>OX579677.1:33014759-38409049 GCA_951230905.1 Cheilosia variabilis | reverse complement strand
TCATCACGAACGGTTTCTTTATCTGCGGCTTCAGTGGCACTTCCCACTCGCATCTCAGGTCCCATCAGTCGTCGTTAGCATCGCTGTGTGGATTGTGGAAGTCTGTGGCGGCTTTTGTGACATAACATATCCAGCAGCGGCAGACGCCGCCGCCGTCGCTCTTGTCAAAGATTCATTGGAAACAAGCTCGTCTGCTATTTTATTTGCACGGAAGCGAAACTTAATGTGAGCGGCCCCGCCAATGTCTCGATTGAAAATAGCACCAGACAACAAGAAACCTATAATGTATAGGATCCGTGTGGCTTGCCTGTATCAAGGAATCTACAAAATTTTCATTTCGAATAAATCGCACTCTGCCGATGGAAATCAGCTACTAAAAGAGAAAGGTACCTTATTCCTCGTTCATTGGGGGGATTTGTCCAAACAAATGCACTGCGCGCGATGTCATCGATGTGGTTTTGATGGTGGCGGTGGTGCAGCACTGCGCTGGTGTCGACAACACTGGGGTCTTCTTCGTATTCATCAGCCAGCTAATGTAGTTCGGGGAAAACAAAGTGAATGTGTACAGAAGAGGTGATCGTCGGTGCTAAGGGATCTGTGACGAAATGTGAATCTACACTTCTCAATAGTGGTAGCAAATCAAAATCATTATTTGCTGTCAGAAATTCGATTCATAATTGTCATCTGAGTGCGGTGTCGGTTTTTTATTCATGATATGTTTCGAAAACAATGCGCCGTACTAATAACAAATTTTAGTCTGGACTTTAAATTTACGGAAGCTCAAAATTGCGAAATTTTTATGGAAAATATAGCCACTGTGTACTCTATAGCCACCAATGACTCTAAGAACAATTTTTGAGCTCATTCTAACCTTGGAAAAAGTTTCAAAATAGTCAAAACCAGATTGGGGGAGGAGCTGGTACGTGCAGCCAACAACAAGGACTGTCAATATTAAAACTCTACAATTAAAAAAAGGGAGCTACTTTGACTTCTCAAAAGCAAAACTAAAAATCGGACAGAGGAGTCTACTCGTACATAAAAGGCTGCTACTGCGGTGAATTCATACTGCTCTGTCAAAATAGGAAAGAACTCCACCGAACCCTTAGATGTCGTAAAATATGACGAGCTGTCATGTAACTTCTTTAACATCATTTCTGCACTAAAATCCCAAGCCAACATCAAAGGTATAAACAGAGATGAATGAATAAAAGAGATGGATATCTTTCCTCCCAAAACCCATTTGTTTACATTGTTGTTTTTGTAATTTCAATCCCTGTCTGTGAATACATGTGAGCTACAAAAAAAGTTACTAATGACAGACCACCAATCAAAATTCAGAACGGCCGGCCGAACGTCATAAAGCAGCATAATTTTGTATTCACCATATGGTGACACTCCCTTTTAGATAGGTCTGTTCGTTAGATATACGATTTTTCGACTACCTCCAGAATGACCCCATTGTATTATTACGACTGGAAGGAACAACTTATTTTATATGTGAAATTATTAACTGACTATTTAATTTTATACACGGATGAATTTATATATTTAAAAGAGTGGTTGGTGTACTAGGGTTCAAATTATAAGAACTTTGAAAAGAAACATTACGAAAGTATTATGTGCTATCTATCGGATAAATTGCGATATTTACTTGTATGGCAATTATCTATTCTTGTTTTTTAAACCAAAAAAAAACTATAATTTAATTCTACGTGCAGTACTAAAATGTAGAAAAAAAGTATTAAGGTTTTGAAATAATATATTATAAACAATAAAAACTTTTCATGCCGAATTATAGTAGATATAGCCTTGATAGATTAGTACGTGACGAAAATGTTGGATTTTGCAGTTTATATGGAAATTGATTGGTAAATTGTAAATAGTTTTAATTTATACAGCCTGCTTGTGTTCAACTTAACACGAAAACTTTTTACATTACTCTGTTAATAAAAATGGAATTTGAATTGTTGTTCGTAACTATATTAATCATTTTTGATAAAAGGCAGTGTCAAAGTGTTAGAAACATATTAATTATAATATTCACTGTAAGCAAATTAACTGTCAACCGTCAAAATTCAAATTTTCCTAGTGAACATGCCAAAAACATGGCCAATTTTATGAATTTCGGTGGTGAATTCACCAATTATCCGCCATCTTCCACTTATATTAGTATAGAAATGAGAATGTATGCGTGACTTCATGAATTTTTCGGGAAAACAGCTTGTAGGCAGCCGCCTTTCCACTGGAAAGATATATATCTCTGTATTCCATTATCTTTGGTTCTTATGATGATTGACATGCAACGAGCTGTCAGTGGCGCGGTTGCCACTGATAAAACGGAGTGGTGAGAATGAGACATTCAAGTAACGAAGACGAAACCAAATAAATGAACTCTCAATACCCGCGACTCGAAAAAACATCGCAGTGGGCAGATATATATCCGAAGAGTTTAAAAACTTGTCTGGCTTGGCCTACGCTAGTCCTACTTTATGGTGTATGGATCAGTCCAAATGAGGCAGGAAGATACCCAACAACAAACTTTTCGGGGTGAACGCCGACTTTGACCTAGAAGAATAACTTGAATGGCTGCCACATCAATAATGGTGACAACAACACATCAAAAAATCTTTGCGTCGTAAAGTGCAATCGTGGACGGTGACGTCATCCAACTTAGTGGGCGCTTAACTGGAAGCAGCTAGCTAAGAACTGGCTGGAGGGTTTTTTTTATAGAGTCTGAGTCTTACGCCGGACCATAAGGGTCATCTGAAGTAAAGCATTTACCATGTTCACCGTCCCAGCAGTCCACATGCAGATTCACCCTTGATTTTTGACAGAACGCAGAATCTTCAGTCGCCTATTCGGGCTCCTTTGCCAAAAGGAGAGGCCATATATTCAGGAGTCAGCTTCGAGTTCCTTGGATCAAACGAAAAGTCTTCCAAATATGAAATAACTTGCACTTGCCAAATGTAGGCGCTACTCCTCCGACTTCCTTAAGCAAAGTTGAACGCAAACGGTCATCTCTCGTCATGTCTTGGCCTGTGGTCATTTTCGCAACACTCTCGTATACCACCATCGTTGCGCAGAGTGCAGTGGCCGACTACGACTATTATCTAAGCACGTCGGGGAGCTCATATACGAAATAACCAATTTACGGTTAACAATTCGCATGCGCAACGCAATTACCGAGCCATCTAAAGTGATGCGCTCACCGTTTAAATTCCTGGTTAGTATATAGTCCCCGCCAGAAGACGGGTCAACTTATAATGTTGCCATAATTTCACATGAATTCATAGACCGTTCCACTACAGCAGCTGGTTGCAGCTCATAGGCCTAGTCACAAAGCAACAACAGCACTCAAACTGTTGGGAGAGTTTTCGGCTAAAACAAAGAACTGCGATTTGCTATTCGTTGCAGCATTCAACGCGCACACGCAGTCTGTGATCGGATAGCAGCCGGACTGGGATCAAACACTTTGTCGGGTAAGAGTCTTGCTCTTGTTGTTACGAACGCACCCCACGGTTGCGACGGGGACTGTGACCTGCGAGATACAATTGCTCGCGCTCAACTTAGCAATGAACTTGTGAACTCACAATGATTCGGTATAAAATTCACAGCTAACAACATCATAATCTTGGGAGCTGTCCAATCAATCGCACAGCTTAAATTGTTAAAATAAGTGTTGCCTTGCCATACACGATGCATATAATGTCGGTGCGATGCACATCAGCAGGCGATTTAAAATTAATTACTCAATTGAATGACTTGAGAGTATACTTGGGACGGATTTAAGTAGACAAGTATTATCTCTGTCGAGAGCGATTTGTGTGTTTGCTGATTTATGGTAATATTTATTTAGGTTCAGGTGGATATGAGCTGTCAAATGTGTCAGTCAGCCATTACCAATCTGAAGTGCATCACATCAACTGTCACTCAAGATAGAGTTTCTGTTCGGAAAGTACAATAGAATCCGTGTGTAGCTATGTTTGACATCCCCAATTGCTGAGGCAGCTCCCCCGCAGCCTTGAAGACTTAAATGGATGCGGTGATGACATTTGGCGGCTAATTTCTTTAGCTCTATCTGACGACCACAACGATTTGTCTATGCAGTACCAAATGGCGTTGAAAATGCTGGAGTACCCTCCGGAGTACTGGGAGAAATACTATACCAACTATTAGCGTACATTGTAAACCTATCAAGAACCAATCCCACCCACGGTGTGCCAGTTGACGTAGCTGCCTAGCCACAACCGCAAAACCCATAATTTAGCTTGTGTCAGTGTGTCACAATCACAATGCATCGTGCGGGTGTTTGAGTTCGAATGAGTTTTATCCGAGTGAGGTTTTATCCAAAAACTCATTACCATAAATGTTTATCTTCCTGGCAGCGGAGGTCGATTGCAATGACACAGTCACAGTGGTGCATACTGCTCTGCTCAATTCGCTGTACGAAATGTCACTTAGTTGTATTTATGGAAATCATAATGAACGAATTGCGAACTAAAACCGTGATGACTGAGCCGGCAAACATGCGCTGAGATTCCCGTGTTGCTATTGGATTGTGCTACCACTCCTCCGACCTGGAATGGGGCCACAATCGAATGAATGTCGTTTGCCATTTTGGGTGAGTGCATTTGTTTTTTTTTTTTTTTTGTGGTTCGCAATGACTTTGCATTGGTTTTTATTTGATCAAAAAGAATAGTAGCAGAGGGCTATACGAATGTATATACGAATGTTCTACATACGCCGTACGTCTTCTATTGTTCTATGCGGGTGGAAATGTAATTGAACATCAACATTGTTAATGGAATATTTACAAAATTGTAGGTTAGGGGCGGATCTACTACGCATGCCATTTCGGAAAAGTGTAAGCACTCTTAACCCGTTCGACTTTTTCCGTGCTCCGAAATTGCATTGCATAAATAAGTTCTTGTCTATCACCATCTAAAGAACGACGTGCCTTGCTTTTCATATTAGTCTCCTTTCTCCAAAGTCGTCATCGATTGCAAATGGTTGATGACATATATATGAAGTGGACGTCAAACAATAGTCAGTCCTTGTTCAAAACACTTCAAATTTGTATAACTTTTGAATAAGTTGGCCGATAGCTCAGAAATACGGATTGGATGAGTGATGATGTAACAAATCCACAAAGAGACAAAGTATTAATTCATTAATTAGCAGACTAATCGAAAAGTCTTGTGCTGACTATTGTAAGCACACAGTAATCTTATTTCAATATTCACGCGAGGTGGTTTGCTGATCCATCTCATGTCTACTCCTTGAGTTCCTTGAGTCACTCAAAAAAAAAAGTCAACTTAATTACAACTTTTCGATCGACTTAAGGCACGACTTTATTATTATTCTGAATCTTTGTTCTTGGTTGCATTTTGGTGAAAGGGCACTGTATAGGATGACATCAAACAGAACTCTATGAGCTGTCAGCGACATCGGAAATGTCAAAAAATGCGTTTTAGAAAAAATATAAATCACACCCTTTTCCTACTCCGCCATTTGCTATATAAACCAAATTGTTATCGGCATAATGCAGATTGACGTGTCGCTAATTACCTATTTGTTACAACAGTTATAGGAACGCGAGGATGAAAGTACGCCAATTATGTCATGTGACCTGTCACTTTACGAAAAGTAAAAATGCATTTGTTTGAATGTCACAATGATCTTTGATAAGTTACTACTATGTTATAACTAAACTAAACCGGAGTTTATGTAATTCATAAACAATTTAAGCCTATGTCTAAACGAAAAACTCGAGTCTAACATTAAACAATTAAGTTGTTTTTAACTCTATTAAACGTCAAAATCAAGTGAACGAAAAGAAAATTTAAGAATTTCGCAAATGATGTGACACTTGGTTTACAATAAATAAAATAATTGAAATCATTTTGAAATCGTTTCTCTTATCGTCCATAACTTTTCTTTTTCTGCTTTTGACCAGTTTTGTTTTCTTGTTTTTTTAATATTTTCTTTGCCGAGAATCTGCAATTTTATAATGTTTGTTCACAGCACAAAACATAATTATGTTCGCACTAAAATGCATACCTTATTTTTGTTTAAAAAAAAAACGGCAGAACCACAACAAAACGCAAATTACGAGTTTTAAATTCGTTTGACTTTTAGCTGTCAGAAAGTATTTATGTAATAGATTTGTAGTACACGTTAGACTCGGATCTAATTAAACAGAGCTGACAAATTCTTTATGAATAGCAGTTGTGTTTTAACTTTAGATTCGAGTTTAGTTAGACCCAGGTTTTTAGTATAACTTTGAATATGCCCCATTACTTGTGCTATTTCTGTTTTTTTTTTTTTTCACTAAACAGACCTGAAGAGTTGTAAGTCCGTTTGTAATAGCAAAGACAAATTTAACATGGCGACGTTACAATGTCGTGTGACACCAAAACATTAACCTATTCGAATGGTTTTCGACATTTTGGCTATATAAAACTGTTTTCTTACTCTTTCTCAACATCAAATAGAAACATAAATCATGAGTCATGACCAAAGGTACCCCACACAAGCTCATGCACTGTAATGTGAAGACACCGTTAAATGTTTCGCCTTACGTTGCCATCTGTCAATAGCTCCATTCAGTCAATCACTTACAAAGGTGTAGGCTATATTTCTCTATTCCACAAACGAACATAGAATATAAGTACCTTTGCGACAAAACGTGACTAAAGTCTTATTTTTTTTTTTGCAAAACAAATTCACAGAGCATCTATCAAGTATTTGCTTAGGTACATTCTCATTGAATCCTATTCCATCTACGGAGTAAACTCCGTGTTGCATTCACATTTGATGAGTGGATTACAAAATGACAATTACTCGCTCTGTGTGCTGATGGAGAATGGCTTTACGCCCACAGCGCTTATACCCTTCAGCTTCAGTGTATGAGTTTATTAAGAGAAAGGCACTGCGATTCTCAATCCTCTCACTCGGCTAATGATCCACTGCGGTAACTCATTATGATAACATTTTGCCTTTCAAATGTTAATGCCGCTCTTAACCCAAAATCACCTTTGCGCAGGGGGAATGCATTAAACAGGTACCTGTACTCTATCAATGGAAAGTGTAATCAATCGCCAAACCAACTTACTCCCATTGACCACAATAATATAATTAAATTTATGCGATAATCAGTCTTCTGTAGCCGAAACCTTCCCATGAAAAAAAATCCTACGTGAATTAGCCACTTCGTATGGCATTTCCATGTATCCCGAATTCCAACTATCTAACTTAACCCATCTACGAACGCAAACGGTGAGATTGCCTGAAACGAAATCACGCTTGACCTTTTAACACTATAGCGAAGCACCCCGCAACCGTCAAGACAGAGATTTACCGTATTCAGCAATAGAGAGAGTATACGATGAATCATTTCACTGGCGGATCTTGTATGAAGAAGCATACAAATCCGAAAAGGTTACCGCGTGCGCTTTTTTTATTCATTACGAACGTCACGTTGCTAGATTAAGGTTTCCCCGTGAGACTTGTACGCCAAAGGGTCAAGTCTGGAAGTGTTTGGTTTCTTTATGTACCAATGAAGTCGTCCCATCACTAAAGTTGGGCCTTGGGCCTTGGGTCACGGGATGGCGATTATGATGTTATGTTTCAATTGTGTAGTTAGTAGTGGGAGGGTGCGGCTTTAAAGGGTCGACTTGCTCTTAGGTGCAAATTGGATTTTCCACTGAACCATGGAGACTTTCAAATTAACGGCTGATTGTAAATAATTGCTTGTGAAAGTATAAAGTACACCTGTCAGCAATAGTTAAAATATACTCCTAAGTATCTCTGCAAGTGTAGACTGAGTTGGGCCCAAACTCAATTCAAGGAAATGTGCCTTATAATGATAGTTTTTCCAAACTGCTGATTAATTGACTCTTATCTATAAGTAAGGGTATCCCTTATGATTATATCCAAGGCTACTGTCTAAAAGAGCCAATTAAATCGGTAGATACTTCAAGCTAAACTAGTTTAATAAATGCGGTGTTCCATTGACCGATAGATTTCTAACACGCAATAACCCAAATGACGGAATAGCCGCTGTAAGCTAAACGTTAGCCAAACGAAAATGGCATTTGGTTTTATTTACGTTTTTTTTTTTTAGCAAAAAAGAAACGATTGTCCCATGAGAAAATATTATTTCAATCTTAAATACAATTTATTGTGAATTTTAGTAACCTTTTGTTTGGTTTTCTAAATTTGTTTACTGTGAAATGAATGAAAAGCAAATAGACGAAAAAGTTTTCCTGCGACACCTGGTGGATAAAAAATTAATATGTAGAGACCTATAGCATTTTGACGTCTGTTTGTTTTGCAAAGGACTTGGATAAGGAATACGTGTGTTTTCGTGTAAGAAAATGATTTGTTTATCTATTAAAATGCTAGCCAACTAATTGAAACTTAATTTGCAATTCTAAGTACTACTTGTCCGAAATTTGTATAGTGTGAGTCAATTCATCTTGTAAAACTAGCACAAAAGTCTGTTCAAAGTGGTGTTGAATTTAATGTATATATTTTGGTTGCGTGAAAAGCGTGCTAAAACAGATTTGCTTTCTGTGATGATGGGGAGCCAGCCAGATTAAAAGTTTCTAAGGTTGTCACGATATCGCTCTGTGAAATAATTGACTATTTCAGTGGAACTATTTTGCAACCCAGACATGGTTTTTAATTTTTAGTCAGTAGAACACTCCTAGTACAGTTGTTGGATGGTTCTTGGGTATCAGTAGGATTCTCCGCCAAACTTGTGGGTTGATGTGTCATATATTCTTGAGTAGATGTAGAGGATGAATTAAAAGTATGTCATTTAATAAAAGTGGAAACGAAATGTAGCAACTTGTAGTACCTTCTTCTAATTAAAGCAGCTGAACGTCATAGTAACCGCCTTGAACGTATAATGCCTGGTTTCTTTGAAGGAATTGATGAATTCGGAAGACTTAGGCTGGGAAAGGCTCCTTTCAAAAGATTGGTTCAATAGCTGTTTTTTATTATCAGCTATGATCCTGCTTCTCATCGAGATCACGAATCATGATCTGAAAATTATTTCTACTATCTCCGACTAGGTGGCTTGTTTCATTTTTAAGTGTTGGTGTGCCTGTAAACGATAGCCACACAATCACGTTGCCAGACTAAAAAATGGATCACAAAAAAATAAATTGATTTATTTCTCATTCGAATAAACTCCCTATCCGTATTCCGAGTTATGTTGTTTTTTTTCATTCTATAAAGGTATGTCCAGACCAGCCAAACATTTGATAAACTACGAAATACCTACATGTTCCATAAATATTTCTAAAACACTTATTAAACAAAACAATTTTTTGGAATGTTTAAAAATGTTTTGCTGGTTTGGATCTAGACACCAAAAAATTATTATGAAATGTTTTACAGTTACCCAATCATGATGGGAAATAATTTTTGTTTTACAAGTATCCTTGCAGAAAGTAAACGCTGTTTTTCGATTATTATTTCTTTTTAAATAAAATAAAAATGCCCAGAAAAGCTTTGAATCTTCTAGTCCAAAACAGGATAAAGTTGAAACATTTCATAAACCTTTACCCCCGTATTAATAAACAAATATGCAAAATATAAGTTAGATAGTAGACGTCAGATAGCATACGTAACTGCTGAGTAACGAGTTGATTACTTTTACGCAGTGTTTATTAATATGGGGGCTAATAAATAAATTTCAGAAATCTTTTATAAATGTTTATAAAATCTGTCCGATTTGCTTCAGAAACATTTCATAAACATTTCTGAAATGTTTCGGTGGTCTGGATACACCTTAATATGCCAAGATAAACTCAAGCGGCAGCAGCAAAATATTGTTCATGTGTTGCATATTTGAACATAAAATACTAAATTTGTTTCACAAAAATATATTTGAAAAGAAAAATTATGCAAATTTGATTCAAATATGGTAACACCCCCGATATTGCAAGTGAAATGACATGTGCCTCGTGTGACGTCACGTTGAGAAGAATATTTGCAAGATGGCTGGTGGCAATATGAAGTTTGAAATACCCTGTATAATATGATTTGCTTTTGAAAGCAACTGTTGCCACAATTCCAAAATTAAACTTTTCAATGATCCGTTCTGCTTTATTTTCGTGATCTGATCCGAATCAGATCACTCTGATAATAAAAAACAGCTAATACTGAAAACCATCCCGTTTATTCGGTCGCAAAATGTCTTTAAAAGTGACGACAGCAAATGGAAAATTTGGGAATTTCTTTCACCATCTTAAGCACAATACCCCGCTTAATCAAAAGATCTTTGGAGTTCCGAACTTCTTTTGGAAGATGGTACAATGTAATTCCCTCTTTACGATATGAATTGCATTGAGGAATGCCACAATGCTGAGCTCCGATTGCTTTCAGCATTTTTTACAAAAATAACAACTTAGTATTCACTTTTATATCAACACTTATCGCACTCACTTTAAGATATTATTTTTCTGTTATAAAATGAATTTTTTTCTTATATTAAATGTATATTTTTAATTTAATACACAATTTCTCAAAATAACTTCTTGATTTTTCATAGAAATACATACCAGCTGTCAAAATCTATAGCAGCCTACCGATGCGAAAATTTACCGCCAGGGGTTAGCCTCCATTCGTCAATGGAGTTTGAAATCAATTTGACGTGCCACAGCCGGTATTCACCTAGCGGTCCATGTAAAATGGAAATCGGAATTTAATAACTTAATATTTACAACGATATCCACCCAGACGAACTAATATTTATTTACAGCTGTATTAATGCAATGTTCTTCAGCAAATGAATTTTTGGTATCTCTGATTTCTTATATCTATTTCCCATTGCACTCTTGTGCATCGTGTCATTGTTGCAAGAGTGAAAAGGCTTGGCCACGAAGAAATGCCAGTAATGTCTTCAGCAGTAATAATGTCAAATAAATCGTCTCTTCGCCGATAAAAATTGCACATCATTGTTTTACCAACAACAACAGAAAGATTACCAGCAAGTCGTGCGGCCCAACCACGCCGAAGAAGATCTTCCACCAAATGAGAGTGTTCGTCATGAAATTCCTTCATCCATCCTCCGATCCCTAGATACACTGGCTTTGCCCAGCAAAGTTCCCAGCATTAAACGAATAACGTTTTGTGTTAGCTACTTAATTTTTAGGTTTTGCGCAATCAACTGCCGGTGTTCATCATAACTTTCCTAGTTGATGGCCGCCTGTAGTGCCACACGGGGCAAGAGCTTATGCTACCGGAGCGATAAATTGTTCGGTAAATTAGAAACAGTCAAAGCATCACCGCCACTTTTACGAATAGTCTGCCTTCTAGATGGTATGAAATAATTTATCTCATATGGGTTTGCTAATGGTCTGAGCTGAGTAGCCAGTTATGCTTAAGTGTTAACTTGGATTTAAACGTTGAGGATCAGTTGATTAATGGTTTTATTTTTTATACTATGTAAGGGAAACTGGAGAATCATCACCAAACGTAGTCGCCATAGACAAACCATACTGAGACCCCCTACTCACAATCCTCTTGCCGGTGGGCCCCTCAATTTTTTTTCAAATTCGCCATTTTGTATTCCTATCGGTGTTATGTCAAAAAAGAATCAGTGTGACATGCAAAAACACACAAAAACTAAAAAAAAAAATGCTGCCGAAGTTGGTGGTCTCAGTATTGTCTCTGGTAGTCGCCACCTGCGAAATATTAATTTTATATCCGTGTTGACCATGAGGCAGACCCAAAAATTCAACTAACTTTCAAAGAACAACTGCGACAGTAGGTAGTTAAGAAAGATCTCAGCAAATGGGAAGACTCTTGATGTTCTTGTTCCGTCCGATGCGGCTTAAGTTAAATAACTAACCAAATGGCGCAATAGTAGGTCCGTAAAGTCCCTAGGCCTAGCTTCTCACAACCATTCGTTTTGTGTGAGTTTTTCATTTTTGAAGAAGCTCTTTCATGTCAATTATACTCTCGGATGTTTGTCAGACATTCGTGTGGCACAGTGGAAAATAACCTTAAGATGGAATTTGAGTATATCTGGGATCGAACCTGGGACCCCTCGCTTAGTAACCACTTAGCCACTGTTACTACTTAAGTTGAGTAAAGTTATTTATATACATGCGAAGTACTCTGGTGGAGTCGAAATGCCCATTCCCTAACAGTCGTTCTACTTGACATTTTTTTTACGTTCTAAGAGCGACTATATTTAATTTTAACGAAACCCCATTTCTAGTTTTCAATTATTTCAAACCGTTACTTGTCATAGAAACATTAGCGCCATAAATATAAACGCTAGGTAACGTCAGAATGACATTTATGATAGTGCAGAGTGCCTTTATGTGGCGCGTTTATTTTAGGTATCATATCGCGAATGATCATCAATTAATGTTCCTACCTATTTCTAGTGCCGCATCAATCTTCATCATAAAAATACATAAATGCCTATTGTGGCCATCAACAACGAATTATTTTATAGGTACATGTTCGACTTCTATCATTATACTCGTAGCTTTAATTATAGTTAAGGCGGAAAAATTGCTATGTACAGAAAATGTCAAGGCGCTTTGTATTCAAGGCGTAAACTTATTTCCCTTGTACCACATGATTATATTAAGCAAACATATATCTTATGTCGTTTTCCATTGGGGGAAAAAATCTATCTTTTTTTTGATTCGGAGCACTTTTAGCAGATCTCGATATTTTTTTCAGATTTACACATACTACCACAAATACCAATATACTTTGCACAGCTGTTTTATTTCATTTTAAGAATTTTGTTCTAAACCGAATGCGCAGTTTCGTGAAAACCAAAATAAAGAAATACATAAATTATTATTTACATTGCCTTCCTCATCATCTGGAAACTACGAACCACCGAAACTACTCCATTTGTATCTACAACAGGGGAAACATTTTTCCAGTCGATATCCATAGTTGATTTTTCCCAAAACGAATGCAATTTGAGCAGCTGATATTGCTGTCAAATAACGCACTAATCCATTTACAAAAGCAGATCAATTTCGTTGCATGTTTCATGAGCCACGTTAAATGTGAGATCTGAAAAAGATTTTTGGTGGTCCCAATGTGAAAACGACATTAGTTATGAATATTACAGATATTTACTATCTATAATGGAACATGACACTTGCGTTTTCGATTGAAGATCCGAGAGAATTGCCCCGAAATTCAGAATTGCTCTTTTCAATGAAATTCGTTGGAGCACTTTTGTAATAGTTGTAGACACCATATGAGAGATTTGGTTTTCTGTTGCTACCATAACCTTTAATCAAAAGCATTAGTTGTTCTCTTTTTCACAATCATAAGAGCTTATGTGCAGCAGTAGTATTTCTGACGTATTTAACTGCTATGTCAGCTTTTACACAGCTTACGCAGCGTTTATTAGTAGTTCTCGGCCGAATCGGCAAGTCTAAAGGCTGCTTTTGAGTTGTTGTACAAACTTTGCAGAAGCAATACGAACCTACATCCACACCAAGTTACGAATGTTCGTCCACAATGTTAAGTTCGTGCAGCATTTGTGAAAATGCCTCAAAAGTTTACTCACAGATATATATAACGTATGTAATTCCAAATCGCGAAACGACCCAAACTTTTCACATGTGATTTTGAAGGGACAAAACGGAACTAACGTTCAAATATACTTTCAACTACTATCGTGGAGCGACTCATACTAAAAGAAACCACACACGAGGAAGAACCCGTGTAAGCGTAGTAGAGCCATGGGTGAAAAATGGCTTACGCAGCTGTCCGCAGAAAAAAAAAACGATACAGTCTATAACTATTACCATTGACCCGTTCCAAACTTTCCCATGGATGTTACTAAAACACGTGGCTTTTCCTTTATTTTCGCGTAATAGAAGAGCTCTTCAACCATCCCCAAAATTATTTATTGGCATCTACTCACGACGTGAGTTGTAGTCCTTTGGGCTTCAATGCGTCCTGTCAAAGTTGTAGACACATTTTCCAACCAGCCTCGGTATCTTATGCACCATTTGTTGCATAAAAAAAAAAAAACAATTTAAATACTTTCAGTAGAGAAAAAACTATGCTGTTCCTTCTATATTTTTTTGTGGTTTGTTTTTTTTATAATTAGTATATAATTGAATTAAGATTAGAAATGCTTAAAGTTATTGGGTTCAATCAATGAAAATATTTCTTTACGAGTAACTACTATTTGTATGAACTAGTTTGATTCATAATACGTAAATTTGTTTGCTTCGTTTTGCATTCGAGGGTGAATTGTATTGAATGGCGGCGTAAAGAGTCTGCATACCTGATCGATTGCTTATCATCATCTTCTGTCAGAATGGATAGAACAAATACGTTGCTACATCTAGAATATATCCTATGAACTAAGAATTTGCAATCAACAATATAAATAGTCAAACGGGATTGGGGAGTGCTTATGTATGAGCTTGTGTGATCTACTATATACACGATATGGATAGAATTACGAGTTCACTACGCTCGTTTCGGTCCTATCATCGTCATCGTCGTCGTCGTCATCATCATCATCTTCATCATCGTCATCGTCATCGTGATTGGTTTTCGCTGGTGGCTTGTGCTTGTGCTTGTCCTTTGTGATTGTGGTCAGCGTGACTGAACCGGGTCCGTTGAGGAAATGACTAGTGACATGCTTTTGCAGTTCCGTTGATGTGTCAAAGAAAACCTGACATAAATCGCACGAAAATCGCTTCTTGAAGTCGTCACGTGCTTGAGGAGCTTCTGGTTCTTCCTCATCGGACGATGAATCATCCGAATCGGAGCTCTGGTCACTTGAGTCATTGCTGTCGTCGTTCGATTCACGCTGCAGTCGTTGCCTTAGTTGGGATTGCTGTCCGTGCTCATCTTGTCCGTCGTTGGCATTGTCATCATGGTTGACTGTGTCAACTGTTTCTTCTGCTTCTTCTTCGTCAGGTTCGAGGTCTTCTTCCTCTTCCTCTTCTTCGTCCTCTTCTTCCTCTTCTTCATCGTCTTCATCTAGTCTTTGCTGTTCAGATGCCTCTGGATGACTCGAAGATTCAGAGTCCTGGGAGTTACTCTCACCCGGATAGTTCTCACCCTCAACCTGATTCACCTGACCATTCGACTCTTTTATGTGCGCCATCATGTGATGTATGAGCTTTTCGCGACGTGACAGGTAAACACCACAAATCTCGCAGCCCCACTGGAAAGGTCCAAACGGCTTGGCAATCTTCGCTTCGTTCACCTTGTGCTCGATCCATTCTTTCTTGTTTTCGAACTTCAGGTCGCACTTGCCACATTGCAGATATTTTTCGGGATCGATTTTCGGCGGTTCCGGCCAATTGGATATTTCAGATTTGTGCAGCTCGGCTATGTGACGTCGGAGGTTGTTGGAGCTGATAAATGTGGACGGACAGTAATCGCATTTAAGTTCACGCTTGCGTTTCATGGTCTTTGGCGCGTTTGCATCGGCTGGAGTCTGTGAAATAGAAATAGAAACAAATGGAAGTGTTAGTCGGAGCAATGCCACAACAAATTAAAAAGGGCATATCTACAACTAGAAAAACTAAACACTGGACAAGCTTAAGCGTCGTGTTCTATGATTTTTACCTTTTCCTCTAAGTGCTTAAGCTCACCTGTTTGCTATCACCTCGAAAATGCCACTTGCGGTGGACCTTGAGCGCAGTCATTTGGGCGAACGCCTTTGTACAGATATCGCACACATACTCCCCATTGTCGTTCACTCGATCCAAGTAGAATTGATTTGGATCAGCGGGTCCGGTGTCGAACATGGCGGCCAGCGGATTGTCGGTATACAACTCCATCTCGTGCATCTGGATGTGTTTGGTAAAGAGGTCCTGGTCGGTGAATTTTTGCGCACAAATGGTACACGCGACCTCGGGTAGTTTGATTTTCAAATTTGGCGCGCTCTCCCCTAGGGTGGATTGCTCTGACTGCTGGTGCTCATTTGCATCATCATCGTCTCCGGTTTTATGCTGGAAGAAAGAAGATGAGACCTCAGTTTCAGATATGCCAACCTTTGACTTCTTGGCACACGACTGGGCATGATTCTCCAGCATTTGCTTGTCGAAAAAGATCTTCTTGCAGAGCGAACACTCTGACGGATCAGCCACCGGCGGATGCTTCTTGTAGCGGTGCACCCAAAGACTCTTGCGTCCACTGTAAACATTGCCACAGTCCTTGCAGGAGTAGTCGTTCGAGTCGAACTCGTAGTGGGAGTTTATGTGAATGGCCAGCTTCTTGTTTGTATTAAAGTTGGACGGGCAATAGCGGCACTGGTACCAGTACAGCGGCGCTGATGATTCCATTGTCTGCTCAATCGATTGCGGGAGCTCGTCGTCAGCCTGGGCACTCTCATTGCCATGAACCGACTTCTTATGCATCAGCAGCTGCTCCTCGGTCCTGTACACAATCGAACATATATCGCATTCGTATTGTTTGACAATCATTTCGTCCTTCAACAGCGTATTGTGTATCTTGAACATGTGCACTTTGAGACCTTTCTCGTAGGCGAATTCGGCGTTGCACAGCTTGCACTTTATGAACTGCACGTTGCGAATTTGATGATCGACCAGCATGTGGCGGCGATAGCTCTTCTTCGAGGAGAAGCGTTTCTGGCAAATGCGACATCGCATGCGGCGAAAGCGACGATCGGCCGCCAACTCTAGACTTCTCTTAAAAAGCGGATCAATCGGCTTCTTTGCTGCAGCCACCTCCTCGTCTTCGTCAGGTAGCTGCTCCTCTCCGCCGGCGACTGTGCCTCCGCCACTTGCAGTTTCTGTAGTTGTATGAGTACGCATGTGATTGGATAGGCCAATATTGTTGTTGAAGACTGCACTGCATATGGGACATTCTTTTAGGTTGGCGGTGCCAACTGCAACCATCGTGCCGGCTTCTAGCTTAAGTTTCTTTGGAATGGGCGAATCGGACTGATCACCATCATCTTCGTTTTCATTTGGGCCCTCAGCTCCTGCCGTGCCACCGTTGGTTATGGACATCAAGTCTTTCATCACATAATCATACCGCCCAGTGTACGCATCGGCTGTAATCTTTTCCCCGGGTCGTAGTGCACTCCCCTGCACTGTAGGCGAGTCTACGATGTATTCAAAGCTATTGTTGCGCACCTTGTCCACCTTCATACCATGTACCTCGATCATGTGCTCACGGAGGTTCATCAAGCGCGGATAACCGACCAAACACCGGGTACACTTGTACGTCTGCGGCAGTTGGTCCGGATGCTTGGACTCCATGTGGCGCAAAACATTGTTATAGTTGTTGTAATGTTGACCGCAAATATTGCAGCTTTGAGGTAGACGGGAAAAAAACTGCGGCTTCGATGGCGTTTCTGACTTTTTCGATGGCGAGCTGTCTGTAGACGTGGTTGTGGCCGCCAGCTCCTTCGTCAGATTGCTCTTCTGGGCTTCGTTGTTATTTGCTAAATGCTTGGAGTACACATGATCCAAGAATTTTTGGTGATTATCAAACTTCTCTTCGCACGTAATGCATCGCAGTATAACTATACAGTCCATGTTGTTGTAGTGACGCTTCCGCTCGAAAGGATCTTCAATCTCTAGCCCGCAAAAACCGCAATGGCCCGGCGAGACATCTTTCTTTTGATAGTCTGCATGCTCCTCATAGACGTGACTGCGGAACTCCAACTTCAAGCGAAAATGCTTCGAGCAAATCTTGCACTCGTAGATTTTATTTACCAGCAGCTCTTTAGCACGGAGCTTATCTGGCGAGCAGCCAGCCGCATCCTTCTTCAATACGCCTGCATCGATCAGGCTGTGGTAGATCTTATACAGGTTGATACAGTTTCGTTTCTTAAGATGCGATATGAACAGTGCCTTTGAATCGTTTTGCTTTAGACATTTAAAACAGAGATTGCGCGGTAGCAGGTGATACTTCTTTCGCATGTGAGCCATAAAGTTCTTATACGTGGCATGTGTTCGGAGACAGCAGTTGCATGTCATATTCTGATATTGCTGCAAAAAGTCATCGTGACGCTGCATGAATGCAACTTTTTCTTCGGTTAGAAGTTCCTGGTATTTCTCCGGTTGATCATAGTCGTAGAGTCCAAGCTGTTCGGGCCTTATTGCGGCGCGTATCACTTGACCAGTGCCTTTTATAACTTGTTGCATGGGTGAAACGATATTCAGCCCTTTAGGTTGGGTTGTGCTGAGCGTAACACTTGTGAAAAGATGCGGATGAAGGTTGCGCTCGTGACGGCGGGCATTTGCTCGTGTGGAGAATTTTAAGTTGCAAGCACGACATGATGCCTCTTTAACTTCATTGATTGCTGGCGTGATTTCGAGCGACTTGTCGACTGCAGGCGGTGCAATCTTATCTCCATCGAAGCTGTAGTCGGCCTGCCAAATAGAACAAAATTTACGTACATTAGATTCAAATAATGAGGATAAATGAAGAAATTCGAATAGAATTTCGCTTTAATGGCTGTGTATTACTGTTCAGATTCAGGCTGACAGTAAACTGTTTATCTATTGCAGAAGGATGCAGAATTGACAGACCAAGAGGAAGAAGCCATTGCGCCAATATAAATACAGTATGGCAAACTCTATAACCATTTTAACTGGTTGTGCATTGATTTTGTGTTAGAAAAGCTGGAATCAAAGACTAGTGTTGGATTGACAACGCAGGGTTCTGGAGTCGACCTATTGGCGGTTCCTTTGGTTTCCTCGTTTCCTGTTTTAAAAAAATATCCATGCATACAAACCCACAATCCGCTTACCAAATAATTTAACGGATTTACAGAAGTCGTTGCTTGTTTTAGGCCCAAGGAGGCCAAATGTTGTTCCTTCTGTGACAGATTGTCCGAGCCTTCCTCTTCGGTGCGTTCCAAGAAAAGTGTGGGATCAATATCGGACTCATCGTGTTTTGGATCGTATTCCTCCTCGTCCATTGGTTCATCTTTAATGTGCACCGGAATTGGCTAAGAAAATTAAAAGAAAAAAAAACATATTGAGCATGATTCCCTGGCACTGTATGTGAGCATTTCTTATAGCTTACGTAGACCGTCAAGGAGCGTCGCTTTTTGAGCGATGAAATTCCCTCCAAAATCGATGTGGCAAGTGGACTGGTATCATGTTCATCGCCCCCTCCTCCAGTCGCTATTTCTTCATGGGGTATGCCCACTGGTGCAGCAGTGAGCTGTATGGTTGCCCCAATGTGTTTCTTTTCGAATTTCTTTGATATCTCCAGCCAGCTACGTTGCTTGTTCTGTGAGGCAACACAACGATTCTTGAAACTCTGCCACGAATTCAAGTAGCTGATGCAAGCGTGGCATATTCGCAGCGAGAGCCGATCAATTGGGGACACCTAGTTGCGACAGCAAGAAAATTACTTAATAAACCTTTAAAGCTTTAAGCGTTTGAATGTTTCGCATTTTGGATGGTTAGAGGCAGTGAATAGGGCGGAATGGGTAGCTATCGTCCGTCTTATTAATTAATAAGGTGGTGGCGTTGTGTTTATAGAAGGGGTAAGGGTGTGAGAACTTAATCCTTTGCCTATGTCATTACATAACAAATATATATGAAGGGAATGGGGGATCCCTGACAATTAATAGTTATGTTGGGGTGGCACGCATGGTGGTGGCATCAGGTATTCGCAAAATGTATGCACATAACTACCCCAATGCATGTATGTGGATCGAATTGCAATTATTTCCTCTGCTTCGGGTGAAATGCAACGGGAGTGAGAGGTGGACAATCAAAACATCGCGTTGCATTATGCTAAGGATGTACATACTTTTGTGTGTTCCTTTGTTTAATTAACTAGAACTGATTGCAACAGCATTATGACGACGATAATGATGATGATGGGTAGCTATGGTGTTCGCTCAAACGAAACATCTTCAGGTTATTGATCCCCACAAAAATCGTATGATATCTCGAGGCTAGTCACCACCGATAAGCGGCGGTCAAACAGCCACTCCCTGAAAATTAGATTTCCTGTGGCACACACAGTAATTCATGATTCGCTCATCCGCCGCTGCAAGTCGGATCAGGTTTCTTCAGCTCTTCATCTCAACCTGGTTGGAGAGCAAAGAGTAGGTTCCTCATTAGCACGTAGAAGTAACATATGCCAAAGGAACCACACTCTTTCTCTTTTGTCATCAAACAGTGGGTAGGTAATTCGATATAGAGTGCTGGCTGACACTCACCAAGATCTCAGAACCAGACCCCAACTCAGACGCAAAAAAAAATTAACAAAATGGTTGTCTCATCGATTTTGCTGGGCTCGTTGCTACTCCAATGAGGCAAGTGGCATTTCCTGTGCCCTGGCTGTCATCTTCCACCATACAACCACCACGTCAATTGCGTCCTAACCTAAAAAAAAAAAAAAAAAAAAGAGGAGAAAAAAAAGCATTGCAAACTGGAAAGACTGCACAACAACCCTTGGGTTTCCTCCCCTAAAAATGGATGTGCTAACTCAGGATAAAGCACTTCAAGCGCTTCCATCTTTACTTGGACAAGCAGGAATCTACAGAACGTATTCACCACATGGCAATTCCAAGTGAGATACATACGTTTGGCCTGCTTCTACCCCCTGATTTGACTTGACAACGATAACCATTGGATGATGACAACAAATATGACGATATACACACGAGAATCAGTTAACTGCTGCTGTTTTTCTTCTGCCATTTATGTGGGTCTAATGAATCGAAGGAATGTACTGTAGTTGTTGTTGCGCCACCACAATACACAGAGAGAGAGCGCTCCATCAAGATAACACACAGTCAGAGGCACAGCCTACATTCGGACGCAGAACATCTGGACTTTCGAGTGGCAGCGGGGAAAAAAAAACGTTTTTGCTCATATCCAACGCCATTAATGGCCTACTCCACCCAGCTACTGTGTCCAACAGCTTAAAATTGGCTTTCGAAACTTCACGTAACCACTCTATGTAGTAAGAGTCATCGCCGCCGCCATCATCGTCGTCGTCGTCGTCGTCGTCGTCGTCATCATCATCATCTCAAGCGCTTAACACCGTTGTGGACACATGACACAAGAAAGATAGGAGCAGATACAAGTGGAAAAGAGATAGAACCAACCAGGACTCATCATCATCGTCGACAGTGTACCAGCATCAACATGGCAATAGCAATCACCCATCAATGAGAGTTTCTAAAAAGGTTCCGCTTCCATTCACCGTCTTTCCTTTATGCGTTTCTTTTCGAAAGCTGAAATTTTTTTTTTTTTTTTCGGTGGAGTTCACCTGGCCGATCATCTGCGGCGTCCTTCGAGGCGCGGTTGAAACAGAAAAAAAAACCAAGTGGGATGGGGAGGGAGCAGGAAACTCTGGGCACAAAGGAACACATTTTCACTGACCTTAATATTGACACATGATTGAATTTTGGTAGCTAGGGGCTCCTTATCAGCCGCGTAGCTGCTAAAAATCGAAATACATTCACTGTCCGGAGCCAAGCACAAGCGACAGCAATTCTGACGTGCACGTAATATTGATTCTTCCGTCATAGTACACCCCGATTCGGTCTTTTCACCTTCACAAATTTACTTGAAATTTACTCGTCTCAAACAAGACTTGAGTGTGGTATTTAATTAGAAAAAACGTGTAATTTCATCGTTTTTATGTTTTCACTTTATTTGGGCTGTTATTTGTAATTGTTTTGATTCGTTATTTTTTACTCTTTTTCAGTTTTTCAAAATGAAAGCACACACACACGAGGAAAACCAACCAAACCGCACGGGAAATAAACTGACACTGAAATCGTCTAAAGTGATACATTGGAAAGTGGATGGAAAGTATAAGTAAAACGAGATTGGGTCGTGGAAGTTTGTGGTTGATTGTTGAGCAAAGTGATAAAGATTGTAGTACTCATGAGTGGATTGTATTGATGCGCCAATTTTATTACACTTCTATATTACTATTTATTTTGTTAATAACCCAATTTCTAGTCAAATGGCAAACAGTCAAATTTGACATTTCATTCAGGTAAGAATCTTTTTCGTCACAGTTTCATGTTTCAATCACTATTTAGGTCGTTTTCATTGTAATAATGTAGGTATACAAACAAATGGTTGTATGCTGTCTAGGATACATAATAATGGACACGTTACGCTAATTAATGTCGTTTTCGAATTGGCTTCTTTGATTTTGATCTGAGATTTCAGATTTCTGCGGCATAAAATCGAATTTTATTGGTTCTTGTGTGTGTTGATTTGGCCGCAAAAAAATATTTTGTTTTTCACTTGCACTGGAAATCCATTTCAAACGATTTTTACACATTTCTAATAACGTATTTAGAAATAATTTAATATATAACATCGTTTCCGTACTCGAAAAATTAATAGTTCGATAAACAATTCGTAGCCGACAGCTGTGTGTCATATAAATTTGTATTAGTGAAAGTATGTGTAAATCTGTGAAAAAAATCGAGATTTCTCCAAAGTGCCTCAGATAAAAGAAAAAGTTTGATTTTTTTGCCAGATCGAACATGAAAACCAATCTCGATCAAAACAAAATTGATTTTTTCTCCAAGAAAATGTATTTTTTGCCAAATCGAAAACGACATAACTGCTACAATTTTACATGAAACTGTTTCTACTGGAAAAATAAAGATATTGGTAATTGGTATACATGAGAATAATAATCCTTGAATTTCTTAGAACTTAAAATTTAATTATTGATAAATGAAGTGAAAGAAAAGTAATTTTGCAATGAAACAATATGCGGATCTGCCAAAAGTCGCATCTCATTTGCGACAGTTTTATTGTCGGCACAAAAAAACAATCCACATAATACAGTCGCGATCAACGAACCCACGAATGAAAAATTCGTTCGAACGTAACTATAAAAATGAAACTAAATCGCGGGTATCTCCGATTAAAAAAAAAGTTTTCATGGGAAATAATTTCAGAAAATACGAATATTCGCTTGTTCGCAGTCAGCAATTCGCTCTTATATCAATAGCATTTTAAATTAAATTTAAAATAAATTTGACTATAGTGCTATTCTGTGTCAGGCTTAATCTGGACTGTCCTACACGCATCCAGAGAGGAATGATTCTATTATCTTTGCACGCATCTTTCGTTAAGCGAAATGTCAATGAAAAAGGACTGTCAAAGCTTGTGGAAAATATTCTTTGTGATTATTCCGCAGCAGATAAATACGACTTTTTATTTTTTAATTTAATTCAAACTAATAAATAATGGAGTCGCAAAATACCACTGTCGACAAGTCTGTGGCAGAAAAACTTAACGAACGCAAGGAACGTTTAAGAAACTTACACAAACTACGACAGAAGGCCCGTAATGAGAACCATCAAGAAGTTGTTGCAGAAGACGCAAGAAAAAAACTCCCCAAAAACTGGGAAGCAAGGAAACGGCAGGCTGACTGGATTCTCAGTGACACGAAGGCACGTGAAGATGCTGAAGCTGATGGTAAAGATTACGATCGCCTAAAAATGCTCGAAGTATCGGCTATTGATGCCACAAAAATCGAAAAGAAAAAACAGAAAAAGAACCCAGATGGTGGGTTTTCAACCTTCGAAGCACAGACTGCTCGGCAATATAGTCGTTTGGTGAAAACCATGGCCCCACGTGACATGGCCAAATATGAAAAGCAAAAGAAGGAGCTTGGTGAAGATGCATTCTACTGTGCCCCCAATACAGTTCTGCATAATGTGCACAAGGACAATCCCGAAGCTATTAACAGTATGGTAAAGGACTTGGAGGCGCAAATAGACAGAAGGAAGAAATATTCCAGAAGGAGAATATACAACGATGACGCCGATGTTGATTTCATCAACGAACGGAATTCAAAGTTCAACAAGAAGCTCGATCGTTTTTACGGCGAGTACACTTCCGAGATCAAGCAAAATCTGGAACGAGGCACTGCCATTTAATGTTTCATATATTCTTCTGTTAGTGTAAGCATTTCATTTCATCTTCAATATAAAAACGAAAGCTGAATGCCCGAGTTTCAATTTGTATTACTTTTAAGCTAGCTAGCTTGGAAATATAAAAGAAACAACATCCAAATTAATAGATTCAAACAAGAATTCTTTTTTATTTTAGCTATGGAAGCGCGAAGCTTTCCAGCGACAATCGTTCCGCATCCTTGTTGATTTTAACTATAGAGTCTTCAGAGACTATACGCACCCCAGATTCGTCATCTTCGTTCTCTACACCATCGTCTAAGACACATAGTAAGCCATCGTCTTCAAAAGTCGGAAAGAAAAATTCTGGTTTATCCCATTGCGCACGAGTTCCAAGGGTGTGATGCTTTTCAGTGGACATGTGGTTCAGCAACTCTTTGCTCGATTCGTACCTACAGTTGCAGGAGACGCATCGCAAAATGTGTACTTGCCGTCGCACATAATTCACAGCCTTTACTCTCTGGTAAAAATTCAAACCAATAATTTCGACATCAAAGTCCAAGCCATGCATCTGCATCATATGGTTCTTCAAAGCCGCAAAGTCTGTATCACTCTTGGAGCAGAAGAGACAGGCTATTGGTAGTTTTTCGCTGTCCCATTCAATCCAATCCGAATCCGAGTCATCACCACTACTCAGAATAGATTTGTCAATGTAGTTAGACTCTTCAGTTTGAGTTTTTTGTATTTTTTGTTGCCGAATGGCATGGCGCCGACTCTGTTCGATGCTCTTAGCGTGCTTTGGCTTCTCGTTGCGGTAGTTAATTAAGAAGAATCTATCGTATGCGTGGTTATTTGGGTTGATGCGTTTGTGACCTTTCTTTCGCATGTGCTCCTTAAGCGTGACACGATCTTTGAATACCTTTTCGCAGTATAAACATACAAGATTTTCAAGGTTTGATTGAACCTTCTCAAGTAGCTGATCAACGTAGACTAGGTTTTCAGGTTTGCCCAGCTGAAGAAAATGCTTGGTGAATAGATGCTCCAAGAACTCGGAACGCAGTCCATGGACAACATCTCGGCAGTAAAGGCATTCTTTGGAAAATTCTCTGTCTGTACGTTCGAACTGGTGCTTGGCCAAAGCTTTCTCCAAACGTAATTGGTGCAATTTCTTTCGTAATTCATAGTCCTCTGGAAGAATATCGCTCAAGAGGTAGTACTTTTCGTTTTTTGAAATGGTACCATCTGGCAGCTGGTCCAGCAGCATTGTGGTGCAGTATTCTTCGAAGCCATGCCCTTTAAAAACAGTTCTACAGTTAGAAAGTTAATTGTAGTTATGACCTCATATTACCTTTGAATCTATCGATCCAATAAAGCAGATATTCTCGCAAATCTGAGATGTCTTCCACATCCGCTATCACAAGTCTGTGAATACGGAATAGATGAGCTAAGTAGTCATCTTTGCCACTTTTGTCTGAGAATTCGAATTGAGAGTCGCATTTAATGCAACCAAGATTTGTATCTGTCTCTGCAGTTGGCCCTTCAGCAAAAGTTTTATTTAATTCTTGTTCAGGCACACTAGAATTCTCCATCATAAACACAAGAGCAACGAAGATATGAAAGGGTTCGAACAACTGACATTTGTAAACTCACCACAAGATGTCACATGGCTGTCACTTTTTAAATTTTGATGGGTGTGTTCGAAGTAAGTACATGATTGTAGTCAACTAATTACCTACCAACCCATTTGTAAAGTGCTTTACAAAGCACCAAAATTGTGTAAAAATATTAGGTAGACACATAAAAATATTTTGAGCAACCAGAAGTTATAAAATTATATATATATAAAAATTGTCCTACCAAAAATTTCGTAATGCACTTTTAGGCTCTTTTACACACCGCTGACTTTTCAACATTATAAAAATGAGGAAAAATGTAGTGTCATACGGGCTGTAGGGTTATAGCTAGGTATCATCCCAAATAACAATTTTACTTCGGTAAGGTTCAAATTTGTAATTTCTGTAGGTAACAGCTTCGATAGAGCTTCTATAGTCTTTGTTAAACGAAGTTGATCTATTTCGAAGCAATTGTTTCGATAATAACTTCAGTAAGTCCTTTACGAAGCATATACATAGGCTTTATAGAGGGATATGGAATTAAGCTTCGATAAGATCTCTATTAGACATCTGAAAATGTGTCTGGAGATGTGTGGAAAGTGAATTGCTTCGATAAAGCTTGTGGTCCTAGAAGCTTCTTTAGAGCTTTTGACCGAAGGCATTATAGAAGCAATGAACTGTCATGCAGTCAACCGCTTGCGACTGGAAGCTGTACAGAAGCACTTACTCGTACTTCCTCCTAACTTACATATGGAGGCTTTATAGAGGTAAAAATTAATTTCATATGAAATGAATAAGCTGTCTAAAGAAACCAAAATTAATGAATCGGAGAAAAATGACAAAAAATAAAACACTTTTAGCACAGTGAAAAATATGTGAGTAATCTGATTTTAAATAAACACCTGTCGCCCATAAATAAATTGGGTAACACTAAATGCCTAGCTTACAACTTCGGTCGAGTAAGCTGCAAGTTTACTGCAAATCTTAACGAAACTCTAGAATGTATCGAGTAGTTCAGATTTATCACTGGTACAACATTATGACGAACTAGCCTTGGGGGTAGTGTATTGGACTACTACGCAGCAGGACCCATGTTCGATTCTCAGTGCGACGCATGTTAGTAAAATGTAAATTATAACGAGTACGTAAATGTAAGCTCCATGAAAATGTTTATTAAGAAGACAAAAAATATAAAAAAATAAGAAAGTGGAAAATTGAAAAATGTAATAAAAATAAATAAATATTTTTCTTGTTCATTTTGGAGCCTCTATAAAGCTTCCATAAAGTTTCGGTAAGGTCTATCCAAGCTGTTCAGGAAGTCTTAAATAAGTAAATACTTGCATTAAAGTGCGCCAAATGTGTTTCCATTAGACCTTATGCAGTTAATATTGCGGGAGGTGAAATAGCTTCGATAGCGCCTTACCGAAGTCAAATTGTTACTTGGGATAGTTAAGTTCGAAAAGTTTCCAACAATTTTGAAGTTACATCTGTGTATTTTAATACGATTAAGTAACCTCTTCTTTACTTTACGTGACAGCTCACCGTGTTTATGTCAGTATAGTGGGCTTACGCAAGTAATTTTACTAACTTTTTTAAATATAATACACAGTTATTTGGCTGGTACGCTTAGCAGAGTTCCTTCTAATAAGTTAATAGAATCTGACTTATACCGAGTTTCCTTTCACACGATAGATGAATAGATGTCATATTGTAGATAGAGTTCTTGACTAAACTTCAATTGTAGTGTTAACACTGAAAGTGTGTCAATTTTGTACATTTCTTTTTTCTATTTTTGTTTTAATCGTTGAGCTAAATTTTATATTATTGTTCTTTGTCTAAGCAGCTCGACTTCTTTAAATATTATAAACTGAAGAAGGCAGCAATCCCTGCCGAAACGTAGGGAAAAAGCGATGAACTAATGTAGTTTCATTCAAACGCCTATGACAAAAAAAGTCGGATGAATTAATCCCATACCTGAAATCCGCTTAAAACTGTTATGTTTTTAAAGTAACCTTCAGCCAATGATTTACTTAAATTGAAGACAGATATTAAATTAAGAATTTCAAAATCGCAACTTCACAACGGATGGAAAAAATGTGATTATTCATTAAACAGAAGTTTACAAGCCATTAGTACATAATTAAATTGATAAGGAAGCTGTTTAAGTAAATTGCCATAAATTATTAGTTTTTTTCGTTATCAAGTCTACGTCAACTCGTGGGGTCACTTTACGCATACTACGGACTCTTGATCTAAAACATTTAGCTGTAAATAATTTAGTTAATTCACTTGATCTAGCCACATGTAGCAGGATACTGATGTGCCAGAGCATCGTTTTTCTTTCAAAAATTTCGTTAAGTGTTTTTGCTCTCGGTAGCAAACCTAATGCAGGATATGAGTTTTTAAGTCCTGCAGATATAGGAAACATGGAACCAAGAAGGGTACTGAGCTTTATAAAGAGCCTCAACAGCTCCCTGGGTTAAATAATAGAGGCCAACACAATAAATCTCTTCTGGTCGCAGTGTACAGGGTCTATTACTTGCAATACAATAATGCAGGATATAAGAAAAGTAATATATATTAATAGCATAATAGGTTTATTCGGTAAGCGATTTAAATCGAAAACAATCGATATAAATCGAATGCAATTGCACAAAGTCTATACACGTTCTCATTAAAAATGACAGAAAAAGGGAATTATCAAAATTACGAGTAACGAACAGGTCCTCTCTCTAGGTCAAAACAGCTAAAAGGATTTCAGCCGGCAAGTACTGATAAATATATCAAATGCACAAAGTTGCCAAGGAAAATTAAAAATCCGTCTTAAAAATCAATTGATCAGAAAAATAAAAACAGTTAAAAAAAAAGAATGGTCATTTCATTTAATGTTGCAAAATGCTAAGTTATATATTTATTTGTGATATAGGTTAATGGCGTTTACGATTGAAGAAAAGAATCGCCCTTTCTATGAAAAGAGCAAATTTAGAAGTGCTCTTTCGATGTATTCTATGTTTCATTGAAAAAAAAAGTTCACTTCCAGGTCAATTCTTAACACGACAGAAGTGCCCGGAATATTTTAAGAGAATTGCCCTGAACTCACCAACACGTACTAACAAAATGTCTGAATTGCGGGGCAATTCTCTCGGATCTTCAATCGAGGACGCCATAAATGTCAAAGATGAATGTGGACAGCTCTCTCACTAAATGTATCTCGGTTTTGAGAGCAGCTGTTTCAGTTGACGTTTATGGAGGGTTAGCCGACGAATCTAGTCAAAGAATTCGTGACTGAGTACTAATGTCGTTTTCGATTGGGACCACCAAAAATCGGCTCATGGAACATGCAACGAAATTGATCTGCTTTTGTAAATGGATTAGTGCGTTATTTGACAGCATTATCAGCTGCTCAAATTTCATTCGTTTTGGGAAAAATCAACTATGGATATCGACTTGAAAAATGTTTCCCCTTTTGTAGATACAAATGGAGTAGGTTCGGTGGTTCGTAGTTTCCAGATGATGAGGAAGGCAATGAAAATAATAATTTATGTATTTCTTTATTTTGGTTTTCACGAAACTTTGCGCATTCTTTTTAAAACAAAATTCTTAAAATGACATAAAACAGCTGTGCAAAGTATATTGGTATTTGTGGTAGTATGTGCAAATCTGAAAAAAATATTAAGATCTGCAAAAAGTGCTCCGAATCAAAAAAAAGATCGATTTTTTCCCCAATGGAAAACGACATAAGTTGACAGTTCTCATATCTGGCTGGGAGATATTATTCTTTACGCTATCTACCGTCGCATTACACCTCTACGCATTTATGATGTTTGCGTTTGGTGGAGGGCTTATGCTGTCCTTACTTTCTGCCACAGAACTTCCACCTACATAGTCCATTTCTCTTAAATTCTGCATTTAAAAAAAACTTCAATTGAAAAGAACACCAATCACAAAGCTAGCACTACACAGCATCTGATCTGACAACTGTATGTTCGTCTAGACCACGATTATTTTATCTTCTCGCTAAAACTGTACGACCTCTCCAGAGTCCAGAGATAATTATTTTGTTAATTCATTTATTTTCTCTTCGTTTTTTGTTGTTGTCATCTAGTGTTCTTTTTTAAATAAAAATTACTTAGGCAATTGTTATCACGAATGTCATAGCAAGAGATAAAGCGAATTACCGGCGAGTTTAGTATAAAAAGATTCGTACTGCTGGTGGGAAGTACTGTTTCGTATTCCAGTTGAAGAAGTGCGTACCCTCTCTCAAACTAAGGTACTAAAAGTTTTAGAATTTTGTTTTTCTTGATTGCAATCAGACAAGTAGTGTAAGAAAATGTGTTGTGTATATAAAAATTCATCGTCAAGTGCAATAGGGACAAATTCATTATGACCTAAAAATAAAGCTCAGTAGCGGAACTTTCGCAAACCGCATTTAGAGAAATGAAATAATCACACGTCATTTGTTTATCTGCTCATGAACTGGTCTGTCTTGATCTTCGAAGCTCAGCAAGAGCTTTGAAGGTCTAATAGCTATCGGCATTCGCACTCAATCTTCTCGGTTTATACATCAGGTATAAGAGTCATTCTAAACCTGACCGCGTTTGCTTCATTGTTCGATTGAACTCACCTGTAAAATAAATGCGGTTTCAAATGGCGCGGCATAAACTGTTGTGTATGGAGTTCAAGTTAAATTGACCGCAGATGATTTTCGCAGTAGTAGGTGCTAACTACAAGTAAATATACTGACTTACAACAACAAACTGAACATACGAACTTTCAGTTTCACATTTAATCACCTCGCGAACAGTTCTCCCAAGTTTTGATGGCTCTCAGTCGAAATGGCACCTCAGTGGTTAGCGATCGTAGCAGTATTGCTAATAAGTTCAATTGTTGGAATTTCAGGCAACGATGTAATCATATCGATGGAAGCTCAAATATGTGTGCACAACAAAACTGTGGTAGGGAGTTAGTTTTTTTTTATTTTGATTTTGTTTTACCGCGCCAGTTTGATTGATCGGTTGACTAGGTTTAAAAGAGTGTTATGTTGCAAATTATTGTTTCGAGTTCCATGGTGAATAAAATACGGTATTTTGAAATTATTCTTGCAGATGTCTTACAAAGTCGAACCATTGCCAGATTCGTATTGTTTGCTGGGCGAAGGACCACATTGGGATGTCGCAACACAGAGCTTGTACTTAGTTGACATTAACAACGGAAAGCTGCTGCGTTACGACTACAAGCAGAACAAGGTGTACAAAAGCCAAATTGGTAAGTCGATATAAAAGTGTCAATCAGCACTTCATCTGTAATATTATCTATTATACCATTTGCTTTATTATTCTATAACTAAGTTTTATTCGACATAGTTATTATATCAGGTTCGTGACTAGTTTAGGGAAAATGCTGTTTATGAGATTTTGAAGACATCGTGACAAACTTACCGACTGTTCTTCTGTGAATAATATTTTTGTGTGCACACTTTAATCAAAAGTAGATAATTAGTATTTTAAGTATTTAGGTGTATCAATGTGTGTATCACGGATCACGAATCAAAAACTTGTTGTTTGTCCATTGTTTTCATACCTACATTACAGTGAGAAACGTCCAAATCCCAGCTAAAATGTATGTTAACAAATCTCATTTGTTGTATAATTTTTATTACCCCCGTCTGGAACTCAAGTCCGAGTCACTAGTAGCGTATTGATAAGGAACAGAATTAAAACTAGATCCAGTACATTTTCAACAGAAACAAAATGTAATACATTGACCTCTGAATGGCTACCGACACGTCAGAAAAAATATCAATCTATCTACAAGAAATTTTTGTTCTTCATACTGTTTTTGTGCACGTTGGAATATTTAGTTTGGCGACACTTTCAAAAATTAAGCTTATGCGATGACATCTCTACAAATAAACGTTGGAAAAGTGGCCTAATCGACCAACCTATTTCATGCGTTGAAGATACATCTAGGCCAGATCAATCTAGTCGACTTAAGATAACTGGGTTTTTGAATGTGTCCATTGTCTCTATAACTATATGCATTTTTTGACAGTTCAGACTCTGCTCAGAGAGGTTTTATTTGAACCATAATTTGTTCGCAAGTTTTCTATGCGCGATTGCGATACTAATAATGGTATTTAGTGTCCTGGCTTAATTTTACCAACTCACAATGACGAAATTTTCCATATAAAATTACCCATTGTGAGTTGTGACCCATGAAATATGTAGTGTGAGGTTAAAAATGATTATTAGTAAGGCCCTCTGAAACTAACAATTCGCCAACAGTGCACATACTTCGTCAATGTGTGTGACAGAGAGTTTAGCCGGCTTAATGTTCGCATGATACGGATTACGTAATGGATTGTCGTTCTCCATTGGCCAAGACGAAGCGCCCGGAAGAGTCACAAAACATACTCTTATGGTGATTCTGAGAAGAGAATTTCGCTTCATGCTTCATGATTTGAAGTCAGAATCCAATCAAGAAGCACTTGTGTATTTTATACAAGGCAGCAGGCAACAGCCGAAGACTATGTTGTGACTTTTCACAAGTACATTTTTTGTGAATTCAACCAAAGGCAGTTTTCTTTTTTCATTGGATTTCAGGATGAGTGGATGAATATATTTCAAGTTGATTGCAAAATTGTTGTTTGCCGTAACTTATATTCACTAAGGTTTTATCTATAGGTATCTAAAAGTATGGATAGTGCAGCCAGGCTCTAAAAGACTATAATTTAAAAAATGTCTGTATAAAAAGGAGAGTGGTACTGTTAAACTTTTACTGTGGAACTTTTCAAAATGTTAATTAAATTGAATCGTTAGCTCAAACAGCAAGCGAGAAGGAACATTCAGTGTCAAGTGTCATATTGACAGTAGATATAGGTAGTTTCGTATAAACTGTTATCTGTTATAAGCTCTTATTCAATTTCTATTTATTTAAATTAAACTCAATAATTATTCATATTTTTAGAAAACGAGCATTTCGCCTCGTTCGTAGTGCCAGTTGAAGGCAAACCCGATAAATTTGTTGTGGGTATTGGACGTCGTGTGTCCATTGTTACATGGGATGGTGTCTCGGAGACCTGCACAGTGGATAAAGACCTCCTAGAGGTCGAACAAGAAGATGAGAAGTATGATGGCAATCGTTTCAATGACGGTAAATGTGACCCTCGAGGTCGCCTCTTCGCTGGAACCATGCGATACAAGACGGAATTCGAATTCCGTTATGGGCATCTATTCCTAATCAACGGACCTGGCGAGCCCGATGTGATTATGAGTGATGTCGGAATTTCGAATGGCTTGGCTTGGAATGTAAAAACTAAGAAGTTCTACTACATCGATACCACCGACTTTGAAGTGAAAGAGTACGATTATGACATCAACACCGGTGATTTCAGTAAGTTATAAGCAAAGCGTTTTCATTGCTACCAAGATTTCTTAACGCTCCATTTCAATTTTATAGAAAACCCTAAAGTTGTCTTTGACTTGCACAACATTCGCGATGGTAAGAACCTTCTTCCCGATGGTATGACTATCGATGCGGAAGGTTTCCTATACGTAGCCACCTTCAATGGTTCATCTATTTTCAAAGTGGACCCAAAGTAAGCTGTCCAGTGATTGTTATCTCTATTTTATAACAAAAAAAAAAAAACTATTTTTTCATTTAAGGAACGGTAAGGTTTTGCTGGAAATCAAATTCCCGACCGAGCAAGTTACGTCTGCCGCCTTTGGTGGACCAAATTTGGATATCATGTACGTGACAACAGCTGCATTATTTGGTGCAAAAGCTCCAGCGGGAACCACCTACAAGGTTACTGGCCTGGGCGCCAAGGGTCTACCAATGACGAAATTCAGGCTGCAGGAATAATTTAACAAAAACTGTGCTACTAAATTAGTTGAGTATCTTACACTGCAGATAAATATTTTTTTCCTGAAATAAAGCGAAAGTAACAAGAAATAAAAGTGTCGTTTTTGTTAAGAAAAAAGCTTGCATAATTATAATGAATCATTTATTTTCGTTCAAGCCAGGTCATTAGTTATAACTTTAAATATAGCTATGTATCATCAAACTCGAATTAAGCAAACCAGATGATAGGTACCTATGGCTGTTTATTTCTGTTATTGTTGTGCAGGGAATGTTCTGGAAGTTTCTTTAAAAGTATTTTTGAAATGGATTGACCTTTGAGTGATGCACTTATTGAGAAACGTTTTGTTGCTGGAAAATATTTGCAGTATGACGTTAGGTGTCTATATGATTTAATTATAGAAAAGATTACGCTGATATAAAAGTGATAATAAGGTATGCACTATTTAGTGCAATGAAAACGACACGATTATGGATTGGAGATTGTATGTACCCAAATATATTCTTTCTCATGGGACGATGACCTTTAGCAATGACCACTAATAAAAGGTGAGGGTTGAATGGAAATGTTTTATGGTTCCATACTATAAACTAACTACTAAATAGACTGACAGCTTCAGCCAAAAAAGAGAAATCGCCTACAAGCTGAATTTGACCTTGGATGTAGCCCAGTTTGAATTCATGACTTTGTGCCTATGTTAATCAAAGGGTCTCACTCATACTTGAAAGAATCCAGCCTACAGTGTTGCGGCTTTGTTGGCCAAATAACAATTGTTCTTATGTCGATTTCGATTTGGCTTTTCAGATTTCTGCTGCCAAATCGAACATAAAATCCGAATTTCGAAGTTTATGAATTCCGAATTCCGAAGTTTATGAACTTTATAAAATGAACGAACACGGTTTTTTTTACTTTTGTTAAAAGAGATTTTGTAACTTAAAGCTTTTTTTGTATATTTTAAAGAAAACACACTTTTTTGTTGATTTTAATGCTTTAAGTTTCGAAATCATATTGCAACAAAATGTTTTAACACCGTTTAGGGAAAACATTTTTTTAGTTTTAGCATAATTTGTAATCTGTAATTAGTAGGTACGTAAAATGAATACTTGCACATTAATACATGCAAGTACATATGCATTTGTGAAATTAAAAAAAATGTATTCTATATTTTTATTGCTTATATATAATATTGCTGTCAAATTTGTATGCGCTTGGTTTTTTCTTGTAAAGGCCATAATTGAAAAATCCTCGTAGATCGCCCTATATTTATGTGAAATACTCGGAACAGTTAAAATATGATGTTTTGATCACTTTTTGTATTCCCAAAGCACAAAGTGCACTCGTTTTTGTTAATTAATTAATAGCAGTTGCATTTTTACTGTTCCTAAGTAACATTATTCAACACTGTTCAGTGTTATTAAACGACAGAATTTCCAATCATATTTTGATTTTTTACAAATATGGTATTAAATAAACGAATTTGGAAACATTCACCAAGCCTAATAGAAATGCCCCAGTGGAAGCATGTTGCTAACTCATTTTTTGAACAACCCCCACGGATTTCATTTATGCGCCTGCATGAATTTTGCTGTCAAAATAGAATTCATACAAATAAAACTAAACAACAACTGAAATGTGAATGGATGAATAGTTTTTGGTGCCGAATATGGATAGAGAACAAGTTATGCTATCTAAAAAACACATAATCAATATTTACTTTTTGTACATTTATTGTTATAAATCTATTTACAAATTGTTTGTTATTGAAAGAGTGACACCCACCGGCCATTAATACACGCATTCACAGACAGGAAAAAGAAGAGAGTGAGAGAGGGCTCTCATTCGAAATTTGCGGGCAAAATCGGGTAGGTGCACGGAAGCTGTCAGTCTATTTAGTAGTTAGTTTATGTTCCATACTCTGTGCTGAGTCTGGTGTAACTAGATTCATTCTATCACAACATTATTAGATCTGTTGCCTGCAGAGCGAGATTAGTCCAATGCTCCTTCATCTACGTCAATTGAAAAATAGAAATCTAGACATACCAAAAGATAGACAAATGGATTCAGACTGCTGTCAGGCTATCTTGTTTAACCTTCGACACTTCTTTGTATATTTCCTATTCGCTGGCTAAATTGTTTTGATTTAAGCTTTTAAATTAAGAAATAGAAAAACTGGGTTTAGGTACCCCCGAAAAAGTATGTTGATCTAGAGCCAACAAAAGAAAAACTCTCTTTTCTGCCGAATCGAATAGGTACGACAAAAAAAAATTTTTTTTTCAGATCTAGGGCTGTTTTATTTTAGAAATCAGCTGACGCAAATTTTCATGTTCTATTAGGTGCAAAAAGGTTTTTTTTTCAGACTCAAAGCATTTTAGTGAATTTCACAGCTACTTTCATAAAAAATATCATTTGAATTTTTTTATATAAATAAAACCACCATTTTGAAAATAGCTGACTTTTAAGTCACACACCAACCTTAAACCAAAAAAAAGAGAGTAATCTTTCATTGGGCATGAGATATCTGTGCCTTGATTTTGTGCGGCTTTGCCCCTTCCGAATCACAGTTTTCGAAGTTTGCGAAGTGCCTTTTCCGCGGCTTACTTAAGCTAAGACTAGACTGTATGCCAATTATGCATATGAATGCCAACCAGATTAGCTGTCAAATGACCAAAATGTCAGGATTGTCAAAACTGTATATTAGACTATATGACCAAAATTACCAATATGCTCAAGGTCATATTTGCCTTGATGGTCATTTAAGGCATTTGTTATTTATATATATCAAATAAATCAAAATTCAACACTGACGATAAGAAAATAACGAATTTTCAATAAAGTGCTTTATGCTGGCATTCGTGCTTACTGTCCGATTATGATTATGATCGCGGCTGTTTAGTTTGATCTATGCAAGTCAGGGATTAAAGTAACCTTCAGCGAATGATTTACTAAAATTGAAGACAGATATTAAATTTAGAATTTCAAAATCGCAACTTCACAACGGATGGAAAAAATGTGATTATTCATTAAACAGAAGTTTACAAGCCATTAGTACATAATTAAATTGATAAGGAAGCTGTTTAAGTAAATTGCCATAAATTATTAGTTTTTTTCGTTATCAAGTCTACGTCAACTCGTGGGGTCACTTTACGCATACTACGGACTCTTGATCTAAAACATTTAGCTGTAAATAATTTAATTAATTCACTTGATCCTCTAACCACATGTAGCAGGATACTGATGTGCCAGAGCATCGTTTTTCTTTCAAAAATTTCGTTAAGTGTTTTTGCACTCGGTAGCAAACCTAATGCAGGATATGAGTTTTTAAGTCCTGCAGATATAGGAAACATGGAACCAAGAAGGGTACTGAGCTTTATAAAGAGCCTCAACAGCTCCCTGGGTTAAATAATAGAGGCCAACACAATAAATCTCTTCTGGTCGCAGTGTACAGGGTCTATTACTTGCAATACAATAATGCAGGATATAAGAAAAGTAATATATATTAATAGCATAATAGGTTTATTCGGTAAGCGATTTAAATCGAAAACAATCGATATAAATCGAATGCAATTGCACAAAGTCTATACACGTTCTCATTAAAAATGACAGAAAAAGGGAATTATCAAAATTACGAGTAACGAACAGGTCCTTTCTCTAGGTCAAAACAGCTAAAAGGATTTCAGCCGGCAAGTACTGATAAATATATCAAATGCACAAAGTTGCCAAGAAAAATTAAAAATCCGTCTTAAAAATCAATTGATCAGAAAAATAAAAACAGTTAAAAAAAAAGAATGGTCGAATTTCATTTAATGTTGCAAAATGCTAAGTTATATATTTATTTGTGACATAGGTTAATGGCGTTTACGATTGAAGAAAAGAATCGCCCTTTCTATGAAAAGAGCAAATTTAGAAGTGCTCTTTCGATGTATTCTATGTTTCATTGAAAAAAAAAGTTCACTTCCAGGTCAATTCTTAACACGACAGAAGTGCCCGGAATATTTTAAGAGAATTGCCCTGAACTCACCAACACTTACTAACAAAATGTCTGAATTGCGGGGCAATTCTCTCGGATCTTCAATCGAGGACGCCATAAATGTCAAAGATGAATGTGGACAGCTCTCACTAAATGTATCTCGGTTTTGAGAGCAGCTGTTTCAGTTGACGTTTATGGAGGGTTAGCCGACGAATCTAGTCAAAGAATTCGTGACTGAGTACTAATGTCGTTTTCGATTGGGACCACCAAAAATCGGCTCATGGAACATGCAACGAAATTGATCTGCTTTTGTAAATGGATTAGTGCGTTATTTGACAGCATTATCAGCTGCTCAAATTTCATTCGTTTTGGGAAAAATCAACTATGGATATCGACTTGAAAAATGTTTCCCCTTTTGTAGATACAAATGGAGTAGGTTCGGTGGTTCGTAGTTTCCAGATGATGAGGAAGGCAATGAAAATAATAATTTATGTATTTCTTTATTTTGGTTTTCACGAAACTTTGCGCATTCTTTTTAAAACAAAATTCTTAAAATGACATAAAACAGCTGTGCAAAGTATATTGGTATTTGTGGTAGTATGTGCAAATCTGAAAAAAATATTAAGATCTGCAAAAAGTGCTCCGAATCAAAAAAAAGATCGATTTTTTCCCCAATGGAAAACGACATAAGTTGACAGTTCTCATATCTGGCTGGGAGATATTATTCTTTACGCTATCTACCGTCGCATTACACCTCTACGCATTTATGATGTTTGCGTTTGGTGGAGGGCTTATGCTGTCCTTACTTTCTGCCACAGAACTTCCACCTACATAGTCCATTTCTCTTAAATTCTGCATTTAAAAAAAACTTCAATTGAAAAGAACACCAATCACAAAGCTAGCACTACACAGCATCTGATCTGACAACTGTATGTTCGTCTAGACCACGATTATTTTATCTTCTCGCTAAAACTGTACGACCTCTCCAGAGTCCAGAGATAATTATTTTGTTAATTCATTTATTTTCTCTTCGTTTTTTGTTGTTGTCATCTAGTGTTCTTTTTTAAATAAAAATTACTTAGGCAATTGTTATCACGAATGTCATAGCAAGAGATAAAGCGAATTACCGGCGAGTTTAGTATAAAAAGATTCGTACTGCTGGTGGGAAGTACTGTTTCGTATTCCAGTTGAAGAAGTGCGTACCCTCTCTCAAACTAAGGTACTAAAAGTTTTAGAATTTTGTTTTTCTTGATTGCAATCAGACAAGTAGTGTAAGAAAATGTGTTGTGTATATAAAAATTCATCGTCAAGTGCAATAGGGACAAATTCATTATGACCTAAAAATAAAGCTCAGTAGCGGAACTTTCGCAAACCGCATTTAGAGAAATGAAATAATCACACGTCATTTGTTTATCTGCTCATGAACTGGTCTGTCTTGATCTTCGAAGCTCAGCAAGAGCTTTGAAGGTCTAATAGCTATCGGCATTCGCACTCAATCTTCTCGGTTTATACATCAGGTATAAGAGTCATTCTAAACCTGACCGCGTTTGCTTCATTGTTCGATTGAACTCACCTGTAAAATAAATGCGGTTTCAAATGGCGCGGCATAAACTGTTGTGTATGGAGTTCAAGTTAAATTGACCGCAGATGATTTTCGCAGTAGTAGGTGCTAACTACAAGTAAATATACTGACTTACAACAACAAACTGAACATACGAACTTTCAGTTTCACATTTAATCACCTCGCGAACAGTTCTCCCAAGTTTTGATGGCTCTCAGTCGAAATGGCACCTCAGTGGTTAGCGATCGTAGCAGTATTGCTAATAAGTTCAATTGTTGGAATTTCAGGCAACGATGTAATCATATCGATGGAAGCTCAAATATGTGTGCACAACAAAACTGTGGTAGGGAGTTAGTTTTTTTTTATTTTGATTTTGTTTTACCGCGCCAGTTTGATTGATCGGTTGACTAGGTTTAAAAGAGTGTTATGTTGCAAATTATTGTTTCGAGTTCCATGGTGAATAAAATACGGTATTTTGAAATTATTCTTGCAGATGTCTTACAAAGTCGAACCATTGCCAGATTCGTATTGTTTGCTGGGCGAAGGACCACATTGGGATGTCGCAACACAGAGCTTGTACTTAGTTGACATTAACAACGGAAAGCTGCTGCGTTACGACTACAAGCAGAACAAGGTGTACAAAAGCCAAATTGGTAAGTCGATATAAAAGTGTCAATCAGCACTTCATCTGTAATATTATCTATTATACCATTTGCTTTATTATTCTATAACTAAGTTTTATTCGACATAGTTATTATATCAGGTTCGTGACTAGTTTAGGGAAAATGCTGTTTATGAGATTTTGAAGACATCGTGACAAACTTACCGACTGTTCTTCTGTGAATAATATTTTTGTGTGCACACTTTAATCAAAAGTAGATAATTAGTATTTTAAGTATTTAGGTGTATCAATGTGTGTATCACGGATCACGAATCAAAAACTTGTTGTTTGTCCTTTCTTTTCATACCTACATTACAGTGAGAAACGTCCAAATCCCAGCTAAAATGTATGTTAACAAATCTCATTTGTTGTTTAATTTGTATTACCCCCGTCTGGAACTCAAGTCCGTCTGGAGTATGTTTGGGTCACTAGCAGCGTATTGATAAGGAACAGAATTAAAACTAGATCCAGTACATTTCCAACAGAAACAAAATGTAATACATTGACCTCTGAATGGCTACCGACACGTCAGAAAAAATATCAATCTATCTACAAGAAATTTTTGTTCTTCATACTGTTTTTGTGCACGTTGGAATATTTAGTTTGGCGACACTTTCAAAAATTAAGCTTATGCGATGACATCTCTACAAATAAACGTTGGAAAAGTGGCCTAATCGACCAACCTATTTCATGCGTTGAAGATACATCTAGGCCAGATCAATCTAGTCGACTTAAGATAACTGGGTTTTTGAATGTGTCCATTGTCTCTATAACTATATGCATTTTTTGACAGTTCAGACTCTGCTCAGAGAGGTTTTATTTGAACCATAATTTGTTCGCAAGTTTTCTATGCGCGATTGCGATACTAATAATGGTATTTAGTGTCCTGGCTTAATTTTACCAACTCACAATGACGAAATTTTCCATATAAAATTACCCATTGTGAGTTGTGACCCATGAAATATGTAGTGTGAGGTTAAAAATGATTATTAGTAAGGCCCTCTGAAACTAACAATTCGCCAACAGTGCACATACTTCGTCAATGTGTGTGACAGAGAGTTTAGCCGGCTTAATGTTCGCATGATACGGATTACGTAATGGATTGTCGTTCTCCATTGGCCAAGACGAAGCGCCCGGAAGAGTCACAAAACATACTCTTATGGTGATTCTGAGAAGAGAATTTCGCTTCATGCTTCATGATTTGAAGTCAGAATCCAATCAAGAAGCACTTGTGTATTTTATACAAGGCAGCAGGCAACAGCCGAAGACTATGTTGTGACTTTTCACAAGTACATTTTTTGTGAATTCAACCAAAGGCAGTTTTCTTTTTTCATTGGATTTCAGGATGAGTGGATGAATATATTTCAAGTTGATTGCAAAATTGTTGTTTGCCGTAACTTATATTCACTAAGGTTTTATCTATAGGTATCTAAAAGTATGGATAGTGCAGCCAGGCTCTAAAAGACTATAATTTAAAAAATGTCTGTATAAAAAGGAGAGTGGTACTGTTAAACTTTTACTGTGGAACTTTTCAAAATGTTAATTAAATTGAATCGTTAGCTCAAACAGCAAGCGAGAAGGAACATTCAGTGTCAAGTGTCATATTGACAGTAGATATAGGTAGTTTCGTATAAACTGTTATCTGTTATAAGCTCTTATTCAATTTCTATTTATTTAAATTAAACTCAATAATTATTCATATTTTTAGAAAACGAGCATTTCGCCTCGTTCGTAGTGCCAGTTGAAGGCAAACCCGATAAATTTGTTGTGGGTATTGGACGTCGTGTGTCCATTGTTACATGGGATGGTGTCTCGGAGACCTGCACAGTGGATAAAGACCTCCTAGAGGTCGAACAAGAAGATGAGAAGTATGATGGCAATCGTTTCAATGACGGTAAATGTGACCCTCGAGGTCGCCTCTTCGCTGGAACCATGCGATACAAGACGGAATTCGAATTCCGTTATGGGCATCTATTCCTAATCAACGGACCTGGCGAGCCCGATGTGATTATGAGTGATGTCGGAATTTCGAATGGCTTGGCTTGGAATGTAAAAACTAAGAAGTTCTACTACATCGATACCACCGACTTTGAAGTGAAAGAGTACGATTATGACATCAACACCGGTGATTTCAGTAAGTTATAAGCAAAGCGTTTTCATTGCTACCAAGATTTCTTAACGCTCCATTTCAATTTTATAGAAAACCCTAAAGTTGTCTTTGACTTGCACAACATTCGCGATGGTAAGAACCTTCTTCCCGATGGTATGACTATCGATGCGGAAGGTTTCCTATACGTAGCCACCTTCAATGGTTCATCTATTTTCAAAGTGGACCCAAAGTAAGCTGTCCAGTGATTGTTATCTCTATTTTATAACAAAAAAAAAAAAACTATTTTTTCATTTAAGGAACGGTAAGGTTTTGCTGGAAATCAAATTCCCGACCGAGCAAGTTACGTCTGCCGCCTTTGGTGGACCAAATTTGGATATCATGTACGTGACAACAGCTGCATTATTTGGTGCAAAAGCTCCAGCGGGAACCACCTACAAGGTTACTGGCCTGGGCGCCAAGGGTCTACCAATGACGAAATTCAGGCTGCAGGAATAATTTAACAAAAACTGTGCTACTAAATTAGTTGAGTATCTTACACTGCAGATAAATATTTTTTTCCTGAAATAAAGCGAAAGTAACAAGAAATAAAAGTGTCGTTTTTGTTAAGAAAAAAGCTTGCATAATTATAATGAATCATTTATTTTCGTTCAAGCCAGGTCATTAGTTATAACTTTAAATATAGCTATGTATCATCAAACTCGAATTAAGCAAACCAGATGATAGGTACCTATGGCTGTTTATTTCTGTTATTGTTGTGCAGGGAATGTTCTGGAAGTTTCTTTAAAAGTATTTTTGAAATGGATTGACCTTTGAGTGATGCACTTATTGAGAAACGTTTTGTTGCTGGAAAATATTTGCAGTATGACGTTAGGTGTCTATATGATTTAATTATAGAAAAGATTACGCTGATATAAAAGTGATAATAAGGTATGCACTATTTAGTGCAATGAAAACGACACGATTATGGATTGGAGATTGTATGTACCCAAATATATTCTTTCTCATGGGACGATGACCTTTAGCAATGACCACTAATAAAAGGTGAGGGTTGAATGGAAATGTTTTATGGTTCCATACTATAAACTAACTACTAAATAGACTGACAGCTTCAGCCAAAAAAGAGAAATCGCCTACAAGCTGAATTTGACCTTGGATGTAGCCCAGTTTGAATTCATGACTTTGTGCCTATGTTAATCAAAGGGTCTCACTCATACTTGAAAGAATCCAGCCTACAGTGTTGCGGCTTTGTTGGCCAAATAACAATTGTTCTTATGTCGATTTCGATTTGGCTTTTCAGATTTCTGCTGCCAAATCGAACATAAAATCCGAATTTCGAAGTTTATGAATTCCGAATTCCGAAGTTTATGAACTTTATAAAATGAACGAACACGGTTTTTTTTACTTTTGTTAAAAGAGATTTTGTAACTTAAAGCTTTTTTTGTATATTTTAAAGAAAACACACTTTTTTGTTGATTTTAATGCTTTAAGTTTCGAAATCATATTGCAACAAAATGTTTTAACACCGTTTAGGGAAAACATTTTTTTAGTTTTAGCATAATTTGTAATCTGTAATTAGTAGGTACGTAAAATGAATACTTGCACATTAATACATGCAAGTACATATGCATTTGTTAAATTAAAAAAAATGTATTCTATATTTTTATTGCTTATATATAATATTGCTGTCAAATTTGTATGCGCTTGGTTTTTTCTTGTAAAGGCCATAATTGAAAAATCCTCGTAGATCGCCCTATATTTATGTGAAATACTCGGAACAGTTAAAATATGATGTTTTGATCACTTTTTGTATTCCCAAAGCACAAAGTGCACTCGTTTTTGTTAATTAATTAATAGCAGTTGCATTTTTACTGTTCCTAAGTAACATTATTCAACACTGTTCAGTGTTATTAAACGACAGAATTTCCAATCATATTTTGATTTTTTACAAATATGGTATTAAATAAACGAATTTGGAAACATTCACCAAGCCTAATAGAAATGCCCCAGTGGAAGCATGTTGCTAACTCATTTTTTGAACAACCCCCACGGATTTCATTTATGCGCCTGCATGAATTTTGCTGTCAAAATAGAATTCATACAAATAAAACTAAACAACAACTGAAATGTGAATGGATGAATAGTTTTTGGTGCCGAATATGGATAGAGAACAAGTTATGCTATCTAAAAAACACATAATCAATATTTACTTTTTGTACATTTATTGTTATAAATCTATTTACAAATTGTTTGTTATTGAAAGAGTGACACCCACCGGCCATTAATACACGCATTCACAGACAGGAAAAAGAAGAGAGTGAGAGAGGGCTCTCATTCGAAATTTGCGGGCAAAATCGGGTAGGTGCACGGAAGCTGTCAGTCTATTTAGTAGTTAGTTTATGTTCCATACTCTGTGCTGAGTCTGGTGTAACTAGATTCATTCTATCACAACATTATTAGATCTGTTGCCTGCAGAGCGAGATTAGTCCAATGCTCCTTCATCTACGTCAATTGAAAAATAGAAATCTAGACATACCAAAAGATAGACAAATGGATTCAGACTGCTGTCAGGCTATCTTGTTTAACCTTCGACACTTCTTTGTATATTTCCTATTCGCTGGCTAAATTTTTTTGATTTAAGCTTTTAAATTAAGAAATAGAAAAACTGGGTTTAGGTACCCCCGAAAAAGTATGTTGATCTAGAGCCAACAAAAGAAAAACTCTCTTTTCTGCCGAATCGAATAGGTACGACAAAAAAAAATTTTTTTTTCAGATCTAGGGCTGTTTTATTTTAGAAATCAGCTGACGCAAATTTTCATGTTCTATTAGGTGCAAAAAGGTTTTTTTTTCAGACTCAAAGCATTTTAGTGAATTTCACAGCTACTTTCATAAAAAATATCATTTGAATTTTTTTATATAAATAAAACCACCATTTTGAAAATAGCTGACTTTTAAGTCACACACCAACCTTAAACCAAAAAAAAGAGAGTAATCTTTCATTGGGCATGAGATATCTGTGCCTTGATTTTGTGCGGCTTTGCCCCTTCCGAATCACAGTTTTCGAAGTTTGCGAAGTGCCTTTTCCGCGGCTTACTTAAGCTAAGACTAGACTGTATGCCAATTATGCATATGAATGCCAACCAGATTAGCTGTCAAATGACCAAAATGTCAGGATTGTCAAAACTGTATATTAGACTATATGACCAAAATTACCAATATGCTCAAGGTCATATTTGCCTTGATGGTCATTTAAGGCATTTGTTATTTATATATATCAAATAAATCAAAATTCAACACTGACGATAAGAAAATAACGAATTTTCAATAAAGTGCTTTATGCTGGCATTCGTGCTTACTGTCCGATTATGATTATGATCGCGGCTGTTTAGTTTGATCTATGCAAGTCAGGGATTAAAGTAACCTTCAGCGAATGATTTACTAAAATTGAAGACAGATATTAAATTTAGAATTTCAAAATCGCAACTTCACAACGGATGGAAAAAATGTGATTATTCATTAAACAGAAGTTTACAAGCCATTAGTACATAATTAAATTGATAAGGAAGCTGTTTAAGTAAATTGCCATAAATTATTAGTTTTTTTCGTTATCAAGTCTACGTCAACTCGTGGGGTCACTTTACGCATACTACGGACTCTTGATCTAAAACATTTAGCTGTAAATAATTTAATTAATTCACTTGATCCTCTAACCACATGTAGCAGGATACTGATGTGCCAGAGCATCGTTTTTCTTTCAAAAATTTCGTTAAGTGTTTTTGCACTCGGTAGCAAACCTAATGCAGGATATGAGTTTTTAAGTCCTGCAGATATAGGAAACATGGAACCAAGAAGGGTACTGAGCTTTATAAAGAGCCTCAACAGCTCCCTGGGTTAAATAATAGAGGCCAACACAATAAATCTCTTCTGGTCGCAGTGTACAGGGTCTATTACTTGCAATACAATAATGCAGGATATAAGAAAAGTAATATATATTAATAGCTAATAGGTTTATTCGGTAAGCGATTTAAATCGAAAACAATCGATATAAATCGAATGCAATTGCACAAAGTCTATACACGTTCTCATTAAAAATGACAGAAAAAGGGAATTATCAAAATTACGAGTAACGATCAGGTCCTTTCTCTAGGTCAAAACAGCTAAAAGGATTTCAGCCGGCAAGTACTGATAAATATATCAAATGCACAAAGTTGCCAAGAAAAATTAAAAATCCGTCTTAAAAATCAATTGATCAGAAAAATAAAAACAGTTAAAAAAAAAGAATGGTCGAATTTCATTTAATGTTGCAAAATGCTAAGTTATATATTTATTTGTGACATAGGTTAATGGCGTTTACGATTGAAGAAAAGAATCGCCCTTTCTATGAAAAGAGCAAATTTAGAAGTGCTCTTTCGATGTATTCTATGTTTCATTGAAAAAAAAAGTTCACTTCCAGGTCAATTCTTAACACGACAGAAGTGCCCGGAATATTTTAAGAGAATTGCCCTGAACTCACCAACACTTACTAACAAAATGTCTGAATTGCGGGGCAATTCTCTCGGATCTTCAATCGAGGACGCCATAAATGTCAAAGATGAATGTGGACAGCTCTCACTAAATGTATCTCGGTTTTGAGAGCAGCTGTTTCAGTTGACGTTTATGGAGGGTTAGCCGACGAATCTAGTCAAAGAATTCGTGACTGAGTACTAATGTCGTTTTCGATTGGGACCACCAAAAATCGGCTCATGGAACATGCAACGAAATTGATCTGCTTTTGTAAATGGATTAGTGCGTTATTTGACAGCATTATCAGCTGCTCAAATTTCATTCGTTTTGGGAAAAATCAACTATGGATATCGACTTGAAAAATGTTTCCCCTTTTGTAGATACAAATGGAGTAGGTTCGGTGGTTCGTAGTTTCCAGATGATGAGGAAGGCAATGAAAATAATAATTTATGTATTTCTTTATTTTGGTTTTCACGAAACTTTGCGCATTCTGTTTAAAACAAAATTCTTAAAATGACATAAAACAGCTGTGCAAAGTATATTGGTATTTGTGGTAGTATGTGTAAATCTGAAAAAAATATTAAGATCTGCAAAAAGTGCTCCGAATCAAAAAAAAGATAGATTTTTTCCCCAATGGAAAACGACATAAGTTGACAGTTCTCATATCTGGCTGGGAGATATTATTCTTTACGCTATCTACCATCGCATTACACCTCTACGCATTTATGATGTTTGCGTTTGGTGGAGGGCTTATGCTGTTCTTACTTTCTGCCACAGAACTTCCACCTACATAGTCCATTTCTCTTAAATTCTGCATTTAAAAAAAACTTCAATTGAAAAGAACACCAATCACAAAGCTAGCACTACACAGCATCTGATCTGACAACTGTATGTTCGTCTAGACCACGATTATTTTATCTTCTCGCTAAAACTGTACGACCTCTCCAGAGTCCAGAGATAATTATTTTGTTAATTCATTTATTTTCTCTTCGTTTTTTGTTGTTGTCATCTAGTGTTCTTTTTTTAAATAAAAAGTACGTAGGCAATTGTTATCACGAATGTCATAGCAAGAGATAAAGCGAATTACCGGCGAGTTTAGTATAAAAAGATTCGTACTGCTGGTGGGAAGTATTGTTTCGTATTCCAGTTGAAGAAGTGCGTACCCTCTCTCAAACTAAGGTACTAAAAGTTTTAGAATTTTGTTTTTCTTGATTGCAATCAGACAAGTAGTGTAAGAAAATGTGTTGTGTATATAAAAATTCATCGTCAAGTGCAATAGGGACAAATTCATTATGACCTAAAAATAAAGCTCAGTAGCGGAACTTTCGCAAACCGCATTTAGAGAAATGAAATAATCACACGTCATTTGTTTATCTGCTCATGAACTGGTCTGTCTTGATCTTCGAAGCTCAGCAAGAGCTTTGAAGGTCTAATAGCTATCGGCATTTGCACTCAATCTTCTCGGTTTATACATCAGGTATAAGAGTCATTCTAAACCTGACCGCGTTTGCTTCATTGTTCGATTGAACTCACCTGTAAAATAAATGCGGTTTCAAATGGCGCGGCATAAACTGTTGTGTATGGAGTTCAAGTTAAATTGACCGCAGATGATTTTCGCAGTAGTAGGTGCTAACTACAAGTAAATATACTGACTTACAACAACAAACTGAACATACGAACTTTCAGTTTCACATTTAATCACCTCGCGAACAGTTCTCCCAAGTTTTGATGGCTCTCAGTCGAAATGGCACCTCAGTGGTTAGCGATCGTAGCAGTATTGCTAATAAGTTCAATTGTTGGAATTTCAGGCAACGATGTAATCATATCGATGGAAGCTCAAATATGTGTGCACAACAAAACTGTGGTAGGGAGTTAGTTTTTTTTTATTTTGATTTTGTTTTACCGCGCCAGTTTGATTGATCGGTTGACTAGGTTTAAAAGAGTGTTATGTTGCAAATTATTGTTTCGAGTTCCATGGTGAATAAAATACGGTATTTTGAAATTATTCTTGCAGATGTCTTACAAAGTCGAACCATTGCCAGATTCGTATTGTTTGCTGGGCGAAGGACCACATTGGGATGTCGCAACACAGAGCTTGTACTTAGTTGACATTAACAACGGAAAGCTGCTGCGTTACGACTACAAGCAGAACAAGGTGTACAAAAGCCAAATTGGTAAGTCGATATAAAAGTGTCAATCAGCACTTCATCTGTAATATTATCTATTATACCATTTGCTTTATTATTCTATAACTAAGTTTTATTCGACATAGTTATTATATCAGGTTCGTGACTAGTTTAGGGAAAATGCTGTTTATGAGATTTTGAAGACATCGTGACAAACTTACCGACTGTTCTTCTGTGAATAATATTTTTGTGTGCACACTTTAATCAAAAGTAGATAATTAGTATTTTAAGTATTTAGGTGTATCAATGTGTGTATCACGGATCACGAATCAAAAACTTGTTGTTTGTCCTTTCTTTTCATACCTACATTACAGTGAGAAACGTCCAAATCCCAGCTAAAATGTATGTTAACAAATCTCATTTGTTGTTTAATTTGTATTACCCCCGTCTGGAACTCAAGTCCGTCTGGAGTATGTTTGGGTCACTAGCAGCGTATTGATAAGGAACAGAATTAAAACTAGATCCAGTACATTTCCAACAGAAACAAAATGTAATACATTGACCTCTGAATGGCTACCGACACGTCAGAAAAAATATCAATCTATCTACAAGAAATTTTTGTTCTTCATACTGTTTTTGTGCACGTTGGAATATTTAGTTTGGCGACACTTTCAAAAATTAAGCTTATGCGATGACATCTCTACAAATAAACGTTGGAAAAGTGGCCTAATCGACCAACCTATTTCATGCGTTGAAGATACATCTAGGCCAGATCAATCTAGTCGACTTAAGATAACTGGGTTTTTGAATGTGTCCATTGTCTCTATAACTATATGCATTTTTTGACAGTTCAGACTCTGCTCAGAGAGGTTTTATTTGAACCATAATTTGTTCGCAAGTTTTCTATGCGCGATTGCGATACTAATAATGGTATTTAGTGTCCTGGCTTAATTTTACCAACTCACAATGACGAAATTTTCCATATAAAATTACCCATTGTGAGTTGTGACCCATGAAATATGTAGTGTGAGGTTAAAAATGATTATTAGTAAGGCCCTCTGAAACTAACAATTCGCCAACAGTGCACATACTTCGTCAATGTGTGTGACAGAGAGTTTAGCCGGCTTAATGTTCGCATGATACGGATTACGTAATGGATTGTCGTTCTCCATTGGCCAAGACGAAGCGCCCGGAAGAGTCACAAAACATACTCTTATGGTGATTCTGAGAAGAGAATTTCGCTTCATGCTTCATGATTTGAAGTCAGAATCCAATCAAGAAGCACTTGTGTATTTTATACAAGGCAGCAGGCAACAGCCGAAGACTATGTTGTGACTTTTCACAAGTACATTTTTTGTGAATTCAACCAAAGGCAGTTTTCTTTTTTCATTGGATTTCAGGATGAGTGGATGAATATATTTCAAGTTGATTGCAAAATTGTTGTTTGCCGTAACTTATATTCACTAAGGTTTTATCTATAGGTATCTAAAAGTATGGATAGTGCAGCCAGGCTCTAAAAGACTATAATTTAAAAAATGTCTGTATAAAAAGGAGAGTGGTACTGTTAAACTTTTACTGTGGAACTTTTCAAAATGTTAATTAAATTGAATCGTTAGCTCAAACAGCAAGCGAGAAGGAACATTCAGTGTCAAGTGTCATATTGACAGTAGATATAGGTAGTTTCGTATAAACTGTTATCTGTTATAAGCTCTTATTCAATTTCTATTTATTTAAGTTAAACTCAATAATTATTCATATTTTTAGAAAACGAGCATTTCGCCTCGTTCGTAGTGCCAGTTGAAGGCAAACCCGATAAATTTGTTGTGGGTATTGGACGTCGTGTGTCCATTGTTACATGGGATGGTGTCTCGGAGACCTGCACAGTGGATAAAGACCTCCTAGAGGTCGAACAAGAAGATGAGAAGTATGATGGCAATCGTTTCAATGACGGTAAATGTGACCCTCGAGGTCGCCTCTTCGCTGGAACCATGCGATACAAGACGGAATTCGAATTCCGTTATGGGCATCTATTCCTAATCAACGGACCTGGCGAGCCCGATGTGATTATGAGTGATGTCGGAATTTCGAATGGCTTGGCTTGGAATGTAAAAACTAAGAAGTTCTACTACATCGATACCACCGACTTTGAAGTGAAAGAGTACGATTATGACATCAACACCGGTGATTTCAGTAAGTTATAAGCAAAGCGTTTTCATTGCTACCAAGATTTTTTAACGCTCCATTTCAATTTTATAGAAAACCCTAAAGTTGTCTTTGACTTGCACAACATTCGCGATGGTAAGAACCTTCTTCCCGATGGTATGACTATCGATGCGGAAGGTTTCCTATACGTAGCCACCTTCAATGGTTCATCTATTTTCAAAGTGGACCCAAAGTAAGCTGTCCAGTGATTGTTATCTCTATTTTATAACAAAAAAAAAAAAACTATTTTTTCATTTAAGGAACGGTAAGGTTTTGCTGGAAATCAAATTCCCGACCGAGCAAGTTACGTCTGCCGCCTTTGGTGGACCAAATTTGGATATCATGTACGTGACAACAGCTGCATTATTTGGTGCAAAAGCTCCAGCGGGAACCACCTACAAGGTTACTGGCCTGGGCGCCAAGGGTCTACCAATGACGAAATTCAGGCTGCAGGAATAATTTAACAAAAACTGTGCTACTAAATTAGTTGAGTATCTTACACTGCAGATAAATATTTTTTTCCTGAAATAAAGCGAAAGTAACAAGAAATAAAAGTGTCGTTTTTGTTAAGAAAAAAGCTTGCATAATTATAATGAATCATTTATTTTCGTTCAAGCCAGGTCATTAGTTATCACTTTAAATATAGCTATGTATCATCAAACTCGAATTAGGCAAACCAGATGATAGGTACCTATGGCTGTTTATTTCTGTTATTGTTGTGCAGGGAATGTTCTGGAAGTTTCTTTAAAAGTATTTTTGAAATGGATTGACCTTTGAGTGATGCACTTATTGAGAAACGTTTTGTTGCTGGAAAATATTTGCAGTATGACGTTAGGTGTCTATATGATTTAATTATAGAAAAGATTACGCTGATATAAAAGTGATAATAAGGTATGCACTATTTAGTGCAATGAAAACGACACGATTATGGATTGGAGATTGTATGTACCCAAATATATTCTTTCTCATGGGACGATGACCTTTAGCAATGACCACTAATAAAAGGTGAGGGTTGAATGGAAATGTTTTATGGTTCCATACTATAAACTAACTACTAAATAGACTGACAGCTTCAGCCAAAAAAGAGAAATCGCCTACAAGCTGAATTTGACCTTGGATGTAGCCCAGTTTGAATTCATGACTTTGTGCCTATGTTAATCAAAGGGTCTCACTCATACTTGAAAGAATCCAGCCTACAGTGTTGCGGCTTTGTTGGCCAAATAACAATTGTTCTTATGTCGATTTCGATTTGGCTTTTCAGATTTCTGCTGCCAAATCGAACATAAAATCCGAATTTCGAAGTTTATGAATTCCGAATTCCGAAGTTTATGAACTTTATAAAATGAACGAACACGGTTTTTTTTACTTTTGTTAAAAGAGATTTTGTAACTTAAAGCTTTTTTTGTATATTTTAAAGAAAACACACTTTTTTGTTGATTTTAATGCTTTAAGTTTCGAAATCATATTGCAACAAAATGTTTTAACACCGTTTAGGGAAAACATTTTTTTAGTTTTAGCATAATTTGTAATCTGTAATTAGTAGGTACGTAAAATGAATACTTGCACATTAATACATGCAAGTACATATGCATTTGTGAAATTAAAAAAAATGTATTCTATATTTTTATTGCTTATATATAATATTGCTGTCAAATTTGTATGCGCTTGGTTTTTTCTTGTAAAGGCCATAATTGAAAAATCCTCGTAGATCGCCCTATATTTATGTGAAATACTCGGAACAGTTAAAATATGATGTTTTGATCACTTTTTGTATTCCCAAAGCACAAAGTGCACTCGTTTTTGTTAATTAATTAATAGCAGTTGCATTTTTACTGTTCCTAAGTAACATTATTCAACACTGTTCAGTGTTATTAAACGACAGAATTTCCAATCATATTTTGATTTTTTACAAATATGGTATTAAATAAACGAATTTGGAAACATTCACCAAGCCTAATAGAAATGCCCCAGTGGAAGCATGTTGCTAACTCATTTTTTGAACAACCCCCACGGATTTCATTTATGCGCCTGCATGAATTTTGCTGTCAAAATAGAATTCATACAAATAAAACTAAACAACAACTGAAATGTGAATGGATGAATAGTTTTTGGTGCCGAATATGGATAGAGAACAAGTTATGCTATCTAAAAAACACATAATCAATATTTACTTTTTGTACATTTATTGTTATAAATCTATTTACAAATTGTTTGTTATTGAAAGAGTGACACCCACCGGCCATTAATACACGCATTCACAGACAGGAAAAAGAAGAGAGTGAGAGAGGGCTCTCATTCGAAATTTGCGGGCAAAATCGGGTAGGTGCACGGAAGCTGTCAGTCTATTTAGTAGTTAGTTTATGTTCCATACTCTGTGCTGAGTCTGGTGTAACTAGATTCATTCTATCACAACATTATTAGATCTGTTGCCTGCAGAGCGAGATTAGTCCAATGCTCCTTCATCTACGTCAATTGAAAAATAGAAATCTAGACATACCAAAAGATAGACAAATGGATTCAGACTGCTGTCAGGCTATCTTGTTTAACCTTCGACACTTCTTTGTATATTTCCTATTCGCTGGCTAAATTGTTTTGATTTAAGCTTTTAAATTAAGAAATAGAAAAACTGGGTTTAGGTACCCCCGAAAAAGTATGTTGATCTAGATTTCTGCCGAATCGAATAGGTACGACAAAAAAAAATTTTTTTTTCAGATCTAGGGCTGTTTTATTTTAGAAATCAGCTGACGCAAATTTTCATGTTCTATTAGGTGCAAAAAGGTTTTTTTTTCAGACTCAAAGCATTTTAGTGAATTTCACAGCTACTTTCATAAAAAATATCATTTGAATTTTTTTATATAAATAAAACCACCATTTTGAAAATAGCTGACTTTTAAGTCACACACCAACCTTAAACCAAAAAAAAGAGAGTAATCTTTCATTGGGCATGAGATATCTGTGCCTTGATTTTGTGCGGCTTTGCCCCTTCCGAATCACAGTTTTCGAAGTTTGCGAAGTGCCTTTTCCGCGGCTTACTTAAGCTAAGACTAGACTGTATGCCAATTATGCATATGAATGCCAACCAGATTAGCTGTCAAATGACCAAAATGTCAGGATTGTCAAAACTGTATATTAGACTATATGACCAAAATTACCAATATGCTCAAGGTCATATTTGCCTTGATGGTCATTTAAGGCATTTGTTATTTATATATATCAAATAAATCAAAATTCAACACTGACGATAAGAAAATAACGAATTTTCAATAAAGTGCTTTATGCTGGCATTCGTGCTTACTGTCCGATTATGATTATGATCGCGGCTGTTTAGTTTGATCTATGCAAGTCAGGGATTAAAGTAACCTTCAGCGAATGATTTACTAAAATTGAAGACAGATATTAAATTTAGAATTTCAAAATCGCAACTTCACAACGGATGGAAAAAATGTGATTATTCATTAAACAGAAGTTTACAAGCCATTAGTACATAATTAAATTGATAAGGAAGCTGTTTAAGTAAATTGCCATAAATTATTAGTTTTTTTCGTTATCAAGTCTACGTCAACTCGTGGGGTCACTTTACGCATACTACGGACTCTTGATCTAAAACATTTAGCTGTAAATAATTTAATTAATTCACTTGATCCTCTAACCACATGTAGCAGGATACTGATGTGCCAGAGCATCGTTTTTCTTTCAAAAATTTCGTTAAGTGTTTTTGCACTCGGTAGCAAACCTAATGCAGGATATGAGTTTTTAAGTCCTGCAGATATAGGAAACATGGAACCAAGAAGGGTACTGAGCTTTATAAAGAGCCTCAACAGCTCCCTGGGTTAAATAATAGAGGCCAACACAATAAATCTCTTCTGGTCGCAGTGTACAGGGTCTATTACTTGCAATACAATAATGCAGGATATAAGAAAAGTAATATATATTAATAGCTAATAGGTTTATTCGGTAAGCGATTTAAATCGAAAACAATCGATATAAATCGAATGCAATTGCACAAAGTCTATACACGTTCTCATTAAAAATGACAGAAAAAGGGAATTATCAAAATTACGAGTAACGATCAGGTCCTTTCTCTAGGTCAAAACAGCTAAAAGGATTTCAGCCGGCAAGTACTGATAAATATATCAAATGCACAAAGTTGCCAAGAAAAATTAAAAATCCGTCTTAAAAATCAATTGATCAGAAAAATAAAAACAGTTAAAAAAAAAGAATGGTCGAATTTCATTTAATGTTGCAAAATGCTAAGTTATATATTTATTTGTGACATAGGTTAATGGCGTTTACGATTGAAGAAAAGAATCGCCCTTTCTATGAAAAGAGCAAATTTAGAAGTGCTCTTTCGATGTATTCTATGTTTCATTGAAAAAAAAAGTTCACTTCCAGGTCAATTCTTAACACGACAGAAGTGCCCGGAATATTTTAAGAGAATTGCCCTGAACTCACCAACACGTACTAACAAAATGTCTGAATTGCGGGGCAATTCTCTCGGATCTTCAATCGAGGACGCCATAAATGTCAAAGATGAATGTGGACAGCTCTCTCACTAAATGTATCTCGGTTTTGAGAGCAGCTGTTTCAGTTGACGTTTATGGAGGGTTAGCCGACGAATCTAGTCAAAGAATTCGTGACTGAGTACTAATGTCGTTTTCGATTGGGACCACCAAAAATCGGCTCATGGAACATGCAACGAAATTGATCTGCTTTTGTAAATGGATTAGTGCGTTATTTGACAGCATTATCAGCTGCTCAAATTTCATTCGTTTTGGGAAAAATCAACTATGGATATCGACTTGAAAAATGTTTCCCCTTTTGTAGATACAAATGGAGTAGGTTCGGTGGTTCGTAGTTTCCAGATGATGAGGAAAGCAATGAAAATAATAATTTATGTATTTCTTTATTTTGGTTTTCACGAAACTTTGCGCATTCTGTTTAAAACAAAATTCTTAAAATGACATAAAACAGCTGTGCAAAGTATATTGGTATTTGTGGTAGTATGTGTAAATCTGAAAAAAATATTAAGATCTGCAAAAAGTGCTCCGAATCAAAAAAAAGATAGATTTTTTCCCCAATGGAAAACGACATAAGTTGACAGTTCTCATATCTGGCTGGGAGATATTATTCTTTACGCTATCTACCATCGCATTACACCTCTACGCATTTATGATGTTTGCGTTTGGTGGAGGGCTTATGCTGTTCTTACTTTCTGCCACAGAACTTCCACCTACATAGTCCATTTCTCTTAAATTCTGCATTTAAAAAAAACTTCAATTGAAAAGAACACCAATCACAAAGCTAGCACTACACAGCATCTGATCTGACAACTGTATGTTCGTCTAGACCACGATTATTTTATCTTCTCGCTAAAACTGTACGACCTCTCCAGAGTCCAGAGATAATTATTTTGTTAATTCATTTATTTTCTCTTCGTTTTTTGTTGTTGTCATCTAGTGTTCTTTTTTTAAATAAAAAGTACGTAGGCAATTGTTATCACGAATGTCATAGCAAGAGATAAAGCGAATTACCGGCGAGTTTAGTATAAAAAGATTCGTACTGCTGGTGGGAAGTATTGTTTCGTATTCCAGTTGAAGAAGTGCGTACCCTCTCTCAAACTAAGGTACTAAAAGTTTTAGAATTTTGTTTTTCTTGATTGCAATCAGACAAGTAGTGTAAGAAAATGTGTTGTGTATATAAAAATTCATCGTCAAGTGCAATAGGGACAAATTCATTATGACCTAAAAATAAAGCTCAGTAGCGGAACTTTCGCAAACCGCATTTAGAGAAATGAAATAATCACACGTCATTTGTTTATCTGCTCATGAACTGGTCTGTCTTGATCTTCGAAGCTCAGCAAGAGCTTTGAAGGTCTAATAGCTATCGGCATTTGCACTCAATCTTCTCGGTTTATACATCAGGTATAAGAGTCATTCTAAACCTGACCGCGTTTGCTTCATTGTTCGATTGAACTCACCTGTAAAATAAATGCGGTTTCAAATGGCGCGGCATAAACTGTTGTGTATGGAGTTCAAGTTAAATTGACCGCAGATGATTTTCGCAGTAGTAGGTGCTAACTACAAGTAAATATACTGACTTACAACAACAAACTGAACATACGAACTTTCAGTTTCACATTTAATCACCTCGCGAACAGTTCTCCCAAGTTTTGATGGCTCTCAGTCGAAATGGCACCTCAGTGGTTAGCGATCGTAGCAGTATTGCTAATAAGTTCAATTGTTGGAATTTCAGGCAACGATGTAATCATATCGATGGAAGCTCAAATATGTGTGCACAACAAAACTGTGGTAGGGAGTTAGTTTTTTTTTATTTTGATTTTGTTTTACCGCGCCAGTTTGATTGATCGGTTGACTAGGTTTAAAAGAGTGTTATGTTGCAAATTATTGTTTCGAGTTCCATGGTGAATAAAATACGGTATTTTGAAATTATTCTTGCAGATGTCTTACAAAGTCGAACCATTGCCAGATTCGTATTGTTTGCTGGGCGAAGGACCACATTGGGATGTCGCAACACAGAGCTTGTACTTAGTTGACATTAACAACGGAAAGCTGCTGCGTTACGACTACAAGCAGAACAAGGTGTACAAAAGCCAAATTGGTAAGTCGATATAAAAGTGTCAATCAGCACTTCATCTGTAATATTATCTATTATACCATTTGCTTTATTATTCTATAACTAAGTTTTATTCGACATAGTTATTATATCAGGTTCGTGACTAGTTTAGGGAAAATGCTGTTTATGAGATTTTGAAGACATCGTGACAAACTTACCGACTGTTCTTCTGTGAATAATATTTTTGTGTGCACACTTTAATCAAAAGTAGATAATTAGTATTTTAAGTATTTAGGTGTATCAATGTGTGTATCACGGATCACGAATCAAAAACTTGTTGTTTGTCCATTGTTTTCATACCTACATTACAGTGAGAAACGTCCAAATCCCAGCTAAAATGTATGTTAACAAATCTCATTTGTTGTATAATTTTTATTACCCCCGTCTGGAACTCAAGTCCGAGTCACTAGTAGCGTATTGATAAGGAACAGAATTAAAACTAGATCCAGTACATTTTCAACAGAAACAAAATGTAATACATTGACCTCTGAATGGCTACCGACACGTCAGAAAAAATATCAATCTATCTACAAGAAATTTTTGTTCTTCATACTGTTTTTGTGCACGTTGGAATATTTAGTTTGGCGACACTTTCAAAAATTAAGCTTATGCGATGACATCTCTACAAATAAACGTTGGAAAAGTGGCCTAATCGACCAACCTATTTCATGCGTTGAAGGTACATCTAGGCCAGATCAATCTAGTCGACTTAAGATAACTGGGTTTTTGAATGTGTCCATTGTCTCTATAACTATATGCATTTTTTGACAGTTCAGACTCTGCTCAGAGAGGTTTTATTTGAACCATAATTTGTTCGCAAGTTTTCTATGCGCGATTGCGATACTAATAATGGTATTTAGTGTCCTGGCTTAATTTTACCAACTCACAATGACGAAATTTTCCATATAAAATTACCCATTGTGAGTTGTGACCCATGAAATATGTAGTGTGAGGTTAAAAATGATTATTAGTAAGGCCCTCTGAAACTAACAATTCGCCAACAGTGCACATACTTCGTCAATGTGTGTGACAGAGAGTTTAGCCGGCTTAATGTTCGCATGATACGGATTACATAATGGATTGTCGTTCTCCATTGGCCAAGACGAAGCGCCCGGAAGAGTCACAAAACATACTCTTATGGTGATTCTGAGAAGAGAATTTCGCTTCATGCTTCATGATTTGAAGTCAGAATCCAATCAAGAAGCACTTGTGTATTTTATACAAGGCAGCAGGCAACAGCCGAAGACTATGTTGTGACTTTTCACAAGTAGGTACATTTTTTGTGAATTCAACCAAAGGCAGTTTTCTTTTTTCATTGGATTTCAGGATGAGTGGATGAATATATTTCAAGTTGATTGCAAAATTGTTGTTTGCCGTAACTTATATTCACTAAGGTTTTATCTATAGGTATCTAAAAGTATGGATAGTGCAGCCAGGCTCTAAAAGACTATAATTTAAAAAATGTCTGTATAAAAAGGAGAGTGGTACTGTTAAACTTTTACTGTGGAACTTTTCAAAATGTTAATTAAATTGAATCGTTAGCTCAAACAGCAAGCGAGAAGGAACATTCAGTGTCAAGTGTCATATTGACAGTAGATATAGGTAGTTTCGTATAAACTGTTATCTGTTATAAGCTCTTATTCAATTTCTATTTATTTAAGTTAAACTCAATAATTATTCATATTTTTAGAAAACGAGCATTTCGCCTCGTTCGTAGTGCCAGTTGAAGGCAAACCCGATAAATTTGTTGTGGGTATTGGACGTCGTGTGTCCATTGTTACATGGGATGGTGTCTCGGAGACCTGCACAGTGGATAAAGACCTCCTAGAGGTCGAACAAGAAGATGAGAAGTATGATGGCAATCGTTTCAATGACGGTAAATGTGACCCTCGAGGTCGCCTCTTCGCTGGAACCATGCGATACAAGACGGAATTCGAATTCCGTTATGGGCATCTATTCCTAATCAACGGACCTGGCGAGCCCGATGTGATTATGAGTGATGTCGGAATTTCGAATGGCTTGGCTTGGAATGTAAAAACTAAGAAGTTCTACTACATCGATACCACCGACTTTGAAGTGAAAGAGTACGATTATGACATCAACACCGGTGATTTCAGTAAGTTATAAGCAAAGCGTTTTCATTGCTACCAAGATTTCTTAACGCTCCATTTCAATTTTATAGAAAACCCTAAAGTTGTCTTTGACTTGCACAACATTCGCGATGGTAAGAACCTTCTTCCCGATGGTATGACTATCGATGCGGAAGGTTTCCTATACGTAGCCACCTTCAATGGTTCATCTATTTTCAAAGTGGACCCAAAGTAAGCTGTCCAGTGATTGTTATCTCTATTTTATAACAAAAAAAAAAAAACTATTTTTTCATTTAAGGAACGGTAAGGTTTTGCTGGAAATCAAATTCCCGACCGAGCAAGTTACGTCTGCCGCCTTTGGTGGACCAAATTTGGATATCATGTACGTGACAACAGCTGCATTATTTGGTGCAAAAGCTCCAGCGGGAACCACCTACAAGGTTACTGGCCTGGGCGCCAAGGGTCTACCAATGACGAAATTCAGGCTGCAGGAATAATTTAACAAAAACTGTGCTACTAAATTAGTTGAGTATCTTACACTGCAGATAAATATTTTTTTCCTGAAATAAAGCGAAAGTAACAAGAAATAAAAGTGTCGTTTTTGTTAAGAAAAAAGCTTGCATAATTATAATGAATCATTTATTTTCGTTCAAGCCAGGTCATTAGTTATAACTTTAAATATAGCTATGTATCATCAAACTCGAATTAAGCAAACCAGATGATAGGTACCTATGGCTGTTTATTTCTGTTATTGTTGTGCAGGGAATGTTCTGGAAGTTTCTTTAAAAGTATTTTTGAAATGGATTGACCTTTGAGTGATGCACTTATTGAGAAACGTTTTGTTGCTGGAACATATTTGCAGTATGACGTTAGGTGTCTATATGATTTAATTATAGAAAAGATTACGCTGATATAAAAGTGATAATAAGGTATGCACTATTTAGTGCAATGAAAACGACACGATTATGGATTGGAGATTGTATGTACCCAAATATATTCTTTCTCATGGGACGATGACCTTTAGCAATGACCACTAATAAAAGGTGAGGGTTGAATGGAAATGTTTTATGGTTCCATACTATAAACTAACTACTAAATAGACTGACAGCTTCAGCCAAAAAAGAGAAATCGCCTACAAGCTGAATTTGACCTTGGATGTAGCCCAGTTTGAATTCATGACTTTGTGCCTATGTTAATCAAAGGGTCTCACTCATACTTGAAAGAATCCAGCCTACAGTGTTGCGGCTTTGTTGGCCAAATAACAATTGTTCTTATGTCGATTTCGATTTGGCTTTTCAGATTTCTGCTGCCAAATCGAACATAAAATCCGAATTTCGAAGTTTATGAATTCCGAATTCCGAAGTTTATGAACTTTATAAAATGAACGAACACGGTTTTTTTTACTTTTGTTAAAAGAGATTTTGTAACTTAAAGCTTTTTTTGTATATTTTAAAGAAAACACACTTTTTTGTTGATTTTAATGCTTTAAGTTTCGAAATCATATTGCAACAAAATGTTTTAACACCGTTTAGGGAAAACATTTTTTTAGTTTTAGCATAATTTGTAATCTGTAATTAGTAGGTACGTAAAATGAATACTTGCACATTAATACATGCAAGTACATATGCATTTGTTAAATTAAAAAAAATGTATTCTATATTTTTATTGCTTATATATAATATTGCTGTCAAATTTGTATGCGCTTGGTTTTTTCTTGTAAAGGCCATAATTGAAAAATCCTCGTAGATCGCCCTATATTTATGTGAAATACTCGGAACAGTTAAAATATGATGTTTTGATCACTTTTTGTATTCCCAAAGCACAAAGTGCACTCGTTTTTGTTAATTAATTAATAGCAGTTGCATTTTTACTGTTCCTAAGTAACATTATTCAACACTGTTCAGTGTTATTAAACGACAGAATTTCCAATCATATTTTGATTTTTTACAAATATGGTATTAAATAAACGAATTTGGAAACATTCACCAAGCCTAATAGAAATGCCCCAGTGGAAGCATGTTGCTAACTCATTTTTTGAACAACCCCCACGGATTTCATTTATGCGCCTGCATGAATTTTGCTGTCAAAATAGAATTCATACAAATAAAACTAAACAACAACTGAAATGTGAATGGATGAATAGTTTTTGGTGCCGAATATGGATAGAGAACAAGTTATGCTATCTAAAAAACACATAATCAATATTTACTTTTTGTACATTTATTGTTATAAATCTATTTACAAATTGTTTGTTATTGAAAGAGTGACACCCACCGGCCATTAATACACGCATTCACAGACAGGAAAAAGAAGAGAGTGAGAGAGGGCTCTCATTCGAAATTTGCGGGCAAAATCGGGTAGGTGCACGGAAGCTGTCAGTCTATTTAGTAGTTAGTTTATGTTCCATACTCTGTGCTGAGTCTGGTGTAACTAGATTCATTCTATCACAACATTATTAGATCTGTTGCCTGCAGAGCGAGATTAGTCCAATGCTCCTTCATCTACGTCAATTGAAAAATAGAAATCTAGACATACCAAAAGATAGAAAAATGGATTCAGACTGCTGTCAGGCTATCTTGTTTAACCTTCGACACTTCTTTGTATATTTCCTATTCGCTGGCTAAATTTTTTTTGATTTAAGCTTTTAAATTAAGAAATAGAAAAAACTGGGTTTAGGTACCCCCGAAAAAGTATGTTGATCTAGAGCCAACAAAAGAAAAACTCTCTTTTCTGCCGAATCGAATAGGTACGACAAAAAAAAAATTTTTTTTTCAGATCTAGGGCTGTTTTATTTTAGAAATCAGCTGACGCAAATTTTCATGTTCTATTAGGTGCAAAAAGGGTTTTTTTTCAGACTCAAAGCATTTTAGTGAGTTTCACAGCTACTTTCATAAAAAATATCATTTGAATTTTTTTATATAAATAAAACCACCATTTTGAAAATAGCTGACTTTTAAGTCACACACCAACCTTAAACCAAAAAAAAGAGAGTAATCTTTCATTGGGCATGAGATATCTGTGCCTTGATTTTGTGCGGCTTTGCCCCTTCCGAATCACAGTTTTCGAAGTTTGCGAAGTGCCTTTTCCACGGCTTACTTAAGCTAAGATTAGACTGTATGCCAATTATGCATATGAATGCCAACCAGATTAGCTGTCAAATGACCAAAATGTCAGGATTGTCAAAACTGTATATTAGACTATATGACCAAAATTACCAATATGGTAATATTTGCCTTGATGGCCATTTAAGGCATTTGTTATTTATATATAAAAAATAAATATATATATCAAATAAATCAAAATTCCACGAACTGAAACACCGATGACAACAAAATAGTTCTTGTTCCATCAAAAATGCTATAACGAAATTTCAATAAAGTGTATATCGGCACTTTATTCTGCCATTCGTGCTTACTGTCCGATTACACTATATGCTTTTTGGGAATTTTTATCTGTGAAAATCAGCCTTGTCATGTAGGCATAAGAGCCTATGGGGACGTTCAAGTATCTAGTTTAGTAAGTCTGACAGCTCTCTCACTAGATGAAACTCGGCTCTGATTGGGGGAAATCGGCCGTGAGAGCAGATGTTTCAGTTGACGTTTATGGAGGGGTAGCCGACGAATCTAGTCGAGAAATTCGTGACTGAGTACTAAGTTGGCAGTTCTCATATGTGGCAGACGTAGAAAACGTGACGTTCCCGACCAATCTAGTTTTTGCGTTCAGGTTACATCTTAGCCAGACCAATCTAGTCGACTTAAGATGACTAGATTCTTGAATGCGGTTTATAAGATATGCCCATTACATTGGGGACGTTCAAGTATCTAGTTTAGTAAGTCTGACAGCTCTCTCACTAGATGAAACTCGGCTCTGATTGGGGGAAATCGGCCGTGAGAGCAGATGTTTCAGTTGACGTTTATGGAGGGGTAGCCGATGAATCTAGTCGAGAAATTCGTGACTGAGTACTAAGTTGACAGTTCTCATATGTGGCTGACGTAGAAAACGTGACGTTCCCGACCAATCTAGTTTTTGCGTTCAGGTTACATCTTAGCCAGACCAATCTAGTCGACTTAAGATGACTAGATTCTTGAATGCGGCCATTGTATGACCATAATTTGACAGGAGAACTGTCAGAAATTGGTATTTTATGACCACTTGGCATACAGTCTAATCTTAGCTTTACAATTCGGAACGTTTAAAATCAAGGCACAATGCATTGAGAGCAAATCCCTATGGCAAACGACATTTGCAAAGTTTCGCACCTATGGGAGGGGCCAACGTGTACCTATACTCTTTGACGTCGTCCGGCGAGTTGCCTTATAAACGAATGCCCTGAAGCAGAGAACTGCTCCTTATGGGTGTCAGTGTTAGTGCGTAAGAACTCCCTATTTGACTTCAGCGAGTTGCTAAATAAAACCAAGATAGTTCGTCTGACGTCCAACGATAGAGTGTTCTTTATTTTATTTCAATTGGGCTTATATACTAGTTTTACAATTGCTGTCTCAACAAAAAGTATTCACTTCGTACCTTGAACCCCAAAATGCATTGATTGCATATTGCCTCGTCGGCACTTCCGCGGGTGGATGACCGTCGTCACAACTTATTTGTTTACATCGCTTTGATATGGATTACTCATGCTCATATATACGTACTATACGTCTTGCTGTGCGCTATCGTTCAGCGTAGGTAAGAGGTTTTATTCAAATTGTCAGATTTCATTAAAACATACTTTTCTATGTTTGGTCGTTTGACTCATAATTGGTATGGCATATGGCTTGTGCCGTTAGGGTTCAAGTTACGAAGAGAACAATTAAATAATTTTGAATTGTTTGATATAATAAGTGGTCGCTAATGTGATCCCTTCACACATTCAGCGGCGGAACTACCGATATTATAATATTTCGAACACACCTTAATGATATCGAAGGCAGTGAATGCCTTCACTTATTTTAACCGAAGCCAACTTCAAGTCTGTTTATATGTTTACATTCTTCTCTCTCTTTTATGGTTTTTCGTTCTTCCAATTCTATCTATACGACTATATTTTTGTTATTTAAAATGGTGATAGCTACGTCGTCTTATCGTCTATTCTTTCTTTTATCAAAATAAAAATAAATAATTCGGTGCTTTGTGTAAATAAAGTTTTATTTATTTGCATAATACATAGAAAAAATTTAAAAACTTCAAAATAGGTAAACGATAGTAAACAAAACAAAACTGTGCATAATAAATAATTAAATCAAGAAAACAAAGAACTTTTATTGGATTTTCTCAAAGGTGATTATACTTCAATCTAAAGGACTTGAAAGAACTGGGAAATGTATTAAGAGAAGGGTGTACGAAAGAAGAAGTATCAGAGCATAAAGAAAAAGACGGAATTCTTTTACTTTTCTTGGCACGTATTCAAGTTCTGGTAGACGACAAAGAAACAAAAACAGGAAAAAATGGGTCGAATTTTTTTGGAACATTTAGGTGGTCACAAATTATTCAATTGCGGCCAATGTAATGCGAATCTTACAAACAAAACACAGTTAATTAGTACGCGTTTCACTGGGGCTACTGGTAAGACGTAGGATCTTTATCGGCTTTTAGTTTTATTGACCATATTCCATTTTCTTATTCACAGGACGAGCATATCTCTTTAAACGTGTGGTGAATCTAACATTTAGTCATGTCCAAGAGCGTGTTATGCTTACTGGAAAGCATATGGTTCGCGATGTTATGTGCAAGAACTGTGCCCATAAATTGGGTTGGATGTATGAATTTGCAACCGACAATTCGCAAAAGTGAGTACATATTAATCGCTCCGGTATATCTAGCTACAAGTATAATCCTTTTGCATAGATGTAACTGTGCTTGCTTTTAAGAAGAAGAATCCTGTTTATAATTTAGCAATTTGTATGTAGATTTGTAGTCGCACATAATCGTATGGAGTATAAATTGTATGATATAGCAAGATGGCTTGTGCCACTTTTGCTCCATACCTACCTCTTGACGCTGCGGGAACCTATAACACTTGCACTCCTTACTCCATCATATTAGTCCGAAGCAACTCAACTATTACATACTGAAAACAGAATTGCTAGATCTATGTTTACTCAAAGCTGTATGTTTTAACTTTAGGAAAGTCAGCACAAAACTAATGGGAGGCCTAGTCAATAATATGCCCATTTACAGAGCAGACTCGACACACATTTCGCAGGTTCTAAAATAAACGATATTTTTCTTCCCTTTCAGATACAAAGAGGGTCGCGTGATCTTGGAATACGCTCTCATAACCGAGTCCGAGGGCATTCAATCTGATTCTGGAATCAGAGACTACTCTTAAACAATGACAAAGTTTGCCGCTCAACACAGTTTTTATTCAACAGTTTATTCATACTTTACGGATTTGTTGTATCTTTTTCAAATAAATGCGTAATCCACTTTAAAAACGGATGTCTTTTCATTCTGGTGTGAGTTTTTATGTTTTAGATGTTGTGAATGATTCAATATGAATCGTGCTTTTAAATCTTGCCGGACTTTTGTGCAACTGCCATTGCATTTTCGTTGGCAATCATTTGGAACTCCTGGAAACGCTGCGAAATTCTCTGATTCATTTTTAAGTATTTTTCCATGCAGTTGAGGGCGCATTTTTCCTACAAAAATGGGAATGGACCGGGATTACGTACTTTATTTATAACGAAACCTACCTCTTCTGGTTTGATAGTTCTGGCAGTGAAGTCTCGAACACAATCAGCGAAACATAGCTCAGATAGTTTATTGTACGAGAGAAGGAAGTCTTGAAACTGGAATTGAATAGGTAGTTAGTTATTCAATATCGTAGAAACATAGAAGGTAATAGTAAAACAATAAAAATAGCTGGTTGTCCTTTTTGCCTTCTGTCGGAAACTACTAATATGAATACGGCAAACTAGTGCCATATTTTAAGCAAAACAATGTTCCATGTACTTGACATCTATAAAACGGGTTTGTCAGAAAGGTTACTTAACCATTTTCTGTGACAAATAATTTAGTCTGCCTTTATCGAGTCTTGGATTTTACTTGTGTAAATGCAAAACCCTGTAAACTATTCATGCTTGGAAATATACATCAGACACAAGTTGAATATTTTTACTAACAGTTTTCATTTGGTCCTTATCCAAGGAATCTATAGATACAGTTGCCGCACTCATTTTAGTCAGAAATTTTAGATTTATTTAAAGTTTCTAAAACCGTATTTTGTGAGAAAATCCAAATCCTTCGCAATGTGGTACTTTACTATGACAGCTGAAATTGACAAGTTTTAGATGACAGTTGTGGTGTGGAATTTGGAATGCATTTATGAAACTTATGTGCTCTTAGCAGGGATGTAGTTATTTTAAAGTGAGAGATGATTTGATGAAAATTTTAAATTGAATAGGACATTTAGCGAAATATTGAACAAACATTTTTGAAGAGGAAAACTAGTGTGGAAATAATTACCATAAGCGACAAGTAAACAAAAACAAGTGTACTGTTCCTTAACAATGGTGAAAAAGCTGGGTTTGTGATTAAAATAATGTAGATCAAAACAGCTTATTCGCACAGAAAGAAAAACATCAAAATAGTCAATTATTAGTGCACTAAACACTTGAAAACCAGTAGCATTACGAATGAAAATGTGCACGCGCTACTTCACAAGTCTGGATTTAATGCCACATACAACGTTTCCCATATTTTTAAGGTGTCGGTTATGTTTATTGACACTGATTGTTACATATTTATAAAAAGCAAAATATTTTACTTTTCGGATACCTATGATATAATTTTTATTGGAGTTTCGTTGGAGTTTCCAAGTTCCCCATTCATCAATACCGTTGAATTACATTAATGAGTTTCTGTAAACTACAAACAACATTGCAGTCATTTTCCTCGCATTTATTATTACTTATTAGTATTAGTCCCCAACACTGTATGAATAGAGACAAGTTATCTATTATGCATAAGTCCATTACCTACAACAAATGGTGATATTTGATAGGTACGAGAGGTCAAAATAACCACTAATTTAAGGGACCTTGCAATAGAGAGATCTAGACCTATTATTGGGCTAAAATGACGGTACTCACCTAGGTGAATTTGTCCAGTACTTTCTGAACAATAGGTCTGCGAGTTTCTAGGCAAGACAAGATCCAATCGACGCTACAAACAAACCATATTCAATTACAATATATACTAAATCTTATTTTATTACTTAATAAATGTTAACAGTACTATAATATATTTACAAAATACAATTAAAACTATTAAAAAACTTAGTGATTTTGCCTTTGTTTTGTTCCATCTTTGTTGGGAGTTATTTATTTGAATTTTTACAACTTTGCAACATTTTCTTTAATTTTTTTTTTAACTTTTCGTTTGATTTTTGCAAATGAACTAAATATAACTTTGTATCGCTAATAACTATAAATAAAAGAAAAATGTTAGAGCCCTTACAAACATTAAAACCGTTTTTTGTTTCAATTTATTTTAGTGTGTATAATATTTGTTTTTGAAAATTGTTCATTCAGCCTTTGAAGAAAAATGAATTTGGAAATGGTGAAGAAAATAAAAGTGATCCTAACAGCGTACACGATTTACAATTATCTTTGACTGTATGTTTTATATACGCGCTGTGTACTGCGCGTGGATATTGCTGTCGAAGGACTCGGCGTGGGTGATGTTGAACCAAAGTCATCGAGATTTGCAGCGGCGCCGGACTCATGAATAGTGTCCCGTTTCTTAAAGTAGTCTATCAGTTTTTTGGTCGATTTTATGTGCGAGACTACCGTTGCTTCAGACTGTTTGGCAATGGGAAAAGATGGCATGGTAGTTGTTGTGATAACAAAACAAGATAGAGTTGATACTTACACTTGCAGTCAGATTCATGAATGTGTAATATTTTTCGAGAACTCCGGTGATTTCTTTGAATCCATTTTCGCGCAGATATGTACGAATGGTGCTTTCATTTTCCTCGCTGTCTGTAATTAAGTGGCCGATGAGGATGCCAGCATAGCTTCCCTTGAGTGTGTGCTCCATGTGGTGACCGGCTTTCTGGAGAACTAGCAACGGGAGGGAGAGAGCGGATTAGAAAGTGGTTAAAGCTTGTGAAACAGAAGGCCTTACGATTATTGACCGTTTCGTCAACTTCCTCTTGTTTCTTTTTCTGTTCGGTGTTATCTAGGATAGCATCGGTATTCTTTTCAACCAACCTGGAAGAAGAGAGAGCATTTTAGTTACAACCTGCAACTATCGACTTAAAAGTATTAACAAGCAACATTCCGCATCGAGCAAAGGCCTTTAATCGAGGCTTAGCTCAAGGGAAATCCAGAAGAAAAGATGATAACCTCATGTTTCGGGGTTATCTGTAAAAAAAAAAAACCATGGGCTCCTCTAAAAGGATTCATTCGCATGTTTAGCTGTCCAACTGCCTTTATGTGTGTGTAAAGGAGAAGATGTTACTGCTATTAGGATGCTGATGTATCTCGCGTTAAGTTCGAGAGTGTGACCAGATGTTTAACTGTCAAACTGCTTTAATGCTAAAAATGCCAGTGGGTGTGAAACGAAAGTCTCACCTTGCCAACTCCTCGCATTTGTAGAAATACTCAATCAACGCCTTCACCGTGGGTACACGTTCGGCAATACTGGTAAAGTCTGGTGGAACCATCGCCTTCATGATGGCCGTTCGATTCGCCACCGTGTGCGTTGTAAGATTAATCAGCAACAAAAGCACCTGCAAAAATAAAAACTTTAACAACTTGCATGTTAGAATGACCAAGGAATACACTCACCAGCATGCTCAGCTCGAAGACACACCGTTCGGGAATGTAGTTGGGCGCCTGCAGCAAAATACGGAAGCTTGTGTCAAAGACTTCTTGTCTCGCACCAAGCAAGGCACTGCCATTCGCATTCGAGTCGAATGGATGTGTGATATTAATCAGCACTTTCAGTGTAGGAATGAGCGCCTCACGCAGCACGACACCGGGGTTGTCCTTCGATGTAAAGTCGCTTGTCGGATGGAGACTTATTTCGTGATCGCACATCCTGTACAGCTTGAATAGAGTGTTTATTGCTTCACCATCGCGATAGTTGAGAATGTAATCCTGATTTTGTTCGTTCAGTTGTGTGACATTCTCCAGAACACGCATACAGCGTTCGATTGTCTTCGTGCTGTCCAAAAGGCTGGGTGTCCAATCGATGGAGTGCGTCACCTCGGCGGCGGTCATTTGTCGACAGCACTCGCAAATCACTTTGATAATATGCTCGAGGCCGCCGAGATTCCGCAGCTCTTCCTTGAACCACTCACCGGCTCGCTTTGACGTCAAGGAAAGCAGCGTTTCCATGGCCAGCGTTCCCGATGATATGGAGTCCATATTGAGATGGGTCGCCTTGCCCTGGCTCTTGATTTCCTCGCAGAGCTCGGTCACCGTTTTCTTGTTGCGATTGTAACTGGTGACTTCTGCGGAATTCGCAGGGTTGGCTACATCGGCTTCGAGCAGGTTCATCATCAACTCTAGCGAGTCTCGATCGAGATCCATGTTGAGGGCATCCTGCGAGAGGATGAACATTATTGCGGATGTGCATAGGGCCAAGCTCAGATCGGCGTTGGCATCACTCAGCGCTTTGAAGAACTTCGTGACCACACCATGCGCTCGCACATGCATTCTGAAGGCAGGGGTCATACACTTAGAGGCCAGCTTTAGTGCTGAGAGGCAACGAGTTGAGATTTGATTGTGCGGCTGCAGAGCTTCAAGGAAGTAATCGACGTCGTCGTTGATTTCTTGGTATTCGCCGAATTCTTGCATTTGATGCGCAGTCTTTACGTTCCGCACTACGGTGTAGTATTCTTTAGCTTTTCTTTCGCAGCGCACACTCGTTACCGGTTCTTCATCGAACTTATTCGCACCGTAGGTTTGCTTGACGACTCGTGTTAGTTTGGGTGGTGGTACATCCGGTGGGTCGTCGCAGTCCTCGCTAAAGTCATCGAAGATAGCATCGGCAGCCGCCTTCGCTGGTGCTGGGGAGTCACTTGCTGCGGGAGCTTCGGTCGATTGCTCCCCATTCAGCTCTTCGTCCCAGCGATGCTTGTACAGGTGCCTCTTGGGACATTGATCCGCCACTCGACTCTTGAATATACTGCCCTTCTTCTTGGATATGACCAACTTCATTGCGGCCGGCTGCTTTTCGATCATTTCCTCCTCATGCAACATTCTTGCTTCGGATTTGGCCAGCTGTTCTGCTGCGGCTGCTCTTTCTGCAGCTTCTTGCTGTTCGCGAGCGTCACGCTCCAGCCATGTTCGCTTGAACTTGTCCTTGATCTTGTAGTCACGTCGCTGAACTTCTTCGTGAGCTGCCTTTGGCATCACCAAACTGACCGGTTCTGCTATTGCAATAGGAATTGTGGTTGGTTGCAGGTCTATAGGAATATCAATCGAGCAGGTACTTTTGACGGGCGCATCGATGTCTATATTACCGAGTGGCTCTGTTGACGCAGGTAATTTCGCTGGCGACAGACCACCATCCGCAGCCGACAGGGGGTTTTTCCGTTTTCGCCCATAGCTGCGTACTGCGGGAGGCGTAACAACCGGCTGCGCTGGCTCGCTCTTGGCTGCCGGTGATTTGATGTTGTTGTTGTTGTTGATATTATTATTGCGAGTGACTCGTCCTCCGCGTTTCGCTACTACTTCAACAGGCGGCGGTTCTGAAGCGATTTCTTCTTCCATTGGAGGTGTCTCCACTGCAGCTGCGGCGTTTTGTCGACGAGTCGTTCGTCTCGTCGGCGAAATGGTGACTGGTGGTGATGGGGCTTCCGCAACCTCTTCGACGGTTGGGTCGGATTGCGCGGGTGGAGCTATTGGTACAGGTAGATCTTTCGGCGCGGGTGATACTGATTGCACGGTTTGAGCTGATTGAGCTCCTCTTCGAGTTCGTCGAGGCGTTGGAACTTCCTTCCCCACTACTTCCTCTAGAGGTTCCATAACAGCGGTTTCTTTAATCACAGATTCCACAGCAGGTTCTTCAACAGCAGGTTCATTAACAATCGGTTTCTTGACCACAGGTACCTTGTCAGCAGCTTCATTGGAAATAGCTTCCTTGACTGCAGGCTCCGTGACAGCAGGTTCCTTGATAGAAGGCTCCTTAAGCGCAAGCGCCTTCACAGTAGATTCCTTGGGAGCAGCCATCTTGACAACAGGTTCTTTTGCCGCTCCTCGATTGCCTCGTGTTACTCTTCGCGTCACAGGTGGTTCTATCTGTTCGGGTGCTGGCGACGGTTCTTTTTCATCCACCTTTGCCGGAGCACTACCTGTCAAAACTTCTAGAATATCCTCCTCCAGTGGCTCTTCATTTGTTACCGCCTCCTTTGGAAGATCGGTTGCATCCTCACCGTCCATCATAGATTCGAGCCGCATCTCAATGTCAGACGGTGGTGCCACTAGCGAACTATGCTGACTAGTCTCCAAATCACTAGTTACATCACTTGAGCCCCTACTTCGTATCACGCACGCCTCTTCTGGTATTGTCTGCGCCAGTGGAGTGCTATTACCCTTGGAAGAGATGCTGCCCAGCACCGAGGACTGAGAATCGAAATCTTTCTCTGACAGCGCTGCCGGTGATATCATTGTGCGATAATTGTCCACGTTTTGCTGTGGCGACGGTGTCTTAAATTCACCCTCCTTCGCTGCCATGATGCTCTTTAGATGTTTGTGCTTCTTGCTCCTTGACTTCTTTTCCTTCTCTGGTTTGTCTGAAGAGACTGCAGAACTAGACGCAGCCGCGGCGGCAGCTGCAGCTGCTGCTAGTGCATTCCGAATGACATCGGTTTTTATGATGAGTTTCAGCCGCTCTTTGGGTGGTTTGTCGGGCGAAATTTTTACCGTACAATAGTTGAATTCTTCGGGCTCGTCTGGCACTATCGGCGCCGGTACACTAACAACAGCTGCAGGTGGCGGCAGAGGAGCCGCTTCGGCGACTACAGTCGGCGGAAGTGGTAACGGCTTGACAATGACTTTCGGAATTGTTTGAGGACTTAATGTGGCACTTTGTGGAATTGTGATTACTTCCATAGATTTCTCAAGATGTTGTGATTTCTCTACAGGCGTTTTGTGTGGCTCGGATGCTGATGTTGATGAATTGAATGCAATTAGGTTATTTGTGTGGTTACTTTGGAAATCGTGCTGTGGCGAATTGATTTGTTCCTCACTGTCTGTGCTGACAAGGCGTGAAGTACCCTGTAAATTAAATACACAATTTTACATTAATTTTGATGCGAATAAATGTAATATTTGGGTCGAATTTCATTCAGAACATAAATTAAGTGAGACAACAGAACAAAAACCAAACGTAAACATAAAGTGGGAAACTGACATAGCAATTTGGAAAATAAAAATGCGCGCGATCGTTTTTTTTTACTCGTTGTGACAGCGGAATTAAAAAAAGTAATAGAAGAGGCGCGTTTGGTGAATTAGAAATTTGTCACTTCTGTCAGATTTTTCATTAAACGACTGTGAGTGGTAAGGAAATAGGTACCTATGTAATAATATAAACCCAATTTTGGTTTTGTTTGTAAGGAAAATAACTGTTTTACTGAAGTGTTGCACTTGAAATTTATCACTATACCTATAATAATACCTAAATGAGATGACATACAGGCTTTCGTTTATGACGGATCGGGAAGCCGGAGTTGTCGCAAGTGGTTTGAATTGGCTTGGATAGAATAACTTATCGTGAAATGTTAGGTTTATTTTACTAAAAGAAGAGGCCACTCGGTATAAAGTACGCATGTTGGGAGGCACCAAGCCGGCTTAATTAAAATGAATACACAGTACCATACGTCATAATGTGTTTACTAGAGCAATACCTACAGTTTTCCTTCTTCACCAAACTCCCCGTCATAATGTGTTTACTAGAGCAATACCTACAGTTTTAGAGGGCAAAGACTTATCTCAGCTTTCCCCAAATGTGTATAGCTGTAGTCCAAACATAGTTTACCTTTGATATTCGCAGAACGATTGGTGGATGCTCTGTATTGGGCGTCTTAGGTGGCGGTGGTAATGGTGGAGGCGCTACTGGCATTATTACAGTGTTCGCAACTGGCACTGGCATCACTGCATCTGGTGACTGAGTGATGTCGCTCTTAGGCACGATCATATCTTTCAAAGGAGTCGGACAGCGTTCAAATTCATCTTCTTCATTGTAGTTAACAACCTTTCGACTGCGAGATGTAACTCGGGAAGGTGGAGCTTCCGGTTTCAGTTTCTTTTCTTCCTTCTTCTTTTTTGGTTTTATCGGAGCTCTTTCGGACGACGTAGAACTTTTCCGCTCAGCAGAAGTTTTGGGAATTTTCAGTTTAATCGGATCCCTGTGATGTGGAGTTGTTGACCCACTCGGTGGATACGATTCCCTTATAGGTGATGGTTTAGCTCGCGGCAGATGTTGGATTATTTGTGTGGGAATAAGTGTCGCAGCTGAATTGCGACTTTTAAAAAATTTCTTTGGCTTCGGAGCCTCTCGAGTGGGAGAGGAATCGCCTTCACCAGTACTACCAGCTGCAGCATCCGGACTCTGGCCAGGACTCAACTCTGCCGGTATCGATTGTAGGGCATACGTTCTGGTCGATGTGAATCCCATTTTACCCCATTTGCCGACAGTACCTGCAGAGCGTGCAGCAGTGGGGCGATTTGTATTTTCTTTCTCTTTTATTAACGAATCCAATGGCACAACGATGTTCTTGCCCCATCGAGCCATGGTGTCCGATTGTAGTTTACCTATTTTATTGCTAAACGAATACTTTGTTCATTATTTTGGTATTATCCTTTTTTGTTGTTAAGAGAATTCACTTTCGGTTGTTTATATTTACGTCTTCTTATGAAAATAACGCATCAGCAGTGGTACAAGTAAAAGTTGCATGAGTTCACCGAGTGTGGTGAATTTCGAATTGCACGCACATCAAATGTCAAAAAATCATAAGAGATGGAAAAAATAAAAACTCCAAATAAATTATGTAAAATTAGTGAAATGCGCACAAGATGTGTTTGTAAATTTTCACAATATATCGAGGAACAATAAAAATGAGGTTTTGTTAATGTAAATTAACCGAAAGTCTGTAAATTTGAAGAATGAAAACAGCAAAACGCGGTACACACACACTTAGGGGAGACTTTTACTGGGCTGAGAAATTAAAGAAATTACAATTGCTGGATGGAATTTGCACTTGGTGAGCTATTGGTATGTTTAACTCAGAGATAAAATTAACCCGAACAATAATAAATACTATTTGAGAGAAAATTATGTGATTTCGCAAACTAAAGGCCAATGTTATGTTAAAACTAGAGTTCACTGATTTATGTACAACGAAGCCATTTTTATTTTTCTCAGATTTTATTTTCACCATTCAAAAGTAGTAAATTTTTTGATAGATATTGTAATAGATTAAGCGAAATTTTGATGGGGATGTGTTAAGAGATAAAACCACATTAGCAATCAGAAACAGTAAGATCGGTTTACTACAATTTAGGTATCCACTACCTATTTTAAAATGCAATATTCGTCGTTATTTTGCATTTCATCAGTAAAGAAATACTAAGATATAAAATTAATAAGAAATAAATAAAAGCGAATGAGTATTTTTTTTCTTCATATACGAACATTGGCCAGAGCCAGCGAATAACGTGCCACTTAATAGGCGTGTTATTTTTAGCTTCGATCTCACCAAAGCACAGGAAAGTAGGATTTTCAGCACGCAATTACAACAACTAGGTACTGTAAGTCATCGAAGTGTCAAATAGAGTGAAGTTGTTGTAATTGCGTGCTGAAATTCTTACTTTAATATGCTTTGCTGAGACCGAAGCTAAAAAAAAACAGGGCCTATAGTTAAATTCTGCAACTACTACTTAAATGATTATTTTATCAAATAATCGCTGATTGCCAAATAGCGCATTTTCAAAATTATTCAAACTTTATTAATATTAAATTAAACTGTATCTATTTTCCAAAGAAAACTTTCATCAGTTACGTTATTTTTGTACATTTATATACATTTTTATAATTTGCTTATTTAACATAAGGGGGTATAAGTACATTGTTAATGTTTGTTGATAACTTTGAAAATGTTTTTCGGAAACTTGCGTCCATTCACAACATAAGTGAAAGGCGTTTCACTTGCACTCTCGGTAAGATCATTGCAGGAGCTTTGATTAATCGGAAACATGAAAGACAAATCTATGTCATATCGAGGAAGTTTCTCTCTATAAGGAAAAAAAAAAATATGTAAAAGAAAAATTGAATCGATTTAATGTATCACATTACCTCAGAAAAGTTACAACATTGTCACCAAGAGTCGGTTCACGTGATAGGAGCAACGCCGATAAGTATCGCGGTGATTTGTTCTTCTCAGCGCAGTGCATTATCAAGCCCCAAGTTTTATAGTCTGTGTCGATAATGTAGGTGTTGTAAATGCCTTCATCTGTTCAGGGAAAATTGTTATGACTTAATAATTTAAAATTATTTAAAGTTTACAAATATCTTCTGTATGCATCCAGTGAGCTGGTACGTCAAACTGTGGAATCATCCAAGTAATATTCCCTTGAAGTTTTTCGCGTAATGGATCCTCAGCATAGATGTATGTAAAGTTCATAGTGACCTGTTAAAGAAAAAAACATTCAGTCAAACACAATGTATGATTGTGTTGACTGCAAATTCGACAATTTCTCCAGAAAGTAAAGCAATATTCCCAAAACCTATCGCCCGCTAAATGCATACGTATTAGAAAAAGAATGGAAAAATACTGGGCTTAAATGTAAAACAAAGTCTAGAAGTCTAGAAAGCTTGGATAAAGCCGGTTGTCATAACTCTCATGATATGCCTCATTTAGGACCCGCACTTGTTTCCAAAAAACTGAAATAACTGCTCCTTCGGACATGACAAAAGGCCAACCAAATAATTAAATTGTATGATAGTAAACCAGCTTGAGCCAATAATGTGGGAAAACTTTGAAATAGAATTTCCAAGAACTTGAGTTAATAATCGACACTTAAGTTTATAAAAGTAAACATTACTGAGCACCAAGCCCGGTAGAAATTTCCAGATCCAGACTTTAAAGAATGTTTAGTAAACTAGAGAGATCTGAACGTATACCTAAGCTTTTTTCCCAAACAAATTCGGGAACAGACCAAATTGCAACACGTGTAACAAAAATGATGATTTGCATTATTTGGAAGGCAAAGACTTTATTGATAACTATTTGTAGTTGTGAATATGTGAACATAATTAACAACCAGGCATCATTAAAAATGTCATTATTCCACATTAAATTATCAAATTGCCTTTCAACGAATTCACTTTGACAGCAATCGAATGGCTTCTACTTTTCCGATGTCATCATTCAAATTTTTGGTTTCAAATGAGCGACCGTATCAGAATATGTGTGCCGATCTTGTTAAAATCTTTAAAGAAAAAATTTTCAAATGAAGGATGATTATTATTATGTCGATGACACGGTTTGCGTCTACCTGTCAAATCCACGTCTAACGTAATGGTAAAATGAGATCATCCACATAAGTAAACCGCAACTAACTCAGTTCAAAGAGGTTAGGTGTGTGCTCGCATTAACAAATCGTTTCCACTTTAATTAAACAAACTAAACATGAACCTCCATGCGACATATAGGTTCAGTGGCCTGGCTCGACACACAGTCCACTTTCTAAGTCCACCTTTGTGACATTTATTCTTAATTTTTCCCAAAGGCAAACAATATTATTATTCAATCGTTGTTTTGCCGGGAATGGTGCATAACTTTCATCCGACAATTCAAATACTTGTGGTGACAAAAATCAAGAAAACCTACGCACAAATCTTAAAGTCACACAAAAGCGCACATCGCATACAATAAAGATCTGTCTTGCAAATGAAAGCAAAACCTGACCACACTACCAAAAGCCCATCTTCGATTTCTACTCCAAAAATCTGGAATAATTCTATTCCGTGCACACACCTTCCCTTCCTCAATACCCAATTCCAATGCTACGAGTATACTCACATGCTGATCTTGGTCCGAGAATGTGAAATGACTATGCATGCACGCGTACTCGGGCAGCTCCTCCGACGATGCATAGTATTGGACGACATACCAGAAGCCCATCATCGATCCCAAATCAAAGTTCCGTATGGCCTTCACCTGTGGATCAGAGAGAAAAGAACAAATTGAAACAAAAAGGAAAAAATCTCCAGAGGTGGCTCGAGCACAATTCAGTTCACTAGGTGGCAGACGACGAATAGAATACGTGTAGCCTCGTCAACCTAGTCGGGCCATCACAGTCACATGCACATCACAGAAGCGAACAGAACCATCTGCTGAGATTGGCTATTTGGTGAAGAGTATGGTTTCACCCGAAAACCCAGCGTGCATAATAAGTACGGTGTGTATCGGTGTGCGGGATTCCGTTCTAGCCAATTTCGATTCCTGGTAGCCGCCGACGAAACCCATTAGGCACAGTTTCCACGGTCGGCGGTGGTGGCAGTGGCATGTGTATTCAGCTTGTTGGTTCAGTTTGGTTTCACTTCTTCATTGCAGATGCATTTTCTCTTTTTCATCATCTTCTCGACGCGCGACACACACTCGTGCGGGGATGTGGAAAACCGTAAGAAAGACCACATTACCGCTGCCGCTGCGCCTGGGCTTCTCGCATCAGAAAGAGGTGGGGGTCTCCCATATACCCGTAGTGTGAACAGCCTATTTGTGTGATTTAAGTTTATTTGAATGTTTATTTGCGTGCAGGCTGAGTTATGTGCGAGACACACCTTCGGCTATGTTGACATATATTTTCTAGGTCTTAGCTCAGATATACTTTGCATGCGAACATTTATCTGGAATGCAGACTCCTGTTGTCGCTGTGGCTTTCGGTGTGTGACGATCTTACATCCATTGGCCACGTGTGACACTGACACACCGGCTGACATGATTAACGCCATTTTTAGCTCATTCTCGAAGAAAGTGTGTCGAGGACTATGTTTTACTTACAGCGGGACAGTCCAGCTTCAAGTCGGTGCGACGCGACGACCTTGAGAATCCGTACATCCATGATGTGACCAAGGAGACGCTCAGCAGCAGCAGAAACACCTGTATCCTGGTATTCATCTTCGAAAACACTGGTCACACTGATTGGAAATATTCTATAAATTAATTTGCGGAAACAAACCACACTCGTTCGACCAATTATGAAGTAATCAAGTACTGAATGGAGCTGTGCACCAGCCTCATTGCGCAGTGCGGTTGCTCGCTTATCAGCTTTAAACTTGGGTCTGTGTGTTGGGCGATTTCCGTCGCCGTCGTCTTATTTTTAGATATATAAAAGAACGTATACAGTTGGGAGTGTTCCAGTGCTGCGAATTGTGAACAAGACGTGTTTATGTTTTCTGGACAATCAGTCTGGAGCTGGAGTTTGTTTCGAGTAGGAAAACGCGGTTCCCTACATAATGATGATTCACAGCCCGCCGAACGTGGGCATGCGGCTTAATTTTGTTTTTATTCATTCTTATTGAATCGATGAAGAACATTAAAGTAGGTACGCGGGTGGCATCGCACCCGGGGGCTCCATGTGTAGTTAGCTAATAAATGCAAGGCGAAATTATTTTTGTGGTTTTTATGGGTAAGCCTAATGTCCAATGCGATTGAATATGAGAACTGTGTGATTGGAATTAATAAATAGTTCCACTTAGTACGGTCTTTCTCTTGACGGGGCTGTTTTTATTCGTTGCTGAAAGAAACTTCAATGAAGATAGCGGAAAGACGGAGACATTTTCTGCGTCTGTAATCGCTTTTCAGATTTTCATATTACGCTTTTAGTTCAGCACTTTCACATATTTGCCTTATCCTGTGTTTAGGGAACCTTGCCCATCTGTGAGTGATGTGGTTCATTTGGTTTGATGTAATAATTTTTTAAGTGAAACACAAACAAACAAACCTTTTATGGTATAACTCAAGTTGGTAGTACATAGCGTTATAAGCATACTGACAAAGAAAAGACTTAAAGCCTCTTACGCTTGTATGAAGGCTTTCGGGAAGAAGTAAGGCTTACAAATGTATATAGTGCAGTTCTTGCACATCACTATTGTAAGGCCTAAACTCACCTAACGTATAATGGTTCAGTAGTTTGGTGAAGTTACAGCGACTCCCCAAGAACCAGAATTTCTTGTCCCTTATCCATGCATCATTTTTAAAATGAGTCTAGAACGCCATTCAAAATCATCCGCGGGCTAAATTGTCTCGGTCTAAATTTCATAAGTCTACACCGTAGTACACGGAAAGAATTTTAAGATCAAATCAAGAAAAATAAGCGCAGAATCACGAAAAGTTCGTCTAGTTTTAGAGCCTAGCTAAGGATTTACTAATTCACGACTTTTTATTCGCAGTTCTAGAAATTGTGCGAAGTGAAGACATTGACCCTCAAATATCGCGAATCAACACTTTTCATTATCATATCAATAATGCGATCAAACGAGAAAAACATATTGCCATAACGAATCCCAATTTGACACAAATAGTTATCAATTTGATATTACATGGATTGTAGATTGCAAAAACAATTCGTAAATTACCACTTTTCTGTTGTAAATTACGATTTCCTCCCTTGGCAAATTACAACCATTTAGTCTTGAATTGCAACTCAATTTGTTGTTGATTTGCAAACTAACAGGAGTAGATTTTTTTCTGAGTAGTTGCAATTTACAGATTCTAAATTCGTAATTGAAACATCTTTTTATCATTTTGCAATTCATATTTTGAAATTTACGATTCTCGAGTGGTGATTTGAGGCATCACCGTATTAAATTGAAAATGTTTTATCGTGAAATTAGAAAACATTATTCTCAATTTTCAACTTATATCTTGTGATTTACAAATCAAAATGCATAGTTTTATTAGTTAGGTTATTTTCGAATACATATTTAGAGTCATATTTTATAATTATTTTTCCTCCTGATATCCATGAGAGTCATACGACGCCACATCGTCCGGCGACAATGGGATTTGTATGGGGTGGTTTTTCTGTCTATGCTGAAATTTAAAATACAAACAAAATATTTAGATGAACTTGACATTGATACGAACCTTGACAATTTATTTTCGATTACATAATTTAGAATCCATTCCAATTTATACTTCTTTTCTAATAGCGAGGGGTAAATTCTGAAAAAAAATACAGATTTATATGCATACTTCAGCATTTTTGGAATTATTCAATAGGTACTTACAAAATATATTCCAGAATGCTTTCTAATTAGTAGTACACTCACTATCCATACTAATTAGTTAAGCAACTTTAACCCGACTGCTTTAAGCAAAGATTGAATACCGACTGCCTGTCTCTGCACCGACACGCAATGTGCACAATGAAGATTTGGCTTCATGATTGCAGCTGTCTAGCAATACCACATACAGGGTGTCCGCCGGGAAGGTATACTACTTTGTTTTGCCGCCATTTTGGTAAGCATTAGTCTTGACAGTTCATATTTGGCAGTCGTGAAGTAGACACGTGGCAAATTTATTATGGAAAAATATTCGATAAACCAACGTGTTTTAATCGTTAAAACATTTTATCAAAATCAATCATCGATTACTGTGACGATGACAAAGTTACGTGAAATTTTTGGGAGAAACAACGTGCCAACAAAACGCACTATTTATCGTGTAGTGAATGATTTCGAAGAAAGAGGGTCTGTAGGTGATAGGCCCAAGCACCTTTGCATCCATTAAAAGTTACAGTCTGGTGTGCAATTTGGTCAGGAGGAATCATAGGACCTTACTTCTTTGAAAATGAAAACGGCGTAACAGTAACTGTGAATGGGGAGCGATATCGTTATGATTGAAAACTTTTTAACGCCACAACTTCATGCTTTTGGCTTGATTAACATGTGGTATCAACAAGACGGTGCCACATCGCATACAGCCAGGATTACAATGGAATTACTGGAGACCTCTTTCCACAACAAGTTATTTCAAGAAATGGTGATGTTGATTGGCCTCCACGGTCGCCTGATTTGACTGCTCCGGACTTCTTTTTGTGGGGATATCTGAAAGGCAAGGTTTATGCAAACAAACCCGAAACGCTTGAGCAACTCAAACAAAATATTCGTGATGAAATTAATGAAATACCGCGTGAAATGTGTGAGAATGTAATAAAAAATGTGCTCAAAAGGGCTCGCATTTGTGAGACTAACAGTTTACGGTTTCTCTACGTCAATTTATGATTCCAATTCACATGTGTTAAATTATTACAAGATTTTATTGATTCATCATTCAGTGTTGGTAAATCACCAAATATTTTTCGCAAGTTGAGATTGTGAAGTGGTGTTTGAGAAATTGAACTATTGGAGTGGTAAATTGCGCCAAACAATATCGCAAATCACTACAAATAAAAGAAGCTCGAATTGATGCTTCTAATCGTAAATTTCAACAAATAGAATATTGCATTCTCCACCGTTTTTAATGTCAAATTACGAATTTTCAACGCACACATGCGTCCCTTGATCTCAAAAACGAAAATTCAAACTTTTATGCCGAGTTCAAACGGCTGAATTAAGAAGCTTTCTCGGATGCTTGTCCGTTGCTCGCAAAAGATGGCACAATGGCGCAGTTTAAAAAGCTTTAAGATAAAATCTGGATCTTTTCAGCGATCGAACCAAAGACACCTCGCTCAGAAGTCCAGCACACTAACGACTGATCGACTGCGCCTAGCCTTAGGGATGTCAAAGTATGCAGGCAAATGACAGTCCGGGCCAAAATGGAGCATGCGACGCCTACATCATAAAACGTAGGGTCATGTAGGTCCACAGGTCGGCTGGCGTAATGAATGAAAAGGCCGTACATCCTTTATATCTGGTTAATGCACTCCAATGGTTCCTGCTCAATGTCGCGTGTAGAGACTGAAATAAAAACTATAGCTAAAGAGTTTACAGACCTCTTAACCCATATTCTTCTTATGTATATAAATCTTCGCTGTGCACGCGACTTCTTTTGGCCGAGATCTGAACCATACGTTCAATAGCCGGCTTTTGCGTAGACTTGTCGCGTATCGTTGGACAGAGGAAAAAAACGAGCATATTGTAGATTGCGCGCACTAGTTTACGCACTTCAATCCAACTGAGGTGGGGTTACCAATCAGAAGCAACTACTACGAAAAAAAAAACGTTGTCGTTGTGTCTCTTGAAAGTGGACACAAACGGAAGAGCCTCATAGCTGGACGTAGTGTGTACATAATAGTTGTCCTACATGTTAATTTTTTTTTTCTTGTTAGACGCAGCCATGAACACTGATGAATTGTCGTCCACCAAGTGTCTGGTTCAATGCTCATAAGTGCTTTTGCGAATATTGAGGTGCGGTGATATTGACCGAGTCTGAGTACAGTATTTTAATCGAATTCGTTGCAGATGTAGTGTAGCCATATTGAATAATGAATGTGCAGCACTTTGCGCTGTGCACTTTGAGGTGGAGTTTATATTTTTAGTGACACTTCCCGAAAAGCATTTTTATTATTACATTTTTAAGAAACCAATACATTTTTCGGTGAATTTATGTGAGAAATTGGAGGCCCTATTTATAGCAATACGCAAAACGAATCCGTACAAAATTTCCCTTCATTTTTTTAACCACTTAAATCTAATGGTTGAACTGAGTCTTGCTTTTAAAACGTTGCTTATGAATTAAAAATATAGTTTTCCTCAATCAGTGGTAGTTGATTTGTTGTAATTATTTTCGTAGGGACATTTTTTCAGACAGATTTTTTGCTGTTGTTGCGCTCAGCAATATGTCGCCAGTTGAGCAATTTAGGGGCCAATGCTCACCCCTTTTCATCGACACGGAGAGATACAACACTGTGACCGCCTCTAAACGAAAAAAAAATCATTTTCATACTGTTCCAACTTTTTCGGTTGCATTTTACGTATGACCTCTTTGTAGAGGCTATAATGTTGCCAGGAGTCAAAATTTAGCGATTCTAAACATTGAACGAATTAGCGAAAATATCCTACCTTTAAGGGCACAGTGGGTTCGTGGTCAGGGGAACTTTAAAAAAGAAAATTGCACATAGTGCTCTATTACAATATCACACACGGAAGATTAAAGGGATAAAGCACAATTTTGCTTTTCTATTAAACAAAATGACTCGACAATTATTTATTTCGTATACTCATTATCACTATCATTTGACATGTCTTAATTAAAAATGGAAACGTTTTCAAGTGTTTCAGAAATTTTCTTAATTTAATTAATTTAATTTACAATTGCAGCCGAAATATTTGATGACTAGAGAATAAGTCTCAAAACTGGTCGAAACTTTCCCTAATTTATTTAAGAAACGTAGTACCTACCCCTCGTTTTTACATATTGTCCTGTAAATTGTCATATTTTCTATTTTTACTGATTTAATTCGTAGTCGAAATGCCTGAAAATGTATGGCTGGATATTTTGCTGCATATGTCCACTAATGTTCGCACAGGCGGCACATTTCAACCTGAAACCGGTGATATTTTTTTTAATTTCTACAGAAAGTAGGTACTAGATTAATTTTTATGATTCTGATGATTCGAATAGGATTAATAAATATACTTAGGTCTCTTTCGTCTACAAATAAAACTCACATAAACTATGATGGCTGTCAAAAGTCTTGTGAAAAGATGCAGCATTTTTTCTATTTTTTACAGACTTCAAAGTTTGAAAAACGTCAAATGTTTTGGTGTTACTGAAAGTAGGTATAAATCTCGCTAAGAAATCGAGACTCGAAAAATTGCTCTGACTCTGAAAAAGTGCCAATGTCCCAATGGAAAACAACATTAGTTTCTGTTTTTTTTTAAGTTTGGATAATGCATTTTTGTAGGGAACAAATTATCATGCAAATGTTCACTAAGGCTTTGTTTACACTGATGATTGCGAATTGCATCGCTTCAGTTTTAAAATTAAATGAAAAATTAATATATCAATAGTTTAACAAGTCTGACAGTTGGCTGCCTTTCTGTGTCTCAGTTTTGATTGCCCTAGATCGGTCACATGTGAGACGTTCGGATTTCTGGCTAAGTAAGGTCGTTTTCGTTTTGCAAAAAGATAAATTTTCTTGAGAAAAAATTATTTTTTTTTTGATCGAGATTGCTTTTAATGTTTGATTTGATAAAAAAATTAACATTTTTTTTGATTTGAGGTACTTTTAAGAAAACGGTATTTTTTCTCAGATTTACACTTTCTTTCACTAATTCCAATGTGTATAACACACAGCTGGCGGTTACGAATTGATTATCGTTGGAAGGAATGCTCTTTTTAACTGAATTGTTAATTTTTCGCGTATGAAAACGATTTTTGATATTAAATTATTTCGGAAGGCGTTATTATAAATGAGTGAAAATCAATTTAAATGGACTTCCAGTGCAAGAACCAATAAAATTGGGATTTAATGTTCGATTTGGCAGCAGAAATCTGAAATCTCGGATCAAAATCTGAAAAGCCAAATCGAAAGCGATATAAGGTTCTGATTGGCATTGATCGGTCACATGAACAGTGAACACGCTAAAAAAATCTATATTGAAAGAACTATAGCCCTCATTGAAACCCCCTTTATAGTTGAGGAAATTGTTGTTTCTTACAACCATTATCCTTTGTGTGAGTTTTTATATTTAAGACACATGAAAGGGGTGCTTAATTCAATGTAAAATCTCGGCTGTTTTTCAGTCATTCGCGCTGCATATTATTAGCAGTAATTATAACAGACCTATGGAGATAGGTTTAAGACCAAAACACGTGCTTTTTTGGAGAATCGTGTCTACTCGGCTAAGACTTCTCTCAGCCTATACAAAAAGAGCAGCAATACCTACCCTTTGGAGGAGAAAATTTCACTTGATTAATATTTACCACTATATTGCCAGTATTCTATTAATCTTTCATGTAAAACAAGTCATTCCCACTGTCCACGCTCCGCGTCCAAAAGGAGCAGATACAAATTGGGAGTATATGCAAATTTACACTACGGCCGCGATTTGTATAACAAATTTGTCTGAACTCGACACACCATAAAATGTAAGCGAATGAAAAGTCACGCGAGGAGTATCGCAAATGTGGCAAGTCAAACGGTCAACACCAAATCCACCTTGAATTGTATGACCTACATTTTTTTTTTTTTTCGCGTATACAGCGAACTGCGCGCATTTAATTTATAAATCGAGATAAATATGATGACCGTTCATGTTTGTCTGGCACTCTCTGACCGACCGAAGACTACTCATTCATTCAACTGTCGTGGCGGGGCTGCGCTGTGCGCATGCGCGCCATTTGAGGGAAAGTGAATTTAGAAATTCTGCTGACTCGACTTCATGTATAGGTATTTCCGTTATTTTCTCAAATAATGCAAGGACGCGATGAGCATGGCAGATACGATATATTAAGTGAAATTGATTTTCCACTTGAATAGTTTATAGCTGCGTGCAATTTGGAGTGCACTCGCTTAAGTTCTTTACACTTTCAAAAATGTGTTATAACAAGTTACACAGTTCCACCTTCACGTATTGGCGGCGCGGCGCTCCACAAACCTCAATGTATACGCATGGGCTATGGGAAGAGGAAAATATCAAACTTTTACAATGCATCTGCACAGACATTACACGGATGTCTTTTACGGACGGAGTATGATGCTTCGCCGTGTAATCTGTACTTAAGTGCGCGGTGGCAGATGAGACATGGGAGCGCGGCAGTCGCTGCAAGTGCAACTGATTAAATAATAATAAATTTCAATCTCCGCTTTGCGTTAGAGACAGTTTTTCACCACAAAGAGCCACACATATACATCCGACTTACCTTAACCTATTTCGGTGGACTTTTTTTTGTGTTTGTTTCCGCATTAATTTAATCACCGTAGTGGGAAGATTCTTCGAATTAATTGTTTGTGCTACCGATATCTTCAATTGTTGTAAAGTTTTCACCTCACTACGCGATCTGGCTGCCACTACAACGACGATTTATATTGAGAAAAATTCCTTTTCTATTCAGGCTGTTGACTTCGTTTAATTAAGTCAATTGCTTAGAGGAAAGTTTCAACAAAGATTTATATTGTGTCTTTGTTAAAACACAAAAAAAAGTTTTTGCAAAAATAAATACACTATGGGTGTTGTTTATGGTAAAGAGGTGCTTATGATGGTTTGAATCAGAAGAAACGAGAAATATGAACATAATCGTGGGATATGTCTATCTTACTCTCAATCGTTTGATCTAGTTTGAAACAGAGCCTCAGAGCCTTCTGAAACCTTCACAGTATTCACTGAGGAACATAGCGAGGAGAGCTTTTACTATTACTATATCTTGTCAACGTAACTGAGTTGGTAGAACCAAAAAAAAAAAAGAACAATCATTCTAATAAAGTCATACAACTACGTGTTTTCCCTAAAAATCCTTAAGCCTAATGCCTAGTATGCTGTTCCAGGAAAGCTAAAATTAAGCGCCTCTCCATTTCTCTCTACCGATTCGCTTAATGTTCGCTTCATTTTAACAGTGTAGGTTCGGTCAAAAAAAAAAACTGTGTTGGAATTGTTTTTTCGTTTTTTTTATTTGTACTTGCTCAAAAAGCTCTTCCAGGTATTCCTCGTTAAAATATTCCATATCTAAAAGAAATTAAATTCACAACAACGAATTTTTTTGTGTTGGACTTACCATTCCCCATACTGTTTTTTTGCTTTCGTTTGAAATACTGGTATTTTCCCTGATCTGTCAAAACTGCCTACTTAAATTCTGTAGAGATTTTTCGTACAGCGGCTAACAAATTTAGCTTGAACTGCGTACTGATTTGCTTAATTTTATCTTTGGAGACATTTTTGTATGGGGGCTTAATTTAAGCGCGAGCAGCATACTATGCTTAAGAAATTGATTAAGCTGAAATTGAATTGAAGAAGAGCTCGATGAGATGCGCTTAATCCAAACGAGGCCCACTATGCTGCCCCTGGGAGAAACAGGAGTCCGCTCCTATGAAACCAGTTCCTTTTGCTCATGAAGCGGTAAGTTCTTGAGGTTGTTTTGCTGGATAACTAATGGCGTTTTCGATTGAAGATCCGTGAGAATTGCCCCGAAATTCAGAATTGCTCTTTTCAATGAAATTCGTTGGAGCACTTTTGTAATAGTGGTAGACACCATATGAGAGATTTGGTTTTCTGTTGCTACTTTTTTGTTGTTTTCTGCAGTAATAAATACAGCTAAATCAATATATTTCAATTTAAGTTTACATTTTGCATGCATAATTGTATATTTTCGGATCACATAGCGAAAAATTTGTTTCTAATAACACAACAATTCAATCTGACATTTTGTTAGTATGTGTTGGTGAGTTCAGGGCAATTCTGTAAAAATATTCCCGACACTTCTGTCGTGTTAGGAGTTGACCTGGAAGTGCACTTTTTTTCAATGAAACATAGAATACATCGAAAGAGCACTTCTAGATTTGCTATTTTCATAGAAAGGGCAATTCTTTTCTTCAATCGAAAACGCCATAAGCTGAGCCTCAACTTTAGTCCCTAGAAAAAGACAAAGCACAGCTAATGATTTTTTCGCTGCGTTACCTCTGCCATAAATATATCTGCGAGTAAAACTGTCGCGACAAACTTTTCAATCTAGCCGTTCGATCTCAGCAATTTTATAGGTTTGCATAAGCTTGGTTTTATAGGTTTGTGTTTGTTTTTTTGCACAAATAGTTAAAATAGTTGCCACACCTATTCATTTCGTAAATGTTTTTCGGTATAGTTAGGATCGTTGAAATATCCAGTAAGGTACCTAATGACCTCATATAGCTTTACAGAACTGTTCGGTGCTGGGCAATTTGCATTAAAAGTAGACTGTTAGATACATGCATCAAGCGCGTCTTTTACGGCCAAGTTTACAGCGGAGTAGGAGTTTTTGGTGCCTGCCTCCTCTATAAGGACCTGATTGTGTATATATCTCGGCTTACGAAAGCCACGGTGGTGTTTAGAGAGGCCTTCAGCCATTCCAATTGCAAATAATCCTCTCCAGGAAGGTTTGCTTGGATTCTTCGTTTCTATCGGCAGTATTTTTGGTCTTTGCTACTTCCTCAGAAGAAAGACTCTTCTAAAGACAGGTATCTCTGCCCTTTGTTAACAAGCATAAGAAAAGCCTTTGAAATCGTTTTATAAACAAATCCGCATTTTCTATAACTTTTACGTAAGGAATGCAAATTTCATTTCTCGTCGACTTGTGCACAAAATAAAAACAAGCGCGAATTTTGAAGTAAATAGGCCCAGCCCTTGATGCAGTCTAGGTTACATATAGAAAGACAGCCAGCAAAACCTCGGTTTTCAAGCTTCTATAGTTTGAAAAGACTCAAGATTTAAGCCCGTATAACACTACATTTTTACTTTATTTTTATAATGCTGAAAAGTCAGCGGTGTCTAAAAGAGACTAAAAGTGTATTACGAAAGGGGTAGCAATTGTTTGCAAAGCAACCGCAAATTTTCAATAGCATTTATTTTCAAATAATCTTTAAATGTCAAAAAAAAGCTGCCAGCTGCTGAAAACGTGATTTGAATACATTTTTAATGCAATTTTTTGGACGTTAATAAAGTTTGTGTGTACGCTCCTATCGGGAATTTTCGTTCTAATTTTCGTACTGCTACAGTTTCATTTTAAAAGCAGAAAAAATGCAAAAAAAAATGCAAAAAAATGTAGTGTCACACGGGCTTTATACGGAGTAGAAAAAAAAGACCCACGATGCGTTAAGCTAAGCTGTTCATTATACCATGGTTTTTGCTTAGCTGTTTTAACTAGGCCCAAGACAGTACCCAATTTAAATATCAAACAAAATTCTAAACATTGAATGTCGTTAACTTCACCTAATATGATGGCTATCAATCGAAACGAGGTCATTATCCAAGTATCTGGCCACTTCGAATTCCATTATACTTTTACCTGAATGAAATGCAGTGCACAGTTGCAAGCAAAAGTCGATACACCCACACTGAGGACCGTCTGCCAATTGGCAGTGCACACAAGTGGTTCTCTGTTTGAATAGTGTTTCACTGTGTCAATAATATCAATCAAATAGAAACTGAAAACATTCCTTGACACACAGACACAGATAACTCGTCAGCATCAACGTCGAGGACGGAGACGCAGACGACCGACAATCAAGAGTCAAAGAATCACAACTGCATTGGCACAAGAGGCATAACATGTCAACAGACAAGACACGGATGTACACTTCTCGCCAAAGTGGCTTACGCGACAAACCAAGTCAATATAGTGCAACGCAAACGCTCTGAGGCAAGAAGCAAATCGCGTTTGTCTTTCAATGAAAAGTGCGCGAAACGGCCAAAAATTAAATCATAGACGACTATGCATCCTGAAGCAGCACTGCAGCACTCGTTCGCACTCGCATCGCATAAGGAGCAGAAGAAACAAAATTAACGGCAGCAACAGTCTGTCCCAATCAGGTAAAACCAACTTTTGATAAAAAGTGTCTCAAACAAATGGTGCCATACGCCGCCGCCGGCCACCCTCCTATCCAACCTATGGGCAGCGGCTGCGCCAAATGGCCCATCCCGACAAGACGCGCAAGTGAAGATCGTCGCAAGACGTGAGCTTGTGACCAAATGAAGCATGTTAACTATCCGCTGCCGCGCTCATCTCACACATCCGAAAGTAGCGACAGCCGAAGAGTATCTCTTCAATGGTAATAGCATTTCTTTTCATTTTTTTTTTCTTTCCACTTCGTTTTTGTTGTTGTTGTAGTAGTTTTTTGTTTGTGCTATCTGCGGCAACTTTTCATTTGTTGTTACTGATGCTGGTGCTGTGGCTGGTTCGTCGTTTCAATCTTCTCTTATCGTGCAGTACAGATGCGAAGTGTATCGCTTCGGAAAAGCAGGTGTATTTACCATTCTTTGGTTACCCACGGCACGGTGTAGACGCGCGTTTTGTATAACATTTCATTGTGGAAGTTGTCACCAAAGGAGACACTGCGTGTATCAGATATCCGCCTAAAGTGAGAGCTAGCTGTGCGTAGTATTTAATTTGTTTTTATTGCTTCTGTCCAAAGGTCCTTACCGCAGTGATTTTTTGTAAATTCGCGAGTAGATTGGTGCTTAAGGACGACTTAATTTCTTTGTGGCTCATAATTCGATTGAGTGGCGTGCGACGCGGTCTGGTGACCCACTTGCCATCATTGCGTAGATACACACACATTCAGTTTTCACTTAAGGAATTTAAGGAATATACATTCTCATCTTAGTGTGTCAACGTCTTCGTCGGCGGCGTCGACGATACTCTAACTAGGTACATTAGTTGTTGTGGAAGACAGTGCGAAGTGTTAATGTGCTAACAGACAGCGATTGTGAGCTGTTGCGGTCGATAGTGTTGTCGCGGATGCGCACTTGAAGTAAAAGTAAAAACAGTCAATATCGTGACGATTGAAAATAAAACCGCCAAGCGACGAAGGACTTTACACACATACAACGAGGTTTATTCGCTTTGGAGCCAATTTTTAGAGGTAATTTTGAAAAGACTTGAATTTGTTTTTACAGAGGGTTGCGATTCAGGCGCAGGGAGTGGTACACTAGCTTAATCGTCATCATTTGAGAGCAATTCAAGGGCAATACTTGTCAGTAGAACTCTACTTTATATTTTGGATACGGCATACGATTCATTTATAGCGTCTCGCACTTCAAGATTGGCCATAATCCAAAATTGTGGAAAATGTACACTGACCTGAAAAAGTCAGTTCCTAAAGCGGTAGCTGTAGCATTTTGTTTAAAAAAATTTCTTTTAGAGTTATAAGTTGCTTTTGTTCGTGGTTTTCTTAAATACATTTTTCAGGAGATGCATCCAAAGGGAGAGAGAGGACTGAAAATAGAGGAGTTGTAATTTTTTTTTTTTCAAATTAGAATGACAATTTTGCACCACACTGTAGAAAACATGAGTACATAGTGTGTCCGGAAAGTTGGTAGACGTTGCAAAATATAGCAATATCGTTCCCTTTTTTTACACGAACGAAGATGAGGAATTACACTGTGAGGGGTGATAAGACATATAGAAAGCAATATTTTTAAAATCCGAAATATTTGCAATGTGGCATCGAGCTGAACTTTTACTATACACCAAAACCTCGCTTTGCGTCGTTCCGATTTGCGTCTTTTCGAAGTTGCGTCATTTAAAAATGATCCTGGTTTCGAAGTTGGGACGATTTTATTTCAGTTTGCTTTTTTGTTATTCCTTTTTGTTATTTTTTTTTTTTGTAAAAATGGGATTGCCCAAGATTAAGGCTAACGAGTTTACACTTTACGTGAAGTCAATCATTTTGGAGAAATAAATATTAAGATAATTAAGGTTAAGAATCGTTATTTCAATTTGAGTCGTTTCGATTTGCGTCGTGATTTTCTGGTCCCAATTAACGACGCAAATCGGGGTTTTTGTGTACTTTAGATTTCCACTTAATTGAATTTTTCGAAGGACCAAACTGCGTGGAAAATAATGGAATAGCTTTTTTAATATTCGCATTTTTAGAAGAATCGACCAAGAAGCCCAAAAAAGACATACACAAAATTATACTTGGTCAACAAAATAATCCTATCAAATTGCGTTAAATTTAAGGCTCAATTTTGTAGGCTTCTTATTGAGTAAACTAAATACATTCATGGACTTTTGTATAGAGTTGTTCTTACTCATAATTGCGCTGAAAATGTTATTTGAAAAAACAAACATGAATTCGCTAATCGAAATTTGTTCATCGATGAAATTTTTCTCGCACGCATATGTTTCAAGGTTGTCTAACAACGAATTGCATGTATATTTTCTTTGTGGGTGAACAATTTCATGAGTTGGAATGCTGGAAAATACATATGTAAAGTTATTTTAATAAAAAAACATTGCTGTAAATGGAGACGTAAAGTTGAGCAGCAATATTCAAAATAGAGTAATCGACTAAAGCGGCAACCACGGTATAGGACTATGTGAGCTTAAACTTGTGTCAAATTTAAGTTATGTCAAACTTTTGCAATGTGCTCCTTTTTCGCAGAACTATTGTGTATTATATTAACCATCTATTTCAGCAGGGTGAAGTAAAGTAGACGAATGCGCAATAAAACTGCTTCAGTTACTTTTGTGTCACATTTTGCCATTTGTTTTGGCAAGTCACTTCCGATTGGGATCAAAAATAGCTTTTGTGAATCTCGGAAGTGTCAATTATTAGAGTTTGCTTTTAACTTCTGAAATAGATGTTCAATAAAACACACCAAATACCAATGTAACCGCATATTGGCTTAAGCTAGATTACTCTCATATAACCCAACTGTGGTTATCGCTGAAGGAGTCAGTTCCTTCCTAATTTTCTATTCATTACAGCACATCAGAGGCTTTTTACTCAATTAAGGTTGACACATCGGACGTGTTCACTGTTGAGTTTTGACTCAAAAAAAAATAATCGGCTTAGAGTCTTAGTCATAAAGAGTGTTTTGAATGAAATCCGGTAGGTGGGGCTGCAGTTTCTTTTAGTGCTTCCAAATATTCAACACTGTCAGAGAAATAATCATCGATTTGAATTTTTAATGGAGACTGTTTGTCACAGTTAGCTTTCTTCCTTTTAGTAAGAAAGCAGAAAGAAAAACCCTTAGATTCAAATGTCAAAAGTAAAGTCTTAAAATGACTCTCTAACTGAATAAAAAAAAACACAATGCATCAAATAGTAGCGGAAAATGTTCTCCAACAGATTTTAACAAAAAATAACAGATTCACTAATTCAAGGATGCAAAAACTTGGTGACACGCAGAACAGTGTGGATGCTTAATTTTTGGGCCTTTGTCATTTTTCGGTGCATTTTTAAAGGTCCAATACGTATTAGTTTTATTTGGTTATGGGGCTATGTCTTGGCAGATTTTGATCTTTAGATGTTACTGGCAAGAAAACGTCTTCGACTAAAATATTTGCTTTCAAAAATAAAAAAATAAAGCAAGCGAAACTGACGAACGTCTCGGATGCCAATTTTTACGTCAGCGTTGCATCCAGTATCGCCTGTTCCAGGAAAAATGATCTCGTTTACCTTAATTACTCAGAATTGTGCATTTTTGCATTTACTAAGTCTACTATCTTTTGTGTCGTTGAATCACCTTGGATCGTACTGTGTTTTATAGAATCATTGTGACCGATATTACAGTTTAACCGTGTTATTGGTGAACGTTCGTGGTCCAAAGTCATTTTTAATATATATACGAACAGAATGAAAATTGAAACATGTGAGCAGTTTGTAGTTGTTATATCTGCTTAAACTTAATGCGCCTTACTATTAACAAATATTGGTCTCGACTTTAAATTTACGGAAGCTCAAAATTGTGAAATTTGTATGGAAAATATAGCCACTGTGAACTACTAAAATTTAGAGTCGAAACTAAAAATGGTTATTGGTAAGGCCCAATATGTTATTTCCCTTAATTAATAGTTGTCACTTTGAGACTCTACGTTGTAGATTTCTACTGCCCAATCTGACATATAAACACCAAATTCCATTGGGTTAGTGTGTATTGAGTTTGGTGTCGAAAACACATTTTTTGTACCTTTTACTGTACAAAATGGTGTCTTAAATAAATTTTGAGACAATTTAGTTTTAAAACTCCTGTCCATATCCTAAAAATAGACTGATTTAAGTCAAAAGCCCGACTGAGCTAAAAGTGACAGATTCGAACTGAAGACTTCCACTTTTTGTGCCAAACTCTAAAAGAAGAACTTAAAATTATCTATTCGCACATTGGAATAATAAAATTGTTTGTTTTAATTATTATTGAAGAGCCGTTTATTACGAAATATACAATAACAGTTCCATTTGCTTGTGCAGGATGCCATAATAGATTCCATGATAGGTGCGTTTGACACTTTTTTTTAGCATGAATGTGGATATGACAGATAAATCGTATAATATCTCTGAACTCATGTGGATTGTGCAGATTTGACTAAATCTTATAACAGTTCTTTCTAAATCTTGGTGCATGATATCGACTGAAATTTCTATTTGCCAATTCGACCAATTTGGCATCACACCGTTAAATCTGGAAACAAGAAAACTACGTTCAAGCGGGAGTTATGATACTGTCTTTGTGGCACTTGTTTGAATGCGAAATGGCTGTTGTAGCCAAAACAGCAACTATTTTGCAGTCGTTTTGCTTATTGTTTAAAAGTCTTAATCTATTTGGGAGTTTTGATTTTTGATTTACATTTTTAAATTACGAAAACTTCTTGTCGAAGTCATTGACAGTCGTGTGATTATACCACTAAGAAGTCATCATTACCGCTCCAAGCATCATTTGTAAACTCTTAGCCCCAAATTAAAAAAATCATCTTTTTGTTTTGTCATCTGCAAGGCAGTGAAGGATAATTATTTTGTTATTAAATGGCAGCCCCTGCCTTTTTGGGATGTTCATATATTGTACATTATTCACGTTTGACAAAAAAAATGTCTGTGTACGTATATATGACATTGTATTTACGTACAATTTGTACTTAATTTTGTTCAGGGCAACGACATTTTAAATCGTTGAGAAAGTCACTGAAGGTCCTTAACTGAAGATCGCAACAGAAACAGATTTACCTGCGAAATAGTAAAAAAAAAAAAAACAAATTAATTATTGTAGGCGCACTGGTTAAGTGTTTAGTGTAGTGTATGTGACAACTAAGCGAGGGGTCCCAGGTTCGATTCCTGAAAAAAACAAAATTCCATTTTAAAGTTTTTTTTCCACTGCGCCACCTCTCGCGAACTTCTGACAAATATCCGAGAGTATTATGTTTGTGTGAAGCTACGCCTAGGGGCGCTACGGACCTGTTGCAGTAGCTATTTTTTATTTTTATAAATTAGGTAGTCAAATAATTCTTTATTCCTAAACAAATAACGAGAATATCACACGGATGCCTCAACTGGTAGTCGGGTCCTACCTATTTGCCCTGGGTAGTGGTGATATTACTATAGCTCACTTGGTGGATAATATATCCCTAAAGAGAAACTAATGAGTCGATGTTCATTAAAGTGATTTATTATAGCAAAAAGAAGAAATAAAGCATTTTATTTGATCTTCGTTCAATCAGGAAAAAAACGTTCGCTTACATCTATTAATTTCATTCACCACTCGTCGAAGAAGGGAATTACAACAACAGTGAGTGGCTGAGGTCTTCCTGTGAAGATGATAAAATAGGGAGCCTGAACTTATCAAAAAATGGCTCAATGGAGAATTAATTTCGGCCGCCATTATGATAGCCAAAAACACCAATTTAATTATTTTCTTTCTATTAGTTTCGCTTTCATACTATACATACTCAAATCGCATTATTTTGCTTCGTTAAAATTGTTTATACTCGCAGGTTATTAAAATCACTGATCCAACGTAAATTGCATTTTCGCTTCCTCTAAGGTGGTATCGTTAATGACCGAAACACACTTCTTGTTATTTATTTACTTTTATCCAAAATAAGTTGCACTTTACCAAAAAAAGAAAAAAAGTAAGCCGACCAAAACGTCTCGGTGATATAATGAAGTGAAAGCATAAAAATAATAATTAAAATTGCCGAAATTGGAAAATTCACTAAATTAGCGATAATTGAAAGATTCAATTTAATTCGCACTTAAAAGGCGTTCGTCAGCATTGGTTGGACTGTAATGATAATAACTTGACGTAAGATCAACACTGAAATATTACGTATACGCCATAGTGACAATAAATAACTGGGCACTAAGTGTACCAAATGTAGGAGGTATATTTTTATGCCACTCTTTGGAAATAGTAATTATACGCCCATACACTGTTTAGTTTGAGCCGTTTTCTGTTTTGACGAACAGCAACAAACCCCACTTGATATGAGTGTGAGCCGGTGTGGATGTGCTTCAACATTGATGATGCTTAGGCCAATGGAAAGTCAAATTCATTTTGGCATAGTGTCGGGTTAGAGAGCCAAACTTCATGAATGCCGATTTTACAGAGAAAAACAACCTTTAGTCCCTTTGAAATAGAATCCAAAATATGATTTGTGTCATGTCTGGCAGACAGCTTATATTTTAAATTAGGATAGTTACTAACAAAGGTCTTTTCATCGGCATCTTAATTATGTTTAATTAACTTCCGGTTCCGGAGGTAATCGCTATCAGAGTGCGCCCTCAGACCCCGTACAACGTCATAAAGGGCATAAAGGCGGCAATAAAATGCTTAGATAAACCCAAGTGGTTGCTTGAAAGCAGTGCCGGCTCCAGCCAAACTAGCGCCCTGTGCAAGATTTACAGAAAGCGCCTTTTTTTCATCTTTGCACTCATGCATAAGTGTTTTCCACATCACCCAGAAGGTAGACGTTCAATGCGTTCTTTTTTTTTATTGCGGTATTTCTTTTTTTTGAGATCTTTGAACTAGATTCTCTTGTAAAATATAAGGCGATGTGCAAGAAATATACCTACATACCCAACCGAACGGGTGGAATATTTTGAGGTTATGTAGATAAGAAGTGAACTTGCATAGATCAAGTGGGATTTTTTATTTCGCGATATTTTGAGTTAGATTCTCCTTGAAGTTGCAACATTGCAAGTAATATGAGTTAATGTGCAAGAAATGATTCAGCACAGGTGTGATGGATGTTGTTATTTTGTGCTTATTTGAACAAGCTTTTCGTTTAAAATGCAAATGGCAGTATTTCTTTGCGCAAGATAAAATTAATTTTTCTTTCCTAGCAATGCGCCCCAGAACTTGGCACATCTTGCACATATGGTTGGTCCGGCCCTGCTTGAAAATTAATAATTCCAAACATCTACCCACTTCCTTCCTGCAGCGATTTAGAAGATTTGCTGCCCATTAAACCCATCGTCATAAATAAAATGTAGAAAAGTAAAAGTTCACACGACAGAAAGTAAAGATACGAACTTGAATTTGTGTACGATTTTTCTGGTTATCTTCTCTTGGGTGAAACTAGTTTTAGAATATTAATCTTGCATATGAATTAGAGGTCGAGTTAAGAGGTGAATACCGCACCTATGGTATTTCATCTTCGAGCGCCTCTCGTGTAAGAGCGAGAGAGTAGCTTTTCAAATCATTAATCATAGTCGCAACTTTCAGAATCTTACGCACATTGACACAGACATAAGTGAATAGTCTTGAGTATCAAATAGTCCGACTATTGAGTTGACAATAGATACGTAACCAAAAAAAAAAAGCGGCTCCTTTTGTTGAGAACATGAATGTCTCCGTTTCGATTCCATTACGAAATCAACGACTTTTTTGCAAGTCACTGTCAGATTTTATTGTTAATTATATTTGCATTTCAAATATAGAACTATATAACATCTTGCTGTGTCTTTCTTTTAAACAAACCTTTTTATAATATCCGCATAATTATTTGCGTTACCTTATGACCCATTAACTAAGACTTAGCATACATTTTGAAAATCTACGCAATGGTACCACGTGAGTGACGTTTCTAAAAACTGATCTAGAATCCAAGAGTGAAGTGATGGAAGGCTTAAAATGCATGAATTAAAGTGTAAGAACTTCACCCCATTTTTGGGCATAAATACTTACCATGTTATTCTTATTGGGGCATATTCAAAGTTATACTAAAAACCTGGGTCTAACTAAACTCGAACCTAAAGTTAACCCACAGGTAAAACACAACTGCTATTCATTTGTCAGCTCTGTTTAATTAAATCCGAGTCTAACGTGTATTCTACTACAAATCTATTACATAAATACTTTCTGACAGCAAAAAGTCAAAAGAAATTAAAACTTGTAATTTGCGTTTTGTTGTGTTCTGCTTGGTTCTGGGGGTTTTTTTTTTTAAACAAAAATAAGGTATGCATTTTTGTGAGGTGAATAAAAAATATAAAATTGCAGATGACCGGCAAAGAAAATATTAAAAGAGCAAGAGAACAAAACTGGTCGGAAGCAGAAAAAGAAATGCTGCGTGAGTTGGTCCGAAGGCATTTAAATATTGTGGACGATAAGAGAAACGATGTCAAAATGATTTAAAAAAAAAGCTGCATGGATAGATATTCAAATAAATATGAAGCTGCTGGATATAGCAGGGGAATCCCGACATTTTTCCTTTATTTTTTGTAGTTTATTATTCACGCGCTACGCTATTTTATTTATTGTAAAAGAAGTATCACATCATTTGCGAAATTCTTAAAGTTTCTTTTCGTTCACTTGGTTTTGACGTTTAATGAAGTTAAAAACAATTTAAGCATACGTTCTGTTGTGTTTAATGTTAGACCCGAGTCTTTCGTTAAGACATGGGCTTAAATTGTCTATGAATTACATAAACTCCGGTTTAGTTTAGTTATAACATATGCCCCATTATCTTATCGTATGTAAACTCCCTTGGGTGCGTGGACCTGTTCGTCAAACAATAAGCCTCTTCATGGTCTGTAAGATCACGTGTATTCAGGTGATATTTGGTCCATGTATTTGGAAATATATTTGGAATTGGGGAGAAGGTGAAACGAGCTCAAAAAGAGAAAGGAAACCGCAGCACAAGCCTAATGTGTCCCGTCTTGAAGGGCAACACTGGAAAATAAGACTCCCACTTAAGACACAGCTAGGGAGTGTTAGAGTCGTGCCTTAATAAAGGCGGCTTGCTCAAGGGGTTTGGTTACAAAAATCTCTTAGGTCAGAATGTGGTCGGTGTTTGTTGTTGATGGAAAGTGGTGCTCGCTACACCCCAAAGCGATACCTTTATTAACAGTCTCATTTACCGCTTGTCCAGTTCATCACATATTTTTCTAACACTAAAACGAAGCATTATCTGCATGTATCCTGAGAAGTTTAATGGTCGCCTTTCCTTGGTTTGGGTATTATTTTAACTCCATTTGGTAAAATGGTAAAAAGCTGAACTTATAACGATTGAAAAGAGCCCTCAGATGCTTGCAGATAGGTGTTACTTTAACTCCTAAATTGTTGTAGCTTGTAGTCTTCTGTAGTCCTTTAGTATGCAGGCAGGGAGTTCCTAAGTTTGCTGGCCCTATAGCCAAAGGAGAAAAGAATTGTCCATCACAGGCAAATCTAGTGGCAGGTGATGTGCACAGGTTATCTGCCTTGTTGGATGAGCATTTGTCGCACTCGTAGGAATAATTTCCGTAAATTCATCGGAACATCTGAACAATAGGCAAAGATCGCGATTGGTCTCCAGTTTGCAAGCTGTTATAGATTTTATTATCTTTTTAGGTAGTGGCGGTATGTTGCTTGTGATTTTTAGAAGGCATCAGCACCGGCCCGGAAGCTTTGTAGGTTCTTTTGAATCTGCATTTTCATGCACATAAAGCAAACATTCTCTTTGTTTGTACGTAACAAGAGACACAGTTGGAATAGAAAATGTATGCAGGGCGTTGTCTTGATTGAAAATTTCGCCACAAGTGCTTTTTCAATATAATTAACAATATAACATTCAGTTTAAATATGACAACAAAAATAAGAAATGATGGAAGTGTCGCCATATTTTTTGGAATCATGACACATGCGATGTCAGAAAGTGACACTTACCGCCAAACAAATAAACACTTCACTCTCGTCGGAGCAGATTGTGGTGGCGCATTTTTTCCTCGCAACTTAAATACCATTTCTCTTACCCCTGGCAGTTTTTTTTTTTTATGAATGAATCCAACGATTAAGAAATCCCATAGTAAATTTTTGCATTTATGAATGGAACCGCACAAAATCAAGTTTGACTCATTCATCGAAACCGCTGCCACCGCCAACGATTAATTAAGACCCTCGCACATTCGGATTATAATTGAATTCTTGCAACTACATATGTCCGCCTCAGGGCAAAAGATACATTAATAGATATACACAACAGCAAAAGGAGGCACACCACCAAGCCGCACATATCTACAAAGACAAACTTAACTTGAGGCATTTCACGACCTGTTATTAGAGGTGATTATTAGTAGGTGGGGCACAGCCAACACCACAATGTCACGTTACAGTGTTAAGTAGTTTTAAAGTGAAACCAAAAATCATCTTTCGAGCAAAGAGGATAAGATGCTTGTGCGCACACCATCGAATTTGTGGTATACTGGAATTTGATTGATTGCAATTTGGAAATTTCTCTCCGCCATCGTCGTCGACAAAGGGAATGATAAAAAATGAAAGTTCTACATAAATGCAAGCAGGCAGTCATCTTCCACTGGGCTAGTCAAATATGTGCCATAGAATATTTCCCATAAGTTGTACAAATATTTTCCCAACAATGATTATTGTACTTAAAATTCTTGAAAAAAAAAAATATATATGTAAGAAAATTCATCTCAGATTAGATGGGCATTCGATTTCTCCAGACCCATTGATAATTACCGTCCATTTGTTGTTACACTGTACCGCAGATCAATTATTTACAAACACACAGTCCAGTCCTTCACAGTTTAGTCATCTTGGTTAATTGCGATTGTGTCTTTAGAGCTTTTTGAGTGTGGGTTTCGTTTCGTCGGAGATTAGGAGGTCCCAGTAGAATGTTTGAAATTCTTCCTATACTTTCAATATGGCTTTCACTTTATATTTTATTTTCTTATTTTTTTTTTTTACAGACATCCCTGACAAAATGAGAAAGATGCGAATTAAGAAGATTTGGCTGACAATTGCAATTTTTCTTTCACTTCAGGTAAGTGGGCTCAGACAGAGTGGTGGAGGTGATTTAATACTATCCACGAGTACGTAATACGAATCTTTGATTTTTTGCTTCATTATTAGTTCCCATGCATGATTTTGTGGTTACTTTTGCGATAAGCACCGCGAAGTATGCACATTTATCCACTTACCATGAAAGTGTTGATGTAATCCTAATAATTGTATAGATGGATAGATAGTTGGCAATTGAAGGCCTGTTGTGTATGGTTTTCTTTGTCAAGATTGGAGTTTAAATCTTATCTTTTATAACCCCATATAGCAGTTACCAGATTTTCTGGTAAGCAATCCGTAAGCTAAAAAAAAAGGCAGTTTGAAGGCAGTGATGAGGAATGTACAAATTAATACCATAAATTTGTAACGTTATACTAAATTTATTCACCAAGCCAATGATTACAGATTTCGGTTCGATACGGTTAGTATTATGTTTCGCGGTTGATGGTTGCTGGCAAAGTGGAAGAAAAACGCAAGTGCTATCAATGCAAAAGATGTTGTCCAATACGATCCACACAATGAAAACCGGTTTATGCTCTCTCGGAATTCCATGGTAGGCAACGACCACATAACATGCTTATCTGTCATCAGTCGCGATCGCCCGTAGGAAAATGTTATTTTAGATATTAGGCAATTTAAGAAGATATGTAACAATAACAATTAATTAAGAAAATTAGAAAAATAAGGATAAATAACAAACAAACAAAAAATAAATAAAATTAAGATTAGTAAATATTTATATTTCCAAACAGGCAGGACTGACGGAAACTAGATGTAGGAATATATTTTGGGCTCCAAATTCTATAACCATAAGAGTACCTTTCGAAAGCTTTTAGTTTCCGCCTTACAAAAATGCTCCTATTTAAAGTATGAAATATTATTTGTTCGATACATTATAAGAGACCTATGAACGAATTTTATTTTAATGGAGCTCCCAGAGGCAACTGGTGTTTTTGTCCCGTTTTGTTAATGCACCAGAAAATATTATACCTCCCATTTGTCCATCTCAATCTCAAGTTTAATCAGCATCTAAACAACGAACCGTCAGAAACACTTTTTCATAACTCAACTTAAGCTATGCCGAGTGTTCCGCTAGTAGTAAGACTCGATCAATACAATGTTTCGGCTGACGAAAAGTTTCCGATTTAGGAAATTCTTAACAAAATGTACGAGCTACATCGTTTTCAGGATTCATAAATAAAGCGTTTATAGCTGCCCATTCATAGAATAATATTGAACGGATTTTATTATGAAATTCAGCACGTCACGTCATTCAGCAGAAACAAACAGAACGACAAACTGGTCATATGTATGAGTTTTCGTTTTCCCAAGTTCTCCTTATAATTGTTTTCTTATGAAAAAAGCGATGTTTTCTTTTAGAGACTGTTCTTCGGATTGGTGATACTTGTTCCAGCGATAACCATTTGCTTTTCATTTCTGCTCATTCTGGCTTGCCACTTTGGCAGGTAGGTAGTCGAAAGCTCGATTTCCGGATTACATATACTTAAAAAAAAAGATCTTTCTAATAAAGTCACTACCACTACCATAACCTAAAGTTTTATATCTTTAAAAAACAAACATAATAGGTTCGTTCGCGTACGCGGTTTGAATCGAACGCAATCGATATAAATCGATCGCAATCGCACAGTCTATACACGTACTCATCAAAAATGACAGAAAAAGAGAAAATTAGCAAAATAACGAGTAACGAGCAGTTTCTCTCTTGGCTCGAAACAGCTAAGAGAATTTCATCCGGCAAGTACTGATAAAAATGTCAAATGCGCAAAATTGACAGGAAACAAATTCAAAATCCGTTTTAAAAATCAATTGCACACAAAAATAAAATATCTGAAAATAAAGAAAATTCGGTGGTGGTCAATTGATCTCCTAGAACGTTTCATATGTTGCAAAAAGGTAAGTTATAAATTTATTCGTGATATGCATTCGATTTGAAAGAAGTATGTGGCTCAAAGTAGCTCGAAGTGTATCCACGAACTTCGGAGTATATTTTCAGCTTTCTGAGAGAGTTTCACTCAATTTTTCGAGTTTGACAGATTTTTAGTGCTTGGCTCGTGAAAGTACGCGAATGGACCTAATGCTGCAAGAAATGGGATAAATGTTATTTAACAATAAATACAAAGTGAAAACAGTAGAAAAAGGGAGTAAATGCGGTGGGAAATCAACAAAGACTTTAGTTGAAAAGTATGACAGCTCATGTGAACGTCGTTAGAAATGTCAAAATAAACGAATAGGTAGATTTATAATTTTAAGTGAGAAAAATAAATAAGGTTCGTTCGGGTACTTTTTTGCGAACGTAAAACTATTAAAAATTTGCTAAGAAACTGTGCGAATGCGTACTGAGAAAATTGAAAAAAATTAGAGAGAAATCCATTTCCCCTCTTTTCATTTTTTCGCAATTCTACTCGCCGAATTTCGACTTACTGAAAAATTAAAAATTAAAACTGACAACTTAGTGACAGCTCAAAAGTTTCACAAGAAACACTCTATTTATTTTCGTCTTCAACGATGTCGGGGGAAGAAGTTATTCTCCAAGAACAAATCAGCGCATTCAAAATGGTAAGTTTAATAGGTATTTAGCTTATATAAAAAATGTATTTCCAACTTATCTTGTAGATGCTGCATTCTACGATAATGTAAAAATGACATTTCTTCGTCTTGTTAGAAAACCGGTCACGTACTTCTCTTGAAATTGAGGGATTTCCCTCTCGATTTTTGATATTTGACATTTTTCATTTTTCTATGCTGAAAGTACATGAACGAACCTATAAACACATAAACAGGGATAACTTCAGCAGAAAAGTCTTTTTAAATTTATATTAAAAACATCTAGGGCGACCTTTGTCAATTGTGGAAAAAATGGGCAAATTTTTAGTTCAACATTTGTTTTTTGATATTTTAGTCATTCGAAATTATTTTTTGCGAGATGTAGTGCTCGGCCGTTATTATTATTATTTTGTAAAATTTCTTTCCTGTAACACGTGGAAGAAAATCGCTTCTGCAAATAATTGCTAGTGTCCGCTGAGTTCTGGCAATGCTGTCAATGTCATTCGAGTATTCAAGTAATTAACGGCAATCAAACAATGGTCTCGGGGCAGTAGGTCTGTTGTTTTACTTTTGTAGTAAGAATGGAAAAGATTGTCAAAATGGCAGTGGTGGGGATAAATTCTCTCACAGAGAGAGACACTTACGAAAAAGTTAGGGAACGCTTTTGTAGTAATCTATGAAATACGACAGATATATAATTCAAAAATTCAAAAAAGTGGTACGAAAAGTCGTTTAAATATCTGATAAACTCGAAGAATTAGCTAATTTACAAACAAAATTAGTTGATTCATCTACCTAACGATGAAAGTGATTCGGAATTAATCGAATTCATGAATCCGAGTATATGGAAGAGTTTGTACTGATTGAACTACAAGCATTCGAGAAGAGGAAAAATCGGCACAGCATTCAAAATTACTTGGAGGAGATTGTCCTTTCTTACTCCTTACAGCGAGGAAGAATTTCGTCGCCACCAAAAGAATCTAAGGATAACATTTAATTTTATTTTTCCGCCTGTTGATACCATTTTAATATACAAGAAATCAAAACAAATGTCAAATAGCACAACAACTTTCGAATCAGCTGTTAATTGATAGCGTTTTCAATTCTTACACCAATAAATTTGTTGAGTAAAAATTCGTAAGATTCTCAGTGGAGGGGTAATTTCTTGCTCTCTCGATGACGCTCTCTTTTACGAATTTTTCGAGTTAAGGAACGGCATTGAGTAAAAATTCGTAAAAATTCGTAAGATTTAAAAGTAAAGGAACAGACCTAGTGATATTGGGGACGTTCAAGTATCTAGTTTAGTAAGACTGACAGCTGTATCTGACTGGATGTATCTCGGTTTTGATTGGAAATCAGAAACTGTTTCAGTAGACGTCTATGGAGGGGTAGCCGACGAATCTAGTCAAGAAATTCGTGACTGAGTACTAAGTTGACACTTCGCGTATGTGGCTGACGTAGAAAAAGTTACGTTCCCAATCTAGTTCTTGCGTTCATGTTACATCTTATCCAGACCAATGTAGTCAACTTAAATTAACTAGATTCTTGAATGTGCCCATTGTTTCCGACCTTATCGTTGTTTTGCAAATGTTGACAAGTTCGACAGGGATGCCAAAACTGGACATCGCTCGAGTTCTTGTTCGTTTGTTATAAATGCTGTCATATCCGTTCTTAAAACGAATAATATTATAAATACTGATCTGATCGTGCAAGACCTACTTGCAGAGAGTTCTCTCTTAGACCTTCTACCGCCGAGGTTAACCTCTGTTCACTGCACAAGTTACAGCAAGTGAAAGTGAATCCGAATTATTGGCGCTAACGATTATTAATAGTCGACGAAAAACAATTGGTAAGGCGGATGTAGCAACGATTATAATTGCCCACCAATTACTGAAAAGGAACATCGTGCACATCATGAACACTGTCATCGATAAACCGATACTCACCATGCAACGTGAATCAATATGGCAAACGAAAAGCAGCCCAAGCCCAGCATAGCAGTATAAATCATATCGAAAAGCGCATTTAACCATCCACTGCACAAATACAATCGATGCAAGTTTATCAATGAAAAGAGTCTCACTGCATGACCATCATTGGCCCAGCGCATTGAAGCGAAATCCATGGGCCGATCTATTCTGGCAGGCACGATCCCAAGAGGAATAATCCGTGAATCGAAAAAGAAAACTCATTCCACAGCTCGGTGACGTAGAGCACGCCTGACCCATTTACCTACAGAGACAGGTTAGCAATGACCCTATTTTTAGTTGCAAGTACTCACGGCATCCACTCCACTGGTGCTGTGCGAATTCTGAATCTTATGGCACTCTTCCAACTCGATTGAGAGAATTGTCACACATTCGACGGTTTTGGATTCACCAAGTAGATATATATGCTGAGGTGCTGACGCTGAGCTGAGGTGCATAAACAGTCTCGCTTGAGAGCTGACTTGGAACTTGTGCCGATGTGATACAAGGTTTCAATGAACCTAAAGCGAAAACACCGCGAAGAGGACGTAAGTGGAAAGATGTATGCAAGTAAGGGGAAGAAGATTTGCAGATAGTGCATCTGTATCACGTCTCTTCGTCGCTGATAGTACGACTTGTAAAAACAGTCTCTTGTGAATGACAAATGCAGGCGACCTGCTTGCATTTAAATGAAACACTGTTTACATGTTTATTAGATGCATGCAGCATGGTGGTGCAACGTCATAATTTGTCGTAGAAGAATTGCTTTCTAATTGCGTCAATACTTAGACAGTCTGTGCGACAAATTGTGTGCGGTACCTAAATTATTTTTTTATAAATTGCTAAATTTTGCATCAAAACGTGGATTGGTCACGGTGCGGTAAGTTAGTGGGATGGGGATTCCTTTTTTTTTGTAGGTAGATATATGAGAAGAACCTCTCTGCCTGTTTCACAACAGGAAACACAAATTTCACTACATTTCAGTACGTTTTGTACAGTTTTACTCTTCTATCAGACCAACAAAAAATATAGTAAATCCTATATTTCACAAGTGACAAATTAACAATCGCCAAAGCAAGGTACTTAAAAAAAAGTTACACTACACACTTGACTCCATTCCACTATAGCCATCTGATCTATAAATGTCAAGGAAGGCAGCTCGTTAAAGCCAATATACACACCGGCAACCATAATACGAGTACAAACAACTCTCTCCCGAATTACCGTTTTAATGAACGCTGCATTACTGACACAGCGTCTAGTCTTCCTATATTCTTTTTGAACGGGGGACCGACAGCAACTTTATCAAGGATGGATACAAAATGTGATGACAGTTGACTGCGGTTCCTTACAATTTGTTTGCAGCAAAAATCTGCAAGACCTTTAAAGCACATACATAAAATGCCAAACAAAATCCTGCTATTCTTACACTAATTACAAAATTTGTCGTGCTATGCTAACTCAAGGTATTTGTTACATAGCGTATTCTATGAATTCTATATAAATGTCAAAGCGACATGTTGAAGCAGCGCCATCTGAAAGTTAAAGTAAAGAATGCCATGGGATCTGTGCGGAGCAATGGAAGTCTTGGACATAATCACATGATTTAACATTCCAAAATCTTGTTATCTTAAATCGACTAGATTTATCTAAATTATATCTGAACTAAAAACTAGAGAGGTCGGTAACGCAACATTTCTTACGTCAGCCACATACACGAAATGTAAATTTAGCACTCATTCAAAAAGTCCTTCATTACAAACGTCAACTGAACTAACTGTTTAAGTGACGAATTTAGACAAAAAAAAACTGTGACACGTCAGACAGCTGTCAGACTAAGAGTTTTTCACGTCCCCAAGTTCAGTGTTAAAGTGTAATGAAGAAGAACAAAGGTCAATATTGTGCAAAATATTATTAAAATATTATAGAAGAGATAAAGCTGTCGACTTTAGATTTACACAAGCTCATCATTGCGAAATTTGAATGTCAAATATAGCCAATTAATTAACTATTAATATTTAGAGTTGAACTAAAAACGTTTATTGGTAAGGACCAAAGTGTTTATGAATTTGAAAAACTGGATCAGAAATGTTCCTTTTTGAAAATGTCCATTCTATTCTTTAGTTTTATTTTAGTTTGAGTTATTTTGAATAATTTTACAAATTTGAGGTAGAATTTGAGACCACATTTCTTTATTTCATGTATGTTTGAATAGAGTTTTAGTACCGTGGTATTATTTTTTTATAAACGAAAAATGAGCATATATAAACACAAGGTTCGTTCGCGTACGCGGTTTGAATCGAACGCAATCGATATAAATCGATCGCAATCGCACAGTCTATACACGTACTCATCAAAAATGACAGAAAAAGAGAAAATTAGCAAAATAACGAGTAACGAGCAGTTCCCCTCTTGGCTCGAAACAGCTAAGAGAATTTCATCCGCCAAGTACTGATAAAAATGTCAAATGCGCAAAATTGACAGGAAACAAATTCAAAATCCGTTTTAAAAATCAAGTGCACACAAAAATAAAATATCTGAAAATAAAGAAAATTCGGTGGTGGTCAAATGTTCTTCTAGAACGTTTCATATTTTGCAAAAAGGTAAGTGATACATTTATTCGTGATATGCATTCGATTTGAAAGAAGTATGTGGCTCAAAGTAGCTCAAAGTGTATACACGTACTTTGGAGTATATTTTCAGCTTTCTGAGAGAGTTTCGCTCAATTTTTCGAGTTTGACAGATTTTTAGTATGTGATTTTAGTATATGTGAGAGCATGTTTTTTATGAAAAAGAACTACGAACAAATATATCGTATTTGTTGTGCAAGTCTTAAAGTTTAAAACTATCATTAAAAAACAAAGTTCTGTCTAGTTCGCGGAAAAATAAATATTTTGGGAAGGTATTGGCAGCCAGAAGAATAACTGTTATTTTCAATTATTACCAGTAATTGTCACGCCAAAGACGGCTTACAGTTTTTGTTCGATTTACCTTTATTATTCAGCTCCTCGGTATATGCAACAATTTCCTTCGAATCAAAGTTTAACAAACTTAAATCTGGGCAATTCGCTTTAGAATTTTATGAATTTTTACTCAATGCCATTCTTTAAGTCGAAAAATTCGTAAAAGAGAGCGGCCTCGAGAGAGCAAGATATTATAATTCTTGTAGTAACAAGAATTTCCTCTTCTCAAATGCTTGTAGTTCAGTCAGTGAAACACGTCCACATATTCCATGTTCCCACCAAACGAAAACGCAAGGTTTCGTAAAATGTTTCCAAACCTCCGAGGTTTAGCCATACATTTTTGAGGTTTCGAAACCTATGTGAAACCCCTCTGAGTTCATCCCTCCTTGTTCGGTTATCAAACCGAACAAGCCTACAGCGTGAACTTTAGTTTATTTTGTGTTTATTTGTGGATGTCAAAATATTAAAAGCCAAAAAACTTTTTTTGACAATCAATCAAAATAATAAAAGAAGAAAAGAATCTGAATCAAAAAAGAAGTGAGCAATATTTTTGGGAGAAATATTTATAAATGCTGCATTTATTTCCTTAATTTGTTTATAAAAATTCAGTTTATGAATTATCTGTCAATCTTCATAGATTACTACAAAAGCGTTTCCTAACTTTTTCGTTAGTCGTGATGACAGATCGCGGGTAATTACCCTTTTCGTGGGCATTTTCACTTCAAAATAAGCTAAAAGGGGGAAAAAGGGCTTTTTTTTTTTTTAAAAGAAGTCATTTCTTCAAATATTCAAATAGGTACTTCATTCTATCGTATATACCTATTCATTTTATCAAATTAGTTTTATATCTGAATGCAATCATTAAATAATGCACACTCAGAAGCAACCCATTTGGATTCATTCAATGAATGCACTCATTTTCAGTTTTGCAAATGCAAGATCTGTCATTTCGTTGTGGTTCCGTTGTTGTCAATGTACCTACGCCTACGCTACATATTTCATTGCGCACTTGTCTGGTTTTCTTTTTTTATTTGTTTTTTTCGCCATATGGTAAGTATTTAATTTTTAAAACGTTGTTTTAGTTGTATTAACCTAATTTATTATCTATTGTAGTACAATGTCTACAGAGAAAGGAAGCAAAAAGCAATTCCTGGCTTGATGATTCTAAATTTGCTGCTTGGCTGAGGCCGCTGCTGATTTTTTTTTTTGTGTTTAATTTTTGTGCTTTTTTATATTTACGTAAATATATATTTTCGTGGGGAATATCGTGGGGTTTTTCTAACAACGGCGCGGGCAAAAAGTGTATTTTTAATAATCGTCTTGGGCAAGTCAGTCCGAAAAGTATGGCATCACTCTTAGTCTCTCCCTTTGAAAGAGAATCTATCTCCACCAGTGCCATTTTGACAGACTTTTTCATTCTTACTTAGTGCAAAAGTAAAGGAACAAACCTATAGTTGACAGAGAAAACTTGTGCGTGACGTTGATTTTTGTTAAAGATTTCGCCAGAAGTGCTTTGCATTTTCAGTCACCTTGCGCAAATACGTCACAAGATAAGAAATAACTACCTCTAAATATATAATCCCCTTCTGTCGACAAGCTGTCAAATTTTACAACAAAAACAAGGAAGCATTCAAATTCATTGAGTTTCAAACATTTCAAGAGTTAATGCCTTAAATAAGGAAAAGAAAAGATGAATGAAAATCTGGGGTTTTGCAGCTCGTTCCGTTTCTGTAGTTATCATGCCCTCCCTTTCATTTCACAACACCAGAGAACTTAAATAAAAGTCCAACTAATGCGCAAACGATGCACTGGTAGGTAAGTATATCTTTTTTATCTCGATTTAGTTGTAACATGTCGCGACTCCCATTTGACGTCGTCTACATCCTCTAACCATCTGAAGCTTGTGACTGATTTGTAATCGCACGTCATCCATTCGAAAACAAATTGACTGATGGTAGGAACTTGCCCACACATCGTTTTCACGGCCAAGAAAAACTTTCGTTAACCACACCACCACAACAACCACTATTGGTGCGACGGCGCAACGCCGTCCTATTCCGCGACTGCTGCGTGCGGATCAGCATCAGATTGTAGTTTATATGGAAAGTTCTCATCAATTAGCATCGCGGTTCTGACTTTCTCTTAATTCTTATGCTGTGTGCATTTTAGAGGTCAACATTGTCATTAACTAGTTCCTTTTGCCTTTGCCTGGCTTGACTCTCAAGCCCGACAGTCTGTCTGCCTGACTGCATAAGTGTGTAGATGCGTACCCGGGACTACTCTCACATGGATTCCTTTCTACTGACGCTATGTCGGACGCGACGATGGTTGCGGGGTTGCATCGGAGCAAAGCAAGTTTCAAGCATGAATGGTCTACTGAGAGCGTAGCCTCACCGACGACGACGACGACGACGACAACAACGACGATCGACGCGCTGGTTAAGGGGATGCCGGAAGCCAGATCGACACCAGTTTCTTTTGGATGTACACGCTCGCCTTCCTGAAGATCAAAGTCTCGCGCCCGGGTGGTAACACTCAAATTGGTATTATGTAAATGATCTTCCTTTTCTTGTGCCCAGAAGCGATGAAATATCTGTGGAGAACGTTAAGCTTTCCAGCGACAGTCATGCAGATGGAGATGCACACGAAGAAGGAGGTGACCTTATTAAATCAAGTACACATTATTTTATAATTGCAAATGCAATTCGCAATTCCTTGCCGCCGACATTGAATGCATTCTTCTGCTGTGCGTCTGTCAATATACAAAAAACTACGTCCACAACAACTTTGGAAGAAATTTCGGTGATTTTGGCATGGCGGCGGTCTTTTCACGGTTCACCTTTAGAGATAAATTAGGGCGCAGATACATCACGGAGGCATTTAGCGGATCTGAAACAGGTTCCTAAGATTGCCTTGGATTTTAATTCATCCGTACAGCTCAAAGGGATCTGCATGAGGGTTTCTTTTTTTCTTTTCGTTTTCTCAGCTGAGAAATCTTCCAGGGGAAAGTCGTTTCCACATATGATTGCATTAATTAAATTTGATTTAGCATTTTTGAGATAAAAGCAGAAGGAAATGTCCGCGGAGGTCGAACGCGTTTCTCTTTGATTTCCGTTGATATTACGCTCGAGAGTTGGACCTCTTTGTTTGTATCCGAGGTAATTAAGGGTGTATAGCTCGAAAGCACTTTCTACTTCAATAGCTGAATGTGGTCAATCGTGCGAATAAAAATCGTGTCCAGTGCCCATGTTCTGTAACTCACAAAACAAAACATTCCGCTGTTTATCGCATCTGGAAAATATTGGATTTCTCTAAGTCTATGCGAAAAGTATTCTGTAGAAACTTTTAATTTCATGGGAACTTTGGAAAGATTTCCCAAAACTGTCAAAATACTGCAAAAAATTGAAAATTATTTCACAGCGATTTTCGGTAACGTTGTTTAAAAATGTTTAGCTTTTCACTAATTTTGGGTGAAGAATACGATAGAAGTAACATGTTACGGATTGAAAGGCATGTACTAAAACCCTTTTGAATTGCCGGAAGCAAGATTTCGGGAGTTGTATCGTTTTTCCCGTGGTTCAGCTCGGATATTTATTGACGAGCTAAGTCCACATTTGTGCAAAGGGCAAAGGAATACCTTTATTCCAATCCCGATTCGGGTCTGTGCTGTATTACTTTTTTTTTTGCAAATGGGTCCTTACGGAGAGATGTGGGCCATTATTTTTCTGCGGAGGACTATGGTTTCTCGAGTGGTTTCGGAAGTGGCTTTTTGAATTTTTTGTTTTAATACTTTTTAACCGCAATCTTTGAGTTTCGTGATAAAACTCGACAGTTGAAGTGAACATTTTATCGCTCCCAATGCAGAGCCATACAAAGAGTCAGTTTGTCTCATTATGCTTAGCATGAGCGCTACGCCCTCCTTTTCCCTGTCGCGTTTTCATCGAAGTCCGTATAATTGCAGCCCAACAAGCCATCAGAAGTTCCACCTAAAAAAATAAGTTGGCGCAGCAGGTCCGTTTATCATTAAAGGCCTCACTCTTAAGACCAGTTGGGTGAGTTTCTGTTTTTGGGACCAAAGCAAGGGAGCTACCACATGCCGCCTTAAAGCATAACTAGAAGGATACGTGTTTTGCAGACCATGCAGTGTATTTTTTAGTACTCTCTCAATTTGATACCCATTTAGAAGCGTGTCTCCTGTCGCCCTTCGAGATATCTATCAATTCCTTTTCTCCTTCTTGTCTTAGTTCTATATGCTGCTTTTTTTGCCATAGTTTTCTATTCTATCTTCTATCACACGTTACCTAGAATAGTTATTGAATATTAAATGTATATACATTACACACTTTAATGTATTAAGGGCATATGAATTTAGCTAGACGAATCTGATCAAGTTCAGATTTCACATTCGTATACATTGGATACATTTCCACAATTTCCAATTGTAAATGTGTGTTTTCTAATAAACGGTGGTGAGTTGTGACTTCTGAGAAACCAAAAATTCGTTCCATTTCCTTGGAACAAATGTTATCTATTGCTTTTAACAAACCAACCATAGCTCCCGATATTCAGTGTTGAAATTTGCAACTGACATTCTCGGGATCACCTAAAGAATTTTAATACGAAATCTTATCTTATGGCGTTTTCGATTGGAGAAAAGAATTGCCCTTTCTATGAAAAGAGCAAATCTAGAAGTGCTCTTTCGATGTATTCTATGTTTCATTGAAAAAAAGTGCACTTCCAGGTCAATTCCTAACACGACAGAAGTGTCCGGAATATTTTTAGAGAATTGCTCTGAACTCACCAACACATACTAACAAAATGTCAGATTGAAGTGTTTTTTGTGTTATTAGAAACAAATTTTTCGCTATGTGATCCGAAAATATACAATTATGCATGCAAAATGTAAACTTAAATTGAAATATATTGATTTAGCTGTATTTATTACTGCAGAAAACAACAAAAATGTAGCAACAGAAAACCAAATCTCTCATATGGTGTCTACCACTACTACAAAAGTCATCCAACGAATTTCATTGAAAAGAGCAATTCTGAATTTCGGGGCAATTCTCTCGGATCTTCAATCGAAAACGCCATTACTGTAAGTTCTTATGCATATTTCCCAAAAATCTTCTTGGTCTTCGTTATTTTCTTGAGGAAGTCATTCAATTTAACAGACCAACCTTGCATCCAAATTCACATACAATTTAAAAGCCAATCCAGATACCACGCATAGTGTTCTCCTCTCAAAAGTGTCACATAGAATGCCTGGGCAAACAAACCAGCATACTCCACTGCAATATTTATGAAAATTTCTCAATCATGCCTAAGGTCTCAACAAGAAGAATGATCTTGCAAATTGATCCAGGATATCCGCATTGTTTCGCTGGAAAATCGATACATGCACCAAAGTGCAGCTAAATTTGATGCATTATCACTTTTTTTTCTGAACAGTCGCCTTTCACGCAGCCACAATTTATACCCATGTATTATTTCATTGCTATGGTCATACAGGATGCGCTTACCTACTACAGACATCTCGGACATTAGGTCAAGATCTATGATGCATCTGATCCACATCTACTGACGTGCAGCCATTCAATGGCAAACTGGCAATTAATCAGCACTTAGCTAGACTTTCCTATCAAAGAATTTATTAGAGTGGCTCCTATATTAGTTCACTTTTACGCTGACAACAAACACACACTGTATGGCTCCGTCTGCTGTACACTACACATGTGAACGGTTGCAATTGCGGTCATCTATACGGCGATGACTACCGGCGCGGTGAACATATCACTCATATATCATTTTAAGGAGAATCTTCATGTGACAGGTTTGATAGATCGACCGATCTGTGCAGTTAATACGAGTATATATGTCACCTCAAATTCGAGGCAAGATTGGAAACTAAACGTTGAATGGGACTGGGAGTTTTTTCTTCAGATATTCAGCATTAAGTTCTCGATTGCGATTACAATAATTAACTAAGTTGGTTCGTTTGTTATCTCAAAATAATTTAGTTTCGCTTTTGTTTGTTTACTAATTTTACTATTCAACCTTTACATAAGTCTATTCAACTCCAGAAAGAAGTTGGTATTATTATTCTGGTGCAAAAAATATTGCATGTAAATAGATTGACGTTACTTAAAGAAACATATTTGAATTAAATGTAAATCGATTTTTAAATGTAAAATTTAAAATTTCAATCTTTAGCAGAGTACTTTTATGTGAAATCTACATAAAAAGGTAAACGCTACCCTAAAGCAGAAGCTAGAACTGTCAATCGGCAAAACAGCATCGTGATTGATTAATTGCAAATAAAGACGAATCCCTCTAAAGCTACGATTACACGGCCATTTTTTTGCGTCATTTAAATGGAGCTTTGACGTCAAAATCGCGTCACATCGCCATTTCTTCGCAAATGAACAATGGCGAATCGTAGCTTGAAAATCACTCTAATGCAACATTTTTTCCTGACGTCACAGCGTCATTTAAATGACTCAAACAAATGGCCGTCTAATCGTACCTTAAGTCGAATTTTCACGGGAGATAAAAATTAGTTCGAGTTAGAGGGATTTACTATATTTTTTCTAAGCGAATTTATTTAAGGTAAAAAATAGGAAAGTACCTACATAGGTACATTTTGAACAAAATTAGTTAAAAATATTAGTTATTTTTGATTGGGTTGTGAAAGTAGCAGTGTTCACCCGTTTAATAAATGATTCTATTTTAAGAAGGCAATAACCAACAACACAAATGTTGGGAACCTGCATTTTTTTTACTTTTTCTCCTATCACTCTAACTAGAACAACAACACAAGTGTTGCGCATTTATTTTTTTAAGTAGAATATGTATGTACATATCGAAATGCATATACATATTGTATGTAGAAACACAACGTATCGTCGCGACGCAACACTTGCGGGAGGGAGATGTTTTTTTTTTGTTGATTTAGTTTTCTTCAGACAAAAAATTAAACTTAGAGGAATATTGTAATAGGTCAAGAATCAAAAGAATATGTTCGAGTTAGAGGGATTTTCGACTTATATGGATTTCGACTTAGAGGATGACTTTTCTATGCAAAATTGAAGGGAATGCAAAAATTGGGTCGAAAAATTCGAGTTAAAGGAGGTTCGACTTAGAGGGATTCGACTGTAGTTCATCAAATCAAAATTAGACCTAGCTTAAGGCACAGCTGAGGCTACATTACTGAAACTTCTGATAGTCAAGTTAAGCTTCCTCCATCAGCTTTAAAAAGAATGAATTACAACTGTCACTTATAAAAAACTGTAGTAACAACATAAAAAAAACTAAAGAAACGCGCTTATCACCCTGAACGCTTTTAAAATTTTATTCAAAAATTTAACACGAATTATAGTTATCGTATGTAAAGAGAGGTTAAGTAACAACACTCTGACTTCAAAGCCAGTTCCCTAATTTCAATTCAATTTAATTACAAACACTTTTGAATAAAGCTAAGACCAACGTTAGAGCGGAGCAGTCCATCGAAATTAAAAAGTTTGCATTTTTAAGTATTTTTAAGAAGTATAATTTTTTTTTACAAGTTTTGCATATTTTAAACAGCAGAAATTACAAAATCGTGTTCCGCCCGTCAAATTGCATTTTGAATTGGGTATATTTGTCTTATTAAATACGCGGTTTAATCTGGATCAGTGGCGGAGATTCTGCGCTATTTTCGTGGCCACGAAAAAACATCTGGAATATTGGAATAAATGCAAAGTTACTAGCGAATTGATATGCAAATTTACGGGGGTGGATAGTGCGAGCCCAAATGGGAAGAACATGCTTCAAAGTTTAATGTATTTTTAATAAAAAGTACTGTATAACATGTGCTAGAGCGAATTAAAAATAATACGAATCAAATAATAATTTATCCAAGTTTGAAAGGTGCGTGTCCTATGTATACCGGGTGGCTAAATTTTCAATTAGTATTTGTCAAGTTACAGAATTTTTGATTTATTTCGTCACTCTTTTCAAAAAATCAGTCAACTGTCACATTAGTCAAAAAGACAAGTGACACATTACAAATATAAAAATGCGCTTTAATTGCGATTGGCGAGTGCAATTCTTCGCTTAATTTATTAGCTATATGTCATTTTAAGCATTTATACCTGCCAAGCCGAGTAAGACAAAGTCCACAACCCTTTTTAAAGTTGAAGATGTCTTTTTTGACTTTCACCTAGAAGTACTTGATTTCGTTCCCATTTATGACTAAACATGACCGCTCTGTTGTCAATGTATTTTAAGGTGCCTGTCCATTTGAGAGTAAAAATGCTGCGAGCAGCTCTCATTCACCTCTCGAGAGCAAACTCGCAAGCGGACATAGTCTTCAGAGTAGTTCGCGGAGAGTTAACTTTTTACTCTCGAGATTCGAACCTTTTGAAAGTCACTCGCAAGTGGGCACATGTTCTGATCACTATCGGAGATTAGCTTGCAAAATTCCAACATGCTTCGTATTTTGCGAGCAGCTGTCGAGAGTCGGCATGGCAAAACAGTGGACATCGGAGGAAATTAATCGACTCATAGAGAAACATTGAATGAACATTTAATTCCATAATTTTTAAAAATTAACTTAAGTTATGTTCCTTGAAGTATTTTTTAATTAACGTTTCAAAATAAAGTTTTTTTTGTTTTTGTTTTTACCCTCAAATATTTATCTTTTAAGCTGTTGAAAATTGCTGGAAAGACTGCTCTCACAATTCCTCCAATCGTACAGACAGGGATACGAAATTTGGTATCCATTTTCAAAATAGTAGGCCCAACGGATTAAATTATATATTCTATTTCAATTGTTGTCAAACGTCAAAAAAAAAAAACCCTGAACTGTTGAGCATCTTCAATTTGAAGCTCTCTTGTAAGTGTAGACCCAGCACCGAGTTGACGACGACGATCTACCCATGGTTTAATCCAGCATTTCTTTTTTGTTTATTCTTTTTTTTAAGAACAGTACTAATAATTATTAACGCAGCGGCAACCTTTTGCTTGTAAGAATACATTTTAACAAGCAAATTTATATAATTATGAGAGTACTCTCAGGGAATCTACTCTCAAAATGTTATCAAAGAACTTGCGAGATTAAAATCTCGAATATATTACTCTCAAATGGACTTGGACTGCCACCCGAGAGTAACTCTCGAGAGTTTACTAGCGAAAGTACTCTTAAATGGACAGGCACCTTAAATAATGTCAATGATCGCGTTTTCTTAACCGCTAGAAAACTAGTGACGTGTCAAGCAAAATTAACGTTTCATCATTTGTACCGGAGATTTATTTAGCACATATTGCGAAACTTCTTTTAGGGACATTTTTCGAACTGAAATTGCACGCGGCATTGAAAAAAAAAGAAAGAGACGACTTGAGCTTGAGCTGTCAATCAAGTTCAATTGAAAGTTAACAAATTTCGAAACTGAAACAAGAGTTGTGATAAAGTTTGTCGATTGAATTCGGAATAAAGCAAATTAAAGAGTGACTATCGCTATTTCTACGTATAACCGTACGATTTACAGTTTTTTTTTTTTTTAACTATAACAGGGAAAGTGGTAAAAATAAACATTGCAATAGGTACGGAATGAATTTCCGCATTGTACACGGATCGCAACAGCAAAACTTAGGGTAAATTGTTTATGTTCGACAAAGTGTGGAACGTAAATTAAATTGATCAAGAAATACATTTTAAGTACAAAAGAAAAACATTAATGAATATAAAGGAAAATAAATTAAATGACGGAAGATAAAAACTGAACAACTCATGTTGTGTAAGGTTAAAAATAGGCATAGGCATAAGTAAAGTCTCTCACCGAGCAGCATAATACTGCGTCCTCATTGCTTGCTCATTTCGCCTGCTGGGCCTTGCCATAACCAACATTTTCAACTGCTGAAATTAGATTTTATTAAGGATTTGTTTAAAATATAATTTTTTTTTCGAATTTAAATATTAGTTGCGTATATCACTTTAGTATTTATGTCCCGCATCATAGACGACGCAACATAACCAATACTCGTACTTGTGTACTGTAAATATTCCACTTAAACTTGAGCAAAATCCTATAGCAGACATTTTATTCACATTGCAGATTGCTTTGGCAGAAGAAGTCGATGTGGTAAAGGCGATTCCTGGCGACGAGACATCTGACCACGAAAACGATGTGGACCAAGTGGCGCAAGAGTCGGACCAAGACAACAGCCCTAAGGTGCACTATCAGCACAATTTGCAGAACAACCCTGGTAGAGGTAACCCATATTACCATTCAAGAATTATGTCTCAATCAATTCAATTATTTCTTCCAGGTAACATCCCGAGTATACCTCTAGCTCTGAGCCAGCCTTTTGGTCCACCACCACCTCAACTGTCGTACCAAGGCCCACCGCCACCTCTTCCACTGCGGCCACAAAGCCTGCCCGACTTGAGCGTCAGTGCATCCAACAACAACGAGATTTGGGCTTCACCTGGCCAAGATATGCCAAAGATAATCTCTTTGGATGTCAAGTGCGAAAAGAACGGCATGAAGGTGTTTGTTCAGTTCGACAAGCCGTTCTATGGCATCGTCTTCTCGAAGGGGCACTACAGCAACATCAATTGTGTGCACTTGCCTTCCGGCCTCGGCCGTAGCTCGGCAACATTCGACATTGGACTGCACGAGTGTGGCACATCTGGCAACACTGAAAATGGCCTCTATGGCTACGGACATGAATCTGGATCGGGCACGTACTTCGAGAACATCATCGTTCTGCAGTACGATCCACAAGTTCAGGAGGTCTGGGATCAAGCTAGGAAGCTTCGTTGCACTTGGCACGACCAGTACGAGAAGAGCGTTACATTTAGGCCGTTCCCTGTGGACATGTTGGATGTGGTGCGAGCTGACTTCGCTGGCGATAACGTCGGTTGTTGGATGCAAATTCAAGTTGGCAAGGGACCTTGGGCATCGGAAGTATCTGGCCTGGTGAAGATTGGGCAAACCATGACAATGGTGCTGGCCATCAAGGATGACGACGCCAAATTCGATATGCTGGTGAGAAATTGTGTCGCGCACGATGGCAAGCGTGCCCCAATCCAGCTGGTCGATCAGCGAGGCTGCGTTACCAGACCGAAGTTGATGTCAAGATTCACAAAAATCAAGAACTTTGGCGCTAGTGCATCAGTTCTGTCATATGCACACTTCCAGGCGTTTAAATTCCCCGATTCCATGGAAGTTCACTTCCAGTGCACCATCCAGATTTGCAGGTACCAATGCCCAGACCAGTGCTCCGACCCAAATCTGCAAGAAGTGCACCACCTACAGGTCGGACCAGAATCACAGTACGGCCCTCCCCCACCGCTACAATTGGACTCGTACCACGTTGGCAATTCCATTGGCAAGCGCCGCGATGAACGCAGAGTAAGACGCGCACGTGCAGTCGATCCCGAACACCAAGTCGGACTAAATCGCATCATCAAGGTGGTGTCGTCCGGTGACTTGACATTCGCCATTGAGGAGAACACAAACTCGACGACGGAAAGCCAACCAACAACCATGGTCTTCCCGGCCCGCGACGATGGACTCATCTGCATGACCACACCCGGCTTTGCGATAACTCTAATCGTCCTTCTAAGCATTTTAGTCGCATCCTGTCTGATGTCGGCAATTCTCTACGTCCGGTTGCGCCCATTTTCCATGTCAAAAAAAGAACGCACCGTGGCCTTCACGAATCCACAGCTGACAGCCACACTGTCCCACATCATCCAGGGACAAAATACTGTGCCAAAAAGTCGTATTCACTCGTGAACGATCTAGTTAGTTTGTAGATTGTAAAAAAAACACAAAACAGTTTAATTAAATATTAATTTATTTATTGTATTGTAGCGAAAACAGAAAAATACTTTCAAGTATTTTCTTATCTAAGCCGAATGCGCATCTTGACGGTGAAAAAAAGTAGGCTTACTATGAGACTTATTCAACACATACAGATTCTGACAGGGTGCTATACGCATGGCTTTATGGAAAATTGACCACCACAAAGCTGTGCACATACAAATATGTCATGTTATCTTTTAAAGTTTAGTACAATTTTTTTTTTAAACTACATAAATCTAAAGGAAGCACCTTCACATTTCCTCAAGGACTTGAGTATGAAATTGTAGCGAAATCTTATGCTGAAGTTACTCTTCTGAATTTCCAGTACTTAAAACAAAAATCATTTCTGCTTTCACGAATTAAAGAATCAAGCATATTATTTCAATTAGTCATTTCACTTTATATTTTAAGTATAAGTACAAGTTTTTTTTTTGTATTCATTAGTTTAAGTATTTATTTTGAAATTTAGTAAATAAGTTTGAGAATATTATTTCTACAATGACAGGAATGAAGAAAATGAATAAAAGGGACACAAATGGTGGCATACAAGCTCCTGGATAGGTTTAAGAACGATTTTTCTTTAGCCATTGCAGCGAGGTGCATCACCAAGTCGTGAGATGTTTTTTCTTTAAAACGACTTGAACAGAAATATTCACAATAATCTGTATTTGATTATTCTTTGAAAAAAAAATAAAAAATATTAATAATCTTTGGGGCGTTGTGATCTTTTTTACTTATACAGTTTCGGAAGCTGGAATTTGTACTAAAATTTGTCTTTAACTAATTTTTAATTTTTCAGTCCATACCTCACATGAATTTTCCATTTTTATTAAATAGAAAATAAACAGTATAACAAACAAAACAGAAAATATTATTTATTTAAATTATAAAACAATTAAATATTGAATAATATTAAGTATAAGGTGACGAAGATGTATTTCGCTTTGTTGTAGAAATAAAATGTATCGAAAAATATTAACAACATGATTTTGTTATTGTTGCGGAATTGCACTTCTTCCAGAACCAGTGATGAGCTCACTCATCGAGTTTTCCGACGACCGAATGTGTTGAAAAATGTTTTTACTACCCATTGTGTAGTTCTCTCCACGGCACCGTCTTATTTCGATGGGAAAAAAACTGATCCAGAATTTCCAGAAAAAGAAATAAGGCGACACAGATTTTGCTACAAAAAAAGTAAGCAGATGATATCAAACGTATCGCACTTTAATAATAATAATGCCACAAGCCCACAACTAAAAATGTCTCATTGTTCCAACCTTGAGTGGTTTCAATAAAAAGAACAAATAATTGGCACCATTTTTTTTTTAAGGATTCTATGAACTCTAGAAACGAAAAATATTCTTCAGTATTTATTGGGGCGCCACCTTAAGGTTTCTTTAATATAGAGAAGGAACCTAATGACAGCCAAAGTTTCGTTATCTGAAAGCGTGGGCTCTGTTCCACAAACCTACAGCCTATAAGTAGCAGCTAACAAAAATTGCGTTTAGCTTAAAAAAAATCTACAGGCGTTTCACGATCCGTAGCATTTTGCAGCCGATGTCGATATTTTCACATGTCATTTGCAGCATTTCATTGAACGCTAGACGTCTAGCACAATATCCCAGACGTAGGAAAGGCCGCTAAAGCTATAGCGCCAGCAGAATGAAAACATAATTTCCCTTTCTAGGAAGCTTATGTGGCCGATGAATGAAAGTTGAATCCTTAAGCACCCTAACTTTGAACTCACTATCTGTTTCTGCAGACACACACAATTGCAGTGCTTAAGGTACACCTATCTGCACTTCGGGGCACTGCTGAGGCGTTTTAGTTCTGCGCCTGAAACTATACATCAAATAACTGGTTGATAATTACCAGTGCCTGTATCCATGTCCTTTCCTTCAGTTCAACTAGATGACTAAGGAGTTCCTGATATTTAAATTTATTAATCGATTTCAACCCTCAACCCCTTTGTTGGGTCCATCCCAAAGGAGCTAAATGTTATCACTTAAACAAGCAGCCTTAAGGGGAACATACCTCTTGAAGACGTTCATGGGTTAGGCCAAATTCGGTTTAACAATTTGTTTGGTTTGTTTATGCCCAAAGAAAGCCTTCCGTCGAATGTAATTTTCCGGAGCTTGAAACTGCGTCATACAATAAGTCATAAACCATTTCCAATCCGGCGGCTCATACCAAAAAAAATGGCATTACCAATAAACTTAAGCAATGGCACATATTTTCAGACAAAAAGAAAATATGACATGTATCACTGCTTCAAAAACAAACTTTATGGCGGCTTCTATTGCTCTCCTTTATAATCGATCTACTACTCAACGAAAGTTCTAGTACAAATTCTTGTTTCGGCTATAATCAAGTTCGAGTTTTAACTGATATTTTCTGTTGCAAATCGTTACTTTGACTTGCGGAGCTCACTTCAAAAGTGACAATAGAGGTGTTTAGTAATTATCTTTCCTTCATTGCTTAATTAAAATCTACGAGTGTCACAGCAAAGCGCAAAGGGAATAGTTATCAACACCCGGACTTGAACACCCTGAGGTCAACCCAGACAGCGATGCATACTGTTACATTCGAGCTGGGACTCGAAAAGATAAAACACTTGCCTTTTGAACTTTTCTAATAAAATAACTTTTATTAAACTTTTACGGATTATTCTAATACAGTCGCCCACGGATATAAGAAACACTCATATAAGAACCACTCGCTTTTAAGAAAGGCATGTGAAAACACGGAGGTTTTTTTGCTATATGCCCATACAAAAAAGTTTTCATTTAAGAAACTCGCTTAAAAGAAACACTCGGATATAAGAAACGTATTTTTATTCACACAATTTGTTATTATATTGAAATCATGACACATAATATATACTATTATAAGAAACATTATTTTTTTCTTTGCTGAGCTGGATTTCAGTTTAAATGCAAACAGCTCAACCATGCATGTAAACGAATTACGGTATGATGCGAACACACTTTTCAATGACAATGACAGCTGTGCTACTGTCAGTAGAAAAGCCCGCCAAATCGTTGTTCGTTCATATTTTATATCGGTTGTTTTATATAAGAAATTTTGTTTCTATTATCAGTAGTTTTCGTATAAGAAACTTTGTTTCTTATAAACGTCGTTTTCATATAAGAACAACTCGGATATAAGAAACAAATCTCGTTGTTTTTTATATGTTTCTTATATCCGTGTTGGACTGTAATTCACTTATTAAGTGCCAAAACAATATTACTTAAAACAATTCTTAAACGTTTTAATCAAATCACTTAATTCACTGTGTTACTTTACACTTATTTATCTTCACAACCGATTACTATTTCGAACTTTACCATTCACTGTTTAAAAATGAACTGTACTCCCTGTCCTCAAATCTGTCTTTTATATCCGCTCCGCCATCTATCGGGAAGTTTCTAGTTTAAACCGGCTCGTCCCGAACCAACTCGCTGGTTCTACGCTATATTCGACACCACAATGTCATGAGTATGAATCCGAAAGCCCATCCTTTCACAGATGGGCTATCTTTTTGGTTTAAACGTCAAAAAAACATGTGGGATAACAAAGCCGTTTTGTAATGGCCAGAGTAGTGTTTTGTTCAAATATTGCCAAAAAGCGCACAATTCCCATTACTTTTAACTCTCTTCTTTTACCTAATACATGTGATAAACAACATTTTTCAGTTCTAGAATGTTTTTATTCTGTTTTTTGGACTTTATTATAAACTTTTTAGTATTTTTTTTAACAAAATCATGCTACAGCCATATAAATTCTGTTTTGTTTTCCTACAAGTTTTTTAGCTGTCACTTGGCTTTTTCTTCTTCATATTTGACACTGACGTCGTCGCGAACTAACCTATTGAACGTGGCTGAATTCCAAAACGTCAAAAAATGTACATTGTGAATGCACACTGCTTTTCTGATGCCAGGTTATGAATGCTTTTGCGCTGCTTTGCATTTGTTATGCATTTGTTAGTGCAAACTATAGTAAAATTCGCAAATTGTTAAAAAATATCTTTTTTTACTTACGACTCAGGCCATCAATAAATTTAATTTGGCGGTTCAAACTGAAATGTCAAATGTCATTTGCATCAAAATCATTACCGATGCTCTGTTTGCTTTTTTTTGTCGCAGCTGATGCGTTCACAATGCGTTTTAGTTTTAGTTTTGGAACGCAGTAATGCTGAAGTAATGCGTTTTGGAATTCAGCCCGTGCTTCTAGTAGCAGCTCGCTAAAAGTGAAATCACTTTATACTAGCCGTATCAAGAACACATCCTATTAAAAAGATGTCAACATAAATTCTACATTTTCCCTAGCTCATGTTGAAATTATTGAATTACACCCGCAAGTGACTTGAACTTCAGACAAATACCTACTATCTGGTGTGTGTCGCAGAACTTTTGCTTTACTGAGGAAAATGTTCAATAAAACAGCCTCTTAACTTTCAGCGATTGGTAACAATTTTTTTATTTATTTTATTCAGTCTTACGATAAGGGTAACAAACCCAAAAAGAGTGTGGGACCTTGCAGTTTTTTGCGAGCTTTGCACGCAGTTGGAACTAAATCAGTGCCGAAAAAGTATCCAATGAACAGCCAGTAGTTATTCCAGTCGCAATTTACGCTATTTTGAGCTACACAACTCGCCCATTATCAGTCTGCATTAAGTGGTTTCATTCGCTACTTTCACGAGCCAAGCACTAAAAATCTGTCAAACTCGAAAAATTGAGCGAAACTCTCTTAGAAAGCTGAAAATATACTCCAAAGTACGTGGATACACTTCGAGCTCCTTTGAGCCACTTACATCTTTGATATCTAATCCATATCACGAAAAAATGTATAACTTACCTTATTGTACAATTGATTTTTAAAACGGATTTTGAATTTTTTTTTCTGTCAATTTTGCGCATTTGACATATTTATCAGTACTTGCCGGATGAAATTCTCTGAGCTGTTTCGAGCCAAGAGAGGAACTGCTCGTTACTCGTTATTTTGCTTATTTTCTCTTTTTCTGTCATTTTTGATGAATACGGGTATAGACTTTGTGAGATTGCGATCGATTTATATCGATGGCAAAATAGATCTCCTCATTCTTATGCAAAAGACACACCACACTTATCTATAAGACTTTATTTTAGTTTAGTTTAACTACAATTAAATAGTTTATTTAATTTAACTTTAGTAACTAGTAATTAAATAATGATTTAATTAAAATAAATAAATGTTTGACTTAATTATGCAGATTATTTGCTAAATTTTGTTCATTGCCAAAGCTTTCCATCTAATTAGTTCAATAAACAACCGGAAATTCTAAGACATCATTTCAATACGGTTAAAATAAATAATTTCGTTTTTTTTTCTCCCTCTTAACTAACAACGTAGACTTAACATTTCAGCAGCGAATTCGAAATAAATTTTCCAAATTTCCATGCTTTTTATTATTACAACACCAATTCAATTGTAAAATTATTAATTATAAATATAAGTTAAAATAAAAAACAAACAAAAAAAATGCACCAGTCAAGCACCAGACCGGATATCGATATATCCTTTTAGCAATTAAATAATTAAAATTATGCACTCCTTAATGTTAAACAGGAGGGGGGGTTAGGAAATAAGGTGTGTTCGAGTCCTTCCAATGGCCTGGTTCTGGTTGAAAAAGGAGACGGATAGATGGAAAATAAATTTGTTTCGTTATTGTGTTTGGAGTCATGATAAAAGCACACATTTCTTATTGCATTTTCGCCCGAAAAATAGTTAAGAAAATAATAATCAAAAAAAAAACATAAATAAATTAAACAAAAACAAGTTAAGTTGAAATCAGTCCATTCTCTTGTTGGCAAGGAGAACATTCTCTAGCTTCATTGCGTAGTTTCGTGGACGACTGCAGCTGCCGTCACTACGGGTGACTGAATTTGTTGTACCTCGTGCCGCATTCGGAAGAGTCGCAGAGTCATCCACGAAGCGAGCGATCCGTGCGGCAGTGGAGTTTGTTTTTCCAGCGCTTCCTTTTGCAACTGATAGCGATAGAGAAGTGACCCAGCAATGAGAGCCGACACAATAGTCGCCGAGATGACCACAATGAAGAGAATGCTGAATCCTGGAACGGGCATGCAAATTCCATAGACAACGTCTTCTGAGATTTTTCCCTGAAAAACGGTAACAGCTTCTTGTTTGGTATCTGGGCTGAAGGCCAAATCGGCTTCAGATATCACTTCGTAGATGCCGCTAACGCCAACATCGGCGCTTCTCGCCTTGCGATCAGAGACGACAATCGATCGCCTGCGGCGATAAGTTTTATCCGGATCTTCAGGACTGTCAGTGGCATTTTGTACGGAGTCGTTGTCTTCTGCAGTGCTTGATCGGTAGACTGGCCGCAGATCATCATCGCTCTTGGGTTCCAAGGAGCGGGGTCCGGCAACAGGCACACCCATTCGGTTCTGAGCTTCGAAGAGCCGTGGTCCTTGGGGGAACTTTCCGGCCTTCTTCAGCTCCATGTACTGCTCCTTTTCAGCGTCCTCGTCGTCGTTACCGAACAAAGAGTCCAAGTCAGCTTCGTCCTCCTCCTCGTGCACCGGACGTGGCTCCAAGTTCGCATTGTTGTTCTTCTCATTTAGCTTAAAGTTATCCAGGATATTGGCGATGCCATTGTTGATGGACGACAACTGCTTTCGGTTGTGAATTATGTCATCGTAGAAAATGTCGTGATCACGGTCAGAATCCACGCCTGGCTCGACTACACTGTGCAAGTCATTGCTGCTGCTGGCGACATTATTTTCATCTTCTGCATCCTCTTCACTGCTAATCACATCCTTTCGTTCGTCCATCCTTTCGTGTACATTGCCGTTCAGTTGGCAATGGTCCAGGCAGCCGTGACGGCAGATCTCCACCTTACATTTGATGTGCACACTGAGGGCATCTGGGAACTTGAACGCATGGAAGAAGGCATACGTTATGACAGTGGCACGCTCATCAGGTGCACGCGCCTTAAGGAATCGCGATATCATCTTGGGACGCAGCACACAACCGAACTCATCTGACAGCTTTATTATGTGGCCTGAGCCATCGGACGCAACGCACGACTTGACACGCATGTCGAACTCGCCTGCAAGTAAAATTAGTTGTAATGTCAGAATTAATGTCACATTGCTTTCATTAATGTTTATAAAATTAAATTAAATCAGAATTGGATTGATATGCTTTTGAAACTCAGGATTCTCCCTGAGCAGCTAAAGGCTAAAGGTTTGTGAGCAACGCCAACGTCACTACATCTATCAGCAGCTACATTTAACAAGCTGAGTAAATCCGCGATATTTCCAGACGTCAAACTTTAGGGACTACCATTGCTAAAAGAGTTAAATTCATCCAAACCAGGCAAACGGCCATTGAAACGATGTAGGAACGAAGGCTGTTGTTATTTGAATGTAGTTCCAGGTAGACTTTATAACACGAGCCGTATAAAGGGCAAAGAGGCACAGTATAATTTCAAACACCTTAGCTGTAGGAAATTTCAACATCAGGATCGTATACTGTATAAAAATGGAGGTAACAGTTGATGAAAGGAACCATCTAACCAACAGTAATAAAAAAAAAACGGTGGATAATAAATAAACCGAATAAGATTACCCCGCTTAACTTATTTTAATTCCCTCAAAATTTTTATATTCAAGGCGAAGCGCAATCTCGGCATATATATCAAGGCTTCGGTACTGACCAGTTTTAATTAAAGAAAAATATTCCCTAAAATTCTTCTATTAAAGAAGACCACTACCAAGCTATCAAGTCCCACTTCGACCCACCGCTTCGAACAGTTTCCGCGGAAGCCAATCAGGGTGAAGGTAATTTATTTTTATTTTATTAAACAAATTCATTGCTGTTAAAGTGCTCAATAACAGTTTCATGAGTGCCCTATGAGTGCTTCTATCGGCTCCATTGACAACTCTTTTAAATATGGAACCGTATAAGCGCTAAATCTTTTCAATATAAGACGTTTTTCTTTTTTAGTTCTGAGCTGAGCTCTGAACTGGGCTCGAGCATTATGAGCGCGATCTGAAGCGAGCGTGCTCAGATTGTTCTGAGATATTTATGAAACACATTTGAGCACATAGCTGTCATTTGTTGCAAATATATGTATAAACTGAATATTTATTGATTATTATTTATTAAATTGGTTAATATTCAGTTCCAAAACAACAAGGTTCGTCCGCCAATTCAACTTTTTTGCTTATCCTGTTTTTTTTTTTCTGTCAAATGTGGCTGGAAGTGTGTAATCAGCTTTTCAATCAGGATGCTCAGTCAATTTATCTGAGCTAAAAAAAGAACACGACATTTTGGTATAACAGTTCAGATTGCGCTCTGAACTAACAACGCATTTTCTACACCTTTCTACCAGACCTTTTCGATTTAGTGGACGTCCATTACAACGAATATCCAATATAGCGAATTTGCGATATAACGAAAATTATAAAGTAATATTTACATTGTTATCTCTATAAAATGAATGGTGCCCACGATTTGCTATCCGATATAACGAACGTAGATATTCGATTAAAAACCATGGAAGGATTTAAAAGGCAGGACCATCATCTATTTAATTTAAAAAATAAATAAATAGTTGGCGCAACAGGTCTGTAGGGGCAATAGGCCTAGCTTCACTCACAACCGTTTGTGTGAGTTTTTCATTTTTGGGACGAATGGATTTTATACCGGGTCCAAACGGCTAACTGAGAAGCTCCTTCATGACAAGTTATACTCTCGGATGTTTGTCAGACGTTCGCGAGAGGTGGCGCAGTGGAAAAAAAACATAAGTTGGAATTTGGGTTTCTTCGGGATTCGAACCTGGGACCCCGCGCTTAGTAGTCCAACACACTAACCACTAAGCCACTGTGCCTACTGCGCCTATCTATTTAATATAACATTATATAAAAACGACAAATTTTTTAATGACTTATTTTTTTAAAAAAAAGTATAAAGATTCGATCGACATAACGAACGCGCTCGATATATGTTAGTGAATGACATCAAACATTATATCATTCGTTATACTGGACGTCCACTGTAATAATTACCCCACTAAAAGGTTAAATTTCCCCTTCAACTTCAGCGTAGTTTTAAAAAATACAAAAAGTTTTTAAACAACCAATATAATTTAGTGAAATATGTATTTGGTGAGCAAAACTTGTTGAGGTTTATTTTTGTTTAAAACTATCGTCAACTTTGAAGCTTGGTTTACCTGATAACTTCGTTCTCGGCGTTAAAATTAAGTTATACATAGTTCATACACCGTATAACTAAACTGAGTATTAAATTCAAGTGAAAATCCACCTTCATTTAATTCAAATAATTCAATTTACTGTAAGTACATAGTTACGCTCAGAGTGGTGTCAAATCTGGCATATTTTAACTTTATATTGCATATAAGTATAAATAAAATATGCTATATGCCATCTAGCATATTTTAATTTTTTAACATAAAAACGCAAAGACATTATACCCATCATAAGAAATATTTTCGTTGTATATTTTGCTATACAAATAACGAAAGCATCCATAAAATTTTTCTATATTTGGCATTACTGAAGGTTTGTATGACAATTTGACCATTTGAAGTATCTGCTGTCAAAGTGTTAAATCTTGAGGCGTGAAATGCTGCTCAATTAAATTTAAGTTTCTTCCTAAATGGACAGGCAAATATATCCGTATATTTATGGCTTATTGATTTTTTTTAACTTTTTTTCTTGTTAAAGTCGTTGTTTTAAACTTTAGTATATTTGATTTCAGTCGTCCATATACTTTAGCATATTTATTTCATAAATTAGGATATTCCGTTAGAAAATTTCTGGCAACACTACGCTCACATTGTAGTGACGGTTTACAAAAAAATGATCATTGCGTATTCCGTTTTCATTGAACTTGACGAAAGCATATTTTACTCACTTCTAGTACATTATTGTATTTTTACCATTTTTTCTGAATAGTTTTTTTCAATCTACCACATCTACTACTGCACGAAAAAATTCCACCACGGTTTGGAAACAGTACCTATTTGAATTTCAATTCCAGTTTGTTATTGTTAGTCTGGAGGAAGGAAAGGTGAGAATGGGGATTTTTGAGCGTCATACCATGTTCCCACCAACGTGATTTAGCCAAAGTGATTTATAAATCACGGAAGGCGTCTAATCCGAACTTTTCGTGATTTAGTGTGACATTTTTGTCAACTTTGGCATTAGGTGTACAACTTTCAATATTAGCCGTGTTTTTTTGAGCTTCGATCCCAGCAAAGCAAAGTAAAGTAGGATTTTCATCATGCAATTACAACGACTACGCTCTACTTGACACTTCGAGACTCGGTTGTAGTCGTTGCAATCGCGTGCTGAAAATCCTACTTTACTTTACTTTGCTGAGATCGAAGCTCAAAAAAACACGCCTATTGTAAGATAGTTATTTTTATTGTTATTTCTGTTTTCTTGCCATACCTGCCAAGAATAAAACACTTTTTGATTGTATGAAATTAATAGAAATAGCAAAAACTCACCGAAACACGAACAAAATGAGAAAATTGAATTTGAAATAATTTTTTTGACAGTTTTTTTTTTTGTTTTTTGTTTGCTGAATAAAGTGCTGAAGTTAATAACAGGTATGTTTGATTTAATTTTGTGTGTATTTGTGATGACAGAAAATGCCGGAAAATGCTTTCGCAACTTTTTTGGGTTCCACTGTCATCGTAATGACATTTCTGATGAATGTCCGAAAATGTCCGCAATGATTGTCCATTCATATTCAAGTAAAAAAAGACCCAAGCCATGACCCTTTGCCGATTTTTCTCAACAAAAGTCCTTTCACGAAGGGTACAGCAACAAAATTATTCAATTGCATCCACGCACACTTAAAGAATTAAATGTGTAAGCCGTTCCAGAATATCCCCACGAATGTCATTCGACTTCGAATTAAGACAGATCACTGTCAGTTTCACCCAAGAATCTGCAGCCAATCTAATTGTCGGTAATTAAATGCTAATTGACAGCGGCTCACCGAATTCGATCGCCTAGCCGCCTCGCATGCGACAAACAAGTAGATATCCGTTGCCGTACCGACATTTTTAAGTAACACCTCTAGACATATATCCTATGCCTATCACCGCACGCATGCGCTTGTAATTCTCAATTTGATTACACTCATTAAAAACCATGTAAAACTAGCTGATGAAAATTATCTTACCGCGATAATCATTGATGGCCACAACAAGTGTAAGTGTCGATCCCAACGGCACGATGCCACTCACCGGAGGCGCCCATGGTCCTTTGCCGTGTTGTATTTCCATCCAGCAATCGACGTTATCGCCTATTAAGAGTAAAGTAATAAACCTTAATATAATTGTTGTGTAATTATGATGCAACCAATAATTATGGAATTTATAATCCGACAACGCGTCACACTCGCACAGCGCACGAACCAAGCCGTGGGTAGAGGAGAACGCGGGCGTCTTCTGCAGTGCAACCCGTTGTGGTCGGTGTTGGATGACAGGCTCGAAAGATGAATCCAATCGATCGAACAGGATCACAGCATTGACACAGAAATGTGTGCTTTGCGGTTTGCCGCCTATTTACTGTAGCCGAGTGTGCCGATTACTCACCTCTGAAATCGAGTTGGATTACATCTAGGTCTGCAATTACCATCGGCGGCTTAGATGCGGTTTTCTCGTAGTCATTAAACCACTCACATCGGAGGCGTTTCGCTTCGTCCCAAACTTCAAGTAGGTCCTTGTCGTACTGAACGACCACCTGCAAGGAATAGATTATTTTAATTTACATTTGGGTGTACAGGCGGAAACCACCAGCAGAACAAATCTAAATCATTGGATTAATTAATTTGGTCCGATGGACTAACCGTATTCTCGTAAAATTGGCCATGTAAATCAGGCTTAGTGCCACAACGTGAGTATGATATTCGAAAGGAGAAGAAAGTTTTTCCCGTCGATGGCGGCACGTACATACATCGCGGATCGCTGTGTTGTCCTAAAAATGATGAACAATAATAAAAAAATGTTGACAGAAGGTGAAAAATTAAAATACCTTTGGAGCTGACGATTCCCTCGAACGGATTTGAAAATGTTAAATGCACGTCCATATGATCCTTCCCACACATTACTTCTAAGGAGACTATGTTTGGCATACCATCGGGCCTTTCTAACGGCCATATTTCATTACCAGCTAGAACTATACTAAACTGAAAAGAGAAGGAAATCAATTTTGAATTAGTTGTTATAGATGGATTTTACTTACAATAAGAAATAAACTATTTGAACAGGATAAAGGACGTGCTCTGCCTCTCTAATGTCCAACCGCATTAGATTTTTTTTAATCGAGCTTCGTTTAGATTACACACATTTAGCATGTAAAATTCTCATATAACCAACATTTAAGTCAAAATGTCAGATAACTCAGCTCTCAAAACGCAATATGAAAGTTTTATTTTCGATTTTTATTTTTATTTTTCGAACTCTCTTTAGACTCTGGTACGTAAGTTGTAAGTCTTCTGATGGTGAAACGACAAACGTAGGTCTGCTTATTTTGGGGACGTTCAAGTATCTAGTTTACTAGGTTTGACAGTTGTCTAACTAGACGTACCTTGGTTTTGATTGGCTGAAATCGGTCATATGAGCAGCTGTTTCAGTTGACGTTTATGGAGGAGAAGCCGACGAATCAAGTCAAGAAATTCGTGACTGAGTACAAAGTTGACAGTTCGCATATGTGGCTGACGTAGAAAAAGTGACGTTCGCTGACCAATCTACTTCTTGCGTTCAGGTTACATCTAGTCCAGACCAATCTAGTCGCAACCTAAGATAACTCGATTTTTGAATGGGCAATGCGCACAATTCATCTGTCATTGGAAAAACAAGCCTCTAATACAAACAGCCATTATGCTTTTTGGTTTTAAACTTGTTTTTCGAGCAGCTGTCCGTAAGTATTTTCACGGTTAAACGCCATACCAAAATAAACACAGTCCAGTAACATCTTGCTGACACAATTTGTTTTTTAGGGGAATTTAATAGGTCTGTTCCTTTACTTTTAGATCTTACGAATTTTTACTAATTCTTACGATTTTTTGCGAATTTTTACGAAGTTTTACTCAATGCCGTTCCTTAACTCGAAGAATTCGTTAAAGAGAGCGACATAGAGAGAGCAAGATATTACCCCTCCACTGATGATCTTACGAATTTTTACTCAACAAATTTATTGATGTAAGTATTGAAAACGCTGTCAATTAACAGCTGATTCGAAATTTATTGTCCTATTTGACATTTGTTTTGATTTCTTGTATTTATATTAAAATGTTATCAACAGGCGAAAAAACAAAATTGAATGTTCTCCTTAGATTCTTTTGGTGGCGACGAGATTCTTCCTCGCTGTAAGGAGTAAGAAAGGACAATCTCCTCCAAGTAATTTTGAATGCTGTGCCGCTTTTTCCTCTTCTCGAATGCTTGTAGTTCAATCAGTACAAACTCTTCCATATACTGGGATTCATGAACTCGATTAATTCCGAATCACTGTCATCGCTGACTAGATAAATCAACTAATGTTGTTCGTAAATTAGCAAATTCTTCGAGTTTATCAGATATTTGAACGACTTTTCGTATCACTTTTTTGAATTTTTGAATTATATATCTGTCTTATTTCATAGATTACTACAAAAGCGTTCCCTAACTTTTTCGTGGGTGTCTCTCTCTGTGAGAGAAATTATCCCCACCACTGCCATTTTGACAGTATTTTCCATTCTTACTACAAAAGTAAAGGGATATACCTAATGACTCGATTTGTCGGCTACTTTGACGTAAATGTCAACCAAATAATTGTTTAGTTTAACCCCGAAATTGGTATAAATTTTCATAATGAAATTATGAACCCTTTTTTAAAATGCAAATCAGGCCCCAATGAAACGAGGCTTATATTTTTAATTTGTGGTTTTCAACGATCGATTTTTCAGTTATTCTGAACAAGAGGCTTACAATTTAAATAAATCACTGAATTTGTTCAGCTATTATGTTAGTCGCTTACAAATAATGTATAGCGTAAGCTCGACTTTGAATCTTATGCAATTTTATCAGTTATCTGCTATTACTTAAATAAAAATGAAATTGGGCGCCAAAAATAATGTTGGGATCTTAATTCATTTCGCCTCAGGTATTTCATTAGCTTTTTTTTTATTATCAGCCTGATCTGATCCGGATCAGATCACGAAAATAAAACAAAGACGGATCATAGAAAAGTTAAATTTTTGCTTTCAAAAATAATACAGGGTAATTCAAACTTCATATTACCACCAGCCATATTGCAAATTGCCCAACGTGACATCACACAAGGCACATGTCATCTCACTTGCAATGTCGGGGGTGTTACCATATTTGAATCAAATTTGCATAATTTTTCTTTTCAAATATATTTTTGTAAAACAAATTTAGTACATATTTTATGTTCAAATATGCAACATTTGCTGCTAGCACTTTAGTTTATCTTGGCATATTAAGGTGTGTCCAGACCAGCGAAACATTTCAGACATATTTATGAAATGTTTCTGAAGCAAATTGGACACATTTCATAAACACTTATAAAAGATTTCTTAAATTTATTTATTCATGTTTACGAAATGTTTAAATTTTATCCTGTTTTGGACTAGAAGAAAATAATGTGGTAGGATTATTATCACATTTAGCACGCCATTTAATTCAAATAATCGTATTAAATGAATCACTTTCTCATTAGGTATTCCAAGATTTTCTGGACATTTTTATTTCATTTAAAGAAAAATAATAAACGAAAAACAGCGCTCACTTTCTTCAGGAAAACTTGTAAAACAAAAATGATTTCCCATCACGATTGGTTAACTGTGAAACATTTCATAAATGTTTTTTTGGTGTCCAGACTCCAGATTCAAACCAGCAAAACATTTCATAAACATTTCATAAGAATTATTTTGTTTAGTAAATGTTTTAGAAATATGTAAGTATTTAATTGCTAATCAAATGTTTGGCCGGTCTGGACATACCTTTATAGAACGCAAAAAAAAAACAAAATAACTCGGAATACGAAATCAATTGACTTTTTGTGTTCCATTTTTTAGTCTGGCAAAGTGATTGTGTGGCTATCGTTTACAGGCTCACCAACATTTACAAATTAAACAAGCCACCTAGTGCGAAATAGTAGAAATAATTTTCAGATAATGATTCGTGATCTCGATGCGAAGCAGGATCATGTGCTGTTGTTGTATGTGCATGCAACTCGATGATCTATATGGATCATAGCTGATAATAAAAAACAGCTATTATGAAATTAGAGTTAGTTCGGGTAATGTGGAGTTGGCGGTAATGTGGACCACCGCCATATCTCGTTTTCGGTCAAGAGTAGGAGAATATATCTGTTACTGCACGTAAGTTAACCTATGCAGAGAATGAATTCCGGTCCAATATTCTTCTCTTAAGCTTTCGCTTTTGCGCAATACGGTATTGGTCGTTTTTTAGTGATGTCGTTAATTATTTTGACGATGAATAAATCGTGTAAAATGTAATGAATTTGAGTTGCATTTCATTGGTTGTTTTATTATTCCGAGACTTGTTATAGTGCTTTCTTAGGTATTTAAGTCAAGTTTCACAGTTCTGCTTAGTATTTATTTTAATTTTTTTTTTCTTGAAAACACTACCATTTCGGCAAATGTGGAGTACGCAGGAGCGAATGAAGTGTTGTAGTACTCCACATTATGCCGCACAGAATGGTCCACATTATCCAACACTTTTGAAAATGACCATTTTTTTCAGGTGCAGGGAAATAACTCCACGGGCAATAACTTCACATGGGAAAGAACTTTACATTGAGTGGGAAATAATTTCACTTATCTTATGCGAAGTTATTTCCCACTTAAAGTGAGCAATAACTTCACTTTTTTGTGGGAAATAATTTCTCTTAACACGCGACGACATTTATGTAAGCCTAAATTCATACACAGTGGAAAATGCAACCCCCCTGCTTGGGGTCACTGTCTGGGGGAGGAGGATCTAAAATCCTTATAGATAATTCGATATGGTTTCTGGTTTCCAGTTAGAATCAAAAAATTCTCAAATCGTTGGTGGGAAATATTTTTACAAAATTTCTGGTGAGTAATTGCCCACTTTTAGTGGGAAATAACTTCTCATAAAATAAGTGAAATTATTACCCACTCGATGTGAAGTTGTTTCCCATGTGAAGTTATTGCTCGTGGCGTTATTTCCCTGCTCCATTTTTTCAACTCTTCTAAGCTTTTGCAAATTTTTTTTTTTTTGCTTATGAAAAATTAAGCTATTAGCAAAGTAAATTTTGAAAACAATATTCCAAGGAATAAAAACAATAGCCCCTCTTAACAAAATAGGTTTCTATTTCAGAAATATTTCAGAAAACAGGGTACTCCACATTACCCAAAGCTACTCTCTGCCCAATTGAAAAAAAGAAATAAGGCTCCAAAAAGACAATTTTCGTTGTTGTTGCTTTGAATGCGCATTTTCGGGGCCTTATTTCATTTTTACCCGACTGGTTATGTGTTTCGCGCGTATCCTATGTACGTTCCTACGGGACGCCCTGTAGCCTAAACGGCTTGACCGATTTTGAAGAGTGAGGTATCATACTATTCGTATTCTTCCCCGGAGTGTCATAGGCTAAAAAGATAAAAATACAAAAATTTAATTTAATAAACCAAAAAAACCCGACTGACTGTAAAAAAAAAGAATTATAAATATATGAACAAGACGCATTTAAGTACTTATAACAAACTATATACGAGTATAGTCTCCCATTGTTAATAAGTTAGGTATAGGTACTTAAATGCGTCTTGTTCATATATTTATAATTCTTTTTTTTTTACAGTCAGTCGGGTTTTTTTGGTTTTTTAAATTAAATTTTTTTATTAATTTGGTGTTTTACTTCCTGGGGCCTTATGCACATCTGCCCATGGAGCAGCCCACACCGCATATGGCAAAATAAAGCGAAACAGAAAAACATGTTTCATGACCAATACGCAAATTAAACCCTTTTTTTAAACAAAGAGTATTCTGTTTAAGTTTCCAGAAAGTCACACGATAAAAAGTATTTCTCCCCATTCAACTGGGGACCTTCGCCTTTGCCCCATGAAGGGGGTTATTAGACTTATATAAAAGTCTTCTAAAGTGAATGCCTGAATATTTTTTACTATCTATATCACAATTTAAAATTGCACATCGCTATGGCAGGCGATTGTAAGTCCATAGCTCTGTATGAAAAATAGCTTCATTTGGCCATTTTATCCCTCAAAATGGGGGGCAAAAGATGCCCAACAATTTTCATTTCTCCACCAACGTGTAAGATATCAACTGAATATAGGGAACGACTCATAAGAATTATAAAAAGACCCCTTAACAGAGGGTGAGCGTCTTCAAAGACAGTGGAAAAAACTTTGACAGTCCCATGACTCCATGATTATCGATTTGGGATATCGTACTTTATCAAAATTTGGATATAAAATTCCAACATACCACTGCTAATTTGATTGCTGGTGATATTATCTATGACCATACCGCTTCGATGTGTTTCTTGTTAGCCATCCCAAAGAAATAATGAAACAACGACTGTCAGCTGAGACTGACGCGATAGTCAACTTCGTTCTAATTTCGCAATCGCTCCAGCAAATGCTTAGAACGCAAAAGAGAGCCACAGCAAAGACGTAGGTAAGCGAGTCCCGTACCTCGGGCTGGTGGAACAACATGAGTTGCGTGCTGATTATTTTTTTCCTCCTGGAGAAACTTCATGACATTTCAATGATTTATTTACATTTTATGCTTATGAGATTATTCCATTACATGTGTGTGATTTCCCCACGCTACATAATGAACTCGAATCCATGATGAACACCCTTCAACAGGGTTATTGTGTTAACATTATCACCATGCTGTAGAACGTACCATTCATTTGACGGCTTCAAATCCCTATAAACACCTCGACGGATGCGTGTTGCTTAAGTGTATCTACTACCAATTTGCGCTAAATGAAAAACAAAAAAAAAACCTGCCAACAGCTTCCAAACAAATATCATATACAATTTTATGTCTTCTGGTCAAGACTAAGAAATGATAATGACATTTTTTATGATTTAACTGCCATTAACTAGTTTTACCGCAATCGGCGCATACCCGCATCGTTCGGGCTCATCCAGACGATCGACTACGTCTGCTGCTGAGCCGACAACGGTGCGAGATACTTTTGCAAAAAGAAGAAGAAAACAACAAAAAAAACGAAGAAAAAAGCTGCCAGAAGTGCGGACTCCTAAGGTGGCTCTGTTCTAGCTCTGCGGCTCAGACCAGTGCAACGGTTGTGTGGAATTCTTGAATGAGTTTTTCCAGGAAAAATCTAACTGCAGTCGATTTTCCACACATCGTGGTGTGTGTTGGGAATGCAAACGGTTTTGCACATTTCTGCAAAAGTACAATTGTTTTGCTGCTGCGACGGCTGCTGCTGCTACTAATGCGCCTTATTATGCCCCGGATCTGCCACACACTCTGTGTGCTTGACTGAGCGCGCATATAGTCAAATGTCGGATACTATTTGCTGTAGCTGGATGCTGCTGCTGCTGCTAATTATTTGAATGCAATTAAAGCGAAGTGAGGAACATCAGTGTTTGTGGTTTTGTTGCCACCGTTTCGCGCAAACGCATCCCTGACGCTGCTAACTGCACTGTGGCGGTATATACGAATGTGTAAAGAGGAGTCCCTCGCGCTCCGGCCGCAGATGGAAGACGTTAAATTCTTTTGTGGTGTTTCTGTGAGATGCTGCAGCCTTAATTTGGAGCAAAAAAGTGGAAAAACATTTATACGAGCTTGTCACACATTTTAAATAACAGCCGCACCGTGGATGCGCTGCTGCGGACTGCAGTGAACGGAAATTAGAGGTAAACTGACATAGGAGCGTCATTATATGGAGTTGGTTTGCAATCGTTTTTTTTTTTGAACGCATTTATGAATATGTATGCAACGCCCAGCAGTTGCAACCGAAGACGCGGAGGCTTCAATTGGAATTTAGGTATCGTTCAGGGTCTTTGATGGGTTCAATTGGGGTCGATTTGCACCTAAAGTAGATGATGACAACTATTCTGTACTGAGATAAGCGGTTGTATAGCCCTAAGACTTTATATGTAGTTTCTATATGTAGAATCTTCATCCAGGAACGTTGAGAAATCCGTGGAGAAATGGTACTCTTAAACACTCCTTTGGAGAAACCCAGTCTTGGTTTTCAGATTCAGATACTAAGCACTTTGAGTCGCAGTTGTGTATTATTTTAGTAGCCCTTCAGCCCATGTTATGTAAAAACAATGAAAGAGTATCAAACCTGGTGAGGTGACCAGAAGAACTTGGAATTTACAGAACTAAAAAACTCGATTGACTGTAAAAAAAAAGAATTCAAAATATATGAACAAGACGCATTTAAGTGCCTATACCTAACTAATTGACAATCGGAGATTACATACCTACACAGTCTAACAAATATAATATGTACCCTCCGACTGCCAAATAGTTAGTTATTGGTACTGAAATGCGTCTTGTTCACATCTTTTTAATTCTTTTTTTTACAGTTAGTCGGGTTTTTTTGTCAAATCATATCTTTTTTGCCTGTCACACTCCGGGGAAGAATACGAATATTACGACACGAAACACATGACCCTCCCTGTGTCCAGTCGGGTAAATAAACGTTTCTTTTGTGAATAGTGTATATTATATTTATTTGTCAGCGTTTTTGAAGTGTAGCTGGGGCACTTTAGTGAAATATTTAAAGCACTTAACAAAAATAGAGTGTAGAACACTCTATGCTTATGTAATAAAAATAATAATATTTCAATTAAAATAAATTAATTCTTGACTAAATGCAGACACTCCACAAGACCGCTATTGTGAATAGATCAGAACGTAATTTATTTCACAGTTCAGTGTATTCCATATCTTGACATTTCTTACTGACATTTGTGTGACAATTGTTTTTTTTTTTCGTTTTTCTTTAATTTTATATTTTTATATTTTTATTGTTTAGCCTATGAAACTTCGGGGAAGAATATGGATCTTATGACATCTCACTCTTCAAAATCGGTCAAGCCGTTTAGGCTACAGGGCGTCCCGTAGGAACGTTCACAGGATTCGCGCGAAACACATAACCCTCCCTGTATCCAGTCGGGTAAAAAGAGGACGTATGCCAACAAGCAAGTCAGCTGAAATAAATCGAAGACAAACCCAAGTACGATGCTGCTGCCATGAATCGACAGGTAGAGAAGTAAAGGGTGCGTCTGCATCGGTGCCGTGAGATAACGCCGAGTTTCCTTGTTCGGTCTTCTAAAGCCCAGTCGGCCTTATTTCGTTTTGAAATCATGAATACATTCAGATGATATTTTAACTATGAACTATTCGAGCTAATTTTGTACTGTTATTTTCTACAATTTCTTCATCTAGTTTTAGCCCTAAGAATTTGAGAAAATAATATTTTCGAATTTTGAGCTGTTATTTTGCTCAAATTTCCCCTTGACCTAGTTATTTCAGTCTTAAGAATTTGAGATAATAATAGTTCACTGCTTCATGCTCGCTACTAAGAAGAGCACGGATGGACAAAGAATCCTTCACTGCAAAAACTATAAAGCCACATTCCTGCTTCAATGAACCTCTCAAATCATACATCAATATCTCCATCGGAACGCCACACCAATTATCCACAGGGGGACTTAATGGTGTCGACAGCAGTGGCGTGGCGAGGGGGGGGGGGGATGAGGGGCACAGGCCCTAGGCGGCCCTTTGCTAGGGGCGGCAATTTGGAGCTGTTAAAAGTTTTATATATATAATATATCAGTCCAACAAATTTATTTACAAAGTTTACCAGCATTAACATTGCTTCACAGTAAGTAATCGGGCATTCCTTGTGTTGCTTAACAACAAAATCCATGTCTGATGCAAATGATGCCAACAAAAATGCCATTTCTGATAAATAATAATAGAGAGTATTGTGCAACTATACATTTTATCAGAAATGGCAGCCCTGTACAGCACACACAAATTATAGCACAGTACACAAAATCGGCATTCGAAAATACTCTTTAATGCAAACATGTAAGCGATGTAAAGAGGCTTGCCAGAACGCGCGGTATTTTTTTCTATTTTGCGGTGTAAAATTAGAATTTGCGATATCTGTTATTTTTGGCGATGCTGCGATATTTTGTTTTATTAATCATTAAAACAAAATAAAATACAAATTCAATAAAATGCTTCCCATTTGAAAACACTGAATACAACCATTATTGCTTTATCAAAAATATATGCTAAACGCACTCATTTTCATATTTTTTCTATCTTGACGTTGCCGTTCAATTTCGTTCAAACGCAAAATAAAACTGTTTATGCTTGTTCATTGTTCTAACGATTTCTTACGGTGTTTTCTATTTGCATTTTGAAACATGAGTGCAAATAAGTTAAGGTTTTTATAAGTATCAAAAAGAATGGGAGGATCTCCATATTTTTACGCAATTAAAACAAAAAGCCGTTCTAAGATCCAGTAAAATTTTTAGATCCATTGATGCGCATTATAATTGAATCAAATGTAAAAAACATTTGCTACAACAATTTTGAACCAACCCCAGAAATGCCTCAAGCCTTCAACTTGAATATATACGAACCATTGACTTATTATATATGGACTGCTAGTAGACAACTTCGCGTGGGTTCCAACATAAGCGCGAGCTCTCGTGGTTCGGAGCGGAATAAATTGTAAACTCACATCTGACGTTTCCATTTCGTTGCAGATAGTTTTGCATAAGACTGTGTTATTGCGATTAATTGAATAAAGATTTAAAATTAAACAATGATGTGTTGTATAATTGGTTGCAATTTGTAATATCATTCAAGTTTCTCTGATCTAATCATTTTTGACTATATCGCTGAAGGTCATATGAACAACACACCATATGAAGAGATTGTTGTCTATATAAGTGGATTCGTAGAGCACAAAATAATTAAAACAATTAAATGTAAACAATTTTTAGTTTCTTGTGGAACAGAAAAATCAAATTTGATCAATATAAAATCCAAACGTTTCCTGAGAAACCCTCATAAGGACACAATCAAAATTTGTAAAACTGTCCAGGAAACTGTGTCTTTGTATGAATTACAAAAGAAATTAGGGTGCAATAAGATTTATAGCCTGATATTTATAGGCACTTTAAGAAATATAGATGTAAGCAATTTTTATGATGAATTAAATTGTCATGTACTTGAATGTGATATTCTTGACAATCATAAGTATTTATTGATCAGAAATGTGATTGAAATATACGCTAAATTGTTATTATATCATATTTCTAAAATTAATAATGAAAAACAACAAAAAAAACTAATTCGCAATATATATACGAAAATTGTACAATTTATGGGACAATGAAAAACGATTTTTTATACAAATGTTGTTGGTTCCATTTATTATTAATTATTTAAACTAGCACAATTTCGAGATGACATCTATTGTAAACAACGCCCCAACAATTTGAATTTCAACCGTTTCACTTGGCAAATCCACTCACGCCCAATAGGTGGCTCTAGCATTCTATGGAGAAATCCAAGATGGTTGTCATTTTGTTTCACTTATTTTTCGCATAGAACCACGACCGCTAGCTATGTTGGCGTCATTTTCTGGGCAGAGATTGTATGGAAGTGACATTTCACTAGCAGTCCATATATAATAATAAGTCAATGATACGAACAATATTCCATTGAAGTTGAAGAAGACGTGAACGCGTACATCGACAGGTTATAAAATAACTGAGTTATCTACATAACTTGATCTTGCTGCAATACTAATGTCGTTTTCGATTTGGCAATTTTATTTTTAAATTGAGATTGCTTTTCATGTTCGATTTGTCAAAAAAATCAATCTTTTTTTGATGTGACTCTCTTTAGAGTAATCTCGATTTTTTCTGAGATTTCACACATACTTTCACTAATACCAAAGTGTATGACACACACACAGGCGGTAACGAATTGTTTATCGTTGTTGTTTTTTAACTCATTTATTAATTTTTTGAGTATGGAAACGATTCTTTATATATTATTTCGAATTGCGTTGTTATAAATGTGCAAAAATCATTTTAAATGGGTTTCCAGTGCAAGTGAAAAAAAATATTTTTTGCGGCCAACTGAATAAACACAAGAACCAATAAAATTCGGATTTATTGTTCGATTTGGCAGAAGACATCTGAAATCTCAGATCAAAATCTGAAAAGCCAAATCGAAAAAGACATAATACTAATTTGTTCCTTTTTCTTTGTTATTGTTCTCTGTTACCTAACCAAAAATATTAAAAATCAAGTGAGAATCAAGTTTGATGTGCTATTATTTTTATTTTTAGGCATTTTGCGATTTTTGCGATACCATTTTTGTAATTTTGCTATAGGCTTATAAAAATTGTGTATTTTGTGTATAGCTGGAGACTGGAGTTCGTCCGAATAAGTTATTTTGTTTTTGCTTTTGTTAGGGTATTAAAGGTATCTAATATCTAATTAGTAGAGACCATAGACAAAGCTTACTGAGACCCCCAACTCACAATCCTCTTGCCGCTGGCCCCCTCAATTTTTTTTTTTTTTTCAAATTCCGCCATTTTGTTTTCCTATCGGTGTTATGTCAATTAAGAATCCGTGTGACATGCAAAAACATACAAAAAATAAAACAAAAATGCTGCTAACCGCGCCCGACCGTGGGGAAATGTGATAGAGTTCGGGAATACCACATTTTTACATTACCGAATGCCATTGGTTAGTTATTATAGATTGTTAAAAGGCGAATAATTTGATTTATCTGGTGAATAAAAATATCTACAGGAGATACTTTACATATAAGAAACATTTAAAGACAAACGTGGTTATGTGTTTACCTTTTTTCGATATCATTAAGACCGATTTTTTGTGTATATTTTCTTAAATAACTGATAAATTTTGGCCAAAATGTTTTTATTTTTCATAAATATTTTAAGCATATACTAAAAAAATACTATCCACACGTATATAAAAAATATCAAATTAATATGCTAAAATTCTATGAACTCTGCCAGCAACTTTGCCCACAGCGGAAGTGGCATATGCAAGGTGCGAGTGTGTTGTTGAGCCGGCATTTTTAAAGTTACGTGACATTTGTCAATACGAATTTCTATGTAACATACTAGCACCTGGCATTTGCCACCCCAGTAACGGAAAATGGGCCGAAGTTGGTGGTCTCAGTATGGTTTGTCTATGGTAGAGACACTCATCTGCTGAGTACTAAGAACCTTGAGTTCTTTGCGGCAGCATTTCATAAGTTTCCTTTTTATTTCTGTTGCAGTTAAGGCTTTTATTGCTGCCGGGCTGTCGATGAACAGGGTAATGATAAGCTTATTTAGCATTCTGCGTACGGCATCAGTCCCTTAATTTTTAAACGCTTCTTTCAATGTCTAAGAAAGTTGCTATAATGTTTAATGTAACCACAAAGTCTTTCCGCAAACAATCAAGTTGCTGTCAGCTTCGATATCACTTAGCAAAGTCGTTGTATTCGGCAAAGACATGGATCCAATGCTATATGAGGAGACACTATACTTCTTCCTCAGCAGAGAAATTATTTAAAAATTCATAAAGAACATTAAACAAATCAGTGTCCTTGCCCGGCCATGGGAAACACTCTAAATCCTTACCAAACAAATGGTAAAAAAAAGTAAAAATAGCTGGCGCCATTGCGACCCCAGGCCGAGCTTCGCCAAAATATCCACTTGTGTTTCCCTGGGGGTTGAATCATGCGGTCAATGATAAGTCTCAAATATAAATGTTCTTTTACCAATATTGGTTTGATATCCCAAATATTCCTACTTGAAAACAAAACAAAAATATTGAATATGGAATCTCGAGTTTGCCATAATAAAGATACAAACGACAAGTCCTACTCCTGACACGGTCCAACTACTAACCGATCACACGGTATGCCCTTGAAAACACTACACCTCGAAAAGCGCCGCACACTACCAATGCAGACGTCCTTGAATTTTCGCAGTGGACAGCAAACACGAATACCCACAAAAGGGATCCGCACTCTTAAACCGTCTTTCACTTCAATGAACCGATGCCATTCAAACCCGGTCTATAGAAAGGCAATAACGTTTACGGTTACAATTGTTTCATTGCTGCCAGTGGCAGGCTAATAACTCAAAGCTTTTCACATCGATATCGTCATTAACAAATCAAGCGGCTCGGCTACCATTTTCTTCTCCTGCTCGAACTGTCGATTTCCTTTCTACGGCTATTTCGTACGGTATGTTTTGTGAAAATCCGATTACTGTTAAAGCGCATTTTCATTTCTGCACATACAGATGCAGTATTGCGTTACTTTGTTTTCCTCACTCTCCTTACCCACACACCAAAGTCAAAGTCAAAAAAAAAAAAGAAAAACAAAAAAACTATGAGGAATGAAGTGATTTGCAAAGTGTGCCACGATTTACTTGTGGTGAGGCAATTACCATCGAATGTCTTCACTGTTCCGCAAGTGAAGCCTCTTCACAGTGATGGCCGAGTCCATTCGTGCGCTTCAGGATCCGCTGCTCAATCGTTATACACTCTAGCCAAGCATGAGACTAAGACTAGTTTTGAATAGTGAAATTCTTTTCTTTTTTTTTTTGTAACAGATTTCTCAAAAAAGAATAGAAAAAACAAAATCAGAAGTGCATCATGCAGCGCTCGCCTCTTATCGTTCGGGTGCGGAGAAGACATTTCGCCGAGATTGGAGCAAGCCGGCTGCGCCAGCAGTGAATGCGGTGCGGCGCTAACTGGCCATACCACTTTGTCGCGTAAAGTATTGAGAAATCGCAAAGCAATTTCACTTAATACATTTCCACGGTGAAAACTTTTACTACTTCCGCAACGCAATGTTGCTAATAGATTGGCGAAAGAAAATCTATTCGATTTTTCGAGAGAGAGTGTTGTATGCCGTAGAAGACGTTTAAAGTGTGACACGCTATGGTGGCGTGGAGGGAGCTTCAATATTGTACTGATGGTTATCGGCGTATTGTGTTCAGTGAGGGAGTTTTCCGTTAACAAAATAATTAATTTAATGCGTTTGTAGCTGTAGTGGTTACAGGCAGTCGTTGTTGGAGATCTTTCTGAGGATTTGGCCGTTAAAAGCTTCTTGGAGTCAATCTTTCGGGACTGGAATTTGCATTTTTTTTATTCAGTTTAAACGAAATTGTTTGTCCTGTTTAAAGTGACTACAAAGACTGAGAAAGTACTTTGATTTGTCCTCAACTTCATGTTAGGTCCTTGGATTGTCTTTTTAAATTTATTTCTTGGGACAGACAAACCTATAACGCTTCAACCACGCCCCGAGAGGTTTGCAGTTAGGTTTTAATTTGTAGCTTAAATTAGTGCAAGTAGTCCTTTCTTGGAAAACCGAAAGAAATACAATTGTTTTTGATAGAATTTCGCAACAAGCGATGGAATTGTGTAAAAAATGAAACAAAAATTAGTTTCGCACTATTAAAACGAAAGATTTGAAGCGAAAGCGAAAGCGAACATTTGCTTAAAGTACCTAACTCCTTTCGTTTTAGTCTTTCATTTCGCAGCAGGCGTTTCACAAGCAGTGTTGTTCAAATTGCACACTTTAAGGTTAATTTTCAGAGCTCGAATTTTGGTCGTTGACAGCAGCACCGAAATGTACATTTTTCACGTCTGGGCCCTCTCTCTATTTCGTTCCATTCGAAATAGCTTTCCCCTTCCGCTTTTTAGAGGGTACTCGGTAATAATTTCGGAATTATAAATGCGAAATTAGTATATCTCATTCCATTTTCGAAATACTGAGTATAAAAGGTTCGTTTTCGAAAAATGTTACTTTCGGAACGAGACACAGAGTAGGGCCCCAGGCTTTTGTGGTTCTACTCGTACCTTATTCAAAATATCGTTTCATCTATACGCATAATACAATTTTAAAGTTTGTCTATTCGAATGTGGAGTTGACCACGTATCATGTTAAAACTGCTAACCAAATCAATATGGATTTCTCAGAGGAGTAATCCTAAGAGCATGGTCCAACACTTAGTTTTCATTTCATCGTAGTCTTTTTCAATTGCAGTTCGAGATCTCAGCTGATAGGTGTGTCTCATGCTATACATCCGTTTTTGGCATCCTTTTCGCCGACTTGTAAAGTGGATAATTTTCTTAATTTAATTTAATTAATTTTAGTGATTTAAATGTAGAGCTACACATATTAAATACAAGAAGCTATTATGCATTCTGACACCTCAGTTTAAACGATTAGTTGCTTTCGAAATCCGCAAGACGGACTTCTGCTGTGGAAATAATCAAAGCAGATGAAAAAGTTTAAGAAGCAGTCATCGTTGGTTTTTAACTTTCTCCATTACGTAGTAAGAGCAAGATATTGTATTCGTACAAAATTTCGAGATGCTAATCAATTCGGACATAACGATGATAGGTGAACTCCAAAAAGGAGGTCGCAAAATTCTGTCCGTCTGTCTGTCTGTATGTCCCGAGGCATACAGCCTAAGCGGCTGAATGGATTTTGTTCAAACTTCGGATTTAAAGTTTGGGGGCTTACAGTTCGGGGTCGTTTTTTTTGTTGCATGGTAACCTCAATATTAATGGTACTTCCCATGCAAAATTTTCATACGAGTTTGGTTTGTTCGAAAACGGATCTAACGATTTCAACAAAAATTGATATTTAAGCTTAAGTAGGTGAGGTAAACATAACTGCATACTCAGTTTTTCGCTAAAATATCGAGTAACGGTACTTTTGAAATTTAGACATATTCCGAAAACGGTCCATACGATTGTAACAAAAATTCATTTCTAAGGTAATATGGTTATTTCTTACTTAATGGAAAACTCAGTTTTTCTGTGTATTATCGTAAAATGGATTTTTGGAAAAAAGTCATTTTTGAAAAATATAGATTTCCCTAGTTTACCTCAAAACGGCAATCTTTTGACCAAAATGCGAACTTAAACTAAAATTTATGTTTTCAAAATGATTGTGTCCTTAATTTTCAATTCGAATCACTGGAAACGCTCACTTTAAAAACTGCTCATATCTCGAAAACCCCATTTTCGATTTCGATACAACTTTGAAAACCAAGTAACGCTTACAATAATTTGTACTCGGCTTTCATCTAAATAGTTAAGCAATAGTATTTTTCAAACTAAACATTGCAATATTTGTTACTGTTTTGTCTACCAGTTTTACAAAAACCGCTCTAACGATTTTTATCAAAATACATATTAAATATGAAATCAGTATTCGAAATAAGATCCCGTACTTAGTTTTTCTTAAAAAATTCGAACAAATCAATTTCTTAAATATTTTTCAAAAATGACTACCCAAATCTCGATCTGTGTTCACATATCCTCGGTATATTTTTGAAATAATTACAATGCCCCACTTCCAATGAAAATTCAATAACAGCTACGTAAAACTTTTTTTAGGAACTTCTCATTTTTTCAACCATATTGAATATGCCTTATAATAATTCCAACTTGGAGCGTACACAATCAGCAACTCCCACTTCATTTGCACAAAAAGTTTTGATGAACGAGAAAGTTACGTTCGACCCAGTCGTGCACTTTATTTTCCTTTGGGTATGGAACCTTAAAAATCGGTCAGAACTGATATGAGACAACCAGGGTCATCACAGATGTTCTACAACAGAGAGTCCCTATTGCATTAATAAAATCATGACCACTTTAGATTTATTTTTTTATAGAAACCCATCATAATAATGACGATAGAGCAACTCAAAAAGAAATGGTTTTCGCAATTTAGTCCCTCTATGGCTGTGCTTCCCAGGGATTTTAGACTAAACGGGTTCGTTACAGCCGTCGTGCTTGAAATATTTCAGAGTTGTTTTCGGTTGATGGTTGAAAAAGTGCAGTCGACTTTTCTATACTACACACTTTCGTGAACCACATGTTATCCATAGGGATTAGCAATATCAGTGGCCCCTTTTGTGTCATCAAAATTTCCTGGGCCTTGCCATCACGATGTCCTAGGAAACTCAGGATAAAGAGACATAAACAAATGTTTAAATCTCTTGGAAGTGGTAGCATTCAGGAGTTCTGTTTCCAAGTTGATAAAAACTCGGGCTTTCTTGTGGATCTCTTCATCAATATTATCCTCTTTCATAGGATTATTTTGTTGACCTAGTATAATTTTGTGTGTCTTTTTTTTGGGCTTTTCGGTCTATTTTTCTAAAAATGCGAACATTAAAACTATTCCATTATTTTGCACCCTACGTTTCGCTGGTATTTTCCAACTTCTTCAGGGGGAAGTTCTTTATTGGAGCTTTTTGGAAGAGGGGATACATAAGTTATTTAGTATTCAAATGATTGCTTTAAATCCCACTTACTGTTTGTTTACAACTACATTTCAAATTGTGCGGTCCAGAATAGGCGAACAAATAAACAAAAAAAATAAATAAATAAATAAAAAACTAAACAATTGCATACACTAAACACAACTCAAAACATATAATACAGAAAATTATACTCTTTCCACATGTCAGTTATGAATAAATTACCAAGCTACAAGTGAATTCCCAAATAAGTATTTCAGCTTTATAAATATTTTATTTGAATCCTTCTTTCCACACGCTGGAAAACTTTACAAATGTTCGCCTTTTTCAAGAAAAGCTATAACCTTTATGGCGAAACCTCGTCATAATTTGTCGCAGTCGACTGCAAATATATATTGGGAACAATAGCAAACGAAAACCAATTGCAGCAGAGCAATGTCAACCTTAAAATTTCCATCATGGCTGACGATTATCCAGCAACGGGAATTCATTTATAACTGCATTCTAACAGCTCAGCATTAAAAGAAAACTATCGCTAATAACCGAAAGATGAAGCAAAAAATTACAAAAAATTCTTTAAAAATGTTACGTATACGACCCGATGCCCAGCGATCTCTTACCTGTATAATAAACCACGAGGATACTTGAAATTTCCAGAAATATCAGAAAATACGGAAGACAGGTTTTCTTATATCTTATCGAACTAGCAAGTTCCTGGCAAGATTTATCTAATCTATGCAATTGAACTACCACTCTGAATATATACCACTTACGACCATTGCGACCGTCTCAATCAGTTAGACCTTCACCGTACCCACAATGGAAAGGTGGCATAATAAAATTGCAGTTGTTACTGGTTCGAGTGCTGGTATCGGTGCAGCATGTGCGAAGGCTCTATCTAAAGCTGGGATGGTAGTCATTGGCCTAGATATTGTTGAATCGCTTCACAGTGACCTCGCAGACGATACAAAAGGTCGCCTGCATGCCATCAAGTGCGATGTCTCGAACGAACAGGAAGTCCTCAATGCATTTGCACTAATTAAGCAACGATACGGTGGAGTTGATCTGCTGGTCAACAATGCTGGTATCGTTCGGGATGTAAAGTTACTGGGAGAACACAATACCGACAGTCTGAAAGCAGTTATGGACACAAACGTCTTGGGCGTAGCTTACTGCACTCGAGAGGCATTCAAATCGATGCAGTCGCGCAGTGGGGATGGACATGTGATTAATATTAATAGCATCACGGGACACTGCATTCCATATAGCGATGGCGAGTTTTCTTTTAATATTTACCCCGCGTCCAAGCACGCTGTCACTGCTATGACTGAGCTATATCGACGAGAATTCTTGGCCTATGATACTAGAGTTAAGATTACGGTGAGTGATAATTGAATCAAAATAACAAAAAAGATTGTTCTAAACGGTTATTGAATAGAGTATCAGTCCAGGGGCGGTGAGAACGCAAATACTCCCATCAGAATTCTTCCACCACATCGCATGCCTGAGTGCTGAAGACGTATCTGATGCTGTACTGTATGTCATTCAGACGCCACCTAATGTCCATGTGAGCCTGGATTTGTCGCGATTATATTTGTTTGTATGATAAATGCGAATATCTTTTTCTTTTTTAGATACATGAACTGACTATTAAACCTGTTGGAGAGCGGTTTTAAGCACAGTTTTTCTCAAGTAAATTATTGGCGTAGGTTTCCAAACCTAAAGGACTCCGAAAACCTACGATCTGCAGGCCTAACTTTACGATTTACAATGAGTCGCAATTATTAATTTAATGATGAAGGTCATTAGCAATGCCCGTTGATTTCTAATTGATTTCTTTTTTGCGTTTCCATGTGTAACGTTGATTTTAAATTAAAAATCATCATGTGCTTGAAGTTGCGCAATACTTGACGGACTGTATTTTCATTGCTTATGTACACATCTCTGTTGCAATTTATTTTCATTTGCTGTTGTTCTCGAGATGAATTAAAAATCAACTGCCGCAAAGTGAGAGGAATTTCTGTTTTATGCAATTCAATTGGACTTTGACACAAAAATGGTTCTTTGATATTTTATTTTAAAATCAGCGATCAATTTCTTTGCACATATTTATAGTGAAAAATGGAAAAAATAATTCGAGGGGCCACTGTTATAATTCGCGTGCAGTGCCTAAATAATATTTGGTTCGCAACAATAATACTAGAAAAAAAACCGACATCTTGTGACTGGAATGAGTACTTTTCGTACCAAAAATTGGCATACATTGCTTGTCCATCGCCTATACTCCTAAAAGAAAAATGTTGGTCTGCAGGTTTTAAGCAAAAATGGTTAAAGGAACCCAAGGAAGTGGATCTTGCAAGTTTGTTTAGTACGTCTTATCAACAAGATACAACGTCTAGCATGTCTAGGCATTTCCGGAGCTATGCGGACCTGTCCTACAGCTGGTATAGAAGCCCTAATAGGACGAACACCCCTCCAAATTTACAGCAAAAAAGTGGCAATACGCAGCTCAACAAATCTGCTACAATTGAAGGAGATGGACATCGGTGATCACTCGGACCTGATGACCCATCTTTCGGGGATTAAAGAACTTGACGTGATCTGCGAGATCACAGACCGCCTCCCAAAAACACTATGTTTTAACAGAAGATTCTCTACGGAGATCACTAATAGAGAGGCGTGGGTTAGTGGTAGCCCACCAAACTGCCAAAAAGGCGTAAAGTGGTATACGGATGGTTCCAAAATGGACTCAGGGGTCGGAGCCGGCATATTCCGACCAAACCAAAATATTTCAATACCAATGGGAAAAAGCCCAAGCGTATTTAAAGCAGAGCTCCATGCCATTAAAGAATGCGCAAGCCTCATTTACAAATCAGGTATAAAAGGCGCAAACATCCATATATTCACGGATAGTCAAGCAGATATAAATGTCTTTAGCTCACCCACCATTGACTCCCAATCAGTCTTACACTGCTTCAATACCCTCCAAACACTTTGCACCAGAAACAATACCAAAATATGGTGGGTTCCTGGCAACGAAGGAATTGAAGGAAACGAAAAAGCCGACGAACTGGCCAGAAGAGGTTCGGAAGAACTTTTTGCAGGACCTGAACCTTACTGTGCAATCTCTAAATCAGCGGCGAACCTTGCCATAAAAAGCTGGGAACACAACAAGTGTATTTCACATTGGGAAAGCATCCCAGGCCTAAGACAGGCCAAAAAAGTAATCAAACCTTTCAAAAATAATGACAATAAGGATCTAAATCTGCGTAGGCATAATGTCAAAAATCTAGTTGGCTACCTAACAGGGTACCATGGTTTGCGATATCACCTAAATAAAATACATGTAGCCGACTCTTCGGAGTGTCGCCTATGTCTTGAAGAAGACGAAACAACTGAGCATATTTTATGTGAATGCCCAGCCCTTTGTGGTATTAGAAGGAACTTCTTTCTCAGGCAAATTTTAAGCCCAGTAGAAGTAAAGACATCCTCTGCTGAAATTACCATCAGCTACATTAGGAAAGTTGAAACTCTAATAGCCTAAACAAACCTTTTTTGATCCTATAGCACAATAGCATAAACTAAGTATTAAATAGACGGTCAGCTCCCGCGCACCTACCCGATTACCCCGCAAATTTTGAAAATAAAATTCTCTCTTAAATTTCCTATCTGTGAATACGTGTGAAGCAGCAAAAAAAGAATTTCTAAAAGGTGGGAGGAGTAATAAAATACTGACACTCAGCAGTGTTCCTGCATTGTGGTATCTCTACCTTTATGTGAGAATTTAAATTTTTGAAAAGCCTTTCTGCGTAAGAGGAAAAAATGTCTTAATTGTTGGACTATCAATAAGCTGGCAGAAAAACAGTCAAACTACATTTCACTATGAATATCAACGCACTAAATGTACATAAAAAAGAGATTTGCCTTAAGCAAAAATTTCTATTATCAAAAAATTATCATTATAATATGCAGTTTGCATACTGAAGATTAATTTAATATGATTTTCTCTCCGAACAATACAAATTTTACTTTTAAAAGTATGTTTTTTCCATAAACAAAACTAAGGGAGAAGGGAAAAATGAACACGCTTCATGTGAAAAATAAAGAGAGAGTGCTGAGAGCACTGACTGAGAGTTAGTGTATTTGGTGAATTTCTGTCAGCTGATGGATGCGTTCTGAGAGTTTAAGTTCGTTGTTTTATTTCACCACGAAAACATGTAGATATTCTACAAAATGTATAATAGTGAATGTAATCAACTTAAATAAACAAATGAATGATGTGTGAAATAAAATAAGATATTTTTGTTCCTATAATTATTGTGTCTGTTTTCGTTTGCTGTTTTTGGTGAAAAATTATTTCACCGTGAATGTCCAAAAACGGCAACGAATTTAAAGAGAAGAATTGATTACGAATATTATGATTTGAAATATTTAATATGAGTTTTTAATTATAATCTTTTCATGAAGATTCCGTTTATTAAAAAAAAAAAAAAATTTATTAGAAAATTTGGAACAATTGACATAATTAATGAAATTACATTTGAAATCAATTGCGTCAACCGAGAATATGAATAATGTTCATTTATAACAAAAAGAAAAAGTCTAATAAACACAATCAACGAAAATTTTTTTCCTTTAAAATGTACGGAAAAAAAACGAAACTCAAAATGTATACAAGCAAAATTGGAAATAAACATTTGTACCCTGATATGTCTCCCGCATCTAAGTTTTGCTGCTTACAATTTTCTTTTAATGCATACGATTCTGTTTCAGTTTCTACTAAATAAAGGGAAAAATCCGTCCACGATATGCCTAATGAATAGGCTAGATCTGGATCTGTCTTTGGAGAATCAAAGTTGGTTTCTCACTTTATGTGCGCCACCTGAGGCTGGGTTCAATCAACAGAAAGCATGTTAGCTCTGTAAGCTCAGGGATAGAGTGGAAAATAAGAATCACATGAAACCTAACTACCTGCGAAATATCGTGGAAGCTATGACCAGAATATAATATATGTTGGACTAACAAGCTTTTCAAGCTTTTGCATTTTAGTAGAATCGGTAGGGGCTATGACTTCCGAAGAAACAAAATAAATAAATAAATAAATAAATAAATAGAATAAATCTCCACGATGATTAAATATGTAGACGTAGAGGCTTGGGAGACGAGGAGGAATACGAGGAAACACCTCATTTCCTCTGTCTAATCTCAAGTCTCTGTCACTCGAGGAACAGAACAGAACATACCTCATGGCATAGAGGAACTTTCTGGTTTATAAATACATCAGATTGGACAAGATCGAGTAACCACAGGGAGGGAAGCATGAAAAATACATATTCAGCAGTAATGGCTTAACCCCGACAAGGACATTATAATGGTTCCAAATGGACCTAAATGGGGTATAGCAAATCTCTCCACTTTTGTATTAAAAAAGCTCATAATGAAGGGTGAATTAAGAATTGTTTTTTTTTTTCGATAGGTCTTTTTGACAGATCACGACCGACAGCCCTTTTCGGACCTTTCAACTGGCCACCTAGATTTTGTGATGTCACCGGTATTTACCTAACTACGTGAGTAATGTTGGCTTTAAATCCTGGATCGTTGCTGGAAGCAGTCATCCAAAATTGGATAGTCAGAATGGACCATGTACGGCGAAGTCAACATTTACATGAAATTATACTTAAAAAGTAAATTTCAGAGACTCTTCTTTTAGGCCACAATAAAGTTTCCACCATCCAAATTCATTTTATCCTGTTTTTCTTCTTTTTTAAATTAAAAAAACCAATTATCCTTTTTAAGGTAAATAAGTTTTATCAGCATTCAAAAATTTAATTCGCATTTCAGTTCTTTGAGTTCCTCTAAAGACGATTCCCGTCGCCTGCGAGTTCATCTAAGAGTCTCAGCCGATGAGTGTATCGCTTAAAATTGTTGATGCAGCGGCCGGCAGTTATCGCTGAAAATATGGTCAACGATTCTCCATTAGCCAGTCAAAAGAACAAAATGCGAACGTCTAGAAGGAGTTTATGGATCTTATAAAAGCATAATATGTAAATTGACGACGGTTCTACTCATGATGAAGAAGAAAAATTAAAATATGCGTCACATCTTTATTTACTCTTTTTCGTAGAGCTTTTTTTCAAATAAGAACAGACTTGATTTATTGAAAATAATTGCTCCCCACAATTGGTCGCAAGAATTTCTATTACAACTTTAACACGTAAATTTGCACATTTTCTATTGGTCATAGACATACGCGTATATTTTTGATCCACACAAGACCAAGATCATTAAGCGCAAATTTTTCGCCTCCCAGACATCACACAAGTTATTCCAATTTAAATTGGAGTGGTGACTTGTTGCTTGGTGCCGCACTCATTTCGAAAACACAAAGATGGAGATGATTAGTTGAAAATTATGCAAATACCGCTTGATGACACTTTTTCATTGTATTTTCATTGGTGACAGATGAAAGCCGCTACCAAAAAAAAATGTAATAACTTTTATTCTATTCAATGAATGTTAATTTTTTTTTATTTTGCAGACTGATTTTTAGATTTAACAAAAATGGATAACTGGAACAGGGAAACAAGAATTTGGATTGTCCGCCGCTATTACACACTGGAGGCCGTAGTTTCGGTTCAAAGAGAGTATAGGCGCACGTTTGGCGGCAATCCTCCGAGCACATATACCATAATGAGATTGGTTAACAATTTTGCCGAGCATGGGACAGTCGGAAGAAGACCTTACCATCGAAACCCTTCAGTTCGGACGGAGGAAACAATCGCTGCTGTAGCTGCTGCCATACAAAACAATCCAAGAGTTTCGACAAGAAGCTTATCTGCTCAAATGGGTATAAGCAGACAGACATTGCAGTCAATTATACACAATGATTTGGACTTATTCCGATATGAAATTCAAATGGCCAACAAACTGAACGCAGCAGACTTGCTTGGAATTTTGCCAGAAGATGCTTCAAATGGTGGAAGAGGAGGGAAACATGTTGAACTGTCTTTTTATGTCTGACGAAGCCCATTTCGATTTAAACGACAACATAAACAAACAAAATTGTCGAACATGGAGTGCTTGCAACCCACAGATACTCCATGAGACGGAATTGCATTCACTTCGTGTCACAGTGTGGTGTGCAGTTCCATCACGCTGCATTGTCGGGCCCTACTTCTTCGATGAAAACGTTCACACCGTTACGGTTACTGGAGACCATTATTTGAGCATTTTGAGAGAGTTTTTGTATCCAGAATTACGCCGAATGAGAATTTCTTTCAACTCGGTGTGGTTTCAGCAAGATGGTGCAACTCCTCACATGCCTCACATGCATCAACGAGCAGGGGGGCATTTAAATTGCATTATTTTTAAAACTAATTAAGTTATATTTAATAAAATTTAATGAGCTTTAACATGAATAAAAGAAAAATGAATTCCATACACTGAAAAAAAAGTTATTTGAGTTTCTTAATGTATATAAGACGTGCGCAATTTTCGAAGTCAACTTCTCTGTAAGATGCAATTTGCTCTGTGAATCCGATGCTCTGTGAATCCTGCGAATTTGTGAAGCCTTGATGTCAAAATTTGCCTAGAATGCAGAAAGTATGCTACATAAAAAGCTTCATCAGGTTTGTGCTTTCGTTTCTCCTTTGAGAGAAGTGAATGCTAAAGTGGACTTCGTGCTTGCTACACCGAAGCTACTGACTGCGCTCGGGCCTATAAAGAAGATGTAGAATTGCTTTCTATTGATTGAACCCAGCCTCAGGTGGCGCACATTAAGTGAGCAACCAACTTTGATTCTCCACAGACCTAATCTCCCCCAAGCGACACAATCAAAAGAGCCGAACAAAATTCCATCGGCGCCAACTGTCAACAAACAACCTGCCCATCTCAATACTAGGGAAAATAAAAAACCGCTAGAATCACTAATTACCCAGCCGACTTGTAGTCACATAATTCTAGAAAAAAAAAAAACCATCAAAAAGTTGCGCAACTTTATACTAATGACACTCCGCCCATATACGTAATGCATACTGAATTCGGTTCTCACGTACGGCTGATTGTGAACTATTGGCGGCAACTGCGTGTGGGCCGTCGCATCAGAAAAAAATAGAAATCAGTATCCCATAGCCATAATTAATAGCATTTGCACTACAGATCGTCCGCAAGTGCCCTAAAGTTTATACAACCAATGACTTGCGTATTATTCAACAGCCTGTAAACACTCGAATGAAGAATGATAATAATTGCAAGTTTAGTGTCGATAAATTTTACGGCACGCAACGACTGTCAAGGTTAACAGTGTTTGTGTATGCCTTTTGGAGAGTAGGTATTCATTTCGTGAAATCATCATTCAGGGTTGCGTCGCCACGTCCAACACGCGGGGAGATACTTTTATAAACACAGTGGCAGTGGAAAGCGCCTCCAGTTTGAGTGAACAGCTTGAGTCGCAATCATCTTCAACACAATGGATAGGTGGCGTAACAAAATCGCAGTAGTGACAGGAGCCAGTGCGGGAATTGGTGCAGCGTGTGCCAAAGATCTGGCAAAGGCTGGAATGATCGTTGTCGGTTTGGCTCGTCGCGAAAATTTGGTTGCGGATCTGCGTGAGGAGCTTCCCGATGAGGCGAAGAATCGACTTCACACACTAAAGTGTGACGTGTCGAAGGAATCGGATGTGGTGAAAGCATTCTCACGCATTGAGGAGAAATTCGGCGGAATCGATGTGCTCATCAATAATGCCGGCATTGTTCGGACAACAAACCTACTCAAGGAGAACAACACGGAAGACCTGCATGCGATCCTGAACACCAATGTAATGGGTGTGGTTTACTGCACCCGCGAGGCCTTCAAGACCATGAAGAAGAAGAACAACGACGGACATGTGGTGATCATCAACAGTATCGCCGGGCATGGTATACCCGTGATACCGGGAATGTCGTTCAACATGTATGCGCCGTCGAAGCATGCGATCACTGCCATGACCGAGGTCTACCGGCAGGAGTTCCTGGAGAATAACACCAAAATCAAAATCACAGTGAGTCGGAGTTTTGTTTCGCATTTATGGGATATTTAGGGAGAGACATTTTCTTTCTGCACAGAGTATAAGTCCGGGTGCTGTTGCCACGGACATTATTCCCGAGCATATGACTGAGACCTTCAAAGATATGCCAAAGCTGAGATCGGAGGATATATCAGACGCTGTATTGTATGTCATTCAAACGCCGCCCGGAGTGCAGGTGAGTTCCAACAAACCTTACAAGCGAAGAACTCTTTGGTTGACATTGTCTTTTGTAGATCCACGAACTAATCATTAAGCCCGTCGGCGAGAAGTTTTAAATTCACAGAACGTACTCGTCGCTGGAATGTACCATACGTTTGTTAATTTTTGTTTTGAGTTTATTCTAAATTGCTTATAAAAAAAAAAAAAAATTACTTATACCAATTTTAAATAGTCAATTAAAATGAAAATTCTAGTCGCCATTTAGAGGTGATGTTAATTTTGGAACCATGTGTTTTTGTGCCGAGGATATACGTGTGGCGTTGAATGGTTAAACAAATTGCGTCTTTTTGAGTGGATCTTTCAACAAGACAAAGTTAGGGCAGAAACTTGCCGCCTTTGAATTTGATTGACTCTTAAACGTGTTTTCCTTTAGATTTTAGATTTGCCAGTTGTGATTCTTAGTTTTTTATTTGGTGAAAAGTTTAAGGAGAGGAATCAAACGTCCTGCTTCAGAACCCTGGTTTTTTTGTTTATTTTTTTTTTGTTTTCCACCCTCGTTGGAGATTCTTACCCACGAAGATGTAAAACAAATCTAACTTAAATGATGGGAAGACAGATGAGCATAAGAGTTTAAGAAAACACCTGACGGCAGACGCTCTTCAGCTCGAGATTCAACAACAGTTGATTAATTGATATTCCACTCCAGAGAAGGCTTAACAGATCACTCATAGACGATTGGAAGATGTTGTTATTTGCTTCTGTTACTAAATCGTTTTCTACTTCTTATTTATTTATTAAATAATGACATCTGTCAACTGTTTAAACTTATGAATAATAAAACTCTCTATTTGAATTTACCTATCAAATCATTTGGACGTCTTTTTACTACTTCCTTCTTAGTCTGCGTTGTCTGGGTGAATCCGATATTTATAACATCAGGGGCGCTACTATGAAACTCGATTCTACTATTGATTCTATTCGAAACATATTTGCGATTATACTTTCAAATGGCACTCTCTATGAAAGTAGAATCGAATGCCGGTAATGCCAAACTATTTGCCAAACAATTTGCAATTTTCGAACGATTCTCGCAATATGTGTGACATAACCCAAACGAGTCTCGCATTATGTTTGGCTTTTCCCAAAAAGTTGTTCGTGAATCAATTAAATAATAATAAATAAACATGGACTGTGTCGCAATTAGGTTGGAGTCTGAAGGAAATCCGGAATAAATTCAACAAGTTGAATGAAGGCGGATTAGAGATAAATCTAACATAATGGAGCTTGGCAAGAAAAAGTTTTTCTATGCATTATTTATTTAAAGGCCAAATATAAAATAAACTAAAATCACTTTATTCAGCTTTGTTAAAAACTACCGCCTTTCGAAAGATGCCTTTATGTACTTGTTGAACAATATTCGTGTTCGCAAAAAACAAACTTTTGTTCCCAACATTATAAAGGCTGTTTTTAAATACCCCTTGGACAAATCTGGATGCCGGGTTATATATTGCACCTTTTCAAATTGTGACACTCTTTTGTATGGACTCTTAGATGATTCCCTGGGACAAAAAAAAAAACATACATTATACATATTACTATATTTATGAAATATTCATGAATTATTAATTTATAAAATTTATTTACTTACATTCTGAGAAAAAAAACTTCTTAAATCGACCTTTTCCGCAAGCACATTTGATGTAGAATGATTATTTGCGAATTCGAACGATTTTCACTTAACTTTCGGAAAAAGTAGTACCAATTTTGTACCAAGAAAACAAAAAAAAGTTGGCAGTCTAGAACTGTTCGCTTTCATAACTTACTTATAGAATTACAGAGTTGCGATTTTGCGAATTCGAACAGTTTCACTTTAGAATCGAGTTTCATAGTAGGGCCCCAGAAGATGTAAAAGAAAATGTTCATTGAAGGCACTGAGCTTGATTCAACCATTTGGAGCAACAAGAGAAGATGGTGCTTTTCCAAGCTTATTGCAAAAGGGCATCCTGCACTTGACACCTGCATCAGAGATAATTTCCTTCATATAGCGAGCTACGCATTCAGCTGTAATGAGGTCGTTTAGAAGTAAATGCAGGACTATAGGCCGACTTCCTTTTTTCCTAAGAGTGATGGCAAAAATCCTTGATGGATATTTTTATTCAATTGAAATTATTCATAAAGATAAGTACAAGTAGAGCATAGTCTTTTATAGTAGTACAGTTTTAGAGAAGGGACATTTACGAAAATCAATGTGCCTACCAACTTGGAAAACCAACCCCTCATGCTTTTAAAACAACTGCAACACCAGAATTGAAAGATTTCTTATGTAGGACGAATACGAACTTAACTCAATACAAATCTGACTCATTTGATGAGCTGCGTTGTGCACTGTGCAGCCGAACACTAATACTATCATACCATTGAGCAGGGGAACTCTCCAAACCCATTGATGCCTGATTAGAATATATATCTTTTTTTTAATTTTTGAGCTTCAACTTATGGAGAAGACTTTTTCAGATTGTTTATCTGGGAAAACTGGCCAAAGGTCCAAGATTACTCGTAATACCTCGTCACCAGTCGGAGAAGACGTATCTCCACGATCCAGGTTTGAACACATACCAGTGAACTAATGTCGTTTTACATTGGTTTCACTCGGGGATCCACTCATTCTGAAATCCAATGGAACAACAAAACTGCTTCTGAAAGAATCCACAAAAGTATTGGTGATATGCCAAAAATTAATCTACGGCTGCTGTCAGCTGACTTGTATAAAATACATAAATTACACTTGTGTGAGTGCTTCTTGAGTGGATTCTGACTTCCAATGGAGAAGCGAAATTCTCTCCTCAGAATTACTATAAGAGTATTTTTTGTGCCAATGGAACGGTTTCAGGAGTGATTTTTTCGATTCCGGAGTCTTCCGGACGAAAGTGAGACCTCTTCCACACTGCAGAGACGGTATACATTTTGTTTTACGATCGTAGACAGTCGGTGGCCCGAAGCCGGCTCTCTGGAATATTCAACATGTCATTGCTTGCTTTGAAGCCACTCAAGGAAACATTTAACCAAGGTAGACAATTCCTTTCCAATCTCTTTCAATCCTTAACCAAGCTAAATATTTGGCATCAACCATTTAACGAAAACCGCCTATCACATAGCAGCAAAGGGGTGGTCAACTGAAAGCACGATCGAGTGCCATGAATTGCGGTCATGTGTCGATGTACTCTTAGTACAGTTCTTGTTGGATTCAGAGCTTCTTTTAAAGAGCACATCAAAGCCATAGTAGCGGAAATGGTTTACGGGGAACAATCCGCATACCTGGCGAATTTTTGTCACCTGTCAGTTTGCAATTCGCGAATACTCATTAAATAAATCTCGCTTTCACAAAGCTATACCAATAAATTGTCGGAATAATTTATTGGATCCGATCGCTAGAACAATATAAAGGGTGATTTTTTAGCTGGTTTGGTTTTGGCAACACTGGTTTTGACAGCTGACGTGTGTTTAGTACCTTGTGTCACTGTCAAACAGCTTCAGTTTGGTTTGCAATTTAACCATGGATCGTCTTACAAATGAACAACGCTTGCAAATTATTGAATTTTACTATCAAAATTCGTGCTCGGTTCGAAATATTCATCGCGCGCTGCTTCCATTTTATGATCGGCATTCTCGACCTTCTGAGCAGTCTATTCGGAAGATTGTGACCAAATTTCGCACCAAATTTACTTTGTTGGACATTAAACCACCAACACGTTTACGTACTGTGCGTAGTGAAGAAAATATTGCGGCCGTATCAGCTAGTGTGACAGAAGACCGCGAAATGCCGATTCGGCGCCGTTCCCAGCAGTTAGGCCTTTGTTACAGCACTACGTGGAAAATTTTGCGGAAGGATTTGGGCGTAAAGCCTTTTAAGATACAGCTGGTGCAAGAACTAAAGCCAGCCGACCTACCACAACGCCGAATTTTTGGTGAATGGGCTCTTGGAAAGCTGGCCGAGGATCCGCTTTTTTATCGAAAAATTGTGTTCAGCGATGAGGCTCATTTTTGGTTGAATGGGTACGTAAATAAGCAAAATTGCCGCATTTGGAGTGAAGATCAGCCAGAAGCATTGCAACAGCTACCAATGCATCCCGAAAAAGCCACTGTTTGGTGCGGTTTATGGGCCGGCGGCATTATTGGGCCATATTTCTTCAAAGATGATGCGAATCGCAGCGTTACTGTCAATGGTGAACGCTACCGAGCGATGATAACAAACTTTTTTTTGCCCGAAATGGAAGTTCTTGACTTGCATGATATGTGGTTTCAACAAGACGGTGCCACATGCCACACAGCACGCGAAACAATGGCGCAATTGCGAGGCGAGTTTGGTGAACAGTTAATTTCACGTTTCGGGCCGGTCAATTGGCCGCCTAGATCGTGCGATTTGACACCATTAGATTATTTTTTGTGGGGGTATGCCAAGGCTAATGTGTATAGGGACAAGCCCGCTTTGATTGACGCACTGGAAGCCAACATCCATGCATTCATTCGTGAGATACCGGCCGATATGTGTGAAAGAGTATGCCAAAATTGGACTCAGCGGATGGGCTACCTGAGACGCAGCCGCGGTCAACATTTGCATGAAATTATCTTTAAACATTAAATTGCAAGGTTCAAACTATCGATTCAAATAAATATTTCATTCATTTTTTCGAATTTTTTGTGTTTTTTTTTTAAAAAAAGTTATAAACCTCTTAAAAAATCACCCTTTACCTTCTTTGCATAAACGCCGTAGGGGCAAAGATGCGAATTTACTTAATATGTTGTAGATCCGCTTAATTTTATTTTTAACTACTGACTCGTCGAAACGATATTCTACACGTCGACCTAAAAGATCTATTGTGCTTGTAATCTACTTCATTAATTTATTTGTATGCATGCAATCTGCAACTTATTTCGTTCAAACGTTCAAAATTCTATTTAAGATCCATTGTATTGGTTCATTTTTGCAAATCAAAAACTTCACTTGTTTAACCTGAATGCACTCATCGCAAAAATCTACTACATTCAAGTTAAGACACCATTTCCCCATTCCCTTTTCACATGCCATTCTCACCAAAGAGAATTGCTTACTCGTACTTTACGTTCGTGTATTACAATTGCAAGCTAGCAATATTTTAACAATCATTGAATGTGTAATCTATGATAATTCGAAGAAAACCAATTGTTGCCGATTTTGCATTTTGTACTTTATATTTAGTATTTCCAAGAAAACCAAATATGTACTTCCAATTTATTGAGATGTAATTAATTTTATGTAATAAATAGAAGAATAATCTTAATAAAGAGTTGAGGTATTACACACCAGTCGAACCGAGTGTTTTACTTTTTTTTTACTCCCACGCAACCGAACGCGATAACTTTCATTGCAACACACACGAGACGGAACAGAGAGAACCGCTTGTCAGCAGTCAATGATAATAAGGACGTAAGAATGAGAACACAAATCAGACGCCCAAAGTGTCATGAATGTTCTACCGATAATTATAGATATATATGTAAAACGGACTATTACAATTTCCGCTGACCAACATTTCTGCAATAACTTGAAATTATAATGTGAAATTATGTTTTGAATCAGAAATAGAAAAGTAAAATCGTCGCCACTTCAAAAAAAGAGGAGCGCAGTAGATCATTACAAAAAATGCAGTTAATTGGATCTTTCCGCAGTAGATTTTTAAGTATACAAAAAACAAAGATCATCTGCTTAAAACTATATTAATAACCAATTAAATGTTTTTATAAACGTTCCATCAATTAAATTAAAATTTTGAAAATACTCTAAAAGCCCAGGAGAGTCTGAGGGTGTCCAGCAACCATCGCTGACATTATTCATTTCCTTACAAAAAATTACATTTTCAAGAGTATTTACGTTAAGTTTGTTTCCTAGTTTATTTCTTACTTGGCTTATAATAGGCGTGTTTTTTTGAGCTTCGATCTCAACAAAGCAAAGTAAAGTAGGATTTTCAGCACGCGATTACAACAACTACAACCGAGTCTCGAAGTGTCAAGTAGAGCGTAGTTGTTGTAATTGCATGATGAAAATCCTACTTTACTTTGCTTTGCTGAGATCGAAGCTCAAAAAAACACGGCTAATAGAAAATGTGGCCAAGTTCACAATAAGTTCGCTTCGTTCAGACGTTCTTTACAGTGGTTATTTTTATTCATGGTTCTTGTACAGCCGTCCAAGAGAAGGTTTATCAAACAAAAAAAAGTGCAGTAGATTGGATTTAGTGGCAGCAGATTTATTTTCTGCGAAAGGTGCAGTAAATCCATTACTATTGCAGCAAAGTGGCACCGCTCTGGTAATTCGTGTCAGTAAATTAAACCAAGCATTCATCAATCAGTTATACGAAATAAATTTATAGTTGTCCGTTAGTCACTTCCGGAACCCATTTTGTTTTATAGGAAAGCGAAATTTCGTAAGCCATCGCTACAAAAAATATCAACATGCTGAACTTTCCCATAATTCCTACCACTTAAACAAGATGGCCGACCAAAATACATGTCACGTTTTTGTCACGTGTGTTAGGTAATGCTATTATTATTGGGCACCCCTTAAATCTTCTGCGTGAGGAATGTGCGATCTTGTAAATGCAGGAATAATCTACTGCATTAATTTACTTTTATCCATCTGCTACGTAGCAACTTATTTCTACTTCGTTTAACTTATTTTTATCTAACGCTAAGAATTGTATTTAAGATGCATTGTTTTGATTATTCTTGCAAATCTAAAAAGTCACTTGCTTGACCTGAATGCACTCATCGCAAAAAATCTACTACAAAAAAAAATTATCTGCCTTATATTTTGCAAAACTTGTTCGGTTTTCTTAGGCAATCTGTGTTTGGGCTCAGTATTCTCATTTCAAAAATGAAAAAGACAGCGCAGCAGCAAGTATCTTACAGTTTTGACTGGCATCTAGCTAAATTCGATTAAACTTGCCCCAACCCAAATATTCATTAATCTCGAAGTCTTAAATATAAAATACGTATGTCCAACAAGAAAAAAAAAGAAACACTCACCATTAAATGTAAAATAAATATATGACTAAGGCAAAGGTCCCACAGTCGTGTAGGACCTTTCTGCGGGCTCCACATCCTGGAGCGGTATCTTCTCTGTTCAATCTGAAAGCAAACGTATTGAAAATTGTATTTCTCTGTTTATTTTTCTTATACAATTATTTTAATGTCAGAAAATATTATGTACTAACTGCAACTAACTTTATTCAACAAAAACCAACCATCTGTTCCTCTCCTGTAACTTTGTACAGTTCACGTAACCAAAAACTCGCATTTAATCAGTACACTTGTAGGAAATCATGTAATCAACTCGAACATGAACTGCAATTATCATAAAATCATCCAGCCGCATGTTCGTATATTATCGCTGTGTATTATTTAAACAGAAATGATAAAAAAAAAAAAACATGTCACTCTTAGCTAATGGATTCAATTTGTGCGTGACAGTAAAAACAACAAAGCGCATGAAAGAAATAAAAGAAAAGAGGACTCATCTTTCCCAGAACTATATAAAAATACAAGAACCCCAGCCACTATCTATTGATGAGTGATGCATGACAGGGTTTGGATACGTTATCCTCTCGAAGCGCGGCAACAAAAAGCATACCACAAGCCCAGTAATGCAATCACATCCGAAGCCCGCGATATTCAGAAGTACTCGTAGTCGTATCCACATTCCGGACTCGAGTAGATATATCTGCGTACCCTTGCCCAGGCTCTGTGCGCGCGTTTTATTGCGGTTTTACGATGCCAAGCCACTCATCATCTTATGTCTCACAGTCGCAGTCCGATTTCGATAATTCTGTCGCTTAAGAGTTGCTGCAATAGCAGCAGCACAAGCAGCAGGTCTCTCTACTTCTTCTCATCGCGGCCAATCATAGAAGATACCGCTCGTGGTTGACTAAACTACACACTTTCTGAGCTTAACGAGTTTTACTGCTGCGGCTGCCACTGACAGCGAAAAGATGTTGTCGCACTTCTTGTACGCTCTCTGTTGACCAAATTCTGTTCAAAGTCTATATAAACCTGTGAAGGAGATGTTTTGTAATTACTAAGTGCGTCCGACTTAACGATTCCACTCGTAGACACAACAAAAAGCAGAGGCAAAGGCAAACAACGACCAGAAGAGTCAGCCTCGAGATCACAACGGTCGTCAGGAGTTCTATCGTTTGTTGTATTATCATTCGCGTTTAGACAGCAAAACCCAACACCAGTTGGATTCTTATATCTGCGACTGCGACTAATACAAACATTATATATAGGTTTCAATGCGGAGTGTCTCTTGTAGCTGAGGAGTTGGGACAGATCACATGCGTTGTCTTTATTGTTGTTTGGTGGATGTAGCTGTAGCTGATGCTTCCTTTTTTCGAAGATCGACAACTAGTTTTCGTTTTTCATTTCCTTGTTGTGATTGTCAACTTAAACGTTTTCTGTTTTGTGTGTGTGATTGTTTGTTTTTCAGGATTTCACCAGTGCTTGGAATAGAAAGGAAGCATACACCTGTCAGGCTAAAGTTGTCTGTCAACGCAACATCAACTGAATCGTGAACAGTGGTCATTAGGAACGAGATAACAACAGTTGATTCAATCTCATTTCCGTACTGTCACCTTTCTGTTTATATCCATTGCCGGTGCACAGCTGCTGCGATCTTGACCCAAAGCCAACCGTTAGTTGTCTTTATTACAAACATCTTTTATTGCTTACTTTAAATCTAGATACTTGAGTGTTAAGAAAATGCTTGTTGTCTTTTCAAGTTACACTGTTGATAGTGGCATTGTCTGTATTTTTAATCCATGTGTCTGCAGAGGTAGTGAGGGAAACGACAGTTTTGTTTTTGTCTTTGCTAGGATGTTCATTTAGCTCAAAAGAAAGAGGAAGAACTGCTTTATTGATGAAATCCATCATACAATAGCAACCAATAAGCTGAAACTTCGTACTAAAAATTCCCATAAAATGCACTTACTTAAAGCTGGAACATGCTTAAACTTTAAACGCGATATTTTAAATTGAGAAAAAATAAAAAGCGTTCTATGGGATGGAAGAGTACAGCCGATTTTTTTAATTTTTTTTTTTTTTACTTTCTTCAACATTTGTTTCGGTTTAGTTCATACCTTATTCACTTGCGCTTATACCCTATTCCCACTGAGAAGGAAACCGGGTTCGCAAAAACACTCGAAAACTTCAGCGAAAACAGAAGTTTTCCCATACATATTTCACTTTTCAAAACGAGTCGCTTAAAATCGTTTTCCACGAAAACACCACTAAAACGACTTCCAATCGTTGGGTTATTGAAACAAACACACCTTTTGCAATATACACAAACAACTTAAAATCATTTTCCATACTTAATTGATGGGCTAATATTACTTCAAAAATTCTCTGAACTCATTTTATTTCTAAATTAACGCGATTGAAGTTTGTAACCAAAATAGTTTACACAGAAGTTTCACGACTATTGTCTCACAGCTGATTGAACCGTCAAACGAAAACTAGTTGGTGTTCGGAGTGAATGCATCGACGAGTTTTCGACAAAAACACGGTTTTCCGTGCGGTGTGAATAGGGTATAAGTGATTTTCTAAAAAGTTTTGGTTTACTCAAGTTTATCTTACACAGAATCCAAGTGACGAACGTACCTATACTAAAACTTCCTCTACTTCTACTACATTTTTGCAACGCTGTCAAAAGGTGGGCTGCTGATATTTTGCCACGTAAATATATGTTTGAGAAGTTTGCAGTCTGAGTTCGTTTTTGATGATCTCGTTCATGGATCTTAGCTTTTGGAATCCCTTGTAATGACTAAAATATTTAAAGGTGTACATTTATTATTTATACCGGTTTTTGTAACAACTGTTCTGTACCGTGTTAGAATTATAAAATGTGCACTCTTAATGCAATCTGCTGCTTCAATTTAGGCACCGGTTTGTATGAGTATGCTTACAGCCGCTTTTGATAATATTTAAGGTTCAAGAAACGCTTATATATGATACCTCAAATATGTTCGACCCGACTAATGTCACTTAACAAATTTCAAGCACATATATCCAGTCATTTAGTATATCTCCTTTGAAGCTGAGAATCGAATTCCAAGACGCAATTTTTTAAAAGTAATTTAGGTTTGAACGTCAAAGTTAAATGTTTTATAGTTATAGCCAGTGTTGCCAGATTTGGCGCTTTGTCATATTTCTTCAATGAGCGCCCAACACAAATTTGGGCTACATATCGTTTAACAAGTTTTGTGTAAATTTTTGTTTGTTTAATTTCTTCAGAAAACCACAAAAAATAAATATTTTCGAACAAACCCGCACTTTTAAAACTCGGCAGCACTCTTGCAGTCAAGTGACATCAAACAGTCGTTCAACTTGCAGGCACACCAATTTATTTTGCAGGCCTTTTGATTTGCTACAAGCACACAAGCCACAAAGGCCAGTTGCAGAAGGTAGTGGGAAAAATACAAAAAAAAGGAATTGGGAAAATTTTCAACGATTTTTGGACTTATTTCTGGGCAAATACTTTGGGCTACATTTTACTAATAATAAATTGAAGTCTCGACTTTAACCTTCATTTTAGTAAGTCTCTATTTTGTTAGTCGACTGAAAGAAGTCATATTTCATGTATAACTATAGCCATAACAAAAAATTATAACACAAACCATTTTAAAGCTGAGGCCTTACCATTTACAAAAATATTGGGTTGGCTGTTCAAAATTGTCCAGGATCGTAGACAATCCGCGACTTCACAAGCGCATCCTCCTGCACTACGTTCCATTTTTCCAACTTTGTTCATATATTCATTCCAACACGCATACCGAGAATGAAGAGTTTTTCGGTTTCAGTAATGCAAGTACAAATTAATGGCTGTACATTCAGGTTTCGCTTTAGACACAGCAAACAGCATTAAATTCCATTCTAACTCCACTTTGTAAAGTCGATGTCGAATTTTAATGAGCTTAGCATACGTTTCCGTTCGTCCCTGTTCTACGCCCGAAAGCCCAAGAGCAGGGACGTGAGTCTTGGAATGTGTAAAAACGGCTTAGGGTGCCCTCATCAGCGAAGGAGCGAATTGGATTTGAAGTTCTAGGCAGAAGATCGTGGAAGTCGGGAGCTCATCATTTCTAAAAGACTCATCAGAATTTGACTGTGGACTATGAACGACATTTTTAGTGCTAAGAAAATAAGAAAAAGAGTCGCAGTAGTGGAACACTAGCATTTGAATATTGAGTTTGAGACATGGAAACATACAAAATAATTTGAATTTAATGGCCAGAAAGGTAGTTAAATAAGAAAAAGAGTCGCAGTAGTGGAACACCAGCATTTGAATATTGAGTTTGAGACATGGAAACATACAAAATAATTTGAATTGAATGGCCAGAAAGGTAGTTCCTAGTGGATTGAACAAGAGACGCATTTTCTACAAAAGCGGCTGATGACAAGCCCTGTGAAATGTGTTGAAAAGATTGGTCACACTTATCGGTAAGATAGGCCGTCAAATCTCTAGTAGATCTATTGGCACTGAAACCGTTCTGACGGTCGCTAAAGCCCGTATGACACTAAATTTTTTCCTCATTTTTATAATGTTGAAAAGTCAGCGGTGTGTAAAAGAGACTAAAAGTGTATTACGAAAGGGGTAGCAATTGTTTGCAAAGCAACCGCAAATTTTCAATCGAATTTATTTTCAAATAATCTTGAAATGTCAAAAAAAAGCTGCCAGCAACTGGAAAATGTGATTTGAATACATTTTTAATGCATTTTTTTGACGTGTCTACATTACAAAGTTGGTGTGGGAGCGTATTGGAATCCCGCTTTTCAAAAATCCCGAAAAAAAAGTTTTAAAATCCCGTCTGCTAAAATACTGCTTTTCTTAAATCCCGTCTTCTAAAATCCCGCTTGTTCAAAATCCCGATCAATTATAATCCCGCTTTTTAAAATCCCGCCAAATCCCGCCAATCCCGTTTTTTTTACAAAACATTGTTATCAAAAAAATAGATGTTGGTTATATGCGCTTTTTTATTATATTATTATTATATATGTATTTAAAAATATTAAAAATACTAGACCAAAAAGAAAATGCATCCGAATGTTTTTAGTTTGTACTGTAAGCACTCATTTGTTTTTGTTTACATATTCTACATTGTTTTTACGCATTGCGAAAATAGTGTATAATGCACATACAAATTTAAATTTACTGCTGTAACAATAACTGCATTTGAAAATAACACTCATTGCTTAATTTATTTTAATTTTCTTATCATCCTGCATTTACAATCAAAAGTAGTTGCTTTATTTTAAAAAATCGCCGCGATTTTAGTAGTTGCTTTATTTCAACTACTTTTGATTGTAAAAGCGGGATAATAAGAAACGGGATTATAAAAAACGGGATTATAAGAGGCGGGATTTTAAAAAGCGGGTTTTAAAAAAAGCGGGATTATAAAAAGCGGGATTTTAAGAATCGGTATTATAAAAAGCGGGATATCGAACCCAACCCGTTGGTGTGTACGCACTCATTCCTATCGGGAATTTTCGTTCTAATTTTTCGTACTGCTCTAGTTTCATTTTAAAAGCTGAAAAAATGCAAAAAAAAATGTAGGGTCATACGGGCTTAAGGAGTTTTTGTGATTTAGGATTTTTCTTTATAAGCTGAAAAACGCCGAAGAAAATTTGTCAAACTACTGCTGTCAAATTTTAAATCGAATCTGACAGTGAGACCGATTTTTTTTTTTCGACTTTACTTCTTAATATCTTGTTTTTTTCTTCAATACTGATCCTGATACACGAATCATTTGTAAATCGCCCTTAGATACACCATCCCCCACCCGTTAGTCGAACTACGACAGTTCAAAGTTAAGTCGTAATCACTTTCAGATGAAGCAAAAGAGAAGCAAATTTTATTTAGTTTTTTTTGACAGGGCTACTCATGCATTTTACATCATAAAACGCGGCTAAAATTATGTGTCGAAATGACTCAAGTCAAATGGCCCAATATAATATGCAAACTTTTTTAGAAAAAAAAAACTCTTTAAACAATTTGTACAGCTGACACACAGTTAAACTGTCTCGTGTAGGCCTTTCATGAATTATGTATGTATCACCAGTGCTGGCCATTACAAATAGAGTTATACAACAATAGGTAGAATTATGGTCAAATGAATTCAAAGGAATCCATCCATTTGGCGATATAGAACGAACAGAAAAAAGAATCCACCACTATGCTGACACAAGGAATCTGTGCTTATGCGATCGACAGCCGACCGCAAACAACGAAAACGACGGCGCACCGTACTCGAGACTGTAAAGGCACTGATCCAACAACAACGACGACGCGAAAAGATGGAAATGGAATGCATTATTGGATTTCTTGGTGTTGTTAAGTGCATATTAAATAGACTAATGATAGGTAACAAAAAAAAAATGCTAACACTTCGTCGGAGTTGCTGGAAAGTATTCAACCGTCCAGTGGATGGATGTGTCCCGATTTGGAGTTCAGCGCACAGAACCGCATTCAAAACGAGAACGGCAATATGAATACAACGAAAATGGGAATTATTATAGTTAGCCTGTCCGTGTGCCGTGCTGTGATGGAGCGGCGGGAACGAGCACTGTTGTTGCTCTTCTGCGCGTCCTGCGAGTGGACATTCCATTGGCATTAAATCATACGACTTATGGTTAAGTTAGCAGCCTGATGAGCGCTTTATATAGTAAATTAATTTCTATATGGCAATTATGTATTAATTAGTTTAAATCTGATTTTGTTTGTTTGTTGTTTTTTTTTTTTTGGATCCGCTTCGTTGTGGGATTTCGTAAAGATTACAAGATATATTTATTTTTTTCAAGAAGCTTTTACAAGATGTACAAGACTTTTTACCTCAAATTCATCAAATTTCAAGATTTTTGATATTAAGTACTTTTTAGATCTAACAAATTAAAAGAACCTTTTTTATTGAAGAAAACCGTTTTCTATTAATTCCATTGTTTAATGTGAGTCGAAGAGAGCCCATGCAAAATTTGTGTTTCACTAACGTTTCCATCAACTCTAAAGAAACATGAATTTTAACGAATGTGATAAAACAACTGATGTACCTAACGTGTTTTTGGAAAAATGTTTTAGGAGTAAAAACAGAGGATGCAAATTTTGCATATCCAGTCTTTCTTTTATTTTCAATATTTTATCTCTTTCACATACCTCTGCAAATGTTGAAGTAATATTTTCTGGTTTAAATTTAATAAAACAAAAATTCGTAATCGTTTGAGTGCGTACTGAAACAGTTGCTAAAATTTCAATCCTTACAAAGGTTTTGTTGCACTTTAATGAACCGAAATTCTATGATCTTGATATAAGCAATGAAATTCTAAGTCAATTTAATTCAAATATGTTCCAAAATTTCAAAAACCATTAACATTAATTTATGACAAAATTTTGTTTTTATTGATATTCAGGTGATTTATGTTTAAGTAGTAGAGTACTTCAAAATTGTGGTTTATATTTCTCTCTTGTTTATATTTTGAACAAAATCTTGAAAAAAACATTTTTTACTTCCGAAAAATAGGACTTTCAGATTTTTTATCTGGGAACACTGTCCACAAGATCGAAAAGTTCTATATGAAAATCTGTCAACGAGCGACAAAAATTGAGTGAAGTATGATCATTTTTATAGCCGAACTTGATGTCAAGGCGAAGCTATCGGATATAAGGCCGCACAGAGATTCTTGATTAAGGAATAGTATAAAACAAGAGGTGTTGGATTTTGAGCGGTTGCCTTATCCAAGGGAGCGATCCAAACATCGACGTAATGCTCGTGTCAAAGACATGTCCAGGAGATGCCTTGAAATCCGACCCATTAGTAAGGCCGCCTCTAGGTATGCAGGGTGTGGAGGACCCTCCACAAATATGGATCTAGGGCTCCGCGAAAGAAAGCCCCAGGAAATAAGACCCCAAATTAAATATTAAATACAAAACAACAACAAAGAAAATTATCTAAATTTGGGGTCAATTTCACTTTTTGGGCCTTTTTTCATTTTTCCAATTGGAGACCAATTTCATTTTCATTTAAAAAATAACACACATAGCTGACGAAATTTTGCGTTAGATAATAGCTGAAAAAATTGCTTAGCTCTGATGGTTGTAAAGGTGGGGCTTACATTTTAAACTAATCTAAGCGTGTAATAAAATAGCTGAAAAAATCGAGCGATTTATTTAAATTTTAAGCCTTGCGTTGAAAACCATCAGCGAGTACTAGAATAACTGAAAAAATCGAACGTTGAAAACCATTAATGAAAAAAATTAAATAATGCCCTCATTTCATTGGGGCATTTTTTTCTCCATGTTAAAAAAGGGGCTATAATTTAATTATGAAAATTTATTCCAATTCTGGGCCCTTATGTAATTTTCACTTTTGGGGTCTTATTTCGCAGAGTCTCCATCTTTTCCCACCGACTTTTGATCATCAGGAGCGATGTATTCTCGTACAAAACTATTCCGGGAACGATCAGAATTTCATCGAAAGAATGTCAGTTCGCCATCTTTTATCTGCTGTCAATTTAGAAATGGGTTAAGGGGGGAAAACAATGAAATATTTATATTCCTCGTTCGCATCAGCGTTTTCCAGCCCCCAGCCCAAATATTAAAATCATATACCTCTGCAATAGTTATACTGAAAGAACAACATATCGACAGCCGCAGCGTAATTTATTTCCAAGCGCGACAGTATCTGATTTCAACCAATTTTCGAATAGAGCAGCCACTGTCGATTATCGTCTTACACGTTTTATTTCGTCCGTATGACCTGAGGGAGTCCGCGAAGATTGCACGTAACTCACATTACTCTACAACAAGAACTGCAATATTATGGGAGGTAGGAAGCATGACCCTTCTTTCCAGCACCACCAACAACAACAAGAGCAATAATCATCATAATCGCCATAAATTTGTAACCAATATCCTCACAGGAACATCTTGTTTCGAACTCACCGTACAAGTCGAGTAACATTTTTCGAATAACTTCGAATCCTGCACCTATGACGTTGCGTTGCTGTTGCGCACACACGCACAGCACCAATTTTCGTCGACTGCTCGCAGCCAGAATCATCCAATTCCGTGTGCTTATGAATGGATGATTATGATGATGATAGTGATGGCCATGACGAACCCAGCATACAACTTTGGGGGAAAATTCCTTCGAATTTAATTTCCCTGTTGGGTTTGTTGAAGAGATTTGCTCCTTCTTCTTGGGCGCAGACGTGTCCATCGGTCCATCGGTCATTGGTTGTTTATATTTTTTGCGTTTCGTTTTCTGTCGAGGTTTGGCAGAAGCGAGGGTTTGGGTTTTTGACTGCCGACAACGACAGCCACGACCAAGAGTCCAACAAGTGAACGGATGTGAACGGTTTTGATGGGAATAATAATTTGAAAGAATTCGCAACAACCAGTAGTGAACCTGTTACCTGTTCATCGGATCATTTTTGTTATTTCTGAGCTGTGTGTGAATATTCGAGTTTTACAGTTGAATCGATTTCATTGAGGGCGTACGGTCTTAAGATCACGTACTGTGGTGTTGTGTGTTATGTGAGAGCAACGCTAGAGGTTGTTGTTGTAGTCTTTTGTTTGTCAATCGATGGCTGGGCAGAGTTGAGCGGTTTAGGAAGTGCAATTTATTTTAGTGATCGGCATATGTTTAATGCCGCTGACAACTGTGAATAGATGGCAAGTTTGCGCTGCTCAACTCGATTATTACTTGGACACGATTCACGAGTCCATCATATCGCGCTAATGAAGTCGGCAACCGTTCTCAATTAGTTAGAGAATGAATACCGTATTTACAGGTAGAGGCGCACGGCTTTAGGATGCCATCGGCAATACGGTCACTGTCACTGGTGAACTCTACAGGGCCATGATAAACGACTTCTTACTTCCGTAATTGGATGTGCGGGGCTTGGCGAACATGTGGTTTCAACAAGACGGTGTCACTGCACACACAGCACGAGCCACAATGGATGTTGTGAAGGGAGAGTTTCCTGGTCGCGTCTTGGCGATTTGGAATGGCCAGCAACACCACCTGATTTAACCATCCCAGACTTCTTTCTTTGGGGCTGCTTGAAGTCGCGGGTTTATGCCAACAAGCCTCAGATAATCGCAGCTCTTAAGGAGAATATTCGAGAAACGAACACCGGAAATCTTGCGGAAAGTCATTGAAAATACGATAAAACGGGCACAAATATATATCAATGTGTATCAACAGTGGCGGCAGCCACTTGACGGATATTATCCTTTTTATTTAACAGAAAAATTAAAGATTTTCATCACTCAAAATAATTATTTTTTTCATTTAGTAAAAAGTAGTTTATACAAAATTAATCATTCAATTTTGTTTTTAGACACAACTTCGATCTGTGTGTGTCATCGCTTTTCTTGGAAGAATGTCCAAAATCCACATACCAGCTTTGAACAGTTTGTTCGAGTAAGTTTCCAGCGATTCTAGGTCAAATTGTTTAACGGTGCTACGCCGCCATATCTTTCAATTGTTTGTTGATTTTAATGCATGGTTTCATGTTTCGAATTCTGGCATTTTAACCGTCCGAGCCAGTGATTATAGATCGTGCGTAATTACCCATTTCGTGGGCATTTTCACTTCAAAATAAGCTAAAAGGGCGAAAAAGGGCATATTCTTTAAAAAAAAAAGGGCATTTCTTCAAATATTCAAATAGGTACGTCATCCTATCTTATATACCTATTCATTTTATGAAACTAGTTTTATATCTGAATGCAATCATTAAATAATGCACACTCTGAAGCAACCCATTTGGATTCATTCAATGAATGCACTCATTTTGAAAATGCAAGATCTGTCATTTCGTTGTTGTCAATGTACCTACGCCTACGCTACATATTTCATTGCGCACTTGTCTGGTTTTTTTTTAATCTGTTATTTTCGCCATATGGTAAGTATTTAATTTCTAAAACGTTGTTTTAGAGAAAGGAAGCAAAAAGCAATTCCTGGCTTGATGATTCTAAATTTGCTGCTTGGCTGAGGCCGCTGCTGTTTTTTTTTTTTTTTTTGTTTAATTTTTGTGCTTTTTTATATTTACGTAAATATATATGTATGTATATTTTTGTGTGGAATATCGTGGGGTTTTTCTAACAACGGCGTGGGCAAAAAGGGTATTTTTCATAATCGTCCGAAAAGTCTGGCATCACTGGTCCGAGCTTGGCAAGTTTACCTGGACACATGTATTTTTTAGTCTTAAATGTTTTTATAATACAGCAGGTGCCACGCCTCGATTTACCAAGCCGCACAAATTTAAAAAAAAAGTTTTCAACGGACAATATGCGTTCATTTACAAAATTAAAAAGTTAAGACCATGATATAGCATTTGAAATTAACTCTTGATGTTCCAAGCCAATTTTTCAAATCCTGTTCATACCTCGTGAAGTAATTCGTACTTTATCTCCTGTAAGTGTCAATCAATAGCTCTTTGAATGCTCATTTTTCTATGCGGGGCGCAACGACTTGTAGCCCAGTTTCGCCCACATTTTGCAAAGTCACATACAATGGGCATCCATGTACTAAACTTTGCAACTATATCTTGCCAAACATAGCTTTTGAAATATTGTTCTTTGTATCAAGAAGATTGACCTATTAGTGTGTATGAAAGGTACTACGCCCTCAATCCAAAATCCAAAACATGATGTAGTACTAAAAACATTCTCAGAAGATCTAAGGATGATCAACTGTCCATGGGTATCAAATCGGATAGAAATTCTGGAAACATATTAAAGACAAACAGGCTTTTTGCATTCACATTCATCATAACAGACATTTAATTGCCAAATTATGGCCGGAGGCCAAGGTCCACCACGGACGGCAGCGTTACTTCTGGTCCAGCACTACTTAAATAGCCTTTCATAGATGTTTGATGTGCGAATAATGTACGACTTTTACCAAAATACCTACTCAAGGCAGATAAACCATTATGGGTTTTCGTTTCCCACGGAAACATTCCATTCGCCTGTACATCTATTAATCATCAGCACAAAATCGTCTTCGTCATCTTCCTATTTCCTCTTTTAACGACTTCTACATAAAATTGATCTCCACTGTCCACTTAGCACAAAATCTGACCGACATTTCATTTTGAAGCCAATTTGCATATTTTCTCCACTGAGAAGAATCTCCAACCCAATCATCGTGCATGCGCCAAAGCCCGTCAACTGTCAATCACTCAATGCCCGTATTGACATTAGGTGTGGCACGTGGTAATTACTGCATGTGAGTAACGAAAAATTGCTTTGACACCACGCTAAGCCGACATGGATCTGTGGAGCACAATGAATCCATTGTAAGACTTTCACATCGACTGCTTTACCGGGATGATCACATCGGGATGATGGACGCATAGATTTTGACAGAAAGCCCAATCGGTGGGAGTTGTTCCAACCCATGCAAATAAACTAAAAACAATTCCATTCAAAGTGAAAGACATCAATTGCCGAAATGTGTCGTAGCGGATTTATTGAATTCAAACTACAGAACAAGATAAAAATGAGTGCCCCTACAGGCATGCTCGCGCTCAGCCCAGCTCAATGCTCAGTAGATTCGGCTGCGCATGCACGTATTTGAGTAAGAAATATATTACGCACCACAATGGACAGTAATCACACAGCAGAACAAAACTATGCCGCCATTAATAACTATTTTCTTTACTCTTTTGTAAAGTAAGAATTCCGTATGCAAATTTGCCCGCAGAATCATTTTTATAGGCAAAATATTCACTGAGCTAAATAAATTAGCCTTTGGCATACATTCGATCGGGACGTACGGTTAACTTACCCAATTCCTGTAACGCACATTTTTTTTTATTTTATTTTTCCCGATTTTAATTGCCTCGCCAGATTAATTTTTTTCTGTCGAAGACTGCTTTTAGATCGCGTTTAGCATCCTACGGATTTTTTTTTATGCGCGATTATGAATTTAAAACTGGTACGCACAAATGGCGAAAGTAAGTGAAATCATTAATTGAAATACAATCATGAAACTGAATTAAAGTGAAAAGTTAACAAGTTGGCTACGGCGGAGTGGCGCGGCGAAGACGAAAGCCAATTGAGTGTGGATTCTGTTTTTCAATTTAAATGAAAAAGAAAGAGAAAATTAGAAAATTTCACACCGTGGAGATTTAGCAAATGTTCTAATGGCCAACGTTGACAATGGAATCGTTCACCGAGGAAAGAGATTCAATGATAAATTCTAGACAATGGATTCCACTGTATGAAATTATGCCGTGGACATGGCAACAAGTGATCAAGGTCGGTGCTTCGATTAAGTACAGTGGAGATCTTACAGATTAATTCATTTGATGGTGGTCTGTGTGAGGTTAGGTTGAGGGTTTCCCAAAGCAAAGGGAGGCCATCTTTAATTAAGCACACGCACTGGGAAGAAGTGTTTTAACAAAGGGCAAGTAATGTTGGGTTTTTTTTTTAAATCCAACTAACAAAATGCAAAGAAGAAGTGTTTAACAAAAATACAGAGGATAAGCTGAGTCTCAGACACCAAGGAGTAACGTGGTTCCATCTGCTACTTACTTTTAAATTCCATGCTATTTTGTAAGATACAGTTTTCTGGTGGTAAAAAATGTGGCAGAAACGAACAAAATTTATGAATAGGTCAACTTTTCACAACGGCGGTGTCGACTTTTGAAAAACTTATATAAATAGGCGAAGGCAAATATTTAAGAACCACTTGCACTGCCTTAAACACAACATTTTTGCTTGATTTTTTTTTGTTGCGAAGATTGTGCAGAGAGGCAATGTTGTGTATAAATTGTTTTCTAATATGTCACTATGTAAGTGATAATCGAGCTTGTCCCTTTCGCTCACCAAATGTATTGGTATTTCATACCTGCAGGCTGATTTGGGACCAAGTCACTCTGTATTAATTCACACGGTATTTGCCTAGGTATGGCTGCTGTGCTCGCCCACACATAAAATGCAGAAAGCAAATGGCGACCGTACAACGAAGAGTACCTCTCCGGAGCTAGTATTATATACAGAAAGCGTTTTGAATAAAAAGAGAAGACAGCAGGACACAACACAGAAAGCTCGGAGCAGAGTCCATAGGGGTAGTTTGCCTGAATATGGATCAGATTTAGCCAGTACAAGTCCGACAGTCCTGGAAACTTGGTCACCCCTCACGAAGTCATTGACGTTTGGGTTGATAGGCTTATTAGTATAGGCTTCTAATAGGATTGGTCAACAAAGTCACGACACTTATACGAAACGGGATTAATAATAGACTGGAGCACCAGGGCGAACTCTTCAATCAATCCCAGTAAGGCTGTCATAACCAGTAATGCCATTCTGACCGGATTCCTGTCATATCCGATCGAATTATCTTTACTTTGGACGGAGAAAGATTTTAAATCCGGTGTAACCGGCTATTGACCGAAACTACAGAATTCTTTAACAGGAAAAAAACGTATTTTGACCGGAATATTGTACTAAACGTAAAGAATTTTTTTTTCATAATTTTAATAATAACGAACGCGCTCAGAATATAAAACAGAAACCAGTTTACTGCGCCGTACTAATAACAAATTTTAGTCTCGACTTAAAATTTACGGAATTTACTTTGTAATGCAAAGCTTTTTAAAAAATTGTTTCATTAGATTTAAGATTAATTTTGTGTTTTAAATTAGCTACTAGTATGTATAGTGAAAATATATTACTACTAGAAACAGAAATAATATACTGGATATTAACACCACCATACGCCCATCATCGGACGTCATCCTCAGAAAAACATTGTCGCTGTTTCATAGAACCTCATTCACCTCGCATACTTCTCTTTCGTTTCACTTAATCGGATAAAACTTCACGCAGTTTTTGTTGAAATATATGTGATTATGGGATGTGCGCCAGCCAACCACCCCAAAGCAGAACAACGATCAAGAACAACGCTGATTGTTGCTGATTATTTTCGATTTGAGAAAATAAATTTAGTTTTTTCATGTTAGATTTTGGGTTGTACACAGAAAGCTGATTGATGGCTCAAAATAATTGTGGAAGTGTTGGCTCTATTAAGTATTTTGTTTTCCTTGCAGTGATTAAGAAGTGTTTGAGTAATTACGATTAAAAGGCAGTAAAGTTAGAAAAAAAAAACATATTTTGTTCAAAAACGCAATGATATGAATAGCCTATGTCCTTCTCAGTATCTTTATGGACATTTCAACAAAAGTTTCATCGAAATCGGTGCAGTAGTTTTCACGCCAACAGTTAACATATGAAAACGGCTACAGTTTTATTATATGTATAGATATACAAAATAGTCTGACCGAATTAAAAAAAAAAAAAAAAAATCGGTAATTCGGTCAGATTTGACCGGATTCACTTTTTTGTAGTGGCACAACTGGTAAAAACTCGCTGAACCTTAAAAAAAACTTAAAAAAATTGTAAGTTTAGTTAAAATTGGACAAAGGGGCGTAACACCTCCCATTGTACTGCAAACGTTGTTTCTCGACACTCAGAGGAACTAAAGTTGTAAAATTTTGAATTTGTTATCCGAACAAAGCTCTTTTTGAAATGTGGCGAGACTTGGTAAAAAAACTTATATACTGACATATCCGAGAGCCTTAACCTTAGATTTGGTAAATGAACCTTTACTACCTGTGAAAAGCATTTTAAAAAATGTGAGCAGTACTGGACAAAGAGGCGTGGCATCTCCCATATTACTATGTCTCCAAATTCATGGGAGCTAAACTTCCTTGGAACATTGGTGTGCATTGCCCGAACAAACTACTTTAGAAAACGGGGCGTGGCACTTTATATACAACAAGGTAGCCGCAGTAACCCACGCCCAGTACCAGTGTTGCCGAAAGTACTTCCATATGATTATTGTACTACTTTCGACACCTCTGTACCCTCCATTCACATTCGTACTCCTTTATTTTTCAAAGACCTAAAATATATAACACTTTCAGCAAAGTGTAATTTTTCGACCTTAATAAATTTAATTAAAATTTGGTAGCACTTTTATCTTCCAAACTGTCGTCAAAAAGGGAATTTCCCTCTTTCTAGTTTGTTCTTGATTTTAGTTGGCTTCATGCAATTTTCATCCGTCAGTTCGGTATTTATTTTATTGTTATTTGAGACTGTGGTTTGGTGGTTCCGTGAATTTTTAAGACTAAAAAATGCCTGTAATACTATTTTTTTCAAAATACTCCCCTCTTTTGGCTGCAGTACTACTTTATAATATTTCTCTCCGGCAACACTGCTCACGCCACTCTTATTCTTTCTTGTAGATATTGATAATTGCGAGGAATTGCAATTGGTACATCATTCTATACCTAGAGATTTAAATTGTAGATCCTTAAATCTTTCAAATGATGGAAGTTGAGTTATATTAAAAAGAATGTTAGATTAAATAATCTACAAAAGGCAGTGAGCGGGAGATCTTAGGTGGTTCCATGTCTCGATAAACAGAAATTCAATAAAAAAGGGTTTTCTCTCTGTTTCATCACATAAACATCCGAGAGTGCAACTGTCATGAGAGAGAGGTCTCAATTCAGTGATTCGGTTTCAGCATAAAGTTGTAGGTCCCATTCATTCGAAAAGTAAAAATTGACACAAAACGAATGGTACGTCTACGAACCTGTGCGGAAAATGTTTTTATATTTTTTTTAGCGAAGCAGCTAGAAATGCCCACAATTCATCCATTGTTGACTCCAAATTCAGTTTTGCAGTGTTTCAACCCTCTTCAACTACTCAACTCAACTCAAATTAAACCAGACTTTTGCGGGCGAGTGGCATTTTATTTTCTGCCATACACCAAAATCGACTATAAACTCAGCCACAAAAAGCCGGAAACACACGAAATGTACCTCACATTTGGAGAACATCCATTTCCATCTAAGACAGGGGGCCTTTCTTATAATCATTAACCTTCACACTTTATATTTTGTAGGTCGGTAATTTTATATGGAAAATTTCGCCATTGTGAGTTCGTACCCTGGACATTAAATACGATTATTAGTTTATAGCGCAAGATCTTTTACATCTTAGTAGGAAGGTCACCCTTACCACCCTGATACCACCTTAACAAATAAATCAACTGTGTATCTAATGTGGGTCTTAGAAACAAATGCAAGAGTAGGTAATTGAAATTTAATTAGAATTTTGAATATGAATCTCTGCCTGAAACCCCTCGCCTATTTTAGCACACACACAAATACGTGTGCCTTCTTTTTGGTCACCAGTCACCACTTGATTCCAAACAGTTGCAGTCGTGCGATTATCTCCGCGCCATCCCGTTAAACAATCTCACTGAACTATAACCCAACTAATCCATATCGTAAATAATTACGAGGTTACTTCCCTGTTGATCTTCTAATCCGACGCTGTGGCTTTTAGCATCTCGCCAATTAAATCAAGAATTATTTTCAACGTACTTCGCTGCATTTACGACTCTAACGACTGACGTCTGTATCTGCAGCTACTTATTATACGATCACTGTTCCCGCTTACTTTGCGTGTAATTGAAATAATAAATTAGGCCTAATTACGAAATGATTTACTGCAGATAGATTAAAACCACAAACCGCTCATTCCTGTTGTTGATCATGACGATTTGATGTTCGTCTATCATCGCGCAGCGCTAACAAAATCAAATAAATAGCAAAAAAACAAAAGCAATTACATTAACCATGACACCGCGTTAAAGTACTCGTATCTTGGGCCACTTGTTGCGTCCGGAGTTGGTTGCTGTTTTATGCCACGTTAAATTTATAGCCGTGAATTCATTCAGTTTGTCTGCGGCGGGAAAGGAGCTCCAACCATCGCGTTCTTTACCATCGCAGTATCGAAGTCAAAAAAAAAAAAAAAACCACTGAAAACCTCTTCCCGACACATTTTCATTGTGCTCCCTGATGGTCATTGGGAGTGGGACTGCGACTGGGACTCAATTCAACTCAAGTTACGAGTTAAGTAAGTCGCACAGGCGGCGGTGGCGTCCGTCATCGGCTAAAGACGTTTGGTGCCCTGAATTAATGTATCTCATAACGCACAACACTCGCTCTTAATTACTGTTCTCACGAAAGTGAGGAAAATAAAGGTCATCGGATACGGATACACCTTGCTGTCTGCAAAAGACACGGAACGAAGTACCCAGTACACAGAACTGATAGCCGTGAAGAATGGAGTTATTTTGATAGCTCTTCGAGCCGAGTTGGTGGGCCGCGGGCTTGTGCTTTCGTCAAGATACAATCGAAACTGTAAGATCTCTTTGGGGGTATTAAAGGCAGACGCTCACACACTGTGCACTTGTAACTGTGTGTATCTTATACTTTGGTTCGTGGGGAGATAAACGGTTACTGGGTTTGGGTTGTTATTGCTGTTAAATTTTTTTTTACTTGTTCTTCACCGCATGAAGATGTTGAAGCCAGCACCGCAGCAGCCAAGCAAAAGTGAATATCATTCATACGCATCGGTAATTCACGTCTAATGAAGGATAAATACGTTCCGATGGACTCCGAGTTTTTTTTTTGGACAAAAAAAAACCTCTTGTATGTACAGTTACGATTAGTGGTAATAAAAATAATTTGTTTTTCGGGTTCCGCCCGAAGCTCGATCAGTAGTTGTGCAGAGTGATTGATCAGCGTTTATGTAAGGTGACTGAATGTCAGTTACCGCGACTGAGGAAAATATGGGTTATTGTGAATTATTAATGATGTTACAGGTAGAACACGTATTGAGCCGGGGTTATAGTGTAACTGAAATGTGGGCTACCTACATTTTTAAGGCGGGTTTGTGTTTCTGTGGTTTCGTGTTTAAACAACAACCTAGGCGTCGACTGAACGATGTTCAATTTGGCCTGCCGGCACTGTACTCGATGTTGATTTGGCGGTGAAGTGATTGACATGCTTTGGGGAATGATTACTTTTATGAGGTTCATCGACCCGAATTTGATTTTTTGATTGAATTAGTTGTTTGGGGTACAACGTAAAACTGAACCGCGGTCAATTAGTGTCAATTTTCAACCAGAAAAGGATGAACAAAGGATGAGTTAGTTTACATTTTGTTGTTGCTTTTGAATAGGGTGAATTAAAAAAAAATGGTCCAACTATCTCTTGCATTTTGCGGAAGAGCAATAGTCGCATAATTTCATCCCTAAGCTAAAACTATAAAGTTGCAATAAATATACGAAAATGGAGTCTAGATTATGGCGCAGCTAAAAAAAACGATCATACCAATGCTAAAGAATAAGACACACACCTGCACAGTTGAGAAAAGAAACACACAAGCAGTGATTAAGAAATTAGTATGCAGAAATTTGCTTGAATTGATTGATAGCTTTTGTGCACAATATTTAAGACAAATATTCAAAAGAAATGCTTGATTGATTGTTTTCATTCGTTTAATGTGCGGAACGTATTGTGCAAACTAGAAACAGAATGCTCAGACAAGTGTTGGGAAATGCTTCCAGCGATTACCTAAGGCCCTAGCTATAGCCATACGTAAAACGAAACCGTAAAAATGTTATTTTGCTTTTGTTTACCTCTTAAACCTAATGGTGAAATATAAACTTCGTTTATCAAAAACAAATAAGCAAATGACCGTTAAATTTTCTAGAAAAATTATTTATTCAGTTTTCCGTGGGAAAAACTTTTACCGATCAAATACTCAGTTAATTCCTCTAAAAAAAACCAAATCATTCTACTGAAATGTTTCATTTCTTTACCGTTCCATTTGTCAGATTTTTTTTTTCTGATGGAATTCAATCAGTGGTGGTTGATTTTTTGTAATTATTTTCGGAGGGAAATTTTTTTCTGACAGATTTTTTGCTATGACCGCCTAAACGAAAATAAATTCTTTTTCATACTGTTCAAACTTTTCGGTTGTAGTATTTTACGTTCAAAACTTTTCTGTTTAATTTTACTTATGATAACTGAGGCAAGTGCGATTTGATCACGTAGTGAGAAAGAGCCAAGAGAATAGTTCGCGACAACGTCAGTGTCAAATATGAAGAAGGAAAAACCAAGTGACAGCTAAAAAACTTGTAGGAAAACAAAAGAGAATTTATATGGCTGTAACATGATTTTGTTAAACAATTATTAAAAAGTTTATAATAAAGTCCAAAAAACAGAATAAAAACATTTTAGAATTAAAACTGATGTTTATCACATGTATAAGTGAAAAGAAGAGAGGTTAAAGTAATGGGAATTGTGCGCTTTTTGGCAATATTTGAACAAAACACTACTCTGGCCAGGCCATTAAAAAACGGCTTTGTTATCCTACAAGTTTTCTTGACGTTTGAATTTGAACCAAATAGATAGCCCATCTGTGAAAGGATAGGCTTCGCGAAACACTCTATCGACTTCAGAATTGGGACGGCTTCAGAGTTGGAACGACTTCAGAAATGGAACGACTTCAGAATTGGAACGACTTACTGATATGAACGCAGAGACCTTTATAACTTTACCCAAGGATATGAGACAGGAAAACAACAGATATTTCAACGAGTAGATCCTTAAGGTCTTTTTATATTGGTATGGGTTTCGTTGATTTCTCTTTCGGTCTCAAAATATTGAGAAGAGTTTGCTGGTTCACCATAAAGCGTTTGACCGCTCAGAAATTATTAAGAAATTGTACCAAAGATCGAGCTCGGTTACGGGTGCTTAACGTTTGTTTACCAAAGAGATATCGGAATGCGTAGGATAAAAACGACTCTTTAGTTAGCAGTTCCTATCAGCGTTGCCACTTTGCTGCAATAGCAGTAGATCTACTGCACATTTTGCAAAAAATAAATCTACCGCCACTAAATCCAATCTACTGCACTTTGTCTGTTTAATAAACATTCTCTTAATCAGCTGTAGAAAAACCATGCATAAAAATAACTCCTGTAAAGAACCTCTGAACGAAGCCAACTTATTGTGAACTTATTGTGTTTATTGTGATGATTAATATAGTTTTAACCAATTGATCTTTGTTTTTTTTTTTTTTGTATAACAAAAAATGTACTGCGGAAAGATGAATCTACTACTTTTTTTTAATGATCTACTGCGCTCCTCTTTTATTAAAGTCGCAACGCTGGTTCCTTATTCATTTATGTACAATTTGTAATAATGGCTGCGTCAATCGCAATTGGGAGCCAATTTGTAGGTATAGCAGTTCCAGTAGCTTCACAAAGTCGAGTTAGATCGAAGTTCTGCTTCGTTCCTCTTCTAGCGGATCTCCTAAATTGAGGAATCATATTCAATTTTTGACTGCCTGTTAAGTGTCCATTAGATTATCTACAATGCCAACCAATTTTTTGTCAAATTATTTTCAGTTTTCATTGTCTCATAAAACAAAAATATTTTTTTTCCAGTAACATAATCCTGTGAACTGTTTTAATTAGAATTGCGGCAATTTCCAATTTCCAGGTATTTTTGTCAAACTTATCGATACTTATCGACGTCTTAAAAGTGTACGATATATTTTATTTTATCCCCACCGAAATCGGCAGATTGGTTTGGAATTCCTTTCAATTTTGTTGCCTTGATATACGCAAAAGTTAATTAAAGTATTTGCAGTTAGTTATTCCCATAACCTGTAGTTCTAAATCTAGTTGCTGAAAATCCCAAACATCTCCACCAACAATTCATAGACGCCACTTCAAGGTAAGACAGACTTTGAAGAAATGAAGAAATTAACACAAAATAATAAATATTCTTGTACATAATGATTATAATGTTTCACAAGCCGTGTTGCCACTTTTTGGTATAAAAACAGATATAATAATAAAACCAAATCTTTCTCGCTGAAAGTCCCAGGTATTTGAATTTAATAATAATAATTGTACTTGTAAAGGTGGCTTGAATTTAATTTTCATTCAGTTTAATATTCCCATTTGAATTTTTAAAATTTCTCTCAGTCTCGTAAGAGTGCTTATGAGTTGAGAAACTCGCAATTTTATCGGCAAATGTAGCTACTTTGCAATTAGATGAATACGAAAAGCTATCAAGTGTACAGGTTATAAAATAAAACAGACCCAAAAGCTAGCTCTTGTGGATCACCTCTCCGAAAATAGGAGCTAAGACCTCGGCCTTCAAATTGCAGCAAGTGGCTTAAAATCCAACTTAAAAAAGAAGGCTTTGGAGCCACACATCATAAGTTTTATTTATCATCTAGCTCAACAATGATCTGCACATCAGCGGAGACCACAACTATTGTTGCTATTAGTTTTAGATTTGATGAAGCAAATTTTATTTGATCATGACAGATTTTGCTCAGATTCTGGAAGATGTAGAAGCCTGAATGACAGCTTAGAATATTTTACAGATGTGTAAGCTCCATTTAGTATTCTACTCGTTTTATTCTGATAAAGAACTGTTTGAGTAATCGCATGTTAAAGGCAGTCAGAAAAGAAATAGATTTTGTTTAAAAAACTCTTTCAAAAAGTAGGCGTTCCAGTGAATGACATATACCATTTGTGCGGAACTACACACAATCTTATTATAAAAAAAATAACCTAACCTGAAATGGGATCATATGAAGGTTGAGTAGATTTTTTTTCCACGGAATTCAACACCTGATCAAATGTTTTCTATTCCACTGTGCTAACACTATCCTGAATATTAAACACTTCTCCAAAAGAACGTTTTCTATACCAATTCAGTGAGTTCTTATTGTGAATACTCAAAAAAACCCTCGTACATATCTCCCTACCAACTTTAAAAATTAAAGTAAGCTAAAAATTTCATTAAATACCTACAATCAAACAAAAAACTACTACCTATACATAACCTCATTATATTTGCACAAAAAAAAAACATATGCCGTACTTATAATAACTTTAAGTCTGGACTTTAAATTTGGAGAAGCTCACAATTGCGAAATTCATTTGGAAAATATATCCAATCGGCCTTACTAAAAATCATTTTTAACCTCCACACTAAATATTTTGTAGGTCAGAATATGCAATTTTGTATGGAAAAGCTCCCATTGTGAGTTCGAAAAATTAAGCCTGGGCACTAAAAATGATTATTAGTATCGCGGATTGAGAATTACTTAAATTTGAAGTCGGAACTAAAAACGGTTATTGGTAAGACCCAAATCTCAACTTTATCACATTCGCAACCAAAGCTGCCTCTCGACTGTATTTTTTTTTTCCCGAAGCCTACTCAGCGCGTGCAGAAACTTACACCACACGTTTGCCTGGCATCGCCTGCTTCCAGCCTACCATGCACAATTAATGACCATGAAAGAGGCAACAGGGTTGCATGGTTCGATGCAACTTCAGTTAAATGAACACTGTTATTCGACGGAAATGTATTCAATGAATTCCCGCGTCTACAGGGGGTTTTGTTTTTGATGCACACCAATCAGTTAAATTAAAAAAGAAAAAGAACTACACAATAATATTGCATTTGCATTATTGCAACGAAATATGCAAATAAGTTGAGATAAATTTCTTAATTTCTCTCAACGAAACCAATCCAAAAGAGTTCACTTTTCACCATGCAACATCTGTCAGCGCGGGTTTGGTGTGAAAATGCAAAACCCATTGTGTTTACAACTATAAAAGTATACGGTAGGCAAACCGTTGATATTGGTTAACTTTCTATTGGTAACATACCGACATGCACAAAGTATACAGAATAATGTTTTATTGACTTGAATAATCATTGGAAAAAGGATGTAGCTACGTATATCTCTCGTTAGAATTGTAATGATCAGAGAAAGCTTTGACAACAATACAAATGTAAGTACATAGTATGACCATTGCCTAACGCGCAGTTGTAAAACAATTATCCGATACTTTTGGTTTGGCCAACAAATAAAAGTTTGGTTTAACCAAAAGCTTAGTACCCATTCTGACTTGCGTCTACCTAATAAGCAGAAAATTAGAATAATTACAATTTGGGGAAGAATTATTTCACGAAAACAACAGACGGACTTGGTATACCTCGTTTTGTAACTGTGGATTATTTTTTGACAATGCACGCGACATGCCTGCAAGGCCAACACACTCGAACTCGTTAATTGCATTGTTATTGTGACATATTTTGAAACTAGAACAAATGACACAGTTGAGGAGCGGCAACGACCCAGAAGCAAAGTTAAAGTTCTAGTGAGAAAAACATCTGTTGCAAGCTGCCAGTTACATAATTTAACGAACAAGAAAAATAAAAACGGAAGTCAAGTTCAACTTCAGTTCTTTATGAAGTCAATCTGTCAAAACGTAATACGACGATCGTCTAGGCGACATCGCTTTTGAACTTTTAATGATCAAAATAAGTTAGTTGTGTTCGAACGAAGTAGAACTCTGAAGCTACGACTACACATGAAACTTTATATGTCAAGTTTTGACATGCCGATGTCATTATGACGTTAATATTTGTCTTTAATTTGTCACTGCATGTGATGGCCTGTCAAGCGTCTGGCATTCTCACGAAAGACACACGAGAGACCAACGAATGGCCGAATTTTTGTGACGTCAGCATGTAAAAATTTGCCACGAAAAAAGATAAGTGTGATCGTAGCTTTAAACTCGTACTAGTTTTGGAGGTCTATCGTTTCGACAATTGTTGTCTTAAAAGTTTCCCGATTAGGGCGTGAATTCTTTTAAGAAGTGTGCTTGTTTCGAAGTGGGTTTCCTACGAGTGCTATAGGCTATACACTGACTGAGGTCAACCTAGAAATGTCCGTTATTTTAACAACCTTCCACGCATTATAAATACATTTTATGAGATACCCTTCCCGGTGGTTTTGGGTGCTGGTTCTATGACGAATTTAGGAACATTTGTCAAAGGAGGGCCTACCAATCAATGACGCAGATCCAAATCAGAATGATGCCTCTTTTTCCACAAAATAATAAAATAAAAAAAATAGACTCCAAACTCTGCAGCACTCAGATTCGAATTCAACTCCATTATGCTGCCCTTGTTTTCTGTAGAAGTCCAGAGACTCTGATGTTATTCTATTAGTTTATTGCTGTCAATCGCCGTGGTGAAAATTTCAACCACCCAACCAACACGAGGTCCGGAAACTGATGTACAAACTGCAGTCCAACAATGCTACTGGAGCGGATAGCCTTCCGGGCGAACTTTTGAAAGCAGCAGAGGATGTCTTGTTAAGGAACAAGAACCAATTTGTTTGCAAAATTTGTTCAAATGTGGACATACCCGATGAATGGAACCTAAGCATGGTATGTCCGAACCTCAAAAAAGGTGCTAATCTGAGCATCAAGGAATAAGCCTCCTTATATATGTATAAATGGCCTAAACATTTCGCCAACAACATTATCATCTCATAGCAGTTTCCGCCACGAAAGTCACTCACCCAACATTCCGGCGGAAACAATTAAGAAATGTTAGGTCATTAAAGATCACCTTTTGAGCAACTCCAAAGTCACCTTCGATAGCGAATGTTGGGACCACTTGTACACAGCCTTATCAACTTTCAAAATAGTACGTCGTTTCTGGGTGGCTGAAAAACTGTTGCTGCTTCATCAAAATCAGAAAAAAAAAAAACACCGCCTTTGATGCCGGAAAGGGCTTAAGTCAAGGCGGCGCACTATCTTCTAATTTCCCTAACATCCTCCTTGAGCCAATTTTACGAAACGTGCAATTTTTTAAAAGTCCCTTAAACTGGCTCCCTGAAACTAAGCCAAAACATGTTTTGGAAAAACGACCAAAATAATTGGGGCGTAATAATTTTGGCAAAAATGCCAAAAACTAAAAATAAAAATTCGCCAGAATGCCAGGAAATTAGGCCTTGTTTTTGGAAAAATGGCCAAAAAATAAAATGGAAATTACGCCAGAAAAAGTTTATTATTTTGCCATAATTTCCAAATTTGTTTTGGAAATAAAATCAAAAAAGCTGTTTCATTTCTGGCTTAATTTCCGGAATTTATTATTGCGTCTGTTGCGGCAGGCTAGGAAAAACCACCACAACTTTGGTGGGCTTTACTTCCATTTTCATTTTTTGGCCTAATTTCCTTTGGCGTAATTTTAGGGAGACCTTCAACTGTCTAAGAATTCTGAATATTTTGGGAATTTTGAGAGTTTCGCGCTATCAGACTTTAATGGGTCCGAACGGAAGTTCCATCGAAACCGGCTGTATGAATGTTACGGGCACTAAAGATCCGTCACAGTGAGTTGGAAAAACAACGTAAAAGATGACATTATTTGCATTTAAGAAGTAAGAAGTAAAGACCCCAAGTAACAATTTGACTTCGGTAAGGTTCAAATTTGTAATTTTTGTAGGCAACAGCTTCGATAGAGCTTCTATAGTCTTTGTTAACCGAAGTTGATCCACTTCGAAGCAATTGTTTCGATAATAGCTTCAGTAAGACATTTATAGAGGGATATGAAATTAAGTTTCGATAAGATCTCTATTAGACTTCTGAAAATGTGTCTGGAGATGTGTGGAATGTGAATTTGCTTCGATAAGGCTTGTGGTTCGAAGAGCTTCCTAGAAGCTTCTTTAAAACTTCTGACCGAAGGCTTTATAGAAGCAATGAACTGTCATGCAGTCAACCGCTTGCGACTGGAAGCTGTACAGAAGCACTTACCCGTACTTCCTCCTAACTTACATATGGAGGCTTTATAGAGGTACAAATTAATTTCATATGAAAAAAACATCAATTAATTAATCGGGGAAAATGACAAAAAATAAAACAATTTTAGCACAGTGAAAAATATGTCAGTAATGTGATTCTAAATAAAAACTTTTCGCCCAAAAATAAATTGGGTAACACTTAATGTCTTGTTTACAACTTCGGTCCAGTAAGCTGCAAGTTTATTGTAAATCTTAACGAAACTCTAAAATGTATCAATTAGTTCAGATTTACCACTCCAGCATTATGACGAATTACCCTACTACTAGGCAGCAGAACCCATGTTCGATTCTCAGTGCGACGCATGTAAGTAAATGTAACTTATAGCGAGTACGTAAATTGCAAAAAGTCTTTGAAAATATAAAAATAAATAAAAAAATTAAAATATATACAGGGTGTTTTTTGTAGAGGTATAGAACTTTTAGTTGGCAACACTATTTTCGCTGCCGGCCATTTTGTCAGCTGTCAAGTGATTTATTTTTAGTTTGCGCACAAATGAACAACGCTTGCAAATCGTGCAAATTTATTTCGAAAATAATGGTTCAGTTCGCGAAGTTTACCACAAGCTCCATTCATTTTATGGTGGACATAATCGTCCATTAGAGCAATTAATTCGGTTAACCATGGATCGTGTTCGCACTACGTTTACTCTATGTGATAATACGCATCCGCAGAGACGTCGAACAGTGCGCACCGAAGAAACAATTGCCGCTGTAGAGCAAAGTGTTGAAGAGGACATGGATGAATCGATTCGCCACCGTGCATAGCAATTGATGCTTTGTCCATCAACTTTATGGTAGATTTTGCGCAAAGATCTTAGCTTACGACCTTACAAGATCCAGCTTGTGCAAGAATTAAAGCCGCGAGACCATGCAATGCGTCGTGGTTTTGGTGTATGGGCCGAAAATGAGATTGATATCGATGCTGATATTCATCGCAAAATGTTGTTCAGTGTTGAGGCTCATTTTTGGTTGAATGGCTACGTCAACAAGCAAAATTGCCGCATTTGGAGTGAAGAGAATCCACATGAGACCCTTGAGACGCCATTACATCAACAAAAACTGACTGTTTGGTGTGCTCTAGGGGCTGGTAGAGTCATTGGGCCATACTTCTTCCGAAATGATGCTGGAGAGTCAGTTACCGTTAATGGAGACCGGTATAGAGCCATGATAACCGACTATTTTGTTCCCGAATTGGATGGCATGAATGTGGATGAGATGTGGTTCCAACAAGACGGCGCTACATGCCACACAGCGCACGTCACAATCGATTTATTGAAGGAAACATTCGATGAGCGCATAATTTCGCGGAATGGACCTGTCAATTGGCCACCAAGATCCTGTGATTTGACACCATTGAATTATTTTCTTTGGGGATATGTGAAGTCGCTCGCCTACGCCAACAAACCAGAAAGCCAGCATTCGTGGCGTTATTGCCGACATACAGCCCCAAATGCTCGAAAAAGTGGTTAAAAATTGGGCCTCTAGACTTGGCTTTATTCGAAGCAGCCGCGGCGGGCACATGCCCGAAATCATATTTAAACATTAATGGCATAAAATGATCCTTCCAATAAAGCCAAATTGATGGACATTAAAACGATTTTTTTGTGTTTTATTTCAATTCGAAAGTCTATACATCTAAAAAAACAACCTTTATAAATAAATAAATAAATATTTTTCTTGTTTATATTTGAGCCTCTATAAAGCTTCCATAAAGTTTCGGTAAGGCCCTACCAAAGTAATAACCTACTGCTGATAAATGTGAGATGCTTCTTTTGCGAAGCAATAGCCTACCGTGGATGTGAATTGCCTTTCAGAGGAAGAAGTTGTGCTTTCAGTAAGGTCTTACCATGCTGTTCAGAAAGTCTTAAACAAGTAAATACCTGCATTAAAGTGCGCCAAATGTGTTTCCATTAGGCCTTATGCAGTTGATATTGCGGAAGGTGAAAAAGCTTTGATAGCACCTTACCGAAGTCAAATTGTCACTTGGGACCTCTTTTACCCCGATTTTGCTGTATAAGCTTTGACCTTTTCTTTGGAAAAAGATTCCTCGAGTAACACTCGGTCCAGTTTGTACCGATAGATTCAAAGTTAAAAGGCAAACTATATCTACATGCTATGCATCGATGTTGACCTGGTCGAAAAGCCCAAAATACAGCAGCGGAAGTGGCTACGTCACATGGAGCAATTGAATAGCAACAACACACACAGCCCGAAAAGTTTTTGTGTCCAGGCCTCATTTTAGGGCGGCCTCATTTTAGGTATACCTACCGCAAACAATTGGAAGGTGACCTTAACCTGCCATGCCCAACTAGAGTCATCTAGATAGGGATCTAAGTGATCGTTGGTTGAGGCCGCGGTTCGTCTGTCATTGCTGTCAGAAATACGAGCTATGCAATAAACTCACTTAGACACACCAAGTGCATCGATTAACATGCAACAGAGGACCGATATGGCTCGCAAAGGTGTCTTGCATCTCAATTGTAAAACAAACGAAATCGTCGTTCCCCATCTGTTATTTAAATCCGAACACCTTTAATCAGTGTCAGATGTGCCTCGAATTCTGGCTGGCAAATTGTCCGCCTCTCACAATGCGCATTCTTCGGTCGCAAAGAACTAGGTGACCAATAATTTGAAACTTAACCACGAAGCCTATCCACTGACGGGCATTTATTTTGCATAAATTGTCATCGAAGCGATGAAGAAGAAAGATCCCCGAAACCTAAATATCTTCTCTCAACCAATAGATAGATAGATCGATAGATAACCACCATTCGGAAAGAAAACAAATGCCTATCTCAGATTTAGCCGGCCAGACTTAGTTTTCAGTTAGATACACATTCGGATATTTATTATTCAGAACAGGTCTTTATTAGGTTAGTCAAGTTTATATACCTTTTCAATATTTATCTCTGCTGTGTGCTGCGCCGTGCCGTCGCAAATGCTGGTAGAGATCTCTGTACTCTTAGCACCCGATGTACTCCTCGTCGTACACTACTCTGATTTGATTTTTGTGGCTGTGGTATCGGTGTCTTGTGTGTAAGTTAATTCATTCGACATAACTGTAACACTAAGCTTCAAAAAGCTGAGCAGACTGGCAATTACTAGTGATACGAGTTTTTTCTTATTTTTTTTTTGTCATTTTTTGTATTTTTTGTAGCGCATGAAAAAAAAAGAAGCCAATCGATGGGTATGGGTAGGGTACGAATATATTATATCTCTTTACAACTTTGGTAATTTATCTCGGCGATGTCAATTCAAGAGACAAACATTTTGAGTTATAGATACGTCTGGCGATGGTGAATTTATCTCTCCATGATGAATTGCAGGAGAAATACTGTCCAAATCATTGGGCATCGATCAATTCATTCATGGAACGCGATCGTTTTAGCCGTTTCGTGTACGATTATCTGGATCTGTAGATAGAGTCAACTTGTGCCGACATACAAATTCCGGCATGTCAATTCTTCGATATTTCAAATTGCAGGACAAGTTTTGAGTTCTGATTTTGAGAAGAAGCAGGCAGCGAAAAAAAGAACATGTACAGGTACATATATATAAAAATTAAGAAAACAGGATTCTTCAAAGCGCCGGCCGTCTCTGACGGGAGAATTTCTGCCTTTTCCAAGAATGTTTCGTTCATTTGGTTGGCGGTTGGCCGTGTATTTTGTTTGTATACAGTATACCTTGAAGTCAAACAACAACAAAGAATGTCGGTTACTACAAACTAAACTACATGTGCGATGTGCGTCTGCGTCTCTGCCTAAAGCTGCAGAAGTGCAGAGAGAGAAAAGAGAAGATGATCACGATTGGTCGGATCGCCGTCGTTGTCGTTGTCGTTGTCGCCGTTGTCGGATGTCGCTATCTTCGTTTTCGATGATGCAGTGTCCCATTTTTTAGCAGTTTATTGTTGGCCAAGCATTTTTGGTTAATCTAAATGCTTTAGCTTTAAGATCGGACCGCTGCGCTGTATCGGAAAGAGATTCTCTATGGAAATTCTGCCTACCCAACAGCTGCCGCACTACAGTAAAATGTTATTGTCAACCGAGTTAAACATGTTTACAAAGTGAAATTTGAGTAACAAATATATTTAAATTACTTGCGCGTTCTTGAGAAGTTACAGTAAATATTAGAAAGTTTTTTTTTATGGCAGGCTGACGCGGTTTGTGGTAGCTTTTCAGCGATAGGTCTGGGAAGCGATAGGAATTTTCTGTCGAATAAACGACTTTTTATTGGGATGCCATAGTAAATATGTTGTCAATAGATTTTGAACATAATAATCTCACTTTCTGATGAATGCAAATTTTGGGATAGGTTACCGGACCGAGTTGCGGAATAAATGTGCTCGTACAGATCCAAGGCCTGTAGTTTGCGTATTTATGATAATTATTGAATGGAGTGGATTGTGTAATATTATTCGCAGTGGTCCAAGATTATAGAGGAATAGAGTGAAAACTTTTAGGATACCTAGGTTATGTAGAGCAAAAGATATACGTACAGGTACATTGAACCAGCCCGAAGAACATTCGATTCAGCCCCTAAGGAGGGCTCCATGTCGCATGGCGTGCGCAACTGAAGGCTTATTAGTTGTATCAACTCACTGCTAACTGTATACCTAGAGCCATAAGAAGTAAACGTAGGGTAGGATCAGTGATGCCGACTGACGCATAGTTATGCCTTTTAGTCATAATTCTGACGCTGAAGCATTGAGGAATAATTTTTAGCAAAAAAGGCATAATTTTTTCCGAATTGTTTTTTACAGTCAATTCATAGAAATACATTTTGAATTTTGTAAATCTGGTACATTCTCTGGATCAAAGTCGCATCCATAATTTCCATTTACGACTGTGCGTCATGCTTTTTTACCAAGTCTCTACTTGACTTACTCACCAAACTCAAAAATTGGATTAAAGAGGTCAAAAAAGGTTTAATTACCTATCGATCTGTTGGTCGATTCTGTTAAAAAATGTATTCACCTTGTTGATTCGTTGCAGTGCCTTTGTAAAATATGTAATTTTTATCTTTTTTACCAAAAGGGCATCATTTTTTGAACAAGGCATCATTTTATTCGGGTTTAGGCATAAAAACTTCGATTCCGGTCGAAATTCCAATAATTTCTAAGAAACCAATATAAAACTAATAATTTCATGAATATTTTAAGTAAACGTATACTTTTTCCTTAAAAAAAACAATACTATCCACTCGTAACGAATAATTTCAAGATTTTTGATATAGTTTTCTAAATCAAACTAATTAAAACCACTTTTTTCTATTGAAGAAAAACGTTTTTTATTAATTCCATTATTATGTATAACATCGAACAGAGCCCATGCACAACTTCCTTTCCATCAGCTCTAAAGTAAGCAAATTATTAGTCGTATGTAAGCAGCATGACCGTTGCGCGACTAAAGTTGCAGTTTGGCGCTTTTTGCGAGAGTTTGTCACAATTTTTTTGCTATTTTGGCTTTTTTTCTTGGTTGGAGAAGGCGCTTTAAAAATATTTCAAATACTGCTATTTTCAAATAAAAACCTTTATAATGTAACGCAGTTGCCTATCACAACACTATTTTAGTGCTTAGAGAGCCAATGCTTGTTAACTATAGTTGAAAAATTCTTAATTTGCAGCTTCAGAAATGACACTCATTGGTCCTTTTTCTTGCGACTTTTCAGAATTCTGCAGCGGTCACCCTGTATGTAAGTGATAAATTGACATTTACGATACTCGATGGGGTAGTTCGCGACAACGTCAGTGTCAAATATGAAGAAGAAAAAACCAAGTGACAGCTAAAAAACTTGTAGGAAAACATAATAGAATTTATATGGCTTATAATAAAGTCCAAAAAACAGAATAAAATCATTTTAGAATTGAAAACTGATGTTTATCACATGTATTAGGTAAAAGAAGAGAGGTTAAAGTAATGGGAATTGTGCGCTCTTAGGCAATATTTCAACAAAACACTACTCTGGCCATTACAAAACGGCTTTGTTATCCTACAAGTTTTTTTGACGTTTGAACCAAAAAGAGAGCCCATCTGTGAAAGGATGGGCTTCGCGAAACACTCTATTGAACTCGATGCCACCAATGCGTGGAAAGGAATGGTTTTAAATATATTGTTTCTGTGTATTAAATATTTATTGTTTTATATTTCATTCTTCTAATGTTTTGAGGAAATCTGGAAAGAAAGATTTTTGGAAAACAAGATTTTCAGACTTATGAGTGATGCCGAGCTTGGCTGAGTGAGTTCCTTAAAGTCAGTATTCCATACTAATTTTTGTTAGCTTAGCTATATTTGCACGAGTTCTGGCTGGCTACGAGGTTCTTTATTTTGTTATAGGTTGGCCAAATCTTCCTTGAAAGGACGCAGTTCGCCAATTTCGTCCACCTAGTCTCCGCCTTAGAAGTTAACTGTTGAGTCGCACAGTCTTTTTATTGAGCTGTCTGAATCTGAACTCACCCTTGCTAATTTTAACCCCACGCCATACCCTAAGTTATCTTTTTCTACGCAGATTTTCCAATTTATACGTCATTGGTTGTAATAAATAAATCAACAAAAAAAAATTGAATGCTGAGTGCAAATGCATTTCTAATATGTGCAAAACCCGACTTCCCAGGCCCAAACGTATAATGTAAGCCTAAAGTAAATTTTGTTAGTTCTTGAGTTCTATGTTTAAAGCTAGGCGACGCTGTTCAATATTGCGCATTTTTATGTGTAGACGGGGTCGTCGAAAAATTCTATTTAGTCTTCATTTCATTACTTGATCACAATTTAAATTGGTTAGGGATATTTTCCCCCTGGACATTTTAATTCATGAATGCAAGCTCAAGGTATAAAATATAAGTACTTACCTTCGAAACAAAAGAGATGACTATGGTTATCCAATTGGTCCGCAGTTCGTTTGTAACTTTTTCACTGTGAGTTCGTTTAGGAATTAGGTATTTGTATTTTTTTTTTTTGGAACACAAATCTTTTTTGCACTTTATTCTTTTTTTGTTGCGTAGAACTTTTATCGTCGACTAAAAGTTGAAATAATTTCCAATTAAAATGACTGCCAAAAGTAAATCCATTTGTTGTATTTTTTTATACAGGTAGTGACAATTTGGTTGAATGCAAATTAAAAAAAAAATATAAAAATAAACCATTTCAGTTGTGCGAACAGTTGCTGTAAAACATCACGAACACTGCACACCATTGACCTACGATCTTTCAAATTAACCCAAATTAACAGATTCCTGTAATTGATTATAAACGCGAACTGTGCCACATACATAATCCAATTAAAACAATCATAAAACCCTAAAACTTGATTTGTTGTTTCATCAACAACTGTATCTGCAGAGCCAAGTTCGAACGCAAAGAAGAATCACTCAATAAATACGAGCAACGAGCAACGACAAGAGAGGAACTCGTGAATCCACTTGTCGGTTGAGAAGACTTTGTGAAATCAGATACCACACCGCAACACGGCTGACGGCAGACGGCAGACGGCACACGGCACCAGCACGCAGCACCATTCATCCTTCACACTCCGCCGATTTCCAAAAGACCCACTGCGGTAATCAAGTGCATCCAAAAGATACTAAATTAACTGAGTTCTCTCTTTTAATTGACTCTAAGAACAGTACGCGGCTGCGGTAGCCGTAAACGTAATTTCACTGAGCTTACTCTGCGCTTATACAATAATAGAATGCGGCCAACAAGAAAAAGGCGGGTTAACAGAACACTACAATACAAAAGAAACAGATCTATCGCATCTCGTCACCGTATTCGTATCTATTTCGCATTTAGTTCTTCGTTTCATTTAAACAACAAATCATAATTACTCGTGGCTAAGTGCATCGCAAGATATAGACCAGTAGATCAATGGCATGTCGTTTCGATAAGAGAAACAACAGCAAGAAGAAGAAGAACAACAACAACAACAGCATAATTGTTAAGTCAAAACGGTACTGAATGTGCTGCGGAACAAAAACTATAAATCGATGTGTGACGAACAGGATTTCGATGCATGGCAATTTCGAAGAACTGTTCTATTTACGAATGTCACATGTAGAAAGCATGAAGAGAGAGGTCACAGTCACATCACCAAAAATTATGACAGCCGAAAGCTGGTCTAACGAACGTGTGTTACTTTTACCACCCAGTCATGATTTGTATCCTTTGTTTTCTAACAACTCACTGAACAAATTCCAATGTATCTAAAGCTCACTTTTACGAATAACAAGATTTGCTCCTTTGCATCCTTTTTTCACCAAAAAATAAATAACATCCGAAATGAAATTCTACCGATCGAAATTGGAATTTTATCAAGTCCACGATAGACACGTGCTCGCTGTACGAACGACAAACGCAAAATATCTGACCCAAGGTGCACAAGTCTTAGCTCTAACCAGCAGCGGTATTCTAGATATTCTCCTCGAGACACTCTTCTCTGTTTGTACTCAAATTCGAGTTGAAAGCAGTTAGATACCGTACCCGTACCCGTACCGACCGACTACTACTACTTCCTCCGACGGGAGCTTATTCTTGTTCATCTTTCCTCTTTGGGGCACTTCTTCATCGTGTTGTGTGTATGTTACAAGTTACACATTTTCGATGATGAGGATGGTGATATGGGCATGGGGCTCTTGGATCTTGGTGTAGTGTTAACGCGATGGTCTCTACTGCGTTTTGCTATTCGCCTTGTTCGGTTATTGCGGTGAGCATTTGACACTATATTTGGTGTGGTAATATGTATTTAGTAGACGAGTGCGAGTTGCAGTTGACTGGGTTTTTCTTATCGAAACGGAGTAGGTACTAACATTTTGTAAAATCGTTTAATTATGCACGCACTCATAGCTGTAACGCTGTAACTTCGTTTTAATGCGATGCACCCTAAGGAGCGTTTCATCATAAAATGCGCTTAAAATCATGTGCAGGCAATTGTGCCTAATAGAGGTATATGGGAAAGTTAATCAATTCAAGTTAATTGGGAAAGTCGGAAGTTTAACAGTACTTTAGTTGGCTATAAAAATGAAAAACCTTTTTGTGAGATATGTATCTAGACACTTAAGGAAAAGCTGTATAGTGGGACATAATGGGATAAGGGACCGCAACTAACAATGAATTTTGCCATCTTACTGTTCAGTTCAGTGGCGATGGCAGGGCCCAAGCAAGAATGGGTGAGAGTTGCAATTATGGCATTATCTAAGAACTTATTTGATCACGGAAGACAAGGTCTGTTGCCAACTCCCTCTAATTGCGTGAAAGAAAGTCCCTTGACTTAGGGTCAGGCAGAAAACTAACTAAGAGTTCAGAAGAAAGACGAAATCTGTGTAGAACTAGGATTAATGAGAGGTCGAGGTAGTTTAGAGCGAGACTTAGTGGGCTTGAAGCAGTCTATATCCCAACAGGAGTATTCACGCTTATTTTCGGTTCATACCTTAGGATTCAAGATTAAAAATAAACGAAACAAGAACAGGGTGATTGGAGCAATCTACTCTCCAACCGGTGGAAAGACCCGAAACGATCGAAGGTCAAATCAGCCGCCAAGACTTAAGCTAAGATTAGACTGTATGCCAATTATGCATATGAATGCCAACAGGCAAATGACCAGATTAGCTGTCAAATAACCAAAATGTCAGGATTGTCAAAACTGTATATTAGACTATATGACCAAAATTACCAATATGGTCATATTTGCCTTGTTGGTCATTTAAGGCATTTGTTATTTATTAACAAATGTTGTAGTAGGGTAATGCTGTAAAGAAAAACAAAGCAAGACATGTAGATGAAAAATTTGTTAATTTAAAAAAACAAAAAAAAAGAATTAAAAATATATGAACTCGACTCATTTAAGTACCTATAACTAGCTAATTGACAATCGGAGACTATATACCTACACAGTCTAACAAATATATGTATTGATGAGTATTGAGTACCATCCGACTGCCAAATAGGTAGTTATAGGTACTTAAATGCGTGTTGTTCATATATTTTTAATTCTTTTATTTTACAGTCATTCGGGTTTTTTGTTTTTTTAAATTAACAATTTTTCTTTTTTTTCTTTTTAGCCTATGACACTCCGGGGAAGAATACGAATATTATGATACCTCACTTTTCAAAATCGGTCAGGCCGTTTAGGCTACAGGCCGTCCCGTAGGAACGTACATAGGATACGCGCGAAACACATAACCCTCCCTGTGTCCAGTCGGGTAAAAAGATGAAAAGAAAAAAGCAGACACACAAAAGACCTAAAAAGGGTAAAATGACAAAGAAAATATACACCAAGTGAAATAAGCAATCGAGCCAATGAAAACACATAACGAATATTAACAAAAATACAAATAACTAAAACAAAACAAATAGATAGCAAACAATTTCTACACAAACAAATTTTCACAACAGGAAATAGTATATAGTATAGCCACAATTACTGGAAAAGGACAAAACACTAATTAAACCTAAACAAATTACAAAGAAAAGACGCAATTGAATAATTTACACAAATGATAGATTGAATAATAAACAAAACAAGAGAATGAAAATAAATCAAAATCCCACGAACTCAAACAGTCAAACACCGATGACAACAAAATAATTCTTGTTCCATCAAAAATGCCAGCAATGCCATAACGAAATTTCAATAAAGTGCATATGGGCATAAAGTGATTTACGCTGGCATTCGTGCTTATTGTCCGATTACACTGTATGCTATTTGGGCATTTTTATCTGTCAAAATTAGCCTGGTCATATTTGGCATTTAGGTCATTAGAGCGTATGAGATATGACCATATTTTGACAGGAGAACTGTCAGAAATTGACATTTTATAACCACTTGGCATACAGTCTAATCTTACCTTTCGTAACTAGTTTTTTGGTGCAGAAAACGACTTATGATTTTTTCCACTGCACCACCTCTCGCGAACGTCTGACAAACACCCGAGAGTATTACTGTCAATCGGCTGTTTGGACCCAGCATAAAATTGTCTCCATTACGACAAATGTTTGATCAAATACTGTAATTTTAAGCACCCGACAGTGGTTTAAAATATAAATAAAGTCAAAGCTTAAAATCGGTATACATTTTTTTGACATTCCTTTGGAACACCCCAAAAAGAAAGTGAAGCGTTTAATATAATTTATATCATACGTCTTCTCCCTCGATTCCGTAGAGAACAATGAGTCTGAACCGCTGTGAAACGCCAGTTTATAACTTTAACTGGGCCCAATCTCCGACCCAAAGTTTTCTTACAAATGCGGGTGGCAATATCGACCTTTTTTGTAAGTTCCTACATATGTTCCGTTTTTAAAATTTGTAATATTTAGTTCCATTCTTCCAATTCTTGATACAACTATAACTGAAACTTTAAATCCCTTTCTGAAGAACACAAATGTTTCATTCATCCCTTTGTTTAGCTTGTTAAGAACGGACTGCTTGCTGTACTGATAAGTTTTGTTAAAATGGCAGTATAACTGGTATCAACTGGTTGTTGAGCATATTTTCTATCTCCTGTACGAGGACGAACTCGTAAAGAGACCTATGGTACTTAGCCGATCTATAGATTATTTGTTCAAAAGGAGAGGAGCACCAGCCCTTTGGTTTCCCGTTTTAGTGATCCGCAAATCTGACCACCTTAGGCAGGTTTTTGAATTGGCTCACCACCAGAAAACGTAATTAGCCTAAGCTTAAGACGCGTTTTATGAGAGAAGAAATTCAAGAGAAGCTCAAAACAAAACTGTTGAGCTAATAAAGTCCGACAGATCATGGATGAACGGCTTGCCTAGTGCACTATTTCCATTTTCAGCTAGATCGGGACATCTATAGAAGAAACGGAACATTATTTCACTCGCATTTGCGAGTCAAAAGCCTGCTTTTGAACACGCACCTGATGTCGTTCTAATGTCTAATCCAGATGGAGTGTTGTTCTCAATTTGTAATAGTTTGCCTCGAAGTGGTCCCATATAATATTTACCCATTTGACAGTCATCGTTCATAACCAAAAAACTATAGCCAAAAAAAAAGGTAGTCTAACCAGAAATTTTTGAAAACCCCCAAAACTAAAAATATACTCCCTGCAAGACAACAACAGCAACACTGCCTTTGAGCTGGAACCGCATCGTTAACTCCGGAGCGCATCTCAAACATTGAGCAACTCTTTAAGATTCAAAATTCAGACTCAGAGTCAAAGTCAGCGGTACAGAGTACAGACAGCAGCCAGAGACAGAGAGTCCAACTCCAACTACACAGAAGACAGAACAACATTGCGATGGAACAGGTGATCACGTAGAAAGGCATTTCTTCTTTTTCTCCGTAGCCGTAGTGGTTGGTTGTTTTTCTTCTCCGCAGCGTTTATCACCATCATTCATATAAACCGCTTTACAAGTATTTCTACTTCTTGTGTCCGTTTGGCTTTTTAGTCCACCGGTTCAGCTCCCCTTTGTGCGCTACCCCTGCCAACCGTCGACGCAGTCGTGATTTTTTTTTTCTGTGTTGAATTGTTGCCCGTCTTCTTGAGTGTTTGTTGTTCTTCTTTTTGTATCTTCATCTGGGTTCTGTTCTTTTCTTTTCTTTATTTTTTTTTGTAAATAACTGAACCGCTATATTTTACTTCTTTTTTAGTTGCATATTTATTTTTGTTTTCTCTTATTTGAATCGCTCGTGTCGCTTTTTTCCAAGCTTATTACATGTTTGTTCGTTGGGTCTGGTGTGTCTTTCATTTACTTAACCGCTTTTCCACTTTTCTTCTTTTCTGTGGGTTTTATCGTTTTGACTGGAACGTTTATTCTTCGAAGAAGTGGTCCTAGACACGTTGTTTGCCTGTGCTTGTGCCTACGCCCGGCCGACAACTTTAGTTGGTTGCAGAGTGTGCCTGCTGCATGTATGTGTAACTTTGAGCCGATATCAGCGCGCAGAGGGTCGTCGTATTCATTCGAAAGCTATTTGATCCCGCGAAATCTCGCTGCTGTTAGCGGCAGGAATTTCAAAATGGGAAAAATGAAAAAAAAAAAAATGCCCAGCAACCAACATTACTGGAATTTTTTGAGGCATTTTCGTTAAACACGTGTTTTTATGCATAAACAGCCGTGCTGATGAAAAAATCGCTTAACGTGACGAAATACAGCAAGAATGCAGTTATTTTGAAGAGCGCTTCTATTATGGTCGTATTGGTGGTGCATGCATTATGATTTCAGATAGAAATGTATCAAAGTACGGGCACTTCCTTTTGGCGTGAGGGGTTCCGCAGTTAATGCGTATCACTGTTTGGAAAATGTAAAATATTTCGTTTCCAGGTGAAACCATATCGCTGCATGTGGTGAATAAGAAGTTCAATTAGAAGCTAAGCGATTTAGAGCTTGAGGGGAGATCATATCCGGAAATTCGTAGATAATTCAATTCAATTTATTGTTTCTGTTTTCCCAACCATTCGTGTGTATGGGCTAAGGTTTTAGGGTGAATTGATGAAGTATCTAAATCTAAACGGTTTAAATGAGAGGCTTGCTCATGACAGTCTTACATTGTCTGCGGTGTGCTTGGACTAGGTAAGGTTAAATAGGACATGAAGACTCTTAAGTAGCGCAATAGTATGGGCCCATTGAGGTCTAATGCATACTAGTACAGACTTTAGTTGATTGATACTTAAACCTGTTGTTCGGGGGTCAACACTTTTGTTTTTCTTTTTACTCAAACACGCGGGTCTAATAAAAATAAATGTTGTGACGAAAACTGTCATGCAATATTTGCCATTGCAATGGCTCTATAGGGATCAGGGACTTAAAATATTCTCTGGATAAGGCAAACGAGCCTATAGCGAACATTTAACACATCCTTGAAACGAATACAGATGGGTCTAAGCTCTGCACTTACATTTTTATTAGTTCTAATAACCTTGATGGAGTATTTTCTCAAGGGGAATGCGCCAAGCCTAGTACAGGGTGTCCGCCGGGAAGGTATACTACTTTGTTTTGCCGCCATTTTGGTAAACATTAGTCTTGACAGTTCATATTTGGCAGTCGTGAAGTAGACACGTGGCAAATTTATTATGGAAAAATATTCGATAAACCACCGTGTTTTAATCGTTAAAACATTTTATCAAAATCAATCATCGATTACTGTGACGATGACAAAGTTACGTAAAATTGTTGGGAGAACACATTTTCATGTGAATGGATATGTGAATAAACAGAGTAGTCGGTTCTGGGCAATGGAAAACCCTCAAATTATTCATCAGTCACCTTTGCATCCATTAAAAGTTACAGTCTGGTGTGCAATTTGGTCAGGAGGAATCATTAGACCTTACTTCTTTGAAAATGAAAACGGCGTAACGGTAACTTATGGTATCAACATGTGGTATGCCACATCGCATACAGCCAGGACTACAATGGAATTACTGCGAGACCTCTTTCCACAACAAGTTATTTCCAGGTGATGGTGATGTTGATTGGCCTCCACGGTCGCCTGATTTGGCTGCTCCGGACTTCTTTTTGTGGGGATATCTGAAAGGCAAGGTTTATGCAAACAAACCCGAAACGCTTGAGCAACTCAAACAAAATATTCGTGATTAATTAATGAAATACCGCGTGAAATGCGTGAGAATGTAATGAAAAATGTGCTCAAAAGGGCTTGCCTTTGTGAGACTAACAGAGGCGGACATTTACCTGATATTGTATTCCATACATAATTGCCGACATTAAATAAAATATTTATCAATATAAGATCCATTCTCTTTCATTTAATCAAAATTTATAAACAAAAAAAGTAGTATACCTTCCCGGCGGACACCCTGTTCATGGTTACAACAGCGCTTCTCGCTTTAGCCAGTAAAGTCCGGTCAAAAATGGAATATAAAAGGTTTTCCAATAAGAGGTGTTATTGTGAATGACCCGCTATTTCGGTAGCTGTCACTTTTGAAGCTTATATTCTTTGACATTTGACAAGTAGAAACTACGCCATTACTGAAAATGGAACGATACCCGCTTCAACAACGCAATGATACCGTGTTACCTCTCGAAGAGGTGATCACAATTGGCCACCGAGATCTTGTGATTTAACTCCTTGCGACTTCTTCCTTTGGGGGCACGTGAAAGATAAGGTCTACGCCAATAGCCCAGCGTCGATTCAAGACCTCAAAGATAAAATTCGTGAGGCTATCGAGGACATAGGGCAGCCACTTTGCGATTTGTGCATGGAAAATTTCATGAAAAGGATATGGTCCTGTATGCGTGCTCATGGTGGCCATTTGGCTGATGTTGTTTTTCATTATTAACGGCATACCTTCCTCTTTATTATGAAATAAACATCCGATCATTTATCTCAAAAAATGATATTTTTCTTTGAATACCAAAATAACACCTCTTATTGGAAAACCCTTTAGTAATATATTTCAACCAAAAACAGAAAACAAAAATGATATTATATTATATGTAGGTATGTATGTAGTTTCTTTATTTTTCCAATCTAATCTTAAATCTAATAAAACAAAAAAATAAACAATTCATTGAAAAGCTTTGCATCACAACGTTTAGCAGAAAAAGTAACTTTCAATCTTATTCAGTCTTACAAAATATTGCTAAATGTATGCAAGAAATAGTTCGCAAAAAGATAGTGGTTCATATTCAGATTCACTTCCGCTATATTCTAGGATTATTCACAATAAATTGGTTCTGTAAATGAGCGTGTCCGTTAAGTATGCCTAAGTATCATTCAAATTATAGAAATCTATAATGTTCACTTGGCTTTTATTGTTTTATTTGTATTTAAAATTTTGACATTTCGGTGTTAAAAATTATTTGTAGAAAGCGGTTTAGAAAATTAGTTGAATTTCTGATTTTTTTATTTATAAAATACATTTTTTTCAAACACAATTTTAAATTATGCAAGTAGCAACTTTGTCCGTCTTTCAGCAGTAGAAAAAGGGCTACTATGTAAAATAAATAGGACTTAACTTACAAAAGTACTTGCAAAACTTTACATCGAACATTGTGGTTTTCCAAATTCAAAAATATTTATTTGCATACTTATAATTTTTTTATAATTTTGTGTATTTATTAAAAAAACTTACATGGGTAGCGCATTTGCAATGCATTAACTCAGAAAAAGTAAGTAAGGTAGCATTTACAAATTACATGAGGTGATATCGAGTTCGTCTTTTTGGTTCCTGTTCAAAAAGTTACCAAAAAAAGATAAAACGACCGAAAATCACAAACCAAAAAAAAAAAAAACAAAGTGGCAACAGTGGCGTGTAGCGTAGTTCATGGTTTTCGATTCTACTACAAAAGACGTAAGACGTCTTCTTTGTGTATTTTGACGTTAAAAAACCGAAGACGATGCTTTAGTAGAGAAGTAGCTTCGTATTTTCCCTTCTACGAATATAAAGGTTTGATCTCTTATCAGGCTAACATTAACAAATTGACCAACTATGCTAACTGCCGATAGGTATTCATGTGTCTAGATCTGAAAAGTTCTTGCCTTAAAATAATGCGAATCCAAATAGACTCTGATTCTGTTCTCTGTAGCTGTCATGATAGCAATGTGATTTTGGCATTCAAACTACGGGAAACCTTTAAAAGGTGAGACATGGGTCGTATGAATAAAACGTAGCAATTGCTTTTACTCAAGAGAAATATGAAGATCGAAGCATTTGCTACATTTCGTATGAATAAAAACCAATTTGAGTTAGTTCCAACTTTTGACATGTTCGAAAAGCGTCGGCACTGACCTTTTACTCGGTATGAATAAAACTTATCAGACAAAGCAAATGCTATGCAAATTCTGAGTCTGCTATTTAGTTGACTCAGACGTTTTGCTTAATTTTTACATAAAACAATCGAAGTATTATGAATTTTTGATGTTTTATTTATAAATAGTTAAATTAAGTTTTGTTCGTGAAAGAAAACCAAACAAAACATGGATGCGATCAATTTTCACATTATACCTGTTTTACCTCTTGTTGTTAACGTTCGTGCTAATAGAAAACAGTATAAACAAAGAAGAATTGGTGACGAAAATAACTTCAAGCAATTGTTTCGTTTCACGTGTGAAAATGTGGACATTTTGGCTAAAACATTTTTAAATGATAATTTTGAGACGCGAGGTGGTGCTCTTTCAAATATCCAGAAAATTAAATCTTTCCTTAGGACATCCGAGCTTTCAGGTAAACATTTCAAAATTCATGACATGTGTTAACACATAAATTTTTCATAACCTTAACACATAAATTTTTCAGCCATGAATTTTAAAATGTTTACCTGAAAGCTCGGATGTTGGAGAAGATCTTGGTGGTCATCAGTCAACCGTTTCGTTGACTAATTGGTATGTGTGTCAAAAAATAGTTCAACATACCGATGATTGGATACATTTTCCGACAACTGAGGAAGAACTCAAAAATCACCAAGCGATTTGGCAAATAAAATGTATGTTTCCAGGTGCAATTAGATTGCTTTTGATAATTTTCCCACAAAAATTGACAGTTGTCACTTGTCAAGTTAGACATAAATTGCAAGACAAGGAAATTTACAGCGAAGTAAATGCTATGTTCGAATTTTCGAACTTACCTTAGCAAACTACCTATTCATACCGATTCAAAGAATTTGCTAAGGGCTTTTACTTTGCTAAAACCTCTTACTCATGGTGTGTGCATTTCTGACGTGTAGGATCGAATTAGATTAGGTATACCTACTGCGATCATCTCGAATACACCTATTTCTCGTCTTAAAATCAATTTAGATGCCCTCGGAACAGTTCCGTTGTATCGGCCTGTGTCCCGTATTTAGCATCGCTATCGTGATTTACTCACCCATCTAGGATCTGCTCCTCCTTTATGCATCCATCAGAAAATTCAGTTATTCCGTCTCCGCCATTATAGGTCATTTTGTTCTCTCTTCGTATGTGCCACGATTTGAATTACCAATTGCATTGCGAACAATGCACTCTTCTAGACACAGAAACACCATTCAAGATATAACAGAACACTCACACTTGGTAACAGGAAAATTCGTGCTCAGCACTATGAGAGAGAACAAAAAAACATGTCGCCATAATATCCCAATAAATCAACGGCCAATATTCATTCATCGATCGGTATTTCGTGGCCAGACTCGAAAAACTATACTATGACTAACCCATTCACCATCAGCCGCTACATGTATTTATGTACAAGTACATACGCTCATCACACTCTGACTCTAGACTCTACTTCTACCAGATTCTTTCTTTATAGTTTACACACATTTGACTTGACTCGCGCGCCAGGTTCGATCAGAGAAAAGACATTGTAGCGGTTAGCTGTACTCGTAGATGCCAGGTCTTGATTATCTGATTATTTATTTAGAGGCCACGAGAGGTTGCAGACTAGGGTACGAATTGCAACTACACCTGGATATAGAGTATCTGTAACACTCTGGTATTTGTAAATGCTCATGAGCACGCGCGTTCTTAACACTTTAGATTACCAAGCAGTGCAACGTGTGTGCTCTAGTGGGTATGGAACGAGAATCATTGAACCTTGAACTTGCGTTGCGTTTCGTGAAGATTTCTATAAACACTGCAGCTCTTTCAGTTTTCTACTGTTTCACTTATTTGCTTTCACATACTCGTTTGGAGATGAGTAATACTGGTGCAGTCTATTTAAAAAGGATTCTAGCAACTTGTGGTTGATAGAATGGACTACGATATTAACTGGGTTCATATAAAAGTTTTCATAAACGGTAACGTAAATTCCCAAAAATGGCAAACCACTTTTCAGTTGTTACCCGCTAAACTTTCGACGAGAAGACATTTGTTGCGGTACCAAATTTGTGCGAATTTATCAACTGCTCCTTATAAATACTTTCTTGATTGTTGGAACCGCAGTTTTCAGTGACACATATGAGCTGCTGAGTGACACAAATTGCAGGTATAGATTGTTAGCAGAACTCGACCATTTGAATCGACAAGCAATATTCAAATTTAGTGCGTGGGTAATCGGCCCTAAGTAAGTTTAAGTACGTTGGGCAAAGAGTCCTCTTTAACCAACGACTATCCTTACGATTGCTTAATCTATACCTATTTATCTATGCGAGTAGTATGTTTTCACACATCGCGATCAAAAAGAAAGACAACAAGTTTGTAATTAGCATTTTTCAATTGTGATGTGCTACAAACAAGCGAGAAACATTTATAATCATACCAACTGCAACTTTGACAACAGATGCTAGACCTACGGAAGTCGTATTAAATATAATAATAATCAAACTTAACCATCACCTGAAATATTTTGTAGGTCACAATTGTGAGTTCGAAAAATTTAGCCTGGGAACTAAAAATGATTATTGGTATCGCGGTTAAATTGAATTGATTGAAAACATCGACAAGCACATTTGTCAATGGCGGAAAAAATGTACTGTCGCTATTGAAAATAAAAATATGGAAATGATATTCCCTAAATATAGACTGATGAAACTTTGTTAAGTACTAACAGCCGTATTTATTAGATTCCCTTACGACGCCTCTACGATGTTGTTTAGGTAAACATAGCTTTGCTGAAATTGTTATTTATAAAAAAATGTTCCCTGACTGTTTACTACGCAAGGTTTCTAAATAATTACGAAACTATTACAAAAAACCGAAATCTCTTACTTTTTCCCCGCGGAATGATATCAGCTGTTTCTGTGAAATAAAACTGACATCTCTCTTGTGAGATTGATTTTGTTTGTAAACAAAAATGGAGCAGCAAAAAATAAAAAGAAAACGGACGGAAAATTGGATTTCCTCTGACAAGGTGATGAATTGAATATTAAATTAAGTCGATCATACCAATGTCGTTAACGAAATTCACGAAGCTGAATGGCATTTTTAATTCAATTATTAGTTTCGTTTTCAATTTTCAAATCTACCCCGAAAAAAATGTAAACAAAATGATATTTCAAAAACGAAAAAAAAAATTCAAGCTTTATGCAACCTCTAAACGCCTACAAAGGTAGGCCCTCAAGTCTTATAAAACCAAAATAAGGAGGCTGTTGCTATTCGCTCGTCAAATATGAAGTTGCAACATAGCAAGTGATGTGAGTTAATGTGCAAGAAATAGGTAATTCAGCACAGGTATGATGGATGTTGTTATTTGGGGCTTATTTTAAAAAGCCTTTTGTTTAAAATGCAAATGCAAATATTTGTTCGCGCAAGATAAAATGAATGTTTCTTTCCTAGCAATGCGCCCTCAGAACTTGGCGCTGCTTACACTAACGCTGCCACGGAAATATTTCTGATTTTCAAGATTTGAAAGTTGAAAAAACTGAAAAAGTCTGAGTAGCGTTGGTATAGCAACATTCAATTTATGATCTATTACTATTATATTAGGCCTGTTTTTGTTGAGCTTCGATCTCAGCAAACCAAAGTAAAGTTAGGATTTTCAGCACGCTCTACTCGACACTTCGAGACTCACAGTAGTTGTTGTAATCGCGTGCTGAAAATCGTACTTTACTTTGCTTTGCTGAGATCGAAGCTAAAAAAAACACGCCTATTGATGTCGATGTGGCTTTAAAACGCTCTGTGGCTGTCAAAGTTGCTCTATTGATATTGCTGCATCAATATGGGGCCAGATTTTATAAAGCAAAACGATCAAACGTTTTCGTGCGAACGAATGATTTGCCTTATGTTACACAAGCAAAATTTTTCGTGCACACGAAAACGTTTGAACGTTTTTCCTTACAAAACGCCGACCCTGTTTCCCACATAAATGCTATTATGCTTAAACTATCAGTATAAATGTTTTTTGTTGTCATATATCTTATCAAAAATCTTAAAAACCAATTACTTCTATCATTTTCCAATAAGCACCAGCTCATCCCCACATTTTATATTATTTTGTGCTCACATTTTCTGCAGTTGGAATGATCAGGAATCAGAGTGCACACATTAAGAGGCGATATCCATGGGAAATAAACAAAACATATCTCGCCTGATATCTTCCCACCTTTTAAGGGAGTAAATTTACTCCCATTACCGTCGCATATTTTTTTACTGTCGCAAACCATATAATAGTTTATCAACCGTCACGAGTTCGATCAGAATGTGAACCATCCGCCTGTCGAACTTCAATAATGCAATGAATGTTCAGCTTCCCCATAGCGAACTGGAATGATGACTTCGATTTACTTGCTACCGCTTACTTGATGACTAGTTACTGTCATTACGAATGGTAATACTTGTTTATTTATAAATGGCGTAGTCATACGTACGCTATAATTACGACTACAAAATGTTTATGTTTCGCTCTTTAAGCCAACTACAAATAATCGCATTCTTATGTTACTTGAAATTTTTGAGAACTTATTTCTATCTACCCCCGTCTTAGCCAAGAGTGTGCCCATCGGAGAATCCTACACCAGCGGCTCTTGTAGTGTACAGAGAAGATATTGCAAATGATTGCGGTGATGATCTCTGAAAGAGTTACTTCTTAAATTTCATGGTAACTATGGACTTACAGCTCGATCGTTAAACTATCCGCAGAACTCTTGACTTATTAGGAATTTAAAAAACAAAAAAAGGTTAATTAAAATATCACTCAGTTGGTTGGTTGGGTTTTTTTACTCTATTAGGTTGGCATGTATCTAAAAGCTCGGACGCCATCTTTAATTAGTAGGTTTTGGGCAAACATGTCCAAATGGGCTGCTGATCGAAATCAAAATTACATTTTAAGATTTTTCGCTGCTGCGTCACCTTTCGCGAATGTCTGACAAACATCTGAGAGCTTCTCAAATCAGCCGTTCGGACTCGGCATAAAAATGTATACAACTGGGGACGTTCAATTATATAGTTTAGTAAGTCTGACAGCTCTCTCAATAGATGTATCTCGGTTTTGATTGAGGGAAATCGGTCGTGAGATGTTTCAGTTGACGTTTATGGAGGGGTAGCCATCTAATCTAGTCGAGAAATTCGTGACCGAGTATTAATTTGACAGTTATCATATGTGGCTGACGTAGAAAAAGTGACGTTCCCCACCAATCTAGTTTTTGCGTTCAGGTTACATCTCATCCAGACTAATCTAGTCGACCTAAGATAACTAGATTCTTGAATGTACCCACTTCCATTGATTCCCAAAATAAAAACACACACGTATCAAATGGGTACCTAGTGTAGGACTTCAAGATCAAAATCCGAACACAAAAAACACGTTTCGTAGGTTGGAAAAATCAAAAGAACAAAATATTTTTTATTAGGTTATACAAAAACGAATGACTGTGGAGACATGTGCAGACGCACCCTAAGAAGTAGTTTGTCCTATTGACTAACAGATATCGCCGTAAGCGATAAGGTTATTTAAACGTCATTTTTGTAAAGAGGTTATAGGTGTATTCTCTGAATTTATACTTTGGTTTTTTCCACGAGGCGCCAATCGAGCGCGCTTTATCTCTGTAAAAAGAAGCATTGTTAACGTAAATTTAAAACTGCAGAAAGGAATAAAGAGACTATGTAAGTAAATTAATATCAGTATTTTATTGAATTTAATGAATTTATATCGAATAAAGGTTTTGTAATTTGGCTTAAGAAACCGCCATATCGTTTTACTCTGCCATTTGACAGAAGAGTCTCTGTTGCAGCCGACTTGTTGCAACAATGACTGTAAACAGCTTTATAACATTAAAGAAGTTAATGGGCCTTACCAATAAACATTTTAAAATTCGACTCTTAACTTTAGTAGTTCACAGTGGCTATATTTTCAGTCCAAATTTTGCAATTCTGAGCTTCCGTAAATTTAAAGTCGTGACTAACATTTGTTATATAGATATAATGGGTGTGTTTGATTTGAAGTCGCTGAAAGAACACCTATAGGGACTTTAAGATTAAAACGTTTATTAACTTTGGAAAAAATCAGAATTCCTGAAAACCTTTGTATGAGAAACGGTGATAATATAAACGATAACATGAAAAATGATCAATTGCCCCGAACTGTACAAAGTTTGAAGCAATTCGCTTTAGCACTTAGGCTGTAGACTTACAAGAATTTTGACCTTTAGCATTTCGGGCTGCTCCCGGTAAAAAATCATTCAGAATCCGCCAAATCTTACTTACCTACTCACTTTAATAGTGCATGGCACCATCTACGATGTTGGGTACGCCGTAAATGTTACTATTTTTGCGATTATGTAAAGTAGCTTTAAGCCAGCCAAACGTATTTTCTCATATTATTTCATTTTATTTTCTATTATATTTCATAAATTATTTTCTAATGCTACTGCTTCAACGTTTTGGACAAATTACTGTCTATCGTGTCTATGGTGGTGGTCGACTCTACGATCACCTTCTTCTTCCTTCCACCTTTGTCGGGAAGCAATAGTGCGAAGCAGGCCACAACCACAATTATAGCCATATATACATAGAAAAGGGTATCGCACATGCTCAATATCGCCGCACCGAAAATGTTGCTGCCAGCTACGGCGCCCAGTCGGCCAAACATCATAATGAGACACATGGCCATTGCGCTGATATTCGTCGGAAAGAACTCTATCGAAATTGTACTCACTATTCCGCCACAATTGCCAACGGCTACGACCAGAGTCAAAAGTATCAAAGACAGGACGAAAGAGCTCACCCAGTGAATTGCCAAACAACACGACGCTGCAATTAACAGCCAAATCACTGAAAAGACATCAAACATTTAACCTCGGTGGAATAAAAATGTCACCAGTGTACTTACCCAAAAGGTTCTTCTTTCCTACGTAGTCGATAGTGAAGGCGAATATCAGAAAGATAGCGGTGAATGCTGCGCAAGTTATGATCAACACCTCAAACATACCAGTATTAACAGGACCACCGCAGACCACTGCACTGGCTGTGGAATTGATTGACACGTCGCCCAGGGCGTACATTGTTTCACAGACTAGTAGTCCTTGACCCTGCGTCTCAACCATTTGGTCAAGCATCGTTGGAAACCTTTTAAAAATAGACTATGCAATTTTCTGTGCGGAATTTGTGCGCAAATTCAATCGTGCTTACCACATGAACATGCCCTGAGAAATGCCATAGATAACAAACATGTGGCAGCAAATGTTAATCGTGTGCAAGGCTCGTTCCTTGTAGAACAATGGAACTGTCTGCGCCCAGACCAGTTTGAATGCATCCTTAACACCGTGGATATTGCTTATGCTGGCGCCTGAGATCTCTATAAATACTTGCTTTACGGGGTACTCGCTTTCCGGGCGGCCAGTGTTTCGTGCAAACACCCTGGCAAGGGTCTGTAGGGCTTTATCATGTCTGCCCTGAATAAGATCGTACTTCGGACTCTCGGGAGTCAAAAAAAGCCCACATAGAGCTATAACGCTGAGTCCACAATTGACTAAGAGTAGCAGCCGCCATGGTGTGAATCTCAGACCCAATATCAAAGTGTCCAGCTTCAATGGAAGAACTGCTATTGCAACCCCTGTAATCATAAATCATATGAGTTAAGTATACCTACTGGATTAGTGCTGCTTCTTCGATACTTACCGGGTAAAACCATCAGTCCTATTGGCAGGAATATGGACAGCAAAGTAACGTACTTCACGCGAGTATTGCGTCCATGGAATTCTCCCAAGAAACTGAAAACACAGGCCTGGCCTCCGGATATGAAGAATCCATTGAAAAACCGAAATACTATCAGCATCCAGATGTTGACCGAAAATGCTGAAATCACAGTCGATGCCAAACTGCAGAAAAGCGCCGCTCGCAGCGTTCTCACTCGACCCCATGTATCGGCCAGAAAGCCCATGATGTGAGAACTAAGAACGATTCCCAAGAACCCCGACGAAGCGAGAATGCCCTGATCCCCCACTGTAGACTCAAGATCACATTTCAGGAGTGGCAAAATTATGCTTACGCCCATCGTCTCAACCATAACTGACATGAAACAAAAGCCACACACTACCAATAGGAAGATGTGGTATTTACCAGTTTTTGTCAGAGAGACGGCTTCTTCGAAGGAGTACACCTTTCCCGATTTTGTGACATTTTTGGATTTGTCTGCAAAAGAAATGGTAAAGAGTGTTTAAAAGCATTTTGCATGTGGTTGTCTCTCATGTCCCAGGTCCATATAGGTTAACTCTAAGGACTTCCCTAATTTCTAAAAAAAATAGCCCCCTTCCTTTTTTTTTTTTTGTTTTTTTTTAGGGGAAAAAGGGCCATTTTGAGAGGACTACTACTGAATCTATTTCAACCGTGTTTAAAGTGTAACTAAAGCTCGAGATTGTGTGAATTACTGTTATTCACTTGAATGAATCTAAATGCCTGTATTAAAGCCTGAAATACGGAGTTCCTTAGTATTGTTATAAAGAACTTAACCATTTCATTCCGTATTGCTTGAAAATAATTAAAGTCATTGCTTCATCTTTAAAGATTGCAGTCACCAATAATTTTGAACCCAGTATGACTACAATCCAGTCAACGGCCGTAAAAAGAAAAGTGGCAACATTCAAAACTCAGTCAAGAGTCTCCTGATTAGATTTGACGCTGCCTTACAGAAAAACTGCTCTCTTTAGCGGTTTTTATTATCAGCTATGGCCGATGCCATAAAGATCATCGATTTACATGCACCTACAACAACAGCACATGATCCTGCTGCGTGATCGAGATCACGAATCTTGATCTGAAAATTATTTCTACCCCTATCGCACTAGGTCTCTTGTTTTATTTTTAAATGTTGGTGTGCCTGTAAACGATTGCCACATAATCACAGCCGGACTAAGAAGTGGAACACAAAAAGTCAATTTGATAAGCAATTAAGAGACCACAATTACCAAAAATAAAAACTTTACTCGCTGCTAATAATCCAAAACAGGATAAAATTCAAATATTTAATAATTTAATTTCAGAAATATTTTATAAGTGTTTATGAAATGTGTCCGATTTGCTTCAAAAACATTTCATAAAAATTTCTTAAAGTTTCGCTGGTCTGCACACACCTTAATATGCCAAGACAAACTCAAGTGCTAGCAGCAAAATATTGTTTCACAAAAATATATGTGAAAAGAAAAATTATGCAAATTTGATTCAAATATGGTAACACCCCCGACATTGCAAGTGAGATGACATGTGGCTTGTATGATGTCACGTTGAGTAGAATATTTGAAATATGGCTGGTGGCAATATGAAGTATTATCTGTTTTGTTTTTGAAAGCAACTGTTGCAACAATTAAAAAATTAAACTTTTCAATGATCCGTCTTGGATCCGGATCAGATCACGCTGATAATAAAAAACAGCTTTTGTTAATCACGGGCAATGAAAAATCAGGCCAGTCGCTGTGAGTTCTAGTTTTACCATTTCCGTATTAGGTGTTTTTCTTTTTTAGTACAGACTTGTAAAAATAGACTGGAAGTGTGTAATAAGTTTTTTACTCAGCTTGCTGAGCTCATAGAGCGCGCTCTGATCGTGCTCTGAACGAAAAAACAAACACAAATTCTGAGCTTTGATGTATCTGAGCTAAAAAAGAAACACGAACTTTTTGTATAACAGTTCATGTTGTGCTCTGAACTTAAAAAGAAAAACGCCAATTAAAAAAAAAGTTATCAGCTCGATACACAGCTGCTTCAAATGTGTTGGCTAACTGACGTTAGAAGACATCTGTAATTTGTACACATTTGTTTATTTCTATGGTGGTTTGTGTTCTGAACGTAGGTACAATATGTATGCTTTTCCTCCATTTGTGAGAAAGGTATTACGGGCATTGCTGCCCCATGTTCTATCCATCTGTCAGTAGAAAACGTCATCGAAACATATCCGTCGGATACTATAGTAAGATATTAGCAACAAATCCCTATTAAACTTAAGTAAATTTCTATGACTATTGGGAACTTCATTTTATTTCGAACCGTTTGCTTGTTATATTTCTAAATTGTCAGTGTATGCGCATAGACAATTTTGTGGGGATTTGACAGATGAAATAGGCAAAAACCCTTGTGAGTTGTATGCTTTTCATTGTCAACACCATAGACTTATTTCATATGGACTGCTATTAGCTAACTTGCCGAATTGGTCAAGAACTCTATCTACCATTAGCACTAGCGCTCTTGGTTCAAAGCGGAATAAATTGGAAACAAATTAGAAGAAACAGATGTGTCAATGGTTAACACTTTCAACACAACCCATTTCCGACAGTACAAATAAATGGTTGTCATACTGCACCTGCACCGACAAATTCACATAATTGCACATAAAAAGCGGGATTACAATAGTACCAAAAACAAGTCCCAAGCAGTGACTCCAGATTACAAGATATATCTGTTTTTTGATTTTTGAGCTCCAAAATAGGTGCAAGAATTTTTACCTCGAATTCATCAAATTTCCAGATTTTTGATATCAAGGATTTTTGAATTTTTTTTACATAAAAACAACCTTTTCTATTGAAGAAAACCGTTTCCTATTAACTCTATTTCTATCTGTAATGTGAGTCGAACAAAGCCCATGTAGAACTTCTGTTTTACTAACGTTTCCACCAATTCTAAAGAAACATGAATTTCTACGGTGGAAACTTCGCATATCCAGTCTTTAAAGATTTTAATTTCAATATTTTGTCGCTTCCACATTCCTTCTCTGCAACTGCTGAAAGAATATTTTCTGCTGTAAATTTAAATAAAACAAAAATTCGTAATCGTTGGAAGACTGAAACAGTTGAAAGTTTAATCTTTCTCTCTTTAATAAAGCGAATTGCTATGATTCTAATAAAAGCAATGAAACTAAGTCATTTTTATTTAAATACTAGCTGATCTGGCGAACATCGTACCGCCTAAAATTGATTAAATTATTAACATCCCTTTTGATAGTTGATCCTCTCTATTGAACGAATGAAACTCCCTTGGAATTAAATTGAGTTGAATGCATAGAAACGAGTTCATAGATTTCCGGGTTGGCTTCTTGATCGTTTTCTTCCGCGCTAATGAATGGATAGAGTTGGTACGGTCAGATTTTCTCAATCAACCAAATCAACCAAAGCAGAATGTGGGCAATTGGCAATCCTCGCTTCTGCCATTCGACCGAGTACATCCAGAAACGCGAATGTCCAAAAACATTGTGCTAAACGATGCAGCCCATGACCGCTTTAAGCTTTTCTTTGAAAAATCGTGCGGTGATGTCATGTTGTAGTAAATAGTAGGGAAGTAAGTATCACCGTTCGGATAATTGTTTTTCACTTTACTTTCGATATAAGTGCTACAGAACAATAAATATCAGTAGTTGCGACTTGTGAACACGATGTTCAGTGGTAAGTATCCTGGACTACTTGAGCCACATGCCACATCACATATTCTTAAATGCTTGCGATTTGCGCCCACCACAACAGCACCACCTATCAGGTCCAAAACTATCGTATCATACCGTATACATCCACAAAATTTCCTTGAAATCAGTTTAGTGGCTTCAGAGATGGACAACAGCGCCACCTATCGGGTCCACACATCCACAAAATTTCATTGAAATCGGCTGAGGGCTTTCTGAGGTCGACAACGCATGTATGTTCACTAAAATGCCTATAACTCGTATAACCAATACACATACAAAGACCATATATATTTACATACAAACCTTGGTATTGACGTCACCTTTCATTTTAAGTTTCCAGAAACAAAATCGGTTCACGCATTAAGAGAACATCAATTCAAACACAATCCGACCTATTTTGGTATATATAAATATATAGAAGGAGATAGATGAAATGCGAAATGTGCCTACAGCGCCGCCTGTTGAGAATTTTCCGAATTTTAACCATCCCTGATTCAAGACAAACAAAATAAAAAAAAATCATTCAAATCCGAATTACCCGACTATATAGATATTAATTTGTATGGAAAAAACCAAAAAGTACTTAAATTCATGTGTCTTTTCACACACGCACAACACAAACATACGTTTTCTGATTTCAGCCAAACTTCACAAAAACCATATAAATACATATAGGCCAATTCCAAGGAAGTGTGAAAGTTTGGTTAAAATCGGAAAATGCGTTAAGGCGTGAATCGGCGACAAACGAACACAATTTTAAGGCTCAATTTTTATATATGTTCCAAGTAGATGTTCGAAAATTAAAAAAAAAAAAACATTAAATTATGTCCAAATTCTTTTATCGATATTTATGTGATTTGAATTTGAACTACAATTTTGTCGAAAAAAATGTATAACAGTTTATTTTGGGTACTTTAAAATTGTATTTTTTTGAAAAAAAGATTTTTTCTTTCGGAAAAACAAGATTTTCAGATTTTTCATCTGGGAATACTGGTTCCCGCAGTAACTGAATGAACAATTATTGTTCATTTTGGTAACAGTAGGAACTCTTTTGTGTATTCGACGGAATATTTTTAATTCATATATCATTTATTAGAATGAGCTGTATAAATTAAAAAAAATTGCATGATCAACTGTCAATTTCATGAGACAGGTGGTCTGTGCTAGAGGGCGTATCTATATTTCTTGAATTAAATATCAGCGCTTTCCCCTGCACATTCACTTTGTTATTAAGTTAGCTTTTTTTGCTTTAGACTTCCATTGCAGTACACAGTAAGTACTTGAATAATATTTGCTACTAAATTAACTTTTACTGACCGAAGGTATTAATTGTCTATTATCTTAATGACGAGACGTACAATGACATTTGCATAATATTTATTACCATAATTTATTAACTTTTACCGACCTAAGACCAATTCCTTATCTAAGTGACTAGCACTTTCTGAAAATGAGCATTTTTGCAAGTGATAACTTGTTAATGGATAGAAGGCGGATCCTTCCGTGCGGTGTACAGAGAGTCACCAATGTAACTTTCGAAAATGTTGCTCACTGATACTTTAATTTGCTTTCTTTTAAACAATTATTCATTTATTTTTATGGGTATGTGCCTTAATTTAGATGCCTTTATTATAGCATTTAGTGTTGAAAAACGTCTTTAACCGAGTGGAGGCAGGTGTATAATCAAGTAAATCCGCACATTCAGTTAAGTTGAAACCTCCATTTTCAAGACATGACAAAATATTTACAATGGATTCACTTAAATTCTGTTATTTTTGGACAAATTATATGTTATAAATTTTATATTATGTTTTACACAGATTCAAATTGTCCTCTCTTGATGCGACTTTGGAATTTCACTTAACAGATCCTTCGCGCAAATGATTTACGTATTAACCACAATCATTTGTAGTCTGGCAAATAATTCCCCTTATAAAACAGTCTGCTTAAATAAATTATGATGTAGATAAGAAGCTACAAGCCGATGTCCACAAATATCCAAAGGAGATAAGTTTGTTCTACCTAATACTTACTGAAAGTACTGTTGGTTGCGTCTATTGACTAGATCACTGACAGATGGTTGAAATTTTAAGTTTTTTACAATGGGGTACACTTTTTTTTTTGTTTGCTGCTTCATAGATAATTCATGATTAAATTTCTTAACACTTCACTCGAATAAAATTTAAGGAAGCTTTCAAATCATTCAATTTAACTAAGGAAGAATGGCATATCTCTGTTTGAGAAAAATCATTTAAGACACTCTTGTACTTGGCCACTTCACAACATTTGACAGTTGACACTTTATGTGACTCCTCTCACTCACCACATTCACCATCCAACTCCATTACAAACGCTGGGTTTTCCATTTTTAATTTTTGTTAAAATTGTTAATATTCAATTTTGTTTTTTTCAAGTACTATCGAATTCACAGACAGTCTTGCTGACTCTTACTGGTTGCGTTCGAATTTCACATTAATAATCTAGGATGTATCAGTCTTTGGAGCGTGCGGCTAACAATAAGATTATAACGGAACTTATGCTCAATTTTAAATGAAATTCCATTGTTATTATATGGATTATATGGCCCTAATAAAGAGCAAAGCCAACACATGAATTGCGATAATAGAATTAGAGTACTCATTCTTGTTTGAGTCACAGCAGATAGAAGACACCTACAAGATCTATTTGCAAATGATTTAGAACACCTTCTTAGCAGATATTCTCGTATCATCAGTCATTTACTCGTGTGGCTTGTACAAACAAGATTCTCATTGGGATATGGAATATCATCTTTCAAAATAAAACTTCCTTGTAAATGAATGTGAAAGCAATAAGGCAAACTAAGATAATATGGAAATTGTTGTCTGCTTACAATCTTCTTGAGTTTTTTATAAGCAGCACTCTCTCTCTCTCTCCGATTACGGATTATATGAATCAGTTCGAGATTAGTACATTTTGCGCATGGAGGAGGTTTATAACCTTGTTATCAAATGCCAAATTTTCATGTAGTGGGCTGCTATTCTGTATGGCGAAACGTTCAAAGGTTTTTGTGTGCACTAAGAAATTTGTTTGTATAACATAGGGCAAATCATTCGTGCGCACGAAAACGATTGATCGTTTCGCCTTACAGAATCTGACCCCGGACCTCACATAAGAAATGCCTTACTGTTGCTAGTGCTCTTTGTTTAATGAATTGAATCCAATTGTAGTGAATTTTTCGTTCTCTCTAATGGCGTTTTCGATTAAAAAAAAAAAATATGCCTTTCTTTCAAAAGAACGAATAAGTGTTTTTTTTTTCATGTTTCAAAAATTTTAATTTCACTTTGGTTCTTAGCACGTCGGAAGAGTCCTAGATATTTTGAAAGAATCGCACTGAACTCAATTGACGAGTGGAAAATTTTCCTGCGACACCTGGTGGATGAAAAAGGAATATGTAGAGACCTATAGAATTTTGACGTCTGTTTGTTATGCAAAGGACTTAGATAAGGAATACATGTGTTTTCGTGCAAGAAAATTAATTGTTTATCTATTAAAAAGTTAACAAACTAATTGAAAACAAACTTAATTTGCAAGTCTAAGTAGGTACTACTTGTCCGAAATTTGTATAGTGTGAGTCAATTCATCTTGTAATACTAGCACAAAAGTCTGTTCAAAGTAGTGTTGAATTTAATGTAAACAAATAATAAATTTGCTTTTGTTTATATATTTTGGTTGCTTTTTATCTTATGAAAAGCGTGCTAATTATGATTTTTACAGATATGCTTGCTGTGTGATGGGTATCCAGCCAGATTAGAAATTTTTAAGGTTGTCACAATATCGCTTTGTGAAATATTTGACTATTTCAGTGGAAATATTATGCAACCCAGTCATGGTTTTTGATTTTTTGTCAGTAGCCCATACTGCAGTGAAGCTAGTGAACGGGCTTAAGCATGCCTGACCTTTGCTACGAACACTCTGAGTACAGTTGTTGGATGGTTCTTGGGTATAAGTAGGATTCTCCGCCAAACTTGTGGGTTGATGTGTCATATATTATTGAGTAGGTAGATGTAGAGGATAAATTAAAAGTATGTCATTAAATAAAAGTGGAAACGAAATGTAGCAACTTGTAGTACCTTCTTCTCATTAAAGCAGCTGAACGTCATAGTAACCGCCTTGAACGTATAGTGGCAGGTTTCTTTGAAGGAATTGATGAATTCGGAAGTCTTAGGCTGGGAAAGGCTCCTCTCACAAGTTTGATTCTGTACTGAAGACCATCCCGTTTATTCGGTCGCAAAATGTCTTTATCTCTAAAGTGAAGACTGCAAATGGAAAATTTGGGAAATTCTTTCCCCATCTTAAGCACAATACCCCATTTAATCAAAAGATCTTTAGAGTTCCGAACTTCTTTTGGAAGATGGTACAATGTAATTCCCTCTTTATGATATGAATTGCATTGAGGAATGCCACAATGCTGAGCTCCGATTGTTTTCAGCATTATCTACAAAAATAACAACTTAGTATTCACTTTTATATCAACACTTATCGCACTCACTTTTAAGATATTATTTTTCTGTTATAAAATGAGTTTTTCTTATATTAAATGTATATTTTTAATTAAATACACAGTTTTTCCCAAAACTTCTTGATTTTTCATAGAAATACATACCAGCTGTCAAAATCTATAGCAACCTACCGACGAGAAAATTTACCGCCAGGGGTTAGCCTCCATTCGTCAATAGTTGCCGAATGTTCGACTGAAATGTTAACAGAACAGAAAGATTTTTCGTTCTGTAGTAAATTCTGGTTCTGCTTACGTTGATCGCTCAGCTACACAAAACTGAAACAGAAACAGACCCATAAAAACATGTCACTGTCGCAAAATATTGGGTGACGGTCAATTTACATTATTTGGTGATTTCTCACGAAATCTATTATACTCTCCTCTTCGTCTACTAAAAACTTTTTTTCCATTTTTCGTCATCAGAATATACACTAGTGCGATGCGAAACAAACAGCCAGATGACAGATGCAGAAAAATGCAAGCAAAAAAAACATCTCCCCCACTATAAATTGGCATTTCTGTTGCTGGCAGCGAAAAATTTCGCTGTCCCCTCCGTTTTGCAGTACGCTGCTGCTGCGAAATGATGTCGAAAATTGATTAATTGTAGTAGATTGCTTAGTACAATTCTCCACTCTGTTTTCGCACATATTTATTTTCCGGGACATTAATTGCTTGCTAGGTTGTGTTCGAAAAAATGGAGCCTCACTAAGTGCTCAATATTGAATTTTTATATTCCGAAGAATTGAGGCAGGAATATGACTATCAGGAAGTTGACCCACTACCATAAACTAAGTATTAAATAGAATGCCAGCTCCCGCGCACTTACCCGATTCCCCCCGCAAATTTTGAAAATAAATTTCTCTGTTAAATTTCCCGTCTTCGTGAAATTATGCCCAATGAAAAATGGCCCAAAAAAAAAAAAAGAAAAAAGTCCCCAGAAAATTATATAGTAAGCAACAACAACGTTTGATAGTCTGATTGGGGTGATTTTTCATTATTTTGGGGCCTTTTCTCTTTTGGCCTTTTTTATTATGCTCACATGATCTATATAGATCATTGATTTCCATGGTTTACAACAAAAGTTGGGGTTAAATTTCATTTTTGTTTAGGAAATTATACCCCAATGTAATATTATTGGGGTCTTTTTTTAGAATGAACGAAATAAATAATTTGCAAAAGATGAAATATCACCCCAAAGTAATGAAAAATGGCCCGAAATTCAATGAATAGAGCCCCAAATTACAACAAATATTCAATAAAAAGAAAAAAATTGCCTGTAAACTTTTTTATTACTTTCAATAAAAGCTTGAATTGTATTTTTAACGTCTTGCCTGCAATACGGACACTTGTAGTTTTGGCTCTTATCCACCGCTACTGGCCATTCATTTTAAGTCGCACTCAGAGCAAACTTTTAAGTGCTGCAAGGCAAAAAAAAGAATATTTGCCCGCAAGGCCAAACAACTTAATTTGTTTTTCTTTAATTTTCTAAAGCTTAAAGTCAGCTCAGGTTTTCAAATAACTTTTAATTTTAACTTTAGAAAATTTGAGAAAACAAAAGTTAAAAATTCTTAAGGCACAAAACACACCGGATCAAACAAAACGTTTTTGATTCGATAGTCAAAAAAACGGTTTTTATTTGAACACACACCCAGGGAAATAGAATGTAACAAAACAAAACGTTTTGTTTTCTTGTTTCGTTTGGTATGCGTTGAAATAAAACAAAATGGAATTTTCGACTTGCTTTTAGTATTGTTCAACATGTGCCACATGTTTCCTTATCTTTATAATTATAGATAGGACTTCTTATGACTTTTTAAAATTAATTTTTCTCCATCTAGGTCCATATTTGTTAAAATCTGCGTTCAGAATAAACATAGAAACAAATAAAGCTGTAAAGTGCAAGGAAAGATTAAAATAAAAACAACGGAATCAAAATTTTGTTTTGCAAAAAACAACGGGTCAGCTAACGGCAACGAATCATGCTTTTCTGTTTTGCTTTGATTTTTATGTTTCGTTTCATTTGGTGTGTGTTGCGCCATAAGAAAGTAGGCAATTATCGTCAACGACGCTGGTGCGAAACAGTTTTGTCGCATTCGGTGTGTGTTGCTCGTATACAATGGCATATATTTTCGACAACCACCACCAAAACACTTCAAAACAGAAACGTGTGCTTTGTTTCGTTTGCTTTGGTGTATGTTGTTTCATAAGAAACAATGTTCTCTTGTTTCACGAAACAAAAAAACACGTTTTGCTTTATCCGGTGTGTTTTCAGCCTAAGTTGTCTGAGCTGATTGCTTTCAATTACAAAATACAAGTTCTGGCTGTTGTGAAGTGTCTCTTATCCTTTGACTGAAAAGAGGACTCGGCTTAGAGCGTTGTCCTCGGGCACTTTTAGTTGCTTAAATTTCCCTCTAGGTACTTGCTAGTGTTAAACCAGACTAAGTTTTGAAATCCCCAGAAAGACAGCGGAAGTAGTGGTTACCCCTACTTTAGTCCGTGAAGTTCTTGTCGGATGCGAAGATATTCCGAAAGATTGTCGGGTGTCCAAGCCTTCACGTCCGTTCCCACACCTTCGCTAGTACATTTCGCAAAGATACGGAACAGTCCGGATAGTGGGAAAATTACGTTTGTTGCCTCGGTATTTTTCACATTCAAAAAACATTTGTGCTAAGCTTTGTTAACACATTCAACATCGAACGGGGTCAGAATATGGTATTAACTGCATTTGGAACGAGGCTTTTCCTTTCTTGCCTACTGCTTACAAAAAGCAAACATCCACGGCACCACCTGAAAATGTAATAACAAACACTGATTTTCTAATTTTGGTTTCATGTTTATTATCACGCAACAGGCTGCTGCTTGTGGTAAGTGCCTTTCGATAGACTACTGTCAAAGGCTTCATCCACATTTTGATGTGCAATCTTCGTCTTTTTTCCTCCGTCTTTGTCCGGCAACAACAGCGCAAGGCATGCCACAACGCCAAGTACACCCACGCATACGTAGTATAGTAGATCGCAGTTATTTCTTAATGCGATGCCAAAAATGTTGCTGCCAACCACTGCACCCAATCGGCCAATCATCATAATAAGGCACATCGCCATCGCACTTATATTGGTCGGGTAGAACTCTAAAGAAATTGTGCTTAGAATGCCGCCGCAATTGGCCACGCCAATAGTTAGGGTCACCAAAATCACAGACGCTACGAAGGAACTGACCCAATGCAGTGCCAAGCAGGACAACGCGGCAATCACTAACCAAATCACTAAAACAAGCAAAAAAGCGCAACAGTCATAGACAGTATTCGAAACGACAATCAACTCACTTAAAATGTTCTTCTTGCCAACAATGTCAATTATGAAGGCGAAAAAAATGTAGAGAAGGGTGAACGCTAAGCCAATAATGATCAACACCTCAAACATGAAATTGTTGATGACGACATCACAGCTATCCGCGCTGACTGTTGAATTTGATGAGACATCACCGAGCTTGTACATTGTCTCGCAAAATAAATATCCTTGGTCTTGATCGGCAACCAGTTGGTCCAGCATTGTTGGAAACCTTTTTGACAGAGGGCTCAGACTTAATTTCAAAAACTTTTCTGTGTATATACTCACCACATGAACGTGCCCTGTGCTATGCAAAAGATTACAGACATAATCAAACAGATGTTTAGGGTGTGCCAAACCCGTTCCCTATAGAACAGCGGAACGGTCTGACTCCAGACCAAATTAAAGGCGTCCTTTACACCGTGTATGCTATTCAGGCTGGCGCCTGAGATATCAATTGCAACTGCTTTTACAGGATACTCGCTTTTTGGGCGACCTGTGTTTCGAGCAAACAACATTCTAAGAATCTTCAAGGCTGCCTCATGTCTTCCCTGGATAAGGACGTATTTCGGACTCTCAGGTGTCAGCCACAGTCCACACAGGGCTACCAGACTGAATAAACAATTAGCTAGGATGACAAGCCGCCATTGTGTGAATTTTATGCCCAGTACTACAGCATCTAACTTCAAGGGAAGAATTCCAATAGCGACTCCTAAAGAAGACATTTAAAATCACCTATATACCCCGAGTCTTGAGGCTCAACTCACCGGGTAGAAATGTCAGCCCAAACGGTAGGAACATCGATAGCAGCGTAACGTACCTCACCCGGGTACTGCGTCCATGAAACTCTCCCATGAAACTGAATACGCAGGCCTGGCATCCGGATATGAAGAAGCCGTTGAAAAACCGAAAAACAATGAGCATCGAGATGTTGACCGAAAATGCTGATATCACAGTCGCAATAAAACTGCAGATAAGCGCGGCGCGCAGTGTTTTCACTCGACCCCATGTATCAGCTAGAAATCCCATGATATGCGAACTTAGAACGACACCCAAAAAGCCAGCAGAAGCTAGAATGCCCTGCTCGCCTACTGTTGCTTCGAGATCGCATTTCATGAATGGCATGATAATGCTGATACCCATCGTCTCAACCATCACTGCCATAAAACAGAAGCCGCACACTAGCAACAGGAAGTAATGGTATTTACCCGTTCCAGTTAATGAGACGGCCTCTTCGAAGGCGTAGACCCTTTCCGATGTTGCACCATTTTTAGGTTTCTCTGAAAATAAAAACAAAATACAAACAAAAACTTTGAGCAGTCTTGAAGAATGACGAATTTAAAAGGTCCAACCTCAATCTTCTTAACTTCTACTATTTTTATAACATTTCCTAGCCTACAAAGCGGCTTTGAGGATGAAAGATCATCGACTTCTCAGGCTAAAAAATAATACGAGTCCTAGTTCGATATACGAACGTTTTACAATGAGGTAAAAGGAAAGTATCAACGCGACGATATCCGAACAGAGATCAGGTCGATGTTGAGGATATGGCAAAACCGCATGTGAATCGTGACTAAAATTAAGTCGAACAAGGCAGAACTACTTGAAGCATCCTGAAATAATACACATACACTGAATTTATGCAGCCAAGCCAGTCAAAAGTCTTCAGGTTATGTAGAATGACGATGAAGATCGCTCACTGATCTATTTAGGACGGAAAACAAACATTGAAAGCTTTAATGTCATAAAAAAAAGTGTAGACAATGTGAGGCGCTGTTATGTAACTCCTTCTTGAGGAAATTGATCGTAACTTACAAGAGGCCAAATTTTTCGCAAGTCCGGGTGACATTGCCGCTAGGTTATATTAAAATATTTATCAAAAGCCCGACAAAAATCAAATTTACACAGAATTTTCCCCGAACAATCAATGTGCGCTTGTTTAAAAAAAAATAAAACTCAACCCACATGGGCTTCACTTTTAGCACTTTTGCAACTCATCACTCACCACCTCCTGCATCCTGCTCAAATGCGGGATTTTCCATTTTAAAGCTTTCGTAGTTTTTTTTTTTAATTATCAGGTACTTGCGAGTTTAATAACGATCCAGCTTCTATTTTGTTTTTTTTTTGTTTTTCTAATATCACATAAGCAGTGTACAGTGTATCAATGTGTCTTGCGTGCATGCTACACTAAGACTGGAGCCAAAAGAGCGACAAAAAGTCGTATTTGTAAGTGATTTTACTTTTTAACTATCTCAATTATGGCCGCCAATAAATAAAAACTGCGATAAAATGGCACCATACGTTTATTTACAACAAACCATCTTTTACTTTCCTATGTCTAAAGGTGTAAATCGTGTAAATAAAATGTATTTTTAATAAACATTGATAACAATTAAACGGGTAGTTCTTAATATTGTCTAATTCAATTGGAATATATGTTTTTAAATAAACTTGCGATGTTGGACGAGTCAGCCTCAGAGAAATATCAACGCATAAGAAAACGAAACCTCGAGATTTGACACTTAATAAAATTAGAAGCTCAGCATTTGCAATGACTTTAAACCTAAATTCAATGGACCTAACCAACAACCAAACACCAAACAGGAGTATCACTTATTTCAAAGTTAACATCCCTCAGCTGCGACTTTGAATTTTGAGCTACCCGCCTTTGAATAAGAACAGAACGAACGGTGACATTTGTACTAAAACTAAAAATTATACACGATTCTTTCAGAATGGAAAGTCAGAGTGGGCTTTACAGCTAACTGGACTGCACAATAGAGCTCCTCAAGTGCGTCAGACGTATTGAGTTAAGATGGCAGTTCGTTTTTGACTGTCGAGGACGCAGTGCGCATTTAAAATTCTGTTTTTATTTGTCTAATGTCGTATTCGATTGTACGCACTCTCTCAGAGCTCTTTTTTATGTTTTATGGTACGACAGAAAGCAGCCTTTTTTTCAATTTCAAAACACTGGATTTTTTTCTTAGAGTTGCTTCAGATTTATGGCGTTTTCGATTGAAGATCCGCGAGATATGCCCCGAAATTCAGAATTGCTCTTTTCAATGAAATTCGTTGGAGCACTTTTGTAATAGTGGTACCTAGACACCATATGAGAGATTTGGTTTTCTGTTGCTACTTTTTTGTTGTTTTTTGCAGTAATAAATACAGCCAAATCAATATATTTCAATTTATGTTTACAATTTGCACGCATAATTGTATATTTTCGGATCACATAGCGAAAAATTTGTTTCTAATAACACAAAAAACACTTCAATCTGACATTTTGTTAGTATGTGTTTCCGGACACTTCTGTCGTGTTAAGAATTGACTAGAAGTGCACTTTTTTTCAATGAAACATAGAATACATCGAAAGAGCACTTTTAGATTTGCTCTTTTCATAGAAATGGCAATTATTTTCTTCAATCGAAAACGCCATTAAAAATTCAAGGGCGTTTGAGTTTGACAACTAGTGGAGTTTGTTAACGTTTTCGTGAAATTTTTCTTATCTTATTATATAAAACAAATATTACAGCTTTTTTTACCATGTGTATTGCTACACTATACTTATGTCGTTTTCCATTGGTTTCACTCGGGGACTCACTCATTCCGAAATCCAATGGAACAACAAAACTGCTTTAGAAAGAATCCACAAACGTGTTGGTGAAATGCCAAAAAATAATCTACGGCTGATGTCAGCTGACGTGTATAAAATACATCAATTACACTTGTGTGAGTGCTTCTTGAGTAGAAGAGTATTTCTTGTGCCAATGGAACGGTTTCAGAAGTGATTTTTTCGATTCCGGGCTCTCCCGAACGCTTCTTTTTGCCCAATGGAAAACGACATTACAGACTTGCAAGTCATTACGATTCATTCATAACAAGGACAAACTGTCAGAAAACCAGCCAGATAGAGATTTTGATACATTTTATTTAGCTGTACTAGATTTCCCCCAAATGTTAAAATAAGATTGGGTGGTAATGTCACCTTTACTACATCAGCCATACAGTTGAAATGTCAACTTTGATCTGTAGATTTGGCTTCATTTGTCCGTTATAAACGACAGCTAAAAAAAACTCTTGGTATGATCAACTTAGGCCAATGAAAATACACGCATACGATGCGGCGGCTGTTTGCTGTCAGACTAATGGCGTTTCGCTCTTTTGATGAAAGGGCAATTCGAAAACGCCGTATAAGTAAACCAGAATTTGATGTGTTCCATTTGTGTTGCAGCCTCGGTTGCAGCCGGCTTACTACCTTCAGCGTCAACTACAAAATTAGGCATTTCCCTGGTTGTTGGTCACACGAGCTTGACAGGTTTTGTCGTAAGAAAAAACTAGTCAAACCTTATCTTCATTGCACTCCCAATAATAAAAATAAAAACACCTAAGCCAAGTTAATAAATGCGTTGTCTGTTGACTATTTCAAAAGATTCGTCTTTTTGAACATGCCGATGACATCCTGACCCAAAAATGCACGCCAACAGTGGTCTTTGTTGACAATTATGGGACTTGACTACTTTGGGTGACATTGTTATTTTGACTTAAAAGATTAAACACGTAATTTTTGTAGTCCATCTACTCCAGTCGTAGCCAAGATTATGAACTTTAAAAGCTACGGAAGATAGTATTTAAAGTCATTATGCCTTAAAAGCGCGTGGTACAATGAATCCACAAGCTTCGTCATCTGCCTACGTTTATTGATTTAAAAGCAAGAAACCATCCGTAGGTCGTCACACGTTTTTTGATGGATAGGAAATTTTTTTAAAAATGTTGTTCTTAGCCACGCTAGGAGAACGAAATCGCTACGAATTTCAAATCACAGTTTACCTATAAAAAGCGTAAACAAAATTGGCAACAACAAATTTAATGATAAATTGGTTTACCGATGCCGATGTTATCATTTTCACTACCTTTCGTCTTTTTGGGTTTAAGGTCTACCTATATATATAAAAAAAAATTCTGTATTATCGGTGAAGTGTGGAAAAGATTCATAGTATCATATATCATAACAAATGTGTTGTATCATCACTGCGCTGATAAGATCTCCAAGCTCTATAATTAGGTACGTCAAACACACCTCTTTCATACCATACTTACTTATGTCGTTTTCCATTGGGCAAAAAGAAGCGTCCGGAAGAGTCCGGAATCGAAAAAATCACTCCTGAAATCGTTCCATTGGCACAAAAAATACTCTTCTGGTGATTCTGAGGAGATAATTTATGTCGTTTTCCATTGGGCAAAAAGAAGCGTCCGGAAGAGTCCGGAATCGAAAAAATCACTCCTGAAACCGTTCCATTGGCACAAAAAATACTCTTCTGGTGATTCTGAGGAGAGAATTTCGCTTCTCGATTTGAAGTCAGAATCCACTCAAGAAGCACTCACACAAGTGTAATTTATGTATTTTATACAAGTCAGCTGACAGCAGCCGTAGATTATTTTTTGGCATTTCACCAATCCTTTTGTGGATTCTTTCAGAAGCAGTTTTGTTGTTCCATTGGATTTCAGAATGAGTGGATCCCCGAGTGAAACCAATGGAAAACGACATTATAGTTGATAGCAGCCCAGACAAGTTTTCAGACAGACTGTGTATGGAAATAGACTCACATGCGAAATATCTCCTCTACAAAAAATCTCCAAATGTTCAAACAAGATTGGTTGGTAACGACAGTTCTACTGCGTCGGCCATGCAATTGATATGTGAACTTCGATCTGTAGATTTGGCTACATTTTTCCGTTATAAACGTTACCTAAGAAAAAATGGTGGTTTGATCAGCCTAGACCAATAAAAATTCACACATGCGGCGCGGCGCCTGCCTGCTGTCAGACTAATAGCGTTTTTCATTGAAGATCTGAAAGAACTACCATGAAATTAAGAATATCTACATTAGGAAGTTTGCACAATGCAATCAAATACCACATAAACCCCCTTTTAAACGATCATTTCAGTTTATGTTTCAGTAAAACTGATGTCTAAATGCAAAAATTTAAGCGTTTAACTGCAACTGAAACTGAAACCGATGGGATTCCCAGTTATCAGTTAAACTGATGTGTAAATACGTTTCAGTTCTGTTGTCTGAAGCTAAACCGCAATAAATGAAGATTGCATATATTTTATTTTAATTTGTGTGATACAGCATCTTTCAAAGTGCAACATGGAGTTAGACTACTGGGGATAAACAATGTCGTGACTACCACTGTAGGTGGTTCTGGGAGACATGGGAACGGAATGCAAGGGAGACTGTTTGAAAGCTTTAGTCGTGGCACTCTTTCTCTTGCCTTTAGGTCGTCAAATTTATCTCACAAATTTATACACGTATGTGTATAAAATGTTCTCAAATAGTTTTAAGTAGAAACTATTTAAAGTATAATCTTTCGATTACATACATTTAATTTGTTTACCAAGAACTTGACTTTTGTGATAGTTCACACTTATTCACGTGGTACCTACATCTGACAATAGTTCTCGTGCTTGACTCATGGCTATAACAGATCGTTTAACTTTTCAAATATTAATTAGATAACATGTAGCAATAAAGATAGACATTCTAAGATTGTGAGTTGTGTAAATCGCAGCAGTGAGATAAAACCAATTTATATCGTATCACTGGTTAGCATGTCAGAAAATATAAAAATCTGGGCTCTAATCGCGTAATTTATAAAACGATCATCCTCGAAACGATTGAACAAAACGACATCGTTTTTAGTTTGCTTCATATAACATCAGGCGTGTTTTTTGAGCTTCGAGACCAGCAAAGAAAAGTACGGTAAGATTTTCAGCATTTAGCTGCTCCAGCTAAATTTTAGCTCCCATACAAAACTCTCTCCAAAATTTAGCTGAGGTAAATCTAAACGGATCCATTTAGCTGAGTGGTACGCAGCTCGAGCAAATAATAAAACGTTTGTTTCAGAATGTACTTCATGTGTCTGTCAAAATTTAGCGTGCCCATTTAATGCGTCGGCACATTTTCTCAAGCTAAATTGTGACAGATCGTTGTGTATTTGTTGTTCTGTTGCGAAAAAGTATGCAAGGATGAGCTCTTTTAATTATTACATGGACCAGAAGTACCTAGAATCAAACATAGTTGAAATAAGAGAGAATTCAATTTTTGAAAGAAGTTTTTTCAAAGAACAGCTGTTGCCTGTGACACTTATCCACGGCGTACTCTATGTCAAAGTAGGATTTTAGCTGATGTTTGGAAAGAAAAGTTGGCGATCAAATAAAATTTAGTTTATCTCGAGCAGCGTACCTACTACGCTTAATGTTTGGAGAGAAAAGTTGGAATTGCCAAAAAATAATCTGCGGCTGCTGTCAGCTGACTTGTATAAAATACATAAATTACACTTGTGTGAGTGCTTCTTGAGTGGATTCTGAATTCAAATTCAAATCAAGAAGCGAAATTCTCTTCTCAGAATCACCAGAAAGGTATTTTTTGTGCCAATGGAACGGTTTCAGAAGTTTTTTTTTTTTCGATTCTGGACTCTACCGGACACTTCTTTTTGCCCAATGGAAAACAAATGCATTTTTTTATAGTGGATGACTGCAAAGCACAATGGAAATCTTTAAGGGATAGTCATCGCTATCATAAAACCGCCACAAAATTGGAGAAGTCGGGGAGTGCTGCAAAAAAAAATTCCGCAGATAATGACGAACACCTTTCTGGGGATACTGTTTCTTATCTTTCCTCACGCCGGCATCTAGCAAAAAAAGATATATGTTACTATTCAATATAGATATAATTTATGTATTTCACTTTTCCATCTGTTTCCTGAACATTTACGAACGTTTCAGTTTCTCATAAGAATTTACGTAACGATGTAAGTACTCCATGTACTCCAGCTACATATATTTATTGTTACATTCAAGCTGGGATTCCAAAAGATAGGACACTTGTCTGTTGAACTTTTCTAAAAAAAATCACTTTTATTACACTTTTACGGATTTTTCTAATAATTCACTTATTAAGTACCAAAACAATATGACTTAAAACAATTCTTAAACGTTTTAATTAAATCACTTAATTCACTGTGTTACTTTACACTTATTTATCTTTACAACCGATTACTATTTCGAACTCTACCAATCACCGTTTAAAAATCAACTGTCCCCTCCCTGTTCTCAAATCTGTCCCTTCAAAAAGTCACTTAGGATAGCAGCCGTTAAATAGAATAGAAATTTTCCGAGAACAGAAATTTATTACGACGGTTTATTGTCAACGATCCATTAAAATCATCAAAACAAAAACAAATTTATTTTTATTTTTTTAATAAAAACAACTTTATTATAATCCCAATATATTCACTGCGATTAAACTCGCCATGCATATCGGTATCCCGCGCAGAAAATACAAATATACAATAATTGGCATTGTCTTTTTACTATTTAAGGTCAAAAGGCGGTGATTCTCTGCTCGTGTACGGTCCCATCGGTGCAATAATAACTTGGAGACTGATATTATTTTTACTTGGTCCAATCAAATGAGGATTTTCGGGTTTCGTGTCAATTCCCATACCGTCATAGGGCAGCAAATTGTCTAAATTGAGAACGCGACTTTTATCGGAGAAATATTCGGTTCGTTCGTATACCGTTAAAATGTGTATTATCTCGTCTTGCGTTCCACTAATTAGCACAGCCACCTATGAGAGAAGACAAATTTAACTACTGCGAAACGCATAAGGAGACTCATGTTCTTACCTTAAATCTCTCCTCGCCGATGCAGTTTTCTTTACAGGTTACACGAAGGCGTACTGTACGTAAGGAGAATTCCGGCAAATCTTCGCCCCAAACCATTTTCGCCTTATTGTACTTGACTCCACGCGGAAAGAATTCAATGTCCCACGTTACAGATTGATCTAGAAGTAATTAAAAACTGTGTTGGTGACGATTTATGTAAATTTGTGTGAAATCGCATTGCACTCACCGTCTTCGCGCTCCGCCAAGTTTCTTTGTGAGAAAAAACAAGCCACGTAGTTGGTGTAATCTGGAATTTGATGAAACTCCTTAATGTTAAAGCTCACACTCCATATGTCATTTGAATAGAGACGTGGTGTGAATTGCAAACTCCCCGATGCCGATTTCCTTATTTCATTTATACGATCCTCCTGGCCTAAAAGTTTATAGTATAAGATGGATGGAAGTAATTAGTTAACAAAGTCGGTAAGTATCTTGATGCGCAATTTGTGTCAATCTAAATGATAGCACATTTAGTATTTGTTTGGGCGCGGACAGAATGTATTCAAGTCCCTTAGTACAATCTACAATTGTGTCCGCTTGTACAGCACAATAAAAACAAAAGACGCGGGAGTTTACTTTTAGGAATCACAATGTTATTTTTCAGGATTTAGGGTTTGTAATACCCCGCTTTAATAAATGCATCCTCTATAACAAACCAGACCCAGCATTTTAGAGAAATATAAATGTAAAAAATATTTCTGGCGTCTCTGAATATAAAAACAAAGGTGCAATTGTCTCACCTGAATGATAACTCATTCCAATAGCCATTCTCTGTACAATAAATTCCTTATTGTAGGCAAGTATGGGATACAGCAGCAAATGTGCTAATTCCCTGGGCGTCATCATGGCAAATCGTATATGCGACACAGTCGACTCTATGAGCTGTTTAAATGTAGTCTCCTTCTCTTCTGGCAATAAGCTGTCTTCATTTTCTAGCATATCCTTGCGATGCAGTAACCACTTCTGCAAGATGCCAAACAAATCGTACTCGCTCTTCACAATAATGTCGTTTTGTTGCAACAATAATATCATGATTTGAGTGTCCAACTCGATGAAATCCTTCGACGCACTAACCATTTCCAAATTCCATTTGAGGAAATTCTTTAATGCTTCGGTGAGATCCTTGTGATAGGGACTAAAAGCTATTGTATATTGCAGCCAAGACACCAAGTACCCTTGTGTAGCGGCCTTAGCAGTGTGTGTCAACATAAAACCAACACAAAGTTGCACTAGATCCTGAAACCACCCAAAACATCGTAAACACGTCCAATTAATTGTTTATTGCACCAACTAACCTTAACGTTATATTTATCAGCTAAGGCCAAGACGGGCATCACAGACTGAAGTGTAGCTTTCATCGTTCCAACATACAAATATTTGAGGAATTGTGGAAACACTGCGGCACAGCAAGGTTCTTCGTACAATTCGATAATCCGTTTGCGGCACTCATTCCATTCTGGGTTCATAAGCATAACCTGGAATACCTCACTGCTAGCGCAAAGTATAACTCTATGTGCAGGATACTGATTACCTCCGACCACCAGGATAATATCGGACATCAACTGTTCAGCATATAAATTGGCAATTTTCTCCAGTATACTATTGGTGTTATGTATCTACGACAAGTGAATTATAGCAATAAAAAAGAATTGGAACAAATAACAGTAACTATACTATACCGTGGTTATATCCGGATTGTCCTGATCATCCGCTGATTTAGTATTTGCACTTGTTTCAGTTTCCATTGTACAAAGTTGTCCCAAAACACAAGTATAAAAGGCGATTGATTGAAACGAAAAATTTTCAATACGTACTGGGTTTGAATTTGTTAATTTTCACTGCACCAGACGATGGGCGGCTAATTGAAACTGCCTATAAGGTGTTAGTGCTATAGGTGACATTATATTTTAAGAAAATTGCAATATAATTGTTTGGAATAATATGGCTTTTATATATTTTAGGACCACTTAAAATTTTTACCCATAAATCTCGACAACCACTTAAAAAACGTCAACAATCGAATGACAGCTTTGATAATGGTGGCGTTTCTCATAATGTAACTTTCCGCTAGACGTATGCATATTTTGAGGCTTGTGATTCGTCGGCTTTATTTGTCAATTCAAGGGTGCGTTTCCGGATATTAGTATTTCTTGCTTTTGTTGGAAAATTGCCTGCGAATGTGTGTTGAATACATTCAAATCATGAATGCTAGTTTTGAAGATTGGAAAAAAGTTTTATGCAAGAAACATTGAGGGCAGAGATGAATATGGATGTGTTTCGTACGTCTATCCCCCCAAAACCCAGTCTGTGCATCCATATTGGCCACCAATCCTCTAGCTTTTATGGGCATATCGCTATACATTTTTCTCTGTGTCGTATTGAATTTGTTAGGTTTGTGTTAAAGCTTTGATAAAATAATACATTAGAGAATACCGAATTTCTGCGTTAAAGTCCAATTCACGAACTCCCATATCCATGAAAAGAAATGAGCTCATGTGTGCGTGACTTCACACATTTTTCGGGAAAATAGATTGTAGGCAGCCAACATTTATATCTGGTTTCTGGTTATACATCTCCATCTCCGTATTTCCATCCATTATCTTTGACTGAGGACTCCAAACAGAGACAATACTGGTTTGTCTATGACTCCAATTGCTCTAAAGGACAAAGTACCTACCTTTTTGACATTCATATCTATACAAAAACAAATAAAATGCCATCGGGTTTCTCTATTAGGTAGAAAATGTTGAATTTCTTTATTTTTGTTCGATACACATGATTGAAATTAAAAAGAAAACTTTTCGTTGCAACTTATGTTTAGAAGTCGGAGCTCAGACATTAACCAACAAAAACAACAATTCAACAAAAAATTAAAATCATAATCAAATCACTAACGAAACTCTTATAAATAGTTGAATATCACACACTAGATTTAAGACGTGAATAAAAATGCGTTTTCGTTAAATTAAACTATGAAAAAAATGAAATCGTTCGGAGCAGCGTCTACAGCTCGTCGTGACCGACGAGTTTAACAATGTAACTATGCAAGTCGCTTAGAGAGCGTCCACCCTCGTACTCGTTCATCTTTTCGCCGTTCTTATAGGCAAAGAGGGTGGGATAGCCTTCAACCTGTTGCTCTTGGCAGAGATCTTTGCTATCCGATTGTGTGCAATCCACTTTTGCGATTTTAATTCCTGAATTTGCCGAGTGTGTCTTGGTGGCTAATTGATCCCAAACAGGGCTCAATTTTTGGCAATGTCCACACCAAGGGGCATAGAACTTCACGAATGTAACTCCATTTTGGATGGTGGCTTCAAATGCATCAGCAGTGAGCTGAACGACACCGCTTTGGTCTTCCTCCTTCTTGACGGAGTCAATATCTACCTCTTCGGGCCTTTTGGCTGCTCCTCCAAGCATCTTCTTTACGTATGCCTTCAAATCGTCGAGGTTACGTGAGCCAGAGAATTTTTCAATTTTCTTTCCGTCCTCGATCCAAAGTAGTGTTGGGTAGCCCTTAACTTCAAAGTCCTGGCAAATCGGACGGTATACGGTGCAGTCAATCTTGGCGATTTGTACGGATCTTTCAAATCGGAATTCCTTCGCTAAGTCATCCCATGTTGGAGCCAAATGCTTAAGAGATGAACTTGTTTTAGATTTAAGTTATAAGGCAAACAAAATAAGTATAGTTACCTGGCAATGACTGCACCATGGAGCATAGAATTTTACAAAATGGTTGCCACTGGACACATGCTTGGCAAAGTTCTCTTCGGTAAGTTCGACCAGTTTGTTACCGGCTGGAAGCAAACTTTCATCGGGCATATTTGGCTCATCGTCGGTGTGGATTTCATCTTCCTGCAAAGGTTTTAAGTGTTCTTATGTTGTTTGATACGTTTCATGATTTAGGTTACCGATATAAGTTGGGCTTGGATGAATTCTGTCAGAGCTGGCATGTCGCGGCTGCCCTTGAATTTTACCGATTCAGTTTCGCCCAGCTTGAAGAAGCGCAAGGTGGGATATCCTAAATAATGCGACCAAATTGTTATGTTGCAATAGTCGATAAACATTAAGAGAGCCTACCTGTGACTTCATGCTGGTTACACAATTCTTGATGCTGTGTGCAGTCAACCTTTGCTATGATCACTTTAGCGTCCTCCTTTACATTCATAATCTCTGCTAGTTGCTCCCATTGTGGATGCAAACGTTTGCAATGGCCACACCTAAAATGTTTGATTATCATTCTGTGAGTTGGGTGTATGTATTAAGTTATATCAAAAACCGCAGTAAGCATCTCCGGTCCTTGGACAAAGGGCCGTTTTGAGCTTTATTAAGAATATGTTTACGCCAAGTCTACAGCGTAGCGCTTACGAATCTTTCTAGAGATTGTGGGTAACACTGTTCTTCAGTTTCAAATATATATAGAAGTAAGATTACTTTAGGTTAATTGGCTATAAAACAAATCCCAACACTATTTATAAATTTGTTGGACCCAACTGATGATAATGAGGTTTCAGTCATTTCGTCCTGCTATTATTCTGTTGGATTTGCAACCAAAATCTCTTTAGAAATAAACGATTAAGTTATAATACGCAACAACGCGATAGGGTTTTCCACGTTCTGAAATATTGTAAATGAGGATGTGAAAGTGCAACTACAGAGACTGCAAAGTAAAAGCATGAGGGTAATTTAAAAATAAGACTTTTATAGATTGATTCGGCTCATGATGGTATTTTTAAAATAATTAATCTTAAACAACGCCCAAAGACTCATTCTATGCTTTGACAAATTATGATAAGAAGGGGACGGATTAAGATTTGTCTTATGGCAATTAGTTAAGAAATGTTTTTTTATGACACGTCTTTTAGTATGATGCTGGTTTTGCTTATTAGAAAACGTAATGGAATGTGGTATCGTTTATTCCTAGATGACGAAAATAAAACAAATAGCATACCAACATAGAGCGCGAAGAACAGCCAAACCCATTACCGAATCTGGCAAGAGTGGGCAGCATTTAGCTTACGTATACAAAACAGTTAGCATGGCTCAGATTTTACTGTCAATGATGACGTATTAAACAAATCACCCCGATTTCTCTGCCTACACAGTCGGCTTCGGCTTAATTAGGAGATTCTCAGATTATTCACGCAAATTGATTTGAACCCCACCATCAAATTACTCTGCCTAATTCCAGTAGCAAATTGGATGTAAAAATAACAATAATTAAAAGCACAATTATTTGAATCACACCAGGAAATGTTGTGTCTAGATTATGTATGTGACTGCTATTTAATATATTATGTAGTCAGCAGAAACGTTTATTGCCGCCCTAGAAAACGTGTCATACTTTTTTAGAAGTAAAAATAAGCTGACTACGCGCTGCTATAAATTTGAATGTCTTGACATTAAGGAATTAATATATCAATAAGCGTAGATAGGTTCTTGTTTAACCATAGGCAGCTCACCTCAAATATTTATCGACAAAACATTGAAATCTTATGAAACGCCGGTTGATTGGGTACCTACAGTTATCATATCTCAAACGAGTAGGAGGCTTACATGAACTACTGTATTTACGTAGGTACCTACCTGATATACTGATAATTAACTCCGATACGGCAATGTTCGCCTGTTACCCAAATAATCGAAAATTAAACGAATGTCTTGATAATATCTTGAGATATAAGATACATACAAATAAGGTTGACAAAGAACAGATTGCTGTGGCAAAAGTTGCGGCTGATAGCAACGACCCGTACGTATGCAAAGAGCATGGCCAAACATGGCAATTGCTTGGAACAAACAATCAATCCAATGGCACATTGTGCAAACAATAGATAACCAATTATACTCAGCTTCGTATTGTTCTTCTTATAACTATTAATTGAGAGACTTTCCGTGATAACGACGGATCTTTAGAATGTTTAATAAACACTCGATAATAGTGTGTTCGTTCGTTATCTTCACTGTAGAGCCTCCTAATACTCCTGTATGAAATGAATCAATCTCTGTGGTAGTAAATATGACATAAATGAAATAAATTGATAATGTTAAGCCCCGAAATCACAAATCTCTTATCGGGAGCAACAATAAGGTCGATTAGGCAGCGTAAAATAATGGACACGTCATGGACCATCTGTTTTTTTTTTATTTCTAGATAAACTATTATATTATATACTTACCAAGGCGCAAAGAACATCACGAAGTGGTTATTTTCTTTAATCGCATTATCGAAAGTTTCGGGTGAAAGTACGATTGCGAAATCAGATTCACATAAAACTATAGCTGGGCACAAAAGCGCCAGGAAAAGTATGATTTTTACAAACATTTTGTTTTATTTTTATTCGAATAAGCGAAGCTGGTCTAAAATAACTAAACAATTTTTTTGCGAAACTTTCAAATACAGAAAAAAAGAAAGAGGAAAACCGAAACTAATCTAATCGACAAGACCGGCAAAAATGGAATGGGTTATTTTTGCTAATTCACATGAAAAAAAAAATTAATCACTTTTCTACTCTGTTCCGTACATTAATCAAGAAAAGTGTTCTGTCTTCTTCTGCTATCTGTTGCAAAACGAATGTTTTCTCTTCTCTCTTACGTTACAGTTACAGTAAGCTGTCGCACGGTAGGCGACAGGAACAAAAACTCATTTTCTATAGTGCTCCTACTCTATCTAAGGCAGGACAAGGACACTGCTTTTCGCAATTGTCAGTTATGGTGTGACCAGGGTGAAAGCGAAATGGAACCAAATGCACATCAGACTTGTTCGCTATTAAAACTCAATCAGAATTTACTTTTTGTTTTCTTATTTCGTAGGTATCAGACTTGTTTCTTAATTTTTGTTTGAGAAAATGGTTAAAAGACACATTTTTTCGGAAGAAGCATTGCAGAATGAGGACATTAATGTCAAATATTTGATATTTCCTATGAACTATCCAAAATTTTGTCGCTTAATTTCGCCTGACATGTCATTAATGTAAATGTAAATGTAAATGAAGTTATAATTTCCAAAAACAAAAAATTTTGCGTTTGCATTTTCTTAGCGTACGGTTATTTTAATTTAATTTTAATGCAATTTGTTTGAATTTTGTGTCACCCACATATGCTTATTTCTGTTCTGGTATATGTGAGTTCATGAGTTGGACTTTAATGCGTGTATTTCACTATTTATTTCTATTTTAATAGAAGCCTTAACAAAAACCAAAGAAGTTCAATACGAAACACAAAACAGTAGTTGAACAGCTCGATGCCCTACGAAAGATATCCAATTCTTTTATGTCGTTTTCCATTGGGTTCACAACAAAACTGCTTCTGAAAGAATCCACAAAAGTATTGGTGAAATGCCAAAAAATAATCTACGGCTGCTGTCGGCTGACATAAATTACACTTGTGTGAGTGCTTCTTGAGTGGATTCTGATTTCAAATCGAGAAGCGAAATTCTCTTCTCAGAATCACCAAAAGAGTATTAATTGTGCCAATGGAACGGTTTCAGAAATGATTATTTGGATACCCGACTCTCTCTGAAAACTTTATTTACTAAACAAACACACCTAGAAATAGATAAACTGTCAAAAATGGTAAGTCATGTAGCAATCAAAAATTTGTATTTGGTTTGCTGCAGATTTAAAAACAGTACACGTTTTCATAACAATTCCACCACAACAATCCGCAATTTTAAATGTTTTTCCACTTATAAGCAATAATAATTTAGAAAATGACACAACTCCCCAAGCTTCGTAACCTAACCGGCTATCACAAGGTCGATATTGATGACCCACGTTTTAGAATACAAACGCATCAACAAATTGCATCGGCATGTACTGGAGGAATAATTACATCCCTTATTAGTAAGTACAGTGCGATATTCCCACCATCGAAATTATTTGTTATTGGTTAACCTTTTACAGTGACTCCTCTCGATGTCGTCAAAACCCGCATTCAAACGCAACAAAAGTTACTACTTTCAAATAAATGCTTTCTATACTGTAACGGTCTAATGGATCATCTATGCCCGTGTGGACCTAATTCTGCCTCATTAAAAAACCACGTACACCTGAATGGCACTATTGTATGCTTTCTCTCAATCTCAATGCAAATAATGTTTTATTTCAATTTACATTTAGGACGCGTTCTTTAAAATAAGCCGGTCTGAGGGCGTGAGTGCGCTATGGTCTGGTTTGGGACCAACTCTCATATCAGCCTTACCATCGACCGTCATCTATTTTGTCTCATATGAACAAATTAAAAGATACACAAAAGATTTGCATAATCAGTATATGGGCACAACTGGTATGCCGATTTATGTGCCCTTGTTGTCAGGGGCAACCTCCCGTGTTCTTGCTGTAACTGTTGTGAGCCCATTCGAATTGATAAGAACAAAAATGCAATCACAAAAGATGACGTACAAAGAGATGACAACCGGTGTGCGCAGTATGATAAAAGCAGAGGGGGCTTTAGTGCTTTGGAAGGGCCTGAAACCGACGATTTATCGTGATGTACCTTTTTCCGGTGAGATATCTTACATAATATGTAGTCTAAAATAACTTAAAATTCAATCTTCTTATACAGGTATCTATTGGTCGTCTTATGAGAGCTTAAAGTGGACCTACGAAGTAACAGAGCCTTCCTTTGGTTTTAGTTTCGCTGCGGGTGCCATATCGGGATCAGTAAGTCAACTTAATTAATCATTCGCAAGACAAAACATTGTCTACGTCATAAACACATTTCAATTTGTTTTTAATAATCCCTTATTTTTGTAACTTTCAGATTGCCGCAACCATTACAACACCGTTCGATTTAATCAAAACGTATCAGCAAATAGAATTCGGCGAGCAGGTCATATATACAGGTTTGTGATGTCGGCCAACAAAAGTTTCAAAACGTTTACGTGCGACTAGTGTCCACCTACCTGTTGAATATTTCGAACTTCTTACTATCCCCTTTTACTCTCATTTCCATTCACAGATAAACCTCTGCCACACATTCCAACAAAAACTATAACGCAGCGATTCAAAGAGATCTATCGGGTGCATGGATTCCGTGGCCTATTCGCTGGACTTGGACCCCGATTAGCAAAAGTAGCGCCAGCATGCGCCATTATGATTTCATCCTTCGAATATGGAAAATCGTTTTTCTACAAACAAAACGTACAAAGATATCACGAAAATATGCTTCTCAAGCAGAATTTAAATAACGAAGACGTTTAGTGTGGAGGCCAAACATGTGATACTGTTTACCAAAAATTTGGATAGTTGTTAAATACCTATTTTTAATTAAAAAAAAAATCAATGTCTATATGAAAAAACTTAAATATTTTTTTTTATTAATGAAGAAAAGCTATGATACACAGACAGAAAACAAATGATGAGGAAAAAACATAAACCACACAGAGCGGGAACAAGTAGCCACTAGTATTCCTCTTCGCTGGAAGCGTCATGTGCCTGCCTTGATGGGGTGCTGTAAGTCTTTATAGAGTTGGTTTGCCGACCATTATTTATTCGAATACTGGCCGGAAGTCGCCTGTTGTACGATGACGATGCACGAAATTCAGCTTCGCAGTCATCTTCGCTGATTTCAATGTCGTGACGCTTGGGACGGCTGGTAACAGGACGAACTGGCTCCTCTTCATCCTCACTTAATTCGGAATCTGAGAAGTCTTGTTTTGAGCTTTCGTATTGCAGAATTTCTTCATCGCGAATGTGTGACGCACCCTCGATGAATGACGCAAAGCGTAGCGGATCATTGAGCTTAGTCATCACACGCCATTGTTTGCACTCGGGACTTGTGCAATATTCGCGCAACTCATCAAGCGCCTTTGTGGTTTCTTTCACTCCCTGCTCGTAGTACTCTTCGTTTGTCAGGAGCCGCAGCTTGGGTGGAAAACGGTGCAGATATGCCAAACGAACCCACCGCAGCCATGATCGAGGAAAGTAGTGAATTACAAAAGCAATGATGATTATAGCCGCAGACGCTTCTTCGAATTGACTGGAGAAGTAGATCAGAATCAACGAAATTAACTGTAAGCCCCACTTGATGAGATCCTTGCTGCGTTTGTTCTTGGGCGGACCAAGCCGATAGCAAAAGACAAAACTAATGGTCCCCGTAATGAGGATGTACCAAAAAACATACGCCTGATATGTGAGGACAATTAGCTGGAGATTCTCCCATAATCTCTGTATAATATAAATTCCAATTGTCCAGCCACCAATCAGAGCTCCATACATCAACGGACGCTTGGGTAGAAGTTTTCCCGCCAAATAGACAACCAACAAGAAGGATGAGCAAATTCCCAGCAGCACACCAGTGATGTAGTAGAATATTGAATTTTGACTTAGTTTGGCGGCGAAACTGAATACGAAAAGACCCGCCAGCATCTGAATAATTTTCCAGAAGTCCACGCGAATCAAGTGCAATCGAACGCGGTAGGGCTGGATAGTGTCGATGCCTATACATTCTTGAGTAAATGGATTTAACTTACGGCGAGTTTTCTTTTGTGAGAACAAATTTATGGAGAATATGGATTTTTGCTCTTCGTAGTGGGATTTGACGATTTCGGGTGTTTCCCCTTCATACTGTGTAAAGTCATCGTTCTCTATGTCCAACTGCACCTGGATTGTTTCGAAGATCCTTCCGATTGTTTTACTATTTCCGCGATGGCAATAGATTCGAATTTCGCTAAAGTAGAAGCCAAGCCTTGGATTCTCTGGAATAACCGGAACACTGTCGCCGGCTTCCAAATAAGTGACTATAAAAGACCGAAAGATAGGCTATATAGAAATCATGATTAAGAGAGTTGTCGGATCGGCTTACCTTTGGTTGGTATTTTTGAAACAACAGTGTGAGCTAGCACGGCTAGCACAATTAAAACACAAAAGGAACTCATTTTAGGAGCATTTGAACTGAATTACGTTTTGTTCTTAAATAGGTCTCTATTTTAAATTAAACAGGTTTTACATTTTCAGCGATAAAGTCCTCAGCCGTCGTTGTTTAATTTCAGCTGGCTGTCAGCTTTTGACAGCGTTGGCCTTAGCGTTGGTTTGCGAGCATTTTTTTTTTTGCACTTTGAGCACGGAATCCTTGACAGTGCTACCACACTCAATGCAGAGAATATGAAGTCTCCACCACCGAAATTGATATGGGCATACAAAATTTTTTTTTTACATTTTTGTTGAGAAACGTTCCTATAAAAAAAACACGTTTTCGATTTGCGAATGCAACCTATCTAAGAGGAAAGATTGAACTACTAGAAAAAATGATGTCAATGAAAAAATCAGGGGTCAGATTCTGTAAGGCGGAACGATCAATCGTTTTCGTGCGCACGATTGATTTGCCCTATGTTACACAAGCAAATTTTTTCGTGCACGCGAAAACGTTTGAACGTTTCGCCTTACAGAACGCCGACCCAGATAACAGGAACTTGCAGCCTTTTGAAGCCACAACATACCTATTTACCTAATCAGATTTGTTCTTTTTTTGTCTTGCTTGTTTATTTAAAGAAATGGTTCCAAAGAACTATAAACCTCTAAACGGTCCTAATACGATTTCAGTTCCATCAATTGAACATGCCCGCTGTCACTGTCACACATCAGTTTTCTGTTTACGAAATTCGTGCACATGGTCCTAAGAAGACCAAAAAGAACTTGTTAAACAAAAAAGAATTATACCTAGTAATATAAATTTGACTTGGTGTTGTCAACTACTATAACATTAGTATATGCACACAATCCATAATAATAAGATTATAAATTATGTCAAAAAACATAGAAATTATCGTCGGCACTTACGAAGAGTTCCTACTTGGCTACAAATTGGATTACAAGGTTTGATGTTACAATCAGCTTTCAACGTTTAATCAACTTTTTTTTTTATAAAACCTTAGAATGGCGAGCAAGTCCTTGCACAATCGTTTGCTGACAAATCACATACGGGCTCAATAAAATGCCTATCAGTACATGGTAAGTTCATTGCGACCGGCGGCACCGATGACCGAATTTTTATTTACGACATGAAAGCCAGGAAACAATCACAGGTAACCCATAGCAAATTAATGGAAAATTAGTTGGTATAGCTTGTGCTCTATAGATTTTGCTTAACCACGAGGGGACAGTAAATTCAATCGCTTTCACTTCGGACGACACTCATATCTTGACTGCTGGTGATGATGGACGGCTGGTAGCCGTGCGACTGAATACTTGGCAAGTAGGAGCCAACTGGAAGAAAGCACATGGTGGTGCTGCAGTAACCCATATCAGTTGTCACCCGAGCGGAAAGCTAGCCCTCTCACTGGGTTCGGATCTTGTGTTGCGCACATGGAATTTGGTAAAGGGTCGTGTTGCCTATAAAACAAATCTTAAAAGTAGGGCATCTTTGGGTGGTGCTCCGGATTGTTTATCGTGGTCCACTGAAGGTAGTTACTTTAGTATCGCCGGTCAAAGAGTCCTTGAGATATGGTGCATTAAAAAAGCGGATGTCCTCAAGTCCGAGAAAACAAAATCAAAGCCTGTATGTGTGTGCTGGGTATCCGATTCACTGGTGTTGGTCGGCTTGGAAGATGGTTCCATTTCGTTTGTTTCGGCTGAAGAAGACGAGGAAACAGTGACAATTCAGGCACACAAGTCACGTGTTAAGGCCATGACTATTTCTGGGGATATCCTGGTTAGTGCATTCAGGTATGAAAATAATATCCAGTTCCAAATCGAATTGTTAAAATAATCCTCATTTTAGTTCTGGGGATGTAAAAATGTGGACTTTGGATGTAGAGAATAAGAAACTCGTAGAAATTGCGAGTACAAATGTTGGTTGTCGCCCAACGTGCATTGGTATTCTGGGCTTGGATCAGTTTGGCAGTGATTACGGGGCAAAGGCTGTGACAATTGTTAAAGAGAACAAAGTCGAACCGAAAATAGAAACCAGAACTAAGCAGGAGCGAGGAGTTGTCACCATCGAATATGGTGATGATGAAGAAGAGGACGACACAGCAGCTGGTAATAATGAAGACGAAGAGAAAGAAGAAAGTGACGAGGAGCCCGTGAAGCCTAAAGTGGGAACAAAACGAAAACATGTTAAAGTTGAAGCCACAGTGGAGAAACCGGCAACATTAAATGCTAATGGCAAAAAGATGAAAAAGAAGAAGCAAAAGAAAATCGCTCCGAGCAGTATAACTGAGCCGGGTGCGTTTGTTCGTCTAAAAAGACAAGAGTAGTTGTTTTTTGTTTTTTTTTTTTTTGTTTCGACAATAAAGTTTATGCTGATTTTCTAATTAACATTTGTGTCTATTTTGTGTGTTTCTGAAGTCGGCACAATAGGTCTGTTCCTTTACTTTTAAATCTTACGAATTTTTACTGAAATACAAAAGCGTTCCCTAACTTTTTCGTAAGTGTCTCTCTCTGTGAGAGAATTTATTCCCACCACTGCCATTTTGACAGTCTTTTGCATTCTTACAACAAAAGTAAAGGAACAAACCTAATGATGTAGTTGCGATTTTTTTTCTTATTTACCCGTAAGAGACTTCACTCTTTCACTGGTTGTCTTGCCTAGATCTACGTCTTACTCGTTTGGAACAGACGCTTAGCTAAAACCAGTCACTTTTGATTAATATTACTGACAAATAAAGGATATTTTTCGAGATGGCAGAATTCGATATCTTAAGGGTACTCGTTATTGCATTCCAAAAAAAAAGCTCTGTTTTTGTGGTTACTACATCCATCAATTGCGGCGTAATGCATGTTTTATTACTCCTCTGCTTATGAGAGTGGAGTACATGGAAAGACAAGTTCATTATGATTTCATTCTAGATCGGGGCTCAGTTTTTAAAGATTTTCAAACCAACTTTGTTCTTTTTTAATATAAATCGTTTTAGCCCCCGCAAATATTTGGTCTTAAAAAAGGAACTCAGTCTTATTTGTCGTTCCCAAATTGGTGGCTGGTCTCTTAGATCGAGCATTATTGTTTCCAATCGCTTGAGGTGTTGCATAATAATAAAATTTACCACAATAGTAAAATTATATAATTTATTTTAACAGATCAATGTAATTCATAATAAAAAAAAGTTTTATACAAGTTTCTATCAACAGCTGGTCTGCCTGCCTGTTTTGGTACTTTTTAACAATTTTTCACGGCAAGTTTAAATAATATTCAACTTAAACACACATAAGCCCTGCTTTATTCTGGGATCTGCAACATCAACAAATGCATTTAAAACAACTGCAACAACACAGAAATCATTATGCGTATTTCTTACTGCAGACACGTGCGCTTGTTTATCATTTTCGAAATGCCGAACCACCGATGATTAGAGACAAAATAAATGTAAAAACATATGTTCACTTGTTAACGTGGTAAATATTTATAAATATGTATATACATATATTTAAAAAAAACAATCAAGTAAATTAGGTTTGTCAGTAGAAGGTCTTTTGTTTCGTGAGTCATTTTAAGGAAAAACATATTTGTTAGGACTTCCAAAATAATTAGTACCTTGTGTTGGGTAAATTTGAACAAAGCAAGATTAATTTGTATAATAGTAATAACTTTAACTTTTAATAGGGGGGAAATCACCTCTATTCTCATTTCCTTATAATGGTTGAGTAAATTGAATTCAGTAGAATGAAACTAAATTCATTCGAAACGAAAATCATTGAACGTGTGCCAGAATATTAATATTCGAAACTTTGAAATATATACTCAGTAAAGAAGATACCGGTAGCAAAATATAATCTTGTATAATAATATATTGAATACTGATTTCTTAGAAGAAGAAAATATCACTTAGCTTGCAAGACGATACAACAGCTATCAATTTTGTCATCATCATCATCATCATCGTTGCTGTCGTCGTAGGACCATACCATATCTATGCCGAATTTATGACGATGGGCTAAATTTTTGTACATGTGTAGTTTTCTATTGTCAATGTAGGACTCGCATGGGTAACACCACACGGATAAATCACTAAAACTTAATGCTAAAGAATGACTGCTGTCTAGATTGTGATACAGCATGTGTTCCATGACGTAACGTCCGCAGAGAGTTTTATTACATATGAGGCACATCCAATTTTCCACAGTAGATGCGCATTCGATGCATGGAGCAGATGTGTCTATTGCTGTGGAGAGAAATGAAGTGATTGGTAAGCCAAATATGACACAACACAATTTGATGTTAAGCAAAGTAAACTAATAAATAAAAGAATAAATGGATGTAGCATTCTGTTACTCTCGATATATCAACAGGATTCGTTGGATCGATCTTCAGAGTGTATATACAGCAACTCTCTGTTGGTTGCTGTGAAAGCTTTCATTTATTTTTGATCGCCCTATTGACATCGCAGAAGTGAAACCAGATTAGTAGCAATACCAACCTCCGAATAAAAAATAGGTCTGTAACCTAGCGAAATGCACTCGAACACATTTTAGTCAAACTTCGTTCCCTATGCAAAATTTGGGAAGAAAGGAAGGAAAAGTTGACTAAATTTGATTAATGTGTTCGAATGCAATATCGTTATATATATAACAGACCTACTGGATGGAAATTGATAAATAGTTTACACACATCATTAAACAGCAGAGCCAAGATTGCACAGTACCACTTAAACTTGAATATGACCTTGGCTAGAGTAAGGCATGCGAATTTCTGCCAATCAATCGCCTTGATATGTTGGGGAAGAAGATCTACTGGCTGCCAGATGTGCAAATTGGACGACTGATTGCGACAGCATCAGAAAAGCCTATACCATTTGGCAACTATTTGGAATTTTTTTGTCACAAGCTGGGATCCTTAGGAGCCACAGTCCCAGAAGAACTGCAGGTAATGCTTAACCGCATGTCCCTAGATTAATGTTGCAGCTGTTAAAATGTTTACCATTATATGGTCATCGAGACCATATGAGTATTGAAGATCCGAGAGAATTGCCCCGAAAATCAGAATTGCTCTTTTCAATGAAATTCGTTGGAGCACTTTTGTAATAGTGGTAGACACCATATGTGAGATTTGGTTTTCTGTTCCTACTTTTTTTTGTTTTCTACAGTAAATATGAATGTTTTAATAGGCCAAGTTAATCTCAATATACATTTATATCAATTTCAGTTTACATTTTGCACGCATAATTGTATATTTTCGGATCACAAGCGAAAAATTTGTTTCTAATGACACAACAAACACTTCAATCTGACATTTTGTTAGTATGTGTTGGTGAGTTCAGGGCAATTCTCTAAAAATTTCCGGACACTTCTGTCGTGTTAAGAATTGACCTGGAAGTGCACTTTTTTTTCAATGAAACATAGAATACATCGAAAGAGCACTTTTTGCTCTTTTCATAATAAGGGCGATTCTTTCCTTCAATCGAAAACGCCATAAGTAGTACTTCAAGGGAAACGGTAGATATATAAATACACAGACTTTCTATTTTAGCTTTGAAATAAAGATTATCTATTGTCCCAGAAAAACAAGTACTTAAACCTCCTCCTCATCTGTGACTATGTCGTCTGTCAGAGGAGTAAAAAAACAAACTAATGTGGTATTCGATTGGGCTTCTTCAGATTCTGAGAGATTTCAGATTTCGTGTGCCTAATCGAACATAAAAATCTCACTTGCTCTTTTGTTGATATTTGTGCGATTGGAATATGTGTAGCCTTTGACACTTTTCTAAGCGTTTTCCATTCACTGGTTAAATTTTATATGAAAGCATTCAAAATGCTCGCCCAGATTGGTTTCTAAACATCTGTACATAAATAATTAACAAAAACTAGATTCACCCGATGCAATTCGTTTCTTTTCAGTTGAAAAATTTTACGAAAACGTAAACAAACTCCACTAGTTGTCAAACTCAAACGTACTTGTATTGGTAAATGTGAAGCAAATCTGAGAAAAAATCCAGATTCGCAAAATTTATCTGAAATATGAAAAAGATTGCTTTTTTTGTACCAAACGAACATAAAAAGTGCTCTCAGAGCGTCCAATCGAATTTCACATAAGATACAGTCGGTAACATGCATAAAAGTAGGACACACTATCTACAACAAAAAGTAAAAAAAAAAAACACTCAACAGAGAGTTCCCTTACTTGTGGGCGCATCCTGTGGACGCAAATCAAACAAATGCGGGCACGTCTTTAACGGCACCACTGCGAACATCTCTTCATTTTGAAAAGCCTGTTAAAAATGCACACACTTTTATCAGGTTCAATCACTCGACTAGTGGACAATTTACCTCGAGATTTTCGTTAACAAACTCCGTCAAGGTTTTTACCTTCTCTGTTGGTTTGCTTGGTCCTGGTTGATCGTCGATTTGTTCACCGCCTCCTAGTGGAGGCGGAGGCGTTGGAGCTTTGTCCATCGAGCCCCCAGCAGCACCTTGCACGTCATCATAAGTGATATTCAAATTTTTGAAAGTAGCAGAAAGAAAATCCTCGTTGTTGTTATTTTCACTGCCCTGGCATTGCGGTAGTTTCTTATTGAATTTCAAATGTTTCCAATATTGCTGCTGCACTGAGAGGCAGCATTCGATTGTCTCAATGCAGCTGCCGTATGCAACAGTCGATTTGGTCGCAGCGCCTGGAGTGCTGGTCGGAGGTAGTGGATCACCGAGCAGTGATTTAGTGCACATAGTCATTGCGTACGAAATGGAGTTGACATTGTAACCACCCTCTAGGCACACAATAATGCGCCCGTTTGCCAATGCTGACAGCCAGTGGGTGAACAGACCATACGCTTCGGGTGTGACCTTACATCCGCCAAGAGGATCACCGATGGCGGCATCAAATCCTGCCGATACGAGGACAAGTTCGGGGTTGAACTCGTAGGCTATTGGCATGATTAGTTGTTGGAAGGCCAGCATATATTCAACGTCACTCATTCCCTTCTGTAAGTATACTTTATTTCTTAGAGGGAAGAGAAACAATCGCATGGACTCACCTTATTCCAGGGAATGTTCACATTGAAACCTACACCGTCACCCTTGCCGATGATGTCGAAATTGGCATCTTTGCTTTTGGGGAAGAAACTTGCGTTGTCATACCTATGTACGCTGATGTAGAGAACGTTCGGGTTGCTTTCGAAAATGTGCTGAGTGCCATTGCCATGGTGAACGTCCCAATCAACAATCAGCACTCTGTGGAGAAAACAGTCTTAGCCATATGGATCTCAATGTAAACTCCGTTTGGCATACCTTTTCAAACCATGATCGCGTATAGCGTATTGAGCCGCTATTGCTATATTGTTGAATATACAGAAGCCGTGTGGGACGTCTGCTTCAGCATGATGGCCTGGTGGCCGAACAATACACACTCCACTACGCGCTTGACCCGTCAAAACGCTGTCCACCACTTGAAGTACTGAGCCCGCCGCCAGTGTGGCACATTCAAAAGTCTTCGGGTGAAAATACACAGAATTGTATCGCTCGCTAATGGAACCCAGCTCAGCTGCCTCCTTTCCTACAGTTCTGCGCATGGAGTTAATATGGGCTCGAGTGTGAGCCAAGCATATCTCATCCGTGGTTGCGTGTCGTGACCTAAGCTTCTCCATTCGCTTTAAGAGGCCATAGTCGAAGTGCATGTCGTAGATGTTCCTAATTCGCTTAGGCTGTTCCGGGTGTCCATCTTCAAACAAATTGCGGTGCTCCAGCATCATGTCGTCGTACACGTAGCACACTCTGATCGGCGCAAATGCAAGATTTGTTGCTGGAAAACAAAACACACAATTCTCAAACGAAAAAAAAATGCGTTTGCGCTCCTACCAGCTTTGAGGAACCGTAAACGAGTCTCAAGCTTCTCAATCGTCTCGGCAGTCTGAATTGGATGACAGCCTCGTGTCACAAATTTGTCGGGCAACGGCGGCCCGCCAATAAACAACCGGCTAACTTTGTGCAAATCAGGCTGTGGATTTACATTGTTCAACTCCTCCATGGTGTAGGTTGAGTGTACCTGCAGACATTTCCAGTAAGAGCGGTGCGCACATATGCAATCTAAAATCGAATCCTGAATACTTTCGCATGGTGGTTGGAGAATTTCAACCAGCGGGGGGCATGGATCTCCAAGCAAAGTTCTTAATGTCAGCGCTGCACCTTCTGACAATGACTCCAGACAGTAGCCGCCTTCCAAAATTACTGCTATCCGAGACTGAGCGAGCTTTAATAACGGACTAAGCAGATGTGGATAAAATGCAGGCGTTACTTCCATTTCGCCCTCTGGACATCCCAGAGCTGCGTCGTAGCCCGCCGATACAATTATCAGCTCTGGCTGATACTCCAATGCAACTGGAACCAGTATTTGCTGAAATATAGCCAGGTAGTCACTATTAGTCATTCCAGCTTTGTTTAAAGGGAGGTTAAAATTGTATCCCAAGCCAGGGCCATCGCCGACTGCATCAAAATCAGACTCCTTTAAATTTGGCCAGAAAGTTCCGTGCTCATAGCGGTGAATGGAGAAGTACAGTACTCTGTTTCAAAAAAAAAAAAAACATATTAAACCATATTCAAAGTGCACGAAGCGCAAACGAAACGTACCTTGGATCGTTGTAGAAGAATCGTTGTGTGCCCTGGCCATGATGAATGTCCCAATCGACTATAAGAATTCTCTGCAGCTTTAGCAAATCCAAAGCGTATTGAGCAGCAATAGCGACGTTATTAAAGAAGCAATATCTGTACACACAATTGTTCTCAGTTTAAATGTTCTGCTTGTTGATTTGTTTACCTACCCATTAAACTCGGCTTTCATTGCGTGGTGCCCGGGCGGCCGAATAATCGCCATGCCATTCTGAATATTTCCGTTGACAATGTTCTCAACCAAATCAACGGTACACCCAGTGGCGAGAAGTGACAATTCGAAGGTTGACTAAGGAAATTCAAGCTTTTACACTTTTGAGAACTTGGAACAGTTTGCAATAGTCTCTTACCGGATGCAGGTACACAGAGTCATAGTGTGAACTCAGTTCTTCTAACTGCAGATCGTCTGTCTTATTTGCGGTTGATCGCAGGAGATTGTAGTGCTCTTCAGTGTGCCTCAAGAGAATTTCGTCTTTTGTAGCGCTTCGCGATGGAAGTCGTTGACACCGATCGATGAGACCAAGCGATTTGCATCTGAAAATAGTTTGGGCGACAATATAGGTTAGTCGGTTATGGTCAATGTGCTCAAACTGTGTGTTGTAAGTTCTAATGATGAATAATAATAATAATAATAATGATGAAGAAAAAAAAGGGACTTAAATTGTCTTCTTGGCAATTGGAATATTGCAGCCGTTTCCTTTGTTGAAGCCATAAGCCGGGTCAATCTGATTAAGAGCTAGAAACGAACTGCCCAAACAAATAATTATTGTTGATGCATCTATCAGCGTGTAAAGAAATTATTTTCTACTCTAAAATAAGCTTATTATCAAACAATTCTCGAGACTATCTGGGTTGTTTGTTGTGACCTGATAACAATATTATAGGTACCTATAAATAGAAACTAATAACAAACTTGCTACAAGAAAATTCTGCTTTAATTATGATTGTTACCAGTCGTCAGCAAACCCCAACATAGTTCTTACCTGTCAAGAATCCTAGTAAATCTCTCGGGCCGTTCTGGGTGGTTTTCATCCCACAGGCATTTGTGCTGCGACATTGACTCATCATATATTATCCCCGTATAACCTTGAACAAGATTTATTGCCCCCATCGCCTATTATACAAGTAAACAGATTATCAATGGCAAAAAACATACTGCACCTCTTTTGTAGACTTACATTTTGGAAAATGTCTTTGACAACAATCTCCTGCTGTGGCTGTTCCTGCATCTTAAGTAATTTCGCCTTACGCTTTGCTTCCAGTAGCGCTACGTTTGGCTGCCGTGATTCGACTGATTTCAACATAGCTCTGGTTTGTATTTTAGCTTTCTGAGCTCCACCGCGAGTGACAACTGGCGAGCTCTGAAAGGCCAAAAGCGTATTGATAGTGTGAAATTGTAAAAAAGCTCTACGCTTCATACACTTATATTATTACGTATAATTTTTGTTAAATAAATAAACGAATTTGCTTTAGTTTTGGGAATGAGTTTAGTTTTAGTTCTTTTTTTTAGTAACAAGAACTTACCATGTTTCCAATAGGCCTTGCCAAATGTGTGTAAGATGATGCGATTATGCCGTACACCTTGCAAAAACTAATTATTGATTATAAATTCTAGCGTTGGGAGTGATGAAACAGTTCTTGCCCTTGGTTTGAACCCAATATTGCGTGATGCCGAGGTATAGATAGAATTTTTACAAAATCCTACGCACCATCCGTGTAAGTGACCACACCAATGATTAACCACAACTATTATTTTAATAAAACAATGAAATCCCACACTCGTTACCACTTTTTTGTTACTGGTAGACAGTCTGTTCTGAGTATTTTGCTTCGTGATGAATAAATTAAACGTAGTCGAAATATCAGACTTCAATTTTGAAAAACAAATTTTACTACCGAAAATTTTACTATTTTTCTCTTTAAAGAAATTTATGCCGCCTCAAAATCCGCATATACAACACCGAGCAGACAGGTGAGAAAAAAATTTGCCACTGCTAAATGACAGACAAAACCCTAAGAACGTAGGTAGGCAAAAAAATGTTGCAAAGATTTGATGGCGCCGCCAAAGGTGGTAAACTGTCATTTCGTATTAGGAGTGTGTTCCAAAAATGCAAAATTTTAAGAAGAACAAACCAAGTTATACGGCTACCTTACAAATTGCTAGGATTTTATATGGCTGAAACCTAGTTTTGTTGGAAAATTGGCAAAAAAGTTTACAGGTATATTCAGTGTTTTCCAAATTTGTAAAAGGTGAAAAATTTAAATAATGGGGATTTTGGTATAGTTTCTTGTGCGTCTCGCCTTTTAGTTTTATTCATTTATCTACTAAATCTCTTTGCCAAAATAAATGTTCAATAAAGCATACAACGTGAATCTGAGAAACACAAGAAATATCAAACAGAGAAGTACTTCCGCATATTTAATTACTACCTACATTAAACATGATTAGTACTAACTTTTTACAGCTTGCTTATTGTGAATTGGCCCTAGACCCTTAATGGAGTGACAGTTTTGATTGTTTACATTGCGGCTTTTCCGATTTTTCTATTTACAATTTTTAAATAAATTTATTACTAGTTTATTACGAAATGTAAACTGGATTAGCATAAAATGCTCCCCCATTTCATACAAGAACATCTAATCCACTCCAGTGATCTTCATATATGCCGAAAACAAAGCACAACTTTAGCGCTTCTGCGAAATTTGCAATTCTATGAAGTACACAATAAACAAGTGCTGCATTTTATAGATTTACAGTGTACTATATTAAATAAAGTACAAAATAAACTGGAAATAAGCGTTTATGAGTTAAATGGTACTCAAAATAATAGTGATATTCTCGGCACATCAATCGCTAGTCCAGGGTATACTGCTGGCGGTATAATATTCGGCAAATATATCCACCAAAGTAGAGGTGACAAAAAAGTGTATATTTTAATAAAGTGTTTTGAACAAATGGTTGTCATTAGAAAAGTTACAGAAGGCTTTGCTCTTCAAGCAGAATATGAAGAAGTTGAATCATTTAAAATGTGCAAAGGCAAGGACTATCACGCGCGCTTGGCAATATCATTCCTTCACAATAAGGAGGACATTATAACTAATTTTCAAGATGTAGATCTTTCAAAAAAAGATTTACCAAAGTCAGATGTTTATAGGAAGATGCTAGATACAATTAAAATAAAACAATCTGAGTTATTAGTTCATAAAAGTATCACAAAAAAGGAATTCGCGAAGCTAAAGAGTACTGCACTCTTCGGTAGTAACTATCTGCGAACTGCGGAGCTAGAAGAAATGCAAATCCTCTCGAAATGTGGTAACGCGTGGTTTAAAGTTACTGCAGCGGATGATATTATCGTTGGTGTGCCTGTAGTCAACAACAGCAGTACCCGCCTGACAGTCTTACGAAACATGAGAGCGGTAGTTCATGGATGCGGCCACTTGAACTATACATTTTCATTTTATCAATTAAGTAAAAGACTGGACGACATGGATACCATTGAGAGTTTCTTTCAAAGCCAAGACGACGACGATAACAATAGCTACACTTGGAGCCAGTGTCCTGACTTCAGTTTGCGCCCTGAAGCGTTCTGCGTTCTTGTTCTTAGATTTAAGATCAATGAACACCTTCAGTTTGATAACACACAGATTCCATTGTTTGCATTCTACGATATTGTGATGCCAAGGAAAACATTTTCGCAGAAATGCTTCCTTACGGCGTTATCGTTTCGCGATATCTTTACCAACGAGTCGTGTAGACTTAACTTTGACGAAAATCACCTGCATCGGGATTTATTGACCGTCATCTCTACGTCATACCAAGCAGATGTGCGATTGGAATACAAAACAAAGGGCGCTGCATTTGAGGATTACCTTTGTACCAAAATGGGTTTCTTAAGTGTACCACGTCCACAGAGCTCTGAAATAATGCAGATCGATGAGAAATACGAAAGTAGTGATGTTCAACCGGAAAAGGGGTACTTTTACAACAAAAACCCAGACCATCAGTGGCACGGGACATTGATTGTTATTTCGCACATCAGCGACTCCTGTCGCGATGTAAAACTCTACACCAAAACCGCAGAAAAGTCAAAGTTATTTTTAAGGCTGCTCAACGTAGAATTAAATATGAAATGTGGCATTAAAGCGACACGTCTCGATACTCAGGATTTGTCGGCTAAATTGGTTGGATTCGAGGCTGCTCTGCGTGATGAACTACAGTCGTCCCTGGAGTTTCGCTCAATAGGCGCCGTGAATAAGGGCGTGTTTGACATAAATAAGAAACAAAGTTCTCGAAAAGAGCTAAATTTAAACGAACTAAAGACAGATTTTCTGTTTAAAGATTTACTTTCATGACAATAAATTTAAGCTTGTCTATCTAATTGTAAAATTGTAGGTGCATGTAGATATTAAATGTGAAATTAAATAATGAGAATAAAATAACGGGGCTTTATTATAATTTGTATCTAAAAAAAATGTGAGTACATATTTTGTTAAATATAAAACGTTACATTCAAGCTTTGCGTCTGTCTTGTTAATAGGGCTAAGCATTAGTGTTTCGCCTCGTAGATCTATGAAATTCGGTTTCAGGTGGATCCCCTTAAATGTAAGAATAGAGGCACATACTCTTTTTCTCTTTAGAAATCCAAACAAGAATAGTCTGAAAGTATGTTAGTCAAGTCATAAACTCTAAACTTTTTTATTTTAATGTCACCATCGACTTGTTCGGTTCAGGATTAAGTTGCCACTACGCATTTTGTAAGCTCGACCCGGAAATTTACAAAACCATGAACGGTCGAAATGAAACCTAACCTTAAATAACATACGTTAGTGACCAGGCTTAAAGAAATATTTTTAGGGGGTGTTGTATTATCATGTATTTTCCTCAACTATATGCGGCTGGTTTCAGACCCTGTCAACATTTACGTAACCCTCACATTAGTTGCGGCGATATTTACAAAGACTTCTTGCGTAAAATTGTTAAACTTGTTTATTTAAATAGAATTCTGTATAACGTATCTAGTCTTTTTGGATTGTAAATAAAATATTTGACAAAAAAATAAAAAGAAACGGAAATCGATTCGCTTTCACATTTAGCAGATCAGAGCATCATAAAAGTATTAGTTGGTCTCACGTACTGTTCCGCAATCGGTGCTCCTCATCCATTATGATGCTGTCCAAAGCGTTTTCCAAATTTTGAGTAGCCACCGCCAGTTCTGTGTTATCACTGTAGGAGTCTTCGACAATTTCTTTTACTTTATGCAAAAGTAGTTTAAAATTTGCCATCTCTGTGTCTTTGGCATCGTCGTCTTCTGTGACCACCGAGAGGGGTGCTTTTGAATATGGTGTGGACATCTTCTTCTGGTGGAACCACCCACTCAAGTCGGATACAGAGCAATCCGATTTGTTTGCGTCCAAGTAGCTGCGATTCAAATCAGCTCCGTGTACTAAAATTACACAACAAACATGCATATGAGTTAATACACCAGCGTGGGTGAAAGCAAAACTTACATGAGCGTGAGAGATTCTGCGACAGGAGATCTGTGGTCGTTCTCCTTGCAAATGCCGTACGATTGGGTGTGCTCGACGTCGGATAGGAAAAGCTTGCACTGTTCTGCTGTGGTAAAGCGGAAAGTAATTAAGAGCTACGCGCTACTGTGTATGACTTACCGTAAAGATTCTCATTTCACTTATAATGCCAACTAAAAACTGCTGATGAGCCGTCAGAAAATTAGAAATTTCCGTCGTCGTCGCTGTCTGTATGCACTGCAACTGCAATTCAATTTTCCTACATAAACAAAGTAGAGAGCATTATACCCGCCATTGTGTTATCAACAGAAATAGTTTTTTACTTACGCGTTCTGTTGTAGAAGTCTATCGATTATGGATTGCAGCTGATTGGACGGATGTAGTGACGATGAACCTGATGATGACCCCGCGAATGAACGCACGAACGAGTCTACCGACAAAAAAAAACTTATCAGCATTTTTCAACATAAAAGAAAAAAAATAACTGCACAAACTTACGATCGTTCTTCAAGAATTCCCTGATGGTTGGTTCGCATTTGGTTTGCGGTGCTGCTGTTGAGTCAGATACTTTTGTATCGATCGTCACGAGTTCTGTCTCATTGACTGCACCAGTTTCGTTGGCATTGCAGAAACCTGTTGTGTCTTCGTGGGTTCTTTGGAAAAATATGTTGCACAGCTTGGCGAAGTAGTGGGAGAATTTTTTCGGCGGTAGATCCTGCATTATGACAGGTGAATCGGATGCGGGGATACAGTTATTATATAGGCAACTTACCTCTGTAAATACTTCGTACATGCGGTGGCCACTTTCGTGTTTGTTGGATGCAAAACCGGTGGCAAAACATTTCAAGCACAGTGAGAGATTTTTGCATGTTTGGCATTTGAAACGAATTCCGATTATTTTCTCTGATTGGCATGAGGCGCATACATTGTTGTGGATCAGCTTTTCAGTGTCTTCGATGCGTTTGACGAGAGCAATCAGATTGGCGTAGATCAGGAATCTGGTCTGCGATGTTGACCACATGCAGTGGAACTGGTATTCGGTGATGCCGTTTACACTTTGACACTGTTTAGTGATGGAAATAGTTCGATTTACCAGTTGAAAGGAGAGGATGGGATTGAATGACACACAAGGAAAAAAAAGTGAATGAAGATTAGTTTTGATAGTGCTACAATTTCGGATTTGGGATAAAGAAAGTTTTCAATGAAAGTAGGGGTTTAGTTTCCCTAAAGCTCGGTATAAAAAGAAGAGTCTAATGCTTGGGCGTACACAATGTGAAATAAAATGCGAGATATAGTTGTTGTGTTTAATTTACATCACCAATACTGCACCACATCAACACTTTTAACTTTTGAAAGGCAAAAGAGGTGACAGAAATAGGAAGTTTAGGCGAAATCTTTAAGAATTCAATCTCAACTACAAACTCTGGCCTTGAACCTGCTTCTAATTTCCCTTTCCAATGTTTAGTACTTGTTTCAAAATAAATAAATATAATATATGCGTATTATTACATTGGATAGCCGTAAGCGACTTTCTGTAACAACCACTTAAAACAGAATTTTAGTTTTAATGTTCCATTTAGAGAAAAAAAAAATTCAAATAGTGCTGGTCTGATGTGACTAGCTACTAGCCACCAGTTTTCCTTACCGTTGACGAATTAAAATTACAAAAAAAAAAACAAACACCAAACTGATCTCACCTTAGCGAAACACTGTTCCAAAACGTTAGCAATATTGTGTTGCCCGTATGCCGACGCTTCACCAACATATGTCAGAATTTTGGCCAAGGTATGCAACAAATATTCCAGAGAAAACTTTGTCACACATCGATTTACATCGCAAACTAGCTGAAAAAACTCAGAGACCAGTTGCTCTGAAGAATGGACTTTACATAGCACAAGGAATGTAACTTTTATCTCTATAGGAGAGATAGAGTGTCGTCTGTGTCTGAAAGATAGAGAATATTTATAAAGGTAACGCATCAAGAAGAAATAGTAATACGGTAAGCGGAACTTACGGATCGAAAATGTTCCAAAAGAAATCAGATAGCACAGCAGTCGCAGTTTCCAGGTTGTATGACACCGACTTGGTGAAATGTCCCAATTTTTCACACGCAAAGTAAATATCATGGATCAATGAAGTCAGCTGAAATGGTGGAACCATGTAGTTACGATCAACCTGTGTGATATTATATCGCTCCAACACGGCCAATATGAGTTTGTAAGGTATACTGGAGGCTGTAAATACAAATTGATTACAAAATATCTCAACACTCTTCTGATATAACATTTACATACTGTAGAAGACTTTCTGCAAGGTGACTATTTTTGAAGCGCATCTGTAAACAGTGTACTTGTAGGAAGCGAATTCGTGCTTTAGGTGCGACATGACGGCGGCTAATTTTGGATGATCATAAACGGGCAATTCAGATCTTGGATCCTTTTGAGGTGGATAGCGATGGGTATCTGTTTCCATTTTTTGTATATATTATAAAAGATATATGTTCAACTTTTGTTTATCTACTGAAAAAGTCTAGTTTTCTATTCGTTGGAAAAATGTCAAATTCAATTTTAAAATCGCCGACTTTTTTATCTTCTTTTTCAACGTTGGCGGCACTGAAATTTTGGAGTGTATTCACGGTTGTTGGTCAGGTACTGCAAATGAAAGTATTCAAGGCCCAAAATAAAAAAAAAACATTGATTAGGTATACTGTTGTTTGCTAACCATGAAAATACATTCTCTGCAAAGATTATGGGCTTTTCTTACATTGGGCTCAACAAACTGATTTTCTTTACTTACACAGAAAAGAGAAGCAGATGAAAGGTGCCGTGTTAAATGATTAAGATTATAAGGCCATGTGCCAACGATGAGCATATACATATTTTTATATGGAATTCTGAGTTCCTATAAAACAAATGGTTATCCCTTAATGGCGAGTCTATAGAGTGTTTCGCGAAGCCCATCCTTTCACAGATGGGCTATCTTTTTGGTTCAAACGTCAATAAAACTTGTAGGATAACAAAAGGCGTGTTTCTTTGAGCTTCGATGTCAGCAAAGCAAAGTAAAGTAGGATTTTCAGCACGCGATTACAACAAATACAACTGAGTCTCGAAGTGTCAAGTAGAGCGTATCCTACTTTACTTTCCTTTGCTGAGATCGAAGCTCAAAAAAACACGGCTAAAGCCGTTTTGTAATGGCCAGAGTAGTGTTTTGGTCAAATATTGCCAAAAAGCGCACAATTCCCATTACTTTAACCGCTCTTATTTTACCTAATACATGTGATAAACATAAGTTTTCAATTTTAAAATTTTTTTATTCTGTTTTTTGGACTTTATTATAAACTTTTTTGTAATTTTTTAACAAAATTCAGTTTTGTTTTCCTACAAGTTTTTTAGCTGTCACTTGGTTTTCTTCATATTTGACACTGACGTTGTCGCGAACTACCCTATTGCACCGTGTAAATACCGAACATTCTCCCAATCTTTCAAGCGCATTAACACAGTTAATTTTGCAAAATTGATGTGTCAAAGGTTTATAATTAATAGGCGTGTTTTTTTGAGCTTCGATCTCAGCAAAGCAAAGTAAAGTAGGATTTTCATCACGCAACTACAACAACTACGCTCTACTTGACACTTCGAGACTAAGCAAAGTAAAGTAGGATTTTCATCACGCAACTACAACAACTACGCTCTACTTGACACTTCGAGACTATGTTGTATTTGTTGTAATCGCGTGCTGAAAATCCTACTTTACTTTGCTTTGCTGAGATCGAAGCAAAAAAAAACACGGCTAATATCGTTTTCGATTTGGCAATAAGATACATTTTCTTGGGAAAAAATAAATCTCGCGTATGGGAATAATTTTTTAAATTAAAATATTTCGAAATGCGTTATTTATAAATGTGTAATCAATTGAAATGGATTTCCAGCGGAAGTGAACAAAATATTTGTTTTGCGGCCATCTCAATACACACAAGAACCAATGAAATTCGGATTTTATGTTCGATTTGGCAGCATAAATCTGAAATCTCAGATCAAAATCTGAAACGCCAAATCGAAAACCACACAAGAAAGTCTCTCCCCTAAAATTGTTCGACGTAGGTACCTACCTACATGTTTATATTGCCAAGGTTTGTTCAAAGAAATTCCTCAACTTTTTCCATTAAATTATAAATTGTGCTGAAATCATCCTTCAAACGCAATGCAGTCGGCTCCTCAACTAGCACCAGCTTCACTTTGGTGTGACTGTCATTTTCTGCATTCTTCAGAAACGGAACAGAAATCAACCTTTTTGTTGTCTAGTGAATGTTTTCACAAAATTTCTAATAATTTGTTACAATTTAGATAGTCTATACTGAACGATTTAAAAGAAATTAGATATATTTCATAACAGTCGTGGAATAACATCCGATATAATATAAAAAAATGAGTTACAACGATAAAACCGATAGCATAACAAAGGAAGAATGGCTATTGCGTCTATCACAATTTCCTTTCAAACAATCGGACATGAATCGACTTATAATGAATTATTTGGTCACTGGTATTCTAAAACCAAAATAAAATTATAAAAAAGGGTAGTAAAATATATATTTTTTTTTAATTTTCAGAGGGATTCAAAGAGGCTGCTGAAAAATTCCAGCTTGAAGCTGGTCTAGAACCCAGTGTGGAGTTGAGCTCCCTGGATGATCGGATTCTCATTCGGGAGGCAGTACAAAATGGACGAATTCAAGAAGCTACACATTTGGTTAATCAGTTGCATCCAGAATTATTGGATAATGATCGATATTTGTTCTTTCACTTGCAACAATTGCAATTGATTGAATTAATTCGGTATGTATGATACAAGGTCTTTATTTGTGTTCAGATTATTCGTAAGCAGTGATAGTGGTCTGGTTAAGATAACACAAGTTATTGAGTCATCGTTTAAACATTGATTCGACCGTTTTATTTACCTCCTTCATGAAAGTAGTCTTTTTCTTTGCTTAAGGCATATGTTGGCGTCAAGCCTTTAGTGACTTAAAGGTAGAGAGAGGGCTGCAAGATTCGTTCGATCCGAGTCTTGTCTGCATTTATATCCGGATTCTTCCTTTCCCCCCCCCCCCCCCCCCCCCCCCCGCCACCAGTATTCATTTTAGTATATCGAACTTCTTACAGATACTTTCCCTTGCTTTCTAGTAAACAATCATCTAATTTATATCTCTTTCATGTTCAGTGCTGGGAAAATCGAAGATGCGCTTACATTTGCCCAAACAAAACTGTCGGAAGCTGGCGAGGACATCCCTGAGGCTCTTAACGAACTGGAGCGAACACTAGCTCTGTTGGCATTCGAGAAACCACAGAACAGTCCCTTTTCTGATCTGCTGGAGCAATCACATCGGCAAAAGGTTCTATTTTCAGCACTGCTCTTAGATCCTTCCTAATCAAACATTTTGCCATTTAAAGGTCGCCAGTGAGCTTAATGCTGCCATTCTCAAATCCGAACATTGCGAGGACTCCACGCCCCGTGTTATGTATTTACTTAAGCTAATCATATGGGCACAATCAAAGCTGGACAGCTGCGACGTCAACTATCCAAAGATGAAGGATCTCGAGAGCGCACTCATTGAGCCGAAGCAAGTTTAGCTTGTCTGTTTTCTTTACGTTTATTAAATCAACAATTATAATGATTAACTTAGCGAATTAGTTTACGTTATACTATTTTAGTTCTGAAGTCGCGGTACAGAGTAGCCAACTTGAAGTATGCGTGAGAGAGCTACTTTTGACATGCGAAAAATAAAACATTTCTATGTAACTGATTTAAATTGTTTTTCTCTAAATTGCTTAATGAAAATACATTCTGAAATTGAATGTGCAGCGTCTACCATCCGAAAAAAAGATCAATGGCTTTATTGACTAGTCCCGAGCTCTTTTGTGGGGCATTTGCGTTGGCGACGACGGCGGATTCATTTTGGGCGCTCTTGTACGCAACCTGCGATAGTGGGCGAACTTTTGATATTGCTCTGCAAAAATACATTCGATTCAATGTGATTGTGAAATGGATATATATAATACTCACTGGTTGTTTTCGCAGACATTCTCTTTGTCGATGATGTTTCTGTCTTTGCACTGCGTCACGCCAATCATGATGTTGTTGCCGAGTATCTTTTCATTATAGTTGAGTGCTTTATCGCACTCCAGCCTTGAGGAGAACTTTAAATGCACCCAATTACCGTTTTGTGATGGAAATACCTTGTCGATGATTGTTCCGCATTGTGAAAAATGTGCTAAAACCATTGACGTCGCACTCTGCGGAAATCCATAGACGGTAATCCAGAATTCCGTGTATCTTGGCGGCGATGGACACTGAAGCAAACTAGAGTTATTGTTGCGATAGTCGAACTGCGTTGGATTTGCAATTGGCGGTGATGTGATGCGTGATGGGTTAAAACTACTATTTGGGCCACCGCCTAAGTAAGAATCGTTTAGAGATTGATTCATTTGATACGGATTGCCTAGCGGAGTGCCATATTGCATTGATTGCTGGTGCAGAGTATTCGTGGTCGATCGTACGGGCGTTTGGACCTGATTACGATCCGAATGAAGAGAATCAAATAGTCCCTATGTTGTAAAATAAGTACCTGTACGAGATTTTGAGGTATGTATAACAAAAAAAAAAACTCACTTGGGTCGGTGGTCCAAACATGCTGGCATTATGACTCTGCATTGGTGTGCCTGGATAGTTAGGGGCCGCACCACCTTGCTGATAGCCGAAGAGTGTTTTCTGTCCCAGCGACGAACGGTTAAAGTCCTGTGGAGATGTAGCAACTGGCGAGGTTGCTGAAAGCAAAGAGTTAATACAAAATGCCCAAATTCATTAAAGAGCTTGCATTACCAAACGAAATATTGCGCCCTTTATTTGGTGAAAGAGTATTATTTCTAGGCGTTGATGGTGCTGTAGCTTCACCCATTAGAAATGATGGCAAATATGGACTTGCGCCAGTAGCAGGACTACCGCTGGGACTTCCTAGTGTCATTGGTTCCATTTTAATTTTGTATATCGAATTTTAAGAAGAATATTTAATGCACAAATTATTTTCTATTTCACTTCTTGGGCAAGCTAAATTTTTAAACACAGCACAACGATGGAATACTGACAGCTGCTGTCAGTAACATTCGGCGAGTGACAACAAGTAGCGAGTTACGATTTTGAATTATTTGATGGGACTTATTTGTTTAGGGTCTGTACATAAATAGGTTTATTTATGTGAATTTAACCCAAAATTTAAATTCAAGTATAAAAATGTACAAGATAACCACCTCTATTCTGAGATTCGAATCGAGTCGAAAGTTATTCGATTTCCTCCAACTGACATTCCCACTTTCGATTTCGATAGAGATTCATTTTTTGTTCATTTCTCCCCGCATTCTCAGTTTCGATTGCATTGAGTTAAATGTCAAAATTTATTCGAGCGGAAATTTGTGGTCGAAAGCTGTATTTAAAAATGTAAGTTGAATTGTTTTTAAATAAATCGAATGAAATGTTGCTTAATTTTATCACAAAATGTATATAAGGCATATTATGAGCTATGAATCAACATTTGTTCGTTTTTATTGCAATGTGTGTTCCATCCACGCAACCAACTATACCTGGAAATCTGTGCCTGCTATAGAAGTGCAACTTTATTGTTTCTTTCTCAGTGTCGTTCATTTGAAAATTTATCCATTTTGGACATAGGATGTTTTCCAAAATGTTTAGTACCTGGCTCATTGACTTTGAAACTGTAGGCTGAGCCATGCTTACGTCGAAATCTTTACCTACCCCAAGCTGGTAGCCGCCTGCTGCTAGAAATCTTAGAGTTGCGGCTAGTTTTATAATTGGGGGGATTGATAAAGAGGTTCTTTTGTGTAAATGAAGTAAAAGTTCATCCAACACGTATTTAAATGCTGCTTTATTGAGCCGAAAACTTCCAACAAATCTTAAAGTAAAAAGAATTTGTGTGATGTCTAAGCGAAACAATACAAACTTACATGTCGTCCGGCAGATTAATTGGATTCGATTTGTCCCGCAGTATTTTTCGATTTAGTTTGACCGATTGCTCTTCCAAAAACACATATAAAGCCATATTTAATTTGTAAAAGCAAAACAAATAATTTAAAATCTAACAGCTAAAACTTTAAGCAGCTGATTTCGAAAATCAAGTTCATCCAGTGAAATCATTCGATAATGAATTCCTTTCCCTCGAAACTTAGAATGTGGGGAGTTCATTCGAGTGAAAGTTATAAATTCGAGGAATACTCGATTCGATCGAATCTCAGAATTAGCGTGAGTGAAATATCATCGGATATCCTAAAATGTCACACTTATTACACCGATACAAACGAAGCAAATTTACGGCCCAATTCTGCCGCTTTGAGGCCTCACAAGTCACAAAGCTCTTGTGAGGTTGATTTCTTGTGATGTTTTCTTGTAAATCGATAACATTTTCCGTATTCCATGATAATGGTCACAACAAATTCATTTAACCTTAAGCCCGTATGACACCACAACATTTTTTCCTTATTTTCAAAAGTCAGCGGTGTGTAAAAGAGACAAAAAGTGTATTACGAAAGGGGTACCAATTGTTTGCATAGCACCCGCAAATTTTCAATAGAATTTATTTTCAAATAATATTTAAATGTCAAAAAAAACTGCCAGCAGCTGAAAAATGCCTACATTAATAAAATTGGTGTGTACGCATTCACTCCTATCGGGAATTTTTGTTCTAATTTGTCTTACTGGTCTAGTTTCATTTTAAAAGCAGAAAAAATCCAAAAAAAATTTAGTGTCATACGGTCTTTAGATTATTATAACTTAATATTTATGGGATATAAGTAAAACATTTTTAATCTCCACCATTAATTCAACAAATATAAACAAATTTATTAAGAAAATCTGTGACACTGGAAAAAGACAAATAAATTAAATACACATAATGCATTAAGCCCGTATGACACTACAATTTTTTTTGCATTTTTTCTGCTTTTGCAATTAAACTTTACACACCGCTGACATTGCAACATTATAAATATGAGGAAAAAATGTAGTGTCATACGGGCTTTAACATAAAGTCTTGAAAGTTTCAAATCTCGAAATGTTCATACGCAATCGACTTTCAACAATACGCGCGTTTTATTAAAAACAGGTAACAATTTTAAACATATTTGTTAACACCACTATTGTGATCTTACATAATGAGCTACTTTCACTTTTCCCTACTTCACACTGTCAAAGTGTCAATACAGACTGACAGCAATACTTTTATTTTTGTCAACGTCAACTTTGAAAAAAAAATTGCACTAAAGTTGGAAAGTTTTGCGAAAAAAATGTGTTTATCAAAAAACTAAATGCATCCAATGGATGTGTCTACATCTACATAGTTCAATATATTGTTCTACGCCCATAAAGTTTTTAGAATACCGGTTAAATTATCGAAATTAGTGTTTTACAATGCAGGCGGGCAAACGAAGTAATTCGCGACACGTATTCGTTGTTTTGACCCTGTGCCTTTTATGGTACATAGTTTCATCTAGTAACAATGTTATCGGGAAGATGGTTCTAAATGAGTTTCCTTATCCCGTAACTGTGACTATGATCCAGCTTTGCAGTATTACACTCTACAGTGGGCCATTTTTCAATCTCTGGGGAGTTCGCAAATATTCCAGCATTGCCTGGCCCTACTATCTTAAGTTGATAGTGCCACTTGCTTTAGGAAAATTCTTGGCTTCGGTAACATCTCATATTTCTATTTGGAAGGTTCCTGTTTCATATGCGCATACGGGTGAGTGATACGGTTTGGTTACACAATTGGATTTAGTTTAGTGATTTGCATAACTAAACTGTATTCGAGATATATGTACTAATTTGCGAGTCTTTTGCTTTTGCAGTTAAAGCTACGATGCCACTTTTTACTGTAATCCTGACAAGAGTTATATTCAAAGAAAAGCAGAACAAGCTGGTATATCTCAGTTTAGTTCCGATTATCGCAGGCGTGGGCATTGCCACTATGACGGAGATATCGTTCGATATGCTGGGACTAGTTTCGGCTTTGGTCTCTACAATGGGATTCTCTTTACAAAATATTTTTTCAAAAAAGGTAGGTAAATGATGGGAAATAAAAAGGTGTTCTGTGTAAGTTTGCTAGTGATGGGTTGTCGAATGAGATCTTAGCTGTGTTTTGATCGATAACAAAAACTCATTTTCTTAAAAGCTAAAAACTTGGCCAGAGATAAGAGTTCGGCTCATGATACCGATACTTGCTGAATAATGATACAATCTTTTCAATCAATACTCTGCAGTTGTTAATGCTGAGTGCAAGTTAGTTATCAAATCTGTTTCCCATTGTGCGGTTCTTATTGCATCTATTTTATTATCCATTATTATATTATTAACAGAAACCACTGTTTTGCTTTTCTTTTTCAGGTATTGAAAGACACAGGAATACATCACTTGCGGTTGTTACATCTTTTGGGCAAGCTTGCTCTGCTTATGTTCACACCAATATGGATATTTTTCGACGGCTTCAGTGTTATGCAGCATCCTGTTATTGTGAGTTTTTCATTTGCGCTATTTAAGCACGATCACATGGTAATCTATTTGTTTTCTTAGGCAAACGCCGATTATCGCGTTATAGCGTTGCTATTCACTGACGGTGTACTAAATTGGCTTCAAAACATAATAGCCTTCAGTGTTCTTTCGCTTGTCACACCACTCACCTATGCTGTGGCCAGTGCATCGAAAAGAATCTTTGTGATAGCCGTTTCACTGCTAATACTGGGAAATCCCGTGACGTGGATTAACTGCGTTGGCATGACACTTGCCATAGTCGGTGTTCTTTGCTACAATCGAGTAAGTTTGATACTAATTAGTATTGGGGGTTGCTGTCGTAAGGACGACTTTTGCAATGATTCGCTTCTTAAGACGGATCGTCTTAAAGGTTAGATGTTTGGAGATCTAGACATACAGCAAAGAAAGACCGCAGACTTGTTTAGATTTTCACTAGATTCGACTCCGAAAGAAGTTTTCAGAATAAAATGTGGAAAAAACAACGTTTTGAGTAAATTGGTCGGTAATATTAACTGATCGAGGAAACTATGAAGCAAGTTTCTAGAATAAACATAAATTTTTGCGAATCTTCTCACTTAATCTGGTAGAGGAATATTGCCTTGGCTTTAACCTCTTTTAATTAGATTGCTTGGGCATGATTCAAGGTCAGCGCAGCTGTCTATACTATAGATTTTGACATATATGATATGGTTACAACTTTACCGCCTTCATGTACTTATATTAAAAATTGTACTCCTCTATTTTACTTTATTTTAGGCAAAACACATTTCAAGGACTAGAGACTCTGTGCTACCGTTGGCAAGCAATCACTACATCAAGTATGCACCGTTACAAAGTAGTGTCGATCCATACTATCGAGGTGCTCTGCCTGGCAATGGCAACGTAGGCCATGACAATGAGAACAAATACTATACGACGACAAACAGTTTATTAGCAAATGGCAGTACGACAAGCAGTAGTACTAGCAAATTACTTTTTGTTTAGATAAATTTTATCGAAATTGTGTTAAGAATCTGTTTAAATGCGTAAATTAAAATTCCCCTTCCTCTTAGATAGTTCAGTATTTTTGTTAATTTGGCAGAGATCTATGAAAGAATGTTTGTATATATTTATGTATATGTAGGTACGTACGTATTGCCGCAATTCTTATGTTATCTAGTTAGGACAAAACTGACCGATAGAAGACACATGGTCCATAATTGACCATTGATTCATGGCATTCGATTAGCGTTTGGTTCTGAAAATGTTTGTAAATATATTTAACAAAAAATTTGCTTTACGAATAAATACTAAAATGCAGCCACATTGTAAATACAAATGTAAAGACACATTATTTTGTATAGAAAGAATCTTTACACTTATGTATGTATTATGATTTTAATAAATGTGAATAGTTCTAAGTTATCATGTGTATATAATATTCCTTTTCATTTTTCGAGGGACGTCGCGTTCCAGTTCTCCCATACGCACCGGCAAAAAGTTTATTCTTCAGAGATAATCCACCGAAAAGAAAATTAAAATTTACAGTAAAGGGCGTAGGTGTACTGAACTGATATGATTTTTAAAATATGCGTCCAAATGCATTGTTAAAAAAAACCAATCAGTCGCTTAATATTTGCAGTGCGAGTTGGAGTGCAATGTGCACCATTATACTTCTTGACATAATTTCTCCTTCTCTACCAAATTGAAAACTTAACTTACACCGGTCACGAATTCGCCGGTACTCGGTTTATAGGTTAGATGAGGCCATGAACCCACTCTTACATTGCATTGACGAATGAGTTTCTTGAGACAGGCAATGATATTTTCACCCGCGGGACAGAATCTTGTTAATTGTTCGGTATAGGAGTCTGTTACTCAAACGCCTGCTGAGATAAAGGCTTCAGCGATTGGCAAGCGTTATTTTCGTTTAATTTCTGCTGAGATGACATTTCAAAATTTGTAGAAGAGCTGACATCCAAGTTATACAAAGCCCCTTACTATAATGTCAACGGATTTTACCGGATCTCCTTCAGAGGTTTTATCTTAGAGATAAGTTGGTGTATGCTATGCATCAAGTGGTCTCCCGCTGCCTTAAATAATTCGGCTGGCAGGCTGTCTGGTCCAGGAACCTAGTTGGAGTTTAGATATCGCTATTGTTTCTGCTTTCACCCGAAATATTGGCTTTCATCGTTTTGTCATATCCTCAACGCAGACTGTCACTTTACTTCAAGGGTTCCTCGCTCATCTGCACAGCTCTCTGTTTCCGTCTTGTTTCCTTGATACGTACTTATTACCCTTTAGTGAAACTTCTGAATATTGGCTTTGGAATGTGAACACCGAAATTGGCCTCATTTATCTATCAAGTCCTAACGATTTTGCCTCTTGTTTACGTGATAAAAATTGTAAAAAAGTTATGCATGATGTCATTTTTATAGCGATGGCCTACGGAATTCAGCTTTCCTACAAAACAAAATGGCTTCCAGAAGTGGTGATAATTTTGTAATTTCCTTGAATTTATAAATACATATAAAGTTCGATAAATTTATTGAATCTAATTACTACTTAGCACGAGTTTTAATTCAGTAATGGAAATGTTGATAGCAACTCGACTTTTAACGAGTTTGATGCGTTGTCTGACTCCATTACAAGAATTGTCTCCCTGTATCCTTATACTGAAATTGTCATTGCGGGCGATTTCAATATTCACAATTCTAACTGGCTTCGACATACTGGACAGACAACACCCGAAGGAATTTATGTTCAGATCTTCGCTGAGGTAAATCAATTAACCCAGCTTGTAAATGAGCCAACACGCGTAGGTACCTGATATTGACGGTCATAATGCCAACACTCTGGACTTGTTTCTTACCTCCCACCCTGATAAATACACTTTAGAAATATTATCGCCTTTAGGCTCGTCGGACCACTGCATCATATCAGCTAATTTCTCGTTCTCCAACCACACAGTTAAAGAAAAATCTCCGAAAAGAACCGTATGGCAATACGAGAAAACCAACTGGAGCGGACTTAACAGCTTCTTTAAGAGTTTTAACTGGTCGTTATGCTTCCTCGATAACGACGTGGATGCCGCCGCTGATATGGTGTCCAGTATTATCACCTTAGGTATGAAATCCTTTATTCCTAACAGGATAAAGAGTATCATACCGAAAGAAAATGCGTGGTACGACTCGAGCTGTAAAGAGGCTATCAGACAAAAGGAGTTAAGTTTTCGGTCATATAAGGCCAACCCATCTGAGGAAAACCGAAAAAAGTTCAAGCGAGCCAGAAATGACTGCAATGCCACTATCAAGCGTGTTAAATTCTCGTATGACCAAAAGTTGAGGCAAAAAATACTACAATGTCCCAAGGGTAGTAAAAACTTTTGGTCTTTTGTAAAAAATATAAAGAATTCGGCCACATCTTCGATCCCAACGCTCATTTACAATGACATTCCAGCTGTCAACTCTTTCGACAAAGCGAATCTGCTTGCTGCACATTTTGCAACCAGCTCAATGCTCCCAGATTGCGCTTTGCCTCTACCTGTACTTGAGAGCGTCGAATACACCATGGGACAAATCCATTTTCGCACTCGTACAGTGGCAACTCAACATAAATAAATCCGCTGGTCCAGATTGTATTTCCCCAATTATTCTGATACTGTGTTCTTCCACGCTGGCAAAACCACTGCGTAAGCTTTTCCATCTATCCTATTCTTCTGGACTCTTCCCGAGAAGGTGGAAAACAGCATTTGTCCAGCCTGTCCCCAAAAAAGGCGAATCTTCTTCTCCCACCAACTACCGACCCATAGCACTTACATCCATTCTTTCTAAGGTCATGGAAACACTGATAAATCGTCAGCTCATGAAATATCTTGAATCACGAAAACTCATTAATGACCGACAGTACGGTTTTCGTGGCAACAGATCCACTGGTGATTTGATGGCTTATCTCACCGAAAAGTGGAACCAATCTCTACATCACTCTGGTGAAACGAAGATTGTTGCGCTTGATATTTCAAAGGCATTTGACAGAGTTTGGCACCAAGCTCTTTTATCGAAAATGCGTGCATATGGGATCGATGCGTCTCTTCTTCAATGGATTAGAAACTACCTCTCCGGCCGTTCCATTCAAGTTGTATTGGATGGCTTCAAGTCTGAAATTCACCATATAAATGCTGGTGTCCCCAAAGGCTCCGTTTTGTCTCCGACTCTCTTTCTCATTTTCATAAATGATCTCCTGTCTGCAACCTCTAATCCAATCCACTCCTTCGCTGATGACAGCACCCTCAGCTTCTCATATTCATTCCAAGACTCACGTCCCTGCTTAACGTATGTTAAGCTCATTAAATTCCAAAACACAATGCTGTCTGCTGTCATTAAAGCGAAACCAGAATCTTCAGCCATTATCCATGAATGGCACTTGCATCGCCACAACCGAAAGACTTTCCATTCTCGGTATGTGTGTCCATGACAAACTTCGTTGGAACGACCACATACACGAAGTCGCCAAGAACGCTGCGAAATGTCTAGGTTTCCTCAAACGGTGCAAGAAATATTTCACCCCTTCTGATCTCGCTGCCATATACAAGGCGTTCATTCGTCCCAAACTTGAGTATAACTCTCATATCTGCTCTGGTGCGCCTAAGACCCCACTGCACCTGCTGGATATGATACAGAATCGTGCTTTAAAACTCATTGGAGACACAAATATAGCGAATTCTATAAATTCGCTCGAACATCGCAGAAATGTTACATGTCTTTCATTGTTTTATCGCTATTTCTATAAACAGTGCTCAAGTGAAATCGCCAGCTGCATTCCACCCCTTCAACAATTCAACCGCAATACTCGCCAAGCCAGGAATGCCCATCAGTTTACCCTTCAGCCTACTTTCGGTCGTACTATGAAATATAGAGATTCTTTCATAAGCCGTACAACACGAATGTGGAATGCCTTGCCCAGCTCGGTCTTTCCCCCTCAGTGCAATTTGCAGACATTTAAGACCAATGTGCATCGGAATCTCTTCTCCATCCCAATTTCCTTAACGCCCGCACTGTGTACTTCAAACTACACCATAAGAGTAGTCACAACCTCTTTAGCGCGTGTTCATTATATAAAAAAAAAAAAAGGTGATCGCAGAAATGTTGTTCGCCGAAACATACCTATAACTATGAGTAGTTCGTGTATAACACTTTAAGCGTCTGATTTTTGATCTGATACAAACGGATCTCTCAATCATCTCGTGCAAGAAATTGCATGTTTGATGGTGTAAATGTAATACTAGGAAAAAGAAAGTAAAACTACCGTAATGGGTCTCTTATTAAATTGGATTTACCGTTCAGAACTAATTTACCTTTCTACTAAATGATTAGTTTTCTCTTTTCTGATCTGAATAAAATTAAAATGCAAAACCATATGAACTGGTTTTTATTGCAAATTCCTGTAATGCCACTGGTACCAAATTGAATAGTCATCTCCAGCCCCGTCTCCTCCAGTCTAGTGGCCCTGGACCTTGTGCCCGATGTGTAGATGTAAGCATACCAAAATGTGTGGTTGCGAGAGAATATGAAAGGCCTTAAATTTCATTGTAACTGAACAAAATCTCGGCATGTCAGCCTTAACCTCAGCCTAAGATGCAGTAGAAGCTACCCACAACCTGTTTTAACAAGTTTACGTCGCGAAATTAGGATTTTACTAAACAAGTAATTAATGCTTAGAGTGGACGATGCACAGAAATATGTGTTTCTCTGTTTGACTAGAACGTATATAATTGTTTTGAAAGTAGGGGATTGCGTTAGTACGTTTATTGACCTGGTCTCGGATAAGCGCAAATAATCCGAAGTCTGTGTATAAAAGTAAAAAGTGACATCAAAATTATACCTAAATACAGCCTGTGACAAATTTTCTATAAAACACTTTGTAAGGTGCTCGAAAAATTTGAAATTTTGATAGTTAAAACGTAGTTAAAGACTCCTTTCCGAGGAACAATATTTCTTTGTTCTTCACCTTGAATGATTATGTAGCCTTGAACTTTGTAGAGGTTTTTCTGTTTGCTATATAATCCAGTCAAAGTAAAGTGTTCATTAAATAATCTTCTCCGTTTTAATAAATGTTGAATCTGATATCTTATAGGTTAACTAAAGGACATGATTGCATGGGCAACATTTTACCGTCTATCAAAGCGGGGACTCGTTTTTATGTTAAGTGAAGTGAATGTGTCACTATACTGAATATTTCTATTCCAGTAAATAACGGAAATATATCAGGAATAGAGGAACCTCTATTAAAATTACAATCATCCCTATACAGTAGTTTCCGAAAAGATCGGTTTCAGATAAAAGAAGAAAAACGTAACTGCCAGCTAAAAAACTTGTAATAAAGCAGATCAAGAGTCATGTGCATTGTTAATTTAGTTCGAACTGTTACAAATATCAAAGTAGTTAACAATGGCGGCATTTAAAATGCACTTGCTTTTCATTTCATGTGTGTTTTAACTTGGGATAGCTCCGATTCTTCGAAACAATTTTTAGAGAAAAAAAAAATTCTTCTGCGACCTAAAGTGTAATTTTTCTTAGTTGCAGACTCATATTTGATCGCGTGCTTCAAAATCATGGGATCAAGCTCCGAAATGGATATCTTAAGGCCGATGACCGAGGTTGAACTTGGGGATCTGATCGAATTGAATAAAAAGAAAGGTGACAGATATCATCATGTATCGATTTATAATAACAACCGATGGAATAGGCTATTAGCAAAAGGTGACAGCGATCGTACTAAAAGATACCTGTCGCTAAAGAAGTCTTACTATACTCATAGATATGGTAATCTTGCGCAAAACGGAACTTTCATATGTCTGGAAATGGACTTGGTCAGTATATAATTTTAAAGTGGTATCCATCAGAAATATAATTAATTTTTTAAGAGGGTTAGCATACAATTCCATTCATATGAAGAATCACTAACAGAATTGAAAGAGTGTTTCGCAAAGACCAAACTAATTGATTGGAAAAGCGGACCGATTCTAATATCGGTACATCCGAAGTATGAAAATGAAATAGTGAGCTTCATTACAACACTTGGTGGTGTTATTGATTCAGTAGTACCGTATATATGTCATGTTTTACCACAGAGTAATGCTCTCAAGATTGGCTCTCCCAGGTTAGTGTTATATTAAATAAAGTCATTTAGTTACTAGTGTTTTACAGAATTCCGGACGGATATAAACTCATTCCTCTTGAAGAGAACCATGCCGGTCGGATTCATGCGGCTTATCCTTACAAGGACTTGATTTCAGTGAATTTTGTTCGAGGGCTAATTGAGTACAATATTACGTTGGGCATTTTCAGACAAAAGGATGATGAGCTTGTCGCGTATATAATTCAAAATGAATTTTTTGGCCTTGGGTAGGTATTTTGTAAACATTGGCAATGAAATTAGTTTTATTTTTTCGTATATAAGGTTACTGCAAGTAGTACCGGAGGAGCGAAGCAAAGGTTTTGGACAACTTTTATCACAAGCCCTGACGAAGAAAATTGCTATATGTGACGCCGTAGAATTTATAACAGCCCATACAGAAATAGGTAACAAAAACCCACAAGGCATATCAAAAAACCTTGGTTTTGAGGAGCATTGTTTTACTAAATGGATTTATTTCAAAAACATAACCAGCGATGCATCTGCGCAGGATCGAAATTCCAGCTTAATTCGCTCCAGGCTATGAAAATAAATCGAATCTTATCGTGGGTTGTCGGTTTTACTTATGATCGATGACATAGTGCAAGATTAGAAAATAAGAATAGTGAATTTAGCGCAAAAAATAAATAACAACAAGTTCTCACATTTTCTTTCGAGAAGCAATTGATGAATTAACGATGGACTTATAAAAAGCGTAGGGCGTATACGTAACTTTATTTTTGATAAATCTTTAATGAGAAGATAATGGAATACATTTATTCAACCTATACTTTTAATACGAAATTTAAAAATACAAACAAAAAAATACCTGAGTAATAAATAAAAAAAATAAGATACAACGTGTATTACCGCCTTAACCAAATCTTGTTTTGTAGGTTTGCTGACTGCAGCTTATTTTGTCAGTAATGTGATGGGATGTTGTCAGAACAAGTTCTGATTATAGAAAATACTTAATAATCCTTTTTTTCGGTATCAATTATTTTAATGAGGTTTGAAATAAATAAATATACCAAATGCTAAATATACTATTGTTGTTGCAAGTCAGAAAGCCTTGCACATAAGAACAGCATTGCAGTAGTTCATTACATGAAAACATATTGAATTTGTATTGTAGTTCTAGAATTCATTAATACATATGCCTACCTACATACCATGAACTATAATTTTGTACTAGCGTGTGTTTATAAAAATAATTGTCAACGTTCTCGTGTAATACCTAAGCAGAGCGTTCAATTTTAATTTATAAAAGCTGGGCCTTACTTATAATCATTTTCACACTAAATATTTTGTAGGTTACAATGTTTTATTTTATATGAAAAGTTTCGCTATTGTTAGTTCGTAAAATCTAGCCTGGACACTAATGCGATAATAAGTACCGCGCACTGTTTTCAAGGCTGAATATGAATATAAAATGGAATATATGTATATAAATCTGTTACAGAAGGCTTACGAATGAAACGAAATCAACAACCAGAATACTTGTTTCAAATACTTGTCCGAACTTCCAGTCCTGTTTATATTGCATGCCACCAGATTGATTGGCACACATTTTTGCGGTTGTGAATTTGCTGCCCGTGCGTAATCAGTTGACATATCGAAAAACTTACTAAAAGAAAAAAACTGAATGAACTGTCAGGTTGTGCGTGCGGCAATTTCTCTTAAGTTGCCTGAGCTGACGGTCTATTTAATACTTAGTTTATGTTTACCACAATGCGCAACCGGCTGAATATCAGTTCTCATTTTAGGAGTTTGGACACGGTGTTTCCATATTCTTATTCTTATGTCCGATTTGTTCCTATCTTTGTGCCGTGGTGCTTTTATTTAGTAGGGTTCACAATGATTTCTACCGTAGTAAGATAGTTTATTTATTATTTTATTCCAGGACACTATGAGGACGTGACGTGATAGACAACGATCCCATTTCTTAGTTTATATATTATGATATATGTATTTATTCTTTTTTGTTTTTTTACTTTTTTCTATTGGGAAACAATGTGCTTATTTATCGCAACTCTAAAATGATCAGATAATTTGAAAAAAAACCGGCAAGACCAAAAGAAGACTTTGCTTCTAAATAGAAGGGCAACCACCCAACCAAAGCTTGGATTCATAATTTTGAAAAAAAAAATTCATAATAAAAGATTAAATTAAATTTGGAAAGGGTGGTGTTGGCCTACAATAATAAATTATTTCCAATTTATCAGCCGAACACAGCTGTGAAAAAGGTTTCGTAAGTAGCTTTTCAAATAAAGCAGTTGCAATGTCAAATATTAGGATTCATTTTTTTTTTCAATTGTTGTCTTTCTGTGTAAGGTCCTTAGTTATAGCCATACGTAAAACGAAACCGTAAACATTTTCTTTTGCTTTTTTTAACTCTTAAATCTAATGGCTGAACTCAATCTTGGCTGTAAAATGTTGAATGAATGAATTTTAAAGTTAGTTTATCAAAAACAAATAAGCATAATTAATCTTTAATCTTTAATAATCTTTAAATTTTGTAGAAAAATAATTTATTAATTTTTCCGTACGAAAAACTTTTCCCGATCAAATTCTCAGTTAATTACACAAAAAACCAAATCATTCCACTGAAATATTTCACTTCTTTACTGTTCCATCTGTCAGGATTTTTTTTTCTGATGGAATTCAATCAGTGGTTGATGATTTGTTGTAATTGTTTCCGTAGGTACAATTTGGTTTGACAGATTTATTGCTCATTTTCATACTGTTCGAACTATTTTCGGTTGCATTTTTGGTATGGCTATAACTGAGACTGAGGCCTAACCAACCTCTATAGTCGGACCAGAATGGAAATGAATAATTCTATAAAATACCAGCTTGTGTTTTAAGATTCTGTAAAGAATAGCGCAATGCGCACCACAGGAGAACGAAAACGAAGCAGATTCGTTTTGAATTTTGGTTCGATATAAATCTTTCAACATCTTACGTTGATTTCAACTATTCACTTATAAATACTGATAAGTAACTACTTAAAAATTATTGCAAAGAAACAGAAATCTGTTTCATAACTTAATTAAGCATTATAATAATAGAGTTTGACACCTTTCAATAAACGTCACTGGTTTCTTACATATTTATATCCGTAGTGGACTGTAAATCGCTATAAGAAAATGTGACAAAGTTAATTACGTGGTAAACGGCAAATGCAGTTATTCGGGGTGTATGCATGTGCGAGTTCCAACAAATCTAGTTAAAATTACCAACTAGAGGTGGAAATATATAACCAATATATATCAGGGTTGCCGTTTTAAAGAAAATGAAAGGGAACATTTTGTATTAAACAAATATGTAACTTCATTTGGTATGTTCAAAATGGCATTTAATTAATACATAAAATAGAAAATGGATTTGCCAGCTAAGGCCGAATACATGTTGAAATATTGAGAATTTTAAACATTTGTTGCAAAAGTTTTTATACATGAGAAATTAAAGTTCTATTAGGGAGCAGAATATACTGAAAGCCTTTATTCAGTACTACTAATCAATTGGTCTGAGCTCACATTAAATGTTGTTTGTTCCAAAGCCAAACCAGTATTAATGGAACCCTTAAAAGAATGGTTTTCTCAAAATAAATGCCTGAATTTGGCTTCATTCACGATTTTTAGTTCCCCATGGATTTAGTTTTTGCGGCTATTTTATTATATCGCTCAGAATTTAAACATCACTTCTGGCACAAAACAAAAATGCATTTGCCGTTTTAAAACTGTATTTTATTTTCTGTATTTCCATAACACCACTTATCCAACTTTTTAAACTGAACCCATTTGGTTACACAATCTTTTGTGAACCCAATTTTTGTGAGAATGCCCTCCGACTTAACGTTGTCTACTACAGCGAAAGAAGTTATAATGTCGATATCATCACTCATGGCGATTCGCGTGACCATTACTTGTGTTAAGAGTTTTGCAAAACCTTTCCCTTGCTCCTCAGCGACCACTTGAAGTATCCTAAAATAGAAGTTATTTTAAATGTGTCCATAGAGTAAATCTATGAAAATAAAATATAATAGTAGTGCTTTGTTGGAACGATGATGGGTTGTCTTGGACTTCAATAACCGTTTTTCAATTCATGTTCAACGTATTATTCACCCATCTGTGATGACTTTTTTTCTCAGTGACAGACGGATTATCAAGCTGTTGCTTTACCTTTGGCAAATTCTTACCCTATTCCATAAAATTCATTTTGAAATATCCATGCGACTAGCTCATCGTCGCTCAGCCGGAAAATGCCCAGAGTTATATTAAAGTTAATCATTCCTCGAATAAAGTCCACCGAAGCTTCGTCATTGTGAGGCCAGTTAGCATGAATACACTCAGCATGTTGATCATTGAGAGAACATATTTTGTATCCTTTTAAAATGCTAAAATATCAATAGTGTGCTCCAAAACAAAAGGCATATAACTCATATTGTACCTGGGAACTTGAATCTTGCAAGCGTAAGCCTGTGCAAGAGAAAAACACGTGCACGGTATTTCGAACTCAAAAATACCGCCCAGCGTCTCAGTTACCAATTCGACTATTTCATCTGCACAGTTTGTGTGGACTGCTGTGAGCAGGGGCCCACTGCTCCAATCAATGAGTTTGGTCTTAACAATGCACTCCTTTAGCTCCTGCAGCGATTCTTCCAATGTATGCAACTGTATGCTGAGCATCTGAGTTAAAATAGAATTTAGGTTTTGACAAGAATCAGTAGGTATAAAGAAGGGAATACTCACTTTATCCCACTGCAGTGATATGTATGTTCCGTTTGTTTTAAGGTTACCACGCCTATGGGTGAAGTACGTCCTCCTTAATGGTCTATACCTTTTATCATGTTTTTTGTCCAATTTCTCCAGCTGCTCCATCCAACGACATTGATTATAAATTGACATGTAATGGTATTTATCATTTTTACTTTTGTACAACTCAATCAGGTCGAGTAGTTCGTCCTTGGTCATAGATCGTAATATGTCAGAGTCTAATTCGGAGGTCGGTTGCATTGTGGCAAAGTCGAATATGCACACTCAACTGATCCGCTCATGCTTGAAACATATAAATATCTTGTCGCTAGGTCATATAAAACTAGAAAGATTAAGAGTATAAATAGATTAGATAAAAGTTTTACTATCCTAGATTTACTTTAGGATTTACGGTGTTTAAATATTTGGCTTTATTAATATCAAAGTGAATTAAAATATTTTGTTGTGTAGAGAGATTTATTTTTATCCCTAGTCCCTAATAATATAAATCAAAGTGAATATTTTTTTGTAGGAAGCTACTTTGAACACATATAAAGTGAGCTTCTCCTATTCTTCTCCGTCTATTTGAATGGAATTAGTTCCAGTTTTTAGATATCTAAAACGCGCATCTTTTAAGTCCAAAATGTAGTTTCTATTTGCAATATCAGCTGAGCAATATTAATAAATCCTTGGCGAAATTCCTTTTTTATCGATTTGTTAATTGACCAAGATTTTCAAATCGATCTCAGTGGTGGTTTCTTTTTAGTTTTCTTTCAAGGTATATTCGTATTTTTTGAGAGAGCGGGAGGGTTTTTTTCATATAAATACTCGGAATCGGAACGGAGTCGAATGGATTTGGTCTGCTCAAGCCTCAAGTGCTCATGCGTTTAAGGTTTGCGGAGTGTATTTTTTCAGTTGTGTAGATGTAGATTATATACATACAATACAATATTTGCATTCCAATATCAAAACAACCACTGGCCTGGCCACGGACATGGCCACCATGGATGACGATGGAGTGCGAGTGAGTGGGACGGAGGATGAGATCGAGAATCGAGATCGAGTGAGATAACAGATAAGATAATGTGATATCGATATGTGAAGTGAATGGGATTGCGATTGCGAGAGGACAGAAAAGAGAGTCAAATACACACATCTATATATTGGTATATAAAAATTGAGCCTTAAAATTGTGTTCCTTTGTTGCCGATTCACGCCTTAACGCATTTACAGATTTTAACCAAACTTTCGCACATCTTTGCAATTGGTCCATATATATATGGTTTTTGTGAAGTTTGGTTGAAATCGGAAAACGTATATATGTGTGCTGTGCGGTGCGTGTGTGAAATCTGACCGGACCAACTCTATTCAATCATTAGCGCGGAAAAAAGCAGACCCGGAAATCGATGAAATCATTTCTATGCCTTGAACTCAATAATTCCAAGGGAGTTTCATTCGTTCAATAGAGGGGTTCAACTATCAGTAGGGATGTTAATAATTTAACCAATTTTAGGCGGTATGAAGCTCGCCGGGTCAGCTAGTTCTATATAAAATTTTCTGTTCGACTGAACTTAACCTATTACTTATTCCGTTCCAATTGTTAAATTTTCCTCAATCATTGAAAAACGTATTATAATACAAAAACTAACATTTAACATTTATTTCGCGTCTGTATTGGGCTATAAATAAATCGAACACGAACTTTAAATTTTACTAGTTCACAATGGATATATTTTCCATACAAATTTCGCAATTGTGAGCTCAAGTAAATTTAAAGTCGAGACTAAAATTTGTTATTAGTAGCGCGTCGTCTATAAATGTGAACTAGCAAAATTCAAAGCTTGATAAATGTTTTGGTGTTGGTGAAAGTAGGTGTTATAATCTTGCTATGAAATCGAGATTCGCAAAAGTTCTGACTCTGAAAAAGATTTCTTTTTTTTTACGGTCAATGGAACATGAAAATTGACAACAGCTAAACGGCATAAGAAGACATAATAATTGGGTATTTACCCAAACCTATTTAAGCAAACTCTGAATTTTCCTCCATTTCAATGCGCCGCATTGATAACAAATTTTAGTCTCGACTTTAAATTTACAGAAGGTCACAATTGCAAAATTAATATTAAAAATACGCCTTACTAATAACAAATTTTAGTCTCGACTTTAAATGTACGCAAGCTCACAATAGCCTAATTTGTATGGAAAATATATCCACTGTGAACTACTACAATTTAGAGTCGAAACTAAAAATGGTAATTGGTGAGGTCCGTATCTAAAAAACTCATCCTTGCCGTATTTGGCCCCAGGCTACATTTTACGAACTCACAATAGGGGAATTTTCCTTATAAAATTACCCATTGTAACCTACACAATATTTAGAGTAAAGTCCCAATGAAACTAACTAATAAACATTTTTAACCTTCACACCGCATCTTTATGCCCCAATATTGCTGTTTCTGGCATAATAGATTCAATATTAATTAAACCTTAAAAAAAGGTAGAAAGTATGATTTATTGGGAAAGAGTTTATATTTAGTGTATTTTCAGTTCACAGGCGTGTTTCAGCCGTCAGAAATAAAACTGTTGATATAGCAATAGTCATTGGGCCTTACCAATAATCATTCTTAACCTTCACACTAAATATTTTGTAGGTCACAATAAACAATTTTGTATGGAAAATTTCGCCAAGCAGGTCGTAGACCAACTGATCTTCCGAAAGCTTACCGTCCTATTAGCCTCACCTCCTTCTTTTTTTTATTAAAACAATGGACAAAATTATTGATAGACATATAAGGGATGGTCCACTACACAGGAAACCAGTACATAAAAAAACCAATATACCTATCAACCAGGGAAATCACCAACACATGCTCTTCAGGAACTTACCGCCAGAATCGACGATTCCGTCAAGAGCAAATAAATTGATGTGCGCTGCTTCCTTGACATCGAAGGAGCTTTTGACAATACCGAACATGCCCAAATACACAGATGCGTCCACAACACAGGCGTTGATAGTACTACATGTAACTGGATAAAGCACATGCTTCATAGTAGAATCATAAAAGCTACATTAGGCAGTGACAAAAAAAAATCGACCATTTGCGTGTACAGATCAATAATTCAGTCACTGAGTGGGACTTTCCAAGATATTTCTCAAAGAAAATTTAAATATCTGGCCGGGTAGAAACCATCCATGGGAAGGTTAACCTCAATATTGAAATATTGTTCTCGTGTCGTTATCAATGGCCACATTCAAAAATCGATTCATCTAAAACTAGATTGATTTGAAAAGCGAAGTTAAGCGAAGACTTTAACTGAAAATGCTGTTCATGTGACAGTCAGACTTGAAAGAACACCCCTGGTTAGTTCACTACAGTAGTGTCAGTAAATTTGATTCATTGAAACACTGCATTAAGTTTTTATAATTTATATAAAAAAAAAAACAATTCTAAGTAAGAGTATCCTTAAATCTGCGAGAATGTCCCTCGGCATAATCCACGAAGTTATTTTTATAGTGAAGCATTAGTTTAGCTAAAGTAATAACGTCTGCCTCAGCTTCATGTGAAACTTCTGGATCTGTTGAAAATACATTCCGATATATGGTCGTCAGTTTATAATTATCTCTTGATCTGTCCAAATTCCGAAAAGCCGACAATGAGTCGACATACACAGTACCAGTGGGTAGTTCCTAAAGACTTGAAACGTTTAATATTACATAAGTAGCTAGATGTAATTTGAATTTACCATTTTCAGTCTATCAAGTGCACGTTTAAGTAGTCGAAAATCAAAACGATTGCCATTATGGGCCACTAAGCAGACCGGCTGCCGTAAATGCTTCACAAAACTGATAAGAGAATTAGCTGCGTTGGTGTCAAAGGATGATTCCGCTAATAGCATATCGTTGTCAAGACCTTATCCGGAAAAGATAGGTAAAAAAATATAATTTAGCTCAAAGGTGAATAATTACCGCTTATATTCGCCGCCATTGGTTCGATTCTCATCAATGGGTTAAACAAAAGTGTTATCTTATGGCATATTCTAGGAATATCACAATTTATAGCATTGCGGATATCACAAGCTGCAATACCATAAACAGCAATTTCGGTGATGTTGGCCTCGTCGATATTTCGTTTCACAAGACCAGTTGTTTCAACATCAAGCACTGCAAATGTGGCTATGCTCCCTCTTGCCGCCATGGTGTTGCTTCGATGGTAGTCACTGCGAAAATGAATGGAATCATTTAATATTGTGTAGATACATTAGAACCACAGAAAGTGGTAGTCCTTATCGAAAATCACGCGATAAGACCGATAGCCACTATACTCCCGGGCAGAATTTCATATTGTGGAAGGTACTTTCTTCATAACAGGTTACAGGTCGTATGTGCGGTCATATTTCGTTCAATCAATTGAACATATATATTTTATGGTTCGAACGCAATATTTACATTCTGAGATAACAAACATATCTTTGATCTTTATATGCGAGTATATCGCTGGCTACGGTTACGGATTGTTGTGACAAATAATATTTTAGTTTGCGGTTGGTAATCATATATTCATTATGGGCCTAACTAATAATTATTTTAACCACAATGGGTCATTTTTTATGGAAATTTTCGCCATTGTGAGCCTGGACGCACTAAAAATGATTATTATATAATGATTATCGCGCATTACCATTTATTTCTTTGTTTTGGTCGACTATCGTTCAATCTGTGAACGTGGGACTTATATCATGTTATTAAAAGCTGTGCTTACTAACTCTGACTGTAGGAAACATTTTACAAACAGGTCAGTAAGGGCACCCTGTACTACTGTACTGCCATGCTCTGCCATCTTTGATAGTTGCAGCTAAGAAATGCATCCGGTTTTCACAAAAGTAGATGCAGAAAATCGAGTTCTATACAGTTTGGAACAGCCTCGAAAAACAAGAAGTTGTGTACCGTTTCAGACCGCATAACTACTAATGTAACGCTAAAACAAACACTTTTCTGCGCACATCTTTGCATTGTACCACGAAGACTTTGCAGTCAATTTATTTTAATACTGTGCTCATATAGCTCACTGTAATCGAGTTATAAAAGCAAAAAGAAACCCAAATGTATATAATAAATCAATGGGATTGACGTACGAAAGATATCCATCTCTTTTAATCATTCATCTCTTGTCCAGGCACATTAAGGTGATGTTCGAAAACTATAGGTACCTATCCAACCGTTCCTATAATGGAAACCGGAAACTCTGCTATTTTTCTTAGTAGATTTGATTAAATATCTAAAAAGGTTAACAAATACTATCGTGCAAGTTGTCACAGTTCCTAAAAGTCATAAAAACCTACATAAACCGTCGTTATAAGTTCGAAAAAGTTCAACGTCTTCCACTTTAAGTTTTTGACTTGCCCTACTCATATTAAAGTACATTATATGCTGTCATTTAAAGCTTTCAGATTCACTCTCTTGGGCATTATATTGCTTTTTATTTTGTTCTCAAATAAAGATTACATGGGTATATCAGGGATGAAAAATGAATTGTGTGGACTGTAGCAAATCTTAGTTCCGATTGTATTTTTTCAGGCTCAATTGTATTTTTTATTTCCGTGTAGGAGAATTTCGATGACTTCGAGATGTTCGTTAATTTTATGTAGTATTGCGCGATTCCGCCCGTCAGCTTCTGAGACCTACAGCTAGGCGGATTTGTTTCAACTTCGTTTTTAGAGTTTTTGGGCTTAAAGTTCGAAGCCATTTTTTTTTTTGCACAGAAAATTCAAAATTTGAATTTTTCTCGAAAACAATAAGTGCCATATGCGAACGAAAATGTATTTTAAAGATAATTATGTACATAAAAACAGGTAAAACAATTTTATCCAAAATGCATAGGCAATTCAATTTTTTAAAATGATACCGTCATTCGTTTTCCACACGAATTTAATAATAACAATAGATAAGTACTTAAAAAACTCTCGAATAACAAATTTTCTGTTGCACTTACTCAATTCTTAGCTTAACAGTTGAAGAAGTGTACTTTGTTAAACCAAATAAGTTCTCTAACTTTGTTTGTGATCATTTATGCTTTCATTTTTAAAGAAATCAAATTGTATTTTCACTAAAAGCCCTCGATTTGAATTTGAACTTCTTAACCTGCACAATAATGAACTTTTATGATCACCATTCAATTCCAATTAGGTACTTTAAAAACATTTCCGAAAGGATTAACAGTTTCACTCAAAAATCATGTAAGATGCAAAAGTTTCAAGGAAATCTACTCGTATATCGTTTTCATTATCATTATCTACAGAACCTGTAAAACATTTTAACCGAAACTTCCGAATATTTTATAAAACCAATAATTAAGGATTTGTGTATAAAAAAAAAGTGTATTAAATATGCATTGGCCCATAGGAATAGAAAAAAAAATCGAATCTAAAGACCTCTTTTGGTAGGCAGTGAACTCTTAATCCAACGTAGCATTTTATTTCAATGAATAAATTTAGCAAAAGACTACTTCTGCTAGCTATTGTGACTCAATTTTGTTGTTCCACCAGAGGCGAGCTTCAACCTTGAAGTTGTCGTTGATGTGAACCATATAAACAAAAATTGTTATAATTTGCAATAAGAAATTTGAAAAAGTGAAAACGTATGTTATATGTGTAACTTTTAGTTGTTAAAACATACAACCCTACCGCATTCGACTGCCCTAATAAATGAACGCACCACACTTTAGACATTCAGAAAATTCATATGCATGCACATAAAGTGGCAAGGCCTAATTTCCCAAAGTAAATATCACTTTACTTTACTAATTTGGAACTTGGAACTCGCACCAGTGTGAATTTCAACTAATTGGGTTTGACAGATGTCACTTTGGATTTGACTTACGTGGTTTTCGGTTTGGTATTTCCGATTTTAATCTGAAATTTCAGATTTCTGCTGCCAAATCAAACATTAAATCTTAATTTTATTGGTCCTTGTGTGTATTGAGTTGGCCGGAAAAAAACACTTTTGGTTTACTTGCACTCATATAGATAGATTTTCCAAACGCGTAGTTGTTATTAGTGAAAGTAAATTATGTCACATGCAAATCTGCGAAAGTGTTGAGATTTCTGAAAATTGCCCCGGATCGGTGACTCCAATCTAACTATTTCCTAACTTAAAGCCAAATTGAATACTTCATTTCTTATAATTTAGACTTTGAGTTGATTTTCATTTCCAAAACTCATATTTAAAATACTTTATTGCTAACGGCCAATGTGTATAAATAAAAATTACAAAAAAAAATACTCTTTGAGTGTAACTTTTTCGGGGCGATTGTATTGTGTATTTTTCCAAAGCCCATAGTAACTAAAAAAAGTTACGATTGTAACACATTTGTCAACCCTGGGGTATATATTCTCTATACTCTCCAGAGTGTTGATTGCTGAACGAAGCAAAGATAGTAGTATTAACGGAGACCATGCTTGCGTTTGGGTCGTTGCTGGCATGCGAGTTTAATTATAAAGTTCAAAGAGGCTTCTAAAACGTTTTGCTAAGCATTAACAGTGAAAACATAATATTACGGATTTCACTTAATTAGGTTTATCCGGTTAGTAAAGACTCCTAATGTCTTGGCGATCGGCACATCTTAGGCCGAGGGGTATTCATTCACCCTCACAACAAATGAAGTCAGTTCGCTGCAGATTTGTGGTCTGCGTTGAGGTTCAATACGAATCGGTCTGTGTAAGGCAAATCTACAATCTATGTTACATCTAGGCAAATAAACTGTATTTTCTGTCTAATTATTTACACATTTATGTCGTTTTTCATTGGGACAAAAATTCAATCTTTTTTTTTATCTAAATCACTTTTCATGTTCCATTGGACAAAAAAATCACTGTTTGCAGATCTCGATATTTTTTCAGATTAACCAATATACTTTGCACAACTGTTTAACGTCATTTTAAGAATTTTGTTTAAAACCGATTGCACAAAGCTTCGTGAAAACCAAAATAAAGAAATACATAAATTGCCATGGATATAATTTTGTAGGAATTATTATCTTCATCGTCTTCCTAATCATCTGGAAACTACGAATCACCGAAACTACTCCATTTGTATCTATACAACAGGGGAAACATTTTTCAAGTCGATATCCATAGTTGATTTTTCCAAAAACGAATGCAATTTGAACAGCTGATATTGCTGTCAAATAACGCACTAATCCATTCACAAAAGCAGATCAATTTCGTTGCATGTTCCATGAGCCGCGTTAAATCTGAGATCTGAAAAAGATTTTTGGTGGTCCCAATGCAAAATGGCATGTTAAAAATTCAGAATAATATTTGGTAATATGACACAATTTACTAGCTGATACGGTATCATTATATTTTGCAAATAGCAGTCAAAAACTGGCACTGTCTCTTTAGCAGCTGCTGAAACTATACCTTTAGCTCCATTAATTCGTTTATATATATACTTTTTACTCATTTTGAAATATTAAATAATCCTCTGCAAATTAATATCATTTACGAAACTGTTCGACTTAATTTTCATTCATAAAGTAACAGCAGAGAAATGTTCACTCGTGTTTTACTATAGCAATTGGTGAAACTTTTCACAAACAATTCGCTGTTTTCTACAAACGTCATGCTATGGATTTGGAGACCAATATAAGTTGAAAACGTCGAAGCTGATCCGACAGATTTTCATTCTATATAAGGCGTGTTTTTTTTAGCTTCGATCTCAGCAAAGCAAAGTAAAGTAGGATTTTCAGCACGCGCTTACAACAACTACAACTGAGTCTCGAAGTGTCAAGTAGAGCGTAGTTGTTGTAATTGCGTGATGAAAATCCTACTTTACTTTGCTTTGCTGAGATCGAAGCTCAAAAAAACACGGCTATAGTCAAAAATCATACCGAATCAATTATTTTTAGTTTTATTAATTTTAGATTTACATATCACTTGAAGGAAAAATTGCATATATAGTGTCGAAATCCGACAAGTAGTATTATTGTTATGACGCGCAGATTCAATATCGCACATTGGTTAATCTGGGTTATGTATTTCTAATTGTGTAAATGGTGTTTAGGGTTTTAATAGAAACAAAAGCACGTATCCGCTAATATCTATTCGGAAAGTTTGCAAAATTTGCTCGAATGCGCGAGCTGATAAAAATAATCTAAATTTCAATAGTAATTCTCCCACAGTCGTCATTTAAAGCGAAAATAAATAGAAAGTGGGACAAATAGACGTAAATTTATCACTATTAAGACTAGTTGTCGAGACACTGTTCCGCACTTGAAATGGAATCAAAATCGCACACCGAAGATATTTTAAGACCATTGACCGCAGCCGAACTAAACAATTTATTGTTGTTGTATAAAACTAAATACTCAATAACGAATTTTCATTACATGTCTATCTATACACAATGCAAATGGAATAGGCAATTAGACAAGATAGATGATTGTGAAAATAAATCATCAAAATGGAATCCTTTCAAGAAGTCCTTCTATACTCATCGCAGCGGCAATTTGGTAAATGGAACTTACGTGAGTCTTCATTGGGATATGGTATGTATGGGAACTTGAACTTTCTGTATTTGATTAATCCCTATAAGAATTTGTTTAGATGTTAAGTGTGCAGTTTTATAGCTTGGAACCATCGTTGACAGAACTTAGGGAGTGTCTGCTCCAGACAAACCTTATTGACTGGAGTAGTGGACCTCTAGTGACAGGTGTTTTATTGGAAAACAAAGACTTTGTTATGGATGTTTTGAACCAAGTTGGAGCAGAGGTTGAACGAGCTCGGGAATGTTATTGCTTGCTTTTGAAGCCAGTAGAGGCTTTACGAATTCCACAACCAGAGTGCGTATATAAAGTTGAAAACGATCGCAAATGAACTTGAGCTATGTCTGCTAATTCGAAATTGTAAGACTTCCAGATGGATATGCTATACGACCGCTGGTACCTGATGATGTAGATCTTGTTCATTCAATGTGGGCAAACAAAAAGGAAGGCTCGTTGGATTATGTTCGCGGATTAACTGTACTTAACAAGACTTGCGGTATAATTCGATTGTTAGATGACGCACTAGTTGGATGGATTTTCCAAAATGACTTTAGCGGCTTAGGGTAAATTGAATTGAATTTATGGAAGAAACCTAAAATAGGATATTCGTAGAATACTGCAAGTGCTGCCAGAAGAGCAAAGAAGATCTTTTGGACAGATACTTTGTACCAAATTAAGTGAAGATATTGCTGCAGAGGAGGATATAGACATATCAGCTTTTATAGTTAAGGAAAACACAAAGTCAGAAGGGCTACTGAAAAAAACTGGTTTTATACATTCAAGCGAATGTATGTGGATTCAATGCAAAATGTTGCAACTGAATAACTAATATTTCTTGAAATCGACTATCAACTAGGAGATACATATATACCTACCACGATCAGCTGATGTGTGATAGGTAATAAAAAAAGTGTTGGTTGTATTATTTTCCGTGCTTTTTAGTTGAACCCGGAAAACGCCACTTCTTTTGCCTTGACGATGAATACCATACCGACAATTTGCATTTAACTTCCATCAAACTTAGAATATTCTTTCTCCACATTTGTATACCTTTTCTCCTAAAACAAAAGGTACAACTGATAAAATGGATCCAGAACAAAAATCTTAAAAATTTGTTATGTCGGTTAAGGGGGTTGGAGCTTAAATATTCACATAGTACCGAAGTTAAAAAAACACGGTTCCTTCTGCTCAACACAAAAAAAAAATCTGCGTATGTTGGAAAAAATTCACCGGGAACCAGTCTAATTTTTTCGGTTACCGGGCTCTAATCCCAATATAAACAATTTCGGTATATCTATCTTGGCAACGCTGAACCAAATTTACAAACACCTTGTCCTATTCCAGACCAATTCACAATTGATCACATAGAATTTGACGTTTATATCAGACAGGGCATGTGTCAAAATAGCGCGTTGTTATATACATTTTTTGTGTGGCCTCGTCGTCGTCGACCGTGTTGTCGCGAAAGTTTTATTTTTAACAAAAATCCCAAGAAAATATAAGTCTGAGAAAGTGTTTTTCTTTTTTATTTTTCTACGCCGGAACCATCAAAGTGTAGATTAGAAACACGCCCTGCATCGGGATCGCGCATTCCGTACAAAACCAAAACCCAACTTGAAAAAGGAAAATCGTGTATCCCTTCGAATTGACACTAAATTTGGAAATCAAAGCCTCAGAAAAATGGTGTGAAAACCAAGGAAAAGACTATAAATACAAAAAACAACGTTGCGTTGAAGTGTTCTTTGTTCTTTTTTCCTTATTTTAATTCGCTTTTAAGTTCTCTAGCTTCAATATTTAAGTTTTGACAGCATATTTATTTCACAAAACCCATTCAATTCAAAGGTGAGTCGCCATCATGAGTCTCGCACTTATTAGTAGGTAGGATATGTGTGTGCTCTAGTCCCCTGTATTTTCGCCCCTTTCGGTGCCGTGCCGTCTTTTGACGGCTCCAATGCCATTGACCGCATATTTTTTGACATTTGTGAAGTTTCATTTTGGGGCAGCACGGGGCTGTTTTGTGAGAAATTCTTAAATGCGTCATTTCTTCGGGAAAAACGGATGATCCAAGTTGAAAAACGCAAAAACATTGCAACTGCCACTCAATTGCAGCAGCATATTATTAATTGTTAACTCAAGGTTTATTGCATTTTTTGTGACATAAAATGGGAGTACAGAGCAGTCAGTAGTTTTAATATTTTCTTTTTTCCTGCGTAGTAACCTACCTATTGGTTTTCATATGGAAAATTAATTAATCAACAAATTTTATATTTTGCCTGTATTTTTTTTTGTGTGTTTCTCTATCCACTTGCAGTTATGTCATCCACCGCTGGTAAACGTAAGGAAATCTACAAATACTTGGCACCATGGCCTCTATATTCAATGAACTGGAGTGTTCGTCCAGATAAAAGATTTCGCCTTGCACTTGGCAGTTTCATTGAAGAGTACAATAACAAAGTCCAAATAATTAGTTTAGATGAGGAGACAAGCGAATTTAGTCCTAAAAGGTGAGTGTACAAAGTGCATTTCGTCTCTCTTAAATGTCGACCCAATGCTTTGTTGTATTTTTAGCACTTTTGATCATCCATATCCGACTACAAAGATTATGTGGATACCCGATTCAAAAGGCATCTACCCGGACTTGCTAGCAACTAGTGGTGAGCAATACCTCTTTAGAAAAAAATGTAACATTGTTTTTAACGCATACCTACATTTAAATATTTGTTGTTCTGAGTGTATCCTTCGATAATGAAGAATGTTGTCCCTGAGGTTTACATTTTTTGTCTTTGATTTGCGTAGGCTCTTTATGTATGGTCCTTTTCGTTTACACTTATTTAATTAGACCTATGTTTGTGCCCTATCGCGAAAAATGTCTGAGGTGCGTTCAAAGATGGTGTAATGATCAAGCTTTGGATGTGGATGATTATTTTGTATCTATACATTGATATGATGGATGCGTTTGTCGAACATTTTTGGATGTAATCTCGAAGGCGAGCTGTCTTCGTAGGCAGGTAATGAGCATCATTGAAATTCCACCGCAATTCAATCATCTTTGGCCGAGACAAATGACTAAATACAAAACCCAAGTTTGTGGCTTCGCACATCTGACTGGTTGTAAATACATCACGAACTGTCAGCCTTATTATGGCTATCAAATATCAATTATTTGATACTTGATAACATCTATCAATTCATCGATTTGGTATTATGCGTATCAATTGATCATTTTTACCCCATTGTGAACGCTAATCAAAATATCATTGAGAATGGGTTCTGTTTTGAAGTTTGACGTTTCTAATTTGTATTTGGTTTTTGTTTTGTGGCTCAAAAAATAACTCTACCGACGACATTTCGGTCCGTCTATTTTCCGAATATCGGTTTTCAGTGTAAGCTAGGTGTGCTACCAGAAGCTAGGTAAGCTAGGTGTGCTAGAAGAAGTTCCTTCATCTTGCTACGTACATAGTCGTTTAATATTTGTCATAAATTGGTATTACAAGGCTAACAAAATCGGGACACTATTCAATATTAAAGAAATTGCATCTTCGTACTTTCTCATTTACACATCCAATAATGCATCTTATCGCTAGGTGACTACTTAAGAGTTTGGCGTGCTGGAGAACCTGACACAAGACTAGAGTGTGTGCTAAACAACAATAAAAACAGTGATTTCTGTGCACCATTGACATCGTTCGATTGGAACGAAGTAGACCCAAATCTAGTTGGCACATCATCCATCGACACTACATGCACAATATGGGGACTAGAAACCGGACAAGTAAATATTCACTCTCACTCAGTTGGATGCAAGTTAAATTGAAAATTAATTGTGCACTATTTTAGCCCCATGGACGAGTGTATGTCGCTGGACATGTCAAGACACAATTGATCGCCCACGACAAAGAAGTGTATGATATTGCATTTTCAAGAGCGGGCGGTGGTCGTGATATGTTCGCCTCGGTCGGTGCTGATGGTTCAGTGCGCATGTTCGACTTGCGGCATTTGGAGCACTCGACCATTATATATGAGGTAAGTTGAAAATGACGACCATCACTATTAAATGACACAAATGAATTGTTCTCGAATTTTACAGGATCCAGCTCACACCGCTCTATTAAGACTAGCCTGGAATAAACAGGATCCAAATTATTTAGCTACTGTAGCGATGGATTCATGTGAAGTTATTATTTTAGATGTTCGTGTTCCTTGTACACCTGTTGCAAGACTGAGCAATCATAGAGCGTGCGTTAACGGTATAGCGTGGGCGCCGCACAGGTATGTTGTTTGTTTTGTTTATACTTCACTCTTGCGAAAATAGGAAAGATATCGACACTGAAAATTGTAAGTCGAGTGTGGATTTTGTTAGAGGCATTGTCTAAAGGTCAAGGACAGGCGTACACGGTTAAATGCTTTTGAGATCGATGTTGATTGTAAAATCCTTTTTTAATTGATTATACCTTAAAATTTGCTAACTGGAAGCTTGTAGGTTAAAGAAATGTTTATTTGCATTTACGAACATTAAACAGTTGTATAGGAAAATTGTCCAAATTGCGTTGCAACTTTTGAAATAAAATGTTGTCTAGGTAGTTTCTGAAAACCTAGTGTTTAGTAAACGAACTTATGACTACCCGTATAGTGTAGTGATATACACAGCGCACAGAACAGTGAACAACACACCAGTCCAGATCAAGAGACGATTATTTGCACTGTTTGAAGAAAGCTAGAAAAGACAACTGCTGTGCGCGATCCATTAAATCTACAGATGCTAGTTTAGGAACATTATTTGGAAGGAAAAAAAGAACATAAGATGTCGAGAGACGAACAAGAATCTTTGTAGTAGAGTTAACAACCGGCATTTAGGATATAGAGCAACCGATAAACGGCAAAGAAGACCCATTCAACTTGCATTATGTAAGCAACTACTTTCGACTCCCCGACCAAATTGCAATGACGATAGCAATAGGTAAACTCAAGTACAACAAGGCAGCGGGGAGCGAATTGGTGGATAGCATAAAGACAGCAATCGCTGAAAGGGAGTTCGGCAAAAAATCTGACAATTACATAGCATAAATCAATAAATAAATAAATCAAGAACTTCCTTGAAACGAAAAACTTAGTCGCGTTATTATCGGTCCATTTTTGACCGGGCTTTGAAATAGGAAATTAAACACGAAACTCTACATTGAACTGGTCAGGGAAACGAAAAGCTATCAATTTAAATACGGTTGTCCTCTTCTAAAAGCATAACAATCGTAAGTACATAATAATTTTCGATATAATTCGTTTTATATTACAGTTCCTGTCACATATGCACTGCCGGTGATGATCACCAAGCACTGATTTGGGATATTCAACAAATGCCACGAGCAATTGAGGATCCAATTTTGGCCTATACTGCAGCCGAGGGAGAAGTTAATCAAATCCAATGGGGAGCAACACAACCGGACTGGATTGCCATATGTTACAACAAAGCATGCGAAATCCTGCGCGTATAAAACGATTGTAGCAAAAATAACAAAAACAAAACTCATACAAAAACATCCCTCAGAGCCTCTTTCGTTTTCTTAACCTCCCACCACAATGCACGTAACAACACACATGAACGCATCTTTGATTTGTAATTTATTCATTTGTATCCTTTAAGTTTTATTTTTATAATTTATATGAGAAATCTAAGAAGAAATATGACATTGTACCTCCAAACATACGCAATGAGCATTACTTTGTCTAATACATAATATACAGATCGGGGTTAAAGGAAACAGTTTCAACACAACGTAACTGCGATTACTTTTAGGGAGGGTTTCACTTAGATTTTTGTTTTGTCATCTTCTGTTTCGGTTTCCTCTCCCTGACCAACCCCACACCCTAATTCTTGGGTATAGAAAAGTGGTAATATTATTTCTTATTCTAACTTAGTTTATATATAAGCATTGCTATTATGTAGTTGACGTATTTTTTAAGATGCATACCTACACAACATTTATGCAGGAAAAATAGCAAAACATAATTTATTTCAGGAGAACGTGTAGTAGCATTATTAGGAAGAGTAACCTAGAACAGTATGTTGTAAGTACACCTTTTAAGTTTTCTACAAATGGTAATTTTAGTCAATACCTTGACTGAAACTTTGGTAAAACAAAAAAACAACAACAATAGTAACAAGGTGAATATGATCGTAATCGTTTTGATTATAGTAAGATATTTCTTTCGGTAAATCCAAGCAGGGGAAACACTTGTAAAGAAAAGAAGAATGTGGAGAGGGGTCACAAATGTTGGTTGTCGATGAATCTGTATTTGTATACATAAAAGTTCTTTTCTGGAATGGTCCCAATGGGAAGATGTGCAGAAAATTGAGAATAACGAGTCAAATTAATACTAGATAGACCCGAATTGGTTAGTTATGATCTCCCGAATTAGAAATTATGAATTTATTAATACTGCCCGGATTCGGTCATAACCACTTATTTCGACAGAAGGCGGATTCATTCATAATATTCCCTCGGTTGGAAGGAGGACAATGATTGTATTGAAGCGGTCAGTTTCAGACGATTATATGAAGGCCGCCGCAGTTTCACCCACTGTAGCACTTTGAGCTGGAGACCAGCACGGGATAATTGAATATCCGTCGCGTTCATGCGGATCAACGATCTAATCGGCCATCACCAACAGATTTGTAAAGCAATTGGTCTTCTTCCCACAACTGTCATACTTGGTCTAAATGTACATCAAGGGCCACTTCAATTTAGTAAGTTGCATTAACATATTCAACGCCATAATCAAACAACTCCTTGGACGATAATCGTAGATGCGCAAGATTTCCGAAACTAGCAACTCAACGCTAAAGATATCGGTTTATCCAGTAGCACCCAGTTCATTCAACTTGACCAAGCTGGTGTGTAGACGATGGTGTCTTTTGGTTTATTAAATTCCTAACGCAAATAGAATGAGCTGTGATGAATATTTTCTATGCAAATGCTCTGCCAGTTGGCAATCCTTAGCTTAATGTGCGCATTAAAGAAAGCGTCAATTTTCACATTGTTGGTGGCGCTTTTGGTTTTTACCTTGCAGAAAAAAAAAAACTACAAAAGCTAGGCCTCGGATATGTTGTGCCCACTATGGGAATATAAAACAAGCGGTTTGTCGTTGTGGTTCCAAGTCGATGGCGGGACTTGAGACCTGATGGCTTATTGGCAGTGTTACCACTGGTCCTCTCCACTAAATTATCATGCTGAGTATTATGGAAGAATCGTCTCCATCGACAGAACCCTGCGATGTCAAACATTTTTCACGTAATCAATTTAATGGAATGATTGTTGATCTGCAGACCACCAAGTCTATTTTTGTTTATACATAATTTGAGGTTCAGGAATCGTATGCTAGGATTAATCAGTGCAGCTTGCTGGCTGTGTTGATTATTAAACCAAACATGCCGTCTCTTTGGGTAAGCTTGGATATCATTTTCTAATTTGTAAAAAATTGCCTTAGATGTTCAAATATTTTCCTTGGCGACAAGCATTTCATACGACAAATGCTTTCGCCGGCGATCTAAACCTTTTTAGGGGAATTCGCAGGGAAGAAAAAAGCCACCTGCCTGACTTTTTGAAAATTTTAACAAAAAAAAAGGTACAAAATGAAAAGCAAACATTTTCATTTTGACTGAACACAATCTCTTTTCTAATTGAGAGTTTTTCGAATTGATAACTTCGTGGATTTAATTTTATAAACCACTGTCTTACCCCGGAACAATTTTTTGTTTAATTGCCTAAACCTGCTTGGATTTTTGTGTATGTATATTCTAGTGATTGTTTTTAAAACAGAATAGTAGTTAAAGCATACAGGCGTAGTGATGCAAATAAAATGTGAAATGTCAAACAAAAATGTGAAATATTAAAATAAAATACCCTACCTCGTTTTTCCATGGCGGCTGCTTTCAACAATATTTCAAAAACGTATCTCACGAAAAAATATCTATTTATATTCTGTTTTATATTATATTTGTTTCGAAAACAGTTCATTTTAATACAATAACATTTATATTATTGACTTTAAGGTATACATACAATTATTTGCATACAAACCGTACTTGTCTTTGTATATTTTCATATTAAAATAACGCAATAGAATAATTTATTCAAAAAACTAAAAAATCTGCAGTTACAAATTGAAGAAAACAAAAAAAAAAAACACTCATAAAATCAAGACAACCAATAGAACTGAAATAAAATTGTATAAATAAAAAAAAACAGGTTATTTAAAACACATGAGAGAGAAAAACAAGATTGTTGCCAAAAACAGTAAAAAAACATAATAAATTAAAAAACAAAAACAACTAAAAGGAAAAAAAAAACAGAAACCAACTTTTTTCTTATTAACAGGAGTTTATGTTGCTGTACTTTACTTTCTTATTTTTGATGAGATATACATTTGTACCACAAAAAAAAACAAAGACTTTAGATGCCGATTACAAAACCAATAAGGATTCATTATTAAACAAAAAATAATCTCAAACGAAATTCACTGACGACAAAACAAACAAACAAACTGAGAAAGCGAACAAGTAAACTGAAAATAAAACAAAACAAAATAAGAAAATTATTTTTTCACTTAATACAAATTGGGTAAAACCAGTATATTATTAATAATTTAAACAAGAACAAAATAATCACCAAACAACTATAACTTTAGTAGAGTGCATACAAAAATTAGTTTCCACACTTTATTATTATACATTAACAAAATAAAAATAAAAACAAAAACCAAAGAAATTATTAACAACAACTCTAAAGAAGTACTTCCTTTTGTAAACAGTAAGTTGTAAAAACACGACACACAATTCTTAATCATTACAAGAAGAAACAAAAAAAAAATATCAACAGAATTAAACAAACCATAAAATAACAAAAAGAAATTTAATAATTTTGGTTTTCTTTTTGTACTTTATCCAGTTTTATATTATACAAAACAAGAATAAAAATAAACTAACTATAAAGTAATTTCTGTATATTGTAAAAACAAAAAAAAAAAACAACCATAAATGATCAAAAAACTAAAAATGTGAAATAAAGTAAACAATATTTACCACATGAACCATAACTGAATGCAAATAATAAAGATAGAGCAATATGCGGATAACAAACACATGAAAGATTCTAAGCTTAACGAACAGTATAACAAATAAAAACCCTCTCTCATTTTGTACCACATTCAATTATCTCAAAGAAAAAAAGAAAACGAATAAACAACAACATTTAAAGCAACTTTGTAAAAATGAAAAAAAAAAAAAAAACATTAACTCGAAGTTCTATAACAGCGTAATAATAATTATAATGAAATAAGGTATATATATATATATTTTTGTTTTCGATTAAACAATACTTACCACGTAATTATGACAGTGACAAAGGTTTTTATTTTACTTGGAAATTGTATTTTGCAAGACGATATAGTTTTATGTAATATTTTTTTTTTAAATATTCACTACGTAATATTTGTAAAATTATTTATTTCTACATCAATCAACAATAGAAATGGTACTATACGAAAAAAAAACAACAACATGAAAACAAAAAAAGAGATTTAACCAAATTGTGACACACAAAAAGAGTAAAATATTTTTTATTTTAGATGTATACTAACAAAACAAAAAAAAAACAGAAAATATACCGAAAGAAACGATTTTTTAATTACAAACCGTTTTTTGTGCTTGATTTAGGCGTTTGCCAGTTTTGGGATGATTTTCTTGTAGATTTCTACTCCTTTGAGGTAGGTATCGGCCTTGAGAAATTCATCGTGATCATGAAGGAGCACAGGAGTGTGATTCATTGGGGAAAAGCCGAGAGCTGGAATTCCAACCTGAAAAAGTAACAGTAAAGAATTCTGATTGTACGTAGATATAATCTAATCACCCCTATCGATGTATCCGTTCGGAAAAAATTCCGGTACGAAAGTGAAATCTGATCGGAATCGGAACCCAAATTGCGTTCGAAGTATCCGTTTCGGAACAAAATAAATGAAGCATATAAACGCCTTCATTTCACATTAAAATATTCCGCAGCAATTAGTTGTCGGAGAGCTTCGGAAAAAATGTGCCGTTTAGCTGTCAAAAGTAAGTGGTATAACGCGGTTCCACGCAATGCCACAAGGTGCGCTGTATATCATCAGAGAATTTTTCCGAAAGTTGTATCGGAACGGATATCTCGAATGGAATTTCTCCGATTCCGTACAAATCTGAGAAAATTCCGTTCCGAACGGATACCACGATAGGGTCGAATATATTCTGGATTATCGTTGATCGAAGAACTATTTGGCCATATCCCGACATGCGAAACACACGGGAAGTTAGTCGAATTCTAAAAAATTGTATACCAACTTTCGAAAGCATCAAAGCTGCTTAGAACATCGTTTTTTCTACCTCCTTTTGGTGGACACTGCTTAAATGTGTTAGTGCCTTCTTCATATTTATAAAGGCTTAAATTTCAAGTGCTAATGGGAAACGATATTGCGTTTGCAGTCGTGCAATAATTTCTTTACCACAGACAACATTTTTGTAACTACAAACCAAAAAAAACTGTAGCCTTAGCAAGTGAAATTAGGATATTACAAGTCGGTAGCCGAACAAACCATGGAGACTGTGTTAATTCAGTAACGCATCACTGGCACCATGATGCTCATGATGCTTTGCAAAATGTTCATTAATGCAACTATTAGCATCACTTTCAACGTCAGGTGTTCATTATTGCAAATTTGATCAAACTGATGCACAACCATAACGAAAAAAAAATCACAGAAATAACTGAGGCGCTGTTGATTCGCCGACAAAAAAGTAAGAAAAATGTCGAAAGCGAAAGAAAAGAAAGCAAATAAACAATTTTATATATACTTTTGACAGAATAATTTACAAATTTTTGTTGAATTTTTTTATTTTTCTCACAAACATTTATTTTGTTTTACATTGAGTATTTCAGCGCTGCAGAGGTAAAGCTTCTAAAGCGACAAGACATGAAAATAAATTTATCGTCTATAGTTATAGTTATCGACTTAAAGTTTTATTAGCAAAACTTCCATCTTGACATTAAAATGTTTGATGTAAATAATGCGTTTTAAAACTCTAACGCCATGTTCAATCAGCAACGCATCAGCATAAACTGTGCATCGCATCAGCATCGCAAATAAGCAGTGCTGCCGCATCACTGTGCAAATGTTTGACGTTTCTGAATTTACACTATAAAACTACGACTGGCATTAGGATTGAAGTCAGAGTTTATTTGAGAAGATTTGGGCCCGATGTCTAACGCCCTCGTAGTGGAAGTCGGCTTCCTCATTAAACACATCACACCGACTTATGCTGAGCACTCAAACAGGGAAATGATGACGGAACGAGGATCTTTGCCATGAGACGCACTGTCACTATAGCTGGCATTTGATATTGCCACACCTCAATAAACACAAGGGACCTTAATGGGGTTCCGCGATACTAATAATCACTTTAAGTGTCCAGGCAAAATTTATGGAACTCACAATGGCGATATTTTCCATATAAAACTGCATATTGTGACCTGCAAAATATTTAGTATGAAGGTTAAAAATGATTTTTAGTAAGGCCGGTTGACATTAACAAATGTTTATCCAAAATAATCGCGTTGCAAATGACGCCAGATCGTGGTCATCCACAAGGCCTACATTGAATCGGACCATTAGTTAGTAGGACACAAGGTCCAAACAGAAACCTACCGAGATCGGATATCTTTAAAAGCTGATAAAAATAAAGCCCAGTTTGCTCCAAATTAAGGCAAACAAGTCTGTTTTAAGTCGGATGTGTGTACGATCCACCGTATGAACGCCTAAAACCTTTAACCAATAACCTGGAAGGTCTTAGTCCAGGAATGCAAGCTTAAGCAATCGAAAGAATGAACTTTATCGGAAACATTCTCAGAGTCTCAACAGTCTGCATATCAATAGGTGTTATCGTTGGCCGGCTCTTGCTGTCAGCCACTTCGACCATTCCTAACATTTTGTCTCAACCGAAGCAAGATAGAGGATTTTGCCGATTCGGCTGGAAAAATCCTATATCTTACGAGTTACGACATGCCTTCCTGATTTGTAGTAACGATACGACCTCGGAACTTAAATCTTTTGGGAATGGATATGACTTTCTTAATTGAAACGCTTGAACTAAGGACAACTTTTAAAGTTTGAAAAACTTACCTGTCGAATGTACCGGCTATCCGTTCCTCCCGGAAACACCTCAAGTTCTATTTTCAGACCGCTGCAATTTTTCAAAACATTAAAAACGCTCATTTCAGTATCACTTTCCACCAACTTACAGCTCATCTATGCCATTTTTAAAGGCCATCCAAAACGGGTTGCTGTCATCAGTTCGTGTTGGTTCAACAAACGGTCTCTTATCTTCGAACTCAATAGAAATACCGCCGCCTGCTTCCTCACACCATTGATTTAACTGATTTCAAACGCTATTTTAATTACAACAGCCCATCAGCAAGCAATTCAAAAGTCACCTGTTTTTCGAAAAGACCGTGATCCACGTTAACAGCAAGGCGAACATCGAAGGCAACGACCAAAAGGGGTGGCACCACATTGGTTTGTACGCCACCGCTCAGGCGAGTCAAGTTGATAGTTGTCACATCGCCGACCTTCAAGTAAGGATTCGTCTCCAAACGTTGTACCTCCTTCGCCCGCTGATCCATCATTTTATTCACAATATATTGCAGTTTCTCACCAGCAGTGTTTTTGTGCAATAGCGAACCATGCCCAGTGGTTCCATTTATATTGAAAAATATTCCTGAAATTATTCTCCCTTTGTTATACCTGCGAGTGGATTTGTGGTGCGAAAACTTACGCCAAATGCTTCTTTCCGCATAAAAAACTGGATACACGTCTTCTGGGGCAGCGATGCCCTCGTCTAGAGAAAAGCCAACGTTTAGCTTTCGAAAGTCGTCGGTGTGTACGAATGCCCGCATGCCCCGCTTTCCACCCAGTTCTTCGTCTATAAAGAAAAAGCTTGTTATTTCAATGATGGGTAAAACTTTGGTCACAAGCACCTGGCACAAAAGACAGATGTATGGTCCGTTTGAAGGTCGTTCCACTTCGTTTCAGTGCACGAATTGCCCCCAAGTACTGCATCCCCACACATTTCATATCTTGAGATCCACGTGCAAATATTCTGCCTTCGGCGTCCATTTCGGCACTGAATGGTGGGTGGGTCCATAGCTTTTCGTACACTGGCACTACGTCCATATGCGAATTTAGAACGACCGAAGGCAGTGCGGGCTGCGTTCCCTTCCATGTTATGATGATGATTGGATTTTGTTTATCTACCGGATGGTATATATTCAAAGGTAGGTCTAGATCAACCGCCTGTCTCTTGAGAAATTCTATACATGGTTCTGAAAAATGCATTTATTTTTTGAGGCATTATTTTGTTTTGTTGAACTACTAGCGATAATAGTTTTGGGCAGAATTAAAGAAAATCTAAAAACTAAGTGGCGAAATGCGTATGTCTCCCTTTATCACACATAATTTTCAACCAAATTAGCTGTTTTTTTTTTTATTTTTTTTATTTACATCATTAGATCATAAATGAGGATGAGATGGTGAATTATGCCACAGAACTTTTTAGTTCTCTTTGCCAGGAATACCCTCACATATTGCAGGTAATATTTGAAGCGCCGATTGCTTCGCTACATCTACCAACAAAACTTGTACCAGACTTGCCCTCTAAAAAAATATTCTGAAATGTGATTTTGAATGGAAAATTTAAAGGTGAAGGCGTTTTGATTCCTCGTATTACAATAATTCTCTTTTATGATATTTGAATTAAGGCGTCTTTAGTCTCCTGTTGGCCTTGCATTCGTCATTATCAGCAAAAAGTCGCAAGGACAATCTTTTGAAATGTGCGGTATAAATTTGGAAAGTCCAGTTTTCTCGAATGGCCAGCTCTACGTTGCATGCTCTCGGAATACTAGCTGCACTTTTTGTTTACACGAGCGATAATGAAAAAAAGAAACCAAGAATGTAATTTACCTAAGAGCATTGCAATATATTTTCTTAATTTTATCTAAATTGTTAAAAAAATGTTTTTTTTTTATACTCCTCAAGTCGAATAACGACTTGTGAGAAAAAATTGCGGATGTGTGCCATGAGTGCGATAGAATGATTGCACTTTTGACAAGCGACCTAAATATACTCTGCAAAATACTGGCCAAATACGATACTACTTTTATTAGGAAATCGGACAAATCGATGAGGTTCTGACAACATAAGTAAAGGCCCATTTTTCAGAAAGTAACACGCCAATGTCTCCGTTAGGTTTTAACCGTAACCCTGGGGTTGGTGATGGACCCGGACTTTTGTCTTTTGTGACGATCTTACAAACAGTACTCAACCTAACCTAACCTATATGTAAATAACACAATGAGAGTAAGAAATTAGTAGAAATTAGTAGCACTAGCACATCAGGACATTCAAACGTTATACAGTTTGCTCGGTAACGTCTTTTTTACTTCTTAAAATGGAAATGTCAACTTTTTCGTTTCGATTGAAAGAAAGAGTTACCCTTTCTATCAAAAGAGAGAAGGGCTCTTTCTATGTTTTCTTTTGTGGTTTCCGATTGGGCTTCTTCAGATTCGCTCTCAGATTTCAGATTTCGTGTGTCTAATCGAACATGAAAACGTCACTTGCTCTTTTTTGTGTTGATATTTGTGCGATTGGAATATGTGTAGCCTTCGACACTTTTCTAAGCGTTTTCCACTGGATAAATTTTATATGAAAACATTCAAAATGCTCGCCCAGATTGGTTTCTAAACATTTGTACATAAATAATTAACAAAAAATAGATCAACCCGATGCAATTCGTTTCTTTTCAGTTGAAAAATTTCACGAAAACCTAAACAAACTCCACTAGTTGTTAAACTCAAACGTACTTGCATTGGTAAATTTGAAGCAAATCTGAGAAAAAATCCAGATTCGCAAAAGTGCTCTGAAATCTGAAAAAGATTGCTTTTTTTGTACCAAACGAACATAAAAAGTACTCTGAGAGCAAAAAAGTGCTTTGAGAGAGAGCGCCCAATCGAAAACCACTTATGTATCATTGAAGAAGAAAGGGCACTTAGATGTTAGGCCAATTCTTAGCACAACGGAAGTGTCCGGAATATTTTTAAAGAATCCCCCTGAACTCACCAAAACACACTCGCAAAATCCGAAAATATGCAACTATGCGTGCAAATGTAAACTTTAATTGAAATAAATTGATTTGGCCTTTTAAAACATTCATATTTATTTTAGAAAACAACAAAAAAGTAGCAGCGGATTGAATCTCACACACAATTCACTCCAACGAATTTGATTGAAAAGAGCAATTCCGAATTTCGGGGCATTTCTCTCGGATCTTCAATGAAAAACGCCATTAGTCAGAAAATTCATTAATTGATTTGTCGACTTAAGTTCCGTAAACGTCAATCGGCCAATAAAAATTAAAAAAAAAAGCAAAACTAGGGTTGTCTGCGGTCAGACAGAGTAAGTAGGGCTTTGAGCGCTCGTAAATAAATAAATAGCTGGCGCAGCACCTCTTAATAGCCACCCTAGGCCTAGCTACTCCCACACAGAATGGAAGGGTAGAGCAGTTATACTCGCGGATGTTTGTCAGACGATCACGAAAGGTGGCGCAGGAAAAACGTTAGACCCTGACACTCCGCGCTCAGCAGTCCAACTCACCCCACTGAGCCTAACCACCTAGTATGATTTTAAAGCTAGATTTATACCAGTGTTGTTAGCACTCTCTCTATTTATCCCACGAAGCGTGGTAATTTTTCCCACGATCGTTTTTTGCGTCAAAATCCAGTTTTTAAAAGTAAAAGTTGTATTACACGGAAAGAAAATCACGTTACATAAACTTTTAGTATAAAAACCGGAGCTTGCAACACTGCTATGATTATTTTTTTGTACCAAAACATTTTTATAAAAGACAATTTACATGAGCTGGTTTTTATGGACATTCAGTGTGTTGATAATTATGGTAAAAACAGGCGTTTTGATAGAATTTCACCAAAAATTTATAGTTTGAATGTTTTTTTGTTAGACTTCCCACGATTTTGTGCTCTTTCCCTTTATCCCACGGAAGGCTTTTGGACATCGAAATTCCCACAAAAAAGTCCCACGATATAACAACACTGATCTATACTCAATATTCCATTTCACAATCACCTCAGGTAGCAATACGTACTTGTCATTCTGACTGTTGGTGATGCAGCGACGTCTGGCTATTTTATTAAATAGTTACCATAGACTTATATGGACTGCTAGTATTGAACTTCGCGATAGTTTCAACACTAGCGCTAGCGCTCTTGGTTCAGAGCGGAATAAATTGGAAACATATCATAAAAAGCTGAAATAAAGTAGGTTTTTTGGGCTTCGTTGTTAGTTGAGGAATTTAAATTAACGATTTTAAAATACATTAAAGACAAAAAACATTTCGTATTACAAGTTTAAGCCTAGCTTAGTGTCCCTAGTCTCCACTTCCAAAGATAAATGCAAGCTAAATTAGTACCTAAACATGATATAGATGGGACAAAATCCATTTGTTCGTGACAGTAATCAGTAAACGACATCGGAGTATTTGAATCCTTCCAAAACAATGGATATAAGAAAAATTGAAGAATATATTATCAGTGCTGCAGCAGCTCAAATAATTTCTGTAGTAGCAAGCAGAAGAATACACTTTTTAGATTATTATCTTACGTCTATTTGCAAATCGGCAGATTGTTTGATATAATTATTTGAAGCTTAAAAAAAGAATTTTCGAATAACATTACGTAAGGTTTTTTTTTGGCTTTGCGTTTTCGTTTCTTTCTCGATCAAATGTTCTCTGCGGTTTCCTCAAAAAAAAAATACATGGTAAACGCAACCAAATGTCTTCCTCCGTTTTTTCACGTCAACATTTATCTTCCATTTAATGTACCGGACATTTATTTCGCGACCTAAATGAGTGGGGACTTGTCATCGAATTTAGAATTTAGCGTGCGAACAGGATACTGATTTGCTAAACTACCTCGCTAAATTTTATCTTAGTAGACAAAGATACAAAAGTATGGGAGATACATTTTATCGCGAGCAGGATACTCGGCTTAAGAAGGAAGCAAGTTGATTTAATAGCTCCTCTATTGTATATTTGTAAAATTCGGAGGGAATTCCATCCGATTTTGCAGCCTTTCCATCGTCAGATGATTTGGGAACTCCCATACATATCCCAGAGTTATTATCTATCATTTTGAAAATTTATAAAAATGTGTAGAAAACTTTGTTGATTAAGCTTAGTACGCTGCTCGAGCTAAATGTTCGCTCCCATACAAAATTCTCTCCAAAATTTAGCAGAGCTAAACATAAGCGAACCCATTTAGCTGAGTGGTACGCAGCTCGAGCTAAATAATCAAACTTTTGTTTCAGAATGTACTTCATGTGTCTGTCAAAATTTAGCGTGCCCATTTAATGGGTCGGCACATTTTCTCAAGCTAAATTGTGACAGATCGTTGTGTATTTGTTGTTCTGTTGCGGAAAAGTAAGCAAGGATGGGCTCTTTTAATTATTACATGGACGAGAAGTACCTAGAATAAAGAACAGCTGTTGTCTGTGACACTTATCCACGGCGTACTCTATGTCAAAATTTAGCTAGGACTTTAGCTGATGTTTGAAGAGAAAAGTTGGAGACCTGATAGAATTTAGTTTAGCTTTAAAATACATTTTCGAGATTTCGCCTATTATAAAACATTCCGCAACAATTTGAATTTCAACCGTTTTACTTAGCAAATATTCTAACACCAAATAGGTGTCTCTAGCATTCTACGGCGAAATCCAAAATGGTTGGAGTCTTTTTACACTCTTTTTTCGCTTTGAACCAGGAGCGCTAGCTACGTTGGCGTCATTTTGTATGCAGTGCTTGTATGGAAAATGGAACTGACATTTGACTAGCAGTCCATATATAGTACATAAGTCAATGGAGAATGACAGATTTTTGCTCAACCCTTCACTCCAAAAACCTTTAGACATTGTATAGACACTATTTAGTACTTCAACTGCCACTTCAGAAACCTATTAGCTTCAGTAGTCCCAACATGTACTAGTACCATCCTATTCAAACATTAGACACAGCTCTAGTACATACCGAGATCGCAGCCGATTACAAAATATTGACAGACCGAATCGCATACATTTCTGACGTGGGATTCTAAATAGATGTTGAAGTCAGCGATAGGCAATATGAAATGAGATATCTATACTGATTACCGACTGGTTCCGATTCCAGTGTACCTACCTAGGTCCGGATAGTCATTATGCATTATTTAATTGAGGGTAATCAAGAGAATGTGGTATGCTTTCGAAAATAGCAAACGAATATGTCTCAATCTTTGAGACTGTACACAATGATCACATTAAAAATTCAGAGATCGAGCGTTAGAATACATGTCAAGGTTATGATCAGAGGTTAAGCTATATTTTAGAACTTATCTGAGCATATTTTGAACACCTCAAAAAAAGAAAAACAACCCTTCACAATAAAAGGACCCAGCATACGGTAAGGGCCTGTCATGAATAATTCAAATCTACTTGCCATAATCGATATTCGGATGAACACTCGGTATTCGCAGATACTCTCGAAAGTATTGAATTTCTTCATTTTGCTCCCATACATTCACTTCACTCATTGTACACGAACTTCTGGAAAATTACTGAAAATTTTAAACCAACAAAAAAAAAACTAACAAGTAAAACAGAGAAAGTGCTCGTGTCTCAACGTTGCTTCACACTCTGTGGCGGTCGGATTACTGAATGAACTGAAAACTTGATAGAACACTTTTGAGCGGAAACAATTTAGAGAGATCGACCGTGTAAATTATTCGCTTAAGTGACGTTATTATAGTCTTAGGGCTATGCATTTAGATTGTTTTGCAGTGTAGCTTTTGATATGATCAACATACCACAAAGGCGGCTAGGGTTGCGGTTTCATACTATCAGAATGCTTAAATAACAACAATTCTGTACAATAATACCCGAGTGTTTGTCTCAACTGACACGATAGTAAATAGTTTAATTATATTAAGAATGATAAGTTACTCCGAAAGCGAGAGGAACTATATTGTTTTGCAAAGAATGCTACCACGATCGCAGCTGATATATAGCTTTTGAAAATGGGCAGAGGTGTATCAAGTACGGGAGTGCCAGGGGTTCAGAGATCTCAGGTCGGTAGGCTTGCTTTTGTTTGATCTTTTTCACGCAAGTTGGTTGTAAAATGTGTCAGTTGTACATGTGAAAAGGATTTCTCGTACAGTCAGCAAACGCAAAGCTAAACAGCGATTTTTCTTAGTCCCATTATAAGATGACACTTTTAAAGCTGAGGTCAATAGGGTAGTTCGCGAAAACGTCAGTGTCAAATATGAAAAAACCAAGTGACAGCTAAAAAAACTTGTAGGAAAACAAACCAGAATTTATATGGCTGTAGCATGATTTTGTTAAAAAATTACTACAAAGCTTATAATAAAGTCCATAAAACAGAATAAAAACATTTTAGAATTGAAAACTGATGTTTATCACATGTATTAGGTAAAGGAAGAGAGGTTAAAGTAATGGGAATTGTGCGCTTTTTGGCAATATTTGATAAAAACACTACTCTGGCCATTACAAAACGGCTTTGTTATCCTACAAGTTTTTTTGACGTTTGAACCAAAAAGATAGCCCATCTGTGAAAGGATGGGCTTCGCGAAACACTCTATTAGGATTTTTTAACTGCAGCTATCACATCCCTAAGGAACGTTAGAAATAAGTGATTTTTTAAATATCCGAAAACGAAGGTAAGCACGGCTCCAGGATTAGATCACATTTCAAACAGAGCTCTAAAAGTCTTAATTAAAAGAAGGCGCGACTTATTTGCCTAGGTGTTTAAGACGAATCTCTAGGAAAAATCATTTCAGTCATCATTTCAAACGTAAGGGACATCCAAACGAACTCGCAATTATGAACTTATCGTTTACTATAGACGACTGGTAAAATGTTTGAGGGGATAAATTCTATAATACTCTGTGAAGCAAAATGTGAGATTGGTCTTTAAACTCACTTTTCCTACGACAGCCAAATATGCAAACTTTTAACTCGGCTATTCCTCGATAAACGTCAACTGAAAAAGCTGTTCATGTGACCGAATTAAGCCAATCGAACACATCAAGTCAGACAGCTGTCATATAGTTTAATAACTATATATATCAATCTCCCCATATTTTGTTTATTTGTTTATTGGAAGGCTTAGCCGGCGATTTGCAGAACAATTTAATTGTTTTAGCGCTAAAACTTAGAATTTTCGGGAATTTTTTGGAGCTCTCTTTAAACCAATTTTCGAGGCGTCTTTTGAGGCGATCACCAGTTTTCCTTGGTGTTTTTCGGAACCTCATGCTATTTCTAATATCGTGTAAATTTACTGTCTTAAGTCGATTTTGTTTAAATCTTTTCACAGATACCGAACACATAGGCGCTGTGGCTTTGTAGTGTGTATAGGTCGCAGGTTCGGCCAGCGGAAGGTTTTTTAAAGGTTTTTTTTTCACTGAGCTTTTCCGCAATGGTTTGCGAACGTCTGACAAACATCCGAGAGTATGTTAATAACTGTCACGGACACGGTATAAAATCGTAGATCCTTTCCATTCATCCCAAAAATGAAAAACTCACACAAAACGATCGTAAGATGTAAGGCCTCGGGGACTGCAACTTTGACTGGAACTGTTGCGCCAACTATTTATTTATTTAGGTGCAGAACTCACGTCATCTAGTACCGGGTAATGCCTAGTATGCTGTTCCAGGAAAGCTAGAATTAAGCGCCTCTCCAATGTTTCTCTCCACCGCTTCGCTTAATGTTCGCTTAATTTTGAAAGTGTAGGTTCGGTCAACAAAAAAAAACTGTGTTGGAATTTTTTTTTTCGTTTTATATTTGTACTTCCTCAAAAACCTCTTCCAGGTACTTCTCGTTAAAATATTCCATTTATAAAAGAATTTAAATTAACAAAAACGAATTTTTTTGTGTGGAACTTACCATTTTCCATACCGTTTTTTTTGATTTCGTTTGAAATACCGATATTTTCCCTGATCTGTCAAAATTAAGCTGTGGAAAAATGCATTTTGCATTAATACGCCTACTTAAATTCTGTAGAGATTTTCCGTACAGCGGCTAACAAATTTATCTTGAACTGCGTTCTGCTTTGCTTAATTTTATCTTTGGAGACATTTTTGTATGGAAGCTTAATTTAAGCGCGAGCAGCATACTAGGCTTGAACAGTTAAAATTTGAATACAAACTGTTCCTAAATCCATTTATTTCCAGGCGATGCGAATGCCTTCTGCGCTTATTTCTGTCAACATGTTTAATTGTTTATAGGAAGCAACTCATGATAGTTATGCTTACACAGGATACACGCCCATATCGTAACCTACAATAAGACACACCACGCACCAATGATAGAGAATGGGTGGATCTTCAAGAAAAAATAAACCGAGCGCAGACAAACGATTTTTAAAACGTTGTGGGGGATGCCTCAACTCATAATGCTACATAGGGGTGGGTTGGAAAATATCATAGAACCTGCACATGCACAAGTACAGCTGCACTATAAACCAACCTTGAAATGACTGCAACTTTCAAGTCCGGACTGTCGGTATATAAGATGCTTTCATCAAAGCTCTCTCTCACACTGCATTTATCAGCAAACTCCGGACTCAAAAGCCCCGTCTAAAGTTGACCCAGTTTCACGACCTCTGACTTTTGAGAATTCTCGTTCTATCCTTCTCAGCATACCTGACAAATTGTATAACACATCCTTATAGGTAAATGCAAATGCCCTCGGATGGCAGGTCGTAAACATACATTCCTATACATCAGCCACTGCTCCTTTTCGCATACGAACAGCATGCACAAAGTGTGAATGGCATAAAGCACTGTGCAATGTGCATGTGCATAGCTATGCAAGTAAAAAATCTACACGGGGGTAATTGTAATGCAAAGAAACCCTGAACTTGTATATCGCGGGAAAGGATTGACCTTACCCCATAATCTACGTTAGACATCGCCTAAAGTGGTGCAAAAAGTGTTCACCTATATACCTGATAGTTGGGTTCCTATGTAATAATTGGGCTTCTTTATAAACGGCATAATTCCATTTAAAATTCTCCTAACAAAAGGCCCTTGAGACATTGATTTTCTTGGACGTAGTTTGATGTGCCAAATATTTGCACTTTTTCTCACGGATGTAATACTGTGGCAATAAAAATTGATTTTTAAAATATTGCATTTGCTGAAAAGGTTGCTGGTGGATATTTTATGAAATAATATGTATTTAAATTTTGCGATTATTCTGTGGATACAAGTTAAAGTGAGTAACCGCGAATAAAGATAAGGGCAGAACGAAATCATGTCGTCGTTCAGGCGATACCGTGTGCCAGTTCTTAAAAACCGCCAGCACTGTCCATTAGTGGATTTTCTTCAGTGCTCTGGCTTATCTTGGTGTAAAACCAGCTTGTGGTCAGTGCTCATATCACTTGTTGTGACATTGACTTTTCACAAAAATGTTATATTGTAACTGTCAGAAAATATTCCACTGTGCTATCAGAGGTCTGATAAAACTATCCGCTGCCGCACTAGATAATCCAAACGATCAAAATAAACAAACTTTATATTTTCTTTTGTAATTTATTCACGCATGTGTTGGTATATTTCTCTTTTGAGTACAACCACAATACAATCGCTGCCTAAATAAAAATGCTGCACGAAGAGCAATATAAATTTTACTGCATAGAGAGGAGTTAAGTAATAATCCAACTCAGTCGGTACCCAGCTTTTCACACAGCATATTGTCTTTGAAAAGGCTCTCCTCTATCGAAATCTATATTTTGTTTGTTATATTTTATCACAACAAGTGTATTTTGAACAGAATCCGATTATTTACCAACTCGATTTATTCACTTGATTGTCATAGACACTATTTACGGTAAACGGCAGTGACTCTTTTTAATTATATCCAGTGAAAAAAAATAAAAGAAAACACATTTCAATTGACACCGAGACTACGAGTATATTGTTCGAACATCAGCACCATGAGTACGTGGGAGGACAACGAAGAAATAAAATTCTTTCGAGAATATCTTCAAATACCTAGTGTACATCCCGACATTGACTATGGTAAGATGGAGGTACTTGTGATTTGTGATTTGTCATTTAAATTGCTCGTTATAAAAGAAACGATTTGGCGCACTGCAAAATATAGTACGAATTTGTCGGCCGTTTGAGTTTAAATAGATTTGTATGGTTAATTATTGATTTGGTTGTTATAAATAGGCAAATCATAAACAAATAATTTATATGGGCTATTTCCGTGGATGGCAGGTATTGGCGCAATTTATCGATGTGCTTCAATATAAATATGGGTGTGTATTTAAACTGGGCGAAGCAATTGTGCGCGAGTTAAGTATCCATAGCAAAACATATTGAGAAAAAAGATAACATTATTTGTATTCAATGATATCTTTAGTCTCTAGTACAGTCTTGCACACAACGCTACAATGATAACATATGTAAAAGAGATAATATCGTTTGTATACAATGTTGGAATATTATCTCTTCTTCATTATCAAGCAAGACGATTGTACGCTTGGGTCTCCTTGTAGATAGATAAGAAAAGTATATAAATACGACTGTATGATGAATTTATCGATAGTCTTATTGTAACTACATAGTAGCCTTAAGCTCCTTTTAGAATTAGTAAAAAGTATTTCAATAATAAAGGACATAGTTCCAAATAAATATTGTTTAATTTTAAAAGTAAGAACCAAGTGTTTTAATTGGCGATCCTGCCAGGAGGTTAAATATACTTTTTAACTTCAATCGAGCGGACCTCGGGAACAAGTAGTGAAATCTAGTATAAACAGAACACTCGCGTTACCGGTTACAAGAATTACCTAGCATAGCAGGTACAAATATAGCTCCTTCGTACGAAGCAGCAAAGCAATTCAGTGAAAGTGTATATGTGGAAAAAAAAAAAAAAAACACAAGAAGAAAAAATTTGGTTAAGTAAAATTAAGAATTTAGCAGACCAATTACAAGAACATACTAGGCATACTAGATCAATTAACTTTTTAGGAACAGCTTTCAAATATGTGTTTGGTAATCCTGACCATTATGACTTAGTTAACATAGAAACGAGTATAAATAATCTCATAGAAAACAATAATAAACAAAAAACTATAAATTCTAGATTCGAACAAATTTTGCAACAATTCGAAGGTCAGAGCCTTAAAGAACATTTAGTAATAGAACAAGTGTACGAACAATTATTATTATTGACGCATATAACAAAACTTATGAAAGAGAGATGTTAAAAATAGCGTCGAAAAATCGGGACGATTTCGTTTAACAAGGGGGGGAGTTAAGTATCCATAGCAAAACATATTGAGAAAAAAGATAACATTATTTGTATTCAATGATATCTTTAGTCTCTAGTACAGTCTTGCACACAACGCTACAATGATAACATATGTAAAAGAGATAATATCGTTTGTATACAATGTTGGAATATTATCTCTTCTTCATTATCAAGCAAGACGATTGTACGCTTGGGTCTCCTTGTAGATAGATAAGAAAAGTATATAAATACGACTGTATGATGAATTTATCGATAGTCTTATTGTAACTACATAGTAGCCTTAAGCTCCTTTTAGAATTAGTAAAAAGTATTTCAATAATAAAGGACATAGTTCCAAATAAATATTGTTTAATTTTAAAAGTAAGAACCAAGTGTTTTAATTCGCGTTAAGTCAGCCAAGGGACCGGGCGGGGGAAGCCTTGACCACTTAGTAAATTGTATTTGTCTTGGACGTCGAACTTCCAGTCACAGAATGTTGTTATATCAGAGTTTCTGTGATGGAATTGATCTACGAATACACAAAGAATGTCCAAAAATATAAAAGGCATTACTTTCAAGTGACTGTGACTGTGAGCTTTCCTTTTGACATAAACATCTATACAACTTGTGTATATTTTCTGATTTCAAATTTGACGGCTAAATGCCTAGCACAAATAATAGCGCTCAGATGGAAAAATCCTGGAACAAAAATGACAATTGAAATGCATGTAATTTTTTGTTTTTTTTTTTGTTTCTGGGCTCGACATGCTGCTCTCTATCTAGGGATCAATTGAGCGCAGTTATTTACTGCATATGAAATGTGCCAATAATAATAATAGGTCTGTTTTTTTGAGCTTCAGTCTTTTTTTTCAGCTTGCAGTTATAAAGGGTGATTTTTTAAGAGGTTTAGAACTTTTTTTAAAAAAAAAACACAAAAAATTCGAAAAAATGAATGAAATATTTATTTGAATCGATAGTTTGAACCTTGCAATTTAATGTTTAAAGATAATTTCATGCAAATGTTGACCGCGGCTGCGTCTCAGGTAGCCCATCCGCTGAGTCCAATTTTGGCATACTCTTTCACACATATCGGCCGGTATCTCACGAATGAATGCATGGATGTTGGCTTCCAGTGCGTCAATCGAAGCAGGCTTGTCCCTATACACATTAGCCTTGGCATACCCCCACAAAAAATAATCTAATGGTGTCAAATCGCACGATCTAGGCGGCCAATTGACCGGCCCGAAACGTGAAATTAACTCTTCACCAAACTCGCCTCGCAATTGCGCCATTGTTTCGCGTGCTGTGTGGTATGTGGCACCGTCTTGTTGAAACCACATATCATGCAAGTCAAGAACTTCCATTTCGGGCAAAATCGACATTTCGCGGTCTTCTGTCACACTAGCTGATACGGCCGCAATATTTTCTTCACTACGCACAGTACGTAAACGTGTTGGTGGTTTAATGTCCAACAAAGTAAATTTGGTGCGAAATTTGGTCACAATCTTCCGAATAGACTGCTCAGAAGGTCGAGAATGCCGATCATAAAATGGAAGCAGCGCGCGATGAACATTTCGAACCGAGCACGAATTTTGATAGTAAAATTCAATAATTTGCAAGCGTTGTTCATTTGTAAGACGATCCATGGTTAAATTGCAAACCAAACTGAAGCTGTTTGACAGTGACACAAGGTACTAAACACACGTCAGCTGTCAAAACCAGTGTTGCCAAAACCAAACCAGCTAAAAAATCACCCTTTACAACAACTACGCTCTACTTGTCACTTCGAGGACTCACAGTATTTGTTGCAATTGTATGCTGAAATTCTTACTTCGCCTTGCTTTGCTGAGATCGACGCTCAAAAAAACACACCTAATAAGAATAACAGTAGATCGTAAGTGGGCACGTTCGAAATTCAAGTTTAGTAAGTCGGACAGCTGGCTGACTTGATGGGCTGGAATTTTTATTGGACTAGATTGGTTACGTGAACGGTTTTTAACTGTTGACGTCCGACAAATCTAGTCGTTTGACATTCGCTTGTTTGCCTGACTTCTAAAAAGCAACGTTAAAGACCAATCTAGCTTTTGCGTTCAGGCTAAATCTAAACAAATAAAAAATAAAACAAGAAAAAGTGTTATCATCGGCCTGGCCGATGCTTTGATACCCTCCACTGCATACAAGTGATTGATTTTTGTATGGGAGGTACCAGAATTACTTGACCGACATAGCCCATTTTTAATACCAACCTAACGACGATAAAAATAATTCCTTTCACCAAACTTCATTCGCCTATGTCAATTCTTTTGGGAGCTATCGTGCTTTCAACAGACAGACGGACAGACGGACATGGCTTAGGATCATTCAGAATGTGATCCTGATTCAGAATATATATACTTTATGAGGTCTCCGGTGACTCCTTCTTGGCGTTGCAAATGTAATGACAAAGTGAGGGCATAAATATAGTTCGCGCAGCAGGTAAGGGACCCTAGGTCTAGCTTCTCACAAGCATTCGTTTTGGGCGAGTTTTTCATTTTGCGACGAATTGAAGGGATCTACAACTTCATCCCGAGTCCAAAAGGCTAATTGAAGCTCTTTTATCACACTTATACTCTCGGATGTTTGTCCCGAGTGGTAACGAAGTGGAAAAAATTTTAAGATGTTCACGGTGGCTCAATGGTAACATCCAGGTTCTGAAAAAGCTTCTCAATTCAGCTGTTTGTCTGAAAAACTATCGCCCCTAAAAATAAATAAAGTGCACGACTGGGTCGAACGTAACTTTCTCGCTCATCAAAAGTTTGGTTGGTTGTTTTCTTATTTTATTAAGTAGGTAGGTAAAGATCTGAGAACCGATGCTAGATAAAAGAAATGGGTGCAAATGAAGTGGGAGTTTCTAATTGTGAAAGGAAGTGGCTGCAATTATTTTAAGGTGCATATTCAACAAGGTTAAAAACAGGGTAATAGTTCCTAAAATTAAGTTTTGCATAGCTGTTATAGCATTTTTATCGGAAGTGGGGGAGATAATAACAAAAATTTAGCATAGATATGTGAAAATAGATTGGGAAGTATAAGTAATTAAAAAAAAAAGATTTTTTCTTCGAATTTTTTGAGAAAAACTAAGTACGTATCTTATTTCGAATACTGATTTTATATTTATTATGGTATTTGGATCAAAATCGTTAGAGCGGTTTTTGTAAAATTTCGCAGACAAAATAGTACTAAATATTGCAATGTTTAATTTGAAAAATACTATTGCTTAACTAGTTAGCTGAAAACCGAGTACAAGTTATTGTTCGGGATGTAGGCATTAATTGGTTTTTAGGGTTCTATCGAAATCGAAAATGCGGTTTTCGAGATATGAGCAGTTTTTAAAGTGAGCGTTTCCAGTGATTCGAATTGAAAATTAAGCATGTAATAATTTTGAAAACATCAATTTTACTCTAAGTTTGTATTTTTCTCAAAATCATGCCATTTTTGAGGTAAACTAGGGAAAACTATATTTTTCAAAAATGACTTTTTTCAAAAATCCATTTTACGATAATACAGAGAAAAACTGAGTTTTCCATTAAGTTAGAAATTACCATATTAGCTTAGAAATGAATTTTTCTTACAATCGTATGGACCGTTTTCGAGATATGTCCAAATTTCAAAAGTACCATTACTCGATATTTTAGCGGAAAACTGAGTATGCAGTTATGTTTACCTCACCTACATAAGCTTAAATATAAATTTTTGTTGAAATCGTTAGAGCCGTTTTCGAACAAATCAAACTGGTATGAAAATTTTGTATGGGAAGTACCATTAATATTGAGGTTAAAATAAAATAAATAAATAGTTGGCGCAACAGGTCTGTAGAGACCCAAGGCCTAGCTTCTCACAACCATTCGTTTGTGTGCTTTTTTTCATTTTTGGGTCGAATGGAATGGATCTACAATTTTATGCCGAGTCCAAGCGGCTAATTGAGAAGCTCCTTCATGACAGTTATACTCTCGGATGTTTGTCAGACGTTCGCGAGAGGTGGCGCAGTGGAAAAAACCATTCGTTGGAATTTGGGTTTTTTCGGCATTCGAACCTGGGACCCCTCGCTTAGTAGTCCAACACACTAACCACTAAGCCACTGCCACTGGTAATATTGAGGTTACCATTCAAAAAAAAAAACAGCCCCGAACTGTAAGCCCCCAAACTTTAAATCCGAAGTTTGAACGAAATCCGTTCAGCCGCTTAGGCTGTATGCCTCGGGACATACAGACAGACAGACAGACAGACGGACGGACGGACGTACGGACGGAGTTTGCCTATCATCGTAATGTCAGAATTGATTAACATCTCGAGTTCGAAATTTTGTACGAATACAATATCTTTCTCTTACTACGTAATGGAGAAAGTTCAAAATAAAGCTCGTACAATTGATTGGTTGTGAAAAGCGACGCTCATTAGGTTTAAAGATAAAACCGCTGTCGACAAGCCTTAGCCTGCGGAAACCATTTTTTCAAACACTGTTTATCCGTTAGAATACCCATTTAATTGCGGACATTTATCTCTTTGAATATATCTAACGTTTATTCGTATCTTCCTTTGCAGAACCCTGTGTGGAGTTTTTAAGAAAACAAGCCCAAAATCTTGGATTGCCTGTACATGTATACGCCCCGCAGTCAGCTGATAAGCCAATTGTTGTGATAACATGGACTGGATCGAGCCCCGGTCTAGCATCTATAGTGCTGAACTCACATATGGATGTGGTGCCAGTCTATGCAGAAAGCTGGACACATCCACCCTTTGGAGCTGAAATGGACTCCGAGGGTAGAATATTCGCTCGTGGTTCACAAGACATGAAATGTGTTGGAATGCAGTACCTGGCTACAATTCGCGCATTAAAAAAAGCCGGAGTAACACTTAAGCGAACCATTCATGTCATCTTTGTGCCAGGTAATTTAATCATAAAGTAATAAAATAGAGAATGTACTATAAATACTATAATCTTTATTACTTGCGTAGTTAGTGATAAGATGTACCTAATAAGAGATGACTTTATACTCAGTACTTTACAGATCGAGACACAATTTAGATAAACAATTGTGTCATGGGTATAAACTTTCAACTTCGTAAACACGACTAATACCTGTCTCGGCTCTAATTTCTGACATTATTAAGCTATAATTGGTACAATTGTATTGACAACAAAATATCAAAATCTTTGATTTAAGAATAAAATTGTTGGCGATGATGTAATAAAATACTTATGGAGAGTATATTATTTTTACGCTAAACACCTCATTCTTGAAAACTTAACCAAAATAATATTTGAACCAAGAACTTTTAACTTACAATTTTTTTAAAAACCTCAAAATTCTTCGCTTCACAATCGTTATTTTTCTAAAACTTAGTACGCTGCTTGAGCTTAATTTTCGCTTCCATACAAAATTCTCTCCAAAATTTAGCTGAGCTAAATTTAAGCGAACCCATTTAGCTGAGTGGTACGCAGCTCGAGCTAAATAATCAAACTATTGTTTCAGAATGTGCTTCATATGTCTGTCAAAATTTAGCGTGCCCATTTAATGGGTCGGCGCATTTTCTCAAGCTATATTGTGACAGATCGTTGTGTGTTTGTTGTTCTGTTGCGGAAAAGTATGCAAGGATGAGCTCTTTAAATTATTACATGGACGAGAAGTACCTAGAATCAGACATAGTTGAAATAAGAGAGAATTACATTTTTGAAGGAATTTTTTCAAAGAACAGCTGTTTTCTGTGACACTTATCCACGGCGTACTCTATGTCAAAATTTAGCTAGGACTTTAGCAGATGTTTGGAGAGAAAAGTTGGAGACCAGATACAATTTAGTTTAGCTCGAGCAGCGTACTACGCTTAAGTGTATATACATTGGTATAAATGAAGCCAATTCGTTTTCAAATCTATTACGTTGGCCTACAGTCATAAAATAAATAGCATCAGATTGAGTATATATTTTTAAATATATTATACTGCAAATCGAGCGTCAAATGTGAAAAATATTGAGTTTCAATTTCATATTCGACAAATATGTACAGTTCTTGGGAATTTATACATTTGTTAGCCGAAACTAATACTGTTGGACTCTTTTACAACGACCTACTAGGAACCTTCGATGAGAGATGCGGTATGACTTAATCTGGCGTAAGCCCAGCTCGAATACATCTGCTTTGAGTTTATTTAAAGCTCCCTCAATGCCAAGCAACGCATTTTAACAATCACAAACGCTCATCTGTTTATATGCGTACTGCGTGTTGGCCAATGACTTGATGATTTCTTTTGCTTGGGATTTGTTATAAAGGTGACAAGAAAGATAGAAACCCTTAATTTAGACTTCAAAATAAAGAAATCTCTGCTATAAAATTTGAGTTTAGTTCAATAATTATTCTCTTCTCAAAGAACACATATTTATATGTCAGACAATTAGCCTATGATAATTTAACGTAATTGACCACACCGCCTAAGGAAATATTCCGCCAAGATGACTTGGTAATCAAATGTGTCAAATCAATTTTTCAGATGAAGAGATCGGTGGAAAACCTGGAATGGGAAAATTTGTGCATACAGAGGACTTCAAGAAACTGAATGTTGGATTTTCCTTAGACGAAGGCGTAGCTAGCGCTGATGAGGTGTATCCCGTTTACTATGCCGAACGTAGTATATGGCGTAAGTATTGAAATGATTTATTTGTACTTAGTCTAATCTTTTAAATTGGTTTGATTTTTTTTTAAAGATATTCACTTCAAAATTTCGGGGACAACAGGCCATGGTTCCTTACTGCATGAGAACACAGCGGGTCCTAAACTTACTTATCTCCTAAATAAATTTAATGAATTTAGACAACAAGAGTGGGATAGACTAAAAAGTGATAGTAATCTAACTATTGGGGATGTAACAACAGTGAATCTAACTTTAATAAACGGTGGAGTACAAAGTAATGTTGTGCCTCCACTAATGTTGGCCGTTTTCGATGTTCGTCTTGCCATTACCGTAGATCATGTTAAATTTGACAATATGGTTAGTGGTTAATCAATATGTTTGTGTTTTTTAAACAAACAACAAAATATAATTTTTTTCCAGCTGAAAACATGGTGTAAAGAAGCCGGAGGTGGAATCGAAATAATATACGAACAAAAGGAACCTGCAGTGCAGGCAACAAAACTGGATTCTGTCAACATTTTCTGGACTGCATTTAAGAGTGCTGTGGAGGAACTGTAAGAATTTTTTGTGGGGTCAAGGTCTAGCGGTGTGGCTACATTTTCTTATGTACAGCATGGGTTCCATTGAAGAGTTCAAATTGATGTCAAATGCTTTATAAAAAGAGTTCAAATTAATGTCAAATGCTTTCTAAAAAGAATTTCAGCAACTAATCAACTAATCATCTAATTTCAGTGGCCTCAAGACGAAAGTACAAATCTTCCCAGGGGGAACAGATAGTCGTTACATCCGCGAGGTAAGGAATATTCATACCTTTGGTATACAAGTTTAACTTGAACCTTTTCGTACATCTTGTTAAGGTTGGTATACCTGCTATTGGCTTCTCACCGATGAACAACACTCCTGTGCTCCTACACGATAACGATGAGTTCCTAAAAGCCGAAACTTACCTGAACGGAGTGGAGATTTATAAAAAGATCATTCCCAAATTGGCCAACGCCTGAAACTATGCTGCAACACAAAAACAAACTTAGACCACTGAGTAAAAATATTGAATAAAACGTTTCTCATAAAAAGCACATTATTTTAATGATCTTCTTTACCACATTCACAAATCATACTGCCTCGGCCGAGCCCTTGAAACATTTCGATCGGAAAAGGAAAAATGATGGTAGAGTTTCTCTCAGCAGAGATCGTATTCAATGTTTGTAAATAGCGTAGCTAAAAGTTTCGATTTGAAATTGGAGATTAAGCAAAGACAAAAAATTCCTAAGACATGTGTACCTGTAAAGCAGCAGGGCTTGCGGATATTATATTGGCAGCATCCTTTAACGCCTCTGCTGCATTCTTCTCACCTTCGGCTGCAACTATTTTGGCTTTGGCTTCGCGATTGGCTTCAGCTTCTGCCGCCATAGCTCTCTGGAGTGCAATTGGTAGGCGAACATCCTTTCTGCAAACCAAATGAAGGAAATATGAGCTCGTATTCCGAACTTGTGGAACGTTTTTCAAAAGCTTCTACACTATTCAATTGCCATTAAATACCTCTATTTCTCAGGCTCGAATAACTAAACTTACATTTCAACCCTCTCAACTTTAACTCCCCACGGATCAGTTGCTTCATCAAGGATTTGTTGCATCGAATGCGACACCTCGTCTTTTTGGGCCAGCAACTCGTTGAGCATTTTTGTACCGGCAACATTGCGGAGAGTAGTCTGCCCCAGCAACATTGTAGATTCACGAAAATCAGCCACCTGAATTACAGCACTCAAGGGATCCTGCAATCTATAATAAACCACTGCGTCGACTTTGATGGTCACTGCGTCTTTGGTGAGAATTTCTTGCGGTTCAACGTCAAACGTTGCCGTACGTAAATCCACATTGATGTAGTCATCAATGCATGGTAAAACAAACACTACACCCGGTCCTCGAGCACCACCTTTTCTGTAAAAGAAATATATAAATATGTATAATGATAAAAACGTATATACCATATCCCACCGAAGCCTCCCTAAACGAAACACCACAGCCCTTTCGTATTCATTTACAATTCGAATACAGAAGAAGAGAGCCAATGGAAATGTTAGTATAGCAAAGAGAATCGAAAGGTATGTTGCGGTTACTTCAAAGCAATCAGCCTTTTCTTCTTCGGCTAAAATAAAATGAACCTCTGTACTTTAAGCCTTATAAAATTACAGCAAACCATCTGCTTACACGTCTCAATGTGCCTTTTTGGTGCTGGGTAAGGAGAAGGATTGGACATCTCCAAAAACTATGATTAGCAAGGCCAATTTAGGAATTACAAATAAAAAATGTTTTGACAAGGACGCTTTCACAAAGCTACTATAACTTCAATCATAAATTTTGTATGCAGTAATAATATAAATTAAATTAACTACGACGACGAATTCGAATACATTTCTTAAGCAACGCATCCCATTAGAATTGATTTAACTCTTTAAGCTTAGTACGCTGCTCGAGCTAAATATTCGCTCCCATACAAAGTTCTCTCCAAAATTTATCTGAGCTAAATTTAAGCGAACCCATTTAGCTGAGTGGTACGCAGCTCGAGCTAAATAATCAATCTTTTGGTTCAGAATGTACTTCATGTGTTTGTCAAAATTTAGCGTGCCCATTTAATGGGTCGGCACATTTTCTCAAGATAAATTCTGGCAGATCGTTGTGTATTTGTTTTTCTGTTGCGGAAATGTATGCAAGGATGAGCTCTTCAAATTATTACATGGACGAGAAGTACCTAGAATCAGACATAGTTAAAATAAGAGAGAATTACATTTTTGAAGGAAGTTTTTTCTGTGACACTTATCCACGGCGTACTCTATGTCAAAATTTATAAAATAAATAAAAAAAGCAATCATAAAATTCCATTCATTCAATTCTCTTTTGCAACCGAATCCATATCAAAAAAAACTCTAATGTAATCCTTCATTCCTAACAATCTACCGATTTTTGCATCAAATGTCCAATTCAATCCAGGATAACGAAAACAAATGGAAGTTTTTCCCGAAGAAAAAAATAAATCACAGTTTGCAAACTGTTAACTGTTTGAAATGAACGATTAAACGATGCGACGATGATGTTATTACGAAGATAATTAAAAACGACGTCGTTTCGTTCAATCGTTTCGACGACGATCAATTCATAAATTGCGGGATTAGAGCTCCAGTACTAAAAACATTTAATGTGCCAATCACCTCCACCCTCACTTAAGCCGAATTTTTGATGGGAATCGTGCGCTCGGAATGGCCCCTTTGAAGCCCGCCCATGTAGAGGACTGCTAAATCCCAAACACGATTTGGAGAATTGGCAGCACTACTGCCAAAGAAAAGTCAAAACTGTCAACACGAAAATCAGCTCCATGTTTGTTTGGCTTTTTGGAACCAAAGTAAGGTGTAAATACTTTTAGAAACAACTATGAGCGCTGAAGTATCTTACAATGGTGAAGATTGGACCATTTCGTGCATATCGGATGGTGAAGAATTCACTCCATCTGCGGAAGAACTTGAAACCTATTATCTTGCGTTAGAGAACGGTAGTATTCCTGAATTGCAATGGCAATGTCCTGGCCGAAGAGCACCATCGCCGGTCAATAATAAGGAAGAACCCAAAGTAACTGAAACTGTGGAGAAAGAGGCGTATGTTACTATTTTCAATTGCCTGGCGTCATTGGTAATCACATTGTTTTATTTTAGTCCAGCAAAAAATGACTTTGATTTCATGGACGATGTGGCGTTACCACAAATGCGCGTCCGCAGTCAAAATTCGACACCCAAATCTGCGAAAAAGAAAACTGCAAACTTCGCTGGCGTTATAGAAACGTTCAAAAAGATGCAAAAGAGCAAAGAAGGATCATGAGACTATGGGACTGGCAGCGATAAATGATTTCTGTAAACCTTGTTTGTATATACAAAGATTGAAAGTTTTGCAATGTGGTATCTACATGTTATTAGTGACATTTTATATATTAAATTTATAATTGAAGTCTACAATAGGCCTTTTTTATTATGCTCACATGATCTATATAGATCATTGATTTCCACGGTTTACAACAATAGTACGAGATCCAACTTTTGTTGTAAACCATGGAAATCAATGATCTATATAGATCATGTGAGCATAATAAAAAAGGCCAAATACTTAAAGTTTTCATATCTACAGCAGCCAACACATCTGTTCCCATTTTCTTCAGGCCGATCAGTGAGTTGCTACTACTATCCTCAAAAAAAAATATTTATTTTAAAACAATACAAAGTCACCTCTCACCTACCATTAGTATCCAAATTGCATCATTTTTTGTAATGCATTTTTATACCACCTGCTCTCAGACCTAACTAAGATTTATCGATGTTGATAATGCGAGCGTAGGCCTTTGAGTAATTATAAAAATTAAAAATTAAATGTTTTACGTTTTGAAACAAATCAGTTTTATTGCTAGTTTCGCAAGATTCGAGGAGTTTTGCCTAACCATCTCTGTAATGGCCGTTGGGAACTAAATAAACGTAAATACCTAATTATCGTGCTTACCTTCTTGCGGCGTTAACAATTTGTATGATCTTACACAATTGAAGTTGAACTATTTATTTAAATAATGCTTGCAGACATTTATCACAATTGTTTCATTTTTGTTATTGGCAGCGAAAGAGTTGTTTAATAAACAAACACATTCTTATTTCAAGTATTTACGATACGTATTGTCCATTAAATAGTCGATGGCCTTGTCGATGGGTGTTATTATGAATGGAATGGAAGCAAGACCAATTGCAGTCGGTATATACCTGGCATTCGGCACCTTAAACCGTTTAACGAGAAATCGCGTCCCCTTAGCTATTCTGGAATTGTAGTAAGTCTATGTGAAGTTATTACTTTTATATGTATGCATTCAAACCTGTTGATAGTGAATCCGGGAATCACAACCGATGCCAACATTTGCCATGCTAGTACATCTCCGGCTTTAATTGCAACATCCGATATCGTCGAGCCAGCTCTTTGACGAGCTTTATTACCCTTATCAGCTGTATCGGCGAGAACATAGGCCACGGCTATACCATATGTGAGATTTACTAAATTTCTTGGCCAGAGCGGTCGAAATGCTTCGCCAATCTCATTGCTATAACCTAAAGAATTGAGTAGAGCTATTAGGTATGGCCTCTACTGTGTACGATATGACAGAAATGCAACCACTTGCATTTGGTTAGAGTAAATTTGCAACAAACCTAAATAACGCAAATAGCTATCACGATACAAGTCATATTCCTTTTTATTGTCGTCCTCCATAATTAACTTGTTTACTTTTGTTGAATTATTCTGTGATTCTGGGAGTTATGTAATTGAATGATCTTCAGTCAACAAAAACTACTAGTGAATTATTTCGCGATAAATAGGGCTTTGGCTAAGTTTTCGTAGAACCAATTTGTATACTACAGTGCGCAAATTAACATTTTTAATACTGCTAAAATATAACCACTTCTTCAATTAAATGATTTAAACGGAACAGCAAGCAACGACAAGGCCAAATAAATAAATACATTTGAGAGCTGTCAAAACTTGATAAGGTAATAGATCGAACTGGAAAACTTAAGAGGTATACTATATGCGCAGAAAAACAAGTTGTTTGCCGGATAAACTTGGAGAACGAGACTTTAGTACTACTATAGCCGTGTTTTTTTGAGCTTCGATCTCAGCAAAACAAAGTAAAGTAGGATTTTTATCATGCAATTACGCTCTACTTGACACTTCGAGACTCGGTTGTAGTTGCTATAACCGCGTGCTGAAAATCCTAGCTATTATAAAAATGAGGAAAAAATGTAGGTTCATATGGGCTTAAGCAAATGCCATCAACTCGTTTTTGTCCTCTGAACGTTACCTTGTCAAACCTGAGCGAAGGTTTTGGAAGAAACATTTAAAAATACTGAAACGGAGTGCTAAGCTTATGTCGTTTCCGATTTGGCAAAAAGATACATTTTTTTGAGGAAAAATCAATTTTTTTTTTGATCGAGATTGCTTTTCATGTACAATTTGCCAAAAAAATCAATTTTTTTTTATCTGACTCCCTTTTGAGAAATCTCGATTTTTTCTCAGTTTTCACACATACTTTCACAAATACCAAAGTGTATGACACACAGCTGGCGTTTACAAATTGTATATCGTTGGAAGGATTGCCTTTTTAACTGAATTATTCATTTTTCGCGTATGGAAACGAATTTTTATATTAAATTTTTTCGAAATGCGTTAGGTATTATAAATGTGTGAAAATCAATTGAAATGGATTTCCAATGCAAGTGAAGAAAAAAATGTTTTGCGGCCAAATCAATACACACAAGAACCAATAAAATTCGGATTTTATGTTCGATTTGACAGCAGAAATCTGACATCTCAGATCTAAATCTGAAAAGCCAAGTCGAAAAAGACATTTAATTCGGTCGTTTGACCGAAGTGCCTCAAAATTCAAGGGTTGTTTTTTTATTCTTGATATTTAACAAGCGTTTTTTTATTTTACAAACATGATCTTTATAGACCATTGACTTTCATGGCAGGAATTACAAAGCTCACTTTGCTTCTCCTTATTTTAAAATAAATTTAATCGACATTTGTAGATAGTGAATTCAAAAGAAATGTTAGCGTACCTATGTATTTCATACCCACCCATCTAACATTTTAGTTAATTATGCTACTATAATCCCCCATCAGATGTCACCACATATTTCTAATGCCCCTTTCCAATTATTCCATGCTTTCGATGTTTTCTAGAAATTTCACTTCTCAAAGTTGTCGTACCTGCTTTCGAGTAGATGTAAAAAAAATTAATTTGTGCACTTTGGTTTAGTTGGTTTCCATTTCCATTCCAAACTGTTTTCTGGTCTTTATTCGTGCGAAGTTAAGCCAAGGAAAAATAAAAACAAAAAAGGCAACTGCAAAAATATAAACAAATTCGAAAGTTTCGCTTTCATTTGCAAACTCCAATTAGTTCAATGTACTACAAAAGTGTCAAACCCAAAACTTGTCCAGAGATTCCGTGAACAAATTGCAAATATATTTCCCGTTCGTTGTGTGATTGTTCGTCGAAAATAAAAATTTTCTCAAGACGTGTCAAGTGGTGGTGGTGTAGTGAATAAATCCAATATCAAAACAGTAGAAGGGTGAGTGTTTTCGAATATAGATTTTCCACCCGAAAAAAAGAAAAACCAACATTTTATTATACTTTTCGGAAAAATTTGGTACTCGATTAGTTTTTTCTTGGGTAGTCGGACATCTGTTTTTTTTCTTTCTTCTGTATATTCTGGTTGGTTTTTCCGAAGTGCTTTTGTTAAATTTGCACTCATATAATAAAAAATAATTTTGTGAAAATATCTTTTCGAGTTGAAAACGCAATGTCACCGTATTGGTTTGTTTTTTCTTTCAAGTTCTTTATGTTTTTAAGCTTTTTTTCTTTTGGTATTTATCTCTCCCATTTGCAACTTGCTTTGTTATATGTGTCGTGTCGTGAGTTGTGTTCATCGTCGTCGTCGTCGTCGTCGTTTGCAGCAAGGCGAGTGCATTTGTATGCGTTACCATCATCATCATCCGACCCCCCTCTTTGAGTCAGTTTTCTACCTTTTATTCTCGCTAAAATCATCTTGCATCGAGTTTTCCGATTGGATTATGTGTTTGGTGCGAGCCCCCTTTCTTGCGAAGAAATTCTTATGGTCGAAGCGAAAATGAAGCATCAGGCAGCTACTGAAAAGTGGATCCATGATCACAGTTGTTGTAGGTACATAACAAGAGAAAGAGACGACGTGCGGTATGGATTGGGAGCTCAGCGAATGAAAACACAAAAGAACATCAAAAAATATTTCCAAAGGTCGTCTATACCGCAAGAAATGCCATACATATCGCGCACACAACAACGACAGTGTCTGGCATTTTGTACACACAGGGTGACACGAAATGTGTCTGCACAGTCGAATTAAAATTAATCAATTAAATTAAAGCAACACCTTGCACAGTAGTAAAACTAACTATACATATGTACAGCCATATAAAACCAGTACAGAATTTATAGCGTGTGTATTTTGTGTACCTACCTACCGGCAAATGAGAAATGCGCACATGTTTTCATACAATAGGATTACTTCGCCGTAGGACTCCAAAGCACTATTAACTACTGTAATCACTGCCAAACGTATAACTGCGCAATTTCAGTTTTAAAATAAAAAAAGTGTGAGTGTAAAAAATTGCATCATCCCCAATCCTAATTGACTTCGCCATTGCAAAGAACTCATGATTTTTAAGTATTTTATTTTGATTATCAATTAAAACACACCAAAAATCCTTTTTCTTGTAAGTATGTACATGCTTGTTAATAATTTCTTTTACACAAAACAATTTGGTGTCCTTAACCTTTGGCAATTGATTTGATTATGCGTCTTGCAAATAAATAGTAAAGTATAGCAGCCTGTCTGACATCAACTGGAGGCTGTCTGTTGTTATCGTACATTCGATATAATGGTTTATTTCATAACGAAAAAGTTATGCACACAAATCACAAGGATTCCATTCAGAGTGAGATGAGAATTGTGTCAAAGCCAATGATGCCATCAACACAAAGTTTTTTCCTTGACGCAGGATTTAATCGTGTGTTCTAGAAAAAAATATTTTTCGGGATTCTGCGGCAAATTCTATGTATTGATTTTGGGAATGCTGCCACTAGATTAAGCCGCAGTGGTATGTGGTAGTGGAACAATCAATGGGCGATCTTGGGCTTAATCACGGATAGAATAAAAATGCATTACCGAAAGCTGCCACGGACCTCTATTATTGAAACACCACGTATCAATCGAAAAATTGAAAAGTCAAACTATTCTGCGGAACGGGAATGAGCCACGAAATTTCTAAATCCGGTCTTTTGAAGCTGGCATCAAGGTAAATGCGGACAAATCTGAAGTGATGGTGGTCTCCAGAACGGCTCTTCAATGCGCTTTTGCATCTTGCATGTCATTGGACCTGTTAAATTATGTTTTATTATAAGGAATTTAGTATTCATACCTATGTACTGAGAAATATTATTTATTCCTTAGTACAAGACGTACTTTAATTACGAAGGAATAAAGGCGAAGTTTCAGAACGTTATTAAACGGGACCATCGATGAAATCAGAGGAGAAATTAAAATATATCGTGACCTTGTTTACTAGCAATGGAAAAGATGTTCTAACTTTCCTATGGCCTTGGTCCGGCTTTTCATACTGCTAAGTTTGTTTTCTTAAGAAGGATGTTACCTACAACTTTTTTTTTTTTAATGCGCATAACTCGTTAGACATGAGTACTGGCCGAATGAATAAGACCGCGGGTACAAGCTGCTGAACTAAGATGTATTCCTTGTATTGTTGGTGCATGCACCATTGGTCAGATTCTGTAAGGCGAAACGATCAAACGTTTTCGTGCGCACGAATGATTTGCCCTATGTTACCCTATGTGCACACGAAAACGTTGGAACGTTTCGCCTTACAGAATGCCGAATCAGAATACATGAGGTTCTCCATGTTGAGCAGCTACTCCGAACGGAATGATCCGTGCATCGCTAATTTGTCAACGTGGAGGATCTTACATAGGCGACCTTTATAATGGATACCACTTTTTCTAATAGTACATTGTATTCTACTTACCGAAGCACTTTGAAGACTAATTTAATTTTTTATCACGTTTATGAGGAAAGCGCTATAATAAAATTGAAATATTTTTGAAGCGCGGTTTTATCCTGAAGTTGCTTTAACTTTTGTCCTTTGTACGCTATGATCCTCTGGCATTTTCTTAGGCTAGAAGAAGCTTCAATTCAATTATTTTTACAATGTTGATAGAAAATTAAGTGAAGTTATTAAATAAAGTGGCCTACAGAGTGGATGTAGATTGCTATTCATATTTTTTGTTGCTAATCCCTTTCAGTTTGACTAGACAGGTTTTTGATTTGTGCGATTTGCGCACCACCAGGTGGCAATCAGTTGACAGTTCAGCTCCTACTAACAAGCAGACACCTCAAAGCATCCTCTTAATAAACGACACACAAATAAATCTATCAGCAACTTGCAAAATCTTTAGCTAAAGTCTTCCACGGCACCATTATTATAGCGATTTGAGGGCAATTGCTCTAGATCATAATTATCCCTTCCTCTTCCTCACGCACGTTACATAAATCATTAAGGATTTCGGGTGTCTCCAGATTTGGCCGGCTCTATATATTGTTTACCAGCATTAACAAATCGGGTGGATGAGGCGTTCAGCAGCTGCGACCTCGTCTAGCCATCTCCACAGTTCCACGGTACCCCGTAGCGACATGGAGGGCAGAAATGTGTGATGGGGTGTTTTTGGCAGATGCCTGACTGGATAATTAATAGTTATCTTCCGAATTAAATTTATTTTCGGCCAATTAGTTAGATTTGCCGAATAGCGACTACTTTACGCTGAAAGACACTGCAAACGTTCTGCAAGTCAAAGAAGAGTTGGATGCCCATATCTTGAAATACGATAATCACGTTTCGCTGTATCTTATCAATCTTATCTGTAATTGTGTATTTTGATGCCTACTGTGATGCCTGGTCTGTGAATTAAAGATGATGCCTTTGCATCATGAGTACCAGCAAAGCAAACCGCCAATGAATAGTAGTGGGTTACAAGTTCCTTAAAGTGTTTGCTGCTTTTTTGTCGGATCACACGGAATGGGTCGCATATGTCGATGATTTTTCTGCTTACAAACTTACTAAATTCTGCCTCAAAACTTTAGACTTTAGCGCTCTTTTGTTGAAATGAATCATTTCAATTACATTCATCTTAAAAATGACGTGATTGCTTGCTGTTGATGTTTTTTTTTAAGTGTGGCTTCGGGTCCTACTTTTTTCCTTTGGAAGAGGACCAACTCAGTTTTGGATTTATAAAATGAATATGCTCAAACAGTAGATCTGCGATTAAACCGCTTAAATTCATATAAAACAGTTAGTCACACAGAAATCGTCAAGGTCTTTTTCCAATAATTGAGAAGCTTTCCTATCTGCTCACTTTTCCAGTTAAATGATAAAAGCGCATTTGATGTACATATTTACTCGCAAAACAGCGCTTTCGCTACTCGTTGCTTTGTGAAAGGCCTAGGTCAACAAAGTGCTGTAAGTTTTGTATATGTGTACGAGTATACATAGCCTCTTAGTCAGTCCAGTCGCCTTAAACGAGTAGTTATCGGCCACACAAGCGCCGCCGCTACCCCGGCACTTGTATTTTCATCAGATGCACCGACGCACTTAAGTTTTTGTCAGTTTTTTTTTTGCGTGCTATAAGAAAGAGATTTGTTTTGGCACAAATGTATATGCGGCAACCGGAACATTCTTTCTTTCCCACCCTGTAAAGTTGATATGCCCCCATCACAACAATCACAGCGAGCAACAACAGCAGTGTGTCGGTATTTATAATATTGCCTTTCCCATTCACAAGCAGTATCGCTATTCTCTGTCTGCAACAACAACAATGGACGGAGCTGTGTGTCTGTTTTTTTTTTTTTTTTTCTATTCAAACATGTTATGTGAGAAAAATTCAGGTCACCATTGCCGACAAGTTTCCATTTGATAGATAGATTATGCGGCTATGCTCACGTAGCAATACGTATACCTATGTATGTTAGCTGTGTCGCTGTCTTAGCCTAAACGATGTCAGCGCAATCAAATGAAGTTGCCCAAAGAAAATGTCCCTTGAGGTTTTCCTTTTGAAATAATGCGCTCTGTCTGGCATGTGGAGTAGCTCTCGAAATTGGGAACGTTTTCCCCGCGATCACTCGTATGTCGTCTATAATCACTTCTTTGGCTAATTGTCTGTCTGGACTGGCTTCGATAATCGTGAATGAATGAGTGCGGTTGTGGTAGATATAATACAGAAAAGGAAAAAAAAAAAAAACTGCATTCTGTGAACGCGGTTTCAGGAACTGATAACAATTGCCCACATTAACAAGAGATAAGGTGTGTTGTTATTTGCGATCGTACAGTGTGTGACCTACTAGAATGTAATTTGTACTCTAGTCCATTTTTGGTGAAACGATTTTCAGGTTCTGTTTAATTGTACTTTTGAATTATATTTACAATTCGTGTATTTTATCAGTATAATTGTCGGTGATTGATTTACTAGAATAAGTTGGCGATTCCATTAGCGCCTTGAAATAGAGCCGCTTGCATTGACTTTGAATTGGATTCAAGTGCACAATCAATAAATTTCTTAAATAAGACTACGAGGTGTGTGAGTTTAGTACACTACATTTATATAACATAAATTTCTAAGAATTATATTTCCACATTATTGAGGTTGTTTGGTTACAAATTTGTTCGCATAGAGTAAGAAATAAAATCCTTAAAAGCCACCTAGGTACACCCCCTAAAAGCCATATTGCTTAATTGCTGTTGCGCATTTTTAAATTGCCTATTGTCATTGAATTGTCTCTGCCAAAACTGGTGAACACATAATTGGCACCAAACATAGTACAGAGATTTTTGAAAGCAGCCAAGGATAATTTTCCTCATCTTTTTAAGATAGAGTGATTCAGATTCGTAGAGCAAGACTGGAATTATACAGAGTCGTCTTCTTGGTTGTTTTAATTTTTTCCAGTTGAGGGAGGAGAAATGATTTATGCACCATAAGGAGGTATTCTCGGCGCTGACCATCGCCATGTGTCCGACTCCAAACTAAGACTCCTCCCGAGCCTTCAGTTTGTGACCCAACCTCCGGGACCAATATTCGCGTTACTTCAGTGGAGCTGTGACCATATACCCTTTCGGGCCCACTCTGTCTCGTGGATTTGGTTCAAGTTCTGCTCGCTGGCCAGCATCTTTTCGGCTATGTTGTCTGGAATGATGATACCCATATTTCTCTCCAGCTGTCCTCTTTCGGCTTCCCGTCTGCTGAATGCGAAGAAGGTATGTTGCACGTCGTCTTCTTGAGAATGCCCGTACTGACAGACTGGGCTGTTCTTTTTGCCAAGTTTATGCGCTAAGGTGATGGCTCCCTAAATTCTATACCTATGAATTACGTATTCCATTGGGCAAAAAGAAACGGGAGAGTCCGGAATCGAAAAAATCACTTCTGAAACCGTTCTATTCATGTAAAAAATATGTTTTTCTTGTAAAAGACAAGCAATCTCTTCAAAGGTTTTTTCGATTCCAAAAGAAAAAAATGTATAAATAATTTCCGTACATTTTGAAATGATTTGAAAAACAAAAAACCCATCAATGGACATAGAACAACTCCCATAGGAATAAGAACCAAGTAATGGTAGTTTGAACTATTGAGAATAACGTTGTTGTGATTAAAGTATATGACTCATCTTTCCTTGTAGTGTTCTATATCTAATTTGACATTAAATTTTGTTTAGAAACTAACTTTGAACCAACATTGAAAGAATAAAAATTAAATAATAGCTTAAGATCGCTTTACATAAATAATTTCAAATTAACAGTTAATTCATACACATATTATTTAAACAAAAGAAGTTAAAAGAAAAAAAGAAAAAAAAAAATACAAAAAACTTTTTTTTTTTTTAAAAACTGGACATATTTAGCAGGCACAAATTAAACATCGATTCGATATCCTTTTTCTTTTCTTTAGATATCAAACTCCCATTGACGTTCTTGATGTCTTGGGCAAAACATTTCTATTCTTTGGATTTCTTAACTTTCAAAACTATATCCGAAGAGGTCTCAGATATAGCAGAAGTGAAACTATTTTCAGTATTTATTTGCTATTTTAGGTACTCACTTCTTTTCCGTAGGTACTCATTGTGGCTTTATATTTCCAATAGCAAATTGCACTATACGTATAGATAGACCCGTCACTTCAACAACCAATCACGCACTACAATAATTTTCAATCAACTTACCTGTCAACGTATTTTTGTCCTGGGCACATTTAAGAATCTAGTTATCTTAAGTCGACTAGATTGCTCTGGATGAGACGTAACCAGCGTTGCCAACCAATTTTGACGAAAAAATGCCTAACTTGAGTAAAAGAGATGCATCACTGGATGTAACCTGAACGCAAAAACTAGATTGGTCGGGAACGTCACTTTTTCTACGTCAGTCACATATGAGAACTCTCAACTTAGTACTCAGTCACGAATTTCTTGACTAGATTCGTCGGCTACCCCTCCATAAACGTCCCCAGTTACAATACCGGTTGACATTTAAGCAATGTACTCATTTGAGATAAACCAAATGAGAATTCTTTGTCGCTTAGAACAAAATGCCCTAACGAATCAAATGCACGGTATGTAATACCCAATTGGTCTAAGTTATATCGCAAATTGGATTTAGACTATTTTGGAATTATTCTTATTGAATCTTGAAAATGTATGAAAAATTGTTCTATCCCATACAAAATTGTCACTTTGAACGACTTGGAATGAGTTTAGCTGGAAAATATTGACTCTTAGAACAAAAAGGCTATGAAATATCTGATGAACCGAAAGAGGTAGACCAAAATGATTTGTTGCTGAATTGAACGAAAGTTAGGAGACGAAATCCCGGTCTACAAAACTACAAATGCCTAAACGAAGAAATTAAAATTGTGTACCTAACACAGATCTATCTAAAAGAGCTGAGCTTACCCCTCGGCGTCTAGGTCCAATAACATGCTACTTCTATTACTACAACTAATTAACTTGTTGCAGTACTTGTGACTTCCTGCAGGTGTGTCAAGTTTCTGTAACAGAGTCCTATGCTGAGATCTTATCACGATTTGTAGACAAATTCAACACTTGCAGATATGTGGCCCTATAATTCCAGCTGTCTGCTGATGTTGGTGCACATCCCCACCATATAAGAATATAATTCAAACGCTTCTTAAAAAAAAAAAAATTGATTTTGATAAGTATTTATTAGATCATTTCAGCTTTTGTCGGACTTTGTTGGCAAACGTCACAAAAGATGCACTTTCCTTGTGCTTTCTTTATGTGCGCATATTTTCTCTTGTCTGTCGCTGCATATCGAATAATTTTCAGTTAGCAACAGTGGATTGTGACAATTTTAATTGCTGGCTGTATTATCTGCATATAACGTCCGACAAAGGCTTATGTAGCCTAAGTTTAGTAGTGCTTCGGTTGTAAAATGTTTTGCTTTGAATGGTTTCTTAAAGGCATGTGGCTGTAGAGACTTTAAATTTTTCTCAAACAAGTTTCGTGTAAAAATAAATCTCTAATCTTACCCATAAAATTATATTTGTATTTGTCTAACATGCTTTTCATTTTCGGAACAAGTGCGAACACAAGGCAAAGCAATATCTATGAATATTTATTTATTATGTCTCCCTGGAGGCGGCATTATCCTCTCAATACACATTTTGTGTTTTGTGTAATCGCCGGCGAATCTTCCACTGAAATAAATCCCATGTTGATATAAATGCCATTTTAAAGCGTTATCGTTTGTTCCCCGACTATAGCTTAAAGTTGCATTCTTTTATTTACAGGTAATGGAGGGATCCGATGGATCGCCTCCTCAATCACTGTGCATGATTCGAGCAGCTGAACTTTTTCCCAAACCACCAATGGAGAAGGAAGACGTACAATTGACTGTTCCCTTTACCGAACGTAAGCATCCAAACACATTCCTTCTGTGTCGCATATGCGATTGCATTATATTTGATTTTTTTAACTTTCAAGTTGCTGGCGAATCAGTTAAATATCTCGGACGCACAGATGATGGGGTCTTGGCTTTGTCGAACTACCGAATTTTTCTGCTCAAAAACTCGATCAATTCGGAAACATCTGTACCGCTGGGTCTCATTGAGTCAGCACAGTCACGTGACCTCTTTCATTTGGTTATCAATTGCAAAGATGCCAGCACAGTTAAATGTTCCTTTGAGACTGCCGAACAATGCTCGGAATGGCAGAGACGCATAACGCTGTCAGTTGGAGTACCTGAAAGTCTGGAATCACTATTCGCGTTTCCATTTTGTACATGGACCTGGGATGGCATGTCTTCAGGTGAGAATTCGGATTTATCTGAACGTTTGCAACGGTCTCGAAGCTACGAAGACGACTTTCGGCGAGAAGTCGATCGCTTGCAGTTCGATTTGAACGGATCGTGGCGGATAAGCCACGCAAACGAGGACTTTAAGTTGTGTCCTTCGTACCCGCAAAAGATATTGGTTCCTTGTTGCATCTCAGACGAGACATTGCACAATGTTGCAAATTTTCGTGGATCGCGTCGGTTGCCGGCAGTGGTTTGGCGACACAAAAAATCGGGCGCTGTAATTGCACGATGCAGCCAGCCGGAGGTGGGTTGGCTCGGTTGGCGCAACTCCAAAGATGAACAGCTCTTGAAGGCGCTGGCAGAAGCGTGCGCCTTTGACCGGGGCGAGCAGAGTCGTCGGCAGAATTTGTGTCCCTCTGGTGAGAGTACTCCGTCTAGTCCAGATGGCAGTCACGAAGAAGTCAGCCTCGATGAAGTCAGGGTAGCTGATAAATATGAATACTTTTGTCAGTGTAGATGCTTCATATTTGCGGTTCTCTTTTGTAGAAAATTCTCATCGTGGATGCCAGAAGTTATACGTCGGCTGTAACCAACCGAGCGAGAGGTGGTGGCTGTGAATGCATCGAGTACTATCCGTGCGCTGAAATTGAGTTTATGAACTTGGGGAATATACATGTGATAAGGAAGAGTTTTCATGCATTGCGGCAGTTGTGCGCTTCACCGCCAGACGTTCCAAAGTGAGTACAAGGCGAGCATAACTAGTTTGTATTGATTGTATCTTTATCTTTACGTTTCAGTTGGCTTGGCTTGCTGGAGAAGACCATGTGGTTGCAACATCTTTCCGGTCTATTGGCTGCTTCGGTTACAGTCTGCCATGCGATCGAGAAGAAAGGTCGCCCAGTTTTGGTTCACTGTTCAGATGGTTGGGATAGGACGCCACAGATCGTGGCTACGGCTCAGTTGTGTCTTGATCCATTTTACCGAACTGTTGAAGTATGTGTGCATTTTTGTTCGTCTGCCGTCATCTGGTTATTGACTATATTTCCATTTAAAGGGTTTTCGAATACTTGTGGAGCGCGAGTGGCTGAACTTTGGACATAAATATGCCGATCGCTGTGGACATGGTCCCGGTTCGGACGAGCTGAACGAACGATGTCCGGTGTTCCTGCAGTGGCTTGATTTGGTACACCAAATACATAAACAGTTTCCGTGTAGTTTTGAATTTAGTATGGGTTATTTGGTAAGTAACTTTGGGGGGTATTCAAAGGTTTTCTTGACATATTTCCTGTCATTTTTTCAGATTAAGCTAGCTCAGCACTCACTGTCGTGCCTTTTTGGTACATTCTTCTGCAACACGCTTAAGGAACGCATCGAGAATTCGGTATTTGAACGAACGTTTTCTGTATGGCCCTTTTTGTCCGGACCAATGTATAGAAATCCGTTGTATGTTGCAAATAAGGAGAAGGTAACTTGCTCATTTACTTTGTGCGAGTCTAGCATTATAAATTCTGAATTCGTAGGTTTTATGGCCTGCACATAACGTAAGAGACTTATCACTATGGACTGAAGTGTATTTAGGAAGCTTAGGTAATCAGAATGTGGCTGATTTTCCACACTGCAACTCAGACGGGGTTCAGGGATCAACAAGTAAGCGTTTATTTGAATTATAGATGGGCCTTCAACTACGTTTGGTTTTCTATTAGGCCCAATGGCGAAGACAAGATCTTATGGCGACCTTATAACAGCTGGTATCAATCAGAATGGAATTTCAAGAAGATCAAGCGACCCAAACATGACTGTTGAACCTAGGTGAGTTACTTTATGTGATGACAGTTTTTTTTTGTTTTACACGAATCACTCGTCTTACGCAGAAATGTTATTTGCTTCCGCTGAGTCCAATCTAAAAACGTTCGCTTTTCCTTACAGTTTAATGATAGCCGTTAACAATTCGCAAACAAATTCCATCAGTGATGTCCCATCCGATCGCGAGGACTCTCCCGACATTATCGCAAATCTGATTCACGACACAACTGAAAGGCTGCAACATCTTACAAATGAACTAAATCAAAACGACGACGATGATAATTTTAAGATAAAAACCACAGCTCTGACTACCGCCCGACGGAAAACCGACACAGAACTTTGCACAGATACGCAACAAACACTGTTAGATGAGCACAAACTAATCGACGACATGACGAAAGGGTACAGTCTGAATGGGCTAGGAGGCGGCAGCATCACATCCGTAAATGGTTCTAATGGAATTGACATTGTGAGTGAGAATGGAACAAATGGAACTCGAGGAAATGAAGACGCCGATAAGGACTACGACAATGACACTGTGGACGGCTTTGCAAAGCCTGTGGATATTAACTCGGATCTGATGTTGCAAAGTGTCGATTTGGGAGGTGAGCTTTCTACACACAATATGTTGCATAATAATAGCTCTGTTTCACACTCAATGGTTTCTTAGCTAACAACGTTTCCTTAACGTTGCATGTGAAAAAGGCATTGGGTTCTGATATTTGGCAAACGCACCAAAACAGAAACTCTTTCTAACTCGAGTTTTAACTTACAGATAGCGGCAATTGTAACCTGCTATCTGCGTCTGTGATGGACACAAATGGCCTGCAAAATGCGTGGCACGGCTCTGTGCACACCAGCACCGATACCCTTGTGCCAATGTCAGAGCTGCAAAACTCTCCAAACAAAAGCGCCACGGCCCAACGTTGCGAAAACAACACATTAAACGACAGGGACGTAACAACACCAAATCCATTTAGTACCACAAATGGCAGTGATGACAATGTCGATGGCGTTCGAACTGTCCAAAGAGAGGAGGTGAGTCTTGAAGTGTATATTTGTGTTGGAGTGCAGTTCCAAAAACATGTGCATTTGCTTATAGAAAAGACCAGCCAATGCAGCAATTTTGCCAAAAGTTCATAGCAAACCAAACTTGTCTATGCTAAGCAGCTGTAGTTCAAATAGCAATACCGTCAATCCCATGGAGGAAAGTATTCTCATATTGCCAGAGCACCAGAAACTCGAGATATCTGTCAGTGGAAAATGTGAAACAGTCATCAATAGCACGTCATCACATCGGCGACGACGAACGTTCTCGTCCAACTCGAGAAAAGAGCTCACATCCAATGGCAAGAACACGAACGGCAGGTGGGTTGTTGACAAGGGAATTTTTATTTTATTCCGTTTATTTGGTAATAACTTTATTTAGCTCGACAATATCGAGGTTTTCAACTCCTGGTGTGCGGTCGCTACCACTTACACCGCCAGGCATGCCGGAACGGCCACAAATTGCTATTTCCTGCCCCGATGGACTAGCCCATGCGCTAAGCGAACAAAACATAAGACTTCAGCAAATCGTTCACGAACACAAAGTGAGTATTCGATGAGTATTCGTTTAAGGCCGGCTACTGACATTATGGGTAACATTTACATTTTCTCAAGGTTCGTGAAGATGCACTTCTCCGAGAACTACATGGAATGAGAATGGCTCTCTTGAAGAAAATCTGTCCGAACTGCAACAATGCTCCAGTTGTCAATGATGAACAGGTAATTCACTCGTTTGTTTCACTAAACTTTTGGTTTTGTTTTATGAATACTTCAAACAAACGGCAGATGTTATTAGGAAGCGCATTCTCATTTGATTATAAACTTTTGTGTATAGGAATGCAACTTTTCATCTACACTCTGCTCTATGAGACGTCTTAGTTTTAATACGCACTATCTCATTCATTAAACTATTCTTTTGTTTTGTTTTTATTTTTCTTTATATAAATTGGTTTCTTCGCGAAAAGGTAGATGTGATCATGAATCAAGAGATAAATTTATTAAAGCTTTGCTACTGTTGTTCGTCTGAAAGTCAAAGGAGATGTTGTGATGATGGTGCAATGTTTTACGGAAGTAGACCTATATCTCCGGTTAGTTTTATTATTTTGTTCACTTTTTTCTTTTAAATTATTTCTCAGTTTGCTTTTGCTGTATATAAAGTTTTTTTTTATCTTTTTGAATTCGCCTAAATTCGCATTTCATTTATAATTTGTATATTATGTTGATGGACCTCCAGTTGCGTCTTCTTTTTGTTTTTTCTCTTTCCTTTCAAACTTAAGTTTCGATGCGCAATAGCTGTTTAATGTATTCTTTGTTTTTTTTTTCCGTCACCATGTCATTAATTTCATGAACAAAAGTCACCAAAACATACTGAAACGAACGATGTTTCTGTAACATGCTTCATTCTCTGCCGCTAGAGTCGTGTATCATTATAATTTTCGGTCTAAAAGCTTTGCAAGTTGGAAATCTATTTTTTGTATCTTTAGTTTAAGGTGTTTCTTTTGCAGTAACGTTTCAAAGATTTTCTTTATTAAAACTAATAACTAAAATTTCTGATGAACATGTGTATGTAAGCTCCAGCAAATAGTCTGGTGGCAGTTTCACAGATTCGAGTAGTGCCTATGTCTTTGTCCGTAATTCATGGACAGCGACTTGAAAATACACTCTACAATGTGTGTTGTTTTATCAGTTCTAATTGTAAGCGCCTGCCCAACAAGATGAAACTTGTATATTATGGCGTTTTCGATTGAAGAAAAGAATTGCCCTTTCTATGAAAATAGCAAATCTAGAAGTGCTCTTTCGATGTATTCTGTTTCATTGAAAAAAAAGGTGCACTTCCAGGTCAATTCTTAACACGACAGAAGTGTCCGGAATATTTTTAGAGAATTGCCCTGAACTCACCAACACATACTAACAAAATGTCAGATTGAAGTGTTTGTTGTAGAAACAAATTTTTTGCTGTGATCCGAAAATATACAATTATGCGTGCAAAATGTAAACTTAAATTGAAATATGTATATTGATTTGGCTGTATTTATCATAGACAAACCATACTGAGATCCCCAACTCACAATCCTCTTGCCGCTGGGCCCCTCAATTTTTTTTCAAATTCGCCATTTTGTTTTCCTATCGGTGTTATGTCAAAAAAGAATCCGTGTGACATGCAAAAACATACAAAAAATGCTAAAATAAATGCTGCCAACCTCGGCAACCGTGGGGAAATGTGAAAGAGTTCGGGAATACCACATTTTTTCATTACTGAACGCCATTGGTTAGTTATTATAAATTGTTAAAAGGCGAATAATTTGATTTGTTTGGTTAGTAAAACTATTTAAAGTTGATGTTCTATATACTAGAAACATATTAGAACAAACATGGTTGTGTATTTTCCGCTTTTGGATAGCATTAACTTCGATTTCGTGTGTAAATTTTTCTTAAATAATGAAGAAAATTTGCTCAAAATGTTTTCATTTTCCCTCAACCAATCTACATTGTTAATTTTTCATGAACATTTTAAGCAAATGTGCACTTATTCCTAAAAAAAAAATATTATCCACACGTAACGAACAATTTCAAATTTAACGGATAAAACTCTATGAACTCTGCCAGCAACTTTGCCCACAGCGGAAGTATCTCATATCTGCTGGGAGTGTGTTGGTGAGCCGGAATTTTTGAAGTTTCGTGACATTTGTCAATACGATTTTCTATGTAACAATCATAGACAAACCATACTGAGACCCCCAACTTACAATCCTCTTGCCGCTGGGCCCCTCAATTTTTTTTCAAATTCGCCATTTTGTATTCCTATCGGTGTTATGTCAAAAAAGAATCAGTGTGACATGCAAAAACACACAAAAACTACAAAAATAAATGCTGCCAACCGCGGCAACCGTGGGGAAATGTGAAAGAGTTCGGGAATTCCACATTTTTTTCATTACTGAATGCCATTGGTTAGTTATTATAAATTGTTAAAAGGCGAATAATTTGATTTGGTTGGTTAGTAAAACTATCTAAAGTTGATGTTCTATATACTAGAAACATATTAGGACAAACATGGTTGTGTATTTTCCGCTTTTGGATATCATTAACTTCGATTTCGTGTGTAAATTTTTCTTAAATAATGAAGAAAATTTGCTCAAAATGTTTTCATTTTCCCTCAACCAATCTACATTGTTAATTTTTCATGAACATTTTAAGCAAATGTGCACTTATTCCTAAAAAAAAAATATTATCCACACGTAACGAACAATTTCAAATTTAACGGATAAAACTCTATGAACTCTGCCAGCAACTTTGCCCACAGCGGAAGTATCTCATATCTGCTGGGAGTGTGTTGGTGAGCCGGAATTTTTGAAGTTTCGTGACATTTGTCAATACGATTTTCTATGTAACAATCATAGACAAACCATACTGAGACCCCCAACTTACAATCCTCTTGCCGCTGGGCCCCTCAATTTTTTTTCAAATTCGCCATTTTGTATTCCTATCGGTGTTATGTCAAAAAAGAATCAGTGTGACATGCAAAAACACACAAAAACTACAAAAATAAATGCTGCCAACCGCGGCAACCGTGGGGAAATGTGAAAGAGTTCGGGAATTCCACATTTTTTTCATTACTGAATGCCATTGGTTAGTTATTATAAATTGTTAAAAGGCGAATAATTTGATTTGGTTGGTTAGTAAAACTATCTAAAGTTGATGTTCTATATACTAGAAACATATTAGGACAAACATGGTTGTGTATTTTCCGCTTTTGGATATCATTAACTTCGATTTCGTGTGTAAATTTTTCTTAAATAATGAAGAAAATTTGCTCAAAATGTTTTCATTTTCCCTCAACCAATCTACATTGTTAATTTTTCATGAACATTTTAAGCAAATGTGCACTTATTCCTAAAAAAAAAAATATTATCCACACGTAACGAACAATTTCAAATTTAACGGATAAAACTCTATGAACTCTGCCAGCAACTTTGCCCACAGCGGAAGTATCTCATATCTGCTGGGAGTGTGTTGGTGAGCCGGAATTTTTGAAGTTTCGTGACATTTGTCAATACGATTTTCTATGTAACAATGTTAGCGCACCAGATGTGTACACTCCATAAAAAATATAGCTTGTAGGCTAAGTAACGGGAAATCGGCCGGAGTTGGTGGTCTCAGTATTGTCTCTGGTATTTATTACTGCAGAAAACAAAAAACAAGTAGCAACAGAAAACCAAATCTCTCATATGGTGTCTACCACTATTACAAAAGTGCTCCAACGAATTTCATTGAAAAGAGCAATTCTGAATTTCGGGGCAATTCTCTCGGATCTTCAATCGAAAACGCCATTAGTAAATAAGTTGCAAAACACACGATGTCACATGTCTTATAAAATTTATAACAAAAACGAGCTGGAAAATCCTATGTACCAACTAAATATGTTCACACATAAAAATCATGAGCCCAAAAGTCTTGAAATTACTTACAGGACTTTGCCATGTTGTTGCCCCAAATGGTGCAAGAGAATTTTTGTGGTGAAACCCAAAATAGGGGGGAGCGTCAAAAAAAAAAACACCCTTTGTGTGCTAGTACTAACTTGATGCAGTTACTTCTGTCCTAAATGCCCATCGATTACAACACCTACTTTGAAATGACAGCATATACGAGTGCCTGCTCTGAGATTGAAGCACACCGTTTTGTTAAAATATTTTTGAGGGACATTTTTAACCACGCAAAGATAAATTATGTGCCTAAGATTGTAGTATTCTGCTCACATGCCCAATTGACAAGGTGCTCACTTATTTGTACCGACATTTTTGTGTTTACTTTTTTAAAAGCTCGTCCATAATAATCTCGCAAGTATACTGTTGTAGAACTCCATGTAATGTGATGTGAACGAAACAAGCATAATATTTCCTTCAAACTACTCTTGTTTGTTTCAGAATAATACCAAATGCATTTGCACGATACCGGCTGTGGATCATGTTTTGAAAACCGAAAAGTCTTGATAAAGAAAAAAGAAAATTTACCCACGATTAACCATTTTCCCCATTAATTAAAAAAAAAAAAAAAACATTACCTGCCTTTGTAACTATTCTATTTTAGCCCGCTTCATTTGCATGAACTCAGAACTAAATCTTATAACAATGCACAATTCAAATTGATTTTTAACAATAATGCCTCTGTGTGCGAATGTGAGTGAGTGTGGATCTTGTTTTGATTATTTTATTTTAATAAACTTTTATTTGTCGTTTCTCATCAACATTGGGCCTCCGTTTTGGTTGTTTTACCTCATTTAATTACAGTGTTCTGTGCTGGATAATGTGGAAAATATCTCAGTGTGTTCGTGGGAGGCTGTTGAAGACCGCAGCGGAGCCTCATCGTGCGCCAGTTCCATACAGCCCAGCAGTAGTGTACTTTGGGTGCCCGATCATGCAGTTTCAAGATGCACAAGTTGCCAAACGGAGTTTTGGTTGGGCAGGCGGAAGCATCATTGCCGGTGTGAAACTTTGTACAATTGAATTCGTAGTAGTATTTTCGGACACAAAAAAAAACATTTTTGCTTCCTTTGTTTGTCACGATGCATTTTTTTGTTTTTAAATTATTTTGCACCCTCCATTGATTACGTTTGGTTTTTATATTAATTCTGATCATGCAAATCGTGTAACATGGAAACCCTGTAAAATTAATGTAGTCTTTCGTTATTGTAAAGGTCGTGTGGACAGATTTTTTGTGCTGATTGTTCAGAATTCTGGGCACCCCTACCCGATGAGAAACTATTTAGCGACGTAAGATTGTGTGGTCCCTGCTACCACTCGGTTACAACACGAATCCAGGTAAGCAAACTGACATTGATAGCAAATCAGAAAGTAACATAAGAAACTAAATCCAAGCAGTTGCAACAAAGCCGGCCTCTCTGTAATCAGTATAATAATCAAACAATTACCAGCAGCAGCAACAACATAAGCACATCAAATTGCCCATTAGAAGTCAATTTAAACTCATCAACGTCCCCGTCACCGCTTAACAATAATCTTAACATAAATGTTACCTCAAGTGCAGCAATGGAAGCATGCAAACATGCTGTCAACCAGCCTCGCAATGATCGCGGGCTATTCAAAGCCACAACTGCTTCCAATTAAACAAAAACAAAACAGAAATCAAAAACTTTTTGTTTTGTAAAATAATAAACAAAAATGACAAGAAACTATATATTATTTAACAATACAAAAAACAAAGAACAAAAGTTATATACAAAATGAAAAGAATATATTATTATAATAATTGTCATGTTTGTATTTTGAGAGACACTTGCATATACAACAATATATTTATATGTGTAATATTTAATATGTACAGGCGAACACGTGTTTACTCTATTTGTTTCCTTCTCATCCTCGTTTTATGTTATGTAATGCAAAAAAAAAAAACAATTTACAGGATATATGAAAAAAAACCTATGCCTAATTGTGTATTTATTTGTTGTTAAGTTTAAAACGAGATCGAAAAAATTTATTTTTAAGAATTAAATAAAATTATGAAAACAATTTTACCTAAACAATAAAGAAACCATTTTAAATTATATAGACAAAATTATTGCTTATACTTATAAAGTAAACAAAAGAAAACCAAATTATATATGGAAACTAAATTCTTACTTGACAACTGGAAGACAAAGATATACATACCTACTATGTAAAGCTATAACAACAATAAAAATATTTAAAACTTTCACCAAGTGGGTTTAATTGTTCCATATTCAAAAGAAGTTGTTTCGTTTGATTACCTATTGAATAACGAGGACACATAACTAGCAATAGCGAACCGCACGCTCCAATGCGAACTATAAAATTCTTCCTATTCGAAGAGGCTTTAAGGGTCGCAGATAATAGACGTTTTTCTTTTTTAGTTCAGAGCACAACCTGAACTGTTATACAAAAAGTCCGTGTTTCTTTTTTAGCTCAGATTCATCAGAGCTCAGAATTTCCTTTTCCTTTTTTCCATCAGAGCGCGTTCTATGAGCTCAGAATAAATTGACTGACTTCCACACTTCCAGTCACATTTGACAGAAAAAAAACAGGATCAAAAAAATAGTTGAAATGGCGGACGAACCTTGCTGTTCTGGAACCGAATATTAACCAATTTAATAAATATTCAATTTATGCATATATTTACAACAAGTGACAGCTATGTGCTCAAGAGTGTTTCATAAATACCTCAGAACAATCTGAGTACGCTCGCTTCAGAGCGCTCGCATAATGCTCGAGCTCAGTCCAGAGCTCAACTCTGAACTAAAAAAGAAAAGCGCCTAATGTCAATCCCAGCGTAGTATCCAGGAAATTTAGATGTCAAAAGGACACAAAGACCTCTGGGAGCATTAACAGGACACTGTTCGATGGGTATACCACGTTAGAATGAGACTACCTAACAAGGATCTTTGCAGGAGCTGTATGGATGAGGAGGAAAAAAAAAACACTGCTCACCTTCTTTGCACCTGTGCAGTTGCCCAAGACCAACCAAAAGGATTCTTCTTCGAAGACGTGGGGCCCTACACTCTATTTCGACCCATTCGTAATAGCTTTCCACTTCCGCTTTTTAGTAGGTACTCTGTAATAATTTCGGAGTTCTAAATGCGACATATGTACATTTCATTCCTCTTTCGAAATACAGAGTAGAAAAGGTTCGTTTTCGAAAACTTGTACTTTCGGGGCGAGATACAGAGTAGGGCCCCTGAGCGTGAGGACAAACGCTGTATCAGCAAATAGATTACAAAGTCTAAATGGCTTCAATGAGCAACAATACAAATTCGGTGCCAGAAGGTTTTTACTCATCCGTTTCTGCCTGCACCATTATCTTCTCTAAGACGGGATGTTAGAGGTTATAAGCGGGGGTAGACTGCTTCGGTCACCCTTCATATATCCAAAACAAATTGTTACCCGGTTACATCCACCTTTTGACCGACTTGCTACTTCCCAGAAATGCTTTCTGTAGCAGAGACATAGACGAGGGCTCGACTGCTTCGGTCACCAGTCGCCTACCCGAAGACAAATCGTCAACCGGTCACCTTCACCTTGACCAACTCAATGTACCCTGTGTGGGGTATGTAGCAGAAGGAGTGATTACATCAATCACCGCTTATATCCTAAACCAGTATACGTTATTTTGACAAGTTTTCGGGGATTGATTATAGGCGAGTGGTAGACTGTTTCGGTCACCCTTCGTAGACAAATCGTCTACGGTTACGTCCATTGACTAACCCAGAACCACCTTTATATAACGGCAGGGTTGATTGTCTCAAACACCGCTTCTGCGCCACACTCCTTTTCGTCAATCATGTGGTATCACAAAGGAACTAAACATCTGGCCTAAGTGTGCACTTCTAGACAGACACCTAACTCAATAGCCGGAGAGCTAGCTAAGGAAATACATTTGCAATTTATAGAGCATCGAAATCCCTCTAGTTAGTGTGCCATACTCTCGTTATTAATTGATCCGGGAAGCTGTTCAGTGGTGGGGGTGAGAGTGGTTAGGCAAGAAAGGGACAGTTAACAGACACCAAAACGTTTACAATTCTTATTTTATTTATTATTACCGCAAAACCCCGTTTAAAAAAATACAAACATTTATACAAAACGAAACATAGTATAAATAATGCATATTAACAACATTCTTCCAACAGATAAGGACTATCGAGCGCACCTAATCCGGCTGCAACTCCGCCCTCATTGGCAGTGGAAAGCTTCGTCCTTAGCATATGACCGGCTTGATAATTTGTATACACTGTCTTAGAATCACCTATTATAACACCAAATACACCCAATTCGGAGACCAAGTCCACCAATGGCGGTGGCATAGGTCCACCTGGACGAATCATATAGCCCTTGGTAACTGGCGGATGAATCCTATCCATTAAAATCCATGCTGAGCGTTCAACAGCGGTCATACCCTATACAAAAAAAGTATATTAAATGTGTAACAAAAAAAAAACCTAACCATACTTTTAATGCATCTGGAATGTCGGCACCATAGACATTATTACCACCTCCCTCTCTTTGCGGCTTCAAGACAAATCTAAATAAAATGCACCAATTATGCCGCTTTTATTGCTGTAACATTATGTGACAAACCTCTCAGGATCCTTCAAAGCCATTTCATAGGACGCATTACCAGATTCGTTGTTGTCCAACGAATACAAGCCCGTGAATATCTTTCCAATTGCTTTCACCTTTAACACAGACATCAAGTATGGCATGAATTAAATTGACAATGAAATCAATTACCTTTTCTGGGTCGGTTATGAACCTCTCCAGCATTCCTGGTGTGGCCAGGGCTTGTTGTACTTTTTTGGTACCCGCCAAATGGTATTGTATTGAAGGCGACTTTATAGCTTTGGAACACTCGATTAGGTAACGTGCGTCCCATTCGTTTTGGGAATGATAGTGACCAGGTTCGTAACCAGCACGAAAATAGACAACACTGACCTCCTGACCATCGCTATATATATAAAATATTGTACGTAATTGTTATTTTTGCTTATAGCATTTCACTCACATAAGTAGCTCGTTCTTCATTCCCAGTTTACCTTGTTCATGGACTTGGGTTAGGGTCTTTCGCACAACCTTGATGTTGGGGTTTGTTTCGCGAATATAAAACTCATGGAACCTCTGCAATAAATGTACGTATTTATTATTACAAAAAAAAAAATAAGCCAACTTGTTTTTGGTCCATGCATCGCAATTTTAAGAGAAACAAAATCGAATGTGAGTGGACGCAACAACAAACATTGGAGTACTTAATTTTATTTAAAAGCTATAAATAAATACAGCTAGTTTCTTAAATACAAAGCAACAAGGAAGTATTTATCCTGAACTGGTTCAGTTCACCTTCTTTAGAAACTTGTTCTATCTAGGCCCCTAAAGTCCAGCATATCGGCCGGCTAACGTAAAAGTAAATTACCATTTACCTGGTCACAAATATTGTATGAAATATCCTCGATAACAAATAGGATCACAGATTTAGGGTTTCCATATAGCTCCCATGCCTTGGTCATACCTCCGCATAGTCCAGAAAGAGCATTGTTCTCTGGCAGCTGAAATTACTTCACAAATAAACGAAATGATCTTTTGACTTACTCGAGACAAGAACCTTACGTTTTTCACTTTATCACCGTGATTTAGTTCGTGAAGGACGTAGCTGTAAAATGTGTTAAGGCATTTGTTTTAAAATGTTCAAAATCAAGAAAAATAAAAACAAAAACAAGCTTTCTGGTACGAATAAATAAGTTTGGATTAATAGAGCTTATATTATTGATATTAGGCAAATTATTATTTGTTTGTACCTTAAGCGAAGCTTAGAAAAAACAAAAACAAAAGGCTTCTAAGAGAATGAAATGAAAAAAAAGTATTAGACGTGTTTACTGTTTACAAAACTCAAGCATGCTAATAGAGAGGTAGAAATGACGTTCTAGAAAAAAAATGCTTTGTAGTTACTAACATTTTTGCCGGTTTTAATAGGTTGTTTCGCGTACCTACTTTTCTATGGCAAGTTATACAAATTTGTCAACATTTGACTTCATTAAAAACGCTTGCCACCAACGATTTGAATTACATAAATTGAATGCCTGTGTGACACACTGTAATTAACCGTACGCGGGTCAAATCAGAGGCAAGACAAGTGTACAAGTACAAGTACCTTGGATCGGGCTCAAATCGTTCCTGTCAAAAAAGACAGAAAAAGAGATTAACAAGTTCCCGTCTCGGCTGGAAACAGCTTTAAGATAATACGTTCGGATTTATATTTTAGTGATGGCGGCTTTCGTTGAAGTTCCGAGAAATTGCCCCGAAATTCAGAATTGCTCTTTTCAACGAAATTCGTTGGAGCACATTTTTAATACTGGTATAGACACCATATGTGAGATTTGGTTTCTGTTGCCACTTTTTTTCTTGTTTCCTAAAATAAATACGAATGTATTAGTTAGCCAAATCAATTTGCTAGTGTGTTTTGGTCAGATCAGGGCAATTAAAAGTATGCCCGACACTTCTGTCGTTTTAAGAATTGACATGGAAGTGTACATTTTTTTCAATGAAACATAATTGGTCTGTTCCTTTACTTTTGTAGTAAGATTGGAAAAGACTGTCAAAATGGCAGTGGTGGGGATAAATTCTCTCACAGAAAGAGACACTTACGAAAAAGTTAGGGAACGTTTTTGTAGTAAACTACGAAAATGACAGATACATAATTCAAAAATTCAAAAAAGTACGAAAAGTCGTTAAAATATAGTATAAACTCGAAGAACTTGCTAAATTAAAAACAAAATTAGTTGATTCATCTACTTGGCGATGAAAGTGATTCGGAATTAATCGAATTTCTTCTTCATGATTCCAAATCCGTGTACCTATATGGAATAGTTTATACTGATTGAAGTACAAGCATTCGAGAAGAGGAAAAAAACACACGATATTCAAAGCTTCGTTTCGGAGACGATTGTCATTTCTTACTCCTTACGGTACTTACAGTAAGAAGAAGAATTTCGACTTTCGAAAAGAATTTCAGGAGAACATTCAATTTTATTTTCCTCTTTTTTTGATAGCAAAACAAATACACTCATATGTCAAATAGGACAATTAATTTTTAATCAGCTGTTATTTGTAAGGTGACTAACAACTTTTACCATTCTTATACCAAGAAATTTGTTGATTAAGAATTCGTAAGATTCTCAGTAGAGGGGCAATATCTTGCTCTCTCGATGACGCTCTCTTTTACGAATTTTTCGAGTTAAGGAACGGTATTGAGTAAAAATTCGTAAAAATTCGTAAGATTTTAAAGAAAAGGAACAGACCTATAGAAAACATAGAAAGAGCACTTCTATATTTGATCTTTCCATAGAAAGGGCAATTCTTATCTTCAATCGAAAACGCCATAAATCTGACAGCTGACTGACTTGTTGTATTTCAGTTTTTATTGGCCTAGATTGGTCACGTAAATAGTTTTTTTCAATTGATGTTTATGGAGGGGTAGCATACTGCCTGCATACTCATGTGGTATTCGATTGGGCTTTTTCAGATTCGCTCTCAGATTTCGGATTTCGTGTGTCTAATCGAACATGAAAACGTCACTTGCTCTTTTTACCCGACTGGACACAGGGAGGGTTATGTGTTTCCTACGGGACTCCCTGTAGCCTCAACGGCATGACCGATTTTGAAGAGTGGGGTGTCATAATATTCGTATTCTTCCCCGGAGTGTCATAGGCTAAAAATTTTAAAAATAAAAAAAAATTAATTAAAAAAACCAAAAAACCCGACTGGCTGTAAAAAAAAGAATTAAAAAGATGTGAACAAGACGCATTTAAGTACGTATAACTAACTATTATAACAAATTACTGATACAAATATGAAATGATTTCTATTTTATACAAAACTCTAATGGCATTTTTTTTGCTCTCAAAGCAGTTTTTACATTCCAACCATCTTGGATTTCTCTATAGAATTCTAGAGCCCAGATGTGAGTAGATTTGCTAAGTAGAACTGTTTAAATTCCAAATGTTGATAATATATGGAACCAACAAATTTTGAATAAAAGTTCGTATTGTAATGCATTTATTGCCACATAAATTGTGCAATTTACGAATATTGATGGTAAATGAGTTTTTTTTTTTTTGTTTTACATTTTTTGGAAATATTATGCAATATCTACCACTTTTGCATATATTTCAATCAACAAAGTGACAGTTGACAGTTTTACAAATTTTCAAATTATATTTTGGATAGATTTACAACTCCTGAAAATGTACTGGAGGCTCCAAATCATCTGAACGACGGAAAGGCTGCAGGATCGGATGGAATTCCCTCCGAATTTTAAAGATATAGGGCAAACTTGAACTTATTATTAAAAGTTATTTTTAAATTCCTCATACTAAAAATGAAGCCCATAAAACCTATTTTCATTGCGCTTCTCATAAATTGTTTCAAATTTATCCCGCTCTGAACCAAAAGCGCTAGCAATAATGTTGGAACCAAAGCGAAGTTGGCAGTATATAATGCGTCTATGCTCTCAATATTTTCACCAATGAAAGTGCTTCCTCTAACGCTGCGCTTACTGTCTGTCAACAGGTCGCATCCGGCACGTGCGCCGCCTAACCAGATACCTTTCAAATCCATACTCCATTGACTTTAAGCAGTTTATAATTTATGTATCTATTTAGAAATAAATATTACCAGACTTGTTTTTAGTAATATGTATTATGATATTATGAGTATTAGACTATATGCGCATTTATTGTTTTAACGTTTTACTTGAACTTCCGAAAAATGTTTACCAAAGATGTTTTTCTTAAGCTTGATTACCAATTTCATTGCATGTAAGCTTAGAAAAATGCGGGTCAATACAAATTGAACTGCTTCGATACGGACTTCCGGGGGAGCTTAAAGGTTACGATTACTGTTAAAGCTTAACCTTAAGTTTAGTGCAGAGGCAAACCCAAATATATAAAATATATAAGAAATGGAAGAAAGCAAGGGCATTTTTGGGTTGCTAAATTAAATCTAAACCCACGACCGAATATTTGCAAGCTCGTGACGAACGCTTGACAAAATAGTGCACGCGACCACACCGACTTCTTTTTATTCGCGATCGCTACGCTCATGTGTACAATACTCATGGCGCGACAAAAAAAAAAAAAAACAGCTCGTGTAACATTGGCCTTAAAGTCTGCTGCAAAATGAGTTCGAACTTTGGTTAGCTAGTCAGGATCAGGACAAGTTGTTTTCATAGCCCAGCGCCCTGCAGTGGCAATAAAACCTTCGGCTTATGTCTGTTTGGTGTAAAAAATATATTTTGTATTTGCTTATGTACAGTTTATGTAACGGATGAGTAAAATAACACTAGGCAAATGTCATGCAAGTCTTCCATGTAAACTCTAAAAGCAAAAATCTAACACTATATTTCATTACATTCATGCGTTATTACTAAGCAATTTTAACAAAAGAAAACTACAAAGAAAAAAACGAACTAAGCTAAAATATGGTTAAACCTTTGTTATTTTTTTATCTTGCTTAAATTAAGAAAGACTGATGATGTAGAAAGAGAAAAATAGAGATAACACAAATAAAAAACTTTGAATACCTCTGCAGAGGCGTCATATTTGTGGATATGCCACCAAAACTAGAGGCAATTGTGTTGAATTCGACTTGTTTAATGTCATTGCCGTCATAACAGTGGGCCAAATAGTCAGATCGAAACAAACCGAGGGAAAGAGTTTCCTGGAAATGAAAGTTTCATTGATATTTTGTTGTTGCTGTTTTTTTTTTTTTTTGCATGAAATAAGAAATGAGTAAAAAAAAATTATTTGCAGTTATTTTGCAGTGTTCTGCTTCTTTTGTGTTAAAACAAAATATGCGATTAAAATGATCGGTGAAATGATGGCTAGACTTTGATACTATGTACCATTAGTTTGGTTCAACGTATAGAGGTATCTGTGAAATTTTGCAAAGGAAACTGTCCTGGCCTGTACACTGTACGCATTTGATTTACTTTTTATTTATTTTATTACATAAATATTTTTTTTCCTAACAGAAAAACATAGAAAACTCTTTTTTCTGTCGTGTTGATATTGTTAGAAATATTTTTTTTTATTATTTAATTCAACATAAAACGAAAGAAAAAACAAACAAGTGCATTTGAAGTTAATAAGTGCATAGGGTGCAAGAAGTATTAGGAACAAAAATCACACAATTTTCGCCGCTCAGAGCAATAGCGATTCAAAGCTGTATTCATTGAAAGAATAATTATTAACAACTTGTTACACAAACCAAACCACAACCCAAATGCAATATTAAACAGCTTTTTTTTTTTTTGTAAACAAAAATAACAAACTTTTTTCTATGTGCATAGTTATCAACTTCCAAAATAATTTTCATTAATTTCAAAACACATAACATGCTCAGTCAAGCTATTGGATAGAAGCAAATATAGCGCAATGTTAAATTAAAATAAAAGCATTTGAAGTTAAATCTGTTACTGAGTGTTTTTATTTAATGATAAAAGTTAAACAGAAAATATATTGAAAAAAAAATTATATAAAAAATAAAACATGTAAAATAAAATAAAACAAAAACGAAACATTATTTGCTTGTTTTTTGTTTTGTAATGTGCACCTTTGAATTGTTTTACTGGCTGGTCCTAAATGGCCGAAACCAGAAGCTATTGTGTTAATTTCAACTTGTTTCCAGCAACAGTAGGCACAGGGCTTGAGTTTATCTTTATTTTCAAGACAGCACGTCTCCAACATCAAATCAGATCGAATTAGTCCCAAAGATAATGGCTTCAGTAAATGAGGTTTGCATTTTGATTTCTTCTTACTTATATGCATATAACGACTTGCGTAGGTTATGTGCAAAAGCAAAAACTATTTCTCTTTAAGCGTTTGCACATAGCATACATATAATAAATATTATGTAGGAACATTAGAGTGGTCCAAGGTTGTAGGAGGTTTTAAAATTTTTTTTTTTAAGGCATTTTGTTTTGCAAGTCATAAAAATGTTCGCTCGCTGAAAGTGAATGCAGCTTACGGGGTCCCAATGGGAACTTTAAAAGAGCGGTTACATGAAAACGCTGCATTAGCGTTAAATGTGCTTCTCGCACGTTCACTTTTAACGGCAAACGGGTACTAGAGGAACGCTGAACCAAACCATAAGTCCAGGCGTACATGCCTACACCAAACTGAACTCGCAACCAGTTAATAGGACTAAGGCCGGTATTTATCAAGCGCTCTTAAATCGATTATTAGTTTACGAAGCTCATAAATGTAAGTTTTTTTCGACTTATTCACCAAGCACTATTACGGTTGAATCTATGCTAGTTCGAATATGCGAACAAATAAAATTTGAATTTGCTTTTTTTTCTTATCGGAAAGACTTGGCTTCCTTCCCTTCCCTTTTAAAAATGACAGCTGATTTCGAATTTTCGAATTTGTTACTGCTCTCAACTTAAGATTGGTCGGGAACACTCGTAAGTTTTAAGAGCGCTCCTAATTGACGAATAGGTTTACGAAGCTCTTAGTTTAATATTGGTCGGTGAACACCGGCCTTAGTCACAAATATGTGCAGGCTGTTTTAATAATTATTGTCTTACTGAGTATTAGTATTATGTATTTCTAGGTACTTTACACTGTTTTTCTGAGATTGATGCTCGCTAAAATAACCCTTCGGTTGGTCGAAATGTTACTTAATGTGACGTAAAATTTAGCCTAGACGCTTAAAACGATTATTGCTACCTACCGTAACTATGTTTTTTAGTATGGCTAGTTTCTATTACTTTGTTGGTTTGCCTTGACTCAAACTTTTAACAAATTAAAACGCTCATTATGAATTCATATTAAATAAACTTGGACCACTCTATAAGGGGTGTTACAAATGTCCAACAAATTGCGTAATATTTTCAACATTGCCTACTTTTCATTGACCAGCAGAACGTCTAACGCGTGCATATTTTTAACTAACTAACAAACTGCTTATAAATAAATCGCCCGGAAAATTTGAAATGAAATTGAATTTTTCATAGTGGTTTCGTAATATTCCCCCTTTACTTAAACAACATTGCCTCTCTTTTTGCTCCGATCTGGCGATATTTTTTTCATAGTTTGTGGTTATGGAGTTCGACATTAACATGAAGTTTCTTCCGGTCAATTGAACGCGGGCAATGATGAAGCATTAAATACAAAACCTGATGTAATGACGTTTCAAATTGAAGTTCCTAATTCCAGATTTGCTCATTTCGCTTAATTTAAAGGCAGTGCATGTGCTAGTTTCGCTTTCGTTAATAATGGTGGTTTTTAAGAATTATATTTATTTGAATCAAAGCGTTAATATTCGCATACTGTTCTTGAGACTTTCAGTTTACTTGGAATTTTCTTGATCACGCTGCACATAAAAACAAAGAAAGAGCATCTGGATTTGGTATTTTGGCATAAAGCGAATTTACATTCTTCAATGAAAAACGCCACAAACAATTGTATTTGATTTGTATTAACTGTCGACTTGCGGGCATAAAAATTGCACAATCTGTTGGACTTATCCTATTATATTGTCAGAATCAAAAGTGAAAGCATTCCAACAAAATGAGCATGAAGCGTTTTTGCTGCATAACATTGCCACTTCGATCGTCCAAAAAATAAATAATCAGAAAATCTTGTTCTGTAACTAGGCGATAACTTCTCACACACAGAAATGGGCAAGTTTATATTGCTCGTATTTGGGCTTTTCTAGCACAAAACAGTTTACAAAATGCGTGCCTTGTTCCGAGCAAATAAAGGTGCCAACACTTCGTTGGGAGCATAATTCGCCCAGTTATAGAACGTGGGCAAAGTTGTTATATTGATTAAGTCTGCCATCACGTGAAGCGCAGTTCGATGCGATAATTAACAGAAATATAAATAGATACAAAATTTTATCTTGATGATAAATGTTAATGTATTTAAAATCAACAATTGTGTTTTCACTTTTAAAACTGGCTGAGAACATACTTAACATGAAGAATAATATAATAACAGACTGTGCATTTGCATGAATATGTGCTATAAATGACAAAAATTAATAATTGACCTAACCGGTCATTAACAAAATGAGTATATCAAATCAAATAAATCTTCTATTCTATTATTCTTCTTTTGAAATTGTCTGATGGTGAAAAAAACCAAAGGTTATTCCTTCGTCGTATCAATGTAGCAAGTATATGACAGGATTTTGTAATAGGATATTTACAACAATTACACATACATTACATTCCATAGCACATAAAACGAAAATATTCAAATATAAAACATTTGAAGTAAATACAACATAGAACAATTTTTCGCACATATTAGCCATTGGGTTTGATGCGGCGTATAGCTATAGATTTAACGGGGCCATTTTACTTGTTATACAGCGAAGCTGACAACAACGCGTCAGCTTGAAGAGTCTTTAAACTACAAACGTAACATACAAGGTATGTTCTCAGACAGGATAAATATTTCGTCTTCCCAATGACTGTAACTCCAGGCTGGAGAAAAACTTGATATCCACATCTGATCGGGCAGCTAACCGATAACATGATTCATTTTTATAAGGAGGAGATTCAACTTATATTTTCTATTACCTAGATTTAATTGATGTCCATTAAGATCAGTAATATGAAATAATAAATTAGTTTTCAATCCCACCCTGGATTCATGAGAACACAAATATTTTCTAGCACGGGCCAGTGGTAAAGTCGAATTTTGAAATATTAAGCAAGGCACGAATACAACCAGTTACATTATATCATATTCATGATGTCATATTCGCCAGGGTTAATACAATAGTGCTTTCCATGACCTTCATTCAAAAAAAACATGATGTGTGGTTAAAAGTTACAAATGAAAGAATAAGAACAGTGAACAGAACACCCCCTAGCATATACTTGCTACATAAATATTAAAAGTAGGTTCCTTTATATACATAAATGCTGAAAGGATGATTACATAGGAACAGCAAGGTAATTACGCTGGAAATTTACCTGTTTGACTCCATTAGCTAATACTTTTTTGTAAATATTGAAGAGACTCCCTGTAAATTCATCTACTTTAATGGTTTCAGCCAGAGTTTTTGTAAGGAAGTCATCATCTTGGGCCACAAAATGCATCAGTTCGTTGAGAATCACTTGCAGGTCGACAGCTTTCTCGAATTCTTTTCGTGGAAACGATGACGGCGTCAAGATGAAAGGAGCAAACTGAAGAATTTCAACGGGTTGTCTTAGGAAAATAGTGAATATCATCGAATGCATTCTTACGTTTAAGGCATCGGGACTGAACTCTGTCTTCGAGCGCATTGCTGCTCCATGCATTAGAGCCCAATCCTTTGCTTTGGGAACAACATCCAGTAGAACATTATCGTCAATTGGAAAGGACACACATGATTCAAGCGTTGGTAGCGACATGATTGATTATTTTATTAAAAAAAACTTTATTTCACAACAAAGCGTGGTTGGGGAAGCAGCAATGTAACACCTGATCGACTGTTAAGTAGGTACTGATAAATGACTTGTGAAATAAATTTAAGGAGATACGAAACGGGTCTAATTTGCTTATCAATCGGTGGAATTACTTTTAGTTTTTTTATGTCGGCCTATGTAAATTTGATAAGCAAATATTAGAATTTTTAAGCAGGAAATGCAATAAAAAATACGAGCAACTCATCAACTTGGATGATAGCAAGTGACATTGGTTCAGAGGGGTTAGCTAGCTCTAGATGTAGAAACACAACGGTTATACCACGGTTCTATGGCAAGTTGAATTGCATGGTTTTGATTTGAACTGTAAATTTGGCATTTAATTATATTTTGCCGCATTTTATTGAATATCTATTTCAGCAAAAAAAAAAAAAAACTTTCCCCAATGATCTGCATAGTTCATTAATTGATGGTCGAAAACAACAGCTGGATTTCATTTTTTTGTAAAACATGAAAACCAGTGTAAAATAGATCATAATAGGAAAAAATTAAAAATGCATATGTACAACATGGCACAGATTTTTCCTCGGAACTTAATTCAAATAAAATGCGAAACGTACAGAAAATACCACTACCGTTTTTCATTGATCAAAAGAAACATCTAGAAATGTCCGGATTATTAAAAAAACTAAGGCCCCTATTATCGTTTGCGAAGCGAACACAAAAGTATGCGAATGTTAGCAGCATAAATAATGTTTTGACTTTTTTACTAAATATGAGTGCTTTTTTTTATACAATTTTAAAATAGTTAAGGCACATATTTAGTAGAGTTAATACCACAAGAGGAGTGTTTTTTTAAACTTTAAACTTAGCAAAAGTTAAGTAAAGTAAGAAAATGTGTAAAAATAAACGGTTCAGCTGTTCAATGTGAGTCCTCGAAATGCCAGGTAGAGTGTACCTATTTGTTGTAGGTACCAACCTAGGTACCTACGTGCTGAAAATCCAACATTACTTTGCTTTTCTTCGATTGAAATTAAAAAAATATATATTCCTAATATCTAACGCCTTATGTAGATGGCGCACAAGAGAGCCGCGAAATGTCATTGAGCGAAAGGGACGCTGAATTTTTCAGTTTTTCAGTACCAGTATTTGAAAAAATGTTAGTTGCGCCAGTTGAAGAAATTGAAAACATTTCCGTGATAAACCATTTAAATATATAATGAATTTACCAGAAGATGAGTGTGCTGTTAAAATAGCCGTTCGAGAGCGCCCGCTTCGAGAAATATTCCAAAGCAATGAAGTTACAAGTGTCGTCGACTACCACTCATCAAGTTCAAATGTATAATTCCTCAAGTTTCAGCTATTATCATAAATGTGTAATTGCTTTCAATCAATTGTTATTCAGATTCTTATTGTGGAGGAGCGCCCGTTTGCATTTGATCATGTGTTGCCGCCAAGTGTGTCTCAAAAGAATCTCTTTGATTTGCTGATCATGCCGCTGGTCGAAAAAGTGCAAATGGGATTCAACTGTTCCGCACTCGCGTATGGCCAGACAGGGACTGGCAAGTCATTTACAATGGGTCTTAATCCAGAGGTTAAACACTTATTGAACTATGGAGTATAATTATGTAATGGATTTTGTTTATAGAGTCTTGATGGTGAAAATGTTGGGATGATACCGCGATGTATACAAGAAATTCTCAACAACGTAATCGACAGTCAAAATGAAGACATGAAGCAGAACATATCAGCGTCATTTATAGAAATTTACAGCGAGAAGGTGTACGATTTGCTTGCAGATAGTCCTGCGGAGCCAATTATTGCAAGAGGTAGAATTATATGTTACCGGGATTTGTTTGTAGACACATGTACATACATATTTGAAGTTTTAGACAGATCTACGTGTATAAAGTGCATTGTGTGACTATACTTTTTTGTATTCTTTTATTCTATGCAGTCTATAGTTTTAAAGCGACTCTAGTTGTTATTTTTGAGTTGAAAAAAAAAAAAACAAAGTTGAAAAAAAGAACCACTCGCTGCGGACAGGATTCGAACCTGTGCGGGTAGAACCCAATGGATTTCAAGTCCATCTCCTTAACCACTCGGACACCGCAGCTCATGTCATTTGATTGCCAAATCATCACTTCTTTCCGTTAAAGGTTATGTTAGCAGCAGTAGTGTAAGATAAGAGAAGTGTATCGTGGGAGCCGATTGTCGCATCGTAACAAATGAAACACTAGGCCTTTTTTTATTATGCTCACATGATCTATATAGATCATTGATTTCCACGGTTTACAACAATAGTACGAGATCCAACTTTTGTTGTAAACCATGGAAATCAATGATCTACATAAATCATGTGAGCATAATAAAAAACGCCTACTATTAACGACCAATCGTAAAAGCAATAAACTGTTTTTTCATGCTCCTGCGTTGCTTGATCTATATTTGTAACAAATTCTATCCCCAAATTACAAATAGCAAATATCAACATCTATCTGGCATGACCAACTTTCGTTTACTACAGCCAAAAGGCATACCCTTTTGAAACAATTGCTATAAAATCGTCTTTTAACAATATCCATCGGTGTCATAATCTCTCCGTTACAGGTTACAAATTTACTGGCGGCACTAAGAAACCCATTGCTAATATCATCGATGGCTACGCACTTCTTAACCAAGGCACCAAAAACCGTCATGTTCGTCCGACAAAACTTAACACTCAAAGCTCTCGATCACACGCCATATTCACTATTTACATTCGAAGTGAAAAATCAAACAAAATAACACAGTCCTGCTTGAATTTGGTAGACTTGGCCGGCTCCGAGGGCGTTCGTCGCACAGGACATCAAGGGGTAGCACTATCCGAAGGAGTACACATAAATCAGGGACTGCTCTCGATTGGAAAGGTCTTACAGGCTATAACACACGGGTACAAAGTGATTCCCTATCGTGATAGTGTTCTGAGCTCAGTACTTCAAGGTCGGTCGCACATTGTAAATGTATCGGAGAAACCACAAATGTTTAATGGTCCTTATTTGCAGACTCTTTGAACCCAAACTCTTATTTCACACTACTGGCTTGTATCAGCCCACATCGAGAGGATTTAAGTGAAACCCTATCAACGCTGAGATTCGCTCAAAGTGCCAAAAATTTAAAACATAATCCACAAATAAACTCAAAGCTTATGGAAATCAAGGTGCGTATTACATTTAAAATGCATTTTAACTGTTAACTTTTTCTTGATTTTCAGAACAAATCCAAAACCCCCTTCAAGACCAATTTACTAAGGCCGAAACATAGTTTGGCTACCCCAACGCCTTACAAAAGACCGTTCTCTCTGGTTAACGGCAGCAAACAGAGTGTTGGTCCGAAAAATCGGGCGTACCATGGCAATACTTTTTGCACACCAAACAAGAAAAGAAAAACTGAAAATCTGATGTTGAACCATACGAATTCTGGTCTAACACCAAAGGAAAAACAAAAGTTGGTTTAAATATCTCCAAATGTTTGTCCCGTTTTATGTTTTAGTGTTTTTTATTATTAGAATTGGTTCTGTGCAAATGCCGGTTTCCAAAGTTGTCCCATTCTCTTATGAGCCATCTACACGAGAATCGCTTCTCGATCGATACAATGATACATCGCTGGAGTCGCGTGCGTCTCTACTTAGTCTGAATATATCCTCTTCAACCGCAATCGATGCCCAAGTCCCTGCCAAGCCAAGGTCTATGGTCAAACATTTTTGAAACAAAACAATTTATTCAAACGAGTCTTCCTTTAAGCAGCACTTTCAGTCCAATTGTACACAAATGTATGGTTGAAATGGAGAACACAATGAAGTCAAGCATTCGTAACATGCTCCTTGAATCGCTGAAAGGCAGTCACAGACAACAGGAAACTCCACATACACAGCTCGATCCATCGTTGTTGAGTTTGACTGAACAGAAAATACGTAATATTGTCCGCCAGGAGCTGTTGAGCTTTACCGGAGAAAAAGAATTTGAAGTCGCCAGAAAAATCGACACCGGTGCCAGGTGCGAGTTGGTAAGTTTTGTCGAAGTTTTAGGTTGTTGTAGTTACATCTTAAATCTGGTCACCTTTCGCAGTTCCGTGCAAGTAGTCCGATTTTTAAGATTCCCGATATTCCCGTACCACTTGAGAAGCTCCCAATAAACTCAACGCCAAATGAGAGCCTTTTAAGCGTTGATGAGACTGTTCTGTCGGCCAATCCTTTGCGGCGGTCTCGTAGAGTGTCTTTGAGGAAAAGCTCAGCCGTGGTTTCTACGCTGATGCCATGTCGTAGAAGTGCACGACTTTCTTCGATGGACACTTTGAACTACGCTCGTCGTCGCAGTGGACGTTTGACAGCTCACAAGGAGAAAGCAAAGGAGGAAGACGAGCCCGAAGAGAAGCCTCCAACGCATAAAGCCAAGGCAACCAGCACAAGGGCAACAAAAAAGACATCAACTGCCTTGGTCAATAATTCAATTATAGCTGGTTACTTCAAGGATGACGACGACAAAACAACTACGAGTGCAAAAAGTGCTCTGGCAAAGCACCAGAAAGCCATTCTCCAAATGCTCAATAGTGCTTCCATGAAGGAGTTACAGTATTTACCTCAAGTTGGCTTAAAGACTGCTTTTCAGATAGTAACACAGAGGTACCTGAAGAGTTTTTTTTTTTTGTTTATCTTACTTATTTTCTGAGTTTTATTTTTCACAGAACACTGCATGGGAAATTTAAGAACTTCACTCAGGTTGGTAAACTTCCAATTTGGAGGGGCAAGGGTTGGGAACGCTTCAAAAAGGTAAATTTGTGCAAATGCTAACGTGGTGCAGATTTTGATCAGTTCTATTCTTACAGGCGAACAACATAAGTTGATGGCATTAAGCGCCCCGTTCAACATCAAGTCCAATTCAAAGCAATATCATTGTAATATATAAATGCATACTTATTCGCTCCGAATCTACAGTTAAATCCATCTGTATCATTTCTGTATGTAAACTATGTTTTAAATTTATAAATAAAAATAAGATTCTTACGATGTTTTGTTTTTTTGATACATTTAATGCCGCATTTACACGGTCACACATTCCTAACATGGAATATTACAGGGATGCTAAATAATAGCCGTGTGACTGAAAGGGACAGCATTACCTAACACGCAAAAAAACGTTACAGTTTTTTGGTCGGCCATCTTGTTTACGTGTTAGGAATTATGGGAAAGCTATGCATATTGATATTTTTATAGCGATGGCTTACGAAATTTCGCTTTCCTATAAAACAATTTGGCTTCCGGAAGTGATGAACGGACAATTATTTATTTATTTCGTATAACTGATTGATGTATTGTTGGTTTAATGTACTGAAACTAATTACCACTCTTATTTTACGTGTTTTAAATCAGAAATAGAAATGTTTTCAAGTGATTGTAGAGATGTTGATCGCCGGAAATTGTGTTTATTTCCGTCTTACGTATCTATAATTGTCGGTAGAACATCCATGACACTTTAGGCGTCTAATTTGTGATCTCATTCTTACGCCTTTAATAGCATTGACTGCGGACAAACGGACATCTCTGTCACGTATCGTGCAAAAATGCGCGTGCGTGATGGTGTAAATGCAACATAAAGGGTGGCCCATTGCTGGCTACGTTTTAGAGCTGCTAGAGATTGTTAAGTACGAAAATAAATAAATAAATATATTTTCCTAAGTGCGTGCTTTATAAGAAAGACTGCACCGGACTAGTTGAATAAAATTTCATTCTGCAGGCTTGGTTGTAGCCCATCTTCTTAACTCTATTTCGCAGCATATTTGAGATGGTTTAGAATTCTATGCCACGAAAAGTTCGACCAATATTGTGTTTAAGTGTCCGAAGCGTTCCTGGATTGCCGGCATTGATATTTTTAAGGCCCGCTATTTCAAGACTGATGTTAAAGAAGTTATGTCACAGGGTGGGTTTGGTATTATTATTGCTAACTCTGACGGAACAGCAAGATTTCTTCACCATAATCCTTCATAGATGAAAGAGTTGGACACGCACACGATGCTGAGATTCCATTAGTCCAGACATTCATCCCACCAAATGGAGGAGATAAGATGCTATATGCTTCTTACCAAGTCATTTCTCGCTGCTTTGAAAAGCTCGGCCAGTAGATAATCCACTTCAGCAGCACTTTGTTGGAGTTAAGTTTGAATATCGCTATTCTCACTTCGTCTTGGTCGTGTATACAAAAATATTTTCTGCCTTCGTTTAGGTTGAACCGAACATTCTGCTTGACAGTAGGTCGTTGGGTGTTTTCGTCGCTTTACGTATTGCAGAAGTGTTCTTTCCAAATCCTTAGCACTGACAATCTGCTACTGTATTTCCATGCCCTTTAAGTTATCACTGTAGGCCTTGTATTTTTGGGGATCGCAATCGTTTTACTCTTTAGTAGAACTTTAACACATTGCATAGTAGCAACACGAAAAGATCTGATGATCAATTGACTGGTTCGTTTAGTGAGATGTTAGCCGGGAGTATTATATATTAACGCGACTCAAATTTGAAAACAAATAAGTGAAATGTCTAACGAACACCCTTTATTATTGTATACAAAAGGGTTGCACATTGAACGATAATTCTTCACCCCCAAAAGAAACGCTTCAGGGCTAAAATCGATAAATTCACTAACTTATAAAACATCATACAGTTAATGTGCGTTTTAAATGGCTCCAAGTTCTATAAGATCGACAATAACATCACGAATTCTAGAGCTGCAACAATTTGCGTTTCTGGCCATCGTTTCTTTGTTATATGATGAATCTCCGGCTTCTATTCTTTCGCTTATCTCGTCTAAATCAGGTGTGTCCTCTGCCTTGGAGCTGATTGTAGGTATAATCATCAGTCCCATTACCAAACCAAAGGCACCGAATTTCTTCAGTTGCTCATTCAGAGCGGATCGTGGAAATAGCACCTCTGGATCCGAACCAAGCCTGAAAGCAGATTAAATTATTAGCAAATTATTACACAATCGATCCATTCCTCCGATCAGCTGATCTGCATCAATTTATTATACCACAACATAACCTAACAAAAGTGGGGTATCTGATGTGGAACACTCCTGCAGGGTACAATAATACAAATTATGCCGATAATTCGTTGACAATTTGTACCAGAGACAAATCATACTCAAATCAAATCTCTGATTTTGTACTATATCGAACGCTACAATCAGAGACAGTATGATTTGTCTCTGCTACAATAGCCAATTTTGTATTCATCACTCAGTGACACCCAAGAGCATAATATTATTATATCATACATCTTACCTTTGCAAGAATGACGTCAATTCTGCGTGATAAACATCCATTATGTCCGTAAAATGCTCGTCGCGCAACGGCTTTGTAGTAGAAGTAACCAGGAAATACATTAAATCACAAACAGGCGATGCATATCTGGCGATTTGCCAATCAATGAGCTTACCGTCTACTGGCTTTCCATTCTGCAAAAGTTGCAATACATTATATAATTACTTGGAAAGTGCACTCAATACCTACTTACTTCATATCTGAATAGAATATTATTATTCCAACAGTCGCCATGACACAGGACTGCATACTGTGTTGTAGAACCATCAACTAGCCTTATCATAAGATCGAAAATAGCCTCTTTGGTCAGGAATGTCTTCAGACGCTCGAGATATTCCTCGTCCCCTTGATTCGAAAGGGCACTGTAGGCAATTTCACTCAGACCATTCATGTAATTTATAAACAAAGCATCGTCCCTTTTCTGAAGGAAAATTTCGTCTATTTCTGTGAATTTGGCGAATCTTTCAGGCCATTGGTCTTTTAATGCGAACGATAGTGCATGCAGTTTCGCCAAGGCTTTGACAACAATTTTGACCAGTTCAAAAGAGGGACTATCAAAACGACTATGCATGACAAACCCCTTCAGGCTCAGATCTTCCATGAAGACGGCCTCCTCCAAGTCGTTGGTGAGATTTTTATAACAACTGGCAACCTCTTTGAATCCGTCCTCTTCGGGGACGATGCCTTTGCTTTCTTGGAACTCAATAAGGAGTGGAAGATACTGCAATATAAATGCGCTGATAAGAGATTTTTTTGAGCTGGCCAATATTAAAGATCTTACCTCTTCATAGAATAGAGCCTCGCGCAGGAAACAGGGTCTGGCGAAAAACTGTTGACGCCTTAACAGGTTTTGTGGAGGAACCTTGATGAAGACTCCGAGTTTCTTTGGCTTAGATGTATCATCTTGATCATCATCCCTGTAGAGAACACTCACACGGTGAACAATGCCTATATAGTTGTCTCCCTTCGCCGAGCCCATTTCTATGACCAGAGTGTACTTCTTTGAGGGTATGCTATTCTCGATGATTTCCAACAAAGCCGATCGAACCGCATCGTTAGGTAGTGCTTTTAGAACTTCTTCATTGGTGGCCATGTTTGTGCCTTAAATGGAACTTAAAGCAGGTCGTTCGTATAATAAAGTTTCAAATTAGAGGATGTTATATATTCTTAAGGCTTGAAATCAAATAAGGAAGGATTGAGTTTGGAACAAGGCCTTCATGAATGATTACAAGGCGTTTAGAGAGAAGAGGTAGACTCGGGGTTGTCTTTTGTACGTTGTCTCGAGCAATTCGTAGAATCAATATTTTGTAGCATCGGTTTTCCAAAACAAAAATCAATGTAGATCAAAAAAAAATAATTTTTTTCCGAAGATATTTGTGCAAAAATTACATAAGGAAGGTAAATTTTACAATTTATTCATAAACATCGCACAAACATTAATAATATTAACTGAAGTGTATACATCATCTCAATTAAGTGGCAGTATTGTGAGTTCCTTGCATAATAAACACTGCTCACTTATTGATGTTAGAAACTGTGAGACAGTTGAGGTAATAGAGTTGCATAATTAATTCCGTACTCTGTACGTTTTCGGTTGCACGAAGAAATTTCCTTGTGTAACATAGGGCAAATCATTCGTGCGCACGAAAACTTTTGATAGTTTCGCCTTACAAAATCTGACCCCTGATTTCAATTTTGGCGCGATTGTATCAAGCGACCTCAAAGCGTTTCTCAAAAAACGGCTAAATAAAGGATCTAGCACAGGTAAGTTGTACACTTGAATGCTCGTCAGACATTCGGAAGGGATGTGCCGATGGAACAAAAATGTAGTTCAACCCTGTACTAAGCACTTTAATTTTAACCAATAATGTAAAAAACCGATTGCTGTTTAACTTGCATATTGTTTGGTTATTAATTTGTAGACACTACTGTATAAAAATAATTCGCATGGGAGATAGTGCCCACAAGTTGACTCAGATAAAGCAATTGGTACAATAACCATAATTTTAACAACCGATTACAGAAAAATTAAGAGCACGACTGGGTCGCACGAAACTTTTTCGTTCATATCAACAGTTTGGTTAATTGTTTTTTTGTTTTATTAGGTACATCGGTAAAAAATTGAGAAGCGATTCTAAAATTTAGATAAACTAACCGTACCGAAAACTTAAGAATATACTTAAATAAATTACAATTTGGCTAAAACATATTCATTTCAGATAGCATTGAATCAAATAATAGTGTGAGGCTTAAGTTCTCAGTAAAAAGCAAGTTATGTCTACGCACTTACACCTTACACGATATTTGAGTATGTACCTACAAGAACAAGCATTGCAGGAGTTTCTGATCTGTAAGGGCAAGCTCTTTTTTTTGACTAGAATAGATTGGTGATCCCGGTTTAAGGTGCCTGTTGCTGGGGCATTGATGGAGGTAGGTTCCTGACATACCCAAATCTTTACGCCTATATACATATACCACGGTGATTAAAATGTATGACTAATGAAGTATTTTCAATCGTTTCTTACCTATTAGGAGGGTGCTGGTTATTTTAGGTTGTATGTTTAGAGGAAGAGCAGATGAAGTGGACGATGTTGTTGCTAAAATAAAGTTTTGCGTAATTGTTATTATATTTTTATTGAAAGTGAGGCATTGAAATAAACAAAAATATACTGTATTTGAACGCAGATCGGGATGTAGGTCATTAAATGGTGCGGCTTTATTTGCATTTTTTTTAAGAAAACCTCAGTATGGGATCTTATTTAGAATTAATTTATTATCCTAAATATCATTAAATAAGTAGAAATATACTGACAGTTTTCCTACGTCTCCCGCAATTTTTTTTCAATAATACCTCCTCCCCGGTCACAGTTTTACTGAAGCTGTCAGTCTATTTAATACTTAGTTCGGTATATGCGTTTTCAAGTAAACTATAAAAATACAAATTTGAACTTGAAATTATTTGTATTTTTAAAGTTAACTTTTTAAAAATATTTATTGTATGATAATTTAGAGAAAAACAGAGTTTGCTTTCAATTTAGAAATGACCATCTTACCCTATGTGTGAATTTTTGTTACAATCGAATGGAGCGTTTTTGAGATAAGTCCAATCTTCAAAAGTGCCGTTATTCGATCCCTTAGCGTAAAATCAGGTATGTAGCTATGTAAACCCCACCTACATGAGCTTAAAGATCAATTTTAGCTGAAATCGTTGCAGCCGTTTTTAAAAAACTCGAAGTTTTTTAAAAACTTTGTAAAAAATAAGTGGCCCCGAAATGGAAACCCACAAATCCCAAATCCGAAGTTTGAAAAAATTCCGTCCAGCCATTTAGGCTGTATACCTGAGGACCGGAGGGACAGATGGTCAGAACTGCGAGACCCATTTTTTCGTATATCAGAATTGATTAAAATCTCGTGTTCGCAACAATTATGACAAATGGTATCCGTTCATCTGTATTCCGTCAAATCTGCAAAAAAAAAAAAACAACAGTACCAGCAAATGTAATTTGTTTTGCTTGCGACTGCGGGGTATTTGTGACAAGACTCGTGTTCAACTATAGAAAGGGCAAATTTTGAAAAGGCACAATAATATTATAAGACTGCGATAAGAAGAAGGCAGAGCTAAAGAAACTCAAAGCCCATAAAGGTAAACGAATGGGAAGTTATTGTTGTATGGTTATTAAATGGTGATCTATTCATTACTTTATTGTAATCATTCCGCTTTTACGAGCATTACTTTTGTCAAGGTGGAACAGATAAACCCATACGGATGCAAACTTGCATACCCAATGATGCAGATGGAATTGGAGAGTTGACGCATTTTAAAGTGGCTCTCGTAAGCCCTTTGCTTCTTGTAGGTTTTATTTTTTAATTTATTGGATATAAATCGACCTGATTGCTTCAACATCACATTAAAAGTCTGTGAACCTTCTGGATTACGACCGTAAAGCAGAAAAGTATGAACTAGCGAATCTTCAAGTTGTTATTCAACAACTTAAAAGAAGAAGATGTAAACAAAATATAAATACCTACAAGATTGTACTAGTAAGTCCTATGTCCTTTGGTAATTATTGTTTGTTCTGGAATCGTAATCATTTTTTGTTTTTAAAACGTAGTCTTGGCATACTTTCTCTTAACTTACTTATGCAAATAGTCACTTAATAAAATTTTCAGAAACGAATGCTTCCAGCGCATTCAAGCACACAATTTGCATTTGAGCGCAACAACCTCTTTACTGCGATACGCCAGCCATCCAACTGTAATATGAATGAATAAATGTGCATTAAATACTATCGATAACAAATTCCGTATTGAGAAACATAATTATAAATTTTTAATCGGTTTTCGTATAGAACTGATCATTTTATAAACAAAGCGGCCATATTGTGTAAAAGGAATACAAACTTGTTTCATCTATGTAAATTGCAAAAGAAAACATTGTCGGTTATTGAGAAGTGGTATGAATGGAATGGGCTTGGGATTAGTGAGTCTCAAGTTCCGCCACCAGAAAACACCCTAAGTTTTTTATTTCAACCGACCAATTGAATTTAAAAATATTATATAAAGATGCCATATTTTATGTGCGTAATGCATTTAAAATGGGTCAAGAATGTGACGCTCGACGTCTTTATCTTGTTTAACGAAATGTCTTAGGTACTTAGAGATAAGTCCATATGACATAATTATGAAGAAGATAAGCAGTCCATGGAAAATTGTGACATCCACCATGGGATGTGAGTGGAGGTTTTAAGCAAATTCGCATCAACACAAAGTTTTCTAACATGAGACTGATGCTGATATCTCCATTTGCGAAGCAAATAAAAACTTTTCGCAACTTAACGTGAACACTCAATAGCAATTTAAACCTAGGGAAAAATATCTAACCACACAGAATCTTAACACCATTTTTTTCACTCCAAGCTTATCTCTACTCTTCTTTTACCCCTACAAAATTGAAAAAAAAAAACATCCGACAAAATATCTCTTAACTTTTGGAACAAGATAAAAATAATAAGTACCCTTTGACCAAAGACTGCTCCTACGAGATTCTCGATTAAAATTATGACCTATGCTCTAGATATGGCGTCAAAATCATCATCACTGATTGTGACCCTAAAATACTAATGGAAAAAAATTTTATAAAACAATAGGAAAGCAAGCTCACAGTTTTGCTGCAGGACCTAATGTTAGTCGCAATATTCAAAAAGGAATGCAAATGTCACCACATCATAAAGCCGTCAACTTCATAAATTAATCATCTTTCGATCGAGTTCAAGAGCTCCTCCAGTTTTTTTTTATTTTGACCTGCTAACATTGACCTTGACCACTACCAAGGTCCAAATGGATGGGGGTATCCCAAACGCCACAATGACGGAGAAATGATGTGAACAGATTTAGCATTGCACGGTTGCGGCTACTTATTATAAGCCTCAAGCTTCCAAGCTACTAGCGAGAGTTAATTTTTCTATTTTTATTTTTTAAAGTAACCTGTATTGCTTCGCTATTTCCAAATTGGCGTGTTTTTTTAGCTTCGATCTCAGCAAAGTAAAGTGGGATTTTCAGCACGCGATTACAACAACTATAACTGAGTCTCGAAGTGTCAAGTAGAGCGTAGTTTTTGTAATTGCGTGATGAAAATCCTACTTTACTTTGCTTTGCTGAGATCGAAGCTCAAAAAAACACGGCTAATGATAACGAATTCAATTTAAAAAAATATATAAGTTCAGTGTAATCATATTTAGTGTCTATATATTGTGAAATTTTCCATATAAAATTACCCACTGTGACCTACAAAATATTTAGAGTGCAGGTTAAAAATGAACATTAGTAAGGCCCTTACTGTTTAAAATTTCGAGATCAATATACAAATGAATAAATTTACTTTAAAAATGATGTAAATCCAAGCCGTGTGCAAAATTATAGTATTTACTTTAAGGTCCCTATTTCAATTTTCGATTGACAATCGACTCGATTGTTGTCTATTGTATCGATTGATAATTCGTTTGGTATTGCATACAAAAAACGACAGAAATGTCAGATGAATTGCTTTATTTGCATTAAATTTTAGCAGTAATTTCCGTCTTTAAAGACATCTAACATTTTATTGTTAATAGAAATATGTTTTTGCAATATATATGCTTTTAAAAAAACAATAGGTATGCTTGCATTTGTTGCAATTAGCCATCGAGACTCGCAAATACAAAAATCAACTATCGTCTGTCGACGAAAAACATTTTCCGATAGATAATCGTCGATCACAATTGGGGCTTTTTTCCTACTCTAAATTTAAAAAACAAATTACCTAACTTTGTGAAATGTTGTTGGAAATAAAAAGTTCCTCTATCCAAATGTTAATAGGAATTGTTCAACTTTGAAAATGTGCATAAATCTTCTGCCTCACTTGGTTGAATTTCACCACATTAAGTTTATTTTTTTTTAAATCGCAAATTGGGAAAATGATTCATCGCCATTCGCATGTTTTCATCAAACCTCCGGCCAACTGGTGTGTGACACACATTTTTAAGCATCTTCTTTCCGACGACGCAACGTCTGGTACTTTCTTGAACGGTTGTAGTGGTCTCGTGAAAATGAAATGAAAATGTTTCTCTGCTGGAACCTGTTCTTTATTGTCATCAGTGGCATAGCGGGGTAAGTGTTGGTTTACTTGTGCTTGTGAGTTTCGGTGGCCGTGTTGGTGATTTCCTAATTGTTGGCTTCAGTTAAGTTTCCTGTTTCTTTGATTGTTTCTTCTTCGACTGATTAAATGCGTGACGATACCAAGACCTTATGCGCAGCTAGAAATTCTCGAAGAATGTTTCTGTTTATTTGTTTAAGCCTACAATGGTTGGCTATGAATTTTTTTTTTAATTGATATTTGGGTTTGGCAATGAAATTACTAAATTTATAGTTACACCCGCATTACAAAAAATATTAAATAAGGTTGATCAATCCCTAGTTTCTGATTTTTGGATATGACAGTCCTCTTGGTGACATATTACATTTGAGACCATGTTTCCTAATACCATAAGTGTAGCTAAGATTTAACATATTATCTGCATACCTATTTCCTATCGACAATAAGAGAAATACTGGACAAATCTATAAAAATGGAACACTTTTAAAATTTAGGAGATGATCCCTTGATATTTTGAGTGGAATTTTGATGATACATGAATTGCCCGTTTTGTTTTCTCTTTTGACAATTTCTCATGAAATATTATTCAACAAACCCTTTCTTAAATTTCTCGTATACACAACAAGTGCAAGATATTGGGGACGTTCATATTTCTACTTTACTCAGTCCGACAGCTGACTGAGTTGTTTTATTTCAGTTTTCATTGGCCTAGATTGGTCACGTGAATAGTTTTTAAGTTGACGTTTATGGAGCGGTGGCCGACAAATATAATCAAGAAAATCCTGCCTGCATACTCAGTTGAAATTTCCAAGTGTCAAAATTTAAAATAAAGCTTGAGAATACAAACACAATTCTAGTTGACTAGTCAAACCGTTCGTATTCCTTGTCCAGACAAATCTAGTTGAAGTTTTACATAAACTAGGTATTCGAACGTTCCCATTGATTTTCTAAAATTTGTGGCTAGATATATCGTCTACCGACTCCATAAGCCCCAACCAAAAAATGATGGGCATAAACGTCAATCCGATAGGACAATAATCAGTCAAAAAAAAAGGTAAATCAAAACGTCATCTGGTTGTGCCTCATCCACCACATGAACTGAGTACTTTAAAATTTGAGTCGATAGCACTGAAATTTCTTGGTCATTTTAAGATTTGTAAACATCAAGATGAATTAATCAACTCCGTTAAATGTGTTATGTATACTTTTGTGAGGATAAATATCACAGACTTTGAAGCATTTAGAAACGGACATCCCTGAATTTAAGGCAACAAAAAATGCGCCAAAATCGAATCGAAGCTTGTGAAAACTTCCATTTCAACCGACGCTTTATTCTATACGAAATAGCACATTCCATCGTTTAAACCATAAACAAACTTTATCGAAAGATCCACTGATATCGAATGAACCGAAAAAGTGAGTAAAAATTTCCACCACACGAAAATAATTCCATTTCATTATTTAATGATTTAAGACTTCGACACATTCACAAACAACTAAACAAATACAACTTATTTGGCTCAGCGTAATTTTTTTTTTAAACGGGTTTTTTGTTTGTTTTTGAAATCATCTTCTTCAATGCAAGTTCAAAGAACTTTATTTGATTCGTTCATTCATTATGTTGTTATTATTGTTCCATTGTCATGTCGGAACACTCAAGTTAAATGCAAAATTGACAATGCAAGGGGTTGACCTTCATTTCAAATTGTACTTTAAAAAAAAAAACACGATAACAACCGAAATTAAGAATAAGGACTTAATTTATCAATTTAGATTTATGAATGAAATTTAACCACCAATCATGACATCTTTCTATGTAGGTATTTATTTAAATTCACCTAAATTCGTTGAACGTTTCACTGTTACGAGTACTACTTAGTCTTGCAAACTAAAACAATCGACTGATTCTGCCATGTATTTGACAATTTCGAATGCAGCCAGATGATACTTTTGTTTTATTAGTTCGGCGAATCAGAAACAATTTGCGCGGAGAGCTTTTACAAGAATCTTAAGTCCGAATAACGAGAATAACGATGCGAAATGCGCGTAAAAAGCATTAAGCGATTTGATTGACGATATGTACTTTATGGTATAGAGACAGAGACACCATTGTTCAATAGTGTGCAGTATGCAGATATATTATAAAGCAGCGAGCGACATTGTTATGTAATCTCCTCAAACACAAACCTACAAACGTGTTTATTTTTGTTCGCCGAATCAAGTATGAGTTCGCTGAGGCCGTACCAGTTTCGTCTGAGTGAAAACATCAATTATTTAATTAAATCAGTGCGGGATTGGGGTATTAAATTTGAATTGGCGCCCCTTCCAGACCAAAATTTGACAGATTATAGGTTAAGATGAATATTATTCTGAGAACCATTATGGTTGCCATTTGCAACGCATAACGCATACATTTGCTTAAACAGAGCTTGACAGATTTGAGACTTCCTCTAAATGGGAACTGTCAAACTTTCGCCTTCAAGTTTGTTGAACAGTCCATTGTGAGTATCTCTGCTATACAATTCTAGTTCCAATGAGAGCAGAGATTGCGAAATTCCAGTTTGTTACATGCATAAATATATGCACGCGTAGGGAGCCCCATGGCAATGCGCCGCCCTGAGGATTGGCCCAGAATTCTTAATGGGCAAATAAGGCACCGTTGCAAGTTGACTGCCAATCAACTTGTAAGCGCGTCGGGCTATCAGATTGTATTATTGCAGTCAATGACCTTGGTTGGTAAATTATTGTTAAACATACTTTCCTGTTACACGTTTTGATTGGATTTGAACTTTGCTGTATGCACAATGTATGATCTCTACGTGCTTATTATATTTTTAATATCAAATTTACTTTCAATAATAAGTTATTATCGGAGAGTTGTTATGACTACCACCTGCAATTAGAAAAAATATGCAATTACGCAGTTAAAACAAATTTACTTTCGATAATAAGTTATTATCGGAGAGTTGTTATGACTATCACCTGCAATTTGGAAAAATATGCAATTACGCAGTTAAAACAACTCTCTAAGGGGGGCGTGGATCTGTATATATGCATATGGATGAGTAGATTATGGAGGCGATCGATATTTAGAACTTTTGAACGCTATTTCGACTGACAGGTGACGTACCGAAGCTTGTTGTTGGATTTTTTTTATTTTGCATAATCGGAAGTTCATCGTTTGCCTTAAGCGTAGTACGCTGCTCGAGCTAAACTCAATTTTATCTGGTCTCCAACTTTTCTCTCCAAACATCAGCTAAAGTCCCAGCTAAATTTTGACATAGAGTACTCCGTGGATAAGTGTCACAGAAAACAGCAGTTCTTTGAAAAAACTTCCTTTAAAAATGTAGTTCTCTCTTATTTCAATTATTTCTGATTCTAGGTACTTCTCGTCCATGTAATAATTAAAAGAGCTCATCCTTGCATACAGAGCAACAAATACACAACGATCTGTCACAATTTATCTTGAGAAAATGCGCCGACTCATTAAATGGGCACTCTAAATTTTGACAGACACATGAAGTACATTCTGAAACAAAAGTTTGATAGTAGCTCACCATTTTTAAAAATCGTAATCCCCAAGGGGTGCTAGACGTCCGTTGCAATTTCGGGGGACATTTTCATAGTTTTCAGACTTTATTGATCTGCAATTTAAAACTTTGTGCTGTCAGGAAAATTATTTGAGAGGTTTTTCGGCGATTTTGAAATTGCGACCACCTAACCCCTAGGGATACCTACTCATAATTAACTATGTACCAATCAGGCGGGTAACAAAATATAAAAAGAGCAAAAATGTGTGCGTAACCATGGGTGACTGTTGTACGAGTATAATTTATATACATGGTATTAAAATTGTTGTGATAATATAAATATTAAACTACATTTGCATTATTTTAGGTATGCGGTATCAAAGATTGGTCTCCAAGCATGTGAGCAACCCCGCTACCCTTGTAAATGATAGCCCGACTTTTGCGACTGATGTTGATGACGATGAACCTTCGTGTCTGATCTTTTTGGTTCAGTGTACAAGCTTTCTGTGGTTCAATGTAAAACTCAAAGATATCCCAATTGAATAAGATCAATTATAACATCCCGAATTCTGGCGCCACTAATGAGCAAATTCTGTTGTATCTCTTGCTTGATGTACTCCTCGTCGCAGGCGTCCATTTTCGTACTTATTTCATCCAAGTCGGGTACATCTTCCGCTTTAGTCATTATTGTGGGCATGGCCATAAGTCCTATTATCAATGCGAAGGCACCAAATCTTTTCAGTTGATCATCAAGAGCTGTACGTGGAAAAAGCACAGTTGGATCGGAACCAAGTCTGAAAGTAAAATAAAACCTAAGCCGTCAATCGATAGGGGAATAGTTCGGACCGTTTTATGAATGCCTCCAACGCAGAGTAGTACTCATTTAATATGCCCTCATAGTGATCATCGCGTAGCGACTTAGTTGTGCAACAGAAGATAAAATACATTAAATCGGTGACGGGTGAGGCATATCTAGCGAATTGCCAGTCAACAAGTCTAGCAGCCACTGGCTTCGCATTCTGCAAAATTTACTCATTTGGTTACTTAAAACGAATAAGCTCTCTTAAATCAGACCTAACCTCATATTTGAACAGAATATTATTAATCCAACAGTCGCCGTGACAAACAATAGCATATGGCTCTGCCTTGGAGCCGTCCAGTAGATCAAGCATTCGATCGAAGAAGGCTGAACTTTTAAAGAATCCGTCGACCCGTTGAAGATATTCTTCATCACCATCGCAAGAGAATGATCCAAGGGCCAATTCCTTTTGCGCATTTAAATAGTCTACAAATTGATCATCTGACTTTTTGTGAGCGAAAATTTCTTCTAGTCCTCGAAATTTGGCAAACCTGTCAGGCCACTGATCGTTCAATGCAAAAGATACGGCATGCAACTTGCCCAATGATCTCATTACAAGTTTGACAAGGTCAAGCGTAGGGCTTTCGAAACGACTATTCATTATAAAACCTTTCAGTCTTAGATCTTCCATAAAGACTGCTTCTTCCAAGTTGTTGGTGAGACTTCTATAGCATTTGGCAAACTCTTGAAAGCCATTCTCTTCGGGGATAATGCCTTTGTTGTGTTGAAACTCGACAATTAGTGGCAGATACTAGAAATTATAGAAAGTTAGTCTATAATTGGAAAAACTTTTGAGGCTTTACCTCGTTATAAATCAGAGCCTCTCTTAGGAAGGAAGGTCTGGCGAAGAACTGTTCACGCCTAAGGGGATTATCTGGTGGAACTTTAACGAATATTCCCAGATGCTGTGTTGGAGCGGTGTCGCCTTTGTCCTCTCTCTTGTAGGTTACCCCAACGCGATGAACAACGCCAATGTAGTTGTCCCCTTTCGATGAACCTTGCTCTATTTGTAGACTGTAGCTCTTGACGGGTATGACGTTTTCGATGATTTCTACCAAAGCCTTCCGCACTGCCTCGTTGGGAAGTTCCTGTAATACTTCCTCATTGGTAGACATTTCTAAGCCTTGACGGGAAAGTAATGAAAGATGTTTGTTAAAATGTTAATATTTATGTATAACTTTACTGCCGACAACACTCCCTATATTTTCTTTCTGATATATCGGACTAACATATTCGTTTAGCAACTATAATAGCACACAGAAGATCGGCAAAGAAAAACTACCAAAACAACCATAGACTCGACAAATCTGACACCCTACTTCGTACTAAAGCATTTTTCGCGGTAATCAAGCGCCAAAAAATCGCACTCTGCATTTACAGCTCCAAAACTGAAATAGTTAATAATGAACCCTTTGTTGACTTCTAATCAGTATGGTTGAGTTTAATTAGCGGCGACCTTCTTTGCGCCCAGCCATTTGGGCGCCCCGAGATGAATTCACTTTAGCTCCCTTTATTACTTAGGCGGATCAATTCAAATTGATGGCTTGAGGCATTTAGACTCGCAAGCAAGCCAAAAAATCTTCCTTATGTCCAAATTAAGGAAAGTATTTACCAAGAAATGCAAAAGCTAAATAATTCGATCGAAATAGACAGCAAATCCGACAGAGAAAAGTCGCAGAAGCCACACTTCATTCAATTGCATCGTCATTGGTAGTAGCGAGTGAAGTAAATACAGCAACAACTTTCACGGAAGAAACCCTTGTTCTTTGGATGCGATTATTTTTCTATGGTGGCCCACTTAATAAAGCGCCCCATGACCATGGTGCCTCAGATTTACGCCACCACAACGCCGGCACTGACTTTAATGACGGGCTGCATGTTTTTATTCGAACTACTGTCAGTGCTTGTTCCCTATAATTAGACACATTTACAACGTTGGACGAAAAACTGGCGCTCATGGGTGTACATGCGAATAAAAGCTAAATTTCTGCGAATATTTTAGTGAGTTGTAGTTCTCTACAGCAGAGGTTCTCAATTTTTTTCGGCCACAGAACCCTGCATGATCAAACTTTTTTTGGCGGATCCCAATCCCAATTGCGGTTTGGATATTTTGATGTTGGACAAGAAAAGAAAGAATAAATGATGTAAAAATAATTATTTTAAGTTTTATAAAACATTTATTGCGCAACAAAAAATACGTTGTAACTTTTTAATGTGAGGAAGGAAATTTGTTCACATATTTACTTAAAATATCCTTAAAATTAGCCCGAATTTCGGTGCGACGCGACGGCACGATTATGTTTTTTTTACAGAGCCCCTTTGACCCTTCTACGGAACCCCAAGGTTAAATAAAGTATGTCACATTTGAGTTTCACTTTATACCATGCAAAATGGCGGCTTAATAGTCGAGTTGTTTTTTTTTTTCTTTCTATAATTTTCGGGAAAGATTATAACAATCGTTAAGTGAATTGACACTGGATAGTTATTGCAACCATATAAACTGTTTTGAAACTAGATCGAAGCCAAGACATAAAAAATAAATATCCATTATTTAAACAACAGCGAAGAAAACTTGAACAGTGTTAAGAAAAAATATATCATAAGCGCTCATGCAAATATTATATTTCACAAATTTTAACTATACCGGCCGTAGGTAAATAAACAAACTCTACGAATATTATTTTATTTCAGACGCTCATTCAATTTCAGTTTGACGGCTTGACGTACCTTTCTATACTGTAAGGCTTACTACTAAACAAAGTGATCCCGATAAATCGACTAAAGCGGTTTGCAAAGTGTGAAGCCAACCGAAGATAAATTCAATGAATTATTTCATTCGAATTAATTAAACTATGTCGTGCAAGTAGCTTTTACGTGCAACAATAACAAACAGATTAAACCAACTTAATTCTAGCCCACCAAGCTTACAACTTTAGATTACATATACATACGTATTTCGGGAGAACATTATCAACTGGAATTCACAAAGCCATTTGTTACATAACATGACGAAATACAAATTATGAGTTAACCGCGACCAGAAGCAACGGTTCTGGTTACAATTGAATATTATTTGGCGTTTGTCATCGTCGATCTGGTGTATTGTTTCGCTTGGTGTATGTCATGTTACTCATTTCACTGTTTGTGTATCTCCGTCAAGAACAGTGGTGCCACTTTTGAAAATTGCAAATACAACCAAGGAATTGTTATTTCAAACTCAAACATAGCTAAACGCATAAAATGCTGTAAAATTACTGAAACAATCGAACATTGCCTTAATAAATAACGTATACGTTGCATTAAATCACTGAACTTATGAAGTGGAATGTGGTTTTAAAAATGTTGCCAAACGTTAACCTTAATAATAAAAATAAAAAACATTTTCATGCTGATAGAAAAATAAATTCTTTGAATATTTTCCTCAAGCTTAGTATGCTGCTCGAGCTAAATTTTAGCTCCCGTACAAAATTCTCTCCAAAATTGAGCTGAGCCAAATTTAAGCGAATCCATACAGCCGAGTGGTGTGCAGCTCGAGTTAAAAAATTAGCTTTTGTTTCAGACTGTACTTTATTTATCTGTCAAAAATAAGCGTGGCCATTTAATGAGTCGGCGCATTTTCTCAAGCTAAATTGTGACAGATCGTTGTGTTCTGTCGCGGAAAAAAAATATTGCATGGTCAAGAAGTACCTAGAATCTGAAATAGTTGAAATAAGAGAAAATACAATTTTTGAATTTTTTCAATCAACAGCTGTTTTTCGGTGACACTATATGTCAAAATTTAGCTAGGATTTTAGCTAATGTTTGGAGAGAAAAATTGGAGAGCAGCTACAATTTAGTTTAGCTCGAGCAGCTTCATCGTTAAAACTTATCGATATCCCAGCCAACATTTGCCTTCATAAATAAAATGAAGAATTCATTTATGATTCAATTTCAATCCAATTTCCTGAGAAATGGGCCTTCCTTTATGAATGTTTTAAATGATTGATAAATGATTGGAAAAACATTCATTTTAGTGATAAATAAATGCAATTAATGATATAATTTATGAATTTTTATGATGATTTAAAAATGATTAAGTCAATATTCACTTAAGTGAATAAATAATCATTTTTGTTCATTTATGTGAATGAAAATCCAAATTGGTTCACATAAATTAATGTTAAATAAATGTATGTTCTTCATTTTTACTGAATAAAAAAACACTACTGTTGACCGAAATTTGCAAAGTAATAGGCGCTTCCATAGTTAAGACGCATTACTAACTTTCCTCCACTTTTCGGAAAAAAAAACAACGTTGCCACTTGATCATTTTAAACCTCCTCACTAAATATTTTCTAGGTCACAATATGCAATTTTTGTATGCATATTGCCATTGTGAGTTTGAAAAATTTTGCCTGACATTAAAAATGATTATTAGTGTCGCGGAATGTCGCTAAAAGCAGTTTGATATCAATTTCATGAATACAACACCAGAAAGTGTTCAACGCAAAATGTCTAACAAATCTATTATGTGACTTTTCTAGTCTTGATTATGTAAAATATGTAGCGCGGTATTTGTTTTAAATTTAGCGTCCAGGCTATTGAATCATTACACCCATTACAAAATATAAAAATGAAATTATTTCATATTTCCACCATTTTATTTCAAATGGAAATAACATTTTTTGTATTTCTTTTGCAAATTATGACAGCAGGCGTACGTTTGACGTGATTTTATGAGCACAAAATAATATGATCCGATTTGACTGCATACTTTTAGGCATAGCTTGTAAGCAAGGAAAAGCTTGCCTACTATAAAGCGATCAATGAACTACCGCCTCGCCACCTACTAAGTACTTATTACTAGGCAACACCCAATTCCAGTTTGCAGTGATTTCACTTAGCCACAGCATAAAATTGATCAAATTATTATCTTGGCCAGTGTTAAAGCTGACTCGACTAACCATTCGTCTTTCCTGGCACCCCGCAGCGCGGACAATCATGATATTGCGTATAAATTGCTTTTGTTTATTCTACTTTACTAGTGTTTCGCCTTGATGCACTTCTATCTTGTATCTGTATATGCATATGCAGGCGGTATAACCGGCGCGGCGTGCAAGAACCTTGAGTAAGCTTAACTGGTAAAGTCACGCAAGTTTTGTGCAAGCGCGTTCTCATGGTTTTTTTTTTTAGGACCAACTGAGTTTAAATAGGTGCATGTTACTGGCTTCCGTCACCGAAAGTTCTTCAATTGCTATTGAAGGGGCATTGCCAATATGAGCCCATAGTATATGACCTCATAATGTGGGCAAACGATTTTTCTATACGACGACCATTATGGAATTTGTTGACTTGTTTTGATTCGTGTTTGTTTTGTTTTCATCTTCGTATGCTGTTTTTACTTGTTTTCATTCCTCTTGTTCAAGCACTGGAATTCACTACTTCTGCGCTGATTACTATATAGAAGCGCCAGGCCAACAGTTGTTGTGTGGTTGTCCCAGTCTTGTACTACGAGTTTAGGTTTTAAATGTTGGACGATAACGAATTCTGTTTAGTTTTCATCAAACATTAGCCGGGGTCAATTCGAGTGTCTCGCACGCTAGAAGTTGCACATAGCTGGTTTGCGTTTTGTTTTTATTTTTTTTATTTTGGTGGAGGAAAGTGTGGAAAATTTTTGAATAGCCAATTTATTAAGTGGGATTTTTTTAACCGTGAAAATGCAACCTGTTAAGTTTTACTTTGACGTTTTGTCACAGCCCTGTAGGGCCTTGTATATACTATTGGAAGCAGCGAAGATTCCATATGAAGCTGTTCCGGTAAATTTGCTTAAAGGTGAGTGCAAGCAAATAAGAAAATTGTTGCAAAAATTACAAACACATACAAATATCAATGGGGATGTCATTTAAATTAGTTCAAGATAGTTTTACTTCTGAGCCAAGCCATAAAAGACTTAATGTGATACATGATTCGCGTTTAAATTTTCGAAATTCCTCACCCTTTTGATTGACATTTGTTGACAATTCTCTTTTAAGTGGGTATATCTAATTTGCAAAATTTTAATACTTATTGTAATTGTGTTGACGAAATGGAATATGAAAAACGCGTCGTAATAGAATTGAATAAGATTTTCACATAGTACCTTATATGTAAAGCAAAGGTTTACAACAGGGCTATTCAATTTTGACTGACTGTAGAAATGCGTTTGATCTGTATTTGGAGTATAACATTCCTGTAATAAGCTCAATTTTAAATAAATCGGCCATTATTTTAAGCACTGCATTGCCGACTTCAATATTCGGATCATATACAATCAGGGACTAGAAGAAAGCCTGTTCTACATGTTGATTTTGTGAATTGTTACAAAAGCCTGAACCAAATCAGACCACGAAAATAATAAAACACTCTTATTCGCTACATGTCATAGTTCTCACAATTTTGCAATGCAAAATAGCCAAAACGTAGGTGAAACATATTTCCCAAGCTTGCAATTTTCTTCAAATTTAATACCAACTACGTTTAACAGCTTCTTTTTTGAAAATAGAGCTTCTTTTTTGACCCGCGGCTTTTTATATTTATAAAAAAAAGTGCCAAAGTTGTTACGCCAACAGACGCCAGCTTGAAGAACAAACTTGACGTAACTGCTGTCTAGCGGGAATGTTTTTTTCCAACATATCACATTGAAATACTTTTTACCTACTTTTTACTTCAACCATAATTAATCTGCTTTCATCACGCTATAAAAATTTGTTGAAAATTATAGTTTTTATCTAAATTGTGCACTTCTATAAAAAATGCATTTTCCGAAATTATAAAATGAGCTATCTAAGATGGCAATTTTAAGTGGCAACCTATGTGCTATTATGTTCTTGTCTTGTTTACCTACTGTGTATAAAAAACTCGAGCCTTAAACTGTCGATATAACCTAATCACAAATACTTCAAAAAATTGTCAACAATGACCAATAAATATTTACAAGTAAACAACATACTAGAGTACATGCAGAACTTTGAACACTGTCATTCGATTTTGACACAACGTCAAGAAGCTAAATTCTAAAGGTCATACGATACTTTCGATAGATTCTAAAACGTCTGTAGTTGCTGGACGACTTGCTAAGTATATTTAATTAACTGAAAACAGATGATAAGAGTATCGCAAATATAAAGAGAGAAAACAAATTTAACATCGTGAGAGATAAACTTACCGATTATTCCGTTTGATGTTTGCTGCCTGAATAAATTTTTTAAATTAGAGCACATTATTTAAACTTAGTCACTTTACAGTAACTAAGCAGTGTATAGTTAGATGTGTCTAACGCAAGCCATTTTAACTGTAATTCTAATGTGTTCATGCGGGGCTTTTGCGGAGTGGCACACCTTCAGTAGTCGATGGGATTTGCTTGACCGCAGAAAATAAGAATCATATGCATAATTGCATAGGCTAAGGGAGGCTAGTTCGAATATAATAAGCCCGTGTGATTATTCTACCATTATTCAGAATATGTATTCGAAAATACAAATAAGAGTATTTATCCAATTTCTTGCAACTTTTGTGACAAAATATGCATCCTCTATCACGTTTACTAAATCAAGTGGACATGTGTCCATTTAATTTGTTTTGCAAAAACTTAAATTTAGAGGTTAAATAAATAACTTACAAAATATACAGGCACCACGTTTTTTTAGTAACAAGCTAAATTTTACGAGCCCACAATGGCGAAATTGACCTACAAAATATTTAATATGAAGGTTAAAAATGATTGTTAGTAAGGCCCTTTGTGTGTACTATATTTTAAATCTGTATTGACTTTTGGGGCTGAAAACAAATTCCCAATTCTTAATTTATGGCAACATCAACTGTAAGAGACATATTAAAAGCACAGCAAAATGAATATATGAACCGACGTTTATCAATGTTGGTGTTAGTTGGCGGGGTCAAGGCCAATTTAATGGGACTTAATGTTCTTTTTAAAGTCTGCAAGAAAATGGGAAACCTTTTCTTTTAAGCCCATATAAGCTTAGAGCTGTTAAGTACGAAGACCGAACCAATTGGTTTTCGAAATATTTCCATAAGGTGTCTCTGGTTTTGTAAGCAATAGTCTTGTTATGGATATATATATAAGACACATTTGGGGATTTTATAATTTTCCAAACATTTATCAATACTTGCCCCAATTTATAATTTTTGATCCGAATTTCTGCTTGCAAATAGGTTAGATCCTATAGTCTTTCTCTAAAAAAAACACTACTTTATTTTCTCTCAATTTTATTCTCCTGATCGTGAAAGATTATGTCTCTCAAATAGTGGTGCATATATTTGTTCGTTGTACTGTTACATATTTGATTCCCTTAAGTCTTGTTTGCCAAATGCTAAAAAAGTAAAGACAAAAAAATTCAAAACGAAAATTTATTTTTGTTCACCCTGTAGGTATGTCGAAACCCTTTATTCGATGCAGTGGTAAATATTTCGTCGAAAGTTAACCTATTCACAATTGGCAACATTAAAATGCGGTCCACAAAAAATCGCGAGTAAAAAAAATCGATCGAAATTGACCTCAAAATCGAAATGCCACTGAGTTTCGTTTGAACATATTTTTTGGATTCACTGTTACCTGGCGATCAAGTAAAATGATTAATATAAATGGTCTGTCAAAACTTGTGAATATTCGGTTACTACCAGGTAGATGGTTACTCTCATATGAAGAGAATTTCGGCAGGATGTTCTCAAGATCCCAGTAACTGAGTTCACAATATTGTTCCATATTGATGAATATTATAAAATTGAATAAATATTAAACAAAAAAACCCTTAAAGTCACTATAAGGAGGCTCGTTAAGTTGATAAATATAGAAATGATTCCATTTTGGTTTGGCGCGGCATTTAAAATCACTGGCTGAAAATATTAGCACATTCAACAAATCATTCTCAATTGTTATTGACTTTTACCAAGAGAAAATAACACAACAAATAAAATATTTGTCCAACGATTGTCGCTGTCGGTGCATTATAATGTCGACTACGAGTTGTAAACTTAATGATAACAATAGAAGCGATAAGTTTTTTTTTTTTTAAATTCTGCTTAGATCAAAATAACAACAAACAGCTAAGTAAACAAAGTGATTATGCACATAGAAATGTATTAAACTCTCGTACAGTTCTTTTGCGCTTGGTTGCTACTTGAACTTTAAATAGCGGCGCCAAGATAAATATGTTTCTTTAAAGCTGTCTAAAGATAGACTCCGATTGCTATAGGTAATAATAATAATTTTGGGTATTTTGAGTTGGGGATCGGCGGGCAATGATAAAATCACAAATTTGCTACCCCGTTTAGTGTTCCACTCCACATTGACATACACAAATTGGAAAGCTTATTTATTTTTGTACCTATTTGTTGATAAACAATTAATTTTTTTCTAGCAGTATGTCATATTGTATTAAAAAAAATTGCTTGATCTAGAATCACGTTGGCCATAAATAACCTTAATTAGATGCAAAATCCATTTCCAAAAGATCATTACAATTTTAATGACTTTGTTTACTGATCGCATTGCGTAAATATTGACGAAGCTCCGAAAAAAAAAAATTAATGCAAAACCGCTTTACTTACCTACACTCTTCTTCTACGTTTTTCGTCGTTATTTATAAACTCCAAAACTAAGGTCAGTGTCAGACAAAAGCGCGAAAGAATGGCAAAGCAAAAAATCTGGTTAACCTGCCTTCATACTGCCTAAAACGTAATTTAATTTGACAACAATAACAGAAAAAGAAACCGGCAAAAGCAGAATAAAAAGTATTCATTTCTCTAAAGTTTTTTTTTTTTTGCTTCTTGTCGTAACTAGTTACGGTAACAGCGCACCGGTCGCAAATAAAAACTAATGCAAAAGTACGATTATATAGTATGAAGGTATAATGAGGGAAATCAAACCATAGCTTGAACGTGTGTACCTATATTTGCATATGCACGATGACAGAATTCATAACTTGAAATATTATTTAACTACTGTCATCTGTGTGTATCGTGCTAAGTGTAGAAATAAAGATTTTATTTTTATTTCATTTGTTTCTCTTTTTGTTTTTGTTTTCTGTAAATCGGACTTTAAGCTTTTCGTTTGCGATTAGCTAGTGTCGACCCTACCTCTACGGCTCTTTGTATTCCGGCGGTTCTGGCTTGCCTAGTACTTCGTTGGTTTGAATGCGAATGATAAATTAAAAAAAAATGTAAACATTAAACCAAGCAAACAGATAAAGTTACTTATAAAGTATCGATATAGAAATGGGTACTTCTCAATTTCTGTTGGTGAATGAAAGCATTCAGTGCGAAATTTGAGACGTCTTCGGCAATAGTATTGCATCAAAAATCAAAACAAGTTGGCCTTTTATAATAATGTGAGAGTTGTTTTATTAGGTAGCCATTTTCCGAATTCAACCAACTACATTTAGGGTAGGTATTACAAGTAAATTAATTCGGGTCCGTGTCTTACTACCATGCGTCGCAAAAAACAAGAGTTTTCTTTTTGCGGCAGGCTATGCAGATCATGCAATTGATATCACCATGGGGTAACACTCTGCTGTTCAAAATAATAACTTGACTGTATGTATGTCTTATCATTTGAACCATTGATCTTCGGTGATTTAATGTTGGAGTGTTCGCGGCACATCAGTACATTATTATTTTTTTAAATTCATAATCCGTCACGATCATGCGCCATGAACTTGAAACTTATGATGCCAGTTCTTGAATAGAGTCTCATCAAGACTGCCATGAACAGATATTGAATTAATTTCTTTACCAAAATATCCATGTGTATATTTTATCGATTGCGGTAAATTCAGTTGCCACACCGTAGCATAACCTGCGGAAGTAGGTAAAGTCTTTCGACCAATGCCTGTAAAATGGTAAAAAAAAGTAAAAAAAAACTTGCGAAGCGGAAATAACTAAAATATACGTACAAGATGGTCGACCTTTGGCTACTTTTTAACACCAAATGTTTTTTTTCCTTATGTGTGGAATATATTGAATATTTCTTTTATTTTACTTAAACGTGGACTACATCTTATAATTTTTTCCCAATTTTTTGGTTAATAAACGTTGTTACTTTGGAAAGCGTTTTGCGTTTTTGGACATCTGTCATCGTCAAGTTCAGTGATCAGAGTTAATAAATCCAATGATAATTTTTCCCTCAAGCTGTTTTAGATTTTTTCTCTTGTATTAACTAAATATAAATAAATTTTATAAATTAGAAAAATCGTTAGAAAGTTAAAAAATTCATTTAAAATATGAGCTTATTAGTTCACGAATTGTCCACGTTTAAGTTTAGATCGGTAGTTTGCGATATGGTCTCGAAAGAAAAAAATATGAAAAAATGTCTGCATGTACTTTGGAGTTAAATGTACAAATTGGGTATTCTTATTAAAATAAATTTAAAGCTAGAGGCAATTATTTCCAGGCCGAAAGTACCCGCAAGGAATTTATTACGTTAATCCAGCTAAACAGCTTTGTTTTTACTGAACAGCGAATAACAATTAAGAGATTTAAGGCTAAAAAAAAATTAGCTGGGGCAACATTTCGCTTTGCGTTATTTTCGGGACGAATGAAAGGGATCAACAACTTTATTCCGAGTCCAAACAGCTAATTGAGAAGCTCTTTCATAACAGTTATACTCTCGGATGTTTGTCAGACGTTCACGAGAGAGGGCGCAGTGGAAAAATACCTTAAGTTGGAACTTAGTTTTTTTTTTCGGGAATCGAACCAGGGACTCCTCGCTTAGTAGTCCTATCCCACTGCCCCTACTAACTAATACAACAACATTTAGGTGGTATGCATTGAAATTATATAAATTGAGAAAAATAGAGAAATCCCAAGATATAATTAGAAGTTGCAAAGTTAAAGTTGACAACAAAAATATAAATAAACAAAAAATAAACAAAAAAAGCATATCTAAAAATACTGCCATATTGATTTGTTTACCTTGAATACAACAGTTCGTGCTCTTCTTTCGTAGTCGAGTTCGAACAACTTATGATACAATCCGTTTCAACTTTAGGAGTGGTTGGGACTCTTTAAGGCTCATAGCATAAGATTTATTAATAAATACCGGTTTTACTATAGCTCTATACACAAGTTAGCAAGTATAATATACAATCGGAGGTATAGCTATAAATTATGAAATCAATCCAACTGAAAACTAATTGTTAAGAAGGAAGATATATATCCATACAAGGCACGCACAGGAACAGCTAAATACTACCCACATTCTATCGGACAAACAAACTGGGCTATCAAGTGTTAATGTTTATTTTGGCTTAGTCATATATTTACCCAACAGACTGAATGTGTAAACAGTTAATTAGCACGTGCAATTCAGACGGCAAATTATAGCGCTGTCTATTTCGCTAATGCGAATTCTTGTTAAATGGAACAAATTGACGTCAAAATCGATAATAAAGTACTTATAGATGTTGGGCCAATCAAAGTTGCTAATTCTATAATTCCGAGAACAAAGAGTTTTAAAGTTAAGCTCCCTATTACATGATACACTCTTGACGAGATCTATTTGAAATTATTTTAACTTTAAGAAAGGCTCGGTGGCCTGATTATAATCATTAATCACATCGACGACGTTTATCTAGTTATTACTCGTGTCGAGTTCAAGTCGTGAATAATTGACTCATAAATCGTAAACCTATAAATAAAGGAAATCTTTTTTCAGCTTTGAGGAGTTTGTAAAACTACAACTACTTTGTAGTTCGGTTTGAATCAGATTTAGTTTTGCAATATTTAAATGTCTCGGATTTATATTCGCCTGTGTAGCAACGGAAGAGTATCGCAAGACAAGAGGGGTTTCCATCACTAGCTTCCATATTCTTCAGCTGAGGATACATAGCAAGCCAAAAAATAATTTACCGATTCGAGCTCTCAACAGTTTATCAATTGGTAGAGACACAATGTAAACTTGGGGTCTATATATGTCCTTAATTTGTTTTCCTACTACAAAAAGTGTGCAGTGTCAAAAAAGTTCAGAATTGCACATCGAAATTCACTTTAAGCCGAGCAGAATTATTAGATCAGTAGGAGAGCCTGTAGTTTTATTTTCATATTTCAACTCTAAAAGATGCCCGCAGAACTGTAAAAACTGCAATTTTCCGAAGAACTTAAAAGTATACATTTGGAAATGTGGCGTACTAATTCAAAGCACGTGAGACTATTTATTCAATCCAGACGATATAAGAGGCTTTGAGTTTGCAAACATGCAGTGGCAAATTCAACCCGTAGCTCAATTACTGATAACACTTTATGTTTGGATGTATCTTCTTTAAAGTTTTGCCTGTTACTTTGAATCAGTTAATAACATCGCTTCGGGAATATCCTTTGATATGCAGTCGGGGGTGGGATTCTATAAAAAAAGAAACGAAAACTACTTTCGAATTTCAAAAAACGAAAAGATATTACGCGAATTATTACTGCTTTTGTTTTCTTATTTTCGTTCGCAATTTTTTAGGAAACGGTGCGACAAAAAAGTTAAAGTTTGAGAGGCTATATATCGAATTTGTTGTTTTGACGGCTAACAGCTAACCGCTTTCAATGTAAATATTGTTTGTTTGTTGATGTTTTGGTCGTATCAAAAGGTGAACACTCCAATAATAATGTAAGTTGTACAATTAACAATAACCGTCATACAAAGTGTTTATTTAAATTAATGCATTCTTATAGGACGTTAACAACAACATTTCCATTGCATTCATTGTTTCATGTAGTATCATGTAGACGCAAAGTCGTTCCCAACTAACCACTGGTAGCCACCTCCAGCCAATACTTCAAGCGTGGAACGTAGCCTGTGCAAAGCTTAATGTTGTCCAGGGGGCAGATTCCGTATATCAACGATCGTCCTAATGATATCGTTTTTGGAACTTTGTTCACCAAAATAAGTCATATTTTGCTCGGCTTTTTTTGAAAAACGTCAGCTTTCATTATATTTTTGGAAAATGAACTGGATTTAGCTCTCAAACTTGTAATATTAGCATTTAGTGGGTAGTTTTAGAGGTCTATCGTTTCGACGATAATCGTCAGAAAAATTACGGAATGAGTGCGCAGCACAAACTTAAAAGCATTTTTATTCAACCGAAAGCGTTGAACAAAAAAAAATAAAAATATAAACTAAAATGTTCAATGCACAATAATTTAATAAACAAAATTTTCGTCGGGCAGCGTAAGAGGATCCGAATAATCTCGAAGATTTTTTCGGATTTTTCTTCAGTTTACACAATCCTCCACATCGCTGTCATCACTATCGCTTGCTATTAATAAATAATTCGCCAGCATATTTCTTGTGAAATACAAATTTGAAATACAAATTTGTCACAACAACCTTTCTTTCGTTTTTGGAGTAACATGAAGCAAAGAAAACGAAAACGTCAATGAAATTGCTTTCGCTTTTTTGCTTTCCTTTCCTTTCGTTTCCGAAGTTACATAAAGCATATTATAGCTCGATGATAGAAGTTGCCCGCTTAAAATGTTAACTCTTGATGCATTTGTTTTCGACCTTAAATAGCAGAAAATAAGCAGTATACAGATTACAATCCAATACTGTCTACAACTTGGTCGTTGGGTCTTAAAAGCTATAATTCACAGCCAACTGTTTGTTGGCTTAGAGTATAAATATCAAGTTCAACTATTTACTTACATTAATGCAAACATTTTCTCACATTTCAGGTGAACACCTAACCGACGAATTTCGTGACAAAGTGAATCGCTTTAAAAAGCTGCCAGCCATCAACGATCATGGCTTCCAATTGACAGAGAGTGTTGCAATATTACGCCATCTTAACCGTGAAAAAATCGTACCCGAACATTGGTATCCTCGCCGGAATCTAGCCCGAAGCCGCATCGATGAGTACATGGAATGGCAGCATGCAAATATGCGGCCAGCATGTAATAATTACTTCCAAGCCAAATGGCTGTTGCCTCTTTTAAACAAGACCCGCCCAAATGAAGAAGCTGTAAGTACAGTATAAACAAATGTATTCAAGTACACAGTGTCTAATAAAAACTACACCTTTAGGTTAACCTTGCAGCGAAACGTCTAGATCATACACTAAATGAATTCGAAAATGGCTTCCTACATTCGCAGAAGTTTATGGCGGGCCGTAATATTTCGTTCGCTGATCTATTGGCCATTTGCGAAATCGATCAACCAAGTGAGTAATAGTGATGCCAAATCTCTCATTATTTGTTATATAGGAACATGTAATTTTTTTGTTTTGTGTTTAGAAATTGTTGGTTATAATCCATTTAAGAACCGATCGAAACTGACACAATGGTATGAGGTAGTCCGAGAAGAGCTGGGGCCATTTTACAAAGACGTAAACGCAGAGTTTGAACATAAGCTCAAAAGTGCGGAAGAAAACAAAGAGGCGATTTCAGTGAAGCAATAATTTTAAGCCATTAGTCATACAAAATTTATTCGATTTAATATTTTACCGATTGATTTTTTTTTCTGTACTATAAACGTTGATCAAGCTAATTTAGTTAAGTTGTTATTTTATACGATATATTAAATATTTTTGTTATTATCACATTTTTATTTTGTCATAAGTATCTATATATGAACAAAATAATATAACTGAAAGATACCCGAACACACCCAAATAGACTTCGATTTACAGGTTGATCGAGAGTCGGGTACTCGGGCGTATACGTAATATTTTTGTCGGAGAAATAACATGTTTCTTCAGAGGTTTTTTTGTTAAATTGGCAGTATCTTCTCCAGTGACAAGCAATTGCAATAAACGATCCGGCTGCATGAAAAGCTAGCCAAAACTTGACTTCCAGAAGTCTGCGCTTTCTTCAACTGAGTTGCACATTGCTCAGTACAGAACATTAAAAACATGAAACCATTTATAATAATGTCAAAACCATGGTCGTTACCGTGATTTGTATATTTTTTTTATTTTATTACCTAAAGTCCTGTACCTAAATAAAAATGAGCATTCCAATAGTGATAAACTTTTGGACGTCAGTTTGCCTGTCTTTATAAGTTTCACACACATCAAAACAAGCTTGATGACTTGCATTACTAAGATTCTGAAAACTCTAAAAAAAAATTGACAAGAGTCATGGATATATTAACAAATCAATCTGCGATTAAATTTAAGACTTTAAGGAAAGCCTCCTTCGGAAGCCATATTTCCATAACAAACTGTGGATGAGAGTGAAGTTATAAGTGCAAACAGAACTCTCGTCATTGTTTAAGATAAGACTGTAAGTTTTGAAAAATATCTACTCTTTGTGTCATGCAGTACGAATAGTACAATTTTTGTTATAGAAGTTGTTGCTGACTCCCTAAGGTAAACAACATTTCGTACATGTATTTCAAAAGTGACACATTTAAAAAAAAAAATCAATATTTGAGTTATCAGATCACCAACAAAAACTCTTTCAACTTTCACCCAACATACTGATCAAGTGTATTAACCTAGCTTCTTTATTAGGCCTGCAGATAGCTCTTATGTCATTCTACGTCTCTTTAAAAAAATCAAAACAGTTTTCCGCCTTTTCTGGAACGCGTAATTTTCTGAGTTGTGTTATTTCTAAAATACATGTGCGATTTGTTCTTATAAGGTGGATATTTTTTTACACGCAACTGTTGGCACAAAAGTCACAAATGATCTTGAATAGCCTTTAAATGATTTATAATATATTTCCATTATTACAATAATAAATAAGTTTAATACAAACGTGGAAGATTAAGGGCCAATTGCTGATACGATTCATAGTGAATTAAGTGCTACATAAACTCTTATGTGTCAGTTTATGCCCTAAAAAAATTAGCCTTTAAGTATTTAAGTAGAACTTAAATTGTTAAGAGTCGTATGAGCAAACGGCTCTAAGTCTCCTAGATAATCTTCATTTAAGCTTCGCTTCCGTTCTTACCAAGACTGTGTCCATGAATATTATTCTTTAGTAAGTAAGGTCAATTAAATAGCTGAAATGGCGATAGTACAGGAGCCCTACTATGAAACTTGATTCTACTAATATTTGCGATTCTACTTTCAAATGGCACTCTCTATTAAAGTAGAATCGAATGCCGGTAATGCCAAACTATTTGCCAAAAAAATTGCGTTTTCGAACGATACTCGCAATATGTTTGACATAACCCAAACGAGTCTCGCATTATGTTTGGCATTTCCCAAAAAATGGATCGTGAAACAATTAAATAATAATAAATAAGCATGGACTGTGTCGCAATTAGGTTGGAGTCTGAAGGAAATCCGGAACAAATTCAACAAGTTGAACGAAGGCGGATAAGAGATAAATATAACATAATGGAGCTTGGCGGGAACAAGTTTTTCTATTCAGTATTTATTTAAAGGCATTTTTAATCTAAAAATTAAATGAACTAAAATAACTTTATTCAGCTTTGTTAAAGACTACCGCCTTTCGAAAGATGCCTTTATGTACTTTGTTTTGCCGCCATTTTAGTAAACATTAGTCTTGACAGTTCATATTTGGCAGTGGTGAAGTAGACACGTAGAAAATGTATTATGGGAAAATATTCGATAAACCAACGTCTTTTAATCGTTAAAACATTTGTGACGATGACAAAGTTACGTGAAATTTTTGGGAGAAACAACGTGCCAACAAAACGCACTATTTATCGTGTAGTGAATGATTTCGAAGAAAGAGGGTCTGTAGGTGATAGGTCCAAGCATCATCAGTCACCTTTGCATCCATTAAAAGTTACAGTCTGGTGTGCAATTTGGTCAGGAGGAATCATTGGAATCATTGTTCTTTGAAAATGAAAACGGCGTAACGGTAACTGTGAATGGGGAGCGATATCGTGATATGATTGAAAACTTTTCAGCGCCTCAACTTCATGCTTTGGGCTTGATTAACATGTGATATCAACAAGACGGTGCCACATCGCATACAGCCAGGATTACAATGGAATTACTGCGAGACTTCTTTCCACAACAAGTTATTTCAAGAAATGGTGATGTTAATTCGCCTCCACGGTCGCCTGATTTGACTGCTCCTGACTTCTTTTTGTGGGGATATCTGGAAAGCAAGGTTTATGCAAACAAACCAGAAACGCTTGAGCAGCTCAAACAAAATATTCGTGACGAAATTAATGCAATACCGCGTGAAATGTGTGAGAATGTAATGAAAAATGTGCTCAAAAGGGCTCGCATTTGTTAGACTAACAGAGGCGGACATTTACCTGATATTGTATTCCATACATAATTGCCGACATTAAATAAAACATTTATCGATATAAGATCCATTCTCTTTCATTTAATCAAAAATTATAAACAAACAAAGTAGTATACCTTCCCGGCGGACACCCTGTACTTGTTGAGCAATATTTCAACAGAACAGAAAAACAAACTTTTGTTCCCAACATTATAAAGGCTGTTTTATACTGTTTAATATGTTTAATACCCCTTGGACAAATCGTGTTGCCGGGTCATATATTGCACCATTATTTCAAACTGTGACACTTTTGTGTTAGGACTTTTAGATGATTCCCTGGGACAAACAAGAAAACAAACATTATAAATATTACTATGCTTATGAAAGATTCATGAATTATTAATTTATAAAATTTATTTACTTACATTCTGAGAAAAAAAAAACTTCTTAAATCGACATTCTCGCAAGCACATTTGATGTAGAATGATTATTTGCGAATTCGAACGAATTTGACAATTTTGCACCAGGAAAACAAAAAAAAGTTGGCAGTACTAGAACTGTTCGAATTTCACTTTCATAACTTACTTATTAAATTACAGAGTTGCGATTCTGCGAATTCGAACAGTTTCACTATAGAATTGAGTTTCATAGTAGGGCCCCAGTTCCTTCCATTTTGAATTTTTCAAGTTTTCTTCAAACAAATCACAGATTTAACAAAAAAGTAATTAGTTCTTGAAGTGGTCTTCGTTTTTTTATTATTTAGTTATTTTAGTTTAATAAAATAGTTTTCTATGCGGATTTGGTTTTGTATCGCATCACGTTTAAACTACTTATCATATTCGTAACTTAAGGGTTAATGAAAAAACATTTTTTTTATTCTATCGCAGTGGGGCGAATCTTAAAATAAAGTTTCCGAATGGCCTGACTTTCAGGAATAGGGCCAAAAACGAGTTAAACAATTTGAAAAGCACCACAGTTACTTACTTATAAAAAGTCTCGAAATCGGGATAATTGTGCTAAGAAGAAGTATAAAACTCTCTTTGGTGTAGTAAATGGGTTAGTCCTGATAAAATGTATCTCCTTAAAATGCTGCCGCCGATCGCCAGGACTAAAAACTGCACCGCCAAGTACTACACCATGACCACAGCCAACCTATATAAACTTGGTTTGGTGCCATAGCTCTCGGTAGATCAAACGTTTTTGTAAGTTAAGCAGTTGCTGAGAAAATATATAAGAGTTTTCAATAGCAATATTTTCATTTAAAATTTATTTCTCTTATTTATTTGTGTAATCTTCCAAATATATAATTTTTTTTCGGTATCACTATTTTTTTTTGTGTTAGTTTCTTTTATCGAACTTATAAATGAATTACAATTCAGTTAAGTGATGAAGCAAGTATTGGGCTTAACATTTTCTTCTATGTGTCATTGAATAAATTTAAATTTGCTTACTTTCATATAGTGAAACTAAATTTTAAAAATAACATAAAACAAACACCATCGACTTTGTTTCCTTATATACTTAACTAATTTATTAGCAAATTTTGTGCTTTTGTTTATTTCTTTTATTAGCAATAATAAAAACAATTTCTTTTATTTTTAAATATTAAATTAAACCATCTAATAACTTTATAGGAGTATAACAAAACTTAACCATACTTAACTATTATCAATTATTTCAATTGTTTAAAGAAAATCGCTTTTAACCACTCCTGAGGTTCTTTCAATCAATCGTTGTCGGTGAAAACGTTGTTGTTGTTGTTTTTATTTTTTTTTGTTTTTACAAAATTGAAAAATATATATATGTATTTATTTATGCCCAGTATCATTACTTTGACTGTTAATAGGTTCTTTGTATTATTTTTATTATTTTGATTTGTTGGCGCATTGCTTCTTTCTAATTAATTAACAAAGTTTATGATTATCTTTGAGAGGAATCTTTGTTTATTATAATGAACAAAATCGAATAAAACAATCAAAGGTAAAATATACAAAGGTTTATTGTAATTTTTTTTTTATGATCGGCATTTTTAATTCGTTTTCTATCTAAGTTGTTGAACTACTACTTATCGTAACAATTTGCATAAGGAAGCATTGAACATAAGTTGAATTTTATCAGGGACTATATAAATTGAACTAAAATTCTATAAGAAGCATTTAACCTTTTGCGACATTATTGTAAATTATTACGCGTGTAAATGTAAAAGTAAGTTGCTGGTACGGATTAGAGTCAGATTTGAAACAAAACCATACAAACTATTGATAAACAATGTTGAGTGAATTTGCAATCGCTTAAACTAAAGTAAATAAACTGAGGATATTATTATTCTAGTAGTGAAATGTATGTCGTGATTAAACGCATTGAAGACGGCTTTTAGACATTTATCAAATAATAGTTATGTTGTTAAAAGTCATTCGTAGACCTCGCAAAATATTTTTAAATGGAACCTACGGCTACATTTTGTAACTCATTTGAGAAGTTTTCACATTCATATATTCAACCACGTATGGACTAACTGTTGTGAATCAATCGGCAATACCGAGCACAAACTCTGTCGGAGGTGCTCGGTTTTGGAAAAAATAATTGAAATGCGATTACGCATTGATTTCAGGTTCGTGTATTGTTTAGCGCTTGTTTTTTTACGCTTGATCTTGCACTGGGAAATACAAATAGAAGCAAGAAATACAAAAAATTGCTTTGTTTGTTTTTTCCTTTTATTGCTCACAGTTATTAACACTTCACTTGAAATCGGAAAAAGATTTTGCCACTAATTGTTGTCGGAGGAGATCGGAAATCAATTCTTATGAACCTGTCAAAAGTCACACTCAAAAACAAACTTAATCGCACTGCAACGCAAAACGCTGGAGTGCGTTACGTTGTATCCGACCAATGCTCTGAACATCTCTGTTCTAAAGAATACCTCGAAGCAAAAATCCTCCGAATCGTATAAAATCGTAGAATTTTTCTTTCCGACCATTAGATAGAGAAGGACTCTGTTCGACGCTGCAAAGCGCTAAAAAGACAGTCGCGTTCGGATGTGAACTTGCAATGTTGAATCTAGTGTCTACATTGATTTCATCGCACTGTTTCATTTTGACGTCTACAATTATCGTCATAAGATGGACAGAGAGTCAGTGGAGACATTCAAGTATCTAGTCTGACAGCTGTCTGACTTAATGTATCTCAGTTTTGATTGACTTAGATCGGTCACATGAACAGCTTCTTCCGTTGACGTTTATGAGTGACGAGGCCAACGAATCTAGACAAGAAATTCATGACTAAATACTTAGTTGACAGTTCGCATATTCGTCGCTAACTTAGGAAAAGTGACATCACGGAACAATTTAGTAAAGTTAAATCTAGTTCAGATAGTCGACATAAGACTAGATTTTTGAATGTGCCCAGTCTCTGGATAAGTTTTGACGTATAAAGCGAGAACACAAACATGTCAAAATACCCTCGTGGAGTTCAATGTAGACAGAGTCTACAGACGACAAGGGATTTGTGTTTTCTATGCACAAGCTTCAGCTCTAAAGAAAACTGAACGTACCGGACAACAGATTCCGATTGATTTCGACTATCACAGCTGACCTTTAAGTAAAAGGCAAAAAGTGCGACAATTGCCACTTTAATTTATTCAGTCATTTTCTATTTTAATGTTGCAAAGCTGCTTTTCGCTGTAAATTAAACAATGTCGTTTATAGTCTGCTTAAGAATACATTCCTCAAAGGTTGCCGCAACCCCTTATACCACTTAGATCTCTGTCGTCCAACCGGAGCTAACTTCGCAGTCATAACACAAGTATACAGTCCGGCCCAACTTTGAATAAATTAATAAAATAGTAACTGATGGCTAAATGTGGACACACGCACCTATGAAAATATGTATGAACATAAGACCAGGTACGAAAACCGTTACCCACGAGTTACAAAATACGCACGTGGGCTCAGAAAAAAAGTTATCAACGTGATTGTTGGAAATATGAATGAATGTATTACCGGCTACTAAAACCGCCTACCCATGAGTTACAAAACACGCAAGTGGTTTCGGAAAAAAAAAGTTATCAACGGGATTGTTTAAAGTACATCTGTTAGAGCTAACGCCTCTGTTATTATGTACAATCTGTGTATTCTATTCGCTACTAGATTTAATTCTTCTGCTGTTACTAAATCAATAAATGTTTGTAAATATTGTTATTTCGCTTCACGTGACGCTTTTAAAGCCCTACATGTCTATTACAAAACTATATATTTTGCGCTTAAGTTTACAACGAATTTCTGTTTAGACAAATCAAATTTGCCTCTTAAACATTCTGCTCAGCATCTTGGTCCTCGTCGTGCTCATTTAGTAGCGGGCTATCGTCGCCCAAACAATTCGGAGGTAGTCCAGTACCGGGAGTGGTTGGTGCTGATCTAGATATCCAACCCTTGCGACCACGACCACGACTAAGAAAGCTTGTCCCACTTACCGGGCTCTTGATGGAACATCGAGCTGTAGTGCCACTGGACGACATCATCGGAATGTACAAGGCCTTGTTTGGTTTCGATGAGAAGAACTTCTTTTTGCCCTGCTGCAGCGTCGATGGACGTTTCGAAAGCGGATGAGCGGTAACCTGTACAGACGACGACGAAGCACCACAATAGTCGGCCACTAGTTGCTGTTGCGGTGGCTGCGGCGGATGCGGAATGTGAATGGTTAAGGCATTTTCATCTAAACTAGCACCCATCTGTAATTGACGAATCTGATCGAGTATCTCTTTGACTTCATCGGTTGGACTCGTGGCCTGGGGTGGGGACGTTGGTGTACCAATATTCGCTAAACTACTCACAGCCGAGCATGTGGTCGAGGTTACATAGCTACTTAGTCCGTCCTCGAACTTCTTAGCCAACTCAATGGTCACCGGAGAGTCTGCCGTATTGAAGTTCGTGGCCGAAGGCATGTGTTGTTGTTTTTGAAGGATTTGACAGCACGTCTCAAGACTGCGTCGCAACATGTCCAGATCACGATACTCACTTTCACCGTCTCTAGCAACAGGAACTGTAATTGAGATGCCGCCTATCGAACCGCAGGAATTGTAAATGGGACTACTGTGCTCCACAAATTGGCTGGGATTTGTGCTCGTCCGATGCAGCGGAACTGTAGGGCTGGAACTATGACTAACAGTCGTTGTTTGTGCTTGCTGCTGTTGCTGTGGAACTGTCGAACTATTGCTAATGGCGGCGTCGGGTGTTTTTCCGCCGATGCCAGCGCTGCAGCTATTATTCACAAATATATCACTTAGGCTACTATTACTATTCGCAATGTAATGGAACTGCTGATCACTTTGGGAGGATATAAAGCCTCCTCCGTGGTTCCCAACAGCACTGATACCATAGCCGCCGACACTGTTCGGTCGATCTGCATGCGAGATCATGTGCCGGAAGTTGACACTTTCCGAGGAGCGTATTTGATTCGACCGTTGTTGATGATGCACTGTGATTCCACTGCCACCGATGGTGGATTCCATGATCTGCTGCTGACCATTACAGGGGGGCGTGCCATTATACTGCATGCTACGAAGCTGCTGACTTCCATTCTCAGTGGCGCACACTACTTGCGATGCCGATCGAGGCATCATAAAGTGCTGCTGGAAATGCGAGCTAATTCCGATCTCAGGACTTGCAGCGCGGGAATACGGCGGTGGTACAAGGGTATTGGCCTCATTCGCATTGCAAATGAAACTGGAACTCAGCGAGTCTACTGTACTAGTGGCAGAAAGCGATCCAGCCGGTCTCACAATGTAGTTTCTAAAATACTGCACCATGAGGTAGCTGGCACCGTTCTTGCCGTTGTCGCTGTTGCATGTGAATACCAGTGGATAGAGATCGGGTTTGGAAGTCACCTACAATTTGCAAAACAAAAATCAGTGTCAGAGAAATGTGAACCGTCGTAATGTGGTGCTGCTTACCTCGGTGTACGGGGGTGGGGGATGGTGAAAGGAACTGCAACGACTATATTGAGGTGGTGCATAACAGGAACCAGCAGAGTCGCCTTCGGACTGCGCGTGATGCTCGTTGAATCCCCATCCGCAGAGCGTTCTCCGTTTCCTCCACAGCGAATAAGCGCAAAGTAGAGCTAATAGGATTGCTACAACAACACACCTGCAAAGAGCAACCAATTGCGTTAGTTAGAAACTTGTTAATGCCGATATAGTTTTTGAAATTCTAGGAAAACTCGGAGGGACTTCGAATTTGATTTAGTGGTTGATTACATCACAACTGTGCGGTAAGTCCTGCGGCTTTTACCCACTTTATTTGTGTTTGCATTATATCGACCGCGGAGAGTTGTAATTGTTTTAAAAGTTTGCAGCTGCTTTTGTGCAGTTTCTACAGCAACTTATGGCGTTGTTTACACAAATTAAATGAAACTTATGTGGGTGGGTTAGCGCATCGGAGACGAATAATCCCACACAATAAGGCATGACCCGAAAGGGTTTGCTGTACAAATTAACAAATGTGGCAAATTTTGGTTAGTTTAAGGGTGGATCTCCTCTATAAAGCACTCATTACAGTGCACACATGGACATACAATATACACAAAGCCCAAGCAAAGAAAGCGTTTTCAACAATGAAAGGAAGTCGAGTTGTTGGTGGGTAAAATAGTACAAGCATCATTCACAAATCCTGATTTATACTTCATTAAATCTAAATCTATTGAGAATCGAATGATAAGTAAACATAGGGCGCAGTTTTGGAGATAACAAAAGCGTAAAGCGTAAAAATATGCACCATATACGCTTCAACTTTATTTGTGACTTATTACTCAAAGCATGTAGCAAAAAATATTTGTAACAGGATTGGTAGCCGAAGAGCCTTTTTTTCTTTGTTTAACTTATCACAAAAATTTAAACTGATCCAAGAAACAGTTTGTTGTCGTGCTGTTTTTGGAAGATGATCGTGAGACTGACTTGTTTGTGGAAAGCACTTACTTCACATTTTTTAGTGCCGACCATAAGCTAAGTATTTATTAATTTTATATTATAGTATTAGACCGTCAGCTCCCGTGCACTTACCCGATTCCACCGCACAATTTGAAATTAAAATTGTCTCTTAAATTTTCTATCTATTGTCGTGTTCCATTGGTTTCACTCGGGGATCCACTCATTCTGAAATCCAATGGAACAACAAAACTGCTTCTGAAGGAATCCACAAAAGTATTGGTGAAATGCCAAAAAATAATCTACGGCTGCTGTCAGCTGACTTGTATAAAATACATAAATTACACTTGTGTGAGTGCTTTTTGAGTAGATTCTGACTTCAAATCGAGAAGCGAAATTCTCTTCTCAGAATCACCAGAAGAGAATTTTTTTGTGCCAATAGAACGGTTTCAGGAGTGAATTTTTCGATTCCGCACTCTCCCGGCTGCTTCTTTTTGCCCAATGGAAAACGACATAAGAATCCATGTGAAGCAGCAAAAAAAGGTGTAATAAAAGAATAAAACTGAATGAACTGTCAAGTTACTATGTGCAAGTTTATGAGTGGGGCTAATGCTTTAGTTACAGGGAAAACAGCTTGTAGGCAGTTTCTCTAAAGTTTTCTGACCTGACGGTATTTAATAGGCATTTACACCATAACGCACTCGCATTTTTGCACGATACGGGACAGAGAAATCCGTTTGTCCGCAGTCAATGCTATTAAAGGCGTAAGAATGAGATCACAAATCAGACGCCTAAAGTGTCATGTATGTTCTACCCATGATTACAAACGAGTAAAACGGAAACAAGATGCGGCGAACAACATCTCTACAATCACTTGAAAACATTTCTATTTCTGATTTAAAACATGTGAAATAAGAGTGGTAATTAGTTTCATTAAATTAAACCAACAATTCATCAATCAGTTATACGAAACAAATAAATAATTGTCTGTTCATCACTTCCGGAAGCCATTTTGTTTTATAGGAAAGCGAGATTTCGTAAGCCATCGCTATAAATATGTCAACATGCATAGCTTTCCCATAATTCTTACCACGTAAACAAGATGGCCGACCAAAAAACGTGTCACGTTTTTTGCGTGTTAAGTAATGCCGTCCCTTTCAGTCACACGGCTATTTAGCATCCCTTTAATCGTCCGTGTTTGGAACGTGTGATCGTGTAAATGCGGCATAATACTTAGTTTTAGTTTATGGTACCGACGAGAAGTTGACTGCTGTGGCCGAGAGTGAAAATGCAAATGTGAAAACGCCACCTCGGTCAGCGGTGAGTGCTTCAAGCCAGAACTACCAAATTTTTGTGGACTGAAATTGAAGACGTGGACTTGGAAGAACTTTGGTTTCAGCAGCATGGGCCTCAATCGTATTGACAAAATATTTGGTCAAAGAGCCACATGTGCTGATTTTTTAGAAATTGCTACGGAGGCTCAACAAATCGGAAATCGTACTATTACCGCCTTGAACTTTCCGTCAGACTTTCTTTTAAGGGGTACCCTTAAAGACGAATGTTTTGCGGAAAATCCAGAAACGATATCGTCCGATTCAGCCATAAGATATGACCAGAAACATTCAACAGAATATTGGAAAATTCGTTTGACAGGATGCGCTAGCCAGCAAAGGAACTTAATCGTATTCCATAAATATTGCGAATATGTATTTGCCCTTTCTAATAAATAATAAAAAATAATTGATTTTTGTTTATTGTACCTTATTTTGAAACAGGAACTTAAATTAGATTAAATTTAAATTTCGTTAACTTCTTAATCATTCTCGGTATAAAGCCGCAGATTTCAAAATGTCTTCTTTTTGATAGTTTAAAATTGAAATTATGGTTGAACCTACAATGGGAACGTTCGGATATCAAGGTCAAGTAAAACGTCAACTAGATTTGTCTCGACTAGGAGTACGACTGGTCAACTTGAATTTGTTGTTGTATTCTCGGTTTCTTTTGAATGTTGACACTTCGAAATGTCAACTGAATATGCCGACCAAGTTTTTCTTGAGTAATCTAGTCTGCCCCTCCATTCATGTGACCATCTAGGCCAATAACATCTGCAACTGAAATACATCAAGTCAGTCAGCTGTCAGATTTACTAAACTAGAAATCGGTACGTCCTAAATTTCTTCTCCGAAATGTATGAACAGAATTTTTCCTACTTACATACTTTGGTGCCGGTACAATTCGGAGTAAGCCAAGGCTACAACTAACAAGCCTTTGCAGGTAATCCGGTCCTTAACCAAATGCCTTCAGTTGCGTATACTCCAAGTTCCCTGGGGTACATTTCTACTTGTGTGCACCACCTTAGGCAAGGTCTTTCTTTACTGACTTAAAGCGTCTTCGGTTCTAATACATTTGGCAATATGGCATTGATGTCCATTCGCCATCTCAAATGTTTAATTATTTTTTTTAAATAGTTGGATGCCACTATTAAGGGTCGTTGGATCGTTTCCTTAAAAATTATACAACGAAACGAGGTACATTATGAAGTCCCGTGCATCCTCAAACTCGAAGCCAATATGTAAGCATTTACTACTCATGTTTACATAAATGTACACAATACACATCCAGATTATTTCAAGGATACATGACATAGTTCGAATATATGCACAAACGTATTCTATTCGGTATCCAACCCTTAAAAGTTTGACTATTACAGGTTCAATATTCAATACTAAACTACTACCCCTTTTAAAATGAAAAAATGGAAACTGAATCTGAACGTACAAAAACTTTCAGTAATTAAGCTGCGATTACACAAAAAAGTGGCTTTTCATGTCCAATTTTGTCGTCGTTCTGACGTAAACATTTGTCCTAAAATTGTCGCTACCTGTGATCTCCTGTCAAGCGTCTGGTCATGCGGGCTGTTGCAGCGCACACTCACGAAAGACACACGAGTAACCACCGAATGGCCGAATTTTCGTGACGTCAGCATTTGACAAGCTTTGCCACGAAAAATGACACGTTAATCGTAGCTTTAGAGCCAATTCGCAAGGAATTAATGTAGTATTCGATTGGCCGCACACAGAGCACTTTTTTCGTTCGTTTGGTACGAAAAAAGCTATCTTTTTCCGATTTCAGAGCACTTTTGCGAATCTGTTTTTTTTTCAGAGCTGTTTCAGATTTAAATATCCAAGTGCGTTTGACAACTAGTTTACTTTTTTGAGAAATTTTTCACATGCAAAGAAACGCATTGCCTCGAGTGGATCTATTTTTGTTAATTATTTATGTACAAATGTTTAGAAATCAATTTGGGCGCAAGTATCGAATGTTTCCACATAAAATTGAACCAGTGAATGGAAAACGCTTAGAAAAGTGTCGAAGGCTACACGTATTCCAATCGCACGCATATCAACCAAAACGAGAAAAAGTTACGTTTCTGAAATCTGAGAGTGAATCTGCAGACGCAAAATCGAATAAGAGTACCAGATAAGATAATAGAGTTACAGAATGTCGACTCCTCTTTTCAAGAGACTGCTATTCATTTCAACTTCGTTCACTTGGAAATTATTGTGGATAAACTGACAACTTAAAACCTTATTTTATTAACTTTCACTTAGACGCGTTTCAATGTATTCCAATTTCCAACTCCTAGCAAATGCTCGTTAAATTTAATGAACCGACAAAAAGCAGACATTCGATGTAACTGAAGACTCAAGTCCAAGAGTTGAACGATTTCATTCCTCTTTTGGACATTATCTTTTATTTTGTATCAATTTCTGTAGGGACTTGACCTTTTTAAGCAAACAAAAGCAAAAACACTGTGGGGCTTCTATTTTCCATCGTAATGTAGGCAAAATATTTTGCTGTCAACTTATGGCACAAATTATAACTTCATTAAGCATACGATTTACGCAAGAAAAAACACAGCCTGACAGAATTCATTTGGCAGCACTCCCATTTAAAATTGGAAACCAAATCATATTACAACTATAAGCAATATTTCAGTACATAAAAAAACATATTTTAACTATTTTTCTTTTAAATTAAAACACTGGGTAGTGATACCTTTCACCAGGAAAATCAAACACACTTTCGTGAAGTATAAACCAAAAACTACAATAAAAGTTCTAGACCTTAGATCCTTTAGTTAAACTATAACTATGAGTGATCTCACGCACTGCAAATCGTAATTACTTTTTCAAATAGACGTCAATTAGCGTCTTCTTCAGCTTGCTGTACCTATCCTCCATTAAAGGGCGACAGCTTACAACTAACAGTGAGATTCTATATTCACATTACCTAGTTCAACCCCTTGCACCTATAAATACCAATCTCCTTCATTAGTCGCATTAAATAAAAGAAGAGTGCAACAACAAAAAAATCACAAATCAATTTGTCAATGAAAACATGCAGCAAGGTGCAGCTATTTTGACTCTATAGCCTTGCTTATACCGTTTTCGAGATCGCTATCTGGACTAATACCGTAGGGGCCCGCTGATGCTCTGTGCCTCTGGTGCGGTTTCTCTCTCTCGTGTAAAGTACACTGGAGTTTTTCTGCCTGTTTCATCAATAAGGCCAAGTACACACACTGTATCGATCCTTTCGGTTTTATAATATGTCAGCCAGTACTACATAACGTTTGAAAGGGAACACGTGTTTAGCAGAGGACATGTTTACCGCTACACTCCTTTGTTGTTTCCATCAGCGAACTGCGAACTTATGGAAAGAGAAATCAATAGGAATGTAATCCATTTCACTGTCGTCCTTTATTTTTGTCTTGTGTGTGTTGTTTTTTTAGTACCAAAAGGCCAATAATAACATTGACATAAAGATGGATGGCAACAGGAATCTACCATAGTTGAGTTGAATTAAAAGGATGCATGGGGGTTGAGGTTGAGTATGGTTTGCACAAAAGCGAGGTCACTTTACTTTACTACCAGCACCACCTTAAAAGGAATAACACGGCCTGTCGTTGGAAGCTGCGTGTGTGGGTGGGTGGTTGGATGATTGGATGGACTGGCCATAAATATGTAAATATATGGATTGCGCGGGGAATGAGTGATTCTATTTATTTTATCCTCTTTTGATGATACATTCATGCATCTTAAGACGATTGAAAGCGCAGAAAAATATGTACACTTGTAATGGAAATAGAAATGTCTTCTTTTGAGGAATACTAACTACGATCAGTTTCTTAAGTTGTGCCTGTCAAACCGTAAGCGAGAAGCATGATGGGATTCCATTTAAGTAATCCACTTAAGGCAATGTGCAATAGCATTGAGATTGAATGTCGTGACCATAATAGCAATATTGGCGAGTTTGAAATGTTTTCATCCATTTTTGCCATTAGCTTAAGCCCACGTAATCCTTTTATGGTAGACCTTTTAGTAGAGATGTCATGAACCTCTTCGCCTTCCAAAGAGCAGGCAATTTATTCCAAAAAGGAGTAGTCGTAGTAGTAAATGCTTTTCACTCTGCAAGGTAGTGCGATATGCTAAACGACTTGGGAAGCACGTTCAGCGTATAAAAACTTTGATGGTGCTCCGATGAGGTTTAAAAAATTCCATTTCTGTAGGTAAAGTTTACAAATTATGTTTACAACCGTACTTTTCAAACTACAATAAAGAAGAAGGCTAAAACCCCCATTTGTTTCAGTAGTTTTTTTGAAGCAGTACGGAGTCGTGGTGCAGGAGATTTAGTTTCCATCTCAATCTGCTGTTTAGGATGAGGCCTAAATAACTAGCCGTGCGGTAGTGTGCACCAAAAACATTTCATTTAGTTCTGGAGGAACAAATATGGGACATTGTTACTTCCTTCAAGAGGACAAGTTCAGTTGTCTGGGGATTGTCGTAGCTTATTTGTAACTTTTAAGTAATTTAAAGTATTTTTCGTTACAAATGATGTATGAAAAAAATGCCAATACAGCGAACGGTACGCATAACGAATAGACACTTCGAGTTCAGGAACAGCTCCATATTATGACGAATGAATTCAACATCGATTACTCTATTTTTAACGAATGCTATTCAATTTCAACGAAAAAAAAACCATAAACAAAACGTGAAATGCATTGGTGTCTTTTTTTAAGTGAAAATTTCCCTAGTCGCGACACCAATTTTCGCGTTGCCAACCACTTTTGACGAAAAAATGCCTAACTTGAAAAAACAAGATGCCTTTTTCAATAGTATAATGCCTAAAATATTTTTTTTTTGGTAAAGTAGAATAATAAATCAAAAATTAAACACAAATATTATTTTTTTAATAAACAAAAACAATTTTTATTTATAATAACAAATTTCAAATTTGCTTCCAATTTCATTGCACTTACTGGAAGTGGAAGCTGGAATTATTTTTGAGGAATGACAGATAAACAGTTCGGAAAATGGACAGAGTTTGAAACACATTCTTTAACGTTATTTTTTTTTTGGCAAAGATTTCTTAAGAATGTTAAAAAAACTGTCAAAAATAAAAACTAACAAATCTGTTCCTTTACTTTTAAATTTTACAAATTTTTACTAATTCTTAAAAATTTGTACTCAATGCTGTTCCTTAACTCGAAAAATTCGTAAAAGAAAACGCCATCGAGAGAGCGAGTTTTACTCAACAAATTTCTTGTTGTAAGAATTGGAAAAGCTATCAGTCACCTGATAATTGAGAGATGATTTGAAATTTGTTTCCTGCGTATTAAAATGAACACCTCCATAAGTGTCAACTGAAACAGCTGCTCATATGACCGATTTCAGCTAAACAAAACCGATATTCATCTAGGCAGACAGCTGTCAGACTTACTAGAACTTGAACGTTCCTGTTTTAACGACCACTTTTTTCAATTTCTTCATTATTGTATCTGTCATTTTTTATAGATTACTACAAAAGCGTTCCCCAACTTCTTCGAAAGTTTCTCTCTCTGAGAGAGAATTTATCTCCACCACTGCCATTTTGACAGTATTTACCATTTTTATTGCAAAAGTAAAGGAACAAACAAACTTCAGACAAACACAAATCAAATAAAGACAGTCAAGTGTGCTGGACTACTCAGGTTCGATCTTCGGTTTTCCACTGGAAAAGCTGCTCAATTCAGCTGGCATAAACTTATGTAAGTTCCATCTTTCGTTTCAGAAAGTAAAAATAAAACGCACACAAATAAATGGTTGTGAGAAGCTAGGCCTACAGGTTTCCCTCCTATATGGACCTGCCTTAACAGTTTACTTGATAATGGTGAAACCCATTTTAAATAAAGTTTATTAGTATTTTATCGATAGAAATCCAAGTACATATTAATAATTTTCCAGTTATTGAAAAAAACTATCCATTCTCAATACTGCATAGATCTTTAAATTTGATTTTCAGTAATATGGCGACGACAAATTGAATGTCACCAAAATCCTTTCAATTACCTGTTTTGTATGGGGAATTTATAACTTAATTTTACCAGCCTTAATGGTGACATATACCCACTGTTTGTGCACATCTATGGCGCAGTACCTTTCGAATGATAAAAGTTTCATTCTACTCATTTCATTATAAATACTTAAAAAGTGTACCGAAACTTTGAATGTTCACGTATTAATATAATGATTTCAATTTCACTCACTTTCTGGCACATGTCGTCGTCTGCATACATTTGTTGCGTTGTGAGTGGACTGCCACACAGATGCGGTTAGGCTTGATTAAACAATGTATACGAAGTCTCTCATACAGCACTACCTAGTTATCCCACTGCAATCACTACAAAAACGACCGTTAATACTGTGACTTCTCGTCCGTTAGATGGTGTTTACAGTTCGGATTAGATCATGGCTTAAACCAACAAGATCCACCAGGCATCTCAGTTTATTACCCCAGCCAGCTGCCTCCAGTGTGCGTAGCTAGTTCGTTGAGGTCGCTCTCTAATTATGCTGTGCGATCTTTGTTCGCTGATGTGTCCTTTCTAAACATTCAAAGACTCTTCAAGCTGACTGAGTGTAGCCATGAAATTGCGTAGAATTAACGTTTTTCAACTGCCTTGAACAAATTATGTTGCTAGCTAGCGGTGGAAATAAAATTTGAGGAATACAATTTTACATGATAATTGTCATGATTCATTTTAACTTTCCAAAGTATTTACGGGGACGTTTTTTTTGCCTAACTTTGGTCATTATCCTAAATTTTTAATATACGCTCAGATAACTTAACATCCTGAGCACGTTTATCAATCTACGCTTTTCATTTAGCTATATTTCTGTACATGTGTAGGTATAGCTAAACGATATAATGCCCAATGCTAATCAACTATTCACAACTGAAAAAATTTGACATAAGGTCAGAGTTTGCAATGACTACGTAGGTACACATCTCAGAGGCACAAAAGATAAAATAACAAATACAAAATTCTCGCTCAAAACCTATCTCGCTATGCCTATATTGAAATCCAATCCTTGACGGTATCAAGATGGAACGACTCAACACTTCAGAAAAAAAATTCAAACAAAGTTCCTTCATAAGAAAACAGTCTCAACGAACACAATTCATCATCAAGCTTCTTAAATTTCAAAGAGACGTTCTGCACATCTCGAGCAAATTCAATTTCGTTTTGTGGAAAGTTAAAAGTTCTGATTCAGAAAACACAAAATCCAAATATACATCTGTACGGGCTTAAGGAGGGTTGTATGTGCACACAAAACAAGATAAACAGGGGTTGCGCCTACCGCCCCGTTTCTCTTATGCTTTGAGGCCACAAAACCCAGAATCAATAAAATTAAATTGAAGCAACCCAAATCGGCTCCTCCACTACCACCACCATCATCATCACCCCCCCCCCAAAAGCAAAGATGAAAACATATTTACACCCACCCCGTGGCAGATGAGGAAAATTTCAAAGCCCTCGCTAAGGGTTGTGTGCCTGAGAATAATTCAAACACGTACATATAGTATGCTGAAATTACAGTACTTACCAGAAATACCAATGACTAATGAAAAATAAATTAAGGACATGATCTGTGGCCGGGGGCAGTTGTCTAGGTCCGCTCTGATAGGGTGGGCAACATCCTTGGGTACAGCACTCCCTTGGCAATGAGCATATATGTCCGCCTTCGCAGAAACGTGCAGCTACCTGTAATTGATTGCAAATTGATACATGTAGGTCGCATTAAATTACTGTATATATACATATGTACAGTCAAAGGATACAGCGAAAAAAGGAGAAATCTTATTAACCTAGAATAGAAACGTGATCTCATGCAAACAAGGTGCAAATTATATTTGAAAAACAGAGAAATTTGTACATCTCTCATGGACCTTTCGTAATGCACACATCCCAGTAATTCGTCATTGTTCTGGTTTTTTTCAGTTGGTAATATATTTTTTTTTGTTATTTTTTCTATTTTTTTTTTTGTTTTTATGCAACTAAGCCCCACACACTTTCACTCTCGTCTAAGGATATTATAAAAAGCCAAAAAGCATTAACATAAACAAGTATCTTAAGGCAAACAGCAGTGGTAGAGATAGTGATAGTTGAAAACTGCAAACACTCATAATTGGATTATAATTCAGGTCTTTTGTTTCCAAAATCGATTGGCGCACCCTTAAAAAGTACTGAATGCTCTTGTTTGAGAACTTATTTATAATCGTCGTCGCACTCATCTATATACGCACTACGTCGACTTCCGGGAGGGCACAGACATCCACATCGAATTCAAACGAGATAATGACAGCACCGCGAATGGCTACGACGGGTACAAGTACGAGTATCGTTGGCCAGCATCCTGTCGCACGGAAACTCGAAGGAAACATAAACCAAAGCGATTTAGAGCGGTCAAGCGGAAGCAGTCGTGCAGAACGAGAACACACGATAGAACACAGAGACCACACCACTTTACATTGACACGAAATAACAAAGGACACAACAATAACAAGAAGGATATTGCATGCGTTTTGCACTTCACACATGCAAAATGTGCTCCACTGCTGGTGGGTCTGCTGGTGCTGCTGCCTACTGGAACTGGCTGGTGCAGCAGTGTCTTGTTTATATATATTATAATGTATGTACAAAAAGAGAATGCATATATACATAGGTGTTCTGTCCATGCTATATGTATTTAGTCACTCACGCTAGTCGGTGAAGAGAGGAGAACGGATCCAACAAATAGCAAGGTTGCAATCAAGTATCCAGAACGAAACATTTTTTACTATTATTCTGCAGAATGTCCTTGGGAAGACAATGCAATTTTTGCATTGTTGTCTCTCGTCTTCTGCTCCTATACTGTTACTGCTGCTGGTGATGGTGGTGGTGATGCTGGTGGTGCTTCTGTTGCTAATTAATTGGTTTGAGTCTCCTTTGGGGTATAAACTGCTGGATGCTTGCTTCTTAATAATTTATCTATCTATCTATCTACACTCTTCCTCTTTGGGGCTAATATTTTTTTTTTTTCTTGTATTTGTTTTGCTCTTCATGAGAGCAACATTTTTGTGCCTACACTAGTATTCTATTTTTGTATAAAGGATTCCATTGGAATGGATTTTTTATTTTTTTTTATTTGCCTCACTTAAAGTTTTTGTGCACAACACTTCACTCGATCACACATCACAGCACTATTAACGGGCTAACGAAGGATATTTACTTTGTAATCCACTAAAAAATGTAAGGACGTGCAGAGGTATCATATTTTTTTTCTTTGTTATTTTTGTTAGAATGGAATTCAAGAACGAAAACACTTGAAATCTCATGAAAACATAGAAAAGCAGAAAAGCACTGGGTAACTACACTCAGTGGTGATGAAAGAACTGGCGGATATACCACCCCCCGAAAAAAGATATATTTTTCTGTTGTGGCTCTGGCGGCGGCTCCCTGTGTGAGCGGGGCTGAGTATCGTCAAATATTTTGAAGGGGAGTTTCTGAGTCAGCATTGCCATTATTGCGACTTGGAAAAATGTATTCTATCTAACGGTAAAATTTTAACAGGAAGGAAGTCTTAACCTGCACCTGACTCTAATGTCTAATGGGACACTTACATCGTCACACATGCTGTTTTTTGCAAGAGATGGGATTGATAAATTTATTTCAAATCTTAAATGAGTTTTAAAATCCCGTCTGCTAAAATACTGTTTTTTTTTAAAATCCCGTCTTCTAAAATCCCGCTTGTTCAAAATCCCGATCTATTATAATCCCTCTTTTTAAAATCCCGCCAATCCCGTTTTTTTACAAAGCATTGTTATCAAAAAAAATAGATGTTGGTTATATGCGCTTTTTTATTATAATATATTTAAAAATATTAAAAATACTAGACCAAGAAGAAAATGTATCCGAGTATTTTTAGTTTTTACTGTAAGCTTCCTTCTTCCTTCTAAAAATGATAAATGTTAAAATAAACTGCATTTCAAAAAAACACTCATTGCTTAATTTATTTTGATTTGCTTTATTTTAAAAAATCGCCGCGATTGCAACTACTTTTGATTGTAAAAGCGGGATAATAAGAAACGGGATTATAAAAAAACGGGATTATAAGAGGCGGGTTTTTAAAAAGCGGGATTTTAATAGCCGGATTTTAAGAATCGGTATTATAAAAAGCGGTATATCGAACCCAACCCCTTTAAAATGACATGGAACCACATTTTAACACTTCAACAATCACCTGAAAACATTTCCGTTACTGATCTAAAACCAACCATAGGTACCTCAACTTATTAAAATCAGCGAAATAAACAAATTATATTCTGGATGACATTTTCGTTTATTTTGGTAGCCAATTGATTGATGAAAAAGAGGAAGCACGGAAGCTGGCGATTCTTTTTGCTTATAGTTTTTGGCCAGCCTGCGATATGACGTAATGTAATGATGATTGTAATTTATTGAAATTTTATGTCATCATTTCAGTCGGTTTTTTTTTTAAATAACTCAAGTGTCATCAGCTTCCATTTGCATTAATTGCTGGATTGATTCTTTATTCTGCTTTTTGTGCAGTGCTAGTTAAAAATGTTGTCAATTTGTTGTTTTCACACTGCGTCAGTGAAATAAATCGCTCGAAAACGCTTCGAATTATTATGTAAGTCCAAGTGTGTCAAATCCGACGATCTCGGGGCCACTTTATATCGTTATTTCGTGATATTGAATAGATCATCATTGCAATGTCAGTTTAACTAAACTTTGTATAAGTCAGTTCAATTGAGTTGAGTAACTGCCAAAAATCCCATTTATCTTATACAAATTCATCTGAATGGCATTTTATATTTAATTGTTGTACAACTTCGACGGGTAACGCCTATAAAAGATTCAACGAATAAAGTTTTCTTTGTTCCATGCTCACCTCAACTTTCAGGTGAAAGTCCTGCGCACAATCACACTGAAATGTGTCATCTTTCAATTATTGAGCTACTTTGAATAACAACAAAGACTTTCAGGTTATAGCACAAAGAGGCATGGTTCGTTAAGTTGTACTTCTCCTAATAGGAAAAGCGCATGTCCCAATTTCTCTGAGAATGGGTGGGTACATAATGCCCCATATTCCTATCTCTCAGTCGTATTCACTATTTTAAATGCTGCTCTCATTTGATAAAGGTCTGACGCAGATAGCAATGTCTTCTTCAGATGATGCTGCACACTAGTCTATGCATCGGTATGCATCCTTTGAAAGACTATTTACGACGATGCTGGGAAATATTTGATAATTGGTCAAGGTCTGCTTTGGTCGCATTGCCCTGTATGTAGATATGCTCATGGTCATGATAGGTGAATTAAGAACTACGCACGCATGGAAGGTAAATGGTCGCATTGAATAGTGATTGACGAAACTAAATATCTGCCATTGAACTTGTAAGTGTATACGATATGATTTTCACTTGGTTGGATGATTCTGTTAAAAGTGAAATGAGAGACGAAGCTTTTGTAAGTAGATTGGTCATTTTGTGACAAATAAGTTCTTTGATTCGAAAGTATGTTGTCACCATATAGACGATAAAATGTCCAGAATTCCTGTAGTAGTCCATTCGGGAATGTATATTGCTTTGAAAATTGGTTCGACTTTTTTTACGTAGGTATCGTACTTTTTACCCTACACTTTTCTCACATTTTTCCTTATTTTTGTCACATTAAAACATGTGGAAAAGTCAGCTGCGAGTAAAAGTGACTAAAAGTGGTAACAATTATTTGCAAGGAAACCTCAAATTTTCAAACGAATTTATTTTGAAATAATCTTGAAATGTAAAAAAAAAGCTGCCAACAACTGAAAATGCATTTATTTTTGTAAGCCTACATTAATAAGGTTAGTGTGTACGCACTCACTCCTATCGGGAATTTTCGTTGTAATTTTTCGCACTGCCCTTGTTTCATTTTAAGAGTCTGAAACTGTCAAACGAATTGTTTTCCTCTGCCATTCGTAAAACAGATTTTCGGTTAGTTTTGTTGTCTTTCATTAGTTTACAAAAATTTCTTTTGTTCAATTCAATTTTAAAGCAATTTCCATATAAGACACTGCTAACACTCAGAAATTATACCAAACTCTTAATCAATTTCCTATTAATCGTGAAATGTGCAATCATAATTTTCCTAACTCTGAACGCATTTCACATTTGTTTCGAAACAGCCGCTGTAATTGAAATCAATTTATGTATGTGATCTGGCAGTACTAATATGTTATTTAATTTTTTGTTTTCAATCGGCGGCGAAGTGACGTTGAAAGATTTAGATTTTTTAGCTGCCAACAACTACCTACTGAGGGCTTTCCACTTTAATTTCTTCCACATGTATATTTGTAAAATAAAACAATGAAATCGTATATTAAATACCTGTTCGTGCTGAGTTTGATTTGTAGTGTTCACTCATGGAACAAAGACGAACTGGAGATCTTTGACTTGGTCGAAGAGATAAATCGTAACTTCTATGAACTAATGGGCATCTCACAGGTATACAACTCATATTATGTTTTGGTAAATTCCAAATAATACTTTTGTCTTTAAGGATGCGACAGGTCAAGAAATTAAACGTGCTTTTCGGAACTTATCCATTGTACTTCACCCTGATAAAAATGACGCAGAAGATGCCAACATACAGTTTCGAAACCTTGTCTCCGTATACGAAGTACTCAAGGATCCATCTAAACGAGAGAAGTACAACAAAGTCTTGAAAGAGGGCCTGCCAAATTGGAAATCAGCACTCTACTACTATCGGCGAATGCGCAAAGTTGGACTGTACGAGGGTGCTGGAATCATTTTCCTAATCGTTTCTATCGGTCAGTACATTTTCTCTTGGGCAGCCTACTTAGAGAAGAAATATACTGCAGAGCAAGTAATTGGTTCCAAGCTAAAAAAACTACAAAAAAAGAACAAAAATTTGGATCTTGATGCCATCTTAAATGAGATACCGTCTCCATCTGTTCTGGTATTTTGAAATTTACTTCAAATGCAAATGGCATCTAACAAGCGTTTTACTTTGACAGAACACCCTGCCCTTCCAAATACCGATGTTCTTCTGGAATTTGCCTACAACAATAAAGTCGGGTGTTTTAATGGCCAACGAAATAAAGGAAGCAGCACTGGAGAAGCGCAGATTGTGAGTACTTTTCAAATTTACTCTGCCTATTTATTTACCACACTCATACTAGGGAGGCTGAAGATCTTAAGCGGCAGCAAGAGATCGAAGAGGAAATTGAAGAAATGGCCCGAGCTAAAAAGGAAAAGAAGGAGAATATCCGCAAACGAAGGCAAGCAACAAAAGCCCCGGAAAAAACCGATGCTGAACTGGCTGGCTATTCGCAAATTCTTGCCAAGGAACTTACCGAAAAGGATGCCATGAAGCCAGTTACGCAGAAGGTAATTTTACTTTGGTTACTTGTACACTTCCGTTACGCTAGCCTCCCTTTCAGAGCACACCCCTTAGTGGAGGTTTCTGGACCGACGAAGACTTAGCCGAGCTCATACGCCTTGTGAAGAAATACCCCGGCGGGGCTGGTAGCCGATGGGAGACTATCGCAGAGTCAATGAATCGTTCTGTTCAGGAGGTCACTTTCATGGCAGCTAAAATGAAAGAGAACGGCTACCGAATCCCCGGCCAAACGGACAGCGTAGCTGAAAATATTATCCAGGAAGCTGTTGTGAAAAAGGAAAAAGTCAAGAAAGTCGACAAAACAATTCTTATTCCTGAAACCAACTGGTCGCAAGAGCAGCAACGAGCCTTAGAGACGGCCATTGTCAAGTATCGGAAGGCCGCCAACTCAGACCGTTGGCAGAAAATAGCCAATTGCGTGCCGGAAAAGACCAAAGAAGAATGCCTTTTACGCTACAAATATCTATGTGACCTAGTGAAGTCACAAAAAAATAAACCAGCTGCTGGTAGTGATGGAGATAAGAACAACGATGATGAAGAGGCTGCTGAAGCGGCTGTTGCAGTAACTCAGCGCATTGAGGAGATTCAGCAGGACGACGATGATCAGACTGATGTCGACGAAGAGGATGACGAACAAAAAGACGTCGAAGAAGAACCAACGCGAACAAAGGGAAAGCGACGAAATAAACGGAAAGAAAGAAGGCGAAAAAGAGACTTCTCCAGCGATGAAGATTCAGACGATGCTTATAATTATGAAGCAAACTAATCTGGCACGTAGGTTGCGCATAGCCTTAAAATCGCCCTCTTTATATCATGTAAAATATGTTTGTCTACTTGTAGTTTCTTTTTATAAAATAAATAAGTACATCAGCCATTAGTGATATGTGTAAATGCATTCTCGTTATTTCTTTTTATTAAACATTCATGCCTTCTCGTTGAATTCTTTTCATGCATGGGCCTGGATCAGAAAAAAGGTTATTGTAAAGAAAGAAGAAAGTTATATTTATACTGACTAACCACTGTACGAATAAGATCTCCGTTTACAGATAAAGATAAAAAGTGGGATGGTGTTAAAGTTCGAAGTGTTCTATGGCAAGGGCAATTCTTCTTACTTTTGTTCCACTAGCGCTTAAGCTGAGGTCCCCTTTTAAAAGGAGGGCGAATAGGATGGATAGGTGGATTTTAAGTTCCTAATCTAAGGATTGCAAGGTTGGCGGTGGTAATGGTTAATTTTTGCCGAGTAGTGCTACTTAGGATCGTGCCCCAGCGGAGAAAATAAACTCACTTCTGTGAGCACTTTTCACGACCATTCGTATAGTTATGGCGTTTTCGATTGATGAAAAGAATTGCCCTTTCTATGAAAAGAGCAAATCTAGAAGTGCTCTTTCGATGTATTCTATGTTTCATTAGGCGTTTTTTATTTTACCCACAAAAGTGCTCCAACGAATTTCATTGAAAAGAGCAATTCTGAATTTCGGGGCAATTCTATCGGATCTTCAATCGAAAACGCCATTAGTGTTTTTTTGGGACGGAATTAGGGCTCCTTCACTTTTTATGGCGCATCCAGAGGACTTATTTGATAAGTTTTCACAGGTCAGTTCTCGGATGTTAGTCAGTTAGGGAACATAACACCAGCACAATATCATCATTTAATGAAATATTAAACAGCATTTTGTAGAAGGAGAAATCCTGATTAAAACACAAGCAATAATTTATTTGATTAATGCCATTTTATTATCATCATATGGAACAATATACAATTAACTTTTACATCATTTTTATTACCAACATTAATACTATTGTTAACGAAATAATAAAGGTCAATAAATCAAAACAAGAACGAACTAGACAATTAAACACTTCGTGCTTCCATAGTTAAAAATAGTTTTCAACTCGGCGTGTATGCAGTAAATGAATACGAATAAATGATCCTGAATTGCTTTACATGTTTAATACATTTGTTTTAATTTTATTTTATTTTATTTTGTTGTAAATTCATTTCTTCAATTGGAAACCATAGGATGTTGTGTTTTCATAAAAATACTTTTTTTTAATGAGGAAACAAGCATTTTGAACAAAAATTTATGTAAATAAAACATATTTTTTACTTCATTTTTTTTTTTCTGTTTATTAAATTCGTTACAACATGGACTAAGACACAGTAAAATTTTTATTTCGTTTTTCTTTTTATATTTATTAAGACAATATAAATTTTACTTGTATTATTATATCTTGCAAGTGTTTTACATATATAGTTTTGGATGTTGTTAAGTTTTAAGTTTTTTGTGTAATTTTTTTTTACAAATACAATAATAAACAACTACATTTATATGCAACAGCTCAAGAACGTCTTTTTTGTATAGTTTTATATGTATAATTGATCAATACTTAAATATACATGTACATGTAAATATACATATGTCTTTCTAAATATATATATATGCAATTTTTGTTTTATTGTATATTATATATAATCAATAAATTTTTTTTATTTAATCAGTTTGTTTTCATTTTCAGTTAAAACTTTGTTAATGCCCTGAAAACGTCAAGCATTAAAATGTTCTTAAAAATATAGAATAAAATACCAAATTTTTTTTGTTGATTTTTTTATGTTTTTTTTTTGTTTTTTTTTTTCATTTTTTGTTTTTAGTTTTGATCAGGGGCTAAAATACTCAGAATACTACTATTAGTATTGATATGTTAAAAACGCGTTAATCCTGTTATTTGTAAAACTAAAGACATAGGAAATGTGTGTTTTTTGTTAAGTTTTTTTAATATTGAACGCAGTTTATGGTACACTATTGCTCACCAAAAAAATGCTTCATATAATTTGTATATATATATATGTACACATATTTTGTTTGGTTTTTGTTTTATAAAATGAAACAAGTTTGGTTGCAGCGTTGGAAAAAGTCTCTAATACTTTAAGTAAATTTTTTTTTCATACAATTAAAAAATATATACCTACTATATGTATATAAACAAATATACGCTTTATGTGGCGGTAAAGATAGTTGCTTGTTGTTTTTTTTTTTTTATATTATTGGTTCATTTTGTATACAGCCTAAAAAGTTTGAAAAAACAAAATTATTGCACGTGATGTGTTTTTGTTTTTTATAAACTTTGTTTTAAAAATTAAAATTACAATAAAACATAAATAAAACAATTACAAAAAAAAGGGTTAAGTGGCCAAAGCTTATTGTCAGAAGCGATACACATATAATATAAATGTTAAACAAACATAGTTACACATGAAAGTTATTCACTTTCAGAACGTACACCGTAACAATATTAAAATCAAACAAGAAGAAGCTATGCTAAATATGAGTTGTTTCTCAATTTGTTCTTTCGAAAGATTAGAATACCATGTATACATTGTGTATAAATGTTTTTCTATTTGTTTTGGTTAAATCAATTAATTTTTTAAAATAATAGATACTATGAAAATTTTGATTTACTTATACCTGATTGTATATAATATAAATATTCTTTTTGTTTGGTTAATTTCAATCTCTTCTATTCTTCAAAAAAATTTGTTTTATTTTTCTTCTCTATGATTAAATATAATAGGCAACGTTTAGAAATATTTTTTTTTTTAAATTTTTGTTTTTATGTATATATAATTTATTAAAGGTATACAAATATATGAGCAAAATATATAGGAGGGCACACGCATGAATATACACAAATATTCAATATTCAATAAATGCAAATATTAAATATAGATATATATTTTTTTTTTTTTTTTTAATACCTACAAAAATCATAGGTACAATCATATTAATATATATATATATTTTAATTATTTGTGTTGAATACAAAAAAAAACATAAGAAAAACGAAATATGCCTAAAAAATACATTTTTAGAATTGTGTGGCAAACCGTGCTGTACTCGAGGCGCTGTGTGGTGAACTTGACTTGATTTTAAATTATGAACGATTTATGCAGCTAAGATGTATTTTTAAATACTGTGTCGAGTACTTTCAGAGGTTGGCATTGTAGATTTGAATCCGCCGCAATTGGGTCCACTGAACGTAAATAATTGATTTCACCAACTCCCTACCCACATATCTAAATTCAAGTTGATCGACTTACTAATATATGCATGCAATTCAATTAAGAAATCAAAAAGCCAGAAACATTTTTTTGCTTGGCAAATGCTATATTTGTAGAAATAATTGACTGTTCAAATATTCAAGAAGAATCACTCAAAAGGGGTCAGAGATCTGAGCCAATGTAGACTGTAACTGCAAATTATTTCTTTTAAAGTCCAATACCTATATAACATATTAAGTCGACAATCCATCATAGAAAAAGGTCGCTGTGTAGTTTGTCCCATGATAGTCCAATCAAGCTTTTCATGAGTTAGAAAGCGCGTCTCATCAGCAAACTCTTGAACACTTGAGCATGCTCTGATGTCTAAGGCTAGAGTGCTCAGAACGTTTTGATTGATTTGTTTATGAAACAAGTCTGAGCGTAGTTGCTGTCTTATGACGAGCATTCATATGGATACGTCAAAATGGCTGCAAGCAGGTATTTACCCGTTTAACTTAACCAATTTAAGGTAAGCAGAAAGAGTTCTGTTCAAAAAAACACTAATTTATGTTTCTAACCTAACCTAACACTAGGGCTCCTCAGTTAAGCATCGAGCTAACTCTATAAGCTTAGTGCTAGATTTAACTGTCTATCGTAGCACTGTTTATACACCTTTTGCGGTTGTTAAATCTCTTAATAAGATATTTTTGAAAATGACGTATTTCACGGTTATTGAAGTAGCAATCCTACTAGGTCGAACAAACTTTTTTTGTTACTGCTACTGCTATTTAACAAAGCCAGGCTAGTAGGTTCCAAGAAATCGGGAACAATGTTTTTGAAAAAGTTGTAACATCTCTGTTAATACTATACGTCTTGCAAGAGGCTATGACAATTTAAACTCAATTCTCTAGCCCAGAACTCCTACCTCATTTAGATTGAATCATTAGTGTAGTGTCTGCCAATTGTGTTTAATATTAGAAATGTGTTGTCTGGCAGCACTGTAATGAAATGTCAAAGTATTGAATTAAATAAAAATGGCGACACGCCTCTAAAAGCTGCTTGCTGCTACACTAAAAAGCTAAAGATGCGAAAAGAGTCCAAACGCACACTGGTAGGTGCCACTGAATTCGTATTTTGTTCCCCTTTGAAAGACTTCATCTGCCAACTTTGAGCGTCAACCTTTAACTTTTCTGATTCAATATTCGGCATGTGCGCAATTGTGCATTAAATATGCATGTAAGCACCCTATTAACCTGCTCTCATTGGTTCTCTTATTCAATTTAGTAACAGCACGATTTTACGTTTAATTACAAAAAAAAAAAATACTTAACACCACTGCAAAATAGGAATTACTCTCACGGAGTAAAATCAATGAATCCCTTTTACCTTTTTATTTACATTTTGCTTTTCCCTAAATAACGACAACTTCCACGTTTCACAGTCGAACACAAAAGAATAAAAAAAAGCCTACAAAAATACACACATGTAAAAAGCACCTATTTAAAAATCTGCTGAACATGCCTGAAGCATTACACAATTACAAATTACTTTTGTTTTTGCTTATTTTTCACTTTATAAATGACAAGGATACATTTAATCTAACCAAGTTTCACTTACATAGAAATTAAAATTAGAAAATATCTCACAACCATTTAATTAAAAATAATTTCACCTACAATGATTGTATTATCTCATATTTGCAATATTAATTTTCATCTCTTTTATATACATTTTCAACAAGTTGTAATGAATGTCCTTTTCTTTAATTAAAAATAAAAATAAATACTAACCAACTAAGGTGTAGTAATTGAAAAAATAAAATAAATAAAAATACCTTTGTATAAATATTATTGCTTTTGTCATTTACGTTTTTTCACGCGCTACTCATTTCTTGTTATTTTGTATTTATTTATCTTTCTAAAATTTTTTTTTTTGTTTTTTTTTTCTAATTGAAACAGTTGTGTTTGGTGCAGATTTTTTTCTTGTTGTATAAACCTTAATAATTTGTTTCCTTATGTATGCATATATAAATATTGTATGCAATTAAAAACAAAAAATTGTTTCGTGTAATTAGAATAAGAAATGTAAAAAAAAATAAATTCAAAATGAAAAACAGATGGTAAAATTCAAAAATTCTTATATAAAAAATAAGTGACATCTTTTCTAAATTCAAAGCTTTCATTTTGTTGTTGTTGTTGTGTTAATTTAAACATGTATATAATTGTTTACATAGATAATACGTCTTAATTACGTTTTAAGTTTTTTTTTGTTTTTTTCTTTCTTAAGCTAATCAAATTGGTTTCATAATTTTGAAGTGTTTTTTTTTTTGCTTTGTGTGTTTTAGTTGAATTTTTTGTTTCTTCGATTTTTATAAAATATTTACTTGATGGCTATATATAGTATGTATATAATTCTTTTAATTAGTAGGTATATATGTTGTTTGTAGTTTTCATTGCGCTTTCGTTGAAACAGGGATTTGTATTGTATTTACTTCTATTCTCTTTATTATTTGTTAAAAAGAAATCAAAACGATTAACTCAAAATAATATAGTGATAGTACATAGTCAATAAACATAATGTGTATATATGTCAAAAAACATATACAGATGCATATGTGCTTTGTATATATTTATATAGCTATAATTAGTACAGTTTAGAAAACAAAAACAACACAAAAAATTATTTGAAATGTAGGCCTTAATTGTATCATAATTCATTTAAGTATGTGTATATAGAAGTGTTTTTCGTTCACTATAAACTATTAATTTAAATCTATATATACTTAGGTATAGGACCATTGCTTTCAATTAGTTGTTTGTTTTTGTTTAAGTTTTTTTTTTTTTTTTAATTTAACTTTAAACACTATAATATACTTATGAAATTCGTTATTATAAATGTACATGGTTGCTTATAGATATATACATAAATGCATACTTCTGTATGTATGTAAATATATGCATCTATAAACAGACAATAATTTTTATTTGTTGTGTATATCTTGGAGTACATTAACTTCCGCTTCATAAAATCCTAATTGCTTTGGTAAAATTGTAAGTTCATCTCCAAAATTCTTTATGCATATAGTGTGTATATACATGGCCATGTACAAGCACTATATGCATAAAGTGGCGATAGTATTTATTAGGTATATTCATTTAATATATAGTATATTTGGTTCATGGACTAGAAAAAATAAAATTTCATTCACATAAGTTTCTACACAAAAACTACTACATATATATAGTAAGTAAGTTTCAAAACGTAAAATTTGTTTGCAAACTATTTGGTTGGAGAGAATATTCAATTTTAGTCCCCGTTTTAGTTTTTCATCAAAAAACCTGATTTTTTTTTTTATAAGTTTTAAAAAATAACGCATGTATGCACCATATATGCTGTCTATTACATGTATAATATATATATTAAGATGTATTATGTTCTGTTTTGCTTTTGTCAAAGCCCAATAATATTCCTTATGCGAACATGGAAGCAGAATCTAATTATTTATTAGAACATATCTAATTGCATCAGTGCCGATAGTTAGGTAAAACAGTGATAAATCTGCAAGAAAATTATGTAAAATATAGGTTAAGCGTTAATTTATCAAAATGCAATTAGTTTTAATATAATCTAGGTACACAACTAAGGTTTGTCTTTGTAAAAGTTAAGGATTTCCCAATTGAAAGTGGGACGGGCCGATGTTGGTAGCCATGTTGTTTTTATGCCTTATGTCTGTCTGTCTTATCTGATTGTGTTTATTATTCAGCCACTGATGTTACCATAGACAAGTCATACTGATCCCAACTTCGGCCGATTTACCGTAACTTGCCTTCAAGCTCAATTTTTTATGGGTTGGCAAATGCTAGGTGCGCCAGTATGGTTGCATAGAATTCGTTATGACAAATGTCACGTAACTTCAAAAATTCCGGCTCACCAACCCACTCGCACCTAACATAATCCCACTTACGCTGTGTGCAAAGTTGCTGGCAGCATTCGTAGACTTTTATCCGTTAAATTTGAAATTATTCGTATCAATGAAAGTGTACGGGTCAACCCGATCCAGTAAAATTTTCACTGTTCACAAGACGTCGGCGTTTCACAGACTTCAACTTGGCTAGTTTTGCATCGGGACTTTGGCCTTCGCCTGTACAAGATCCAATTGACACAGGAGCTCAAAGTTAATTATCACAGACAGAGCCGTTTGTTCGCAGAATAATTGGTTTCGAAATGTTTCCGGGAGGACGCCAGTTTCCGCCAAAAAATCGTCTTCAGCGAAGATGCACATTTTTGAATGAATGGTTGTTAACAACCAAAATTGTCGTTGGTATATGGGTCGCCGGCAACCGACACGACGTTAACCAGTGTGCAATGTATCCGCAAGAAGTTACTGTTTGCTGATGATTTTGGGCCGCCACGGCGTCATTTTCCAGCCCTTTTTTAAAAATGTCGTTGGTGAGGCCATCACAATCAACGCCGAGTGCTACAGAGCGATGATAACCGATTTATTTTGGCCCAAATTGAACGATGTATAAGTAGATGATATGTTGTTCCAAAAGGGCAGGTCTACGTGCTACACAGCAGACCTCATGATGGGACATTCTACAAAGTCATTAGAACTTGGACTTCATTTTAAAAGGATTCTAAGGCGCAACAGGTCCATAGGGACCCTAGGCCTAGCTTCTCGCAACCATTTGTTTTGTGTGAGTTTTTAATTTCTTTCGTGACAGTTATGCTCTCCGATGTTTGTCAGACGAGCGCGAGAGGTGGCGCAGTGAAATTTGGGTTTTTTCGGGAATCGAACCTGGGAGCCTCGCTTAGTAGTCTAAAATGAACACTCCTTCCAACGATAAACAATTCGTAACTACCAGCTGTGGTATGTGCAAATCTGAGGAAAAAAAATCGAGATTTTTCAAAAGTGTCACAGATCAAAAAAAAGATTGATTTTTTTTTTGGCAAATCAAACATGAGAAGAAATCTCAATCAAAAAAAAAATTTATTTTTTTCTCAAAAAAATGTATCTTTTTGCCAAATCGAAAACGACATAAGCTATAAGAATTCCATAAAAAAAAAAAAACCTATTTTGTGGCCAAAATAATAGGTCTGTTCCTTTACTTGAGAATTTTTACCTGTTCTTACGAATTTTTACGAAATTTTACTCAATGCTGTTCCTTAACTCGAAAAATGCGTAAAAAAGAGCGTCTTCGGGAGAGCAAACCCATCCACTGAGAATCTTACGAATTTTAACTCAACAAATTTCTTGGTGCAAGAATTGAAAAAGCTGTCAGCCACCTTACAATTAACAGCTGATTTTGACAGAGAGAGAGAGAGAGAGAGAGAGAGAGTGTACAGCACAGCTTCATGAAAGTAGGCAGAGCAGTTTTCTTCTCATAGTTCATAGAACACAAAAATATTATCCACCCTTGCCAATATTGGAAAGTAAGGCAAGTTCTCTTGCCAAATCAGACAGAATTGTTCAATTTAAAATATTAAGCCACAAAAATAATCATAGATCTAACTATTGTCAATGAAAGCTTGTTAGACCCTGCGCAGATGTAATTGAAATTGATAAATAAAAAAAAACACTGACACAAAAATTACATACCTTATTTTCTTAGAATGTTTCTATTTCCAATGTTTTATTTGGGTCCCAAATCGGCTTGGTCTAAGACCTATCATTTGATATCATTTAGGATTTTTCACATCTGTAAAAAAAGAAATTGCTTTACATTTGAATCAATTATTTCATGGGCTATTATCAATCAACTCACCTATAGAAGGTTTTAAGTGTGGCAAAAGAGTTAAACGCTTAATTTGTGAAAAATCCAGATCTCAGTTTTGGGGCTTGCAAATTGTCTTGTTTTGAAACTACTTTTACAAATGAAAAACTTTGACTTGAAGTATTCAATTGTTCTTTGTAAGAATGTGTGTGTGTGTGTTGATGTAATTTGCATCATTTGCATTTGTATTGTCTCACCTAAAGTTGTGATTTCAAATTTTTAATATTCTATTACTTATCTTTGTTTTCATTTAATTCTAAACAATCATCCAAAATTGAACAGGTTTGTATAACACGCAAAGATTGTATATATACACATTTATTTGTTTACAATATAAATGTTGTTATTTTTTACATTTTTTTTTCTTGTTAATTTTTTAATTTTGTTTGTCAAAATTTAATTTAGTAAAATGGACTTACACGATAAATATATGTATATGTATATATATATATTTCTTTTTTTGTATGTAAATAGGGATTTTGTAAAAGGTTCAAAATTAACTAATAAAATAAGTCACGCACTTTAAAATTATGGTGTAAATGAGATTATTTCCGTTTTACTTGCTTTTCATCATTTCCTTATTTAATATTTTATTTTATTTGTTCGTTTTTCATTTTTGTTTGCTGTTCAAATATTTTCATTTCTTTCGATTTGCTTTAGTTTGAATTGTAGTATTTATGAAATATACACATACACTTTTTAATCTATGTATTTCTGGAGATTTGCGAAGAAGATATATATATATATGTACTTATAAAAAGAAAACATGTAAGATTACAGTGTGATAAATATAAAATGCAAACGATGATTTTTGTTGTTTGTAACTCTCATGAAATGTCGAAAAAGCGTCAATTTATCTCTACGTAAGTTTTGTTTTTATAAGGATATGCCCACGTTTAAGAAAATTTTAAGGAATTGCTTTTTAAACAAAGTCCAACTTTACAACAAAATAAAAAATGTTGATACTATGGTAAAGTATGTGGTTTTTTGTTGTTGTTCCATAAGACATTTAGAGTAACACTAGGAAGACATAAAACAGTGAGCCAAAACTGCATTTTCTCCATTTGTTTTTTTTTTTTCTAACTTTACAATTTCTATGTCCAATATATATATATATGTAATTCATATTTATTAATATTGTTAGTAAATTTAAATATTAATACATTTGCAAATAAATGTGCACTTGTATAATTGTATGGTAATCATTTAATTTGGTTATAAGTCAATTTTGTTGTTTTGTAATAAAACTTTAAAATAACTTGTGTGCAATAGCACATAAGGTAAGTTATTACATTGGTTGTATCAATCTTCTTTTTTTTTTAACTAACACACGTTCTCTTAGATTCTAATTTATAAGAGGAAATTGTTTACACTTTAAAATTGTTAAGGTAAGTTTTGTTTAAATTGCATATTTCCTACATTTACAAACATTAAATAGCTTTTTTTTTAATCTCAATACTAATGTAATTTTTTTTTTATTTTAATTGTTATAAAATATTATTGTTCACTAAAGGTTATCGTAAAATATTAGGATTTTGTTTTTATGTTTTAGTGGATGGAATAATATCATTTTTTTAGTTACAAATTATAAAAGCCCCTTAATAATGTAGAGAAAAATTAAAAGTTTTAAATAACGCAAATAATTGTCACAACTTTAATTTGCAGTTAGGTATCAAACTTTTTGAAAAAACCAAGCCAGACTTCGGTGAGTCAATTATGTAATCCGGGTTTAAAACCAAGTGGTGTCTTCTTCAACGGTCTGCTGTTGGCAGTGCAGTAACTTAAAAGTAGTTACAGAGTTTATCAATTTCGGAATAGACATCCTGATTTGCCAACTGTATTCTAGTTTATATTTAGCGAAGACTTACCCTTCGATCCGCTGCTACTTCGGTTTGATTTAAGTCACCGAACCCGGAATTGGATGCGGAATTCTATACAACATTTTTATCTTACCAGGACTTGGAAAAAAAAGCAGGAAAGCGGAGCGAAAATAAAGCCCCTTCGAAAGTATTCCATGAAAAATATGAGTATTTGAACTGTGGAAGAGGAAAAACAGTCGGCTATGACATATAAAGGAGTGAATACCGAAGATCCGACAATTTGCATTTCAACTTAGGTCGCGATACACGAAATACGCAGAGCGAAAATAAAGCCCCTTCGAAAGACTGCTTTTTTTTAAGCAGTTATGTTTGCGTAGAAAAGCGGCCAGTTTGTGATGCGTGACAGAATCCGCATAATTCAGTGACGTATGGCTAGCTCACAGTTGTGGTAATTCGGCCCCTGATATTTAAACATCAAGTCACCTACTCAAATGCAATCTATATTTATTTTGTGTAAATTCAGTAACGTATCACTGGCATCATGATGCTTTGCAAAATGTTCATTAACGCTATTAATAAATTGGCATCACTTTCAACGTCAAGTGTTCATTATTGCAAATTTGATCAAACTGATGCGCAACCATAACGAAAAAAGCATCACAGAAATACCTGATGCGCTGTTGATTCGCCGACAAAAAAGTAAGAACAATGTCGAAAGCGAAAGAAAAGAAAGCAAATAAACGATTTTATATATACTTTTGACAGAATAATTTACAAATTTTTGTTGAATTTTTTATTTTTCTCACAAACATTGAGTATTTCAGCGCTGCGGAGGTAAAGCTTTTAATAACGACAAGACGTGAAAATACATTTATCGTCTCTCTATAGTTATAGTTATCGACTAAAAGTTTTATTAGCAAAACTTCCATCTTGACATTAAAATGTTTGATGTAAACAATGCGTTCTAAAACTCAAACTCCATATTCAATCAGCAACGCATCAGCATAAACTGCGCATCGCATCAGCATCGGAAATAACCAGTGATGCCGCATCACTGCGCAAATGTTTGACGTTTCTGAATTTACACTTTATACTAGCCAACAGACAGGAGACGAAGATTTTGTTGTGACCAATATCCAATCCATTTGTGGATTAGACCAAAAGCAGTTTTCTTGTTCCATTAGATTTCAGAATGACAGAGGGAAACCAATGGAAAACGACAGTAGTCAGAAAAATAGAACCAACACATTGAGACGCACTCTCACGATAACAAACAATCTGCAAGGTTTTCCCCGAAGTTTATGCAACTGTTTCAAATCGCCAGCAGACTGGCATGACACAACCAAAATATGAAAACCCAAGTCAGTTTGTTTGAATTACCGTTTTCCCTAGGTTTACGAATTCAACAAATATGATCACTGTGCGCAACTACTTAGTTGATAACTAACTGCAAAATGTACTATTCGACTTTAACAACCAACATCAAAGGAAATTGCATATAAAAGAAAACCTAAATATTACGAAAAATAATAAAAACTCAGGAGAAAATAAAACAAACGAAATTTTAGTTTTTTTTTTTTAATATTATAAAAAATATATTTGTCAATCAAATAAGTTTCTCAATATAATTTTTTGTGTATTACTAAATACAAAATAAATGTATGTATGTACATATATGTGTATAACTTAAAAAAAAAAAAATGTTTAAAAATAAAATTTACAAAAAGAAAAATAAAACATCAATTATTGTATAATCACTAAAAAAAAACTGTGTGCTACTTATATATGAGCATTACGATATTATATATAATAGTAAATAAAATACCATTTCTCTTCAAATGACTCACAACAAAAACTACATACTATTCAATATAATTCTTCGAGTGTATTCCAAATGAAAATCATAAGAATATGCAATACCAGAAAATATATAAGTTTTTAATAAGTAAATGTAAATACAATGCGAATAAAAAACAAAAAAACGCTCTGATCACCAACTAAATGAACAATATAACAAAGATTATAAGATGTAGATTTTTTTTTTATTTATAAGCGTTTTTTCTCGAACATAACGTTGTTTCACCATTAACCTTAGTTTTATGCTTCTTTTTTGTTCATTGTTTAAATGGCAAAAGAACATATTGGAATTACATCTAGGCAATTTATGTAAATATTCTTAGTAAAAAATTTCATAATCCACATTTTAAAATATGTTTGCTTCATTTCGATTAGTTTCTAACTTTTGGCTTCATTCATCGTGAAAAATACAAAATTTAAAAAATGAAATTTAAGTAAAAAATACAATAAAAGAAATTGCAAAAATAGCTAGAGTATCATACTAAATAATAATGTGTGGATTACATACGTTTGCTTGTTTTTAAATTCACACACAAAATACACTATTATTGGAAAAATTAATTCTCACAAAACAAAAAAATGTCTATACTTAAAAAGTTTTTGAGCCTCAATTGTTGTTAAAATAATAATTATAAATATAAAAAAAAAATCAGTAGCTAGACAAGGTAAATGGGAGAACATTTCATCGGCAAACACAAAACAAAAGCAAGAGTTGGAGGGGAAATGAAATATTATCACAGGCAGGGCAATTAAAACAAAAAAAATAAAATAAAATATTGTTTTAGACATACACCAAGAAAATATGCGAAACCGAAAAGGAACAAAAATGAATACAATAAAAAAAAAAAAAGAAAACCTTTCTAAAATGTTTGTTGTATATAAATAGTTTAATACATGTATATATAGATAATAATATGTTTAAAAGGAAACATTTAGATATACGTATATACGAAAAAAATATTGATGTGTAATTATATTTGTAAATAGCGTATTTGTTTAGTTATCATTTTGTTTCGTCTCTTTTTGTAAAAATTTGGTGTTTAAAATTGGTTTTGTCTTTTTGTTAATTATACCTTTTATATATTTTTTTTTTGTTTTTTATTTTAATTTAAATTATAAAATGTATATTCCAAATGACAAACTTCGTTAAAACATGTTTATTTGTTTATATGAGGCAGCATTTATTATTTTGTGTTGTTTTTTTCTTTCTTCATATTTAGTAGATTTTAAAATAATTTTTTTCATGATTAATTGTTATTTTCATGAAGTGGGTGGAGATTGGCGATTTTTTTTTTAACGAAATATCGCTTCAGTGCAATGGGTAGGACAGCCATTAGGCTAGAAAAAGCACTTTTGGATGAATTTGGAAGTACGTATGTGGTTTTCATACTTTGAGATACATTTTCATCCCGAATTTGTTGCTAGGTTCTGTTTTACTTATCGCTCTGTGTTTAGTTATAGGGGGGACTATATACGTTTTGTTTTTCTTTTGTAAATAGTCAAAAGACTAGTAAATAATCTAAGTTTATGATTATTTGTTGATATTTCTGTGCAAAAATTGATGTTGTACATAAATTATTTTGTTATATCAAAACAGTTCAGATATTTGTTTGTTTTAATATTTAATTTTTTTTTGTCAAATATATTGCACGAACAGAATCTTATGATTTTGTTTTTAGGTTTATTTTAAGTGCTATATAAGATTAATATACATTTTGTTAGTGTCTTCTTAAGGTGGATAAAATTGCCTACTTTATAGGAAGGAATCATCCTTTTGTCTTTCAGTTGTGGGTTTATTTTTTAAATTGGAAAACAATGTACAGTATTTGAAAGACAAAATTTTGATAAATATTTTGGCTTCGAATAATACTTCCTCAAGAGTTGAAGAAAGGATTTAGTAAATGTTTAATTTTATAAGTTATTTTTGTTAAAGCATTACATACGTACGAAAAAAGCGCGAATATGGTTCAAGGTGGACTTTATTTAAGAGTTGCTTGTCAATTGAGATGTAAAAAAGTTGGCTTTGGGAAGGCAAGATGAAAAGGTTCAAAATGTATGTAGTTGCGATTTTTTGGATGCAATGCCTCAACCCCTCATATAAGTGATAAAATTGGTGTTGTTTTCATCAATAATGCGGACTACTTATGGGCAATTAACATTGTCTCACACGCAATTTCATGAGCGAAATGAGAGTGATTCGTTTGTCCAAAGCGTAGTATTAGAATGCAGACCGTTGGTTTTATGAACTCGTAATAATTATAGATATTTGAAACGCAAAGATTCAGCAAACAAAATGGGTGCAATCCACAGAAAATAGTTCAATTACGGATTTTAAAGATGTCATATGAGACAAGTGAGCTTTATGAATTATACATTAATAAATTCAGCGACATAAATTTTTGCTCGTTCATCCCTTCGGGAAGCCATTTTGTTTTATAGGAAAGCAAATTTCAGTATGCTATCGCGATAAAAACATCAGCAAGCTAATCGTTCCTATATATCGTAGCTCGTTAACAAGATAGCCGACCAAAATATGCGCCACGCAAGTTTGAGTGTTAAGAACTTCAAACACCGCCGGGGCCACCATAAAAGAACAATATGGACAGGCTATAGTCCGTCCGCTCAAAAATCAAATAAAATCCACCAGAAAAACAGACGTTACTTCTTAAATAGTTTTCCCACATCTGAGCCGCTTCACAGCACATAAAATAAACTAATGCTTGATGATAGTTTGTGCAGTACCTACCTACCAATTATTCATAGATGTCATTCGTTATTTTTCAAAACAAAAATAAATACGTCTACCTTATTTAAATAAAGCATGGTTAGGAATTTCCTTAAAAAAAATGTATGAATCATGTATTATTATTTTTTTGTTGTTTGTTTGTTTTGTTGGCTACTACAATTTTAAAATATTTTTTTTTTTTATTTTTAATTTTTTTTTTAACACGAAAAAAACATTTTATAATTTATAATCACAAAAACGGTAAACATCACTGATAACACTTAAGTAGCTATTGCCAAATATTAAATAGTTCATAATTATTAGTTTGTTTGTTTTACTACATTGAACCTTGTTGTAACTGATTTTCAGAAACAATTAATATTATGTGTTTTTATATCTTAATGGATTCGGGTATAATGCATGGAAAAGATTGCCACATAATTTTCTTTTATGGTCTTATTCTATTACAATTACAAACTTTAAAAGAAAAGTCGAAAGAAAAATGAATGAAGAACGTGGTTTTTTGTTGGTTTATTTTTGTCAATGGAAATTTAAAAAAAGAATTGTTCGTATGATTCTCAATAAATATATACAGCGAATATATATTCAATAGTACATATATTTGTGTGTATATATTTATTTGTTTATGTTTTAGATGTATTATAATATGCATTTAAAAAAATATTATACACTTTTTGTTAAATTCATGGATATATACAGTTCTACTTGTTTTTAAACGTATATGATTTTCAATATTGCTTATTAGAATAGTTAATTCAACTTCCATTCATATGTGTTGTATACATACATCATAGATATATAAATAATTTGTGTTAAAATTAAATTTCACACAATTTATGTATATATATTCGCTTTTAGAATAATATTGGTCAGATCTTATCTACAATTTTATTTTATTTCCTTAATTGAAAGTTATTATAATATTTTCCTTTTTTTATTATTATTGTTGATTCTACCAATGTTATCATTGTTGTTGTTTTTTTTTTTTTAATTTGTTTATATTTTTATGTGTATAATTCATTATCCTAGTTCACTAAGAGAAATATTTTATCTATAATGTAATATAATATAACAACCCAGAGAAAATGTTCATATTTTAGTTAAAACTTTTTTTATGTTGTATATTTTGTTTGTTTTTGTTTTAAGATAAAAATAAAATATTCATATATATATCTTGTATATATATATAATGTTGTAAGTATGTTTGTTTGCAAGTTTTACACTGAGAAAATATAGGAAGAGGATGATTTCAATATTCACTTTTTTTTTTAAATAATAATTCGTTCGTTAAATTGTATAATATATAGGTATATATATATATTCTTAATATATATAAGTATGTTTATTGACCTTTTTTTAATTAATTTTTAATTTCCTTATGAGATATAATTCTTATTATGTTTATGCTGCTTTAAATTGCTAGAAAAATAAACATTCTAATTGCTTTATATTTGTTGTTGTTTAAATGTCCAATTTTGCTTATATTATAAATGTTTACATGTTTGATTTTTATTTAATTATTATGTTGTTTTGTTTTTCTTTTTTTAATTATTAAAAAAACCATGGCACTATTCAATTATTTGATGATAAATATATATTATTATTTTTTCCATTTATACGTTTGGGTTTAATTAGGTTTTGTTTTTGAATAAAGTTTGTATTTTGTTTTCCATAACTAAAACGAAATTAGCTAAAAAAAATTATAAAATATAAATGAAGGAAATATTAACGGCGAGAGATGGGCATAATAAAGCAAACAAAATTGACATCCTGTTTGTTTGATATGTTAATGTTTTTAAAAATCTATAAATGGATAAACGTAAATATTTGATTTGCTTTTGAGGAAGCTAATTAATAATATCAAAAGTGGTGCGGTTGGAAAAGTGATTTTATTTAGGAGCGATTGTTTATGTTTTAAAAACGTTCCTGCTCAGTAAATATGCCAACGTTCTACACGGGGAGTACAAGGCAACGAAATGCACCATACCATGATTGTTAGGAGTGGTTCTGCAAGTCAACCAAAAAGTTTTGAGTAACTCAATTTCCCCGCGACATGGGGAATAGTGGCCCTTAAAATCTGAGCTGACACCAATATTCGTGTTAAATTATTAAAAAAATAAAAAAAATACTTTTAAATTCATACCTACAATGCCCTGGATTCGTCGAAAACGAAGTTTGAGTAGTCTCGTTTTACATCTCCAAGCACATACGTCATGGTGTTGGGTAGGAGAAGGAGAACCAAAGCTCGTACTTCGAACTGCTTGCATAGGAAAGCAATTTATAAATGCAATTTATTAACTAACTAGGTCAACTGTAAAGGAAATCTGTGGCCAAAAGGCCAAGTGTTACCATTCGTGTCTGCTTATATCGGTTTTCAGGTAAACAGCTAGAACTTTTTAATGTAAACAATTCTTTGTGGTTGTTTCTTCAGCTCGCAATCAAGCCTTACAAAAGCTTAGTTGCAAATGCAAACTCGAATGCTCCGGTGGAAAGCCTTCCATCTTTATGGTCTAGTTTGCAAACTGCATTGTAGTCGTAAGGTGGCAAAATTCAAGCACTTACAGTACGGGCTATACAGCGATGTCTAGGTCGTAACGTTGGTGAAAATGTTATCAACAAGCTGTGTGCTTAGCAGCTGGTCCCTGCCCTTGAAGTTGAATGTGTTTTACATTCAAGTTGAATGCTTTACTCTGTTTGGGGTAACTGTCTTGGATTCATTCGCCGATAGAAAGTCTGACACATTTCGATTTCCCTTTGATTTGCGTGTCAATTCTCATCTCCAAATGGCTTCTTTTTTGCTCACAACGGCAGGCTTATTTACTGAGCGAACATAATTTGAAAATTATTAAGAAGAATAAAATAAACTTCTGACCCGTCGATGAAATAATAATAATCATTATGCAACAAATTTACTTTAATAATAATTGCTTTGATTTCGATTGTTTATTCATTTTTTGGCATGAGAAGAGCACTAAATGTTTTTTTTGTTTGTTCAAATATGCAACTAATGCCAGAAAAAAAAAGAAAACGAAAAAGAAGACTTTGATATTGGTTTTGTATAGTCAAAAAAATAAACGTTTTTATTTTGTTCCTTTCAATTATTGATTTATAAGTTTAAAAACAAAATAAATGTAAAATATAATAAAACATATTACACAAAATAAAAAATAGACGTAGCAGATATAAAAAAGAAATAAAAATGTTAAAAACGAAGTATACTTAAGAATTTGAGGAACTTATACACCACAGGTAAAGCAATTCATTTGTTTTTTCTTTCTTTCTATTCTAAATATTTTAAAAATATGTATATAAGTATACATAAGTTTGTAGATACTGTGTGTAATTTTAGTATTGTTTGTTTTTAATTAGATATTACCCATTTTTGTTACAAGTTTCCACTCCTTTCCCATGTTGTGTTTTATTGACACTTTTTTTGTTGTTTTTGTTTTAATTTAAATTTGTATTAGAATTACAGGATTAGATCCTTATATTTATTTTTTGTTTATTAAGTTAATTTGATTTTGATTTATATATAGAATAGATAAATGTTTTAATTTTTGTTTCTTGTTTGATTGCTTTTAAAATACATACATGTTATGTAAATAAATATATAAATATTTAATGAAATTCATTAAATTAAATGGGTACGTATTTTAATTTTGTAATTAAGGAAACTAGAATTTAAAAATGTCTAAGGCATAAAGTATAATAACCTAGAAATAAAAGTGTACATCTTGTGCTGTTTAGTTCGCACGTTATGGGGGGACATACATTTTTTAATCGCTTTCGTGTGTACTAAAGGTGGTCGAACGCATAATATTGACTTACGAGTATTTAGAAATGTACTTTTGGCGGCGTAACGAGGCAATCGTTTATTAACTGGTTCATAAAAACATCCTGAGTTCAATTGGGATATGTGCTGAGATTATTAAAAAGAGGAAATATGGACTATCATTGATTTGGTAAATTCCAAAGACCGGCAACATAATTAATGCGAAGAGTTATTACGTTTGACAACAGCTTTAACTTTTAGGTCTCAAAAGTGAGCATGGTCGTACAATACCTTGTAACACTTTCCACGTGAAATGTTAAAGCAAGTATTGAAGTAAGCGACAGCAAATTTTGTGATTATTCGAATGCGTTCGCAGGTTGCGAGTAGGTGAGCCGTCTAAGCTACTGAAAATCAGAATGAAGCCCCTATTTTCGTTCGCGAAGCGTTTTAATATTCATCACTTTACCAGGTGTTCGGTCACAGATATGAGAGGTTTTACCACATAACTCTGTTGCTATGCTGTGGAAATGTTTACAAGCAAAAGTTACTAGCCGCATTGTTCTCAAGGGTGCGTCAATTCTGAATTTGTCAAATCTATGTGAACTGGCTCGAGACAAGTCTGGCGTTCGTGATAGGAGGCGCAGCGGGAAAAATCTGATTAAACTGAGGCTCCTCGCTCAGTAGTCCATCACTCTTACCACTAAGCCTCAGCCGACAAGTCACAGACTTTTTTATATTAGCGTGTTTCAACCCCACACCGAGTTAAATATATGTTAGATTTGCTAGTTACAGTCAAATTCGTGTAAGTTGCAGTTTACTGGAAGTTATGTCTCCGAGAAGCGTGTTTCAAAGTTTGTTTGTCATTTAGCAGAAGTGATTTTATTCTCATAAACTCAAGTAATCTAATGGTAGATTATGTACATTTATTGCCTGTTTTTAAGTCCCTAGAAATATTTAAAACTGAAATGTTACTTGATAGGCCCCCTGGAGGCCAAAAGCCGATTGTTTGCCAGATGACTACCAACGCGTCGAGTACATAGACGGTTCGCTTTCCAATTTGTTCCATTGCCTATTTCGCCCTTCATTCCAACAAATATTTGGTTCAGCTAATCATAACTAAGTTTTCTAAATGCAATAATTTAACAAAAAAAAAAAATAAAAACTGGTACATAAGTTTTCGAGACGCATGCCAAAATCAAATCTTTGAGCGTGTTTTACACAGTAAAGCAACAAATGGGGACGTTCGAACACATTACCATAAACTTACGATAATAAACACAGCATATTTATTAAGTTACCGCATGGCAACAGATTGTACACAATTTAAAATCAATAATTTATTAAAAATTCATACGTAAAAATCCCTGTACGTCTTCTTTCATAAATTAAAAGAAAAAAAATACTTATCAACACTACAATACAACTTTCTTTGTAATTTTAAAAGGCAATCCACAATCAACATTGAAACATATATGTATATCAATTCACAAAATGACGAAAAAAAAAAGAAAAGAATTTGTTTGTTTTCTTTGGTGGTAAAAACACTAATATTTAGTCCTAATCATCTTATAAAACACAAATCACAATAAATTGATTGAAATATATATATGTATGTATATATACGATGTCACCTCACTCGCACGTGCGCTCACTGCAAACATCGGAAAAAAGCTTTCATCTTTAGTTCAAAATAAAATCAGTCTGCTTGTAACACACGCCCATACTTTTTCTGTTTTTCTTAAATTTCTTGTATAATATAAATAAAAACTAAGAATAATTAAAGAACAACACTTTGAAAATAGAAATAAAAAAAAAAATTAATGAACTCTTAAATGTAGACTATCACTAGTTTTTTTTTGTTTTCTTGTATTTTTTTTGATAGTAAAATCAAAAAAAAAAAATTGCAATGAAAATAAAAATTTTGTTATTTTTGTTGTTTTTTTTTTTAATTTGTTTCCATTTGTAAATACAATTATAATAATAAAAAAAAGGTGGAACAGTTAACAATCATAAATTGTATACATATATAATATGAAGATTCTAACGCATAAATAGTTAATAAAATAAAAACAACAAGTAAAAGTTATTTTAAAAATAATAAAAAACAAAAAAAAAATACATATAATATTATTCAAGAGAACAAAACGATAGTAGATTTAATGTTTGTAAAAAAAAACACAATGTTTTGAAAAACAAATTAAAATTGTTTTGTTTAAATATTTGCTCCATTTGTTGTATGTATTTTTATTTTCAATATCGTGTAATATTTTGTGTATTTTTTTGTTGTTGTTTTTGTTTACAAAAAAAAAAAAATAATAATAATAATAAAGTAAAATATCGACGACTAAATTAGTTTTGTTTGACAAAACACAACTTACAGATTAAAAGCGCGTGGAATTGGTATAATTAAAATAAACTACACACTAAAGTTAATAACAAAAAAGAAATGTTAGTGAACAATGAAAAAAAAAAACCTTAAAAACTAATATGAAAAAAAAAATGTTTAAAATATTTTTAAATAACTAGAGTTGTTACATTGTCTGTTAAAATATATTGAAAAAAAAAATGACTTGAAGGTATGCGTTTTCTTGTTTGTTTTCATCTCAATTTTCCTGCTCTATCAGAAATTCTCTTCAACAGAAATTGTTTTGATTCATACGATTTTTTTGTTGTTTGTAAATCAAAAAAAACATTTGTACATTTTGTAATATTAAAAAAAATTAAATACACTGAATCTGACTAAATAAAATAAATGTATTGAAAAAAATATACGTATAGTTAATCGATAAAAAATAATAATAATTAAAATAGTAACGCGTAAATAATGTCTTGGATAACCAGCCTTATTAAAACGGAAAAGGAATATAGTAAAATATTTAACATTTTATAAATGGTATGTTGTTTTTTTTTTATAATGTATATATCAAGTTCGTTAACTTCGGAGTTATTTTTTTTTATGTGAATGAAAATACTTTTTTCATTTTGAAGAGAGAAAAAGAAGAAAAAAAATATTTTTTTCTTTCCTTTGCTTTCGTTTGTTTTTCGTATTCATTGTAAATATAAAAAAAAAATATTAAGGAGATCAAAAAAATATTTGTTTCTTTTTTTTTTTTTTTGTTTGTATTTCTTGATACGTTTGCTGTGTATTTTTATTTTTTTTTTCATCAGGGATCACGACGTTGCACGTAGATAGGTTGTTTTGTTTTTGTTTGTAAGATTAATTTTTAAAGCGTTTCTTTTTGTTTAATAATTTGAAAAAATTATCGATTTGGTTTGAAGTAGTAGTTCGCAGATTGATTTTTAGTTTTCAATCAGTGAACATAAAGAGTATTAAGCACTAAGACATGATGATTATTTTTCGCTAGTGTTACAACATAGCCCTCGGAAGTTATTTTCAGACCACAGCAGCGAGAAACCTAGATAATGATAAATGATCGTCGTTTTGGATTTTTGTTTTCTATTTTTTTGTTTGTGGTCTTAAAGAGAGAATAGTTTCTGAGATAGTTGCTTACCTTTACGTGTGGACACTCGAATTCCGATTGCAAAACACCCTCTCGAGAGTAACAAGCGACATGGAAACGATTTCCATGAGAATCTCCTATTAGAATGTCGCCTGCGTTTGATATATCAATTCCATTCGGGAAGCAGGTTACCTTCTCATTTCCGATGCGATATTGGAAGATTCCGTCTTCCTTGAATACTGCTACACAGTGCCCCTTAAAATCACAAACATAAAAATCGTTGTCTGGAAAGAGGAAAACAGGAGTTTAAAAATTGGTTTCGAATTTAAAGGCAAAACCAAAAGAAGTAAAAAAGGTCTCTAGAACTGGCTTCTCACAACCATTCGCTAGAAGGTATCTACAATTAATGTATGCCCTTTTTATAACGGACGTTTGTCAGAAGGAGCTCGAAAGTGGTGGAACAGTGGAATGGAATGCAAAATTAAATATATGCCGCTAATGTCACACGAAATTCAAATAGTTCGCGCGGTGAAGTGCATTATTTCTTGTTGTCGAAGCAGCTGTATTTTGTTCAACGGACTATTAGGTATTCTGGACAAAACAGTTTCCGCGACCACGCTGATTGGTTTTTGGTCTCAGACGCTCGTTATGTGTTCAGTTTTATCGCTCTTCTTTTGGCGCATGGAAAAAGCAGTTGGTGTTGTTTTAATGTGTAGTTTGTGTTTTTCCGGGAATTGAACGTGGGAAATAACTTATCTCCGACCATGAGATATATATCGGATTGCGATATATCGGCAAGAGTGTGCCAGAAAGTGTCAACTTACAGTCTTTTTAATAATTGTCTCTTAAATAAAATAAATAGTAGGCGCAACAGGTCCGTAGGGACCCTAGGCATAGCTTCTCACAACCATTTGTTGAGTTTTTTTTTATTTGGGACGAATGGAAAGGATTTACAATTTTATGCCGAGTCCAAGCGGCTAATTGAGAAGCTCTTTTCTCGGATGTTTGTCAAACGTTCGTGAGAGGTGGTGCAGTGCAGGATGGAATTTAGGTTTTTTCGGGAATCCTAAGCCACTGCGCCTAATTTCTCTCTTAGGTGGGTGAAACTGAAGAGGAACAGATTTTGGGATGGCACAAGATTAACAATTGTGTAAGTAAAACAAAAACTAATTAGGGAAATAAAGAAAAATCGACGAGCGTTGTATGCGTGTGTTTCAGATATTCTCTTTTCTGTCAAAGACTAAACTCGAAGCTCTCTTTATTTCATGTTTTGCTTGTTAGTATTGTGATAACGATTTAATTTTACTTCACTCACCTCTTATTGCAATGTCAGATGGTTCCCTCATATAATCACTACAATCGAACCAGCGCACCAATTCACCTTCTTCAGAAATCACAAAAACAGTTGGCGATACACTATCCACAGCAACAATATGCCCCTTTGAAGTCACAGCCAATCCAGCAACAATATCGATGTATCTAAAGAGGAGAACAATTTGTTCATTTTCAATTTATTCTCAGACTATAAAACATGACCTACCTTATGGCAATCTTTCGCATAAAATGTCCACACTTGGAGAATATCTGCATGCGGGAGCGTTCATTTCCGCGATCACATACGACAAACTTTCCATTAGTATGCATAACCGCAACCTTTCGTGGATACCACAATTGGCCCTCATCTTTGCCGGGCACACCAAAGTGGAATTTCAGTTGGCCGTTCTTCTCGAATATCTCAATACGATGATTGTTCGTATCGGCGACAATAATCTCCTCATCAACGCCCAAGCAAAAGCCATGAGGCGAATTAAATTGTCCCTTAGCCGTGCCCAGGGATCCAAATTTAGAGCGAATCTGCATGGGGGTGGCTTTATTGCGACCGGTCACATTTAGACCGGCATGGAAATTCGTGATGTTCATGTCATCAGACAGCGGAGCCAGTGTGGATAGACTCGGCGATGTGGCCGACGGAAGGCAAAAATCTGGCAATAAACAATCAAGCCCTGGTGAAGGTCCGCTCGGTAAAAGTTGATTGGTTGTCATGTCTGTGTGAAAATCTACTATTAAGCGCCAACAACAAATTAGCGTTTTTGTTTGTTTTTTTTTTTTTTCATTGCAAGAGTTCATGGAATTAAGAACATTGCGAATAAATTATGTTGTTAAAGCACAAAATAATAAATATCATAAAAAAGTAAAACGAAACAAAGAAGAGGCTTTCATTAGTTCAAGTATTTAAGTGTGTGTGCACCTTTCGTGCACCTAATTGTAAAATCCTTAACCTAGCTTGATAAGAGAACGAGAATTTAATTTTTTTTAAATGGGGAACCATCTACAAAACTCTGTATTTATAGAAAAACAAAAATTTACTACTCTGGCGTAAGCTAAGTCAAGAGCAAGCGGACTAAGAACTTGTAAAATAAGTTTTTTAATCAATTCTGTATTGTAAGGCTGCGGTTAGACCAGGTTAGATTGGTGGGCTGTTGAGGGGAGTAATTCGTGCTGTGAATTGGTCATTTGTGATATCATATGGATCTGTTACCAAAGGGGATGTAACACTACTCAATAGCTAAATAAGTCGGTACCAACTGTTAATTATACTGGGCACTCATTCCGTAACATTTCAGACAATTATCGTCGAAATGATAGACCTCCAAGGCCAGCAACTAAGTGCTAAAATTACAAGTTTGAGGGCTGCTTTCTGATACGACTCATAGCGAATTAAGTGCCACATAAACTCTTATGTGACAGTTTATGCCAAAGTAGCCTATGTATAAGTATTTAAGTAGAACTTAAATCGTTAAGAGTCGTATGAGCTGATACTGATACTAAACAACCTGCTTGGTACGCGCAAGTTGGAGCAGCGTAAAAAAAAACACAAGAGAAACCCGGATAGGACCTCATCGGTACTTGTGTGGACATTCTTTAAAGAACAATTATTTGCTGTTTTAGCCGCCGACTGATTGCCAAAGATTAATGCAACTGCGATCGTCCGCTTATGAAGTTACATTCAAATCTTTGCACTTAAACTAATGTCTAATGGCTTTCCGCCAAACGATAGCACAGCACATGAGCAAGTCCATTTTTGATACAACCACATAATCTGTTTGCGGTTCACTTTTAACGCGAATGGATTTTCTACTTTGCATACAAGGATTTCTCTTCTCTCTACCCACTTTAGGGTGAGGATGTGCTGCTCTCTGCACTAGTTCTAACAGTGTTTTTTTTTTAGATTGGATTAAATATATCTGTGGGCTTACAAGAGCCAAACACATAAACCAAAGTACGTGATGTCAATTATAAAACTAATGCGAGTTAAAGTGGAATAAAGCTAAACCCAAAAACAACCATCGTAACATACAAATACAGTTCAATTAGGACCGCGGCATTGCGAACTTGAGGATATACCGGATAATTTTTTCTTTATCTGTTGCGCAAGCAATGTGCCATGACCATTCAATGAACAGTGTTTGAAAACTGGTGCACAAAGTCACTTCTTTCTTTAACCCTAACGCAAAATCATTGGTGTCTTTTACGTTGTCCTATGGCCCAGTGGTGCTGGGTTATCGGCCCTGATAAGGCGAAAGTCACTGTCAAATAAAGTGCCCCCTCCTGAGGTCAAATGAATGCCAAGTTATGTCCATATACTTTCAGCACTTCAACTCTCTAATCTACTTTAGTTTAGTACACATAAAACAAATAGAGAAATCGTGAAAAATTAATCAAATCAAATTTTGTTTACAAACTAAATTAAAAAAAAAAAAAAAAAACAATGCGCGATCCTGATGGCGATTTTGTTTAGTGTGTAGCACGTATGTATGTGTAACCTAAATTGAGAGTAAACTCACCGTTGCCATTCATTCCCAGCTTAGCCAAGGCGTGAAGATTACTGAAGGCCCTCTGATCGCCAGAAAGAATGTCAGCCAGAGTGATTGGGTGATTTTGTTGCGCCTGTGACGGATTACCAGCAGCCACCATAGCATCAGACAGACCATCGGGAGTGTTTTCGGCCAGATTTGCCAAGCGCTGCAAGTTGTATTCCAGCATACTAATCGAAGCCGGTGGTGGACCATTGTTTCCACCACCCACTATTGGAGGACCCACACTGCTACCAGACGAAAGTGGACCACCGCCCATTGGGTGTTGCGGCGGCGAGTCAGGAGTCAAAACATTTGGCATCATAAACCCATTGCCAAGCACGGACAAATCTCCATCGAACGACGACTGCATCGATGTGGGCAAGGATATCGGGCTGCTAGCTGTCACAGAGCTAGCGAGTGCATTCTGCGAGTTGCTCGCCATTATATTGCGAGTCATCAGGGATGGCGGCATGCCGGGCAGAGTTGGTGGTGGTGTACTCTCTTTTGGACTGGGTGGCGTCGATTCAGTGCGGAATTTCCCAAATGACTCTTGTGCCAGCTGCTCGAACTTCTCAAACTTAGTATCGAATTCCAGCGAATAATTGACATCACACTTTGGCGTATTGTTGATCAGATTAATAAATTGTTTGGCAATGAGCTTCTTCATGCTAAGCAATTCAGCGGCGTTGGCCTGTTCAAGAACACGATTAGTAAACTTGCACACGCCATCGATCTTGCCCATCGTGTTCTCGATGTTCTGCAGCAAATCCATGATCTTGAGCTCGCGCTCCGAGTGCAACTTCCCCAGCTCTTTTAGGGATTGATCGCGGCATTTCTCCAGTATAGCCTTGAAACTCTGGAAGGATTCCTCTATTAAATCGCGAGCTGTATCATGTTGCGACTGCAACTCGGTTAGATCGCTCGACAACTTGGACGCTGCCGAGTCACAGTACTGAACCTTGGATTTAGCCTCTTTTACCAAATTTTCAATTTCAATGCGAACGCACTTCTCAGCGCTGGAAATCACCTCGTAATGATGTTCCGAGCCCTTGTGGTCCGCAATCAAGCAGTCATTGCACACAGGTATTTGGCAGTTAAAGCAGTAGTATTTCAGATTCTCACTGGTGTGGACATTGCAGAACAACGGCTTGTGGATGGTCAGCTTTTCGGTGGTATTTTGCAAATCCTCCAGCTTGACGACTTCATGATTCTCAAAGCAACGCATATACTTGTGAGCGTTGTCACAGCCGCCGCACAGGAAATTGGCACAGTCATTGCAGCGGGAAATCGCCTTCTCCTTGCTCTTGCACGAGGTGCAAGACAACATTTCCGACTCGATGGACGACAGGTCCAGGATGTTAGTCAAAATGTAGTCACATGTCAGAGATTCAACACCTTTTTGACCAACCTAAATGGGGGGGTTAAACAAAATTCCCGTTTATAACGATCGTTTGTCAGTGCTGAAATAAATTGCTTACCAAAGTGATTTGCTTGCAAGTTGGACACTCAATTGAACTCTTTGGTGGCGGAGAAGATGGATGATCGCCAGTAGTTCCATTCTCCTCCGAAAACAGCTTGGCCAAGCAGGCTTCACAAAACACATGAAGACACGACAGGACTCTAGGCGAAACCAAACGGCACCTAAAAGGAAAAAAATTGATAAATTCCGCGAAAACAAATCCACACAGCAAATATGTACTTACGAGCAAATCTTGCAATTCCTCTCCATTCCGTCGACAAACGTACAAGCATCCTCCAATGGGGACGACTCCAGTTCGTCCCCCTTGCTGTTGCTCTCGAACACCTCGCTAAACATTGCCGTAGCTGTTTGGAGCGTCAAATTGTCAACCGCCTCTTCCAACAAGTGAGCAACCGCTTCCGTCTCCTTTTTATTGTTATTGTCAAGTATACCAAAAAAACCGTTGTTGGCTTGGTGCAAAGTGTTGGAAATATCTTCGGTTGATGCCATAAGTTGAACGCAACTTTCACAGCAACAAAAGTATTATATATCAAGCGCAATCAAAGATCAAGCTGTCTTTCCGTTGTCAACACAAAAAAGGTCGACTTCTTACCGCACAGGAAGAATCTGGTTGCGAATTTTCGGCTAGGTTTTTACAGTTAGTGCAGGTTATCACTGATTTTAGAACGACAATATCGTTTTTCTTTTTCTTCTTTGTTTTGTTTAATATCAACACTTAGAGACACTCACGTGGAGGGAAATTTACATACATTTGGTATATATATATACTTTGTTTAGAGAATCTCTTTAAAACTTGAAAATACACCGCAGAAAATGGCAGATTTGTTTTGGTTTTGTTGTTTCCTGTTTTGTCAGAGTTTAAAACACGACAACAATAAAAACAGTAATAAAACCAATTATGACATTAAGAAAAAGAAATGTAGTACAATGTATTAACACTAGAAATAATAAAATAAATAAGTCACTGGATTGTTGATAAAAACGAACACTTGCTTGATTTCTTCGATCAGGAAACGTTGTGTTCTTTATTTATTTTGTTGTTTTTTTTTTTTTTTGTAAAAATAGTTAAATGAGATTTTTGCGTTTTCGTAAAGTTATTGTTATTTTTAGGTTTAAATAGTATATAGATATATTATTGTTGTTACCGATTATTGTAGTTATTCGTTATGGTTTTAATTTTTTTATATATTTTTTTTTTGGTTTATTAATTCTTTGTTGCTTGGTGTAACTTTTTTTTTATTTATTTATTTGTTTTCAAGATTGCAGCGGTTTCCCCTTGTTCTTCCTTGGTTGATGATGCGCTTGTTGTTGGTTGTTGTAGTTTAATTGGGATCTATTGAACAGTCTCACCCAATGTCTGGAAAATGAAAAATGTTTTCCAAATTAGAATTTTAAATGTGTCGCGAAAAATTGTAGTAACCCTTGTTGCCAAGGATATTTTTGCTTGTGATGTGCATTTATTTTATTTTGTTTTTTAAATCTGCAAAGTGATTTTTGAAGACCACAGTAATAAACGGATTTATAGGGGACATGGAAACTTCTCTCAAAGTGAGGATGTGCTTATTATGGCAATAGAATACTAGTTGCTGAACTGAGCTGGTGAGAGAATAACCTTTTTTTTTGACTACTGAACTACAGAAAAAGATCAGAAATCGAGGCAGTTATGCAATATTTGAGTTAATCAATAATTATGATATGATAGGCTAGCCGCTATTATACTAGAATCAGACATTAAATGAACTATATATGGTAGAATGAGGGCAAACAATTTGTAGGTGCACTATAATTATTTTAATAGGCACATTTAAATTGCCGAAGCAGTTTGTTCGTTACGTTTGCGATTTGAATCAAAGTTGTTCCTTTAGAGTATAACTATTACAAAAATGTTAAACATAGAATGCAATGCAAATAAACTACACTACCGCAAGCCCACCATTGGTATCTCCTTGATGTTGTAATATAAACAATCAAAGCAGGCGAACATAAACAATTTTGCTTCTTCAATATGAGATGTGTCGATCGAGATTACAGTCAAACACTTTTAGTGTCTCGCGAACATGGCACCATAATATAGCATCAATCGATAAGCCTCTCAGCTGTATGATTTAGGATTTGCCACCAGCAACAATAAACATGCATAGAGCATGCTTTATCTTAAGTATGAAATAGTGAAGAAAGCTAATTTGCACTAAACCATCCGACAAGAACGGTCGCGCATAACAAATCGGTTCGCGATAGCAACCACAGCATTCTAAAGAATGGTTGTTGCCATCATAATGGGTGCCGTGGAGAGCGCAGGCCCAATCCTTAAGTGATGAAGTTTCAAAATAAAATGACAGGCATGATGACTAAATCATACGAGTTAGCGTGTGGATTCGAGAATTAATTTGACCGTTGTATGAAGGCAAGTGGGAATTGGCCCTGCTCACAATTTAATCAATGTGGGAACGGAAATCAAGCCCTCCACCACAGATACGTCGTGTATTGAATACGAACATAGGCTTTTATAGCGGAGGATTTTGTTTTACTCTTCCAGAACACCTCGCCTTGCAGTTCTTCTGGGTACTAGCATTACAATTCTTCTGGGGAATATATTTGAGGGTCTTTGTCCTGACACTGACTTCCAAGAATATCTCCTTTACGAACACCTGAGAATGAAGAGTAGTTCCTCCTTGATTTGTGTATCTTTATCTAACAGGTGGCGCAAAAGTAATCCTCCTATCAGAAAATGCTATACATTTTGCGATTGGCCCCTAATGTCAGTTCTGTTTTGACATTTGTGTAGTAAACACATGCGAAATACACGTTAATAAACAATGTTACGCTACACTGCTCCAGAACGCGGAATATTGGTGACTATTTATTTGAGCAATAATCGGTCGGTGACTTTGGCACAACGTGAATTTCGTCGCAGATTTCCTAGCCGTCCAACGCCTACTGGTGAAACACTGCGACGTTTAGCCGCTCGCCTCGAAGAGACTGGCACAACACGAGATGCTGCCAAGCGTGGCAGACCCCGGAGTAGCCGTTCTGCAGAGAATATTGCTGCTGTAGCCATCGGACCTTTTTTCTTCGAAGGCGTCGCGGGCCAAACGGTTACTGTGAATGGTGAGCGGTATAGAGCAATGATCAACGAGTTCTTTTTGCCGCAACTTGATGAATTGGGATTGGAAAACATGTGGTTCCAACAGGACGGTGCAACGGCACACACTGCACGTGCCACAACCGATATGCTGAAGGATGCATTTCCCGGGCGCCTAATCTCCCGTTTTGGCGATTTGCACTGGCCAGCAAGATCGCCTGATTTGACCGCTCCAGACTTCTTTTTGTGGGGCTTTTTGAAGTCGCGGGTTTATGTCAACAAGCCTCAGACTCTTGCAGCTCTTAAAGACAATATCCGTCAAGAATGTGAGGATCTATCGCCGGAAGTTTTGGCCAAAGTGATGGAAAATGCCATAAAAAGGGCTCAAATGACAATCAACTGTGGCGGCGGCCATTTACATGACATCATATTCTCGACTTGATGTAAAAAAAATTAAAAGACCAAATAAAAATAATCCACAAGAATCAAAGTTTTTCATTTTTTTTTTAAATTACAGCCAAAAAACATCGGAAGGTTATTTTTGCGCCACCTTGTACAACATAGCTGTGGGTTAGTGGCCGAAATTTTTCAAGAATGTGGTTCAGAAGGTAAGCATTCTACTTGCAGATGAACCAGCATCAATCAATACTGGTAAAGTAGAAGCACCTTACATTTTCCTAATTGAACGAATCGAACTCCTCAACTAGTAAAATAAATATATAATTTTTCGAACACCACCGTCTTAGAGAATATTTAAACATTTACTTCAAACAATGTAACTTTTACGAGCACTTTGTTATGACACCAAAAATACAATCATCTTTGTAACAGAAACCCACATTGAAATCTTTCGGAATGAGCAACACTAATAGAGGCACTTGGCTTTAAAACTCAATGTAAAGATTACTTTATAAAGCATACATTTACATAGGTAACAAAAATGATTTCCAAGTGGAAAAACGCTCGACACTGTAGGGTGAATGTAGATACATTATATGCAGCATATAGATGTATCCAGAAACGTGACACTAATCGCAGCTTCCATTGGTAAAGATTTGCACTCTGTTTTGCATACATATCTTGTCAATGTCACTTAGAGAGTATAATTAAAGGCGAGATGAGTGTTTGATGTGAGACAAACGAAGCACCTTATACAGGAAAGCTACCACCAATTACGTAATTGTGATATAAAATATAAATAAATTAATAGTTAATAATAAACTGGAAGAATGCTGACAAAAAAGGAATGGTTTTTATGACACGACGATATTTAGTTGGTTGATTGATTGATGCGCTCGTTAAAATGCATTCCAAGCTCAAGTGCACTTCAGTTGCCGTTCAGGTTGAAATGTGCTTTTGCTGTTCAAGCAAAACAAATACCCATATACGTTTATACCAGCCCATGCTGGAGAAGCACTACATTTCACCGAATGCTAAATGGTTATGCATCTTTCATTCATAAATCGATTTAGATTACATATAGAGCGACGATGATGTTACCCAATGTACTGCTGCTTGTGCTTCAAATCACTGAATTTTTCTGTATGTACATTTGTTTGAATGTACGTGATAGTGACCAACAACACAACACAGCGATTATATAATTGAGGTTGAATTAAATGTTTGTTCTGTATGTAGAATTGGATTGACCAATTCGCAATGTGCTTTAGGTATCTCGTTCTTTTACTAGCGGCAGCGGGGTCGTCAATGCCAATTTACACAGGAAAACTGTGTAGGGGAACAACACTTAACCAGCAAACACGAGGTGTCTCCTCTGGAATCGAATCAGATGTGTGTATTTATTAATTTTATCTTTTTTTCTTTTCTTTGTAGGATTCTCCTGCTATGGTTAATGTGCGCAATGCAGATGAGGGAGACCTCGACTCTACCCTCCGTCGAATACTGTCACAAAGTGGGATACCACCTCGAACTGTAACTGCAAAATAATTATTTACTACTGGGCCCACACTAAGTTAGTGACGGTGATGTGACTGCGGCTGGGCCGATTCTGTGTCAAACATTCACAATAGTATGGAATCGCTCCACCATGCTCCCCAATTCATAACGAAACACATTGAATTTTTTGCACCCTTCCTTCTTCTATAAATACTACCTATAGGACTCTAAAAGCCTACAAATACGTCGTCACAACAACAACACATCTTTTGGAACAAGAGCGAGAGATACACAATTCGGCAGAGCGCGCGCGAGCAGCAAAAGCAGCAGGGAGAAAAAGAATGGAAATGAGAGCAGCACCAGCAGCTGTGATCTGAGCAGGGCAACCAGCAATAGCAAAGCATCGCAAAGATGTTTTTTTGTTACTATTTTCACGGAGGAAGGAAAGTCGATGGAAAGGGGGAACAGGGGATTGCTGCGCGTAATCGAATTTTATTCGTGTCCTTGAAAAAAAAAAAAAAAAAGTCGAAACTGGTACTAGGTTAAGGATTCCTTTTTTCAATTTGTGAAAATTCTACAAATTTCCACAGATTTGTTAATAACAAATGTAAACTATTTCGTTTACCCCGCAATACACTAGCAACTTTAAATCACTTTGCACCGCAAAAAAAAGGAGAAAAAAAAAATTGCACAGCCAAATCGCACAGAAGTAATGGAAATTTTTCGACTTTTCAATATCCGAATATACGAAAATTTTCACAAATATTTGCAGATTTCAAAAGGCCAGCATGCGTTTAATGATTTTAGTTAGAAATTAGATTGAAATTAAACTCACCTTTGCCATGATAATATTTTTCACTAAAGCAGGAATGGCGCAGACTACGAAAGTCAACTCAAGTATGATGAAGATTGAAGTGGGTAAATTTTTTCCTTGTAGAATTTCTATTGGAAAGAACAGAAAAGAAAATTGCGCCGGTTTGAGAATTGAAATGCGCGTATATTTTTTGTTGTATTTCAACGAGAATTCCAATGGTACAAAATGGCATGAGGAGAATGACAGTTCGGTTGATTGTGGTTGTGGTATGGCTACATTTTTTTGTTGGGACTACTTCAATATGCATCAATTTGGATATGGTATTATTGCGCATTTTCCACGTGCTTTTTCCCTAAAATGGTGCATGAGGTTAAATCGCGGAACTAAATTTTCAAATGTTTTACTTTGAAAGTAAATTAAAATAATAGAAACCTTTTGGCCCTCTAAAAATGCTTTTGTTTATTTTAAAACAATTTATTTTTCATTTCGTATTAACATTTCATTATTCAAACACTAACACGAATAAAAAAGTTCTCACGGAAGGAGCAGCCATTAAGCAACTCTCCGAGGAGGAGTCAAATGGAATATGATTTTCCATTTAAAAGATGTACCTATGAAAATAAATTACATTTCGAACGCAATTTGTATAAACTCAATTTACCATCGAGTAATCACACAAAACAAGCAATTTAATGCTACTTAAAATAAGAAAAAGAACTATGCTCATTAAATTTAAAAACTTGCTTAAGATGCTGATATCATAAGGGTTGTTTTTTTGAGCTTTGATCTCAGAAAAACAAAGTAAAGTCGGATTGCAGCAGTGAGCCCTCGAAGTGTCAATTAGAGCGTAGTTGTTGGAATTGCGTGCTTAAAATCCTACTTTGCTTTGCTGAGATCGAAGCTCAAGAAAACAGGCCCATAGCTGTTTTAGGACATTTGACATACAAAAAAACTTGCGAAAAAACTTCTGGTTGCCTTAATGGTACCAATATTTTTTTTCAAAGTGTCCAGACTATAAGTTAAGTCAAGTCAATTATCTAACAAATTTTCTCAAATTCTTGAATTCGCAAAAGAGTACAAATGTGCTGATAGTCAGCTCCGTAATATTTTTATCTAGGTATACTACAAATGAGAGCTCCGAATTGGGATTTGTGAACATATCCCTGTCCCGGCGAACTGAAAGCCCTTGAAAGCTGAAAGGCAACATTTGACAGCTATTTGTTTATTTTATTTTTATTTTTATTATTTTATTGATTTTGGGTGTAATTGCCTCTGGTTTTTGGTTGTTCTTGCCGGCTGAGTTTAATTTAATATCTTGGAAATTGCTTCACATAAACAAAATGACCCAAGTAAATTCAATGAAACAAATCGGTTCTCGTAATATGGGCTTCCGTGTGGAAATCATGGAATGGAGCAACAAAATGGACTTGATTGCAATTGGAAACGATAAAGGTAAATATGAATACGCGGTACGATTTAGAAGTACTATGTCTTGTCTAGTATCATCTGGACTTCCCAGTTGCCATGCTATGCCAAATCCATCGCAAGTGTCCAGCTATGAGAATGAATATATCGACACATGTGTATAAATGGAGAATGGCAATTTTTGTATTTGGATTATGCACCTGATGCTTTAGTTTGTGCCAGAAATGGAAATCGAATTAATTTTACCTATATATTTTAAAGTCTAGCTTAGCTATATCTTTCTGTGGAAAACAATATTTTCATATCGTTGTAGGTGAAGTCATAATCCAACGGCTAAATTGGCAAAAAATTGTTACTTTCGCTGCACCAGCGGAGGATTTGAAGGTAAAAGCTTTGAGTTGGCAGCCAGATGAGACAATGATTGCTGTTGGTAAGTATTCAGCTGTTATCTAGCATTACTTTGGTATACTTTGTTAAGTCTGTCCTAAAAAACACGAATCTAATGCTTGTCAAAGATCGGTCTTTTAAGAGTCCTATGTGGACATGTTAGGCCAACGATAAATTTATTTAAACCTTACTCCATTTGGAAGCTGAAAATTCTTTTCCTTACTAACCACAATTAACATCTCAGGATACAGCAATGGAAAAGTATCACTATTGGACGTCGAAAGGGAGGAAGAAGTCTATTCCTTGCATTTCGACGATGATATTGAAACCATCTACTGGACCAAATCAATAAACGCTATCGAATACCGTCAGATATATAGAAATCGCTCAGAGGTAACTTTGCACTAACACCTATTGGACACATCCCTCTAATGCTCTTTGCAATATGTAGCTGTGTCATGCATTTTTCCTACCCGCTCTGCCCAATTTGAATGCTCTATCATCGACAGCGAAACGCAATGAAGATCACAAATCCTTTGCTAAGGGATCACCTTGTTACTTAATTGTGAGCTTGTGCACTGGGAAAATATTCCTTCAAATACTGGGTGTTCTGCCGTGTGGATCTATTGATATATCTGAACACATTGAGGAAGCGGATAATTTCCAAATTCTCAACATACGTATGAACGCATCATTCGACGGACTTAATGTAATCGTTCGCGATGGGAATTGTATTAAGGTATTCACGTTTTTGAATGGAATTCTTCATACGTCCACGTCGCCGTTGCTTGCTTTGTCATCGAACTATGCTCATGTTTTGGAAACCCAGAAGTAAGTTATCGAATTATGTTGTCTACTGCATTACATTGAGCTGTTTTAGTTACATAAATGATACCATTCAATGTATGGTCGAAGCCTGGGAAACAGTTCTCTTGGAGATGGACAACAAGTTAACCAAGTATGCCAATTCGCAGCCGGAAGGATCGCTTTCAGCGGACTTTCTCGAGCTTTTGATGTTTGGCTATGCATCCACTGAATTGGAACAGTTTTTGACAAAGTAAGTACGAATAGTTTTGCATTCTAGCATGTTCGGTATTGCATGAAAATTTTAAAATTTCAGTGACCTAACAGAAAAGGGACTCAAAAAGTTGGGTATCTCGATTGACTTAAGTTATTCAGCGATCCAGAACCTGGTCACCAAACCGCTGTTAAGTGCAACCATAAATATGTTTTTCTTTCTGAATAACTTTAAGGGCATGAGTCGGAATACCTTTTTCTACCAAGTAAGTCTTAAAAGTGTCCCTAGTTCAATAGTCCATTCAAAATGTGTCTCGTTTTCGCAGCACCTCATCTCCGCAGAGGCAACCGATGAAGCCATTCGTGCGTGTGGTGCTTTTCTAATGAAAATACTCGAACTGCAGCAAATCATCGACCAATGCGTAAATGACATGAAAATATTCTTTTGCTGGCTTTGCGTCGCCATCGTTAGATTAATGAACGAAACAGTTCTCGAAGAAATGGCGCAAGTATCCCAAGAAGACATTATCTACCTTGCTGATTATTTAAACAATTTCGATGACTGCCTTCTAAAAAATGGTAATTTTATCGTACAATCATACCCCCGCCTAATGGTTTTTTTTTTGTTTGTTTTTTTAGACGATGGCTCCGTCACTAAACGTAAATTCAACTTGGAGAAAGTTGGTCAGTATCTTGAAAACGCAGAACTGCAACAGCCAGCAAAATGTGATACGCTTCACCGATGGAACAAGCTGCTGGAAGAGAACGAATGCCTTAAGAACTGCTCGCTAATATTTCCGCACGAAAGAAATCTTTCGCTGATTCAGCAGCGCGACAAAATGACTGAATCCATACGGAAAGTGTTCACAAAGCCGGACGCAAGTATCTCGAGCGAGTTTAAGCACATATGCACGCTAATCTGCGCTCCAGATACTCCGGCTGAATGCCAAACCAAAAGCAGTTTCATTGTGAGTGAGACGGCGCGATGCGATATGGTTGTTCTATCACTGGGTTTGACTGAATTTATGTTGATCGAGTTCCAATTAGCGATTCCCTTCATAAAGTGCACACGATTGAATCTCGCTCCGAGTCCATTTACTCCCGTACATCTAGCGCAGTCCTTCAACAACCTGAACATGATGGACTTACAGTTTTATAATGAGTCCACTTTGTCACTGCTTTTGCAGAATACGTGCGGAGCTGACAGCAAGTCGCAGAATTATTTCGTCCAATTGCCATTGGAAATAATCAGAGGGAAGAACTCTCAGCACCAAATAACAGAAATGGTGAATTTAGCTGAATGTTCGGTGTCGCACAGCTTGTTGGACATTTTGGATCATAACTTCTTGAAGGCAGTCGATGGCAGTTGCACGAGTATGTCAGTCTCTGGCAGTCGGAAGGTTTGTTTGAATGTGTTCATTAGAAAGGCTTTAATTATTTATTGAAATACATATGTAGGTTGCTGCTGTTTTGTCGGATAATTGCAAAAAGATTAGTATCTACGAGATGGAAGTGGAGGACGACGAGGACGACGTGGAAATGTCACAGAACTCGTTTCTAGACACCAGTAAGGAGTCTGCAGTTTCAACGGAATAAGCAGTCATTTTTAACGAATAGAATAAAAGAAATATAAGCCAAGTAGCTCCACGAATTTTAAGTCCTTGTATATTAGCAGCAACTCCTAATGATAAAATCCAATCAAACTTTCCTTCTATCGTCCTACTTCGTTTGCTTGACACATTTCTGCTAGTACTATATTTCTCTCCAGCATGATAAGGGTCTTGTTTGTTTGCTTAGCTGCTCATAAGAGCTTAACGAGTATAATATATTTTCGTCCAAATGTAAAAAAGAAACCCGACATACAAATATTTGTAAAGACACTTTGAATTGGAAATAACGATGAAGCGCTCATCGCACCATCTCAGTTCCGACAGCAATCTACGCCTTGTAAACACATTCCCCGCTTATCCATGTCGATTGAACACGCAAGTCATCGTTAAGCATAACAAAGTCCGCGTCCGAATTAAAGTCCAGAGTCCCTTTCGATTCTTCTATACCCAAGCACTTAGCAGGGTGCAGCGTTGCCGTCTCCAGGGCATATACAGTGGAACAATCTGAAATCGGATTTCTTACTCAAACAAAAGTCTGTTCATTAGAGCACATGCTAACCTGTAGACTTTTTGAAAATTCGTACACACTCGTCCAGCGGTGCGATACTACCACAAAGTGTATTAGTGCCGGCGACAAATGCTTTGCCATCTCTCACTTGAAGGGCCAATTGCCCAATGTGATGTAGACCCTCCTCAAGACCCAGAGCAGAAATCGCATCAGTTACCAAAATCAAGCCATTTGGGTGAGTTCTGTGGGCGATACGTAGGGCGGCTGGATGCGTGTGAACCCCATCCGAAATAATACCGAAATACATTGTGTGGTTGGATGGGATCTTATCGGATGCTAGTAACCCCACTAGACCAGGATCTCTGTGGTGAAACTGCAAAGAAAGTGGACTAAGTAAAGCAACACATATACGGGAGAATATACTTAACTTACTGGCAGCATTGCGTTGAATAGATGCGTGATTAATGTGGCTCCATTCTTGGCTGCGTTTTCACCTTCGGATAGGCTTGCCATTGAATGACCCAACGATACTGTTATCCCCATTGATGTTAGTTTTCGCGTAACCTCACCGGTGGGGTCGTTTTCCGGAGCCAAAGTAATGATCTGGACATTGTCAAGACTACCGTAGCTAGCTATGAGGGATTCGAAACCCTGAAAGAGACAGTAACAAGTTACAAGGATTGTAGACTATCAACGACTATAGACTTATGGTACAAAGCGCAGTAGAAAAGTCCAACAAGGCTAGGTTTCGACGTTATCTATAATTTTTTTTTATCGAAAACACTCACTAACAAGGAAATGACCTCAATAAATATCATGAGGCGAATGTGATCACAAAAAGGGGTGCAAATCAATTGACCTAATAACGAGCTGTTGAGTGAAAACTGACAAAAAAACAAAACTCAGCGAAGCACCATGTTTAAAAGTTGATTTCAACGGTCATTTCTTACACACACAAACAAAATGGAATGCAAATTTTGATTACCTTATCTAACTTCTTCAAACAATCCACGGGATGTGCGCCTTTCTTCTGCGGATTTATAAATGGTCCCTCCAGATGTACGCCCAGCACTCCAGCACCATTTGAAATATACTTGGGTATTTGTGGCAGCACTGTTTGATAAATCGAGTCCGGTGAGCTCACTAATGTAGGGCAAAACGAAGTTACTCCATTGGTTATCAGTCCCTCGGCCACTTTGGTAACCCCCTGTGCAACAGTATCTACATCGAACGAAAAGTCAACACCGTAACCGCCTGGAATGGTAAACAGAGATAAGCATTCGATTAACCATCACTGGCATTTGTTTTTCAGGTCGCATTACAAATGTATAGTAGAATTTAGTTCACCAACTCACCATTTATTTGAAGGTCAATGAACCCAGGGGCAATGATAACATTTTCGCAATCGATTCGCTTGTCCGCTTGTGATTTCTCATCAAAAAACACTGGTTCAGGATTGATAATTTTTCCGTTTCTCACCCAGAGATCTTCTTTGACGATGGAGTGGCTTCGTAGGAGGCGACAATTAAAAAATTGAATAAGTTCCACGTCTTGAGTCATGTCGGCCCGGAACGCGAATAACAGCTTGTCAGCACCTAATCGAGGACTGAAGCTAGTTTCATGGAATTTGTTTTAATTAATAGAAGAATAACATTTATATCACAGCTATCAAACGTCACACCAAAACTAGAGCACAGAAAGGTCTTTCGCTTCACAGAAACATCGTTAGGAAGGGCGACGGGGAAGGACAAATGATTTGTAGACAATTTTATTTGGGAAACGGCGAGTCGCGCGTTGTAAACAATTGGGTAAACATTTTGACAGATAATCAGCTGCTTGGAATTGAGTGGACCCAGCCGTGGATTTGTTAAAGCTCAGCATGGGGATGTGTTCGTTGTGCAAAGTGAATACATGTTTTGGATCGTTGGCAATTTGGTGAACATTTTTTTTATATAAACCCGTTGCGTTGTTCGTAGTCGGCTGGTAGGCGGTAGACAGTGAGCCAATCGTAATTCATTAATGTCGTTTACCAATGGTTTCACTCGGGGATCCACTCATTCTGTAATCCAATGGAACAACAGAACTGCTTCTGAAAGAATCCACAAGAGTATTGGGAAAATGCCAAAAAATAATCTACGGCTGCTGTCAGCTGACCTGTATAAAATACATAAATTACACCTGTGTGAGTGCTTCTTGAGTGGATTCTGACTTCAAATCGAGAAGCGAAATTCTCTTCTCAGAATCACCAGTGAATAACTCCCCAATATCTCCACCCGAAAGTTAGGCATAGGTATACGTATACTTTTTCTTATTTTGAGGCAGCGTACTTCAACATTAGAACTGTCATTTCACAAGAGCACGTTGATCTTGCTGGCACATGCTTCGTACACCTCAATAATTCTGTGGCCACAAGCCATAACCGCCTAAGTTTTTTTTTCATACTTTTCAGAAGAGCAGATTAAAGTGTCAAATCATCACTTCAAATCAGGAATATTTGTTTCTAAGCTTATTTTTTTAGTTGGAAAAACTTTTGTTAAAAAAAAGATTATGGTCATAAAAAATTAAGTGGAAGTAGATTTAAATGCTGAACACGATAGTGACTATAACTTCATTTTGTCCTTCCTAACTCGAGTTAAGCGGTTATGGCTTGTGGCCACTGAATTATGTATCTATCTCTCTGCACGGTGCACCAAGCAATGGGCAGATATTTAGGTATAAAGCCGATATCTCATATCTCCTTCCTTTGATCTAAGAAAAATACGGGAAATCCGTATTTCCGTCTATGAATGATTGCCTCTGCAAACATTGTATACATATCTACTTCCTTTTAAGACTACCAGTAAATAAAGAATGAAAGGGTTTTAACTTAATCCTTTCTTCTTGTGTTTCCATTTTCAGTTGATTCCGAAACACTTTGAACTGTGTTCTTCGCAAGTTCTTTAAATTTTTTTACCTCACTTTCCTCTCTTGGCAATTCCCAATGGGAAAGAAAAATAATGAGAAACCCACTTCTTGGTAGGAACGACATATCAAATGGCCAAAAGCAACAAAATAACCACCAAAAGAAACTAGCAGCACAACTTGGATACAAGAAAAAATATCCAAAAACAACAAATTAACGAAATCTTTATCTGTCACAAGTTTTGTCAGTGGAAAAGGAATGGATAGACAGCAAAAATAAAACAAAAAAAGAATTCAACACCAACGGAAGGAATGTTAAGGATTTTCGCCTCCAAGTTTGTGGATTTTCCTACAGCTTTGCCAAATCGACTTCGCGCGAACCTAAGTATGTAGGTATATGTTCGAGATTTGTATTCCGCCTTGCACTTTGTTTCGTTTGTCTGTGATAAAGCCAGTCGGCAAAAAAAAAAAAACAGCACACACATACCCTATAGTCTTTATGTGGGATAAAACTTTGCTCTACTTTCGGGATAGGTCCACAAAAATCACTGAACACTGAATTCCTAATCGGTTTGCTAAGACTAAAACACTGGTACAATTTAAAATCAATATCCTTGGTTGGTCCGTTGTGGCAATTGTTGGCTGCTATAGATATTTTTTATTTATTGCACTTGCCAGTCGAGTCAGAAAAGTCCTTAGCCACGAAGCCACGATTATTACGAACATGCTCTTATTTTGTTAGTTTTATTTAAATAACTTGAAATTTGACAATAGATGTCTTATTGCTATAATTTGCATAGCAAACGAAGACTTCGAAGTTAAGCCCTGTTACACTGATCGCGCTAAAATGAAGACCCCACCCCAATAGAAAAATCTCTCTAAAGATAAAACTAAGCAAAGCAACTAAGCCGAGCTGGATCGGCTAAATTTATTGTAATTTTTTCGAACAACATTTACTTCAGTGATGAGGCACATTTTTCACTCGATGGGTTTGTAAACAAACAAAATTGCCGGGGCTCAGAAAACCCACAAGTGATCGAAGAGGTGCCGTTCCGTTGCATCCAGATAAAGTGACTATTTCGTGTGCTCTATGGTCGAAAGGTGTCATTGGTCCGTATTTCTTCGAAGATGCCAATGGACAGACGGTTATAGTCAATTCGGAACGATATCGTCGAATGATAACCGATTTTTTTTGCCGGCGATTAAATACAATGACTTGGACGATATGTGGTTCTAACAAGACGAGGCACCAAGTCATAAAACATGACCAATTATGGCTGTATTGCTTGAGAACTTTCCTGGTCGCGTAATTTCACGTTTTAGCGACGTCAATTGGCTACCAAGTTCATACAAATTACCTCAAAAGAATCGCATGCTGCGAATCTTCCCGAGGCGGCCATTTTAATGATATTGTATTTCACACTTAATGACAGAGTCCAAACTTTATAATTAAACTAGCTGTACCCACCCGGCTTCGCCCGTGTAAAATGTGGTTTCAGAACAGTTGATGGAAACAAAATTAAGAAATTTGCTGTCTTGTTGGGGACACATTTTTTTGGCTGTTTTGTTTCTATCGACTAAGATAGTGATATTTGCTGCATTACTTACCCTGGAGCACTTTACATATAACTGCCCGTGCTTGAAGCAATTCTTGCTTAAATCAACTCCCGCATTTCTTAAAGTTTGATCCTGTGACTTATGGATTGTCATTTCAAAACAAACATTAATAGGCAATCGAATCGGTTTAAACTGAAATGAATAATTACTGTGAATTATTTGTATTCTTGGTATAAACACCGCATCTCCTTTACCACACCCAGTTAAAATTAAAGCCTCATGTCAAGCATTATGTTGCTTATGCTATGGGAACTCCAACTTTTAATACCATTTTATGAGCATTGAGGCCATGGGCTGTTAAAAACGCTATTTAAAAACTCTACTCTATAAAAAACGAAATGGGTAATTACCCACGATCTGGTATCACTGAAAGCTATACCTATCTGATATTTCTTCCATAGAATTTTTTTTTTTGTAAGCAAAACAGAGGTAAACATATTTTTCCTACATATTTGACATTTCTTTTATGGGTTTTTTTTTTCTTAGCAAACCAAACAGCATACTGCCTCTGTCTGTCTCCCTCTCCGCCACAGGAATAAAATAAGGTTAAAAGAGATGTGAATATATTGCGCGGTTAGTGTGTTTGATTTGAGAATGAAATGCATATCCACTCACCCATGTGAAAATAGTACAAATGTTTCAAATTTTGCCTATTTATTTAAAAACTTTTTAAGTTATTGAATTCATGGATATCCTAAAATGTAACCGCAGATGTCCTCTATAAGCTGGTGTTTACTATATTTAAATGCTCCTAGTATTTTCGAACGGAAAGCGTGACAAAGAAAAAAGCGAAACCAAACGATAAAATAAATTACTCTTGTCAATTTTTTTCCGGAATTTATAGCGATATAGAGTTGAAACAAAGTGGATATTGTGGGCCTATTTATCCTCTATAGGACTGATAATAATGCATCAGAATATATTCAATAGTTTCTAAGATTTTTGCATTTAAAGACATGCAGTCAAATTCAATCTTAGTCGAACAGAACTACACCAATTTTATTTATATGATGATAAAATTTTCATCAAAAATATTCCGCTGTTTTATTTAGCTTTACCGAAAAAGAAATGACCCTTTATTTCTCGCAGTTCCTTTGGTTATTTACAATCTTATCTATCAATCATCTTTTTTCGCGTTGCCATGAATAAAATCCCTTTTCTTTTTCCTTTCAACTTAATTTCTTGTGCTCCGAAGACTTTGGTATTTTTACAAAATTCGTACCCCATTGTACAAAAAGTCTCCACAAAATGTTAGCTAGCAAATAAATACACAACATACATTTTTCCGTAACTTAATTTTGACAGATCAAGTGAATTAAGAACGTGATGTAGCAAAAACAAGTGAAATAGGAACGAAATCACCAAATGGATGATAGCTTCCCCTGAACTTTGAACTATCAAAATTAAGTAAACTTTTATCAATGTTTCTAGTGTAGAAAAATACTGCAGGGGCGCTTAATTTAGCTTTCCCGGAACAGTGTATGAGATCAGCGCTTTCATATTCAGGGCATATTCAATAGCTATTCTCATCCTTTTAAGTCGATTATTTGTCTGGACTTGATCTCTTCTGAACGTAAAAACTAGATTGGTCGGTAAAGTCACTTGTACTAAAACAGCCATTAAATTTAAATGTGAACTAAGTAGGGGAATGTGGCCTAAAATGGCGCACTAGGGTAAAATGGCCACTTACCAGAAAACTCATAAAAGAATTAAATTATGAGCTTTAGTGAACACAATCCTTTAGATTATTGGCAGCACCTACGCAAAGGAAATATTGATATGTTCAGAGCTAAGCACTTATGTGTTATGTGGTATTCGGCTGGGCGCTCTCAGAGCATTTGTTTTTGCTCTCAGAGCACTTTTTATGTTCGTTTGGGACAGAAAAAAGCAATTTTTCTCAGATTTCAGAGCACTTTTGCGAATCTGAATTTTTTCTCAGATTTGCTTCAGATTTACCAATATAAGTCCGTTTGAGTTTGACAACTAGTGGAGTTTGTTTACATTTTCGTGAAATTTTTCAACTGAAAAGAAACGAATTGCATCGGGTTGATCTATTTTTTGTTAATTATTTATGTACAAATGCTAAGAAATCAATCTGGGCGAGCATTTTGAATGTTTTAATATAAAATTTAACCAGTGAATGGAAAGACACAAATATCAACACAAAAAAGAGAAAGCGTGGTTTTTATGTTCGATTAGACACACAAAATCTGAAATCTGAGAGCGAATCTGAAGAAGCCCAATCGAATACCACATTAATTTAGCTTGAGCATTATGAGCCCAGCGTGCTCAGATCGTCATTTCAACTATACCTAGGCGTTTTTCTTTTTTTAGCTCAGATACATCAGAACTCAGAATTCGTGTTTTTTTTTTCCTTCAGAGCACCATCAGAGTGCGCTCTACGAGCTCAGAATAAATTGACTGAGCATCCTGAGTGAAAAGCTGATTACACACTTCCAGTCACATTTGACAGAAAAAAAAAAACAGGGTAAGCAAAATACATAGTTGAAATGGCGGACGAACCTTGTTGTTCTGGAACTGGAAATTAACCAATTTAATAAATAACAATTAATAAATATTCAATTTATACATATATTTACAACAAATGGAAGCTATGTGCTCAAGTGTGTTTCATAAATACCTCAGAACAATCTTGTTAAAGCAATAATCAAACACAATATTGTAATTAATAAACACCCTATATTTTACTATAGTTTTCTAGCGACATCTTTATACTTATCATTGTGTCAAGCTAAGCAATTTGTCATCTTTATCTTTTACTTCCCTTCTTGAAATTTGTACTCTTTTTTCTACCACACTTAACCTAATAAATTCTTTATTCCCTTGTTAACCTTCAACTTAATCAGAACGTGTTTTACTCCATCGCTTAATATTTAACAAATCTGAGTAAATTCGCTTCAGAACGCGCTCATAATGCTCGAGCTCCGTTCAGAGCTCAGCTCTATAAAAAGAAAAACGCCTATGTTTTATTTCAAGTAAAGTGGCTTGACTTTTTGACTGATGGATGTGTTCATGAATATACTGGAAAACAGCTTTTAGTGTCATTCTCTGGGGTCAGATTCTGTAAGGCGAAACGTTCAAATGTTTTCGTCTGGCCTAAAAAATTCCTTCTGCAAACTTAGAGAAATTATTCGTGCACAGGAAAACGTTTTAACGTTTTCGCCTTACAGAATCTGACCCCTGAACTTAGAAGAAAGTTGAATCTAAAACGAAAAGTCAAGATCGTGACACACAAACCATTTTTTCAGTTATTTAAAGCAGACAACAGAACTTGAAAATATTAACAAACACAAATTATTAGAAATCCTTCACATACTTAATACATTGCATTAACTTAAATCCCCAATTCAAGAGAAGAGTTTTCCTTTTCACGTGTCGCTTGGTTGGCTTCCAAAACCACTGAACCTCGACTCGCCTTTATTTCGTGAACGGAAGGCATTATCCACTGGCTGTGTGAGATAAATGTTTTCGCGTAATCATTTTCGTTTCACCTTTTTCTGTTAATGATGTGAGCAGTTTCCTCTACTGGTGGAAATCTCACTCATGACAGCGGCTCCTCTGGCTGCGCTCCACAGTGCTATCCTTGGTAAAAATTTCCATTTGTTTTGAGAACGGGGAGACAGAAAATTAAGTGATTTTGAATTTTTCCTCTCCGCTGGGAGGAGAGAAAAAGCAATGCAAAGCTGAAGCGCCGACAAAAAAAAAACCCGAATATCCACGAATGTGGAAGATAATGGATTCTAGCACACTTCAGGACCACCTATACGTATGTACATCGCTGGCATGTTAGTCTAAATTCTATTTTCCTGATCATCTGTCATGAACAATAAGATGACTGAGTTATGTGAAGCACAAAATAAACTCTCGCTTCTTGGTTGCTTCGTCTGCTGAAGCTTTATCTTCTTGGGCTCAGCGAGCCATTCAGCGTGAAAGGGAAAATAAGATAAAACACCGCCGACAAAAAAACAAAAAAAAAACAACAACTGGAACATCAACAGGAACGAGGACGACGGGGAACAAGAAACAACAAAAAGGCGAAGCAATCCTGCAGCACGACATTCGTTCGTTGGCGGAGTTTAAAGTTGAACATTTTTAGGGACACGTGTGTCGCCGCCGAACTACGATAGCATCTCCTTATTTCCACTCAAATGGGACAGATGAGGAAGAGCTGCTACAGCACATACAGAGAGAGAGCAACACCGAGACTAACATCCGCATACAAGACAAGCATTTAATCAACTTGCTGCCATTTCAGAAGTCCTCTCTGCCTGGACTGGAAATCTGTTATTTTATTTGCATATCACTGTAGGGTGTGTTCTGTATACGTATAATGCTTTTAAGTGCCACCCTGCGTGCACCATCTCGGGGGTAAAACAGGCGGTTCGAACGAGTACTTCTACTAGACAGTGACTGGTAATGCCTTGGGGCGATGTAGGAGCTGTCAGAGTCTTGATTTTGATATCGCGGCGAATAATATCGTTTGTATTTCGAAATAAATGAGGTTTACTTGTTTTTGTGTTTGTTTTCGACTTCTGTCGTCTATTTCTCACTCCAAATTTTCGATTTTCGGCACAAATGAGAAACAGAATAGATTTGTTAAGTGGCAATGAGCTGTATAAAAAAGGGAATAGAATTGTACATCAGCCATGAGAAAAATAATCGCCTCTGGAAGTGTTCTCGTACTCGTTGTTTGGTGAGAATTTTCATTATTATTATTATTCGATTATTTAGAACCGTACTTTCTGTAAAAAGGCATCTTCTTTTCGTTTTAACTTCAGTTTACATCAGATAATATGTCCTTAAGCCTCCACTATCCTCACGAGCGGTTGAGTTCCATGTTTTATTGAACACCTATCTCAACAGCAGTCCGCTTATGACCGAATTGAGAAATGAAAAAGTCGACTAACTGGCTATGAGAGGTTCAAACCCTTTACAGGACCTAAAGCTCATATCGTCGTGTGCATGGCAAAACCACACAACTGACATTTTCTTGAAAAACCACTTTTTGATTGCAGCGTGATCTACATGTAAAACTCTACAATTGCAGTAGTAATTTTTAGTGGTGACACCTATTTTTAGGTAGTTTAAACTACTTTGAAATACCGCACATCTACAGTCATACAATAAAAACAAAACGGTGTTAAGTGTCTCCTGAACAGTTTGCAAAACGTCAGTTGTGTGGTTTTGCCATGCACACGACGATATGTAGTAGTTATTAATGAAATAAAAAATTAATTAATCTTCTGATCGGAGTATTGTTAGCCTTATAGAGGAAGCGGCAAACTTTTAACCCTAAATATCTTCCTGGCCCTTATGTTTCAACAGATCTTTTATTTAAGTCAGATTAGAGCTAAGGACCTTAAGAACAACAAGTCCTTTCACAGAGCTTCGTAAATGCGTATTTTTTTTTGTAGAATGGGAGGCACCACGCCCCGTTTTCCCATATAAACCACATTTTTAACAAGAATTTGAACAAATCATATTTATATCTACTAATTTATAAAATCTCGAAGTTAAAGCAGCCATAAGTGCTAAGATATAGCGTTTTATTTAACTTTATTATATAAGCGCCACGCATACATTCAGCGGAGTGAGAACACAGAGCACACCCATTGACCACGGTTGCCACTTGCATAAAATATTAGCTACCAAAATTGGAATAAAAGTTACCAAGCCCAGATAAAATTTACCAAAAATCTGGAGACGTTGATAAAACACTTCTAAAACATAAAAAAACATATGTCTTTTAAAATATTCAATTTGGTACATTAGGTTTGTAGCAACTTAGTCAGTCTTTAAGTAATTAAACAACGACTACCTTATAAAATAAAAAAAAAAAAGACTTAACTTACTAACTTTTGCTGGCCAAAAGCATGCTTTTTACAATTGCTTGTTTAAAAACAAATACTTATAAAACATAAGACTCAAGGAACGTTGTAGAAACTTTTTCAGTCTAACAGCCCTATTATGGCTATCAAATATCAACACGATATTTGATAATAATTGATACGTATCAACAATATGAATGAATCGGTATTATGGTTATCAACCTATAAAAATTGTTGATGAATTGTGAACTGTATTTGATTTAAGATCTATTGTGAATAGTTTTATCGATAAACTTGGTATTTGATATTCATCAAATTTTCTATCAACCACAAATTTCTATTAACATCAAATCATAAAATTTATTTCCTGCTCTTATTGTTAAAAAAACGACCTTAGACCGAAATGTCGTCGGTAGAGTTATTTTTTTGAGCCACAAAACAAAAACAATAAAAAATTATTAACGTCAAACTTCAAAACAGAACCCATTCTCCATGATATTTTGATTAGCGTTTACAATGGGATAAAAATTATCATATTGATACGGATAATACCAAATTGTCGATGAATTGAAAGATGTTATCAAGTACCAAATAATTGATATTTGATAGCCGTAATAGGGCTGTAAGCAATTAAACAACGTTGTGCACAAAATTTCCAGTTGTTAGAAGACACCATTTCCGAGCCTTTTTTTCTCTTATAACTTTAACAAATTAGAGTTTTACGTCTGCAAATAAATAAAATGATCCATATTTAAATGTAGTTATAAACAGAAAATATTTCGAACAGAGACAATACTGAGACCACCAACTCCGGCCGATTTCCCGTTACTTAGCCTACAAGCTATATTTTTTATGGAGTGTACACATCTGGTGCGTTAGTATTGTTACATAGGAAATCGTATTGACAAATGTCACGAAACTTCAAAAATTCCGGCTCACCAACACACTCCCAGCAGATATGAGACACTTCCGCTGTGGGCAAAGTTGCTGGCAGAGTTCATAGAGTTTTATCCGTTAAATTTGAAATTGTTCGTTACGTTTGGATAATATTTTTTTTTAGGAATAAGTGCACATTTGCTTAAAATGTTCATGAAAAATTAACAATCTAGATTGGTTGAGGGAAAATGAAAACATTTTGAGCAAATTTTCTTCATTATTTAAGAAAAATTTACACACGAAATCGAAGTTAATGCTATCCAAAAGCGGAAAAAACGCAACCATGTTTGTTCTAATATGTTTCTAGTATATAGAACATCAACTTTAGATAGTTTTACTAACCAAACAAATCAAATTATTCGCCTTTTAACAATTTATAATAACTAACCAATGGCGTTCAGTAATGAAAAAATGTGGTATTCCCGAACTCTTTCACACTTCCCCACGGTTGCCGAGGTTGGCAGCATTAATTTTAGCATTTTTTGTATGTTTTTGCATGTCACACGGATTCTTTTTTGACATAACACCGATAGGAAAACAAAGTGGCAAATTTGAAAAAAAATTGAGGGGGCCAGCGGCAAGAGGATTGTGAGTTGGGGGTCTCAGTATGGTTTGTCTATGATTTCGAAGTCCACCATCTGTCAAAAGAAGAAAATGAGTGCATTCAGTAATTTTTTGAACAAAATAGGCTTACATGGGTGGTGCTGACGCATATGCAAATGCAATGCTTTCACTCAGAAATAGTAAGGCAGCATTTAAATGAATTGATATCGAGTTCGTATTTTTGGTGCTCCTGCTCTAAACGTTACCAAAACCAGATAAAAATTACCAAATTACCAAAACTCAAAAAGCAAACAAAAAAATTACCAAATTTGGTAAAAACTTACCAAAGTGGCAACCGTGCCATTGGCTTCTCTGGTTTAAATTTACCAACTTCACCTGCCACAAGTGTCGAGAAATTGCGCTTTAATTGTGTTTTTTTTTCCACAATCGGAAGCACCGCCCGCCCCGTTATAAAATCCCACCCTCTTTAGGCAAAGTTCCTTTTACAGTCAATAGATCCGTATATCTTACGGCCTGACTATAGATTGCAAAGGTGCCAGTGCTCTAAGTCACGCCCCCTATTCGGAAACCCTTCCACATTGCTAGAAACATCATCAAAAGACCCATAGATGTTCAACTATCCATTGATATCCGATCGGATAAAGATTTCGGAAGTTGGATGTAGTAGGAAAAGTCGAAAAACCATGATCGTCTTTTATTCCTATATTTTTAATCTTCTGAGCTAGGTATAGAAAGGTTTGACGCTAGTCTCTTAACTCAATAGTTGAGTCTTTTAAGCCCGATCGAAGGAGTTTCTTTCCTATTTAAACTATAACCACAAGTTTTTTAAGAAAATATCTTCCTTCTGAGATGAACGGATCCTTTTGAACGTTTTTGTATGACCTAGGTATATGACTTTTGTGATTGCAGTGGGTTAGTGGTTAGTGTGTTCCGTGTTGCTATTTACTGAACTACAAAGAACAAACAAAACTATGAGCTTGCCAATTCAGGGACAAACGTCAGTGTATATATGTTTGCATAGTTGATGGTTCCATTAGGATACCCATTTGGACTCCTCTAAAATGTATGATTTCGCCGATGTTGACTTCGATAAAAAAAATAACCAAATCGCTTTGATTTTCAATTCAAACACTCCATTTACCATTCATGGATATGACATGACCATCTGTCATATGACTTAGCGCAAAATATCAAACAATCACGTCCACCTTCACATTCCGTGCGCGAACTAAGCCTTATATCCTCTATTTTTTTCCCCGTTTGTCGATACATTAAACTGATTCTAAGTTGCATGAATAAAAAAAAAAAAACTAAATGCGAACGCAAAAAGAAGGATTCAACACTTTAGCGCACTCCCCTATACGAGCATGTTCAGGTTCACCATTCCGAACCATTCCCAATTATAAAAACAAGAGAACAAAAAAGGATTTCGAAAATTTTAAGTGATATTTGCGAAAGAATGCATTTGGATACGCCACATAAGCGAAAATGGCTTAAAAGCGAAAGTGAAAAAAAGAAGAAAATAATAAACGATTGTCAGGACTCGTGTACGTTAATGGACGTAACGTGCCAGTAGTGTAACCAGTACCCTTAGCCGGTAGAGATTGGTTAGCGAGGGCAGACAGGCCGCATGGCTGGCGGCAAAATAATGGCGTCTATAGCAACCGAGAGACTATATAATCTAATACCAATGAGTTGACGTTGACAGCATTGAGTATAAAACGTGAACGGTCATTTGGCGTCTCCGGATGTGTTATTGGTTTTGATGCGAAGCGACGACTACAAAAAGTGCACAATTTATCGGACGATGAAATGTTCTACTAAATGAAAGTTTTTCGTAGCGTTAGCAGTTTTTTTTTGTATGACTGTATTCCTGTGATGTGTAGGATAGATGCCGAATGACAGGTGCCTGTAAAGAGACAGTGCACGTTATTGGAGACGGTTAGTGAATTGATTTGAGGGCTACATCTAAAAATATTCACTTAAAATTTTGCGGGCTTGACACTTGAGTGCGGAGTGTGGTTAACTGGTTTTATAAATTCCTGAATATTAAACTATGTATACTAAAAGTAGAAGCTTTTAATTGATTTAATGGATTGGCGAACATTTTGTTAGTGCTACGAACTGCAGACTGTGTCGAGCTGAAATGGTTATAGCAACAATTTTGTCTTGCCAGTTGATTTGACAGTCAATTTGTAATAGAATTGTTGTAAAAAATCTGTACGGGGACGACCTAAGCTTCTCGTGCGAACAAACGTAAATCTCTAAACGCATTCGTCGCCATTGTCATTTAATCAAAGCTTTAGAAATTAAACGCGCCATTAAATTAAACTTTTCATTTCTCGAAATTTTCTTATTTGCCGCAGAGAAGCCTAGGTCGCCAGCCCAGGAAACTAAAAAGTTAACTGTATTTCTATATATTTAATTGTTTAATTATAATAACAGGGAATATTTACGTATTTACGCTCTGAATTTTTATTTCTTTTTTCGTTCAGTTATGCGCACTCAATGATCTTAGAATAAATCGACTGATCATTCTGAAGTCTGACGCCTGAATTAAAATCAGAGACAGCATATTTTGACAGCTTACCATATGATTGATCATCAAGAATGGGTACGTTCAAAAATCTGGATGCGTTAAATCGACTAGATTGGTCTGGACTAGATGTAACCATGAACAAGCATGAATGCAAAAAATGGATTGATCGGTAATGTCACTTTTCCTACGTCAGTAACATATGCACACTGTCAACTAAGTACACAGTCACGAATTTCTTGACTAGATTCGTCGGCTACCCGTCCATATACGTCAACTGAAAAAAGCTGTTCATATGACCAACCTGGGGCAATCAAAACTATATGACAAATCAAGTCAGTCAGCTGTCAGACTTACTCAACTAGATACTTGAAGGTCTCCAATCCGAATGCTGGTATAGAAAAGAAAGAAGAAGATTTAAAAAAATAATAATATTGTTCACATGGTGTCATACAGACACAACAGAGAACTGCATGCAGGAGAACAGATGCCATTAATCTGACAGCTAATTCTCTGTTCAGTGTTCCACTCTAAACGAGAAAATAAAAGCATAAGCATAAGAAATTCCAACGCAATCATAAAACAAGTCACATTTATGCCAAAACAAATCTACCCCTTTAGATTTGCTCCACTCATAGAAAATGTTTGAGTTGTAATTTGTCAATTAGTCAAATAGAATATCTATTAAGCGGAAACTTTTCCACACAAGTCCTGCCGCAGATATTTGTAATTTACCAATTTATCGCGTTGATTACTAATTTATTATATCCTTCCCCACTTTGTATTAAAGCCCCTGTAGCTAATGGTAAATACTACATTGTTCTCGGACACTGGGCATTAATGAAGACACGTCCTGCGACATGTCCGCCATAACGTGTAAACTTTGCTAAGCAATCAAGCGCTAGTGGGCCACTACTGGTACTGGCTCGCTGGTTAGGCAAAGCTACTCCCGGCAACATCCCAAACCATTCTGAATAATGTTAGAGTTGTTAACCTTAACTAACACTGATTACGTGCTCGCACCACCCTATGCGTGCTTAAGTTGAATTCCTTTTCTTTTGCTTTCATCACCTAATTTTCTTTGCCTGTTTCCTCTGCTCTGTATATACAGCCTGGGGGCTACATTTGTTCCTTGGCACACACACACACCCCTAGAGGACAGTTGGAGAAAATTAAAAAAAAAAAAAAAATTACGAAGGTAAAACGGTTAGCAGCACAACTACCATTCCCATCCACCTCCGTAAACTAAAAGGTGGAAATTGGAAAAATATTTCCCTGTCATAAAAGTTAAGGATACGCGGATGGAAAAGGTCACGCCAAAGCAGAGCAAAAAGGCAGTGTTATGATAAAATTAAGTTTTCTTCATAGAGAAAGTGTCTGCGGAAAAAAAAAGCATAAAGCAGTAATTATAGCAGTTTACTCTCTAGAGGATGGTGCTTGAAGAAGGACATCTTTTTCAAGTTTAATGTTTCTATTCATTCAGTAGAGATATAGGGAAAGGCAAATTGAAAGGCGGACGTGGTTAGTGTGGTTGAGAAAATGACGGGTATACCCGACCTGGTATAGTGTTTTCTGCCAGAGGTCGTGTTCTCAAAATGCTTAGAAAATTGGGACTTTTCTGTATGAAAATATTTAACTTGATAAGTTTTATGTCCTGTCAAAGATGCTTGAGAATCTGACACGTCTCCTTCTTTTTCCATTCCCATCCATAAATCATTTTCGCTAACTCTCTCACATCAACTATTAACTTTGTCGTGTGCAGGAATAAAGGATTTTTAAACAACCCGTGCCCAGTATGTCAAACTGGTCGGGGATCAGTCGTCAAAAAAATTGCCTCAGTCGCTAACGAAGTATTCGGATCAGGGATGGAAAATGCCACTTTCGAATTCTATTGAAAACTGTTGTGAGATCGTACTGAAATGGACCCAGTTGTATTGAAAATATTTTTTCGTATATACACAAGTGAATTCAAAGTATTTAATTTTCAAAAACATAAACAAAAATTAATTAACAAAACATTAACATAAAGAGACATTAATGACTTCATAGCCAAGCTATACATACCTACAAAAAAATAGTTTATATTTTTAATCTATAAACTCTTCAGGGTTTATACTCTCAATTTGCACATTCATCTTCAAAATGTTGTCCTGGACTTGAAACTTAGAACAGGATGAGTTTCTAATCAAATTTTTTGTCACAATCAAAGCCCAGCAAGTGTCGACTTGAAGTCGGTTTCGACATTTGGACTTTATTAATGTCTGGTAAGAAATAATCCTTTCGACATTTGCTGAAGGGGAATACCGAGAACGGCTTGACCAATTTTATAAATTTTTTCAAACATTAGCTCATTAGACTCGTTTTTAATTGAATTTACTTCAGCTCAAAATTCTGAAATTGAATAATATTTAAATTGCTGAATTTGTAAGCATTGTTAATTTGTTGAATATTCTTTTTTTCATTAGGAAAAAATTCAAAAACAACATTTAATATAAAATTAGATTTTCCTGGACACAACTGCTTCTGATGTTAAATACTCCAGCAAATTTAGGAAGGGATTTTGAATATTAATTTTTTTGTTTATGTCTTCCAAAATGACATAAAGTCATCATAATCTCGATTATTCAATTATTTTCCTAGGACAAATTGCAAGAGAATTTGAAAGATACAGATGGATAAATTGCATCGAATTAAGGCAAATTGTACTTTTGTACTCGAGCACACTCATTTGCATCGAATTCGATACAATTGTATCGACTTTTCCATCCCTGATTCGGATACGTGGCAACTCCTACTGCGCTACTCGGCACAAATATATTTATAACACGATTCAGCAAATTTCGCGCGGTCAGAAGTCTTTCTTGGCCGTGATACCCACCAAAGGCATACATAATCTTCGCTGATAGCCAAACGGACATCAAGTCCTTGGGATCAGGCATCCATTTAAACTTTACTGTCGCTTATAAAGGGTTTTTCAATAAGAGCGCTACAAAAAATACGTTTTTTTTAAATAAAACAAAAACGGTTTTGGATATCAATGAAATCCTTTATTCCTGTGAAAGTACGTTCGATGCCATTATGTATGGAACTCGACTTCTTTTGCATGGCCACCACGGGCATGCTTGCAGAAGTCCAGACGCTGAACCCAATTTTCGACGGTTTTCAAGCATAAATCGGCCGATACTGCTGCAATTTCACGTTCGATATTCGTACGAAGTTCATCAATAGTCGCTGGCTTGTTGGCATAGACCATCGACTTGACGTAGCCCCACAGGAAATAGTCTAACGGCGTAAAATCGCACGACCGAGGCGGCCAAGCGACTGGACCATTTCGTGAGATAACACGTTCTCCAAACTTGGTTTCCAATAAATTGATTGTGACATTCGCTGTGTGGCTTGTGGCGCCGTCCTGTTGGAATCACATGTCCTCCAAGTCCATATCATCCAATTGGGGCCAAAAATATTCGGTTATCATTGAACTGTAGCGATTCCCATTCACAGTAACGTGCCGGTCTTGATCATCACGGAAGAAGTACGGCCCAATGACGCCGCCGGCCCATAAACCACACCAAACATGTAATCATGCAATGATGACTCATGGAGTACGTGTGGATTGCTGCCTGACCAATACCGCATATTATGTTTATTGACGAAGCCATTCAGCCAGAAATGAGCCTCATCGCTGAAGATGATTTTTCGATGAAAATCCGAATCATTTTCAAGTTGTTGCTCAGGCCAATTCACGAACATACGACGCTTCTGGTGGTCAAGCGGCTTCAGTTCTTGCGTCAATTTAATCTTGTAAGGATGTAGGCCAAGATCTTTTGGCAAAATTCGCCACAACGACGTCACAGAGATGCCCAACGCTTGAGAACGACGTGTGAGAGACACATTTGGGCTTTCTTCAACTTTCTTCAAATTTTTCCACTAGACGCTCAATTGTTGATCTGCTAGGACGATTATGACGACCATAAATTGGACGTAGCGCTCTTAACGTTGATGCCACTGACTCCGAATTTCGGTAGTAAATTTTAATAATTTCGACTCGTTATTGGCTCGTATATCTTTTATGGCAAACCTTACTGAAGAGAAATGTCAAAAGAGCGGCAAGGAATTCGGCGTCGTTTGCTGTCCCTGTCGCTCTACTTTTGTAGCGTCCCTGTTGAAAAACCCTTTATGTACTTGATCTATACTCTGCCGGCTCTTCTTTGGAGAGTAACTTGATTGAAAAACTCTACGGTAACGAATAGAAGTCGTCTCGAAACCGTTGTTCTATGCCAAGCTTACGCCATGGAGTAAATTAGTAAAACCACACGTCAATGGAAACGCTACACCACAATAAATCTTTATTTATGGAGATTTAAGCGACTCTTCCTGTTGAAGCCATTTCAACACCTCAAACTCCATCCACACTTGGACACATCAAATTTTGCCGTTTCTGTTGCTGTGCCACTTTCCGGAAATTAGTTTTAAAGTCCAAACGTTGTTACCATAAAAGTTTATCCGTTGAATGGGCACTCTTAACTGCATCCTCGGGAAAAGTTTCATTAAAACTAATAGCCCCGTGCGCATTATGTGGCAACGGACTCTTACTTTAATCAAGGCAATATGGCGACAATTAACTTCAGTGCCACCTGTTTAAATGCGCTCCCCACATATGGGTTGCGAAAGCCCATTACCCCAGACCCCCTCCGACTGTCTGTAGAAATAAGCATTTCTGCTGAATTGCCAACCAGTTGGTCAGAGTGTTTTCTTTTTAATTATATTTTGAAATTTTAATATTCATTCTCATTGGAATTGGCGAAATCAAGTGGAACCCGAACCGTCCACACCGTTGTTGCGCCATGCTTTTCCATACCCAAACCGAAGTGATGTGCGGTGCGCACCAGGGTTGCCAGAATTTAGTTTGCTTTAAGCGCCTAAACCTTAAAAAAATGTAGTCCAGAAAGAAGTCCAAAAATCGTTGAAAATTTTTCCAGTTCCTAAAGTATACTTTTTTTTTTGTATTTTTCCCACTACCTTCTCCAACTGGTTTTTGTGGCTTGTGTCAAATAAAAAGGCCTGCAAAATAAATTGGTGTGTCTACAAGTTAAACGAATGTTCACTTGACTGCAAAAGTGCTGCCGAATTTTAAACGTGCGGGTTTGTTCGAAAATATTTCTCTTTTGTGGTTTTGTAAAGAAATAAAACAAACAAAATTTACACAAAACTTGTTAAACGATATAAGCGCTCATTGAAGAAATTTCCATCGTTTTTAAAGAAAAAATATAGCCCAAAATACGGCAAAGCGCCCAGTCTGGCAGTCTGGCAGCACTGTTGCGCACTAAAAGCACATGACTTGGACCACATCCCACTGCTGGGATCGTTAAAAAAGTGTAATTTCCTAACGAGTGGCGGTGGGCAGCGTAAACGCATGCAATGGCATCCCGAATTGTCGAAATTCACTGCATGAGAATTCATTTTGTTGTTGAGTGCAGAAGAGACAAACGTGGCGGAGCCGTATACTGTGGGTGCATTAGTTACCGTTTGGGGGAGGCGGAAACAACGAAACAACCCATCACTACCGTTTGGCAATTTATCATGTAGAAAATGCACAGCAATTAAACCGCCAGTTTGGTAGTGAATTTAATTCATTGGTTAACCAATTTGCCAAGCGGTAGGTATAGGTAACCAACCGACCATGCATAACTAGCTTCGTGTTCATCCCTTAAACTGGGGATTGAGTGAGGTTAGGAGAGGCGAACAAAAAAAAAGTACGTGCGTATAAATAATTAATTTCGTAATAGATCCGACAGAGCTTGTATTGGAAATTACTTTGTGAAGGTATATCATATGGCACACATGCAAGTTCTGCTTCAATCAAAATCAATTTCGAATTAAAGAGCGGTCAACGGTAAACGTGTTCATATTGCTTTTGTGGGGTTTGCGCCACAGTTTGGTTTTGAATTACTTATGCTTTTGTAAAAATAGAGCACCTATCTCTTGCGAAGTAGTAATACTATTTGTCCGGTATAACAATGGGTATGGCTTATGGACACTAAACCAATTGTTCGATGAACACACCTCTGTCCTTGTATCTAGGAATACAAGAAATTGAACATTACACTTGGTTCGGGATCATCTATACAAGATTCAACACTGAAGCGCCAAAGTTTTCTTTAAAGATGTCGCGTTCTTTCTACCACTGTTTTATATGTGAAAATGTGAATTTTTCACAAATTATTTATTAGAAAGAGACACTGTGGCGACAACCAATAACAAAACAATTAAAACTAAGAACCTGAACCGAGCTGCGGCGGTTGACTGAACGCGACAAACGAGACACTCGGTGGGAAATAATTTAAAGAAAAGAAAACGTCAGAAGTCAGATCGTTCTGGACTCTAGAATAGGCGACACGTGGTGGGAGCGTCTTTTTGGTGGTGGCCTGCAGCTGTAATTATATTTGATTGTGTTCATTGTTCGTCGTTATATAAATAATAAAAATTGTACAATCTCATAGTCAAAACTAATTATTTTTACATGGGTACCATAACCCCATAACACACACCACTTCTTCTAAGGAAACAGTTTGCGCATCAGTGGAATGGAAAGAAACTAGCGCGTGCCTTCTCACATCATCCCTGTTCACGTTTGGGGACTGTCTTGATTTATTGTCAAAGGGCTTTATAGCGGCTTAGATTCTAGGAGGATGTTTGCGCATTTCTCGAATGGCATCGAATTTTTGAAGTTGAGTCCATAAATTCCGCCCCTACTCTGGTGTATATTTTAGATCCATCCCAATACCACCTGCACAGCCTCTAAGTTTCGTTATGGGATTCTTGAAGCCCCATGCTTCTCAGAGTCACTAAACCTTCACTAAGTCCTACGTTGTCATTTATCGCTGAAATCGTGTCGAGTTGACGAACGCCTTTGAGGTGAATATTTTGTTCCATGCAATTCTTCTATTGGCAGAAGTCTGAATGCGAATTTCTTTCCTTTTTTAAAGATTTGGGAAAGCTTTACTCCAATAAAGGCTTCTGTAACAGTGGTAGGATAAGTCAGGACAAGGTAGGAATGACTCTATCGATGCCGAGGGATGCGAAGCTTTTTTGGCTATCTTTTGGTTAAGAGACAGATAGATCAGAGATACTGATGCAGCATTTATTTATTTATTTATTTCACATCAAATGAGAACATTCACTGCTCTCGCTAGATTACTTAATACAGAATTTAAATACTTAAATACTACCACCAAAGCCTAATGTTAAAATTAATTTATTCTTAAATGAGTCCCTACTGAGATCAAACTCGAACAAACTGCTATAATTATTAGATTCTCTTAGGCATCTGGTAATTGGTTCATTACAACCATAGTTAACTCTATGATAAGGAACATAAAATAAAAAGCGATTTCTAAGCATTCTAGATGGAGCATAAAAACCAATTTATGATAAAAGAAAAGGGCAGTCGATATGGTTGTTTATCAAGTCCCGAATGAACATAATTGAAAAATATTGCCTACGCTTAAAAAGAGGTAAGATACCAAATAATTTGCATCTTGTCTCATACGATGGCATTTCGATATTCCAACGTAATCTACGAACAGCAACTCTAGTAAAACGTTTTTCGATCTTCTCGATTCTCATGGAATGTAATTCATAAAATGGATTCCATACTATAAAAAGACATTTAAGAGTATGCGGATCATGAAAGTCTTTAGAGTTCCGCAATATAAAACCCAACATAGAATTACTCTTAGCAACCATGAAGTCAATATGCTTACAGAAGTCGAGTTTTTTTTGTCAAATATGACTCCCAAGTCTTTTTTAGAGGAGATAATAGATAGTGGGATATTATCGATCATCTACGTATATGATACTGGGGAGAGGTTACAACAAAATGACATGCTTTGACATTTAGAAACGTTAAGGCGAAGGTCATAATTATGACACCACAAAGAAAGTCTTTTAAGATCTTCCTGTAAAAGTATGCAGTCATGTTCAGACTTCTGTAACAGTGATAGGACAAGTAGGAATGACTCTATCGATGCCGAGGTATGCGAAGTTTTGTGGCTATATTTTGGTTAAGAGACAGATAGATCAGAGATACTGATGCAGCATTGAACTGGAACTGCAACTGGAATTGGAAAATATCACTGGTAGTTTAAGTGAACCGCCACAAAAGCACACATTTCACCCAAAAAAATTTACGCAGTAAATTTTACAACATGTAACAGTGAAATTTACAATAAGTTGCATATTTGTGTATTTAACAGCAAATGCGTTCATGTTCACAATTAATTGTAACTTTTACAGCGTTTGCTTTCATTTCAGCAATAAAATTGTTAAATTGATCGCAATTTCTTGTTGTAAAATTGACAGCGCGTTGCCAATTTTTGATGTTAAATGTACATGTATGAATTGGTCAAATCTACAACCAAAATGCAAAATGCACATACGAAATGCAGTAGAAAGTACGTACAATTTGTAAAATGCACAGCATATGCATTCAAGACTACAACCATTTTCAGTTGATACTATTTACATTGAGTTGTGAATATGACAGCGGCATTTACCGTAACCCACTCGCCCAGCCAGAATATTTTCATCGTTTATGTACATTCCCTTGTTCTTTTAATCATCAAGTCGAGAACCAACAAGACGAATTATTAGAGTGCAAAGTTGTGAGGTTTTTTTTTTCAAATGATTTCTGTTTTTTCTTTTTGTCTGAAAGTGCTGAGGATGTGGATACAGTTTATTTATTTATTTATTTCATATCATCTACTAGCTAAGCTATACAGATTACGATATAAGTATACAATATAAGTATAAGTATAAAAATTATATAAAAACAATGTACTTAATACTAAGATAATGCTGCCAAATTGAGTATAATACTTTAATACGTATAATACAATAAAAATATAAACATCGTTGAATGAAGCAATAGCTCTGGACATGGGCTCATTATGGCCGTAATTAGTTCTATGAACAGGTCGAAGAAGAAGGTTTCTTTCCCTTAAAGGTCTGGTTGGGGCATAGATTGGCACTAAGGCTAAAAGAGATGGACATTTAATGTGATAACATAATAAATCCCTTATTAGCATGATGTCATGGGCTTTTCTTCTAGAGCATAAGGTTGATATGCTCAACAATTGACATCGAGTCCGGTAAGAAATTTCAAAATCCCAGCTCATTTTCCTGAAAATGTATTTTGTGAAACGCCTCTGGACTTTTTCAAGGCGGTCTGAGTGAATTTTATAGAATGGGGTCCATATAACATCAGCATATTCAAGCAGAGATCCTGAGTTCGATGACAGCTGCTGAATAGACGTGTTTTACTTTGCTTGTTGGTGATTCCCAGTTTTTCTATATGATCAATTCGGTTTAAACAAATAAGGAGTGTAAATTTGTTTGCTTAACATTTGTTTATTTATAACGTGGAGAATCAAACATAAACTTGTGCCACTTATTTATCAAATTGGTCAACTTCTGTTCTGTACAATGTCAAAGGCGCTTCGATCTGGCTCACGCAACAAAATTTCTTCCCCGCAAACATCACTTTTCTCACCGCTTCATAAGGCCACCGGAAACTCCTCAAAGGCAAAATCTAACGACACAATGGATGGTTCTGTCTCAGATGAACAGTGCTCGAAACAAAGTGAGTTAATTGTTAATATTTTGTCTGCAAAAATTGTTGAATCAGAGCACAGAATTCTAAAAAGAATTGAACAAATTGATCAAGAAGTGGCTTTGATGAAAACCGACATTGCCCAAATTGAAGAGAGAGTTACTCGACTTGAATCAAATCAATCGAACGGTGTTGATGCTCTTAAATCTGAAGTTTGTGAAATTAGACAATTGGCTGATGTACAAGAAAATAGAGCAATTGCTGCCGACGCATTACTCCATAAGGTTCCATTCTCTTCTAATGAAAATCTCAGATCGATGTTCAATAATCTTTGCCTTGCATTGGATATTAAAGCTCCACCTCTATTGCATATTTACCGCATTCCACCTAAAAACAAAGAGCAACTTGACTCTCCAATAATGATCCGGTTCAATTCAGCATATGATAAGAACTTTATACTCAAGTCTGTTGCAGTTTATTGTAAGAAGAAAGAGTCCCAACTCTCTTTGCATGATGTAGGAGTAAATTCTGATGCTTCTATTTATCTCCACGAATCCCTTACTAAACAAAACCAAATACTAATGAAGCATGCTCTTGTACTAAAAAAAGAAGAAAATTATTGCATCAGTGTTCTCATATCGTGGAAATGTGCATGTGAGGCGGAATCTGAAATCGGAAGCTGTACGTGTTAGGTCTCTTCTTTGCTTTGATGATCTTATGTCAGCAAACAACAATGATGCTACCACCGAACATCATGCACATAGCAACTTCAACACCTCAAACATCTTATCAAACATTGATAAAAGGCCGACCGAACTGCAACAAGCTCGTGTTAACATTACTAACTCTTTGGGGACACCGAAGGCAACAACAATGTGAACTCTACAACTGCCCACACAACACGTTGGATACCTGCACCATACTCCAGCATATCGTATATTATTTTCCTTTTTGCGTTTAATCTGTAATTTTTTTATTCCTGTCTTGCATTTGAATTAAATTGAATAGTTTTTGTGTTCACTATTTCTTATTTTATTATCTCTTACCTTTTCTGTTCTCTAAGCTGTGAATTATTTTCATTGCTGCATTATAGGCTAGCTTCATAAATAAATTTTTGTTTTTAATAGAATGTATTGGCAAACTCCCAAGTCTTCCAACATCATACGGAATAATTGCTCTACCACTGTTATGGTTAATGTGTTATCCAGACATATTGAGGGATTCCGAATTTGCTATTTAAATGCACGCAGTCTCAATCAAGAAAAGCTTGATTATCTGCGATATTTGTTCATTGATTCTTGTGTTGATGTTATTTGTGTCTCTGAGTCGTGGTTTAAGTCCGATATAAATGATGAATATTATCAAATATCTGGTTACAATTTAGTTAGGAGTGACAGAGTGACAGTAACCATTGGTGGTGGTGTTGCTATTTATTGTAAATCTTCTTTAACTTTCAAGCCCTTGGCTATCTCTAAAGGATCTATGGTTGATTTTGTGATTGGGGAAATATCTGATAAATATACAAAATGCTTAGTCTCATCTGTGTATTGCCCAAATCGGAGTACTTCTCCTGAACCATTTTTTTCAGCACTTTCTAGGTTTTCTGCACTTTATGAGCATATTATTATCTGTGGGGACTTTAATGCTGATTTGTTAAGACGCGATTCTCGTGCTTATCAAATTTGTGATATGTGTTCTTCGTTTGGTCTGTCGATTGTTAATTCCAATGCAACGCATTTCTCCCCAATTTCCATTCCTAGTCTTTTGGATCTAGTCATTGTTTCTGATAACTCTGCAATTCTACTCTTAGATCAACTATCACTTGATGGCATCTCGGATCATGATTTACTTTTTGTTACCTTTGATATCAGTTTTAAGCATGCTGTTATTCCTGTTGAGTTTTCTTATAAAGACTTCAACTCCATTGATATTGCGGCCCTTGAAAGAGGAATATCCCTAGCACCGTGGGAATACTTTAGACTTATTGTTGATCCTAATGAGAGAATTACATGTTTCCAGTCCATAGTGGCACACTTGTATGAAAACTTTGTGCCTACTAAAACTATAAAAATTAGTAACAAGAACTGTCCATGGTTTACTACCGATGTTATTAATGCGATTAAGATCCGAAATAGGTCCTACAGCAGATGGAAGAGGTTGCCGAACACATATACTTGGAATTTGTTTAAATCTGCCCGTAATCATGCTACAAGTGTTACGCGAGCTTCTAAACGTAGCTACTTTAGCGCTAAGCTTAATACTTCGCTTCCATCTAAACTTCTATGGAAAAATCTACGTGAGCTTGGTATTAATAATGACAACTGTTCTGTTTGTGCGATTGAACCTGATGTGTTAAACGACCACTTTCTCTTTGGTGATGATCAAGTGTGTCATATTAATACCCCTCACATCGGTTCAAGGAACCACTCGCCAGAGCTACAGTTCATTTCTGTATCTGAGTCTGATGTCATTGGCATCATGGCGAAGATTAAGTCTAATGCAATTGGTGAGGATGGGATACCGCTTAAATTCGTTAAATTGATTTTACCACACATAATTGGCCATCTCACTCAACTAATAAATTTCTGTTTAATGTCAGGAACATTTCCTGAAGTTTGGAAATCTGCTAGGGTAATACCTGTTGCTAAAAAGCGTAACGCCAAATCGGTTGAGGATTTCAGGCCAATTAGCATACTACCTTGCCTATCTAAGGTACTTGAAAAGGTAATCGCGAGGCAAATTTCCCAACACCTTCAAAGTAACACCTTACTTCATGAACTCCAGTCTGGTTTTAGAGAAGGTCATAGCTGTTCGACAGCAATGGTTAATATTATGGATGATATCAGGTTAAATATTGATAAGCGCCATGTTACTTTTCTTTGTCTGCTTGACTTTTCCAAGGCATTTGATTCTGTTAATCACAAACTCTTGTGCTGGAAGTTGCGACAGTTTTTCAATTTTAGCCCTAGTGCTACAAAGCTAATCGAGAGTTTTTTAAGTAACAGGCAACAGAATGTAATAGTTGGTGGTAAGTCTTCCTCGTTTAAATCTATTACTAAGGGCGTTCCTCAAGGTTCAATTCTCGGTCCAATTTTGTTTTGTATGTTTATTAATGATCTACCAACTGTCTGTAAGTACGTGACTACCTACCTCTATGCTGACGATGTTCAATTATGCTTATCTCGTCCTCCCTGTGATGTCCTTGATCTTGGAAGTAAATATAATGAAGACTTGTCTGCTATTTTTAGATGGTCCGTTGTTAATGGACTTGTTCTAAATCCGGCAAAATCTCAGATTATCGCAATTGCGAATAAGGTATTAGAACCAAACATCTTGCCGAATTTATATTTATCTAACGTAATAATTAATTACGCTAACACAGTTACTTGCTTAGGTTTCAAACTGAACCGTACCTTGTCTTCTTATGATCACGTTAATTTTGTTGTTGGCCGCATTTATGGTTGTCTTAGAAAACTTTGGCTGTCTGCTAGTTTTACTCCTAAAGAAACTCGGCGCAAACTTGGCATTGCTCTGATTTTACCTATCATCACGTATGCCGAGGTAGTATATAGTGACTTGGACTCTCTATCTCAGCATAAACTACGAGTTGCTTTTAATGATTCCGTTAGATACATTTATGGACTGAAGAGATATGATCGAATCTCTCTTCTATCTAGAAATGTCTTAGGTTGTACTCTATCCCAATTCTTAAATGCTCGTAATCTCACATTTTTTCACAAACTCCTTCATAGCAAAACTCCAAGATATCTTTACAATAGATTAACTTTTTCACGATCTCAGAGAACACTTAATATCAACATCCCGGCCTTTAAATATTTAAGTTCCTCCCGTATGTTTTTCGTCCACTCTGCAAGGCTTTGGAACTCTTTGCCTATACATATTAAACTGATTCGCAATTCCAAGAACTTCAAATATAATATCTTTAAATACCTTTCAGCGCAGCAATGAGGATAATAATAATAATATACATATTTCTATATAACTATAATTTTATCCATGCTTAATGTTTCACCCTGAATTTCTGAATTTTTGATGATAATCATTCTTTATTTTATTTGTTACTTCTTTTTTTTTATTAATATTTATTCAATTTACATAGATGCAATTAATGTTAGTACTATAAAAGACTAAGTCTTATTGTACAACTCAAAACGATAGATGTTAATAAATTGAAATTGAAATTGAAATTGATCTAACCAACGCAATGAAAAGCGAAATAAGGGTATGAGGATCCGAAAATTCGCTGCCATTTCGTTTTATAAAACCACAAAGCTTATTTGCTTTGGCAATAACGTGGTCGATATGAGATGCGAAGGTGAACCTCGAATCAATTATAATGCCAAGATCTTTCACCACATCGACTCTGTTTAATCGAATAGTGTCGATTTCGTACTGAAACTCTAAATGATACGAACTTCTGTAGAAGGATATTATACAGCATTTATTAATATTCAAGTGTAGACAATTTTTGACGCACCAGACAGATAAGTTTCTTAGATCATATTGTAAAAACTCGCAGTCAAGTGAAGTTTTGATTTTAAGAAACAGCTTTAAGTCATCAGCATACATCAAGCAATGGCAATATTTTAATGCACACGATATGTCATTGATAAAAATTATAAACAGGAGCGGACCCAAATGACTACCTTGTGGTACTCCCGAGCTGCACCCAAACGATCGTGATAAGTTATTATCAATTTTCACTCTTTGAATCCTGCCAATCAAATAAGATCTTATCCAATCGAGCATTGCAGAGTGAAATCCAAAACTTTCAAGTTTTCTTAGCAAAATTAGATGATTGACGGAGTCAAATGCTTTACTGAAGTCAGTGTAAACACAGTCGACTTGATAACCATCTTCGATAGCATTGATGGTATAATGAGACAAGCAAGCCAAATTAGTGGTAGTGGACCTGCCGGTGACGAAGCCATGCTGTGTATCACAAATAAATTCTCTAACCGAAAATTAAATTTTTGATTTAACCATACTTTCGAAAAGCTTAGGCAAAGCGGATAATTTGCAAATTCCTCTGTAATTTTCAATATCGTTCTTGGAACCAGATTTAAAAATTGGAATAAGAAAAGACGACTTCCATTCATCAAGAAAAATACCAGAGGATAGAGACAAGTTAAAAATATGATGGAGGGGATTGGAAATAGCTTGGGAACACTTTTTAAAAATAATTGCAGGAATACCATCGGGGCCTGGAATTGAATTGGGCTTAAGATTATCAAGAGCTAATAAAATATCCTGAGGACTAAGTTGGATGAGGCCGATATCAATTCTGCAATCGGTAGCTGGTACAAAACTAGGTGTATCAGGCTTTGTATACACAGATTGAAAGAATTTAGCAAAAAAATCTAGTGTTGTATTAACATCTCTAGATTCAATGTTTTTATAAAGCATGGATTTCGGCAGACCAGTCGATTTTCTTTTGCTATTTATGAAGGTCCAGAAGCGTTTAGAGTCAGTTCTTATTTGATTTTCAATTTGAATTACATAATTTGCCTGTAGAAATTTGCTTAAGGCAAGAAAGTCCTTACGCAGTTTGTCAAAATGAACATAATCCACCGGGCTATTGGAAATTTTGAAATTTTTATGAGCCTTGTTTTTAAGGTTCTTAAGGTGAGAGAGCCTTCTATTGTACCATGGAGGCTTAGATAACTTCTTCTTCGCCCTATATGGGACAAAAGTGTTAAATCCGTTAAATAATACAGACTTGAAATAATTATAGGATTCCTGAAGGGACAAATGTCTCAGATTACTGTTCCAATCTATGCTACTAAGGTAATCATTCAAACCATTAAAATCAGTTTTTAAAAAATTAAACGTTTTAACCAGATTGCTGTCAGTTTCTAGAAAATCGTACACCTCAATTTCAATCGAAGTCTCATTATGGTAAATAGAATTGTTTAACAAAGAATATGGGGCTTCAAAAGTATTTGCCTTAATCTCATCACAGCAGATAAAAACAAGATCTAGTAATCTATTTTGTGAATTTACAATTGAGCTTATTTGACACAAATTATGAGAAATTAGGAAATCAATTAAAATAAATTCAATATCTTTCTTTAAGTTACATGGTACCTACAAGCATTTTATCGTCATCGGACCAAGACCAAACAATGTCTCCAACATTCAAATCGCCCAAAATACATATACTGGCGGTATTATCGTGATTATCAAAAATTAAATTAATGTTAGATATGTGTTTTTCATAGACATCTAATTTACTCCCTGATGGGACATAATTTACAATAAAAATAAGTGAACTCACGACGCCTGTGACGTTTAATGAAAAACAGAGCTGTTCCACTTCACCATCTGGTAACGGAACCTCCCAGCAGGTAATACCTCGACGAACAGCTGCGAGAATTCCTCCTCCGCGATCCTCTTTCTTTTTACACCGATCAAAACGAAAAACACAATAAAAGGACTCATCGAAAATTTCAGAGTCAGCAATATCTTTGTACAACCATGATTCTGTGATAATAATAACATCATAATCAAGGTGACTAGATAAATTAAATAATTTAAAGGTTTTAGTCCGAATGCCACTGGCATTATGATAATAAATTTTAAGGTTCGAATTGTCAAGAATCCGCTTATCAACAACATGCAGAGGTGAAATGGAACGTTGGTTCAATATTAGTTTTTTGGAACATTAACAAAAGCACGAATTTGTACGTCACTAGGCCAAAAATTAGCATCATAAATTAAGTTGGCGAATCTGAGGGGGACACCAATTTTAAAATTTACAAATTTCAATTTGGATATATCTTCATCATTTTTTATAAGTTTAGAACACAAGAAACTAGACTTGTTAGCTTTTAACGTTGAAGAAATGAAATCAATTATATTTCCAGAAGTGGTATTAGGATGAAAACTTGAGAGATGATACCATTTTAGCTTGCGTACGACATGTAGATCGGTTGCTACATCATTCGTACCAACAACACGAGGTGGATTAATAGCAGCAACAGCAGCAATAGTAGTAGAAGGTGGTTGATGACCGACCAGCACGGGGCCAGCACCAGCATGAACATCTGTAAGCGTAACAGCATTAGCGGCTTCCTGATTGGTGACGACAACCTCGCTATTTGGAGAGGTGGAGAGTGGCAGAGCAGTAGTAGCAGCAGCAACAACAGCGGCGACCGCATCATCCGAATGCTCGCCACTTGTTTTCGATAGTGTTTGAGAGGCAGTGAGAGTAATGTTAGGTGACGGCCCGGCATGTTTGGTGCGGGGTGTATGTGAGTCACTTAGGGACAGTTGTTTCACAGCAGTTTTTTTCGATGCACTCGAAGCAATAGCTAGCGACGGCGAACCACGAGAGGGTGCATTGACCCTGGATACCGATTGCGAACGTGTAACAATGTTTGATTTCTTAGAAGAAATGGATGAGGGACGCGCTAAAAGTTTCTTTAAAGCGAATATCTCATTATGCAATAAATCGAGTTTGGAGTTTATAGAATCCGTATCGAGCAAAGGTTGATTACACTTATTACATACAGCAAGATCCATTTAGAAAATCTAATAATAGCGGTTTAAAGTTAATAGCAAATTAGCAAATTAGAGAGAACAACGAAAGCACATCAAGTAGCGACGATTTCTTGTCTTGAACTGATTTGGGACTTGGGAACGGTAGTCTTATGCAAATTAAAATGAATTTTTAAAACAATTTGAAATATCTCATTTTTGCACATTTTTCTTATCGAGGACACTTGTAGAATCTTGAAAATTGAAAATAAAAATGTCGATACAATCTACCCAATTTATTTTTGATTTCATTTAAAATAAAATGTGACAGATTTTTTTAAGTCAAAATGACATTTCGATACTATTCCACCTCTATACAAGCTCTAAGCAACGTCCAAGCGCGTTTAGCTTATACACGATCTATTCAGCGTCGAAAAAGTTTTATAAATAAGATTTATGCGTTCAGAGGCATTTTAAAGGGTGCATACTTTATACACTCTTTATAATACGTTTATAAATAAGGCTGTAAAAAGTTTACAACTCCACCTATTCACTTAAATAAAATAATGGATGGGAAAAAAGTTTTTCGAAGTAAGTGTATTTAAATTTGTTTTTTTTTGTATAACCAAACATAATGTAACTATGCCATTTATGGATTCATTAATATTATTTACTGCAATAAAAAGAATTTCAAATTATTTGGTGTGTGTTTTTTATTTTGGAGCATAGATTTTACAGAAAAAAAATTGTGTATATGAGGACAAAGAGCTGTAAAAATGAAAGCAAAGGGTATTCGGTTCTAGAAATCGAGTTGTAGATTTTACGACAGAAATTGCATTTTGACCGCAAGGCGTTGTGAATAATACAACCAAAATCCGTAGTTTATACACATAAGTATTGTGTATTTTACAAAATTTGCTGTACATTCAACAACGAATGCTGTTTTATTTACAATTTTTCCAGTTGTAAAATCTACAACAAATGCTCTTATTTTCATAATTTGGTTTTGGAAAGTACAACCATGTCTCTGTTAAATTGAAAGCATTGGATCTCGGGTCGATTATGACAATGAATGCAGTCGATTTAACCGCGGTTTTCAATATTCATAATAAATAAATAAATAAATAGTTGGCGCAACAGGTCTGTAGAGACCCTAGGCTTAGCTTCTCACAACCATTCGTTTGTGTGAGTTTTTCATTTTTGGGACGAATGGAAGGGATCTACAATTTTATGCCGGGTCCAAACGGCTAATTGAGAAGCTCCTTCATGACATTTATACTCTCGGATGTTTGTCAGACGTTCGCGAGAGGTGGCGCAGCGGAAAAAAACATAAGTTGGAATTTGGGTTTCAATATTTCTACGACAATTTTTTTGGGTGATACCTACCTACCCACGTAACCCAAGCCAAATACGTTTCCACACTCCTTTCGGTGCCTTCTAGAGCTCAACAAACATCTTCGCATAAGATATGGGCCAGCTTCAATTGCCGGACAAAGGATCGACGAAAACCTCTTGCTTGGCTTCACAGATAATCAACTCGAATCTTCTGCTCCTGTCAGAGACTATGCAATCTCAAAAGGCCCGATAAAGCCCTACTTCAAAAACATTCGTTTCACACAAAAGACACAAATCGTTGTCAATTGCTTGACATGGACTTTCTCACCTCAATGGACGATTCACCAAAGAGCCATTGTTCGCATTTCGTTCGTAAACACTTTGACTAATAATGCTAATATTAATCAAGTGTATAGACAAAGGAGCTAAGTCAATATCCTGCCCTTAGGTCAACTGTGTGCCTTCACACTGGCACCTACGTGGTGCACGTCCGAGAAACCACTTGTGTGAGCTCTAATACCATCAGTATACCAGCCTCTAGCCCGAGATGACCATGTAGGAGAAAACACTTTCAAATTCCATTGTATCCCTTAACAGTACAATGCTAAGGCAATTTCAGATACACAACCTTAAAATTGAGTTGCAATAATGCCATAATGGTTGCACCATTCCACCCGCAGCTTCAGATTTTCGATATCTAATGCGGAAATCCTGTGCGGGGGCTGGTCAGTATATCCTTGCATATTCGGCTCGAAAACATCATGAACTCGTCTTACACGTTCGCATAATGAAACAATATTCTGTAAATTTACAAAATGGTTAAGAGTCTTATTCAATAAGGGAGCCGTCGTCGTCGTTGCCCTCCTCCGTCGCCTTGTCTGGAATTGTGCCTGGGTGTGTGAAAGGATAACTGCAACAGCACAAGCTACGAGCTATGAAGCACATGAAGATAATTCAAGGAAGAACGATGAGACGAAGAAATTGGTAGTCGTGTGTCATATACGAAAGTAGATATTTTATCCTCCTGCATTTCCTCTGCAGAGGACAAGATGTCGGGTGCAATATTCTATCTGATTTGGCCAATTGTTTCAGCTGGCTTTATGTTTGTGTATGTTTGTGAGTTTCTGTATGCAACATTATTAGGATATAGGATCCCTGAATGGAAGGGATTTTTGCGTCATTTCATTCTTCCTTGAAATATTCAGACATATATACTACATATGTATAGAGACAGGGGATTACATGTTGCAAGGACCTTAAAGCATTTCCCAACAACACGAGTTCTCCTTCTGTGAATATGAAATTGCTGTAACAGAAAATCCTACACTGCAAGCCTTTCCTGCATGTATTCATATCTGAAATTGGTTGCATGCATACTTAATGTCGACGAAGGCTGACTGCATTTTGGGAATGTTCGGATGAGCTCGAAAATTATTTTCAAAAATGAATGAATGACATTTTGTAGTATTTACCAATTCTGATTATTACCTTTTGTTGAGGTAGTGGGCGTGCGTCCAATTAGTGATCCCATACGGTTATCTGTAAACGGTCGGCGTGTAGCCCCACTGGCGGATGGTAAAGAAGTTAGCCAGTCAAAGCGATATGGTAATTGGTTTGCACCTCAGATAAAATGAAATCATCATGTACCTATACTTTTGGAATAATTCTGTTTTTGAATGTGGGAAATGTGCAAATAGTGGAAGAGTTTCTTAAAACGGACTGCCGACACTTTGTAACTGCTTCTCCTTCCAACTGTCTAAATCTCACCGGGAGAGAAGAAAATCGATGGAGTGGAGCTAAAAGAATGCATGGCGGCTATGCCAAACCTTTAGTTGGAGGGGGTTGACGGGGAAGTGCAAGGTTCCCATCCTGCCAATGGAAAAGCCAAATGTTAGGCTTCGGAATATTTGGAAGAGGACCTCAATTATGGGCGAAAAATTATCTTTAAAACGTTTAATAAATCGATATTGTATCAATTCAACAATTTTGTTGTTGAATTAACAAAGTTTTTATCATATCAATAAAAACAGAACCAAATATCACTTTTGTTGACATTGACATTGACAAAACTTATGCAAAATGTTTGTTAGCCAAACAAAATACAGATTTTCAATATTACAAACATTTTGTTGAAATGAATTTTTTTTTGTAAATGTGACATTGATTTAGTAGAATTAATAACACACGCGTTGAATCAATTAAAATACATTTTAAGCATTGTAATCCCTTGAATGAAATGCTATTGATGTCGTCATTTATATTTTACACGCGAGTTTGCTTGTGCGCATAAATGTAACCAGTAAAAGTGAGTAAAAAAGCAACATTTTAAAATTAAGAAAATTAATTAGGTTATAATAAATGAACTAAACCTCTTATATGGAAATTGTGGGAATATTTAAAAGGTAATTGAAAGAAGTTAGTGGGACGACAAAACAGCTGAACTTACTCTGGACATTTTTTTTCTTGTCTGCAAGTGCAGCTATTTTAATTGTTAAGTTCTTAGTCCTTCGGAAAATTTATTGAATTTTTAACAGCTCAATACCTACTGTGTGTTGAAGTTTCGATGTTAAAAAAAGTATTTGCCTGAAAAAAGACATTAAATATACCTATAGATTACATATATATATTATCTTAACTTGGAATACAAATTGTGAATATTTTTTTAGATTGTTAAATCGATCGGGAAGCTCGGGCTTATACAACGCCAAAACATTTGGCAACATCTTTCCCTTTGTATAAGGAAATACCATTGGGAGTGAAGTTTTTTTTAAATATAAATAATAAGTAAAATGAATTTAATTCAACCTGTATAATTTAATTTTATTAATAAATCTAATTATTAAACCTATTTGTTTTGCGTATCTTTTATTAATACCTAATTTATTTTACATGGGTATTGTAGATATAAGGGACAAGTGCAGGTGAATATTAATCATATCGACAAAAAAAGTTAGCTGAATTGACAAACCAATTCGATATTATTAACATTGTTTTTGTTAGTTTGACAAAAAAACAAAGAACAAATTGATAAATTTCTTTGTAAAAGTGACAGTTAATCGTCGATTTGACAAAACAAAAACGGTAGAATTGTCAAATCTTTTTTGTAGAATTAACAACATTATGATTAATTTAAGAAATTTAACAAACAAACGATTTTTGTTAAAACAACATCACAAAAAAAGTTTTCAGACAAGATAAAACTTATTAAATTTTTGTCAATTTGATGGAAACATTTTGTTGGACGTATATTAACAGAAAAATTGTTGAATCAAGCCTCATTTTTATTTTTAATATACCAGGGTTTTATTTTCAGTGAAGTTATAGTAGTAGTTCATTTAACTTTTCGTTTAAAAAAGCGAGTTTACAATTTTATACAAAAAAATTTGAGAACATACGACAATGCAATGACATAAATGCTGTCTGTCATTTGATGTTATATTCCATACATAATGGCATGCATGCGTCTTTAAAAAAAAAATGTTTCCTTTGTACCTCACACAAAGCTTGATTAATCCATTTCAACGTCGACCCGTCCTTCTGAAAACCTTTCTTAAAGGAAGTCCACAACAGACGTCTGTCTGTATGTACCCGCACTTATCTCGAGAACCAATAAAAAAATCTCAGTACGGTTTTCTTTGCATTTCTTAAAAAAGGCTTTCTAGAAAAATTAATGTACTACTTATAGAAACTGACCACACTGGGAGTCTTTTCGACAGAAAGGCGATTTTTCCACAATGGCTTTCATTTAAGAAAAATAGCTTCCATTGACGTGTCTTCCCTCATTCATTTGAGCGATAAGCAAAACAACCTTTAGCATATTCCTGAAACTAAGCAGTGCTCAAATCAATTTATGAGATCAGGGTCAACAAATATTTGTACACAACCAGCTGCCATGGAAGAGAATTATTATAAAAAAGATAACACAATTCGTTTCTTCGGGTGTAGAGAAAGGAATGCTCTTTCGTGACAAAAGACCTATAAAAGACCTGTTCAACATACGTACTAATCGGCAAATAAATAAATAGACCTGGACCTAGTTTCTGACAAACGCGTTCGTTTTGTGTTTTGTTTAATATTTATTGGGGCGAATGTAAGAGACCTGCTAGTTTTAGCTGCATCCTCACAGAAATGGTACTAAATATTTAGATAGAAGATGAACAGCTAGTATTCCACTGTGATATATATTGTGATTTACAAGCTACAACATACTTAAGGTAAAGGTTGAAAATGGGTACTAGTATAGGGCACTTTATACACTCTGTTGCGAATATCTGCCGATGCAGCCCTTACTTCCGCAAATCGATTGTTGTTATTGTGGTGACAGATTAAAGATACTTCAAACCTTTATTTTGTTTAATTCTATACTGTTTTCTGTTTGTATTTGGATTTGTTAACGCAGCACGTTAAAACTTTTCAGCAACTCCGTATGTATTGCACAGTCAAAGAAAGGGCTGGATGGAAGAACATTTGGTTTGCATTTTATCGGTCATCTGATGTAGGGAATATATGCGACGGAGTCATTATTTTTATTTCACGCATCATCATCATTTCATCAAATGAAAGCCAACATTTTTCCAAGAGGCGCAATCTATAAGCAATGAAATAAAAGATAGTAGACAATTACAGGAAATTAATTTAAAAGAGTAAGACACGTCCTGACCAGAACATAATATTTAAGAAACACAATCCCTGGTTACTGGGAAAGCAGAACGGGTACACCTAGTAGAAAATAAAATTCTCCAGTGACTTCGAAAATGGTAATTTTAAACTACTCCTTGCACGCTTTCAAAATTAAATCCTTCAGTGTTGTGCTTTTTAAAAGAACTGAACCACCAAATGCAAAAGGTCAGTGGCAGCAATGGTCATAGACAAATCATACTGAGACCTCCAAGCCCCAACTCGATATCCTGGACCCATACATTTCTTTTTAAATTCCGCCATTTTGTTTTCCTATCGGTGTTACAAAAATAAATGCTACCAACCGCGGCAACCGTGGGGAAATGTGAAAGAGTTCGGGAATACCATTGGTTAGTTATTATAAATTGTAAAAAGGCGAATAATCTGATTTGTTTGGTCAATAGAACTACCTAAAGGAGAGTTTTTCAAGAGTAAAATTTGTATTACACGGAAAGAAAATTACGTTAAATTAACCTTTAGTATAAAAACCGCAGTTTGTAACACTGCTATGACTATTTTTTGGTACTAGAAAATGTTGATAAAAGACGATTTACATGAGCTGTTTTTTATGGACATTCAGTGTGTTGATAATCATGGTACAATACAGGTGTTTTGATAGAATTTCACCCAAAATTTATGGTCTGAATGTTTTTTGTCAGATTTCTGAAATTCCCACGATTTGGTGATTTATCCCTTTATCCCACGGAAGGCTTTTCGGACATCGAAATTCCCACAAAAAGAGATAAATCCCACGATATAACAACACTGGTTGGGGGGTCTCAGTATGGTTTGTCTATGCTATCCACACGCAACGAACAATTTCAAATTTAACGGATAAAGTTCTATGAACGCTGCCACCAATTTTGCCCACAGCGGAAGTGGCTCATATTTTTTGCGAGTGTGTTGCTGACTCAGAATTTTTGAATTTACGTGTCATTTGTCAATGAATTCGAATTCCTATATAACAATTCTTGCGCACCAAATCGTGACCACTCCGTAAAAATATAGCTTCTAGTAACGGGAAATCGGCCGGAGTTGGTGGTCTCTGTCTATGACAATGGTAGCGTAACGCCTACAGTGTGCTGGTTTAAGGGCGCCAGAGAATTTCTAATTTGATGATTAGTACGCTCAGGTAGCCGCTCAGAAAAATATAGCTACAGTTGATTGTTGCTGTCAGCTCGTATGAACAATTAAATAGTAGCGATCTATTTGGTAAAATATTTGACAAACAAAAGACAAACATACTTCAAGGTGCAGGCAGGAGTTCCACAAGGGTGTGTACTTGTACTGTTTTAATGGGAAACTATGTGCAAACAAGTTAGCTACAAACGAAACTGTAAGTCAAATCTAAAATTAGCTAGTCACAGCTGGTCTAGAAGTAGTTGACCCAAAAACGAAAGCCGTCCTAATAAACAGTAGAAAACCTATGGAGTATACCTCAGCCAGTCGAGTTGAAACCTGCACAATAAAGTCAAAAGCTGCTCTAAAAAATGTCTGAGAGGAAAATACTGTACCACAAGTGACATTTGACTTCAACCACCTCGCATAGGATATTATTAACCGAACTGGAGAAATATGTCGGTTGAAACCCAGGCTCTCCTCGAGCATGCTACATTTGAAGCTTGAGAACTCGTTTAACCCGAATCAATGTGACAAATTTTGCCTCTAACGAGCTTTTTGTGTACAATTTGGAAGCGTAGACTCTGTTACTATATTCAAGTTGACAACATTATACCTTAAATTCAGATGCACCCGCTAGTCCCGTACCACACAACTCCTCCACATATATGTAACGAAAAAACCAAGTTACAAAAAAACAAAAATTCACCATGCTCAGCATTAATCTCTTACATCACACAGTGCCCCAATACGTCTTACAGAAGGAATTCCATTTCTAAAGTATGCCACCCCTGAAGCTTTATCCATTGAATTTGAAAAACACACCGCGCAATCTTGCATATAATTCGTTTGGTGAACTCCATCAAATATCCTCTGAATAAGCAATAAAGTTTTACGATTTCACCGCGACACATATAGTTCGACACACCCAAACGAGTTCGCATCCGTTTCTGCCAACTTTTTCATCCTCTCAATCGCAGGTAGCACCAGCCAGTCATGTCGTTGGAAACTAAATTTTCCACCAATTCAGCCGAACGAACAGAAAGCAAACATTAAAAAGCGTCTGCATAAGCAAAACCCTGATGCACTCTCCTGGTCTGCAGGACCAACGACGCCAACGACGCCAGAGTAGTTAACTTTCGGCCATTACAATTATTATGCGCGCCAACATAACACAATATCCTTTGGCAGGCAACAAGTTCACGTATGGAACTGCTGCAGCCATCCCTTGTACCAGGCCATCCTCCAAATAGGTTGTGAATGGTGGCAAACGTGGCCCTAAGTGCTCTCGGTGATAGTGTGTAGTCGAAACCGACTATCTGCATATAAAGGTATACTTGTCGACGACACCCACCCATGTGCGGCTGCTTTGGTGCAAAGGAGGCTCCATTGCAGCCAGGTCCGAGTTTTGGTAAACAGAATAATAACAGGTGTCTTATTAGCATATAAATGAAATTGGAATAGTTATAACAATTGCCAGTCTGTACCCTCTGAGTAGTGTACCCAGAGGGTGTTGGGGGCGTGTGCGAATTCAAGCCGCCAGTCGGTGATGATGATGAAGTTCGGTCCAAGTCGTTGTCGAACAAACTCTTAGCAACAAGCTGTCAATTTAAATATAGTGTGCAACAATGATGATGTCAGCGTTTATGTGTATAATCTCTTTGTAGTGCCACCCCGCACAGACAGATGGAGTAATCGAAAATCGTTAAAGATATTCATTCGATGTCGATCTAAGGATGTATACTGGAGCAGAATTTAATTCAAGCGCTTCGTGCCTTTTCTTGTGTCGCATCGAAAGGAGGTCGTCCCCCAGGGCTGTTTTCGCTATCAAAGCGAAATTCTGTTCTAAGATAATTCACAATTTGAAATGGGAATGTTCCTTCGATTCGCCTGCAGGTGAATGAATTGATTTAAAAGCAATGAAATTCAAAATCGTGTCTCCTTGCAAACCTGAAATGAGGCGAATTTCTTCGACTCAGTTGGTAAAAGGGGAAACGAATTTTAGCTCGCATCAATTGAACGGTGTAGTTGAGTTGAAAATTGAAGTTTAGTCGCGCAAAAGGGCGGTTAATAGGTCACCGGCTTTTCTGACATCTGCAAGAGCGGGAAATCCTCCCAAATCACTGGGCAAGTGGTGTATACAATTTATGCAGTTGTAGTGGCACCCATCAGTAGATGTTGAAAGAGAGCTGTTTTTTGATAGAAAGATATCTGTAAAGTTTGCTGTTAAAATTTTTAGTTCTGAAAACGAAAATTAACCAAAGAATCAAGTAAGCCGCAAAAGCCTTTTACTCCTGAGACCGTGTCCCAAAATTGAAGTCTAGATGTTCACCGCTATAGTACCTACTTCTTATACTGGGACCTCATCATGTAAATTTTTGAGACCACTATCGTCAAATAGACCTCCAAAACTACGAGTTTAAGAGCTTCGTCTAGTTGATTCTCCACAAATGTATTAAAAAATTTAGAAAAAAAAAATCTCCTCCCTGACCATCAAAATTTCAAAAAACGAGGCTATGTGATCTATCCCCTGTCCTATGGCGGTCTCGTATGGTGGCCTGCGATCAAAAAAGCCACTTGCCTTAGAACTATTTCAATAGTACAAAGACTTGCATCGGAGTCACCATCGCGAACTTTTGAACTTTTGAACTTTTGTACTTTTGAACTATTGAACTTTTGAACTCTTGAACTCTTGAATTTTTGAACTCTTGAACTCTTGAACTCTTGAACTCTTGAACTCTTGAACTCTTGAACCTTTGAACTCTTGAACTTTTGAACTCTTGAACTTTTGAACTCTTGAACTTTTGAACTTTTGAACTCTTTAACCTTTGAACTCTTGAACTTTCGAACTTTTGAACTCTTGAACTCTTGAACTTTTGAACTCTTGAACCTTTGAACTCTTGAACTTTTGAACTCTTGAACTTTTGAAATTTTGAACTCTTTAACCTTTGAACTCATGAACTCTTGAACTCTTGAACTCTTGAACTCTTGAACTTTTGAACTTTTGAACTCTTGAACTCTTGAACTCTTGAACTCTTGAACTCTTGAATCTTTGAACTCTTGAACTTTTGAACTCTTGAACTCTTGAACTCTTGAACTCTTGAACTTTTGAACTCTTGAACTCTTGAACCTTTGAACTCTTGAACTCTTGAACTCTTGAACTCTTGAACTCTTGAACTCTTGAACTCTTGAACTCTTGAACTCTTGAACTTTTGAACTCTTGAACTTTTGAAATTTTGAACTCTTTAACCTTTCAACTCTTGAACTTCTGAACTCTTGAACTTTTGAACTTTTGAACTCTTGAACTCTTGAACTCTTGAACTCTTGAACTCTTTAACTCTTGAACTCTTGAACTCTTGAACTTTCGAACTTTTGAACTCTTGAACTTTTGAACTCTTGAACTTTTGAACTTTTGAACTCTTGAACTTTTGAACTCTTGAACTCTTGAACTCTTGAACTCTTGAACCCTTGAACCTTTGAACTCTTGAATTTTTGAACTCTTAAACCTTTGAACTCTTGAACTCTTGAACTCTTGAACTCTTGCACTTTTGAACTCTTGAACTCTTGAACACTTGAACTCTTGAACCTTTGAACTCTTGAACTCTTGAACTTTTGAACTCTTGAACTCTTGAACTTTTGAACTCTTGAACACTTGAACTCTTGAACTCTTGAACTCTTGAACTCTTGAACTTTTGAACTCTTGAACTCTTGAACTCTTGAACTCTTGAACTCTTGAACTCTTGAACCTTTGAACTCTTCAACTTTTGAACTTTTGAACTCTTGAACTTTTGAACTCTTGAACTCTTGAACTCTTGAACTCTTGAACTCTTGAACCTTTGAACTCTTGAATTTTTGAACTCTTGAACCTTTGAACTCTTGAACTCTTGAACTCTTGAACTCTTGCACTTTTGAACTCTTGAACTCTTGAACTCTTGAACTCTTGAACCTTTGAACTCTTGAACTTTTGAACTCTTGAACTCTTGAACTCTTGAACTCTTGAACTCTTGAACTCTTGAACTCTTGAACTCTTGAACTTATGAACTCTTGAACTCTTGAACTTTTGAACTCTTGAACTCTTGAACTTTTGAACTCTTGAACTTTTGAACTCTTGAACTCTTGAACTCTTGAACTCTTGAACTTTTGAACACTTGAACTCTTGAACTGTTGAACTCTTGAACTCTTGAACTTTTGAACTCTTGAACTCTTGAACTCTTGAACTCTTGAACCTTTGAACTCTTGAACTTTTGAACTCTTGAACTCTTGAACTCTTGAACTCTTGAACTCTTGAACTCTTGAACTCTTGAACTCTTGAACTTATGAACTCTTGAACTCTTGAACTTTTGAACTCTTGAACTCTTGAACTTTTGAACTCTTGAACTTTTGAACACTTGAACTCTTGAACTGTTGAACTCTTGAACTCTTGAACTTTTGAACTCTTGAACTTTTGAACTTTTGAACTCTTGAACTTTTGAACTTTTGAACTCTTGAACCTTTGAACTCTTGAACTCTTGAACTTTTGAACTTTTAAACTTTTGAACTATTGAACCTTTGAACTCTTGATCTCTTGAACTCTTGAACTCTTGAACTCTTGAACTCTTGAACTCTTGAACTCTTGAAATCTTGAACTCTTGAACCTTTGAACTCTTGATCTCTTGAACTCTTGAACTTTTGAACTCTTGAACTCTTGAATCTTTGAACTCTTGAACTTTTGAACTCTTGAACTCTTGAACTCTTGAACTCTTGAACTTTTGAACTCTTGAACTCTTGAACCTTTGAACTCTTGAACTCTTGAACTTTTGAACTCTTGAACTCTTGAACTCTTGAACCTTTGAACTCTTGAACTTTTGAACTCTTGAACTCTTGAACTCTTGAACTCTTGAACTCTTGAACTTTTGAACTCTTGAACTCTTGAACTCTTGAACTCTTGAACTCTTGAACTTTTGAACTCTTGAACTTTTGAGCACTTGAACTCTTGAACTGTTGAACTCTTGAACTCTTGAACCTTTGAACTCTTGAACTTTTGAACTCTTGAACTCTTGAACTTTTGAACTCTTGAACTTTTGAGCACTTGAACTCTTGAACTGTTGAACTCTTGAACTCTTGAACCTTTGAACTCTTGAACTTTTGAACTCTTGAACCTTTGAACTCTTGAACTCTTGAACTCTTGAACTCTTGAACTCTTGAACTCTTGAACTCTTGAACTCTTGAACTTTTGAACTCTTGAACTCTTGAACTCTTGAACTCTTGAACTCTTGAACTCTTGAACCTTTGAACTCTTCAACTTTTGAACTTTTGAACTCTTGAACTTTTGAACTCTTGAATTCTTGAACTCTTGAACTCTTGAACTCTTGAACTCTTGAACTCTTGAACTTTTGAACTCTTGAACTCTTGAACTCTTGAACTCTTGAACTCTTGAACTCTTGAACTCTTGAACCTTTGAACTCTTCAACTTTTGAACTTTTGAACTCTTGAACTTTTGAACTCTTGAACTCTTGAACTCTTGAACTCTTGAACTCTTGAACCTTTGAACTCTTGAATTTTTGAACTCTTGAACCTTTGAACTCTTGAACTCTTGAACTCTTGAACTCTTGCACTTTTGAACTCTTGAACTCTTGAACTCTTGAACTCTTGAACCTTTGAACTCTTGAACTTTTGAACTCTTGAACTCTTGAACTCTTGAACTCTTGAACTCTTGAACTCTTGAACTCTTGAACTCTTGAACTTATGAACTCTTGAACTCTTGAACTCTTGAACTCTTGAACTCTTGAACGCTTGAACTCTTGAACTCTTGAACTCTTGAACTCTTGAACTCTTGAACCTTTGAACGCTTGAACCTTTGAACTCTTGAACTCTTGAACCTTTGAACTCTTGAACTTTTGAACTCTTGAACCTTTGAACTCATGAACTCTTGAAGTTTTGAACTCTTGAACTTTTGAACTTTTGAACTTTTGAAGTCTTGAACTCTTGAACTTTTGAACTCTTGAACCTTTGAACTCTTGAACTTTTGAACTCTTGAACTTTTGAACTTTTAAACTCTTGAACCTTTGAACTCTTGAACTCTTGAACTCTTGAACTCTTGAACTCTTGAACTCTTGAACTCGTGAACTCTTGAACTCTTGAACCTTTGAACTCTTGAACTTTTGAACTTTTGAACTCTTGAATTCTTGAACTCTTGAACTTTTGAACTTTTGAACTTTTGAACTCTTGAACTCTTGAGCTCTTGAACTCTTGAACTCTTGAACTCTTGAACCTTTCAACTCTTGAACTTTTGAACTTTAGAACTCTTGAACTCTTGAACTCTTGAACTCTTGAACCTTTGTACTCTTGAACTTTTGAACTATTGAACTCTTGAACCTTTGAACTCATGAACTCTTGAAGTTTTGAACTCTTGAACTTTTGAACTCTTGAACTTTTGAACTTTTGAACTCTTAAACCTTTGAACTCTTGAACTCTTGAACTCCTGAACCCTTGAAATTTTGAGCTCTTGAACTTTTGTACTCTTGAACTCTTGAACTTTTGAACTCTTGAACTTTTGAACTTTTGAACTTTTGAACTTTTGAACTCTTAAACCTTTGAACTCTTGAACTCTTGAGCTCCTGAACCCTTGAAATTTTGAGCTCTTGAACTTTTGTACTCTTGAACTCTTGAACTTTTGAACTTTTGAACTTTTGAAGTCTTGAACTCTTGAACTTTTGAACTCTTGAACCTTTGAACTTTTGAACTCTTGAACTTTTGAACTTTTGAACTTTTGAAGTCTTGAACTCTTGAACTTTTGAACTCTTGAACCTTTGAACTCTTGAACTTTTGAACTCTTGAACTTTTGAACTTTTGAACTCTTGAACCTTTGAACTCTTGAACTCTTGAACTCTTGAACTCTTGAACTCTTGAACTCTTGAACTCTTGAACTCTTGAACTCTTGAACCTTTGAACTCTTGAACTTTTGAACTCTTGAACTCTTGAACTCTTGAACTTTTGAACTTTTGAACTTTTGAACTCTTGAACTCTTGAGCTCTTGAACTCTTGAACTCTTGAACTCTTGAACCTTTCAACTCTTGAACTTTTGAACTTTAGAACTCTTGAACTCTTGAACTCTTGAACTCTTGAACCTTTGTACTCTTGAACTTTTGAACTATTGAACTCTTGAACCTTTGAACTCATGAACTCTTGAAGTTTTGAACTCTTGAACTTTTGAACTCTTGAACTTTTGAACTTTTGAACTCTTAAACCTTTGAACTCTTGAACTCTTGAACTCCTGAACCCTTGAAATTTTGAGCTCTTGAACTTTTGAACTTTTGAACTATTGAACTTTTGAACTTTTGAACTTTTGAACTCTTAAACCTTTGAACTCTTGAACTCTTGAACTCCTGAACCCTTGAAATTTTGAGCTCTTGAACTTTTGTACTCTTGAACTCTTGAACTTTTGAACTTTTGAACTTTTAAAGTCTTGAACTCTTGAACTTTTGAACTCTTAAACCTTTGAACTCTTGAACTCTTGAACTCTTGAACTCTTGAACCTTTGAACTCTTCAACTTTTGAACTTTTGAACTCTTGAACTTTTGAACTCTTGAACTCTTGAACTCTTGAACTCTTGAACCCTTGAACCTTTGAACTCTTGAATTTTTGAACTCTTAAACCTTTGAACTCTTGAACTCTTGAACCTTTGAACTCTTGAACTTTTGAGCTTTTGAACTCTTGAACTTTTGAACTCTTGAACTTTTGAACTATTGAACTTTTGAACTTTTGAACTTTTGATCCTTTGAACCTTTGACTAGCAAATGTGGCTTCGCAGGCTGCTTAACGGCTAAGTCTGGCTTAATCTCAAAGAAGACGGTCTGCCCAGCACGAAGTAAGGATGGTTTTTTCCAAACTTAAGCTAAACAAGGCTGCTGGAACGGATGACCAAAGATCGTAGCTTTTTAAAGAAATACCTGATGATCTATACAGAAAAAACAAAGTTGCATCCGTAAGATCGCCCATAACACCAGAACGGATTGATTTGAGCTACTTTTTTATGTTGTGTTTGTCCCAAGGAAAATATATACAGCGAGAAAATTGGTAAATGTTAAAGGGGAATTGGAAAATTCGTAAAAATTGATTTTCCACGCATTTTGTACTGGGAATTTTTATTCTGATTTTAATCGTAATATACAGTGGTTTTCAAAAGTTCTGCGTGATTTCCATGATTTCGGCAATTTTCTTTACCGGAACCATTTTTTGTGCTAATTTGAAATTGGATTTTCGCTAATTTGTAAAACGTTAATTATTTATTTTTGATATCTCTAATAGGCAAATATTATTAACGGCAACAACACATTGTTTCAACGTAACCTTTAAGATAATTCAAAACGATTTTTCTCGCACTCATGACGGCTTAAATTCTGCACTATTAAATTAAAGCACGTTGCTAAAAAATGTGAGCTGGACTTTCGAAAAGATATTTAAGCAATGAAGATCCTTACCACGAGCAAAGTCGTCCGGGAATAGCTAGAAATAATTAAGTATCTGTAAAATGTTGTCTCATGACAGTCGCTCGTCGTCCATCTTGTACAATATAGATAAGCACCATCTAATAAGTTAAGTGAAATGTACTCCCACCTTAGCGACAAAAATTCCCTTTTGTAAAACCACTTTATAACATCCACTGTAGCTTCGTGAGCACAAGCGAGTCCCAAAGAAAATATGATATACACGCGGCATACGATACACTGTTGATAATATATTAAAACTCCGATTTAGTTTCAGCACATAAACAAAGAGATCCGCAGATAAAAGTTCACACGTTATGATTTTTCAAACAACTTACATCTCCAACTTACGCTACGTGTGTAGATAACAAAAAATGTTTCTTTTCTATCGTTCGTGCTTCTAAGCGCCTCTGGCTCGGCTAATGTGACAAATGTATTTTAATGACTCACACAAAGTGGAAGAAGCGAATTGGGAAAAGGAGTTACAACCGCGCCGCCCCACCCTAGCACAGCCGACAACACTTTAGCCCGGTGAATAGTCCTCCTCCGTATTTATTTTCTTGAGTTCGGTGTATTTTGCTTGTCCCCAGGGGTATCTCTGGTATGACGGTAAAGCTTACGCGTCACTCTCACTGTTGATTGAACCAAGGAAAATTCAATTTGGGTTAACCCTTTTTTTTGTCTCTTTTTCTTTTTTTCTTGGGCGGTGATCCATATTTAGATAAAGTGCCCACTTCCTTTGGGATGTTAATTTTCTATCAATGCTGCGGAATTCGATTTGTGCGTCCCTCTGGTCTGCTTTGAAATTTATCCCTAATTGGGTTTACAATAATTGAGGTAACGACAGGAACATGGGGAAAAGTGAGATTATTTTCCAATCCGGGCGGTGCGTGATGGGCACGGCAAGACTGTATAATGAACTGAGTAATGGATGCTTGTAAGCTGGGAAATACAAAGGCGTTGGGTTGAAGATTGAAGTGCCACTTAAATTGTTTAAAGATCTGCAAAATGAGAAAAAAAGGCGGTTGTCGAATTGAGGAATCCTCCACAATGCGTTTAGTTGCACGCGTAGTTGATGCATGATTTCAAAAAAAGTTTTGAGATAAATGCGCCTACTTTCGGATGGAAAGACCAATTTTCAACTGCATTTACATAGGCGTAGGCTCTATCCCTACACACAGGATATAGCATAAAAATGTCGTCCTTAAATAAATTGCGAAAACATAAATTATAATCAAATCGAGTTGACACGGACAGCGATAAGGACAGCGTTCTCGATAACGCAATGTACGAGTATTATGTTCGTGGCAGCAACATTCCGTCGATAAGATTTATTGTTGGACTTCGCGATACTAGTAGTCACGCTTAGATGGTTTATCTCCTCAGTGTGGACTGCATGGAGGATTTAATTAAAACGCTTTCGACAAGTAGGAATGTCCATAATCTATTTATTGGAACTGTGTCATATGAACGTTTATAAGTTCGCAGTACCTAAACGTATAAGGACTGATTTATGTATTTCCGGTTTCGATACAGTAACTGAACGCTTCTGCACGTCCGAGACCAATGGAATCTTGAATATTGCATTCAGATAAAGACCAGCTATATGCGAAAAAGACTTTCCCCCGACACCTGAGAAGTGCAACACTTCAGTCCAGACCCGTGGCCCCTACATATTTTCCAAGTCAAATGCATAGGTTTTTTTGGTCGAGTTTTTTAATCAATAATTTGTTGTGAAACCAAGTAAATTCTTTTAACAAACACATAAAATATAATCAAAAACAAGAACAATGCGAAATTAAAAAAATTACGAGTTTCTTTTAGAAAAAAAATCGTCGATATTTTGTTCCTGTAGTAAATCACTTTCAATGCTCAGGAGAGAGAAGTTCGAAGCCTAATTTTACCAGTTTCATTTTTGAAAAAGAGTGCCCGGTGCAATTCGATGCACACGCAGAAAAATCACTTATTTGAAATTAACCAACTTTCGGTTAAAAATTACGAAGTAATACTGTTAATATAGCTCCTACAGAGTTATTGTATTACAAATAACCGATAGATAGATTGAAAGAGCGGGAGATCCTTCAAGGAGCTCTGCAACTGCGGCTTTTTAAAGGAGCCAATTGTGCCTGCCCTGGAAAATTCCTAGAGCCATCTTTTCACTCCAGAGGCAGTCTGGAAGACAAGAATCTTCTCTGGGTTTATGTCAGAAAGGGTTATTGAATTGACAATTTCATCGCCAAGGATGTTTTTTCTGAGATGACATAGAGCCGGACATTCAGTGAGTATGTGAAGAGAGAATTCGTCACTCCCAAGACAGGGTCTGCAAATAGGATCCGGTGAGACGACAATGTGGTGGAGATGTTTTTTCACGAGACCATGGCCGCTGATTATTCCTGTTAGGATCCTCAGGTTATTTCTGTCCAGATTAATCAGGCAGAGCGATTTTCTGTGGGAGAATTTGGGGAAAAATTGTCTGGTGCAGTTCTGCCCAGCTATACTCTTCAACTTGTTAAAGGAAACTGGGTTGAAAATAACAGACTTTTCAATTTCCTCCAAATTTTCTGGTTCGTTAATAAGAAACTACCTCTGTAGCTTTTAACCAACTGGTTGTTATTAATCAAGAAACTTGATTTATAACAACTAATAAAGTGAGTTTTTTAACAGTATGCATTTAACCTTTTCACCTCGGTAGTTTTTAACAACGAATACTCGTTTTTTCTCAACAGAGACTTAGTTACGTAATTTTAATCCATTTTTTTAAGCGAGCAAAAATTGCACTCGGTTAGAACCAATTTTTGAGCGTGGCAATTAAAACCAAATACATTCTGAGTGCTATTTCAAATGTCGCTCTGAAATTTGGATGTTCGAGAAATTGGTAGCGGAAAAGCTCCGTAGATTGGTCTTTTCCATAGTCCTTTTGTATAAGACGATCAAAGATACGAATTAAGCCAACTCATTATCAAGACTGGGCTCTAAATTATCCTTGCACACTTTCACCAATGCTTTTGATGCAGCATGCAAATTTGCAGCATCCATCTGCTCGATGTGATTAAGAAATCCAAATCTCGAACGTACTGCAAAATATGCACGCAATAAAATGTTGCTGCTTCCTCGTATGTGGGATCCCCACTTTTGTGGGCCCTGTCTATAAAGCAGCTCTATGTTCCCAACTATAGTTTGAAAAGCAGCCAGTGACAAGAAGCTTTTTCAGTACTATATGGTGCAACCGAATTAATACGGTCAAATTTAAACTGATCTACATCAGAAGATCCTCAACTTTCGACCAAAAACTACATAAAATAAATGAGAGTCACCCTGGAGGTCCGTGGCTTTGAATCCATTCTGAGAAAATAAGTGAAAGTAGGTCTTGAAGAGTATCTAACCCTCATGGTGCTCTGTAGAATCGAATCCGTAAATCAGTAATACTTATCATTCCCAGGGTTCATGCAAGGTATTATTGGCGTTCCGGTTGTTTTGCTTGACAGGGTCCAACGCGAGGTATTAATATCGTTCCGGTTGCTCTGCTTGAAAGAGTCCAACCCAAGTGTTTAAAGTAACCAAACATTGCCAGTCGAAAGCCTGTTAAACATTTCTTCAAAATAAAAAAGGAACCGAAAAAAAGGCTGGTATTTTATTAGTCCAACCCTATATCCGACGACCGCACCTCTCGGGCTTCTTCAAGAAAAGCACAGTCGCACAGTTCAGTATCAACAGTTGATTTTGCACAATGAAAAAACTCTTTTACAGAAGAGTGAAACTTCTGCGAGGAAATTGCCTTTATACTAAAAGACCGCCCTCTCACTCCAAAACTTAAAATCGCACAATTTATTCCCATTGCAACATTTAAATCATTCCAAAGTGCTGCGAAACAAAACGAAACCCCTAAACTAGTAACGGCGACGCATTGTACTATTTCTCAGCAAGTTTTGCATAAATTTCTTCCAACGAATACGAATACGGGTACATTCAATACACACCCAGACATAATGCGTATACATGCACATAACTTATTCAAAGCCAAGTAGTCTTGTGTATGGCTGTGCGCTAGTGCGAGGACGTCTTGGCTTCACAAGCGCCAAAGACCAATGAAACAAAAACTCCAGACGAACATGAAAGAAACATTTAATGCCCGGAAAAAAAAAAGTTTTCCTCTTCATGTTCATGTTTTGCTCATGCACTTAATAACTTGGAAGTTGATGTTATCGTTATTGTTATTGTTGCTCCTAGTTATGGACGAAGTGCTGTTTGTGTTATGCTTTGACACGTTCCACTGAGCGGGGGGCTATACTTCCACCCATTTGCAGTAACTAAATGATGGAATATGCATGGCAGTTGGTTACGAGGCACGACAGGTATGTCCTACGGTTCGTTCAATGGCACTTTTTGTTCGAGCGTAAGTTATGCACAAGAACAATGCGGAGATCTCAGTAAAATATTTGATGTCATTAGTTGTGTGTTGTAGTGGAATGTGTTTTCAAAGCTATTACGGTGAAGATAAGTGCTGTGCGTTTTCGCCGTATCCTCTGCAGATGTGGTAAGTGCCAAACTGGGTGGGGTTTCCCTCTATTGAGTGTTTTAAGCTGTCTATTGGGAAATGATCAACCACGAAATAGTGATTGATGCTGTCTATAGAGAATTTTCAGTTATACGCCGAGTGATATTCGGAAAATCTTTGTGACATTGAGATTTGGAGGTTTACAATTCCTCTAGTGGTCGCGTCTTTGTTGATGAGTCTCAATATTCCGGATTTACTACAGTAGCTAATTAAACTGAAAGGTATGCAATTCACACAAGTTAGGCAGCTTTTCAGTTAAGTGGGTAAGAACTTTACATGTTGAACTGACTACATGTTTCTGTTGTGTTGTCAGCTGGTGAACTGGAAAAAGCTTTGTACTAGGTTAGGTGCTAGATCCTATAGAACTCCTAAGGACTCTATTTGCTTAAGCAGATCTACGATGTAGCTACGCTCAATGCAGAGTTGGATACGATACAATGTCTCTTACCACTGTGGACATCTTTGGAAAAGATTCCGCTGCCAGTTACTCGCAATCTAATAAAAATCTTTGTTTATCGCAAACACCGAAACATCACCCTATGCAATTGTCGTTTTTCTTGCACCACAACTAGCAACACCAATGTTAGGCGCATTGTACATCACCATATACATCAGAGACAATACTGAGACCACCAACTCCGGCCGATTTCCCGTTACTTAGCCTACAAGCTACATTTTTATGGAGTGTACACGTTTGGTGCGCTAGTATTCTTACATAGAAAATCGTATTGACATATGTCACGAAACTTCAAAAATTCTGCTCACCAACACACTCCCAGGAGATATGAGACACTTCCGCTGTGGGCAAAGTTGCTGGCAGAGTTCATAGAGTTTTATCCGTTAAATTTGAAATTGTTCGTTACGTTTGGATAATATTTTTTTTTAGGAATAAGTGCACATTTGCTTAAAATGTTCATGAAAAATTAACAATCTAGATTGGTTGAGGGAAAATGAAAACATTTTGAGCAAATTTTCTTCATTATTTAAGAAAAATTTACACACGAAATCGAAGTTAATGCTATCCAAAAGCGGAAAAAACGCAACCATGTTTGTTCTAATATGTTTCTAGTATATAGAACATCAACTTTAGATAGTTTTACTAACCAAACAAATCAAATTATTCGCCTTTTAACAATTTATAATAACTAACCAATGGCGTTCAGTAATGAAAAAATGTGGTATTCCCGAACTCTTTCACACTTCCCCACGGTTGCCGAGGTTGGCAGCATTAATTTTAGCATTTTTTGTATGTTTTTGCATGTCACACGGATTCTTTTTTGACATAACACCGATAGGAAAACAAAGTGGCAAATTTGAAAAAAAATTGAGGGGGCCAGCGGCAAGAGGATTGTGAGTTGGGGGTCTCAGTATGGTTTGTCTATGATATACATGGCGTAGGCAAACCAATGCACTTTACCCATCAATATCAGTCGCTCCCAAATAGCGGTGGTTGCGACCGAAATGTACAAAGATTTGCACTTGCCCTACTAGCTCAGAAGCCAATGTACCCACCATCAGTGTTGCCAGATAAAAAATCTGTAAATCTCGTTTTTCTGAAATAAAAAACCTTTTTTTCAAGATTTTGTTCAAAATATAAAAAGAGCGAAATTCAAAATACAATTTTGAAGTTCTTTGCTACTAATACATAAATCACCAAAATATCTATAAAAAAATGTTGGTCATAAATTAATTTTAAGTAGTGCTTTTTGAAATTTTGGAACATATTTGAATTTAATTGACTTAGAATTGCATTGCTTACCTATATCAAGAAATCATAGAATTTCGGTTCATTAGAGCTCAACAAATCCTTTGTAAAGATAAAAATTTCAACAACCGCATCCACACTTTTTCGAAATTCACAATGGTTTTTGTAGGAGCTGCCAGAATGAGGAGGGGTGAGGCCGTTTTACTCAATACTTGCAACCAGTATTGCCACTAAAATCTTTAGAAAATGTAGTACGTTAGCCACCAAAATGTAGTACCTGTTTTTTTTTTCTATTAACAAACAAAATAAACAATTCCAGAACGCAGTTAAGATATGATGCTGTTTTTATTTGTTATGTTTCTAGAACAGTCGGACACACTTGCTGCTTTTTTGGCACAATTGTAATTGGAAATGTGTATGGGTAAGAGTTCATGTCTAACAAGCAAAGTCATATTGCAAACAAATGACTCCTGACAAGCGCGACAGAAGGATTTGCCAGACCTATATTCGACCAACGAAAATTGGTTTTCCCATTCCTTGCAATATCTTTGTGTGCGAGCTGAAGATTTGCACTTACTTTAGAGTGATGCCAAGTTTTTAAATCTATTTATTTAATTATAAAAGCAAAGGGGTAAAATTCGAAATGTTGTTCGCAAAAAAGTAAAATGTTTAGATGGATCTTAAGAAATGAAGTACTTTAGGTTTACGATGTAGTATGTAAATAGTACGGCATCAAAAATGTAGCATAGTACTACATATGTATTACAAGTGGTAACGCTGCTTGCAACTGCACTATCTCAAATTATAATGCGAATCCTTCCTTTTTGACAATCCTGGCGGCTCAAATTACATACGTGACTGCATAAATTGCACCGATCAGTCCAAGTGTTGTTTAAGGCTAACGCTCCTTTGGTAATTTATCCATTTGGCCTAAAGGGGACCCCTCGCTCAGTAGCCCAATACACTAACTAAGCCAATGCGCCAACAAATTTCAAAAAAAACTTGTTCTTGCATCTGCAAGTAAGAAGACTATATCGGCTTCGGTTCTTCGCAGGCTTCGGTTCCTGGCCTTTTCTGTAGAGCACTGGTATTTGACCTGCAGCATTTGATTTCAGCTTCCTTTGCTCACATCTAAAGACCTCTCATCGAACTGAAAATCATATTCACTATAACCATCCGAGTCGGCTTCAATGGAAGTAGGTATATGGCCTTAAGAGTGGACTGCCGGACTGCCATACCCAGCTCGTGTTGATTCACTGAAAATAGTTCAAGATCCGCTAAAAATACCACGCCCTTCACATAGTTCTGCACTGCCAATCCTCCGAAGACCCACCTAAGCCGCACAATGCCATTACTGCGGACGCTTAATCACCATCATGTATGGCCAAGCAGTCCATCACAAAGTCTTCGCCCAGATAAAAGTGAAAATCCCTCTCTCAAAGTATGCATTCATTCATATCCTTTTCGTTTGCCAAAATCCCGATAAATGAGAAAGCAAATAAAAATAAAACCGAAAAATGACACGAAGAACTGTAGTAAATTTTCATTTATGTACAATTCAACTTTTCCACTTTATATCCGTGCGCCTGTGGCCCGTCCGAAAACTTGCGACTCTTGGTAAATGAATCCTTCCATACCCGGCGAGCCGACCACTGCAGCTGCACGGAGCAAGGGTCATGTAAGCGCACAGCACACAGCATGACCATGGGAGAACCTATAAAAATCATATTGCGCCCAGATGAGGGCACGCGATATGTGGCTCCCCGGTATAGAGTATGCCATACCCTCTAAATGCGACGACCAGTATAACGGAATGAATATATGAATCAGATGAAAAGAAGAAAGAAAAAAACAACAACACACAAAAAGCAAAAAAAAAAATTGTTTTAATGCCAAAGAATATTTTTACACTACATAAAGAGACACACGCACACAAGTCTTCTCGTATCCTTTTTATCCCATACCGGTCGCACAGGACTATATCTCCACACATCCATGCATACATATCTGCCAACAGCGCATTTTACAATTGCAACGTGCCGCAGTAAAGAATTGTTAAACGTGACACAGTGTTGCACATTTGCCCACCCCCATCCACCAGTCGCAGAAAAAGAAAGTACTAACAGGAACAGGCAAAGAAAAAAAAAAGCAAGTAACCACCCAATAACCCATCCGAAGCACGCCATTTTACAGAAAATTTTGTTTTATTCCTTATCACCCGAAAAAATGTAATAAGATAAAATAGAGAGCGAGTTTTTATACTCGTCCCCCTTTCGTCTTTGTAAAGTTTTTCAATCTACGCCAAAACGAAATAAACAAGAATGCAGTGCTTCCCAGAAAGAGACAAAAAAAAAAAAAAAAAAAATCCGAAACAGGACAAAGCAGGATTCTCTTTCCCTGCGTTATTTTATTTCATTTTATGTGTGCTGTGTGTGTTTAGACGTGGGTTTTTTTTTCGCGCCCGCTGCACTGGAAGGATGAGTTATTTTGGCTGATACCGCAACTGCTATTCAAGGTATAAGGATAATGCACGGTATGCCGCTTCTGGCAGGAACCGCACGTATAACATTTAAGTAAGTTATAAATTCTTTGTTAACTGCATACGTGTAGTTGGTGTTTGTGTTACGTATTAGAGTTGTTTTCTGAAAGATAAGTGAATATATCTTTTAATCTGTGCCGCTCGTGCGAGACAGGTTACGTATACGCCACCGTTTTGTAGTAAAGAACGGGTTAAGAGATTCTCTCATTGTTTTTGGTGGGAGGGCGTTTGACGAAAAGGAAATTTGCACACAGATCGAGAGGTGCTTACTTGACAGCCTTACACACGGTGGTATATGTAGTTTTATTTTCAGGTACCATTAGTATATCCTCTGCGTGAGAACCACATGGGTGAATATTCTGATTTTAGCCTTGGCGTGTGGAATCAATTATAGTGATGCATGTCGATGGCAAGTAGAGCGGACTAATTGGACGTCTTCCTAGCAATCACTATCTCGATGGGGACTAAACTCTTATTCATTAGAGCATTACTTTGAGCGAAAAGAAAATGATTTGATTTTTAGAAACTTGATAAGATTTTAGAAGATTACAAAGTGTTTCCGGTGATTTATAGTACTGCCATCTGTTGACAGTTTTTTGCTTAATAATTGATCGTTGATTTCTATCTAATTTAGATGAAATTGGGCGATTTTTTGGACTATCACTGTATTTGTTTAAATGCGAATGTAATAATACGAAGTCAATGATGTAGAAGCGGAGATTCGAATCCACATTAGCTGTTGTTTATTATCAGCGTGATCCGGATCAGATTACGAAAATAAAACAAGACGCATCACTAAAAAGTTGAATTTTTCAATTGTGGCAACAGTTGCTTTCAAAAACAAAACAGGGTATTACAAACTTCATATAATGCACCAACCATATTGCAAATATTCTGCTCAACCGGACGTCACACAAGGCACATGTCATCTCACTTGCAATGTCGGGGGTGTTACCATATTTGAATCAAATTTGCATAATTTTTCTTTACGAATATATTTTTGTGAAACAAATTTAGTATTTTATGTTCAAATATGCAACACATGAACAATATTTTGCTGTTAGCACTTGAGTTTATCTTGGCATATTAATGTGTTTCCAGACCACTGAAACAATTCAGAAATGTTTCTGAAGCAAATCGGACAGATTTTATAAACATTTATAAAAGATTTCTGAAATTTATTTATTCAATTTTTATGAAATGTTTCAACTTTATCCTGTTTTGGACTCGAAGAAAATAATGTGGTGGGATTATTAAGCCCGTATGACACTACATTTTTTTTTGCATTTCTTCTGCTTTTAAAATGAAACTAGATCAGTACGAAAAATACTATTTATGTTGTTGTATGTGTATGTTAATCGATATATGGATCATAGCTGATAAAAAAAAAAAATGAAATCTTGAACTTTTATAACAAATAATCTCCATATTTTAAATTGCTTATAATACTAATCCAAGAGTTGCGACTTGCTTCAGCTGCATCGGTAGGTTAAGTGAGGGCTAGCACAAGTCCGCGAAAAATTAAAGCTCAGCTCAGAGCAAAAACCCGCCAATATCCCAAAAGTCGACGACTGTAGAAAGTCGAGCGATGCTGCCAAATAAAACTCTCAGCTACAGAGAAAAGGAACAAAATTCACCACAACGGAATTCATTTCGGTGTTATTGAGACCTAGGGCTATTTCTCAGAGGTTTCTGTATTCCTCAGGAAGAAGTGAAACACTTTGATGTCTGAAATGCAGATCAAAGCTTTCTTTTTTGCATTCATGAAAATGAGGAATCTATCCTATAAACATTCGTGTTTTTCGAAAAAAGGCAGTTGTTTAAATTCGTAGAAATTCGACCGAAGGCTGCTTCTCAAAACTTTGTAGAAAAATATTTGAACAGTCTCCTCAGAGCTTGGCCGTCAAATTTGCAAATGGATATCAAATCTTAAGCTGTTAGTTGTGACAAAATAAATTCAGTTTCCATGTAGGTCTCATATTCTTCAATAGTTTAAAAACATTGGGCCTTACCAACAACCAAACCGCAAACTCGAGTTTAACTAATTTCGAAACTAACTACAGTTTCGACTTTTAATTTCTAGGTACCAACAATCAAAGTAATCGGAACTTTAACTACATCTGACTTTAAAGCAAAATTATAACAGTAGCTGTTTTTTATTATCAGCGTGATCTGATTCGGATCAGATCACGAAAATAAAACAGAACGGATCATTGAAAAGTTTAATTTTGGAATTGTGGCAACAGTTGCTTTCAAAAGCAAAACAGATATTACAGGGTATTTCAAACTTCATATTGCCACCAGCCATCTTGCAAATATTCTTCTCAACGTGACGTCACACAAGGCACATGTCATTTCACTTGCAAAGTCGGGGGTGTTACCATATTTGAATCAAATTTGCATAATTTTTCTTTTCAAATATATTTTTGTGAAACAAATTTAGTATTTTATGTTCAAATTATGCAACACATGAACAAGCTGCCGCTTGAGTTTATCTTGGCATATTAAGGTGTATCCAGACCACCGAAACATTTCAGAAATGTTTATGAAATGTTTCGGAAGTAAATCGGACAGAATTTATAAACATTTATAAAAGATTTTTGAAATTTATTTATTAACCCCCGTATTAATAAACACTGCGTAAAAGTTATCAACACGTTACTCAGCAGTTACGTCAAATTTTTTTATGCTATCTGACGTCTACTAGCTAACTTACATTTTGCATATTTGTTTATTAATACGGGGGTAAAGGTTTATTAAATGTTTCAACTTTATCCTGTTTTGGACTAGAAGAAAATAATGTGGTGGGATTATTAGCAACGAGTAAAGTTTTTATTTTTGTAATTTTGGTCTCGGCAATCACGCGACACGCGATTTAATTGAAATAATCGTATTAAATGAATCACTTTCTCATTAGGTATTCAAAGCTTTTCTGGGCATTTTTATTTTATTTAAAAAGAAATAATAATGTAAAACAAAAGTTAATTCACATCACACATGAACTGTGAAACATTTCATAAATGTTTTTTTTGGTGTCCAGATCTAAACCAGCAAAACATTTTTAAACATTCCATAAAAATTGTTTTGTTTAATAAGTGTTTTAGAAATATTTATGGAACATGTAGGTATTTCATAGTTTATCAAATGTTTGGCTGGTCTGGACATACCCTTATCGAACGAGAAAAAACAACATAACTCAGAATACGGACAGGGAGTTTATTCGAATGCGAAATAAATCAATTGATTTTTTTGTGATCCATTTTTTAGTCTGGCAACGTGATTGTGTGGCTATCGTTTACAGGCACACCAACATTTAAAAATGAAACAAGCCACCTAGTCGGAAATAGTAGAAATAATTTTCAGATCATGATTCGTGATCTCGATGAGATGCAGGATCCTGTGCTGTTGTTGTAAATGCATGTAAATCGATGATCTATATGGATCATAGCTGATAATAAAAAACAGCTAGTATAGCTCAAAAGCGTTATAATTTGTTTCTGAGCTTTCAAATAATTTGCGGAAATTGGCAGTTGGTTGTATTTTGAGTGAAATATAAAAGCAACTGTTTCCCACGCTTTGTTTTTTGAATGTATCATTGCAGCATTGTTAATTTTGCTATCAATGATATCAGCCAATGGTTTGACACAGTCAACTAGGTAATAGTTCTCGCATTGCCTGCGTCCAATTTAAGCTGCGGCTCCTCTGTATATGCTGTCCATTTCATATTTCATATTTATTTATTAAAAAGACTGACGTTTAAACTTTAATAATGGGTTAGACTCGACTTTCTCCGGATCGAAAGTTACAGTCTCGATTATCTTAAAGTCGAAGATAACTTGATTATTGGTACACAGTTTATTTTAATTTCGACTATTGCCCTAAAGTCGAGTCTAAATTTCGTTGTTAGTAAGGCCGATTATGTTCGTAAATCAGAGAAAAGTGTTAGGATAGTGGTAAGGCATTTTCACATTGGCTCGAGACTATAGATGTATGCTATTTCTTCTTTTTATGTTTTATCAACGTCTCCAGATTTTTGGTAAATTTTATCTTGGTTTGGCAACTTATTTTTTCGATTTTGCTAGTTAATTTTTTTTGCAAGTGGCAACCGTGCCGTAATTTCAACAAGACAAATTAGCACAAAAAAAGAAGAATTTCCTCAAATAAAAATTGAATTCATTCCTTGTCAAATTGTGTCACAGAATCAAGTAGACGGTAGCTCGCGAAGTTGGGTGCAGTTGGCGCCTTCATCGGGTGCGTTCAGTTGGTATATCTGTTTTTATGTATTTTTTTTATAGATGGCGCTTTTACAAAAGTTTGCAGTACTAATTGGATAAACCAAATAATTCGATTCTTAAAATAAGTCTATCACAGCACTGCTAGTGATCCATTTGGAACCGATTCAACATCTATTGCGATCGCGTGAGACCGAAAGAAATTTGATTTCCGAAAGGCCAGTTCGCCTTCACCATTTTCCTTGTTTTTTCACTAATCCTTTTCGGAGTAGCACACCGATTGGATAAAAAAAAATTCCACACTTATCCTAACAACCATCAACCCACTTATTTATTTGCAAAGCCTACCCTTGAAAGTTTCAAAAGACAATTTAAAATCTATTGCCTCGCAAAAAAAAAAGAAAGAAGAAAATCCCCAATTGAAATCGAATTGGTCTCTCCATAAAAATGTCTGGGGACTTCATTCACTTCACATTCAATTGCAGGCAGGACTCAACGTTGACGATGATTACGTTCGACAGCTCTTCATTTCAATTGAGCCTACGGTTCATTAAATCAATTAAAGTGCACCAAGTATTGATACTGTCAGCAGGCAGAGGCACACTTCCAGTTTCATGTGCATCATTTTTGCGCCAATACCATGCTGATGGAGTATGACGAAAATTAAACACAAATTGAAGCCTCCTCTGGATGAAATGCTGATAACCGAATCAATCATCGATGGTTTGTCAGGTTCAGCGATATAGAGTTGAGTGTGAGCGCAGCCATATAAGAGGATTTAAACGTTTTAAAATTTTGTCGAAAGTATTTGGGTGCCCGTTGTCGTTCCCGTTTTCTGATGCAAATTTAATGTTGACTGTCGTCGGTATATATTAAATATGTCACCACGGTATTTGATATTCACCAATTTGGACATTTAATAAATTTTAGTACCTACAATGATTTCAATTTTAAATTGCAAGTGGGTACAGTATGTACGTACTTGTATGACGGTGTGCATGGAACCTTAATTCGGATTTGATTGAAGTTGCTAATTGCTTCAGATAAATATATTTATGTCCTACTTCTCTTTTGGAAATCTAACACAATGGCTGACAAATTGTTGTATCCGCCCTTCTAGACCTTCGGGACAATTTATTCATACACCGCATCACCTGCTCTGTACGGTTCAATACAAAGTACGCACATCCTTCAAAGTCTGTTCGAACGCTGCGTGCTTTGAACAAGTTCCCTTTCGTCTAAGCACACAATTCATCATTCAATCGATAGCCGTAACACATGCATATACCTTAAGCGGTCAATGTAAGCTCTCTGTTTTGTTTTTGTTTTTACTATGCCAAAGTCAGCATACATTCTGTCTAATAGAATTCTTTGCATAATTAACAGCTCAGCTTAACCCTAAAATACTGCCACAAACAGCAATAAGTTCGAACACAAATTTCCATCAAGTTTCCGCAATGCTTCCGGCAACAGTAACTGATGGCTCGCATAAACTAAAGTCGTTCTACTTAAAATTCAGTTTTGCTGCGACGACATCGACGTCCACGTCCATATAGTCGTCCGCAACTGCCCTGAGGGCAGGTTTGTTCGGTAGCTTTTCCTATACCATTTGTACACCATCTCTGGCACCTCAAAAAAGACCACAAACAATCGCACGCACGGTCAAAATACTTACGGCACCTTCTTGACCCGAAATTAATATTCACCCAGTCCTTGGACGGCGGATTGGGACTGGGACTACGGCTCTTACCAACTATACAACTACCCTATACGTATCTACGTCGAATATAATTACTCATCCGAATAAGCGGCAGCCACATGTGTGTATCTGCTCATCTAGTCTGCCGTCTGCCGTCTGCGCTGCTGCTGCTGCTGCAAACCAAGTGACCGTGTGTAAATTATTAATGGCAGACATTCCATTCAATGACCGCATGGTTTACAAGGAGCACAACCATAACACAACTGCTTGCCCCCGGGGACTGTTTCGTTCACTCCCAGCTGAATTATATGCAAATACGTAGCCTGGGCACATTTCGGTATTTCGGGAAACGAAGCAGCAGGATGCACTCGACAACACAAGACGCAGCGCCAACAACTGTTCTCCATAGGGCTATAATAACGGTAATAATCATTATAAGTCCGCAGCATGTTCACTTCGTTTCAACGATGTTGACGTTTCGCATTGCTGTTTGTTTTCTTGCTTCTTATTGACCTCATGCCTTCGCTTTCTCCATTCTCCTTTCTCCTTTCTCTAGCTCTGACGCTTTGTAGTACCTTCTAAGTTATTCTTGTGACGTGTGCTCTCCATCTCTGCGAGTGAGTGTGTAGGTTAACAAATTACTGCAATATTGTTGAAATGCTCATTTCTGCAATGGAACAGGTTCGGTACTTTTGTCAGACAGTATATCCAAGGAGGGGTGGCCTACTTCGCACACAGCACGATTTACTATGACGTCAAAATACCATTCTGACACTCGTTAGGTTTGGTTTGTCAGGCTTGTTGTTCACTTGGGGTCTGCCGTTAACCAATAAATGTGGCTACCGGTGGTATGGCTTAATAGCCAGTATAGTTTCTTGGGTACAATTGCGAGTCAAGACAAATAAGGCGACATTAATCTGCGTGGCCGAGTGGAGAAGGATATGGTTCTTGTATTAGAGATATAGATGTGCCTGCCATAAATCTCCATTCAGCGCAGCAATAAGTGATATTTGGTGTTTTTTTTGTTTTTTTGTTTGTTGTTGGACAGGGGAATTTTATCCCCGGGACGCAAAAACACGATTCATTCTACAATTGATTAGTTGGTCAGAAATATTTGTTGGCCGTGGACAACAAGGGACTGGGAGGTATGTGTTGTTTTGCTGTATGCTATTATTATATGCGTTCATTTAAAAAATGTGTGTAAATGCCAACAACTGGAAATTTGTTGCTGTTATACAGATGGGGTTTGGCTATTCTAAATCTGACAACCATGCAGGTGGACGTATAAACGAATATTTTCGACATACTCGTATCATCCCCATCAAACATCATTCACAGTGAAGGATGATAGTCTATGCAAGGGCATAGTTATCGCAGTCCGAATCTATGGATCTGATGCAGGCAATCTTTAAAAAGCGGACTTAAATGTTAACCTATGCGACAGAGAAAATGCTCGTGAGATGTTTGCGCGGACAGATTTTGGAACAGGCAACGAACAACGAGCTGAACTGCGACACCGACATAGTTACAAAAAAAAACTTTTCATTGGGTGTTTGAAATGGCTGGGATATGTAGAGCGAATGGAGATCAAGTATGCGGGTCCACATGAACCTAAGTGGGGTGTACAGCAAAGTTCACTCTGCTCTGCCTATCCAAAAAGCTAGCCCGACCTAAGGAAAAAGGAACCCTGGCTCATTGTCAGATATTAGCTACCTTCAAGATATGGAGACCAAACACTGCCCCTTGACATTTCTGACATACTTAGCCTTGGAGTTTGGTAACGTATATTACCTGTTGGGAGTGTTCTGCAAAATGTGGACAGTAAAATACAAAGGGGGCTTGGCACCTCCCTTAAAATAAAATTACTTAAAACAATAACTCTTGACATTTCTGACATACTTAACTTAGTCTTGAAGTTTGGTTAATGGGCTCATATTGACTATCGTGCGACCCTTGAAAACTACACGTCTCGACACTCATGGGAGCTTAAGCTTTAAAATTTGGAACATTGGTCCGAACAAAGCACCGGGACTTAATATAAATACAAATACCTGCTACGTCCTTTTTTATATGACGATAAGAGTTCTGCGCGCAGGCAAAGTCGGCCGAACTTGATTTTAGTAAAACTTGTGCTTGTTTAATATATTTTTTTTCCAGTACTTTAGATAGTTATGCAAGGAAGCTGAACCGGGCTATATTTAGTGGGTGACAAGCGGTTAACAGGTTTTTGGAGTATATGAAAAAAACGTTTGCAACTTTCCAAATCATACGGCCGCCTTACTAACAACCAAACTAAGACACGACCTTAGGGCAATAGTCGAAATTAAAATAAACTGTGTACCAATAATCAAGTTATCTTCGACTTTAAGATAATCGAGACTGTAACTTTCGATCGGAGAGTCGAGTCTAACCCATTATTAAAGTTTAAACGTCAGTCTTTTTAATAAATAAATATGAAATATAAAATGGACAGCATATAAAGAGGAGCCGCAGCTTAAATTGGACGCAGGCAATGCGAGAACTATTACCTAGTTGACTGTGTCAAACCATTGGCTGATATCATTGATAGCAAAATTAACAATGCTGCAATGATACATTCAAAAAACAAAGCGTGGGAAACAGTTGCTTTTATATTTCACTCAAAATACAACCAACTGCCAATTTCCGCAAATTATTTGAAAGCTCAGAAAAAAATTATAACGCTTTTGAGCTATACTGTTATAATTTTGCTTTAAAGTCAGATTACTTTGATTGTTGGTACCTAGAAATTAAAAGTCGAAAATATAGTTAGTTTCGAAATTAGTTAAACTCGAGTTTGCGGTTTGGTTGTTGGTAAGAACCAATATAAATAATAATAAAAAAAGTTAATTTAAAAAACCAAAAAAACCCGACTGACAGTAAAAAAAAATAATTAAAAATATATGAACAAGACGCATGGAAGTACCTATAGCTAACTAATTGACAATCGAAGACTATATACCTATACCTATACAGTCTAACAAATATATGCATGATTATTGAGTACACTTCGACTGTCAAATAGGTTATAGGTACTTAAATGCGTCTTGTTCATATATTTTTAATTTTTTTTTTTACTGTCAGTTGGGTTTTTTGGTTTTTGTAAAATTAACTTTTTTCATTTTTATCTTTTTAGCCTATGACACTCCGGGGAAGAATACGAATATTATGATACCTCACTCTTCAAAATCTGTCAAGCCGTTTAGGCTACAGGGAGTCCCGTAGGAACGTACATAGGATACGCGCGAAACACATAACCCTCCCTGTGTCCAGTCGGATAAAAAGGCATGGCAGTGTAATAACGTCCATTGGCTTATATGTACTACGTTGCCACCGGACACTAATTGCGAGATTTACAGCAAGAGATTAAAAATAAATTCTGAGGGTTTTCTATAAAAAAAAGAAGATTAATTTGACGTTTCACCAGATGTTGTTAACTACTGTCAAATCGAACCACCCAAAATTGTGATAATTGAAAAAAAAATAAAAAATTCAAAAGTTTAAAGCAATAAAACATGAGTTTCAGAAATCTTAAAATATTCTTGGCTTAATTCTACAAAATAAAATGAAAGTTTTGATGTTTGCATTGGCTAGGAGAAGTCTCTCAGAAATCCATTAGTTTATTTTTTTATGACACAATGTCAAATACAGCTCTGTTTGCTTTGTATTTTTGACATCTCGAGCTGTGGAAAGTGTGTTCACAAACCGGACTGTACAGTGTACATGCAAACCTGGTTGATAATCGAGATTTATTTTTTATCTCCCTTTTCATGAGATTAACTTTTGTATGATAAATCCCGAGATCTATGCGGGATTTACAGAAATTTTTCTAAATCTCGCAGTTAATCTCCGGTGGAAACGTAGTATTAGTCTTCAGAGAAACTAAAAGAAAAGTGTAAAATTTATAGCACTTTATTCTAATTTATTTTATAACATACATTTTTAAGACATAGGAAAAAAAACATGTCTTTTAAAATATTCAATTAGGTACATTAGGTTTGTAGGTACTTAGTCAGTCTTTAAGTAAGTAGTTAAGCAACGGCTACTTTGTAAAATAAAATAATTAAGACTTAACTTACTAATGTAATAATAATATCTACTTTAAATACTTTTGCTGGTTTTCTAAACTCAAATTATTTTATTTGATTTTTAAAATTGCTTGTTTAAAAACAAACATTTATAAAACAGAACGCTTTTCAATTCAGTATGGAACGTAGTGGGAACTTTGTCAGTCTTTAAGCGATCAAACAACGTCAACAATGTTGTGCACAAAATTACCAGCTGCTAGAAGTCATGGGATCATCTAACATTTCCGAGGCTTTTTTCTTATAACAAACCTTAACAAATTAGAGTTTTATGTCAGCAAATAAATAATATGATCAACTATAACCTATCCATATCTCAATGTAGTTATAAACAGAAACAGAAAATATTTAAAAGTTCACCATCTGTCAAAAGAAGAAAATGAGTGCATTCAGTAATTTTTTGAACAAAACTGGTTTACATGAGTGATGCTGACGCATATGCAAATGCAATGCGTTCACTCGGAAACAGTAAGGCAGCATTTAAATCAGGTGATATTTTTGGTGCTCCTGCTCAAAAAGTTACCATAACCAGATAAAAATTACCAAAACTCAAAAAGAAAAAAAAAAAAAACCCAAGGGCCAACCCTGCGTACGGATTTTTCAGTTGAGACCGGTCGATGTTGGTAGCCTGTGGCGGCCATATTGTTTTGCTGATGTCTGTCTAATTTCGTGTTTATTATTCATTCACTGATGCCAATCACCATGAAAAGTCACACGATTGAGCAGCACGTCGAAATGATGAAACTTTATTATCAGATTGAGTGTTCGTCAGTGCAAATGCTTCCCATTTTGCGGCAGACGCGGTGGCCCTTCAAAGTCGACTCTCCAACGTTTGGTGGCCAAATTCGAGACACATAATCAGTAAATAATCAGGCAACATCTGTGACGCTAGATCAGCCGAGAACATTGCCGCGGTCCGAGGAGAGCCCGAGGCAGTCAATTTTTCGCAGACGACTTTAATTTGTAAAATATTGTGTCGCGACTTGGGCCTACACCCGTACAAGATGCAACTGACACAGCAGCTAAAGGTTAATGATCATAGACCACGCTCTGTGTTTGCTAGCTATGCTTTGGAGCGTTGGGAAAATTACCCCAGTTTTCACCGCAAATCATCTTGAGTGACGAGGCGCATATTTGGATGAGTGGCTTTGTTAACGACCAAACTTGCCGTACGTGGGACGCTGCCAATCGACACGAGATTCACCAGGATGCAATGCATCTGCAAAAAGTTGCAGCTTGGTGTGCGGATTGGTTCGTATTTTTTTGCAAATGGCTATCACGATCAACGGCAAGCATTTCAGACCGAGCTAACCGATTTCTTTTGGACCAAATTGAACGATATGAAGGTAGACGACATGTGGTTCCAGGAGGACGGGAACCACATGCCCATAAACTAAGTATTAAATAGACCGTCAGCTCTTGCAACTTAAGAGAACTTGCCTACAAGCTGTTTTCCGTGTTTCTATGTGGCAAAGTATGTGTGCCATGTTAAAGTAGATTAGCCGCACACATACTCTCGCACATAGGAACCTGACAGTTGCCTGACAGTTCATTTTGTGGTAACATTGAAATAAATTCAAATAATTCAAATAACTGCCCGTTATCGGGACGTGTTAAGAAAACGGTGGGTATGGTGTGGTGAATTTAGTACCAAATTCTATTAAAACGCATAGGTTAGGTAGGTATACGTATTAAGATTTCTTTCATTTTACCTAGATAATCTATATAGTACGGGATGTTTTCATCTTTGTTGTAAAAAATCGAAATCGATAAACTATATGAATCATTGACAAAAATAAAAAAAAAAACGCTTATTAATATAAAAAAATATTTGATTACTAATGATTATGAATCGTATATATTAAAAGCAAATAAATTGTAAGCAGCAAAACTTAAATGCGTGAGACATATCAAGGTACAAATCAGTAAACATGTTTATTTTCAATTTTGCTTAAATACATTTTGAGTTTCGTTCTTTCCCGTAAATTTTAAAGAAAATAAATTTTCGTTGATTGTGTCTACTAGACTTTTTATTTTTATTATAAATGAACATTATTCATATTCTCGGCTGACGCAATTGATTTCAAATGTTATTTTATTAATTGTTCAATTGTTCCAAATTTTCTAATAATTTTTTTTTTTTTTTTTTAATAAACGGAATCTTCATAAAAAGATTATAACTAAAAACTCATACTATTTCAAATCTTAATAGTCGTAATAAATTCTTTGCCGTTTCTCTGTGGACATTCACGGTGAAATCATTTTTCGCCAAAAACAGCAAACGAAAACAGACACAATAATTATGGGAACAAAAATATCTTATTTTATTTCACACATTATTCCTTTGTTTATTTATGTTGATTACATTTGCTATTTTAAATTTTGGAGAATATCTACATGTTTTCGTGGTGAAATAAAACAACGAGCTTAAACTCTCAGAACGCATCCATCAGCTGACAGAAACTCACCAAATACACTAACTCTCAGTCAGTGCTCTCAGCACTCTCTCTTTATTTTTCACACGAAGCGTGTTAATTTATCCCTTTTCACTAAACTCAAATTCCCTTTGTTTTTTTTATGGAAAAAACATACTTTTAAAAGTAAAATTTGTATTGTTCGGAGAGAAAATCATATTAAATTAATCTTCAGTATAAAAATCGCAGTTTGCTAACATTATAATGATAATTTTTTGATAATAGAAATTTTTGCTTAAGGCAAATCTCTTTTTTATGTACATTTAGTGCGTTGATATTCATAGTGAAATGTAGTTCGACTGTTTTTCTGCCAGATTATTGATAGTCCAACAATTAAGACATTTTTTGTCTTACGCAGGAAAGTTTTTTAAAAAATTAAATTCCCACAAAAAGGTAGAGATACCACAATGCAGGAACACTGCTGAGTGTCAGTATTTTATTACTCCTCCCATCTTTTAAACATTTTTTTTTTGCTGCTTCACACGTATTCACAGATAGGAAATTTAAGAGAGAATTTTATTTTAAAAATTTGCGGGGGGAATCGGGTAGGTGCGCGGGAGCTGACGGTCTATTTAATACTTAGTTTATGCACATGCCGTACAGCAGACGCCACAATGAACATTCTGCATAAATCACTTCTTACCCACCGCCTTTCGCTGAGCTAAGCCGAACGCAGCCCTTTTTCTAGCTGCGGTTGCAAAAGTTCGCGATCTCTTTGTAAGTACTCTTTGGCAATTGACATATGTCTTACTCGATCTTTTTCCTCGGCAGTGGCGACTGCAATTTTTTTCTCTTCTCGTTTTGTTTCGCCAAATAATTTATTAAATTAGTAGTTTGATCGTTAGAATAATAAATAATTTTGGCCACCAACTTGGCCGGAGTTCTTACAACAAATACCGCATTTCCTCGCAAAAAAAAGAGGGCTGCTGGTTATCACGAGTGCTGCCAGTGCGGAGGGGCTTTTTGACTGTAAGATCCACCAAAAGCAAAACTTAGTAAGAATAAAGTGAAATATTTAACAGATCTGAAGACATCGCCACCAAAACACGGTATGACTTATTTGCCAAACAATAAAACACCTTCCACTACTTCCGAAGAAGCGGAGCCCCAAGGAATTTCCATTAAATTTTTGTTTAGCTTCTGACTCACCCCATCGGCCTAAAAGTTTTATACTGAACTGACAATCTAGCTTGAGGATTTATACTCGCTAAAAAAATAAATTATATTATAGCTTATATTTTCCAAACCCAAATCCTGAGTACGGATTCTAACAAGTCATCTAAAGGAAAAAGTTTTAAGGGCTGATATCCTCACTTCTGCCACTGTTAGCCAACGAAAAGTATTCAATTCAATTTCATTGGAAAAAGCAATTTGCTTGCTCATTTCACATGACGACCTTCGAAGTCATACTCAGTCAAAACATGAGCCCAACAAATTATCAAACTTCCTCCCACCAATTACATGGCCTTGCATACGTTTGACCTACGACATTTGGACATCACTCTGTACCAAGCTTTAACCAAAGTCCTGTGGCTTCGACGTCCAGTAAACTTAAAATGATTTAAAAATTTTTAATGGAACTGTGGATGGCGTTGGCAGTCTTTCGACCCTCTCCCTAGTACCTCCGCTTCGTTTATATCTGGCTGGCGTAAGATAAAGCCCAAGTGAAATATTTCCACCCCTTTATGTCTCATTTTTTCATCTTAATGAAGCAATCACCATCATAGTCCTTAGAGTGCCCAGAGAGAGAGCCTTATGTCTGTACGCCCTCCCCCACTCCCTCGCTGCTGACGCATTTTTGGGGGCGTCAGCATCATATACTTACCACTTAAAATTATTTAAATTCAAAAGTTTGAATTTCTCATTTATTTTAGAGCTCTTCGACGCGGGCACAGCCAGACGCAGAGAGTGAGAGAGCATGCAACACAAAGTTTGCAATGCCTCTGCTCTGTTTATGTATGGGTGCGGCACTGCTCGTCATCACTGGCGAAGGAGAGTAAAGTTTTTCCTTTGAGTACCACTTTGGAGTTCTTAAATTCACAAACCGTTGAAGTACTCCCTGTTCTGGTAGGGGGGTATATAGCGAACGCTCAGCCGTACCCACTGCAGCACAAGCGAAAGGATGAGCGAGTGCATGTGCATGTTGAAAATAACCGAAATGTCACGAGTAAAAGTTATTAGAATCCTTAAAACGCACTCATACACCGAGGGCTGTCTACACACGCTCCTAAACCAGGGGCCATCATCAAAGTGTTTCACCCTCATCAAATGTATTGAGTCCCATGGAACATAATGTTGCGCCCTTCATTTAGAGGAGATCTCTTTGGGCACATTCAGCTGTGGAAGGTCCTCCGTGGGGTATGTTCTCCGGTCGTCCATCGGTTATGATTATGATTATGGAATGCGAGCAGCAGAGCAAAGAAAAGCATGCCTCGCCACTCTGGTTATGAGGCCATAAATACTAAAAATGTAAACATAAGAAGAACACGACTGCCCCACACTCCACACATTGTATTCGAGGGGCTTCAGCTCGTTTTGTTCTTATAAATTTTGCATCGAATCGCCATAAATTTCGACGATAAATTCAACAATTTTATTACTGCAAATGATATTGATCAATTTCGACAATTCTATTATACGACAGGACTACACAACGGCCATACATAAGCGATGGGGTGTAGGTATACCGTCCTAATGGTGATGGTTATAGGTTGGGTCACATACATAGTGATGTTGTGTGATGGCTATTGTCACTACGGCTTAGGGTGGGCACGTACGAGTGTTTGGATTGGGACTGGGAGACTATGTATGGTTCCGGTCCATTAAGGCTGTAAGGGGGAAATTGGATCAGATGGATATTGCAAATTGCCCAGCTAATCCTCTATTATTTCAGATTAATTTGGATTCCGTTACTACTCGTACCTTTGGCTACGAGCAGCAGATAAGGTTACACTTTGGACCTTGCTGAATGGCAGTGACACAAAATTGAGCCGATAAAATGTGTATCACAGTTCGTCTTAGCATTTTTGTGGAATCATACATTAATCATTTTGGGTAGCTCGAATATTTTTTGGATACTTTTTTGAGAAATAAAATACTCTTGAGACAGAACAGACAACTTGTCAGGTTTGGATTAAATAGAACGAGTACAGCTTGACGAGTTGATTTTTGGCGGGGACGTTTTTAACGCTTGTAAAAAAGTAATGCAACATCGTTCTGGGTAAGGTGTGTGACAGTAACAGTGACAGTCTTAATAGTTAAATTTTTGAGCCGTTTGTCAAGCCCCTCAATAAGCTTTCACACTTTCAAGTTTCGACATCTAAATCGGTCAACATATTTTTGTAAAGCCCTTTTACAAATGCATAAAAAGCTGCTCAAAAGTTGCGTGTTTATTAGCAGAAACGCCTCAAACTATTCCAGAAAATTAGTAAAAAGAGGTAAAAAAAATATAATAACTGAAACCAACTGTGTATAAAAATCCGTCTCAAAATTCCCCAATAAGGTGATTAAAGAAATGTGGGTCGAAAATCCCCCTAAGAAATTCTTCAAAATTAGCTCCTGTATTTGCACCAAAATTTGAGTCTAAAATCTTATCAAATGCATTAACAATTGCACAAAAAATCGCTCTAAAAGTAGGGCAAACCAGGTTTCAATGGGTCACCAGGATACGGTTGAAAATATTGTCAAAAATGGTGTATTTTATATACAGTAAAAACTCTTTTAACCGGAACTCCAATAACCGGCAACCTCTAATATCCGGAATTTTTTTAAGAAAATATTTGTGAAATTTACACTCTACTATCCGGAGAAACCTCTAATATCCGCAATGCTGTGTGCTGATGATTTTACACAAGCATGTAAATGTTCAAGCATGTTGCGATTTGCACAAGAATGCGTGCCTGAAAAGGAAAACAAATTTGTCGTCTGCGTTTTAGTCTGAAAAATAAGTTTACCGTTTGTCGTCTAGACTAAAAGGCAGACTTATAGTTTTGTTTTCCTTCACCAAATCTCTTAACCTCTAATATTCAGAAAATCCATTATCCGGAACACTGTCGGTCCCAAGCATTCCGGATAAAAGAGTTTTTACTCTACTGCATTTACAACATCACGGAAGCGCATTTTTGTACGAGACGGTACAGAGAGATCCGTTTGTCCGTTCATCATTTCCGGAAGCCATCTTGTTTTACAGAAAAGCGACATTTCATACGGCATTGCTATAAAACTATCAACATGCAGAGCTTTCCCATAATTCCTAAAACATTAGCAAGATGGCCGACCAAAATACGTTTTGCGTATTAGGTAATGCTGTCCCTTTCAGTCAGACGGCTGTTTGGTATTGGGCATTCCTTTAATCTTCCATGTTAGTGTTAGAATGTGTGTTATTGTAAATGCAGCTTGATGTTCCTCTGAAAATCACTCTCGAATAAGAATTAAGAAATAACGTCGAAACCAAAACGCAACTGAAATATCCCCACAAGCGCACTTATATCAATTTTGCAATTAAAGCGAGTTTTAAATCGGCACAAAAATTAAAAATATCACCAGAGTGCTTCTGAAATAAAACGTTCCGCCCAATTTCTTATTTTGCAAAATATTTTCCGACAACGCATGGCAAATCTCTATTAAAAATATGTTCAATAACAAAAATGAGGAAATTGAAAAAAAAAGTGTTCGAAAAATTGTATACCTTAAAAAGGCACCTACAAAAATTTGCCAAACTATTTTGTCCCACTTAACACTTGATTGAAAATTTTCTCGGGAAACTATCCCACCTAGTGTCACACAAGATTGGCAGGTGTCGAATCGCGTCGTCCGTGAACGAGCATTACGTGACGGAATTTGCTTTTGTTTCACATGTAGAATCGACTTAATTCCGTCAACGCATAGCTCGGAAGTGTCGATTCGACCCCAGGTCAACGCCATCAACATTATATGAACAGGGGTCAGATTCTATAAGGCGAAACGATCAAACGTTTTCGTGAGCAAGAATGATTTGTCCTAAGTTACACAAGCAAATTTCTTCGTGCACACGAAAACGTTGGAACGTTTCGCTTTACAGAATGCCGACCCAGCTTTTAAGTGTTTTTTTTCCTTTTTTGTCATATCGATAAGTCCGATGCAAACCCGATTTTTAAGCAATATGCAGATCACGAAAGGTGAATTTTATTGTTTTGTGACGAACAAACAATACATTCGGTAAATACAGTCGAGTCTTTCTAATTCCAAAATTTACGAAATATCAAAAAATGTTCAACTTAGAGTGAGTTTCGACTAAGAGGGACTTCGACTTAGTGAAAGATTTTTGTATAGAAAATTGTGGTCGAAGAAACGCAGTCAAAGGATGTTCGACTTTGAGCCATTCGACTGTAGTTCCTCTTTATTTTAATAGATACAGTTGCGGTTCCATGAGTTGAGTTTGCGTTGTTAAATATGCGCTGCTTACCATTTCGATTCAAAAATTACTTAGTTCACGTAAAACGTAAATTTTCTCCAAGTGTGCATTTTGGTGAAAATCGTTAGGACCGTTTTCATGTAAATTGAGGAAAACCAAATTTTAAAAAAAATTATTGTATAGTGATTTTGAGAGAAACTGAGTTTGCTTTCAAGTTAGGCAGGAATGATTTTTTTTATGATTTTAATGATTTTTTAAATGGTATGTACTTTTATTGAGATGAGAATTATTTTCAGAAGTACTATTATTCGTTTTTCCAGCCAAAAACAGGGTATTCTGCTATGTTAACTTACGCAGATATCTACCCTCAATTATCAGTTTTGGTTGAAGTAGTAAAAGCCGTTTTCCAAGAAAATAAAATTTGTTTAAAACCGTTATTGGAAGTATTGCTATCTAATAAATTGTAAGCCCACAAATACCATTTCTGAAGTATGAAACGAATCGGTCCAGTTGTTTGAGCTGCTGGCCTCAGTCACATACAGACAGACTGAGAGAATTGCGAACCCACTTTTCCGAGTTCTTGTATCATCGCAATAACAGATTTCGTAAAGAGACGCTTTTGCTGAATTTTTTAAAAATTCCTAATTGCTTGCTTTTCAAAAGGAGCAAGTTTACGACAGGATAATTCCAAATTTCTCGTTCATAAGTTTAGAGCGACAAAATTGAGAGATCCGCTATTTTGATTTCCCCATTGATCATTTTTAGCCATCACATTTTTTTTGTAGGTCACAATATGCAAATTTGTATGAAAACTTTCGCCATTGTGAATTCGAAAAATTTAACCTGGAAACTAAAAATGATTACAAGTATTGCGGAGATCATCATTTGGGGTAGGTATTTGAAAAAAAAGAACATTCGAAAAAAAATTTCTACGGAAGGTTTAGATTGACAGAATTCCGAAACTCCCTATTTCGATTACGTCTTTCATCTTAATATCAGAATTGATTAACATCACGAGTTCGAAATTTTCTACGAATACCAATAAGCAATTTTAGTTTCGACATTAAATTTGCGAAAGATCACAATTGCAAAATTTGTATGAAAAATATAGCTACTCTGAACACAATAAATTTAAAGTCGGAACATAAATGTGTTATTAGTAATCCAGAATATTTTGTTCTAACTACTTTTACGAGAAGGTCAGAAAATGCTAGAAAATCTACCGAAAATTGGTCTGCATATTTATTTAAGAAACACATCAGAAATATAACTAGAAATTGACTGAAAACTTCCCAAATAAGGTCCCGGAAAAAACGTCGAAAAAGTACTGCGCAAAAGTGCCTGACATTTTGTAAAGATTAGAAAAAAAATGGCCTCTATTCCCACCAAAAAATGCCAGAATGTTGTTTTTTTTGGGATTTCTCCAGCAAAAAATGCTTCAACATTTTGTTGCGAACTGTACCGCTAATCGCCTTTAATGTTGCCCCCAATTATAAGACTGCAAGTATTCAAATCGTAAAAAAAAAATACCTAGAAAATATTTTACTAAACGTATTTTGTTACCAAAAACAGGACAGCTTTGCCAAAAATGCTTCTTTTCACCCTTAATCTGTTCCCACCTCAGCTCAAAATTTCAGTCGTCCACAGGTCAAATTCAGACAACCAAACAACAATTCCAAAAGAAAACTATACAAGTTATCAAAATAATCACAAGCACTCGTCCCACAACGCTCGCAGTTCTATTCTGCTGCTACGACGATTTATTTTCTCTACCCATTGAAACCGTCCTCTAAAAGACTAGGTTTACCTAGTAGGACAAGGTAGCCCACAAAGTTTATTGTCAAATAATGACATAGCCGCTGCGGTAGTGCTCGCTCTGCCATACCAATTAAGTCATACACCAACCCCCCCAATGTGGATGACTAGTTCTCAGCTCTTTGTTAATATTTAGGTGAAATAAACTCTTTGAGTTCCTTTGACACACAAAAATGCACACCGATGACATTTTGGTCAAGACAAAAGCAAAGTTGCACTATCTCCGGCTTCTAGTTCTGCTTCAGTGTCAAAGCGCTGAATAATCACAAATATCGAAATTATTTTACCCTGGCAAATAGTCCTGACAAACGTTGCAGTTTGTATACTTTTGATGTTATCGTCTGCAGGAGAACTCCTTTGGCCGGCACTCGAAATCAACAAATTTACTTTCTGCATCGAATCAAATTTCTATGTGACTGCAGGAGCGGAGAATTATATTTGTGGAGTGTGGACCATCGACCAACACCGCACCGACAAACGTCAAAATATGTCCCTTTGGGGTTGTTTATGTATTTTATTTGATCTGGACACGAGAGAGGTGTGTTTGTGTAGGGAGGGGCGGAGGATTTTCTTGTTTATTAAATAGAAACCAGTTGAATTATAACAGTTTTTCATCCTCCTTCCGGACCAGCGACAAGTGAGTAGCAGAGTTTACTTTCGCCTGGTGACTTGGAGTTGGTCCGTAATGTGGGATAACCTGGTTTGCTGGGTAAATGATTGCTCTTTTGACATACATGCTCTTGCTCTATCATTTAATTAAGCATTTTAAATGGTTGTGTTGGATTGCATAAGTAAGTGGCAGAGGGAATTCCATTTTTTTTTGTTTGGATACGATTTTCTTACAGGTGGTGGTGTTAATAATATTTCTTTTAACCTTCTTGTATTAGACCTGTCCAATGAGCTGATCTCAGCAAACTTCCCCCAGTTGCGCACTCTAAGTCGATGCGGTTCTTCAATTCAGTGGGTTACCTCTACCTCTACTCAGTGTTTAAATCGACGACTCTTGGGTTCGATATATATCCTCATCGCTTTACTCCGAAGCCATCTTAATCATGAAAGTCATTGTACAGTTCATGACTTCACTGTTAGACCTCCTTCTCCAAAGCCTACCAATGCAAACGGGATCGATAATCGAGGATTATTTGCGAACAGGGAACATCTATCCCCACACTAACGTCCATGCTTCTGCACTATAGACTGGGAATGGTATAACGAGAGTCTCATAAGAGTTATAGACAAGGCCTTGCTACATAATTGTCTTCCAACGACGAAAGAAGAATAATTGGCAAGGGTAACGCTGAGGTTGTAAACTACACTATCTTGTTTCTATTGCAAAGTTTGCACATGCACTGACAGTTCGCCAAGTTCTTACAACGATGTCAAAATCAGTACAAGTAAATTGAACCTCTGCCAGTTTCCCACAATAGTTCCACAGGTTATGTTGTTTTCATGAGATGCTAATTCGGAGGTCAAAACGGTGTAGCCGCTAAATTTCTTTACTTTAGGACGTAAAGGGTGAGTTACTTTAAACTAGTTTCAATCAAAAGATCTATTGGAATTTTAATGGCAGACAATGCAAAACACTTTCAGATCCTCGCCCACAATTTACCGTCTTACCTGCTGAAGACCACCGAAAGACTGGTAGAGCTGTATGTGCACAAATTTGCATTTTAAAGTCAACCTCTCTGAGAAATGTAACATCCCTGCAAGTATTATCTGCACCAGCGTTGCCCCCCTACTACAATTGTAGCGTTTTCACTACATTTTTCGCCCTCAAAAAGTCACTACGAAAATTCGTAAAATATTCACAAAACACTACAATTTCAAAATTTCAGAAAATAGTTATAGTGTGATTCCCCCTTTCTTTCATTAAGCTGTATTCTCTTTTCTATATCTACAGTAGAAAGTAGATATTGTTTAGTTGGATACAAGTGCAAACAAACAGTGGCAGTGTGGTCTGTGGTGTTGGTGTATAATTGTGTTTTGCGTATCATTTTAAATTAGGTACCGCCACCGGCAATAGTTTTTTTCTACAGGTTGTAAATAATGAAACGATATTTTCAAACGCTTCCAAAACAGAAGTAACAATAAAGCTCTATGGATTTATATACATTTTTAACTACAACGGATTATGTTTTTAGAAAAAAATAATGAAAAGTTTAAATTTCGTTGAATTGTTTTATGTTTTTCTTATGTAAACAATTATTTCCCCAAATGTTTTACCGCGTTTTCAAGTAAATTATATTAACCGTGTTTTATTGGACATCTATCTCAGTAAAGTAAAGTAGAATCTTCAATACGCAATTGATAGTTTTAATGAAACCGCTTATTTCTTGGATGAGTGCTTCAATAAAAAACACGCTCTGTTTAATCTCTTTGCAAATGTTTCACGTATTTTCTATTCTTGATTTATGTCTTCATATTGTTAGTATTAAAGAGCAGGCCGCTTTGAACGTAACCGATGAATGGTGCATTAGAACTGTGTTTTCAGTCCATAATCCCAAGCTGAAGACGCGCCTTTCCAAAGTAGGAATAACGCGAGTCGCTGGGATAAAACCAAAGCTAGGCTGCATGATAATAGGTCCATTCGCGTACTTTCACGAGCCAAGCACTAAAAATCTGTCAAACTCGAAAAATTGAGCGAAACTCTCTCAGAGAGATGAAAATATACTCCAAAGTACGTGGATACACTTCGAGCTACTTTCAGCCACTTACATCTTTGAAATCGAATCCATGTCACAAATAAATTTATAACTTACCTTTTTGAAACATATGAAACGTTCTAGGAGAACATTCGACCACCACCGAATTTTCTTTATTTTCAGATATTTTATTTTTGTGTACAATTGATTTTTAAAATGAATTTAGAATTTGTTTCCTGTCAATTTTGCGCATTTGACATTTTTATCAGTACTTGCCGGCTGAAATTCTCTGAGAGGAACTGCTCGTTACTCGTTATTTTGCTAATTTTCTCTTTTTCTGTCATTTTTGATGAGTACGTATATAGACTTTGTGCGATTGCGATCGATTTATACCGATTGCGTTCGATTCAAACCGCGTACGCGAACGAACCTAATATGTCCGTGATGCTGAGTCCTAGAAAACTAGCTAGTCTGGGGCTTTAATTAAAGAATGCAATATTTTTGGGGTTGTATATAAGTCAACGCTGGAAAGAAATTAGAATTTAATATTTCTTATATACTATACAATTTGAAAAATCAATAACCGATTTATTAAAACGAAATACTGTCTGCTTTTAAAAAATATGTAGATAATATTTAAATTCAATATAGAAAACATATGTTTCTATGTCAGAAGTATTTAAATCGAACACTTGAGCATTCAAATTTTACATAGGATCTTTATACATTTGTATTAGAAATAATTTAACAGTCCTTTAACATTCTCTGTGCATTTTTTTGAACTCCTGGAAAGTAGAATAAAATATTTTTATATTTTATTACAAATTGAGATTTGATTTAAATTTAGATGGGGTATACTTTAAAACCAAAAATATTTTATACCTATTAATGTAGGTAGTTTTGTTTTTATTTTAAGTTTAAATTGGTTATTATTAAATACAAGATATATCAAAATTTCTGTATATATCAAAATGGATCGTGGTATGTTGCGTTAAAGGTTAATCATCAGCATTCCCTATTCGCAATATTGTTAATCACTGTTTTTCATCTATCTTTATATATAAAACTAAGTTGTATTGTATTTAGAAATTGATGTCCTCTGTGCGTGAACCGATTTTGTTTCTGAAAATTTTTTATGCATATTATAGTCTTTATATGGGGATTGGTGAGTGAGTATACCTGAATTGTGCGTATGTGGCGTATATGGTGCTGTCGGTCTCCAAAACTACTCAAACGAATTCAATGAAATTTCGTGGATGTGCAATGTGCATGGTTGGTTGCAGCTTGAAGAATAAGATAGTTTTGGACCCTATAGGTGGCGCTGTTGACGGTCTTGAAACCATTCACCCGATTTCAATTAAATTAAATTTCGTGGATGTGTATGATTGCTTGCAGCTAAACTGAAAGGACAGTTTTGGATGTGCAATGTGCATGGTTGGTTGCAGCTTGAAGAATAAGATAGTTTTGGACCCTATAGGTGGCGCTGTTGTCGGTCTTGAAACCATTCACCCGATTTCAATTAAATTTCGTGGATGTGTATGATTGCTTGCAGCTAAACTGAAAGGACAGTTTTGGACCGCGATGTTGTCGAGATACATACATTTCATTTTTTAAATCTTTTAACCTAATTTTTGAGTGAACTATTAAATGTGTTATGAAAATTGTGATCTGGCCAGGTAACGAAAGTGAATTCTTTTGAATTTAAATTCATAAAATTAAACAAAACTTCAGTTTCAACTGAGACTGTGAAATTCATAAGCTAGGTCTAAAACAGACTCTAGACTACTGATTCAGCTGATTAAATTCAACTCACAAAAAACGAAAGCTTGTGAGAAGTTAGGCCTAGGTTCTCAACGGACCAGTTGTTAAAACTATTTACTTATTTGTTTATAGTTGCTTAATTTTTTGTATGTGAAAGCAATATTTCTAAGTCAATGAACAAGAATCTCTAGACCGCTCTGAACTTCTAAAGCAACTTCACTATAGCAACATCTCAGAACTTGAGTTAAGATATCTCTACAATTCGTTCGTGCGCAAACAAATCTCTATTAGGTTGCTTATCGATGTTTAAGGAAGTCTCTGTTTGGAACGTTCTGCCTTGAACATATATCACTGGCCACAAACCATAACCGCTTAACTCGAGTTAGGACAAAATTGAGTTATAGGCACCATCGTGTTCAGAATTTAAATTTACTTCCACTTAATTTTTTATGACCATAATCCTTTTTTAAATATACGTTTTCCAACGAAAAAAATAAGCCTAGAAACACATATTCCTGACTTGAAGTGATGATTTGAATCTTTAATCTGTTCTCCTGAAAAGTATGAAAAAAAAAAAACATAGGCGGTTATGGCTTGCGGCCACAGATGAAATATTTCGTCTCTAGTGGCTGGGACCTTGGACTGCCCTCGTTTGTGGCATAAAACGTCACTTTCTGTTCATCTTTCTGTCGCCATTTTAGCTTTCCCCTATTTTTTTTGTTATGGTAATTCTACTGCAATCATGTGGGCGGGTTTTCCTAAATGTTGCTAGCCTGTAACGTGGGTAATGTTTTTGTTTTGTATCTCCCTTGTCCCATTTCCCAGCATTAGTGAACAATCACTTTCCCCCCGAATCCCTTATATTTAATTGGCCAAAGTGCCTCAAAAGGGCATGGGCATGTAATCTCCCACTATACTCAAAACAGAATGAGCAAATACATCAGCGCACAACGGATACTGTCGTTATTTTAAGACATCGCCCTGCAAGTCGTAACAAAGGTCTCCACCTAATTCTGTCCAATTGTACGCAACCTAAAACTAAATCAACTCAATTTGTAGTCAATAACAAAAGAAAATACCTCCCAAAAGTACTGCCTTTCCCAAGGAGGGAAATAATTTTTTATTGGCCTTCTTTCTTTGGTCGGAACATTAAAAGTACTCCAACACCAGAACCACCATCCGAACTGAAGCGAAACCCTTTTACGACTCCAAGCTAATTATAGACGAGCAATTCGACCCATCATCTCGCGTGCTATGCAAAGTAAGGCCATGCTCATGGCATTTTCATCATCCCACCAGCCGACAGAGTACGAGCTCAACTTGAAAACAAACAACCGTAACAACTGTATCCTAGTTACCGAGATAATTCGGGTTATGACCTTTTCCCGTTCTGGCATTTCATCCGTAGCATAATTAAAGCGGGATGCTCTTGGTAAACACCAGAGAGGGATGCCGATGGGATAGAACACGGCATGGGGATGTGAACAGAACTGAACCCGAGCGTATAAAAACGTACGCATCCCCGTTACGACCACGTTACAGTGATTCGAATTAATTTGTACTCACTTATTCACCCAAGTCATGCGTTTATTCTGTCGTTGTATTAGCAGCCCGAAAAATAGTCCTTTGCTGCCAGGATAAATGAATACAAGTGCCTAACTAACGGCATGTGCCATTGCACTTCGACCACTTCATGGCACGAGCACACAGAGAATGTGCCCTAATAACACCCCAAAAACTGCAAGACTATACCAACTGGTATATGGCTCGTCATCGGAGCCGACCATAATTTCAAAGCAAAGAGGCAAAGCAGGACCGGCACGGCAGGGGAGGAGAGCACACATTTTGGCAACTGAAAGCGACTTCACTCTCACAGTGATGTAGTCCAATTTTTCCCCGTCTCTCGTGTCTAAAGGATTATGCTCTTGAAGCTCTCGAATTGAAGAGGATTCCGTCATGGTAGATAGCCGGATGGTTTCGTCTCTCTGGCTGGCAGTTATCCTTGAAATAGGTAATAGTTGGCGAGCCTTTTGTTGACGCGTTTTGTGGATTTGCTTCGTATCGTTGGCATTATAGGATTTCGGCTCCCAAGGTATACCTATATTTCTGTCCGGGGTGGCAAATGAGCCGTGTGAGACGAAAACAATGCTATAAATTTTCAAGCATCTATAGAGGTACGGGTGGATGGTTGGCCCTGTAGTGTGGTGCAGATGCACAGTGCCAAGAGCCGGCCGGGGCATCCCTATACTAGTGGTTCACTTATTGGGATTAGTGGCGTTTTCCAACGAGAAGGTCGCTGTTTTTACTGATTTATTGTTTCGGGCCGAATGAAGTGTGTACTTTGTGGATGGAACACAACGAGCCAAACACGTTGGACGGGGGTTATGGGCTTTTTTGGATGAAAGTGACAAAGTTTAGTCGAGGATAATGCCAGAGCATTGCGCAGTCATTTGTGAACACTAATTCTTGAATACAAAAATCGAAGTTATTTCGTTCAGGGGTGGTGTTAGATATAAATTTGTCCACCACTAAACTGCTGCATTGTTGGTTTTGTGGACCAACACAATCCACCTACACTGGGTCGAGTAACATGAATTTTCTAAGCTGGCTGGTCCACATGTGTCAGTTCTCACATCGATTTCCCATTTAAATGCACGGTAAGGGCGATTAAATTTAAGGGTGACCGATTCCATGCCTGTTATTTGAAACCGTCCCAAGACCTGAGAGCTCGAGCGGTATGCTCTTTGTAAACACTATGAACAGCGAGCTGCACATCCAGGAATTCAAGTCGATAGTATTTATGCGAAACAGGAAGATTTTCCGCAATTTCTTGCTTGATTGGTACCAAGAAATCTGAATTTAGGCAGAGCCTTAACTGAAGACTTGTTGGGCCCCACTGTTTTTGATGCTGGACTTGTGGTATTGGGCTTGAGATTCGCATTCCGATAAAGTTCCGGTGGTCTGCTACGAAGGACGCTACTTCGAAATTCGAATGTAAGGCCGCGCGTACAGTGGCGCGAGAAAGCGATGCGAAGGGCTGTCATTTTAGCACTTTCGGCGCTAGATATCGCGCATTTTTAGTATGTTTAGCGCGCTTTCAAAAGTTTTAGCACCTAGCGGAATTTCTTGCGCTTATTATTTGCAAATCCCCTCTATTATTTCCCTAGTTTTGCTGTTTTTACAGTCAATCAATCTTAACAAATGAAGTGTCAAAAGAAAGAGAGTTGGTTTACTTTTGAAATGATTAATATGTAATTAGAAAAGTAAAATTGTACTACTATGTACATATAACAACCACATGCGAGAGTGTTAATAACTTGTATGTGAAAACTCCACACGGAAATATATTGGTATTAAACCTTGACGTGGCATCGTCCTACAATTCATGTGAATCCCCGTTTAGAGTGCAAAAACTCGACGAAAACTCAGATCTTAGAATTATTTTGTATTATTAAATGTATACTTGATTGCTTATGAAAATAATAAACAAAAAAAAACCTGAATACAAATGTTATTTATAAGAATTTCAGATTTGGCGCTTAATTTAGCTCTTAAGTTTTCCATGAAAAAAAAATTTAGCGTTTTCTAGCGCTTTTTGTCTAGTTTTTTTTGACTCCGAGTGGTTAAAGCAGCCTTGTAGCACTGGCGATGCGATGCCAGAAGCGTTTGAGTGCGAGAAAACTGTTCGCATGTATTCTAATGCACGAGCGCACGGTGGAGCGATTTTTGATGCGACAAACGCGAGCTTCTCGCAAACCTCTCGCATGCTTCTCGCATATAAACTCTTCTGACCACTTTTTCAAGGGAGTGAGTGCGAGAAACAAGTTAGAAGGTTCATTTTTGCTGTTCGTTTTTTGAAATAAAATAAAAACAAAGAAGATAAAATAAAACAAATATTGCTCTTGTGCAGCACGTGTTACCTGAAGAAATGTAAATGTGTATCCTTCTCCAACTACTCCGATTTATTTTATTAATGATGAAGTTGTTGAAAGTGTGGATCACTTTAATGATCTTGGTGTTATATCTTTGACAAGAAGCTAAACTTTAACCTCCATTTGGATTCCATTGTCAGTAGGGCAAGAGGCCGATTGGGACTTATAACACGTTTTTCAAAAGAATTTAAGGACCCATATATCACCAAACTTCTATACTGTTCTCTAGTCCAACCTGTTTTGGAATATTGTAGTCCTGTTTGGTCTCCGAGCTATGAATCTGGAATTTAAAGAATTGAAAGCATTCAAAAACAATTTCTTCTTTTTGCATTACGCGATTTACATTGGGACCCCGAAGTTCGTCTTCCCTCCTACATAAGTGGATTAAAGCTGCTGAATATGCAGTCATTGGAAAAACGAAGAGAAAAATCATATGCATTATTTTTATTTACCGTCCTGACTGGCAACATAAACTCCACCCATATTCCTAGTTCTATAAACATCAATACTAGACCGAGGGCAACAAGGAATCCAATATTTTTATATCAAAGGATTATATCAATAACTTGACGAAGGATTAAATTTAACAAAATTAAATTTAAAACAAATTTGAATAGAAATGTTAGTAATTGACTAACTGTGGCTTAAATGTTTAGTAGTTAAATAAATAAAATTAAAAAAATAAGTTACGTAAAATTAAATAATATGGATACCGAATATCTGATATCGGGAATATTTTTTGAAAAGCCTCCACTTTGGGATCAAACAAATAAAAATTATCACAACAGAATTGTTGTTGGAAATAAATGGAAAAAAGTCGCTGTGGAGTTATAGGAACTTTTACAAAATAGGTCCAGGTTCCTTGCATCAGATGATCAATTTTTTCTAGATCGTTATCGAACGTTTTGACCGACATTCTCAAGCAATTTTATTTCATCCTTTCTTAATTGGGGATACAAGTGATAAAACTCCACTTCTTTTAAATATATTTTGTGAACTTTCGCTCTTTTTCAGCTTTTAAGCAATTTAAAATATAAATTTTCCGTTAAAAATGCATCTTCTGAAGAGGAGTCCATCTTGTCTCATTAAGGAAAACCACAGCACAGGAAAGCTTTTACTGTGCGCACCTTGTCGCATCTCGAACTGTTTCTGGTATCGTTTTCCGCCTCTCATCGCGCATCGCATCGTTTTCTTGTGCTAATGTACGCGCGGCCTTACCAAATCGATTATGGTTGGCTGATCTGTAAACGGTGTGACGAAAGGTTTCCCTTTTCTCACAAGTCATAACAAGTACACAATTCCTTGACTTTGCACAGCCATATGACACCGAAGCGTAGACATATCTAAAATTGGCTTGGGTGGAGAAAAACAGCAGACATAAATAATAGGTGTGCGTTTATAAACATTTTAACCACTTTTATTTGGCAGCATCACTAGTATCGGAATGTAAGTGGTACTGGAGGAAGCTCCATGTAATTCTACCAATCTCATAAGACATCCCGTACCGTAATTAGTTGCAGTAGATTTACAGAGTATTTCGGTGACCAAATTTAGCCCTTTATCAGCAGTATTAGCACTGGAGAGCATGTGCGCCTTTAGTCTGGTGCTCTCACTCTCCGGAGTTTCGCTAGCCGAGGACCGCAACCACGTTTGTTGTAGGACCGCTCTCAGTCGAACCTGGAATAGGTACGTATAGTAATCCAGCTATTGTAAAGGTGGTCTAAGGTCATAGAAAAATGGTACATCCAAAGGTAGTATTTCTTTTGAAAGACCCGGACTACTCAGCTGCAGACGAAAAACACATAACATACAACGGCTATTGGAATGAAGGAATAGACCGCGGAACGTTTCGTAGACCTGCATAAAGTTTTTTTTGTCCTGTATCTGCCTTCAGACGAAATGTTGTGCCCTCGATATTCTATACAACTGACATACCAAAGGTGTCCTCCCAGCGAAATTTCTGTCAAATTTATGTTGTTAGTCATACGTAGACGACTTCGAAAGAGCCCATTTGTCATTTACTTCCCCAGTGAAGAGGAATGACAAAACGGACAAACGCCATCGAAGGAATCAACAATACACATTTAATCTATACAGATGGTTCCAAAATGGATGACGGCTTTGGTTCGAGACTCTGAAATACTTGGTCTATCCAGTTCAATCAGACTTCCTGATTACAGCAGCGTGCTCCAGGCTGTGGTTCTGGCAGTGACAGCCGCTGCAAAATAAGTTCAAATGATGGCGATACCTCATGCAGATATCACTTTTTCCATTGACACCCTAGCGGCAGTGAAAACTATTTCTGCCGTTGAAATTAAATCTAAACTTGTAATTCGTTGTCGCTAAGAGCTACAGGGTCTTGGCTCTCAGCACAATGTAAGAATCTGCTGGGTCCCCGGACATAAGGAAAAAAGCTGATGAGCTGGCAAGAAAGGGTTCTTCACTTGTACTTAACCAGGTCCATATCACAGTATTAACTCTCCGCTGCCATCTCAAACAGGAAATTGAGAACAAAATACTGGCAGCGACGGAAGGCAGATGGATGAACTCAATTCCTGTGTCATAACCAGGAAAATGTGGCCAATCTATAACAGACAGAAGACAAAAACAATTCTGCGAATGAGCAAACAGGACATAATATGCTGAAATATCACACCAAGAAATGGAAATCAATATTGATGACCTGTGCATGAGGACAGTACACAAATTCTTTGCCACTGCCCGGCACTCTGCCAGACTAGATACAGAATTCTTGGAATACATTTTTCGAAGACTTAGAAGACCTCTCTGAAAAGTTTATGAAAGACTTGCATAGATTTGTATTACCCTCGGTTTGGCTTGACAACGGTGTTTCATAAGACAGTACCCCTAGGGCATCACTCCGGATCCACATTCATCTAGTTGTGGCGGGTGCAGGTTCCCCCTACCCCGCCAACTCTCTTACTTATACCTAAACATAAGAGATAAATACTATCTCTGGAAGGATAATTTTTCTGTCTTGCTCCGTAAATGGAAGACTGGATTTTAGATATCAATTTCAGTTATTGTATAGATCAATGAAGTCATCCACAACTTGCTCATAACTTCATTCATAAATTTAATAAATCTTTTATTAGTTTTTTTTTTTTAATTTGAATACATGCGACTAATATAAAATTTTAATATTTTCTTGGCGTTGTCATATATACAACCCCAAAAATATTAAATTTAGCGCCAGTATTCTTAACTGTGCATGATCTGGCATCACTGAACAAATGAAATAACGCGCAGCATCAAGTCACCACCCACAGCACCACACTGCTGATGCTGTTATTTTTCGACTGATGAAATAAATTTAATTTGAACATGTGTCAATTGCGGTCTTTAGCTCAGCTCCTAGATAAATCAGAAAGCTGACTTAAAACGTCAACGTTCATATGCTGGCGCACAAAATACAACTTCAGGCGTTGAATCGACTTTAGGTCGTAAATATCGTAAAGTTCAACGCGACGCCTGACTAGACCTACACCTACTCTCTACTCTCAGGCGCGTTTGACAACTTTAGAATTTTGAATGGTTCGATTTGATGTCATGGGGTGTGCCGTTCTTAGTTGGAGTGGCACAGAACCACTAATGTTTATCACACACAAGTTGTAAAAAGCAATATGATGTTTTTTTAATGCAAATTAATTGATTTAGTGTGTGAAAATTAGCGATACCTTTTTTTGTGGAGCTAATACTTATTTATTTAGATTTTCTTGGATAAAAAAAAATTAATCATTGGTCTTGTATCTTTGTTAAGATTGCTCTTGCATCACTCTTATGAATGATTTTTTTTATCGATTTTGGAGAATCCTTTTTTTAAATCTTGCACAAAAATTACAGCTACAAGAAAAAAGAGAACAGACTTGAAATTTGAATTCTGGGTCGGCATTCTGTAAGGCGAAACGATCAAACGTTTTCGTGCGCACGAATGATTTGCCCTATGTTCCACAAGCAAATTTCTTCGTGCACACGAAAACGCTTGAACGTTTCGCCTTACAGAATGCCGACCCTGCTCTCTATATGTGTACACTAGCTAAAACCAAACCGAACTTTTAATCGGTCATGCTCTACTTTCACAACGCGTATTCGCTTCAAAGCAGCATTTCGTTTTACAAAATTGTTGCTCACGGTCGCGCGCTTTGCTATTTAAAATCGTAAAGATTCGATAAAGCGTGTCAAAGCGCGACGACGAACGCACGCGTTCAACGCGAAATTTTGAGCTCGGCATAACCGCTATTATATTGACTAAGAACAATGTTAGTAATAACAATAATAATAAAAATCATTTTGGTCAAAAATGCTTCTAAAAGTAGGCGCTGATCGACATAGCACAAACCTTTAAAAATATTGAAAAAACAAAGTTTTATCGAGTTCTGTTCAGTAATTAAAACCCCTAAAGTTCTACTACATGGATGCAGATATTCATTTGTCATTCACCCTGACATCAGTTTGGGTAGTGTAAATAAAACGGCAACTAGTTCTGTTTCTTGAACGCAATCTTAGTAACTTTTTTATCATTGGATGGCATCCGATGGACGCCATTATCTTAACTTCCTCCGCAATTAGTTCGAGTCCTATTGGATGAGTACATTCAGAGAGAGAGAGAGAGAAGCCACTTTCCAGCGTATTCATAGGTGTGTGTTGTTACCCTCTCTTCGGGGGTAACAGTCACCTTTCCTGTTGCTAGAGTTTTGTATCATAATATGACATAAGAACCCACATATGGGCCCTCATTTTATATCATCATCCTTCCTCTAACAGATAGGATGTTCATCTGAGTTATGAAAAGCACTTTGGGTGCATACCTATTTACTATGAAGCGGTTTCGTTAATAATATTATACGAAAGTCAGTTATATGACCCTCAACAAAGGCATCGAAGCCAAATTTCAGTAAATTTGTCTGAGCTTCACCTCAACTTGACGTTAATTGGTATAGTACGAGTATGGTACTAATTAAGAAGAGTAAAGCACGAGTCCATATCTAGATGTACACACCTACCGCGGCGTGTAAGAATTCCTCCTCAAGAAAGGACTTGGCTGGCATTTGGAAAATAAATAAATCAGGCAATGCAAATGGAAAACAACTTCACTCAGGCACATCCCACAAAATTTCACACAAAAGTTACTGCTATTAGGCATGCATAACCAAACCATGTATAGCTGCAGCAGTAGGAGCGGCGCGTGCTACCTGAATTTAATTTTCGTAATTAAACCAACTGCAAGTGCACATTGTAGGAAATACTTTTCTGCACCTACCCAATTCGAAGGAGCGTACGAGTATACGAATACTTTGTGTCAACATTCGCTGCAAGCTACCAAGTTTCATTTCACTCAAAGATCTGGCAGCGAACACAAGAAACATCACCGAAAGTCTACAGAACTGGTGCTGGTATATCCCTTGCACGGCCATATTTGCACAAATAAAAGTATAAATTTCGTCCTGCAATGCATAATTCATGCCGACGAACATTTTATCAAAATTCATTAAAGCCTTCATTAAGTTTGCCAAGTATTTCGTTTTAGTGTTTGTGTTTGTCCTGCACCCGCCTTGCTGCGCACAGTATCTCTGGCTTTGAATGTGAGCCAAGATACAGTTGGTACGTTGGAGTGTGTGTGTCTTTGAGCAACGACGACGGTAGCAAATAAAACTTTGCATTTTAGTCACGTATTTTTTTAAAACAGTTTACTGAACATACAAAGTGGATAAAGGTAGACACACTTAATTACCTCAGAGATAGGATTATCTTTTCCATGTTAATCAAGTATAATTAAGAAATTTCATTAAAATGTTAAGCGAATACGAATTTATTATATGGGTAACGTACGTACTCCCATCTCTGCACTGCTGCACTCGCAGAGCCTCTGCTTCTGCAATGCATGGAAATAGTTCATACACCCAGCCGCCTAATTTCGTTCGCGTTTGAGATAAGGAGTTATGGCAACATTTTTACATTTGCCGATAACATTGTGCAATTAACGGCGAGAAGTTGTCCTTATCCTTGAAGAGTTTTGTGGAAAAGTTGCTCAATATGTCAGGCTACTTAAAGGTTGAAGGCGAACCAAACTGCCTGTGAAAAGTGCAATATTGAAAATTTAATTACGCGCAGCGAATAAAGTCGCTCGCAAAATGAAGTCATCGACGGTCGTCTCGTCATGTGTGTAATGGCGATATAAAGTGTCCTTAATGTTTGCTTGCATACTGAGTACAGCGTGTGTTGGGATGTCGCTCTGCCTTCAGTGACGTGGTGGCCTGAAAGACAGGATTAAATGTGCCAGGTTCGAAAATTTAATTTGTCCCGCTGTGTTATTGTTCGTGTTGTCTGTTTATCCTTATTTTTATTTTTCGTCGGTATATGCATAGTAATATGGAGGACGAAAGATGTCTCTTTTTTTTTGGCGCGCGGTAGTTGAAATTAATATACTTATAGTCGCATTCGGAGGGAGAGTGCTATGTAGTTGGTCGGTATATTATGGTACCACCACAAATGAAATTATTGAGCTGTGAAAATAATTTGGGAGATTTAAGCCTGGTAAAGTTGGCTTTAGCGGGAATGCAATTTTTATTAAGTAAATGACCGAAAGCGGGATGATTCGGTCGAAGGCGCGCGCAATTAATTGTCAGATGAATTTTAAAAGCATTTCGGTTGATAAATATTCCTCTCCTCGGGGGTGTTATATTTATATCACTGCCATGCGAAGTCATTGAATTATTTTAAATGCGAAGCGAGTATTAAAAATATTTTAATTCGAATGGGGATGTAAATACTTTTGCTTCCAATAATAATCCCTTTCAAGTTAAGGAAGTGCTTTCGAGGAATTCAACAAAAAAAAAAAAAACACATCCTGCCCAAGAACCCAGGAGATGCTGTTCGATTTATTATTTAAAGGATCATGTATCAAATTTTTCTAAACGACTGCTTAACATGACCTTTGAAAATTTCCTTAAGTATCGTGCCCTAACTTTGCTTTCAAACATCCTCCTAAACCATCAACCGCAATATCTATATGAAATGTTTACTAATGCATCATCGCAAAGGTCGCGGATCCTAATTAATCCGCGTCATGCCTCCCTTACATCCGAACGCCAATTTTTTGTGTACTCAGTCCGCCTTTGGAATTCTTTACCGCGCTCTATAAGAGAAGAGGACGACTTTGCGAGATTGAAGAATAAACTTAGACTTTTTTTTTCTGCGTAACTTTAATACTAGTATGATTTTGAATTTTCGTTTACTATTTTTTTTTTTCCTGGAATTAATTTTTTGTAAAAATAATTGTAAACCCTAGCTCTCATTTTGTTTAATTGTAGCTTATCACTAGTTTATAAGACAACATGTCTTAATGTGAATATGCATTTCTTTCTTAAATAAATAAAATATTAAATATTAAATGGATCAGCAAATGGATCAAAACCGGAAGTGAAATTAATTTGTATATTGTGCATCTTTTGTTGCGACTGCTTACTATTACAACTGACGAAAGAGGTAGATGCTTACCGTTGGAAAATCGCTTGCCCCAAGCAGGGCTAAAAATGTACTTCATTTATTTTTTTTTAGCAACTTATTTCTACTTCGTTTGACTCATCTATCTATCTATATATTTATATAAAAATTGAGCCTTAAAATTGTGTTCGTTTGTCGCCGATTCACGCCTTAACGCATTTACAGATTCAACCAAACTTTCACATATCTTTGGAATTGGTCTATATATGGTTTTTGTGAAGTTTGGTTGAAATCGGAAAACGTATATGTGTGTTGTGCAAGTAAGTAAGAGTGGTTATGAGTGGACGATTTTGAGCCTCCTCAACAATTAATACTATATTTTTGTAGATCTAAATATGTTTCGGAGGGCTACTTCTTAAAAAATTGATAAAGTTTTAATAACAATTTCGCAAGTATTATAGTATTAACATCTCACTTTTTTTTTTATTAATATTATTGTGTGACTTTGTGTTATTTATCGTGGAATGAAATTCACTTGAATTGAATTGAGTTGAATGAAACGAAAAGTTTCTCATTATTTTAAAATATATCTACTAATGTACTATGTACCTATTAATTTGTGAAACTTTAAAACCTGTAATTATTAAACGAAGAACTAGTCGATGTTATGTTTTCCTTCCGAATAAATATTTTTTTTCTATATACCTAAATTTGTTTTTTTCTTTATATAAATTTGGTTTCTTAATTTTTTTTTTTTTTTCATTATCTGCTACCCTTTTTTAAAATCTATTTCGATTTTTTTGGGCGATTTTCTACACTATCTGGGCTCAACATTGGCAGCCCTGGTCCCAAGTATGCGAATTGCTGCCAATGCATTGGGATCATGTTACGCATCTGCCGATGGGTATGTGTGGACGGAAACAGATGGAAAAGCTAATGCCAACGATCGGCTGTCACTTGTTAATTTGTTCTTGATCCCGAACGATGGTCTTAACCTTCACTTTAGCAACTATTAAGATGAGGAGAAAGATGATGATGAAAGAAAGATGATGTGTAAGGTACTCTTTAACTCAGCGTTTCCCAAAGGGGTTCCGTAGAAAAAACATAATTTTTGGAAGAAAATATTTTGCAGGTTACTTCAGATGATGAAAGAAGCATAAACCAAAATTCGGTTACCCTTAAAAAAATCGTTGGCAGAGTATCTCAACGAGAAAAAGGACGAAATCGACATCAATTGTTCATCACTTCTTAATCAAAATTTTGAATCAGAAGATTCTAGTTTGAATACATTTTATGTTGGACTGTAAGATGAATACCCTGCAGTCGCAGAAAAAGCTCTTATGGTTCTCCTTTCATTTGTATTTTGTGACATCTTACTGATGCGAGCCTGGGTTTTCGGCTTACACTTACACAAAAAACAACAACAGCCTGGACGCAGCTCCAGACCTTCGAATTCAGTTGTCGGACTATAAAAATTCCTCACTTACAAAAGTTACAACGTATTTTTTGTTGTACAATAAATGTTTTATAAAACTTAAAATTATTATTATTATCCGCCAAAAAAAGTTTGATCTTGTAGGGTTCCGTGGTCGAACAAATTGGGAACCTCACCTATAGTAGTCCAACCCTCCACTGCACCTACTCCGCATACTGTCTAGAAAAAGAACAAGCGAAATATTTCAAGCTTATTCTTAGCACTTAACTGACAGCTGAAGGTTACATGTTATAGATGAGGTCGATGTGTTGGAAGTGCATGTCTGAAAGTGTGACACTGATTGTTGCTGCCAATAACTTATATTGCACATTGTCGCAGTAACAAAAATCTGGAAAGTTTATAAAACACGAAAAAATCATACATATCGTCTTGAGCCAATATGAATACGACTGTCCTTTGATTTTTCTCTTATCTACTATCTTAATATAACAAAAATGCCATGACAGTGGAAAAATTTACCTAAATTTAAGCCTGAAGTAGATAACTTCACGTGAAGTCCAATATTCGCAAACATTTTTTCAGCCGAAATGTCAAAATGAACTTTCCAAGAATAGGCCTTTTTTATTATACTCACATGATCTATATAGATCATAAAAAAGGCCTAATAATAGCTACTTCTGATTTGTAGGTTGCGATACTGAAATGTCTCCACAGCTACTTCCCTTGGATTTGATTGTACTTCGCTCTAAATATTTGAAAGTTCGGCGTGAAAAATTATTTGTAGGAAAATAGTGTAGTGTATTTATGAACTCATTTAACTGGTACTGCCTACCAGTCAATGAATGCAGTGATACTAAAACGTAAACTTAATTTATGATTTTAATTAACGTAATAAAAAAAAATTAATTAAGTTCAATAGTTCAATTGGAATAATAAAGGGTGATTTTTTAAGAGGTTTAGAACTTTTTTTAAAAAAAAAACACAAAAAATTCGAAAAAATGAATGAAATATTTATTTGAATCGATAGTTTGAACCTTGCAATTTAATGTTTAAAGATAATTTCATGCAAATGTTGACCGCGGCTGCGTCTCAGGTAGCCCATCCGCTGAGTCCAATTTTGGCATACTCTTTCACACATATCGGCCGGTATCTCACGAATGAATGCATGGATGTTGGCTTCCAGTGCGTCAATCGAAGCGGGCTTGTCCCTATACACATTAGCCTTGGCATACCCTCACAAAAAATAATCTAATGGTGTCAAATCGCACGATCTAGGCGGCCAATTGACCGGCCCGAAACGTGAAATTAACTGTTCACCAAACTCGCCTCGCAATTGCGCCATTGTTTCGCGTGCTGTGTGGCATGTGGCACCGTCTTGTTGAAACCACATATCATGCAAGTCAAGAACTTCCATTTCGGGCAAAAAAAAGTTTGTTATCATCGCTCGGTAGCGTTCACCATTGACAGTAACGCTGCGATTCGCATCATCTTTGAAGAAATATGGCCCAATAATGCCGCCGGCCCATAAACCGCACCAAACAGTGGCTTTTTCGGGATGCATTGGTAGCTGTTGCAATGCTTCTGGCTGATCTTCACTCCAAATGCGGCAATTTTGCTTATTTACGTACCCATTCAACAAAAAATGAGCCTCATCGCTGAACACAATTTTTCGATAAAAAAGCGGATCCTCGGCCAGCTTTCCAAGAGCCCATTCACCAAAAATTCGGCGTTGTGGTAGGTCGGCTGGCTTTAGTTCTTGCACCAGCTGTATCTTAAAAGGCTTTACGCCCAAATCCTTCCGCAAAATTTTCCACGTAGTGCTGTAACAAAGGCCTAACTGCTGGGAACGGCGCCGAATCGACATTTCGCGGTCTTCTGTCACACTAGCTGATACGGCCGCAATATTTTCTTCACTACGCACAGTACGTAAACGTGTTGGTGGTTTAATGTCCAACAAAGTAAATTTGGTGCGAAATTTGGTCACAATCTTCCGAATAGACTGCTCAGAAGGTCGAGAATGCCGATCATAAAATGGAAGCAGCGCGCGATGAACATTTCGAACCGACCACGAATTTTGATAGTAAAATTCAATAATTTGCAAGCGTTGTTCATTTGTAAGACGATTCATGGTTAAATTGCAAACCAAACTGAAGCTGTTTGACAGTGACACAAGGTACTAAACACACGTCAGCTTTCAAAACCAGTGTTGCCAAAACCAAACCAGCTAAAAAATCACCCTTTATAAGTATTTAAAGAACATGTTCATTTTTTAAAATGTATATCTTTTAAATTCAACTTTTATAAGTATGTTATACTAAAAATAGTACTACATTTTTCGATATTTATGTTTGTTTTTTTTTATAAACGAAAAAGCGACATCTAGATATCGAAAAAAGGCATCCATTTGAAAATAAGTTTTACTCATGATTTTTTTACATTTTAATACATATCACTGTTACAAAAATTTAGAGCAAAATATTTGTCGAAAAATATTTCCCATATTAACCTAAAGTGGCTGTCAACACCTCGCAGATGTATGCCCCTGAATTAAAATTATACGAACTGTTCTAATCTAATGTTATATAAATATTTGAATACGTTACTATGTCAATATGGCGGCGACAAATTGAATGTCACCAAAGTGCTTTCATTTAACTGATAAGCTTTTTGTATAGGGAACTGTTAACTTAATTTTACCAGCCTTAATGGCGACATATACCCCTACACTTTTTTGTTGGTGCACATCTATGGCACAGTACCTTTCGAATGATATAAGTTTCATTCTACTCATTTCATAATAAATGCTTAAAAAGTGTACGGAAACTTTGGATGTTCACGTATTAATATAATTCAATTTTTGGTTCATTATGCAACTACCTAAACACACTTTTTCAGTCTTTCAGCAGTTAAACATTGGCTGCTATATAAAATAAAAGAAATAGGACTAAACTTACTAAAGCTCTAGTAATAGTTTAATACCTTTTCCTGATCATGACCAAACGCAGTGGTTTTCCAAATTCATAGTATTTTTGTGGTGCTCTTGTTACCAAACCAGATAAAAGTTGACAAATTACCAAAAATCACCAATCAAAAAAAAGTTACCAAATTTGATAAAATATTGCCAAAGTGTCAACCGTGTGTGTCAGGCGCTGAAATAGCGCAAAATGAAGAAGAGATTTTCTTAGCCGGAGAGTCTGATATAGTTGGTTCATTCACAGGGGTAGGCGTAGTGGAGTCGGAAGGTGTTGAGACAAAATCAGAGCCGTGATTTTTCAGCATCAATTCTGTCTCTGTTTTTTTAGAGCGGGTGTTAAGGGAATCACTTGCATATCATCGATTGGAATAGGACTCTGATCTTCATGAAGCGATTTTCCTCTAATACTGGTGCATCTTCGACATTCATGTACCCTTTCGTACTTTTTTTTCCAAAGATTCGATGTCATCTTTCATCAGTTTGGCGCACTTCGAGAGACTGTAAATACTGCCGACCGAGCATTGTAAGGGGTTTTCAATAAGGACAAGTCGATGTGAAAATGAAGTCAAACAAGCCGTGTGTGGGGTATTTATGAAATTCTTTTTTATGTAAACGACCCATGCAAGCGATTTTGTATCGAATATAACATCATTTAAATGTCTCCCCGGGGTGCGGAGGCACAGATCCGAGTGGTCGAATTTTTCATGACTCTGTCGCATTGATCCGGCTGAATTTGAACGATAACATTAGTTATGTTGGGAATTTACCTGTACCTTTTTCTTGGTCCACATTTGATATATGTAAATCGGTTCTGAAATAACGCCCTTTTAACGGTTCGACATAATAACTTGGATCCTACTAGTACAAGGATGTTGATTTTGCTGTTGATCAGGCAGTATTTCTCTATTAAATTTATCATTAGTTTCTAAACTCCAGGGCCGGGTACAAGTCAATCTTAATATTAACAATAATTATACCACACATTTCCTTAACGAAAACCCCCCACCAAACACATTCCCAATTTCTACCCGCAATGACATCGAATGCCTACTTCTATTTGCGCTATTCATCATAATCTCTATCACGACGACTTATCCTTCCGCCTTTATTACAACTCAAAATACCCATTCGGTTAATGGCTACGATTTGATGCGATAAATATAATTAAGCGACAGAAATACATCTCCTTGAACAATTCAAACGAAAGACACATCTACCCCACAAAATGCTAAATCTCGTGATTTTCATTTTACTACTGTCTCGTCGTTTGTGTCTAAAACTGTGTCAACTGTCAGAGCATTTTTCTTTATCTCTCTCTAAGCAATTTTCGTTCAAGATTCCACCATAAAAAATAAATAAAAATAATATATCCTTGTGACCAAGATTCGTCCTCATTCAAAACAAGCACAAGAGAATAACAACCGCAAATGACAAATTTTAATGAGTGCGCATTATTCAAACTATTATACGTGTGTAATCCGTGATTAGTTTTCAGGTGTAACTAATGCACTTGTGTAGTCCACTTGCAAGTCCGCAATGTTGTGTTGTTTAGGAAATTAATTAAAAATTTCAGTTCATTTGTCGACTATAATTGCACGAGTGTATTAACAACATTTTTGGGCACACATGCCGTGTCGATTGATATTGAATTGAAAACACATGAAAGGATTCTATTAGGCAGAACGATGCGTTACACACGCTAAATATAATTACTTGCAAATCGCGATGATGCTGCAATTTACGGGAACATATTTTCAAGTGCGGTCCCCAGCTGTACACATGTGAGTGTGTGAAAATTGTTTTGCACTCATTTCGACAGATTTAAATTCCCCATGCGAGTGTAATATTTTGGGGCGATCTTCCATTCGGAATATATGCTATAAAGTTCAAGATTTTAATTTCGACAGCAAATATGGTTGGCCGGGATTCATAATTTGATTTCAGTTGAAAATTTGTACTGTGAAATATACATAAAAATGGAAGGAAAGTGCTTCTGAACATGAGAACGCTAGCTGGGGAGTTCTCAATGTTCTAAGGGTCTTAATGTTTCTCTAAGAAGCCGTAATATGTGACATTATTACAGGCCAAAATTAACTTGATTTAGAGTTATACGGGTATTTTGTTGCCATGACAATCTATGAGTGGGCCAGTGCCAGATTGCGCTGAGTACACTTCTTTGGCTGGGTAAGAACTAAATAAGAAATTCAAAGAAGGCTGCAAAAGGGCATTCCACTTTGGTCAAGGTTGTAGTATAATATCTTCACATAAAGTACTTATCGGTGAGCTTGTTGTTTTTGCCAAAGGAAATTACTAGCTTTAACTTCAACTTTAGTTTCGGAAATTTTGTTGTTCTTAAGTGATGTTCAAAGCTTGCGAATTCGGCCATAAGCCAACTAGATAAATCCGATTGCACATGTCGAAATGAAACAGGGGAACAAATATTGCCTAAACTGGAAGTAGAAGTTTCTTAAAACAATAACATAAAGTACAGTAAAGGACTCAGCGTTATCACTTCAAAAAAAGCGTAGTAGATTGAACCCGAAAGGGAAGTAGATTTCAAAATAAATCGAAGTAAACGGTCACACCGTTACGGTTATTAGAGACCGTTACTTGAGCATGTTGAGAGAGTTTTTCTATCCAGAATTACGCCGAATGAGAATTTATTTCAACTGTGTGAGGTTTCATCAAGATGGTGCAACTCCTCACATAGCCCGGCCTGTTATGACAGAATTGCGACGAAAATTTCCCAATACGGTGATATCCAGAAACTCCACATTCCGTTGGTCCCCCAGTTCGCCTGACCTTACTGCCCCTGACTTTTTCTTGTGGGGTTATTGGAAACAGGAAGTCTACAAAGCAAAGCCAATAAATTTAAATGAACTAAAGCAATCCATTCGCAAAACAATTGCGGCTATTCCTGTCTCAACTCTCCAAGCAGTATTGAACATCTTTTTGTTAAGATGCCGCACATGCATGCAACGAGCAGGGGGCATTTAAATTCCATTATTTTAAAAAATAATTAAGCTATATTTAATAAAATTGAATGAGCTTTAACATAAATAAAAGAAAAATGAATTTCATACACTGAAAAAAAAGTAATTTGAGTTTCTTAATGTAGCAATATTCATCAGCCACCCTGTATAAAACATTTAAAAAAAAACTTTTAAGATATAACAATATTTTTTTTATTAAAATAAAGTCTTCATAAATGGTCTTCTCACTTCAATTTTACTAGTTTTTGCAAATCTTGATTGTCTAGAGCTTTTAAGAAAAAAATATCATAAATGGTGCACAACGATATGTTTATTAAATTATAATTTTGCCTACTAATCTTTATACACATTCTTGATTACTTCAAATATAAATATATTTTCATCGCGTTTGTAATAATTCTTTCACGTATTTGGCCAAACTTTTCAGAACAGACAGACAGGAACCAAAGCCAAACCAAACGTATCACCTCTTTGACAGAAAATTAAAAGGAAACCAATAATAAACGTCAGAAAATTGGAATACATTTTGTGTTTAAAGTGAAGTCTGATGCAATATATTATTTTGAAATGTGAAACTGGGCTTACATGAAATATTTTTTAAATATAAATTTTCTTTTGAAGTAAATTAAAGGGCATTTTTTATTAAAATTGAAGCGGATTGAATAAAGGATTTCTAAAGTGAAGTAGACATGAAGAATTTAACAATAGTGCGAAGTAGGGAGCAGATTTTAATTTCTTTCCAAAATTGGAGTAAATCTACTTCAATTTAAATAAAGTGGTATCGCTGGTTATGTTCTAAACCAATTATTTTATTTTTATTTTATTTTTAACATTTTCATTTCATGAGTCAAGAACGAGGAAAAAATATTAAAAATGAAAAGCTTTCCCTGGTTTAAGAAAATAAATGTTTAATGAGGTGTTTTCTTAGATTTAGATTTTTTTTCTTAAATCGTTCTTAGGATTTCTTGGCCCAAGAAACAGAAACAATTTTCTAAAACCAATGACTTTTTTCTGAAATCAAGAATAATTATTCTTGATCATAGATGGCATATGTTGAAAACGGAATGTGAACTTAAAAACGTTTCTAGTACATAATTTCAATAAATTTTTCATTAAATCGTGAATTTATTTTTCAAACTAATTTATGCGAACCAAAATTTCCTTAAAATATGAATATTATGTTCATTTTCTTATATCAAGTACTTACTTCTTTGGATTTTCATCGAAATCATTTTCTTCAGTCAATAAAGAATTTAGAACTAAATTAAAATATAAATATAAATATATAAAATAACTATTTTTATTTAGAAAAGCAAGTTATTTACATCATTTTAGTTATTTTAAATTATATGTTACATTAAGTCATAGTGTTCTTGCGTTTATAATTCTCATGTTGAACTTCCAAGGTTTCGTTGTATTCAAGATTTAGAGCGATGCAGGAAATATTTTCTTCGAAAAATTCATCTGTTTTTTCTATGCTAAGTGAGGAAAAAAAACTAAATAAAAAGAAGATCAATGATAGACAAAATAAAATAAATATGCACCTAAATAGCGACCGTACTTTGAACACTTTTCAACGCGAAAGAAGAGTTGATATCTGATTCATACCAGATCAGTGATCTCCTTCTGGGGTTATCTACCGTAGTCATATGAACCAGATCTATCATTTTTATACATTAAAAGGTTTTCTTTCCTATATTCAGATGGCAGGTTAGACCAAGCACCTCTAAGAGGACATCTGGCTCTCATTATACCACTCACTTCTGAATAGGACTGGTCGGATTTAAAGTTGCCGAACTATTTCCATTTGATAAAGTCAGAGATCAGCTGTTTATAAGACGTACCTCCACTGTGCTATCGACGCAGTTCGTTAACTAGATCCAGCGTGTGGTTCTCATCTACCTAGCATTGTAAATCTCATTGCATTTACTTGAATAGAAATTTAGGCATGCAAATACAATTACTGATCTGACTCTCGGCTTCCCCATTTCTCCCATTTTCCCCAATCCATCTGGAATTTTTGGAAATGAACCTCTCAAGGCTATTTGCTAAGGCTTACTGACTATAATTTTCGATTCCATCAATATTACCTCGTTTGAATTCGTTACGTCCATGGGATCCTATCCTTTCGAATGGACCGGTTGTAGGCTTACCTCTTTTCGAGTTAAGGCCGCACTCGCATTTCAACTTTCCTTCTTCGGTAAAGTGAAACTAACGCCATGTCCGGGTCAAATACAAACATATTTATGACTGTGTTATTACACCTTCGACTTATTTCCATATCCCTGTCATATGTTTGACTTTTGACCGGGTTAAAAATGGAAATATTTCATGTCCTCGTTCATAGCTACATCCATAGGGCTTGCCCTGTATTCCAAAGTCTCTATCACCCAAGAATTTTGGTGACAAAGGCTGCGACTAATTTAGACGCGGTCGCTCAGTCCTCAGCGATTAGAGCGCTAAACAACACTGAAAATAAAACCCTGGTATATTTGATAAAAATGAGGCTTGATTCAACAATTTTTTTGTCAATATACGTCCAACAAAATGTTTCTATCAAATAAACAAACTTTTAGTAAGTTTTATCTTGTCTTAAAGCTTTTGTTGTGATGATAAAAAAATTGTTGTTTTAACAAATATCGTTTGTTTGTGCGCATAAAAATAATTTGTTAAATTAATCATAATGTTGATAATTTAACAAAAAGAGATTTGCCAATCAACAATTAACTGTTGCTTTCACAAAGAAGTTTATCAATTTGGTCTTTGTCTTTTTGTCGAATTAACAAACAAATTGTTAATAATATCGAACTAGTTTGTCAATTCAGCTATTGTATTTTGTTAAAACAGCACAAATATTGTTGATTGATAAAAATAATTTCTCTTTATTTATCTAAATAAAGAAATTATATCCAGAATATTTCTACAATACCCTTGTAAAATAAATTAGGTATTGATAAATGATACGCAAAACAAATAAGTTTAATAATTAGATTTATTTAAAAAAGGAATTATACAAATTAAATAATCTGCACTCCCAATGGTATTTCCTTATCCAGAGGAAAATGTTGCCAATTGTTTTGGCGTTGTATAGGCAACGACTTCATATTTTTTACAATTTGTATTTAGTACGTAGAAAAGTAAGATGTTGCACTTTCAGATAAGATAGTATATATAATATATCTACGGTGACCATGTTCTCAATCACATAAAAGAGGACATTGTTTTTAAATAAAAATAACTATGCAGTCAAAAATGGTGAAATTACATTTTAACTATCAAAATTTGTCGGTTTTTGTAGGTTTGATAAAAGGAATTGACTTGGTCTTTGAAAATCAAAACAAGATCACAATCAACTCCAGCTTTGTAAGACTTGAGAAGGTACCTACTCGCAATCTCCCATATTTCTTATTGTAGGAGGAAGGCCTTTAGGAAAAGACGACATTTTATGAAAAGAGGACAATTCTTTAAGTAAAAAATTAGAGAGGACATAGTAGGGAAAAAGAGGACTGTCCTCTAAAAAAGAGGACGAATGGTCACCGTAAATATATCATATAAATAAAATTGGTGTAGTTCTGTTCGACTAAGATTGATTTTGACTGCATGTCTTTAAATGCAAAAATCTTAGAAACTATTGAATATATTCTGATGCATTATTATCAGTCCTATAGAGGATAAATAGGCCCACAATATCCACTTTGTTTCAACTCTATATCGCTATAAATTCCGGAAAAAAATTGACAAGAGTAATTTATTTTATCGTTTGGTTTCGCTTTTTTCTTTGTCACGCTTTCCGTTCGAAAATACTAGGAGCATTTAAATATAGTAAACACCAGCTTATAGAGGACATCTGCGGTTACATTTTAGGATATCCATGAATTCAATAACTTAAACAGTTTTTAAATAAATAGGCAAAATTTTAAACATTTGTACTATTTTCACATGGGTGAGTGGATATGCATTTCATTCTCAAATCAAACACACTAACCGCGCAATATATTCACATCTCTTTTAACCTTATTTTATTCCTGTGGCGGAGAGGGAGACAGACAGAGGCAGTATGCTGTTTGGTTTGCTAAGAAAAAAAAAAAACCCATAAAAGAAATGTCAAATATGTAGGAAAAATATGTTTACCTCTGTTTTGCTTACAAAAAAAAAAAAATCTATGGAAGAAATATCAGATAGGTATAGCTTTCAGTGATACCAGATCGTGGGTAATTACCCATTTCGTTTTTTATAGAGTAGAGTTTTTAAATAGCGTTTTTAACAGCCCATGGCCTCAATGCTCATAAAATGGTATTAAAAGTTGGAGTTCCCATAACATAAGCAACATAATGCTTTACATGAGGCTTTAATTTTAACTGGGTGTGGTAAAGGAGATGCGGTGTTTATACCAAGAATACAAATAATTCACAGTAATTATTCATTTCAGTTTAAACCGATTCGATTGCCTATTAATGTTTGTTTTGAAATGACAATCCATAAGTCACAGGATCAAACTTTAAGAAATGCGGGAGTTGATTTAAGCAAGAATTGCTTCAAGCACGGGCAGTTATATGTAAAGTTCTCCAGGATAAGTAATGCAGGAAATATCACTATCTTAGTCGATAGAAACAAAACAGCCAAACAAATTTGTCCCCAACAAGACAGCAAATTTCTTAATTTTGTTTCCATCAACTGTTCTGAAACCACATTTTACACGGGCGAAGCCGGGTGGGTACAGCTAGTATTGTAAATATAAAAGTATATGTAAATGTTTTTTTTCAGGCAAATACTTTTTTTAACATCGAAACTTCAATATATATGAACACAGTAGGTTTTTACCTGGTGAAAATTCAATAAATTTTCTGAAATATGAACAACACAACAGTGTCAAAATAAATTAAAATTTCCTTTGTGTAGCGAATAGCTCCATTTTTAGACAAGAAATATTTCCACATGCGGCATCCATTTAATTAGTTTTAATATATTATTATCTTAACTCACTTTCTCCGGTTACAACTTGCTGCTGATCTATTTCGCGTGTGAAATATAAATGACGCCATCAATAGCATTGCATTTAAAGGATTACAATTACAATGTTTAAAATGTATTTTTATTGATTCAACACGTGTATTATCAACTCTACAAAATGTTTGTTACTTCTACAAACATATTTTTCATTTCAACAAATTGTTTGTAATATTGGCTAACAAACAATTTGCATAAGTTTTGTCACTTTAACAAACATTTACAAAGGTCATTTTTGGTTCCGTTTTTATTGATTTCTATAACAAAAATTTTGTTAATTCAGCAACAAAATTGTTCAATTGATTCAATACCGATTTATTAATGTGAAAATTTTGTTTTGTTAATCCGACAAAGTAGTTTTGTAGTAAACGTTTTATCCGTTTGACAAAATATTGTTCAAATTGATAAGCCTTAAGTTGTATTGATAAATTTTATTTATCATTACAACAATTTTTATTCAATTCAACAAAATTATTTTCATCAACTTTGTCTAAGCCTTACGAATTTTTCAACTGCTCCACCTTCCGCGAAAGTCTGCAAGACATACGTCTTATTGACTGTCTTGAGGAAACTTCTCAATTCCGCCGTTAAGGAATACAAATGTAAGTCTATTCTGTTCGTCCCAAAATCACAAATCACACAAACTCTGCCTAGAGTCCCATGGAGCCTTTTTTTATTTTTTATTTATTTACTAAGTATATAGGACTCAAAAAGTATTCCTGTGACATCACCCCAATCAGTCTACCAGCGTAGCCAATACGTAAGTGCATTGGTTAATGCATCATGTTTCCCAAGGACACATTCCTTCCTTTGATGTTCATTCATAGTTCACAATGTAAACCAGATCAACATGGATTACACTCATTTGAAGGACACCAACTGCCCAGCATTTGCTTCCACTTCAAGAGAAACGTGTTGCCTTCTCTTCGTTCGTTCGATTCTTTCTACGTTCATCCATCGGCTCCGTCGATCAGACAAACTTGGTGGGGACTGTTTTCCCTTTTGACCAGAATGACCATCGTCCACCTGCGAGGCATCAATCCAATTAGAAGATCAATATGCCTTCTATGCTAAATGGAACAGCTTCCGTTATAATCCCTTTGATTTTGTGTACGATTTGATCTGACTGACAGAATCACTCAAATTTCGATTCCAACATAATAAGCCTACGCCATATAAATGCACTAGGACTCGGCCAGAGAAATCGATTACCATTCACTGCAAATGAGACCATTTAAGGCAGAAGACCCTTAGCTACACAAAATCAAAACAGGACACTACACTGTGTGAACTGCATGAACTGCATGACTTGTGTTCAAAAATACCCTAAGATAACAATCTAGAAATGTGTCCCTTTCTATTATCGTAACTCAGTATGCATATATATCTGTGTATGGTAGACTCCTTCCGATGTAACTGTGTTGAAAGTAGAATAATTTCAATGGGTTTCCAATTAAATCTGTGATTCAAAAAGTTTCAATTGAATTACGTGGCAAAGATAAAATCACAAAGAGCACATCCCCTCAACTCAATGCTAGTATACCGTACTGCCGAGTGTCTGACTGTGAGCGTGTGTTCGTGTTGCTCCACTTTGCCATATAGTGCTCCAGTGCATGTAGCAGACAAACTGTTGAATGACATACGGCATTCATATTCCTCTTCTGCGACTCTATCACCATCCTTGAGATACTCGATGCATTCATATGTGGTGCGATGTGACATATACCCACGCTCTGAATAAGGACACTGAAAAATGTTGAATGTCACCGAGGAGAGATGATCCTTTATGTGGTGGATGGTGGCTGTTGGATAGGGGTGGTACTTTGCGTTTTATCTTTTTCTTGGGGCACTCCTGCTTTATGCAATAAAAGGACATAAATGGAAAAGTCTCAGCGGAGTACATTGTGTAGCGCTTTCTGATGTTCATAATGTGCAACGATGTCGTTCTTTTTTCTAGTCGCTGTGTGACAACAATACTTTTGAGGTTAATTGTGCTGAGTTGTGGCAAAATAAAAAAACGTCCTTTCTAAAACAAGTGTTCTTTGGCATTTGAAGTTCGTAATATCCGGAGGGGAATCATCTCATTGTGTGGCTGGGGATTGGTATTTACATTTTAATGATCTTTTGCAGGACAGAACCCTTGTTGACTGGGCAATTTATCATAAATACTATCCTAATCCTGGACAATTGGGTAGGGTATGTCAGTGTTAATGGTCGTTGAAAGTTCTGTCTCAGAATAAACGTAGTATGGACGAATGGAAATTATTTCTCGTATCCCCTTGTGATTACGCCCAGTGGTGAGTCTTCGCCAATGGCACATCTCATATAGCCATTGTCTACAGAGAGCGTATGAGGTAAGAGAAACTCTCCACTGTACGTCTACCAAAGACTTCAAAATCCAGTGCTCCAAGTATCGCGATAGCATAAGAAAGGTGAAGGGCTATCAGTTACTCCACAGAAAAATCTCATGTCATGAAGGCGAAGGTGTCTACCAGAAAAAGGTGTCAGAAGATGCACACGCTAAGACAAGTTCTTGAGCCGAAAGAAAATCCTGTGTGAAAAAGTGGACCCTTCACTAACCCCCAGCTCGACGAGAAGATTTTTCTGATGGAGATGTACCATCAGAAATCCAAAAACTATGTGCTAGCAATAGGACCTGAATTCTCTCTCTTTGAAGCAGAAAATTCACCCAAGTCGCCACAGTTCAGAAATAAGTATTTCGGCTACATTCGCAACATATGTTAAATGGCTATCATACTACCATGTAGAGAGAGTCAGGGCAAGAACAAACGAATGAATGAAGTACCAGTTCAACCACTCAATATCGAAGAGGTTGGCTTAGCTAAAAAAAAACTTGAGAGGACTTTTGGCTCTGGTGTCCAGTGATACCAGCGGATCTCTTCAATTTTGATAAGGGGATGCGCTTTTATCATTTGTTTTTGAAGTGAAAACTTCTTCAGGCGCGATGGGCATTTTAGAGGTGGGACACCAATGTTCTGTTACCAATGTTCTGTTACCAATGTTCCGACACCAGTGTTCGCGTTGCCAACCACTTTTGCCATGCCAACTTAGGCTTTTTCATGACTTTTAGGCATTATTTCATTAGCTAAGGCTTGTTTTTTTTCGAAAAGGCATCTTTTTTTTATTTCAGATATTTTTTTTCATTTTAAACATTCTTAAAAAATCTTGGTCAAAAAGAATGTGTTTCCACCTTCAAGCCCATTTTACGAAAAATTTATCTGTCAATCTTTAAAAATAATTCCATCTTCCACTTCCAGTTAGTGGAATGAAATTGGAAACAAATTTGAAAGCTGTTTATTTTTTTATATTTGTGTTTAATTTTTCATTTAATTTTATTTTACCTAAAAAATTATATATAATAATAATTTTTTTTGAAGTTAGGCATTTTAGCACCTAGTGACCTGACAGTTCGTTTGGTTTTTTTTTCTTTTATTACACCAATACACATACAAAATTTATTTTTGCTGCTACACATGCATTCACAGATAGGCAATTTAAGAGGGAATTTTATTTTCAAAATTTGCGGGGCAATCGAGTAGGTGCGCGGGTGCGGTAGCTGATGGTTTCATATGTTTCATTTGTATTCATTTCAAAGAATACCAATTAATTAAATTTTATATTACATGCATTTGAAAATTTACGTTTGAAGCAATATATTGCAATTTTTGTATATGAAATAATATGCATTATTTTTCAAGCACAATAGCGCATTAAACGAAAATTAAAATTGTAACATAATTTTTGTAGTAGTAGTTTAGAATAATGAATAAAAAAATCGCAGCGCCACTGTTTTTTTTTATGTGCTGTTTGCTTTTCTTTGTTGTTAGGGTCTCTACTATGCCTTTGGTCTATCATGTGCCTGCGTAATTCTCTACTTTTATTCGAACTTTCACAACCTTAGCATAGATTTCACACTCTCCAGTTTTCGTACTCGAGAGGACTTCCCTTTTTGCGGTGCATGACATTACATCTGGTGGTCAGGAAAAGTTTCTGTCTTCCTAGCTTATTCTACAATTCTACAAGGCAGTTTCATGTGGATTTCTTAATCTAGTTCGATAGGAGACAGTGCGCAGGAAGAGTGTCAAAAGACACTGTCTTCAAATGATTCGGGGGTACGTGGACGATGTTGACATTTTCTCTGGCTTTTAGCGGGATGATAGAGGCTACACTAGCAATTAAGGAACGGGCGAAATTAGTTGATCTTAATGTAAACGAGTGCAAAAATAAAAATCCTTTCAACAAAAGAACAAACTTCTGAGCATCAAGAAGTATGTAGCAATCGTCACTGTTGACAGTAGCAGTGGTTAAGGAATCCGTCTACCTCAGAGTACACATCAACTCTCCGAGTAATATACCATTGGAGACGACGAAAAATTATCCTAGGAAGTCTCTGTTAAGCTTGGCAAAACAAAGGGTTATTGACTCGACGAAAAAAAAGCACGGAAAGAATTGAAAATCACCAATTGCAAAATTTTGAGTTGCAATTTACGATTTATATATTTCTCGCAAATCACAACGAAGTTTTCATGGATTGATACAGAAATTGGTAATTTGACATTGAAAACGGCGGAGAATACCAAATTCTGTTTGTTGTAATTTACGATTAGAAGTATCAATTCGAGCTTCTTTTATTTGTAGTGATTTGCGAGATTGTTTGGCGCAATTTACCACTCTAATAGGTCAATTTCTCAAACACCACTTCACAATCTCAAATTGCGAAAAATATTTGGTGATTTACCAAAACTGAATGATGAATCAATAAAATCTTGTAATAATTTAACACATGAAACTGAAAACGTATATTGACGTAGAGAAGTCGTAAATTGCAAAATATTTTTTGTAATTTCCATGGAATCAACTACCTGATGTGTGGATTTTTTTTATGCACAGTTCATAGTCCATGTACCTATCGAAATCCTTTTAAGTCCTTTCTTTTTTATGGATGAATGTATGTATGTGGTATTCCTAGACAGCTGCAATCATGAAGATAAATCCTCATTGTGCACATTGCGTTGCGGTGCAGAGACAGGCAGTCGATATTCAATCTTTGCTTAAAGCAGTCGGGTTAAAGTTGTTTAAATTTAAATATAACTAATTCGTATGGGTAGTGAGTGTCCTACTAATTATAAAGCATTCTGGAATACATTTTGTAAGTACCTATTGAATTCCGAAAACCCTGATGTACCTATGCATATAAATCTGTATTTTTTCAGAAGTTACATCTTGCTATTAGAAAAGAAGTATCAATTGGAATGTATTCTAAAATATGTAATCGAAAAGAATTGTAAAGGTTCGTATCAATGTCAAGTTCATCTAAATATTTTGTTTGCATTTTAAATTTCAGCATAGACCAAAAAACCATCGCAGACAAATCCCGTTGTCTCCGGACGATATGGCGCCGTATGATTTTCTTGGATATCAGGAGGAATACGATGTATTCGAAAATAACCTCTAATAAAACTATGCATTTTGATTTGTAAATCACAAGATATAAGTTGCAAATTGAGAATAAAGTTTTCTAATTTCACGACTAAACATTTTCAATTTAATACGGTGATACCTGAAATCACTACTCAAGAAACGTAAATTGCTAAATATGAATTGCAAATTGATAAAAATAAGTTGCAATTTACGATTAAGAATTTGTAAATTGCAACTACTGAAGTAGTAAATCCACCCCTGTTAGTTCGCAAATCAACACTATTGAGTTGCAATTCAAGACTAAATTGTTGTAATTTGCTAAGGGAGGAAATCGTAATTCACAACAGAAAAGTGGTAATTTACGAATTATTTTTGCAATTTACAATCCATGTAATATCAAATTGATAACTATTTGTGTCAAATTGCGATCGGTTATGGCAATATGTTTTTCTCGATTGATCGCATAAATGATAATGAAAAGTGTTGATTCACGACTTTTGAGGGGCAATATCTTCACTTCGTACAATTTCTAGAATTGCGAATAAAAAGTTGTGAATTAGTAAATCCTTAGCTAAGCTCTAAAACTAGACAAACTTTTCGTGATTCTGCGCTTATTTTTCTTGATTTGATCTTAAAATTCTTTCCGTGAAGACCGCTGCGCCCTCCGCTTTTTAAAATAAAGAAATGTTCTTGTTGTACCATGCGGCCACATTCTTCTAACACTTTTGAATGTCTTGATTAATGTCGTGGTGCTTTTTTTTTTCTGGCAGAATTGCCTGTACATTAATTGAAAAAAACGCGCAAAGCAAAATCGCTGATTTGTTTGCCTTTCATGTACCGTCCCGTCGTCGTGGTTTAACAAAAAAGAGAGCGATCCAGCTGAAGTTGGTGGCATTTTTGACATTTTTGCAGAAAGTACTAGATTAATAGTTGTGATTATGGTGAAATTAAAGTTCTCCGCTCGTATAGGGTGATTATTTAAGACCAGTTTTTTTTTTAATTGCATTTAACAGATAAAATGAATTTGGATGGCGGAAACTTTATTGTGGTCTTAAAGAACAGTGTCTGACATTTCCATTTTCAATATTATTTTGTGTAAATGTTGCGCGCGACTACGCCGTACATGATTCATTCTGAAGATCCAATTTTGATTCATTGCTTCCAGGATTGCGACAGCGATTACGCGATTAAGTTTGGCTCTCAATCCAAACTTCACATAACCCCAAACGAAAATATCACAAGATTTTGGTGGCCAGTTGACATGTCAGAAACGCAAAATTAACTGTACAACCAAGTTATTTCTTAATAAAGCCATTGTTTCGGTGAATAATTTGAAGACGTTTTTGAGGTGTGCGGTAACTGCGACACCCTATTGGAGTCTGTTACCTTGGAGGCTGTCATCAAATGACATCTGTCATAAACTCACGTGGATGATTTTTAACTGGGAGCTGTGTCAAGAAAAAATAGGATTGAATTTCAATAAAATAAAAAGAACTAAACGTTTATTCATTTCTATTTTTCTGTAACTAAGGCTGCAACAAGGTGTTAATCTTTTCATGGTCACTGGTCAAACAATACTGAATAAGAATAACACGACAGCAGTTACACGTGATCTGTCAAAAAAACTTATAGAAAAAAAAAAAACATTTCTAAATGAATCACCCAAGATGGCGATTGGCTCGACTTAGGGTGAGAACATAAACGAAACAATTACTTATCCTTTCTCTAGTTTAGTAAGACTGACAGCTTGCTTACTTGATGTCTCAGTTTCGATTGGCTTTGATCGGTCATATGAATAGTTTCTTCATGTAGGCGTAGAATCTAGTACAGAATTTCCTGACAGTTCGTATCGTATATGAAGTAGGAAAAGTGACGTAAAGGACCAATCAAGTTCTAGTCCAGACTAATCTAGTCGACTTTAGATAACTAGAATTTTGAATGCACTGGGCACCCTCCATACCAGGGAATATTTAACTAAAGCTGTAGTAAAACACCACCATTTTGTTATTCTTTTATTTTATCATAGTTTCTTCGCAGCAATTTCATTAATAGTTATTCATATTATTTTTAAATTCATCTACCTGGAACCATTTTAAAGACTATTCAAGTTAAATGCTCTTGCAGTTTAGTACTAAAAATTAACATGATCTAGGGATCATTACCACATACATTTAATAATAGTAGTATTTTTTTTTTAACAATTTTGTTTCTATTTACTTTATTCCATTGGGTACCATAACAAATACTGATATGTACATTTATATAGCTAGTCCTAGTTTACTTTTAAAATATAAAATTCTTCGATATTACATTAAAAAGCATTTTTGAGATAGGTAGTTTCCATTGTTTGCTCTACCACTTTCGACATAGTACTTAGCAGATAACAGTTTTGTAATGCATATACAAACACATATTTAGTTTTAAAATTTCGTTTGGCTAAGTCGGCTTTATAGAAAATTACTATATAAGTATATATATTTACAGTACGACTAAAATATTATTATTAATAGGCACTGTTCATAATTACCTACAATATTTTGTTTTTACAATGATTTTGCTTTGTTTTCCAATTTTCCAATTTAAAAGTCGGTTTAATTTCGGTTGGCTGACTATTTGTTTGTTTCAATGCGCACTTTAGTTAGTATAGCTATGAATGATGTTTTATTTTATTATAAAATTTTACAAAGTATGGCATGGTATACTTAGGCTTGTTCGGTTTTTTTCTTCAAATATTGTTTTGTGGAAAATTGTTCTGTAGGATAAACACGTTATTTTTATTTTAAATTTTACTTGAAGTTGAGTTGATACTTTGTGCTTGCTTTAAGCATGAATATTTAATTGACTATGATAGGTTTACTCTTGCTCACATTCTTATATGAACTTATTTCTAGTTTTTGGTAATAAATTTTGAATTTACATCTGATATTATATTTTGTATAATTAAGAAAAAAAAGAAACTATTATTAATTTGGCAGGCTTATCACTAAAATTATCTTTGATATGTTATTTATAAAACTACCTTCGGAATGTGTCTCAAGTGATTTGGAGGGTGTAACCAATTGTTGATGGTGTTGTTCGAATTTGCTAGGTTTCTTGTGGCGTTTTCTCATTTGATTGGAGTTGTTACGAATATGGAAGATTTGAAATTCTAAATATGATACAGTGAAATCCGGATATACCGACTGTGAAGGGACCGGGCGCAAATGGTCGCTATAACCGAAGGTCAGACAAATTAAAAAAAAGACTCATTCTTTACTAGTAGATATGTTCATAGTTTTATTATTAACAAAAGTAATAAAAACGGAGGACAAGCAAAAAAAAAACAACTCTATTTTTTTTGCACAGGCAATTAGATGTTTTTTTTATTTCGTCGCTAAGAAAAAATTCGAATTCTAGCAAAAAACAGACGCTATTTAAACAAACGAAACCAACGGTAGTTTTTTTGTACATGCAACTAGGTAGATGATTTTTTTTTTATTTCGTCGCCATATCCGGAGGAAAAAATTCAAATTGTTGTAAAAACCGGACGCTATATACGGAATCGCTGTTATATCCGAGGTCGCTATAAATGAATGGTTGATGAATTTGTATGGAAAATATGGTATGAAATCAAGGGACTCAGAGTTTGCGTCGTTATAACCGAGGTCGCTATAGGCAAACTTCACTGTACATATTTACAGGTAATAAAGTAGAACTTGGTAACGGGTGCTCTAAAATACCAAATAACTAAAGAAAAATCAGTTGGAATAACATAAGTGAAAAATGCACAAATGCTTTCCACATTATGATAGAAAAAGAAAACGAATTACTTGAGAAGACAAAAGAGCCCATTGGCTGTAGCCTACCTTTATATAAATCTTTAGTCAACGAGAGCCAATTGACAAAATCCTCCATCAAAAGCAATGACTTAAGGAAAAAGCAGAAGCTGACTACATTTAAAAAAATTTAGCTGCATACTAAGAAAGTTTAAGGGTATTCGTTGCCGCGTTGTTGAAAAAAATAATATGAGAGATAAGTTGTATGATGGTGATGGAAAGTGGCGAGATCTTTCAGCTGGGGTAGGCTCTTTTGAAGGATGTATCACCTTCATTTGAAACAATTTACAGACACTTTGTGATTGCGAGAGTTTTGTCACTTCATACAGAACTTATTTTGAAAATAGTTGAGAAGGTAACCTTGTCCTGTGAACCAAAACCTTGGTTCGACGAAAATTGTTTTAAATTCAAACAAAAATCGATTGGGTTGTAGAAGGACAGCACCTTTATGGAATGGCAAATGGAGTTGCAGGCGTTTGCTGGGCTACAGCGAATGGATCGGCCGTTAAGGTTGGGACCAGTGTGACCGTTTGGCACTTTTTTCAAAAGTCTGTAACATTTTTTTTCTCTTTTGGACCTCTTTTAGTTTGAAAAGGCACTTCGCAAATTTTTCAAATGCTGTTGTTTCCAAATAAAAACCCTTTAAATGTAACCCAGTTGCCTATCACTACAATATTATAGGGTTTTTAGCGAGCCAATCAAATTTGCAGAATAGCTTCAGAAATGGTGCTTTTTTTTCTCATTGCCCCTTTTTATTTTCAGAATTCAGCAGCGGTCACCCTGGTTGAGACACTATTTTAAGTTGATGCTCTATCTAATAAATCATTTAGAAGTTGAGGTAAGAAGATCTCTTAAATGTTCTTAGAAAATCGAAACAAAACAAAGGACCAGGTGGGGATATGATCCCATTTGTATTTTTCTAAAGATTGCATTTTCTGAACAACTTTTTAATAAACAAATAGTTATTTGGGACAGTATGTTCAAAGACATTGAGATAGCCTTGAAGTGCAGGACACCGCTCAACTGTACCACAAAACGGAGTCAATTAGGGAACCACGTTGCAATATCCAAACTCCTTCTTCTCATTAAACCGCAGCCAGGACCTGGTCTCCCCATATAGAGAGTTGACCTCTAAACATACTATTAACCTACTCGTTTGTGTTTGTACGAATGCAAGCAGTTCGCCCAGAAGGCGATCCGAAACCATCATCAAGCCGCGAGGACGTATTTCGGATATCCCGTGGCTAAATGATGAGCCCTTTGTTCAAACTCATGCATGCAATCGAAACCAATTGCTATCACTTATACTTACACATCATGGTTTTGCATTTGCCATCATCAGGCGTGTTTACCATTGGGCAGGCGTGAAAAGTTAAATTCCACCTCAGCAAAACACCTCTGTCCACATCAGGCACTTTAACACGAAACCTGTCGCAAACAAACAACAATAACAAATAAAGCAAACCCTTCATCGCATCCAGGCTATTTGTTGTCTGACCTTTCAACCATAATCATTGTAGATAACAAGCTTTTTGTCCACGTCCTGATAAAATGCATCAACACTTGTTCCGACCATAAAGGACCCTCGTACACACACACACACACACATGCACACAAAACCAACAACAAATGACACCACCTTCCGTCCAACTATACAATCGGCACTATTCTCGCACAACAATGACCAGGAAGAGCTACCATTGTCAGACGGCGGCGGTGCTGATGGTGAACTCTGTGGTCAGCTACGCTGAGCTGAGCTACTATTTTCATGTGAATTTGCCAACATTTTGAGATGTATCCTCATAACATGTCCATGTGGGCAGGCTGCAGCGGCAGCATAAAAAAGCACAACCGCTACAACACTCCTGGTGTGTTGCGGTGACACTTTTACAAGTAAAAATTTAAATTCGAAGCCTGCGGCGTGGCGACGAAATCGTTTGCTAAAACCTGTCCATCACCCAACAATCACTTTCTGGTAAGCGGTGACGGTGTCGAGTCAACGCCATGCTTTGTCAAGAGAACAAAGCGTCCTCTTAAATTACAGCACTGTGTGTGTTTCTGTTTTTCCGTGTCCCATTAATATATTTATTTGCAGTTGTGTTTTGTTTGCTTTGTCTGCAAGGTGACATTTAAAGTGGAACACAAGAGCGGCTTTGCCGGGGGAGGGCGACACAACTCAAGCACTTAGCAAATTAGAGACGAAAAATAAACTTGCCGTTGTTTGGCGAAAAGTTCAATTATCCTTGCATTAACTGGTTGTCGGTGTGAAAAGGATACAGAAAGGGCAAGGAAATAGAAAAGCGGTTGCCATCAAAGTCTGGCTCGAGTTCAAAGTCGACGTGGTGAAGGAGTACACTTTTAGCTGTGCCCTGGAATATTGTCTGTACGGGAGTTTGGGTCGAATGATTTGAATTATTCAAGTGGTTGGTTTTTTGGAGTGAATTAACAATTGACAAGCCCTGACTACGAAGAGAGCCCAATTAAAAACCGTACCAGGACTGTGTAGCGCAATCGAAAGTGAAAAGTAAGTATCCTCAAAAATGCGCGAACTTTGGCCTTCCCCGCCTTCTTTTTTTTTGGGGACTGGCATAACGAAGAGTTGGTTTTTATTTAAGCAATTTGAGGAAACAAATTTTGCCAGAATTCCTCGAGTGGTTTATGAGATGAACATGGAGAGATATACGCTGTGCTCAGTGACGTTTATTCAAAGGTGAGCAGGTGTTCTCTGCACACCTTAACCAAATCAAATCAAATCATCATGAAACACATTTCTGTTAATTTATATATTAATTAATCTGTATTTGTAAAGGAATAGTTGAAATCAACATAGGATGTTGAAAGACTTGTATCGAACCAAAATCTAAATCTCCCTGTATCAACAATTCGAATTCACAGTCAAAGGGACTTTTTTTTTTTTTTTTTGATGTTCCCATGCCCAGTTGGCAGACACTGCGACCTGAAAGATCTATTGTACCAATGGGGAGAGGTTTAATCTAAGAGACGTTTGACCTCCCTGATGAAGGTCAATAAGTCCTTAGTAGCAGAGTGAGCTATATCTGCTGGTGTACGAGTCTCTCTATTAAAGACACGTTTTCTTAACCAATGAAAGGCCGGGCAGTCACAGAAGATGTGTTCGGAGGATTCGACATCCTCCAGACAAAATCTGCATTCTGTTTCCGGACACAGGTTCAAAGGGACTTGGTTGTAATGAAACTCACCCATCGGGGTCAACTATGAAAAACAAACTGTTCTAATAAAAAGTTCCGATTGTATTTTTTCGGGCTCAACTGTATTTGTTACTTTCGTATACGAAACGAATAGGAAAATTATATAGTTGTCGTACAAAATTTCAAATGATTTCGAGATGTTTCCGATTCCAATTCCGTCTGGGTAATTTTTTATTTTGCACTGCAATTTTAAAATTTGGATTTCTTAAATTGTATTTTTAAGGAAATCAAATTGTAAGTTCACTAAAAAAAATTTAATTCGACTTCGTAGGTAGTAAATAAATTTAACAAAAGTCAACTTCTGCTAGCTATTATGACTCAATTTTGTTGTTCCACCAGAGGCGAGCTTCAATCTTCAAGTTGTCGTTGATGTGAACCAAATGAGAGATTTAAAAAAGTAAAAACGTTTGAAATATGTGTAACTTTTAGTTGTTAATACCTACAACCGTACCAATATTCGACTGCCCTAATAAATGAACCCGCCGCACTTTCTAAATTCAGGAAAAATTCATAACCATGCAAGCAAGCCCTAAGTTTCCGAAGTAAAACTTACTTTACTTTACTAATTTATCTAACAATAAGCTATTGGGAACTCGCCCCAGTGTGAATTTCAACTATAATTGGATTTGACAGATGCCACTTTAGATTTGAATTGTGTGGATTTCGAGTTGGTATTTCAGATTTTGCTGTTTTCCGTATCTAAAATGTTTTATTGCTAAGGGCCAATGAGTATAAATAACCATTTTTTCAAAGTAAAAAAAATACTTTAAGAGTGCAACTTTTTCGAGGCGATTGTACCTATTTTTTTTTTTTTCAAAGTCCATTGCAACTTAAAAGTTACGATTGTAACATGTTTTTCAACCCTGATCGGGGTGTTCATCTCGCTTTAGAGCAACGTGGACAGGCAAAATAACATACAAAAAAAATTACAAAAAAAAATAGAAAACTCTTTGCTCATAAATCTACCTGGATTGGTGTTCTCTTACATCAAGCGCACCTCTTGTCCTTGTGTTTCGCACTTCTTGTGTTTCATTTTTGTTTCCGTTCTTTGCAGAACCTTAAAGCACAATCTGGAATTTTATATAATTATTCATTCCCATTCTGGTCCTCTGAGTGTATAAATATGGAATAGACTATAGAGGTCGGCTGCACAGTGACAACAACTGACAAAAAGTATGAATATTCGAATATTTGAAATTGCAACTGCTCCTCATTTTTACCTTTAAAAAGGGGTGTACCGCAAGGATCTGTTCTTGGACCTCTACTTTTTTCTTTATTTATAAATGCCCTGCCATCTGTCATTAAATGGTGCAACTTACACATTTATGCTGACGATGTCCAGCGCTATATCGATTTTCCTATAGGTCTTGTTGAAGATGCCGCGGTAAAAATGAATGAGGACCAGCTGCTGTTAAATCCTACCAAAACAAAGTGCTTACCAATTGGAAGTCACCAACCAGATTTTAAAGATTTTCCATCCATTTTGTTAAATGGATCTTAAAAATCTAGGAATAATATTTAATAGCACGCTGTCTTGGAGTGACTACATAAATAGCATTGTTGAAAAAATATATGGTTCTGTCTGAGGTCTTTCCACCTGTAGGCACTTCTTACCTGTAGAGGTTAAAACAAGGCTGGTAAAAGCATTAATTATACCTATTCTAAGCTATGGCTGCGAAATTTTCTTTTAATTCCATTACCAGGTTTGTCTTTGGCCTCCGCAGGTTTGATCACATTTCCGAATACTCGCGACAGATTCTTGGATGCAACCTACAGTGTTTTCTTCGCTTCAAATGCATTACCTACCTTTCTCGTAAAAATTAAAAAGAAAAACACCAAATTATTTGCTTGACAAATTATCGTTTTCCAAGTCAGGTCGAGGTATTACCCCTAGACCTTGTACATACACCTATCTAACAATGCGTCGTCAGTTTTACATTTACTCCGTTAGCCTTTGGAATCATCTCCCCCTTTCGTTAAGAAGAAAAATCGATCAGCCAGTTTTTACCTGCCGTTTGATCATTTCATTTCAAGTCTTTGAATTTCAATTTATTTTATTTTATTTTTGTTGGTTAAATTCGAGCATCTAAACAAAATTTTGGATCATGTTTTAATCATTAGTTTTTCTGTTAAAAATATACATATATTTGCTACCTGTACTATTTTAAGAAATTATTCTCGATGTCAGCGATCAAATTAAATAAATAAATAAAACAAAAAAATGTTGGAAATATGTTAGTCCAACACTACCTTCTCCAAATTTTAATATACCTTTCATTAGGAACTTTCATGAAAAAAATTATGAATTCAAGCTTTGGTTGCGTGGTTGCCATTCTATAAGCAAAGTCTTCTGTTGGCCTTGCCTGCTTTCTTCAAATTATCTGATCATTTTAGAGATGATGTAAATAAGCACATTGTTTCCCAATAGAAAAAGTAAGAAACAAAAAATAAATCTACCTATAAAAAAAATTAGTAATGTGATCGTTGTCTATAACGTTCTCGTAGGGTCCTGTAATAGAACAAAAAATACACGATCTTACTGCGGTAGTAAATATAGTGAACACCCTACTGAAAGCACCACGGCACGTCACTGGCTGTGCCTCATTATAGTGCTGTGTGGAATGTGAGGCAGACATGGAGAGAAAATGGGAAGCAATTTAACGCAAGGATGTGGATATCTATTCAAAACTATTTATGGAAGTACTTAAATATTTATATACTACGTATATAAATATTTACATAGTATGTAGCTGGAAGCTTCAGTCGCCCTTGGTTCTCATGTGTAATAAAAATATTAAACAGCCTATGATACGACTTGCTTGGTTAGCATAGGCAAAACAGGGGGGGCCCTGAAAGATGATTGACCTTGAGCTACGCAGGAACTTTCTTGAACCCTGAAAGACCATGAAAGCCATCGCCATTCGTGATAGTTAACACAAATGATGGCTTCTTCTATACCGATCGCCGAGTTAATTCAGTTAAGATCCCCAGACATATTCCCCTTGCCCATGATGCATGTCGGCCTGAGCTCGGTGGGTGATTCTAAGTAGCTTAGTCCCCACCCGAAAAGACACTGTAAGTAAGTGGGATGTAGTGATTGCTGAGTCTGGCGATATAGTTTCGGGCTTTTTTTTTATAGACGGTGGGTTGCTTTTGCCTTGTGTAGTTTGGCCTCATCCCCTAACATATGGCTGGGCTTCACTAGGAAAGAGTCCGTAGCGAAATTACGAGTACGAACTGATTCCGCAAGTGTACAAATGAGGGATGGCCACCAAGTCAGAATGTTCGTTGATATTAAACTTACGATGCCCTGGGTTGGCCTTGAACCTCAATAGGGTCACCCATAGAATTGCTTCAGAATGCACATTGTTGAAAGCCTCTTCTGTGTACGGAAAGACAGCTAAACTTGTTGATATAACAACTGCCTGCAACCCCCTGACCTTTGCACCAAATGAGGTCGTTGCTGGTAGTCTGTCAAGTGTGCCATAGCCTCTTTGGGGAAAAGTTGAATATATTTTTCCATTTTCGCAAGTTTTTGGTGAGACAACCTATAATCGAGAATTTCTCCATTGCTACTCATTCGCAAAGAATGCACTGGTACTTGGGCTGATTGGGCACTTACCCTTCAACAGGCCATATCGGGTCATGGAGGTTATAAACAACGTTCAAATTTAAAAATATATTTCAAATATATTCAAAAATATTTCAAACTACTGTTGACCTAAGCTTCAGTCTTCACCGTTAACACTATATGCGATGTTAGTCACCACAATCAGTAGAGAATACTTCAAATTATAATGCAAACAGGACAGTTCTATACACATTTTCACGTCGCCTTTGCGGTTTTCCAATGATTTTCCAAAAAATAAAAGCGAGAATCCTCCATCACTGTTTCTCTACGTATATTGGTAAACCCATCCGCGAAATCCGTCAAATGTCTGCCGAGAACTGATTTTGATTTTTCCCAATGCAAATAAAAACCATTTCGCATAATTGCTTCGCTCCGCTAAAGTTTCATTTCATTCATTCATGGTGGTGAGTTGCAAACTGGAAAATTTAAATATATCCTCCCTACAAAAGAGCGTTACCAAGGAGCAAAACGTTTCCGTTTTATTTAAAACTCCAAACGAACGAAAAACGCAAACCGCATCCTTTAGCTCAGATCAAGCGCTTTAGTTGCTTTTCAACACCAACACCCCTCTCGGCACGCTGGCTGTGCTAAAGGAACGATAAAACCTGGGAAAAAAATAACATTTCCGGCAATAAACACTATTTGGGTCAGTTTGTGTGTGATTGCAGTTTGCGCCCGTATTTCAGGATTATAAATACGGAAAACTCAAATTGCGGTCCACTATGGATTGTGGTTAGAATAATGCCGGCATATTCTCTGAGTTGTGATAACAAAGCCAGCCAGGGTTTTTTTTTTAATTCGCGTTTTTAATATTGACAAAATGTGTAAATGTGCGTGTTCAGTCTGACCGCGATAGGGTGATATTTCGATGCCATTGTGGAACGATCACAGCATTTGAACATTCCAGCTTTGAGGTGAACAATAATTACACAAAAGGATTATGCATTTATACGAGAGCGTCACTTGGTTTTTTAGAATCAATTTCTGTATGAAAAACGATACAAAATATGTTGTCGGTAAAGTGCCCTTTAAACCAAGAAGGGGCCAAAACTTTTTAAGTATTTTTTGTAAGCCGTTAATGGTATCCAACACCAGAGACTAACAGCTAAGAACTCACACTAACAAAGCTGTTTAGAATTTTGTTAGGTCCATAAGAAGTATGAATAAGAATGTTACTGAAATAAAAAAGTCTTTCCCTCAAAATAGTTCTAGGAATTTTAATGATTTTTAAAATCTTCAACACTTTTTTTCTAAATTCCAAATCGATCGAAATAAAGTGAGATTTTAGCTGAAATCCATCCCAATGAACTTAAAAATATCAAATAAGAGATTCCCGGAGGAATAGATTTCGAATTAAATAATTTCAACTCTTACCTCAAATTTTTTAGCTTAATGAGCACCAAACAGACGTTTAATTTTTTGTGATTCCACAACTTGCAAACATTTTCATTTTCACATTTCAAAATAAATTGCAGCTAATTGTAGTAGATTTGGAAAAGAAAGAACTGTCAGATGTATATGAGAGCGAACATACGAATTTATGAAGAGCGATAAAACCACTTTTGAAGCATTTATAACCACAAATAAATGTTTTACTATTCTAACGGCCATATTATTCAATCCTTTTAATCCGGTTTAAAGGTTGCACCCGGGTTCAACTGAGATTAACCCAAAAATTAAACCCAAATCTATAATATTCAGTCGTTTACCCGAGCATAAACCCAGTCTTTTAAACTTGACAGCATTTAATCCGATTGGATTTAAACTGCACTCCGGAGACCGGCTTAAGTACTTTAACTCGGGTTAAAACTCAATTTCATAATATTGACATTTTACTTCTCACAGGGGCCGAGCAATAAGAAAAGTAGAAAATGAAATTGAAAATAAAAAGGAGCAAAGAGTTAGAAAAAACTGGATTCATGAAATGAGCTGATGGTAAATCAACTACGATGTGGTGCACTTTCGAAAATATTTGAAGAAGGAGGCATTTTGGGGGCTACATACATTCCACGATTCGACTTATGCACTAAAAACTAAAATTGGCACAATACAAATCAAATCAATTTCCAAGTGACAAACAACAAAAAACAAATGTCATTATTTGTGAAATTTAACGTAGGTTTAAAACGGACTAAAGTGTTCTAAATCCGCATTTAAATCCATCTTTAATCCAGCGGGTTTGCATGTTCTTCAGTGAATAATATGGACATAGGTTTAAATTGTCGGGTTTAAAAAATGCGGACTAATGATCGGGTGTACAATTAACTTAAATCTGAGTTACACCCGGAGTGAATAATATGGCTGTAAGAGTTGCATTAGGAAAAAATCTTATTAAGGATTTTAAAATACGAAATTTCGAACTGCAAGCATTTAACAGTGAACAGAAATAACTTCGTCGTGAGTTGTCAACATTTATTTATTCTTCCAAAATTTAGCTGAGCTAAATTAAAGCTAGCCACTTTAGCTAAAAAAATCAAACATTTGTTTCAGAATGTACTTCATGTGTCTGTCAAAATTTAGCGTGGCCATTTAATGGGTCGGCACATTTTCTCAAGCTAAATTGTGACAGATCGTTATATTTTGTTGTTCAGCTGCGGAAAAGTATGCAAGTATGAGCTTTTTTAATTATTACATGGACGAGAAGTACCTAGAATGTGAAATGGTTGAAATAAGAGAGAATTGAATTTTTGAAGGAATGTTTTTTCAAAGAACAGCTGTTTTCTGTGACACTTATCCAAGGCGCACTCTATGTCAAAATTTAGATAGGACTTTAGCTGATTTTTTGAGAGGAAAGTTGGAGAGCAGATAAAATTTAGTTTAGCTCGAGCAGCGTACTACGCTTAGCCATTCCAATTTGTCTGCGCACATTTCATTTTGTGGTCATTGGATTCGCGGGTAGGAACGTATCATGGGAATGAACTGTCAAAACTTGCGAATATTCGTTTTTCCGTAGTTGGTCGGTCGGACCAACCATACGTGCAAGTTATGCAAATGCACAGGGCGCCAAGATCTGGGGGGCGCATTGCTAGGAAAGAAAAAATAATTTTATTTTGCGCGAACAAATACTGCCATTTGCATTTTAAACAAAAAGCTTATTCAAATAAGCCCAAAATAACAACATCCATCACACCTGTGCTGAATTATTTCTTGCACATTAACTCACATCAATTGCAAATGTTGCAACATCAAGTAGAGTCCAACTCAAAATATCGCAAAATAAAAAATCCCACTAGACCTATGCAAGTTCACTTCTTATCTACATAATCTCAAAATATTCCATCCTGTCATGTAGGTATATTCCTTGCACATCCACTTACATTTTGCAAGAGAATCTAGATCAAAGATCTCAAAACAAAAAATACCGCAATAAAAAAACGCATTAAAAGTCTAAGTTCTGGATGTGGAAAAGACTTGTGCATGTGTGCACATATGAAAAAGGAAGCTTTCTGTAAATCTTGCACAGGGCGCTAGTTTGGCCGGCACACGGAAAGAATTTTAAGATCAAATCAAGAAAAATAAGCGCAGAATCACGAAAAGTTTGTCTAGTTTTAGAGCTTAGCTAAGGATTTAGTAATTCACGACTTTTTATTCGCAATTCTAGAAATTGTACGAAGTGAAGATATTGACCCTCAAAAGTCGTGAATCAACACTTTTCATTATCAATAATGCGGTCAAACGAGAAAAACATATTGCCATAACCGATCGCAATTTGACACAAATAGTTATCAATTTGATATTACATGGATTGTAAATTGCAAAAACAATTCGTAAATTACCACTTTTCTGTTGTAAATTACGATTTCCTCCCTTAGAAAATAACAACCATTTAGTCTTGAATTGCAACTCAATAGTGATGATTTGCAAACTAACAGGGGAGATTTACTACTTCAGTGGTTGCAATTTACAAATTCTTAGTCGTAAATTGCAACTTATTTTTATCAATTTGCAATTCATATTTTGCAATTTACGATTCTCGAGTGGTGATTTGAGGTATCACCGTATTAAATTGAAAATGTTTTATCGTGAAATTAGAAAACTTTATTCTCAATTTGCAACTTATATCTTGTGATTTACAAATCAAAATTCATCGTTTTATTAATTAGGTTATTTTCGTATTCTTCCTGATATCCAAGAAAATCATACGGCGCCATATCGTCCGGAGACAACGGGATTTGTCTGGGGTGGTTTTTCTGTCTATGCTGAAATTTAAAATACAAATAAAATATTTAGATGAACTTGACATTGATACGAACCTTTACAATTCTTTTCGATTACATATTTTAGAATACATTCCAATTGATACTTCTTTTCTAATAGCAGGATGTAACTTCTGAAAAAAATACAGATTTATATGCATAGGTACTTCAGGGTTTTTGGAATTCAATAGGTACTTACAAAATGTATTCCAGAATGCTTTATAATTAGTTGGACACTCACTATCCATACGAATTAGTTATATTTAAATTTAAACAACTTTAACCCGACTGCTTTAAGCAAAGATTGAATACCGACTGCCTGTCTCTGCACCGACACGCAATGTGCACAATGAAGATTTGGCTTCATGATTGACATAAATACATACATTCATCCATAAAAAGAAAGGACTTAAAATGATTTCCATAGGTACATGGACTATAAACTGTGCATAAAAAAAATCCACACATCAGGTAGTTGATTCCATGGAAATTACAAAAAATATTTTGCAATTTACGACTTCTCTACGTCAATATACGTTTTCAGTTTCATGTGTTAAATTATTACAAGATTTTATTGATTCATCATTCAGTTTTGGTAAATCACCAAATATTTTTCGCAATTTGAGATTGTGAAGTGGTGTTTGAGAAATTGACCTATTAGAGTGGTAAATTGCGCCAAGCAATCTCGCAAATCACGACATATAAAAGAAGCTCGAATTGATACTTCTAATCGTAAATTACAACAAACAGAATTTGGTATTCTCCGCCGTTTTCAATGTCAAATTACCAATTTCTGTATCAATTCATGAAAACTTCGTTGTGATTTGCGAGAAATATATAAATCGTAAATTGCAACTCAAAATTTTGCAATTGGTGATTTTCAATTCTTTCCGTGCACTGGCCTTAACTAAATGCAGTTGACAATAATCTATTAAGGAAAAGGTCTATTAGTGTACTTTCCTGGGTCAAGCGCTAAAAATCTGTCAAACTCGAGCAACTTTAAGCCACTAACATCTTTGACATCTACCAGTGTCAAAGATAAAACAAGACCTTTCAGCTGTGGCAAACAAATTCGACTTTTCTATATTTTCCCACATTTTTAAGACGGATTTTGAAAGTGTTTCTTGTCAAGTTTGTGCATTTGACATATTTATCACTTTCCGGTTGAAATTCTTTGGGCTGTTTCGAGCCAAGAGAGGAGTTATTTTGCTAATTTTCTTCTTTTGCTGCCAAGAGGGTTGACCTTGATGAGAATGCGTTCGATTGAAACCGCGTACGCGAATGAATTTTTTATGATTAGCACACGATAAGTACGTGTAACTCGTCGAAATCAATGAAATAAGGGCTTAGAAAATAACTATTTGGGCATTTGATTTACATGTGTGTAAGCCACGTCAACGTCAAAGTGAACCATTCAGCGTGTAATGAATTATTTTTGATTTTGCGAATACTGAAAATGTAGTAAATACTGTCCTCATCATGATAGTTTGAAATTGAAAACAACAGCTGAACGGCAGCTGAATTGCAGTGCTTTGAATCAACAGCTCAATATATACGACCAAAAAACGCCAAAAAAAACCATTACCAGCTACGAAGCACAATTGGATTTGCCTCGTTTTTTTTACACCGATTACCCTCAATCGGTAGAGCAAAGAGTACTGTGCATGGTGCGGCATTTCAGCAGGCGGAATATGGCCATATTGCTGTGAGAATTTTGTGATAGTTCCATGTCGAATAATGTCAAAAAGGGGTCCTCCCTCAGTTGTCGTATTTGTTTGGCTGACACATAGATTCGGTGAAAGACTCAGAATGGCCTTTTTTTTAATTTTCTGTAATTCATTGTTTGAGATCACCCTGTCTTCTTTCTTATGTCCCCGATGACATCTATAGAGTGGGACACATATTCCTTGAAGTGTCATTACTGTCAAAGGAAAAAGGTCTTCAACACTCATATTTCTTAGTTTTCTTCACCTGGTGCCCAGAGGTTTTTCGAAATTTTCCCAGAAATTTTGAAAGAAATCTACCGTCAGGTTTTTAAGAAAAAAATAATAGCCGATTGTAAGTACATCCAGGCGATGAAAGTAAAACTGCAGCTGCACGGTAGTATGTTTCCTACCTGTTAAGAAAACGAAGCTCATTATCTCCAGTCACTGCCACAAGTCGGCAGAGTTACATTTACACCGTGAATGCTCCGAGGCATTGCGGCATCGATTTCAATTAGTTTTCACCCACTTAGACGAAAGTTTGAAATTAATTTCGACTTGTCAACTGTCGACATATCAAATGTGCACTACACTGGGGCAGACATCAAATTAATAATGAAGCAAGTTTGGTGTGTGGCATCGGGCACACATGACATTCCGAATACAATTAACCCCGAGGGAGTTTCAATCACTCCCCCCAAAGTGATTACGGTGTGAATAGAACAATTATGAGCGTGAATTACCTCTTATTAACCGCACGAGAACGGGGCGCCTTGCCAGCAAACATACACACACCCACACCCTCACTATGGAGGTTAATTTGGTTATGAAAATCTGGAATCATAACGACGACACCTTGCAGGGGAAATCATGGGTGATAGATTGTGCAGCGAACTTGGGAGTTCGAAAATTGTTTACGGCCACAAATTAATTTAATGGATTCCTGCACGCGCATATGATTCGCTTTCGCACAGACAACTTGATGAAATTTTCGATTTTTTTCTCAAATCGTTTAGAGAATAAGGATTTCTTGCAACTCCGCCAAAAACACACACAGAGTAAGAGCATGATTGATTCATGGAACATGCCATAACTTTGTTGATCACGAAACAAAAAGTATTTACTCAAAAGCATACCACATATGCGTTTACTTCGATGCAATTGAAATCCTGTGATAGGTGTATGCTCTCGAGAATTTCCTTCATTCGTGGTGGTAGACTGTAAGCAAATAAACAAACCCCACAAGCACAGAACCTCAGCCGACGATGACGACACCGACGAGTGGTTGAGTACAGAAAAAGTTCCTCCTCTCAGAACAAGCTTATTTAAAATTGACAGCTGGAAAGGAAATGATACCATTTTAATCCTGTTTACACATCTTTATGCGCTTTGCAGAGGGATCTGATCTCGCTGCAAATAGTTAAAGTAAATGATAAGCGACCCCTTCAGCCGGGACTTTCCAACTACATCCGATGAGCATTGCACAAACACCGCGTCCTTTTGAGAGACATACCGAAGGATGAACTCAGTGTACGAAGTAGATACGTAACAGCTTCAACCCGTTTGCTTGTGTTTTGAATTGATTTCATATCTCCTAAGAAAGAGAGGCAATCGCTTTTGTTGCTCTGACATTATTTCGAGTTTTCATTCCCCATAATTGATTTTCGGATGATGTGTCCCTACCCACTTCTTTGGCGGACGTACTTCATGTCAAACTGAATCAATATAAGACTTGTGAAGTAAAAGTTGCTCCACTTTGGCAGCGTCTCAATATAGAAGTTCATAGCAATCAGGGGTAGTTGAGATTGTTCTCCAAAAAGTTTACAACAGTAATGGGATTATACTTGATTCTGGGGGTGGTGCATCTGTAGCAGATTAAATAATATCGCATTGAACAGACAACAGATACGAGTGCGCTGGGGCAGGCGAAAGTATGTATTGAATATTATTCTCGAAAGTGGAGAGCATTTCCTAAGAATCAATGAGGGGTCACATAAATACTTTGCAGCGCTTCTTTTATGATGATAATTACAACCTTTCAAGAGTCTCTCGCTCTTAGAATGTCATTGTGAACCACTTGTAGGTACGTTGATGTAAAATCAAAAGAACCAATTGGAATAAAAGAATTTGCTGGGGAATCCAACCATCACAACACTTACTTATTACCTGATATAAAAATATGTAGAGGCTAAGTCTGAGAGGTAACCAAAATTGTAATCTCGATGTGGAACTATAGAAGCGCCGGGCTTTTGGCATGTGGACTTTGACCTATAGTAAGTAAGGACCAATGTTGCCGCAGTGTTTTTTAAAAGTGTAACAATTTTTTTTCAAAAAGTGCAACAAATGGAAAAAAAAGTTACAAACTGAAAACAAAATTTAAATTTTATAATTTTGCAAAAAAAAGCTCTTTATTGACCTACCTGTCCATTTTGTGTTTAACAAATAAAAAAAAACTAAAAAAAAGAAACAAAATTATTGACCATCGAAGTAGATTTCAATTTCTATTTCATAAACTTTATTTACCACGAGATGTAGAACATTGTCAACGGCGACGCGGCGAGACAGAAAAATATTATTGTATTTTCTCGTTCCCTCCCATTCCCATTCAAACTTGCAGTTTGACGTTTTGCACAACTTGTGCTCTGTGTAAACAAACAAATACATTGACAAAAATTGGTAGAAGTTTGTTGGAAAGAAAAAAGTGCTGCCAGTTCAACTTTTCAATATTTTTTAACGACAAAAACAAACAAAGATTTTAATGGGAAAAAGTGTAACAAAATTATAAAATAATTAAAAAGTGTAACACTTTTGTTACACTTGTATCATTGTTTTTTTTTTTTTTTTATATACGCTTGTATTAAGCAATAAATAAATAAATAAATTGTGCCAACGCTGGTAAGGACTACATTACTAGAATGAGAAAACCTCCACTTGAAGTTGTATTCCTCCGACACAAATCTGTTCATATAATAAAATTGAGAAGTTTTTAGGAAGCCGTCTCCTCTACTCCATAGCTCTGAAAGAAGATCGCCTATTCGGCCCAAGGGCCTAGCGTGTATAAACCAAAGGTAATATTAAGCAGTTCTCGACTAACGACTTGGTACCTAGTCACGAGAAAATCTTGGGTAGTCATGCAAGGGCCAACTGGCTTGGAATTGAAACACGGGCTTCCTGGCTTCTATTCCTTAAATCGTTAGGGAGGCCAAATAGCAAAACATGTCGGGGGGAAAATTGCAAACGCAGCACATGAATGAGAGTCATTGCGGTTATAGCACTTTCACCCTAGCTTATACATTTCCAAGTCGTAAACGGTTTAGGGCCCAATACCCGACCAAAGCATGAAAAAGTGTGGCACTTATTTCTGTTTAAGGTATTTATAAAATAATTCCCAAGTGTAAACTACAGTGTCAACCAGATTCAACTGGCTTAGCCGAAGCTTGCTTAGGAATAAAAAAATACCCACAGTTTACACTGTCTTTCGCTCTTCTTTCATGTAGCTAGTACAAAAACATAAAATATTCAAACAAATGAAATTATAAATAATTGTCACGACAGGTTAATATATGTGCTGTTTTTTTTATGAGTGACCTACAACTTCATGATGTTTCTGGGCGGACGAAATGAAAAGATTTTTTAAGGTAGGTACTTTTCTCTTGGATATTTGTCAGGATTAAACCAATGCTGGGACACATCATCTGAACTTTTGCAATAAAAGGTATTAGCCAGAAAGGTTTACTTCTTTGCTTGGTCGCCATTTTGATAAAATCCTTTTTCATAAAACAACTTGAAGTTATATATGAAATTCTGATATATGAAAGGTAACTCAGAGTCCATGTTCTGTAATCATCGCATCGATTTATTTAACACTTAGCAACGATATGTTTTAAAAAAAAAGTTTTCACATTAGGCGAAGAACAAGGGCACAGCGCACAGGATAGTTATACTCTTACATGATTTTCAGACGTTCGCGAGAGCGCCACCTACCGTCTAAAAATACTTTAAGACGTAATTCGTGTTTTCCGGGCATCGAATCTAAGAACCCTAGCTCAGTATTCCAGCAAACCAACGGCTGCGCCTACATGGATGGGGTGAGTATCAAAAAATGCGAATGAAATTTACTTAAGCTCCAGGCTGATAATTGAAACACAAATACAAAAAAATAATCAAAAAAAATCAAACTTTTAAAAATGCACTACAAAATAGGTTGCTTATTTATTAGCTCAAAAATAGATAAATATGTAGAGTTTTTTGAGGTGTCTCAGACCCGCTCTCTCCAAAATGAAGCAACCCTAACAAACAACCGTACTTTAATCGAAAGATGGTTTTAAAACTTAAAAAATGAGTAAGCACTCAATGGTTCAGTAGGGGGTTTCATAAAAATAGTTCAGGGCACTCATTCCGCAATTTTTCAGACGATTATCGTCGAAACGATAGACCTCCAAAAGTATCAACTAAGTGCCAAGAGTTTGAGAACTTAATCCAGTTAATTTTCCACAAATCTAATGAAAGCTGACGATAGTGAAACAAATTCGGGCAGAATTTTACTTCTTATGGTTTTCTGATTTTCTTCAACATTAGGTGTGTTTTATTGAACATTTATTCCGGCAAAATAAAGCAAACCAAAGTAGAAGCTTGGTAAAAATCGACTCAAATCGAAGAAAAGCAAATGGGAGTATTCAATTAAAATGCCAACATTGATTAGGTAGCTTTAATATTTCCAGTTCAGGGAAAGAGGACTCAAATTAGGGACTGCTTTTAAAGCAATCTAAAAAATCACAGGACAGAACAAAACGGTTTTTTGAAGTCAATCTGAAACTTTAAAATTGTTCAGACAGAGTTAGCAAATGGCAGAATAAATTACTGTCCATTTATGTCTGTAGCCCGAGCAAATCAATCCCTGTTTTAGGGATTTATATTTAATGTTGTTAAAAATTGTTGTGTTTATTATGTTTTTTTAAACATAGCGGGCCTTACCAATAACCATTTTTAGTTTCGACTCTAAATTTTAGTAGTTCACGGTGGCTTTTTTTTCCATACAAATTTCGCAATTGTGAGCTTCCGTAAATTTAAAGTCGAGACCAAAATTTGGGCGCAGCAGCGTCTTTAAAAAACATTCAAAAGAATTTTTGTTTATTTTTTTTTTTTAAGTAACATTTTTCTACGATTTGTTTGAATGTATCGAGATAATTTGTTTGAAAACTTAAAATATTGTCAAGCTCTACCCTACGAGTTCAAATGCCTAAACCTGAGCTAATTAAAATTTATTCACCAAACTGATAGACTTTGCAAATGCAATGTATTTGTCGAGTGGAACTGATTAAAAACAATTTAAAAAGAGTTGTTGAATTTACTACACGCATTGAATTATAATATATGGACTGCTAGTAGCCAAATTAACGCATGAAAACAAAATAAACTTCAAACGACCAAATTTACTTTCATTACAAATTCGCATGTAGTATACCTATGCATTGAGAAAGTGAGAACTAATGTACCTAGGATTGGTTAGTGTTTTCTTATTTATTAATTTAGCAATGTATGTTTCTATATTTTACTTAGTCTTAGTACCTACTTAGTTCTGTAATTTATATTTTTTTCCATTCCTCACAGAAATAAAAACACACAAAACGAATGGTTGTAAGAAGCTATGCCTGGGGTGCCTACATGAATCTAAATATTTATTTATTACGTCGGTGCAATTGACTACGGCACTAATTTAAACTGCATCGAAGATTCACCCCCAGTGCTATTAATTATCAGTATTAGTATTAATGGGATTGAACTATACCTGGAAAATACCTGTAGGTTTTTTGTTTTAGTTTATGGGTAGAAATCTAAATAAACATGAACTTATTTGAAATCACTCTATGTAGCTTTGCTTCTTTTCAATAGATGACGCTCTTTTTTTTACACGTAACTATGGAAATGAATCTCTTCGGCCAATATGTCGCTCTTTTGTTTACATGTTTCTATCGGAAAGAACTTTTTTTGAAAAAAATTCGCTGTTTTGTTTACGTTTTTATGGAAATTTAGACTTGACATCGGCATGTGCTTCTTTGCTAATCCGCTGTAAAACAGCAGCGCCTGTGCTGTTTTGGATCATATTTTCTCGCAGAAGAACCTATATTAAAATGACATTTCACTAGCAGTCCATATTTAGTATGTCTATGACGACACAAATTTGCAATTTTCCACTGTTTACTGACTCGGAAAATGTTAAAAAGTATTGAAGAAAAATGGCATTCCAAATGTACTTTAGCCAAAATTAGTGTAGATTTGAGATCTAAAACTAAAATCAAATCTGTTATGGTTTGGCAACCAATGTGGAGCGCCAAGACAATCCGCGATAGGTACAAATAGTCGATTTTAGTGTCGCTTTATTTTTCGAACTCACAATTTCGAAATTTTCCATACAAAATTGCATTTTGTGACAAAATATGGAAGTTAAAAATGATTATTAGTAAAGTCCTACATAAAAAAAATCAAACTTGTAGTGAGCTTGGTCCGAGCAATAATATATGTAATGTACAAAGAGAAGAAAATGGGTAGACCTCAATTTAAAATATGGTGAATGACCAATTTCGTCGAAGAGCTGATGGGGAAAAGTTTTAAAATTAAAGCCTGAACGCCACTAAATATCTACGACATGTTTTGTAGAACTACGTACCGACTCTGCTTTTATACCTACAGCCACAGGTTACAGGATAAGTAAAATCACAACAAAACCAAGGAAAATAAAAAAAAAGTATGGTACAGTCGAACCCGGATAATGTCACATCGCTTAATAGCACAACTCGTTTAATATCACACTAATGCGAAGCCAGTTGTCTTTTTTGTAATATGTATGGAAGTCGTCTTCAATGCAAAAATGGGGTGTGTATGTACATTTTCTTTTGTCGATTGTCTTAATATATGTGACTTTTACTGTTTGTGACTTTCTCACAGTGAGATTGATACATCCATATGCATATATGCTGGACTTCCGTGTTTATTATAAATGCCTGAATGTATAAAAGTCACAACCCGCTTAAAGTCACAGCCCGCTTAAAGTCACATTATTTTGTTGCCGTTTGATGTGATATTATGCGGGTTCGACTGTACTTGGTGGCAATTTATTTACATGTCCGTAAGGTACTTAATTCTCGGTCAGACGAAGCAAATTCTAAAAAAAAATACAATTTAATTCAAAACCTAGGTAGGTACCTACATTGCCATTCCTCTGATTTGCAAAAAAAAAGAGGTAGAAAAAAAGAAACATTTACAACTTTTCGAGACGAGAAATTGAATTTTCCTTTTCTTCGCTCGGAACGACATTCTCATTTTCATTCTCAATTCACCGAAGGATATCAATAATCAATTTCCGTTCCCATTCTATATATGTGCCGCCATTTGTAACAGGAAAACTTTCTCTGAACAGTGCACACACACAAGACGACTGAAGTAACAACAACAACAGAGCGAGAAGGACTTTAACTTAAACTATTCACAACTTAGACTATACAACACCGAAGAGCAGCAGCAACAACAATAACACTCGATGCACATTCGATTAACGTTCGATTCGGTGGCATTGTCATTGCTACAACTTAACGATGCAACTGCTATTTATATTCATCGCAAGTCTGTAACAGCTCAGAGGACGTACACGACAAAGACGGTGACGCCGAGGCCGACATCGACGACGACGACGGCGACGACGACTGCGACTGCGACTGCAACTACAACTACAACTACAACTACAACTACAACTACGACTACAACTACGACTACGATTCCTACTGCGACGATTGCTAGTTACATCGCAGCCGTTGCCGTCTGGGTGCTCGTCATCGGCAACAACTTGCAGTGCTTTCTTCGTCGTGAGGTCCTTTGTCGGATGCCTCGATACAAACCACCATCTCCGGTAATCACACGAATTGATTGCGAAGTAGTAAATCGTCAGGGCTATCAGCGTCAACATCTCATTTACATTCAATGCCATCGAAGATGATCCGAGATTTCCTTTTGTCACCTGCTCCTGGCACCTGCCAATCGCATCCAAATCCAATTCGCTCATCGATTTTCCATTCACCTCCAGGGGCGATATGCAGAAGTTCTTCGACAGAAACTCACTCTGGTTGTAGGCGCCCTCCGCCAGAGGACTGTCCAACAGCGTGTGAATATGGCATCCGCACGGAAAGTGGTTGTTCACCAAGGACAAGTTGTCTACACCATCGATTATAATTGAATTCGGATCGGGTGTCTCTAGGATATGGTTACCCTGAAGCTTGAGGAACTTTATCTGCTGCGTATAGGTGATGTTGAGCTCTTCGAATGCGTCGATTTTATTGTTGAGTATCTGCAGTGTTTCCACCTGACTAAGGCCACTAAACGCTCCCACACAAATGATACCCAGGTCGGACTCTTGCAGCGTGAGCAGCAGCACATTCGTGAGACCGCGAAACGTATAAGGCGCCAACTCCCGCAGGTCCATGTAGGCGAGCTTCAGCAGACCAACCGTGTCCATGCCGTAGAACGCGTCCGGCTCTATGGTTCGAATTCCGGACGGCAGGATCAAGTGACCGACATTGGTGAGGCCAGAGAAGGCGGACGTTTCTATTCTCACCATCGGATTGTTCGACAGTAGAATTAATTTCACATTCGAGGTGCCCGCAAATGCATTGCCTTCGATCCGAATGATTTGATTATGGCTCAGTAGGATTGTCGACAAATTCTGTAGGCCGGCGAATGCGAATTGTGCAACCGTCTGTAACGGGGTATATTGGATAGAAAGCTCTTTGAGGCGCGGCAGTCCTCGGAATGCGAATTGCTTGATTTTCGTTATGTTATTACCATCCAGCGAGAGCTTCTTCAGCGCCCGCAGACCAGCAAACGAATCCGGTTTTATTACTGGGAAATTGTTTTTAGTTAACGCGAGATTTTCCACCGTGGATGGCAATTGCCGTAATGGAATCTGTTCAAGTCCGCCAGTGTTACAAAGGACCTGTGAATGGCAAAAAAAATAACAAACAATTGCGAATAAAATGGAGTGAAACAAGCGAAATGGAAACGTGATTTCACGAGTGGATGTCATAGCGGCGGGCTGGGAAATGGGGTGGTGAAATTCAAAATTCATGCGGATTTCTTGGTCGTTTTTGCTTTGTTTTGGTTACATGAATTGCAGATAGATACTGCGGAATTTCTATGCCAGTGAGTAGCAGCAAGGAATTCCCGTGGGCGACGACAAAAACACTAATTGGGTGGGATGGGGTTTTGCGGTTTCACTTACTTGCGTCTGCGACAGACAAATGCATTCGGCTGGACATGATTTCACTGATTCGAGTGGCTGGGAATTCCATAAGCATCCAATTACAACTATTGTTAGCAGCCAAGAATTGCACATTTCACGTTTTGAGTGTTTTGTTGAAGCGATCTGAAAGTGAAACGGAGAAATTGTTTAGAGTCTTAATTTTTAGTGGGATGTTAGCTTTGGAAAAAAAATCAATTCGATGGCCCCAAATGTGCTATATGCTGTGACTGGCATGGATCTCCAAGTGCGAATTTTATTGTATTTAGATTGAGAGATGAACTGTGGAATATTGTTGATTACAATTTTCTTTGGACATTTGGAACAACAGGCCTCTTATTTTTGTAATACAAATGGGTTCCGGTCGGAACTCTGCTTTCAAAATTCTGCCTTCTCACACAAAAATTCTGCTTAACGAAATTCTGAACTTTTTAATTCTGCTTTACAAAAATCTGATTTTCAAATTTAAAGCAATAAAATTCTGTTTTTTTTCCAACTATCATATGTAAAGGACGAGGAAAAAAAAGCAGATATATAAAAAAAAATTTTAATTTATAAAACATTAAAAATTGTTTTTAAATAAAAATTATTAAAATATTGAAAACAAATTTAATAAAAAAAAAACAATAACTATCTATTAAAAAAAAAAATAATGCGAAATTTAATTAAGAAAATATATCACAAAATAAACAAAAATAAAATGAAATCGTATTTTTAAAGAATACCCACGACGTTTTTTTATTTTTCTCCCAGGAGGAACTAAAAGACTTCACTTAAGAAAAAATTAGAAAAAAAATGTTCTCTCCATCTCTGCTTTACAAAATTCTGCTTTTTAAAAAGCGCGCGCTTTTGAACATTTTCCATTTTCCCTTTTTTTATTGTTTGCAGAATTTTGTAAAAAGAATTTTGACCCCAACCCAATACAAATACCTTACACTGGTATCTGGTAACGAAGACGACTGCAACTTTTATTGAGTGTAAGTTCTGTTGGTGATTATAATTCTGTTAAACTCGAAGTCATCCGGGGTCTATTTCCTTGTTATTCGCTAAATGCTGTCGACACATTCCTAGAGAAATTTTCTTTGTATTAAATTCTTATATTTATACGAACGTGTAAACTTTTAAAGCAATACAACTTCTGGGTTTGCAAAAATTATACAAAGGTTTTTAGGAAACCTTCACATAATTTTTTTAGGAAACCTTTGATATACATGTTTCATCGTATAGTACTAAAACAAGGTTTCAATTACCCCCTTTGGGGAATTGCCCCCCATTGGACAATTGGACTTAGCTCAAAATTTTCTATGTTTTGTACCCAATTTTCTATTTTCTATCATCGCTTAAAATTGCCTAACGCAATAGTAAACGGTTGAAAAGTCAAAGTCAAACATGCTTCTAATATTTTATCCCCCAAAAAGGGGACAAAGGGGTCCCCGAATAGCACAGATTGTGATTTGCAACAAAACTTCGATTGTATTTCTGTTAAATTTAAGTAATCTGTAACAAAATCCGTTCTATATCAGTTGTATTCATGTTCACGCGGGACTATTTGTAACATTGTCATTCGAAATGTTGTAAATACGTTTTTTAAAGCTTTAAACTTGTTCACAAAAAGGGGGGGATGTTTGAAAATAGTTTTATAAGTGTTCGTAAGTTAGAGTTCTAAAAAGGTTGGTAATAAGTTACAGATACGTTTAGTAAATTTTCATTTTGGATACTTCTAACTTAAACACATTGAAACGTTTGCATAGCAGAAACTTAACAACGAAGTAACTTAATTACAATCAAAAGTGGTTAAGTTTCTAATGTACAATGTACAAATTACGTTTACAGAATGTTATATAAATAAAGAAACTTACAAAAATGGAAAGTCATTGCTTAGTTTTTTATATGTTTTTAAAACGAAACGTATATTAACAAGTCATCTGGGATATTTTTGCAATTCAGTAAAAAAGAATAAGGGAAACATTAAAATGTGAAGCAATGCATTGAGTTTTTACAATTATAAATATGTTTTTTATATGACAAGTATTCTAACATCATTTGGAATTATTAGCTTCAGTCGTCGTCAATCACTGCTGATTAGTGAAATCATAATAATATAAAGTTGATGAAAAAATCGAAATGTCAGTGTCAAGTTTCGTGGCGTTATTGTAGCTTCATTATAACTTAACATCCTCCATATAATCAAGTAGTTGTAGTCAGCGTTGCCAAATCAGCTTTCCGCAATTATTCTGTATTGCAGAAAATGTTACTTCAATGCACAAAAAGAAGAAATAACCTCGAATGTAATATTGTTCCACGCAGACGATCCGCAATTCAAAAATATGTTGTAAAAGTGAGATCACAATTTTTTTTCGTCGAAAAGGAATAATAGCTCTGATTTGTATTTTTATCATTTTAAAACTCAAAATGTAAGTCAGCTATCAAATGTAAGTTAAAAAGTTTAATGTAACTTCGGATTTTTGGAAAAATTTTAATATACCAAAGGAGAAAAAACCAAATGGCAGCTGAAAACTTGCAAACCTATTTGATCAGAGCAGTATTTTATTGGAATGTTGTTGATACAAATATTGTAATGTGCAAATTATAGGACAAAAAAAAACCATGGTAGAGTTGATATTTTACATTTATCAAAAGTGTTTCTAAAAGCTGAAAAGCTTAAGTTGAAGTTATACGGAAAACAAAAACTATAAAAATCACCGATGAACATTTTTTAAACAAGCTTCTAAAAATGTTTGGCAACAGTGACTATAATGTCAACAAACAAAAGTTAGTCACAAAGAAGTTATAATGCTATTGCTTATTTTCAATTATAATGATGTTATAATAATGTTGATTTACTATTTTGAAGAAAACTAAAATGTCAGATAAATCTTACTTGTTACATCTCGTAAATATGGAAACAACAGCTTGCTAACATTCAGTTGTTACTTTGTTGTAACTTAATTTCAATAGCATTTCAAGATAAATTTTAGTTATAATATTATGGTTCATGTTTTAATGATGTTTCATGCAACAACCGCCATATTGTTCACCATTTTTAGTGTTACTTTGAAAAAAGGGAAAACATCGAAATCCCGAATAGCACACTTGGGTTTTAATATGGTACATACAACTCTAATATAACTATCAAGTTATTTCCTAGGTATTGCAGTAACATTGTCACATCCCACATTGTAACCAAATTAGCCGCATTTCCCCTTATATTTTGCAACAACTTTGTAGTATTTGTGTTTTACTGAGGTTATTTTTTGTTAAATGATAGTTCTTATTACGTTGTTTCAACGAAAACATGTTGCTTATGCAAATCAGTTTAAATAACATGTTGGATATAAAATAAGTACGAGAAATGTTTCTGTAAACATTCCAGAAGTTTTAAATAAGTTATTATTAGAATGCTTTTTGAGTCTACATGTATAGACAAACAAATTATGAAGTATAAAAGGAAAGGTAAATATACTTGATCTGAAAGGTATCTAAAACAGTTCAAGTTTGCTGCGATTTCCGACCAAAATCCTTAAACGAATACTACTTTTGTCATGAACATTAATGTTTTGGGTCCGGAAAATTCACGCGCCTCCAAAAAAGGGTTAAATAGAAGAAAAGTCTGAAAATCGGAAAATATTAAAGTTTGTATTTAAGCTTCAAAATCCCAAAAGACTTGTAGAAACAAATTTTAATATACCATATTCATCAGTTTCTATACAAATGAATTGTAGAAGCTATGTAATATATTGGAAAAATTTAAATGTATTTTTCACATCTTAAGACCTATCGTTAAACAGGTATATAAAATGGTGAACAATATGGCGGTTGTTACATGAAGTATCATTAAAACATGAATCATAATATTATAACTAAAATTAGAAGTATCCAAAATGAGGAATCTCTCGCGAACGTCTGACAAACATCCGAGGGAATAACTGTCATGAAAGAGCTTCTCAATTGGCCATTTCGACTCCGCATAAAATTGTAGATCCCTTCAATTCGAGCCAAAAATTAAAAACTCACACAAAACAAAAGGTCGTGAGAAGCTGGGCCTATAGTGTCCTTACGAACCTTTTGCGCCAACCCTCCATTTTTATTATAGATCTCGGCAAGTGGGATCGGCCGTCAATGATATTATAGCAAAAGTTGAATCGTGTAGACAAGGAAGGGCGTACAGAGCTATCGACATGAAAAATCATTAAATCAGCGGCGGAGGCCGCTGATGGGCACTAGCAAAAGAAAAACATAGACGAAGGTGGTAATCCCAGAACCCAGGCTTTATATTGAGTATCTACTTGTGAAAATATTGTCCTCATAAAAACAACACACGCATGTAACATCATTATGCACCAAGGGATCTTCCTGTTCGTCCCAGCTTTAATGCTCAGCTTCATATTCATATTCGGTTTAAAATGCTGAGTTTAAGAACCCACACCCCCATCCTAATTATCGACTTGCTCCTTGAAGCTCCCATTTCGATATCCCCTCAGCGAACCAGTTCCAAGTGCAAGAGAATAATCTCCTTGCCTGCTGTTGATCACTTAGCTAAGACATAAATTAATGCATTCCGCCAATCAGGTGCGGAATTCCTGTACGCTTTGTCAGGATTCCGCTTTTTCCCAGCTTCCCCATCGATTCTCGATTAAATTGCTTCAACTTCATTCCCCAGCAATTATTCTTGTGCCCATCAAACTTCACATACTGCGCACACAACGCCAAACGAGTGATTACAAAATTTAATTTATTACATTCCCATCTTTGCCGTTGACAGCTAACTTCCTTCTTCTTTTGCTGCGACGCTCTGGTGCTTTTTGTGCTGAGTTGACACCAAATAAGTCTCCCCCACCCATGCATCAGCACTGCAATTTATATCCGCAACCAGGAGACGGATACAAGTGGTACCGTCGCCCGTCGTCGCACCGCTGCAGTTTGTCTACCATGTGCAGTAGAAGTAGTGGTTTTGTAATAGGAAAATGTTATCCTTTTTACCGTTACTAATTAAAAATTGTGCTGTTGACAGAGTGTCAACAGCTCAACTCATTTCTAAAAGTACACAGCCAACAAGCAAAAATACAAATTTAATCATATTTAGTTATTTATGGGGAGGCGAAGAAAGGCAGGGATGGAGCAGCCTCAAGCAGATCACGGCTCAGGCTGCCACCGACGGGTTCTCCTGTTCACTGTCGCACAGACGAACGTAATTAGTACAGCGGGATGCAATGCATTGTCTGCCCCGTTTAGCTCGTATGTGTAAATTTTCAAGTCAGTTTCAATTCAGTTTGATGTACTGTTGTTTTCGTTACACACACACACACACACACACACACACACACACACACACGCGCACACACACACACACACACACACACAGACATGACACAGTCTATCGTTGTCCTTGCCTGTGGCCATCTGGTCTCTGATTGAGGATGCGTTCATAAACAGAAACGCAGCCAACGAATGTGCATCGTTGTCGTAACGTAATGTATACCCTGGTTGGTGCTGTCTTTGAGGGACGTTACTTGTGATTTGTTATTCTGTTTTTGTTTTTGTTTTTGCTTTGTCTTCATTTGAGTCAAAGTCAGTTGAGAATTTCCCACAGGGGAGAATGCTCGTCCGACTCAGATGGAGGCAGCCGATGCACTTACCTTCTGCACCGCACACGAGTCGTCTCTCACTCAACAAGAGGAGCTAAAGAAAATTCAGTGCTTGATGTTTTGTTATTATTATTTGGTAACTTAAGACCGGAGAATGCATCCACTTTGGGATTTCCTCCAACATATGTGGGCTTGCGACAAAGGACGAATGCCCCTCTACAAATACGAAATCACAGAGGAAGAGCCACACAATTTAATGGAGGACTGAAATTCATGACAACAATAATGGACCGAAAGTTGGTGCTATAATTGTATATCATTTGGTACGTTAAAGTTCTTAAATTGTGTAACGAGTGCCTTAAATATTTAATAAAATTCACGTATGCCTAGGCAGTGATTCTGTTTGGTGTGCCAAAACAGACAGTTGGCAATGTTCTTCGAATGAGAATGTTAGTTTACATGTCAAAAAGCTATCACTCATCGTATAGACTGGCTATTCCTAAGCAGAACACGGTTTCGTGCTGTCAAGCCAGAAAGTTATGGAAAGGGAAATGCTCAAGCTGGGCTCTCTATACGTTGGAGTATGGTTCCAGGTGAGGCTTTTGTGGGACAGTTTGAGCTCTCATACATGTTAAATTTTTGAACTGGATCACTGTCACCCGCATATACGGTCTGCTTTCCTAGCGCCAAAACAATCGCCAAGCCACCCAAGTTACGGTTTGTTGAAAAGTCCTGAAAGACGCAAAATTAGCCTCGGAAAGTTAATCTCAATCAAACAGCAGTAAGGCAAGAAATGCCAAGCGATATAAAAATGAGTTATGAGCAGTGGTCCCAGATTGAGGGGCAATGCGCCAATTTTATGGCTTTTTCGATGAAAAATTGAAAAACTTAAAAAAAAGTGAATAAATCAAAAATCTCATTGAAACTCAAATTGCTTTAAAGTAAAATTTAAATGCATTTCCATTACAAATAAATTTTAAAGTTTGCTCAGAATGAAATGTTCACACTAAATATGAAAGAAAACAGCCCATCGAACGCCTACTTAGGAATTTTTGTGTATCTGAATCATTGACTTATTATATAAATGGACTGCTAGTAGACAACTTCGCGTTGGTTCCAACATAAGCGCTAGCTCTCGTGGTTCGGAGCGGAATAAATTGGAAACTCACATCAGACGTTTCCATTTCGTTGCAGATTTAAGTAGATGTAAGCAATTTATATTATTTCTCTTCAAAAAAACTAATTCGCAATAAATATACGAAAATTGTGCAATTTATGGGACAATAAAAACGATTTTTTATTCAAATTTTGTTGGTTCCATCTATTATTAATTATTATATATATATATATTTTTCGCATAGAACCACGAGCGCTAGTTATGTTGGCGTCATTTTCTGGGCAGAAATTGTATGGAAGTGACATTTCACTAGCGGTCCATATAAATAATAAGTCAATGTTGGCGTCATTTTATGGGCAGAGATTGTATGGAAGTGACATTTCACTAGCAGTCCATATATCGTCTGTTGACAGGTAGAACTCACTAAGTGCATTTAGAGCCGTGCGAATAACGAGGTTTTCATAATTTTTTCCTGCCGTTTAAACCAAAAAAACCGAAGTTGATAATAATAATAATAAATAATGTACTTATTCATGAAAGGTCATTTTTGCTGGAATGTGTACTTAGTGATTTTTCCCTGCCAACCGACGATATAATAAGTCAATGATCTGAATGCATTCACTCGATTTGACGCTTTGTCTAACAGAAAAGAAATAAATATAAAAATAAAGTAAAATTTTAATTAGGGGGAAAAAAAAGGGAACTTTTTTTCGAATTCAGGGGAAAATTATTGCCTTTGTTGATTTGTATTTTGTTGTTTGTATGTTATTGTGTTGACAGTCTGGGAGCACTGGTTATGAGGGACTTTAAACCTTTTCGGAAAACGATTTCAGAGCAGTGGAGGCTTCAAGTTAAAAACAAATTCGGAAGGAATAACTGCATTCGTTAACTGGCAAACTTAGTCTGCACTACGTTGATGCCATCTACAATTTCGAAATAGCCCTCCGAACTATGCCAAACGTGCCTCAGACTCCGCCGAGACTATCGTGTACCTTTTTCAACCTCGTTCTGGAGCCTACAGAGTGCTGTACAGGCCTCTACATGGAAAGCCTTTAGTTACTGGGCTATAAGGAAGACATGAACATTATTCTGTGAAAAAACGAAACGATAAACAATTTCGTTTTTGAAAAAAAAATTAAACGAAAAAAAATCTAGGAAAAAACGAAAATTTGGCTGCTTTCTTTTTCTCCCTTCTATTTGCCAAGGTTTGAAAAGCAGAGAAGTTTTAATTGCACAGTTCTAGGATTATTTTCGAAGTTCGTTAAAACGGTTGTTCTCCTTTCGTATAAAAGGAAAATTTCTTTCGTTTTTAGAGTCAAATAATGATATAATGTAAATGATAGAGCTTTCGTTTTCTTTTTTACTTTCAAAGTTACATGACCCAAGATATTCGTGTAGGCAACCAAGATTGGACGTTTTTATTTACAGAATCCCGCCCTTGCCTTACACCGTGGCTACGTGGTGGCTACGAAAGACTTGAAGTAGAGCTTTTTTAGGTGGCGATACAGTCAGTAGTGTTACGCAATAAAAAACAAAAACGAGACGGCGAAAAGGCAAACCGGTTAAGTTGGCTGGCAAATAGACATTGCGCTGTAATGCTTTTGAAAATTGTTCTCTTTTAGCTAGCAACCCCAACCACCAGCGCGACAAGATCAACAATGAAATTATTGATTTGTACCAATAATAAAGTACGTTGTTTTTTACCTTCCACAGGCAGGTATATTCTGAATCAGGATCACATTCTGAATCGATTTAGCCATGTCCGTCTGTCTCTCTGTCTGTTGAAAGCACGATAGCGCCCAAAGAAATTGACATAGGCGAATGAAATTTGGTGAAAGGACTTATTTTTATCCAAATGAAAATGGGCTATGTCGGTCAAGTAGTTCTGGTACCTTCCATACAAAATCAATATTAGGCTCATGTGTCTCTCTGTCTGTTGTTCAATGTAATTACGTACTACCTCACATGCCTAAAATTTTGCATGACTTGTATGCAGTGGAGGGTATCAAAGCATCGGTCAGGCCAGTCCAGTCGTCGGCGCATATTTGCGTACGGTTTATGTTAAGAAATATCATTACAAATATATAATTTGTTCGGTACCGAAAGAGCAACATAATTATTTGGTAAGGCAATATCAAAAGGCTAAAGTAACAATAGGTTACTGGTACAAATGTTTGTTCATATAACATAATTAGATTCAAGTAGGTAATTCAATTGATATTTAAGAAAACTAATTTTAAGTAATTTAATAAAAGGTAACAAAACAAAAAAAATAGTTTGTATTCTTCAACAAGGAGAGTAGCAGTCAACTCAACAAAAATACTTTTAGCCAAGATTATCTTTAAATCCAAACCTCCAGGCCGGACATGATAAGAAAGTACGAAATTTTGTTCCAAAGTCTACGCCATTGGGCCGACAACAAGAAGCAATAAACTTTTTTAGTTTCGAATCCAAATTTTGGTAGTTCACAGTGGCTGTATTTATCATACAAATTTCGCAATTGTAAGCTTCCGAAAATTTAAAGTCGAGACTAATATTTGGTTATTAGTACGGCGCAATGTGTCCACTATTACAGAGGAGGCTAGGCTTCAGTTTTTCAGGTAGACTTTCTACGATATTAGGTGAGTATAACAAAATACTAACCGAGCAAAAGATTAATTCGGAAAATAATTTACGGCCCAAATTTGTTTGAAGACTAGGTGCCAGAAAGGCTGCCACCTCTTCAAAGAAAAATACTTTAAATAAGAGAGAGATGCATTGAAAAGTATACTCATAGACCGGCAATTTCCACTTTATTGGTCTTACTTCAGATCAGTGTTCTTAGCGCTCTCTCTTCATTTATCCCATGAAGCGTGGTCATTTTTCATTTCATTTTTTCCCTTTTTACCGCACTCAAATTCCCTTTTAAAAACCCACGATACTTTTTTACGTCAAAATCCATTTTTTAAAAGTGAAATTTGTATTACACGGAAAGAAAATCACGTTAAATTGACTTTTAGTATAAAAACCGCAGTTTGTAACACTGCTATGATTATTTTTTGGTACTGGAAAATGTTGATAAAAGACGATTTACAAGAGCGGCTTTTTATGGACATTCAGTGTGTTGATAATCGTGGTAAAATGCAGGTGTTTTGATAGAAGTTCACCAAAAATTTATAGTTTGGATGTTTTTTTGCTAGATTTCTGAAAATCCGACGATTTGGTGCTTTTCCCTTTATCAAACAGAAGGCTTTTCGGACATCGAGATTCACACAAAAAGGGATAAATCCCACGATATGCCCCTACACTGCTTCAGATACCTCACGGAAGGCCCCTACTTTTCTATTCAAAGAACTTCTGCTGTCAAATCATTTACAGTTTTCTTTGTACGTTTTGTAAAATTTACAAACTTCCTGAAGTCGCTCTCCCGGTGTCACCTCTTATTATAGCTGCTGTAATTAAGCGCATTTTATCTTAAAACTTCAAACTCATCCTATCTGCACTCTGTATCCTGTCTTTCTCTGTTGTGGCAATCAAATTTTAATTAAAATTAATAAAAACTTTTCTATGGACACGAATGATGAATCCCGATTGCGCATAATGCAACACTCCACCCCGAGGTCGTACTGCAACTCAAAGGCCCTGTCCGTTTTGTGCACATTTGCATGACACGTCATTCGTATATTATATTAATTAACATATCAACCGTCTGCATGATACTCGTGGTGGCATTTTTCTGCATTAAGTGCATACTAAATATTACAGAGTAGGGCGAGCCCAACCAAACACTCGGCTCTATATTTTAAATTGTATGCAATATCCTGTTATCTCTGAGCGTAAGTCATGAATAAAATATTTTACACACCAACCCAGCGTTGCCGCTGAAACTTAAAAAAGGGAATAAAATGGGTCCCGATCCATACATAAAATGCATACAGCGAAAAAATAGCAGCAAAAACATCGTTTTGTAATAAGAAAAAAAAGCAAATGAATTTATTACAAACAACTTTTTTTTAATTTGTTTGTATTTTTATATATAAAATCCTCTATAAAATCGTACTCAAACTGAAAAGGGGGCCATTTTGATCAATTTAAAAAAAACGAGGCCTCGGGTCTTGAGGCTCATAAAGGGGCCAAACGGCAACGCTGACAACGATGACGATGTCGACGGACGAAAAAAAGAAGAAAAAAAAAATAAAAAAACTGCATCCCACTTCGCATCTCATTGATTCTACTTACAATTCAGTGGAACTGCTGGATGCGGATGAGGGTGCTGCGGGGACGGAGCAATCCTTTTGCATATGGAAATGGAATACAAAAACCATGAAAATGACTGGGCACGAATGTTTGAAACAATTTAAGTGCACACAGACTAAGCGAATAAGCGAACGAAAAGAATGCAAATCATAAAGTAAACTTAAAAACAAGGAAATGCATTTAATTAGGACTCCACGGCGAATGAGTATTATTTTAACACTTCTTTATCCGTTAGTCGGTGGCAGTGGCGGGTGGTGAAGTTGGTATTTTTTTTTATTCTCCCTCACACCTCTTTTCATATCAAAACCAACTGTTGTAGAGCGTTGCCGTTGCTGGTGTACATTAAAGAGTACAGAGTTTATTTGCATCTGTTGCTAGTTTGTTGCGCATTCATGATAATGTTTGGGGTGCAGGGATTTAGGTAGTATTTTCCTGGAGTTTATGACTCAGCACAATGATGAAGAAGGACGAAGTAGTATACACCGAGAGTAGCGTGCTGAGCACTCCAGGCGACTCACAACAGCCACCCAAATCATGGACTTCAATGTGAAGTTGATTTTCTATGCGAAAATGAGAGAACAATCTTGATTTAGATATTCTTCATTGGGAGGTTAAGTGTAAATGGCATGACACTCGACTGAGAGATTTTCTGATTCAAAACACCATGGAATGCGAAGGATGTGATGCAATAAGCTTGATTAAATTTCCTTTCTAGTCGGTGAAAAGGGGTAGAATGCTTTTGACAAATTGTGGTGCGGGATTTATCTGGTCTGGCCCTTTGCTGGGAAATCTAATTAGATGTGAACGAACATCACCCCGGGTAGGTACTCGTACTAGGTAGGTATGCGAGGTACATTTTTGGGGATAATTAAATGCGATATAATCAGATCTGGATAAGTACATTATTGTGTGAAGATTAACTCGTTTTGAATTAATTTAGTTGGATTTTGCTTCGCTATTAGGGGATTTGCAAGCTTTTCTCTTTTAGGGTTGCGATGGAGAAAAAATACATTTTTTTTTTTCTTTTTTGATTGGTAAAAATAACAGCGTCCATATAATCACTGGCGATTGTGGGAACGCTTACTTTGATTGGTGCAAGGTGACCTTCCGCAGGCGTTAGGCGAAGACACAACTCAGAGTTGGATTACTCAGCTGTCCCCGTCACTATTGGACACCTACCTTTGAAAAGGATGGTATCCTTGAGAAGAGCTTACTGTATTTGCAGAACTGGAAAGAAATCCTTTTCACTGGAGCTAATGTCACATTAAAAGGGGCGGCTTAATTGAGGTTGAACTATTTTTGAGCACATGGAACTTTTGTCAGAACCAGGGAAATAATTCAGGTTAGAGCAGTGGTTCAGTGGGTACTGTGCTGGACTGCTGAGCGATGGGTTTGAGGTTCGATCCGCGGAAAAACACTAACAAACATACGAGAGTACAACTGTCTTGAAAAGATTTTCTCAATTCAGCCTTTCGGACTCGGCAGCAATCGAATGGTCTTGGGACTATGCGCCTATGCGGACCTGTTGCGCTACCTGTTTGTTTTCTATGTAGACCAGACACTATACTCGATTGGCGCTGGTTAGTCTTTTCGACACCACAACTAACATTTGTGACTAAATGAGACTTATTTACTCTATAGATCTAAAGTGAAATCTCCAGTTACGGACAGTTCCGTTGGGCGGAACAATATTACATTAAAATTCATATTTTTCTGATTGCATTCATTTAAACGGGCTCGCAAGAAACTATACTTGAAACGCATTTAAGCAAAACAACAACAAAAAAAAACTTCTCTATAATATTTTTAGTTTAATTTTTACTTTTTCTAATTCTACAAAAGTGTTTTCTTTTTTAACATATATCCAGCGTTGCCAACCAATTTTGACGAAAAAAATGCCTAACTTGAGAAAAAGATTCTTTTTCAATAAAATAATGCCTAACATAATTTTTTGGGACAATGAATTCGATATTAATCATAAATATAGCAAAAATTAATAAAAACAATTTTTATTTCTTATTAGGAACAAAATTCTTGACTTTTTAGTTTGATAAGTAAAAACCGGCATTATCAATAATACCTAGGTTAAAAAGAAAGAAAAATATTTGAAATAAAAAAAAGATGCCTTTTTGAAAAAAAAAAAAAAACAAGCCTTAAAGCCTTTAGCTAATGAAATAATGCCTAAATGGCATGAAAAAGCCTTCGTTGGCATCACTGCATGTATCCTTAAAGCTGAATTAGCAGAACCGCTCTTTTGTATTTTTGTTTTAAATTTAAAAAAAAACTTTTTCCACTTGTACGGTTGGTTTGACTGTCAAAATGGCATAGGTGGGGATAAATTCTCTCACAGAGAGAGACACTTGCGAAAAAGTTAGGGAACGCTTTTGTAGTAATCTATAAAAAATACAGAAACATAATTAAAAAAATCAAAAAAGCGCTACGGAAAGTCGTTAAAATATCGTATAAACTCGAAGAATTGGCTATTTAACGAAAACAAATAGTTGATTTATCTACCTAGCGTTGAAAGTGATTCGGAATTGATCGAACTTCTTTTTCATAAATCCTTGTATATAAAAGCGTTTGTACTGATTGAACTACAAGAATTCGGTAAGAGGAGAAAGCGACACTGCATTAAAAAATACCGGGAATAGAATGTCCTTTCTTAATCCTCACAGCGAGGAAGAATTTCGTCGCCACTTTCGAAAAGAATCTAAGGAGAACATTCAATTTTATTTTCCCTCATTTTGATACCATTTTAATACGCCAATAAATCAAAACAAATGCACTCATATGTCAAATCGGACAACAAATTTCAAATCAGCTGTTAATTGTTAGGTGACTGACAGCTTTTTAAATTTTTACACCTAGAAATTTGTGGAGCAAAAATTCGTAAGATTCTCAGAGGAGGGGTAATATTTTGCTCTCTCGATGACGCTCTCTTTTATGAATTTTTCGAGTAAAGAAATTCGACATCACCATCCTGCACCAGTGCTGCCAGGCCGCTTTAACCACTCGGAGTCAAAAAACTTAACAAAAAGCGCTAGAACGCGCTAAAATTTTTTTTCATGGAAAACTAAGATCTAAATTAAGCGCTAACTCTGAAATTCTTATAAGGAGAGTAAAACCAAAACATATTCAGTTTTTTTTCTGTTTATTGTTTTCATAAGCAATCAAGTATTTATTTAATAATACAAAATAATTCAAAAATCCCAGTTTTCGTCGAGTTTTTGCCCTCTAAACGGGGATTCACATGAATTGTAGGGTTTATACCAATATCTTTCCGTGTAGGGTTTCCACATACAAGTTATAATAATATACTAGCATACCCGTGCGAGTGCGAGAACTCTCGCATGTGGATGTTATATGTACAATGTACATAGTATAAAATTTAACTATTTTGAATTATTAATATTTTCAAAAAGTAAAAATGTGTAAACCAACTCTCTTTCTTTTGACACTTCATTTGTTAAGATTGATTGAGTGTGAAAACCGCAAAACTACAGAAATAATAGAGGGGATTTGCAAATAAAAAGCGCTAGAAATTCCGCTAGGTGCTAAAACTTTTTAAAGCGCGATAAACGTACTAAAAAAGCGCCAGATCTAGCGCCGAGAGCGCTAAAATGACAGCCCTGTCCTGCACAGACGAACGAGTAGCTGGGAAGCCTAAACTTGACATGGCTGTGTATAGCTCGTCTTAAGATACGCTATCAAGTCGAAAAACCTATAGTGTTTGTGTAGGAATGTGAAAATCTTGTCGCTGGTAGACTTTATGGCCTAAAAACGCAAAGGTTTTAGTTTCTAATCTGAACAACAGCCGACAAGATCTTTTTTGAGACACTCAAGAGACTTATTCGTCTGGAGTTGGCGCAGTTCTGAGAATCGCCTTTCTTGTGGATGGGCACACGATGATTAAGTTCCTATCGTCGGGCATGCTCTCTTTCAACGAAATTTTACAGATAAATTTGTGAACGCTCCAAGTCCACTCCCGCTGCTTTAAAAAATTCGTCCATCAGTGGACGAATCCTCCTTTTACCATTTCCTTAATTCTTTTAATTAATTCCATTTACCACAAAACAGCCCACAGTTCAAATAACTCACCAATGGTAGCGTAAATTCGCTAAAGCCCCTCTAACACCCTAATAAGGACCTCTATCTGAATGTTTCCCATTCTAATCATGGCATAAACAACGCAAATTGCCTCCGTCATAAAAATAAAATAAGCAGGAAAAAAAAAAATACGTATCAACTGTTATGATACCCCAACCCTCTGGTGCGCACATAACTTGTGAATTCTATCGCCTAATGAATATTATTTTTATTGACAGTCATGCAATCGGCAAGGACTCGTTGCAAATATTTGCTTCTGAAGAAATTCAGTTTGCGTACCACCCTCTGTTTGACTTATCCGTCGTCTCTAAGAAGCTATACACACACGAGTAGGAGTACATGTTGCGATGTACATTGTACATTGTAGAGAAATCGGGGGGAGACAAGCAGTTATACGGCGAGGCGCCCCCACATTTTTACGAAAATCCTCCGAGAATTAAGCCGAAGAATTCGACTTTGTATAGACGCTGCTGCCACTTGCGTGGACTATGAATAAACAGAACCAACAAACATCGCAAAGTGGAATTAACAACTCAATCGATTGCCTTATGGCATTGCCAACGGTGAGTACCCTCAGCATCCCCAGCCCGGGGGTTGATATAATGAGGTATCTCTCCGGCAATATGGTGCGCCCTCACACACATGTTTGGATAGGTGGACTGGGGGTGGCAAACTCCAAAGATAATAACAATAACGATTATAACAGTATAACAATAAATTCGTACTTAATATTCACGACGACGATGATCTCGCGATGGGTTATGCTTATGATGTGGCGTTGTGGCCATTACTCCGGCTTATGTATGTGTGTATGCCTGGTTAAGCTGGCTCATTGCGAGGAAACGACTGAGGAATTGATTACCGCACATGGCACCGGCAACGCATCGCATCGGTTTGGTTAATGATCAAAGGATGATCTTTGCCTTTACTATAATAACGGCACCCTCCGCTACTTTCGATGGAATATATCTCATTGATTTTCCATAATAATCTGTGAGTCCTTTTGTTACAAAGTCACACACACACACTATGCGTAGGTACATAAAAAGGGATGCGATACCATTATGTAGACGCCTAGCACCAGCAACGTACCAGCAACGTACCCAGCAACCAACGTAAACGAGTATAGGGGTTGGGGGATTCTTAGCACTCTTTGCTGTCGTCGTCGCTGGGGGATATTGTTTACATTGCCGAACAATGTGCTTTCCAGAATATGAACTGCTTAAAGATTGCGTATTAACGCCGGATTTATTCTTCTTCTTCACAATTTTCCAATCAATTGGGATTTCTGAAATTTAATTTCGAGCAAGAACCCACCGCAGGCGCATCGGGACCGAGAGAGTGTTTGTGTTTCCTTGTTCCATCTTCCATGGGTGTTGTGGTTTCTTTCGAGAAATTTAATGGAACTCTACTAAACGCCAGCAGTGAGGGGACGTGGCAGAACAGCATCCGGAGGCGGTTGCTTTTCTTGAGTGCAGGATTAGTGCCTGTTGTATGCCAAGGAGGGGGGAGCCTTTTCTTTTTCCGCACAGAATGTGTAAATGAGTTCGAGCGTGGTATAGATTGTCGGGAAGAAGGGTTTCTTTCGCTTCGAATATCGAAGGGTGTTTTTATGGGGACGAGCAGAGGCTTTTCCTAGGCTTAATTGCGGTTGAGCAATTCATTTTTCATGTTAATGAATATCGATGATTTGGCTTTGCTGAGATAAATGAGTGTGAAAAAGTGTTTCGTCCCAATGACTTAGGGGGGGGATTATGCAAAAGGATTTCCAGGTTGAGGGTGGTCAGTGCAGATGAAGGGAGTGAAAATCAGAGTGATTTTGTTGCATTTGTTGCCTGTTTTGGAAAAACACGAGAGTGGGCAGCGGTCAATGCAAATAATTTATTGCAAAATGAAGAACAAGGACAACCGGGTTCATTTCGCCATGAGGCCAGGCGCAGAGTGAAAAAAAACTCCCAGAGAAGTTGCCAATTTTAATATAGGTATACTCACCAGATAAAGCATGTTAGGATTAGAGAGTAAGCGGACAAGATTGGTCCCCACAGACATGGGTATTCAAACAAAAAATTTGTGCTTCCAAGTATTGTGTTGAGATGTCTTCGAGTTTGTATAAATCGCCAGGAACTGGTTGATATTAGAAGACACGGTTACCAGTGTGCACAGATTAAAAATGGGAAAATCTTGGTTTTCCGAAATAAGAAATCTTTTTTTCAAGATTTTGTCTAAAATATAAAAAGAGCGAAATATAAAATGAAATTTTGAAGTTTTTTACTACTAATACACGAATCACCTAAATATCTATAAAAATAACTTTCATCATAAATTAATGTTAATGCTTTTTGAAATTTTGGAACATATTTGAATTAAATTGACTTAGAATTTCATTGCTTATAGATCATAGAATTTTGGTTCATTGAAGCGCAAAAAATACTTTGTAAAGATAATTTCAACAACTGTATCAGTACCTACTCAAGCGATTACGCATTTTTGTTTCATTTAAATTTACACCAGAAATTATTATTTTAACATTTGCAAGAGGAATGTGGAAGAGATAAAATATTGAAAATAAAATCTTTTAAGACGTTTCCATCCGCTTGTTTTACTCCTAAAACATTTTTCCAAAAACACCTCACATAAGTTAATTTATCAAATTTTTAAAAATTCATGTTTCTTCAAGAGTAGCGATGGAAACGTTAGTGAAACAGAAATTGTGCATGGGCTCTGTTCGACTCACATTATACATAATAATGGAATTAATAGAAAACAGTTTTCTTCAATAGAAAAGGTTTTTTTAATTTGTTGGATTTAAAAGTTCTTGATACCAAAAATCTTGAAATTTGATGAATTTGACTTTAAAACTCTTGTACATATTTTAGAGCTTAAAAATCTTAAAAAAAAGATATATCTTGTAGTCTGGTATCACTGACGGTGACTTGTTTCCTCCCGTTAACCTCAACATGCTACACCGAGAAAAAAACTTCATACATTCGTGCTCAAATCAAATTCAAACAAATATGATTGGTGCCAAAAGGATTTTTGTTTTATTTAAACTTGAATTACTTTATTACTTTGAATCATCATTGTAGTTGGTTTTCAATTGGATCAAATCGAAATAAATGTAATCGTATTCACTGTAAGTTTTATAAACAGATACATATTTGAATTAAACTGATTTCCATGTCCGTCTAACAAAATCTAAATCCACATTTTTGAATGGAAGTCTGTTTAAATTTAAGACTTTTGAAAGAGGATATTTTTAAATTAAATGAAATTCCATTTTCTCTAAGTGATTATAGTTGGAAAAACTAAATATAAATCCCTTTGAGCTGAAATTATTTATGCTTTAAATAAATACATATATATTATTTTCATTTCGCTTATTTATTTACTTTTTACTTTATAACCCTTCAAGATTAAAGTGGAACCTGGAAGAACTATGTAAGCAACGAATTAAAACAACCGATTCACATCACACACTTTTTTACAAAAACTTTTTTCTAAAATAAAATTTTCCGTTATTAATTGGATAGATGTGTAAGAGTGGACTTGTAAAATAGGAAATATTCCTTATGTTCAGGGTCTTACACAGCTTTTTTCCGATTTTAAAAGACTGGAAATGTTTATAAATTTTTTTAGCCTCGATATATAAAAAACTCTTTAAGTTGGAATATACCTGGTCCTACAACTGTTATCATTGTCTGTACAGTAAGGGAAAAGGAAAAGTATTCGGCTTTTAGCTCTTATAGTTTTGTTTTATAATTATAAATATAAAATAGGTGTATGGCAGAACTTTCCTGGCAATGCTAAACATGCTTTGTTTTTTTCCCTCCTATATTTGGGATGTGCTTGCAAGATGCAAATCGATTTCGATTTCTGCTCTTTTAAATGTTTGCCGTAGTGTCTTTTGAAATCGGTCCATTAACGTAGCAAACAGTTGTCCTTTTCGGGGTAGACAAAAATCTCGCTTGATTTGCAAAAAAGTGAAATTTTATGAGTGTTCTCAGTGTCATAGGAATGAGAGCATAAACTAATATTACATAATAAGCACCATTTTTCACCAAAATGGAAAAGCTTTGTGGTCACATTTTAAGACACTTTTCAGACTTACAGAATTTTACACAAGCTATGGCTCACGGAGTTTTATGCTTATAATAACGTAAACAGGGGTTACTTGTGTCAGGTTTTGATGTTTTTGTAAAAAACTTTTATTTCTTTATGAAAGAAAGAAAATTAGGTATACCATTTTGATCTTAAGCATAAAGCAATGAATGAAACGTTATCAAATTAACGAAAGGACTTACGATTTTAAACATGTAAGCCTTCAAAGTGCGTCATATCCCACGTTTGGGGTTACTTTGTGCCACTGACGAAATCCTTTGATAATCTTGTCAAAATGAAAGTTTGGTTAAATTTTACCCCATATACCATTAAAGCATATGATAACAACATTTTCTAAATAAACAATGAAAGGAAGAAAACTAAAAACCAGTTTTCCAAAAATTCTGAATTATTTTTCAATGTTTTTAGTTCTTTTCTTTTCAAAATTAAAGTTACAAATTCTGACCGACACAATCAACGCACCTTTATCAAATGTCGAAATATAACGGTACTTTAACAAAACGTGGTTATTCAAATATGTTCATGTTCAAATTAAATGTAAATCGGTTCGAATACTTTATTTTCAGACGTTTTAAATATAATTATGCTCAAAACAAACTCATTCATTATTGATCAAACAATGCTCGGTTTACAATGTTTTGCTAATGCATCATTGATCACGTATTCATTTTTTGTTCAAGCGAAATCTAGCTTAGGTTATTCATTGTTTACATGAACTGAAGTCTGTTTGAATATTGCAGTTCAGACAGTTTTTAATAGAATTATATTTAAATTAAATGCACTCATATATTATTAATAATATTATTAATATGAACTAATTAGGCAAATGTTGAAATGTTTATTAATTGAACACCAAACATGTATGAATTCGATGCAACTAAAATGCAGTCCAATTATGTTGTTTTAGTGAAATGTTTCAACACGAAAAAGCTAACCAGATTTTCATTTGTTTTTTTTTTTTTATTGTAAATTTATCTCAGTGTACAAAACAAAAATCCATTAAGGCTGCGCTAAGGCCGATTTACAGGAATGGAATATCGGTGGTAAACTGTTTTGTAACTTGCTCTTCAACCGAATTACGCATTGGGTTAATCAAACGAAGATCCTGCGTGAATTTCAAGCAGGAGCAGAGGTTATTCGACAGTTGAACAACTATTTTAGTGAATATAGCTGATAATATGTATCGGAATAAAAAGTTGCATACTCTGTTTGTTGATTTTCGTGCCGCTTTTGATAGCATCTCTCTCATGAATCTCTCTTTTATAATATGTTCGAAATCGAAATTTCAAGTAAAACTATCAAAATTTAAAGAGCTTTTTTACGAAAAGAACTTGGCCATGTTATGGGATGGAAATTTTACTTCCGAAGAATTTCAAACTCAATGTGAGTTAAACAAGGATGCATTCTTAGCTCGTTGTTATTTATTCTGTATAAAAACGATATAACGGATAATAATTAGAGGTGGCATTATGGTGAATACGACCTCTATCCCTGCCTTAATGCTCTTTTAACTGAATTTGTGAGTAGAATGCTGATGATGATAAATAGTCTAACTAATTACTGTAATTTGTCAAAGACTTAACTGATGATATTTAGAAACAGAGGCGGTAGATACTCGAGAAGCGAACAGTGGACCTACCACGGGCAACGCATACAGAGGTAGTAAGCTAGTATAAATACCTAGGAGTTCTGAAAACATCTAACCTCAATATGGAAAAGCATTCTAGAGCCAAACTATCAGAAGCTAATCGTGCACTCTGCTCGGTGTGGGGAAGATGTATTACGAACAAATTTGTAAGCCACAGCTCGAAACGAAAAAGTTATTCGTGCGATTTATGGAACTCAAATATGGGGAAAAATTTCTTCGGTACTGTGTTAAAAATGTGTTCAGACTAACAAATCATATGATCCTCTTGGAAACATGAACTAGAAATACTGAAGCTGAATTTTGACTTCTTCCTATTTTAATAGCACTTTTCCCCATTTAGTGAAAAATATTCCAAAATGGGAAAAAAAATCCCAGCATATGGAATCGCTGGCTACAACCTTCTGCTAAAAATGTCAAATGCTAGTTTTTATTCATACGATCCAATAAATAAATTAAATGTACCACCTCTTTCTGCAAATAAGTCACAACGGAATTTCCTTCAGCCTTTCGGAGGTGACATTAACCGTATAAGCCATCATTCAAAGCAATAGCTCGCACCTAATAAATCTTACGCCAAGAAAAAAAATAAATATATATGTATATTGATCCACCACTTCCTGCCTGAAAATCAGTTTCCTTGGCATGTCCGCCAAAAAAGAAAAGAACCCAACTCGGTTAGACTGTGAGCACTCATGAAAACTCTACCTCGAAGCGCCCCAATTTCGAAGCAGATGACAAACTCAAAGTGAATACATTTCAACTTTCTCGACTCGTAAATCACCGAGAGCTATCATAACTTTCCCCATAACTGAACAAACTACTACCTTAACTTGGAATTTAATATTTTTTTATATTTTCTTTTCCGAATGACCAACATCAAAGATAATTTCCCCGTAATGGCCAATTAGCTCACAGATAAGCCATGCATAAACAATCGGCAACTTTCAATTTTCATAATCTCCAAAGCATAGATTCCCCCGGGACATTCTCTGAATTGTCAGTCTCCTTAGCAGGATAATCGAGTTCTCATTTACCATTGATAAGTGAAATCCACCCCGTATCCATTATAGATTTCTCGCAAAGTTTCATGTTAAGCTTGTGTCTCACTTATTAAAACGTAAATTATTAAAACAGGGATCTTTCCTCGAATACACACAGCTCGTTCCTGCCGCCAAATACAAAGGCGGGGCAAACATCTTGTTCGAGAAATTGTAAGTTAACATCATCCGGCGGCGTAAATTGTCTCAATAAATAAGAAACTTTTCGCAACACCCTACAACTTTGAATCTTGGACCTGAACATCTGAATTATCTGCCCCAAGGATCACCTTAGTTTACTCAAAAAAAGAAAAGAAAAAACAAGAGGCATCGTTGTAGTCCCTTTATTTCCATTGCCATGGCACCTCATACCTACTCCCGTTGGTGAAAGTTTCTCAATCGAGAGTGGGCTGCTGCTGCTGCCACTGAATCCACGGTAGAACAAATGTACAAATGCTTTTAATAAATTTCAGGATAATGTAGGCGGATTAACTCCATCGCATCCTTAATCTGCCTCTTTCAAACAAAACACAAAAGCACCAGACATTCCACCCACCGGCCGACCGACCAACCAAGCGACTGGTGGGAGGTGAGAGTGCGTAGGCAGTTACAACCTATAATAAAATCGTAATATTGTGCTTACTAACAAAATAAATGGCAGGACCTTTTTATTGCCATCACCTTATCCGTAGTTTCGGCCGTTTGGCATTCATACGTAGCGTTATGCGACTACCCTCCGTGCCTCCGTCCTCTTGTCAAGAAATGTGTGCTGTTATGTTTATGGTGCGTTACGACCGAGGTTTGTGTGATGTGAGTGTAACTGAAGTGGCAGAAACATCCTATAACAACAACAGCGACATTCCGCCACCGCCCACACTATGTGCGTCTGTGATATAACCGTACCCGCCCACCCCTAGCTGAAATCTGCCGGGTAGTATAGCCCAGTTGTATACGGATTACGGTAATTTGTGTACTGGAGTTGGATAATTTGTTGTTTTGTGGGCCAACTGTTTTATTGCTGTTGCGAAATTTGTTACACTAATGAATATATTTGCAGCCTTTCCTTTGCGGGCGAGCGGAGCGGTACCCGGCCTACCTACATACTCCAAACAAATGGGATGCGAATGGTCAACGCATTATTCATGTACGATTATTTTTATTTTTATTATTTTATGCTGTGGAATTAATTGTTGCTCTCAGCAATGAGCATGGATGAGAGAACAAAAACCTCAGCGGCTACAAATGGATTGAATCTTTTTCGCCTGGGATAATCTCCTAGACAGGCAAAAGGGGCGAAACAAAAAACCGAAACAAATAAAATATCGACAACAATGACTCGATATGGTCTCGAATAAATCAATCCTAATCCTTGAAATTGATTGAAGCCATTCGAATCAATTGGTTTGAGGATTTTGGGCGTGTTCGATTGGAAATAATAATAATAATGTTGCCATTGATGTAATAAATTGATGTGTTGGCCAATTGACTGCGTTGAGATTATTCGACAACATAATAAAACTAAATTAACAAGTGGAAGACGGCGATTAGGACAGCACTGAGGGGCGGAAAAGAAAGTCAGATAGAGCTCGAGTGGCGGCACTTGAATGATACCTGCACCCTCAGACTGGGATAGTTGGCCAACATCGTTTGGACAGATATTTCATAATGAGCCGTTGCTGAGAATGGGAAACAACTATTTGAGCAGACTCAAGTCTATATGACCAGCTATTGGGTGAGCCACTCAATTTAGACGATGATAGGAAAAACATCCGTCCACCTTACGAACCCAAAGTCAGGATAGCAATGACTAAGATAAATACGAACAATAGTACGGGGCAAGGTGGTTTACCCGCCGTGTTTTTTGGTTTGTGGGAAACATGCAGCGAAATTCCAAGACTTGGTTAGACTGAAAATAAAGCCCTGGTATATTTGTTAAAAATGAGGCTTGATTCAAAATGTTTTTTGTCAATATAGGTGCAACAAAATGTTTCTATCAAATTGACAAAATATTTATAAGTTTTATCTCGTCTTAAAACTTTTGTTCTGATAACAAGAAAATTTCAAATTAAACAATTCTAATTTAAATTCTTAAAAATTTATATCTAAGGGGTCGTTTACATCATAGACAAACCATACTGAGACCCCCAACTCACAATCCTCTTGCCGCTGGCCCCCTCAGTTTTTTTTTTTCAAATTCGCCAATTTGTTTTCCTATCGGTGTTATGTCAAAAAGGAATCCGTGTGACATGCAAAAACATACAAAAAATGCAAAAATAAATGCTGCCAACCTCGGCAACCGTGGGGAAATGTGAAAGAGTTCGGGAATACCACATTTTTTCATTACTGAACGCAATTGGTTAGCTATAATAAATTGTTAAAAGGCGAATAATTATATTTGTTTGGTTAGTAAAACTATCTAAAGTTGATGTTCTATATACTAGAAACATATTAGGACAAACATGGTTGTGTATTTTCCGCTTTTTGATATCATTAACTTCGATTTCGTGTGTAAATTTTTCTTAAATAATGAAGAAAATTTGCTCAAAATGTTTTCATTTTCCCTCAACCAATCTACATTGTTAATTTTTCATGAACATTTTAAGCAAATGTGTACTTATTCCTAAAAAAAAATATTATCCACACGTAACGAACAATTTCAAATTAAACGGATAAAATTCTATGAACTCTGCCAGCAACTTTGCCCACAGCGGAAGTGTCTCATATCTCCTGGGAGTGTGTTGGTGAGCAGAATTTTTGAAGTTTCGTGACATTTGTCAATACGATTTTCTATGTTTTGATTTATTTATTTATTTATTTATTTTAATCAAATGAGTACATCTATTGTTCTCGCTAGATTAGATACTTAATACAAAAAATTTATACTTAAAAATGACCACCAAAGCCTAACAAAAGGATTAGTTTATTCTTAAATGATTCTCTACTAATATTAAAATCAATAACATCACAATATTTATTGGATTCCCTAAGGCATCTAGAAACTGGTTCATTGTAACCATAGTTAACCCTATGATAGGGTATATGAAATAAAAAGCGGTTTCTAAGAACTCTCGAAGGAGCATAAAATCCGACTAATGATAGTAGAAAAGGGCAATCGATATGACCATCTATCAAATCGCGAATAAACATAACGGAAAAATATTGCCTTCGTCTGAAAAGTGGTAAGATACCGAATAATTTGCACCTCGTCTCGTAAGATGGCATTTCAATATTCCATCGCAGTCTACGAACAGCTACTCTAGTAAAACGCTTTTGGATCTTCTCAATTCTAAAAGAATGTAATTCGTAAAATGGATTCCATACTATACTGCAGTATTCGAGATGTGATCTGACAAATGCAAAAAATAGACATTTAAGAGTATGAGGATCTTGAAAGTCTTTCGAATTTCGCAATAAAAAACCAAGCATCTGATTACCTTTGGCAACCAAAAACTCAATATGCTTGCAAAAGCTAAGTTTTATGTCAAAAATAACTCCAAGATCTTTTTTGGAGCACATAATGGACAAAGGGGTATTATCGATTACGTACGTAAAGGGAATTGGAGAGAGGTGACGATAAAAAGAAAGGCTTTGACATTTAGAGACATTGAGATGAATGTCATTGTCATTACACCACATGGAAAGACATTTAAGGTCTTCTTGTAGAAGAATACAATCTTGAACTGAACGTATTGGACGGAAAATCTTCAAATCGTCGGCAAACATAAGACACTGGGAACTCAAAAACAAGTCCGGAATGTCATTAATAAACAAAAGGAAGAGCAGAGGGCCCAGATGACTACCTTGAGGTACTCCAGAGGTGACATAAATTGGTGACGAGAGCATTTGGTTTATGCGAACATACTGGATGCGATCCGTTAAGTAGGAATGAATCCACTTTAGGATATTGGAGTGAAATCCTAACGTAGTCAGTTTGGAAATTAATGTTCTATGGTTAACGCGATCAAATGCCTTAGCAAAGTCTGTATAAATTACATCACATTGCGAGCCATTCTCAAGGTAATTCAAGACAGTATTACAAAAAATTGAGAGATTTGTAGTAGTGGATCTTCCTGTAACAAATCCATGCTGAGACGGAGAGATAAATCTATTTAAGAGAGGTGTAAGTTTGTCACAAACTAGTTTTTCAAACAACTTAGGGATAGAAGAAATTTTACAGATTGGACGATAGTTGGTAATATCATGCCTCGATCCCGATTTATAAATGGGCGTTAAAAATGATCTCTTCCAATCTTTCAAAAAAAATTCCAGACTGGAGAGATGTAAGAATACTAGCGCACCAAACGTGAACACTCCATAAAAATATAGCTTGTAGGCTAAGTAACGGGAAATCGGCCGGAGTTGGTGGTCTCAGTATTGTCTCTGGTTTACATGTTCTCCATTTTTCCTGTCCTCATCCATAAACGGATTTTTTTACTTTTAAATGTTGAATTCACTTTTTTAGGAAATTTGTATACACATTAACAAACTACTTTACTTCGCGTGTCAAATAATAAATTACGCCATTAAAAGCATTAGCTGTTTTTTTATTATCAGCGTGATCTGATCCGGAAATCCGAAAATAAAACAAGACTGATCATTGAAAAATTTTATTTTTGAATTGTGGCAACAGTTGCTTTCAAAAACAAAACAGATAATACAGGGTATTACAAACTTCATATTGCCACCAGCCATATGCAAATAATCTGCTCCACATGTCATCTCATTTGCAAAGTGGGGGTGTTACCATATTTGAATCAAATTTGTATAATTTTTCTTTACAAATATATTTTTGTGAGGCAAATTTAGTAGGTACCTATTTTATGTTCAAATATGCAACACATTTTCAGTTTATCTTGGCATATTAAGGTGTATCCAGACGAGCGAAAAATTTCAGAAATGATTATGAAATGTTTCTGAAGCAAATCGGACACATTTCAAAAACACTTCTAAAAGATTTCTGAAATTGATTTATTAAATGTTTTTGAAATGTTTCAATTTTATCCTTTTTTGGACTAGAAGAAAATAATGTGGTAGCATTATTAGCAGCAAGTAAAGTTTTCATTTTTGTAACTTTGGTCTCGGGAATCACGCGACAAGCGGTTTAATTCAAATAATCGTATTAAATGAATCACTTTCTCATTAGGTATTCAAAGCTTTTCTAGACATTTTTATTTTACTTTAAAAAAAATAATAATCGAAAAACAGCGCTCACTTTCTGCGGGGAAACTTGTAAAACAAAAATTATTTCCCATCACCATTGTGAAGCTGTGAAACATTTCAGTAATGTTTTTTTGGTGTCCAAATCCAAACCAGCCAACATTTTAATAAAAATTGTTGTTTTAGAAATATTTATGAAATATGTGGGTATTTAATTGCTTATCAAATGTTTGTCTGGTCTGGAGTCTACACATACCTACCTTTATAGAACGAGAAAAAACAAAATAACTCGGAATACGGAAGGGGAGTTCATACGAATGCGAAGAAATCAATTGATTTTTTGTGTTCTATTTTTTAGTCTGGCAACGTGACTGTGTGGCTGTCATTTACAGGCACACCAACATTTAAAAATAAAACAAGCCACCTAGTGGGAAATGGTAGAAATCACTTTCAGATCATGCTTCGTGATCTCGATGAGAAGCAGGATCATGTGCTGTTGTTTTAAGTGCATGTAAATCTATGATCTATATGGATCATAGCTGATAATAAAAAACAGCTATTGCATTGAAAGGATTACTCTGTTTGAATTGTATTTTTTTCAATTCAACACTTGTGTTATTAATTCAACAAAATTTATGTCAAATCTGCAAGAAAAAATGTTCATTTCAACAGAATAATCTGTATTTTGTTTTGCTAACAAACATTTTTCATAAGTTTTCTCAATTTCACAAAAATAATTATATAACAACAATAATTGCTCAATTGATACAAACCCGATTTATTAAACTGAAAATTGTGTTTTGTTAATATGACAAAGTACTTTTGTAGTAAATGCTCCATCCGTTTGATAAAATATCGTTCAAATTGATAAAACTTATGTTGTATTGATAAATTTCATTTGTCATTACAACAACTTTTTTTTCAGTTCAACAAAACAATTTTTGTTGAAATTTTTCCATTGAATTTTGTCAATATTACCTTGTATTTTATTTTCAGTGCAGAGGAGTGTATGCGCGTATGTCTTGAGTTACGCCATCTACCCATCAGCGGGCAAGAACTAATCTTGTGTCTCCACCCTGAGTAGCTCTTTAAAGAAACACAGCTATCTGTTTTATTTTTTCGCTGCACCTAGAATGGGTTATTTTTACAACAGCCGCCGACCAGCTAGGAACTTTTTCTTCCCCTAAATTTAGTTAAAAAATAATTCAAATAAGAAGAACTAAGGTAATAAAAAAACCAAAAGAAACGTATTCAAATCAGTGTAAAATGTTCCCTCTAAAACACCTGGAAAAACGCAAAAAGAACTCTGCCAATAGCCATTTAAGAATTCAAATCTGCTTGTTAGTTTTAAATATTTTTCCGAATGCACAACAATTATGCGAAACACTCTGAAAGTAAATTCACAAAGCTACACCAGTTTACTTTCCATTTTCCGTAATGAAAAGCACACCTAACACCCAATATACCCATGACGCAGTTATATTTAAATGCAATCAATCAGATTTGCTTACACAATTAGAATGTATATATGTGTATTGATAAATCTTACTAATTGACTTTCCGACTCGTCGTCATTGTCCTCTTTCACTAACTGTTACTGCAACTTGAGCGTAACTATTGATTGCATTCAATTGCATTCGATACACCGAAACACCCTTTCCATCCGCCCACATCGAGTGCTTCCTTTGAATACCTTCTCGCAATGGTATGCACGTTTTGAACTAAATTGTCGATTTACTCAACCAGCGGAAGGGAAATTTTGAAAACTTCCAACAGATTTCAATTAAAACTGAACGCTTTCAAGTGCCATAAAAATTGTGCTATGGTACATACCCCTGTACAGAGGTGACGTTGTAACATATTCCGATGCTGTGACTTAGACAATGGGATATTCAAATAAACTGCAAAGCTTTACAAGTTGTGAAATGTAATTGGAATTCGTTAAGTTCAAGTTTTGCTTCAATGATTGATAACACTGACGGCAAAGATGTACGATGTAATTACACGTGTGAGTATATCGTGAGCAAATCTGGGCAAATGGGTTAATGGATGATATGAATGATACATATAGTCGAGGGAAAGCTATTCAAAGAGCACTTCAATCATACTCAGATCTCCAAGGATCGATGCTAAATTATGAGAATTAATGTGTAGTTGGGCTGTCTTCTTGAAACGTCTTCAAATAAATTCAAAACAGTCTTTGATTGCTTTACCTGCCATTAGATGCAGGGTATTCGCATCAGTTCTGTTTACTGATGATCCTTTTAAGGAGGTGGAGAGTTGACTTGTTGTCCTTGCGCTATTTAGACGAGAGTTGCTTTGTCCATACTTTACAATCTGCCTGTGCAGCGTCCTCTATGGGATTATTTGTGAAACTAAAATGGATTTAAACGTTCTTTTTTTTTGTCGCGCCGACTATGGCGTTATTTCAAAACGGATTTTTATGAATATGAACCAAAGGAGAGTTCCCTTGGGGAATTCCCGCGTGTTTTTTATCAGTAAAATAAATTTCGGAATCGGCTCTGTAGTTCAAAAATGGGTGGGGGACAAAAGATTCCGCTATTAAATTGCGCTTTTTGACATTTTCCAAACCTTTTTATATTGTTTGCGGAATTTTGTAAAGCAGGAAATTTTTTTTTCTTTTTGGTTTTTATAATTTAAAATGTTTGCTCTTATTTTTAATAAATTTCGTATTTATTTTTTAAAATTTTTTCTCAATTTTGTTATTTTTTTTAATTTTTTTTCTTAATTAAATATTAATTTATTTTTTTTCTAATTTTCATTAATTTAAATTTAACTAAAGGGTTCGCCATCTAACTTTTTTTTTTCAACTAGTGCTTATTTCGCGAATGGTAACACTTAGCTCATGTCTGATTTGACAGATAATTCGTTTTATCCTTCCGCTGAACGAATATGAATTCAGGTTGAAGTCAAATGATCATCCAATGCGTTTTCGCTTCGCTAAGTGGGCCTGCGATCGACTTAGATTTTGGCAAAAAAAACATCTTTTCAGATGAAGCTCATTTTCATCTTGGCGGGTATGTAAACAAGCAAAATTGTCGCATTTGGGGCACAGAAAACCCGCACGCATACATTGAAAAGCCGATATACCCAAAACGAGTCACTGTTTGGTGCGGAATTTGGTCCAGAGGCATAATCGGGCCATTTTTCTTCGAAAATGAGCAAGGAGTGGCCGTTACAGTCAATGGCGATCGTTATCGGGCCATGTTGAACGAATTTTTGTTCACAAAAATTGGAGAGGAGGATATTGGCAACATTTGGTTTCAACGGGACGGCGCTACGTGCCACACAGCCGAAGCTACACTCGATGCTTTGCGCCCTGTTTTTGAAGATCGCATTATCAGCCGCAGAGCTGATGTCGTTTGGCCACCTCGGAGCTGCGATTTGACACCGTTGGACTATTATTTGTGGGGTGCCGTAAAAGATAAGTGTTACGCCGACAAGCCAGAGACAATTGATGCTTTAAAGGACAATATTTGTGAAGCCATTGGTGAAATACAGCTGCACACAATCGATAATGTGCTTAAAAATTGGACCGATCGTGTAGGCTACTGCATGGCCAGCCGAGGCAGCCATTTAAATGAAATTATTTTCCATTATTAACCGGAAGGATTGTACTTTCAAATAAAAAAAGAAATTTGAGAAAATATTCAGTAGTTTTTTTTTATAGCCTTTTTAAAAAAAAAAAGTTATTTGGCGGACCCTGTATTATTTTTTTTCCATTATTTTAATTTTTAATCTATTTATTCTTTTATAAAAGAGACTGACGTCTGTGTGTGCACGCATAACTCGAAAACAGATCTCTCGATTTTAACGATTTTGGACTTTATGGATTCGTATTGGCCCAAGGAAGAACATAGGCTACTTGCGAAAACAAAACTTTAAGGGGATGAAAGGTTGTATGGGGAACCGTACTTCGAAAAAAATAAACTGGTTAGAAAAACGGGGAGTGTCACTTCAAATACAGTAAAAAATTAGCTACAATTTTTTAAACTGTATTATGAATTCGGCGGTTCCCAGTCTCATTTGATGATGCCGCCAGTGAGAAGGTAAAACCTTTCAGATCGCAGTCGTAATGCGCGACGTACGGCGACTGTTCGTGAAAACGAAAATCCAGACGAAGGGTCAGATAAAAAAACAATCGAGCGAACCTGTCGCAACTTCGAGAAAGATTACCACAAGACAACGTGCGGTCATCCAAACTGGAGACCAAGATAGATAACAACGCAATCTAAATCAGCAGAAAAACACCTGCTGATTTTAGTATCCACATTTGTTCGAAAACGACTTTGACATTCGTTGATGGCAATATTACAGTTGTCCTTTTCGTTTCGTCATTCCAATTGAATTGGACGGACTTGCTATTGCGTGACGTCAGATATCGATCGAAAAACTGCATTGAAGTGAAGAGTAAGGCTATCCAACTGCATTTGATTTCGTTCCGGTACAATTGTATTGGGGTAATTTGCACCACAAATTAAAAATGAAAGTCGTCTCAGTTATACTAATTTTATTGCGCAATCTCAATCCACGGAAACTTTGTAACGGAACGCGTTGATTGCTTAGAATGTTAAATAAAATTCAAGCGACGATTTGAAAGGAAAAATTAAAAGGCGAAGATGTTCTCATTCCGTTGATTCCACCTATTCCGTACAATTTGACTATTGTAAATATTAAGCGTCTTAGATTTCCTGTGCGTTTCGCTTTCGCAATGACAGTTAATAAGTCGCAAGGACAATATCTGTTTGTTAGTGGCATCAATCTTGAATTTCCATGTTACTCACTTGGTCAATTGTATTCGGCTTTCTCAGGAGTCGGCAAAGATCCCGCTCTATACGTGTTCGCCTTCGCGCCCGAAAATACAACACGAAAAATGTACCAAAGAGCAATTCAATGAAAAAGCGGAATGTCAATAATTGCGGTTGAAAACTTCGGTTTAACTTTTTAATAAAGAACTTGAATTGAAATTTTTCTGTGTTTAGATTCGTAGGTTGGAAAAGACAGAGTAAGCAGAATCTAAGTTGCTTTAAATTTGAAAAACAGAACTAAAAAAAAAGCTGAATTTTGAAAAGCAACATTTTTGTGTGAGAAGACCGAATTTTACAAAACAGTATTTTGAAAACAGTATTTTCACGCGCTCCCATTCAAGAGATTATCTTCTAACTTCTAAAAACTTGCGTCTAAATAAATGAGATTGTAAAGGGTCTTTCATTAAGGACTTGACAACTTGTTTTTTAAATAAAATGGAAACTACTTGAGATATCTCAAATGAATGACTATCAAAACATTTTTGAATGGAATTCGACTTCGTCGAACACGGGAACGTATGCAGCGGACGATAAATTGAACCCAATTTTCGTAAAATCGACCGCACATTTCGACCGATACGGCCGCTATTCCTCGTTCAGTATTGGCTCTGAGCTCCTCTTACTTCTCCGGATTGTTGGCATAGAGCATAGACCAATGATTTAATGTAGCCCCATAAAAACGGCGTGAAATCACACGATTTGGGCGGCCAATAGCTGGGTCCGTTTCTCGAGATACTACGTTCACCAAACTGGGACGTGAATAATTCGATTGTTGCACCCGCTGTGTGGCTTGTGGCATACCTTCTTGTTAGAACCACATATCACTGATGTTCAATTCATGCAATTGCTCAAAGAAATAACGTTCCGACATGTCTCTGTAGCGAATACCATTCACCCTAACGTGACGGTCATTTTCATCGGCGAAAAAAAACGGCCCAATGACGCCACCGGCATGTAAGCCGCACCAAACAGTATTTTGCGGATGAAGTGCTGTTTCATTATGCACATGAGGATTGTCACCTGTCCAGTAATGCATATTTTGCTTATTGACGAAGCCGTTTAACCAAAAATGAGCTTCATCGCTGAAGATGAAAATTGGCGTTAACGCTCTTAAATTTGCAACCACCGACTCGAAATTTCGGTAGTAAATTTTAATTATTTAGAAACGTTGTTCCTTCGTGTACTTCATTATGATGATAATGTTGATTTCACTGAATATTTAGACATTGACAGTTCGGTTATCGGTTTTAGGGTTCATTCACACTGAAAGTTTGAAGTTGTCAAGTCGCTAATGAAAGACCCTTTACTTGTTATTGGACGGCTAGACGCCTTTTATTTCACTCAGGGCCCTTGCAGAATTTAGGCTATTCTCTACAAAAAAGAAATAGCGAAACTAACGCTTGATGCTGTTATTTACTTTATCAACAAAAAAAAATAGGTTGCAAACTAGTTTTAGCATTTCCAAAAACATATTTAACAGTTCTGGTTCCAGTAGCTCTCTCTGACTTTCCTTTCATTTAAAAAAAAAACTTTTTGTAGCCTTTTAACTCCCGCAGAACCTCATTTTGCTGATAAAGTTTCACTATCGTTATTAAATGGCCAACTATACTAACCACTCCGAACTTTGTCTAAGCGATCATTATTAAAATAAATAAATAGTTGACGCAACTTATTCTCACTGCCATTTGTTCTGTGTGAATTTTTATTTTGTGGAAGTGTGGAATAGATCTACAAGCTTACGCCGGGTTCAAATCCGAACGGCTGAATCGAGAAGCTCTTTCAAGGCAGTTATATACCATCGAAAGCCTTTCAGACGTTCGTGAGAGTTGGGGCAGTGGAAACAAATTAAGTAACTTGTTGTGTACAGCTTTTATGGGCTTATTGGTCGAATAATAAAACTTATAGCAATCGTTTTCCACGTTTGGTTGCATGGGGTTTCAATTTGAGACGCAGGACTCATTAGTCCGGCATATTGAATAACTTCGGTAAATTTTTCATGGTCGGAAGAACTTAGTTGGGTATGATGCAAAAGCTACTTGAAAGGTGGATGACAAGTATTGTGCCATTGTGGTCACTTATGACCTTGTCAGCCAAAGGAGATTGAAGCGTTGTTCCTTTTAAAACATTAGTAGATACCATCAAAGGAAGGCAAATAAGCGGGTAAGGAAAAAAGGTCTCCCGTCCAATCCCTACCTATATCACGGGGAATGTCTGTTTTATTCTTACACTCCCCGCAAGATGTTATTGCAACTCCGCAGAAATGAGAAGAAAAAAAATATTTAAATAACAAACCCCATCAGCAAAACAACACAACCCTCATCTGCTGTGGGTTTTTTTTTTCTCGAATTATTTTGTTTCACAGAAAATTCGAATAACTTGGCGAAATATATTTCCGAAAATAAAAACCCCACAATTAGTGAAGAATCGTCGGATTTATGCAAACAAAATCGCAGCGAGTGTTGAATTTATTTGTTGTTGGCTGTTTAATTTATGAAGCAAATTTAAGTCCAGAAAACAGCTTCAGCTGTAAGAAAATGTAAAATGTATGTTTTATTGCATTCCGTTATTGTTTCAATGTTTTCAAAAATGCTTTGTGAGTCCCCTATAATCGCCTTATGGCGTTCCTCCCACCATGGAATCCTTGTTTTCAATTCAAATGTAATTGTTAGGTGGTGTCTAACCAGAAACTTATTGCAAGGATACGCAAGGATTTCGTTCCATTGTTTTTTATCGAAATTGATCCCATGAGTACGTTAAGTTATTTATCAAGGTGTCAGACAATAACAATATATTAAGTGGGAAACACAATTCTTGTAAGGCTGGTCCACAAATCGAAAAACACTCCATAATTCAATAATCGTATTTATTTCGAGTCAATGAACATTGAACATGGTCCGTCGTTGGTCGTAGGAAGGGACATTTGTCGCAGACAATTTTGATGTTTGCGATGGAGACTATATAAGCGAATTGATGTGACAGTAGATATAAACATTACGAAAGCCGAGAACAATCAGTCGTGGGTTTTTCCAAGAAGAACTCTCATCATTTGGGAATAATAGGTACTTAGAGTTTACGTGAGCGGAATCGGTGTTAGTCGGGGCGTGCTTTCTTATTGGACGTGGGTTTTCATTCGACTTCTTTATTGTCATTGGAAATATGGCGAAAAATCAAATTGCCATCAACTCTGTAAGCTAAGAATTGTATTTACTCTCTGCTGTGGGGCTTTGTAACTAGTTTTTTTTGGAGGGAGACTTTTAAAAAGACGGTCTTCCCATCCTGCAATAAATCAATGCGGCTCCATTACTGCCTAACTAAAGGCTTGCAATGGGGGGAATTTATGTATCAAGAGTTTGTCACAAAGTTCACCAAGTTTCTCCTTATTTTCTCTATATATTAATAGGGTTCAATTTTTTTTTTTCCCTTACGGCATTTTTTGAAAACTAATATCCATGAAATAGGATGAAAGGTGAATTTCCGTTGATGAATTCCTTTTTTTTCCATACACGGAAAAAATAGAAAATCACCAATTGCAAAATACGATTGCAATTTACGATTTATATATTTCTCGCAAATCACAACGAAGTTTTCATGGATTGATACAGAAATTGGTAATTTGACATTGAAAACGGCGGAGAATACCAAATTCTGTTTGTTGTAATTTACGATTAGAAGTATCAATTCGAGCTTCTTTTATTTGTAGTGACTTGCGAGATAGATTGGCGCAATTTACCATTCAAATAGGTCAATTTCTCAAACACCACTTCACAATCTCAAATTGCGAACAATATTTGGTGATTTAACAAAACTGAATGATGAATCAATAAAATCTTGTAATAATTTAACACATGAAACTGAAAACGTATATTGACGTAGAGAAGTCGTAAATTGCAAAATACTTTTTGTAATTTCCATGGAATCCATTACCTGATGTGTGGAATCTTTTTATGCACAGTTCATAGTCCATGTACCTATCGAAATCCTTTTAAGTCCTTACTTTTTATGGATGAATGTATGTATGTGGTATTGCTAGACAGCTGTAATCATGAAGCCAAATCTTCATTGTGCACATTGCGTTGCGGTGCAGAGACAGGCAGTCAGTATTCAATCTTTGCTTAAAGCAGTCGGGTTAAAGTTGTTTAAATTTAAATATAACTAATTCGTATGGATAGTGAGTGTCCTACTAATTATAGAGCATTCTGGAATACATTTTGTAAGTACCTATTGAATTCCAAAAACCCTGAAGTACCTATGCATATAAATCTGTATTTTTTTCAGAAGTTACATCTTGCTATAAGAAAAGAAGTATCAATTGGAATGTATTCTAAAATATGTAATCGAAAAGAATTGTAAAGGTTCGTATTAATGTTAAGTTCATCTAAATATTTTTTTTGTATTTTAAATTTCATCATAGACCGAAAAACCACCCCAGACAAATACCGTTGTCTCCGGACGATATGGCGCCGTATGATTTTCTTGGATATCAGGAGGAATACGAAAATAACCTAAATAATACAACTGAATTCTGATTTGTAAATTACAAGATATAAGTTGTAAATTGATAATAAATTATTCTAATTTCACGATAAAACATTTTCAATTTAATACGGTGATACCTAAAATCACTACTCAAGAAACGTACTTAAATTGCAAAATATGAATTGCAAATTGATAAAAAAAAGTTTCAATTTACGACTAAGAATTTGTAAATTGCAACCACTAAAGTGGTAAATCTCCCCTGTTAGTTTGCAAATCAACACTATTGAGTTGCAACTCAAGGTTGTAATTTGCTAAGGGACGAAATCGTAATTTACAACAGAAAAGTGGTAATTTACGAATTGTTTTTGCAATTTACAATCCATGTAATATCAAATTGATAGCTATTTGTGTCAAATTGCCATAACCGTATGGCAATATGTTTTTCTCGATTGATCGCATTATTAATAATGAAAAGTGTTGATTCACGACTTTTGAGGGTCAATATCTTCACTTCGTACAATTTCTAGAATTGCGAATAAAAAGTCGTGAATTAGTAAATCCTTAGCTAAGCTCTAAAACTAAACAAACTTTTCGTGATTCTGCGCTTATTTTTCTTGATTTGATCTTAAAATTCTTTCCGTGTAGCGAACGATTATTACGGGTGAGGTATAGGCTAAGCCCTGTGAGTTTGCGCTTTCAAATCAGAAGGTGTCTTTCAACGTAACAGAGATAAAACTGAAAGCCTGTAATTTTGTAGCATGCAGTTGTATGTGCAGTTGTACCTCGACCTAAATGTATTTATCTCGCTGATTCCAAATTCGATTACCCTTTTCAACGGGAAGTCCAGTCTTTGAGAAAAGTAAAGTTGAAGAATTTTAACAAAAAAATATATCCTACCTACCTTTTACTGTACAAAACGAATTTCGATAAATCTTTCTTTTGAACGGTTTTTTCTGGATGTTCCAACTCAGGAGTACTACAGGGCATGCTTCAGTGGTAGTCCATTTTATAAAAAATCCATGCAGCAGGGGAACAGTTCGCTCACCATTGTACCTAATAATTTCCCTCTGCATCAAGCACCTAAAGCAACGTAACATTTATTTATCTATTCGAATCAATTATAATTAATAAACCAATAAAATAAAATTACCCAGAAATTAAGGGATAGCGAACCTTTTGCGTGCCATTTTAAAAAAATAAATAATTTGAAGTGCCTTTGGCGTGCCATCATACAGTCTCGATCTAGTTTTCTAGTGACTACTATAATAAAATAAATAATTTTACACTGCGCAGCATTTTATTTGTAAACATTTAATTCATTTCTGAAATTAATAGTTTTGAGTTCATTTTAAATAAAGAAGCAAATTTTAGATCAACAAAAAAACAGAGAAACAAACAAAAACATTGAACGAACTATTTTAGCATTCCTTTTGTTGTTGCAAACTTGATGCCAAGTAGTTTATATCAGGGCTGTATTTTTTCACTTCAAGCAAAATGCATACGTAGATGATCGAATGAGAGGCAAAAAAGAAAAAAAACTTTACTCGGTGTAGCTGTAGACAGCTAATGCTGTCGCTCAAAGGTGAAATCGTATTTCTCGATCAGTGACGTGCCAATAATATTTCCATGGGTTCGCCATCGCTGCCCTAGAAAATCAATATTTTTGAATTTTGTAAGATCAAATAAATAAAGCTCTGACAGCTCACTCACAACCGATCACAGTAAACAAACAAAAAGCTCTGTAAAACTAGTATATAAGAAAAGGAAAATCATTCTGTATAAACCATAACCAGTTGAACTTGCGAAGTGAACAGTACGGTAGAGCACCTCAGCCTCTGTTGCACCACCAAGAACGACTTTTGGAAAAATAAACAACAAGTTGTCTGCGTCTTTAATTTTTCTCCCAAAACAGACTCTGCGTAACCCAGGTCCCTTCACCACATTGGCTCATTTTTTCTATTTCGTTTGACATAATATATGCCTGCAGTACGGTAGAGTGCCTCAGCCTCTGCAGCGCGCAATTAGGGTAAACGGAGGGACGTACCAGCGAAAGTACCACGCTCACTCGTTCAGACACCCGTCTACTACACCTTGGCCTTCCGCGTTGTGAGTTTTCCTCAGCTTGCGAGAGACTAAGTGAACGATTATCCCATCACTCCCAACAAGAATAGTTGTTATTTGTTTTTTACTATTTCTGCTTAAATCGGTGATCCAATTCCTCTCAAATAAGGAAGTAACCAAAATTTGGTCTGTCCGAAGCCTGAGCCTGTTAGTATAGTTCCAATCAACAACAGATGGGGAAAAGCTTGCAATTCCTGTTGAATTCGAAAATACTGCAACGTGGATTTGTACTATCTGCGAATGTTTTATATAGTATAGCTGACCCGGCGAACTTCGTACCGCCTAAAATCGATTAAATTAACATCCCTTTCGATAGTTGAACCTCTCTATTGAACGACTGCATAGATTTCTTGATCGTTTTTTTCCGCGCTAATGATTGAATCGAGTTGGTCCGGTCAGATTTTCTCAATCAACCAAAGCAGAATGTGAGCAGTTTGGGATGTTTGAGTGGGAAGAATCACGCATAGGCCACATGCCACATCACATAATTCTTTAATGCTTGCGATCTGCGCCCACCACCCCAAAGCAGAGCAAGACCAAAACTATCGGGTCAACCATAACCATCCACAAAATTTCATTGAAATCAGTAGAGTGGTTTCGGATAGCCCCACCTATCGGGCCCCCAATACACATAAAACAGTCCCTATATACCTTTGTATTGACGTCACCTTTCGTTTGAATTTACCAGATACAATATCGGTTCACACCTACAGCCTACAGCGCCACCTGTTGAGAATTTTTCGAATTTTCATTTTTCCCAAACCATCCCTGATTTAAGCCAAACAAAATAAAAAAAAATCCTTAAAATCCGTCGAGCCGTCGAACAAAATGTATGGAAATTCATGTGTTTTTTACGCACGCACAGCACACACATACATTTTCCGATTTCAACCAAACTTCACAAAACCCATACATAGACCAATACCAAAGATTTGTGAAAGTTTTGTTAAAATCGGTAAATACGTTAAGGCGTGAATCGGCGACAAACGAACACAATTTTGAGCCTCAATTTTTATATATATATATTTTAATATGATTTACGCATGTTCCTTCAGTTGTCAACCACAGCACCTGGCACTCCACAAAACGAGTTCCTATATTGAGCCTAAGCGGGGTGTACCTCCCAATTTTGATTCATTGCTTCCACTTCCCACTTCCATTTTCAACATTTTTAACGAAAAGTCTGCCAAAAATACATGTACATAAGCAAATCTCATCGCAAACCTTCCGCCTAATGCCAAACAACCTGTTAAGCGTTAAAAATTAAATTTACGCTTCTTGAGAACTGCGTCGGTTCCGTTCTTATCCAAAGTGTTATTTGCTATAGCCCAGTCGACTAAAGGGAAACATCAACAGGACGAAACCTAGATCCCATCTGCCAACAGTTCTATTCTTAACTCACGTTAAGGACACGACCCAGTTTATCCAGATGATATCGCTTCCGACCTGTACTTAAATTAAGTCCTATACTACTTTGTTTTACACATCGAGTGGGTATAGATAGGGTGGCGCAGTTTTTCTCCCCTACCACGACCACCATCGATGGAAAAGTGAAAGCGAAAAGAAGGAAAAAAAACACCAAGTGCAAACAAACCAACTTCATGGCCATTTGTTAAGGGTATACTCTGTCCACTCAAACCCATTTACCCTGACATCTAAGCTGGCTGGAGATGCTATCATCACGTAAACCGGAAGATGCACTTACGGACCACCGCACGCATGCCAAGGTATAGAAGTGTGCAACACTTTGCGGACTGCACCGCATCGATGCAAATTAGGACACCAAAGCTAATTAAAATAACCTCTCAATATAATTAAAAATGACATTATTGTCGAGTTCGAGTCGCCCAGCACATACACATGCGTTTCGATACAATCAACTCGACCTTAATCGATCTATTTGAAATGCGCTTATTCACACCGCTTCGAGCGGTACTCGAGTGTCGGTTCGCACTCCAGAACGTGGATTGCTTAGATAGTAAATTGTAATTAGATACTCGTATCTTGTGTGCGTGTGCCTCCCTAATGGGTGTGTGTACTTCAGTTCGAGGCTGCACTCTGTCGATGTGGAATGGGAGAGAGAATTTTGAATAAATTAGTTAATGACTCTCTGTTGTCTGTACGAGAACGAGCATGTGATGAAATTATGAGTGTTGTATTTTCCATGTTGTGAATGAATGCATTTCAGATGGATGCTGTACATTTTTTGGGGTTATTCATGAAAAATTTATGTGATATTCGAGCAAATTTTGTGCACAATTACAATTTGAAGGTCGTTGAGTATGGGCGGTTCCACAATCTGAGTTCAATTCAAATTTGATGAGCTTGAGGTGCAATAGTGCAACAGTGGACCAAATAAATAGAAAATGCACAGTCCTTTTCAAGACGCTCCGTGGAGAAATGAGTCGTGTTTCGATAAATGATTTTTACTACTCCAAAATATCAACTCATGTCATATGTACCTAGATCTACTCAAAGTTAGTATCGTCTACAGTCAAAAACGTCCCTCTGTCTTTTAGGTGAACTAGCTGTTCGTGCAACAGTTATCAACTGACAACTTTATTTCACTGCCAATGTTATGAACGGTTGTGATTGTTTTTTCAACGAGTGTTACTCTCCACACTTTTCTTAACCCCTTACTTAATACAAAAATATTCTTAAAAACGACCACCAAAGCGTAACAACAGAATTAATTTATTCCTAAATGAATCCCTACTAAGATGAAAATCGAGTATATATATTTATTAGATTCCCTAAGGCATCTAGAAATTGGTTCAATGTATCCATAATTAACTCTATGATAAGGTAAATAAAATAGAAAACGATTTCTAAGAGCTCCCGAAGGAGCATAAAATCCAATTAATGATAATAGGAAAGGGCAATCGATATGACCATTTATTAAATCACGAATAAACATAATAGCAAAATATTGCCTCCGTTTAAAGAGAGGTAAGATACCAAATAATTTGCACCTCGTATCGTACAGCTACTTTAGTAAGACGCTTTTGGATCCTCTCTATTCCAATAGAATTAAATTCATAAAACGGATTCCATATTATACTGCAGTACTCAAGATGAGATCGGACAAATGCAAAAAATAAACATATAAGAGTATGTGGATCTTTAAAGTCTTTCGAATTCCGCAATACGAAACCTAACATCTGGTTACCTTTGGCAACCAAAGACTGAATGTGCTTGCAAAAATAACGCCAAGATCTTTTGGATGAAATAATGGACATCGATTACGCACGTAAAGTGAATTGGAGAGAGGTTACGATAAAAAGAAAGGCTTTGACATTTAGACACATTGAGATGAAGGTCATTACTGTGACAACATATGGAAAGTCGTTTAAGATCCTCTTGTAAAAGAATACAATCGTGAACTGAACATATAGGCCGGTACACCTTCAAATCTTCGGCAAACATAAGACACTGGGAACTCAAAAACAAGTCAGGAATGCCATTAATAAACAAAAGGAAGAGCAGAGGGCCTAAATGACTACCTTGAGGTACTCCAGAGGTAATATAAACTGGTGACGAGAAAGTGTCATTTATGCGAACATACTGCATACGATCCGTTAAGTAGGAATGAAACCACATTAGGAAATTAGAGTGAAGTCCTAAGCTAGTTAGTTTAGAAATTAATATATTGTGGTTGACGCCATCAAACGCTTTGGCAAAATCAGTATATATGACATCACATTGCAAGCCCTTCTCAAGGTAATTCAAGGCGGAATTACAAAAAAATTGAGAGATTTGTGGTAGTAGATCTGCCTGCGACGAAGCCATGTTGAAACGGAGAGATAAATCTCTTTAAGAAAGGTGCAAGTTTGTCACAAACTAGTTTTTCAAACAACTTAGGAATAGTTGAAATCTTACAGATTGGACGATAGTTAGTAATATCACGTTTCGATCCAGATTTATACATGGGCGTTAAAAATAAGCTCTTCCAATTTTTAAAAAAAATTTCCGCACCGTAGAGACAAATTAAAGACTAAACACAGAGGTACAGAAAACGCGAAGGAGCACTTTTGAAGTAAAATTGGCGGGATGCCATCCATACCAGGATTTTTATCTAAATTAAATCAAAGAAAGATCAATTTGAACTTCCGGGATTGAGTACTCTAAGTTGCCGATATTAAAGAGATATTACTAGAGACTATAGATGTGGTAGTAACCACAAGAATATACAGATTGAAAGTGTTTTGCGAACATATTACAGACGGTTGAAAGATCAGATGAAGATACGTTATTTAGACGCATACACGGAAAGAATTTTAAGATCAAATCAAGAAAAATAATCGCAGAATCACGAAAAGTTTGTCTAGTTTTAGAGCTTAGCTAAGGATTTACTAATTCACGACTTTTTATTCGCAATTCTAGAAATTGTACGAAGTGAAGATATTGACCCTCAAAAGTCGTGAATCAACACTTTTCAGTATCAATAATGCGATCAAACGAGAAATAGATATTGCCATAACCGATCGCAATTTGACACAAATAGTTATCAATTTGATATTACATGGATTGTAAATTGCAAAAACAATTCGTAAATTACCACTTTTCTGTTGTAAATTACGATTTCCTCCCTTACCAAATTACAACCATTTAGTCTTGAATTGCAACTCAATAGTGTTGATTTGCAAACTAACTGGGGTAGATTTAGTACTTCAGAAGCTGCAATTTACAAATTTTGAATCGTAAATTGCAACTTATTTTGATCAATTTGCAATTCATATTTTGCAATTTACGTTTCTTGAGTAGTAATTTGAGGCATCGCCGTATTAAATTGAAAATGTTTTGTCGTGAAATAAGAAAACTTTATTCTCAATTTGCAACTTATATCTTGTGATTTACAAATCAAAATTCATAGTTTTATTAATTAGGATATTTTCGTATTCCTCCTGATATCCAAGAAAATCATACGGCGCCATATCGTCCGGAGACAACGGGATTTGTCTGGGGTGGTTTTTCGGTCTATGATGAAATTTAAAATACAAAAAAAAATCTTTAGATGAACTTGACATTAATACGAACCTTTACAATTCTTTTCAATTACATATTTTAAAATATATTCCAATTGATACTTCTTTTCTAATAGCAAGATGTAACTTCTGAAAAAAATACAGATTTATATGCATAGGTACGTCAGGGTTTTTGGAATTCAATAGGTACTTACAAAATGTATTCCAGAATGCTTTATAATTAGTAGGACACTCACTATCCATGCGAATTTGGTATATTTAAATTTAAACAACTTTAACCCGACTGCTTTAAACAAAGATTGAATACCGACTGCCTGTCTCTGCACCGCAACGCAATTTGCACAATGAAGATTTGGCTTCATGATTGCAGCTGTCTAGCTGCACATACATACATTCATCCATAAAAAGAAAGGACTTAAAAGGATTTCGATAGGTACATGGACTATGAACTGTGCATACAAAAAATCCACACATCAGGTAGTTGATTCCATGGAAATTACAAAAAATATTTTGCAATTTACGACTTCTCTACGTCAATACGTTTTCAGTTTCTTGTGTTACAAGATTTTATTGATTCATCATTCAGTTTTGTTAAATCACCAAATATTGTTCGCAATTTGAGATTGTGAAGTGGTGTTTGAGAAATTGACCTATTAGAGTGGTAAATTGCGCCAAACAATCTCGCAAATCACTACAAATAAAAGAAGCTCGAAATGATACTTCTAATCGTAAATTACAACAAACAGAATTTGGTATTCTCCGCCGTTTTCAATGTCAAATTACCAATTTCTGTATCAATCCATGAAAACTTCGTTGTGATTTGCGACAAATATATAAATCGTAAATTGCAACTCAAAATTGTGCAATTGGTGATTTTCAATTCTTTCCGTGTACAGTTAGGAATACCATTAGATTGTTTTTTGCTATTAATAAAGCGTTTACTATTTGTCTTTAAATTTGATTCGACAGAGAGAACATACTATCTGTAAAGAAACTTAATTAAAATATCAAATTGTTTTTGGAGCGTTCGATAAATTTTCAAAAGTTCCGGGTCGTTATTACTATAACGCAATCGCTTATACTTAAGCCTTATTTTTCCTATTATTTTAATTTATGATTCTATCATTAAACCAGATGTTGGTATGTCATTGAGATGGTTTTTCCCTCGGACAGCTAATTTTTTCCCCATTTTTCCCTTTTGGAGCTAGTCAAAATTTCCACAAATTTCCCACTTAGTTAATTGAAAAAAAGGTATTTTTTTATTATTGACAAAAAATAAAAAAGGGCAAAAAATATTCTAAATTAAGGAATTTAATGGGAAGAATGTCAGTTCATTACTAGATATGTACAATTGTACATAATAAAAAGTCACATTGGTACAATTCATGAAAAAAAAAACAACAACATACAATTCATAATATCACATTATATGTGTATTTTAGTATTTATAAAATAAGTTAATAAAAAGAGGAAATAACATTTAGCGCAAACAATCTCTATAATAAGAAACTGTTCGATAATGAATAAAGACAGCAACTCAGTTGAAAACATAAGCAATGAAAATACCAGTGAAAGTTAGAAGGAGAACTACCTACAAAATGGGAATTAAAGTCGACAAATACGAAGCGGTAGAGGCAACTGTTTTGTGTTTCGAATGGATGTGCTGACTTTTTGGTGGATATGCAAGGGGCCTTTATTTCAGATCTTATGAAGTCCTTCTGTGGGGATTTGAGGTATACAAGAGAAAAAAAAAGTGTGATACACTTAGCCCCTTACGAGTTTTGTAATTTGTAGTAGATTTATTTTATATACAAGTCATTTAGATAGGCTTGTTATGTGAACACACTATAAGGTGGTAGAAATACGATATTAGGTTGAAGTTTGATGGAAACATTTTTTTTTTTTACTTTTACTTTTCCCCTTTTCCCACGAGACGGCTTCTTACCATCGAAATTCCCACTGAAAGGTAAATTTCCCACGAGTTATCAACACCGCTTCAGACCCAAGCTAATAAAAAGAGAAAAATTAATGATTTTAGTGGATCTCTAATCTTCTAATCTAAAAAAAAACCGTAGGGGACAAACAAAGCCTACAACCCACCTGGTCATAAATTTCGGCCATGAGACTAAAACTTTTGTTTGTGGCTGGCTGTATAGAGCCCCTGATGATAAATGCTATATTACAGGCTTTCAAATCGATGGAAAGGTGATGGAGACTGGGGCTGAAATTCGTTTGCTTTTTCCTGCCATCGGCAGAAAAGGTCGATCTGTTGCATCGGATGCTGCACCGGAATGTAAAATTTAGTTCTTATATAAGCGACATTAAGCAGGGCAAGTCTCGGAAGTTCTGGCTCGTCTTCTTGTAGATCGTGTGCATTCGGAACTCACCCAGTCGTCGATTGGCCTTGGCTGGTGATTTGGTGCTTCAAATGAGCCGTCTATTTGGCATGGATGAGTTGTCCTGCATCTATAGATGAAATCCAATAGTTTGATTGAGTTTCCCATATAAGGTCTACAACATATTTTGTGTAGGAAACCAATCACCCAAAAACTAATAAAGGTTCCGAGTATACCACAATCTAATCGGCAGATTAGCTTTTTAATCAGCAATATTAGCAAGAGTCTGATACCTGAATCCCTAAATCAATCGCAAGGAATATTCAATCTAAAGGTGCATAGCCACTAGTTAACTCACCTGTCAAGAAAACATCTGTTCGGGGTGCGCTGTCACCATCAAATTACGTCGTAGTCGTATCGTACTGAAGGAGCAGCTCCACCACACCCTCTTGTCCCTCGTTCCCTCTCTTATATGCAGTGTGGATACTGGATAGTCGTAGCGTTTGGTTATTAATAAGCAATATTGCAATTAACTCGCACTAATCTGATAAGCAGAATTCGCTTCAACGCTCCCGGACTGGCAATACGAGCGGCAGTGTTCGTCTTTGTGTAGGAATTATTACAACACGCGCCGCACCGCACCGCACACTGCTAATAAACCCGAACGCGAGTGCACATATACAAACACACACACAGAGGGAGCGAACAATTCTCAAATATTAATTTTCAATTACGCGAATATCTGCGGCAATTATCCGGAAACATTATCCCCAATAATCCCCCTATTAAGGGATATTAACATTTCCTCTACACGACAACGACGACGACAAAAGTCCTGCGTCTTCTTCGGTTGCATTAAACAGTATATCCGGTAGGGCAACAATTCTTTGGATATTCATACAACGACCGATACTAACAACAAGAAACATAACCGAAAGACAACACCAATTTGCTGTGTTGGCTGTGTTTAGGCGAGTATACAGGATACACACAGGCAAACAGAACACGAAAATTAGCTCGTCGTCGTCGTCCTTTCCACTCAGCCTCCGCCGCCGCGCCGCCCGCCACCAAGGCAATTAACTTTTAGCCTTTTGTCGTCGTAACACCAACAATATAAACAAGAGGTTGTCGCCTCTCAGAACATTGTGCAAACATTAAGCCAACATCCAGCATCAGCATCAGCAGTCTAGGATCAACATCAGTGGCAGCAGTCGTTGTGGTAGTGGCCAGCATTAACAATAATCGTATTATTATGTCGAGAATGCTCGTATCCCAAGGAGGCTGTCGTCGTTCCTCGGTATGGCAGCAAGATGTCCTTTTTCGTGTCACTTCACTAGTTCTATATAGTTCGTCGGCCCAAGGACTTTCGAAATGATTCACTTTCGGTTTCACTGTGCTGCGGCAGAAAATTGAAAACTTTTGCAATGTTTATTGAGGATCCTGGCGTTTTATTGGGCGCACATCCGTTCGTATGTATTGAACTCTACTCTAGTCAAGTTTGAGTTCGCTACCGCGTGTACACTGTACATCTGTAGGGGGGAGAGAAAAAAAACTTTTTCCATTCCATTCTTCTTTGCTGCTTCCTGAAGCACACACAAAGTCAAAGGAATTTTATTTTCCTAAATTAATAATGTTATCAGAGCCTTTTTCTCGCGCGCTCGCATTTTTCTTGAATCCCTGTTCGAGAGACTAGGCTTCAGTTTCGCACTGCTATACCTACTACCATCCATACTTTAACCTTTTTAATTAAAATCGGGCGCTCGAGAAAAAAGAAATCAAAATACCCTTCCAAGGAGTACAAAAAAAAAAACAGAACAAAACAAATGAACAGAGAGACCATAATCCAAATGGTTTCCGGTTCTTTAATTTTTCTTTCTTTTAGCTTTTAATTCGTTTCCTTGCTTGCTTATAATATGTGCTCTAACGTTCGGACAGTGAAAATGTTTCCTCTGTTCGTATAGGATGAGACGCGGAAGGGTGGAAACGCACTGGGAAAAAAAATTAAATAAAATTTAAGGAGTCACGGAATCTCATAAAAATAATAATCCTAATCCGCCGCTCGAAAGCATCTCCAGAGATATGGTAGAAAGCAGGGAGAACAGAACAAAAAATCAAAACCAAGCGCTTCGCAAGGATTTACAACAGCCATAGACGACCACCCCAAAGGGACGCAATCTTGGCTTCGACTAGGTTTACAACAAGCGGACAAAGGAATAGCAAATAAATATTTTGATACGCAAAAGAAGGTCGATATACTCGTAGGTATGTGTGGGCACCCCGTATCTAAATCCTGCGCTCCTACTTTGCCGCTTCCTTTTGTGCAGCAAATGTAGTAAACGAAATTTATATTGTTGCCCATGAGCGCACACGAATGCGGAAGGACACTTAGAGTTAGAGAGAGTATAGGAGACCCCCATTCACAGGATGCAGTCTATGCTGTAACTGTAGCCGGGAGCCAGCGAGCCTAATGGTACATTCAATTTTATTTCACATCATTTCCTTATATCGAGTCGTGGAAGTTCTATTATGTATTGTGCATTTGCACAGAAATCGAAGGAATTGTCGGCACCGGAAATGTATTCCAATTCATATTTTATTATCAGTTAGCAGCTGAAATTGGGAGCGTAACTTGTGAAGAGTAATGCGGCCGTGTCGTTGAGTTTGGCAAAAGGAAAAATAAAGTTTTTCGGGCTCTTTCTAGTTTTACTTCGCAAGGGAATGCTGAAAACTGTTTCGATTGCCATGTGTGAGGAGATGAATACTGAGCTTGGAATCTGAAAAGGACAACGATGTGATTGGCAAAAAAAGAAGAGTTGAGTACGGGCAGGTTCAGAGAATGTAACAACTTTCGGTACTCTGTTCAAAGTGATTGCATTGTTGCAGAGCTGTATCCATCAGAAGCAGAAATCTACTTTTCAAGGTTCCGTACCCAAAGGGAAAAAACGGAACCTTATTAGTTTCGCTTTTGTCCTTCCGAACTCACTAGACCAATTTTGTTTGTTTTGTTGGTTGTATAAGGAATGTTTTTTTTTAATGGCCGAAGGTAAATAAATTTCACTTGTTGCACAACGGCGTCTTAAAATGATAAAGCTAAAAGAATGAAAATCGTTTTAAATATTCGTCCTGTTCCTAGAGTGTGACGGTGAACCAGGCCAAACACTGCTGGAGATAAGGAGATAAGTTTCTATACTCCTCCGCTTTGGAAAGCTGGTTGGTTGGTGGCAGATATCCCAGAATGGTGGCCAGGCTACATTCAACAAACTACAACCTTCCAACAGTGAGAGGCTTGACTGAAAGGTAGTTCGAACATACGAAGAGTTGGTCTACCTTTCCAAGATGATGAATAAACGCAAGCTCTGACAGGCGAATACAAATTGAGGAAATATGACAGTAAATGGAACTAGCTTCCCAAGAGGTAGGTAACCATGTACAGTCTTCGGCTGTAAAAAACCGTATACTGGCTTCAACCTAAAAGCCACTATAAATGAAACGATCACATAATTAAATTTATTTTATTTTGACAGTTAACGTTTCATTTAATTTTTACAGCCACGCAACTCAAAAACTTAAGGTTCCGAATCGCTAACTGTGCTCTCTTTAAATTTAAAAAAAAGCGCGACACTTTCGGTTTGCTTGGGTACCTTTTTTGCAAACGTAAAATTATTAAAAATTTGCTATGAAACTGTGCGAATGCGACAACGTACTAAGAAAGTTAAAAAAGTTAAAAAATTAGAGAGTAATTTCCCCTATTACTCGCCGAGTTTCGACTTACTGAAAATAAAAAATGAAAACGGACAAAAGTTGGACAAGTAAAGCTCTATTTATTTTCGTCTTCAACGATGTCGGAGGAAAAAGTTGTAATCGAATATTCTACTAGAACAAATCAGCGGATTCAAAATGGTAAGTTTAATAGGTATATTTAGCTTATAAAAAATTCAATTCCAACTTATTTTATAGATGCTGAATTTTACGATATGTCAAAATGGCATATCTTAAAATTTTTGAAAGAAAACCGATCAGGTATTGAAATTGAGAGATTTCTCTCTCGATTTTTTATATTTGACGTTTTTCATTTTTCTATGCTCAAAGTACAGCAACGAATCTTTTGTTTTGTCGGTTTGTATACCCCACCTCACTCCAACTTCGGAAAATTTAAAAAATTCCCATGAAAAAAATATGGCACCGACCCACTAAAGTGGCTGTAGTTTTAATGGAAGTTCGCATCTTCCTGAGTGCATTTGCATTAGCTTTCATCGTTGCATTCGCATTTTGTTCATCCGCGAGTTACTTGTTTACATTAACTAGATAAACTAAACGAACGAAACCGTGCAGCATCAACAACGTGTCTCTTGATTTACCAAAAACATTGCTTACCATCAAATAGAGTACAATAAACAAGGAGAAGTGTGGTGAAATAAACAACATCAGTGGAAACAAAATTTGGTTTTTCTCTTTCATTTTTAGTGGAAATATGTAGATATCAAATTGACTAAGAGCGGATTTTGTATTCTCTCAACGATATCCACTTGCAACCATCGCAACGTCAACGACTGCACACGAAACGTGATTGTCGCCTGGGATTCGCAATTGAACTCCTCGGCGAGCAATATCTTCTTGCGGGGAAATAGAAGCGAAAGAAATGCCAATCAACTGGTTTGCTAGGTTCTGGCTTCAGGCTACCTGCGATATTGCGAACCATTCTATTTGGCGTTAAAAATTAATGCCGAATCAGACGAAAATTAGAAAACGAGAAAAGAAGAAATGTCAAAGAACTGTTCTGATTATTAACAGAAGTTGTCTGCCATCTATCTCCAAATCGCATGATGGTTTAATACCTCATGTTGTAATTAATCGCGCTTTTCTATATTTTTTTTATTTAGTGATAGTTTCCTGTTGAGAAATACAAAATACCAGTGAAAAAACTTTGGTTTTAGAAATGGATCAAGGCTATAGACTTACAGCCTTATTTATTGGAATTTTCTATACGCGCCTAAACAACTGTATAGTTATGCAGTGTATAAGTATTTATACAGCCTTTATATACCCTTTCAAAAATTCTTATTTATAAAACATTTTTCCATGTATACTAGTTATACAGGGCTTGCGTCAATAAAGGTACTGAAAAGGAGAAATCTATTGCATTTATCTGTCCGAAAAGATACAAAAAAAATTAAGCAGCTTGTGAGGAATTAAAAAATTGAAATACATATAAAAAAAGGATGATTTGGGACTCATAATAAACTGTAGTCTTATGCAAATTAAAACGAATTTTTAAAACAATTTGAGATATCTTAATTCTGCACATATTTCTTATTGAGGACACTTGTAGAATCTTGAAAATTCAAAATAAAAATTTCGATACAAACTATCCAATTTATTTTTGATTTAATTTAAAATGAAATGTGAACGATTTTTTAAGCCAAAATGACATTTCGATACTATTCCACCTCTATGCAAGCTCTAAACAACGTCCAAGTGCGTTTAGCTTATACAAAGCTCTATACAACGTTGAAATTTTTTTATATAGGCATTTGAAAGCATACATGACTTTTACAGTCTTTATAATACGTTTATAAATAAGGCTGTTAATGATTCAGGAACAGGATACGGAATACCTCTTTTTTCTTCAATAATCTTTCGGAACAATAAAATTGATATTTAAATAAGCTTCAAAAAGTGTCGGCTGTGCGTTTCAATTCTATTATTTGTTTGACAAACAATTGCTGAAAGCTAGTTAAGATCGATGAGAAGCACTCAATGATGATTGTCCCTATTCATCAACAACAGGATCGCCACCTCAGTTGGCTGCAACAGCAATCCTTTCTTATTAAAAAAAACAGACAAAAACTTCTTAGCACTAAACAAAATAAATTGATAAACATTAGTTTGGTACCGGTGGAAATTTTAAGAAAATCTTGAGAGGTATCCCAGCCATTGTCAACCACCTTGATTAGTAAGACCGGACATCGAGCCAATACCGCGTTCTGATATGATAAAGGCTGCCCGCCGCAAAGCTCTAGCTATCTTTCTACCACAACCAGCTTATGTCAAGAGATCCAAATCGGACCCCAAATTCGTAGTTAAGGATTGATCATAATCGATGCATCGAAAAAATTGATATTTTTCGAAGGAACATCCCTATAGCGGTTGTGTAAAAGGATTCAATTGGCAAAACAACCTTCGCAATAGACAAACCATTCATAATGCAATTAGCCAGGAACGCAGTGACCCAATTGTTCGTTTGCTGGGCCATTCTGTATAAATTTAGGTTTACATAATTTGTAGCTAGTATAGTGTCAACTTGCAATAGCAGTGATGACAGTAGCCATAATTCAAGCTGTCCTGTGAAAACATTGAAATTGCTCATCAATTCGAAATAGATGTCCTTGCCAACAGCCCAATGCATGTGGACTTATCGCAGTACTGAAGCAAGAGAGAAAACAACTTCTATGCTGTAGTGCCTTCTGCAAGGCTCCTGACTCGTTGAAATAACGCCAAACGGTACTCTCAAAGCCGACGACGTGCTAAGCACAAAAAAGTAGTTAAGCTGTTGGCTGCGTAACCGTCACAACCCATCCATTTTCGTATGCGTTCTAGGCGTGTGAAACTGTAAATTTTTTCTCGATAAAGCTTTCTCTTTTAAAACCTTTCATCAAGAAAGCCTGATTCCCCGATGGAAATGGTAAGAATTTTGCCTGCTGGGGATTATAGGACGGTAGCAGCAGAGACTTTTCGACATTACGGGCTGCTGTACGAGGTTGCGCTTTTGCTATCCATTAATGTATTAAAAAAAAGAAAAACAGATATCGCGATACAGCTATATACGTGGCTATAGCTGTTTGGTAGTTAGTGAGTTTCATTTTTCTTCTTAACTAAATTAGGCCTCTTTTGTGGGATTTTTGACATCAAAATGATTAATGGTTATTAAAAAATATAATAATAATTGAGCAGCATATCCGCATATGTACTACCCTAGGTCTAGCTTCTCCCACAGCTTGTCGGAGGTGTTTTTATCTCTGGCGTTAATTTTATGCTGAATCTAAATAAATAAATTTGGAAGCTCTAACGACTGACGACGAGGGTGGGAAAAAACCTCAAAGTGAAATATGATATTTTATTTATTTGGGGGATTAACCGGAGACATTGGCACATGGGTCCAGTGCACTCAATGAAATTGAACGAATTTTTTTTTTTTTTTTTTGTTAAGTAAGATTTTTGTTTCATTGGTGCGTCTTGACAGCGGCAATTCTGTTGCTTCTACGGCAAAAAAATGTAAAAGATTCCTGCACAACTGGTACGAATAACCAAACAAGAAATTCAATTTGTTAACTAACCAGTTAACTAATGTTAAAGCCCCAACGACTTTGCAAGGAATGATATAGACGGGACGCAGGTTCGGATTGCTTTTCATTCACTTTCTATGGCCTATACCCATGAAAGTGCGTAGTGAAACCGTTTTACCAATTCTAGCCGATACTGGATGGCAGTGGTTTTCAATTTTCATGACAATCACCCGAGAAAGCTTTGTTGGTAGACGTTTCTTGTTCATCATACCGATTTCGGCAACCAATTCTGCCGACTCTGCTCCCTAACCACTTTTAAAGTACTTCCTCGAATGATATATTGTCCATTCAGTTCAATCATGTGCAAAATTCGAAAACCTATAAGAAGATCATTAATCAACTGTTCGATGGACGTCTGGCTAAAAATTGGAAAATATCCAGAGTGTTGAAAAGTATCCCAGTTTGTTGGTAAAAGTGTAAAGTTTCAGTCCATATATATCAGACAAGTACACACCATTTCGATTGAACTTTCGGATCTCGGCGCTGGTTATATTCTTCATATTTCATGTCCTTTTCGCAGGATTAATGCAGTTTTGCATTCGCCTTTTAAATTGCAGAACTTTTGCATGTTTCATTGTGGTAGAAGGGGGGGGTTTGAAGTTGGGGTTCTGTTTATGTCAACTTAATTGAGCGTATGGGGCAATGTGTCAGTGATTAAGTTGTGAAAATGGATATCGACCGAGTTGCACAGGCAGAAATGGGTGGCGAAAGACAATCGGATGTATTGTTGTGAACGATACAAAAAAATCCACAGCTCTCCTTTCGAGCTTTGTGTTTATCGACAGACTGAATCCATTTGAGACTGTTATTATGAAAATGATCAGAGGCCCTTGGAAAACAAGGTGCTGCTCTTTATTTTATTTGGAAAATTCTATGCCAGCTAAATTGAGAGTGGACAAATGATTTTTAAAAAGTTTCTGAACGACTGAGAAAAATGCGTCGAAACGTTAGGTGTGTTTTATTGAACATCTATCGCAGCAAAGTAAGGTACACCAACTACACTCTGACTGACACCTGCGAGTTTCAACTGGAAATGACTTGACAGCAGTAGTTAAACATTTAAAAAAAATTTCATGACTACCATTGGTTGGAAACTAAATTCAGCGACCTTCACTTTCAGTGAGCGGAATTCAGTAGATCGATAAACCAAGCTAAAGTCGAGTTAAATATTTAAATTTATACCGGTTTGTACCACTTTTCACAAATACGACATAAATGTCGTGGTAATTCGTCTTCTTTACTTTGCTGAAATAGATGTTCAATAAAACGCGTCAGTTATCACTCTACTCAAAAGTTTTTGATTCAGCTATTTTTTGTTTTTGATAGGAAGAACTCGTATTCATTAAGGAACACGTATTCAGCCTAAGAATAATGTACTCCCCATAACTATTTTCTTGCATCATTATTACCAACAATATGGTTTTTGGCTTCATTTTAACCAACGAACATTTTTGGCGTTACAAGGCTTTTTTCTGAGCGATCTGTAGAATATAGGTATTTGAATGAATGAATGAAAATTGCAACACTGAAGTTTAAAACTCTAGCTTGTGAACGTAAAAATTCACATCAAGGAGAAACGATGAACTAGAAATCATAAACTTAGCCCTAGATATATGTAATAATCAAGTTGTGCTTAGAAATCCAATAGTTAAGGTCCCACATTCCAATTTAAGTCAATGCAATAGGCAAAGCCTATTCATCTGCAAAAGCTACTGGAATGTCTTTAATGCTAATTTAAAAAAGCGAATTTAAGTACTTCATAAAGAGAATTGGACCTTAAATCGAAAATTACCTCAAAGTTTAAAATAATACGATTGCATATCATGTGAACAACCCTCACTTTTCGTGGTTAGGTTAGGTTAGGTTAGGTTGAGTGGGGTTGTGAGATCGCCACAAAAGACCAGGCACCAAGACGGGCCCATTGACATCTCCAGGGAACCATTACGGTTAAAACCCTAAAAATCGCCCAACCAGTCAATTTCCCTGCAGAATTTAATTATGGTCCCAATATTGTTTGATGAACCAACCTCCTCTAAGTTGATAAAGAAGTACCTGCCTAGGTGTTTTCCCTCATTCTTTCAATATGTCCACCAATGAAAGTTCTTACTCTCAACTTGTTACAGTCAAAGGATTCAACGGATTGAAGAGTAGAAAGTAGACTTACTTTAGTCACCTTCCATACAGAGGCCTGCATTTTATTCACATAATAGTTGAAAACGTTGACGCTCTAACGCAAGCCGCAAACTTTGAAATAAAATTCTATTTTTTTTTCACACGCTCTACATTTTTCTATCTGTGAGTATTTTTAGGGCCTGGTCTGCAGCGCCACCTCAGAGAATATTTATAAAAACGGTGCTTCCAAAAAAACTGTTTTAGTTGTAAGGTGGAAGTACAAGTACTGTCAAAGGAAAGGTTACGTGTTTCGACTCTGAAGGCAGCTTATATAGGCCAGAGCCTTTCTTTAGATCTAAGCTTAGGGGTATATGTAAAAGAGTTTGAGGATCTTACCAGAGTGGATGAACGGCTAGCAACGACTTAGGCACTATCCCACAAGGTAATTATGAATGAGGGCTTCAAAACTCGGACAAAAGTGAATGGAATGCGATAGTTCGGGTTCCTATGTTGCTAAACTAGTCCATTAAGGGCCGTTTGCTAATACGACTCATAGCGAATTAAGTGCTCTTATGTCTTATGTGACAGTTTATGCCCTAAAAAAAGTAGCCTAGTATTTAAGTAGAACTTAAATCGTTAAGAGTCGTATGTGCAAACGTAGTGCCATAAGTAGTAAATTCTGAAAAAGGTCTACATTGGGAATGTAGAATCAGTCAGCGAGCAGTTTCTTGAGCGAAAAATAAGCTCATAAGAACGTAAGAAATAAGTTTGTCAATAGAAATAAAAAAAAAATAAGTTCAACTGAAATGGAACCAAACGACAGGCGTGCAAAGATAAGTGCGTTGCATTTGTGGCGACTGGGTAACACTGCAGAGACTGCGCGACTTGGTAGCACTCGACAGGCCGTCAAAGTGACAGAGGAATGCCATCGCGACCGCGCGGATAGTTTCATTCCTTCGTAAAAACCCGAAAAAGACAGCAGCTCGATAGTCCGCGGCGTAATAAAATCAATTGTAATACCAAGTACATAGAGTAAAGTAATTCTCGTATATAAAATAAAGTGAATTAAATGAATTGTCCTAATAGAGAGTCGTGTTTTTATTATATTGGCAAAATCGCTAAACATTAAATGAACCTTGAGGAAGAGGCGGTTAAAGCGTTGCAGTGGCAAACTAGTTCATTCGCACAAGACAAGGAAGAGGAAATGGCCTATAACAGACCTTTCTACAGCTTAGATATAAATATGACTCTCTGATACTAATGAAGCCGGAATCAGTCTATCAAATGCACTACCATCGTTTTTAACACTGAAAAACAATTTATACGCCTTTTTTTAGTATGCAGTAATGGATTGCCTCGAAAGAGGCTATTTATGGATATGCAGCGACCTTATTAACAGTAATTAATGACACTTTATGTTAAACACCTTTTACATACCTTTAAGCTATGACTATGAGATGCGATACAATTTTCATTTATGAAACGACAGTCAAAAAGTCGCAACTTTTCTGTATATCTTATGGGAAGCATGTGCACAATATGGCCAGCTCTCAGATTCGTTTACAGCATGGTGAGGAATAACTCCTGAGACGTAATTTAATCTTCTCTTTTATTAGTTTGTCTGCGCCCACAACCTCGTACCTCTGATTAGAAAAGGCAAAAATAACACACAAGATCTAGAAGGTTGTTTGATTTTTTATCACTCAAAAACTATTGGTATACAATTTAATTTTTCAAACAACAAAATATTATTCAACGACAATTTCCACAGCGCTGAAAAAAAAAATGTCCTGTTCTGTTCCATTATTGGCATACAACAAATTTTTCTCCAATTTCTCGAGAGTCTAACTACCTCTGCCTTTCATTAAATTGACGGTGCAGAAATCTATTTGTAGCTGTTATTCATCTACCTAGCACTTTCCCTCTGCAATAATGAGATCTCCTCGGCATTCGAGCCACTAATTGTGCTGTGTAATTCAACCATTTCAAATCGCCAAATGGCCTTTGCTGTTGGAATTTTGTTGAACCAAATCGCTCCTTCAGTGAGTTAATTATGAAGAGCAAAGTGCAATTCACATTTCCCTCAATCAAACACAACCAAATTGAATTACGTTAGTTATCTAGTTACATGCTGAAGAGCATCAAACTGCCACCCGCAGCAGCTGATCCATCAAACGGAGATCAACTCATGCTGTGAGTACCCAACCATTGACATTCAACTCCTACCGACAAATAGTGTAAGTTATATACGAGCACTCTACTACCCTTTCAAGTGATAGCTCTTCAGAAATACGCCAGTAAAATAGCCCACGCCATGCGCACAGCTTTCTAAAAAACTTGGCAGAAATAAAAGTTAAATTTCAAAACTACACACAAACTCATTCGGCTTTAATTAAAATTACAAATTCCCCATGCAAATAGAGCACGCTGACTGATCTTCCAAAAAGGATGGTATACGAAATTACTCAGCCCTCGCCCCCACTCAGCCGCAACACCTCAAGGCCGAGGTAAACTTCCCGAAATATAATTAACCGCCGCTCCAAATGAACCTCAATAAGGATAAAGTTTTGCGTTCTCAAATTGTCTGATTTGCTTTATATTCTAAATATATATAAATATATCTTTTTGAAAAGTCATTCGAGATTTTCCCGAAAAAAAAAAAATAAATCGCACCGTCTACGAATTTTAGTCCTGCCACCCCAGCACCGTCTCCCAACATAAACAAACTACAACGTGAAACAGATACCGTAGATAAAAGAATGAATAGCACACAAAATAGGAGGAAGGGAACCGACAAAACTTTTGGCAAAGTTTCATTAAAAATAGTTTTTTTTTCCTGTAGCGTCTCACTCTCCGTCGTCTTGCTCCTTAATATCCACAGAAGAGGACCATATCAGCGCGTAAAGTTATTAAAAACTTTACGGCGAATTTATTCAAAGCGCCTTGTATTCACTGGCGTGTAGTGTCTGAAAGATCTATCCTTGGTAGACGTGACACGTATTTTTTTTTTTAAGTAGATACTCGTAAATCGTACTAAGCAAAGCATGGAAGGGAAATCTCGTAGACACGCGAAACTTTAAATGGTTCCCTCTTGGTAAGATTTGCCGCACTCTAGAGACTGACACGCTGACGGGTAAGATGCCATATCCGATGCACTTACAATTAACTGGTCGGTAATCCCCTAGATCACAATGGAAATTTATGTGTATTTCCTCACTATGCACAGACACTCACACATACTCGCGAGCACTTAGCAACCGCTAAATCATGAATTCGTTTGTCACAGGACGTGATCGCGTCACACACCGATTAACTGATGCATAAGTCACGAGTATGCGAATGCGAATCCGAATATCCGGCGTGTAGCACCTACGAATTTTGACTAATTCAACTATAAGCAGAGGATTATTCGTCACAATTGGGGAGTACAGCGTTGTAAAAGCTTCCGCCATTCTGTCTGGTCTGGTGCTGCATGGGGCAATGTGTTTGGGAAATCACTCAGTCGGGGTGGTGGTGCGCATGTCGGACGATTGCCTGGAATTCACCACTGAGCAGCTTTGAGGTGGTACCCCTCCGCCGGGGAGCGATGTCACATGCTCGTGCAGTCGTACACGTGAATTTGAGGAAAATTGGATTTCAATACTTTCGTTGGGCGCCAATCGAACGAATGCCCTTGGCGTTCTCTGCTTGTACAGTTTCGGACCAACGGATGGGAATGAATGTGCGTTGGGCAATGATTATACGATGGCACACAACACACATATGGTGCCTTCGTGGGTGGAGAGCAGGTGTTGGAAAAAGGACTATTTGGGTCTTGGGAATTTGCCAACCTGAATATGAATGCATTGTCTCACAAAACAAAATTCCGTGGCATTAAGTTTTCCGGTGTGAATTTTCATTGTGTGGTGGTCGGCTTGTGACTGTGAGTTTACGCAGGGGCTATTTGCGTTGTGGCCTGGACTTGGCTGGTGGATTGTCCATATACCTATACACAGCGTGGCACCGGATGTGCAATTAAGAAACAGTTTGTATGTTACCAATTACCTTATCCTGTTTTGTGTATATTGCGCCATAAGAAGATTACCAGGATGTGAATATTGGGGAAAATTGCCAGCGTGGGTATGCGGTCGCACGTGTGGTACCAAGTGGTTAACGTTAAGCCGAAAGCAGCACTAAACGATGAGGGTTGAGTTCGTGCATAAAGCGGGCCACTACACCTGCATGACTCGGGGCGTAATGGCGAGTCTGGCTTGGGTACAAACAGACGATTTTTTGTCTGGGTAATGAAATTATAGAAGTGTTTTTGTTTATTGTGCAGACAGGGTGAGGGGGATGGTTGAAGTAGTGATATGGATAAGTTGGTAGAAAGGTCGCCAAACATAAGAAAGCACCTACACTCAGAAAAAAAAGATTGTTAAGCGAAGAATTTTGAGATTTTAATTGTAAGTTAGAAGTTCTTGGTGCAAATATTATTTTTCTTAACAAGAACTCGTTTTACAGATTTCAAGAATGAGGTTTTCAGCGTAAGAATAATATTCTCTCCATAAGTATTTTGTTAGATCATTGCCAACAATTTCATTCTTAAATCAAAGATATTGATATTTGGGCTCATTTTAACCAACGAAAATTGTTGGCATTACTACTTTTTTTTCTGAGTGTACGTAAAGAAATGTTCTCAAACTATTTCAAAATCGGTGGTCCTTACATTGAGCCAGCTTAGCCATAAGAAGTGACATACTTAAGTAAGTCTGTTGTTACAAGAGCAGTTTAACGTTTTTGACAAACGCGTAAAATTACAAATGACTATAGTGATTCAAGCTGTTGTTTTTTTTTTTGAAATTGTGACTTTTTTAAAGATAATGCTGAAATAAAGCTGAAAAAAATTTACAAAATAGATTTGAGTACGCTGAATCTAATGGCATCAAAATCTCAATTTCGTCTATAGTCCACTTTAGCGGTTATGGTTTCTGGCCACAGAAGTATGTCTTCATAGCCACAAGCGCCACAACGAAAAGTAACTTAACACAAAATGCAATTCTCCAAACACAAAAAGATAGAAAATTAAGTTTCAGTGGTATGTCACCCTTCATAAGAGTATTGCGTTGCATTGCTTTATCTTGCGTTTGATGACATTGGGGACGTTCAAGTATCTAGTTTAGTAAGTCTGACAGCTGCCTGACTAGATGTATCTCCGTTTTGATTGGCTGAAATCGTTCATATGAGCAATTGTTTCAGTTGACGTTTATGGAGGGGTAGCCGACAAATCTAGTCAAGAAATTCGTGACTGTGTACTAAGTTCACAGTTCTCATATATGGCTGACGTAGAAAAAGTGACGTTCCCGACCAATCTAGTTTTTGCGTTCAGGTTACATCTTATCCAGACCAATCTAGTCGACTTAAGAAAAGTAGTTTCTTGAATGTCCCCATTGTATTTTATTTATTTTGTTGCGCGTCATTCTATCAGCTTTTACTGTGTTGTTTTGTGTTAATTGAGCTGTGTTCAGTTGTATAACGTTGCGTTGTCTTTTCTTCTTAATGAAACAATTCTTTTGCGTTGCGTTGCATTTTGTGGCACCGTCGCTCCGATAATTCAATCTTCTTGTGACCAAACAAATTTATTGCGTTGCTTTAATTGCGCTGTGTTGAGTTGTTTTGCGTTGCGTTGTGTTGTCGACACAAATCTTCTTAACGAAGCAATTCAATTCTATTGCGTTGCATTCAGTGTTCCTTGGATTTATTTATTTGTGGGCTTCATTCCAATGCGTTGCATTGCGTTAATTGCGCTGTATTGAGTATTGAGTTACACTTTGTTGCATTATAGCGTTATGTTAACTGCGTTTCGTTGTGTTACCGACGCACATGTTCTTAATGAAAAAATTATACTGCGTTGCGTTAACAACATGGTTCTCCGAAGCAAGTACCTTCGGTGGGTTCCATGGCCTGTAATGCGTTGCGTTGAGTTTCTTCTTAATGAAACAATTCTTTAGCGTTGCGTTGCATTTTGTGGCATCGTTGCTCCGACAATTCAATCTTTTTGTGACCAAACAAATTTATTGCGTTGCGGTTCATTTCATTGAATTTTATTGCTTTGCTTTCATTGCGATGTGTTGAGTTGTCGACACAAGTCTTCTTAACGAAACAATTCTATTGCGTTGCATTCAGTGTTCCTTGGATTTGTTTATTTGTGCGCTTCATTCCTTTGCCTTTTATTGCGTTGCTTTAATTGCGCCGAGTTGAGTTGTTTTGCGTTGCGTACTGTTGCCGACACAAATCTTCTTCATTCCATTGGCTTTCATTGCGTTGCATTGCATTAATTGCGCCGACATACATGTTCCTAGCGAACAAATTATACTGCGTTGCGTTAACAATACGGTTCTCCGAAGCAAGTGCCTATGGTGGGTTCCTTGACTGTACTACGTTGCGTTGAGTTTATTCGCGTTAACAATACGTTAACAAATACACTGCTTTGCGTTGCGTGATTTGCATTGGATTGCAGTCAGTTGCTGCGTTGCGTTGCTTGTTTTATAGCGTTGCAAGGCGTTGCTTCACCAATTTGGTTCTTCCTCAAATGTAACCAACAAGTACCAGCAAGTGACATTCGCTAACATTCAGAATCTGATAGAAGCTCTCGCCGGGAATAGATTTGTACCGATGGACGGTATATTCCTTGGTGAATGAAAATCCCGCACTGGTACGCATAGTGCCATTCAAAAGAGCTCCACCTACCCGAGAGAAAACTAAATTTACTATCTTACCTATTGACGAAAGCACAGAATTGTCGCTCTTCTTTGTCCAAGTCAGAAGATACGGGAGTCGCATGATTGTGGCAGCAAAGTATCCTCTCGGTTCATGCATCACACCCAATAAATATTTTGATATTTTAAGCCAGTTCTGCTTGTTGCCAGACGACTGTAGTTCCCACTATAGTGGCATTTAAGCTTTTGAAGTTCGCTCTTACTGCCACAGATTTACATACAATTTGCGTTGTCTAATACCAACACCATACCGCTGCACTGCATATGTGAAGGAAGTTTCTCCTTGCAGTCTCAGGATTTCAAGGCGAATTTACTTAATGCCAAACTTTACATGGTAGCTTATGCACTTTCTCTTCTCTCTTCCTTGTACTTCGACAAAAAAAAAACCCTGCAAATGTGGGGACTTAATCTCCTTGGCATGCAACTTGAATTTTTCGAATCTACAAAAACGAGGCACTTTGCACTTTGCATTGTGTGTGCGACTTGTCTGACTCCAACAGAGCACGAAAGAAGAGCCTCTATGGCTCTATACGAGTATACGCCAGTCAACAGGATCTTGTCGAATCCTCGTCCCCAGCTATTGGCTGTACTCGAATAGTCACAATTCTTCTCCTCATATACCATGGCAATAGATTAGGGTCGGCCATTTGTAGTGGTGGTATCCGGTAAGTCGCAAGGTAATTTTTCTATGAAGTACTTTCGGCTTTGATAGAGTGGCTCCAGAGGTTTATGGTTTTTTCGCCAGTCGAATGTAGGGTAGCAGATACAAACGCTATGTGCGTTGCTAGCAAATTCGTTCTCATCCGGTTCGGCGACAAATATAAATTCCGAAACACTCGCAGCGAGGAAGAGTCCTTGCATAATGGATACAGTGGGCCACTGCATACAAGAGCTACGTTGCTAAACGGGGATGATTTATTTACCGGGGCGTTGTTTGTGTCATCGGGGTAATTTGTTTAAAATACCAGCAGCATGAATTGTGGACTTAAATGTGAGCAATGCCCTCTGGTGATACTATGCGAACTGAGAGTCCACTTCAACTGTGGATATAGTGGCGCACGTGGAATGGAATTATTGTGTGAGCAGCCTCTCTTTTTTCCGGTTTATATTGTTAGGTATTTCACTTTTTTGTCGCTGTTAATAATTAAATGCTGTGTATAAATCAACAGACCTGTGCGGAACAGATAAATATTTAAATTGCGTATTTCAATTTTTATTAATTCGATGCGGGTTGAAAACAAATTTGGGGACAAGATGCTCGCATTGAAGAGGACATGAGATATTCTGGTCTATAGTGGTGGGTTACAAACTAGTTGGATCACCTTCAGTGGGGCGAGATTCCTGCGAAATAGATATGTTTGTTATTTTTTAGTCAGCCGTTAAAATTCATCTCAATCGAAGAATTGGCACCGCTTAAATTTGAACGGTCTGTTTTGGGTGTTTTCAAGGGGCAAGTATACTGGACATATCTGGGAAATATTCCTTAATTTTTCTATTAAATTGATATTTCCTTACTTTTTGTAATAGCGCCACTGTCTGAACCAGTTTTGTTGCAAAAATCATAAGTTTTGTACGAATTAATATATCGGTGAAATTTTTGTGGCTTCCCAAGGAAAACTTTTTGAGAAAACTGCTTTGCAAACTGTTGCAGAATCTTTGGCTGAAGTACGTTCCTCTCAGAAAAAGGAATTCACGGAATTTACTTTTAAAACAGTCCCAAATACTGGGGATCTTGTAGAAAAGTTCACGATTGTGTTAACATGGTCTTCCGAAATAAAACTGACCCTTAAAGCGAATGGATACAATTAACAAACGAATTTTTAGGATGTTTTTAGCAAGTATATTTAATTTGTAAGCATACAATTTTGGACCGTGCACAGCCAAAGTCTCGCTTTGACATCTATTTCGTTGCGCTTAGAAAAACGCAGACGAGTAATCCGAACTCAATAATCAAAGGAATTTTGAACGTACCGCATAGAATTTTTTTTATTTTAATTTTTTTTTTTAGAAAAAAATTCATTGACATCATCAGATTTTTATACTCATCAGCTCTGAGCAATAACTTTTATCCAAATCTGGGTCCGACGATATGCCTAGCCTAGCATACTAAATAAATCCTTATTTTAACATTTCCGTTAAGCCTTGCAAGCATTCTGGTGTTGATATCACTGGAAGCATTTATTCTTAAATTCATGAACTTTTTCCGAGAGTTTACAAATTTGTTGACAAATGGTTCAGTTATTTGGAGAGTCACTGTCAGGTGTTTATGATCGCACTTGTCTTTTGAAAAATCTGAAGACTTTTTAGTACAGCTACCCTTCGAGTTTATCCGCTTTATTAGATAGCTTATCAGTTACAGATTTTTGGTGAGGTTTTTATATATGGCATGAAAAATTAGTCAGGGGTTTAATATTTGTTCCTACGTCTTTTATTGCCAGTAAAATAATTATTCTCAATCTTAAGTCGTAAAAGCACCAAAAGTGTTTTGATTCAAGTGTTAGGTATAGGAGTTTACTCAAAAAGTGGGTTGTAAGTGGGCGGATTTTATTTTAAAAATGTAAGTAAGTGATAAATTCCAGTTAACATTAGAATAAAATTCTACGTTCTAAGCGCTTTTGAGAAATTAAAAAACTCAAACAAACCAAATGCTAATTTGACCGATGAGCTCATCGGAGCGGAGAGTTTTTTTTAAACAAATTGCAATAATATCTCCGAATGGTGCACACATGACAAGCTACTTTTCTGTAAATAGTTCAACTCGATAATCCTTGTAGATTCCTATATATTTAACCTCATTTTTTTTAAATTTAACTTTAAGACTTACACATTGTTTTATTAAATAATATCTTAACTGCTGTCTAAACTCTATAAACTATAAAAGATATTTATCTTAATGTACGAGTACTCTAAAAATGTCAACAATAATATGTAAATTGAATTGAATTCCTAGCCTGAGACGTTCCGGAATTTTTTGTTGCAAAACCCTAAAACTGAAACAAAAAAAAACCGAATGACTGTAAAAAAAGAAGATATGAACAAGATACATTCAACTAACTAAGTAACTAATCGCAGACTAAATACCTACAGCCTAACAAATATATAAGTATTGAGTACCCTCCGACATCCAAATAGTTAGGTATAGGTACTTGAATGTGTTTTGTTTATATCTTTTTTTTTTACAGGTCGTCGGGTTTTTTAAAATACCTGTTTCTACTTTTATCTTTTTAGCCTATAACACACCTGGTCAGAATACGAATATAATGTCACCTCACTCTTCAAAACCGGTCAAGCCGTTTAGGCTACAGGGCGTCACGTAGGAACGGACATAGGATACGCGTGAAGCACATAACCCTCCCTTTGCCCAGTCGGGTAAAAAGTTTATTTTTTCATATCTATTATTTATTAAAAATATTATATAAAATTTTTTTCTCACACAACTAGGTTTCATAAAAGAAAATAACGATACGATTTTCCAAAAATTATGTCATACTTGCAAAAACATAGATTAAGCTTAATTTTTATTCACCAACTTTGAAGGGCCTTATCTAACTAGTTCAAAAGGCTTTACTCTTCTTAACTTCCTAGTAGATTGACATGCAAAAATGTTGATATTTTTAATCCATACCTAGTTGACCGAAGTCGGCTATGATATGATTTTCACCACCTCGCCTCCTGAAGACAGCTCATTCCAATAAATTCTGCTACAGCCCCAATGAAAAATGGCCCTGAAAATAAATTAAAAAAGGCTTCACAAAATTGTATGGTAAGACAAGAACGCTATGAATAATTTGCAATAGATGAAACATCACACCAAAGTAAGAAAAAAATGGCCCAAAATTCAATGGATAGAGCCCCAATTTACAACAAGTATTCAATAAAAAGAAACAAATTGTCTGCAAACTATTTTATTACTTAAAAAAAAAGCTTGAATTGTATATTTTTAACGTTTTGCCTGCAATACGGACACTTATAGTTTTGGCTGTTATCCACAGCTACTGCCTCGGCCTTTAATTTTAAGTCGCACTCAGAGCAAACTTTTAAGTGCTTGCAAGGCAAAAAAAGAATATCTGCCCGCAAGTCCCGACAACTTAATTTTTTTTTCTTTAATTTTCTAAAGCTCAATGTCAGCTTAGGTTTTCAAATAACTTTGAATCTTAACTTTAGAAAATTTGAGATAATAAAAGTTAAAAGTTCGAGCGAATTGAAACGAGTGACGTCCTTGTACCAACGATATACTTCGCGTTTCTTCCCGTAGAACTATGTTTTGGTACCAAAATAAAAAAAAGTAAAAATGGCCCCAAAAATATGCAAGAAGACCCCAAAACAATGAAAACACTCCCCGATTTCGTAATCATTTTTGTTGTTGCTTGCCATGCATTATTTTGGGGCAATTTTCCATATTTTATGCTAGCAATCTGGGCCCATGCAGCCTTTTTTTAATTTTTTATTTTTTTTGGCCGTATTTCATGGAGCCAAAGGAGTCCGACTCTCATCAAACTTTTCGGAACTACTCGGATATATGTTCGGAATTGAAACTTATGCTTGGCTGGAAAGTACAAATAAAAAAGTGGCCTCAATTCGGGCTTAGTTTGCTATAAGGGTAAAATGAAAATAATAATACAGTATAGAGAAGTCTCTCTATACGCACCCAAACCTGTCTGACGAATATTTATATCAGGTTTCATGGGATTGCATCCTGTATCAATTATACTGTCAACAGAAGTTTGTCTTTTTGTATGTGGATTTTAATGCACATAACGTTCCAACAACTCGCTTAATCCGTATGTTTTTTTTAGAAGAAAGTAAGGCTTAATATAGAGGAGCATTTAGTTTTTATTTCATCAGAAGATATAAAAATTAAGGCGAGCCCTTACACAGTCGAGATGTAATTGTTTGTCGTCCACAGCTAGTACATTTTTTTAAAGCTATATGCGATGTTAGATTTAATTAATTTAAAGTTGTGAATATATAGATAAGATATGTATACAGATTTTTAACAGGTGGGTATTTCAGTGGTCCGCGCGTATCAAGTTCCAGGCAGCGGGCCATCCGGTTAGACGCCTGCACAACACCTAATGAAATCTCTTACCTAATGCAAAATCACTTACAACCCTCAGCAGACATGACTCGCAACTCGATCAAGTCCAATCGTCGGACTGGTCGCTCGCATTCCTCTCATTGCCAGTTGCCATGTTCGCTCCATACACTTAATTTAACATATTTTCGATTTATCCTTAAGTGCCTATTAGTTATTTAAGTAATTCCCAAATTATTTTCTCTGTCCCAGTGTAAACTCCCACCGGGACAATAAGTCCATAGACGTAGGATACATTATTTGTCCAGCCCACCCAACAGACACACACTTTAGGTTCGCACTCATTCGATGTCCGGTCATCCTTTGGCTCCTTTGAACCGTATTTATTCGAATGAAATTGTTTTGTGATGAAAAGCGAACGTGACCTGAAATCGTTCGACCTAAATTACAATCTTTCTCCTAGCGTAGGCGGACGGTGCGGGCGACCGGCCAACTCTATGGGGACTTGGGGATAAAGACTGCCAGCCCATACATATACAATATACATCCACACGTATTCCCTTTCTCTCTACCAATTTTATTTCCGCCACCTGGGCGCTGGGCCTGAAACTACTCGCACTGTGCAATAGTTTCCCCCGCTTAATAGTGTCCATAGACATTAGATAGGTACCCGAATGGCTTCCGCCCGTTAGGGTTTTAATCTTCAAGGACTCAAGCGCTTTAGTGTGCAATATAAAAAAAAAACTGTCCTTCCATTGATAAGCTCTGGACTCGTACCAATATAGTAAAACCATTCGGCGAGCATAAATATTCCAAATCCAGATCCACAACGTTTGGGAAAAATATTTTCAAATTCCCCATTATGGGGGATTGTGTTTTTATTGTCTGTCCAGGACTCACATTTCACAATTTCTATGGCATGCCGTTTCATCGGATATATGCTGTACAGCGCCAGAAATAAGTATTTGTCTAAACTATTTGCCCTCCAATCCGAAATGAAATCTTGAGTGTTCAATAATAAAAAAACACACAGGCACAATTTTTTCACTACGAATGCACACGGAGCAAGATTGACTGCGAACAATAACAACAATCGCACCAACAACAACAACAGAACGAGGATACCGAATGGGGAAATATGGCAGTCCTATGCTGTTTGGCAAAAAGTAAAAAAAATTACCAAGAGTTAATAATGGCAGAAATGGAAAACAGTCTTTTTTTTTTGTATCCTGCCACAGGATTTCACCATTGAGGTTGCCGGTTGCCACCCGACCCCGGGTGAAAGGTTAGAATTTCATGTCAATTGGTGCTTGGCTTTCTTTTGTTGGAACACTAAGGGGGGTGGCGCGAACCCTACACCGAAAGAGTTATTTATATTGATTTTGAACTTTAATAAGACTCACTTCCACATGCGGCAGATTCAATATTATGTATTCTTTATGATGTGAAATATACAATATACATGTCTCTGTCTCTGTCTCTGTCTCTTAGTGGAACTGACAGTTTAATATAAATATTTATTTCAGATATGTGATGCTAAGAATGGGATTGGGATGGTGGTTATGGTAAGCGGATGCAGGTTCCTAGGCTTCGTTATATCAGCTGGTCGGGTGTTAGGTTTTGAGTTAATAAAGCGGAAGTGTGTTCTGAGTGATTGCTTTGAAAATAAAAGTTAAGCGGGGTGGATGATGTCGTCAATTAAGTGAGATGCAATGGATGAGGTTTTGTTTTCAGTACAGTGAACTATGATGGCAGGTGTTAATTGTGTCAACGCACTGGAGGACCTCCAGTGAAAGTGGGTTTCAAAAGGGGTGAGGCTGGGACAGTTCGGTTTCAATATGTGCGTTTTTCAGCAGTTTTGGAATGATGTAGATAAATACAAGGTGGGCCAAAAGAAGTCATCCGATGTTGTTTGGCTCTCATTTTTTTTCTAAATGAAAAACTTCGATTCTGTTTTTTGATTATGTTTATTTGAACCTTTAGAATTTTATTGGCCGAGAAGTCGAGAAGATTATATCGGCCAAATGGGCGCCGTCCCAATTGATTGCCATACGGCTCGTTTTACGTCATTTTTCATCACTTCGGCGAGAACTTCGGGCGACAGATTCTCGCACTCGTGTCGAATGTTGTGCTCAACTCAACTTCTTGGTTATCGGGCTTGTTCACGTAAATACGGGACTTCAAAAAACCCCACAAAAAAAGTCTGGAACGGTTAAATCGGGCGATCTTGCGGGCCAGTGCAAATCCCCAAAAAGAGAGATGAGGCGACCCGGGAAGGCCGCCTTCGCGCTGCGCCAACACTACAGACGAATTTTTACGCAAAAAAATAGACACAATAATTCCGCGTTCTTGGGGAGTGTATCGCTCTATGGCTTGTTCACTTGTATTCTACATCTGTCTAGTCCACAAATGTCGAAACAGATTTGACATTGGCGGCCATTTGCCAAAATAAGAGCATCTTCCAATGGGGTGATCTCTTTTGGCCCACCTTGTATAACCTTTTGGTGGCTCTACAGATTGGGTTTTTGAAAAGCCCCCGACATCATTTTTAGAGAGTTTTTCTCTTGAAGAGATGTCCCCAAAATTTTTAAACGTCCTTCTGCAACGGTTGTGGCTACTTTGGCTATGATTTCGGGTTCCACAATGCGTGATACCATATACCTGGAAGTTCATGAAAAAAGAAATAGGAGGTGATGGCAGAACTGCTTTTGCGGTGCAAAGTGGAACACAAAATTCTGAAAAGGAAACCAATGGAATAAGAGAAGCAAGCGGTTGAGTCGATAAGGGGATGTCAATCCAAGAATGAGACATAAACGAAAATGTACGAAGGACTAAAAGTGTCGAAGGAACAAAATTGCAAAGGCAATTGTAATTTTTGCTCTTATTTTCCCTTGATCTGTTGTCTGAAACTGAGAATCAATTGTATCAATGGTGAGAAGTTATTCTTTGACGAGTGACCTCCATAGTGAAGGACAATAAGTCCTTTATCAGAGTTCATAATATCTGCTGGTGAGCGAGTCTCTCTGTTAAAGACGCTTTTACTTAACCAATAAAATGCTCGGCGGTCACATACGCGCAAAGGATGTGTTAAAAGGATTGAATATCCTCCAGACCGAACCTACGTTCTGTCTCCGGGCACATGTTCATTTTGTTAAGATGGTGTTTTAAGCTAAAATAGCCTGCTTCGAATCCAGCACCTTCCTTATATTTTTCTTATTGATTCTAAATATTTCCTTTTAGGAGTAATCTTTTGGATTGTCTCAGATCAGGGACCTAGTGGTTAATGGGGCGAAGTTTTCCCCATTCGTTAATTAGCGTAAGTGCAGTACCCCAATTGACTCTGGAGTAGGTTTCTGGTCCAAGAAGCACGGATTCAGAACCAGTCCTATCCAGTTTGTCCGCATGCTTGTTGCCTACAACTACAATACGCTAATGACCAGGTACCCCAATAAGTTTGACTTTGTTGTGTTTGGCTAGGGATTGCACCGCCCCATTGTATTCGATGATGGGCATAGTAGAGTTGCTGATGATTTGGGTAGACCTTTTCTGCAAGCTGCTGGATGGAGATGTTGATGACCATTAAGACCGTCGTTCACTTGGTAAAAAGAGAATGTCTAGTGATAACACTTGTTGTAGCGGTGATATGCATATAAGCAGTCTGTCTTGAAAGACAGACAGAAACGTTTCACATTCAGCACTGATCAAGTAATTGTTGTCGCTAGACAGTTTGTATCACTCCTCCACCGTATGTCCTTTCGTTTGCTTTCAGCTTTAGCATGAGTTCTCATTTCTGTGTACCAATCGGATCACCTAAGGTCCTTTTATATGCTGGTATAGGTAGTTGGAATAGGAGCATTCATAAGCTTGACAATTTTCAAGTGCTTATGAACAAGGGAAGGTGAATATCGAGCTGCTCCACAAGAATCTAAGATCATAAGAAGTCCATCAAACATATTTATGTAGGTAAATCTAGGTCTTAGATCCACGTAATGGCCTTTAGCAGGAGAAAAGAGCAACAGCTGTTTGCTAACGCATTCTCGTATGTAAGGCTTCCAGCCTGTAACAAGATAACAGACGGTTGCAAAACGATAACTGGTACAAGTCCGGGCATCTTCAGCGGAACTCTAAATCTGCGAGAATCATTCAGAATTAGCGTTGATTGCGATGTCCTTCCAGACGGATATAGCTGTTATAACCCGAGCTGTTGAGGACTTGAGCCGACGCAACTTTGTCGTGGAGTCGCCACAAATGCCATGGAATTAGTGGTGGTGAAGCCAAAGGCAGTAAACAAATGCAAAAAACTCTTCGTAGAAATATCATTTATCCCAACGCGGTGACCCTGTGTTCCAGAGCATATGGATATTCCGGGTAATGAAAAAGCGGATAAACAGCAAATGCACGCATATTTCTTAAAATCCTCTGTGTACTCTTTGAAGAAAAATTAAATTTTTTTTTATTACTGAATACAGTCAAACCAGCTTAACTGAAACCCGTTTAATTGAAAAACCCACTTAAAAACTTTATACTTAATCCCCTTGTGTTTTTCAAAAAAATTCATACAAATAACTCCGTTTTATTAAAACCCGCTTAAGTGAAAAACTCGATATCTGAAACAGAATTCCTTTAAAATATTATAACTTTTCATAGAAAAAACTCCGCTTAAATGAAACACATGAAAATGTGAACACACCTACATGAATCGAAAAAAGGCAAAAAGTAACGAGCAAGCGTTTCATTATTCACCTTCCACTTTACCTCTGACTGTGACAGACGATAATTCTGGCGACATAAATGCCATAACACTTTTTTTTTATCTGACTATGGTTGTTTTACTTTTAAGTTCAGCTCCTCAGAAATTGTTAGTCTTCAAATTTTGTTAATAAATACTGAAATGTGATTATTTTCAATATTTTTTGTTATTGTTTTGTTTATATAAAATCAGATTATTTTGTTTTGTTAACTTACTTAATTAATATAAATTTATTCATTATTATTAGCAATTTGTTTTGATAAAAATTATTGAATTAATTGACTTTTTTTCAGTTATCCGGGGCATTGAATGTTTTTTGTCATTTCACTTAAGCGGGTTTGAATGTACATACATTTACAGAAATAAGTAATGCCCACGGGTGATTGCACAGAGATCCAAAGTCATTATTGGACGGAACCGCATACTCAGGGTGACCGCTGCAGAATTCTGAAAAATCGCAAGAAAAAGACCAAATGAGCAAAAAAATGCCATTTCTGAAGCTATTATGCAAATTTAGAATTTTTAAACGATATTTAACAAGCATTGGCTCGCTAAAAGTTGTAAAGGTTTTAATTTGAAAATAACAGCATTTGAAAAAATTTTGAAGCGAATTCTCCAACTGAAAAAGGACTATCCAACTCCAACTGTGGCGGGCTCCAGGGCCGGTTTTAGTGGTCTGGAGGGTGGAGGCCCAAGAGCAACAAAGCAGAGGAAGCCCTCTTGCTCCTACTTATTTTCCAATTAAAATGCACAATTTTTTCCAGTCAAGTTTTTCAATAAATAATTTATTGTTAAACCAAGTAAATTCTTTTAACAAACATAAAAAATATAATCGAGAACAAGAATTATTTGCGAAATTAAATTTTAGCGAGCTTTTTTAGACCAAAAATCGTTGATGATTTCGTTGAAATCGAGTTCCCGAAGTAAATCACTTTCGGTGCTCAGGAAAGAAAGCTTTCGTAGACGGTTTTGTCCCATCGTAGTCCGAAGCCTTTTTGATAAGTTTAATTTTGCAAATGAGAGCCCTCCGGTGCAATTCGAACCACCATTAAAACCAAATACATTCTCGGTGACATTTCAAGGTTTGAAAATGTAGCTCTGAAATTTTGATCTTCGAGAATTTGGTAGAATTTTCTACTCCGCAGATTGGCCTTTCCCATAGTACTTTTTGCATAAGTTGATCAAAGATACAAATTGAACCAACTCATTACCAAGACTAGGTTCCACATCACTTTCACCAGTACCTCTTTTTGTCTGCCTCCTCAGCTGTGGGGGCCCATCTCTTGTGGAGGCCCCGGAACTCTAACCTCGGATGTCCTTCCCTAAATCCGGGCATGGCGGGCTCTCAAAAAAGTGTCAAATTGCTACTGCGCTACATTTTAAAGGATTTATTTGAAAATAACAGCATTTGAACATTTTTTGAAGCGAATTCTCCAACTAAAAAAGGCCCACAAAGCAAAAAACTTGTGGCAGCTACTTTCGGAGGTCTTTCGTTTCGACGAAAATCGTTTCAAAATTTACGGAATGAGTGCCCAGCCCTTAAAAAGAATCAAATCAAGGATGTTCAACGATTTATTCTTTGATGAGCTGGACGATCTGGAGAACGTGGATCCTGGAAATCATACTCAAATCTATGTGGTTCTTGATTTTTGTGAATAAACGTGGTTAATCGGCCGAGTTAATCCCAGGACGAACTGAAGGTCTTGGACGTAACAGCGCTTTGAGAACTCCTGAGTAGATGACACAATTTAGGTGGATTAAATAAGTGAATCGGAATTTCATGGTGTAGAAAACAGCGGTTTCATTTTGTTCCTCCACTAGGCATTACACGGATGCTTCCTGTAATGCGCACATGGACCCTGAACTGATGGTCCAAATGATGCTGTCTTCAGAGCACCTACAATGAGATCGAAAAACGACTTAAATGTTCATTCCCACTTGATACCTCTTGCAAGATGCTGCTTTCCCTCAAAACTCTATCGCCGAATTTTATTATTCACTTACTTCAAAAGGTATTTGGCAATTTATTTGAAAACACGTTCCTTTAGTCAACGAAACGCACCCCATCCTCATCAAACTGTGCGTATATGTCACATCATTCGCTGATAAGGAGTCCTTCAAGTTATCATTCAAATGTTGACACATCTCGTGTAATATATGGAAAAGCGCCGAGAAAGGTAAATAAATTGTCGCCAAAGAAAACGAATAAAAAGTTCACTTCGTGATAAGTTTCCAAAATGACAAACATAAACACAACAACTTGAACACAAGAGCAAAGGTGACACTGACAATTGCTTTGCGCATTCACTACTGACACAGTATAATGGGATTCACATCCACCGGCACCACCAACACAATGTGCACTCAACTCGTGCGACATTTTATTGAGTTTCACCCAATTTCGGGACATTGCATACGATATAGCACAGTGCCGAAAATACTCTTAATATTCATCCGAAGTGTCAGTTCATGAAGGCCCAGAGGATCTTTCTAACCCTTAGCCTGACTAACAAAGAAACTCACGCAATACGTGCGTCCCATTGTGCTTCCAATTCAATGAGCGCCACCAACCATCCCCGCTGATAACGGGTGAAATTCAATAAGAGCCAACGCTCCTCCGAAGCATGTATGTGAATTGAATAAAAGTCACAAGGGATTAAAAGATTTCAAAGACTTCATTTCCAGATACACAACTCAATTCAATCTAGGAATACACTTAGACACTGCTGCCGTTTAACGGAACGTATGAACTGTCTTGGGTCTATGCGAATGGTGGCTCTGTAAATAATTCAAGCAAAATGAAATATGCGTTATCGCTGAATGCTCCCGGCAAAAGGGGCTACTTATACCAGTTAAACATTTGATACGTTGTAAAAGGCTCCAATTAAACTAAGTTGATAACCGGCATATCCAATGAGAGAGGGGAGCGAGCGCAGAGGATAGGTAGAGGGAAGTTTATTACCTGCCGGATTGAGTCTTCTTGGGCAAAGTTAAGCGTATGCTGCTACAAAGGAGCTCTGCGATTGTGAGACGAATATGACGGAAATAGAAATAAGTGGTTGTTTATGGATCTCGTTGCTGTAATCGTTTTATGTGATTTTGATGAGCTTCTCCAAAGAGGGTGGAGTGTTCTCCACTTGGTGATTATGAGTTGAGGGGCTTTATGAAAAATTAAAAAAAGTATCCACCTACGTGGACTTACGTACTTCGAGTCGATATTGAATTTTGGAAATTTATTGATTCGATTGGAGTGGAGGTACTAAAGCCAGAGAACTTTGACACTTTTACGAAAGTTTGGAAGATTTGCCACAATTTCTGAATATTTTCACCACCACATCCGAATATGTTACAAGACTTTTGTATTCTACTATTGAATAAATATTTCCATTTGTGGTCTGTTTCACATTTACAATAATAAAACTTGAGCCAGGACATTTTTCACATTTTTCTTTCTTCAGACTTCAGTACATCCAAGCAAATGACGCAATTTGCATTTCCTTCGCCCGCAAATTTATCTGAGAATCCCTGGCGATGCATAAATATATCGCGTGAACTGATTGAGGTAGTCGTAAATGTCACACGTCAGAATCATCAGTCAGTCAAACAAAAGAAGAACAAAATGCGAACATCTAGTGGAAATTTATGCAAATTGGGAAATGATATGCAAAATTTACAGGGCTGGTTCTGATGGTAAAATAAATCCTTAAGAAAATTCATATATAACTTTTTGTCTCTTTCTATTTTCAAACAAATTGTAACGAAGTTCGCTAAACATTCGTCTTGGAGAACGCATTCGGTCAGTAATTTGCTGGGGAAGATGTTATTCTGATTTTGTTTATATATTTTGAATTGGGACTTAGGTAAACTTTTGTTCTCTGTTTCTTACTCAGCAACATCCTATACAGATGTAAAGGGTGTTTTTTTTTAGAGGTATACAACTTTATGTTGGCAACACTATTTCAACTGGCGGCCATTTAGTCAGCTGTCAAGTGATTTATTTTAAGTTTGGTTTGCCATTTAAACATGAATAGACTGAAATACGTATCGCGCACTACGTCCATTTTATGATGAAGCTCACTTTTGGTTGAATGGATACGTCAATAAACAAAACTGCCGTATTTGGAGTGATGATAATCCTCAAGTGTATGTTGAGGCACCGTTACATCCACAAAATCGGACTGTTTGGTGTGCTTTATGGGTTGGTGGATTAATTGGTCCGTACTTCTTTAAAAACGATGCTGGCCAGAATGTTACAGTCAATGGTGGCCGCTATAGAGCCATGATTACTGACTGTTTCGTCCATCAATTGAACAACCATGATGTGCAGGAGCTGTGGTTTCAACAAGACGGCGCAGCATGTCACACAGCTCATGCCACAATTTCTGAATGTTTTCTGTTCTGGAAGGGTGGACAAATCTTCCTTGAAATGACACAGTTTATCAGGTCTTAGAGGTCATAAAGCGGAGCCACGTCTTTCAAATTCTTTGGATTTATCTCCCTGCAGTCCACAACAAATTTCGACTTGGTTGAATCGATAGCCTTAATCGCGGCCTGGCTATCAACGAAGATACCTATTTCTTTTCTGGGTGTCGCTAGGTCTGGGTTCTTGAGCAGTCTAAACGTCTCCCTAATTGCCAGTATACTTCTGTTTGGAAATCGCTGCTGCTGAAATGTCTAATTCTGTTGAGAATTTTCCTGCTCCGAATCCACAGTTCATTGTGGAACCATCTGTGAAGACATGCGTTTGAATACCTAGCTCCTACATATGTTATCGGAGGCAGGTTTAAGGCAGACGGGGTCAACCGTTCCCGAAGCTTTTATGAGGGCTTTTGTTTCTGCCTCATACTGCCCTCTATTCCAGTAAGAACCCGATGTAGCACCCCTTTTTTTTGCTTTGGTGGAAGGGCGACCCAAATGAACAACTCACAACCTGGAGTACAAGTCCATTTGCAGAAACAGAGTATAGGTGCTGTCGGTGGCACACCCATTTTCGTCAACACCCTGTCTCAGTTTTGGAAATCACAATAAACCTGGGGTTAGGAATATGTCGAAGCAGCTCACATAAATCCAACTATTATAGCGCCAGCTATTCGCCCAATGCCTCCTGGAACAATAGGAAGCACCGCATACTTTTCACAAACAATACCCCCGTTGAACACTAATTATTCCAGGAAAACTGAAAAGTTTGCTCCACAAACAATGTTGCTCCAGAGTTAATTAATGTATTCCAAATAGCATGAATTTGATTCCTGATTCTGAAAAAGAAAAGAAAAACAAACACAGGAAGTAAGAAGAACACAACAAAACCCAAACAATGATTACAAACTGTAACAGGGAACGCGCTTTCCCTTGTTGTACAGAAAGTTCGGGAATACAAAAAAAAAAAACAGAATCACACTCGCAGAGCCCGAATAGCTCTGAATTTATGAATGCAAAGTTCAGCCGATCCTATCCATAGCAGTTCATTTTTATTAGTGTGCTAAACAGTCATCCTTGGGGTACGTGATCCACATTGAAGATAAGGATATAGGTATACCTACTCTACCCCGTCGTATCGGGGATATTTGTCGTTAATTTCGTATGCAAAACAGGATTTCCGTCAAATGAAATAGACTTTCAAAATTTGATAAATTCACATTGTTAGGCAATGCCGACGCGATGATTCCTTGCTACACAGCAGCAGCGCGTATATCCCGGTTACGTTGGTCGTCGCTCCTCGATCCCCTACATTTCGTAGTTGGGTTTACATTTTTAATAGAATGAGTGGGCACTAAGACGAAGGCCTAGCAAAATCTGCTAGATTATTATTTTAAACTTTTCGGATGAATTTAATTAGGTTTTTCGATTAAGTCCGGAGATCTGTGGCCCGCAGAGGATTGCGTCCGTTTCGTGTTGTGTTTTGTGTACTGAGATGAAATTAGATGGGACAAGAAATTGGGTTCTAAGGTGATTCAATTACCCCTTTAGGTTATTGTGTTGGAATAATTTTGGACAGGCAGATTGGTTTGTTTATTGTGTGCGCGTCCTATGGGTGAGGAACGATGGGATATTGCAAATAATTTGGAGGCATTTTTGGTAATTGGATTGGCGAGGACACCTGCTGCGATTTTTATACGTCAGAGGAGGGAATCGTAATCGTAATTTTTCCAAATACATTTTAAGGGAGTCTTTCCTCCTAGCAAGCTGTCTCCTGAAGTGCATGTTGAAGGATACTCATATGTTGGATATGTTCGTACAGGCCCACTGGGAATAGAATTAATTCCAATTGCCGAATGGTGTTCTGAAACTTTTTTTTGCGGCAGAGATCTCATAGGGGATATGAAGAACATCAGCTACTTGCTAGGAAGAAAAAAAAATTTGGGAGTTGCTAGGAGATACTATACTCGAGGGAGCTTAATAGTAGAGAGAACGTAGCGGGCCGAAAAAGTTCGTAAAGGTGACGAAGGGAAAAGGGAGTGAAGCGACTGAGTTGGCTTGGTCATGTAGAGGTTGGAGACGCTTTTTGGTTGAGGCCCAGGACCTCGCCGGGCGGTAGTAAGACGAAGGGAGAACTGTATTAGATTTACAGTCTGGAGACTGTGGCTGACAGTGACTACGGAAACCTCCTCATCCAGCTATCAGATACAAAGTGTCATCCATCTCAGGCGAAGTAATCCAAAATTTTCCACCTGATCTTAGCGAAGGAGGAACATCACTTTCCACTATCCAGAGGGTGCTGAAATTTGTTTCCGACATCTTTAGAGCAGATGAAGATAACTTGGTACAGCATGCACTATCTCATTTTGAAGATTTCCTTAAATGAATATATGACACAGTGGTCCCAGACTGTGAAAACTCTTTTCCCCTTTTTTGTCAGCAAAGGCAACAATTTTCCCCTAAAAAAGTTCCCCTTTTTCTTCCCTAAGTGAAATTTGCCTTTATTTTTATATGAAATTTGAATTTGAAATTATTTTCTTTTCTGTTAGACAAAACGTCAAATCGTATTGTTGCCTCGCAGCAATTCGCCAGTGAACAGTTTGTAAAACCAACGCTAAATATCAAATTTTCCTGATCCACTAGATACTTCGAAATAGAAAAAAAAACGCAGCCGAACTATTCGAGTGGGAAATTCAATTTTATTTTCTGAAAATATGACACAATTATATATATACTACCAGTGCAACAGAAAACAACTTACATTGGTCGGGAAACTGGGGATCACTGACAGGGCGACCACTGCTGTACCATTGAGTATCTAAAATTACAATTTTAGTTTTTTAATCGGCTTATACAATACTTTACCTACAATATTTTTCTTTTTAAAACCTCACAAATTGAACAGAACTCAACTGGTTCAACAGCTTTAACTTTTTTTTTTGGTTTTGACAGAACGCCTGAACTAAGGTTATTGGCCAAGGGCAACGAATTCGCCATTACTCAATAATGACAGAAACTGCCTGAATTCGCCAAACCTTGAACAGTGATGCCAACATGTTAATGTCCCGACGTATTATAAATTGATTGAAAAATTCAAAAATATTTAAATTTAAATACGTAAAATAAACTTAATAAAATAAAAATAGTTAAACTATTAACTTAAATATTTGGCTCGATGACACGTATTAATGCAAAATACATTTTTCCACACTTAAATTTTGACAGATTAGGGAAAATATCGGTGTTTCAAACGAAAGCAAAATAATTGTATGGAGAATGGTAAGTTCAACACAAAGAAATTCGTTGTTGTTAATTTAATTTCTTTTAAGAAGTAGAATATTTTAACGAGGAGTACCTAGAAGATGTTTTTGAGGAAGTACAAATAAAAAATCGAAAAAAAAAGTACCAAGTTAAACATTTTTACCTCCGAAGAAAAAAAATTCTAGGCGGACCTTGTTAAAGAACTACACTATCAAAATTAAGCGAACATTAAGCGAAGTGGTGGAGAGAAACATGGGAGATGCGCTTAATGTTAGCTTTCCTGGAACAGCATACTAGGCATAAGCAATTACGTTTCAAAGAGATTTTTGATTTTCTCCCCTTTTTCTTAAATTTCCCCTCGTTTTCCCCTTTTTCATTGAAAAAGCATTTCAGCATTTTTGGTCCATAAAAAATGCAACTCCATCGCCAATGCACCAATTGTCTCCTTAACATCACGGATAATATCCCATCTTTCACATTTTGCGAACGCCTAGAACCCTTCCGTAAAAGCCTGATTGATCGCTTGATGGTGGGAAGCTCGATCAAATGATCGGGAAAAAGTCCAGGATGTCCAAGTGGATTCAAGTTTAATGATTTCAATGCCTCTGTAACAACTACGTAGCCTTTGAACTGCGAATCTTGGGAGAAAAATTAAGTTGCGATCAGAAATACGAACCGATGTGTTGACTTGCAACTTAACAAAATAAAAAGCGAAATAAATTATTTTTAATAAGACACAGCATCTACAATTGTGATCTGCTCGCGGTGGCGAGTGGAATCTCCTACCACGTCCCACAGTCCACATGTCGTATTGGTATATGGAACTTGGTTAAGCCTCTTCGTCGTTGGTTCCAACGATCGATCTCAGCACAGCAAATTAAATTATTATGTTCCGCACGCAGTTACAGCAACACTGTGAGTCCTCGAAATGTCAAGTAGAGCTACGCTTGCGCTTGTAGTTGCGCGCAGAAAATCCTATTTTACTTTGCTTTGCTGAGATCGAAACTCCAAAAAAAAACAGGGCTATTGTCGTATAGTTTAGTTGATCGACACAGTAGGACCCTCAACCGAGAGAAGAAGTGTGCTAAATCGAGTTTTGCCAGATGTTTCCTTATTCAATGTAACACATCGCATTGCATCTCGATATTTAAGGTACCCAATGGCCTTAGAAACTGCCGGGAACATACAAGTCCCTCTCCATCAGTTTCTGCAATCCATAAGACTTCCTTTTTAGGGAGTTTAACCATTGTTCCATTTTACCACTCGTCGCAGTGAAACTCTCCTGTATCCCAAAACCGCTCTACAAGTTTGTAGGGTAGATCTGATATTTTTGCCGATGCAAATGGAAACTTCCCGTGAGCTATTCCTATGACGAGCCTTGATTGGGTTAGTCACCTCATTTGTACTGCAAGTTTTTGTGCATCTTCGGGCAGCTCTGCGGGTGTAGAATTCCTTGAGGAATTTCCGGTCCTCCGTGTGTTGACGGCGATCTCGGAGGAGAGTATTGAGAAACAAACCATATCGGCAAATTTCAAATAACATAGGACATGTAGATAGAATGACAAAATGTTTTTGGGCGTACATTCTTGGAATATAACCCGAACAGACAATACAGAATAGAGGAAGAGCTCTCCTTAGGTGGCAAGCTGAACTTGAGTAGAAAAACTAGAGGCGGTTAGTAAAGATCGATGTAACTGCACAAAGAAATCCGAATACATACTTGTCGGGGTAATAACGGGAATGTGCATTATTGGAATCATGGCCAAAAGTATGGGTAAAAAAAAATATTGGGGGCCTTTCTGAGGGCCATTTCCTTCAGAGAAAACTTAAAAAAAAAGCATAAAATAAATACGAAGTCGAATTATTATGACGGGAACAAGCGAAAATGAAACGTCAGTCAAAATGAATGAATTCAGTGTCGCTGTCAATATGTGAACTTGTTTATGGAGGAAGCACATTGCTATTTTTTGTGATGAAATAAGGAAGTGTGCTTTTTAGAATATTTTGTTTAAGGAATACAGAAAATAAGATATGTGGTCCATTTCTTGTTAGCCCCGGGCCAAGGCCAAAAATAAAAAAAAAACAGAGGGCCAAGTGGCCCCATCGGGCACATTGTGGAGGAGGCCCCTGGCCCCTACTTATTTTACAAATCAAATGCACACTTTTAGAACAAATAACAATAAAACAGCGAAACAAAAAATTTAAGGAAAATTTGTTCACTAGCGTTTACTCGTTGTAATTTGGATGATTTATTTTTTTTTCAAAGTTTATTTTACTGAAAATCCAAATTTAAAAATATTTACAAATTTGCTTTTAGGTACATATTTCTGTTATTTTTCATTTTAATGAATATAAAAAACAAGAAAATGTTACGAAGAAATGTTGCAATATTTAATTAAAAATACATATATAATAGATTGTAAATTTATTTCTAAGAAGACAATATATTGAATAAAAAGGCAATGACCCATACCAAAAAAAAAACAAAAAAAATTGGGGTGTTTTTTCATTTTTTAATTAACACCCCAAATTTGGGGCCTTCTTTAATTTTCTCTTTTGGGGTCTTATTTCATTGGGGCCTTATTTCCTGCAGCCGCAGAAAAGATGAGGAAATACAATCTGTGGAACATATCCTGCCTGTGTCACTGCCTAGCCGTCCAAGAACGTCGCTACTCCTAATTGGAAGCACGGCTCTTCGAAGGCTTGGAAGATCTACCAACTGTACCTCTATTTGATCAAAGAAGATTCATACATTTTGTTAGTTGCATGTCCCACCGTGTATTATGTAAGGGTAATGGGTTCTGGGTGAAAATTGCATATAATGCAAACTGCCTGATGTTTTCTAAGAAAATCCAATACCTCTCATTTGAGTACGTCTCAATTATCTGGCCAGATCTTCCTATCTGCTGGCTGCAGCAGTTGTGCTATTAGTACAAGTACAAGTACCATCCAATTCAAAGCGAGCGTGCCTCCACGTACCAACAATTAAAAATAATTGAATACAACTCTGAGTGCCCCGAAATCCTAAAACAATGCTTTGCATTTAATTTGTTCGCCCAACGAGGTAGGTTGGCATTTTTCTCAGGAAAAACACACACTTAAGACTCAACGTCTTTGCATTTATTGTGCAACATTGCAAAAGTCCCGAGTGATTTTCTTCGCAAGTTTTCCACTCGTTGTTCACTTGGTGCGTGCATCAACGAATTCCCCTAATTGGCAGTCAACTCAAACTATTATAGGCAACTCTAATGGAGGTCAAAGTTAAGTACAGGAAACTGTTGCATCAGCAAGAAAATTCCAAATACGTGGTCTGATTAGGCCCATCTGTTGTCACAGCCTAATAATATTCAAACAGCTCCACATTTAGCATAGGTAATTCGCCTATGTGAGCAAAAATTCACAACGCTCCAAAGGACTTTCATTCCCACATCGTACGCGAAACAAATCCGCTCACACATGCGGTAGGCAGCAGTCACACATCATAACACTTCAGACATTTCTTTTGCGAAATTAATTCGAATTTATGATTTGGATTTGAATTTTTCACTTGCACGGAGTGAAACAGTGAAATGTTTGCAGTCAAGAGAGGTGGCTAGAAACCTAGAACATAGGACGGCTGCTGAAATCTGATTCCTAGAGATGGGCACCAAACAAAACGCTTCGCAGATCGCATGGTCCTGGCTGTCTTCGTGCATCGGTAATGAATCCTACACGCTCTGTAAACATTTACACACCACATCAAAAATTTAAATTGCCCTCTTCCCTACAAAGTGGTTTATTACGTACACCCGCACACATTCATGTGTCGGGAAATCCGAGATACCGACACCGGGGATGGTCGGCTTTTGTATGTGTATGCGCCAGAGTAACGAGAAGACATCTTATCCATCCACCCAGCGCTAATAATATGAATATGTAGCAGTTGTCTGACGGCATAAGCCTCGCACAGCAACACAGCTCGGAGTTTGACAGTTTCGGCATTGATGCATTTTGCTTCTTTTTTTTTCTTCATCAGCCCTACAGTAATAGCTGGGAGGAGAAAGCGGTGGGCGGTGGGGCTGAAGGACTGCATCCATTTCACCGCTTTTGATGTTGTTAATTCTCTTGTACTCTGCGCTGATGTTTATGTCGTCGGCATCTTTAAGTTGTCGTCGCATTTCCCGATGGCATTGTTGCGACTTTCTCGAGCTTCAAGTGTGTCTGTCTGTGGAGTAGTTGGGGATACGCATCCGCTTTTAATGGAAATCTTTAAACCGCCAACAACTGGGAGGATGATTACATAATGTCAACATCGCTTGTGCAGATGATGTGTTCCTTCATTAAACAGCGCAGTTGTTTGACAATGAGCTTTTTTAAGAAAATTGGTTTTGTGCTTCTGAGATAGTGCACCAGTACGAGTATAGCTGGGGAAAAGCAATCCGAAGGATTAGAGATTGTAAGGTAGGAAGCCAATTAAATACGCTACAAGAAAAGAGGCCCCCATTGTGTAGGTTATGAAGCATTCCGTAGCATGCCGGCTAATTTAGGTTTGTTGCTATCCTTGTTGTAATGTTGTCAAGCGCACAACACAAGTTGAATGTACTACAAATTATACATGCTATTATTATTCATGGCTTTGGAAGTAGGTGAGCTTTGAGTTATTCGTCAAAGGAGGATTGTGTCGACAACATGTGTGGACAGGGAAACAGGGATTTACTGTGTCCTAAAAATCGAGCTGATATATTGAATTTTCTTCTAAATCTTTATTTATATTTTATTATAATAAAACTGTAGTCGTTTTCATGTGTTAACGGTTGGCGTAAAAACTACTACACAGATTTCGGTGAAACTTTTTTTTAAATGTCCCTTAAGATCCTGAGAAGGACATAGACTATTCGTTACATTGCCATGCCATTTTTTGGAAGCGTTTTTGACCAAAATGTGTTTTTTTTTTCTGACTTTACTACCTTTTAATCGCCATTACTCTAACAATTCCTAATCAATGGAAACAAACCAAAATCAGAGCCAACACTTCCATAATAATAAATTTGAGCCATCAATCCGCTTTCTGTGTCATCTAGAAGCTGATCTACAACCCAAAATGTAACATGAAAAAACTTAATTTATTTTTTCAAATCGAAAATTATCAGCAACCGTTGTTCTTGATCGTTCTTCTGCTTTCGGGTGGTTGGCCGGCGCACACCGCACAATAATATTTCAACAAAAACTGCGTGAAGTTTTCTCCGATTAAGTAAAACGAAAAATTAAAAGGCGAAGATGTTTTCATTCCGCGGACTCCGCTTATTCTGTACGAGTTGACTATTATTAAGCTTCTTAAATTGTCTGTGCGTCTCGCTTTCGCTATGACAATTAATAAGTCGCAAGGACAATCGCTGTTTGTTGGTGGCATCAGCCTTAAATTCCCATGCTTCTCACATGGTAAATTGTATGCGGCTTGCTCGGCGAATATCCGCGCCCGAGAATGTAACGAAAAAAGTACCATAAAACAATTCAATGAAAAAGCGGAATACTGGCCGATACGTCAATCATTGCGGTTTGATTGAAACACATCGACATTGCTATACTTCAGTTTAACATTTGAATAAAGAACTTGAATTGACGGCATTACATGAACCAGCATATATGCATGCTCGGAATAATACTTTCATTACATTGACGGGCGGAACGAAGTCCGCTGGGTCAGCTAAATAGTATAAATATATGAGCGTCCTTTTCTTTTCTACATTTTCCCCATCAAAGGCGGAATGTGACAATTTAACCCAAAACTGGATATAAGTTCTTTTGGAAACGCACTTTCCTGTCCATCACCGGATTCATTTCAAAGCTCTTCCTGATAACTCCTTTTAGCGCTCAAGAATTTCATGTATAACCGTTTCAGAATGAAAGCGCAATGAATTAAAACAAAAAGTTTTGGTGGTTATTTTCCAATAATAGATACTGCAAGGGAAATTTATTTGGGTGCTAAAAAATTGCTCTTGTTTCATGCACCTAAGCTTCTTCTATCTGGTTCGCTTAATCCACTGCCTTATATTTGCATATCGCTCCCGAAAGTTAGTGTACTATTTCCATATGCGTAAATACAGGGTGTCCGCCGGGAAGGTATACTACTTTGTTTAGCCGCCATTTTGGTAAACATTAGTCTTGACAGTTCATATTTGGCAGTCATGAAGAAGACATGTGGCAAATTTATTATGGAAAAATATTCGATAAGTGTTTTAATCGTTAAAACATTTTATCAAAATCAATCATCGTTTACTGTGACGAATGGATATGTGAATAAACAGAATAGTCGGTTCTGGGCAATGGAAAACCCTCAAATTATTCATCAGTCACCTTTGCATCCATTAAAAGTTACAGTCTGGTGTGCAATTTTGTCAGGAGGAATCATTCTAACTAACTTCTTTGAAAATGAAAACGGCGTAACGGTAACTGTGAATCTGGAGCGATATCGTTATGATTGAAAACTTTTTAACGCCACAACTTCGTTTGGTTTGGGCTTGATTAACATGTGGTATCAACCAGACGGTGCCACATCGCATACAGCCAGGATTACAATGGAATTACTGCGAGACCTCTTTCCACAACAAGTTATTTCAAGAAATGGTGATGCTGATTGGCCTCCACGGTCGCCTGATTTGACTGCTCCGTACTTCTTTTTGTGGGGATATCTGAAAAGCAAGGTTTATGCAAACAAACCAGAAACGCTTGAGCAACTCAAACAAAATATTCGTGATGAAATTAATGAAATACCGCGTGTGAGAATGTAATGAGAATGTAATGAAAAATGTGCTCAAAAGGGCTCGCATTTGTGAGACTAACAGAGGCGGACATTTACCTGATATTGTATTCCATACATAATTGCCGACGTTAAATAAAACATTCATTAGTATAAGTTCCATTCTCTTTCATTTAATCAAAAATTATAAACAAACAAAGTAGTATACCTTCCCGGCGGACACCCTGTACTTCCTTTAGATATCCAGTTTCATCGTATGTGTTTCGGTGATTCGCCAGTGAGTGTTCCTACGACATTTGCAGCGAAGTCAGGAAAGTAGCAGTCCCCCGCCGTCTGAATTATATCTCTGGTCGTACTATTTATGAAAGACCCTCTGAAGGAATTTTTTTTTAAACGCAAACAGACTTTCTAATTGATTTTTATTTGTCTACCATTTCAGAATAATCAAATTTTAATATTATGAAAATGCCCCTCTAAAAATTGCAACCCCTTAGGGTTAGAGTCTTGGTTAATTATTGAGAAAAGTAAGTAATCGTAGCAAAATCTCTATTTTTTAAGTAAGTCCATTAAGAAAAAAAAGTAGGTACGATCTTAGTGCTTTCCCACCAAGTGGGTTTGAGATAAGTATTCGATACATTTTCTGTTATCTGTCTTCGTTCAAAATTGCACGTCACAATGGTAATCAGTGCTGTACCTATGAGCTGTACCAAGATGTGAATGTAGTCCAAAAGGCCAAAATACGTCGACTACATTGGCTCGGCCACATCGAGCGAATGGACAATAATGCTCCAGCTAAGAGGATCTTCGAATCCCAGCCGCCAGGTTCGAGACGACAAGGAAGACCGAACCTGCGTTTCAAAGACCAAGCAATCGCGGATGCCTGAGCGCTTGGTCTGGATAACTGGAAGCAGCGTGCCCGGGATCGCAGAGGATGGAAGGCTACAGTGTCTCAGGCAGAGACTCTTTACGGGTCGGGAGCCCGTTAAGTAAGTAAGTAATGGTAAAAAAAACTTTTAATATTTTGACTCTTGGGAAGAGGGTAGATGGGTCATAAAAGACCTATCTAATATATTTAACTTCTCCGCCAATGGGAGGTTTCAAATAAATAGGACATCTGGCTCGTGAGTTATTGAGGCCTTGAAAATCTTTAAAAGCCCCTTTGAAGCTCATAAGCATCAAATATAAAATTTCCCTTCTTGTGCACGTGCAAGTTTCACACATCAAAGTTTCATAACGTAAAAGTTAGCGAGATTTGCGGATTGGCCTGTGTCAAGAAGACTTAGCCATTCAGTGGGTCATGAAAATTTCTTTTACATATTATGTATCGCTTGGGATTCTCAGAAGAACACAAATCTAAAACTCTGTAACTGAAAGCCTATTTCCTCACCATTCATTTGTGTGAGTTTTTAATGTTTATATCAGCGGTTGATTTGTTCTAGCTGCAATAGCGCAAGTGACATTGGGCCTAACCAATAATCTTGTTTAACCTTTATACTAAATATTTTGTAGGTCAATAAGGTGGGGTAATTTTATAAGGAACATTTCGCCTACACCTACCTAACCATTGTGAGTTGGTAAAATCTAGCTTGGACTCAAAATATGATTTTTATATCTCGCATTGTCTTTAGAGTTGGCAGTTTGAGGTTAGGAGCGTAGACTTTGCTGGCCGAAGCACCGATGTCCGGTTGGTCTACATATTTTACCTTTTTCTAACACCAACGGTGCAGTTTTATGAACAAGTTGTTATCACTGTTACCTATGCTTTTGAATCGTTACTTTCCAAAATCTGTCAATGCATTCAGGAGCAAATAAAGGGTGATTTTTTAGCTGGTTTGGTTTTGGCAACACTGGTTTTGACAGCTGACGTGTGTTTAGTACCTTGTGTCACTGTCAAACAGCTTCAGTTTGGTTTGCAATTTAACCATGGATCGTCTTACAAATGAACAACGCTTGCAAATTATTGAATTTTACTATCAAAATTCGTGCTCGGTTCGAAATGTTCATCGCGCGCTGCTTCCATTTTATGATCGGCATTCTCGACCTTCTGAGCAGTCTATTCGGAAGATTGTGACCAAATTTCGCACCAAATTTACTTTGTTGGACATTAAACCACCAACACGTTTACGTACTGTGCGTAGTGAAGAAAATATTGCGGCCGTATCAGCTAGTGTGACAGAAGACCGCGAAATGTCGATTCGGCGCCGTTCCCAGCAGTTAGGCCTTTGTTACAGCACTACGTGGAAAATTTTGCGGAAGGATTTGGGCGTAAAGCCTTTTAAGATACAGCTTGTGCAAGAACTAAAGCCAGCCGACCTACCACAACGCCGAATTTTTGGTGAATGGGCTCTTGGAAAGCTGGCCGAGGATCCGCTTTTTATCGAAAAATTGTGTTCAGCGATGAGGCTCATTTTTGGTTGAATGGGTACGTAAATAAGCAAAATTGCCGCATTTGGAGTGAGGATCAGCCAGAAGCATTGCAACAGCTACCAATGCATCCCGAAAAAGCCACTGTTTGGTGCGGTTTATGGGCCGGCGGCATTATTGGGCCATATTTCTTCAAAGATGATGCGAATCGCAGCGTTACTGTCAATGGTGAACGCTACCGAGCGATGATAACAAACTTTTTTTTGCCCGAAATGGAAGTTCTTGACTTGCATGATATGTGGTTTCAACAAGACGGTGCCACATGCCACACAGCACGCGAAACAATGGCGCAATTGCGAGGCGAGTTTGGTGAACAGTTAATTTCACGTTTCGGGCCGGTCAATTGGCCGCCTAGATCGTGTGATTTGACACCATTAGATTATTTTGGGAGCGTATCGGAATCCCGCTTTTTGAAATCCCGCTTTTCAAAAATCCCGAAAAAAAAGTTTTAAAATCCCGTCTGCTAAAATACTGCTTTTTTAAAATCCCGTCTTCTAAATTCCCGCTTGTTAAAAATCCCGATCTATTATAATCCCGCTTTTTAAAATCCCGCCAAATCCCGCCAATCCCGTGTTTTTACAAAACATTGTTATCAAGAAAATAGATGTTGGTTATATGCGCTTTGTTATTATATTATTACATATTATATATTTAAAAATATTAAAAATACTAGACCAAAAAGAAAATGCATGCGAATGTTTTAAGTTTTTACTGTAAGCTTCCTTCTTCCTTCTAAAAATGATAAATGTTAAAATAAGCTGCATTTCGAAAAAACACACATTGCTTAATTTATTTTAATTTTCTTATCATCCTGCTTTTACAATCAAAAGTAGTTGCTTTATTTTAAAAAATCGCGGCGATTTATTGCCTAATTTATTTCAATTTACTTATTACCCCTTTTGCAGAATATCATATAACATTACTTTCTTTTTTTTTAAATTATTGAAGATTGTCATATTTATTACTTAAAAATTTGTTTTGATATTACTTATTTCTTATTTTGTTACTTCCTCTAAAAATGATAAATGTTAAAATAAACTGCATTTCAAAAAAACACTCATTGCTTGATTTATTTAAATTTTCTCATCAAAATTTTAGAATCAAAAGTAGTTGTTTTATTTTAAAAAATCGCGCGATTTTTTAAAATAAAACAACTACTTTTGATTCTAAAAGCGGGATAATAACAAACGGGATTATAAAAAACGGGATTATAAGAGGCGGGATTTTAAAAAGCGGAATTTTAAAAAAGCGGGATTATAAAAAGCGAGATTATAAAAAGCGGGATTTTAATAACGGGATTTTAAGAATCGGTATTATAAAAAGCGGGATATCGAACCCAACCCGATTATTTTTTGTGGGGGTATGCCAAGGCTAATGTGTATAGGGACAAGCCCGCTTCGATTGACGCACTGGAAGCCAACATCCATGCATTCATTCGTGAGATACCGGCCGATATGTGTGAAAGAGTATGCCAAAATTGGACTCAGCGGATGGGCTACCTGAGACGCAGCCGCGGTCAACATTTGCATGAAATTATCTTTAAACATTAAATTGCAAGGTTCAAACTATCGATTCAAATAAATATTTCATTCATTTTTTCGAATTTTTTGTGTTTTTTTTTTTAAAAAAGTTCTAAGCCTCTTAAAAAATCACCCTTTAGTTTACGATATAATTTGCACATTAAAAAAAAACAAAATAAATACGATGACTGTTTCCTAAGAAATATTTCCACGACTTAAGGCATCAAGGCACTGAAATGTTGGATGGCCGGCTAATTTTTCAGACTTCAGATTAAGATTTGTTCCAATGCGGTTATCTGAAATAAAAGGCTTGTACGAAAATAGTCTCTAGCCTCTGCCAAAATTTAAAAGGAACATTAATTCCCACACAATGTCATTGAATCGGCAAACAAGTTGTAGAAAACTTTAATAAAAGACTAATTCTTAAAGAAAATTAAAATGCTTCCCATCTGGCAAGAATGACGTTCAATCTTTTTCCAAAATATGTCAAAACGAACCGAACAAATAAAAATTTATTCGATTAGTATCCGCTTATTATTTTTGGCCCACACTGTACCTACATTCCGAAAACCGAATATTTTTAATACGTACATATGTACATATTCCGTACGAAGAAAAATTAAAAAAAAAATTATCGCCAGCTGCCAGTCTTCAGCTCAAAGTCTTCATTCTCGTTGACAAGAAGGCACCCAATAATTAACTCTATTAAAAACGAACATTTTGTGTGTACCAGAGCAGTTTCTCTCGTAACACTTTGGGTTACCTCCCTTGAACCCATGCCCAAGTACACATTTTTTACCCAACTTAGTCTTCTGAAACTGTATTTAACTGTGGTTAACACAACATGTTTCCGTTGTCAGCAATGTAAACCAAATTACGGATTAGAAAACATTCCGTGGGAAATATTACTTCCGTGGAAATCATGTAGCGTTGGCATCTATTTCTTAGAATGGGTACTTTACCTTTACGCCCTTTACTCACCCAAATAGGAGTAGGTGCGTTTTCAATAAAGCTCCAGTCAATGTAATTCTACTCCATAGAAAAATGTTTGGTTGGTGTCTGAACTATTTCCATTTGTGCTTTACAAGTTCTCAAAGAAGCATTTCATCATTTCGTAGTCGTTAAGTTTGGGCAGTTATAAATATTTGAAAAATCGGATGAATTCAATTATGTACATAAGTTTTCAAAATCCGATATTTATAACTCATTTTCACTCAATGTCACAACCACTTATCTATTGCAGCGCCGCATTCAATCCCATCTTTCCACCCAGGCCGGATAAATCCGATGGGATATTTACAAATTTCCCAAAAAGGCAATTAATTTGACTGCAATCCAACCAGGGATATTTATCTGAATCGGTATAGACAATTTTTCAGAATAAACTGTGGAGTGCATTCAAATGATTCCGATATCAGCTATTTTCTTAGTTTGCAGAATGCCCGCATGTGCTGAAGAATTTCCCAGCAGCAACTGTCACAATTTCCCCTGACTTATTTATTTTATTAATTTCACGCCGAAAACATAGATGGACGAACAAAAAACCACGGAACTCTTTGCAAATTCAAGAGAATCATTTTTTTCACGATGAAAGCATCTCGCTTCGCAGCAGGGGGTATGATTTAACCCCAGAGTTAGACGAGGGCATTTTAGAAAAAAAAACATATTTTACTACGTAAATTCTTTTTCTGATTAGAAAATCTCTTCTGTTTAAAAATCTGCGTGATTATTTTTAACCAGTTCCCAATTCGCCGCAAAGAGTTTGTCCAGTACGCCGGCTTTTCCATTTTCCTGCTGGTGCTGTTGTTGTTAGTACCTATATTTTATTTTTCGCACCCTCAGTAAATTTTCCCTTCACATTGTTTGTATGTTGTCTGCGTCTGCCTCTATGCCTCCATCTACGTTGCTTTTGATTTTTGTCTGCTGCTTGCTTACTCTGCTTCTTCTTCTTCGCCGTTGTGTCTATTCATTTTCATCGCCAAAAGGTGGATGGATTTTTACTATTATATTTCGTTTCGTGTGTGTTGTGTGTAAACGAACGGCAACGGCAAGATACATTCGCCGCAGTTTGTTTTGCCCATTGAGGCTTGTTCGATGTCGATTCGCATTTAGATTTTCAGTCTGATTTTTATAGTGACGATGGAACAATACTAAGCAGGAGATTGTTAACAATAAATAGTGCATATTCGTGTTCAGTGGGTAAATTGTTATAATAAAAATACAAAAAGTAGAATTTCAAATATTCTTGGTTCTATTCCACCGATTTAAGTGGTAAATATTCAGCCACAGCGGCAGCGGTTAGTTTGTTTATATCATCCGTGTGGGGTTGGTTAATGCCTACAGGCAAAAGGATTGGCCTTTCCGTGGGGTGCTCGTTTACTGAGCGCGAGTGCAGTCAATAGTGTGTCTGTCGAAACGGGTTGGTAGTGAAAAATAAGGACGACCGGTCCGAAGCCCAACTGTATTGCCGACAAAACAAACAAACATCCCCCCTTAATTTTCAAGAGAAAATACTGGTGCATCTAGCTAGACAGTGTATTTTTTTTGTGTCTATGTGTAATTATCGTAGCTACGGGTGAGCCCATTTATCGCAGGTTGTACAACTTTGTTTTGATTTTTATCAGGTAAAAAGTTGTAACATCAAAAGTGATATACCTACATATCCATACGTAAACCACAAGTAAAAATAAATCCCTAACATATGCGTTCTTCTATAATATAAAACAAGGATGTCAATAGAAGGATCATTGAACTCTTGATATACCTAAAGACGTGTATAGCTGCGACAATAATACCCCAACCACAGCAACAACTGAACGCGGCCTAACTGCATTTAAGAAGCCGTATTCTTAGTTCACTCTTCGTTCCACACACGAACTGATAAAAAAGGAAACAGAAAAAAAAACGGTAAGAATGCAATTAATTTATTGTGTCCATCAAATCCTTAGAAAATGGCGAAGAACTAGTTTTAAAGTCTCGAAAGCCACTATCTGGGTGGGGGTGGTTGGAAGGGAAGTGCTATAGCACTCGCAGCTTGATTTTTTTTTTGTTTTATAGTTTCATCTATCCAAAACGGTCTTCTCTCTATTTAAGGGTTTTCTGTCGTTGACATAACTAGATTGTGAAAAGATTTTGACGCGAGCAAGGAGAGAAGAAAAGCAAATCCTAATAGTGTACAGTACAGGCATATGTGTGCAATCGTATCCTTTTGGTGCTGAACCAACTGTGTTGTGCTGGCTGGGGAGTTTGGTTTGGAGTACCCATCCCCATCCCCATCCCCATCCCCCGCTACAACAATGCGAATATTAAATGTGGGCTCCCGGTGTTGCAGTTGTGTGTTGTCTTGCATTCTTGCAAAAAATTTGGGGTGGGGTCGGGAATTAATTTTCTTTCATTGGTATGCCTTTAGGGCTAGAGAGTGCTATAAGTTCTAAGACATTTATCTTATGCTTATTTAATGTTTTGACGAGGAGCTCTGTTTTTAGACAAAATTATTGAAATCAGAAAAGAAAAGAGACTTAATTGTTGACAAAAGCGCTTTAAATCGCCGTTTTTCAGATGCTCAATGTACAGTGGAAGCTGCAAACATTCTGTCAGCGTCACTGTCCGCCTAAGAGAGTTAAAGAAAAACCTTTTAAAAATAACCAAATAAATAAATATAACATTTTTTCATTAAAAATAAAAAAAACTTCCTGTCACTAACGTTTTTAACTACTTAGTTTAACCAGTAGGTAAAATAATATTAAAAAATTGCCAAATTTTTGGTATTTGCTTAGGTTAGAAAAGCCAGTGAGAAGGGACTTTTTTGAAAACTCATCAAATTCATTCTGCAAGTCAACAAGAAGGTGAACTGTCAAGGAAGGATTTTGTGTTTAAGATTAATACATACTAATTGTTACATGAGGATCTGTTTATAGTTAAATTATTTACTGTAGCCTTGCATAATTTATGTAAGCCTTTCAAAAATTTAATTTTTCCATTCGTTCAATACATTTCATAGTTTAAGATGCATTGCTATATTTTCTTTTCAATTTTGCTTGTCTTATAAAATAAGTTGTCACAAAATACGTGTTCACGTCCAGTTAAGGGAGTGTCCATTAAAGGGAATATAACATGCATAAAACCAGAAACATGGAAACAGAAAACTTGTTTAGCAAAATATGTCCGTTTTAGATCTCTGTCGGACATTTCACTATTTCTAAGCCTCTCGATGAAAAATATTCGAATTCTCAACTCTCTAGAATGAAATTGAAGCTAGAAGACTGCGATTTGAAATGTAACTTTAATATGTATGAGCAACTATTGCTGTGAAGGCTTTAGGAGCCACCAATAATTTTTAAGTCGAAAACTCACAAGTACAAGTTGTTCACTTAAAAGTGAAAGGAAAAACTGTGACTGTCCAATTTGTTTTAGATTTTGAAACTCTGAACACTCTTTTGAACTTTGGGTTCATAGCTGCGATTGTTTCACATAAGAGCAACACTCAGACACAACAAAACTGTTCGAACAAAGTCGTTGTCAATACTTGCTTGCTTTCAAATGTAGCGAAACAAAAAAAAAAACAAAGATTAACAGAAAAACATGTTTCGTTGTCGACCTGTTGTTTTTTTAAAACAAGATTTTGATTCCGGTATTTTAACTATTATCTTCTTTTGTTGTACTTTTCAGCGCCAATTTGTAGAAATATCCACTACGTGTATGGCGAAAAATTGTTAATTTTTAATTGAGACTTCCACATTATTATTTCCATTTTATATATTGCAGCGCACAGCAGACATGGTTCGTCAATAAAAAAAGTTAATTTAAAAAACAAAAAAAAAAACCCAACTGACTGTAAAAAAAAAGAATCAAAAATACATGAAGAAGACGCATTTAAGTACCTATAACTACCTATTTGGCAGTCGGAGTGTACTCAATACTCATACATATATTTGTTAGACTGTATAGGTATAGGTATATAGTCTTCGATTGTCAATTATTTAGGTATAGGTACTTAAATGTGTCTTGTTCATATATTTTTAATCCTTTTTTTTACAGTCAGTCGGGTTTTTTGGTTTTTAAATAAACTTTTTTTATTTTTATCTTTTTAGCCTATGACACTCCGGGGACGAATAAGAATATTATGATCCTCACTCTTCAAAATCGGTCAAGCCGATTAGGCTACAGGGCGTCCCGTAGGAACGTATTTACATATAGGATACGCTCGAAACACATAACCCTCCCTGTGTCCAGTCGGGTAAAAAGTTTTGCTTTGTCATATTCATTTTCGCCTGGGGCGTGTAAAATAAAAAAAAACGTGTTTTTACCTTCCGAATCAAATTCGTGTGGTTTCATCCGGTGTGTTTTTAGCCAAAGAATCAACACTCTAAGGGGAGGAAATAACGAAATAGAGAAAGCAATGAAGTTATGTGAGTGAGTGTGTAACACGATTGCATACTCGTACTAAATAAAGTGCTCCTTCTAAACGTTAAGGAAATTCCAGCATTCTCATCAGCCATCGGCGCATTGTCGCTGTTGATCATTATTTACATGCACAGTTCTATTTCGTTAGGTTCCAACAGAGAAAACAACACACAGTGCATTTTTGATTTGATTACCTAAATTAAATTAACTTTACTGGTCTGTAACTCAGCCTCTGGATGGAGCAGAAAGCTGATTGATGGTTAAAGTACGAGTTTGTAAGCAAGTGTTGCCTTTTTTTTTGGTTTTTGTTTATAAAAAAACATTTTTTTTAGTGTTGGAAAATGGCAGGTCGAAAAGACTCCTAGATAGTATAGGCATATCGATAACTTACGAAGCCTATATGTACCTACCTCTCCCTAGGAGTCTTACGAAAACTTTCAAAGAAGGTTAAATAAAAATATGTCCAGAAGTTTACAGTCAACTAGTATCAAAAATTAACCCCCTACAGTTTTATTATGTGTATACTTATAGATTATATAGAGTTTAAACCAAACATCGAACCTAATTCATGTTTTAAAATCTGGGGTTTGTGTAACCTCTGTAACCTCAATGAATGAAAGAAAGTGCTCAACTTCATTGGTGTATGCCCCATCCTCAAAGAATTCCGGTAGAGTTTCTTTGGAGCGCATGTCCCAGGGTTGAGGAATTGTTGAGCATTTTAAATGGTAACCTTGGCTGGAAGCCATTACACAGCTACGCAACCAACGCACTACACTACAGACAACGAATCGTAGACGAAAACTTCTAATAATACACATAACTTGAAATTTGTTAAATTTAAATATGCAAAGTTAAAGAAGCAGACAATTTAACTTGTGTCAATCTGGAAGACGGCCTTAAGCCAAATCATATAGACTAAGAGTTAAAAATTGTTGACAATCTCTTTTTTTTTATGAAATTAATAGTAAATTAAACTAAACTAAATCTGGGGTTGGTAAGGTGATCATCTAAAGCGGCTGTCAATCGAACTCTTCAACTTGTATCATCATCATGAACTTTATAAATTATTCCCAAAGGTTGCTTTAACCAGCTCCTATTCATCTAAATAACATTCAATATTTTGACGAGGTGATTACATTATTTTAATTAAAAAAATTCTTTCAATCGTAGCGCCGCAGGCACCCAAATTTGGGGCCTTCTTTCATTTTCTCTTTTGGGGCCTTTTTTCGTGCAGTCATAAACTGCGAACATTCTTCTATTAGAGCAGCACCACTAGTTTTCTTAAATGCGTGCTTGTTATGATCTTTTTTTTCCCCGCACCTCATTCAGTGTTGCCAGAAAAAAAATCTCAAATTTTTTCCGAAATAAATAATCTTTTTTTCAAGATTTTGTTCAAAATATAAAAAGAGCGCAATATAAAATACAATTTTTAATACATAAATCACCTAAATATCTATAAAAAAAACTTTGGTCATATTAATGGTTTTTGAAATATTGAAACATATTTGAATTAAATTGACTTAGAAATTAATTGCTTATATCAAGATCATAGAAGTTCAGGTTCATTAAAGCGCAACAAATCCTTTGTGAAGACTAAAATTTTAACAACTGTTTCAATACCTACTCAAACGAATGCGAATTTTTGTTTTATTTAAATTTACACCAGAAAATATTATTTCAATATTTGCAGAGGAATGTGGAAGAGATAGAATAGTGAAAATAAAATCTTTTAAGACGCTGTTTTTACTCCTTAAACATTTTTCCAATAACACGTTTCATCAGTTATTTTATCAAATTCGTCAAAATTCATGTTTCTTTAGAATTGCTGGAAACGTTAGTGAAACAGAAATTGTGCATGGACTCTGTTCGACTGACATTATAAATACATAATAATGGAATTAATAGAAAACGGTTTTCTTCAATAGAGAAGGTTCTTTTAATTTGTTAGATTTAAAAAGTTCTTGATATCAAATATCTTGAAATTTGATCAATTTGAGGTAAAAAATCTTGTACATATTTTGGAGCTCAAAAATCTTGAAAAAAAGATATATCTTGTAATCTGGCATCACTGACCTCATTTGTTCGTTTAGACTTCATGAGCGACTCTTGCCAGTCTGTGACAGCACCGCCTTTCTTGATGAGTTGTTTTTCTGCATGCACTTTTCAACACCTCTCATCAAATTGTGCGTCAGTCACAGCTTTTATTGTGGTTTCTCGATATCGTTGCTAGTGGTCTTCAGCACTTACGGTGTCGGTATACGACTCGCAGGCAGGTTATGGATATTTTCGATGGGGAAGGTCGTTCAACGTTAAACCGTCTTAGAGTCTTGGATATACAAGCAAGTAGGAAGTTGGCCGCTCGGGAACTTCACTTCTAAAGGGGTGCGATACCTCGATCGCAATATGTGATCAACTTGGTTTTCTAAAAACCAATTTTGTGTGGTGGCCGCTGCACTCGGGCTGTCATTTGCACCGACATATCCAAACGTGCCGTTGTTGTCAATAGTTTTTTTCTCCATTTACTTTTGTCCTCGTTCAAGGGGCTATGAATGAGCATAAGGATGTGCTCAGTTCTTTTTTCCAATCGTTGCAAATGCAGCTAGCTTTAATATTAAGTGAAGCTACAAGCTATGGAAAGGGTTTGAGAACAATCGTCTAAGTATGCTCAAACCACTGCCATCATACGCTGTACCCATATAAGCGCATACGTAGCCTTTAATTTGGTGTTTTTTTTTTCTTCAGCGAACAACGACTTCAACAATTACATCGATTTCAAGTACAGCTCTTTTGAGCTGCATACCAAATTTGTTCAGTATCAGACTCCTTTGAGCGAGAAAGGACAGTTCAATTCTGACAGTAAGCTGGAAACGCAATTATTCACCCAACCTCGGCTATTTGGAAAGTCATTCGCGCAACAGAATCGTGACGTCGCTTTTATTGAGCTTTCAATAATGTTTGCAATTTTTCGATTTACATTTGAAGCCATAACCATAATTGTCTGAGTTAACAATACAAATAAAATAAACAAACAACTCCCCCCTACAAAAGAATGCATTTATTTTCACTACAAACCCGGTGAACCCTTGGGACATTTTTCTTTTTGCATTCCATAAGTAATAGCGTACATATCATGTTTCTATATTTTGTACTCTATAATTGCAACGCTCCATATGAAGCAGCTGTGATAAACATTACTTTTTCACACATCTCTGATTTGGATCTCACACATCCACAATCCTTAATGGCCGTGCTTTCACATAGGAAATTCTCGTATTACTGTCACACTCATCTACAAAAGTCTGCGAGATTAGCGGAATGCAAAAATATTTTCGTACGATAATGTTGCACCAACTTGCTTTGTTTTTTTCCTTTTCATTATGAATGAGGTCCTGAAAGGGAGTTTTTTTTTCTTCTTTTAAGGACGATGTTTTACTCTGAATGTGTGTGTGCTCAAAGTTATTCTATCCATGCGCCTATATTATTCGTTAATGTGTATATACCATTGTTATCCTGCTGCATATCCTTTGATGTGGTTATTTTACATTGTTCGTATGTTGAGAGGGTTGGGTTGGGTCGCTGCCCCCCTTGGACGCTACAATTCAATTACAATAAGAATAAGTACAAAAACAGAAATATATCCTTAGACCAAACGCAACTCTGTTTGTTTGTGTAGGCTGTACCGCTTCGTGGTCGTGTCTTCAGTCTTTAACATGGGTACTTGCCATCACCACTCCTGTAATTATGATTATTGAAAACAAAGACTTTCCGTTGGCTTGTGTTTTACGTTCGGCCATTGTTTGCGGATTGGGGAAAGGGTACAGTTCAAATGCAACCCCTAATTGATAAACCTTGATGAGCGTGTGCCGCTCTCCTGAGGAAAGGCTTACAAAAAATGGGGAAGGAAATGTGTGCATTTGAATAAGCCCATACGAACGGCCACAGGTGGTTACTAATAGTGGAAAAATGTATGTAGTATTGGTATTGGGTGTACCTACCCTTAGTGGAGAGGGTACGGTTAAAGACAGGATGTTCGTTTTTAAATCCAACTTGTTTATGCGAGTGCACTTGGGACACTGTGCCAGTACCATTTATGGGCAATGTGCATGCCATGCAGGACCAATTACTTATTACTAGAAAGCACGAACATCGAGCTTAGACTGCAGACGCACCTTTTGATGTGAGCGTGAACGGAACATAATGTTCTTTGGCATGGTAGTCTGTAGCTATAGCTACTAAATGAAGGAACTGCGTGGTGAAATGTGGCCTTTGTGAGTATAGGGATGGCGGTTTTTTTTTTTTTTTACCAAATAACCGGTTTTCTATTATTCCGGTTAAATATCATAAATTTTACCTGGCGGTTTTACCCGCTTAAAATAACCGGTTTTCGGTTTTTTATGAAAAAAAACATCTCTAAAATTATATAAGTTTTTTTATTAAAAATTGTATTTAGAAGAAGATTTAATAAATTAACGGTCCAATTTTTTGTTCCAACCTATTCATAAAAACCCTTTCGATGATATGTTGGTCTGTGAGTCAACTCCTCTCATCGGAAACAACATCATTTAATGTTGAAACCAGTCTTTCAGAAGCCACAGAACTTCCGACAAGGGATAAAAAGTTTTTAGCAGTAAATGCTAATCCCGGCATGTAAGTTTGGCTCTGCTGCCAAACGAAATAAAGTGCACGATTGGGTCGAACGTAACTTTCTCGTTCATCAAAAGTTTGGTTGGTTGTGGGTAAAGATCTGAGAACCGATGCTAGATAAAAGAAATGGGTGCAAATGAAGTTTGAGTTTATAATTTTGAAAGGAAGTGGCTGCAATTATTTTAAGCCGCTAAAAGGGGAGATTATAACAAAAATGTATCATAGATATGTGAAAATAGATTGGGAAGTAAAGTAATTAAGAAAAAAATATTTTTTTCGAATTTTTTGAGAAAAACTAAGTACGTATCTTATTTCGAATACTGATTTTATCATTAATATGTATTTGGATCAAAATCGTTTGAGCGGTTTTTGTAAAATTTCGAAGACCAAATTGTACCAAATATGTAATGTTTATTTTGAAAAACACTATTGCTTAACTATTTAGTTGAAAACCAAATACAAGTTATTGTTCAAGATGTAAGCATTACTTGGTTTTTAAAGTTTCATCGAAATCGAAAATGTGGGTTTCGTGATATGAACATTTTTTTAAATTATCTTTTTCGGTGATTCGAATTGAAAATTAAGGAAATCAATCAATTTTTTCTAAGTTTGCATTTTGGTCAAAATCATGCTGTTTTGAGGTAAACTAGGGAAAATTATATTTTTCAAAAATCCATTTTACGATAATAGAGAGAAGAACTGAGTTTTTCATTAAGTTAGAAATGACCATATTACCTTAGAAACTAATTTTTGTTACAATCGTATGGACCGTTTTCGAGATACATATATCCAAATTTCAAAAGTACCGTTACTCGATTTTTTAGCGGAAAACTGAGTATGCAGTTATGTTTATCTTACCTACCTAAGCTTAAATATTAATTTTTGTTGAAATCGTTAGAGCCGTTTTCGAAAAAATCAAACTGGTATGAAAATTTTGTATGGGAAGTACCATTAATATAGAGGTTACCATGCAAAAAAACAAAACGGCCCCAACTGTAAGCCTCCAAACTTCAGCCTCGGGACATACAGACAGACAGACAGACGGACAGACGGACACAATTTTGCGACCCACTTTTTTGAGTTCGCCTATCATCGTAATGTCAGAGTTGATTAACATCTCGAGTTCGAAATTTTGTACGAATACAATATCTTTCTCTTACTACGTAATGGAGAAAGTTAAAAATAGATCACTTAGTCTGGGTAGCAAAGGTTGATGAAGGTAAAGTCTCAGTTCGTTCGGAAACGAATCTTCCAGTTCCACCGGACTAGTCTTCGCTACCACCTGGTCATGTGTTGACCAAAGAGTGTTCACTTTTTTAATTGCTTCAGCCTCCTCATTATGAGTTGTTAACGGAGGTGAAAACTTTTCAATTCCTATTTCAGTCAAGTGCTCTTCAATTTCTAGGCTTAAGTTTGAAACGGCTTTACTGGCAACAAGGGGGTTCGTATATCTTTTTTTTTATTTGAGTATCTGAGAGAATAGCATGCCACAACAGAGGGTTCTGCAGTACTTTTGCGCTTCTGACTTTAAGGCTGGTCAATAGCTTTTGGGATAGAACTTTGGCTGCATTGTGTTTAGGACTTAGATTTTTTAACGTATGTACTTTCGATTATGGTCAATAGGGCGAAAAAGTTGCACACTGATTTCAAACTGACTATGTTTGTATGTAAGCCTAGGTAAGGTGTATGGGAAATGAAAGAGTGCACTAATTGAAAATTAGTTAATGTGAGAGCGAAAGCAAGTACAAAAATGTAAAATGATGGATTTTATTTTTTGGCAGGGGCCAAAATGCAAAAGAGTGAATAAGCAAATGTTACCCGGTTATTAGATTTAAAAAAACGGTTTTTCCCATCCCTATTCGTGAGTCAATGATAATTATTTCAGTTGAAATGGATAGAAAATATGCTATTGGCAAACTGCATCAGTAGAAATGTATATATAATTTTGTAGATTCAAACAACCGAACTATTCCATCAAAGTCAGTTTTTTTTACTGCCTGTTTGCCTCCATATGCACATAAATCAAATTTTTCTGTACTAGATTTTGGTCTGTAGCTCAGCTTTCGGGTGAAGTAGAAACCTGACTGACAGCTTAAATTTTAGATTTTTCTTTTATATTAAGAATTGTTTCAATAATGGCAAGTTACCGGCAGTGAAGTCGGAGAAAAATAGATAAATTTTGTTCAAAAGCTCCGCTAAAAAGTAGGCGTGGCAGTGAACGGTAGTCTTAGGATATATTTCATAAAAAGTTTCACCGAAATTTGTCCAGTGCATTTCACGCCTACAGACAAGAAACCCCCTTTAGTTAAATTTTGTGTATGCGTTAAAATTATGCAGTTAAAATACCATAAATTACTAGCTTTTTCCTAAGGTTTCTCCTTTTGTAGTACCTCACAGAAAATTAAGAAAAATCCAGCAGCTTCTGAAGAGGAATCACAAAACTCCTGCCTGTGCCTAGATATACTGACAATAGTAGTGGGCCCCCTGCCAATATGCGGACAGCTAACACGACACCAAGACCCAGTCATATCTGCTCGAAGCAACATCAGAACTCAATTAATATTTTCATTAAAATTGATAATCCCGTTCTTGACGTCTCAATAGCTCTGGATAGAGCATAGCCATCTTACACCGTGGTTAAAATTGTGTTCAGCCCCATAGCACGAAATACCTTAAATATACTCGATAGAGACTTAATACTAATCACTCTGTCACATCTACTTGAACGGGTTATAAACATTTAAATCAAGAGTAGTGTTGATAAATCACTGTTATCAAACTTACAACAAGCTTACTATAAAATCAAGTCCACCAAAGCTACTCTTATCCGCTGTAAGTTTGATTGCCAACGGATTATTTTCTTCACATAGAGCTTGCGTTTCGTTACATTCGGACAGAATTGACTGGTCTTGCATTGGCATCATCTGCTACCTTATAAGGTGCTGAAGACTACCTTTTGGCAGTAGTTCTATCTGAGTAAATTCTTCCTCAAATAACCTTACTTCTGATTATTAGCAATTGGAAAGAAAGCGGAAAGGTTCTAAACGACAAATCACTTTTAATCTTCACGGACAACGGCTCTAAAATGTCCAAAGGTATTAGCTTATTCATCGAAGACCTGGCCTTCAATCTTTCCTCTTCCATTACAGAGTCTTTCAGACTGGACTCTCGATAAGTGCAACAGAATGCCAGATTATCCGGCTAGTGACTGACTTTAAATGTATATCAGAGTCAGAGGAGGTCTCTCTCTTTTATAAAGGTCAGACAAGCAAATTTACAAAAGTAAACTTCATGAAAAGCTGTTTGGCTATAAAAATAAAAAGTTGGCCAACAGGTTCGTGTACCCGAGGCGTAGCTACTCACAACCATTTGCTTTTTGTGAGTTTTTTTGTTTGGGACCAACCTAAAATATTATGCCGACTGAATTGATAAGCTCTTTCATGACAATTTCACCCTCCAGATGTTTGGTAGACGTTCGCGAGAGTTGTCGCAGTCGAAAAAACGTGGCGCACTCGATGGAAGACTTTATCTGTCTGTTCTGGCAAGGATAAGGTTGCGTTTTCTTTAACCTCAAAATCATCACTATTGTTTTATATCTGCAGGACAGTGGACAAAGCTCTCCATCTTCCACCCAGTGATGCCAGATTCCAAGATATATATTTTTTTTTTTTCAAGATTTTTGAGGTCCAAAATATGTACAAGACTTTTCACCTCGAAATCATCAAGTTGCAAGATTTTTGATACCAAGAACTTTTAAATCTAGCACATTAAAAGAACCTTTTCTATTGAAGAAAACCGTTTTAGATTAATTCCATTATTAAATATAATGTGAGTCGAACAGAGCCCATCACAATTTCTGTCTCAGTTACGTTTTCATCAACTCTAAGGAAACATGCATTTTAACGAATTTGATAAAATAACTGATGTAACGCGTTTTTGCAAAAATGGTCTCGTATGTATCGAAAAGGTTGTTAAAATTTTTGCCTTTACAAAGAATTTGTTGCACTTTTATGAACCGAAATTCTATGATCTTGATATAAGTAATGAAATTCTAAATGGATTTAATTCAAATATGTTCCAAAAATTTCAGAAAGCATTAACATTAATTTATGACCAAAGTCTTTTTTAATAAATATATATTTAGGTGGTTCTTGTATAAGTAGTAAAGTACTTCAAAATTGCATTTTATATTTCGCTCTTCAAAATCTTGAGAAAAAGATTTTTTATCTGGCAGCACTGCTTTCACCATCGACTCTAAATCTAAATCATTATCAGCTATCTTTAAATAGGTTGAAGGGGAAGTCGGACTTAACCCAACCACCTCAACATGGGCCTACCTTGAGGTGGATAATAATAAGTTTAAGGTTAACCAAACTTCTTATAGTGAAAGAAAAATAAATCGATTTTACAAATGTTCACACTGAAGCATTCTTAAATTTGTAGCAAAGCATCCAGCATGATGCAAATTAGTCTTGTGCTTTTCTTACCACTTTTTGTAATCGGCAATCAGCTTTACCCATTTCGGTGTGGTAGCCTTATTTGTATTATTTGTATAGAGTGTCGATGTCTATAGAAACCACAAAAGCGGGGAAATTGCACACCTCCACAGGAACTGCCATTGTATTTATTCGAACTTACAACCCTTCTCTTCGACATGTCTTATTCCAATTCCCTTGCTATTTATTCAAATTCAGCGTGCCCTCGATTGCTTGAAAGCCCTCCCTTGGACCCCGCTCTTTCCCTTTTCTTTCACAAGATTGTGTAGCCCATCTTTCGTGGTCTTGTCCTATAGAGCCCTAAAGAATATCTAGTATGGACCTCAATAAGTCCCATGGTTGACAGCGGTACGACTATATTACACGAATAATGTGCGCTTAACGAACATGAATCGCCTTTGTCACACATAATTCCAATAAAAAACTCAAAGCAAATCGAACAACTCTTAAACGAAGTGTGCGAAGGTTAGGTTAGGTTAGGTTGAAGTGGCTGTCGGCTAGCCGACACACTTAGACCATTATACGGTCCCTTGTGATACCACATGAATCTATCTTCTAAATTCTTCCTACTCGTTGAACCAGTTGGAGCTTCTAATGAAGCGCAAGAGACAGCGAATGGCCGTGTCTTTTAGATCGTTAAGATCATTATAGTAGAACTCTCCCAAATGGAGTTTCCTTCTTTGTGAGAGCGCCGGACAAGTGCAGAGGAGATGAAGAATAGTTTCCTCTTCTTCCTCGTCGAGACAGCTTCTGCAAAAATCATTACGTATTACGCCAAGTCTTTTTGCATGTCTGCCTATGAGACAGTGTCCTGTGATGACACCTATTGTAGCACTGATGTGCTTCCTATCGAGGGAGATCAGATGCCTAGAACGTTTTAGATCCAGCTTTGGCCAGATCTGTTTTGTCGCTAGACATGTCGAGCCGGTTGTCCATCTAAGATTTGCTCTTTCGATAGCATCCAGCTTTATTTTTAGTTTGCAGGTAGCGATTGGGATACCTAAAGAGTCCTTGTCTGGAAGCAAAGGTAGTGTTGTTCCGTGTTTGGCGAGTTCATCAGCCTTACAGTTACCTGGGATGTCCCTATGCCCCGGCACCCAACAGAGGTGAATATTAAACTGCTCCGCCATCTCTCTGAGAGACGAACGACAGTCTTGGGCTGTTATTGAATTTGTAGAAACTGATTCCAGGCACTTTATAGCCGCCTGGCTGTCCGAGAAGATACGGATATCTTTAGCAGATATCACGTTCTCTTTCAGCCAGGATAAGACTTCTTTAATCGCCATTATTTCCGCCTGAAAAACGCTACAGTGATCAGGTAGACGGAAGGAGAGACTAAGATCTAGTCTGTCGGAGAAGACACCGCCACCAACACCGTCCACAGTTTTCGAACCATCTGTGAAGAAGTGGATCGATTCATCATCCAGGAAAGCTTTCTCCTCCCAGAATGATCTAGAAGGGATGGAGACCTGGAAGTTATTATCAAATTGTAGTTCCGGTGTAGTGTAATCGATGTTTCCTGGGATGTTTTTAAAATTGTTCAAAATAGCGGCATGGCCAGTTGTTTTCCTGGTCCATTGTGAGGTAGCTTTAAGGCGAACGGCTGCAGAAGCTGCCATTTGTCTGCTGAAGATGTCAATTGGTGTCAGATGAAGCAGGATGTCGAGGGCAGCGGAAGGGGTAGTACGAAGAGCCCCGCCGATGCACAAGCAAGCTGTTCTTTGGACTTTGCTTAACTTATCGCGATAAGTCGCTTTATCCAAAGCAGTCCACCAGACAACAACACCGTACGTGAGTATCGGTCTTATGACAGAGATGTATAGCCAGTAAGTGATACGAGGCTGTAAACCCCACTTGTTTCCTATGGCTTTTTTGCAAGAGAAAAGTGCCACAGTGGCCTTTTTAATTCTTTCTTGGATGTTAGGTTTCCATGTTAACTTCCTATCAAAAATGAGACCCAAGTATTTAGCTTCGTTTGTGAATTTCAAACTAGTGCCATTTATAGATGGAGGGTCAATGTGTGGAATCTTGTATTTCCTAGAGAAGAGGACAAGTTCAGTTTTGTGAGGGTTTACTCCCAGCCCACATTTATTTGCCCATTTTGTTAGCTTATTAAGAGCGTGTTGTAGGAGTTCTTTTAAAGTATTTAGGTACTTTCCTGACACAGCAATGGCAACGTCATCCGCATAGGCAATCACATTGTAACCTCCCGCTTCCAGGCATATCAGCAGTTCATTCACCACTAAGTTCCAAAGAAGGGGAGATAGGACGCCACCTTGTGGGGTTCCTCTACTGACAGATCTTCTGATAGATTTCTCACCCAGACTTGAGTTGATAATTCGGCTATTGAGCATCAAATTGATCAGCTCGCCAAGTGAGGCATCCACGTTCAGAGCTGTCAGAGCACCAGCGATCGCAGATGAGTCGACGTTGTTGAAAGCGCCTTCTATGTCTAGGAATGCAACCATTGTATACTCCTTATGACGAAGCGAATCTTCTATGGAACGCGTTAGCGTGTGTAGGGCCGTTTCTACTGATTTACCCTTAGAGTAAGCGTGTTGCGCCGTTGACAGAAGTCTTTTGTCAATGCTTATGCGTAAATGGATTTCAATCAGTCGTTCTAAAGTTTTTAGGAGGAATGATGAAAGACTAATAGGTCTGAGATCTTTTGGACTCACGTGAGAGCATTTTCCTGCTTTGGGTATGAAAACCACTTTAACTTCTCTCCATAACAATGGGATGTATACCAGATCTAAACAACTTCTTAGGATTATCATCAGCACTGGCAGGATGATATCCGAGGTGTTTTGTAGCTCGGCTGGTATTATGCCATCTGGTCCCGGGGATTTGTATGGTTTGAAGCTATGTAGCGCCCAAAGCACTTTGTCTTTAGTGATCAGACCTTGTAGGTTGGTAGATTGTAAAGTTGATCTGTTTCGATCTGTATGGGCAATACCATTTGAGCTGCCTGGGAAGTGGGTATCGAGCAGCAGATTAAGCGATTCTTCGCTAGAAGTCGTCCAAGAGCCATCTGTCTTTTTCAGACAACTTGGCATTATTGGGTTGGTCGAGAGTATCTTTCTTAGCCTTGATGCTTCGGAGGTTTCTTCTATCTTACCACAGAAGAGTCTCCAAGATGCTCGTTTGGCTTTTCTTAGTTCTTTTTTGTACATTTTTAGGGCTTCCTTGTAGAAATCCCAGTCAGTCGCTTTTCTTGTGTCTTTAGCACGATTGAAAAGTTTTCTGCACTTTGACTTCCTCAGGCCCAAGTCCGAAGTCCACCAAAGTGGCTTCTTCTTTCCCCTTGGTATAATAAGAGGACAGGCGGAGGACATCGCATTGTTTAAAGCCAACGTAAGATTCTTGACTTTCAGATCAAGCTCGTTGGCGTTACAGGGGGGACTGAAAAGCTCTGAGTTAATTGATTGTTTCAGAGTGTCCCTGTATTTGAGCCAATTTGTCTTCCTAGTATTCCTGAACGGAAGTTGGCAAGGAGGGTCATCGGCTACGTTGAATTGAATATACCGATGATCTGAAAAGGAATGCTCGGTTGATACCTTCCAATTGGTAATCAACTGACTGATAGTATCGGAGACAAGAGTTATATCTAAAACTTCCTGTCGGTTTTTTGTTATAAAGGTAGGTTCGTTTCCTACATTACTTATTATGAGGTTTGTACTTAAAATGTAATCAAAAAGTGACTCACCTCTATCATTAATGTCCGTGCTTCCCCATACCGAGTGGTGAGCATTTGCATCACACCCGATTATGAGGTTGGTTTTGGTCCTTTGCCCCTCAGCGATCACTCTCTCTAGTTTGACCCCAGGGAGAGGGCCCGTGTAGTCATGGGCCAGATATGCCGATGCTATCCAGTACGTGCCTTTCGCAGTCACTAGTCTAGCTACAGTTACGTCTTGATCGCTGAAAATAGGGAGTAAAAGTAATTTAAGGCTACGTTTTGCTAGTATACATGATCTGGGTCTACCTTTATCAGTAACATACAGCTTTTCGTATCCAGGAGTCTCGAGTCCACGAACCACGCTGTTGTCAAACCATGGCTCCTGAATCAAGACTATGTCTTCTCCACCCTTTGAGAGGCGGAGGATAAGTGCGGCCGAAGCCTCTATCGAGTGATGGAGATTAATCTGCACTAATTGCAGCATTCTTGCTACAATCAGGCGGATGAACCTCCACCACGGTGTTGTTTAGATCCTCCGCTTCCGAAGATGAACCCAGAAGTTCATCCTCGCTGAGAAGGATCTTATTGAAGTCCTCCATGTCCATGTCCGACAAGGTGTGGTCAATGGTGGGAGTGATTGTGCTGGAGGCATCGTCATCTAGCGATGGGAAGGAAACCGATGCTCCAGGGTCTGGGGTCTCAGGTTCTGAACCTGTGGGGAAAGGAGGCATTTGGCCTGAATCCAGCTCGTCTTTTTTATAGACTTTTAGGGTGATAGATTCGAAACCAAATCTAATCACCCCTTTGGTCAGCGACAAGGGAGCGAGCGACTCTTTGTTGATCACTATAAGAGCGCACCTGTAGAGACCTCTTTTTTCTTCCAACTTGACAACCTTCCAGTTGTGAGTCGGGAGTGACGGATTGCTCAGTCTCATGACTTCGAGGATCTCTTCGCTAGAGGAGGGTTCGGCTGGGATCCAGGTGCGAGTTCTAGGTCGGCTTGGGATATCCTCCCTTGCAACGACGTCGAGTTTCGCACCCGGCCAAACTTCTCCCAGTTTGCTTATAGCAAACTTGTACAGATCACTAGATCTTTGATCGTCGCAGGCGATAAGCTTCACATGGCCCTGATGCCATCCACCATCGCAAGTGATAGGAGGTGGTCCCGGGTTGTCCCTCATGACGCTCAAGAAGCTGCCTGAAAGCTTCGTCTTGACCACCTGCCACCGTTCAGGGGAGATCGTGCCGTCATCGTCGCTACGATCGATCACAGCGATCACAATTTTATCCTTAAGGACGTCACTAAACGACTTTTGAGATGTGACGTTGGATGACCTATTGGGGGCGACGGTGCTATGCACCTTAGGTCTTTTGGGAGCCGGGGCGGTCCCCTCCAACGATCTCTGGCGCTTGGACGTGAAGTCCTTGCTAGTCGCTAGTGCGTCCTCCTTAAGAAAGTCTTCTGCCCATTTCGCTTTGCTAATAAGCTCAGCGGTCCTATCAGCCTTCAAAGTTTCTCCGAAGACCTTTAGGACATTGACAGCATAGCGGCGCTTACTATACGCTCTTTTTGACGGAGTGCGATGCCGCCCTGTCCCACTGGGAGACGGTTGAGCGATCTTGCAACCTTTAGTACTGGTAGCAGTGGTAGGATTATGTATGTGCACAATCCCACCACTGCTAGGATGTGCACCTTCTTTTTTGTGCCCGCTACAGCTGCTCACAGTGGAAGAATCATGAATGGTCACGATTTTTCCACCGCTCACTGCCGCAGGAGCTGAACCAGTAGTCAGCGAAGTCGCCGTACTACTGCCCGGTTTTGAAGGAGAACCGGTCTCATTCTTTTTTGTTTTTTTTAAATTTTTTTCTTTGTTTTTGTGCATATGTACCCACGAGTAGCGGAGAATTGAGGTCCGTCTGTGCAGAGATCCGCATTACACAGATAGGGCTAGCTAATCCGGAGGTCGCCAGGTATCCGGATACTCCGTATTCGGCTCGAGCTATTTTTGAAACTGGGCCCTCAGCCAGGTTGATAATCGGCACGGGTCGTATGACACCTTTATCCAGCCCAGGCGGAAATGGATGGGATAAGAGAGGAAATGTTGGAAGGAGCGGGATAAGAAAGGAAGGAAGGGGAGGGGAGGGGAGAGCACCCTTTGGTTTCATGGTTCATCTGGAGAGACTCTCGAGAATCTTTACCATTACTCAGCCCCCACAACTCGTCAAGTTTGGCGCTCGGTGATGGGGGAAGTGTGCGAAACAATCACGAGAAAGCAATCTGCCTGCGCTGTCAGTGTCGTCCTTCAATTCTTGTCACTGTACATTATAATAAATTTTAATCAGTTGGCCATAAATTAAAGGAAAGCTGTAATCGGAGGTTTCATCACTGAAAATCCCCAGCTATTCTCGGCCTTTTAAAAGAGGGAAAAACAAATCTCTTCAAAAACGCACTGAATACTAACTATAATTGAATTGCGAAGCTTACGTCACTTTACTGCCTTGGTAGTAAGATAATTACCATCATCCAGCTATCTTTAGAGTTTCTTTCAACTCTTCCGGTTTGATAATTAATAGCTACAAGATACCTTTGGTTGTTTGCAAAAAAAAAAGAACCAAAACGTCTAATTATATTTGCAAACCTGTTGAATTACATCATACAAAACCGAAAATTAAAAAAAAAAAAAAAACCACCACCATCAACAACAACAACGACAGTCCAGTAACTACTTAACTACTTAACTAATTGATTTATTATAACGAATTTATAATATACTTCGACCGACGGAATACCCATACCCAGCATATGCAAATTTCAATTGATGTCATATTTGCTACTTGCCGACATTCAATATGGACTGGAATTTGTGTTGTTTTTTATGGCAACCAGTCGAATGCTGGAAATATTATTAATTGACTTTTTCCATTTGGCTTACTAAGTTCTGGCCGAGTGATAAGTGCCAGCCGCAACAGAAAAAGAGCACGCCGCCGCCAATCGACGGAAAATATAGTCCAGACATCAATGCCAAAATGTTTGCGCTGGTGCGTATACGTATTTATAGAACACAACGAGAAGCCAATGCGTGGAACTACTACTGGGCAATTGAATTACACATCTGAAAGGGGGGCGCCCACGCGCATTTCCATAGAGCTGTACAAATTAAAATTTAACTAAGTGATTTATAAAGCACATCAATATTTAGATGTGCGATTATTTGTTCTGGTAGCACTATTTTTGTTTTGATAACTCATTTGGAAGGCAGATTTTCCCAACTCGAATTTATTCTGCGGTACTGTAGAAATTTAATTAATTTTCCTTTTACTATGGGGAATATCAAACTATTCGGTATAATGTACTTTAATATTTTTAAAATTTTCCGAAGCGAAATAGCAAATTTTCAAACTCGAAATATTATTCATAAGTTATTAATATTATAATTAGTTCTGAGAGAGTGTTTTCAATTTCGAACTTCCAATGGGAATCCAAAAAACTTTCAACCCGAGCTGTCGTTTTTGACAGATCTTCATTTGTGCCATTGAAAATAAAACCCTGGTATATTTGATGAAAATGAGGCTTGATTAAACATTTTTTTTGTCAATATAGGTCCAACAAAATGTTTCTTCTAAATTGACAAAATATTAATAAGTCTTATCTCGGCCTAAAACTTTTGTTCTTTGTTCTGATAACAGAAAAAAATGTTATGGTAACAAAAATCGTTTATTTGTGCTTATGAACACTTTTTGTTGTATTTACCAAAATGCTGTTGACTTTGCGAAGAAAATTTATCAAATTTATCTTTATCTTTTTGTTAAATTAACAAAAAAAAGTTGCTAATACCATCGAAATTGCAACAGCAAATATTGTTGATATTACAGAAATAATCTGTCAGTACTACAGTTGTCGTTTGTTGAATTTAAATATAAAAATATTTCTGGTTATAAACATGGATTTATTATCTCAGTGCCATAATTTTAATTTGTTGATTCAACAAATAAATTGTTATGTGGATAGCGTTAGGTATTAATAAATTAATACGCGAAACAAATAAGTTTAGCAATAAGATTTATTAAAAAAAGGAACTTTATTACATTATTTTTACTGGAAAACGTAGAAAATATCAATAAATGGATAAATAAAATTAAAAAATTTAAAACGGCTATCAATTTTAATACATAATGATACCGAATTTGTATCTAAATCTAGGGGCTACTAAATCAGCTACTGAAATGGTGCATTTCGATGTCAATCTATTGTCTCTTGCGGGGCTGTGCAGAGTATTTGGTAAAAAAGACGCAAATGCTCAAAAATTGGTCCAATAAAAACTAGGTTTTCTTTTTTACAATTTCTAGTTATGCCTATTTTTTTTTAAAGTCGGCTTTTCTCAAGTTTTGCGCAGTTGGTTTTGGATGCTGTCCTACTGAGCGAAAGGTCGCAGCATCAGCTCCCTGAAAAATATAGATCACGCCTCACGTTTTTCAAACGTCTTGCCGGGAGTACAACTGCCATTAGAAAGCTCTTTAACTAAGCCATTCAAAAATGATATGAAACTGTAGGTCATTTTCAGTTGTGTCAAAAATAAAACCAATCACAAACAAATTTTTGTTACTCACTGGGATCGTCTTTTATATTAAAGAATCTTCGAAATGCACTAATGCTTCTTGAAAATTGTGAAGATCAAAAATGTTGCATGTTGCCCCTTGCAACCCTGATTGGGGTTGCTGTTTGGATATTGCTTATATTCATCTTTCGCATGCATTTGAAGAAGCTTCGCATATACAAAACCTCCGAACAGGGGGGTCGAAAAACAAAACGAAATAATGGAAAATTGGTCTTATTTGCAAAGAAAGAGAAAGTTTCATGCGACGCAGATGTGTTCTTTATTGTTACCTTCTGGCGTTCTAATTTAAAAACTGACAGTGATTCTGAGTTTGAAGAAATGCTACTCTTCACATGATCGACATGTATGAACTCTTATTGTAAAGTTTGTCTTCTGGTATGTGGATTTGAACACGTATCGTGTTAAAGCCCACAAGATTAATATGAGTTTCTCAGAAAGAACAATATTAAGTTAAAATTTCATAGCAATCGGTTAAAACTTTAAAAGAAAATACGAGTTTAAAGATTTCTAAAAAAAATGTATTTGTAGGTCGTCCACCGCACATATAATTTTTTGATGCTGTATACGTATGCGAAACATGCTTAATTCGTTTTCAGGCAAAAGCTTGAGGTTTTAGATGACAGGTCACAGGTGTTTCCCATTGGAAAATGTTTGCGCATGGATTGGTGATAAAAGTGTGTAGTTTGTGAGATTGTTTTTACACGTTAGTGGCTTTCCTCCTTTCGACGTTTTTAGTGGGTAAGAGGGAAGGGACTGTTTAGTTGGGTATAGTGTATGGCTAAGAATTTATTTTAGACAATAAACCACGCTCACATAAACATGGAAATGAGCAACAGCTTTAAAAACTAAGGGTAAGAGGCTGCGCGTTGTGGGCGTGAACCTCAGTGCGAGGTTATTAAGAAATGTGTATGAGCAAATTGAGGACAGAAACGGTAGCACAACATTTCTGAGTGCCTTCAGTGATATCTGGTGATATAACTAATCGTAAGGATTTGTGTCAAACTTCCCATACAACATGACTATACGTTAGACTTTCTTGTAGAGATTTGGACAAGTTTCACTATTTGAGTTTGGAGGGGTGCGTCAACGGAAATTTGAGAGGTCGCTTTATCACCAACACCACATTCTGATTTCGACTTTGAAATGAATAGGCGAGTCTCGTCCGTTCTAGTAATTTTAAACAAAATATGGGTCTAAGTTAAATATATTCTGATGCTATATCACAAAATCGCCTCAGTGAGGCAGCCAAACAAGTATTGGGAGATGGTTTTCAGTTGTAAATGAAATGCGGTGACACCATCCATCTATCCATCCATCCACTGAGCCTACAGCTCAAATTTCTGTCATTGCCGGAAGCAGTGTAGGTCAGTCCAAGGTGTAAGGCCAACAAAGTTTTTCATTACAAGAATACATTGGATTCCAATACAAATTAAGCCCCCAAAAAGAATGCAATGTTCCAACAAGAAAAAAAAAAAAAAAACTATTTAAACTAAGCAAACTAATACCCACCCCATAGCTCTTCTTATACAAAACCATAAGCTACCAATCGTCAATCGCCGAAATACCACTTATTACGAGAACTACCTAAAACTAAGCTCTGGGTACAAGAATAGGGTGCACACTGTACGTGTACACTCTATGGTAGGTGCCCCGAATCGTAATTGAATTGAAAACAGACGCCGCGCCATAGCCGCCACCTATTCTACTCGGTTCGAGACCGTACATTTCATTGACAATTTACAGAGATTACGCCTAAGTCTGGTGACAACATTGAGAATATTTCTAAACAAATTATCTGTGTGGTGTGTGTGGGAACTGGGAAACTTGTGTGGTTTCTCGCATTGTGCAAGTTTACCTATGAGTCTCTATGAGGAGGACATACGGTGTGACTTGGCAAGGTGATATGCGGTAAAATATAATACAGCCGACTATGCACAGTTTTATATGTATATAAGTCCTCATATTGGCTTTCACATGCTGGCTCTTTTATTTTGGCTCGTGCAATCATGACACCGCGCTGTCGTCGACGATCTCACGTATTTCATATGTATGTTGAGTTCTTCTTCCATTCTCATTGTCTTTGTAAGTAGATTCCACTATTGAGGTGAAATGCAAGCAGTACCCAGAGTTTAAGGCAACATGAGCTTGAGCAGTATCAAATTTTACTCATAATCGATACAGCGATAGGAACTTTCTTCGACTTGTGTCATTATGCGCGTTATTATGTCATTATGTGCGGGTATACCTATAGATAGAGCCCTACAAGTGTAATAGATCCGCTGTAGTGCTGAACGCTCTATTTGCCTTGTGGATGATTCACAAAAAGCCGAGCCATGCACACTTTCACTATACAATAGATGTTGGGTACCTACATAGGTGCCTAATATATTTAGCCATTGAAATTGTTTTTAAATTTGTTCGTTCACAAATTGGCATTCGTGCAGCACGAATCATCGCTTAACACCCTAATGTGATGCGCATTCGTAAGGTGATAGATTTAGCACGGACAATGGGGAACGCCGAACGCCACTGTGGCGCACGCACAATTCTTTACGCTAGTTAAAAATAATCATGTTTATGATATGAATTAAGGTATATAAGACATTTAGACGCAATGGCAAACGATACGACGATTCTTCTTTTAACTCTTTATTACAACTGATCTCCTTTGACATATATCAGCTTAGCTTAACAACGAATTGGCAAACTATAGAGTACGGTTCACTTATATACCTACGAGGAATTTGAAGGTTAAACTATATATATATATATATATATATATGTACATCATTTCACACAAGATACGTGAAGTAACTGAGCGAGCATTAAGGTGCATGGATTTGAAACGGTGATGAGTGCATTGTTTTAAGAACGCATAATTATTTGCGTAATTCAATTTTGTTTGGGTTGGCCTCTTACAGGCTTTAAATCGAAAACGAGCTACACGGAAATAATTTTAAGATCAAATCAAGAAAAATAAGAATCACGAAAAGTTTGTCTAGTTTCAGAGCTTAGCTAAGGATTTACTAATTCACTAATTTGCAATTCTAGAAATTGTACGAAGTGAAGATATTGACCCTCAAAAGACGCGAATCAACACTTTTTAGTATCAACAATTCGATCAAACGAGAAGTACTTATTGCCATAACCGATCGCAATTTGACACAAATAACAGGTCATTCAATAAGTCCGTAGGATAAGTAAGAAAGAAACAAAATTTTGACAAAACTCGATTTTATTATTGAACATAGTTGCCTTCGAGGGCGATACAACGAGTATAGCGATTTTCTAACTTTTCGATGCCACTTTTATAGTACGATTTCACTTTCTCGTCAAAATAGGCCTCAGTTTCAGCAATTACTTCATCATTGGACTTAAATTTCTTTCCAGCAAGCATTCTCTTGAGATCTGAAAACAGGAAAAAGTCGCTGGGTGCTTAATCCTTGAGAATACGGTGGATAGAATTCGATTTTATTGCGGTTTAACAGCGCCAAATACTCCTCTGAAGCATTAATTCGTTATTGTTTTTGGTCGACTGTGAGCTCACGCGGCACCCACTTTGCACTGAGCTTTCGCATACCCAAATGTTCGTGTTAAATGGATAAAACACTACCATCTGATAGCTTTACAATGCCAGCTAGCTCGAGTAACTTCAATTTGCGATCGTTCATAACCAATTTGTGGATTTTTATTTATGTTTTCTGGAAAAACAGCCTCATTTGGGCGTCCACTGCGCTCTGCATCATTTGTGCTGGTACGACCACTCTACCATTTGTCTCGATGGAGCAGAGTCCGGATAATGTTTATCAAGCCATTGTTTGGTTTCCACTGAATTCTTTTTCATCAAAAAGCAATGCTTTATCAAAACTCGAAATTCACCTTTTTCCATTTTTTTTTTTCAATAACAAAAGTTGCTTCACACAAAATGCTATAACTCACGAATCAATAGTCAGATTGCTGTCAAATTTACACTTATCGTTAGTAATAAATAAAAATCATATGGAAAAAACCTAGTAACGCCATCTATGTGTCAACTTATGGACTTTTTGAATGACGTCATTGTTATCAATTTGATATAACTGTGGTTTGTGAATTGCAAAAACGAATACCACTTTTCCGTAGTAAACTACTATTTCCCCCCTTAGCAAATTACAACCATTCAGTCTTGAAATGCAACTCAATAGTATTGATTTGAGAACTAACAGGGGTGGATTTACGACTTCAGTAGTTGCAGTTTAAAAATGTTTAATCGTAAATTGAAATGATTTGAGTCATTACCGGATTAAATTGAAAATGTTTTATCGTGAAAATTGAAAGCCTTGTTCTCAATTTACAACTTATATCTTGTGATTATCAACACCCGGACTTGAACACCCTGAGGTAAACCAAGACAACGATGCATACTACGAGTATGAATCCGAGAAGACAGCCACAATTTATGTTAAATAGATCTAAGAAAACAAACATTGTATACAACACATTTAAATATTAATTATTCACCATCATTTGTTACCTATTTTAAGTCAAATTGTATATACCAAAAGTTCAATATAAGCAAATGTAATGTAATGTAATGTATCTTACAAATCAAAATTCATACTTTTATTATTTAGGTTACCTATTTACGAATACATTTTTATAGACATATTTTCTAGTTTTTTTTCTTCTGATCATACGACGCCATATCGTCCGGAGACAACGCGATTTGTCTGGGGTGTTTTTTTTTTGTCTATGCTGAAATTTAAAATACACACAAATTGTTTAGAAGAACTTGCCATTTGATACGAACCTAAACAATCCATTTCGATTACATATTTTAGAATCTATTCCAATTCATGCTTCTTTTGTAATAGCGAGATGTACTTTCTTAAAAAAATACTGATTTATATGAACCTATTTCAGTTTTTTCTTTGTATTATTCAATGGGTACTTACAAGATCTATTCCAGAATGCTTTACAATCCAGTGGTTAGTACACTCACTTTCCCTACGAATTAGTTATACTTAAACCCGACAGGTTTGAGCAAAGATTGAATACCGATTGCCTTTGTCTGCACCGACCAGCGTTGCCACTTCAATAAAAGAGGAGCGCAGTAGATCATTAAAGAAAATGCAGTAGATTCGATCTTTCCGCAGTAAATTTTTTTTATACAAAAAAAATAAAGATCAATTAAAACTATATTAATCATCACTTTAATGTTTTTTTATACAATAAGTTCACAAATAAGTTGGCTCCGTTCAGAGGTTATTTGTATGTATGGTTTTTGTACAGCTCTGTAAGAGATTGGATTTAATGGCAGTAGATTAATTGTTTGCAAAAAGTTCAGTCGATCTACTGCTATTGTAGCCAAGTGGCAACGCTGGCACCGACACGTAATGTGCACAAGATTTGGCTTCATGATTGCAGCTGTCAAGCAACACCACCTGCAAACATTTATCCACCAAAAGAAAGGACTTAAAAGGATTTTGATACATGGACTATGAACATGCTGTGACTTGTCGTAACTGTCGGCTGCCTTCGCATAAAAAAATTAGGTATAGTTAATTCCATGGAAATTTCAATTTTTTTTTTGTAATTAACGATTTCTCTACGTCAATTTGCGTTTCAAATTATTAAAAGATCTTATTGATTCATCATTCAGTGTTGGTAAATCACCAGATATTTTTTGCAATTTGAGATTGTGAAGTGTTGTTTGAGAGATTTACCTATTGAAGTGGTAAATCCTTAGAAAAATAAAATAAGCTCTATCTATTATTATTTCCCTCTAACCCACTTTAAACGCCGACGAAACGAAAGCAAAAATCGAACAATTACAACTCGACACAAGATTGCAGTCCATGTGCAAACATTTTACAAAGCGAGAGACATCGTAAGGATTACGTTTGTAAGAATGTAGAAGTTAATATCGTATATACATAACTCCTTTTTGAAAAACTGAGCACATCTTTTAAATGAGTTCGCCAATTGTGAACAAATAAAATCTAAATGCTGCTCCATGCTATGCAATATATTTTTCTGAAAAATTCATATGGATCGAGGGAGAAGTTTTAACGCGATCCGTGTTCAAATCCACATACCATCTGAAAAACGTTACAATTTTTTTATTTACACATTTCTCAGTCAAAAGCGTCTTTGCATACGCTTTAGGCAAACTGAATTCTGGCCACCAATTTCAAAATAAAACCCGACAACAGTCAATTAGAGTCCTCGAACAAAATAGTGTAAGCCTTCTTTGCTTAAAGTACTGCTAACAAAAGCGAATGCTAGCTTGACTTGGCCATAAAAGAGCAGAGCTAGCTTCTAACCGGACGCCTGCAGCTAAGGGAGCTAAATAGATGGCTGGTGGATGCATTTTTGATATTGGATGTTCGGTAGTTTACTTCACAACGGATGCTTAATCATTACGCTTCTGTTTTTTTTTTGGTTTTTCGCGCACCCATTAGGGCGTTTTTTCCAAACCGATTTTTATGAAATTTTACCATGTGGTTCCCGTAGATGATCACCCACGTATTCATAGACGGATAGATAAATATAAAGGGTGTTTTTTTTAGAGGTATAGAACTTTAAGTTGGCAACACTTTTTTAACTGGGGGCCATTTTGTCAGCTGTCAAGTGATTTATTTTTAATTTGGTTTGGCATTTCAACATGAATAGACTGACGCCTGAACAACGCTTCCAAATCGTACGACTAGATGCAATCTTATTCGGGATGGCGAATGTCAGTCCCCCGGGAGTTTTTTTAGATGAGTTAAAGCCCATCACTATTGCAGAAGCATCCCTATGCCTTTCGATGATTTTTTTACTTCCAGCGAATTCCCAACACAAAACAAAAAAAAATTCCCTTCAGACAAGTGAGATCTTGGTATACCCTTCTTAGGGTCAACTCCTCATGTGCGGTGAAGTCATCTGATGACGGTTGCAAATTGTTGTTATTGCCTTTTTGTTTAGGCTCACTGTTTAAAGCCGGTGAATTCAGCTGTGTAGTTGTCTGCATGTTGTTGTTGAGGCAGACTTTTTTTTGGTGGCATTTCAAGTTATCTACGGCCAAGCATTCAACACTTATCAATCACACACAGCTTATCTTTAAATAGTAAACATCTTATTGTAAGGTATTAACACAACTTGCATGAAAAAAAACTCTTACACTCACCACACGATATTGTCGATGTGGAACTTCTTTCGATTTTCACGGCACAAACTTCAGAATTCATTATGGAACTGCATATAACTCCAGCACCCCACGGCACTCTCACTCAAACTTGTTGTATCACAATCAGACATTTTCCAGCGTTTCTTCTTCGCAAAGTCAACTTAGACATTGTCATAGAAATGATTGAATAATAAGTTGACTTTCCACTCAACAAGCGAACGATTAATCCTCACTTCCTCACTCTACACAGTCAAGTCTCAAACCTTAAACTGCTTTCGACATAAAATGGTAGTTGAAATAAATTCACAAATATTTTTAGGTACTGTTGTCTGCAAAAATAAAAGACCGGCCGCTTCCTCGAATTCAAACATTTTATTCACACTCGCTCTGGACACAACAACCAAGTCGGAATTATCTCAGCCAACCCTAGAACTTGATTTCACCAGACTCTCATAAAGCTAGGCCTGGTAGTTGTAGGTATCTTGCCCACATATCGAATAAATGAAGAAGAGTGGTACTGAGTAGTTGCTCATTAAGCGATTTTATTGCTACCATGGTCCATTTATAGAAAGACCCGACAAATGTAATAGCATTTCTCGGAATCGGCACTCAATTAAATTTAGGTACACTGAACGGAAGTCGAAAGTGCCACAGCAAAAATATTTTCCACGCTGAGAAGAATATCATACTAAAATGCAAATAATAGGCGAATACGGCCAAAGCACTAATCACGTTAATTTATCTCTTTCGGAGTGTTTCCGGTTTTTGGCGCTAAAACTGTGGTAGCATATCCATTCAGATATTGCGCACAGGTGGTCACACTTTGATCGCTACCGCACACAACCCCAGCCAGCGACAGTCATGGTGTTGCTTCGTTTATTTTTTTTTCAAGAACATTTCTTCTTCTATTAGAGATGCAGCCAACGAAACAATGTTCAGTTAAACGAACTTGAAGAAACAATAGAACTGAAGAAGCAACAGATTCACTACTGACCCCATTTACTTGGATATTACGTTCTGGCAACTGTAATGGCTACCGTCCTTTGTTTCCACTCATTTCCGTTGAGAAGCAGTGGATGCACCTTCCGTGAATCCCTTACAATTAGCATGACCTGAATATCCGAGACCGAACGCTATTCCTTTCTTGGTGTTAATCGCGCACTCCCGCGTCCTCTTTCATTCTCGTTCAGATTTTCTGTGCATGGTTGTGGATGGCGCTGCTGCAGCGCTATGCAGAACTGTATTTGTGTCTATATAGTATTCAGCGAAGCTTGACGGATATATCAACTTCCTTCTTGTCGCCGCTGCTGGATTTAAATAAAAACCTTCGAAGGGGGAATCTAATTGAGCAGCGTCGTCGTCTGTCATGAAATTATATCTTGGGATACGTTGCGCAGACGAAATGCGCGCCTGAATGCAATTAAAAATTCAATTGAAGGGGGAATTTAAATTTTTGTACCAGTGTCTCAAATACTTTAATCAAGATTCGAAAGAAAAAGTAATGCCGAAAATAAAACAGGAGAAACACATATAAATTTCTGTTGTCGATTACATATTCTCGAATTCAGGTATTACCTACAGAACCGGTAAGATGTACGTCACAGTCAGGCAATTCTGTGATGAGGAGTAATAGCTTATGGGTTCTAATTTGCACATGATTACCATAAATATCTAAGACTCGATTTTGTTTACGTATATTCTTTGACTGGATCTATGTTCAGGTATTGACTTAATGTGACGAGTTTGGCGCCACATATTTTTTTGTTTACCTAACTTTTTTCAAGATTTTCGAACAATTTAATTTACTATCTGAAATTCTAAAACTGTTACGTAGGATTTTATTATCAAAGTCATTTGTACGACTGACGAAAAAGCGAATTTAAACACTGACAATCAGATCGAACACTGCTTTTAAATACATATCGATACCTTCCCGAAAGAATGTACAATGATTTTTTGGCATGCCTTACAAATTGTGCCAAGCGTTACGTTTTGATCTTGGTCTGACGCCTTTACCATTGATACAAACGACACTAGAGAGAAATAAAAATTGTAGTATCCGACATATTTTCTGGGTAGATATTTGTTATGCCCTGTTATTTGTTGTAACCACCAAAACTTGTATGCTAAGCGCCATTATAACGGGTGGTTTTTTAAGAGTTAAGTTTTTCAGGTTGGCAGCATTGGTTAGTAATGACTTCCAAACGTCATCTGTCAAAGTGCAACGTTTTCAGTATACTCTGCCATTTAATCATGGAAAGACTTACCAGCGAGCAACGATTGCAAATTATTGAAATTTATTATAAAAATTCGTGCTCTGTGAAAAATGTGTACCGTTTGTTACGACCATATTATGGTCGTCATAATCGACCTGGTGAATCAACAATTTTTTGCCCCAGTTGGCTGAGTTGAACCTGGTTTCATCAAGACGGTGCCACATGCCTACGGTGACCATATTTTTCAAAGCAAAATAAAGGACAAAAAATATTATTATTTTTGTATTTATTAAAACCCAAAACTCTCAGCACCATTCAACAAACGTATCCAAATTCCAACGCCAACCTAACGAGCAATGAAAAGTAGTGTGTAAGACAATCATTTCCATAAAAACTGGAAAGTTGCTTTACCTCTTCCATTGGCTTCCATTTAGTAGTTGACTGTGTTTCTATAAGCTTGAGCACAAACTTAGGGTGTAAACACATTTTCAAGTATTTTACATTGGTATTTTTTGCCTTTTTGTACGTACATTATGAGTTATACGTAAATTGTTTTTTTGCTCAAAAATGAATGCTCGATGCATGCAGGTTTTTGTCATTGTTTTAAAGGACAGTCCCAAAAATAAAGGACAAAAACCGTCCTTTAATAAAAAGAAAAAAATACAGGGCAAAGGTGAAAAGAAAGGACTTAAATACAGGACGGATGGTCACCGTACACATGCCACATAGCTCGTGAAACAATGGAAATGTTGAAGGATGAATTTGGTGAGAGAGATAAGCTGATCTCTCGAAATGGCCCTGTGAGTTGGCCGCCAAGATCATGCGATTTAACGCCTCTTGATTATTTCTTGTGGGGTTATGTAAAGTCGTTAGTCTATGTGAACAAGCCGAACACGATTGAAGCCTCGAAAAAGTGACGCAAAATTGGACCTTCCGAATGGACCATTTGAAACGGAGCCGCGGAAAACATTTACATGAAGTTGTCTTTAAAACGTAAATGGCAAAGTCCTATTAATCGATTACAGTACAAATTTTGAATATTTGATGCAAATTTGAGTATTTTTTTCGTTTTTTTAAAAAACTACGCTTAAAATATCACCCTTTATAAATAATTGTACTATGCAACCCATCCTACGAGAAAATATTGTCACTTAAAACATAGTGCCACCGAAAAGTTCTTCCATTTGCAGTCGCTTGAAACATTTTTGTCTAGACATGTTACCGTTATTTGGAAATATTTTTAGAAATATTTAGTCATTCCATTTGTCATTTGTTGTCATTTATTTCATAATTAAACTATTACCTAATTAAAGTATGCGTGTTTATTTGAAAAGATTTTCTCAAATACTTTTTTGTTAAAAAACTGAAATAAATAAAAATGAATTAAACGAAAATTTGTTTGGCGTCTTGTATTAAATCCTACCATGTCAATGATTTAAGCGCCATTTACCTCTGTATCAAGCGACAATCTTTAGACCATCAAAATGTTCTAAGCAACAAAAACTTTTTATCTAGTTGACATTTCGTTCATAGAATAATTAAAAACAATTTGCGGTGCAAATCTCAATCGAAATATGCTTATTACTACCAAATACGCAAATAATTACCTTCAAAGTAAGTCTAATATGTCTCCTCTAAAATTTTAAAAATGTCACTTAATACATTCTTCCGGGAAGGTATCGTATGCATCGCAATTATGGTTGAATACACTTTCGTAGCTTCATCTTAAATCAATATAGTACTACACCTCTTGTGGCACTTGGATTCGGGTGCCCTTGACTTAAAACCGTAGCCTGTATCAAGTCCAAGTCGTTTGATAGGTTGCATCATTTTTAATATGCGCGATGAAAAGCAGAGTTCAGGGGTCAGATTCTGTAAGGCGAAACGATCAAACGTTTTCGTGCGCACGAATGACTTCCTCTATGTTACACAAGCAAATTTCTTCGTGCACATACGAAAACGTCTGAACGTTTCGCCTTACAGAATGCCGACCCTCAGGTCTACACACTTGACGTCAAACTCGAAGCGAAATTAAACTTTTTCGCATGGGATTTGATTTAAAGTGATTTTCAATGGACCATATTTTTATTTATAAGACGGCCTAATAAAAATAAGTACCAAAACAACTATTGTATCGAACAGTCAGTCAGTACTGCACACAAGCACCTACATCCACCATGATCCTCGACTCACTCTTTTTCACTCCTCGTCCGTAAATAAGGTCGGCGCATTACAACTGATGTGACATTCTCAGACTCACATAATTACATCATTCCTAAATCGGCTCTTATTGCTTTCCCTCCAAGCGCGTTTCGTTTCGTTTTCGTTTTGCTACCCCGTTCGTTAATCGTACAGCACAAAACAGTGACTTCATGGCTTATTACTAATTATTTGCTGTTATTTATGGATCGACTGAAAGTCGAACGGCAGTCCTATTGCAAAAAAGTGCAGCTTGTTTACGAGAATCTTTCCTCCCGACCAATATAACTACTACCATAACCAAACTAAGCTCACCCTCGATCAAAGCAATAACAAATACCCAACTATTATTATAAATAAAATTAGCATAATCTTTAGCGGAATAGTATTCCCCGTCTTCGTATTCAATCAGATATTAGATACAAAAGGTAAATAAATACTTAGACATTTTTATTGTGACTGATTCCATTGTGATAAGGAATTCCATTTCCATTCGCGGTGCAATAAACTTATATAGATTTATTCCGGAAAAATGGGTGAGTGCTATCGCTATGTTCGCAAATGTTCATCTTTTTAATGCACAATGAGCATTTTGAATTTTTACTGTACGCGAGTAGCAGTGAAATACATTTGAAATGCTCTGAAGAGTATAACTTGCAACAATGCAACAAGAACAGATTGCTTTTGCTTGTTACATCGTTTGGTGTGCTCAACAGACCGTAAAATTACCTGAACACTGTCAATGAAAAACGAGTTGCCTTTTGAGGCTGTGGACGGTATTTGTTGTCTGTTAATAATCTCATCTTCAGACTTTTAAATTAACATCTGATGCATGTAGTTTTGTGTGCAATGCGACTGGGCGATGCAACTTGAAAAAAAACGAAGCAAATTTAACGATGAGTTGCCCCTTAGCTAAGAGCTTGACACTTTGGTCTGAGTAGGTACATAATGCACAGCAAAATGCAATTTAGCTTAGCAGGGTGTCTTTAAAGGTCGTTACATAAGCTTTTCATTGAGAGAGTTTGGCAAGGCGCATTCAGACATCTGGGGAGGATGGAACTTTGGACTGTTTCATATGCGGACATCCTTGATTCAATTAAATCAGAGAATCTATCACTTAACAAACAAAGCTAAGGTTTCAACCGTAAGATGCCTGGGGTTGTCGATAAGCCCACTTTTGGGCCTAGTCAATTGTGTCGATCTTGCAACCCTTGCACCTTAACCTATCCTAACCTAACATACAAATCACTTGAACAGCTTACTCTGGTGCAGTTCGTTTAATTGCGGCACTTGTTTAAACTACGAATATATAATTGGTAACGAATGCTTTCAGAAGAATCTGGATAGTATACTAACGGATGCTGTTTTTGTGTAATAGTTGCCGTCACTCTAAAGCAATTTGAAGGAATGGGCGATCCGCGGATTTGCTTTTAAATTAAACCTTGACACTGATCTGACACCTTTCTCACGGTAAAAATAGTGAACGATTATAGTACCATATATGCTCGGCACAAACACGAACACCTTGCACCTGAATAAGGTTCCAAAATGTTGCAGTTTATTTCCAAAGTGTTGCCGAAGCAGTCTTACTATAAAAACTATGTTTCGGTCGCCTTATAGTCGGCGTGTTAAACAGATCAACATCAAGGTTGTGTTGTTTTTTTCCAGTTTCCAAAAATTTATCTGAAAAAAAAAAATGTTTTAGGAAAAAACGCCCATGAAATGTGGGCATGGCTAACAACTTTCTGAGTACAAAATATAAACAAAGACTTTGTCTAAATATTTTGTGAAGAAACCTCTATTATGTCGATACTAATATTCATTTTTATGACTATAGACGGGCATCTGCAAAGCAGGTAAACTAACTATAGAGGTCACGAAAAGGGACCTCTTAATTACGGAAGATAGGTTTCAATTTAAATGGCAAGTTAGATGCTCTCCTCCGCTGGCGAGGTAGGATGCACGGAGTTGCCACAAATGAAAGGATTATAGTTAACGCCAACGAAATTACTCATTCTCCTTTAGCAAGGACTGAACAAGGATTGCTTGTCTGTCTAGACTTGATGAAGAACCTTAGTTTGGACATAGACCATGAGATCAAGCGAAGAATTAATTTCACCGAACGCTTTTTCCATCTATAACTGGCTGTTGAGACTTGCTGAAGTTCAGGCCGGCTTAACTAACAGTAAGTAAGCTTGAGTCTGTGAACCTGGCCCAGTATAGTCTAGCACTCTAACAAATGCGGCATTGGCGTTTCATGCTGCATAGAAAATTTGTATCGACCACTTTTCACGATTATCAACAATTAATTGGCACGATGGCAGTCGACCTGGAATGACAGTCGAACAAATTCGGTTCAGCGCTACCTAGCGATTTATTAACACAACAATAACAAGAGAATTGCAACAAATGCTACACCCATATGGGGCATATGAGCAGTGATGCCAACTCAGGCATAATTGTGCCTTTTAGGCATAATTCCGATGCTTGAGGCATTGAGGAATAATTTTGAGAAAAAAACCATTCATTTTTATAAGATGTTTTTACACCCAATCTATACAATTAAATTTCGCATAAGAAATATATACAAAAAGGTATGAAGAAAATCCTCTGTTACATTCTTTGATTACAGATAGCAAAAAAGGTTCGTAGAGGACCTATTGATCGACCAACATTTTGTTCAAAAATTTCAATTTCAAAACTTTGTACGATTGTACCTTGTACTACCATTGTAAAATATGCAATTTTTATCTTTTTTTTATCCAAATTATCCAAAAGGCCTAACTTTTTTGTGATGCGTGCTGGCATCACTGCATATGCGGCTCTCGTGTGTGATGAGCTGGGACCTACGACTATCATGGTAGGAGTGGATTGTGCGTTTCTCACGACCTAACTCGATGCGTGGTTTTATTTAAAGTACTTGTTTAGGTCGATCACGTTGGCCACCTAAACTTCATATAGTGCTTCCAATAATTGTAAAAGCATTGTGACTTCCCGGATGCACTTTTTCAACGGTATTACCAACAAGGCAGTATGAATTGTGTGACCAAATTAAACACCCCAATGTTGTTGAACTTGAGCGACACTGCAACGGCAGTTCCTCTGTCTGGCTGCTGAGAGGTTACCTGACGGCGTGTTGGGCTGTCTGCTGAATGTGCCTGTTGTTGGTATGAATTAAAAAAAACTACTATACATTTATTTGGCCCGTAGCTCGTTCTCTGACATGCGGCATGCATGGGCGACCCCTAGCTAGTGTCGTGGACGTGATGTATTTACAAATATCTTCAACTCGAACGTTACGAACGATCTGTACTTAAGAGTGGAATTTAACCCACGACCGCTGGCAATTGACGCCGATATGTGGCTATGCGATATAATCCAGTTCGTTGAGACTGGTTGACCTTGGTAACGGCTGCGGCGATATGGGTGCATATTAGTCTTCATTCGCCAGTGGTGATGGTTTATGGGCAGTCTTCTATTCGATCTGTGGGTAGGACAGTGTGGCACTTTTTTCACGGTTCATAAATCATAAACTTTTGTTTCCTCAGTTTTGACAAGACTCGACAAAGAAGACTCAAAAATGTACCTATAAAGAAGTTCGAAAAAAACACTTAGTAAAATAAAAAAATTGTATGAACTAAAGAGCTACTTAGATTAGGAACGTCGTACAAAAACTTTAGGTGATTGCAGTTAAACTCGAAAACGGAAATAACGATTTTGACCAAAACGCATACAAATTGGTGCTTTCAAATTGATCAAAAACGCTTATTTTAGAAACTGCTCATATCTCAAAAATCCCATTTTCAATTGGGATAAAACTTTAGAAACAAAGTGATGTTTACTTCGGGATGTATTATGTTGTACTCAGGTTTGAGCTTAGTTAAGCAATATTTCTCAAACTAAATATTCAAAAATTTGCCTGAATAATTTTACAAATTTTTAAAATTTTTTTCACAAAAAAATTCAAATAAATAAATTTCTTAAAGATTTATCAAAAATATCCAATTTCCGATCTGTGTTCACATATCTTCGGTATATTTTTGAAATAATAAAAATGCCCCGCTTTCAATAAAAATCCAATAACAGTTACCTACGTTATACTTCTTTTTGCCAAAAATATTACCAACTCCTCCTTTTTTCAACCATATTGAATATGCACCCTAAAAATAATTCCAACAACTTTGAGCTTACACAATCAGCCACTCCCACTTCATTTGCACCAACATTTTTGATGAACGAGAATGTTACGTTCGACCCAGTCGTGCACTTTTTTATTTTCCTGAAAGTAGAACTTACTTTCAATGGTTGCAAAAAATAATTTTGTTACTTCAAAAGTAGTAAGTATGATATTTGTTTTGTCAATACCAAAGCATTCATCCCCTACTGAAAACGTAGGGTTAACATAAAATGCTAACGTTTGTAATACAGATATAAACGAATATGTAATAAGAACTGACACATATAATAGCAGTTCATCTGCGTTGCTCAACATTCTAAATGCAAATAACCTGTTGCGTAGCTCGAATGAAGCGTGAAGGTTGTGTAAAAATAATAGCATGTCAATGATGGGTATAATGCTTGGCATAAAAACCAGAAGGCTACACACCAAACGGATCCAGGAGGCATTATTGATCGGCGGATTCTAATTCAAAGAAACGTGTATTTCCGCTCCATAACAAGGGACACATTGTAGCCGAACATAAATAGAACACAGCAAACACGGTGTTGCTTTAGGGAATTTCGGGTAAAGACTTACATTATGCGATGGCTAGTGGGCGTTGAATATCCGAAATAACCCACAGCAGCATCAGATATAAGGATTCCGCTCTAAAAGTATAGAATGTGTATCCTTGAACGATGTAGATGCGGCCTTTGAATTCGCCGCAAAGGCAGCTATGTTACAATTCTGTATAATTTAAAATCAGTTGCCCACTTTAATTCTCTCCGTTATTGTGCCCAATTTCCTTTGAAGTGCGTCGAACTTAATAAACTTAATTAAAAGCATCATGCAATAGTGAAATTACGAAACACAAACTACCATATCTATGTTCACTGGTCGTTGTCGTTCCATTCATTCGTCCCATAAATAGTCAGTCATTTGCCATGTGAGATCACTCACAACACCCTGTTTCGTCGCAAACACAAATACACATCAATTCAGCTCGGAAGTATTCGATTACGATGACAAATTTCCAATTCGACTGCCAACAGTCATCAGATCACAATCAATTTGTTTTGTCACTTCACATCATCAACAGGCAGCAGTAGCTGATCGAATTTATTCTCGCAGCCAACCCAATTCCGATTCGTGTACGAAAACAGCTGTAGAGCTGGATCAAGCAACTGTGGTGAATGTGTGGAGATACGAGTAGGTTTGCCGGGGGAACTACTGCCACCAAATATGCGATCTGGTTGGACAGCGACATTTTTGATACTCAGACGTCAGACTCGCTGGGACTGGGAAACGTCAGTACGTCGATGCGCCAAACCCATAATGGCTTTGCTGAAATGCGACATAATACTCGTAATGGTTACACTTACACAGAGTCAGCAATGTTTGCTCTCAACGAGGTCGACGTGGCCAGTCAGCTGGAAATTTATACCTACAACAGTTGTGCACGCAACCATTAACATTGTTCATCAGTTTTTTTAAATATTTAATTTTTTTTAATAGTCGAGCCGCAGAGGGTGAGATTTATTAATTTGATGTTCTGGCTCGGATGAAAACTTCAATAAACGTATGATTGGCGGATTTTTTTGGCAGCTCGACGGGATAAGTTTGATAAATATGTGAAAAATTCGGGACAAAGTAACAACTCATAGGCCACAAAACAATTCAGAGAAAAACTTGCAAGTGTTGTTATTAGAATCATTTGCGTCGACGTATTCGCCATTCTAACGTATTCAACGCATGAACATTCGCATAAAATCCGTCTCGGATACGTTGCACAGGCAGAATGTTTTGCGATTGCACTTTCTGTCATTGGCGTTTAAGAGTTCATGACAGTTTCATTTTATCTCAGTTTGTGAAGACAGTCAACGGATTCAAGATTTCAAGGGATAGCAAAGGATAAAGTAAAGCGGACCAACTGACAATGGTATAGTTGGGAAACACTTCTGCACCTTAAAGCAGGAATTTCATAATAAAGTTATGGTCGGTCTTTTCTGACGGGCCGTTTCTTTTACAACGGAAGCTTCATAATTCTCACTTTTGTTGAAATGTTTTGTTCTAGTACGTTCTAGAAGGTGAGGGGCGGGACGCTGTTAAAGCTGAACGAAAAACACTTTCGCATTTCAAAAAAAAACAAATAAATCATGCGGAGCGAAAAACTTGCTTCATGAAAAGTTATTAGATAGTACTAAGCGAGGGGACTCTGGTTTGATTCCTAAAAAAAAAACTCAAATTACATCTTCGGTTTTTTTCCACTGCGCCACCTCTCGCGAACGTCTGACAAATATCCGAGAGTAGAGCTGTCATGAAAGAGCTACTCCATTAGCAGTTTGGACTCGGAATAAAATTGTAGACCTGCTGCGCCAATTGAGCCAAACCGCTATATTGAAGACAAGAACCTAATATTGCAAATATTTACTGTCCCAGAGACGTCTCTTTTTCTGTCACCAAAATCAAAATTTGTAATTTCTGTAGGCACAGCTTCGATAGAGCTTCTTTAGTCTTTGTTAACCGAAATTGATCCATTTCGAAGTAATTGTTTCGATAATAATTTCAGTAAGACCTTAAAGAAGCATGTACACAGGCTTTATAGAGGGATTTAAATTAAGTTTCGATAAGTGGAAAGTGAAAGCTTCTGACCGAATGCATTATAGAAGCAATGAACTGTCACATGCAGTCAACCGCTTGCGATTGGAAGCTGTACAGAAGTACTTACTCGTTCTTCCTCCTATGTTATGTTATGTTATGTTAAAGTGGCTCTCGCTGAGAGAAACACTTAGGCCGTTGATCGGCCCATTGTGCATACCACTGGTGTTTAGGGGTTCCTTTACTGGTTACTCATTGGGAACCATTTGCTACCGTTAATAAAGCCAAGAATGCTGGCAGCGCTGATGTTGCAAAGATCACTAAGATCATTGAGGAAATAGTTTCCTAAGTGCGCCATCCTTAGGTTGGATAGAGCAGGGCAGCTACAGATGAGATGGGTGACGGATTCGTCCTCCTCCTCATCCCTACAGCTTCTGCAGAAGTCATTATGTGGCAGTCCAAGTCTTTGCGCGTGTCTGCCCAGAACACAATGACCGGTCATGACGTTAGTGACCAAGTTCTTCCTCCTAACTTACATATGGACGCTTTATAGAGGTAAAAATTAATTTCGTATGAAAAAAAATCAATTAATTAATCGGGAAAAATGACAAAAAATAAAACACTTTTAGCACGGTGAAAAATATGTCAGTAATGTGATTTTAAATAAACACTTTTAGCCCATAAATAAATTGGGTAACACTAAATGTCTTGCTTACAACTTCGGTCGAGAAAATTGCAAAAAGTCTTTGAAAATATTTATGAATAAGATAAAAAAAATAATAAAATGGAAAATTGAAAAATGTAATAAAAAAATAAATACCTATTTTTCTTGTTCATTTTTGAGCTTCTATTAAGCTTCCATAAAGCTTCGGTAAGGCAGGCCCTACCAAAGTAATAACCTACTGCTGATAAATGTGAGATGCTTCTTTTGCGAAGCAATAGCCAACCGTGGATGTTAATTGCCTTTCAGACGAAGAAGTTGTGTTTTCAGTAAGGTCTTGCCAAGCTGTTCAGAAAGTCTTAAACAAGTAAATACCTGCATTAAAGTGCGCCAAATGTGCTTCCATTAGGCCTTAAGCAGTTGATATTGCGGGAGCTGAAACAGCTTCGATACCACCTTGTCAAATTGTTACTTGGGAGTATAACAGTAATGCAAAAGCTTCTCAATTCAACCTTTCGGGATCGGCATAATATTCTAGGATCCTTCCATTCGGCTCAGAAATAAAAACTCACACAAATCGAATGATTTTATGAAGTTTGGCCTAGGCTACCTACCTATACGGACCTTTTGGGCCAACTATTTTTTTTTATTTTTTTTTTATAAAATTTGTAGTTGTTTACCCTTTGCACGAGGCGAAAACATGTTTCGTTTTACAAAAAAGTCCTTTGTACCCGGGCAAACGAAAACGATCCAACGTGTCGATCTGACAGAACTGCAGTTGCAGACCTGCAGCCATGTAAACATGTTATTATAAAGGCAGGTCAAGACTTTTGGCATCTTTTAGGGTCTCTGTAAAAAATTAATAAGTCCTCTGTAGGCAAGCCTGTAAAATAATTCGAAGACTATTGCCCTAAGAAGTTGAAATTGTAAACAAAGGTATATTTTACGAATAATAGGTGCAGGCATAAATTTGGGCTCTGAAGAATGTTTTCAGTTTCTGCAATCTGCTCACTACAAAATATGCAAAGCTGGTAGATATATTTAATTTAAAAATCTTGTCAGAAGACTCACAAACCTGATGTTTGTCATTCTAGAATTTCATTCGAAGGCGTTCCACAACAGTAGACTTCAATCATCTCTCGTTGTTTACCAGATATTAATTTCGGCCACGTTTTGTTTGATTGCTTCTGTTAAGAGCTAAGACTGTTGATCCTCTCACTGCTTAAGGTATTTTTACTGACCGCATAGCAGCTTTCAAGCCAAATTAGTGAAATGTACACAACGGAGTCGCACGCAACTTTCTGATTTGTACCAGAATTTTTACATATTTCGGAACTACCGTTCATTTTAGAGTTAAATAAGAAATTGCAATTTCGGCTATTAAGTTAGCAAAGAAATATGACGCCAATCAGCATAGATGTTTATAGTGGAGTTAAAAAGTAAGTGCGTACGCTAGTTTGAGGTTTTAGCTTCCGTATAGGAACTATCCTTAGTTTTAGAGGTAACGTACATATTTTAATTTCGGCTCGAGGTGTGACCCACATGTCTACAAAGATTAAAGTACATTCAGAGTCCGAATTTTGAATTCATTTATTCCTGTTCCTATTATAACCTCAAGATCGGATTTTTTCGCAAACACAAAAGGTCAACTTTAGGCAGTTATAGCCTCTCGGAACCACATTTGTGGGATTGTAAATATTTCTTTTTCTGACTTTAAGACTTGAAGCTCATTACCATCATTACATTCGGAGGCCTTAAACTTTTTTTTTGTTGTACTGATTACGGCGTATCTCAAAAGCGTATTTTATAAAATTGAAAGGAGAATTTTCGTAGCAGAATTCAGCATGAAAAAAATTTGCAAATTAGCCAAACACGGAGTTGTTGAATTATCTGTCTACACAATTTAAAAAAGGTAATAGGCTAAACCACTTTTTGTCATACAAAATTCCAACTTGAATTATATCGCTAACCAGCATATCGGACATTATCCTTCTATAATTAAAAAACAACAATATATTTTGCAATAGGCAAACACATAGCACACACTCCACATGCCACTACCAATGTGTGCAAATGACAAGTCGCAATAGCCACTTAAATTCGACACAACGTAAATAATCCAAATCCCATCTGAACCGATTGCGAACTAACCATCTGGGCAATTACCGTCCGCAAGAGTCTCTAAGTGATGGACACTCTAAGGTCACTGCTCCTTATGAGATACCGTACCGTACACGTTCAACGTCTAAGTTATCTAAAGTCGACGAAGAATTTTCTCCCTTGATCTAAGTGTGTGGGGGTTTCTTGGCATCGATTCAAACAAAAATGAACAGTTCGGTGGGGCTGTCTATGCAAGTGAAAAAAACTTCAAAAGATACTTTTTCAGAGCTAAATGCTCAGCACATCATTATAAGCGCCACTTGTTTGTTTTTCAAGGGCCAATTGCAAGTCCATCGTGTTTAGTATCGAAAGACATGAGTCTCAAAGAGTAGCGATTCAATCTTTTACACGACTGACGTCACTGTAACTACTTGTGCGTTATATGGCACCTCTTTGGAACAGTTGTTGCGACATAAGAGAGCACACTTTGACATGTGTCTCACTGGAGATTACATCGTTTAGAGCTTGGATTGTAGGACTAGGTTCCATGACCTTGATGCGAAAGTACCATATCATGTAAATTGTAATGTTCTAAGCGAAACAAGTGCAATGGTGTAGGGACTTTTTATGTTTCAGCTGTAAATAACCAGAAACAAAGCAAGAATAAGAAAAGCAAAAGGAAAATTGCACGTTCATTGCAAATTGTTTGGCCCAGATTTAGTAAACGAAAATCAGACTGTGGATGTGGATGTTTTCAAAAGTATTTTACGCAGTAGGCATGCGAGAGAGAAATTACTCGTCTAGAGCTGGACATTGTTTATGAAATCGTCTCAAATACTGGAACAGTGTTTATTACTGGACTGTGCTGTTGGTTGATGCAAATATTGGAAAGAGTTGCGTGTACACAAGCAGCGAATTCACATTAACTCTTTTGCTTTTAGGAATTTGTGCAAAAATTTAGTAAATTGTAAATAAATTTGAAATATGATTTGCAACGGACCGATCTAAATTCTCACCGAGAGGTCAAAAACACGAGATGGCGTCGGTCGAAGTTGGATGTAGCTTAAAAGACGCTGCAATCATTCGGAGGCTGAAGGAGTGTTATTTTGGGAGATTCCATACCTTTAAGTACTCCGACCCAGTGTTGTTAGCACTCTTTCGTCATTTTTCCCTTTTCACCGTACTCAAACATCCCACGGTACTTTTTTGCGTCAAAATCCGGTTTTTAAAAGTAAAATTTGTATTACACGGAAAAAAAAAACACGTTAAATCGACCTTTAGTATAAAAACCGCAGTTTGTAACACTGCTAACACTTATTTTTTGGTAATTTTGATAAAAGACGATTTACATGAGCTGTTTTCTTATGGACATTCAGTGTGTTGATAATCATGGTGAAATACATGTCTTTTGATAGAATTTCACCAAAAAATTATAGTTTGAATGTTTTTTTTGTAAGATTTCTGAAATTCCCACGATTTGTTGCTTTTTCTCTTTATCCCACGAAACCCAAAATTTCAAGCATCCCTAACAGTTCAATAAAAATTAAATATTCCCTTTATTTGTCTCCTTTCAGTTAACTTCGATGGACCAATTTTTCCCAAACACTTTACTAATGGCATTTTAAACTCGTATACACAGCAATCAAATCATTTAGATTTTCAAAATTTAAATCACATATATATCTAACATATTATATAGTAACAACGACAAATTATACAAATTTGGTAAAACCGCAAGGAATGCAGCGGTGTCCATATATACATGAAATGCGTGAACGTCTTCTATGCGAACAGCGTGAATCTGTAGCTCTGGAAACAATGGAACGTGCAAATTTGCTTGACAATCGACAATCGGCAGAATCAAATCAGGTCGGGACGGTGGTCAAGGTACGGGCGCAACGGGAACTCGTTCAAGGGATAATACACTCTTACTGTACAATAATTTTACTATTTTTTTTCTTTCAATATATTTGCATATATAGTTATTCTCTTGTTAAATGTAATATTTACGTTTTTGTTGTTTTCTTTATGGATATAATTCCCGAGCAAATAGATCGGATATTCGTGTTATTCGGATGTCCTTGCACGAGTATAGTTGCCCCCCTCCAAACAAACAGATTACTCATTTGTTTATGTCACACTAAGTACATTTTTGTCAATTTTATTATCATTTTTCAACACAATTTTCACAAAGCAAAAAAAAGAAATCAATAAATGTTTGTGTTTGATGTTTTCGAAAAATTGGAATTGAATTTGGTCCTTTGAACATATTTGTACATTATTTTTTTTTTAACATTGTACGTGCTTAATAACGGACAGCTATACACACAATTTTACTATACACTCTTGTTAATAATTTGTGCTTAATTTATTTAAACTGCTAATATTAATGTTTGGGTATTTTTTATAGACATACAGATTCAATGGCGTGTCGATCATAATGTTCATCAAATGCTGGCAAACAAATAATTTTAGTGTATACTCCTTTTCTTGCCTTTGATGATGTAAATTGGTCTCTTAATTCACCAAAGTCGATCTACGCCTTAAAATGCTATTTAACTTAGGCGATCTTGTCGGCTCCACCTAAGGCGAGATCTTTCTCTACTGGGTTGTCCTTCCGGGTAAGTTTCGAAGCATTTGAGCTCATTCGCTCTTAATATCTCAGCCATCCAGAGCCAGACTGATGCCCCATTTGTTGAGCATTGAGCTCGGAAAGTTCATCGATGAATCTTCTCCTCCAAGACTCAATGCAAACGGGACTGAACTTTTTACGAGGGTATCTTTAACTTTAAACTTAGCTTTGAAAAGACATCTTCAACACATGAGATTATAAAGATAAGAAGCTCTAATGGAGTTTTCTGCTCAATTTCATCTTTGCTGCGCAGTAAAACCTTGCAGTCACATATTTTAAGGTAGAACTCTGTTCCAAAAAAATCTGTTTAAAATTTACCCAGATTTTTAATTTGCTTAATAAATTTGCAAAATCCAGTGTCCAATTTTTGTTTTTAAGATAACTTATAAATGATCGTGTCCAACATCTCTACACACAGAAAAATAAATTGTAATGCCAACAATTTTTGTTGGTTAAAATTAACCCAAATATCAAAATCTTTGATTTAAGAATGAAATTGTTGGCGATGATGAAATGTAATGAGATTCTTATGGAGAGTATATTATTCTTACGCAGAATAACTGATTCTTGAAAACTTAAAAACGAGTTCTTGCTAACAAAAATAATATTTGAACCAAGAACTTTTAACTTACAATTTTTTAAGAATCTCAAAATTCTTCGCTTATCGATCTTTTTTTTCTGAGTGCAGCTAATAATTCAGTGGCCACAGGCCATAACCACTGAACTCGAGTTAGGACAAAATTAAGTTAAAGGCACCATCGTGTTCAGCATTTAAATCTATGTACATCCACTTAATTTTTTATGACCATAATCTTTTTTTAAACAGAAGTTTTTCCAACGAAAAAAATAAGCTTAGAAACAAATATTCATTATTTGAGGTGATGATTTGAAACTTTAATCTGCTCTCCTGAAAAGAATGAAAAAAAAAACTTAGGCGGTTATGGCTTGTGGCCACACAATTATCTGGGCATCGGGCATTGTTGTGTCAATATCCGATTTTCCCAGAAAGAGACCTTTCCTTTCGAGTTTCTGAAAATTCAAAAATTCAGACTTTAGACGCCAAAGCTTCTCAAAAATTCACTTTAGGATCGGGTAACCTGAGCTTCAAACGATCACTTCTCCACAAGATTTCATGCCAGAAATGGACTAAGTTATGAAACTTCAATTGAGTGTATTTGTCAATAAAATTTTGGCATCACTTGTGTTAATATTTTGGGACTCGGCATGAAATTGTAGCTTTACAAGCGAATGGATGAGCCAACGATTTTTATTAAAAACACTGGTTTTGCGTAAAATAAAAAAATATTTGGAAAATCTAGCCTGGAGAGTATGAAAGTCCCTTTTTCCTTCCCCCCTCAGACTCACTACGCCACTGTACATATTGGCAAAGAAACAAAGAAGAGAACCAGTGTAGTCCTGAATTTATATTCATATGAGACGCGAACTGCAACTAAACAGCTTTTGTTGTTTTCGCAAACCTAAAATAAAACTCTTGTTGCTTTACAAAATCCGATTATTCAGTAGCCCAACTAAAAATATTATTGGTTGCAAAAGGGCAGTGTCGGTTCGTACACCCTGTAGATATTAAAACTGTGAGATCAGGAGTTTTTCCTTAAAAAGAAAACATTTTTCCGCGAAATGTCTTTTTACATTTATTTTAAATTATAGAAATAGCAATACATTTTCCAAGCCTGTAAATTATAAAAATCTCAGCTGACGGAACTGACAGTAATTCAAGTCAGTCATTTACAGACAGAAAATACTGCTCCACAACATTTTACGAAAAACTGTACCCTCAATGTCGTAAAAAGGATTTCGAAACAAAATTCCCTCAATGATGCCAGACTACAGGTACTGAATTTCCAATACCTTTGCCAAAAAAGCTATGCCAGACAATCAGATCGCCCTAATTTTTTAGGTGAGCTCGGACTACGTATCTATTGATACACATTAAAAACAAATAGTTAAAACAAACTAATAATATATTTTAATTTAATAATTAATTTTATAAATGACAAACTTATAAATGTCCATGCCCATGCTTACTAATATTGCTTATACCCACTGTTATTTTATCAACTCCCATTTCTGTCGTAGCGCATGATTTTTCAATTCCAATTTTTTGAAAGCACAGAAAAATGTTAAATTGAATTAATATCTTGTTCAGAAAAGAAAAAAACTGCTAACCAACAGAACAATAACGAAACAATTTTAAACAGCTCCACGCCGATGGATACCACACAAGTCCAGCACATCAAAGAACTCCTCTAGTGCCGCGCGATCTCGGGGAGGATTTCAATTTGGATTTCGACGAAGATTTTCCAATAGACGCGAAACGACCCAAAAACGCCAAGTGAGTACCAACCCGCATACAAGAACTTTTGCATGTATCCGCATCTCATACAGACATTCACTCGAAAAACCATGTGACAGTTGAATCCTATTTCGTTTCTACATCGCATACACATTTGTATGTAGTATGTACGGCTTTGAATTCATATTTTTGTATAAATTCATTTCTTTTCATTTTCCCTAATTTCAGGTATTAAGCTTCCTCCATTTACTGATTCATTTTATTTATTTATTACTGCTTTCGATTTTCAATTTATATTTTAGTCATAGCAAAATTTGTCAACTTTTCCCCCCACTGAGCTGATTGTCTACAAGTTTTTTTTTTATTTATTTTTTAATTCCTTATAAGAGTGTTTTTTTAGTTTATGAACAAAAATTAAAAACCCCAAAACCCCTAAGTTAAATAATTAAAAAAAAAATGAGTTAAACTAATAGTTTATTTCGTAAATCCATTCCAGCAGTGAACTGGAGACAGTAATAGTATCACCACCACCAAAAAGGTTGGATGCATAAATTATTCTAAAATAAATTTAATTTTAATTATTTTTGTTATTCTGATGCATTTTTCTTGTTTAGTTAGAAAAGAAAAAGAACAAACGCAATTATTTTATGTCAACTAATAATTTCCCTATGTTTGTTTTGCAAATCTTGGTTTAGCCACCTTTCCTGCTTCTAAATACTACGATCGTTTATTTTTAAGTGTAAGCGCTTTGATTTTTGTTTCTCCAATAATAGGCTCCCTAGGGGTTTTAGAGTTTTAGTTGATTTTAAAACACTTAAAATATGTATTTCCCATTTTTTTCAATGCAAAGCAACAATGGGCACTTTTTTTTTTGCAAAATGCCTCAGCACCACAAAATCTAGATTTTCTGCACCGCATTCGCTTCTTTTTTTATTTTTGGAATATATTATAAGATTTATTTAGAGTATGAATTTAGTTTTGAAATGTGCATTGTGCATTGGAAAAAGTTGTACACAATTTTTATGATTATTATTCTGGAATATTTTCTGGTACTGCGCTGTTTTTGTTATGAGCCAACAGAAAGAAAAATACCTCAATCGAATTTAAGGGAGAACGTTTAAAAAACGTCTTAAAACATAGGGGAACTGTTCTAAAATTCTATATCAACAGTTCAGTGTTGTATAAATAATGTCTATTAAATATGAAAAGACAACCGTAGGTGCTTACAACAATCAGTAGGTTTTGAGAAGAAATCGGAATTTTCAGTTCCAAAAACAATACTTTTGACAGTTTGCAAAAATTCACCCAAGATTTGAACAACGAAAGAAAATTCAACGTGACAGCTGACAAGTGACAGTTCTAGAGGCTCACTTTTATCTGGATGGCTTTGTTAATTGTCAAATTTGGGGTCTTGAAGCATCCCGCCATCCACTCGTCTCTGATTGCAGGCATTATCGAAACATTAAGCCAAGTTTTTGCAAAACTGTGCTGGAAAATTTTGACAAAACAGTGCATCATTTGACCGATATTACTCCGTATATAACCATGTATATGAATATGCAGAAAATTTCCGCCAAATTACGTGAATTTTTGCACAGCTTTTCAGCTATACTGGATAAACAGATGGAGGGTCGAAGTTTCTACGTCAGAAAGGCTTATAATGTAAAGCTTTGTTAAATTCCTCAAACAGCTGTAGAAAAATCTGACAGCTCTCCCAAGTTTTATCTGTCATGATATCTACTCCCAAGTAACCAATCGAAGGTCAAATTAGACCCTCCACAAAAGAGCAACCCACACATAAGTTAATTCAATGGCTGGTTTCTTCGAATCGATATAAATCGAACCAGCATATTCATTTTGCTTTCTGAATTCCGTTGGCGGTATTTGGTCTTTTATGGTTTCTTTTACACTCGCCAGAGTTTTTCCTCCAACAACGAAGCACCTTCGAATTGCTTTCCTCTTGTTCTTGTTCATCATGTAGGCATCCTTGAAATTTATAAATAAACAGGTGTTACAGTCACCCTTCTCGCCATAAGTCCGATCTGAAAAACGCAACGAAATTATAATTTGAATTCCAACTAAAACAACACTATACCTGTATAGATCTAACATACCCTGTCCCTGTCACCGGTGCCGTCCCGCGGGTAGATTCTGTGATAGAAATATAAAACAAAACAAAATAATAGGTATCACAAAAAAACAATTTCATTTCACTTAGGTACCTTATATTACGTTGCACCGCAGCTTTTTGCCTTTAATAATAGTCCCTCATTCGTCCATAGTTACCTGAAATAATAAAGAAAAATATATAAACAAAAATATTTAAATAATAATATGACTTACCCCGGCAAATCCATAGGTACGTGTTGTTTCTCGTTTTTTTTTTATTTCTTTGTTGACAGTCTGAAATGTCAAAAATGAGTAAGCTGAACCGGTAGAGTTCAGGGATGCAATGATAATGGAATGCCTAGATACATGTTGACAGAGTTCAGATTCAATGTTGGTTGAGTGAATTTGAAAATTCAAAGAGCAGGACGTGGAGATGGGATGAAGAAGGTAGCATGATCTCTAGCGGCTACTCCAGAAACGGAAGGTTGGCCAAGTATTTGTGGCAATATTATGTATGGGGCGTTATTGGCTGTGGAAGCCGAAGAGCTGTTTCTTAGCTGAAACCATTTGTGGTGCGAACAAAGACGAGATAAGACCAATCTCCCAATAAATGGCCATCGTGCCAATTAAGCATTTTTTTTGTATCTCAACATTTTTTGTGGTTGAAGTAAATAATAAGTCCTGGATAGGCAAATAATTTGATTAAATAATTTGTGTTATATTGATTATTGTGGTGAGTTTAGTGAAGTTATGTGAGACATAGGATTTTTAGTAATTTTAGTTAAATTTAACCAGATACCCTTCACTCTGGATAGAGGTCAAGTGGCGGTCATTGACTTCGCCCATACGCCATATACAAAGGAAGTCGTGACCGCCAAATAAAAAAAAAAGGTTTGGATGACCTGTCCGGTTCAGGGGTTTTGAGGAACTTCAGAAGCGCCAACCGACGTCAAGCAAGCCGTGAAAGAGGAAGTGACTGTGGTGTCCAGGAAAGACTCTCATCGTATCACCAGCCGTAAATTGCCTTCCAGAAACGTAACGCCTATGACGTCACCAGGTTTGGTAGTTTTAAAAAGTTTTTGTTGCCTCATGAGCGGTTATAATTTACGGGGTATAGTGGAATCCGAATTATATCCACCCCCCTTTTACCCCGCCAATGCAAAGAGTTCCTAAACAAAAAAAAACAGTTAAAGTCACAAATAAGAGAAAATATTTCAAACATCTATACCTAGGAGCGTCAAATTTCATCGTTTTTTTTTTGTATGTAATTGTTTTAGTTTTAAGTGGCGTGAGTTAAGTTTTAAGTTTTTCTTTTGATTTCTTTGCTTTAATTTATTATTTTTAAAGGAAATTTTTTTGTTTCGGCAAGTTATTCGATTTCCGTGGTCCGTTTTGTCTTCGCTTTTTTTTGTTGGTTTAGTTTTTTTATTCTCCCCCACCCTTCCCATACTGAGCTCACTCTGGGTAGTAGAATAGTAGGGAATTAAGTAAATTGGTGACCTTGACCTGCGGGAATCCGATTAAAGAGATTTTAACTATTAATTTTACTTTAAACTCCTTTGTATATTCATTTTTATTGTGTAAATTTTGGTTTTACTTGTACATTTATCTCTTTTGCCAGTTTTAATATTAATTTCTAATGCTTAAAATTAAATTTAAACTAAATAAATGTGCTTACCCACGCCCAAAATGAAAGCCATAAGTTTTATTCAAGTGTACAGACGCTTGATGAATTATTAAGTTGAACTTTCAGGGGGTGTGGAAGGGTGAGTAGCTGCAGTCGGTAAATGGCTTGATCCGGTGAAGACTCAATAATCATCGCTGGGGAAGTTCACAAATGGTCGCCGAACTTCCAGGTAGGGTGGGAAAAGTGATGGCCGCGCTGAATACCATCGACAGCACCCTCTCTGTGTGGAAATGTCCGTCTGCGCCTGAAAAGATGTTTTTTTTATTTTTTGTTGTGTAGGCACGATATATGTTTTGTATATAGGTATTGTTGGTGTGTGAGGACAAGAACCCTCACCATTCCGGCGAGCAGAGTCGAGCGAAACAAGCGTGCCCGTCTATCACATCCAACACTCCCCCCCTTCTCCATCTCATCCTATCCAACTGTCATTGCCTCATCCCGTTTCCTGTCTTTTTCAAATCCCAACGTCCTTAAAGTCCTAATACATACCTATTACAAATGGCGCCCAACGTTCGTTTGTCCTAGTCTTATGTCCTTTATGTAGTTTAGTCTAAGATTGTTTCTGCTACCAACAACAATGAACTCGTAAGTCTTCACATGAGTAGTTTGTGAAAATATCACAGTGAATTGCGACGAGTTTATTGTTGTTGACAGCAAAAATAATTGGAACCTGTTAGTATTTTGTCTATTCTATTCTTTTAATTCTTTCTTTCTGTGAATTTTACTATCCTGTCAAAATTTTCAATTTTCATTTCATAGTGTGTTAGTCTTACTTACATGGATTCAGTGGCCGTGATTAAGTGTCGAATCGTCTTAACATGTTGCATTGTTCCGTCTCTTCTCGTATATTGATGTGTTGCGACTCTCACCATCTCAAGTCTTCCAGCAAAGCCTTCCAGGTAGATTGGAATTGCGGAGATGGAGAGAAATACAACGATGTGTGTCCTTGTTCTACCCTCTCATCTTTTGTATTTGTTTTCCACATTGAGAGGATTTTTAGCATATAGTCCGTCCGCCGTCTTTCTCTCTTTTATATTTTTTTTTGTGTCCAAGCCGATCAAGCCTCGTTATTAGCCAACAAGGAAACCGCCGAAGGCAAGCACCCGAAGCACCCCCGAACTGAAATATATACAAAAAGCAAATATTCGTTTTTTTTTTTTAGTCAGTTTTAGATATAGGTACATACCTTTTATTTTATTTTTTTTGCGTGTGTAGATATTAGTTTAGCCGTCTCACACTAGCAATTATTACTTTTTGTTGCTTTTTAGTTATTTATTTTCTTGTTTTAGATATATTATCCTTTTATTTTTTTTTGTAGCTTGAGGTACAGATCCGGCTCACTGTTATATAGATTAGTGTGCATTTTTATTGTTGATTATACCCGTTCTAAGTGTGTCTACTCTCGTCAGCATTTTAGTCTTCCTGTGATGAGTTCACCTAAGGACGATTTTAAAAAGCACAAAGTTAGTCATAGTTATAACCCAGAGTCTAGAAAAATAATCACCCGTTCGCAATCACATTCAGCAGGAACTAGCTCTAGAACAATGTCTTTTGTTAAACATAGTCCACCACCAGCCAATAGGTCGGCAAAGTCTAAAACCACAACGTCTAGCCAATCTTTCTCCGATACTGGAAGTATGCAGGCGAACAGTGAATCTGCAACTTCTTCAGAATCTGTCTCAGCCCCATCGTTCAGTTCACTCAGCCAATTTGGTGCCGCTTCTATTGAAGCACAGAACGAAAGCACCCGAACTGTGGTCGATACGTCTGAAAAACAAAACCCAATCATTACCATAAGAAATCAGTCAATAACATCCGAAAAAGCAAATTTACCCAACATAGACTTTTCCATTAATCAAGCGATCAAAACCGCTTTTCAGTCTCAGCAAAGCTCTCTTCGAGATGAAATATCTGCTGATCTGCGGAAGGAAATGAGAACCAATTTTCTGGAATTAATGAAGGAGTTTCAAACTGCTGTTCAACCAGAACAGACACTCCCGAAGAATAGTTCTTTGAGCACAGGCACTATCCCTAAAGAAACTTTTCCTTTGCCCCCGCAGCCCTCAACGCAGCATGAGCAAGCTCAACTTAACGTTGCCGCTCAACCATTTCTTCCCAATGGAAATTACCACAAAAACAACAACCATAAATCGAGTAGAGCCAAAAACTCAAATAATAACTATCACCAACCTCATGCATCGTTTCACCAGGTGGGTCATCATTTTGAGATGCCCTACCCCAACCAACCAAGTCAGTCATTTGAGACAAATAGCCACTCAGGAGTAACAGGCCCAATAAAAATTGATAAGTGGGGAATATGTTTCGAAGGAAAGCAGGAGACTCTCGATGTGGAGGATTTTATCTTCCGTCTGGAAACACTCCAAAACAACTACCGCTGTTCGTGGTCGGAAATCTTAAGAGATTTCCACTTGTTGCTCTCAGGTGCCGCCTACGAATGGTACTGGCAGTACCAGAGAACCAACAACCGCCCGGATTGGCTCACGCTTCGAGAAGCACTCTTGCGCCAATTCAGGAACTCAAAATCAAACTTCGATATCATGAGAGATATCATGGACCGTAGACAAGGTACCTGGGAGTCAAGTGACGATTTCTTCTCCGCAATTTATAAAATGAAATCGCAATTACGGATGGAAATACCGGAAGGGGAATTAGTGCGCATATTAAAGCGCAATTTAAATGAGAGAATAGGAAAGATAGTGTTCCCCATGACCATATTTACAGTGGACCAATTGAGGAGCTCCTGCAAGGAAGTAGAAAATGCTTTCCCTAGCAGAGAGGCACCTAGGTCTCATAGGCTTGAGCCGAAATACACGGCTAATGAGCTTGACTATGAAGATACCCACCAGGCAGAACAATATGTTGCAGCAATGCAATATGGTGGCACACGTCCCAAGCTACCGCGTAATTATGTGAATCCAAAATCTTGGATTTGTTGGAACTGCCGTGTTGAAGGTCATTCCTTCGTGGAATGCCCGTCTCAGGTACGGAATATCTTTTGCTATCGATGCGGCCAGGAAGGGGTCATAACTCCTAAGTGCAAGCGTTGCAATCCGGAAAACCGGCAAACGAACGCGATGCAAACGGGGGAGTCGCGTTCGACACAGACCTCCGAGTCCCTAGAGAACCCGTTACACCATTGAAAAATGATAAACCTGAAATAAATAATAAAGAAATTAAAATTTTAAAAAGAGATAAAGATTCCAACTTAGTTGATACTAGGAAACGTTTTATAATTAAGCCGTTGCATGTTAGGATTAAGGAATATTATATAGCTAGAGGTAGGATACTTAAAAATAATAATGTGTGTACGTCCAAAGCCATTTTAAAAGCCCGAAATCGTTATAGAATTCGTAAGGAAATTAGAAAAAGTATAGCTTCAACCATAATCGACACCTCCAATGATCCCCGACCGTATGCCAAAATAGAGATAGCAAGCAAAAGAGTTTTCGGTCTTTTAGATAGCGGGGCTAGTGTCAGCTTCTTAGGAAAGGACTGCTTGAGTTTTGTCAAGTCACTAGACATACCGATCTTTCCTTTTAAATCGGATGTCAAAACAGCTGATGGCAAGTGCCAGTCAATTATAGGCAAAATTAAAACCTCCGTGACTTACAAAGGTCAAACCGAGCTGCTTACGCTATACCTAGTCCCAAGTCTAGAGCAAGAGCTGTACTTAGGTATAGACTTTTGGAAGACATTCCAAATTGCTCCCAATATTGTGAGTTCGATGACGATCACTGATTCTCCTAGTGACGACACACATCAGCTGTCTTTTAAACAAGAATCTGAGTTGGAGGCAGTGAAGCAAAAATTCTTATGTTTTACCAAACATGGGCTCGGTAAAACTTCGGTTGAGGAGCACGTTATCGATACCGGAGACGCGGACCCAGTCAAACAACGTCACTACCCCGTGTCCCCAGCGATACAAGCCCTCCTGTATGACGAGATCGATCGCATGATTAGCCTCGGAGTTATCGAGGAGAGTGAGAGCGCTTGGTGTTCACCGGTAGTCTTGATTCGGAAACCCGGCAAAAATCGTCTGTGCCTCGACTCCCGAAAGGTGAACGCCTTGACGAAGAATGACGCCTATCCTCTTCCCCATATCGACGGGCTACTCAGTCGTCTACAGGACACGTATTTCATCAGCAGCGTCGACCTGAAAGACGCATTTTGGCAAATACCACTGGAGGCACGGAGTAGGGAAAAAACTGCTTTCGCGGTACCGGGGAGACCCTTGTACCAGTTTACGGTCATGCCCTTTGGGTTGTGTAACGCAGCTCAAAGGATGTGCCGTTTAATGGACAAGGTGATCCCCTCACGATTAAAGGACCGCGTCTTCGTTTATCTAGATGACTTGCTCATCATTGCTCCCGATTTTGAGACCCATGTAGCCCTGCTGGACGAAGTTGCACAGTGCCTTAGGAGAGCCAATCTCACCATCAACTTAAGCAAATCCAAATTCTGCTTCAAAGAATTGAAGTATTTGGGCTTTATAGTTGGTGGTGGGATGTTGAAAACGGATCCATCCAAAATCGAAGCGATAGTGGACTTCCCAGTCCCCAAAAATCCAAGACAAGTGCGCAGACTTCTTGGTCTAGCAGGGTGGTACAGGCGCTTCATCAAGGATTTTTCAACCTTGACTGCCCCAATGACGGATACTCTAAAAAAGAAGCTAGGTAAATTTGAAATGTCATCTGAAGCCATTGAGGCATTTAAAAAACTAAAGACTGCATTGACGACTGCACCAGTACTAACTCACCCGGATTTTTCTCGGCGTTTTTATATCCAGTGCGATGCGTCAGAGTCCGGGATAGGAGCTGTTTTATTTCAGCGCAACGACAGCAACGAGGAATCGCCGATAGCCTACTTCTCTCAAAAGATGAACGCCTGCCAGAAAAACTACAGCGTTACAGAGAAGGAATGTTTGGCGGCTGTCACGGCTGTACACAAATTTAGGCCATACGTCGAGGGGATGGATTTTACTGTAATCACCGACCATTCCAGCTTGCGATGGCTTATGAGTCTCAAAGACTTGAGTGGGAGACTGGCGCGTTGGAGCCTCAAGCTGCAAGCATTCACTTTCGATGTGGAACATCGCAAAGGGTCGTTGAATGTGGTGCCAGATACCTTGTCCCGTGTTCATCTGGATAGTCTCGAAATCCAAGATATAGCTCCTTGGGTAGACTTGGATTCAGACGAGTTTGTCTCCAATGAATACAAGGATCTTATAGCCACCATCGAAGAACACCAAGATGAGCTGCCAGACCTAAAAGTGGAGGAAAACTTCGTTTATATGCGTTCCTTGCTACCCGCTGGTGACGAAACGGCGGAACATACCTGGAGGTTGTGGATCCCATCCGCGTTAACCGAGGATATCATCTCTCGGGCTCATGATCCTCCCCAGGCGTCTCACGGTGGCATTGCAAAAACGCTGTATCGAATTCGCCAATACTTTTACTGGCCAAATATGACCGTCCAGATAAGACGTTACGTGTCTAACTGTTCTATATGTAAACAGTGCAAGCCGTCAAATCAAGTGCTTCGTCCTCCTATCTCTAACAGTTATTGTACCGATCGTCCGTTCCAAAAAATTTATATAGACTTCTTGGGTCCATATCCCAGATCCAAGTCCGGCAACTGTTATGTGTTTGTTGTGCTTGATCACCTGTCTAAATTCGTTCTTTTGAAAGCGTTAAGAAATGCCAGTACCATAAATGTTGTCCAATATTTACGTAACGATGTGTTTAATATGTTTGGTGTACCACAGATTATACACTCTGACAATGGGAAGCAATTCTTAGCAAGAGACTTTCAAGATCTTTTGAAAATGTATGGCATACGTCATTTCAAGACTGCTAACTATTCCCCCCAATCAAATGCGTCAGAGAGAGTTAATAGAACTCTTCTAGCAGCCATCCGTTCATATCTCAAAGATGACCAACGTGACTGGGATGGCCATCTTGGTGACATTGCGTGTGCACTACGTAGTTCTGTTCACATATCTACCGGGGTGTCGCCATATTTTGCTCTCTTCGGGACAAATATGATGACCCACGGTAGCAACTATGAGCTTGCACAGAAACTCAATGCCATAGAGGATGGTGAACTGGTAACTCTCTGCCGACAAACGCGATTGCAGTGCCTACGTGACAAAGTTAAACAAAATATATTAAAGGCAAACGAGCAAAGCGCGAAGTCATACAACACAAGATCACGAAATATTAATTTTCTACCTGGACAAGAGGTATTCCGAAGAAACTTCGTCCTCAGTGACACCTCGAAATACCTCGCCGCGAAACTTTGTCCAAAATTTGTTAAATGTAGAATAATTAGACCGATCGGTAACAATATGTATGAGTTAGAAAACCTATCAGGCAAAAAAGTGGGAGTTTTCCATGCAAAGGACTTAAAACAATAAGCTGTTAAGTATGTCCGTATTGTTATGTATCACTAATGTAAATAATAAAGCAATATATATGTATCTTTATGTCTGTTTGAAGTCAAACATAAGTATTATTTATTAAGTTCTTGTCTTATTTATTTAAGTTTATGTATAATAGTGCAATATCTTAGGCAATTTAGATTATAAGTTAGTATCTAAGCATATTATAGTTTATTTATTTATTTGTGCACGTACATTCTATTATTTATTTATTTATTAGTGTATGTTTTCAATCTATGTAGTCATATATGTTATTTAATACTTATATCTAAGGTTAGTTATACAATTTCATGTTCACTTCAACTGTGATATACATGTTATTTATAATTGTTACGTCTTATAGTTATATTATGTTTATTTATTTACTTATTTATTATATTATCTCTCAGTATATCTATTTATTTATTACAATCTATTTATTCGTTACGACTTATGTCCAAATATGTATATAATATTTTGTATTTACATGTTAACTTATTTTTATGTTAATTTATTACTAGGTTAAGTATTTATGTATGTAACACATGCTTATATGTTGTCTTATATCTATATACCACTATGATAAGCACTTACCGAAACTTATGCCCGGCTTACAGAGCGTGGGGTTCTTCACCACGTTGAATCCACAAAACAGACCAAGTGGCTGACTGTCTCTGTCCCCGTTGTCGTTAGAATCTCCAACAAATCCAGAGATTTGTTACAGTCACCCTTCTCGCCATAAGTCCGATCTGAAAAACGCAACGAAATTATAATTTGAATTCCAACTAAAACAACACTATACCTGTATAGATCTAACATACCCTGTCCCTGTCACCGGTGCCGTCCCGCGGGTAGATTCTGTGATAGAAATATAAAACAAAACAAAATAATAGGTATCACAAAAAAACAATTTCATTTCACTTAGGTACCTTATATTACGTTGCACCGCAGCTTTTTGCCTTTAATAATAGTCCCTCATTCGTCCATAGTTACCTGAAATAATAAAGAAAAATATATAAACAAAAATATTTAAATAATAATATGACTTACCCCGGCAAATCCATAGGTACGTGTTGTTTCTCGTTTTTTTTTTATTTCTTTGTTGACAGTCTGAAATGTCAAAAATGAGTAAGCTGAACCGGTAGAGTTCAGGGATGCAATGATAATGGAATGCCTAGATACATGTTGACAGAGTTCAGATTCAATGTTGGTTGAGTGAATTTGAAAATTCAAAGAGCAGGACGTGGAGATGGGATGAAGAAGGTAGCATGATCTCTAGCGGCTACTCCAGAAACGGAAGGTTGGCCAAGTATTTGTGGCAATATTATGTATGGGGCGTTATTGGCTGTGGAAGCCGAAGAGCTGTTTCTTAGCTGAAACCATTTGTGGTGCGAACAAAGACGAGATAAGACCAATCTCCCAATAAATGGCCATCGTGCCAATTAAGCATTTTTTTTGTATCTCAACATTTTTTGTGGTTGAAGTAAATAATAAGTCCTGGATAGGCAAATAATTTGATTAAATAATTTGTGTTATATTGATTATTGTGGTGAGTTTAGTGAAGTTATGTGAGACATAGGATTTTTAGTAATTTTAGTTAAATTTAACCAGATACCCTTCACTCTGGATAGAGGTCAAGTGGCGGTCATTGACTTCGCCCATACGCCATATACAAAGGAAGTCGTGACCGCCAAATAAAAAAAAAAGGTTTGGATGACCTGTCCGGTTCAGGGGTTTTGAGGAACTTCAGAAGCGCCAACCGACGTCAAGCAAGCCGTGAAAGAGGAAGTGACTGTGGTGTCCAGGAAAGACTCTCATCGTATCACCAGCCGTAAATTGCCTTCCAGAAACGTAACGCCTATGACGTCACCAGGTTTGGTAGTTTTAAAAAGTTTTTGTTGCCTCATGAGCGGTTATAATTTACGGGGTATAGTGGAATCCGAATTATATCCACCCCCCTTTTACCCCGCCAATGCAAAGAGTTCCTAAACAAAAAAAAACAGTTAAAGTCACAAATAAGAGAAAATATTTCAAACATCTATACCTAGGAGCGTCAAATTTCATCGTTTTTTTTTTGTATGTAATTGTTTTAGTTTTAAGTGGCGTGAGTTAAGTTTTAAGTTTTTCTTTTGATTTCTTTGCTTTAATTTATTATTTTTAAAGGAAATTTTTTTGTTTCGGCAAGTTATTCGATTTCCGTGGTCCGTTTTGTCTTCGCTTTTTTTTGTTGGTTTAGTTTTTTTATTCTCCCCCACCCTTCCCATACTGAGCTCACTCTGGGTAGTAGAATAGTAGGGAATTAAGTAAATTGGTGACCTTGACCTGCGGGAATCCGATTAAAGAGATTTTAACTATTAATTTTACTTTAAACTCCTTTGTATATTCATTTTTATTGTGTAAATTTTGGTTTTACTTGTACATTTATCTCTTTTGCCAGTTTTAATATTAATTTCTAATGCTTAAAATTAAATTTAAACTAAATAAATGTGCTTACCCACGCCCAAAATGAAAGCCATAAGTTTTATTCAAGTGTACAGACGCTTGATGAATTATTAAGTTGAACTTTCAGGGGGTGTGGAAGGGTGAGTAGCTGCAGTCGGTAAATGGCTTGATCCGGTGAAGACTCAATAATCATCGCTGGGGAAGTTCACAAATGGTCGCCGAACTTCCAGGTAGGGTGGGAAAAGTGATGGCCGCGCTGAATACCATCGACAGCACCCTCTCTGTGTGGAAATGTCCGTCTGCGCCTGAAAAGATGTTTTTTTTATTTTTTGTTGTGTAGGCACGATATATGTTTTGTATATAGGTATTGTTGGTGTGTGAGGACAAGAACCCTCACCATTCCGGCGAGCAGAGTCGAGCGAAACAAGCGTGCCCGTCTATCACATCCAACACTCCCCCCCTTCTCCATCTCATCCTATCCAACTGTCATTGCCTCATCCCGTTTCCTGTCTTTTTCAAATCCCAACGTCCTTAAAGTCCTAATACATACCTATTACACAGGGTATACCTATGTGTGTTGTGTTGATTTCTTATTTCGGGAGTCGGGACTCTGCCGTATCTTGATGAGGTTAATCTATTTTTATTATTAATAAAGGGTTTTCCAATAAGAGTTGCTTTTGTGAATGACCCGCTATTTCGGTAGCTGTCACTTTTGAAGCTTTTATTCTATGACATTTGACAAGTAGAAACGACGCCATTACTAAAAATGGAACGATACACGCTTCAACAACGCATTGAAATTATTAAAATTCACTACAAAAATGGTGAAATCTTGCAGTCACAGTTCGCAACAACAGTTACGGTGAATGGATTGCGCTATCGAGAGATGATTAATGATTTTTTATGGTCGGAGTTGGATGGTATTGATCTGGACAACGTTTACTTTCAACAAGACGGCGATACACAAGCAACGAAACCATTGATCTTTTACGGGAAATGTTTCCGGACCGTGCTATCTCTCGAAGAGGTGATCACAATTGGCCACCGAGATCTTGTGATTTAACACCTTGCGATTTCTCCCTTTGGGGCCACGTGAAAGATAAGGCCAACAGCCTAGCGTCGATTCAAGACGTCAAAGATAAAATTCGTGAGGCTATCGAGGACATAGGGCAACCACTTTGCGATTTGGTTATGGAAAATGGTCCTGTATGCATGCTCGTGGTGGCCATTTGGCTGATGTTGTTTTTCATTATTAACGGCATACCTTCCTCTTTATTATGAAATAAACATGCGATCATTTATCTCAAAAAATGGCATTTTTCTTTGAATACCAAAATAACACCTCTTATTGGAAAACCCTTTATATTGCAAACCCGCATTAATCCTACCATACAAATACCAGAGTTGCTTGCGTTTTATATTCAGTTTTGCAACTTTAATCGGTGGAGCATGGATCACAGATTCTTTGGAAGGACCTTTTTTTATTTATACTTTTGAGTTTGACAAACTGTGCCAAGTATAATATAATGTGTGGAAAATGTCAAAGGATCAAGAAAACTTTTTCAAGTTTGTTCAACCTTAGCTATGGAGTATCTGGGCGCAATGAACTTTTGAGTAGCATCTAGCATACCATTCAAGGGAATAGATTTCTTTTTTGTTTTCAAACTTTTGATCAAAGGCAGCAAAGTTCCAAGGACATTCCATGTGCTGCTATGTGTTCCTTCCAGCAGACGTCTTCTCAGCAATTCTTGAGAGTCGTAATTCGGTCGTATATAATATATATTCGTACCAGAGGTTGGATAACACAAATTTGATTGACACCCAAATATTCCCACAAATGCCTGTCGCTCAAAATTCGTCGGTGGATGGCATTTCACGCATTTCCTGATTCTGGCAGCAAACAGAATAAATACCGATTAAATAAAATCACCACAAAACATCTTGATGGTGTCCCAGTTCCAGCCGAGGTTAAAGTGCCTTCGTTCACATTATATACTATCCTATCTGCAAACATACACAGCCACAGCTACATAAATACCCATTGAATGCGCTCGTACTTCCACAAAGCGAGGTGAATGCATTCGCGTCGCAGAAAGTAGCATATAGCTGGCTGCTAACACATCGCGCGCAGTGAATACCAAATGTCATTGCATGTCACTGCTGCAACTGCAAAAGGAGAGGTGCTGCAGCTGGGGGCTTATCTCTTAGGCCGTACTACTGGGTTAATAATTCCGCAGACTTTGGTGTGCTGCACATACACACAGTCATCCTTTTTGGTTGTGGCGCAAAATCCCTTGTGCTAATAAATAGACAGAGACACTCCATGAATGTGCGCGATGTGGTCCTCTAGGACAAAGTAAAAGATTATTATGTCAATGACCGCCATTTGTGCTGGTACACTACTATTCAGTTTTCACAGCGACTTAAGAGTGATGCATTTCAAAAATGACTATGAATAGAAAAAGGTACAGCAACTTCTTGCGCACTCACATACAGCGAAACCATTATGTAGCCTTCATTGCGGACGCGGTGTATAGATACTTTTAGCAGTCCGCCCACATCTATTTTCCACGCTGGCTGATGTATTTTTATATGCGCTGTGCACCCTTAAGTGCATTATTTTATCGATTTCACAAAGGGTAGACGGGTAGACCGGAGACTCACTGAAACGAGGGGAAAATTGCGTTGTGCATAAATTTAATAAAAGCAGACGTAGCTCTGTGCGCTGAGCTACTACTATGCGATGATGACGCTGGTGCCATGGCCAAAGGGGATGAAAAAGGTAATGCGTGACAAAATTATCACTCACTGGAAGAAGCGAACGAACACACAAGACACAACACACAAGTCCCGCTGCAGTAGGACAAAGGGCCTAACTACGTCGCTGCAAAACTGTTATTGCGTACGTTAGCTGTTCCCTGAGTAGCTATCAGCCGCACGAGTACAAGTGTGTGTACGCGGTTGGTTTGTTTTTCTTTTTGTCAAATCCGTTTCCTTTGTTTGGTGCGGCGAGGGTGGTTTTCGTTTTTCGTTTTCACTCTTCATTTCAAGTTTCGTCAATTTTTTAATGTAAATAAACAACTCGAGCTAATTCGCTCCAAGGGATAAACAACATCAGCCGCACCGCCACAGACAACTTATGAGAATGAGAATGGGCAGTCTAGCATCTAATTTGATTTATCCCCCTCAGAACTCAGAAGTTGGGATTGCGATTGCATAAAAAGTCGATTAAGAGCGAAGGACTTGGGTTTTTGCCGTCGCGTCGTGCTGCGTTTGGCCATTAAAACAATCCGTAAGGATATCAACAGGAAAAAAGAAAACGTAAACATAAAATGTATACATACCTAACCATCAAGGTATGCCTCTGCCTACCCTTACCTACCCCCGTGGGGGTGCCTGGTGTACGCGCATGCATTTAGCAAGTAAATAATCGCAATATTTATATTCACCACTTGGTTTACACTGCGAACTGGCAACTGGGAACCACCGGGAATCCGTGGTAAAGCAGGAATGCTTAGATATAAGCAGTGAAATCGGAGTGCCACTTGAGTGTTTACTCGCAGCAAAAACACGGAATCGGAATTCGAATTCGCCGTCAATGAGTTTTGATGGATTACGAGTACCTATCTGTGTTTTTATTTGCTTCGATTTATTCGTGGATAAACCGTAATTCTATCCGAACACCGGTTAATTTAAAATTAAATCTTCTAAACAGACAAGTTCGACTCTTGGAAACCATTAAAGCGGCAAATTCTTAATCTTTTCATCCAAGAGATCAAGGGCGGGTTTTGTATTTGATGACCAAACGTGTTTGACAAGTGGAAACACAGATTATACTGCGGTTGGTTCTAATTGGTTATTAAACAAATTTCACCGGAAGCCTTAGCAAATTCAATTCGCAATTAGGGAGGAAAATCCATCACGGTTCAGCGGAGAGGAGACAAACGTCTTGAGGTTGGAGAAGGTGAATCAATGTTGGTTAAATTTTAGACTGGAGTGCGCAGAATGAGGCTTATTTTACTTTCAATTGATGCTCACAATTTATGTACCTGCCTTTTATATGTAGGTACTCCGTATAGCTATGAAAGTAAGGACTTGAATTGCCATAAAATTCGGAACAGCCTTCGAAGTGTTCTTTTTTTTCACGAAGACTTACGAGTTATTTTAATTCTTTTTTACGACTTCTGTCAGAAAAATATCCTTAATATAAGTAAATTGTTACTTTTTGTTCGACTGTAAGGTGTTTGACCGGAACAGAGTTAGAAACTACTGCACGAACTTGGATCGGGTTTTTTATAGTTGCATTGTAAAATGTCTCTCGATTACAATACATAAGTATCGAAGCAATTTACCATCTAGCTCTTTGGACTGCATTCGCCGATGTAACAATCTAATCTTAAAGTTGAACATGTTGATTTTTAGATGAAGCGAAACAGGGTGAAGCGAGGCCTTGTTTAATGTAAGATAAGTGGGTAGGTAGGTAGGTGTGGCGGTTTATTTAAAAACCCAAGTGGTTAAAGATTGTCGAATAGGAGAATCTAGATCCAGCCTGTGGAGTTCAAAAAGGTTATCAGTTCTCTATAATACTACTTTTTGAGACCTCCTCAAGGGAGTCGAAGAAGGGTTTACTCATAGATCGCGCTGTCTGGCCCCAGCTAGTGCTGGACAGGCGCAAAGGTAGTGAGTGATTATTTCCTTTTCGGCTGCCCCATTACAGCTGCCGCAGTGTGTATTATTTGGGATGCCTAATCCAATTGCGTGTTCCTCTATTGGCCTGGGGTTTTCGCTGTCATTCTGGCAATATCTTTATAAACAAAATATTGCTAATTACACAAAATATTGGGAATTACAACTTGTTCGTTGAAATTCTTTAAACATTTGCATTTTGACAGTCAAATTTCCGAATACTGCCTTATTGGGAAGCCATAATTTATTTTCCCTGTCGGTATGAGAGAGAGAGACAGAGAGGTTGACAACCGAAAGTTATTGTTGCCGATAAAGTTTTGATGTTCTGTCGAGTCTCGGTTTCTAGGGAAGTAAACAATTGCCCTCACAACGCACCTGGTCTCCCTGCGAATCTATAACAAAAGTTCGGGTAGCCTAAGTGCTAAATAAAATAAGTCTTTCGGTATATTTCACAGGAGCACATTGTTACAAAAATATTCAAACCAGGGCCCATAGCTGCCCCTTGCTTAGTCAAAGAGTTTTGCTATGCTTACTAACCATAGAACCTTGATCGCGCTAGTTGGACCATTGGTGTTCCGACACTGGGACCGAGGGATGGATTCCGGAGTTGGAGCTGGTCCCCTTGGACCCAACACCAAAGTTTCGATACCCATGGGAATGCGTCCCACGGTTTATCAAGCGGAAATCCATGCGATCGAAATTTGCGCTGATCTAATCTCCAAAAAAGGTATTAAGGGCGCCATTATACAAATTTTCTCAGACAGTCGGGGAACTTTACAAGCTTTAGTGTCCAATACAATGGAACCCAAAACAGGTAAATGCTGCTACGAAGCTCTGCAAAAAACTGGGCTGGGTACCGGGTCATCATTGTATTGCAGGCAACGAACATGCAGACAAACTAGCTAGGCCTGGTTCCGAATCTGTCCTCTGTGGACCAGAACCCTCCTACACAGTCAATTGGGCTACTGTGCTAAGGCTAATTAATAAATGGGAAAAACAACTTCGTCTTGAACACTGGGAAAATGTCCTGGTCTAAGGCAATCCAAACGATTAATTAATCCTTACCCTGCAAGGAAATCCTTAAGCTCAGTAAGGATAGATAATAAATATAAGCCAACTAGTGGGCTTCTTCACAGGTCATTGTGGCCTTCGTTATCACCTCAACAAAATGAACCTATGTCCGGAAACAGAATGTTGATTCTGTCTGGAGGATGTCGAATCCTCTGATCACATTTTCTGTGACTGCCCGGCTTTTCATTGGTTGAGGAAACGTGTCTTTAAAAGAGAGACTCGTAAACCAGCAGATATTGCACACTCTGCCACTAAGGACTTATTAATCTTCATAAGGGAGGTTGATTAACCTTTCCCCATTGATACAATAGATCTTTCAGGTCGCAGTGTCAACCAACTGGGCATGGGACCATAGAACCTCTGATACCCCATGTCCAATAAGGTTTCTCCATCTCAAGTCAAAACCCTCATGAATTATTTTGTATCCGGTTTGGTGAATATCAGAGTATTTCGCTGGGTCTTCAACATGGACGACATCGATGAAAACGAGAACTCGTTTCCTTCTATACCATTTGTGTCCTATGTAGCCTGGTGATTGTGCTAAGATCATCACAGTTGCGGCATTAATGATGGTCTGCTCATTTGACATCGGGATACGACATCGGCGAAGACCAGTCTCTTGTGTTTGTAAGCTCTTTTTAAAGTCACACTTTGTCAGAAATTAAAGAATCCGCACCTTTTGCAGAGTCGTTTCCTGTTTTCTATGGACTTTTGTTGGCGATTTCATTCTTGATGCCCACTTACTTTAGTCTCCTATGCATGATAAACCTATATACAGTCCAATCAGCAAAAATGTTCATACACTTCATGACCGGTCGCTTATTTTATGACAATTTTGTCCAGTTAATAGCCAGTTCGGTGCACTAACTAGAGGTATCGTGAAGGATTTCAGGTGGAAGTCTTCCCTTGTAAGCAATGTAAATCAGTGAACATTCCACGAAAATATTGCTACCGAAAGAGGTGAGTATTTCACGTGCATACATCCGAAGGTTCTATTTTCCTAAGGCTTGCCGTTGTTTTATAACAACTTTTTTTCGTGGAGAATTCGCTCTGATATACCATTCACCAGTTCCATTCCAAGGAGGAGATGAGTTACCGGAATCAGCTAACTACCTCGGAACACGAGCGCTGCAGCTCATCCGCTACCAGTAATATTAAAGGTCCCTTCATAAACGGAGTCCGAATATCTCGAAGCAGCTCTTTACACATAAATTTAGAAAATGTTTCGGCCCAAATAAAGGAATTCCTATATGTAGTAGAAAAAAGAACTGTATTCCCTAAACAGCCAGTTGCCAAAAAATGTGAGGTGGCTATGAGTTGGGTATGAGTTAATAGTCAGAACGATTTTGTAATATTTGAGCTACATACAATTTAAACAAAAAAAAAAAACTCACGCAAATCATTCAAAACATTCCGAACTTTTCTTTTTCTTAAGTTTCGCAAGGACTCAAACTTCGGTCCTCCAAATTCAATAGCGCCATACCTACCTAACGTAATTTTTAATGACAACCTTCATTTTACGACCCCACTGTGGTGTCAGTTTTATACAAAACTGGATATTGTGGCCTACAATAGATTTAAGGAGAGAATTTTAAATGACTAAAATGATATTTGTCCTCTTTGAAATCTGAGTGTGTTCGACAAATTTATATGATCCTTTTGGCATAAGTTGCTACCTACACACATTTATGAAACATAGACCACTTTACGATGAGAACATGTCAGGATTTACTCCAGAGGTTTTAACGACAACTTCGGTTTATGTTTCTTTATTTATGCCGACTCCCCTTGGAGCTCAGTATACACAGAAGCCAGATAGTTCCTACTACCCACATCCGTCTGACCTACAAAAACGATCAACCTCAGCATTAAATCAATCAATAGTCCGTTTGTCGCCCAAGGAGAATAGCCGACAATAAAATTCACCAAACCACCCTCATCGCCGCCCGTGTCCTGCTGCTCATTCACCTTTTATCGTTTAATTAGCACTATTTGGCCGCATATAGAATTCACCCCCAAACCGAAAAAGTAGTACAACAAAAAAACAGTCCCCGTTCATCATAAACTTACCAGTTCCATTCACTTGCAACCCTGGCCATGGGTTGGCAAATTTACACCCTCAAACCGGAATCAATGCACCCTCACAATGTGCACCCCGCTCCGAAGTGAAAAGTCAAAACGGAAAACCATAACCGTACTACTGCCATCCTGCTCTGAAGAGGGAAAATGTCTTCCCCTGCAACACATAAAGTGCATTCGCACTCGATGACACCGGTTGTCCTTGTCTCTTAACATCAGTACACACAGTTCGTGCTCGCTTTTGTTGTGATTTCGTTCCACATTTGTACAAAGCGCAGCAGCAGAAATCAGGACACCAAGACAGCATCCCTGCTGTAGCTATTGGATTCTTGGTGAAACTCTCCCCTGTTCAGTAGTAGCTGGATAGGGTATCGAGTTTGTGATCTTTGGACGGTTAGAAGACGTAACTTGTTTTTTTTTTCTTTCTTCTACCAAAATTAAAACAAAAAATATACTTTTGTGCTGTGAAAATAGTTAATATCCCTGCAACTGAACACGGTTTCGAGTTTGGAAATATGTTTGCAAAAATATTTAAATAAATAAAATTAGGATTAAAAAAATCGTGTATCCGTCAGTGCCCGAAAAAAGGATTAGAGATACAACGAAAAGTGTTTTAATTTGGTCCATTCCTGTCACATATGCGTGTGTGTACTGCTTTTCCTATCTCTCCCTCACCTAGCCAGCCGAGGTCACTAGGTCGCCCGGGAGCTCCTTTTCGTTTTTTTTTTATTTTCAAAAAAAGATCGACCCCACCCCGAGCTCTGATTTTTTTTCTCGCATTCCCATCTAATTTAAATACCTAAGCATCTTATATGTGAAGAAAAAAGTTTTTAAATTTTCTCAACCCCGCCTGTGAGTCCTTGTTGAATCCAAGACGTGTATACCTACACAAAATAATTATGTGGATTGTGGAGGGAATCTCCTGCGAGAATAACATACAAATCTTTTGAAATGTGTACTTTTTTTTATTTTCCTGTTTTGCGCAAATATCTCTATTATACATAAAAATCAAAGCTTGCTGGTGGTTAGTGTACCTCCATGAACGTCCTTGAGCACGCAGAATGAGCTTTCATTTCGTGCTCCTCTCCTGGAGTATCCAGTAGAGGAGAGAGATAACACAGTAGATGGTATGCGGGATACCTGCTTACATGACTTGTGCGATAATTGCTTCCAAACTCGAAAACGTATCTAACTGTCTTTTCTCTTGAATAATTTATTACGTGTGTATGTTTTGTGTTGTCTGCCCTCAAAAGTATACAACGAATTTTTGTTTTCTTGACTTCGTCCATTTATACTTGAGTGTTGTTCTTTATCGAGTGATGCGTAAAAAAATGTGATCTTGTGTGAAATCGGAAGAAATTATAAAGTTGGTGTAACTTTTGATATATAAAAAAAATCGTGTAAGAGAAATCCAAATTACTGTAACATTTTTCGACAAAAGAAAATAACTATGGGCGGTGGTGAAGTGAAAGTTGCCACAGTCGATGTGGAGGGTGGCGATAACATGGCAACGCTGCCAGTATCCCGATCACATACCACTGGCAGCAATGACAGCGCCGAAAAGAACAATCTAGCCAACAAGGAGATGGAGCTGAAAAATGTTATGCCGCAGCCATTGCAAAGGTTAATACACTGATTCGATGTTTCATTACTTGTTTACACATTATTTACAGTGCGAAGTGCAGGTTTGACTTTTTTCCAACTTTTTTGGTACATGAAATTGTCACAGTTAATATATTGAGCCTGCCAACTTTTGTCGCAGAAACGCATTGTCTTCATATAACAGGCAGACAAATAGACTTGCCCTTGTAGAAAAGCTACCAACAAGCTCCAATTATCTCAATCTCTTGAATGCTATCTGACGTCTGTTAGGTAACTTGTGCACGTTTGTTTATCAATGTTAATGACTGTATTTTAAATTCCCCTTCATTCGTCTGTGCTGTCTGTCGTTGCTCACTTAGTTCTGTATGGTAATGGGCAGTAGAGGGCTTTAATGTTTGTAATGCTTTAAAGATAGAGCAGTGAATCACTGAGAACTAAGCGAGGGGTCTAAGTTTTTTTTTTCGCAAACCCACGCGAACGTCCGGCAAACATATATACTACCCCTATAAATGCCCTCGAAAAGCTGCTCAATTCAGCCGCTTGAACTCTGCATACAGTTATGGGTCCTCCCAAAAATTAAAAACTCACTTAAACTAACCAATGGATCTTTAATTAGCGACTTGACATCTTCAAACTTTCAGTTTGAACGCACCCTTAACCGATTACCGAACTGTCAATGTCAAAATATTTCGTAGAATCAACATTTTCCCACGAAGGAACAACGTTTACAAATAATTAAAATTTACTACCTAAATTCTGAGTCGGTGGTTGCAACTTTAAGAGCGTTAACGCCAATTTTCATCTTCAGCGATAAGGCTTATTTTTGGTTAAACGGCTTCGTCAATAAGCAAAATATGCGTTACTGGACAGGTGAATACATTCATGTCCTTTATGAAACAGCACTTCATCCGCAAAAAGTCACTGTTTGGTAGGGTTTTCATGCCGGTGACGTCATTGGGCCGTTTTTTTTCGTCGACGAAAATGACCGTCACGTTACTTTAAATGGTATTCGCTACAGAGACATGTTGGAACGTTATTTCTTCCATGCAATTGAATTGGACATCAGTGATATGTGGTTCTAACAAAACGGTGTCACAAGCCACACAGCGGGTGCAACAATCGAGTTATTGAAGTCCCGGTTCGGTGAAAGTATAGTATCTCGAGAAACTTCGAGACGTAATATATATAAATGTTTTGATAGTAATTCACTTTGAGATATCTCAAGTAGTTTGCATTTTATTTAAAAAAAAGTTGTCAACGAAAGAACCTTTATAAACCCGTTGCGTCAACTATTTTAATATATTAGATGAAGCTTTAAGTGCTAGAAATGCGCTTAAAAAAGGACCGAGAAATATCTAGACCGTGAAAAATAACAAGCTATAACCGCTTAAACCGATTTAAGACGAAAGTCAGCTGTGTGATCCATAATCTGCATGTTCTGTTCTGTTATAGAAAAAAATTCTGGATTTTTAACTTTATTTTTCATTACATTTCAGTTTTTTCCAGACTTAAAAATAAGTTTCAAAGTTCCTTTCTCGAAAATGGAATTGTTGGACATAAGCGGTTTTTGCTTGTGGCCACAGATATAATTATTCTGACGAACTATTCGTTGCGTCATTAAAGATTGAAAATAAAAACAAACGAAAACCTAGATCCACGGTCCTCTGTGAGTCTGTTTTGCGCCGCTGTTTATATTTTAATTTTAAGACGGAGTTAAAAATGATAAAAACGCACTCCAAAACAAGGACCGGGAAGACTATTCGCTGTGCCATTATATTCGCAAGAAAAGGACAAACGAATATTTGTGACTAGTCGCAAATTCAGTCGAGTGTGGCCCAGGAAAATTAAAGCTTTCGCTGTCATTTTATGAGTGTCTGAAACAGGTGACACAGTACTATATATACCTACAGATAGGTAGGTATACTTTTTAAGGTATAATCGGTCTTGCAACGTGAATTTCCTTTTGTTCTACTATTTCGATCAAAGATAGGTGACCTCTGTGCCTATTTAGTAAGTTCATTGTTTCGTACTGGCACAAAAACTTTGAATACATTCCCAATATCATACAGCTTGAACCAGACCATTGCTAAGTCCTCCTTCCTATTCTCGTATGTAATTGACCTTTTTTTCCAACAATTGGTTACCCAGCCACCTTGTTACTGAATTCTATTCTCTATTGCAGACAACACTCTATGGAGACTTACGTGTTATGTCCTCGTTTTGTGTCCTCATTTGCGAGAGCTTCTCTAGCAGGCATTTTTACTGTCAATATTTCTATTAAAAGTATTTTAAAAAAGTAGTATTGGCTAATATACTAACTGGATAGTGGACTATGATGAAAAGGAAGTGCACAACGCGTTGATTTACTTTTTGAGCTGCAGCAAGTGTGAATAGGTGCAAATGTCTTAACTGAACAATTGACAATCAATTTTTGTACTTTTCTTCCTAACTTTGCTGCAAAACAAGTAGTTTGGTTATAAGTTATAACAATGAATGCTCGTTTGAGGCATATAACATAGGTTTTAGGTGGCTATATGCAAAGAGCGGTTTTATACCCTAACCCTGTATAACGAGTCGTATTGAGTTGAAATCTTGCACTCTGATAGGGAAGTCAAAATATTAATCAAGTATTTGGACGTTTTTCAAAGTGACCCCTTTTTGAGTGATAAAATACTGAAGTTTTGTACTTTTCTAGAGGATTAGCACAGAAAATAAATAGGACACGAATTTTAATGATGCTTTGATTTCTCCTCCATGCCCCTTTTCTGGGGGGACAACTTTTGAAGGAAATAACTAAAAACCCCTTAGCAAAGCCACGGTGTGATCCTATTTTTATACATAAATAAAACAAAAATTAAGAAAAATAAAACACATTCAGAGTATTTGAAATGTTGAAGTGTTTTAATCTTAGCCTAAAATTTATTAGAGAAATGACGATAGGATGTTTCTTGAAGGTAGGATGTTTCTTGTACTCATTTTGGTTTGCCGTTTCCCTTTTACTCCAACCAGCAGTTAGAAGAAAAATATTCGAAAATGATCATGCGCCCGTAGTCATACGGGTCATAAAATAGTCTTTCTTAAAAATTCAATACCCAGATAGTTAATATATTTTGTAGGATTTTCTTTTAATGATATTTATCCCTGAAAAGAAACACCGAGCTTCCTTTTTATATATAAAAGAAGCTTTTAACAAATTTCTTAGTGAACTTAGATTTAAATCTCTCTCCAGGCTGAATGTGGTGTAGCATCGAGTGGCTGAATATTATTTTCTGTCGGTCTTTCCACCGTATGTACGAGTATAGATATGTGTTTGTTACGATTCACGATTTAAAAAAAAAGCTTTAGGCGTCTGAGCCTTATTCAGATTATCCGACATTTTCGATTGCATTTGGGGTTTCGCTGGATTTTTTCAAGAACGTGTCTAGTGATTTGGATGTAATTCGACAACAGAGTTCAAATGCTGACTTTTGAAAATCTTCCTTGGGTTAGCTTGTGTACTCGCAGTGCAGTGTTACCTCTGAAAGTTTTCAGAAATTATTAAAAAAAAAAAGTCCCATTCCGATCTTGATATTTTCTTTTCTTTCTTAAAGAAACACAGTGTTATTTTTTTATTACCGATATAATTACAATTCAAATTCAGTTCAAAATAAATTCTTTCGAATTCAACCAAATAGACTGAATAATTTTGAACTATAGCAAAAACTTTCTACATTTTTAAAAGGGAGTCCGAATTCACTGATTTTCAAACAGATGAGTCCGGAGTCCAGGCGTTCAAAAATGAGTTGAAATTACTCCAAAGCGTCCGAAGGTGACGCTGCTCATATGTCTCTGCAACGTTCATGTGTTAATTGTAAATTTAGATTAGTGTTGAGAATCTATTACATTTGTTCCCAACTAACTATAGCTTTTTCAACTTTCTCCATTACGTAGTAAGAGAAAGATATTGTATTCATACTCGAACTTGAGATGTTAATCAATTCTGAGATTACGATGATAGGCGAACTCAAAAGAGTGGGTCGCAAAATGTTGTCCGTCTGTCTGTCTGTCTGTCTATTTGTCTGTCTGTCTGTCTGTCTGTCTGTCTGTATGTCCCGAGGCCTAAGCGGCTGAACGGATCTCGTTCAAAGTTCGGATTTAATGTTTGGGGGCTTACAGTTCGGGGCCGTTTTTTTTTGCATGGTAACCTCAATATTAATGGTACTTCTCATACAAAATTTACATACCAGTTTGACTTGTTCGAAAACGGCTCTAAGGATTTCAACAAAAATTGATATTTAAGCTTAAGTAGGTGAGGTAAACATAACTGCATACTCAGTTTTCCGCAAAAAAATCGAGTAACGGTACTTTTGAAATTTGGACATATCTCGAAAACGGTTGCGGTCATTTCTAACTAATGGAAAACTCAGTTTTTTTCTGTATTATCGTAAAATGGATTTTGAAAAAAGTCATTTTTGAAAAATATAGTTTTCCCTAGTTTACCTAAAAACGGCATGATTTTGACCAAAATGCAAACTTTGAGTAAAATTGATGTTTTCAAAATGATTGCGTCCTTAATTTTCAATTCGAATATTTGGAAACGCTCACTTTAAAAACTGCTCATATTTTGAAAACCCCATTTTCGATTTCGATAAAACCCTAAAAACCAAGTAATGCTTACATCCCGAAAAAAAGATTTGCTTAAATGACTTTGAATTTCAGTCAGACTCGCACTAAACGAGAAAGTTTCGTAAAGACCCAAAAGGTGTCAAAATATATGTCCCCGCTGAAAATATTTTTCTTTGAGAAAAATGAGAAAAAAGACCAATTGCAAGAATATTCACCAACCTGATTGCGAGACTAACCGCCCATAATTGATCTTTATCCTTAGCGAGTAATTTTTGGAGCGGCAATGGTTTCGGTCAACGGAATGCGCAACAGAAGCATGAGAACAGATTTGTTTTTGTCCGGGAATTGATGAACTGGTAAAGTTCTCGTTACAACAGGATGATGGGAAAATAATTTGAAAGTCCTTTACTCATACACATGATAAAATACATATAGACGTCGATAGTTTAGTGTTTAAATTGATTTGGGTTCAACGTTCGATGTGATTGCCTATAAAACGGTGGCAACGTAAAAAGTTATCATTAAGGCTGTAGAAGGAAGTCAGCCTTGGGTAGAAAAAAATTGTTAAAGACGACTGTCAGGCTTTTTGTTTTGCTCAGCAAATGCTTGTTGGGTCGCTTGTTTTAAACTGAAGTAATATCTTTGTTCGACAGTATTGTCAGCTGTTTCTTGGCAAAGACTTTGTTACAGTATCGGTCTGACGGTCGCTCTCCGGGTAGAATTTCTTCCTTGTAATGATATTCGTCTTCGATTGTGTGCTGCAATTTTGTACATTCGAAACTTTTTACTACTGACATCCCGAAATGTTATAATTCGACACAGAAATTACAGCGATAGTCAAAGCCCACAAATGGGTCCAAGTTCCAAATGAGTCCATATTGGCACAAGATATGTGGTTGTGTCGCAACAAGCCATCTCCTTAGCGTAATTAAAAAAAAGACCTAACCGCAATGCAAAACAATATCTCTTCCCCATCTAATTGCTTCGTTTTACATCAACCCTACAGGTCAGCCATCAGCCACTATATACAGGAAGCTTCATCTGAATTCTGCAAAACACCACAGCACCTATACCACAGCACATACCTACATTGGATGTGCTTGAGTTCCTTGCTTTCTGTGTGATCTGTCATGCGTACTGATGGCAAACTTTAAATGGCGTTCCCGAAGAGTTCATTTGCCTTTGCATCACAAAAACCAGCAAAGTCCTATATATCCCTGGAGTACGGCATGCCAGCCTATCTACCTACATTTCCATTTCGTTTTACACATAGCTCTCCACTGTTGGCGGGAAAATCACTTGCAAATGAATGCAGTTGCATCTCCATTTGCCCGAAACAATTCTAGGGGTGGGGAAAGCATGCTCGTAGCTCGAACACTACTGCCATTATAATGGCGAAGTTAGTTGGTTATTCCCAATGCACAAACACACACCCATAGAGTCCTACATTGCATACAATGAACAATAAAAATTAGGTCAGTTTGGATGGTTGTTTGAAATCTATCCCTGCAACTATCCGCCATTCTTCGTTATGATTATGAAAACAATTTTTTTTTAAGCCGATTGTAGGCAGTTTCAATTTGTTTATATATACAGTGTATCTGTATGTATATTTCTTTTCTCTTCTCTTTTCACAACTATACAGTATACACATAGAAAATTAGAAAAATATCCTTTTATCCTTCTGACTATATGACACTGTGGAATGACAACCGTTCTATGGCAATGCGTTAAATATTTAATCAATCAATTTAGTCTCTAACTATCTGTTATACTGTCATACACTATATATTTCACACTTCCGGTTCTATGTTATGGTAGAATAAAAAATCCCCTTAGCAGCATTCTCAATCATTTTTGTTGGATCATTTCAATATATATATAGTTGTTGCTTAAATCAGTTACTACTACAGTTTTGTTCGTTTTTTAAGTTACCTTACGTTATGTTAAATGTAAAAAAAAATTGTGTTGATAGTACTAAGTATGGATAGCTTTAGAGAATACTTAATTAATGATTTTTCCAGTTCGTATTGTTACACGATTAGAAACAGTGGAACCAATCCAGGTATGAGTCGAAGTTGCCTTCCGTATGAAAACCGTGGAAGCCACAAGAAGCATCCAATGTACTATCCGAATGAATTATGGTAAATTCCAATGCAAAACAAAAAAATCAAATCCTTTTATTATATTGGTAGTTTTCATAGACCTACATGTAGACAGTGCTAATGCGTTACATCCTCTCATTCACTCCTTGTTTACACATAAGCCCCATAGTTAATAATCTTTATTTGTTTACTTTGCAGCGAGCTAAATAATTGATTTGTTTTCTTTCCTATAGCCGGATAAACTTAATTTATATTCAATGTGTTCTGAGAACGAATTCTTTTTCCATCCGATTAAAGGCAGACTGACTTATTTGTTGATTTTCAGCAATAGGCGCGTTTTATTGAAAATCTATTTCTCCAAAGTAAAGTAAAAGAATTGCGCAATAAAACTGATCCAGTCACTTTTGCATCAGATTTGTGAAAACCTGGCATATTTTGCTGAGTTAGTTTAATTCATCGATCAATTAAATCCCACTCACTGAAACATAGCCATAAACACAGCTAGCTATTGGCACACTTTAAAAATGTTTTAAGGCAAGCAGTTGCATTCAAGTCAACTTGGGATAAGTTTACCTTGTGTGAGCCTCGGAAGTGAAAAGCTGAAGATTCTACTTTACCTTGTTTTTTGTTTTAGATGTTCAATAAAACACACCTAATGCTGTGACTACAATTATTTTTGGGACGGAAATGCGGGATCTTTCCATTGCATCTTAAACATCCAACAAATTCCTAGAAAATGTGTCTCGGTTTTCTGAGATTTTAAGAAAGAAAGTCCTTTGGGCGACCCGCTTTGGTTAATCGCCTATGATATAGATTTTCGACAGCTTCTCAGATTTTGAGGTAGCTGGTATATTTCGCTTATTTTGGAGTAAGGTTTTTTTAAAAGTTAAGCAGTGTGCTAGGTGAAACATCAAAACAGAGATTGACTTGATTTCAATTCTCAAATCTTCATTTAAGGTTGTGCAGTTTACACCCTATGAACTAGCTTGCCCTCAGCATTAACTCAGAGAATAAAAGTTTTTTATGAAGCCTTGCTTGTTACTTCTGTCAACAAATTTGCCCATCAAGTCAGTTCATTTTTATCATTCTATAATGTTCAGTGGTCTCCAGGTACTAGATTTGATTTCGTCAACAAATATTTGGACCCTTGATCTTTTAACATCAAGTATGCGTAGGCGCAGTGGCTTAGTGGTTCGTGTGTTGGACTACTAAGCGAGGGGTCCCAGGTTCGAATCCCGAAAAAACCCAAATTCCAACTTATGTTTTTCTTCCGCTGCGCCACCTCTCGCGAACGTCTGACAAATATCCCAGAGTATAACTGCCATGAAGGAGCTTCTCAGTTAGCCGTTTGGACTCGGCATAAAATTGTAGATCGCTTCCATTCGTCCCAAAAATTAAAAACTCACACAAACGAATGGTTGTGAGATGCTAGGCCTAGGGTCCCTACAGACCTGTTGCGCCAACTATTTATTTATGTATTTATTTATGTACCAACCAGAAGTGCAGAGACAGCTAAATGATTTTTATTCACTATGAGCTTTTGGGGTTACCTTATTTTTTTAGTGCAGGCACTCTAGCAAATAAATCATATTTATCGAGTTCGAAAATAACTAACATAAAAAATACTTTCAAATCAAAAGTTTTCCAATTTAAACGTTTCAGTTAGTGCTCAATATAAAAGTCACTATCCGTATAAAAAGTGGCCACATATACATATAGAAGTCGGTCGGTGACTGTATACCGAGGGGAGGTCAAATCCTGTATCTAATATATGAAAAAAAATATGATTAGTTGGCTTAACTGGTCCGTTTAAGAACCCTAGGCCTATTAGCTTCTCGGAGTCGTTCGTTTTGGGTGAGATTTTATTTTTATTTTTTCGGATGAATGGACCTCCAACATTTTTTAAACCGTGCCCGATCGGCTGATTTGAGAAGCTATACTGTCAGCTGTTTTCCAGAAGTTCGCCAGAGATACCGCTGTATAAATCAGATGTTATTCATTAGCGGTATCTCTGGCGATGTATCTTCAGATGTTATTTTCATTTTACCGGTGGAACAAGCCGTAGACCCATCGCTCGGCAGCCCATCGCACTAACCAGTGAGCCACTACGCCCCCTCAGGTATAAAGGCCTTAAATAATTATCAATGTTCTTACAGTGATTTGCATAAGTCCGCTCAGATTGTATAGTCAATGGCAAAGACGTCTGCGGAAGTCTTCGATTTCTTTTACAAATGATTGGTACTAGGATAGATCGCGAGGTTAACTCACAAAGACTAACTTCGCATTTTATGCAGCGAAGTTGAGCTTTCCAAGACCAATTTGATTCTATTTTCATGATATGCTCCAGATCCGATCGAGAGGATGTAGTTATTTTATGTAGTATGTTGAGTTTGTGCGCAGCCACAATATAACAGGCAACTGCTTAAAACCAATGTGCACTCTTTCTTCCTTCCAACAACGTCTTCCAAGATGCACCTTAGAATCCTAAGGAAACGTTGCTGGTGAATTTGTAAACTCTTATGAATATTTATGAAGAAGTTGTGACGTTTTTGCGCTGTTTGAGAGTTTCCAAAGCAATACTGGCGCAGTTCTTAGTACAAAGTACGCCATGCTGCTCTGAGAACGTTGCCTTTTCGGTATAAAATTGAAGGTGTCTTCAATTCATTTCACATACCTATACCAATGGTCTACAAAAGCTACTGCTCCAACTTTTTTTTTTTTATATATCCATTTCCGCTTTCCAGTATGTGGTAGGGCTCAGAATATTCGATGAAGAAACGCTAGGGCTCAGAATGCTTGCGGGGAATCGCAGTACCTGACAAACTTTGCAAATATTCGATGAAGAAGCGCTCATACACACAATAAGGGCCCTAAAAAGTTGGTGTGACCTACAGATCATTGTACAGGGTGTCCTGTATCTGGGTTGGGGACTGATAACTACGTTGATCCTCGCACCTGTTTGAGGGGTGATTTCCTCAGACTTCAAGTGACGCTGCTATATTTTTACTTTTGTCCTTTGTTAAAGTACAATTTTAGAACAATTTATATTTCCATAAATGTTATCATTGAACTGGTATGGTAAATATTTAAAACGTTGCTTGGATTTTAGTTTAGCATACCATGTATGATGCATACCTCCTACCTATATGAATCCGCTTTTATAAGTGTAACACCGCAGTCCTAATTCTGCAACTTTGCTCTTAATCCCTTAAAGCTTAACCAAATCCGTTAGAACAAAAGCTAACAATTCGTAAAATAAATTTACAATGAGTGTGTGTTTTCAGAACTTTTGAATGCCATTTCCCTAAAAGTCTTAGCTTGAGAATCTCCCTCAGAGATATAGGCAAATATTTACAGCCATACACGAGGAGGAGAAGAATTAAAGAAAAGACCGTCTTAGTATTCCTCTCCTTGACCTCACATCAAACACAGACAAACACATACCTCCGTTAAAGACTTGTAGATTTTTCTGTGCAAACAGGTTCTTCTTTTTCAAATATATGGAAAATGCATACTTAACTTACATACCTATAACATATAGGCAATATGCATGCAGAACGAACGCAAGCTACTCGTACTAGATGGAAACTTAAATGAGCCCGATTTTAGAAGCCTTCGGCTAAAGCATTAATGAAACTGCGAATGAAATTCAAATTTCAGTTGTGATACTCGTATATTTATTGTGTGTGTGGCATTGAAGTCATCTCTAAGTCCTTGACAAAAAATGCGGGCAGGAAAAAAAGTTATAAATCATTTTCAGCAGCTCCAAATGGAACTTTAAAACTTTATGAGTGTAGGTGGAGATTATTTTTGATGCCATGAGTATAAGTATACTTAGAATTATACGGCGATATGCAGATCGAAGGCTTTTATATATGAAACAAAAGGATTCACATTTATTTACCTTTTGCAAAACTATATTACGCTGCGTCGGAATAGGGATTGACATGACAGGTTATTTAAATGTTTTTTAATGTGCAGGAGTGGAAATGAAGGACCCTACAAACTCTTAAAGTTTTCATTGTTACGGTTTTCATTTATTAAAATAAAATAATAAAATAAAATAAGGTCGGTATTCCAAGTCGCGTTGTAACTTATGAATGCTAACGTTTTCCGTTTTTAAAGTGCACTAGAGTTCGCCCAGTGGTAGAAATTCTACCTTTATAGTGAGCTGGCTTATAACGTTTTGAAAAACAGATTACAAGCAACCTTCTCAACAAAAAAAAAAAAAAATTAAACGAGTATGTTGTGTTAAATGCAGTGAAAGTGGTTCTCAACTATTTGTATGAGATATACTTATATATTAAAGTCTGAGTCGGCATTCTGTAAGCCGAGACGCTCAAAATTGTTCGTGTGCACGAAGAAATTTGCTTGTGTAACATAGGGCAAATCATTTCTGCGCACGAAAACGTTTGATAGTTTCGCTTTATAGAATCTAACCCTTGGCATCCTCTTCGATCTTCAAAACCGGTGGTTCGATCTTCAGTTTCGTCTAGAAACTAGGTTCTGGGATTCAAAAACCTCTCGGAGCATATATGTCACATCGATATCGGGCTTCAGCTTTTTAGATTTTAGCCACATCTTTGGTGAAACGCGTGCTATTCCAAGTTGTTATGAAAAATCTATTTTAAGTGTTTTTTAATCGCCGTTTACTTCATCATAGGCAAAATTATGCACATACTCCAGCTCGATAGATCTATTTTCGAAAGTGCCTTCCCCTTTGACTTGCGCACTATTTATTGCAGAATAGTAAGAAGGAGGTCACATGAGAGCAGGTCTTATAGCCGAAATGTAGAAAATACTGAGTATTTCGGAGAGCTACTTCAAATTTGAGAACTGTGGCGCTTCTTCTCTTTTATCATGCAGCGCAGTCAGATCAGATTTGGCGGTATCCGAAATTCGGTCAGCGCAGTATAGAGATCCGGCGGAAGAATCCTCAGTTTACCATATCCGGCTAGGAGGTCGATGATAAGAAAGTTTTGACATGGAAAACTTAACATCACACTCCATGTAAACCGTTCATTGATATAAGCTTTTGAGTATTGTGGGCATCGTTGACTTCCTTGACTTCACTTATTTGTTTTGGGCTCGACATGCTTTTGCTTTCCTTTGTAAACATGAGTTGTGGTCTCAAAACTACGCTGGGAGTCAGCCAACCAACAAGACTTGCAACTCGTCGGCCTCTTTTAGGTCTATTGAAGATCTGATATGAAATCCGAAATGTCGAAAGAGATATGCGAAGGGAGATCTTAAAAGACAGGCATGAGTTTTTTTTTGTTTTAGATAGACTTCCAGTCCTTCTGTATGCCATATTTCACCGATACATAGTTGTTGATTTTTTGCTTGCGTTCTACGCCAAAACTTGTCCTTTGTGTTTCAAGAACTCGCCGCCAACAATTAAGGTCTGCACTGTTTTCAAGTCTTTATAAAACTAAAACGACCTTATTTATACTGGTTAGTGGAACGGGTATTTCATTGACTGAACGTGTGCTCTCTTTTTGTCCTACCTCCACCACAAGCAGTGTGACCAACTTATTTCTTGAAATCATGCTAAATTCAGCTGTATAGCATTTTTTTTTTTTTTATAAAAAGTGCTAAAAATCATGCTAAATATTTATTTTAAATCAAAACCTGCTAAAAACCCAAAAAATTAACGAAAAAGCTGTTTTTGTGACAAGATACCCAATTAGCAAACATTTATTTTTAATAAATAAAATTTGGAAAATGTAAACATAAAGCTTGCCCTAGATGCTTGGGAATACGTTTTAGTTCGATCTAAACTGTTGAAGGTTGTAGTGGCTATGAAAAACTTATACAAGAAGGGAGTCCTCAGATATCGATAACCAGTAGCTAAGGTCTTTCAGTGATGAGTTGTCCTCGATCTCGTCAAGTAGACTTTTATGTGAGATGTATTGCTGGCTGTATATTATATAATTTCGTAAGGTTCTTAAGTCAGCAAATATACCAAGGTTTTACCTATAGAATATACATAGGTTAGTGACTAAGAATGACGCCAGCTGTCTATACTTTGGTGTTCCGAATCACGGACCACTGTTATTGTCTGTGGTTTATATAGAAGGAGGAGTGTTTTGACCTACTTCTGTGTTCGAAATAGGTAACTCAACTTTTTGAGCGCTGATATTGATTGCGTAAATGTTAGCATTACATTTTTGGGGTTTTCCATTCGTCCTAAAATATAAGAGGCCAAGGCCCGACTATAAGAACCTCCTGCCCGAATTTTTTCAATAGAATAGAAACGACTTGTATGAGTTCCTTCTTACAATTTTTTTTAAAAACAAGTTGTAGGCGCATGGGTTAGTGTGTTCGACTACTAAGCGAGGAATCCCACCTTCGATCCCCGGAAAAACTGAAACAACATCTCTCTCCATTGCGCCACCTCTCGTGAACGTCTAACAAACATCCGCGAGTATAATCGTAACTGTCATGTGAGAAGCCAGGCCTAGGGTCCTTACGGACCTGTTCGGCCAACTATTTATTTATTTTTGTGTCAACGATTTTTGCTTTTTTATTTATGACTTCATTAAATTTCCCACCTTTTAAAAACTAAAATTTTGCTTTCGAATATAGATATTTTGTACTCGTATAACCAATTAACTAAATCCCTCTTCCAAATGTATTTAAAATCGAACACTTTTTGGATGTCCTTCATTTATCTAACTCAGTGTACTAAAAACACAACTGCATCCAAATAAATTCCCACAGTCATTAAATCATAAAAGTGACCTAAAAAAAACAAATCCTCGCATAGCTAATCGTTAAAAATATTCTAGACCTCACATTATTCTGAAGTCGAAACAATTTCGATGAGTAAATTTTGCTATAGTACCGAAAACTAAAATTCTTCACAACCGCCAAGATTTATGATCTATGCCGACACTTTGAAGATGCGTGTCAAGCGCACGCTTTTCATAGATTGTTCCCATTACGTGCTGTTGTTAGTAAACATGAAATCACAATAAAAAAAAACACACTTCCTTCATTTTACAAAATTGAAAATAAAAATTCAAACTTTACAGCGAAAAATTCGCGTGGGCTGAGAGCGCTAATATTAGACGAAGTTGCTTTCGTCTACAACTTGGTTTCATTGTCATTTGGTGTATATAGTTTCTGAAATTTTACGAAACTAATTTTTAGTATCATCGGACTGTTTGGCGAGCTTGAGTTCTCAGATGAGTGCTGTTTACGAATATACGCATAATGTAAATATTTATTATAAACTAGTGAAATATTGTGCATGCAATGATGTATCATAACCTATAGTTTGAAGTATTTTTTTAAATGCGAGATCTTATGGTGTTTCAAATAAGTTGTTCATGATTTTTCTAGACATGAGTCGAGACTGTAATTTATGGTGCAAGGGATGTGAGTTTTTCTAGTTTGGCGGCATAAAATTAACTACAAGGAAACATATGAAATAAAAATATATATATATGAGTGAAAAAACAAAATTTGCGCGGGAGACAATTTAATTGGAAAACAACAATCAATTTGTGATATATATATTGATTTATTTTCATAATTAAAGCCGGTTTTGAGGTTCACTCTCTTTGAATGAATAATTTAATGAATATTCGGAATTAATTTCTAATAGAAGTATTAAAACTCTATAAATTTGCTTTTATCTCGAAGTCCCAGGATACGGTTCTGCTCTTTAACTGAAACTCTGTTTAGTGTCAAAAACTAAAATACGAGTACTTAAATAATAAAAAGAATTTATTTTCTCTAGTGATGTCACTAGATAATGTGTTCGGGGTAGAGCCAGTTCGGCTTTACAGCATAGAAAAATGTTCACGCAATATTACTTGTTTACTCAGTAACGCTCACGTGATGCTGTTCGTTATACCGCCGATTTGATCTGAGAAATATTAGCTTTGGGTTATTGTGGGAAACTGGAACTGTTTTCGTTAACGTCAACTAATGGCTTTACTTGTAAAAAAGCCAAGTCAGACTATACAGAGTGGGCCAAATACAAGTGGAAATTTTTTTCAATATTTCCCAGCGTTGTTCAAGCGTAAAGCGACTCATTTCGTTCCGCGGAGGTATGATACTGACTTTCTGTCATGATTTCGAGCGGGAAACAGTTGTCAGTGTCAAAATAACCTGTGATTTTAAAAGGAGCCACTAGATGGCCCAGGGCCCACCCTTTATATTCGTGAAGTTTAGAAAGGACCACCTAATTTACAGTGTCAGGGTTCATTCGAAACCAACTGAAACCAAGTAAATTTCCGTGTAAAAAAAACAGCTCTATCCTCTGTTAAAAGGAAAATAGTTCAGCGCCTATCAGGGCTACATAAAAGTAGGAAATATTTGTCGTAGTTTTAGGATAGGCAGTTTTCTATGTGTAATAGTGCGAAGTAGTTGATCAGATTTCTCAAAAAAAAAAAGAATATCCGAGCTTTGCCGAGAATTCAGCAAAATTATGTTTTTATTTTTTATGCAAAAAACATTCAAACCTTCTGTTGAAAAACATTTAATTGAACTTAAATTTTACTAAGTTTTGTAAATTGATCAACGAATTTTACAAAAATCAAATGAATATTGAAGCTAATTCCAGTCTGAAAGACCTAAACGGATCTTTAGACTCAGGGAAGCATTATATAAGTTAGCTTTTCAGGTAGCAATAAATAAAAGCTTTAAAAAAATAAGAAACGTGTTTTTATATTTTAATGATTTGAATATAGCTAAGGTTAGTTAGCAAATTCATTTTTTGTATAATGATGCTGCTGGCGATGGCGAATCGCATTCAAACAAAAAGGAGAATCACTTTGATTTTGAGTGAATCGACGCAAACGTTGTTTATCGCAATTTAGTACTAACATCAACCTACGAATGATGAGAAACGATTTTAGGTCATTGAATTCCATACGTTTCAAAAAGAGGTGTCAATAATAGATAATTTCTAGGAGTCGTAGGATTTCGATGTCGTTGCATCAAGTAACATTTTCGAACTCCAAAGAGTGGCAAGCCGTCAATATTTCAATCAAAAGAGTTCTTCTTCTGGAAGCCTAGCGGAAACTCTATGCAAACAATAACCTTTCATTTCCAAATCTTTTAAATCTCTACCCGAGTAACATCAAGGCCAGTTTTAGAGATCCCCGCAAGTCTTTCCCATACATAATATAAAGTCTGAAAATGATGAGAACGGAACACGAGCCGGTCGTTCAATATATCCCCAATCTTTGAAATATTCGGGCTGGAGACTTTTCTAGAAAAATAGATATTCTGCGTCCATCAAACTGCAATCAAAACGGGCTTGGGATAGGTGACACGACTGCAAACGTAATGCGTTTTGTAGCAGAGGTGTCGCATTTAACGCAGGAGGTGAAAATTTTAAATCGCTAGGAGGGAAGATTTGTGTAATTTAAATATGTCACTGAATTTGATGTCCGAAATATCGGTGAAGTTGTAATGGGGAGGACGGCAAAACGTGTTCTTTTCCAAAAAGCTCCTATTTAACAATCGCTCTTTCATATTCGTAAGATGATGTCCGTCTCAGTACGAGCCATATTGTTTAGCAGGGCGAATTTTTCTTTTTGAAAGTGAACTTTGTTTGCTGAAGATCTTCAATAAAGTCAAGTTTTCCTTTTCATGTCTTTCTGTGGCCTCCACTAAGTTTGGTTACTCTAGTCCGGCCAATAAACGAGTGACATAAATGTGATGATTAGACAAACCATGGCGATAGATATACATCCATTGAACTAGCTATTTTAGGTGTATGTTACCACTTTTTGCGAAAGGTCTGCATTTTTTAAATTAAATTGGAGTTAAGCATTTCATGTCTGAAGATTTTTTTTTCTTGTCTCAGTTGAGTTTTACCTAGATTCAGGTCACAAATCCGTCAACTTAGACTTTGTTGATGGGCTGAAAAACAGTTTAATATTTGTAGAAGAATCACAATATTGGTTACTTACCGCTTGGTCATGCGTGTGTATTACCGTGTCAGTAAAATCCTGAAATTGCAGACATCAATTTATATACAACAGGCGTGTTTTATTGAACACCTTCAACAAAATAAAATAAAGCAAAGTAAGGACAAATGCGCAATAAAAAACGTCCATAGTCAAAATAAGTTTAATAAAGTGGTATTAACTGGCATATTTAACTGTGTTTGCACTTATAGATCTCCTAGTCCACCCTATAAATGTAGCTGAAAGCAATTTACTAGTAGTGGCATGAACTCATCTAACTACTATTAATCATTTTTAGTGTCCAGGTTAAATTTTTCGAACTCACAATGGCGAAATTTGCATATTCTGACCTACACAATATTTATGTGGTATTCAATTGGGCGCTCTAGAGCACTTTTTTTGCTCTCAGAGCACTTTTTATGTTTGTTTGGTACAAGAAGAAGCTATCTTTTTCAGATTTCAGAGCACTTTTGCGGATCTGGATTTTTTTTCTCAGATTTACTTCAGATTTACCAATTGAGTTCGACAACTAGTGGAGTTTGTTTACATTTTCGTGAAATTTTGTCAACTGAAAAGAAACGAATTGCATTGGGTTTTATCTATTTTTTGTTAATTATTTATGTACAAATGTTTAGAAATCAATCTGGAAGAGCATTTTGAATGTTTTCATATAAAATTTGACAAATATCAACACAAAAAAGAGCAAATGAGGTTTTTATGTTCGATTAGACAACACGAAATCTGAAATCTGAGAGCGAATCTGAAGAAGCCCAATCGAATACCACATTCGTGTGAAGGTTAAGGCCCATTAACAATAGCTGCAGCTGTCAAGTCACTTCTTCTTGCGATAAATCCATAAAGTGAATCTTGAAAGTGTCCAGAAGAGTGTAGTTGCTATAAGATTCTGCTGTAGATCCTTCTTTACTTTGCTGTGGCAAGATAAATGTTCAATAAAACACGCCTAAATGTCAGTGTAGTTGGCAACCTTTGTCGGATGATTTAATTCTTCCCTTTTTCAGCGGACACTGTGTTTCCAGGCAAATGTAGCTAAAACTGCTTGTTAAGCTGAATATTTAGAAGCTACGTGAGGTTCTGAGTTCGATTATCCCTTTCCCCTTTTTAGCGCTCTTCTTCTGTAATGAAACTTTGCGACCTCGAATTGGTCAACTAAAAACTGTTAAAAGTTAAGCTCTTAAAATGAACACCTACACATACCAAGTGCGTGAATATTTTTGTTCGTACATTTACTATTGCTCCAACAATTTACTACCCTCAAATACCTAGTTGTATGGTATTCCTAAATGGAAATCCACTTTTTAAGCAAGCATCAACGAAAATAGCTCGAATGAAATGTACTTCCCTTTTGAGTTTGTCATTGCATCCCATCCTTTGCATACTTTAAAATTAAGTTACTTTTACTTTCTCACATAATCGCATTTTTGATTTGCACATACCCACACTTTATCATCACAAAATCCTTCGGCTTCAAGCTTATGATTATGACATTTGGACATGTAAAGGTAAACAAGTTGCTATACTATATTATTCTTCTAGATTAAAGTTGATTAAATTAAACATATTGAGGACCACCTTGGCTTCGCGCACACTCTACACACAGACACCAGCTTATTATTATAACAGAAAAAAAAAAATATTATTAACACAAACAAACCATGAAAGTGCGTATGTGCAGAGCAACCATAAGTCTAATGGCATTTTGTTTGTGATTCTTTCAGGACATCGCTCTTTATCGTCACCAGTTTGGTGTACGCCATCATACTAATCGTTGTGTGCATTGCATATGTAATCAGCGATGTGACAACGCATCGTTTACCAGTTCTTTACTATGAAGGATTCTTCACCTATCTGTATGGCGCCAGTATACTCTTCCTGTTGTATGTCTTCTGTTTCCTGCTTCAAGGTAAGGTGGTTGTTGATGTTGGGCGCCCGCCTCACTATTCTTCAGATTAAAGTTGTCGTCTCAAGAACGGATTACACTTATTGTTTTTACCTGCTGTATCCTTGATTTTTGTAATGTGTTTTCTGGATTTTCTTTTTCGTTTAGAGAGCACATGCTGCAATGGAGGCAGCAAACCGAAATCACCACCAAAGGAGAAAAAACCAAATAAACAAAAGCAAAAGAAACCGGATCCAGCCGATTCCAAGGATGGAAAGGGTAATAAGGACTCCGGCAAAGGGGGCAAGCCCAGCCCGTTTCAGGTATACACATTGAATAGAATTTCATTTCACTGAAAAAAAAAACTTCCATCCTGAGCCAAAAAAGAAAAATGCATGTGCTGTGGTGCATGGAGCTTTTTCAATTGCATCGAAGCTCTGTTCCACCAGCTGTTCGCGTGTCAATGCTCTGCCAAAAGCTCAATTAAGGAAGCTTCGCATTACAGCATAGTTTGCATCGTACGATCTGATCTAATATCCTTGTTTTATCATCTTCCGTTTTATACTATATATTGTTTTAAAAATTTAACAAAAACCGTTTTTTTTTAACAAACAAAAAATAATTCTCATCAATATCACCAATCGAATCACACACACACACTTCGACAAAAAAATAAACACAAACAAACACACAGGAACGATTTCCGATCAAGAAACGTGATTTGGTTCGGCAGTCGCTATTGAGTCAGGTATGCCTATGATTGAGTGTTTTGCAAAACTAATCTCCTCTTCTCTTCTCCTACTACTACTACTATTGTTGTCTACTAATACTAACCATTTCTTGTGGCATCTGTTTACTAACTGTTTGGTAATTGCTGTGCAATATCCTCTTTTTCTATTTTGTTTTGTATTAAAATTGAAAAAAATAAATAAATCATTGGTAACCAAAGCCCGCAACCTAATGAAACCGCAGTGCCAATTATATTACTATGTGTGTGCTAACATATCTGTATGGTGTGGTGTGTTAATTGTGACAGCAGCTTGCTAATCCGTGCCCCATATTAATACAGGTAAATTGAGAACCTTGCGTCACTGGATCGGTGCAGCTACATATACTACGCTAACGGCTCTCACGGACAGTCTAATTGCGTTAAAACGTAAAACCCATTTCGATTAGTGTTCTACTTTCCTTTTTGGTTTTAAACTTATCTCTATATCTATATTTTCATAGTAGCTTTATGTGATTTGATGTTTTGCAATTTTCTTAATGCATGTGGTTTGATTTTATTATTTTTCGTTTTACCGTTGCGGTTACAAAATGGAAGATCGCAGATTGTACGACATTTGTGAATAGGTACACCGAACAAAATGTGATTGTCAAAACATTGGGACAGCAACATTTTTAATCCTTAACTTGAAGTGGAGTAAACTTCAAAGACCGTTTTTCTCGCAACGTTTTCCGTTCTTTAACTTTTGAAGTCACCTTGAGAGCTATTAGAAGTCTTTAATTATGCGTGACGGCCAATTCATAAAAGGTGTTTTTTTTTAGAGGCATAGAACTTTGAAATGGAATAAAACAAAGATGATTTTTTTAAATTGACATGAAATTTAATTTATTCGAAAGATAATCTTCTGGGATTGTAATTTAAATATGATTTCTGGTATATAACCGCCACGGCTGGCTCGGACGTGGTCTAATCTGGAGGTCAAATTTTCGATGACTTTTTCCAACATTTGTGGCCGTATATCGGCAATAACGCGGCGAATGTTGTCCTCCAAGTGGTCAATCGTTTCGGGCTTATCGGCGTAGACTAGAGACTTCACATATCCCCACAGAAAATAGTCAATCGCACGATTTTGGAGGCCAATTCACGGGTCCGCAACGTGAAACTATGCAGTTACCAAACGTTTCCTTCAAGAAATCAATTGTGGCACGAGCTGTGTGACATGTTGCGCCGTCTTGTTGAAACCATACAGCTCCTGCACATCATGGTTGTTCAATTGATGAACGAAAAAGTCAGTAATCATGGCTCTATAGCGGTCACCATTGACTGTAACGTTCTGGCCAGCATCGTTTTTAAAGAAGTACGAACCAATTGTTCCACCAACCCATAAAGCACACCAAACAGTCAGTTTTTGTGGATGTAACGGTGTCTCCACATACACTTGAGGATTATCATCACTCCAAATACGGCAGTTTTGTTTATTGACGTATCCATTCAACCAAAAGTGAGCTTCATCATAAAATGGACGTAGTGCGCGATACGTATTTCGAACAGAACCATGATTTTCAAAATAATTTTGCACAATTTGGAAGCGTTGTTCAGGAGTCGGTCTATTCATGTTGAAATGCCAAACCAAACTAAAAATAAATCGCTTGACAGCTGACAGCTGACAAAATGGCCGCCAGTTAAAATAGTGTTGCCAACTTAAAGTTCTATACCTCTAAAAAAAAAAACAGCCTTTGTTTATGAAAACTGATTTTTGGACATTGGACTCATCCATAGATGACCCATGAAGGACTTGATGACTCATTCATGTATACAGCTCATCTAAGGTAGGTGTAGAGGTAGGCTTCTTAAAGTTGGACACCACTCCCCAAAAATTGATAGTAAATTGTCTGAAAATATATATCGGTCTGAACTTCAGATGATTCGTGGATGAGTTGTATGGGTATGAAATGGACAGTTGATCTTTACTCGACCAAACGTTTTTTAGGTCCAACATTGGAAAACAGTTGGGCCCTGATTTTGCTGAAGAAGGACCGAAGATAATACATTATTAAAGTACATAATTATACTTATATTTTTTGAGAGCGAAGCGAACCGAAAATTGATGGTAGATTAAATTTGTTGTAGACGAGTTGGCCCAGTTATTTTTGTTGTGTAATTTGGCAAATAGAAAGTCTGGCACCTGAAGAAGAACATGGGCATAGTTTGGTCAAAATTGGAAAAAGTGGCGTGCACCTCCCATAAAAAATATAAAAATAACATTCAAAATCTTATATCTCAAGAAACCACTAAATTTATCGAGCTAACATTTTTAGGCAACATTTGGTACTTGCTCGAGAGTGCTTTTCGAAAGTATGCCGAATCCGAGAGGTAGAACTAGGAAGCTTTCTCAAGGCAGTTATAGTCTCGGATGTGTGTCAAAACATTTTTGAGGTGTAATAAGTGTGTTTTCCAAGGGTTGAAACTGAGACTGATCGCCCAGTCTTCCAATACAGTGAACCAGTGAGGTATATCAGTTTAAATTATCGTATCAAGTACATAAAGCAGTCAGATTTAATTGAAATCTTAAACTCGGTAGGGCTGCTAAAACTCCCGTACACTTGATAAATTTGGAAATACCTAGACTTGTGAAATGGAACTAGACTTGTTATGCAAAAAGGGTCACTTAACCAATTTCCGATTTAAATTAAAGCGATTGCAATTTGTAATAGGTTATTTTAAGGCGAGAGTTGTTTTACAAAAGGCCGCTTATCTCATGACAGCAAGGCTGTTCTACAGCTTCGGCGAACTGACAATTCTATATTCCCAATCAGATATAGAAACTTTGGCTAATGGAACTCCATATTAGCTGGCTGAAAATTGAGCACTTTTTTATCTCTCCTGAGCTAAACCAAGTCAATTTTGACAATTTGAAGCAACTGAACTGGTTCGGTAATCAGTTCTTTTGCAAATGAGCTAGGAATTAAAAAAAAATTTTATCTTGCGCGAACAAATACTGCCGTTTGCATTTTAAACAAAGCCCAAAATAGCAACATACATCACACCTGTGCTGAATTATTTCTTGCACATTAACTCACGTCACTTGCAATGTTGCAACTTCAAGGAGAATCTAACTCAAAATATTGCAATATAAAAAATCCCACTAGACCCATGCAAGTTCACTTGTTACCCATATAATCTCAAAATATCCCACCATGTTCGTGTAGGTATATTTCTTGCGCATCCACTTACTTTTTACAAAAGAATCTAGTTCAAAAATCTCAAAAGAAATACCTCAATAAAAAAATGCATTGAAAGTCAACCTCTGGGTGATGTGGAAAAGACTTATGCTTGTTTGCAAATTAGAAAAAAAGGGCCCTTCCTGCAAAACATGCACAGGGCGCTAGTTTGGCTGGAGCCGGCACTGCTTCTGAGACTTCTACAACGTCAAACTACTAAAAAGTCCAGCGTCGTTGGAAGTTATGTACATTTTTGGACACAAATTTTTAGAACGAGAATCCCATAACCCGATTTTATTCAAAATGTCACAAACTGTACAGTGGGAATAGGGACAATAATATTGTCACGACTTACGATAGATAAGATATGTGAAAGGTGTTTTTTTTTTACTATAACATTTAGTCAAATATATGTAAAGTAAGGAATATCCGAATCAAACCATCCTGTTCGGTATATTTTAGCGCCTTCGCTTAGTTTAGCATAGGTACTCTCTGAATGTTTTTAAAGTTCCTTCCTTCCTCGATTACGAGCGCTAGCCTCAAGCTCCGATACCTGTTTAAGGGTTATTTCATTTTCCGGCCTTCTGGTAAGGAACGCAGTTATAAAGGTCCTGACTTAGACTCTTTAGTTGTTTGACAGCGGGTCAGTCTTTTGTAAAGTGAAAACCCGGACAGCGGATGTCAGAAATCGGAGAACTGTACAAAACTCCAAAACATATCTAAGGAACAACCCTTCAAAAGTCTATTCAATTATTGGCTTGTAAGACTAAATAAATTAAACAGGTCTAAATTGCGTTTTAGGCCCGACGCAGCTGCTGACAGCCACTTGTTTTCTTAAATTATTTTGTCTATAAGACAACTTTAAGCCATCGTCGAACGGATGCATTGAGAGGCTTTTTGTGGACATTTGTGGAAATTCTCAAATGCCTTTCAGGAGGGACCATTTGATCTAACTTGTCGTGAGAGTAGTTTCAGGGCCAATTTAGCAAAGGTATATTCCCAACCATTGCATCCAACATCGTACGCATTTTAATTTAACCCCTGCCGCACACACACACCCCAACCTGTATGATCCGAATCACACGAAGCTATCTCGCATATATATCGCGTATTTGTAAATGAAATTCAAAACACCGCCTAATCATCTCATCACTGTTTCTGATTGTAAATACGACTTGAGCTGTCGTCCTGATGTATTATACACACTCCAACACCATCCATCCATATAATAACATGATTAATTTTGAAAATGCATCTATCCCTTAAATTTAAACAACTATATGTATGTGTGGCGCAAAAAAATATTTTAAGGATTCACAAGCCGAAGTGGAAGCTGCCGTCACACCGAAGAATGTCCGCAAACGAAAGACCACCCACAGTGATCCCACCCATGGTAGTTTCTTCCTTCGAGTTGGTGCAATTGGTAGGATCGTCCTTACACAGCTCAAACTCTTACTAACTTTGTACGTTCTTGCAGCTTTTGGACTAGGAGCCATGATCTATATCGGCCTGGAGTTCGGCTCGTTCTTCGAGATCCCATTCGAATCGCCCTGTCACCACATCCTCATCGGCGTGAATCCACTGCTGCAGATGGTCTTCACATTCATGCAGATGTACTTTATATTTATGAACGCAAGGGTGAGTAGAGCCGCGCAAAATCAAAGTCTCAATTTATCAATTGGCAAGAAAACCTTTTCCCCTGTTCCGCACAAAGTAGTTTGCAATAGATTTTAGATTTAACATTCAGACTTCCAGGATAGCCCTTAGCCCGTTACAGGTATGGCAAACCTTGGATAGTTGCTTCCCTCAAAATTTAATTTCCCTCACAAAACAAAAACCAACACCCACTGAGGGTATCCGCAGTAACTTGGACTCATCTATGCATTTGCCTTTTCAGCTCAATATCCACCGATTTAAGGTGATTGCCCGCTTTGGACTGATGCACGTTGTGGCGACCAACATTTGCGTCTGGATCCGTACAATGGTGAAGGAGTCTCTGCACGAAATCACTGTCTACCATCAGCGTCGTGGTCCCGCCCCTGAGGACTCCATCATCCTTGAGTCGATTCGCCGTCATACGTTGCGCCACGCTGGCACCGTTCTAAGGACCCACATTGGACCCAACAACGAGTTCGAAATGATCGATGCTGATTCTGGAATCGAACCCGAGACCGTTCTCGCAAAGATAGTTCGAGCGACTTCCGACGGAATTACGCGGGGTATTGGCTTCGATGATGAGAACACATCCGTGCGTAGCTCGACTTCCTCCACTCCATCGACAACTACCACTGAACTGCCAACCACCACCACAGCTGCCGCATGGGCCAGTACAACCATGATGCGGAAGCTGAAGAAGTTCATCACTTCGACCACTAGCACAAGCACGACGACAACAACTGCTACTCCAGCCACCCACCTCTTCCAGTCGACAGTGGTACCAGAGGCATTTGACGCAACCACCGGCAGCACGACCAGCACTACCACCTGGGCTACCCCATCCAGCAGCTTGGCTTCGTTTTTCTCGGCATTCACATCGTCGACTCCGGCCTCGTCCACCGAGAACGGTTTCCTTATGAACAACCTCTTTGGCGGCATGGAGAACAGCTACCAGACTTTCTCGGGCCTTTCACATCCAGAACCTGTGATTCCCGCCGACAGCATCGAGGCCATCGAGAGCTTGGACAACATCTACCCAGCTGCACTGTCCTCCAGCATCGGCACAGTAAACTCGACCGCCTGCGGACGTGTAGACATCATGGGCACTATTGTCTACGACTCAGCACCCTACCTGTATCCCTTCATTATTGAGTACTCCCTGATCGGTGCTGTGGTGCTGTACGTGATGTGGAAGCACATCGGCCGCTACCCCAGGCATATGAACGACGAGGATCTTGAGCATCGTCTTGAGGTTATGCTGTCGCGTCGAGCGGTTGCCATGGCACAACAGGCACGCTCCGGTCGGGTCGATTGTGTGGGCTCGTCCAAGGGCCTGTTCTTTGGACTTCTGTTGCTGGTCGGTTCGTTGATTTGTCTCATCCTGTTCTTTGTACTCGTTCGTCATCCACAATTCTCGTTGTTGGCTATCTACCTGGCCGACGCTAGTCACTGTGCACTGATGGCATTTGCGGTTCTAGCCATCATTATTGGTTTTATAAGGTAACATTGAGTGTGCCTGAGGAGTGAGCTATATTTAACCGGGTATTTTCTTTCATTTTCAGGGTCAAATCATTGAAATTCCGTTGCGAGGAACAGAGCAACCTTAACGACATCCTTCTGCGTATCTCGGCATTTGGTCTCTTCACCTACTCCGTATTTAGCGTAATTGCCGGCTCACTGAAGGCTCTCGAGAGTGAACCCAATCTTCTAGTCATGACCACTGGCATTGTAGCTGTATTCCAGGTTGTTCTGCAATTGCTGTTCATCGCTGATGTATCCAGGCGTCGTGTACATTTGCCGGAGCACGATCGAAGCAAACCAGGACGACAGATCGTTACATTCTTACTCATATGCAATGTATCTATGTTTGCCATTTATACGTTTGAAGCTCAAAAGGTGTTCGCCAATCCCGTAAGTACAGATCAGTGTTGTGTCCTCCGATATTATCGTTTAATATATTTTTGCCATTAATCAAATTAAATACCACAGCTTCAGATGTTCCGTGGGCTCCGTGGTACCGCTCTAGGAATAAGCGCGATATTTCACACCAAATTGCCGCTGAGATGATTTTGTTCTAATCTTAAAAATGTGTCAGTTGTAGTTTAAGAAACTAGTCCATTTTGCAAATTTGTTCCGTACTTTTTGTCTCCCAAGAAATAATTTTCTTGGATCAGATCTGACTGTAGGATTTTTTACTTTTTACTAAAATCTTTATTTGTAATTTGCCTCAAAATTGTCAGGATCGGAAAATGTTTGGCGATTTTATATTATTTACATACTCGCAGCCAGTGTTGCCAGATTGGGCGCTTTGTCGTATTTTGGGCTATCTTTTTTCTTAAAAAACGATGGAAATTCCTTCAATGAGCGCCCAACACAAATTTGGGCTACATTGTTTAACAAGTTTTGTATAAATTTGTTTGTTTTATTTCTTCACAAAACTACAAAAAAGAAATATTTTCGAACAAACTCGCACTTTTAAAACTCGACAGCACTCTTGCAGTCAAGTGACATCGAACATATGCTCGCAGCTTATTTTTAGAGCGTACATTTATTGTAACAAGTCGCTAAAAGTTCATTGCAGTGTTTTTACATCGTGGGATATTTCCCTTGTTGCGGGAATTTCGATGCCCGAAAAGCATTCCGGGGGAAAATGCAAAATTAGCAAAATCGTATTTCAGGAATCTGACAAAAAAAAAAAAAAAACGTTCAAACTATACATTTTTGCTGAAATTTCATCGAAATATCTACATTTCATCGTAATAATTATCAACACAGTAACAGCCCGATCTGCCGTTGTGAGGCCTCACAAGTCACAAGCTTTTGTGAGGTTGATTCCTTGTGAGGTTTGTTGTGATTCGATAAAATTTTTCGTATTCTCCGATAATGCTCACAACAAATTCACTGTCACTTCAATTTTGTGTGACTTGAGAACGAAATATTATATCTGCACCATTAATTCAATAAATAAAAACAAATTCATTAAGAAAATATTCGAAATATTGACACTGAAATGTTTTAGAAACGAAGAAAATAAAATATTAACGACATTTGTCACAAATCAAAATTTTCACATTCCTCAGTTTTTTTTCATAAAATATCAATTTTCCCCGAAGAGTTAATAAATATAGCGTAAAAGGCCAGGTTTGGGTCTTTAAATGCTTGGAAAGAGGGAAACAATACCATCAAATACAAATATTGCCATTTGTGAGCGTTTATGACTGGTTTTCTATTTTGTGACTTGCTCGATATCAGATCACAATTTCGATTGTTTTTGTGTTGTGAGTGTGCTGTCAGAATACGAAAACCTCACAAAATCTATTCCACCTCACCTTGTGAGGGTTTTGTGACTTGTGAGGTATCATTGAGGTTTGCCAGAATCGGTCCGAGTAAATTTCCTTAAAAAGAGCTCATAAAAATTACCTTTTAGCAAAGTGTTGAAGTACCAAAAAATAATCATAAAATTGTCAACAAACTACGATTTTTATACTAATGGCTAGTATGCTGTTCCAGGAATGCTAAAATTAAGCGCCTCTCAAATGTTTCCCTCCACCGCTTCGCTTAATTTTGACAGTGTAGGTTCCGTCAAAACAAAAAACTGTATTGTATTTTTTTTTCGTTTCTTTTTATTTGTACTTCCTCAAAAACCTCTGCCAGGTACTCCTCGTTAAAATATTCCATTTCTAAAAGAATTTAAATAAACAACAACGAATTTTTTTGTGTTGAACTTACCATTCTCCATACTGTTTTTTTGCTTTCGTTTGAAATACCGTTATTTTCCCTGATCTGTCAAAATTTAGCTGTGGAGAAATGTATTTTGCATTAATACACCTACTTAAATTCTGTAGATTTTTCGTACAGTGGCTAACAAATTTAGCTTGAACTGCGTACTTCTTTGCTTAATTTTATCTTTAGAGACATTGCGCGAGCAGCATACCAGGCTTAAAGGTTAATTAAACTATCGAGGGAATTTGAGATTGATGAAAAGGTAAAAAGGAAAAGAGAGTGCTATGAGACTGGTTCATTTATGGGGTGATGGTACTCATGTAAAAATAATTATTTTTATTATTCTTCTTTGAGATTGTACAATTTTTATTATTTATATATAACGATAAACTATGAACACAATCAAATATAATTACAGCTGCAGGCCACCACCAAAAAACGCTCCCACCACGTGTCGCCGATTCTAGAGTCCAGAACGATCTGACTTCTGATGTTTTTCTTTCCTTAAATTATTTCCCACCGAGTGTCTTGTTCGTCGCGTTCAGTTAACCGCCGCAGCTCGGTTCAGATTCTTAGTTTTAGTTGTTTTGTTATTGGTTGTCGCCACACATTGATTAAGGATTTTTACCTTCCACAACTTCTTTAATTTGATGTCGTACCGATTTCCCAGGTTCGATCTTCGTCCACGTCTGACAAACATTCGATAATATGTGTAAAAAGTCTTGTAAAAGCTTTATGAATTCAGGCAATTCCGATTTGACGTACATTTTGTAGGTGCTATAAGTATCAATAGATAAAAGCACAAAACGAATGGTTGTAAGAGGCTAGGTCTAAAGTTTTTACAGACGTTTTGTGCCAACTGTTTATATACTAATAAAAATGATAATTTTTAACCCTTACTTTGAATATACATCACACTATGTCGCAACGGATCAGTTAAAATAAAAAATGTTGACATTGCGAGATCGTAATATTTTATCTAAAGTCTGAAAATGGTGGTGGATCGTCGATAATTGTGCGCCTTGCTTGCTTCCAATTTCAAGCAGGTGACTGGAGAAGTTTCTGAAAAGCCACAGCGGCATAAATATTCAGACGGCATTTTAATGCCAAATCTATGCTTATTTTTCTGTGATTGTTCCTTTTCTTAGATTTTTTTCAATCCCATACAAATATCTGGTCTTAGAACATGAGGTAGGAAACAGAAACAGTGGAGACATTTTGAATGCAGTGTTTAAGGAATTAATTACACTGAATACTTATTGTAAGAACTACGCAGTGGCAGTGCAAATTGAATCTGATTTCGAGAGGAGTTGCATGTACGCCACAAATATCAACATTTTTTAACACCATCCTTGTATTTTTATTTGGTTTTCCTCCTTAAAAAATGGTTGCATTGTGAGATTGGCAATTTATGTGATTGTTCCAACTCGCTATGAACAAGCGAGTTCCTTGCGACCCAGTCGTGCACGTGCCACACCTATTAATTTCAATAATAGATATAATTATCGCCTTTCTGACTTGTCCCAAAAGGTCAACCCTAGTTTTCTAATTCTTTAATTTGTTCATTTCCTTCTTTCAGGTTCAACTCGATTTCTACGGCTTCATTCCATGGTCAATAATCCAACGCGTAACACTGCCCCTCTGCATTTTCCATCGATTCCACAGTGCTGTCACACTCGCTGAAATCTGGAAAACCACATACAAAGCACGACTGGAGTAAATTATTTAAACGAAATGTTAAATCACGGCTACGATTCTTAAAGTGAAAAAACTAAAACAAAAAGCAAAACAAAACAAATTAATCAATCCCAAAAACTTTTTCTTAATTACAAAATAAAAAAATAAGTAAATACAAAACCATTCAAACACGAATACATTTTGTATAATTTTTCTTTTACCTTCTGAAGAAAACAGATTTACTTTGTAGCATAATTTAAAATAAAATAATAAAAAACGCATTTTGTGCACAGGAATAGAGTGATCTAACTATGCAAACCTTAGCATGTCGAATCGAACAAAAAGTTAATAAAAAAAAAATATTTATACAAATAAACCATGAAAACCAGTATCGTTCATCTATTCAAATTAAAGAAAAACAAAAATCAACTTCATATTTATAAACTAAGTCATAAATTATAAATAAAATGAAAATATATATAAATATATGTAAAAAAAAAGTACTTATTTACTAAACAATACAACAAATTATTTATTTTAAAATATTTAAAAGCGTTACTCTATGATTTACAATAAAACCAACAAAACAAATAAAAAAATCAATTAAACATTAAAAAAACTGTTGTGTACTTATTTTTTTATTTATCATTAACACAAAAACTAAAAAAAAGTTGAATAATAATTTTTTTTTAAGGAGAAGAATAAATCGTAAAATTTTAATAAACAAAAAAAAACATATATTAACGTTAAGAACTTAAACTTAAGGGTAACATAGTGGTATAAAATCTCATAAATCGAAAAGCATAACATTTGATTAAAATACAAAAATAAAAAATGAAAAGCGTAAAATAAATAATAAAACTTGTTCCCATCTCTGTATAGGTGTTAGATTTGAAAATAATTTATTATTAATATATAAACAAAATATATATTATGTATTGAACAATTGCAATTACATACACAAACAAAACAAAAATATAGATCAATGAATATCAAACTGTTTAGAGCGGAACCACACGCATTATACACGGAAGACATCATTTTTGCTAACATGACATAAATGCGGAGTCACATGTCACATCACGACCTCCACCATAATCATTGTCACGTATCATTATAGGTCACGTTTGCATTTGGTGATTGGCAAAAGTCGGCCCAATACTCTTCAATTTCTCTGTCTGCAGAGTGAGAAGGCAGCTACATACCTATTCAGTATTACACTGGGGCCCTACTCTCTATTTCGCCCCAATCGAAATAGCTTTCCCCTTCCGCTTTTTAGTAGGTTCTCTGTCCGGAATTCTAAATGCGACATAAGTACATTCCATTCCATTTTCGAAATACAGAGTAGGAAAGGTTCGTTTTCGAAAAATTTAACTTTCGGAACGAGATACAGAGTAGGGCCTCAGCACTTTTTGGAGGTCTTTAAATTTGGCCAGATTTTTATGGCCAGTGGCGGCTGTATAAACCAACCAACCACAGTTTGTACCGGCTTCTTATAAACTACTTCAGCGTTTTTCATTAAGAGCTCCACTTTTGGTCAGCTATTAAAGCATTAAAAGCAAAGCCATTGATGGCAGCAAAGTAAACGTGAACGGCTCAAATGGACTTCTTGAGGTAGCAAAGTATTAAATAGGCCGTCAGCTCAGACAACTCAAAAGAAATTGCCTGCAAGCTGTTTTCCGTGTTACTATGTGGGAAAGAATGTGTGCCATGCTTAAGTAAATTTGCTGCACGCATACTCTTGCACAAAGTAACCTGATAGTTCATTCTTCTTTTTCCCCTTCTTTTATTATAACTCGCGTCATTTAGATTTTTTTGCTGCTTTATAGGCAGCAAGATAGGAAATTTTTAAGAGAGAATTTCATTTTCAAAATTCGCGGGGGGAATCGGGTAGGTGCGCGGTAGCTGACAATCTTGTAAACTGATCTGGATCAGGTTGTAGATCTATCTGCTTTAGAACAACTATAGGTAGTTAAGTTGTCATTTGGAATAGTTTTCTCAATCCAACTAAATCCGCTTCAAGCGACCCAGGCTTGACTCTACTTTAGGAAAATATGCAATATAAATTGTTTAGTTTCTGCTGTTCGATTGCGACCTTAAGATCCGCTCTGTTAAGAATTTCTCAGCATCTTCTGCACACTCTTCAGGCGTGCACCTTCAATTGAAAATTTGTTAGAAATCGCGACCAATATTTAGGTGCTTACAAGTTGAACTGGGCCTTGTGACCAATAAGTAATAAATGCAAACATTTCAATGCCTCAAACTTCGTTTTCAACTCCGAAGTCCGAAGTCCGAACTACGGCTGAATCAAAATACCGAATGAGTAGCGGCCTTCAAAAAGCGCTCTTCAAATCATTCATTTCACAAATCACATGAGAAATACACAATATGACCGCGCATTTCTGTCTTCTCAATTATTAAACAAAACATAGGTAATAATTCCATTCCAACTGTAGGTACTTTCAACCAACATTTCCATACATGCACTAATTTACATCAATCGAAAAATTCTAGTATTTTTTACCTTTTCGAACTGAAAACCTACCAAAAGTACACTCAAATTCCTTCGCAAAAAAAAAAAAAACATTTTAAATTTTTATTGTAGCGTTTTTTTGCAAGATAAACATTTTTACAATAAGACACATTTCGACGTAAATATTTCACTCACCTTTTTTACACAAACAAGAACGAGTATAACTCTTAATTGTTTCACTGATCAATTTTTACATTTACATAAATTGTTATTTGTGTTTTTTTTTCTATAAACATAATAATACAAGAAAAATTTATTTTAAATGATAACAGAATTTATTAAGGAAATGTTGAGAAAGGCGTGTGATGCTTGCTGAATTTTCTGACAATATTAAAAGACAATTTGGTAGAAATAATTTTTATTGGGTTAGCGTCTTTTCGTGGACGCCACTTTTAGGGCTAACTTATCAAAAGATATATAAATATATTATTCTTATTTGTAAGGGAGCATTACGAGCCTAAGATTAGATACTAGAGAGTGGCTGCGGTAGTATGTTGGCTTCGTCGATGACAAGTTATCAGTTGAGGTTTAAGTCATTAGAAATAGCTATACCTGATGAATTAAAGTCGTATTTAAGTCCTGCGGAACCTTAGTGATAAATAACATCGACTTTGCGGCTACAGTTTTTGGAATTTATGTCTGCTATTCACTGTCTAGCCCTTGTCTAAACCATATACAGAAGTAACCCTAAAAGTGAAGTCTGACCTTAGGCGCAAGTTCTAACTCTGACGTATTTGTAACCGCTTTCAGAAATTTAAATTTGCATTTTACGATTCGAAAAGCTATCGGGCTCTTAAGACTAAAGACCAGAATACGAATATGTTGTATCTAATATATAACAAAATTCCGAAAATTTCAGCTGCTTCACTCCATATCCAGAAATGATGTTGGCACCTTGTTGGCCATTTAATTTGTAGCTCTAAAGTTAGATCCACACACATACCGGCCACTTGCTCATAACTACCACTCTCATCTCCCATCTTCACCAAGAACCGTTCAAACGATGCAAAGATTACGTTGGGTAAGGTTCTTATAACACTCGCCAAAACGATATCTATCGGCAGTGGTTCTTCTTGCAGCATTGTGAGACAGATTTCTTTTTTGCCTGGTAGCTTTTCGGCGAGGCTGCCAATGGCATTGTGAACTTAAAATTTGCAGACAAGGGTTGTATTCTTGATGCCAGATAGTGCATCATAACAGCTGGCGTTATATGACTGCTCAGCTCAGTACTAGGCGATCTGCCCAACATTTGAGTACGTGTAATCTGTTTTTATCTGGCTTGAGCCAATGTGCGTATGCACTAGAATCATCTCCATATTAAGCATGGAGGTTCGTATACAAAATTAAATAAAACTTAAATAGAATCGCTTCCATCTCTTACATTAGCTTCAGCACCTAATTTCGCATTTCGGTTGACACTTTATCATCTAATGGTTGACGTAGGTACACCTCTGCACAAAGGTGAATAAAATTATAGAGGCTTTGGCCGGAAGAAAATCCTTAACCAGAACAAATTGGATATGAAAATGCCTTTCAGAATATAAAGTAACAGTAGTGCAAAGTGGCCCAGCAGACCCTTGCTTTTCGAAAAGTAAGTATTTTTTTTCTCTTTTTTACATAAATTTTACAATGAACACAATTGCGAATCCTTGTGAACTTAAAATTAAAAATAAAACATCAATACCGTCCTTTCAATGACAAGCATCACACGCAAGGTGAAGCTAAAACCCACCTAAATTTACAAAATAAAACACAAAATACGAAAAATAAATAAAAAAATTTATAAAAAATGGAAACATTAAGGCCAAATCAAAACGCAACCCTTAATTGAAACATACCTTTTAAAGTTTCGAAACTAAAAACAAGAACACACACTTACGTACAGTATTTTTAACGATTGACAGTCTTACAAGTATTATTACTAAACAATAAAATATTGGGAGAATTATACTCTTCAATAATGAAATCGAATTTGTTTAAAGACCACTGTCAATTTTAAATAGGTTGTTGAGATACTTTTTTCAATATTATTACACACAGCTAGACGACAAATTTATTTAATAAGAACATGTGCAATAATTTAAACATTCGGATACACGGTAGAAACATAAATAAGATTCAAACAGATATTTTGTTGGACTGTAACAGACTTTCTAGATGTATAACTCTTTTTTTCCTAATTAATGTTCGATTAAAGTATAGCAAACAAAAATGATTTACCAAAGACACAGACTGTACCACTTTTACACGCTCTTCGGATAATGTGTTGTTAACATTTTTCTTAAACTACTTTAATGCTAATCCATTTTGAATCAAACAAAACTTTATTGATGATAATATTGACCAATCACTCTGTAGCGTATACAAATAGAAAATTAATAAAAAAAAAACCTGAAACAAACCAGAAACAACATAAAGACAAACCAGAAGAGAAATACAAATAAGCGTTGATATTTATACAGAACAACATGTAAGATAGTATGAAACACAAGACACTGCCGTATAAAATTTTCATTTTGTTTTAACTTTTAATTAAATACATCAATACAAACAGGTACAACAACAACAACAACAAAAGCATAATGTAAATCGCAATGTTTATTAATTGTATTTTGTAGATTTCAAAATATGGAAAAGAGTATTGAACTAAAAAATATATACACTTTAAAAGTATACAGTAAAATCAATGTTTTTTTCCGAAAACTTATACAAAACTTATAAAAAAAAAAAAAAAAATTATATAGAATCGTAATATGTGTATGTAGCCGAATGCCAATGATATATAAAAAAATGTTATTATAACGACTATATATTAAAACGTGAAGCATTATAAACAGTATAGTAAAAAAAAATATATATATATAATTTATTTTACATGTTGTTAAGACATAACAAAAGAAAATTATTATGTAAGATAAGATACGAGAAATAAATCATTTTAATTCAAAGATTTAAGCAGATTTACTTAGGAGTATAATGAACATTAAAAGAAAATTTATTAAATACATCACAAGCGGGAAATGTATTGTATAAAACAAGTGAAGAAAATAAATAAAAACAAACTTAATTTTAATTCATTAATAGAAATGGGTCTTTATTGTTATTTGGAGTGTAGAGGTACTACTTGGTCTATCCAGGTTAATCAGACTTCCTGGACTACAGCAGCGTGTTCCAGGCGGAGATTCTGGCTGTGACAACAGCTGCAAAACCAGTTTCAATGATGGCGGTACCTCATGCAGACAATACTGAGACCACCAACTTCGGCCGAATTCCCGATACTTGACAAGCTATATTTTTACGGAGTGGCCACGATTTGGTGCGCTAGTATTCTTACATAGAAAATCGTATTGACAAATGTCACGAAACTTCAAAAATTCTGCTCACCAACACACTCACAGGAGATATGAGACACTTCCGCTGTGGGCAAAGTTGCTGGCAGTGTTCATTGAATTTTATCCGTTAAATTTGAAATTATTCGTTCCGTGTGGATAGAATTTTCTTGTAGGGTGTACATTTGCTTAAAATATTCATGAAAAATTAACAATGTAGATTAGTTGAGGAAAAATAAAAACATTTTGGCAAATTTTCTTCATTATTTAAGACAAATTTACACACGAAATCGAAGTTAATGATATCCAAAAGCGGAAATACACAAACATGTTTGTCCTAATATGTTTCTTGTATATAAAACATATTTTTTAGATAGTTTTACTAACCAAACAAATCAAATTATTTGCCTTTTAACAATTTGTAATAACTAACCAATGCCATTCAGTAATGTAAAAATGTGGTATTCCCGAACTCTTTCACACTTCCCCACGGTTGCTGCGGTTGGCAGCATTTATTTTTATATTTTTTGTATGTTTTTGCATGTCACACCGATTCTTAATTGACATAACACCGATAGGTAGACAAAATGGCGAATTTGAAAAAAAATTGAGGTGGCCAGCGACAACAGGATTGTGATTTGGGGGTCTACTTTCTTCATTGACAGCCAAGCGGCAATAGCTTCTCTACCGTTGACAGAAAATCTAAGCTGTCGCGAAGAGCTAAGGGTTCCTGGCGCTCAGCACATTGTAAGAATCTGCTGGGTCCCCGGACATAAAGGAGTGCGCGGTAATAAAAAGGCTGATGAGCTGGCAAGAAAGGGTTCTTCATTTGAACTTACCCAGGCTCAGTATTAACTCCTCCCAGCAATCTCAACCATTAAATTGAGAACAAAATACTGGCAGCGACGAATGATAGATGGAGTAAACTCGAATCCTGTCTCATAACTAGGAAAATGTGGCCAATCTATAACAAACAGAAGACAAAACATTTTCTAGAAATGAGGAAACAATCATTATCCTCTCTTGTAGGCATTATTACAGGACACAACATGCTGAAATATCACACCAAGAAAATGGGAATCAGTACAGATGACCTGTGCAGAGGATGCGGTGCATGAGGACTCTCCACACTTTCTTTGCCATTGCCCGGAACTCTGCCACATCAGATACAGAGTTCTTGGAAGACACTTTTTCGGAGACTTAGAAGTCCTCTCTCAGATGTCTATAAAAGACTTACATAGATTTGTAGTATCCTGGCGATGGCTTGACTATCCGGTTTCATAGGTCCCCACAGTATGGGGGTCTTTTAGACAGGTTTCCTGCGTTTCCCCTGTCTCGCCAGCCCGCTAACCTAACCTAACCTACTTTATGGATGAATGAATGTGGACGACTGGGTCGCATGTTATTTCGATCACCATGGATTTGGCAAGGGGAGTGGCGAAACACTAATGTGTGTAGTTTCAATTTAAAATACGGTAGTTGTAATATCCAAGGACTAGGACGAGAAGGGTCGAGATGATTTATAAAAAGAAAAACCGGCCAAGTGCGAGTGTCACTCGCGCACCGAAGGTTCCGTACTTTGCTAGAGTTGGGAATAGCGAAGATTTCATTTGACCAACATTTATTACAATTAATTACAGCTAATGAATACTAAAATGAAACATATAACTCAGAACTGTGGAGTGCGGTCTATGTGTGAACGAGTGTGAGTAGAGTTCAGTATGCATTAAAAATTGGAATCGATTAAGAGAACACACGAATAACGTATGAAAAATGGTTTAAAGGAGCGTGCGTCTTTTAAAATATAAACTTTTCCGCAAAAACAGTCTTTGGCACATAATATAGCTACGAGCATGATCTACAAAAAAGGTGTATGTCCATTTTTTTGTAAATCAAGAAATAAACAGCTTTATGTGCGAATGAAAATATTTTTTTCACCAAATTACTAATTACTCTAAAACCAGTGGATGTATCACTATCATTGGTATTTGTCATTTAACTAAAGGTTATACCGGATGTGGTGTGCAAATTTCAGCCTTCTACGTGAATTAGTTTCTGAGGTAGACCTAGGAACACAATTAGTCTAGTGGGTTCGGACGGACAAACGCGAAACTCATTTACGCATTTATTTACAAAGACCACCACAACAGTCCATAAGAGCACAGTTATTTCTCAATGCGGCCGATAAGAAAGATTCTTAACCGTGAAAGGATTTTGCTTAAAAATTTCCTACTTCGAAGATGTCTGTCTGTTACACTGTCAAAATCCTGAAAAAGAAAATGGGGTAATGGTGTTGCAAATTTCTAAATAACCACCTTCAATTTACATCCTACCTTCAAGGGACATCAAAGATAAGAACTGGCTGTAGAGATGGTATTTTCTCGTCTGATAATAATTGTTACTTGCAAAGGAATTTTAGTCTTTTGTGCGTCAATGCTTGCCTCATGACCTGAATTTTGTTCCAAGTTTCTTTCTCTGGTTTCCTTAAGGTTTCCGATGTTTCCTTTCGTGCTGGGCGTGTCGGCTCTTTCATTCCCCTCTTTCACCATGGCCATAATTATTTGTTTGGACTCGAAAATATCGGGTAAGAAACGTATTTAAGTTAGTCAATTATTTTCAATGTCAAGATCAAGAAGCCACTTTTCCGAAGGGAGCGTTTTGGTTTGTGGTTGTTTGGTTACCTACGTTAACCCTTAAACCCTACCTGGGGTCCAGCGCGATGCATAAACTAAACATTCGTGGATATTTTTTCAACTACAAACCAAACGATGGCGCTATTCAAGCTAATCCTCTAATGTATCAAGGCGTCTCGTCATTAGTAATTTTTAATTGCGCGTGCGGTGCAGTCATAATTATAACAACTTCCGGGTCCCATAGACCCCAGGGTAGGAATACTTGGCCAACTTTACCTGCAAATCTGCAAGTTCTCCTCGGAGATATTTTGAAAAAGAAGCGGCCATTACTTGAACCCAATCCATCTGTAAGTGGAAAAAAAAAGATGTGCAATATGTCCAAGGGATAAGGACCGGAAGACGAAAATAAGATGCGGCAGGTGCCGAAACCCCCTGCGGCGAGCATACCCGGTCTGTGTGCCAATAATGCCTCGATTCTAAGCTTTAAAATATTTTTAATATTAAACTATGTGTGTGATCTTAATAATAAATAATTTATACAAGGTGGCGCAAAAATAACCTTCCGATGTTTTTTGGCTGTAATTTAAAAAAAAAATTAAAAACTTTGATTCTTCGTGTGGATTATTTTTATTTGGTCTTTTAATTTTTTTTACATCAAGTCGAGAATATGATGTCATGTAAATGGCCGCCGCCACAGTTGATTGTCATTTGAGCCCTTTTTATGGCATTTTCCATCACTTTGGCCAAAACTTCCGGCGATAGGTCCAAACATACTTGACGGATATTGTCTTTAAGAGCTGCAAGAGTCTGAGGCTTGTTGACATAAACCCGCGACTTCAAAAAGCCCCACAAAAAGAAGTCTGGAGCGGTCAAATCAGGCGATCTTGCTGGCCAGTGCAAATCGCCAAAACGGGAGATTAGGCGCCCGGGAAATGCATCCTTCAGCATATCGGTTGTTGCACGTGCAGTGTGTGCCGTTGCACCGTCCTGTTGGAACCACATGTTTTCCAATCCCAATTCATCAAGTTGCGGCAAAAATAACTCGTTGATCATTGCTCTGTAGCGCTCACCATTCACAGTAACCGTTTGGCCCGCGACGTCTTCGAAGAAAAAAGGTCCGATGACTCCTCCAGCGAAAACAGCACACCATACATACTCCGGGGTCTGCAACGCCTGGCAGCATCTCGTGTTGTGCCAGTCTCTTCGAGGCGAGCGACTAAACGTCGCAGTGTTTCACCAGTAGGCGTTGGACGGCTAGGAAATCTGCGACGAAATTCACGTTGTGCCAAAGTCACCGACCGATTATTGCTCAAATAAATAGTGACCAATATTCCGCGTTCTGGAGCAGTGTAGCGTAACATTGTTTATTAACGTGTATTTCGCATGTGTTTACTACACAAATGTCAACTACTGCCATTGAAATCAATCAAATGTCAGAATCGAGTCAAAAAGTCTATAAATGTTATAATTTGAATGGAGATAAATAATATTTCTATGTTTAAATTCAAATTGCGTTATTCAGCTGCGATAAAATCTTTCTGTCAATTGCTTTTAGAGCCATCTACCGGCAGTTTAATAAATCGCCTGCCTCAATGACTTTATTGTTGCCCTGCAACGTATTTAGTGCATGCACTTCCTATAACAGGTTCGAAGCCGTGATACCACAAAGGATGTCCGCACTATTCTTAGCTGTGGTTTATATCTTCGCTATTGTTGAACTACCTTATCGTCGTTGTAAAAATTATTCCCTAGTAGGTACACCTGTACGCCGTAGTGTGACTTCCGAGCCCCACTACAAGTTTCTGTTAACGATGTTTTTTGATGGTTGTTTTCTGTAAAGTGATGACAGTGGAGGAGGTTTAATATTGTGAGGGAAATAAAGACATAAGGGCATCCCTTTTTTGAAATGAGTTTTAATAAAGTTGTATCTCCTAAATCGAAATGTCTAGTTAGTTATTTTTCTACCTTTATAGGTTAAATAAAATTGCCTACACTTTTGTACGTCAACCTCACCTTAGCACTATCACATGCATATTAAAAATGGATGAGCAAGATTGATGAGGCCGCAAATAAGTTGGTCGAATTCTCAACTTGACGAACAAAAATGGCAATTCAACCGCATTCATAGAGCTTGAGCGGAAGTCACATTAACAAAGTTCACAATTTGCTAATAACGGAGGTACCTACCTACGATACAATTTAAAATAATGCATAAATGGCCGCAATAATGACGCAAAGATAAAATATATTTGTATGTGTAGTATCGACACTGTGCGACACTTGACTATAAAATGTAAAACATTGAAAATACTGTCACAATATATAAAATGTAAATTATGTACTGAAAATAAAGTCACTTAATACTGAACTTCAGAGCAATCGGTTGTTTGATTTTGGGTCTCTACAGTATGTAGTTTATATATTGATTTCCGAACTACCGAGCACTTCGCAGTCTTGTGGCATATTTTAGTAATCTTTTTGCGGGTTTTGCGTAATGGATTTCAATCAGCCATTCTAGAGTTCTCAGATTAAACCAATGAGTCCGAGATCTTTCAAACTTCCATGAAAACAGATCTCACTTGACCTTAATTTCCGATAATAAAATAAATAAATAAATAGTTGGCTCAACAGGTCCATACGGACCCTAGGGCTAGCTTTTCACCTACACTCGTTTTGTGTCAGTTTCTCATCTTTGGGACGAATGGAAGGGATCTCCAATTTTATGCCGAGTCCAAAGGGCTAACTGAGAAGCTCTTTCATTACAGATGCACCCGCGGATGTTTGTCAGACGTTCGCCAGAGGTGGTGCAGTGGAAAAATGTCTTAAAATAGGATTTGGATTGGGAATCGAACCTGGGCCCCTCGCTTAGTTCAACACACTTAACACCAAGCCACTGCGGCTGAGGTTCGATAAGCTATGCTTTTAAATCAGCGCATATCAAGTCTTTCAAAGCCAGAAAAGAATAACGTCCACTCTGAACTGATACCGAAATTCGATAAGAGAATAGGAAGATATTCAACCCACCCAAATCATGAAGGCTACTCACTTCCTTGCAAATCTTCAATGAGCGTCTATGTCCGAGGCAGGAGTAGGAGAAACTCACAGTAGATATTCCATCCTGGAGTTGTTTTTATTAACAGTGTCAAGCTGTGTGGCAACGTTAGATTATTTCATAAGCCTTCTACACTGAATCCAAATCTTTTTAGGGCAGGATCCGATAGGATGCCACTTACGTTCGCCTTGCTAGCGCTTTAAAAAGTTGATCATCCGATTTGATATACGTTCAGTCTTCAGTCAGTCTAGACTAGCGGTGTTCAAGCTGCATCCGCCTTTAGTTTGCTTGTGAGCAGTGAGCCAGTTGTCTGCTGCTTGTATTGTGATATCATATACTGTCCTCCCTAAGAGACAAGCCGCTGACAAAAATTGTAGGTGAACTACTGAGATACGATCAATTATAAATGGAAGCTTGGAGCTTCTCTAAAGCAGGTGAAAGTATACTCGGCTGCTGCGAGAGAAAAATTCTTCGTAAAATTTTCAATCTCGCCTTTGGAGGAGGAGATTCAACTAAGAGATATGTATATAGCAACATAGACCTATTGAAAAAACTGCGTATCGGTCTAGGATGGCTATAGATGTTTACCTTCAACAAGTAGAGTCTTAGACTCCAACTCAAACGGACAAACATAGCAGAGAAAGACCCATCCTAAGGAGTTGGCACTTGACTTAAAGTGCGCAACTGGAGGTTACGACCATATTATGGTCGTTATTATCGACCTGGTGAATCAACAATTTTTTGCCCCAGTTGGCTGAGTTGAACTTGGTTGACATGTGGTTTCATCAAGACGGTGCCACATGCCACTCGTGAAACAATGGAAATGTTGAAGATGAATTTGGTGAGAGAGATAAGCTGATCTCTCGAAATGGCCCTGTGAGTTGGCCGCCAAGATCATGCGAACGCCTCTTGATTATTTCTTATGGGGTTATGTAAAGTCGTTAGTCTATGTGGACAATCGGAACACGATTGAAGCCTTAAAGGATAACATAACACGCGTAATTCGTGGAATACAGGCCGAAAAGCAGCTCGAAAAAGTGACGCAAAATTGGACCTTCCGAATGGACCATTTGAAACGGAGCCGCGGACAACATTTACATGAAGTTGTCTTTAAAACGTAAACGGCAAAGGCCTATTTATCGATTACAATAAAAATTTTGAATATTTGATACAAATTTGAGTGTCCAAGGTCCACATAAGTAAGAACGTTAAATATTCCTGATTTGAACTGCCTCATCAGAAAGCCTGTATAGATTCAGTTCTTTAGGTGCAAGGAGCTCGAAAGCCTCTATCTTGTGGCCCATTAAATTATGTTACGAGTCCAGTTTCGTGTATTATCCGCTTCCCGGAGTGACTCCTGGTTTCGTTTATATTGTCCGTCGGTCTGGCAAAAAAACATAAAATGTTGTTCTTACCTAGAAAGTATACAGTTCAAGTCCGATAATGGCTTTGCAATCCACTCCGTTTCAATTCATCATGATAGACGCTTTTAAAGCTCGGAGCTCCTAAGCCAGTACTTATTTATTCAGCTCAGCATTTTCTTAAAAGAGTCGGTTGACTTAAATAACGCTTATCATTCTCATATTTTGCACAGCTTAAGCTGTAGGTCCGGTCTCCTAAAGATCCCTCGCAGTTCGAGTTCCAAAAGTCAGTCCCAAGCTTTACTAAGGTCGCAGTCTATCCAAACAGGTGCTTTCAAAGCCTACGTGCATAATTCAAACGCCACTCTTACAATGATCGAAACATTTCTTTATTTATCAGATAAATATAGTACACAAAAGATATAGTAAGTGACAAGCATGACTAAGTGAGTAGAGTGGGTATAATGTACAAAAAACATAAATAAAGAGCTGAGCTTGACCCTGCATGAGATTGGCTCATTCCACTGCCTTCGGAAAATTCGCCGTGCTAAACAAATGAAATTTATGCTAAAATTTATACAAGCGCAGAATTGCAATGTTCTATTGTCACAACGAGATAACTGACAGATCTATGAGTTCCACCAAACGTTCCTGTTCGACACGTAGTCCTTCAGAGCGGGAAACGTTTGCGGACCGCCGGTCTCGTAACTCAGCCCGTTGTGTTGGTTGTACACGAACGCCTTGGCTATTGGAACCCGCTGGGTGGTAAACGATACTGCTGAGCTCGGGTGCAGCAATGGCGGCAGGTATCCCTTGTTGATGGGTTGCACAATCGGGCGGCCAAGAGTCTTGCTGCCATACGTACCTTGAGGCTGCTTGGGTGCAACACTGTTCGACGGGCCGTAGACGTTGCTCCTCAGATCGCAGATTGTATTCTCAACTAGGGTGCTGAGAGGAGCCGAATAAATCCTGAAATTTACATCGTTGTAGTCCAGGTCGGAGAGCAGGAACACCGGCATCCGATCGGAGAGCACCCAAACGTTCTTGTTTTCGTCGATTTTCACATCGGCTGGGAAGACAAGTCCGACATCATCGCGGTCGACAATCCCATGGAATTGCGGTGAGTACGGCATCGATGAGTGCCAGCATCCGACAGCGTTCTGGTCAATCAAATTGAACAACATTACTCCGTCGTCGCTGAGGACACGTGACGTTGTGTGACTGTTGGGACCGCGTTCGTCCAGAGGCACAAAGTCATGATAACTGTCCTCGACTCGACTCTCGTCGCGAAGAATTCTAGTCGAGACAGCAAACTCCCGATGACTGGCCAATGGACTGAAGTACATTGTTCTGAATCCATCCGAGCGGATAGGTGTCAATGCCATGCCGAAGATGCCCTCCTCGCCCCATTGAAAGTTCAGGCCGGCAACGTTGTAGTCACCACGCAGGGGATCCGGGAAGAAGTAGCTGTGCGAAGAGAACCGCCACGACTTGTTCTGCTCCCAGGAGTACACGACCAGACCGTAGCCCAGTTCATCGGAGAAGTAAGCGAACGCATCGTCGCAAGTCTTGCCCACGTCCACGGCTATGTTCGCAATGAAAGTATTGGCATTGGTGTCATCGGCACGTAACTCGTAGCGACGAATGCGCGTGTTTGTCGCCAAGTCGTAGACATTCACCGCATATGGACAGGGATTGGTGGTGGTATTGCCAATGCCTAAGGTGCCGGTGTCTAGTACCCATAAACGACCGCACTCGTCGACTTTTATGCGATAGACTGTGGTGAGGCTGTTCGCACAATCACCGGCGGTGTTGCTTCTCCAGTCCGGGTATGGGATGAGCTCTGGTGATCCCGTCACACTATGGTCCATGTTTATGTATGTAAGCGTCGCCGGAATGCCTACAAAAGGAGAAGAGTACTTTATAAATAATTTCGCTGCATCGGCAATGTTTGGTTAATTAAGATGGCCACACTAAAATGCGGAATATTTATGCAATTAAAAACGGTTATCGGATTGCCAATTGGAATTGGAATGCTGGGAAATAGCTGTTCGTCTTCATCTTTAGAGTTGGATCTTTGGGTGAGAGCTAACAGGCATTTTTGAGGATAAACAATTAGTAAGAATGGCTCAACGGATACCGGTAGGAGAGGGGCATTGACAAGTGTTCGTTGGGAAGTGTCTTTTTTGTTGGGACGAATGGAACTGGAACTAATTTCATTTTCAAAAGCCGGAGAAGGTCTCGGTGAACCAGTGTTGTATGTCATTGATATGGTTTTTCCCTCGGCAAGCTAATTTTTTCCCCATTTTTCCCTTTTGGACCTAGTCAAAATTCGCAAAAATGTCCCACTTGGTTAATTTAAAATATAAAACTGTTTATTTTAAATAGTTTTATTAACAAAAAAAAATAAAAGAGGGCAAAAAATATTCTATATTCAGGAATTTAATTGGAAGAATAAGATAAACATTCATTTCATTACTGGATATACACACATAAAAAATCAAATTGGTACAATTCATGAAAAAAACAAACATATTGTTTGTGTGTAGCGCAACTTATCTCTATAATAAGGAACTGTTAGATAATAAATAAAAACAGGAACTCAGTGGAAAACATAAGCAATGAAAATACCGGTGGAAGTAAGAAAGAGAAGTTCAAAATGTGTATATGAAAGAGAAAACAAAAATGTGATACTCTTAGCCTCTTACGTGTTTTGTAATTTGTAGTAGATATATTTCATAACAAGTCATTTAGAAAGGCTTGTTTTGTGAACACAGAATAAGGTACTAGAAATATGATATTAGGTTGAAGTTTGATGAATTTTGAATTTTTTTTTTTTGTAAGCTGACCAAATTTCCCACAAAATCTTACCGAAATCTTATTTTTTCCCTTTTTCCCACGAGGCGGTTTCTTACCATCGAAATTCCCACGAAAAGGTAAATTTCCCACGAGTTACTAACACTGCGGTGAACCGAAGGCATATCGACTTATGTCTCCTTGGTACAAGAACGGATCATTTTAAGCGCCTGCATCCGTTTTCTGCATCGGGAGAAGGTCTCTCGATTACAGATTCCTCATCGATGCCATTACTAAAGTCAACCAATCGACACAGAATTCTTAAATCGAGGAGAAAAATTAAATTAAATGTCAACAACGAACTAAACGCAGCAAGTTCGAACAACTGTGGACTCTATGAATGTCGCCACGGATAAATATTGTTCAATGCAAAACAGAGAAAGGGATCATAGAGTGCTACAGTGCTACCATTGGCGTTCCACAGGGCGACCTTCTCGGACCTTACCTATGGACAGTTACGTTTATTCAAAGGTGCGCGCAGGTGTTCTCTACACACCCTATTCAAATCTGAACTTAAGTTCCTTACGAAACCCGTTTTTGTTTCTTTGAAATAATTTATATGTTAACTAAAAAGTATTTGTAAATGAATAGTTAAATCAACATAAGACGTTCAAAAAATTGTATCGAACCAAAATCCAAAACTCCCTGTACCGATAATTCCAATTCACAGACAAAGTAACATGGTGGTACTGAAACTCATCTATCGGGGTGTTCATCTCGCTTTAGAGCACCGTTGACAGGCAAAATAGCATTCTGTAGCGTGGAACCTAAGATGGTGAAGTGTAAACAACCCATTAGTCACCAAACATGTTTCACTTCCAATTGGAGACTCGAATCTGTCAAATAAGTGGAAAGTTAAGAGAGCTAATTCTAGAACCATCGAGTTTGTTCGGGAAGAACCGGAATTAACTAGAAGTTTCCCGATAGATGACAGGAGCGGATACAAAAGGGCAGATTTGAAAACAGGGATGGACAGTTGATATTTAAACAGTGATTGGTAAAGTTCGAAGTAGTAATCGGTTGTGAAGATAAAGAAGTGAAAAGTATGCAGTGAATTAAAGGAATGGTTTCAATCGGATAAGAATTGTTTTAAGAGATATTGTTTTGAAGTGAATTATTAGAATGTAAAAATGTAATAAAAGTAATTTTATTAGAAAAGTTCAACAGAATAGCGTTGTTGCATGCGCAAAACTCCTATATCTTACCCGCCTATCCTATCTTCCATTCATATACTTCTTCTCAAAATACAATATCTTCATATCGTGTTATATGGCCAAAGCACATTCACATATTTCTTTGCTACGTAAATATGCCTACGTTTTGCTTAATTCAAATTACTGATTGCCTTCTTACTTCCTTCAATTGCCTACAATAATTCCATTTATGGTTTAATGTGACAAGTGCATCGCATATTTCCATATGGTTTTATATTACAAATGCAAGCAAACATTTCTTTCCCATGATCGCAGTACTTCGCGGCATAAATCGGACTGCCAGCTTCTTCTTCAAGATAATGACACGTCCAGAAAAATTCATGTTTGGAGCCAGGGCAGACAGTTAGTATATTTTCGTAGAGCAGTGTTGTAAGTTCGATACCTTGCCTTGTTAAAGCAACAGTGAATAACGTAGAATAAAATATTTATGCAATAAGAAAATAAATAAAACAAGAACTTCATTCAATCTTGCATTGCCAATACTATATGAAATAAAATAAAATTTATCTCTACCTAATACTTCTCGGCGAGTGTTTTTTTCTGTTCGATATTGCCGAACATCTATTTTTGAGAAAACTAAACAAAATTCGTTCTCAAGTGCACAAATGTGATGGTGTAAATCAGCAAATACAATCTACAAACATCAAAATCGTAACAGCGTTATCTTTTCGAATCCCAGCTCGGATGTAACAATACAAATAAAAAGACAAAAATAAATAAAAAAAAACCCTTTCCCTCATAAATCTACCTGGGAGCAGATTCCGTATATCAACGGTCGTAAACGATGTCGTTTTTGAAACTTTGATCACCAAAATAAGTCGTCATTCTGGTCGAATTTTTTTGACAAACGTCAGCTCTTATTATATTTTTTTGAAAATTAACTGGACTAAGCTCTCAAAGTTGTAATTTTAGCACTTAGTTGGTAGTTTTGGAGGTCTATCGTTTCGACGATAGTAGCCTGAAAAGTTATGAAATGATTGCCTTGGCTTGGTGTTCTCCTAGCTCCTATATCAAGCGCACCTCGTTGCAGTTCGCTTCGCACTTATTGTGTTTCATTTTCGTTTTTGTTCCACCATGGCAAACATAGAGTTGTTGTGCGTGTGCCTACTGTGCCCAGGAACGAAAACGAGCACAACAAAAAAACATACAAGATACAACAGCCAGAGCCAGCATCGCATTCCCATATTCTAGTGCTTCGTTCTCCTGTGGTGCGCTATTTTTTACAGAACCTTAAAGCAGTGTTGTTAGCACTCTGTCTTCATTTCTCCAACGAGAGTGGTCATTTTTCCCTTTTTACCGTACTCAAATTCCCTTTTAAAAACCCACGATACTTTTTTGCGTCAAAATCCATTTTTTTAACGTAAAATTTGTATTACACGGAAACAAAATCACGTAACCTTAAGTATAAAAACCGCAGTTTGAAACACTGCTATGATTATTATTTTTTGGTGCTAGAAAATTTTGATAAAAGACGATTTAAAGGGTTTTCCAATAAGTGGTGTTATTGTGACCCGCTATTTCGGTAGCTGTCACTTTTGAAGCTTTTATTCTTTGACATTTGACAAGTAGAAACTATGCCATTACTAAAAATGGAACGATACACGCTTCAACAACGCATTGAAATTATTAAAATTCATTACAAAAATGGTGAAAATCTTGCAGTCACAGTTCGCAAAACTAAAGCATTTTTTGGTCGTCGATGATTAATGATTTTTTATGGTCGGAGTTGGATGGTATTGATCTGGACAACGTTTACTTTCAACAAGACGGCGCTACGTGCCACACAAGCAACGAAACCATTGATCTTTTACGGGAAAAGTTTCCGGACCGTGTTATCTCTCGAAGAGGTGATCACAAGATGTGATTTAACACCTTGCGACTTCTTCCTTTGGGGCCACGTGAAAGATAAGGTCTACGCCAACAGCCCAGCGTCGATTCAAGACCTCAAAGATAAAATTCGTGAGGCTATCGAGGACATAGGGCAGCCACTTTGCGATTTGGTTATGGAAAATTTCATGAAAAGGATATGGTCCTGTGTGCGTGCTCGTGGTGGCCATTTGGCTGATGTTCTTTTTCATTATCATTTATCTCAACAAATGGCATTTTGCTTTGAATACCAAAATTACACTTATTGGAAAACCCTACATTTTGTGTTTTTTTCCTTTATCCCACGGAAGGCTTTTTGGCCATCGAAATTCCCACATAAAGGGATAAATCCCACGATATAATAACACTGCCTTAAAGCACAAGCTTTTATATAATTTTGCACTCCCATTCTGGCCCTTTGAGTGTGTAAATATGGTATGACAAAAAATATGAATATTCGAATATTTGAAATTGCAACTGCTTTTATTGAAAAGCCATTTGCGAATCCAATTTCACAGCTGTGTTTAGCGGATAAATTTGAAATAATTTATTATGGCAGGCCAACACTATCTACCTTTTCCACATTTAATTTAATCTTTTCGTAATAATAAAAATAAAAAATGATGAATCCAAGCTTTGGTTGTGTGGTTGCCGTTCTAAAAGGAAAGTCTACTTCCTTGCCTTTTTAAAATTTTCTGATAATTTTCTAATAATGAAATAATAAAGCTGTAATTAAGCACATTGTTTCCCTATAAAAAAAGTAAATATGCCTATAAAAAAAGAAAGAAAAAAAATGGGATCATTGTTAATCATGCCCTCGTAATGTCCTGCAATAGGACAAAAAATACACTTACTACGGTAAAAAATATAGTGAACACCCTACTGAAAGCATCACGGCACGTCACAGCCTATGGAATATTATGTACGATAGTATCTTGACCTCGGTGGGCAACAGTTCAAGAATTGGTAGGGGAAAAAGCCATTCCGATGCTGGCTAAATATTATAGATAAATCGGATTCAATTTCAAACGAGATTATTGCATCTACCAAACTGCAATTCGAATCATGGACCTTCAAATTGTCTGCCAGAACACACGGAGGCAGTTTTGATTAATAGCCGTCGAGGGGTGATTTTAAAGTGAAGGCTCGAAGACAGATAGATGACAGACTGAAAGGCATTTCCAAGTATTTTCGGGGCTATCAAGAATGTTGCCAAAATTGTTGGAATTCAAAGAACTACCTATCAAAAGATTATGATTTGCTATAGAGTTTGTAGCTCAAACAGTGGTTTATGCATCCTCTACAATTCTGTGGGCGAGGTATAGGTATGCGTCCATAGGCAGACTGCACTCAGAGTTGCTATAAGTTGTTGCCATATCGCCTGTGAGTCTCGATACTTTAATTTGCTGCACGATAATCGTTAGAAAAAATAAAAGCGCCACATACAACAGATGCCAGGTCAAGCTCAGCAAATTTCCATGCACTTGCCATGCCAGATGCCAGTGCGCACCATTTGCCATCAATCAGCAAATCCGAGTCATCAATCGGTCGCTCCCGTCCCAAGTAGCGGTAGTTGCGACAGACAACGAACTGGACATTCGACTTGCTGTTGTCGTTGCCGTTGCCGTTGCCATGTGAAAAATCATCATCATCAGCAGTTGCAGACGCATCCAAGTAGTGGTAATTGGGACTTGGGACCGTCTGCAATAAATTGAAACCAAGTCCCATGAAAGGCATTTCGATAGTGAATGTGCAAGGGTGTTCAGTTTAAATCGTCATCGCGAGCACATTACGACTCGTTTTAGTTTCACAAATTCCTAGCGGTAATTTGCAACTAAAATGCTTGCCGTAATAGGACAACTTCAACGAGGCAGATTAGATTATTCCAAGTAGGATCTCTCTCGATAAGCGGGAAACAAAAAAGCCATTCAAAGGCTATTACGATGGACACATGCACTTATTACGAAGATAAAACCATGTAAAACGATGGAGAAGCAAATTGACGCAATTTCGGTCTGTTTACAGCGGTTTTCTCCAATCCTCATTAAAAAAAATTCTTTGAATTTACAGAATGTCCTGTATATCCGGGATGAAAACGCAAAACATGTCGTGAGTCAAGGTTCCTTTGTGCAAATCGAAGATTAGATTGAGAATTAAGTTAAGAGCTACAAGGTTCATGTTTTGGGACTTAAGAGGTGTGGAGCTATGCGTAGAGGAAAAGAAAAGAAGAAAATAAAGAAAAAGTAAGAAATTAAGAATTGAAATGCAAGCTTTCAATTTTATAAGTTAATCTTAATCGATTCATTGGATAATAAAGGTCAGCGCAACCTGCTCTGAATATATTTTTTTGTAACTTTTGCGTAGATCTTTTTAACTTATACGCTTCGAGGCTGGCAGGAAGTGCCTAATAGAAGGTTAATGGTTTCTTCCTTGGGAATATGGGAAGCTGATGGTCTCCCTAGATAGCTAGATATAGCGGATTAGGGCAGAGTACCCTCAATCTTACTTTCTATATATCCACAGATTGATCTTCAACATGCCCATTGCTCCTTTTTTTTAAACGCCAAGTAAACTTTAACCTTCTTTTAAAGCTTTGGCTTTGTTAATGTATCTGAAGCTGTGTGATGAGTTCTGCCACAACCCATCTTACAAAGTGAATAAAAAGTAAAATAGCTGATGAAATAGGTTTATTGGTATCTGACAATAATTGACAACATCTGCGTGCTAACTTTTATAGACAAGGCTCAGAAAATAACAAGTTTTCTGTTGCTCACATTATTCCAGACAACTAAAAATTGCCTATTTAGCGCTGCCCTGAGACGCAAGCGCAGCAACGTCCACCTTTAGTATAAATAAGATATGGAGAAACTTTCGCAGTCTCAACGGTTTTGCATTTCTTGAATTCTCTCGCTGGAAAAGGCGTGTATTGTAAGTAGATGCTGTGGCCAATTAGCTATGTAAGATCAGCAGAGAGACACACAACTCTTATTTAATTCAAAGACACCTTATAAGAGTTATTTTAAACGAATTGCGTAAGGCGCAACTCACTTCTGTACAAGGTATGATAAGTGCTGTTTCTTTCTTAAAAAGTTGAATCAAATGCGACAAATGGAGCAAGCGTTTAAATTCTGCTGAGGAATGTCTTGCAATTTGCATATAAACTCGTTTGTTCGTTAGGTATACAGTAAGATTGCATGTAGGACTACGGTTATATACTATGACAGTAATGATAAAGTCAAAATGAGAGCAGACCAGACTAAATAAATTATGTTACAGGTGCTGGAGGCATAAGGTGCTTTAATTCGGTTTCTAATGCAAGTTGACAAATATTTCAATTTGAAGGAAAGGTATCAAAGGTAAGGTAGGAAAGGTAGGAAGGACAATATTGAAAAACTCCCTTTCACACATAATACAACACAAAAGGCACAGAAACGCTGTTGTATTTGTGGGAAATGAAAAGGCAAGACCGGTTTTAGTTTCTACAATCAATTTCCTTTATTGGTTCGACTTATCGGACTCATGTTTACGACAAAGGCTCCGTGCACGGTTAAATTGTTTAACAATAAATGTCGGAAAAAGGATCTTGTGCTACATTAAGCCATGATGACATGATAGCTAGATGGCTACATATTTGAAATTTTATTGTACAAGGTGGCGCAAAAGTAATCCTCCTATCAGAAAATGCTATAAATTTTGCGATTGGCCCCTAATGTCAGTTCTGTTTTGACATTTGTGTAGTAAACACATGCGAAATACACGTTAATAAACAATGTTACGCTACACTGCTCCAGAACCCGGAATATTGGTGGCTATTTATTTGAGCAATAATCGGTCGGTGACTTTGGCACAACGTGAATTTCGTCGCAGATTTCCTAGCCGTCCAACGCCTACTGGTGAAACACTGCGACGTTTAGCCGCTCGCCTCGAAGAGACTGGCACAACAAGAGATGCTGCCAGGCGTGGCAGACCCCGGAGTAGCCGTTCTGCAGAGAATATTGCTGTTGTAGCCGAAGATGTCATGGAAGCGCCCTTAAACGGTTACTGTGAATGGTGAGCGCTACAGAGCAATGATCAACGAGTTCTTTTTGCCGCAACTTGATGAATTGGGATTGGAAAACATGTGGTTCCAACAGGACGGTGCAACGGCACACACTGCACGTGCCACAACCGATATGCTGAAGGATGCATTTCCCGGGCACCTAATCTCCCGTTTTGGCGATTTGCACTGGCCCGCAAGATCGCCTGATTTGACCGCTCCAGACTTCTTTTTGTGGGGCTTTTTGAAGTCGCGGGTTTATGTCAACAAGCCTCAGACTCTTGCAGCTCTTAAAGACAATATCCGTCAAGAATGTGAGGACCTATCGCCGGAAGTTTTGGCCAAAGTGATGGAAAATGCCATAAAAAGGGCTCAAATGACAATCAACTGTGGCGGCGGCCATTTACATGACATCATATTCTCGACTTGATGTAAAAAAAATTAAAAGACCAAATAAAAATAGTCCACAAGAAGAATCAAAGTTTTTCATTTTTTTTTTTAAATTACAGCCAAAAAACATCGGAAGGTTATTTTTGCGCCACCTTGTATAAGAAACAAATAGTTTGGGTCTTTGTTGCCTAAGACGACATTCGAAAACGATTACCGAAGCCATTTAAACCCATGCCGCAAGTGAACCGACCCGCACTCACTCCAACTTCTTAGCGTTCAGCATTATTTAAGTAGGAGTTAGGCAGGCAATCAAGTTAAAAAATGCTTCCGAGCAGAAGGAGCCGTTGTTTTCTTTTTACAAGAAATGCTAGATCTTAACAAGCTAACAATCATTCAAATAACAGACTCTGCAGCTATACATTTGATTTAATAAATACTAGTTTCGCTTGTGGTCGAATGACCCTACCTTTTATAAGGATAAAATACTAAATATATTTATATTGTTTTCTATAATAAACAAGCGACATCTACACATCTAGACATCGAAAAAATACGTCCATAGAAAATAAGTTTTACGCATGATCTACATTTTAATACATGTGGGATGGGCCAAACCGTAGGACATCACCCTACAAACAAACGACTTAAACGTACGGGACAAATGTAACATAGAACAAACATACTTCCCTTAAAATCATACTAATACCAAATTTTAGTCTCGACTTTAAAATAACGGAAGCTCACAATTGCGAAATTTGTATGGAAAGTATAGCCACTGTGAACTACTAAAATTTAGAGTCGAAACTAAAAATGTTTATTGGAAAGGCCCTAAATGTTCACGTATTAATAAATATAATGATAAATCTTAAACTATTTTTTTTTTTTTACTTTAGCTTTTCTTTTGAAAACGAAATTTTGGCTCGTTCTAACTATAGTTTGCTTTGTTTTTAAAGCCGCAAGCAATCTTTTTTATACAATAAAAGTAGTAAACGTTAGTCTTCAAAAAGCCCGCTTAAACTGATTGGAATGCGATTTTACTGGTGTGATCATCATTTCTTAGGCAAAGTAATAAAATTTCCTTTATCAAATATAGGAGCTAAGATTTGTAGGCTTAAGTGGTTGAAGACAAATGTTTCTTCTTTGTAAGCTGAGTAGACGCAGTGGCTTAGTGGTTACTGTCTTGGTCTACTAAGCAAGGAGTCCCAGGTTCGATTCCCGAAAGAACCCAAATTGCATCTTTGGAATGTTTCCACTGCGAACGTTTGAAAAACATCCTCGGGAATAACTCTCATGAAAGAGCATCTCAATTAGCCGTTCCGACTCGGCATACATTTTTAGATCCTTTCCATTCGTCCCAAAAATGAAAAATTCACACAAAACGAATGGTTGTGAGAAGCTAGGCGTAGGGTCCCTTTGGACCTGTAGCGCCAACTATTTATTTATTTTAAGCTGATTAGAGTTTTAGATGCAAGGAAAATATGTTAACTGCTCCCAGATTCATTAAAGCTTAGAGACTTGTTTACTCTCTACGCGTTGCCCTGACACAGAAAAAAATACTCAAAAAAAGGCAAATCGGCAACGATTATTATACACCAAAACCTTTGCGTCCTTCCGATTTGCGTCACTTCGAAGTTGCGTCATTTTAAAATAATTATCGTGATTTCGAAGTTCCGTCGATATTATTTCAGTTTGCGTTTTTTTTTTAAAGGGGATTCCCCAAGATTAGGGCGAGTTTACATTTTACGTGAAGTCAATCAGTTTGGAGAAATACATATTACTAATTTAATTAAGGTTAAGAATCGTTATTTCAATTTGCATCGTGTTTTTGTGGTCCCAATTAACGACGCGAAGCGAGGTGTAAGATAATAAACAGAAAGTTAGGTACCTGCTTTGGGGAGAGGAAACAACTACGAACTGTAAGCCGAGTGCTTCTTTAGATGAAAGAGAATATATTTAGGTGAAACTATACCTGCACTCGGGTAAACCGCAAGATGCAGCTGGTATATGATTATATGACTTGCAGTTCAGGTGCTCTATCCACTGTCGGAAAAACCCATCGATGACGCATCACAATTCATTGTCAATCGATGAAAGATTTTTAGGCTTCAAACAGGCCTTGGGCTCTAGCTCTTACGTAACGATGCTTGCAACGCATCGGTGCAAGCACAGGAAGTAGCTTTTGGACAAATTTCGGGTTTCAATGATGAGGGACGATAATATGAGGCAATGCCTGTTATTTGGTTCGGCAATGAACACATGAATCAAATGCGTTGGTTATTGCACACATGGTGCAGTAAATTGGTTTCAACTTCATTTGACTAAAAAGCTCTGACAGCGTAGTCGATGTTGGTATAATGGTCCTCACACACTCTTGGAAACAGCTCATAAGCCTTAAATAATTAATTTTTATCTGAAATATTGTTAAGCCAGATAATCTACTTTGATCTTAATCTTACCGCCTAAATCTGTCCGCAGTCCGAAGCAGCAAAGTTTACATTCGTTTACATAACTAGAAAAACAACCTCTCCAATCTCCAATTCGCAGCGCAATAACCGCCAGCTTTTCAATCACGTATCTCGCAATGCACTAGCTACTCGTAGTCCGATGTGAATATTCCGAACAGTACACATTACAGGCCATCAAACCTCATTGTAATGTTTAAAAGAAACCGATGAAGAAATTTCACAAGCCAGAATACTGAACATACCCGCGCTGATTACAAGTCTGAGCACATCGTCCCAGTTTGTAATTAGCAGCCACATACTCGTATATGATCACTCACAGATGTTCGAACTGGAAAACCATTAATGTGATTTTATAATGATACGTTAGCTCAACACGCATTAATCCAATTACACACATCAATGATATACCAATGGAAACAGCTGGTTAACAACAGCAATTAACTGCAGTTGAAGCTTTTCCTTTCGAGGATTAGCGCACAATCTCGACAGACAATCGAAAATACTTAACTTTTCCTAGCGGTCCGTAAACAGCCGTAATTGGAAGCAATGGGTTCATCTGTTAACAAGCCCAAGACGGTGTTATTCCGCTTAGCGATCTGTACAGATGTACCAACTAAGGAAACGCATCTTTGATCGGACATTAACGTCACAGGACAACCAGTTTTGCACTTGGCCAAAAAATAATGATCTAAGATGCGAAGCCAGCTGAGGAAAAATAGAGAAAAATAGAAAGTTTTTGTCTCGAACGTGCATCCATAGTCGTGCGATGTAAACAATTCCTGAGACTCCTTGTCTACTTATGCTGGGCCAACGATTAGATGAAAGAGGCAAATAGTGCAATAATCGTCGCTATTTCGCAGCGTGCCGTATATGGGAAATGAGTTTAATGTTGCGGGAAATAAGTCATACGCGGTGTAATGGTGATCATGAATTGGTTGCTGGCAACTTTCCAGTTTGGTAATAGGCATATAACCTTGGACAGCACGACTTCCATACAAAGCGTGCTACAAGAGCGGCTCGTCAGTTCTATGACCAAAAAGTTACAAAGGACATAAAAAAGCCGATGCCGGGTTAACAGATAAAGGTGTTGGTTTGATGGTTGAGCAAAAGTCGGAAAACACGTGTCAGGTTTCAAGAAATATAATATATAGCTGCATATCTGAGAAAGTGTCGGTGTTGGAAACACAGTCAACACAGACACAGACAACACTGTCAGCGCGACCTTAAAGATCTATTGCATCAATTGGAAGAGGTTAATCTAAAGGACGAGTGACCTCCCCAATGAATTTTAATAAGTCGCTAGGGACAGAGTTTATTAGATCTGCAGGTGTGAGAGTCTCTCGGTTAAAGGCGCGTTTTCTTAACCAATGAAAAGCCGGGCAGCCACAGAAGATGTGCTCAGACTCAGAGGCATAGACTAACCAAACTAGACAGCCAACTACCCGTGCACCTAGCACCTACACGATTTTCCCCGCAAATTTTGAATGACGCCCTCTCTCGCGCGCTCTTTTTTTTCCTGTCTGTGAATACGTGTATTAATGGCCGCCGCCGGGTGGCACTATTTCAAAAACAAACAATTTGTAAATAGATTTATAACAATAAATGTAAGAAAAGTACTTGTGGATTATGGTTTTTTTAGGCAGCATAAATTGTTCTCTTTCCATATTCGGCACCAAAAACTGTTCATCCATTCACATTTCAGTTGTTTTTTAGTTTTATTTGTATGAATTCTATTTTTGACAGCAAAATTCATGCAGCTGCATAAATGAAATCCGTGGGGGTTGTTCCAAAAAAGAGTTAGCAACATGCAAGTTAAAACCAAGCTTCCACTAGGGCATAAGCCTTTAATACGTTTCTATACCACGGATGTCCGCTTTCAAAACCGTGGGACACATTCCCATGGGTATCGGGACTTTGGTATTGGGTCCAAAGACAGCAGCTCCAACTCCGGAATCCATCAGTTGGTGTACAAGACTATGCTTTTTGGGTCCAGTGCCGGAACACCCATGGCCCAACTCGCACGGTGTAGTAATTCTACCTCGAATAATATTCCAAAACCATATTCCCTAATTATAGTGTCAGGTGCGGAGGAGAACATGTCCGTGTTTGGGACTACCACGACTACCGCCTCCGACAATAGATCCCGCTGAGTCTGTGCTACATTAAGCCTCCGCACCAGTGCACTTTAAAAAGGCGCCCACGTCAAGGTGCCTATCGTAGCGGAGTATACATATTATATAACATTGCAAATGCAAGATCTCGTCCAAGATACTGCGCAACAACCATTTGAGTCTGATTGGAGTCTGTTAGCGTATTGAGCCCATAATAATGGACAAAGTATATTCACACTGCAACATGAACTAGTGAAATTTACAAGGAAGTGCAGATCGATTGCCACCATCTGTTTATCGAGCCTTAAAGCCGCATGTGACAACCTTTAATTTATGTGTGCGGCGTAATCGCCAGCGTTGCCACTTCAAGAAAAGAGGAGCACAGTAAATCTTTAAAAAAACATGGAGGAGATTGGATTTTTTACTATACAAAAAACAAAGACTATTAACAATCAATTTTATTTTGTTACACAATAAGTTCACAATAAGCTGGCTTGTCCAGACGTTCCTTACAGCGGTTATTTTTATGCACGGTTTTTTTTACAGCTGTCTAAGAGAAAGTTTGTCAAAAAAGTGCAGTAGATTACATTTAGTTGCAGCAGATTTATTTTTTTGCAAAAAGTGCAGTACAAATACTACTATTGCAGCAAAGTGGCACTGGTGGATCATCACTATAGGTACCAAAAGATTCAAGCAAGCCACTAAGACCTTTAATATTGATGTTAAAAACGAATGTACTAAGAGCGAAATGTGACTTCGTCATCATCATACTTGAGAAAACCGTATGCCATGTGCCAGTTTGGGCGTTTTCAACCAGATTGAAGAGTTTTTATTGTCGACGGGGGACATCCTGTGGGAGATATTGTTTGTTTTCTCCACTATCAAACTGCAAAACTAAACATGTCAATCGAGGATGAATTAAATCTGAGTGTTATTTAAGTAATCGATCGATTCGAAACTATAAAGCCAGTGAAAACGACTTGTTTCTTATGTCTTGGGACTCGTTTACAAAACAAGGCTTTAAAAAAAGCTAATGCCAGATTTACTAGGAGAAAGTTATACTCGTAGTTTGTTGTAATAGTTCTTTAAAGCACCAACTTTATCTGTTAATTTTATAAACAACAATTTCATCAAACTGCGTATAAGGGCTGTGGAAATTCCTATATACAAGATGGTTTCAAAAAGCAACATGCATTGAAATTTCCATCTGTTGTAGGTATTTACTTTCCGCACGCTTTTGCATTCAGAAGACTAAGCTTACTTCTCTGCGTCTCAAATTCAAAAAATTCGACTTTTAAGGTACATCAAAAATATTTTGGTTTTTTTTTCGGATTTATCTGGTGGGAAATATTTATTTTGACCGTTTGGCAACTCTTAAGTCGTACATAAAAAAAATATCTTGGTTTTTCTTGAATTTATCTGGAGGGAAATATTTTGACCGTCTGGCAATGCCGCATGTACATGAGTTTCAAAAATGTTCCCATCACCGGGAAAAAGGTTTGTTTTGATGAAAATCTTCCTCAGTTCGCATTTACAACAACTAGGATCCACCTGACGCTTCTGAGAGTCCTACTGTATTTATCCCAATTGGAAGTGACTTAGAAGGGTGACGTGAAATAAAGCCAAACAAAATAAGGCCAAATTCAAAATTTAGCGTTATTTCGCTTTCAGAGTGTGTGCATTTAAAGAGACTTCTGCATATACCCAAAATCCAAATAGTGACCCCAAGCTGGGGGGTTGTAGGGGGTAACCGCACCCCAAGCAGAGGAGTTGCAGGGGTCCACACGCACCCCATACATATGCAAACGAAAATACCTATGCCGAAATGGTTTTCTCTTGTTTTTAGTAGCGAAATAAGCCAAATTAAAAGTTTGGTTTAGTTTCGCTTTGGAGAAGGAAAGACATAATGCCAAGGTTATTGCTTAAATTCTATTAGTATTAAGCTTGTATATTTTTTTCATTGAAATAAAGCAATTAAATTAAGTTTAGGAATTTGGCCCTATTTCGTTTGAATTTATTTCACCTCACCACTCTTGGAAGCGGCTAACTTCTGATGAGTGCTAATGGCGATGGGGTATGTGACACCATTTCGGCAGAATGAGCTCATGATACTGCAGGCAAATTGCTTTCAGCGCCATTCACTTTCATCGAGCGGGTATCCGAAAAACACAGAATCAAACCAATAGTGGGGACATGCACCAGAATATCGAGTTTGCGGCATCTTATCACAAGTCCCGATTCACAACAAGTCACTCTGTATCGGTCAACTAAAAAACTCATTAAAATCAGCTTTTTCTTATTATTGAAACTGTACTAGCACACTAACCTCAACTAGTTTTTGCGACGGTATTACATAAAACTTTCCCACCGCTGTCCTCAGATTTCCTTTTTAACTGTCATTTTATTTTATTTAACTAGCTTACAATTAATGAAGTTAAAACCAGTCAGTGTAAACATCCTCATACCTTTCACATGCCAATTCTATATCGGATAGGTAAAACCTGCTATTACGCGGTCCTATGCACAGGTACATATCTATTACTCGATTGCAGTAATCCTGGTTGCTTGCGTAACCACACTCACACCCAAAACATCATCTCTGTCTGTATCTATGTCTTTATATGCAAATAGCCATAGAAGCGAAAGTATTGCAAAGGCACATCTGTGGCCCACTTATCTGTTTGCCTCGTCCAAATTGTAGGTAAACTAGATTTTCCAGAAAAACAATTTTTTTTCGGTACCTATGCCTATAAAATTGCATCGGCCATGTTAACTGCGCCGTGTGTTCTCAATCATACAATAATATTCGGACAAATAAATTCCACCGAGTTAATGGTATAGACAAGAAATGTGTGCAAGGTGAGAGATTCATTCGTTCGATTAGTGTTCGCCATTTCTGTGACAGATGCATAGATTAAAACAAAACTCGATCAATCATGTTGTAATTGTTTTTTCGCAGTACCTACATTGAGCAAGATTGTCCACCACTAGTGGGTGACGTCTAGGTTTCGGAAAGCACTTTGATGTTTGAAGTTTGAAGTTGTTTAAGTCGTTGAAGTCGCCGAAAACATGTGCAATTCTGCGCGCCGCTCAACTGAGCATCAAGTACAGAAAGCGCGCAATGTGTGCCTTAGGTATAGGAGGCAATTTCAATTTGTTGTGATTGTTGCAATAATTTGTTCTACACGTGGGGGTAGACATACTATTAACCAGAACTTGACTGAAGCGCCGGAATGAGTTAAGTAGGTAGCACTTTATTAACACTGACTGACAGAGCCATGCATCGCGTGCCGTTCGGTACGGTAGAGCAAAGCGCGACAGGTGTGCGCGCCTAAAGTGTGCCAATATACGGTCGCGAGCACGATTTGGCTAAATTCAGTTCGTTCTCTTGCTTAGCGTATGCGATGTGATTCGACTGTTGTCGGGTACTTGTTGTTTCGATGACAAACCGACCTAGGTACTGTGTAATTCTTTGATTTATTGCCATTGAGATAAGTTTGATCGCAAAGGGGTAATTTGCTTCAAAGCTGTTTGTGAAGTTGCACTTGAATAATTTTGTGAGTTGATAGCGATTTGTTGAAAGGAATTTATCAATTAGATATGTCAACCATGTTAAAGTAATTGAATTGCCGCCACAACAACTCTGTCGGATGTTATATAGGTACTCGCACATAGATACAGCGCAATTAATATACTTTCGAACATTTTCCGGACGTTTCCTATCTTTTAAATATAAGCAGGGGGATGTGTACCTAACTTCGGATATAAAAATTACCATCATTCCAACGGTCCGGTGAAGGAAACAGCGCTCTGGAAAAGTTCAAGAGCCATGCGGTCAATCAACGATAGGTACGACTTTCGCCTTGAACCACGAAACCAGAAATTTGTATTCGCCCTTCGGATTTTCGGACTTAGGGTAGCTCTTACTGTTGATTCAAGCAAGATCAAATTATGTTAATTATGTTAAAAGGCAACAGATTTTTTTCGTACTGATAACGGAGTTCAAAACCGATTTCCACGAAAAATTTACCAAATCAAAGGTGCATTTTGGCAAGTGAATTTATTGTGTAGGTAGTTATAAACAAAACAAGTTTACAAAATTGAGGGAACGAAACAAAGGATAGAATGCATTGCACTTATAGCTTTGTTGTACTTTGTTGCAAACATATAGAGGAACTGACATCTGCCCCGGTACAAGGGCACAAAAAAAAAAACAACTGTGATTATGCGCCCATAATTTACACTCGTTATGTTTGTCGTTTGCCATCTGGATAAAATAAAACAACCTTTTAAAAATATTGCTTGTGGTCGCCATAATGAGAAAAGGTTGGCCCCTAAGTTAAGTTTTCGAATATATAGATAATCGACATGTATCACAAACACCCTAAGAATAAAAATCAAAAAGGATTTTCAAAGGAGACAGACGCAGCTGATTCAAATTTAAAGGTATGTTCCTACATTGATCGGAGCAAAAAGGTGAACATGGACCTTGAACCAAAGAAATAAAGAATTGCGACATGCGCAGGATTCCTTGTTTTTGTTGTAAACATTTTCAGCTTGTCGAAAACGAAACATGATTTTATTTTGATGAAGCTCTTCTTATATTGGGAGATATCTGCGCAGGGTACGAGAACAACAGCTAAGCACTTGTGGCAAAATCTTTGACACAAGACAACATCATGGACATGTATTCTCTTTTGACTATAGGCGTGTTTTGTTGAGCTTTTATCAAAGCAAAGCAAAGCAAATAAGGACTTTCAGCACGCAATTGCAACAACTACCTCCCACCTGTTTTTTAAGATTCACACTACGTATTCATCTCAAGAAGAAGTGACTTGACAGCATCAGGTTATATTAAAACCTTTCTAAAGATGTGGGTAGAAGTCGCTAGTAAGTCGAGACACACAACATTCTATACCAGTTTATACCATTCAAGCGGAATAATGTGACTAGAATCGTTTATTTTTTGCGCATTCGTCTACTTTACTTTGCTTTGCTGGGCTAGGTATTCAAAAAAAAGCGCCTTATGTCTCTTGCTACGTATCAGCAAGGAGATGTTTAACCAGTTTGAACCAAATGTCGCAAGCTTATATTTTCCACAGTGACGGCAGATATGTCAAACTCCTCATCGTATATCCAGGTGGAGCAGGTAATTTTTCTATTTCGAACCGACTTAGGCACGCTAATAGGACTGTTTTATTGAAAGCTACACTCTTTTTGGCACTTTTGAGATTCCCCAAACTAGAAAACTGCTTCCGCGTCATTCACTGTCAGCGAGTGGCTACTAAATGAATTGAAAACCAAGGCATACACCAAAATAGCCAGTTTACATAGCACTTTATTAGAAATGTTCGCATACTTGCAGGCTTCTCCGGAGCAAGTAACTCTGAATTGATTTGTTGCTCATTTTTCTAACTAGCTTTGACAGCTTTGCGCATTTTGTTTTGCAAGAGTTGTCGTCGACCAAAGAGAAAATTGGTTGACAGGGCCCGCCATCGTCCCCATCTTAGAGATGGAAACTGATTTCGGCTTTTAAGGACTTAGTAGCTCTTGAGGTTTATTGGCATTCCTAACTACACCAAAGACTTAACAAAGTGAGAAGCAATCGAATGTTGTCAAATCACACGATCTGGGTGGGCAATTCGCTGGAAAATATACCACCGCCGAATAGAAGATATTTCATGAACGGAACTTTTAAAATAGTTCCGAAAGGTTGCTCGAACCTGCTTCTCGTCATCTATATTTAATATTTTGACGAGGAAATTACATTATTTTAAATTTAATTTAATTTTAAATAAAAAAACTTATAAGCATAGCTCATAATGTTATAGATGGTTTATTTTACGAAAAATCCAAATTTAAAAATATTTACAAATTTGTTTTTAGGTATTTCCGTTACTTTTCATTTTAATGAATAAAAAAACGTTAGGAAGAAATGTTGCAATTTTTAATTTATTTCAAAGAAGACAATATATTGAATAAAAAAGCAATGAAATATAATTTTGGTTTTTATTAAATATTTTTTATTACAACAGATTTCTTTAACTACAGAAAAATGAATCAAATACAAGTCACCACAAAGGAAAAACAAACTAAACTAAAAGTGACCGTTCAACCTCCATCTTGTATTTCTTTTTTTTTTTCTTCTTCTTCGGTTCAGTTCAGCCAACTACGCCAACATCAACCGTTCAGACAACCAGTGACCGAGTACAGGCGAAAACAAAAGGTTTATACACGTAGAGGTGAAACAAAAAGGTGTACAGAAATATACAAAAAAAGAAGTTCAGTTTTTTATTTATTTTTTTAAATTGGGGATCTATTTCATTATGTAATAAAACCCCAAATTTGGGGCCTTATTTCCTGCAGCCGAGTTTTCGGTGGGCTTGTGGTTTCACGAATAGTAAATATAGTACGCAGCGACTTTCCGCTGGAACTACATATCGTCCTTATCAATGTTGCCATATTTTCGAAGAAGTAATCACAGCTCTTTGTCTGGTAGCTTTCGAAATTGAAAGAAGGTACCAGAAAAGGAAAATTTCAGCCACATTTCAGAATCAAAACAAAAAATAGAAATATATCAAAATTGAGTCTCAAAAGTCTACTGTGGATTGTCCACAAATTAAAACGTTGCTTTTTCAAAAACCCATGTGAGCTTCATTCTTAACCACGATTTTTCGATACGAAAAAGGATAAAATCAGTTCGAATGTTATCAAAGCTTTTTACTCTTGTTATTTCATGATAGCTTTTTAAAAAAATATTGGTCAAAGAACTGCTAAAACTGAGAGAACGGTTTTAAATTAGAAGATCTATCAAACTAAAAGTAAGAAACACGACTCGCGCGAATGGGGAGTGCTGTGATTCACTTTCACACCTTCATCTATTCTATGCTGTATGCTATTCTTCCATACTTTTCTAAAGTTTTTAAAAAAGCTGTGCAAAAACAAATACTAAAATATTTGTCGACGCACAACTTACTGAATACTTGTCCGTCTGGTTTTCGTCCACAGCGCAGCTGCATATCGGCTTTTCTTTGTGTCACAGAGGAAATACGTGTATCGATTGACAGTAATAATGTAAGTCTTTTCACGCTCTTAGACTTTTCCAAAGCCTTCGACACAGCTAGTCACTCAATTCTGCACAAAAAACTGCAAATTTATTTTGGATTCTCTGTGGAGTCCTCAAAGCTGAGTCCTATCTGAGTCGGAGACAACAATGTGTTGAAATAATTGGCAATTCATCAAATTTCATTCATAATCCTACTGGAGTACCTCAGGGCTCAATCCTTGGACCAATTCTATTCACGCTATATATCAACGAAGTTTCGGATGACGTACAACTAATAATAAGCCGACCTTTTGTCGATAACGAACAGGCAATTGCATTAATGAATTTGGACTTGTCATCAATCTTACAGTGGTCTCAAAACAATTGTCAAGTTTTGAATCCCCTTAAGTCAAAATCACTTCCTATATATTAGAAGTTATTTGATATATCAACTTTACCTCCCCTCAAACATGGCGATGACCCTGTAAGTATATGTTCACACAGCAAAAAACCCCGGGCTATTATTCAATGGTACCTTAACATGGAACGATCATATCAACAGCGCTGCTGGTAAGATATAAGGGAGCTTACGCGCTCTTCGAATGACCCACGGCTTTATTCCTAAACAGATAAAACTATTACTAGCTAAAACGCTCTTACTACCAGTGTTGTTATACGGGTGCGAATTTTTTGCCACACTGACTATGAGACTAATCGAAAATTGAACGTGACATATAATAATATTGCTCGTTACGTTTACAGTCTGCGTTACGACGATCATGTTAATAACAATATAACAATTTTAAATCAAAATCAGATCCATACGATTTTATTTTATTTTTGTAGATTTTTTTTAATTCACCTTCAACTTTTTCAACGTTTTATGTTAATTTCGATACCTGCTACTCTCAACTTTCTTTTAAGAACACTGTGATGTAATACAATTTAAGGCTTACAATAATTTAAAAGACTTATGTCTTACTTTGTAAGTAAGTTTTGAATAAAATAAATATATCTTAAAGACCATCTGTGCTAAGACTCTGGATCCAGCTTTCAAATACTCCTCACAGTCAAAAAAGGCTATGGCCTCCATGTACCATGCTTTGAAATGCAGTAGCAGAGACTTTTTTAAAATAATTTTGTTTTGAACTGTTGCTCTAAAGTATACCGGTCCACCTAACGACGCGGCGACAGCATTTACCGTACATAATTACATAAGGAAACCTTCGATATATAATATTTAAGTGAAAGGGTTAGAGATTGTTATAAGCAAGGCCCAATGTTCTCAGCTAACCGATGAAAAGCGTACGAAACAGACCATATATGGCAAATATTTACCAAACCTTACCTCTAAAAGTCGTCATGTATAACCACATGTGTCACGAAAAGCTATGAGACCGAAATGCGGTTTCCCAAACGACGCCATATGGATGCCCGATTGAAAGTACAAAAAACCTTCACTGTGCAGATAATGTTCCTATCGAATTTCAGATTTCAGTGCCAGTAGTACAACGACAGAGCGTCAGCCTAGGGTAGCTACCTGCGACTGCGTTTCCCACGGCATAGAGCATACTACCAATCATAATCGTATTACGTGAAATACTACCCGTTAGGGGAACAATCAGTCTTGGCGGCATTAGTTCACGTTCATACATCATACATGCACACGCACACCCCTTGTGGCCGTCGACCAAAGTTCGCGATCCACTTGCGGCGGATACTTGCTCTGGTGTATGGTTGCGAAAGTCTCAATTAATAGACAAGACGCATTTCCAGTTACTGGCGTTGTGCGATAGATTTTAATTTTCCTTGCCAATGGGGAAGCGAATTAAAATTTCCACCGATGTCATTGCAGCCAAAGTGCTGGCCGTTCTCCACTCAAGACATATTATTATGACTTGGAAACAAGCTGATGAGAGCCGGACTCACGTACTCCATTTGCATACGCAGCGATGTGTACAAATTGGCTTTGGCAGCCAGATTTACTTGTACGAATGGCTCAGCTGAAGAAGACCCAAAGCCATTTGGCTGCGGATGTGTGAATGGTTCACACTCCAGACCGCAGTTGTTTAACACTGTGACGGGCAGCTTAAGCCAATATTTCTCAGCGCTTCCAATAGACACTTAAAGACCGGGTAATGAGACCATGACGTGCTGCTTCCCTACTGCACCAATGCACTGCTACACCAGTTTTTCCCATGGCTAACACTGGCAATGTGGTTTTAACCGAGTTACTTGTATTATGCAATTTGCCAGTGCCGTGATAAGTGCAAATTAATGGTCTATTGGCATAATAATTTTAGGGCAGTCAGCCAGCCTAGACTTTTATTGGTTGGCAAATGAAATCAACAGCAAAATATAAGTGTCCTTGCACTCAAGGGGGCTTTTCACTTTTTGCAATAAGCCACCAACTGCATTAGGGGCAAGTGGCGTGTCCGCGAGACCGTAATCATAACATGGTACGTTTGCGCACTCGATTTTCAATTGACTTAATGTCAATTCGAATTTTGTTGAGTGCACAACTTGGGATATGATTTTGAGGCTAATCGGTGCAATTGATTACGACTGCGAAATGGGTTGCACTAAATCGAATATGTAATTAAGTTGCCGTGTGCTGTTGTTTATGAATTAGAGCTGGTAATGTGGGCGAATTCTCGCATGAATAATGGTTGTCATTTATTCAAATTGGTAGTGGGTTGCTCTATATGTTTGTGTGGATTCTCGGAAAGGAGTATAGGCATTTTGAGTTCTTGTTGATTGCTTTAGGTTTTTTTTTTCAGTATAATATGGCGTTTGGTAAAAGCTATCGATTTTTCTTTTTGTTTACGACATCGTGTGGTTGAGATAAGTTATTTATCATTAGGATTGTACAATATTTAGAAATACAATGTTTTAATTAAATCAGATAAATTCAAAATGTTTGCCTCCCAAAACGGGGGCGATTGGACTTGTATCGAGATCTCCTGAACGGCTTTCTAAAAATCTTTTCTATTTTCTATCACCCTTTAAAATTGCATATCGCTCTTGTAATTTTTTAGAAAGTTAAGATTCTTAAGACAAGTTTACATAAATATAATAGGTGTAGTAAAAAGTAGTCCATTATTTTCTTTTAGTACTCTATTGCTGGCTTAGTTTTTGTTTCATTGATTTACAACAGATGTCGTTGTAAAGATGAAAGTTAGTACTCAAAAAGCGCCTTTGCCAATTTTGCATTTGATTGATTTAGTTTCGTTTGCACGTGTCAAAAATGAACCCTTGCAAAGAGAAAATAATCTACATTTTACAGTTTTTCTTCGATAGTGTTTATGGTCCTGATACTGTAACAGCCAACCATGCGAAATTTTGGTTTCGTCGATTCCGTTCCAGTAATTTTGAGGTGAATTGTCAAAAATGTTGATAAAATTATGTAATGTAAGCAGTAAGCACTGTCACCTTCAAAATGACAGAAAGTTATCGAACAAAATGGCGCATTCTTTATATACTAAATAAATCCTTTAATTTCATACAAAAATAATGGATTTCTTTTCACTCACCATTTATTGCGAGTATTTTAACCTTCAAAAAAGGGGTCAATAATTTTGTAATTTTCTATAAGTGACTTATGATAAAGTCCTTAAAGGGCAAGAAGTCGTATGCGTATCTATAGATCTCTTCTTTATGATGAACTTCTTTAAAAAATATACGATTAAAGGTTTGGCTGTTGGGTTTCCCGTCAGTTACGGAACCAACTTCATAAATCAAAGTGGAGAAGGTTATACCGAAAATATTGTAAGCCTGTCTTCTTCTGATAATTTGTCAAAAAATAGCTACAAATCTCAAAAATTATTAAACCGTTTTCAAAGGTTTACCAGGCCTATTCGAATTCTCAAAAAAAAGAAAAATATTAAAATAACTTCTCCATAGACTATCTACTTCATAACTCCATAACTGTTCACATCATTTCGCCCCTCTTAATGTGCCAAAAAATATTGAGTTCTGTATCTACCCAGTACCTACCAGCGTTGCCGTTTCAAACTTTTCAAAAATGAGTTCAAGTAAGAATTTATTTTTTATCGAACGAAAAAGAATGCAAAAATATGAAGAAATTGTTTCGTATTGAATACATTTGTTTTTTTGTTTTGCTATATTAATATTTTATATAAAGGCCCTTTTATTGATCCCGGGACACTTTTTTTCCCTTCAGTTGCAGTTTTTTTAGTTTTAGATTTGTTGCACATCCGCTGCTTCTTCTACTATATGGAACTGCTAATCTGTCAATCTCCCTCGCAGTTGTAGTTTGTTGAAAATTATGATAGAAAAGCTTTAGCAGATTAATGTCGGTGAAGGGACTAGATGTGCTTTAAGCAGAGGACTTCTAGATTGCAATAAGTCGTCTGAAATGGTTGAAGGTTGAATTGCACACACCACGTGGTGTCTACTCTAACGACCCTTGGAAAGAATAGTTGCCAAATGTGAATATAAGAGACATTTCTGTCATAAAAATTTTTACGATTAGTGTCAAAATTGGTGGTACCTATTTTTTTTTAAAAAGTTTTCTGGAAGTAAATTCATCGAAGGGCTTTGCAGGGCTAGTACCCACGAACATTTAAAAATACCTCAAAGTTGTAAATGTATTTACACTACACATCTACCTACACTCCTTTCCTTAAATGACAATCGATCTCAAAAAAATTAATTTTCCAATTAGGCCGGTCTTTATCCATTTTTTGTAAAAATTGTGACTTGCGTCGGAGATAACATGGGAGACACGTTTTAAATATGATCTGCGATGTGCGATTTCTTGGATGCTATTTCATAGAGCACCCCCAAAGTGGCTGCCTGTGATTGTTAGTAGGGTGTGCAGTAAAAAACAGAAGCTTTAAGCAATTGCTTTAAATAGGCATGAGTAAAATATTGCTCCTCTAAGGATGTTCGAAAATGCCAATTAAATACAGGGTGGGCCAAATATAAGTTTCTTTTAAAAAATGCAATAAAATTAACAAAATTCCATTCTTTTTGTGTGTGATGGCTTTATTAGTAAGAGCAAACATTCCCATACCTACACTATATTAACTTCGTCAACAAAATAGCAAACTTGAAATTTTTCCAGCAATTGCTTGACAGGTTTTATTCATACCGATCTGAGTAAAAGATCAGTGACTCAAATTTGAGTTTACTCAAACCAGTTTTTGATTCATGCTGAACTTATTACCAAATGCCTGGATTGAGTTGGTGATTTCGAGCCGAAAGTAGGCTTATCCCACTGTTTAGTTTATCACTAGTTGGATTGTTAAAATGACGTTTATGCACCTGTTGGGACAGCTATAAAGAAGCCTTATGAATAAATGGTGTCTCAATATTTTCATCTTAATTTCCCTGATTATTTCTTAGACTGTTGGATAATGGCTCCTGTAATTTATGACTTACTCTGTATTCCAATTATGAACTATTTGACATTTTATAACAGTATAGCTTTATCATTTTTCAATTCGTTGGTTTAAAAAATCTGTTTATTTTCATGTGTCCATAATTTCAATGCCTAGCAACAGCCAAAACTTCGACCGTTGAAAACTACAGTCCATAACAAAATTTGTCTACTTTGCAAAAAGCTACTTGACGAAAAAGCTGAGACGGAAATTTTTTTAATGAAGTACGATAGAAAATGGTGACTCGAAGAAACAAAAAAGAAAAACGGTCTAGAAAGGACTGCGAAGACTGAAGACGGAATTGAATTAAAAAAAACACGAATGAAAAATAATAAATAGCAATAAAAGAAGATTGTTCTCTTAATAGTTGTTGGTAAATTTTCCAACTGACACTTCTTGTTCGAATACTGAAAGTACAGGTATTTATTTTCGAGCTCGCAACATGATCCGCTTCCCAAATTGTCAGGAAAGTGATCCCTAAGTGAGATTGTTTTATCCCATATCCTCGCTCTGCAAGTCGTGGCACACTTACAACTACAAGTTAACTTAACATTTCAAATAGTTTGCAACCAAAGAGCGTTCAATAAATAACAACAAATGCAGACGGTTTCGACAGACGTTGTAATTAGTCAGATTAAAATTGATTCGTTATTGTTTGGCACGCCATGTTTGAGTTAATGCAAGTTTATTTACCAACGCCATCATTAATCAGTAGAACATTACCTAAGCGTTAAAGCACCAGTTTAACACCATAAGCCAAATAAATTAATTCAACGCAATTAGTTTGCTATTGCTGTTCGGTGTGCGGTTATAGATTTTCGGTCACGGGCCGTTGACGTTGACGGTGTTGAGTGTTCATGGATTGTGTAGACTACGTGCTGTCTGCCGCGATACGATTGTGACGGTGATTTGTTGTTAAACGGCGTCGTTAGCTGAATTTCCACAACCAATATAATTGTTAGTACATTTCCTATGCAATTAGGGAATGTACTCCTCAAACTAGACTTGTATAATAGACACGTCGTTGTTAATTCGCAGTTCTTAAAAATGTGTGCTAACTTTTAAAAAGACATGTTTAAATTAATTGAAACTATTACCCTACATTTAGTTAGGATAATGCAAATAAAGCTCTTGCTAATAAGAACCATCAATGGCAGAAACTTTGACAGTTGGAACAACGTCTGCCGTAAACTGCTCAAGTTTTCATCAAGTGGTAGGGAAAATCTGTTCGCTGCTGTAGATTTGGATTTTGAAAGTTAGGCAGATCGCCAAAAGTCATTGCATTTGCAAAAAAATCCTTTCCTGAGCTACCATTCATCTTTCTGCTCGGTCTGATCTACAATAAATCCAAAACCGATCTTAAATATTTTATCAAAGGCGAAAAAACATAAAAACGATTGATTTCAATGGTGAGTTTGTGAAAGTGGTGGACCAACGCACAATGAATTATTCTGCTGCAAATATATGCCCCACCTGTAGGTATCTACAACCATTTCTTAAGGAATTGCGGGCGGAAAAACCTGTCATTATCGTAGTTGTGTTCCAAACTTGTTTTGCGAGTCATATTAAGTGACAGACTATCTATCCTGATATAGCTTCTGAAAAAGTTGAATCAATGCTTTAGAATTAACCTTCGAAGAACATATACACGCATACGATTATAAGATTCTTATTCTTCACAATCTCATGGGTATTGATTAAAAATAATGTTTAGAAAAATGTCAATGAAAGTGAGTTTGCGTACAGTAACATAATAATTTATCCACACCACACTCGGTGTTGAATAAAATATTACATTACCTAATTATCTACTTATTAAATCGCGCATTTCGATGCATGTACTTTTGCAGGAAAAGTATTTCATTAATTGAAAGTTAACGCTAAACTGCACTTTAACTTGTACTCGTGCATTTTTTTTAAATTTGTATTAAACCGATTGCATAAGCGATTATAATCACGCTGAATCTCACTGATAAATTGCTGTGGGAATAACATTATTGGATTACCCGTGTGCGAGCTACCGCCAGATTTATGTTAACAAAACGGTAGTATGGCTAAATAAAGTGAAGCTATTGTGTGTTTTAAAAACTAAAGCTGATTTATGTTAATGAAGGCCTCACACCTCACAAGCTATGCCAAACAAAATAGTAGAGTAGCCCAGAAAAGCAGGCGATTCGCATTTTGTTCGCTTGGAATTCCCCCGGTAGACGATTTTGTTTAGTAAGATTATCGCAGAAATTCAGTCGATTTTGTGTCAAATAATTGACGTAGAAGTAAATGCATGTGCCAGACTGGCAAATGCATATGTCAGAATGAATGGCACGTCGACAAAATTTCTCAGGGAATTAGGATGAAATACGAACATATAGAGAACACTTTACAAATGCATTCTACAAATTTTGAAATTTTCATAGTATAAATTTGTAAATTAGCGCAAAAGTTATTCCGTAGCATTTTATATACTATAAAAATATGAAACAATGTTTGCGATATACATTCATTTAGGAGAACGCGTTCGCCCAATTATTCGATTTTATATTCCACAGCGAAGGTAGCTTAGTACACCTTTTGGTGGATAACCGAATTATTGAACAAAGTGATTTCAATTGGCACTCAAGATCATCTGATGTCTTATTTTGGTATTTCTATTTAAAAAAGCGGACATGTGCATCTACAAATGAGAGATTCATTTTTTTTACGAATGGCAATGGAACACAATGCGCCGTACAAATAACAAATTTTAGTCTCGACTTTTAATTTACGGAAGCTCACAATTGCGAAATTTCTATGGAAAATATAGCCACTGTGAACTAATAAAATTTAGAGTCGAAACTAAAAATGGTTATTGGTAAGGTCCAATGTTTGAATGCACATACCCAGTCACATTTGGTAGGAGCATTCAAATGAGACTGCCGCGAGGAGCCGTTGTTAGGATTATTCACAATTTCTGTATGAAATCGTGGGTGTGTTCGTTAAGTATGGCCTGGCCAGGTATCATTCCAATTATAGATAATCTAACATAGAACAAAATGATGTTTCAGGTCAAAAAGGTTTTTCCGGTTAAAGAATTTTTTCGTTTCGGTCCTAAATCAGTTAGACAGGATTTCAAAATTTTCTCCGGTAAGAGTGAAGAGATTTCGGTCAAATATGACCGGAATCCGGTCGAAGGGCAACACTGGTCAACGTTGCCACTTTAAAAAAAGAGGAGCGCAGTAGATCATTTAAAAAATGCAGTAAATTGGATCGTTCCGCAGTAGATTTTTTATTATACCAAAAAATACTTAAAACTATATTAATAATCACTTTAAAGTTTTTTTTTATAAACCTTCCATCAGTTAAATTAAATTTTTTACAGGTGTCCAAGAGAAGGTTTATCAAACAAGAAAGTGCAGTGGATTCGATTTAGTGGCGGCGGATATATTTTTTGCGAAAAGTGCAACAAAGTTCTCAATTTTAAAAATTTGCAATTGTTGTAGATACAAAAAAAAAACATTTTCCTTTGACATATTCCACAATCCGTGAAATATAAATGTCGATTTATATTATTTATTTATTTATATATTTATTTATTTTTTAACGGCCTTTTGGCAAGTTATATAAAAAACCCCATTTTATAGATAACCAAAAACCGAATAAAGTCCCCGAATAAGTGACTTTTCGTTCCTCGTTTAATTCATCCGAAAACTGGGCAACTTAAGCATTCCATAACAAATGTACAGAACTTTTCCCGTTCAAAAGCGCTCCGCTTAAATGCGTTACCCGGTTATTTGCGCTAATAAAAGTTAAGCTTCTCGTAAAACTTCTTACAAAATCTCCCGGTTAAATGCACACATACAAATCAAATCAAATCAATTGTCAAATTGACATTACATATGTTTACAGTGCGCCAAAATAAATAAAGTTCCGTTATTTATGGCGTTTTTCATTGAAGATCCGAGAGATTTGCTCGAAATTCATAATATTGCTCTTTTCAATGAAAGTCGTTGGAGCACTTTTGCAATAGTGGTGGACGCCATATGGTTTTCTGTTTCTGTAAATATGAATGTTTCAATTTGCATAGCACACATAATTGCATATTTTCGAATCACATAACGCAACATTTTTCCAAAATAGCACACATTTTAATATAACATTTTGCTAGTGTGTGCTGCTGAATTCGGGACAATTCTTATAAAATATTCCGGACACTTCTGTCGTGTTAAGAATTGTCCTGGAAGTGCATTTTTTTTTTCAATGAAACATAGAACACACAAAAAGAGTACTTCTAGGTTTGCTCTTTCGATAGAAAGGGCAATTCTTTTCTTCAATCGAAAGCGCCATTAGTGCATATACGAACATGCTGATAAAAACGCTTTAGTGCGTTTTCAAGGCAATAATGCGGGGTTTTCCTTATTGCGTCGACAACGCACATAAGCGGGATTCTCGTAATTGCGTTCCTCGGATAAATGCGCTGAAAAGTGTACATTTTCCACGACGCAATAATACGGGGATTATTATATTACAAATAACCCCATCACTTGGCTTTTGATCAATATTTTCCAAGCTCTATTAACTCAAATCCTACGAATTTATCCCAGCAACTTGAGTTGATCAACATGTTCGAATTGAAACAAAAAAAATCCAGCCTACGGGCGAATTTACAACATCCGTGATAGGCGAACCAACTCCCCATTCCCGCCTGATTTACTTAACAAACACCCAAACTTGCATCACCCACATTAAAATAAACATTACAGAACCAGCACCATGGTATTGATAGCTGATTTTCGGAACATACAGACAACTTACAATTTCCCGCCTGAGATATACCGGCATTGAACTTGACCCAACGTTGGCTTAAAACGTCTGCGACTGCGCAGACCATACGTTGACTCGTACAGCGACAACCGGTCAAATTCCCATAAAATATCGACAGCGTTTTCCGTTGCGGACCGGATTAAGTTTTCTTCTGCTTTCCATTATTACATTCACGCGTCCACAAGCACAATAGTTTGATTGATAGATTGGTTTAAAATTGAGATTAACCTTGTTACCATTATTACGAACAATGTAAACTGACTAGAATTACGAATAAATTTGTTAAGTTCATTATGTCCACTTTGAATAGATTGGATATGTCTGCGTATGATTATTGTTTGCGATTTATTTTCTCTGTGAATTTGAAAGTACCCAGTACCCTCGCACTTGGTAACAGTGGGGTGCACGAATTTGTATGCTTGGCAATATAACTCAAAATCAAAAGTTCCCACTTTCAAAAGAGATTGTATTAATAGAATAGGTTTTTTGAGGTCGAATGAATTATTTTAAATACGTAAACCCCGAACAGACAAATTGAATTAAATCAAAATAAAATGAAAGGCCTATAGGACACGAGATCTAGATTTATTTTTTTAAAACAATATTATATTTAAAAAAAGGTTGTTGTCTAAGTGTAATTTCTTAAAAGCTCCCAATAAATATGTTTTTAAAAAACAAGACAAATCTGGGAGTTTGAAGTTTCAACAAAGTTAGTTAAACTTACCAGACCAGGGATCTGAACTTACCCCATTTTTATAAGCTGCAGCTAAATTCAAAATTAAAGCTGAGAAAATATCAAAGAAATAATAGTGTAAGCATTTTAGTTAGCTGCAACATTTCGTGGGGATTTGAGATGTAATATTTAAAATTAGTTTTTTAGAACACCCTCCGGAAGGTCTTTATTTCCAAAGAGTGTTATAAAAGTAGGCACCTTTATCTGCTACTAAAAGCCAATGCTTACACACTGATTTACTAGCTTTTATGTGTAGGAATAGGTTATATTATAACGGTAATACAAATGCATTGAAAATGATTAATAAAAAATTTGCTAAGCTTCACTCGCGAAAGGTATTCGGGAAGTTGCGATAAAACCAGTGCCGGCTCCAGCCAAACTAGCGCCCTGTGTAAAATTTACAGAAAGCGTCCTTTTTTCATATTTGCACGCATGCATAAGTCTTTTCCACATCACCCAGGATAAGACTTTCAATGCGTTTTTTTTTTTTTTGAGGTATTTTTAATTTTTAGTTTTGAGATTTTTTAACTAGATTCTTTTGTAAAATGTAAGTGGATGTGCAAGAAATATACCTACATGAACAGGGTGGAATATTTTGAGATTATGTAGGTAAGAAGTGAACTTGCATGGGTCTAGTGGGAGTTTTTATTTTGCAATATTTTGAGTTAGATTCTCCTTGAAGTTGCAACATAGCAAGTGATTTGAGTAATTGTGCTAGAAATAATTCAGCACAGATGTGATGGATGTTGTTATTTTGGGCTTATTTGAACAAGCTTTTTGTTTAAAGTGCAAATGGCAAATTAATTTTTCTTTCCTAGCAATGCGCCCCCAGAACTTGGCGCCCTGTGCATTTGCACATCTTGCACATATGGTTGGTTCGGCACTGGATAAAACTAACGCAGGCCTTTTCAATCGTTCCATGGTTTATTTAAACTTTTTTTAAACCAAAATACCTTTTGCTTTGTCGTCAATGAACATTTTTATTACAAAATTTGTATGAACGATTATGAGAATTTTATTTACGATTGAAAAGGATCTGCCATTTTCTTCTCCATTACCATTTTATCTTTTGAACGAGTTGGCCGATTGCAATAAATTAAAAACTCAATTCTGCTCAAAACTAGGTCCTGTTATAGGTTTTTCTCAAAAATCAATAAGAATTGGGATGGTTCAAATCCACATACGAACGGACAAGCAGTAGGCACATTTATATTAAATGCGATAAGTATATCACTATAACATAAATTTTCAAAGCAAATGAAATTGTAGCAGATTTTACCAATACGCGTAGGTATTTTAATAAAACGTAGTAGAAATACGACGACTGTCGTACCGTTCAATAAGAAAACGAGTTCTGAGACACTAAACGTAACAAATTGTTTGCCGTATGCACCCTTGAGCATCCCTTAAAATCAAGACTGTTACAGATAACATGGAGTGTGCTTCGCCTGGCTATTAAAATGCGCCCAATAAGTGTGGCTGTTAATGGATTTACTGGGTATGAATTATGAACATCGAAATTTTGGTTACCCGTTACTATTGTTCACAACAGCTTATTGTCTAAATGTCAACTGCGCAAGTCGTTTTAGAACAGATTTTGTAATGCAACTATAATAATTTATTTCTAAGTTTCTGATGCAAGACTGCAGTTATACTTAGGTTGCCCTCGCTTATAGCTGATTGTTAACTGAAACAACAAGTCACTTCGGTATAAAAATGTATGTATTGCTATGTGGTTTGGCTCATATAATTTACTCTGAATAGAGAAAACTTCTGTTTTTTTTTTTTTAATTCTGAGTTTCAAAAATACACAGTAACGACCCGCTCCCTTCAAACTAGACTTGTTTCAAATAATTAAAACATACCTAATTCTGTATTTATTTTGTTTTTTTTTCGAGCTTTATATTTATAATTTTTTTTTTTTTTCTGACAAAGTTTAGGCTTAAGTTTATTTTGAAATTACAGAAATTTCTGCGAATGGAATTCAGAAAACATAATTGAAGAGAATTTCTTAGAAAAACTAAATCAGAAAAATAAATAAATGAAATATACAGAAGTTTGTTCGTACAAAATTACTTTGGTATAGGTGTACAGAATAGCCAACTCTTCCCGTTGATTTTATACGAGTAGCTTTGCGTTATGAAGATAAGTTGAACCAACTTTGTTTTTAATGTTATTTGCCGCCAAGTCATCAAAGTCCTTTTCTATTGGATAAGTAATACCGACTTTCGAAGTGTTTTTTCAAACGCTTAACTCAAAAATATTTTTTATACGCATTAACGCCTCAGACATTAGTCTAATTTTTAAATTTGTAAATCGACAGAAAAGTTCTTAAAATTTTTATCGATGAGCAGATCTATGTACATTTTATCTTTATAGTACCTACCGATACCGATATACCACAGTAAGGTGGAAAAGGTTTAAACAAGCTAGGTATCCTAGTTGACTAAAGGTGATGAATACTAAAGCTATTGCAAGGTTTTAGAGACTATGACTATGACATCCTCTTATATGGACTCGCTGGATTTTTGTAGGCATTCAAACAGCTTAGGGTATGGTTGGCAAAATCTTAAAAGTCTCCGACAGCCTGCAATGTTTGCTTTCTATCTCTGTAAGATACCTAAGTCTTATGAATATTCCAAACAGGTTCAATGGGTATTACAAATTTTTCCTTCTATGAAAAAAATGACAGAAATTACCAAAATAGCCCGCAACATTTTTATCGAACAGCTTGAAGACTACATTACACTGTTGTTAGCACTCTTTCTTCATTTATCCCAGGAAGCGTAGTCTTTTTTCCCTTTTCACCGTAATCAAATTCCTTTTAAAATTCCACGATACTTTTATGCGTCCAAATCCAGTTTTTAAAAGTAAAATGTTTATTACACTAAAAGAAAATCCACGTTATACTAACTTTTAGTATGAAAACCGCAATTTGTAACACTGCTATGATTATTTTTTGGTACTAGAAAATTTTGATAAAAGACGATTTACATGAGCTGTTTTTTATGGACATTCAAAGTGTTGATAATCATGTTGAAATATAGGTATCTTGATTTTACAAAATATTTATAGTTTGAATGTTTCCATATTCAGACTAAAATGAGCCTCATTTTTACCCCTTTTTTTACCTTAAAGGACAATTTTAAAACAAGCTTGAAAGATGCAAAATCGTTTTTCATTATATATTTTTTGGGGAAATATTTGAAAAGAACTATCTTTGTGTCCGATTCTTCAGAGCTGTTTTATAATTTTCAGGACAATTTCGCAACCAAATGCCTCTGTAAGAATAATTAACTAGCCATAGACTCCAACTATCAAATCAGCAGAAAATAATTTGTTCCAGTAATTCTGGCAAGTTCTAGAATGCATAAAGATCGATTTTCAGCAAAAGCTTATATTTACAAATGATAGGGTAGAGTTACCAATTGCCCATTAAACCGATTTTCCTTCAAAATTTGTCATTGAGGCTTGAACTATTAAGTTTTTGACATGTTTTTTTTTTTATTGTTAATTTGATATTTCTTAAGATATAGGTAAATAGGTAAATACAAAAAAAAAGATAATAATTTGTTAAAGCAATGTTTTTCTTCGATTTTATGAAAAAAAAAAACATTTATCTTCCTCTATTCGGCCACCTTGGCCACCAAAAAGAGGGAAATGCCAGATCCTTTTGAAATTCGAGCCAAAGAAGTACGACAACAATTTCACTAATTGCGACGCTTTTCATGACATGTGACCGAATTCAGGAGACGGTCAGAATAAGGCAATCCTGCTTTACGCCTTTTTACAGCTTACAGCAAGAGTTACGAATAAACATTTTTAGCTTCCGTAGATTTAAAGTCGAGACTAACATGTGTTATAAGTACGGCGCTATGTGCTTTTGCATGTGCTATTAATTTAGCAAGAGATAAACTCTAAAGACACGTCCAGTTCCAGTTCACTAATTGAAAACAATTCTTTAAATATGTATCTGCTCCGCCTTTCGGCGTAAACTTAAATGTCCTTTTTATTCCATTGAAAAATATAGCCCCCGGGCACGAATGGCTATTGGTGGCCCGTTTGAGTCTGATATTAAAAAGTCGTAGAACTAAAAGGACACGTTACCCATACACGAAATATTTCTCACTCCAACACAAACTCCCAACTGACATTCTCACTATTTTCGACCTGAAAATCAATCTCACCACTAGCACTTATTTGCTATAAGATTTCCTCATTCCTTACAGGCACATTAATCACTTTATTCGTAGAAACCGAAACCACAAAGACTACTCACCATCTCTCCACCTGGGAATTGTGACAAACAATTTATTTCCCCAGTGTTCGACTCCGACGGGAAGCGCATTCTGTGGTATGTAATCCCCAACCGATAGCGCCTGCTCCTTTAGTCTCTGATTGGGGAAAGCGAAATCCAATTGTGTCCAGCTGTAGCGCTCCTGCAGTTTGTATGCCGCGAAACCGAAATCCGCAAAAAGCAACAGGACACAGCTCAACAAGGAGCACCACCAACTCACCGAGTTCACCTTCATTTTTATAATTTCGTATATCCACACAGAACGCGCGGTTAAAAACACTTTTAAGGCTGTTAGTGTCCCAGCAGTGACTGTTGGCCAAAAGTACTTAGAGCCGCGTTTTATTGACTCCCCACTATACCGCCACCGCGCGCCGATCCCAAAGGTATCTACACTGTTCCATTAAATCGAACCAAGCAGCCAGGTAGTATTGGTTCACGAATTCGAATTTCAATTGAACGGTAACAACAACTTTGGCAAGCGTAAGAAATTTTCTACGCCGCCGCGGCGGTTGTGGTAGTGGGATAGGTAAGTAATGTGGTGGCGGTAGCGAAGAGCTGACTCAAACCGCCATCCTACCTAAAGAGTCGAACGCAAATGCGAAGAGAAATACCAGAAAAAGAAGCAAAAATGTAAACATAGTTCATAGAGTGAACAACAGGTTTCAGGTGCGTGGATGCTCTTTTCTAGATCCAATCTAAGGCATTGTGAAGAAGGGAATTGCTGATGCAACTGTCATCATCCACGTGGTCGAGCGTAGTAGAGTTGAACGCTGCAGGTGGTGGCGCATCTTCGGTGGGTGGCTGTCGAAACGAGTTGAACTTGTGGTAAGAACCAGACTGAAACGCGTTTCGTTACAATGATATTCTTGTAACTAATGCCAAACGGCGGCAAAAATTACCAACTCAAACCGGGCCACAAAGAACCAGTCATTGAAGGAAAGTGGAAACACAAATACACAATTTTTCTACGAGAGAAGTGAATAAATATGCAATGCAAGACAGTTCGTCAATGACTCAGATGAGTCGGAATCGGAACTTGAGAAAAACCGGGCAGAAAACGGAAATAGACGATAACTCTATCTGCAATGGAAAATAATTAAAATTGCATTATACATTATAGAGAAATATAAACAATGTTGTAAGTGGGCAAAAATGAGTGAAGATTAATAAAGCGGATAGGTATTTTGGTTTGCAACATATTGAAGCTCACAGGACAAGGATATTCGTGAAAGTGAAAGCTGAACAAGTAAAAGTGTTATCCTGGCCTCGCCGACGCTTTGATACCCTCCACTACATATAAGCCATGCAAAATTTTAGGCATGTCAGGTAGTACGTAAATACATTGAACAACAGACCGAGAGACACATGGGTCTAATATTGATTTTGTATGGGAGGTACCAGAACTACTTGACCGACATAGCTCATTTTCAATACCAACCTGACGACGATAAAAAGAAGTCCTTTCACCAAACTTCATTCACCTAAGTTGATTCCTTTGGACGCTATCGTGTCTTCAACAGACAGAGAGACACATGGGTCTAATATTGATTTTGTATGTGAGGTACCAGAACTACTTGACCGACATAGCTCATTTTCAATACCAACCTGACGACGATAAAAAGAAGTCCTTTCACCAAACTTTATTCACCTAGGTTGATTCCTTTGGACGCTATCGTGTCTTCAACAGACAGAGAGACACATGGGTCTAATATTGATTTTGTATGGGAGGTACCAGAACTACTTGACCGACATAGCTCATTTTCAATACCAATCTGACGACGATAAAAATAAGTCCTTTCACAAAACTTCATTCGCCTAGGTTGATTCCTTTGGACGCTATCGTGTCTTCAACAGACAGAGAGACACATGGGTCTAATATTGATTTTGTATGGGAGGTACCAGAACTACTTGACCGACATAGCTCATTTTCAATACCAACCTGACGACGATAAAAAGAAGTCCTTTCACCAAACTTTATTCGCCTAGGTTGATTCCTTTGGACGCTATCGTGTCTTCAACAGACAGAGAGACACATGGGTCTAATATTGATTTTGTATGGGAGGTACCAGAACTACTTGACCGACATAGCTCATTTTCAATACCAATCTGACGACGATAAAAATAAGTCCTTTCACAAAACTTCATTCGCCTAGGTTGATTCATTTGGACGCTATCGTGTCTTCAACAGACAGAGAGACACATGGGTCTAATATTGATTTTGTATGGGAGGTACCAGAACTACTTGACCGACATAGCTCATTTTCAATACCAACCTGACGACGATAAAAAGAAGTCCTTTCACCAAACTTCATTCGCCTAGGTTGATTCCTTTGGGCGATATCGTGTCTTCAACAGACAGACGGACAGACGGACAGACGGACAGACAGACAGACAGACAGACAGACGGACATGGCTAAATCGTGACAAAGTGAATATACCTTTCTGTGGAGGGTATAAAAATGGTTGTGACGTTATGGGCGGGATATTGTGTGTGGGATATTAAGCAGGGCAATGTCTGATGCCTTTGAATAACAAAAGTTTGTTTGTTTTGAAGATATTGAAGATGGGGATGCTTTCTTCCACCTATACATGCTTGGTTGATAAATTGGATAATGAGTTATTCCAATTCATCCACAGCCAAGTCATTTTATACGCATAAAACTCATCCATAAGACACCTCAACTGCAAGACCACTCATTAACTTTATCCAACGAACTAAAGATTGCAACGAGGGTTAGTCTAGGGTTGAAATGACCTAAAGCTCAGTTGTTTCATAAATGAGGCTTAGATTTGGATATGAGATAGCCATGAACTTGTAGGTGATCGGTTGCCGAGCCCATTTGTAACGTGCGCACTACCGAATCGTCATCTCTGCATTTAAATACCCAGTGGGCTTAAGTTTAAAGGTTTCGATCTGCTATTTAATATGGCGTCCCGATGGTAGGACACTTACTGGTTGTGGCGGATACACACATTGGTGGGTTGCAGACTTATGTCCTTTTTGGAAACTCTAGAACTACAAAACTTAAAATTATATGTGATTTTGTGTTCAGATAGTTTACAAATGAAACCGAGTTCACAAATAATTAGCAAGAATAAGGACGTATAAACTCTTGCTGCGACCTACAATCGTAGGTAGAATATTCCACCATTTAGTATAGTACATTCTGGCTGTCAGAGTGATATCAAAGTCCCAATGATTCGCGTCGCATAGCCAGGGGTCAGATTCCGTAAGGTGAAACGATGAAACGTTTTCGTGAGCACGAATGATTTGCCCTTTGGTACACAAGCAAATTTCTTTGTACACACGAAAACGTTTCTCCTTACAGACTTCAGAGACACATAGCACGTTTTTCTGAAAAAAAAGAACCGCACGAAATTGGCCAAAAAAGAAGCCAACAATTTACGATTTATTTAAACAAAAATTTAAATTAACTATATTAAGTTTTACGATAAAAAGAAGTCCTTTCACCAAACTTTATTCACCTAGGTTGATTCCTTTGGACGCTATCGTGTCTTCAACAGACAGAGAGACACATGGGTCTAATATTGATTTTGTATGGGAGGTACCAGAACTACTTGACCGACATAGCTCATTTTCAATACCAATCTGACGACGATAAAAATAAGTCCTTTCACAAAACTTCATTCGCCTAGGTTGATTCCTTTGGACGCTATCGTGTCTTCAACAGACAGAGAGACACATGGGTCTAATATTGATTTTGTATGGGAGGTACCAGAACTACTTGACCGACATAGCTCATTTTCAATACCAACCTGACGACGATAAAAAGAAGTCCTTTCACCAAACTTTATTCGCCTAGGTTGATTCCTTTGGACGCTATCGTGTCTTCAACAGACAGAGAGACACATGGGTCTAATATTGATTTTGTATGGGAGGTACCAGAACTACTTGACCGACATAGCTCATTTTCAATACCAATCTGACGACGATAAAAATAAGTCCTTTCACAAAACTTCATTCGCCTAGGTTGATTCCTTTGGACGCTATCGTGTCTTCAACAGACAGAGAGACACATGGGTCTAATATTGATTTTGTATGGGAGGTACCAGAACTACTTGACCGACATAGCTCATTTTCAATACCAACCTGACGACGATAAAAAGAAGTCCTTTCACCAAACTTCATTCGCCTAGGTTGATTCCTTTGGGCGATATCGTGTCTTCAACAGACAGACGGACAGACGGACAGACGGACAGACAGACAGACAGACAGACAGACGGACATGGCTAAATCGTGACAAAGTGAATATACCTTTCTGTGGAGGGTATAAAAATGGTTGTGACGTTATGGGCGGGATATTGTGTGTGGGATATTAAGCAGGGCAATGTCTGATGCCTTTGAATAACAAAAGTTTGTTTGTTTTGAAGATATTGAAGATGGGGATGCTTTCTTCCACCTATACATGCTTGGTTGATAAATTGGATAATGAGTTATTCCAATTCATCCACAGCCAAGTCATTTTATATGCATAAAACTCATCCATAAGACACCTCAACTGCAAGACCACTCATTAACTTTATCCAACGAACTAAAGATTGCAACGAGGGTTAGTCTAGGGTTGAAATGACCTAAAGCTCAGTTGTTTCATAAATGAGGCTTAGATTTGGATATGAGATAGCCATGAACTTGTAGGTGATCGGTTGCCGAGCCCATTTGTAACGTGCGCACTACCGAATCGTCATCTCTGCATTTAAATACCCAGTGGGCTTAAGTTTAAAGGTTTCGATCTGCTATTTAATATGGCGTCCCGATGGTAGGACACTTACTGGTTGTGGCGGATACACACATTGGTGGGTTGCAGACTTATGTCCTTTTTGGAAACTCTAGAACTACAAAACTTAAAATTATATGTGATTTTGTGTTCAGATAGTTTACAAATGAAACCGAGTTCACAAATAATTAGCAAGAATAAGGACGTATAAACTCTTGCTGCGACCTACAATCGTAGGTAGAATATTCCACCATTTAGTATAGTACATTCTGGCTGTCAGAGTGATATCAAAGTCCCAATGATTCGCGTCGCATAGCCAGGGGTCAGATTCCGTAAGGTGAAACGATGAAACGTTTTCGTGAGCACGAATGATTTGCCCTTTGGTACACAAGCAAATTTCTTTGTACACACGAAAACGTTTCTCCTTACAGACTTCAGAGACACATAGCACGTTTTTCTGAAAAAAAAGAACCGCACGAAATTGGCCAAAAAAGAAGCCAACAATTTACGATTTATTTAAACAAAAATTTAAATTAACTATATTAAGTTTTATGGCTAATCAAGAGTAAATACGATGTTAGCTTTCACCCAACAATTGACTCCCTGAACTGCTGAAATGTAAGATATTATTTCTTTTTTTAAGGTTCAAATAGCTACTTTGTGAATTCTGCTACCCAGCAGCTATGCCGGATATTCCACTTGCAAAATAAATAAAAATATGCCGCAGTTGCATGACGTTGGCACACAAGCATAAACACTTCTGAAGAAGAGCAATACAAAAGGCGGTCAAAAATCATTTATTCTAGAAAAATTAACTTGCAATATCTGTTTCCTTATAGAGAAATATGACTTTTTAGCACATGTCTCACATACGAATTTTTCCTGCCTTCGAGTCCACCTCAATTCAACACTGATTTGTTTATTCCACTCGCGAATGTTTGAATTATTGTTTCTAAATGCATTCGCAAGTGACTTATATCTGTGTATCCGTATAACATTTACTTCTCTCGCGTGGGTTTGGCGATTTTCCACAGATTCTCCGTTCGACATTCGCGCATGAACTCGCCGATGAACACTTTTAGCAGAAAACCCAGACCGATGAAAAATTGTTTTTTTTTTTTTTTTTTGTATACATGTAATGGGTTTTCAGCTACATCCCACCTTATTAATCCGCAGGCAGCTAATGGACAATGCCGAGCTGTATTTCGTACTTTTAGCAGTCTTACTTTGGGCCATATATTTGTAGAGGGTAAATTTCAAGTTTCGCGTAATGCTCACTTGGTTATACAATTTAGAGCCCAAAGTATGTTTATCCATACGATTTACTGTTAAGCAAAAATAAAATAGGGGATCTGGCTCTTGGTTATATTATAGTGGAATTGGTAAATCTCATTCGCTCAGAATAAAAAGATTAGAGATTTTTAATGAATTGTACTCTAAAAAGCTAAAAGAACTTACTACCGTTATTTTCGATACGAAGAACTAGTTTTAAGTTTTAAGGAATCGTTTATACTCTCTATAACTGTTTTCTTGCATTATTGGCAACAATTTCATTTTTAAGTAAAAATTTTTAAAATATTGCGTTCATTTTAACGAACTGTACGTTTTTAGCATTAGGTAAAATGTTTTTTTCTGGGTGATTGAAAACTGCCTGTGAATCACAACTTTCAAACGAATTTATTTAACGAAAATCGTAAAACTCCAACAAACTAATTAATTTCTCAATTTGTTTTTTATTTGAAATTAATTTTTGGTTTAAAACAGCAGAAAAGGGACGAAAATCCCTTTTGCTAAATTATTCGACCGAAGACTCGCTCGAATGTTGAAATTCACAGTGAGTTTTTGTCTTGGAATATATCAAGCAAACAGGGGTCGAATTACCACATCCGTGAGCGAGCCATACGTCACTGAATTTTGTGGATTTTACAAGCAAAAATATAAAAAATGCAGTCATCTAGTACTCGATCACGGACGCGGTAATTCAACCTCAGTGTTTCTAAAGATATCGACCATTACCAGGCCAATTAATTTTGATTTATATCCTATAATGTTTGATTAAATAAGAAATTGCATTGATGACGAAATGTCAGCCCATTTGCTGTAAGCAATTTTCACGAACTCAAAACTGCACTGGTTCAATTATTAAAGGTAGGTACCCAATTATGTCATTGTAGGACTGTGGGTGGACTCTCACGCACTCACATACATTGTCGTTTGGCAAACTAAAAAAGAGGTCCATAGGGACCTTAGGCATAGCTCTCACAAGTCACAACCGTTCGTTTTGTGTAATTTTTTTCATTTTTGGCACGAATGGAAGGGATCTTCAATTTTATGCCGAGTCCAACGGATAATTGAGAACCTCTTTCATTACAGTTATACTTTTGGATGTTTGCCAGCCGTGTGCGAGAGGGAGCGCAGTCGAAAAAACCTTAAGATGTTATATATGTGTTTTTCCGAGGATCGGTTGGCATACTATTTCCATTAAATCTTCTCAATCCATACTTGACCCCTACAATATACGCAATTTATTTAAATCACAATTAGTCAGACTATCGCCGAAGCTGGAATGGTTGTATCTCTGCTTTCTATTGTGTGGAATATGAAATCACATTTTGTAGCTACGTTTAACGCATTTGCGCTATTTGTTTGATTGCCAACTATTTGTCAATCTTTCAGTGCGTTAAATTGAAAACAGGGTCACCTTCCTCTTTTTCGTAGGAAAATTCGAAATAAATGCAATGAGGCCCGTAAGTGGTGCGTGCAAGTGCTGCTTTTGATTGCTCTATACCTACGTAATTAGCCAGACACCTATTTGCAATGATGGCGGATGACTTCCTTGTCTTGTTCAAATCGGATGTCAGATTCAGCCAACCAATGTTTGCCATTAACAACTAAATCCATCGTCCACTCTGTCATAGCATAGCTTGCCAATAGCGAGAGTCATTACAGCAGATTAGTTTTGACAGACACGCATCGGATCCATGCACGCACCCATACAAAAGCACAAAATTGTTTTGCAATATTCGGCTGAAAGTGTAGGTCGATTGATTAGTTGCAAAAATGCAAGCTATCGACGGACTGATGTATTCCATAGAGCCGGAAAATCGCAACCTACTGCCCAGTTGCCGTGTATTTAAATAAAATGTCGTCAACAGGGAGGAAAGTTGCATAACTTCATAACTAGACCAAACTAACTGGTTAGAAGGAATTTACAAAAAAAACTTCCACTCCCGATAACAGATCGAACTAAAATATGAATTCAAAGTATAAAACATCAAAAGAAACACTGGCAACACATCGACACAAAATTCAATAAAAAAATCACCTCGTGGCCATGCGATATGCTCCGCTGGGCGATGCTGCATTTAAAGCATTATTCCAAGCAAATTGTTTTTTTTTTGTAAACATGTCCCCAGCTAAGTCGAACAGAACGCGTTTGGGTTTTTTTTTTTTAATTTATTTATTTTAAACATTATTTAAAATAAATATCCCGAGATCCGCCTCTTTTTGTGAAGTGTTGTGCAGATTTCGAGGCGAGCCTGCCTTCTGTCGGTGAATATGGTGACCATGAACGATGTTTGGTTATGGAGACGGAATGTGTCAATTCAGTTATACGCCTACTTGCAGATTTAGATCAATTTGAAGTTCCAATAACTGCACTAATGGGTTTTTGAATTTTTTTTTTTCATTTTGTTTAATTGCACTTTGATTTGTGTTAAGAAAAATATTGGGTTTAGCGCGCATTCAAAGTTTCTCTTTTGTGAAATCGTTTAAAAGGCCAGCAGCTGTACAAAATGTCGTTGTGTTGCGTTGTTGTAAACTTCCTTTGACTGTGAGGCGGTTTTTAAACCCTTATTACAATCTATTATAAAGTTTTTGTTACAAATAAAATGAAAGACATTCACCTATATCGAGGTGTCCGTTCGTAAGAAATTCCGATACGAAAGTCAAATCTGACAAAAGTCAAACCCAAATTGCGTTCGAATTATCCATTTCGGAACAAAATAAATGAAGCGTATAAGTTATAATTATTCAAACGAAAAAAATATAAAAAAATATTTTTCCAGGCTGATTGCCTGTTCTTTATTTGACTTTCAAACTAAGACTAAAGTACATTGAATTTCTTACATCTACTTATTGGCTATCGGTTGCTGACTTTTGCCAGGTCAGCAATTTGTGTTATTGCATGCAATTCCCAGAATTGCATCGTTGCTGCTGTTGACTTCTCGGAACTTTGTCTGGACGGGAAATGCTGATTAATTAACTTTGTTCTTGTTAACTCTTCCCCCTTTAAGTGCGATGGTCCTCGATCGCCTAAAAGTAAGGTAGGTCGTGGAATCTTGTTTGTGGGATAAGATATGGTTTTGATTCTGGTATGATTTTAATGCTTGGAGATTTTTCGGCTAAGTTCTCTTCTGGATTGCGGATGATTATTTCTGTGCTTTTGTGTTTAACGAGTTTGCACACTGATAAGACTGTGAATAGTATTCCAATACAACCTATGAGTCCATATGAGGTGATTTGATGGATTTCTTTACTGGATCTGAGTGACTGGATTTCTTTGGTATTGTTTATATGGAGTTCGTTGACCATTTCTAGTGATAGGAGATGATGATATTCTTTTTCTATAGGGGATGGTTGTAGGATCGCTGGTAAGATTTGGTGAGAGGATGTTGCTTCCTTGGAGATGAATAGTTGGTCGCCGATAGTAAGATTAGTATTGTGGTATTTGACGAGGAAGGTGCCTATTAGATTCTGCTGAGCTGATTCGGTCTTCAATGTTCCGTTGAAGTCGTTTAGGAGTACTATTCCAGGTGAAATTTCTTCTATGTTGGGCAAGTGTTGGCTGTTCATTAGGTTACAATTAGCTTTAAGGCTTTTTAATAAGTTTGGTATACATGTAGTATTCGTAAGGTTTACAATATTTTCGGTATTACATATTGATAAATTATTTATAGTTTTACAATTGGTTTTTATTCCATACATTTCTTCTTTATTTTTTATAATTGTTTCGAAATCTATGTCAGTTGCCATTTTACCTTTCCTTATGGGCTTTAACAGTAATTTTTCGTACGTTTTGTAATTTGTCAAAGGAATATTAACAATATAAAGTAATGAGGATGAATTGGTAATTATTTTAATTTCTGCGAAGTTCAGAGCTTCTTCAATGTTTTCGTATGGTATGTTTTCTTTATTTAATGTTTCGATAGCAACGTTTATTTCTTCTTTTGATAATATTAGAGAATTGATTATGCCTAATTTCGCCCAATGGACTGCTAGGTTAATGTTCTGTAATTCTTCTTTAATTAATTTAAGTTTATATTGAATTCTATAGACCATTCTACTATTGACTGTATTATCTTTATTTATAAATCTTTCAATTTCGTTCGTTATTTTTGTCAAGTTATTTATTCGTTCGTTATGAAGACGGTTGATGACTACCTGTTTATTATTGTTTTCTAAAATGTTTGACATCTTTCTTTTGATTGTAACGAAATCTTCATGGTCGGGATTGCCAGCAATCCACTTCCATGCTGAGCCGATAAAATTGAGTGACCTTTTCGCTTTACGTGATTTCAGGTTGTAAATTAGATTTTTGATCTGCTCAATTTCGTGGTTAAGGAGGGGAAATAGAGAGTTTCGTCTTGTCGCGTTTAGGTTTATAGTTGGCGTAATATTGTCTATGAATTTGTTATATTGATCAATATCAACTTCGTGAATTAATTTAAAGTTTCCTTCTTTGATCTTGGCTTGTCCTACGTGCATGGACACGAACTGTGAATTAGTGAAGTCTAGGATTTGGATTTCTCCATTGACAGCGGCATAGAGGGAATATCTGAAATAGGACAGTCTGAATTAGTTTCGTATATGGGTTTTGTGTACTGTTTTTCCTGATTCTGTTATAACTGTGGTATTTCGGTTTTCTTTCACTATTTCTCTTTTGTAACGGACTGTTAGCTTGGAACCTATTCTTTTATTTTGTTTGATGTAAATGATATCTCCAGGAAGATAGTTTTTTATGGGTTTCTTATTTTTGTTATGGTATCTGAGATTTTTTTCTTGCTTATTTTTTAGCTTTTCAATAGTGTCGATGCGTACCTGTTCGAATTGTTCTGGATTTATTCTTGGAATGCGACCATAATATAGTTCGACTGGCTTTTTACCTGTTGTGGAATGGATAGTAAAGTTATATTCATTGACTGCCCGGTTTAACAAATCTTGGAAAGAACGAGGAGGTCCGTCTGCCTTAAGGCATCGCATAATCTCGGACAGCGTTGAGTGAAAACGTTCTATTTGTCCGTTGACCTCGCTTTTATAAGGGGGTGTCGTGAAGACTTTAATCTTAAGGTCATCCTCGAGCATAGAAGTTATGGAAGCTGAATTAAGGGCTTTTTCGTTATCGATCACTACGTTTTCTGGAACGCAAAAGTAGAAAAGGATGTCTTGAAGAGGTCGCTTTATGTGTTCAGTTGCTCGGGAATCGATCAGTTTGGCTTGAGCGAATTTCGTAAATTTGTCGATTGCTGTTAGTACTAGAAATTTTTCTGTCGAGAATATGTCGATATGTAATGTGTGACCGGGATAATTTGGTATAGGAGTTGGTTCTATAAATTGGTTGTTGGGATGGCGTTCGTATTTATTTTCTTTGCACACAGTGCAACGTTTCACAAGGTTTTGGATTTTAGAATTCATCTTTGGGAAATAGTATTTTTGCAGTATTTGCAATCGGTTTTCGTAAGCGTTTCGGTGAGCTCTTTTATGTTCTATAAGTATTATTTCTTCTTGTCGATCTTCGTTGGCTACGTCTTCGACAGTGGTTTGGGTGTACCTTATTTTGTAGTTTCTGAAATGGACGGGATATATTTCCTGTATTTTGCCCATAACTTCTTCGGGTGCTGAAAGTCCGTTAACTATGTTAGGGTTGAGATATCTTTTAAATATGTTAATTATATCAGTTTCGTTAAAGTGTTGTTGAGTGAAAATGTGTCTCTTGCAATTAGGAAAAGGGGTTTGAATTTGGTAACTGTTTTCGTTATCGAATTTAAATATGAGCTGGTTGCGAAAGACGTTAACAGGAGTTTCAATAGTCGGAATTAGATTATGAGATGAGCTATCATCACTATGTTGAGTCATAGTTAATGAATTTACGTTTGTTGAAAATGGTAATCTGGAAAGTGAGTCTGCAACCACATTGGTTCTTCCGGGCTTATATTGGAGCTCGTAGTTGTACTCCTCCAATATGGCCTTCCAACGTTTCATCTTGCTATTGGTATTCTTGCTACTGAGAGCGTAGGTGAGAGGTTGATGGTCAGTAAATATTTTAACCTTTTTGGATCCGTAAAGGAAATTTCGTAGGCTAGTTAGTGCCCAAATTATGGCCAGCATCTCCTTCTCGTTGGTTGCATAACTCTCTTCCGTTTGGTTAAGTGTTCGTGAAAGGAATGTAATTGGTTTGTTTCCCTGTGACAGCACTGCGCCAATGGCGTAGTCAGAGGCATCTGTGGTAAGCTCAAAATCCTTTTCAAAGTTTGGATGGGTTAAAATGATTTCTTCGGAAATAAGGGTATTTTTTAGTTTTTGAAAAGCGTCTAAAGCAGTGTTGTCAAGCTGAATGGTTTTATTCTTTGAGAGGTTTTTGGACACACGTCCATCTTCCCCTCTTAGAAGGGATGTCAGGGGTTTTGCTAGTTTCGCATAATCCCTAATAAATCGTCTGTAATACCCTGACATTCCTAAAAATGATCGAAGGTCTTTGAGATTTTGAGGTGGCGGTAGGTCGACTATGGCCTTAACCTTTTTGGGGTTTGTTTTTATTCCATTGATTCCCACAATGAATCCTAGGAATTCTGCTTCGGATTTTAAAAATTCCGATTTATCCAATTGTATTTTCATGTTGGCCTTTTCAAGTGTTTTGAACACTGTTTCTAAGTTTTTGAAGTGTTCCTCTTCGTTTTCCCCAAATATAATGATGTCGTCTATATAGACATAGCATCTCTTCCCTATATGTTCCCTTAGTATGTCATCCAATGTCCTTTGAAAAATGGAGGGCGCATTCTTGAGCCCGAAAGGGAGACGGGTAAATTCGAATTTTCCGTTGTTTATCGAGAACGCCGTCTTTTCGATATCGCTTTCCCTAAGTGGAATTTGGTGAAAACCACTTTTGAGATCGATTACTGTGAAATACCGATTTTTACCGAGGTTTGAAAGGACCTCGTTTATTTCTGGAATGGGATATTTATCAGAGATGGTGACAGAGTTCAGTTTCCTGTAGTCTATAACCATCCGATATTTTTTCTTGCCGGATGCGTCTGGTTTTTTCGAGACGATCCAAACGGGGGCATTATAAGGAGATTTCGAAGGCCTTATTATTCCTTCGTTTAGTAATTCCTTAACTTGTTTCTCCACTTCGTCCTTAAGAGCCATAGGGTATGGATAAGGTTTGGAGTATACGGGGGACTCATTGGTAGTGCGAATTTCGCCTTTGACCCTAGTAGTGAAGGTTAATTTTTTGTCAGGATCTGAGAAGAGGTTTGGACAATTTTGTATGATGCTATTGAGTTTTTTATTTTGTTCTTCTGATAAATGAGAAACACGAAGATTGATTTTATTTACGCTTTCCGAAGTGTATTGCTTGAGTGAGATTTTAGTGTCTGGGTGGATAGTCATATAACTGTCCGTTGTATGGATAATTGCTTTCAGTTCTCTTAGCGTGTCGTTGCCTACAATGCCGTCAAAAGATATTAGACTTGGAAGAATGTAAAATGTAAGTTTTTTATTTTGTTTGAATAGGTCTATCAGGGCGTGATGGGTGATCCTGATATTTCCACCGACGGAATTAGCGGTGAATGGTTTTGTGTTGGGTATAGGGAATTTGATACGTCTTGGTTGAATATAGTTTTTATTAGACCCGGTGTCTATTAGAAATTTAAGTGTCTCTCCACTTCGTATCTTACATTCAAAGTAAGGAAGTGAAGAGCGACTCAGCCTAAAAAATAGATGTCGTCTAACTGTTCGGTTTGGTCAAACTCGGGATTCTCGACATCGTTTAGATATTCGTCTAGTGTTGGTATTCCTTCGTCATTGTTGCCATTTTGGGATTCTATTTCCTGTTCATATTGTTCGATTATAGGTTCAGTTTCATTGTTATCATTTTCGTTTGTGTAATGGACTCTCTGGAATTTATTTGGGGGATGCATTTGGTAAGATGGATTATTCTGATGGGGATTTGGTCGTTTACTTGGACCTGGCCGCATTTGCTGTCTATTTGCGTAATTTACTTGTCTTGAATGGATGCTTCTATCGACATTCATTGGTTCTGGTGGTTGGAAATGTCTAGGGAAAGACTGTTGAGGGTATTCAGGTGGTGGCAGTGGTCTATTTTGGTACCCGTATTGTGGACCACGATTCGGTTGGTTCGTGTAACCAATTGGTCTTGGGGAAAATTGTGGGTTGTGAACTAGTTCCGGGTAGAAATTTCTTCTAGGAGCCGGAATGGGTTGAGGTACATAATGAGGAATTGACCGTTTCGGCGGTAAAGGTGGTGGAATTTGTGATCTTCGTACGATGTTTTGGCTGTTGTTAGCGTATTGTGTTCTAAAATCGACGTTTTGTAATTTCAAACAGAGGTGTAGGGCCTGCGGAAGATCCGCTGGTTCTTTTATACTAAGGAGGCGTGGGAGGTCTCCCTTAAGTCCTCTTACGAACGTGTCTAAGGCCTTTCCGCGGTAGCATTGAATCATGTTAGTGAGTGATTCGTTGCTTATGTCCATACTGGAAAGCTTATTTAAAATAAGAGAAAGATGTTGATAGACCATTTGGTAAAATTCGCGGATTGAGTTGTTCCCTTGTACTAGTGTAGTCATCTGATATTCAAGAGTGCCGATATCTCTTTTATCAGCGTAATGTAAAGTTAAGCATTTGGATATTTTTTTCCAATTTAATGGAGTGTTGTAAGACTCCAACGCCATGTCGGCTAACCCTACTATTTTGTTTCTTATGACGCTAATGATACCATAATATTTAGGCGTGCCCTGTAGATGGTCGTACACGCTTAAGATTCGGTCGACGCTTTTACGCCAGGAGCTGAATTCTCCTGGTTGACCAGAAAATTCTCTCAGGCTTTTGACTACATCAGGTACTTTGTCTAACTCGGTAAGATTTCTATCTGCGTTGATGATGATCGGTTGATCAATGTCATTCGCAATGTCAGCATTGGGGTTTATTATGTTATTAATAATATTTTGTCCTTCTCTTGCTAAAACTTCTTGGACAATTCTGGTAATTTGTTCTGTGAGATTATTGAGGTTAAACGGGTCATTGGGGGCATTTGCAGGAGCAGCAGGACCTCCTGCGACTCCATCTCCGACTTGAAGTCGAGGTGGTCTAATCAGATTATTGTTATTAGCCATTGTTAAGTGGTCAGAATCGCAAAACGTGAATAGATAACTTGACAGTAATTGAGATTAAAAGAATGTTAAATATTCACTAATATTCACTCCCTGTTTTTAACTAAGTTTCTATGATTAGGTGTTTGCAATTTTTATAGTTAAAGGCAATTTGAAAGTTTATTTAATAAAGGTATGATAGTTATTTTCAAAGGTCTATACTTGTTTTTGTGTTAAATTCTTAAAAATATGTTCACAGAATAATAAATTGTTTGGTTTTACTTGTTCTTCGAAGTATTCAATTAATTTTTGTCTTCTTTTAATTTTCTTAGTATATTTTTGTTTCCAACTTATAGTTCTAAAATGTATCTTAACTTACATAAAAAGATGTAGGACAATCATCTCTTGTTGAGTCTTGTTGAGTCTTGCTGAGTTTGATATGATTCACACACTTCCCGGTGTTGTGTCCTTGTGTGTGGGGACCGAGGGTGGTCTTCTAGTTGCAACTGCGGGGGCGGCTACCTTCGTGTTTTAATCCTAACAGGAAGATTCCGTTTTGTCCGAATAATGTTCGGTGACTCCGGGGCCTTAAATTTCCTCCGTCTTTGATGAACTAGTTTCGTGGGTATTTATTCCACTATTTGCCACTTTTGTGATAGTCTTTGATACTTAAACTTGTCTCGTGAGTTTTAATTTCACTATTTGGCTCTTGGTGATCTTGGCACTTCCACTTTCACTTTATTGGCACTGGTTAAGTTTACACAATTACTACTTCACTCTCCAACGGTCCCTGCTCGGGCGCCAGTTATAATTATTCAAACGAAAAAAATATAAAAAAATATTTTTCCAGGCTGATTGCCTGTTCTTTATTTGACTTTCAAACTAAGACTAAAGTACATTGAATTTCTTACATCTACTTATTGGCTATCGGTTGCTGACTTTTGCCAGGTCAGCAATTTGTGTTATTGCATGCAATTCCCAGAATTGCATCGTTGCTGCTGTTGACTTCTCGGAACTTTGTCTGGACGGGAAATGCTGATTAATTAACTTTGTTCTTGTTAACTTATATAAACGCGTTCATTCACATTAAAATATTCCGCAGCAATTAGTTGTCGGAGTTTCGGAAAAAATGTGCCGTAGCTGTCAAAAGTAAGTGGTATAACGCGGTTGCACGCAATGCGACTATGTGTCATTGGAGAATTTTTCCGAATGTTGTATCGGAAGGGACGTTTTGTCGTTTTTGACGCGTACACAAGAAACAGTACTCTGAAATGGAATTGAGTTTTCGAATTAGCTGCACTGAATAAAAGTAAATAAATGGCGCAACAGGTCCATAGGGACCCTAGGCCTTGCTTCTTTTTCGTTTTTGGGACGAGTGGAGGGACCTACTTTTTATGTACTCTCGGATGTTTTTTCAGACGTTCGCGAGGGGTAGAGCAGTTGAAAAAACGTTTAAAATGGAATTTGGATTTCTTCGGCGTTAATCGAACTTACTTACTTACTTAGGTCCGGGGTGGACCTGGGCCTCAACCAATACGCCTCTCCAGTTAGCGCGATCTTTGGCTAAATGCCTCCAGTTGCGCACTACAAGTTGGTTGAGGTCCCCTTCCACTTGCGCGCGCCACCTAAGGCGAGGTCTTCCTCTACTGCATTGTCGCTCCGGGTTTGAATCGAAGACTCTTCGGGCCGGAGCGTTGGTGTCCATTCGCTCTACATGGCCCAGCCATCTTAGACGACTGATACCTACTTTTCTGACTAGGTCGATGTCGCTGTACAGCTCGTAGAGTTCGCTGTTAAATCTCCTCCTCCAGAGCCCGTCAACGCAAACGGGACATGGATAGGGTCCATGCTTCTGCACCATAAAGCAGGACGGGGATGATGAGGGTCTTATATAGAGTCTCCTTAGTATTTCTCGACAAGTCCTTACTAATCAATTGCCTTCCTAGACCAAAGTAACAGCGGTTGGCAAGTGTGATTCTTCGCTTGATTTCTGAGGTGATGTAATTTTCAGAGTTAATAGCGGAGCCGAGGTAGATAAAGTCCCGAACTACCTCAAAGTTAAAGCTGTCTATCGTGACGTTCTGTCCGATTCGTCGATGTTGTGTGTCCCTTCTTGTTGACAGCATATATTTTGTTTGGCCCTTATTCACCACTAAACCCACTTTTGGCGCTTCTGTACTGATACTTGCAAACGCACCAGTGACAGCTCGCTGGGTTCTGCCAATGATGTCGATGTCGTCAGCGTATGCAAGTAGTTGCACAGACTTCTGGAAAATTGTGCCTCTGGTGTTGGCTGGTGAGTTTCGCACAAACTTCTCAAGAATTATTTTGAAAAAGTCACATGACAGCGCGTCACCTTGTTTAAATCATTTTTTGACACCAAAGGTCTCGGTGAGATTGTTTAAGACCTTTATGGAGCAGCGAGCGTTCTCCAGTCATTCTGCACAATCTGACAAGTTTGGCAGGGATGTCAAAACTAGACATGGCTCTGTATAGCTCGTCTCTATAAATGCTGTCATATGCGGCCTTAAAATCGATAGACAGGTGGTGGGTATCGACTTGGACTTCTTGGGCTTTCTCTAGGAAATACCGTGGTGTGAATATTTGGTCGGTTGTGGACTTACCGGGCCTAAAACCGCACTGATAGGGTCCAATCAGTTCGTTGACATTTGGTTTCAGGCGATCACACAGTACGGCAGAAAGGATCTTATACGCGATGTTACGGAGGCTGATGCCTCTATAGTTGGCGCAGTTTAGAGGGTCTCCTTTCTTGTGGAAATCGAACTTACCTCGCTAAGTAGTCCAACACACTAACCACTAAGCCAGGCTATTCTGAAAATAAATATGCAAGCATAAAGTTAGTTATTAGCAAACTTGTTATACATACTGGGCCCAAGAAACTTTCGCAAATTTTGTGGTATAAATAAAATTGTATTTTTTAAAAGCACAACTGACAGTGATTGAAACGCGTTTACAAAGGCTTTTAGTAGTTTCGGAACTGCTAAGGAATCATTTTATATGTCACTAAACAAGTTAGAATTGGGACCTGTCTCAGTAACATCAAACAGCTTAATATTTACAAGTCCTATATAGGTGTATACTCTATATACCTTCGTTTATATAATATTACATTTTCCGTTTAACCTACCTTTTGCAGATGCCTCAGCTTAGGCAGGAATATGAGCTTATCTTTGCGTTAAAGAGTGGACATTACACTTGTTGGAAGGTTAGTTCCTGATGCACAAATCTACTTCCATTCTTAGAACGAACAGATAAAATTGGTGTACGTGTACACATAACTCGTACATTAGGCGGATATGTTGAGCAACTTTTTCAAAACACAGGCTGTAGACAATTTGATATGCCTACGTTCTTCTGTTTTTATGATTTAAGTAAATTGTGTGATAAGAGAACTCTGGAATATTCCATTCGAAACTTGAGTCGGCATAAGCTGTTGGAGAGTAGCTTCCGTTTGTAAAACACATCATCTGGTTATTCTGCAAAAGTGTGTTGTTAGAAAGTACTGCAATGCTAACCACTTCACACACTGTCAGGTGCACTTTATATCCGTGAAAATTCTAGCGCTTAGACATTTGTTGCATATCAGTAATGGGACTTGAGAAAAGCGAAGCGGTGGTAGACAGCCTTAAAAAAGGTGGTACAAAAGTGGTAGAAAACAAAATTTTCCATGGTAAATAATTAATTTATTTATACCAATTCAATTATAATAATACAAAAAAAAGACAGGGAAATAAAATAAACGTAAAACATGCATTTCTTAATATTAATTTAAGTAATCTTTAAAAATCTTTCCCGTTCCCCAGAAGTTCCTTGGCAGCTGAGATCATCTTAAATTTAATTTACCTTTTACTTGTTGTGGGAACCAAGAATTTACGCATTTTCAATTTCTATAGCTCTTGATATTATTTAAAAATTAAAAGTTTGTGAGGTATAAAAATCAACTCATCATTAAACACAAAAAGTCAAAACATAGCAAAACACCCTCGCACAAATACAGTCAAATAATGAAATATTAGCGCAGTAAATGGTGCACTAGACTGGAAGTTTTTTCTGACGCAATTCTCAGAGAAAAATACTGATAGCTGAGTGGAAATGGGTAAAAGTAAGGCGAGTAGGTATAGGCAGCGTTGCCAAGTCCTTCTGGCATTTGAGCACCGTTTTTAAAAATGTCAGCGTTAATTTTGACCAAAACTGACTTTTTTTAAAAAAAACAGCTCGAAAGTGTATAAAAAACAAATAAAAGTAAAAAAAAACAACAACAAAAGTTTATTCATATTCAGTCATATGGCGATAGGCGATTGCACAGTAAAACAAAAATAAATACTTCAATAAAAATTAAAAAAATTATAGGTACCTACATTGAATTTGTTTTGCCCCTGTGGTATATGCCTGCAAAGTGACGATTTTTGAGATTACATTTTCAGAAATTTTTTGTTTCTCTGCAATCCAAAACGAATTGAAATAATTGAATGGATCATATCAAAACTCATTTTATTTATTACTTCGTTTATTTTTGATTAAACTCATTTGGCTCAAAAACCCTTTCCACATCTCCATTTGAGTGTGGCAAACCTACCAATTTTAAGATGAGCAAACACAATACTTGAATTAGCATAAAGGCAAACAAAAGAACGCATTACATTTCAAGAGAAATAAACTGGTATGAAAGGATGGCTGGGCTGTATTCCAAGAAAGATAAAAAGGCGGTGTGCAGCGGCAGCGTTAAGAAAGCACTAAAAGTGGTAGAAGACCCATCACCTTGCATTCTAGAGATTATAAGTTATTTTTTATGAAAGATAGTTTTATGGAGAGACATTTATCCGATGTCCCTACTCAGCGAAGCAATGTAGACAAAAAGCGTTTAGAAGATGAAAGGCTTAAGCGTGTCTAACACCTTTTTCCACTAAGTTTATGAGCAAAGTGGTTGCATATAACACCTTCATGCTTTGCTAAATCATAATATAGAGGCATTAGAGAAGTCCACATGAGACAGAAATTTACATTGGAACCTTCATGCGTAAGAAAAATGGCAATCCCAAAAAATGTCACTTAGGACCTTCATCTTCTAAACGCTTTATGTGATGGTTCCACTTTAGAAACTTCTACTTCTTTGTGTCTTGCGAGTTATTTAATAAATTTCCTGCAGCTTTTCGCATAATAGGGATTTTATGTTATAAAAGGGAACATTTTTAATGCTAATGCAAATGGAATAGTGTATGATTGTAAAAAATATTTCAGTCGAATTTTAGCCAAACTAATTGCAGCTCTTTGAATTAAACCGAGCATTTTTACTTCCTTCACTATTAAAGACGTCCTCTCTTAGTTGTCATTAGGTACCTGACAACTTGACTCAAAAATCAGTCAAGTGTCGTATAAAAGTTCACTATTGGAACTTACAATTTGCAAATTTATCCTATTTAATTCGCTAAAAAGTAATACTCAACTACCTTTTCTAGACTGCTTCAAATTTTAATGCATATATCCGATTTTCAAATCAGAAAAAAATTGCTCCACTGGTCGAGGGTTTGGAAGTTTAATCTCCGTGTTAATGTTTTTTTAATTATACAAGTGTTACATATGAAGATCAGCCAATTGATATCAAACTAGATTCACTGAGGAAGATAACCCAGATACTCTGAATAGGTTGGGGAATGAGTGGAACAATCGTTTTTGCATTAATTTTCATACCAGATCGATGTTTACTGGCAAGACAATGGAGGGATATCTAACTCAGTGAATTTAATTTAACCCGATTGTCCGCAGCAGTATTATTTATTGGCATATTGTCCAGGTGAACGTTCGTTTATAATAATTTATAGCCTCTCTCTAACGTAGGTGAGGAAGCTGCACATCATTAAACAAAAAGTCAGCTATATTCGCTATGCTATCTGGGTTGGGATTGTTCCATTTATTTCGTCATATTTTTTTAAGCTTAGCGATGTACATTCCAATAATGGGAGTATCTACCTATGGAGAAGGCGCAGATGTAATAAAAACTCTTGCAAATCGTTTCTTACTTTTGCACAATAGATAACTCTATTAACCTCAAGACAATTATTTAATCGGAAGGTCAAATTTGCTGAAAGTGGGCTTTGATTCACAATAAAATATTTGAAAGTTGAAACGGATGCGATAATATTACCATCACTACCGTTGTCGTTGTGTAGATCAACAAAATGGGCAGGTATTATTTTCTTCATGGTGACGGTGAGTAAGTTCATTTTTCATTTGTTGTTCGTCATAAAAAATGTGCGTCTCTCATCCGACGTGCGTCATATACGAGTAAAGAGGTAGGTTAGGTACGTTTCTTGTATCGTAGGCTAAAACTTGTATAAATTGCAATGTGAGCAATCAATTTGGAGCGGCACAGTGCGTGCACTTAAATTTGATGAGCGTACATCTCCTGGGGCTTGAGGTGGACAATATTTCTGTCTCTGCATTGGCGTATACCGCTTGACTTCCGGGGCAATAATGAGATATTTTGATTGGATTTTCAAAATTGTTAGATTTAGATGCGCGATTTTATATAGGAAAAAACAGTGCAGGCAAAACCGGTGCAGGGAAATAACTTTACATGAGAAACTACTTCACCTCGAGTGGGAAATTATTTCACTTTTTTTGTGTAAAGTTAACTTCAGGTACAGGAGATCAAAGTTTTTTGGGCTTTGCTTATCCAAAACTGGAAAAAATAAGAATCAAGGACTTAAAGGTAACGACAGAGTGTCTTCATAGTAGACGGAAATTGTTTTATTAGGCACGACAACTACAAGGTGGCGCAAAAATAACCTTCCGATGTTTTTTGGCTGTAATTTAAAAAAAAAATGAAAAACTTTGATTCTTCTTGTGGATTATTTTTATTTGGTCTTTTAATTTTTTTTACATCAAGTCGAGAATATGATGTAAATGGCCGCCGCCACAGTTGATTGTCATTTGAGCCCTTTTGATGGCATTTTCCATCACTTTGGCCAAAACTTCCGGCGATAGGTCCTCACATTCTTGACGGATATTGGCTTTAAGAGCTGCAAGAGTCTGAGGCTTGTTGACATAAGCCCGCGACTTCAAAAAGCCCCACAAAAAGAAGTCTGGAGCGGTCAAATCAGGCGATCTTGCTGGCCAGTGCAAATCGCCAAAACGGGAGATTAGGCGCCCGGGAAATGCATCCTTCAGCATATCGGTTGTTGCACGTGCAGTGTGTGCCGTTGCACCGTCCTGTTGGAACCACATGTTTTCCAATCCCAATTCATCAAGTTGCGGCAAAAATAACTCGTTGATCATTGCTCTGTAGCGCTCACCATTCACAGTAACCGTCTGGTCGATGTCGACGGCGCTTCCATGACATCTTCGGCTACAGCAGCAATATTCTCTGCAGAACGGCTACTCCGGGGTCTGCCACGCCTGGCAGCATCTCGTGTTGTGCCAGTCTCTTCGAGGCGAGCGGCTAAACGTCGCAGTGTTTCACCAGTAGGCGTTGGACGGCTAGGAAATCTGCGACGAAATTCACGTTGTGCCAAAGTCACCGACCGATTATTGCTCAAATAAATAGTCACCAATATTCCGCGTTCTGGAGCAGTGTAGCGTAACATTGTTTATTAACGTGTATTTCGCATGTGTTTACTACACAAATGTCAAAACAGAACTGACATTAGGGGCCAATCGCAAAATTTATAGCATTTTCTGATAGGAGGATTACTTTTGCGCCACCTTGTATGTGTGCTTTTTGGGTAGCAGCCTCCGTACCCCCACCTTTAAGCTTGTTTTTAATGCAGGATTAGCTTTTGACATACATAGCTGGTCAACAATATAGGTGTGAGAACATGTTTTTTAAAAAACTAAATTTTTTCATATCTTTTCAATTGGTTTTTTGTTTTAACAATTTTGTTAATAAAATTTACATTTTTTAAAACATATGAAAAATATTTATTTGTTTATTTTTCGAATAATTAAACAAAAAATAACAAAAACTTTTGAGTTCTGTTTTCCGCTTGGACAATAAAATAGGTGTGTTCCTAAATAATCATTGATTACAGATTTTATTAATTTTTTTGCTGTTTTTTTTAGCTTACTCTAATAACCTGAGTATCCTCCATTACTTTCCAAAACTTTTTGGAGTCGACGTGCCATTGATCCTACCAATTTCTGGCACGTTTCGGGAGGAATGGAATACCATTCCTTTTGCACGGCTTCCCACAGTTGATTCCCATTTGCGAAGAACTGACCCCTCAATTTTCTTTTCAGTTCATCCCACAAGTTCTCAATGGGATTGAGAACTGGAGATTGACTTGGCCATGAAACTACGGAGATGTTTTGATCCCGAAACCAACCTTTCACAATACCAGCCGTATGTTTTGGATCATTGTACTGCTGGAAATGCCTTCGAAGGGGCACGTTTTCCTCGGAAAATGGAAGCATGACATTTTCCAAGATGTCCCTATATGCAAATTTTGTCATGATGGTATTGACACGAAATATTGGACCAACACCATACCAGGAAAAATAGCCCCATACCATTATATTTCCTCCACCATGTTTAACGGTCTTTAGTGTATAGCGAGGATGGTATTCTTTTCCTTTTGGTCGCCTTACGTTACGCCCACAATCCGAGGAGAACAAATTTATTTTTGTTTCGTCACTCCACAGAATATTCCGCCGTTTTTTCACTCCTTCAAGTCCAACTTCTATGGCTTAAGGCAAATTCCTTTCGGGACCTTACTTTCTTCGCTCTTAGGAGTGGAACTTTTCTGGCGACTCTTCCTATAGTCCGTGACGAAAAAAACGGATTTGACTTCGCTAAAAGTAAAATGCGGCGGTCAGTAGTAGCTGTGACCTTCCTAGGGCATATGCTATAAATTTATAGGTTTTCCCCTCACCCCTTAACCGTTTAACTAATTGCCTTTCTTCAGCAGAGCAGTGGACTTTTCGACCCATCTTAAATTATGATTTAACAAAAAAACTTAAACAAAAATTGGGTTAAAGTGATTAAAAAACAAACTCAAACTTTAAAGTTAATCACTTTTTAATAATACTTTTGCAAAATTTTAATAATTTAACTAAGCACACCTGTTTTTATGTCCAGCTCTTAAAACGTACAAAATGTTATTGCAACGAAAATTAATAAAATACTTAACAGTAGGTACACTTAGTAAATGCAATAAGCTTGGCGTCATATTAACGGAACTAACCATTTCTTAACAAAAATGTATATTGTTGCAAGTCTTGTTGGCAAGACAACTGTTATTTAGCAACACGAACAAATCGACTAGTAACAAAGCACTCACACCTTTTTTTTTGACCAGCTGTGTATATCTGCTACTGGTGTAGGAATAATGCGAGGAAATAAAATAAGGTATTTGTAGAGTCGGGAAAAATATATAAAAAACCGACCATTCCTTATTTCTTCTTCTATACCGGGTCTTACAAATAAACAGTTTCAGTTTCGACTCTACATTTTAGTAGTTCACAGTGGCTGTCTTTTCCATACAAATTTCGCAATTGTGACCTTCCGTAAATTTAAATTTGGGACTTTATTTGTTATTGTACGATGTTATTTGAACTTTATTACTCTACGTTCTGATTGAGACAGAGACTGAGCTCGTCTGAACTCTGACGACTTTTCATCTCCACCTGATAAGTGGAGAGAAGTATAGTATACATGCAGAGTTCTCATACAAAAAATCTAAAAACCTTGCTTTTCGGTAGTAAAAATTTGTTTTTTTTAAGATTTTGTTCAAAATATAGAAAATATAAAATACAATATTTTGAAGTACATACTTTACTACTAAAACATAATATCACCTAAATATCTATAAAAAAAAATTTGGTCATAAATTAATGTTAATGTTTCCTGAAATTTTAGAACATAATATTTGAGTTAAATTGACTTAAAAATTCATTGCTTTTATCAAGATCACCGAATTTCGGTTCATTAAAGCGCAACAAATTCTTTGTAAAGATTACAATTTCAACAAATGTTTCAGTACCTACTGAAATAGATTTACTTTACGAATATTTGTCTTATTTAAATTTACACCAGAAAATATGATTTCAACATTTGCAAAGGAATGTGAAAGCTATAAAATATTGAAAATAAAATCTTTTATTTTTTGGATAGGCATTTTGCATCAGTTATTTTATCAAAAAACGTTATTGAAACAGAAATTGTGCATGGGCTCTTTTCGACTCACATTTCTATCATTACATATTATTATGATATGAATTGATAGAAAACGCTTTTCTTCAATAGAAAAGGTTATTTTAATTTGTTTGATTTAAAAAGTTCTTGAAATTTGATGAATTTGAGGTAAAAAGTCTTGTACATATTTTGGAGCTCAAAAATCCTGAAAAAAAGATATATCTGGGGTTGCTCACATAAATCACGACGCTCTGCATAAAACTTTTATCTATATAACAACCGGCTGGATCTTGTTTGTGATCGACCCAAGGTATGGTTGGGGTATAGTTTTGTCCCGTAAATTTTAAAATTGTCTTCCACCTGATATTTACAAGTGTCAGTGGGGAACACTGCTAAGCTAACACAATAAAATCTAACAGATGGATGCCTCTCATATTGCAAATAATTTTGAAAATTTCCATACGACTAGATTCTTTAAAGGTACATAAAAAATTGAATAATCCCTTATTAATTAACAATCTTCGACTTCCTAATCGTTCATACTTTCCTTTTCGTGCATTTCGTCATGTAAAGAACCCACTTACACTGTACAAATTTGTATGTCTCTAAATGCCTTAGCTTCTACTAAGCTTCACCTTCCATTTGATCCATATTTCATACAAAACGGTTTAAAAATAACGCCGTAAACGGTTCGACAAGAAAATAATACATTGATGTCAGATTTGAACTCTATATCTATAGCAAGTGTCAAAACTGTTTCTGATGGAATTTAAAGTCAAACACAATTTGCACCATCACGGAACCCTATTGCACATTGGTATAAAATCAAAGCTACCATCGATAATAATCAAAACCGACTTTAACTGGAATTTATAGCCAGATCGAGTTACAGATTACAGTAGTCAATGTGCGTACCTGCATGCATGAAGTTTCATACCTCATTGTACGCTAAAGAAAGACATACCTGCCTACATCTTAATCGTTATTGCGGTTTCATATTACAGCTATATCTGAATGGATTGACACTAACTGTAACTGCCGTGAATACAGAAATCACTAATGTGCGTAAGTGCTCCACAAGAGTTAAAAGTTTTTCTTGTTTTGATTTATTTTTTCAGAAGGCCGCCCCGCTGCGCCGTGTTGCTCCCTGCCGTTGAAATTGTGTACGCAAATTTTGCCAGAAAATACACGGATGAATTTACTAAATGGTAAAACCATATTTCACCCCGAGGGCTAATAGTCTAATACACGAATCCAATTTGACTCAATTCGCTGGTAAATGGTATGTTTTTACAGCGAACTGACATTCTGACAGAAAACCCAATTCTGCTATGCGGTTCTTACGGAAATGTGTCACTCGAATTGACGGACACAATTAAGAAGTGGAATGCATACTCAAGTGCAGACAGAGCCAGCAACTTAATTGGTCTGATCTGATCGCACAGCAGAATTGGGTTGGCGTTTGTTTTTCCATGCCAAACTAGTAAACGCTTGGGCAACATTTTAGATTGACAGGTATGACACCTTGAACTGGAACAGTTTTTATTGTTTGTTTGTCTACATTTTGTTACGTTGTGGATTCTTGACCAACAGCAAGAACTATAGTGATTCATGATCATGACGCCTATCTTTCAATTGGTATTTTCCCATTCTCATTGGCACGTATTGTTGGCGAGTTATGTTGACGGTATTATGCAGAGAAGTGGAGTGACTTGGGTGTCAAATACTGAAGGCGGAAGAACGTTCAACTGACAGTGACAGGACACGCCTTTTATTAAGTGGCGGATGGCGAGGGTGGGTGGAAAAGTATTTTAATTTATGTTTTGCATTACCGGCCAACTGTGAACAACTGTGAACTACTTTGAACAACTGTGTCCTCGACTTGCAGGCGAGATAGATATTATGCAAATGCTATAATTATTGTGATAGACGATCTGGTTTGCATTGAACTAGTATCCAGTAGATCTGCATTATAACTGGACAGTGCAAATCACAAATCATATTCTTAGATCCTGCACATGTGTGCTACATGTATGTACTTGCGTTTGAGTAGTCGAAATACAGTTGTGGGAAGCCGTCAAGTCGTATTTTGCGCTGCTGATTCTGCTGGTCGTAGATTGCATAAGTTACTACCTTATGTCGAGTGTGAAAGTCAGAATTGAGAAGTTCTTTCATAAGAGTTATACCCTCGGATGTTTGTCAGACATTCGCGAGCGGTTGCTCAGTGAAAAAGACCTTAAGATGGAAATTGTCTTTTTTCGTGGATCAAAGCTGAGCTATCTCGTTTTAATCTAAGCAGCTCAAAAAGTGTATAAACAGTTGGACTTCTGCTTATTACAATAAAACAATTCAGAAGCAGCCATTAAATTAGGTACCTGCCGAACTGCAAAATGGCTTCGGGCATCATCCTGCTGCATTTTGATGTAATCATGAAGTGTTGTCTGTCTCGATCTTTGATCCAAAAAGACTTAATACCCAAAGTCGGAAATTTACCTTGCATAAGTCCAAAAGAAATAAAAAATCTTTTCTTAAAGATTTTGTTCAAAATATAAAAAGAGCGAAATATAAAATATAATTTTAAAGTACTTTACTACTAGTACATGAATAACATAAAAATATCTTTAAAAAAAAAAAAACGTTGGTCGTAAATTAATGTTAATGCTTTTTTGAAATTTTGGAACATATTTCAATTTGAATGATTTAGATTTTCATTGCTTATGTAAAGATCATAGAATTTCGGTTCATTAAAGCGCAACAAATCTTTTTTTTAATGATTCAAATTTCAGCAACTGTTTCAGTACCTTCTCAAACGATTACGAATTTTTGTTCTATTTAAATTTACAATAGAAAATATTATTTCCACATTTGCAAGAGGAATGTGGAACGTGGAAGAGAAAAAAAATTGAAAATAAAATCTTTTAAGAGTGCATAATTATGCGAAGTTTCCATCCGCTGTTTTTACGCCTGAAACATTTTTCCAAAAACACCTTACATCAGTTATTTTATCAAATTTGTTAAAATTCATTTTTCTTAAGAGTTGATGGAAACGTTAGTGAAACACAAATTGTGCTTGGGCTCTGTTCGACTCACATTATACATAATTATGGAATTAATGGCCAACGTTCTTCTTCAATAGAAAAGGTTCTTTTAATTTGTCAGATTTAAAAATCAAAAATCTTTAAATTTGATAAATTTGAGGTAAAAAGTCTTTTACATATTTTGGAGCTCAAAAATCTTGAAAAAAAATATATATCTTGTAATCTGGCATCAGTGGGTGCTTTCAGAAACTTCATCTCATCTGCAATCGCATGCAAATTGCCCACAGTTGTATGACAGCTCACTCGGTGGGTTTGTTAATTTGTTAGCTAGGCTGGGAAGATCTCTCCCATCCCTCCTTCCTTGGAACTTAGTGGAAGGAACGTTAGAGACCAGACCCAGAGTCATGCTAAGGTGATGGCTTATGCGAATGGCATGTTCATTCCAGCTCAGTTCCTTAAGATGATAAATGGAATGTGACATTTTCAAATGTCCGCAATCCCCCACAAAACTTGACTTATGCTCTGCTCCAGGAAATACAAAATTCATCACATTGAACCTCTTTCTATCAAAGGCATGTGCTTTCCATCTCTATTCTATGGCCCTCTTTTTAGACCGAAGTTAAGCTGTAAGAATATAACATACGGGAGGAAGTCAAAAGAGGTACCTACTCGTGTACAAAAAAGCCAATGGAAGTAAATTGGTCATACGAGTATACGAGTGAGTTAAGTGGGCAACTCACTGACGAAAGCTGAAAGCTGAGTTGGCTGATGGCTGGTTATGGCTTGGACGAAGCGAAAAATTGTTATAGGCTAAGCATAGTCCAAGGAGCAGCTTGGATATGCATCAGCGGAGCACTTGAAAGTATTTATTCGATATTTTTAGTAGGCCAACTTGGCCATTACCCGTTGTACCTACTTCCAATGTCCACATGCAAACTCGTACTAAAGCTGTCATCCTTGGCCGGACCGCAGTCTAAAAGGCCTATTGTAAAAGGTTCTGACTGTAGCCCAAAAAGTACAATTGCACTGACCATAGGCTGTGATTCTAAGAGTGGATTCAGAGACTTACTCAAAAAATAAGTCTGGAGCTGTTGGCACAAGAGTGAAGGCCTAATAATAGTTTACATCAAGGCCAAAGAAAGCAACGTATGCAAAGCTCTCATGTCGCTGAATCCAATGTTTTTTTTTTTAAATTTGACAGACGTCAGTCACCGGGTGCCCGAAACTGCCCGAGTGGCCAGCATTAACTCGAGACACTTCCCTCACCATGTTGTAGCCAAGATATACGAAAGCTTATTTTCGACACGCTTCCACAATAAAATACTCTGATAAGGTACTGCGTTAAGAAGCAGCAATCACATAAGACCACCCTATCCTGTGATAATTGCGTACCAGACTACGACCATCAACCCAATCGGCCTATAGACAATCGAGAGCTCTACGATCAAAGGTAGTTGTTATTTTTGCTGCTAGGTAGAATGAACGTTGCATACAAGACGACGATGGGCAATAATTTAACAACTTGATTAGAATAAAGTAAGGAGAACGATAATCAAGACAAGAACAGACAGGTCCGTGATGTGCTTAACCTGCTGTCGCTCTTAAAAAAGTCTTAAAGATAACTTGGTGAAAGGTTTGAGGCAGCTTCTACCTACAATTTGGCCAGATGAGTGATGACAGCTTTGGCCTGATGACTGACAGATATAAAGAAGACCCAACCAACTAAAAGTTATCTGCCATTTGTGGAACATCCCTGCATTCGTTCTGTGGTTACAGGGTCAGGAAATGAAATGCAGGGCTAAACGTGCACTCTATGGTTCGACGGCTCAATTACACTGTAGTAGGCCTTCCCATAGAAGGAGCCAAAAGAAAGGCACACGCCCCAGGGCAGTACAAGTACTGCCCCATCAGTACAATTTTGTTGACAAGTATAAGGCGTGAAATACACTCCTTGTTAGAAAGGAATCCCTATCAAACACCTCTTGACGAACACTTGTGCTCCCGCGATTTTGGCCAACCACAGCCACCAAGACACTCCCACTAGGGGGCCTACCTATAGCTTTCGGTGGAGTTTCGCAACCATAAAGGTCACTTCCAGATGGACTCCTTATAGTCCTAGGCCAGGCAGCCTCAAGGTTGCAGGGTACGGTTTCCAGATGTCACGCATTTGGCGGGACAGTCCCGCTTTTGAGCCTTTTGTCCCGCCAAGTGTCCCGCTTAAGGAAATGTCCCGCCAATGTCCCACTTTTTCGACTTTTTCATTTTTATTTCCATATATAGTTGTTTATTTCATTTTTTATATTTTGTCAACGTGAATTGTTTTATTCTGAGTTGACTTAATCTTATAAAAAGTTATTTTCACTATTCGATTTTCTGGTCTGAACGCTACCAATTGAAATTTCGCCGCAATTGTTATTGAACACACTCAATCTGTTGTCAAAACATAAACCTGCACTGTCACTTGTCGGTAGGTATTTGCGCTCTTTAAGCTTCTAGTTTTCGTTTAGTGCTAAAAATAATAATAAAAAAATGGCCAGTGGCTACAAATGCTAAAATAACGCAAGTGGAAACAGATTAAAAAACAATAAACGAATGGTTATGCAATAACATTTGGGAGAAAACATATTCGTGGCTTAAAAAAACAACTGACGTTCACGTAGCCGAGTGCATGTTATGTTCCACAAAATTTTCGATCGGGCATTCCAGCGTTTATGACATAAAAAAGCATATGTAGTCATTAAAACATATATTTTTAAAGTGTCCCGCCATGTCCCGCTATTTGAGAAAATTGCCCCGCGTTTTTACATTTCTTTTATGACACCCTATTGCAGGGTCTGGAAAGTCTCCACAAAATTTGTATACGCTACAGATCCTGAAAAAATCAAAAAGTTTACCAACATTTTGAAGCCGACTACGACGCTAGCATCCATGGACAAGCCAACTATGCAAAGTCTAGTCTAGTCTGGCTAGCATTGGATTAATAACAAGGTCAAAACTAAGTTAAGGTAGTAAGTGACTTCACCTAACTGTGTTCTGGTATCGCATTTAAAAACGATGCCCCTAAAAAACGAAAGGAATGTTATAACTCTTTCCGTTGTCTCTTTGGGCGAAGAAACTGTTGTGACCTTCTCACAAACATAGTTTCTATAGAAGACCTCAATAATATCTTAGCCCTGGTAAAAGGTTCCTAAGCATTGACCCTCATAAAAGCGGATAAAGATCGCCAATCGTTTAATATTTTATTGGAAAGTAACCAACAATAGTTCGCTGCAAATGTTTGTCGGAATCATCTTAGACAAGCATTAAGGAATTAGGAATACAAAAGTCGAGGCTATAACTACTCATGGACATGGACTTCCTATGGCTTTATCGCCGGTTTACACCTATGTTTGTGTCTTGTAAATATTTACGTTATGCCTGCTAAGTGATCATTTATCACCTTCGTCTGACCCACCACTCGACTCTACTCCACAAAATCATCGCAAGTAAATATTTCATTCAGTTTACCACCGAATCTGCCAGCTTAATCAATCGGAAATCGGAAAGTTACTGCACCGGTGTGCGGAGATGTGACAGCTATAGCGCCAATTAAGCCAATATAGATTCTTCGTAAACAGTTGTCTGATTAAAACCGAACACAGCCGGCAGTCTGTGCCTGCGTTCAATTAACGGTGACGGTCATTAACTTCCTTCGACTTTGGTAATTGAAATTTGCATCATTGGCCTGCTGAAAAAATATTTCACATTTGTCCATAAATTCAGTTTTGACATAAAGACGAAAGGAGCTGCAAGAAATCCGCTTATGCTTAGACAATTGAATTTATACAGAGATGCGGTGGTAGATAACTAAAGTGCACGAGCTTGTTCCCGGCAGGCGGTTATTTGTTCGCTTGTGTGCAGGCACATGTTTGCTCCCGGGAGGGATACGCTTGTAAGTTGTAAGTTGTAGGCACGTTGTTGTTTTTTCTCTCTCTGCCAGTTTCCAGTAACAGTTGCTGTGGAGAGAAAGATTGGGACTCAGATTGTAGGGGAAAAAAGCTGTTCGCTTCCTTGAACTTGGTAGTTATCGGCAGCTAGAGTGAGTAATAGTAACGGCTGATTGTTTTCGCATTGAAGTGACGTGCCGCTTTTAAATAATTAGATAGAGTATAAAGTGGTATTGTGTGCAGCGGAACGGCGTACGCTGTACTCATTAGGAAGCGGGTATTTAAATAGAAAGTCCGCCGCAATCGAAGGAGTGTTTTGTGCACATCCTAGTTACATATATCTGTCCACTTAGCTCTTCACGGGTTTTGTTGTCAACAACTTTAACGAGGTATGATATACGAACCGAACACGAACGTTGGGCAATGAGAGTGTATGTATCATTATTTATTTTTTGCTGTTCAATATCGCCTTGTGTTGGAAGCCTAAATGATTAATTTCTTCGATCTCTTGTGGTAGGCCTATTGGTTACGATCTTTGATTTTTGCACTCCAATATGCTTTCACAATCATTTCTGTAGTTGGGCTCAGTGTTGCCACTTCAAAAGAGGAGTGCAGTAGATCATTAAAAAAATGCAGTAGATTCGGTCTTTCCGCATTGGGTTTTTTGTTATACAAAAATAAACAAAGATCAATTGCTTAAAACTATATTAATCACCACTTTAATGTTCTTTTATACAATAAGTTCAAAATAAGTTGGCTTCGTTCAGAGGTTCTTTACAGGGTTTATTTTTATGTATGGTTTTTGTACAGCTGTTTAAGAGAATGTTTATCAAACGAAAAAAGTGCAGTAGATTGGATCTAGTGGCAGTAGATTTATTTTTTGCAAAAAGTGCAGTAGATCTACTGCTATTGTAGCAAAGTGGCAACGCTGGTTGGTCTTCGCGTTTTGTTTCATTTTGTTTTTTCTTATGGTTGTGGCAATGCGCACCTTGATTCATGTGGGCATCTTATAAGGCAATCAATCAAATGATGGAAACCGAGACTAGGACCAAATAGTAAATTGAGCTTTGGATTAATGTCTTTGCCATGTTATTTCTAAGGTCTTATGTGTATTGCAAAAGCCGCAAATATTCAGGGTTGATAATTTTGGGCTTGCTATCGGAAATGGAATGAGGTTTGGGCTTATTAAACTAGCATACCCCGGTTAATGCGATCCCGAGAAACACGACGATAAAGCGAAACAAGGTTCAATAAGGGGAAAAAAGGAAAACAGATTTAACCTCAGAAGACAAAAGACAAGACATTACAGAAAGATGTTTATAATAGTGAGGTGACTTGGTATCTCTAAACGTACTCGGTCGTTATGACAGACGAAGGTTACAGGTTGCTTTCTGTATCTGACCGGCCTGTCATTTTGTTTTGGAATTTTGAATGGTTGCATTTTAGCGATTGTTAAGTTGATCACGTTGCAAAGATTAAATCGAACTATTAAATAAAGATCAAAACGGGTACGAAAAACTTTTTTGTTTTTAAATTTTGTAGCTGATCTTGAAAATCTAGAGAAAATTTGGGTACTTTTTTATTTTTACATTTTTATTAATTCTAGCATTTTATTATATATTTTTTAACTATGTTGCGGCCGAATCCACATCGGACGCAACATTAAACCAGGTTTCGTGATTATTTGCTGCGGAAATGATCGAGGATTGCCTGTTCTATGATATGATGTATATATGTAGGTTATGTTTGATGTTTGCGTAAGATAAGCGGAAAGCTAAGCTTTCTTTTTCTATTCATTTCCTAAGAACAATTTTTTAAGAATATTTTTTCAAGAGCTTGTAGAAACTCTTCGTTCGTTAGATTTTTAAAAAAAAATTTTCTTCAGTTATTTACAAGGTGGCGCAAAAATAACCTTCCGATGTTTTTTGGCTGTATTTTATAAAAAAAATGAAAAACTTTGATTCTTCTTGTGGATTATTTTCATTTGGTCTTTTAATTTTTTTTACATTAAGTCGAGAAAATGATGTCATGTAAATGGCCGCCGCCACAGTTGATTATCATTTGAGCCCTTTTTATGGCATTTTCCATCACTTTGGCCAAAACTTCCGGCGATAGGACCTCACATTCTTGACGGATATTGTTTTTAAGAGCTGCAAGAGTCTGAGGCTCCTTGACATAAACCCGCGACTTCAAAAAGCCCCACAAAAAGAAGTCTGGAGCGGTCAAATCAGGCGATCTTGCGGGCCAGTGCAAATCGCCAAAACGGGAGATTAGGTGCCCGGGAAATGCATCCTTCAGCATATCGGTTGTTGCACGTGCAGTGTGTGCGGTTGCACCGTCCTGTTGGAACCACATGTTTTCCAATCCCAATTCATCAAGTTGCGGCAAAAAGAACTCGTTGATCATTGCTCTGTAGCGTTCACCATTCACAGTAACCGTTTGGCCCGCGACGTCTTCGAAGAAAAAAGGTCCGATGACTCCTCCAGCGAAAACAGCACACCATACAGTGACTTTGAGCGGGTGTAATGGCTCTTCGTGGGTTACACACGGATTTTCAGTGCCCCAAAAGCTAAACGTCGCAGTGTTTCACCAGTAGGCGTTGGACGGCTAGGAAATCTGCAACGAAATTCACGTTGTGCCAAAGTCACCGACCGATTATTGCTCAAATAAATAGCCACCAATATTCCGCGTTCTGGAGCAGTGTAGCGTAACATTGTTTATTAACGTGTATTTCGCATGTGTTTACTACACAAATGTCAAAACAGAACTGACATTAGGGGCCAATCGCAAAATTTATAGCATTTTCTGATAGGAGGATTACTTTTGCGCCACCTTGTATAATGGATAAGTTTCTTAGTCCAGACTCTCACTATCACATTTAGGTACACTCTGCTCGTGACCCGAATGAGGTTGTCTTTCATTTCAAATTTACATAGGCTCATATGCGAATTCTGGGACGAGATGAGAGAGGACACGTTTGTAGTTACAAATGTAAGTAAAACGGAAGCTTCAGTTTCGGCGGAAAACCATTTCTGCAATCACATAAAAACATTTCCATTAGGTACTGATTTTAGTTTTAGTAGTACAAAAATGTCTGATTCGACTAATTTTGGTGAAAACAGATTTAATTCTAGCTCGCATCTTTGTTGTGAGCTGCAAATTTTTCCGCTCATCAGACATCTTTATGTTTTTTAAGTCCTGAAGGAGTTAGTGTTAACATCGCAACAAGAAACTCCAGTCTCTATAACGTGTAAACAATTTGACTGTTGAATATAACTTACCTAGTATTAGTTTTTTGGCATTTTAATTAAAAATAAATTACTGCGCCTACACTGTTTAATAACATTCCCGTCGTTCGCCACCAACTTTTAATAGTTACAGAACGATCATTGGACTTATTCGTTCCACTTATGTTAAGTTTTTGTAACTAAATTCGTATTTTTAATTTCGTAATCAGTGAAAAATTAATAAATAATCAAATTGAATTCATTGAAAACAAGTCATATGAGAGAAGTAATGGGTCAGTCAATTTAACCTGCTATACATTAGTAAGTTCCACGAAAGCGTAAGGCCAAGTGACATTTTTGTTTAAAGGAAGGCAATATATCGTAGGCTATCTCTGTAAATACATCAATCGGGGATCAAAATACCGATTCACAATGACAAAAGGATCGTTGTCACAGGTAATGGCGAATGGAATGGAAACGAACAGGGAATTGAAGACGCTTAAATTCAAATGGCATACATATCAGAAGGAGTCATTGGCATGCGAAGAATTCAATATTGTTTCTTCTATCAGTTCCCAATACTTTTTTGACACCAAACCTATGGTCCCATTACAAAGTTTTGATTGGTTGTTATTGCGATTCATAATAATCAGCGCTACAATTTTTAGCTGCACCTGCAATATATGTGGTGGTGTTTTTCTGTTTCCAAGTCAAGCGAACTTAGAAATTCTGTAGTATAATTGACCACCTCATCCTTATTCATGTTTAAATTTTTTTTCCACTGCTTTTGCATGTTTTTGTATTTTTTTTGCTTATACTTTTATAGGTACCTATACTATGATTATCTGGCTGCCGTTGACTACCCTAACATTGACCAGTTTTGAACTTTGAATTTGAATTTTACAGTTTCGCTTATACAAGGTGGGCCAAAAGAGATCACCCTATTGGAAGATGCTCTTATTTTTGCATATGGCCGCCAATGTCAAATCTGTTTTAACATTTGTGGACTAGACAGATGTAGAATACAAGTAAACAAGCCATGGAGCGAGACACTCCCCAAGAACGCGGAATAATCGTGTCTATTTTTTTGCGTAACAATTCGTCTGTAGTGTTGGCGCAGCGCGAATTCCGTCGCCGATTCCACGGCCGTCCGACACCGACTGCGCAAATTAGCCATCAGCCGGTCGTCCCTAAGGCGAATTTTGGTCAAATTTTGCGCATGTTCCCGTACAAAGTCCAGTCCGTGCATCAGCTGCTGCCTGTCGACCGCCAAACGCGTGTAACCTACGCCCAAGCCATCCTCAATCTCCAGGACGAAGTGGACGATTTTTCGACCAAAATCATTATGAGCGATGAGGCTCATTTCCACCTCAGCGGGTACGTGAACAAGCAAAACCTTTGCTTCTGGGGCACCGAAAATCCACGAGTAATGCACGAGGAGCCATTACACCCGCTCAAAGTGAGCTGTTCACGCTGGCGGAGTCATCGGGCCATTTATTTTTCGAGAACGCCGCTGGTCAAACGACATTAGTGGACGGTGCGCGCTATAGGGCCATGTTAACCGAGCTTTTTCTGCCGCAATTGGACGAATTAGGACTGGAGGACATGTGGTTCCAACAGCACGGAGCTACGGCACACACTGCGCGAGCCACAACCGATATTCTGAAGGCGGCATTCCCGGTTCGCCTCATCTCTTGTTGTGGCGATTTGCACTGGCCCGCAAGATCTACCGTTCCAGACTTTTTTTGTGGGGTTTTTTGAAGTCCCGTGTTTACGTGAACAAGCCCGCGACCCTAGAAGCCCTCAAGGACAACATTCGACACGAGTGCGAGAATCTGTCGCCCGAAGTTCTCGCCGAAGTGATGAAAATGCCATAAAACGAGCCCGTATGACAATCAATTGTGACGGCGCCCATTTGGCCGATATCTCGACTTGACCAATACAATTCTAAAGGTTCAAATAAACAGAATCGAAGTTTGGCATTTAGAAAAAAAATGAGAGCCAAACAACATCGGATGACTTCTTTAGGCCCACCTGTTATATGTCCACAACTTTCGACTCTTAGACTATCGTTCTGAATCATAGAAGCATGGATTTACAAAAATTGGTCCACTCCTTTTTGATTTATATAGGAAAAAGTGAGTGGTCAATTCGAATTCCTAGCATTCCCCAGCTATGTAAATGTACGATCAACAAGGATTTTTAAGTATATAATTGGTTATTATCTTATTTTTTTCTCATAAATTAAATTTGAACTCGATGTTATTCTATTGATTAATATTTAATAATTTTTTTTAGATATACATACATTTTTTAATACTAATAATAATCGAAATAAAAAGTAACCCAATTAATATTTACAAGAACATTAAATTAAAATTAAATTAAATTTCGCCAACTCGTTTTGTTTATATAGATTTAAGACATACATCAACCTACAAAACTATACCCGTTGACCCGACAAGTTCAATACGTTTGGCTTTTATGGTATCACTGCCACCAAATGTTAAACCAAGACCCATCCACTTGTCATCTAACCACTTCCATTAAAGTAAGTGCGTCTCTCATCGTTTTACCTGCTCCTTAGGTTGATGAACGCTTTACGTCAGCTCATACATTAGTGGGATGTATTGCGTGTTCCCTGCAAGTATTCCCTCATTAATTTCAAAAAAAGTGGATAAGTTTTTAAGTGGAAGACGGAAGCATGACTGCTTCGGCTGTGCACCAGCCGGTAGTCTCTTTGGTCAACATTGAGATAATTGGACGAGTGGCAGGATTCCGGTCTCAGTTAGACGCGGAAAACTTCCACCTCATTATCGATGGGAAGTAAATACATGTTTCCCACCAAGACCGATAACAATGTATCTTTTCTCTGCCGTTAAAAACCCGAAACAATATCCATCCCATGCTATCAATCGTAAGCGATACGATCACACTTCACACTAATTGAAAAATCACCTTCGATAGGATACAACTCACACAACTTGCCCACGGCTGGAGCGCTGTCAACAAGCTTTTTTTATTACGATCAATAAGTACCCGCCGCAATAAAATCATCTTCACGCGAACGGGAGCGCGATTCCAAGTTCAAGATAGGAAAACGTTTAGCACCGAAACCAGCTCTCCGCCTATAATTTGAACGTGCTAATAACGTCAATGTATCAAATACTAATAGAGGTGTTACCATGTTTGAGCAGGTAAATGTTTGTTGAATTTAATTGACCACTATAAAAGCGCTTTGTCTACAGCAAGATGTACAGCGGTTCAGTTTCAAATTTAAATGGACTCAACGATGGGAATTATAGCCATTTTTCAAAGTTGATTTATGTTATTCATGTTTTGGCGCGAAATTTAAATTTAAGTGGACTTAGCAATGGGAATTATAGCTATTTTTCAAAGTTAGTAAAAGGATGATTTATATTATTCATCTTTTGGCGCGAAACCGCTTTCCTCAAACTCGGCAGAAATGAGTAATATACGCTTCTGCCGACTTGAGCAATGTCCGCGTAAATTTGAAACCGCACCACTGTGCTGCCTACTCGAGTTGCTACTTTGCAACATTGTATAGGTACTTACATTGTATGTGCAGTTGAGATCCGCACACGGTGAGTCGACTACGTCAACGATGCATTGCAATGCATGCCGCCACAGATTGAAATGCAGTAAGCACTATAGTTTACAACATAATTTCGGTACGTGTCTGTCACTCAATTTGTTTGATTGTAATTGACTTTGTGTTTATGACATGTTTCGATGACTTATTTGTATGTCAAAAAGATGTTGTGTCATGAAAAGAACTTGTAAACATTTTTCGGAACTCGATTTTTGGGTCATCGATCAGGAAAATCGTTGTAACGTGCTATATACGATCAGTGCCGGCTCCAGCCAAACTAGCGCCCTGTGCAAGATTTGCAGGAAGCGCCCTTTTTTCTAATTTGCACACATGCATTTCAATGCATTTTCTCTATTCGGGTATTTTTTGTTTTGCGATCTTTGAACTGGTTTCTCTTGTAAAATGTAGGTGGATGTGCAAGGAATATTCCTACATGAACAGGGTGGAATATTTTGAGATTATGTAGGTAAGAAGTGAACTTCCATAGGTCTAGTCGGATTTTTTGTTAGATTCTTCTTGAAGTTGCAACATTGCAAGTGATGTGAGTTAATGTGCAAGAAATAGTTCAGCACCGGTGTGATGGATGTTATTTTGGGCTTATTTGAACAAGCTTTTTGTTTAAAATGCATATGGCAGTATTTGTTCGCGCAAGATAAAATTAATTTTACTTTCCTAGCAATGCGCCCCAGAACTTGGCGTCTTGTGCATTTGCACATCTTGCATGAATGGTTGGTCCGGCCCTGTATACGATGCCCTTTGCAACATTGGAACCAGAAAATCAAATCCTGTTTGTTAGGGTAGGTTGGAATTGAAGAAACCAACCATCTGTTCTGCAAGTCTCCAAACATCCAATCGAGTTGACTCGCTTTCCAGGGAACAGACTTATTGGAGAACTGCGGGAGTGGGAGACGTGGCATATGTACTATTGAGCACAGTCAGGATTATTGAAAACACGCGTTGGTTACAATAGACCAACTCAAGAGATTAAAAGGTGCTTACTCGTTTTTATAAGTGTTTACGACCTTGAAAACCGTTACGGCAATAGGTCGGCGTCGGCACTTCCCTTCCAACTAATCTAATCTAATGGTAGAGGTAGTTAACGTACAGTATGTAAACTCTGGTCCTTAGAATGGCTGTGGAACTTTAATTATATAAAAATAAGAAGGAAACAAAGTTGGCACAACAGTTCTTTATAGGATCCTAGTCCCAGCTTCTAACTTCGCTGGGAGCAAGCACTTTAAATATTGTACTGCCTTCGGTTATCATACTGTTCGGCAAAAATGTTGTTAGACATGTCCTTGTCCATGAATAAGTTGTTCTCTAGCTTAGTTATTTCGCTCGTCACCTGCATGTATGGATAAGCTGTCCCGATGAGTTGAAAGAAGCCCAGAAATATTTTTACCCGCAAACTGAATCATTTGTTTAACGCCCCCTATTTTTGTAGGCAGCAACTATAGATCCTTTACAATCTGCTCGCAATGCCTTAGGTCTATGACGTTCTATACTTTTTTAAGTGTGAACTTGATCATTCGGAGGATAAACAGTTGAGCTATAGCAAGCTGTTGGCATGAGTGAGTTTATTGCGACCTTCAAACAATTTTTTGTACACCGTATGGTCTCAGTAAAATACCTGAAATGCACTGCCCGACCCTTCCTCGAATCGTATGATCATCTCAAAAACATCCCTTATTGTGGATTTTTGCGTGTAATTTAATTTGAAAATATTACTCGATTTGGGGCTACTTTTCCCGCTTTGCGATATGAAATATTTGGGGATTTTCTTGGGTAGGACTAGGTACATTTTATCCCATACACAAGTCATCTGTTTAGGTAAAGAAAATCTTCATTAAAGCAAATGTTACATAAAAATGGAGTTTCGAAGTTACTTTTATCTTTTAAATCTTTTTCAGTTGACTTTTAAATTTAAAATACTCAAAACCCGACAAAAAATACTTCGTTGCAGTACTTTTGTGTTGTGATTTATGCACGAGCATTCAAATGATAAAAAATGATAAATCAATGGTAAAATATTTTGGTCGACATTCTTCCAAACAATTTATTAGAGGAAAACCTGTACGATTTGGCTTTACAAGTTGGAATGCTGAGCAGCAAAGATGGTTATATGTATCAATTTGACACATACTGCGGTGCTAAAAACGTTAAACCTTCTGTGAAATCACTTCCGTTAAGGTCCAGAGTGGTCCTCGATCTATTGAAAAATATTGACTGCCAAAGTGATCACGCTATTTGTTTTGATAACTTTTTTATTAGTTATGGACTAACGAAGATTTTAAAGGAAAAGGAATTTAGGGCAACAGGAACCGCTCGTGATAATAGGTTAAAAAAAAGTTCCCTTACCTAACAATAAAGAATTTCGAAAGCAGAAAAGAGGAACTTATGACCACCAGTTTGATGAGACAAACAAATTGCTTTTTGTTAGGTAGAAGGACAATAGCATTGTTACAATGGCCACAAACTACGACCAAATCGAACCTTGTGGAAACGTCAAGAGGTGGAGCAAGAAGCAAAAGAAAAAAGTAAACATTCTTCAGCCCCAACTTTTCAAGAACTATAACATAAATATGGGGGGAGTCGACCTACAGTTTATCAATACGTACCATATTGAAATCAGAGGGAAGAAGTGGTGGTGGAACCTATTTACAGCTATGGTTTCATCTATTTCGTTCAATGCATGGAAGCTTCACAAGCTAACAAACAACTTCAAAGGCGATTTGCTTGAATTCACATGGGCAGTAACTCTCCATTACCTAAGATTCCATACACTTAAACACGGACACCCTAAATTATCTGTTCAACGAAGCATCGTGGAAAGCACGGGGTATCACTTTCCCAAAAAAAATTTAAATCAACTTAGATGTCGCCAGTGTTATTCAAGATCGAAATGGTGGTGCGAAATGTACACATTTTACAGTGTGTATTGGGAAAGACAGTTTTAAAAATTTTCACATTAATCAAAATGAATATGGTATGCATAGCCCCATTGTACTAAATAAAGTACACCTTTATATCTCTTAACCGATGTATGTGGCTTTGCTCAAAATAAACAGAAAAATAAATCTATTGTGGACTCTTAGTCGTTTTTATTAAGTCCATACACCATAAATCATACCATCGGAAATTAAGTTCCAAAAAATTGACTTTTCCCCCACATTTATCCTCTAGCTAATTATCATCCAGAAGTTGATTGCTACTTTCATTACTTGGGAATTGTCTGGGCAAGTTCAAGGTATTCCTATTCAGTATTCAGTATTTATTTACTTTCAGTATTATTTCATCATACAATTTTACAAAACAATTGAGCTTGGCTTTGCCGTCTGCCAGATTGACAATAATAATTCAGTTATGTATAACTTTGGTTGGAAAGATAGGCTACTGCTAATATTTAAAAAAGTAAAAGGAAAAACCATTTTAAAAATTCCCACTCAAAATTCTTTCTCCATAAGCTAAAACTGTTTTTGCAAATCTAAATAGTTTATACACATCAAGTTCGTTTAACACATTTATGCTTTCTTCATCTGTAAGATAATTTTTCGCAAATACATGCATTCTTGTTTCCTGAAGCACAGGACATTTTCCTACAAAGTGCAAGACATCTTCTCGTTCCCTCAAGTTACATAATTCACAGACGCATGACAGATCCATGACATGACAGGCAGCCATTTGAATGAAATTATTTTCCATTATTAACCGGAAGGATTGTACTTTCAAATAAAAAAAGAAATTTGAGAAAATATTCAGTAGTTTTTGTAGCATTTTCAAAAAAAAAAAAAACTTATTTGGCGGACCCTAGTTTAGGTTCACCAGTTCACCACGTAGCCTTAACATCATTGATATTTCCTGCACACTGTTTTTATCATGGAAATAATTTCTCTCCGATAAATTATGATTCAAACGATTATAAATAGATCTATAAATTGATGATTCGGCTTCTTCCCTGTATTTCGACGCAAAACGTTTATCCAAATTTCCCATCAGCCCATATAAGACTGGTTTCCAGTTTGACACATTTTCAATACTCAAATCGACTTCTATGCCACATTGAATTGCGAGATCCAATCACTCGGCGTACCAGCTTGATTTACTGCAAATATTCTTCAAAGCTGCTTTTTTGGCAGTCGAATAGATGACATATTCATTACTTTTAGGATGTAGTCGACCTGCAGTTTTAGGGTTTTAATGAATAAGGGTGAAAGAACAGTTTCGACCATTAACAAATAGTTTGGTGCATGTACGGAATGCGAAAAATGCGCTTAATAAATATAAAACCTTAGAAGTTTCTCCACCTCTTCGTATTGCTTATATCCCCATACTTGAGCCGCATAATGCTACTGATTCAAATACTTTATACGTGCTGCTATGGGAAATAAAACGATAAGCAAAACATATTTTCCAAGTTGCATTCAATGCGCATTTAGCATTTGCCAATTTCTCCTGTAGGTGTCTCTGCAAGGTTAAAGGTTAGTGTACTATTGAAGAACCATTGCCAGAACCAATTTATAAGATAAGCGGAAGTAATCCATTTTATGTAATGATGATCTGTCAATAACAATCGCCAGATAAGGCCTTTTATTTCTTGAACAACAGAGTTCAAGTGAACAACAGAGTTCAAGTTCCTATATTGATAGCAAACCAAAACCTGGCCTTATAAATAAGGTAGGTATACTACGCAGTTAGAATGGTAAGTATGGTGGTGGGGTATTAATTGACCTCGGTTTAGACAATAATACTTCTATAAAAATAACGAGTCTGACCTCCGTTAGCAACCCTCGGAGGTTGATTCGAATATTATTAGTAGGTCAGAAGAAGACAAGAATATATTTCAGGAAGTCTTTCAGTTTTAACACAACAATAATTTCCTAAACAAAACTGCTAAAATATGAATTTTTGTCGTCTTCTGTAGGATTTTTTTTCGTAGTACTAAAATAAACTAATCCAAAAGTTATTTCAAATCTAACCGTCATCCATGTATTTACTTCAAAGTCTTCCATTGTATACAGTTTGGCGCAATATAATTTACCATAATTTATTTTCCTTCTTTCACCATTCTATGCCATAACCGAGATAAAATATATTTGGTCTTGTTGCATAATTTTAGGGGGCTATATCTGGGAGAGAAATTTTTTTTAACCTATTTTATTTCGTTAGAATATCTATTTGGTAACCTTAAAATGTGCTTCCGAAATTTGTCGCTCTGATTTGTCCACATCCAAATTTTAAAATAAAACATCGAGGATGAAATAAAACAGTGTGCTATTTTATCTATTCGAAATGGCAGTGAAAACTATTTGTTTCTTATATTTGGAGTATTTTCGTTTACAAAACAAGGATTTACTATGAAAAACTTATAGTTTTTTGTAATAATTCCTTAAATATTTTTTTGAATTTAAATGCGTAAATTTTATAAACAACAATTACATCAAAGTTGCCTAAGGGCTAATTATTACAAACTTGGTTTCAAAAAGCAACATGCGATGACTTTTGCGTTATTTGTATTTACCGTACACTTTTGCATTTGGAAGACCGAATTTACATGTTCGCATTTAAATTCGGAATTCCTACTTTTAAGTAGTAGTACCTACATAAAATATGTCTAAAAAATAATATCAAAAAGTTCGTGGATTTTGCTTTAAAAAGAAGATAGATAGGTACTAAGGAAAATGGAAGTCTTACTAAATGATTTCCAAAGCGTTATACATAGACCAATAAATTATTTAAAAAAAAAAATGCCTGTTACATGACTCCAACACCACGATTCAAACCACAAAAGTCACTATTCAAAGGTGAAATAAGGCGGCTCTGTACTTTGCAATTCTGTTTGTTAAATTTTAAGTCTCAAATCCGAAGATTGTTAAAAATTTGTAGTGTATTTTCCATGTCTCGAAAACGGTTTCCAAACGTTTTTTTTTTTTTTTTTCAAAAATTGTCTGTTTGTTACTATTTTGATATAATTGTCATTGATGAGATAAGATTTGAATCCAATAAGTTGGAAGGTCTAATAAAAATCTTAATAATGTCTGTAACACAGGAACGTCGTGAGAAGATAACTAGTTTGGTCGGCTTTCGGCTGTTTAAACTGAAAACTGAATGAAATGGGTCATTCTTCGAGCCTACAGAAATATTTTGGCTATGTACCAACTACATAATGCCTAACTTAGAGTTTACAAGACTTTTCTTGAATATCCCAGCAGGGAGGAATGGGCTCCTACCTAACATGCAATCCGTAGCCAAATTTTTTTTTTTTTAAATATTTCTGACTCGCCAACGCGATAAAGAGGCACTTTGACCTGAGTAGATCTATTGTGCCATTTATATAGCATAATTTACAGACAGATCTAAAATGGAAACCGGGCTGGGATCAGGCATCTTCTCCAAATCGTTAAAGGCCACCTGAACTGAAGGTATTACCTTCTGTATCGACAGCCAGGCAAAAATAAAAGCCTTAACTGCAAAAGAAACAAAGTCGAAGCCTCTTTAATTCCACCGCGAAGTGCTCAAGGTTTTTGGTACTCAGCACAATATATCGCTAAGCTGGGTTCGGACATAAAGATGTTACCAGCAATGAGAAAGCCGACGAATTAGCAGGACAAGGTTCGGTAGTTTTATCAGAACAAGCTGTGAATATCCCGCCTTGCACACTTAGGCCTGAAACAGGGAGAAAGGCAACAAGAAAGGCGAACGTTAGATAGAACGCACTAGAATGCTATGGCCAACCTTCAATGAAGCCAGAACCGAGAGTCTTAGGACAGAAAATCTCTTTCGGCCCTCGTAGGAATCATAACGGGGCACAATACTCTGCGGTACCACATTAGGAAACTGCGCTTGACGGAAGAAGAACTTTGTAGAGACTGCGGTGATGACGAAGCTCTTGAGGACACAACTCACTATCTATGTCACTGCCAGGTCTCTGACATCACAGGAACAGATTCCTTTAGAAAGACCTTTCTTCCACGACTTAGACGATCTTTCAAGCTTACCAATAGATAAGATAATAAGCTTTATCAAATCCACAGGATGGTTTGTATGCAACAGCACAGTGAGTTATTTATAGACAGGGTTATAAGGCACGGAACACTTCTCGCCAGCCCACAAACCTAACCTAACCACCGGCTGTGTTGGCTTTGTGTGTCCATGCTTTGCAAATGGGTCGATAGTCTCTTTTCAACAGATATTACAGCTGCTCCTATGGTTGGTTTGAGCTTCAAGTTGGGAAATTGAGGTGGTGTGATGGGGTTGTTTTTCTTTGCTGAACAGTATTCAAATACAGTTCCTGGTCTCCTGTTGTTTTCAGAACGGATTAAAAAGGTCTCTGATATCGAAGTTGTCCCTCGGGTGTCTTTTCAGACGTAGGTATGCAAGAGTTTGGGCTGGTTTTGCAGGTGATCAATGTGGAACCACTTGCTACTGTGCTCTTTGTAGAACTATAGGAATCTATCTACCAGACAAAAAATAGTTCAAGGCATTTCAGCAGGAATCTAGACTTAAAAAAAAAAACTTTTTATACAGGTCTTCGATACCAAAGATTGTCGAAAAGTGTATCTTATACAAATATTTTAATAGAGATCAAAGTACTGAATGCAACTAGTGCTTGAAAGAGGTTCAACCATTCATATACCTGATTCGCTGACAAAAGTCCGATGGTCACACTGACCAAAGCCTGCTTGCATACTTTGAAGGGTATACCGTCGGTATCAAAATATTTTGACCCGTGTATTCTGTGCGCATTCACATATAAAGGGTTTTCCAATAAGAGGTGTTATTGTGAATGGCCCGCTATTTCGGTAGCTGTCACTTTTGAAGCTTTTATTCTTCGACATTTGACAAGTAGAAACTACGCCATTTCTAAAAATGGAACGCTTCAACAGCGCATTGAAATTATTAAAATTCACTACAAAAATGGTGAAAATCTTGCAGTCACAGTTCGCAAAACTAAAGTATTTGGATGGAGTTGGATGGTATTGATCTGGACAACGTTTACTTTCAACAAGACGGCGCTACGTGCCACACAAGCAACAAAACCATTGATCTTTTTCGGGAAAAGTTTCCGGACCGTGTTATCTCTCGAATTGATCACAATTAGCCACCGAGATCTTGTGATTTAACACCTTGCGACTTCTTCCTTTGGGGACACGTTAAAGATAAGGTCTACGCCAACAGCCCAGCGTCGATTCAGGACATCAAAGATAAAATTCGTGAGGCTATCGAGGACATAGGGCAGCCACTTTGCGATTTGGTTATGGAAAATTTCATGAAAAGGATATGGTCCTGTATGCGTGCTCGTGGTGGCCATTTGGCTGATGTTGTTTTTCATTATTAACGGCATACCTTCCTCTTTATTATGAAATAAACATCCGATCATTTATCTCAAAAAATGGCATTTTTCTTTGAATACCAAAATAGCACCTCTTATTGGATAGCCCTTTACACACTATTTGCAATCAGCTCAATAATTAACAAATACCGGCAGGGACTTGTATTACTGGTACCAGAACAACAAATCCACAAGAGTACCTATTTCATGTATTCAAACCATCCCCTTTCCATAAATCTGCAACGCTTCACAATCAATAAGAGCCGAGCGTTATCTCTCGATCTAAAGTGGCACCTACAACTGGTTAATTCGATTCAAATCAAATTCGTCTATATTGTAGCCATATAGTGGTATTAGAGCAAAACAAAAGAAACCCCAATCCAACGTTAACCGCAGGAGCACGTCTCGAATGCAAAAACCACTTATCTGACGGCTTCCAACCGCAGCCGAAAACTTTGTTTGTCCAACTCTGACACTAAGTGGTAAGTATGGCAACCGCGTTAACCTATTATCGCCTATCATCATTGTACTATGGGCTGGCGTGGTCGACGATAATTTACGATGATCAGCCGAACGAAATTCGCATTAAATTTGCATCCAGTCCGTCCGTTCGTTCGCTCGTCCGTTTCGTTCTGGTAAATTATACAAATTTCCATGAAGCCGCAACCGTGCCACTGACAGGGCCAGATATTTCGCGCCGCCACGCTCGTTACTCATGCTCGAGATAGCATATCATTAGAAATGGAACAACTTGGAGGGATGGATCCATCCCCATCCACGGAATTGGGCCCCAAACATGGCCCTTCGCGGTATTAGAGAAGACCGCTCGCACTATAGAGTGCCAATAATGAGGTGTTGTTTGCATAGCCCGGCAATAAAACTTTAAGATGAACGATGTGGATTGCAAAACAGATTGGCAGCAAATAAAAAACAAAACGGCCTAAAGGTAGTTTGCATACAACCGTATAGTGGTAATTCACTCACCATCGAGATATGTGGTTATTTGGAGGGTTTTGTTGGTTTTACAAATAGCTCATTTAAATTGGGGGCTTAAATAAAATGTGTGCTAGCGGGCTGTTTGCAAAGTGGCGACTAATAAGCATGTTTAGGAGGAGCGTAACATATGTTCCAGAGCATAGTTGATTTCTGGTGTTGGAAATTATACGTGTGGTAGCTACTGATGGAGATGCAAAGCACTGGTGAAGGGGATAAGCGATTGCTGATTGGACCGGAAGTTCGAATGAGGTCCTAACTTGAATCTGATTAACCCAGGGGCCAGTGTATTCATAGGATGGACCATGATGCGAAGTGGAATACAGACAGATGCCTCTGTGTTTCAGAGAGAAGTAGACAGCGAGGGGACTGGGATTCTATTTAAAATCTGGCACCGACTCGAAAAAGTCCTTTTCACTGAGTTTGGCTTCAACGAATTTTTTTTTAATATCGAAAAAGTAACTACGAAAAGTTCGGTCCTGAGAAAGCAAAAATAAAGAAAAACTCAAACAAAACCAATGCCTGTGAGAAGTCAGCCTTAGAGACCTATATAGACCTGTTGCGCCGATCTAGAGACCAATTTTTAAAATTTTTATGGAGAGTGATGATGGGTTAAACCTGTGACCCTTCACTAGATAGTTCAGCACACTAACCACTGATCCATTAAGCTCGTTTTATTGACAAGCAATTTAACTGAGATCTCTTTTCGTTGTGGAAAAAGCATCTGATGATTTAAGAGTCGCATTCGACTACGAAGTTCAGTTGATATTTCTCTTGGGCAAAACGCCCCAATCGCTCAATTTGGTAGGTACCTACGGGCTTACCCGTAGCTTTGTTTAGGTGAACCACCTCTTGAACAAGCAAGTGAGTTTGGTTCGTCAAATCAGTCTTGGCAATTGTGAACATCAGATGCCCAGCAGAAGGTATCATCAGGCCAGTAGACAGCTTGGGCAAAATAGAGTGAGAAATATATTCCTGCTGTTTAAAAATGCCTTCACTTTTACAATGCCACTGTTGATAATTGGAGTGGATGTACAAACGAACAAAAGGTTTGGATAAAGGTCACGTGATGTATTCTTCCTTACCATGAAATAAGCTAAGCGTGGTTAGATAAGTGGGTTTGGCGAGTAGATCCATTGTGATGCCTTGGGATTTATGACCCACACACTATGGAAACCCATAGAAGCCTACGGATTCGAACACCTTCCCGGTGCTTACAAATTTTACGAATGCCTTTAATAGACATGTGGCAAAGTTCTTAAAAATGATTTTGAAAAGGTATCTTATTCTGATTTTTCAAAGAGCTGGGTTTCGCCATGAAATAAAGCTAAGCTGCTCTACAACAGACCGAGATATTAAGGGCAAAGTGAGCCTGACAAAAAAAAAAAACCAGCCATTGATAGCTCAAAAGCTTGTCAAGCTGTTTGACAAAGTATGGCTACACCACATCAGTATACCAGGGGTTCGGCGGCACCTATCTCTAAGCTTCTTAATCTAGGTTTTGGTAGCCTTTCAAGTATCCGAGGGAAAAAGTCTCTTACGTTGAAGACTGGTAGCAGCTTAAGATTACATTCAAGAGTCTTGTGGGCGATTCGGAGTTTCTGTGAGCAGTGTAGGAAGTTTAAGGTTTAATAGGTATTCAAATTGTAAGCTCGGTTTCACAAAAGCCTTCATTACATTCACAACACAAAATAAAAGACTAGAAACCAGAAGCCCGAAGATCAATATTTCCAAAAATTCCAGGCGCCTTAGATTTGAGTGGATCCAATTAGATTGGGCTGGTGAGGATGAACAGCTGCATGACACTCTAAGGTCGATGCGGACCTATTGCGCTGCTCATTGGTGAATAAATGGAGTCGCTATCCCATCAGAACTTTTCTTTTAAAAATTCTGCTCTCAACGGGCATCCTCAGCATCTGGTGAAGTTAGAGTTAACTTGGCTGACAGTTTGCGCACAGATCTTAAAAGAGAATTTCGTTTCTAGACTTCTGATGAACTAGGTTGCCTTCTAAAATCAAGAACACTTTTCTCAAGTACCGCAGAGCTATACGACCCATAATAATTTCAAGGAAAATCGAAACAGATCGACTATATCTTTCCGTGTAGCTAAGCTCAGTCCTGACTTTGCCAAAAGAGAGAGCTTTTTGAGATCCATCTGATGTGTGCAAAGTGTTACTATCATTTTACCAAGCCTCAAGGTCGAGCGTGCCTGAAGGAGTATTCATAGTAGAGTAGGATCAGTTTGGGCAGTCAAACATTTTCTCGGGAATGCTTATAAAGGGTCTTCCAATAAAAACTTCAGAACTTTGACAGTTGATAGCGGCCTTATAGTTGAAGCTGTCAAATTGGCTGTCATTATTCAGTCTCATGAAAGATCCTTTATGTTTACCGAATAATGTAAGTATAGTCGAGAGATCCTTAGGATTCCATCCTATAGAACCAGCACCTAGAAGGCATTTTGCACCAGATCACCAGAAGGAGCCATCTTTGATGTTCAATTTTGACATGCATCTAGGTAATAAGAAACAGAACAGACTGTTAAGACTGCCATTACAAGATCAGATGAAAACTCTTACGAAAAAGAACACCTTAAACAATGTGCCTTGAGTTTTCCCAATTAAAGCATAACTCTCCCTCATATCGATTCGCGGCATCAGACGCTCTTGTGGAATCTTGAATTACCCCCCCCCCCCCCCCCATATTGATGTCAACTACACGACCATATGATGGTATCCACTGTCCGCTTTAACCCAGTTCCCCATTACTGGCCAGAAGATAACACAATAACCGTTCTTTCATTAACAACACCCTGTCCGTAAGTCATCAACTCACTTAATCACATCCAAAGACGCGTCCCAATTCCTATATTCCCCACAAACTTGAAGTTTTCATCTTCCGAGCATGATCGACGACCGTCATCAATCAAAATCCTTTAAAAAGCCGCCTATACATCGCCACGACTAAAATCAAATTTCCCTATACTGCCACCAATTTTCTTGTCCATCTTCAGCGGTAGAGGAGGCCAAAAGCTGATGAAAAAAAAAGTAATTCGGCGGCGTGCGCGCACGCCTGCGTACAACTCAGCCACTCGTACGTCAACTCAGTCGAATGTCAAACCAACCGAAACCTGATACGCAAACTCTGCAATTATCCTCATTAAAAAAAAAAACACTCACACATATGGGAAAGAAATGGAAACAAGTACATACGACGCGACGCCCATGAGGCTATATCCGCGGTAGATGACGCGTGCACGCGTGTCAGGCTACTGGGTCGGTATTTTCACCTGTTGACACAGTAAGGAATTTCCGTAAGCTTAATATTCGAAAATTACGCCCCGAGGCAACGACCCGCTGACCACCAGCTACAAAGTTGTCTGCCGTCAAAACGTGATTTCCTACACCAGAAATTAAACGCAAATTTGTGGAGTAGACAGTAGACAACGTGAAATTCCTGCAGCTTTTTGTTCCAAACTACGAGGCGAAATAAAACAATAATTTATCGGACGTCTTTATGGCGATTTAAATAAATTGATACTCCTTTTCTGAAACTGATGTGTAATGTATACCTAAATGCATATCAATGGTAGTGACATTTCAATTTGGGTAGGCGTCGATGGGTCTGTCGCAAGTCCAGCTTTCTCTGCTTTCTTCGTTTTTTTTTTTTGAGAATATTACAGAGGTACATATCTTGTCAGAGGACATTTTTTATTCCAATTAATTAATGGAGCTGGTAGTGCCGTCATGGTAAGTGAGTATTGGGATTTTAACCAAAAACAGCTGTACCTACGAAAAACCTGACACCTCATCATCCAATCAACCATATCGAACATCTAACTAGTGTTCCACGTTACACAGGGTGGTCCGAACATATCCTCCTTTTCGCAAATAGCGACAACTATCTGTTTTGTTTTGGTATTATTTGTAAGATAAACAGATGCACAATATACGTCAACAGCCTTTACACCCCAAGATCCCCCAATACTCGTGGCTATATTTGGTTGACCTATAGGGGAGAGCGGGGTACCTTTGAACAGCACTTATAAAATCTTATTAAAAAAATATTTGAGAGCGTAAACCGAATTTTTAACCTGGCAATATTGTTTTCTTTAAACGTCAACGGCTTTCAGTCATCTTCTCTGTAGTCGCTTGGAACTAGCTCATGGTGGATGTTTTTATGCTGCATTTCCAACTTTTTTTTTTCTTTGTAACAGTGTACCTACAAATTTTTTGGTGAGCTTTTTTATATGTGAAAAAAAATTTTCGAAGGCGAAGGTTCATTTAGAACCATAATAAGGTATGTTTTTTTTATATATAAGTACAAACAAATTATTGAAGCTAAATTGTTCGTGACAACACACGTTGGGTCAGGTTTAAAAGTTCGGACTCTGATGAGGGTGTTTGTATTCGGTAGTTGATGACTCATCGCTTGAACAACTTGATGCAGAGCAGGAAGACGGAGCATGTATTGATTTAAGTTACGACCATTTAAATCCTGGCGATTATATATTGGTGGAATGTTCCAATAAAAAAAATAATAAGATATTAGGTTTTGTTGGCCGAATAAATAAGAAAGAAGGCAACATGTACAACATCTGCTTCTTAAAGAACATAATAAATGACATAGAAGACAAGTGGTCTGTCAGTGACATAGAAATAAAAGCTATGCTCCCACCACCAATTAATCCTCCAGGAACGTCGACGTCCGATGATGACGTTTGCTTGTGACTTCTCTTAATTTTAGTCAGGTAAATGAGGCTACTCCTTGTTTATGTAAAAACTTGTTTGTTTCTACATAAGGTACCTATATAAATAAAGTGTACCTACTTTTTTTTTATACTACAGAGGGTCACCTTTGAACGTAAGGACCTGCCTCAATTAAAAAAATAATAATAAATAGAAATTATGCGTTTAAACTAAAGCTGAGTTCCATTTCTAGAAGCTAAAATAAGTTGCAGGTCAATAATTCGAAAACATAGGTTCTTATGAGACTTGGAACAAGCAAAAAGTGTTCAAAGGTGCCCCACTCTACGCCATCTGGTCAAACACTTTGGCGTTTAGCCGCTCGACAACACACGTGACAGAAGAGGAGCCAAAGACTCTCGTACTGCTTGTTCTGAAGAGAATATCGTGGTTGAAGATGTCTCAGCTGATCAATACAGAACCATGACCTCATTTTGGCGAATTACACTGGCCGGCAAGATCGTCGTTCATTTCGAATTTAAACAAAATTATGAAATTATATAGTCTCATTTAAAGGAGCGTTTTTTGGCCACCCTGTACTTAAATGAGCTGCGGAAAGCTTTATAATACATGAAATTAAAGTGCTTTCAGTTTTGGAAACAGTTAAAAATGTCGTCCTTAGTCCAACCAATGAATCTCGTATAAAGATGTCCTCAAGTCTAATATGGACAATATTGGGAAGTCCCAACGGAAACTCTGGAGACTCTTCTGTGGAAAGGAAGAAAACATGTCTGAGGTTCATAAAGACCCTCGCAGCCAGTCTTGTTGCTGGACCTCCTGTCCCGCCTCCCCCATGGCCCCTCCTCTTCGCTAAGACCTTGGTAAGGTCGGTACTAAACAGCTCTTCCTGCATCAAGATTCAAAGATATCAATTCTTTTAGTAATAAAAGGCTTTAAGCCATTCCAAGCTCCAAGACCAGATGGTATAATGCCTGCCGAAATTGAAACGTCGACCTGATCCTTCCTGCCCAATAGCAATTGTTAAAGGCCACCTGGGGTCACATACCCAAGCCATAGAAGAAAGCAAATATAGTTTCTATACCCAAGGCAGGCTGAAGCTCGCACGTTAAGCCCAGAGATCGTAGACCCTTAAGTTTGTCATAGTTTACCCTGAATAAATTGATAGGGATACCCTTATAGGATGCTTGGTCATAATTTTTAGTCATCCTATCTAAATACGCATAACACAAAGGAAAGCCCGATGAAACAGCTCTACACTCATAAATAGCTTGTATTGAATTATCTCAAGAATGCATAAAATATATAGACACCTTGGTACCGTTCATTGACAGTGAGTAAGCGAACCTTGGAATCGAGACATCGATTGGCGCTCTGGTAAACCAGTTGTTCACCAACGCCTTCATCAACTCAAAGCTGTTGCGAGGTCCGGCTGGGAAGGCATACGTACACCATTGCAAGGTAGTCTTGTGTCGCCTCTTTTTGACAACTAAAGGTGGACCAACTATACTTCTAATCTTGGCAGGGAAACGGTGTTCGATAATTGCCTGTGCAGATGGCGTTGCTATCGCTGTCTGAGGAAAACTCCTATATAAGCTTTTTATTATTTTGCAGAACGCCCGCTCTAAGCTCTATCAAAAAATTTGGCCTGGTAATCAATTGACCAACTTTGTGTCTCCAAAAACTGAAAACTCAAAACTTTTCCTTATCCACCTCTAGTTCTTCCGTGTCGCAAAAAATGTTGGGTCCCCTTCCTTTTTGTGAAAAATAAATTTCCCACAACAATCTCAACATAGAAAGATAGACCTAGAGTCGTTTATATACCTGGCCAATCTTTTTAAACTTCATTTGATGACCTATGTCAAATACTTAACTGGTATTTCTGACCTTAAGCTTCACTGAAAGTCTTACATCAATAGGCCTATTGCAAAACTTTTGACAAAAGTGCAGACTTCAACTTCAAAAGTGGTTCATGGGAAGTACAGGTACACAGCCTTGAACGTCCTATCCTGACTTATGGATCTCTTTTATGACGTCTTTTCATAAGTAAAACTTACAACATCAATATATTTAGCAAATTCCAAGGAAAATATGAAATTGGAACAACAGCGGCCTTACGGCCTTCAAGTGCGACCAAAGCGCTCAATGTGGATCCTAATATTCTGCCTGTGGATTTTCGGACAAAACAGTGCAGTTAGACTGAAAGAAAACAGAAGATGCTGATATAAAAGGCCTTATGGAGAAACCAACATCCTTCCCCTGGGATAGTATGCGATCCTTCTCCACTGACTACATAACACCCAAAGTCGAAAAATATATTTCGTGAGATTCCCCTTCAAATCGGAAAGGTAGCAAAATCCATCTGCAGAGGCAGGTGGGCATCTTTTCAATAAAACGGAAAATATTCAAATTTCAAACCTTTTCGTCATTCCAATGTGGAGTTTTTCAGGCTGAAGTTCAGATAATCAGGGAGGCGGATAGGCTGCTCATTATTAAAGACTTGAAGTAAATATCTTCGCCTACAGCTAGCCAGCTATAACGACCCTCGATTTAACGACGTTTATGTCCGAGGTGGTTGTGGACTGCTGAGAGACACAGGCCCATTCTAGTCATCGGTTTGAGATCACTCTTGCCTGGGTTTCCAACCGTAGAAAAATACAGGAAATTGAGAGCCATGCCCTCGCTCTTTGCTAGTCATTTGAAGTCTTCCCTCTACTAGGTTATGTAAACAGAAGAATCACCTGCACAATTTAATCTTCCTTGAAATGACTCAAATCGTCAGAAATGGCTAACTCGCGATAAAGCTAGAACAAAGCGATCTGGGTCGCATGCAGATGTTGCTAGACAGACAGAAAATTGAACGGGCCACTAGCTGTTAGGAACGCACGCAGTCGAGCTTGGCATGCCTAATAAAAACCGCTTCGGTAGCTGCACAGAAGCTCATGAAAGCGAATCAACTTTGTCTGGGAATGTCCGGCTCTAGCAAAAGCCGGACACTGCTAACCAACCAAAGTCGTTCTTCAATGACAATCTCAGACATGGAATTCGTCAGCTGTATCAACTTCCAGAAGTCCAAAGGTTAGTTTTGATTTGCATTTCCCTCCATTCTACCTACAGGTCCAGTGAGTTTGTGATCTAGAAACGCCGTTCAACCGGCCACATAAACCAACCAACCAATGCGCCGTAAATACTCACCTTATTGGGATATCAGGATCTGTTATCTCTGCGTTACCACTTAAAAGCATATACACTTAAGAGGAACTTTACTCTCCTTTAAATGTCCGTCAATTAAAAACCCCGACCACCATAAATACCGAAATAATAAAACCATCGATACTCTCAACGCTCGGTAAAACGATTTCAGTGGCTGCACACCGCCATCGGTCGTACCGGGGAGCTTCAACTACTTTGTTGCCAGCATTATCATATAATGCAATTGGCCAGAGATACTCGTACCTTGGAACATAACACGCATCGCATCGCGCCAACGCTGTAAAAGCTGCCTGCATATGAGTCACTGCCACAGGTTAAATGCATTATTGCACGCCACCTGTCATAAATTCTTCTGCCAGGTCCGCTATCGTGTGCGGTGCAATTTAATTTCATTTCCAAAACGACAATCAACGGCTGACTGAAAGTCAAGGTGAAAAGCTAGAGGTTTAGCTCACGCAAAAGTGGGGGTAGTATTGACACTCATTGGGGGTTAAACTGTCCTTCCAAGGTATAGAGTTGGTACTCAGCACTCGCACTCGAGGCTCAGCCGTAGTATTATATCCTGTCAATAGCTTCATTTATACTGAGCTTGTAAAGTCACATCTACGCGCTATAACCGTCGAGTAATAAACTGATTATATTCCATGTGCCAGATAAGGAGGTTCTTTCGAGGTCCCCCCCATAGTCACTTGTGTCAAAACCCGAGCCCGACTTGTGGGTATCCCTTGTCCCGCATGGAACATGTGTTAACAATGATAAATTGGTGACTTTTTGTTTTGTATGCGAATGTAAAGCCCGACACACGGCTGTCATAAACAAAACAGTCTGCGAACGCGAACTCTGTGTTCGGGTTTAGATTCAAGACATCCGCAAAGTTGGTCTTTCCGGTTGTGGCGGTGCGGCCGCCGACTGAATTAAGATTGTGTTGAAGAAGACGAAAATAATAAAAGCAAATCATAAAGTATTTATGCGATGTCTCAAGGTCGATTGTGTTTCGAGTGCGAGTGTGTGTGTGTGTGTGTGTGCAATGTCCGCGCTCAGAATAAATATTGAGCCAAGTGACAAGCTCCTGGCTCAATTATTCTGTAGTTTATTGCTGCTAATGATCAGTGCGCATGCATACGGGCTGTCAATTAATTGACTTCTGCTTCATAGACCAGGTGTCTCCGAACTGCGATTTCCACCAGCGATGATGCCACCAGCCACCATACTAGGTTGGCGTGCGCCAACGCCAGCCGACTCATGTCTCGTGTGTTCATGTCACTAACTCCGCACTGGTCGCATTGAATGCCCGAACACGTTTTGTGTTTAATCCTGATTCCGTTCTGACTGCGTGAGGGCAGGAAGGTTTTTTTTTGTTCTTGTCGTTGGTCATTAAATGAATGAAGCCTGCATAGTGAATTGTCTAGAGATGGGCATGACGATAAGTGATAAGAGTGTTGGTACATCTTCTTTTTTTACGGTTTCAACGTACTTCTTTGCTGGCGATACGTGATTGAAAGTGAAATGGAATGTCTCTTGCCGTACATAAATATAAAGCTAGATTTGGGAGACTTTTTGGTTTAAGGTTGTGGCTACTTGGTCCTTGAAGCTTTGAAGGTTACTCGCTCAAAAATTGGTTCTGACCGAGTGCGATTTTTGCTCGATTAAACAATTAAAAACTAAGCTCTGTGGAAAAAAAAAAACGAGTATTCGTTATTGAAAACTACCGAGATAGAAAGGTTAAATGTATACTGTTAAAAAACACTCACTTTATAGGTTGTTTTCAACCAAGTTTCTAGATTAATATCAACCAGTTTAACTTAGTCTAGATTAATATCAACCAGTTAACAGGCTTAGTTACTATTTACGACTGGAAGTTGATTGAATCGGTTATTTTTCAGCGAGTAAACATGTTGATTCGGTTATCCTAAGTCCACTAACTCTGCAGGAGTATAACTGTCATGAAAGAGCTTCTCAATTGGCCGTTTGGACTCGTCATACAATTTAAGATCCCTTCCATTCGTCCCAAAAATTAGGCTTGGGTCCCTACGGACCTGTTGTGCCAACTATTTCTTATTAAACCTGCAGGAGCTGTAACTTAGTAGTTTTTAACCGAAATTTGGTTGATTTTAAATAAGTGATTTTTCTGCATGTAAATTTTAATTTTTAAAGAACTAAAAATTGTGTAGCTTTTGCCACTTGTCCAGTGATGGCCTAGGCTTGTGTAAAAAAAATAATATTTGCGCCACAGATGTACGTCACAATAGAGAAAATATTTTTAAGTGTACTACAAAAGACATTTAATCATCTTTATTGTCCAGAACTCACAATGGCGAAATTTTCCATATAAAATTACCCACTGGAAGCTGGGACCACTGTCAAAATTGATTCAACATTATTTCTCCCTTCAAATACAAATCACTGAATCAAGTGATTTCAGAGATCACTTTTTCTGCTATATTAGTGCTATACAAAAGCTTTCTGAGGGATTTCAACCGATAAAGCCTCCCATTCGTCCTATAAAAATTACAGTTTCCTATCATTCCATCTTTTGTTGTTCACAGACAATTGAAAGGTTCAATTATTTTACGCGTTTTTTCAGGCGTTTTTTACGGGTTTTTTCGAGCGTTTCTTGACGCTTTTTGTTACCGGGTTTTTTCCCCCGATTTTTGACGTGTGTTTCGCGCGTATTTTGACGCGTTCTTTTTCTGGATTGTCCCATTTAAAATGTCCCAGAACTGATTCATTTCATCATGTTGTTTATTCTCCATTAAAAAAGGCTATATCAATCTTTCGCAATTTTTGGACTACTTATATAGTGCATAACTAGAAAAGGGCATGAGATAACAATTTTTTTTTGGGTGCTTAAAATGTTGTCTCGGTCACAAAATAGGGGCAGTGGCTCAGTGGTTAGTGTGCCAGCTTCAATTTTCACTAAATACACAACCAAAATCCCTTGGTTCTGTTAAAAATAATATTATTTTTCATAAAAAAAAATATTGAAACCAATGAAGCATACTTAATGTGAATGGTATATCAAGGTCAGTCAAAGAATTATGCTCCAGCACTCACTTTTTTTTTTGTCGAAATCCGACATCCGACACCCCTTCCTGTTGCACTTACAAAGTTGCAAATACCTTTCACTCATATAAAATCCCAATTAGTAATTGCAATTGCACTGTCGTCGCATGCCAAGAGGGCTGCCACCGCCGCCTCGCTTTCATCCGATTACTCGGAATTCACTAAAATGTCAGCCAGCCGCGAAACATAGCTTCAGAATTGTATGTCTTTATCTGCAGGCACTTTCGACACAACGCACTGTGTCGGTATCCTATGATGTGTCCATATAAACGCGATCGGTCACAAGCACTTACTGTCCGATCATTCGTCCTAATTATGAAATTATTTCTGCACTTCGATCTGCTCTGCTGCAGTCGATTTAATTAAATGCTGAATAAAACAAAAAGAAAAAAAAAACCCCGAAGGAAGGGAGGCACTTCGGGCTGAACAAAATAAATTATATTGAAGACCAAGTCCTTATTGAATTGAAAATACACTTGCAATGCGAATCAAACCGAAGCGAATGATGCTCGCAATGAACGGTGGATGCTAAATGACCAACCGAGAAGGTAGCACATTTTCGGCACCCATTGAGTTTTGACACCATTTCGATTTCTGGTGAAGGCCCAGTGAGAAATGTTAACAAACTACTCCACTAAATCGCTTAATAAACGTTCAATTAAAATTAAATCATGTGGCGAGCTGACACAAATTATCCAAAGGGAATCTGTATGTGCATACGTAGATGCAATAAATTTCGACAAAGAAATTGTGGCAAGGGGGTTATGCTGTAGGAAAGTACTTTTTGTTTTACTGACGGGACATAAGGATGAAATGTTTTCTATGATCAGACGTAGTATGTTGGCGCAGGGACATACATAAGTGAACGAGGCATAAATTCATAATGGACTATGTTCAAAATTTGATTGTGATATTATGTCCCACCAAAGTGGGATACGAGTCCTTTGTAAGTACAAAATACGAGTATGTACAAACCCCACATTTCAGAATTTCTTTTAACAAAGTAATCATAAAAATAAAACCTAAATTCTTAACACATTTAACATTTGTTTTATAAATAACAATTTAAAAAGAAACAGCGTACCAAAAATCAAAATGGAAAAAGGAAAAAACTTCAAAAAAAGCCCCCTCGCGAGTTTTTCCTTTTATATTCTCAAATTTTCTGAAGTTTCTGGCTTGAGGGTCTGAAACCCAGTGTTGCCAGATTGGGCGCTTTGTCGTTTTGTCGTATTTTGGGCTATCTTTTTTCTTAAAAAACGATGGAAATTTCTTCAATGAGCGCCCAACACAAATTTGGGCTACATATCGTTTAACAAGTTTTGTGTAAATTTTCTTTGTTTTATTTCTTCACAAAACTACAAAAAAAGAAATATTTTCGAACAAACCTGCAATTTTAAAACTTGGCAGCACTTTTGCAATAAGTTGCAGTCAACTGATATCGAACATTCGTTTAATTTGCAGGCACACAAATTTCTTTTGCAGGCCTTTTGATTTGACACAAGCACAGTGGGGAAAATACAACAAAGAATAAGTACTTATGGAATTGGGAAAATGCTCAACGATTTTTGGGCTTCTTTCTGGGCAACGACTTTGGGCTACATTTTTTTAAGGTTTGGGCGCTTAAAGCAAACTAAATTCTGGCAACCCTGCTGAAACCCCCCGAACGCAATAGAGAGCCGAAAAACTCGACTTCTTCGCTTCTGTGAAACAAGATTCATTGAAAGGTATGAAAGTATTATTTCCTTTGCAGAGGTCTTCAAATACTACTCAATAAGTCTTGAAGAAATAACGAGCAGAACGTGGGCGATGTCTTCGAAAGCATCAACGCTTTTGGCAGCGGTCCAAAAAAGTTATTTCCTAGTAAGCCTCATTGTGTGGGAAAAACTATTCAGTTTAACGCTGCCCTTATCAGTTTTCCTTAGATTACGTTTCTGCAATCGATAGAACAAAACAGGTTCTGAATTCTCTTAACCCTGGAAGTACATGCTTCGTCGAATCGACGATGTTCGTTCATATTTAGCCGTTTTTCTTTCTTACCTTAGTTTGTTTTGTCCTCGTTTTTCGTATAGCGCTAGTGGTGGTCAAGCTGTTGGCGTATGCTCATGTGCAGCTGAATATACATTTTGTAAGTGTGATATTTTTAAATGTGCGTCGTCGAAACGACGAAGCATGTCTTTTGCGTAACTTTTGCGTTTTAAAGTTCTGTTTTTTCATTATGTATGGTTTTTGTTCTTATTCGGTTTATTTAATTTGCACAGCTGAAATACATCTTAAGCATCACTAAAAATATGGATGACGATGAAATTGAGAGGTTTCTGTTGACGTGTGACGACGAGGATGAACACGAATTGGACAATGAGCTGGACTACAACAGGAACCAATCTGATACAGAGGAGGATCAAAATAAAAATGTTGAAGAAGTGTCTTCGTCTGAGTCCGAGGATCTGTTCGATTTAGAAGAAGACGATATACCGCTGCATATATTAAGGGCAAAGTCGAATATAATTTCGTTTACCAAATCCGTTTTGCGTGGAAAAAACAACCATAAGTGGTCTGCACGAAAAGGGAAGTCCCATCATTATGGCCAAAATATTGTGCATCAAGCTCGAGGTCCAACTCGCAACTGCAAAAACATTACTGACCCACTGGAGTGCTTTAAAATGTTTATAACAAACGAGATAATCGATGAAATAGTGCAGTGGACAAATGTTGAAATTGATCATAACAAATCAATATTAGTTTCATCTAATGATGAAGCACAAAGGAAACATACATCGTCGAGAGAAATATTAGCCCTTATTGGAGTATTAGTGCTGACAGCTGTCAAGAAGGACCAGCACCTATCGGCAACCGAATTGTTTGACGGATGCTACAGTGGAGCACACTACATATCAACAATGACGAAATCTAGGTTCAAGTTCCTTATGTCACGTCTCCGGTTCGATGACAAGTCTGTGCGTATTCAGCTTGTAGGTGATAAATTTGCTCCCATAAGAAAAGTGTGGGAGATATTTGTTCAGAAATGCCGCGAAAATTACACACCTGGGCTATACCTTACTATTGACGAGCAACTATTGGCCTTCAGAGGTAAATGTAGTTTCCGAATGTACATACCCAATAAACCAGCAAAGTATGGATTGAAAATGCTAATGATGTGTGATAGCGGCACAAAGTACATGATTGATGCATCACCATATTTGGGTAAAGGTTCGAACAAAACAATGCTACCACTTGGAGAGTACTATGTGAAAGAGCTAACAAAAACTGTTCATGGTACGAATAGAAATATTACTGTGGACAACTGGTTTACGTCAGTTCCACTAGCTAAATCACTTTTACGTGAACCGTATAAGTTGACGTTAGTTGGAACTCTGCGATCTAACAAGAAAGAAATTCCAAAAGAATTAAAACTTCTTAAGGGTCGTAAGTGTGGTACTTCAATGTTTTGCTACGATAATGAATTAACACTTATTTCTTATAAGCCAAAACCGAACAAAATAATATATTTATTATCTTCGTGTAATGAAGAAGGGACAGTGAACGAAAAATCAAAAAAACCAAATATGATCGAATTTTATAATCAAACCAAAGGAGGTGTCGATACGTTTGATCAAATGTGTAGTGTTATGAGCTGTTCCCGTAAAACTAACAGATGGCCAATGTGTCAATTTTTTGGAATACTTAATATGGCCTTTATAAATAGCTATATCATTTACGTCCATAACATGATTTAAACAAAACAAAAGCCCCTCAATCGGGCTTGTTTTATGAAAAAATTGAATTTTGCCCTTGTCGAAAATCACTTATCCGATAGACTGAAAATACCAACTTTGACTACGTCGGTGCGAAATAATATTCAAAACGTAATGCCAAATAATAAAGAGAGTACTGAGCAAGTAAATCCTGAAAGAAAAAGAAAGATTTGCGCAGTTTGTCCCTCTTCTAAACGACGAATGACGAAATCATCCTGTGCAAAGTGTAATATTAGCTTGTGTGGGGAGCACAAAATAGAGCTTTGTGCCTCTTGTATTTAATTTAACCTCATTGTCATGAAAACTTGTTCCTTTTTAGTTTATTATAATAATTTTTAGATGCAAGCAGTTTTAACTAACTATATGTTCCTTACGTGTTTTTGTTTTTATTATTTTAATGTGTAGTATTTTGTAAAGCATGCCAAATGAAGTAAAACTAAAAAAAAATATTTTTAGCTAAGAGTTATAAAAAAATGTATGTTTTTGTATTTTTTGTTATGTTAAATAAACTTAATAACTGAAAACAATCAACTTCCACAAAATTTGGTACATAGATCATCTGTTTGACCACTTTGATTACTGCCGTCGTCGATTCGACGAAGCATGTCCCATACGTATAAAAAATAAGCATGTACTTCAAGGGTTAAGAACATCGGAGAAAATGCCGACGATTTTTTCAGAGAGGCTTTTCAATCCGCAACCCAACTTGCCGAGGACTTATTTCAAGTTGAATTGAGAGCTCCAAGAACTTCATTGAAACAAACAACGAGTTCCAATCCAGTGCCTATGTCTGTACTACTGATTCCTTGCATAAATTCATGATCAACGAAGACGTTCTACCATCGTTTTAAGCTCTTCTCCCAGTTTTTGCTGCAGTTGAGCGAGCGAGCGAATTGGAAAAGCTAACAACATTATGCAAGGGCTTTGATTATGCAATTACGTTGTCAGCTGTGAAAGCTGAGTACATTCTTTGGTGCAAAAAAATATCGTCGAGTGATCCTTCTACCGAAGCTTTGAAATTGCTTTATATATGTGACAACTGACAAGACTTACTTTAGAGGTATAAATTTCTTGCTTACGGTTTTGGCCACGCTTCCAGTGACCACAGCTAGTGTTGAAAGCTTTTATGCTAATTTTTTTTTTGTTTTTAAATTGGTGCCAGCGTAAGAACCGGACAACTCCACTTTTTGAAAATGTTGGGAAAACTGAAAAAAACTGACTGAAAATTCGAAAAAAAGTATTTTGACAAAACAAAAATTTATTTCACATAAAAAAAAATAAACGTATTTTTCGTAGATGTCTTGTTATTGCACCAAACGATGCGCAATTTTTTTATTAAGAATTTTGCATTTAAAAACATATTTTGAGGAAAAGTGGAGCTGTCCGGCTCCTACGCTGGCACCTTCAATTATTGTTATAAAACAAAATTCTTAAATGTGAGAAATAAAATAAATAAATAAAAACCCTTTCTACTAAGAAAAATATTAAAACAGCGTCCCCAAGCGTTATGGGGAATGCAAGATTAAGCTCACTTGCTGTGATATCTGTTCATTCGGGTATTAATGTGGATCCAGATGGATCCATGTCAAAAAAAAAATCAAGACGTCTTCTGTTTTGAAAAAAATTTGTGCAAACAAATAATTAAACTATATTCGTTACGTACATACGATTTAAACACTAATAAAAATCAATGAATTGGAATACATATATATATACAGTTTTTTGCTTAATGAAATCCTCGTAAGATTTGCACTGGGTCGGCATTCTCTAAGGCGAAACGTTCAAACGTTTCGTGTGCACGAAGAAATTTACTTGTGTAATATAGGGCAAATCACAGAATCTGACCCCTGATTCCAACCTTAAATGAACAATCGCCCAAACAAACAATGGACGCCCCTTGATGTTTGAGTCTGCTATTAAAACAAAACAAGGGAAATAATTCCAATTCCAATGTTTTTTATGGACTTATCTCCCAATTCAATGGGAGAAAAGTTCCTGGACTATCGTATGCCACTGCGCGTAGTATATTATCTTAGAAAATATTTTGCATCTTCTTTTATTTCCATTTGATCTTAAAAAACCTTAAACCTTGGTTTGGTTATAATACTCTCCAGTAAGTAGATTCTCAAAGGCTCACTCAAGTAGTGACCCTTCTTTGGCCAAAACCGTTTTCTTTTTTTCAATACTCCTCTGGGAAAAGGCGAACTTTTAATGCTTCAACAGCGCCCCGAGATGCTTGCAGAAAAGTGGTAGTGGGTAGTGGTAGTCTTGCGAGTTCATTCTTCCCATAGCCAAAACGATTTTTGTAAGTCATTGCTATGCAGAAGTGACATAGTTGAATAGAGATTAGATCCATGGGGCGTTCCCAATAAGATCAATAAAAACGAACTTAGGTATATTAGGTCAATGTAAAGCGCCGACAGGTTAAACGCTGCTTATCGAAAGTGAAATATTATTTGGCAGCGGGTGTGCCGGCAATTAGCTGAATGATAGGCGGTGCTGTGAGGCACTTAGTGGAAATGTACTTTTCCGTTGTTAAGACAAGTAGGGACTTGTAACCTGCACATCACAGAAGAACCCGGTTATTCCCTGGACCTTCGCTTGGCTTTTCTATTTTGATTCAACACTCTTTGCGCAACACTTATACGGTTTTCTCAGTTTCTTTGCGCAGCACTTTTGTTGGCGAAATTCCCTACTGACATCGATTTCCCAAATCAGCGCCTAATTGCATGTCGAATCTGTCATCGTTAACATTTTCAATCATCGCACAGTTTTTGAAACCCAATTGTAGTCCCTTAAACGAGGTCAAACCGCTTTTAATTGCCGTTCTCATAATAATAACACACAGACATCTTTCCTCCAATAACTGCAATCAATCACACATCAAATTCTGGGTACCTCTACATTTTATTAATTTCCTCCACACACATACACCATCCTCATGGTTGCGTGCACAAAATTGCATACAATGCGCGATGGCTAGCGTAATCTTGCAACGTCCATCGATTAATGATAATTTGTGAGCAATTTGGCAGCAGAAATAATTATGTCGATCAACTAACTGCGCTCTGCAATGTGGAGTATCAGATTTCCTTACACTAATTAAATCTGGGTCACATGCGAGAGAGCATGCCCTTGCCCACTATCCGAACTCAACATTACTTGCCAACAGTTTTGCAAGGCCTCTGCGACTCTAACCGATAAAACGATATACCAGAGATATACTTAATGATCAGGTGTGAACAATCCATCAAGATACACCTGTAGGGCTGCAGTAAGTGCGCACGACATCTGATTGCGCACGAGAGTGACCAAAACGGGCAACAGAATAAACATACGAAAAGAATTTCCTCTCGGGGCATTCCATGTGTTTGTCTGGAAGCCAGAAACAGAAACCCTATTCTGAATTAATGAAAGTCCGCCAAAAGGGACAGTCGTATTCACAGGCCGATGGTGGAACGTGCAAGTAGTCATACGAAACACGAAGGAGAGAGAGGGAGAGCAAACACTTTGAATGGTTATTTAGGGATCTTAAGAATCGTGAGACAGGTAAATGAGTTGACCTCAATTTTGCGGGGTTTTCAAACATAATTAACTGTTGTAAATGATGATGACAACGGGTACTTATATGATGCGTTTTGATGATGCTTTCAAAAGGAAGACCAACTCATGCCTATACTGATACAGTGATTCGGATTGCAATTCGATGCTGGGTCAGCTCGATAAATCTAATGACCTATCCTGGGGTAACACTGATCGAGGACGCATGGGAAACGAAAATGGGGACTCCCTTGCAAAACATGGGTCAACTTAAAAGCTACTGGGTTCAGATACAGGGTTGACAAATATGCTAAAATCGTAACTTTTTAGTTACAATGGACTTTGGAAAAATACAATCGTCCCGAAAAAGTTACACTGAAAGAGTATTTTTTTATTTTGAATTCGTATTTATACTCATAGACCGTTACAACATTTTAGTTACGACTCTTGGAAAAAATTAACTCTTAGTCTAAATTATAAAAAATAAAGCATTCAACTTGACTTCAAGTTTGGAAATAGTTAGAAATTTTCAAAAATCTCAAAATTTTCGCAGATTTGAATGTTATGTACTTGATTTATTTTCACATAACAATTACGCGTATGGGAAACTGTTTCAATTACAATGGATTTATAACAGTGCAAGTACCTAAACAAAAACACACGAGAACCAATAAAATTCGGATTTAATGTTTGAATTAGCAGGCAGAAATCTGAAATTTTAGCTCAAAGTATGAAGTACCAAAAATTCGAAAACCACGTAGTTCAAATCAAGTGGCATCCGTCAAATCCAATTAGTTGAAATTCACACTGGGGCGAGTTCCAAGGTCCCAATTAGTAAAGTAAATTAATATTTTCTTTGGGAGCTTAGGGCTTGCCACTCTATGTGCATGCACATGACTTTTTTCTGAATATATCTAAAGTGTGGCGCGTTCATTTATTATGTTGTATGTATTAACAACTCTTTACACAAATCACATGAGTTTTCACTTTTTCAAATTTCTGATTGCAATCTAATATACAGTTTTTGTTCATATGGTTCACAACAGTGACAACTTGAAGGTTGAAGCTCGCCTCTGGTGGAACAACAAAATGTAGTCACAATAGCTAACAGAAGTTGGCTTGAATTGAATTGCATTAAGCTGAACCATATTACCTTTAAACTACATTATTGTCCATATAATGCATTATATAGTTTTCGAGAAAAATCCAAATTTTGAAATCGCCGTGTTAAATAAAAAATGGTTCCGAACTTTAAGCCCACAAGCTCTCAAAACGAAGTATGAAACAAATGCGCCTAGCTGTAGGCCTCAGAAGCTGACGGACGGAATTGCGTGATATTACATAAAATTAATAAACATCACGAAATCATTCGAAATTTTATACGAAAACGATATCTTTCTCCTATTCGTATACGAAAATAAAAAATACAATTGAGCCCGAAAAAATACATGCTTACAGTCCACACAATTCACTTTTCATCCCTGGTTCAGAACCGTTCGATTGGTAGAGGAATGGTAGAACTGTTGATCGACAGATGGATCACGGTGCCGTATGAGACTTTACTCATAAAACGACTGATAACGACTCTCCTCTTCCTTTGGGATCCTGTCTTCAGTTTGGAATTCCAAATAAATTTTATTACGCACAGATTTGGAACTTTTCAAAGACCTGTACCCCGTGAGACCTGTGAACGGAAAACGCTGTCTTCGAAACAGACTTGATGATGACGAACTAAAGGGTGTTCTTTTTAGAGGCATAGAACTTTGAAATGGAATAAAACAAAGATAATTTTTTTAAATTGACATGAAATTTATTCGAAAGATAATCTTCTGGCATTATAATTCAAATATAATTTCTGGCATATGACGGCCACGGCTGGCTCGGACGTAGTCTAATCTGGAGGTCCAATTTTCGATGACTTTTTCCAATATTTGTGGCCGTATATCGGCAATAACACGGCGAATGCTGTCCTCCAAGTGGTCAATCGTTTCGGGCTTATCGGCGTGGACTAGCGACTTCACATATCTCCACAGAAAATAATCAAGCGGCGTTAAATCGCACGATCTTGGAGGCCAACTCACGGGTCCGCAACCTGAAACTATGCGGTTACCAAACGATTCCTTCAATAAATCAATTGTGGCACGAGCTGTGTGACATGTTGCGCCGTCTTGTTGAAACCACAGCTCCTGCACATCATGCTTGTTCAATTGATGAACGAAAAAGTCAGTAATCATGGCTCTATAGCGGTCACCATTGACTGTAACGTTCTGGCCAGCATCGTTCTCAAAGAAGTACGGACCAATTTTTCCACCAACTCATAAAGCACATCAAACAGTCAGTTTTTTTAGATGTAACGGTGTCTCAACATACACTTGACTCCAAATACGGCAGTTTTGTTTATTGACGTATCCATTCAACCAAAAGTGAGCTTCATCATAAAATGGATGTAGTGCGCGATGCGTATTTCGAACAGAACCATGATTTTCAAAATAAATTTGCACAATTTTGAAGCGTTGTTCAGGCATCAGTCTATTCATGCCAAACCAAACTAAAAATAAATCACTTGACAGCTGCCAAAATGGCCGCCAGTTAAAATAGTGTTGCCAAATTGAAGTTCTATACCTCTAAAAAAAACACCCTTTGGCTAAAGGGAATCGCTTACAGATAAGTTAAAAGTTAACACCATCAATTTTCAGCAGCCCATATTTGACCACCGCGCCGATTTTAGGTATACAGTGATGCGATGAAATTGATACCCTCGCCTTTAAGACGGTGATCATTTTTCGTCCACGATTTTTCACTCTCGTTCTTTTTTTTTATAGCGAAACCTATTGCACACATGATAGCCCGACTTATCTACGGAACATTGGTATCCTTTTAATTAAAGCGTTAACCCACTTCCTAGATAGCGCCACTGGCGTCACGCTAATCATCAAACCAATGTCATGGTTGCGGTCAATAGTTCCTCCATGTGAATGCAGTTCATCTTATCGACCGGATAAGATGCAACCCTCGACGAGTATGTGTGTAAAGTCCTATCGTTAAGTGCACATTATCATTTACAACTTCATTCAGAACGAGCTATCAGAACCATTCAAGATTATTCTTTTTTTTTGTTCACCTAAAAAAGGGGACAAGTCACAGATAAGGACCACCAAAATGTTATAACGTTTTAGATACGAGTAGAGGAATGGCCAGACTGAAGATGGTATTAACTGGGCGATATTTTGATATCTTCCCCTGTGCGATGTGAATTTTATATACCTAGACGATAATTGTCGGATCGCAGCCCACAGAAAAAATAGGTAGGTGCAAAAGTGGAAGAGGGACAATTAAAATTGTCATTACAAAAGTCCTGTGAGTTGAGAGAATTCTTGATGCAACTGCATTCATGTATCACGTTGATTGATTTGTACATCATAATTAAAAGGTATTCCTTTCGATTGCCCGATCGCGTTGCTCTTATACACAGAGTGGAAGAAAGGAATGAAATTGTCAATCATGTGACATGCGTGCTGTCTTTAACAAGACAGTTAAGTGTCAATCACGTATTTGCTTTGGCATTCACTTGTTCAATTCCTACGTCTTTTATTCAAATGAGTTGGACTGTTGGAATTTAAAATTTTTTTGGAAAAAATTGTTTGCAAAAGTTGAAGGAAACCATGGACATATTTGAAAGTCTTAAATGCGTTATGGGGACGACAACAAAGTGGGTATGACATAATCGTATTGAACAAAAAAAATGTTTTCCAAGCAGTTGTTCACTTCAGCGTTCAGCACCCACCAAAATCAAGGTGCTATCTCAAATTTATTTCATAATTAGCTGACGTAAAAAATTTGTCTGGGGTAGAATGTCTTCAGTAGAATAATTTAAGGTAAGAAGTAGAGAATGGGATAATTTGCATCTACTTAAAATCATTTGGCTTCAGTTCTTGTACCATCATTTAGGACAAGCTCTTCTACTGAATGCTGCACAAATCGACGCAATTCTTGTACGTGACGAGCGGTGAATTGGCGCAAGCCTCCAATGTAGTGATATTTACCAAGTTTTTCGACTGTGATGCGTTCATATCCAGTAGAATATCAACTGAGGGCGATAGTAATCAGTAGCTTTTCAAATGGTAAGCGGTAGTTAAACCGCAGTTAGCCGATAAAACAGACGAGAATACGATTGCAGACTGTAATTGGGAAATTAATTTTTAAACTTTAAATAAGCGACTACGCTGGAAGATATCTAAGCACAGTATTTGGACATAATTGGATATTTTTAGTGTAGACGTTGTGATCTTTGCTTTATGCGGGCTGATAAAGCTAATATAGGTGTCCTTCATCAGGCGGCAAAGCCGTACTGTTCCTACCGCTTAGCCACAACAACAACACCAACAACAACAATAACAACAACAACAGCAACAACAATAACAACAATAACAATAACAACGACAACAACAACAACGACAACAGCGACAACAACAACAACAACAAAAAAAACAATAACAACAACAACACCAGCATCAACAACTACAACAGCAACAACAGCAACAACAACAACAACAACAACAACAACAACAACAACAACAACAACAACAACAGCATCAGCATCAACAACTTGAAGAACAGCAACAACAACAACAACAGCATCAACAACAACAATAACAACAACAACAGCATCAACAACTTGAAGAACAGCAACAACAACAACAACAGCATCAACTATAACATAAAAAACCAGAAGAACGACAAAAATAGCTATTAGGACAACAACAACAGCATCAAAAACTTGAAGAACAACAACAATAACAACGACAAGACTACAACAACAGAGGAGGTGGCGCAGTAATGTATATCGGGACGGTGTTAAAGCCATTATTCTAATTAAGAAAAATATTTTCGAAGAAATGCGGGCTCAAAGCACCGATCTGCAATCTACGATAGTAAATGCCGAATATTTTGGTTACAACTCACCTCTGATGGTACCTATTACCTGATACTAAATGAAATAAAATATTGCAGTACAAAACTTACAGGGCTCTATTGCATGTTAGAACGAGAATCCTAGTCCCGTCTGTCCTGATATTTCGGTTCGTTATTACAACATATTAATCTATTAAGCAAGACAAACTTTTCCCAGGAACAACCTTAAGTTCCATAAAAATATTAAATCTGGGGGTCAGATTCTGTAAGGTTCGCACGAATGATTTGCCCTATGTTACACAAGCAAATTTCCTCGTCCACACGAAAACGTTTGAACGTTTCGCCTTACAGAATGCCGACCCTGCTTTTCAACTTGGTATAGTGGCTGCTTATTTAATACTTGTATTTCCCAATGTGCGGACGCAGCACTCGATTGATTAACTCTTCTCCTTACTGCTAAAGTAATTACCTCCGTCATAAGCTGGCGATATTCCCCACCTCCGAATAACCACTTATGTCATATAAATCTTTGAAATTGGAATACAGTCCCTCTATATAGACGGATTTTTACCTCTTTTACCACAGCTTACGCGTTGCTTCCACGTTCCAACGCCTACAGTGAATACTAAACGCAGTTGCCCGCCCAATGGCTATCAGCGGGTGCCAACGTAATTGCATTTTAACACCCTGCGTGCCATCTCCGTCAGATACGAAGAGACTCCTCTCTATATACCTTTTACCTTAACCATGACTTTTGTAATTGCTGAACGAGCGTCATCTGTAACAGCTACAGCAGTATGTACCGCCTGTCAGCGTATCTACTCTCGTGAAATTAATCCCTTTTGCAAATTTAACGCCGCCTGCTGCTTTGGCACAAGATTTATTGGATTCACCCACGAAGGAGTAAATCAATTTGAGTTTGATCGGAAAGTGGAAAGCACACACAAAACGTGTGATCTTGTACAAATTTAACGGAGCTTGTGGACGACGCGACGGTTTCTTCGGGAAGGTGAGCTTTAAAATTTTGTTCATGTGATGTTTGGAGTCATTGGGCGGGCTGAGTTGTCATCATGGCGCAGTTCTGTAAAGAAGGCGATCCCTTGTTTCTACATAACCACCTTTCAGCTAATAACGGAGATATTTCAAGAGCGAATCTTACTAAATGTGAACCAAGTCATAGGCGATGTTTTTTTTTATAAATTTTGACACTAATGCTAAAAATGAACTAAGAAAAAAGTTGTGGATTTAAAATAAAAAAAAAGTTTGTTCTCTGTCAAAATATTGCCACCTCGAGGCACGATTTGTTGGATTAAAAAAAATAAGACAAGATGCACATATAACTCACAAAATCTAGTTGGTCCAACAGGATAATCCTTTGGACACAGCTTAAACATTCGGAGAACTGCAGAGCTCTTATATATCCCATAAAAATCTCTGTGTAAATTAATGAAGCGAATTTTGGTCTGAACAGGTTTGTGAACAAGCCAAACTGCACATTTTGGGGCAAACAGAATCCACACAGTCTCCACCAGCGTCCTGCATACCCACTTGTGTTACAGTTTTTAGTGGGCAGTGGCATAACCTCGTGCATGTTTTAAGGGCCAAATTTCTGCGAAGTGTTATGGTGGATTTATGATAGCACAAGGAAAGACTTGTAACTGACGGAGGACCTTGAATCGAGAAAACATATCATGTCCACAGTGCTGGTAACTCAATCCGTTTTAGTAAATTCCTTTCCATTCGATGATATTAGCTGTTTTTAATTATCAGCTATGATCTATATAGATCATTGATTTACATGCATTTACAACAACAGCACATGATCCTGCTTCTCATCGAGATCACGAATCATGATCTGAAAATTATTTCTACTAAAGGGTTTTCCAATAAGAGGTGTTATTTTGGTATTCAAAGAAAAATGTAATTTTTTGAGATAAATCATCGGATGTTTATTTCATAATAAAGAGGAAGGTATGCCGTTAATAATGAAAAACAACATCAGCCAAATGGCCACCACGAGCACGCATACAGGACCATATCCTTTTCATGAAATTTTCCATAACCAAATCGCAAAGTGGCTGCCCTATGTCCTCGATAGCTTTGAGGTCTTGAATCGACGCTGGGCTGTTGGCGTAGACCTTATCTTTCACGTGGCACCAAAGTAAGAAGTCGCAAGGTGTTAAATCACAAGATCTCGGTGGCCAATTGTGATCACCTCTTCGAGAGATAACACGGTCCGGAAACTTTTCCCGTAAAAAATCAATGGTTTCATTGCTTGTGTAGCGCCGTCTTGTTGAAAATAAACGTTGTCCAGATCAATACCATCCAACTCCGACCATAAAAAATCATTAATCATCGACGACCAAAAAATGCTTTAGTTTTGCGAACTGTGACTGCAAGATTTTCACCATTTTTATAGTGAATTTTAATAATTTCAATGCGTTGTTGAAGCGTGTATCGTTCCATTTTTAGTAATGGCGTAGTTTCTACTTGTCAAATGTCAAAGAATAAAAGCTTCAAAAGTGACAGCTACCGAAATAGCTGGTCATTCACAATAACACCTCTTATTGGAAAACCCTTTACTTCCGACCAGGTGGCTTGTTTTATTTTTAAATGTTCACGTTGCCAGACTAAAAAATGGAACACACAAAATCAATTGATTTTTTTTCGCATTCCGTATTCTGAGTTATTCTGTTTTTTTCTCGTTCTATTTGATAAACAATTAAATACCATCATGTTCCATATTTATTTTTAAAACACTTAATAAACAAAACAATTTTTATGTAATGTTTAGAAATGTTTTGCTGGTTTGGATCTGAAATTTATGAAATGTTTCACAGTTACCCAATCGTGATGGTAAATAATTTTTGTTTTACAAGTATCCCTGCAGAAAGTGAGCGCTGTTTTTCGATAATTATTTGTTTTTAAATAAAATAAAAATGTCCAGAAAAGCTTTGAATAGGTACCTAATGATAAAGTGATTCATTTAATACGATTATTTGAATTAAACCGCTTGTCGCGTGATTCCCGAGACCAAAGTTACAAAAATGAAAACTTTACTCGCTGCTAATAATGCTACCACATTATTTTCTTCTAGTCCAAAACAGGATAAAATTGAAACATTTCATAAGCATTTAATAAATAAATTTCAGAAATCTTTTATAGGTGTTTATGAACTGTGTCCGATTTGCTTCAGAATAATTTGATAAACATTTCTGAAATGTTTCGCTGGTCTGGACAGACCAAGATAAGCTCTAGTGCTAGCAGCAAAATATTGCTTATGTGTTGCATATTTGAACATAAAATACTGAATTTGTTTCACAAAAATATATTTGAAAAGAAAAATTATGCAAATTTGATTCAAATATGTCAACATCCCCGACATTGCAAGTGAGATGACATGTGCCTTGTGTGACGCCACTTTGAGCAGAATATTTGCAATATGGCTGGTGGCAACATGAAGTTTGTAATACCCTGTATTATCTGTTTTGTTTTTGAAAGCAACTGTTGCCACAATTCAAAAAATAAACTTTTCAATGATCCGTCTTGTTTTATTTTCGTGATCTAATCCAGATCAGATCACGCTGATAATAAAAAACAACTATTAAGATCGAGATTGATCTCGGATACCACATATACAGCTCTCAGTTCTAGAATACTATTAGGCCTTTTTTATTATACTCACATGATCTATATAGATCATTGATTTGCACGGTTTACAACAATAGTACGAGATCCAACTTTTGTTGTAAACCATGGAAATCAATGATCTATATAGATCATGTGAGCATAATAAAAAAGGCCTATTATGAGGCATATGTTAGCAGCCACATGTCTCCGAAAGACTGCAAGTAAGCTTCAAGAGACGACTAACAACTATCTACTAATCTAAGCCAGGTGTAACCAATATTGGCTCCACTATCCACTACACTATCATGAAACACAGCGCCGCAAGGGACATTATTCTCATAAGACCCAGCATTCAAAGGTTCCGCTCCTTTCTCAACTTCGATAACATAACAAGACGACGGCCTTTTTATGGCATAGCAATAGCAACTTAACAAAGGCCGACACGTCAAGGCCATTTCCATCGGCAAAGCGTGTTCACGTTTTAATGACATGTTTAACAAGTAACAAAACATATTTGCCCTCAAAACATCCCCAGTGCAAATAATTAGCCAGAAGTTTGCACATCAGCCAACACTGACGATGGCCATAGCAACTACAATGGCGACAGCAAAAGCTACCACGCGGTTGGTGGTCCCAACTTGCGCATCTACCCGAAGCCGTGCCGCCACAATTTCGAGTGATGCCGAATGACATGACACCGGGCCTGGGTACGCGGGTAATCAATCATTTGGTGCATGCCTTTAAATTAGAAACCGTTTAGTGCCCATCATTTTCGGGGGGCACAAGTTAAATGCATAAGCGCGCGCCTTCCAAATCAGTTAAGACTGCTATGCGCTGCTGCTGCTGCTGCACCGGCTGGTTGTTAACTGTTTATTCAATCCTTGCCGCTACCATGAAATTTGTGTAGTACGCATGTAACCGTAGGTACAACAACAAAAATACCTCATCAATCCGCGGAGCAGTGGGCTCGCATATGTGAACCGCGTTCACCACCACCAACCACCAGGGATCAATGATTAATGGTATTCATTAATTTGGCCGAAACAAAACCATCGAACAGCATGGGACTTTGATTGATGTTGAGCCATCCGCGGTGTAAGTGGCACTGGTCAAGGCAATTCGCCAATTTTTGCACTCTTTTATTATCTCGTACTCGTAAATATCGTGTTCTCGCCATCGACCACCAACGATGCAGTAACTTGATCCCATATTTGTATCTGGTAGCGGCAGGATAAGCGATTTTTGAATCGCCGATAAGACTTGCCCTTTCGAGGGCGCACTTTCGCTTAAGGAATCTGTGCAATTCGATCGGACTTTCGATTAACTGCGAGCGAAATAACTATACCGCCTCTCGCTCGATGGATTCCTACTACAACAATTTACAGCTTCTAAGTCCAGAAAGAAAGAAACATCGGTACAGCTGGAGTATAACTCTGAAAATATTAAAAACCTGTTCCCAAGGCGGAAGAGAAACACCTGGGAGCAGATTCCGTATAACAATAATCGTCTGGACGATATCGTTTTTGAAACTTCGATGACGAGTTGTATTCTGCCCGGATTTGTTTTACTGTCCTCAGCTTTCATAACATTTGTGGGAAATTAAGTGCATTAAGGTCTCAAACTCTTAATTTGGCACTTAGTTGCTACTTTTGGAGGTCTATCGCTTCGGCGATACTCGTCTGAAAAGTTACGGAATAAGTGACCTGCATATGGATATAAAATCGCCTTGCAATCGACAAACACTTTGCAGAATATCTATTTCCCTGAAGTAAGGATTCGAGTCCATTGATTTTTTTTTTTCTAAGAAAAACTAAAGAAATATGTATAAGTGATTCATCATTTCCACACACGAATTTAATTAATTTGCATTAAAAAAGCCTTTTAAAACTTGTGTGTGATAAACGAACCACTGAGTAGAAAAAGGTACACATTCCACATATATATGAGAAATTAAACTAAGAATGCCAAAATGTGTGGATTTCTATAGCGCACCGAATGAGTCAAAAGAAGAAAATTTTCCAATAGAAGTAGGCGCAAAAAATGATTCGAAAAAATTTCGTTTAGTGGAAAAAAAGAAAACATTCCAGGAATATTTTCCTTTTTCAAATCAACTTTTGAAATAATCCGTTAGAATTTTAAATTTGAAATGAAAAATGTCTGTTATTTCGTAACTTTATGGGGAAGTCCCGCATAGGACTGTTGGTTTTATGGAGGTTAGCAATTTTCTGCCTCTTATTCAACGATTGTTAGCCAACGCAAGTGGTCACATCTTTGTTTGAATAAACTTTATTTCAGATTTTTGGTACGTAATTGCCTAAAAGCATACCTCTTAGGTGTTTTATTTTTATTAAGTGGTTTTTAGTCAATGCAAGTAATATATTAATTTTGCAAACAGGTATTTTTTTTGTACGTGGTTCTCTTTTAAGTATGTAAGTACTATCCTTTATATTTATATAGGCGAAACATTTTACGATGAAATTCTACAATGGCCAACTTCTAATAACGCAGATAGCGATGACAATGATGAATAAATTTTATTTTTCTATATTTTTATAATAAAGTTACTGATACAAAGTATTTGCTTCCGATTTCTATTTAAAATAGTAGAAAAGGAAAACATTCCAGCCTCTTTAACTACCAACTTTGGGATGATACTTCTTACTAGTAGCACTAGATGTGTTTCTTATGAAGTTTTGGAATATAACTTTTAGTTTCTACGATAAACAGTTTTTTTTGATTTCCCAAAAACTGTGATTTCTGGAATGTGTACCTTTTTCTACTCAGTGGTTAAATGTGGTTCTGTGCCACTCCAACTAAGAACGGCACACCCTATGACATCAAATCGAACAATTCAAAATTCTAAAGTTGTGAAACGCGCGTGGTAGTAGAGAGTAGGTCTACTCAAGCGCAGTGTTGCCGGAGAGAAATATTATAAGGTAGTACTGCAGCCAAAAATGGAGAGTATTTTGAAAAAAATAGTAGTACAGACATTTTTAAATCTTACAAAATAAAAATGTGAGAAATTCGGTTGAAAAAAAAAACAAAGCATAAATAAATAAATTATTAATTCTAATAGTTAACAAAAGTATGTAAGTAAATATATTTTCAATTATAAAAAATCTGTATTACGGCAGATAGATTTTTGATTTGTTATGTCTTTCTATAAGCTGTTTGTTGTTTGTAAGTTTCATTTTACAAGACGAATAGAATGGCCTTTTGTCGATTTCCTTAAGAAACGCAAAATCACTCAATCATCCTTGACGGAAGATTTGCGTGCGATTTTTGCTTTTTTTTTTGAAGATGTGGTAGGTCTATCAACTTAATCAGCATCAGAAATACCTAAAAATATAGCTTTTCGGCAAGTAACAGATAATCGGCCGAAGTTGGAGGTCTCAGTATGATTTGTCTATGCACCAAACGACAATCTCAAATAACAATAAAATAATTACCGAACTTACAGATGAAGAGGTGTTGAAAGTAGTACAATACTCCTATGGGAGTACTTTCGGCAACACTGGCCCAACCCATAGAATCCGTCGCATCCGTTGCGTCGACGGATCCGTCAATATTGACGGACTCGGCGGAACGAGCAGCCCCATAGAATCCGTCGCAAACGGTGACAGCCAGTGGTTTAAGTAACCTGTCCTAGTATTTCCCACGAAACGTAATAATATTTCACTATTCAACATACTCAAATTCCCTTTTAAATAATTACATTGAAAGGTACTTTTTGTGAATAAATCTTTTCTTTTAAAAGTAAAATTTATATTTTACGGAAATATAATCACATTAAATTATCTTTTTTTAAAAAAATCGCAATTTGTTAATATTTATAAAGATTACCTTTTTTTACTACAAAATTTTGATACAAGAAAATCTTGCTAAAATTTGATTTATTTAAGCTCTTTTTATGTACAATCAGTGTGTTGGTGAAATTCAGGTATCATTTTTGATGAAATTTTTGCAAAAATTTAGTATTTTTTGCAGCTTTTTATTTTTTCCCATGGAAGGCTTTTCAGAAATCGAAATTCCCACAAAAAGGAAGAAATCCCACCATACCTATAAGAATACTGTCGACAGCCAATGACAGTTTCTCTCATGCTCTCAATATTTCCACCAATGAAAGTGCTGCCTCTCTCGCTGTGAGAACCGTCAACCAGTGATACCAGATCGTGGGTAATTACCCATTTCGTGGGCATTTGCCTTTTAAAATGAGTTAAAAGGGCGAAAAGGGCATTTTTTATCTCTCAGAAGATTTTTTTTTGTTGTTTTTTAACGTCAGCATGGGCGAAAAGGCCATTTTTGGGTGTTCTTGACGTGTATCGTGGCAAATCAGTCCGAAAAGTCTGGCATCACTGCCGTCAACGGATGCAACTGACAGAAAAGTAGAAACTAGAAAGTAAACCTACTTTATCCGTCGCATCCGGTACGTGCGGTGCTTATGGGTCAGCTTCCATAAGGTGCTGTGTACTCTATCAACCTGTCAGTCGAATAAGTTGCCGCAACGGATGCGACGGATATTGTGGTTTGGGCCTTTCAGGCGTCGCGTTGAACTTTACGATTTTTACGATCTAATATTTCAACGTACGCGCGACATTGTGAATTGGGCATAATAACTTCAATCGCAAGCCAAGGGAAGTTGGAATTGGGCTTCCTTTTTCAGTCTCCTGCTTACGCTTCAGTGAGGTATACTCACTAATAAGAATATAATTCCTTTCGGAATCATTTTAGAGGTTCTTATACTCTCGTTTGTCCTTGGCGGAAGAAATCCGTCCTATAGCACTCTCTCTAGTCCAGTTTCCTTTAAGAATCTAAGGATGAGAACTGGCTCCACTGACAGTATTTCCTCATCAGATAATTGGCACTTGCCCAAGTATTTCCGTCTTTTTTGGGTCAGTGCCCCACATGATCCCAGCGTGTGTTCTGGGATTTCACTGGACTCATCGCAGAATCTGCAGAGACCTTCTTCAGATATACCCAGTTTCTTGAAGTGTTTCTTGAGTCTGCAATACCCCCTTAGGAAGCCCGTTAGGATACGGAGGTTATTTTTACTCATGCCGATGCAAGCTTGGAATCTTTTCCGGTTGTGTTTCTTGGCCCGGCTCATGCCCTGAGGTTCTTGCCCTGTTTTCTTTCTCTAGTTTCCTAAATTCTTCTTTGAGGGTGTGATCCCCTATTCCGCAGAATGGTTCAGGACCTATGAAAGCTTCTGATGCTCCCTTTCTTGCTAGGGAGTTGGCCATTTCATTACGCTCTATTTCCATATGGCCAGGCACCCAATAGAGGGTTATTTTGTTTCTCCTACCCAATTCATTAAGTTTTTGCAGGCATTCCCACATAAAGCTTGGATTTAACGATAGGCGTGTTTTTTTGAGCTTCGATCTCAGCAAAGCAAACTAAAGTAGGATTTCCAGCACGCAATTACAACAACTACAACTGAGTCTCGAAGTGTCAAGTAGAGCGTAGTTGTTGTAATTGCAATTGATGTAGGAATTAAGTGCCATAATAGCAGCCAGACTGTCTGACATTATAGCTATATCACAGTTGGTCAGGTTTCTGTCGATGTTGATTTGGACAGATCTGTCTATGGCATAAATTTCAGCCTGAAAGATGCTGGTACTTTTGCCCATTGGTTCAGAATAATAATAATCCGACTCCAGTTCCCTCATCAGTTCTTGACCCATCTGTGTACCACTTTGTTGTGTTATTGCTCAGTCTGTGAATTGTGGATTCGTTGATCCAGTTCTTCTCGTTACTGAGCTTTGTAACAAAGTTCTTTTGGAAATCAAATCTTCTGATGGCATCTAGGAAGGGTCAATAATGGCTGTTTTTTGTAGTAGTGCATAAAACTGTTTCGATGTAATGCACTTTTCTCCTATTCCTTCTTTGGCTATGCGTATCTGTATTATTCCACTTTCTCACTAAAACCATACCACCTAATATGACCCTTTAAAAAATTAGTAGACTTCATTTTAATTATTCACGAAAATCACTTCGTCGTAGTAGGACAAGCAGTGTTGTTAACACTCTCTCTTCATTTTTCGCACGTAGCGTGGTAATTGTTCATTTTTTTCCCTTTGCACCGTATATCTACTTAAATTGCCTCGATTGTTTTTTGTGGAAAAAAAAAAGAATTTTTAAATTAACCTTTAGTGTAAAAATCGCAGTTTTTTAACATTACTACGATTATTTTTTGGTTCTTGAAAATTTTAAGAAAATACCTTCGATTAGCATGAGCTCATTTTTATGGACATTCAGTGTGTGGATAATCATGGCGATAGTGTAGATGAAGTTTCAGCAGAAATGTATGTTTTTTTAACAGATGCCCAAAATTCCCACTATTTTTCCCCTTTTTTCCACGAAAGTCTTTTCGGAGATCGAAATTCCCACAAAAAGGGATAAAGCCCATGATATAACAACACTAATGCTCAAAATAGCTCGTGCGACAGAATCTACCTATCCAAATGAAGCCATTCCTGCGACAGCGACTGCCTCTTACGTCAAAGGATGCCTACTTATGCTTATCCGCCGTTCCAGTGCACATCAACCACTCAACAGCCTCATTCGCAAACAGTTATGCAAATCGAAAAAGCCCCAAAGCACATACCTACGTTATAGCCGACGGCAAAAAAAGGAAAGTTATTGGTCCTGCAGCAGGAAGGAGCTCACATCATTCCAGCAGGTGTAACAATTCGTTGCACTGAAGGCATTGAGTACTGCTCTGACTGAATGCCACCACCACGCGCAACAACACCGCAGTGGAATGATCGCTTTTTCATGACTCTTTCCAACCAGTCTTCTCACTGGCTATACGCGCATAGGTATATGTCATATATTGGATTTTATTCAAATCACTTTATGTACGTTTTATATCAAATATGGCTGCATCCTTCGACCACCGGTGGCCGGCCGGCAGACCAGTTTCACCCCAATCGATGATGGTGCAGCGTGCAGGTTGCAGGTATATGCAAAGATCCAGCGAGAGAAAGGCACACGCCAGGCGGCAGCAACGCCATTTCTCCACTTAATTACTAATAACCGAAACGAGTCCTACAAAACAAACACCGCGGACTCCGTCAGTCCTTCGCGGCGACGGCGGCGGCGGCGCTGTCCTGCAGAGGGGACAACAATTTCAATGATGCATTATTAGTGGATGTCGTGCGTGCGGTTTCTTGGAATTGCAATGTGATGCCCCCCGCTCGCCGGGATTGCCCAACGTTGTGTGCTGGATAGCCGAGTTGTTCAAAACTCATTGAAGTCTCTTGTTTTGCAGTCTCCCTCTCCAGTGTGTCCGAAATTATTAAAAGGAGCAGACGCCGAAGAGGGATAGGCGCGCGGCTTACACATTACACTTTTGTTTGCCATAATAGATTCCTGTTCGCATTTCTCTCTCTCTCTCTCTCTCTTTCTCTCTCTCTCTCTCTCTCTGTTGAGTTGCGCGCCGTTTTGTTTTTTTTCGGTGCATTCTCATCAGGCACAACGAATTTATTGCCAATAATTATGTTGCGATTAAATGAAGATTGCTTTTAAATGTACAACAGTCCACTGCGGGCAGGATATACCGTGTGTCGCACTCGTTTGATTGCTTAATCGGGCTGTGGCGAGGCGACTGTGCTGCCGTCCTTATCATGTGGCAGTGTAAATATCGAGTAATTAGCTGCATTTTATGGTTGAATTAACAACATTGAAGATTCATTTCGTGCTCCTCTGCGAGCGGCTGTGTTGTAGGAGATATTTATCGCAAACATATCCGTGTGGTACTAAGAGCGGTATTAATGGAAACTAATTTGAAGTGATAACGGGATGAGTTACGAATTAAATTGACCGAAATCAATCCAAGCAGGCTCTGTTGGGTCGATTGGGTGGGTGGTGGCGAACGACCGGAAAGAAAGCAGTGACTGTGATGCCAACGAAGAGAAGTCAGCAGCTAAGACACTTTTAGATAGCAGTTCATGTTAACTTGGAAGTAGGACGGCGCATCTTGGAACTGCGAACAGGGTTATATTTTTTGTGCCGACCAGAAACGAGAAAATGAAACGCGAACTGTCGCAGCAAATGGGACAGGAAAAAGTGTGAACTCCCACAAGAAAATATTGTTCCGTCTTTTAAAATCGGAATGAAACGGACTCCTTTGGATTTGGATAATCAATGCTCGGAAAATTGGCTATTTTGACGCTTTTTTGGTGAAATGTTTGACTCGTTTTTCGACTCGTTCTTGACGCGATACGATTAACACGTTTTGGACTCAATTTGGTGCGTTTTTTTACGTATTTTTTACTGTTTTTTTTTTACGTGTTCTTCGACTCTTCTTTACTGTGTTTTTGACTCGATCTGGAAAAGTTTCTGGACCCCTTTTCGGTTAAGTTGTTTTTTGCTTTTGACTCATTTATCGACGCATATGTGGAAGCTTTTTTGACTCGTTTTGAGATGCATTTTTAGCTCATGTTTTGATGTAATTTTTACTCGTTTTACTCTTATTTTTGACCTGTTTTTCGATTGGTTCTTGACGCGTTATGTTTTACACGTTTTGGTCGCAATTTCTGAACCCTTTTTGGACACGTTTTTTTTACTTTTGACACATTTTTTGACAAATATTTGGACTTGTATTTGGATGCATTTTTAACTCATGTTTTATGCATTTTTTATTCGTTTTGGTCCAATTATTGACGCGCGTTTTTCGAAACTTTTTTGACTCTTTTTGCGGACCTTTTTATGACGTGTTATTCCGACTTTCGTTCTGGAAACGTTTCTGGACCACTTTTCGGAGAATTTTTTTTTTGCTTTTGACTCATTTATCGACTCATATGTAGAGGTTTTTTGAGTCGTTTTTGGTTGCATTTTTAACGTTTTTTAAGTCATGTTTTGGTGCATTTTTTACTCGATTTGGTTTAATATTTCATGCGTTTTTGGATTTGTTCTTGACGAGTTACGTTTTAGACGTTTTGGTCGCCTTTTTTTGGCTGTGTTTTTTGACTCCTTCTAGGCATGTTTCTGGACGCCTTTTTTTATTTTTTATTCATCTATCGACGCATTTTTGGATGATTTTGTTCGCTTTTAGACTCGTTTTTGGAAGCATTTTAAAGAGTTTTTGAGCTCGCGTTTTGTTGCATTTTTTTGTTTAATTTTTGTCAAATTTTTGTCGAGTTTTGGCAGCGTTTTGACACCCTTTATAACTTGTCTTGTATATGTCCTTTTGGACCTTTTGTTGTGATAAGTTTTTTACAGGTTTTTTAAAGTATTTTTAGACCAGGTATTCAACGGCAACTGGATATTACGAAATGCGCCACTCGATAGACGATCAATGTCATACAATAGAACACCACTACAAGTCTTTATGAATTTCTCTAACTTTGTCCATTATCCCAAGGTAATGGTCCCTTTAGGAACACACGATGAAAGGGGAATTTAAAAAAGGCTGAAAGATGCTTACATTTATATTTGGGAACGCTGTCAAAAACTTTGCCAGTTGAATAACTACACATCATTAAAATTCCTATCGACAAAGTCATTTGCCCCTTTATAAAGAGAAGGCATCTCTAGTGCTCCTTGGGAACTAACTTTTCTCTTATACAGACCTCCTATACATAACGATTTTGTTACGAAGCGACCTTGTGATCGACTTTTAAGGTAGCTATACCTCCTGCATAAAATGTCATCCTGTTTCCTATACAAAGGGGAACAACCTTCGCGAAAAGATTTGTGTAATCCCCGACTAGGTGTTAACTGCAAGGGCCAGTTGCCATTAGCATTCAGTCGATTGTGACACCATGATTTTCAAAAAAAAAAATACCTCATCACAAGTGGTCTGAATTTTGTCTTTACACTTCTAAGGACAATGCGCAAAAATGCATGCAACCAAACAATTCACGCCCCATGCGCAACAATGCTCTGAAAGGACTAAGGATTTCCTCAACGACAACCATTGTCGTGGGGTTACTTTGAAGAAGAAACCTAACAAAACCAGAAAATTCCATTTGAAAGTCATTTAGCTGACATCTCGGCACGTCCCACATCACCTGGAGTGCTTACCCTGGCAGGTATGCAAAAAATCGTCACTTCTCTTATTGCGCCATCTGACAAAGTGTCAAATGGAATTTATGGAAGGTTCCTTCTTGTTGTCGAATTCTTCCGGCAGAAAAAGAAACAATTCGGGTGCGCATGCTGATCCGATGATCGGTTTAGAATACTGAATACCTCTATACAGTCGATAGTGAGTTCTGGAACTCTCTGTCCTAAAATTGCGACCAATTATATGGAGAAAAGGATATTGCATGCTGATTACAGTCGGTCATAACAGTTGGTGATTTTTTTCCACACAATGTGCGCTGTAAGGAGCGTTGGGTGTAAATTTGACGATGATTGCGATAGACTCCTGTTCAAGGATTTTTCTGTGATGGTAGTAGTTTTATGAGGAACAAATCGAGATGCCGCTTTTGATTCTCAAGCCATATACATCTGCATATGCATAGGGCTGTATTTTTCCGCCTTAAGCCTCAAAGCAGTAACACACTTCCGAGTTTCGACATTCAAAGTTCACCCCTGTCATACGAGGCATTGACGTATTTATTATTTACTTCCATTGCACATTGCGATATCCACCGCTGCTCATCTCATGAAATCACAGTCTCTGGCCATCGCACTTTCAAGTGACAGCCTGTTATCCTGCGATATTATGTCCAAGATACTATTTTGCGGCCGGACACAGGTACTGACGTCGCATCCGTTAGCAATAAATCTATTAAACGATATCAAGATCATTGAGTGCTCAATGAGTGCCATGGCTGGTCGGACCCACAAGGGACACTTGACATTTATGAAACGATGAAACCGAGATATCGTGTTTGGCTGGATTTTGGAATATGATTTATGACTGTTAGCTGCAAGCGATTTTGACGCGATGGCGCGACAACCTTGGTGACGACACTGACAGCATTGTTACAGTGTTTTCAGTAATACGCTTCAAGGTTATGATTAATTCAACAATTTTTAAATAATGACATCATATTATTATCCTTGTCGCTTCTGGCTAGCTAGAGTCCGGATTACAGGTAAAGCCGCAAAGATAAATGTGAAATTATCCGCTGGATGAATGTATCAAGTTGATATGTGAGTGAAGGGAACTTGTCCTTCTTTAACGCGTTATAAGGAGTTCGTACTTTGTACATGCTAATCCGCTGGGTATAGGTATGCAAACTTAAATACAAAAATAAAGAAAATACCTACAATTTGCTGTTTATTGCTGACATGAGTATGGGCACGTTAATACGTTAAGGTACTACTCTGAATAAATGTAACCTATATATTCATAAGTACCTACGGTAGGTATTGTAATTTTCTTCAAGTGCAACAAAAAAATTCTCAGGCGACGATATTATGTCGCACTTTATTTAATTTTATATACCTACTGAAAAATAACTTTTTTGTTTGTATGTTCTTATTATTGCAATGAAATTATTTTTTAATAGCTCTGCCCGAGTTACGTATGTACTAGGACAGAGCCAACATCCCGAACATGTACGCATAAAGCCATCCATAAACGGCATTATGCTCAGAGCGAAACAACGGCAAGCTCGAGATCTAGCATCCAACCGCATGTTTCTACAAATGGTCTGTTAGCAATAACTCTGCTGTTGCTTCATGTACAATCGGTTGGCTTGGGTACAGCATCTCCATATAAGCGTTTGTGTGTCACAGTTATCGTGTGTTCGAGGTCTCTCTCAAAATGATGTACCATGAATGTTAGTTTTCTGTAGACTGTAAAGTATGTGTTGCAAGTAAATACATTGGTATCTAGAGTAGAGTAGGTTTTCAATGGTAGACGCCTGGCATTGTTGGTTTGGCGGTAGAAGCGAGCACATGAAAACAAATAATTGTAAATAAATTAAAAATAAATAATAATTTGTCAAAGTGTTTAATTTATTCCATTGACGTACTCATCGTGGACGTAATTCCCGCGACTTCGTACACACGAAAAGGAAACAGCAAAGAAATGTGTTTATCAGTATCATAGGCAACGTATACCACTTTTAATCTTACGCCGTTGCCTTCGAATTTTTAAAAACTCTTTTGTTTTGTTCTATCCTAACATACATATTTAAACTTTTCAAAAAAACAATTTATTGTGGAGCCGCAAGTCATCTTGGAAATATTTGCGAATTTATTTTGTTATTTTGACTTCTGTAGGGGACAGCAAATTTTGACTTTTGGCCTTCTCGTCGGTGTTTTTAGGGTTCTGTAAGTTTAACAATATCTTTAAACAAATGCATACTGGGTTCTTTTCCGAATATTTTCAGCTATCATTCATCAATCAGCTCCATCCAGAGGCTGTAGAAACGATTGTTTTCGAATGAAGCTCGGTTACATATATGGGTTGGAGGACTCGCAACAGCCGAGCGGGACGACTAAAGCTAAAAACCCCGGCAACTGTATTTCTAGTGGGCATTGCGGTGCGACCAGTGGTTACTGTGCTGGAGTTGGACTTCTGAGCGAGGGTCTACATTTATATTTTAAAGTTATTTCCGGTAGGGGGTGAGCGGAGCTAGAATTATACGGTTCAACTAAATCAACATAAAAACAAAATCACAATTCCAGGAAAAACTCATAAAAACTAACATCTTCACCTGCTTTTTGATTTGGTCTTGGCGACCTTTCTGGCTACGCTTTTATTTTGTTCCTCAAGAAATGCTCGGGTCTCTGGAGTTTCGGTTAAAATGGCTGATTTTCTTACTCACCGCGAAACCCTTCTCTTTTTTTTTGCACCCTTTTACTTTTAACACCGCCTTCCCCTACCTTAATCTATTTTGAGAAAGCTTGTCAAGGCAGACGGCATAAAATTGTCGGTCCCTTTTATTTATAAATAATAATAGCGCAACAGGTCCTTAGGGACCCTAGGCCTAGCCTTTCACAACCATTCGTTTTGTGTGAGTTTTTAATTTTTCTACATTTTTATAAGGAGTCCAAACGGCCAATTGAGAAGCTCTTTCATGACAGTAATACTCTCGGATGTTAGTCAGACGTTCGCGAGAGAGACCCCTCGCTTTTACTTTAGTGCAATTTTAAAAGAGATATTTTAATTTTATTTAAACCTACACTAAAAATATGTTAAAAAACATTGAAATTCGAATTTCAAATACATGTAAAAGAAGTTCCGTCAAAACCAAAATCAAGTTATTGAAAATTGCCTAACATATTGATCATACTACCTTTGTCAACAAAATCGAAGCAACTTGAGGGAAACATTTTGAAATTAATCTAAAAACACTAGGCCGTTGGTGAGTGTTCGTTGATCGTTTTTGTTGGCGGGTACTTCCTCATGATAGTTAAAAATAGAGCCATTAGCAACGAGAAATGAATATTATCTATCAATATCTATGGAGACAGTTAAACGATTAAAAAATTAAAAAAGCTGTTGAGTGATGATTTTCTTATTCCAGGACAACCCCCCATTCGTACCAATAAACTGGCTGTTCAAATGAAAAACACAATGAACTGCTACTAATCTCCTTTTAAAATGTAATAAGATTACATAACAATAACCTTATTACTCTTATAACAATAATCTAAATTATTGTACTTCAAGTGGTGGATGAACTTTTTTTAGAAGCCGCCGAGTCTTATCAGTGTTCTCTACTTAATTCTTAAGGAAATCCCCCGAAAAGTCCGTACACTGATCAACTGTTCCGATACTGATTTGATAAGATACGAATTGGTGCCTATTGCATTTTTGAAATGACCACTTTTGCTGGAAGAATTGTCAGTACAGTTTGGGAAGGTTTGAGTTCAAGACTGAATTTACCTTTGCTTCACGATGAACTGCAAAATTGTGTGTGGGACTATTTTCGTGCTTGTATGCGTTTTGCATATAGGTGAGTAACTCTGGGTGCAAATACCCCATACAAATATAAAATAAAATCTCCTCACAGGATATGCAATCAAATGCTATAGATGCGACAGCGAAAAGTCCTGCAGAAGAGCGAAGAGCTTCGACTGTAATCAGGTGTATGCCAATGAGACCACTCGCTTCCTAGACGCCTACTATTTGAATGTGAACATGAATTTGACATCGCCCTCCTTCCTTTGCATGAGACAAGATATTAAGTTTTGTGAGTGCACCTTAACCTCACTTGAATGCAGTGATTTTTATTATCCATCAAACTAATTTAATTTTCAGCATCTGGAGCCGTTACTAAGTACAAGGGATGCATTTACTCCAACATAAACAGTTGCGGACTGACCCTACGGCAACACTATCAACAGACCTTGACCACGCACACTTGTCAGCAGTGCAACAACAAGGACGGATGCAATCCAGCGGACAGATCCTCAGTTAGCACTGCAGCGGTACTAATGCCACTGCTTGTGGTTCTTATTTACAAGCGCTTCGTGTAAAATTATGAGTGGATACTGGATACCTAACGATAAGTGTACAAAATGGATTAATAAAACTGTACAAATTATGTCATTAACAGAGTTGTGTGTGAGTGTGTGAGGAAAGAAAAGCCGCGGCTCCGCAATAAAATTAAAGATTAACAAATGTTTCGGTATTAATTTCGCACACAAAAACCCCAGAATAAATAACCCTTAGCCACCGTGCGTCGTTGGTAATTAAGTGAGGCATTAAGGAAGTCTTTAAATGAAGATATTTGTTTAAGGCCCACAATCGAATCGCAAGGCGCAGAGAAATCAGCATCGCAGGCCGAGCTGGGAAAATTAAGTGAAATTCGCTTGGGGGCCAATTAGGTTTCGTACTGAAAAGCAGAAGCAAATTTCTGAATTGGTCTTCAAGTGATTTAATTGTTTTTGTTTTCAGCCGAGGAGTAATTAGCCTCGGATTTTGTTTGCGCAGAAGCGCACTCTCTAGTAGACCGCGAAGGTTGGATGGGTAATCAGTCGGTCGTAGCCAAGGGCAAGTTTAAATTTCACAACAGCCCAGGCACCATTCTGATTATGTTATCAAGAAGGAAGATTACGCCTTTATGCACTGGCCTAAAGGGAAGATTAATTTTAATCTATTCTTGGTATAGTAGGTAGGTAGACATAAAAGCTGTGGAGGTAGTCATACATTCACATTTTGAAAGCGTCGGAAGGGTTTTGGATCAATGGGAATGTAAATGAGCAACTTGGATCTAACTTTAATTTTTTCTTTTTTAATACGCTTTTATTAGCTTGACCTGTACGTATGTGTATATGTATGTTTCAATATAAGGGAATCTTTCAACGAAATTTTAACCCACTTCAAGACGTCTAATTGATTTGAAAATTTGCACACGTTTTAAAGACAATACAAACATTTAACTGTCCCCCCACCCTGTGACCCGCTCTCCAAAGTAACTGCCCCCACCATGGGACCCCCTCTCCCAAGTGCGTATTCATTTATTTATTCATTTAGATTTAGCGAGTGAGGCCGAAGGCCGAACTCCGCGTAAAAGCAAAACTTCGAAGTGTCCCCCTGATTGACCACCCCCACATGTGTACGTTCTCCGATTAGGATAACAATTGATATGGCGATGTCGATTTTCAAAAAAATATTTGGGTTCCGCCGTTGTTAGTATATAAAATCCACCCAATCCAATATATTGGTGAGAAGAGGGTGGCTAAAAATGTCATGTCGCTAGCGTTAACCTCAGGGAACCGGTCACACCCTGTTCTGTAAGAGCCTTACCCTTCTACCGGACCTCTTGAGGAGTTGATCGTTTAATTGCCCATTACTCGTCGGAACAAAAATGAAAAACCGGGCAAGTGCGAGTGTCACTTCGGTAGAGTTGGAAATTTGCGAAGATTCTTTTCTTTTTGTAAGAAGGTGGGAAGCATCGAAAGCCTGTATGTGGGACTTTAATCCACTACCACCTCTGCCTCTATTCCCATTTTCCGGCGGAACCATTGCTTAGCATTCCTTAATTGGGGGATGTTAGCCGACACATAATTTATGATGTGTGTGTGTGTGTTTGCCTAAGTTCATTCCGTTTTTTCCCTTTGAGTACGGAACCTTGAAAATGAACCTACAATACAAAGAAGAAGGAGATTGGAGAAAAAAAGGCAAAAATTAATAAAGAAAAAAGCAGAACTCCCTAGCGACGGAATAATAGAGAAAGAGAAACAAAGGCATTCTTATAAGAAAAAAGGCTTAAGACTAAAAATTAAAAAATAAATTGTACCTCGTTTAAAAAAAACTAAAAAACACGCTTTAATAGTAAATTGAACTAAAAAGCAAAACGTTTTTTTTACAATGAAATTAATTTTCTTTTTATCACTTTATTTTTATTTTAGAATCATTGAAAATGATTGAAGTATATTGGGTTAGTAGACTTTCTATGGATGTTGAATAAGAAATCAATAATTAAAAATTATTTTTTGCTTTTTAGTTCAATTTGCTATTAAAGCGTGTTTTCAAGCTTTTTAAACTATAATTTATTGTTGGTAGGCAGTGGTTACCTATATGACAAGTTTCTGATTCGATTTATCGGAGATGGTTTAGGAAAGTGACTCATTTTTTATATATAGTCAAGAAGATCCCCTCGAAAGACATTAGACCGGTGGCTTTCCTGTTGTCAATAAATTTGTTTTGATTAACCTATTCATTGGAAATGGTGCTAAAACTATTGCCGCTGCCTTCAGTGACTTTTATTTTATTCTACAGTCAGCTGCAACAAGCTTTCCATGAGATTTTTCAATCTTTTTTCGGTAAATGTAACTTATCCTCGCTGCCACATCCGAGCACTAACCCTACACGGACCAAGTTATAGTCAGATTCGACATTTATTTCTCGGAACGTGTGCTTTCCCACCTATACCTTTACGGCTCTACAGTTTCGAATTAACCAAGGCTTAACTAGCAAGCTTCGCCAGTAGTTATTTGACACAGTTCCGTACTCTTTAAGACATCATTTTTTGACTGCGTATAGACATCCTCGTACAAAGCCCATCAACTCAAATGGGTATAAGATACCAGAGTCCAAGCTTCAGCCCTGTAAATAAGGACCGATCAGTTACGGCTTATTATCATTGAATATTGATTTAAGTTGACTTTGACAAAAAGTCCGAAGTAAGAGTCGTTCTTGTTCAAAAAGCTGTTAAGGCGGACGATCTCTCCATGTAATTATTAATACCACGAGAATAGAGGGTCGTGTTACTGCTTGTACGATTATTATAGTAAACCTGGAAAACTATCTCAAGGGACTAGTACTTGGCATGCTTGCATATGCACAGCTAGGTAAAGTCGGATTGGGCGTGATTCTTGTCCCAAGATAGCCAGACGCAGCAAAAACCACTTGTTTTCATGCCAAGTTTCGAAATAACTCACTCTAAACGGACGGACACTACCATTTTGGTGTGTTACAGGTGTTACGTTGCCTTGAGTACGTTTCATTCCCTGCCCCTCACGAAACTCGCGAACGCCATGACAGCTCCCGTACTCTGGATGGTTAAAGAACTGTCCCTAATCCCATAAAATTAGTCCATCTAATCTAAGACGACCACACATAACCCCATCAAACTGTCAACCTCAACATGGATTCATTTATTATAATTAAAATCTAGTAATAACGTAGTCATAATATATGAATTTAAGTAGGTTTTATTATTTGTAGTTAGGATAGTTCAAATTTCAATTTAGATATGATTAACCACACGATTTCCAAGAAAAAAAAAAAAATAAAAAATATGTAACCTCGTATATTATGTACAAAATCTACGATTATAGGGATTTGGGCTTTGAGAGAAAAAGTTTTACAATAGGAATGCTAACAAATCCAGTTCAATGACATATATTGTCACGTTAGTTATAATTTAAGCAAAAAAAAAAACTATGTATATAGCTCTAGCTCGGCGATTAGAGTAGAAAAAAATGAAAAAAAAAAAAACTCACCACTATCCAGAGATTGTGCACAATATCCGTTTCTGTAGGTTTTTGTTGCTGCCTTTGATGTTGTTGTTGTTGAAAATAAAATCTTACGCCAAACTAACACTACACCACACTATAGGTTATCAAATTAAAAGTTTTTATAACGTTTCTTAGAATAATTATTTAGGATTTTCCACTTTTAGCAAATTTAGCAAATTAAGATCACTAGGTAGATATTTCCATTTTTTTTTCCTTCTTTTACCTTTCTTTTCCTTTTTATTATTTTAAACATGTACCTACTTTTTTGTTAGGATCCTTTATCTAATATTCGAATTATGGATATTATTTTAAATCGTATTTTGTACTATTAGAACACAAAAAAAAACACAAATAACCACAACTAGAGCACGATTCCGCCACGCTTCGCTCAAACCCCGAAACCACTGAGGACGACGATCTCCACACACTTGCTGCAAAAATTCCGATTTTCACAATCATCACGAGAAAAAAAACATTGAATTGGTTAGGCGATTGATTCGCTCCTTGATTGGGAACTATGGGTTTTCTCTTCGCGCGATTGTCTGGGTTGCGGGATTTAGCTGATGTGCTGGGTGCAAGTCTCCACTTGTTGGGTGGGTTTAGGGGCTTAGGTGGTGATTCGTTAATTCAGCCTGTGCTGAGAGGCTAACGAGCGCACTTGCTAGATCTAGCGGATGAGTACTCCCGGTACGTAAATGTGGTGGTATAGGTGGAAAGCAGAGTTTCTCTGTTGTCACCACTAATGGAGAATTATTTCTTGCGTTTGTGCCTCAGATTTGATCGAGCGGTGTGTAATGAGGAGGAGAGCCGAAAGAGTTATCGAATTTGGGAGGGCAGGAGAATAATGGTGACTCTGTATCACCACGCAGCATGGATTAAAATTCGCTTTTTCTTGCACTCCCACGATAAAGGGCTTACGGGGTGACTCCAAAGCACCGAATAATTGAATTGGCCTGTGATAGGGAAAAAACAAAAAAATATATAGCTCTCACTAGTACGTACAAAAGGCGTGCTTTTTACGAAAAAATTTACCTGGGAGGTTTTAGTACGAGTTGAGTATTTTTTTTTTTTTTTTGTACAAGGTGGCGCAAAAATAACCTTCCGATGTTTTTTGGCTGTAATTTAAAAAAAAAATGAAAAACTTTGATTCTTCTTGTGGATTATTTTTATTTGGTCTTTTAATTTTTTTTACATCAAGTCGAGAATATTATGTCATGTAAATGGCCGCTGCCACAGTTGATTGTCATTTGAGCCCTTTTTATGGCATTTTCCATCACTTTGGCCAAAACTTCCGGCGATAGGTCCTCACATTCTTGAGTCACCAATATTCCGCGTTCTGGAGCAGTGTAGCGTAACATTGTTTATTAACGTGTATTTCGCATGTGTTTACTACACAAATGTCAAAACAGAACTGACATTAGGGGCCAATCGCAAAATTTATAGCATTTTCTGATAGGAGGATTACTTTTGCGCCACCTTGTATTTCGTTTTTATTTCCTGCTATGTGAGATGCTAAAAAGAAAAGAATTCTTACGGTATAGCACTGACCAAAAGATGCGAATTACCTTGAAGAAGTTTTGAGACAATCTCGGTTACAGTTCCTTCGTGAATGAAAGCTCGTGAGGAAAAGATCGAGTTTTGAGGCAGTGCCTCCGTTGAGAGTGGAGTAGAGTAGTTACGATTGAGGTTGGCAGCACCTACTTCCTTAAAATGGCTGACTTAGCGAAGGAGGAATTTTCGCTGTGTTTGACATGACATATTGAATTCCACACACATAGTGGCAGGGATATCAAACAAAATATGAAATTAGTATAACATCCGTAACAGTCGGCATTCTGTAAGGCGAAACGCTTAAACGTTTTCATTTGCACGTACGATTTACTTCTGCAACTTGGAGCAAATCCTTCGTGCGCCACGAAAATGTGTCAAAGTTTCCGATTTACAGAATCTGACCCCGTCTATGGTTTCACCAGAAGGACTCCTGTCTTCTATTCTCGTTTCTTTGTTATTCGAAGAAATTGCCAACTGAACTTTGGTGATGGGTAGCTCATTCATCTATTTAGCTCCCAGGCAGCTCCAAACGTACGTAAAGGGAGAGTATTTTGAATTTTGTCGATTTCTTCGTATAGGGTTTGCAGATATAGATCCATCCAAGCCCAGCACGTTCAAGTGGTTGGTGAAAGTGAAGAAACCGTGAGGACATCAGTCCGTTGTCCATAGTCCCTCTCTCTAAATGACAGATGGAAAGCTGTAAATATCGGAAAGCTGCCAATCACAAATGCTGACAAGCCCCAGCGTCGAAAAACCTACTCCGAGCATTGTTTTGCAATTGCATTCATTCATTCCATTCCTCTGGATGCTCAGTGTCTCAATGAACCCTTTTATTGAGGGGCTCTTGGTAAGGCTTTTGCAATTTGAGACTAGTTCGGCATGCATTGTTCAGAGTCTGATCAGATCCCATTCGGTTAAAAGAGTCCGGATAGACAAGACCAAAACCACAGGAAGGTACAGTAAGGAATTGACTTGTGTAAGGTATCTGTTATTAAAGTGTGAATCACCAAGTTGCCGCTTTCCTAAGTCTCTCCTCTTCAAACATCAGTACAGCACCCAACTTCTAAAAAAAATTTGCTACTTCCTACTTCACCCGAAAGTGTTACCTAAGAGCCAGAAAGGCCAATTTATACTGAGAACGTTAAAAAATACTCAACATACACAACTTTGCATGCGTTGAAACCAACCTTAGGCAGCGGGAGTTCTAGGCACAATCTTAAAAAACTACTCGCGTTGTGGACCTCATTATAAAATCGCCAGCAGCCACCATCAAGAGTATGAAATTTGACATCTTTTCAACTATTTATGTAGACAACAAGAGGCTATATAAATATATATAGAAGTAGACTTCTTCCGAAGAGCATAAACCGGGACACTGCCTTTTTAAAAACCCTGCAAAGACGATGCGACCGAGAAAAAGCTTTGTTTGCAACTATAGGACACAGTCAAATATTTAAAGTCGAAGGCCATCCATAAGTAGGCAACATAGAGGGAGGTATAAGTACCTAATAAGTTAATTTTTCTTCTTTGTAACATTCTGGGTAAGTGTCTTGCATAATGATCTCCAAAATCATTCCCAATCAATATTTTAAATCTTGTTATACAAGGTGTCGCAAAAGTTATCCTCCTATCAGAAAATGCTATAAATTTTGCGATTGGCCCCTAATGTCAGTTCTGTTTTGACATTTGTGTAGTAAACACATGCGAAATACACGTTAATAAACAATGTTACACTACACTGCTCCAGAACGCGGAATATTGGTGACTATTTATTTGAGCAATAATCGGTCGGTGACTATGGCACAACGTGAATTTCGTCGCAGATTTCCTAGCCGTCCAACGCCTACTGGTGAAACACTGCGACGTTTAGCTTTTGGGGCACTGAAAATCCGCGTGTAACCCACGAAGAGCCATTACACCCGCTCAAAGTCACTGTATGGTGTGCTGTTTTCGCTGGAGGAGTCATCGGACCTTTTTTCTTCGAAGACGTCGCGGGCCAAACGGTTACTGTGAATGGTGAGCGCTACAGAGCAATGATCAACGAGTTCTTTTTGCCGCAACTTGATGAATTGGGATTGGAAAACATGTGGTTCCAACAGGACGGTGCAATGGCACACACTGCACGTGCCACAACCCATATGCTGAAGGATGCATTTCCCGGGCGCCTAATCTCCCATTTTGGCGATTTGCACTGGCCAGTAAGATCGCCTGATTTGACCGCTCCAGACTTCTTTTTGTGGGGCTTTTTGAAGTCGCGGGTTTATGTCAACAAGCCTCAGACTCTTGCAGCTCTTAAAGACAATATCCGTCAAGAATGTGAGGACCTATCGCCGGAAGTTTTGGCCAAAGTGATGGAAAATGCCATAAAAAGGGCTCAAATGACAATCAACTGTGGCGGCGGCCATTTACATGACATCATATTCTCGACTTGATGTAAAAAAAATTAAAAGACCAAATAAAAATAATCCACAAGAAGAATCAAAGTTTTTAAATTTTTTTTTAAATTACAGCCAAAAAACATCGGAAGGTTATTTTTGCGCCACCTTGTATATAAAAACGTTCGTGCGTATGTATGACTGACAATCACGGCTGAACCACTGAAGCTATCCCCCTTATATTCACACCATATGTTTGTGTGGTGCTCCGGATGGTTTATGTTTATTTTAGACCCTATAGGGGGCGCTGGGGTCGCTTTTTTGAAAATTCTTATTTATGGACCGATTTGGCTCAAATTAACACCATATAACACTTAAAAAAAATAAAGTTTTTGCCAAGATTTCCCGATAGGTAGCGCTGGGAGATTTTACGACAAGCTAGATTTCCCTGCATATCAATTTTTTTATTAACAACATTAAATTTAATTGTAATAATATAGTTGGCGTTGGTTGTCTATAGGTACATTTTTTAATTTGACATTTCAGTAATTCATATTTCATTTAGCTGTACAATTGTTTGAAAAAAACTCCAAATTAGTTTTTAATCAATTTTAAATTCGATTTCCGGCACAAATAACATAACCAAGGAAAATGTTCTTTTTTAGCATGTACAAATTGCAGAAAAAATTATAAAATGCCTGGACGACGAAGTTTGAACATTGGCCGTAGTGACCGACAAATTCGCAATAGGCAACAAAAAAGAAAGGAGTTAACACCACAACAAGAAGAAGCGGCAAGAGAGGACACACGATTGCGCAATGCAACCACCCGTGCATTAGAAAATGATGCACACCGAATTGAACGACTTGCACAAATGAGAATTAAAACTCAAACATCACGCAATCGTGTTACGGATTCATACAAAAGTGTGGTGCAATTAAATAATCGAGTACCCATGCAAACAACAAGAGCGCTAACACTGTCATCATTCAATCGCATCGCATTTGAATATGATCCAGACATCGAATATTGCGCACATTCGAAAATTTCAATTGGTGACATGGATAAAGAATGCACTTGCACTCTGAAATTCAAAAATGAAACAACAACAAAGTGGTTTTACCTACATTGAACCCATCACCGGAGCCACTGAAAACGCTAATGGATGGCAACACCGCAGAGTCCAAATTATTTTTAAAAAAAATAAGGAAATTTAATAGTGGTTTTCAAATGACTTCCTTCGCCGCCAATATCATTTCTAATACGGATGGACAAGGACGCACATTTAATTCAACATTTAAGATACAAGGCCAGGTCTATCACAAAATTGGCTCTTTACTTCCTCTTTGCACGGAATCACCAAAATTTCTACAAATTTACTTTATGGGAGATGAAGAAGAGCTGTCCAACATCCGTTGCGAGTACAATCACATGCAAGTAATTCAGGAACGTGCTTTCGTTGCCGATTTAGAAACTTTTTTGGCAGAAAAAAATTACCTCATCCGATTGTTTAAGCAAGTTTCCAATCAATTGCAAAACGGTTTTAATGCTCCAGCCGTGAATGAAGTAGGAATAGTAATGGTTGGCGATACATTTGAACAACGTGATATACGAATCATGCGCCGCAACAACACCACACAAGTCATTGCAGATACACATCGTTCTTACGACGCACTACAGTATTCGTTTTCATTTCATTCTTATTAAAAAAGTTCTTACCATTATTGAAATACATTTCAAAACGAATTTTAGGCAGAACAACGTTTGCCGGGTCAGCTAGTAATTCTATAAAATTCTACTCCTATCCATGCGTCGACATTTCCTTGGTAAACCTAATTTAGTCCCGCTTTCAGATACGCATATGATTCCAACTGCCCCTGATAACCTATCTTAGAGAACCCTCACTGACTGTTCGCCGTGCCTTTATTATGCCGCACAGATGTCTAAAATAAAATTTATCTTACCTATCTTTATGAGAAATGTTGCCTGTGAAATTGAATCCTCGGCGCATGCCTAATCACATGGTAAACAGTTGTTCGAAAAGGAAAGGGTTAAGCTAGCCCCTTTCACTCGTCCGCCGTTTGTAGTGCACAGCGATCGCGTACGTAATTATACAGCTCGCGACTTGCATTTATTAACATGCTAACAAGGATCGAGATAGGTGATAGTTGGCGCTCCTTCTGATTGCTCCTACTCTTTCCCTAATCATCACCTTTGAGCAATTATCCCAACAATTTACACTTTAATTGGAGCTGGGGCGCAGCCCCATAAAATAAACTGCGGAGGTTCAAGGAATACCTAATTTGTTATCTATCTTGGCAAATGCAATAAATCCTTTTCCAGGCCTATTTTTATCATCGCGCTTGTTGGGTTTTATGTTTTTGTTTTTTCTCCACTCTCTTTCTCTCGGTTTCTTTTTTTTATCTCTTATACCTATGATTGACTATAATAACCGCGCGTTCGCAGATCACAGGACGTTCGCATATCTGTACGCACTATCTCGAATCGCATCCCCAACAAAGCTTCTGTTTTATTGATATAAATAGTTCCATTAGGGTCGATTAATCATGCACTAGCTGTCGATGGAAATTTATGCCGATCGCTGGTCTCCGTCTATCTTATCATCAGCATTCAGCGCGAAATGGGGTTATGTGTAAGTTGGCAGGGCCACCACACAACAGCAACAGCAACAGTGTGCCGCGGTAACTTCACAAAACATTTTTAGATCCCACAGTGAACGCAAAAGGTATACCAACCTATGAATTCTGATAACCAATCTTCACCTGTAATACAAGCACTCATAGAAAAAAAATTGAGAGAGAGTTTTTCTATCATGCGAGAAGCGAGATATCTGTCAGCTGCAAAGAAATTCCCATGGAACTTGATCTCGAAACAGGTATACCTGCGCGGCACGCGACTCGTGCCCATCGTGTAGGTTCGGGAAATTTCGGCTGCGCACTAAGTGGTTGACCTGTAAGCTGCTCTGCCCTCCGGCGCGTCGTATGCAGTCTGCAGCAGACTTCCTTATAAGAGAACAACAATCACGATCGCAAGACACAATCAGAGACGTCTGTGCCGGGCAGATGTACCCATACTTTGTTGAACCTGTTTTTGCCTCGAGCAGCAGCCAGACCAACCGATCACAACCACAACGATAAGCTGGGGAAGTGCCGACCACATACCCCAGGCTGTGCAGCAGAAAGTAGGGGAAATCTGTTTCTCTTTCTCTTCGTTGGGATTCTCGCTCTCTTTGGATACTTTTTTGTCTTGTTATTATTTATGGCCAAGGTAAGGTAAAGGTAGAAGGTACTTCTTACAAGATCCAAAGAGATCATGGGATTTTTTGCCTTTTACCTTACCTGTGTACAGTGTACAGATTGAGCTGGTGCGAGCACACCTTCAGCTTGGGAAGTACAAAATCAGAAGATCGAGGACGAAGGGATTCATTAAGGGATACGCATCCTCGGAGTTAGCATCTTCACATAGAATTTATTCGAAAAGTATTACAAGTTGTTGCTGAGAAGTTTCATAGTGAATTGACATGATGGCGCTGGGATCGGAAAGACTACATCACATACCGCAGATGCCGATTGGAGGAAACTACCTCAAGCACGTACCCATAGCGCCGGCCGTGGACGGACCCAGGCACAACAAACGTTACGTGTACGCAAATAAGCCGTATGGTGGAATTGAAACAAATCCGTCGGTAATACGGCGCAACGCTCGTGAGAGAAATCGTGTTAAACAAGTGAACAATGGTTTCGTCAGCCTGCGGCAGCATATTCCACAAGCGATTGTGGCAGACTTGAGCAACGGCAAGCGCACTGGTGGCAGCAAGAAGCTGAGTAAGGTCGACACCCTGCGGATGGCAGTGGAGTACATCCGGCGGCTGAAGAGTCTGCTCGACGACGACCACGATCAGGATAGCAACGATGCAGCCAGTTCGATATCGTTCAACAGTCAAAGTTCGGCGGAGGCGTCTGCCGACGAGGTGCATCAACAATCTTCGAATGAAGTCGATGAGTTCTCCTACTACAACCAGCATCAGAACTATGAGAACTACTATGTCACACCGACATCCGCGTGTCAGGATACGGCTTTGATATCGCCAACTTCGTCGTCCTATAGTGATGGATATTATTCTTCAACGGACCAAGTTCCAAAGACGCAAATCAAGTTCGAGAACTCCTTCGATGACTACAACAACACAACGGAGGACGAGGAACTTTTGGATTACATCTCGCTGTGGCAGGAGGACATGTAGATGCTGCACTGCGGAATTGGTGCATTTATGCGGAGCTCTAGTCAAGTTGAATACCGGAGAATGGCCATTGACACTTTTACCTCTAGTTATACATAAATTTTGTTGATTTGTTAGTTTTTTGTTTTGTTTAGCTGTAAATTATGTACAAAGTGAATTATTATATAAGTTTTTTTTTAAGAATGGAAGACAATGATTTAAAATTAGTTTTAGACAACAAACTATTTAAAATAAACAAAAAAAGAAAAAAATGAAAATAATTTGATGCGTTTTGGTTTGCGGTGAGGATGGATTCTTCGATGGAGAGTTTTCAGAAGAGGATTTATTTTTTTTAGGTAATAATTTACAGGACATTGTGCATTGTGGACGTTTAAGAATTTCATGGCTGACTTGATGTGTTTCGGTTTTTATATTGGCCTAGTTTGTTAACGTAAATAGTTTTTTTCCAGTTGAAGGTTATGGAGGTATAGCCAAACAATTTTGTCGAAAATTTGGAGACTGTGTACCTATAGTTGACATATCGTAAAGGTATGTGGCTGACATAGGAAAGTTGAGACCAATCTATACCTAGTCCACTCGTCGACTAGATCTTAGAATGTGCCCATTGATGGATGGGCAGTATATGGCATTGGTGCACGCACAGTCAACGAGTTCGGTTGATTTTTGTATGGTTTTTTTTTAATGTTTTTTTTTGTCTTGCCAATGTATAATAAATAAAATTATAACGTTTTTTAAGCAAGTATTTTTATTAAAACATTTGATACCTTATACAATATTACAACTGGACACAAAACCACAAGGAAAATCACATCACATATACAATACTAGGGTGTCCCAAAAAATTCAAAGTTATTTTTTTTTAATGCATACCCCCCAATTTTTTTCTTATTATGTTAAAACAGTGGAAAATAAAATTTTATAGAATTTGGATCACAGGAACCCGTGCCGACTTGCAAAAACGTAACAGTACCTACTTACATTGCATATATAGGGCGAGCACACATTTAGTCGTCTATGTTCAATAATAATTTCTTGTTTTCTTGTCAATGAGCGTATTGTTTTAAGTTAAGAAACATGTCAGTGGAATTACGCAGTGCTAAAAAGGCCATATTTTTGGTAGGAGATGCTATTCATCAAATAACGGGTTCAAAACTTCCCTCCAACGGACAAGTTCTCCAAGTTTTTTTTTATAACATTCGCGAAGTAAAACTAAGTGTTAATCAAAGTGCAAATCTAGTTATACGGGAGTGTGTTATATTTTGGGAAAAGGCGCGAATACCCACAAAATCGACTCCTAATTGTGTTACAAAACTTAATAAGTTGTACCAAGTTTGGAGAGACTTACAAAAAAATGCAAACAAAACACAGGACGTGTTCAAGCGGCGTCAACAAGATTTTTCAAATAATTTGGATAATTTGTTTGATATTGCACACGCCGATGCGCTTCAATTGATGAAAATTGAAGAAGACAAAATTTTCTTGCAGCGCCAAAGAGAGCCTGGTCGACCCGGTTACCTTGCTGGAGTGGACAGAAAACTGGCAAACAAAGAGGAAAGGACGCGACTCAGGGCTATTAAAGAGGAAACCTGGCGAATGAAATATTTTTCAGCATCTACTTCTACAGCGTCGTCGTCACAAGAACCTTTACAAGATGATTTATCTTCCAGTTTAAGTGAAAATATTGGTTCACAGGAAGATTTGTCATTTGTGATCGAGAATACGCAACCTGAGACTGCTACTTCTGCTACTATTTCTACTAAATTAGTAAAGCAGAATGATTTGGTAACTCCAAAATTAGTAGCTGCATTAGACAGATGCCAGTTGGGTGTGAGAGACTCTGTGTTTATCCTTCAAGCTACAATCGAAGCACTTGGTCATAATATTGATGATTTTCCGATCAGTAAATCATCCATTCAACGAATACGTACGGAAAAAAGAAAAGAGCGCGCGGAAGCAATTAAAGCAAATTTCCAAAATGAAGTACCCGGCTTTGTAACTGTTCACTGGGACGGAAAACTATTGCCTGCTCTGGATGCCCGAAAATGTAAAGAAGAACGCCTTCCTATAGTAATTTCGTATGGAAATAAGGAACAACTAATAGCTGTGCCGAAATTGGAGAGTTCAAGTGGCAAAGAACAGATGCAGGCTGTTTGGAATGCAATTCATGATTGGAATCTGGAAGATCAAGTACAGATTCTCTGCTGTGATACTACGGCCTCAAATACTGGTCGTATAAATGGTGCCTGTGTGCTCCTTGAGCAAAAACTTGACAGGGAAGTGCTTGTTTTTGCTTGTCGACACCACATTTACGAACTGGTGCTAAAAAGTGTTTTCGAAGCTAAAATCAGTCAAGTGACCACAAGCCCTGATATCCCAATATTCAAAAAGTTCAGAGATAATTGGAAAACCGTCGACCCAAATAAGATTCAGTGCTATAGACAAAACGTGGAAAGATACCTAACTGCTTCCAAAATTGAAGATCTGCTTGAATTCTATCGCATTGAACTGACCAAAAAAATAGTGAGGGATGACTATCGAGAGTTGATAGAGCTCTCAATCATATTTTTAAACGGAGATAAAGAACGAAAATGCAAAATTAGGCCACCAGGTGCTATGCACCAAGCCCGATGGATGGCAAGAGCTATCTATTCACTGAAAATAACGTTGCTTAGTTCTCAATTAAAGTTAACCAGCAAAGACAAGGCAGCTCTGCTAGACGTTTGCTTGTTTATTGTGACAACTTATGTCAAGCCATGGCTTCAATGTATTTTGGCAGTAAAAGCACCTTACCAGGATTTGTGCTTTCTGAAGTCATTGAAGTCTTAGGAAAATATTGACAAAAGCATTTCGAAAGCAGCTCTACAGAAGTTCAGCCAACACTTATGGTATTTGACTGATGAAGCAGCTATCCTGTCACTATTTGACGATGAGGTGGGCCAAAAACTAAAAGTTAACATTTTGAAGAATTTGTCGAAAGAAAATGTATCAACCCTTGGCAAACGATACATCCTATCGAATGAAGAACTTTGCGGTTCATTGTACGGTAAGTATGATATATTAATATTGTTATTATTAAAAGTTTTTTCTATAGTTATCTGTCTATATCTTATGTTATTTCACTCAACTTATGAATTTTTTTTTTTATCTTAGAGAAAAACATAAATGATTTTATTTCAAGGAAGAGTAAGGATTTGTTCTCTCGTCTCAGAATTGATGACAGTTTTCTTCGTGAGTGTCCTTCAACATGGGAAACAAACTCCTCTTTTCTAGAGGCCAAAAATACAATTTCTATGCTAAGAGCAGTTAACGACACAGCAGAAAGGGCAGTTAAACTAATGCAAGATTTTCATGGTTTATTAACGGTTCAGGAGGAACAAAAACAATTTTTGTTACGTTGTGTACAAGAACACAGGAAGATCTACCCTGACTGTAAAAAAGACACGTTAAAAAGAAAATATTCTTAAATAAAAAGCGTATGTATTTTTAAAATACAATATATGATTCTAACAGGTTGGAATATTTTTTTTTTTTTGAAAACAACATGAATTCTTAAGATCCCCCGAAGTAATCCAGTACAAATACGCACATAGTAACTAAATCATCAAGTCGGCACAACTTCCTGTTATCTTAGAGCTATAATATTTCATAACCGAGCTAATAGGGCTAAATGGACAAAAATTGGAGGGTATGCGTTTTTGATATCCCAAAAAAAAAAATTGCTTAGTGTGATGGGACACCCTAATACAATACAACTTAAGTATACACACCACATTCATTAAACACCTTTTATTAATTACAATTTAATACACAAACACAATAATACACATAACCATCAACGACAAAACAGTTTTAAAATAGTATTTTTCGGTTTGAATCTTTTATGATTATTTTAACGGTATAAACATATCGTCCATTAGAAGAACCGCACTTGCAGATATCGGCACTTCACTAAACAATCTGTTCTGTTTTTACCGATTAATCTTTGCCCTATAATCGGCCAAACCATTTTGAACGGCATAAGCCTAGGTATATGGCTTTAGAAAGAAATGGAACTAAAAACTAAAAATTACATTTAGAAAAGGTGTCCGGAAACTGAAACTAGTTCATATTTCATTACCGGACACAGGGCCGGGCCAACTATATGTGCCAGATGTGCAAGTGTACAGGCCACGAAGTTCTGGGGGCGCATTGCTAGGAAAGAAAAACTGATTGTATCTTGCGCGAACAAATACTGCCATTTGCATTTTAAACAAAAAGCTTGTTCAAATAAGCCGAAAATAAAAACATCTATCACACCTGTGCTGAATTATTTCTAGCACATTAACTCACATCACTTGCAATGTTGTAACTTCAAGGAGAATCTAACTCAGTATATCGCAAAAAAAATCCCACTAGATCTATGCAAGTTCACTTCTAACCTACATAATCTCAAAATAATCCACACTGTTCATGTTCCACTTACACTTTACAAAAAAATCTCAAAGCTAAAAATACCTCAATAAAAGAAAACCATTGAAAGTCTACCTCCTGAGTTATGTGGAAAAGACTTATGCATGTGTGCAAATATGAAAAAAGGGCGCTTTCTGTAAATCTTGCACAGGGCGCTAGTTTGGCTGGAGCCGGCACTGCCCGGACAGGTAAGTGATGTGGTGTGCAGCGTTACCTCTGCAAATTTTTACAAAGTGTCCAAAAAGGTATCCGAGAGGTAAAAAAGTGTCCCATAGACTTTGAATAAAAACGTAGCAACATTCAATACAATATTTATTAAAAAAAAAAAACAATTGATTCAAATACATTAATTCAGTTCTGTCAGCATTGGCTAACAGTAGAAAAATATAATTTTATAAAAGAATTGGTAATATTTATACACAGGAAACAAATTTAATGAATTTCTAAAAAGTGCCCAAAATCGATTATTTTTTTAAAAGAGGTGTCCTGGTGATCGAAAAGGTGTCCAATTGACACTAAAGTGTCACTAAAGTGTGCCATATAAATTATCGATTAACAATAAAATCAAAACTCCATGAAGAGTTTAATTAAGAGTAAACAATAATTCAAATTACAATAGTCTTACCATGTTGGCTTTTTTAAGATAAGATTCTTTCTAAAGATTCAAATGAGAACAATTTTAGCTACAGTTTGGTGCAATCACCTTGTTTCTACCTACCCTGCAAAACAGTTTTTTCTTCTGTAACAACGACTTAACTCAATGCAAGTAAAAACATCGCATTTGGAATAGCCTCTTAATTCTGAAGTAAATTGTAGCCTTCTCCTCAATTGCTCTCCTGAAAAATGTTAAAAATCGACTTAAGCCATTTAACCTTTTGATCAAAGACATTATGGTTGGAAGTGAAATATGGTAACTTATTAAAAAAATTTAACTTTGTAAAAATCTGCAAAATGAGTTTTACGTGTCACAATATGTTAACAAAAGCCATATTATTACTTCGTAAATTGTAAGTTTGATTGCTTTCTAATTGGAATATTTCCGCTTTGTTTAAAAAATTCCTTAAGTACCTTAAAAACATACAAATGTCTTAATGGTAAAATGTGAAGCTTTTTAAACAGGGGCCAATAATGAGTGCGACGATTACATCTACAAATAAAACGTACTAAATGCTTCTGTGTAATCTAAACTGGTCTAAGAGCATTACGATATGAACCAATCCAACTAATAATAATAATAATAATTCCATATTGCAACTTAGAGCGAGCCAGACCAAAATAAAACTTTAATAATAAAGGGTGTTTTTTTTTTAGAGGTATAGAACTTTAAAATGGAATATAACATAGATGATTTTTTTAAGTTGACATGAAATTTACTTTATTCGAAATATAATCTTCTCGAATTATAATTTAAATATGATTTCTGGCATATGACCGCCACGGCTGGCTCGGACGTAGTCTAATCTGAAGGTCCAATTTTCGATTACTTTTTCCAACATTTGTGGCCGTATATCGGCAATAACGCGGCGAATGTTGTCCTCCAAGTGGTCAATAGTTTCGGCTTATCGGCGTAGACTAGCGACTTCACATATCCCCGCAGAAAATAGCCAAGCGGCGTTAAATCGCACGATCTTGGAGGCCAATTCAAGGGTCCGCAACGTGAAACTATGCGGTTACCAAACGTTTCCTTCAATAAATCAACTGTGGCACGAGTTGTGTGACATGTTGCGCCGTCTTGTTGAAACCACAGCTCCTGCACATCATGCTTGTTCAATTGATGAACGAAAAAGTCAGTAATCATGGCTCTATAGCGGTCACCATTGACTGTAACGTTCTGGCCAGCATCGTTCTAAAAGAAGTACGGACCAATTATTCCACCAACCCATAAAGCACATAAAGCACACCAAACAGTCAGTTTTTGTGGTTAGAACAGTGTCTCAATATACACTTGAGGCTGACAAAATGGCCGCCAGCTAAAATAGTGTTGCCAACTTAAAGTTCTATGACCTGACTTGACTTGACTAAGGTGGCGCTACAGTCCGGGTGGACCTGGGACTCAACCAATGAAGTTCTTAAAGTTCTACACCTCTAAAAAAAAAAACCCTTTACTTCATTGGAGCAATAAGGTTTAATAAGATACAGTTTACGAACAACAAGATTCATATGTATTAGATTTTATAGTTTGGATATGATCCTTCCAGTTTAAATTATTGTCTATTAAAACTCCTAGTTCTTAACTGACTCAATTTTAAAACAATTGTTAGAGCATGAATTCGTTTACCAAATGTATGGAGCGGTAGACTAAATCGCTTACAGCCATTCCCATGAAAGAGAAGATTGTAATAAAACAAAATACAAAACACTATTAGATATTTTAAAGTTTACTAGTTTTTTTTTTTTTTCGCTAATAATCAACTTATGGGCAACCATAAGCTTAATTTTTCTAGGTCCCCTGAAAATTTAGCAATACATTCAAACTCGTTTTGACATGAGTATATGAACGTTATTTCATCAGAAAAGACAGTAACTAAGCCAAACAATAATTGCTGGTTAAAAAGCGAGTTCGAATCTATCAAAAATGGAAGCGGTCCCAGAACAGAACTTTGAGGGTCTTCATTTTTCAAAACACGAGGTTCACTAAAGATGACTTTAACTTTTTGTTGCCTATAAATTAAGTATGTCTTAAACCAACTGAGAATAGTTCCTCTAAGTCCAGCATTATAAAGCTTAGCTACTTAGTAAAATCTGGTGGTCAACCATATCGAATGCCTTTGTGGATAATGGCCATATACAGGTTAGGACAAAGTTTTCCATCTTATGCTGAACACACTTTCGCCATTTTCTGCCTACGTTACGCCTGTTCACTTTGCTTCCCATGTTTCTAGTTATAACATCTGAGAGGAGCATTTCAAAGGTTAACAAAGTTGCAGTTGATAGTAAGTCCAAATTTAATTACTATTTCTAGCAAGTGACAATCTATACCTCAATTTGTCTGCAAAAATAAAGCAATTTCCTCTCGACTTGACTAATTCTAATGAAATGTCAAAATTATAGGGGCAAACGACATTAGGCCTGCCACACGACTAACATGATAAATTATGATTACCGGTGATCTTTTTACGTTTAATGTCCTCACCGCATATAATATCGCCGATAGCTGGCGGTGGTGCTCTGCCTTGTGCCTTGATTTCGCGAAACCTCAACAAACATGACCACCTGCTGTGCGTGTGCAAACGCGCAGCCATCACCAAAAGGACGATAAACAGAAAAACAAAAGTAAAACCAAAAGCAAGAAAGAAAAAAAGACGACAACTCCAAATTCACCTGTACAAATTTAAATCCTGTGCCGGGGATTACACCTGCAATCGATCGCATGGTATCGCAAAATGAAAGATCCTTTTTTGCGCGATGCGCCAGTGGACAAGAGGCGGATGACCAACAAAAAAACGCAAAAGCAAATAATCCTTAAGCCCCTGCATTATAGGGGCGTTCCCCAATGTCAGGGGACAGCCCATTTTCATTGATGCTGTCTCAAATGGTATCTTTAGTTTTCTTATATTGACAATAGTCCTTGACAATTTTATTAGGCCACAAACTGTCAAAGTCAAAGTGGCCTTGATTTTATCTTCAAAGGTATGCGGGCGTCAACCATGTTATAGTTCATTGGAAAGCTATATGGCTCTCCTTATTGTGCATTCTTTCCGCCTGTCTGCGTGGCGATGGTCATGTCATGTGCTCGTTGAATACATTTCCCTAGTGATTTCCTTAATAAATCATAAAGATGGAATCGCAAAAAGTCGCATACATTACAATCAATTGAACGACACACGGTCTGTTGGCATTTTCTTCACACACATCGTGTTTGGCTTTGCACCGTGTTCGATGGACGTATGTGCGCATGTGATTTTTGTTGTTTTGTATTTCCTCTCGTTCTGGTTGTCCGAGGACTACCGCGATCGTCGGCTGGAATATTGAAGCCGGAAATCATATTTTTCGATGGTCAAGATGGACATACCCGTGGAGGAACTTTCATAAGAGATGCTTTTGTTTACGTTGCCAAAGCAGAAGTGCATATGCAACCACATTTGACTTGACAGACCTACATATCTTCACTGAAATATATAGAGAAAATGTTAAAGCGTTCCCATATTCGCTAGACCGAGACCTCATAATCCGATTAACTCGCTGTCCAAGCACTAGTGTCAAATAAAACGACCTTCGCATTGAAAATTTATTACTTTATTGCGATAGTGGTGGCCTGCAGATAAATTAACTGAAAAGACTGGAAGATTACGCGCACGATAGGTACCCTACCCAAATAGAGAAATAAATTATCGATCGCGTCAAAGGTGGGTCGGCGATTTAACTTTCTCTCAATTGAAACCCTTTTCAAATCGCGTCCTTTTAAAATGAGAAATAAGCATTAGTGTCATTTAAAGGACCTCTTACGGAGAAAGGCCATCCAGAATTATGATTGCGGTCGTAAAGTCGGCGAACAGCTACATTGAATTCAATCATATCTATCCCAGTATCGGGCGACACACGACAGGTAGTTAGGTTAGGTCTATTGCCAGTTCTTCGAAAAGAAATTCCCGGCAAAGTCCTTTACAGTTAAGGATCAATTTTAATGCCGTTTTGTCGGCTATTAATATTTAAGGCATCTCTAATTAATCCGCATGCTGGGAAATTATTGTTTTGCTATTATTTCACACAGGACTTAACGCAGGCATTTGTTGCGCCCCTCTAACAACTTCTCAATGTTTATCTGTGTAACGAAATCAATGAAGGAATAAACAAAACACCCTTTAACATTGAACGGAATGAGCGTTTAATGTTTTGTTTAATAGGGGAACCAGATAATTGGGCGTTGACCACGCGTCGAACGAAATGTTGGTGATTCGTATCTTGGGAAAGGCTTGTGGTTTGTTTGATTAGGCACGGTGTTATGTACCTATGTGCGGACCTGCACTGATTTGTTTAACTAGGTGGTGCCGAAAAGGCGGACAAATTTTTAACTATAGGTATTTGAAAAAAAAAAAAAAAAACTTTGGGAACAATAAATCGCCCAATCAGGCAAAAATGTTCACCCTGAGATTAAAAAAATGATTTAGAACAAGTGATGCACTGTCAGGTTGCGTAACTCGTTTAACATCGCACTTTAGAAAATTGTGCGTAACTCACAAGCCACCACCAGGGGCACTATTTTTGAAAGGTATGTGCACTGAAACCATTGGCACAACTTAACACCTGTCAGTAGCGCGTTTGCATATGCAACTGGTTTATCTTGTAAATGAGGGAAAGTTAAGCATATTATGCAATCATCAAAAAGGGACACACAGCAAAGTCATAGAGTCAGTAATACCATGTTCCCACCAACGTGATAAGGGACTTTGCGAGGCCCTATATAGTAATCACATTTAGTGACCAGGTTAGATTTTTCGACCTCACAGAGTCGAAAAACCATTTTACGACGATAAAAACTGTGAATTTACTATTAATCAATATTTATATGGGGAAATACACTAATAATCAACTTTACATAACAACCAGTCTAAAAGAATTACTTTTACCATGTAAATTCACGTTTTTTGAGTTATGACATTTTTCGTAATTTTTTCATTAAAAAAAGAATGTATTATTTTGAGTTCAGCCACTTTAGTAAATTTCTTTTCGAGTTGTGACGATTTTGATGTATTTGTTTCTAAATAGTTAAATCAATTTTTTTATAATTATAATTCTAAACTAAAACCAAAGTCATGAAGGTTTTAGTTAGTTAACCAAAATGAAGAAAAATGATCAGTATTATATTCCTGTTGTACTGCCTGTTCTGTAACTTATCACTCACGAAAATTATGTGAAAAACGATGGATTCGAAATAAATTTATAAATTTCCTTTGGTTTTGTTCCGAATCCTTTAGTTTATCACCTAGTTTTTGCGAATGATTAGTTACAGAACAAAGGACCTGTACTAAATCCTTAACTCACCCCGCTTTTCTTTGACCCTTTCTTCTCTTTAAACTGAAAATTATATAAAATCTTATACAAATGGCAACATAGATGTTTTTATTTATTGTTAAACTACTTTTTTTTTTTGGAAAAAGGAGGATAATAAAAATAAATTATCATTACAAACAAAAGTTGGGACTCAATCAAGAACTGTATTGGGGAAACTGTGTAATTTTTCTGTTTGGCCTTAATAAGACGAATTTGTGTGGGGACTTCTGGGTTTTGCGAAATTTTATAGAAATTGTTTAGAGCATTTCTTGATGTGGTTGGCATTTCATCGAAATCTTGAGTTGTCGCGTTCACATTGTCATTGTTAAGAATTTCGAAAGTTCTACTTTCCGAAATTTAGATTTCGAAAAGTAGAACTTGTGGAGCTTGCTGTATTATAAAGGATCAAATCGTTAAAATTCCTTGTTTCAGGAGTGATCAAAGGTGTTGAGAAGCTAAGAACATCTTCAGGGGTCCTCAAACTAATAAAGTCTGTTTGCTCGTTTTGAAACGAATCGAAAAAGGTTGAAAAACTTGTTACTGGATGTTCTTTTTTGGTTACTAACTGCACCATCAATCTAGAACGACTCATCGAATTCATTATAAATACCTACTAAAAAAGTAAAACTGAAGAACAAAACTACGTTTTCTAAAGGTTCAAGTTACAATAAGACCGAATCTGGACTCAGAATCGTTCGATCACAACAGGAATTTTAAATTATTCTCGCGAGAAAGTCATAAAAAATTGTTTTTTGAAACTAGCTCAGTTATAAACCGTTAAAAGAGTTTATATTCAGCGATAAAAAACGTTTATTTTCAGATTTTCATACGAAAAAATATCGAAAACGTGAAGTGGTAGAAAATTTCTGAATTCAGATTTTAGGTCAGCATGGCAAAATGATAGCTTTTTTTTATCTAGTGTACTTTATTCATCTAAAGTGTCATAATTCGAAAAAACATGAAAAAATGTATGAATAAGGGCTTCGTTTCGATTTGTATTTGTATTTGTAAAGTAGGTATCTGCCATAACAAGCAAACGATTTTAGAAGAAATTGAAAGAATTTGATATTAAATTGAGCTTTAAAAACATAAAACTTTATTTAAACAACAAAACTGTATTAACTCTAAATTAGAACTTTTCATTTTTCTAAATAATAATTTATAATTTTAAAAACTTTTTTTGTTTTTAAAACTAAAAAAATGCGTTTTTTGAGTTGGGACACTTTTGTAATACATGTGCGAATATATAAAAATTGAGCTATAAAATTGTGTTCGTTTGTGGCCGATTCAAGCTTTAACGGATGTACCGATTTCAACCAAGTTTTCACACATCTTTGATATTGGTCTACGTATGGTTTTTGTTAAGTTTGGTTGAAATCGGAAAACGTATGTGTGTGTTGTGCGTGTGTGAAAAAACACATGAACTTCATTAATATTGCGTATACAGCTCAACGGCAGCAGCGCGATACAGATAAACGTTTAATGTTGCTTTTGCTCTTTTTGTAGCTGTGTATTACATATACATTCAATGCATTGTAACGCGTGCAATAAAGGAGAATGCGACTATATGATTCGCCACACAGTAGTTGTCCTCTTCTTTTTTCCATGCTTCGCTATTCTTTGAAGCTATGCGCTACATAGCATGAAGCATATTATATTGCTTTGTTGCCGTGTTTGTGATGTCATTTGAATAAGAGTCATTTTTTCTATTTCGATGAAAGTTGATAAGAACTGGTTCATTTTTCTTTTCATATTTTCGTAAGTTTGTTTGCATAATAAGTGTTGTGAATTAAAAAAAGGGGTAAAAACAAAAATGGATTAAGTATGGTACCAAGTTCGCCGGACCAGCTTGTTTTCCATATAAAATTACCCATTGTGACCTACAAAATATTTGGTGTCAAGGGTTAAAAATGATTATTAGTAAGGGCCTTTGTCTACCTCAGCTCCAATATAACCTGCCAAGGAGAGATAGGAAATCAGCGAAGGCAGTTTCTTCAACCTAAGAAGGCAATCGGATAAAGTTTTGGCTTTATGGTACACAAACATGAGCCTAGTAAAAAACGCAAAATACTTTAATTGGTTTTCGGTCCCGGGTGCAAGGGTACTCAACAGCAACATCGACCAATAGATGTCAAAAACGAAGTCTTCGACTCAACCTAGAGTTGAGAGTAGAGTTTGGTTGTACTTTAATGGTAGTCTAGGTTGAGTCGGAGATATCATTGACTGCATTTGATGTTGGTGTTAGAGGTCCCTTAAAACCGGCACCGACCATCTTTCTTACGTTCCATCCCGGACCTTAAGTCAGTAAGAATGAAGTTTCAACAGAAACTGGTTAAAGAGACCACAATTTAACAGCAAACTTTAAAAGCTATACCTAGACCTACATTAACGTAGGCGAAAAAATGCACATCAAGCATGTAGAGTAAATGGAAAGCAAAAGCAACGTTCCCGCCCGCAGTCACAGAAGTAAAGAAAGACCTATCCTAAGGAGTACCATTCAGCTTTCAGAAATTCATTCCTGCTATCAGCTTTCAAAGTAAAGTGATATGAAAAGGTTTGGTTATGGGTTAGAGGTGCAGTTTGCCCTTTATATGCAATTTTCACCCAGAAGCCATTGAAGTAGCTAACAAAACCATTCCAATCTGTGGATGAATCTTCTTATATCTGATAGAGGTATTCTTTTTTAGATCTTTTAAGCCTTCGAAGAACATTGCTCTTAAACAAGAGTTGTGGAATTTATAGAGGGCTGGGCAAAAGAAAAGTTCCACAGATTTTATCTCCTCTTCGCACCGTAGGTGCTGCTCTATTGTTCTTTTGCCAAATTTAATGTGGGACTATCAATGAATCTCTTAGCTGCGTTGCAAGCTGGTAGTACCTACTTGTCGGTCAACTAATAGTATATCTGGCCAGTTCATCCTTTTTCTGGCCTCTTTCCCTTCTAAACATGCGTACAGATTTTCAGCTTACCAAATTGGAGTTTATCGCCTTAAGTGCTGCTTGGCTGTCCAGGCTGAGGGTAATTTTCACTGCTGGTAGTTCCCTCGCTAAGACAGTTTAAGCCGTTTTTTTAATCGCGTGGATCTCAGCCTGAAAAACGCTGCAGGAGGATTCCGGCTGCCGTTCCATTCTCTGTCTTTGTTGAAGATGCGTATACCTTTTATGCCGGTACTCGGGGAGAGCCAGTCCTGCCTGTCCGCTATACAGACTTTAAATTTCTTGTCGAAGTCATACTTGGGTTTTTAGTCCGTGAGTGTCATAAGTCCGCTCCGATCAAAAGGTGGCAAGTATGCGTGAACACATCAGCTGATTCATCATTCGCCATGTCAGTTCAGGGTGCTCCATTCAAAACATCTACTTAAACTCACTTAATTCATAACACTTCCTTAACAGACTCACCGATTCAAATTAATCCAATCAACCGTAACAGAACAAAGAACTTCACGGCTGCCCTGCAACTGCCCGCACTCATGCTACAGGTTGCGCTCAAGAGGGCACACTTGTGAAGTGAACTCATGTAAATGTATAAAACTCATTGAGACAACCTTATCTGATCCGGGGTACAAACGTAATTGCACCCTTTGAATACAAATTTCATGCTTCTCGTTTTATTTGGGCTCATGCGGATTGAATTACAGATGCAGATAACTTGGTTTACATGCTACGTTGCAATTATTGTGACGAGTTGCACGAGCCCATACGAATTTACCAGTAAGCTGCGTAGTTCATTACACGAAGTGAAATTCTGTGGTTAAGAACCACGTGCCACCATCCGTCACTTCTGTGTTGGCAAAGGGGGGGAAATGTCAAAACTGGTTATCTTAAGGAATGGATAGGTACCAATAATCGAACCACACGCGTCAGATAATCTCTTTTGACCACAATTCAAGTTATCTTCCGGGTTGTGCTTGGAAAAGGTGTTTAATTGGCGTCTGTACATATTCTGATGTGCTGCGGATTTGAGGAGGAAACTTGTCGGTGCAGCCTGCTGGCAAATGAAAACTGCTTCTACTTTCGCCGATACCTTCAGTAGCTATTCACAATCAAATTCTATTTAAAATTACGGCTTCTTAAGGTGCGAAATATCTATTGGAAAATGCGCCGATATACGACAGGACATCTGCTGTTTTCTCTGTTGGTATAGAGGTGAAATCCTTTTCGGCAAACAATGTCACACAATGTGAGAGATTTGTAAATATTGTAGCACCCAGCATGCGCCACAAAGTTGCATTATCGGTTTTACGCTACCATTCTTCGGTCAACACAATTGCCGCCGGACAAAACCAAAAATGTAGTATGTGCCGAAGGCTTTCCGGCTGTTGTTTTACCATATGATACATTCGTTTCGGCTTTTGCTATTTGGTGTCAAAGGACATTGTCCGCTGTCATGCTTTCTCCCTGCAATGAAAGGGCGTGAATTGTTGATTGCATTTGAATGTGCAAAGGGACTAAGGTCATTATTTGGTATAATTTTCATGAATAGACGTGTCCTTTGTCTGCCATCCTGTCTGCCATTGTCTTTGGCGAGTCTGAAATGTCCCCGACTTCTGAATGCATATAGAGAAAGGAAGCCGATTTTGCAATTTCTTCAAATTGGTCAGTTTTGTAAATCCTCTTGATTTTGTAAAAACTATCAAACTTCGAACAAATGCTTGATTGGGTTTAAGTTGACGTTTCTAAGTGACAGTTCTTGATAGCTATGACCATGGTGTCGAGCGTGATTGGCTGTCAAATCCCTAAAGGATTTGAATATGTGTCGCTAATGATTCCACAACGTCAGAGTGGTTATGTTTGTTCTAGTAATTGTACCCGTATTCTTGTATATCCCAAGTGGAAATTCATTAGGACTATTGTGGAAAGGACACTCGAGATTTTCTTTTGTTACTAGCTGTGCGTTTGAGTGGAAGTCTCTTTGTCTGCCGCTGGCGAATGATTAATCGATTTCTGTTGCATTTGCTGGTCGGTGCCAACCAAAAGGATGCCGTTCTGGGAAAGATCGTTTCATGGCTCTGGTTCCACGGAATATGTCGCTTGTGTGCATTTTTCAAGCACCTTTAGGGAAAAATAGGGTTCAAAATTAATCTAACGCGGAACTGTCCAAAGTTTTTATCAAGTAATGTGTTGGAGTCTTAAGGTTTTCTGAAAATAATTTCAAAGGCGAACTAAAAGTAGCTGTGCGCAGACACCAGGCGAGACCCATGTTTGTAAATCAGAGTTCGTTCAGTCCCAGACTGTAAGGACTGTTGTCGCCTTTTTTCATCAGCAAAGGCAATCATTTTCCCCTAAATTCGAGAAAAGTTTCCCTTTTTTCCCACTAAGTGAAATTTGCCTATAAGCTTAGTACGCTGCTCGAGCTAAATTTTCGCTCCCATACAAACTACTGTCCAAAATTTAGCTGAGCTAAATTTAAGCGAACCTATTTAGATGAGTGGTACGCAGCTCGAGCTTAGCAATCAAACTTTTGCTTCAGAATGTACTTCATGTGTCTGTTAAAATTTAGCGTGCCCATTAAATGGGTCGGCACATTTTCTCAAGCTAAATTATGACAGATCCTTGTGTATTTATTGTTCTGCTGCGGAAAAGTATGCAAGGATGAACTCTTTTAATTATTACATGGACGAGATGTACCTAGAATCAGACATAAGAGAGAGAGAGAGAGATATAAGAGAGAATTATATTTTTGAAGGAAGTTTCAACGGCGTACTCTATGTCAAAATTTAGCTAGGACTTTAGCTGATGTTATACCTAGTATGCTGTTGCAGGAAAGCTAAAATTAAGCGCCTCTCCAATATTTCTCTCCACCGCTCCGCTTAATGTTCGCTTAATTTTGACAGTGTAGGTTCCGTCAAAAAAAAAAAAAACTGTGTTGGAATTTTTTTTTTTTGGTTTTTTTTTGTACTTCCTCAAAAACCTCTGCCAGGTACTCCTCGTTAAAATATTCCATTTCTAAAAGAAATTAAATTAACAACAAAGAATTTTTTTGTGTTGAACTTACCATTCTCCATACAATATTATTTTGTTTTCGTTTGAAATACCGATATTTTCCCTGATCTGTCAAAATTTAGCTGTGAAAAATTTGAGATTTTTCGTACAGCGGCTAACAAATTTAGCTTGAACTGCGTAGGCGTACTGCTTTGCTTAATTTTATCTTTGGAGACATTTTTGTATGGAAGCATAATTTAAGCGCGAGCAGCATAATATGCTTTGAGAAAAGTTGGAACCTAAATAAAATGTAGTTTAGCTCGAACAGCGTGGTACGCTTTATTTTGATTTGAAATTTGAATTTGATTTGATTTCCTTTTCTATAACCTATAAGCAAAAGTGAATGCATTCAGATAAACAAAAATTCTTGCGTAGACGTTCGATGGGCTGTTTTCTTTCATATTTATTGTGAACATTTTATTCTGAGTAAACTTTGAAATTTATTTGTAATGGAAATGAGTTTAAATTTTACTTTTAAGCAATTTAACAGCCCGATTCTTGCAAACCTCACTGTCACTGATGCCTCATTAGTCACAAAACCCTCACAAGGTGAGGTGAAATTGATTTTGTGAAGTTTTCGTATTCTGGCAGCACACTCACAACTTGTAAGGCTCCCAAAAACAATCGGAATTGTGATCTCCTATGGAGCAAGTCAAGAAACATAAAACCAGTCATAAGCGCGCACAAATGACAATATTTGTATTTGATGGCATTGTTTCCCTCTTTCCCAGCATTTAAAGAGCCAAACCCGACATTTTAAGCTATATTTATTAACGTGTCAGGGAAAATTGTTATTTGTATAAGAAAACTGAGGAATGTGGAAGTTTTTTGATTTGTGACAAAATGTCGTTAATATTTTAATTTCTTCGATTCTAAAACATTTCAGTGTCAATACTTCGCATGTTTTCTTAATAAATTTGATCCCACAAAATTGAAGTGAATAATCTAACCATTGTGAGGCGAATTTGTTGTGAGGTTTGTTGTGCGCATTATCGGAGAATACGAAAAATGTTATCGAATCACAACAAACCTCACAAGGGATCAACCTTACAAGGGCTTGTGACTTGTGAGGCCTCACAACGGCAGAATCGGGCCGTAAGTTTCAAAGAGATTTTTTATTTTTAGCTTAGACTTCGTTTTCCCCTTTTTCATTGAAAAAGCGCCAAAAATGTCCATCTCCGCTCATTATTGGAACCCCTGCTTTGACAGAACCTCGGCCTGTAACGAGTTTGATGTGCGTCCGACTCCATTACAGAAGTTCTTTACTTGTATTCCCTCGCACTATGATCCACAGCCCTGACTGACTTTGATATTTTGGAGATAACACTTGAAGGAATTTATAAACTTATCTTTGCAGAGGTTAACCAATTAACCCAGCTTGTAAATAAGCCAGCACGTGTACCACACGTTCACGGTCGAAATGCCAATACACTGGACTTGATTTTTATCTACCCTAATACGTAGTCGATTGAAGTATTAGGTATCGTCCCCAGGCTCTTCGGAGCGATCTTCCATATCAGCTAATATCTGCCCTCCGATCAGAATGTTAAAAAAAACAAAAAAACTGAAAACCGACTCTCTGGACTTCTTCTTTGAGAGTACTACCGCCCCTGATAAGGGGTCAGTGTTATCACCTTTAGTATGAAATCTATTACATTCCTAATAGAATAAAGATCACCAAACCAAAGGGTAACGCATGTTAAGACTCTAATTGTAAAGAAGATACCTTCTACCAAGTTAAGGGTGCTTAGTTTTCGGGCTCAAAACGCCAACCCATCTCAAGAAAGCCGAAAAAAGTTAAAACCAGTCAGAAAAGACTGCAGTTCCCTCACTAAGCATGTCAAATTCCTAAATGACCTGATTCTTGAAAAATTTAAAATGAGCTCTTGTTAACGAAAATAATATTTGAACCAAGAACTTTTAACTTACTTTAACTTAATTTTTTTTAAAAATCTCAAAATTCTTCGCTTAACAATCTTTTTTTACCCGACTGGACACAGGGAGGGTTATTTTCTGAGTGTTCTAGACTCCTTTGAACAGAATTCATCCAGCCCGTACCCAAAAAACGCGAGTCTTTTTCTGCCACGCTTTTAAGGGATCGATGTGCCTTTATTCAACGGGCTCTGAAACTAAATTTCTGGTCGTTCAGTTCAAGTTGTTTTGGATTGCTTCAAGTCTGAAACTCACTGTAAAAAGATGGGGTTTGTCAAGGTTCCGTATTGTCTCCGAAATTGTTTCTCACTTTTATAAATTATTTTCTGTCTAAAACTTCTAGTCCAATTCACTCCTTTCCAAAAATAGTCGGTTGGGGTAAATGGGGACGATTTTTGCATTTTTCAAAGACACATTTTTTTCAGAAATATATAAAATATTAAATTAATTTTTTTTTTAACTTTTGAAAACGGATATTATATTATAAGATACAAGATGTTGCACATATGATGACTTAATCAAGTTATAAGAACCCAAAAAAGCCATAGAGCAGTGTTTACATTTACCCCTTCCGTGTTTACATTTACCCCATAGTTTATAAAAATACGGGGGTAAATGGGGACAACAAATTTCTGTTCTCTTAGAGCTAGGAGCTCGCCTATGGGGTAAAAGTAAACAGACATGAATTTCTGTTAATTTCTTTGCTTGAAAAATTGATTACCATAATGTCTACATTTACCACACATAATGCATATTACCGGTGTCGCGACCAGCGCTGCCCCCTTGCTACAATTGTAGCGTTTGTACTACATTTTGTTGGTAAAAAAAGTGAGTACGTAGAATTATTAATTGCGTTCTTTGTACTACAATTTCTCACAATTCAAAAATAATAATAACAAAATTATTAAACTATATTTTAATATTAAAAAGCGCTAAAAATTTTGAGCAAAAGCCTGCATTTGGAGAAATATGTAACTATGTGTTAACATTGTGCGTTCTCCCACATAGCAGTGCCACTGTAGAGCGTTATTTTTCTGGTTTAAATTTAATTAAAAATGACACCAGAAATAGTTTGAATATAGATACGGTCGATGCAATACTGCAGTCTAAGCTCTAAGGAATTAGTCAGGGATCAGGGAAATGTATATAATCCGCCTGAATCCTTATTAACATATGCAAAAACTTTTTTCTATAACAATGCCAACCATTATCCAAAATAATTTTTAAATGTAATATAGTAGCTACTTAGTAATATGTTATATTAATTTTTGTTTCTGTGATTATTTTTCGAGCTGTGGTATTATATGTATTTAATTTTTTCTTAATTGTTTAGTTATGAATTCATGTTTATTTACTTAAAAAATCATTATAAAGTAATTATTCGTGTTTTCATTTGTTTTTTTCAAATTGTACTACAATGTACTATATTTTCGACCTCTTGGGGGGCAGCGCTGGTCGCGACACTCTAAATTCAGATATTTTTTATGTCTGGGTTAAGAAAACTATATTTAAAATGTGAAAATAACGGCCGTTTACATTTACCCCAACCGACCCTAACAGCTGCATTAGCTTCTGCTACCGCTTTAAACTGAAGCCGCAGCGTATGTTAAGCTCATTTGATTCAGACCTTGACAGCATTTTTAAATGGGGTTCATTCAAGGAGTGAATTCTCATACCGCAAAACTTCCTGATGTTTCTAAACGTGAAAGCCAAACCTTTAGCTACCATCCATATATGAATTCCATATACATCAATAACGGAATCAAAAGACTGTTCATTCTTGACCTTGATGAAGTGGGTTTGCGATAGCTTACGTTGGAACGACCATGAACACGAAGTCGGCACTTACACTGTAAAATGTCCAGCTTTCTTCTGCTGTATTCATGGACATAGTGCCAAGGCCGACAATGAGGCGGCTGACGAACTGGACAGAAATGGGTCTCCAATGGATCATGGGCGATCACCTTAGTCGATCAAGCTACCATTTTCTGTATCTAATCTCAGAGAACTAGTGGAGAGGAAGATCGTATAAACGTCAACAGATATCGCGGAAGTTTTGGCCAGAGTATAGCACAAGTCGGACGAACAACCTCCTGCCGTTTGAAAGATCGCATCGCTGTCGAAGTCGGTAAAGGCCCTGACGGGTTACAACTTTCTAAGAAACCACCCAACGGCGGTCACAAGGAAATCCACGAGTACAAACCAAGCTTCCGCTGTAGCTGCCCGAGTTTCTGTCATTTAAGGAACAGAACGCACGTGGAAGCACTTTATGATGTTTATGATAGGCTACATAGGTCCACAATGATCTATGATCGGTAGAGCGAAATCTCCTCTGCCCCACTTACCTGTAATTTGATTTCGATAGCCCGCCTGATGAGCCGTACAAAATGTCCATATACCATCAATGAGACCAACAATATAGCATCACAAACTCGAAACTCCCCACCAGAGGTACATAACAACACCTCGTTAAGTTTAACCTCGTACAATTTTCAACTCCTGTGTGAAAAGAGTTTCAGGAAGACATATCTGCAGCAACACATCCTGACTCTGAATTCAAAGTATTTGCCAGCAATTTTCTGTCTCCCTCAATGACCAATCGATTATTATCCGATGGAGTAGGTAATTTCTCTCCCCTTCAATAGCACACGGAAGACGGAACGTATGCTTTACGACTTCCCATGGTCCGTCTCTGATGCGCTACCATTCTATGGCACTGCTACTTCGATTACACCAATTGATACCAATCTGTCGCGCACAACAAGTAGCCCCACTGCAACTACAACGTAGCTTCCTGCTTATGCGGGGCCATATGCAAATCAAAAGGCTGCTGGTTTGATTTAGCGCGGCATGATTAAAGGCTCTTTGTTCGTGATACCCTGAATGTGATGGAAATTGGTCCACCAGTTGATTGGAATAACCTGATGGCGGTGACAAATGCGCTGGAGGTGAACGCGCAAACGCGCATTATAAGGAGCACCAGAATACCGAAGGCAGATAGAGATGTGGCCTGCGATGCTTGTTCTCAACTGTAAATTACCAAAAGCAAGACGAACAGCAACAGGGGGAAACAAATATTTTTGATTTAGTTAGAGAATCGAAACCCTTCGCAGATATCGTATCGATTGTAATTCAAATTTGCGGCCGGCAAGGGATATTCAGAGCATGAATATTTGCTTGCTGCGGATGCAGCGGAAGGAACATCGATAAAGAAGTCAATTTTATGCGAAAGGGTTTGCTCTCATTGTGTATGGTTGTGTGGTGTGGGTCTTTGTCGTTTTGTCGTTTTGTCTGCATCTTGGTTTGTTTGCAAACATTGGTCGCAATCGCGCAGTTGCAGCAGTTTGTGAGAACAATGAACCCAAAACGGCTGAGAGGGAAGATGCATCGGGCTTCCTGGAAGTGATTGCTATGCCAGATTATGACATCGTTGCGTTTTTAGTTTGGAAAAAATATCCATTTATTGACATTTGGAAATTATTTAGAGATTTTATTGAGCTAGTCGCTTATTGGACGTGGGAAAAATGCTCTTTTGATACTGTACCTTAAGATAAGTTGTAATTTTTCAAAGCCCATGATTGCAAGCACTCATTTCATGAAGCCAACGGAAAATAATAAATCAGCAAGGTCTGCAACGGGCGGCTTACCTAACTTTAGGGAAAGAGTTAACGATCAATAGAATGAAGACTACGACATTTGGCATCGATTTGTTCACGATCTCTTCGCTTCTACGTAACAAGAGGCACTGAAAAATAAAAACCATATTCATGACGTTTATTTGTGTTAACGATTCCGCCACAAGTGCTTTGCTTTTGCCCTTTCCCTGCGCAAATACGTCACGACATTAAAAATACACCATCCCATAGATGTCGGTGCCGACAAGCTGTCAGATTTTAGACCAAAAACAAGGTCAGCAGGTCAGGTTTTATATAGCTGGAGCATAGTTTTGCCAACAAATTGCCAAAAAGTTTGTAATGAAGTGCTGAATACAGAAAGGAAGCACAACGAAATTGAGTTATAGTAATGGCCACTGCCCGTTTTTTACAGTATTCAAAAAAAAAACAGCCGCAAGCAGTTTTCTGGCCATCTCTAAAGAGTCGTGCTTCGCAAAATGCTCTATTATACGAACTGCGTGTAACCAAACTTCCTTTATTTTTTTAAATATTGTTCAACAAAGAAAACATGTTGTTCCTTCGTGTATTGGTTCATTTATAACCCGTCTGGACGCAGAGGGAGGGTAATGTGATTCGCGGGTATGTTTGTTTCGACGTAACATCCTATAGCCTAAGCGGCTTGACCGATTTTGAAGAGTGAGGTGTCAAAATTCAAATTGGTACTCTTCCCCGGAGTGTCACAGGCTAAAAAGATAAAAATATTAAAGTTAGAAAAAAATATGTGAACGAGGCACACTCAAGCATACCTAATCGGAGTCTGAGGCAAAGCATATATTTATTAGAGTCTGTAGGTAGTCTCTGATTGTCAAAGAGTTATACTTGAACGTGCCATGTTTATGCCATGTTCCCACCAAACGAAACCGCGAGGTATATTAAAACTTTTCCAAACCTCCGAGGTTCCGCCATACATTTTTGAGGTTTCGAAACCTCGGGTTTTCAGCGAAACCTATTTGAAGCCCTCTGAGTTCATCCGTCCGTGAGAGGTTATCAAACTCAACAAGCGTGCAGCGTGAACTTTGGTTTATTTTTTGTTCATTTGTGGATGTCAAAATATTAAACGCCAAAACATTTGTGACAAGAACGGTTTGAAACAGTGATACCAGACTTTAGAAGCAGGTTATTCCACGTAATACCCAAAAAATCCCTTTTATCCCTCGCCAAAACATAAAAAAAACCCACATTTATCTCACGAAATATTAAATTACAAAAAAACATGTATTTCATTAAATTCAGTCTTTTTTTTATTATTAACAAATACAAGTTACATTAAACATTAACTATGCCAGCTAACAAAAATAAATACATATTAGGATACCTATCGTAGGTTGACTCATTTTTTTATTCTTAATTAAATTGCCAATTAGGAACAAAAATTTACCAAAAAGTAAAATCCCTTTTTTTTTTGTACTATGAGGTTTGAAAAATCCCTTTGACCCTTTTAGCTTAATTTAAGTGAGAAAATCCCACAAAAAGGGATAAATCCCCCGATCATTTATCACTGGGTTAGAAATCATAGTTAGAAGCATTACTTACTTTTGTCCAAACTTTTCTTGATTTCTTTCGTTTTTGAGCTTTTTTACGTTTTAGTAGTTCATCTTTCTACACTATTATTTTGCGTCAACAAACAGCTGTTTTCCCAGCCACTTCAAAATTGACAGTTAATGACTTTTGAAATCACTTCAACTCGGTGGGAACGACTTAAAAGGTTTTGGTAAAAGTTCATCGAAACCTCGCGATTTCAGTTTGGTGCGAACATGGCATTATATCCTTTTAGTTCTTTTTTACAGTCACTCGGGTTTTCTAGTTTTTTCAATTAAACTTTTTACTCTCTTATAGCCTAAATCAGTTGTCAAGTCAAATCGTTTTCTTTCTTCTGGCCGCACTTATGGAGGCAGATTGAAATCTTGCGCGCATTTGGGGCCACATAGGTATAATTTCAAAAAAAATTACAAAAAAGTTATCGCAAGAATCACAAAATGCTTAAAAATGGCACCTCAAACTTGATTTTCACTTTATTTTTAATATTTTTTTTATTTTATTGGTTAGGTAACAGAAAACAATAACAAAGAAAAAGGAACAAATCAGTATTAGTATTGCAGCAAGATCAAGTTATGTAACTCAGTTATTTTAAAAGCTGTCGATGTACGCGTTCACGACTTCTTCATCTTTAATGGAATATTGTTCGTACATATTTCAGTTGAAGGCTTGAAGCATTTCTGGGGTTGGTTCATTTCTGGCAATAATGTTTGTATTCAGTGTTTTCAAATGGGAAGAATTTTATTGAATTAGTATCTTATTTTGTTTTAATGATTAATAAAACAAAATATCGCAAGCTTCGCAAAAAATGAGAGATATCGCAAATTCTAATTTTACACCGCAAAATAGAAAAAAAATACCGCGCGTTTTGCGTTATATCGCACAATATGGCAATCCTGCTCAGGACACGGTCGTCATTATGCGTACATGGTCAGAAATGAAACTGACATTGACAGACTCATCCGGACATGGTTTCTCCATCGTGTTGAAGCTTCAGACATCAGACCGGTGACAGGTTTCATTCCATGCCCGGTGAGGGTGGTTAACAGCAGATGATATGTTATTTATGGAGCCTAAAATAAATCGTTTGATCGCTTAGTTTCACTTTAAAAATTCTGTAAAAGAAAATTTTAAAAATATAATAATAAACAGTAAAGTGCATTTGACACTTAAAATTGCAACTATTAGAGTATCGATTGGGGGACTTAGGGTCCCCCACGACCATAATTGCTTTTAGTTCTGTTTTTTGTTGCGGTCGAGTTTTTTGGCATTCAAGAAAGTCATCGTGATGACACATTTTCGCTTAAAACTTGACGCTAAGTCATGCTATTTCATCTGAAAGTGATGAATAATCGTTAACTTTTATAACTTTATTTTATTATTATTTTTACTTACGAATTATAAGGTTTTTACTTTAAGTTGAAGTCAATAGAATTGAAATCTTGCATTTGAAGAACTTTATCTATATATTCCTAAAAAAGAAGTTAGAACCAACTCTGCTTACAAAACTTGAAAAAATCGTACATAATTTCTTTTATAAATATGAATAAACATAAACTTTTGCAAATTTCATTTGTTAATGCATTTCGGCTATGACCAATACTAAAATAAACTTGAATACAGTTAAAACCTGACTTTTGGCCTATGGTACCCATTCCGTCTCGTGGGTCTCAAAATTTACTCGGTACCTACTCTAAAGGATAAATAGAAACACCCCTTAAATTAATTTTATTAGCTTATTGATAAATCTTCTCATATTAAAATGCGAACAAATTCCTTGACACATAAAAAGTGTGGATATAGATAATCTCATCCTGTCCCAGGATAGTTTGCTCTACATAAATGCCTACGTGAAATGCCTACCACGCATTTGCTTATGCACAATAAGCAGAGGATTATCGACAGCACGGCATACATTTGGCCAGAGGGGTGAAACAAACGATTAATTTGAATTCTCACCCCTTTCACCGATAAATGCATCGAATCGAAGAGAATCAATGCGGTTTGCACTCCTTTGTCTGCTCTGATCTATGAAATCAATTCTCTCCCACATCTGTGAAATGTTTATGTTTGGAGAATTCCAATAGGGTCGATGGTGAAGTGCTATTTGGGCAGGATGTTTACCTGGGAAAGGGAATATTGGGCGTGGGAAAATGAGTGGATATGCTAAATCGGATAAATGTTCAGTTTAAATTGTGGATCTATATAACGTCGAAGGGGGCGCAGAAAATTGTTGAAAAATTAATATTGAAAATTGGAAATTAAAAGTACGATGGACACATCCACTGGAGTAATGAAATCCGTCGGAAAATAACCATTACCCCAGAAATAACATCACAAGCGCATTTGCATCGTCATAGACGGTAGATATTAATGGTCCAAAATACAGCAAACAGCTTTAGCAAGACTGTGTTGTCTTCGAAAATGGTGTGTGTAAAATATACCGAGTTACTATGAAGGTGCTTCTTTTGACTTTCTTTTCAGACAGCAATTTAAAAGGTATCTAAGCAGTAGCACCACAGCATCGATAGCAATGGCAAACATAACGAATGTGAAGTGCTGACAGAAAATTGTTTAATTGTTTAATGAAAACCATGAAAGTCATATTAAATGATATAAACTAAACAAAAATTGTTCAAGTATATTATTTTCATATAAGGGAACTTACTATAAAACTGAAAACTTAGCTGAGGTTATCATAGCTGCATACTCAGCTTTCCGCTAAAAAATCGAATAACGGTACTTTTGAAATTTGGAAGTATCTCAAAAACGGTCCATACGATTGTAACAAAAATGTATTTCTTTCGTAATATGGTCATTTCTAACTAAATGGCAAACTCGGTTTTCCTCTGTATTAACGTTAAATTGATTTTTGAAAAAAGTAATTTTTGAAAAATTTTGTTTTCCTTAGTTTACTTGAAAACGGCAGTAATCATTTTGACCAAATGGCAAACATAGAGTAAAATTGATGTTTTCAAAATTATTGCGTCCTTAATTTTTATTTCTTTAAAAACTGCTCATATCTCGAAAACCCCATTTTCGATTTCGATAAAATTTAAAAAACCAGGTAATGCCTACATCCAGCTAAATAGTTAAGCAATAGTATTTTTCAAACTAAACATTGCAATATTTGGTACTGTTTTGTCTGCCGAATTTTACAAAAACCACTTTAACGAATTTGACCAAAATACCGGAGCGCCCATTTGGCCGATATCATCTTCTCGACTTGACCAATAAAATTCTAAAGGTTCAAATAAACATAATCAAAAAACAGAATCGAAGTTTTTCATTTAGAAAAAAAAATTAGAGCCATCCACCAGATCGGATGACTTCTTTTGGCCCACCTTGTACATTCCAGTCAAAATAAAAAAATGCCCTAACACATCAGAAAACAGAAACTCCTGCTACACTTTACCTTGTATTTCGTGTGTTGTTTTTTATTTTAGAAAAAAAAGAAGAAATTGTAATATGAAGCTAAAGAGCTGTGAAAATGAAACCAAACGTATTAGTTTCTATAAATCGAGTTGTAAATTTGACGATGGGAATTGCATTTTGGCTGCAACATTTTGTGAATATACATTATACAACCAAAATCTGTAGTTTATACACATAATATCGTGTATTTAATAAAAAATTGTGTTCTACATTCAACAACGAATGCTACTGCATTCACAATTTTTTTTTTGTCGTAAAATCTACAACAAATGCTGTAATTTTTATAATATGGTTGTAGAATGTACAATCATATTGTGTAAGAAAACAGCGGCAACACTTTTAGTTTATATGTTATTAACTGTTACGTCTTCTATATGAACATTTTATATGTACTTTTACTTATGTTTTATATACATTTTCGAGAGCTCTACACACGAGCATTAGACAGTAAGTTGCGGGACATGCGAGGCAGTTCGGTTTAGACAGACATTCCCAGAAGTCTTTTGTTAAATAAATGTTGATAAAATTTGTGTAGTTGTTTTTTATTTCTGACCGTCCTTACACATGTCTCTGTTAAATTGGCAGCATTGGACGTCGGGTCGATTATGACAATAAATGCAGTCGAATTAACAGCGGTGTTCAACATTTCTACTACAACTTTTTTTGGGTATACCCAGGGATTGGTTACTTTACATTTATTTGGGCGAATTCGGGTACCTACCAATGAACTTTCTAACTGAAATCGAGTGGACCTATGGGTGAATAAAGTGCCCTGCGGCTACCACATGGTGGGTGATGAGTGCAGTAAGCATAATACAGCCTTCAAGATAAGTGCGACGAAACGCTGTCATACAGCGCGTCACTCACTGCCAACTCTTTAAGATACCGTGGGCTCAATGTAAATACGAAGTGCCCATCCTCTGTCGCCCTGCCAACGCGCCTCCCCATCAGTTGGTACACATGCGCGCCGCAACAAAACAAATCGTTAACATAATTGTTCGTAATATATAACAGTGACTTTTGCAAAAATCAACCAACTAGTAGCGCGCATTATCATTAAGCCGTACACGCTGAAAGCCCAGATCGCTGCTGTAATAAACATCGTAAACTTAAACTGTGCATATCTCCTGATTGCCCGCATTCAACATATTTTTTTCTCACAATTTGTATTTCCCAGCAAAAACCCCACCGCATCCCGGACTCAGTCCCTCGGCTGCGAAAGGAATTTCAAGCTGGGCTAATTTCAGCCACACAACAGAAGCGTATACACATTAATCCGGCCGAATGCCTCTTTCTTCGGCAGATCTGGGTCCTTAATCCTCCGGCGGCGGCGTGCTGACTCTCTGCTTACATATTTAATGTCCAAATTAACTAAAAGAAAAACAATTTTAATGTATAATTGCACTGCGGGTAAAAATGTGCAGCAAAATGGACAAAAAAAAAACCGTAAAGATTGCGGATGCCGCCAGTGCATTCGGTGTTCCACATAAACGTATCTCTGGTAGCACACCGCTCAAACTGGTCCACACACCCCGTGTATAGGTGCGTTCGCTCCCAGGGAACTCTTTTGGCTGATTAATTTGTGCATTAACCTGTAATGTGACCAAGTCAACAGACTGATTCACTTTTGATTTTCGAGACCCCCGAAAAGTGATGGAGTGCCATTAACTTTGAAAGTTACTCACATTCGCAGTCGCACACGCACGCACGCATGCCAATTAACCCGACGGGCAAATCCTTGGCGAACTCTTCGTCTCCACGGTGCAAGATTTTGAAAGCTCCGCATCGGGCCGATGCGCGATGGCGAAGCGACACCGGAGGATGGTAAATTCTTTAATTGCATTTCGGGAAGACCTCTAAAAGTCCTTATACATTAGTCAGGTTGGTGGTGATTAAATCAAAGCAGTAACTCGACAATTGTACAGTCGGCGAGTCATGACTTTATGCACGCCTAGGGATATGTAAATACGCGCAGTGCAAGTGGTATTTAATTTTTGAGATGAAGGTCTTGGCATCCGTGGGAAAAAGAAACCGTCACACGTTCAATTGCAAATGTCTAGCCACCTGTTTTGAAGGGTCTATTACACCAGTCGAGGTGTTAACAAGCGGCGCTTCAACGGCCTAAGCATTTCAATGATTGGCCTTCTTTCGGCGCTTTGCACGCACGCAACACAATTTGATGCCAGCCCAAGTCACGCATCCTTTCACGATAGGCAGTGATTGCCAGAGGATAATGAAAACGTTGACGTGCTGAAGTGTTAAGTGAGTGCTGTAATGAATGCTTCCTCTGCCTGGTTATCGCGTTTGGAAAATATTTCGGGAATTGAGCTCGTGTCCCGCTGTTTCGATATAGTTGTCTACTGATGATTGGATTTGTGTAGTTTAGCAGGAGAAAAGGATTGGGTGATCAAAGGGAAAGGAGCCGACGCCTAAACAGCTACCACTCGCAGATCAACCGGCACAGCCACACGAAGGTGTGAAAATGTTTGCCCAATCAACACATTTTTGATTGATGTCCGCAGCTCCCTGGGGGTTTCCTTTTTTAGCTGAATAGGTTTTTCTTTTTTTACGAAAACGTGGTTTGATTGGGAAACGTTTACTTATCTGTTTATTTTTTTTCTTTTGGTTTATTCCCGAAGTACCTGTAAGATGTGCGCATATTTGAAAACTTCTGTCGGTCTTCAGTGAGCGACTCTTGCTTTTCCATGTAACTGGGACTTATGGAGTAGCTGATGGGAAAATTGCTCCTAGAGGAGAAGAAGTCCGCAAACGTAATCGATTCTAAAGTAAACTGTCTACGGTCGTCTCTAACGAGCTATCAACAATGTGAAGCTTACTGAGTGAAATTTTGAATTACTGGCTGTGAGTCCATGTTATGGTTAGAAGTGGATCCGTATCTTTCTTTGCGGTGTGTTTTTTTTCAAATAGACAAAGCGTCCAATTCACTTAATCTTAATGTTTGCGTAGCAACTCACACTAAGTCGAGTGTTTCTTCCAAAAATCTTGGGAAATGCCTGTAATTACTCAATTCGTGTTCACACGTCCATACGTGTCTAATCATCCCCCAACTGTATCTTCAACATTCTTGAGAAGAGTATTATAATTATCGCTTTATATTGCAATCACAAGCCACTGCTCACAGGAAACATGCCTTCCGCTTTGCTCCAACAGAGATAACGACAATAAGTGCCTTAAATCCGCGTCGATAAGTCAAATAAATTTGGTTTTGATTTATGGAAGTAGAAAGCTGACTGGGAGCTTCAAATATCTAAGCAGATGTTGGCTGACCTATTTTTTTTATTGGTTATATGTATTTTATTTGTGTCATGGCAAAAGGGCAGAAAACATTGACTTGTTTTATATGAACTGCTAGTAGCCAACTTCACGCATGTTCCAAAAATACAGAGCGCTACTGTTTTACAGCGGAAAACTAAATAAACTTCAAACGACCAAGTTTACTTTCATTATAATTTTGCATGTAGTACCTAACCTATCTTAGTACCTTTTTCGTTCCGTAATTTACATTTTGCTATTGTGATCTCAATTTAATTTAAGCCTTAACACAACCAAAGCGAATTTAATACGAAACCCAAAACAAGTGAACAGCTACATATGCCTATAAAAGCAAGAGGATTGGTGGCCGGCCATTAGCAACATGCTTTTTTGTAGTTCACAAGCATTTACAGACAAGGATTGAAATTATAAAAACAACAATGTAAACTTATGAGTTTTGGGGGTAAACGTACGAAAGATATCCATCTTTTTAAATTCATTCCTTTCGTCCAAGAGTACATATTATATTAAGTGTCCTGGAAGGGCTTCGCAATTCAGCTTTAATGAGAGCTTATAGCTTCTAACTTTTTAGCGTATAACGATGAAAAAAAAACAAATCCTATCTTTTATTTTCGACATTTTATTCAATGTAACACTGTCGATTTTGGGCAGAAGTCCGATTCCCGCGATATACCTTACAGTCGGGAAAAGTTATACCAGTTTATTTATAAATAGTAAGGATAAAACACTTAGTACCTTATATTGGGCTACATTTCTTGCCATGTAAAGAATATTCATCTTACGGCCACCAGACTCAGACTCAGATTTGTGAAAATCAGGGTGCTAAGCTCACCCAAAAAACGAATAAAAAAATCATGAAGAGTGTGGCAACTACTTCATTTAATTTGTTTTGATTCCACGGCTGTTAGTTCCAATAGTACTTTGTCGCTCAAGAGAACAGAACTGTAAGCAAAGCTACATCGATTTGTCGCTCAGAAATGTCACTTGTCGCTCAACAATTAACCACAAAACCTCATGAGTTTTTAGTATTTTTGTTGCGCAGAGTTTCATCTCACTGATTCTCTGTCACTTGTCGCTCAACAATTAACCACAAAATCTCATGAGTTTTAAGTACTTTTGTCGCTCAGAGTCTTGTCTCACTGATTCTCTGTCACTTGTCGCTCAACAATTAACCACAAAATCTCATGAGTTTTAAGTACTTTTGTCGCTCAGAGTCTTGTCTCACTGATTCTCTGTCACTTGTCGCTCAACAATTACCCACAAAATCTCATGAGTTTTTAGTAGTTTTGTTGCGCAGAGTTTCATCTCACTGATTCTCTGTCACTTGTCGCTCAACGATTAACCACAAAACCTCATGAGTGTCAAGTATTTTTCTCGCTCAGAGTTTCATCTCGCTCACTCTCTGTCACTTTTCGCTGACTGCTGGTGCTAGGGCAACACCTCACCTTGTAGCTTCAAATATTGACGCGCTGCAATATCGCCGCAGATACGAAGGAGAAAGAGAAAGAACACCCAATTGTTGGGTATTCTTTCTTAGTTCCATAAAGCCGATTAATTTTGAAATGTGAACCACGAAAATGTCTCCGGTCGAGAAATGTGCGTATCCAATTCACCTGTTACACTATCCAAAGGCAATCAATTTTCCCCAAAACACTCTCCCGCAATTGTAAATCCTCTAATAATAGTCGAACATATCCTCTGCTCCTACAACTTAATTTCTTTTAGAAACTCCATTCACCATTCGAGAGTAAAAATTAAAAAGCAATAAAAATATTATCACACCGATAATACCTGGAATCAATTAGGTGTAGGGAATAAAAGACCGCGCGCAGATTTACACGAGTTTCGAGCCGCCTTTCACTTTTCACACCGCAATCAGAATGACTACCAACAGATACACCTATTGTTCTACTGAAATAAAGCAATCCGCAGGCAGGATCATCATTTGAAGAAAAATCCGCACTGAAGAAAGATGCGCCGAAAGGTGTCCTTTTTAACACTTGATTCCACCGTATTTTTTATATGCCGCCTACAACAATGGCGATCAATAAATCTATCACCAACGAGGGCAAATCCTTGTTTCATGTTCGCCGGTCGCGCAGTAAATTCTATTGTGAACTTGATTGCGGCAAACACTCGTGTTGACCTTAAGGTGTTAATGGGGCGTTGTAATGAGTTGTATCGATAATTTGGCGGTCAAGGGTCAGACACCTGAGCGAGTAGTTACCATGTTTCCATTTAACAGGCTGCAAACTGACTTAACATAAGTACCGCTCGATGTTTTGATAAAGCATAAGATACGGCGGAGGAAGAACCTCTTAAACCTGACCAGCAGGAAGATTACTGCGTGTGTGCAGTGCATACATGCAAAAGGCGTCAATTAAGTCGAAGTAATGCACCTCACCAAGGCTCTTGGGTCCTCTCCTCGAGACGATTCAGTTAGTGGTAGATATATGTTTGCAGCCAAAACGAACGAACAACGTTGTTGCAGCGAGGCACGGACAGAAAAAGTCCACCGCACAATTTCGTTACTTGCCCGCCCTGCCGTTTCATCAGTGGCCGCATGTACCGCTGCTGTGATGCGGTGATAAGGATCCGGAATGACCATAATTAGCGGTGACACACTTCTACGGTTCGGTTCGATTACCACGCAATTATTAAGCACGATAAATCAAAACGCATCCAGGTATATAGGACCGCGCTAAAGTTGCTGCACGTAAGGTGCATGGAATCAGAAGAAGTGCCGGCAATTTGATATCAACAAATTGGCGGCACCAGGCACAGGGGTGCTGTTTATGGAAATGAAAGTCCAGCTAGGTATTATGATGTTTACAGCATTCGTACTGCAAGTGGACTGCATTAACTTCATCATGGTACCGAGTTCGCCTTAAGGTGATGAAAGCAACTAAAATGGCTATTCACTTCCAAGATGCTTAAAGGAGATTGAGTATGATGGGAAGTTCACTTTGAATAGGGCTACCAGTATGTCAACTATAATTTTAGATATAAATATTTAAATATCTGCAGTCATTTAATTTTTATTGACACACGGAAAGAATTTTAACTTTAACGAAAACTTTGTCTAGTTTTAGAGCTTAGCTAACAATTTACTAATTCACGACTTCTTATTCGCAATTCTAGAAATTGTACGAAGTGAATCAACACTTTTCATTATCAATACTGCGGTCAAACGGTAAATACATATTGCAATAACCGATCGCAATTTGACACAAGTTATCAATTTGATATTACAAGAATTGCAAATTGCAAAAACAATTCGTAAACTACCACTTTTGTGTTGTAAATTACGATTTCCTCGCTTAGAAAATTACAACCATTTAGTCTTGAATTGCAACTCACTAGTGTTGATTTGCGAACTAACAGGAGTAGATTTACTACTTCAGAAGTTGCAATTTACAAATTTTCAATCGTAAATTGCAACCCCAAGCGGTAAAGTTCCTCCCATCCATAAACCTTGTTCTTTTGATGTTGCTATTTTATTTTTTACTCTCTCTACTATCATTTCTCTTTCTAGTTGTGCTGCTCCTGATAATACTGTCTGTACGAATTTTCATTTTTATCATTTTGCAATTCACGATTCCCGAGTGGTAATTTGAGGCAGCACCGTATTAAATAGAAAATGTTTTATCGTGAAATTAGAAAACTTTCTTCTCAATTTGCAACTTATATCTAGTGATTTACAAATCAAAATGCATAGTTTTATTAATTAGGTTATTTTCGAATACATAAGGCACAATTCAAAAATGCGATATTGCGCAACATTTGCTAAGCAGAGAGTTCACAAATGCATGAATTGGTATCACTGCTAAGCAGAGAATTCATAAATGTAGTTCAGTTTCACTCATTGCGCAAATTTGAGAGCAATCGCGCAGCTGTCAGAATCGTATTGCATTTACGTTACCGTTGTTATTGCGCTGTTGATTTGCCGTGTTTCAAATAATTTTTTGCTTAAAAATGACTGAGAAAACTACAGATTAGTAAGTTTTAATAAACTGTTGTGGTTTTTTTTACTTTTACTTGTTTTTTTTTCGTTTATGTAATGGTTAAGAACAATCGATCATATTATTTATGAAAGTGACAGCAATCGATTCCATTTTTACGCAGTTGTTCGTTCATAAATATGTGACATGTGCTTTGCAAGCGCATGCTTTGCAGGAAACTTGAACTTTAATTTGCGCAGTGTTTCCTGCCTTGCAGTGCGATTGCTTTGCAAAGCTTGCATTTATGAATTGTGCCATAATTTAGAGTCATTTTATAATTCTATTTCCTCCTGATATCCATGAGAGTCATACGACGCCACATCGTCCGGAAACAACGGGATTTGTCTGGGGTGGTTTTTCTGTCTATGCTGCACACAAATTGTTTAGAAGAACTTGCCATTGATACGATCCTTAAAAATCGATTTCGATTGTAAATTTGTATATTTTACTATCCATTCCAATTTCTTTCTTTCGAGTAGCCAGATGTACATACCTAATGTCATGAAAAAAATACCTATTTATATGCTTAAGCTTTTTTTGAATATTCAATACTTAGAAAATATATTCCACAATGCTTTATTTTATAATCCCTTATTAAGTATACTCAATATCCCCACGAAGAAATACCATTTAAGCAACTTTAAACCATCACATCAAGAACTGCTCTTAGCAAAGACAGAATAGAATGTCTGACTCTAAAACCGACACGCAATGCGCACAATGAAGGTAAATGCATCATGAAAAATACATATATCCGTATAGGTATATTTGAACAAATATTTCAATACAAGGACATGTTTTGACGTGTCGTTACTCTCTGTATAAAAAAGTATCACACCGTTAGTTAGTTTCATGAGAAATTACAAAAAAATATTTTGCAATTTACGACTTCTCTACGTCAATATACGTTTTCAGTTTCAAGTGTTAAATTATAACAAGATTTTATTGATTCATCATTCAGTGTTGGTAAATCAACAAATGTTTTTCGCAATTTGAGATTGTGAAGTGGTGTTTGAGAAATTGACCTATTGGAGTGGTAAATTGTGCCAAACAATCTCGCAAATCACTACAAATAAAAGAAGCTCGAATTGATACTTCTAATCGTAAAGTTCAACAAACAGAATTTGTATTTGTATTTTCCGCCGTTTTCAATGTCAAATTACGAATTTTTGTATCAATCCAAGACAAAATCGTTGTGATTTACGAAAAATATATAATTCGTAAATTGCAACTCAAAATTTCGTAATTGGTGATTTTAATTTCTTTCCGTGCAAAAGCAGTGTCTAAAAGAAACTAATCAATTGGGGTCCAGACAAAAATAATTTTAGATTTGAGGAATTTTTAAAAGAGGTTAAGGTTCTACAGCATTTTACCGCCTTTTAGGGTTAAACCAGTTCAAGACTCAGTTAGTGAAGGCAAATTACGATCTAGATACGGCATAGTATGCTTAAGCCCAATCGTATTGACTTTTAACTCAAAGCAGCTCTCACTGAAATTCGAAACACGCCTTCAGGAATGAAAGGTTGTATTATTTAATTAAGGAAACCCTTAAAAGAACAACATTCTTAATCGAAACAGTTTTTTTTTGTTTCAATCTTTTGAGTTGAGTCATACTCGTATACTATATATGCGTAAATCAACAACTCTTTGTCCTGCAAATTTTTTATCGTTTATACATTCAGGAATTCAAGTACTTATCTACGGAAGTTCACCTTTCATTAGGTCCATATTTTATAAAATCGGGTTCGGAATACCTGTTGTTGCCTATCAATATAATAATTAGGAAATCGAAAGAGTTGTCAAATCGTAGCTTGTCCTGGACATGACCAATGACCATCCACGAACTTGCTAAGAAAAACCTTGTTTTCGGTATAATTTTCGTAGGATATAAATATTTCTGTATTATCAAGAGCGGCTGTATTTTGTTTTGGTAAGCGCGTCCCCCAGCAAGTAATTCCATATTGTAGTTTCGAATGAACAATGCCATAGTAAATTGTTTTTAATAACGAAGTTGAACAAATACTGCTCAGATAAAAAAATGCCGAAGCGTACAACGAAAATATGTCCTGAAAGCTTCTACATGATTCGAGAAGCTCAATCTTGAATCCAATGTGATAGCCAAGTATTTAAATTCATTAACTTTCTCTACCAGGAAACATTTATCACTGCAGTTCAGGTTACTATAAAAAGTAGGAGAAGAAGAATCAGACTGACAATTGCAACATGCAAGTTTTCACATTAAAATCAAGTAGAGACGACAAGCTAAAAATCATAAATTTAGTCTTTGAGCTAATAACCAAATTCTTTTTCGAAAACCAGAAATCAAGTAGAGACGACAAGCTAAAAATCATAAATTTAGTCTTTAAGCTAATAACCAAGTTCTTTTTCGAAAACCAGATTCTTAAAAGGCTGAGATCCCAGTTTATGTCGGAAACCAGATCGAGGCGACAAGCCTCTAAAGCCTAAGAACAGGCTTTAAAGTTGGGTAGGTATGGTTTAATGTTGATACAAAACTGGAAACTTTGTCGACAAATTTTGTCCATACACAGTTTGTCGATTTAGCCACGGATTGTGGTGCAAAGTCCGGCTAGGAATGGTTTCTAAATCTTAGGCTCACGACTTCAAAAGTACTATGGACTCTTTCTGGTAAATTCTCCGCAAATTTATGCTCATTCCAATATTATTTTTATTCATATAAAGGGAAAACAATAACAGCCCAATGATGGAACCTTGTAGCACCCCTCTCTGTACTCGAACTTAGAGAGTTTATATTATTTTTCCATCGGCTTGCATGGCTAACCCACTAAATGGAAGTGCATCTGTTCGACAGTGTAATAAGAACATATATACAGGGCCGGACCAACCATATGTGCAGGATGTGCAAATGCACAGGGCGCCAAGTTCTGGGGGCGCATTGTTAGGAAAGAAAAATTGCGCGAACAAATACTGCCATTTGCATTTTAAACAAAAAGCCTGTTCAAATAAGCCAAAATAACAACATCCATCACACCTGTGCTGAATTTTTTCTTGCACATTAACTCACATCACTTGCAACGTTGCAACTTCAAGGAGAATCTAACTCAAAACATCGCAAAATAAAAAATCCCACTAGACCTATGCAAGTTCACTTCTTACTTACATAATCTCAAAATATTGCACACTGTTCATTTAGGTATATTTCTTGAACATCCACTTACATTTTACAAAAGATTCTAGTTCAAAAATCTTAAAACAAAAAATACATCAATAAAAAAAAAACCTATTGAAAGCCTACCTCCTGGGTGATGTGGAGAAGACTTATGCATGTGTGCAAATATGAAAAAAGGGCGCTTTCTGTAAATCTTGCACAAGGCGCTAGTTTGGCTGGAGCCGGAACTGCATAAGCGCAACAAGTTCGTATTAAGACCTAGTCCTAGCTTCTCACAACCATTTCTTTGTGTTAGTTGTGTATTTGCGGACTTGCAAAATTAGTTTCTCGCCATTCAGAACATTTTTCTTAAGCAAAGTCCTGCTGATGGAAGAAAATTTCCAGCGATCCAGTAAGCCCAACTTGGTTAAAAATGAAACCTACCTTCAGTTTACTATCGGTGCATGTGCCACCTTTACAAAGGACAAGGACACATTCGCATCAATAATTAAGAAGTCGCATTCGCGAGCACAAACTTTCAAGGTACCTACAACTGCAGCATTTGGCCCACAATATAGGTAGGTAGGGCGTTTCAGCCGTTTACCTGCTGTCATGATAAAAATCGCACTCCACATCAAATTTTGGAATAAATACGAAATCAAGGATTATAACCAGCGCAACACTTTGTTCGATGTTCGCCCATCAAGATCGACTGCATCGATACGTTGGAAGCTTGATAAATGTTTCATTCACCGGCGAACGCCAGGACTAGTTTTTATTTTTTAGTGATACACCCATTTTCAGTGTCGCATTAATCACGGCATAATTACAATTTCACCAACTCATTTCGCGGTTTCCGATGCGAATGACCATTAACCATAACCATGTCCGTTCAACATTAATTAGTAAAATGACCGCCATCTAGTTCGAGAGCAAATTGCAGAACCCGAAAAGCAAAAACCTTGCCATTATGCGCGCGTTAAAGTTGCAACGTTAATAAGCAATCGATCCGGCTCCGGCATGAGTTATGGCACAATCCCGATTAATGATACCCCGGGGACATTATTAATTGGCCGAGTGACTGCATGACGCGCAGCATTTCGTGTAATAATATTTTTGTTATAAACTAGGTCTCGCGCCAGTTGACACTGTGCAGCGTCGCGTCACCAAACTGTCCGACCGGCTGACTGGCTGGCAATTTTAATTAAACTCTCCGCAACCGCCGACATCTTCAGTGGGTTCTGCCGTTCTCGTCGTGCGTCGGCCGTCGGCTCCTGGGGCCTGTTGCTGTTGCCCAATGCCCGTATCTCGAGACTATATATATTTAGATGCGATGCGACGATAATATCTCGTCGATGTATCACATGACACGCGTCGTCGTCGCATAATACTCTCTCTTTCGGTACTGGTTCGAAATTGGATACTGTATATGCGATGTATGGCAATGGCAACGCGCCGGGCGTAGGGGAGCAGCAGCTAATTAGCAGCCTTGTGAGCGAAATTACCAGCCAGCTCAAACGGAGCCTCATGTGTGCCAAAATGCAATTTATGCGCACTTGCATTCGGTTGGATATGAAAATTTCACGGATACGCGAATTCCTTCTTGTCCTGGTCGCCGACTATCTGGCCGTCAGGGGAGGAGGATGCCTGCCTAAATGTAAGCCTCTTATATTTCATTAAAGATATGTGCCCTCTGTTCTTTTGCGTGTGCCACAGTTAAGACGGTCTCGTATTTGCTTGCGGTTCTCGTGAATTTATGGCGAAGTGCGCAGTACTTTTGCGGTAAGAGTTGATCAGCGTGTTTGGTTTTTTTCATTTTTTTGTTGTGCATCTCCTTTTGAGGGTGTTCGCAAACACGATTTATACAGATCGATGGTCGCGTGGAAATTTCGGTTACACGTTTACAGGTGCATGCGAAGCAGAATTGTTCACACCTGACGTACGTACGATGTCAGATATACGGAGGCGTGTGGCAGCAGTTCTTATCCCCGAATGCAACCGTAAGATTGGAGAGTTTACTTATGTAATTTTTGTGGCACAGATTTGATTCGTGCGTTCGGTGAGTGTGTTGTTAATGTAATAATTTATTACCGTTAGTTTTCGTATAAACAATGTAACTGGTTTTGATTGATGTTCGAGTAAACGAGGAGAACGTGATGTCATTTGGCTTACGTTAATGTGGTTGCGGTTTAATGTATGGTATGTTGCGTCAATAGGGATTATGTATTTATATTTATCCGCCGAACATCATGAGACTTTTTGAAGGGATTACTCTTATTAGCACCGGAGGACATGTGTCGGACATTCCTTTTAGCATCGCACAGATGGTCCTACGTAGAAGGTTTCTGTCTCACATTCGGAAGATCGACCTATATGCGATTTGAGTTGAGCGTACCATTATAGTGCGGATGACAAACGTACCTACTTGAATTCGGCAGGCTAATGGTGAGTATTAAAATACTTCTATGCGACCCTTTATAGATCAGACGTATCTAACAATTACCTTTGCGTTCATGAAGGCTTGGGAGCAGCTTTTGGAGCATGTTTTCTTTTGCTTTGTTGCTTACGATTGGCTTTATAGATTGTAGGCCAGCCGAACTCTACTAAAGCCAGGGTCGACAGCCACGTGGGTGGCTATACCTACTTAGATCTGAAGGTCTAAATGTTACAGAAAATTGTGTTAAAATGTGCACAGTAATATGTGAAGTACATTTCAATTCACTCGATCGCCCACTCAACATTTTGGACCTGTTTTTACGGCTCGTACGGCAGTAATTCCGAACGCCAATGAAACCAAAAAGCGACGGAAATTGAGGGCAGAACGTTCTAAAATATTTTTAATCTACGGTGAACATCTGCCATCTATTTGTAGAGCTTTATGATGTTTCTAAGGCCTTTCTAGGGGGACCAATTTTTTTCAATGTATTCTATGAACGTGCTAGATTTTATTGCAGAAAACATCTTCAATGTGGGAAGTATGCCGACTCTGTTGTCTTTTTCCTTCTGAATTCGGAGGTCGGCAGAACATCATGAAGGAGCTGCGAACCGCCAAAAGGAGAACTTTTACGCTTTAGCCGAGCTTGAATAGAGAGTTTCTGGCTAAGTTATAAAAAGAGCTTTTCAACACTTTGGTCAACTCTGGTGGTTTATCAGTGGAACTCTTTAAAAATAATGTGCTGCTTTGGTGGGTCAAATCTGCATTAAATACAAACATCATAGATAACCAAAAACGCGACGAAAAAACCCGTTCAAAAACGTCTCCAAAATCCCGTCCAAAAACGAAAAACGTGCCCGATAAAACTTCTAAGAACTCATCTAAAACCGCGCCAAAAATTCGTTCAGAAACTCGTCGAAAAAGGTGTCAAAATGTGACTAAAGCCCCTGTCCAAAACTGTGCTCAAAATTGTGTCCAAAATCATATCAAAAACCCCTACAAAAGCACACTCAAAGACGTATGTAAAATCGCTTGAAAAAAATCAAATTAACAATCCAAAATCCTGCCAAGAAATGAGGTCAAAAACTTACCCAAAAATTAGTCAAAAAGTCGTCGATTATGGTGTCCAAAATGCGACTAAAAAACCTGTCAAAAAACGAGTTAGAAACCCGTTCTAAAACGTCTTCAAAATTGTGTCCAAAATTATATCAAAATCGTCTACAAAACGCGCAAAATCGCTTGAAAAAAAATCAAATTAAGAATCCAAAATCGAACCAAAAACTTCCCCAAAAACGAGAAGAGTCGTCGAAAATGGTGTCAGAAATGCGAATAAAAGCCTTGTCAAAAACCTGTTCTAAAACGTCTCCAACATTGTGTCCTAAAACTCCTCCAAAAACTGAGATGGAAACTCGTACTTTTAAATTTCCGCCGTCGGTTTTGAGCTCTGCTTGGAAATTTCAAAATTCAGCGCAAATGGTTTGACTCTATTGAACTATCTGACATTTCTCTATGAAATCACTTTCAAAAAGCGTTCGTTACTTTGATCAGTGGCCTAAACGCGCCCATTATCCATTTGATCGGCATGGGCGATCTCCTACACTATCCCTATATGTATATTTGTATTGTAAATATTTATATCCCTACACTACAACGTGCTTGGGTGAATCCATCCCATTCTGCATGCAAACAGCCATCACTGTCAATGAATTCATCTCAATAAGAAACTACTTTCTCGCAGCCAAAGAACAAGAAGAAACAAATCCTTATCCTCCACCTCATCCATTGTTGTCAAATATCCGAATCGCATAAATAACAATAAATGTATTTTTAAACACACACCGCCGCAAGAAAGAAGAAATATTCATTGCATCAACTCAGCGATAGTGCATCTTCTTAAGGACATCTCAATTCCGAGCAACGCGCGACTGCGACGGTGCAACATGTGAGTGTTAAGTCCAACACCGCGACGAATCCATTCATATGTCCATTTGATACCTTAGCCCCGGCTCCACTCACCGACTGAATGAATCTATAAAACCCGTCCGCTTCAACTGGAACTCACCCAAATTCGGCATGCATCTGAGAAGCGATGTGAGATCTTGTTCGTTCGAAAATCGATTTTTATTGTTCTGTCAATAAAATTCAGGCTGCCGCATTCGGTCATTCGGTGTGCATCAAATCGAAGTGAAGTCAAGTGCAGTCGCGATCGCAGTCGTACTCGCGTGTGCATGGTCGTATTTCCCTGTCCATACATGGGAACTGGCTGACGCCGCCGCGCCGGCCGGCCGGTCGTTGATGTTGATGTTGATGTTCCTAAGCTGCAATCTCATCGTGCGTCCATTCCATTGAGAAGTTCTCCGCCACTTCTTCGGAATGGGGCTGGGGCTGTTGTAATCCCCGGGCAAGTGTAAATTCAAAGCAAACAAGGCCACAGATAGAATCCAGGAGTCGAACTTTATTCAAATTGGGGTCAATGTTGTGACTTGAATGAGATTGACGAGTCTTGTAAAAGATGAAAGGTTCCTTTGAATTTCAGATTTATGCTGTCCGACTTGACATAAAGCACTTCACCGGGACGTTGGACGTGCACATCATAAATCACCATCGGATGCGCGGGACTCTCGCACGTAATAAAATCCTTTTGATAAGTCAATCAAGTTGTATAGCGCAGTGCGGCTGAGATGCACACTATACATGCACACGAGTGTGTACACTGTACGATTATGTTATTTCACTTGCGATGTCGGTTGGTGGTGATTGATTCATTCACTTCCGTTTATCACGTCAGCGATGTTTGGTGTTGAATGTTGGCCTGTATTCTGGGACTATTTGGACAGGTAAAAGGGACGTCGTGCTACTGAACTGAGATGGCTTTTCAAATGATGGGAGATGCAGATATGTAACTGGACCGCTTCAGGAATATTTTACCTAAGCTAAGGGCCGCGACTGATGTTTGACATGCAGTCCTAATGGACTATGGAACAATATGTCCTCAAATATATTTAAGTTTTACCAACTCCTGGACTACGCTGTGTCTTAATAGATCATCAGGTAACTTATCCTATGAGTCGCATCATGTTTCACCACCCTTACGACGGATTGCAGCCGAGCTCGTTAAATTCGCTGATGCCGGGTGTTAGGTTGACACAGACAGAAAGATATCAGGATATCAACGATATGAAACTGTCGAAAACTTATTACGCTACTTTGTCAGGCGATGTTTGCATCTACCAACAAATACTCCAAATTACATGATCATCCTTGAAACGGGCTTGTCACCAGTGTTTAAAAAATCACTCAAGCCACATGCGGACTACCTAGTAAAAGTGTTTGACATGCCAGAAGATAGACTACCAAAGAAGGCGGCGCGGTCTGCTATTGAGACAAATAGCTTATATGGTTTTAAAAACTGAAAGCAGGCTATTGTGGCCAGGATTCCCGGTTTGCAGACGGCGAAAGAAATTTAAAGGATTCTTTATACGATCTGATCTCTAAAATTTATGAAAAATATAGAGAAGACTGCATCAACGAAGCTAATTCGTCAGTGAGCAGCGTATAGACAGCTGATGCAGATCTACGGCAACGAAGTTATTTTCGTAATGAGCATACGCAAGAGATAATTTCTTCGATTTTTAAAATGAGAGGAGAACTGTTAAGGCTTAATTGTGTACCACATCGTGAAGATTCGCCTATAAACTGCAGTCTATGCAATTTGTCAGTCCGAGAGGGTATTATCCATTTTATTGGTATATGTCCTATATTGAAGCAACAAAGAAGGATGTTCCTGGGTGCTGAGAGTAAAACGGAGAACGAAGAGCTATCACTTCTTAATTGTGAGCACAACGTCACACAACTTTACAACTATTATAAGGCTGCAATGATTAACCGCAACCAAATTATGAATATGAATGAAGCCGTTCAATAAATATAGCTTTTTTTATTATTTTTATTTTGGTTTATTTTGTTTTTTTTCTAATTTCATACCGGATAGAATCAAGCGAAATAATTTTTGTCATATTTTATGAACCTTTTGTATGTCAATTCAGCAGACGGCAAAGCCATGCTTAAACGATTGTAATAAGACATTTTTTGTAAATTTAATGAAGAAAAAATAAATCGAATCTAATCTAAATCTGATCAGAGGGAACTTATACTTGCGTCTGCGGGCCTCCACTCAAAGAATACATCTTAAGCTGAAATGATACTTCCAATACCCAAAGTACATGAAGGGCTGTGGCTACAGATCAGATTTGTGTCGTCGTATTCCTGCTGTGAACTTCAATACGGCATTTACTATGACTGACTTTTTGGTCTGTAGCCCTTGAGTGCGGAGTGGCTGATAGGGACTCACAGAAAAATCTGCCAAAAATACGACCAAAAGTGTGAAAAAAATATTGTAAGAAAAAAATGTCAAAAATCCGTCTGAAAACATCTCCAAAATTGCGCCCAAAAATGTATCCAAGACTGTGTTCAAAAATGCGCTCAAAAACGTGCCCTAAGCACGTTGAAAAACGTGACCAATCGCATCGCGTTCGGAGTACCACGCAAGACTGAAAACCAAAGATTGTCGAATTGTATCAACATTCCTGTCAGTGGACAATTCCGTGGCTGTTTTCGAACTGCTGGTTCCTGGGAAATGGTATGCTTAACCTAAGCGGCTGCTTATGCTTACAGTCTGGGGGAACCAAAAATAATGTTTTTCAACTGATTTTGTCATTAGCGAGAAGCTATAGCTATCAGGGAATACGCTTTAGAGAAGAGCTAGACTTAAACTTAAAACTATATGGAAGGTCAAAAGTGTTTCTAAGAAAGATTTTTGTGAAATGAGGAAGACTTTAGGTGAAAGTGAAATCAGTAAGTTTGTTATGGTTCTTAACAGAGTGACCCATCAACCCGGTTTCTAATGTTACTTGATGTTTGAGAGTTGGAAAGAGTTTAAGGCATTTGCTACCAGATCTGACGAAAGTCTTCGAAGTTAAAAGTCCCAAACCTCTAAGTCTGTCCTAGTTCCTGTTGAAGAGCTTGAAAGACTGAACGAGACTCATGTGCACAGTTTTGCTCTGAAAATACGCCGCCTGTATCGGCGTGGAAAATCCTTTTAAATCTTTTGGCTAAAATAAAACGCCCGCTTGACAGAATTATTTAATTGACATATAGAGGGGACAGGAAGTGGGGCTCTCGCTCTGGCAGTGCGACTTTTGAGATGAAGCATTGTTAAAGGTGAGCAGACGTTTGGCTGGTAAATACTGACTGTGGCCGATATGTTGTGATCATGGTAGATCAAAGAGTTCTGATCTTCACATCATTGAAGATGTGACTTTCTGCTGCATATTCTCAGTAGTTCAAGATTACAAGTCAAGTCAAGTCTACGCTCAAGTGTACGGGATTGATAAAAAAATTAATAAATAGTTAGCGCAACAGATCAGTAGATTACCCTACGCCCAGCTTCTCACAAACATTCGTTTTGTGCGGGTTTTTCATTTTTCGACGAATGTGGGATCTATGGTTCTATGCCGAGCCCAAACGGCTAATTGAGAAGCCATTTCATGACAGTTATACTCACGGATGTTTGTCGGACGTTCAAAAGAAAAAAAATCTTAAGATTTAAGTCGATTAAAAGTCAAACACACTAACTACTATACTAAGCCACTGCGCCTACAAATGGTCGATTATGAAATATCAGTTTTCGCATTGCAAGTACGATCCCGTTGTCCTTGAGTGCGGTGTGGACTGTGGTTGATCTTCCTTTGACTTGTCTGCCTTCAACTCAAAAGAATTGCTGCTGAACGAGAAGTTTCCCGAGTGCGTTTGGTACATGATTCTTTTAATAAAAGTTGTAGATATATACAGTGAAATGACAAAAAACATTAACTTCAGTTTCAATTAACCGGGTTTTTCAGTTAAGCGGACCTCGGATAACTGAAAAATAGTTTCATTAAAGCGGACCCTGGATACATTTTTCATCAAAAAGAATTGGTAATAACAATGAATAAATTTATAATAATTAAGTAAATTAACGAAACAAACTTAATCCATTTATTTATAAAAAAATTGAAAATAATCAAATTTTAGTAATTATTAACAAAATTTGAAGACTAACAATTTCTTGGGAGCTGAACTTAACAGTAAAACACCCCTATTCAAATAAACAAAAAATATTATGCATGAGGTAAAGTGGAATGTGGAAAGTGAATAAAACAAAAAATGGATGCATTCAACGCCTGCTCGTTACTTTTTGCCTTTTTTCGATTCATGTTTCATGTGTTTACATTTCCATTTGTTTTATTTAAGCGGCGTTTTTTCTATAAATAGTTATAAATGTTTTAAAGTAATTGGGGCATATTTATAGTTATACTATAAGCCTGGTAAAACACAACTCATATTCATAAAGAATTTGTCAGCTCTGTTTAATTAGATTCGAGTCTAACGGATCTATTACATAAATATACTTTCTGACAGCGAAAAGTCAAAAGATAAAACTTGTAATTTGCGTTTTGTTGAGGTTCTGCTTGGTTCTGGCGTGAGGTATGCATTTTAAAGCGAACATAATTATGTTTTGTGATGTGAACAAAAATTATAAAATTGGAGATGACCGGCAAAGAAAATATTAAAAGAGCAAGACAACAAAACTGGTCGGAAGCTGAAAAAGAAGAAAGAAGCTGCGTGGCCTATTTAAATGTTTTGGACGATAAAAGAAACGATGTCAAAATGATTTCAAAAAAAAAGCTGCATGGATAGATATTTTAATAAATATGAAAGCTGCTGAATATATAGAATCCCGACATTTTTCCTTTATTTTTTTTTAGTTTATTATTCACGCGCTACGTTATTTTATTTATTGTCAACCAAGATAGTATCACATCATTTGCGAAATTCTTAAATTTTCTCTTCGTGCACTTGGTTTTGACGTTTAATGGAAAAAAGAACTTAAACATACGTTCTGTTGTGTTTAATGTTAGACTCGAGTTTTTCAGACATGGGTTTAAATTTTCAATGAATTACATAAGCTCCGGTTTAGTTTAGTTATAACATAGTAATAGCTTATCAAAGATCTATGAATATGCCCCATTGTGTTTCAGATATCCGAGCTTTTCACTTAAGCGGGTTTCAATAAGGCGGAGTTATTTGCATGATTTTTTTTTAAATTATTAAGTTTCAATAAGCGGGTTTTTCCAATTAAACGGGTTGCAGTTAAGCGGGTTTGACTGTACTACCAAATCAGTACACCGCCTTTGTCGCCCCGGACTGCGGTAACATCCACACTGGAATTCCAATAGCCTTGATAAACGCTTCTTTTACGGCCGTCAGCTGCAATGATACCAAAACTTTGGTTGCTGTGTAAACTTCGTGTCCACTTTCTGTGCATTCAGGTAGGCCAGTCCTTTAGGCCTCAACCTGGATTGGGTGATCGAGTCATGGCGGATGACTCCAAAACTATATTGCATGCGCAAAACTCCTATATCTTGCCTGCCTGTCCTATCTTCCATTCATATACTTCTTCTCACAATACAATATCTTCATATCGTGTTATATGGCCAAAGCACATTCACATATTTCTTTGCATACGTAAATATGCCTATACCTTTTGCTTAATTCAAATTACTGATTGCCTTCTTACTTCCTTCCCAATATACAATAATTCCATATGGTTTAATGTGACAAGTGCATTACATATTTCCATATGGTTTAATATGACAAATGCAAGCAAACATTCCTTTCCCACGATCGCAGTACTTCGCGGCGTGAACCGGACACTGCCAGCTTCTTCTTCAAGATAATGACACGTCCAGAAAAATTCATGTTTGGAGCCAGAGCCAGAGCAGACAGTTAGTATATTTTCGTAGAGCAGTGTCGTCAGTTCGATACAAGTCGCTGCTGCCTGCCTTGTTAAAACAAAAGTGAATAACGTAGAGTAAAATATTTATGCAATAAGAAAATAAACGAAACAAAAACTTCATTCAATCTTGCATTACCAATACATACTAATGAAATAAAATAAAAATTATCTCTACCTAATACTTCTCGGCGAGTGTTTTTTTCTGGTTGATATTGGCGAACATCTACTTTTGAGAAAAATAAGCAAAATTCGTTCTCAAGTGCACAAATGTGATGGTGTAAATCAACAAATCATAACAACTATTTGCCGTTGTCTCCGACAAGACTTCCCAGCATTCCTCTGACTCAGTGGGAACCTGAATCTGTGATGAGATTTTCTGCGGTATCCACTGGCGATTTTTTTTCCTACGACCACAATTGTATGCGGTGTGGCTCTCCAAGACCCTGGCAGACTATGCATGCTCCCACCAACGTCTGTACGAAATCAGCGGAATTATTTTTACAAACTTCTCCCTATATAGACAACAAACAATCAAAATTAATACGGTGCACACAATTCGGAAGAGGATCTACTTACAGTCTTTTAGAGGCTGCAGTACTAGAGGTTCAATATTGACATGGTCAACCATAGTAGGATAAGATGACCTTAAACAAGTGCGAGGTGTGACCAAAAGTCCACCCAAGCTTTCGCACCTAATCGTATTGTGGACATCCACCCTTATTGCGAAGATCAACTATCAATTATTGATAGTTGATACTTATCTATATTTTTTTTAAATAGTATTGCGACGAACAATTATCAATGAAATGTTGATCGATTGTGGATGTGCAACAATTAGCGAAAGTCAGTTGAAAAATCGATATTGTGAATGTCAATCGTGAACAATATTATTGGCAGCTGTCAATTTTTCTATCAATCGAAATTTCGGTGTTGATAAGGATGACTCTTAAACGAAAATGTAAGTATTTTTAAAATTGTTGAAGATCTAAGTTCTTAAGCTAAAATAGGCAGTAATAAATGGCAGCTTAAGAGATTGGTTGAGTTGATGGAGCTTTGTTAAAAAAACTGATGCGCAGGCGAAGTGGGAACAATTTGGGACCGAGCTAAATATTTAGCTTTAGGACCACCGGAATAACGTATACTGGTGGCTGCGCAAGACCAAGCTTGAAGTCGTTGCCGACACTTAGTTGATAGCTCCCATGCGCGCAAAATCTGAGCAGAGCTGCAAGTTTAAGAATATTCGATATTGCTCTTTCACTTTTAATCTGTTTAAGTTTGGGGCCAATGTCTTCCATCAAGTCAACGAATGCAGCTTTGGATAGCCGAAAGTTTTTTACAAAACTTAAATAGAACTCAGAAGTCAGAACAAGTTTAATTTTATTCCTTGGAAATTAAATTAGTTATCTTCTGTTTCCAGTTCCAAAGGACTAGACGTATAGCAGCCACGTGCTCTGTCTCGCTTTGGTCATCATCAAAAAATAATTCCACTGATGACATGTTTTTCAATCAATTTCACAGATTTGTAGCACTCGTAATGTTTAATTAAATTGTTTGCGAAAGTCGTGACACTCACACTTCAAATCAAAAATAGTTTAGAACTGTCAAAGTTGAGTTTTCATTCACAATAACTTAATTTTTTATGTTCACAATAGCTTAAATTTTTATCAATTCCATTTCGCAATATCAATATCAATTTTAGTTGACAAATTTTGTCAATCGTCAACCGATTGATAGTTGATCTTCGCAATAGGGCTGGCAATCTTGTTCCAATTTAACATAATTGGCTTTAGCCGAATCAATCCCGTGCAGTCGTACTATAGGTTCTTGCCACTGAATCATTTTCCAGGCTCGAAAGTAAAAGTTACAGTACAATCGGCTGGAACAGTCTGCTGCTCATGCGATAAAAGATTTAGTCTCCAACTTTGTGAACCTGATGGGTACATATCAGTGAAAAGCCGGTGGGAAAGTTCATTCTCAATTATTAGAAGTTCGGAAATTCTATGGGACGCGTTCCAAATCGACATCCGCCTCGATGTGGACGTTGGCTTTAGTGGGCTATAGGTTTTTTTTTCAACTTCCAGTTCGGTTTTGTAAATCTGCAAATTACTTAAATATGAAACTGAACCCCACCGAAGAAAATATGTCCTTGGACTTTCCACAAAGAAATCATTAAAACACATTACACCATCGTTTTCAGTGCCGCAATTGAACTTGAACCTTGAGACCTGATCAGATCATTAAGCCTGCACCCCGAAATTTCAATTTAAATTGCCACGCGTATAATTTTACGGTAGCCGCACTAAAAGCGATGACCGAAAAGTGATTGTGCCTATAATAGCCGAGCAATTTCAAGCACTCGCCCGAGTAATTTGCAAAGTGAAGCTTACTTTTTTTTCCACGCATATAATGTAATCGGCAACCGATTGCACGAATTAATCCGAAGGTGACAATCATTAACCGAAAGTATGAGAATTTGCAAGTCGCTCTCGGGGTAATTTCTTCGCTCAAAATAGCGAAGCAAATTCACCACATGGCGTGGCGGTCCTCTGATCTTCACAATGGCAATGAGCCCATTACCAAGTTCGCTATTTAAAAAGGCCCACAATCGCATTGAATCACCGGCCAGCACCAAACACCGCATCACCGGCCGATTAGTCGAGCTACTCTCCTGCGCAGCTATCACTAGGAGGAGGAGCGGGATTTCGAATCGTGTGGTGGCGCGCTGCTGGTATTTTCTTTAAAGGTTGCAATTTTCCTCAATCAAAAGTGTCGTCGGTCGGTCGGTCGGTGCCAACCGAGACCGCTTTAGTAATTACAATCAATTAACCGTTGTCATATCGAAAGTAGCGCGCGGCTAAAATAAAAGGATCACCGCCTTTCCGAACATAGTCGATGCCGTTCGATATATACTGTATCAATTTAGATTTTATATAATGACAACAAATTAGCTGTCGACAGCTTAAGTACCAATAATTTGCGGTTGGGCATGTGGACGGAGAGGAAGACACACCGCAAGGACGTTTGTAGAAATGCTGATAATTAGTAGTAGCATCGGTCGAAATGTTCGCGTGGAATGCTTCCTTCATGTTGCAAGTGCGTATTTAAGTAAAACAAAAAAATTAATTGAACTATTGTCGCATATATAAGTGTAGAGCGTGCGACCAAGTTTTCGTGGTTGAATGGCTTGTAGAATCCCATTCATCTGAAGGTGGACCATGAGCATTCTTCTTTTTTTTGCTCTGCGAAGTTGGAGTTATTTGTTTAGTTATTGAAACATTTCCGCTCTCCGGAGAATGGAATAAATGATTATGGGTTGGGGTCAAAATTCTGTTTTCAAGATTCTGTTTTCAAAATGCTGCTTTTCTAAAATCTCCTTTTCAAAATTCTGCTTTAAAGCGCGCGCTTTTTAACATTTTCCAAACCTTTTTTTATTGTTTGCAGAATTTTGTTAATCAGAGATGGAGAGAATATTAATATCATTTCGGCTGTCCTTTTATACTGCCGAAATGAAGTATAAAAAGAAAACAAATGATATTATAATAAAAATAAAAGTTGTAATTTCTGACTGCTTCATATCTTTTTTTTAATAAAATTTCGAATTTTTTTTTTTCAATAGATACTGTTTTTTTTTCAAACTTGTTGTCAATATTTAATCTATTTTTTCTTGTTTCTTTTCAATTTAAATTTTATTTTTATTTAAAATAAAAAGTATATAATTTGTAATGTTTTATAAATTTAAAATTGTTTTTTTATATCTGCTTTTTTTATCGTTTTATCGTTAGTTGGAGAAAAAGCAGAATAAGCTGAGTTTTATTGCTTTTAATTTGAAAATCCGAGTTTTGTAAAGCAGAATTTTGTTAAGCAGAATTTTTGTGTGAGAAGACAGAATTTCGCAAAGCGACATTTTGAAAGCAGAATTTCGACCGGATCCCAATGATTATATCTACTGTCACTGTGAGAGAAGGTGGGTGTTTTTGTTCGGAATCAAATTCCATCAATCTGTGATGATACAACAGTAGGCCCGTCCTTATTTCTAAGAGTGGATGGGTGTTTAAAACTATAAACTTCAGATCTGGTTTCCCGTTGCCCTTATATGCCTAGGTCTAACGAGGGTCGGTCAGTGTTAATTGTGACAACTTAAGCAGGCTACAAGGATATGGTTGAAGGCATACAACGCCATACAACGTCATACCTATATACCTTCTATAAGCAAGAAGAGGCTTACTTTCTGAGGTTATTTGATCACATTTAGATGGTTTGGCTGAAAGTATGTACATTCATCGGCAAAAGTATTTTGACAGAAATGCAAGTCGCTTTTCAAGGCGCATAGTTCCTAACGGCTACAGATTAACTGTCTACAGTTGCCACGCAGTGATTGCATCTGGTGTGACCTATGATTGTATGTGTAAATGAGACCATTTGAGACCCAACGCTGGACAGCTCAGGCCTATTTGTGTTTAGAGTAAGATTTTTTGACGGGCAAAATTACTTTGGCAAACTCATTTTTGAAGGTTTGTTTGGCGAAAAATACTGTTATCGTTTGAGTTTAAATGAAATATGTTAGATTTATTGATTAACGACAGAGTTAAATAATAAAGGAAGATGGAACAGTAAAGTACGATTGCGGTCTTTCAGTTAATAAGTAGGGGTAAAATCTAATTTGTCGAAGCAAATTCTAAATGTCCCAATCAGTAAAAAAGGATCTCTGTGCAAAAATGTACCTCCCTAGGGTACAACATGAAAAAGTTATACCAAAGAAAGTAGAAGGATGAAAGATATGTTTTGGTTAAGTTTGCTAAAATTCTCGAGCTTAAAATTAAAAAAGTATGCTGAAAACTCGACTATCTTACGGGTAATTCGAGGCGGCTTGGATACATATTTTGTGAGAATGGACCGAATATGACTTCGAAAACCAAATAAAGAGGCTTAAATTTGCCCTAGGGTTTAAAAATAAGGTGTGGTACGGAGTTCCTTTGAGCCTCATGGATCACCGTTAACGTAAAGAAGATTTTTTCGGATGCTATATCGTGAAAAATATGCACCAGTCGTTCAGACCATTTAGCATGATGAGGGGTTTGCAATGTCTTAGGGTTGTATACTGCCCAAAAGGGACGATTGGATTACGCTCCTTGTCACAAAAGCAGAATGGTGATGCAACTTTCACGGGATATTGAACTGGAAACACACAACGGGTCGCAGATTTAATAATATCGAATATGAATGAGATTGCATTAAAGGAAGCATAACTGTTTTTCTGACACGGACCAGAGGATAGCTATCAGTTTTTCAGTAAAAAGCTCTGGGATGACGTTCCAGCAGAAATGATACAAAAACTTGTTGAAACGGTTCGAGGAAAATTACAGAAACTTATTGAGGCTAAGGCGGATATGTGCTTTTATTAAATAATTTTATTTCGTTCCTTTTTATATCTCTAATAAAATTTTTTTTAAGTAAAACTTATCTGTCAAAATAGTTATGCCAAAGTAAAAAGTTAGTTCGATCAATTTTAATGAAGGTATTTAACAATAAAAATTGCATATAATTAATTAAGTAAGTTAGCTGCGTATACATTTTTTTTCACTTCTTCCTAAAATTTATAAAATTCAACTTTAAGTTTTGTCAAAATACTTTTGTCGATGAGTGTATAATTATCAACTCACTTCTAAGATTTGGTCAACTGTGTCAACTATACAGAGGAATCAGTCTCCTTGACATAGTATTCAAGCTTGTATCGTACTTAAAAACGTTTGGCGCCGATTATTGCGATCCTAGACAAGAGAGTCGATACCGAGATAGAACCCGGAGAAAACCCCGAGAAGTCAAGTCAAAATCGACCACCTTTTCATCGAATTCGCCTCCAAAAAACATACTCTACCGAGCCTTGTCTAGTCCTTGCAGATTCCCCAAATTGCTCCGTCTGTCAGTGTGGACGATCTATATAAATAATTAACAACCTTGCACGGTGCTTGTAACAATCAAGGAAACATTTACTAGAAGATGTCCGTTTGAGTGAGTTCTTACTTTTAAGAAATTGGAAGTATTATTCAGGCAGCTATACCTACGACGAAGCTGGCTTCTTGGTTGAGGCCGAGGTCCACGCCAGACTGTAAGCGCCACCAAAACTAATGTAAGCAACCAACTTGGAATTGTTCATCAAATCCCCACCAGTGGTGCCATTTTAGCATTTTTCTTATGCTAAATCTAGCATATTTGTAATAAAATTATGCTATATGCAATCTGGCATATTTTAAATATTTAATATAAAAACGCATTTTATACCCATCATAAGAAATATTTTCGTAGTATATTTCGCTATACAAATAACGAACGCATCCATAAAAATGTCCTGTAGTTAGATTTGTATGACAATTTGTCAATTTGAAGCTTCAGCTGTCAAAGTGTTAAACCTTAAAAACAAAATTCTAATCATAAGTCAACTGCCCGTGAGCCGTGAATTGCTGCTCAATTTAATTTAAGTTTCTTCCTAAATGGACTGGCAAATAAAGGGTTTTCCAATAAGAGGTGTTATTTTGGTATTCAAAGAAAAATGCCATTTTTTGAGATAAATGATCGGATGTTTATTTCATAATAAAGAGGAAGGTATGCCGTTAATAATGAAAAACAACTTCAGCCATCAACCAGGACCATATCCTTTTCATGAAATTTTCCATAACCAAATCGCAAAGTGGCTGCCCTATGTCCTCGATAGCTTACGAATTTTATCTTTGAGGTCTTGAATCGACGCTGGGCTGTTGTGGCATAGACCTTATATTTCACGTGAAGATGTCGCAAGGTGTTAAATCATAAGATCTCGGTGGCCAATTGTGATAACCTCTTCGAGAGATAACACGGTCCGTAAACTTTTCCCGTAAAAGATCAATGGTTTCGTTGCTTGTGTGGCACGTAGCGCCGCCTTGTTGAAAGTAAACGTTGTCCAGATCAATACCATCCAACTCCGACCATAAAAAATCATTAATCATCAACGACCAAAAAATGCTTTAGTTTTGCGAACTGTGACTGCAAGATTTTCACCATTTTTGTAATGAATTTTAATAATTTTAATGCGTTGTTGAAGCGTGTATCGTTCCATTTTTAGTAATGGCATAGTTTCTACTTGTCAAATGTCAAAGAATAAAAGCTTCAAAAGTGACAGCTACCGAAATAGCGGGTCATTCACAATAACACCGCTCATTGGAAAACCCTTTATATCCGTATATTTATGGATTATTGTTTTTTTTAACTCCATATTTTAATTAAATATAAATATCTCCATATAATAACCAAGCATATTTATTTCTTAATTTGGCAATTTCCTTTAGAACATTTCTGGCAACACTGTCCCCACTAGGTACAGTTTCCGTTCAAGTTAGCACCAGCCGGAGCTCACCGTTTACACAACTATGTACATACATCCCGATGTCACCCAAAGCACCCCATATTTCAATGCATGTAAGAACATCTATTACGACTAATTGGCTTATGGAAATGTAGACAAACTATTCGAAATGTAAGACACTTTCATTCATTAATCTTGTGGAAACCGAAACTCTGCTAATCCATCAGTCTGTGGTGCACAATTCCAGTTGTCCCGCGAGAACTGGAGCAGAAAACCAATCCACAGGAATGTGCTATGTCGCCCGATGAGGTGCCATAAATCACAATCTTCTATCATGTAAGACCTAAATTGCATACTTGAAAATAAGATGTCGCTTACAATCTGATAAAGCAATTTGTAACGATAATGATCGCAATGATAAAATAAATCTTTATCCTTGCGTTGGGCGCGTTGCTTTGCTTAATTTTCGATTCCCTTCCCAAGCTGCGACTGAGCTATGCTGTGCAGCATGCGGGCCCTTTCCGCTGCGGCTGCGGCTGCGGCCACTCGTACGCACAGTGTCACTTCGAAAGAGAGCTCAAACACGAAATGGGCGCTGAACTCGATCCGTGTCGATGGAGGCGATAAAAATCAAAAACATTACACACAATCAAGATTAATTGACAAGAGATAAATATCTGACGGCGATTTCATTCCGAGTCCGTTTTTCGTTGAGGTTTCCGTGCAACTTGCATATTATGCGTAGGTACTGCTCAAGGACTTCTCGCTTATGTCCCAATTGTCAGTTTTTATTTTAAAGTGCAGTAGCACGGTGTCGGCATATCAAACGCACTCACCTAATCCGATTACCTACCTGTCATCGATTTTCTATCCGACTATTGTGGTTGAGTATTCGAATATGCGGCATGTGATGTGCCGCCCCGGAATCATCAATAATCCTTTCGAATGTAAATGACATTCCTTTCAGTGTGCGATTGGCAAGCGGAAAACGGAGAATTGGCAAAGGTCAATGGTAGTTTTCGTGATCACGCATGAGCGGGTTGGATATTTAATTTGCTTTGTGTCGCAGAAGTCGGTCATCGCCGCATTTGAATGGAAAATTATTTACAATGAGCAAACGTTAAGTCTGTCTTTGATTGCAATGAGTCATTTATTTTGTCCTCCCTATTTGGTAAGCAGAATCATTATTCCTCCAACGAGTTTTTGTAGGCAACAGTGGTTATATCGCTTTGATGCTTTCGGCTTCACAGGTCTCTTTCGTTTGCAGGCAGGAAGTTATTCGTCTCACTTGCATCATCATTTTCATTGAGTTTCTTAATCGGAAGGGTGTATCCCTCTAAGCGTCGATTAGCAGCAGATTTAACCGAACTATTAAAATTCGTTGCGGCTTACAGCAGCCCAAAACCGAACCCACATACAAGGTCTCACAATCGATCTTCATTCATCATACTGTCAATCACCTGCGTCAAGAATATGCGTTGTATATTTATGTGATCGCCTGTTAATCTTTAGATTGTCTTGAACCTCATTAGAGGTGTTTATATCTAAGATACGTCAACAAGGCGAAATATCTTTATGGCGCTTGAAGGTTCACTTCCGTTTTTTTTTTTCTTTTACGGAAACGCGTTGCGAATGCGTTAGCTATACAGCTGAACAGGTGCTCCTTTTGAGATGGGATAATGTCTCGCATCACATGATGACAGGATGAAAAGTAGAAACAGACTTCTTGCTATTGATGATTGGTCACAACATTCCAAACGTTTTAATCGGTAACCTGCATTTATTTTAATAATCTTTAATCTCTTTTATTATTACAAAAATAGGTGTATGGTGTTTGAAGTTGATGTTCTCTGTAATTTCAATAAAATTTGGTGGATGTGTTTGTGTAAGGGACCCAAAAGATGGTTTCCGAGATATAAACATTTTTTTTTATTCTTTCAACTTAATATTTGAACTGAATAGTTCTATGGGCACGCATTAACTGGGGAGTGAGCTGGTGAGTGTGTTACGGAAATTGTGATCTGGCGAGGCAACGGAAGTGAATTCTTTCGAGTTTTAATTCATAAAATTAAAAAAGTTCAGTTTCAACCAGGAATTAAACCTGAATCAAAATTAGAAAGATATCTAGAGAAGTTTTACTTCAATAATCAAGAAATCACCTTTCGCGTAACGCTAGCAAACTCGCAAACGAACTACTGACTCAGATATATATATATTTCATGCACTGGCTATGAGAGAAAGAGAGAAAGAAAATGCGTGCTCGCACCTCTCTCTCTCTCGCCACTACAGTAATATACGAAACGTAACTCTCTCTCTTTCTATCTTCACTAACTTATATCTCCCTCTCAACTTCCGTTCGCCTCGCCCGATCACACTTTTCGTAACGCTCTCGTAATGCATTCACCAGCTTACTTCCCATCCCAAGTCCAGCGTTCGTAAAGAAGTTTTACTTCAAAAGACGTTGGATTGGGTTGCGTTATAAAAGCTTTTTCAACAAATGAATGTTCTTATCTACTGCGCTGTATTAAAATTGGTTTTTAAATTAAATTTCTTAATATAATCCAAATGCAACAGAATTAAATTTAACATTAATAACCTATGAACATTTAGAGAGAGAAGTTGCACTTCTGGTGTGTGGTCTCATGTTTGTTCTACACCGTACATACGTGAAATTGTTTTGTCATAAAATCACAACTATTTGCTTTTGTTTTTTTCCTCCAAAGCGATAGGCTTAATATTCACTTCATTGATCAACATCCATTGACATTCAACAACTCTCTGGGATTTGGTTAGATACAAAATCATACATACGTGATTTTTGTTAATACAAATTGATCAGTCATCACAAAGGTGAAAATTGTATTCAAAAATAAGAAGTCCGTATCAAAGACCATCAACATTTATTTAAATTGAAATTTTTACGCCTAGAAAATCATTCATTGGGTAATCAAATTTTACTGCAATCTACCAAAATTATGAATCTATTCGTTGTCGCTGTGCTAACGAACAAGAACAACAACAGCAAACGTTTCTCATTAATAATGCTTCAATTAACGTTCCTCGTATTTTTTTTCGATAATAAAAATATCTTTATGCCAATGAATTTTGCATTATTTTACAAAACTATTAAACCACTTAAAATTAAACTTTTTTAGGTAAAATAATTGATTATTTTTAGCTTAAGGTGAATCAAGATTAATAATCCGCTTTCATTAAGCCAATGAAACATCAATCACGTAGGCAGAGGGAATTGGTTTGGTATCAACAAACCTTTTAAGAAGTAGCATCTGGTAAATTTTATAGAACCCCAATTCCGCTGTATTTATTAAGAAATTATTTAACGAATTTACGTATAAAAAAATATTTACGGGAAATATATACCTACATAAAAACAACCAAAACACGTCGATCATTGGTTGGACCGAATCGACAGAATGAATAAAATAAATGATACAGTTTGAGACGACAAGAAAGACCGAACCTTTTTTCCAAAATCCAAGCCTATATCATATCGTGAATGTAAGAGGGCTCGATCTAAACATCTTGAAGAAAGGTGCCCGCGAATCGTAGAGGATAGTGGGATCGAGCTGCAGTGGCCCGACGTGACTGAGTCTATTTACGGGTCGGCAGCATTTTAAACAAATGAAGTAAGTAATGAGCTGTTTAGTGAATAACTTTTCAGTTGTCGCCAGGTTTTGTTATAAATATAAATTAGTGCTTTTTGAACTGGAACTTTAGCAGAGAGTTGCTATTTTTCTTTTGGGGTACTGTTCGATAATTATACAAAAAAAAAATACTTGGTCAGAGTTGGTGATCTCAGTGTACTGAAAGTGGATAAAATTGCGGTCAAAATTTTGAAACTTACCTGGCAAAGTATAGCATTTAGCAGTAGATAAATACGAAGCCCCCGGCTAAAGATAATTTTATCTGCTTGCAAGTCGAGGATCTTCTTCATATTAATTGAAACATCAAGTAACCAGACGATACATCATGTGCAGTGCTAGCTGCCTTAGGGGGACAGTCATGCTGCCGCAATATTTTCCCGCCCATAAGGGTGTTCTCCATCTAAGGCCCTAATTATAGCCATACGTTGCTTATGTATTATAAAGTTAGTTTATCAAAAAAATTAACAAATGATGTTTAGATTTTATAGAAAAAGAATAATTTAATTTTTTCGTACAAAAAGCTTTTTCCGATCTACTTCTCAGTCAGTTCCACAAAAATAAACCAAAGCATTCCACTGAAATATTTCATTTCTTTATTGTTCCGTCTCTCAAAAAAATTGTTCTGATGGAAACCAATCAGTGGTGATTGGTTTGTTGTAATTGTTTTCGTAGGCAAAAAATATTCTGACAGATTTTTAGCTATGACCGCCTAAATGTAATAAAAAACTCACTTTCAATCTGTTGCAACTTTTTCGGTTGCATTTTACATATAGCTGAGGCCTATGTACGAACGGTATTTTTTTCTTAACAATTACTGAAACTTTGTCAAAATGTCCTTGCAAATTAACAAAAACTTCAATGAAGTTGTCAAATATTGGAGATGTTTCTGTCATTTTAAGGGAAATGAATAAAATAACTTGTGACAAATACTGGTCCGCGCTCGGTCAAAAGTATGTCCACTTTAGGCAACGTCATAGTTGTATGAAATCAGAATCATAAAATATTGGTTACAAAAGCGTGTCCAACTTGGGGATTTGTCCATCCAAAGGTGTTATTCGCACTGAGAGATTTTAATGTGAACACTTTCGACTGAAAAATATATAGGAGCTCGCTCGCAGAGATGTATGACATAAAAATGCTGGATAGCCATCGATATTTGATTCAAAAAAAAGGAAACGTTGCATAAACACAAACTTTTGTGAATGCCTCACACACGGGGTTCCTTGTGTAATAACACAATCCAAAGGTAGAATACAAACCGTCACTCAATACTGCTATGCTCGGCTAGTGGGTTCCTGGACATGTTGCTTGTTGGTGTAGAAGGAAACGAGGAAGCGGATAATCTGGACAGACCGCCGTACCCGCCTTTCAAGGCATCTAAGAACTACATTAACAATGCCACAATAAGTTTGGCGATATAACGATGGAACAACACTTATAGAGTTGCACCACAACTCGCAACTTGTGGCCCACAATTGACCATCAAATGTCAAAGATCCTATCATCTATTGATATAAACCAAATCCGAATGTTCGGCGGGGTAGCAACTGGGCAATGCATCATTAGAAACATGGCTATAGGATGGACTTATTTACAAATGACTTCTGCAGAAGTTGCAGCGCCGAAGAGGAAATAGAATCTGTGGAACATCTCCTGCATCACTGCCCAGCATCACTTCTCAGCTACTCTTGTTTGGGGGCACGATTCTTCGACGACTTGGATGATATTGCAACGATATACCTCTATCAGATCTAAGAAGTAAGAAGATTTATCAACAGATCCGAATGGTTTTGTTCCTTTTGATACTTGAACCTCTCTATTGAACGAATGAAACCCCCTTATTGGAATTAATTGAGCTCAATGCATAGAAACGATTTCATAGATTTCCGGATCTGCTTTTATCTGCGCTAATGATTGAATAGTGTTGGTCCGGTCAGATTTCATCAATCGGTAGTCCTCGCATCTGCCATTCGAACGAGTACATCCAGAAACGCGATTGTCCAAAAACATTGTGCTTAACGATGAAGCCCGTGATCGCTTAGACATATAGACCAATTCCAAAGATGTGTGAAAGTTTGGTTAAAATCTGTAAATGCGTTAAGGCGTGAATCGGCCACAAGCGAACACAATTTTAAGGCTCAATTTTTAATTATATAGATTGTTGTATATAATATTTCGCACGTAGGTACTCTTCAGATCCTTAAGCAATCAAATAATATTTACACTCACAGCTTGAATTTTCGTAAATAGATTTCGACTATCAACCTCGGTTCGCTGTTCAACTCTTTTGTTTTTAATTCATCCATCCCAGCACGACTGGCATACTTTAAAGGTCGGAAATGTAGGTACTCCCTTACATTGTAGCTATAGAAGTCGTTATCCGAAAGCCGAATGCTTATTTGTTACAGCACTTTTCATGGTCAGAGTGTCAATGCTAAACCGAAACCCTCTTGCCGATAAAGTGCAAAATTTTCTTCATTTACATATACCGGTCGGCATGCATTAATATTGCCGAATATCCTTAACTGCTTCGAGGCAGATTAAGAGAGGTACCTATGTGTATAAGCGAACTTCTTTAAATCGTCGCATAAATTACTGATCCGGCTAATTGATCTCTTCAGCAAATATAGCTTCAGATGACTGGTGTAACCGGCCGGCTGATGCTGCCGCCGCGTGCTTTAACTTTTTTGTTTTTTCCTTTTTTTTTTTGGAGTAAAGCGACAAAGATATTTATAACTAAGTATCGACGGTCAGAGAGGTCATAAAAATCTTCATTAAGTAATTTTTGTGAATATTTCCCCCCCAAAAGAAAACAAAATAATTAAATAAACACCTGCCATTACAACACGCTGTCGTTTTCTGTGTAGTCGTCGTCGTCGTCGTCGTCGGCGGCGGCGGACACTCTTGTGACGACGGCAACGGTAAAGTGTGCCATCGCCTGTCTTACAGTGTTCCTTCTCCTTCCGATGTACCTACCGATCGTTGATATTATGCCCAATGTGAATGTTGACCGAAGTTGATTCCACACCAACTACATCATCATCAATATAGCGGCAACAGGCAACGGGCAACAGGAGCAACTGCGTAAAGGGATACCCGAACACACAGCTGATTTTAATGAGTGACCACGAGAATCTCTTTCAAGTGCACCTGCACAGTTGTAAATTAATGAACACACTATACAGGTATCCCCACCGCATATAGGGGGGGACAGTAATTATGCATAATGTCCTACATATCCATGCACTGCCACTTACCGGATCTAGAGGGATTTCCTGATCTATGTCGCATGGATGTCCTTACGCGAATAATTTCAGGAAATCGTTAAGCAACCCTCCGGTCGATTGCATGTCTTCTCCGGAATCCAAGGGTAGCAGCGAAGAATTTTATTGGTCCGGCGATGCAAGGTGTTTTCGGCTGAACGCACGCACACAGGTTTGTTGGAGAGCGCGCGCGCGCACGCTCAATTCTTGAGCCTTGAAGATAGCGCATCTACAAACAATACCTATGCAGAGTTGTTGCGTATTGCACTCTTCGAGTTGACTGATTGGTGTGCATGGTATTAAAAAGGACGACTCCGACCAACAGCAATGCTCCCTACCCACAGATATTTTTATTTTATTTTTTACTGTGCTGCCCTCCCTATACCAAGGACAATTTTTAAGGATTTCAATGAATTTTTACTCGAGTGTGTGGTGTTGCACCTAAAACCACGAAGATGATCTCGCTCGCTCCTTTGTTCCGTAGCCACACCGAGTTAAACATCTGCCCAAAACTACATACAAATACGAAATTCAACAACACAACAAAAAAAAAAAAAAATCCTCCTCTCCTTGTCGTCGTACAAAGTGTTTCCGTATTCAGAAGATAGGGAAAGCAAGTTGCATCTGTTTGGCTCAAAGGTGCGCGTGGATCAAGAAATGGAATATTTTCAATCAATTAAAATGTTCACCTGAGGGTCTAAGATGTTTCCTTTTTTTTTCGACTGTTGCTCACATTGGATTCTGTGATGTGCCTAGATCGGAGGATCCATTATTCAAACGGAACAAATATTTTCCTCTCTATTAACATAACCAATTCGCTACGATTTGTTTCGATCTAATTGAAACCAAAGCGCGGGAGTCGCCTAAGAATTGATTTATTGCTGAGGGAATTGATAATATTCCTCTTCCCAGGATGGCACACATTTATTCAATCAATCTGTAATTGTTGTATTATTTACGCACCTTCGTGTGACTTTGGTGGGTAATGTCCTAGGAGAGTATGAAGCTTTGGTCGCGCAAGGAAGTTGTGGGAACTGAATAAAGGGCATGGAATATGGTGTCCAGTTAGGCCGTGGGAATCTTTGCAACTGTCACAGTAGGTCATGGGATCCTTTTATCTCCACCAAAAGAGAAAAATTGTACGCAAGTTATGCATAGCAATTCCTTCATCGTATAATGTCGCCCTCTTTCAAAGGGGCTACTAAGAAGAATGTGATCCACCGATAGGGTAAGGCATTTCGAGCAGGAAAATACTCGCGTTTTTCTGGCTACAAAAAAGACACTCTAGACGTGGTTAAGGCAGTGCATGGAGTATACACAGCGGAAGTATCGTATCTAAAGAGTGAGCCTTAACTCAAGCATATGGAAAAATATGTCGAGTCCAGATGATGCTTTTTTATGGACTCCAAAAAATCGTCAGATGCAGCCAAAAATTCCTGGTAAGGTAACTAGTCTCTCAAGACTTAAGGATTGTAGTCCAAATTTCCTTCCACCCAAGGTGGGGATAGCTTTATACAAATTTAAGCCACGAGGCGTATCAGCAACCGGTCGAGCTGACTTAGTTAGGAGTACGCACTTACTCATTTGTAAAATTCTCTAGGATGTAAGTTTATGACCGGAGAATGGAACCGTAGGCAAGAAAGTAGATACTCCGAACTACGTCAACTACCAGAGTCAACTGTCTGTCGGTATTTTAAGTCAACGATCAACCGAAAGTGTAGTGAACTCTGCCAGAAACTCCCAATCGACATACACAACTTGGGCTAAGATTTAAAATCACCTTTGGTAGCCTCTGAAGCAGTGTTAACGGTGAGGGGTCCTAGGATAAAAAAAGAGGCATCCACATAAAATATAACGGATACAAACTTCCTTAAACTGAAAAAGAGGAAAATTTGATCAATTTTAAAAAAGTGGGGACCCCGGGTCTTGAGACTGAAAAAATCGGCCGTTTGGTCCCCTTAGGAAGCATAAACCGCAATGCTGCTCTAAAGGCGTATGTTATTGAAACGTGTGCCGGTCTTTGATTCCCAAATTTTGACGATTGAAAGCGACCTTTAATTTTCTGCTAAGTCCGAACGGCTCATTTAAGAAGCTTTCTCAGACAGTTATACTCATGGATATTTGAAAGACGTTTGCAAGAGGTGGCGCTGTCGACAAAAAACTTCAAGGTGTAGCTTGCATTTTTCTGGCCATTGAACGTGGGACGGATCGCTTACCCCAGAGCCATTGTAATCACAAAAACTTTACTTTACTATCATCTATCCAAGATATAATTTTTACGAAGTTGTAGAATATATTCCTCCAATATCTGTTTTTTAGGGCTTGCAGGTAGAGTCCGACCGAAAACCAGCCGAAGCCGAACGTTCCAATTCCAATTTCACTTCTTCTACTAACGGTATCGTTAATTTTGCCGAATCCGAATGTTTTGCCGAAGGTTCGGTCGGACGTCCGAGGTCGGAATTTACTTGCAAGCGTGCAGCTAAGAACTAAATCTCTCTCTCATAGAGCGAAGGAGATATTAAACAAGACCGTAATCACGATGACGGCCCGGGTGTTTATAGAGTCGAGTCTGAGTCTTGCTCAGTTGGTTCGTCCCTCTGGCTGATGTATTACTTTGAACTTGCAAGTGAAAGCTCTTTCGTCTAGGATGTCACCAAGATATTTTACTTCCCTTGATGATTCTATTACTTCACCAAAGGAGTGTGACCTTTCCAAGTTTGTTTCGATTTCTTCTCCTGCAGTTGTGTTCTTTTTTTTTGGGAATTACCAGGCCAACCATGCAACAACTAGGTTCAGGGCCCTATGAAGACGAACTGTGCTTAAACAATTGTTGTACATCGTTTGTAAAGTGTATATCCCTGGACATAGAATCAGCCATTACTGAGAATAATAAGAGGGGCTTCATGAAACAGGGCCCCAAAACAGAAAATAAAAGAAGGCCCCATAATTTGGGGTCTTTTTTCATAATGAAATAATACCCCAATTTTAAATATGAAATAAGGCCCCACTGCGATGCAATAGGGCCCGAAAAAAATAAATAACGCCCCAATTACAAAAATTAAATAACACCCCGATTTGTTGCTGTTGTTTTTTTGTGTATTTCATTGCTTTTTTATTCAATATATTGTCTTCTTAGAAAAAAATTTACAATCTATTTTTGCATATTGCAACATTTACTGGTTTTTTTATTCATTAAAATGAAAAATAGCGGAAATACCTAAAAACAAATACGAATATTTTTAAATTTGGATTTTTAGCAAAATAAACTATCTAAAACATTAAAAAATAATAAAAATTTGGTAAAAAATATCACGCGATTTTTTGTACCAAATTTTCGACTGCGACGCTGAGATTGAAAGAATTTTTTTTATTAAAATAATGTAATTAACTCGTCAAAATATTGAATAGATGACTAGGAGCTGGTTAAAGCAACCTTTCGGAACTATTTTAAAAGTTCCGTCCATTAAATATCTTCCATTCGGCGGTGGTATATTTTCCTTTATTTCGCTTGTTATTTTTAACGATGAAAATATACAAAAAGCATGTTTTTGGTCTTCAAAAATTAAATAACGTCCCCAAAATTAGTTTTGGGGTCTTACTTCATTTCTTCTTCTTCATTAGGAAATAAAGCCCCAAAATAGGAAATAAAACCCCAAATTGTATAAAAAAAATGGCAGTTCTTGTATAATTTTTTGAGGCCTTATTTTACTTTTTTTTTGGGCCTGATTTCAGTGGGGCCTTATTTCGCAGAGCCATAAGAGGGACCACCTCTCGAGTATCGTACGTTAGATGCTAAAAGTAACAACTTCTGCCAGTCAAACCTCCGCCACCGGTTGTAAGTTAATAGGGAAACTGACCAATCTCACCTTGGGCCTTACTAATGGCATGGCTTCCAAGGCACAATGCACGTCTTGAAAGTCGACTTGTGAGACTACGTAACATTGGGGCATCGCGCAATTCATTTACCCTGGTATTTTCTACTCATAAATAAGTCCCGTAAGCCCAATTTTTGCATTGGCACAACTTTGTAAATCCTGTCCTAATTGTACAGGATAAGGGCCGAATAAGATCGCTTAAAACGCCTTCACCGCGAGCAAAGCGAGACGACGAAAATGACGGTTGAAAGATTCGAAATTAAGTGCTCAGTTTTCTCATGGATGAGCTTCTTTATGGTTATGAAGTGGCTGTGGAGAACCTGTTCGATCTAGAGCAAAAACAATGCGAAACTGCGCTGAGAACTATAACTTCGCAGGAATACGTGGCTAAGCGCACGGTGCCGGTGACATCTAAACACATTCGTAAACAATTACTGGGGTCTACCATAAAACGGATATACCGACAAAGACGTTTCTTGCCAAGCTACAAACTGTCGCCTCACCTCAATCGGTGTTAAAGTCAACAAGAGACTATTGTCTTCCGTGTGCCCAATTGTCACATTGGTAGAATCGCAAACATCCACAACAAAGACACTTGAGAGGATAATATTTGAAATAAACAATAGACCATTTGTTTTCGAAAACAAAGCCGCAAGGCGTGTTTATGTTCATTGTGGAAAGTTCATTATAAATTGTCGATTTTGAAAAGTATAAAAATAGGAAAAGGCGGCACTGGCATTTGGGCATAAAAAAAGAAACTCCCTCCCTTACCGTCTGATCTTGAGCATACTTTGAGTATACGAGATGAGATTCGCAGAACTGTATAGTCTTGCAATTCTCAGCAGAGTATGACATCATAAAACCAGGGCGGTCACTACCAGGAACTCACAATAGATACGCCAACTAATGCGCGGTTTGAACTTTCCAGAAAAAATCGAAATCCCTTATTGATTCTTGTCCCACAAGATCTCTTCCCATTTGCCTGTTACTTGCTAGGAATCCCGAGAACAGTGCTACACCTGATTCGCCTATTCAAATACATCCAGAACAATAAGGAAGTTATGTTTACGCATAAACATTGCGGCGTTCATCGTGGGACTTAGTCCATTGTTCGACCCTGCTTACACAACCACCGCGATCATTGATCTCGCCTCAAACACGACGTAAGAACATCACGCCTTGCAGAGCAATTACACAGATGAATTACATCCTTGATCTCACCGACGGAAAACGAAAATCCACCCGCCCGGCTCCTGCAGAGATTAGAATGTCTTACATCGAATTCGGATTATGCTCCTCTCGGCCTACCGATCTTGTTCATCGATCCTTTTGCTCTTCGCCGCGCTGATACTTGGAAGTAGATCTCACCATGGATGCTGGAGTATTTGAGCCGCAAAGGGATATTCAAATTGTCTGTCGTGTTTGCATACTTTTCGAGGTGATCTTCCTTAAACAAGATCAATGGGAATACTCCTACTCCTACTGATCCAGATTATAGTCGATCTGCAATTATCGAGATAAAATCAGACAGCGATTACTTTGACGAAAACTCGCAAGGAGCGCATTTTCCATGAACGATCCATTTTATGATCCATTCCGTCGGCACTGCCCGCCCATAAGAAACGGCGCAAAACGCAAACAGTCATCACCGGGATCGGCTGCGTTTTATTGCACAGCAATAAAAATCTCTCTCGCATCGAAAATTCTTAATTGCTGGCGATATTGTCGATAGTACGCGCGCATTTTCGGGGCAGGGGCTGACACTGATCGTGTACGAAATAAAGATCGCGCACATATAAAACCGAGTTGATCGTGCTTTTGAGACAATGTTCTGCCGCAAGGATTAAGTCACTTAATACATATTTTAATTGGTCGTTTACCGGGAAAATGTTGATGTTACGAACTTTATGCATCGATCGGAATGGTGGGATGTTCCAATTGCTTGTAGGTAAACATTCGTTTTGCAGAAATTTAATTTGATTGCGATTTTGATTGTTATTTGATTGTGATTGGGGTGGCTATATTTGTATAGATTGCCCTCGAAGAAAAGTTACGACTTTTCGAGTAAAATACTTGTGTTTGTGTGTGTGTGTGTCCCAGACAGCGGCAGGCACGAAGATGCTATTTAACTGTCGCGGTGATGTCTTCATTTTGAATACGCGTATTCAAATTATAATTACTTTTGTAACATTGTAGGAGCTCTCTTCTGGTGGTGATCTTTTATTGTGTTTAGGAGGGCCGAGGACCGTTTGTGGGTGCTGTGAGTGCTTTGATATGGCAATTTATTTGCCGTAAATGTTGGAATGGCAGGACGATAAGCTGTCACATTAGCTGCAGACCGACTTTGATTTTGGGGGCACTTTGCTGCAGGACAGTCTCTTAAATACTGGTAGCAGACTTGGAATGGTAAATGAATTCACTGGCGAAGCAGGGACATAACGAGGTACTTTTTGCAAAGGGGTAATAGCTGCAGATCCCTGAAATCATTTCCAATAATATTTTATATTTGGACATATAAAGGGTAATTTCGACCGCAATGTAATTAGATGCCTCCAGAAAAGAACAGTCTGCGGTCGAAATCAATGCAGTCAAAGGACAGTTCTTCTACATAATTTTCGCCAACAGGTGAAAAGGGTTCCCGACCTTAAAGTTCCTGATAGGCATATGAAAACTAAAGAAGTTTCGATGTCTTTATGGCAAAAACGAAGAGACCTATCCTGGTGTTCGTTATACGTACTGTGAAAGCTTATGAATTGGATTGGGTATACAGTTTTAGTCCCTTACATTCATTATTCAAGACAGCCTCTAACCGACCTACCTTTACAGTGTATATAGGTAGCAATACAGTTTTTTTTAAGTCTTAAGAAGAATCGCTACATTGACAAAAATTGTTCTAGCATCGCCCTTCAGAAGAAGCACCCAAAGACGGATCGAAAGACTGATCCAAATTCGCCGACAAGTTCTTGAGTAACTTGAATCTACAAGCAGAAAAATCACTCATTTAAAATCAACAAACTTTCCGTTAATAACTACTAAGTATGTTATACTGTTAAAATAGCTTACTGGATTAAAAATAACCAAGTCAAGCTGTTTAAGGAAACTCAGTTAAAAATAACCAATTTATCAATTTGCCCTACAAATTTCCTCGGTCGTAGAAACAAACAGAAACTGTTTAATTTATTTAGAAACTTGGTTCATAAAAACTTATAAAGTTTGTGTTTTTTTTTTTAACAGTATGCACTTGACGTTTTTATCTCGGTAGTTTTTAAACAACGAATAATCAATTTTTTCCAACTTAGTTACTTTTGAACCATTTTTTTAAGCCGAGTAAAAATCGCACTCGGTTAAAGCCAATTTTTTAGCGTCTAATTCTCTGCGTATATGAGTAAATATTTTTACAAAAACGGGTTCTATGAGTAAGGGTTAGGTAGAGTCTCCATCTCTGTAACCCTAATAAAATCAGAACAATTTCCTCCTAATGATATTAAAAAAGAGAACATTCGCAGAAAAAATACACTCACAAAAGCATAAAAATTGTATTTTATTTAACGGGGCAATGAGAACACGAGAGGTGATTTCAAATATTCCCGTATAAAATTTAACTTTTGGGTTGACAGCTCCAATCCGCCAGCCCTTAGCTACTTCCTGTTTAGAGGAAAGTTAAGTTGTTTTCTGAATTTTTTATGTAGAAGTATCTAGCAACGCGCTTGCATCTCGCTATAAGTAGCATAAATTACCAAATCTTTTGGAAAATGAAATAAAATTTATGTAATTTAAAAAATATAGACATTTAAAAAAAAATTAACAAAAATACGAAATAAAAAAGATATTGCAAAAAAGATCGGACCGAAAAAATAAAGCATGTTCTCTTTACGTTCTCTACGTCAGGGAGCTACGGGAAAATTGAAGGAGATGTCTATGATCTCCATCCAGCGTTGCCAACGAATTTTGACGAAGAAATGCCTAACTTGAGAAAAAAATATGCCTTTTTCAACAACATAATGCCTAAAATATTTTTTTTAGGTAAAATGGAACAATAAATCAAAAATTAAACATAAACATAAAAAGAATAACAATAAACTAATTTATTTCCAAAAAAAAACTTAAATAATTCATGACATTCATGACAAAACAAACATAGTTTTAGTCCATCAGATCGTCTTGGTAATTAATATCATACATTAAAAACTTAAGAAGTCAATATGTTGAATAAAAAAAAAAAAAAAATAGAAAAATATTTGAAATAAAAAAAGATGCCTTTTTGAAAAAAAACAAGCCTTAAAGACTTGGCTAATGAAATAATGCCTAAAAGGCATGAAAAAGCCTTGGTTGGCATCACTGTCTCCATCTTTGAAGTAGTTAATTTCCCAATCGGACATAATTTTATCCACCTTCGTACACCCCACAAAGTTAAATATTTCTAATGTGACATCATCTCTATGTTTCTCAAATACAGATGTCACTAACTATTCTGTATGTACTAGCTATATTTAAAATTTGCTTTGCATTTTTGTACTTTTTCATACTTTGAACGTACTTGAATAAAGAATTAATTGAATTGAATTGAAATTAAAGACAACTGGGCTTACAAGGGGTAGAGGTTCCTTGTTCAGCGTTTTTAGTTTTATTTTTGTTTAACTTTTGTTAGCATCTCAATCATTGGAGCTTCTCTACACTCAGAAAAAAAAATTATTGTTAATCGAAGAATTTAGAGATTTTAAAAAAATTGTAAGTTAAAAGTTCTTGCTTCAAATATTATTTTTGTTAACAAGAACTCGTTTTTAAGTTTTCAAGAATCAGGTATTCAGCGTAAAAATAATATACTCTCCATAAGTATGATGTAATAATCATTGCCAACAATTTCATTCTTAAATCAAAGATTTTGATATTTGGGTTCAACGAAAATTGTTGGCATAACCATTTTTCTGGTAAAGGACGCGTGCAATTATTTTTCTTAGAGTGGCTTCCTTCTATGTATCAAGGGAATAGAATGTGACTAACTGAGCCTTCGGTACGATCAAATTTTACACAATCAAGTCGAGCTCCTTTGAGTTTGCAGTCTTCCGAGTTAGAGAACAAAATAACCGCTTTGAAAACTTGACTGAATTTCGACAGACATGGAAGGACAAGTGCAAAGATTTTTTAATATTAAATGCCTTGATTTACTATAACCAACCAAAAGGAACTATAAATGGACGTCCATATTTTTAAGCTGTGATTTTTACACTTCCCCATCTGCTCGTACTCTATTGCAGTTTTCGAATATTTTTTTTTGAAGAGTAAGGACAGATAAAAAAAAAGTACAATGTGTAGCAATTTAAAAAAAAAAACAATCTCACAATCGCATCGCAACTACAAAAGAAACATATTTAGCTTGTGAAAATTTCAAAAATATATCTAGTGCAAAATAAACTGAGAATACCCCCTTCAACATCCAGCCGACTCGTGCCTCATTCCAAAATTTCAATGAGCATTCCCTCAGACACTGCGCATCCTGCATCAATTTAAAATTTCTTTATAAAACCATTATCATCAAAATTGCAGACTCTGATGCGCGACCAAAAGCCAAGCCTATACCTAACTAATGATACTTGTGTCGGCGGCATGGTGCTTCTTTAAGGACATCCATAAACTATACACTCAATGATCAATGATTACACCTTTTGCAGAGTTCCGAAATAAATGCGAAATTATCCTACACACATACCTATATCTGTGGAAAAAAGTGGGTGGATAAATTAGGCCAATTTAAGATAGATTGTGTGCTGCTGCAGATATTAGAAAGACCCCGCAACATATCACTTAGAAGTGATACAGCACTACTGAAAATTAATGGAACTGCCAGGACACAGGTCATTCGAGAGACGTCGCTCTGCAATTATGTTCACAAAGAGAAGACCCACACGGCAGGAGTTGTACGTGCTATGCTCGTGTGCCCGAATTAAGTGTTTTTTGCTAGTTTTTTTTTTTGCCTGCAACATCTTCTGCAAAGGCACGTTATTTGATTAATACTTTTTGAATGAAAGGATCCTGTGGGTGGAGAACTTTAGTGTATGCCATTAAAGAATTGGACCATTCGATTATAGTTATTAGACGGGACCCTGACTTCTAATGGGTTTCTGCTCATCAATGAAGATTTCTGTGGTTTCTGAATGAAATTGCAAAACAATAAGTCGCACGATGTGTTGAGATGGAAGTTGAGATGGAAGCCATTATTTGTTGCGAAACACTCATGTTACGCAAGCCAAACTTTTATCAAAGATTTGGTAAATAGTAATAATATAATAAGTAATAAATATAAGTCCGTATAGAAATATTAGGTACACGCGTATGTGACGCAATTCAAATAACTCAATATTTGAGTCGTCACCAACAAAATCTCTTTAAACTTGCATCGAACATAATTTCTCAAAAGTGTAATATCTTAAATTGATTTTTTTTGCCGGCAGGTGACACTTAAGTCGTTCTACGCCTCTCAAGCGAGATCAGAAAAATCAAAACAGTTTTCCGCCTTTTCTGGAACGCGTAAATTTCTTGTGTCATTTTAGAAATATATGCTTTATCATTTATAGTGAGAGCTTTTATTTTAAGGATGACAGCTTTTACGATTGGACGCTACCGGATATTTTTATCAGATTGTTTCCGATATCCTCCGACAAAAATCATTCGAGAAATTTATTTACGATTTGCAGTGAAATATTAATAAATGTGAGTAATAAAATAAAAAGAAAATTTTTTTTTTTTAACTTGTTACTTCAATTTGTGTTTCCAGTGCAAAATCAAGCGAAAAAACAAACACCAAACAATACAAAGACTTGAAATCAATGCGTCATCGCATTTCAATATTTTTTTTCCGAAAACGGATATCTCGAATGTGATTTGTCGTTCCGACAGGGTATGCGCTGCGGAGAATTTTCCGTTCCGACGGATATCTAGCTACGGCCGTATATCTGCAATGAAAGAGCTTCTCAAATAGCTGCTTGGACTCGGTCCTTCCACTCCTCCCAAAAACTGACACAAAACGAATGGTTGTGGGAAGCTAGGCCTGATGGGGACCCTAAGGACCAGATGCTATTTATTTACTTATTTTAGATACCGATTAATCAGTATGGTCCAGCACACCATCCACTGAGATAGTGGACTTTATCGGAAGACCATCTACCTTTTGATTCCTAGATCCATTGCCCACTCCAGTGCTTATTTTAGGTTAAGTTAAGTTAAGGGTTTGAGAGACGGGAGATATAGGTCACCCTTTGATATTAAACAGATTTGGCTTCAGTAGAGTTGGCCCGCGCTACTCCAGCAGTGAATTTTTGTTTACCACCTGCAAAAGATGTTTCCCAACCCTGAAGGTGACCCCAAGCTCTTTCAACATTTTGTTCATCTTGATACTCTGATTTGTAACTTTTACAGACTTCACCACGTCTTCGACTGACCGATTGTGTTTGGAATTGACTGCTGTTCTAAACAGCATTTTCAAGTGCTGCCATATCGTACAGAGGACTGAATCGATACACTGACTCCCGTCCGGTCAGTGTCTTCCTTTCTATTGTTGGCATGAACCCAGTACCTCTTTTTTGTGGGAGACTTAATTTTTTAAATAAAAAGCCATAGCTGGGTAAACCGTTTGCAGCTTCAAAACTTGATTGTAAGAACTCATTCTAGTCGATACAGTTTTAAGAGTAAGTAACGTGCAACAGCTCTCCTGCTGTCTAGGGAGCAGGGATCATTTTGCCATTTAAACCTTTTGTAACGCAGATAGTATTTGCGACTATTTGCACCCACTAGGTTAAGGCCGGGTCCAGGAACTGTATTGATTAAATATGTTCTTGACGTTTAAAGAAGGTCTTACTTATTATATTATTGCTTCCCATCTCTGTCTATAGTCATCTTCTTGCTTCAAATTGAAGCGCCCTTTCGCAGATCCAAGACTAATTAGTTTTTCTGAATTGTTCCCTCTTTCAATTCGCACATGTTTTGAACTACTTGTCCGATTGCGATCAAATGAAAGCTTAGAGTTAGGTACTATGTAGGTACTTTGTTACATCTTAAAAAAAATCCGTGCGTATTTGGTGAGTAATTTTAATCCGAGGTGTTAAAAAATGCACATGCAGGCACGACAAGATTTCTTACAAATGAAGAGAAGGGAGGGAGATACATGCGGGGACTATTTTTTCAATCACATAAAATAGGACGTTTTTTTTAATTAAAAATACCGGCTCTGCGAAATAAGGCCCCAATGAAATAAGGCCCAAAAAAAAAAACATGAAATAATGCCCCAAAAAAAACTACGATTTTTTTATAAAATTTGGGGTGCTATTTCCTTTTTTTGGGCCTAATTTCCTATTGAAGAAGAAGAAATGAAGTAAGACCGCAAAACTAATTTTGGGGGCGTTTCTTCATTTTTGAAGACCAAAAACATGCTTTTTGTATATTTTCCGCTTTAAAAATAACAAGCGATATATAGGGAAATATACCACCGCCGATTAGAAGATACTTTTAAAATACTTCCAAAGGTTCCTTTAACCAGCTCCTAGTCATCTATATTCAATATTTTGACGTTATTTTTGACATTATTTTAATTAAAAATTTCTTTCAATCTTAGCGTCGCAGTCGAAAATTTGGTACAAAAAATCGCGCGATATTTTTTAACAAATTTTTTTAATTTAACTAAAAATCCAAATTTCAAAATATTTCTATTTGTTTTTAGGTATTTCCGTTATTTTTTCATTTTCATGAAATATACAAAACAAGCAACAAAAGAAATTGGGGTGTTATTTCATTTTTGAAATCGAAATCATTATGAAATAAAAACCCAAATTTGGGGCCTTATTTCATTTTCTCTTTTGCGGCCTTATTTCCTGCAACCAAAAATACCTATACAGTCAAAAATGGTGAAATCACATTTTAACTATCAAAATTTGTATGTTTTTGTAGGTTCGATAAAAGGAATTGAGTTGATCCTTTAAAATCAATACAAGATTACCATCTAACTCCAGCTTTGTACGACTTGAGAAGGTACCTACTCGCAGTCTCGCATATTTCTTATGGTTTGAAGATGGTTTTTTAGGGAAAAAGAAGACATTTTAGAAAAAGAGGACAATGAATTGTTTTCTTTTGGTATAAAATCAAAGAGGACATAGTAGCGAAAAAGAGGGCTGTCCTCTCAAAAAGAGGACACCGTAGATATACAACAAAATTTCTGCAATGACTAAAATAGATTTTCCGACCAGTTCAGAAGATCGTTGTGCAACAATTTTAGTTCATTTGGAGTCCCCATCCGGGCAGCGTGACCGTTGAGCGACCGCAGTTGCAATTTGGCACTTTTTGCCGAGAGCCTGACACAATTTTTTTGCTATTTTGGTGCTTCGCAAAATTTTTAAAATGCTGTTATTTCCAAATAAAAACCTTTAAAATGCAACGCAGCTGCCCATCACACCACTAATTTAGTCTTTTAGCGAGCCAATGTTTGTTAAATATCGTGGGCAAATTCTATTTTCAGTATAGCTTTAGAAATGACACTTTTTCTGATTGGCCCTTGCTACTTTTCCGAATTTTTCAGCTGTCACCCACCGTGCCCGCGGGTTCTCTTCATCTTAAAATTAATTGAAAACCACAACCTTCCTAAAGACAAATCGACTCCCTTAATCGATGGCCATAAATCAGAGGAGCCCGCATTCCCCTTCCAATTCCAACTGGACTTCTCAACGCGCGCAATAAAATTAAAATCATATCCCTTAATGTCATTGGACAAGATATAATAATTAAATTATACAATAAAACTGCAAACGAAGATGAAGTCCGCAACTTTCTCCTTTCAATTATCGTCATCGAATTAAGACATTCTGTCGTTGGGGAAATTTTCCCACAGGACAAAAATGTCATTAACATAATTTAAAGTCAAAATTTGAGTTTATGAATCCACCATGGAGCCCTCTTCCTAAATATAAATGGCAGCCCCGTTTGCAGACAATTCAATTAAAATGACTTAATACCGCACTCTAACAGAGTTGGCTCTGAAGTTGGACCGCCGCAACAAAAAAGACCCTCTCAACCTGAACAAATCTTAAACGTTCGCAAATTTATCGCTCTGTATCTGTATAGTCGTTTGTGTGCATCTTTGGAGGAATGTAAACGCGAGGAGACGTCGACTTACTCCCAATCCACGGATGCATAAATCCACCGATTCCGTACATGAACTCCCCAATTATCTCTAAAAAGTATTTCTACCCAATGACAGTCCCGTACTCCGCACACATCCACCCGGTCAATGCAAATGTTTGAAGTAGCTCTTGCGGGACACCCTACTGCGCGCCACCAGAGACCTCTAGTGCCAACCTGTGGCGTTGTCATGCATGCATTTTGTATGTATATACCCATTCATATTTTAAATGGACGTCGTTGGCGGGTACCCCGCCGAATCCTCGCGAAATAAATTGAGTCACATTCATAAATAACATGACATTAAATGAAGACATAATCGGGCGGCAAACTACTACTACGGGGGACATTGCGACGACGACGACGATGATGACGACGGTTGCCAAGGAAGCACCACGAATAGAATCAATCAGCAACAAGAAATGCCGGGAGACGCTGGATTAAGTGGGATAAAAGCGCCTCTCATCCGTCGCCATCGGTCGCGGTAGTCTGTGTCGATCCCGGCCGGTCGACGACGATGATGTCTCATTTACCTATATCCAAACCGGAAAATGTCATCAGAAGCCATCATAAAACCATCTCGCGATGGTATGTAATGTATGCCTGGCTTCCCAGCAGCGAGCAGGACGGCGCTCCCCATTTGACTAAAGGCGACTTAAGCTGGACGCTGGTACGTAGGTATCCATCATAATTGCGTATACCGAATGCAAGCGATGCGCGAGGTCACGACGACGACGATCGCATTGTGTATTCCTCTCGTTTCCATATCTTGATGATGCTTGTTACTCATCGGGCTTAAGACGGGACATCGCAGCCTAATTGACGTTTGTATATGATTGGCGTTATGGTAATTCGGTGCGCATTTGAATGGGCGTACAAGTCATCGGCTGTATATCTTCTTTAGATAAGATATATTGCTTCGACGTAACTAATTAAAGGAGATTGATTGATTGTTATGGAGGATTGTTGAGAGAACTCCAGGATTTGTGGCATAATGAAGCAAATACAGATAGAACGGAAATACACAGCCGGATGCAAATTTCATATTGTTCTTGCCAATGATGACCGATTCTGTTGACCGCAATTTGGACGAAATCGGATTACACGCCTTCGTAAATATAGTCGGGATTACCAAAGAACAACCAGCATGCGGCAACCTCAAGTCAGTCCGCACCACTGTTCGGGCGGTGGAACAAAACGATCTGAGGGATAAGTAAGATTTGAGAAATGTAAACCGCTCTGGTAGCCTAAGGAAGGACTTTGCACAACGTATGTTTACTTTACATAATGTAATCCTCTTTGGCGAGTCCGCCTTTGACCTTGGTCTGCTTTTGCGGTAGGCCTTAGTACGAGTAAGTCCCTAATTACATAAGGGATTTCGTTGGATTCAATTAGGATAAAGGCGGTCACATGCAGGGTTTGTTCTAGGCGGAATTGGCAACACACACGAGTTTCACGAGCATGGGAGGAGGCATAATGCTAATCGTTGGTTGCTGCCTTAAATAAATGTACATGACAACGACTCAAGGGAATATTTCTTCACTCAGAAAAATATCACAAGCTAAATTCTAGTCCGATCAGGCGTATTCTTAATTTTCAATCTCAAAATAAATCGAATGTTTCCTAAAACAATAACAAACATTTTAAATCTAGCTTTTTATTATTAAATCAATTCTATGCAATATAAAATTATGAGTCCTATCACCTGAATAATTTTGTTTGCACACAAATACAGGATCGAACGAAAATTATACTCTCCAATCAAGACAAATAATCTTAAATTTGCATGATAGATTAATGTTCATATCAAATAGGATCTAAACGATCAGGATTTATATTATCCAATAATGAAAAACTTGCATGATGGATAAAAAAATTCATTCATTCCGATTGATATCTCGTACAGTTTATGTGTTTCTGTAGTTAAGTGTTCTTTCAAAAAATAAAACAGTAAAAAATTGTAATAAAGTGCACGTTGTAACAAAAATAGTTTAAGTAATAATATTTATTTGAAATAAATACCATAACTGTAATAAAAAATATGTCTAATTTCAATAGTCCACCCTTACATTTGTATCCATTTAATAATTGAAGGACTTATTTTAGATTTAAGTCCATTTAGGCATTTTTGTTCCAATAAATAAATACGATTTTTAAAAAAAAAAAATGTTTTTAACAGGAAAGTGACGGAGCTGAAAATCAATTCGACAAATGAAACTGTGCAATCTTAAGTTGGGATATGACATTTTTAAAGCATTCCGAAAAAAATTTTATTTAAGGAAAACTTGATCTTATTTAAATTTCTGTAAGTTTATTTCAAGAGTTATTATTCTGGGCTTTAGGGAGCATTATTCTTACTGCTGACAGGTGAAAAATAAGGTGATTTCGAGCTTAATTTAAGCTCACACATTCTTAATACTTTTATAGAACAATCTTAAAATAAGAACTAAAGGTTAATTAAAAAACATACTCAAAGTAAGATTTTTCTATTTGAATTAAGAATTTCCAAGCTTAACAGACTTTCGTCAACGGATAGGCTTAATCTGACACTGATGATTATCTTGATTTCATCTCGTTTTTCCCTGAGTGTACGCTTCGTAAGAAGCTCAAACTAATACAGCGATTATAGGGGGAAAAATCTTCCCAGACTTGTGTGGTATCACAAGGTACCTTATACCATTATCTAACCTTAGCTAACCTTACCTACCTTAAGCTTTTTCAAAAATACCCAAATTCTACATCTAATAGTCCTAACAGTGAGGAAACCTTAAAGAGTTCTTTAAGTCAATTTGTTGCAGGCTCAACAGAAAGTAAGCTCGCCTGTATATTTCAAAATATGTTTGATTGTCGACAAGACTGCAGGGCATTAGCCTAAACTTCGTCACACTATCCTTGAAATAGGGCGGGATGTGGCATGTGGGGTAACAGACGTTGCGAGGTCGCTAACCCGACTTTGACAGACTAAAGCGTCAGATTTGCATTTCTAGACGCGCCTGTAGTAGTCGTTTCAAGATCACTCTGTTCTATATTTCCAGACACAGCTATAGGGCTTTAAATGGGAATGAGCCCGCGAACTATCCAGTTTAAGTTTATATTCATTACCAAACCTCATTATCACATTGGCATTAACTTCTTTCACAACCTAAGCCTATAAAACAGCTTCTTTGGGTCGCTGGTATTAGTGGTCATCATGTCAGCAAGATTGTAAAATTCCTTCATAGAAAGTTATACACAGGAAGGTTTCGTGGACACTGCCATACTGTCAGCACTACTTGTCATAGGACATCTCTATACACTTTTAACAGTCGGTAGGTGCTTGGTGTTGGTATGCTTACCAAACTATTTCCTATTGCTTACCCGACAACGTACGGGTATAGTAGGACAAGTTTTGTTTTTCTTGTGCATGCACAAATTGCATGTTCTTGCGGCATAAAGAAGACCGATATGAATAGGGCCCAGTCACCAGTGCTGCCAGTGTTTTGCCATAAGAAACTATGGATACGGTCTTCTACTTGGTTCTATGGAATGTATTTAAGAGCAAGACATGTCGATCGCCACAACAACATTGAAGAGGACTAAAAAATCAAATGCCACACTGAGGTCTGGAAGTGTGCCATCATCGGCGCTGTTAAAGCGGCAGAATGCCGTATAAATTCCTTCACACACAGTGCTCCATGTTCAAATGATTACGCACATGAAATTGAGTCATTAAAGTAATTGCCGCCATCCTTCTAGGGCCCCGTCCTTGTTGGTCCTCAGAAAATGCCTGTTTACTTTGTGATTCACTAAAATTGGTTTCTCATTGAACTCCCTTAGCTGGTGCACTTGTGGCCACGTTCAGGTAAAGCAGTTTACATCAATTAACTGGAATCGTATTTTCATTTAAATTTTCAAGCACGACAAAGACAAACAGGAATAATTTACTCTTCCCGGCTCAGTGAGCACACACACCACGCTCGTACCTATAGTTATCACAATGACTCAGTGTAACCATGGTAATCTATGGGAAATTCTGTAAATAAAAACCGGTGGCATGAGCGACACGTGTCACATAATACGTGGTATCCCAGGGCCGACACAAACAGAGAGTGGCTCCCCTCCGCGATGGCGTAGCACACACTTTTGTTGAAAGGTGTGCGCGTTCACTACAAAACAGCGAGATGCCCACTGGATTGTGACGTAAACAAATTAAATATGCCGACACACACAGCGAGTCCTTGTCAATATCCGGAAGCCCGGCCAGAGCCGAACACAAAGAGGGGAAACTGCGACCAAGATGAAAGTTACCTACCCTGGATATACCTGAGGAGGGTGATGTGTGTGGTTTTAATTAAAATGCACGTCCGCGATGCAATTCGGTCGCGTGGCAGGTGTAACTGTGAGGAAGGAATTCTCTTGTTGTTTTGTTTTATTTGCCAACGAATGGAGGGGGGCTCACATAAAACGGAGTTTTCCCTCACTTCGCGGGCTAGATTATCCAAAAGTTACTCTCTGTATCTGCTTGGCACAGGCCATTACTGAACATCTGCCTATGGCACATCAGATGCAAACTTAGCCAAGCCGACAGCGGACGAAATGAAAAGGATGCATTCCCGCACATTGAATGAAAGGTTGTAAGGACCCCGACTTGAGATGAGTTCCATGTCATTATTCCTTTTGTACTTTTCGCACTCCGTCACACAGTGGCACTATCAAAAGTGATTTCGATTTCACCTTTTCGCATGCAGGCGCAAAAGGACGTTGTCAATGGATATTTGGTTAGTCAAGAGGCGGCCATTATATTTTCCCATACATGCAGGGCTGTGATGGAAAGTGTTAATCGTTTGACGAACAATGGGAAAGGGAAATCGAGAGAAAAATGGATTTTTCACAGATTTTCGCAGGAGTTACGGTATTCTGTGCAGCAAATTGAAAATATTTTCATTTCTATTGGTTTCCGCTGGATGTTTTTGCACCTGGACGGAAGGTATCAATTTATTTGTTCGATCTAACCCCTTTCTTGGGAGAATAACCAAATCGCTGTGATTGATGAATAATGTCAGTAGAGTTTTGAAATCGTTTTAAAATTTTGTTTTGCTATTTGTATTTGGGTGATGAAATGTCCTGAACATAATAAAGGACGATAGCTCCGACTGCGGCAAAAATGTCTTTGAGAAATAGCATTTATTGGTGGTTTCGTTTTAGAAGCTTGAATAGGCATTTGTTTCACTTATTCTTTGGAAGAATTTGCACAGACTTACTTGATGCAATATGCAACTCTTTCGAAACCGCGTTGCTTGTTGATTCTAAATCGGTAACTTATGTGACGTTTAAGTGCGATTTCGAAATTTTTATTACAACTTTAGATTGATTTTCAGTGACTTGTCGGAGACCTACGAATGAAAAGGCAAATAATATAGATTCGGTTGGGTATCTGCCTCATCCTTTAAAATGCTATTGTGTGACCAAAATAGCTTTGCTGCCGTTTGTAGCAGTCTATGTTTTTTTTTTAACAAATTAATACACCGATCCTCCAGACTTTTATGCACAAGTCTATGATAGTTCGAAGTAAAAGGGTTTAAGCGTGATAACGAAAACATCGAAGTTAGTGGACCTTAATGTTATTAGCTTCCTTAGCAGCATGAACGTCATCTGGACGAGTGGGTCTGGAGACAACATCAACTCAAATGTTGTTAAAAGAAAACAAATTTCCAAGAAAAGTGCCCTGTTGATGTGGCTTTTGAGAGGAAGTGTGGCCTTAATTTATTCTTAACAAGCCCTTAACTGCCTCGAGCCAAAAAAACTGTGTGTCATCTCATCCGATCCGGAGAACAGTGATATTAGGGTAACTGCCTTCAGCTTAGGTGTGTAATTTTCTAAGTGCGCTTTTCTTGATGAATTTAAGAATACTTAGGTATCTGAACAAAAGGTATCTGTAAATGGGAGCTCTTTTGCCACAGCTTCACTTAGACCATATCAGTAAGAAGGAGTGACTGATGAGAGTCCGCAATGTGAATCTAGTAGTAGTAGTGCTGACAGTATGGCAGTGTCCACGAAACCTTCCTGTGTATAACTTTCTATGAAGGAATTTTACAATCTTGCTGACATGATGACCGCTAATACCAGCGACCCAAAGAAGCTGTTTTATAGGCTTAAGTTGTGAAAGAAGTAGAATTTGGGTCTTTCTGAAAAAGCTTAAGCTAGGTAAGGTTAGCTTAGGTTAGATCATAAAAATTGTTGTATTAGGTACCTTGCAAATACCACATAAATCTGGAAAGTCGTTTCCCCTTATACTAGCTGAACCCGTTTGAACTTCTTATGAATCGTAGGAGGCCGTCTTTGTTAGGTCGTTTAGGATGTAGTAGAAGGATCCCCGATGGGGGCGGACAAGTACAGAAAAAGTTCAAAATGGTTTCCTCTTCCTCATCAAAACAGTTGCTCACTTGGCTCGAAACAACTCTGAGAATTTCAACCATCAAGTTCTGATAAATATGTCACTTGCACAAGGTTGCCAAGGAACAAATTCAAAATCCGTCCAAGTTAGTCAACTGCACATAAAATCATTAAACTACTTTCTGCTTCTGGTTGCAGGCAAATTTTACGATGGCGTTCGAAATCTATTTAAAAAATGATATGTGGCAGAGAAACTCCGCTTAATTCCCACTCCCAAATTTTACTGCTCCAAATTATGAAGCGTATCATCCAAAATCTAGATTGAAGCCCTTTGTCGTTAGCAAACTGTGACGACATTGTGAAAAGTCATCCCTCAAAGACAACTGCTTAAAACATAATGTTCTGCCAATATTGCACACTTTATCCCAGTGCCACAATCCATTATTCGGCAGACAATCGTTGAACGTACCAAATTTGTCTTCCAAATTAAAAACAACTCCCCTACTTAAAAAAGCGCGGACACAGGAAATTGAGATGCCTCAGGTAAATACCTAATTTACCTTGACACAGGATCGTTAAGAAGTCGCAAACGAAAAAAAAAAAACCGTTTAAGCCGAAATGCTCAGTCAGGATGCGCATTAAATTAGCAAATTATATGTCCGATTAAAGACGATAAGCTTCATTCTTTTGGGGGCAGAGAGCTGCCCCCGGTTGTTCTTTGTCCCAACCAGCTACCACTTAATCTCTCACTTGGCAGAAATGAGGCTTGAGAAAAACAAACTGCGACTGACCGGTCAATTATACAAACAAGACGAAACAATAAATTCACTTATCGCCCCGGATCGGCAAATCGTCAACGTACTGCCGAAAGCCCCCAATGTGGCTTTTTAAAACAATGATGCGGACATGCAAAAAACAGCAACACAAGTCTTTCATTCACCAGTTGATTGAAATATGCGAGGGTACAACGGTCATCCTTGGTGGCTTCATTTGGAGCAAAGTAATTGAGTGATTTAGGCCTCTTCAGTGAACAGATTAACCTCTGCTCGGGGCTTTGGTGGCCCAATTACATTTAAACGGATACAAGATTTATGTAGAAATTAATTGGCAGATGATAATCGATGATCGAGATCATCTGCAATCTGGCTTTTGTACAGCGATATATTGTATGGCAGAGTATCCTGATAAAGTTGGAATTAAAATGATATATTAGTGTGGTAGTTGCTTATTAATTGGTACTCAACTTTTGTTTTTGCAACCGCACTGTAAGTGCTTATGGACGGTACTTAAAGCTGCATGAATGTATAATCAAACCGGACCACACACAGCATGACAAGAGATTTTCTAGATAGTTCCAAATATATAGGTATGAGGTTGCATCTGGCATAAAAATATAGAGATCAAGGAGAATATTCCATTTATTATGTATTTAATTTATTGGACATGGACAATTAATGCAAAAGGTTAATAGATTTGGTATGAAATAAATTGTGAAAACCGATGAATTTCGTTTCTGACAAGCCTGGGATTTATTTCAGCAGCTTGAGTGTGCCATTGAAATTTTTATGTAAGCAATGCTGTCCACAGAAATTCGAAATTGATTTAAAAGATTCTTCGACACTCTTCTATATTGAATTATTGTAAAATATATATGAAACTTCACTCCGCTAAAAAGCGACTGCCACAGTGATTGTTGGTTAACCTTACATAGAACAAAAATCGTATGGTGTCCACCAACTGTTGAAAATTCCACAACAGGTCCACCGATGATACTATTTACTATTTTCTATTCTATTCTATAATCGGTAACGCAGTCAAAGGAATCAATTGAACTAGTAACGCAACATAGCAACTCGAGACACGTAGGTATGTCGAACTTATACTCAAAATTCCTAACTAGAATCCAGGGGAATATCACGTTAACTAGAACGCCTACAAAATTTCGAATGTCGTTTTTGAATGAATGGCACAGCCTATAAAAAAAAATGTTTAAGACAGATTCAACCAACAAGGAAGTGAGATTTTTAGTGAAAGTTTACATATGTATTAAACAACACCCAAAAGTGTGCAGGAACCGACCAAAAGTCCAATTGATTTCTTGGGACATATGGTTACGGAAATCAAGTATCATAAAGCATCACATTTTCAATAAATGCAGTTTTATGAATGCATTTTTTCCATTTGCATTAGGTACTGTATTATAAAACAGATGAATGAATTTCATTTGATATTAAAAAAGTGCAATCACCAGCTAGTCTCCTACACAGAAAACATAAGTGTGTGTCTTCCTTTAAATATTTTGTTTACACTTCTCTTAGACCTAATTAAAACTGAAGAATTGCACCAAAAACGGTTAAACTATTGCAATTCATCGTTGAGTTCAATCGAATCGTTTCGACGAGAGTATTTGACGTTTGAACTAGTAACGTTAAGCAACCAAAAACGATGATCGTTCAATCGTTTCGACGATTATGGTTTTTTGGTTGAAACGATGTCGTTCTATCGTTTTGTGCTTATGCGATTAGAGCCCAGTTCATTATCCAACGAAATTATAAGAATAAACGACACATGATATTAAAATTGAAAATCAGTCTGCCAATTATCATGTTGCGAAATATTAAATTCGACTCGCAGTCAAAAACTTTACGAGCAACTTAGTGGAAGCAAAAATGTTGATGTGGACCTTTCAAAGGTGAAGATGTCCTTATCCCCCGAATACCCATATGATTTCGACCGATATACCATTTCAATTCCCAATACGGCTGGGATCACACTTACCAAGGCTTAGGGCCAATCTTTAGAATTGTGTGGCTTATATTCAGACACGGATTGCTTCTCGGATGGACAAATATTTTTTCCAATGGAAACACTAGAAATATTGTAATAATATTTCCCTATTCACCGTACACAAATTTCCTTTTAAATAATTACCTTGATAATTTTTTTTGTGAATAAATCTTACTTTTAAAAATAAAATTTATATTTTAAGGAAATAAAATCACATTAAATTATCTTTGGTATAAAATTTTGGCAGTTTGTTAATATTATAATGATCACCTTTTTGTACTTGAAAACGTTGATACTAGAAAATCTTGCTAAAATGAAATTTACATAGGCTCTTTTTATGTAGCTACATTCAGTGCATTTTGATGAAATTTCAGTAAAAATTTAATATTTTTTGCAGATCTTTTTTTCCCCATGGAAGGCTTTTCGGACATCGAAACTCCTACAAAAAGGAAGAAATCCCACCATATAAGAAGTTTGAAAATATAAATTTTCACCTGCAACAACTCAGGTCGCATTGACACCCCTTAGAAACTTACTTAAGACTGCTACACTTTGATGTCTCTGTTTTAAAATAAAATCGTTAAGTAGAAAATATTGAGCGGGTGCCATATCACCAGGCCTACACTTTATTTTTCTATTAATCAGGGTAGACACTAGGATCACATTCAGCGGTTTATTTGCTGTATACCAATGACCAAGTAAATATGCAGCAAAAGATACTAATTAAGTTGGCATCAAAGTGCATTCTAAATCAGAATACCGAAAGTGCTGCTCATAGAATCAACATCCGAAATCTCATTTTGCCAATTCATTTAGTATGCGTCACATTTCCTTCAAGGCAGACGTCCCAAGTCACATCCCTTGGGAATATTTCACAAACTCAAACTTAACCATTAGTGTATTGCTTCGGGCACAATTCCTTATTACTATATATGTTAATTTAATTTATTAATCGGCAATTTAATTTAATTACCAACTTCATGCAAGACTCAATCAATATGCAGCTCGCCTCAAACAGGATTTCCCACGACTTTTTGTTTGTGCCGAAAAACACCTTTCTCCAAATGCTCATCAACCCCAGGATAAAGCCCACAGGTATACATGCTGCAATGCTCCATTTAGTGGTGGTGCCCGGAACGTACGTCAAAATGTCGCCTCCAGCGTGAATGCAATTACACAAATTACGACCAGTCCACCCCTGTGTGTGTATATGGGGAGCGCACTCAGCAGCACCGGCCAAATGAATAAAAGTCTCGCGAACAAAATAAATATCTTTTGGCTACTAACACTCTCATATCCGTGGCACAATTTTTCATTTTTGCATCCAACGGACACGCGAAGGCGAGCACTCCGAACACCCCGAACACGATCGCAATAAAAAAGAGATCCACCATCCACTCCTATCCCACCTAACTGTATTTATACTGATGGCAAGTTTTGAGTTATTTAATTGTTACGCAAACGACTTAATTGCAAATCACAGAATCCCGGAATTTTATATATTCCCCATCCTCGCTCATGGGGAGGCGAAATTTCATTTGTTCATGCGCCTCGGGCTTCGATGTCGGCTGCTTTTATTATGACACCTCGCCGAGTCGTCCGACTGGGACAAGATGCTGGGAATAATTTTTAAGTGTTTGTGGTGAAAAACGTTGACTTCCAGTAAATTAGCGGCTGCCGAGGATTTCTGCAACCTAATTTTGTTCGGTGTGTTGGTTTTATTTTTTTATTTTTTCTGTCTTCACTAACGATCAGGACAATTTTTATAGAGGCGATAAATTTGCTTTTATTTGATTGGTATCGAATTTGGATGGTAAACAAGACCTTCAAACAAATTTATACAATGTTGCGGAAGTGAACTCAATCTTGGTTGACACCGAACAATGAGCGGGTGACAGGGAGCGGACTAGCCGCAGCCTTTTTTGTTTTTTAATTTCCTATATCCTTTTAAGTGATTCATTATACACAAAAAAAAATATTTGGTACCAATATTTATCGATGACAGAAAGGAGTGACCAATACCAGAGACAATACTGAGACCACCAACTCCGGCCTACCATCTATATTTTTACGGAGTGGTCACGATTTGGTGCGCTAGTATTGTTACATAGAAATTCGTATTAACAAATGTCACGAAACTTCAAAAATTCTGAGTCACCAAACCACTCTCAAAAAAAAAAAACCACTTCCGCTGTGGGTAAAGTTGTTGGCAGAGTTCATAGAATCTTATCCGTTAAATTTGATATTATTCGTTCTGTGTTGATAACATTTTTTTTTAGGATTATAAGTGTAAATTTGCTTAAAATATTCATGAAAAATTAACAATGTAGATTAGTTGAGGAAAAATAAAAACATTTTGAGCAAATTTTCTTCATTATTTAAGACAAACTTACACACGAAATCGAAGTTACTGATATCCAAAAGCGGAAAATACACAACCATGTTTGTCCTAAAATGTTTCTAGTATATAAAACATATATTTTAGATAGTTTTACTAACCAAACAAATCAAATTATTTGCCTTTTAACAATTTATAATAACTAACCAATGGCATTCAGTAATGAAAAAATGTGGTATTCCCGAACTCTTTCACATTTCCCCACGGTTGCCGCGGTTGGCAGCATTTATTTTTGGATTTTTTGTATGTTTTTGCATGTCACACGGATTTCTTTTTTGACATAACACCGATAGGAAAACAAATTGGCGAATATGAAAAAAAAAACTGAGGGGGCCAGCGGCAAGAGGATTGTGAGTTGGGGGTCTCAGTATGAGTTGTCTATGGCCAACACAATCAAGTTCTATATTCCACTAGAGCAAGAGCTTCTTAGAAGGGAGCAAGCTTGTTAGAAACTGAATTTCTTTATCTTCCTGAAAGGACCCACCAACACCTGGATTCTGATTGGTATTGAAGCCATCTGCGAAAGTAAAACTACATTTATACGGCCCTGGCCGAAATAAGCCTTGACCTTGAAGTTTTCCAAAGATCCGGAAGGAAGGCTTGAGGGAGCAAACCCTTTGGCAACCGAGATATTTCATTCTATATGGACAGAACCAGCAGTGACGCATACACCCAGAGAAAAGCCTGTGTAAACTTTCCCTAAATCGCGATACAACTGAACTTAGTCCTAAGGCAATTTTGAACTTAGCAAGTTCTAAGGTAACTCACCTTATATTCCTTAGGTAACCGAACCTTTTGAAACATGTGTAAAATCAACCTAGTTTTTGGTGACGGTATGCCAGGTTGTCTAAGGAGTTTTACCTTAAACCTAGGCTGAATTTAGCCTAACATTTTACCTTAGGAATGCATAATTTTACCTATATTAGTTTTTTGACATGTGTACAGTTAACTTAGTTCTTGGTAACGGTACGCCAGACTGCCTAAGGAGTTTAATCTTAAACCTAGGCTGAATTAAGCCTAATCTTTTACATAGGGTAATATGCTTAGTTAGCCTAGAAACTAAGGTAGCCAAACAAAATTTGACCAACATACATACCTTTTAATTTAATTTACCAGTCAGGCAAACCTACCTTACTCGTATTTCTTAGGCTGATGCTATCAGAAATGTAAGAAAAATTAAAGAAATGTTTTTTATGTTAAGTAATTTTTATCTTTTTTTTTCTGCTAAGTTGTTTTTTTTACAATAGGTGCGATATTTAATATTTATATAATATAAAAAGGATTATATGATATTCTTTATATTATTATTATGACTTGAAGTAGCGTTGAAAATTAGATGTTAGTATTATCTGCAAATAGAAAACATACATTTGACTAAGTATATATAAAATTTTCTTTGTGAAACATTGTTTCCGAACCCATTTTGTTGTAAGATCTTTTAGAAAACTTTTTATAAAATTGGCTTTAATTTGATTCGAAAACAATGTGTTTTTATAAATACATACATAAGACAAAAGGGATATTTCACTGCACTTACCTCAAACTTCTTCTTCGACAAACTTTTTGTCTAAAATTTTGTTTGTTATTTGTTGTTAACTTTTTGTTCTTAACTTTAAGTTTTCACAATGTATTGCACTGTACTGTTTTTAATGTTTTTATATTTCACAAACTAATTGAACTTATTTCACTGATTATTTGTCGTTTACAAAACACGTCCACAAATTACAGAGGCAATTACACTTTGCATGCAACAAGCGAAAATATATTCTGGAGGATATATCACCTTAGATGTTATAATATTTACCATAGAACTAAGGACATTTTACATGGTCGGTGAAAATGTATGCGGAATATCAGCTTAGGCTTAAGGTACATTTACCTAGTAACTAAGGTAATTTGTGCACTGTTTCTGAACCTAACTGTACATTCCGAAGCAATACACGAAGATACATTTTGATTGGCTGGTTGCAGACGGCTTCTATCAGATGGCTCCTATCAATAAGTATGGTATGCGAAACGTTACCTTTGAACTAAGTACAGTTACGCATGTCCATAGGTGAATATACACTTATTTGTATCTAGGTTAAAATACCTTAGGCCCTTAAGCAATTTAGCCTATTTCTCATTACCTATGCCGTACATAAATTGTGCCAGTTCTTGGCAATGCTAAAACCTGTCCCAAACATTCCATACAAAAATATTTACCTAAGGCATTTAAGGCAATTTTACACAGCATTTTTCTCTGGGTGTAGGTATAGGTAGGAACGTAATACCACCGACGCATTTGTGAGGATAGGCCTTTTTATTTTCCTGTTGTCTAGTAGTGCTTACAAAAAACCTCTCACTGTTTGTAAAAGGCAATTCCTCTGAAGCAAAGCAAGCTTAAGCATTATCTTTGATTAAATGATGATATTTGAACGCCAGTTTTGAGGTAAAAACTCTATCCAACCTCGAAATACGCTCTCCCTAAAAATTGCGGTAGCGTGCAAGTCTTTCATCGATGACTCACTCCTGTGGAAAAACATTTGGTAAGCCACTTGTGGGCCTTTAACCAGAAATCATTCCCGCCACGGAAGACAGTTTTGAGGCAAAAAGCGATTCAACCTTGAAGTACGCTCTGCTTTTAAATATACGGTCACGTGCAAGTCTTGATGATTCACTTTATCTGCCGAAAAATCACCAGAAAAATTGTAGTAAAGCCGAAATTAAAAAAAAAAAAAACACCCTCACCTGTTCTCTCAGATATGAAATTTAGATTTTAAGCCGCGATAGAAATAACTCTCAGTTCATGTACCAAGCACATAGACCCAGAAAGCAGAATGTACAAACTTCCGGTCCAGTCAAAGGATTCAACGATGGCCCCCGACATAAAGCGACTCGTCATCAAACATCAAAAGCAAGCACCATTGAAAATTCACCAACCGACCGACGCCGACGACATCCGGACGCGAAAAAGGAAATAAATATCTGTCCTCTTTTGCATTTCATCTTCTTTGCGGTACGACTCCTCTCCAGTGTACCGCCGACGCCACAGGTTAGAGCTAGCGCACAACATCAATGCCTTTATCCTTACACACCATGTCGGACATACACCACGTCGGACATTCACCATTATGCGCTGTCATTGTAAAACAGGCGATCAAAATTATGATACACTTTTGTTCGAAGGACAATACCCGAACACCAGACAATAGTGTACATTTCCTGCGTTCCAGAACGGACATCCCAAGTGGTTTGAGTTTGAGAGCAGGGGAAAAAAAAGAGCACAACAAAAAAGACGCCGTCTCTATGTCTGCCTTTCTGGGCGAATAAAGGACACGCGATCAAATGACCCAAAGGAACGACAAACTCAATGCTCTTTAAAAAATCATTCGAAACACGCATCAAAATAGGGGTTTGTAGTTTTTGCACTATTCACACACAGATTTGGCACGCCTGACGGTGACCGCACGCACATTCCCTTACAAAGAAAAAAAGGTTTGTCTACAAGAAACATTATCACCTTGATGGCAACACTACACCTGGCACAAGTAACCTTGTGGACAGAAGGTCAATGCGACGGTTGCTCTCTTTTTACGGTAATTAGATCGGAATCGTTGCAGTGCAGTACTGAATGCGATGGCATCCCTGGGCGTGCGCCAAATCGATTTTAAGCTCCATAGATCAAGTGAACCTAAGCAAAGGGAGATTGGAAACTGCTTTGCGTGAGGTCCAACTAGTGTTTTAGTATTCATGGGGTATTGATAAATCGCCTTTTAGCAAGTGCCTTCGTCTTTTCAATTAAGGCGCATTTATGGTAGCGGGTTCTTCTAATGGCCTCCCTGCGGCCCATTGAGATTATAGCCCTTAATCGTAATGCGTGTGGTCATGGTCTCATTTGAAGATTTTATCATCCCAAGGATGGCACACATCTCGTGTCGTGTCCCAAGCGTTGACACATTAAATTTACGTCATGCTAACTATCAGCGGAAGGAATCTGAAATTGAAACGATGCTGCTGCATAAGAATGCGTTTGCCTAAGGCCTGCTGTGGAATTAATTTAATGCGTGTGGAGCAATCACTCATTATGGTGATAAAAAGATTGCATAAGGGATATTTTGAGGTGGTGTTTTGTCGGCTTTGGGCAGCCTCATAATTCAGGTGCGTGCCTTGCAATTAGTTATTATTTAAGGACAGTCGCATCTATATTCTCAGAGTTGCATGCAAAGTCGTTCGAATAAACCGTTAGCGTTGCAGGAAATCAACGGAAGGCGATCGGAAGAGGTGTGCATGATTTATTTATGGTTCTTATATAGTGGCCCTGTCAATGAGACGTGCTTGAGAGCGGTCATCCATAGTAGCTATGGCAGAATTGTTCCCTGCCATCCTACTGTCATTGTGAGGCGCAATAGTCGACACTTAAGCACGGAGCGATGTCCATTCCAACAACTAACAAAAATCGTATTAAAACTCGCAAATAATTTTTGCCAAGAAAAAAAGACATCTACATCTATCGACGTGGTACTTTTTTGGCAGAATGGCTACATATGCAATTTTCGATTAAGGAGCAATGAATATTTTAGGGAGTTTATTATGCCAACACATTTGCATACCGCAAGGGAGAATTTGTTAAGTCGGAAGTAAGGAGTCATTCATTTCGTGGTTTGAAGTTGGTAGCGCTGGCATTTGACACCTATCAAACTCAGCTGTCATTTGAAGTGTCATAATATTAGTTGAATGTTTTCCATTTATGATAATGGATCGCTCAACAATCAAAGAACGCGTTGAAATTATTAAAACTTACTTCAAAAGTCGTGATTCAAACGTTGATGCGATGATTATGGTCGTCATAATCGACCGACTACACAAGCATTTGGTAAAATTGTGAAGAAATTTGAAGAGAGTGGAAGCGTTACTAATGTCGGAAGGCCTGTGCATCATCCCAATGCACGCTCAGTCGAAAATATTGCTGCTGCAAGTGCAAGTGTTTCATGATGATCCGAATTTATCGATTGATAACCGATCAAATGATAACCGATTTTTTTTTGGCCCGCGATTGAAGATCATGATTTGGACGATACGTGGTTCCAACAAGACGGGGCAACAAGCCACACAACACGACCAATTATGGCTTTATTGCGTGAGAAGTTTCCTGGTCGCGTAATTTCTCGTTTTGGCGACGTCAATTGCCCACCAAGATCATGCGATTTGACACAGTTAGATTTTTTTTTCTGTCGGCTACGCGAAAGACCGTCATTACCGAACTCTAGACGCATTAAAAACCAACACTACTCAAGTTATAGCCGAGATACCGCCCGAAATGTGCGAAAAAGTGGTTCAAAATTACCTCAAAAGAATCGCATGCTGCCAATCTTCCCGAGGCGGCCATCTGAATAATATATGGTATTTCACACCTAATGGCAAAGTCAAAACTTTGTAATGAAATATAATTTTTATCAAAAATGTATCGCTGTGTGTGTTTTATTTAGCTTTACTTTCGAAGCCGAAAAATTAATAACCCTTTATATCATTTGGGTATTTTGTGACATGTGGTTTGAGCAGTACAATGGAGTGGATATGTTTGAGAATGCCGGCCCTTAAATAAGACGTAAGAGAGCTTTAAAAGCTCTTGACAATCATATATACAAAATATAGGTGGTTCAAATAGGAAAACCGGACTTTGAACATTTAAAAACAGCGGAATCTCACAGATGATTCCCATAATGGTCACAATGCACCCAAACCCAACCCAAAGCCGTGGGGACTGGCAACATACTTCCATAAAGTGGTTAAGACCTCTTTGAAAAAAAAAAAAAAAATAAAGCATCCATCCTTTAGGGCCTCCAAAAATAAGCATTCCGGCACTTTAAGTCGTTGCCATGGCTAAATTCTGCAGGACTTTGTCTACCTTCTCAAGGTGCAACCCTAAAAAAATCGTTCTTTTGCAAGAACTAAATCCAAGTGCTTACTTCGCAAGACAAAGGTCATAAAAGCAATCTGGCCTTCAAGCATATTTGTATAAATAAATAAATAAATGGAATAGGGAGAGTGACCGATAGCTTTAAAAAGTCAAGTGTACCTTATGGGGTACGGCTTTGCCTAATATTAATATAAATTTAAGACCGGAATGAGAAGAGCTAATTATTATTATTATTTATCGAGCCTGGTAGGTACTTAGCCAAAAAATCCATTCTGTTGTTGGAAAACCATCTTCTTGATCCACAGTTTTTCATTAAAGCAAAACAGCATTTTGATCGACAGCAAGTGGTACTTTAAGAAGCTATCGAAAAGGCAGTTTCTGCCTTCGTGTGGAGAGAATATTGAGCGTATAAGACTTTTAAAATAAACCCTTAAAATCAGCAAATATTAATAATTTGGATATTTATTAAAAGCCTTTGGGGTTTGCTCTCATCTTTGCACTGGACGTTTTCTGACACTGACACTAAATTAAACATTTCAGAAAATACACTTTTGGGCACATTTATTTAGTGGCTCAGTGGTTAGTGTCTTAGACTTATGATACTAAACTAGGGATCTAATGTTCGTACCCCGAAAAAAAAACACAAATTATCAACATCCGAGAGTATAACTGTCACGAAAGCTTTTCAAACAGCCGTTTGGACTCGGAATAAAGATGTAGGTAAATATCTTCCATTCGTTCCAAAACTAAAAAAATGACACAAAACGAATTATTAGAAGAAGCTACGCCTAGGGTTCTTATACGGGTCTGTTCGGCCGACTATTTATTTTTATTTCAAAGCAAACAAATAAGACAAATATTGCATATCCATTTCTGCTTGATCACCCTGTATTCAAAGCACATATTCGATCCGCCCAAACAAACGAATGTAACACGTTTAAGGCACCTACTCCATTAACTGCAACCCATTTCGTTAGATTTAATTTGTTAAACTTCGTCTGAATCGACACCCAAGGCAGCCAGTCCATGGGAATAAAGTTTAATTTAATATTTGTTCATCACATGCTAAATCAGTTTGAACAACGTTACCAATGTTGTTTCAACAGCCGCAGGAGTTGTACACAAAAATGAGATATCAGATGCAGAGTTGGCTTGCATCTTCATTCATTCATGCTCTGGAAGCAGGCGCATACCATTTCAGCGGTGCGCCATAATTCAGTTTGTCGATTTCGAGATTTAATATAATTTTTGGCACCTCTGGCTGTCATAATTAACACTTCAACACTGGGCGTTGCAGTAGAGTGTGCAAAACCGATTTTGTTAGGGAAACTCGGCGCTCTGAGCGTGGGCTGAAGTGGTTGCATACATGCATTCCATATCGCGATGCTAGGTTGAAGTTGGGTCGGTGTAAATATTTGATTTAAAAAGAATCCCAGCCGAAGGGCGTCATTTTGAAGTGGTGATGCACATGGATGATATTATGTGGTTGCTTTTGCTACGGTTTTTTGTAGGAGAAGCTAAACTTGTATGAGAGTTCTGTTGCTGTTCGAATGCTTGGCAATATTCGAGGGTTATTGCCGGAATCAGGTCATAATGATTATACAACAGTGGTGAAATTTTAACCATTGGTGACAGATCGATTGCAAAATAAGGCGAATTGTCAACCCTTTCATTATGCTATGACCTTTATTGGCTTTGAAAGATAAATTTAACCATCGCCATTGGCATATCATATAGTCATTACAGCTGGTAGAGTAACGTTGTCGGTTTTTCGATGTCAAAAAGCTTACAAATTTCAAAAGACGAGCTTCTTTTTCTTTAATCCTTTCCTTAAAAGTTGGCGAAAGCTTGCCATGCGGGGCTGTTCCGTGTTGGACTACTATTAGCAGGTCTGTGTCAGACGTGTACACTTTACAAGTTATCGCATTAAAGCGATGCGTATTTCTATAGACAAATACGTGATGTAATTAGCCCTATACAACATTTTCCAATTAACGTTCTTTTCTATATGTACAATATGAGCACCCTCTCATTTATCTGCTGAAGTTGTCACATATACGGATATTATTCAAATAAATATAGTTAGCGCAACAAGTCTATATAAGGTTCCCTAGGAATACATAGCTTCTCTCAACCATTTGTTTGTGTGTGACTTTTATTTTTTGGACGAATGGAAGGGACCTTCAATTATTATATTCTATATGCCGAGTCCGAATGGCTGAGCTGAGAAAATCTTTCATGAAAATTATACTCTCGATTAAATTTTTGTTTTTCTGGGGCTCGAATCAGATCAGTAGTAATACTCGCAGTAGTCTAGTACACAATACACACTGAGCTACTGCGGCCACTTTTTTTGCTTAAGAAAGTTGAAACATCTTAAATATGTGACGAAACAAATCAAAGGTTAAATTTGGTTCTTAATATTGGTAAAACATGCGCGGACTATTTTCTGAAAAACTTGCGTGTTGATTTTTTAGTTTCTGACTCACCAAAGCACGTCGAAACAAAAGATCTATTCTGCCAAAATGGTTTGAAAATAGAAATTAGACTAGCAGAGTCTCTACTTTCCCAATTTAGCTGAAAGACTCATAAAAATATCGCAAGCTAAATTCTAGTCCGATCAGGCTTATTCTCAATTTTCTCATTCTTACGTGCTCAATCTAAAAATAAACCGAATAAACTTTTTATTATTAAATCAAGCCAAATAAAACAGTGGAAAATTGTAATAAAGTGCATGTGATAGCAAAAATGGTGGAATTAATAATATTTTTTTAACATAAATACAATTGTTATAAAAAATATGTCTTATTTTAATAGTTCACCCTTACATTATTTGTATCCATTAAAAAATAGAAAGACATATTTTAGATTTAAGTCAATTTAAGCATTTTTGTTTCAATAAATGAATATGATTTTTAATAAACTAAATTGTTTTATTTTTTTTTAAATGGGAAAGTGACGGAGTTGTTAATAAATTCGACAAATAAAACTGTGCAATCTTAAATTCTGATATCACATTCTTGAAGCATTCCGAAAAAATAACAAGGATAACTTGTTCTTATATAAATTTCTGCAAGTTTATTTCAAGAGTTTTGGGAGCATTATTCTTACTGCTGATAAATAGGTGAAAAATAAGGTGATTTTGAGCTTAATTTAAGCCCACACATAATTCAGAATACGTTGGCTTCATTTAAGTTTACAACGATTTGAAATCAAGTTGTTGCATTCTTCGAATGAAATGACTTTGGGCTTAGGTTAAGCTTACACGTTCTTACTACTCTTATAGAACAATGTTAAAATAAGAACTAAATATACTCAAGTAATATTTTTGTATTTGAATTCAGAATTTCCGAGCTTAACAGACTTCCATCAACGGTAGGCTTAATCTGACACTGATTATCTTGATTTCATCTCGTTTTTCCCCTGAGTATAACTTTTTTTAGCAGATGATTTTCTCAATATTCATCTGAACTTAAAGCTTACCTGAAGAGGCACCTCTTTCTAATTTTATATTTAGCTTGGCATTCGAATATACATAATGTTTTCAGCTGTTTCGTCTTCCTCCGGGAAGTTGACTAAGTGCATTTTATTCAGGTGATATCGCAAATCGTTGTGACCTGAAAATGTAGCCTTGTAAATTTTAAATTCGAAGATTTAGAATTTTCTTGGCCCTTTTGGCCTACTTTGGCCCGGAATTTCTTCCTAGATTTTTAGGGCCCAATAAATAGCTCATTTATGATCCTATGAAGGAGGTTTCGTTGCCTTTTCTGTCCAGTTCGTCAGTTTTTACCTTAATAACTTAGTGCGTTTGTAGATTCTTGACTGTCTTCGAATATTATGTAGTGTAGGTATGACAAGCGCCTTTAATACCTGAAATGTTGATAAGGTTCGCGCATTTATAAGGACTTTTTCCGATAGCTTAACACAAGCGATTGGTTCCATACACATATGCTACATCCTGTCCCTGTCTCTATTATGGAAGCATCCGCTTAAGGTCGTTTTGGTAGTTAGATGTGTTAATGCTAGCCCATGATTTTCTTTCAGTATCTTCGTGGAGAATTTTCAGTTGAGGCATAATGTCTTTGGCAGGTGGTCTGATGTTACCACGCGAAAGTTCCGAGAAAAGAGTATTCTGTTCTGGATTGTCACTAAAGAGTACATCTTCCCCTTGTACCAGACTTGCTGAGCGGAGTATAGCCACTTTTTTAATATTTATATGTAAAATGCTTCCATAGAGCTATAGCAGCTGTAGGACAGGTCAGCAATGCTATGGAAAGACCCAGACATGCGAAATATTGTACCTTTCTCAGCTCTGCAATGGTGCTCTTTTAGGTGAGTTTCTTCCACCATTTTGTAGAATAATATGTTACGATGTGTATATTCAGGGCAGTGCGAGCCCATTAGACCTTGAATTATCAGCTTCTGAAAGTGATAAATCAGTATTCAAGAATCATAAACCGAGGTGTTTCGTTGGATACCAGAAATTACGACAGACGAAATAACGCCTGATTTTTTTTTTTGAAAAAAACCCAGAAAATTTTCTATACAAGTCTGGCCTTTTTTTCCTAGGAAGAATCCTCTGGCTATCTTTAGGAAATTTCAGGTCTTTTTTCCAAAAAGCTTTCTGGGGTTTTTCCCATTTGCAGGACATGTTTGGAAAAAATACCCAAAAACGATATTTCTGACATATTTTCCTTTCCCGATAATGGAAAAACGCCCGAAAACTGTATTTTGATCAGTTTTTGCAATTTATTGAAGTCATTACTTTTCAGTACCAGAAGCGAATGCGATCTTATGCGTCATAATTATGTCAGTGTGTGCAACCAAATATTGTGATGCTGGCACGCAGACATATGAATATTTGCTCTGAGTGCAACATTAAACTGCAGGCTCAAGCAGTGGCTGATGGATAAGAAAATTATAAATGTCCATTCTGCCGGTAAATCGTTGCAGACGCACTCTTCAAGTTTATGTTAAGTAACGAAACATAGCTTTAAAATATATATGCAGCCTTATTTATAAACTCACCGTAGAGTCTGCTTATCTTTACGCACCCTCTAAAATGTCCTTACGCAGGAAAACGTGATTTATAAACAAAAAGCACTTTGCCTGCGTAACGTTAAACGCAAAAATTTGCGTTTAGTGTTTTCGTAAAGCTTGTTAACGACCAGCGTTACCACTTGTACTACATATGTAGTACTGTGCTACATATTTGCTGGATTTTTTAACGCCGTACTACATACTACATCCTTACCCTAAAGTACACATTTCTTAAGATCCGTCAAACCATTTTACCTTTTTACGAACAACATTTCGAATTTTGACCCTTTTGCTTTTATAACTAAGTAAACAGATTTAAAAACTTGGCATCACTCTAAAGTAAGTGCAAATCTTCAGCTCGCATACAAAGATATCGCAAGGAATGGGAAAACCAATTTTCGTGGTTCGAATGTAGGTCTGGCAAACCCTTTTGTCGCGCTTGTCAAAAGTCATTTGTTTGCAATATGACTTTGCTTGTTAGACATAAACTCTTACCCATACACATTTCCAATTATAATAGTGAAAAAAAACTTCAAGTGTGTCCGACTGTTTTAGAAACATTATAAATAAAAACAGCATCATATCTAAACTGCGTTCTGAAATTGTTTATTTTGTTTGTTATGTTACTTAATTTAAATTTCAATAGAAAAAACAACAGGTACTACATTTTGTTTGAAAATGCTACACTTTGTTGGCTACATTTGTTAAAGATTTAAGTGGCAACGCTGTTAACGACATTGATATGATCGACTTAATTTATTATTCAATTCATCACCTTGTCAGAGGAAATCCAATTTTCCGAACGTTTTATTTTTATTTTTTGCTGCTCCATTTTTGTTTACAAACAAAATAAATCTCACAAGAGAGATGCCAGTTTTATTTCACAGAAACAGCTGATATCATTCCGCGGAGAAAAAGTAAGAGATTTCGGTTTTTGTAATAGTTTCGTACTTATTTAGACACCAAACAAGTAAACAGTCAGTGGACATTTTTTTATAAATAACAATTTCAGCAAAGCCACATAGAGGCTGCATACATTTTTACGCGATGTTTAACTAAACAACATCGTAGAGGCGTCGTAAGGGAATCTAATATTTACAATTCATTTACAATTTTGCTTTTGTGTTTTTGGAGTCTTTATTGAAATAAAGAATATTGTTGCAGAGAAATATCTGGATTTTCAACAAAAAATAACACAGTCCGTGGCGAGCAGTGCGCATTCTGTTGCGCACTTCACGGGGCGGCGGATGGGACGCCTTCTTTTTCTTTACTTTTCATACTCAATTCATATCTTAATTGAAAATGCAAAACGAAATAAATTTGGAAATTAAGCCAGAAAGTTTTATTTTTTGTTATTTTTTTCCAAAACTAAGTCTTGAAATAATGCCAGAGTTTGTTTGTTTTGTGGTCTAATTTCCATTTTACTTTCTGGTGTTTTTTCCACATCTGTCTGGCCTAATTTCTGGGATATTTTCCAAATAAAATTCTGCAATTTTTTCCAAATTTTCCAAAAAAAAATCTGGCGTTATTTCCTCTGGCTTAATTTCCGGAAGCCGTTTCGTTTTACCTACTGCGATTGGTCGGCTTGAGAGTGTGTATTTTCTTCTTTTGTGAGTTTTGATAAACTTTTCGCAAGCAGGTTAGCTACTTGAAACCAAAAAAAAATGTTTGCAAATTTTTAGATGATGAAAAGAAAGACTCTTCCCTCTTTTTATTTTACCGGTCTGAGCTTTTCCATTGTATCAAAATGTTGCCTTAAATGAAATGGATACGCTTAACACAAGGATTGTACTCAGTCTAGATGTTTAAATCGAGAAGCTTATTCGCCGTAGTGTAACATACCTACCTATGGCTTCTAATAGTCAAAAAACCCCTAAAATTTTTCGCTATTTAGCTCGAACTTTTTTGTAGGCAAAGTCCTATCAAACGGAAATGTTTTATCTGTATTCTGTAGTTATGATCATCAGGAGGCAACTTAAAGTTACCTCGTTTTCATCGCTTGCAATTATATGAACAAAAGAACTGATTGCGATTGGGGTTTAGCGGGAGTCCTCACTTTCTACTCACATATTCGTTGAACCGACTAGATACCCATAACCCTACTCGCTCATCAGTGAAATATTATAGAGCTCGCTTAATAATTTATTTCTGTGTCTGGCATATTGACAAAATATTCACGCGTCTGAAAAATTCCATCAATAATTCATGATCGCTCGTGTACAGGAAAAAACGAAAATCTGTCGAAGGCTTCTTCTCCTCCAATTAATGGCGATTAAAGTAGATCAGCGCGGTTCCTACAAGGCGTCCTATCGAGTTATTTCTGTCGTCGTCTTTTTCATGTTGCTCCCTTCCAGTCGTCCAATTATACATTTCTTCAATCAAACACTGACAGAATTCGTAATAACTCTTTTGTATCGCGCGGTCCCACCGGACTCTGGTGGTGGGAATTAATGAATTCCTGAAAAATATTTTCGCTGATTAGGTCGGCCACATCTTGATTGCCTTAACGGTTGTCAACTTGATGAATTGGTTCCTGTGTTTAGGATTAGAAAGGACGATGAATTGCAAAAAGTAGCCTTGTTCTAAAAGCGTGACGTGAATTTTTAGTTCTTCGAGGAACTTGTGCGGGTTTTATTTACTTTTGAACAATGTTCGTGATCCTGCACTACGAACTTGTCGAACAGCATGTTAACTTCCGTAAACACGCTTCTGACAAACTAGGGTATGCGATAGGCACTCCAGCGAACGTTGTACAGACCATAGTCAGTACAAGGGTGAACATGGGTTTACACAAGAAACATATACCTTAGCGCGAGTCAACATTTTCGAAAAGCTGTTTAAACATGGACTGCCTACCTACATGCAGCATGCAAATCGCCTAGAAGAGGAACTCCATACACTCTGTGCTCTGTGGGCAGAAGGAAGGAAGACCGATTGATAAGGAAGCGGTGATACTTCCGCATGGCAAATGTATTTTAGGACAATATCCTAGACGGGGATTGGCATGATTCCATATAGTGGCGGTGACACAAGCACGCGTTCCCTCGCATATTTACACACCGACAAGGTGAGAAGAGGCAGATGCGCGCCATATAGTAGATTTGGCGCTCCCATTGAGCACGGGCGCGCATCTATCATCGTTTGGATTCTAGTCGTGTCTTTGGATACCACAAGAGCGAACCGATTCCTCGCACCTTTTAATACACGCCTACAACTTTTATCTTTTGCGTCGATCAGCAGTGTCTTTGCTGCTACTATATTCACGATGGTTGTATTTGTATCGTGTCGTGGCGCACTGTGTCGTGCTGGCACCTGCCCAGTCAGAGATACTCTGATTGTGCATCGATAGGGTTAAACTGAATCGAAGTGTCTGCCTTGGCTTCGGTTTCAGTTTCGGTTCATTCATTACTAGGCAAGACATCGAATGGGGATTTTCCTTAATCCCTAGGTTTGAATACGCAAGCAGATGTTGTGCGTTTTTTTGCTTTTTTGTTGAGTGTTTTTGTCAGATTGATAATGCCAAGGAATGCGTTTCAGGAAATGTGTGCAGGATAGCAAATTGATAAGACTATAGTTTTGGAGGGAAATTAAAAAAAAATATATACCTGATGTAGGTATATATTAAAATAAGTTGTATGTGACATTTTTTCGATAAGGCAAGGGTGTAAGGACATTTCTGCATAAAAGAAGTTAGTTGATAGAATCGCCCTATCCGTGAACGAGCAACGTGCGATGGAATCCCCTGTTCGCACATCGCCCGATTATTAAAACTCCGATGTATACGTCATCGGGCAACCAATGCCAAACAGATCATGGGTCAACTACCACTTCTTCGAACACAATCATTTCGGCCATTTCTTCATTCAGGTGTTGACTATGCAGGGCCGTTTACTATCAGAACTTGGAGAGGACGGGGATCAAAAACTTATAAGAGTTATCTTATAGTCTTTGTTTGTTTCTCTACATCAGCTGTCCACCTGGACTTGTCCACCGACTACACGACTGAGGGATTCATAGCTGTTTACAAACGTTTCACGAGTCGCCGTGGTATTTGCGCCACATTATCAAGTGATTATGGATCGAATTTTATAGGTGCTGATGCTGAGTTGAGAAAATTATTCGACGCTGCCTCAAAGGATCTTCAATCACTAAGTGAAATGCTCACAAACAATGGGACGAAATGGAAGTTCAACCCACCAGCAGCGCCTCACTTTGGTGCTAAGTGGGAGGCAGCAGTCAAATCTGATAAGTTTCACATTAAGAGAGTTGTTGGTGAAGCTATCCTGACTTATGAAGAGTTCTCCATACTTTCGGCTCAAATTGAAGCCGCGCTGAATTCCCGACCAATCTGCCCGTTATCTGAAGACTCGACCGATCTAGAAGCCCTCACTCCCGGTAATTTTATCATCGGAGAAATGATGGTCAATCGATTATATAAAGGGTGATTTTTTAAGAGGTTTAGAACTTTTTTAAAAAAAAAAACACAAAAAATTCGAAAAAATGAATGAAATATTTATTTGAATCGATAGTTTGAACCTTGCAATTTAATGTTTAAAGATAATTTCATGCAAATGTTGACCGCGGCTGCGTCTCAGGTAGCCCATCCGCTGAGTCCAATTTTGGCATACTCTTTCACACATATCGGCCGGTATCTCACGAATGAATGCATGGATGTTGGCTTCCAGTGCGTCAATCGAAGCGGGCTTGTCCCTATACACATTAGCCTTGGCATACCCCCACAAAAAATAATCTAATGGTGTCAAATCGCACGATCTAGGCGGCCAATTGACCGGCCCGAAACGTGAAATTAACTGTTCACCAAACTCGTCTCGCAATTGCGCCATTGTTTCGCGTGCTGTGTGGCATGTGGCACCGTCTTGTTGAAACCACATATCATGCAAGTCAAGAACTTCCATTTCGGGCAAAAAAAAGTTTGTTATCATCGCTCGGTAGCGTTCACCATTGACAGTAACGCTGCGATTCGCATCATCTTTGAAGAAATATGGCCCAATAATGCCGCCGGCCCATAAACCGCACCAAACAGTGGCTTTTTCGGGATGCATTGGTAGCTGTTGCAATGCTTCTGGCTGATCTTCACTCCAAATGCGGCAATTTTGCTTATTTACGTACCCATTCAACCAAAAATGAGCCTCATCGCTGAACACAATTTTTCGATAAAAAAGCGGATCCTCGGCCAGCTTTCCAAGAGCCCATTCACCAAAAATTCGGCGTTGTGGTAGGTCGGCTGGCTTTAGTTCTTGCACCAGCTGTATCTTAAAAGGCTTTACGCCCAAATCCTTCCGCAAAATTTTCCACGTAGTGCTGTAACAAAGGCCTAACTGCTGGGAACGGCGCCGAATCGACATTTCGCGGTCTTCTGTCACACTAGCTGATACGGCCGCAATATTTTCTTCACTACGCACAGTACGTAAACGTGTTGGTGGTTTAATGTCCAACAAAGTAAATTTGGTGCGAAATTTGGTCACAATCTTCCGAATAGACTGCTCAGAAGGTCGAGAATGCCGATCATAAAATGGAAGCAGCGCGAGTTAAGTATCCATAGCAAAGCATATTGAGAAAAAAGATAACATTATTTGTATTCAATGATATCTTTAGTCTCTAGTACAGTCTTGCACACAACGCTACAATGATAACATATGTAAAAGAGATAATATCGTTTGTATACAATGTTGGAATATTATCTCTTCTTCATTATCAAGCAAGACGATTGTACGCTTGGGTCTCCTTGTAGATAGATAAGAAAAGTATATAAATACGACTGTATGATGAATTTATCGATAGTCTTATTGTAACTACATAGTAGCCTTAAGCTCCTTTTAGAATTAGTAAAAAGTATTTCAATAATAAAGGACATAGTTCCAAATAAATATTGTTTAATTTTAAAAGTAAGAACCAAGTGTTTTAATTGGCGATCCTGCCAGGAGGTTAAATATACTTTTTAACTTCAATCGAGCGGACCTCGGGAACAAGTAGTGAAATCTAGTATAAACAGAACACTCGCGTTACCGGTTACAAGAATTACCTAGCATAGCAGGTACAAATATAGCTCCTTCGTACGAAGCAGCAAAGCAATTCAGTGAAAGTGTATATGTGGAAAAAAAAAAAAAAAACACACAAATTCGACGACAACAGACACGAGTTCAAAATGGAACAACTCGCAGTATTAATGGCAAGATTAGAAGCTTTAGAAACCAGGTGCAACACAGTAACACAAACCCTAGAGCACACACGCACAGAGAATGCAAGGTTAGCAGCAATAATAACTAACCAAAATCAAATAAACACTAATTTAGAAACAAAACTAAATGAAGTAAAATCTGGATTAGGCATAGTACCAAACATACCTGTGCTAGAGGAAATAAGAACCACATATACAGATGGTAGTGAAATACAGTTAGACGCATTTAAAAGCCTACCTATTTTCAACGGCGATCAATCAAATTATCGGTCGTGGCGCGAAGAAGCATCCAGATTAATGGACAGCATTAAAAACCTCAAAACACACAGTAAGTACGCAGCAGCATTGACTATAGTGAAAAGTAAAATACAGGGAGCAGCCGCGAATGTGTTAACTAATTATAACACAATTTTTAATTTTGAGGCGATACGTAACAGATTAGATTATACGTACTCTAATCAAGAACCTCTATACGTGCTACAAGACATGATGAAAGCCATCACGCAAAAAAGAAGCACACTGTCTGAATACCACGACGAGATAAATAAAAATCTCAATTTAATAATATCAAAAATCACTATGTCAGGTGATCCGCCGAATATAATCGACAGACTAATTAAAAATGCTAACGACGACGCAGTTCGTATATTCATTGATGGTATGAGTGACAACTTTACAAGAGGATCATTATATTCAGCTACAATAAATGATCTAGAACACGCATTCGCAATTGCTCGCAGAATAGAACATGATAATGTGCACAGGCATTTACATCTCACTCAAGATAAGCACCACAAAAATATGCCACATGAACACAGAAACGAAAGAAGACCAAACTATTCGAGCCAAACAACGAATTATCAACCCCAGAAGCAATACGATAATATGCAGCAACACAATCAAGGACCACGCCTAAACCCTTCCAAGAGAAATGACGGACCACAGCCGATGGAGATAAACTCGAGACAAATTGTACATGCACAGCGACAAAATTGGAATCAATACAAACCCGATGTATATAATCCACCAGCGAAACGTGAACACAGCGGGAGTTTCAACACACACAACAGACCGCAACGATCTTATCAGCAGAACTTCAAGCAGCAGAGAGTAAATAACTCCCGACAACAACGCAGAGACGATGTCAGCAGTACATATGCAGAAGCAGATGAAACGGAATGTATGGTAAATAATAACATAAGAATAGATCATTTAAACTAGTAGACGGGTTGCCCTGCTTAAATTTAACTAGTACTATTTCTAAGAAAATTTATAAAATTCTTATTGATACTGGTGCAACCCATAATTACATTAATAGAAAATGCGATTCTAGCGAAAAAATTAAAATTAAACCTATAAAAATAAAAACAATGCATGGTTATTCTATGGTAGATACAAAGAAAGTAGTTAGGATATTAAAGAAAAATTTAACATTTTTTGAATTAGAGGATATTCAGTCTTTTGATATGATATTAGGATATGAAGGACTTAAAGTTCTAAACGCGGAAATAAATTTCAGTAATATGACTCTAACTACCATAAGCAGTGTCGAATCTATTCAGAAAATTAATTACATAATTGGGGAAAATAATATTTATAAAGCAGACATAGATAGACTGATGAAGATTAATAACAGCATAGGACCGTTACCCTTTACAGATACTATAGAAGCAAGCATTAGGACGACCAATGATAATCCGGTTTATGTTAAACAATATCCATATCCCATAGCAGATAACGAATTCGTAAACAAAGAAATACAGAAACTCTTACATCGACCAAATAATTAAAGAAGATACAATATACAAATTCGATAACATAGATACTTTAAAAAAACTAATTATTCCTTTTGAAGAAAAACCGATATTATCAACTATATACACAATTGTAACACTGATTGTTATTTTAGCATTTACGTACGTAATGATAAAAACTATACAATGTATAACAGATCGTCAAAAACAAAAAAAGATTGACGCATATAACAAAACTTATGAAAGAGAGATGTTAAAAATAGCGTCGAAAAATCGGGACGATTTCGTTTAACAAGGGGGGGAGTTAAGTATCCATAGCAAAGCATATTGAGAAAAAAGATAACATTATTTGTATTCAATGATATCTTTAGTCTCTAGTACAGTCTTGCACACAACGCTACAATGATAACATATGTAAAAGAGATAATATCGTTTGTATACAATGTTGGAATATTATCTCTTCTTCATTATCAAGCAAGACGATTGTACGCTTGGGTCTCCTTGTAGATAGATAAGAAAAGTATATAAATACGACTGTATGATGAATTTATCGATAGTCTTATTGTAACTACATAGTAGCCTTAAGCTCCTTTTAGAATTAGTAAAAAGTATTTCAATAATAAAGGACATAGTTCCAAATAAATATTGTTTAATTTTAAAAGTAAGAACCAAGTGTTTTAATTCGCGCGATGAACATTTCGAACCGAGCACGAATTTTGATAGTAAAATTCAATAATTTGCAAGCGTTGTTCATTTGTAAGACGATCCATGGTTAAATTGCAAACCAAACTGAAGCTGTTTGACAGTGACACAAGGTACTAAACACACGTCAGCTGTCAAAACCAGTGTTGCCAAAACCAAACCAGCTAAAAAATCACCCTTTACAACGACTACAAGCAATGTTAAAGTGGCATCACCCATCACCTAACATCAAGGTTGGCTCACTTGTTCTTCTTATGGACGAACGTTATCCTCCATCGAAGTGGCTGTGTCTACTTCCAGTATCTTAAATCACGGACTAGAACCATATCAGACATCCCGATCCAGATGTTTCGACGCCATAAGACAGTCTTCGAGGCGGGCGGAATGTTAAGAAAATCCATCAGTGTTAAGAAAATGTTAGATTTTGTTTTAATTTCCGGCGAACTCTGAAATTAGTAGAGAGACAACAGAGACGACCGATCGCTTCGGTTTTAAATTAAACTCTAAAGTCTAAACTTTATTCACATACGAGAAACGTCAAGAAAGAAGAATACAAAATATGAATTTAGTAGATTGGTATGATTTAAATGATAGTAAAGTGACTTTAAAAATGATTTAAAAAGAAAAAGAAAAAGTGATAATAATTATGATGAATTTTCTTAACATTGATTAACACCTACATCTAGCGAAAGTTTGCAGTTTCTTTGGTAGCTATCCTGGGAGAAAAGCGTCATCAGAATATATAGATTTTTTGAAAATCTCGTGGTAACTGTCTTCGTTACAGTTTTTATCAATGACGCAGTTTGCGTGTCATATACATCGTAAGAATTGAAGCAATTCCGAAAAGATTTCTTAGGTTTACCCTCAGACGTCTTCCTTAGTCTGATTTTAATAACTTACCCCTTGTTCAGCCCGATTACAACTTATTGGACTCGAGTCCCTTGAGGTTAGGAGAAAGGTGTCAATTGTATTGCTCAGATTTTAATTGGTCTTTTACTTGCATTTTTTTTCTGTATTATCTTCATTTGCATAATTTTTCAATAATTTTTATACTCTTTTTCCATTTGTACTATGCAACTAATTTCAAATTTCTCATGTCTAAAAAAGGCCTAGGACTTTGTTGATAAACAAATAAATAAATATACAGGGAAGCTGACCTGGCGAACTTCATTCCGACCAAATATGTGCCTATGTTCTGTAATTATCGCATCGATATATCTGTCACTACCACGATATGAATTGAAACAAAATGCCATATCACATGATGCGTGCTGTAACTGTGTGAATCGAAAACTATATCACATGGAACATTTCGATCTGAAACCCCTGGAAACTTGTGATATATTCAGGTTCCGTATCTATCAAGAGAGAGAAAATTTTCACTTCAATTGTCGAATTTTATCACGAAACTCAAAGCTTGCGGTTGTAAAGTATTAAAACAAAAAATTCATTTCAGAGCGGTGTTCTAATAGTGCGTTTATTTGTGATGCTTCCCACACGTATGCATCATGCGCAGCTCCACCAAACCTTGCAAATCCTCCTTAAATCTTTAGATTGTAAGCACATATCTGAAATGTGTCGTGCGTACGACCATAATTTTCATTGTTAAATTATCAGAAATTACCAATTGTACATTCTTTGAATGGTAACCCTTACGGTTTAAAGTAGCAATTTTCTACGGCTTTAAATCCGAACGTGGGTACAATCTACTGCTCCAATAATCCCTGATAATCCAGTCATTTCATTAAATCTAATTGAATTTCGTGAACAATTGATTGATAAAAGATGCAAGCCGTGTAATAACTTTTGGTTTATCTCATTGAATTCCTGAGGGGTTCGAAACTTGATGTATTTGGCCATCATTTTGTTTTGCAAAACATCAGCCACTTCCGAAACCACTCGAGAAACCATAGTCCTACTAATAACCACAGACAAATAATGGCCCGCATCTCTCCGAAAGGACCCAGTTGCAAAAAAAAATTAATGCGGCACAGACCCGAATCGGGATTGGAATAAATGTATTCCTTTGCCCTTTGCACAAATGTGGACTAGCTCATCAATAAGTAAAAAAGATACAACTCCCGAAATCTTGCTTCCGGCATTCAAAAGGGTTTGTGCTATCTCTTAGTTCATGCCTTTGAATTCGTAACATGTTACGCATATCGTATTCTTCACCCAAAATTAGTGAAAAGCTTAACATTTTTAAAAACAAAGATACCGAAAATCCCTGTGAAATAATTCTCATTGTTTTACAGTATTTTAACAGCTTTGGGAAATCTTTCCAAAATTCCCATGAAATTAAAAGTTACTACAAAATACTTTTCGCATAGAGTTAGAGGAACTGCAATATTTTCCAGATGCGATAAACAGCGGATTGTTTTATTCATAAGTTTTGGATGCGAAATGTTATCGCATGAGTTACAGAACATGGGCAATGGTTTCAAAAATTTTAAATTATCCAGTCTATTTTTTTTTAAAGTGCGGTTCCCCATTAAAACTGTCATAACCTATTTCATCCCCACGGACGTCAGTCTATTTTATATAGAGTGCGACCTCGAAAACAGCAACAAACTCAATAAAAGCAACTTCCAAAATTTCTTTTAGTTGCTTTTATTTAGTTTGTTGCAATTATGGAGTCAAAAAATTGAAGCTGCCTTAGAAAAAAAAAAAAAAGTTTCTTGCACTTGATAACAGACCAAAACTGATAATTTAATTTACATGAGCAACTTTCGAAATTCAAACGAATTTCTCTCAGACCTAATGAGCAGCTTATCTGGTGACGATGCGAATGGATTAAGTCTTCAATGTGTTGCCCTTTTTACCCGTCTGGAAACAGGGAGGGTTATGTGTTTCGCGCGTATCCTATGTACGTTCCTACGGGACGGCCTGTAGCCTAAACGGCTTGACCGATTTTGAAGAGTGAGGTATCAAAATATTCTTATTCTTCCCCGGAGTGTCATAGGCTAAAAAGATAAAAATAAAAAAAGTTAATTTAAAAAACCAAAAAACCCGACTGACTAAAAAAAAAGAATTAAAAATATATGAACAAGACGCATTTAAATACCTATAACTACCTATTTGGCTTGGCAGTCGGAGGGTACTCAATACTCATACATATATCTCCGATTGTCAGTTAGTTAGGAATAGGTACTTAAATGCGTCTTGTTCAAATATTTTTAATTCTTTTTCTTTTTACAGTCAGTCGGGTTTTCTGTTATTTTAAATTAAATTTTTTAATTGTAGCTTTTCTTCGAATACTAGTTCGAGATGATAGCTTTGAGGTTATTTTCCGAAAACAAAAAAACAACTTTCCGGCTTCATTGCACAAGCTTCCATTTTGCCTCTATACAATTTTTAATCAATTTTCTTCTGTGTGCGTTGTGCAACTTTAAGGAAGCTCTTAATAATAGCTACGGTGCTTTCCATCGCTGGTGTAATACTCGCAACCCATCATTCCAACTGATTGTTAGTGCATTCACACTTTTTACACAGTCAATGCATACCAACCTATCGTGTTTCCCGCAAAACCGGACACTTTTCAAAATCTAAGGGCCTCGCAGTGCCTTTTCAACAACAGCTTCCTTGGGTTGAAGGAGGCATTTGAAACCAAAAATTTGTTAGTGTCGCTATTCGACTACCTCCCGTTAGGCTGATGTTTCGATTGACGATGATGAATGTGACAGCTGCCAAAATATCAGAGATTCTAAGCATTCCCAAGGACCATCCCTCTCCAAAGAAACCCAAACCCATTTCATCTATTTCTCTCCCACACTTGCCCAACCACATGACCCATTCCCAGATGATGTGCCGCCACCAAAAGTATTTAACACAAAAACCCCTCCAATCCGAATCGCTATGGTCTCGTCTCAAGTGTCACCACCTCATAACACTGATCCGGCGATTAAGTTTTAAGACCAAGTCCCGATGCTCTTTTTGCGGTGTTTCTGTTTTTGTTTTTGTCTCTATACTGCAACTGTTATGCTTCTGATATGCTCTGTCATCTTTATACATCGCAACATCTTGATCTTCGCGGTTCGTATTAGGTTCGCGCGCCACTTGCGACTTTATGCGATGCCGTGTGTGCGCGGATAACGCGAAGGCATTACGGATGAGCGCCTTTCATCCGGGCCGACCAACGCTGCTCCGCACACACGCAGCCTGGGAGGACGTTTGGTCTGTCAATTTCTTGTTTGTCGTCGTTGTCTCATATCGTTTTTACCGCCCTCCATCTGCGCTGCAGCGTCGCGTATCGCCCCTATGGAATGTTAATGTTTTTTTATACGCGCACTCCTCGGCATTTAATTCGATTTGCAGTTCGAAACTGTGTGTGCCGGGATATAATTATATTTGTGTGCAGCTCTGGCCTGGGTGCCCGGAACATTTTCTGCGAATTAATGTCCAAATATTGCGATAGTTTCATATCGGCACCGCAGAGAGTGTTATTTACGTGATATCCTTCGCAAGTGATCAGTTCGCCGATGACTTTATTTCATGCGACAGCGCGCGGTCAGGTAGGACCTGCATAATTGCAATCTGGTACTTAGTGACAGTAAAACGAATCTGTGGATCGTGTTCAACATTGTCGAGGATGGGTGAATTGCGTATAAATTTCCTGGGGTTGTCGTTTTGGTGTCAACATTTTTGAGGGCAACGCGCAATTATGCCTAATTAAGGGCAACTTTAAGTGAGGGGTTCCCGCCTTTGGCTAGGGTCGGGGCCATCATACACCAACGTATAGATGGGCTTGCTTTTTGAATTGGGCTTTGGCGCCTTGGTAATTTATTGGCGCAGTGTTTCACAGCTGGATGTGCAGAAAATTATATGCGAAGGGTTTCGAGGTGTGAATTGCTTCGCAGGAAAACAAGAAACGTTTCGCACCTTTCTGATGATGATGGTGTTGGCATCACACAACACATGGTTAGAGGCGTGATTAATGGCTTTTTAACTGGCTCTTCGATATTTTAATTGGACTTGTGGAGAATTGTGCAGTTTTTTTTTTTTTTTGTTCGTATTTTGGCAAATCTCCGCGGGTGATGTTAGGGATAGAATATCCTGCCGACAAATTATCATTGATGTGGGATACGTGACTGAAACGAAGAATCAATCAGCCAGGAGTCTATGGCGTGAGTCAAGCGCAAACGGAACGAGGCTGGAGTAAGTGTGGGTGCACTTTTCTTGGAACTAGGGACAGAATGCAAAATTGTTTTCTAATTGAGGTGAAAGTAGGACTTGGGCTGCTCGTAGCTTGGTTCGTGGCGTGATATATATACACAACATGTCAACAAAAATGTTTTAAAATCTACAAAATTTTTTTTCTTTTTTCTCACTTCATGTTTACTATTTTTTGCAATTTTTTTAGAAAAAATATTTTAAATGGTGCACAGCGATATGTTTATTAAATAATAATTTTGCGCAGCAATCTTTATTCACATTTCGCGTATTTGGCTACACTTTTCGGAACAGACAGGGACCAAAACCTAACCAAACGTATCACATCTTTGACAAAAAATTAAAAGGAAAATAATAATCAACGTCAGAAAATTTAAATAAATTTAGTGTTTAAAGTGAAGTTTGTAGCAATTTATTATTATTTTGAAATGTGAATCGGCGCTTAAATGAAAGAGTTTAAAGCATTTTTTAAATATTTTTTTTTGGAAGTAGATTTACGATTTTCTTATTAAAATTGAAGCGGATTAAATAATGGATTTCTAAAGGGAAGTAGATATAAAGAATTTAACGATAGTGTGAAGTAGGGAGCAGATTTTAATTATTTTTCCAAAATTGAAGTACCTAAATCTACTTCAATTGAAGTAAAGTTGGTTACATGTTGATGGAATAAGTACCTATACTTCCCTTTCGTTTCGTTGCAACAGAGAAAGCGACTTTATCATGTGAGATTTTGGTCTTCAGCTCAGCTTCTAGATGAAGCTGACCGTTAACTGATGGCTTAAAATATTTGTTACACTACTGGCCTCCCGAAAGATTTAGTTTTTTTTTGTAAATAATAAGCAGAACTATTTGACTAATGAGCGTGAAGTCAGAAAAAAATAACATTTAAGTGAAAAACGCTGACGAAATGTAGGCAATTAACGACATCTATCTATATACAGTGCGACCTCAATAAAAGCAACCCCGCGATAGGTGCAACTCCTGGATAAAAGAAACACCTTAAATCTTACCATTGCTAGCTCCGCAATTGCAGCTCCTCAAGAAAAGGTCACTCGATAAAAGCAACTATTGTTTTATGAGTTCTTGTTTTAAGGTCTAAACACTTGCCTTCAATTTGCTGAAGAAAATAATGCTTCACTAAATAGTATTTTAGCCCTGAGTAGCATTTTAGCCCTGCAAAACTTACGATAGTCAACTGTGGAAAATAATTCTGAGCCCAAAAAAACACAATCAAAAATTTCAAAATTTTTTAAAAACAATTAATATTTGAATTTTTAATGCCAGCAATCTTATATCAAAGGCGAACGATATTTTCAAAAAAGGTAGCACCCTTCTTCGCCTTAAAAATGATGTCAAAAAGGCAGCATTGACTTCTTGTTCCAAAACTTGACTTTTATATCCCCGAAAAGACAAAATGTACATCTAATTTTTTTTCCACGCCGCCACGCCTGAGCTAAACCAAGAGAATAGCCGTCACTTGATTCAGAATGGATTTCAAGAAGTAATGCCGAATTCACAAAGTCGCTTTGACACGCTTTTTCAAAACCTTACGATTTTAAATGCCAAAGCGCGCGAGCTACAATTTTGTAAAAATTGCTACTTTCAAGCGAATGCGCGTTGAGAGAGTGGCGTATGACAGATTGAAAGTTCGGTTTGGTTTTAGCTAATGTACACAAATAGAGAGCAGAATTCAAATTTCAAGTCTACTCTCTTTTTTCTTGTACTTAGCTGTAATTTTTCTGCAAGGATTCTCCCAAATAGATAAAAAAAATAATTCATAGAAGTAATGCAAAGAACAACCTTAACAAAGATAAAAGACCAATGCTTAATTTTTTTTTTTATCCAAGAAAATCTAAAGAAATAAGTATTAGCTCCACAAAAGAAAGGTGTTCGTCATTTCCACACACTAAATAAATTAATTTGCATTAAAAAAAAAACATCATATTGATTTTTAAAACCTCTGTGTAATAAACATTAGTGGTTCTGTGCCACTCCAACTAAGAACGGCACACCCTATGACATCAAATCGAACAATTCAAAATTCTAAAGTTGTCAAACGCGTCTGAGAGTAGAGAGTAGGTGTAGGTCTACTCAGGCGTCGCGTTGAACTTTACAATATTTACGATCTAAAGTCGACCCAACGCCTGAAGTTGTATTTTGTGTGACAGCATATGAACGTTTTGTTTCTACATAATCTTTCAACGTACGCTGGCGACATTGTGAATTAGGCTAGCATTGTCCTAGGCTACTAGTTTAGATTTTAGTGAAATATTTTGTTAAACAGCAGTCATTGATAAACATTTTCAATGAAACACCTATCCAGTACTTGTAAAAGTAACGTCCCCAAATCGCTTAGAAAAACACCTCAAACAAGGCAATAACAACACTTCAAACATGGCTTCAAAAACGACCCAACAAATTTCTACCGAAACCGAATCATGGGGACCCTAGGCCTAGCTTCCCAGAACCATTAGTTTTTCATTTTTGGGACGAATGGAAGGGACCTACAATTTTATACCGAGTCCAAATGGCTTCATGACAGTCATACTCTTTGTTTGTCAGACGTTCGCTAGAGAAGGATGAGCAGTGGAAAAAAACGATATAATTTGTGTTGTTCTGGGGATATGGAACCTATGACCCCTCCCTTAGTTGTCCAACACACTAACCACTAAGCCACTGCGCCTACAATCAAGAATCAAGAACTAACTGATGGAAAAATCGTCCAAAACAAACGTTCCAAAAATAAGAGCATCCAATAAAAAATGTTGTCAAATTTACATCAACCAGTTATTTGAAATCCAAGTTTCTGTGTGTTCCTCCAAAATTTGTTAAGCCGATTTTTGGGGAACTTCAAACACTCAAAAATCGCCGCGTAACTTGTACAAACAAAAAGATTTTGACTAAAGCAAGTCGGTGTATACTCCAGTACCTACCTATATATATCGTAAGTTCTAGGATCTGTAATAAAGCTGCCTGAAATCTTTTCAATTCAAGCCGACTAAAAGACCGGGTATGTTCTGAACTTTGAAGTTATGAAACCACAGTGATAGATAAATAAATAACCATTGATATCCCAAAATCTATAAATCCTCTTTATTTTTATCGTCACTCCTAGTCGCTCCTAACTCAGCTAAAATAACCCTAAGCGAGGTAAGTAACACCCTGTATAATATATATAGTAACCTATGTGATATAGAAATACCCACTCTTGCATATTTGATATAATACTAATTTACAGCAAAGCTTCTCTGCAAAGCGCCACAAATGTAACCCAGCGTTACAAGTCAAATTATCATCGCCATCATGGACACTTGTAAAACTACGTATCCATTGACGCATCAGCTTCGAAGTACCAATATCAACCCTCCCTGCGAAAGGTGCATAGAAAGGTACATACCAACTAAACCGGACTCAGAATTCACGTCACGTTCACCCTCATTCATTAGCGCCACCATATTTTCAGTGCCAATGCTACTGCACGCTCCCAAGGATATGCTTCCTACATATAGCAAGGTATCTACGTGCTTTTGTGATCGGTGCAAGTAAAGGTGCAACGCATTAGAAGTGCGAGATGAATTGAGAATCTCAAATGTATGCCATAGCAAGCTGTAGCCTCTGCAGCAATGCCAGTAATTTATCTAATTAACCGATCAAAGAGAGTCGCAGTCTGAAAATGCTTTTAGCGGAATTTTGATTGGAGAATTTCTTAGATGGTTTCCATTGTCAAATAATTAAGAAATCAACAAGTCGGTTGGTTAGTCGGGAATTCTTAGGTTTAGAGTCAGACACTTGTTTCCGGTGGTAGATTGGATGATGTTTTTTGTCCTCCTTTCCATTTTGAAAGGAGTTGCACTCAAGTCAGTGTGGTTAGTTGGCTATGAAGGTAGAATGATGTTCCCTCTTAACTCTGCTCCAGAAACTAAGCCAGAGAAATCTAGAGACAGCTCTTTCTGTGTAATTGCGATGAACTTCGAGGCCTGTCAACAGATTTTGACGCGTTCTTCAATTACATATGGAGTTGCTTTCGAACAAGGCTTTAGGCTCTAGCTGTAGGTGATACTTTGTGAAGAACTATATTAAACTAGGCATGGTACACTGTCCTGTTTCCTGTCATTTTTGAGGCATATATATAAAAAAAAACCGCATCCGTGAAGAAAATCGTGTTAAGATAACGACTCAGCGACGTATTGTTCACTCACGGGGCGATAATTTGACGCTCGGTTTGTAAACTGAAAGCCAAATACTCTTAAATGTCACATAGGTAGCTATTAAGCAAGCTAAACACACAGCGCGATACTAATAATCATAAATTTAGTGTCCAAGTCCAAGATAGATTTTGCGAGCTTACAGTGGAAAAATGTTCCATATATAAAATTACCCATTGTGACCTACAAAATATTTAGTGTGAAGGTTAAAAACGATTAATAGTAAGGCCCACAGCCATAAGAAGTCGCTCCAAAATTAGTTCCTTAAAATATTTAACTGCTCTACGATGCCCGCAATAAAAACCAGAGAAATCCAAGTTACTAATCTCCTAACCGGTGCTACCTACACCTAGTACCATTGCGTTTTACATCACATTATAATACCAAATCCAGTTCTGCGTATGGCAGGTCTTGAGCACCCGAATTCCATGAAATTGAGATGAGTGAAAATATCGCATGCAATAAAATTGAGAAAACCGAACATCTACAGGTAGATATCACCAGCAGCAACAGAAACAGAACTGAATCACATAGATACGCAGAGGCAGCACACATCCAAAGCTTAAATTTCTACTGTGAAATAATCCCCTCCGCGGCGAATGTGTGTGCGGCGCAGTATAGACGGCACGCGTTCTGCCGATGACAGAGAAGGGTCGGTAGCACGATTCTTCTTTGCAGACTTCTTCGCTCCATCATCATAGTAATCTACTGCCGATCAGAGACACTCACACTGGGGAAATAGTGAAGCAATAAGCAGTTCTTATCAGAGGCCAGCCAGAGGGTTCACGATCACGATTCACGTTCATGGTAAGGCAACTAAGAGCGAATTCCCCTTCTGCGTAAATGGTGGGGGTTGGTCTCACGATCGCTGCTACGGCAACAAACTTCCCCTACAACAACGATCTCTTTGATTTTTACCTGTTTACATTTGCCGGCAGCAAAATCCAAATATCCAGGTAGAGGCAGTTTCGTATGCTTAAGAGAGTGAGAGAGACAAGTCGGTAACAAACCACCACAAGTGGAAAGGTACAAAACTCAAGGGTTTAGGACGAAGGGACTCATTCTAGTGCAAGGTGTCGCAGTGATAAGTTCGGCTTCTAATAAAAATAAGATTTACCGGCAAAGCCAGTTACATTACCTACATCTCAGTGCGTAAAAAAGAAACGTGATTTAGAAATAAAAATCTGTTGAAAAACTACAAAACAATGGCAACAGCATACAACGTCCACCACATGGAGAATAAATTAAAATACCAACCGATCGCTCCAGCGCCAACAGCCAAACGGCCCGCAAACTCCACAGTCCTGGGCATGAACAGCATGAATACACTTCCATCGGCAAACGATCCGCAAGGCATCAGCATGCAGTTGCAGTATAAGAAGAAATTCGCCTACACAAATATGCCGTACGGCGACCAGTCAATGTCAGTGGCACGGCGAAACGCCCGTGAACGCAACCGCGTCAAACAAGTGAACAACAGCTTCGCCAAGCTCCGTCAGCACATCCCGCAGGCGATTATTTCCGATATTTCCAAGGGAGGTCGTGGTCCGAGCAAAAAAATCAGCAAAGTCGACACATTGCGGATAGCCGTGGAATACATCCGTCGTCTGCACGATCTCCTCGAGGACATAAACGGCGGCGCCAGTGACACCTCCAGCAACAGCTCGTATACCGGCCAAAGTTCGACATCGGGATCACCACCACCCACGATATACTACGACGCATCCAGTCCGGAACAGTTCCACTCACCGACGGCAGCAGCGCAGTACCCTCAACAATCGGCCACATCACCAACATTATCCTACCACTCGAGTTTGTCCTTCGAATCGGCAAACTACGAGAATACCGCACCGCATCATCATCTATCGGCGAACAACTGTGTTGAACATTTACAGTTGAAATTCGAGCCCTACGACACCTTTGGCGTCCAAGACGATACTCCCGATGATGAGGAAATTCTAGACTACATCTCGCTGTGGCAGGACCAGTGAGGAGGTCCGAAGTGTTTGCTTCCAAACCAGTGAATTTTTATTTTCAATTTTTCCACCGCAAAACGGATGTGAACTGTGTATTGCGTCCCGTTCTAGTCAGACTAGTAAAAGTTTTACTTGTAAATATGTACAGTTATTTTAGTTTGTATTCTGTTTGTGTTAAGAATCTGTAATTTTTAATTTGTAATTAAGTTTAGAAAAAATGGAAGACAATGATTTTATTTCTAAGTTGTAGACTTATTTTTAATGGAGGACTAAAATTCATCTCGTAACGTTAATTAGTTCTTAGGGGAGATACTTTTTAAAAATAAATGAAATTGAAATGTTTTGTAACAAGAATTTTGTGTTTTGCTTTGGGATTTCATTTTCAGAAGGGTTTTCGAATATGTCGCTGTTTAGTTGTGTTGATCGTTGTTCCTGTTGTCCTTTCTTGCGATTTCTACTTGCGATCAGATGTTGTGCCAATAAGAAGTTTCCAATGAGCAGGAAAAAAAATCCACTCGCATATATGGGTCTGCCAAACTTGAAAGGAATGAGTCTTCTAATAAGCCTCTGGAAGATATTTAAGAATATTTAAGATTGATGATATAATTGATGACATAAATCTCATTGCGTTTGCATGGTAGGTTGGTAAAATAAAAAGTATGCATTTTTATGCAATAAAAATGTTTTAGAATAAAAATATTTTTGATGCTAATCTATTTGGCAAGGACAAGGATACCAAATAGTGCATTTCTAGGGAATTTTTGGGTAAACAAATCTTTTATTGTTACCTCTGGAGACTAATCTGATGAATCTAAACAGACAAAAATAAAATTAACTTGTTATTTATATAACCTTCTTATTTAATTTATATAAACTTGTTAAATAAACTCGTTTTATATATAACCCCCTTATTTAATTTATAGCTAAGGAAATGTGGAAAGAAAAATGTATAGGTAACTGAAGACATTTAAGTTGGTAATTGAGTTGTTGAATCGATGATAGCGCACAAGCCGGAGATGTATAAAGTATATACCGGGGTTACTTTGTGCCAGGTTTTGATGTTTTTGTACAAAAAAACTTTTATTTCGTTATGAAAGAAACAAATTAAGGTATTCCATTTTGATCCTAAGATTTAAGCAATGAAGGAAAGGAAATGTTCTCAAATTAACGAAAGGACTAACGATTTTAAACATGTAAGCCTTCAAAGTGCGGCACAAAGTTACCTCACGTTTGGGCTAACTTTGTGGGCGCAGGGACATAAGTCCCAAGTTTTACTTTTGTAAATTCGATTTGGGACTTATGTCTCACTTAAATGTGACATATCTCCCGAAAGTAAAAGTTGGGACTTATTTCTTACCAAATAAATATTTTTTTTTGATAAGCTTAGAGAATTTTCAATGAAGAGCACGCAACAAGAATGTATAGCCAGTCAAACAAGTTTTTGGCTCTGTTATCTTAGTTTGGTTCTACGCATTACTTACAATTACAACAAAAATACGGTTATTACCAATTTGCGGAAAAAAATGCATACCTACATGTCAGTAATTGGGATCTTAGTTAGTCCAGTTTTTGATCTTGTTAGCTATATTTTTTAGTTTTATTTTCTCGAATTCTCAAAAACTAAAATTTCATAGATTTTATTTCTTTAGCAAAAGAATTTTATTCGTTTCTTTTCTCAAATTCTCTAAAGAAACTTGTGAAATTCTAGTTTTTGAGAATTCGAGATTCAAATTCTCAATATCGCGATTTTTTAGTTTTATTTTCTCAAATTCTCAAAAACTAGAATTTTATATGTTTTTCTCCTCAAACAAATTTCTAAAAATGAAATAATATTTCTCAAATTCAGGTGTATCCCTTTCTCTACTCGCTAATGAGTAGTCAGAGGAAATATATGTAGACATGTTTCAATTTATTGAAGCAAACATGTTCCATTTTCGTCCCGGTTCCTTTCCAACCGATTTCGAACAGAGCCTTCGAAATGCAATTCAAAAAACATATCCTTCTGCTGAGATTAGAGGCTGTTGGTTCCATTAGCACTTAAGAGAAAGGCGTCAAGAACCAGCAATAGTATGGCAACTATACCGAAGGACAAGGAACGTTTAAAACTCTTTCATAAGTTTTTTGTTCTACTTAAACCAACATTGATAAGATTATTATGAATTATGAATTGCTGGTATAGCGGAAAAAGTATTGGATGCCTAATGGAAATTCAGAACGTTTTGCCATATAGTATTATCTCTCAGAAAATTTGGGACTTATGTCCCACCTTCGACAAAATATTTTGGAACTTATGTCCCGATGGTGTGGGACATAAGTCCCAAAACGAATTTGGGATCTATGTCCCTTTGAAGTGGGAGATAAGTCCCAAAAGAAAAAGTTGGGACTTATGTCCCTGCGCCAACTTTGTGCCACTAATGAAATCCTTTGATAATCTTGTCAAAATGTAAGTTTGGTTGAATTTTACCCCATATACCATTAAAACACATGATAACAACATTTTTTAAATAAACAACTAAAGGATTTTTATTTAGGGAAAAAGAAAAACTAAAAGCGTTAAAAAAATATTTTTAATAAAATATATCGGGGTCGCTATAAGGATCATAAAGATTTGTATCGGTTCATAAATGATTTTGTCAGTTCAGGGCCAGGCCTGTTGTTCCGGAAACGAGTTTATTTCCTCCCTGATTTGTTGAATAGCTTTTGACAATTGGTTTTAAATCTTCTTAATTATAAATTCTTCCATTTCGGACTTCCTGCACGGCGTTTTTCATTGCTTCCTGACTAAAATTGCAGTAGGGCCGTCCTCCTATCTTCTTTATATATTTTCCAGACATTACGGCTCAATCCTCGAACCATCAAACTTTAAGTTAAAAAGTAAGGGGTTACTTTGGACCAAGAACGTTGAATGTGGAAAAGAAAATCGATACACAGGGGTAACCTTGTGCCAAGTGAAACAACAAGGACGGTGGAACAAAATTACCCCATGAACTTGCGATAACAGTGGGTTTTACTTATATAAACTTTAATAATATTCCTCACAAATAAATCATAAAGAAAAATAACCCACCTTCAATTACGCAAGGATTTTAGTATTTTGATTGTAGATGAAATTTGTCGCACTAGCACTTTTTCGCCAAAAACTTGATTTTGAATCTCATGTCATTATTCAAAAACATAAAAACAAAGATATTAATGAATGTATGAGAATCACTGGAAAGCTTTTCCAGCATTGAAAAATGTGCGTTTTTAAAGTGAATTTGAATGTAAATGAGCACTAACCCCCGCTTACGGTATCAGTCCATCCATTGACGATTTCAAATACCTACGCCGAAAGCATGACGAAAGTTGTGTTTCTGCCTTTTTGGAAAGCCTTTCAGTATGAGGACAGTTATGAAGCCTATTTTGTTAAAATTAGGAAATTAATACTTTAGTTTTAATGCAATCTTAAGATTTGTAAACCATGTTAAAAACTCTTTCGGGTTCAGCTCTTCGTCTAAAATTGTCACACACGAAATAACCACATTCTTAAACCGAAAATAGATTTTTGGATTTACTTATTTACATATTTAGTTTGGTTAGGTAACTCATACAATTTTTTTTAGTTTGTTATATAACTATCATTTGACCGGTTTTCTTACAAAAAGTTTAAGAAATGTCATTTTGACATTATCGTAAAATGCAGCATCTACAAAATAAATTGGAATTTCATTTTTTATAAGCTAGATACATATTAAGCTTACCATTTTGAATGCGCTGATATGTTATACGAGACATCGTTGAAGACGAAAATAAATATAGTTTTACTTGTCAAACTTTTGAGCTGTCACTTCGTTGTCAGTTTTAATTTTTAATTTTTCTGTAAGTCGAAATTCGGCGAGTAAAAAATTACGAAAACATTAAAAATAGGGAAATGGATTTCTCTCTCATTTTCTTCAATTTTCTCAGTACGTGGTCGCACTCGCACAATTTCTTAACAAATTTTTAATAATTTTACGTTTGCAAAATAGTACCCGAACGAACCTTTATTGTTATCTCAGTTTTTAAGTTATCGAAAACGAGTTTAGATCTGTGAATGTTAATATTAATATTAACTAATTATTTATTAACTAATATTACATTGGCAGAGGATTAAAATACAATGCGGTAGAAAATTTGACGATTCTTAGAGTAATTTTCAAAATGTTGTTTCACTATTGTTTATTAGTTCCAATGCAAAGACGAGCAACTTGATCAAGTTGCTGAATACAGTCAAGACTGACATAGACTAAATAAATTGTAACTAGTACCCACAAGCGGTCTAACTGGTGGATGCAAATCGCATGCTATTCGCATCTAGAAGGCAGAACTCATTTTTAAAAAGCTATCAAAGTCTTTGAAATCGCAGTGGTAATTGTGGCAAAAACTATAGATGAAATCGAACTAAACTAAGGGTGGTTCCCTCGGGCCCGACTTAAATAATGTGTTCGAATTTCGAAACGAAATATGAATGTAACCTTTTTCATTTTGTGGCAACTTTTTAGAATACTAGACGGAACTGAGATTCGAAATGCGAAAAATTCGTCAAAAAATACAAATCGTACGTATCTGAAGACTGAAAGAGGATTTAATCCATCTGAAGCATATAATACGAAGCCAACTTTGAAGCAGACCTCTCGCTATTGAGTTTCCAAAATGCGCAATTTTTTCGCAGAACTGGGATAAGATTTTCCCAAATTTTTTTGTTGCTCTGCGTGTTTTCTGGACCATACATGTCACTTGAACGTTTCTTCGGCGTCCTTGAATGAATGGAAGACTTTCATTGTTCGTTAGAAGAGTTCGTATATAGAAGAGACAATTTTGTACAAAACAACGCCAAGTAAAATTTTGTAATGATTTTATGAAAAAAGAATGTTTTTGACAAAAAACTTATAAAATAAAGATAAATTGACAACTATTTATGACAAAAAACTTAATACCAGGTCACTCAAAACTACGCTCTGATTTAGTTGACCCAATTGTTGGTTCCTGACCTCCTGTGAATTACTGTCCGAAATGGTCACTCGGTCTTTTGACCTACATTAACCTACCCGGCCAGTGTAGAATATAAGTAAATTTAAAATTTATAAAAACAAATAGATACATTTCTTCCAGTAATAATGTGTGATCTACAACACATTCTTCGATATCCGTATGTGTGTTGTTGTTTATTGAACATTAGGTTAATGTACTTCAGTAGTGCCAATGTGGCAAAACTGGCTTTAGAAGCACGAGTTGCCCATCGCAAACAATCGCCAGAAGTAATGAGCATCCAAATTCCAAACCTGTAATAAAGAAAAAGTCGACTTTAAATCCAGATCAGTTGACTCCTGCTAACATGCAATTAAATTCGACATTTTTAGGGTAGGTATACCCTCAATCCCAGTCTACCGTAATTATCTATGTGTGTACGTTCATATATGAACAAAAATACTTGGTTTAGTAGGAGGACAAGGATAATTACAGCAGTACCATTCACGGACTACGGGACCATTCAAAAATCCAGTTCTCTCAATGATTTTGAAAATCCATTAATGAACGATGAGACGGAAATCACCTATTGATTACACTGGCACACATCCTTAGCAGTCAAATTTCCCAACAGAGTACAGGGGGTAGTTCCAGAAGGCGGATGTAATCCGAGTAAATTGCAGATCCTCGACAAAAGCAAACAAACATTTTTTCGAGAAAAACAAATAGAAGGCGGAATCAAAGGAATGTCCTAAAAATATTTACGTTCATGCTTAGTTTTCCCTGGAAATAGTGTTTCCAATGTCAAGATCAGGATAGCCAGCATCTCAATTAAGACGTCGCTGAAGGAATAGCAAGGAAAATTATATTAAAGTGCATAAACGTTTAAAGAAGACTGCACATTTCTTCATAAGAAAACATTCGAATATGATGCATATGATACGTATACTTTCATGGAAAGAAAATGCCTACCAAAATCTAAATGATGAAACGTGTCTGGGAGAGTACACTATTTTTTTTTAAATAAATCTAAGACCATAACTGAGGAACGAATTCATTTAAATTTTATATACCTAGCGCCGTTTTAGGGGAAACCAACGAAGTGAAATATCACTGAAGGAGTTATATCCAAGGATGGCGCAAACAGAGGACTACAGATCCATCATTTTGAGCTGACAAAAAATACTTGCAGTTCCGCAGTTGATAAACCCTGTGAAATCGATAAAAGTTGTCAAAACTCCCAGATATGTTCAAAAATATGCTATACCCACTAAATGCATGTTTTGCAGAACTGAACTGAGTCCCTCGAGGTAAAATCTGGAGTGCACTGCAGAATAATGAAATTGAATCTCATTAATAATTGAGAATATTGTTGAACGTGAAATAATTCTTTGGTGAGGAGCCAGCGTTGTCACTTCAGAAAAAAAGGAAACAGCTCAGTAGATCCTTAAAAAAATGCAGTAGATTACATCTTTCCGCAGTAGATTTTTTTTTATACAAAAAAACAAAGATCAATTATTGCTTATAACTATAACCACTTTAATCGGAACTTATTGTTGGCTTCGTTCAGATGTTCTTTACAGCGGTTATTTTTATGCATGGTTTTTGTACAGATGTCCAAGAGAAGGTTTATCAAACAAAAAAAGTGCAGTAGATTGGATTTAGTGCCGGTAGAATTAATTTTGTGTGAAAAGTGCAGTAGATCTACTGCTATTGAAGCAAAGTGGCACCCCTGGTGAGGACGGCGCAGATAACGAGTAGGTGCACAATATCCACAAATTTTACTTTAAGTGCGCCCGACTCAGATGCGCACTTACTTCGGCTGTGTTCACACCCTCCGTTTAATTTTTTTTTTAACTTTTTAAAACTTATATTATATTATAAGATACAAGATGTTGCACATATGATGACTTAATCAAGTTATAAGAACCCAAAAAAGACATAGGGCAGTGTTTACATTTACCCCTTCCGTGTTTACATTTCCCCCATAGTTTATAAAAATACTGGGGTAAATGGGGACAACAAATTTCTGTTCTCTTAGAGCTAGGAGCTCGCCTATGGGGTAAAAGTAAACAGACATGAATTTCTGTTAATTTATTTGCTTGAAAAATTGATTACCCTAATGTTTACATTTACCCCAACCGACCCTAAAGGATAGATTTATATAATTTGAATGATACCTGGCCAGGCCACTCACAATTTCATACAGAATCCAATTTATTGTGAATAATCCTAGAATGCAGCGGCTCCTCGCGGCAGTCTCATTTGAATGCTCCACCAAATGTGACTGGGTGTGTGCATCAGGGTTGCCAGAATTTTGTTTGCTTTCAGCGCCCAAACCTTGGAAAAATTTAGCCCAAAGTCGTTGCCCAGGTAGAAGCCCAAAAATCGTTGAAAGTTTTTCCAATTCCTTGAGTATTTTTTTTTTTGTATTTTTCCCACTACCTTCTGCAACTGGCCTTTGTGGCTTGTGTGCTTCAAAATCAAATCAAAAGGTCTGCAAAATAAATTGGTGTGCCTGCAAGTTGAACCACTGTTCGATGTCACTTGACTGCAAGATTGCTGCCAAGTTTTAAAAGTGCGGGTTTGTTCGAAAATATTTCTTTTTTTTAGTTTTGTGAAGAAATAAAACAAACAAAATTTACACAAATTTAAACGATATGGAGCCCAAAATTGTGCTCATTGAAGAAATTTCCATCGTTTTTTAAGAACAAAATACGACAAAGCGCACAATCTGGTAACACTGGCGTGCATGTACATTCAAGCAAGACTGAGGTGAAGACGATTTAGCATATTTTGCAATTTCGGTGTTGGTTTTACCAAATTCAAACGCGGAGTAGAAAGTTCCTTGTCTTTTCAATGAATGTTTTTTTTTGTTTTATTAGATTTAAAATTAGCTTAGAAAAATAAAGAAACTACACTCAGAAAAAAAAATTGTAATGCCAACAGTTTTCGTTGGTTAAAATGAACCCAAATATGAAAATCTTTGATTTAAGAATGAAATTGTGAACATTAATTATTGTTGTCATTATTGCGTTGTCAAAAAGATTTATTTTGCACAGACATGCATAACGCATGTCTATTTTTGCCCTAACCAACATATATTCGAATTTCCTCGAATGCTTTTTGGCCTAAGCGGCTTAGGTCATTTTAGCTTCGAAGCTTTTTTGAGTTTCATAGGGAGGAAAAGTTTTCGGCAATATCAGTAAAACAGTTCCAACTACGGCATAGGCCATTTTTGTATGTTATAAATTTGAAAATTTGAATTCAAACGGTGCAATCAGTTGAACTTTTTTGAAAATATGGCTTAGGCTGTCTTGGCGCGGAGTGCCTCCTTTTGACCGGATTTTCTGACCGAATTTAAAAAATAAAAATCGTTTATTCGGTCAGATTTGACCGAATTAATTTTTTTAAGTGGCAACAGTGTTCACAACTGATGAAACTGCAAGCGGAACATTTTGGCATCAGAAAGTAAAAAAAAAAGAAATATATGAAGAACCAACAAATTTGTAGGCATCACTTGCAGCCACTCCAAGGCACTCTTGTGGACAGAAAAAATGCAGTCTTTAACAATTTGATATGCAAAGCACGTCTCCCGTCCAAAAGCTGGTGCCACATATAGTTCATTTGGTTATTTATTTTCGATCTTGATCCTTGCCCATCAATAATTCATAGCCTTAATTAATAACGCCCCTTTATTGCGTGCACGGAACCTAAACTCAAACAGACATCCTTAGAGACCGACGGCCCTTTAATAAACACATGCCGCCTGTCGCACAATTCCCTAATATCAGGCGCGGATATTCAGGGATATTCACAGATCAGTTTGTTATGTGATATTAAAATTAGCAAAACGCTCTAAGATTATCCGCCCAAAAATGAAGGAAAAAAAATCCCCGTACCCGAAGGTGTTAAGTCGGCACTCGTGTGGTCAAACGTTTCATGTTATCTCTCAGTAATAATAGCCCCAACCACAAGCACTTCTGCTAATAGGCTATAATTTAGCACGGTTTTGGGATTGATTTATGCAACAGTCATCGAAAGCGAAGGATATGGCCATATCGCACGGAGGAATGGTGTTTTCTGTTTTTCGAACGAAACTTGTTTTATTTTCATTTCCTCTCAGATGTTGGTTTTCGGTTTATCGCGATATCCTGGGAAAATCAAACGAAAGTGTATGGCTGGGTTGAACTAGTTCTTTTGTTATAAATTGGAATAATTTCCCTTTTCAAATGTTGTAGGCACAAAGGGACTGGCACAATGCGTTATTGTCCCGACCTGTCACAACAATAATAAACAAAGCAGTTGTGTACACTGGTGCAAGCAGTGAATGGGACTCAACTGTCAAATTCAATGTCAAGGGAAGAGAAAGTTCTACAACAACCATGGGGAACTGGTGTGCGCCTAATCCTTTTTAGCTGCATTGTTTCTTTTGGTGGATACAACGAGGTCGACAAGACAATTACATCGATCTCATGCTGAGATTAATTGGGAACAGCTTTATCAAATGGAGGATACGATGGGGACAATGCTTCGTAGGTGATTTATCACTTCAAGTAGATGACAGCCAGAGAATAGGAATGTAAGGCACAAACAAAAGTAGGCATACAAAGCAGGGCCGTTTGAGAAATCGCCTCGCCAACAACCTGTGAGGTTTGTTTTTTGGAAACCTATTTCAGAAACATTCACAGATACGTTCCTGGTGTAGTTCGTTTCAAGTCAACGTGCAACTTGTCGTAGCTCATTCGACTGATGCGCTGACGTCATTTCTCCGAAGGCAACGTTTATGGTGTAAATTTCAAACATGGTGAACTATTTAATTTTTAGAGCACGGTGTAAAGTTTGAAGAAAATCTGGCCGTAGACTATAATAACGCCCCCAAAGAGGGGGTCGGATTTTGGGTTTTTCTGAACTTCTTCTTCAGCATTCAAGAGTACTTGATGTTACTAAGTCAAGTGTTAGTCCAAAAATATTTTTTTCAAATACACATCTCTATACCCCCATAGTGGTTGCCCCCTAAAAGGGGCATAAACGCGAGTCCAAAAAAATTGTATACCTATTCTCTATCGCTGTTTAAAAGAACCTACTGTGGTTCTTGGTTAAGAAGTTGTAGCCATTATGAAAATAGGTTCATATCGACTTTAAGCATTTTACTCTTTAAAAGGGGGGTTGAGGGGTCATTTAAGAAACAAATTTCAAAACGCTTGTTTAATCATTTTTACTGCTCCCTCAATAGGGTGGAAGGGTGATTTTTTAAGAGTTAAGTCTTTCAGGTTGGCAGCACTGGTTAGTAATGGCGTCCAAACGTCATCTGTCAAAGTGAAAAGTTTTCAGTACACTCTGCCATTTAATCATGGAAAGACTTACAAACGAGCAACGATTGCAAATTATTGAAATTTATTATAAAAATGCCTACAGTGCTCTGTGAAAAATGTGCACCATTTGTTACGACCATATTATGGTCGTCATAATCGACCTGGTGAATCAACAATTCGTGCTGTTATCACCAAATTTCGCACCAAATTTACTTTGTTGGACATTAAACCATCGACTCGCATGCGTACCTACAGTGCGTACGGAAGAGAATATTGGTGTGGTTTATCGGTCCATTTTTCTTCAAAGACGACCGTGGAAGAAACGTTACAGTCAACGGCGAACGATATCGAGCCATGATACGCGACTTTTTTTTGCCCCAGTTGGCTGAGTTGAACTTGGTTGACATGTGGTTTCATCCAGACGGTGCCACGTGCCACACAGTTCGTGAAACAATGGAAATGGAAATGTTGAAACGGATGAATTTGGTGAGCAGCTTATCTCTCGAAATGTCTCTGTGAGTTGGCCGCCAAGATCATGCGATTTAACGCCTCTTGATTATTTCTTATGGGGTTATGTAAAGTCGTTAGTCTATGTGGACAAGCCGAACACGATTGAAGCCTTACAGGATAACATAACACACGTAATTCGTGGAATACAGGCCGAAATGCTCGAAAAAGTGACACAAAATTTGACCTTCCGAATTGGACGAATGGAAGTTGTCTTTAAAACGTAAATGGCAAAGGCCTATTTATTGATTACAAACAATTTTGAATATTTGATGCAAATCTGAGTGTTTTATTCGATTTTTAAAAATACTACACTTAAAAAATCACCCTTTAGATAGTAGATGATCTTAGGCATCAAATATCAATACGACAAAATGTTTTCTGAAAATTATTGAAAGGCCCCCTTAAAACGATGGCTAAGCGTCATATTGGACTCCTTGAATGATAAATTTCCAGAAAAAACGCTTTTGTACGTGATTTATCATAAGTTACATAACAAGGTACATCCGCTGAGAAAAGTACCTACATATTTTGAATATTATACCCCTTAAAAAATAGCAAAACACCTATTAAATCATTTCGCACTGATAATAACTCAAAATTATTCGAACGTAAAACTATGATTCAATACACAATTAAAAATAATTCAGCTCTCTGAAAACTTTGTTCGGGGCAATACAGTCCTAATTTAAAAATTAAAAATATATTCATCACCAGCAATATTTAAAGGAATAGGTAAATAGACTATTGCTTTATTTTTATTAACAATCCTAATAAAGTATTCACTTCTTTATAATCTATAACAGGAAGTGAGTTATCAGTTTTTCGCCGATTCTGCAAAAAGTCACATTTTGAAATACAACAGTATTGTACTATTAGTGCGATATATTTGCTACTCTCTTAATACGGTTTCTTAATAAATAAAAACGCCTCATAGAAACGCTTAGGGTTATCTTACCCTAAAATACTGACATACATAATCCATCTTAAGTATTGTAGAGTATGCCTAAATTATACTAAGTTTTAAGTAAATTTGCAAAAAACTAAAATTCTAGGTGCCCCCTAGGGTTACTGCCCTCTTAACACGTGCTTTTGGCCTCAAATTAAAATCTTCTGAAGCACGTGTCCTATTTAGTTCTATTCGCTACCGCCCCATTGAAAACTCCATACTGCTGTTGTACTTGATTAGAAGGTTACAGCCCGATTGAGTTACAAAAATGCCCCCTTAAATGGGCAGGGGGGTCACACAAACATATCTCTTCTAAGTAACCGATTAGTGGTTTGGTTTGTGCGTTGTCTGTCAGTCAGTTAGTAAACTATTATGTTATAATTCTTTTAGCAAAATGTTCTTAACCTCATAATTTAAAATTCGTCCTTACACTGATGGTGGCCTCATAGGATCTAATATGGCCCCCATATCTGACTTAGAGGCACTGATGGCCACCAAATTTATCACTCTACGGAATCATTTTACAGGACACTGCTTCTGTTTATAGTTCCAATACAAAAGTATAAACATTCAATAAATGAAGGCGTAGGCCCTATAAACGACACCAGCAGCTGTGGTCATCGGTGGTAGCTTTCCCACGATACCTGTCCAATGACAGTAGTTTTACCACTATCACGCACGGAAATAAAATAATAATGCTGCACCCATTCAAACGTGAAGCAACTGGAATCGGAAAATTTCAAAAAGCAAGTACTGCACCGGACGTTTCGGACCTAAAACGAACGTCAATGGACATGCTTGATGCGATACATCGATTGCACAACATATATAGGACTAGGTACTCGCACATTCAATTTAGACAGTTTATCGCCTCCTAGCGACGAGCCATTCCAATTATTTATACGATACGCTCATTAGTTTCATCACCAATTACACATAGATACCGAAACGGTGTAGACACGCAACCTATCAATGGGTGAGCTCTGCTCTCCTACACCATTTCCAGAGCACGTCACCTATAATGACGAAACATAAAAATTCCACCTCGATTGATCTTAATTATGCAATCTAAAGATTATGGACAAAGCGCACCACGTCCATCTATCTGTAAATTGCCTCCAAACTGGATTTCATTCCCATGAATTTGTGGTATAGTAGCTGTAGCTAGCCACCCAACTAACTAACTACGTCGCACCAAAGCATCCTTTCCGACGTGGCCACCGATTGACGCAATGATTCTGAGAGAGTCTGGCCATCACGCATGCGATTCTTGATGACGGGATGCTTAACTCTGTTTATATATTAATCCACAACGCAAAAGTGGTACCACAGCTTTGCGCGTTGAGTGCGCAAGAATTTTCAATTACTCCTTTGCTACATATATAGAGAGCGAGCGAGCGCGCGCGAGAAGTCGGGCGGCTTTATTAATTTAGTTCAGTCCCAGACTCCCAGTACAGAACAGCAACAGAACTGTGACAGGACTGTCCGTTGTCCGATATACGAATACGAGCAGCAAACGACTGCAAGTGGTTATATTCGCAGAACGGGAAACAGATATCAATTAATTATTACTTTTTATATGGGCAGGGGCGGACGTACATGTACGCCGGCCCGTCCGTAACACTTAAAATTATTTTGTTCTGATTTTGTTGCACCAACTTGGCTTTCATTTAGGGAAATTACTTTTATGTATATTTTTTTGGACGGTGTCGGCTTGGCCGGCCGGCGGCGGCTGCAGCAAATTGATGGGAATTTTGTTCAATATTGACTCAAATGGATCGATTTGAGGTTGATTGGGTAAATCGGGTCACGGAATGCAGACACTTTGGTTAATAGTTATAGTTTTGCATAACAATTTACAATATTAATGGTAATGTGCGCAGTAATTAAGAGTGTTTGTCTGAGGTGGATTTTGTGGAAAAAAGTTCTTGGCGTACGGGGATTAAGATATGATTTGAATTTCATAATTAAAATTCGCCAGCAATTGGCGCTTGATTGAATTTGAATGCGAAATTATTTTTGATCCGATAGTTTACTGTGTCATCGCTGTCTTGTGGTCAGTCTTCTGCTTAAATATATATTATGGGTCGGGTAAATGTGGGGCCCTATGTTGTTCAATTAAGTTCGTATTTATACCGCACAGGAAGGTTTCAGTTTCGCTTTTGCCTAACTCGAGAATTTGCAGATTATTGACGAAAAAATCGTCAGGGCGGAGTAGAGTATAGGTAAGTTTGTAAAAGGATTTTGCAATAACCGTATTTTTAGTGCTATTGGTGATTTTAGTCAGCAAGTACGGTGCCTTTTTGCATTTTACTTGTTTTGGGTGATGTGTTTGTTTGGGAGTTTATTTTTTTCGAATTGGCAACACTTTTCCCAACAACAATCTGGGTAAAAAAAGATGATTTGTACTTACTTCGATTTCACCATGAGTAGTCTAAAGATGCACGGCCCCAATTGCTTGAAGAACGAGTCGGAAGAGAGTAGAAGTCTGTTTCTCGAGTTGGCAGCACTTTTCTCAACCAAGTTGACAGCTTAAGAATGGGGACGTTCAAGTATCTACTTTAGTAAGTCTGACAGCTCTCTCACTAAATGAACCTCGGCTCTCTGATTGGGGGAAATCGGTCGTGAGAGCAGATGTTTCAGTTGACGTTTTATGGAGGGGTAGCCGACGAATCTAGTCGAGAAATTCGTGACTGTGTACTAAATTGACAGTTCTCATATGTGGCTGAATTTTCTACGTCAAGTGCCGTTCCCGACCAAACTAGTTTTTGCGTTCAGGTTGCATCTCATCCAGACCAATCTAGTCGACTTAAGGAAACTAGATTCTTGAATGTGCCCAATGTAAACGGGAATAAATGAATCGTACTGAAATAACGACGATTGTAGTATTTTTTAAACAAAGGCGGCTGCTATGCCATTTATGAAAATGTTAACCCCTGACTATCTGGTACCGGGTAACCTGAAAAATAAGCCGCGAGGATATTCGCAAAATGTTTTTAGCCCTTAAATTATTTACGGAATTGCTGGGAGTACTGTTGAGTCTGTAGTTACATCAGATGATAGGTTGTATTTTTTATTTTATAAATTAAAACTGACCTCAAAACGGCAAATTTAAGATCCTTGATGGTGGAACACATATTTTGTCGAATCAACAACCCTCTTTGTCCCTGGTCTAAGAGAGTCGTGACGTGATAACCCCTATAGCGCATATTCGATAACCAGACTTGGGACGTATATACACAGACCAAAGCACACAGCACTGGCTTGGGTAAAACAAGATTTTTTTTATTAATTCACACTCACTTTTCGCACGAAAATAAAATTGTCATTATGGCTTTCGATGAGCTCTTATCTATATGGAGAAGACCTTTCCTTCAAAATCTGATTGCGGTCAGTTCTCTGCCAGTTCTCTGGTGCTAAGTTTTCTCCTAAGGAAGTCGACTTCCATTTGGCAGTGCCATCAAGTAACTATACAGCTCCCTTTCACACTTTTGTGTGAAAAAAAAGGCCTGCCTGCCTTTTGTCTACAATGGTTTCCGGTTTCCCGCTAAGACCGCACTTTGCCGGACGACCCCTTATGACACACGTTGGTCATTGGCGCGCTTCCTGTAGCTACGCTCTTGTCCACTAACTAAACTTTGTGGTAGGGCCTACTCGGAACCACGCTGTTTGTTGATTGTTGTGGTATGCTTTCTATCACCTTGAGCCAGAATCCACAGTGGTTATTGGGTAGCATTTTGACAGCCTGAACCTGATACCACGCTTTGTTGAGGTCAATTTTCGTAACTATGCTGCCTACACTGTTCCCGAAGCCATACTTTGGAACAACCTACCCGGAACCATATTGGTACCGTATTTTATACCCCATTGACCACTCGGTAAAAACGTTTAGCATAATTATAGCTGTTTACCAGTTGTTAGCTTTCATTTTAAGTGGATAATTGAATAAGCCTTGTACCTCAAAAATTCAAAATTGTGTCTCTGGGTTGACCTGAAATCCGGGAAGTCCCTTTTAAGCCTTGCATATAATAAAACCATCATCTGTTGGCTCATTTTGAGCCTATTGACATGAGTATTGTGCTGTGCTTTGCCATCTCATATATCTGACGCCGACTCTAAGCACACTCTACATGCGTCATCATCGGTAATATCGGAACTTATCATGCACTGTAAGTATATATGGTATAAGACGTCTGGTCTGAAGGAATTCCAGGAAGCTAATAGGGGAAGCACAGTCTTATATAAGACGATCATTGGTCCCTCCCATCTTCTCGTAGAAGCTCTTTTCACGCAATCGAAAAAGAAACAGCAAACAGAACGGCAGCTTGTCTTGCAAATGTTGTTGACAAAGCCAAACATTGCTAAATGACTTTTATCCCTGAAGTTTTATTTTTCTGATAAACAAATTCGGGCCAAGTAGATATATCTCCACTGTTACAAAAATATATAATATAGAGTCATCAACGAAACTCAAAAACGAAAAACCGAATGTTACTGTTGACAAAACTAGCGCCATTACAACCCTTGAAAAACTATGCACCAGGCTGTCTGGCTATACAGGCCATGTTCTACCCCATCCAGCCATCAAAAAGTTGTTGTCGATGAGAGAGATATTTATTACAGTATTGAAAACCCTTTCTTCAAGGTACTCCAACAGAGCACCAATATCTCGAAGAAAATTTTAAACACCTTTACTTTCGAAAGTCCTAAACTGCCTATCACGTGCTTGGCCAACAGAAATAATAATGCTGTCCGTCAAACAGCAAACACTACTTCTCTTCTGACTAACTCCTTATTCAATTTACGCAAAGGCACCCAAAGGTATCCCATTGAAGAGCTAAGTGCGTACTTAACTTCAACAAAGAATGTATCAATTCAAGTGTAGGGTAACCAAAAAAATTCAAAAAAAAAAAAACAAGAACGTAACGTCAAAGGATTATTATTAGGTCCTTTTATGGAATTGTTATAGCTTGTTATGCAAAGACCGAGTATACGAGTGTCAAACAAAAGATAACCCACATGCGTAGGGATCTTGCTTACATAGGACCATCATCATCGTGAACGACAAAATCCTTTTCTTTAACCTCCACCCTCTATCCGTCGCACATTATGCCGGAATCGGGATCGGGATCGGTATCGGACAATCGACTTTCATTTCGCCTCGATGATTTAACATAATCATTTCGGTTCTGTGACCAATCCACTTAAGAACTCGCTCCGAACAATATTTGCATTTGTATAGTGGACCTCTATCGGTCCGCAGTCCGCACCGACAAAGGGTTACGTGGATCGATTATTCAAATTGTTCTACACCAGCGAACGATTGTAAATAAATAAGGATGCGCATCCAGGTGCTTGTACGGTGCTGCTTCGGTCTCACCTTCTATTTCACACAGCTTCCAGGAGGATGGGTAAACAATTTGTTGCGGTTGCGCTACCATTCCATCTCAGACGATCCGCATTTGCGCACGTACTGTGTAATGGTGGTGCGTTATGATCCTTAAGAGTGCAAGGGATCAGAGATCAAGTGCTATGTTTACCGTGGTGAAACCGGCACGGATGCCTCGCTGCTGCTGTTATTATCGGCCACTGTGGTCATCCTTCATTCAGCGCCAGCGGGTAATTACTGCTCGTGATTTATTGGGGCGGTGATCCGCCCCTTCAATTTTTGCTTTGCTCTTATTTCGATCGGTTTATTTTTTTATTTCCACCATGAGTGCGAGGGCAGTTATGATCTCCCAAAGTCTGGAACAATTCCTAATCTGATGCTGCTTTGATTTGCCTGCGACTTTGATTTCCTCTTTGTCGCACGATGTCGGACGTGCCATCTGATGAGTGCAAAATCTTTGCATAGACAGCGACTGAGCGACGAACGTGTGCCAATGAAACGGACTAGCAAAATAAAAAGAAGAGCCTGCAAGCAAAAAGAATGAAAAAGGAAGAACTCTTAATAAAATCGATACGTACACCTGGTTGGTGATGGTGGAGCTCTATTAATAGTCGACCCGCATGCATGACCATGCGTCGTGTGCCACACAGAACAAATAATGCCAGAGCAACCTGGGGATCTCCGAAGGTTGTGTGGCACTGGTACGCGACTACGCGTACGCGTACGACAGACAATGTCTTTGAATGTGAGCAGACACCATCGACGATCGACCATCTTCCGACTTTAACTGGCAGCAGGTTAAACAGGCGCTTCAGTCCCTCGCGCTCGCATAGACACCCAATGACGAGACAAAATATTATAAAAGCCGGCGTGGCGCATGTTGCGAGTGTGCGGCGTGGCGCATTGTTTGTTTTTATTACGAATGCCCGCATTAGATGGAAGGCGACGACTTCTGGTGGACGCAAGCTGATGAATATATTTTTGGTTTGGATTTTTGTTAGTTTTACGTTTGGTCATCAAGTGGGATATATGGGTTTGAAATGGAAAGTAATGGAGACATGTGGTCTTTGGTCTATTAGGTGAGCAATTTACAATCGAGTTGGGTGCGGTTGGGTGCCTGCAGTACGAACCTACCTGCTATATAATTTTGATTTGAACAACAAAAAAAGAAGAACACGAACGCGATCCAAGCGCCACGCGTGTAAATGATTTTACGGGGTGCATTCTAGGTTAGTCTGTCAATGTCTTTCAAAAGCTTTGTCAAAGACCTGATTTATAAAATATTGTGACACAAGATTCGTCTGTGATAAGGCTGCAATATCTCTAAATTTTGGAAAACTCATAAAGCTGAATTTCTTTCTGCCCATGAAGCCGCTCAAAGCGCTAAACTAGTATGCTATGTCCATATTCCCTTTTATAATAGGACAAATGCGCTGGGAGATTTTTAACCTGCATGTACTTCGCCCTTAATAAACAATCGGTAGGACAAACAAATTCGTTTAGCCTACTAATGTGCAACGCATTCCTTCTACTGTTCATGTAGATCTCGCCTTTAATTGGATATTTTTCTCTCCAAATTTGGTTTTGAGGTAACGCCGTAATAGGTACGACAAAAAAGTGTAGCCTCTTGGTATATATTGATGATTTTGTTACGGCACGATTATAAAATGCAAAAGGTTTTCATTGGTTATTCTTGAATTGTTGAGAGTAATACATAAGTCCAAAGAAAATAATGTTAATGTCATCGACTTTCGAACTGCGTTGATATTTAAATACCACAGAGTTCGAAGACCGTTAACAACGTTTTCGTTTTTAAATATGTAGCTCGAGATTTTAAGCAATTCTGACATCACTCGATGACAGCGGAACGGAAAAGAGTGGGTCTGACTTTTCCATCAGTCGGTGGGTCTGTTTGCGCCGAAGTCATACCAGCTAAATGCGTCGAAGACTTAAAACGAGTCAAGAAGTAGTCGAAAAAAAACTAAACAAATACGCGTCAACAGTGAATAGTGACTAAAACCCCTCGAAAATGTATAAAAAATACTTCAAAAAAAGCGTAAAAAAATATTAAGACTACGTTGATTATATTTGCCTAAAATGCGTTGTTAAACCAAAACGCATTGAAAATCTTGAAGAGATACATCCGAATACGCGCCGAAAACTAGTCGAAAATAGATCAAGAAATGCGTTCAAAAAAACGAGTTAAAAACAAGTCGAAAAACTTGTTTAAGAATTAATCGAAAATAGCGTCGGAAAGCCCATACAAATTGTGTCGAAAACTTTATTAAAATCAAGTCGTTAAGCGAGTCAAAAATTGTTCGGAAAACTTGCCCAAAAATGTGTCAGAACCCCAAACCGCGTCACAAAAATATGCTTCCCCAAATGCAGTTAAAATATGTCAAAAAATACTTCAATATTGGGTTGAAAAACCTGTTCAAAACGCTTGAAAATTAAGACTTAAACACTTCGAAGATTCGTCAAGGAATAAATTCACAAACGCGTCGAAAAATGTGCAAGGAACTAGTCGAAAAATGTATCCAAAAATGGGCCAGAAAATAATTGAAAATAGTCTAAAAGCGCGTCAAAATTTTTTCCTGAAATACAACAAAAAACGCGCCATAAGCCGAGTCCGAAATGCTGTTAAAGAACCCTTTCAAAAACACTCCCAAATATCTTTCAAAAACGCATCGAAAATGCATCAAAAAACACATAGAGAAACGACTTAAAACTAGTCAAAGTTTTACAAAATTCCGCCAAAAACGAGACAAAAATACATGAGGAAACGCGTCAAAAACGAGTTCATAAGAAGTCAAAATCTACTGCTGAAAAAAGAGATATGCGTCTTTTGCGAAGCCATAGCCTGTCGTGGATTTTAATTGCCTTCCAGAAGATGAAGTTAAATTTTCTGTAAGGTCTATCCAAGCTGTTTAGGAATTCTTATATTTACAAAAGTAAATACCTGTATTAAAGTGAACCAGATTTGTTTCCACTACACATTATGCAGTAAGTATTGTGGGAGGGGAAATAGCTTCGAAATCACCTTACAGGAGTCAAATTGTTACTCGGGACTATATATCCATCGTGGACCATAATTCTATAAAATGTTTGCGCACCATTTCTTTATAAATGAGGATAACGATAGAAAACATATTATACAACACTATGTAGACCAATTGCATGGCTTTTCGTGAGTCCAAATCTACATGCGTAATGTTATTGGAAAACATTCGAAAGAATTTTGATAACTGGTGGACCGTGGACTGTATACTTACTTGAGTTGAGCGCTTGAATATTTTGTAAATAAATTTTTCGTATAAAATATTTCTTCTTTATATTATTTTTTTTATTGCCTTTCAGTTTCAAAATTAAGTGTAGTAAAACCCGCTTAAGAGAAACAGCAAAATGTCACAGTCTTTCTTTCCCTTAAATGGGTTTCTCACTTAAACGAACCCCGCTTAAGTAAAAAAAAAAAAATTGAACTGAACTGAAAACAAAATGTCACTTAGCGGGTTTAAAAATTCCATTAAGTGTAAATTTAAAGCTAGAAAAAATTGTATTTATCTTTTGGGGTGGCCTGGAAAATAAACGCGTGTGACATAATCAGAAACTCAAATGTCATTTTTTGTTCTTTTCGATTCAACATTTTTTTCACTTAAGAGAGTTTTTTTCAATGAAAAATATAACTGAAAATATGTTTCAGGTATTCGGGTTTTTCACTTAAGCGGGTTTTACTGTATATAACTAATAATAATAAAAAATAATTTGGAAAACATATTTCTCGGCAGAATTGATACTTTAAAATACTATAGTGAATTTTGTGTATAATTTCTACTCGTCGATTTTGAGCACTTAGCAAATGGCATTAATAGGCATGGCGACTGACGCCATATATATGAAACTTTTCCTTGGGGATGTCTAGTCGCCAAGTTTATTGCATTAGGCGTTTTTCTTTTTTAGTTCAGAGCACAACCTGAACTGTTATACAAAAAGTCAGAGTTTTTTTTTTTAGCTCAGATATATCAGAGAATTTGTGTTTCTTTTTTTGTTCAGAGCTCTATGAGCTCAGAATAAATTGCCTGAGCATCCTGAACGAAAAGCTGACTACACACTTCCTGTCACATTTGACAGAAAAAAAAAAAAACAGGATAAGGAAATTAGTTGAAATGGCGGATGAACCTTGTTAGTCTGGAACTGACTTAATAAAGAACCAATTTAATAAATAACAATTAATAAATATTCAGTCTATGCATATATTTACAACAAATGACAGATATGTGCTCAGGTGTGTTTCATTAATACCTCAGAACTATCGGAGCACGCTCGCTTCAGAGCGCGCTCAGCTCTGAAATAAAAACGATAAGCGCCTATTAACGTTGACTTAATTTTCAAATTCACTCCATTTCATTAAAATTTCGATTTTCCCGAAAACTCTTCACTGCTACCGGCGAATAAGAAAAAAGTTCCATCCATGCTAAATCGCCTTTATAGCACCGACCCATTTAGACATATTCATCTCGCGATTAAATCATTAAATTGGAGTAACCTTACCAGTTTTTCGTTCTCATGAGAATTTAAACCAACCGACATGCATCTCAACAACACTGCACCATGTCGACCTTCAAGGTCTGCACTGCGCTGTCCACAATGGTCGGACAATTCGGCCAACATTCTGATTTCATTCATAAATTGCAAAGTACCGGCGCGCGGAGTAAAAAAAAACATCATCCAACGAGGAGCTACACTGCACAGAAAAAAAAGAGGAGGAAAACAATGCGCTCCACAAAAATGACCATGTGAACCGCATCGCGAGAAGGAGTGCTCCAGACTTTTTTGCAACGCGAATCGTCGTGTGCTTTGTGCATCCGTTCGGCTGCGGAAGCTATCACTCCATTCGAGTTTTGCAGCACGCAAGTGGACGTGAATTGTTTTTCCTCCCCCTCGTGTGGATGCGCGCCCCAGCAACGTGACGGATGCCGAATGCACTTTGCCGTGTGAATAATTGTACACAAGGTACTTGCACTCGCTTCTTGAATTTGTTCTTTACTCTTTTAAATTTGCTTAGAATTGGCAGTATATTGTTATTCCGTTCAAGGATTTGTCAAAGTGTTTTAGGAAAAAAAAACATTTGAGGACATCCCAACTCTCCAGGGTGCAGGTTCATTCGAAAGTATTTTGCGAGTCAATGAAACCGATGCGCTATGAGCGTATTGTCATTTTAATCACCCATCGGGAAGGCCATTCACAATAATGGGGTATTCCCCGGTGTTGCGTCTCAAAGTGTCACCTCTAATGCGAATTGTATGGCGAATGCTGTACCTGTTGCAAGACTTCGGACAATAGTTTGAGGGAAAATGTCATCGACCTATTCTTTGCTGCGTGCTGCGATTTGGATGGTGCCTATTTGAAAAAGCACCGAATTTTCCTATTCTTCAGCTCATTGTCATAGTCAGGATGCGAAATACAGAGCGGAAAACAGCCGTAAATAAATGCGATAAGAATCGTGCTTAATTAGGTCTGAGAATATTATTTAGAAACTGTTGTTCTGCGTTACAAATCGATTGCAATTTGTTTGTCACTTCTGTGTGTGGTGTTTGCACACTTTGATTTAACCATTTCTAATCCAATTTTGGCTACCAAGCGAGTCCTTGAATTTCGCACAGTTGAAATCAAATGCAAGGAAACTGGCTTCAACTGGACGAATGTATGGCAGGAGGGAGAGCAGTTCGGTTATATACCTTTCTGACAAAATGTAAGCACTCAAAAGACAATTTTCCAAACGGCTACTTCTGTAAGGACATGTATAGGTCCCATATGCAGTTCTCCAAAAGTAGAAGATTTAACAAATCTAACCCGATAAGCAAGCATTCCGGTGCACACAAACACTGCACGCTATACAATAATTCAAAGTCTGTTCCAACTGTCACCAGTTGTTGTTATCCTTCCATGAAATTAAGACAAAGAGACTTCTTAAAACAAACCACGTTCAAAGTGAGGCACATCACACGTCCGGAACACCCATTAATTGCGTGTCGAAAGAGTGTCCTGCGAAAGAGATACACTTTGAAGAAAAAAATTCCAGTGGCATTGCACATTGCACAACCAGTCAGGACATAACATACCTCATCCCGAAGAAACCCACGCGGAATTTATGATTTCACACTCGAGTTTCTTAGTTGCTTATCTTATCGATTAGTCCGATCGATGTCACCGTGTGTAAATCACCATCCATGGGGACAAGCTACACCTCTTCCAGTCATTCAAAACGGTAACGCATATAAAATGATACCATCATTATTCAACGGAAGCTGGACAGGAACAGGATCGCTGCACCTCACCGATATTTGACCGGTAAAAGGTGGCAATAAAGTCTGTAATTAATTGATTGTCCAGTTGAACTATCTGCGCGCATACTAAAACGAGCGCAACGTGTCATGAGCGAGAGAGAGTGAGCCTTTTGCATTTTTGTTCGTCTGAAGTCTGAACGCAGCGCATACCAAAGTGGAGTCCACAAATGCATTTGGAAAGTGTGTTCGTACTCGTATGTACGCGCAAAGGGATTTATTTAGGTTAGCAGGTGACACGAAGATGGTTTAGATGCGTGCGCCACCGTGTGTAAAGTGCTCGCGTTGGCAGATGAAAATTTCTCGTAGACATTATACATATACAGCCAGAGCCGCACGTACCTTGAGGTCTTAAGGAGTGTTGAACGGTTAAGAGGATATATGCAAATTTCTGGTTTAACGTGTGCCACCAGAGAAAGGTATTGATTATATTGGCAGGTGCCAATTACTTATCCACGTGCGTTGACATTTTTCGCGACATTCGTTCGAATTTTTGCATATACACAAGAAAACTTGCATTAAAAGGAAGATTGAAGGAATTTTGCTGGTGATTATAGGTGGGCATTCGAGATATTCGAGAATAATTATATAACAAGGTACATAGCTGGTTCAGGGCACAAGATGGACTGGGTGTAGGATAGCCTTGGTTTTGGCATCAAGCCAGTGCTTGATGTATAGGTACCAGCAGACTGTGGTAATAAGGTAGGGTAGCTAAGTTTCAGACCGCCATTTACACAGGGTGAACGATGTAACTCTAATCGCTAGAATGCTCAGAAAAAAATAGATGGTTAAGCGAAGAATTTTGAGATTTTTAAAAAATTGTAACTAAAAAGTTCTTGGTTCAAATATTATTTGAACAAGAAAACAAGAACTCGTTTTTAAGTTTTCAAGAATCAGTAATTCAGCGTAAGAATAATATACTCACCATAAGTATTTTATTACATCATATTTGGGTTCATTTTAACCAACGAAAATTGTCGGCATTACAATTTTTTTTCTAAGTCATCCACAATGATTGTTTAGTTTACCTCCAACGTATAGCCCACGTTTACTGGCCTTATCCGTCCGAACTTGTCTTCGATATTTATGTAAGATTGAATGTCCGCAAAAATCTTACGAACTTTTTTTTTTGGCTTAGGAAGGTACAGCACTTTTCTATTAAAAAAATTATGTTTTGGCGCCTAACAAAACAGGCGGGGTCCGCTAGTTATTTATGAGCACGATGGTTGAACACTAAGAAAACAGCAAACATGGTAGAATTGACTGGACGATTGGGTGTCGGAAGTCTAGCAAGAGCCACTAAAAAAGGAGAAAGTACGGCGGATATATTCACTTGGCAACTTGGGAGACACCTCACGTCAGGTACTTCTACATATTTAGATAGTGGTATAGTAACAAAGGCTTTTAGAGTTCCATTCTGGATGTGAGTTGGAATTGGGGAAGCCCGAACAAAAATAAAAACAATGTGTGACGATCAGTGTGACCAATTTAGCATATTTGCTGCTAAATTTAGCAGGACTATTTTATTTTTAGCCTTTTTTCAAATCATGCCAGCATTTTTTAACTTTCGCCGTAGTAACAGAAAGATATTGTATTCGTACAAAATTTCGAACTCGAGATGTTAATCAATTCTGACATTACGATGATAAGGGAAATCAAAAAAGTGGGTCGCACAATTCTGTCCGTCTGTCTATCTGTCTGTATGTCTCGAGGCTGACGGATGACCGGATTTCGTTCAAACTTCGGATTTGGGGGATCACAGTTCGGGGCCGTTTTTTTTTTTTGCATGGTAACCTCAATATTAATGGTACTTGCCATATAAAATGTTCATACCAGTTTGATTTGTGCGAAAACCAAAATTTATATTTAAGTTTAAGAGGTGAGGCTAATATAACTGCATATTCAGTTTTCAGCTAAAAAATCAAATAACGGTACTTTTGAAATTTATACATATCTGGAAAACGGTCCATACGATTGTAACAATAATGAATTTCGAAGGTAACATGGTAATTTCTAACTTAATGGCAAACTCAGTTTTTCTCTGTATTCGTAAAATTAATTTTTGAAAAAGTCATTTTTGAAAATTTTTGTTTCCTTTAGTTTACTAGAAAACGGCATTAACGATTTTGACCAAAATACAAACTTAGAGTAAAGTTGATGTTTCCAAAATTATTGCGTCCTTATTTCGGAAATTCGAATCACCGAAAACGCTAATTTTTAAGACTGGTCATATCTCAAAAACCCCATTTTCGATTTCGGTAAAACTCTAAAAACCAAGTAATGCTTACATCCGGAATAATAACTTCTTGTACTCGGCTTTCAGCTAAATAGTTGCGAAATAATATTTTTCAAAGTAATCATTGCAATATTTGGTACTGTTTTATCTGCCAAATTTTACAAAAACCGCTTAACCGATTTTGACCAAAATACATATTAAAGATAATATAAGTATTGTAAGTAAGATCCCGTACTTAGTTTTTCTCAAAACATTCGAACAAATCAATTTCTTAAATGTTTCTCAAAAATTACAATACCCAAATTCCGATCTGTGTTCACATAATCTTCGGTACATTTTTGAAATTACAAAAATTGAATGCAATATATTCGTACAGAGACTGGAGTTAAAAGAATTAAACAAATTTTTTATTTTACTCTTACATAGTAAGAGTCACAAAGTGATTTCCTGCTGTTGATGTGAAAACCAAGTATATAATGCTGTCATCGAAAAAGGACCCTCAATAAAGGCGACTAGAGCAAAAACATAATGCACAGATATAACTCCGAGGTGGTTAAAGACTGCCTCTACTTGGGCTCTTCCCAAAACAGCATCGACGCAGCGTACAACTGACAAATCATTCTATTCCATCGCTCCTCCCTCGGGCTAGCAACGCTTCTAACTTCTAAGTAGTAAAGCTCTCTCTCGTAGAGCCAAGGAGATATAAGACAAGACCCCAAACACCGCTGCACCAGTGCAAAAGAATGGACTGTGTAAAGTTGCAATTTGACACTTTTTTTGAGAGCCTGACACAATGTTTTGCTATTTTGGCCCTTTTTTTAGTTAGAGACGGCGCTTAAATTTTTTTTTCAAATGCTGTTATTTCCGAATAAAAACCTTTTAAATGTGACACAGTTGCCTATCAAAACACTATTATAACGTTCAGCGGACCAATACTTGTCAAAAATCGTTCAAAACTTCTAAATAAGCTATTCCGCTTCAGAAATGAGACTTTTTTTATTGACCCTTTTTCTTGCGAATTTTTGAGAATTCTGCAACGGTCACACTGACTTTGAGGAAAGTACTCTGAGAGACACCTTTCCAAAGAAAACGCACTTAATTGGTGAGCTGCCTCAAATTGCGTTTATATTTTTATATCTTCTGAAGGCGTTGGCCAAATGCGACAGAATTAAATGTTTCTGTCCAAGGAGTCTTCTGCTATGTCCTTGAAATCCATACAGTTTCGGCGAGTGGTTTAGTGTGATGCGGTATAACATACGCACAGGCAAATAATTTTAATTTTTAATTTTAAATCTTTATTGGGGTCGAAATGGAAAACTGTTGTTTGGAGCAGTTCTATTGATTGGGAGTACGTGGGCAAATATTTAAAAAAAATTCTTCTTATTTTCCTTGGTGCAGGGAGGAGGGGGGTTTCGACTGCACCATGGAGGGAAGACTTCTTTAGCTGAACTTGACTGGGCACGATGTCTCACTTGCCTCAAACAACGTGGTCTGCGTATATAACTCAGGGAAGCTACCTCGACTGATCCAACTGCACAGAGATGCCTGGTCGCTGACCCCGTGGTCCACCCGGGATTGTGAAAATCGGACTCCTCACCTTTTTAAATTGACTGAATGCACCATTAATTTTTTTTGGAGAAACCTTCAAGATTGCGATTCAGTTGGAAAGAATTATTTCCTTGTCGAGGAATTATAGACTTTTCTAGTTCCTTATACCCACTTTCAGTATACTGATCCTGCCAGTACTTTTCTGAGGAGCGTCGAGAATATCCAATCGAATGATGTGTGGCCCTTACTGCCTCTATTTCCTCATCACATCCTTCAAACTCGTCCGGTTGCACTTATGCAAATCAGATTCAGGACCTTTATTCACACCTCCCTTCACGTATACCATCTGGCGAAGATATCAACATCTTCCACGACCTTGAATGGAATTCCTCAACTTCTTGCGTCGCCTGACGCGTGTTTACTCTCAAAAGTACAGTACTTCCGCAGACAAAATGTTGTTGAGATAATCACATCGAACTCTCCTGCTCCTGGAATGCAAGCAAACAATAAACATGATATTAAATTACAATGCATGCGACCGACGCGACGCGTACGCGTCGAATGGGCGTTTCAGACCATATAATAACATTTTGAATCAAATATCAAATACGAGTTCCAACTTCCATCTGCGTGATCTACTTCCTTTCTTGTAATAGAACAGCCGGCCATGGGGAGGGTAATTTCAATTGTTGAATGAGTGCAGCGCGGTAATCACTTACCGAGTGATTGTGAGGTGATTGCTACTTTCGGCGACAGTTGATAGTGGAGGTATGTGTGACACGCGAATCTCTCCCTCTCTATGATTATCATTAGTTTTTTTCTCTGTCCTGTTACTCAATGAATGAAATCTGTTTTTGACGACAACTGGCAGTGGCACCTGCCCTGATGATGGTTCCTTTATGATTTTATTATGGCAACTCAAGAAACCGTATCGAGCCTCGGTTTCTATTATTGTGTTTTCATTATGATTGCTTTGAATATTTTTGTGTTGTTTGCCTTTGGTGTGGAAGGGTTTCAATTCGAATTCGAATTCCTTTGCGCGGTGGTGATCTATTGAAAAGGATGTTTGATAGGGTGCCAGCAGTTCGAGGGTAGGGTATAGAAAACGGAACTAGGCATATGGGTATAGGGACAGATGTTATTTTTGGTAGGGTTTTGTATGATGAAGTGGTTGGGAAACCTGATTTCAAGATGATCTGAAGGTACAGTACGATTTGGAAATATTTTTAACTAGGAAATCATTTCTATATGGCTATCGCATATTATTACATATTACACCTAAACGACCTGAAGATGTGTTTATACTGATCCACCTCTGAAAAATGTCTCACAATCATCCCATAGAATAACTGTCCAGAGAAACATCCTCAGCAACCCTAGACATATAATGCGGTTCGAGTTAGTCCCTATAGAACCCATGAGCTCTATGCAACGAATTGTGCTGTTAAGTCGTATCATTAAAAAGCAGTTAGAGAAAAAAAATATTATCTCCCAACGTCGCTGCATTATACACATCTTTCGACACTCCACTTATAAGGACCAAAGTGTGGCAAGCAACCTATGATTTTAAAACTGAAAGTCACTTTCTTCCTTTTGTAATATGGAAATAAGTGATCTCCCTCAAACAAAAAATTGCTTTAACCTACATTTCAACATTTTTAATGACTTAATCAGCTCACCACCAAAGGATTAATACAACTCAAGGTATGAAATTAGGTCATCTTCCGTTGCTCTTCCTTCCTGAACTTTGATTTTGATTTATGTTCTTTTAATTAAGAGTTCGAGGGAAAATCACATATTCAGCGGTTTGCCTTTGAAGAATGATTTCTTCAACAAAAAATTCGTAGGAATTTATATAACATACCTAAAGGATTTCTTCTTCTCAATTAATTTATATACTACACTATACAGTCCTTATCAAAGATTAAATCAATAAAAAGAAATGACACAACAAAAGATGTTGATCCTTTTAAATGAGACGTCTTAAAAAATTGGGGAAAAAAATCCATCCACATCAACGAAACAAAGGTAGGCTCTTTTATTCGTTTTCCTAGTAAAATCCTAGGACCTGCCCAATTGGACGCACTTAACGCAGATATGAAGTCGTGTGGACCAGCTCGAGTAATGAAATATTTCCGAATCAACCGGCATATGTCTCGATTTATGACATAAGTACCTGCATTATTGATAATGAAAACGTAGATTAACAGAGGTGAACAATAAAAGGTGACCCACGCCGTGGTTATCAATTTATGTGACACTATCTGGCTATTTAACTCTTCTTTATTGGGAAGTCCATATTTATCTTGACAATCGATCTTTTATAAAAATTGTTATAAATTGTAAACAGAAATTTTGGAACGAGACCATATCCTACAAGATATTCGAACGCACGTTCCATACTGACGAATTTTGTGAAAATAATATTTTTTTGCACATGCTCATGCTCAAGTGTGTTTGGGAATTGAAAATGTGCACACAGGTATGAATATGAATGCGAGAAAAAGCAACAACCGCCAGGTGATTTGTTGCTCATTTTGTACCACGGGGAGTAATTCAATATCGTTAATGGATATAATAACAGAAAAACATAGACAGATGTGTTGCACCTACAAAAGGACAGCACCTCGTGCTACTGGGCCTTAAAAATTTGTGCAGAAACGATACGCGATATATATCTGTTCCGAGAGGGGTAAGGAAGGACACGAAATGTTTTCGTTATTGGACTACCTTAGAAAGTGGCAATTTCTGTACATCGCTTTTGGTAGTACACACAGAGATGAATGGCTATATAGAGACAATGGCGTGTGGAAAGTACAATTTTACAGATTTCAATAGAAATCTATAGTCCAGGTAACACTTATGTAGCTTGTAACTAAAGAAATCAACTAAAAAAATATACCCTACCCACACTTAGAAAAAAAAAAAAGATTGTTAAGCGAAGAATTTTGAGATTTTTCAAAAGTTTGTTAACAAGAACTCGTTTTTTAGTTTTCAAGAATCAGGTTTTCATACTTACATTATAAGTATTTTATTACATCATTGTCAACAATTTCATTCTTAAATCAAAGGTTTTGATATTTGGGGTTCATTTTAATCAATGAAAATTGTTTGCATTACAATTTTTCTTTTCTGAGTGAATTGCTCGACCAAAGGAAAAACTGTTACCCACTTCCATGGGTTCTATAGAGTATTTTTGGAACATTCCATTGTGCTCCAGATCTCCTCTTAACAGTCAGAGTAGAATCGCGAGATATCTATGGATTTTTTATTAATTCAACAGTTTAAACTTAAAAAAAGCACACAAAAACCATATACATTTTTATTTCAAAACACTAAAATAACAAAAAAAAAAAAGGAAAGAAAATTGTAGATATCAATCATTTAAAAACACAGACATAAAGATATTTTTTTTGAGGAACACAGATACAAATATTTACATATAATTTTTTCAATTGAAAGAATTACATTTTTGGAAAATAATTTGTCACCTACATTTGTGTCTTCTTTAAACTAAGTAAAGAAACATAACCTTGTCTTTTAATAGGGCAGCTGTATATTAAATTTCATGCCACAGTGTAAAAAACACGGAAATGAATGGTTAATTGTTCTGGAAAATAGTTGACATGCAGGCGCATTGTAGAACTGGAACATTTTTCATCGATTTTTTGCAAAAAAAATCTGAGCTCACCATATGGAAATTTTCATAGTTCACTATTTCGAGTAGTCTGTGTAAAATTTTGGCGGTTCACTATATTGTATAGTTAACTATAGGTACAGGCTTCGTTTTAAATAAAAATTACTGCTAATGTGCTTGCAAAATTCGTCCTCTTTTTTATATAACATTCACTGCATTGATTTAGGGTCTAGGCAGACCATTTGAGAGAGTGCTGCAACTTATGCCACATGTTATGTCAGTATATTTTGAGGTCCTTTGCCTTTTACCAGAATTTGTCCATAATGCCGCAGATGAGATTGCATGTTCTAGGCCGCGGGATTTTGTTCACATTGGTGCCGCTGACTGACTGATTGTTCTGTTCAATAATGTGTTATATTCAATTTTTTTATATTTAAATAATTGAAAATTGTGTTGAAATTTGTTTCTTGTTTTATTGTTCAAAATTTTGAATACCAAAGTATGGTCGCCTACATCTATTTTTTATATAATTTTTTATATCTTCGCGGCTGAAATCCGTCTCGTCCCAATGTGATCGGTGGGCTTTCTTGACTGATGATCACAACCATCACATTTAAAGCTAAATGCATACATTTTACAACATTAGCGATCCCATAAGTGTCGAAGAATAGCGTTATCGATGTTTTAGGGAATAGCCTCGCCCCATTGTACGCTTTTTAGCAAACTACACAGGAAAATTTCCGTGCCAATACCGAAAAATGTTTGCAAATTTGAGGTTTGGTTGGTTCCGAGAAACAAAGCCCCAGGAAATAAGACCCCAGAGAAAAAAATTAAATAAGTCCTCAACCACATCCACAACAAAAAATGTCTAACTTTGGGGTGCGTTTAAATTGTTGGGGCTTTATTTCTTTTTTAATACATTAAGACCGTAACATTATTTTTGGGGCTCGATTTCATTTTTATTTAAAAAATAACACATGACTGAAAAAATATCGTTACAGAATAGTTGATAAACACGATTTTGTTAGCGCTGATGGTTTTCAATGTGAGGCTTACATCTTAAGTGACTACAAGAGTAGTTGAACAAATGGAGCTATTTATTTAAATTGTAACAAGCCTCGTTTTAAAAACCACCAGCGAGTAACAGAATAGAGGAACGAATCAAAATTTCACCGCGAGGCTTACATTTTACATTTATTTAAGCGAGTACTAGAAATAACTGAAAGCATCGAGTGTTTGAAACCATTAATTAAAAATGTGGTCATGTGGTCTTAATTTATATTTTAAAAACTGGCCATAATTTTACTATTAAAATGTATCCCAATTTCGAGCCCTTCTTTCATTTCTACGTTTGGGCCCTTATTTCCTGGAGTCTTATTTCGCGGAGCCTATCTTACCCCGAAAAAGCTTCGGTATAAGTTTATGGGTATAGATATGTTTCCTTTACAAGCTCATGGCACCATCTAAGGCCTGGTTCTATCGAGCCGCAATTCTTTTTTGCTTGCATACGGACAAGCATGGACCGGTGCCCGCAATAATGTGTAAACTTTTTTATATGAAAGCCGATACCGCATTTCAAGCTTACTTTTGGAAAAAAAAAATATAAATATAAATCCAAGACCAAGTATATAAAAAAATTCCAATACCCAGAAAATGGATACAGAGCCGGCCACATTTTCGACGCCGGTATCTTCGCTGCCATTTAGATCGTCACTGACAAAGTGTTACCTACCCAACGCGCTTCCGTGCAAAATCATGCATTTATTCAAAATCCATAAAGAAAATATGACAACGGTAATAAACAATCATAAAAGAAGCGGAATCGAAGTTCGCATAAAAACGCGTTACGTTTCACAGAAACTGTGTCCGTTTTTACACTCGGTGACATGATGTCGGCCTCGGCCAATATATATATATATATTCAACTGACAACAATCGTTTGGATAGACACAGTATATTTGACTTGCGAAAATCCGTCGCAAATGTCGGGAAATGTGTACATATGACAATCTCCCGGCGATCGACGACACAATACCTACCGACATCCGATGTGTAGCATGCAATGATCGCAAAATCAATCATCGTTTTTCGGCCGTCAATGTCGGCCGCTTTGCCGTAGCCCCTCGGTAAGCCCATCACCATCATATACCATCATCATCATCGTCATCATGGGAATTATAACAGCCACATAAAAACAAAATGAAAAAAGCAACAACAAGCCCAACTAAAAACAATTGTTCCACGAAATAATTTACGAGCGATCGCAAATCCCATATCAGATCGAATAAATCGATCATTGATCATGGTCATCGCACAGAGTATCAGCATCATCAGCAAAAACCAAAAGGAAACAACAACAAAAAGCGAAGGAACAAGGACTCATATCAAATTGTGATATCTTACGGATGATACACTCGCATTAATAATATCGAATGTTATATTGTTTTTGGGGCGTCAGCGTACACATAGGGACACCTACTGATTTTGACACGACGGGTATCTGGTGGTGTTTCTCTCCGGAGAATTGGCCGGTTCCACCACAAATTTGTTCCGCAGAATCGCTTTTTCTGCCCGAGTGCGGCTGGGAAACAATTTGTTAAACGATTTCAAATTCATCAATTTTGATGTAACTGCGCTAATATCGGCGCGGTGAGACAAAACATGAAGTCAAGCGGATTGTTCTGTTTCTGTTTGTTTTTGTGCATTACCAATGCAGGAGACCACAGCAGGATCACGTGCTGAAGAAAAGCAAAACATTAATCGACGGCTGACAAATGGCATTCACTGTCAGTGGTGGATGTACCGCTACCAATTCATTTTTATTGGGAAGGATTGCATATGAGCGCCGGTCCGGGAACTTTTGGCCGATAATTGATTTTGTGTTAACCCACGGGGGAATTTTAATAAACTCATTAATAAGATCCATCAATCAGTACACGTTCGAGTGTTTAATGCTTCTTCAGAGTCGTGATGTTTATTTAACATGACAGTCAGTACCTTTCGCAGATCGGATGATTCAATAAAAGGTTCAAATTTTTATTTGTTTTTGTATAAAATGATTTGATTCCTTCAGGATTTATGACACGTGCATTACTTCCGTAAATTTCTTGCTTTTACTCGTAGTTAAGACATAGATTCGAAAGGAATTATTGGGCGCCAGCGGAATTCCATTAATTAATGCATTAATGCCAGTGCCGGCCCCAGCCAAACTAGATTTACAGAAAGCGCCCTTTCTTCACACTTGCACATATGCATAAGTCTTTTCCACATCACCCAGGAGGTTGACTTTCAATGGGTGTTTTTTATTGAGGTATTTTTTGTTTTGAGATTTTTGAACTAGAATCTTTTGTAAAATGTAAGTGGATGTGCAAGAAAAATACCTACATGAACAGGGTGGAATATTTTGAGATTATGTAGGTAAGAAGTGAACTTTTTTTATTTTGCGATATTTTGAGTTAGATTCAACTTGAAGTTGCAACATTGCAAGTGATGTGAGTTAATGTGCAAGAAATAATTCAGCACAGGTTGGTCCCAGTGTTGTATCTCGTGGGAAATTTACCTTTTCGTGGGAATTTCGATGGTAAGAAACCGTCTCGTGGGAAAAAGGGAAAAAATAAGATTTTGTGGGAAATTTGGTCAACTGCAAAAAAAAAAAAAAACGTCCATCAAACTTCAACCTAATATCATATTTCTACTACCTTATTCTGTGTTCACAAGCAAGCCTATCTAAATGACTTGTTATGAAATAATGAAATAAATCTACTACAAATTACAAAAACACGTAAGTGGCTAAGAATATCACATTTTTGTTTTCTCTTTCATATACACATTTTGAACTTCTCCTTCTTGTTTCCACCCGTATTTTCATTGCTTATGTTTTCAACTGAGTGTAAGTGTCCTGCAATTTTAAAAATTTCAAATAGGAATCGTTTGGTGTCAGTTAATTCACAATCTGAAATGTGCATGCATATGAAACGGTGCAGGGAAATAACTTCACATGGGAAACAACTTCACGTCGAGTTGGAAATAATTTCACTTATTTTACGTGAAGTTATTTCCAACTGAAAGTGAGTAATAACTTCACTTTCTTTGGTAAATTATTTCTCTTAACACGCGACGACATTTATGTAAGATCACAATTCATAAACAGTGGAAAATGTATACCTGCAACCCCCCTGCTTGGGGTCACTGTTTGGGGGATTAAGTATGTGCAATGGTGTATGCCAAGTTCTGATTCATAATGTTGGTTAAATTATACTTAAATCCTTATAAATAATTCGATTTGGTTTCTGTTTTCCAGTTAGAATCGAAAAATTCTCAAATCGTTGGTGGGAAATAATTTCACTAAATTTGTGCTGAAGTAATTCCCCACTTTTAGTGGGAAATAAATTCACATAAAAAAAATTAAATTATTTCCCTCCACCATGTATAAAACAGCTCGAAATCGGTAGCTCGCCCTTCCGTCTCTTACAACTAACCACGGAGTCATTCACTAAAGGCTCTAGGCCTTAAACTTGGACACCCTGTATATCCGTTTAACTCCGATGGGTGGATCCCCGTCGAAAAAGCAATAGCTTTTCATACACATATCACTGTTATACATCACTGCAATTGCCAGCGGTCAACTGCCATTACTCAATATCACTAACAAGGTGAGATACTAAATCGAAGTTCGCTTCTTTTTTCACAATAGCAAATTAGTTTCGTTTCGTCCGCTTTAGATATGGGCACAGGAATTGCCTCCAGTTAGTGTATGGTGCTCGCGATTCGCAACATTCACAAGATGGTACTTAAGAGATCCATTCGAATGTTCACTGACTCGGCCGCAGACGACGACGACGATACGATCGTGTGGGTCTTACCGATTTTACATGCAATAATAATAATCGATGGATTGCACACACATAAAATTGCTACGAGCGCATTTGGGTGGTCAGTGCGGTCATATCATCATATGCGGAGTGCATCGCAGACCTATGGAATTCTGCAATTCAGTAACGATCGATCGTAGCCAATTATCAAAATAAATAGCAATCAATTTATACGAGATTGAGTGTAGAATTGCTTGATCCTCAGCCTAACAAGGATTGAGCAAGTGATTTGAAACTCGAACCTCATTTGATTGTTGGAGGCGATTTTTTGAAATACGATATGATTTACAACTCGAGCGCGCATCGATGCGGATAATCCTGCCGGTGGATACACGGATAATTGTGATTGTAATTAATGGAGGATTATGATGGTCTTTTATGTTTTATTTTTTTTGTGTTGTATTGCTTCGCGTCTGTGGGAGGTTATTAGGGAACAAATTGCTGGGCAATTTGATTGTTGTAATTGGCACTGGTATTACGAAATGTTGTTTGTCCTTGGAAATGTGTTCGAAATTATCTTCTGGTGGTAGGTTAAATTAATTAAGGACTTAATTTTGTCCGATATGGGTTGCATTTTGAATTGCACTCCTGGATGGGAGTACAGCTCATGAATGTGGACACGGTTGCCGGTTTAGTGACTTTGTCGCTATATCAAAAGTTTGGGTCTCCATTGAATTGTCACTAAAAAATTATAGTTACTTTTGTAGTGACTTTTTGCAAAAACATGTTTTTCTAAATTATTACGCCCCTGGTGATGTTACATCCCTGGCATTCGAGTTTTACACTTGCAAATCGCAATATTCAATTTGATTTTTTGCGTGTTGTTTCGGCTGGGTGGAGATTTTGGCTTTGCGAAAAATAAACTTTTGCTTAACTTAGTAAGTTTGCGTTTTTAATTCGTTTTCCTTTCTTTGAAATGTGAATCTTGGAAATATATCGCAGATTTTCTAAGGAAATTAATATTTTGCGAGCTAGCTGCCAAATAAACAAAGAAAGGTAGGCACACTACAATATATATGACTATTAATAATATTTCCAGTCCAGATGGATCTACCTTTAAAAAAGAAATTGTACGTGCAAAAGTACACGCAAATATGTGAAAATGAGTTAGTGTTTAGGTCATAGACAAACCATACTAAGACCCCAAACTCACAATCCTCTTGCCGCTGACCCCCTCAATTTTTTTTCAAATTCGCCATTTTGTTTTCCTATCGGTGTTATGTCAAAAAAGAATCCGTGTGACATGCAAAAACATACAAAAAATGCTAAAATAAATGCTGCCAACCTCGGCAACCGTGGGGAAATGTGAAAGAGTTCGGGAATACCACATTTTTTCATTACTGAATGCCATTGGTTAGTTATTATAAATTGTTAAAAGGCGAATAATTTGATTTGTTTGGTTAGTAAAACTATCTAAAGCTGATGTTCTATATACTAGAAACATATTAGGTCAAACATGGTTGTGTATTTTCCGCTTTTGGATATCATTAACTTCGATTTCGTGTGTAATTTTTTTTTAAATAATGAAGAAAATTTGCTCAAAATGTTTTCATTTTCCCTCAACCAATCTACATTGTTAATTTTTCATGAACATTTTAAGCAAATGTGCACTTATTCCTAAAAAAAAATATTATCCAAACGTTACGAACAATTTCAAATTTAACGGATAAAACTCTATGAACTCTGCCAGCAACTTTGCCCACAGCGGAAGTGTCTCATATCTGCTGGGAGTGTGTTGGTGAGCCGGAATTTTTGAAGTTTCGTGACATTTGTCAATACGATTTTCTATGTAACAATACTAGCGCACCAGATGTGTACACTCCATAAAAAATATAGCTTGTAGGCTAAGTAACGGGAAATCGGCCGGAGTTGGTGGTCTCAGTATTGTCTCTGGTTTAGGTCATGGATAAAACCTGTTGCTGACGATCTAACAAAAGCATTTTGTTCTTTTTGTAAAATCCAGATTTATGCAAGACTTGTAGATTTAAAGAAGCACTGCTGACTGCTCCACTAAAAAACATAAAAGCCACGAAGAACTTATTTTACTTATTTACATATTGTAAGTTTTTGATTTATTGTTTAAAATGAAAATGTTGTTAAAATTGAATATTTTTTTTTTTTTTTTCATTTGTAGTGAACATTTTTTTCTAATGACTTCTTTTAAAAATGTTACCTGGTGGATTTTTAGGTTCGAGTTAGTGACTTTTTGTTTATTTTAACGGCAACCCTGAATGTGGATAGTGATAAAATATTTATTGAAGCTAAATTTGGCAACCAGAATTTGACCGCATTCAATGGGAAAAGTGAATGAGTTTTTTTTTTAAGTTGGAATGTAAAATGGAAGCACATTCAATTTGCCCTCATGACACATATCGTAAATGCGTTTTATCGTTTGTGAAAAAAGGATTCATGCGGAGGTTCACCTATAGTAGGGTGTCCATATACCTCAGACGAAGAAAGAGGACATACTTTACAATCAACAACAACCCCCCCACCAAAAACAATCACATACTCTATATTCACATAAAAATTAAATTTATTTATTTCACAAAACAATAACAAAACGCAAGAACATTATACTACAAAATCCATATTTTTAAGACAATAGAGTGATGTGGTATAATATTTGGTTACTCACAGAAAATGAAAACATTTGTAATGTGTATAAGTGGACATCACATACCACAGGTGACAGCTGCAGGTGTGGTTGAAAAAACTGAAAAGAAATAAAATACATAGGAAAAGTGCCACCACTGCTAGTTTTTATGGGCGTACTTAAAAGTTTTAAAATGAACGAAATATTGAAATTGAAGGTATTAAAAAAGAGAACATAAAAGAGGACAAAAAAAGAACCAAGCGAAAAAAGATAGTGTACTCCCATAGGAGTATTGTACTACTTTCAACACCTCCGTACTCCCTTCTTTCACATTCGTACTCCTATTATTTAAATACCTAATATATTTTACACTTGCAGCAAAGTGTAATTTCAACCTTAATAAATTTAGTTTTAATGCAAATTTGGCAGCACTTTTATGTTCCAAACTGTCGAATTAAAGTCTTTCTAGTTTGTTTTTGTTTTCCGTTGGCTTCATGCAATTTTCATCTGTAAGTTCGGTAATTATTTTATTGTTAACTGAGATTATCTTTTGGTGCATAGACAAATCATACTGAGACCTCCAACTTCGGCCGATTATCTAGTGGGACACAGTTTTCTGTAAATAAATAAAAAAGTTTCTTTTAGGTCTACATCCTACATCCGGATTTCGTTCAAACTTCGGATTTGGAGTTTGGGGGCTTACAGTTCGGCGCCAATTTTTTTTTTTTGCACGGGGACCTCAATATTAATGGTAGTTCCCATATAAAGTGTTTTTACCAGTTTGATTTGTTGTGCTTTAACGATTTCAACCAAATTACATACTTAGAGCAAAATTGATGTTGTCAACATTATTTTGTCCCTAATTTTCAATTCGAATCACTAAAAATGCTAATTTGAAAAAGTGCTCAAATCTCGAAACCCCCTTTTCGATTTCGATAAAACCTTAAAAACCAAATATCATCGGTATATTTTTGAAATAGTAACAATGCCAAACTTCCAATGAAAATCCAATAACAGTTACGTAGAACTTATTTTTAGCAAATATTACCAGCTTCTCCTTTTTTCCAACCATATTGATATGCACTGTAAAAATTGATCCAACAACTTCGAACTTACACAATCAGCAACTCTCACTTCATTTGCACCAAAACTTTTGATGAACAAGAAACTTAGGCTCGACCCAGTCGTGCACTTTATTTTTTCTTTTACTTTTACTAAATGCTTTCATCGTCTCATTTAAAAATAAATTTTGTTAAACAAATTTTAGTTATAAAATAATTAATTTAATGCAATAAAATTTAATGTATAATTAAATTACAAAATTTCAAAAGCTAAAAAATCGGAAAGTAACCAAAATGGGAAAATTTTAAATTTGCGGCATCATTTTTGCTTCAGTTGCTAGAAAGAACATGGTACGAACAACAGTAGACAAAGTTTTGAAGAGAAATTTTACCAAGTTTATTGACACACATATGTGTAGGTATAACTGGTTGAAACCGTAGACGATGGTTTTTTTTTTTAGTGTGTGAAAAATTACTAGGGGTGGCATAAATTGGGTTTGCCCCGGGCGGCCCCAACCCACGCTACGCCACTGCAAGCAAGGAACCTTGCGTATTGTGTAACCATAATTCTGACAACCTGTAATTTATACTGCGAGCAATTACACTGTATGCCCTTGTTCATCGATGTTAAAGAAACCCGTACTGCAGGCTGTGGGACCTAGGGTAAATATCGTGTAAAATATATGTAATGCTTCGCAGATTTAACTTTAGTCTTTGCTAAAGAAGCAAGATTTTTTTAATTGGTCGAAATAAATAAACATCATCATTATTCACGACTTACGTAAGTCGGAAGTGATAGATGACGTTGACTGATAGTGTAAAGTATTTCACCCATAAAAGTGTTGCTTTCCTCAAATAAATGAAAGACCCTTGATATTTCTGTTAATACTTTTATTATTGAAGTCGGCCTTCATAGAGCAATTCCAACCGACTGTGTGACAAAAAGAATAAGTGCAATCATTCAAGGATACGAATGTGTAGGAGGGGATAGGATGGGTATAAGAGGTTCACAATTGAGTGGACAGGAGAGAGTTGAGTGATACTCGGTTTGGTTGCCTTACAAAAGGATTGTTCGACTAATTAGCTGGATCATTTTCATATAAAACCATAACACCGGGTAACCAAATTTACCTATCTGTGGCAACAAGGAAAAACAGCATAAATCATTTTTAGTCACTTCTCAGGAGCGACGGTTAAAAGTTTGAACTCAGATATGCCTTCCATACCTTATGCGATTTTTTCCTGATCCATAACACTGCAACCGTAAAAGATATTTGAATGAAAAAAATATGACGTATAGAACAGGGTACGGTGCATCCGATAGTAACATTAACTCAATTTTGATATAAGTCGACTTATGCTGGTCTTCCTTGTTGCCACAGCTAAATATAATCATCGCGGTGAAGAGTCGCTCCAGAAAGACGGTGTGTGGTCATCACTCTGGGCCTAATCATTTTTAACCATCACACTAAATATTTGGTAGGTCACAATATGCAATTTTGTACGAAAAACTTCCCCATTGTGAGTTCGAAAAATTCAGCCTGGACACTAAAATTGATTATTAGTACCTATATAGTAGTAAGGGCAGCTGCCTGTAACACTTATAACTCAGATGTGTGTTTGGAGTAGTTCAGAAGAGATCTGTAGAACTTTTTAATTTTCCTACGAATTCCCCAATTCGACTGGGTATTTTTAAAGCGACACAATCAGCGTTACCACTTGTACTACATATGTAGTACTATGCTACATATTTGCTGGATTTTTTAATGTCGTACTACATACTACATCGTAAGCCTAAAGTACTACATTTCTTAAGATCCGTCTAACCATTTTACTTTTTTGCGAACAACATTTCGAATTTTACCCCTTTTGCTTTTATAATTAAATAAATAGATTTAAAAACATGGCATCACTCTAAAGTAAGTGCAAATCTTCAGCTCGCACACAAACATATTGCAAGGAATGGGAAAACCAATTTTCGTTGGTCGAATATAGGTCTGGCAAATCCTTTTGTCGCGCTTGTCAGAAGTCATTTGTTTGCAATATGACTTTGCTTGTTAGACATGAACTCTTACCCATACACATTTCCAATATTAAATAGTGCAAAAAAAAACTCCAAGTGTGTCCGACTGTTCTAGAAAAATAACAAATATAAACAGCATCATATCTTAACTGCGTTCTGGAATTGTTTATTTTGTTTGTTAATAGAAAAAAAAAAACAGGTACTACATTTTGTTGGCTAACGTACTACATTTGCTAAAGATTTTAGTGGCAACGCTGGACACAATTGTATCAGTTTTGACAGAATACAGAGTTTCGCCACCGGCACATACCTAGAGAGCTCTAACAAAATACTATCAACGTGTGTTTGAAATCGATGTAGAAGTGGTGGGTCTTGACTTTTGACTTAGGTAGTCTTGAAGTGGCGTCAGTATGCATATTTGGTTTATGGCCGATCTACCCGGACAGGTCAATTAGGGTGTTGTACAACTGTTTGCGACATTTATACACTCAATATGCGGCATTAACCAGGATATGCCTCGAACGTTTTTGTAAGATATGGAGCCTCCTTTCTTGTGGCTTTTTTGTAACTGGAATGTTGGCCGTCTTCGATGTGTAAATGTCTCCTAGTCGTAGATTTTCTAGATATCCAAAACCGACCATGAGTCTGCTTGCCATCTGTACAAGTCTTTTTTTGGGGGGCTTGTTGCCTAGACGCGTTCTTTTAGGTTAAGGTTAAACTTGCGTACTTCCGAGAAACACCGCTCTATTTCCTCAATCGCACGTCTTTCATTCTCTTCGCTGTTATCTGCAGACGCCGTTTACCATATTACGCCTAATCTCAGCGCCTACGCTTGTTTTACTTCAAGTGATTGCCCAAGAAGAAGACAAGAATTTTGTGGAGCATTGGGATAATATACAGGATATTAGTTTACTTCTTGACATCGAAGCTACTAGTCTTCCAAACTTGATGGCTGCTTGGGACTTATCATAGGTTGAAGCCAGGGACACTTCTTACCTACTTAACAGGTTCCAGACCCGGAAAAAGTTTCTGCCTGTGTCCAGCTGCGATCCCGGGCACACTGCTTAGTTATCCAGACCAAGCACTCTGCCATTCAAGATGGCGGAATGGCGGGAGGTGCGGTCTTCCTTGTCGTCTCGAACCAGGGTGCTGGCGCTCAATGTAGTCGACATATTTTGGCTTTTTGTACTACATCCACATCTGGGTACGGCTAATAGAGCCAGAGATACGCTATCGACAAAAGTACTGGTGATGCAGTCAATGTAGGCGGTCTACAACTTTCAGACATTCGGCACAGCTGCCTTACGTCAGGCGCAACATGATCGATTTGGTTGACAATTTGGTTGACAGTCTTGTGCCTTTTTAAATACTAAGGCGGAGGAACCATGTACAGAATGCAGCAACGAATTGCCCCGCACCCGAGAAAATTAGCCCTACCCAGTTCAACAACGTATCTCCCGTCCATCTTTCGATCCATCCGATTGCAAAGTAAAGATATTTATATGAAAGACGATTGGACTGATTAAAAAGACGCATGGTGTTGAGTGTGACGTCAATAGCCAACTATTGGCCTCCATATGACCTACTAACCAGCAGGTTAACATGTGAAGATTTATAATGTCAACCGCTATTGTGCGGCATGTTGAGAAACCAGAACAGCACAGATCATAACAAAATAAATAAGTACAGTCGCAGGTAAGTCCGACATAGGTAGATATTCAACATGCGGTGGTCAAATGTCGCTCTTCTCTACCAATATTGCGTCACTTCCAGATTCTTTAATTTTCAACATAAGCCCAAGTTTACCTCCATCAAGTACCTAACCGTTGTTGCAGGCGATACCTCGACATGGTCCAAAAGTGCACCTAATATGTAGGCAGGTCCTCACTCTGTCCCGCTTTGACAGACCTGCGTGCCGCTTTTTTTTAAAACTTATTATTAAACGACTTTCAACATATTTCTGTAATCACTGCCATTACAGAAACACCCCTTGCCTTCGATAGAATTAACCCTTCAAGCACTTAAGCCAGCAATTACGGCTCCTTGAATTTGCTTCAACATTAATCGCCCAAGAGCGAAATTAATTAGCTATAGCTGCGCGAAACCTCAACACCTTCTTAATTACAGGTAGTAAGCGTTTCATTTCAAATTTATTCCCAGCCCTGGGAATGTTCCAAATTTACATATCCACACATTTAATTCATGACTCCTGCGCGAAGCCGCGTATCTGCATCCTAACTGCCGTGGAGACATCCATTAGCCGCCGCAGCCTAACGCAAGACGCACTAAATCCAGCGCATTAATGTCCAAGAGGATTTCTCAACATATTACTCATCTCGCGCAAGCAGCCCTTTGACACATCCCATCGCCGGGGAGGGTGCACACTTGCACAGTGCACACTCTGCACAGGCGCAACACACTCTCTCCGCACCAAAAGGGTGTTGGTGTTAAGTGATACTTTGACTTTGGTTGAATTTCGGCGCAACTTGGTTGGAGGAGCCTTTAATTTCATTCTTCCTGGGCGTTGTTGGCGGCATAATTACAATGTAGACTGGGGGTAATTTTAACACCTCGGCCTTCCACATATGCGCACACAGTCGCACACACGCCAACTGGAGCTTCTTAGAAGACTCTGCGGCTGTGGCGCACTTAATACTTATCTGGGGTTGTGGATCTACTGCAAGCCATCGCCTTGCATTATCGCCATCATCTTAACAACAGGCAATTGGTACAATTATGAATTCGGCTTCGATATGTCGGAGCCGCGGAGGTGTAGCTCTGCAATAGTACGCGAACACTTTCAGTATTCACCTCGGTCGTCATCGTCAGTGACTGCTGTTGCTAATCATCTCCGGCACGCAAGTGGCACACATCTTCCCACTGGATTTGTGGTCCATTATTTTCCTTGGACTTGGACATAATGTAGACTCACATTATGCCCGGCATTTATCTGTGTGTCGTCGTCTGTCGATTTTTGTTTTGCACTTTTTGTGCGTTCGCATCCTCGTTCGCAATGCAAATGATAAAATTGTGAATTTATGAGAGAGACCGCATCGTGTCGCTGCTGTCTGATTCGTGTGCCCAGAGAGATAAACGCGCTTCCATGAGGTTCTTTTACTGAATTTCAGCGTCGCGTATCTTAAGTTGTTTGTAGATATCTTCCAGTGTGCATTTATCTGCATTTTAATATACCGTTCCCGTGGCAATTTATTTGCCAACTTTAAAGTCAAAGCGGATGATGCATGAGTGGAGAGTGAGAGATATCTTACATAAAGTTGGCAGCGCAGCGTATCGGTTAGGTTGGCATTATCTGAATAGGATTACAAATTACAAGTGTACTGCATTTGGTAAATATTTAGGCTTGTTTCTGCTGCCAAGGTATTTGACTTAGTTGGAATTTTAGTGACTGATGTGGAGTGCCTTTGAAGTGGAGGGTAAGTCATCTAGTGGTGAATGGATGCGTCATTAAGATTACTGGCATGGGCGGCATTAAAAGGGAGCAAGGTTACGGTGTTTCGGTCTACTGTTTTGGAGCTTCTGAGTTTCCTCCAAGGCATTATAAGAGGTATTCGTTATATTAGTTGCTTAAATTGTAAACCAAGCCACAGGCTTAAATTATAAACCAAACCACAGCGGCAAATGATGAGTTTGGAGCTTTAAAATTAAGCGGCAGATGCTGTTCAGCGAGCGATGTCCGCTCTCGCCTGCGGTGCTCCTACCATGGGTACCTAGTTTGATATGCTGAATTGGGTTGTAAGAAAATGACTCCTCAAAGTCTTAAAAAGCTGTGTTCAGAAAACAGTTGCACGTATTTGGGAGTATATTGAAAGATTCTTCCGTTTGCACATCAAATCCAACCTCGCCTAGATATATGAAAAAGTAGAGCTCACAATCTTCGACTATTTTTTGTAGGTACATATACACATTTTTCATCGAAGACCTGAGTGGTCCCTAACACTTAATCAGTGTCAAGTCAAGCTGGTAAATTTAAATAAGTATTTACATCGTAGGACAAAAACTCAAGAGCTGAATACCAATGCCAACTAAATAAGACCGCCTATAGGCTATTTTTATGGACAAAGTTCAATGAAGACTTGTCTAGCTTGGGTCAATTCGTTGACATACCTTTGCTTCTTAAAGGACACTATTACCGGGACGTCTGATGCAAGCTAAAGGTGATGTGATGCTACTGATGTTGACAGTCAAATTCTTGGGATGATAGTCAATTCTAACTAAATCACCTCCATCGGCTAGACTATCTCGTTGCCTCGTTTCCTATTAGATCTTCGCCCTCGCTGTACTGCTGTCATTTTCTTTTTTTATAGTATACAGACGCCTCGCAAAGATATAAAGAGATCAAAATCGTGAGATTTCACTTTTGGGCTTGCTAAAAAGGTCAGTAAAAACATTCGTCAACTTTAAACATTCTCTTATACGTAGTAAGAGAAAGATATACATATATTATATTCATACGAAATTTCGAACTCGAGACGTTAATCAATTCGGACATTACGATGCCCGGATTTGGTTCAGGTTCGGGCCGTGTTTTTTTTCTTAGCACTGTAACCTCGATGTTAATGGTACTTCCCATATAAAATGTTCACACCAGTTTGATTTGTTTGAAAACGGCTCTAGTGATTTCAAGCAAACTATTTGAGCTTAAGTAGGTGAGGTTCAAATGACTGCTTGCCCAGTTTTTCGCTGAAAAATCGAATAACGGTCTTTTTGAAATATGCACATTGGACATACCTCAAAAAGGGTCAATACGATTGTAACAAAAACTCTTCCTGAGGTAAAAAGGTAATTTTTAACTGAATAGCAAACTCAAACTTTGTATATATTATTATCGTTCAATTGATTTTTGAAAAATGCAATTTTTTTAACAATGTTATTTCTTTAGTTTACCTGAAAACGGCGATAACGATTTTGATCAAAATGCATACTTAAAGTTATTTTGATGTTCTCAAAATTACTTCGTCCTTCATTTTCAATTCGAATCACCGAAAACGCGAATCTTAGAAACTGCTCACATCTCGAAAACCCCATATTCGATTTTAATAAAACTTGAAAAAACAAGAAATGCTTACATCCCGAACAGTATCTTATACTCCGTTTTCAGCTAAATAACTAAGCATTACAATTTTTCAAACTAAACATTGCAGTATTTTTTACTGTTTTGTTTGCATAGTTTTACAAAAAACGGTCCAGCGATTTTTATTATACACATAGCAACCAATGTGACCATCAGATTCCCTCCAAAATATTCCGCTTAGATCTTTGGAATATTTATATAAATTTATATTCGGCGTCAGCATTTTTTTTTTTTGTAATACAAATAAAATTAATAAAACTAATTTTAAGACATGAATACAAATCAAATAAACTTTTATTTCAAACAAAGTTAGCAGAAAAATATTAGGTACCGCTCTTAAAAAAACTTAAAAATCATAATTGCAACAAAAAATATTATTTCATTATTAGATATTAACTATACACTGAAAATAAAACCCTGGTATATTAGATAAAAATTAGTCTTGATTCAACAATTTTGTTCGTCAATACCTATACGTCCAACAAAAAGTTTCTATCAAATTGACAACGTTTTAATAAGTTTTATCTTGTCCTAAAACTTTTGTTGTTATAACACCAAATTTTGTATGGTAGCAAAAAATTGTGTATTATTGCGTACGAATATTTTTTGTTAAATCTAATGCTCTTGATTTTGCAAAGAAATTTATCAAATTTGACCTTTACCTTTTTGTTTAATTAACAAAAAAAGTTGTTAAGACCATCGAAATTGTTTGTCATTTTGTTTAATCAACGGCAAATATTGTTGATATTACGGAAAAAAACTGTCAGTACTATAGTTTTCTTTTGTTGAATCTATAAGAATATTGCTGGCTATATAGAATTATTATCTCAGCTCCATAATTTGAATTTGTTGATTCAACAAATAAATTGTTATGTGGATAGCGTTAGCTATTAATAAACTATACGCAAATAAGCTTAGCAATTAGATTTATTAAAAAAAAAGAAACTATATTATATAATTTTTACTGGAAAACGTAGAAAATATCAAAAAATGCATTATACATATTAAGTTAAAAAATTAAAAACGGCTAGTACTTTTAAGACATAATGATACCGAATGACTTAATTTAACGTGAAAACAAAACGATCCGCTATACGATACCTGAAACACTGACAACGATGTTCACTATTTAAAGTCGCGTCTTTTAGTTTTGGTTAAAGAATCCGGGAACAGCGTTGAAGTCAAATTTGATCTATTTAATTTAAGATAATAAATTTCATATTAAACAATCCTATAGTAACAAATAACAATTCTTACCAAATTATATCTAAGGGGTTGTTTACATGTTTTCCATTTTTCCTGTTCATAACATGCATAAACGGATTTATTTACTTTTAAAAAATTGAACTCACTTTTTTAGGGAATTTTTACGCACATTAACAAACTACTTTACTTCGCGTGTCAAAAATGATGCCATCAAACACATTGCATTGAAAAGATAACACTGTTTAAGTCGAGTTTTTCAATTCAACACCTTTGTTATTAATTCAACAAAATTTTTATCAAATCTGCAAACAAAAATGGACATTTCAACAGAATGTTTGTAGTATTTATAATCTGTATTTTGTGTCAATTTCACAATACTGATTTTTGGTACTGTTTTAATGGATATACCAATAAAATCTTAAAAGTTAAAAAGAAATCTAGTTCTCTTGAGTTGACTAATTAAGTTGAATTTGACTAAATTTCCCCTGAACTGAAAAAGCAGATTGTTCGCTTTAACGAAATCAAATCCACGCACAGAATCGAAATGTCAACTGAGTACATAAGTGCTGTCAAATGTCAACCCAATCTACGTCGCTAAAAACGGAAGCACTGCACGCCAAGTGTCAGGAAGTCATCAGACCAGACTGCTAAGCAAGAGTTTTGAAAGTCCTTATTGTCCGTACCCTACAACAAAATTATCTAAGTCATGTGAAGATGAGTGCATGTTTTTTTATAATATGTCTTAAATAATGTAACTCCACCGTTTTGTTGACAAAAGTACACAATTTTATGGATGTATTAGGTTCAATATTCTTTCCTCTTAAAAATACATATTCCGAATTGTTGGTAAGTTTTTGCCAATTAATAAAAAATAACCATTTCTCGATAATGTCCAGCATTAAATATACCTTCTTTAGTTTCGATTCGTGCTCACATGACTACTTTCCGCCAAAATATTGAAATCCTTGCTCAAAGAATATCCTCCTTATGAAAACATCGCATCCTCTTCAATCGATAAACAGTTTCAGGAATTTTCCATTAGATGGCAGCATCGTACAAGTCCTGGCAGACAATTGTATCCTTTTCAATCCTACTTCGTTGTCTGATTGGAGTTCTAGTTGGAACAGTAAAAATTAACCCTCCAAACATGGAATTCTTTTCCGGGTACACCTGCAACTAGAAAATGCACGTCTGAATAGGAATAGGTTTCATCATCCCTAGCCGGAGTGGAAAAATCAATTAATCACTTCGAGGTATAGGCGCGCCCGCGACCGGTAGCCTTTAATGAATCCTTTAACGAGTTCCATTAATGAAATTTCTTGTAGTTTTGATAATTTTTGATTGAAAGGATTTTGATTGTGGATTTTTCCCGGTACCACCTTCTGGATGAAAGAAGGAATAAGAATAATTTTCAATTTTCCTTCTGCTCCATGAGAAAGGCGTTAGCATTGCACGATTTCAAGTAAATTGAATTAAATGGTTAACCAAGGACAAGGAGTACCAAAAGTCAATTACCCACTAGAAATGAGGGTGCACCACACCACTCTGATGTGAACGAACCCAAAACCCAGCTAATGGTGCCTTAATGGCATGTAATCATTTTTCCCCCAAAAAATGCTGCACAAAAAAAAAAAAAACACATTCTGAGGGCTGATGGACTTAATTCGTTTATGGATCGTAAAAGGATTACTGCGGCCCGAAGGATCCTTTAATGACTGCTGACGTGCTCCCGTTTCCCACTGCGCCATTGTTTCTATCTTGCATGCAATTACATTGTCAGCGAAGAATTATTTTTAAAATGCAACTCATGGAAATGTTGGCAGGCAGTTGCAATATTTTAAAGCCATTATGCCATAAGCACTGACCATAGACAAGTGCAAGTGAGTAATAAACCCGTAAAGTGCAGCTGCCTTTGGTCTTTGCACTTCCACTTACTCGTAGCTTTATTTTTGTCTGTATATTCATCAGCAGTCAGCACGCGTCCAGGAGACGACAATCATTCGTCGACTGTCGCACATTCAACGGGAGACCAACAATCTGTTGTCTCGCCTCGTATTACCCCATTCGGTGTATTGGAGCAGCACATACGCGTGCCATAATGCGTGCCCGAATGTCGTGCTAACTAGTGCACAAAGTCATGCACTTTTAATTAAGAACTTCAAGGGCAATGCGACTGACTGAGTGTAGGTACCCATAGCCGCAGTCAACACTTACGCATATCTGTTCCTGGTAAGCATCAGACTACTGCCGTGAATCGTTTAGACTTCGTAAGAAAAACATTTTATTTCCGAACATGAGATCGAAAGTGAATGTCTAAAAATACGCGACTTAACCTGAAGCAAGTCGTCTCAAAACTTAATCGATGAGAGTCAAGTTCTAGATATGGAAACAGATGCTCAAAAAATGCACTCAGTCGGCGAAGGGTTGCTGGAATGATATATTCATTCATCGGCTTGCGGTTAGTTCGTGATGGTCAAGGAGGTTGCGGCATGTCCTTAGACAGCAGTGACTGCGATGATGTAGTTTCAAACAATTTTTTAAATTAGGTACAATCAGTGGCGTAGCGCGGGGAGGCAAGGGGGGGCACAGGCCCCGCGCGGCACTTTGCTAAGGGCGCCAATTTCAAGCGGTTAAAGTTTTTTAAATATATAAAATTTACAAAACGGACTCTTTTTTCAGCCCAACTAATTTATTTACAAAGTTTACCAGCATTAACACTGCTTCACAGTTAATAATGAGACATTCCTTGTGTTGATTAACAAAAAAATCCAATGAACGCTTCTCCCTAGTATGCAACTACATTTTCTCAGAAATGACAACCCTGTACAGCACACACAAATTATAACACAGTGACAGTGACAGTACCATGACAGAGACCATAGACAAATCATACTGAGTTTCTGAACTCGCCCTATTGCTGCTGGTCCACTCTTTTTTCTTTTTTTTTTTTTTCTAATTCCGCCATTTTGTTTTCCTATCGGTGTAATGTCAATTAGAATCCGTGTGACATTGAAAAACATACAAAAAATAAAATAAAATTCTGCCAACCAAGGCCAACGGTGGGGAAATGTGATAGCGTTCGGGAATACCACATTTTAATTTTTTTAAATCGAATAATTTGATTTTTGTGGTTAATAAAACTAGGTATCTCAAGGAGATGTTTTATAAATACTAAAAACATATTAGGACAAACATAGCTGTGCATTTTCCGCTTTCGACCGATTTCATGTGTACAGTTTTTTAAATATCTGATAAAGTATTGGGTAAAATTTTTTTTTGTAATTTCATGCAAACAATTTTTTATAAATATTTTAAGCAAATGTACAAATGTTTTTTTTTTGCGTGTGAAAAAATTACTAGGGGCGGCATAAATTGGGTCTGCCCCGGGCGGCCCCAACCCACGCTACGCAACTGGGCACAATAAATCAATCAATGTTTTTTTGGTTCAAGGAAAGGGAATTCATCATTTTTTTTTCTCTGGATTCTATTTCTTTGCGAACTTCGCACTTATATGAATTTTGACTACGCAAGTCTTTTCGTGGCTTAGTGTCAAATTGATTTGGCCAACAAAACACTTTCTTGAACAACAAATACCATCGCAGCTTAATGTAAAAAACTTGTGACAACGCAACATTTATTATGTCAATTACTTTCGTTCAATAACGAGATTCTTGTGTGACTAAATGCGATACCTGGATTTTTTCTTGTAACCTATCATAAGTCTGAGACTTTTTCGAAAACGGCTCCAAGAATTTAGAAATGTAGGAAAAAAAACGAACTTTGAATAAAACAAGTAGACCAGTGAGATTCACTTTACGACAGGCAAATATTTAAGAACAACTTTCAGTGCCTTAAACACAATATATTCGCCAGTTTTTTTTTTTTGTTGGGAAAATTCTGCAGAGATGCAATGCGGTGTGTAATTTTTTTTCCAATATGTTGTGTTAAAGCCCGGTCAGTTTAGTGGTAGATTTTCTAAATCTAGGCGAACTCTAGTTAGAAACTAAAATTCAACATCAATAGAACGCTGTATTATTGTAAAGTACAATACGGGAAGTCGATCAGTCGAACCAGAGGCCACTATTTCAGACTAGTAGATGCCGGGTTCTACTTATACATACACGGTTAAAAATACTGGCGTTAAATTTAAAATTGTTTGCGCTGCATATAAGTCTTCGCTGAAAAATTTAGAATTTAAAATGTTTGATAAATAATAGGCGTTTTTTATTATGCTCAAATGATCTATATAGATCATTGATTTCCACGGTTTACAACAACAGTACGTGATCCAACTGTTGTTGTAAACCATTGAAATCCATGATCTATATAGATCATTTGAGCATAATAAAAAAGGCCTAATATGTGCTATTACAAAATATACCCATAATATTTAAATTCAATACAGAAAACATTGCTTTCTATGTCAGAAGTATTTAAATCAAACCCTTACATATTTATTTATTTATTTATTTATTTATTTAATTAAAATAAAGTGGTTTTTACAATTTTTACTATTACATAAGATGTAGATTACAAGTCAGATATTATTATTATTATCTTAATACATTATTTGTATTAGGATTAATGAAACTGTGTATTGAAGTACAATATATTTCCTATTTCCTGGGCTTTTTTTAAGTCCGTGGAATATTAGAAGAAAATAAAATATTGTTATATTTTATTACAAATTTAGATTTGATTTAAATACAGATGGAATATAATTTAATACCAAAAATATTATATTTTAATATAGTTTTGTATTTATTTTAAGTGTAAATAGGTTTATATTAAATACAAAATATATTATCCTATAGTAGAGCTATAAAATGTTACAAAAATTATGCGAGTATTCTTTAAACGTTACCCGTACCTACGGAAACAGTTTTATAGTTATAGCTTTCCAAAAACGCGATGGAGCAAATCGTTTATGAAGAACAATTAACGGTAACCTTGTCCGGACTTATGAGATGTATGGGTAGTAGTGCTATACTACCTCCTGAAAAGAGCATCTACAAAGAAAGAAAAGAAAGTTGTGCTCGGAGAGTTCGGTGCTAGAACCAGAATAGAAAAGGTTACTTAGAAAGCACAAAATAATTCACAAAAATCTGCAGACAAAGTCAGAATCATGGATTTTGCAGAGGTTTGTAAGCGCGGCTCTGGGTTTTTAGGCCCATGGATCCACACAGCAACAGGTATTACCCCTTTCCAGGCAGTCAAACCGCCAACCAATTTGACTGTGTGGTATTCAAAGCTATAAGCATAATCATCCAATATTATCACACGCATTCCGAGAAAATCCTACTACTATATTCCGGATTTTGCAGCAGTTGTCATGAGTTTTCCAAACAATAAATATGATCTTCCGGGGATGTCAAACCGCCATCCAAATTGACTGTATATGGTAATCCGTTTCCTCACGCACAGTCTGAGAGACAAGCTTCTCCTACCATTATATTATTGCGCCTTGATTTAAAACTGGGTCCACATAGAGCGTGAGAGTGAGACTCTTTAACAATAGGTGATCCTAGCATATCGACATCATTGAAAAAATATTATAGTTCTTCTATAATAGAAGAAACAAAAACTTTGATTAATAGGCACTCCAGTGAAGGAGCTTGTAGTAAGATGCTAAAAGCTTTAACAGTGTAACAAAAAAAAAAAAAAAATTACGGAAGATGCACATGTACGGCCGGGAGAATGGAGCTTCTGAAGTCCTATGTCACAAGACGAAAGAGACTAGCAAGAGTTTAGTTTCAAGAGATCAGTCATGGAGTAAACCTCGAAAACAAAATAGAAATAAAAGCGACTGGCTACTTATTCACCACATTTGTATTTATTGCGTTTTTCTTGGTTTACACAGAGCTGATTGAAGATCCTTTGCAGTGGAGAAAAGTCAGCCTAGCCTACGCACTCTACGCAGTCTTTTGTCGCATATTCCCGCGATCAAAATAGATCGAACAAAGTCTAGTAACTGCCTACTAATTTTACGATGCAAGCTGTTCGAATATAAAGAATGATAGGGCAGGACGATAACCAGTCAATGAAGAGCTGTTTCCTGCCCCCAGCTACAGAAGAGGTTCTCTTGCCTATAAAGCAATATGCCACCGCAACTCTTCCAAAAGGGGTTACGTTAGCGTCGCAAGGCGTGCTGCAATACAAATGCGGTGCCAAAGGTTCACCCCAAACCTGGGAACAGTAAAGCATTGGCAACTTAAACAGGTGCTTCACTAACACAAGACTCTGGGCCCATGCTGACATATACTCAACCCAGCACCTAACTACGAGCAAGCCGATATAAAAACTTGCTGTTAGAGAAAGTTATGACCACGAACTGGAACACATCACCCCAGGTGACGGCAAGCTACTCCCATGTTAATAAAATCCATGTACACCTCCAAAATTCAAACGGATCTCCATTTTCAATACCGTTCTTTATTTTCACACCGCCAGCCGCAGTATTGGCGCAGCACCAAGTCCTGCTTGTGCAACAAGCTGTACACTGGCAAGATCATATGCTCACACAAAGATGACACGCGTGAACTCGAAAGGCTCTGGTGGGAAGCTCCATCAGAATCGGCCTTCAAAAGACAGGAATATCTGCGCGCCCATGTTGAATGCAAATACGACTTCTGTGGGCCCGCAGCAAGCCATCCATCTACAGGCGATCGCCAGCAACTGCATGTGATCACGCGATTTGAGTACCAAAAATCGACGCGCGTTTAGCCAATAATGTGTTATTATGTGAGGATGTTAACACACGTGCACTCGGACGGGATATGATGAAGTGGTGAAATTGCAGCGGTGTTTTGTGCAATAAAAATTTGTCGAAATATTAATTCTATAAATCAATTGACTGACCTGTGATGATATATGAGGTATAGGATACATGAGACCGAAAATTAATGTGCGCCTGCGTTGTTGGCATGCGAATTTTTCACTGCACCCAGTGCTTGGACAGGATGATGAACAAGGTGAACAATTAGCACATCCATGGCTCTTTGAAAGCTGCCATCGAAAGCCGCATACAATGAGCCGGAGATGGGAATGCTTGGTGGGATCATGTTAAAAATTGAGTGCACGCAAGGTTAGAGGGAACAGCCATAGTCGCATAAGGCGAGTCGAGTCACCCGTCGTGAGGGGAGGCTATATATATAGGAAAGGGAATGTGGCTTGCAGCAGGCTTCAAGCTTGAGGGCACGCCGAAATGGAGAACGTGGCCTTGTATAACAATTTTTAGCCAACAGCTATGCGGACAGTAGCAATTGGGGTGGCGGGAATGTGAAGGAAGGAAAGGATAGCAATCCAGTGGTGGATCAGCTCTAAAGACTTCGTTTTGGGTCTTCGACATTTCTGGTCAGAAGCAAAGCAGTCTATGTCTAGCGGTACTCAAAATATTGCCAAGCTTTGCTGTATCTTCTAAAGGAAGCAACAACAATATGATAGTAGTACACCGAGTCCTTCGAACCGTTCACAGATGGATCGTGGAGATGTGTGTCAGCATCTTTCAAGCTGAAAGTAAAGAGGGCCCCTCAAAGGCACCAACTGCAGTCCCATTCTGCGCACACTCAAAGCTCTAAGTTAACCACCTGGTTGGCCTCTATAGCAGCGTGTTCTTTGAGCAGGAAAATCGACAGTCGATCTTCGATAGAGCAGAGATCCTAAAAAAATATACCCAAGAAGTCCAAATCGACACCCACCATTGAATTGAAAGCATCAATAAAGATGAGATATACAGACATAACTAGATTTCGTGTTCACCCCCCAAACTTCATCTGTGTAGGATTACAATTACAATCATTCATTAATTGAACTATTTCAAAAATGTGTAAGCCTTGGAATGCACATACTAAATATTTCTTTTTTGAATCTAGCGCCTATCTACTAAGTTTTGTAATATTTAATTTTTGTATACTGTTGATTTGTAGTTGAAATTCACCTACAATAGCGGGTGACAATAAAAAAATCGATTAAAACGTTGTGAACTAGCCTATCAGTTATTGAATTTCATCGTATTGCCAATATTTGTTTATTTCATTAGTTAGTTATTTATTAGTTTTAGATTTTATTAAGCAACAAAGTAAGTAAGTTCATGCAAGAGTTGGGTGAAGATCTTTGCATTCCACTGATAAACAAAAGAGCTCTGGTTTCAAGAGTTATGGATCATTTTCGTACTAGAATTGCAATAGAATGTATTTTGGGCGTTCCAGCTCGAGAGCTACAAGAACCCTTCATACCAGATGATCTGACCGATCGGAATGGATCTGGTCGCCCAACGCAAAAAGGACAATTTTTTGTGAGGAGAAAAGTATGCGCCCCTTGGGGGAAAGTTTGCGTACAGTGAAAAAAAAAAAAATTGACAAGTTCACAGTCTTACGCAAACAAAATGTCAAGATTTTTATACAAAATAATATTTTTGTTTTGTGTTTTGCAACATATTAGTATTTGAGTACCTATTTCCTTTCTAGTGTTAGTTTTTGTTTCTGCTAATAATTTTACCTACTGATAGTATTTTCCATTTAGTTATAATGTAAATAAATACAAATTCATAAAATAAAAATACGAAAAAGTAAGTTTATTGTTTTATAACATTTAGCAATATTTACTACAGAAACAAGTGATTCCAATAGAAACAAACACAAGCTTCTACTTATGCGTGCATATTGTCAATATTATCCTTAGATTAAACAATCTTTGAAGACGAATTCCAAATACATCATCGGGTAAATGTAAATCTATACCCAGGTGTATACAGTCAATGTGGTCGAAATATACTAAAAATTAAGTAAATTTTGGCAAAATAAGATATCAAAAAATGTTCTTACTATCTCTTTCCGAGAGTACAGATCAATTTAGAGGGAGTATTTTTTATTTTGAATTTTTATTTATACTCATTGGCCGTTGGCAATAAAATATATTAGATGGCACTTTTGGAAATAAAAATCAACTATAAGTCTAAATTATAAGAAATAAAGCATTCGATTTGGCTTTAAGTTAGGAAATAGTTAGTTGGAGTCACCGACCCGGGGCAATTTTCAAAAATCTCAATATTTTCGCAGATTTGCATGTAACATGATTTTACTAATAACAATGGAAAAGAGTTTCAATTACAATGGATTTATATGAGTGCAAGTTTTCTTGCGGTCAACTCAATACACTCAGTGTCACAATAGCTAGCAGAAGTTTTTTGTTAGATTTATTTCATTTCCATGAAATGCTAGGAGGGATTAAGAGTTCACTGCCTGTAGATTCGATTTCTTTTTCTATTCCTAAGGTCCAATGCATATTTAATACACTTCTTTTATATGTTATCCTTGATTAGTACTTTCATCCAATATTCGGAAGTTTCGGTTAGAATGTTTTACAGGTTCTGTGTGTAATGCGATACCTAACGAAAACGCTATACGAGTAAATGTTTTTGTAACTTTTGCATCTTACAATATTTTTGAATGAAATTGTTAATCCTTTCGGAAATGTTTTCAAAATACATGAAAGTTCATTATAAAGGGTGATTTTTTAGCTGGTTTGGTTTTGGCAACACTGGTTTTGACAGCTGACGTGTGTTTAGTACCTTGTGTCACTGTCAAACAGCTTCAGTTTGGTTTGCAATTTAACCATGGATCGTCTTACAAATGAACAACGCTTGCAAATTATTGAATTTTACTATCAAAATTCGTGCTCGGTTCGAAATGTTCATCGCGCGCTGCTTCCATTTTATGATCGGCATTCTCGACCTTCTGAGCAGTCTATTCGGAAGTCGGAAGATTGTGACCAAATTTCGCACCAAATTTACTTTGTTGGACATTAAACCACCAACACGTTTACGTACTGTGCGTAGTGAAGAAAATATTGCGGCCGTATCAGCTAGTGTGACAGAAGACCGCGAAATGTCGATTCGGCGCCGTTCCCAGCAGTTAGGCCTTTGTTACAGCACTACGTGGAAAATTTTGCGGAAGGATTTGGGCGTAAAGCCTTTTAAGATACAGCTGGTGCAAGAACTAAAGCCAGCCGACATACCACAACGCCGAATTTTTGGTGAATGGGCTCTTGGAAAGCTGGCCGAGGATCCGCTTTTTTATCGAAAAATTGTGTTCAGCGATGAGGCTCATTTTTGGTTGAATGGGTACGTAAATAAGCAAAATTGCCGCATTTGGAGTGAAGATCAGCCAGAAGCATTGCAACAGCTACCAATGCATCCCGAAAAAGCCACTGTTTGGTGCGGTTTATGGGCCGGCGGCATTATTGGGCCATATTTCTTCAAAGATGATGCGAATCGCAGCGTTACTGTCAATGGTGAACGCTACCGAGCGATGATAACAAACTTTTTTTTGCCCGAAATGGAAGTTCTTGACTTGCATGATATGTGGTTTCAACAAGACGGTGCCACATGCCACACAGCACGCGAAACAATGGCGCAATTGCGAGGCGAGTTTGGTGAACAGTTAATTTCACGTTTCGGGCCGGTCAATTGGCCGCCTAGATCGTGCGATTTGACACCATTAGATTATTTTTTGTGGGGGTATGCCAAGGCTAATGTGTATAGGGACAAGCCCGCTTCGATTGACGCACTGGAAGCCAACATCCATGCATTCATTCGTGAGATACCGGCCGATATGTGTGAAAGAGTATGCCAAAATTGGACTCAGCGGATGGGCTACCTGAGACGCAGCCGCGGTCAACATTTGCATGAAATTATCTTTAAACATTAAATTGCAAAGTTCAAACTATCGATTCAAATAAATATTTCATTCATTTTTTCGAATTTTTTGTGTTTTTTTTTTAAAATAAGTTCTAAACCTCTTAAAAAATCACCCTTTATATATGAAAGTTCATTATGATGCAGATAAACAAGTTAAAAGTCAAATTGAGGGCTTTTAGTGAACCTCCAATTTGATTTCTTTAAAAATGAAAGCATGCGAATATTTTTATCAAAACAGAAAATTTGGTGATCGAGCGTTGTTCAAGTACTTACCTATTGTTATTGTTAAATTCGTGTGGAAAACGAAAGATGGCATCATTTTAAAAAATTAAATTGCTCATGCATTTTGGAATTGTTTTACGCGGTTTGATGTACATAACCTTAAGAAAACCAATGTATAAAATTTAATTAAGTTAACCATTTTATTACCTTTTAAATACATTTTGTTCACATATCGCATATATCATTTACGAGAAAAATTCAAATTTTGAAATTTCTGTGCAAACTAAGAAATGGCTCTGAACTTTAAGCCCACAAACTTTGAAAACAAAGTTTGAAACAAATCCGCCTAGCTGTAGGCCTCAGAACCTGACGGACGAAATTGCGTAATATGACATAAAATTTATGAACATCTCGAAATCATTCGAAATTTTGTACGAAAATAAATTCCTCGTATACGGAAATAAAAAATACAATTGAGCCCGAAAATATACAATCGGAACTAAGTTTTCCTTACAGTCCACACTATTCATTTTTCATCCCTGCCTCTGGGGATATGGTGGATACCTGTCCATATCGAAAGACGAAGCCATGAACTTTCTAACAAGCCAGAGCAGGTATAAACTAGAGCCCGCATCGGTAAGAAAAGTAGGCGCATCCACGTAAAAACTTCTAAATGAAAAAAAAAAAGTCTAAAACCTTGCAAAACCTCCAAAGGCTGAGACAAGCATACTCTCGGATGTTTGTCAGACGTTCGCGAGAGGTGACGCAGCGGAAAAAAACCATACCTAAGATGGAATTTTAGATTCAAACCTATTCATAGAAGCAACTTCAATATTTGAAGAGCTCTAAGGTGGATGCTTTTGAATAAGCTAATTGTCCAATTGGTATGTTGTCAAAACTTCCATGACTTACTAGAACTTTCTGATATCAGACTTTCTGATCTTTACAGGTTTTTGAGGACATCAGGATGGCTGCAGGGCGTCGAGTAAATACAAGAAGAAGAAGGAGAGACATGAGCTAACTATCTACAACACCAACGGTTAACCCCCAGAGGGCATCACGAGGACCTAAGTGTGGTATAGTAAGCTTTACCCTGCTCTACCAACGTGTAAACCTAGCCTAACCTATGTTCCCAGAACTAGCTCGGCGCGCTCCAGAAAATGTTGACTATGACGAATCCCTCTAAGTCGAATTTTCACGGGAGATCAAAATTAGTTCGAGTTAGAGGGATTTCTGGAAAAATTCGAGTTAGAGGGATTTACTATATTTTTTTTAGCGAATTTATTTGCACCTGCAACTGTTGCACATTTCATTTTTTAAGTAGAATATGTATACATATCTAAATGCATTACACAACACAACGTGTCGTCGCGACGCAACACTTGCGGGAGGGAGATATATTTTTTTTTTTGATCTTGTATTCTTCAGACGAAAAATTTAACTTGGAGGAATATTTTAATAGGTCAAGAATCAGAAGAATAAGTTCGAGTTGAAGGGATTTTCGACTTAGAGGGATTTCGAAGAGGATGACTTTTCTATGCAAAATTGAAGGGAATGCATAAATTGGTTCGAAAAATTCGAGTTAAAGGAGGTTCGACTTAGAGGGATTCGACTGTATATAAATTTGTAGGCCCTAGTGCATTCATAAACCAATCTACCGACCGGTAACAAAATAAATACTCCACACGCACGTGATCTTACTTTCAACAGCATATGGATCAAAGACATTCGTTCTACAGTATTCTAGTAGAATAAATAAAACGAAAAGAAAGGCAAAAGGAAAAATAACCTCAGAAGATGATCGAACAACTTAAAGGACTACTACAAATGATATTGTCGTCGTTGTATCAAGAAGAACTAAAAAAAAAAAAAAAAAGTGGGGGAAAGGAAAACCCGTACAACAAAGGACATCGTGTGTTCCATGGTTTTACAGATTTTGTTTTCCTTCGAAGGACTGCAACATCAGTATTGAGTGCATCTCGCCCGCATGCTGCATCCACTTACGTTACGCTACGTTTTGATTTTGTACTCATTTTAAGTTTGAGAGGAGTCAGCTCATTCTTATTAGAAACGGAACACCAAACCCTACCCAATCCTAAGCAAAGTAAGCTGACGATTCGCTTTTCGCTATACCAAGTCCTCATTTTTGCTCACTCAATGAACATTCGAAATTTGGATGCGGGTATATAAAAACCAGCGAAATAATTTGTTCAAACTCAAAGTGGGTGCAAGGAAAACTCCCTGTGGAAATATTTTACCGACAGGGTTTTTTTGCCTAATAAATTATTTATTCCTACTCCTAACCTACTTGCTCCTATCTCCCACACCCTACTCCTACAACCTACAGAACATACTTAACTCATGCTGACAGTATAGAGAGTGCGAGTGCGAGTGCGTGCGTAATGTAAAATCTAAAATGTAATGTGCCTGGTCGCCGTGTTAGTGCTGGTGCTTGTGCAGAACGAGTGGATCTTTCACGGCGTAAAACACCCTCAACGCGAGCGCAAAGTGAACGGAGCAATAGTTTGCAGCGGCAGACCTATAGCTAACCTGTTTTTTTTTGTTTTGCTGTTGGCTGGCATTCGTCTTTTGCTATGGTTTTGTTTGGTTACCATCAGCAACAGAGGGGTAGTGCTGTATTGTACACTGATCGTATGGACAGCAGGTACCCAGACCCACTCATCCAAGTTCCAACGACGAAAGAGTACAAAAACGAACAGATTCAGGACGAAGGGTATCATTTCGGAATCAGATTCCACACAGTGAACATTGCTTAGCGCAAACTCTGCAATATAAAAAACAAACGATTCCATTGTTCGCCGTTTGAACGATCGACGAAAGTATCTTTGACTACTCCGCACAGTCGTATCTCGTATCAGTCGAGTTTGACGTTCCGAGGGCGTAGGTTGTATGCGGATACAGTCCTTTAAATAGAAATTGTCTGAAAAAGTGATACTCAGTAATGACAAGTGTTTGTGCGCAAAGTTCCCAAATGATGCAGTGCCACGAAAAGTACATCATGGCTCCAGCTGGTTCCACCATTGTTTACCAGCAGCTCAAGCATATCGCCCCGGCGCCAGCGAATTCAAAAATCACCACCATCCTTGGGATGAATGGCAGTAATATGATGTCCAGCTCAGGTGGACCGATCGCCAAGAAAAAGTACACCTACAACAACATGCCGTATGGTGAGCAGATGCCATCGGTAGCCCGGCGCAACGCTCGCGAGAGAAACCGTGTGAAACAAGTGAACAACGGATTTGCCACCTTACGTCAGCACATCCCATCGACCATTGTCAGTGCTTTGTCGAGTGGTGGCCGTGGTGCCAGTAAGAAACTGAGTAAAGTCGACACCCTTCGCATGGCTGTGGAGTATATTCGCGGTCTTAAGGATTTGATTGACGATTGCGACAGCCAGGGGTCGTCCATTGGCTCTGCGTCACCGTCATCCAGCTACTGCCCGAACGAAGATGAATTTGTGCTACAAAACTCGTACAACTCGGAAGCGTCTGCGTCTCCAACACCATCGTACATTTCTGACGTCTCTATTGGCAACAGCAATGGATACTTGCAGTCATCCCGAACCACCGATGAACATGTCCAGTTCAAATTCGAGCCCTTCGACAACTACGATCCGATGAGTGCTGACACCGCCGACGATGAAGACATTTTGGACTACATCTCGTCGTGGCAGGAGCAGTGAACTTGTTCATCAGTGTGTACATAAATTAAAAAAACAAAATTTTCTACAACGAGACAATAATTGTCCAGTGATCCTTAAATTAAGTCACTTTGCAAATTTTAAACAATTTGTTCCTGATTCCTGCGAATCTCTTGTATAAAGTTCTCTAGTCAAGAATTGTAAATAGTTTTGTAAATTGTACTTATGTGCCTTAAGTAGTAGTTTTAAGTTATTTTAATTTTAATGGAAGACAATGATTTAAGTTTTTTCTTATTATTTCTAAGCAAACAAATGGAAGACACTAAACTTTAAATTTTAAGATTATTTTTACGAACGCATATATTTTTTACATTAAAAACAAAACCTGTTACCAAGAAAAATCAATTTGAAGTCTTATTTCGGCACAGGTTTTCAAAGTTTCTTATTCAAGGTTGAAGGAGATGAACTCTTTTTTTTTAGCTTTGGAATTGGTTCCTAATGGTAAGCTTTGAAGCGACTGCTTCATATCCAGCGCTATACACTAGTCCTCTAGACTGTAGAGTGTCAGTTTTATATAGGTACCTGAATAGTGTACTGTCTATTCCTCATTCTGCTGTCAAGACAAGACCAATCAAGGGCAGCTCCAAAATCGTATTTTAGTATTCATCTCGAAAGTTATGAGGAGTCTTCCCTCTAACGCCTACCTAATTGTGGTAAAAAACATTTTTGAAGGTTTTTATAACTTTTGTGTGCAATGAACGAAGTCTTGACGCTGGAGTGAAACGAAGAATATACAGTTTACGTCTATTTTTCCAGCCTAAAATATATTGTTGATCGGATCCTGAAAAATTTCAAAATGGGACCCGAGCCAAAAAGGGGCCCCCACATAAAAAAATATTATTAATAAAAAAGCAGAGGAAAAGCATTTATTTATAATGAAAATTGAAGGTATTTGCAATCGTGTGCTTATAAAGTTGTCTTGAATCGTGGGTAGTTATTTCCCAAAAAAAAAACTCGGTTCGACCAAATTGTTCGTACATTTCCTTGAGAGCACAGGTAGGTAGAGTTGTTTACGACTTCTTCTTTTGTAATTTGGAAATGAAATTTTTAAATATCATTATTTTACCAAACTGAATCGTTCAATGCGGCCGACTCAGACTACGGACTATTGTACTAGAAATATTTTAAGAACATTTTTGTGCTAAGTAATCTAGCGAGAGATGTACTCATTTGATTGAAAATTAAATAAAAAAAAATATACGGAAACCTTTAGCTCTGACATTCGTTTCTCAGGCGCTGCTCGGGTCACTAGCAATGATTTTAACCAATGCAACATTTCCATCGATTTGGCTTTTCATCTGCTTCTCCTTCGTAGAGCTTTACAGTTTGCGCTTGGGGTCTTCTACGCAATCGTCCACTTTATGACCCCATTTTCGACGACAGTTTTTTGAATCTAGCTCTTTTTGAATGAAAGTTTGATAAAATTTTGTGACACTATGATCAGACGTTTTCGCGATAGACACGAGACTGTTAAAAACCCTTAACCCTACATTCATAAACTATTGTTACATCGTTCATAAACATACGTCTGTGAGACCTCTTACTTTCAAAGTAATCTTACTTACTCTCTACAAAGATTTTTGCAAAAAAAAAAAAAAATATATGTAGTTTACTTTAGCGAACATTTATTTAAATAATTAAAAGCATAAACAATGAAATTCTTTCACTCGGCGCAATCTTGACACTTATTCCCGCGATGCTCCCCGCACGTGGGACGTTAACAGGAGATGCAGAAAAATCTTGTTTTACGATTTTTCTTGGAATCGCAGAAAACAAATTTGTTTTTGTTGATTTTCTGGGTTCACTGGAACAAATGTCAAAGTATCACCTAAAATGGCATCAAGGTTCCGTTTTAGGCATCGGCTCAAAGTTGGTACTTCGCGACGATGATGCAACCAGGACCCTATCAATTTGAGTGACACCTCTTTCACAAATGCTCGCCTTATTAATAGTTTTGTTTATTACGGCTGCTATTATGGACGTGGATTGCAAAAGAATTGACAATAGACATATTTATTATGCCAAAAAAGTAGCATAGTGGCCATCTTTGTGTTTTCGGGCTGCAAAACATATTTTGACACATTTGGTCAAATGTATCTACTGCACTCCTCGTTGAATTATAAAATTCTAATAAAATATACACGGAAAGAATTTTAAGATCAAATCGAGAAAAATAAGCGCAGAATCACGAAAAGTTTGTCTAGTTTTAGAGCTTAGCTAAGGATTTACTGATTCACGACTTTTTTTTCGCAATTCTAGAAATTGTACGAAGTGAAGATATTGACCCTCAAAAGTCGTGAATCAACACTTTTCATTATCAATAATGCGATCAAACGAGAAAAACATATTGCCATAACCGATCGCAAATTGACACAAATAGTTATCAATTTGATATTACATGGATCGTAAATTGCAAAAATAATTCGTAAATTACCACTTTTCTGTTGTGAATTACGATTTCCTCCCTTAGCAAAATACAACCATTTAGCCTTGAATTGCAACTGAATAGTGTTGATTTGCGAACTAACAGGAGTAGATTTACTACTTCAGAAGTTGCAATTTACAAATTTTCAATCGTAAATTGCAACTTATTTTTATCAATTTGCAATTCATATTTTGCAATTTACGTTTCTTGAGTAGTGATTTGAAGAATCGCCGTATTAAATTGAAAATGTTTTGTCGTGAAATTAGAAAACTTTATTCTCAATTTGCAACTTATATCTTGTGATTTACAAATCAAAATTCATAGTTTTATTAATTAGGTTTTTTTCGTATTCCTCCTGATATCCAAGAAAATCATACGGCGCCATATCGTCCGGAGACAACGGGATTTGTCTGGGGTGGTTTTTCGGTCTATTTAAAATACAAAAAAAATATTTAGATGAACTTGACATTAATACGAACCTTTAAAATTCGTTTCAATTACATATTTTAGAATACATTCCAATTGATACTTCTTTTCTAATAGCAAGATGTAACTTCTGAAAAAAAATACAGATTTATATGCATAGGTACTTCAGGGTTTTTGGAATTCAATAGGTACTTACAAAATGTATTCCAGAATGCTTTATAATTAGTAGGACACTCACTATCCATACGAATTAGTTATATTTAAATTTAAACAACTTTAACCCGACTGCTTTAAACAAAGATTGAATACCGACTGCCTGTCTCTGCACCGATACGCAATGTGCACAATGAAGATTTGGCTTCATGATTACAGCTGTCTAGCAATACCACATACATACATTCATCCATAAAAAGAAAGGACTTAAAAGGATTTCGATAGGTACATGGACTATGAACTGTGCATAAAAAAAATCCACACATCAGGTAGTTGATTCCATGGAAATTACAAAAAATATTTTGCAATTTACGACTTCTCTACGTCAATATACGTTTTCAGTTTCATGTGTTAAATTATTACAAGATTTTATTGATTCATCATTCAGTTTTGGTAAATCACCAAATATTTTTCGCAATTTGAGATTGTGAAGTGGTGTTTGAGAAATTGACCTATTAGAGTGGTAAATTGCGCCAAACAATCTCGCAAATCACTACAAATAAAAGAAGCTCGAATTGATACTTCTAATCGCAAATTACAACAAACAGAATTTGGTATTATCCGCCGTTTTCAATGTCAAATTACCAATTTCTGTATCAATCCATGAAAACTTCGTTGTGATTTGCGACAAATATATAAATCGTAAATTGCAACTCAAAATTTTGCAATTGGTGATTTTCAATTCTTTCCGTGTATATACATACATAGTCCTTTCTATGAAATTTCCGCAAATCAGTTCATTGTACAAGGTAATATATAACTTGCAACAATAAAAATTTGTAACACTATTCATACTGTTTTAGGAAGGTACTGAGATTGATTAACAGAAAACGTCTCCGACCCTGTAGTCCACACTGAACCTTGACGGAAATATTTTGTTAATAATTATTCAGATCGACAATTTTTCATAATATTTTTCGTGTTATTGAAGATTTAATATTCAAATTAAATAACATTTCTTTAACTGCTGTCTGATTTCGTATTGTATTCAAGCCAATGAAATTTTGTCATATTAACAAACTGAAGTAGTTGACAAAACGGTATCCTGTACGTGATTTAGAAAATCAGTTATTCAAATTAACACTTTTCCATAAAATATTTCTTCATATTGAAGATTAAATATTCAAAATCAGTAAAGTTTCTTCAATTTATCTGTCTATTTATTTTATTATTCAAGCGGATGAATCTATTTTCAAGTTATTGAAAAAACCGATATTTTTAAGGTTATACTGGCAAAAATAGTTTAGGTATTTTTAAAGAATCAGTTATTCAAATTAACAATTGTTTATCAGATCTCTTCAATTTGAATAAATTTCTTTAAATGGAGGAAGACGTTTTCTTCAGATTTAAAAAGTAATCAATTTGAGGAAGTTTCATTAAAATGTAAATGTTTATTGTTGTGTTAGAAGTGAAACATTTTATTCTTGTAAGTGATGTGTGTAGTGCGGATTAATAGTATCGTGTTCGTGTCAAGCTAAACAAATAAATAGGTAAGTAAAAAATGTTTGTTCAAAAACACATTCGAATATGCAATACCTTATGATTTTCTCTTACTTCAGATGGTCGCTGCTGTGTAATTAATAAATATAAAAAATTATTAATTATAAATCAATTAAAAACTTTAAATTATAAATTATTTATTATTATCTTAATTACTATTTTATTATTATATTCATTATAAGTTGTTTGTAAACTTTTAATTTATTAATTTCTTATTTTTATTGCAATAACTAAATATTCTTACAAATCCATTGAATACTATAATACATCATAAATATAAATAAAAAAACATATTTTTAACTTAAACATATTTATTTGTTTCAATGGGACTTGAAGATTTTAGTTGAAGCAAAAAAAAACATGAAATTTAGGAATATTTCATCAATTTCAACAAAAACTTATTTGTGGAATAAAAAAATATTTGTCATGGAAGCGGTTTCAAATTACTGCAAGTTAGCATCAAACTGGAGAGCAGCATGCATTAGTTTGGGTGGTACAGAATTTTTAAATAAAATAAAACACTTAAAAGTCGGTCCCTTAAATGACTTTTAAGTGTTTTATTTTACTTAAAAACTCTGTAGCTCTCAACAAAACAATGGTATTCACTTAGTCCAATAGATAGTCTTATGCCATTGCTGTAAAAGTATCAATTCGGACATGTCGCATACAGTCGCCCTCCGTGGCTGGGTCGGATACAGCGTAATCTTCCAATTGTCGTCTAGTTTTTCGACCATTTTGAAACTGAAAGTCTTTAATACTCACGGTCAAATGACAAACCAAAGTGATCACAAATCATCTGCCAGATGTCAATTTTGTCAAATTGTCGATTCAAAATGCAAACTTTTAAGAAAATACCTCTTCGTTTTTGGTGATTTGATTGATGGATCGTATTCAAAATTTTGATCTCATAAGACCTTCTCTTTAAAAAGAAGTAGGCACAAAAAAGCGGACCCACTCCTCATTTTCTAGTCCTTGCAATATTTAACAAAAAGTTTGTTAAGGCCAGTGTACTTTTAAACTCCGCAACGAAAGCAGTCACAAATGCCAAAAAGATACTGGGCTTTAAATATTTCTTCCTAGTGAAGGTGTCATTCCCATTGTCCAATTTTACCCACATTTTGCTGTCGTGTTGGGATGTTTTGCAGGCCTAAAGGTTACTTGTTAGTTCGCGAGGGAATTTTGCTGCGTAGCTACCTTTTTACCGCGTAGATTACGCGATTGACTAGAGTAAATATTTGCAGGATCTCAGGGTTGGTGTCACTGCTGGAATTTATCCCAAAGGCTCGGATACCTATGCAAAATGTAGTCTGCCAAGTCCGACGTTTAATCTAAGAACGACGAATTTTTTTCCGTGGAGATTGGGGTTATATATTTTCCTTTCATTTGAAAGTGTACTGTTTGGTTCTAATAACCGTCGATAGTCAATTGGATCTTAGTACAGTCATCATCCTAACTTAGTCGGTAAATCGGTGTCCTTGTGTCATGTAGTTAATTTTTTGTTGATAGTGGGTAATGCCTACTTCCATCATGTGGAAGTTAATGAAGAATGGTGTCCTGTATGAAAAAATAAAAAATAAATGTTGAAATCGTAGTCCCTAATTCACATCTTTCTGCAGCATACTACTTTCGCATTCCCTGTTTGATTCGCTAAAGTGTAAGTTGGATTTTGAAATACAATTCCTTGTAAGGATAAAAAGAAGCCCGTAACTTTCTTATTGTGTGTTTTTTTTTTGTGCGCAAACCTTTCGGTCTCCTTTTTCAGTTTTCCTATTCCTCTCGTTTCCATAAGCAACATAGGTTATGTTGTTTTTGTGTACAGTGCTGGATTTCTACTGCGTGAGCAGTGCAGACCCGAAGAACACCGAAATGATCCTTTGAATGGCAGGTATAAAACTGAGAGTATAAAAATGATGACATTCAGGACGAAGGGTATCATTTCGGATTAGATTCCAGACAGTGAACACCATAAATTTAGGCATAGATCCTGTTCCATATTCGAGTAACTTTTGTTGGTGATCTATCAATGAAATCGTATTTTGCGTAGTTATATCCTTTGAGTGCGTGTAATTGTTGAGCAAATATAGTAAACATTATAACAACAAGTGCGTGTCCCCGAAATTCCCACACGATGCAGTCAAAATACATCATAGTTCCAGCAGGCACCACCATCGTGTACCAGCAGCATAAGCAAATCGCTCCAGCGCCAGTAAATCACAAGGCACCCTCCATCCCTGGTATGAACGGATGCAATATGATGTCAAGCTCTGCCGGACCAATGGCCAACAAGAAGTACACCTACAACAATATGCCATATGGAGAACAATTGCCATCGGTAGCCCGGCGCAATGCACGTGAAAGGAATCGTGTCAAGCAGGTGAATGACGGATTTTCCACCCTACGTCAGCACATTCCATCAACCATTGTCAGTGCTTTGTCGAGTGGTGGCCGTGGTGCCAGTAAGAAACTGAGTAAAGTGGACACCCTTCGCATGGCTGTGGAGTATATTCGCGGTCTCAAGGATTTGATTGACGATTGCGACAGCCAGGGGTCGTCCATTGGCTCTGCGTCACCGTCATCCAGCTACTGCCCGAACGAAGATGAATTTGTGCTACAAAACTCGTACAACTCGGAAGCGTCTGCGTCTCCAACACCATCGTACATTTCTGACGTCTCTATTGGCAACAGCAATGGATACTTGCAGTCATCCCGAACCACCGATGAACATGTCCAGTTCAAATTCGAGCCCTTCGACAACTACGATCCGATGAGTGCTGACACCGCCGACGATGAAGACATTTTGGACTACATCTCGTCGTGGCAGGAGCAGTGAACTTGTTCATCAGTGTGTACATAAATTAAAAAAACAAAATTTTCTACAACGAGACAATAATTGTCCAGTGATCCTTAAATTAAGTAACTTTGCAAATTTTAAACAATTTGTTCCTGATTCCTGCGAATCTCTTGTATAAAGCTCTCTAGTCAAGAATTGTAAATAGTTTTGTAAATTGTACTTATGTGCCTTAAGTAATAATTTTAAGTATTTTTAACTTTAATAGAAGACAATGATTTAAATTTATTTTTTAACCAAATGGAAGACACTAAACTATATATATTAAGAATGTTTTTACGAATGCCTATTTTTTTTACAATAAAATAAAATACACAAATGAAAAGAAAAATGTCCTGACTCTTATTGTTGACAAATTATTTCCAGCTTCTGAATCACATTTAAATTTTAAATCATTTTTGGTCCTCTTTTGTTCACCACTATAAATGGATATAACTTATACCAAGGAACAAAATATACTGCTGTGGTAAAGTGTAATTATCTAAAGCGTCCATCAATCAGGTGTCCTTGCAGAAATGTTGAATCTAGCGTCATTGGTATCAGTTGACTACATGTCATCCCGTAAGAATATTACATCCACCTTCAGATGTCTTGCAATGGTAAACATCTGATCGTTGGTAAGATATATGTGACGATCTTGTGGTATGTCACAGCCTGCAAAATGTTTTTGTTTTGTTAGATACCTATTCGAAAATACTAAATTTAAAAAGGTGTGTCCCTAAGTAAGTTCAATGAAACTAATGGCCCTGTAGCTCCAGAGGAGTATTTCGTAGGTCTGTCGAAATCAAAGGTGGGATTCTCTAAGATGAACGTGTTCAATCGTTTTCGCTAACTCGAATGTTTTGCTTCATGTTACTTTACAAATGGGTTGGGGTCAAGATTCTGGTTGGGTCAAAATTCTTTTTACAAAATTCTGTGTTTCAAAAGATTTTTCAGAGATGGAGAGAACATTTTGTTTTCTAATTGTAACTCCTCTTTTCTTAATTTTTATTTGTAGCCTTGTTTCTTCCTGGGAGGAAAATAAAAAATGTCGTGGGTATTTTTTTAAAAATACGATTTTATTTTATCTTATTATAGAAATACGAAAGTAAACAAAAGAAGCGACACTGCTCTTGATATTTTTTTAGGAAGACTGAGGAAAAGTCTTTGACAGTCCACTAAACCATCAACCGCAGCGTAACAGTAATTATGACGAACCTCATAGGAGAATGGTCTTACAGTATTCGAAGATCCTACCGAGTCGATTGTCGAAGGAATTTTGTTAAACATCATTTCGGCTGTCCTTGCCGAAATGAAGTATAAAAAGAAAACAAATGAAATTATAATAAATAAAAGTTGGAATTTCTGATCTGTTTTAAATAAAAATTAGCATTTTTTTTTCAATAGATATTGTTTTTTTTTTTCAAATTTGTTGTCAATATTTAATCTATTTTTTCTCGTTTCTTTTTAATTTATATTTTATTTTTATTTAAAAATAAAAAGTAAATAATTTGTATTGTTTTATAAATTTAAAATTGTTTTTTTTTATATCTGCTATTTTTATCGTCGTTTGCATTATTTGTTAGTTGGAGAAAAAGCAGAATTTTATTGCTTTAAATTAAACAAGAAATAATGCTTTTTCGTTTTATAACTCTTTTGATTATGATTTCTTCAATATAAATAACTTTTTGCGGCTTTAGCATCCACGCATTCTTTACAAATAAGGTGTTAAAATTACGTCTCTTATAAGGCAATACTGCTCGTGGCCACTTTGTGTGGAAAGACTCCGCATAAGTAAAATACATTTTTTTAGGGTTAAATGATATATTAATGCAGAACCTGAAAAGGAAAGGGTACATTCAGGTCCTGTCACGACTCAAAGCCTTATGAAAATTATCCTAAAACTGTGCTATTCAAACTACACTGCTTCTTAAACGTTTACGACCAGGAATACGAAAACGAAACGAGTTACGCAGAGCAAATTTTCGCTTTCGTTTGATTTCTTTCATTTTTGAAAATGCAAAAGAGCTTTTCGTTTCTTTTTTTTTACCGGAAACCAACTCAGTTTACTCTTTTAGTTGTTCTTTGAAAAGTTCGAGGTATAACAAGGCAGCTAGTAACAAGCCTCTTCAGTTGCAAGTTGGTTGAGCTCATTTTGAAATGTGTGAACCCTGACTTTGTCTTCCAACTGTTGAACTATTATCAGTAGCGGTATATCCAAAGGATCAAACCTCTTTCTTCGCCATTACGATCATCATCATCTAGGATGCTCCTATCGCTCGACATTTCATTAACGGCTTTAGATCTTTTCAGACAATCTCACAGGAAAGTAATCGGACTTGATTTAGTGGACGGCTACCAAGGATTCAATGGCACATATCGCAAGCCCGGTTTGGAGACATGCGTTTAGCATTATGAACCCATTGAAGCATGGAACGCTTCCTTCAGATAATTGGCTGCTCAGCATTGCATTATGAAACCTCTAGTGCTTATCGTTCGCTCTCTTTTTCTTCCTTCTGCTAAGCGGACTGCTGAGATGGAGATTATCGAATCAGGGCTTCTTGTATTTTTTTCTTCAAATCTGCACAATTTTTCAATATATAATGCAAATTACAAAAATCGAAAGCTAAAATCTGTTTTTTCGATAGGGTGATCTGTAACTTGGACTCGGTCCGTCCAGACAGAAATAACGTACGGGATAATTTCAATTAACTACAGGGTACGATTATAGCCAAGCGTACACCAGACATTTCACCGCTCTTGCTTTCGCAGATCATAATCACGCAAACATAATCGCGTCTTACTACTAAAGGGTGATTTTTTAGCTGGTTTGGTTTTGGCAACACTGGTTTTGACAGCTGACGTGTGTTTAGTACCTTGTGTCACTGTCAAACAGCTTCAGTTTGGTTTGCAATTTAACCATGGATCGTCTTACAAATGAACAACGCTTGCAAATTATTGAATTTTACTATCAAAATTCGTGCTCGGTTCGAAATGTTCATCGCGCGCTGCTTCCATTTTATGATCGGCATTCTCGACCTTCTGAGCAGTCTATTCGGAAGATTGTGACCAAATTTCGCACCAAATTTACTTTGTTGGACATTAAACCACCAACACGTTTAGGTACTGTGCGTAGTGAAGAAAATATTGCGGCCGTATCAGCTAGTGTGACAGAAGACCGCGAAATGTCGATTCGGCGCCGTTCCCAGCAGTTAGGCCTTTGTTACAGCACTACGTGGAAAATTTTGCGGAAGGATTTGGGCGTAAAGCCTTTTAAGATACAGCTGGTGCAAGAACTAAAGCCAGCCGACCTACCACAACGCCGAATTTTTGGTGAATGGGCTCTTGGAAAGCTGGCCGAGGATCCGCTTTTTTATCGAAAAATTGTGTTCAGCGATGAGGCTCATTTTTGGTTGAATGGGTACGTAAATAAGCAAAATTGCCGCATTTGGAGTGAAGATCAGCCAGAAGCATTGCAACAGCTACCAATGCATCCCGAAAAAGCCACTGTTTGGTGCGGTTTATGGGCCGGCGGCATTATTGGGCCATATTTCTTCAAAGATGATGCGAATCGCAGCGTTACTGTCAATGGTGAACGCTACCGAGCGATGATAACAAACTTTTTTTTGCCCGAAATGGAAGTTCTTGACTTGCATGATATGTGGTTTCAACAAGACGGTGCCACATGCCACACAGCACGCGAAACAATGGCGCAATTGCGAGGCGAGTTTGGTGAACAGTTAATTTCACGTTTCGGGCCGGTCAATTGGCCGCCTAGATCGTGCGATTTGACACCATTAGATTATTTTTTGTGGGGGTATGCCAAATCTAATGTGTATAGGGACAAGCCCGCTTCGATTGACGCACTGGAAGCCAACATCCATGCATTCATTCGTGAGATACCGGCCGATATGTGTGAAAGAGTATGCCAAAATTGGACTCAGCGGATGGGCTACCTGAGACGCAGCCGCGGTCAACATTTGCATGAAATTATCTTTAAACATTAAATTGCAAGGTTCAAACTATCGATTCAAATAAATATTTCATTCATTTTTTCGAATTTTTTGTGTTTTTTTTTTTAAAAAAAGTTCTAAACCTCTTAAAAAATCACCCTTTAGAAAGGTGACTTTTTTTATTGCTTACTCCACAACTCGCATTACTATCGCTCGAGTTAAAGGACATTCGAAAATATTTCGAGAAGATCTACATGACTCTCAAGAATGAACCGATTTTCACTTTCTTTTAAAAAGTATGTCACATTAGCGCCTACATGTGCCAGCCATGTGATTTACGTACACAAACACACTGCACTTCCTCAGTTGAAGAAGATAAGTTAAGGACTTAAGTCTTAAGGACATTTTTATGTGACGCCAGACAAATTTTACTTTATAAAATATGACTCTCAAAGCGAGAACGAGAGCGAGAGGTAGAGCGAACAAACAATTCGGATAAACTCTGCACGGCACGCACTTCTGATTCTTAGGTACATCCTCTAACAGGATATCGAGTTTCAAAAAGAAGCCCATAAAATTTGTGTAACAACATTTCGTACATTTTCCACGGAATGTGACAGTAGATTTACGGTCTGCCAAATGAATTGTTTATAGGAATTCATCTTGCGAGATGTCCACCCTCGGGTTACGTCCCTACTTCCATACATATTGAATGTCCTCTTAAGCTGCACTTCCTCGTTCGCTTCCTAATAGGAGCATAACAATTATCATGAATCTTAATCGCTCGGTGAAAAGATCCCTTCTGTTGGCTGTGCCAGAAAATTGCTCCTCGGGGACAATCGATGAAAGACGGTGGATAGTTGATGGTTGATAGAAGGTATGTGAATATGTGAATATCCTGTTTGTCCTATATCGCACGTGTGTTGCGTCCTATGACCATGTTCCGAAATATCTCCAGACAATGAAAATGAATACAATAAGAGCGAGAAACTGGATTGTACTTCCTTAAAGAAGAACCAAGCGAAAAGGAACAGCAGAAAAAAAAATCGTCCACCGACCAAAGGTACACACAAAGTAGGGTGGACGAAAACGGATCATTCATATGCATAATTGCGAGTATGCAAAAGAGCCTGAGTGAAGGTGACACTTCTTCCAGACAGTGGTAACATTACATTTGACGCAACAATGTAATTTGATCGTTGGATATTGCACACCCATTTCCTGTAATGCGCGTGTCCCTGCTCCTTAGTCCCTAGTCCAATTATAAAGATTTGCATGAACGGCATTTTTGGAATCTCAAATAGAGAATGCAGTCTGACTGGTTTCTCTTTTTTTTCCATTGAAAATGCCCTCATCCCTACCCTTAGGCATGTGATTAGAGAACTTCTAGAATTTCATCTGACTACTGCAGTTGTTACATTGAACAAGTGTTAACTTTGATGGAAATTTGAATACATGTGTTCAGTGTTCACTCCTTCGTCCTTTTGTGTTGGATTTTGGAATATGTGATTAATGTCTTTTTTTTTTTGGTTAGATTTATGGGGCGTTACAAAGGATTGGCACGCGTGCGCAGCAACTGCAGCCGGTCACGCATTCCGAATAACGAAACTGAAATGATATCAATTTTTTTCCGAAAGGATATTGCATATACACTATAAATATGGTTCACTGCGGCGGATATATGGCTGGCCGGAAGTTGTTATTGTGTTCCACCACGTGCATTTGTTACGCTTGACTGCGAGTCTGGTGAGCGGTGTGGTCCTTTCGAAATTACTGAACATTTTGTAACAAAAAGGAATACGAACTCAGTTTGCATGGTGAATTTACATTAGTCCTTTGGAAAATCGTGAAAATATAATAATGAGCGAATACCGACCATGGGGTGTATCAAAAGGGTTCAGGGTTTTTTTCCCCCCCTACCTAGTGATTTTAACTCGGAAGCGTTTTCAATGTGCAATGGACTGCAGAAGAATATTTAAATGGGTCCTTTGTAGTACGAGGTACCTACTCGTATATAAAAACTTTCTTCATATTATGCTGGTTTTGAAAACCCCCCCCCTTCTCTATATCAAGATCATTAGCGATCATCATCGAAGTCATAATAGGTCCCGTAGAAATAATAGCTCAACCATAAAAAATTAGTGTGCTGTTCTTAGGTTTCCCTATGGACTGCCACCCGAACTACATCTCAACAGCCCACAAAATTTATTAACTTTGAAAAGAATAAAAAGTTATAAGCAAACGACTGAAAATACGATCGCGATGATCTCGTTTAGTGCACCCGCAATAATATTTGTTAGTCACTAATGATTTGGGTTGGCACCCGAATTTAGTCGCGAATCTGCATAAAGGCAGTAGAAGCCAGTAGGTAATAGATGGTGATAGATGTATTTGATGGTGGAATGCAAGTTTGCTGAATGTGGGCTGTGTTTCAAATTGAAATCTGGACCTGGCCGAAGCTTGGACTTCGGGTGAAAGATCCTTCGAAAAAGATAGGTCCCGTTTGTGTTGACGGGCCTTGGAGGTGCAGTTTTAACCATGAGATGTGCAGCAGTAAAAACCAAGTCCAGAAATCGCACATCAATCGTCTGAGATGGTTAGGACATATATGTAGAGCGAACGGGCTAGTAGAGTCGTGAGTCTAACCAATGCAGAATAGGAGATGACCTCAATTACACACATCCGACTTGGAGAGCGCAACTGGAGGTGGTTGCGGTCCGGAATAACTGGAGGGGCTTGTTGGGGCATTTGGATTACCCCGAGATTCAAAGCCGCCTCAGGCAGACCGAACGATGATAGATTGTGAAAGTGATCATCCATTTGACCGAACACTATTCAAGCTGAAGTTCTACTACCCTGAAGACTGAAAAGGCGATCTATTTAAAGCAGCATATAAGAAGAATTTAAAGAGACGAGCTATAATAGAGCTAAACTATTGGGGAAGCTCGCTGGCTGCTACATCAATTTCGCTACAGAAACCTTTAGTAGATATCAGTAAAAAAAAAATATTTAAAAATCCAAAAAACCCGACTGACTGTATAACAAAAGAATTAAAATAAAAAGATATGAGCAAGACGTATTTAAGTACCCCCCGACTGCCTAATAGTTAGTTATAGGTACTTAAATGCGTCTTGCTCATATCTTTTTAATTCTTTTTTTTTTTTACAGTCAATCGGGTTTTTTGGTTTTTAAAATTATTTTTCTTTATTTTTTAGCCTATAACACTCCGGGGAAGAATACGAATATTTTGATACCTCACTCTTCAAAATCGGTCAAGCCGTTTAGGCTACAGGGTGTCCCTTAGGAACGTACATAGGATACGCGCGAAACACATAACCCTCCCTGTGTCCAGTCGGGTAAAATGGGATTATAGCGAAAAGCTGTCATGCGAATTCGCTAGGTATTAAATACCAAGCACAACCAACTCAAGTAAATTGAACTCAAGCACCATTTCTCCATTAATATCAAGACATGACATGATTTTTATACTTTAATACGGGTAACTTTTATTTATTATTTTTGTGGGCGCAGTGGCCAGAGTGCTCGACTATTGAGCGAGAGTTCTCAGGTTCGATCCCTAGAAAAACACAAATTATAGCTATTCTACTTTGCCAACCCAACCAAACGTCTGGCAAGCTGTCGAGAGTATAACTCTTATGAAACAGAGTCCCAATTAGGCAATTATTTTAGGTTCCCTGGATTCGCCCTAAAAGTAAAAACTCACACAAAACAAATGGGTGTAAGAAGCTAGTCCTAGAGTACTTGAGCCTGTTGCGCCTAATAATTATTAATTTTTATTAAAAGTTGTTATTAACTTAGAATTAAGTACCGCTGCTTACTATTTAACTCTTGGCAGACCGAAAGGGAGCTTAAACGTCAAACGCTTAATGTCTACTTTACCATTCTCTTCTCTAAGGGCTCTCTGTCTGTAGGGTATATATCGATGGAAACAGGGTGGTCCTACATAATATCTGTGGAGTTTGATCAAACCCACACAAGTCTTAAATCGTAGTTTTGAGATAAATGTGTTTTAAAGTTCAAAAATTTCTTCAAAATCCAGTTATTCATATTGACCTACTGCTGCAATGCAACAATAATATAAAATATTAAATGTGCAATAACCAATTTCTGAAATTTAAAAAAATTGTAACTAAAAGATATTTTAATGGAGATAAGTATGTTGTTTTGACCAAACGCTCTTTTGATTTTTTTCTCAACGGGTTGAGATAACATTAAGATATAAATTAAATTTAATAACAAGTTTTAAAAAAAAAACAAAGGTAGGTATTTATTTAAGTTTAACAACAGAAAACCAGGAATGGTATTTAAAACCAAAAAGTAAAATAGACATTTTTAATGCGAAAGAATATCCATAACATTCTCACGATGACTTTGCCAAAGCAACAATATTAAACGTGTGACCAACAAAGCAACAGTTGAGTTACATGTTGTTTTGACCACGCTATTATATGAAAAGCTTTTGCTTAGTCAAAACAGCACATGTCGAGTAATGTTTTTTTGAGCAAACGCAATAATTTGAAAAATTTAAAGCTTTTGTTGGTGGTGGAATAATGTCCTTTTGATCAAACACAATTTTTTAAATACTTGGAATGTGTGTTCAGGACCACTCAATAACTTTGGATTCGGATTACTGCAACTTAAGCTGTTAAGACCAAACGAAAATAAATTTTGTTCTAAATAGTTCTGCATACTCAACTCATTTTCGCAAAAAATGGACTTATACCTTTTTGACCAAAGATATGATGTACAACAACTTTTCTTCTATTTGACTTGGGTGGTTAAAAAAGATCTGTCCCGTGGAGTTTTCTTTTTGGTGTTCTCTTGTCGCTTCGTCAGAGAACTACTTTTTATAGTTCGATAATGAAAACACAAGGAGCCCAACTATATATTTATTGGACTTTCAATTGGTGATCAGTTTTACCAGATAAAAAATCTGAAAATCTTGTTTTTCCGAAACAAAAAATCTTTTTTTTTCGAGACTTTGTTCAAAATATAAAAAGAGCAAAATTTAAAATACAATTTTGAAGTACTTTACTACTAATACATAAATCACCTAAATATCTATAAAAAAAACGTTGGTCATAAATTAATGTTAATGCTTTTTAAAATTTTGGAGCATATTTGAATTAAATTGACTTAGAATTTCATTGCTTATATCAAGATCATATAATTTCGGTTCATTAAAGCGCAACAAGTCCTTTGTAAAGATACAAATTTCACCAACTGTTTCAGTGCCTACTCAAACGATTACGAATTTTTGTTTTATTTAAATTTGCACCAGAAAATATTATTTTAACATTTGCAAGAGGAATGTGGAAGAGATAAAATATTGAAAATAAAATCTTTTAAGACTGGATAGGCGAAGTTTCCATCCGCTGTTTTTACTCGTTAAACATTTTTCCATAAACATTTTATATCAGTTATTTTATCAAATTTGTTAATATTCATTTTTCTTTAAGAGTTGATGGAAACGTTAGTGAAACAGAAATTGTGCATGGGCTCTGTTCGATTCACATCATTATAATAATGGAATTAATAGAAAATGGTTTTCTTCAATTGAAAAGGTTCTCTTAATGTTCTAGATATAAAAAGTTCTTAATATCAAAAATAGTGAAAAAAAATATATATCTTGTAATCTGGCATCACTGTTGGTGACTTCCCGAATATGATCCTTTTGGATATCAGATCAGTCTGGAATATACATATTTATTTAATTTGAAGTAACCTTACCTAACCAGTCTAATTATTTAAGAAAAGGTGGAGCCTTTAAAAAACAAATAAATAAAATAAACTCCACAGAAAAATGTTAAACGTTCGTTTCCGTTTATTTAAATTTGAATAATTGAAAATTGAAGACATAAATCAATCATCTCCACAGGGAAAGGAAATCCACACATTATATCTATGCAGCCAAGTGAAAAAGCAATAAAGCACCACACCTATAAACAATGTCCTTACAGCGAAAATTCACAGTATTCATTAAACGCAAATAATGGTCCTGCCCGTTGTCATATTAAATTTGTTTCGCTGCGTGAAAGTCACTTGTTTTACAACCGTAGGCCGTCTTGACTTCCCCCAAACAGGTACAGCGCTACAAGTACACGAGTACCTGTCGCAGTGTCGGGGAAAATCCGACTTTGACAAAATCTTCATGTACCTGTTGAGTAAAATTTACACAAAAACAATTGCAAGACTGTACAGTGTATAATTATCGGAAACAATGCTTCAAATCCTTTTTTGCAACCTCGAAATCTGAGCGCATCCCATTGTGCAATGGAACGGTAAGAGGATAAGCGCACTGCAAGTGCACTGAGAAGATATTATTTGTAATGCCTACGGTTCTGGAAGTTGGCGAAAATCTTCGTCGTCTTCTTCAGTTTACAGTGGTCCTAGAAGAAAATCAAGATTTAAGTCATAAAACGAGGTCTTTGAGGATTGCCCAAGGATTTGTAGGTAGAGTATTCGAGTAATCGAAAAAAAAAGGACCCTCTTATTGTTCATGTGTGTACGAGTATACGTAAATAAATCGATTTCGTTTATATATTGTTTCTCTCTTCTCGGCTGTGAAGAAAACTCGTATAAAGAAAATCCCGAATAATATCATGAAATGGGAATCGGTTTTTAGAATCGTAAATCGAACTGGAATCGAGGATGAAAAGGAGCACGGAATCTTTTCTCCATTTCGGACTTTTATGCGATTGATATAAGTGAATGAATGGAAAATGGATTTTTTTTTTATTAAATTCGGATTTCCATTCATTGGCGTTGCCTTTAGACGCTCGGATGTGACAGTCATATGACCGACAAAAGTTGATTGCCACGAGTGAGTGAATCTTTTCTTTAATTTGCTTTGCGGTTTCTCTATATCATTACACAGCGTACGTCTTAGATATGGGGATAAGAAAACGAGAAAGAGCCCGCCAACAAGAACAAATCGACAATGGATCAGGACTACGATTGATGAGATATCAAATACCAAAAAGATCGATCTCTAACCGGCTCGGCTGAAGTAATGAAGCAGTATATTCGGAAATGTAGGTAGCTATACCGTGATCAGATTGATGGAATCGTTTTTTTTTTTTTTTTTTTTTTCATTCGTATCCAGCTGGGGGCTGTATAGTGAAGCTGGGGTTTGGCGTTTGACTTACTTTCTGTCGTCACACCTGTTCAGTTGGCCTGGACCTTACATACATATCGTCCTTCAGTTGCTTCGGGTTGATTGGAGTTAGTTCTTCCTTGTGTGCTACACCTAAGGCGAGGTCTTTCTCAACTGTTGATCCCGTGAGCTAGATTCGAAGCCTTTGCTGAATGGATCCATAATGCATATTCACTTAAAACGCCAGAAATTCTGAATTTTACCTAGGTCTATGTCGCTGTACAGCTTGATAAAACCGTCTCGCCTGAAATTCTCCAACGAAAACAGAAGAGGATATCATAGGACGAAAGTTTTCCCCTAGCGCTCGTTGATATTTTTATCCGATTTTGATAGAGTTCACGCTTAAGATCCGTATAACAGCATTGGGATAAATAAGGTAATCTAGAGAGTTTCCTAACAGTTTTCCGGGAGGGGCCCTACTATCAAGAGGCAAGAGTTGTTTGTCATTTGATTTCTTATGAGACAAAGTTGCATCAGATATTAAAGCAGAGTCGATGTAGACAAGGTCCCTTACTACTTCAAGTTGACAACTGCTATAATTTTTGTTAATCTTGAAAGACTCTTATTGTTGACAGCATACATGCTATCGGTCTTCATCGCCGGTAGTAGCTTCTGTAATGACACTCGAAAGCGCAGCATTTAGAGCTCAACGTGTTTCACGTACTGTGCCAATATAATTGGCATAGGCAAGTTACTAAAATAAGTGGGCACTGCAAACAAAAACTGGAGATACATCGGCTTTTTGAGAAGAAAAAGAAAAGATTGAAGTGAGAAACACTACTTCAGAGACAATATTTGGAAGTTCGAAGTTCTTCCAAATGATAATGAAAACGTGGCAAACCTTCAGATCTAAAAAATAAACCTATAAGTAAGGTATTCTAAGCTTGAGGAGATGACGAAAGACACCTTGTAGCAGAATCACCGTCGGTGTTGGGAATTTGGTTGAGATTAAGGCCGAGCTATGTTGGTGGACTAGCAAGGAGTACCCCGACCCACTCGCGATGTCCGCGAGGGGGAAACAGGTTGTCCCGTACCTATTCTAACAATCAATATCAATATGTGCTGCAGCCAAATAGGTTTCTGAGCTTAAAATCGTATACAAAATATTCTGAGGAATTGATGACTTTAACTGTTGATTTTGTTGATGAGATGGAGAGTTCGTCTATCGGTCTAGAAATACCTCACAATGAATTTCTTCCTTTTGTATTATAGACCTGGGCAGTGACATTATGGTACTGTGCTGTATCCTCAAGAACGCCTCTTCCTCCGCCCCATTTTCGGTCACGCGCCTTTGCTCATATGGAGCTATGGATTATGGGATTATGTGTCCGTGGAAATTCTAACGAGGGTAGAAAGGGATCTTATATCATCCGGTATTAGTCTCTCGGTCCTGGCTTCGCTGAAGGACGGCAAAAGCTTTTTCTGTAACACACGTACCCATGGTGACTCATCTGCTATTCACCTCTCTTGAGGCTTTTAGTCTTACGCCAAGCTTGAGCGCGATATTTACATAGGTATCAGCTAAAATCCCAGGTTCGAATACCGAAAAAACTAAAATTCCAACTTATGGATTTTTTCCGCTGCGCCACCTCTCGCGAACGTCTGACAAACATCAGAGAGTATAACTGTCATGAAGGAGCTTTTCAATTAGCCGTTTGGACGCGGCATAAAATTGTAGATCCCTTCCACTCGTCCCAAAAATGAAAAACTCACACAAACGAATGGTTGTGAGAAGCTAGGCCTAGGGTCTCTACAGACCTGTTGCGCCAACTATTTATTTATTTATTTTTATCAGCTAAAACACCAGCCGAACCTTTTCCAGGGACCAATAGCAGACCTCGTAAGCTGGTATTCAAAAAACATTGTGTTTTTTTTTTCAGACTCTATAATGGCACGGAAGACGAAGGCATACAACGGTTTGGCAAGACTTACCCATTCAGTTGAAATAACAGAAGGCAGGCAAAACCTTTGTCCACATGATCGAAACTAGGTGAGGATAGAAATATCCTGGCTCAGCATTTGGGTCGGCTTACTTGCCGATTGTTTTTCAGCAGCAATGACCGGTAGTTTCAAAAATTACTCGTTTTTTTTACTACGGAGTCGAGGCTCCTTTAATGAAAATGTGAATGCAACAACAGTTTTGTTTTTCGTATCATTGCGTTAACTGACTTTTGTCGTACCTATTACGCCGCAATTTTAATACCGACTTTTACACCAAATGAAAGACTTAGCTCCGTAGATAGAACGTGTGTATTTTTTATAGCAAATTTTATCTTCAAAAGACTCGAAAAGGTGTGAAATATGTTTACATTTTCCACACCATACGGGCAGTGTTTGACAGCTCGACTTTCCTACTTCAAAGGACTTGAACGACTTGATCGACATACAAAAATGAGTCAACATTTCTAATCTCAGAGTTCCAAGCAAAAAAAATAAAAAATTGATTGTTGCAGATCCAAACAGGTAACCTAATCCTAACAGCCCACAATCATTCGTTTTGTATAAGTTTTTCTTTTATTTTTATGGATAAATGGAAGGGACCTACAGCTTCAAAGTGGTACAGGAAAATAAGTCCCCGGGAACTAAGTCCCTCAGTGGACCTAGTGGGAAATAAAACCACTTTCGTGAAGTGGACTTAGTTACCATGTAAGGTGGAAAGAAAATTCCGAAAACTCAGAGTGGTCTTATTTCTCTTTTAATGTGATGTAAATTCTCACTGTCGACAGTTTTTTCGTTCTGTAGTATATTCTGGTTCTGTTTACGTTGCTCCCTCAGCTACACAAAACTGAAACAGGAACAGCCCCATAAAAACACGTCGCTGTCGCGAAATATTGGGTGACGGTCAGTATATATTATTTGGTGATTTTATACTCTCCTCTTCGTCTACTAAAATCTTTTTTTTCCAATTTTCGCCATTCAAAAAGTCTATAGGATGACACCTAGATGGCGTTACTAGAATTTTTTCCATATGATTCTTATTTAGTACTAGCCTTCAAACGATAAGTGTATAAATTTGACAGCAATCTGACTATTGATTTGTGAGTTATAGCATTTTGTGTGAAGCAACTTTTGTTACGGAAAAAAAATATGGAAAAAAGTGAATTTCAAGTTTTGATAAAGCATTGCTTTTTGATGAACAAAAATTCAGTGGAAACCAAACAATGGCTTGATAAACATTATCCGGACTCTGCTCCATCGAGACAAATGGTAGAGAAGTGGATTGCTGAATTTAAACGTGGTCGTACCAGCACAAATGATGCAGAGCGCAGTGGACGCCCAAATGAGGCTGTTATTCCAGAAAACATCAAAAAAATCCACAAATTGGCTATGAACGATCGCAAATTGAAGGTGAAGTTAGCTGGCATTGTAAAGATATCAGATGGTAGTGTTTTTACCATATTACACGAATATTTGGGTATGCGAAAGCTCAGTGCAAAGTGGGTGCCGCGTGTGCTCACAGTCGACCAAAAACAACAGCGAATTGATGCTTCAGAGGAGTGTTTGGCGCTGTTAAACCGCAATAAAATCGAATTCTGTCGTCGATATGTGCCAATGGATGAAACACGGCTTCACTATTACACACCAAAATCCAAAAGAGAAAGAAATTTAAGCCCAATGATGAAGTAATTGCTGAAATTGATGCCTATTTTGACGAGAAATAGAAATGGTACTATAAAAGTGGTATAGAAAAGTTAGAAAATCGCTATACTCGTTTTATCGCCCTCGAAGGCAACTATGTTGAATAGTAAAATCGAGTTTTGTCAAAATTGGGTTTTTTCTTACTTATCCTACGGATTTATTGAATGACCATTTGATTATTTTCACAGTCTTGCAAACTGAATTTCGAAAGGAGTTTTTTGTCAAACAGAATAAAAATTAAAAAATTCAGTTTATACAAGGTGGGCCAAACGAAGTCATCCGAAGTTGTTTGGCTCTCATTTTTTTTTCTAAATGAAAAAATTCGATTCTGTTTTTTGATTATGTTTACTTGAACCTTTAGAATTTTATTGTTCAAGTCGAGAAGATGATATCGGCCAAATGGGCGCCGTCACAATTGATTGCCATACGGGCTCGTTTTATGGCATTTTTCATCACTTCGGCGAGAACTTCGGGCGACAGATTCTCGCACTCGTGTCGAATGTTGTCCTTGAGGGCTTCTATGGTCTCGCGATTGTTCACGTAAACACGGGACTTCCAAAAACCCCACAAAAAAAAGTCTGGAACGGTTAAATCGGCCGATCTTGCGGGCAAAGTGCAAATCGCCAAAACGAGGGATGAGGCGACCCGGAACGCCGCCTTCAGAATATCGGTTGTGGCTCGCGCAGTGTGTGCCGTAGCTCCGTCCTGTTGGAACCACATGTCCTCCAGTCCTAGTTCGTCCAATTGCGACAGAAAAAAACTTCGGTTAACATGGCCCTAAAGCGCGCACCGTCCACTGTTGTCGTTTTACCAGCGGCGTTCTCGAAAAAAAATGGCCCGATGACTCCTCCAGCGTGAACACCGCACCATGCGGTAACTTTGAGCAGGTGTAATGGCTCCGCGTGCATTACTCGTGGATTTTCGGGGCCCCAGAAGCGATAGTTTTGCTTGTTCACGTACCCGCTGAGGTGGAAATGAGCCTCATCGCTTATTATGATTTTGGTCGAAAAATCGTCCACTTCGTCCTCGAGATTGAGGATGGCTTGGGCGTAGGTTACACGCGTTTGGCGGTCGACAGGCAGCAGCTGATGCACGGACTGGACTTTGTACGGGAACATGCGCAAGTCTTTGACCAAAATTCGCCTTAGGGACGACCGGCTGATGGCTAATTGCGAGGCACGGCGTCTGGTCGATTTTTCCGGCGACAGCTCGACATCCTCGTCAACAGCGGCGATATTCTCGGCACAACTGGCGCTCCGGGGCCAACCACTCTTGGCAACGTCTCGTGTGGTCCCATACTCTTTAAGGTTGGTGGCTAAACGGCGCAGTGTTTGCGCAGTCGGTGTCGGACGGCCGTTGAATCGGCTACGGTATTCGCGCTGTGCCAACACTACAGACGAATTGTTACGCAAAAAAATAGACACAATAATTCCGCATTCTTGGGGAGTGTATCGCTCCATGGCTTGTTCACTTGTATTCTACATCTGTCTAGTCCACAAATGTCAAAACAGATTTGACATTGGCGGCCATTTGCAAAAATAAGAGCATCTTTTTTTGGCCTACAAGGTGGCTCTACAAGACTCTGAAAATAGTCAATAAAAAATCGCGCGATTGTGACGTAGTGGACTTAGCTCCCACGTTACATGGGAACCTCACATGGGAACTAAGTCCACTTCACGAAAGTGATTTTATTTCAGACTAGGTGGGAACTTATTTCCCTTGACCCTTCAAAGTCATGCCGAGACCGGACGGCTAAATTGAGAACCTCTTCCATTATAGACATATACTCTTCAGAACGATTTGAAAACCCAAAAACCAATCGCGTCCCACTCAGCTATATGCAAAACTGCCTCGTGTCGATCCAACTCCAAGTGAACCACATGCTACAGATATCACTCTTCGTAACGATCATTCCACTTTGCCCATTGATGATGGGGGTATCACCACAACCATGGACGCATGGATATCAATGACTTCTTTCCGTTCGCATTACACAACAACCAAACACCACTCAAGATGAGTTAACCACTCGCACGCGGACCTTGTGCGGCTACTTCTCTACTTCTCTATGCTGCTTCTTCATTTGCGGTTTCTAATACCCGCCGTATACAGGCATTCAGTGCACGTTGCTAGAAATCCAGTTTTCCGCTGATCATATCTCCAGTCGCATATACTATTTATACCAGCCGTGATGAAGTGACGAGATTAACTTATCTACGAAATGGCTAAGCCACCAAGAATGACAATCAGATTGCCGCATCTAAAGGGACGACCCATTCACCATGACCAGACCATAGCCCATGGGAGCAGGACTTTCTGAAAGAGTTGTCATCGTCGCCGTTCTAATCGGTTTAATTGATCACCGGCTTGTTGTATAAGGTTCCCATCCTGCGTGCCCCGAATGTTACATGCCGCGCAAAGGTAAATCCGATATCTTTCTCTCGCTCCACAATGAGCAATGTGGAGCAGCCTAAGAATGTAATCCACGTACAGATATACAGTGTGCAGTGCATTTCTAGAGAGTACTTGCCGGGGCGAACATTTCTGGCGAGGAAAGAGCTCATTCAATTATCACGATACTTCTGGGTTGTAAACGCGAGAAGACGACAATCGAATCTATTCGGTTGGGGTCACGTATATATGGATGGCGCGATCCGTAGTGAAACCAGTAAAAGAAGCCAATTGCACTGAGGCTGTGTGAATTCAATTTGATTGCGGTTCTTCGCCGGCAAGTGCAGTCGTCTCCTCTGCGTCGGTCGTGTAAAATCCGATGCGAAGGATGTTGAACAAGATATTCACTTTGGATAAAAATCCCCGATATCCATGGGCATTGGTGTAGAGTTTACGTGCACAGATTGCCCACTGCAGCGGTTCCGGGAAAAAGAGTGCAATGATACATCTTTTGAGATGTTGCGCTCCTGATGTTCACTTGATTGGGTTAACCGTGGTGCTAATAGATGTAATAAACGATTTCGAATGATGTAAAATAATTGTTTTCCTTTTCGTCTGCATTCATCCTTTATTTAATTGGGATCGGCTTGGAGTTGCGCGTACGAGTTAGGAGTATGCCACTTGACTCTCATAAGAAAACTGGTTTTTCTGGTGCAGTTTTGTTGCTGCAACCTACTTTCCAGCAAATATCGGATAACAATACCACCCCCATCCGCCCATGAACAGACCTTAGAATGACCACCAGTCTAAGAATCCGTCATAATCTCTTAAGTGGCTGAAATTAGCTGAAACAGAAACCATGCTCTAAGTAAGCCCTCATCTTCTCTTTAGTAATCCTAAAATTGCGACAATTTGTTGCGGTTTTAGCTTGCGCTACGAAGTACACACCTAGTTGACCATTAGAGGCAGTAATCTAACACTTACTTCCCGGAACACGCCTTAATTACACGAGTTTCCTCGACTGTAGCTATACAGCCTATTGAACGGCTCAATCTGAACAGGATATTCCCTCAATTCCAAATCGAGATGTTTCCTGTCAGATTACAATTTCACAATTTCTACCCCAAAATGCACATTTGTTGGGATTCTCCATCAAAAAAAATTAAAAAAAAAAAATAAAGAAAACCATCGCCCACACAGAACCACCGAAGAAATGGGAAAGTGTCATATTCGACACTTTCCACGGAGGTATCCGAGACAATTTCACGCGCCTTAAAACGTCTCAAATTTAATAGGTTTCACAATCCGAAGGAAAGGTGGCCATTCTTTGCACTTCCTCCGCACGGAGGCGGGCAAAACGTTGTGTGAAATTTCTCAAATTGTTCGTATCCCTTAGACGGATAGAGCGAAAGGCCCAGAAACTAAAAAAATACCAAACGACGACTTGTGTCCAAAGTTCAAATGGCATAAAATTGAATTCCGAAATCAATTAGTGGCGGCTTCAATCACAATTTCGAAAGTCATTTACCCACTTGGATGGAGTCACGTGCGGTCCACTAGGCATTAGGTACACGCCCGCACTTAACGAGGGAAAGAGTAATTTTCCAAATTTCCTTCTCCGCCTCAGAGGTCAGAGGACGTCTTGAGAAAGATTAAGAAATGCGGAAAATCTCTTAAGAGCTCCACCATCTGATGTCGAATAAAAAACGTACGATCGTGTGCCATATCCGCTGAGTCAGTGCGCTAAGTGCTTCGGATTGTTCCGATTAGAGTGTGCTCATCCACGTGTTTACTGTCAAGCGAAAATAAAATGAAAACCATTCATCGCTCTATAAGAGTATTTAATTCATGATTTGAATGGGCATGGTGTGGTCCGTGGCATGGATCAATGTTATCGTCGCGTGTCAATAAAATGTCCAAATGTCTGTTCAAGAGTCATATTTAATATGTTGATCAATCGGAAGACGTACAAAAAGTACTCGTGTTGACTTCAAAACTTAATAAACTTTTCTTAAATTGCAGACGCATGGCCTTCATCATTTCGGTCATTATGAAAATTTGTACAAATTGTGACAAAGTTAATTGACCATCAGTATGAGCCTGTACCTTTTGTTGTCAGTAAGTTGTGTGAGTTTAGTATACGAGGCCTGTATTTCATTTGCGCGAATTATGTGATTTAGGCCAGTTTGCTGATACTACTCATAGCGATTTAAGTAACACATAAAGTACTAAGTGCTGCTTATTGGTTTGCACCAAAATCAAACTTGTGGCGCAAACAAAAAGAGTTCATGCGCTTTAAACAAATTAAAATAACAAAATGGACTTTGAATTAACAGATTTGTTGGAAGACGATGTAGAAGTATTGGAACTCATTGAAGTGGGTGTTCCTCGTCAGATTAACAATAGAAATGATAGAAATTTGGGTTTCTCACTGTTTTTAAATTCTTAACTTTCTCATTACGTAGTAAGAGAACAGATGTTAATCAATTCTGATATTACGATGATAGAGGAACTCAAAATTGGGTCGCAAAATTCTGTCCGTCTTTCTGTCTGCCTGTATGTCCGAAGGCCTACAGCCTAAGCGGCTGAACGGATTTCGTTCAAACTTCGGATTTGGAGCTTGGGGGATTGCAGTTCGGGGCTGTTTTTTTGTTTGCATGGTAACCTCAATATTAATGGTACTTGCCATATAAAATGTTCATACCAGTTTGATTTTTTCGAAAACGGCTCTAACGATTTAAACCAAGATTTATATTTAAGCTAAAGTAGGTGAGGTTAACATAACCGCATACTAAGTTTTCAGCTAAGAAATCGAATAACGGTACTTTTGAAATTTGGACATTTTATAACGAAAACGGTCCATACGATTGTAACAAAAATTAATTTCGAAGGCAATATGGTCTCTTATAACTTAATGGCAAACTCAGTTTTTCTCTGTTTCATCGTAAAATAAATTTTTGAAACATTTAGTTTAAAATTTCTTTAGTTTACATGAAAACGGCCAAAACGATTTTGACCAAAATGCAAACTTAGAGTAAAATTGATGTTTCCAAAATTATGGCGTCCTTAATTTTCAATTCGAATCACCGAAAACGCTAATTTTAAAAACAGTTCATATGTCGAAAACGCTAATTTTAAAAACAGTTCAACCTCGAAAACCCCATTTTCGATTTCGATAAAACTTTAAAAACCAAGTAATGCTTACATCCCGAACAATAACATTGTACTCGGTTTTCAGCTAAATAGTTAAGCAGTAGTATTTTTCAAACCAGACATTGCAATATTTATTACTGTTTTGTCTGCCAAATTTTACAAAAACCGCTCTTACGATTTTGATCAGAATACATATTAAAGATAAAATATGTAAGTATCCTAAATAATATCCCGTACTTAGTTTTTCTCAAAACATTCGAACAAAGCAATTACTTAAATATTTCTCAAGAATTACTATACCCAAATTCCGATCTGTGTTCACATATTTTCGGTATAATTTTGCAATAAGAACAATGCCCCAACTTCCAATGAAAATCCAATAACAGCTACGTAAAACGTATTTTTAGCAAATATTACCAACTTCTAATTTTTTTCAACCATATTGAATATGCACCCTAAAAATATTTCCAACAACTTGAAGCTTACACAATCACTTAATTTACATTAAAACTTTTGATGAACGAGAAAGTTACGTTCGACCCAGTCGTGCACTTTATTTTTATCTTTCATTACTGAACTAAAACTTTATATTAAACAATGTTTTCACGTTTGCGCACTGAAATGAAACTCTTTTGAAGTTTATTTGACATTTAGCAATAGAGCAAAGTTGGCTACAATTCAAATAATTTTTATCTTAGCAAAGTGCAACTTGAATATTTTCTGACAACTGCAAATTAATTAAGTTGCTCTTAGAACTTAAGGTAAAATTGGTTACGATACCGATTAAAGAACAGTATCAGCAAACGGGCCTTAGCTTCTTCGCAGCGCACTTTCACGATAGACACTTGAGGGACCACCGAATGGCCGAATTTTCGTGACGTCAGTATGTCAAAACTTCATACGTAAAATGACACGTGTAATCGTAGCTTTACGTTTAATGTCCAACTACAAAAAGTTATTGCTATACAAGCAAATTTTCAAGCCAGTATGGGCCTATGGGCTCCAGTTCTGCTAAAGAAATTTACAAAAAATGCTGGTCTTCCAAAATAAAGCACTAAGCAGCATACGTACGTAACGCTGACTTACATAGAGATCTAAATATTGAAATGGTTGAAGACGAGGTTAAAAGGGTTGTTCAAATGCACAGACGTAGGCTTCTCAACCACGTTAGCTTAGAAATAACCGAATTATTAAATACAGACAATGTAATCAGGAGATTAAGGCGGATAAAACCGCTTGATCTATAAAAATTAGCTAAGAATAGAAAAAAGGCTATATTTTCTACCAAAAAAGTTAACAAATTCAACAACCGGCTGATTTTTCTTTTTAAATTTCCAAAAAATTCTGAAATAAATTGCCGATTAGCCGAACGACTAGATGCAGTCACATTCGGGATGACGAAAGTCAGTCAGGGCGGTTTTTTTAGATGGGTTAAATCCGTCACTATTGCAGAAGCATCCCTCGCGTTCTAGCTCTGCAAAACTTTTTTCCCGGTGGGTCTTAGGGAAAATGATCCGAAAAACTGATACTCGCGGCCATTAAGCACAGACTGTTACTCACTAAAAACTCACTAAAAACTTCTACTACTCTACTACTACTCACTAAAAACTTCTTTTACTTTGGTTAGTTGAATACAACTACTGTCGTCAATTGTTAGAAAATAGAGTCTTGGTGCAAAAAAAAAATTTATAAAGTAAAAGTTTTGAGAGAAATTCTGTCAAAAGCCGATATTTTCAAAATGTCACTCTGCGACGTAGATGGCTACAAAAATTTGACCCATCTTGATTGTGTGTCTATCCTTCGAGTCAACATTTTGATTCAGAAAAAGGCGGCATGAACGCATCATCTAAATGCACATACTGGACCGCCTTCTCATGCCAATCAATGACAAAAGAAATTTCCACCCTGAGGAAAAGGCGGCTTGTTAGCTATTTTCATCCGCGCAGTTTATGTCACAGTTCGATCTCCGCCTACTAGCCAACACCTCGATTTCTTTATTTACACTTTTACAACATAGCCATGCTTACTTTTGTACCGAAAAGGGGGGCGTCTCCGTGGCAAACCGCTGTCTTTCACCCGAACGGTCTTTTGTCAAAAATCCGAATAATAGGAAAAGCAAACAGAATCCACTTGGACGGACACCGACACCGACTTAGCATAAAGGATCGATTTCGTTTGCGTAATGTTGTTACTTACAAAGAGAAGATGTGTATAGGTATCCGTATCATTGTCATGGCATGTCCTGCTTTGGTGGTGTATTTTTTTTTTCGTATCTGTGACAATGAAAAACTGTCCAGGTCCTAAGCAGCAATTTCACGACCGAGTGCACATCGTTGACCGCCTTTTCATGCCAATCATGGGAAAATAAGATGAAAACGTATATAGAGTAATCGATTATCGCCATTTAAGGACCTGTGCAGAATATCTTTTTATTTTTACTTTGTTTTTTTGTGTCTTCTTGTGGTCGGTTTCATTAGAACGTTAATTCTTGTCATTGTCAGCCAAAGTCCAATGACCGTGTGCCGAAAGAATTCCTTTGAACTATCGATGGCGATCAAGCGGGCGATGTCGGCAAATGTATCCCAGACCAAAGGGCATATCGCACGCTTTTGTGAAGAACAGAGGTCTCAGGGATTTCAAAGAAATAAAGTGTTGAGCTGTGCGGATGAGATTTTGTTGTTGCTCTTCTTCGTGGCTGCATATTCTGTTCATTTAGGCGTGGACAGCTATAAACTGGTGTTGTAAATATCGATTTCTTAATTTTTGCTTTTATTGCCGATAACACGCCCCTGAGCCAAGAGATATATACCTAAATAATTTAGTATTTGCTGAGAAATCACCAGTTCACTGTGAGACCAACAAGTCGCATGGATTCCATGGGATGGATGTGTTGGTTGTGGAAGGAGCTCTGTTTTCTCTGCATACCAGGTTCAATATCGGCATTCAAACCGCGATACCAAAATAATAATTTTTGGTGTCCAGGTCCAGGTTAAATAATCAGTAATCACAATGGTGAAATTTTCCGTACAAAATTTCATATTGTGACCTATAATATATATGTTTTAACCGATTTAGAAAAGGCGCAAAAGGGTTGAGGTCATGTGAAATGGGTCTCTGAACCTCTTTTAGCCAGTTCACCAGTCCCTTTGGTTTCCATCCATGCTTCATAAAATATAATTTTATTTTGCTCCTCGTCTTAAGAGTGTGTAAGCAGTGCAAGAGTGATTTGGAGTTAAAGATGGATGAACTAAGGGCGTTTAGAGCTGGTTAAATGCCCGTGAACAATTGAATGCTCCAGCTTTTCATTTATTTTACAACTGACCCGGCTTGATAAATCATATATAAAAGTCTTCAATATTTTGCATTACTGACGGAATAATAAGCACCAGATTTGACAGACGTCACCAAAACAACAGGCTGTCAACATCGACTCGTCCCAATTGAATGAATTGAAAAACGTCTTTATATGGCTTCGAATTATAGATGTGCTCTTCAAAATGCGTCGTTACCCAACCTGCATACTGCATAGGTTATCAACTTACTTACAGCTGCTTAATCGTACAGCTTTGGTTTTTTGTGTTTTGCTTGTGTTACCCTATTTTCACGTTAAATCTTTCGGCTGCAACCGGCAGATTGAGGGGAAAAGCGCCGATTTTTGCGATTTTTCAATGAAAAAGGGGAAACCGAAAGGGGAAGAAATCCAAAATCTCTTGGAAATTGCTTAAAAGTAAAATTTAAACGCATTTCCATTACAAATAAATTTCAAAGTTGAAAGAAAACAGCCCATCGAAATTCTACGTACGATTTTTTGTGGATTTGAATGCATTCACTTGATTTTATGTTTTGTCTAATAGAAAAAAAAAAATCATTTCAAATTCAAATTTCATATAAAAATAAAAAAAAAAATTTCACTTAGGGAAGAAAAGGGAAACTTTTTTTCGAATTTAGGGGAAAACTATTACTCTCTCTTAAACGCTCTTGTTAAACACCCTTCGCAATCGACTAGTCCTTCCCAGCTGAACATACCACTAACGACCGTTCGGCAAATTTTAACACTGGACTTGCACTATTTTCCGTACAAAGTTCATGTAAAGTCAACAGCTGACAAACTGATTGCTGATTATGTCAAACCAAGTACATTTCCACTTGCACGCTTTTGTCCGTAAAATGGTAATGCATACGGAAAACAAACAAATTCAAGTTTTGGAGTATTGACTGGAAAAGTTATGAAGGCCTATTCCTTTGAAGGTGCAAATGGAGCTCGAGTAAAGGGTAATACAGACGAGTATGGGCTTTTAAGTCCGAAACTGGGGTCAGATTCTATAAGAAACGAAACGATCAGACGTTTTCGTGGGCACGAATGATTTGCACAATGTTACAAAAGCAAATTTCTTCGTGCACACGAAAACGTTTGAACGTTTCGCCTTACAGAATGCTGACCCTGAGTTAGTACTCATTTCTTATATTTTTCCCAGGATGGCGCTACTTGCGATATATTCCAAATTCCTGCAGATCGACGTGTTTCACTTCGGCATTAGCTTTTATATACCATTTTTGTATTTAAAAGATATTTTTTATTGGAAGCAGAAACTGGCTACCTACTTCGATTCATAAAGAAATATTTGCCTGAACCCCCTTTCTTCGTTAATTCACCGTAAGATTTAAAATTGCATTCCAAGTTCCATTCCTATTCAACCACAGTAGACGACTCAATTCCGAGGCACGTGTATACCATTCCTTTTTATTAATTTCATCCCTTTACACGTTTGCCAGGGTAATCCCATTCGCTGCACCAATAAAAACGTCAAAAAATGCGCACTGGAATATAAAAACGAGTATTTCAGACAAAAACTGCATTAAAGTCTCACGAACATATACAATTTTTTTAAGGATCTGCACGCGTGTGTGGGCCTCTAGTTTTCTATTTTTTTTGTTTTTCTTACATCACGAACGAATACCATCTTCTTTATTTATGCAACAGAGCGGTTGTGCAGACGTAACCTGTGCGCGTTGGATTCTTCTCCTCATTCAGCTCAATTGATTTCAAACAAAGGAGATAAAAGGATATTAGAAAATAGATTAAGGACCACCCGAGATAAATTTCTTTTTTCAAGAACTATCCACGGCAGCAGCCTTCGAGATAATTTATTCACGTGTGAACACAAATATGCGCCCTGGAATGCAAGGTGATTAACATATCTCTGAGGACGGCGGCACAAGTGACCTGGACTCACGCCTAAATAATTGGATCAAATGGTTGTGAATAGATTTGAGAGCAGATCCTCTTCTAAATGAATTGGTGATTTTGTTCAATTCCGCTGACGCCCTTTAGTCTCGCCGCAGGAGCGGCTACCCCGAAATAACAAAAACACACAAAGAATCGTTGTGCCGCCTTTTTGATTAACAAGACTATTTGGTAGCTAAATTCCAAAGAGAAATCAAAAATCTTATATAATTGACTTGCAGAGTAGGTATATCTCTGTGGGCTCTATATATCGCATGGTCCTCATTCGAATTCGTTCGGTAGCTTTGAAATCGATTCCCCCGCCGACTCCGAATGGGATCGCGCCATATGCAAATAACGACAAATGCACTATACACTGGCGACGGAGGACGGCAACGTTCGCCGCACAATGCATCGTAAAGTCGGGCATTGTCAGGAATTATTGGTATGTCGCCACGTCGGGACAGTTCCTGGCAATTGCACTAATTCGTGAGAATGTTTTACACCGGGGACTGCCATAAAGTATACCCATATGAAGATGGTTCGCATTATGGGGACAGCGTTTCCGAAAACAATTTTTCAATTTATCTGATGGTCCAATTGCTGTGTGTGAATATATTTTCCCGCGTCCACCGGGAACGGAAGGCACTTGTTGGCACTTTGTTGGAAGCCTTGTGTTGTCCCAGTAAGTTGGTCAATATGTGCTCGCTCATTATAGTCCGATTAGGAGTGATTCGTAATTGGATAGGGCAAGGCCTCTTAAGAGGCATGCACCAGTGTTGTTGTTTTTAATGTTTCACTGACTTTTTCTTGAATATACGATACAAGTTGAGTCCAAAGTTAAACTACCGAATCAGTTTAACTTTTGACGCATTTGTATACCCATTGCAAGCATTTGATCTCGTTCACAAATTTACGGAACGGTGATTACATTTTTTGTCTAGACGTGCTCAAGGTGATCCACAGCACCTGTCAAATAAGTGATATTCACCACCATTTTGCATCACAAAAGTAGCTTAGGCATTCGATTGGTTAACTTAATTTTAAAAAAAAATTGTATTAAAAAACTTATATAATCTTATCTTATTTAAAACAGAGTTGATATTTTGTGCGCTTACGTATAACTTACGTAATTTAAGACCATTTTACTTGGTTTTTCTTTTAAACTGTGCAGAAAAAAAAAAAAAGAAGGACATAGGACCTTTTTAAAAAAAAAATGTACTTTTCCGTTCAAGAAAATGCAAAATGTCTACGGACACACATGTAGATAATTCAAAACTTATGACATAAGTTCTGTTACCAAAACATACGAATTTAAGTGGTGTCTTTCATTAATTATTTCTTTACAGTTTACAGTTAATTGCTTTGCATATAAAAGAAAGTGACGTCCGTGTGTGCACGCATAACTCCAGTAGGGATCGTTCGATTTTCACGATTTTATGCTTGAGGGATTCATACTGGCCCAAGGACGGACATAGGCTACTTTTTTTTAGTGAAAACGAAACTTTTAGGGGATGCAAATTTGTATGGAGAACGGCACTTTAAAATGATAAACAGAATAGCAAAACGGGGACTGCCACTTCAAATACAACGAAAATAAATTACATTTTTTAAAATTATGTTATTGATTGATTTCTGTGGTTCCCAGCAGAGAAAATACTGAGACCAACAACTTCGGCCGATTTCCCATTACTTACCTACAAGCTATATTTTTATGGGGTGGCAAATGCTGAGTGCGCTAGTATTGTTACATAGATATTCGTATTGACTAATGTCACGTTATTTCAAAAATTCCGGCTCACAAACACACTCGTACCTTACATATGCCAAATCCGCTGAACGCAAAGCTGCTGACAGCGTTCATAGAATTTTATTTGTTAAATTTTAAATATTTATGTCGATAATATTTTTTTTTAGTAATAAGTGTACATTGGCTCAAAATATTTATGAAAAATTGTCACTGCAGAATGGTTGCATGAAAATAAAAACCTTTTGACCAAATCTCTATCAGTTATTTAAGACAAATGTAAATATGAAATCGATCTCAATGATATCGAAAAGGTGTTTGTTCTTATATGTTTCTTATACGTAAAAGATCTCCTGTAGATAATTTTATTGACCAACAAAATCGAATTATTCGCCTTTTAAGAATATACAATAATTAACCAATGGCAAAGGTGGTATTCCCGAACTCTATCACATTTCCCCACGGTTGCCGCTGTTGGCAGCATTTTATTTTTTGTATGTTTTTGCATGTCACACGGATACTTTTTTGACATAACACCGATAGGAAAACAAAATGACGAATTTGAAAAAAAATGTATAGAGCCAGCGGCAAGAGGATTGCGAATTGGGGGTCTCAGTATGGTTTGTCTGTGGGCCAAACCTTTCACGTCGCAGTCGTAATGCACGACGTATGTCCATGAAAACAAAAATCCACTCGAGCGCGGTAAATAATCGAACGAACATGTCGCAACTTCGAGAAAGATTGTCACAAGAACAACCGAGTCCGAGAAAGACAACAACGCAATCGGAATCAGCAGAACAGCACATACTGTTTCTAGTATCTCAATTTGTTGGAAACCAGACGACGCTGCACATCGACTTTGACATTAGTCAATGATTCGAAAAACGGCCAGGTGGCGTTGTTGATCCAGTTGCCATTTCGCAATATGACAGCTGTCCTTTTTGTTTCGTCATTTCAATTGAATTGGACGGCCTTGCTATTGCGTGAAGTCAGATATCTGTCGAAAAATTGCATTGTGAAGAGTGAGGTTAACCAACTACATTGGATTCGGGTAATTTGCCACACAATTTGAAAATGAAAGTCGGCTCAGTTATAATTTTGATGCGCAACCTCAATCCACGGAAACTTTGAAACGGAACGCGTTGATTGCTTAGAATCTTAAATAAAATTCAAGCGACAATTTGAAAGGGAAAATTTAAAGGCGAAGATGATCTCATTCCGTGGATTCCGTAAGATTTGACTATGGTATTAAGCGTCTTAAATTTCCTGTGCGTCTCGCTTTCGCTATGACAGTTAATAAGTCGCAAGGACAATATCTGTTTGTTGGTGGCATCAGTCTTAAATTCCCATGTTTCTCATATGGTCAATTGTACGCAGCTTGCTAGGCGATTATCCGCGCCCATAAGAATAGAGCGAAAGAAGTACCATAAAGCAATTCAATGAAAAAGCTGAATATTAGCCGACACGTCAATCATTGCGGTTTGATTGAAACACATCGACATTGATATACTTCAGTTTCACTTTTGAATAAGAAACTTGAATTGACCGAATTACATGAAGCTGCATGTGCAATGTGCATGCTTGGAATAATTACTTTCATTGCATTAACGGGCGAAACGAAGTTCGCTGGGTCAGCTGGTCTTTTTTATTATAATTTGAATATAGAACAGGACGATTATAATATCAAAGGATATCTGAGAGGTCTGAAAAAATGTCACTGGCTGTGCAGTAAGAGTGGCGACAGCCTTCAAGCTTCAACAAAAATGTTGAGCTCAAGCTGTTTGCTTACTTTTTTGAGATCTTTCTTAACATGGCCTGTATAACAGTGCCGGCTCCAGCTAAACTAGCGCCCTGTGCAAGATTTACAGAAAGCGCCCTTTTTCATATTTGCACACATGTATAAGTCTTTTCCACATCCCTCAGGAGACTTTCAATGCGTTTTTTTTATTTTTAATTTTTATTGAAGCTTTTTGTTTAAAATGCAAATGGCAGTATTTGTTCGCGCAAGATAAAATTAATTTTTCTTTCCTAGCACATCTTGCACATATGGTTGGGCCGGCCCTGTGTATAACAAATGCACTTAACTAAAAACTGGATGCAAGAAATCGGAATTTTTTAAAAGGTTCTGCGACGGGATCGTGTCGATGTTGGTAGCCCATGGCAGTGAAGACACTTCAGTGGCGTCCGTGAAAATGTGTACACTTAAATCCGCAGTCTATGTCTCATACAAGAAGTCGGCCCTTCGCAGACTTCATTTTGGGGAATTTTGCGTCGGGATCCAACTGACCCAGCCGCTCAAAGTTAATCACTATTAGACAAAGCTGTTTTGCTAACTGGACTTCGGAGCGTTTGGAAGGGGCGACTCCATTTTTGGCCGAAAAATCATCTATAGATGGGTGGCTGATTTTTGGATGAATCAAATTTGGATCAGGCAAAATTGCCGTATATGGGACGATGCCAATCTACACGAGGTTCACCAGGGGCATGCATCCACAAGAATATACTATTTGGAGTGCATTATGGGCGCCATTGCTCATCTCTTTTTTGAAAATGACGTTTTCGAGGCCATCACCATCAACGGCGAGTCCTATACTGAACAATGACAACCGATTTTTTTGGCCCAAATTGATATAAGGGGAAATTCTAGACATTCTTCATGAACGATTTGGGGTATAGTTATCTCTCGTTAAGACATTCGATTGGTTGACTTAATTTAAAAAAAAAAAAATTGTATTAAAAAACTTATTTAATCTTATCATATAAATAAAATTGGTGTAGTTCTGTTCGACTAAGATTGAATTTGACTGCATGTCTTTAAATGCAAAAATCTTAGAAACTGCTGAATATATTCTGATGCATTTTTCTCAGTCCTATAGAGGATAAATAGGCCCACAATATCCACTTTGTTTCAACTCTATATCTTTACAAATTCCGGAAAAAATTGGACAAGAGTAATTAATTTTTTCGTTTCGTTTCGCTTTTTTCTTTGTCACGCTTTCCGTTCGAAAATACTGGGAGCATTTAAATATAGTAAACACCAGCTTATAGGGGACATCTGCGGCTACATTTTAGGATATCCATTAACTCGATAACTTAAAAGGTTTTTAAATAAATAGGCAAAATTTGAAACATTTCTACGATTTTCACCTGGGTGAGTGGATATGCACTTCATTCTCAAATCAAACACACTAACCGCGCAATATATTGACATCTCTTTTAACTTTATTTCATTCCTGTGGCGGAGGGGGAGACAGACAAGGGCAGTATGCTGTTTGGTTTGCTAAGAAAGAAAAAACCATAAGAGAAATGTCAAACAGGTATAGCTATCAGTGATCCCAGATCGTGGGTAATTACCCATTTTTGGGCAATTTGCCTTTCAAAAAAAGCTAAAAGAACGCAGAAGGGCATTTTTTATCTCGGAACAAAAAAAAATGAAGTGCACGGTCGAACGAATCTTTCCCGTTAATCAAAAGTTTGGTTGGTTCTTTTCTTATTTTATTAAGTAAGTAGGTAAAGATCTGAGAACAAGCTATGGTTAAAGAGTTAAAAGCGTCTACAGTACTATTTTATAAGATCTTACACTTAACAAGATTTGTGAGTACAGGCAAAGTGTAGCAGGATTTTCTGTTTTCTGATGTTTTTATTTTTGACTGGAATAGGTATATTAGTAACGCTGGTGTCTATAATTGGAAGTAGGGTACGTTAGACCGATATCATCATATAAATAAAATCATCATCATCATATAAATAAAATTGGTGTAGTTCTGTTCGACTAAGATTGAATTTGACTGAATGTCTTTAAATGCAAAAATCTTAGAAACTCCAGAATATATTCGTATGCATTTTCTCAGTCCTATAGAGGATACCTAGGCCTACAATATCCACTTTGTTTCAACTCTATATCGCTATAAATTCCGGAAAAAAATTGACAAGAGTAATTTATTTTATCGTTTGGTTTCGCTTTTTTCTTTGTCACGCTTTCCGTTCGAAAATACTGGGAGCATTTAAATATAGCTTATAGAGGACATCTGCGGTTACATTTTAGGATATCCATAAATTCAATAACTTAAAAAGTTTTTAAATAAGTAGGCAAAATTTGAAACATTTGTACTATTTTCACCTGGGTGGGTGGATATGCATTTCATTCTCAAATCAAACACACTAACCGCGCAATATATTCACATCTCTTTTAACCTTATTTTATTCCTGTGGCGGAGAGGGAGACAGACAGAGGCAGTATGCTGTTTGGTTTGCTAAGAAAAAAAAAAACCCATAAAAGAAATGTCAAATATGTAGGAAAAATATGTTTACCTCTGTTTTGCTTACAAAAAAAAAAAAATTCTATGGAAGAAATATCAGATAGGTATAGCTTTCAGTGATACCAGATCGTGGGTAATTACCCATTTCGTTTTTTATAGAGTAGAGTTTTTAAATAGCGTTTTTAACAGCCCATGGCCTCAATGCTCATAAAATGGTATTAAAAGTTGGAGTTCCCATAACATAAGCAACATAATGCTTGACATGAGGCTTTAATTTTAACTGGATGTGGTAAAGGAGATGCGGTGTTTATACCAAGAATACAAATAATTCACAGTAATTATTCATTTCAGTTTAAACCGATTCGATTGCCTATTAATGTTTGTTTTGAAATGACAATCCATAAGTAACAGGATCAAACTTTAAGAAATGCGGGAGTTGATTTAAGCAAGAATTGCTTCAAGCACGGGCAGTTATATGTAAAGTGCTCCAGGGTAAGTAATGCAGCAAATATCAATATCTTAGTCGATAGAAACAAAACAGCCAAAAAAATTTGTCCCCAACAAGACAGCAAATTTCTTAATTTTGTTTCCATCAACTGTTCTGAAACCACATTTTACACGGGCGAAGCCGGGTGGGTACAGCTAGTCTTATATAAAACTAAGTTGATATTTTATGCGTTTACGTATAACTTATGTAATTAAGAACCATTTTACTTGGTTTTTCTTTTAAACTGCACAGAAAAACAATGAGAAGGACATAGGCCCTTTTTCAAAAAAAAGGGGTGACGTGAATTGGCCACCAAAATAATGCGATTCGACTCAGCAAGACTTTTTATTGTGGGGTTTCCATAGAGCCAACATAACCACTCAAATGGCGCAAATTCAGCCGGTTCTATGCGGCTGAGTCATTATAAACTGAGCCACACGGATCCGTGCCACCGTGGGAAACCGAACGTTTGGACAATGGAGTGGAAGATGGATCTGGCTGACGCAGGGACCGATCTGGCTAGATGGACGTGTTAGTTGAGACCGCGGCCCACTTCGGACCGGTCTGTAAGCGCCAGCAAAGGTAAGTAAGAATTCACACCTACGGTAACTCACCTTTCACTGAAATTGGTACCCATAGCCTATAATTTCTTACAATAAAAAAAACAAAGTTCACCAGTTCACCCGCATATACGGAAAGTGTAAAAACCCTTGTTTCTCGATAGTTTTCGATAACCCAATCTTCTTTTTAAATTAACAAGGCGAAGCGATTACCTGCGACAATGTTAACAAGAATTTCCTTATCTCTCGCCCTCATATTACAGGAAACTGCAGGACATCACAATCACAATCACAAGTGCGATTTACAACAACGACGACCAATACTGGAAATGTAATTAGGTACGTGTTTGACTATAATTTGAGACGATACCTCAGCAGGTTGTAATCTCGGCATAATCTCAACAACACGAGTCCATGCTGTTATTTAGTGTTTGCAATCCGTTTTGTCAACGGAGGATAAGACGGTCCATAGGAAAGTTCTACTGCTCGGGATCGTTTTTCCAACACAAATCGGATTTTCACCGAAAACGGTGTATAAGTGAATTTATTACTTAAGTCTCGTCTTACTGATCGTCTTAGAGGACTAGATGTCCATCCCAATTCCTGGAAGTGTTCAATTTAATCCGTGTTTCGATTTTCCTTTAATTTGCCATAATTAGGATGTGCATTTACATATTTTAGACGTAGTGCGGTGAAGGTCCCTGTGATCATGGGCCTATTTCAGATCAACTGGTGGAAAATGTGTTTCAGCCGATGCACATCCGATTTGCTCGAAATTGGGATAATTACAGTTTCCACTACCACTAAGTGTTCCAATTAAATTAATAAATTTTGAAAAATAAGGCGGATGTAATATTGAACGAAGGGGAATCGAATTTTCTATGAATGAACAGGATTCGTGATTTATTATGGCGACCGATAGTCCAGTGGCGGTACACGTACATTCAGATTCTAATATTTTCAGCCCGGAATAGGTGTGGGCATTTGAAAGAGAAACTGCGATAAGTAGGCTAGTGCGTCCATCCTACCGTTTTGTATTGTTCTTTACGGATAGCCGCTTTAATTAAGGAGTTGCGCACTTCCCGTTGGGCGGGCCTGTTTCAGTTTCAATGCGGTTTCATTCATTTAGATTGTTCTACATCCTTCGGAGAAATAGAAAGCAAATTAAAACAGCTGAATGAATTATTTTTAAAGGTGAGTTGCTGAGTTTTCCTTTTCTTGCCGCCGGCCGGTGCCGTTTTCTGTGGTACCTTGCGTACCTACTTTTACGATTAAATTGGAATTTGCATCACATTTCACATCGGTCTCTGTTTAAGGCTGCCTTCTGATTCGTTCGTTGATATGCAGATGATTCTTATTTGTAGAACGTGATGCGCTTAGAAGCATTGAAATGGAATCGGAGGAAATGGATCTGACTTGGAGAAAATTGCTTCTGCATCTCGGTTATAACGTAACAAAAGACAAATATAGCCTCGAAGTAGGTAAAGCCTCTGTTTAGCTGGGCTCCACAAGAGAATAGAGAATCATCGAAAATCAATCTTGCCCATCGCCGTTACTTTCGACTGAGAAGTCATCATGGAAGCAGAGTATTCTCTCATAGAAGCAACAAGAAATTATAAAAGACCCTTGAAGCCATGGGCTTTGTTTAAAGTAGCTCAAAAATACAATTTGTGTCGATGGAGCACTGAAAATATTGCACGAGAACATAAAGGCCAACAAAGCGTCGTGACGACCTGACCAACTAGCTTTAAGTAATTGAATTTAAATATCTGTGGAGTTTGATCAAAACCACACAAGTCCTAAATCGTAGTTTTGAGATAAATGTGTTTTAAAGTTAAAAAATTTCTTCTATATCCAGTTATACATATTGAGGTAATACTGCAATGCAACAATAACATAAATTACTAAATGTACAATAACCAATTACTAAAATTTAAAAAATTGTAACTAAAAGATAAAAGATAAGTAGGTATTTTATTTTGACCAAATGCTATTTTGAGATAAGATTAAGATTTAAATTAAATTTAATAACAAGTTTTAAAAAAAACAAAGGTATTTATTTAAGTTTAACAACAGAAAAACAGGAATAGTATTTAAAGCCAAAAAGTAAAATAGACATTTTTAATGCGAAAGAATATCCACAACATTCTCACGATGACTTTGCCAAAGCAACAATATTAAACGTGTGACCAACAAAGCAACAGTTGAGTTACATGTTGTTTTGACCACGCTATTATATGAAAAGCTTTTGCTTAGTCAAAACAGCACTTGTCGATTAATGTTTTTTTGAGCAAACACAATAATATGAAAATTTTAAAGCTTCTGTTGGGTCAAAACAAAATTTGTGGAATAATGTCCTTTTGATCGAGCACAATTTTTTAAATACTTGGAATATGTGTACAGGACTACTCAATAACTTTGGATTCGGTTTACTGAGACTTATGCTGTTAATAATTCTAAATCCGTGTTTGGTGCACTGAGTGCCCAGCTAATTTTCAAATTCAAATTTAGCGGAATTATAGTTCGCAGACACCTTCAACATCCGGTTTGTTTGAAAGGCAAGCGCCATATTAGTAGATATACAAATTACACAATCAAACTTGTGCTTGTGTGCATTAAGACCAAACGAAAATATATTTTTTTCTAAATAGTTCTGCATACTCGACTCAATTTCGCAAAAAAAGGACTTACACGTTACACCTTTTTGACCAAACACCGTAGATATTTTCGATTGAGCGTGCATTACGATGATGCACACGTCTTACGACATCAGTAGCGCTTCCACTTTCTTAAAATTTCTTCACAATTTTACCGATGGCTTGAGTAGTCGATCGATTATGACGACCATAATCGTAATGCGCGAAAAGTGGCTACGTTTGAATCACCACTTTTGTAGTAAGTGTTAATAATTTTAACGCGTTGTTCGATTGTTGAGCGATCTATTATCGTAAATGGCAAACTTTCAACTTATATCATGATACTTCAAATGACAGCTGAGTTTGACAGGTGTCAAATGCCAGCGCTGCCAACTTGAAACCACGAAATGAGGGACCCTGTACTTTACGACTTCGACCGATGGGGGTAACTTTAGACCAGCAAGCTAGGGATGGAGTTTGTTGCAGAGGCTTTGTTCGCTGAAAAGACGGAGATATACGTCTGTAGGTACTGATTTCATAATTTGACAGAGCTCGTCTGTGGAATACATTTTTAGTTTACATTCATAAAATATGTTAATATTTACAAAGGGTTGTCCAAAAAAGACCTCGTTTTGGAACTGTGATGAAAACGTGTACAAAGGTCTGTCCAAAAAAGACTGACTCGCTTGTGGACAAAACTAAGGATCCCCGCATTTCCGTCTATCGTACGTGACATCGGACCATGGTTGCTTACTTGGATCTGGAAGACGCCTTAATAACGTACTGAGTACCCACAAAAGTTGTTATATTTTACAAAAGTTGTTATATTTTACAAAGTTGTTAAGTGTTGACCTACCTTGCACGCTTTCTCAATAGCTAGTAATTCAGCTTAAAATATAGTAGACGAGTCTTCTAGACGGCACGTTCTGCTATCTACGGAGTTTATACTCGAAATCTGTTTACCACTTGTGACTCACAGGCACTGCTCATAGTTATCAATAGCAGTCGCCATCAGCTTCCGCAAGAGCTTGTAGATTTCGACGAAAGTAATGATATCATCGTTGAATTGATGTTATAGGACTTGATAAATCGTTTGTTTATTTATGTTCATTTTAAAATGTGCTTTTTCAAGCGCCCGTACTAAGTTTAAGTGCCCTAAAATAGTTTAAAATAGACATCGTAGGGTTTTAAAGATTCAGCCATCGTAGGTAAAAGCTTCGTCGGTCTTGTACTTATATCCAGGGAATTCGCAGGTCAGAACTCTAGGTCCCTGTGGGGATATCCTATAGAAGTATGGACAACCTTGAGTATGAGGTCTTCCTAGGTGTTAAAACGATCCACGAAAGCCCTTGGAAGGCTAGTCGTTGGTTACACAGTGACCTCTAACGATCTCCTCGGAATTAAAGGAGGACGTTGGACAGCCGCCCATGATCTGAGACCATAATATCCGACATTATGTGGACCACTATCTCGATGAATAATGCCATCACATCTCCACCAGAGGAGTGACTTCAGTCTGTCAGTGCAACCTCAGCTGGACTACATCCGTTAATGCGACGGGTAAACTTCGAATTTGGATTAGGTAGCTGGAAGCTTACTTATTTTGGTTTTTAAGGTTCCGTACCCAAAGGGAAAAAACGGAACCTTATTAGTTTCGCTTTCGTCCGTCCGAACCCACTAGACTATTTGTGTTCCTAGGTCTATCTCAGTTATCATGATCGCATATGGTTCCAGGTAAAAAAAGGAATGAATGGTAGTGGATTAAAGTCCCCCACACAGACTTTCGGTGCTTCCCACCTACTTACAAAAAGAATCTTCGCAATTTCCAACTCCAGCGAAGTACGGAACCTTCGGTGTGCGAGTGACACTCGCACTTGGCCGGTTTTTGCATATCGTCTCGTCTGTCCAGTTTGCTTTGCATGAATAGTTAGTGCGCCAATTTGCCAATAGGACACCCAGTAAACGCGTACTCTCAGAAAACTCGCATGAAGGTACTGCAATTGTTTTTATTGAACCGTCGCGCAAAAGTCCCTGACTGACACATCATATCACTTGATGTACCCCCTACCATTGTGGCTCCTATCCGACCAAAGATCGCACTTGGCAGATGTACATGCAACTGATTAGGATCACTCCCAACGCAACATCCACGTGTGTGCCAATAGCTCACCCTCAACCAGTAGGAGAGGCACAACCCACATAAATAATTCGAAAATCAAAAATCGCACGAGTAATTGCCATCGTATTGGGTGTCCTTCTATTCGGCGATGATGATGACACCTCAATTTTTGAGAATTGCCTCGCTTCTCGGAATATTTTCACCAAACCAGCCGAGTTTAGAATTTTACTTCTATTGTCATTTGCTGTCCTATTCCATTTATGGCCTTGATTTCAGGGAGTGATACTGCGTAGTACCCCTAAGACAAAGTCTCATATTGTTCCTCGTTCCTGGTCTCATGTTCAGTTGCTGTTTTGTTGTACGTCTCCTCGCTTTGTTAATGGTCTATATTTTGGTTATACTGTGGTCAAAACATGAAAAAAGCAAACAATGCTGGTGAATGTCCCCTGCAAAAGGACCTCACGTGAGAACGTGCGTTTTGTTTTGCAAACACAGGGGACATCTTTATGGATATAGCTCTATGCAGAAAAACCCACGCAGGTAAATATCGTCAGAATGCATTCCTTGCAAATGACAATCGAATGTCCTTCGGTGTGCGCACCTATTGTTGAATGGCGCACGCCATGCCGCTGCAGCAAACAGAAATGAATACATTTTCTGTTTACATTCACTCGAAACTAATAGAGTTATATTTATGTGAAAATGTTCGTCCTTATAGCTTTTCTTGAAATCCAATGCAAGGAAGAAGGAATATCCTTGCAGCCATTCAAACTTCATTAGGCTAATGTCTCTTTGTTGCGTTTCTTATTGACTATTCAATTAGGGTAATTCACTGTGGTGAAGGTGAATAGACCAACAGGACGCCTCGCAAACAAATCAGATCGTGTGGCCAAATAAAATTTTATAAAATTCCACATCTGTTCTGGTTGACAATCGACTGAAATAAAAAATGTTTGGTTATCTCTGGGAGACACCTGGCAGGGTTCATTGAAACGCTGAGTGCAGTTTTTCTTCGATTATAAGGGTACAACTGGTGGCACATAAAGTGAAGATACGCACCGAGAGAAGTGCGTTCTGTGGTTGCCTTTCTTTGCAAGCAGTTCAAATATTTAGTACGTGGCAAATTAATGCTGGTTCTGAGTGCTGCACATCGAATGATCGAATGGCTCCAGGTCCAGGTGTTAAGAGGAGTTTTTTTTTTTGTAGGTAACAAAATTCATTTTCAGCAACGAGTTGAAGAAGTCTAACTCAGGGTTTGGAGGAAGCCTTGCACTATTATTTGGAGGAAGACGGCAACACGGATGTAGTATGTGAAGTAGATACCTGTTAGAAAGCATAATCCCCATTGATTTTGATCGCCCTTATTCAAATATCCAGAACTCACTGCAGATGGCGCTTCAGTCAGGTTTGTGTCCATGATTATAAAAACAATCACCTCCTTGAGGTTCTGCTGCTAATCAGCTGCCCCAAGTCGTGCTTGCTGTGCCACGAATTTGCTTAATGTCAATTTTCAGCTGTATAAGCGACCCAGGTAAAACGCTTGTGAATGGTGTAACGCTGAAGAGTCACGCTCTAGCTCTACGTCTTCTGTGAGCTATATCATTAGAATAGATAAATGATGTCTATACTTCCAATACTCAATCGATGGATTTTCTTTTTCACTATTGATATACAGTACGCACAGGAGCGTAAACCGTTTGAGTTATTTTTGATACCAAATCAAGAAGTTTTATTCGAGGATATAAATATTACACCGAACTTAAAGTGGCATTGACATGCCCATAAAAAAGGGCAAATTAGTCGTCTTACTTACTTACTTACTTAGGTGGCGCTACAGTCCGGGGTGGACCTGGGCCTCAACCAAAACGCCTCTCCAGTTAGCGCGATCTTTGGCTAACTGCCTCCAGTTGCGCACTCCAAGTTGGTTGAGGTCCCCTTCCACTTGCGCGCGCCACCTAAGGCGAGGTCTTCCTCTACTGCGTTGTCCCTCCGGGTTGGAGTCGAATACTCTTCGGGCCGGAGCGCTGGTGTCCATTCGCTCTACATGTCCTAGCCATCTTAGTCGACTGATGCGCACTTTTCTGACCAGGTCGATGTCGCTGTACAGCTCGTAGAGTTCGCTGTTAAATCTCCTCCTCCAAAGCCCGTCAACGCAAACGGGACCGAAAATCAGTCGAAGAATTTTTCGTTCAAAACGACCAAGGAGATCTTCATCCGCCTTTGATAGTGTCCATGATTCTGCGCCATAGAGTAGGACTGGGATGATGAGGGTCTTATATAGAATCTCCTTAGTGGTTCTTGACAAGGCCTTACTTCTCAATTGCCTTCCAAGGCCATAGAAACGGCGGTTGGCAAGTGTAATTCTTCGCTTGATTTCTGATGTGATGTCGTTGTCAGAATTTATAGCGGAGCCGAGGTAGACAAAGTCCCTAACTACCTCAAAATTATAGCTGTCTGTCGTGACGCTCTGACCGATTCGTCGATGTTGTGTGTCCCTTCTTGTTGACAGCATATATTTTGTTTTGCCCTCATTTACCACTAAACCCATTTTTGCCGCTTCTGTACTGATACTTGCAAACGCACCAGTGACAGCTCGCTGTGTTCTGCCAATGATGTCGATGTCGTCAGCGTATGCAAGTAGTTGCACAGACTTCTGGAAGATTGTGCCTCTGGTGTTGGCTTGTGAGTTTCGCACAATCTTCTCAAGAATGATGTTGAAGAAGTCACACGACAGCGCGTCACCTTGTCTAAATCCTTTTTTGACATCAAAGGTCTCGGTGAGATTGTTTCCGACCTTTATGGAGCAGCGAGCGTTCTCCATTGTCATTCTGCACAATCGGACGAGTTTGGCAGGGATGTCAAAACTAGACATGGCTCTATATAGCTCGTCTCTACAGATGCTGTCGTATGCGGCCTTAAAATCGATGAAAAGATGGTGAGTATCGATCTGGACTTCTTGGGTTTTCTCCAGGATCTGCCGTAGTGTGAATATTTGGTCGGTTGTGGACTTACCGGGCCTAAAACCGCACTGGTAGGGACCAATCAGATCGTTGACAAAAGGTTTCAGGCGTTCACACAGTAGGTATGGCAGACAGGATCTTGTATGCGATGTTAAGAAGACTGATACCTCTATAGTTGGCGCAGTTTAGAGGGTCTCCTTTCTTGTGGATCGGGCAAACGATACTGAGGTTCCATTCATCAGGCATACTTTCCTCCGACCAAATCTTGGAAATGAGCTGGTGTATGCTCTCTGCCAAGTCATCTCCCGCTGCTTTAAAAAGCTCGGCAGTCAAGCCATCTGAACCAGCAGCCTTGTTGGTCTTAAGCTTGGATATTGCTATCCTCACTTCGTTTTGGTCGGGTGGACGGAAGTCTTGGCTTTCATCGTCTAAGTTGAATGGTTCGTTCTGCCTGACAGCGGAATTTGGGTCGTCCTCGCCGTTTAACAGTTTGCAGAAATGGTTTTTCCATATCCTCAGTACCGACTGTGACTCTACCACAAGGTTTCCTTGTTCGTCTCTACAGGTCTCTGTTCGGGTCTTGTTGCGATGACACGTTCTTTTTACCCTTTGGTAAAACTTCCGAACATTGTTCCTGGAGTAGCACCTCTCTATTTCCTCGATCGCGCGCTTCTCATGCTCTTTCTTTTTCTTCCGGAGAAGCCGATGTTCTTCCCTCCTCTTTTGCTCGTAGAGCTCACGAGCTGCTCTCGTCCTTCTGTGCAGCGCCGCTTTGTATGCGATTTGTTTTGCTGCATGTGCTTGCCGGCATTCTTCATCAAACCAGGGGTTTCGCGAGGGTGGTCGTGTGAAACCCAGCACATCGGTTGCGGCGTTTCTGATGGCTTCTTGGCATCTATGCCACTGGTCTTCAGCACTTGATGCTGGCTGCATAGGACTTCTCGAGAGGTTGAGGGATACGCGATCGGCAAAGGTTCCGGCGGTTTGTTGCGATTGTAGCCGTTCAACGTTAAATCTCCTCACAGTATTTCCTCGTTGTTGTGGCGTTTGAGATACCCGCATACGTACCTTGGCTACAACAAGGTAGTGGTCCGAGTCTATGTTGGCCGCTCGGAAAGTTCGGACATCTAGAACACTGGAGGAGTACCTTACGTCGATCGCAACATGATCAATTTGGTTGACGGTTTGATGATCTGGCGACCACCATGTTCCTTTGTGGATATTGAGGTGAGGAAACCGTGTGCTAGCTATAGTAACATTACGCCCCGCTGCGAAGTCAATTAGCCTAAGTCCGTTCCCGGACGTGGTGTCGTGTAGGCTGTTCTGTTCTGTTCCCGATTGTGCTACCAAAGATGTCCTCCTTTCCTATTTTGGCGTTAAAATCACCTAAGACAATCTTAACGTCATACTTAGGACATTGCTCATACGTTTTGTCGAGGAGCTCGTAGAAACACTCTTTGGCAGCATCGTCTTTTTCTTCTGTGGGGGCGTGAGCGCATATTAGGCTGATGTTGGCGAATTTAGCCTTGATGCGGATTGTTGTAAGGCGTTCACTAACGTGTCGAAAGCTCAAGACTTCTTGCCTAAGTCTGCCGCTTACAACAAATCCGCATCCAAATAGACGCTGCTTTTGTTCCCTATAGCAATCACCGTAGTAAATGTCACAGGTTTTCATCCTTCTTTTGCCCGGCCCATCCCACCGCACTTCCTGGATGGCGGTGATATCTGCTTTGTAGCAGTCTAGGGCCTCCGCTAATTGTTCGGCTGCACGCGGCCAGTTCAGGGTGCGAACATTCCACGTGCAGATACGAACGTCGTTGTCCTTTTTCCGTTTTCCAGGGTCGTCAACAGTGAATCCGTCCTTATCCGAGGCTTTTGGTTGCTTCGCAACAGTTTTCTTTTTCCGTGGTTGGGTAGTTAGCCCCACGCACAACCCCCAACTTGGAGGACCAGGCCCTAGCTTGACCCTAGGACAGCGGGTCGGATATTCCGTTGTCAGTAACCCACTTCGGGGATATGAGTGCTGCCGTTGGCCCGTAAAGGGGTTCATCCGCCACCATCTCTATTTCAGCACCCTGACTAGTGCTGAAAATTCCTTACTGACCTTAGCTCGAAATACGTCAGAGTAGCTCACGTAAGGTATCTGCCATCTTGACTGTTGACACCACCGTTGATCCAACCTTGCGGATTCATTCGCTGTATGTCCTCTTTCTGAGGGGCTCATGTAAGACTTCTGAGACTCGATCAGGCAGTCATTCCGACAGAGCATTATAGTGTTGCTATTTTCTTCGTACTCAACACTCGCGCTTATAAGTTTAGCAAGTCAAGTCCGGGTGGACAAGACCAGTATCCGGTGGCTACCACGGGGAGGTAAAATAAGCACAATTGATGTGTATGAAAACAGTTTCAACAGCTGGGCATCGCCAAGTTGATGCCAATCAGTGTCTACCCTATTCATACAACACCCAACCAACCAACCAAATTAGTCGTCATGAATCTATATATATCACATTGAAAGAGTTCTTCATTCAAACTCTGGTTGGCATTTCGGAACACCTCACTTTAGTTAAAGCACAAGTGGAAGGAGTTCTTTACCAAATTGGAGTGTGCAACGGGAGGTTAACTGGAGAGCCGTATTTTGGTTGAGGCTCAGGCCAATCCCTGTTCTGCTGCTACTTAAGTAAGAATGTAACGCCACCACAGCACCACATGCAAAATGTGAAAGAAAGGAATAGTATCTTAGGAACTGTGGATCGAAGTGTATGCATTTGTTGCGGGTTGGGCTCAAAATTTTGGATGGGTCAAAATTCTTTTCACAAAATTCTGATTTCGAAATTCTGTTTACAGAATTCTGCTTTTCAAAATTCTGCTTTATAAAATTCAGCAACAATTTGTAAAGCAGATATGGAGAGAACATTTTTTTTCTAATTTTAACTCCTCTTTTCTTAATTTTTATTTGTAGCCTTTTATTTCCACCTGGGAGGAAAATAAAAAATGTCGTGGGTATTTTTTAAAAATACGATTTTATTTTATTTTTAATATAGCAATACGAAAGTAAACAAAAGAAGCGACACTGCTATTGATATTTTTTAGCAAGACTGAGGAAAAGTCTTTGTCAGTTCACTAAACCATCAATCGCAGCGTAACAGTAATCACAATGAACCTCATAGGAAAATGGTCTTACAGTATTCGAAAATCCTACCGAGTCGATTGTCGAAGGAATTTTGATTAAACATCATTTCGTCTGTCCTTTAATACTGCCGAAAAAGAAAACAAATGAAATTATAATAAATAAAAGTTGTTATTTCTAACTGCTTCATATCTATTTTTAATTAAATTTCATTTGTTTATATTTAATCTATTTTTTCTTATTCATTTTAATTTTATTTTTCTTTAAGAATTAAAAGTAAATAATTTTTAATTTTTTATAAATTTAAAATTGTATTTTTATGTCTGCTTTTTTTATCGCCATTTACATTTGTTAGTTGCAAAAAAGCTGTATAAGCAGAATTTTATTGCTCTAAATTTGAAAATCAGAATTTCGTTAAGATGCATTTTTGTATGAGAAGACAGAATTTTGCAAAGCACAATTTCGACCGGATCCCATCTGTTGCTGCCATATTATTATCCACAGCCCGGATGAAATTTTTTTTGAGGAATCTATTGGCGTGGAAATGGGCTTCGACTGGCATAATCGTTAACCCAAAAAAATAGGAACCTTATTTTGTTTTTCAGACTGTTTGATCCCAAAAATAACCGACTAAAATAATTTTTCAAACCCTTTTTTGAAATTCTCCGCAATTTTGTCAAACGTAGTTCCTTAGGCTGAAAATGCGATACAAGACTCTATAAAGGACATAGGTGGCAAAGTCCTCGCTGTAAGTGAGGTTTGCTCCAGTTATTTAAGAAACCCTCCGACCACTGTAATCCACTAAATTTTGCTAAGCCATCTTGTTTTCTGAAATATTTCCGAAATAGAAACTTATTTTGTTAAAAAAAGTATTTGCAAAAGTTTAGAAGAGCTGCAAAATTGGTCATTTTCAAAAGTGTCGGGTAATTTGGACCCATCTCTGCGGTTATTGCGGAGTACTACTCCGCACCCTATTTTAAACAAGTCGTGCGTGTGTGTGTTATTATCTATTATTATTATTATTTGTTTGAAGCTGCGCAGTCAAAAACTGTAATTCATTCCAAGCATGAAGCCTTTTAAAATACGGAAGATACGGATGCTAAAGAGTAGAGTCCTTAAAAGTATGCTCAAAAAGTTTCGGAAAAAACTGTCATTTCATGGAAGTACTTGTGGAGGAAGAACAACATGCCAGACTGAAATATCAGTCACTTGGTAATTACTTTTAGAAACCTTAAATATTTTTTAGAAACCAAATATTTATCAACGACCTGGTTGAGACACTGAGCAAAAAGAAAAGAAAATAAACAGCAACTTTCCCAGAACATCATATAGCACACAAAACACGGATACTTCTTCGCCAACGCTGTAGTGTCAAAAATGTAGTGAAACCACTCGTTCAATGTTTATATGGGAGTGTGCAGGAAAACAAAATAAAATGGGAAACATGAACGCGTGCTCAAAGTTGAAACTCTCGAATAACCGGACTAATCCACTTATAATGGAAACCACCCTCGAAAGTAACCCTTGCACACGCATTTCATGTGATCCTTCCCAACACATTCCAGCTGAGTAAAAAATTGATAAGACAAATCCCAGAAAGGACAATACCAGTAGCTGTCAAAATAATTCATTCGAAATAATGGTCCAACTCCTTTATTCAGGAAAAAGGATGTTCAAACAAAAAAATAACAACTCTGAAAACGGAAGGAAATTCGAAAACGTACCGAAACCCCTCTCTAATCCTTTCGTTTCAAAGGAGGCTTCCAAAATATGGGATCCGCAAGTGTTTTGTTTGTCATTTTGTAGATTAATCACTCTCCTATGGTCAGTTGTCTGCCTTGCGTCGCTTGTACGGTGGGCTATCTTGATTCTTGAAAAATTCCAACCGAGCGACAGACGATCTGATTTCGTATTTCTGTTTCTATGGAATTCCAAATTTGAATGAAGGAATTAAAATATGAATCATGCTGCAAGGAAAAAAAGTGCCGGTTCTTCCAATTTGTAAGACACATTCGGGATAGCTTCTTGAACACATGCCAATTTCTTGCAAACCGAAAAAAGGACAACCATAGAAATGTTTTCAATAATGATCTCTCCCTAATGAGCATTAAGTTGTAAACGAATTCCCAAATAGAGTCCTAACGACTGCCTGCCATTCGATCACTCATTACATAATGGCAATGCCACACGCATGCAACTGTCTAAGAAATATAGGTACGCACCATTCATGGTAGGTCAGCCATGAATTTTCGTTTGTAGTGTTTGTTTTTCTTTTCCACAATTTGGATGAAGCCGTACAAGGATTATGGACGTTTTAATGAAGTCCTGTTCCGATAAGTGACAGTCCATCAGTGCAGTGCAATGCACTTGAGAATTGCAATCAATGTGGAATTGAATTTGCTTTCATTTGGCGAGGATTTGTCACACTTCCCCCATTCAAAAGGGATCGACTAGGGACGATGGATTGAACTATTTATGTGACAATTGCACATTTCGGCAGATGTGCCATTTAATGACATAAAATGACGCAAGTCTTGCGGAAAGTGATTATGGGGGTTTAAATGTTTAATTATCTCTAAGTGCGGTGTTGGAGTTGGATCGTCCCAGAGGCTGATGGTTTTGTTGCCGCAATTTAGTAAACATTTTTCTCGCAAAAAGACAGTAAATTGCTTGTGAAGGAAATTAAAAATAGCATGTTCTACGATGAGGAGTGCTTATGTAGTTTAGAATTTCTATCTAGCCGGCTGATAGGTGAAATTTTATTTACATGGCTATCGCTGATGGTTTCTCAATTCATGAGCGCTGACATACCTTCAAGGCAGCTCGCCATAAATTGTCTATGCCAGTGGATTCCCATTTAAGTATGGTTGTAGGATGTAGGTAGTCTGACTACGAAGAGTAAATCAAATCAAATCAATCAAACAGCGGCTACAAAAATTGAATGTGAAACCGAGTAAAAGGGCGAAAACTTATAACTTCTAAAATATTCAAGAAAATTAAATACAGTAACATAACATAACAAAACATAAATAGCCTCGTTAGGAAAGCAAACTCAAAATTGAAATAGTAATATGCTTCTTAGTTAGCACTTTTTGACTTTACCACCGTTTTGATTGCTAACACCACAAATGTTCCTTTTATCGTCTTCCATCGACAAGTTGGAATATATATTTTATTTACAAGAGACTTTAGCCAATATTAATTTCTTTGTGCCGACTTAAAAGTTCAGAACGTTGTCTTTTCTATTGACATAAACTATTTAAGAAAAAAAAGAAGAAGAAAGCAAGACCTGAATAGGGATAAATTCTCTGTCAGCTTTGTTGTCATTAATTCAAAATGGGATCTATTTCAGTGACCAAATGCCATGATCTATAGGAGATGATACCGCCAGCATGGCTTTAAGAGTTTCCGTGCGCTATAATGAAAGCCTTTCCATTTCTCGCGGAGGGAATCTCAAAGTTATCTCTCCACGTGATTGTTAAATTTTGACTGAAATTATTATCTATAAGATTACGACATTCGGCTTTAATTTGTTAGCTTTCTCTTTGTACCTAGGTGCGCAGGAACTTGGTCAGAAGACGAGCCTCGTGCATGACGTTGCTTTGTATTGAAAATTCCGCCACAAGAACTTCGCATTTACTCTTTCCCTTCGCAAATACTCATGCGAATGTCTTCAGCTATTATTTATTTGATTTGATTTGCATGGATGACTGGATCAGTTTCCAAAGGCTATACTCTTTTTTCAACTGGGCTAAAAATTGTCCCTTGGACAGATGATGATACAAGAACTGACGCTTTTAAAACCGACGGCGCTTGTGATTCGTATTGCTTTTACTCGTAGTACTTTGTCATATGGACGCTAGAATGAACCCACGCAAATAGATAATGAAATTGAAAACAAATTTACAAAACCTTGTTTACTATAAAAAAAATTACGTTTAGAATTTTTGGTACAAAAAATAAATCTGCAAGAAAGGAGAATTATTCTATATTTATTGAAATATCCGAAAATAAATGGAATTTTCGCAACAGCTATTCGATGCAATTTAGGTACGCAAAATTTTAAATTTATGTGTTATTTATATAACTTTAACATTTTAAATTCAAATTTTCACCTCTATTCATATCTATTACGAGCAGTGAACGAAAACCTTAGTGCAAATTGAGTCACTCACACATTAACCAGGTTAAAAACCCGACCAGGCAATACTCTCCTCATATAGGATATAGCTATATTCTTCGTCCTCTAATTAACCCCATAACTTAGAAGCTGCATTTGTCATCCAGCTCAAAATTTCATCGACTCTTAAGGCGACAACACAATTTGTTTTTTATAACAAGAAACTAAATCTTAGTGAAATTTATAAGCTAATTCTCAGGACAGTAAAAATAAAAAGTTAGTGATGCCACTTTTCCACAAGTATGAGTCAGGTGTTTGCTTTGATTTTGGTTACATCTTACAGGTGCCTGTTGACCCTCGAATTCCGATACGAATTAGGTGCTTGAATTACGAGTAAAAAAAAAATTTACGATGCAGCGAGTAATGTCTGCAAATGACACAGCAGAGATTCGCCAAAAACACACGCGGAAGAAGAAAGAAAGAAGAAGATGCGAACATCTAGAAGAAGTTTATGCAACGGAATATTGAAAGATAAAGCAAACTAGCAAGGAAACTATATGCACTAAGAAAGGCTAACTATTTACTCTTAGAATTAGAAAAAAAATTCCCTTTTTATTAATAAAAAAATTAAAATCATCGAACTTTGTCCAGCCGTGTTGCGGAATATCAAAATGATGTCCAAATATGTTTTCCTTTCAAACTGGAAACCTTGCCATCTCTATACTAACAGGCAGGCACGTAGCCAGGGGACTTCAGCCCATCAGACAAGTTTTGAATTCTCTTAAGAACATCAGAGAAAATGCCGACAGTTTTTTTCAGAGAGGCTTTTCAATACGCATCTCAACTTGCCGAGGACTTATTTGAAGTTGAATTAAGAGCTCCAAGAACATTAATTGAAACAAACAACGCGTTCCAATCCAGAAACCTCTTTTACTGAAGCCTATTTTAGAGTCTTGCTTACGGTTTGGCCACGCTTCCAGTGACCACAGCTAGTGTTGAAAGAACCTTTTCAACTATGAAATGTATTAAAACAGTGTCCCGAAGCGTTATGGGGAATGCAAGATTAAGCTCACTTGCTTTGATATCTGTTCATTCGGATATTTATGTGGATTCAGATAAGGTGATTAATCTCATGTCAAAAAAAATCAAGACCGCATTTTAAAAATGTGTGTAAAAAATTAATTTATGTATGTTCTGTTAAGTACATACGATCTAAAAACTAATAAAAATCAATAAGTTGGAGTATACATATATAGTTTTTTGTTTAAAGAATTCGTCGTAAGATTTGGAAGCAAGGAAAACAAAATCTTGGCAGAAAAACGGCACTGCTAACAGGAAAATAATAACATGTAAAAATAATTTTTCCAAATAATTTATTTTGTTTTTGTTCGTCTCCTTTTGGTGTTACTTATTTTTTTTATGACGATCACAATTTGATAAGAACATAAGCCACCATTATGAAATTGTTTCCATGCGTCAATTTAATTTTATTTTCATTTCTTCGTTAAAAAATAAGATAAAAAAGCGGACAAAACTGCGTTACTCGAACACAATATTCCACTGTACATCAACAGCAGATAAATCTGCAAATATTTACACAACTTTTGTCAATATTTGCTTATTTTCATAACCAAGCTATATACGAGTACCTTCTGACATGCAGTACTCGCTCTTGTGTCTTGTCACACTGCAAGTAAAGTCGGTATTTTTCCTCCGCCCACGCAATGCCGATCGGACGATCATCATGTTAAAGTTTATTTGCATACAATCAGTTTACAAGCCCTCAACCAATCGATACCCCTGTCATTGAACGCCTACACAACAATTTGCTCATTGTTGGACGCGTGCTCCGATTTCGGGCAAAATTGTAAAAAAATAAAATAAAAATATTATTGACTTACAGTGGTTTTAATTGCGCAGGGTATAAAAAAAAATTTTATACAAGGCATTTTAAGTTTAAAGATTAAACTACGATTTCCGGTTCTTCTAACGTGAGGATGGTAACAAGAAATCAAATTTTTCATGCGGGGAAAGTCAATCAGTCTGCATTAGAGGATCAGTGAAGTTTACTTTGGCGTGGGCGGAGTATGTTTGGTGTATGCATGCCACACCCGTTAAACGTACCTTTTTAAGGTTTTGTGGGGTCTTTAGCTTAAAATGGGAATGCAGATAAAAGTCTTTGGCGGGTGGGGAACATCAATGGGACCAAGCAGCTGAAGTGACTGACTTAAGTAAAGCTATAGTTCTCCTTGACTGTAGGTATATCATGTGTTGCCAATATGTTGTCTATCGTTATTGTTCTGTCTTTACCTATGAACCAATAGCCTCGATGTCTTATAATCTGTGGGAAGCTTATTCTTTCTGAGGCAACAACGTGAAGCAATATTTACCTATAAGGCAGTGATGCCAGACTTTAGAAGCAGGTTATTCCATGGTTATACCCAAAAAATACCTTTTATCCCTCACCAAAATATAACAAATCCCACATTTATCCCACGAAATATAAAAAAAAAAAACATGTATTTCATTAAATTCTGTCTTTTTCATTATTAACAAATACAAATTACATTACACATTCACCATGCAAGCTAACAAAAATAAATACATATTAAGATACGTTTTTTAATAATACAAAAATAGAAATGTAGGTACATCTTATGCATTTTTAAAACGTTACAAAAAGTAACATAAAATTGCATTCGGCATTAAAATGAAAATAATATTCAACATAAAATAAATATCTTATGAATTATTTGAAAATTACCTACTGATTTGCAAAAAACTTTTTTGCCGCAGTGAAATGTTGCGCCACAAGCCTTGCAAAATGCTCCTCCCATCTTGCCCGGAATTTTTTTCTTTTTTACTTGTTTTGCTGACATTAATCTGGAACAAATATTTTATAAATTCATTTCTTTTGAATTTTGAAAACAATCAAAACAAATTGCCTGAATTAAAACTAGCCGCACACATAAATTCACGACGAGACGTGTCAAATTGTTGTTTTAAAAAAAACAGCATCCAATTCGGGATGATCCCTGTTTCATCTCATTAGTATGTGTGCGGTGAGTTGAGGTTTTCACCACAGATTATGTCAGTTTATGAAACAGTTTAGAGAAATAAAAAAATGAAAGCACTCAGATATTTTGAATGACTTTTTTGTAAACATGAAAATATTTAATTTCATCGTAGGTTGACTAATTTTTTTATTATTAATGAAATTAGCGATTAGGAACAAAAATTGACCAAAAAGTAAAATCCTTTTTTTTGCACTATGAGTTTTGAGAAATCCCTTTGATTCTTTTAGCTTATTTTAAGTGAGAAAATCCCGCAAAAAGGGATAAATCCCCCGATCTGGCATCATTGCTATAATAATTAAGGCGATCCAGTTTAGTAATTTTGAAAAGTCTTAATCAGCCAACTGAGTAGAAACTCCGATTAATTCAAACAAATATATGATGGTCTGTTTGCTACCTTTTCCTACAAAACTTCTTGGATACACCCTGCACCGAATCGCACACCGATTACTTTTTAGTTCAATCGTATAAGTGCGTATTAAGCCACCTTTGACAAAGCTCATCTTAAAATAAGAAGACGGGGATAATAATTGTCTTTTACAACGCAACGTCTTCATAGATCCTTGTAAGAGGGCTTTGCTGCTAGCGATTCCGTTCTAGATGGCCTGAAAGAAGTAGCAAATGGAGAGAGTAGTAATTGGATTAACTTTACCGCTGATGCATTATTGTTCGAGTTCCTTAATCCGTGAACGCTCTTGCGAACCCGCCGAAAATGCATCGGCATATTCGAGTGCTCAGCCGAAGTCTGTTTTTGAACTGTGACCCATGGTGCAATTGTTGGTTTCAGCTTAGAACTTCACGTACAACAACAACAACACAACTTTTATTCGACCAAACTTAACAGATACCTATACCAAAGCATCAGAGTTCATTACGTCTTAAAAGCAGCCACTATTAACACAAATTGTTGGTCTAAGTCAGCCGTTACCAACGACACTTAATCACCCAAACCTACCTACCAACATGATCCCTAAAATAAAAGGCCTCCTCACGATTCAGAGATCTTTTTGCCTTTACTCGTCCTTGCAGGAATTGTTTCTAACCTTTTGAGGCTGATCCCTTTCCTCTTTATCCTTCAGAAAGGTTTGTGTTCTTCTTTTTTTACAGAACCAACTGATGACTTTGACTTTGGAATGGACCTTTAAGAAGGCTCTCAGGACACCTGATACTTGGCTTACTGTTACCCCCACGACAAAAGTGTGTGACCGCCAAATGCAAGTACTCAGCACTGTACAAGTATCTTCAGGTTAGTTTCAATTGAAAAAACAGTGGGTATATCCACGTGCACATACCGACGGCGTTAATTGAAACCACAACCGATCAAAACAATGCGATAGCATTTTAATGTAACCTTTCGACTAATTCCCTTCCACCAACATGCATATCCAATTGCAAAATAATCATGCAACATGCTCAGCTCCCGCCAAAAGCAATCCCGATGATGCTCGCCGCTCATGCGCATGTCGAAGCTGCTGCTGCGGGAGCTGATGGCAAATCTACATACATAAACTGCTTTGTTGACACCTCAGCTCTTTGGAGATTCAATTTAATTGAATTCAAGCACGAACCCCATCAGAACACAAGCTTCTCGCTTCCTAAGACACTTTTCACGCGCTTTGACCAAAAACCCCGACACCAGCAATGTCAATTAATTATGTGCCCTGCAAGCGCAACACTTCTCCATCGATACAGCGATACGTTACGCATGCGCATTATAGTTTTAGGAAACAGCCAGTCATTGCGTGGTAAGGATTCATCCATCACTGCGGGGCATAGATGTATCCAGAGGTCCTCTCTGCCGCCGCATAATGATGCCGTGGATTAGAATTGTTACAATTAAAATTCATTGGCCAATTCATGTATCATCGGATGGGGTGCAAATTAATGCGGGACTGCTGCAATGCTGAAATGCGCGCTATCCAAATAAGAGCATCCAATTCGGGATGATCGCTGTACCATCGGGCATCGACTGACGATGCCTGGTGAGTTATATAAGGCGAAGAACAGACGACAGTGTCTTGTGTTTGTGGGGTTGTTTTTTTTTTTGTTTGCGTTTGATAACCCCAAATGATTTTAATAATACCTTGGACTACATACGCGTGCGCGCATTTGCAAATTGTACCGGCATCAGCACGGGAGTAAAAATAATTTACAACCGGTCGTTGAATATTCAAGTAAGGAGCTGCTTCCAGTCAACAGCAAAATTGTTATTAGCTGAATCGCGGATCAACCGACGATCTTTGGTTTTCGCCATACTTGATCGGGATTATTAGAGAATAAATTGTTGAGTCGGCTTTGGCCCAGCATTGATGGAATGAATTTCGGAGGACATGCATCTGCCAGCTGGGGTTGATCATTTCAAAAGAAGCAGTTGTTGGTGGTAGACGAAACAGAGATCAAATGATTGGTTGGTTCATATGAAACTCTCTCATTTCGAGCAAATTCGACTAGGTTGGTTATTGGTTTTTGGTTTACATTTTGGTAGTAGTATGAGCACAAGGTAAATCTGTTATAACTTTTAAGGTATCGGTATGAAACCCAAGACTTAACAAGCTCGCCAAAGCTATATACGATATCCAGCTAGACGCTCTTGTAAATAACAGAGATCCACTATATTATTTAAAAATTGGTTGTGTTTGTGTCGCTAAGAAAAGGCGGCTGTTGCCCGATAAAATTATGTAGTCCATTCAACAAGTTGCGCCACCCAGTCGTTTCACTTCAAAAACTGTCATACTGCAATGATAGCTTTTTCCTGTGGACCTATAAAATATTTCTGCTCTGGCTCACGCAGAATATGTAGGTAAATGATAGCTTCAAATGTCAACCCTATATAGATCTCTAAAGTGATTCTTTACAAGCTTTACAAGAAATGCATTTGGTTTTAATACAGGATCTGAAGCAAAGTGAGTAGATTAAAATATATCTGTATTATACTTTTGAGCCCAAATATATTTTTTTGTTGATTGGGTAAGAATTTAGAGCTAGTTTGAGAAGTGGATGAATTGGATAAAGTTTTTTTAAAAGAAAAATGTTTTAAAAATACAAAAAATGTGAAAGGCGTGCTGAAAACGGGTAACATTGATATCTAATAAAAAGTAAGTAAGTAACTTCAATTAGTATTAAAGAAAGAGGTTAAAATACTTGCTTTTTTTCTTAAGTTGTATAGCGCAGAGATGTTCATAGTGGATTTGCTTTTGAAGATAAGGGCGGTCTATAGATCCGAGCTCATTGCCTTAGAAATATAGCTATTCCATAAAAGTAAGTATTTGACTGAATAATTAATAAGATAATTCGGGCATACAGGAGTTCTCCTTCATTTAAATTTCTAGCAAAATACACCTACTAAAGGAAGCACAGCGGCACTCTATAGGATTATTTTCAAAGGGGTAAAAGACCACGGGAATTTACTTACGCTTGACAATTTTCTTTGTGTATTCATATATTTAAAACCAATAAAAATTAGTATTAAAATAAAATATTTTCGGTGTTGAAATATATCCCATAGATATTTAAATTAAGTCTAAAGAAGTATTAAAATATAATATTTTAATATTCCACGGGTTTATAAAAAGCAAAAGAACTATTGAATTTGAGGCGAAAGTATTATATTTCAATCTGCAGTTTATTTAATTCGAATACAAATGTATTAAAATTCTTTAATTTTTCCACATATATAAGGGATTAAATTAAATACATTTGCATTAAGACCCATCTTCCTCTATATTAAAATTTAATATTTCAGACATATTTTGTAATAGCAGACATTATTTAAGATTCTGTGGCAACAAGGAAGAACAGTATAAGCCGACTTATGTCAAAATTGAGTTAATGTTACGATCGGATGCACCGTACCCTCTTCTATACGTCATATTTTTTGCATTCAAATATCTTTTAAATTTAATTTAACACCACGATTTTTAACAGTGTAGAACCTACAACTTGTGACATATCCGAACCGCAGAACTAAAAGCTTTCATAGAAGAGTTAAATTAGTGAACCTTGGTCAAAAAATTCGTAGATACCTTACGACAAACGCTGAACCAAGTCTTATACACTGTCGAATATCCAACCGTAGATAGGTAATAGACACATATAACTGGTTTGAGTTAGTATACGTTTGACTAGAATCCAGAAGCCTATTGACAAAATTCCTATCACGATAAGACCACAAGTCGGATATTATTTAAAACCATCTTAAAAATGCCCGAAAAAAATCCGACTGTTGCTAATCGGACTACTTCCGGTCTTTTGTAAAACTGACCGAACATTTTCCGCTCAAACGTTTATGCTCCCACGTATGGATAACCGCGTGACACTGTAAGTTTCATACGCCCGGTTTTCGACTATGCCCTATTTATATTAACAAAATGAAACACAATCATTGGCTCGGAGTTTCTTTAAAAGAGGACGACAACGATTTTGGAAATAGAATTAAAAAATTCAACTACAGGTGTAAAAGGAAGGCAGCCTTTCCTCGAAGTTTCAATTTCAGCTCAGCTGAAACGACCTATCACTAGTTCGTTAAAGAATATTTGTTATATGTACCATTCTAGAGCTTTAAAGAGCTGTAGTGCAAGATAAGTTAAAGATTTTCTCTTTTTAAACCTTTAGTTAAGTTACATTGCTTTCAGTGAACTAAATCCCAAGCCACCAGAAAATCAGTCTATAAAGTGACAGAGAGCAAAATAATTTTGACAGTCAGAAAAGCATGAACGATTTCTAGAGCCGTATGCATTAGTGGCGATTGGTGAGACACTGCTTTTACTGGCAAGTCTTCGAAGCTTTTCAATCTTCTAGTTCTTATCAATGCCATGTTGTAATAAAATAATTTAAGAAGAAGGTGTATGGGTTCCAGCGGAAGGACTATCTGTTAAGTTTATATAATCGAGCTACAAATCTAATTCCAGAGGTAAAAAGTATGGCACAGCGACCTAAGAGTTTACGATTTATGTGACATCTTAGGTTGCTATGGACTTACGGAACTTTCGGGAGACTAAACACCCAGCAGTAAAGAACAGTAGTCTTCGCCTTAAAAAGCCAGTCGTCGCAGCAGACTTCGAAAAACCACTGATTTAAAGCTCAAACTTAAGGTCCGCCTTTCGCACCATCGCAAATCCTCACACCGGTTGTCACACTTCAACGTCAGGTGGATGGGGGAAAACTCAAGTTACATCGCGCCCATATCCTATAATCACGACACAAACCAAGCGCTGACTGCATTGTGGTTATCATTAATTTTCCATTAAACGACCTTACCATCGGCTTATGTACCTATACACGGGCCTTATCACGACTTCATACATAACGTAGGTAGACTTAAGAAATAAAAATTCAATCCGCAAGCATATGACGTTGATCCGGACACACGGCGCTCGGGATCCCTGATAATTAAATAGAATTAAATCAGCGCTTAGCACGCAAACATCAAACCGAGAACGTATAAATCTTTGATGCGTCTCTGTGCTGTCGGTTGAGGTACAATAACAGCAACAACAACAACAACAACAGAAATAAGAATCCGTGCAATAGCTACGTCATATATGATGTTCGGCGTGCGCGCGCATATACACTTCCAGAGAATAAATCGTATCGTTCGACGCCGGCCGTCGTCGCGTAGTCGTTGTAAGACGAACTAAAGTAATCAACAAAAATTCAAACTTGACTGGGAAAATTTGTTCCATCCTCTTGGTGTATTTGTATCTCTTAAGATCTGTGTAAGGTGCGCATGGCATTAAGCTCATATTAAGCTGAGTTATATCATATATTCGTCTCTGGTTAATCCCTTCATTACTGATGTCAGGGTTTTTCGGATCGGTACGATGACGTTCCTGATGCACACGCACATAATTAAAAATGAAGGAGGAAGCTCAAAATCGCGCTTCTCCTGCCTATGGGTAGTAATTTTGTCTTCTTTTTTTTTGATGAGAACTTCTGAGGAAGTTAAGAAGATTAACCAGAGTGGACCAAGTCAAATCGAGTCAAATGATCTTTGGAAGGAGCGACTACAAACAAAAGTACACAGGTGGATGAAAACGCATCGTTGAGGCAGGAACTGCGTATATCAAGGCGTTGCGATGGTCGATTCAACTGGCTGGTCAATGCACTTTGGTTTTTGGCTTTGGACGGCACTCTGGTTTTGAAACAATGTGCGCTACCACCATACTTGGCATGGTGAAACGTTTGGATAATAAGTGCTGATGGAAAATCCATTCTGGAATGTGGAGAGGAAGAGGAAATTGTTTCTTAAATTGAGAATCTCTCTTCGTGTAGTCTATCAAATATGTAACTAGTAGAGGGCCCTAGGTACTAATAATCGGTTTTAGCATTCAACTTATATATTTTGTAGGTCAGCAAAAAATGCTATTTTGTACTGAAAATGTCGCCTTTAAGTGTTCGAAAAATGGAGCCTGGGGCCTTGCTTTTTGTCTTGGGATCGCTTCAAATTTTTTTCTTTTTGGGTCAAAGTGTTAATTTAGAAAATTCAGAGAGACGATTTCCATGTCCATGTGATCCCCAAAAAATATCTCCTTAGCCTTTAGAAGTCCGCCTGTCAGTGTTGCCGAAAGTTCTTCCATAGGAGTATTGAACTACTTTCCACACCTCCCTACTCCCTACTTTCACATTCGTATTCGTACTCCTATTTTCTTTAAATGCCTAAAATGTTTTACACTTGCAGCAAAATGTAATTTTAATTCACTTTAAATTTACTGCAAATTTATTATTGATAATTAACCTCTTTCTAACTTGTTTTTGTTTTTCGTTGGCTATATGCAATTTTCATCTGTAAGTTCGGTAATTATTTTATTGTTATCTGAGATTGTCGTTTGGTGCATAGACAAATCATACTGAGGTGTTTAAAAATAAAAACACTTTGACCAAACATTTATCAGTTATTTAAGAAAAATGTAAACATGAAATCGATCTTAATGATATCGAAAAGAGGTAAGTACATAACCATGTCCTCTCCTGTAGATAGTTTTATTGACCAAACAAATCAAATTTTTCGCCTTTTAACAATATATATAATAACTAACCAATGGCATTCAGCAATGTAAAAATGTGGTAGGTATTTCTGAAGCTGATGAGTTGATACACCTACCACATCTTCAAAAAAAAAAAAGCAAAAAAATGGATGATTGAGTGATTTTGTGTTTCTTAAGGAAATCGACAAAAAGCCATTCTGTTCGTCTTGTAATATGAAACTTACAAAAAACAAAAAAACAAATAGCATAGGGTAAAGTCGGGAAATATGGCACCCCTTTTTGTTTTTGTTTTTAACTCAGAAAATAAACAAGATTTTTATTTTAAACAAAAATAACTTTATTTTTCAATTCATTTGAAATCATTAAATATAAACGTAAAAGCAATTCAGACTCAAAAAACATTTATTTTTTGGAACAAAAAAAAACCTAAAAAAGGATAAACAAAAAAAATGGAGGGTAATATGGCGCCATACGAGGGGGTTTATGGCACCCTACTTTTTTTTTTTTTGATTACTATTGCCACACTTATTACATGTGTTAGTGTACGATGAGCAAGAGTCATGTGACCAAAAATGACACATTATACACTTAATCCAGTCATCTGGCTTCGTTGTCAAAGTATATTCTTCCCCACACCCTACATCCTGAGATAACGTCTTTTCCAGCAACTGGAAGTATTGAGATACTTCTGCCTTTGACATTCCTTTTGCACGAGCATAAGACACTCCTTCCGATTTTCGAACTGATAGATCCGGATGGCGTTGCATGAACAAAGTGAACCAGTCCTTTCCAGCTTCTTTTTGAACATGACTGAATCTGTGGTTCACTCCGCACTTTACTGCCAACCTATAAGCCATTTGGCAGACTTCCTCTCTACATGGAGCAAATCCGTGCGCCTGCAGTTTTTTTTATATGGAGAACCATTTTCTGTTCCCTTTCTTCCCCTATGCAAGACGGGGATCCTAATAAAGGTTTTCTATTATTGTGGTCCTTAAGGCGTCTTCTGAGTGTGGTAAAGGGAATTGAGAAATGTTTTGCAGCTCCTTTTACGGACATTTCAGAATTTTGAACTACAGCAATGGCTGCTGTGAGTTGGGCTTGAGTCCATTTTGCCCGATTTGAAGATGATTTTCGTTTATAAACAGTTGGCATTTCTATAATAAAATACATAAGTAAGGGTGAAATGGCACCGGTGCCATATATCCTCACATTCTCGGGTGCCATTTCCCCCTATTGAAGGGAACCACTGATATTGGAAAAAACACGATGAAACACGAAAGCACACTCAGCACAGTAAAAAAAAAAACAATTTTATATCGATTTACCTCTCTTATAATGCTTAAGCGGATAGCCGGCGCCAGCAACTTACCTATCTACACTTACTTGACTAAACCACAAAAAAACTTTTTCTCTTAAATGCACTCTTTAAATTTTTTGTCACCGTGTCATAAAAAAACTGCTTGAGCTACTGCGATGCGTACTGCACCCGTCGACTGCTTCAGTATGAATGAATGATATTTTGCTGTCTCTTTTTTGGAAAAGAAGTCGTTTGTGGGAGAAATTGAAAGGGTGCCAGTGCCATATCCCCCCTGGTGCCATAATACCCGACATTACCCTAATAGAAAGACATAAAAAATCAAAAAGCTATCTACCATACAGATTTTTTATAATTGAAAAGATATTTACTAACATATTTTTGTTAACAATAAGAATTAATAATTTATTTACCTATGCTTTTTTTTTTCAAACGATTTTTTTTTTTAAATAAAATTAAAAAAAAAAATGCCTACCCACATTTATTTTTGAAGATTTCAAAATGTCTGTACTACTATTTTTTTAAAAATACTCCCCATTTTTGGCTGCAGTACTACCTTATAATATTTCTCTCTGGCAACGCTGCCACCTGTGTTCTGCGGATTGTCATCTCTTTTGAACATGTAGTTTATGATAAGTGACTGAAAGAGGACTAAAGGTCATACCATACCCCGATTTGTGGATAGCCTTTAGCTGGTCCAGAAATGGTATATTCTTGGAATGTCGGGGATTGCTTCTAAAGCGTTGTAGGGTGCTCATACCTCTCCATCTCCATAATGTATTCTCCGCCAATATCTAGGAAGGCACATGATGATTATTTTTCCGCGGTAAGCATTTTTAATCTGTATTTTAGGATTTAGAAAGGCCTATTTAGAGAAGCACCTTCCATTAATCCTGTTTTTTTTCCAAACTAATACTGATGAGGAAAAAGGCAATCCTTTCTTCTTTGTACACAAAATCATTTTTGTTGTTAATGGGGTCGTTTGACAGCAGTTTTTTACAAATAGCTTTCCAAAGGTTTTCTCCTAGATGGCGGATGAAAACTACTTTCACCTAGCTCCAAGGCAAGCCTCGGGAAGTAAAACTCATGCAAGATCTTACAGAATCTTCCCGACAGCATGTGAAACCATCTGAATTTAATAATTGACCCAAGGCGCAACAAATTTTAGTCTCGAATTTAAATTTACGGAAGCTCAAATATTAATATAGCCTTTGTGAACTTCTAAAATTAAGAGTCAAAACTAAAAATGTTTATTGGTAAGGCCCAAGGAGTGTGAGTTCGCTCAGATTTTGAGATTTTCTTTGAAACAGTCCTACGGAAATGTCTGTAGTCTGGAAGTATGAAATCCCAGGAGCGGCTTGATTATTTTTACCTTGATCGCCTTGATATAGGCCTATCCAATACCTTTTAAAATCAATGGGGCTCACTTATCATAATCATTTTTAGCCTCCACACTAAATATTTTTTAGGTCACAAGATGCAATTTTGTATGGAAAATTTCGTCATTGTGAGTTGGAAAAATTTTGCCTGGACACTAAAAAGGATTATTAGTAGTAGTAGCATTTTTATTTTGTATATAAATTTACAGTAGGTTTTGTTACAACACATTTTACAATTCAGAGATTATGATAATCTGTATCTTTCTTCTGAAACATTATTTCTATACATTTGTGTAATTTGAGGAATTTCATTGGGTAATAAATATAAGTTCCGAAGGAAAATACGAAAAAACCTTCAATTAAATAAAAAAAAAAAGGAAACGAAAAAATAAATAAATAAATAAATGATTATTAGTATTGCGGAATGTTTGCTAATTTTCGAAAATATACTTCGTTGCTCTTTTGCAAAAATGGTTATGATATAATTATATAAAGCAGCGAAAACATTTTCCGTAGCTTAGTTAAACAGCCTTTAAATAATCGATTATTTATAACGACTTTAGTTACAAAAATAAGGAAGGTTTGAAGACTTTCTCAAGAGAACAGGTTGTAGTAATAACAGTGTTTCCGAAATATCACTAAATACGTATTATATAGACGAAAGTGCCTCCGACTGGGATACATATTTCCCTCTGCATGGAAGAGAGGATAGAAAGCTTCAACATCTTAGGCAGTGCTTCTTTACTGGTCAAACGGAAGCCGAATTTATTCAATTTATCTCCAGAAATACAGTTTTTTTTTTTTTCAAACGGCATCAAATTTAAAGAAGTATTTTTGCGGGAAGCTTTGCATAATAAAGGCACACCCAGTGAATTCAGCCAGATTCTGGAAAACGAACGTACAAAAGTTCCAAACTAGAAAAAAAAATTTAATAATCTGGGTCGATTACAAAATTGACAACCTAAAATCGAAACGGCTATAGGTTCAATAGTAGCTACAATATGTTTTACACTGGCCGCCTTTTGAATACCATAGGAAAGCCTTTGAGATCCGTCCTAAAATGGTACTACCCTTCCATGTCGTGTAAGGTGTAAGATAGATAGATAGATACAAGATAGATATGATATTTATTTCTTATAACTATAAAATACAAAGGCTTTCTCGTTTTTTTAATTCATACAAAATACTTAGAAAAACTATAAGAAAAATTAGTGACATTTTTATTTTTATATACAGATGTAATAAAAATAGAGTTAAATAGAGTTTTTTGGGTGGGGTGACCCATTAAGAAAAACTTTCGCTGAAAGCTTAAATGAATTACAGGAGTTAGAAAATAAATTATACTGAATCAAAATGCAATATACACAAAGATAAGAAACAAATAAAAATAAATTGAACTAATGATAGATTCTAAACCGTTATAGTCAAATCGGAAAAGCCTCCTACATGGTTCTGAAAAGTTAGGCTGAATGTAAAAAAAAATGTTAATAGCAGGTTTCTGAAGGGTGCCAATAAACAATAAACAACCAACTGACTCCAGCTGCGTTTCCCAAACAAATTTAATGTTATAATGCAGCTAATTATGAAAATATTGCACAATTCCATAACAAAACGCGCAGCGATTCTGTTGCGCAGAAAAATGTTTTCACAACAAAATATGCAGTCCTCTTCAGCCGATAGCGCATGCCGTGTCAACACATACTTATCAAACTCATTACAAAGTGTCGTCCACTGCTGTCCTCTTAATGAACCCACACTCCATCTCGGCCACACCAGGAATCTGTCAAAGAAAATCAATCTCGATCAAACCCATACCCGGTCCGGACTGATCGATTAAATCACGCAGCATTCTCGGCAATAGCTATGTTTCAATTTCCGGTTCTAAAAAAAAAGTACATAAAAACAGAAACCATGTTCATAATAATAAAGAAATTCCCTTGTAAGTGATTTTTGCAATATAATTGTCGGTACGGCAAGCGCTTCGGCAGCGCGCCGCAGGAGATCGTCATATGTATCAGAGCTTAAATCAATCTCGCATCACAATTACCCACCAACAAAGTGTCCAGTCTTTGAAATATTATCAAAGATTACTTAATTCTAGAGTTTGCACCACATATACAACATACGAGTGCTGTACTGCGGCGGCCAGGAATTGGTATTTTTAGAAAATGACCGCAACGAGGAGGACCGAGGACACCGACACATATATGAGAGAGTGCGCGCTCCCCAGCAGGGGTGCCCACTAATCCCGATCGGGTGAAACTCTCAAACCGGCAGTCCATACATCAAAGCCATTCACCATCATCGCATAGCACCAGAAACCAGTTGCCGATATAATCACCGTCATCATCATCATTATGATTATTATCATAGTGGAGGCCGCAGAGAGATCCAAAGGACGCCAGGAACCCCCGTGCCCGTATACTCGTACGAGTGCAAGTGTCAGTGGAGACTTGACTGAGGGCGCTTTCCACACGATTTGATGGAGTCATAATGAATCCGTATGGGGTCGCTGGATGTGCGGATAATAATTCACGTGCCGCATCCCATTATGGACAGCTTCTATGGAAGCCACAAGTGCTACTCGGATGACGATGCCGGCCGGTAAGTGCGACAGTAAGCAAAGGCCATCCAAATTGTTAAATTGATGTGCGTGAAGTGAAAATCTTTTCGGACTCGAATGATTAATCTTTTCTGGGAAAATTGTTTGCTTTAGCTACGTCTGCGCATAGACGCTCGGGGATATTTGCATATGCGCTACACGCATAATGATCGGCGAACATGGCAGGCATATATCACAACTTGTCGAGTGCAAAATGATGCATTTGAGAACATGCTGGAAGCGTCTCTATTCACTTAATGCGGTGTGTGTTTATTTATTTTGTGGTGATATGTTATGAACGGCTTTTTTGTTATAGGCGTGAGCAGTAAATCAATAGGTACGTTCAACATTACGAACCACAGGCTTAGCAGGTGGGGTCGATATCTGGATTTAGGTGGTGTATGTTCCCAAAGATTTCAAGGATTCAACTCATAGTAGAATTTGACCGCAGCTTGACATACTATGGAGTATAGGTCAGATGCGAGTAATGTAGACCGGGGCAGGTTGTAACTAAGCATAACAAACAACTCACTCTACATGTTTAGTCACATTTTTTTGAAGCATATGCATGTCGTTTTCAATGCGCAGCAGACTGAACGTCAAGCTAGCCTCAGGCTGATGAGGTGCGCGGCTAGGGAGGTGCGCTTTTTGAAGTACTAAGGTTACTTTATGTAATTTGTCGATTATCGTTTACCGTACGTATACGATCGAAATTAAACTCTCCATAAATTGATCGCTCTGGGGTAGATTTTAGGTGGAATTAAACATGAAATTGTCTTAGCCTTAGCATTTATGAGGAACTCCAGAAATGACAACTTTTTCCAACAACAGGTGCAGAGCAGCTGACTTGCATGTTGCAGATTGAAGTAGCTATGTTTGGTATATGCAATTGTCAACGCAGATACTTTTTCTCACACATTTTTGTAGGCATTGCTATCTTGACACTTGTTCCACTAGTAAAGAGTGTTCTTTTAGAGGTATACACTTTAAGAAGGCAACACTATTTTAACTGGCGGCTTAAGTGATTTATTTTTAATTTGGTATTTCAACATGAATAGACTGACGCCTGAACGAAGCTTCCAAATTGTTCAAATTTATTTTGAAAATCATGGTTCTGTTCGAAATACGCATCGCGCACTACTTCTATTTTATGATGAAGCTCACTTTTGGTTGAATGGATACGTCAATAAACAAAACTGCCGTATTTGGAGTGATGATAATCCTCAAGTGTTTGTTGAGACACCGTAACATCCATACAAACTGACTGTTTGGTGTGCTTTATGGGTTGGTGGAATAATTGGTACGTACTTCTTTAAAAACGATGCTGGCCAGAATATTACAGTCAATGGTGACCGCTATAGAGCCATGATTACTGACATTTTCGTTCATCAATTGAACAAGCATCATGTGCAGGAGCTGTGGTTTCAAAAAAGACGGCGCAACATGTCACACAGCTCGTGCCACAATTGATTTATTGAACGAATCGTTTGGTAACCGCATAGTTACACGTTGCGGACCCGTGAATTGGCCTCCAAAATCATGCGATTTAACGCCGCTTGACTATTTTCTGTGGCGATATGTGAAGTCGCTAGTCCACGCCGATAAGTCCGAAACGATTGACCACTTGGAGGACAACATTCGCCGCGTTATTGTCGATATACGGCCAGAAATGTTGGAAAAAGTCATCGAAAATTGGACCTCCAGATTAGACAACGTCCGAGCCAGCCGTGGCGGTCATATGCCAGAAATCATATTTTAATTATAATGCCAGAAGATTATCTTTCGAATGAATTAGTTTCATGTCAACTTAAAAAAATCATCTTTGTTTTATTCCACTTCAAAGTTCTATACCTCTAAAAAAAACTCCCTTTACAACTAGCCACTTTACAATCGACCCCCATCTTCCCCTTCCTCCGGAGTCTCTAGTACGATAACTTAGGCGAAAAACTATAACGGATGTTTTTAAAGGGGTTACCTAAATACAAGCACTATTTGCTAAGGCGGAGGATCTATCACCCCGTTTAGGAGGCAGAGGTAATATTTAAAAAAAAAATACAGAAAAAGGAAAAAAACATTGGCAGCACCTACAAGAAAGTGCTATCTCAGATTTGAAACCCATAAATCTATTTTTTCATATTATATTTTAATTAGGTCTTTTCTAGAAATAGTTCTTAAAACAATTATGTTCAAAGTCTAAATTACAAAAAAAGAAAAAGTTAAAAATACCATTTGCTTTTTTTCAAAATTCTGAAGTAAGATTCTTAATTAGCATTAAATGTTCCATAGCCCTATTCATTTTTCATCGAACTCTAAAAGCCATATTTATGTTTTATGTCTTCAAATTAATTATTAACATTTGAAACCATAGACAAATCATACTGAGACCCCAAACCCACATTTTTTTCAAATTGGTGAGCCAAGCGCACTTAGCATTGCCACGTGCCACCCCATAAAAATACAGCTAGTAGGCAAGTAACGGGGAATCGGCCGAAGTTGGTGGTCTCAGTATTGTCTCTGTTGCAACAACTGTAAGATTTACCTGCGCTAACAACTGTTGCCATTGTATTTAATAATAACGAGAAATAGGTATACAACCTCCCTGGTTGGGGTACTGTTAGATTTTGGTGCGGTGCGATGTTAATTACAATCAATTTTCTTTAAATAACCATACAAATCAATTTAGTTTTTAATTACACAATTTAATTTGAAATATAAAAAAAAGTTTTTTTCGTAATTCTCAATTTTCTCAAAGACATAAAACATTTAGTTGTTCAGTCTTCAGGCAGGAGAAATTGGAGAAGTAAATACTTGAATCAAATTTAGAGTCTAAATTCAGATCTGAAAAAAATAGCACACAACATTTTTTTGTAATTTTTGTTCCCTAAATTGAAATTTTAAAAGTAGTTTTCTCCAAAACTATTAACAGTAATAAAAATAACATATGGCTTTCAAAACTGATATAAAACTTTATTGTAGGTGTTGCCGTTGTTCTATGGTATTTTTGTTCATTTTTAATTGCTCCTCCTGCCTAAACGGGACGATAGATAATGAGGAGACTCACCCCAGACCACAAGTATTCTAAAATGCTGATCACTACATTCCGTTTCCGATTTACAATTGCAAATAATTTCCATTTGCATTAGTAATCAATTCAAAGTATGTATGAGGCATCAATTCTTTGAATTTCTGAAAGCTGTAGGAAGGTAATTCGGGCTATTCGAATTACCTTCCTACAGATCTGTGAGTGAATAGCGAAACAGAACCGTTTGAGAAATGTTTCAAAAATCCCAACCGAAACCTGAATTAAATTTCAATAAGAAGTCAGTAAGTTTTCATGTGCATTATTTTTTTTTTAATTTAAAAATTATATCTTTTGCTTGTAAAATAGAATTTTCCTTAAAACTAGTTTAGTGTCTTCCATTTTTTTCGCTTAAATTAGGTGTATATTTAAAACTAATTTCTAAATCATTGTCTTCCATTAAAAATAAAAATATTTCTAGTCTTGTTTACAAATTTACAAAATTATTTACAACCACTTGAATGGGCAACAAATTCAATGAGGTTACTCAAAAATTAAACCAAAGAATCACTGGACAAAATTGTCTCGTTATTTGTTTATGTACACTATGGCTAATGCCTAAATTTACTGCTCCTGCCACAGTGAAATGTAGTCCAAAATCTCCTCATCATTAGGGGTGTCATAACTATCGAGCGGCTCGAACTTAAACTGCAAATGACTCTCGCTGCTGGACGATTGCAAGTATTCACTGCCATTGTCGATAGAGACATCTGAATGCGATGGCGATGCGGATGCTTCCGAATTGAACGAGTTCTGTAGCACAAATTCATCTGGACTGGAATAATTCGATGACGACGGGGATACGGAACCAACAGATGAGCCTTGGCTGTCGCAATCGTCAATCAGATCTTGAAGTCCTCGGATGTACTCCAAAGCCATGCGTAGAGTGTCGACTTTGCTGAGTTTTTTACTATCACCACGACCACCATCACTTGACAAGGCACTGACGATGGCCGACGGAATGTGTTGACGTAAGTTGGCAAATCCATTGTTCACCTGTTTCACGCGGTTTCTCTCACGAGCGTTGCGCCGGGCTATGGATGGCATATGCTCGCCATACGGCGTGCTGCTGTAGGTACTATTATTCTTCTTGGTGATTGCGCTGGAAAAGTTTGACATCATGTTGGCGCCATTCATGCCAAGGATCGAAGGCACCGCGTGATTGACTGGAGCTGGAGCGATCTGTTTATGCTGTTGGTACACGATTGTTGCACCCGCAGGAAGCATGATGAACTTTGGCTGCGGCGCGTATGAATTTTGACCACAAACACTTGTCATTTCTGAATTAGATAGAGACGATTGATATTTTCCGATATCTTTTCACGAGAATTTTTTTTTTTTTAAAGTTCGGGGACAAAATTTTCGTCGATCGTTAAAAAATTTAATAGAACTAGAGTTTTACGCACAGCGATGTTCACTTTATGGAATCTGATTCCGGAATGATATCGTTCGACTGGGAGTGCGCCTTTTTATACACCCCCGTCGAACGATAGCTGACTACCTGACATCTGAACGAAGTAGCTGAGCGTAAGAGTTCGGCACTGCTCTTACCAATGAAATCCGGCAGGATTCTGTTCAAAGCGAGGGAGCTCTACCTGGTCTAGGATCAGTGTAACTGCGGAGATGCATTTTTAAATCCACCCATACCTGTACGTAGTAGGTCAACATAAAAATAGCTCTGACTTCAGGCACACATATAGGTAAAGGTAGATGGATAAGACATTTTTAATTCTTTAAGATGGTAAGGTAAGAATCAATTTCATGAATAGGACGTTCTTTGCAATGAATAGAACTTCATGGCAGGTATACTGTTCCCTGTGATGTGTACAATGGTTTGGGTTGGACCGACGTCTTATTGGAAATGCGTGGACTTCATTTGCGCTAAAATTGGCACAACCGTGGACACATAATACGAACTGGGAACTGGTTTTATTTGGCATAGATTTTTAAGTTTTTTCGTCGAAACTCAGCTCTGCCATGATCAGTTCAGCATTTAATACAGTCTCCATAAATAACAATAATTAAAAGGCATTTCACAGCCGAAGATCGGTGAGATCGGTAAGATTAAGGACTTCAGAAATAGTATAACATGCGTTTTCGAAGGGTTATATCGCTGGGGTGCCCAAAGAGTTAGCAGCACATATGCCTTTCCTACAGTGACATTCGCTTGTGAGCTTGCGTTTAGAAATAACTTCAAGGATCTTAGCCCAGGCCTGTCATTTTAGCGCTTTCGGCGATAGATCTGGCGCTTTTTTAGTATGTTTAGCGCGCTTTAAAAAGTTTTAGCACCTAGCATGTGCAAGTCCCCTCTATTATTTCTGTCGTTTGGCGGTTTTCACACTCAATCAATCTTAACAATTAAGGTGTCAAAAGAAAGAGAGTTGGTTCACACATTTTTACTTTTCGAAAATTTTAATAATTAAATAAAGTTAATTTTTACTTCTATGTACATATAACATCCACAACCACATGCGAGAGTTCTCGCACTCGCACGGGAATGCTAGCTTATTAAAATAACTTGTATGTGGAAACTCCACACGGAAAAATTATTGGTATTAAACCATTGGTATTAAAACATCTTATGTCAATTTTGTCCACTTTTCAGGAGAGCAATTTTAAACTTATGCAATGCACTACAGTTGATGACTTAATCGATTTTAAAACAGCTATAACTTCCTCATTATTTAAAATTTTTTCACCTGGTTTGGCTTAAGAAATAGAGTAAGGAGAACACAATTCAAATAACGTTAAACAGCTAAAACAACTTAAGTCGACTTAAGATGTTTTAACTTATTGCCACAGAAACTTTGACATGGCATCGCCCTACAATTCATGTGAATCCCCGTTTAGAGTGCAAATTATTAGTTGACTCTTTCTTGTTTATTATTATTGCTGCATCTCCCTAATCTCCTATCCTACGTGACAGTTAATATCATCAGTTTCGAATAAATTTTGTTTGGTTCCTTTTAAAAATTTCTTAATAATTATTTCACGATTTCTGTCATGGAAGTCGCATCGCAAAAGAAAGTGTATAGGCAACATTACATAGTGGAGTGGGGGCGGAATGCCAAATACAAAAATTAGCTGAAACCGGTTGCAACTTGCAGGAGCAAATACTAGAGCCATGTGCATTTATTGCAGAAAAGATTTTTCAGCAAAGCTTTCCGACATTGACAGACATAGCAATTCTGGAAAAGATCGTAGTAAGCCCTTTTTAGTTGCAGATTGTTATTCAAAATCAATACTTGATTGCTTATGAAAATAATAAACAAAAAAAAACCTGAATATGTTGTGGTCTTGCTCTCCTTATAAGAATTTCAGATTTAGCGCTTAACTTAGCTCTTAGTTTATGAAAAAAAAAATTTCCGCGTTCTAGCGCTTTTTGTTTAGTTTTTTGACTCCGAGTGGTTAAAGCTTAAAACAAACGAGCAAATTAAAATAGGTCGAGTTGGCTTTGGATATATAACCAAGCACTTGGTCTTTTACTGGTTTTCAGCAAGACCATAAAATAATACCCAGTATGCCACCTTCTCAAGATTCTCATTCACTCAACTATTTTCCATTTTCGATGACCCCAAGACCACAGCTGAAGTACATCTGCACATCGTTAGCATACCTATGTATGAAAAAATATGAAAAGATTTTGATGATGGAAAAAAGATGGAAAAAGGGTGAATACAGAGAAAAAAGTAAAAGACCGAGTATTTTATGTGCTTAGGTAAATAAAAATGGTATACTTGATAAGTGTTGCTGAGTCATTAATTTATGTATATTCAAATACTTCTTCAACAGGTATGGCGAATGCACTTGTCAGAGTCGACGCACTATACCTACCTAGGTTACCGAAGAAAAATATTTGCAAAACACAAGGTGGCAATCACTCGAGGGCTTGAAATGCTACAACATCTCGGCATGATTACCATAAAAATTGAGTACTAAATGCTACAGCATCTTATGACCAAAACTACCGAAAGGACTAAAACTTGCGTTGCTGCTGACATCGCTGTGGTTAAGAAACATAATTCGACATTGAGAAACATGTTACGAAACATAATTCGACAAGAGTACTCTGCATTCAAGATTGGCTAGTTACAGCCGGTATAGAAATTAGATTTGGAAAGCAGTATTTGATGAGGCCAGGCAACACCAGTTTTAGTCGGAATGGTCGACGTGTCTCCATAGACGAGGTGCTATTAAGTTTTTCACTTTTCCTGTTGAATTTCCGGTTTTACGAACTCTTCTATTTTTAGGTTCTTGTCGCCTACAAATAATAGCATAAGACTTCTGCCAACAGCTGCTAGTATCTAAGAACAGGCTTTATTAATAAGATTGCTGTAAATCTTGTTCCATTTCTCAAGGCCCTATTATTTTCAAGCTCCTTGGGTATGCACCATGAGGCTTTTGATAATGTCACTACCGACTGAGAGGACATTCGAGTAAGGAAGCAGAATATAAATGAGTCCCTTATTCATTTATTCGCCCTACTTTATGGCCCAAAAGAATTGACAATGCCAAAGGCGTACAAAAGCACTCACGAAGGAGTTTCAATTAATGAACGATACAAAAATGTATATTAGGCACATTCTTCACAGACATAGTCAAGAATACTTGAGCTTGACTACCTAGACTGCTATTACGCTAAAGCTAAGCCCCTTTGGTTGTTAGGGCATTGTGGCTTAGCAAAATTTGTGCTAACTCCAGTTACTGACCTTGTCAAGCTATGTCGTAAGATTCGATATTTGTTGCAGTGCGCGATACTTATAATCAAATTTAGTGCCAGCACACTTTACGAACTCACAATGGCGAAATTTTAAATGCAGTCAAAATCGGCTATGAGGACATCGGTCATAACGAAATATCGGTTATTGCGAACTTATCTTGAAGTCCCGGCAGAGGTTCATACAAATTGTACTAGCGGAATATGGCTTTAAACGATATCGCCTAAAACGAATTATCGCTTATTATGATCAGTTTTAAATGAAATATTTAAAAATTTATCGCTTACAAAAAAATAATTAAGTAGGTGTTGCTCTTTTTATGCGAATTTCTCATTCTGTTTTTGAGAGGAACTGGCAATAGTCATTTCTTGTATCAAGGAATGTTAAAAGTTTTAGTTTTTTTTTTTTGAAAATGAGTTCACAACGTAGAAGTTTTTACAATTGAAGAAAAATCTATAATAATTTCGAGGTTGGGGCCAGCTTCCCGTTTCCAATAAAAGTTTGGCTGCAGAGTTTTCTGTATCGGCCTCAACAATCCCTACCATTTTTAAAGACCGAGATAAAATTAAAAAGTATTTTGAAAAATCCAACATACAAATTAAAAAAAAAAGTTCGATGCAGTCAATATCCCGACATAGACGCTGCTTTGCTCAGCTGGTTCAAAGCCCAGAGAAAAATTTCTGACCAAAATGGAGATGAAAATAGAAGAGATATGAAGTCTATAAAACAAAAATGCCGACAACAGAAAATCATAGATTACTTTGTACCTCAATCATAAATAAAATAAAGGATTTACTAAAATAAAAAAAGTTTGTCCACTTCTTAATAAAGAACAAAATAATGCAAAGTCGGTTATGACGAACAAATTTTCATATTCGTTATAACCGTTTTCTACTGCATAAAACTACTTATTGTGACCTTCAAAATACTTAGTGTGAAGGTTAAAAATTATTGTTTGTAAGGCCCAGTTTGTGTTCCCAGGCAGTAAATTGTTCCTAATAATTAATGGGAATTTGATGCGATATAATGTCAGCAAAAGTATATATTATTAGTAATATTTAAAGGACACCAGCTGGCTAGAGAGGTGTGTCTATTAAGGCCCATATCGATCCTCAAATTTGAAGCTTGAAACATTGCTTTAATTTTTCTTATTTTTGTTTCATGTATACCTATATGTAATATCCACAATCCTTATTGATGACTCTGGTCTGGACAGTGGCATTGATTTCACTTGATGGGTCATAGATGGGTGGTCACAGACTGTGAAGATTGTTTTCCCCTTTTTTATCACCAACGGCAGTAATTTTCCCCTAAATTCAGAATAAGTTTCGCTTTTTCCCCTAAGTGAAAATTACTTTTATTTTTATATGAAAAAATTAAAAAAATTAAGTCGTTTTATAACTGTCTTCTTACGTAGACGTTCGATGGGCTGTTTTGTTTCATATTTAGTGTGAACATTTCATTATGAGTACCTACCTAAACTTTGAAATTTATTTGTAATGGAATTTCGGTTTCAAAGAGATTTTTGATTTTGTTCCCCTTTTTATAGGATATTCTCTCGTTTTCCCCAAAATTGTAGCTTATCCCCTGAATCTGAAGCCACTGGGTAAAAGATTTCATGCATCCTATTGGCTATCGTTACAAAAATTGTGTAGCAAAAACCCATCGGCATCTCATATACCTACCGATTTTAATTTTAATGTTTAATTTCGTTGCAAATGCTTGTCAGCCCTTTATCATGTTTGCTCTATTTATTTATTTTTCTTTAACAGTCAATAATAAAACGATGTCTTTGAGTTGCACTTTACTAAAAATCCTCCGAATTGTTGTGAAGAAAAACACAATCAAACAACGATTTCCAGCGAAAGTCAAGTCTCAGGAAATTCCAATGCTAAGATCAAAACTCGCACACAATCATTTTATTCAATTCGACTTGTATATACGCGGAATTGGGAGCGGTCACATTTCTGTTAACACAGATATCTAAATAAATTCTACACAAACTCTCGACCAGTGTCTAAGTAACCAGATCGATATAGGTACCCAATTTAAATCACTTTACAAAAAGTCGTTATAAACTAAATAAACCCCAACAAGTCCGATAAGAATTATTACCCCTTACCGGCCCTTCACTTTTATTTATGTTTACCTACACAACAAAAATTCTAAAGACGTTCTTCGCATAAATTATGCCATCATCGCGGTATCCGCCCACGGATGCACGCTCTGGCACTATCTAGCCTAATAATAATCCAATATACAATATAAATCTTTATCAGGTATTCCTATATCGAAAAAGAAAAAAAAAGGTCAAACAAATCCATGGATAAATAAAAAATAATAAAACGGCCCAGCGCCCAAGTGTGGCAAAAATAAAATGAAAACAAATAACAATTTCATTGATAAACCCGTCACTTGTAGACACGCTAACGCTCGTTGTCGCATGCTAAAAGTGTGCGATCATTTTTTGTCTTCGATCAATATGTCATCCAGGGGAAATGGCGTTTGTCTATTTATATAGATCGATATCGCGCTCTCAAGTATGTCACGTAATAAACTGCCGTTTATTTAGCACAAATTCTAGGCACGAGTCATATTATCGAGAAGGAAAATTATTAACACTGATAAAAATACTCGTATGTACACTCAAAAAATAGTTAATATAAAAATACAAATGAGAAAATAACGAACAGCGATAATTCGTAGAATGCACAAATGTTTGATACATAAAATAAAATATGCATTGTTTTGGCCACATTATAAAAACTATTGGGTTCGTAAATGAAAATTAGAACGGTTTCGAAAAATGTAACAACTATTTCGTGCATATAACGATTTTTTTTTTGGTGTAATCGAGTTCCACTCATGTCAACCCGCAAGTAGGTAAAGAAATGCTTCCACGGACTTACATGATGGATTTTGTCAGTCACACGACTGACGAGTATGATAAATACATCATCGATTAGGCGTTTGTCAGTTAGGAAAAAAGTGTGATCTGCATTATTAACTGACATTAAAAACAGACTCCGATAGCTGCATGAAGTGGGTGCCTAGTTTTGTGGTTCTGCTTACGCATGAAAATCCTAGCAGGGAAGAAACTAAGCTTAGTACTCTGCGCGGGCTAAATTTTGGCTCCCATTAAAAATTCTCTCCAAAATTTAGCTGAGCAAAATTAAAGCGAGTCCCTTTAGCCGAATGGTACAGCTCGAGTTCAACTTGCAGTTGAGACTACCTTCCGGTTTTGAGGGTTTGCTTCACTGTTTTTTTCTCCAGATTAGACTCAGAGATTCTATGGGCCAGGGCATTCGTGTCCGTCCTCTCTACATGTCATTATGGCTATCTTTGATTCGGTCAATGTCGCTGTAACATTTTGTATAGTTCATTGGCAAATATCGATCCCCAAGTCTAGTCAGCACAAACGGAACCGAAACTACTTTTACTTAACTATTTTTGGCGGAAACGTCAGCGGCAGTCTTGGCACCAATTAACCTGTTTTTCAAGCCTGCTAGCTGAAGTCCACTTCTTACTGAACCTAAGGTTACTGCTTACGAATCAGATATTATCTCGCTTAGGACGACTTAAGAGGTTTTCATTCGCCTTTGACAGGAGCATGCTAATCGGATATAAATTAAGATTGGTTATTGTAAAGTCTTACAAATTATCTGCCAAGTACCTTAGGGTATTGAAATATGCAATTTCTTCTGCTCCAACTGTATATAAGCTGTTCCGAAACGGTCCCTTCGTCATACCTTACGTTTACATGGCTCAAATCCGTTTATACAGGCAAATCTTATTTTATCTGTATATAATTCACACTCGCTTTTTTAAAGAATATCACAGGTAGCTGAGTGCGAGTGTTATTCGAGGGTTGTGTTATTTACAAATTTGTGCATACAAATTTGTGTCAAAACCTTGTTGTCCTACCTACCTCGTCGTTGAATAACGATCTCTCGGAACCACGTTCAGCGTTGGGCTCTGTTTTTGTCACCATTACCATGGTCCAGGATTCAGGAACCACGTTCCACAAAATGCTCATCACAACGCTAGCAAGGACCATGGCGTGACATTAGCATGCATTAAAAAAATGTTTGAGGAAACTCCACAAACGAAGAGTTATCATTCGATATTAATCCACAACAGGAAATAAATGAGCTTAACCTAGCTTAAGCTTACGTGCAAATGTATATAGAAATTATAAATAGAAATGTTGGAAATATTCTTAGGGTGCACATTCAATATGGTTGAAAAAAATTTCAAGTTGGTAATATTTGCTAAAAATAAGTTTTACGTTGCTGTTATACGAAATTGGGGCATTGTTATTATTTCAAAATTATACCGAAAATATGTGAATACAGATCGGAATTTGGGTAGTCATTTTTGGTAAATGTTTAAGAAATTGATTTGTTCGAATTTTTTGAGAAAAACTAAGTACCGGATCTTATTTAGAATACTTATATTATCTTTAAATGTATTTTGGTCAAAATCGTTAAAGTGGTTTTTGTAAAATTTGGCGGACAAAACAGTACCAAATACTGTCTAGCTTGAAAAATACTATTGTTTAGCTGAAAACCGAGTACAAGTTATTGTTCGGGCTGTAAGCATTACTTGGTTTTTACGGTTTTATCGAAATCGAAAATGGGGTTTTCGAGATATGAGTAGCTTTTAAAGTGAGCGTTTCCAGTGATTCGAATTGAAAATTAAGGACACAATAATTTAAAAGTTTGCATTTTGGCCAAAATCATCCCGTTTTGAGGTAAACTAATGAAAACTATATTTTTCAAAGATTCCTTTTTTCAAAAATCCATTTTACGATAATACAGAGAAAAACTACCTTTTCCATTAAGTTAGAAATGACCAGATTACCTTAGAAATGAAATTTTGTTTCAAATGTCCAAAACTTAAGCTTAAATATCAATTTTTGTTGAAATCATTAGAGCTGTTTTCGAACAAATCAAAATGGTATGAAAATTTTGTATGGGAAGTACCATTAATATTGAGGTTACCATGCAAAAAAAAAAAACGGCCCCGGACTGTAAGCCCCCAAACTTTAAATCCGAAGTTTGAACGAAATCCGTTCAGCCGCTTAGGCTGTAGGCCTCGGGACATTCAGACAGACAGACGGACCACAGGACAGGTGACCCACTTTTTTGAGTCTGCCTATCATCGTAATGTCAGAATTGATTAACATCTGGAGTTCGAAATTTTGTACGAATGCAATATCTTTCTAATACTTTCTTTCATTAATACGTAATGGAGAAAGTTAAAAATAAAAAGTTGGCACAACAGGTCCAAAAGGAACCCTAGGCCAGGGTCTCACAGCTATTCGTTTGGAGGAGTTCTATTTTTTGAAACAATTCGAAAAGACCTATAATTTATTCCGAATTCGAGGGGAATATCAGAAACCAGTTAACAAAAATCGAAACACTATATTGCTGCTTGAAAAAGTATCAAAGTGACATCGCCGAATCCAAGCCCAACCGCCTGACACTTGCATTCGGTTACTCAACAACAAAACATCTGCAACTGTTCACAAACATTTTTCTCCCTTATTCACGCCCAAGTGTAAAATTCCTTAGCATCGTGCTAAATATTTAATTTGCTTCCAAACGCACCTCCGTCCAGTTGTGCACCCATTGTTTCACAACTTTCACAATGCCCAACAAACTGTGTCACATCAATTCGACTCGAAGCTTGATTACAAAAACCAATCAAATTGTTTTCGAATACTTTTCAAATAGCCTCTTAATGGTCATCATTGATTCTGCGAAATCCTTCTCTGTTCCATGGTAACGCGTGTCGCATAGGGACATTGACATTCAAAAACTCTAAAAGAAAGCATCTAGACCGACAGACGAGCGACCACCTTGACACTGCTTAGAAATTCGAACTCCTTTTCACAGTCCAGCAAAACAATTAATTTCGTCCTTTATTGTTGAACTGCCAAACGGACATTGTTCGCCGAACAAAAGTATCATAATTTTTATAGCAAGTCCGCACAATACCGAATAATGGAACGCATTGTGAGTGCAATAAAAATTTTGTGAAAATCCTCCATTGTCCTAGATTTTACTCGTACTTCGTCTGTAAATCTCCACTGTGAGGGTGGACCTCAAAAAGGCCATTCAGCATGGGAGAAACAGAAGAAAAAATATGCTCGCAGACGATCTGAGTCCGGACATCCGCATTGGGATTCAAATGCGGAGTCTCAGGATTCGTTGCTCTTTGAGTTTGAAGGTTCAAATTGAATGTGGATATTAAGAAATAAAGAAATCCTGAAGTGCAGTGGTTGGACAGGAGTTGAGCTCTTTTTTTTTACCTGTCTGCTGTAGATCCGTCGGGCTTTTGTTGTCGCTTATGTACTTGCGTCTGACAGGAAGTGCAATTTATATACGAGTATGGAGGAGCATAATATGTAATTGTAAAGTGTAAAGTAAAGTGTTTCCCCAAAGAGTATAGCAATACTTGGGATATAAATTTGAGACACGAAGATTGACCACTGCTCTCGATCAGATCAGCTGGGCTGACTCAAATTCAAGAAGCGTTCGCTGGTATGGACGATATGTATAGCTGTTTTTTATTATCAGCGTGATCTGATCCGGATGCTACCAGCCATATTGCAAATATTCTTCTCACCGTGACGTCACACAAGACACATGTCATTTCACTTGCAAAGTCGGGGGTGTTACCATATTCGAATCAAATTTGCATAATTTTTCTTTTCAAATATATTTTTGTGAAACAAATTTAGTATTTTATGTTCAAATATGCAACGCTACCGCTTGAGTTTATCTTGGCATATTAAGGTGTGTCCAGACCAACGAAACATTTCAGAAATGTTTATGCAATGTTTCTGAAGCAAATCGGACACATTTCATAAACACTTATAAAAGATTTCTGAAAGTTATTTATTAAATGTTTATGAAATGTTTCAATTTTATCCCTTTTTGGACTACAAGAAAATAATGTGGTAGGAGTACATTTTTCATTTTTGTAATTTTGGTCTCGGCAATCACGCGACACGCGATTTAATTCAAATAATCGTATTAAATGAATCTTTTTCTCATTAGGTATTCAAAGCTTTTCTGGACATTTATTTTTTAATCGAAAAAACAGCGCTCACTTTCTGCAGGGATACTTGTAAAACAAAAAATGATTTCCCATCATGATTGGTTAGCTGTGAAACATTTCATAAATGTTTTTTTGGTGTCCAGATCCAAACCAGCAAAACATTTCTGTTTAGAACGAATTAAAATGTTTTTACGAATATTTATCTTTAATTATTCGTGTAAAGAAACGATTTTGTAAATGTTAATAATTTTATTAACTAGCATACATACACGAGCTAATTTGATGATGTTGCTTGGTCGCTGGTTGATTACAAAAGAGATGGATTAACTCTAAGACAAATTCGATCATTGAACAAACGAATGACCGCACAAAGCATAACAAGAAAAGTACAATTTAGAGAGTTATAGTAATTTTAGAGAGCGCAGCATAACAGAATCAAAAGAACATTAACATACAAATTATTACTGGCTCGTCGATATGCGACCAATATTTAAGAGATATAACAATAACAAAAAGGAACTCTTATACGAGAGACTAATATAAAACAATATTTAAGTGAACAATATCGAATCGAACTACATAGCATATCAATAAGGTAAATCATCAACGTTTGTAACATAAAAGCACTAAATACACAACAATTTCTTAACATTTCATAAAAATTGTTTTGTTTAAGTGTTTTAGAAATAAATATGGAACATGTAGGTATTTAATTGTTTATCAAATGTCTTGCTGGTCTGGACATACCTTTATAGAACGAGAAAAAACAAAATAACTCGGAATACGGACGGGGAGTTCATTCGCTTGAATCAATTGATTTTTTGTGTTCTATTTTATAGTCTGGCAACGTGATTGTGTGGCTATCGTTTACAGGCACACCAACACTTAAAAATAAAATAAGCCACCTAGTCGGAAATAGTAGAAATAATCTTCACATCATGATTCGTGATCTCGATGATAAGCAGGATCATGTGCTGTTGTTGTAGTTGCATGTAAATCGAGGATCTATATGGATCATAGCTGATAATAAAAAACAGCTTGTAAATATAAGCACTGGAGCACTCTGGGTAATGAGAGGGAAAAAGACTTCTGCCTGAATGTGGATATTATGAAAATATTACAAAGGCTGCATGTTATTCCAGACCCGATTTTAATGAAATATGGACCAACAAAATTTTGGACTTTCGTAGGTGCATGGGTGCATTCCCGAATGTATTATTTTGTGACAAACGCGAAAACATAATCAAATCAAGAGGCATTAGCTACCGCATCATTTTTATTGCTATGATTGTGGTTCTGGTTTTTGCGTTGTCCGTTACGTGTGGCTATACTCATCGGACATTTCCATAATTGGCTGAAGACATCATGTCACCAGATTCTGCAAAAGCTGTAAAACTGTAATCAAACAAACTGCTTTCATAATAAAACTACAGTTTTTCTCTTTCATTTCCACTGACTTCGTTAACAGGATAAAGTGCCTACCGCGAGCAATAAAAATGATCAAGGATTTGTGTGTTAACGACATCACGACTGTGATTCAAGCAACAATTAATATATCAGAAATAAATGTTGCCTCCAAGATCGATGTTGTTTTTACCCGCATCGAGTTAATCAAAATCATATTCGAGCGCCATTAATTATTCCTTTTTTCTTCCAAACATTACCACTGTGGCGATTGGCCATTGGCAAGCGCAGAAATACCTTGTCGTGTTCAATTAATTAAAATAAACAGTTTTTATCGAAATGTTGTATGGCTGCTGTTTTTGATGGACAAATGAAAACGATAAACGACAATTATTATTATGACGTATACGACGTGGTCGGACATGCGTTGCAGTGGCAACGTTAGCACTTTGGAATCGTGCTTGCCGTCACTTCTTTCAAATGAAATGCCACTGTATAGCTCAAATTGATGACACTGAAGGATGGCAAAATCTGCGAGCCCTTAACATTTTAATTGCTTCACAAAATTTGAGTCATTTCGAATTAATTCCGAGAAATTGGAACGCGGTAAGGAGACTGTGGAACAGAAACTGTTTTGTTAATGTTTTTATTTTATTTTTTTTAACTTGAATGGTACTCGTAACGTTGTTTTGAGAAAAGAACAACTTTGAGTGTTGATTTTCGGAGGTACAACGAAGTGGAAAAAGTAAATTGGAAAGCGATTTAAACTAACTATAGATACCGACGGACCGAGCTAGATGGGCTAGTTGCTTGAAAAGAACTGGTTCCAATAGAATGTTCGAGTTCGAGCTCTCTGGTTCAAAACGGTCTTCAGGTTTCTAGATGCTGGAGTGACATTTATTCTTTTTTAGTGTTTGCTCTCTTATCATAAGGGATGCCAGCCAATACCATGGGGGCAACTATTCCAGACGATTCGCCGCCCGTTCTGACCTGTTCCACCGAAAGACGGTTTCCTTCGCCAGCGAGTTCATCTAAGAATCCCCAGAGAAGCGTTTGTTTGGTCCAAATAATTGAAAGTAATGTGCCTGGATTCGCCAAGGATGCGCGATTGTGCTACTCTCAAGGGTGTTTCTATCACAAGTCTTAAGGTTTAGATAAATAAGAACAAAATTTCCTTTTTTAAGTGCAGTTTCTGCCGGAAAAAATAATGTGAAAAAGTTTATCCCATTTGCCAAAAAATGGTCCGATCCTTAACCCCCAGTGGCGCACTTTATATTCGTTCCGATGGTCCTTTTCTGTGGCATATTTGAATACTAAGCAAGTCTGAGCATTAATCTAGACTAATATTTCATGCAGCCGCACAGTTCGTCCTTAAACCTTCTCCTCATAACCTTTGCTTACATCGGTGCCTTCTAAGAGCTGACATTATTATTGATGCTCAATTGAGTGAAGTGATGCCAAAGCAAGCTTGCTGACCCGGGAACAGAAAAGTAACGCACGAAAAACAGTAATCCTTGGTAACAAACTATTTATTGTTAAATGTCATCATGTACGCAGTAAAAACAATTCAGCACTCTATCAAATAAGTTGGTTTTCAATCGTGGTGGAAGGAGTTCTAAATTTGGCGAGACATCACTATCATTGGAATTGTCGGACTCGATTGTCATCTCCTGTATGCTGAATGTGTCCGAGAGTTCCTGCTTCTTCGCACCCTTAAGCTTCAGCGGGAAGAAGGATATTTCTTCCTGATCGTCACTACAACAAAAATGTTCAACATTTAACATAACCCTGACATACATCCTTGTCACGGCCCATCAGCAGATACTTCGTGTCAATAATGATGGCTCGCATTAAGTGCGATGTCTTACCTATCCGATTTGTAATCAACCAATGGTTGGTTCTCCAGGAAGCCCGGTATTTGCAAACGATTGATTGGTATTAAACTGGAAGATTGAGATTTTTTCGTCTACACAAAAAACAAGAACAAAGAAAAAGTATTTAATGAGTGCTTAAAAAAATTGCATTGGGTCACTACACTATCTCACACAAGTATCTTGATATTGGTTGAAATTCCGTTTCGCCTTCTCAACTTTTAGCTCTAATTTCCTTTGGAGAATTCTGCACGAATTGGGCTGATGGAAGTACTCGTGGTCCTGGTTGACTTCGTTATCTGCTGCATTTGTATTTGGTCCTCCACAAAATGTTACATCCAGATGTTTTGTGGCATTCTCCTCGGTCTAGTGGTGACAAAGGTGACGATTAAATTATATTAAATTTTATATTTTCTCACTTTCTCAGTCTTTCCATAGAGTTCATTGATTGGCCCAAAGGAACCTTCAATTTGGACTCCTCTTTCCTCCATATTTTTGTTTTTTTTTTTGTTATTTTTTATTTAATTGCAATTAAAGAACCTTTGCCAGTGTAAATTGCTCATTCGACTAATGCTACGTCAACTATTTAATGGAATGTTTTCGTTTTGAAGTGGGCACAAATGTCATACGCACTGACAATTGGATATATGTTGGCATAAATCTTCATTGAGCTTGCTTGGAATGTATCCCCGACATGCGCAGAATAAAGTGTGAAATTCTTGTTTGTATCGATTTTACAAAAATGTTGAAAGGGATTATTTGTCAAAATTTGATTTGTTCAACTAAAAGACAGCAAACTGGAGCCTTATCGCTCGTTTACTATACTCATTTGGAATGGGACGTTCTTGAAATAGAACCAGAAAAATAACACTGACTGTTTAGAGAGTAACCGTTTAATTTAATAAATTCCGACACACTTGTTGAAGCAATTTTATATCTCTGGGTGACACAACATAGTGTAATGGTGAAACCCTGACCTAACATCAACTGACAACATTGACACGGTGCAGTTTTTATTATCATTATTGGTATTCTATTTTAATCGTTTGAATGCCTTCTGGGTCTGGTGTACGGGAAGATGGGGATAAAAGTAGCAGCGGTAGTTGTAACATTTAAAAATGTAAAAGGTTCCCCTTAAAGTCGCCTGAGGGAGAAAAATGTTATGCAATGCTCCTCAGATGAAGCAGGTATGAGGTTCGGAAAATTGAGATGTTTCTAACTTTTTCTTTTTGTATCTGGCAGACGGTTTCAAACCAAGGCCAAATTTAGTTAATTTGCGAAAATTGCAAAATTTGTATTTTAATTCAAAATAAACTCTATTCTATTTCTAACACTCGCGTTTAGCGAAGCAGTTCAAGTAATACTGTCGTTATTATTTGAATTATTTAATCAGCTCCCTATAAATACCCGAGGTATAAGATCATTGTCTAGATTATTAAAATATGTAAAAATGTGGCTTCTAGATTTTGATCACGAGGAAATTAAAGTTTTGTTGCCCTATGTTATCAAAATAATTAACATAGCTTTATTGTTCTAATTTTGTGTTATATACAAAAGGATCTTTTATATGCTGTCTTTTTAACTTTTTTTTTTCTCTTTTACTGCTAATTTATTGTATAGTCTTTATTTTCTCTAAGGCAGGCCCAAGAAAGTGAAAGGTTTCGCGGAGAGTAGGAATATCGTCTATTTTTACCGAAGCTCTAGAGAAACGGACGCTTCTTCAGGAACAAAATAAAAGCATAGCCAGACGGCCAGAGAGGTAGGTATCCAAGAACAAATAATAAAAAAAACATAAGTGAAGAAAATGACTCCAGTTTCTTCATCTGGGGAAAAATAAAAAGATTGTTTATGCCTCATTCGCTGCCAATTTTTGTCCCAGTGTTTGGTGGCTGAAAATTGGTTCAGTGGATGCCTTGCAAGAGTGCACAAGGATTGTGACCAGTGTTGCCATAAAAATTATTAGAAAAATCTGCAAAGAAAAATCTATGGCAAAATCTTACTTCACAATTTTTTTTATTTAAGTGACAATAACAAAAAAACCAGCCAAGTGCGAGTGTCACTCGCGCGTCGAAGGTTCGGTACTTCGCTAGAGTTGGAAATTGCGAAGATTCTTTTCTTTAACTCAGAAGTCAGAAGGCCAGAATCATATCATGGCAACGTAGCTCCCCTCCCAGTTAAAAACACATTCATGTCTCATGTGTGCACGAGGAAGAGTATTCATTGGAAAATCTCCAATGGAAAACGATTAAGCGAATTCGATTAAATGAATGGTGAATGAAATCCACACTAGTGTGGAGTGTGGTCTGTGTATGAGAAGAGCTCAGTATGCATTGAAAATTCCAATTGGAATCGATTAAGAGAACACACCAATAACGAATGAAAAATGGTTAAAAAGAGCGTACTTTATTTTTTAGTGATTGACAGTTTTTTGTTAATATCTTTTGACAGTCTTCGGCACATATATAGCTACAAGTATGATCTACAAATAAGGTATACATCCATTTTTCTGTGAATCAAGTAATAAACAGCTTTATTTGCGAATGAAAATTACTAATTACTCTAAAACCAGTCGATATATCGCTACCATTGGTATTTGTCGTTAAACTATAAGTTATACCGGATGTTGTGCGCAAATTTCAGCCTTCTACATCAATTAGGTTCTGAGATAGACCTAGGAACAAAATTGGTCTTCGGCCGGACAAAAGCGAAATTAATAAGGTTCCGTGTTTTCCCTTTGGGTACGGAACCTTAAAAAGAGCTGAAAACGAAAATAATGGATTACTGCGAAAGCAAGTGTGCAAAAAATGTTGAAATTATTTTTTAAAAAGGACGAACTATATTATTGCGAATGCAGACAAAATCTGAAGCGCTGAACTCTTACTTACATTTTTAGTCTTCTCATCAAATAAATTGTGATTTTGTTAGGAGCTTTTTCTTAATTTTTTTTTTTAAACAGATGCTAAAAGTATGTACTGTTGGAACTAACCCCAATGTTTGGACATCTTCTTAACAGATTTTATTTTGGCCTATTTTGTAGCTTAAATGTTTCTATTTGTCTTAGAATAGGTTTAGGTGAAACTCATATGAAAAATGTTTGGGGCAGCGTCAAATTTAGGTTAAAGTGTTGCATCTAGCCCTACGTTCTTTTTACGCAGCGCATTTCTGATAATAGTGTAAAAACTTACTCTCGACTTTCAATGATGAAATCTCAATTTCAGACGTTCTGAACAAAACAATTTCCCTGTTCCATACCACATTTCGAAACCTCCAAGAAAATCATTCGACCGATCATCCCTGTTAACACTAAGCAAAAGGCTTACTAAATACCAAGAAATCGGCTTCTTTTGATCTAGAGGCTTACAAAGCCTTCATACATGAGTATGAGTAGTGCTTAAGGTAGTATCAAGTGCAAATCACTTCGCCTTGACCTAAAATAACGAAACCTCCAAAAGTTTGCAATATACCAAAAACAATCCCTGCCTACACAGGAAAAGTAAGTAAATTTCTTCCCGCTTGGACCAAGGATACAAATCCAAGTGCAATATACCGAACTACGAACCTTCGTCATAATTACCCACTTCGCAAGCCAAACATCTTTACAGCCAATAAAATGCCGATTGCTGCATACTATGCTGTCCCTATATTTAAAAATTAGAGTAATGCTATATTCATCATTATCCTTAGGGTGGTCCCGCCGGACCTACAAAAGTCTCTAAATTAACGAACCCACTGCAACAGGTAACGAAAAAAAAACTCAACTCAATGGCAAAAAAACTGCACTCTCAATTATCCAGGCGATCCAATGTAATAAATTTATTCAGCTTCCATATCGTTCAGCGATCTCTCTAGATCATCGTGTTGTTGTTCTTTTTTTTCTTTGCAACAACACAGAGAATGCATACCAGTGACTACAAAATAAAGTCATGAGCCATGCAGACGCATGCAACACACAGAAAAAAAAAATTTGTTTTTGTGACCAAAAGTTGTCTGAAGGAACTGAAAATGGACTAAACAGGCACACACAAATTAAAGGAAAAAAAAAAAAAACAACCATTCAGGAGCAGTGATTGCGAAATGCAAGCAAGAAAATGAAGAAATCTTCCGACTGAACTGATTGAGTTATACGAGCGTTATTAGCCAATTGACGGTGGTATGTTCCCAGCCGAGAGAGCGAGCGAGAGCTTAATTCGGCGGGTTCCGCCAGATCAACGATGGCAATGAATGCCGCCACCACCACCACACCACCATCAGACTGAGTGATTTAGTCCGGGACAATTTGTGATTGTTTTTGTTCGACCTCTGGGAGGCCTAATTACGGAATTCCCACACACGATCTTCGCGGCAAAACAGCAACAACGCGACGGCCGGCAATGCGACTTTGCTGGACGTTGACTTTTTATTATTCAAGCAAAAGGGAGATACGCGTGCGGACAATGGAATTGAGCAACAACCAATTCCAGACAATGTCAGAGCGATTTTATTTTATTAGCTTGCTATTTTGGTCCTGACTACTGACGAACAAATTCAATTCGACACGTCGCGTCGGGCATTAAGTCTTAGTGGACTTGCAGTGCTTGGTGTTTCCTTTTTCGTTTCCGCACTGTGAATCTTAAAGATGGAGTACTCCATTGACTTTGGACTACATTCAACTTATCATGGAGGTCTTGCGAACCAGAACCCATGGCAAAAATATAACTTTTTAAGCACTTTGGGTGGAAATCACAACACTCCATGATCAAAGCCATTGCTCATAAAATGGACGTAAATTGGATAAAGCGCGGGAGGTCGATGTTGATCCGTCATTCCCTGTCCCGGTAAGAACTTATTTTACACTCTGACTCGTGTTTTTATATACGAGTGGGAATCAAGATTACAAGATATTAGTCCATTCAAAAAGTCCATAGGATGACACATAGATGGCGTTACTAGAATTGTTTCCATATGATTTTTATTTAGTACAAACGATAGATAAGTGTATAAATTTGACAGCAATCTGACTTTTGGATCGTGAGTTATAGCATTTGTTCTGTTTTCAGATCTCAAGGGAATACTTGCTGGAAAGAAATTTAATTCCAATGATGAAGTAATTGCTGAAACTGAGGCCTATTTTGACGAGAAAGAGAAATCGTACTAAAAAAGTGGTGTCGAAAAGTTAGAAAATCGCTATACTTACTCATTGTATCGAAGGTTGAATAATAAAATCGAGTCTTGTCAAAATTTAGTTTTTTTCTTACTTATCCTACGGACTTATTGAATGACCTGTTATATCTTCTTCTTTTTTCAAGATTTTTTAGCTTCAAAATATGTACAAGACTTTTTTACCCAAAATTCATCAAATTTCAAGATTTTTGATATCTAGAACTTTTTAAATCCAACAAATTAAAAGAACATTTTCTGTGGAAGAAAAACTTTTGCCTATTAATTCCATTATTATGCATAATGTGAGTCGAACAGAGCCCATGCACAATTTCTGTTTCACTAACGTTTCCATCAACTCTTAAAGAAAAATGAATCTTAACAAATTTGATAAAATAAGTGATGTAAAATGTTTTTGGAAACATTTTTTAGGAGTAAAAAACAGCGGATGGAAACTTAAAAGATTTTATTTTCAATATTTTATCTCTTCCACATTCCTCTTGCAAATGTTGAAATAATATTTTCTGGTTTGAATTTAAAAAACAATAATAATAAAACATAAATTCGTAATCTTTTGAGTAGGTTCTGAAACAGTTGTTGAAATTTTAAGCTTGAACCGAAATTATATGATCTTTATATAAGCAATGAAATTCTAAGTCAATTTAATGCAAATATGTTCCAAAATTTCAAAAAGTATTAACATTAACTTATGACCAACGTTTTTTATAGATATTTTGATGATTCATGTATAAGTAGTAAATTACTTCAAAATTAAAAATGAATTAGATTTCGCTCTTCTTATATTTTGAACAAAATCTTCAAAAAAAGATATTTTATTTCGGAAAAAAAGATTTTCAGATTTTATTGTCTGGGAATAGTTGCTTAAACTTACAACTTAAAAAAAAAATTGTAGTAAAGGTAACTTCTCGTTTGAGAGCAAAGCATATTCTAATATCCCTGTAATATTTGCTAAAACTCATCTAATCCATTAGAAAATATTTTTGGTAACTAAATAGTTATAAAATCATGCTGGACTACTGAGCGGTTCAATTCAGGTTCAACTGTTCACAACAAAAGCTCAACTGGAAATGATTTTTTTTCTTTGTGTATTTTTGACAAACTTTTCACGATTTTAAATGTAAAGTGCAAATCTAATTTGTTTGGTGAAACGAAATGGATTCTTTGCAAATTGACAAAACTTTGCAATTTGCAAAAGCATGCTTTGCACTTTGAAACGAATTTTTGCAAAGACGGAACATTTTCAACTTTGCAAATGAATAATTTCCTCTTTGCAAATTTGCGATTGGTGAAACGAAATTTGCAAAGATAAAGTGAAAGTGCTTGGTGAAATAGGGCCCAGGTTCGATTTTGCAATTCCGAAATTTTCCACATAAAATTACCCATTGTGCATTGAAATAGCCCCCAAGGAATTAAAGCTCACAGGTGTTATTCAAAACTAAAAATACTCATGGCAATAGACACTGTAGGTGTAAATGTTTCCTTTGTTGTGGGGCTTATTACTACTTGGAAGAAGAAATAAAGCTCGTGGGTGTTTTGTTTTCTCTTTTAACCGTTGGGTATAATTTCCTTATTTCACTGCACTTTACAAAATATTTCGAGTACAAATTTAAAGAGTTAAGCCTTGCGGCGGAGTTCGAAGAGTTTTTTCAATTTGGGAACGGATTGCACGGTTAAATTGTAACTGCCGTTACATTCGCAGACACTTCGATCCCTCCACCTATTTTCAACAATATAGTCAGCAGCCATTACGATGGCATCTATCCTAAGTTGAAAAACAAAGGCATGCTTGTCACCCAACGAGCCTTATGTCGAGTGTAAGAAATGACCTTCTGCATTCAACTAGACATGTACAACAATACAGCTTTCAATCGGCACAACTCAATAAAGTAACATGCCCCACCGATTGAATCTGGAATTTCGAATATTTCCTCAAACTCCTTCCCATTTGTACTTGGGCTAACTTAAAGGACTGCTTAACGGCAGATCGCATCACCGCTACTTACGAGTATACCATCGATGAAAATGACCGCCTCTTGTGTGGTCCACAAAATTTATGCATACCCGATATCATATCATAACTCTGCCTGTTAAACGGTTTTTGCCTGCAATTAACTGACTGATTGATTTTTTTTCGTCCAAGAAAAAAACGCCGGCATTCTTGCCCGGGGGTATGCTAAATTCGTGTATGTTAATCCGGGAGTAAATCGCGCATTATCCACTGATTATTGGCTTCGGCGATGATGTCCAAAGATACATTGTAATGAGGCTCAGATGATTATTATTAAAACATTATTCATTTTCGTGCCTAAATCTGGCCAAGTGCATCTTGCCGCACACATAAAGGGTGCATTCTGTTGGTTTATTATACCATCTCACGTGGATAAATTTGTTCCATTAGGGATTCATTGATAACGATCAGGAGTTTTTGATATACTTGCATTTCTTCTTCTTCTTTTGGATGACAAAGAGGCTACTGGGTGCTTCCGTTGGGTTGTCCTTTTTTGTTTGAATCGACGCAGTATTATATCGCATTTTTAATGGCGACGTTTTTTATATGGATGAAAATAATGTGTGTTGGGGAGAAAGTGATTTGGACTTTGGACTCGTTCCTTCCTTCATCACCTGCGGTAGGTATTTTTGGAAAGGTATTTCTCTTAATGATGCTCATTCATTTTTAGACGAATGCAGGTATTTTGGGTTTTGAAGGAAATACTTGTGATTATTCCATCGTCTCTGATATCAGTCGGGCGTTTTTAACTGCACAAGGGAGGCATTCATTAGGGCGAACGCCAATGCATTCATTTTAATTAACGCCATAATTTCGGAGGTAAAAGATGACTTAAAGGAATTAGTAAGTTTTAAATGATTGGCACAAGATCCAACAATAAAAAACAAGTTCATATATACCCTACACTGTCATTAACTCCATCCAGAATTTGGGCCTTACTAAGAATCTTCACACTAAATATGTGAAGTCACAATGGAATTTTGTTTTCAGTTCGTAAATTCTACCCTGGGCACTAAATAATGATTATTAGTTCCGCGCTTTGTGTTTAGAACACAGCCATACACACATTTATTAAATGCATGTCGTCAAAGCGATGGGCCTCTATCAGCTCCAGAACGAATTCGAAGAAGTCACATGACAGCAGCGTTGCCACAAAGTACCCGATCGAACCTTTTGGCGCCCTGTTTTTTACTTTGGCCCTTTACACAGGCCAATTAGAATTGGCACCCAAATCAAAATTTTAGAAGAGTTAACATCATATCATATAAAGGGTGATTTTTTAAACGTAGTTTTTTTTAAAAATCGAATAAAACACTCAAATTTGCATCAAATATTCAAAATTCAAAATACCTATTGTAATCGATAAATAGGCCTTTGCCATCTACGTTTTAAAGACAACTTCATGTAAATGTTGTCCGCGGCTCCGTTTCAAATGTTCCATTCGGAAGGTCCAATTTTGCGTCACTTTTTCGAGTATTTCGGCCTGTATTCCACGAATTAGGCGTGTTATGTCATCCTGTAAGGCTTCAATGGTGTCCGGCTTGGCCACATAGACTAACGACTTTACATAACCCCACAAGAAATAATCAAGAGATGACGGCCAACTCACAGGGCCATTTCGAGAGCTACTCACCAAATTCATCCTTCAACATTTCCATTGTTTCACGAGCTGTGTGGCATGTGACACCGTCTTGATGAAACCACATGTCAACCAAGTTCAACTCAGCCAACTGGGGCCAAAAATTGTTGATTCACCAGGTCGATTAAGACGACCATAATATGGTCGTAACAAACGGTGCACATTTTTCACAGAGCACGAATTTTTATAGTAAATTTCAATAATTTGTATGTCTTTCCATGATTAAATGGCAGAGTGTACTGAAAACTTTTCACTTTGACAGATGACGTTTGGACGCCATTACTAACCAGTGCTGCCAACCTGAAAAACTTAAATCTTAAAAAATCACCCGTTACCTAGTTCTTAATAATAATTAAAAAGATTTACAGAATTAAATAGAAATCGCCACTACAATGTGTTTCCACCCCAAACAAATAACCTCATTCAAGAATTCATTCATTTTTCTCGTTTACTGATTTGACTTTTCTCATGTAATTTTATGAAAACTCGATTAAAATATATTGTGGATAGGTTTTTGTGGATTTTGGAAATAAAATATTCATCCGCTAATGGAATTTTTATTACTTAAAGACAATTTAGATAAAATGAAAGTTCCTTTTGAAAATATGATTGATTTTGGCCCAGATGGAGCTAATTTAATGCATGGTGAACGAAATGGGGCGCAAGCAAAACAACTAACACTGAATGGCTAACTATATCCAATTGTCTGCAATTCGCATTCCATGCATAAGTGCGTGGAATATGCAATAATAAAGAAATTCCTCAAGAAATTTACAACTTTTTATGGCACAGTCCGAAAGGCAGGACGAACTAAAAATGTTTCAAGAATATTTTGATCTTAAACAAAATAAAATAAGAAAAGTAGTAGCAACTCCATGGTTATCTTTTTATGAGGTTGTAAATTATTAAAAAAAAAAAAACTGGGAAGCTCGTAAATTTTCCTCTGTATCAGTGTCTTTTGATGATAAGAACGCCAAGGGAAATAACCATTTAAATAATTTGAACAACCCATTGTACAAAATGTATTTTTATTTTCTTAATTATATCTTAAAAATAATAACTCATTTAAATAAAAGCTTTCAAAGTAAAAGTGTTATCATCGGCCTGGCCGATGCTTTGATACCCTCATGTCATGCAAAATTTTAGGCATGTGAGGTAGTACGTAATTACATTGAACAACAGAAAGAGGGACACATGGGTCTAATATTGATTTTGTATGGGAGGTACCAGAACTACTTGACCGACATAGCCCATTTTTAATACCATCCTGAAACTGTTGCCACTTTCACAGACGCTACTGCTGTACTTGCAGTAGGAAAAACCGTGCAGGAAGTTACCGAAAAACTGCAAAGGACAGTAAATGATATATCTAATTGGACCAACAAATGGAAATAAAATTAAATGAACTGAAGTCGGTTCATGTTAACTTTACAAATAAACACGTACAACACATACCTGTGTATATAAATAATAAAGTGGTTCAGCATTCGAACTCAGCTAAGTACTTAGGCTTGACTTTGGACGCAAAGTTGCGCTGGAAAACTCATGTCAAGAAAAAACGTGATGAACTAAATTTACGATACATTAAAATATATTGGCTCATAGGGAGGTATTCATGCCTCTCAATTCACAATAAACTGCTTCTCTACAAGCAAATATTAAAACCAATTTGGACATATGGCCTCCAATTATGGGGGTGCACAAGTAAGTCCAACCTTCAAAGCATACAATGCTTCCAAAACAAAGTATTACGCAATATTGTTAATGCGCCGTGGTACGTACGTAACGCTGATCTACATAGGGATCTAAAAATTGAAATGGTAGAGGACGAGGTTCGGAAGGTCGCTAGAAGACATGAAGTTAGGCTTCGCAACCATGCTAATTTAGAAGTAGTCCAACTACTTAATAATACTAATTTAGTTAGAAGATTACGTAGAGAAAAACCTTTTGAACTAGTTAACTAGGTAAAAAGAAAAGAAATATGCAACAACATAATCACACTAACAAAGTGATAATGAATTAAAAAACAAAAGGCAACAAACCAAAGTTAGTTCCTTAAAACTGTACGTAAGTACATTAGTACATATTAGAACAAAATTACTGATTAGTCTGACGACTAGGTGCGATTATTGGAAGGATGGTAACACCATGCCTTCCCTGGGTGTTTTTAGTGGGTGTTTCCAGTCCCACACTATCGCAAAGCTCGCATGCGATGTCTTTCAACGATTTTCACCTAGCTACACACAAAAAAAAAAAAAAAATCCTGACGACGATAAAAAGAAGGCCTTTCACCAAATTTCAATCGCCTATGTCAATTCCTTTGGGCGCTATGGTGTTTCAACAGACAGACAGACGGACAGACAGACGGATTCAGAATATAAATATAGGTACTTTATGAGATCTCCGGTGACTCCTTCTTGGCGTTACAAATGTAATGACAAAGTGAATATACCTTCCTGTGGAGGATATAAACATACATTTGTTGGTTTTTATGTAAAATGTTTGGCCCCTGCTTTTGTCAAATGGCCCGTAAAATATTTCGAAATGGCCCTACCTGCTTTTTTCTTCGCTGTAACGCTGCATGACAGCACATCTATTTGCCGAAAACATGTGTACGTTTGGAAGATTCCATCACGTGTTAGTATCAGTTCTTTGTAATAAAACTCCTGGCAATACTTCGACTTTGTTCAAAATGGTTGTTTTTAGAATCTTCCCAAGTCTGCAAAGATTGCTAAACTACTATTGGCAAATGGCGATCTGTTAAACCGTCAGAAGCAACTGAGGTAAGAGCCGCTTAAATCGTTGCAAAACAGCTTCATACTCTCTTCAGGTTAGATAGAGTATGTGACGCTGAGCCATATTCTTGCTCAGCGTCACATACTCTATGGTTCTAGCAAGACAAATGATCGCCTTTCTGTAAATGGGCCATTACGAGCTAATAGTTTTGCCCTCGGTCACGGTTTCTTCTTTAATGACGATTTATAGTAGCAAGCGCCTGACCAAAATATGACCTCATTATTTGAAGACCTCCGCTTGTATATGCTCTGTTCTTCTAAAACTTGTTCATAGCTTTGACAGTCTTCGATATTGAGGTGTAGAAATCTCTACATGATTGGCATTTGGCAGCTCTGTTAAGGCTGCATTTACCCGTCAACTATTCCTTGTGTGCCGTCGACAATGTTCCTTTCCCTTTTCTCGGAGAGTCTCCATTCCAATCCTAAGCCAGTACCCAGTTGTTTAGATGCCAATAGTGTGAATATTTAATCTTCTTGAGCTATTACCTAGGAGACTCGACCTTCCATTCTTTACCTGGTCCGATACCCCTTTCTCGATGTGGCAAACAACTTTGAGAACGGTTTTTTGTAAGGTTGCAATAGTCTCTTTAGATTAGGTACCAAGTATTGACTTCGTCGATTTAAGTTCTGGGTCATAACCCAGGCCCTTTTCATGCCAGCTCGTCAGGCAAACTATTGTTGGCTTGGTCCTTGTAAATAGAAACCCAGCTGTTATCCGCATTTAATGCTGCGAGTTAAGAACCTTGAGCTTTTTGCGCCCTGCTTTCACATAAATAATTAGCAAAACAGGTCCGCATAGGTAGATACCCTAGACTTGTTCTTATTCATTGAGACTTATGGAATGGGCCTGAACTTTTATTCGTAGTGTGAATGGCTGAATTGAAAGCTTTTTCAAGACACTTTTACTCTTGGATGTTTGTCGGATATTTGCGAGATGTGGCGCAGTGGAAAAAGCCTTAACCCTTAAGATGTAATTTGTGTTTTTTCAAGGATCGAGCCTGATACCTCTTGCTCCAGGACAGCAAACACTGAGCCACTTAGAAATAGTTCTTACTGCCGTTTACTACTTAATTTAATTATACTTACTAAGACGGCTCGGAAGGCAAGACCTCAACTATCAAGCCTTTTCGATTAGACCGGGCACTCCAGGTCGGGATAAAGGTCCCTACTACTTGTGCACGTCATCTAAGGCGAAGTCTTCTTCTATTGCATTATCCCTCCTGTTAGACTCGAAGACCCTTCGGGCCTCGGGAGGAACTGTTTGTGTCCATCCGCTTGACATATCCAAGCCATCTTAGACAACTGATGCACAGGCTTTTTGACTAGGTCGAAGTCCCTGAATAGCTCATATAATTCGTCGGTGAATCTTCAGTTCCAAAGCCTGTTTCGCAAACGGGACCAACATTCCTACGAAGAATCGTTCTTTAGAAACAACCCTTGGCTATTTTCATCTGCTTTAAATAGAGTTCAAGGCTCAAAGCTATAAAGAAGGACTGGAATGATAAAGATTAGATATGGAATCTCCCTAGCTATTCGGAATCGCAAAGAATCACCGCCTGGCGCATGTGTCTTCGATTATATTCAGCTGAGAACTTGTCATTCAAATTTACAGCAGAGCCGAGGCAGTCAAAACCACTTACAATAGGTAGCTCAAAGCTATAGCTGTCGATTTGATGTTTTGTCCGAATCGTCGATGTTGGGTGTCCCTTTCAGCTAAGCTGCTGTCAACAACTGATATTAACATTTCATTTTATTGCTGTCATTGATACCACGACGGTTGCTTTTGTGACTGCCATTATCTCTGATTGGAAGATACTTCTTAGAAATATAAATTGAGTGGGGTACGGTTAAGTTGTCTAAGAAACAAGGTTTCACAGTCCATCTGTTATCCCAATGGTGGGGGTTATGTGTGCTGATAGGCGGGCCTATGAATTCGGTCGACTTCTAGCTCGATGTCGGTCTACGACAGATCTAACTCAACAACTAAAGAATAGTCCCCCATATTTGTAAAATTAGCGAAAAATGAACAATAATCTCCCCGAAGTTGGAAGTCCTTTGATTACACCTCACATGTAAAACTAAACTGAAAAAACTAAAAAAATTCAGACTCCGTCTACCCCTACCTACGTCAAAATTGTTGCGATTCGGTTTACGATCGGATTTCGGCTCCCAAAGCTCCGTTCTAATAATTACTGCCCTAATAACACCACTCGTCAATAATTGCACTACATACGAAATAACTGTGCCAGTTCGCAAAAACGCTCCAACTCTGCACCTTAATTCCGCGCAACAAAGTTCGGTTAGTCAAACCCCTTCCTTACAACACTTAACTACCGGTATTTGCGGTATTACGACAACAGTACAATCAAATTTACCGCCATAAATATGAAGAGTGTTCTCAATCAACCGTTTCATTAATCAGAAGTGGTTAATCTGTGGCAGGGGCTTATCCCTGTGCGGATACCCTAAACGGGCTCGCATGGAAGAATATCCCCGACTGGAATGCAATCGATAAGCGTGCAATTGGCTTCTTTTTCGGACCTCATCCTTTCGCATCCTTTATGGCCAAGTAGTTGGACTGGATGTGACCACTTCATTATTAATCTGCAGCCTCGGCAGTGGATCCGCTTAAATAATCATTGGTTTCGCTAAATTGGTTTGCAGCCATCAGACTTCAGACCAAAGGTGGATATGCGGTCGCGATTCGGAGGATATGGTTAAGTGGTGGAAACCGAGCGCGCTTTTCTCCGTTTCCAGTTTCGTTTATTAGCCCATCAACAGTGGAAGATAATGAAATGTTTTGAAGTCGTGCGAGGCGGCGGCACCATGACCATCACGATGTCGCCTCCGTCTGCGCACACTCTCTGGCTAAACAAGGTGCGTAAATAGCTGCTATACGATACGATGCCGATGAGAATAAGATTGTGGTTTTCAATTTCGAGAATCCACACACGAAAAAAAAAACGCATTAAGTGCACGCTATCGCCGATTCGATTTAATGGAAAGGATCCATAGACGTTTTGACAGATATACACGAAGATGAGACGATACGAGTTGATGGATCATGCTCCAGAGCTGCAGAGCAACAGGTCAAATATTGATTCGAGATGGAGAAATGTCAGAATATAACCGTACGTCGGACCACCATGGACGTGTCGTAAAGAAGGAAATCGATTTTCTTTGTTGTTTCTGTTCCTGACGCTGTATAGGACACAGGACAAAATGTTTTCTATACTGCTCCACTTTCGATGCGAATATGCAAATCGAATGTACTGCTGTTCTTTTGCATAAGCATTATAGCAGATCAGTCCTGTGGAGGATTCTGATTCTGATTCTGATTATTGTTCCTTCAGCAAGTTGCTATTCAAATTCGCTGTTCCTATTGGGATTGGGAGACGTGGTCAGTTCAAGTGCGGTTTTGCTGGCAGACGTCGGCAGCGTTATGTAAATTTCTGCCAGTTATTTGGAAAAAGGAGATTTTTATGAATTGATTTTTGATTGCTGTTGAATTTATTGATTTGCTACTGATTGATGGCATTTGACTTTGATTTGATTGGTCGCAGTTTATTTGCATTGACGAATCTTGGTGCAGACATTTGGGTATGTAGATTAAGTACGCGCATGCGGGTGGGCAAATCAATCAATAGTCGGTGCTTTACAGCTTAGGCAGCACCTGTGCCTGCCGTAGACTTTCCCCAAAAGCGTTATTTTCACAGGCCTTTCGGAGGCATTTTATATGAAACAGATAAATTATTATGTTATACATTATACCAATTCTACCAGCTGGCGAAAGTGGAATAGATATCCCCAAGTTCCTGAGCATATTATCATGGACAATACTTCCAGTCAGTGAGTTGCTTCCAAACCTTACGAAGAATTCTCTAAACAAAAAAACTATAAGGGTATTCGAGATTCGGTGTAACAGATGTAGTAAAATTGGGAAATTTTTTTTTTTTTTTTTTGTCAGATCGTGAACACACTTTTTTTCATCTCTGCAAAACTGAAACAAATGACAGACCCAGCTTGACAATTGACATCAGAGACAATACTGAGACCACCAACTCCGGCCGATTTCCCGTTACTTAGCCTACAAGCTATATTTTTTATGGAGTGTACACATCTGGTGCGCTAGTATTGTTACATAGAAAATCGTATTGACAAATGTCACGAAACTTCAAAAATTCCGGCTCACCAACACACTTCCAGCAGATATGAGACACTTCCGCTGTGGGCAAAGTTGCTGGCAGAGTTCATAGAGTATTATCCGTTAAATTTGAAATTGTTCGTTACGTTTGGATAATATTTTTTTTTAGGAATAAGTGCACATTTGCTTAAAATGTTCATGAAAAATTAACAATGTAGATTGGTTGAGGGAAAATGAAAACATTTTGAGCAAATTTTCTTCATTATTTAAGAAAAATTTACACACGAAATCGAAGTTAATACTATCCAAAAGCGGAAAATACACAACCATGTTTGTTCTAATATGTTTCTAGTATATAGAACATCAACTTTAGATAGTTTTACAAACCAAACAAATCAAATCATTCGCCTTTTAACAATTTATAATAACTAACCAATGGCGTTCAGTAATGAAAAAATGTGGTATTCCCGAACTTTTTCACATTTCCCCACGGTTCCCGAGGCTGGCAGCATTTATTTTTGTAGTTTTTGTATGTTTTTGCATGTCACACTGATTCTTTTTTGACATAACACCGATAGGAAAACAAAATGGCGAATTTGAAAAAAAATTGAGGGGGCCAGCGGCAAGAGGATTGTGAGTTTGGGGTCTTAGTATGGTTTGTCTATGATTGATATTATGTTCTGAAAAAAACTTTTAATTTTTTCTGAAACTGAAAAATTAGCTTTTAATTGTTTACTATGCCAAAAAAAGAGAAAAAGGAAAAATATTTTAAATAATGGAGAGAGTAAAGAGGAAGATGATATCATTAAAAAATAAAATGTTCTGTCCATTTTTTGACTGGATTTTTCCTTCGGTGGCGCTTACGTTATTTTGCATTCTCTTAATTTTTTCCGATAGCTTCACACAGGAAGGAACAATTTAGCGAATTGTCAACTTTACAAGGCTACACTGTACTGAGTTGTATTTTCCGGTTACAATAGGGTCAGGGTATAGATAAAGAGAAAAAGTGTAGCGAAATTTTAGTGCGAAAAAAAGTTGCACCTTCGTACTTTCGCAGCCAGTTGCATCGGATCGTGAATACCCCTTATATATATTGCAATTCACTGATATTTATTAGTTTTGAAATCGTAATGTACTTAAACAATTTGATGTTTTAAATAAGTTTCTTTACAGACAGTATGTTCTCTCTGTCGAACCAAATTTAATGACAAATAGTAAACGCTTTTGGAACTTTATTAATAGCAAAAAACAATCTAATGGTATTCCTAACTGTATGCGTCTAAATAAGGTATCTTCATCTGATCTCTCAACCATCTGTAATATGTTCGCTAAACACTTTCAATCTGTATATTTTTGTGGTCTACCACATCTTTAGTCTCTAGTAATAGCTCAATGTCCTGTGATCTCTTTAATATCGGCAACTTAGAGTGCTCAATCCCGGAAGTTTCTTTATTAAATTTAGATAAAAATCCTGGTATGTATGGCATCCCGCCAATTTTACTTCAAAAGTGCTACTTTGCGTTTTCTGTACCTCTGTGTTTAGTCTTTAATTTGTCTCTCCGGTCCGGAATTTATTTGAAAAATTGGAAGAGCTCATTTATAACGCCCACATATAAAGCTGGACCGAGACATGATATTACTAACTATCGTCCAATCTGTAAGATTTCAACTATTCCTAAGTTGTTTGAAAAACTAGTTTGTGACAAACTTACACCTCTCTTAAAGAGATTTATCTCTCCGTTTCTAATCTCTCAATTTTTAGTAATTCCGTCTTGAATTACCTTGAGAAGGGCTTGCAATGTGATATCACATATACTGATTTTGCCAAAGCGTTTGATCGCGTTAACCACAATATATTAATTTCTAAACTAACTGACTTAGGACTCTAATTTCCTAATGTGGATTCATTCCTACTTAACGGATCGTATCCAGTATGTTCGCATAAATGACACTTTCTCGTCACCAGTTTATGTTACCTCTGGAGTACCTCAGGGTAGTCATTTAGGCCCTCTGCTCTTCCTTTTGTTTATTAATGACATTCCCGACTTGTTTTTGAGTTCCCAGTGTCTTATGTTTGCCGACTTAAACGACTCAATGTCTCTAAATGTCAAAGCCTTTCTTTTTATCGTAACCTCTCCCGAATTCACTTTACGTACGTAATCGATAAGATGTTAGGTTTCGTATTGCGGAATTCGAAAGACTTTAAAGATCCACATACTCTTAAATGTTTATTTTTTGCATTTGTCCGATCTCATCTTGAGTACTGCAGTATAGTATGGAATCCGTTTTATGAAGTACAAAAGTACAAAAGCGTCTTACTAGAGTAGCTGTTCGTAGACTGCGATGGGATATTGAAATGCCATCTTACGATACGAGGTGCAAATTACTTGGTATCTTACCTCTCTTTAAACGGAGGCAATATTTTTCTATTATGTTTATTCGTGATTTGATTAATGGTCATATCGATTGCCGTTTCGTATTGTCATTAATTGGATTTTATGCTCCTTCGAGAGCTCTTTGAAATCGTCTTTTATTTTATGTACCTTAACATAGAGTTAATTATGGATACAATGAACCAATTTCTAGATGCCTTAGGGAATTCAACAAATATTATAGTATATTCGATTTTAATTTAGTACGGATTCATTTACGAATAAATTAGTTCTGTTGTTAAGCTTTGGTGGTCGTTTTTAAGAATATTTTTGTATTAAGTAATCTAGCGAGTACAGTAGATGTAGGTACTCATTTGCTTGAAATAAAATAAAATAAAATAAAAATAAAATAAACGAAAATACTTAAATTTGAGACACTGTTTTAATCAATTTCATAGTTGAAAAGGTTCTTTCAACGCTAGCTGTGGTCACTGGAAGCGTGGCCAAAGCCGTAAGCACGAAGTTTATGCCTATAAAGTGTCTTGTCACATACGAATACATGTATCAAGAAATTTCAAAACTTCAGTCGAAGAATCACTCGACGAAATTTTTTCGCACCAAAGAACGTACTCACTTTCACACCTGACAGCTAAATTGCTTCAGCGATCAAGCCCCCCTCCCTGGCTACGTGTCTGAGTCAGTCTAATGGTAAATGATCTGTCACAACAAGGCTGGCAAACCGTCAATTTGTATCCACTGTTGGTAAGCAAGAAAACTATACCAAAGCGACTTGGAGTGGTCCAGGGCCAACATTTTCTTCACTTCGTCTCTGATGCCAAAAATGAGGCCCTGATACCCCATTTCTGAGCTGCAACCTTGGTCAAAGACATCTTGGCACACGTTGTCAAGTAATTCCAACAAGTCGTTGCTACTGAAATCGGCCTAAAAAAAATGTCTTTTATTGAACCTGTTTGCTTTTTTGGAATTTTACCAAAGCCTCCACTGAAACAGGTACCCGAAATACCTGTGCGCCAGCTTAGGACGGATCCACAACTAGGTATATAATATGATCTACACGTCAGCAAAATTCTTTCTACGGCCAAGCTATAAATCGGTTCATCCAAAGTTGGTGGCATAAGGGTCCACTCAGTATGTAGCCTGCTGCGCAAACTAGACAGCAGTACGCCCCCCCCCCAAAACCATAAACTACTTTAGATAGACTTCCAACTGAGAGCTAAGAAGGTGAACTGCCTACAAGGTAGCTGCAGCTATGCTTCGTGGCAAATAATGTATTCGATGATCAAGTGAAACGATTACTGCCGGAATAGCAACGCTTCTTAAAGCTCCTCAAATACAATTGAACCTCAACTTATCAAAAATAATTGTAAGTTCTGTGAGGCTTCGTGGTTAGTACGATGGACTACTGAGCGAAGGGACTCAGGTTCAAGAGTCACATCACACGGTGCATAAAATCCTAGCCCAACCTACTAGCTTCCTCTTGTATTTTTTCTGATGGTAAACAGGTATAGAGAAAACTACTCCTCAACCCAACAAGTGCCTCACTTAGAAATATTCCCTACTGAAGCCACCATAAAAATATGAATTTTGACAGAGTCCCACTTCCACTCTGCGTTCAAGAAAAAACACACCCTGCAACGATCAGTGATCCAATTATTTTTGATTAATAAATGTCCCACTTAATTGGAGTATAGGAGATATGGCAAAATCCATCGCTCAAGAAATAGCTCACCTCCTTAGTTGATGGATGATGATGTTCTATCCGGCAGTATAATCACGTAGATTGAGTATGTCACGAAGTTCTTCACATCGATCAGTCAATCAGTCATTCAGACGCATATTGTCCTCGCGGGGAGTTTGTCGCACATATCGCAGTGGTTATGGTTACTCAGTTTTTGCAGGGGAATTCTTCTCACATTCTTGGATCTTTATATGGGGCGCTTGGTCGTCGACAATAAAATTTAATGCGAAGTCTTTCTAAATTGGCCATCGAGAGAGTCATCCGAATATTTTCCATTTTGTCATCCAAAGAGTTTTTTTTTACCCGCATACTTCGCATAGGTGAGATGTGTATATGAAATGTGAATTTATAATTTTGGAATTTTCATTGCGGATATTTTGTTGCTGTGGGACAGGTTTCCTTATTTGAAGACCGTGCGCCGGGATTTAACACAGTTCACATTCGTGCGTCGGTGTATTGCATGTATTTTTTTAAATCCATAAAGCCCGTACCTGTACTATCTGCCGTAGAAAGCATTAAAGAAGAAGTCGACGTTTTTAAAATTAATTTCAGTATGAAGGTTTTCATACGTTGATCTTTCACAAATTGTCGGCTTTGAAGAACCCATTATGCAAGCACTGTAAAAAAAATTATAGTCGACCTTCGGAGTTCTTTAAGGCTGTCATATCCCCTTCACTTTATCCTACCTAACCCCTGTCCATCTTAAAATGACAATTATAAGCTCAGCACTTTCTCTATACCATTTACTATCGACTGTACTCCAAGCCCCTTTTTATAGAAAGATAGTAATTCCAACTTGTACCTGAGAAACTACTTGGAACTCAATGTCACCAATTGTCCAAGTGCAAAGTCTCTTCACCGAATTTATTCCTATCTCAACATTTACAGATCTTTTAGCTACCGTGGCGACATGGAAGCACGGTTGCCCCTTTGGTAATTTTTTTTGCATTTTGAGTTTTGGTAATTTGGTAGTTTTTATCTGGTTTTGGTAACTTTTTGAGCAGGAGCACCAAAAATAAGAACTCGATAGGTATCAATTCATTTAAATGCTGCCTTACTGTTTCTGAGTGAAAGCATTGCATTTGCATATGCGTCAGCACCACCCATGTAAACCTATTTTGTTCAAAAAATTACTGAATGCACTCATTCTGTTTATAACTACATCTATATATGGATAGGTTAGTTAATCATATTATTTATTTGCAGACATAAAACTCTAATTTGTTAAATTTATAAGAAAAATGGTTCGGAAATGGTAGATGATCCCATGCCTTCTAGAAGCTGGTAATTTTGTTGTTGTTGTGGTTTAATTGTTTAGACTATGCCTACTACGTTCCTTACTGAGTCTTATGTTTTATAAGAATGTTTGTTTTTAAGCAAGCAATTTGAAAGACCAAATAAAATAATTTGAGTTTAGAAAATGATGGTTTTTCTCAGCAAAAGTATTTAAAGTAGATTACTATTACATTAGTAAGTAAAGTTTTATTTATTTTATTTTATAAAGTAGTCGTGGTGTAACTTCTTAAAGACTGACTAAGTTCCTAAAAACTTAATGTACCAAATTGAATATTTAAAAAGGCATATGTTTTTTTATGTTTTATAAATGTCTCCAGATTTTTGGTAAATTTTATATTGGTTTGGTGACTATTTTTTACAATTTTGGTAGCTAATTTTTTTTGCAAGTGGCAACCGTGAATGGAGGTTAATTTTCGATCGCATATTGACGAGATAATTAAATTATATTCTCAAAGAAAATTATCACTTGGCCTCCTTAAAAGCTGGTCCAAAAAAATGTCCTAACCTTACGTAACTAAATCTCGCTAGCTTGGTGTATTTTTCAAATAGGTCAGAATCGAGAGCATTCAGCCTCTCACTCCCTACGTCGGTTGCACGTCTGCAAATTTATCTTTTTAACACCAACCCTTGAATTCAATGTTGTCAACGTATTTTCTATCCGCCAAACCACCGATTGTTCAGCTGTAACTAAACTTTCTCCCATAAGATGAACTCAAACTTTACTAGTGTTTTCGACTTCAACCGTAGCAGTTCCTCCTTTAAATTCAGTCGCCTTGACCATACCTAACCCCAGTGTTATAAAAGTATTAATTCTTAGGTTTAACTTTTAGTTTAAAGACAGTATTGCAGCTTGTTGAATGAATGCCGGTTTTGCCCAAAATAAAATCATTTTAAGCCCTCCTTTTAATACAGATACTAGGAAAACCCCTCAGTTGTTAAAATTTGTGATTTTTGGGCATTTTAGGAAACAATTATAACATATTTTCAAACAGTCTTTAAACGACTTTCTGCGAAACTTAATCTTTTCCATTTACCTACGTTTGTTTTACAGGCATTGATCGGTATTGACTTGGGAATGTTCCAGTGAAGTTTGGTCAAAATCAGACAATGGCACCTTTCATACAACAATAAAAAATGAAAACGTTACAAACAAAAATGTTTCAAATTTGACAACTTAAGCTCCGAGCAGTTACTCCTTTTTTGGAACATTATTGGCCATGCTCCGAAAATAACACTTTGCAAAATAGGGGCGCGGGACTCAATAAAAAAGGAAAGCCACGTCCATTTTGTACACGACTATAGAGGCAAGAAAATATTCAAGCAACAAAGTTCCTGGGCACGTACAAAGCCAGGCAGATACTTTAATTTCGAATAAAAAACGCCTTTCAAAAAAACAATGACAGACGGATGGAAAAGTGCAGAAAAACTAAGAGGCGGTGGCGAAAGATCGAAAGTTATGGAGGGGTTAAAAATCAAGAATAGCAATAGCTCTGGACCCCAATCCTCAAAAATGTTCGCATACGTTTATCTGTCAAAATCTCCGACGCGATGCAAAAAACTGAAATTTTCAATTCTCGAAATCCGTATAGGTAGGAGCATTTCTCTCGAATTGTACTCGTTCCGTTTTTCCCATGCGGACTTACCGTCTCGCATACGCTTACTGACGATTGGATGGGTTGATTGTTGCGGTTATGTTGTATGCAGTTTGGTAACTTCCAACTGCAAAAAATCGAAGGGAACACGAAATCTGAAAACTCATCTGATTTTTCAACACCAATTATATATTATATTTACCTTTTCTTGAGCTGTTAAAGCGTTTGATTTAAATTGGTCAAGCATACGCGGAGCCAAGGAATCGATAAATTCCTGTGCCAAGCGCTTATTTAGCCGAAATCAATTTATAAACTTTGTATGAGAGAGTTCAAAGCAATCTTGGGGCTCTCGAAAATCGTTTACTGGACGTACGCCAAAACTCTACCTTATTCGAGAGGTGAATATAAGTTTCGCATAGGTTGAAAAAAAAAACCGTACAGCTTTGAGCATACCAAATTTTCTGCTATGTGAATATTTCAGGCGGATTTGCTCGTACGAATTATGCTATGCGGAATTTGAGAATTGGGATCCTGTTACCCGATCTTTTTTCACAAATTGTTCAACAGTTCTTAACACTTCTTAATTGAATTTCGCTCAACGTACCCGTCTAGTTGACGTTTTTTTGAACAATATTCAGAGTGTCGAATTGGTTTCAATTAAATATAACTAAGCGCATCTTTCGCTATAATCCCTCTTCAACGACTGGTATACTATTAAAACGCTTGCTTCCTCAAAACAAGAAAGAAGCTGCATGCAGTATAGGTAGATCATGTGACTTCTCCTTGCGCGTGCTTTAGATGCACCACAAAACGAGTGATCCATACCGCATGTGTGATCTGATAGCTGTTTTCCAGGAAGGGAACCGAGAAACCCATTAAATATTTTTGTTCGGCGTGTTAGAAGTTGCAACATCCATGCATGCATATGCACCCGAAAATATTTCAAACATTTTGATTTGTGCGAACAATACTTCTCCATCCTAATCAATATGAAATCTTGCCTCTGAAGATAAAGCATCTTTTGGTCGCGCAACACTATTGCAAATTAATACAGAAAAGAAAGAAACCATTTCCTAATGACCACTTGCCGTCAGCTCACTTATATTTCCTGCGGTGAATCTCTACAAATCTAAAGGAGCAATATTCCTGCACCACGGGCAGACGAACAAAAAGCAAACCACCAAGTTTATCTCTATCTCGGTCGTAGTCATGTCGTATCGCAATCGCAACAAGATTTTAAATATGTAAATTAAATGTAAATAAGGATCCAAGTATGCTGATCGTGATAAAGCGATTTGATTTGGCCGCCCTTCCGCTGGTCCTTCAACAACTTTTTCGTGAATTTTAACAGTTCAGCGATAAGATGCGAATCCGTAAAATTTGTACTGCGGATAAACACACTTGTTGCACATGGGTTCGTACAAAAACGTTGTTCCAGCATCATCTCAACGGATTCAACCAGAGGATGCCTTAATCTCTTGCACACAGTATATACTGCTCGTCGCATGGTCTTTGTGCTGACATGAAGTGGATTGATGGAAAGAAATATCCTGTTTGGGTTTTTTTTTTCCGTCGATCTTCTCTTGGGATATTCGCCCCCAATCGATGGCGATCGACGACGTTAAATAATTTATTCAGCACAGATTTATGCCGTGGATTACAGGCTGCCCTGTGTGATCTAGGTTCGTTTTTAAATGAACTGGACCTACATGTGAAGTTTGCATTTTATCGAGAAAATCTAAAATTTCAACTGCGTGACAGGCAGTGACGGTCGGATGTTGGCCAACACTTGGCACGAATTTTCGTGTGAAATTTTGTGGAAAGCGAGTATCGATGACCGTTTCGATCGTCGATATGATGTGATGTTCATATCTCGTTCATCATGTGACAACTGACAGGTAACTATCCGCACCTCAAGTATCGTCACCGGCATAGGACACACGTCACTGGGAGGACGGACCCGTAGACCGCCTCCAGACTCAACAAACTAATTGGGAGCTGTCCAAATGAAGAGGTCAACCGTTGGCAAGCGGGTGCCGATGCCGGATTAGTGATAAGAGATGTTATTCTTAGACAGTAAGAAGATTGGCAGCATGATTGAGTTGAACGTAAATGATCCCAAGGCGGCGCTGTATTTGTTGTGACGTTTTCCATCGGAGTATACCTACACACATATGGTCTTATAGGTTCTCTAGAAAATTAGGTTAGTTGGCTGCGGGAGAGAAGGAGTTGGATCTAGCGTTTTAGTAAACATTTCGGCTTTGATGTTCGATTAGAAGACGTCTCTTAAAAGGTAAGAGACTCGACTGGATCTAACTAAGAGTGTGTCTTAAAAGCGAACGGTGCACTGCATACAGACGAAGAATCATGAAGACTCGCTTAAGGAGAGCTTGAAGAGTTTTTTGACGGATTATGGTTTTGTTTTTGGTCACTTTTTGGACGTTTTTATGATTTTTTTTTGGAATCGTTTGAAGACTTGTTTTCAGGCGCATTTTGAATAATTTTCGGACTGGTTTTCGGCCGCGTTTTGGTCTGGTTTTTGCCGCGTTTTTGGGCACTTTTGGACGTATTTTTTGATTCGTTTTGGTTTACTTTTTTTAGAGCGTTTTAGTCTCCTTTTTAGACACTTTTTGTAAGCGTTTCTAAACGAGTTTTGTGGATTATGGATTTGTTTTTGGGCACTTTTTGGACCCTTTTATGATTACGTTTTTGGAATCGTTTTTGAATTGTTTTCAGGCGAATTTTGAATAATTTTCGGACTGGTTTTCGACCACGTTTTGGTCTAGTTTTAACCGCATTTTTGGGCACTTTTGGACTCATTTTTGGTTTAATTTTGGTTTACTTTTTTAAGGGCGTTTTAGTCTCCTTTTTGGGCAATTTTTGGATGCGTTTCTAAACGAGTTTTGTAGCGTTATTTGGGCTCGTTTTTGGACTAGATTTCGGGCGCATTTTTGAGGCGCTTTGTACCTGTTTATGGTCGCGTTTCTGGACAAGTTTTTCGATGAATTTTTAATCACTTTTTAGACAAATTTTCGGACGAGTTTTGGTGCATTTCAGGCATTTTAGAAGTGTTGAACTTCTTGGATAGGTTTTCGGACCCGCTATTGGACAATTTTCGGTTTAGTTCTTTTTTGGACACCTTTCGTTTCGGAATTATTTGGGAAGAGCGCACTAACGTAGATTCATGCATTTTGTGACATCGGCGGCAGCATTCAGCCAGCTGTCAATGGCGTATATTCCAATAGAGTCACAGAAACTGCAAAAAAGCTGTGAATAGAGAGAGGTGCGACCCTGGGCTCTTACATTCATATGTAACGACAGAAAGTCCAGTTTGTTAATAGCCATTTACTCTAGTAATGTCGACCTCAAGCCACTATAAGACTCTGTCCCCCAAAGTGATGATCTTCATAATTTTAAAACTGTTGCTCAAATTAGAGCGCTCTGTTAGATTGGCCTTAAGAAGATCTTCTCCGTGACGGCTTTCTTGTTCACAAGATTGAGGCGTCATAGCTACGGACTCTATTTTGAGACATTGCAGCAATCCTGGCAGAGCATGGGCCTGCGGCTTCTTTAGTCGCACATGCAGTTCGCTCACATGTCAAAATAAAATGATGTCAACTTTAGAAAACGAATGCTCCCTTATTTCCCCGCCTGGCAATTAAGACATGAACATCATTTTTCCACTCTAAGTAGACGTAAGAGGTGTAGAGGCTGTGCTCCTTGAAATACTCAACTTGCCTGCCTTTCATGTAATTTGTAGGACCCTATCATGCCGATGAATCACATATGAGCACGATCGATATCTCGCTGTGATGATATTTTCGGCGTGCGTCGAAACACAACAAGTACAAGTCGTTAAAACAAAAGATCTCCTCGATCGCTTCTTAATAGTGCGGTTAAATAACATGGTGTCGCCAGCTAACAAGGCGCGCCCTTCATACTCGTCTCAAGTGCCAAATGTCGTCGCTCGGTATCTTTTTATCTTACACGCGCACCTCACTCAACCCCAGGGGTAAAACGTAAAACGTCCCTCCAGTCGCGAATAGAACCCACTTAAGACAAAACAATTACCAGGGAGTGCCGAATGCCTCTTCAAATCGCTTGTTTACACATGTTGAGAGAACATGTTATTCGGTCCGTGTTTTTTGGAAGCTGCGTTCTTATAGTCCTTTTGCAAAACTAAAATGTCAAGTACCCGCATTTCGGTATCGCTGTACACACAATTCAAAGTCGAAATACCGCAAGTTGGCAAGATGCCCCTGATGCGATGCGACGAACATGAAATTAATCTCGTGCGCGTATTTATGCAGGCCTATGGCCATCAGAAGGCCACTGGCTGACATTATGCCCACCAGATTCTGGGCCAATTGGCGTACTTAAAGATAATGAAACGTACTGGGGCACAGCTCGAATGTGGTACACCAGCTACCTACTCGGTGGAAGCGATCCACGCGATCAACGCGTCTGGTTTATTCATTACGCCCGAAACCTATTATTAGCGATGTTCAGATACAAATTACGAATCGACACGATAATGCGCGGCATTGCGCGTCATTATCAGGTTCACTGCTGATGTGGGTCGGTGCGCACGATTTTGTTGCGTTTCTAAATTAGTTCGGCGAAAATGTACTTGAAGGAGAACATTTTTCTTTTTGGATATTGTTATAGAACCCTTTTTTTTCCTCTTTCATTCTCGTTAAGTCCTTACTTGTTATTTTTTTGGCAGTAAGATCGATGGATGCTGAGTATGAGTGCGGCTACCCCCGACAGGTTAATGAACGATATTCATAGCCATGCGATCGTGAATGCGATCTTGCTGCGATTTGGCTATAGAAAAAGATTCACGCATTGTGTCAGTTTGTGTCGACGTAGTTAGGTCTTAGTTCAGCCAAGGAGGAGTCTATTATGAGTAAGAGGCTGACATAGGTAGTTACAAATTTTGTGCACGTGCATCGTTCACATTTCGAACACAAAAGACCGCAAGGATGCTTCAAACTTTTTTTTTTTATGAAAATAGATAGCAGGAAATATACGCATTTCGAATTTTGTTCGCTTCGAGTTCTTCTGATGCTACTGAATAAATATAAATAAATAAATAAATAGTTGGCGCAATAGGTCTGTAGGAACCAAACGGCTAATTGAGAAGCTTCTTCATGTTATACTCTCGGATGTTTGTCAGACGTTCGCGAGAGGTAACGATGTGGAAAAAAACATACGTTGGAATTTGAGTTTTTTCGGGATTCGAACCTGGGACCCCTCGCTACTGAATATCGCTCATAATAGTTGAAGTGCTTGTCTCAACAAAAAAAACTGTTCAAAATCGCAAAATAAAATCAGATACAGAGCAGCTCAATGACATTTTACAATTTTGCAAATTTAAATAGAAACAGCGGCGCAGGGACATAAGTCCACGAGACATAAGTTCATAATGGACTTTTGTCCCACTTCAGGGGTCCTACTATGAAACTCGATTCTACTATTGATTCTATTCGAAAGATATTTGCGATTCTACCTTCAAATGGTACTCTCTATGAAAGTAGAATCGAATGCCGGTAATGCCAGACTATTAGCCAAAAAATTTGCATTTCCCAAAAAATTGGTCGTGAAACAATTAAATAATAGTAAATAAACATGGACTGTGTCGCAATTAGGTTGGAGTCTGAAGGAAATCCGGAACAAATTCAACAAGTTGAACGAAGGCGGATTAGAGATAAATCTAACATAATGGAGATTGGCAAGAAAAAGTTTTTCTATTCAGTAGTTATTTAAAGGCATTTTTAATCCAAAAATAAAATACACTAAAATAACTTTATTCAGCTTTGTTAAAAATGACAGCCTTTCGAAAGATGCCTTTATGTACTTGTTGAATAATATTTCAACAGAACTAAGTGTTCGCAAAACACAAACTTTTGTTCCCAACATTATAAAGGCTGTTTTTAAATACCCCTTGGACAAATCTGGATGCCGGGTCATATATTCCATCTTTTCAAACTGTGACACTTTTGTGTTTGGACTTTTAAATTATTCCCCGGGACAAAAAAAAAAAAAAATATTATGCACATTACTATGTTTATGAAATATTCATGAATTATTAATTTATAAAATTTATTTACTTATATTCTGAGAAAAAAAACTTCTTTAATCGACCTTCTCCGCAAGCACATTTGATGTAGAATGATTATTTGCGAATTCGAACGAATTTGACATTAACTTTCGGGAAAGGTAGTACCAATTTTTATGGGACATAATTCCAACATTTTGTAAGTAGAAGAATGTTCTATCATAGAAAAGTTCAAAACCCTACTTTTCAGACATTATTTTTTACAAATTAACCAATAACACCCACGTTTTTAAGACATTAGTTACATGTATAACAATCTTATGTTTTTTTAGAGAAAAGGAAAAAACAAAAATCTGAAGTCAATTGAAAGCGAATCTATTTTCTCAAACAACATTTTGGCTTAGCTTCAGAAAATTCAAGAAAATAAAAGTCAAACACTCGTGCGAATTTGTTTACTTTTATTTTTTTAAATTTTCTGCAGCAGAATTTATTTTCTCAAACAACTTGTTTTGGCTTCTGAAAATTTGAGATAATAAAAGATTACCCAAAATAATATTTTGCTATCCATTTTAAACAATTTGGGCGATTATTCAATTCAATATGTAAAATAGCCCAAATTAAAAATCCACAAAACAGTCCAAGCTTAAATGGACCATCGGTGAAACTACACTGGGACTGGGCTATTAATTTCAATTAACTTCAGCAACAGGTTCAGCATTTCTTTAAAATCAAAACATGTAAGATTGACATAATTCCATAAATGTTTTTAATGGACTAATGTCCCACTTCGGTTGGACATAAGTCCATAACAAAGTTTTGAACTTATGTCTCACTTCATAAGTCCATAATGGATTTATGTCTCGTGGACTTATGTCCCTGTGCCTACTGAATACTTCTGCGGCATGCCCATTACTCTTTTAGTGTTAACGCCTGCTGAACTAATTATTTGACGCGCTTTTAAGTCGCTCAGGATTTTTATATTATTTTTAATAGAAAAACCGAGTTTTTGACTTACAAAGTTGTCCTTATCGAAAAGGCTGCATTCGGAAACTTTCTTGCGATATTTTCACTCAGGGCAACTCCAGCACTCAATCTACTAAGACAAATAAGATGCACTGCAACAACTTGCTTGCAGATTTACTTCGTGTGAAAATTGAAGTCACTCAGCGTCAACACAGAAAATAACGATCACACTTGACGAATGGCCACGAATCTAAATTCCTGATGCAATGGAAGATCCATATTGAACCAAATTTTCTACCATTCCTTCCTACCAACCTTCTACTGAGGAGAAGTTAACATTAGGAATGATTTGACAAGCCGAGTGTTAATTTATTAAGTGTGATCGATATCAATTTGGCTCCAAGATTTTCCCTAAACTTTGCCCGGTAAAGTGGGTAATTGAAGATCCTGCACTTTGGCAAATCTATATCTCTCTTTCATTCAGAGTTGATGGACCCAGGCCAAGGGGCTTTCAAAAGACGAATTTACATAAATATGATCTGATGGAACACATCAATCCTCGGAAAAAAAATTCCATCTTCATCACACACACTTTGTTTAATGAAAGACCCTTTATGTTGAGACGTGTCCACATTGCCTAGACGGTGGAGGGAAATAACTTCACGGGCAATAACTTCACATGGGAAATAACTTCACCTTGAGAGGGAAATAATTTCACTCTTTTCATGTGAAGTTATTTCCGACTGAGCTATTTCCCTGCACCTGCCTAGACCTAAAATCTCACATTCGTGTAATTTTTGGGACTGACCTCCTCCGAAGCCTAGAATTTTTATGTCGGCTTGTAGGGCTGAGTGTTTATTTATATTTTACCTAGAAGCTTTTATGAAGGCGAGCCTTCATTTTTTAGTATTTATCTCGATCTCGAGCGATCTGGTTCTTGAACATACTCGTAGTTCTTGAACAAAGTAAAAGAATATTGTTGCCAAAAGCCGCATGGTCTTCCTCAAGATATCCGGCGAACTACTTTACTATGCCTGCAGCTCGAAAAAAACATGCAAACTTGATGAATTCCGTATTTAAAAACGAAACCATCAATGGAAGCCCTGACAATTGATTGTGGTAGACCGAACAGTCCTTCCTCCTTGATGAATGTCAAAAACAAGAAACCCAGCCCCGATGCTAATAATCATTTTTAGTGTCCAGGCTAAATTTTTCGAGCTCACAACGGCGAAATTTTCAATACAAAATTGCAGATTGTGACCTACAAAATATATAAGGTGGAGTTCAAAAATGATTGTAAGTACTCGTATTTGAGGCGTAGCCTTTCGCCATTTCCCTCCAATGTTTCCCATTTAAGCTAAGCTAGTTTGCAACTTAGCATAGCTCACATATTCTAAAAATCAATATTCTGAGGTCATTATGATGACTTGTTGGTGATATTCTTATTCATAACGCAAGTGTTCAAAACGAGCTTAGAAGAGCAAAAGCCTCTGGATGCATCTACAAAATATAAAAAGCTTGTCCCGCTTAAAGAAACAAAAAGTCACTGAAGAAAGTCAAATCAGACACCACAAGGTTTTACGAACGATTTCAGAAAAGTTTTCTATGTCAAAGATGCAAATCTATATGCCGAGGACGAAAATGTCAAAATAGCCAGAGAATAAAAATCTTGTCCTCCTTTATGCACGTGCATGGTCGCTGAACAAATAAAGGTTTATGGTTCCTTGGTTTTGGAGAAGATAAAAAGGAACCACCGTTCAAAAAGAGTGTCAATTGTCCTATAAATATTTTTTTCTTCTCCTACTGCGGACAATACAACGCTGTGGAAAGGATCCGCTCAATCAATTAAACATGGTTCAATGATTTTGACACCTATTGTACACGAATTGTAGTTGACGACGTGTTTTTTTTTTTTTTTTTCTTGTGTTTTCCTTTGGTGTGTGCGGTACTTGCATGTGTCCTGTCGTCATGTTGAAAATCAATTTTCTCAACGCTCATAAATTGTCATTGGTCCTTTCGGCATGCGCTATTGTGAGTGTGTCTGGAAGAGAAAGGCGTCGCTCATAGAGTCATTAACATCACACAAGAACGAAGAATTTATTTTATTCTATACTCTACCTAGACCTACACCGTCGCTTCGGTGTGATACATAAATTTTCAATAATTCACAGGACCTCATTAAGGAACGTTTCACAGACATCTTTCCGACGAAATTGTGATTTTTCACGGCTACTTGTTGTGTTGGGACGCACGATTATCGCCCATTCACCTGAGAATGATGCGCGAGGACTAAGTCTCTTTTCTTGCGAATTGCATGCTTATTTGCACTGGCAAGGAATGTGAAAGGTAGGTTTTATGTAACTTTGCCTTTTGCGCAAAAATTATCGGTTTTGAATGGATGCCACCCAGAGAAGTGGGTGAGCAATTTTCCTTTGGAAATATACCCCGAATAGGTTTTGGTTGTTCGTTTGTCTTTGTGACAGTTCTTAGCATGAATGAATGGATTCCGATTTGGGACAGAGGGAGAGAGCTGCATTCTAGTCAGGGCTTGTCTCAGTTTTATTGAACTTATGTACGAGAATATTAGAAAAAAAACAATTAAATTGCGTAAGCCTCTTTCTTTTTTTTTGAATCCGGTCCTTGGTTTTCAGAGGACCTTTTGAAGTGCGCCAGACTCTTTAATGGAATCCTAGCTAAAGGTCGCTCATTCGTTATCAATTGTCGTACAGCTGATTATTTCATCGAAAGGTAGTGCTCCCTTCTCAATTTCTAATAATAATTTCTTGAGCTACTACGTTAGAGAAGTGCTTTTTAAAAAGTGGACGCGGTTCATTCAAAGGGGGTGCTACAAACCACATGACACAATCCTTCATTCTTACAATAAGAAGTCAGAATTTGGACCTCTGCAACAACTTCTACCAGCAAAAGTCCTAAGCAACATTTTAGAGCGCCAACAATACTGAACAACCCATCATCGAGTTGAATAAGCCAAAGTCCGGGCAGAGACCGCTCACTGCATCCTTTTTATTCGAACGCAGAGGCAGACACACCGCATTGCCGTTGGAATAGATTATGCCAATTGATCCAAATCACATCGTAAATTCCAAGCCCGATGGGACCGCTTGATCGAGTGAGTGCGTGCTGATCGAGTCCATCCAGATGCCCAAATGAAATCAACGCAACGCGTAACCGTGCCGAATGCAAGGCAATGAACATACCTACACATATTTGATTTTTTTGGAACAACACCGAATTACCGCAGGCAGCTATCGCATAAAGTACGCGCGAGAGCGGTGAGATCCTTTGAAAGTGATACCAACACCACTTTGAGAAATGATATCCACCAGCAAACGATCGGATGATTTGGTTACTCCGCGTCTGGTTTTCATTTCGATGCGGGAATTGAAAAGAGCTCGGCGTATGGCATCACAATCATAAGGCTCCGGTTGTGGTGGGGCGTTTTGTGAGCGCGCGCCTCCTGATAATCGGCTAAAGTGCCTGGAATCGCAATAAATGTAATTGTTAAATGATCTATGGTGTTTGCCAGGGAGTTGCGTGTTAGCTGGCGATATGGCAAAACGCGGCACTGCGACTGCTCACACATAAAAATGTGTATCGGAGAACAGTGATCCTTCAAATACGATAATTCGAGGAGGGGGTTGGTTCTTTGAGTTTGGCTTTCCTTGGAGCCCGACGGGGGAATGGTAATGTATTTAAATTTATTTTTGAGAAGGAATTATCTCATCTTGCCTAATGGCGTCGAAAATAAATTTAAATGAAATTTGGAGCCAGTCAGGTGGATTGAAAAATTGCGGTTTGACACGAAGGACGGTTGAAATGTCGATCAAAGGTGTAGGGAAGCGCCCAATATTCATTTAGGTATCGGTTGACAATTGTAAATGGACTTTTATTCTCCAAACGCGACTTAAAGCGCCATACAAAAGAGACAGCCCATATACGTCACCTATCAGTACACTTGACAAACCTTTAGCTACAGCAGAAGTAAACTTTGGACCTCTCTTTCTGGGGACATATTTCCCAAAAGACGGACTAGAACTTACAACAATTTAAGCGTTGAACAAACATCTATCTGTGGAAGCGTTACAAGCTCGCACTTCTCAAGAGAAGTATTAAAAACAAAAGACCACTCATTTCAGGAGCCTGTCTTTGACGGGACATCTCCATCATCTCCACTCTTAGTTTCCTCTTCATTCACAATCTGAGAGAGAGACGGATAGAGTTAGTTTGACAGTTTAAGGTTGACACTTTGACAGTCTTTTAAAATTGAGAGTAAGCTCGTTCATTGGTGGAAATATTGAGAGAATGACAGCGACTGTCATGTCGTTGAATGAATTTTGAAGAAGCGTATTCATTGGTGGAATGACAAAACATTTTGTCTTACAAGTCGACGTAACAGACGCAAGATATTGTAGGTATGCGTTGGGTTCTTAGGACATTTGATGCCGGTCTTTGCCTCAGCGAATTAAGCTAATCTGCATTTTCCGCCGGTTGTGCGGAATCTAGAGCCTGATGAATTTTCTTTGCACATTCGTCACAAGTTTTATTGGAGGATACTCTTTGACTGCGGTGTAAAGGCCAGCTCCCCACACGGAAAGAATTGAATATCACCAATTGCAAAATTTTGAGTTGCAATTTACGAAAATTCGTAATTTGACATTGAAAACGGCGGAGAATACAAAATTCTGTTTGTTGCGATTTGAAGTATCAATTTGAGCTTCTCTTATTTGTAGTGATTTGCGAAATTGTTTGGCGCAATGTACCACTCCAATACGTCAATTTCTCACAATCTCAAATTGCAAAAAATATTCGGTGATTTACCAAAACTGAATGATGAATCAATAAAATCTTGTAATAATTTAACGCATGAAATTGAAAACGCATATTGACGTAGAGAAGTCGTAAATTGCAAATAATTTTTTGTAATTTCTCATGAAACTAACTAACGGTGTGGAACTTTTTTATACTTTTTTATACAGAGAGTAACGATTAATTTGTAAGTATTTAATATTCAAAAAAAGCTTAAGCATATAAATGGAATTTTTTTCATGACATTAGGTATGTAAATACCTACGTACATCTGGCTACTCGAAAGAAAAAAATTGGAATGGATAGTAAAATATACAAATTTACAATCGAAATGGATTCTTAAAGTTCGTATCAATGGCAAGTTCTTCTAAACAATTTGTGTGCATTTTAAATTTCAGCATAGACAGAAAATCCACCCCAGACAAATCCCGTTGTCTCCGGACGATTTGGCGTCGTATGACTCGCATGGATATCAGGAGGACAAAGAAGTATAAAATATGACTCTAAATATGTATTCGAAAATAACCTAATTAATAAAACTATGAATTTTGATTTGTAGATCACAAGATATAAGTTGCAAATTGAGAATAAAGTTTTCTAATTTCACGATAAAACATTTTCAATTTAATACGGTGATACCTCAAATCACCACTCGAGAATCGTAAATTGCAAAATATTAATTGCAAAATGATAAAAATAAGTTGCAATTTACGATTGAAAATTTGTAAATTGCAACTATTGAAGTAGTAAATCTACTCCTGTTAATTCGCAAATCAACACTATTGAGTTGCAATTCAAGACTAGGGGAGGAAATCCTAATTTACAATAAAAAGTGGTAATTTACGAATTGTTTTTGCAATTTACAATCCATGTAATATCAAATTGATAACTATTTGTGTCAAATTGCGAACGTATATGGCAATATGTTTTTCTCGTCTGATCGCATTATTGATAACGAAAGGTGTTGATTCACGACTTTTGAGGGTCAATATCTTCACTTCGCACAATTTCTAGAATTGCGAATAAAATGTCGTGAATTAGTAGAACCTTAGCTAAGCTCTAAAACTAGACGAACTTTTCGTGATTCAGCGCTTATTTTTCTTGATTTGATCTTAAAATTCTTTCCGTGCACGACCAGTGTTTGTAACTCGTGGGAAATTTACCTTTTCGTGGGAGTTACGATGGTAAGAAACCGTCTCGTTGGAAAAAGGGAAAAAAGGGGTCAACTTCCAAAAAAAAAAATGTCCATAAAACTTCAAACCTAATATCATATTTCTACTACCTTATTCTGTGTTCACAAGCAAGCCTATCTAAATGACTTGTTATGACATAAATCTACTACAAATTACACACGTAAGAGGCTTAGAGTATCACAAATGACTGTTTATTTTATTCATCCAATTAAATTCCTTAATATAGAATATTTTTTTGCCCTCCTTTTTTTTTTTTGTTAATATATTGAAAATAAACTGTTATTTCTTAAATTAACCAAGTGGGAAATTTGTGGGGATTTTGACTAGGTCCAAAAGGGAAAAATGGGAAAAAAATTAGCTTCCCGTGGGAAAAACCATCTCAGTGACATACAAACACTGCCCACGATCCAGATAAGATGTTTGTACTTTTTTCTAGACGTACAGTCGGTGTTTTAGCTTTCTGGAATTGCTAAGGACTGGGTAGTAAGTCGACGCTCCTGTGACAGTTGCCATTGCTTTTGGTGACATAACATACCCTTTTGAGACAGTCTTTTGGCGTCCTTTGCACTCCGCTCATAAAAGCATCTTACGAGGTTACATTCAAATATATCATATCATCTAGTTAAAGTTCAAGACTTCTCGAATATAGTTTGTCGCCATCTGTCAACAAATAGAGTTGATTATAAATCTAATAAAATCATGCGGAACTAAGTTAAATGCCAGGAATCTGACGTAACATCCATACAGTGGTCCCAGATTGAGGGGAAAAGCGCCAATTTTGGCCTTTTTCAATGAAAATGGGGAAAACGAGGCGAAAGCTTAAAAAAGGGGGAAAAAATCAAAAATCAGTTTTTAAGCTTAAATTGCTTAAAAGTAAAATTGAAACGCATTTCCATTACCTACAAACAAATTTCAAAGTTTACTCAGAATGAAATGTTCACACTTAATATGAAATAAAAAGAGCCCATCAAACGTCTACGTAAGAACTTTTTGTATCTGACTGAATGCATTCAATTAATGAAGTTTTTATTTTATTTTAGGTTTTTATAGAACTAGCTAACTGATCCTAACATAATATGTATATTTTTATGTTATAGTTTGTTAATAAAGGCAGTTTTAAAACGACTTACAATTTTTTTAATTTTTTAATATAAAAATTAAGGCGAATTTCACTTAGGGGATAAGTAAAGGGATCTTTTTTCGAATTTATCGGAAAATGATTGCCTTTGCTGATAAAAAAAGGGGAAAACAGCATTCACAGTCTGGGACCACTGCATCCATACCCCATTCCCATTGTCGTTTGTTGTAATTGCGACGTTGTCCTCTCTTCTCGTAACCCGTAATTATTATCGTTAATGACAAATCAGTGCATGCGGGAATTCATCTACGGAAATTCACATCTCATTTGGTTCATATTTTTTAAAAATCAATTCCTAAATAACGCCGTTATCGGTACAACAAAAATGATGGTACCAAAGACCTTAAAACAAATAGTGGGTACACCTACCATGACATAGTGGAAACCATAGACAAACCATACTTTGTCTCTGGTGGAAACTTCCTTTTTGGATAGTCATTTGATTTTTGGCTCATGAAGGCATCGTCTAACAAAAAGTGTTAACAAATATGGTGCCCGAAAGTGGATCCTTCTTGCGATCTTGCTAAGTTTTTTTAACTAAACTACGTACAAAATTATAGAATGTCAAGCTTTTTATTACAAATTTGTTGATTTTATTTAAATTTTTTTGAATTAGGTACTTGGGACATTTGGAAGGCACTAGAATCTACCAGTCGCTGTAATATTTCTTTAAGAACTTGATGGAATTAAATTTTCAAGCAATACCAATGATCAAATTCTCACAACTGCATCCAGCAGACATTTACCCAACCATCATCGATTTGTTTGAACCAGAAAGCAAGCAAAAAAAAATACGAAAAAAAACATCAACGTTTACCACAAAAGCCAAAGCAACCCAGGAAAGAGGTTCTGGTTTAATCACAGCTCATTGCTAACCCGCAATTAAAAATGATTTCCCGTCGTTAATTACCGCCCTGTGTTTGGTTTTCGATTTTAATTGTGCGACTTGATTAACGTCACTTGGCTTAAGGGTTAGCGCCTTGTATAATTTCTCATTCAGCTACTGGTTAGTGTCTTTTGGTGCAAGGCCAGTTGACCGGAATTCTTTGGACAAAGCCTGAAAAATATATATATATGCATGCAGTGGGCATTTTTATTAATTATTTAATTGCATGCCTATATACCTACTGATCTTATGCCCAGTCTGATTATTATTTAATGTTTTATGGGAAGTGGTGGATTACGGGTCATTCTAATAAATCCTATAACCTATTGAGCGAATGTCTTATTCCGGTTTGGAGAAAGACGCTGAGCGAATTGCGTGGTATTATTGCACAATCCTCATCATAAACAGTGTAATGCAAAAATAAATAGAGATATAAACGCAGCAATACCGCGTGTGTAAGTCAGCGCATTGCACAATCATCGGAACATGTTGCATAGAGAAGAAAACCAGGGACGGATCTGGGGTTAGAAATAGTGGGTAATGTGACGCACTACGAAGAAAGCGGTTTGAATAATACAATCTAAGAGGTATACTAAAAGTGCCCCCCAGACTCTGACACAAACATGCCATTCATTGATATACTCACAGGAAATCAAGCTTTATTGGCGCAAAAAGGTCCATACAACGATAGGTTCTCAACAAAATTATAATTCTTCTACAACAACAACGCATTTTTTCTTCAACTTAAGAGGTATACTTCCCAGAACCCCAGCTGTATTAATACCATCGACCCCATCGCCATATTATCGACAGCGATTGCCTGTACTTCATCACAATGGAATCCTAAACCTTGCGATTCGGGCCCCTTTTAGCAAATGTTGAGAGCAAATCCCACCATGCGCATGCACAACCTCCACCCAAACACTATTACAACATCAAGTGCAAACATATACGCAGTCGCACAAGCGCACTCCCATTCATAGAGCAATGCCGCTTGGTATTGTAAATTTTCCAGACCAATCGACGATTTAAAATGAGCCAATATTTATTGCCATCCGTTTTAACCTGATTATATTGGACGGCGCAGAGATGGATCTGCAAGAGCAACTCAGATCGCGAAACACACGAACAAGACAAAAGAACATCCGCAAGTCATTAATTTCCAAGTCTTAGCTTGCGACTTAAGTTGTTATCTTGGCCACTTAACCAAAGAAGTTGGCACTGCGCCACCGCATACGCAACGCACGTAACAGAGAAGTCCGATGCGCGCTTCCACCATTATGAAGAGTATTCTAGGCTAATTCATAGGTAACCGTTTTTATTCATACTCGTGTCGCACTAATCACCTGCGCCGCCGCTTGTGTGACCCCTTCAGAAATAAGTACGTGCGCAGCTATACCCTATACCTGTTGTGTGTGTGGCACGCGTATCTGTTTTTTTGTTGGATGCCCTTAGCGTGCACCCATATGCGGAGGAGCCTTTGGCTGAGTGTGCCACCAAATGATGGGTACAACAAGTGGTGTTTTAATTTTTGTTGGTCGAAAAGAAACACCGGGCCTTATTTTGGGTTGTGTTTGTGTCTTTTTAGTGTTACACATAATATGAACAGAGTGGTGGTAAAATTGCGAAGGAAAAATAAAATAAAACGATGTCCTTAGGAATAGTGGAATCCGGCAAGCGAGCAGCTGCTATTATCGATGAGACGAATTTGATAAACAGTTTCGTATAAAATAAGTTTTACCGTAAATATGTACACTCGGAGGTAGATTCCTTTTGTGGCAATAAGATTGACATTGTAAATATAGGCAGGGAAGTACGATTTTTCGTAGAAGACGGGACAGTGACGAAATGAAATAGCTAAAGCCAATTGTTGCGAATGACGGTTCAACTGAGATGTGTTTTGATAGATTTCTGTGCGATAGGATCTAGCTATTTGATTTAAGGTCACATTTATGTCAACCGTTTGTGTTGGGGCAATAAATTTAACGAGAGCAGTATTCTTTTATTGAATTGGTGCCGCTAAGCCTGATTTCAATTTGATGTCTTATTTAGTCTTTTTCAGATTTATTGCAGCTCGAGAGAACTATAATCTTACTAAGAACAGTTGGTTGGAGAAGTCCCAGATTCAAAAAACTAGTCTTTTAAAACAAGTTGCCACTTTTCAAAACTTCTAGAGGCCACAGTGACTCAGTGACTATCCTGTTGGTCAATAGCTAAAAGGTTTTCTAACTATGCAACATGTTGCGAACGTCAAGCAAGCATCTGAAAGCAGGAGTGATACTGTCAAGTAACAGCTTTTCCAAGCTGTTATAGTATAGGTGAAGTTAGGTAAAGACGGAGAAGACGGTCTTTTATTTTCCCGGCTTCAATTTAACATTTACTGTACTTTGGGCTTTTGGAAACATGGTCGGCAACGATTTTATAAAGGTCTACTTTCCTAATGCGTTTGTATTTTTATGAAAACAGGTTAGAACCTACTAGCATTCAGGATCATTGAGGCACGGTACCGATTAAGATGGTTGTGGGGTGTTATGTTAGAGTGCAAAAGTGCAGAGTGAACCAATTTATAGTATATTGTCTACACTCGCAAACGTTCGCTAAATACGGAGCCCTTGATGAATACGCCGAAAATATTACGATCACACGACAGTAGACCCGGTCCCAATATGCCATTTCTATTTCTGCTCAATATTTGAACCATTGTTTATGGGAATGCGTTTTTGCCAACGTTCTAATAAGCAATGGTAAAAATGGAGATCCCGATCCATCGACGAGGCGTACAGATTCTTATCTATGCAAGACACAGCTCACAGTTTCTGAAAAGGTCTAAACCAGGCATTTAAACGTCGATTCTGGGACAATATAAGCCATGGCATACCGACATTCAAAGGCAAGCACGACTAGCGTTCTTTGGACTTTTCGAGGCCAAGAAGAGCAAACTTTACTTTTAAATGTTAGTAATTCAAACCAAGAAATACGGTTGCTGTTGGATAAAATTAGTGTCGGGTATGAAGACCGCACGTCTAAACGTTTGGTTATAACAGCTACGACTGTTGTCCTGATTTTAGGAAACTTGTGTAGGCTTGTTTGGAAGGTTATTAAGGTGCCTTCTGTTTTTCCTTGTTTTACCATTTCTGTTGATTCAATGGGCTTTGGTAGTAATTATTTTTAGTTTTCTTGTAGGTCACAATGGATAATTTATTATAGAAAATTTCGCTATTGTGAGCTTGATAAATTTAGCCTGGACACTAAAAACGATAATTAGTATCACAGAATGTATTTCGATCCAAAAAATACGAATTTACAGGGTGTCCGCCGGGAAGGTATACTAACTTTGTTTGTTTATAATTTTTGATTTAATGAATGACAATGGATCTTATATTGATAAATGTTTTATTTAATGTCGGCAATTATGTATGGAATACATTATCAGGTAAATGTCCGCCTCTGTTAGTCTCACAAATGCGAGCCCTTTTGAGCACATTTTTCATTACATTCTCACACATTTCACGCGGTATTTCATTAATTTCATCACGAATATTTTCTTTGAGTTGCTCAAGCGTTACTGGTTTGTTTGCATAAACCTTGCTTTTCAGATATCCCCACAAAAAGAAGTCCAGAGCAGTCAACTCAGGCGACCGTGGAGGCCAATCAACATCACCATTTATTGAAATAACTTGTTGTGGAATGAGGTCTCGCAGTAATTCCATTGTAATCCTGACTGTATGCGATGTGGCACCGTCTTGTTGATACCACATGTTAATCAAGCCCAAATCATGAAGCTGTGGCGTTAAAAAGTTTTCAATCATATCACGATATCGCTCCCCATTCACAGTTACCGTTACCGTTTCATTTTCAAAGAAGTAAATGTCCAATGATTCCTCCTGACCAAATTGCACACCAGACTGTAACTTTTAATGGATGCAAAGGTGACTGATGAATAATTTGATTTAATTAATTAATTAATTTTTAATTAATTCGATTTAATTAATTAATTCCATTGCCCAGAACCGACTATTCTGTTTATTCACATATCCGTTCAAATGAAAATGTGCCTCGTCACTCATTATGATTTTTTTGTCATCGCCGCAGTAATCGATGATTGATTTTGATGATTTTTCCATAATAAATTTGCCACGTGTCTACTTCACGACTGCCAAATATGAGCTGTCAAGACTAATGTTCACCAAAATGGTGGCAAAACAAAGTAGTATAACTTCCCGGCGGACACCCTGTATTTTCGTATTTTTTGGACCAGGCTAATTTATTTGGGACTGTTATTTGGCACAAAATTCGTGTTCTTGGGCTTAAGATTCAAGGACATTGGAGATCAAGACAACTACTCTTTAATATTCACTGACCTTCGTTTAGGTACGACTTAGCTTGTGAAATAGTCTTGTTGACTAAGAGATAGGTTTCTACTTTATTATAGGCGCAGGTAGGTTTAAAAATAAAAATGGTAAAAAGCTAATAAAAACTTAGTAAAAGGTAAGACTGGATGCAAGGTTCAGATTTTGGACGCATATTCAAAAGAAGTCATGACTACATTTGTGGGAAAATTGAACGTATTATGAATTTTATAAGAACAACATATAGCATAACGAAAATAACACATGACAGACAGGAACTCTGCAATTTCGTATAACTGGGGGATATGAGCTAAATCAAACAAAATGTGGGAAGGCAAATTTCGAAGAGGAGCTCCTAAAACAGTGAGGCCCAATCAAAAAATTTCAAAATAAGTCGTTATTACAGTACAGCCCCATAAGCTACTCTTCGAAGTCCACCTCTCTGATGCAATGTGACATCCTGCAAAACTGTGCTTCAAAACCTTTTTGGCATGCTAAAGGACACTTTCAATAATTAAGCTTCTGACAGTGTACTCTAATAAAACTCTTGTTTATTTAGTAAGATGTCCACCTATCACCATCCCCTCTAACTTGGTCTAGACATCTTCCGCGATACTATTAATACTCATTTGTAGTGTCCAGGATAAATCAGTGGCTACAAACCATAACCGCTTAACTCGAGTTAGGACAAAATTAAGTTATAGGCACCATCGTGTTCAGCATTTAAATCTACTTCCACTTAATATTTTATGACCATAATCTTTTTTCAAACAGAAGTTTTTCCAACGAAAAAATAAGCTTAGAAACAAATATTCCTTATTTGAAGTGATGATTTGAATCTTTAATCTGCTCCCCTGAAAAGTATGCAAAAAAAACTTAGGCGGTTATGGATTGTGGCCACAGAAATTTTTCTAACTCACAATGGTATAATTTGCCTTACAGAATCGCATATTGTGACCTAGGAAATATTTAGAGTGCTGATTAGGGTTAGCCGATTGGGTTGCAAGTCTTTTTCTAGACCAAATTGCTTAGCAATGACTTAAAAAAATGAACTCTTTTTTATGGACTACCTAACTCTCTGCGTAGGCGAAGCCATCAAACAAATATAAATATTACTTCCCCAAGAGAGAAAACATGTAACTAGGTACAGCAAAATGGAAAATAATATGGATTTCATTGTCCAAAACACTATTTGGCAAAATGTGAATGCAGTAGATCCAGCCTAACCAACGTAGAAATCGAATCACCAGTAAGTGCAGTTTAAAACACATTTTGTGAGGACTGGGCTGCGATCAAGAAAGTGTGGATTATATTCATGCGCACGTGATCTGCCCATCCATTAAAATTGTGATCTTAGGTCCGTCTATGGTTGGTGTATGTGGAGAGATTTCTTTCTGGTTTGGCATGATCTTTTTGTACCAACTTTTATCTACCATCTTCTGTCGAACACAAAACAGCGTCTTTGTACAAAAGAGTAAACTTTTAGTACCGAGAGGTATGTTAAAATGGTCCACTTGTACTTCATCCTACATGTCCCTGGTCCCTGCGCTCTTCCATGTTCGACAGCCAAATAATGATATAATCAATATATAATGCTGATCATAACATATCACTGTGCAAACACCACCATTCACAAACAAGTGTGGGTCGATTTCCGTTCATACCCAAATCACTCCAAAACAAAGAGAATTGGTCAAGCAACTTGAAACTGATCCAAAAAACAGTTTTATTATCCAACTAAACTAAAACCTAACGACGACGCACGTCCCTCCACAACAAATCGACCATAACTCATTTCAGTATTTTTGGCAACAGTGCAGCTATCCCCACGTGAAGGCTTCATTTGCACTCTTACCTGAGTTGGGCCAAATTTTCCCAAGCCTATCTTGTTGCATCTCCGCCAGTTCCGTTCTGTTGTCCATCGAAGTTCTCTCTATATACATGCATCCTTCTAGATAACCATAATCCTGGTGTATCGAAAATATATTACTGCCTATTGCTAATAATACTCCGGGTCCCATATACTTTGCAATGAAATATCATAATTGTCCTGGGGGCCATGTTGTTTGGATTGCAGTTTATCATGTTTTGTTGTTGTTCTTCTTCTTCTGTTGTTCTTTAGCCGACTAGTAGGTGCTGAGGTAACTTCACAATAAGTGAAGCATGCAGCGTATGGGTTAAGAGTGCAGCAACGCGAAATCGACTTTGTTTGGCTGCTTGGCTGACTGAAGATTGATGTTAACGGGAAGTGAATGGACCTTCAATGGACGCAAGAAGAAGGTATCGCCGACTTTGTACGATGTATGAGAGTGTAAATTTATATCTTGACTTTGATTCTGGAAATAAAGTAGATCAACTTGGACCGGAAGAGATATTTATTTTTATTTATTTCGAAATGCGTTTACGTTGTTTCTCCTTTTCTGTTGTTTTCGTAAAGGTACTTGCTTTGTCGGAAGTTGGTAATTTATTGATAAGGTGCCGCACTACTTTTGAGGCCTTAACCCCAACGTGCATTGAATGTTGGATTTAATTTAGCCGGACTAGATTTGCATAGTTTCATTTTTGGAAACATTAAGCCAGTTGGTTTAAAATCATAAAGCAAAAAAGTAAGAGACTCATTGGGACCTCCAAAAATGCAGTAAATCTTGAGTTTCAAATATTAAATATATTTTCTTGCTAATTCTTTTAATAATAACTGAATATCCTTTGAATGCCTATAATTGTCAACCATTTCGACTGTAATATATAAAATAATCTAAGCAATGCCAGGATTTGAAGAACTATTTGCAAGAGATGCGCAAAAGAGAGGTCGGTGGTATCAAACTAAGGAGTTTGTAGAATTTTGGTCAAGGTACCCCGCGGATATCCCAAAAATGTTTGAAAAAACCTACTGGGAAAATTTACAAAGCAAATCGCTTGATGTTTTCCGAACTATAAACTACTTCACTTGTTCTTAAACTATGATATCTGCTCGGCAGTAGTTTTAAATTTCCAGCGGGGCATTTTCGGTTCGAAAGGGTTAATTAAAAATGACAGAAAATGATTCTTCTTCAGCTATGACTAAAACCAGAGACAATACTGAGACCAACAACTACGGCCGATTTCCCGTTACTTGCCTACAAGCTATATTTTTACGAAGTGGTCACGATTTGGTGCGCTAGTATTTTGGAAATTCTTAAAAAATAACTTAAAAAATTCTGACTCACAAACACGCTCGCAAAAAATATGAGCCACTTCCGCTGTAGACAAAGTTGCTGGCAGTGTTCATAGAATTTTATCCGTTAAATTTGAAATTATTCGTTACGTGTGGTATTTTTTTTATGAATAAGTGTACATTTGCTATAAATATTAATGACAAATTAACAATGTAGATTAGTTGGGGAAAAATAAAAATATTCTGAGCAAATTTTCTTCATTATTTAAGAAAAATTTACACACTAAATCGATGTTAATGATTTCCAAAAGCGGAAAATACACAGCCATAATTGTTCTAATATGTTTCTAGTATATGGAACATCTCCTTTAGGTAGTTTTTTTAACCAAACAAATCAAATTATTCGCCTTTTAACAATTTATAGTAACTAACCAATGGCATTCAGTAATGTAAAAATGTGGTATTCCCGAACTCTTTCACATTTCCCCACGGTTGCCGAGGTTGGCAGCATTTATTTTTGTGTTTTTTGTATGTTTTTGCATGTCACACGTATTCTTAATTGACATAGCACGGATAGAAAACCAAAATGGCGAATTTGAAAAAAAAAAAAATTGAGGGGGCCAGCGGCAAGAGGATTGCGAGTTGGGGGTCTCAGTATTATTTGTCTCTGACTAAAACGACTATGGTCTATTCATAGGCCATTCCATATTCCATAAGGGTGTCAAAAAAAAAGAACATCCTCAAAAGCTAACATTTTTAATTACCTGCTTCATCGTGGAAAATTTGTAAAACTCATATCTATAATATAAGCGATTTATTCATTCTGAAAAGAAAAATTGATCCCGCACAAAATGCTTCTATTTTAAGAAAAGCGATTCATAAAACGGAAACGAAACAAATCAAGCGAAAAGAAGAAGCGGCGTAGCTTAAAGTGCATACTTTTAGGAACATTTTCATATTTCGAAGAACTTTCGATGGCCCGTGCAAGAACATACTAAGTGCATCCATGCACGAGAGGCCTTGAAGTTTTCTGTATAAAAGATAAGTGATCGCTTAAGGTGTTATCCTAATTGCAATTTTAGTTCTGTTTTCAAGGTTTTTGGTTATTTGCATGAAAAAAATTTTAAAAATAAGAGCACGATATGGGGATTATGAAGGGACACATATCTCAAAACTATACTAAGTATACTTAGGTTGTTTTTTCACGGGGCCATCGCTTTGGTTTTTGACAATACCACATGAATCTAGGTTTTTGAACGTTTGGCTTTTCTGGGTTTTGCTTTTTCATATAGCAATATCGATTTTTCCCCATTGGTCGGTCACAGTACCTGCGACAAAGAACAAACATTTACAGATATTGCAAAATATGCAGGAATGTCTCCACAAACGATATTTTTGAGTGTATAGTTAATGGAAAAAAAAGCATTAATGAAATAGCGCACTTTTTTTTTGCTTTCGCGCAGACGAAATTTCCTTTCGTTTTCAAAGTTTCATAAAGGAAAACGTTCGCAACCCTTACAGAATTCAATTGCTACTGTTGTTACATATATGTGAACCAGCAAACATTTAAAAAAAAATATATATTAGATATTACGATTCGGAACGTATTGCTCGATTACCGATTAAATGATTCGATACCAGATTAAAGTTGTCTACATTTTTTTTAAATAAAAATTGGATGGTAACGCTAATATATATATATTTATATATCATTTAAACCATGACTTTGAAATCTGCTTCCCTCGCTTTATTTTTTTGAAGTGGTAACGCTGCCATAGAGCCATGTTTCCAGAAATATGAAAAAGATTTTCCCAATAAGTGTGAATTGTACGGAAACCTTCTTCTGTTTGTCATAATTTGTCAAATAATATTGGTGAAATGAATTGATGAAATGGTGAACTTAGTTCATAAGAAAATACGCCAAAATCTATCTTCATCATATTGCAGAACAGTTCATCAATCATCAAACAGTTTTCATGAATCTGTTCATCATATTATTTAGAAAAAGTATCAGTTAATTTTCTTTTGATCAACGTCTTTCATCTGTCAAAATTGTCAGAAGCATTTTTAAGCACCCTATTTTGGAAGACCAATCAGTCTAACAAAAGCACCTTTTATTCGTTCAGTTGTCAATCGCATTTAAAGAGTATCGTTATCAACTGAATCAATTTTGTTACTTAGTTTGATTGGTCATTGTGGTAGAGCGCGCTTTCTTTTACTTATGGCCCTTACGCGTAACTTTCCCGATAGATGCCGTCCCAGAGGGTCGTAAAACTACCATTTCTGAGTTATATAGTTATGAGTTTGAAAGAAGCATCTAGCGGAGTTCCTAATATACAAGAAAAACTGACTAAAACCGAAATAAAGTCGGCCCCAAAAAAAAATTAAATAAGGCCCCAAAAAATTATACAGGAAACAACAACGATTTTTAAATAAATTTGGGGTGTTATTTCCTTTCTTGGGGCCTTATTTAAAAATGAAAATACACAATAAGAAGAAATCAAGTAAGACCCCAAAACTAATTTTTGGGCCCTTATTTAATTTTTAAAGACCAAAAACATGCCTTTTGTATATTTTCGTCTTTAAAAATAATAAGCGAAATAAAGGCAAATATACCACCGCCGAACAGAAGGTATTTAATGGACGGAACTTTTAAAATAGTTCCCAAATTTTGCCTTAACCAGCTGGTCATCTATATTCTAAATAAATAAATCTAAATATTTTGACGAGGTTATTACATTATTGTAATAAAAAAAATCGCGCGATTTTTGTACCACATTTTCCTTATTTCTTAATGTTAAACTTAATGTTTATTTTACTAAAAATCACTATTTAAAAATATTTACAAATTAGTTTTTAGGTATTGCCGTTTTAATGAATAAAAAAACGAGAAAATGCTACGAAGAAAAGCTGCAATATTTCATTAAAAATACATACATAATAGATTGTAAATTTATTTCTAAAAAGACAATAATATTGAACAAAAAAGCAATAAAATTTACAAAAAAAAAAAATGGGGCCTTATTTAATATTTTTGTGGGACCTTATTTCATCGCAGTGGGGCCTTATTTCGTATTTGAAATTGGGGTATTATTTCATTATGAAATAACACCCCAAATTTCGGGCCTTACTTCACTTCTCTTTTGGGGCCTTATTTCCTGCAGCCCCTTATGACGCCCACCAAAATTAAGACAACAATACCCACAGGTACGAGTATGTAGCCACTTTATTTAACCAGGCACATGACAGAAACTCTCTTCAACACGTACAGAGGGCGAAGGTCTTTAGCAGTTTTTTCTCCATCACAATTTGTCTAAACCTGAATGAAAGTGTTCATCATAATTTTCTTAAACCATCCAACAACAAAAAAATGCCACACATGAAACTGATTAGTCATTCGGCATTATTAAGCCATTAGCGGCTGTCGTCGGCGCTGCTGTTTTCAAACATACTCTTATCCAACCATTATTGCGAAGGTGGTCTCGTAAAAAACCAACAAACCAAAGCGGATGCTCGTTTCTCTTCGTCCGCCCTAATGGGAGAAATCCCTAATTGAAACATTTCCAAATTCCGCTATCAGCCGAAAGGTGATTCCTATTTTCACTTCCTCTCCGGGATGAGACCAATTTTTTAGCAGTAATCATTCCGCCATACTATCAGCAAAACTAATATTCTTCTGGTTTTCGGCGCGTTTGTTGACCAACTGGCAAGAGTGTTTGCCGACTTGGGTACACCAAAAGGATGCCATAGCAAAATGGTACATCTTTCATGTTAGTCATCTACTTTCATCGGTGCATCAGTAGCTCGAGGATAAACAGGTTCCCATTTAGGACGATGGACAGCAAAAAAACAAAAAAAAAAACTCTCCCAAATGAAAAGAGGAAAGATTATGATGATATAAGAGAAAGGTGCCTATAACCATAAAACGGATCTCCCGCGGTGGCTGTGCATTGGTTATTTACAACAGAATATTGTGTTTAATTAGCCGATGGCTGCACAGGCACACAGTGTGTAGAGCTACTAATTTCGAGCGCCTTGTCTTCGTTTTGATACTCGTTGTTGTTGTCGTCATCCTTGCTCCATGTATAGAGGAACAAATTGAAACATGGTTTCTGAGTTAGTGGACATTTTATAGAGGTGCTTCTAATTTATTGCTACTACCTATTGGCTTCCTCGTGGAATCCTTTTTTTATCCCTTTTTATGATTATTTCTGGGGGAAAAAAAATGTGACATGGGTCATAAATTTGATGGCAGAATTAAAAAGGAGTTGACAACACTTCTGTTGCACCACCTACCGCAGTGGGGGTCGAGGTATATATTTTGCGTCCGCATGGAGATATCTTCATCATCGCTTGTTGTTAGCGCTCGCTGATGACATGCTCAGATAAGGCTTTTATAGGACGTCTGAGGTCTGGCATGGTTGTCGGTTGTGGCGCTATTTTGTTGGGAGTACTCGATACTTATTGTTTCAATGATCTGATTTCCAAAAATCAATGAAATCCTGCAATAAATCAGTTTAAAGGGTACAAAAGTAGGTTGGCCAGTGAAGATGCGCAACTTGATGGTATAGTTAGCGTGTTTTGAAATGTTTTGGGTAAACAATGAAATGTCAAAAAGGAGATGTTTTATTGGACGCAATAGATATCAATCTGTGACAAGTGGGTTTGTGTTGAATAAGTTTTCAAATGGTTTACTATTGTAAATCTTCTGACAACTGACATCAGTAACACCCAGCAAATGTTGGTCAGCTCATGTCCTCTCAGTTGGTTAATTAATGACAAAAATCCTGTAATCGACAGTCACATTCAAAGCGAACTTTCCTTACCGTTGTGAAATCCCCATTCGCATGCCCAGTTCCGAAGAAAGACAATAACATTTCATTAGGATTATTTTAATTTAAGCGTCATAAAGTCCTTTCCTCCAACCAATTACGCGACATAACTCGCATTAATCTCTTTAAGGTTTTAATTGGTTTTATTGTGCGTGCGACATATAAGTGCGGCTACTGAAAGAAGTTAAAGACTGAAAAACGTTAAATTTACGGTTATTGTAAGTAACTGCATTTGTGTAAAAATCGATAAATGGCTACGATAAATTTGAAAACATTAACTGATGCGCTTTACGAATTTGTAGGTTTCTGCTTAAGCTACACTGTGACTAGGCCATGTTATGTTCAGTTATGTTCAGGCTGTGTTGTTAGGTGTTCTTTAGTGGGAAATTTTCCTTTCTATGAAGTTGAAGATGTTAAGAATCGTCTTATGCGAAAGAGGACAGCACTCAGCGCCATAAAACAGAACTGTCAGGTTATAGGTTTTGTAAAGGGTGAAGATAACAATGTGACAGCTCACAGTTTGCGGTTAGGATATTTGTTAGCATTTTCATTGTTAAGCAATATTTAAAAATAATGTCAGTCTGCAACTTCCGTACAAAGAATGGCCTTCATAGTGATTTAAATTCATCAACTGTGAAGAGAATAATTAAAAAATTCAAGGAGACTGGATCAATTAGTGATCTTAAACACTCTGGGTATCCCGTCACAAGTCGTTCAACAGAAAACATCGAAGCAGTTCGCTAAAGTATTGCTGACAGTCCATGAACATCAATTCGGCACCGTAGTCAAGAATTTCGAAAAGCTCTCTACAGCGAATTCTCACGAGAGACTTGAAACTTCATGCTTACAAAGTTCAATTGACTCAACAAATGAATGCTACTGAACATGAAGCGCGAAGAGAGTTCGTTGAATGGATTTTGGATGCTGATTTTTCGAACAAAATCATCTTCATTAATCGTCAAAATCGTCGCCATTGGACTTTTTTCTTTGGGGTTTTTGAAGTCAAAGTTATATGCAAGCAAGCTCACGACCACCAACGCGTTGAAAGAAGAAATTGGGAGGTGAAATTCAGACACATTTATGCGCATGTAAGTACTTGCCAGCAAAGCCGTGGCGGACATTTATCCGATTTGCTATGCCACACACAACCCTACAGATTGTATATTCTATGAATCAATATAAAATGTAAGCTTTCTAATTACAAATTTCTATCAAAATTTAATTTTGCGAAAATTATGGGACACCCTTTAGAGCAGACATTTGGTCCTCCAAGTTAGGAGTATTGAACCCAATTGTTTCGCCAAACCGAAACCGAAGCTTCCAAATAGTTAGTATCCTGGATTGTTAATCATATAAGCGCATACAATAAATATAAGAAATTAAATTATCATATTATTGTTCTAAATAGATAGTTCTTCGCCGAATATCCACTAGCTTGTCATTCGTGGAGTCCGTATTTATACACCGAGGTAAATGGACTCGTATAGTGAGGTTTAACATGTGCTTAGTCTTCTCCTATGTACTTCAAGGTCGAAAAATTTCACCTGGTTCTTCAATCGCCGTGAAAGCTTCTATCATGGAACTCTGTGAACGACCGATGACCTGAATATTATCGGCACACCCCAGTGGCTTAAGGGACCATTTCCTTTGAGGCAAAAGTCCGTATTGATACCTACCCTGCAAGATTGTAGGAATCGGCTACCGCCAAATAGAGCTCCTGACGATGAATCCTATCATCGAATACGGATTTGAAGTCAATGAAAAAATGGTGCGTCTCGACTTAAAATTCGTCGGTCTTTTTCCAGGATTTGCCTCAGTATAATTTGGTAGATATTAAAATCCATCTGCCGGGCCAGAAGCCACATGGTATGTGCCAATTAGTGGCAGGCAAGGATCATAAATGTAGCTTATAGTCCAGTCATCGGGCATGGTTCTTTCCACTCATACTTGATTGGTGATTCGGTGCATGCGCCGTAGCATAAAATCGCCATCGTATTTGAAGAGCTCCGCTGGTAAGCCACCAGAGCCTGCGGCCTGACTGTTCTCAAGTTTTTCATAGCTAAGTCAATTTCTTCCATACTGGGCAGTGCAACAGGTTCCTTAATGCCTGGAAAAGTGTTCCCTTCTTGCCCCTTAACTCTTTCTACATGATGCCCATTTAGGAGCGGCTTAAACACATCAACATCAACTATTCCCTGCTTCGGTGACCAGCGTTGCCAGAATTTCAAAAAGGAAAATGTTTCCGGCCTATCTGTTTTCTATAAAATAAAACTCTCTCTTTAGTAAAGAATTCCGTGCCTAGAAATAACTTAGAACATAATAACAGATAGAAAAACATGTCTTTTAAGCAACGAATTTTGTTTTTATAGAGCATAAAAGTATCGGTCTTCAGAAAAATAAAAACCTGCACTTAAAAAATGTACGATACCTACTCAAAACTAAAAATTAGACTTTCAATTTGAGTACCATCTAAAAAAAGGGGCTGTATTTTTTTGACGTATGAGGTCCATCATAGATAAGATATAAATCCTTCACCAAATATCTGTATTAGCCCTTTTATCTCCACATACACAACTGGATTCGCCGCACTCACACTTCACACGCTCACATTTCACATTCCCTCTCATGCGTATGAAAATAGTGGGAAAAACTTTGATTCACTGTATAACAGTGAATGATCTCAATTGCAGTAAAAAAAATTGCAAAAATCGGAAAATCAAATATATTCCAGAACATACTAAAAAGCATTTGACATTTTTCTTTTTATAAAAAAAGCTTTAAAATTTTTTGAAAATGCTAGATCTATAGTATAAAAATGTCAGAATGGCATCACTGACGGTGACAAGGTTTCCACCACTGTTCTAAAGAACATTTATTCCGGTCTTGAAGCAAGTAACCAAGTGCTTGGCTTGCTTATAGAAATTGCGGGTGTTGTTTCGATCACGAGACTCTTAGACCTCCTTGAGCCTGGAATACTGCGTGAGCCCTCTCCCTTCTTCTCGATACCGATACTCTTTCCTGGCTGGCCTTGTGTTGCGCTGTTTGGTTTTCTTTTATGCAACTTCTAACAAATTTTTCCTGCATACGCGCTTTTGCTCTGGGGTGGGATGTACCTTGTACCCTACTGTGGTTTCGGCTACCTCCTTGATGATGCCGCGATGCCGGCACCACAGGCTGTTGGTGTCTGTGGTAGGTGAGTGCACATTGGAGAGTTTCTCACTCAAGCGCCTCTTTAGGCTCTGGCTCTTCCAGGAGTGCAAAGGCATCCAACGTCGAGTTAGTTTCTTCTTCCGAGGAGTTCAAAGCTTTTTTCTCTTTGGGCAATCGTCCTTTGAATTTAACCGCAACAAGAAAATGGTCAGAGCCTACGTTTTCGCGTTGGAGTCTATGCACATCGAGGATGTTGAGTGCGTTTATATACCTTGCATCGATTAGAACATGGTCTCGAGCGCACCATGTTGATGTGTGGATCCTGGCCTTGGAAACCTATTGCTGCCTATTACCGCATTACGAGCTGGTGCTTAATTGGTTAGTCGGTAGCCGTTTCGTCGATTCTACGCTCATCAACTATCCCGCCAAAATAGTTCTCTTTTGCGACTTGCTTTTGCTTGGCTTCTCGCGCTCTAAACAGTGGCAAACACAGTTAAAGTCCCCGAATACGACTTTAACATCCTGCTCCGAACAGGCTCTAAAGGCTCCTTCCAAAAGCTCAAAAGCACTCCTCCTTGATGAGTTCTTTAGTCTCATGGATTGCGGCGTGTGCACATGAAAAGATTTATGTTTTTGGAAGTAGCTTCGATGCGGGTCATAGACAGGCGATCACTTTCGTCTTAAAGTAAATATTTGTTGTCTTAAGAGGATTTCCCGCGAAGAATCCACAGGCAAAATTGTATGGCAGCTGTAATAAATATCGCATTTCTTTTTCCTTTCATTATACCTGATTGTATCCATCGTATCTTCTTTTGCCTTGCAATGCGTAAGGACAAGTTCTTGAGTAGCACTTGGTGTGTAAAGCAGATCGATTCTCATCATGTTTTCATTTATTTAAGGCCGCCAATGAAACCATTTATAAAAACGAGCTATACAGCATATAGAGTCGTATCCGGCATCCCTGACAAACTTTTCAGATAGTACAGAATGACGTGGCTTATCCCAGAACGTGAGCGCCATCTAAGTAAAGAAATGCCAAGATAATCATGACAGAGCTCGAAAGCATTCGACATGTTTGAAGCCCGAAACAAAAGCTATTATCACCCGGTAAATTGCCCATCGATATTTAAGGCTTAGTAATTGCAAGACATTTTTTTAAACGGCTGAAACTTTCAAATTAACTTTGCTGAAAATTTAGCTTTTATTTAGTTTATCTGCAATGCTGTTACTGGAGATAACTTTCTTAGTAGGCAACATAAGTTTATCCAAGTCACCGACACATTTAAAAAACACACCCCGAACATCCCTTTTACCATTCAAATGAAGGCGCAGACTGGACAACATTTACAACCATTTTTACACCGTCAACCATTAATACCAATTAATTTAACAAGATCTCCACCACTTCCATACACTGTCCCGATTCCAGATTAAAAGTCCTAATAAAATATAGCGCATTAATTACTTTCAGGCCAGTTAAAAAATCATACCCAGGTAAACGAGTAAATATTTCATACAGAAAGACTAAGCCTGGGATTAGTCTCTTCTTAGAATTGAGTCATAAAATAAAACATTACCACCACGAATGCGGCACATCCAAGCAGCACAGACGACGCTCACTCCTCACCGGGAGTAAATTATTTTTACGACACCCAACGACCAACGAGGTGCGCATTGCTAATATTATTGAAATTGCAACAATTAGGCCCGTTCGGCGGACAATGCTCAACATTGTATGGAATTTAATGAATTTATTGCTCTTAAAACCTAACGATGCCAATAAGAGGAGGCATCCTTCAAACGAGCTCCCATATTTGGCAAATCGGCCAGTATTTTTACTACATGCCCATCAGGCAACCGAACATACCTACCTTTGTATTAAAGCAACATCATGATAGCAACGGCTTCTTCGGCTCTCTGCAGCGATCGCTATACATTATATTTAAATTGTGGTTCACCTAATTTTTATCTCTACCGGAGCCACCACCAGGCACACATCTCATACTCGTGCTTATCATACAGCTTGACATGTTGATGTGCATATTGGAGCACTGCGCGTACTGGATTGACGCGGCGGAGAAATTTCGCGATGGCCAGCAGCTCTGGCAGTGATAATTGCGGCCACCCATTATGATGTCCTTTGTGAGGTTATTTATACTGCGCACAGCCTAATATCAATGTGGTCCCATTCCCATTACATATGGCTCGCGAAGCAAAGCCAACAAGACGAGGCGGGCACAATTTTAGCACTTAATGACCGCGCTTGCTCTGGAACATTTGTCATTTCAGTTTATCTCTGCAATGCGCGATAGGAGTCTGCTCTTGTGTAGTGGACTCTGGGGTATTAGAGAATGGCAAAGGAATTTGTTTTACCATTTTTATGGTCACCATTAATAGCTGGTCAAGTCGAATGGCGACATAAATGTCTTAGAGGGAATACGGCTTTCCTTGTTGCAATTAATTTTTCGATTATAGGAAATCGCTATAACAAAATTGCTTTCGTTGTTGAGAATTTTATTTCGCTAGGATAGGAGAAAATCCCTCCAAGTTTGTGGACATGCGAATCGATATAGGTCTTTTACTGACCTTTGGTAGGTATATTTAACTGAGCCAAAACCAAATTTTGAGCTTTCTTGAGAGTGAGAGACCTACCCTTCTTCCTGGGCTCCTCTATCACCTTGTCCTGCTAAAGTGAATTTGGACTCGGGGTCCGAGAGCGCCTGAGTTTTAGGTCTTCCACATTTACCAAGCTCAGTCTCCAATACCATCGGTCCTAGATCGCGGCATCTTTGTAGAGGTATCCGAAACGGAAACCATTTTCGTAGGTTACCTCCACCCAAGGAAAAACCCCGTAACGTACAACGCTGACAAGTGATGCCAATGGAAGAAAACACAGAAAACAAAAGAAGCTTGATCAAGTTATCGAACTAGTCAAATGGAAGTGGAAACGATCCTCCGTAAAAAGTTAAGGGCCTACCCATACCCAGTCTTCTAGCTCAAGGAGATCAAATGGTTTTACTACGTTTTATAAGAAACACAATAAGTGGGCGCTGGCTTTAGACATCAACTCAGCAGAGTCCACGAAACAGGGACCGTAACTTAGTCTCCAAGGCGCCGCAAGGAATATACCTGGTAGCTTAAACAGTGTTTCCACTGAACTCATGTCAAATAAATGACTGATTTTGCGTATTTCCTTTCAAGCTTTAGAACCTTATTTTGGGAATTGGCAGCTGCTTAACGTTGAACACGTTATGAGCAATATAAGGAAGGAATCTACTTTCGACAGCTTGTTTTCCCAATCTTTTTCGATCAGTACCCAAAGCTCATGATCAATAAGATATTTCTTGGTATTTGAGTGCGAATTAAAGACCGATAGCTTCTTTTTGACTCAGAGTTCGGTTCTTCTAGAGTCTACACAGACCTAGCCATCTTAAAAATGACCCAGCTTGACTTATTCAACAGCAAAACTCGGCATTACTCCCGGTGGCGTGCCGAGCGGGAGCATGGGGGGCACAGGCACCGGGTGGCGCTTTGCTAGGGGCGGCAATTTGAGCGGATAAAGTTTTTAAATATAGAAAATTTACAAAACGGATTTCAGTCCAACGAATTTATTTTCAAAATTTGTTTACAAAGCTTACATTCCTTGTGTTGCTTAACAAGTAAATCCAATGAGCGCTGCTCCCTAGTATGCAATTCCTTTTTATCAGACATGACAACCCTGTACAGCACACACAAATTATAACACAGTGACAGTACACAACATCTGCATTCGAAAACACTCTTTTTCTCTTTGTTAGCACTCTCTCTTCATTTATCCCACGAAACGTGGTCATTTTTCCCCTTTTCACCGTACTCAAATTTCCTCAAATCCAACGATACTTTTTGGCGTCAAAATCCAATTTTTTAAAGTAAAATTTGTTTTACACGGAACGAAAATAACGTTAAAATAAATTAAATTAGTATAAAAACCGCAGTTTGTAAAACTGCTATGATTATTTTTTGGTACTAGACAATTTTGATAAAAGGCGATTTACAAGAGCTGTTTTTTATGGACATTCATTGTGTTGATAATCATGGTGAAATACAGGCGTTTTTATGGAATTTCACCAAAAATTTATAGTTTGAATGATTTTATGGCCAAATTTCTGAAAATCCCACGATTTGATGCTTTTTCCCTTTATCCCACGGAAGTCTTTTCGGACATCGAAATTCCAACAAAAAGGGATAAATCCCACGATATAAAAACACTGGTAGTGTGCGAGAGGAGTTTCTCAAAACTGAAGCTTATTAAAAATTATTTAAGGTCCACAATGAGAACTCTAAGGCTACTGAAAGAATAATAAGAGATTTTGCCCTGAGAGCTTTGCCAGTTTGGGGGTTTTCCCCCCAGATCTATGGGTTTTTTTGACCGACGGGGGGAAATCTGGGGGAGAAATTATTTAGGGGGAAATCTGGAATTTTTTTTTTGTAACTACGCTCAACTAATTTTTTATTCTCACAAAGAAGTATCGTAAGTGAACATTAAAAGCTATACAACAACGCAATACCAACAAACGAAATCAATGTATGTAGTTCCATTTGCCAATTCCATTCCAACGCACTCCAATATTCATTGGTGCCTGTGTATTAATAATCATCACACACATCACACACTATTGCATTTGCGAAAAGTTCACAATCATATGGGAAGCAATAAATAGAGCGAGACTTTATTTGTATTTTGTCTCTCGCCAAAACCAAAATGTAGACAACGAGAACCATTTTGTTTATGAAAGTTGATTATTTTTACCTATTAGCTAAGTTTTTCTTATTTAATATTAAAATTCACTTCCCGTTTCATTTTTTTTAAATACATATTCTTTAAATTCGTGCCTTAGTATTTAGTTTTAAATTTACTCTTTGCTTTTAAATACATAGTTTGAAAAAAAATTGGGTTTTTTTTTATAAAATAGCTAAATCTGGGGGGAACGAAAAGTAGGAAAACAAAATTTTAAAAAAGTTTTCTGTAAATAAATAAAAAAGTTTCTTGTAGATAAAAAAAAATGAAGTACCTACATATCTACCTACCTAATAACTTGTTTTCCTTTTACTTAAAACTAAATTAAATGCTTTCATCCTTTCGTTTAAAAATGATTTCTTTAAACAAATTTTAGTTATGAAATTATTTATTTATTCATAAATGAATCTAATTAATCAATAAAAAAATAACTTAATGTAATTAAATTAAAAAATTGAAAAGCTAAAGAAAAAAATTTTAGTTTAATGGGAATTACGGTTTTGATATTTTTTGATATCCTGAGGGAGGTAAGTAATTTTTATCCACTTAGAGATTGGGAAATCGGAAAATTACCAATATGGGAAAATTATATATTTGCGGCTTCATTTTTGCTTCACTTGCTAGAAAGTAATACGCACAACAATTGACAAAATTTGGAAGAGAAATTTTACCAAGTTTATTGACACACATAATGTGTAGGTATGACTGGTTAAAACCGTAGACGAAGGTTAGATTTTTTTTTTAGTGTGTGAAAAAAATAAAATGCTAGGGTCGGCATAAATTGGGTCTGCCCCGCGCGGTCCCAACCCACGCTACGCCACTGATGGCTCCCAGATGCATCAACTGTATCAAGTTCTCCGAAGGAACTTCTTTAAATCACTATATGGACCAGCGTTTGTCTCCTTTTCAAACCTCAAGTCCCTCACTTTTTTTGAAAATCATCGAAATGGCTTCTTTTTCAGTTCAATATTATAAGTTTTTATTCTTTATTGAAGGAAAAGTATTAAAGAAAATAAAAAAGATGAATTCATTTGTGTTTTTTTAACAAATAAATGTCTTTGCTGCTGTTTTTTTTTTTGGGATACATAAGTTTCTAAGTTGGGGGCTCCTTTTTTGGTTCGGGCCCCTTTTTGAATTTTCTTAGCGGCAGCACTGCTAGACGGATGCTTTTCGATCGTGTTTTTTCTTTTAAAGCGAGATTCTTAGAGTAATATTGAGTGAGATCTGATCTCTCTGCGTTTCTACTCACAACTCCTACAGACACAGACCTTTCTACCGCACTGTGGCTCAGTGTGGGATGATCCAAAGAAGATCAAGTCGTCACCAAAGAGCAAGAAGTGACTTGTAAAAATAATCGCTTATAGTAATCAACCTGCGCTAGCCATAACCATTAGGTGAAATAAACTCTAGTCCAATGCCTTGCACAACTGATGTAGGTATACTTCAAAGGATCATCGGCAGCGCCATAGAGATAACCTATCCACTTGACAGCAATTTTCATCAGAACATCTTGTAATCGAGAGTCAAGTGCAACTGCTCCATATCGCTGTGAGTTGTGCCAATAAATTACACACTTCTTAAAAATGTCACGCATCGCTACTATTCTTATCAGCGCACAGATGAGTCAAAGAACCAACTGTTGTTTCTACGAATTCCTTATCAAGAATGCTTCTGTCGTAATTAACCTATAAGCACATAATACCAGCAGTGCTACACTGTATCCATGCTGTGCATGAAAATTGCAGTACAAAAAAGGAAAGATACTCGCGTTATCTAATTTGGTATGTACTTCTGAAGAGTTCCTTATCAACCGCACTTGTGCGAAGGACATGAATCTATATAACATATTCGGAAAATATTGTCGATAGCTATTGGATTTGCTTATACAATCGGCGCCAGACAGTAAAAAAAAATATTTCTAGCACGAGGACCTGCAATAAACAAACGGACAGGTGCCATGTGGCGTTCAGATGTCCTTTTCTGTGTTAAGATTCATCCATCTCGGTTTCGATGATACCTTCTCAATTGCTAAATACATGAGTTGAGTGCCATTAAAAACCCGGCAAAAGTCCTGGGAAATTTAGCGGAAACCCCTGTGTAATTAACGGATTGACAAACATTTCCTCGTGGTAAATCATTGCCAGTTCCGTTTGGATCGTTAAGGGAAAATCTCTTCCGTATCGAATATCATTAATTCACAATATTTTATGGGAATGGGAACTGCCGTGCGAAGGTAAACACTTGTACGAGGGATCCACTTCCCAATCACGGATTGCCTACCTAGCGCAAAAACAAAAGGGCTTGTTAGTGTTTGAAGGCAATCTCGTTGTATTGTTTGCATTGTCGTTCGGTCTTTTGTGTCTTACCGCTGCAGTGAGTTCGTATACCTATTTACGCCGGTAGTCTTCAATGGAAGCCAATGTCCCGTTGACTAAACAAGTGCCTGCCAGTGATCAAGATAAGAGCTATTTGTCAACATAAAATTTCCCTTTTTTTTGCAAAGAACTCGCTTTGAAGGCGGCTGTTGAGATCGCTAAAGGATATGTAAGAAGACTGCGGGAGTAGGACGGGAAATATCATTTAAATTAGTGAATTTGAATTGGTGAATATTTTTTTTTTAAATACAACAAGCTTTAGAAAAGGGATTCACTTTATTTTATCACAAATAATAAGCTGATCATCGTTCAATTTACAAGCCAAAAGGACTTAAACATTCGAAAAATATAATATATAGAAAATTGATAAAGTAGAGCAGGCTCTTGAAGTTTTCAGACACCCAGTAGTCATAACAAGTATTTGTTGGTGAATATTACGACAGTTAATTGTGTGATTCAAGGAGCTTTTATAGGATATATCTGAAGTAGCTCAACTGTGCTTATCTTTCATCAAAATTGTGACTGTGTCCGATAAACTTTTAATTTTAGGGCGCAGGGCGCGCCATCTTTTTTGTCTGTATATGTTATCATTGAATGACTTTGACATTTATCAACCAATACACTTGAGTGGACATATGTCGTTGAAACGTCAATTCAGTACAATTTTCACTATGAATAGCTTCACACCGAAACAACTCATCAAAAATGTGACTACAGCGTCACGTCGTTCAGTTGGCTATAAATCAACGTGCCTATCGTCGAAAATATCTTGACGAACAAGCACAGTCTGTCAGGACTATTCGTCGTCGATATCGGGTGATTATTTACTCATTATTTCTGCCCATGTGTGGAAAAGATCTGAAGGGTTACTGGTTTCAACAAGACATTGCGCCATGCCACAAGCCACACTGCAAATCAAACAATGCAACGAAAATTCCCTCGACGTTTGCTGTCAAAAAAATGGCGACATTGACCCAGATCTCCAGATTTGACAACTCCGGTGTCCGGTCTTCTTTTTACCCGACTGGACACAGGGAGGGTTATGTGTTTCGCGCGTGTCCTATATGTACGTTCCTACGGGACGCCCTGTAGCCTAAACGGCTTGACCGATTTTGAAGAGTGAGGTATCATAATATTCGTATTCTTCCCCGGAGTGTCATAGGCTGAAAAGATAAAAGTAAAAAAAGTTAAATTTAAAAAAAAAACGATTTAGGTATAGGCACTTAAATGCGCCTTGTTCATATATTTTTTAATTCTTATTTTTACAGGCAGTCGGGTTTTTTCTGTTTTTTAAATTAACTTTTTTTATTATGGGAATATTTGCAAAGCAAAGTGTACGCTAGCAAACCTCAGACCAGTAACGTGCTCAAAGCAAACATTCGTGCCGAAATCATTGGACCGCCCGACGCCCGAGAAGCTCGAAAAGGCGATGGAAAACTCAGCAAAAAGGGAACGTCTTGCTTTTGTCAAGAGAGGCGGCCACTTCAGTAATTTTGTATTCAAAAACTAGTCCAAATAATTTGTAAAAGACCAAATTCAATAAAAATACATCATATTTAAAAACAAGTTTGTTTTTTCTTAAAGTTATTTAATATTCACTAAGCGACTAAAAGATGCGTCGTACCCCTTATTTGAAAAGTACCTACTGCTAGTTTTGGGCCTGGTAAAGTGGTAACCATCGATCAAGTCGGGGAATTAATAACCGAGCTTCTGGCATTTAAGAGTTAAAGCCACTCTTCATATAAGACCGAAGCAAGTCAAGAATCGTTATCAAGTCGCTTCTGCTGTATGGTAAGTTTTAAGTTATGAAGCATAATGGACTTTGTCGAAAGTGGATGGATGAGTCTTAAAAAGTTTGATAGAAAGATTTTGGTGATTGAATCTGCATGGCTGGAGTGGACATATATGATATATGTCTGTCTACAGCTTAACGACTGAGATGGGCGACTACAGGCCAGGTTTCGGACTTTACTCCTATCGGAGTAGATCTACTTCGCTTTTAGCAACATCTTAAATCCACTTCGTCACTCCGCTTGGTTAACAAACTACTTCGATTTTTTTCCTACAGATCAATCACATAATAATTATGTGGCAGCACTTATAATCGAAGGTTTGATTTTTGAAATAAACTTAAAACTCGAAGGTTATCTCTTTTACGGTTCTCAACAAAAGTTCATCTTTCTCTTGTGTTGTTTTTTTCTTATTTGGTTTGCCGACGAGTAAAAAGATTAGCAAAGCAAAAGTATGGTAGGATGTTTTGCAATTGACAAAAGCAAAACGAATCAAATCCGTCCGCAGCACATGCAATATGCAAATAGTTCGTAAAACTTAAAACTTGTTTTTATTTTTCAAAGACTTCGTAAAAATACTGTCGAAGAATTCATATTTAAAAATTGAATAGAGTTCATGTTAACCTTAGCGATTTTACCGCAAAGTAGTACAGCGGCTGAAAAAAAATTCTCCGAAATGAATTTAGTAAAAAGCAAATTCCGAAATATATTAAATGTAAAAACAGTTCAAAATCTAATGTTCTGAAGATGTTTATTTGAAAATCAGAAAGGTGGCGTTAACAATCAAAACGGTGCCAAGTCAATTTATTTTAATATTTGGGTATCAAGGAGAGCTATAGATTTGTGGAAAAAGTTTTCTTTCAAAACGCGCTAATTAAGAAGCATATTACTATTTCAATTTTGACTGCTTTCAATAAGAGGCTATTTATGTTTTGTCTAACAATCAAAAGGTACCTATCTTTCATACAAAGCTCGTAGTTTTCAATAAAAGGTCCTCATATTTTTTTTTTATCAATCTTATAAAAAAAAATTCCAAACTTAAACAAAATTTTCTGTATTTAATTTTCTTGAATATTTTTGAAGTTATAAGTTTTTGCCCATTTACTCGGTTTCACGTTCAATTTTTTTAGCCTCTGTGAGTAACCTTTAAGAGGATTTGAAGCGTCCGAGAACTGCGCCGGAAATCCAATGCTAAAACGATAAATTATAGTGAAGCGAAAAACTATGGAAGAAGAGAACCAATAAAATCGAGACGTCCGTCTTGTTGAAACCACGTTTTATTAGTAACCTCAATTCCTTCTAGATTCTTTTGACATTTATGCAGTTTCGTTAAATACAATGTTTACCTTTTGGCAATGTTGCCACTTATTTCAGTTTATGATGCTTCTCAACATAGCCTCTGTTTGATTGTTAAAGTCTCGATTTGTATGTTCCACCGCTTAATTTAATAAATTTTCTAAAGCAATATAAAATTGTTGGTGGTAAATTTGTTCAATGCCATAGATTCTATACCAAGTCCTGAAATTTTAGTTGCGGGTAAACGTTGAACGGGACTCAACCGCCGAAGCAAGGACCTCTTCGTTTTTGTACGGTTCAAATAAGTCCAAAAGCAACAATTGTGTGTCGCAAGGGTGCTATCAAAAACAAAAACAAAAGGAACAAATCAGAAACAGAAAAACCAACTAACAACGTAGTTCAGAATGTAGGTATTTAAATTTTTTTATTGTTGCCGACTCGATGTTACAATTGGCAATACCCCATAAGAGTTAAGCCAATCATCAAACTTACAGCGAAACATAAATAAATTCCTTTCAAACACCGCATTGTTTCGAACTTGTTTTACAGAAGCTAATAAATTCCATCCATCTTGTCCGTAAAGTCATATTCTCTTTACAATTCTCCATTCATCTACAGCCCAGTTATATTCCTTCATATTAAATTCATTCAGTAGGAAGGCGTTTTGTGTGCAATTCAATAATAGTGTCCAGTTTGTTTGTTCCTGTGCGCATTGTCTCCATCCAAACAACAAGTTTTGATTTCGTATGTTTACCATCGATTGAGCATTGAAATATTTTCTCACTCCTACCTCCAAACTGGAAGTCCTTTATATTTTCGAATACATTTTGCTATTGACAACAAAAAAAAATATCCTTTACTTTCAATGTTTACACTTGTGCCTGAAAAACCTCATTGTTGTTCGACTATCAAGCGTTTGCCTCTATTTTTCACTAACAAGGTTAAAAAATTGAATTAAGTGTATTTCTCCCAATCAAAGGAGTTTTTCTTTTTCCTTTAAATACCCACATACTGTGCCATTGTCTGAGGAAGAAAAATATTAGCACAACGTTCCATTGGGATCCTGTCAGAGGAAAATCAACTGATATTGTTAGCATGATTATTTATGTTTATTTTTCTTCGCAGCAATTCAATGGGATGTATTGGACCTCTAAGGAATTTGAAAATTTTCCACGTGCAAGAAAATCCCTCAAGGAGAATGGTACCCGAATCTTCGTAGTAGTGCACCTTTGAATTTGAAACGTTGCTTCTCGGGCGAAATTGAATTGCGCAAATAAATTGCTTCTTGATCGTCTTCGTCCTTTTCGCCATTGTTTCGATAACCGAATGTTTACTCTGACCACAAGAACATGTAACCAGGACAATGCAACGCAATCCAAACAACACGTAACAGTCCATCATGTGTATGAAAAGAGGGACAAAACGAAGGCAAAGTTAACAAGAATTTTGCAAAAGAAGTAGAAAAATCCATGATAAACGGCCGTGCAATATATTAAATCTGAGGAGATTAAGGACTCTACGTGATTATGATTTACAGTAAAAAATATGGGTTCCTATGGCCAAGATTGCAGAGAGATAAAAAAATGTGAATGCAGTGATCGAGGATCACGGAATAGGAAATAAAAATTTCCAAAGGACTGCTTTTCTGACACGTAAGAGATGAGGTAGGTCGTTTTTCTATTTGCCCTTTCAAACAATGGGTATGTATGCAAACCCTTTTTCCAAACCCGAGATGACTGATCATCTCGAATGGGGTGATATTACGTGAACTGATTCAATCCTCCAATCAAGGATTAAGGAGGAAGACAAAAAGTGAATGTAGGGAGTCTCATTTTTTGGTAAACCTGCAAATCTCCTCATTCACTCTGTAAAAAGGAACAAGTTTTTTGCGAACAGAAATAGATGGAATCCTGTTTTTCCTGATGGAATCACATAGTTCTTTATGATCATCCATTAGAAGGGGTTTCTAGATGTTTGCCTGTCTGTCATCGTCCTTTTTGACGTGTTTTGTGGGTTTGTAATCCCTAAAAAGAAACGCTGCTCTGCCAATCGTAAAAAGGAACATTTCCGAGTGTATCTGTGTGCGCAATCTTTATCCCTAGACCGTTTTAAGAATCCAACAACTATACAATCCTTTCCCATTGAATTGGAAGAGTAATGGCTGCATGTTCTCGGATAGTTCACTTGTTTTGCCGCCTTAATTGGTTCACGGTGCTTTTGTTATTCGAAGACATTTTGAAGTGGAGTGGTGGTTTTCGGAAAAGCCTTGTGGTTTTGTGCAATTCTATCGGTGGGAAAATATTTTCAGTTCGATTTGCAATTTTTTTTCAAAGAATTTTTCGCATCATGACCTGAAAAGTGCGATTACCTATTTGGAGAATGGTTTTCGCAATGAACGATAATCGAATGAGGTTTTAATGGGGATGGGATTTTTTTGTTATAGCTATTTTTTTTTTATACAGCGAATTTATGGATTTGGCTCAATTGATTTTCTATCTTGTGAGGTGCCCTGATATCAGAGGCAAAATCCAGATTAACTCAAGAGGTCTATAATAGGCCTTCGTTTGTCGCAACTAGACGTTTCTTGATGTCAGACAAACTCGAATAAATACAATTTTTACAAAATTTGTTTCACACAAGCTTTCTGTTGATTCCTGCTTAAATCGAACTGACTCGTATGTCACGCAACTTACTGTCAAACAGATCGTATGTTAAAGTCACGGTTGCCACTTGCAAAGAAAAATAAATACCAAAATTGAAAAAAAAAATTACCAAAAATCTGGAGACGTTGATAAAATATATAGAGAAAAAATAGCATCTATAGTCTAAAGCCAATGTAAAAATGGCTTATCACTATCCTAAAATATTTCTCTGCTTTACGAACATAATATAAAAGATTAGTCTTCAGAGAAACTAAAAGAAAAGTGTAGAATTCAAAGCACTTTATTTTTATTTATTATACCTAGCACACATTTTTAAGTCTTTTAAAACAATATTCAATTAGGTACATTAGGTTTGTAGCAACTTAGTCAGTCTTTAAGTATAGTTAAACAACGGCAACTTTATAAAATAAAATAAATAAGACTACTAACTAGTTTAATAGAGAAACTTTAAATTGTTTTGCTGACCAAAAGCATGATTTTCTAAACTGAAACTACATATTTTGTTTGATTTTTTAAATCACATGTTTAAGAACAAAAATTTATAAAACATAAAACTTTTTAATTCAATAAGGAATGTAGTAGGAACTTTGTCAGCCTTTAAGCTATTAAACAACGTTGTGCACAAAATTACCAGCTGCTAGAAAAAAAAAGCAAAAAAAAATTACCAAAGTGACAACCGTGGTTAAAGTCTCGAAAATGTATATACAAAACATGAGTAAGAGTACCTATACCTATATAGGAACCTAGACGTTACAGTTGATAAAATACAAATTGAAAGTGTTGCCGCTGTATTCTTACAAATGGTGATTGTTACCCATTAATTTTGAAAATCTTAAACGCACATTGGTTCTTTTATTTAATATTTGAGTAAATCTACCCTATAGGAAATCTGAAGAAATCTATACTAGGAATTGCATTCTTTCGTATTCATACATAATTCAAGGATTAATTTACACTGCGCGTCATCAGGTTAGCACACCCCTGCTTTTAATAGTTATCGCTCATTTCTAATAAAAGTAAGAAAGCTAAAATTCTAAAAATTCTAGCGATTATTAACAAATCAATTTTCAACTAAATAAAACAAAAATTAGTGTTTCTCTATTTGTCAATATTTTTTTATAATTTATTTTCGAGATCAACTGAAAAATTAGCACACAATACTTTTTTTTTATTTTTTTTAACTTTTTCAGGTAAGAACTTATTTTTAAACTTATAAATTAACTAATTTAAACATTTTTTTACAATTTTAATAATGAGTCGATCCTCCCTTGTTGAGAATCATCTCATAGATCCGATTGGGAAGCGATTCGTACAACTTTCCAATATAATTCAAGGAAATGGCTGACCAAGCGCTTTTAATGCCTTCAATTAATTCCTCTTTGGTAGAATATTGCCTGCCAGATTCGTAAACTTTGCGAGCCAGCCATCCCCATACGTTTTCTATTATATTGATGTCCGGTGAGTAAGGCGGCCACTTCAATAAATCGACGTTTTGTGCTTCAATCCAAGACCTAATCACCCGGGCAGTGTGAATCGGAGCATTGTCGTGTTGGAAACGCCATGGCACAATTCCAAATAAATTTTTAAAATGGGAAAAGCAGTTTCCAGTAAGTTTTTATAAGTGTTTGCATTCATATTTGTGTTCAAAAATTGCAGCTCGCACGTACCATAGTAGGAGATAGCTCCCCACACCATCACACCGCCCACACAACTATGAAGTCGATCCAACTGATGTTCCTCCTTCCGAAAATCATGGAAATAATAGTTGTATCCATCGGGTCCTTCCAATTTAAATTTCTTTTCATCCGAAAAGACAACATAGTGCCAATCAGATTTCCAGGCCATGTGCTCTCGTGCGAAATTTATTCGCATTTTTTTCGAGCATCGTAAGTGGTGGTTTTTTCTATAGTTTTAATCTTTTCAATTGTGCAGCATTCCTTATCACCCTTTGAACAGTAGATAAGCTCGCTTTAACACCAACATTTGCCCTGATCTTTGCGGTAGATTCATGAGAGTTGGATGCGTTTCTCAAAATTGCTCTCTTATCAGCATCGGAAATCACTTTATTATTACCGCCTTTATTATTTCGACCATATCCCGACTTATTACGTAAAAAATTGTATATCACTTTTCGACTTCTGCCAACTTTTTTTGATATTTCACTTATTGAAAGCCTGAGCTCTTTATAAGCTTCGATTTTTGCTTTCTCTTCAACCGATAGCATTTTTCCTTTACCCATATTAAAAAAAATAGATCACTTGAGCAGTAAATAAAATTTGGTGCCAATACGTGTTCAAATTCCGAAGATAAATGAAAGACAAGGTGCATGTGCTAACCTGATGACGCAAAAATTAAGCTCATATTTCCATTAAAACTAAAAGAAAATAGCAAAAACCATATAACGGTACATTGTTATTGCATGTTCTCTTTGCCAATGATAGTACATACAATGATGAGAAAAATAGAAAACAAAAAAGTAACTTCAATGAACCAGAAGTATATTCAGGGATCTAATAACAAAACTCATTAGCACAACGAATTTTTTATTAAAAATTCAACCGATAAATCAGTTCGGTATGGGCAATCGTATAGCAATCCAAACTTCATTAAATAATATATTTTTGGTAAAATTAGCACTATTTTTTTTTTCAATCACGCTCTGATGCCTATACCTGTTTGAGGTCATATCATCGACATAGAGCAAGTGTCATGATGCTATTTTAGAAATAGGTTTCCTTAATGAGAGGCACGATTCCAACAACTAAAAAAAAGTCTTAAAACATCTCCTTGAACAATTTCTAGTCTGAAGTTTACTCTTGCTTGAGTTTTGTTTAGAGGACCCCAATTTTGGTCAAAAAAATCATCTTTAGCGAGGAGGTGTATTTTTGGATGAATGGCTGAGTTAACAAACAAAATTTTTCGTATATGCTACGACTCCAACCCACAAGACCTGCACCAGGTGGCAATGCATCCATAAAAAGTTACTGTTTCGCGCGGATTTTGGGCCGGCGGCGTCATTGGTCCGATGAACGATGCTAACCGATTATTTGGCCCAAATTAAAGGAAAGGGAGATTTGGTGACATGTGGTTTTGGGAATACTGGACTTCGTGCCACATGGACGTTTTGCAGAAATAATTTGAAGGTTTTCTAATCCGCAATTGACCGATGCCCCTATAGCTACGGTGACCATAATAATAATGAACAGTTCTGTACTTGGAGACGATGTTCATTATGATTTATGAACTATTTTCTATACAGATAAATATTCTGTATTTTTGAAGTTGTTCATTATTTGTTTGTATTTCTTTTAAATTCTTAAAAGCATTAATGATATGCTTCAAACAAGTAATATTGTGCTAAAAATGGGTTATATTTTATTTTTAAAAATTGATTCCTTATAAACTACCTATTTGAATGTATTGAAAATTGTGTTAAAATTTGCTTCTTTTTGGAATACTGAAATATGGTCACTGTACCTACATATAGCCAACATAACCAATGCCATCACCAGAGCCGGACCAACCATATGTGCAAGATGTGCAAATGCACAGGGCGCCAACTTAGGGTGGCGCATTGCTAGGAAAGAAAAATTAGTTTTATCTTGCGCGAACAAATACTGCCATTTGCATTTTAAACAGAACGCTTGTAACTCACATCACTTGCAATGTTGCAACTTCAAAACTAGACCTATGCAAGCTCACTTCTTACCTACATAATTTAAAAATACTCCACCCTGTTCGTGTAGGTATATTCGTTGTATTTACAAAGATCCCAAAACAAAAAATACCGCAATAAAAAGAACCCATTGAAAGTCTACCTTCTGGGTGATGTGGAAAAGATTTACTATGCATGTGTGCAAATATGAAAGTAGGGCGCTTTCTGTAAATCTTGCAAAGGGAGCTAGTTGGGCTGGAGCCGGCACTGGCCATCACTCAAATTCAGTCTGATTTATGCAGAAACGAGTCATTCAAAATTGGTCCACTTGGACTCGTGCCACCGCATGCGAACCTGCGGCGGACACCATTGAACTATCTTATATTCCATATTTTTCATAAAATAATTATAAAACTTTTATTGGTGTTGCTTTGTACGCCACTAAATTTTCTCTTTTCTGGGCACCTGGGCTACCTACAATTCCATGGAACTTTAATTTCCTCGTTAAAGGTGCTTCGATGCAAAGACTACCAAGTCCTGAAATCATAAACTAAGTATTAAATAGACCGTCAGCTCCCGCGCACCTACCCGATTCCCCCCGCAATTTTTTAAAATAAAATTATCTCTTAAATTTCATATCTGTGAATACGTGTGAAGCAGCAAAAAAAGGATTTCTAAAAGGTGGGAGGAGTAATAAAATACTGACACTCAGCAGTGTTCCTGCATGTGTCATAACTCTACCTTTTTGTGGGAATTTAAATTTTGGAAAAACTTTCCTGCGTAAGAGGAAAAAATGTCTTAATTGTTGGACTATCAATAATCTGGCAGAAAAACAGTCGAACTACATTTCACAATGAATATCAACGCACTAAATGTACATAAAAAAGAGATTTGCCTTAATCAAAAATTTCTATTATCAAAAAATTATCATTATAATGTTAGCAAACTGCGATTTTTATACTGAAGATTTATTTAATATGATTTTCTCTCCGAACAATACAAATTTTACTTTTAAAAGTATGTTTTTTCCATAAACAAAACTAAGGGAATTTGAGTTTAGTGAAAAGGGAAAAATTAGCACGCTTCATGTGAAAAATAAAGAGAGAGTGCTGAGAACACTGACTGAGAGTTCGTGTATTTGGTGAGTTTCTGTCAGCTGGTGGATGCGTTCTGAGAGTTTAAGTTCGTTGTTTTATTTCACCACGAAAACATAACATCTACATGTTTTCGTGGTGACGTATACAAAATGTATAATAGCGAATGTAATCAACATAAATAAACAAATGAATGATGTGTGAAATAAAATAATATATTTTTGTTCCTATAATTATTGTGTTTGCTGTTTTTGGCGAAAAATTATTTCACCGTGAATGTCCACAGAAAAACGGCAAAGAATTGAAAGAGAAGAATTGATTACGACTATTAGGATTTGAAATAGTATGAGTTTTTAGTTATAATCTTTTCATGAAGTTTTTTTTATTTTTGTCAATGATTCATATAGTTTATCGATTTCGATTTTTTACAACAAAGATGAAAACATCCCGTACTATATAGATTATCTAGGTAAAATGAAAGAAATCTTAATACGTATACCTACCTAACCTATGCGTTTTAATAGAATTTGGTACTAAATTCAAAACACCATACCCACCGTTTTCTTAACACGTCCCGATAACGGGCAGTTATTTGAATCATTTGAATTTATTTCAATGTTACCACAGAATGAACTGTCAGGCAACTGTCAGGTTCCTATGTGCGAGAGTATGCGTGCGGCTAATCTACTTTAACATGGCACACATCCTTTGCCACATAGAAACACGGAAAACAGCTTGTAGGCAAATTCTCTTAAGTTGTAAGAGCTGACGGTCTATTTAATACTTAGTTTATGCCTGAAGTACGACATAGTGAAGAGCACGAGCGATGAAAACTTTGTATTCTTGCAAGGACGCTAAAGGAACTTGCAGCACTAACTACAGTGACAGGTATGGTGCAAAATACACGCATACAAACATTGGAGAAAATCTTATCCCAGTTCTGAAAAAAATTACTTTCAGGAAACTCAATAGTATGAGGTCTGCCCGAAAGTTGAATTCGTAAATATGTTTCAGATGAACTAGGGCTTGTTTCAAGTCGTCAGATGCGTGCAATCGTATTTTTCGACGAAATTTGGTGCCGCATTTCCAATCTTATTTTCCTTCATTGTTAAAATTTGCCAAAAAGTTGTATTGCATCTAACCTTAGTGGCTTAGTGGTTAGTATGTTGGACTACTAAGCGAGGGGCCCGAGGTTCGAATCCCGAAAAAAAAAACAATATTCCAACTTATGGGTTTTTTCCGTTGTGCCACCTCTCGCGAACGTCTGACAAACAAAAAAAGCTTCTCAATTAGCCATTTGGACCCGGCATAAAATTGTAGATCCCTTCCATTCGTCCCAAAAAATGGAAAACTCACACGAAACGAATGGTTGTGAGAAGCTAGGCCTAGGGTCCCTACAGAAGTGTTGCGCCAACTATTTTTTTTTTTATTTTAATCTAAGCAAGTTCCTATCACAAGAAACGTATAGGTATATCTCTGTCAAATATCGTTGTTCGTTCTCTGGATTTTCTTCAAAGTGCGTCTTCAGATGTCTTCTTCGGTGGGATGGATACTCTCCCAATGCAGTCGCAACTGTTTTTTCGTGTAAAATTCGAATCAGCTGTAAATCGGAAATCAAACTGGTGATTTAAAAATTTTATCTTCAATAGTGACTTCTTTGCTTTTTATATTTTAATTCCATATTGCATATTGCATATGTTTTTAAAAAAATACAAAATTTGGTACAATTTAAGTTTTTTCTTTCGAATTTCCGGGCTCCTTATGAACGCCGGTCACATGTTCGGCGTATCAATCGTGTTTTTATATCGTGGGATTTATTTCTTTTTGTGGGAATTTCGATGTCCGAAAAGCCTTCCGTGGGATGATGGAAAAAAGCACCAAATCGTGGGAGTTTCAGAAATCTAACAAAAAAACATTCAAGCTATAAATTTTTGGTGAAAATCAAAACACCTGTACCTATTTCACCACCATTATTAACACTCTGAAAGTCCATAAAAAACAGCTCATGGAAATCGTCTTTTATCAAAATTTGCTAGTACCAAAAAATAATCATAGCAGTGTTACAAGCTGCGGTTTTTATACTAAAGGTTAATTTAACGTGATTTTCTTTCCGTGTAATACAAATTTTCCTTTTAGAAACTGTATTTTGACGAAAAAAAGTGAGATTTTAAAAGGGAATCTGAGTATGGTGCAAGGGGAAAAAAGGGAAAATTTACCACGCTTCGTGGGATAAATGAAGAGAGAGTGCTAACATCACTGGTCTTAGTCATCGCTAAAAAACAATGTGTGGTGTAAGTGAGAAGGAGCTTCGTTTTGGAGAATTCGCAATCGTTGCTCCGACGACGGTCTACTAAAAATTCTCCCACTTCTGAACAGGTATAGGTACCTACCCTCAACTTATCATCCATATCGCCAACACATGTGCAACATCCTTCATTTGACTGTTCTAACTTGATAATCTTCCATTTCGACAACTTTTCCGCACATCTGCAGCCTATCTAACAAAATTTATATACTTTTATTCAATAGAATGTCCAGAACTACCCCCTAGCTCCTAACCCCTTCCCTTCTTTAAATAACAACAGATTCCTCTTCCGAATTGAGTCGCGTGGAATAAGCGTGGCATGAGCCGCCAAACAATGGAATCAACAATTTGAATTCAATGCGAGATTTAATGAAATTCTCCTGCCATCTTATCGAAAGAATGAAACTCTCCACAATACATTTTCACTCAGTTCAACCGTTCTCTCACGGGCGCATACGACATACGGACATACCTACTAAGGTGCGATAGGAAAAAACACACACCTTTCTCTCCCCTACGCACAAAACAAAAGCAATGTCATTCAATTCACCCTCGGAACGCACGCAGAACTACAGCATCTACCTACGAACGTCGACGGCATTGGCATTGACGGTTTCAATCCAACGGAATGAAAAACATTTCCGAGCTCAGAAAAGGAGACTTCACATGAATTAATCCTCCAAGAGCCGTACTTAACAAAACGAATCGAGTTTCGGTCCTAGAGTGATCCCCTTGCGCCTGCAACACGTACCAAAATGACGAACGCACACCAACTCCAGCTCGGAGTAGAAAAATCAAAAATATTCGATATAAACGGAATAAATGGAAAACGCGCGCGAATCCGATTGCCCTCGAAAAAGTGTCCTGGGGTCGTGTTCCGAAAAACATCTGCTCCTGCCATACCAACGCATCAGTCTTATCCTTGATATTGTAAACAACAATTCCTTCACACACACTCGCATTAAATGAAATATGTGGAGGACTTTTTTTTTCAAATCGTCCTTTCTTTTATTTTTTCGTATCATTAATGTATGGCTATGCCTATGGCCTGTGTGTGGAGGGATAACGATTAATAACGTATGTACACTCAGGGTCCGCTTTATATAAAACTATATTTCTCTGGGTCCGTTTCACCCCATTTGCTGTTTGCTCATATGATTTAATCAAAGCTTATCCGTTCTTGGGTGTGTTGAGAGCCAAATAAGTGTACGAGGAAATGGAATATGTGTTGGTTCTAAAACAACAATCGTCCTTGGTGAATATTTTAATTCGTTTGGGGGAATTCGGTCCTATTGTTGATGGGTTAATGGGTGTACGTCGGCAAAAAATGCTCGTGTATTATGAGGTCCTTGAATTTATTGCGAAAACAAAGTGCAAATAAAGGAAATGCAGACCGTGGTACGATGTACACCAACTAGAAGGTACGTCTCTTCGACAATAAAAAGGCATCAATCCGGTTTCGACCCTTTTATTACTGCGGAGGGAATCCATATTTTAATGGCGACACCGGACAAAGGTATTCGTACTGCAAGCGAGTGTCAGAGAAATTGAATTAGTTAAAAGTACCAATTGGGCGCTGCATATCCTGAAAGGGAAGGTCGGAGTAATTAAATTACAAATTACAAATAACGTTTGCCGCAACACTCCTTCGGTGAAAGGTCAGTATTGAACAATTTTGTTCACTGCACTGTAATAAGTGCAGCTAATTTTTTTTTTATATTTTACTAATTGAATACAGCAGGAGTGAAGTGTGGTAAACTAAAAAATAATAAAGCAACATATAAGTAAAATGAAGCAAAAACTAGGCTAAATGGAGTTCCACAATTGGATTGCATGGGAGTAATCTATAGCTTAAGCTAATGGGTCGTATGAATAAAACGAAGCAATTGCTTTTACTCAACAGAAATGTCAAAATCGAAGCATTTAATACATTTCGTATGAATAGAAACCAATTTGAGTTAGTTCCAACTTTTGACATGTTCGAAAAGCGGCGGCACTGACCTTTTACTCAGATCGGTATGAATAAAAGTTATCAGACAAAGCAAAATGCAAATTCGGAGTCTACTATTTAGTTGACTCAGACCTTTTGCTAAAAATTTTCTACGCACCTTTTTTACATAAAACAATCTAAGCATTGTGAATTTTCGATGTTTTGCTTATAAGTAGTTAAATTAGGTTTTGTTCGTGCAGGAAAACCAAACAAAATATGGATGCGATACGTTGTCACATTATACCTGTTTTACTTCTTGTTGTTAACGTTCGTGCTAATGAAAAACAGTATAAACAAAGAAGAATTAGTGACGATATATCTGTGCCTAAAAGGCAAAACATCTTATGTCAATTTTGTCCACTTTTCAGGAGAGCAATTTTAAACTTATGCAAGGCACTACCTACTGTTGATGACTTAATCCATTTTAAAACAGTTATAACTTCCTCATTATTTGACATTTTTTCAACTGCTTTGGCTTAAGAAATAGAGTAAGGAGAACACAATTCAAATAACGTTAAACAGCTAAAACAACTTAAGTCGACTTAAGATGTTTTAACTTTTAGGCACAGAGATATAAATAAGTTCTAACAATTGTTTCGTTTCACGCGTGAAAATGTGAATAATGCGTGGTAGTGCTCTTTCAAATATCCCGGTAAACATTTCAAAATTCATGCCTTAACAAGTGAAAAATGTATGTGTTTAGGTTTGTGTTGGAGAAGATCTTGGTGTTCATCAGTCAACCGTTTCGTTAACTAATTGGTATGTGTGTCAAAAAATAGTTCAACAAGCCGATGATTGGATACATTTTCCGACAACTGAGGAAGAAATCAAACATCACCAAGCGATTTGGCAAATAAAATGTTTGTTTCCAGGTATAATTGGAGCTATAGATTGCTTTTGATAATTTTCCCACAAAAATTTTAAAATAAATTCAAAATAAACAAACCACCGGACCAGTGGTCACTTGACAAGTTTGACAGAAATTGTAATGCAAGGACATATACAGCGAAGTAAATAAACTGGGTTTTTATTCATCCCGATTCAAAGCATTTGCTAAGGGCTTTTACTTTGCTAGAACCTTTTACTCAAAGCAAATATTTCTTATTCATACGACCCAATATGTGATTAGACCGGAATTTTACCTTTACACAGTGGAATTGGGAGTAAATTTTAAACTTTAGCCAGAGTTGATCTTAGTCTCCCACACTTAATTCGAAAAATGTCCCTATAAGTCCTAAGATCAATTCACTAATGCCAACTAAAGGAACGCAACGGATGCCTTCAATTTTGAGATAACTTTATACCGACGCTATAGCCGTATTCCTTGAAGGTAACTACAATCTTATTATAAAAAAAATTTGTCTAGTGGGTTCGGACGGACAAAACCGAAACTAATAAGGTTCCGTTTTTTCCCTTTGGCTACGGAACCTTAAAAAGGATATCAGCATAAATATATTTTTCGGTTGCAGCTGCCATCTTTTGCTGTCAAATCTGATATGCAACATACATGACGACGCAACGTCCTTAAATGGAGGAGTGATTGTTATTTGCACGTGGGCGAGTGACAAAGGTACCTTGAAGAATTGAAGCTCCCATGGTAAATAGAGATGTCGCAGCAGTACTAGATTGAGTGGCATGATTTGTTACAAAAAAACATTGGAGTGAATAGGTCTTCAACAGAGTGAAGAAACATCAAGCATCGTACTTTAACGCACTTAGTCTCCTTAGTCTCTGATCTTCGGTCATGTTTGTATTGAGGATGTTTGGAGGAGAAATTCCAGTGGGCAACCAGCGTTACCAACCAATTTTCACGAAAAAATGCCTAAGTTCAGAAAAAAAGATGCATTTTCAATAAAATAATGTGTAAAATAATTTTTTGATGTAAACTGGAACAATAAATCAAAAATTGAATACAAATATAAAAAAATAAACAAAAACCATTTTTATTTCCAAAAAAAAAAACTTTAATTATAAATCACAAAAGAAATTCATAATAGGAACAAAATTCATGACTTTTTAGTTTCATAAGTAGGTAAAAAGTATTGAACAAATCAAAAATAGGTAATTTTAGTCCATCAGACCGTCGTGGTCCTTGAAATCATACATTAAAACAATAAAAAGTTAATTAGTCAAAAAAAAAAAAAAATAGAAAAATATTTGAAAAAAAAAGATGCCTTTTTGAAAAAAAAAAGAAGCCTTAAAGGCTTAGCTAATGAAATAATGCATAAAAGGCATGAAAAAGCCTTGGTTGGCATCACTGTGGGCAACTGACTTATATTCGGGGAGATTTTAACTAAACAGCGAAGATGACTGAGATATTTAGAGCGTATCGGATCGAAAAATGTGCAATACTATTTTAAAGAGACATCGCAGTAGAAGACTAGCCAACCTTATAATAGGTCTCTCATTAGCGACTTCACAACTTCAAACTTTCAGTGTGAACGCATCCTTAAACCGATTACCGAACTGTCAGTGGCAAAATATTCAGTAAAATCAGCATTTTCATCATGGTGAAGTACACGATGGAACAACGTTTGCAAATAAGCAAAATTTACTACCAAAACTTCGAGTCGGTGGTAGCAACTTTAAGAGCGTTAACGCCAATTTTCATCGCAAAATCATCTTCAGCCATGAAGCTCAGTTTTGGTTAAACGTCTCCGTCAATAAGTAAAATATTCGTTCCTGGACGGGTGCTAACCCTCATGAAACAGCACTTCGTCCGCAAAAAGTTACTGTTTGGTGCGGTTTTCATGCCGGTGGCGTCGTTGGGCCGTTTCTTTTTCGTCGATGAAAATGACCGGCACGTTACATACGGTAAATGGTATATTTATTTATTTATTTATTTATTTATTCATTTATTTATTTAATCTTATAAATACAACTTATTTTAGATTACTTTGCAAGAATTTATAAAAGAATGCGATCATTGTTAGAAATTATAATTTACTTAAAACTACAGATTTACAATGTTCTCTACTCATATTGAAATCAATTAGGTTTTTGTATTTATTGTAATTTACGCAAGCCATAGTGATAGGATCATTCAGACCATAATTAGTTCTGTGTCTAGGTGGCATAAAGAAAAAAATTTCCCTGGGTCGAAGAACACGAGAAGGAGCATATTATATTAGATAATGACAGCAAAAACGAACAATCAATGTGGCTAGTTAAGACGTCATTGGCAAGCATTGCGAAATAATATATCCTTCTTTTAGAAAGAGGTTTCAAATTTAATAAGGAACATCTATCGTCGTAGGTTGAAAGATTATTGTTCCAGTCGAGCCTTCTTCGAGCATACCTAGTAAACCTTCTTTGAATTTTCTCTATGCGAGATTCAGCACTGCGGTAAAAATGATTCCAAACAACACAGCAGTATTCCAATATCGAACGAATCAAAGTATTATAGAGAGTTTTAAGTGTATATGGATCATTAAAATCTTTAGAGTTCCGAAAAATGAAACCTAGCATTTGATTAGCTCTGCCAGCTATGTAGTCAATATGCAAAGAAAAGTTTAGTTGAGTGTCAAAAATGACCCCCAAGTCTTTTTGGTCTAAAACTGTACTCAGTGTTGTGTTTTGTATTTTATAATTTAAAAATATAGGCAACTTTTTTCTACTAAAAGTAAGAACCGAACATTTCTTAATATTAAAATAAAGGCCATTAAGAACACACCAATTATTTAAACGGTTTAAATCATTTTGTAACGCTACATACAGTTTATTGTCTTGTAGATTTTTAGATCATCTGCGTACAAAAGACATTTTGAGCTTGATACGAAGGAGGGTAAGTCATTGATTCAAAGCAGAAATAGAAGAGGACCAATATGACTTCCTTGGGGAACGCCCGAACAATTACAAATTGTTTGCGATTGATCAAATAATTGCCAATCCGTTTTAAAATACTAGAATGAACTCCAAAAATGTAAGTTTATTTAAAAGAACATTGTGCTGCACACGATCAAAGGCTTTTGAAAAATCAGTATATACGCAATCTACTTGGAGACGTTTTTCAATATTTTCAAGACAGTACTTGGTAAGAATAACCAAGTTCGAGCGGTTGACCTACCACTTACAAACCCGTGCTGAAGTTCAGAAATAAAACTGAGTACAACCTTTTTTTAACAGCCGCCTCGAATACTTTAGTAAACAGACGAAGTCGAATTCCATTCATAAATGTTTTGATAGTAATTCAAGCGAAATAAATTTTTTTTTTTTTTTTGAGATATATCAAGCAGTTTGCATTTTATTTAAAAAAGAAGTTGTCAAGTCCTCAATGACACTCGCAATTGGATGCAGACAGCAATAAATCAACTGGACAGCGAGGTATGCCGGTTTCGTCTAAATCTGACCCGGGTTTTATCACCAGAAAAAAAAGCCTTCCAGTACTAGTGGATAGTGGATGAAATTGAAGCATGATACGAATACGCAAGAGAAGCGAGCAAACATTTGTAGGTCACAAAAATTTTTTAGCTCCTACGATGAATAGAAAGAGGTCGTTGCTATTGACAAAGTCTTCTATTTCGTTTATTCCTGTCACGTCTTCGTAAGAATATCGTAGTCAATTCATATTGATGTCGGCGGGTATACTTATTTCGGCAGTAGGATGGTGGATCTGGATGTTCATTATATCGCTTGGCGGCGGTGTAGCGGTATACAGCACAAATGCATCATAGGACCTTGTAAAAATCGTTAGATTTCATCGCCACTTGTCTAAAAAAGCTAGATATGGTCGGGTGAATAGGCAAAAGTCATCGCAAACTGAAGAACAGTTTTACCCGGGACAAGTTTCTAATGTGAGAAGGTCACTCATTCATGCCTAACATCGGCCAAACCAATCAAAATATAAAAGTATCCGATCAAAATGCACCACATTCGTTAAAAAAATATGTCCGCCGTGCTACCAAGTACCCGCTCAACAGCACACTTCAACCGGGTTCCAACTTCTAAGTACCCACTCTATGTTCGGAAGCATATGTCCAAATACAGTTGAGTATGCTCGCGATCCTTATGTCAAAACTACTACGGTCCCAATTCACTTTACCAACTGAAAGAGATAACCACTTGAATCGTGAGGAGTGATTTTCTTGTTCAACCTAATTCCAGTCCCTAGGTAGACATTTGAAGTCCCAAACACTGGGAGCTGCTCCCAGTCGTTTTAACTACTATCACGGTTGAGTGAGTTATGAACGCATATGGTGTGGAAAATATTTTCGATTTCGATTCTGCCCTCGTGGATATTTCGTCAGGGATATTAGGAATGTTAGTTTTGATTTTCAGATTTATGAATGAACGCCCACATGGTAGGCCGTTTGGCGATTGATTAGTAACGATGGAATCCTAACGCGTGGGTCCTTTAGCTACATACCTATACAGCAAGTGTTACACATCTGTGTTCAGTTTGTTTGTCTTCTTCTGCTAGGTGACATATCCAGAGGAGAGAAGTGTTTTTATTTTCGGGAAGCAGGATGCACTTAACGAAGGATGTTTCTAAGAAGAAAAACTATGTAGCGCGGCTGGAATTTGTTCAGGAATTAATAAATCACTAAGATCTGTCACGTAATGTAACATAAGATGGGGATTATGCATTTTTTTGAAACTAAACGAGAGTCGTATAATTTAATACCGACACTTGCGTCTTTTTAATCCTTAAATTTAATGATTGTCGGAAAGTTGTATTGGGATATCACATGTGTGTCAAGTTGCGTCTCACAATCTAATATATCATTGAGTTACTCCACGGAGATGTCCTGTAACTAATTGTTGCTGGCCTAGGACGTAAGAGAAATTGCGTTTTTTTTTTTTTTTAAATGGCTTATGTTATGTATACTGCGGTTTGGTAAGGTATAGTAAATATAAAGTAAGTCTCGACAGCGTCAGTGTCGAAGAAGGAGAAAATGGGGGATAGAGCTACCTGTCATAGAGTCGATCTTTTGCCCACAAAGTTGAAAAATCGTGCATTTAGGTGTTTTGGCGAGGTCGCTTGCTAGTTATTGACACTTTATTTTTGTGAGGCATCTTCTTGATGTTTGGTCAAATTTCCAGTAAATATTTTATCACTTAAAGTATTGATCTAGCTATTCGTAAAAAAATATCGAGAGGTACCCTATAGCACTTCCTTGTCTTCTCTTATAAGTAGAAAACCAGTGGCGATCACAATGACCCCTGCTTTAAAGCTGCTTGTATAACAATGATGACAAACAGCTAAAAGGAGCCTCACTGCCAGTATACAGCAGGTTTGAATCTCCATGTTTAGGGAACATTTCCTGCAAGCATACTTTATGTCACATGTGCGTTATTGAGACGATATTTATTAGGGTGGTCCTTATTCCTAAGAAAAAAAAAATTGTTTCTTTAATTTCCCGGGGCACCCCGTAATTTGATTATATACCATAAGAAAGTATTTCAGTATTTTTTTCGAATTTTTTAAATGACATTTAGAGGTCGCTACCAAGGTTTGAATTTTAAATAAAAACTCAAAATCTGTATTTGTTAGATTCTTTTATTTTTATAGCCAGGACATAAAAAATATTACAAAATTTTTGTTATTGTTATGAATTAAGAAATTATGTAGATATTTGAATCATTTATTTTTAAGATAGAAGGGTTGACTTGTTAATATTAGAGTACTTTTTCCTATACTCTTTTACCAACAAAAGCGGAAATAGCTTCTGTTCTTCATTGGTTGTAATTAATTTATTGAATTCTTCCATTAAAGCAACACCGCGCTCAGCTATGTCGTTCATAACTCGCAATGAATGAACGATATTTTTGGCAGCTACATAATCAGTGTCTTCGTTCCAAGTTTCCACATCATTTTTCAAAAAAAATTTATGAGATATCAAGGCTTATTCTTTTTAAGCAATCTTCTGTGCCTTCAATTTTCAGTGCTTCTACCATTTTTTTCTTCTCTTGAACTGAAAGTTCGTCATCGAAAAAGGCAAGCGAAACTAGATCTTCCGACAAATACCACAAATGATTTAGAATTTTTTTCAGCGCAACAATAGCTATATTTCTGTTAAATCTTTCAAATGCTTTAAGGTCTTTCAGTAATTGTAAGTCGTTTCTTGGTGCTGACCATCCGGTAGAAGCTTGAAACCAATATTTAACATAAAACATCACTGTGAAAATGTATATTTTTCTCACAGCCTTTTCGTCCTTCTTCGTTAGATTAAACTGATGGTTAAATAAATAAATTTTCAAACCGTACTACAAGGCTCTTGCCATCCATCTAGCCCGATGTAGACCAGCAGGTCTCCTAAATAAAACGCCTTTTTCAGGAAAACCTCCTAAGAAAATGATAGTGAGATTCAACAGTTCTCTGTAGTCATCTCGAGGTTGATGTACTTGTATTTAGTTGCTTTTTGGCGAAAGAAATCCTGTCTGTGGCCACTTCTGCAAGAATATTTGCCTCAGCATCATCTTTTATTGTTTTGAAGTCGCTTTGGTCAATAGTGCTCCAATTGTTCTTAAATCTTTTAAATAATTGTATATCAGGACCAATAGATGGGGCAAGCGATTGATCCACTACGGCAGACAACATAATTTCCATTATGTGGTGACGACAAGCAAACCAAAGCATATTTTTATCCATTTTTCGCTCCAAAAGAACGCATACTCCACTTCTTAAGCCGGTATTTACAGCGGTAGGGTCAAAACACAAACGTTTTACCTTATCGCTCAAATTCCATGAATTTATAGCTTCGTAGACAGCTAACGCTAACGGTCTTTCCACGTTCCAATTTCGGAACTGCGAGTATTTGCCCTGATACAAAAATTTATATATTTAAATATTTTTAACCTATTATGATGTTAGTGCGCATGCGTACGTCTTACGGTTTATGTTTTTGATTGTGTGAACGGTCTAAATCTCGACGCGTCGGTACAGAAGAGGTCGAGGGTCGGAAGGTATAAGAAGCGATTGTCTATGCGAGTTTCACTTGCACGTAAAATGTAATATAAGCACCTAAATAAAACATTAATGAAACCATCATTTAAGCTGTCCTTCAATTCAATTTCGTATTTAGAGGTCAATCATATATTAGAGATATTAGAGATAATCAAATGAGAAATTGCTCCTCCTAATATTTATGCTTATCATGCTCTTCTTCAAGTAACTTGCTAACCTTGTTATAGGTAGATCCACCCTAACCTTGATTAGGTATCAGTACGATTTTTGTCTTAGACCGATTGACCTCCAAACCTCGTCCTTTGATGCTTACTTCTAATATGAATTGGTCTGGCTTCAGCTTAACATGAATCCAATTAAGTCACACACACTACTAAAGGGTCCGCCATCTAACTTTTTTTTTCAACTAGTGCTTATTTCGCGAATGGTAACACTTAGCTCATGTCTGATTTGACAGATAATTAGTTTTATCCTTCCGCTGAACGAATATGGTTGTGTATACGCTTGAACAACGCTGGGAAATATTGCGACATTACTTTGAAAATCATGGTAATGTTGCAGAATGTGTGCGAAAATTGCGTACGGAATTTGGAAGAAGAGAAGCACCGTCAGCTCCGTATGTTCCTTATCTTGTGAAAAAAGTGAAAGAAACTGGCATCCTCATCGATAAACCAAAGCGTGAAAAGCAAAAAACAGTGCGTACACCCGAGAAAATTTCTGCTGTGGCAGAAAGTGTGCGTGAAGCGCCATCAACATCGAAAATGAGCAAGGAGTGGCCGTTACAGTCAATGGCGATCGTTATCGGGCCATGTTGAACGAATTTTTGTTCACAAAAATTGAAGAGGGGGATATTGGCAACATTTGGTTTCAACAGGACGACGTTACGTGCCACACAGCCGAAGCTACACTCGATGTTTTGCGCCCTGTTTTTGAAGATCGCATTATCAGCCGCAGAGCTGATGTCGTTTGGCCACCTCGGAGCTGCGATTTGATACCGTTGGACTATTATTTGTGGGGTGCCGTAAAAGATAAGTGTTACGCCGACAAGCCAGAGACAATTGACGCTTTAAAGGACAATATTCGTGAAGCCATTGGTGAAATACAGCTGCACACAATCAATAATGTGCTTAAAAATTGTACCGATCGTGTAGGCTACTGCATGGCCAGCCGAGGCAGCCATTTGAATGAAATTATTTTCCATTATTAACCGGAAGGATTGTACTTTCAAATAAAAAAAGAAATTTGGGAAAATATTCAGTACATAGTTTTTTTTTTATAGCATTTTCAAAAAAAAAAAGTTATTTGGCGGACCCTGTATTTAGATGAGCTCTTAAAAAGATATTTAAAAGTACGTTTACTTCCATGTCGATAAAAATTGTACCATAGATTTGTTGCGGAGGCTGTTGCTTCAAGCCTTGAACAGGTATCAAAAGATTTAAGGACACTTGTCTTAATACAGCCACAAAATGTGTAAAAATGTATCTAGAAATGTATGTGCAACTGCGTTACCATGTAAAAATGCAGATCGCTATGGTTATTGGCTGAAAAATAAATATACTCCGCTTCAAAAAGGAGACATAGTGTCATTTTATTAAACAGAAAAACGCCTTTTTAATAATGTCTAGTTCTTTATCATCACTGAAAAGTCTTAAAAGTCTGAAGTTTATATAGATAGCCTACGGTTATTAACATGACATGACTCTATGATTATCAGTTTGAGCTGTTAGCTGCGGAACTTTTGTATAAATGTATTGTATAGTATGTATAATATCTGCTAATAAACACCATAGGCTCTTTATAGACTCAGTGAATTTTAAGTTCTCGTAGAAAACGTATTTTTTTAATAAATTATGCTCATAACTCAGTTTGAGTTTCAAATAGGAAAAACCGAATCGAACGTCGAAAGTTTATTCCAAAACGACTCCCTCCTTGAATGTCGAAAGGATCGCGAAGGCTAATTGCACACTGTCGCCCCTAATCAGGGAGAAAATGTGCTCACATTCAAAATATTAACCAAACAAACCCGTACTATAGTAGGTACTGATCATTATTATGGCCACTCCTACAATACATTCGTTTATTTAATCAGCTGTTTATATATTCCATACAAGATCAGAAAATAGTTTCCGATGAATTTGCTTTGTAATCCAATTCACCCCCATTGCATTAGTTTCGTATCATCTATGACGATTAGGTGGAGGTAAAAACGCAAGGGCGTATTTCGAGTACCCTTCATTGCCTAATTCAACACTACAGCTGCAATGCATTGGCTTTGGTATAGCCCACTCCTTTAAATGTAAATTATGCGCGCTCTCTGTGATTAGTTGATATTTGGGGAATAATAGAAAAATCAACCCCAAATGCGATCCTTGCTCTGCATTACAATAAAGGCCGCAAAACCCGCACGACTATAACGCAATTCCGTCAAGTAAAGTGATCAGTGATTTTTGATTCTTATTCCACCCCTGTTACTTGCTAGTGACATTCAACGAACAAGTCCCTGTCGCTCAGAACTGTTGTTGGTGGTGACGGTTCTGGCATTTTTGTTATGCGTCATTCCAAACCACCCTTTGTATTATTTCGTGCACTGTACACTTATCCGTTGAAGTATAGGTACCGCTTCGATGTTCGAGGAGTTGAGTTTCTTTTCAGTGCGTTGCTGCGCCAGCAGGAGGGATCCAATAATTTCATGTCTGAATGTGCGATAGCAAGAGGTTCCACCATAATTAAATGCAAAGTAGTTCTTGTTGTTAAGCCAGTCGTGTTTGGTATCATAAAAAGGGTTGTATTTTTTGGAATTCATTTTTGCCCTAAGGGACCGACATGTTTATGGCTATGGAAACCTGTCCCATTCATGTTTGTTGGTTGTTGACATATGACAGAACTGCTCCACCCAAAAGCAAAAGAGTCAAGTCAAAGAGTTTTGTTTGCTACTTATAGGAAACTCTATATAGGTAGGTCCCTATATCGTATCTGAAGTAATATTCTATCGAAATATGAAGTTTATCCATTTTGTAAGTAAGAAATTCAGAAAAATCAAAATAAATCCCGTTAGATCATCATACACTTCTATTGTCTTGTCTATCAGTCACGTACAATGGTGGCGATCTTCCGCAACCACCTCTGAATCATCAGCGCCAATTGCCGAATGATACTGAGACATCTGCATTTCAAGCCTTCAAGGTCACATTAAATAGCCGCTGAACAACCTCGACCCATTTTGCTTTGAACATTTCTGGGCAGATTCCATGTTCCCCAGCTAATTATCCATTTTTTTAAGCAACTCAACTGGATCCATTAATTTCAGCAAAAGATAAAAGCTCTACGAAAAAGTTTTCCTATAACAAAAAAAAAAACTATAAGCTGCCTTCAGCGCCATTCACTTTCGAGCGGGCAGTAGGGGTGAACTAATCTAAATTTTCAATTCAAGCACTCCAAAATATCATCTGGTAACTCGTAACATTTTCATTGTACCTACCGCTTTTTGTGAGGTAAATTCGTCGAAAATTGGACACTAAATTTGTACGCCTATTTCAATTCTGTGTTCTATCATCTGTCGTATTAGAAACAAGCTGAATTTTTTAAGGAAATTTTGATAGGAAATTGGTGCAGGATTATACATTACCCACTTATTTTATGGTTTTAGTTTTAAAGCCGTTCATAAATGTTCGACTCCTTAAAGTATAGATAATAATATACTCATTCTTGTATATGTTTGAATTATCTAAGCTTAAGGAGGATTTGGAGATTCCCATTCTCTTAGGCGAGTTTTAGAAAACAAAAAAAAAAGTTTTGCCAACAAATATAGCTTTCAAGGAAATATGGAACTAAATAAAGTATTTTGTATGCCAACCTAAAAACTGTCATTAAAACAATTTCGAGAACGTCATTTAAATAAATAGGTACCTAGGGCCCCTAGGGGTATTCATGAATTTCAAGGTTTAAGAGCAGCTAAAGACATATAGCTGAAGAAGATGAAGATCTCCTTGGTCGCTTTGAAGAAAAAATTATTCTAGTTAATTTTGGTCCCGTTTGCGTTAAGTAGGTACAGCGACATTGACCTGGTCAGAAAAGTACGCATTGGTACCTATATTTGTGTATTAGGAAATGATTCTTGGGTAGATAATACTTGAAAATTAGTGAAAATAAAATGTAAACCCCTCTAAACAAAAGCAATATCATAAAGCTTGTTTAGGTATAGGCATTACCAATTTACATTCAACAGTCATGTTGCAACAGCTGAGGAATGAGTAAAGTTAAACATTTTTTGAAGGCTGAGTGGGGCAACACTGATACAATTTGATGTAGTAGATATCCACCTAGGTATATTACTTTGGGTAAATCTGATCCTTTTTATCCACTCTCGACAAAATTTAATTATACTACATTCAGTAGGCAAAATTCGATTTACCTACATTTTATCCTATCAAATATGATTGCTCTGTTATTGCACTTAAACAATATACCTATGTACCTACACGTAACCGGTTCACCAAAGCCTATACCTACCTATCTTATGTCTAATCAACGAACTTTTATAAAAGTGATCGTGTTTTTTACTTAGGCTTGGATATAGGTACACGACATGTATTATGTACCTACATGCCGCACATAGTACAATTTAAACCTAAAATAGCAACAACATTGTTTTTTTTACGTAACGCATTAAGAAAGTAATGTATTGCTACTGAATATATGAGAATGGATCCACACTTTTTAAGGTATATGTGTATTTGCGTAACAACGGCAATACAGAGTCCTTTTGTTGTCCTGTTGGCCTGGCACCATGGCACACGGTACAAATTCCAGACGGAAAGTCACTACAGAAATTACTTCCGATATATGAGTAGGGTAAACTGTGTTGTGTTTGTCTGTTTCGGATCTTGTAAAAACTTTTACCTCCGAAAATTGTAATTAATGTTCAATTGTCGTTGGTTTATTTTTATAGAACAGCATCGTAATACATTTCTACTTCCTGTAAGACATAGTCCAATTGGTTTATAAATGGCATGATCAAGGTGGGCACTCTAATATTAGAACCTCTTCGGAAATTACATAGTTTGCGCAACAGCTCCATATAGGGCACTAGGTCTTCATTTAGCTTTATAACAGCTATATTCAAAAGTATTTTAAATACAGGGTGTCCGCCGGGAAGGTGATACTAATTTGTTTTGCCGCCATTTTGGTAAACATTGGAAAACATTGGTCTTGACAGTTCATATTTGGCAGCCATGAAGTAGACACGTGGCAAATTTCTTATGGAAAAATATTCGATAAACCAACGTGTTTTAATCGTTAAAACATTTTATCAGACTCAATCATCGATTACTGTGACGATGACAAAGTTACGTGCAATTTTTGGAAGGCACATTTTAATTTGAATGGATATGTGAATAAACAGAATAGTCGGTTCTGGGCAATGGAAAACCCTCAAATTATTCATCAGTCACCTTTGCATCCATTAAAAGTTACAGTCTGGTGTGCAATTTGGTCAGGAGGAATCATTGGACCTTACTTCTTGGAGCGATATCGTGATATGATTGAAAACTTTTTAACGCCACAACTTCATGCTTTGGGCTTGATTAACATGTGGTATCAACAAGACGGTGCCACATCGCATACAGCCAGGATTACACTGGAATTACTGCGAGACCTCTTTCCACAACAAGTTATTTCAATAAATGGTGATGTTGATTGGCCTCCACGGTCGCCTGAGTTGACTGCTCCGGACTTATTTTTGTGGGGATATCTGAAAAGCAAGGTTTATGCATACAAACCAGAAACGCTTGAGCAACTCAAAGAAAATATTCGTGATGAAATTAATGAAATACCGCGTGAAATGTGTGAGAATGTAATGAAAAATGCGCTCAAAAGGGCTCGACATTAAATAAAACATTTATCAATATAAGATCAATTCTCATTCATTAAATCAAAAATTATAATCAAACAAAGTAGTATACCTTCCCGGCGGACACCCTGTACAAGATTGATCAAAAGAATGATGTCCCTGCTTACAATGGTCTCTCAAAAACCTGCAGTTACTTACCTATTAACATGAAGCGACTTGCGTGAGAGGCTGCAGCCTTCGATTCTCTGCGATCCTGGGCACGTTGCTTACAGTTTTCCAAAACAACCACTACGACATCAGCGATGGCTTGGTGTTCTCGAACCTGACCGCTGGATATCAAAGAGCCTCTAAACTGGAACAATATTTAATAAAATTGACTGCATTCACATCTTGTGCAATTTCGCAACTGTATCTTCTCTTCTTCTATTCAACATCTTCGTAAACAGGACCAGAGTTCGTCAAAACCACAAGACATTAGAACTTTTGTTTCCTTCTTCGAGTCATAAATCTTCAGTTTATCTCTGTTATCAAACTGAAGTAGCAGCGATTTCCTACGATCATTTTTCACCAGAGTACAACCTGTGGATTAGAATAAAAATTTGTCAGTGGAAAAATACGTCGGCTTTTAAATTACCCAAGGTGATTAAGCCTTGATGTATTGCGAAAGGTGAAGATTTTTTTTCAGCAGCCCTTCAACACTTTAATCGCACATAAATGTAACGCCTACTCTGTAGATAAACCATAAGCGGCACGCTGTTCACTTATAAATTTGTTTGAAATGCTTTTATGTTGGCACTAGGTTGATTTTTCTTAATAAAACACGTGAACAGCTTAAATATCCATCAAACTTTAAAACTCTTCACCAGACAAGTTTCACAAAAACAATAATTGTAACGTTTAGAAATTCTCTGTAGTGCCAAACAACAGACAGCCTACCCTGCTTGCGTTTCATGAACCGTTGATCAAGCACAAAAATAACACTAATAAGGACTGCCGCCAACCTCCTATTTTATCTGTATGCGTGATCAGATGTTAGATTTCTCACCGCAAGGGCGCAACGGTAACGGCCGCTCATACGACAAAACCAAACCAATACAACGAAAACGAGAATAACAGAGAAGAAAAACCGTTTCATTTCCAACAATGGGGTGGTGGTTGGCAGCCTAAATAGCCATGAACTTCATTCCGTCTGCGTTTGATCAACCAGATCCAGTCGCCACATAAGGGATGAATCATGAATAGTCTCATGCATGCATGCATATACTATAGGTCCTTCTGTGAGTGTGTGTGTGTTCGTATGGCACGTTACGTTGCACCTTTGTGAGTTTTTCCTTTATTTTGTTGGTGTTGTTGTTTCTTTTTCTCCACGTTATCGTTCGTCGCCCCATGAGCCATGACATTACAGTACAAGACATCAGGCACGCGACACAGATACCCAGCAGCTGTCCTCCTGCCAGGACACACAAATTAGACAGACGTTCGGTCGGGACGGTACTGCAGTCGGTGAAGTTAAATTGTGAATTATACTCGTGTATTGTATGTGCAAAGTTTATTAAGTTTTCAATCGTGATTTAATTGGAAACTCGCTCCACCACGATCAACAAAGGGCAATGGCCACAATCGGCATTATGGCCTACGGTATGCCGCCCAATTTGAAATCCAAGAACACCTTCAATAAGATAACCATAACGGCCAACAACAACGTCAGCAGCAACATAGTCGGCAGTATTTTAAGTGAAAGCTCGAGTAATAAACTACTGATCAACGGTAACTCGATTGTGAAGAAAATCAAAGACTTTGGCATGATCGGCAGTGTTAACAATAGTGGCGGCGTTATTATGAGAAAAAAGCAGAAACTCGTCCCTCTCAGTGAGTCGTGCAGTGAGAACATAGCAGTGGCACCTCTGCCGCCGGCGAAAAAGTTTAAAATCGCGACTAAAAGTGTGGAACAGAAGCCGCCAGTTAATAGCCAATTGAAGAACACGGTGGGCACCGGTACCGTGGGTACTCCAGGACGAAAGGGCTTGCCCGCCCCACAGGCTGTAGCTCGACGCAACGCACGCGAACGAAACCGCGTCAAACAAGTGAACAACGGATTCGCCGCTCTTCGGCAGCACATTCCCGAGGAGATCGCTCTGGCGTTCGAAGCTGCTGGTGGCGCCAACCGAGCCTCGTCCAAGAAAATAAGCAAAGTGGAGACGCTCCGCATGGCTGTCGAGTATATTCGCGGTCTGGAGAAACTGCTCGGCTATGAAATACCGCCCGTTTCGCCCATCTCCGGAGATGATGGGTTCACTGTGATAAAGGACGAATTCGGACCGACCTCACCGATCAATGATAACTTCGATAGCTATGACGACAACAGCAGTGCTGGGGACCAGGATCTATCCCAAATCGCTGACAATCTGCCCAATATCACCACCCTAAATGGGCTGCAGTACATTCGGATTCCTGGAACGAATACCTATCAACTGCTGACCGCCGACCTTTTTGACAACGAAGAAAACTTCAGTCCTCTTATCGATGCTAATTGCTATCCCAATGACGATATAATGGACGAGGAGATTCCCGTTTCCATGCTAGCAGCAGTTGCACCTGCATCGACCCCGTCCGGAATGCCGCTGCCTACCTCAACACCGACGGTCACATTGTCGCCGCCAACAAGAATTTCGTCCTCGTCATTATCACCTGCGGCCGGTGGTATTTTACTGCAGCAAGCCATGCCTGGGTCGCGTGGCAACAACGATCACTACATGATTCCGCCACAGTTTCAGACGATGCACGAAGGTGGCCCCCATCTGCAGGCAGATCTTCGCCTGGCACGTGTTAAGGTTGAACCTTCGGATGTCGTATACCATCAACAACATTTGCTAGATAATTCGTCACCCCAACTGGACGGTCAAGGATATTACTTGACGACATCGTCGGGCGAAAACAGCAACGAGGAGCACAGTCTCTACGAGGGTGTGGTGCATCTGAAGAAGGAGTTGCACGATGTTATTTTAGATAGCTCGACTGCAGCACTCTCCGATGAGAGCATGATGGACGCAATAGATTGGTGGGAGGCCAACACCCCCAAGTCCGAGGGTGGACACATTATGTAGCAGTGGTACATTCCCGTCGAATTTTGTTAGGTAATTAAACTATATAATATTATTAAAGGAAATTGTTAAGAAAAATCTATTCTGTTTCTGCATGAGGAAAATGCTATAAATTATGAAGTAAAACAAGAAAACGCTTAAAGAAATATTTAATTTTATTTTAAATTATTATGTAATGAAAACAAAATGAGGTAAAAAAGTTATAATTATTTATTTATAAAAAAAAAACTTGTACATATATCCACAAACAAACCGAAGAAGCTAAGTTATAAAGAATTGCGAGTAAATTTAAATTATTATGTTCCACAGACCTAAACACATTTACGGCTAAGTTTTTTATTTAATTACTTATTTCTATTTATGAATTACTCCTTTAATTTTTAAGTTGTACATGTGTATCTTCCAGTTAATAAAGGCAACATCTATTTAAACAATTTAATTAGCCAGTGATTTTGAATAATAAGCTTAAAGTAATTTTCAGGATTAAAATGGTTTGCAAGAATTCGTTTGGGTTGAGGTGAGTAGAAATTCCTGTCATAAAATGCCGGACTCAAGACGTTTGTACTATAAGGTTCGTTCGGGTACTTTTTGCAAACGTAAAATTATTAAGGATCTGTTAAGAAACTGTGCGAATGCGACCACGTACTGAGAAAATTGAAAAAAATGAGAGAGAAATCCATTTCTCTTCATTTCATTTTTTGTAATTTTCTACTCGCCGAATTTCGAGTTACTGAAATATTAAAAATTAAAACTGACAACTAAGGGACAGCTCAAAAGCTTGACAATTAAAACTCTATTTATTTTCGTCTTCAACGATGTCGGAGGAAGAAGTTGTGATTGAATGTTCTCCTAGAACATATCAGCGCATTAAAAATGATAAGTTTAATAGGTATTTAGCTTATAAAAAATTCAATTTTGTAGATGCTGCATTTTACGATAATGTCGAATGACATTTCTTAAACTTTTTGCAAGAAACCCGGTCACGTACTTCTCTTGAAATTGAGAGATTTCTCTCTCGATTTTTGATATTTGACATTTGACATTTTTCTATGCTAAAAGTACACGAACGAACCTATAGTTAGGAAGTTTTTATACCTTTTGCAAGGTGTTCTCTTTATCAAGCAGATATCGTTCATGTGGAATTGGAATATTTTCGTGATATTTGTTGCCCACATAAAAATCGTTTATATGGAACACCAGAATATAAGCAGCTAGCAGCTACTTGTACAGAAGGAGTCGTCCCTGCTTTCATGGTTTGGTCTAGTTAAACGAATCAACTCGACTTTCAAATCATGGAAGTGGTAGTCCCAGGCTAAAATTAATGCTCTAAAGCTATAGACGTTTTTTAAGTAAATAAACAAGGCTATATAAGAATTTTGTTTTTAACAAATAAATGTTTGCGTTTCGTTGTAGTTGAAATGTAATATAATAATACTTTTTAGCAAATGCGATAGGTATATAAAAGGTACCAAAAGCAATAATTTCAAGTTGGGTGTGTTTTTATTTTACTTTGACAATAAAGTGGGATAGACAGAAATTTCGTATGGATTCCAATTATAGAAGTATGGAGTCCTAATAGGCTACATATTTTGTCAGCCAACGGATGTCAGACATTTTACCAGGAAATATATTTATTTTTTTGGATATTCTTCAATTATAACACCACTGAAAAGTGATGATTTGGACCAGTACCATCTACTTCTACACTATTGAACACATAACTGTTAAAGCCAATTCATTTATGGAGCTCATTATACTCCTTGCAGAACTCCGCCTTTGCTGAAGAGTTTGCCTACATTAGTACAATTGCAGTGTGAGATAATTTCCAACAAATCGGTAAACTAATTTATTTATAGACTTTTTAATGTTTTACAGTTCCCGATATTTAGCTATATTTTCATGTTTCCTTTGGTGCTTTTTTCCATGAGTTGGAGTTTTGTCTTAACACCAAATAAAGTACAGAGCGGGCTGGTCTAAGGAAGTTACATTTGGGGACTTTCGGATACTGAGTTTATGCAGTACAACAAAAATTTTTATTGACTGGAGTTACGACCGCGTAAACTTCACTTGACGTGTCGACTAAATTTCAACTTGATTGTCAACTAAGCGTTTTAAGGTGCTTAATATATAGTTTATTTATATAACCTTGTTATAACCTAATTCCACCCTTTATGTGCATCTAAACACCTTTTCCAATGACGTTGCACCTTGTTATCCATTTATTAGGGCGGTCATTTATTAATAACGTTGCCAATAAAAATTTACACAATTCCCTGAAGGTTTGAGGTAGTTGAATGTTCCCTTAATTTAACTGTCAAATCCTAGAACTCCATTTTCAGCAATAAAGCCTACTACAAGGAGTTAAAAACGTTTGTTTGCTAAGTCTGATAGTCAATGTTGTCCGAATTTGTATTGGCCTCGATTTCAATTGGCGTTTATGGAAGGCGTTACAAAAAAATGTATTCAAATACTTTTCGACTGAGACCCTAAATTCACAATTCGATTTTAAGGCTTACGTAGTTAAGTATGTTACGTTACAAACCAATACTAGCTTTACATTCAGCGGTCGACCTCGAAAGACTAGGGCTTGGAATGTGTCCATAAAGATTCGAATCAATCGGAAGGAACTTGCAGACTTGCAGTAATAGATGAGCACTTTATTTTATTTTAAATGGTAGGCACTCTTACAAGTTGCTTCAATCGTGTTTAGGATAGACAATCTCTGGCATATAATATCCGTAGCTTTTGGTTGCTACATATTTCTGCAATTTCAAGAATCGAAATATGTACTAGAATATGATGAAAGGGTGTCCGGATTACGAACCGAAGAAAAGAGTGATATACCTACGGCAGTGATGCCAGACTTTTCGGACTGACTTGCCCACGACAATCAAAAATATCCTATTTGTATCCCGTTGTTAGAAAAACCCCACGATATTCCACGATATTCAATTCTAGTGGTATTTCCTTAGAGTCAGTAATAAAAACACTCTTTCTTTGCCCTTTTAGCTTATTTCGAAATGAATGCCCGCGAAATGGGTAATTACCCATACGATCTGGCATCACTGATGTCCGGGTCCCTGAGAAAGTTCTTCTTGGGAACCGTAAAACCTGTTTAAGTCACCGCATTTGAATAATAAATAGGAAGAAATATTTTCTTAAACGTTAAAAAATTAAGTGAGACTTTATTGCAAAAATGAGTTTCTTTTGTTATTTAAAACATTTACGTTTTAGTCTTATCATAGAACTTGCATCAGTGACTGCATTCCACCCATTGAAGCGTAATGACGTCATCGTCACCGTCATTAAGGGATTTTAGAAAAAATTAAGCAAAATTATTTCAAAACGTACTTATTTTTAAAATAGGACCTACTCTAAAATTACACGTAAAAGTCGACTGATTTAGGAACAATCACCAAAATGGCCATTTAATGCGCTTTGCGGAAAATTATCCTTTTTAGGTGTCAGGTTACAATGTAAGTCACAAATTGTTCTTGGTAAATACTTTCCTACTGACTATTTTAAGCCTCATAAATAAGAAAATAAACTGAACCTTTAATACACCTGCGCATACAACTGTGGACTGTGATTGTATTTTTTTAACTTTTTCCATTACTTAGTAAGAGAAATTTATTGTATTCGAAAAAAATTTCGAACTCGAGAATTTAATCAATTCTGACTAAAAAAAGTTAGTCGCAAAATTCTGTCCGTCTGCCTGTCTGTCTGTCTGTATGTCCCGAGGCCTACAGCCTAAGCGGCTGCCCGGATTTCGATCAAACTTCGGATTAGGAGTTTGGGGGCTTACAGTTCGGGGCCATTTTTTTTTTTGCATTGTAAGGTGTAACCTCAATATTAATGGTATTTCCCATATAAAATTTTCATTGTTTGATTTGTTCGAAAACGGCTCTAACGATTTCTACCAAAATTTAAAGCTTAAGTGGGTGAAGTTAACATAACTGCATACTCAGTTTTCAGCTAAAAAATCGAATAACGATACTTTTGAAATTTGGCCATATCTCGAATATGGTCTATACGATTGTAACAAAAATTCATTTCGAAGGTAATATGGTAATTTCTATCTTAATGGCGAACACAGTTTTTCTCTGCAGTATCTTAAAATAAATTTGTGAAAAAATTCATTTTAGAAAATTTTTGTTTCCTTTAGTTTACTAGAAAACGGCAATAACGATTTTTACCAAATTGCAAACATAGAGTAAAATTGATGTTTCCAAAATGATTGCGTCCTTAATTTTCAATTCGAATCGCCGAAAAAACAGTTCATATCTCAAAAACCCCAATTTCTATTTCGATAAAGCTTTAAAAACCAAGTAATGCTTATATCCCGAACAATAACATTGTACTCGGCTTTCAGCTAAATTGTTAAGCAATAGTATTTTTCAAACTAGACATTGCAATATTTATTACTGTTTTGTCTGTCAAATTTTACAAAAATCACTCTAACGATTTTGACCAAAATACATACCAAAGATAATATAAGTATTTTAAATAAGATCCCGTACATAGTTTTTCTCAAAAAGTTCGAACAAATCAATTTCTTAAACATTTCTCAAAAATTACTACCAAAATTCCAATCTATATTCACATATTTTCGGTATAATTTTGAAATAATAACAATGCCTCAACTTCCAATGAAAGTCCAATAACAGCTACGTAAGACTTATTTTTATCAAATATTAACAATTTTTCAATCATATTGAATATGCACCCTAAAAATATTTCCAACAACTTGGAGCTTACACGTTCGACCCAGTCGTGCACTTTATTTATAAATATTACATGAGGTATTTGTAAGCATTTACTAAATTAGTACATGGATCTGGTCTATCGCTATAGGTACCTAGTGAAAATAGTTTACTTAAGAATAATAAAATCAGAGACTAACATTTTCACCCAAGCCATCGGTGATTGTAAATATAAGAACATAATCAACATTCGTATAGGCATTCATATTATATTGTTATTCCCACCACGTCCTGAACGTCTGAACCCAAAAAAAAGGACACTAATGTGGTTTTATAGTCGAACAAATAGGAGTGCCTCCTTAATTATATACAGAGCAGCCATATTGTACGTTTGCATAATGTTCTCATGACTTTTTTGTTTGGTTGGGAACTTGTTCTGTCGCCTTGAATATATAACACAAAATATATTCAAGGGGTTCTGGAATACCTGACAGCAAAATAAAGAAAACCTATATGCTAATTTTCTGTACCTATTTCTATACTGTTGAGGGTACATACTGTCAGGAAGTGATCCTCAGTTTGACTCCTGCCCGCCCCTTTGGTTCCAAGTTCCAACATGGCAAGTTTTTTGAATATTAAATAATTTGTCAGCATTCCATGTAGGTAGTTTTAGGTATGTGTAGTTGTATACCTAATTATTATAACGTGTTGTGCCAAGCGTTGTGTGAGAAAGTCGGTTTGCTTGAGCAATCCACAACTCGGTTCAAACAAGATGTCCTAACCTGACTCTAGATTTTAACTGATCTTTTGGAGCTTTCAACATAAACTTCCCCTCGGATTCATGCGATATGAGTTCTAGCTCGCTACTCCCTGACCCTAAGGTAGCCTAAGTATAGTAAAGTTTCTAGGAGTCGTTTCCCACAATCCCACATTTATATTCAACTCTGTAATCACTGTGATTTATCTTTTACTTTACATCACATAAGAATTGTAAGCGTTGCCGAATTTAGAGTTGCACGTGGCGAATATGCCTGGTGGGACCAACCGGCGTCCACTGATCCATAAAGTCATTTAGACATAGCAACGATTAGGTACAAGAGAAATTCATACGTACAAATCAATGGTAACCATTAAATGGTTCCGAAGCTATGAACTCTTAAGGAAAGTTCTCGTTGCGTAACTTAAATTTGATAGGTATTTTTCGTGTCTGCTGTCATTTTTGTGTTATTTAAAAAATTACTGCGTCAAAATGCTTGCCTCAGCTGTCGTTTTTTTTTGTAAGAAACACTGCGAGGCACGTGGTTCCATAAAACTCCGACAGTAAAAGCACCTGGACTTTAATGACTACGTTTCAGCAACATTTCCAAAATCATTATTGGGTGCCTTGCCTATACACTATACTGATGCTCATTCATCGATATTTCGACAACACCCTTTCATCGAATTTAAATCCTTCGTAATACAAATAAAACAGAACGCTCCCGAAGGTCCCGCGTACAATAGGAAATCGTAAACCAGTCCAATCAGTGCACGAGACAAACGGTACAATATTATTTCATCTGTTTCTGCTTCAAGGCCCATCATATTTTTGGGGCGTGTTAAATTACATCTAACTGTGTATAGATAGCACCGTTGCCATAAAATATCGTCCTCTTCGTAAAACGAAGCTAATTTCTCGCTGTCAGATAATAAATCTAACTGTATCACGAAATGGGAAATATGAAAAATAACTGCAAGAAAATGAAACCAGGTTTGCGTAATACGGGTCTGTGAAAAAAAAAAACTCCCAAAACTGTGTCTTCTTCTGTTGATCCTTCATCATCGAATCGATCGTATTACCTGTACTGGCGCTGCCTTAGTTTGCGTAACAATGGGAAATAATTTTCCACCTAAGATGCGTTCTGGCAGTTGTTTTGTTGGGAAGCACGACATCGATCCGTAATTAAGGAGCATTTTGCATGCATCCCTTCGGCATGCGTTTAACGGCAGATGATCGGACACAATGTGCATCTCGATTCGACAATAATTCGAGAACGCATTCCATGCAAGGATATCCTCTTCAATTTCGCCTGAATATACATATAGGGACAATGGATCAATTTTTTTCTACAGTCAAGGTAAGGACAATGGATTTGCATCATCATTTTGTTGGGCTGCGAAGCGAAGAAGGTGAAGAAGAAAATTGTCCTTTCAGAGGCCATCACTTTCTTCATCTAGATGAGATAAAAGCATTTGCCATCAAGGACCACCATACATAGAGGTACCTTCATCACCTCGACTAGACCTAAGAAATCTGATTTTTTTTTTTATTTTGCAAAGACTCGATGAAAAAATAACTACGAGGGATCTTTCGATCCATTATACTTTCGAGAGAAAGGAAGAAATTTTCCCCAAATCATTTTCATTTTATTTATCTTCCTTTCGAAGATTTTTGCTTGAAAGGACATTTTCGCTTGTCCCAGGTATAGCACACAAAAGTTCATAGAGTTCATTTTTCATTACCATTCTGTTGTGTTTTGTGTTCGTGTCCTTATTTCGTGGGATGGTTTTTTTTTATAGCGTGCTTTACCAGGACAAGAGGATGCACTTTGAGTTTCCCACGATGGCAAGAGAGATTCACACGTGAGACTCGAGAGTGAAAACAAAAACAAGGGAAAGAAGTTAAAATGCACGGGGATCGGCCAAGGCAGTGTCCTAATAGGAAGTGTACCGTATTTCGTCCGTATATAACCACTTTGGGAATATGTGTATATATGCTGTATGCATATGAGTCCTTTTTAATGATCAAGAACTGTCACTGCCGATAAGATAGCAGGATCTATTTTGGGTATAGGGGACATGCGCTGTTATGTGATGTCACGGGGGTATTGTGCCGTATGGCTACCGAAAACACTTATGGTGAGTCATATGCCATTAATGTCGTCCTCGTCGCCGTTCTTCCTGTTTACTTTGAATGAAGTTTTTGTGTGAAAACAAAATAGAAACTCAATTCATATTGTACCAAGGGCCATTAATTTTATTTAAAAAAATGTTGCTTTGGATTGATTTTATTTGAATAGCGGAGAAGGGCCCATTAGTGAATAAAAATGGGAAAGAGTCACGCAATGAAGAGTATGAACCTGTGGTGCTGTTAAAACAATAAAATGGAGTAAGTGTGTGAAAATGCATAGATCGGAAGTTTTTGTTAACCATTTCGTAGGGAACCAATTTTTTTTTAAATTACTTCTTAGGTAAATGGTAAGTCGACCGGACAGATATACATACTTGCAAACTTTCAATAATTAAGTTCCCTGCGCAAAGGTATAAATATGTGCACGGCTGGGTCGAACGTAGCTTTAGTTTACTTTTAAAATGCTACAATTAAAACTTAAATTTGTGTTCTCTCTTTTGTTTTATTTTACTACGAAAGGTGTAGCTTATTTAAATGCAATCAGCGTTACCACTTGTACTACACATGTAGTATCTACTGTGCTACATATTTGCTGGATTTTTCAACGCCGTACTACATACTATTTACATCGTTACCCTAATGTACTACATTTCTTAAGATCCGTCTAACCATTTTACTGTTTTACGAACAACAGTTCGAATTTAGCCCCTTTTGCTTTTGTAACTAAATAAATAGATTTAAAAACTTGGCATAGGGCAAATCTTCAACTCGCACACAAAGATATCGCAAGGAATGGAAAAACCAATTTTCGTGGGTCGAATGTAGGTCTGGCAAACGCTTTTGTCGCGCTTGTCAGAAGTCATTTGCTTGCAATATGACTTTGCTTTTCAGACAAGAACTTCCAATTATAATAGTGTAAAACAACTCCAAGTGTGTCCGACTGTTTTAGAAACATAACATTTTTTTTTTTTTATACTACTTAATTTAAATTTCAATAGGAAAAAAAACAGGTACTACATTTTTTTGTCAAAATGCTACATTTTGTTGGCTTACGTACTACATTTGCTAAAGATTTTAGTGGCAACGCTAAATGCAAGGCACTATTTCTTCGGTTTCATTCATTTGTGTAGACATGTAAACCAACAACTCTGTGCCTGGTTAATTTTAAGCATTTGTGACAAAACAATTCATGCGGAGATTCAGCTGTACGGAAATCTACTTTTCATTTGTTTTATACTTTATAAAGATCGGTTTCGCAATAACTCCGTACAGTAAGACTAAACACCTGTAGCCTATATCCTGTAGCCCTCTTAAAGAGAATTCAAATCTAATTGTACTCAGAGTCTCAGAGGTATTAATGTTTGGATATGGCATAAATGGGTAAAGGTTTAAATCGTCGGCGTGTCACGATAGTTATGTCAGTGTTTTTGTTCCCAACGTATAAATTACGAAGGAAAGCCAAAAAACAACCTTGGGAAACCGCGTTAAATTGATTTAAACAAATATTTCCTGCATACGTACATAACATACAATCACCGATTAAAAACTGAAGAGTACATGACGTTTGGTTGTTGGTGTTGACATTATACTCGTATATTGTGAAAAAGTACAAAAATACTAGCAAACCGACCTCATACGAAACAATGGTGACCATCCGATGAGAAATCTTTAGCGAAAAGCTAAAGTGATGTTTTAAACAAAGCTTTCGAAAACCTGGAAAATATGTCTTTTGAAAGAGACTCGTTGTTAAAAATATCTTCTAACCAAAGCAAAGCAGAGAACACGGTGCAGGGAAACAAGTCCACGGGAATTATAGCTCCACATGCGAATTGAAACCACTCCGATTGGAAAAAAAGTCCACTTGATAAAAGTGTGGGTATATCCCACTTTAATTGGGAATTAGCTCTCCTATGCTGTTAGAATTAAACGCACGTTTTGAAAGTACAAGTGAGAATCAACTCCAATCTCTCGGGAATTTCTCACTATTACATTATCTAAATGCAAAAAACTTAAAACATATCCTCACAATCGAAATACAATAAATGTTTAAGGTTCCTTCAATTATTAGACAAAGATTGTGAGAATTTGGTTTTAAGTTTTCCATAATTAGATAAAGTACCTAATAGCGAAAAAAAAGTTAATTTAAAAAACCAAAAAAACTCGACTGACTGTAAAAAAGAAGAATTATGAACAAGACGCATTTAAATACTTATACCTAACTAATTGACAATCAGAGACTATATACCTACACAGTCTAACAAATATATGTGTGGGTATTGAGTACCCTCCGACTACTAGGTAGTTATAAGGTAGTTAAATGCGTCTTGTTCATAATTCTCTTTTTTTTTACAGTCAGTCGGGTTTTTTTGGTTTTTTAAATTAACTTTTTTTTATTTTATCTTTTTAGCCTATGACACTCCGGGGAAGAATACGAATATTATGATACCTCACTCTTCAAAATCGGTCAAGCCGCTTAGGCTACAGGGTGTCCCGTAGGAACGTACATAGGATACGCGCGAAACACATAACCCTCCCTGTGTCCAGTCGGGTAAAAAGCGCGAATTTGATATTTTGTTCTAAAACAATAGGCCTATTTTTTTGAGCTCCCATCTCAGCAAAGCAAAGTAAAGTAGGATTTTCAGCACGCAATTACAACAACTACGCTCTACTTGACACTTTGAGGAATCATTGCGAAATAATGGAAGCTTCTCGAAAAAGTATGCCCCTAGAATTTGACTTTAAGGAACGTGCTAAACAGTTACGTTGCAACCGTAAATATATTTCCGTCTTCTCCTTTTTCATGCAAAAGTCATTTTCTGAGACTCCTAGTCTCCCGGAGTGTCTTCGTTAATACGGAATAACTTTTTGCTAACACCAAATGAGTCCCAATATGTCCTCTGCAGACATTTAATATCATATTCTACACCAACTTAGCCGCGGAAACCGCATAAGCCTCTTTTCATAAATAGAACAAACTTGATACATTTCCAATTTAATTTTTTTTAAATAATTGGACAAGCTTCTGATTTCGGCGTAAGCCAGCAGTCAGGGCTACTGTAAAAACTAGGTGCAGTATCTGTGTAGAAGGAGAACGGATTGCAAGGACACTGCAGCAGCATAAAGTTAAAAATGCAATCAAGATAATAGAAATTAAGACTTCTGGTTCAATAAGGCAAAGTGGTTGAAGGCGCCCTCAGTGGGCTAATGGAATCATAAGCATAGGTACCAAATTTGGTCTCGATAAACTCAAAACCAATCACTAACGATCCCAGCAACTAGACTGTGTAGCTAAGTACCTACACTTCAAAGATGGAAGACCACCAACGGTAAGGCTCTTTGATCTTCAGTATATATTTCCAATCTTTCTGTTAGGTACATTTTATGAAGCTACAAGTACCAACCAAATATGTATACTACTGAAAAGAGAAGAGTTTCGTCCCCTCTATCAGGCCAAGCAAGTTTTTTTAACCTTCATTTCGCATACAGAAAAAGCGTATGTATATAGGTACTTGCTTTCAACTTGACATTTCATCACCATGCACTAGAAACGAACACCATTATTCCGCTCTACAGGTTTTCATGTCCTTTCATTGAAATATGCCCGAATAAAAGCCACCTTATAATGCTCACAGCAATGTGCCGACGTCAAGTCTCCCCTCATTTGTGTACTTATTCTGCGCAGTGCCAGTACACCATTTCTATATGAGTTGAAAAGAAAATGACATCGGCATGCAGAGGCACACATGCGCTGTAGCTGTTAGGTACCCATGTTGTATTTGTATACCATTGAACCTGAAACTAATCCCTGACATTTAAAAAAAAAAAAGATCCAACATAGCAACTCTGAAATTCCCCCTCAACCATGTCCACATGGGGTACCCTATACCAGTACTGTCGCGCGATAATTGTTAATCCACTGGCACAAATATGTCCTTCCGGTTCTCCAGCTTAATGATACATCCTCACCCTCAAATGAAAATCGTAAAATTTCTTGCATTACACATTGTTGATCGTCGATTTCGCTTTCGGCAACAAATTGTTGCTGTATTCTTTTGAAATCAATACACATTTCCGGTGAAAGGTTGACAATCCTTTCGATTTCGTTTGTATTTGCCACAAATTTTGGAAAAAAGGATTTTTCACTTTTTCGCTGCCATACAAAAGGCCATCATTGTGTACTAAAAATGAAGGGGAAAAGGATTTTTCGTAAACAGCTATTCGTTACAGTTATCGCAATTACCGAAGAGACGGAAACGTCCATTGTACATGCCATTGGGACTTTCAATGAAATAATGAAAACGAATGCAGCAGTGTACCTGACACTTTGGAATCCAATTTTCAGGACGATAAATCTAGGGGGATGAAACGCTGCATTAATTGGATTTTTCCTTCTGCGCCAAAAAGAACAAATATCTAAAATGGAACAAAGTGCAAATCTCTGTTCGCTGGATAGTATTTCAGGATTGCTGGTGGGATTTTATTTTCCCAGGATTATTTCTCATTCCAGTGATCGATATCGAGTATGAAAATGAAATTTTACTCCCTAATGGCCTAATCTATAATTTGTTACTTGCATTTTTTATCCGATGGATAATAAATTTAATTTCCTTCCTTTGGGAAGTAGGGCTACATTTTGATCTCTGCGTAGGTAGAGCCGTATCATTCGCGACAACTTTGAAGTTATGCCTTATCAGAAGGTGGTTGTTTAATGTTTCATACTTCATCGGCGAACGAAAACAATGACGATTACGTAACACTTTTGGGTAGTTGCTTAACCCTGTGATTGTTGCCAGTTTTAATTTAAAAATAAATGCAAAAATAAGTTTATGCTCAAGGAAAAACATGATACAGTAAAACCCGCTTATGTGAAATGACAAAAATCATTAACCGGGTTTTTCAGTTAAGCGAACCGCGGATAACTGAAAAAAATTTCAGCTAAGCGAACCTGGGATAACTGAAAAATAGTTTCGGTAAAGCGGACCCTGGACAAATTTTTCATCAAAACGAATCCGTAATAATAATGAATAAATATATAATATTTAATTAAGTTAACGAAACAAACTTAATCCATTTATTTAAATAAATAAAATAAATTTTAAGTTTAAAATAATCAAATTTAAGTATTTATTAACAAAATTTTAAAACTAACAATTTCTGGGGAGCTGAACTTAAAAGTAAAACAACCCTATTCAAATCAAATAAACAAAAAATATGCATAATCTCGCCAGAATTTACATCTGTCATTGTCAGAGGTAGAGTGGAATGTGGAAGGTGAATAATACAATAAATGGATGCATTCAACGCCTGCTCGTTACTTTTTGCCTTTTTTCGATTCATGTAGCATGTGTTTACATTCATTACATTGTTTTATTTAAGCGGAGTTTTTTCTACGAAAAATTATAATGTTTTAAATGAATTGTATTTCAGTTATCCGAGCTTTTCGCTTAAGCTGGTTTCAATAAAGCGGAGTTATTTGTATGGAATTTCTTGAAAAATACAAGGGGATTAATTATAAAGTTTAAATGAGCGGGTTTCTCAATTAAACGGGTTTCAGTTAAGCGGGTTTGACTGTAGCTACATAACGGCACGGGACTGAATTAATAAATAAATGAATGAAGACTTATCAACATGTATTCATGATTCGATGCGGAAAATTTAAATTGGAAAACTTATGGGAAATGAGTTGGATAGATAGAGTCGTCTTTAATAGATAAAGTGCCAGCATGAAAGTCACCACAATCTGAAAATATTGAAGGCGTGTGCAAATATAGGCACCAGCTAGTGTGACCACCTGTACGTAAATGACACGTACATCAGTACGTTAATTTGATTTTATTTGTACTGTGTACCGAGATATATCTTAACATCACGAAAATGTTCGTAATTTGAAGCAAGGGAATATTGTTGTACTTAAAATGTACACCAACATGAGGAAAAGAACGAAGAAAAAGTTCTGTTTGCTTCTCGAAACACTAGAAATACAAGGTGGCGCAAAAGTAATCCTCCTATCAGAAAATGCTATAAATTTTGCGATTGGCCCCTAATGTCAGTTCTGTTTTGACATTTGTGTAGTAAACACATGCGAAATACACGTTAATAAACAATGTTACGCTACACTGCTCCAGAACGCGGAATATTGGTGACTATTTATTTGAGCAATAATCGGTCGGTGACTTTGGCACAACGTGAATTTCGTCGCAGATTTCCTAGCCGTCCAACGCCTACTGGTGAAACACTGCGACGTTTAGCTTTTGGGGCACTGAAAATCCGCGTGTAATCCACGAAGAGCCATTACACCCGCTCAAAGTCACTGTATGGTGTGCTGTTTTCGCTGGAGGAGTCATCGGACCTTTTTTCTTCGAAGACGTCGCGGGCCAAACGGTTACTGTGAATGGTGAGCGCTACAGAGCAATGATCAACGAGTTCTTTTTGCCGCAACTTGATGAATTGGGATTGGAAAACATGTGGTTCCAACAGGACGGTGCAACGGCACACACTGCACTTGCCACAACCGATATGCTGAAGGATGGATTTCCCGGACGCCTAATCTCCCGTTTTGGCGATTTGCACTGGCCAGCAAGATCGCCTGATTTGACCGCTCCAGACTTCTATTTGTGGGGCTTTTTGAAGTCGCGAGTGTATGTCAACAAGCCTCAGACTCTTGCAGCTCTTAAAGACAATATCCGTCAAGGATGTGAGGACCTATCGCCGGAAGTTTTGGCCAAAGTGATGGAAAATGCCATAAAAAGGGCTCAAATGACAATCAACTGTGGCGGCGGCCATTTACATGGCATTATATTCTCGACTTGATGTAAAAAAAATTAAAAGACCAAATAAAAATAATCCACAAGAAGAATCTAAGTTTTTCATTTTTTTTTTTAAATTACAGCCAAAAAACATCGGAAGGCTATTTTTGCGCCACCTTGTAATGTCACGGAATATAAAACATCTGGCTAGAATATAACAGGCTGAATGAGTCACCTCTGTGCGAACTTACTTCAGAAATGCATTAAGAAACAAATTTATATTGACGTTATCCATTTGTTTCACTTGTTGATCCAGTAGCGGTGTTAGGGTAGGGCGCCGGGCATAAAGGGGCGCCAATCGAAATTAACTCTAAATCAGATATTTATGGTTGTATGCTGTGTGATGAGCTCATTAGTCTAAAACGGTTTTTGCCTGATCAGAATGTGACCACATGTTCCTGCTTTTGTTTGAAATTTTACTAAAGATCGAAACTTACAAGAACTTACCCATCTGCAAGCCACTTTAAAAAATACTTTAAGAAGCTATTTGAATGGAACTCAAAATTACACCAATTGTAATGAACTGAACCTTCCCACTTATCCCGATAATTAGCAAACCGCTTTAATATGGCAGAATTAGCAGGAACCATCCACAGAAAGTTGCATACCAAACGCTTCGTGATAAAAAATTAAAATTTCATAAGTTGAAGTATACGAAGCAGATTTTCATCAGTGGTAGGTGATGAGCAAAAATGCCGCAGTATACCATAAACGCGGCCTGACGATCCTCATTTAAAATATTCTGCACCATTATTAACTTTCTCAACTATTTTGGGAGTGTATTTGACGCCGACAGCCCAACCTACTTTATTAACAAAACAAGGTATCTGCGCAAGATTAAAACTTCAAGGACTCAGGGCATTTCGGCAATATAAATGTATCTAACGGTCGATTTCATATTTATTTAGTGCATTTTGCAATCATATGAACACAGCTTACTTTAGCCTAGGGTCTTATGTTACCAGCTATCCACGGTAGGTACGCAGCTATCTTAACGTATATTCCCGGAAAACTTGAACCGCAGTTCGAAGCACCAGCCGATACAATACCATACTGAACATACCGACCTTCATCACGACGGGGCTCATGGGCAAACATCGGTCCGCCAGAATCACCGGTACACGTGTCGACGTTATTTTCACTACCAGCGCATAGTTGCTGATCTGTTATACGAATCAGTTTGTTGATCTGTTGACAGTAAGCGTTTTCCCTCACTGGTACTTCAGCTGTTTGTAAAAGATTCGCTCTCATTCCGTTTTCTATTCGACCCCATCCAGCAATTATCAGTCGACTAGAAGTAGCCAAGGCCATTTGTGATTGGGGTGTGCTTGGTAAACATATGGGTTGTATGCTGTCTAAGCAAAAAAATAGTTCAAAAATAACATACCGCTGTTAAAATGTGCGATGTACACTTACTGCTGAAGACCACCTTGGCATTTAGGCGAATGAGACCAATGTCATTGGAAAACTGGCTTGCACTGAAATCCTTATGGTAGATGGCTTCTGCGATATCAATCTCCTGCACTGGTGGGGCACAAATTCGGCCACTAAGTTCACAATCGATTGTTTCATTCAAATTGTGTTCACCCAAACGAACGGCAACTCTGTTTTGAGAGGTAAAGAAAATTATTACTTGAGTATCAAAAGTCATAACTCAATTTCAACTGTGGTGACTTACAAGTTCCTATTCCGAACGCGAATGCAGTGGGCGGCCGTTATAACATATTGATCACTGATTAGCGATCCTCCACACTCCAAAGTTCTTTGGGAACCATCGTCGTACACTAGCAACGCCATCCACGGGTATTCCGAGAGTTTTGCTGTCGAACCATTGCCGATAATAACGCGATCCACTTCTGGTACTTGTCCACACTTGAGCGCCTCAAGGACAAGCATTCCCATTTGGACATCTAATTCGGACTTTGGAGTGCTTGCGTGAATTCGCATTGTATTGCCTGTGGGTTCTGGAGCTGATTGGTTCATCTTGCAGCATACGTAATGCTTAAATAAATAAAATTAGATTTCTTTCTGATATTCAGCATTTGACTTACGACATTGTCAAATGTACCGCAGTGCGACAGTCTAATAGTTTCAACAACAGCTGGCGGTAGTGGTTGCGGGGAGTTTTTCAGAAGTTCTGTTATGGATTTACATGTTAAAATCGGAATACAACTGCCCGCCTCTCCTGACAAGGTCTGACAAGGGCTATTGCCTTCTATTATAGATGAAACGACAGATTGGAACAATAATTATAGCAGGAGTGTATGTTGTAAAACTCACGTGCACTTGCACCAATTGTTGAAACGATGAAAAGGATGGCCCCCAACTGACTTTCCATTATCATTTTTGGGTACGAAAGAAACCAAGAGACAGATTGGCCACTTAATTCGTAGTTTAACCTAAGCGATCGAGGCTCGAAATGCGACTGCAGACTGGTGAGTATTTATGCCAATCAAATAACTTTTAATTTTTGTTTACCTGAATGCGATACAAAGTTCAAAGCTCAAAATAAAAATATACTTCTTAATCGCAATCAAAAAAAAAAAAAATAAACCTTATATACGTTTTTGTTACTCTCTTATTTTCATTTTCAATATATTCGAGTTCGCGATGTAGATCGCTTTCATTGGACAACACTTAATGAATGTTTCTTTCGAATAATAATAATTCTTGCGGTATTTTTTTAACAGGTTTTATTTTATTTTTAATATCACCGAATATAAAACATCTACCTAGAATATAGCAGCCTGAATGAGGAACCTCTTTGCGAACTTACTTCAAAAATTCATTAAGAAACGAGTTTATATAGACGTTATCCATTTGTTTCACTTGTTGATCCAGTAGCGGTGTTAGGGTAGGGCGCCGGGCATAAAGGGGCGCCAATCGAAATTAACTGTAGACTCTACATCAGATATAGATGGTTGTATGCTGTGTGATGAGCTCATTAGACTGAAACGTTTTTTGCCTGATCAGAATGTTTTTGTTTGAAATTTTACTAAAGATCGAAACTTACAAGAGAACTTACCAAAATTTCTGGAAAGCATTGCGATTATTGAATTTTGAGTTTTTCCAAACTTAAGCTGATAAAAAACCTATCTGCGGCAACTTGGCAACTTTGTCAATCCAAAATGAAATTGCTGAAAACATCGACTTTGATAACTCAATAAAAGAGTTCACCCATATAGAAAGGCTAGAAAATTCAATTCTTCTTTTTGAGTGTTTGTTTCTCTAAGTATAGTTGTTTCATTATATTATTTGCCTTTTATACCTATACGAATAGTTTGGAATTGTAGTTAGGGGGCGCTGTAGAAATCTCACCCAGGGCGCTGGAAGTGCTAAAACCGGCACTGCGGGGATCCACTCATTCTGAAATCCAATGGATTGGAGAATACTGCCTCTAGTTGAATTCACAAATGTGTTGGTGAAATTTCTAAAAATAGTTCTTCGCTGCTGCCTGCTGGTATAAAATTAATTAATTGCACTTGTTTAATTGCTTCTTGAGTCGGTTCTGACTTCATATCGAAAAGCGGAATTTTTGTCTCGCTGAATTATCTATCTGAAAATAATTGTTTGTGCCCATGGAACTTTCAGAAGTAATTTTTTGCCCAATGCCCAAAACAACATTAGTGGATCGGTATGACAAAGTACGACAAATTCAAAATAAGTGGTTGTTGACGTATGTTTGCATTATTGCCATTTGGATTGCTCAGATCCAGAGTGAAGTGTGGAGGTGAGAAACTCAATTATCATGTCGCCAAACAAATAATTCCATATATTTAATTAAATCTTTGCAAAGAGCTTCATAAAAGCGTTCGTCTGGTGTGTTTGCGGGAAACTTAAGAGGTAAACAAAAATTAGCTTCTTATTAATATTATTTTTTTCTGTTGCTGTAGCTGCATGCGTTGGGCTAATAGAGCTTTAGGCCAGAGTTCTGTTTTTTGTTGTCGGCGGACTCAATTTTTTTCTTCAAATAATGCAGGTCATCAACTCTTTTCACTTTGATGTATTCGCTATATAGATTTGGAGATAAGGTTCTAGTTTATAGCCAAGTGTCAAGTACAATGTCGAGGGCGCGAAACTACATCTGGTATTTGACCCAAAACTAATTATATTCGCAACGGTTTTCTAAACAGAAGTTAAAATAATTGGAACTATTGGCCAATATGCACTCACTTCAAAAGATCCAGGAATTAAAAACTAACAGGCGTTCTTTTTAAATGGGGACAAGGAACAATATTTAAGCCGCACCAAGTTAAGTATTGAAACACCTTATCCGACGAAGTAGAACAACGTTTTAAAGCTCTAGTTGTCACTGCCAGCTTTAAAAAGAGTCTGCGGACCTTCAATACTCCCAAAGGTTTAGAAAATGGGTGCGCCTTTTTAACTAAAATGACACGAAACGTAAATTGATAATGAAAGCAAAAGCAGCACAGCACTATTAAGCGTAATTAAAAAATATACGAAAAACAAACCATGCTCTGGTTAAAATTGCGCCAACGACGCTTTACCAAGCACGGAGAGTCAGAGTAGGTATAGCACTCCACAATCACTCTTAAGAACAACCTGTAGGCACTAATAAGAAAGAGTCAAAAAGACCATGATGGTTTGCTTTTGAGCTTTATTGAAAAAAAGCGTTTAACGTTTTGTTTTATCTAAATATGTTTTTTTTATGAAATAAAGTCAATAATACTATGAAAAGCTAACTTAAGTTTGTTGTTGTCTTAGAAAAGAGTAAGTTATAAATATTATTTCATTAAAATTGCTGACATTTCAGTACCTAGACAACCCAAATTTGCAGTTTGGAGCTGTTTTTTACGACTTCCCATAAATAGGATTCCCGGTATTTAATCGGTCTCAACTTCGTATAAAACGTCGGATCTATTTCCATAGGTGGTGACTGAACACTGACGACTGACCTCCTAAACGCGTGGCAACTACAAAAAAAAAATTCAAAAATGTAACCTCATTTCAAAAACCTTTGCTATTATTCTTGCGTGGCAACTACAAAAAAAAATTCTACAACCTTTGGCTCTTACTCCTTATTGAGTAAGAAATACTAAATAAGTGTAGTGAATTGATAGTGCATGCCGGAAAAATATTCCCTTTGATATTGCCGCAATATAAAGTAAGATCTCCTGACACCAGTCCAGTGCCATGTCGGTTGAATCAAAAGTAGAAAAATATTTTCTTTAAATTTCACCCTTCACAGGACTGATCCAGAAATGCATTAAGACATTTTTGCATATCTCTTCTTCTATGGAATAAAGTATCCGTTCAACCAGAATCACAGATCTATCACACTATGGTGTTTGCGTTTCATTCTTACAAGTGATAATCTCCTGCTGGTAAACAACGAAAATGTTGCGACAGCTTTGTGTGTTTCTTTTCCTGTTGTTGTCATTGTGAAAATCACTGTCATAGATATCCCTGGAACACCCACATGCGCTGTAGATTTGTTTGAAGACTTCATTATCTCATAGTGTGACAGAAGAAATACATTATCCATTCTTAGAGTCATCGAGCTGTGAAGTCTAAGGCGGATATGTCACAGATCCCGGTGTGAAAATCCATAATTCACTTTTGCCAAAAATAGAGATGTGAAGAATGAACTATGGAAATGGTACGTACTTTGCAAATGTGAGTAAGAACAAATAATATGTTGCAATTGATGAAGTCCTTAAACTTATCGTACTCAAGAGACTGAGAGTGAATATGAGTAGATTGAATGGGTAGAATGAAGAGCTGGACTGCTTCCTTTCTATTGAAGGTACCTATAATTGTAATGATCACCAGGAATTTTGTGGAAATCATCAAAAATAGGCCACCTACAAAATTGCTTTAAGAAAACTTCAAGATGCATCACCTTCTGCTTAACGAAATTCTGCTTTTTATACCCTCCACATCAGGTAGTTATATTCACTTTGTCATTACATTTGTAACGCCAAGAAGGAGTCACCGGAGACCTCATAAAATATATATATTCTGAATCAGGATCACATTCTGAATAGTTTTAGCCATGTCCGTCTGTCTGTCTGTCTGGCTGTCCGTCTGTCTGTCTGTTGAAATCATGATAGCTCCCAAATAAATTGACATAGGCGAATGAAATTCGGTGCAGGGACTTCTTTTTATCGTCGTCAGGTTGGTATTGAAAATGGGCTATGTCGGTCAAGTCAGTACCAGAACTACGGTACTTCTCCAAAGACGATTAAAGCACTTTGTTACTAAGTATGTCACACCTATACTATTTTTACAATAGAAGCACTTTCTAGAACTGTCCCTTGAACAGGTAACAACGGGTAGAATTGTAATTAGATTACTCAAAAGCTGATTTTTATTATTTGTTGACCTGTACCTACCTATACCCATTCAATGTAATTACGTACTACCTCACATGCCTAAAATTTTGCATGACTGTTATCAGTATCAGAGGGTATCAAAGCATTGGCCATGCCACCTTTTACTAGTTTTAATTCTGCTTTTCAAAATTCTGATTTCCAAAATTCAGCATAATATTCTGCTTTTTTTCCAACTAACAAATGTAAACGACAAGAAAAAAAAGCAGAATAAAAAAACAATTTTAAATTTATAAAACATTAAAAATTATGTTTAATTTTAATTTTTAAATAAATCGAAAATTAAAATTTAAACCAAAGAAGACAAAACATTTAAATAAAAAAAAAAAAACAAAATTGAAAAAAAAATAATGCGAAATTTTATTAAAAAAAGATATGAAGCAGTCACAAATAAGAACTTTTATACATTACAATAATTTCATTTGTTTTCTTCTTTATACTTTATTCCGGCAGTATAAAAGGACAGACGAAATGATGTTTAATCAAAATTCCTTCGACAATCGACTCGGTAGGATCTTTGAATACTCGAAGACCATTTTTTTCCTAGGAGGCTCGTTGTAATTACTGTTACGCTGCGATTGATGGTGTAGTGGACTTTTCCTCAGTCTTGCTAAAAAATATCAATAGCAGTGTCGCTTCTTTTGTTTACTTTCGTATTTCTATAATAAAAATAAAATAAAATCGTATTTTTTAAAAATAAAATGAAATAAAAGGCTACAAATAGCCTTTAGAGGAGTTAAAACAAGAAAAAAAAAAGGTCTCTCCATCTCTGCTTTACAAAATTCTGCAAACAAGGCTTTTTTTATTGTTTGCAGAATTTTGAAAACAGGATTTTGTAAAAAGAATTTTGAAAACAGAATTCTGAAAGCAGAATTTTCTAAAAAGAATTTTGGCCCATCCAGAAATTTTGACCTTAGCCCAACTTTATGATCAAAATGAGTGACAATGCTGCACCCATTTTACGGAAGACGCGGTGGTCCTTTAAAGAGGACTCTCCACGTTTGGTGGCCAAGTTCGAGACAACCATCAGTTCGGCAAACAATCATCCAATACTCATACGTCAAAGAATCGCCAAGTCGGACGATGACATTGCCGCGGTCTAGGCGCATTTTTGGATGAAATACAGGATCTATGTGGGGGAATCATTAAAAATTGGACCATTCGGATTCGTGGCACCGTGAGAATGAGTTTGTGTTCCATAAAGTGTTTCCTAAATACCTGACACACAGTCTGTTCCATTTTAACATCTACCCGTCCTTATGTTGAAAAACTCTTTAGTTTGGAACCCAGCTCCCTTAACTGTATGAAAGTTCGTTTGTATTTTTTTGCACACTTCAAATTCGAAGAAGGAATAAATCTACTAACCGATAGTGATTGATTTTCCCTGCTTACAGATCAACAAAGACTAGGCTTCAAAGCAGCTTTCAAACCAAAAAGGTTTGATAAACCTGTTTGCGGTATAGTTTGACTCGTGAGAGCGCTGAAATAATCTTACTGTGCGCACATTCCTGACATTGAATGACTCCTAATGATACAGCGTATCACCCTCTGTCGCCACATGTAAGCCGGTAGCGTTAGCAAAATAGTTCGGTGCAGAAATCAAATAAAGAATCACTCGAATGGCTGTTTCTTCGGCCTACGAAGGCATCTAAGAAGTTAATCCCTCTTTCATTGACAAAGGAAATATGATGAGAGAACATTCTTATAAAAAGGAGCGACCTTGTTTTCGTCTGAAAAATTGAGTGCAAAATAATTTTACTACACATATCCTAAAGGGGGAAAGACATTCTCCGCATCATGAGCCAGTATCTCTCTGCAGCCCTTCAGAAATGTGGAAATAGCCAAGATTGGATCAAGAGTGAAGTTTGTAAGCCATGAAGTCTTTACAGTTAAGAGAAGCACAGCTTGAATCGAATATTGTGAGTAGTAAGTAAGTTTGAAGTGATCCCACGAAAAAAAAATATTTCACGTCCTGGACCCCTATTCTCAAATACCGCATAATTCCTATACGAGCAAATCCGGTTGAAATGTTCGCACAGCAGAAAAATTGTTATTCTCAAAGCTGTACGGGTTTTTTTTCACCTATGCGAAAATTGTATTCGCCTCTCGAATTAGGTAGACTTTTGGAGTACGTCAATTAAACGATTTTGACAGGTTGTGAAAAAAAAATTCCCATCAAATCAAAACCAATATTAAAATTAAAATTGGTTTGGAATTATTATTTTTGATTATTGACAAAAAAAAAGATAATTGAAATACTTGTATGTTCAGTGAACATTTATGTGCTTTCGCAATGGATTTTGTGGGTGATTTGGGCTTAGCATTTGTTGATTTGGCAATGTAGCAGTGGCGCAACGGAAATTTATCGAGCTATTCGAGAGCCCCAAAATTGCTTTGAACGCTCTCATACAAAGTTTATAAATTGATTTCGGCTAAATAAGTGCCTTGCACAGGAATTTATCGATTTCTTGGCTCCGCATATGCAACTTATATTCTGTAGTATCAGATGATTAAAAAAAAACAAACTTTTTATTTTTCTACGATCGGAATCGACTGGTTTATTCAGCGGTAACTTACTAACTACAAAATACACTTTGTCAATTTCTTATTTCTACTTCTACTTTGCTGATTCAACTAAAATGATTTTGCGCGTGGCGACGGATATCTGATCCCGTTGCACAATTCGCCGGTTTGCATTCCTTTACTCGCGCGTGTATTTTGACCTTTGCAATTGTGGGAAAGAAAATAAAGAAACTCAAATAATTATTAAGGTGAAAAAATGGAGAGGCTCGGGTTCCGTGTGGGATATGTAACCTCTCCCCCGTTAAAATGAGGATTCTCCTGAATCTTATTTTGTTTAGGAATTTCGTTATTGTAATTTTTAACTGAAAGTTTTAGCTTCTTATTTTTTCTCATTAGAATTACTATTGAAACGACTATTACGACTATGATTATCAGAATAGTTGAATTAGCAGCGTAGTTAATATTTTTATGAAATTTAAGAAGTTTAATATGTTCCAAGTTTACAAAATTTTGAATGGCTATGTCTTCGAAACTTAACTGTTTTGTAAAATTATAACTTCTTTCTTCTTCATAGAAAAATGTATCTTTAAATTCAATGTTCGTATTGCTAAATGTTTTATTTAAAAGTCTTATTGTACAATTGTTAAAATGTATGAAATAATTTCCAAGAAGTTTTATTCTTCTATCGTCACAATAATTTTCTAATTCTTGTCCATTCATATTCTTACATATTATGGTACTATCATCTACTTGACTTATTTCTAATACATTGTTTTTCCTTAATTTACAATTATTATTAGTTAAACAGTTATCTACTTTTTTCAGATCTTGTTTGTACAATATGTCTTTATTGTTGTACTGAAATTTGGCTTGGTTGATTTCTATAAAATATTGATTTTCAAGTATGGCTTCAAGGTTATCTTTTGTTATAAATCTTAACTGCTCTGTGTACTTTTTGAATAAGTGTTAGGTCTATCTTTCTCATGGCTACTAATATTTCCTGCAAAGTAGAATGGAACCTTTCTACATTGCTATTGCCTGTGTGAGTATTGGGTTTTGTGAAATGGAGATCAACTACCTGTTCCCTTAGAAATTCTTTTAAGTGCTCTGATTTAAACTCATTATCCGTTATGATTTTCAATGGTTTACCAAATTTGGAGAAATGCTCCTCTAATGTTTCTATTTTTTTCATCCAGTTTCGGTTTGGCAGAAAGTAAGCATATGCTTTCTTTGTTAATTTATCGATAAGTGTTAAGAATGGGTGTTTCCTGAAGTAATATATGTCCATATGAATAACTTCATTGGGCCTACTTGGTGTTTGACTAATTTCGTATTTGAGTTTGATTGGCTTTCGTTCATATTTTGTCTCTAAGCATATCTTGCAGTTATTAATTATCCTAGTAATTTCTTTAATTAGGTGAGGGTAGTATATTTTATTTTTCAAACTGTGGTAAGTTTCTATAATTCCACTATGGGCACTTTCTTGGGTATGGTACAGGGAGATTTGTTTGTGTGCTTCTTCTAATGTTCCGATTTCTCTTGCTCTTAACGTTGCTTTTATAAATTTAATTTGCCTATCATGTCCGAAAAGTTCTATCAATAGTTGCTGAATTTTGTTAAACTCGTGATATGAGAGCTCAGTATAAATTCCAATGAGACCTGGTTTAATGTATCTTTTAAGTACGTCCGTCCAATAATCTTTTTCCTTAGTCATGTCGATGAATATTATACGTCTGTTGTGTAGTATCTCTATTTCTTTGTCAGCATCGTTGGTCAATATGAGTTGTGTCTTGTACTGGTTTACGATGGTTTCTTTAATTTGAATATGGTCAAGTTGTTGCTCTTCCTGTGAATGGGTTGTTGCATTGTCTGACAAATTGTTAACTGACTGGTTGTCGCTGGCTTCTTTTTCTTTGCTATTCTCAGGAATCCTGCTTAAGAAATCCGCTACCTTGTTCTGTTTGCCTTTCAGGTATTCTATATCGAATTGGTACTCTTGCAACTTGAGTAGCCATCTCTGTGTTCGCTGACTAAATTCTTTTCCTGAAAACTTTTTATTCAAATATTTTATCGGTAAATGATCAGTAATAATTTGGAATCGTTTTCCCCACAGGTACGGTCTAAAGTACGTTACCGCCCATACAATCGCCAAGAACTCTTTGTCAGTAACAGAGTAGTTCTTTTCGTGATCGTTGAGGGATCTCGAAGCGTAACACACAGGTTGCCCTTCTTGTGTTAGTACCGCTCCGATTGCGTAATTGCTTGCGTCGGTAAAAACTGTAAAATTTTTAGTGAAATCGGGGAATTTTAAGATTGGGTGTTTAATTATGTTTAATTTTAATGCTTCAAAGGCCTGAATATACTCTGGATCATTGGTATTTATTTTCTTATCTTTTTTTAAATATTTGATCATTGGATTAGCTATCTTGGCATAATCCTTCACGAATTTTCGGTAATACCCCGTGGCTCCTAGGAAACCTTTCAGCTGTTTCTCATTCTTGGGTAAAGGGTAATCTTTAATGCATTTTATCTTCATCGGGTTAGGTTTCATTCCTTCGGCTGTCAGGATATGACCTAAAAATTCCGTATTTCTTCTCATGAAAGAACATTTATCGAATTGTACTTTTAAATTATGTTCAGCTAATTTATTAAGTATTATTTTTAGAGAGTTAATGTGTTCTCTTAAACTTGTTGAAAATATCAAGATGTCATCAAGATAGACGACACATATTTTATTTATATAGTCCCTGAGTATGTCATTCATTAAGCGTTGGAATGTCGCGGGTGCATTCTTCAGCCCGAACGGCATTCGTATGTATTCATACAGACCACAAGGTGTGACAAATGCAGTTTTTGGGATGTCATTTGGGTTTACCTTGATTTGGTGGTACCCCTTCGCGAGATCTAGGGACGAGAAATACTGTGCTCTCCCCAGTTTATCTAGTATACCCTCAATATTAGGTAACGGGTATTTGTCGTCGATTGTTATCTCGTTGAGTTTCCGGTAATCCACGCAAAGGCGAAACTTTTGTTTTCCCGAATTATCCATTTTCTTTTTCACCACCACAATTGGCGAAGCATATCTACTGTTGGATTTCCTGATTATGCCTTGCTCCTCCATTTCTGTTATTTGCCGTCGTACTTCCTCTTCATGTTGTGGGGGAAGCCGATAAAGCTTAGCATTGATTTGTTGGTCTGTCGTTGTTCGAATTTCGTGTGTTATAGTGTTCGTATTAGTTAGCTGATCACCTTCATGGTATATTAAATTTTTATACTGATTTAAGAGATTTTGGATTGCGTTCCTTTCCTCTTCATTAAGATGGTCCAAGTCCACTTTTTTTTCACTTGAATTCAGTTCGAAACAATCGAGAGTTGTTTCAACATAGGAGTATAGTGATAACTTAGTGCCGTTTTTAAGAATTATGCTTTTATTATCAAAATCGAGCGTTTTGACAATTTTCTTCAAAATGTCCATGCCTATCAGAATGTCATATGGTTTTTTACCTAAATCTCTTTTATACCACTTGACTGCCCCTTTTGAGTCATAGTTAAATTCTTTGGGCATGCAAGTAATAATTCTGTCTACTGTTTCTGTTGTGATATTGTTAATGGTTTGCAATTTTATTTTAACTTTTTCGAAGATTCTAAATTTTGAACAATCTACTGAGTTGGAATTTATAATGCTCATGGTTGAACCCGTATCGATGAGCGCTTTATATTTAATTTCGTCAATGGTTAAATCTAAGAATATTTTATCTCCGAGGCCTAGTTCAGAAAAAACGTGGACTCTATATTGTGAATTTCTTCTTGCTGAATATTATCCTGATTATTATAGTTAATTTGCCCTATTTCCATGGGTTCTACTTGGTGATGTGCATTTCGGATCTGCCCTGAAGCATTGAAAGCTTGCATGTTATATCGATTTTGCCCTGGTCTGTGTTGATTTAAGTTATTACGGAATTGGCCTGAATGATTGTTGTACCCTGGATGATTGGGGTGGAAATTGTTGTGTCTAACTTGTCCTGAATGATTGCTATGTCTAAGTTGCCCTGAATTGTGTCTTTGTTGCCCTGGGTTGTGGTTTATTTTATGTGTCTGTCGCTTGTCATGTAAAAGTTCCTTGTCCAAATTGCCATGATCGTAACCCACATAAGTATATAGTATGTCTTTTATTACGTGTAAATCATATTTATTCCTAATATCTCTAGATAGATTACCCGACACTATTTGTTTTATTCTGTCAATTAAAATCGTATAAAATGTTTTCGCACATTCTGATTGATTACTTTCATATGTTGCAAAACTGTTTATATCTTTTATAATATTTTCTATTTTATAATTTAAATCAGAAATAGAACTTACTTTGAGTGAGGTGATATTATGAGATATATCCTTATAATTACACGCTGGTCTGAAGTGCTGCCGGAAAAGTTGCTTTGCTTCTTCCCAGTTGTTTGGTTGATTGTTGATTAGTAGTTCCTTCGCTGTCCCTGTGATTTTTGCGTTGTAGATCGCCTGCCACAATTCGTTCTTCTTTACCTCGTTGGTTTCTGCATCTAATCGAGTCTGCACTACAGTAATGAACTGTGTTAACTGATCCCTTTGTCCGTCAAATTCTTTGATGAATGCAATTTCTTTCATCAAGTGTACTGCTCGGCTGGTTGGTTCTGGATTGTTTCTCGTTACCAAGGCTTCCATCGCCTGGACTAATCTATCGACAATTTCGCGATCCATCTCTTTATTGATGATATTATCCCACAGATAGATTTTACTTTTTCGTGGAATTTTAACTTTTGAGTTAGTAAGCTACACAGATGTTTGTTTTTCACTTGGTACACTTCACTTTGTCCAATTCTAGCTTAGTGTGACTTGTAAGAGACCAATTAAAATGTTGGTACTCGTTGATCTTAGTTACTTGTGCAGCTTAAACTGATTCTTAGTTTCACTGTCACTTTTAACAGAGTTATTGTGATTGAACTGATTTGTAGTTCCAATGTTGCACTTAACCGAGTTGTGTTATTCGTTCAGTGTGAACTGATTTGTAGTTACACTATCACTATTATTTTGCTCGCGTTAAATCCGTTCTCTTTGGATCCCTACCGTTTATAAGGATCCTACCGACTGCGCCACTTATATTCTGTAGTATCAGATGATTAAAAAAAAACAAACTTTTTATTTTTCTACGATCGGAATCGACTGGTTTATTCAGCGGTAACTTACTAACTACAAAATACACTTTGTCAATTTCTTATTTCTACTTCTACTTTGCTGATTCAACTAAAATGATTTTGCGCGTGGCGACGGATATCTGATCCCGTTGCACAATTCGCCGGTTTGCATTCCTTTACTCGCGCGTGTATTTTGACCTTTGCAATTGTGGGAAAGAAAATAAAGAAACTCAAATAATTATTAAGGTGAAAAAATGGAGAGGCTCGGGTTCCGTGTGGGATATGTAACCTGCATGACAATTTAAATCAAACAATTTAACAGCTCAAGAAAAGGTTAATATAATATAACAGCTTATTTAATAGGTGTTGAAAAATCAGATGCGTTTTCGGATTTTGTGTTTCCTTCGATTCTTTGCAGTTGGAAGTTACCAAAACTCCATAGGAGATAGCCGCAACATTGCTATGAGCCAATCGTCTTCGTCAGTAAGCAATTCCGTATGCGAGACGCTAAATCCGCATGGAAAAAGCAGACGAGTACAATTCGAAGAGAAACGCTCGTACACGGATTTCGAGAATTGCAGTTTTCAGTTTTTCGCATCGGAGATTTTGACAGATATGGAGTCCTATAGATAAACAATATGAAAGTATCAGATGACTTGAAAAGCCTCAGTCCTGAAGGCCTTCATGCAGTACTGACTAGAGGAAACGCGAGTTTGAAATGAGCTATGAGCTTATAAAGGTCGACTTTCTTGCTTTTACATAGGATAATGGACTTACACCAGATGACCCATAAACGAAACATTTAAAAAGCTGAGTCAGACAATTTCACCACACCACTTGTTGCGTACCTCCTTTGCAAATTTAAAACACCGCTGAACTGAATCTAATCCCAGTGTAGTGAAGACAACTTACATGTGACTACTTGCCACCAACAAACAGCCCTATTAGCTGTTTTTTATTATCAGCGTAATCTGATCCGAATCAGATCACGAAAATAAAACAAAACGGATCATTGAAAAGTTAAATTTTGGAGTTGTGGTAACAGTTGCTTTCAAAAACAAAACAGATAATACAGGGTATTTCAAACTTCATATTGCCACCAGCCATATTGCAAATATTATTCTCAATGTTACGTCACACAAGGCACATGTCATTTCACTTGCAAAGTCGGGGGTGTTCCCATATTTGAATCAAATTTGCATAATTTTTCTTTTCAAATATATTTTTGTGAAACAAATTTAGTATTTTATGTTCAAATATGAACCACATGTACAATATTTTGGTGCTAACGCTTGAGTTTATCTTGGCATATTAAGGTGTGTCCAGACCACCGAAATATTTCAGAAATGTTTATGAAATGTTTCTGAAGCAAATCGGACAGATTTTATAAACATTTATAAAAGATTTCTGAATTTTATTTACTAACCCCCGTATTAATAAACACTGCGTAAAAGTTATCAACTCGTTATTCAGCAGTTACGTAAAATTTTTGTATACGTATACTTATTTTTGTATACCTTAATACGGGGGTAAATGTTTGTTAAATTTTTCACCTTTATCCTGTTTTGGACGAGAAGAAAATAATGTGGTGGGATTATTAGCAGCGAGTAAAGTTTTTATTTTTGTATTTTGGTCTTGGCAATCACGCGACACGCTATTTAATTCAAATAATCGTATTAAGTGAATCACTTTCTCATTAGGTATTCAAAGCTTTTCTGGACATTTTTATTTTATTTAAAAACAAATAATAATCGAAAAACAGCGCTCACTTTCTGCAGGGATACTTGTAAAACAAAAATTATTTCCCATCACGATTGGGTAACTGTGAAACATTTCATAAACGTTTTTCTGGTGTCCAGATCCAAATCAGCAAAACATTTCTAAGCATTTTATAAGAATTGTTTTGTTTAATAAGTGTTTTATAAATAAATATGGAACATGAAGGTATTTAATTGTTTATCAAATGATTGGCTGGTCTGGACATACCTTTATAGAAAGAGAAAAAACAAAATTACTCGGAATACGGACAGGGACTTTATTCGAATGCGAAAAAACTCATTTTTTAGTCTGGCAATGCGATTGTGTGGCAATGGTTTACAGGCACACGAACATTTAAGAATAAAAGAAACAACGCAGCCGGAAATAGTGGAATACATTTTCAGATCATGATTCGTGATCTCGATGAGAAGCAGGATCATGTGCTGTTGTTGTAAGTGCATGTAAATCGATGATCTATATGGATCATAGCTGATAATAAAAAACAGCTAAAGGGTGATTTTTTAGCTGGTTTGGTTTTGGCAACACTGGTTTTGACAGCTGACGTGTGTTTAGTACCTTGTGTCACTGTCAAACAGCTTCAGTTTGGTTTGCAATTTAACCATGGATCGTCTTACAAATGAACAACGCTTGCAAATTATTGAATTTTACTATCAAAATTCGTGCTCGGTTCGAAATGTTCATCGCGCGCTGCTTCCATTTTATGATCGGCATTCTCGACCTTCTGAGCAGTCTATTCGGAAGATTGTGACCAAATTTCGCACCAAATTTACTTTGTTGGACATTAAACCACCAACACGTTTACGTACTGTGGGTACACGGAAAGAATTGAAAATCACCAATTGCAAAATTTTGAGTTGCAATTTACGATTTATATATTTGTCGCAAATCACAACGAAGTTTTCATGGATTGATACAGAAATTGGTAATTTGACATTGAAAACGGCGGAGAATACCAAATTCTGTTTGTTGTAATTTGCGATTAGAATTATCAATTCGAGCTTCTTTTATTTGTAGTGATTTGCGAGATTGTTTGGCGCAATTTACCACTCTAATAGGTCAATTTCTCAAACACCACTTCACAATCTCAAATTGCGAAAAATATTTGGTGATTCACCAAAACTGAATGATGAATCAATAAAATCTTGTAATAATTTAACACATGAAACTGAAAACGTATATTGACGTAGAGAAGTCGTAAATTGCAAACTATTTTTTGTAATTTCCATGGAATCAACTACCTGATGTGTGGATTTTGTTTATGCACAGTTCATAGTCCATGTACCTATCGAAATCCTTTTAAATCCTTTATGGATGAATGTATGTATGTGGTATAGACAGCTGCCATGAAGCCAAATCTTCATTGTGCACATTGCGTTGCGGTGCAGAGACAGGCAGTCTGTATTCAATCTTTGTTTAAAGCAGTCGGGTGGTTAAAGTTGTTTAAATTTAAATACCTATAACTAATTCGTATGGATAGTGAGTGTCCTACTAATTATAAAGCATTCTGGAATACATTTTGTAAGTACCTATTGAATTCCAAAAACCCTGAAGTACCTATGCATATAAATCTGTATTTTTTTCAGAAGTTACATCTTGCCATTAGAAAAGAAGTATCAATTGGAATGTATTCTAAAATATGCAATTGAAAAGAATTGTAAAGGTTCGTATTAATGTCAAGTTCATCTAAATATTTTTTTGTATTTTAAATTTCATCATAGACCGAAAAACCACCCCAGAAAAATCCCGTTGTCTCCGGACGATATGGCGCCGTATGATTTTCTTGGATATCAGGAGGAATACGAAAATAACCTAATTAATAAAACGATGAATTTTGATTTGTAAATCACAAGATATAAGTTGCAAATTAAGAATAAAGTTTTCTAATTTCACGACAAAACATTTTCAATTTAATACGGCGATCCCTCAAATCACTACTCAAGAAACGTCAATTGCAAAATATGAATTGCAAATTGATAAAAATAAGTTGCAATTTACGACTAAGAATTTGTAAATTGCAACTACTGAAGAAGTAAATCCACCCCTGTTAGTTCGCAAATCAACACTATTGAGTTGCAATTCAAGACTAAATGGTTGTAATTTAGTAAGGGAGGAAACCGCAATTTACAACAGAAAAGTGGTAATTTACGAATTGATTTTGCAATTTACAATCCATGTAATATCAAATTGATAACTATTTGTGTCAAATTGCGATCGGTTATGGCAATATGTTTTTCTCGTTTGATCGCATTATTGACAATGAAAAGTGTTGATTCACGACTTTTGAGGGTCAATATCTTCACTTCGTACAATTTCTAGAATTGCGAATAAAAAGTCGTGAATTACTAAATCCTTAGCTAAGCTCTAAAACTAGACAAACTTTTCGTGATTCTGCGCTTATTTTTCTTGATTTGATCTTAAAATTCTTTCCGTGTAGTGAAGAAAATATTGCGGCCGTATCAGCTAGTGTGACAGAAGACCGCGAAATGTCGATTCGGCGCCGTTCCCAGCAGTTAGGCCTTTGTTACAGCACTACGTGGAAAATTTTGCGGAAGGATTTGGGCGTAAAGCCTTTTAAGATACAGCTGGTGCAAGAACTAAAGCCAGCCGACCTACCAAAACGCCGAATTTTTGGTGAATGGGCTCTTGGAAAGCTGGCCGAGGATCCGTTTTTTTATCGAAAAATTGTGTTCAGCGATGAGGCTCATTTTTGGTTGAATGGGTACGTAAATAAGCAAAATTGCCGCATTTGGAGTGAAGATCAGCCAGAAGCATTGCAACAGCTACCAATGCATCCCGAAAAAGCCACTGTTTGGTGCGGTTTATGGGCCGGCGGCATTATTGGGCCATATTTCTTCAAAGAATGCGAATCGCAGCGTTACTGTCAATGGTGAACGCTACCGAGCGATGATAACAAACTTTTTTTTGCCCGAAATGGAAGTTCTTGACTTGCATGATATGTGGTTTCAACAAGACGGTGCCACATGCCACACAGCACGCGAAACAATGGCGCAATTGCGAGGCGAGTTTGGTGAACAGTTAATTTCACGTTTCGGGCCGGTCAATTGGCCGCCTAGATCGTGCGATTTGACACCATTAGATTATTTTTTGTGGGGGTATGCCAAGGCTAATGTGTATAGGGACAAGTCCGCTTCGATTGACGCACTGGAAGCCAACATCCATGCATTCATTCGTGAGATACCGGCCGATATGTGTGAAAGAGTATGCCAAAATTGGACTCAGCGGATGGGCTACCTGAGACGCAGCCGCGGTCAACATTTGCATGAAATTATCTTTAAACATTAAATTGCAAGGTTCAAACTATCGATTCAAATAAATATTTCATTCATTTTTTCGAATTTTTTGTGTTTTTTTTTTAAAAAAAGTTCTAAACCTCTTAAAAAATCACCCTTTATTATGGCTATCAAATATCAATTATCATCTATCAATTCATCGATAATTTGGTATTATGCGTATCAATTGATAATTTTTACCCCATTGTGAATGCTAATCAAAATATCATATAGAATGGGTTCTGTTTGGAAGATTGACGTTTCTAATTTGTATTTGGTTTTTGTTTTATGGCTCAAAAAATTACTACCGATGAAATTTCGGTCTAAAGTGTTTTTTTTTTTTACAATGAAAACTAAGAAATTAATTATATGATTTGATGTTAATAGAAATTCGTAACCGCCCGAATATTTGATACGTATCAACAAGAAATTTGTGGTTGATAGAAAATTTGATGAATATCAAAGTTTTTGACAACCGTAATACCAAGTTTATCGATACAACTATTCACAATAGATCTGAAAGTCTATTGGCAGTGGATTTTGGTAATCACAACACAAGAAGCATATTGCAAAAGTCGCCGTGCGTTGAAATCCACCCACCCAAACGGGTAGACGAAAAGGCCGCCGAAACTTAGTGAAAAACAGATGTAGGGGAATCTATAGAAAAGCGCTTTGCAAAACTACGAACCTGATGATGAACGGTCCGTGTTGTCGGCCTTCACCCTAGAGTTCAGAGAAACTAAGGTATGTACCCTCCTGCACTGCGAAACAGGAATTGCTGATCTATCTCAGTTCAATCGAAATGGAAAAACATATATCCTTTCGTCCGAGTTCAATGCGAGAATGGAACGAAATGCAATGCTCCCTTTTACCGCACGCATGACAGCATTCAATAATATACCACTGCACAGTTTATAAAGTCCTCCATAGCTATGAGGCCAGTATCCTTATGTTCGTTCGTCTTTAAATATAACTTTCCTTCGACGCTGTGTCTCATTTCTTTGAGTAGCATATGTGCCGCATAAGTAATTCCCATTTCATGCTTCAAGGAGCCACACTGCCATGTTGCTGCATTTGCTTGGGGACAACACGATTGCACCAGTTGATTTCCATATAATTTTCTGAACAGTCTTTTTCGTTGTACCGTGCGTTACCACCTTCTCCACATATGGTACCTACATACGACCCTAGTCTACGCCACATGTGAAGGATCTCGAACATTTGTTTTTTATCAGAGTTCTCGCAGCATGTTCTTATTAATTAAAAATGTCAACAGGACCCTTTAACCCGTCAAAGGTTTAACCTCACTTTGGGTGTCGGGGCGCGGACGTAATTACCTCCGAAGAGATTGATTGGTTTCAGTGTCACTCCCACTTAACTTGTCATCACATGGGCATAGTGCAAGTAACACGATCCCTCTACTCAGCTCCTTCGGTGAGCTACTGATTCAACTCTTTACACAGTCAATGATCGTCTTGCGAACGTATACACCGAAAAGTCATCAACAACTCGTCAAGAATGTAGCCTGTCTCAGATTACTTGTCCTCCTCCTGGTCTACTGTGTTCGATGGAATTACTGCTGCGCATGCGGCTCAAATGGAAAGCGCGTCGTCGTCCGTTGGTATTATGTAAATGCAATAAGACTATCGGATCACACCATCTGAGAGACCACAGAGCTCGCCTGTGATGACGATGATGATGTCAAAATATTTACCACCATAAATTCAGGATTATGATCCAAGCTCCTTATTGTCTCTGCAACAAAAGCAAAGAACCAGCCAAGACCTGTCACAGCAGTTCCAGTGTGCACGTACTCTTAGATGCGGTTAATCCTTTTGCCGGGCTTTTATTCGCGGATCGAACATGATATAAGATGCGTGTGCACTTACTACATCAATACGTGCTATAATTGAAAGCATAATGGGGGATCAATGGCAAGATGAATGTCAGTTATTAATTTGATGGAATTAAGGTGGACCTGGACGCGGCACAGTTTGTTAGTTGAGTGCGCGGATCTTGAGGGACTATTCAAGTCGAGAATTCGGCATACTTCAGCATGCGAGTGGGTGATAAATGCGCGTGTAGTTGGAGAGGTTGTTTTTAATGAAAATCAATGAGTACCTACTTATGGTGATTACACTGGGCAGGGATTGACATTCCCAGGCAAACCACTTGCTGGTACACAAATGCGATGGTTTTGGGTTTCAATTTTGAAGATATCCCAAAGATTATAACTTTCGCAGTTTCGTTTAAGTTATCTCTTTGTTGTTAGTGGGGCGGAGCATGGAGTTGGGCACTGCATGCCAGGAGACGCACTTTGAGGTACGAAAGTGGTATCTTACTACAGATGCTAGGAAGCGAATTGCGCTACAAAATGTAGGGTTCCGGCCAAACAAATTCCACAAAAAAAAAAACAGACAACAACTTTTGAAAATGCATGCGCATATTGGAAAATTTGCTTCCAATTATTGAGAGCTGTCTCTTCCCTCTTGTAGAATCGAAGGTGGATCTGTAAACCAGCTTTGGAACCAATCGGATAGATGGAGAAATGAAGACGAGGCTGTGATGGCTTGTTACTTAAATAATGGCGTTCAGGCCGTTGCATACAAAAGTAATCTTTACTCCTTTTTACCTTTAACAAGGGGTGTACCGCAAGGATCTATTCTTGGACCTCTACTTTTTTTCTTTATTTATAAATGACCTGCCATCTGTCATTAAATATTGCAAGTTACACATTTATGCTGACGATGTCCACCTCTATATCGATTTTCCTATAGGGTCTTGTTGAAGATGCCGCGGTAAAAATGAACGAGGCCCTGGCATCAGTAGTTAAGTGGTCAAACCAAAACAAAGTGCTTACCAATTGGAAGGCACCAACCAGATTTTGAAGATTTTGTACCCATTTTGTTAAATGGATCCCCAGTTGAAATGGTTCCGAAGATTAAAAATCTAGGAATAATATTTAACAGCACGCTGTCTTGGAGTGACCACATAAATAGCGTATGGTTCGCTGCGAGGTCTTTTCACCTGTAGGCACTTCTTACATGTAGAGGTTAAAACAAGGCTGGTAAAAGAATTAATTATACCTATTCTAAGCTTTGGCTACGAAATTTTTGCCGATTTAGACTCTGCTTCGCTACGCAAACTGCAATTAGCAATTTAATTCCACTACCAGGTTTGTCTTTGGCCTCCGCAGGTTTGATCACATTTCCGAATACAGATTCTCGGATGCAACCTACAGCGTTTTCTTCGCTTCAAATTCATTGCCTTTCTCGTAAAAATCATATAAAGAAAAACACCAAATTATTTGTTTCGAGGTCGAGGTCGAGGTCGAGGTCGAGGTCGAGGTATTACCCTTAGATCTTGTACATACACCTGTCTGACAACGCGTCGTCAGTTTTACATTTACTCCGTTAGCCTTCGGAATCATCTCCCCTTTCGTTAAGAAAAAAAAATCGAACAAAGCCAGATTTTACCTGCCGTTTTTTCATTTTTATCACTGGATAGTTCTCAAATAATTTAATCATTGAATTTCAATTTATTTTCTTTTAGTTTTGTTGGTTAAATTCGATCATCTAAAGTCTGTTTTACTCATTTTTCAGGAGAGCAGTTTAAAGTTTTTGACAAACGCGTCAAATTCCAAGTGACTCTATTGACTTTAGTGACTTAAGCTGTTAGGTTTTTTTGAAATTGTGGCCGCTTTTTTAAAGATATAAAGCTGAACAAATTTACAAAATAGATTAGAGTACTCAGCGTACTAATGGCATCAAAATCTCAATTTCGTCTAGAGTCGACTTTAGCGGTTATGGTTTGTGGCCACACTACCTGTACTATTTTAAGAAATTATTCTCGATGTACAGCGATCAAACTAAATAAATAAATAAATAAATAAATAAATAGTGCATTCAGATGAGAAAACGAAATCAGCTTGGTGACTGAATTTATGTCGCATAGAAACTACATACCAACTGATGAATAATGCATGACCTAGACCTAGACCTACCTACCTACTGCGTGCATATCTGAATTCCAATTCAAGTGATATTGAGCTGTGCTTGCATGAAAGAAGTCCACTTAGGGGAGAATAGAACCTGTATACCCATGTAAGGAAGCTGAAAAGCTTTGTTAGCACTCTCTCCTCATTTATCACACGAAGCGTGGACATTTTTCCCTCTTTTCCCTTTTCACCATACTCAAATTCCCTTTTCAAATCCCACGATACTTTTTGGTGTAAAAATCCAGTTCTTTAAAGTAAAATTTTTATTATACGGCAAGAAAATCACGTTAAATTAACCTAAGTATAAAAACCGCAGCTTCTAACACTGCTATGATTATTTTTTGGTACTAGAAAATTTTGTTAAAAGATGATTTACATGAGCTGTTTTTTTATGGACATTCAGTGTGTTGATAATCATGGTGAAATACAGGTGTTTTGATAGAATTTCACCAAAAATTTATAGTTTGAATGTTTTTTTGTTAGATTTTTGAAATTCTCATGATTTGGTGCTTTTTCCCTTTATCCCACGGAAGGCTTTCCGACATCGAAATTCCCGCAAAAAAGGATAAATCCCACGATATAACAACACTGATATTGCTGAATCCTCAAGTTTGTGCTCGTTGTGCTCGTTGTTGAGCAGAAATGTCAGTAATAAAAAATGAGTGCGCATTCATATTGTACGAACATGTTTGTCTCACCGAGAAGGGGTAATTTTGAATCCATCTTATCATAAAAACCCACTGAGCTCTGCTAATCCACACCCAACAATTTGCATATCGCTCCGTAGTGACCTTGCATAAACTTCTTTGTTGCATTCGCATGAGCTTCCTGCAGACATTCACATTTTATTCGTTTTATTCTATTTTATTCCTCCACATTTCTAGCAAATCGCTTAAAATTCTTGCACCAGCATTACTTGCGGCAACGACCATATAACACGAAACATGTATCGACTAAGATTCTTAGATATACATATCTATATATCTATATCTACGGCTTTGTTGCACCAACTATGGGAAGGCTTGTATCGTCTGTTGACAGAACATATATAGCCCGCACTGTCTCCCTATGTTTCGATTAGAAATCCAGTGAAATATCACTGCGACCGTTCGAATTAAACGTTGAATGCTCCCTTCCATATAAAAACATCGGTAGTTTCAGCAGAAAGGAGATAACAATAAGAAGAATCAGATGAACTGGGTCTATTTTATTAGCACTCAAGTAGTTAACTGCTGTGAAAATTGGCCAGAAACTTCTTACATAGATCAAGTGATTTGTGGTTCCTCAAAGTTTAAAGGAGTTCTTTTAAGAGGTTTACCGAAACCAAAACCGAAATGGATTTAGGTAGATATGCTACAAAAATGATGAACGATGAAGATTGTTTTAAGTTAAAACAAATATTTTATTTCGAACTAAAAACGTATAGCGAACTAATCGTTCATCAATTGAATTAAAACTGAAGGTTAAAGCTACTTTCAATGTCACACTCGTCCCAACTAAAATTGTTAGGATATCCATCAGTTCAGTATCAACCGAGCAGGACCAAAAAATATTATATTTAGTCTTCATTGGCAGGTACACGCCGCTTCAGCTGAGTCAATTTATCAAGCAGTATGCATCCACGCGTGCGGCCCGCTTCATCCGGGTTACATGTACTTCACAACGACAGTAAATCAAAAAAAAAAAAAACCAAGACGTTCCAAAAATATTTCCGAACAAGTGTCTCGTGTTTCTTCAAGTGCGTAGAAAAACAATACTTACATCAATTTGTCGTAACACGCACAATGGAGCATATCGTGAGACACGCAGAATTTAAAAAAAAAAATCTCTAAGAAGTCCGTCCGACAGAATCCTTGATCCACTTCAAACTATAAAAAGAAAACGCACAATCACATAATATAAACAAAGAAGTCGCTATGCGTCGGCGCGCGTCTATTGAAAGTGAAAACGTTTCCTCTTCATTTGTTCTCAATTTCCCATTTGTTTCCTTAAACAGAGAATGCTGTCGAACAAGTGTTGTTTTTTTGTTTCTCCAAACAGCGCAGATTCAAATGCGTATACCCAAATCAAATGAAAGAAAAAGTAAGTACACAACATCTGAATGTGATCCATACGTATCCTTTGTGCGAACCCGATTGGCATAGGTCTAGTATTCCAGTTCTGCTCCTGAACTTGGAATTCCGGTATAGTTAAGAGTGATTTTGACAGGAAGGGCGGAAGTGGGAGTTTTTTTTTTCAATAGTCCTTATGATAGACTTACCCTTGTTTGCATAGAGAATTTTTGTAAACTTGGCTTTTATGCGTTTTGATTTCATGTCTTCTATTTTTCGAAGTTCACAAATGAGAAGAGGTTAAGCAACTTAAAGGAGAGACACCTGAGCCTTTGTAGAGAACCCTAGGTCGCGTGTTGGTCGCGTGCATGTATGCAGATGTCCATGTGGAGTGAAAATACGGGATTATTGAGGAAACTCGAGAGGGTTTATAGCGATTTTCTCAATCGACCGTAAAATAAGGACTTTGTGAATTTCCTACCTGCGGCAACCGGAATTGCATTTTGAAATAGGAAGAAGTGGAAAAAATGCTGCGAACACTCGGAAAAAAAAAATTGTGATGCTAACAATTTTCGTTGGTTAAAATGAACCCAAATATCAAAATCGTTGATTTAAGAATGCTGGAAATAATGTAATAAAATACTTATGGAGAGTATACAATTCTTACGCTGAATACCTGATTCTTGAAAACTTAAAAACGAGCTCTTGTTAACAAAAATAATATTTGAATCAAGAATTTTTTACTAACAATTTTTTAAAAATCTCAATCGCTTCACAATCTTTTTTTTCTGAGTGAATGACCATAATATTAGCGATTTGCTTCGTGGGTTGGGTTTGAAGGAAAATTTTAGGCCAAACATTAAAAAAGACAACAAAAAAACCGACTGGTTTTAACACGCCACTGTCGGAATTTTTACGCCAACTATTTTATTTTTTTTTTATAATTAACATACGTTTACGCTTAACGCTTAACAGTTCAGTTAATAAATGAGCTATGATCTTCACGGGCAAATGCTTTTAGTTTTAGACTACTTCGACTTGATTACGTTAACTTTTTACTAAGCCAAATACGATTGAAATCAGGACTAGGTTTGGTATCAACTGATGTTTTACAATATCGTGCACAAATCATTGATTTACAAAAAAAAAATCTGGTGTCAACTTCGTCAAATACCTAAGGTAATACATATTGCTTACATATCGGTACCACAGTAGGTTTATATCTTTTCTCTTACCGGACTTTGACATATGCAGTTGGAAGAACTTTTTCGAATCCATGGAAATATAGACGATGTCAATGATAAATCTTGTGTGCCTATTGGTAACAAGGTTGAGCCACCATTCTGGGGATAGCAACTTTCACTTTCAATTCCAGCAAAAACATCATCGACACTGTTTTAAAAACAGGACTGAAATAGCTTAAAGTAGCTAATTTGTATGTAGGGTACGGTCGGGAGGATTTGACAGGCAGGAGTAATTGACATCAGCACTTTTCTGAAAACTAAGACTTTCGCAGCACTTTAAATGATGAGAAAACAAAGTTAGTAACGATTGGCTTGAGTGATAAATAAACAATCACTGCGGGTTAGGAGATAAGCGAAATAGACGACTTTTTTTATTTTTGTGGCCATTTCATCTGACTTTTATGGTAAGCAATCCCACTGTAATATTTTAATTATGTAGCTTTTGACATGAAAGTGCAATGTAGCACCTTCATTCGTTTTAAAATCATTACAAACGTTTTTTTTTTTTGTATTAGTCCCAAAAGTAATCAAAAAGGAGGATTTGACATTTTTACTGGAGACTGAATTAACAAAGTGTCAAATCATCTTTTATGAGTCAAAATAAAAATTGTGTGGTAAAACAACTTCTTACACTTTTTTTTTAGAATGTAAAAATGCCAAATATTTACAAGAAATAAAATTCCCACCGCAACATCGATGAAACAAGTGTTGAGAACATAGACAAACCATACTGAGAACCCCAACTCACAATCCTCCTGCCGCTGGCCCCCTCAATTTTTTTTCAAATTCGCCATTTCGTTTTTCTATCGGTGTTATGTCAATTAAGAATCCGTGTGACATGCAAAAACATACAAAAAATGCAAAAATAAATGCTGCCAATCTCGGCAACCGTGGGGAAATGTGAAAGAGTTCGGGAATACCACATTTTTTCATTACGGAACGCCATTGGTTAGTTATTATAAATTGTTAAAAGGCGAATAATTTGATTTGTTTGGTTAGTAAAACTATCTAAAGCTGATGTTCTATATACTAGAAACATATTAGGACAAACATGGTTGTGTATTTTCCGCTTTTGGATATCATTAACTTCGATTTCGTGTGTAATTTTTTTTTAAATAATGAAGAAAATTTGCTCAAAAAGTTTTTATTTTTCCTCAACTAATCTACATTGTTAATTTTTTATGAGTGTTTTAAGGAAATGTACACTTATTCATAAAAAAAAATTCTATTCACACGTAAGGAATAATTTTAAATTAAACGGATAAAATTCTATGAACTCTGCCAGCAACTTTGCCCACAGCGGAAGTGTCTCATATTTCCTGGGAGTGTGTTGGTGAGCCGGAATTTTTGAAGTTTCGTGACATTTGTCAATAGGATTTTCTATGTAAGAATACTAGCGCACCAAATCGTGACCACTCCGTAAAAATATAGCTTGTAGGCTAAGTAACAGGAAATCGGTCTCAGTATTGTCTCTTGTTGAGAATGCCATTACAGACATTCAAAAAGAAAGCAGTCGATAAGCAGTGCTGCCCTAAAATTTGGTATTAAAATGTTCGTTAAGTGTCAAAACCTCCCGACCTTACCCTACATACGTCGAACTATTTACTGAATACACAGATTGAATAACATTTTTAAACGTTCCCCCTATCACTTCTGTAGTAGGTATAGGTATAAATCCCTGTTGATGTTTGCAATCTTAACAAGTGAAGTGCCAAAATAAAGATAAAAAGGAAGAGAAAAAGATATTTTCCTGGCTTATAAAAAGCACCTCCGATTGTGCTCATTCACAAGCACAAATATTGATAAACTTTATCCCTTTCCAGATAAAAATAATTAAAAAAAGCAAAAACCATATGGCCAAATTGGCATTCACGTAGGTAAGTTATGAAATGACAAAAATTCAAAAGAATTGTGAATGTATAATAGTTGCGCATGATTAGGCTCATTTCGTGCTTGTAATTTATTCAACCGTGTCAAGTGCCACACAAGGTAGCAGAAGGGTTGGAACTTGAAGTACTAAAAGGGTTGCTGAATTTTTGCAACATTCTTTCATTTGAACGCACGCGAATCGATCACATCTCGCATCACCTGGGAATCTTTCTATTTATAAGCTATTGTTTACATTATTTAACACGGTAAGTGTGAATGATTGATTGACAGAGGGATAATAAATGTACAGTGTTGGAATTTCAAGTGGAAAATAGAGATAAGGGATCGTTTTTCAAAGTACCCTGTTGCAATTTTGAAGTAAATAAATTTGTTAATCAATATTACCATTAAAAAGATTAAAAAAATTCTGTTGAAAATAATAATAAAATAGTGTATCACAGATATCCACATTATTGACTACATTTTTTAGGTAGTGGTATACCACCCAGTATTTCCACGGTTTCTATAATATCCGTAGGTATGCCTTTATTTGAATGTCAAGCCGAAATTTGATTTACGGAAGCTCACAGTTGTGAAGTTTGTATGGAATTTAAAGCCACTGTGAACAACTAAAATCAAGAGTCGAAACTAAAAAGGTTTAGTGACTTACCACGTTTTCTACGTTCGAAATTCACACAACAATGCCCTTTCTATTTCAGAAAACGTATATAAAAAAGAGGCCTCTATGATAGCCCCTCCGCTTTCTATTTTGAGATCGTAACTGCCTTAAGGCGAAAGGATTTATTTGATTATATTTTGAAAACCATGCGTTCTAAAATCACATATTTTTTAGTCGATCTTCATTGTCAGCCAAATTTAAAAAGTTCAATGCCAAAAATAGCCTAGATGATGTACAAGGAATAACTTGTATTGGTAGTTAAAAATCATGTTTGAACATTTCGAAGCATACCATCAGGCGGTTAGTATTCTATCGAATACAATCACCTACGTACTCAGCTTGCAGTTAGTGTTTAAACCATTCACTTGGTGTTATTGGTGAACAGTTGAGCTCCGTGAATTTAACTAGGTACTCCCCTCCCGGGTCGCGGTTTGCAAAGTGTTGTTGATCACTTGTGCTTGTTTAATCGTGGCAAAGGGTATATTTTTAGTAAACAGAATAATATAACAAATGTCGTTTCCCTCGGAGGTCCGGCCGATTTAAGAAAACCGCTTTTGGTGCACTCATTGGTGGAATTGGTGATATGTTCACGTGTAAAATAAAAATACATAAATTGGACTTCTCGAGTGGATTTTTTGACCAATTAAAGTTTTTAGTTTCGACTCTAAATTTCAGATGCTCGCAGTGGGCCTTACTAATATTAATTTTTAACCTCTCCACACTAAATATTTTGTGGGTCACAATACCTATGCAAATTTGTATGGAAAATTTCGCCATTATGAGTTCGACACTGGACACTAAAAGTGATTAGATAATATTTAGTATCGCGGAGTGGCTATATTTTCGATACAAATTTCGTAATTGTGAGCTTATATATTTGCTTAAATACTACTAGTTTTATAATATTTGCATAGTAGACGAGTATTATTGGAGTAGCACCCGGATCCTTGATATCAAATTTTACTTTTAACTTTTTTCAACTTCTTAATCCGAACTTAACACTAGCAACCGAGAGTAGGTATTGCTGCCGCTAGAAATCTTCTCTATTCAGCTGTTTGAATAATAAAGCTTAGCTAAATTTAAGCAAACCCATTTATCTGAGTGGTACGCGCAGCTCGAGCTAAATAATCAAAATTTGTTTCAGAATTTACTTCATATGTCTGTCAAAATCTAGCGTGCCCATTTAATGGGTCAGCACATTTTCTCCAGCTAAATTGTGACAGATCGTTGTGTATTTGTTGTTCTGTTGCGGCAAAGTATGCAAGGATGAGCTCCTTAATTATTACGTGGACTAGAATCAGACATAGTTGTCTGTCATTTGTTTTCTGTCATTTTGTGACACTTATCCACGGCGTACTATATGTCAAAATTTAGCTAGGACTTTAGCTGATGTTTGGAGAGAAAAGTTGGAGACCAGATAAAATTTAGTTTAGCTCGAGCAGCGTACTAAGCTTTACAGATGATTGTGGTAAATTAATGAGGTATTCGATTGGGCACTCTCAGAGCACATTTTTGCCTTAGGGCACTTTTTATGTTCGATTGGTAGGTACAAAAGAAAGCAATCAGAACACTTTTCAGAGCCCTTTTCGGAATCTTTTTCTCAGTTTACGAATACGAAATCGTTTGACTTTGACAACTCGGGGGAGTTTGTTTACGTTACATATTCGTTACAATTTTCAACTGCAAACAAACGCATTGCATCGGGTGGATCTATTTTTATTAATTATTTATGTACAAATGTCTAGAGATCAATGGGCGCAAATTTCGAATGATTTAAAATAAAATTTAATCAATGAATGCAAAGCGCTTATAGACAGCGTCGAAGGCTAGACACATTCCAATCGCACGAATATCAACAAAAAAAATAAGCAAGTGACGTTTTTGCGTTCGATCAGACACACGAAATTTGGAATCTGAGAGCGAATCTGTTGCCTGTTGTTGCGGCCTCTTATCCGTTTTTTTATTTTTATTCGAGACTAAGGGCCGGTCAAATCGAGAGAATGGACAATAATGGTCCAGCTAAGAGGATTTTCGAATCCCAGAGGCAGAGGATGGATGGCTACAGTGTCTCAGGCAGAGACTCTTCACGGGTCGGGAGCCCGTTAAGTAAGGGCCGGTCTATTCACAGCTGATCAAATCCTTGGTTAGGTTACCATCGATAGAAATCAGTGATAGCCAATGAGTGTTTGTTCACCGTTTTTTCACTTCGGTCACCAAACCATAAATTATTCATTTGTCAATTCAGTGATATCTGTATATCTGTCAGTTGAAAACGTTGACTTAACCGAATAGATTTTACTGGTCGGGGCCTTCGCTTCATCTTGCGTTACACACAAGTTTATTTATATTATTATTTGTACTTTTTTCGCACAATATTGCTCGCAATATTCTACAAAAAGTTTTTGTATAGAAGATACGTCAAAACTAATACCTTCGAAGTCCTTACAAAATCTTGAATAAACGAAATTCTAGAAAAACTTGGTTAAATCTCGTTAGCCGCGCAAAATTGGCTGGTTATCGATTTCTTTGGTTAACTAACCAAACCGTAGATTATCTGGTTAATATTCTGCTGAACAAACACATTCAATGGTTATCAGCTGTAATAACCGATGATTAAAGATAACCAATATTGAACAAATCGGGCACTATATTTATAAAAACTAATTTTAAAAAAAGACTGATTGCAGGTTCTCTGACATGATCTTCCTATATTTCCAGCTTTATTTAGTCGTAATACGGTACATTTTTCCCTTCTGAGGTTTGACATTCACACCATCACAAAGGTGTCTCTTCATAATATCTTAAGACGAAATAGTTTTTTCTTAAAGAAATCCACCCCGTTTCCAGACTGCAGGGCTAAAGTCGAACTAATATTTTGCTGAAAAGTTTGATTAAAACGTTTTTCCAGATGGTACGTACTACTTATGTAGTAAAATTCAATATCCCCTGCATTTTTGTTCGTTCGTTGCTAGTAAACAATTTCCCGATAACAACAAGAAAGTGTCTGTTTTTGTTGTCAAAACAACAAAATATTTTCTAAGCAAAAATCAGTTCCTTTCATTTAAAACAAAAAAAAAAACGAATTCACGCAAATACACCATGAGTAGAAGGCATTCACTCAACTCTGTCCTAAGCAAATACAGTACTGAAAGCCTGCAGGACAGAATGAAAGACATGGCGTTTCAGGAATCTCGTAAGAAATCGGTTGCCTTTTCACGAGCGTCCTTTGACAGGCGTTTAAACAAAGCTACGAAAGCTAAAGCTGAAACAAAACCAAAAGCAGAAAAGGCAGATGTAAGCTACCTACCCATAGGTCTCAAAAAAAAAACATATTCATCCACAAAATTTGTAGGGCAAAGCTGATGAAATGCCACTCATTCCTGACCTAAACGCCATCATCGAAAACAAAGTGAAAAAGTTCAAAGGCGACGAGTTCATCTACCTGACGTATATGGTTCCGAAGAATAGTGAACACTTCACTCCCTACAGTTTGGCGTAAGTAAAGATATTTTGTGGATATCCGTTAATATTCACTCTTCTTACAGTGAAGTTTCATACAAAGACATAGCGAACAAAAGTCAATACTATACAATGAGCCGGTATGGTGTGACTTTTTGGAGTCTAACTGAAAGTTATTTCACCGAACTGGACCAGTGGCAGCGAGAGTTCCAAATGTACATGAATATCATAAAGATCAAGTCGTTTGCCATGTTCCGATTGTGGAAGGGCTTCAAGGTGTGGGAGAAGACGCTGAAATGGAGAAAATATGACGAGGCTTATACGTACCTGAAGGAAAATCTATTCTATGCGATTCCGCAATTGGCATGTGCTGCTCTTCAATTGCGGTCGGACTTCTACCAAATGCAAACTTTAAATTACATTGATGTCAAAGGTAAGTCAGAGGATTTGAGTAACTGGCTATAAATTCGGTAGTAAATTATGCAATAATTGTTCTAAGCCATGCCTCGAAGAGGAAAACTCAGAGTTGCGTAATTATATATATAGAGTTACAGGCGGAATGCTCACTTGCCAGGTTACAGTGCACATATAAAATAAGATCTCAGTACTAAAAATCTTGGGAAACATTTCAATAAAGTCGATGTCGGCGCTTTACTCTGTTAAGCTCGACCACGATCTAGTTCAGACGAAGTTACGCTTAGAATCAAGAATAATTCAGCATTTAGAAAGTTTTGACAGGAAGTTTGTCAATAAAGAAGAGTGCGAGCTCGTCAACTCCCCAGGAAGGCCTGGTAGGTTACATTCATCAACAGTTCAAGAAGATTATTGACCAGCCCAACCTGAACCGATTATAAGTTTCGCTTTTCTTCCGATGTGAGAAAATCAGCTTATGACCAGTGCTGCCAGATTGGTGCTTTGTCGTACTTTGTGCTATATTTTTTCTTTTGAAGCGATAAGGCGCTCAATATAATTTTGGGCTATATATCGTTTTAAAAATTTTGGGGAAATTCTGTTTGTTTTATTCCTTCACAAAGCTACAAAAAAGAAATATTTTCGAACAAACCTGCACTTCTAAAACTTGGCAGCACTCTTGCAGTCAAGTGGCATCGAAGATCGTTCAACTTGCAGGTATACCAATTTATTTTGCTGGTGTTTTGTTTTAACACAATACACCAGCCACAAAAGCCAATTGAAGAAGATTGAAGCCAAATAAAATTCTCGGCGTGCATAAGTGGGTCGGGTAAATGGGAAAAATACCAAAAAAAGAACTTGACGTATTGGGCAAATTTTCAACGATTTTTGGGCTTATTTCAGGTCAACGATTTTGGGCTATATTTTTCGAAGGTTTGAGTGCTTAGGCAAAGTAAATTATGGCAACCCTGCTTATGACACTTTTGGTGGACAGAAGTAAAAAGAAGAGCACAAACCTCTGGGAATATAAGTAAGAGAATAAAAACCACGCGAACGCGCTCTGTTGAGCTAAGAAAGAGATAGGTAGTACTATTTTCAAAATATGGGGCTAGAAAGTTAGACCAAAATCACAATCGAAGTATAATATGAATGTAAATAAGGTAACCCTTTGCGGAGTCACAGTCTATACTAAAAATGTACAGTTACCATTTGGACAGATTGTTAAACAGCGAGGTTGATCTCAGTGTTTTTATATCGTGGGATTTATTCCTTTTTGTGGGAATTCCGATGTACGAAAAGCCTTCCGTGGGATAAAGGGATAAAGCACCAAATCGTGGGAATTTCAGAAATCTGACAAAAAACATTCAAACTATGAATTTTTGGTGAAATTCTATCAAAACACCTGTATTTCACCATGAAAACACTGAAAGCAGCTCATGTAAATCGTATTTTATCAACATGTTCTAGTAAATGTTAATTTAACGTGATTTTCTTTCCGTGTAATACAAATTTTACTCCTAAAAACTGGATTTTGACGCAAAAAAGTATCTTGGGATTTTAAAAGGGAATTTGAGTATGGTGAAAAGGGAAAAAGGGAAAAATGCAGAGAGAGTGCTAACAACACTGCTTGATCTAGATCTTTGTTTTGGTTTCAAAGATTCTTATTTTTATTACGTAGAAAACAAAAGTATAGAGTTTTAAGCTTTAAAAGACTACATTTCTGCTGATGACTTTAACAAGTTTCCCTTTTTGGCTTCAGCAATTGAGGAATGGCATCCGTTTTACTTTATGGAGGCTCACATGAAGATCTACGAGCAAATCAAAGTCGATTTTCAACAATTTCGTGACAAAGCACGGAAGTATATTTGTAAGGAAGTCTTGAACACAAAATGTGTGCTTTGTAAACATTCTTTCTATTTATAGATGATGCATGCCACAGTGCTATTATTGCCCGAGGCTTTTATGCGACAGATGAGATAGATCATTATCCATCTGTGAAAAAAATGCGAGAAGCAATGAGTTTTATGGATCGAGCAAGAAAGAGAAGCTTTTGCAAGCTTCTTTGCAAGTAAGATTAGTTTAAGTCTACTTTTAGGTGTCATAGAAATTAGTCCAAAACCAATTTTTTTACTTTTTTTCACTTTCCAATACAGTCCAAAGTTATTTTTAACTATAGTCGACTCTTAAAAGTGAAAAAATATGTCAAACATTTTTTGTTGGGCCTAATTAGATTGAACTTTATTTCATGGCACCCACTTTAGCAAATATAATCTATAAAAGGAACTGTTTCTTGTTTAATTTCAGCTTTTTGAACTACTGTGATCGTATAGTTCTTATATTGCTGCAAAACATTACTCGTAACAGTTTCGCGACACTTGCAGGTGCTTTAAAAATACACCACGAATTGGGACCAACAGAAGAAGACTTAAAAGCTGACCAACGGGTTGATGCTAATGTGGAACCAGTACGACCGAAAAACAAGCCACAGGTTTGTATTCTACTTTTTGGAGAATGTTTGGAGTAGAATACCAACCCCCAAAGAGCTGGATGGCAGGTATTGGTTTGGTGGTATTCGTAAAATACTCTCTTCTTTTGAATAACGAATAAATATAAAACATACCTTAGGTACCTATTAATCGAAGTATTTTACAATGAAACAGTGAAAACAGGAGTTAATATTTCGTCCAGTAGTTTTATTCTGGCCAAACACTTTACAGACAGGAAAAAACTAACATTCTTGTTTTATAACAAAATAGCATTCTAGCTTAACTATAACGAAAATGTTACTACTTTTTTTCTGGCTGTGAAAACTGTATTAAATAGTGCTAAAAGAAAAGAAAATTGTATCAAATAGTGCTAAAAGAAAACACAAATTGAAGTTCAAAAGCAACACTTTTCTGTAAACATATCGGAGCGCTGTTGAAATGTTACAGGTTCGCCTTTTCAGAGAAAAGTATAAAAGGAGAAAGTAAAAAATGAAAGCTGGCAACAACAATAAAAAGTTGTATGAAAAAATGTTGTAGTTTAGAAAAGTAAAGGGTTTTTCAAAAGGGTAGCTACAAAAGTAGAGCGACAGGGACAGCAAACGACGTCGAATTTCTCGCAGCTCTTTTGACATTTCTTTTCAGTAAGGTTTGCCATTTCATGATGGAAAGATATACGAGCCAACAACGAGTCGAAATTATTAAAATTTACTACCGAAATTCGGAGTCAGTGGCCTCAACGTTAAAAGCGCTACGTCCAATTTATGGTCGTCATAATCGTCCTAGCAGATCAACAATTGAGCGTCTAGTGGAAATATTTGAATCCACAGGCACAGTACGATTCCCGTGCCAGTGAGACAAAGAAGTGCCCGTAGTGTCGAGAATATTGCTGCCGCTGAGGCTTCAGTTGAAGAATAAGCTCAAATGTGTCTCTCACACGTCGTTCTCAAGCGTTGGGCATCTCCTTACAAGATTAAATTGACGCAAGAACTGAAGCCGCTTGACCACCAGAAGCGTCGTATGTTCGTGAATTGGGCTGAGCAACAACTTGAAAATGATTCGGATTTTCATCGAAAAATTATCTTCAGCGATGAGGCTCATTTCTGGCTGAATGGCTTCATCAATAAACAAAATATTGGTCAGGCAGCAATCCACACGTAACGGTTTGGTGTGGTTTATGGGCCGGCGGCGTCATTGGGCCGTACCTACTTCTTCCGTGATGATCAAGACCGGCACCTTACTGTGAATGGGAAGTTTTTGTACATATTTTGCCAACAGTTGCGAAGTACCAGCGAACGAAGATAGCAACATTTCTAACAATCAAAACCATAATTTTGAGCTGACAAATTTAGCCACGTTTAACAATACAAAATAAAAGGTGGAAATCGACCATTTTTTAAGATTCCAGGCTTTTGCTTTTTTTTTTTAAATACATATTTAAACACGGAAAATTCCGCTCACAACCAAATTTAGCAGATATTTAGCCGGCAGAAATTCATAATTAATTCCGTCTTTTATTTTATATTTTATTTCTGTCTTAGAAACCGTTTTTCTTGGCCGAACTTCTACTGAAACCAGAAAAAGTTGAAATCGAACCCTCAGAGTACGTATCCGAAGGTGGACCACCCATCTAAGAAAGCAAACAAATGATACATTTCTTCATTTTTGAATGAAGATGCACCATGCCGAAACATCAGTTAATTTCAAGGACAACTTCTTTTTCAGAAATACGATGCAATCCATATTCCATCAGTTGACGAATTTGATCCTGGACTCGGTTATGGAAATAAAAAGCTTCACAGAAGACTCCGCTTACCTGATATTTACCGAGTTCGAAATTAAAGTTAGTTTTGCTGTCACCAATTTACGTATTGCTTTGCAGGCCTTCTATAATGGGACGCCAGGAAGATCGTTTGGCAGAACCAGCTCCAGATTTGTCATTTCTCTTCAAAATTGACACCGAGTTCCAGGACAACCGAAAGTTCATTTTCACAGTCATACGCACTGCGTATGAGAAAGCCCGACTTTATGCCGAACGTTTCGAGACAATTCGCTTAAATTATGAAGCCGATGTCAAGACTGATGCCGCTATAATAAGAAGCGAAAAAGGTAGATCATTCTTTACACTTTACAGCTTGATGCTAGTTGATTCTGAAACCCCTAACAGACCTTGTTGCGTTGAGGGCATTCTGTGAGAGATACCACGCAAATATGCACGCAATCGATGGGATACTTCCGCATGTGAATCTGGGCTTACTAAAGCTAACCCAGAGCAGTTTCAAGGATATGATCACACCGGAGTGCCTAAGGCTGCTCAATGTCCTTTCGATTTATTTGCCAAAGTACAATATTTTAAGGTTATATTTTAACTGACACTTGACTTAGTGTATACATCTTTTAGATTAGCAATTTCGGAGGTGCAGCAGATCCAACAGAAGGCTGACGATTTTTTGGCCAAACTAACATCAGCACCTAGCTCCACATTGGAGTTGGTGGCACATTTGCGCTACTTGACAAATGTAGAAGCGGATCTAAAGGAGCTGTTGGCTGAAGTCGATTATGCGCACGACTGCTTTATTCTGATAAAGGATTTCGGCATAGTCATTGATCAGGAAGAGAAGGAGAAATATATGGGTAAGGCTTTAAGCTGGTATATATAGTAGACAGAGTTGGGTAGTTTTGTTTAGTCCTGCCAAAGTGACACATGAATCGAAATAGAATGCAAAGTTTTCCGCGAATGAATAAGGTAAAGCTAAAGTTCATGGGCCTACAGCTAGAACGCTGTTTGACGATAAGTAACGCGGACTCCTTCAAGTACACTTAGATTGAAGATAAATAAAGCCATATTGCAACTATGAAGTCTTTCTGAAAGCCAAAAAAGTATTAAAAAGTTTACAAGTAGGTAAACAGCATCCTCAACGGAGTAAACGACCTCTGCTAAAGTTTAACGGGTCGTCATAAAAGCTATTAGCCAATGATACAGCAATGCTTTGAGATAGCAGTATTTGCGAGCTACACTTATACTGCCCCTATTTTCGTACAGGCCCTGGACTTTATCTTTGGACTGTTTTTGTTAACAAAACAAGTCTTTCAAAAAGCTTTTATGTCAGTTTCATTAGGAAAAAGTTATAGTTTTTTTTTTGTAATAGCTCGTTAAATATTTTTCTGAATTTAAGCACCAACTTCATCTGTAACTTTTATAAACAACAATTTCATCAAAGTTGCATGGCTGTGTTAATTCTTACAAGATGGTTTCAAAACGCGACATGCGTCGACATTTATAGTGACACAACGAAGTCATGAATGAAAAGATTTCGCTCTCCGTTTCGTTTTGCAGTAGGTATGTCGTATGCATATCATTGTATATATGTATATAATACAATGGTCTTATGTAGGTATGCGTCTGCGAAAAGATGACGAAAAATCGGTGATTGTATTAGATTACTTGGTACAATTCTCCACTCTCTTTTTACACAATTTATTGACGGTAAATTTTCGCATCGGTAGGTTGCTATAGATTTTGTCAGCTGGTATGTATTTCTATGAAAAATCGAGAAATTATTGTGAGAAATTGTGTACTAAATTCAAAATATACATTTAATATAAGAAAAAAACAGAAAAATAATATCTTAAAAGTGAGTGCGGTAAATATTGATATAAAAGTGAATTCTAAGTTTTTATTTTTGTATAGAAAATGCAGAAGACAATTCATATCGTAAAGAGGGAAATACATTGTACCATCTTCCAAAAGAAGTTCGGAACTCTAAAGTTCTTTTCATTAAATGGGGTATTGTGCTTAGGATCGGGACAAAATTTCCCAATTTCCCCAATACACAGGATGGTTTTCAGTATAGAACCAAACTTGTGAAAGGAGCCTTTCCCAGCCTAAACTTTTCTAATTCAGGAATGAAAATTGCAGAAAATTTAATGAAATTGATGATGTGGCTACCACCAGCTCAGTAACTTCAACTACGGATGGAAGTGGGGAGAGGCCAATCTTATGTATCCAGCCAGCTTTCACTATTTTTCGCCCTCCCGGATAGACCTTTTAACACCACTGAAATAGTCAATTACTTCACAGCGCGATATTGTGACAACCTTATAGACTTCTAAGATGACTGGAACCTCCATCATCAAAGCAAGCAAATCTCTAAAAATCATAATTAATACTCTTTTTATAAGATAAAAAGCAACCAAAATATATAAACAAAAGCATATTTATTATTTGTTTACATTACATTCAACACAACTTTGAACAGATTTTTGTGCTAGTTTTACCAGATGAATTGACTCACACTATACAAATTCCGGACAAGTAGTACTTTGACTTGCAGATTAAGTTTGTTTTCAATTAGTTGGTTAGCTTTTTAATAGATAAACAATTAATTTTTTTACACGAAAACACACGTTTTCCTTATTCAAGTCCTTTGCAAAACAAACAGACATCAAAATTATATAGGTCTCTACATTTTCCTTTTTTATCCACCAGGTGTCGCAGGAAAACTTTTCCGCTCGTCAATTGTCCGGGACATTTTTTTTTGCGAAAATTTGACAACAGATGGCGATTAGTTCCACTTAGGGTAGAACCAGAAATTGAAATGCGTGCGTGAACAATCATAAATCTGTTGTGTTTCATTGAAACACTTATTTGTGCTGCAAATAATAAAAATTCAGCCCACTTACTTTGTATTTTATAGGATTTGAGGAATATAGGATTGATTATTTTGTTTTTTATGTACATAATAGGTGTAGATTTTGCAAGCAGGCAACAATTTTTATTCTTTTTTTTTTTTGTTTGTGCTTCAGTAAGTGAGTCTATACATTTTTTATTCAAAAAAATAAGAGTTGAATAAAGCATTTTGGACGCAATTGTCCTGCACCTTACCAAGCCATATCCAGCAGCATTCTTGAACCTACGTTTTTGTATGGTCGCTTTCTCTTCATATTGGTCGGATGGGTGAACGTTTTGACTGTCGTCATCGTCCACGTTAAACGGCTAATTCAATCTGACAGTGAAATGCTAAAAACCCTCAACGAACCATGGGATAGAATTCTTTTTTTAATAACCTGAATTTCCTTGCGTACTAGTTGGGTCAGACCGGACATTGGGCTTTACTAAGTGTAATAAACCTTTCTGTTATTTTTTTATTTATGTAGACACCGAGGATTTGGTAGTCAACTGTAAGGAGACCCTTGCGGAGAAGCAAGAGGAACGGGAAACGTTTATTCATCAGCTAAATGCGATACTGCATGAGGATATTAAGATGATTTTTGAAGAAATTCAAGAAGTCGCCGCTGAAGTACATGAATTCAAGTTCCTAGACGTATGCATCGAAAACAAACCAAGATTTAGAATGTACGTGGATATAAGTGTTGCTGTGTTTTTTTTTTTAGAAAAATTCCGATCCCGACGAGACCAAACTTCAACTTGGTGCTCTACTGGAGCGTCTGAATGAATGTCAGGAGAGGGCTCACGAATATCGTGCTTATCAAAAAGAATTCCGCGTAACTGAACCCGTAGTCCCTTAAACCTTGTGCTAATCCAGTATCCCTTTTCAGATCGATGTGACACGTTACGATGAAATGGAACATGCATTCCATGACATACGAATACGACAAAACCTTTGGAATAGCATAGAGGAGTGGGCCACCTCCCTAGAGCTGTGGCAGAAGTTTGGCTACCAACACCTGAATGTTGAGACTATGAACAATTTAAATGGAAAGACGTTGAAGAGCTGCACGCAGTTTGAAAAGTACCTACCAGTAAATGAGTTAGTGCCTGCTCTCAAGGCAAGTGCTGAGAAATTTAGAGAAAAACTACCAGTCTTGGGTTACCTCCGAAATCCCAACCTCAAAGGGGTGAGGTGTTTAAAAAAAAAGGTCTGGAAGATCGGTTCTTAGTTTCGATTGAATTTCAGCGTCACTACATTGAAATAGAGACGATTCTGGGCATTCGAATTTACAACGAGGAGAACATCCTCATCTCAAACTTTGAGCAGGCTCATGCCTTCGACGAGGCCATCGCTAATCAGCTGATGGATATATCATCTCAGGCGACGGGCGAAGCGCAATTGGAGAATATGTTGAAGAACATCGAGAATATCTGGAAGGAGACCGAGCTGCTTATCGTCCCGCATCGAGATTCTAAGGACGTTTTCGTTCTAATGGGCACTGATGAGTTGCAGGTGGTGCTGGACGATTCGAATGTGAATATAAACACCATAGCTGCATCAAAGTATGTTGGACCCATAAAGGCTAAGGTTGACGAATGGATACGGATGATGGAGCAGTTCGGCAAGACCATGGGTGAGTTTGCCACACCCAATTGTGCAGACTGTGATATTGTCTTTTCCGTAGAGGAATGGAACACCTGCCAAACATCGTGGATGTACCTGGAAGCTATATTTTCATCGCCCGACATTCAGAGGCAACTGCCAAATGAGGCTAAAATGTTTGCCGTGGTGGACCGCAGCTTCAAGGAAATCATGAGAAATGCTCAAAAGACGGCGCTGGCTCTGCCAGTCATGACCAGTGCGGATAACTACAAGATCCTGAGGGAAAACAACCGCATGTTGGATAATATAACCAGAGGTCTTGAGGCCTACCTAGAGGTTAAGCGGGTTGTGTTTCCTAGGTACGAAAAGGGTATTTTAAGGAAGGAAATGAATTCTGATTAAACAATTTTTAAAGGTTCTACTTTCTGTCAAATGATGAACTTCTGGAGATTCTCGCTCAGACCAGAGTTCCACAGGCAGTGCAACCGCATTTGAGGAAATGCTTTGATGCTATATCGAAGCTTGAATTTGGTCAGAAGGAAAGTGGCGATGGGGGCAAGCCAGTGCCAACAAACGATATCCTGGCAATGGTCTCACCGGAAGGTGAAAAGCTTTTGCTTGGGAAAGGACTCAAGGCACGCGGCGCCGTTGAAGAGTGGTTGAGTAAGGTCGAAGAAGCCATGTTTTTGGCGGTAAAACGCTACATGAAGTTCGGATACCAGTGCTATCCGGCAAAGGAGCGTCATGAATGGTTTGAAGGTTCTTTTCGACAAAAATCCCCTGCAAACCTACACAATTTAAAATTTTCCTTAATTTAGATCATCCCAATCAAGTGGTCCTGACAGTGTCGCAGCAACAGTGGGCCGCAGATGTACACGCAATCTTCGACAAAGCTGACCAAACAACTGAAAATATTCTCAAATTGCTGAAGAAATACGAAAAGAAATGTTTCGAAAACTTGTCGGCGCTGGCGACGATAACGCGAAAGGAGATCACCAACCTACTGCGCAAGGTCCTTTGTGCTCTCATCACAGTCGATGTGCATGCCAGAGATTCAGTGACAAACCTGCTGGAGAAAAACGTTTCAAAATCGTAAGTCCAATGAGCGATTAGTAAGCATAAAGAAAAGTTCTAAAATTTTCCACAGAACGGATTTTAACTGGCTGAAGATGCTTCGCTTTTACTGGCAAGACACCACTGAGACCATGGTTTCTCAAATGGCTTCTGCCAAGGTTCCGTACTATTACGAATACCTTGGTGCTGGGGGAGTCCTTGTGCTCACACCGCTGACAGACCGCTGTTACCTGTGCTTGATGGGCGCCCTGCAAATGGACTTGGGAGGAGCTCCAGCAGGTCCAGCTGGCACTGGAAAAACCGAAACGACCAAAGATCTGGCAAAAGCGGTCGCCAAGCAATGTGTGGTCTTCAATTGCTCCGAGGGACTGGATTTTAAGATGATGGGGCGATTCTTCTCGGGACTGGCACAGTGCGGGGCCTGGTGTTGTTTCGACGAGTTCAACCGGATCGACATCGAAGTGCTCTCGGTTATAGCACAGCAATTGATAACCATTCGAAATGCCAAGGTCGCTAATGCTAAGAGGTAAGTGGTGGAAGCTTTTGCTGCTCCCAATGCAACTGATGATCTTATTCCCAAAGGTTTATCTTCGAGGGTCGCGAGATAAAGCTCAACAAATCGTGCTCGGTATACATAACAATGAACCCCGGCTATGCCGGTCGAACAGAGCTGCCGGACAATTTGAAGGCACTATTCCGACCAATATCCATGATGGTGCCCGATTATGCTCTCATCTCCGAAGTCATTCTCTATTCAGAGGGATTTGAAGATCCCAAGATCCTGGCTCACAAAATGGTTCAAATGTACAAGCTATGCAGCGAGCAGTTGAGTCAACAGAACCACTATGACTTTGGAATGCGTGCCGTAAAGAGTGTCCTAGTGATGGCTGGCGCCCTAAAGAGATCAGCTCCCAATCAGAGAGAAGACATCACTTTGATCGCGGCACTACGAGACTCAAATATTCCCAAGTTCTTGGCCGAAGATGCTTTTCTCTTTCGGGGTATTCTCTCGGACCTGTTTCCCGGCGTTGAACTGCCAGATTCATCGCATCCCGAGTTGGAGCAGGGTATGGTAGCTGGATTGCAAGAGAAAAACCTCCAACTCGTGCCATCGACTATTCGAAAGTGTATTCAACTTTATGAGACCATGTGCGTCCGATGGGGTGTGATGTTGGTCGGCCCAACTGGCAGTGGCAAATCAACAGTTTTACATGCACTGGAGTTTGCCCTGGGTCATTTGTGCAGAAATAAAGTCGCGGGACCGCACTTTCGAGACGTTGTCATTCAGAAATTGAATCCAAAGTCTGTTTCGATGAATGAGCTCTACGGACATGTCAATTATAAAACTATGGAGTGGCAGGATGGGCTACTGGGACTCGCTGTTAGAACTGCTGTTAGTAATGAAGGTAAGTCCATCGCACTGAGTCGGATCAGAGTGATCTGATTTTTTTTGAACAAACATTTCAGCACTAGCTGTCAGGTGACTACAAAAATATACACTAGGTCTGTTCCTTTACTTTTGTAGTAAGAATGGAAAAGACAAAAGACTGTCAAAATGGCAGTGGTGGGGATAAATTCTCTCACAGAGAGAGACACTTACGAAATAGTTAGGGAACGCTTATGTAGTAGGTAATCTATGAAAATGACAATATATAAAAAAGTGGTACGAAATGTCGTTAAAATAGGTCTGTTCCTTTACTTTTGTAGTAAATGGTAAAGAGTGTCAAAATGGCAGTGGTGGGGATAAACTCTTTCACGGAGAGAGACACTTCCTGAAAAGTTAGGGAACGCTTTTGTAGTAATGTATGAAAGTGACAGAAAAGTCGTTAAAATATCGTATAAACTCCAAGAATTTACGAAAGAAATTAGTTGATTTATCTACCTAGCGATGAAAGTGATTCGAAATTAATCGAACTTCTTCTTCATATATCTGAAAGATTGGACTACAAGCATTCAAGAAGAGGATATTTAAAATATCGTGGAGACGATTGTCCTTTCTTACTCCTTACAGCAAGGAAGAATTTCGGCGCGACTTTCGAAAAGAATTTAAGGAGAACATTCAATTTTAGTTTTCCGCTCTATCTTGCTCTCTCGATGACGCTCGTTTACGATTTTTAGAGTTAAAAAACGGCATTGAGTAAAAATTCGTAAGAATTAGTAAAAACTCGTAAGATTTAAAAGTAAAGGAACAGACCTATAGTTATTTGCTGACTCAAACACATTTTTTACAATGGAGACGTTCGGATACCTATTTATATAAAACGTCAACTAGATTTGTCTGGACGTTGACTATTCAACTTGAATTTTTTATTCTTGCTTTTTTTTTTCTTAATGTTGACACTTCAAAATGTCAACTGAGTATGTAGGCAGGATTTTTTTTTACTATATCTCGACCGCTCCATAAACGTCAACTGAAAAAAACTGTTCACATGACTATTCCAGGAAATAAAAACTGACATATGTACCTACATCAACATCAAGTCAGTCAGCTGTCAGACTTACTAAACTAGAAACCCGAACGTCCCCAATCTGCTTCATATTTCTGTACCAGAATTCGCATATCTTTTCCGGAATCATATCGCTAGCTTTTAATAAATTTTCTGATTTTGACTAAGACCGCTCAGTCAAATAAGTCTGAGCTCAGACAGTGACAGAAACAGAAATTCGGACCTCGGACGTATCTGGCCTAAAGAAAGAAACTCGAGCTTTTTTTTGACAGTTCAGCATTCAGCCTTATGTCGTTTTCCATTGGGCAAAAAGAAGCGTCCGGAAGAGTCCGGAATCGAAAAAAATCACTCCTGAAACCGTTCCATTGGCACAAAAAATACTCTTCTGGTAATTCTGAGGAGAGAATTTCGCTTTTCGATTTGAAGTCAGAATCCACTCAAGTGTAATTTATGTATTTTATACAAGTCAACTGACAGCAGCCGTGGATTATTTTTTGGCATTTCACCAATACTTTTGTGGATTCTTTCAGAAGCAGTTTTGTTGTTCCATTGGATTTCAGAATGAGTGGATACCCGAGTGAAACCAATGGAAAACGACATTAAAGTCAGACCTCGGACGTGTCTGGAAAAAAAGACTCCAGCTTTTTTTTTTTGAAAATGTATAAGAAAAGAGCAATTTAAGCATTGTTTGGTTGCAATCCAGCTTAATCTAATTCTATACTATCTTAATACTCAAGGAGATCTCTTAGAATTGCCTATACGATAATTCCGAAAAGAAACGAAAATTTTGCTGAATTCTTACAAACGATAACGTCTTCACTTTATTTTCGCTATACTACTGACAGCAGACTTAGTTCTATCTGTTACACTTGTTGATAGATTGGGCTCCAGTATTCTGCAAATTTGTACTATCAAAATGTTTAATTTTAGACGAAATCCACCAATGGATTGTGTGTGATGGTCCTGTGGATGCTGTGTGGATCGAAAATATGAACACAGTACTAGATGACAACAAAATGCTCTGCCTAGCAAATTCGGAACGAATCAAGCTAACCCCTTGGGTACACATGGTGTTCGAGGTTCAGGACTTGGCGCAGGCATCCCCTGCCACGGTATCCCGCTGTGGAATGGTCTATGTCGACCCCGAAGAATTGGGTTGCCAGCCTCTAATACAATCGTGGAGAAGTGGTCCAATTGAGAAGAAACTATCACCAGAACAAATGGAATTTGTCCATGGCTTGCTAAAGACTCACTTTGACGAGTTCGTAAGAGCTGCCACCAAATACGGAACATACCCCATTCACCAAGTGGTCACTTCGAAGACACTTCTCTGCTGCGAGCTCTTGACGGATATGATTGAAAAGTTGAAATTCACAACAATGGCAATTGACACAGTGAGAAGTTTGCTGAGTAAGCTCTTCATATGGTCGTCACTTTGGTCGCTTGCATCTAACTTTAGAGCTGACTCTCAGGCGGTGTTTGAGCAGCAAATGCGTAAGATTCTTGCCGAGCATATTATAGCCACTGAGTAAGTTTGAAAAACAAAACAAAGAGCGCTCTACCCAGATGAAAGTTATTTTCTAAATACAGACTACCTGAGGCCTCCATTTGGGAATATCGTGTAAATTTGGAAGAAAATCGGTGGGAAAAATGGCAGACTATTCTGGAACCCTTCGTTTTTAATCCGTCGGATAAGTACTTTGACATGCAAGTACCAACAGTGGATACCACTAAATTTGGGTACCTTAAATGCACCAACGATGAGTATTCGTAAAAAAATCTTTTATCGTGTAGATACATTTGTGAGATGCTGTTTTTGCGTAAGTATCCGGTGATGGTTACGGGCGATACAGGCGTCGGCAAGACCGTTTTGGCTATGTCGACCTTAAAAAGACTGGCAAAGAAGAACTTTGTACCGGTTCTGTTGAACTTTTCGGCACAAACGAGCAGCATTCGAACGCAGGAAATGATCGAAGCCCAGCTAGAGAAACGAAAGAGAACTATGTTAAGTGCTCCCATAGGGAAGACTGTGAGCATATTTATCGATGACGTGAATATGCCAAAGTTGGACACGTACGGAAGCCAGCCGCCAATTGAACTTTTGAGGTAGATATGTACTGAAGTGAGAGACATTCTCTTAAACCGTTGCTTTGCCATGTATATATTTCAGACAATTTCTCGACAACAAAGGTTTCTACGATCGCGAAAAACTGTATTGGAAGGATGTGGTGGAGGTCGCACTCGGTGCTGGATGTGCCCCACCCGGAGGTGGTCGGAATCCACTTACTCCCAGGTTTTGCAAGATCTTTTTAACAGAATCAAATTAACTTGAATAAATCGTGTTCTTGCAGATTTGTTCGCCATTTCGCCTTACTCAATCTTCCCAAGCCCAGCAACGACACTCTGACTACGATCTTCGCTGGAATTCTTTCTGGGTAAGCTTGCTTCACTGAGGTTAGGCCAGGTTTGATGGGTTTTAGACCGGAGCCTTGTGTTCATAGTAAAACACTTCCATTCTCATTCCTATGGTTTCAGCTTCTTGGATGACTTTTCTGCGGCAATTCGTCCGCTCACTGTACAGCTCTGCAACGCTCTGGTTGAAGTTTACTCGCGCATTTCCGAGGAGATGCTACCGACGCCGGATAGATCGCACTACATTTTCAACTTGCGAGACTTGTCCAAGTGCGTTCAGGGCATTCTTCAATCGGACAGCTCCAACTACAGCACGGACCTGCAAATGCTGCGACTTTTCTACCATGAAAACAACCGTGTCTACTTTGATCGTTTAATCAACAGCGAGGATGAGAGCAGATTCAAGGCGCTCATGTCTGAAGTCTGCACGAAGCATTTCAACAAGGAAGTCGTGAAGGAGGGCGAAGTTGTTCTATTTGGCGACTTTATGATTTTTGGTCAGAACCGCGCCGAACGGATCTACGAAGAGATTAAAGATCTCGGCAAGTTGCAGAGCATCCTAATGGACTATATGGAGGATTATAATGCTAGCACGGGAAAGGACATGAAATTGATTATGTTTCAGGATGCTCTGGAGCATACGGTGCGATTGGCACGCTTACTCCGAGCCGATCGTGGTAATGGGCTGTTGGTCGGCGTCGCGGGCATGGGTAAGCAGTCCTTGACACGGTTAGCGGCGCACGTAAATGAATACAGGTGCTTTCAAATCGAATTGAGGCGAAACTATGATACTGTGGCATTTCACGATGATCTAAGAACTCTTTACAGAATAGCTGGGGTATAACTGATATTGCTAATTGACTTCGAATTGAAGAATTTTGATCTTTTCGAAGGTTGACAATACTCCTCTGGTTTTTCTGATTGTGGACACGCAGATTGTGGAGGAGGAGTTCCTGGAGGACATCAACAACATATTGAATTCGGGAGAGGTTCCGAACCTCTTTGAAGGCGATGAATACGAAAAGGTCATTTTGGACTGTCGAGAATCGTGCAGTGAGGCGAACAAAGCTGTGAGTATTGAATTGGGGTCAGTGCGGTAAGTAAATATAACTGATCAAATATGGTCCCAGCTTTTGTAGGTAGATAAAAGAAAAAGAAAGACTCACCCAGTGGCGGAAATTCGAAAACATACATCTGCCGTCTAATTTAAAGATGCTTTAAACTGCATGTTACTCCGAAAGTACCTACTCAACAAAAATGAAAACAGAACTGCACTCCACAAATCTTTTATTTGATGCAGTTCAGTTGAGTACATACGGAGAAAAACGTTCGACATATTTATCCCAAGAGGAACACGCTTTTAAACTTTAGAACCTTTTAAACTTTAAGCCCTTTTACGCGATCTTGATGGAATATATTAGGTTTGTTTGAAGTGGGACCTAGTGCGCATTGGGTTAACCCTAATGTGCTCGATATGGCACTGAACTCGTCCTGGTACTGAAAACCTGTGTTTGACATGACTTCTAGGGCACCCTAGTTGTGCCTTAACTGACAGTTAATTTGTCGGGGCAAGAATTCAGTACTCGAAATAGCTTTCCCCTTCCGCTTTTTAGTAGGTAGGTACTCTGTAATAATTTCGGAATTCTAAATGCGACATACATAAGTACAGGGTGTCCGCCGGGAAGGTATACTACTTTGTTTGTTTATAATTTTTGATTAAATGAAAGAGAATGGATCTTATATTGATAAATGTTTTATTTAATGTCGGCAATTATGTATGGAATACATTACAGGTAAATGTCCGCCTCTGTTAGTCTCACAAATGCGAGCCCTTTTGAGCAGATTTTTCATTACATTCTCACACATTTCACGCGGTATTTCATTAATTTCATATTTTCTTTGAGTTGCTCAAGCGTTACTGGTTTGTTTGCATAAACCTTGCTTTTGAGATATCCCCACAAAAAGAAGTCCATAGCAGTCAACTCAGGCGACCGTGGAGGCCAATCAACATCACCATTTCTTGAAATAACTTGTTGTGGAAAGAGGTCTCGCAGTAATTGCATTGTAATCCTGGCTGTATGCGATGTGGCATCGTCTTATTGCTACCACATCATGTTAATCAAGCCCAAAGCATGAAGTTGTGGCGTTAAAAAGTTTTCAATCATATCACGATATCGCTCCAAGACGTAAGGTCCAATGATTCCTCCTGACCAAATTGCACACCAGACTGTAACTTTTAATGGATGCAAAGGTGACTGATGAATAATTTGAGGGTTTTCCATTGCCCAGAACCGACTATTCTGTTTATTCACATATCCATTCAAATGAAATGTTTCTCCCAAAAATTTCACGTAACTTTGTCATCGTCACAGTAATCGATGATTGAGTTTGATAAAATGTTTTAACGATTAAAACACGTTGGTTTATCGAATATTTTTCCATAATAAATTTGCCACATGTCTACTTCACGACTGCCAAATATGAACTGTCAAGACTAATGTTTACCAAAATGGCGGCAAAACAAAGTAGTATACCTTCCCGGCGGCCACCCTGTACATTTCATTCCACTTTCGAAGAGAAGGTTCGTTTTCGAAAAATGTTACTTTCGGAACGAGATACAGAGTAGGGCCCCTGAGTTTTACTGTCATTAATTTTCAAACTCTTCATTATTGCGAACACTTTTATCAACTAAAGTGATCCCCGGATAAGTGACCGTCGCGTTCCTCGTTCAATTCATCCGAGAACTGAGCTGAATTCTGTGCCTAAAAGGCAAAACATCTTATGTCAATTTTGTCCACTTTTCAGGAGAACAATTTTAAACTTATGCAAGGCACTACTGTTGATGACTTAGTCCATTTTAAAACAGTTATAACTTAATCATTATTTGACATTTTTTCAACTGCTTTGGCTTAAGAAATAGAGTAAGGAGAACACAATTCAAATAACGTTAAACAGCTAAAACAACTTAAGTCGACTTTAGATGTTTTAACTTTTAGGCACAGAATTTGCTTACAGCTTTAGTAAAATTAAAGACAATGGGCACATTTAAGAATCTAGTTATCTTAAGTCGACTAGATTGATCTGGATGAGATGTAACCTGAACGCAAAAACTAGATTGGTCGGGAACGTCACGTTTTCTACGTCAGCCACATATGAGAACTGTCAACTTAGTATTCAGTCACGAATTTCTCGACTAGATTCGTCGGCTACCCCTCCATAAACGTCAACTGAATCATTGAAACATCTGCTCTCACGACCGATTTCCCCCAATCAGAGCCGAGTTTCATCTAGTGAGAGAGCTGTCAGACTTACTAAACTAGATACTTGAACGTCCCCAATTGTCAAATCAAGTGTCAAAGTGACATGACATAAATGTTAACAGTGCTCCAAAATAAGCAAAGTTTCGTGATTTAGTGCATACATGCTAAAAAAAGCCCTCTTGCGCTTTCACGGCAATAAAGCGGGGTTTTCCTTATTGCGTCGACAACGCACTTAAGCGGGTCTCTCATAATTGCGTTCCTCCGATAAATGCGTTGAAAGGTGTACATCTTCCCCGGCGCTGCAATCCGGGGATTACTGTATTTGCATTATGGCAAACCCAAGTTTAGAATTGAGCTCACTCATTTTAATCTAACAATAAACGGAAAAAAGTGTTACCAGATAAATATTTGTCAATGTCAAAAACTGACAGACTTCAGGGCAACATTTTGCGTTCGGTATAGAGCCGAATTTTCAGGGCTGTACAGGGTTTTTTACAGGCGTGAAAAATAGCTGACACTTCTCAGGTCCTTACAAGTGGGCACTAGTGCTAGCCACGTCAAACAAACATTGCGTATTCCATGACCTGTCATAAGTAACCAGCCGATATTTTTCACATTCAATGCGGACAATTCATTGTCAAAGAACTTTTGTTTACTCTATTCCCATGAAATTCCGGACTGTTTGATTTGATTTGTTTAAACTGTGTGAACTGCCTTATGTCGTTTTCATTGGGAACACCAAAAATCTTTTTCAGATCTCATATTTAACGCGGCTCATGGAACATGCACCGAAATTGATCTGCTTTTGTGAATGGATTAGTGCGTTATATCCAGCTGTTCAAATTGCATTCGTTTTTGTAAAAATCAACTATGGATATCGACTTGAAAAATGTTTCCCCTGTTGTAGATATAAATGGAGTAGTTTCGGTGATTCGTATTTTCCAGATGATGAGGAAGGCAATGAGGATAATAATTCCTCCAAAGTTATATCCATTGCTATTTATGTTTATCTTTATTTTACTTTTCACGAAACTTTGCGCATTTGTTTTGAAAGCAAACTTCTTAAGACGACGTAAAACAGCTGTGCAAAGTATATTGGTAAATATCGAGATCTGCAAAAAGTGATCCGAATCAAAAAATCGATTGATTTTTTTCCCAATGAAACATGGAAAGTGATTTAGATCAAAAAAAAAAAATGGATTTTTTATCCCAATGGAAAACGACATTAGATTACCACTTCTATCAAAATTGTTTTATTTTATAGCAAGGCTGCACCAGAGACGACATCTACAAGTTCTTCATCAACCGAGTGCGAAATAACCTCCATGTCGTCATGTCAATGAGCCCTGTTGGAGACGCCTTCCGAAGGCGTTGCAGGATGTTTCCTTCTCTAGTCAACTGCACCACCATTGATTGGTTCTCGAGCTGGCCCGCAGAAGCCTTATACTCAGTTGCGCTTGGTGTGCTTGAAGACGTCGCTGACAAGAGAGAAGATCGCGAAAGGCTTGCCAGGATAAGCGTCTTTATGCACAAGGTTCTTAGCAAACTGTTGTCAAATTTCACGATATAAAAAATTACATCTCTAACTATAGACCGTTGAAGAAGCTTCAGTAAAGTTTTACAAAGAGATGAAACGTCACTACTATACAACTCCTAGCAGCTACTTGGAGCTACTGAAGCTTTACAAGAGCATCCTAAAAAGTAGAACTGACGTTATTATTACGAAACGTCGCCGTATATCCAATGGGCTTAACAAGATTTTGGAGACCAACAGTATTGTAGGGTTTATCTTCCGCTCAAATCTAGATTCTTCTTAAAGTCCACCCCAATTGCAGATTGCAGTAATGCAGAAGGATCTAGAGGTGATGGTGCCTCAGTTAGACGAAGAATCGACAAAAATGAAAGAACTTTTGGCCAAACTTGAAGTGGACACTAAGAATTCCGATGCAGTCAAAGAGTCAGTGGCCAAAGATGAGGCGGTTGCTAAGGAAAAGGCTGAGCTTTGTCGGACTATAGCAGATGATGCGATGAAAGACTTGGAAATTGCTATGCCTGCTCTGCAGGATGCTCAGAATGCCCTTAAGGGACTAAGCAAGGCCGATATCAATGAGATCAAGGCCTTCACAACTCCTCCGCAGTTGGTGCAGTTCGTTATGGAAGCCGTTTGTATTCTACTTGGAGCTAAGTATGATTTTGCCAGTCTGAATCGACGTGACCTCAATTTATATTTTTCATATACAGACCGACCTGGGCTTCAGCCAAGTCAGTGATGGCAGATGTGAACTTCCTGAAGCGCTTGATGGAATACGACAAGGAGCACATACCGGAAGCAACTTTGAAAAAGGTCAAAACCTACATTGATCACAAGGATTTTGTTCCGGCGGTTGGTTTTAAAGACTCGATTTGCTAGCGTGTATGAAAATCCATTGTCTTGTTTTAGAAAATCGAAAAAGTGTCTAAGGTGGCCAAGTCGGTAAGCTTATGGGTGATAGCTATTGACAAGTTCGCCAAAGTCTACAAAGTGGTTGAGCCCAAGATCAAGCGTCAAAAGGCAGCCGAAGCAGAACTCAACGAAGTGATGAAAGTGCTCCGTGCCAAACAGCAAGAGCTAGCAGACGTTGAAGCTAAGATTCAAACGCTCAAAGACTCGATTGACGTGAAAAGTCGTGAGTTCAAGGTCATTCAAGATAGCGTGGACCTCACATTTGGAAGGATAAATAGAGCTGGTCGACTCACATCGGCGTTGGCGGACGAGGAAGTTCGTTGGAAGGAAACTGTCAAAGTGAGTTTTACTGTTTCACCTCTAGATAGCTCTGTAAAGTTGTATGTATTTGTAGGTGCTAAGCAACGAACTTTGTGCAGTTCCAGGAGATGTGCTTGTATCATCGGCATGTGTCGCCTATCTAGGGGCATTTTCCTCCGATTATCGACAGCATTTGACTGGCGTTTGGGTAGCTGAATGTCAAAGGCACGAGATCCCCAGCAGCACGCAATTCAGCCTCTTGGCTATCCTCGGTGATGCCTATGAGATCAGATCATGGGAAATGGCCGGCCTACCAAGGGACACCATTTCCATTGAAAACGGACTATACGCCACTCGGGCGTTACGATGGCCGCTCATGATAGATCCCCAAGAGCAGGTATATGTTATACAGTTTGCACATCCTGAAACAAATATAGCAAACGAATTTTTAAGGCCAACCGATGGATAAGAAACTTAGAGAATGGCAACAATTTGCGTGTTTTGAAAATGAACGACGTCAACTTTTTACGGATTCTCGAAAACGCTATACGACAGGGATTCCCCGTCTTAATAGAAGATATCGATGAGACGGTTGATCCGTCTCTGCGTCCGATTCTACAGCGCGAGACATTTATTCAAGAGGGAAGAGTCTACTTGAAGCTCGGAGAAGTCACCATAGATTATGATTCAAATTTCATGTTATATATGACGACAAAGTTATCGAATCCACATTATTTGCCGGAGATTTGTATAAATGTGACATTGGTGAACTTTCTGGTCACCGAAGCAGGACTCGAAGATCAACTTTTAGCGGACATTGTGGCTATTGAACTGCCAGCATTAGAAGTGCAGCGAAATGATCTAATTGTGAAAATTAACACAGACAAACAGCAACTTTTGTCACTGGAAGATAAGGTTCTAAAGTTGCTGTTTCATTCCAGGGGCAACATTCTAGATGACGAAGAATTGGTGGAGACGCTGAATGATGCTAAGGTAGGGTTTTCGTTGTGTTGGCCCTTAAATAATAGAGTACGACTTACTATGACCAGCGGGGTGTCAAAATCCATGCAAAAGTTTGCGCAAAAATATTGTGAAATTTCCCTTTTAGGAAAATAAGTGGCTCTACTTGGCACTTCGAGACTCAGTTGTAGTTGTTGTAATTGCGTGCTTTAAATCCTACTTTACTTTGCTTTGCTGAGATCGAAGCTCAAAAAAACACGCCATATATTGGACCTATTGGACCTATTTTGTGTCTAATTTATATTAGCTCACTATTTTCACTCAATTTTAAAGGTACACCTACTGCTTTTGCGGATGATGTTGGTTTTTCCTATGGTTGCAGTTGTCCTTTAGATTTAATCTCGGACATAAACTGGGATCTCAACCTATTGAGAAAATGGTTCGCTGAACACAATTTAGTAATAAGCTCCAAAACTAAAATTATGGTTTACAGTCTTCGATACCAAAGATGGAAGCCAATGTTTATTTTCATGCACCTGAATGCCAAAGATATAAATTGTATAATTGTAATTGTGTATCTAGTTGTTCTTCTTCGTCTTTTTGTAGCAACATAACCTGTAGTTATAAGTGGTTTGCAATTGAGCAAGTGGATGTTTTTAAATATTTGGGCCTAACTATTGATTCCAGGATGAGTTTCTATAATCATGTGGTAACCTTAAAGCAGTACATTCGCTATACACTTAGGCATTTCTTCTACTTGCGCAAGCCCGATCCAAAATATTTCTAAAACTATATATGTATGTACTATGGAATTTTTCACTCTAAATTGCAATACGGTATTGTTTGTTGGGGAGGTTCATATTTTAATAAGATACAACCTTTACTAATTTTGCAAAAATATGTCTTAAGAAAAATATGTCGTAAACCTGCAAGATATCCTAGTTATCCCTTGTTTTGTGACCTAAGAATTCTTCCCGTTCGTCATTTATATTGTTTCAAAGTGTTGAAGACCTTCTTTATGAAGTCTGGTAATCGTAATTTTCGTCTAATTTCAACGCATAATTTACGTGGAAACTTTTTTAATATGTTAAATTTTCGTACCACTGCCTTTCGTAATTTTTATACTGTTTCTTCTTATCGCATATTTAACAAACTTCCGGTGTCGATCAGGACTATATCAATACCTGGTTTGTTCATTAAAAATGTAAAGCGCTGGCTCTTTAACTTTCAGTATGTTGATTTAGAATCACTTATTGCCGATTTCTGGTCTAATTTTTACTTTATTAAATTTTTGTTTATTTTCTTAATGGCTAATTTAGCTTAAGTAACTGTAACTTTAATTTTAATTTTGTTCCTGTCTGTTTTAAACTTGTGTCTCATTTTTCTTATCTATTATCCTTGTACCATTGATGTTTTAATTTTGTATGTACATGTTCATAATAGATTTTCAAGAAATAAATTAATTATCTATCTATCTATCTATCTATATACGAACTGTCAGTACTCTGTCACGAAATTCGTGACTAGATTGACAAGAAACGTCAACTGAAAACCTGTTCACGTGACCAATTAATGTCAATTAAAGCTAAAACCCATCAGGTCAGTCAGCTGTCAGACTTACTTAGCTAGATTCTTTAACGTCTCATTGAAAAAAATGGAGAGAAAAATTTAACAGCATTTCTCATTTTATATACCTTTAACTTTCGTTAGGAAACTTCTCTGATAATCGCTGCTCGCTTGATTGACACTGAAGAAACAGAAAAAGTAATTACTGCAACTAGGGAAAGATACAGAAGCCTGGCATCTCGTGGGGCTGTGCTGTACTTTGTTATTGCGGGCCTTGCCGAGATCGATCCCATGTATCAGTACAGTTTAAAGTATTTCTCGATGGTCTTTTGTAATGTAATTCAAACGGAGCACCCCAAGATGGACACTGAAGAACGTATCGCCCAATTAAAAGAGGACGAGCTTAAGTCGATGTTTTTGAACGTTTCGAGAGGTTTATTTGAAAATCACAAAATCATTTTCAGCTTCCTGTTGGCACTGGCTATCGAAAAGCAGGTAAATATACTATTTTTGCTAAGCTAAGCTAATTGACGGGCTGTATCTACTGCAATATGAAGTTTGTTGGTCAACTTTAAGTCAGAACTTGCTCAGAATAAGCTAAAAGTCAAAACTTTGACAATTCTACTAAATTGAGAGCTGGGGTGTCAGCACCTAACTTGATACAATCGAGTTCAGTCGATGCAATCGAGTTCTGGCAACACCTAATTTGTTTCAATCGAGGATAATCGAGGATAATCGATTGAAACAAATTAGGTGCTGCCAGAGCGATTGTATCAAGTTACGTGCTGACACCCCTGATCCCAACTTTACAGTTTTCAAAAATTTTCAGGAAGGGCGATTAATTGCTTCAGAATTTCAACTTCTTACCCGAGGAATCGTCGGTACTGTCAATGCAAAACCAAAGCCAGACAATTTGGCAATGTCGTCCCAAGAATGGGAAACCTGTTGCTTTATGGAGGAATCCTTTCCAGATTTTAAAGGACTGACGGAGGATATTAAATGTAAAATAGTCATTACAATTGAAGACTTCACAGAGGTTAGCTTTAGAACAGTTTAAGTAGCTCTGTTTGTAAATGTTTATCGTTTGGCAGACATTCAATTTTGAAAACTCAAAGAAGCGTACCATCAATTGGAACACAAAGTTGTCGAATTTTCAAAAACTATTACTTATCAAAGTGTTTCGGAAAGAAAAGTTTACCTCATGTGTGGTCGCCTATATACGCGCAACGATTGGCAGTTACTTTGTGGAAGTTTCTAGCGGCAGTCAACTTAAGAATGTGTGAGTACCTAATCCTAATTTTATTAATACGGTTTGTTATGTGTGTTCTAATTTTTAAGCACTGAACTTGAAGCTTTTTTCGACCCAAGCTGTCAGATGAACTATTTTGACTTTGGTTCAACTTGCTTTCAAAGATTCGGCTAGTTTTTAAACCAAAATTATTAATAGTTACTTACATTTATATGAAAATCAATCAATCGATCTACTCTTCCTTTTAACAGTTACCCGGACACCTCCAACGTAACCCCGCTTGTGTTCGTTCTGTCAAGTGGTTCGGATCCAATGGCGAGCTTTTTAAAGTTCGCCGAACAGCTGCAATACACCGAGAAATTCTACTCCATATCGCTGGGCCAGGGTCAAGGACCCATTGCAGAGAACCTTATCGATCGCAGTCTGAAAACTGGTCATTGGGTATTTTTGCAAAACTGTCACTTAGCCACATCATGGATGCTGCAAATGGAGAACATAGTTCGAAATATCACGCTGGGAATAACGACTGCCCATCCAAACTTCCGCCTCTTCCTCTCGTCGATGCCAACAAAGACTTTTCCCATCAGCGTTCTGCAAAACTCGGTGAAGTTGACAAATGAACCGCCAAAAGGTATCAAGGCCAATGTTTTGGGTGCCCTTGCCGATCTAAAGAAGGACTTCTTCGAACATCATGTACTTGGTCCGAAATGGCGGGCTTTGGTATTTGGCATTTGCATGTTTCACTCAGTTATACTGGAGAGAAGGAAATTCGGCCCACTTGGCTGGAATATTCTTTACGAATTCAATGAAAGTGACCGTGAGTGCGGCATTAAGACGCTGGATGTGTTTATCGATCGAAAGCGTGCCGGTGACGAAATCCCCTGGGAAGCGATTGCGTACATTAATGGTGAGATCACATGGGGCGGCCGCGTGACAGACTACTGGGATCAGCGTTGTCTACGGACTATCTTGAAGATATACTCCTCACCCGTCATTATAAACGAGGACTATCGCTACAGCAGTAATCCGTTCTATCGCAATCCGAGGAGAAAAACTCTCGAACAGTATAGGGAGTATGTTCAGAGTTTTCCAACTGACGAGGATCCTGAACTTTTCGGAATGAATCAGAATGCCAATATTGTCTTTCAAACAAAGGAAACGGACTTTTTCATATCGACATTGCTGCTGGGACAGCCAAAGACCGCAGGCAATGACAGTCAATCGGCGGACAATGACGTTTGCTTGGAAATAATCCAAAAGATACAGGACGTCCTGGTAACAACAATTTCAAGAGAAGAAATGTACCCTGACCTGTCTATTGTAAGTTGTGCGAGGCTTTTAATTGATGTTCCCTTCATTGTTTCTATTTGCAGCTGGATGAGAAAGGTCAGATACCTTCGCTGACCACTGTGCTTATCCAAGAATCTGACCGGTATAATACGTTCTTAAAAATAGTTCACGATAGCTTGGTGAACTTGAAAAAAGCAATAAAAGGGTTGGTGGTTATGTCGGAGGTACTGGAAGAAGTCTTTCGTTCGCTGCTCAACAATTGGGTTCCCCAAATGTGGGCTGCCAAGAGCTTCCTTTCTATAAAGCCCCTCCCGAACTATATTGCCGATTTTCAACGTCGAATCGACTTTGTGCAGGATTGGATCAAAAATGGCCCTCCACGATCGTACTGGATTAGCGGACTCTATTTCCCTCAATCGTTTCTCACTGGGATCCTACAAACCCATGCGAGGAAGCATCGTCTGCCAATTGACGCTTTAAAGATTGATTTCATCGTCTCGGGTACAGTTCTGGTGCAGCAGGATTTCTTTGAACGCCGTCAGCAAGGCAAAGAGGTAGGTCTTTATTTTGTCTTGGCTATGTAGGCCCTGGTATTGTTTCCCTGTCATAGGTCCGAGATCTGTACGGTGCCCTGCAAACACCTGACGTTGGGGTTATTTCTCATGGCATTTTCATGGAAGCAGCCCGTTGGAACGCGGAACTAGGTGGCCTCTGTGATGCTAGTGATGGTGAATTGTATTCCCGTCTGCCAGCCATACAATTCATTCCCTCCCTCAGGTTGGACCCCGGTCAGCGTTACGATGTAAGTTGATGGCATATAGTTATTATATTTATCAAACTACATTGCTTGTGTGTCGCAGGCCCCGCTTTATAAGACTCAAGAGCGATCTGGAGTATTGTCGACGACTGGCCATTCGACCAACTTTATTCTGTCGATTTTGCTGCAGAGCCAAAAGCCGTCAGATTACTGGATTCTCCGGGGAACTGCTTTGGTGTCGGCCGTGTCCGAAAACGATTCCTAGCCGTGCACTCAGCATGGGATTGAAATTGTAAATTATTACCCTCGGACTATGACATAAAAATATATTATTCTTCGTTAAAAAGTTGTCGTTGTTTTGTCCAAACTTGACTCCGTATATTCGATCTTCTGTCACCGAAATCATTATATGCGTTTACCGCAAACCAAACCATCGACGTGTGGATCTCTTCGTTCGCCATTGATTGTTCGACTTTTTCTTACCCGTATTGATACTCCTAACACGATCTCCTCAAGTCACCCCAGCGAAAGGATCTAATTTTAGCAGCATGTCCTAGGATGCGATGGTTGAACCAAGACCTAAACCTCTCCTATATCCGTTTAGGTTTGTTTTCGATTGGGTTTCTTCAGATTCGCTCTCAGATTTCAGATTTCGTGTGTCTAATTGAACATAAAAACGTCACTTGCTCTTTTTTGTGTTGACATTTGTGCGATTGGAATATGTGTAGGCTTCGACACTTTTCTAAGCGATTTCAATTCACAGGTTAAATTTTATATGAAAACATTCAAAATGCTCGCCCAGATTCACTTCTAAACATTTGTACATAAACAATTTAAAAAAATTTATCAACCCGATGCAATTCATTTCTTTTCAGTTGAAAATTTTTACGAAAACGTAAACAAACTACACTAGTTGTCAAACTCAAACGTACTTGTATTGGTGAATCTGAAATCTGAAAAAGATTGTTTTTTGTACCAAACGAACACAAAAAGTGCTCCAAAAGCGCCCAATCGAAGCCCCACATTAATATTTCAACGCCTTTGAACACAAATAATTTATAATGAAGCCAAGCTCTGGGCTTTTTCTATACTTGATTTTGACAATATTGGGTCCAGATATGCCCCCAATGTTCACAGCATTCGGTACTCAAACCACAACAATCATTTCGAATAATTACGTTCATTTTATTTTATTTCTTTACAAATAAGTTAATAAATAGTTTTGTATCTATTCTATTCACTACATCTCAAAAATTCGAAAAAGTACACTACCGCTCTAAAATTGATATTCTGTTTAACAATGCCTCTTGTGTGTGTCAAGAACAAAGTGCTGTGTAAATAAATACAAAAACAATGAAACCATAACAATAAGAAATAAATAAAACTAATGTTTAACAAATTGGTATACATTTTTGGCACATAAATGATGATTAATACCCGTTGTTCTATTAGAACTGTATAAGCTACAAAACCAGATCACTGTTAGCAGTTAGAAGTGCATCCTACCTTGCACCCTGTTTTAAATAAATTCTTAAAATCAGGCTTGTAAATATATGTCACCTGTATAACGTGATGTTAATTGCATTATTAAGTTAACAACGAATCAATAATGGTCAATATAAAAAAAGCTAACTTGTAAATGGTATTAAGTAATTGCAACAAATCGTTAAATCAAGTTTTGCGCAGTAAACAAGGGCGCTTTTAAGGTAAATTATTATTACTATCTACGTCGTACGTGTGCTAAAAAAAATCTTATTCTAACCACATTTAATTTTTATTTTATTTTTCAGGTAAACTTATGTGGAACTGTGTGACTATTATGATCGATGATTTCCTTTAAATGGATCTTGTGTTAACATCTTATGTTTCTGCTTTCCCATATGAGCCGACCGGTGGGCGGTACATGGCAGGTAGCGAATATACCTGCGGTAAATTAAATGCGTACTTTCGCTTGCCTATGTTCTTCATAACATTATCCATGCGGGTGCCATCACTGCAATAGAGAAGAGAATAGGTTCTGGTTAAAGTATTTTAATTGGGAAGCCTGCCTTAAAATAGCCCAATTTGCAAACACTCGACTGAAGCTTCTTTCGACCATTCGCTGTGCAAACAAATTTTTCAGACGATTGAAAGGTACCCACAATATATAAGTGCCATATACTCTTAAATATTTGCAAGAATCCCGCGCTTGATAGTTAACTGTCGTCAAAGTGCTTACTAATTGCGATAATTAAACACTTCGTTCACTTCCTGGTAAGGAATAAACAGAAATGTCTTGCCAAGAGACGGAGAATCAACCGCTATAAGTCAAACAATCCCTTAAAATAATATGTATAAGCGACGTTGTTCGACTAGAGCTCAGACTAGTATGTCCTTACAAAGTGACGTAAGTTTCTATTAATGAGAGGCACTAACAGCAACACGGCTGCAAAGTCATAGGCAAATTACATCTCTAAACAAATGCTATCGTTTCAATTTAATTTTAATGAAACTAAATTATTTCATATCAGTGCTGCCTGAATATTCAACTTAAAAAAATAATTTTCAACCTACCATCGCATAGTACTTAAGACATTGGGCACACTCTTCGCTGGCAAATGAAACTCCTGCACCAAAACACGACACTGCTCCAGCGTTACAGCCATTCCGGTGCGATCTTTGGCGCTTTTACATGATGTAAATCGAATTCCCGACACAGATCGGCAAATATCCTCGGCCAAGTGAAGAATTTTCATATTTTTCGATACATTAGACCGCAGTTGCTCCTCCATAAGAAGCAAAAAGTTGGTCACCGTCTGGGCAGGTAAGACCTGCTCCGTTTTACTCGGTGTATCAGGAGCAGTCAGGTTCAACTTTCGAAAACGCATGTGGTATTGTTTTATACGTTCGAAATTATCCCAATTCGAGCGATGCTGATCGCGAGTGTAGCCCAGCGTTTCAGCTAGAGTAGCCTTTTCGTTGATGCCGATATTAAAGAAGACTGGCGTCACCATAAACGTAGTCGTTTCCCTCGTTGGCAGTATGGAGTATACTGTCTCAGGTACTGGGAGCGATACGTTGAGTGCATGGCGCCTTCCACTCACCCGTGGCATTGGCACTGACAGCGAATCTCTGTTTGAGCAAAAATGTTATTAAAACAAAATGCATATGTGCATATAATACCACCTCTGTATATTGCTCCTGACTAGGGTAAAACGAACCGTTAAAAGATCTTCAATGGCTATGGACATGTCACCCCACATATCCGTTTCGCCGCCGTAGAGCGACAGTAGGCCCTCGAAATACACCAGTGGCCCCAAGTCGGTGAGAATCTTAATGAAATTCTCCGTGATATTGGTGCCCCATAGTCTGGCCATCAGTCCACTCACTAAAGCTGTCAACTGAAACAAACAAAATATGTGTCAGTCCCGTTTTCTAGCAGATATGCATTTCAACCTACAGCCTGAGAGAAACACACATCCCTACGATACATAATGTCCAGATTGACACTATTCCGCTTCATGTCCTGTTGCAGTCTTTGCACCGAGTGCATGAGCCTGGCTGTTTTCAGTAAACCATCCATCGCGTGGCGTAGTTTTCGCATGGAAGGTCGGAGCTCCGACACCCAGTCTGTGGTCATTGATAGATCCAAACCTAGAAAGCAATTCTTAAAGTGTTCTCTCGCCCGGTAATAGCGACTCACCATCGGTAAACTTGTTGCCCTTTTTTGAACGCAATTGCACCTCACCCTGATTGTCATCGTGTTGAGCTAACTCCAAGTTCAAATCCTTGCTTGAGCATCCCGCTTCTGCATCCACCACAGTCGCTTCGTGTAGAGAATCTGTTTGGTTCCCCACCACATCTGGCGTGGTGTTTGAAAAACGCTTCGCCACGCTTTTGGGATGCCTAAGACGTATCGCTGGACTGCCACAACGACCGCAGAGAAACTTAATTTTACTCACCAGGCACATGACGCTTGCTTCAATGTTCAGCTGAGTAAGATCCAATGGCTCTGGCTCCTCCGTCGGACGATAATAGTTCGCCGATGGGCTGGAGCTCATCATCTTCGTATCTAAAAAGCCAACACCCTGTCCCATAGCTGTAGAAGGAGCACCGTCATTCTCTCCGAAGGTAAAAGTCGAATCCATGGGATTAACTGCACCTGAATTCAGTTCGACTAGCATATCGTCCAAACAACTCCCGCGATTGGGACTGTCGTCGAAATGGGAATCACGGAAGTCTAAATCTGTTTCGAAATTCACCGACACCGGTAGCGACTGATGGGTTAATGCGGCGTCTTCTTCTGATTCACTAGCCGATAGCTGGTCGGTATAGATTTTCATTGATTTCTGAATGGAGAAGATCGCACTGATGTCTGTCATCGAAGGAGATTTCATCCGAAAGTTGTTCGTTAAGCCAAATGGCCGAGAATGTGTCGGTGTTCGTTGCGTTTTTGGCCACAGATCTGGGGGAGCGACCACTGGTGTGGCAAAGTCTTCCAATTCGGGAGATTTCAGGTCAAGTGCACTCAGTTGTTGGGTGATCTTCTTAAATGGAGACATTGGCTAGGGAAACAGAAAACATTTTCATATAAGCACATTCACCCAAGGGGTCTTAGTCAACTTACCATCAGCACATTGTCGGGTTCTTCGATTATCCGGTGTTGTTCGATAAACGAAAAGGCTTCCTCGACCAGGCTGGGCTCCCAAATATTGAGAAGAGTTTTTGTCTTGGTAATCATTTCATTGCACAGTGGCATCATTCCTTTGGGATTTTTGGATTTAGCCAAAAACAGCAACTGGGACATGATCTCAACGATATCCTTTCGTAACTGCTTAATGGCTTGCACAGCATCGTTTGCGGTGTGAACTTTGCATTCATTGTCGTCGAACTTCGATGGGGAATCTTTAATTTGCTGTAAAAGCCTGAAAGGAAATTTCGAATCATTAGAGATACGCCTCTGCTTGGCAGAACCTACTTTATTAAGCCTCCAGTGCGTTGCTTTCCGGCATGGCGAGTAAATGCGCCAACTGTCATTATGTCTAGCATGCCTGTGCGATTAAGCGAGTCATTGTGTGCCCACATGCGTTGTAGATGTAGGTTCACCGGAATAAATTCAAGACTCTCGTCTGTCTTAACCGATGACTGCTTAAAGAAAGGACCTGGAAAGTCACATAATAAGAAGAAAAAAGCCAACCAACTTCTCACATCCCTTCTCTTACCTTCCTCCTTTATAGTTTGTTGCAAAATCTGCTTCGCTTGTGAGTAGTCTTTCAACAGTTTCAGATGTTTGTCTAGCAATTCGATTTGTCGCCGCTTCCACTCACCACCCAGTTCACCCATTCCAGATATTTCTTGCAAGAGCTCCTTTTCTCTCATTATCCAAATCGATCTGGAAGAAAGCATATTCCTCAATGTTCGAACTAGCTTTGAACTATGCACAATGCTCACAATAGTTGCTGCGGAATAATGAAGCAATACCGGCTCTCCATAAGGACCTCTTGAACACTAATATCTCCCCCAAGACCGGAATGCAAACGGTACGTATGAATCTATTCGCATGGAATCATAAAACAGTTCATTTCTCAATATGCCAAGATGTACTTACACGAGGATTAGCGAACACTTCTGAAATTTTTTCCTGAACTGGAACAAAGAGTTTTACACCCAATTTTGATGGAAGAGACTGTGATCTCCTATGACCTGTGAAATGATCGTAGGAATAGTTGGTCTTCTTAAAGATATACGCTTACAAACCTCTTGATTGTAGATCGGCTACTTTCACTGGTGATCTTGGCGGGCGTACCTCTGGATCTGGTGCCCATGACGCGATTGTAATGAAACCAACATCACCGTTGGCGGATCTTAAGGGAATTCGAAATCTCGTTGCATCCTAGTGTTACAAACAATGATTATTGTATTAAAACATTTATTTCTTAGACTAACCTGAATGACTCCCAAGCTGATCTCTGCAAATCCAAGTGGGACCGATGTTTGGGACATCCTCTCACGTACATCGTACAAAGTAAATCGAATTAGGGATTCTGCATTCAAATAATCACTCGCTCGGAAACACACTGTACATAGGAACTGAGGATTTGCGTTGCGTTCCACAATCTCTGTGCGGGCATACTGTCGCCAACAGCAGTCCACACCGTTGCGAATCTGAACAGAAATTAGCGGATTTGGTAAGCGACCATTTTCATCATTCGGTAAACTATCACAGGATAGCGCTGACTCGCAAATTGGAATCTCGAGAAGATCTGGAACGATAATGTCTGAATTTGTAATTGTGATATCGTAGTTTTGTTGAATGTCTACCCTATTGGTATTCCGTTAAAATAAATTCAAACATAAACATCATTTTACAAACGCGTGGAGTGCTGGAATTAGAGAACTCTCATGGCTTTATAAATCGTAGCTTAGTGACGTTAAGCAAAATACTTTCAGAATGGGCTTCAAGCTTGCATATTTGTTGTAAAATACGTTGTACCATTAACTTTTCTATGGTTTGGAAATAAAGTTTCTGGCTTCAAATATCTTCAATAGAGCAGATCTTGGACGATACTTACCACCCAGCCATGTATTTCTAGCTCGTGGACTCACTTTAAACGTCTGGGCCTGATGGCTGATGCGTGGCTGAATATAACTGATGATAATAACAATAGACATACCATACATAAAATTTGCTCAAAATGTTTTTATATTTCCTCAACTTATCTAAATTGTTAATTTTTCATGAATATTTTAAGCAAAAGTACACTTATTCCTAAAAAAATATTATTCACACGTAGCGAACAATTTCAAATTAAACGGATAAAATTCTATGAACTCTGCCAGCAACTTTGCCCACAGCGGAAGTGTCTCATATTTCCTGGGAGTGTGTTGGTGAGCCGGAATTTTTGATGTTTCGTGACATTTTTCAATACGAATTTCTATTGTCGTTTTCCATTGGGCAAAAAGAAGCGTCCGGAAGAGTCCGGAATCGAAAAAATCACTCCTGAAACCGTTCCATTGGCACAAAAAATACTCTTCTGGTGATTCTGAGGAGAGAATTTCGCTTCTCGATTTGAAGTCAGAATCCACTCAAGAAGCACTCACACAAGTGCAATTTATGTATTTTATACAAGTCAACTGACAGCAGCCGTAGATTATTTTTTGGCATTTCACCAATACTTTTGTGGATTCTTTCAGAAGCAGTTTTGTTGTTCCATTGGATTTCAGAATGAGTGGATCCCCGAGTGAAACCAATGGAAAACGACATATGTAACAATACTAGCGCACCAAATCGTGACCACTCCATAAAAACATAGCTTGTAGGCTAAGTAACGGGAAATCGGCCGGAGTTGGTGGTCTCAGTATTGTCTCTGGGTGCAACTCTTGGCTGCAAGAGCGATGTCGACGTATTTTTTAGGTTTCCTGTAACAAATTCAAAGGAGACAGGTTTTCGTACTATGTGTAAATTCAGTAACGCATCACTGGCATCATGATGCTCATGATGCTTCGCAAAATGTTCATTAATGCAACTATTGGCATCACTTTCAACGTCAAGTGTTCATTATTGCAAATTTGATCAAACTGATGCGCAAACATAACGAAAAAAAGCATCACAGAAATACCTGAAGCGCTGTTGATTCGCCGGCAAAAAAGTAAGAAAAATGTCGGAAGCGAAAGAAAAGAAAGTAAATAAGCATTTTTATCAATAGGTACATAGGCGTTTGACGGAAAAATTTATAAATTTTTGTTGAATTCTTTATTTTAATTTTTCTCACAAACAATTTTTTTTTTTTGAATTGAGTATTTCAGCGCGGCGTAGGTAATTAAAAACGACGAGACTAAGGCATGAAAACAAATTTGTCGTCTTTTACAAAACTTCCATCTTGATATTAAAATGTTTGATGTAAACAATGCGTTCTAAAACTCAAACTCCATATTGAATCAGCAACGCATCAGCATAAACTGCGCATCGCATCAGCATCGCAAATAAGCAGTGATGTCGCATCACTGCGCAAATGTTTGACGTTTCTGAATTTACACTATATAAGGTTAACAGCAAACAGTAGATAGATAATACAGAGCGAAGTGGACTTAGTTAGGTTATTAGCAGTCGTTTTATCACAAGGTGAGATTGGCGGTGGTAAACGAATTACTTACACAAACAAGTCACTAAATAGACACAAGTTGAACAAGCCATCGATTGGAAAGATAATTATTCATCCATCGGGGCATACATTACCCTTTTCAGCAGGAAGTTCATAGCCTATACAATCAGTAAAATTATTCACATTTGATCTGAGCACTAAAATCAGGTAAGCGGGGGGCTGTCAAGATAGTATAGTACTTGACGGATAGGTTCTGCCGCCTTTACAGTCATTCTGCCCACCTGATTATCAAGTCAGAGCGCAAATGCTTTTGCGGTTTCTTCAGTAAAATTCTAATTGTTATTATTATTAATGTTAGGCGAACCATAAAGCTGGGGAAAAATCGAGTAACGTTGATGATGATGACAGAAAATTGAGCACATGCTTGATGACAAAGATAAGTAGCTACAACTATTAGGCTCTAGAGCGCATGCAAAATGTGTTAACAAGTAGTTAATATTTAAAATAACAACAAACGGGAGAAAACACACAGCTACCAACCACCTTTAGAAAATACTTCAAATGCTCTCAAATAAGAAGGAGAACCCGTCTCAAATCACTGATCAGATGTGTTATATCAAGCATTGCAATAAGTTGTAAGTTCAAATTATGTTAAGAACGTTCCTCAAGAAGGTTTCAAATGAAAATAAAAAAAAAACTACCTGACAGTTGGTAAGGAGTTTAAATAAAACAACAAAAGGACCAGAGCCACGTGAAAAATAAAACATGTTAGTTCAGGGTTATTTTTTTTATAAATTATTAACAATTTTATTGTTTTTTTTTTATCTTAAGGAACACATTCAAAAAATGTTCGGAAAAAAATTAAATAAATATTTACACAGCACATCCCTCCACAGCACTTTCAATTCAAATGCAACAAATTTTACCAAAATAAATTCATTCAAAATTCTATTAAAAACTAACTAACTGAACCGAGTATATTGATGTTTTAATGATTTGTTATTAAAATTGTATAAGATCACCTTCTTCTTTCTTTGTAGCGGTTTCTTCCTGCGGCGGGGCAATGGGAGCTCCCCTTTCTATTCGATTACCCATCGTAACCGCTGCTATTTGATCAGCCAAGTATGTTATTTGCCGATTGAGGTACGAGTAACTTGCCAGCTGTATGCACTTTACCCAATCGAGACGATCCTGCGAGGTTCGAGCTGTAATTCGTTGGGGATAGCTGCCTTCGAATTCTGAAATTTCAAGAAGAGATTTATTTCGGATCGCGTTATTGGGAAATTGTGAATATACCTAAAATGAAGGCAAAGCCGTCAGGCTCCCTTTCATCCGTTCGTATTATAGGTCTACAGTTTTCGAGAACAATAACACCGACGGGTATGGATGTACGAATCTGATCTTTGAGGTAGAATAGAAGATTACCTCGCAATTTGCACCAACGGGGTGAATTCACTGAAAATAAGAACATGTTACCATGAAATATGTGAGAGGAAGTAAAATGATTAAGCAGAGATGTACAATAGAGCAGTGGGTTGATGTACTATAGTGCGGTGATTTTTTGTTCAAATAACCATAACCTTTAAAAGCTTCCATGATAGGGCTATGTCGCTATGTGTCGGCAGATCGAAAAGGAGAATAAGTTGACGTTCTACGGAGAGGCTTGAGGGCTATCTTAGTTGGATTATGACCGTGACTTTGAATAGATCTATCACTCTGCTGGCCAAAATCGAAAACGAATGGCGCTACTCCGTATTCACTTTGCTGATGATGCCCTCGAAACAGAGTTCAATAGGACTCGCGTTTCCACTTTTCTGCGATGGCCTAATGTGTATTATCATCCCCCTTTAAGATTCCCAAAGCCTGTATTCGTCTTTCGAAGGAAGGAACGCGAAGGAAGTGAGGACTAAGTTGAATTTGTTTCCACCGGAATTTCGGAGGCGTGAAAAATCGAAAGCTGTCAACTATAAAAAACAACCCAAGGCTCACTGAATGCAATACGATCTACGTAATACTGTTGTTTTTTTAATTATTTTTTTAGAAACTAATTAGAGGACGTCAACATCAACATAAAGTCAATAACCAAATATAGCTGACGATGTAGATTGAGAAAGCAAATTTAGTAAAGCGGATTGCATTGACAGAAGTTTATTATAATCACATATATATTAAGATAATGAGTACGTTGCTCAAGCGTGGAGCACAAAACCGTTACCATGTCTAGATTACGTGCTGAAGCAAAGTTGTAAAGTGCATTTAAGCGTTGATTAAACATACGAATATATGTAGAGACTACCAAATCATTAATATTATACCGAGAGGAACTCAGTTGAAGCGAACCTTTTAATTGATGGAAGGTATAGCTATAAATCCGTTATAAACACTGGCCTCAGATGAATCGATCTATTCCTGTTGAGCGAAAAGTTTTGTTTTATTATTTGCTTTTAATTGATAATTTAATACAGTAATTTAACAGTTAATATCAACGTCCTTTTCAGTCGAAAACACTTTTAGTATAAAAGGAAGTGTTCTAGGAAATAATACGAATCATCCAATCAGCTTATTTTTTTGCCACAACTGAGTAACCGTAGCTGCCCATTTCTACTTAACAAAGGTCCACACAGAAAAACTAAAAGAACAAACACCACCATTCGACAATGAAGTTAGAAAAGTTGTTAACGTATGAATGCCAAAATCATATAACTGAAGAGCATGTGTACAAGAGATTGGGACAGGACCCGATAGGCACACGCACAACTGTCAAAAAAGCAAGTATCAGTGACGGTGATACACTTCAATAAGGCGACAGTTCAATACCTTTGAAAATAAAACCGATAACTCCAAATGGAAGCAGGGCACGTCGACGTGAATATTTAGTAGACAGAAATAACAAATAGTTTCAGAAATTCACTCTGGGTTGTCATCGCAATAAATATGATGGACTAGGCATGGTATATACTCAATGTTTACACAGGGGCTATTAAATATTCAACAATCTGTTCGGTTGATAAAGCTACCGAGATTGTCTCGTTATCCAATAAAGAGTTCTATAAATACACTTGGAGTGAAAATGCTTCTTAATAAAAAAAAAAACGAACTTTTATGTCATCAAATCAACCACCAGTTGCAGCACCTGGTACTAATAGCTATTCAAGAAATTCTTATCTCTATATCATATCAGGATTGCGTAGACTTGCTTTCATATAAAAACTAAGACGACAATTTGTGTTATGTTTGTGTGTATAATTCGTCATTTAACTATTGGAAGTGATAAGGAGCCACAGTAAGGCATGTCAAGCGAGGTACAATTTATATCCTCGTGTGACCTTGAGCAAACCAGCAGGCTCACATAGGTATTCCTTTAGTCGAATCTTAAATAAAAGCTAACACTCACCATCGGCACGTCTGAAGAATCCCTCCTGACGTTCGGTTATGAAGAGCAGTCCTTCCTTTTCAAATTGGGTTGATGGATTACTGGCCAATGTAATCAGTTCTTGTTGGTTAAAGCGCATATTTCCAATTTCAACTGCAGTTAGAAGAAGTAAGTACACAAATATCAATACAAGTAACAGGAAACGATGCACATAATAAGTCTCGTAATTTTCGAACTTGTATGCCCACAGTGTCTTTGTCAAAACAATGATATTGTGCGAGTGTTATTCCATATTCGGATGTAGGTACTCAGTTTGTTATTATATGACGACTGTGAGGTGTGTACATGCTGTACACTTTGGCGAGAGGTGTAGAAAAGTATGTAATACCAGTCCAAGATGTGGCACATATTTGTTGTGGGTGGTATAAATGGGTCATTGGAAAGCCAAAAAATTTATAAAAGATTTTAAAATAAAAATCAATCAACCTTTACCTAAGAGATTACTTTTTTTGTAGCTACCATCAACAAAACTGATACACTTCACATTTTTTTTTACTGTCGCACTGTTATATAGCAGTATAATGATATATGATTATCAGAGGTAGTTGAGATAAATCGTACCACTTTAATTTGTTAACAATGCTGGATAACTACTATTTTTAATTTATTTACATAGAAAATACAAATAAAATCACACAGCACTGCGGAACAATTCAACGATTACAGAAAAATTTTCTTCATCGTCTGACAGAAAATCGTTTGATGACATTTCCCTCAGCGAATTTGACAGATTAGTATTGGGGTTCAGGCGAAGCAAAACCTACTATAGTACTAACGAAACGATTGAAACGAATTGAAAATAACAAATGAACTTTTTATTAAGCTTTCATTAGCCGTGTTTTTTTGAGCTTCGAATTCAGCAAAGCAAAGTAAAGTAGGATTTTCATCATGCAATTACAACAACTACGCTCTACTTGACACTTCGAGACTCGGTTGTAGTTGTTGTAATCGCGTGCTGAAAATTATACTTTACTTTGCTTTGCTGAGATCGAAGCTCAAAAAAACATGCCTATTGATTCAGTCAGAGATGAAGTGAAGTCTTATTTTTCAATTCGTTTATTTACACTTGTTATAAAAACTTATGGAACGCAAAAACTAGATTGATCGGTAAATTAACTTTACCTATGTCAGCCACATAAATGCGAATTCAAGGGCCCAGCCCATAGAATCCGTCGCATCCGTCATAGACAAACCATACTGACGGGAAATCGGCCGAAGTTGGTGGTCTCAGTATTGTCTCTGGCATCCGTTGTGTCGACGAATCCGTCAATAGGCGTGTTTTTTGAGCTTCGATCTCAGCAAAGCAAAGTAAAGTAGGATTTTCAGCACGCGATTACAACAACTACAACTGAGTCTCGAAGTGTCAAGTAGAGCGTAGTTGTTGTAATTGCATAATGAAAATCCTACTTTACTTTGCTTTGCTGAGAACGAAGCTCAAAAAAACACGGCTAATATTGAACGAGCAGTCCCATAGAATCCGTCGCATACGGTGACAGCCAGTGGTTGAAGTACTCTGTCCTAATATTTCCCACGATACGTAATAATATTTCCCTATTCACCGTACTCAAATTCCAGTTTAAATAATTACATTGAAAGGTACTTTTTGTGAATAAATCTTTCTTTTAAAAGTAAAATTTATATTTTACGGATATATAATCACATGAAAATCTTTTTTAAAAAAGTCGCAGTTTGTTAATATTTATAATGATCACCCTTATTGCGAAGATCAACTATCAATTAATAATTGAAATTTATTAATCAATTTTGTTAAATGGTATTGTGACTGTCAACTGTCAATATTGTTGTTACATTGTGAGTTTTTTTTGAAAAAATCTATTGTGAATGAAAAAAAAAAAAAAAACTAACACCAATTTTCATCGATTTTCTTGTCAGCTGTCAATTTTCCTTTCAATCGTAAATTTTCAATTGATGAGTTCGTGCTACCTAAAGAAATAACTAAAAAATGTCGAATTAAATAAGTGATAAATTTTATCAGGATAGTAGGATCATAGAACTCCTCATCTTCATCAAAATATAGTTCAGTTAAAGTCATTTTATATTCTGTTTTTAATTTTTCTGATTTTTTTCTACGTTCCTCAAAAAAAAAAAAAAACAAACATCTGTCAGACGCACATTCCCCTTCACAATAATAGAATTATTTTGAAAGCATTCACAATAGCACAATATTTTATCAATTCATTTTCGCATTTAATGACAAGACAGGTCCATTCGCGTACTTTCACGAGCCAAGCAATAAAAATTTGTCAAACTCGAAAAATTGAGCGAAACACTCTCAGAGAGCTGAAAATATACTCCAAAGTACGTGGATACACTTCGAGCTACTTTGAGCCACTTACATCTTTGAAATCTAATCCATAACACGAATAAATGTATAACTTACCTTTTTGCAATATATGAAACGTTCTAGGAGAACATTCGACCACCACCGAATTTTCTTTATTTTCAGGTATTTTATTTTTGTGTAGGTACAATTGATTTTTAAAACGGATTTTGAATTTGTTTCCTGTCAATTTTGCGCATTTGACATTTTTATCAGTACTTGCCGGTTGAAATTCTCCGAGCTGTTTCGAGCCAAGAGAGGAACTGTTCGTTACCTACTCGTTATTTTGCTAATTTTCCCTTTTTCTGTCATTTTTGATGAGTACGTGTATAGACTTTGTGCGATTGCGATCGATTTAGTTCGATTGCGTTCGATTCAAACCGCGTACGCGAACGAACCTACTGTGTTACGCTTACTTGTCATTTCCTAAATATTTCAATTGCGTCAATGGGGACGTTCAAGTACCTAGTTTAGTAAGTCTGACAGCTCTCTCATTAGATGTATCTCGGTTTTGATTGGTCGAAATCGGTCATGTGAGCAGCTGTTTCAGTTGACGTTTATGGAGTGGTAGCCGACGAATTCAGTCAAGAAATTAGTGGCTGAGTAGGTACTAATGTCGTTTTCCATTGGGCAAAAAAATACATTTTTTTTCGATTCGGATCACTTTTTGGAGATATCGATATTTTTTCAGATTTACACAAGCTACCACAAATACCAATACACTTTGCACAGCTGTTTTACGTCATCTTAAGAAGTTTGCTTTCAAAACAAATGCGCAAAGTTTCGTGAAAAGTAAAATAATGATAAATAGCAATGGATATAACTCTGGAGGAATTATTATCTTCATCGTCTTCCTCATCATCTGAAGACTACGAATCACCGAAACTACTCCATATATATCTACAACAGTGAAAACATTTTTCAAGTCGATATTGCTGTCAAAAAACGCACTAATCCATTTACAAAAGCAGATCAATTTCGTTGCATGTTCCATGAGCCGCGTTAAATCTGAGATCTGAAAAAGATTTTTGGTGGTCCCAATGGAAAACGCCATAAGTTGACAGTTCGCATATGTGGCTGATGTACCTAGGAAAGGTGACGTCACGACCAATCTAGTTTTTGCGTCCAGGTTACATCTAGACCAGACAAATTCCTAATTACAACTACAAGCAATTTTGTTGCTAAATCTACCTGCAAGTAGATTTAGTTGATGAAATGTGTTGTGGGGAATTGCGAATTGCGTAAAAAAGGAATAAAAAAAAAATTAACATTTAAAATTACCGACAACCTACCTTTCTGCCATTTGTTTTTATTGTCTGCCTTTGCAATTTCTTGACATCTGTTGACTATATGGCCGTGTCCCAAAACAAAAAAAAAAAGGTTCATCAAGAAACACGACCGTAGACACGAACCTTAAAAAGCTATGCTGATAGGGAAGAAAAGGAAAACTATAATTAATGACTTGCACTGAGAATTCAAAAAACGGAAAATTAGATCGGATGATGGCACTGATTGCGGATCCGTAAAGCACGGCAGCAAGTGAATGGACTTTGCTTTGCCATTGTGCGTGAGATCTTCATGGGAAACGTTTAAGTCCCCCAAGACCCGAAAGTTAAGTGTACAATATTTGTATGTACAAAAAAAAAAAAAGATGTTCGTACCTATAAGTCCTAAGTAAAGGCAGTGCATTTTTTTTTTGTTATAGAAAATGTGGAAAAAAAAAGCAATAATTATAGCAGGTGGTGAGCAGCAAATACAGGTGGTGAGTGTAGCGGATAAGTGTTATAGTAGGACAAATAATACCAGTTTTGTTATTAGGCAGATCTACGGAGTGAATCCGAATGAAGTTGGCGGTCAGACGGCACAGTCGTGGCCGCCGAAATTAACTTGATACCGGCAAAAATTTAAAATACATACTATTAAAAGTTAAGAATAGTGATAGGGTGAGATTTTTGTCCGTACTAATCCACGCGCAAAAGAAAGCTGACAGCGACCGGAGGCTCCGCAAAAGGGAAGGTGCTCCGCTGACACCAACTACATCACAAACGCTTCGGACCACAGCTAAAGCAGACGTACATAGATGCGTTTTACCGATAAATAGTGTGGTCTGGTAAGACTATTTAAAATATATGCACATAGAAGCATAGAATTATCCTATGACTACAAGAACCACCTGATCAAAAAAATTGCTGTATTTGCCATAAGCATTGCCAACCCCACGAGTAAATGTAATTTAGTGTTTTTTTTTTATTTTGAAGTGAATCATTGTTCCTTTTTTTGTTTACGTAGTTTAATTCATTTATATTTCTTTATCTTATTTTTACCTGTACAAGTTTTGTTTCGCCTTACTCTTTGTTTTTTTTTTTGAGCCCGCATAAAAAAAAAAAAAGAAAAGGAAAAACCTTCTATTAGAGCTCTAGATAGGTAGGCACCGCGAATAATTTAGATGTTAAAGGGAGATGGTAACAAAAAAGGTTATCAGGACTAAATAAATACAGGGTGAAACCAGATTTAGCTTTAGTTTGATTTTGTTTTTTTTTGTTATTTATTATTAGTAATTTAGAATTGTTAAGTTCAATAGTTGTTGTTCAATCTCATTCTTTTTGGTCAAGTCTTAGTGATTTTTTTTTATATTTAAGATTAATTTTCATTTAATTCAATTTAAATAATAATTTAGTTTAAACTATATGAAAAATTAAATCATGACATGATCACGTCACACGATTCGAAACTATGTGGTTTTTTTTGAAGTTCATGAGAACTTGATGATGCCCTAAAGGGAATTTTCAGGGGTGTGGAAGGATTGCTACGGTCTTTTCGGTGAGCATGGGCTGATCAGAGGCAGTTAGAACAATTTTGGGGAAGTTTTACCCTCGGCCGCAAACTTCCAGGAGGGGAGGGAAATGGCCAAGCTGCAACAACATCAGCAGCCCCTCAGTGTGGTAGCTTTCCGTCCGCTTTTCAATATGGTAAGTTCTGGCATGTTTAATGTTTTGTGGTAGGTTTTGTTAAGTGCGTGGACAAGAACCACCCCATCCGGCGAGTAGAGCCGCGCTACGCTAGCATGCCATGCTCCTCGCACTTAACACTCCATTCCTTTCTATTTCCGCTTCCTTCCTAAGGTCCCGTCCACCTCCTTCCATCCTTTCATTCTTCCGCTCCCAACGCCCTCTATAATTCCTCATAAGACCTATTACAATTTCATGTGATTTATGCGTGATAAGAAATATAAGAAAAATGAGTAGTAATTCAACCAACCCCTGATTGATCCGTAGTTGCCACTAAAATCATACCTGTGGACGGAAATAAGAATTTAAAAGGCAGACCAGAGATACTTACCCATCATTGTGTTACGCTCATATTATTCACTCACTTTAATCCGGGTTAATGTTTACACTCAGATTTAAGTGAGCCTAACCCAAAAATTAAGCCCAAGTCCATAATATTCTGTCGTTAAACCAGAATGTGAACTTTTTCTAAACTTGACGGCGTTTAATCAAAATTAAATTTAATTTAATTGAATTTAAACTGCACTCCGGCGACTAGTTTAGGTACTTTAACTCGGCTTGAAAATCAATTCTTATTGAGATTTTTTCTTCGCTCGGTCTGCGAGCTACAAATAAGAAAAGAAGAAAATTGAAATAGCAAATAAAGAGTACCAAGAAGCTTAATAAAAATTTAGTTCATACAACGTCGTCTTCTTTGACGAATATATCAAATGCATAGCTTTTGTCGACGGCTGCGGTGTGGTGGATTTCGGGAAATATTTCCCGCTGGAAAAAGAGGCTGCATTTGATGATTCGGCAGGAATTGGATGGTTCGAAATCACTGCTGCTGTTGTAATCGTCGTCGCTGACATAATTAATGCACCTAAAAATAAAACGGCGCACACAAAATACAAATAATCAATTTCCAAGTGACAAAACTACAAAAAAACCAATTGAAATTTGACATTAGGTTCCTAGGGTTAAATTCGATTTAACGGGCTGAATCATAATGGCCGTTACTGTCTATTAACCATTGACTTATTATTTATATGGACTGCTAGTAGACAACTTCGCGTTGGTTCCAACATAAGCGCTAGCTCTCGTGGTTCGGAGCGGAATAAATTGGAAACTCACATCTGACTTTTCCATTTCGTTGAGATAGTTTTGCATAAGACTGTGTTATTGCGATTAATTGAATACAAATTTAAAATTAAAAAATGAAGTGTTGCAATTTGCAATATGATTCAAGTTTCTCTGAAAAGGGACAAATATGTTTCCATATGTAAGATTTTCAATCAAAATGCATGAGGCAGAAAACTCATTTTGTTTTATTTAGATTGCGTGAAAAAAATGTATTTAACAAGGATTGGTTTGAGGCGATACGTTGTCTTAATGACCAGTACATTGACAAGAATTTGCTCCAAACATTTCGAAACAAATTGCTACAAAAAAATTGGCTTTGTTTCCCGGTTCAGTGCCGACAATTTTTCCCATTTCTTGTAGCAATGAAAAATCAAATTTTATTAATTTCCTGAGAAACCCACATAAGCACACAATCAAAATTTGTAAAACTGTCCAGAAAACTGTGTCTTTGTATGAATTACAAAATAAATTAGGGTGCAATAAGATGTACAGCCTGATAATTATAAGTACATTAAGAAATATAGATGTAACCAATTTATATGATGAATTAAATTCTCATGTACTTGAATGTGATATTCTTGACAATCATGTATTTATTGATCAGAAATGTTATTGAAATATACGCTCAAGTGTGATTACATCATATTTCTAAAATTTATAATGAAAAACAACATAAAAAACTAATTCGCAATAAATATACGAAAATTGTGCAATTTATGGAACAATGAAAAACGCTTTTTTATTCAAATTTTGTTGGCTCCATCCATTATTAATTATTTGAACTAGCACAATTTCGAGGTGACATCTATTGTAAACAATGCCGCAACAATTTGAATTTCAACCGTTTCACTTGGCAAATCCACTCACGGCCAATAGGTGGCTCTAGCATTCTATGGAGAAATCCAAAATGGTTTTCATTTTGTTTCACTTATTTTTCGCATAGAACCACGAGCGCTAGTTATGTTGGCGTCATTTTCTGGGCAGAGATTGTATGGAAGTGACATTTCACTAGCAGTCCATTTATAATAAGTCTCTGCTATTAACTATCAATTAATTTAATTAATACAGTCAGTGCTGTCGAGTTTAATTTAAAAAAAAAAATTGCTTCTACATTTCACCGGCAATATTTAGTGGCATACTTGGAGGATCAATTTCAATATTTATGATATTCCGAAGAATAAACAAGCCATATCTACCCTACCCTAAGCCTTTGAATAATACTTGCTTTGTATTTGTCTCTCCTGGTACGTACCTACTTCAAACTCTCTTAAAAAGTTGATTGCCTACCTTCCATAGAACTGATAACCACGCATTATGTAGTGAGTAGTGTACACTGTACACTTCACTATCTCATTCCACTGCATCTGCAATCAGTGAGTAGAGTTGCCATATCATTGAAATCAAAAAAAAAAACGTTTGCTGAACATTTGAAAATGTTAATGTGATAGCTGAATTTTATCATGCAATCAGTATGTTTGAAGTAGCAAAGATTAATGTGTGTTAACGAAGAAACATAAATCCGCACTGCCTATTTCTCATTTCATCGCCTGTGAGCCCGCTTAATCCAACCATAAACAAATTTTCTTATAGCTATGCACATGGCTCACAATTCCAACCATCTTTCAATCGAAATTATCTATCATCCGGGATTCTCGGAAGAACTCGCCGGAGAATGAAATCAGAATTGTGTTTAAAGGGGGCATACTATTTTTCCCAAAGTCAGGGCCAACAAATATTATTTTCCCAATTATGCTCCGCGGTCATACTTCACACCCACTTCGATCCAACATAGGTAGCCTAAAATGGTTTTCAAGAAAAAGCTTAAAATTTAAAGTGGGTAGTTTGCGCAGACGGAATTTGTACTTATAAAAAATATTAACTGTGGATATGGCAACCATAATTCAAGATTTATACTGAACTCTTACTCAACACAACAATACGATCGACAATAGTTGCGGTTGCGGGGGCTATGGGCTATGGCAAGCTGACTTAAGAGAACGTTCTGATTTTGACAGACTGCATTATAGAAACCAGCACAACACAAACACAAGTTGCGATGTTCTCTCCTCAGTGTGTATTGAGCTCTTGTTTAAAACGATTCGTGGTTTTGGTCAATCTAACGTTCTATCGCGTATTTATGCGTGTAACCTGTTTGACGGTTTCTTTTAATAATTAAATCCATGTGCGGTAAAATCTTATCTCTAATGCACCCAAATACTACCCATTAGTTGCATAATAATTGCTTGTGAAAGTGTAGTTTAAAATTTTAAAAATTCTTGCCCTCAAGGACACATTTATTTTGTTGATCCTACCTACTCTGCAAAGTGAAATCCTAAACCAACGTTTTGTGAACGTATATAGATATTTATTCGGTCTTCTTATTTTTTTTTTTTGTGGAACCGGTTCTACAAGTGACTGCGAGTTTATGTACCACGGCGACTGGTATTCTCATCTGTGGTACTAGATTTTGTGTACCTTGATCCAATTCGCGGTAAACGCAACCGTTTTTCGTTGATCCTATCGCTTGTCAACTGAAGTTGTAAGAGGACACCAGAGGTGGATCTACCCGCGCCGGCCGGTATTTGCAGCGTACCTACAGTGTAGTGATGTGCGTTGTGCATTAGTTTCAGATACACGTATACTCGTACTCGTATCTCTAAAAGACGAAAAACGTGTGTTTCGCCTGCCATTTGAATAGCACGAAACAGGTTGTTGAATAAATAAAAATACACCAGCCATAGCCAGTGTACATACCTACATTTTGATAAGTTTATTTAAAATTTCGTCGAATCGATAAGGCGACGCTGTTCTGTTGGTATTACTTTGCATACTCAAACTTTGTGATATTTTTATTTGGATACACAAACACACACATACTCTAGAGCGAGAGAAGGAAAAAAGGTAACAAATTGCATCTTCCATTCTGTTGAAATAGTTGTAGATAGTAGATAACCTTTGCCGGTCCAAGTTACGATTCTGTTCCGGGAGGTATTCGATTGGTTGCAATTTGATGTCTGTATTCAAAGAGCCGGACAGCCAGACGTTAATTGCCTTATCTAACAGGTACCCTAAGCAATTAGCGGGTACTAGATAAATTCACAGCGTACCTAATGATGACAACTAAACTGTAGAAATGTGGACCATATTCGTTATGAACACATTATATATAGGTGTGGGTGCGGTAGAACAATACATTTTGGCAGGTAGATTTTTGTTGTTATCAGAGGAGTAGATTGGTACATAACCTACATCTACGTCATAGTCGTTAAGTGACCTAGAAGCAGTAGGGGAAACTTTGCAACAAATTAGTCTATGTTCTTTCTTTGGAAGAAAAATTGTAAAATCACTCGACACACATAGGCATATTTCAGTTCTGATAAGGTACACTATTTGTAATCTTTTGACATACACTCATGATAAGACTTCATTGCTGTGTCACATCTTAGATGTTACGTTTTGTAAAAAACATATTCCGCGGTACTAATAATCCTTTTTAGAGTCCAGGCTAATTTTTTAGAACTCACAATGGTGATATTTTCCATACAAATTGCATATTTTGAGTGTTGTGACCCACAAAATATTTAGTGTCAAGGTTAAAAATGATTTAATAGGTAGGTATGAGTAAGACCCGTTGTCAATAAAATTACAATCAACGTAGAACACCAAAAATATGTTCCAGACGTATTTTAATTGACGTAGGTATACATAATCGCATTACCCCAAAAGCATCGCTATGCATTTGGGTAAGCAATTAATTAGGTTAATGTGCCAAAGGTAGATCCAAATGTTGTCAAGAGAAAACTGTAAAAACATTTGTCAGCAATTTGATTGGTTATCGAAATAGATCTATCAAGTTCTTAACACTTTTTATGCCATTTAGCTAATTGACATTTTCACTTGAAGTGCTTATTGAAAATGTGACACGTTGGCTGAGGATGTTTGACAGCATTTAATATGTCACTTGCAAGACTTTTCACTATCAATTTTGTCTGTCCGTAAAATAAATCGTTTCAGTTGATATATGTCAACATTGTCTTTGTTTATTAAATAATTATTGACACTATCCACTTGGAGAGGCCATAAAAAGACTTTCGTGTTTTTTTTTTTTTCATATAAATTAATTTGCAGGGTTGCCCTTGCTTAAGTCAGTGCGGAAACAGATGGAAATTACTTTGATGTGTTGTTTAAAGAGAACAACTACAACTTGTTGGCAAAAACTTCGGTTTTAGTTATAGGCAAATCTCTGATAGCGGACAGCTCTCTAAGGCGGACGCATTTTTCTAACCTCTTGTGTTTCTGAACGCATTTTATACGTTTTACCTTAGGCGGACGTTACCTTCAGCGGACACGAACTTTATGTTTGTTACAAATTATTTAATTCCTTACGATGGACAAATAACTTGATAGACTGATGAAGTTTCAACTGTTGCACAATAGAAACCAACCCATCTCACTGATTTTTTTTTGTAGTTGAATCAGCTCCTTAGAAAGTTAATGATTTCATGGACTTGTAAAAATGTAAAACTTTATATTTTGACTGTAATATTACTTTTCTACAATTTGTTCAATAATCTTGCAAAAATAACTAAAAATAATAAATATAAAAATAGGTACAAACGATCAGTAAAGTGAGGATGCTTACTCTAGATCACAACCACAAGTATTTGAAAATAAGCAACAACAATTTTTATTGTTATCTCAATATTGTTCATCTTGATTTTTACATGATTTTTACATTGCCAGACAGTGATGCCAGACTTTAGAAGCAGGTTATCCCACGGTTATACCCAAAAAATCCCTTTTATCCATCGCCAAAATATAAGAAATCCCACATTTGTCCCACGAAATATTAAATTAAAAAAACATGTATTTCATCATTTTTTGTTATTAACAAATACAAGTTGCATTATGCATTAACTATGCAAGTTAACAAAAATAAATACATACATATTAAGATAGTTTGTATAGGTATAATAAAAAAATAAAAATGTAGGTAAACCTCATACATTTTTAAAACGTTACAAAAAAGATACAAAAAAGAACACATAAATTCACGACGACAAGTGACAAATTGTTGTTTTCTTTTTGAACGACTTTTTTCTCAACATGAAAATATTTAATTTGATCGTAGGTTGACTAATTTTTTATTTCTTAAGGAAATTAGCTAACTAAAATTGACCAAAAAGTAAAATCCCCTTTTTTTGTACTATGAGGCTTGAAAAATCCCTTTGACCCTTTTAGCTTATTTTAAGTGAGGCATAAATCCTTTGATCTGGCATCACTGTTGCCAGATAGATTCCACTCTACTTTATCACCTATTTTACTTCGACAAGCAATATAAACAAATGGAGTCAGCCACGACTTATTGTCTATGCTCGGTCTATAGAAGATGCGTGCGTATTGTGCCCTATTACCACTCATTGATCGTTCCATCTGAGTAAGTTCCCCACCACGCGTACTAGCCGCCCTTTTCTATTCCCCAGTTTTAGTCTTTCGCCTTTTCCTCTCCCTTGTGTCATTCTCCCGGAGCTACCCCGTCTCATTTTCTGTCGCTTTTTCGTTTCAACGGAGTTTTCCAACTATGGCCAACGACCTCTGTCGCTGGAATGTTTAATAGCAGAGTTCCTGCGCAACGAGAAAACGATCACAAATATAAATTCAGCCTGTCGTTTCATCGGAGGTTAGAATTAGAATTACTTCTTAAAAACTCTCAAGGCATAGGCAATATTTTTGTGTAGTCCTACCCCATTTTAGAACCTATAAGCTCAAACCAGTGATACCTACTAGCAGCACAGAAAAATTCACAAAACATGGGCAAATGACAGGACAAACATTTTGTAGTGATTTCAATATATATTTGCTTGATATGTAGGTATCCGAAGCTGTATTCAAACGCTAAGTCGCCACATTTGTAAAGTATTTCTTGAGTGGAGAAATTGCCTGGACCGGACCGTATTTTATTTTGTTCGGAATTTAAATACGATCTAGTGGAAAATGGGGATTCAAGTCGGCAACTTTATTTTATGAACAACAACCGTACAAAATTTGAGTTTTTCAAAGATCATTAAACCATTAAAAATCAAAATCAAAGACTTAAATTCGTACATTGGCATCACCAAACAGCTAAAACCACTTAAATTTGACATTTACACTTTCAACAGCTCTAAACAGGAATGTACGATTCTGCTTTTGGGTAACCTAAAGTCCGCCCAAATCCCCAATCATCCAAACTGAGGAGGCTTCATTTTCACTTCTTAATTCTGTGTCTGAATTCTGAAAGCCAGTTAAATGTCAGCCTCAACACTCAATTTCCATAAATCAATCGTTGTACAAGTATATGCAAAAGCTGTTTAATTTATAAGTTTCTGCTAATTGAGTCTCAATTCTGTTATCATTGCGGGTAAATGTGTTCGACTTCTAGAAGGTTATGAGATTAATTTCAAAATGACATCTCCTATTGTTCCACACACTATCTTTTGCTAATCGTTCGAAATTAAATGATGGAGGGTTTTTTTTATTTATATTTCTTTTTAGTTTGCGTCACGGCGTCAGGCATAAATTAATTCAAAGCAATCTTTTGTTTTATAGAAAAATTTGCTATGAAACAAGATACCTACCTACTCGTTAAATAGTATTTTATTCCCTCTAATCCGCCCAACAGAAGCAGATACATTTATGAATCTTTTATGAGTCAATTGAGTGCTGTTTGTTTACTCTATTTTGTATGTTATACCTGTTACTTAATGGCGCTCCCAACACTAGCTACCGTCGAAAAGATGCCACCATACAGGATACTTAAATAAATATCGTACAAGCACTAAATGTTATACTTTGTTGTTTCATTCTTGTTTGAATATTTATTACGCGCAACAAGTTGAGCAAGACATGAGTGTAAACAACGAAGATGACGATTTTTATGTCAAAGACAATTTCGAATAAAAAAAGTGTCAACTTCACGAATAACTTGGTAAAGACGCGTCTCAATAAATAAAACAAAAGGAGAAATATAATACTTCTCTGAAGCCTCTTTAAATAAGATCACTGCTTTCGATGCAAATGACCTGTAACTGTGTAAAGAAATAAAAATATTTATGTATACGTGCACTCTGCGTCTGTCAGTTTTTGCTTTTGTTGGGCAAGGAACGACGTATTCAGTGGATGAAATTAGAGGCGTTTCAACCTACATCCATTGTGATCTCATTAATAAACGGGCAGTCTGGAAGGAACATAATAATTTCTTTGACCGATCTCAATGCCGTTTCTCTGGCTCGGTTTGTAGCAATCTCTCTATACACATGTTTAGTATCGAGCTATAATATTACATTTGTATTTACCCACGGATATTTGTCTCAGATTGATTGAGCAAAAAGAATAAATAAACAGAGACTTACGATGACATTCTGATCATGATCAATCAGTGGCAAAATTGCATTACTTATTTGTGTAGCTAAATGCTATTAACATTCGCTTTTTAGCTGTGATAAGATTTTTATTGATTTCAGTGAAGACAGAGTATCACCTTCAAATCGGACTTTGTCTGCTGTCTCTTTATTTATGACAGGCAATATTCAGTCACAGTGGGCAGATAGGTGCAATGTCATAGAGGTGGCAAAGATCGTGTAGGTGTCTTCGGAATAGATAAATATTCCCCTCTAAATTATTCCAGAGACCTATTTCCTTTAACGGGAAAGACGCAGTTTTAAAAACGAGCGCAGTTATCAGAAAGTCACATCTGAATCTGAACGTTGTGCATTGCTGTTCTTAAGCGTCGCATTTTAAGCAATCGTGCTGTTTGTTATGTTTTGTTTTTGTTACTACGTACACTTTTTATGACGCCATGAGATTTTTTTTTGACGACCGCTGGCGATTCAAATCAGAATTTATGTCTACAATGAAATCGGATACCCCACAAAGCAATATTGCTGCTGATATTAAGGTTTATGAAAATAATAGTTTCTTTCCTGCCGCCGAGTTTATTTTTTTAAGCTATTAGAAAACAATGATCCGTTCAACATTGAACATTAGTACGAGAAGCACATGAAAGGAAATTGTTGCACATGTGATGAGTCATAGTTTGCGGTGAAGTATACCTCTTAACAATAGTTTTAAGTGTCCGCTGATAGGGTGGCCATTTGCGATCTGCAAATACACTTCGAAAACAGTTTTGATATTTTTTTTTGATACGAACAAAGATACCTAAACCAATCGGTGCTATTAATAAAGATATGGAGGTTATTTACTCGTTTGAGGCTGTTTTAAGAAAGGTTTAGTCTTCCTTCAGTGGATAGTTAGAGGGAATTTTTGACGTCTCGTTAAAGTTGTCAATACGTTTTTCTAAACCTACATCGTAGTTCAAGATGGCGTAAAAGATGTCACACGATGTTCTTTGGCTGTACCTAGTATTTTTTATGAATGAAAAACTTTAGTTCTGGACTTGAATTATGTTTGTTGAATGTCTTACTTTTTTTCCATTAGGTCGAAATTTGATGACTATTTGGTCCCGATAGATGGCATTTTCTATCATTCTTGTCAGAGGTCTTCAAGAGTCTGAAGTTTGTTGACATTAGCTTGTGGCTTCCAAAAGCGAGTGTCTAAACGTCGAATTTTTCTGCAAAAAATCAAAACAATTATTCCGCGTTCTATTCTATATTCATGTCTTCTTGACGTTCATTTTGTATCTCTTAACGTCTCAGATGATCCTTGTTTTATTTTAAAATAAAAACTTTTTCTATTCATATATTTGTATTACATACATAAGTCAGCCTTCGTATTTTTATAAAACATAATTATATATTGTACCTGCAAAAAAAAGAAGAACATACTATGTATATATTGAAATAATATATACCTTGGACATGAATTTAGCACATTTACGAATATGACTAGATTATACGCAATGATACCTATATAATGATATTATAATGATAAAAGATAACTATAATTTAAATAACTTACCCTTATTTCTACTTTGCTTTATTTAGTATTTTGTAGGAAATCCTTTATTTTTTATAACTGCAGTACATCTTCTAGGCAAGCTTTCTACCAAAGCCTCGCAACGTCTCTTTGGAATGGTAAAATTGTTCGGTTTAATTATTTTAATTTTTTTTTCATTAAGTCGGCTACTTATAGTCCTTGACGAAACAATGATACCATATTCAGATGACAGTTCCTTTTGTATGATGCTGGAGCTTTTAAAAGGATCTTTAGCTGAAGTCCGATGAATTGTTTGGCCTTGGTTGGTTGGTTGGTTTAAGTGGCTGTATTCCCGTCTACTGACGAGGGAAAAACACAAAGTAACGCATTAAGCGCCGTTTTGAGACCACAACTAACGGAACCAGAAGATAAAAAAAAGGGGGGAAGGAAGTCAAGGGAGCTCAAAACCAGCCTGTGGAGTTGAGAAATTTGATGATTTTATTAAAATGGATACTTTGGATAGCCGAAAGGTCATCATAAAAGGGATGACCTAGTGCACTGAGTCTGGTTTTTGCTAGTGCCGGACACTCACAGAGAAGATGAAACACTGTTTCACTCTTGTTTGTGTCAGTGCAGCTACGGCAGTGGGTGTTATGAGGGATGCCAAGCTTGGCCGCGTGAGTTCCTAAGGGCCAATGGCCCGTACTAATTGCCGTTAGTCGGGCGACATCTACACGCGTTCTAGATAAAAGGTTGTTGGTTCTGGCATCATCGTAGGTTGGCCATATCTTTCTTGAAATGATACAGCTCGTCAGATTCACCCATCTCATCTCCGCCCTTGAGGAGAAGTACAGGAAGATTTCTCTCTTAACGTATCCCAGCGGAGGGAAGACTTCCTCCGCCTGAGACACGCACAGAGCAGAGCCACATCTGGCGAGTTCATCGGCTTTTTCATTCCCGTCTATGTTCCTATGACCGGGAACCCAGACGAGGGTGATTTCGAACCGATGGCAAGCCCTGGTCAATGTCTCCCTGCAATCCACAACAAGTTTTGACGTTGATTTGGTAGAACCGACAGCCTTAATAGCGGCCTGGCTGTCGACGAAGATGCCAATTTTTTTACCGAGTGTAGTTATGTTAAGGAGCAGTCTACACGCCTCCTTGATTGCGAGTACTTCCGCTTGAAAGACGCTGGCTGCGTTGGGGAGGCGGAAGGATGTGGAGATGTCTAACTCTGCTGAGAAAATGCCCGCTCCCACTCCACAGTTCATTTTGGAACCATCTGTGAAGATAGGAATGTCGAATTCGTTTACGACCGCGTTCTCCTCCCATTCAGATCGAGAAGGGAATCTAACAGAGAAGTTTTTATGGAAGTTAAGTTTGGGTACTGTGTAGTCTGTAGATAAGCGTCCTATTCCGTCGGGGAGGGACATTAGGATTCTGGAGTGGCCATAAGGCCTTTCTGACCAACATTTAGATTCCTTCAATCTTACTGCACTACACGCTGCAATATTTTTTATGTACAGATCCACCGGCAGGAAATTAAGAATCACATTGAGCGCTTCGGTCGGACTTGATCGTAGGGCTCCCGTGATACCAATACCAGCTGTCCTTTGGACTCTACCTAGTTTCGTGATGTTATAAGCTTTACTTAAGGCGGGCCACCATACCAGTGATCCGTATGTGAGGATGGGACGTACGACAGCTGTGTACATCCAACGAACCATCTTTGGTCGAAGACCCCACTTCTTGCCGAAAGTTTTACTACAGGCGTAGAAAGCTATGCTTGCCTTCTTCACTCTGTGTTCGATATTTGACTTCCAGTTGAGTTTAGGGTCGAGTATGACTCCTAGGTATTTGGCACTGGAGGATAGAGTAAGATTTTGGTTATTCAAGCGGGGAAGTGAGAAGGTTGGTATTTTGGTTTTGGTGGTGAAAAGCATCAGTTCAGTTTTACTTGGGTTAACGCTAAGACCACAACTTGTGGCCCACCCGCTAATCTTACCCAGTGCTCCTTCCATGATTTCACTTATCACGTTCGGAAACATTCCTGATACTAGAACAACCACGTCATCCGCATACGCAACGACTTTAATACCTTCACTGTCGAGTCTTGACAGAATTTTGTTGAGTACCATAATCCATAAGAGTGGCGAGATTACCCCACCTTGAGGTGTTCCTCTGCTTACTGATTTGGTTAAAAGGGTGTTACCAAGTTTTGCTTGAATGATCCTTGCTTTCAGCATGGAAATGATCCATGAAGTAACGAAATCCTCTACCCCAAGTTCTAAGAGAGATTTCTGGATCGATTCAGTGTGTACGTTATTAAAAGCGCCCTCTATGTCTAGGAAGGTAGCTAAGGTGTATTGATGATGGGAAAGTGACCTTTCAACTGTAAGCACTACTTCATGGAGAGCGGTCTCCGTGGACTTGCCTTTGAGGTATGCGTGCTGTGAGTGACATAAGGGAGACCTATCAAGGCCCGTTCTTATGTGAAGGTCAAGTATACGTTCTAAAGTTTTGAGTATGAAGGAGGTTAAGCTAATAGGTCGGAAGTCCTTCGCAGATTCGTGACCACTTTTGCCGATTTTCGGAATAAAAACTACTCGGACATACTTCCAAGACTGAGGTATGTGATTTAGTAGGATACTGCTCCTGTAAACTTTAACGAGTAAGGGCAGCACTATCCCTTCGTGTTTTTGCAGCATGATGGGGAGAATGCCGTCCTGTCCCGGTGATTTATACGGAGCAAAACTGTGAATGGCCCAGGAGATCTTTTCCTTGGTTATAATGCGTTCAACTTCTTCCCTGTGCGAAGGAAAACTCCCCCGCGAACTGGACGGAGTTTCGCAGTGGTCTTTACAACCAGGAAAGTGAGTGTTGAGTAGAAGCTCTAAGGATTCTTTAGTTGATTCTGTCCAGGTTCCGTTCGATCTCTTAATGAAAGATGGACTTGAGCGTACTTTGGATAGAATCTTACTGAGTCTAGCAGATTCCTTTAGAGTATCAATAGATTGGCAGTATTCGGACCATGCTTTTGTCTTAGCTGATCTAATAGATTTCTTGTAGAACTTTAGGCAGTCTTTATAAGGTTGCCAGAACTTATGCCTATAGCAGATATTGAAAATGTCCCTAGTCATCCTTCTAAGGATGGTTAGGTCCTCATTCCACCACGGCGGTAAGGTTTTTTTGCTGTATTTAACGGGACACGATGCCTTAAAGGCTGTATTCATCGCCCTTTCTAGTGCGAACGATATTGTGTCCAGTTCTGCACCTGAGTCAATTTCTAGGTGTGGGATATTGGGCAGTTTAGATTTTAAGATCTGACCGAATTTCTTCCAGTCAATTCTTTTTGGGTTTCTATATGGGGCTGGAGTATCTACCTTGATACTAAGATTGAAGAGAATCCACTCGTGGTCTGAGAAGGACTTTAAGTTGGAGACTCTCCAATTCTCAACCCTCAAGATATCACTGTTTGTTTTGAGTGTAATGTCTAACACCTCTTCCCACCCATTATAATTTTCTGTGCTAGGAAATACAAAGGTTGGGGTGTTACCTACATTACATATGCATAGATCGGCAGTTAAAAGAAAATCAAATAAAGACTCACCACGTTCATTGATTTCCTTGCTGCCCCAGAGATGGTGTCTTGCATTAGCGTCACAGCCAATAAGGAGGTTGCCTTGCCTCGCCTGTATCGCTGCAGTAAGCTGCTCCACTTCTTCTGGCGGGGATGGTCTGTCGTGTGCCATATAGGCGGACGATATTAGTGAGGTAAGTCCTTGGGTGTGTTCTACCTCAACAACGGTTAAGTCACCCGAACTAAAATTGGGACAGAGGAAAGCGTTAATGTATTTTTTTGCTAAAATGCATGTTCTGGGCTTACCGACGTCTCTTTTGTAAAAAAGGTTGTAGTTGCTGTCTGAGAGGCCCATTATGGTCGTCTTCTTGACCCAGGGCTCCTGAATTATGCCGATGTCAATGTCTTCCTCTCTGAGGAAGACCAAAAGATTCTCCGATGCACATTTCGAGTGCTGGAGATTCGTTTGGATGACTTTCAGCATAATGGTTATTGGATCTTGCTGGCGATCGCCAGGTCCTCCAACAACTTGTTGGCAGCGACGACGTCGTCCGTGTCGTCTTCAGGTCCTGTCGAACGGAAAATTTTTAGTTTGGCTAGCCTTATGCCAAACCTGAGCTTGTAGTCAGCCGCTTCTAATGCCCCTAGGCACTCCTCGTTGATGAGCAGCAGGTAAGATAGGCTGTTTTTCTGGGGAGCTTCTGCCTTAATGACAGCCCAGTCGTCCATGGGTATTTGCGGGTTTTGCATCTTAAGGCACTTCAGAAGACTCTCAGAGTCTATCTTCATCACGGGTAACCAAATACGTGCCCTGGGTCTCGTGGGGATATCCCTGGCTGGGATGAGCTTAAGCTTTAAGCCATCCCAGGCTTCGCCAATCTTGGCTATGCAAGATCCAAGAAAATCCTTAGAGTATTGGTCCACGCATTTAATCACCCGGTACCCTCGAACAATTTCCGCGCAGTCAAAACCTGGTTGTCTACTATCAACACCAGAGAGAACATGTTCCACAACCATCTCTGATAGTTTGGCTTCAATTCGACTCCAGTGTGACAAGATGGAATTTCCACTTTTAGACAACTCGTCTATGATGGCAACTTGAAGGTGATCCCTCACCACCTCGGTGAAGGTCCTGTTTGCCTGAGAAGTGGATGGGCCTTGAAGGTTGGTGAGTCTCGGAGCAATCTTCGACTTTTTAGAGGCGTGAGAGGTCTCATCTTGTGACCTGTTTCTTTTCACGCTCTCTTTTTTCTGTTGTGATTGCTTCGGATTGTTGTGGTATTTAACGTACTCGTCGACCACCTTTTGGTATTTAATCTTGTCCTCCTTATCCCTCTCGTCAGTCACACCAGTCTCTTCGTTCTTCGCAATCTTTGCAAGAATAAAGACAGCCCTAGTATATCTTGACTTCAAGATGGAGCCGGAGGACTTTTTGGATTTGAGTGCACTATGGCTGGTGCTCCCAGTTGAGGCTGAATCATTTTTATTGGGTGGCTTTTGGATACTATGTCTGGTATCCTCGGCCCCTATTGTTGCCGAAGCTATGGATGAGGTACAGGGTTGACTGCCTGAAGGAGTACTATGGCTGGTGCTCCTTAGGCTTGAGGGTTCAACTACTGTCTCCTGGCTGGAGGCTAGTAGGTTCTCCTCGGAAGAGGTCCCTAAGAGGGATTCTTCCTTTTTTGTTTTTTTTGTTTCTGTTTCTTTTTTGTTTGAGTTTTTGTTCATTTTAAATTTTGGTCCCACGAGTAGGTACGGAAAGAAAGTCGATCCCGGCAGAGCCGACTTACCGAGATAGGGCACTTATTACAACCGACCTTGCCTGAGCGTCGGAGGGAGCTCGTACGCGACTGGTTTTACCCCCAGCCTTTCATCCTTGGGTACGGTTTGCTATCTGCTCACGCCACCACTGGAATTAGGTTGGATTTAAAGGTTTACTCCTACCTCAGACTAATGGATCACGTCAAACGATTGAGACGTTAGCGTAAATCCTTGGCTGACACTAACCATTTGACCGGTTAGCCATTTTCAGGCGGGCGCCCACGTGAAGGACTGAAGAATGAGGATTTGGCCTTCCTTTGGTGTCGTTTTCCGTGCTCGAGGAACATGTTTCACATTTTTAGTGACCTCATAAGTTCAAACATGATATAAAGCATTGTAGACCATCTTCCTTGAATTCTGCAACCTTCCGGCCTTTAGCTTTCATTTGAAAAATAAGAGCTCTTTTTTTCTTTTGAACACCACCGCCCTTTTGCCATACCTAATAGCACCTTTTTTGAAACTTTCACTAGGAAATGCATAAATACCTGATAATTCCGATTAATTAAAAAAAAACACAAATATAAGAGCGAGTTAATACTGTGCTAAAATCCTGCCCAGAATAAAACTGACTGCAGTGCCAGAAATAACGCATTTTACAAAACTAAAGTAGAATGGTATCGGCAAAATAACGAACTTTGGTTTGAGTGATTAATATCAACAGTTAAACACAAGTTTACAGTCGGTTGAGAAAAGACAACCACAGAAAAGTTCTTCTAGGCCACTTAAATTTATCCCAAAAATTAAAACTCCGACAAAAGAAATGATTGTGATAAGCTATGCATAGGAACCTGTTTTAAAGTATGTAATTTCTTCTCTGTATCTCTTCGGTTGAAACTTTTCTAAAATAGTTCATTTTTATAAAAAAAACTAAAAAGTTGTTCAATTATATCTTTCATTTGCGAAAATTTTGCTACTGAAAATTTTATTTCTTTATATGAGTGAGAGGGCAGCCCTGAAGAAGTAAACGGCGTTTAAAAAAAAGGTTCGTGAACGTGTTATAAATACATTCATGAAATTGGCTGCCACATTTGGGATAGGAAATGTATTACAACTTATGATGTTCCGTTCAAATAGCACATATCAAAAATATTATCTACGTTCTTAAGCGGTTTAATTAGCCCCAAAGACTGATAATCGTCAGCATTATAACGCCTGCCTCCATCTTCGTACCATCTGTCATTAGCAGAATCAATGAGCTTTGGTATTTAAATTCGTTAGCAAAATTGCGCGAAACCTTCAATTAAATATTATGCCCCAGAAGAACAATATCAAAAATAATATTAAATACCGCTAACGCATTGTTACGATTACGATGAAAGTGGTACAAGGTTGACATTCGCACGATATGATTGGTGGTAATTTTCCCTACAAGTACCTACCTCGTACAAAGATCTAGATTACCTCTACGCTCGGCCGATACTTACTCGTAGATGTAAACATTATTATGAGATAAAAAAAAAGGCCCACGAAAAACATTCTTCACACTCGTTTAACAAATGACTGATAAACCTATTTTTGTTTTATTAAATGTTCAGCTTTATCAGACTGATCTTATAGATTTGACTAATCGACATCTATTCCGACTGATGAGTAGACTTACTCATGTCTTAACAAAATTACTACATACGAGTAGTTGTTTCACCTTACTACAATTCGTATCTAAGAATGTTTCTGATAAGTCGGTTAATAGATATTTTGGCTAAAAAATGTGAGGGGCCTTCTTGACTTGTGTACGATCGGCCGTGAACATGGACAGTGAGCAATGTTTGTATTTGAATGCATTTTTTTAGAAATTGGTATTTTGTTTCATGTCCTATATAGAAGGGACTATTGGGACTCTGGTTACTATTTTAAATAAATATTCTCCACCACTGTCCTCAAAATTTCTGACCAGTGCTCTTATCCCAAATTTTCTTGCCATCTAACTATTGGGGTTTTTATTTCTTTTTGTATTCAACCCTTACGAGAAAGGCGTCGGAAGTTGGAGCCGGAAAAGAAGCAGACCAGGAAAGCCTTCATTTAAAGTGAGTAATTCGCTTGGAAACACTAAAGGAAATTATATGGTTTCAGCTCTTTGTAGCCATTAAATGATATAGTAACCGCAGCTAGCTCATTGAGTTTGTGGAATTTACTATTTGTGGAGCTTTGCTCTGTATGAGTAGGATGATATTAAAGTAGCTAAAAAGTGAGTGAAATTTGTCGCATTTCGAATTTCCTTCCCAGTGTCATGATTTCTGACACGAACGTCTAAGGTTATAAACCTCTCAATTTTTATCCTCTTACAAGTAATCGTAAAAGACAGTTTGCCTTTTTTACTGCTTATCTGAGGTCATGGAAGGCTCATATCTTTTCGAAAAAAACTGTGCTCGGAATAATATCGAAGAGTATTTTTTGCAAAATACATATTCGCAAAAATAATCGGAAATATTAAGAATGGTTGAGCCCCAGAGCTTTCTGGCAGACAGTCTAAGGAAGAAAAACCTAAATTATGTAAGTTAAGTACTATAACTAAAGAAGAGTATATTCAAAAAAAAGATAGGAAAGTTCTACCATTTTTGTAACATTGGTCAAAATTTTTTCCTAATGTCAGAATTAAAATGGTGGGCTTAAATGACATTTCGGGCGATCACATTGATCGATGTCTAGGCTTTAAACTAAAATTCATTTTAATCAATATTTCTTTATGGAATATAATAGCGAACCCCTTTTTATGTTAACAAATTTAAAGCAGCTCCAAGTGTTTCAAACAATAAATTTATAAAAAGGCAACGACAAAACCTAGATCTTAGATAAAAATCTGATGTGCAACATTAGTCGGTCATTTTGGGCCACCTTTCCCTATCAGTTTGCATGTTTGAGTTCAACAGCAAACACTTGTGCAGGGAAGCAAATGTGTTAGTAAGGTTGTTTTTGACATAAAATCCAACCATGCTTTTGTTTGTAGGTCTTTTAAGTCGAATTTCCCCTCCTCCCAGCTGTCACAACTGTCAACGCTGAGCAACGAGTGATCTCCTCACTTAGTTTGGCCAAATATTTTCAAGTATATGTACATAACATTCATTTTCGTTAATTTATTTATTTATCTTTTTCGTATTGAATTTAATTCGTTGTAATAACTAGGACTATATGGAAAGCTGCTATGTTTTATATAAGCTTATTGTAAGGTCTTAGTCATAAGACGGTTAAACTTTTACGACTTCTGTTTTAAGTAACCAAATCGTATCGCCAACAACCAGTTCCTTAATTGTCCAGACTAGATTTTACGAATTGTGAGGCGAAATCTTTCATTTAAAATTACTCATTGTGACCAAAAAAAAATTTAGTGAGAAGGTTGAAAATGATTATTAGTAAGGCCCCCTGTATGACAGTAGATTGGCCACACTTTGCCAAATATTTGCAATGGAATCCACTCACTCCACCTGGCAGCAAATGTAAAATTAAATGGGTCACTGGGTAAAGTTTTGGTGGCATTGTCACAAACAGTCCTAATTTAAATAAAGGGTCATTCATTTTTCGGTTTCGAAAGTAAAGCTAAATAAAAAACACCAAGCGATACATTTTTGATAGAAATTTAATTTCATTATAAAGTTTGGACTTTGCCATTAAGTGTGAAATACAATATCATGCAAATGGCCGCCTCAGGAAGATTCGCAGCATGCGATTCTTTTGAGTTCGTTTTTAACCACTTTTTCGCACATTTCGGGCGGTATCTCGGCCATAACTTGAGTAATGTTGGTTTAATGCGTCTAGAGTTCGGCGATTATTCGCGTAAAAACGGTCTTTTGAGTAGCTCCACAGAAAAAATCTAACGGTGTCAAATCGCATGATCTTGGTGGTCAATTGACGTCGCCAACATGTGAAATTACGCGACCAGAAAACTTCTCGTGCAATAAACCACTTTTCTAGTAAGTTTTAATAATTTTAACGTATTGTTCGATTGTTAAGCGATTCATTATCGTAAATGGCAAACTTTCAACTAATTATGACACTTCAAATGACAGCTGAGTTCGAGAGGTGTCAAATGCCAGCGCTACCAACTTGAAACCATCAAATGAATGACCCTGTATAATAATATCCTCCTCCCTTCTGCGGTAACATAGCATAAGATTTATGAGTTATGTTCACGGTGACCATATTTTAGAATTCCAAATAATGTGCTAAAGAAATAAACAGAAGTTCCAAAATAATTTGCAATTATTCAATTTTTATTTTTCATTTGATTTGATAGAAAAAACAGCTTAGAACACATTTTTTAGTACTAGATTATTTGTTTGCTCGCTCAGCAAGTTATGGTACTTTAGCATTACCATTTTGTTCATTGTTTGTTTTCTTAATGTTTACATTATTGTTTTGAAAAATAATGAACTATAATTGAAATAATAAACAACTTCTAAAATACCGAACATTTATGCTTTTCTTTATAAAATAATTCATAGTGAACATAGCTGGTCTTTTCTTCAAATACAGAACTGTTTATTATTATAAACAGTTATGCTGCATCCCCACTCCACAGTCAAACAAGTTGCGACATTTGAATTGATGCGAACTTTGAGTGCTTTGTTTTCTTACTCCGTTTTTTTTTTTTTTTTTTAATGCAAAACAAAAGAGTTAAAAATAAAACTGACCGAACGCAACCTTGCGCATTCCGGTAAAGACTTTCGCAATTGATCTTATTCGAATATTCAAATAAAGCACTTTTAACCTTAGAAGCAAAAGTGTCGTATCTTGATTAAATGTATACTGACAATATTTGAGGGTCACATTAATGCAAAATTCCCACAAAGTGACCGCGGGCGAAAACAAATGAATTATTCTACGTTTACCCGGTATTTGGGGTCATTTGAATCGTTAACAAAAGACGTACTTCAGCCATCGCTGACACACGGAACGTGGAATCTGTTGAATAGATTTTGGCTTCGATTGGGCATCATCGGCTTATACCCTTAAATTACCATTAATGACTGCATTATATTAAAAATGTTAATGGCTGTAAACTAACTGGAATCCGCCATTATATTCCAAATTAAGAGATTCGCACAAAAGTTTTGCATATTTTGGGAGTTTATTTTTTACTGTGGGATGTTTCCGATGTTTAAGGTTAGACTGATTTATTATTTACCGCCGAAGGGAGGTGGTATTTTCACTTTTTTTTTTTTTTAAAGACAATGGTCTTGAAAGTTGGTAGCTTGATGTTTAAATAAATTGTTTGTTTTTGCATCGCCAATGCCGGAACTTTCATTTTAAATAACAAAACAGATTGAAACAATGGAAATGGCTGCAAATATCATTCGTGGGTATTTGTCTTCGCATTCGACATAAGCTTTTAGTGTTGGTGGCCTTCCTGCCTAAGTGTCGCTTGCAAAGTTTTGTTTAATCATACTTGGGTTATTCTGTGCGCTAAATAGTCGCTTGTCTATAAAAAGATGTGAAAAATGGAGATATACTGTGACTACGACTTCGTACGAATTAAAGGGCTTTAATCAATTATCTTCGGGGTCCTGTATTTAAAGTTGTCTTCTCCTTGGCAGCTGATTTCTCTCAGGTAAAATATCCCCTCGCGGACGTTAGTCAACGACAAGTAATCTACATGACTGCCGTCGCATTGAAGGTCCCAATAAGGTCTTTAGAAGCAAATATGCCTCCAACTTAAGCATGGAGAAACTGTCCTAGGTACGTGTATACATTTGAGACCCAAATAAGCCGAATAGATATATTCGGCGGAATGTCACCCCCAACAACAGTGTGAAGCAAGAAGGTCAACATCTAACCGCCTAACCCTCGAACAATTGATCTAAATTTAACTAGAGTGAGCCAGAACAAAGTGCACAATCCAGACCAAAAATTTTACTCAAAGCGAAAATCTCCAAACTCATAAATAAATTGTTTCGTATAATTTTCGCACTCCATATCTAAGCATTCTTTAGGTAATGTATTATCATGGAAATAAGCCCACACCACATGACACGACGGTGAGATATATATGCGCATAGATCACGGTTCAACTATTTAAGCTCGATTCTAAATTGCTACAATTGGAGGCAATTGCGCACCACACACAGAGGTGGATCTGGATTATATGCACATCGGCGAGTTCTCCTCATGCCATTTCGCATCTTAATAAAGAAGCATAAATTTATAGATTCCCCAAGTGCACTCTCGCATTGGGGTATTTTTTCACTAACGAAAATGCCTGGAAGAAGATTCTTCTGTATCTTGGTTATTCTCAATGATTTTGGAAAATAAACTGAAACTGATTACGGACGGAGACACAATAGGTAGGTATTTACTTTTCGAAATGAAATGGAAGTGACGCTGTCCCTTTTTGAAATTGTTTTTGATTTGTTTTAAAAGCACTTGCGAAACACTATTATAAAAAGTATTTATATTTACTTAAGATAGCGTTACAATCAGTCTGATTCAACGTGTGAATTGGCTAAGTATGGTGGCGAAATATTCTAAAAAGTCAAATCAACCAACTTTTTGGGAGAGTGAATATTAACCGGCTTAAGTAATTTGTGCCTTATCAAAAAGTAGCGATTAGATAAATTCGATTTTCGTGTTTTGTTAAATTCTTATAATCCAAGCAAAGAGATTACGGAATCGTTTGTAAGTCAAGGCAGCCAATGCATTTGTAAGATTTGATAAGAATGAACCTACTTCAATCATAAACGGTGCGTGGAAAAAACTATGCGTAGCGTAGCGCAATTGCGATATCTTTCGAGATATAAAGAGAAATTGGTAGGAACTTCTGATATCTGTTGGGGGGAAAATAACCAATATTGGTAAGGGTTAAGCCTGACTCCCGACGTAATATTTACTTAACAAGGGATTTGGTTTTCCGCCCCATTTGACCAGGGCCGGATCAACCATATGTGCAAGATGTGCAAATGCACAGGGCGCCAAATTCTGGGGGCCATTGCTAGTAAAGAAAAATTTGTTTTATCTTGCGCGAAACAAATAAATACTGCCGTTTGCATTTAAAAAAAAAGCTTGTTCAAATAAGCCCAAAATAACAACATCCATCACACCTGTGCTGAATTAGTTCTTGCACATTAATTCACATCACTTGCAATGTTACAACTTCAAGGAGAATCTAACTCAAAATACCGCGAAATAAAAAATTCCACTATGCAAGTTCACTTCTTACCTACATAAGCTCAAAATATTCCACCCTGTTCATGTAGGTATATTTCTTGCACATTCACTTACATTTTACAAGAGAATATAGTTCAAAGATCCCAAAACAAAAAATACCGCAATTAAAAAAAGAACGCATTCTACCTCCTGGGTGATGTGGAAAAGACTTATGCATGTGGGTATGAAATAATATGAAAAAAGGGCGCTCTCTGTAAATCTTGCACAGGGCGCTAATTTGGCTGGAGCCGGCACTGCATTTGACCATAGGTTTTCGGCGGATGTGATAAATTAACATGTGCTAGGATTATAGGAAATAATTTAAAGTGTTTTTAGGGGTGTACCGATAACAAAGGTATTTTTTTCCTTTTTAACTGGGCGATCGTAGCTTATATTGGTTTTCATTAGTTGAAATTTTAAGAGCACTTCTCCAGCGTAGGGTCTCCCTCTTTGGACAGCTACTCATTTAAATATTCGCAGAATGTGGAAGCTGAGTAACAGAAATATTTCTAGGAACACATTCGAAAATTATTATCGAGACTGCGTAAATACGCAGATCTTTCTGCTGCTTCTAACTATAATTTGTATAAATCGGTGCAGTGCGAAAAACCATTAGATGCAACTTGTGTTTTCCAGGGATTGAACCAATAGTCCCTTGCTTAGCATTAACCACAGATCCACTGAGCGGTATACAATGGCTTAGACTTTGGACGATCAATAAAAAGTTTCATGTGCCTGAATTGTAAAACGTGTCGCAATAACAGCTTTTGCAAATTATCGAAATATATCCGGAGGGGGTTTTATATGTGTGTCCGCGCTTGAAGTGAAAACCACTCAACAGATTTTCGCTTCGACAAGGCCATAGGATATGTCACTATTTGCCACGCCCATTATTAAGAGGTGCTTTTGGGAAAATCGTTTTTTTTTCTGACTTTACATCAGCCCTTAATTAAATAAAGATTATAGCTTTATAAAATGATGGGTTCTTTCCATTTTGACTCAAAAGTAAAATCTACTTCCCTCCATTGTCGTTAGCCAGAGTTCTCATTGCGGTAGAAAATTGTACTCCAATGGTTCTGAAGGTAGTACGCAATAATGTACCCAAAACGGCTTTGTTCTATTTTTCAATTAGAATCGGAAATTTGTCTATACAAAATTCACATAAGGTATACTATACATTTTCAATTATTTGTTTTATTTGAACATACATTTTTCATTCATTAACAAAATATCACAAAAAAAAACTTATTCAACATAAATTATTTTATTTCAGTTATATATTGAAATTGAAAAATAAATTATAGGTTATGTAGTTTAATATATAAATATAAACGAGGTGCACGAGAATTTGAATTTGTCTCGTTCACAGCTGGTTAAATCCGTGGTTAAGTTACCATAGATTTAGATTAGCCCATGATTTTGAATCTGTGATAACCGACGAGTGTTTTTTGAACGATTTTTCACTTCGGTCACCAAACCATTACTTTGCGACAAATCGTTCCACTTTTTTAGTTTATTTGTCAATTCAGTGATTAACGGAATCCATAGTTACATTTTTTTGTTTTCCGGGTTCGTCTGTTTTTGATAAGTAATTTGTTAGGGTATTTTATTAATGAATTTTTTTTTCAGTAATCGTTTAGTTAGATTACAAAATTTGTTTGGCACAAGAATGTCATAATCAAATGATACAGTCGTTTTTTTTTTTAAAACTGAAGGATAAAATCTTGTTGTTGTGAGACAATAAGCAATTTTTTTAAAAAACAAAGCCGAATTAAAGCCACAACCATTGCAAATTGCAATACAGCACATATTCAATATTTGCTCCAATGAGTATGTGCTGTATTGCAATTTATGAGAGCTGCCATCGGCTAAAAATGTTGAAAATAATCTTACTTCATCCTTCGCATCCATTATTGTGTTGGGGACCGTTACTCGTACCTTCAATAGACTGGTAATATCTGTCACTTTAAAACGTCTACGAAACTGACGAGACAGCTTTTATTGGTTCAGCTCACCACATCTTGAGTATGTATACGTTTAATGTATTATTTGTACTTTTGCCACAAAATATTGTACAAAGAGTAGTTTTGTTTAGCAGCAACGTCAAAATTAATACCTACTCAGTCCTTAAAAAAACTTGAACAAACGAAATTCCAGAAAATCATTGGTTAAATCTCATTATACGCGCAAAAATCGGCTGGTTATCGATTTCTCTGGTTAACTAACCAAACCAACGATTCTCTGGTTAGTATTTTGCTGAACATACAAATTCGATGATTACCAGCTGGAATAACCGATGATTAAATATAACCAAGATTGAACAAACCGGCCCTTAGTCTATTATTATAAACAATTTTGGAAAAAAAAGAAATGATTTTTTGAAATTAATTTACAAAAAGTAGTACGTGGTGGATCCAAAGTAGTACCGTACTCAGTTAGCAAAAATGTACTCAAAAACCAGGAAAACGCTACATTTGTGGCACGGGAGGGAACGCTGGGAATGAAGAAGATGTAAGAAGCTTGAATTAGGGTCCTTCATAGACCTGCTACTCAAACTTTATATTTTTTAAAGTTGATGTTACAACCCAAAATTTATATTCAGCTTAGAGTCAGCTGTTGCGAAAGATTAAGAGTTACTGAAAATGTTTCCTACTGTTAAAGACTTGCATCCATTCTAATTTTTCCCAAGGAGCTCTTTACATTTTACTTTTTGGCCTTAAGTTGGTCTTGAGTTCTGGCATTGATTTATAGTAACGAAATGACCTCTTTACTTTTGAGCTGGACCTCGTCGAAAATAAAAACCGAACTGATCTAGTCTTTCACCGTGTATAACTGACTGTCCCCTCCCAGACACGTTATTAGTTCTGCTGCTTCGGATTCGTGTAGTACAGTTGCCCTTACCAGTTACCACATAGCTGCATTTCTCTGAACATCATGATATTTATATACAGAATACAGCCAATATAGTTCTTTGCCGCCTCCTGCTGGAATTTAGCTTTGTTGAGAGTTTACTATTTCATCATATCCTTCTTTACAATAATTCCCCTTGTCCTTCCTAAATAAATAAGACAAAAATACTTCCTTACCATTCCAGCTTTCGTAATGCATCTGAAAACTATCGGCGGGCATACAAATCTGTGATGAACATTAACTTACTGCTGCGGACAGCATACTTTATAGAACTCCGTTTAAGCATTAATAAAACCAATACGAATAAGAACCCTAAAAATCAAAAATGGCTGCCAAACAGGAACACGATGTCGTCGACCGGGTAAAAAACGGTGACAATGAAAAATATAATCAAAAACTAGATGGAAGCGAAACATTGCCTCTCACTAGAGATAAAACAAAAACCGATGATGATTCAACTGATCCGGAATCCGGTAAAACACGTAAAGGTAAGATATCTAAATATTTTAAGCTATCAACATATTTTTTTTATTTATATGTATATTTGCGACAAACATTTTTGAGTCAACACCATTTTGATTGATGGACAATTAAATTGACGAAGTCGGTCTTTAGATGGTGTTGGTGTTTGTTTCGTTAAACTTTAATGACTCACTCGTGTGTAGGTAGGTACTTATATGTCAATTTATTTGTGCCAATACCTTCAATGTGCTAGTGATCCTTACACGATGTCTCTGCGACTGCTAGTATATCCTCGATCTTATGCTTTCGGTTTGTATACACAAATTTCATGACTACAGATAAAAGAGTCTGAACAAATACCTAACCGGCAACGACGAATGAAGATCACATGAATCATTTTGAACTCAAAACAACTGAACTGAAACAGCTTGTGTGCCATATTGCTAGACGGAAATGCTAAACTTTCTTATGCAATGTCTGGTTACGAGCTTCGCCACCCAAAAGCCTTAGGTGGCTCGTAAAAACAGTGATTTATTCTGCTCTTAATACCGGCGCTTAATAGAGCCTTTTACTACTTCTCATATTCGCCGTTATTTTAGTAGTTTTGAAATAAAATTCGTCTTGAATCTAAGTACCTAAGAAGCCATGGTAAAATTTCCCTGCCACTACATTTCTGGTAAACTCAAACAGATAATTTGCATTCCGCCAGGGCTGTTACAGAGGATCTCCAGTGTAGATTGACATAAATAACATTTTAACATTTTTATAATTATATACGCAGTAGTGAAAATCAATTTTCAACTTTTTTACACAGAAAATTAGCGACTGGAACTCATAACAAATATATTAAAGCTGAACATTAAAAAATTATTGTTGCTTAATTTCAATGCTATTGTTGACGTGGTGTAATTTTTATTGTTGTAAGCGCTACACATACAAAAAAGTGGCAAACATGTCAATGGTTCACACTCAACAAAATCAGGGGTCAGATTCTGTAAGGCGAAACGATCAAGGGTTTTCGTGCGCACGGAAGATTTGCCAAATTTCTTCGTGCGCACGAAAACGTTTGGACGTTTCGCCTTACAGAATGCCGACCCAGACATCAAAATAAGCGATGTCCATAAATACCGCTGGCAGCTTTTTGAAACGGAATTCGTCTAAGGGCCCTCTAAGAATGAGTCAATTAGCCCTCAATATTTTATTCCCAATATATAATTCACCAGACTGTTTAAATAATTAATGACTTATTTTATAAAAAAACAAAACTGTGTCGACTTAAAAACGAAAAAGTATAAATTCGGTTATAAGACTATGAATGTCATAAGTTACACAAAACCAACTCCACAAAAGCAATGAATGCGTGAATCAAAAGAGACATTAATCTTACATCGATGACATTCTTAACCGAAGCGGTGCGATGGCGAGGCGACACCGGAACCGTCATCATTCAGATAACTATCTTTGAAACTTTATTTAGTTTTTGTTCAGTTATCTGCAGACTTATGATGAATGTCACGAAACATGCTAGTAACGATTTTTTTTATGATTGTTACTTCTTTAATTGGCGGACTGATTTGACAGATTTTGTATTTTATTTTCAGGGCGATTATCGATAGATGCTCTAATGCAGTTACCTCGAAAACGTCGGATTTTGTACATTTTGACAGCCAGCTTGTGTGCCTTACTTTTAGTTGTAATTATTTTAATGATAGCCTTTTGGCCGGAGGTGCCGTTCTATTTGAAAGCGGAACTATGTTTGGACAAAGAGTGTGTTGTCGCAAGTCAGCAGGTAAGTCAGTTCAATAGACGTCAAAAGCAAATGTGACTTTTTTTTTTTTTAGATACTGCTTTGGTCGAATACTTCGCATAAACCATGTCGAGACACTTACCAATGGGCATGTGGTAATTTCCGCAAAGAGTACGAGGAAGGCGAATATTTTGTGATCAAAAAGGGAGAATGGGACTTTCAAACATTCAACGAGTATGAAGGTAAATTTAAGTTGAGGGTTTTCGTAAAATGCTGTGGCATTTGAGTATAATGATCGAATTTATTTAACTGAAGGTCATTCGACTGGGGTTGTTGTCTAAAAAGGCGCGTTTCCATTTCTTCTGAAAAAAGTAGCTTGAACTTTAAAAAAAATTAAACCTACAGTAGTATCCGCATATAACTAACTTCAGTGTTTGAAAAAAAAAAACGATTAGTTATAAATGGACTACTAGTGATAGTAAATTCTTTTTGAAAATAGCATTCTTAACACTCCAGAAATTAGATTTAAATTTTGGTTCATTGTACACATAATAGAGCAGCAAATTTATTTAAATTTTTTTTTGTAAAGAAACTGCGATAGGTATTATTCGTTTCTTAATGGTCAGTGGTGGAGTATGAATGTCCTCCACTGCGGATCGAACCTATACCGCTCATGTAGCAGGAGAAACCGTAAGAAACCGCCTTTAAGAGCTATTGCGTGAGTTAACCACCAGAACGTTTCTCGCCTCAAAAACTTGAACTTTGGTGAGCACTTCAGGCTAAAAATGAATTCACTAAAGCCAAGTTTTTCTCCTTCTTAGACCCAATGTTGTGTTCCCTTTTAGGTCCCAAGTTCTCTATCACTCGAGCTATCTCATGTGATGAGTTTCAGTTCCTCCAACCATTGACGTATTTTATCATAGGAACTTAAATACGAAATAATTTCGTCAACTAACCATTCAAAAATCACACAAAACGAATGAATGTGAGAAACTAGGCCTAAGGTAGACGAACCGGTCGCGCCAACTATTTTTTGTTAACCAATAAATTATTGTGGTGTGGAATGTAGCATGGAACCTGAAATGGTGAAGTGCAAACAACCCTTTAGTCACCAAACAAGTTCCACTTCCAATTGGAAACTTGAATCTGTCAAATAAGTGTGTGGCAACAAGGAAAAACAGCATAAGTCATTTTTAGCCACTTTTCAGGAGCGAACTCAGATATGCCTTCCCGTTCCCATATTTTATGCGGTTTTTTCTGATCCATAACACTGCAACCGTAAAAGATATAGGTATAGAACAGGGTACGGTGCATCCGATAGTAAAATTAACTCAATTTTGACATAAGTCGACTTAAGCTGTTCTTCCTTGTTACCACAGAAGTGGAAAGTTAAGTCAGCTTATTTTAGAACCATCGAGTTTGTTCGGGACGAATCGGAAGTAACTAGAAATTTCCGAGAGACATATCAGGGTACAAATCAGTAAACATGTTTATTTCCAGTTTTGCTTATTTACATTTTAAGTTTCGTTCTTTCCCGTACATTTTAAAGAAAATTAATTTTCGTTGATTGTGTCTATTAGACTTTTCATTTTATTATAAATGAACATTATTCATATTCTCGACTGTCGCAATTGATTTCAAATGTAATTTAATTAATTATGTCAATTGCTCCAAATTTTCTAATAAATTTAATTTGTTTTTTTCTTAATAAGATTATAACTAAAAACTCATATCCTTTCAAATCTTAATATTCGTAATCAATTCTTGTCTTTAAATTCTTTGCAGTTTTTCTGTGGACATTCACGGTGAAATAATATTTCGCCAAAAACAGCAAACGAAAACAGACACAATAATTATAAGAATAAAAATATCTTATTTTATTTCACACATTATTCCTTTGTTTATTTATGTTGATTACATTCGCTATTATACATTTTTTAGAATATCTACAATTCTACATGTTTTCGTGGTGAAATAAAACAACGAATTTAAACTCCCAGAACGCATCCATCATCTGACAGAAACTCACCAAATACACTCACTCTCAGTCAGTGTTCTAGCACTCTCTCTTTATTTTTCACACGAAGCATGTTAATTTATCCCTTTTCACTAAACCTTTTTTTTATGGAAAAAACATACTTTTAAAAGTAAAATTTGTATTGTTGGGAGAGAAAATCATATTAAATTAATCGTCTGTATAAAAATCGAAGTTTGCTAACATACAATGATTATTTTTTGGTAATAGATGTACATTTGGTGCGTTGATATTCATAGTGTAATGTAGTTTGAATGTTTTTCTGTCATATTATTGATAGTCCAACAATTTTGACATTTTATCTTTTTACGCAGGAAAGTTTTTCAAAAATTGAAACTCCCACAAAAAGGTAGAGATACCACGATGTAGGAACACTGCCGAGTGTCAGTATTTTATTACACCTCCCGCCAGAATTTCTATCTTTGCTGCTTCACACTCACACGTATTCACCGATAGGAAATTTAAGAGAGATTTTTTTTTTCAAAATTTGCAGGAAGAATCGGGTAGGTGCGCGGGAGCTGACCGTCTGTTAAATACTTAGTTTATGGTTTATGTTTCAAACAGTGATTGCTAAATATCGAAATAGTAATCGGTTGTGAAGATAAAGAAGTGTAAAGTATGCATTGAATTAAGTGATAGCAATGACTACTGAATTCTGCCCATTTTCCACTTTTCCCTATGGACTGGACATATCCCTAACATACGTACCGCAAAAATACTCGTCTTTTAATCAAGAGCTTTATAATAGGCGTATTGGCTTAGTGGTTAGTGTGTTGGACTACTAAGCGAGAGGTCCCAGGTTCGAATCCTGAAAAAACATCTGAGAGTATAACTGTCATGAAGGAGCTTCTCAATTAGCCGTTTGGACCCGGCATAAAATTGTAGATCCCTTCCATTCGTCCCAAAAATGAAAAACTCACACAAACTAATGGTTGTGAGAAGCTAGGCCTAGGGTCCCTACAGACCTGTTGCGCCAACTATTTATTTTATTTTTTTAATGGCCATCTTTTTTATAGGTGCAGATAGAGGCACAATAGGCTATAGGGGTTATTAGTTTAAGTGGTATCGTTTTAAGAAAGCCAAGCGGAATGGAATAAAAAGTCCTCGGACGGGTTTATCTCCCGGTCAGCATCGCTGTACACTTGTACAGCTTATCAAGTTCGTTGTTTAACTTTCTTTTCGAAAAAAGAACTGGAACGATGGAATCTTTGTTACGAAACGCTACCGTAAGAAGGACTTGAATGGTTGTGGTCTTCCTTACAAATATCATTGGTTCTAGGAGAGATGGTTTTCTGTACTTATTTTACCTTCGTAGTACGAAACTGTATCGCTGAATCGATGTCATTTTTAAAGGTTACAGTGGAGTGGGAGACTACGCATGTTCGATTGTTCGTTTACTTTGAAGTTAGTCCGGTTATCTGACATTTTGTCCACGTCGCCGATGTTTAGAGGCTTCATTCGATGCCCACATGGATTTCGTCATGTCCCCGTTAACAACAAAGCCCATCTTCATTTGCCCTCGTTAACAGCCAGACCCATCTTCACCTCCTCCGTTTTAATGCTTGCTCGGCCTTTTCTTTAAAAATTGTTTCTGGGGAAATGTTTTCTTCTCTGAAATCATGTCACACAGATGAACGAAGTTCGTCAGTATTCACAAACTTGACATGGCTTTGTAAAATTCACATACCTGAGTATCGATATAAAAATCCAGGATTTTTGAAATTCAATTCTTGATTTCCTGACACCGAAACAGACTGATCCGGATATTGCCAAAAAATATCTTGGCCGTTCACTCAGTGAAGCCGACAAAATCTCTAGGTTATCTTAGGTGGGACTCACGAGACTGGGAATTCTGTCAGTTTGATAAAGCCTACAGTTTTTGAAGCCCTCATGATTTTATAAAGTCTCACCTCTGGACAAATTTGATGCTCATCGAATTGTAAAAGCATTCACCTAGTGTTTGAAATGCACTGGTTAACTAATAACCTATTATGTTCTTTCTAAAGCCTCTAAAGGTAATCCTTCTTATCACCGGGATTTTAGTATCAGCATAAGTCCTTATGCCGAATTCACAATGTCGCGTTGAACGCGTGCGTGCGTCGGCGCGCTTTGATACGCTTTATCGAATCTTTTTTAAATGGCAAAGCGCTCGAGCTACAATTTTGTAAAACGAAATGCTGCTTTGAAGCGAATGCGCGTTGAGAGAGTAGAGCATGACAGATTAAAAGTTCGGTTTGGTTTTAGCTAGTGTACACAAATAAAGAGCAGAATTCAAATTTCAAGTCAGCTTTCTTTTTTCTTCTTGCTGTACTTTTTGTGCAAGAATTAAAAAAGGATTCTCCAAAATAGCTAAACAAAAAATCATTCATAAGAGTGATGCAAGAACAACCTTAACAAAGATACAAGACCAATGATTAATATTTTTTTTTATCCAATAAAATCTGAAGAAGATAAGAAGAAAGATACACGACCAATGATTAATGTTTTTGTTTTATCCAAGAAAATCTGAAGAAATAAGTATTAGCTCCACAAAAAAAAGGCATTCGTCATTTTCATGACATCAAATCAAACAATTCAAAATTCTAAAGTTGTCGAACGTGCGTGAGAGTAGAGAGTAGGTCTACTCAGGCTCAGGCGTCGCATTGAACTTTACGATATTCACGATCTAAAGTCGACCCCACGCCTGAAGTTGTATTTTGTGTGCCAGCATATAATAAATGTCAACGCACGCGTGCGTCAACGCGACATTGCGAATTGGGGCATTAAGCTTGCTTAGTTACAGTTTTTTAGTAATAATTTAATTTTTGTCTTTATTTTTCCAGAACTTAGAGATCTAAACCGATTCATTTCAATGCTGCCAGCATCCAGTCAGTCATACTCAGCTGAATCCATGATATCCGGCCTGTACAAGTCGTGCCGCGAAATCGATTCCTTGGATAAAAGCCAATCGGATGTGCTTCTGCGACAAGCGATTAAATCAGTTGGTAAGTTTTAACCACCTAAAGCCAGGTTTAGGAATGCGCCTAAAGTTCACTGATTCATGAATAAATATTTAATAAAAACACGGTCATAAAGTGACAGCCATACCTTGAAAGTTTAACTTTGAATCTTAATAATTTGGTCGCAACTTCAGCGGTTGCTAGTCATTATACTTTTATTAAAAAAAAAAAAAATATTAATACACGCTCCACTCCACTCATTTAACAACTGAAATGAATAAAATGGTTTGCAAATCTATACAAATCTTGTTAGTTCAGTTGGAATAGATATGGTAAGATTTCGATGACAGATAAGATGAAATAATATAGAGTTATGCCATTCGGTTGAGGTGTTTATTGTATTGGCTTTCGAATTTTTGAATTTAAACTAGAAGCGGGTTGTAAAAGTCTCTAAGGCATTCATAGTGAATTTTCGTCAAATATGTTGAATAAAAATTAACTATAGGATTGTGGACAGCATATACGGATATGTGGCATATCCAAGAGAAGCCTTGTTTTAGTGGCGCCATGTGACAAACATCCATATCGGATCACTACATTTTATGGGTCTGCTAACGAGCGTGTTGATACAAATCTATTCGAAGCGAATATCATGTAGCCACATTCCTGCATAAATTGATGAAAAAAATCGACATCCCTTGGAAAACACCGAAAATTAGAAAGTGCTCGAGTACAGTTTCATAAATAGTCATATCTGAAGATTGCGCTGTTTCGATTTGCAAATGAAAAAGACATTTTTAAGACGCCCTCTTTAATTTCCAAACTTTAATTTAAATAAAGTTCACGACTGGGTCAAACGTAACTTTCTCGTTCATCACAATTTTTGGTGTAAATGAATTGGGAGTTGCCTGATTGTGTAAATTTTAAGTTGTTGCATTTATTTTTAGGGTGCATATTCAGTATGGTTGAAAAAAAATAAGTTGTTAACATTAACTAACAGGATGTTTTGCGTAGCTGTTATTGCATTTTTATTGGAAGTGGGTCATTGTAATAATTTCAAAAATATACCTTAGAAATGTGAACACAGATTGATATTTGGGTACTCATTTTTGAGAAATATTTGTAACACATCACTATTAGTATTTTTTGAGAAAAACTTAGTACGAGATCTTATTTAGAATACTTATATTATCTTTAATATGTATTTTGGTCAAAATCGCTAGAGCGGTTTTTGCAAAATTTGCCAGGCAAAACAGTACCAAATATCGCAATGTTTAGTTTGAAAAATACTATTGCTGAACTATTTAGCTGAAAACCGAGTACGAGCTATTGTTCGGGATATAAGCACTACTTGGTTTTTAAAGCTTTATCGAAATCGAAAAAGGGGTTTTCTAGATATGAGCAATTTTTAAAATAAGCGTTTTCGGTGTTTCGAATTGAAAATTAAAGTCGCAATAATTTTGGAAACATCCATTTTACTCAAAGTTTGCATTTTGGTCAAAATCGTTAATGTCGTTTTCAGGTAAACTAAAGAAAATTAAATTTTTCAAAAATGTTTTTTTTACAAAAATCCATAAAACGATAGCATCGAGAAAAACGGAGCTTGCCATTAAGTTAGAAATTATCATAATACCCTAGAAATGAATTTTAGTTACAATCGTATGGACCGTTTTTGAGATACATGTGTCTAAATTTCAAAAGTACCGTTATTCGATTTTTCAGCGGAAAACTGAATATGCACTCATGTTAACCTCATTTACTTAAGCTTAAGTATAAATGTTGGTTCAAATCTTTCTCTTACTACGTAATCGAGAAAATTAAAAAAAGAGATGAAGCAGTGAACATTTTTTGTACGGCCTGCTCGTTTTTGTCAAGCAATTGGAAAGGGTCAAGCTTTCAGTGAACGCACCCTTAAACCGATTACCGAACTGTCAATGTCAAAATATTGGTGGAGGGAAATAATCTCATGGGAAATTACTTCACCTTGAGAGGGAAATAATTTCACTTTTATTACGTGAAGTTATTTCCCACTAAAAGTGGGCAAATTTGAAATTTTGTGAAATTATTTCCCACCAACGAATTGAGAATTTTTCGATTCTAACTGGAAAACAGAAACCAAATCAAAATATTTATGAGGATGTTAGTATAATTTGACTAACATTATGAATAACAACTTGGCATACACCCACCCTTGCACCTACTCCCTACTCCCCTCCCCCAAGCAGGGGGTTTGCAGCGGGGCAGCATGCCCCCCATTCATTTATGTTTATGAATTGTGAGAAATTATTTCCCACAAAAAAGTTAAGTTATTGCTCACTTTCAGTGGGAAATAACTTCACATAAAATAAGTGAAATTATTTCCAACTCGATGTGAAGTTGTTTCCCATGTGAAGCTGTTGCCCGTGGAGTTATTTCCCTGCACCAAAATATTCAGTAAAATCAACATTTTCATAATGGTGGACGTTAAAATTTACACCGAAATTCCAAGTCGGTGGTCGCAACTTTAACAGCGTTAACGCCAATTTTCATCGCAAAATCATCTTGAGCCATGAAGCTCATTTTTGGTTAAACGTCTTCGTCAATAAGCAAAATATGCGTTACCGGACAGGTGATAACCCTCATGAAACAGCAATCCATCCGCAAAATTCACAGTTCGGTTTTCATGCCGGTGGCGTCATTGGGCGGTTTTTTTTTTCGTCGATAAAAATGACCGTCACGTTACGGTAAATGGTATTCGCTACAGAGACATGTTGTAACGTTATTTCTTTGAGAAATTACATGAATTGGACATCAGGGATATGTGGCTCCAACAAGACGGTGCCACAAGCCACACAGCGGGTGCAACAATCGAGTTATTGAAGTCTCAGTTGGGTGAACGTGTTATCCCGAGAAACGGACCCGTCGATTGGCCGCCGAGATCGTGTGATCTAACGCCTCCAGACGTTTTTCTCAATTACATTAAGTCATTGGTCAATGCCAACAAGCCAGCGACGTAAGAGAAGCTCAGAGCCAATATTGAACAGGAAATAGCGGCCGAAATGTGAGGCCCAGTCATCGAAAATTGGGTAACGTATCGATTGCTGCATAAGTTCCCGTGGTGGACATACGAACGAAGTCGAATTCCATTCATAAATGTTTTGATAGTAATTGAAGCCAATACATTTTTTTTCTAGATATCTCAATTTATTTGCATTTTTATTTAAAAAAGAGGTTGTCAAGACCTTAATGAAAGACGCTTTATTACTAAAATAAATGTTTTCTTGTCAGCGTCGAAAAAGGGACGTCATTTTCTTGTCATATTTAGTTCACTACTTCGATGTACTCCTTGTCTGATTATTCTTGTTTCATTTCTCGTAGATTGTGACTGCATGCCGCTCTTACAGATCTCTGAATAATACGAATTTGTTTTAGTACACTACTATTTGGACTTTGAATGTTCGCATTGAAATAATTGGCAGCTTTGTTCATGACAGCCAATATAGCACGTTCCCTTAGCCAAACGTTGTTTTTCTTTTGTGTTACACAATGCTGGGAAAAAATCTTAAGATGAGTTCTTCCTACGACGCGTTTAGTTTGCAAAAGTCTTAGGGCATTGCAAACTGTCTACTTCGCAGTTTCAATCCACCAATGTCTCAATTCATTTCATCATGTTATTCATTCTCAAACAAAATTCCCATACAAAACTCTATATCTGTCTTTTGCGATTTTTCGATATTTTTTAAAATTTTTTTCAAACTTCTTTTAGCTAAAAACCTTCTTCAGATAACAACGTACGAAATAAAAACTAAAAATCTATCAAATCCGTCATACTGTTCGTGAGTTCTGTGGCACAGCATTTAATTTTCATATAAATATAAATAGATCACAAAAAAGAGCAATGTACCTTCTGCGATGTTGTTTTGTACGGCGCTTCTAGTCACGAACCTGATTCAAAGATCATCCTACCGACGTTTTTTTTGCCTTTGTGTTACACCCCAAGCTCACAAAATAGTGTCCGACGTTTTTCTCTCAATGATGTTTACCCCGAGTTGAAGGAACTGCTTAACGGTTTTGACAAATGTTTGTCTGTTATATACTTGATCTTGTCTTCATTTTGTACTTCAAAACGAACCGACTAAGTCAGTTCTTCAATCGATGTGAAAACCTCTTTTACGGCCCACCTGGGGCAGTCGATGATGTCGATTCGGTATCATTCACTATTGTTGAATATAGTGCCAGTGTCCACAGGGCGACTATCTGAAATCGAAAAATATGCCAATCAAGTTGATGACTCATGACATTGCCGAAACCCTGTGCGAAACAGTTTAACGTATATCAGCTTCCTTGTGATCTTGACTGTCGTTTTCAAAGACGCATACGTATTCAGGTTTAGAGGCTATCAGAATGTGATGGGTTTCGAATTGAGACAGTTGGTTTTCCAGGGTTCTTGAAAGACGGTGGCTGCCCGAAATCAGTGATGTTTATGAAGTAGCGGAAACCATTTGGAGGCTTGTCAATTTTGCAAATTTATCAAGAAGAAAAGACCCGAAATGGAGCAATTTTTCTCGAATGGTCTTACCCTTATCCTGTTTTTCTAGCCTACAGCTCCCACAAAAGTCATTGCCGTTTCGAAGAGCCTGTGTTCCAGTCTTAAGGCTGGTGCTTGATTTTCTCAAAACCCTCGCCGGACTTGGTTTTAACCGCGTGACTCATCGATTTCTTTCAGCGGGGGATTGCCGCGGTCCAAAATTGTCCTTGGCACTTTCGCCAGACGCTGACTACTCCATATTCGAGCTTATAAGCTTACACAAATCGAATATTGATGGATAGGACCGTGGGGTCGCGTGGATAGAGCGTGGGAAAGTCGACTCCTATCAGACCGACTCTGCCCGAACATCATCCTTGTAAAAGATGCAGCCTTATTGTCTAAATAGCGTTTATTTTTATTTCTTCTACATAAAAGCTTAAAATTACTCATAAGTGTTAGGTTATCACAGTTGACTGTATTTTTAGTGCGTTCCGGGCGGGAGGTAGGTTGTTGCTGGCGGCAAATATTGCCTATGACCATCGAGACTCAGACTGTCCTGATTCGATGATGATGGTGCCAATTCACCGTTGTTGCCCAAAGCGCCAATCACAGAACTTACGGGCGCAGTACCTTCATCAGAAAATTGGCTCGTTCCTCCAAGCAAGTTGTATTGGTCTTCAAAATGAAAAAGAAAACAAATTATTTAACCAACTAAATGGAGCTAAAAGGGCCACCCATACTTTGAATCTTTTGCTGAGCGTGCCTGGCTTCCTCTGGAGTCCTGTACTTGACAAAGAACACCTCTGGCCTGCTGGGCTCTGTTGGAGCTGGGGTAGCAATATCATTGACATTCAGCTCGGGCTCTTTCTTCGTGAGCACGAAGATGTGTGTCTTTTCCTCGGCTGGCGCATATTCGGCTGTTATCTTGACATTTGCGTTGCTCGACGCCGGAGCCTTGATGAACAAAACGCGGTAGTTCTTTTGGGGTCTTCCCAAAATGAAGTGCTTGTGTTTTACTTCGGTATCTTCTGGCGCCGAATGGACGTAGAATTTCTTGCTGATCAGTGGCTCTTGCAAGGATCCCCGTTGGACTGATGGACTCACATTGGAAAAGTGATTCGAAGTTGCCGACGGCTGTGCAAGGACATTTTGATTTGGCGCTGGTAAGATGGCGCCATTTGCATTGCTGCCGGAACCAGCCTCTCCAAGTCCAGCGTTATAGTTGTACCCCAGGTGGCTAACATCGGGCCGACCTTTGGCCATGACGATAAGAGATAAAATCTGTTGGATGGTTAGAGATAAAAGGATCAAGGTGGCGTCAATATTACCGAGTAATGCCACTTACCACTAGCGAACGCATGATTAATTGTCTTGCTGAAAGTATCCAAGGGAACGTACAAATTTGACTGATAGTAGGCCTAATCACGTGAAGTGCTTTTATACGAAAATACGAAAAAAAGGCCCATTCCGCTCCGTTTGGAGAGATGCAGCTTGCCACCGTTGACCTTGGCGGACGAGGAATTTATCAATCGAAACAAACATTCAAAGTTGCAAAAGAATGAAACGACTTTTATGTCGCCCCATTGGAGCACCACATCTACTACCAACGCACTAGTTTCCACCGCCACCGTATCATTTTCAAATATTCAGTTAATCAGGTTTTTTTTTTAATTAATTCTTCTTCGAGTTATGTCACTTTGATGAGCAAAACAATGTCACACCATCGACCGCCGCCGATTGTATCGCGTTTAATCGGCCGTTAAAGCCTAGGCAGAAGCAAACCGGAATCATGACGCAGTAGCGTCGCACTCACGCCAAAGAAATGCATGTGTGCCTATAGGCAAATCGGGAGAGCCTCTGAAGATTTTACAATAACATGTCCCAAAGGGGTTGTGACTTGTGACATCTGGCCACCTGGCAGATGGTACGCATGCCTTTTGGTCGCATTTTACTCTCCTAACTCCTAAGTTCAAAGTTTGTGCGTGTGTGACTGTCCAATCCAATTGCAAAAGTCTGACCGATGTGCCGTGGAATATCGAACTGTGTCGCTGATAAGACATTTTTGAAGTTTCTTTTCGTTGACTGTTTATTTGAATATTTTGATTGAGCAGTTTGATTTATGCGAGTTGTCAGGTGGATACAAGTTGTATCCATCAGAGTGAATTTTTTGATTTCTATATTGATGACACTTTTCGTTGAACGATGAGTTTGTCTCGGCTAATCCTTCAAAGTTAGTCGTTATTGATGGTTACAAGGAGGCTATACCAACTGACATGAAGCAACTGATACTTCGAAATGCTTGGCGGAGTATAGGTTACCTCCCTTGTGGAATGGTTTAAGTGTAAATGTGTAAAGGGCAGTGGTGTAGCGTGGGTTGGGGACCGCCCGGGCAGACCCAATTTATGCCGCCCGTAGTAATTTTTTCACACTTTCCGGTTACTTTCCGATTTGCCAATCTCTAAGCGGGAAAAAATTACTCAGGATCAGGGCTTCCGTTTCAAAAATTCGTCGGGGAGTATGATAGTATGATTGACCTTTTTTGAGGAGTACCGGCGAGTACAAAACAAAAATTAAGAAATTTATTTTTAGCTAAGCGTTTTCCAATTGGACGGGTCGGAGTTGGCAGCCTGTATCGATCATGTGATTTTGGTAGCGTCTGTCTATAATTTGGTGCTTTTTGGTTGCTTCATTCACTGATGCCAAATCACCAAGTTAAACTATTAAGCTGCACGTCCAAATGATAAAAATTTAATATCAAATTGAGTGTTCTGCAGTGAAAATATTGCGACCATTTTATGGCAGACTTGGTGTACCTTCAAAGCTGGATTCTCCAACGTTGGAGAAAAAAAAAAAAAAAAACGGTCAAAACCAGCCAAAAATTGGACCACTCGGATCCGTGGGAAGCCGTCGGACATTTGAACGATGATGTACTCATTTCGTACCTGGCGCTTTCAAACAATTTTCTTTGATACTAGGTTCTTCTTTAATAATATAGAGGAGGTTGGTTGCTCAAACAATATTAAGACAATACTCAAATTCTGTAGGGAAATTGATGGTTTGGGCGATTTGATTTAGGTTTTTAACCGTAATGGTTCCCCCGGTGATAGCGATTGGCCCGCTATGGTGCCTGGTCTTTTGTGACGATCTGACAACCCCATTCAACCTAATCTAACCTGATATCTCACACACAGATTGTTTTATTCTATTTTAACATCACCCCGTCCTTATTGGGAAATCCTTTAAATTATGGGAGAAGAAGGGGATCTTCCAGGATTCGCAAAAATTTGTTTTGCAATTTACTCTAGGCAGAGAAATGTTAAGGCAAGTGAAAACTGAAAATAGTTAAATCCTAAATTAAAAATTGGAGTACAATTTGCCTTTGGGGAATACCGGAGTACGGCAGACAATTCAATTCAATTAATTCTTTATTCAAATACGTTCAAAGTATGAAAAATTACAAAAATACAAAGCAAAATTTTAAATATAGCTAGTACATACAGAATAGTTAGTGACGTCTGTATTCAGACCCCCCTTTCCCATTGGGCACTTTGAGCAAGTGCCCAGGGCCCGCGATCGATAGGGGCAAATACAAAGTCCCTAGTTCCTGTCAGGTCACCAAACGATAACCAATATTTATTACCAAAGCTATATAATTCGAAGAAATCGAACCTAAATATTACTGACTACAATACCAACTTACTAGCTTTTACATGCGCGAAGCTATTCTATTCTCGCCCAAAAGTTAGGCTTTCCGACTTCAGCATGCTTAGATAAACTAAAATATATAATGGTATACTAAGCACATACACATTTTAAAGAAAAATCTGTTACTTTTGTGGACTATATTACATTTATCTATTCGTTTCATGTGATTGTTAATAAAAATAAATATTTAACCTTGTTTATCTATTTTCTTTGTCTATTCTAACAAAATAGTGTTCTGTCAAAGTCATAGGGGCCCCATTATCCTAATATGCCCAGGGCCTCCAATAGGTTAAAGACGGCCCTGTCTGTATTTGAGAAAAATAGAGATGATGTCACATTAGAAATAGGTATTTATTTTTGTGGGGTATACAAAGGTGTATAAAAATTAGAGAATTACTGCAATTTAAGAAAGAAAGTAAAAAGCAATCTTTAACAAGTGACAATAAAGGAAAAAATAAATAAATAAAAGAGGATACAGCTACTTAATCATCTAAATTTAGCAAATAAGCAATTTTTATTTATTTATTATTATTATTATTATTATGCAGTATAGAGCAACAGCGTCTTGATTTCATCATGGTTAAATCCATGGAGCCAAATTTTCGTTAGTATTGTAAACGTTGGGAGACTTTTAACAAAAAAGGAGTACAATACTCCTATTATAGTACTTTCGGTAGCGCTGCTCAGGATATCAAATAAACAACGGTAATTCCCATTAAACTTTAATTTTTCTTTAATCTAAATTATAATTTTTCAAAAAAACAGGATTGTATTTTTTTTTTTTTAAATTTAGCCTTTGAATTTTTTTAATTTAATTACATTAAATTATAATGCATTAAATTAATTACATTAAATTATTTTTAATTAGTTTCATAACTAAAATTTGTTTAAAGAAACAATGTTTAAATGAATGGAGGAAAGCATTTAATTTAGTTTTAAGTAAAATGGAAAAAAATTTATACAGGTTATAGGTATTAACAAGAAACTTTTTTATTTTTTTACCGAAAACTTCTTTAAAATTTTATTTTGATAATTTTCATCAGACCAAAATAGCTTATTATTCTTTCAGTATAGATGGCCTTTGTGATTTCCTGCTCTATATTCATGATACACAGATTAGAAGGCTATATAGCCTTAGAGTGCTTATTGTGGACCTTAAATAATTTTGAATAAGCTTCAATTTTGAGATACTCCTCCCACATCCGGCATTACTTATTGCAATTGTGAGAAAAAGACGAAGCATTATTGTTATGTTAGGCAGACTTACTTCCCGTCTAAACTGTAATATATATTTTATTAGTTCGAGTGGGCTTTTATTGGCGAGCTCATTTGTTTTGCCTGTAGAAGATATATTTGCTCTTTGCATATTATGTGGTGAGAGTGTCTCTTCTAATTATAGCTGTTTTTATTATCAGCGTGATCTGATCCGGATCAAATCACGAAAATAAAACGTAACGGATCATTGAAAAGTTTAATTTTTGAATTGTGGCAACAGTTGCTTTCAAAAACAAAACAGATAATACAGGGTATTTGAATCAAATTTGCATAATTTTTCTATTCAAATATATTTTTGTGAAACAAATTTAGTATTTTATGTTCAAATATGCAACACATGAACAATATTTTGCTGCTACCGCTTAAATTTATCTTGGCATGTTAAGGTGTGTCCAGACCACCGAAACATTTCAGAAATGTTTCTGAAGCAAATCGGACAGATTTTTAAAACACTTATAAAAGATTTCTGAAATTTATTTATTAAATGTTTATGAAATATTTAAATTTTATCCTTTTTTTGACTAGAAGAAAATAATAAAATAATGCAGCGAGTAAAGTTTTTATTTTTGTAATTTTGGTCTCGGGAATCACGCGTCCCGCGATTTAATTCAAATAATCGTATTAATGAATCAGTCTCTCATTAACTTCTCCAAGCGTTTCCGCACATTTTTATTTTATTTAAAAACTAGCTGACCTGGCGCACTTCGTATCGCCTAAAATCGATTACATTAACATCCCTTTCAATAGTTGAACCTCTCTATTGAACGACTTCATAGATTTCTTGATCGTTTTTCCCGCGCTAGGGATTGAATCAAGTTGGTCCGGTCAGATTTTCTCAATCAACCAAATCAACCAAAGCGGAATGTAATCAGTTTGGGAAATTTGCGCGGGAAGTAAGAATTACCGTTCAGATATTTTTTTTCCACTTCACATTGGATAAAGGTGCTATAGAACATTAAGTATCGGTAGTTGCGACTTGTGAACACGTTGGCTCAGTGGCTGGTATGCTGGACTACTTGGGCGTGGTCAATTTGTTAAGATAATAGTATACGAATAACCAACACAATTTGTACCAAGCGATATGCGCCGTACGGCCTACGCACGCATAGGCCACATCACATATTCTTTAATGCTTGCGATTTGCGCCCACCACCCCAAAGCAGAGCAAGACCAGAGTAGGCATTCTGTAAGCCGAAACGTTCAAACGTTTTCGTGTGCACGAAGACGTTTGAACGTCTATGTGTAACATAGGGGAAATCATTCGTGCGCACGAAAACGTTATATCGTTTCGCCTTGCAGAATCTGACCGCAGAACTATCGGGTCAACTATCCACAAAATTTTATTGATTTCAGTAGAGTGGTTTCGGAGATAGACAATAGCGCCACCTATCGGGTCCAAAGCTATCATATCTTTCTAGCTGGAACCAAATATACCCATCCACAATATTCCATAGAAATTAATTGAATGGTTCCATAGGTCCACAACACAGGTATGTTCAATGCCGATAGCTCGTATAACCAATACACATACAAAGACCGTATATAGGTACATACAAATCTTGGTATTGACGTCACCTTTCGTTTGAATTTTCCAGACACAAAATCGGTTCACACATTAAGTGAACATCAATTATTCAAACACAATGCGACTTTTTCTGATAAATATATACCTATATAGAAGCAGATAGATGAAAAACGAAATGTGCCTACAGCGCCACCTGTTGAGAATTTTTCGAATTCTCATTTTTCCTCCATCCCTGATTTAAGACAAAATAAAAAAAAATCTTTCAAATCCGTCGAGCCGTCGAACAAAATGTATGGAAATTCATGTGTTTTTTACGCACACACATACATTTTCCGATTTCAACCAAACTTCACAAAACCCATATACAGACCAATACCAAAGATGTGTGAAAGTTTTGTTAAAATCTGTAAACGCGTTAAAGCTTGAATCGGCGACAAACGAACACAGTTTTAAGCCTCATTTTTTATACAGGGTGTTTTTTTTTAGAGGTATAGAACTTTAAGTTGGCAACAAGTGATTTATTTTTAGTTTGGTTTGCCATTTCATCATGAACATGTTGAGAAATGAACAACGCTTGCAAATCGTGCAAATTTATTTCGAAAATAATGGTTCAGTTCGCGAAGCTTACCGCAAAATTTTGTTCAGTGATGATGCTCATTTTTGGTTGAATGGCTACGTCAACAAGCAAAATTGCAGCATTTGGAGTGAAGAGAATCCACATGAGACCCTTGAGACGCCATTACATCTACAAAAACTGACTGTTTGGTGTGCTCTATGGACTGGTGGAGTCATTGGGCCATTCTTCTTCCGAAACGATGCTGGGGAGTCAGTTACCGTTAATGGAGACCGGTATAGAGCCATGATAACCCACTGTTTTGTTCCCGAATTGGATGGCATGAATGTGGATGAGATGTGGTTCCAACAAGACGGCGCTACATACCACACAGCGCACGTCACAATCGATTTATTGAAGGAAACATTCGATGAGCGCATAATTTCGCGGAATGGACCTGTCAATTGGCCACCAAGATCGTGTGATTTGACACCATTGGTTAATTTTCTTTGGGGATATGTGAAGTCGCTCGCCTACGCCAACAAACCAGAAACGTTGGGGGACTTGAAAGCCAACATTCGTGGCGTTATTGCCGACATACAGCCCCAAATGCTCGAAGAAGTGGTTGAAAATTGGACCTGTAGACCTGGCTTTATTCGAAACAGCCGCGGCGGCCACATGCCCGAAATCATATTTAAACATTAATGGCATAATATTATCCTTCCAATAAAGCCAAATTGATGGACATTTAAACGACTTTTTTGTGTTTTATTTCAATTCGAACTTCTATACCCCTAAAAAAAAAACACCCTTTATATAGGTATACATAGATAATAATAGTCGAAAAACAGCGCTCACTTTCAGCAAGGAAACTTGTAAAACAAAAATTATTTCCGAATTAAGTATTTAATTGTTTATCAAGTGTTGGGCTGGTCTGGACTCACCTTTATAGAACGAGTAAAAACAAAATAACTCGGACTACGGACGGGGAGTTCATTCGAATGCGAAAAAATCAATTGCTTTTTTGTGTTCCATTTTTTAGTCTGGCAACGTGATTGTGTGGCTTTCTATTACAGGCACACCAACAAAATAAATTATTTGCACTAACTCGAGTCTCCAGCTTTAAATCGCTAACAGTTACATACGGATACACAAACAAGAATCAAGAAAATGAAAAGCTAGGCTCTCCTACAAACAACTACATATATTTTACTTCTAATCGAGTTTAAAAAAGGTGCACGGTAATTTGACCTCAAAAGTGAAATGGGAGAAAGGAAAAAAAACCAATATAAGTTTTACGAAACATTAGTTTCGAGTTTATCATAAAGTGCAAAAATAAACAAAAGAAATAGGGTGTTAAAGGGAGCTTATAAAAAGCTGTGGTGAATAAAGATCTCTGAACGGATAGAACGTTTGCCTCAAAAACGTCTTCCATAGATGTTTGTTTGCAATGCCAAATCGAAAGAGTCTTTAGCAAATAGAAAAAATTAAATATCAAGACCAGGAAGTCAATCACAATAAACCAAGCTCGCTTAGTTGAATCCATTTACCTATTTTTATTTATATTCACCGATTATTTTTTATTTAAAACTTTCATGAAGTCCAGCTAGGAAATTCGTATTTTTATTTAACAGAATTCAGAATGGGACAACTTCTTCAATTTATGGAGTTAAGTCAGGAAGTAGGTCCGCAAAAACAGCAGCTCACGAATACAACTTGCGGTCACCAAGATCACGTGATTTAACCCCACTGGTGTCTATTATAAGCCACTTATCAATGGCGACAAGCCAAAGCTAATCGAAGCGACATTTTGGAAAACAAGATGCAGCTCCAAATACTCAAATGAATTTGTCGAACATTAAAAGGACCTTGTTTTCAAAGCAAGTCTGTTTTCAACGCCTAAATATAGCGTGGCCTAAAAATTCTTAAACCATTGACAGAAAATAATACATATATTTAGGTAATGAACATAAACCACACCTTGATGGCCTATAACTATTAATTGGTAGATAATTGTTTAAAAATTGGATACATTCAAAGTCATCACTGCAAAAACATACTCATCGTTATTACTTCCTTAAGAATGTGCAATAAATTGCTCACATTTTTGCATTGCTTATTAGAGAAACCGCATATAGTAAAACAATTAGAAATTTTTTATTACATGGCCGGTACGGCCTTTGATCCTCCTTCTCAAAAAGCAAAATCGTTGTATTTAAAATCGTCTTGCACAATATCCGCCATTCAAGCATAATTGAATTAAATTAAAAATTTCTATTATGATTCTCTATTGGGGCAATATATTGATATTTTAATATCGTTAAGAGACAGTTATAGTCTTGAGTAATTTGCTTCGTGGAATAAAGCAGAAGTGGTAAAATATGGGCAATATAATATGACACCAGCGGCTAATGGATTGGCAATCAATTTAATTCTATTATGTGCAAAGTGCCAGAGAAAAAAACTAAATAAAAAATTTGAGTTTAGGAGTTCTGCTGAATTTAAGTGGACATTATACACTTGACCCATGTAATTTTATAGTCTTTGAATATTTAAGCGAAATTATTTGAACTGCATAGAATACGCGAGTGTTCCCAGACTTTGAAGACTGCTTTCCACTTTTTTTTGACCAAAAGCATTTGTTTTGCCAGAAGTTTAATTTCAAATTTTTATATATAACTTTGAAATTTGTTTGTAATGAAAATGCGTTTTAATTTTACTTTTAAGCAATTTAAGTTTCACAGAGATTTTTGATTTTTCCCCCTTTTTTAAGCTCGTCCCTTATTTTCCCCCTTTCCATTATAAAAGCACCGAAATTGGTGAAAATTGTCGCTTTTTCCCTCAACCGGGGATCACTGGAATATGCCAATAATAGTAGTGAACTTATACTTCGACAAGAAGAGGTGGACCTGAATTAAGAGTTAACAAATGCTTGATTTAAAAGACTAACTTCCTACAAGGAAATCCTAAAATTCAATAAGAAAAATATTGGAAAGATAGTGGTCTTTCTCACAGGCCACTGTGTCTGGAGATATCATCTTAACAAGTTAAACTTGTGTCCGGAGACAGAAGGCAGATTCTGTCTAGAGGATGAATAATCCTCTGAACACCTCCTCTGTGGTTTAAACCACCCTCTCTTTGATACAATACATTTTAAGGTCGCGGTGTAGATATTGGGCAGGGAATAAAAAAAAAATAGTGTATGATAAGAAAGAATTTTCATTTCTACCAGTCCTTTTAAGGGAATTGAAAAAATCGATAGGCTTTCAGTTCATATACAACAGGAGCATTTTTTTCAAAATTCAAAGACGTTCAAAGGGAAATGAAACTGCCCCACAAAAATATAATTTTCTTTCCACCAAAAAACTCACAGATACCGCAACAAATGGTACAAAAGAGGACGGTGAGAAAATTTATTTTCAACCATCCTAGTTGCATGGCCTGGCAATAGCGACACTACACGAAGAAGAAGAACTATTGATGATTTTTAGCATTTTTTGCAGTCGTATGACTTTCTATTAAAAGAGAAATATCATGCGTTAAAGAAATTTTGACATGACTTCGCAAATGGAATAGGGAGTTGTGAGTCAAAAATGTCATGTGCTATTTTGTCGGACGTAATTTCTATCGATACTTTCAGACCAATGGGTTTATAATTTCTTATAGATCCTAAGAGCAGCCATACGACTTTTATTTTATTGTTTAAAGTGGGCATAAGGTTCACTGTCAAAATCGCGAATTAAGGGCACATACAATAATTTAGTACTGCCACATCAATAAACTACTCTTGGTAGCTTATTTAAAAAAATATTAATATAACATTTTTAAGGTAGGCGCAGTGGCTTAGTGGTTAGTGCGTTGGACTGCTAAGCGAGGGCTCCCACGTTCGCTCTCCGGAAAACACTAAATTTCATCTTAAGTTTTTTTTTGCACACGGAAAGAATTGAAAATCACCAATTGCAAAATTTTGAGTTGCAATTTACGATTTATATATTTGTCGCAAATCACAACGAAGTTTTCATGGATTGATACAGAAATTGGTAATTTGACATTGAAAACGGCGGATAATACCAAATTCTGTTTGTTGTAATTTGCGATTAGAAGTATCAATTCGAGCTTCTTTTATTTGTAGTGATTTGCGAGATTGTTTGGCGCAATTTACCACTCTAATAGGTCAATTTCTCAAACACCACTTCACAATCTCAAATTGCGAAAAATATTTGGTGATTTACCAAAACTGAATGATGAATCAATAAAATCTTGTAATAATTTAACACATGAAACTGAAAACGTATATTGACGTAGAGAAGTCGTAAATTGCAAAATATTTTTTGTAATTTCCATGGAATCAACTACCTGAAGTGTGGATTTTTTTTATGCACAGTTCATAGTCCATGTACCTATCGAAATCCTTTTAAGTCCTTTCTTTTTATGGATGAATGTATGTATGTGGTATTGCTAGACAGCTGTAATCATGAAGCCAAATCTTCATTGTGCACATTGCGTATCGGTGCAGAGACAGGCAGTCGGTATTCAATCTTTGTTTAAAGCAGTCGGGTTAAAGTTGTTTAAATTTAAATATAACTAATTCGTATGGATAGTGAGTGTCCTACTAATCATAAAGCATTCTGGAATACATTTTGTAAGTACCTATTAAATTCCAAAAACCCTGAAGTACCTACGCATATAAATCTGTATTTTTTTCAGAAGTTACATCTTGCTATTAGAAAAGAAGTATCAATGTGAATGTATTCATATGTAATCGAAAATAATTGTAAAGGTTCGTATAAATGTCAAGTTCATCTAAATATTTTCTTTGTATTTTAAATTTCATCATAGACCGAAAAACCACCCCAGACAAATCCCGTTGCCTCCGGACGATATGGCGCCGTATGATTTTCTTGTATATCAGGAGGAATACAAAAATAGCCTAATTAATAAAACTATGAATTTTGATTTGTAAATCACAAGATATAAGTTGCAAATTGAGAATAAAGTTTTCTAATTTCACGACAAAACATTTTCAATTTAATACGGCGATTCTTCAAATCACTACTCAAGAAACGTAAATTGCAAAATATGAATTGCAAATTGATAAAAATAAGTTGCAATTTACGACTAAGAATTTGTAAATTGCAACTACTGAAGTAGTAAATCCACCCCTGTTAGTTCGCAAATCAACACTATTGAGTTGCAATTCAAGACTAAATGGTTGTATTTTGCTAAGGGAGGAAATCGTAATTCACAACAGAAAAGTGGTAATTTACGAATTATTTTTGCAATTTACAATCCATGTAATATCAAATTGATAACTATTTGTGTCAAATTGCGATCGGTTATGGCAATATCTATTTCTCGTTTGATCGCATTATTGATACTTCAAAGTGTTGATTCACGACTTTTGAGGGTCAATATCTTCACTTCGTACAATTTCTAGAATTGCGAAAAAAAAGTCGTGAATCAGTAAATCCTTAGCTAAGCTCTAAAACTAGACAAACTTTTCGTGATTCTGCGCTTATTTTTCTTGATTTGATCTTTAAATTCTTTCCGTGGCACTGCGCCACCTTCGCGAACGTCTGACAAACATCCGAGAGTAAAACTGTAATGAACGAGATTCTCGAAATGGCATTTGGACTCAGCATAAAATTGTAGATCCCTTCCATTCTTCTCAGAAATGCAAAAAAGACACAAAACAAATGGTTGTGAGAAACTGTGCCCAGGATCCCTTACAAACCTGTTTATTTTTTTTTTAAATTGATACATTTTTGAGGAGTTTTCTTAGAAGTGTATGCAAGAGTTCTTACTTTTTTTGTAGGTAATACCAGCTTTGTTAATAATTGTTGAGTTTGAGGAATTGCCGGTGGAGTACAATTATTACAAGTATTAAAATATCTACAATTGGGAATTTATATACCTGCAAATCGCGAAACTTACTAAGCTATAGCGAATATAATTTTTCAATAAATGTGCAGAAACTTGTCGAGCTTTTTACAAAAAACAAAAAGTGCTTTCAAGTAGTTACATAAATAGAAAATAGAAAAAGAAATGAAGTGATCTCTTAACTTATTTAACCTGTACTTGGGATTTTGCTGAAGAAGAGCATTAATTGGGTATGGTGGGCATGGTGTTGTTTTCAAACTCAAACTTATGCTTGTGACCTGAGGCTGAGCGACGTAAGCTCGAGTCATGTTAACAGACTCCAATTCACTGCGACATGAATAAAAACCTAGTTTTTTTCACAACTTTTTTAAAGGTGTTTAACTGTTTATGCTTGGGCGTTGGACACACTAAAATGTTAAAGTAAAACTAATAGATGTGCGTCTAGTGTTTTGAAATCCACTCTTGGAAGTTTGCAAAATACTTCGTTGGTTGGCTGAGTGAAATTTTGCTTCTTATTTCGAAGTGGTACTAATGACTATATATGAATAAGTCTTAATAAAAGTTGATGATGCTGTATCTTTTTGTTAGCAGCCCAAAGAGTGATGACTTTTGATATTAAAAAAACACTGTCGCACCATTTTTATACAACTCTAATGTCAATGGGATTTTGTGATGCTACTAATTCATCATACTAGGCGAATAAGTTAGATGCTTTCGGAAGGGCAACAACAGCGGTGTCATCGACGATGAATTTTTAAAATTTGTTCTCTCATTCAACCGTCGAAAACCGTCGGTGGTCGTCGAAAATTGGACATCCGCGGTGCCATTAACGACATACAAATTATATTTCCAGTAATGTTGTTCGACAAAAGCTATAATTTCATCTGAAAAAGAAAACGTTGTTGTTCGAATATACATAATTAACTTAGGCGGCTTAAACGTTGGTACATAATTATATTATGTACAGTTTAAAAAACTGAAAACGATAATAAATATATAAAAAGAGGAAATATGAAAGAAATACGACACCTTTGATGAAAAGCAAAAACCCTACCACATTCCGTATCAGTATTTTTTCTGCCGTCATTTTATTTGACGATTTAACTTAAGCCAACTTCAGAATATACAATGCTCAATGGTTAATAATCTAGATTTTTCACTTAACTGGAATTACTTACCGTCATTGGATGGCTTGCAGATTTATTTAGCAACAAAAACATAATTAAAACAGATCTAGGTACGCTATAATTGCTGCACAAACAAATTCATAAATAACTTACGTGATGGTAAAAAACTCAAAGATAGTTGCTCTTTAAGACAAAAAAAAAAAAATCAACAGAACAACAAGTCAAACACCAAACTCACATAAAAGTCAAAAGCTGACTGAATCATTCCTCTTCTGCGGGTAAAATTGTCTTGCGAAATATTTTTTCGTTTTTTTGTCAACCATGTCCACTTACCATAAATCGTTTATAATTTCATACTTTTATTTCTTTGTTTGCATCACTATACATTAGTAAATTAGACGGAATATTTCATTTGTATAATAGAGCCCACTCAGTCATGGAAATCCCCAACATAATTTAAATGTCAGATATCAAGGATATAAATCCATGATGCTGATTGGGTAAACGGCATGTAAAGGTTGTCTATAATTTTATTCCACCGTAATGTCCGTTTGGAATACGTTTTCACACTATCGCGATGGCCATTACAAAAGCTCACTGAAATCGCTTTGCATTATATCGACGAATTGAAATACCAATAACATTACAACATCCCACGCTATTTGCAGTTTGTTTTGACCAAATTATACCAACACTATCTAACGAGTTCATAACTCAGTTTTAACACGTTTACCGTGAAAGAGGTGGTCAAGCTCCGTTATGATGACGATAATATGGGGGGGGGGGGGGGGGCGATTATCAAAAATATTATTTACATACAAATAGAAATGGCGGCGGCGGCAGATGCGTTTCACCAATCATCGGCCGTTATGGCCAGAGGGTCACTAAAACTCCCACCCGAACAACACCTCGATTTTTAGGGATTTCCAATTAATTATACTGATTTGGGGACAATTTATATAGTCGCGATTAACGCGATTAATTTGTTTTACATCTGAGCGCGGCTTTGACGTGAGATTTTTAATGGCGGACAGAAAGACACACCAAACTCACATAACATTTGTTATTGACTAATGCGGATTTTTGTGATTGGTCATAAATGCGTATGGGAGATGCATTAAGGTGACGCGGTGCAGGGTAGATGTACCTATGCAAATGTGCGACGTTATAAAAGTAGAAATGGGTTTAACTACCAGCATTTATTGGCAAATTTTATGGTTATGGACTTAAGTAATATAAGAGTAACTTAATTATTGATATTGTTGGATAAATTTGTTTAATGAATTTTTATTCGAAATTAAGTTACAAGCGCTGAATTGGGTTTCTGTTTTACGACACAAGAAGGTGTGCGGGTGCAAGCAATAATGGTTAGTTTGGGGTTTTTATTGTTCTTTCTTGATTGTAGGCTGGATAGCACGTGCTTCGTTTTCATTGCAATACAGAATGCAAGCTTAACAAAGTACAAACTAAGGGCCTTTCTTAAAAAAAAAAAAAAAATTGGAGGTAATCGAAACCAAAACTAGCTTCCAGCTTCGATATCACGAATTTACTTGTACAGTACTATTTAAGGACTGTTTGAGATCGCAGAGTCAAGGCGTTTGTAGTCGATTGCAATTGAAGATTTAATCGGTACGATCTGCAAGGTGATCTGCTCATTTATATTTAACGCTACGTTAGTCAAATTTGGAAGAAGAATTCATTTTTAACTTATTTTCACCACCAATCAATTTGGAAGCCCTAGTGGGCAACTCACCACTTGATCAAGTGTCAAGCTCCAAGTAAATCGGCAGAACTACTTTAAAGCAGCTTAATTCGACGACTTAGAAAAACCTGATGGGGATGACACACGTGCTGCTAGATCAATTAGAAGCTTGACATCGCCCATACATGCAAGAGTTGTTTGACAACAGTTTGCGCAGACACATTTTTTTCAGACATGTAGCAATTTTTTAAAAATACTGCAAATGTGGCTGTATTTTTGTCACTTCGAGTGCGACTATTTGCCTTGTGTGCAAGATAGTGAAAGTGCGCATTTTCTAAGGTTTGTCATCGGCGAACGATATATTTTAACTGGGAACCGACATTTGGTGCAGTCTTCCCTTCTTTACCTACAAATTTACCTGCTCGTTCCACATTTGATTTACCTGTCCATGACCTTGTGTCTCAGGGATGTTATTATTGCATCTGAAATTAAAATAACAGCTAAGTTTTTACTGAAATGACGGCTTGATAAACATAATTTTGTAGCTTGGGAGCTGAAACGTGTTATGGCCAGAAGGCAGTTTTCACGCAGTCGGAGGGCACCCGACAAGCTTTCGTTGCTCAGTGTTCTTTTCTGCTATGTGGGAAGGGAAGGGGTAACAACGAATCTCGCTTAAGACTGGTTCCTCATGATCATTTCTGTTGGGAAATTATTTTTAAATTTTGTTAAGGAATTGTTGTTAACAGAATTACTGCAACCACTCTTAAAATTTGGAGGAGAACAAAACTATTAATTCATCATCAGACTCAATTTGTATGATTGTTGTTAAGAGCTGATTTTCGACAGTAAATTCTCTGTAAATAATTGTTTTCCAACAGAACTGTTGCGAAGTAATTTAAGGCACAACAACGAACAATGCCAACACCCATTCATATTGAAATGTCAATGACAGCTAAATACACCTAGACAAATAATATATTATAAGCCCATTTCGACATTTACTTAACACAATAAACTTGTAAAAATAAAAGCCATTAGGTGTATATGGTAAAGCATAGAACATAAATTCATATTGGATTTAGTGTACCGAAGTAGTGTACAATCAATTTTAATACAGTCCAATAAAACCTTTTATAACGTGTGAACGTATTTAGTTTTTTACTCCCTTTTTATACCCTCCACAGGAAGGTATATTCACTTTGTCCTTACATTTGTAACGCTAAGAAGGAGTCTAAAACAGGATCACATTCTGAATCGATTTAGCCATGTCCGTCTGTCTGTCTGTCTGTCTGTCTGTTGAAAGCACGATGGCGCCCAAAGGAATTGACATAGGTGAATGAAATTTTGTGAAAGGACTTCTTTTTATCGTCGTCAGGTTGGTATTAAAAATGGGCTATGTAGTATGTATGAAGTAGTTCTGGTTCTGGTACCTCCCATACAAAATCAATATTAGGCCCATGTGTCTCTCTGTATGTATGCAGTGGAGGGTATCGAAGAATCGGCCAAGCCGATGATAACACTTTTACTTGTTTTTTTTTTTTTATTTGCCCACTAAATTACATATCGTTTCAGAACGTTCATAAAAAAAATCTTGTTGCATCCAACAATGCACTGAGGACTGTGGTTGATCGGTTCCTCTATTCTGGTCAGATTTTGGCGCAGTTGTGCTTTCCAATTAGTTTAAATAAATTGTTAATAAAATGTTACCAAAAGTAAGAAAGCTCTTGACTTGAGATTGACAAAACTGTTTGTTACCCATTCCGTACTCAATACTCAAAAGCGGATGTGTGTTTGTATTAAAAAATTACCAAGAATTAAATTATTTTATCTGCAAACGCCCCGAAAATGTGGGCGTGTAAAAATATCTACTTTGCACTTCGTTATTGCGAAATAGGACAACACCCGTATTCGTATTTTGTGAAAAACGATCAAACGATAATTTTAGAAAGCGGGCGGGTTTGAAGCTTTAACGTAGGTAATCAATGGAAAGTACTTTCCCATTAAATCGCACAAAATATGTTGTCCAAATATTATTTAAACAGAATAATTTTACAGATTTGTTTTTTGATTGAACTGCCGTCGTTTCAAACATTCGACATGTGAATGAGATCTACCTCAATTTGTGAAAACTGGCAATATAAGCGGACTCAAGAAAGAAACGTAGGAACTCGCACCAGGACTCCGTAGTCTATTCAATATATCGTTCAGTTGAATACGTGCCCAATGGATACGACTGATTCTATGGATATGACCTTTAAGCTTAGTATCCTGCTCGCGCTAAATTTTATCTCCCATACAAAAATGGGTCTACAATGATAAAATTTAGCGATGCAGTTTACCAAAGCAGTATCCTGTTCGTACACTAAATTCCTAACTTCATATAGATGGGCCGACGAAAAGTCTCCACTCATTTAGCTCGCGAAATAAATGTCCGGTACATTTAATCGAAGATAAATTTGGGCATAAAAAAACGGAAGAAAAAGTTTGTATTGCGTTTACTTTGATTTTTTTGGAAGAAACCGCAGAAAACATTTGCGTGATCAATTATATCATGTTTGATAATTTAGCGACCATTTATCTATGGTGTGGAGAAACGAATTTTAGACTGGAGACGCTAAAATTTAGAGCGAGCAGGAATACTAGGCTTTAGTGGCAGTATTTTGATGTTCAAGAGTTCTGCATTCATCATCTGGGTCGCTGAAAAGTTCTTTGCACCAGCATCCTTCAGATGAATGTGTGACGAACGTTTTCTTAATTTCTTTGAAATAAAATGAAGTCAAAGCCAAATTTTTGTATTTTGTTTAACCTACCGTTTTTTTCTACACGTTTCCAATTTTCGGAAGCCACCTAAATCGTAAAAAAACAAGTGGTAATATTTTGAACAGGCGAAAAATATATGCACATATATTGTACAAAATGTGGAAGCAAATGAGGAGGTGGTATTTTTACCCGACTGAACACAGGGAGGGTTACGTGTTTCGCGCGTATTCTATGTACGTTCCTACGGGACGCCTTGTAGCCTAAACGGCTTGACCGATTTTGAAGACTGAGGTATCATAATATTCGTATTCTTCCCCGGAGTGTCATAGGCTAAAAAAATAAAAATAAAAAATGTTAATTTAAAAAGCCAAAAAACCCGACTGACTGTAAAAAAAAAAGAACTAAAAATATATGAACAAGACGCATTTAAGTACCTATAACTACCTATTTGGCAGTCGGAGGGTACTCAATACTCATACATATATTTGTTAGTCTGTGTAGGTATAAAGTCTCCGAAAACCATTAACCTAAAAAATGCAGAGCAGTAAAATAATAACATCACGACTCAAACACAAGCCTTTCTTTCCAGAAGAAGCTAAATAAGAAATCCAACCACGTAGAAGCCTCTAAAACTTCGAACGGTTTTTCGTTGCTAGGACCATTCCTATACTTAACAGAATCATGGAAAAATGTTCTAACTTATTTCTTCTTTCTCTTGAAACGTGAGTGGTAGTAGCATTTTGTCTTCCACATGTGTTTTGGTTACATTTTTGTTGCGTCGTTAACCATTTTACATTAAACAAATATCGACGGAGATTCTCAGATAAACGGGTAGGGTACTCGAAGCGTTCGTAGTTTGTATTAAGAATTTGGCACCGCTTTTGTTTTTCTTTTCGAATCCACAATTTGCAAAACTGCTAAAACTAAATATTACATTACATTTATATACGACAAATACATTGCGCAAAATAATAAGAAATAAGAAATTCATCCAAACAGTCTTAATTAAAAGGCAATTGCAAATTTTGTATAATTATTGTTTTTAAATGATGCATTTTAATGAATTTTAAGAGAGTTCTCCAGTGCATAACTCTTAATACAAAACGAAATTCATTCACGAAGATGTATGCTAGTTGATCACAATTTGGTCGGCAAGACGTCGCCCTAATTGAACGCGTGGCCCGGTCCGCATGTGGTCCTTGACACTATTAAAACAATCCCAATCCCAGCTCCGGAAAATGCCCAAAGACGCTCAATGTCTTTATAAATAAAGCACAAACAAAATATATCTCTGGAAAAAATCCATTTTATTTGATTATCCGCATAATTTACATATAAACTATAGTCTCATCTTTGCGGGGGGTGTCATAAATACAAAATTGTACATTTTTCAGCCAACCGCCTCATCACTGCGGCGATACATTAATATGGTCACCAACTAATTAGCTACTGCCTGCTGGCCCAGGTAATAGATAATGAATATGAGGTTACGAAATTGATTTATTAAAAATGCATTTAAGCCATCAGTGTGCAGCTGTGATCAAGTTATCCTACTATGCCCCAAAATTTACGGAAGCTAGATACTAATTAGCCGAAGGTTGCAGTAAGTGAGGGTCATTTTTGTGTTGTTTCCATCCAGAAAGTGGGGTAAAAAAAAACTCGAATGTTCAATGCTGTTTGAAAAGATGGGACTGATTTAATTTATTTACTTTAATCCAAACTAATGCAAACATTATACAAGGTGGCGCAAAAATAACCTTCCGATGTTTTTTGGCTGTAATTTAAAAAAAAAAATGAAAAACTTAGATTCTTCTTGTGGATTATTTTTATTTGGTCTTTTAATTTTTTTTACATCAAGTCGAGAATATGATGTCATGTAAATGGCCGCCGCCACAGTTGATTGTCATTTGAGCCCTTTTTATGGCATTTTCCATCACTTTGGCCAAAACTTCCGGCGATAGGTCCTCACATTCTTGACGGATATTGTCTTTAAGAGCTGCAAGAGTCTGAGGCTTGTTGACATAAACCCGCGACTTCAAAAAGCCCCACAAAAAGAAGTCTGGAGCGGTCAAATCAGGCGATCTTGCTGGCCAGTGCAAATCGCCAAAACGGGAGATTAGGCGCCCGGGAAATGCATCCTTCAGCATATCGGTTGTGGTACGTGCAGTGTGTGTCGTTGCACCGTCCTGTTGGAACCACATGTTTTCCAATCCGAATTCATCAAGTTGCGGCAAAAAGAACTCGTTGATCATTGCTCTGTAGCGCTCACCATTCACAGTAACCGATGTCGACGGCGCTTCCATGACATCTTCGGCTACAGCAGCAATATTCTCTGCAGAACGGCTACTCCGGGGTCTGCCACGCCTGGCAGCATCTCGTGTTGTGCCAGTCTCTTCGAGGCGAGCGGCTAAACGTTGCAGTGTTTCACCAGTAGGCGTTGGACGGCTAGGAAATCTGCGACGAAATTCACGTTGTGCCAAAGTCACCGACCGATTATTGCTCAAATAAATAGTCACCAATATTCCGCGTTTTGGAGCAGTGTAGCGTAACATTGTTTATTAACGTGTATTTCGCATGTGTTTACTATACAAATGTCAAAACAGAACTGACATTAGGGGCCAATCGCAAAATTTAGAGCATTTTCTGATAGGAGGATTACTTTTGCGCCACCTTGTATATGTATATCGAAATTTCGATATAGGTATATCGATCCATAGAAGAAGTGATGAAAATGGTTTCAAGCAGTGTGGGTGGTTTCGAACTTATTGTAAGTAGCCATCGAATGGGGATTGTGTCAACTCATTTGTTGTTGGCATACATTTCAGGGATTTGTATTTTTTCATTTGTATGGTTTTTGCTGTTTGCGAGACTGGCGCTCTACATCGATATGGATTACCGGTTACTGATAAGCGAGGGCTTCCAAATTTACACCTTAGGCATTTTTCAGTGCACCGTATGCCGCACACGTGAGAGGTCAGGCAAATATTCAAGAGCGAGAGCATAGTTTTTAATTCTTTGGCATATAATTGTAAATTTCTTAAGATTAGCTTAAACAAAAAAACAAATACGTCTAAGTGAAATAAGTAATATGGTCCTATATAGACTAACTCCTTATTTATTCCTATCTGAACCACTTGAGAACAACAAATTTTAACTAAATTTAGTACTTAAGTCAGAATAAAATACGGCCACTGTCAGACTGTCAAACCACAACAAAAATGGAAACTTTCTTTATTTTGTTTTGCAGTGAATTTAAAATTCAATTATGTATATTCTTTTCTCGTTGCTATAAAAATTGTTGTTATTCAATTTCTACCGGATCCAATATCAGATTTTGACATTTTTTTTTGTAAGGTCGTTCGCCACTAACTGCTAATAGTGAGAAATGAATAATATATCAAATATACAACAATTAAATACCATATCAATACCAAATATGTCAATCAATGCAAGGCACGATTAAAAATCATGAAGGAGCATGCACACACTTCGAGGGGAAAACGTCGAATCGAAAAACTTTTTTCATATATTTTGCAATTAATTTTTCCCAAAGTCTATAAATTATATTTTGGGAAGTTAAATCATTTACCGCGAACCATCCATTCCAAATATCTTCCGATTGCGGTTTTAATTTATATCATCTTGTTCATTTTTGTCTGCAATAGTTCGGATAAAAAAAACTGACTTTTCGTCAAAATGTTTTTGATTTAATTTTAATGAATAAATGCGATAGGCTTGCAAAAAACCCACAAATTCAACCTTGTCGACCTCTTTTTTCCCCCGCTGGACTGTAAACCTAAAGTCATTTGACAAGATACCGCTTTTCACCAACTTTACAAGAAGGCCAGGATTCAGTTGACAATCCGATGAACTGCAGTGTGATCTAGTTTCATTAACTGAACCCACAATGGCAACATTTTCCATACAAAATTGCATATTGTGAACTACAAAATAAATAAGGTGAGGGTTAAAAATGATTATAAGTAAGACCTTGAACCTGTTTGAGGTAGAGCAACATTTTAGAACAGATTTCCTTAGCCACAAGTTACTTTCTCTGTAAACGTCTTATAGGTGACGCTGCAGGTAACCGAACTTTTGGTGTACTCTGTTCAAACTTCATTTTGTGGCTCAGTTGTTAGTGTGCTGCAGCTTACACCTTACAGCTTAAGGTTTTTTTCACTTCGCCACGTCTGACAAACATCCGAAAGCATAACTGTCAAGAAAGAGCTTCTCAATTTGGTTGTTGCATCCGGTATACAATTTTAGGTCCTTCCATTCGTCCCAAAATTTAGAATGATTGTAAGAAACTAGGAGTAGGACACCTATACGGATCTGTTGCGCTAACTTTCTATGTGTCCACATTTTGTTGGCTAACACAGGAAATTTTAAATAACTCTCTGCTATCTGCTCATACAGGGTCATTCATTTCGTGGTTTCAAGTTGGTAGTGCTGACATTTGACACCTGTCAAACGTCATTTGAAGTTTCATAATATTAGTTGAATGTTTGCCATTTACTATAATGGATCGCTTAACAATCAAACAACGCGTTCAAATTATTAAAACTTGCTACAAAAGTGGTGACAACAGGCCACCAAGATCATGCGATTTGACGACGTTAGATTTTTTTTCTGTGGGGCTACGCAAAAGGCCGTTTTTACGCGAATAATCTAGACGCATTCAAAACCAACAAGTTATGGCCGAGATACCGCCCGAAATGTGCGAAAAATTGATTCAAAACTACCTCAAAAGAATCGCATGCTGTGAATCTTCCTGAGGCGGCCATTTGAATGATATTGTATTTCACACATAATGGTATAGTCCAAACTTTATAATTTTTTTTTGTTATTGAAGGTGAAAATCTCGAAAGACACAATGGGGCTAGAAACCTAGAGTAGTGTGGGATTCTAACCGTACTAAAAACACCTCCTTAATCATGACCAAACAAAGAAAGATCGACAAATGATTTTATTTTCAACGTTCAGTTGCGTTTGAGAAGGTATTCAAATTTGAATACGGGTTCTCATATTTTTTTTTTTTTTTTAGATTCTAAGGTCGTGAGGTTTAATTCTTCCTAATCTACGAATATATATTTTACATTTAAGACGTCTTTTATATCGGGATTGATATGCATCTGCAGACGTTCAATGGCTCCCTGAAATTTCGCCAAAGGAAATTACGCCAAAAAATGAAAATAAAAAAAAAAGCCCAAAAATCTCCATACAAAGTTGTGGTGGTTTTTCCTAGGAAAAAACGCCCAAATATTTTGCCGCAAATGCCGCGAAATTTGGCTTTTTATCCGTAAATGTTTTTGGCATTTTTCCCATTAGAGGAAAATGGAAGCAAAGGCAAAAAAGTGCCTCCCCCCCCCCCTTCCCCGCGTTTCCTCGCGCATCTTTAGTTTTATTTCAGAAGAACTATGGCTAAGTAAGGCCACAACGAGTTTTGGGCCTAATTTTCATAATAAATTCTGGAAATTAAGCCAGAAAGAAAACAGCTTTTTTGGTCTAATTTACAAATCAAATTTGGAAATTATGCCAAAATAATAAACTTTTTCTAGCCTAATTTCCATTTTATTTTTTGGCTATTTTACCAAAAACATGGCCTAATTTCCTGGCATTCTGGCGAATTTTCATTTTTAGTTTTTTGCGTTTTTGCCAAAATTATTACACCGCAATTTGGCCTAATTTCTTTTGGCGTTCATTGTGACATATTGCGTACGAATAACGAAAAAAAATTTTCATCAAAAATGTATCGCTGTGTGTGTTTTATTTAGCGTTACTTTCGAAGCCGAAAAATGAACGACCCTTTACTTTCGAAATTTATTTTCTCAGTGTACTGCACAATTACTTCTGGAGAGGCTGTTGACGTTGAAGGGAAGGAATCTATCCGCGATTGTCCAACCTTCAAGACCAGCAGATTGCAATCAAATTTCCGATAGCAAATCATTTGATGAACTAGATTGAAAACATGTAGCTTAAAAGCATTCATAAATATTTCACCCTCGTATAGAAAAATTCACCTTTTTTAGTATTTTTATAAAGAAATCGCCCCCGATAAACGTCTTCTAAGATTGGTTTAGTGTGATGACCGCAAAAGCGATCTATACTACAGAAATGGTAAAGGGGATAGATATGTGTAGCAAATTTTTAAATCAAAATTCCCGAGGAATTTAAGACGGACCCAACTGACTGACGACCGTAAGGTGCACGCAATCTGCATGCCACCTACACCTATTAACCTACTCCCACAAGCCCAAGAAACAAATCCAAATTTGTGTGTTTATAATAATAGCCTCGACATCTTATCTCAACTATTATGATTTTTATCATCGGAATTATCTTATAAATTGCCGCATAAATAAGTCCATACGATTGTTAACAAGTAAAACGTTTCGTGCCAATAATGGTGCGGGTGTCATTTATTATGCCTGATGCCTACGTTTTAAGTTATTCATCTTTGACACTCTGCATTGGGAAATGGGTTGTGCTTGTGCGTATGGAAATACCCGAACAGGGAGTTGCCACATACAAAACTGTTAGTTAAATTTCGTAACAAAACAATGGAACTTTATTTTTCATTTTTCTATACAATTATGCCTAGGGGATTACATAATTTTATTTGGTTATCTAACTTTCTACAGGATTATAACAGCAAACAACATACAAAACAATTAATGTTATGATTAAACAATACACGAATAACAAATGGATAAAATTCACCAACACATTTTAGTGCTTAAGGGGAGGCAGATACGACTCGTCGGGGGTTCTTTGACCGCCCTGGTTGTAGTCGTAGCCGCCGTTTGAAGCAGCGCCATCCAGAGCACCGATGACCGAGCTAACTGGAGCGGTTCCCTGGTCGGAGTATTCGCTGGTGCCGCCGAGTTTGTCGTATTGGTCTGGGGAGTGAGTGAGAGAAACAAATCGATTAAATCAAATAGTTAGGTGTTGTGGCAGAGCTTACTTTGGATTTCCCTCTGGGCGACAGCGGCCTCTTCGGGGGTCTTGTACTTGATGAAGAATACTTCTGGCTTGCTGGGCTGTGTTGGGGCCGGAGTGCCAATGTCGTTGACATCCAATTCGTTGTCCTTCTTGCTGAGGACATAGATGACGGTCTTCTCCTCTTGTGGTGCATATTCGGCCGATAGGCGGACGTTGTTGTTCGACGAGGATGGTGCCTTGATGAAGACCACGCGGTAGTTCTTCTGGGGGCGTCCCAGCACAAAGTGCTTTATCTTGCCGGTGCCATCGTTGTCCTCAGGAGCTGAGTGCAAGTAGAACTGCTTGCGAATGATGGCTTCCGGAGCGGCTGTTGCAGGCGGCAGATACTTGTTTCCACCATCGGAGTGCTGCAGTGGTAACGGTGCCGATGCTATAAAGTTGCTCGGTGATCCTTGTGCTTGTAATCCATAGTTAGCACTGCCTGAGCTCTGGTAGTTGTACTGAGGGCGAGCACAAGCCACGGCGAGTAAGGTACCGAACACAATAAGAACGCGCATTTTGAGAGACGAAACGGACTGCACAACACGATTGAAATTATTAAATTGATGCAGCTTTTGGCTGAATATGCGTTGCGATACAGAGGAGTTCGTTAACTGATGCTTGATGAACTGCAAACATTCATCTTATATACAAAAACCGCCCGACCATACAAAATTGGGTCTATAATCGCGCAGCTAGAGAGTAGACAGTGCTTCGGTGACACGACCAATAATTTAGATAGAAGTAGTTGTTGTTGTAGGTCGCATCAATTTGAACCCTGACCAGATGACCAACACTAGACGAACGTAATATCTTCCATATTAATCGCGCTTGCACTCGATTGGTGGCGAACTTGAATAGGTATATTGTCTTTTCGTGTTCCCTCTCTTTCCCTACATGGACAGGTCCAGACCGCGGCCAGCTTAAGGAAAGTGATCAAAAATTCGGAATTTCATTAAGACAACCGAAATTTGCATACACCATTTAGCGTTTGGGCGGAGGGGGTTCAGTCTTTACATTTCGGCTGCCATCTGGGAGTTTGTTGTTGGGCCTGTTGCTGGTCGGTCAATCTGGTGGTGGTGGTTGTAGTTCTGATTTATTGAATTAAGTGCAAAATTATTTTATTTTATTAAGTGTTTGAATATGCAATTAGATCTCGGCGGCCGGCGGCGTCTTTCTTTCTTTTGTGTTTCGTTGCTCATAAATGAACAATAACCGATAAGCGGTTAGCTATTTGGCATATTTGGATATTTCTTCATCGCCCTAATTTATTGGCATGATCACCTAAATTGACGATGTTGAGCAAGGCACGGCACCGCTTCTTTGTGTGTGGTGCGATGAAGTTTGTTTTCAGCTAATCGCGCATATCTTTGCGACGACATAGGAATTTTGTCATCACAAAACTATTTTGTGTTTTTGGGCTATTATCCAAGCGAACCGGAAGATTATGGTTTTTATAATCATTTCTTTCAGTGTTTTTTTAATAAATTGCAAATATATTGATGGCATTTCCAATCCGTCACAAAGGGTAATCGGTGTAATGACCTCGATAAAGATGCTTATATAGAGAGATCACAAATGAGATTTTTTGATTGCTAAATGCGTGCAACGAGGATGTGCAATAAGAGGATATAATTTTTTCTTCAAATTAAGGAGGTTAGGATACAAATAAAAAAAAGGGCCAACAATCTGCTGAGCAAAAGTAAAACCTCCGACTTCGGAATCAAATTATTCAAGTTTTCCTTTTCAGATGCAGAGTGGGGTTATACATTGGGCTTAGTGGTTAGTGTGTTGGACTACTAACCGAGGGGTCCCACGTTCGGTTCCCGGAAAACACAAAAAATTTAATCTTAAGTTTTTTTTTCCACTGCGTCACCTCCCGAGAATGTCTGACAAGTATCCAAGAGTATAACTGTCATGAAAGAGCTTCTCAAAATAAGCCGTTCGGAATAAAATTGTAGATTCTTTCCATTCGTTTCAAAAATGTAGGACTCACACAAAACGAATGGTTGGTTGAGAAGCTAGGCCTGGGGTCCCTACGGGCCTGTTGCGCCAACTATTTATTTATTTATTATATGAATATGAATTAATGGATTTTTTAGACAGAACGTATGGCTTAATGGGCCACTTTATAAGTTTCTATTGCATCGCAATCGGTCAACTAATTCAGAAGATAAACGAGGGCTTGAGTCAAAATGCTGGATGAGTCAAAATTCTTTTTTATAAAAATTCTGCTTTCAAAATTCTGCTTTACAAAATTCTGCAAACAATAAATGGAGAGAGATGAGATGGAGTGAACATTTTTTTTCTAATTTTAGCTCCTCTTTTCTTAGTTTTTATATGTAGCCATTTATTTCCTCCTGAGAGGAAAATAAAAAAATCTTGTGGGTATTTTTTAAAAAAATACGATTTTACTTTATTTTTATTAAAAATACGAAAATAAACAAAAGAAGCGACACTGTTAATATTTTTTTAGGAGGACTCGGGAAAAGTCTTTGTCAGTCGGAGCGTAACAGTAATTACAACCGTAATTACCGAGTTGATTTTATTAAAATATTGTTTGTCAATATTTAATCTATTTTTTCTTGTTCCGTTTTAATTTAAATTGTATTTTTACTTAAAAATTAAAAGTAAATATTTTGTAATGTTTTGTTAATTTAAAACTGTTTTTTTTTATATCCGCTTTTTTTTCCTCGTATTTACATTTGTTAATTGGAAAAAAGCAGAATAAGCTGAATTTTATTGCTTTAAATTTGCAAATTTGAATTTTGTAAAGCAGAATTTCTTTAAGCTGATTTTTTTATGTGAGAAGACAGAGCTTTGCAAAGCAAAATTTCGACCGGATCCCGATAAATAAATCTAAATTTTCGGAATGGTATGAGTGTCTTTTACTATCAAAAGGACTCATCTCCACTTTTTATAAAGACAAATTACAAATGTCTGAAATAACAAAAGATTAGACCTGATACTGATTTAGGCAACCGAAAACAGGTATTACTTTCAAACAAGTAGCATTTCCTTGACGATGCATGAATTAAACGGTGAAAATTCCCCTAAACACATTTCCTTCGAAAAATTAGTTTGTTCAGATCAAAAATGGCTCATTTCCATTTCTACATTAAAAGCGAAATTCGAATAAACTACTGAGCGGAAAAGTATTTTCCGGTTCCTGGACATTCCCAAATCCCCCTGATACAGTTTTTTGCTGTACCATGAAAAACTTATAAAAAAAACATTAGCGTAGCGTGGATAGCCCTTTTCTTTTTTATAAAAATATTATTGACCATTACTCTGATTTTGGTAAAAGTATTGAAAACTATTGCGACGAGCTGCGTGAGTTTCAGGAAAAGGACGCTGATTTTCAAGTCTAAAAAAACGGACATTACTTTCTGCAAAGGCAACGTTAAAGTTCCTAATTTTTTGGCTGTTTCTTTACAATTTATTTCTTTTGCTTTTCAATTTTGTTAAATTATCACTAGAGTGTTATTGAATTTATTACATGTGTTTTAAAGTCTTTAATAAAATTTTGTAAAACTATGCTGTCTCGTAACTATTGTTCATTTCCAGTTGTACCTTTTAAAAGGGAACATTTCCAAAGTTTTATAGTTGCTACAAATAACTAGATGAGTGTAATACAATATTTTTGTTCCCGGAATGTATCTGCGGAAGCCTTACACAACGCATAATACGGTTGCCTTGACTCGTGCAACGTTTAGACGCAATACGTTTTCCGCGTTTTTCTCAGTTCCACTTTACATGCGTATGAATTCGCTAAAATTCGACTCATGCGTCATGCCCCCCAAAAACGTCGTATATCCCTTGGGAAGGAATAGAAATAATGCCGAGGTAGTAAGTTGTTAGTAGTGTAGTAAAATAATTGGGATCTGTAGCTGTACGTCTGGCAGTCACAATTTATAAAAAAATGCAACAACGATTTTTAGAACTTCGAAGAACGGAAATAAATATAAAAAGCAAGCAAGGCTACAAGGCAAGAACATAGGCGCAATAAAAAATTCTGGGAATGGGAAAGTCCGATCCCAGTTAGTCCAAAATAATTTTCTTCCACAGTTTGTGGCAAAACATTGAAAGTTGTAAGAGTTTTGGGGTCCTGTGCGCTTTTTTCCGCTATGTCCGTTTTCCTTTTGTTTTATTTACTTTTGCTCGTATCAGATTAAGAAGAAGAAATACTTTTGTTGTTTGAACGTTTTTGCTGTTTGAAGAGTGACACACCCTGTATACTATATGCACGCCAATACCACATTTTGCGAGGTCTTGTTTAACTTTCATGTTCATCCTGTCATCCACTCGCTTAAATTATATTTTTTTATACAAGAGAGGTGCCACTGTAACATTTTACAATTCCGCTTCCACTTTACAAACTGTTTGGTAGAAAATGATAAACGCAAAATAAAGGGTTTTTCAATAAGAGCGCTACAAAAGTTTTTTTAAATAAAACAAATGGATATCAATGAAATTCTTTATTCCTGTGAAAGTACGTTCGATGCCATTATGTATGGAACATACGACGCTTCTGGTGGTCAAGCGGCTTCAGTTCAGTCTCACTGGCACGGGAACATTTTGTACTGTGCCTGTGGATTCAAATTTTTCCACTAGACGCTCAATTGTTGATCTGCTGGACGATTATGACGACCATAAATTGGACGTAGCGCTCTTAACGTTGAGGCCACTGACTCCGAATTTCGGTAGTAAATTTTAATAATTTCGACTCGTTGTTGGCTCGTATATCTTTCCATCATGAAATGGCAAACCTTACTGAAGAGAAATGTCAAAAGAGCTGCGAGAAATTCGACGTCGTTTGCTGTCCCTGTCGCTCTAGCTCTTTTGTAGCTACCCTGTTGAAAAACCCTTTGTATCAATGAATCAAATTTCGCAACATTAAATGCCAAAGTCTTCACTTTAATTTGTATCTTTCTCCATTACGTAGTAAGAGAAAGATATTGTATTCCTACAAAATTTCGAACTCGAGATGTTAATCAATTCTGACATTACGATGATAGACGAACTGAAAAAAGGGGATCGCAAAATTCTGTCGGTCTGTCTGTCTGTCTGTCTGTCTGCCTGTCTGTCTGTCTGTCTGTCTGTCTGTCTGTATGTCCCGAGGACTACATCCTAAACGGCTGACCGGATTTCGTTCAAACTTCGAATTTGTAGTTCGGGGCCGTTTTTTTTTTTGCATGGTAACCTCAATATTAATGGCACTTCCCATATTTGTATACCAGTTTGATTTGTTCGAAAACGGCTATAACGATTTCAACCAAAATTTATATTTATGCTTAAGTAGGTGAGGTTAACATAACTGCATACTCAGTTTTCAGTTAAAAAAATCAAAAAAAAAATCAAATAACGGTACTTTTGAGATTTGGAAATATCTCGAGAAGAGTCCATATGATTGTAACAAAAATTAATTTCTAAGGTAATATGGTCGTTTCTAACTCACTGGCAAGCTCAGCAATAGTATTTTACAAACAAACTAAAATTAAATTTTCAATGTTAGCCCTCGGACCTGTCGCAAATGTCTTCAAAGAATACAGAGGTGTACGACAGTTTATTACTATAAAATCAGATACAGATTCGAGAAATGTATAAAGGACAACTACAAAGAACACAGTCGAAGACGCAGATGAAGAAGAAGATGTAAGTGTTTTGTTTTTATGTTTCAGAGGCACGATGTAAAGCGCTGAGGCAGCATAGACTTCTGTGCACCACAGGCCAAACTGTGACTTTAGATAAAGGGCCAAGGCTGTGTAGTTCGTCTTTGACTTATGTACCCAATACCAAATTTGATCACACTTCTTAACCAAACATATCAAGAAATAAGAACCAAATGATATCGGCTAAAATTGCTTGAAGAGAATACATCGATCGAGGCCCTGCAAACTAACTCCCACTAGCCAAAACGAACTAAGTCCCAGAAAATTTGGGATTTAGTTCATATGAACTCCCACGATTTTTAGGAACTAAGACCCAACTAAGAATGAACAAAGTCCCAATATAAGAATGAATTAAAACCCAATAGTGGGACTTAGTTCTTTATGAACTTTTGGCTAGTGGGAGTTAGTTCCTGTTGGGACTTAGGGCGCTCGATCGATGGCAATTTTCACATAGGATCTGAGTTAAGTTTCATTATATTTTCAAAAAAAAAACCTGCTGCATCGGTAATTTTTACCATTTCTCAAAAAAAATTAACCTTTCTTTCTTGTATTGCACGTAAAATTGTCAGTCGGTTGAAAAATAATATCTATAAATAAATATAATAAAATTGCAGATGCTCAACAGTTCAGGGAAATTTGCCGTTTGACAACACGTGAAATAGAATATATAATTCAATCCGTTGGGCCTACTATTTTTAAAATGGATACCAAATTTCGTACCCCTGGCTGTACGATTGAAAGTTTAAACGATAAATATTTGAGGGTAAAAACAAAAAACAAAACAAAACTTTATTTTTAAACGTAAATTAAAAAATACTTCAAGGAACAATTAAGTTAATTTGTCCACAGTTTTGCCATGTCGACTCTCGACAGCTGCTCGCAAAATACGAAGCATATTGGAATTTTGGGAGCTAATCTCCGGTAGTGATCAGAACATGTGTCCACTTGGGAGTGACTTTCAAAAGGCTCGAACATCGAGAGAAAAAAGTTAACTATCCGCGAACTACTCTCAAGACTATGTCCATTTGCGAGTTTGCTCTCGAGAGCTGCTTGAGAGCTGCTCGCAGCATTAATGAGCTGAAAGACATTAATAATACAGAAGAATAATGGTTTCAATGTCATCAATCTGCATGATAAATTATAATTGAGTTTCCTGAACCTCGCGTTCGTCCTTATATTTGAGGAAATGTACTTCCGGTTCAACTGGTGGTATTTGCGTTGGCGCCACAAAGTTGACAATCTCCACTTCTTGTTTGGTTATCTTTGAACTCAACACGTAAATGGCTAGTTTTACTTCAATTGGCGCCAATGCCGCTTGAAAATGTTTCGTCCCATTTTGTCTTAGTTGCGCGTAAGGTGGTGGTATATTGATAAAGACAACTCTGAAGTTCTTCAACGCCCTGCCAACTGTGACCTTCCTTTCCGGCGGTTCCTAAGCCCGATTCCTGTGAAAAATTGCTTCTGAATAAGTACTTCGTTTTTCCTCGGATTGACATCTTCAATTGGGTGGAAAGTGTGGCTAGAAAAACCTGTCCAAGTATATAAAATCGCTTCTAGTCGAAGGAAAAACAGTTTCGTACGAATAACTTCCTCATGAGTCTGAGGAGTTGTGACAAACTATTCTATAACTATTGATAATTTGAATAAATATATTTGAGGTAGATTAAACATGGATCGAGCAAAAAATTGCATACACACAGCTCAAAGGTATAAATATGACAATAGCGAACTATGCATATGCCACTGCTAATAAGTTTAACACTAAATGGTGTTAATTGAATGTAAATGCATATTTTTAAATATTAGCGTCGTTCATTTTTTATAAGTTCGTTTCCTTGGTGCCAAGTTATAAGAGTGACGAGGGTCTGTGCGCGAATATAGTAAATCGGCGAAGTTGAAAAAACATGCCTGATAGTCAGGTTAAATTTGTCACTTTGCGACTGGGTCTTGGTCGCTGGCCGTGGTAACTATCCATGCACCTACAGCGAAAGCGAAGTGAGAGAAAAATAATCCAAGGGTGAATAATAAAACAAAGATTTGCGGGAATTGTGTTTCAGAATTATTTCGGGTTAATTATGAATCGGGACATGGAGCATGCTATACAAAATTAAAACTGTTTCATCTAATATGTGCCTGTTGACAACTCTAAAGCCAAGATGTGACTATTACTGGCACTTCAAACAAAGTAAAGTTATCTCAAAGTAAAGTAGAAATAAGATTGAAAAAAAAGTAGCACCAAAGCCAAAGTCTCTTTTAAAAATCCAAATACGATGAAGAAAAACCAATTACATTCGATATGTTCTCGGTGTATTAGGAAGGGCAGATATTCCCACGACATGAATGAAATCGGAATTGATAAAAAATAATGAAGTCCGATTTCATTCATGTTGCTGCCTTCGCAGTAGTGCATGACTCAACCCAATTTTGAAATACCTTGACTGGGTTTTGGCTATATATCACCAATGCCGAGGACGATGTTCGCTTTTTAAGGGCGAAATTAAAATTATACAGTTGATGTCATTCCAATTTTCTAATTTAATTTAATTTTGGAATTTGTTTTTATTTATAACTGTCTGACCCGGCGAACCTCGCAACGGCTAAAATTTATTAAATTATTAACATCCCTTTTGAAAGCTGAACCTCTCTATTGAACGAATGAAGCTCCTTTGGAATTAAATTGAGTTCAATTCATAGTTACGACTTCTTGATCATTTTTTTCCGCGCTAATGACTAAATCGAGTTGGTCCGGTCAGATCTTCTCCATCAAACAAAGCAGAATGTGGTCACTCGGCAATCCTCGCTTCTGCCATTCTACCGAGTACATCAAGAAACGCGATTGTCCAAAAACATTGTGCTAAACGATGAAGGCCATGATCGTTTTGAGCTTTTGTATAAAAAATCGCGTGGCAATGCCATGGCGGTCGCTGGAAATTTGCCCGGAAAGCAAGAATCACCGTTCGGATAATTTGTTTCTCACTTCACCTTCGATGTAGGTGCTGTAGAACATTAAATATGAGTAGGTGCGACTCCAGGTCCAGATACGCACAAATTCAGATATGTTGCCTAAAACTCATGAAACAAAATCGGTACACGCATTACAGAGAAAATCAATTTCAAGCTCAATGCGACATATTTTTTTTTTTATATAGATAAATATGTAGATGAAAAACGAAATGTGGCTACAGCGCTAGCGTTGAGAATTTTCCGACTAACGCAAAGCAATTGATTTTTATCTATAGAGATTTCTTAGTTCTCAGCACCTCATAAAAAAAGTCAGGCAACTTTCCGATCCCACATGACACCTAATATTAGTCCATTCAAAAAGTCCAGGGAATTTTTTACATATGACTTTTATTTAGTACTAGCCTTCAAACGATAAGTCTATAAATTTGACAGCAATCAGCACTAGAGGATCTTTGGCGCTGTTAAACCGCAATAAAATCGAATGTGGCAATGGATGAAACATGGCTTCACTATTACACACCAGAATACTTGCTGGAAAGAAATTTAAGTCCAATGATGAAGTAATTGCTGAAACTGAGGCCTATTTTTACGAGAAAGAGAAATCGTGCTATAAAAGTTGTATCGAAAAGTTAGAAAATCGCTATACTCGTTGTATCGTCCTCGAAGGCAACTATGTTGAATAATAAAATCGAGTTTTGTCAAAATTTAGTTTTTTTCTTACTTATCCTACGGACTTATTGAATGACCTGTTATGATAATCGATCTTGACGCGCAAAAGAACGATGGTTTGATTGGCATGGGGTCCAAGTCTCATTTTGGGCCACAGTAGCCACATTTACTCTAACAATGAAACAATATTTTCGACGCAAAGAATAAACTGGCAAAATAAATTGCAATAAAAGGCAATATATTTGAGAGCTGTTTTAAAAGTGTCACCCATCTAAGAAATGCGCGAGTTATGTATCCAGAGCAGATAACATTTATTTAAATAAAATATGCAATATAAACAGTTCATAACTCATAAGTTCACTGCACGTTGTATTCAAATTCCATTTTCTGTAATACTATTCCTTTATTTTCCATAATTCAAAGTGTGGGAACATCCGGTCTCATATCAAAAGAAATATATTTACAATTCTATAAATATAACTGTAAGAGAAACATTTGTGGCATATTGATCGTAGAATTGGAAGTAATAAAGATCTTTTTTTGAAGAAAGGCTTGTTGTCAACTTAAGTCGCGCACCACTCCTACAACTATTTAAATTAAAATAACTTCATCACCATCTTGGCCTTCATATGGGCCTATTGCTTAACACTGCGACAAAATTTGCTTACAAAATTCATAACTTCATGTCTCGAACAATGGCTACAGCTTGAACAGTCGGAGACTTGTATTGGTAACTTTCTCGTTAAGATACAAGTGTTAAAATTTATCTGATGACAGTTTAACGTAGGTGGCTGTGAGGAAGCTGATGGCTGTCAGTGCACATAAATCACCGAATCTGATATCGATAATATATTCATGGATAACTAGATAATAGCCTAAAGGTAAGATTAGGCTGTAAATGAATTAGGGAAATATATGCGCCAGCGCCTATTTAGAGCTGTCAGAAATTCTTGCTACTTGACTACTCATCATGATGACATGCAGTTTATAATGTCAAGCCATTGGCCTGACAAAGGCCGTAATAGCTCAGTCTATACTGATAGGTAGACAAAGCTTAGACTTTTCTTGGGAACCGAGACCGTACAAGTGTGTATTTTTATAGCTTCGGTAATAATTTTTATAACATACGAGTAGGTAGCTAGAGGCTTCTTAACTCTACAGAGGCCAGCGACGAAGCATTCCCGTCGATGAAGCATTTTTCTTGCGAAGGCAAAGGTTCGAATTTTTTTTTTAATAAATCCTTATACTAGAATGATAAAGGTTTTTTTTTTCTCTTCACTCTTGCACTCTTCCAACGAGTTCACTCTCCTAATGATAGCTGTTTTTTTATTATCAGCGTGATCTGATCCGAATCAGATCACGAAAATAAAACAAAACGGATCATTGAAAAGTTAAATTTTGGAGTTGTGGTAACAGTTGCTTTCAAAAACAAAACAGATAATACAGGGTATTTCAAACTTCATATTGCCACCAGCCATATTGCAAATATTATTCTCAATGTGACGTCACACAAGGCACATGTCATTTCACTTGCAAAGTCGGGGGTGTTACCATATTTGAATCAAATTTGCATAATTTTTCTTTTCAAATATATTTTTGTGAAACAAATTTAGTATTTTATGTTCAAATATGAACCATATGTACAATATTTTGGTGCTAACGCTTGAGTTTATCTTGGCATATTAAGGTGTGTCCAGACCACCGAAATATTTCAGAAATGTTTATGAAATGTTTCTGAAGCAAATCGGACACATTTCATAAACATTTATAAAAGATTTCTGAATTTGATTTACTAACCCCCGTATTAATAAACACTGCGTAAAAGTTATCAACTCGTTATTCAGCAGTTACGTAAAATTGTTGTATACTTATACTTATTTTTGTATACCTTAATACGGGGGTAAATGTTTGTTAAATGTTTCACCTTTATCCTGTTTTGGACGAGAAGAAAATAATGTGGTGGGATTATTAGCAGCGAGTAAAGTTTTTATTTTTGTATTTTGGTCTTGGCAATCACGCGACACGCTATTTAATTCAAATAATCGTATTAAGTGAATCACTTTCTCTTTAGGTATTCAAAGCTTTTCTGGGCATTTTTATTTTATTTAAAAAGAAATAATAATCGAAAAACAGCGCTCACTTTCTGCAGGGATACTTGTAAAACAAAAATTATTTCCCATCACGATTGGGTAACTGTGAAACATTTCATAAACGTTTTTCTGGTGTCCAGATCCAAATCAACAAAACATTTCTAAGCATTTTATAAGAATTGTTTTGTTTAATAAGTGTTTTATAAATAAATATGGAACATGAAGGTATTTAATTGTTTATCAAATGATTGGCTGGTCTGGACATACCTTTATAGAAAGAGAAAAAACAAAATAACTCGGAATACGGACAGGGACTTTATTCGAATGCGAAAAAAATCATTTTGTGTTCCATTTTTTAGTCTGGCAATGCGATTGTGTGGCAATGGTTTACAGGCACACCAACATTCAAGAATAAAAGAAACAACGCAGCCGGAAATAGTGGAATACATTTTCAGATCATGATTCGTGATCTCGATGAGAAGCAGGATCATGTGCTGTTGTTGTAAGTGCATGTAAATCGATGATCTATATGGATCATAGCTGACAATAAAAAACAGCTGATTACTCTCAAGCTATCGCCTAATGTATTTATTCTTTGTATAAGTTCAAAAGATTCTGCTGAAGTTAAAGATTTATTTTTTATTGCTAGTTACATCCGCCCTCTGAGTGAAATAGATCTATTTTCAAATCACATTTCTAATGCTCAAGCCATAGTGAATGAATTAACGATAAACCAATCTCCATGCATGCTTGGCGATTTTAACGTTGGTGGCATCGACTGGTGCTACATTGAAGATGATAAAATGTTGTTCCCCTTTAATGCGAAAAGTGATATAGAGATGTTAATCGTTGATTCATTTTCTGCTATGGGGCTTTTTCAAATTAATTATGTAAAAAATAGTTTGGGAAGAATTTTAGATCTATTGTTTATAAACAATGACTTCAAATACTACTTAGAAACATCGAATTTCCCTCTTCTAAATAATTCGATGCATCATAAAGCTGTCTGTTTGACATTCAAATATTATGATTAGGTATCCGTATCCTTCTGCAAGGGCAGATTTTATTGCGCTCAATAGCTTCTTCAATGCTGTTAATTGGAAGGATTCTTTGCAGAGTAAATCCTTAGAAAATATGTATTTTATTTTTAAAAGTATTGTGTTTGAAGGAATAGAACGTTTTGTTCCTACCTCAGTCAAGAAAAGAACATTTAATCTCGCTTGGTTTAACTCAAGGATTAAAAATTTGGAAAATGCCAAGAATAAGGCATTTAAGCGTTATAAATCAACAAATATTTTCGAAGACCGTGTTTGATTTCTTCAGTTAAGGAAAGAATTTGATTTTTTAAACAAGTTTCTGCATAGGCAATATATAAATAATACTGAATCAAATATAAAAACAAATTCCAAATCGTTCTGGGTGTTTTTGAACTCCAAGAGAAAAGTTTCATCGTTCCCCCAAAATATGGAATATGAAAGTCATAAGTCAGATAATATTCAATCTTCATGTAATCTCTTTGCAAAATTGTTTCAAACTTCATATAATAGTGACCAGATTGCGGATACTAGTGAGCTATATCCAAATATAAATCCTTTAATTGATTTCTCATTAGTAAGCTTTTCCGAACAGGATGTTTTGGAAAGCCTAATTGATATTGATACGACGAAAAAAGCGGGTTTTGATTTGATTCCTCCTATTTTAGTATCAAAATGTTCAACTTCTTTATGTTATGTTCTATCGCGTATTTTTAATACATCTCTTTCTACTGGCGTTTTCCTGGACGAATGGAAAATTTCTTTCATTGATCCTATATACAAAAGTGGTCCTAAACATCTAGTCAAAAATTATAGACCTATTTCTAATCTATCTTCGGTGCCTAAACTGTTTGAAAAAATGATTACTCAAAGGCTCTACTTTTCTGTTAAGGAATCATTGTCCTCGTCCCAACATGGATTCTTGAAAGGAAGATCGACTTGCACAATTTTAAGCCTTTTTACAAATTTCTGTAGCAATCAATTAGAAAATGGTAAGCAAGTTGATGTCTCTATACCGACTTTGTTAAAGCATTTGACCGGGTTCATCATGGTCTTCTAGTGCAGAAGTTAACAAGGTTGGGGTTTAATAAAGTTTTCACCAAATGGTTAAAATCATATCTATCCAATAGAAAGCAGATTGTAAAGATAGATGATTGCACCTCAAACACTATGGAAGTTTTATCAGGTCTTCCACAAGGAAGCCATTTGGGCCCTCTGCTATTCATTATTTTCACCAATGACCTACCTGCTGTATTACGATATTGTAACATTTTGATGTACGCAGATGATGTAAACATTTTTATTTCAACGTCTTCACTTACAGATTGTCTATTTCTGCAGTTAGATATAACAAATTTTGTAAATTGGTGTAGTTACAATCGCCTGAAGCTAAACTATTCAAAATGTAAAATATTTAGTCTTACAAGATCTCCATCTCTTATAAATATTGAATACAAATTCCATAATTTTAGCCTTTTAAGAGTCAGTACTATAAAAGACCTGGGAGTCAATTTGGATTCAAAGCTGGACTTTAGAACACACATTGATTATGTGGTGTCTAGAGGCAATTCTTTGTTAGGATTTTTAAAACGAAATCCAACTGATTTTAAGGATGCGTATACGCTTAAGACCTTGTTTATGTCTTTAGTTTTACCAGTTTTAGAGTATTGTTGTGTAGTTTGGTCACCATTTTATGAAAATAGTATTATGAGAATGGAAAGGATTCAAAAAAAGATTTACTAACTATGCCCTGAGAAAATTTAATAACTATAAGTCAAGGTGCTCTCTCATAGATTTGAAAACGCTTAAATGTCTTAGGCAAGTGCAATGTATACTATTTGTAAAAGATATTTTAGATAATCGAATATCTTCTATGGAATTGCTTTCCTTGATTCCTTTTTATGCTCCTACACGAATGCTTCGAAACAGAAGTGAATTATTCCATATAGCTCCTCATAGGACTAACTATGGTTTAAATGAACCGTTACACGTTCTTTAAATTTTTTTAACGTGGTTTGCAACGATATCGACCTTTGGCCTTTGCATGAAGAGAGATTTTTTTAAGAAAATAATACTTAATCTATGTAATTGATTAATTTGTCTTAAACTTGTTTATTAATTTTAATATGTTTTTTTTTTTTTTTTTTTTTAACTTTTGTAATCAGCAGAACTTGAAATCAATTGATGAAATAAATAAATAAATAAATAATGAATAAATTTCAAAATTGATGAAATTAAGAGATGTCTAAGTGTCCACAACGTCATTTAGCTTCCACATTAAAAAAAAACATTTTTTCATGGATCGAAAATCGCCGAATGTATAAATAGCAGCGTTCCAAAAGCACACCAACCACATTTCAAATGAACCACTCCGCCATGGTCGATTATTTTTCCATCAACTTGTTGCTGTTAAAAAATTTGAGAAAATCCATTAATAACCCACTGGAATTTTTGTTATTATGCATTTTATATGAATATTATTCATGCGCGTCCGATGGAGTCTTTCTTTCTTCTTTGGGTGAAGGTCATTACTTACTGAAAATCGTGCCGTGGGGAGGGCGACCTACACCTTTACTAAATTTTGTATCTGCGAAAATGTTTCGGCAGCAAGACAATGAATTTGCATATGAATGACAAAAGTTTTGGCTAGTAAACTTATTTTTGCTATTTTGAATTCAAATTGAATGTTTTCGATTAAGATCAAGTTGCTTGATGATTTTGTTTTTGTTTTTCCTTTTCTTTAGAAAATGGATTTTTCTATTGCGCAACGCTAGTACTACCTAGAAGTATTGAAAAAAAAAAAGTTAATCATTTGTTTAGCAGAACATTTGAAATAAGCTAAGTTTTGCGGTCCGTAGGGACTCTAAATGGTTTCGAGAGTTTAGTATGAGTTTTTAATTTTTCGGGACGAATGAAAGGGATCTACAATTTTATGCCGAACCAAAACGGCTGATTGAGAAACTCTTTCTTGACAGTTGTACTCTGGGATGTTTGCCAGACTTTCTGTAGAGGTGGAGCAGTTAAAACTAGCCTTAAGATGCAATTTGCGTTTTTCTGGGGATCGAACCTGGGACCCCACGCTTAGTAGTCCAACACACTAACTACTAAGCTCCTGCACCTCCTTTTTTTTATTGACAGTGGAACAGTGTACGAATTTTGGTGAACATAATATTTTTTTTTGGAATATGCATATAGGTGCCTAAAGGGAGGAAACCAAGTTTCGGTTGCAGAAAATTAAGTGATACTGTGAATATAGCCTCATAATGGGTGTTTTTTTAGAGGTCTATAGCTTTGAAATGGAATGAAACAAAGATAATTTTCTTAAATTGACATGAAATTTACTTTATTCGAAAGATAATCTTCTGGCATTATAATTTAAACATGATTTCTGGCATATGACCGCCACGGCTGGCTCGGACGTAGTCTAATCTGGAGGTCCAATTTTCGATGACTTTTTCCAACATTTGTGGCCGTATATCGGCAATAACTTGTCGAACGTTGTGCTCCAAGTGGTCAATCGTTTCGGGCTTATCGGCGTAGAATAGCGACTTCAGAAAATAGTCAAGCGGCGTCAAATCGCACGATCTTGGAAGCCAATTTACGGGTCCGCAACGTGAAAATATATACGGTTACCAAACGTTTCCTTCAATAAATCAGTTGTGGCACGAGCTGTGTGACGTTGAAACCACAGCTCCTGCACAAAAGTCAGTAATCATGGCTCTATAGCGGTCACCATTGACTGTAACGTTCTGGCCAGCATCATTTTTAAAGAACTACGGTCCAATTCTTCCACCAACCCATAAAGCACACCAAACAGTCAATTTTTTTTGGATGTAACGGTGTCTCAACATACATTTGAGGATTATCATCACTCCAAATACGGCAGTTTTGTTTATTGACGTATCCATTCAACCAAAAGTGAGCTTAATCGCTAAACAAAATTCGCTTATGAAAATTGGGATCACGTATTTCGAACAGAACCATGATTTTTAATATAAATTTGCACAATTTGGAAGCGTTGTTCAGACGTAAGTCTATTCATGTTGAAATGCCAAACCAAACTAAAAATAAATCGCTTGACAGCTGACAAAATGGCTGCCAATTAAAATAGTGCTGCCAACTTAAAGTTATATACTCCTAAAAAAAACACCCTTTACAAAGTTATAGTTACCTTAAATGTGCAAAGTGATATAAGGATGTTCAGGAAGTCAGTACACCACTTTGCCGATGTCGAATTACAAAAGAAACTGCAAGACCCGGTCCCTGAAGAATATCAACCGAATTATTAGTAAATGCCACCACAAAAGACAACATCAATCTGTCGCCTCCAAACAGCCATGCATTCCTCTCAGAAGTCGATGCCACAGTTAGAATTATCAACGAAATAAGAACCGCAAACAGCTTATGCAACCAAACGAATTCAGCAGACATTCCCTTGGAGGAATACAGCTTATTAACTCCAGTCACTCAAAGAAATCAATCAGATCGTTAAAAATATCAAACTTCGTTTCACAAATGGTGCCACACTCCACACGACTGCATCAACAACTGCATCGATTACATCGCTAAAGTGTTATTTGTGAAAACATTAAACTCCCACTTTTCAAAAAAATCCATTTCCGGTGAAATACTCGAAGTAGCCGTTTCGAAAAAAAGGCAGCCGCAGCAACACCACATCGGGATCGATTAAATAGTCTTGCGGCAAGTGAATAATGTTTGCAGCCAATTCAACATCATGCCGGACATTTAAATTTGATACCGCGTACGACAAAGAACCTGTAGCAAAAACATGTATAGCAAGACCAGTGTTGCCGGAGAGAAATATTATAAAGAAGTACTGCAGCCAAAAGAGGGGAGTATTTTGAAAAAAATAGTAGTACAGGCATTTTTTAGTCTTCAAAATTCACGGAACCACCAAACCACAATCTCAAATAACAATAAAAAAATACCGAACTGACGGATGAAAATTGCATGAAGCGAACGAAAATCAAGAACAAACTAGAAAGAGGAAAATTCCCTTTTTGACGACAGTTTGGGAGATAAAAGTGCTACCAAATTTTAATTAAATTTATTAAGGTTGAAAAATTACACTTTGCTGAAAGTGTTATATAAAAAATAAAGGAGTACGAATGTGAAGGGAGGAGTACAGAGGTGTCGAAAGTAGTACAATACTCCTATGGGAGTACTTTCGGCGACACTGAGCAAGACCGTCTCAGTTGGAATTGTTAAAAGCAGAGGTCTTCGCTCCTTAATATGATAGCTGCAGAGTAATATTTATGAGAACTGACCTCGATGACCAAAATAAGTCTCAATTTGGCTGCTCCGCTGATGCCGTCAATGGTCGAACCACTAAAACACAACAGGCGAAGTCAAGCTAAATTGTGAGGTATAGTGTCCTTACGATAATCATACGCAAATAACATCTAAGTGGATGATACTTCTGCACGTATTCTTTTATAGACTAGCAATAGACTAGCCACACCCTTGCATTACGAAGTGTTAAGTCTTCGGTTATAAAGCTTCATTAAAACCGTTTTATTCCACCTACAAATCGGCGACAAACGGACGGACAGAAAGAAAGCCAGGCATTAGTTTATTTAATTTTGTGATTCTCTAAACTCCTCCATCACTATTTGTTCAATATTCAGCTTGTGGTTGACATTTTTTATTGCCAAAAAATCCCAGCGCTAAAATTATGTTAATAGCCTTAAAACAGATTTAAGTTTTGTTGTTGTTAATTTGAGCTTATGCATTTTATAACCGTCACAAAACATTTCATCTTTCAAGCATGCTGGGCTGGGATATGGTTTATAGTTTCTTTTTTTTAATTGGACTTTTAATTTGCAATGCTAAAATTAAATATATATACTAAATGCGAAGTCTTTTTTTTGTTGTTGCTTCGATTGTTCGAATATTTAGTGGGTGGAATGCATAAGCCGTCACGGAATTTATGGATTCGATATTATGTGGTAAAATTGAATAATGTAGATAATAAAATAAGAGTAGGGAAATAAATTTTGCAACACGAAGGTTACGCAAAAAAAGGTGAAACTATGTATAGGTAGAAGGCAGGCATCGTCATATAATTTGTCAGAGGAACGGTCAACGTAATCTTTTTCTTAAAAGGATTAATATGAATGATATCGGGGTTACATGTAATGCCTTGAATTTAGTTAGTTAGTGTTTAATTATTTATGACGTACATCGTTCCTACTTCAGTTTAAAGGGACTGTTCCCTTCATACAAATAACAATCTGAATTAGGCATAGAATATTAAACCCCCAAAGAAGTACAGCATTCAGGAATCAAGGAATAAATCCTATAAGCGATATAAACGCAAAAATACTTCGAAGGTGTCATTATCAGACCCAGTTATTTCATCTCTCAAAATGAGCTAAACAAGTTTTTTTTCTCAGAGCTCATACATATATTAAATGTTTGAAATGATAATGACAATGCATTTAATCTATTAGCGAGAAAAATTTGTTAAGTGTTTTATTTTGCTTTATAAATAAATATGTTTTATTCCTTTTTATATTTTTTTTTTTATATATTTTTTTAATAATTTCTAGGTTTTTCTTAACACTTCATCGCCCGAGAATTGATTTGACGTGTACGCCGAAATGCAATGATAATGACAATGCATTTAATCTATTAGCGAGAAAAATTTGTTAAGTGTTTTATTTTGCTTTATAAATAAATATGTTTTATTCCTTTTTATATTTTTTTTTTTATATATTTTTTTAATAATTTCTAGGTTTTTCTTAACACTTCATCGCCCGAGAATTGATTTGACGTGTACGCCGAAATGCACTTTTTTTGGTTGTGAATTTAGACTTTTGTTTTAGCGCCCGCTCTCTCCGAATATGTCATTTATTTGGGTATATCTCTAGCCAATCCTGAGATATCTATTCTCACTTTTGTTGTATATCCACTAGAATAGCAAGTTTGATTATTGGTTTGACGTAAACGCAATTTTGGTGGATATACGTTAAATTCTCCAAGCAATTTACAATTTTTTTTGTTTTGTATTTTTTTTGCCGTATAATCACGGACCTCCATCGAGCCTTAAAAAAAAAAGTAAAACTATGTTTCTACTACTGTAACTACTTTGACGTACGTGGATAGCACCTACAAATACAACTTTTGTTTACTCGTCACAATAGATCTGTTCCTTACGAATTTTAAATAATTCTTACGAATTTTTACGAATAACTCGAAAAGTTCGTAAAAGAGAGCGTCATAGAGAGAGCCAGATATAACTCCTCCACTGAGAATCTTATGAATTTTTACTCAACAAATGTATTGGTGTAATAATTGAAAAAAACTGTCAGTCACCTTACTATTAACAGCTAATTTGAAATTTGTTGTCCTAGGGTCCGCCATCTAACTTTTTTTTTTCAACTAGTGCTTATTTCGCGAATGGTAACACTTAGCTCATGTCTGATTTGACAGATAATTAGTTTTATCCTTCCGCTGAACGAATATGGTTGTGTATACGCTTGAACAACGCTGGGAAATATTGCGACATTACTTTGAAAATCATGGTAATGTTGCAGAATGTGTGCGAAAATTGCGTACGGAATTTGGAAGAAGGGAAGCACCGTCAGCTCCGTATGTTCGTTATCTTGTGAAAAAAGTGAAAAAAACTGGCATCCTCATCGATAAACCAAAGCGTGAAAAGCCAAAAACAGTGCGTACACCCGATAAAATTGCTGCTGTGGCAGAAAGTGTGCGTGAAGCGCCATCAACATCGGAAATGAGCAAGGAGTGGCCGTTACAGTCAATGGCGATCGTTATCGGGCCATGTTGAACGAATTTTTGTTCACAAAAATTGAAGAGGAGGATATTGGCAACATTTGGTTTCAACAGGACGGCGCTACGTGCCACACAGCCGAAGCTACACTCGATGTTTTGCGCCCTGTTTTTGAAGATCGCATTATCAGCCGCAGAGCTGATGTCGTTTGGCCACCTCGGAGCTGCGATTTGACACCGTTGGACTATTATTTGTGGGGTGCCGTAATTTTGACGCTTTAAAGGACAATATTCGTGAAGCCATTGGTGAAATACAGCTGCACACAATCGATAATGTGCTTAAAAATTGGACCGATCGTGTAGGCTACTGCATGGCCAGCCGAGGCAGCCATTTGAATTAAATTATTTTCCATTATTAACCGGAAGGATTGTACTTTCAAATAAAAAAAGAAATTTGAGAAAATATTCAGTAGTTTTTTTTTAAAGCATTTTCAAAAAAAAAAAAAGTTTTTTGGCGGACCCTTTATTTGACATATGAGTGCATTTGTTTTGATTTCTTGCGTATTAAAATGGCATCAACAGGCGGAAAATTAAAATTGAATGTTCTCCTAAGATTCTTTTCGAAAGTGGCAACGAAATTCTTTCTCGCTGTAAGGACTAAGAATGGACAATCTCCTCCACGTAGTTTTTAATGCCGTGTCGCTTTTTCTTCTTCTCGAATGCTTGTAGTTCAATAATTAGAAACTCTTCCATATACTCGGATTCATGAAAAAGAAGTGCGATTAGATTCCGAATCAATTTCATCGCTAGATGAATCAACTAAAAAAAAATTGTAAAAACCAAAAAAACCCGACTAACTAAAAATGAACAAGACACATTCAAGTTAACCTAACTAATTGATAATCAGAGACTATACCTACATAGCCTAGCAAAAATATGAGTACCCTCCGATTGCCGAATACTTAGGTAAACTTGAATGTGTCTTGTTCATTAAAATCGTTTCCTAACTTTTTCGTAAGTGTCTCTCTCTGAGAGAGAATTTATCCCCACCACTGCCATTTTAACAGTATTTTCCATTCTTACTACAAAAGTAAACGAACAAACCTAATATGAGTCTGAATTTGAGATAAGAAAATATTACTACAGTATGTCTATAAAAACCGAAACTGATCTTGACCAACAGTCAGAATACATTTCCAACGCGTGTAGTTGTGTGCTTTTATCTTCAAAGCGTGTTTTCGCTACCAAAAGGTGATGCTTAGTATTTTAATTATAAAATACAACTTTGCGCTTTTAACATAGCTGCTACTGCTTGTTTGTCTCAAAGGACAAACATTCCTTATTGTTTTGGAATGAGATTTACAAGCGAGCGCAGTTGTAGGAATATAAAGGCAACTTTTATTCAATTGCACTAAAGTTGTATTCATCACGATTTGAAGTGACATAAATTAAATAATGGCCACTGCCTTGCAATTTTTTTTTTTTAAATACAGGGTATTTTTTTTGGAAACTTGGAGTTCCATTAGAAGCTGGGCTATCTGCCACTACCCTACCGCAAATACCCGCCAACCATATTTGAAAAAAAAAAATTTTCACTGATTAGGTATTGCCATAAAAAGCAAAGTTGGAACAGACATCATTTAAAAGCCCAGGAACAAAGAGAACCTATGTATGATTTTGTAAATTTATTTTAAATTTTAATCATTGTAAGATTTTATTCAGCACCTATCACTAATTGAATTCGTTTTTTGTTTATCACTGCAATGTCGTACAGGAGCATTTTTCTTACGTACGTTCGAGCAAGAAAAAAGTGATTTATTTGCCGTAGGTATACGTCAAAATAATTCTGAGGATGTCAGCTGAAAGCCCTGGTATCTAGTGCTGCAATATTATTCTTTGTTTTATATTAATATCGTAATTTATTACTTATTAATAAAGTATATTATTATTATTAATAAAGTATATTGTTATTATTATTAATAAAGTATAATTTTATTTTTATTAATAAAGTATATAATTATTATTATTAATTCGGAGGAAAATTTACAAAAATTACAAAACTAAAAAAGAAAAAGTTTTCTGAATACTTTCACCAGAAAGTAGATATTCCAAGTAACATTTAAAAATAAATTTAGAAATCCCATCGACTCGTTTTCTTCCAATTAAACCGCAAACCTTAAAATGCGATTTCCCAAAAACGTCAAAAAGGCGTATACGTCAAGCCAATTATGTGAATTGTACCACTACTCTGATGCGCCGAAAAGTAAAGAAGAACACCATTCAAATAGTTGCTAAAAACATCTAAAAATTGGTCTCTTTAATATCTCTCTCAAACGTTTGGTATCCGTTTTGGAAGAGCCATTTTAGTGTTAAATGATAAAACGAACCTTGCTTACAAGATACAACTTTTTTCTGTGAAAATTTAATTCCTGTCAAAGATTCTGAAACACCCTGCAAAGTAATTTTCTTATAATATACAGTAGGTGTTTATTTATAGCCTTGGTCATTTTCTGTAGGCAACAAATAAGCAGAAAATTGTAGCTACGCACCTTTATTCTTAAAAAGTATAATTTTCGCAATGAAAAAGGTTTTTTTTTTGCATTATAGCACTAATTTGCTGGTATACATTTTTAGATAAATTTCAGATATTTTTTTTCGGACTTTCTCGAAATCTGTTATTTTTTTCATTGCTCTCATCTTCCTTAAACGGAGGTATTCGTTCTGCTTCTTTAACTCTTAGATTCAGTGTATCCGAAAACCGCTTTAGACGAACCAGAGTCCAAGCAGAACTCAAAGTGGATCTTCGAACCGGTTGTTCGATTGGTAACTGAAACTTGAGTTGCCAGCAAAAATCTCTTTGGTTGCTATAGAAATCAGAGAGTTTTTAGCTCAATTAGGCGACTTTCTAAACGCAGTACATACAGCTGCACAGCAGGTAGATCTCCGAAATCGAGCTACGACCAAACGGCTCACTAATGAAACTAATGAACAAAGCTTTGACTGTCAATTTCATTAGTGGCACAACCTGTTGACAGAATCCGACTTTATGATGCAACAATAATTGTAAAGATAAAACTCAAAGTCAATATTAATTATTTATGTAGAAATTGATTTATTAGTTTTACGATCTTTGCTTGACTTTATATGAATCATCTTCTAACAATTTAACTCAGAACAAAATGTTAATACCATAAACATTGTGCCTGTCAGATTGTTAGGTGTTAGTTTTAAGAAAAATGTCGGTCTAGATGAACCATATTTTAATTAAGCTTATTGCAAAAGATTGCATCGTTAATTTTAATTATTGCAACAGTTAGTTTCCCTGAAATTATGTGATTAATTTAGAAGTGATAGATTATACATTAGAAGGTCTAATATCTCTTATACTTGTTCGTGGGTGGTAAATAGTTTGACTGAATGTTACCCCCGCCATTAATGTCGACTTGACTTGAAGATGGCACGGCCGCTCCTCCTACACCTCCCTGGGAAATAAGTCGCGATGATGTGCCTTGAATGCTACCACCAACAGAAACACCGCCGCCTTGTCCGCCCAAACTGCCAATAACTGATTGAACTGGCACGAATCCTTCGTTCGAGAAGTTGGTTGATCCTCCTAATTGGTCGTATTGCGCTGGTTTGTCAATGGAAATCAAAAAAAATTAGAAGTCACTCTCATTTGATGGTGGGCATCTTGGAACTCACCTTGGATGACATGTTGAGCGTGGACAGCTTCCTCTGGGGTCTTGTACTTGATGAAGAACACATCGGGCTTGTTGGGGCCAGTTGGAGCTGGGGTCACCACATCGGCGGTAATGTCTAAATCGTTGGTCTTCTTGGAGAGCACGTAGACTGCTGTTTTTTCCTCAACTGGAGCAACATTGGCAATGATCTTCGCCCTGGTTGATGTCGACGATGGGGCGTTAATGAAGAGCACGCGGTAGTTCTTCTGTGGGCGGCCAATTGTGATGTAACGAACGATCTGTTGTTCGTCATGTTCTTCTGGGGCGTTGTGCACATAGAAGCTTTTGGTAACGATTGGAGCTGCGAATTGCGCCTGTTGAGAGAAGTGGCCTCCTTCGAATCCAGATCCTATGCCAGAGCCGTATCCGGATCCAATTCCTGCTCCGTACCCCTGACTTAACCCAGTATTGAATCCAGATCCCAGTCCCCTGGCGCCCGAATCCCCACCAATACCGATGCCCGATGAGCTGCTCGTATAGCCTGATGACGAGCCACTCGATGAAATTCCACCCGATCCAAACCCACTGACTGAATATCCAGGCGACAACGAGCCCAATCCCGACGAAGATGAAGCAGCTCCGTTGCTGAAACCTCCAACGGTAACACCTGACGCTGCTGGTACATAGGAAGTCGATGAAACCGGTGGTGACAAAAGATCAGATCCACTATTGTAATCCGGATGGTAGTGATATCCTAAGCTGACATCTGGTCGTGCATATGCCAGTGATGCCAAACAGCATGCAAGTACCTAAAATAGAAGATCCACTTAGAAATCACCGTCTTGGCGAATCGTCTGTTTTGTCTTCGTCCTCTTACTAGAAACGTGTTCATCTTGGAGTTATCGCTACAAATCCTGAACTAAAACTGATAACCTATCTTGGGCTCTCCTTCAGTTTTATACCGCAGCAAAAAGTGAGAAATTAATTTAATTAAACAGAATGAACTCAGTAAAAATCATATTATGTCACACAAAATCCGGCTGCATTATCGACAAATTAGTTTTCCTTCAGAAAATAACTATTTTTACCAAAAAAACAGCAACAAAAACTACTGTCGAAATGCCAACTCTCTGTGTCTAGTTAAGTGTACTAATTGATAATATAGCAATAAAAACCGACCACAAAGGTGCAAATTTCTTTCAAACTGGTCAAGTGTGGTGTTTCCCCACATTTTTGTCGAGAAGCTCCGTTTTGTTATATACCTTGTGTCAAATGACACCAATTAGCGAGTAAAGACTTTATGAATCTTTGGGACTGAGTGTAATTATGATGGTAACTGACTCATTTTATCATTTTATGGCCTGTTTCGCTAAAAACACTTTTGTTTTGTAATTTGTTGTTAAATTGTCGCCCTTGTGTATTTGCAGACGGTTGGCAGGCGCTTCGAGATGGAAGTCGTCTTCAATTTTGGGAATATCGCAAGGCCTTGGTGTACGTTCAGACACATCATGGAGTTTTTCCATATTTCAAGATGTCCGTGGATAACAGGTGAGAATGTTAATAAAAAAGAAAAACTTTGAAAATTGCTTAAATTTTCTGTTTAACCTTCTGTAGATACAACGAACCCTATGATTATATAATTACACTCGATGCCGGCGAAGTCGGACTACCGGACGAATTTTTCTACAATGCGGATAACAATGACGAGGTATTTTTTTTTTTGTCTACATTGTGGAGCTACGTTTCTGTCCCTTAAAATATAAATTTGCTGTTTAAAAGTACGTGTAAATTCAGTAACGCATCACTGGCATCATGATTCTCATAATGCTTTGCAAAATGTTCATTATTGCAACTATTGGCATCACTTTCAACGTCAAGTGTTCATTATTGCAAATTTGATCAAACCGATGCGCAAAAATAACGAAAAAAAGCATCACAGAAATACTTGATTGACTTGCGCTGTTGATTCGCCGGAAAAAAGTAAGAAAAATGTCGGAAGCGAAAGAAAAGAAACTAAATAAACATTTTTATCAATAGGTACATTTCAAATATTTAAAAATACTGTTTTTGGACTAAATCGACTTAAGCCACTTTACCTCTTGAGAAATAATTGGTTCGCCATTTAAACTTGCATCGCCAACTTCATCACCTTCACGTGTTGTTTTCGCATCAATATCTTATCTAGCCAATACCAAAATTCATAAAAATTGGTTTTGCGATCGTTAAAAGGTAGAAATCTTATTTTCGCATTTGCAATATTAGGTTTATATCAAAGCTACCCTAATGACAACTGACAACAAAACTATAGGCCTTTTTTATTATGCTCAAATGATCTATATAGGTCATGGATTTCCATGGTTTACAACAACAGTTCGATCACGTACTGTTGTTGCAAACCGTGGAAATCAATGATCTATATAGATCATGTGGGTAAAATAAAAAACGCCTTATGTTTTGAAATAACAAAGTGATGCCAAATTTGTATATAGTTATTTTGCGATCACCTTACGTAGAAGGAGAATGATGTGACTATAGCATTTGAATATCACAAAAGTGACTATCATCTTACGGGACTCCACCCCTGATCTGATAGGTAATACGCCCACACAAAATGAGGTTAAGTGGATCCCAAATGTTTTGTTCATAAACTAACAAACTGAGTATTAATAGACCGTCAGCTCCAGAGCTCCTTTTGAAAATAAAATTCTCCCCTAGTTTTCCTATTTGTGCTGTGAAGTCTGGTGAGCGGTTCCGCACAGCAAAACCACACGACTACCGAAACAAACAGCGTAGAGTTGTGGCGTGATGTCGTGTGTATATTCGGATAAGTAATGCCAAAATACGGTTCAAAGCTTTTTTTATGAATATAATGGCAAGTTGAATGAAGCAAAGTAAAATTTCAAAATATTTTCGTTAGAATAGGTACAGCTTCTATTACGTAAGCTGCTTTGCAGTGTTTCATTCACAGAAATAAAGTAGCCTATCTAATAATAATATACTTATATCTATAATATATATACTATAATATCTTGAGTATTAAAAGTTTTGCAACTATTTAATGGGTATTTGTTGACATATCAAAAAATCAAATACATGAGGGCATTTGACAGCAGGTAAACCTGTGGTATCGTGATCAAAATCCGATAAAAATATTTTCCTTGTCAGCAATGCAAATCAGATTGCTGAATAGAAAACATTCCGAGGGAAATGTTATTCCCGATAGATGTAAATATTTTGTTTCCAGTCACAACATTTTTAATCGCTGCTCTTTAACTTTTTTTTGTATTCAGAATTTTCGATTTAAAATCTTTTATGTCAGGTGTTCATTTCATGTTCATTTTCATTTAATAGTTAATACTATGTACATGTTCAACCCTTAGATATACGAATACGAAGCTCAATTCTCTATTAAAGTGAAACAAGACTCATTAGGCTTTAGCAAGAAACATTTGTAGTCTCGACTTTAAATTTACAAAAGCTCACAATTGCATAACTACGAAAATTTAGAATCGAGACTAAAAATGTTTATTGCTAAGGCCCATTGTTCGTGTTTAATTTGTTGGTTAAACTAATATTTAATTGTAGTTTTTTTGGGTGTGTAATTAACAACCGTATAATAAAATGTTTTCCCTCATGTTCTTCTTGTATTAGATTTATTTAATGACTTTAATCTGTTCCCCGATTTATTTAATTTATCTTCTCATATACCTTGGCTTACACGTTACACCTACATAGATTGAATTCATTGGTACCTGACTAGCTGACCTAGCTGGCTACAAGTCGCCTAGTTCGAAAGTTCGGACTAAAGTGCTAAACGTATTAAATATTTTTTTCCTATTGTGGTGGCTGCCGCTATTATGTCCTTTCTGACTTCCTTACTAAAAAAGAACAGTCCATTGTCCTCTTTTTTGTAAATGTCCTGAAAATGTAAATTTTTTTTAAAATGTAAAATCCCTTTTCGAAAATTAAACACCTAGTGGAGGGCGCTGGCAATAAATGCAGTAATTTTATTAAATTATGTCGTAGTGCTTATTGCTTAGTTCTATTTAGTGACTCGAACAGAAATGTGTACAAAAGAAAAAGTTTTAGAGTTCCGGAGAAAAATGCGGATCTACTCCTTTTCCTTGAAGCTTGCTCTACTGTCTAGCACAAGATTTTCTCAATCTAATTTTGGGCCAGAGTCGTTAGGGTCTTCAGATAAGCGGAAAATAGTTTCCTTTTACTTTTTCTACTATTGCAAATTCTCCATGTGATAATTTATATATTTAAAAAAATGTCAGTATTGTATTATTCTTCATTAAACAGACCCACTGTGCTTTTGGAAAACTGTCATCTGTCATGAATTTTTGATATATGAATTGACTGTATACATATAATTTGTTTTCAATACACTTATAAGAAAGAAAATTCTTTAAAGAAATGATCACATAAATTTCAAATAGGCATTTAAGAAATAGACTGACTGTATAGAACGAATACAAATTGATTTTTGAAACCCTAAATCCATTAATATTTGTTGGAAATAGACGAGTATTTTTTTAATATCAAAACAATTTATGCAGCGGTCAAAAGCATTTTCGTTACCAAAATCAGTTCGAATATTATTAAAATTTAAGAAATGTATCTAAATGTTTAATCGATTTATACCACATGTACCAAACGAAAAAATTTAGAATTATTTAGTCGATTGTCGACTGACATTTACAATCGGTTCATTTTGTAGGAACGAGTAGAGCCTGTTTTTTTTTTTTTTAATAATCGAGGATCGAGGAGCACAAATAGGCTTTTTTTTTCACTAAAAATATTGTTTTTTGAAAAAATTTCAACTAATATTTTTTATCGGAACATATGAACTGACATTAAAACAAGCTGAAAAAAAAACATCTTAAATAGTGACAAAACGAAGCAATTTTTCTTAAAATTTTTTTGTGAGCAGTCCTTAAAATAAATTGGTCTAGTGGGTTCGGACGGATAAAAGCGAAATTAATAAGGTTCCGTTTTTTCCCTTTGGGTACCGAACCTTAAAAAATACATTAGCTGCACCAAATATTCAGCTAGTTTTTAGATGACCACATCATTTACACATACGACTTCTTCTGTAAATTTTTAGTGTCTAAGCTTTCATAAATTGTACTTAACAAAATTGTTGTTAACAAAAATTCACATAGAACACTGCATTTCCTATTGATAATGATTACTGTACATTTTCCAGAGTAAATGTATTATTTTCAGCCGTTGTCTTAAAAATACTTGGAGAAAATACGAATAAAAATTGCAGCTGCTATATTAAAAGCTGTACTTGCCCGCCTCTCTCCGTGCCTTTCCTTTCTTATTAAGTGCCACACATCTTTCGCAAAGTGCTTTATTGCATGTGCACTAAAAATATGCATTTTACAGCTTAGCTCCGAGAAATAGCGTCTGACCATTTTTTTCTTGCACGAGAGGTAAAAGGCTGCTTTTTCATTGCTGCCACATTGTGTAGAATTTTTTCCAGCAGGCAACATAAGCTCATTTACAAATAATGTCAAGGCACAGTATTTTTTAACGATTTTGTTGTATTTAAAGTTTCACTCCCCATTTTCCTATCCCTCATATTTTTCGAAAAATGCTTTGCTTACCCAATACACATCAAAGTTCTAATGTCGTTTTCCATTGGTTTCACTCGGGGATCCACTCATTCTGTAATCCAATGGAACAAGAAAACTGCTTATGATTAAATCCACAAAAGTATTGGGCACATTCAAGAATCTAGTTATCTTAAGTCGACTAGATTGGTCTGTATGAGATGTAACCTGAACGCAAAAACTAGATTGGTCGGGAACGTCACTTTTTCTACTGTCGTTTTCCATTGGTTTCACTCGGGGATCCACTCGTTCCGTAATCGGATGGAACTGCTTCTGATTGAATCCACAAAAGTATTGGTGAAATGCAAAAAAAAAATAATCTACGTCTGCTGTCAGCTGACTTGTATAATATACAAAAATTACACTTTTGTGAGTGCTTCTTGAGTACATTCTGACTTCAAATGGAGAAGCGAAATTCTCTTCTCAGAATCACCAGAAGAGTATTTCTTGTGCCAATGGAACGGTTTCAGAAGTGATTTTTTCGATTCCGGACTCTCCCGGATGCTTATTTTTACCAAATGCAAAAAGACATAAATTTCGCAATATTAGCTCGCAAGTGACGAGAAATAGCGGTGTTTGAATTTTTTTTTGTACGAAGGTTTCCTTTGTCTGATTTTGACCAAACTTCACATAAATACTTTTTCCTCTTTAAAATGCATTCATTCCGGGGACTGTGAATAATCTGAATATCCTCAGTGATTCAGCCGTGATGGTCAAACATACATGCGCAACAATGGGTCTTTGCAAATAATCATTTAAGAATATGATATGAAAAAATTTAATAATCGGGACGTTATTATCCAAATTTCCCGCCCAAGAAGTATGAATGCGGGTAATATTTGCCTCCTGGGTCGGGAAAATCGGCAATACCTCTGTTACACACAATTCCATTTATTTGCATGCAGAACTTTGCACCCTTTAAATTTTCAGAATGTATAGAAAGCCAAACATCTACTATAATAGCCTGATTCATAAAAAACCCATAATCTATATCTTCACAGAGTTCCTTTCAATTCAGACGATTGAGTGTTAATTACTAGACCAAACAAATGCTCACATTTTTATTCCAAAATACAGGGTTAGCTAACATCGTTAGCAAAAATCTGTACTAATTATCCATTCACCTTGAAGTAGTTTAGCTTTAAATTGGAGCAAGGTAAGGCACGCTCAGCAATTACATTAAAACCCTGACGTCTTCATATAGGGTCCTAATTAAAACTTCGATAGTTTGATCCAGTGGGACTACTTTTATCGTTAATCAAAGACATTTTTCGTGCATCTACCATCTAGTCGTGCTGTAGACAATTATCCGGGGGATTTTTGTTGAATAGAGTTATCGCTATTAGACCTCTCTTAGCTATACCTTGCGGAGATCCTCCTCAACAATTAGACACTTGGGAAGTCTTAACGTCAAAACCACAAAGAATTGACATCACTTTTAGATGTGATATGACATTGAAACAAGTGTGATGCTACCTTGATAAGGTCAAGGTAGTCTCTTCGTCACATGCATTTTGGACAGATGAAGTACAACCGTCTACACTTTGCTAATGGATGTAATAAATGAAACTCACTGGTTTTGGATTTTATTTCCAATCGATAACCTGTACGTTCAATCTTTTACGGACCTAAACAATGTAATTAGCACCCGATTTCATGTTTATGCCATAAATTGAAATCTGTGATACAGAGTAAAAATACAAGTGTTCGATTCAGGAACCACCTACAAGGCCACTTTCCTTTTTAGCCACAATATTTATATTGCATGCGGAAATCTTCTGTTATTTATTGCTGCCGGATGTCAACGAGGTAGCGTCTTAATAACTTAATTATCTGACCTCTTCAGTTAGCTTTCTATACTTTCAAATCGAATCAAATTTATTGTTGCTAACTTTTATTTATGAAATGTGTGGGTGAATGCCAAATGATTTATTCAATATTTATGCAATTACCCGCTGCCGCTGGCATAGTATTAGTAAGAGTGGTCAAAAAATAGTGTAACAAAAACATAAACCGCATAAGAGTGAAACTCTTCAGCTCGTTAATATTGATAATTATACGAGGTGTAGAAAACTGATATTTATGTAAATGGAATACGTATCTAATTTGGAAAGGATTTCGGGCGAGTATTGGACTAAACCTTGCAATGACTTTGGCATTGAGAAAATACGTTTTTACCCTATAGTAGGCGTTTTACTTTTTTAGTTCAGAGCACAACCTGAACTGTTATACAAAAAGGTCGTGTTTCTTTTTTAGCTCAGATACATCAGAGCTCAGAATTTGTGTTTCTTTTTTCGTTCAGAGCACGATCAGAGCGCGCTCTATGAGCTCAGGATAAATTGACTGATCATCCTGAGTGAAAAGCTGAATACACACATCCAGTCACATTTGACAGAAAAAAAAACAGGATAAACAAAATACTTGAAATGGTGGACAAACCTTGTTGTTCTGGAACTGAATATTAACCAATTTAATAAATAATAATTGATAAATATTCAATTTATACATATTAAGGGTTTTCCAATAAGAGGTGTTATTGTGAATGACCCGCCTTTTCGGTAGCTGTCACTTTTGAAGCTTTTATTCTTTGATATTTGACAAGTAGAAACTACGCCATTACTAAAAATGGAACGATACACGCTTCAACAACGCATTGAAATTATTAAAATTCACTACAAAAATGCAAAAATGGTGAAAATCTTGCAGTCACAGTCCGCAAAACTAAAGCATTTTTTGGTCGTCGTGAAGCATCTTGTCGGACCGCAATACAGAAATTGGTGGAAAAATTCGAGCTGTTGGGACAAGTTAGTGTTGTGAAGAATAAAACCCGTGCACGTCGGTCAAGAACAACTGATAATATTGCTGCTGTAGCCCAAAGTGTTGAAGAAAATCCAGGTTTGTCCATTCTTCGTCGTTCTTTGGAATTGGGCATTCCACAAACGTCATTACACCGTATTTTACATAAAGACTTGGGTCTTAAGGCTTATAAAGTTCAGTTAATACAAAAACTCAAGCCGGCCGATCATCAACAAACGAAACCATTGATCTTTTACGGGAAAAGTTTCCGGACCGTGTTATCTCTCGAAGAGGTGATCACAATTGGCCACCGAGATCTTGTGATTTAACACATTGCGACTTCTTCCTTTGGGGCCACGTGAAAGATAAGGTCTACGCGAACAGCCCAGCGTCGATTCAAACCTCAAAGATAAAATTCGTGAGGCTATCGAGGACATAGGGCAGCCACTTTGCGACGGCGCTACGTGCCACACAGCCGAAGCTACACTCGATGTTTTGCGCCCTGTTTTTGAAGATCGCACTATCAGCCGCAGAGCTGTTGTCGTTTGGCCACCTCGGAGCTGCGATTTGACACCGTTGGACTATTATTTGTGGGGTGCCGTAAAAGATAAGTGTTACGCCGACAAGCCAGAGACGATTGAAGCTTTAAAGGACAATATTCGTGAAGCCATTGGTGAAATACAGCTGCACACAATCGATAATGTGCTTAAAAATTGGACCGATCGTGTAGGCTACTGCATGGCCAGCCGAGGCAGCCATTTGAATGAAATTATTTTCCATTATTAACCGGAAGGATCGTACTTTCAAATAAAAAAATACATTTGAGAAAATATTCAGTAGTTTTTTTTTATAGCATTTTAAAAAAAAAAAAGTTATTTGGCGGACCCTGTATAAGTTTTAGAAATGCATTATATTTAAATTTTAAGTGTAATGGCATTCAACACTATTTGAATTATATAAAGTATATTAAATATAGAATGTCAAATGAATTTCATAAATTAATTTAAACTATTGTTCAATATTGAATTATTAAATTATATATATAGATATTTATGAATTAAATCTAATCTAATGTAATAAAAGGTTCGGGATATATATATTTTTTTTTATAAGTGACTAGGCAGTAAGATTACTGAGGAAAGGTCAGAGTAAAACAAACTATACAATCACTTCAGCTATAAGAAGTTTGTAAGAAGTTTGCAGCATTTCAAATGCTTACCCAAGTTTCACAAAATTGGCCCACTTATGGCGGGATGTACAGTACATTTGTAGATCCGTCGGAATCAAAATAAAACTACTAAAAAGTTTGCTTTAAAAAAATGTTTCATAGAAGAAAAATAATTTCTTGAATTATAAATTGATTAGAAGATTAAAAAAGAAAATTCTTGTCAGTGCAAAGGATCAACAGCGCCTGTTTGAACTATAGCCAACTTATGAATTTTCAGTGACGTGAGAAAGTATCTACTTTTTATTATTGAACATTGCCCTATATTTATAGGTTAAGAGATGTTGACATAAAAATGTTTCTTACATAAACTACCTAGTTGCAAAGTATTTTTTTTTAATTTTATCTTCTCCAGGTTGTTGCTGCTTACAAAATGCTGTTACGGGACTTCGCTATTAACATGGGTAATAGATTTTGAGTAAAGAAAATGTATCTACCCAACAAACTCTCATTGAAAATTTCCTTATCGTAATTGCAGGAGTTGTTACGCAAGAAGCCGAACTGTTTGCTGATGAGATTTTCCACTACGAGAAACGTATTGTCAATAATATTCTCTCAGTGCAATCAGGCAACGAGAGGCGCTTGAATGAAATCAAAACAATTCAAGAAATCAAAACTATAGCTCCATCGGTAAGTAAGTAAGCAAATCAAAAGCCAGATCATTCTGCTAATCTTCTCTCTGAATAGCTTCCAATTTTTGAGTCCTTGCAAGCGATATTACCACAAATAAAAATCACAGATGACACAGAAGTCCTTGTGCGTGACGTGGATGTCTTGCGTGAGATGTCAATTGTCGTTTCCACTTCGGACAAAAAGTAATTGCCTTCAGATTTGCTTGCAAGTTACTAATCATTATTTTTAATATTGTTAAGGCCCTTGAACAACTTTATTATTTGGTCGCTGGCGAGAAAACTCCTACCTCATCTGTCCAAAGAATACAGGATTCTCACTGAGAATTTTAATAACGCAATTTATGGTAAGATCGCTGATTGGGTTTTATTCGGAAATATACATAACTGTGGTTTCTAGGACGATCTGCGACATACCCCCGTTGGATGGTCTGCACCAAGATAGTGCGTGACTGGCTTCCATTTTCTGTTGACGCACTTCGTGAAAATCCAGACCTTTTACGGGTAAGAGCAAGTTTGAAAATAATTCTTTACAGCTTGATAATGTCGGTCTTTTCGCAACAGACTAGCGACGGTCAGATGAACTTCGTCAGACAAAAGACGAGCACATTTCCCAATAAAACATACGGCAATGATGAGTTTCTGCGATTGATGTTCCACACGTTGAGACACCAAGTCCAGACATCGATTGAGGAAGCCGACTGGATTAAGCGTTCCCTAAAAGATTTTATCATCGAAAAGGTTTTTAAATCAAAAAACTGTTTTTTTTTTTAATAAATGTTAATGGTTATGTTTCTAAACCAGCTGGCATCAACGAGGCTTCAGATTGGAATACCTACTGAAATCCTTCAAACTAAGTCATACATTAACGAGTACTACAAGGGGCTGATGCTGTACAATCTGTACTTTGCCGATCATTTAGAGTCAATTTGGAGTTTCAGAAAACTTAGAATGCAGGACAAACTAAAATCGCCTAACATTGTTGATATGTAAGTATGTCCGCGGATGGCTCGAAATCCAAACAATTCATCCACTTGTTGGGAACTATATGAATTTCGTTGAAGTCCTCTTTAAAATCTCTGTAGCGACAACAGATAAGATTGTTTGAAACACATATTCCTTGTTGCAGGATAATATTAGAAATGTACGCTGGCGATGAGGTACAACTGGTGTCCTACTCAACAACGCTGAACATGATTTTGTTATCCAAGCAACTGACACAATCCAACTATTTTGACTACAGATTTCCAATGTAAGTTAGTCGGCTTTCTATGTCCAAAGCAGTATACTTACTAAAATTGTATTTCCTTTCGCAGACCTGTAAATTTTGCACGAGTTGGCGCGGATATTGTTGAAAAACTTGTCGAAACAGTGTCTGTTTTTGAGAAACAGCACCGATGGGCCGCCAAATCGATAGACTCCAATGCGGACAGTGTTTTCAAAATCGAAGCACATTGCATCGCAGAACTGGCCACGGACATAGATCTCTCAGACAGAGCTTTAAGTTCCTTCCATACAACAATGAGTGCAGCGAGAATTACAGCAAAAGCTCTTACTAAATTCATCGAGTCGATAGATGGCGGTGCACCAATAATAGGTGCTTCCATCGATCCAAACTTGACCTATGAAAATTTAAAACTCACCAATCGTAGACGTCTGCCCGGTCTGCGATCGTTGAATGAGAATGAGATCTTCACATTAGCCTATATGCAGAAACATTGCAGCACTCCCATAGCTGACAAGAATTATGCAAGGATAAAACCACATGTGGAGAAAAAGCTTGCGGAAATGTATTTGTAAGTTTGAGTCTATAACTGAGTTTAGTAAAAAACACAAAAACACAAACATTTTTTTTAGGTTCAATGCAACATGGCGTCATATTCAATTCTTGCCAAGATCTACCGATTGCTCTGTGAATGAAGTGGCATGTACAAAAATCTTATAATGAATATGCGCAACTCTAAGATGACCAGTAGAAAGTATTCTCATAGCGTCAGTTTTGTAATGTACAATGCCCACACAATGTTTCAATTTAATTTATAAGTTTAATTTGAATAGTATTTATAATATTTGTATATTTTATGCAAACGAAAATGTCTAGGTCATACGAATGTTGAATATTTGCTAATAGCTGTAAGATGTCTAAAAGCTGTTTTATTTTTAAAGGAACAGACACATAAATGGAATGAAATTAAAGTAGACTGATACTTTGAATAAAGTTAAAAAGACGGTGCAGGAAAATAACTTCACGGGCAATAACTTCACATGGCAAATAACTTTAACTCGAGTGGGAAATAATTTCACTTTTTTATGTGAAGGTATTTCCCACCGAATTACTTCACCACTAATTTTGTGAAACTACTTAATTTTAGGTGGGAAATAATTTCACGTATTTTGTATTTTATGTTATTTCCCACTGAAAGTGGGGCAATTACTTCACCACAAATTTTGTGAAATTATTTCCCACCTACAATTTGAGAATTTTGTCAATTCTATCGGGAAAACAAAAACCAAATCGAATTATTTATAAGGATTTTGGATACTCCCACCCCCAAACAGCGTTCCTAAGCAGGGGGTGCAGCAAGCTTAATTATACACTGCTTAAAAATTATTGGGGGCTTACATAATGTCGCCGGGTGATATTATTTCCCACAAAAAAGTTATTGACCACTTTAAGTGAGAAATAACTTCAAATGAAAAAAGTGGAATTATTTCTCACTCGAAGTGATGTTATTTCCCATGTGAAGTTATTGCACGTGAAGCTATTTCCCTGCGCCAAAAATACGTCACACACTAATTTACATGAATTTAATGTAGTTTATGTTTTGAAGGAAATTCTCGTTGAAAATCCGAGACAAGTGGACACGAGTTAATGCATTTTATTAATTAATGCACATTCAACATTGTATCCCTCTATTCTTAGAGATCCTGATCATATTTAGAGTTCAGGCTAGATTTTACGAACTCGGAATGGCGGCATTTTTCATTAAAAATCACCCATTGGGCCGTATGAATAAAACGTAGCAATTACTTTTACTCAAGAGAAATGTCAAAATCGAAGCATTTAATATATTTCGTATGAATAAAAACCAATTTGAGTTAGTTCCAACTTTTGACATGTTCGAAAAGCGACGGCACTGATGATTTACTCAGATCGGTATGAATAAAACTTATCAGACAAAGCAAATGCTATGCAAATTTTGAGTCTGCTATTTAGTTGACTCAGACCTTTTGCTAATTATTTTGTACGCACATTTTTTACAAAAAGCAATCCAAGCATTGTGAATTTGCGATGTTTTGTTTATAAATAGTTAAATTAAGTTTTGTTCGTGCAGGAAAACCAAACAAAACATGGATGCGCTAAGTTTTCAAATCATATACCTGTTTTACCTCTCGTTGTTAACGTTCGTGTTAATAAAAATTTTTTCGTTAAAATGTGGACATTTTGGATAATACCTTTTTAAAATGATAATTTTGAGACGCGTGGTGGTGCTCTTTCAAATATCCAGAAAATTAAATCTTTCGTAAGGTATTTAGGAGATCCGGGCTTTCGGGTAAACATTTTAAAATTCATGGCAACAAGTAAAAAATGTATGTGTTTAGGTTGGTGTTGGAGAAGATCTTGGTCTTCATCAGTCAACCGTTTCGTTAACTAAATGGTATGTGTGTCAAAAAATAGTTAAACAAGCCGATGATATCCAATATTTTCCGATAACGGATGAAGAAATCAAACATCACCAAGTGATTTGGCAAATAAAATGTATGTTTCCAGGTGCAATTGGAGCTATAGATTGCTTTTGATAGTTTTCCCACAAAAAATTGAAAATAAATTCAAAATAAACAAGCCACCGGACAGTTATCACTTGTCAATTTTGACAGAAATTGCAAGGCAAGGACATGTACAGCGAAGTAAATGCTATGTTCGAATTTTCGAACTTACTTTAGCAAACTAGGTTTTTATTCATACCGATTCAAAGCAATTGCTAAGGGCTTTTACTTTGCTGAAACCTTTTACTCAAAGCAAATGCTAGTTTGTATTCATACGACCCATTGTGACCTACAAAATATTAAGGTTGACGGCTTAAAATGATTATTAGTAAAGCCCATTGACATTTAACCCAAGGTGTTGTACTCACAACAGCGTTGAAATCAGTTGTAAGACTAGAGAAGAACTTACAAAAAAATTATCTACCATCGAGAAACAAGCGAAACAATATTTTTGGTAACGGACTTCATCGGATTATGGTAGATTATAAGGCAAGGAAAATCAGCTACTTGGAAAGTAAATGGAAACCAACAAACTTCTAGCCATTTAAAAAAAAAATTGTATCGTTTTTGTATAGTTACATCTTCAATAAATTTTATTTCAAATATCCCAGTAGGTAGTAGGTACCCAACTGCAGTCAAAAGGTTTGATGAGCTCACTGATCAGTTTGATTAAATATCAAGTGGTATGTTCAAGCTGAGTTACCCGTGAAAAGACGTGTCTGTTTAAAGTGAGTAAGTTACAAAACTGCAGCTCTGCAAAGAGACCCATTGGAGAAGATCTGTGGCAATATTCTTATCAGGCACTTCCTTTACGGTCCAGAAAAGTGTCAATATGTTCATAAATTGTGACAGTAGCTAGTTCAAAAACTGTATAAAAAATAAGACACACTTTTTTTTTTTTTTTTTCAATTTATTTTTTCATAGAGGAATGTGTGGATTGATTTTTATTCGCAGCGATTTTTAACGGTTATAAAACATTTTATAATCTTAACAACGGTATTTAATAATAATAATCATAATAATATATATAATATATATTATTTTATTAAATAATAATTTATATTATTCATTTTATTCAAAATTTGTTTTGTTTTTTTCTTTCTGGCGCTTAATAGTTAATAATAAATTTATTTACTTTTTTTTTTATTTTGTTTTATATTAATATTTATAATTTGTATGCTTTCGCATTATTGTGTTCTCCTTTTACATCTGTTAAGTTTCATACATAAAATTAATAATTAATAAAAAAATTAAATCAAAAACATTAAACAAATTGATTAGTTAAGATTTGCTTATTTTGTTCGTATTTTTTGTTTTTTCTCAATTTTTGTAATATTTTACTTATCGAATGCACTGCTTTTAATATTATCATTTTCTGATGAACGTTGTTGTTTTTTTTTTCCTATAACACTTGCCGTTGATGTTTATAATATGCTTTTGTTTTGAAAAATATTTAAGTATTCATTTTTCGCCATGTTCTTATTTTTGGAATGATTTTCGATTTGTTGTTTGGTTTTCATTAAATATTTTTGTTTTTCAATTTACCTACTACAGTTGAAATACGCTTTCAAAGGTTGAAATATGTATGCGTCCTTCTGGCGAAGGGGAATGTTTTTTGTTTTGTTTTTAATTACACCATCTATATCCGATTTTCTATTTCTACTTCATATACCTACCATTGTATTTGTGGTTTAGTTTAATTGTATTCATATTTTGTTAGTATTTAATTATTCGTCTCTTTGAATCAATTGATGTAATGTTTTTTATGCAGTAGAAATATCGTCGTTTATTTCGAATGATTTCGTAAATAGGCTGAATGAAATGACTTTTAATTGGCTTAACCAATTGGACATATTTTATTTTTTGTATACAAATTGAATATTGAGGGGGAGATACTAAATGAAAATATCAACCAAAACAATCGGATTAGTCTAAAACTGAAAGAAACAGAAAATCCTATTCATTCGATGAATGGAAATTTATTTGCTTTTTTCTCATTTAATTTTTGTTAATATACTTTTAAATTTATTATTAAATTAATATTACTACTATTTCCAGTCTTTGAATAATAAATTTGTTGCTAATGATAAGTTTTTTTTCTATATATATGTATATATATATTTATTTTTTTTATTTTATAAATATATGTGTTTTTAGCTTATTCAGCGCTTCGACGTACGTTTCGAATTTATTCGGCTTTTGTATTATTGCATGTTTGCTTTTTTTTATTTGATTGAAGGGAACTTAGTAGAAAATTTGTTTAGCTTTGCCTGTTCGTTTAAGTAAAGCCAAGCATTCAAAAATAAAGTGCTGGAGATACTAAGATAATGAGTATCTGTGAAATCGTTTTTATTTTCTATCGTTCATAATTTTTTCTTTTTTTATTCTACAAAATCATACTATTTTGGCGTATTTTTGTTTTGTTTTTGAGTGTAATCTTGTGTAAGTAATTATTCTTGTTGTCTTATTTCATTTTATATTTGTTTTTTTTCTGTAAGCTAATGGAACAGGTATTAAAATTGAATAAGAGTGCTTTAGCACTAGTTTTACTTTTATTTTATTTATTTTTTTTCGTTTTTCATTGACGTTCTTAATTAAAGCAAGGAAGATTATGAGTTAAAACTTAGTCAAAATAAATGTTTTTTTTAAGTACATATTTCTCTTCTATTCTTTCGTAAATTTTGTCTTAAGTTTTTTTTTTCTTGTTGTTTTTATTGAGTGTTGTTTATTTAATTAAAATTTGTTAACTATACTATGTAATATGATGAAAACAGAAGTTTTAGGAAAAGCATTGATCATTGAGTGTAGTAATAAGTTAATTTTTGCAGGTACAGTATGGGTACGGTGGCCATTTTTTCAATCACATAAACTAGGACTTTTTTTAAGTAAGAATACCTATACAGTCAAAAATGGTTAAACCACATTTTAACTACCAAAATTTGTAGGTTCTTGTAGGGTTGATAAAAGGAATTGGCTTGATCTTTCGAAATCAATACAAGTTACCATCTAACTCCAGCTTTGTACTACTTGAGAAGGTACTTACTCTCAATCTCGTATATTTCTTTTGGTAGGAAGATGGTCTTTAGTGGGAAAAGACGACATTTTAGAAAAAGAGGACAATGTATTGTTTTCTTTTACTAAAAAATCAGAGGGGACATAGTAGCGATAAAGAGGACGAATGGTCATCGTAAGTATGGGTCATGAAATGCTTAGTACTGCATCAGAACTATTGGATTGAAACATTAAACAGTATCTTTAGGTGTTTGTTTAATCTGCAGCTCAGCTGAGTGTTTTTCGTAGTTCTGAAAGCCTGCAAACAGAGTAACATGAAAGTGGATACAAAGCGGAAGAATCTTATTTTTTCGCCAATGGAAACCTTTTCATACCAATATTCTCTTGTAAGCATTGTTCTATGCACACTTTTATCTTCTGAATGAAAGGATCACTCTTATAATGCGCTTACGAAAATTGACTCCGTGCCCAGAAAGCGATACTTTTAAAATAGGAAGGCAGTTCGTGGTCGAGTAGCGAACTTTCTTGCTTACAAACTTTTGCTTGCAAAGCACATTTCTGAAGGTTATGAACGAACAACTGCGTAGAAATGGAATCAACAGCACAATAACAGAATCAGAACGATTCTGACAGCTGCACAAATGTGCTTGAAATTGCGCAATAAATTAAACTCAACTAGGTACATTATTTTATAAATTCTCTGCTTAGCATTGTTGCCAAGTCATGCATTTATGAACTCTCTGCTAAGCACATCTTGCTCAATATTGCATTTTTGAATGGGCTCTTTTAATGAAGTTCTATAACTCCTAAAACAGTTTTTTTTACTGAGCCAAGTAGTTTTCATTATTTATTTTATTCATCTTAAGGTACTCTTACTCTTAAAATGTTACGAACGAATATCAAAAATTTTGTTTACTTTTTGCAATTTTCCAATCGTGTTTGTTTCAGAGTTTGGCCCCTTATTTAGACAGTTTTTTTTTTACAATTCTTCATGTACCACATCATTATTATATACTCTGTGAATAGGCCCGCCCACTTAAGTATGTATGTACGGATAAAAAAGGTGAACCGATGTTCAATTTAGCAATTTTGGATGTAGTTGCTAAGTGTTTCAATATTATATGAAGATTGCTTCGTTTTATTTCAGACGTAAGAATGTTGTATCATACAGACATGACCACCCAGTACCTGTCACCGATATTTAATTTTAACTTTCACACTCAATAAAAATATATTAAAAAAAAATATTCAAACTCAAAGAGAGAAGGAAATAAAATCGATATGTTGATTTCCTTATTCAATAAATTCAATAAAACCTAAATTTAATTTAAAGTCGGTAAATGAAATAAAAATAAACAAGTGGTACAATATGTTTAAGATTTGCTTTTTTTTGTCAAAATTTCGAATCCAATCAGAAGAACATAAGACGAAGTAACCTCAATTGATATGCATTTATGTATGTACGAAAATTCGCAATATTTATAGTTTTATGAATTTTTTTTCCTTTTGTTGAATGAAATGTAAAATTTGATCAAAATATTAATTTCTCAAACGCAAAAATAAGCAAGCTATTTGTTTTTTTTTTGTTGTTTAGTTATTTTCCGCGGTCTTATAAAATAAAGAAATAAAAACAAAAAAAAAAAAGGCTAACATTATTTACATTTTATACAATACATATATTATTTTATATGCACACTACTAACTCTAATATATAATCTGAATCTATTTACAATCTCTTTATTTTTGGTTTTATTTATTAATTTCTGAAAAAATATATATTATATGTATATTTATATGTTTATGTATATTTTATAAATTAATTCATAATCTATTTGTAAGCGTTTTTGTTTGGTTGTCGTTTTTTTGTGTATTTTTTTAAGTTTTTTCCATTTTTTAATTTTATATTTTGAGCTTTTCTATTTTAAAGAATCGATTTTCTACTGAATTCACAAAGGAAAGTTAATTAATAAAACTAATTACAAAATATACACGTAAGTATGTAGTTTTCTTGAATGTCTTAAGGATCGCAAAGCGAAAAAGTTAATTTACTTTTAAAACCTATATTTTTTTTATAGAAGGTGGAAGAATTACTTCTAAAGTAATGGAAAATAAAGAAATAATAATAATAATAATAAATAAGTTGTATATACCTTTTTTCGTGCATTAGTTCTACATTAAAACTACTACCGGATTGATGTCTTTGCATGCGGCTAATAGTTCTATATTATTTAGTAAGAAATAAATTAAAAAAAAAACACAACTTTTGTGCAATTAAATAAGTACAACTAAATAAAAATTATTTATGTACTAAACAAATCTACGGACGGAGTAAAATTGGTCAGTTCGTTACAGCACCGCGTGTTGACAAGAAGTTTTTTTTTATATATTTTTCTTGTCCAAAATTTAAGCTGTGTGTTTTTATAACTTAATGTATAATAAAACGAAATAATTAGTACCTACGTAAATGTATATAAGTGTCATATACGTATTAAAACTATTTTTAGTTAGTAGACAAAGTCTAGTATTTCAAAAATAAAATTCTAGTAGTGTAGATTAACATAGTAGAAACAATATGTATGTAAAAAACAAAAATCGATTAGGTACGCTATGGAAATATCTGTACATGATTTACTATTTTGTGGATTAATATTCAGGTGTGAATTTTTATTCATGCTTGATTTTAAAAATGATTGTATACGACCAAATGATTCCTATAAAAAGAATGTTATTTTTTGTTTATGGTTGCAACAAACTTTCCTTAAAGTCCGAAAACTCACATAGAGTAGTTGAAGCACTTGTGGCCTAAGCAACAGTCGGAAATTACAAAGCTACATACGTACTTCAATCTAATATTTCTATGTATGCATGTCAACAAACAAGTATTATATTAATATCTAAAGTCTTTTTAAATCTGCCGTCGTAAAGCCGAATTTTGAAAACTTTCTCTTCATGGATGGGTACGAAAGTTGAGTTTTGCATAAGACAATTTCCACCTTAAGAATTCGCCTCTATAAATGCCAGGCCCACATTTTTTAAGAGCTTTTTTAAAAGACAAGAGTACTCCCACTCTTGAAGTTAAACGGACATTGTGTGATAGGCTGATTCCCACAATGTGAGTCTCTACAAATCAATTTATTATTTATAATTTTTGTTGAAGCGTATATCTTTTGAAGGAGTGTTTCACTGATTTTTGCCTTGAATAATATCTAAAACTTTACACTTAAGTAAATTTCAAGTCTCCTTTATACTGCCCACATACACCACTTGAACTGTAGGGCGCGGTAAATTGCTCATCGATTTGCTTTAAATTTTAGGACTTTAATCATGAAGTTCAGAAAACAAATATAAACAAGAGTTTCATTGAATGAACAAAATGTATTTGTTAAATTAAATAAAGTTTTCATCTTACAGAATCCCACTTCAGATTTAAAGCTCAGCTTACACAAAAATTGCGACGCGATCGGGATTTTCCGGCTTACCCCCGGCCAATAGTACTTACTAGGAGTGACGGTTAGAATATTTCAATCAACTTTTAAATTTGGTGAGCATATTGTTTGCTCGTATGCCAATAAAGACCTAAATTTGACGGACTTTCACCCAAGACTGGTTTCGATTATTATTATTTATCACCTCGATCGATGAAAACAGCAACAAGACGTCACTTCTTTACGTTTTTTGACGAAAAGATAATACTTCATGACTTACGAAGTAATTTAATTTTCATCGCCTGAAAATTGCTTACCAAACTCTAATGCGTCTGATCGGCGATACTGCAATAGTTGATGAAATAAAAAAATTAATAAAAAATAAAAAGAAAGAACATGATATCATTTTATATACTTATGATATTTAATTCGTAACAGCATTTCGATAAAACTATGACGCTGCAATATTACTGTCCTTTCGAAATCCAGCACCTTAATGTACGGTTGCAGGGTGTGACCAACATCCTTATTCTCATTAAAAAGCACCCTCAACGAAATATAAAGAAATAAAACCAGTAATTGTGAACGAAATGATGAAAGCTTCAAAAAACATAAAGAGTAGAACAAACCAATAGTTTCTCCATAATGCCATATCTATGTTTCATATATCGAAAATAATAAAACTCAAAATTGTACTTTGTTTTTGTTTTTTTAATTTTAATTAATTTAATTTTTTTCTTATCTTGGGTTTCTTTTTTAATAAAAATAAAACAAATTTAAAATGAATCTTAATTTACTTATAACAAAAATAACAATATTGAATTTTAGCATTAACAGGAAAAATATACGATTTCTTTTTTACAATTTTTAACAATAACAAAACCGATTTATAATCGCCAAATAAAAGTAATTTAATTAAAAAATAAATAAAATTAAAAAGAAAAAAACTTTAACTTTAATATATTTACAGTTTATACAATATTATCTTCTACAATTACATTGAATGTAATTATTTAATTTGAACACATTTATACTCCACAGAACATCGGTTGTGGCTTCATTTCACATTGTTGTTGATTTGTTTATTGTTTTTTTTTTTTTTTTTTTTTTTTTTTTTTTTTTTTTTATTCGTAGAGGATTTTGTATTCTTTTATTAAACAAAAGAAGAGAAAGAAATGTTAATAACCAAAGAAAACAAAAAAAGGACAACTATACAAAATAATAGTAAATCATAAGTTGAATAAGACTGGTGTGGATCACTTGAGAGTAGTAGTAGTTTTAAGTCGTCGTACCTAGGTATATACACATACGTAAAAATTAAACTTAAAATAATAGTTTATCACCTTAAAGAGAAAAAAAAGTTATATGCGATCCCATTTGTTTTCAATTTGAAATCCACCACAACTTTTGCACATTTTTTGTTTACCTATCTATCGTCCTGTATAACAAAAGGAAATTCAATCGAACAAAAGTCATATAAATTACAATGCAAATTTAACGAAACATTGGGCTTTCATTATTTTTCTTTTTTTTTTTAAATATCAAGACGAGTAAAATTTACATTGAATACTCTAAACATTCCATTTTTAAACATAATTTATATTAGGCTTGTTTTACTGTTTTTTTTTTTTGTTTTTCATTTTAATTTAAATATTAATTTAATTTTTATTCCTAGCCCCCGCGATATTTGTATCTTACATTTGTCTTGTGTTTTCTTTTTCTCATTTTTTTTTTATTGTATTGTTTAATTGATATAATATTATTTGTTTGTTAATACATTTGGAATTAGATAAAATAAAAATAGATTTTCTGATATTTTTGATTTCTAAATTTTATTTTATATTTAAACCAGTGATTTCTCGTTTTCTTTTCCTACAAATTGAAATTCATGGAAAGATTATATTTTTAACGTAATTATAGTTTTTTTTTTTGTTTTTTCTTTAATTTTGTATATGTTTAAAACTAATTGACTTTTATTGAGATAAGCTGAAAATATAAAAAAAAAAATATGGTAGACTGAAAATATTATAAAAATGAGAATATTTTATTTATAAGTCATTTTGTTTTATTATGATTCTCGGGGTTTATTTATGTTTATTAATTTATTATTACCTTTATTACTTATTAAAGTAATACTAAAATGTATTAAAATTGTTTATACTTGTTTTTTTCTTTTTTTTGTGGTTTATTTTCATTATCTACACTTATTTAAGATTGTTCTTTTTTTCTTTTTTCTTTACTTTTATATTGGTGTTATGTTACAAACTTAATTTCAAAAATTATTTAATATTTTTTGAAAATAAATACATTAATTTAACATAAAAACGTTTTATCATATTAAGGTACACAATTATTGATTTTTTTCATTTATACAATATTTAAACTGGTTCATTGAACGGATTTGTTATTTTTATACAACTTTCATTTAACTCCTTTTCTTTAAATATAATATCCCTCATCTTTATGGCAAGTTTTTCCCCAATCCAGTAAAATTAGTTTGTATTTAAAATTGAGTGAAATATTATTCTTTATTGTTTTTTTAATTGTAATAAATTTAAACTAAAAAACACGTCTATACGCCGCTGATAGTAGAAATTAAACGTTTGCGGTAAAAAATAAAAATAAATAAATTATAAAGAACAAAATAATTAAAGATTTCAAAATATTGAATCGAAAATTATAACTCTTTTATTTACACTTTATACATGGTTTACTGTGTAAAATACTCTGGTAATTTTGTTTTATTTTTGATTTCTTCTGTTTATGGGACTACAACTACTGTCCTGACAACTTTATACTGCTTTGCTTGAAGGGAGAAGCAAAGTGAGCGGAAGATAAGGCTGTTAATTTTCAATTATTGGCTCTCCTAAGTATGATTTCGTATCGCTTTTGGTAAATTGGCTGTTGGGCGGGGACAATATATATTCCAATTCATTGATTTTTATTAGTTCTTAAATCGTATCTACTTAAACGAACATACCTACTTCATTTATTTTTTAACACACTTTTTTCCAAAGCAAAAGACATCTTGATTTTTTTTTGACATGAGATCAATCACCTTATCTGGCTCCACATTAATATCCGAATGAACAGATATCATAGCAAGTGAGCTTTATCTTGGATTACCCAAAGCGCTTCGGGATACTGTTTTAATCCTTTTCATAGTTGAAAAGGTTCTTTCAACACTAGCTTTGGAAGCGTTGCCAAAACCGTAAGCAAGAAGTTTGTACATCTAAAGTAAGTAAGCAATTTCGAAAACATCGGTAGAAGGATCACTCGACGATATTTTTTCGCACCAAAGAATGTGCTCAGCTTTCACAACTGACAACGAAATTGCATTATCAAAGTAGCATGTTAGCTTTTCCATTTAGTTTACTCGCTCAACTGCAGCAAATGAATCTGTCCGTAAGATTTTGTATTAACGAATCTATGCATGGAATCAGTATAGACACTCTAAAATAGGCTTCAGTAGAAGAGGAAGCCTTCAAGACTTATTGAGATGCATTTGAAGAGCTCTAAAAAGTAAATAATACTGTCATGCCTTTTAATAAATCTTGTTTCACAAACAAAGTTTAAATTTTCAGATTTGTTGTTCAAATTTTCGGGGGTAGCTTCAGCCCCTCAAGCCCCCTCCCCCCTGGCCACGTGTCTGCTGCTGCGGTAACTAATATGTCATCACTACGGACAAGTTGTACCCGCTAATGAACAAATTAACTTTTAGGCAACTTCTCTATAAGATATTTCGTCTACCATAACTTTTTGGAGGTTTGCTCGCTTCTGGGAGGACTCCAAAAGTGTTCTCTTGCATACGAGTGTCCGTAAATTATAGTAATAGGAATAAAGAGATCCAAATGCTAGTAAGCTGGTGCCCTCACTTACAGTTTCAATGATACATGTTTGTCATGGTAAATTAACAAAAATTACAATCGAAAAGCAAAAATGGGAGCTGGAATGTACTTGACAAATATTCACCTTATCATATATTTCATAATATGAAACTAATCGATATCTTGTTACAATTGGTTTGGGAGGATCGCAGCCGGTGAAATGTAGATGTCATCCAAAGCTACTTACATACTCAGCTCAGATGTCAAATGATGAACTACATTCAGAGTTGTTCATGGATAGTTGAACTTGAGCATGAAACTTGCATTTCAACCGGTTTGTTAATTTTTAGCAATACGGATAACAGAATGGTATACAATGTCTTACTACAAATTTAAAAACGATTGAAATTTGAAAGTGACTTTTATTTGTGCATACGTCCTCCAAGGATTTGTTCCGTAAAATGTTCTTCCCTGAATTTATAATTGAAGCAACGATCGTGTCTTGCAGAGGCCGATGATATAACTTGGTTATAAGCCTTCTTTCTTGTTTTTCTCAAGAAGATCGATCCATCTTAAGGTTATATTGAAATCCCGCTCTTAATTATAACTATCCATAGCCATTGGTACGGGCGAGACTTCTGGAATGTTATGAAAGAAGTGGTACACTGCTAGGAAGTAAGCACCGCATAAAAAAGGTCGATCACAAAACGGTTACTCAATGTGCAGTAGGTGGATCGATGAGACCACCGATTTTGCCCGATCCTATTACTTGAGGACAATACAGACTATATTATAAAGAATTTATATTGACGGTCGTCATAGACACAACAAATTGGGTTAAGTTTCTTAAAAATTGTTGCTATTCATTTTTTTAAATTTCACAGCATATTCGAATTAGACTGCATATAAAAATGTTGAATTTAAAGTATTTAAATTTTATTGAAATTGCATAGAAATGTTTTCATTTTGCTTATCTGCTGACAGGGGCACGTCTTTGCTTAGCTTCTTTTGAGGCATAGATCTTGGAACAATATATAAATGACTTGCGGATTAAGCCCGCATGCCAATATGCATCTAAATATATTATACAATTCGTAAATATCAGATCAAATTGCTGGAAATGACATCAAAAGGCAACTCAACAATTCTTTATTCCCAGTTAATTTATTACTGGTCAATGGTTTAGCACTCAGGAGTTGCATAATACAATCACTAAGAAGGTCTTATTACACTACCCCCCCGTTGCTATTTTCGCCAGCATCATTTTCAACCCCAACTTATGTGTACATACCTCTGCATTGAAACTTAAAAAGAAAACATTTATTTAAATTTCACAAAAAAAAAAAGTTGTCAGGATAGCAAATTCAATTTTTGTTCTTCGATATAAGCGATATGCAACGATTATTATATATTTTGCAATTTATCTCTTCAAAACTATAATCAAAAAAATGTAGCAAAAATAAATCCAACAAAATCAAAACAAATCAACTGCTTTTTAAACAGACTTCTTAATGTGGACGGTATTCAAAGCTTGCGTTTAATTTAGTCGTTATTATTATAAAAATCATAAAATATGTCAGTCCATATAAATGAATTTACACAACACAACTTATTTGTAAAGCAGAAATTCAGGTAAACATCACTTTGTATATGATTTATTATTATTATATTTTTTTTTTCACGCTAATTCTGTAAACATTTTTCTATATCGAAGAACAAAATTTAAATAAATATAAGCTTCATTTATAATATTTCATTATTTGTCAATTTATTTATTTATATAAACTTTGTTTTAAATTGTAAATGTTTTATTCTAAATGTTGTTCATATAATTTAGTTGTTTTTGTTTATTTAAATACTTTTTGTGTTTATTTACCAAAATCATAAGAGCGTTCCATTTGCTATTTTTATTTCTAATGTAGCTTTTTGTTTTTTTTTTTGTTGTTGTTTCTTATGCAGTCGCATTATAGTTTTAGCTGTACTTAATATATTTCCTATATTTTTCAATAGAAAATGATGAATTTTTTGTTTTTTGTATTTTTCATTCATTTATTTCTTTGGTAGCATTACTTAACTCAAGTTAATTTCTCATTCGAAAATAAAAACAACAAATCAAAGTCACTTGTGTTCTTTAAATGTTTGCTTTTAATATTGTTTTGAGTTTTAGTAATATATTTGTACTTTATTTTACCAGTTTTTTCAGAAAGGGGTAAATAAAAAAAGCAAAAATTAAAACATGAAATAAAAGTTAGCTTTTAAGAGAAATAATTTTTGTTGTTGTTTCCAGAACTATAAGCAAATATTGTTATAAAATGTATTTTTGTTTGTTTAAGCTTAACCATCATCAAATAGTATGTACATTTAAGTTTTACAAAATATATATCAAATGTATGCTTTGCTTATAAATTTTCTTCCTGTTTTGTCTAGCTTAAAAAGCAAAACTAAAGATTGCCGTTGTAAGAAAAAATAAACTTATTTATTTATTGTGTTTAATAGTAACGTGTTGCTTAAAGAAAATTGGTCGAGATTTCCACAACCATAACTTGGCCAGCGGTTTTGTAATTTGAAATATTATTATTGCATTGGGCCGTATAGAAAATTTTCAAAAATATTATATTATAGCAGTTGTAAGAAGTTAGGCAAAAATATATGCGCAGCTTTCATTATTTACAATTAATAGTTTGCACAAAACTAAGAGCCATCAGAAATTGTATAGTATTTAAAATAAAAAATAGTTTTAATGCAAGAAATAAATAAAATTCCTCAGTCAACTATCTATATCTATAACTATCATGTTCATTCATTGAAATGCAATAAAATTATAATATTGGCAGGGAAGTTTTTGAACTCGTTTCTTAGCTACACATTTCCAGGGGTCTACGACTTGGAAAAATATCCGTTATACTGCGCACCTAGTCGGCCGTTAGTGACACAACAACGGTCTGTTTGAAAAGCTTAGCTTATTGAATGTAAAATTCTTTGAGTATTATATTTGCGGTCCGTCAGCATGTCTAAAGGCAAGACAAGAAGCCTGTATAAAGTGATTGGACGCCTTCAAAAGCGGTTTTCCAACAACACCCAATAAGACCAACGCAAATAAAAGATGAGGCCTATGACAAACAACAACTAATGTATACATTAGTCACCTCACCTTACATTGGAGATTGGCAAACTAGTACTTCAGGCCCCATCAGAACGCTGGTTTTCTGTTCAAGTTTTGTATTTGACTAGTACTCGAGTAAAAACAACTCCGGTGACAGAATTAAGCCAACCACACACTGATTGCCAGGTTTTCGGAGCTCTTCTCAATTTTTATATAAACAAAATCCTCTGATTTTGAAGACATAAGCGAAAAGTTTACCAAACAGACCGGTGAGTTTGGAATAACAAATGACACTCGACTTGCTCATTCACTCGAATTCAATATAATATCTAGTTTGTACATGTCAACTATTTAAAGTCTACAAATCTTGTAAAAATTCAAATAATTCTATTTCTTTTCAAACAATATGCATCAACTTTAAATAATAGTTCCACGCGTTGAACTTTTATTTATGTGAGATTCTTTTAAGCTCTGTCCAATAGTCGCATTGCTTGAAATCAGATCAGATCAGACAGACGAGGCTTTTCAACATTCGAACGAGTCTATCAAGAATGCATAGGTACGTATCTCGGAAACTCGTTAAGCGCTTAATCGAACTGAGTTGCTCAACTTAAAGATGGAACTTTGAGGCTACAGATTTGTTTATAAATTTTAAAGTTGAATACCAAAATGGACGCAGTTGGGTGAGTTATCGAACCACTTGAAGGATTTCTTCAAGCTTTACGAGTACCTATGCAACTGATACAATTACACAATTTTGTAAATAGATCAAGCGATACTAGCCCAGCAAGCTGCTGCTGCTTTGAACCATCTTACAAGGGATTTTTTTATTGGGACGGCTTATTTTCACAATTGGATTTCTACGATGTTGCGACAACAACCGTTAACTAATCGTAATGCTAATTATAGTAACCTACTATGCTGGTTTTGCCCAACAAAATCGTCAACAGTTGAAGCCATTCGGCAACCGTTAGCACGCCTGCAAAAATAAACACTTTTTAGTACGGGCTTCTGGGCTGTTCTACTTCCTCTACTTCTGGCAACCCAGTCACTCACAGTCACAATGAATATTGTTATGACTTTGATCTTTGAAACAATATTGTAAGAGAGTGATTTCAGAGCGTACATGGGAGCCACTTGCCGCTCTGCTGGCAAACACACACTTTTGCCGAAATTCGGCAACCATTCCTTCCAAAATTAACCAGTCAATTGGCCGTCTCGTTCGAGTTACGGTACGGGAAAGCCAAGTCAGAGAGTTTAGGCGACCTTAGGACAAACGTCGAATACTAAACCACTTACATATCACCTGATGTATGCGAAGAAGTCATGGAAAACAGAGTTCAGCGCATTTCAGAGTTCCATTATTAATGCCATCGGTAGTAACTTTACCTGAATTGCCTCTATATTACTATGCTTCTATAAAAATCTAACTAGTAGTCAATTGCTACTGCCGACAATTATTGGAATTAAGCCTTGAAGTAGGTACTTGATCTGTGTTGGATAGATCGCTTATGAATTTATGCTGAAGCACGCCCAATGTAATATTGCATACAAATGTACATTATAATGGCAGTTGAAGAGTACAAAAATGTTGCCGTTGTCGATATAACCTTACCTTGTCATAGTATTTAGATGCAAACAAAACTGTGGTGTTCAGTAAAATAAAAACTAAAACGTTTTAACTTAAATGAGAAAAGCTAAATATTAAATTCCTACCATCTGAGCTCTTAAAAGTTGTTCGCTTTTACGTGAAAATATTTTTAAGAGATAAGTTATTTTAATTCATATTCTTTGGTTATAGTATAGTCAAAAATGATTTGCAAATTATAGTAGAACTGCGAGGATTTATTGTTTCCTTCTCTTTTTACTAACGCATGACAATTGTTTTTTTTTTTTATAATTATTAAAGTGTAAATTGTAAATGAAAATATATTTACAATAAATCTGCAATTAAATTTGGTGGCATTATTTAATTCTTTCATATCCAAACTATCACATATAAAAGGAGAAAATTAATGAGTAATATTACGAAAAGTCCTTTTGGTCTGTATCAAACTTATTGCTTATTTCGTTAATGACAAAAAAAAAAAAAACAAGTATAAATAAAAACGCAGTTTCTCATCTATTTTTCTATTAAGTATTTAGTAGTGTTTGATTTTATTTTTTATAATTTGTTTTTTGTTTTCTCGTAGCTGAAGTTAAAGCTTATTTAAGAATTATTTTTCTTCTCGGAGATATTCTATAATAATTTTATTCAAATGAACCTTCACAAGAAACAAACAAAGTAGAAGAGTGTATTTGTGTGTGTTTGTGTAAAGAATGAACTTCAAGTTCCTGTAAAGATTTTGCGTTAGTTGCATGCATTTTTCTTTTAGTATTTTTACTTAAATTATATAAATCAATATTAGCTATAGTATTAATGTATAGAACTACTGTTGCTGCTTATTTCTTCTTTTTTGTTTGCTTTTGATTTTCTTTAGTAATATTTATATATATATATGTATATATATTTATATAATCTGATTTTATTTTACGATCTTTTCACGGCAGTATTATTTATTTAGCTTGTTTTTTTTTTCTAACTTGATGTTGGTTTTTGTTTTTGTGTCTTAGAGTAGTTGTAGATTACTGGTTTGCTTTGGTAGTTTTGTCGACTTTATTAAAAAGAATAAAAAATAAGAAAGAAATTCTTATATTCATAAATCAAACTAAATTGTATGAAAAAATAAAAATAATAATATTGTATTAACTATTTTTGTATGTGGCGAGAAAACGTGTTTTTCAAATGACTGAATTTCGTTTTTTTCTTTAAATATCGTAACATGAATTGAGTTTTCATTATTATTGGCGCAATTTAAATTTTTTCTGTTTTAATTTCTATTAAACTGGATTTTTGTTTTTGTTTGCGTATTAAAAACGTACTATATGGCGGAATAGCTTATTGGTTTCTTTTTACGGAGCAGTTTTAGGTTAATGGAATATGAAAAATATTAAATTGCTCTGACGTTTATGTATCACGGAGATAACAATAGTTATTAGGTTTAATTTTCTTAAATACTTTTCTGCACTATTTTTGTCTGAATTGGTTGAGCTAACTTATGAAAGAAAGTATAACAATAATAATATCAATGATGTTATGTGCGATGAGGTGTTGTTTATTTTTTTATTTTATTTTCTCTAACTATTATGGATTTTTTGATAATATTTTTGCTGTTTTTTTTTTTGTTGTTCCTTTTTTTCCTAGTTTTGAAGACGTTGACTTTATTGTTGTTTTTTTCTTGGGTTTCTTTATTAATTTGTAAATTATCTGGAACCGATTATTATTATTATTATTATTACTTCTTTAATATCATTTGACTTAATGATACGATAGAACGTAGACGTGATTTAACAGCACAATTTTTTTTTTTGTTTTTAATTTTTTAAGTGATTTATGTATGTTTTTGAAATGTTTTCGATGTTTTCCTTTTAGACAGTTTTTGTCGGCTCTGGCATCCAACGAAACATTTCACAAGGCCAAAATATAGCACGTATCGTCTTTTTAACTGCAAAATAGAAGTTTGTTAGCAGGTATTATTTTTTGAATTTAGTACAGTTCTGAAAGGAAGTTCTGTTGAAGTGGGGTACACCTTTCTTTTAATCTACTGAGAGTTGGTCAACGAGATTTGACTTTGTGATATTTTTTATTTAAATCACTGTGGATGGCGAGGAGAACTCTTCAGAAAATCATAAATATCACTGTTCCAGTAACGTGAATTTGAACAACGTTCTTTAAAAAAAAAGCTTTATCAAAGAGCATGCCAATGGTATGAAAGGAATACCTGCCAAAATCATAACCGGTCTGTCAAATAGTATTTTTGTTTTCAAACGTTTTTTACGTTTATAAAATTCAAGTGAGGAAGACAAAAATTATCTGAAAAGTCTCGTTAACTATGTCCGAACATAAGTCACTGCTGCAATTTGTTTGAGAAGGATTTGTGGTTCCGAATTTAACAAAAAAAAAACCTAAAATTTCGATCAAACATTTTTCATAAAATTTAAGGGTAGGTGCCTACTTTCCAATGCTTGAAACCTACCTATAGGTAGGTACCTACATCAAATTAATCAGAAATTAAAAAAATGTATGCTGAATTTTTTTTTAACTTCATACTTTAAGGCGCATATTCACAGTTTGGGGAACTTTGTTTAATGAGATGTCGAAGCTCGAAGTATGTAATTTGCTTTGCATAGTTTTATGCTCATGTTTACAGATCGGGGAAACACTTTTCTTTGCCTGATCTGAATGAAGTTTCAACCATTTGGTTGGATTTCTACTACAACTACAATTGAACATCTTTTGAGAAGCCAGTTATTCCTACATGTAAATTGAATATGATAATGAACATGAAGTAACATCATAAATATAGGCTAATAACAACTTAGAAAACTCTTGTCAAAAGCTGTCAGACTTCTAATGGATGCCTCAAACAATATTGGTTAGGAACAGGCTTGCCAGATTGTGCGATATATCGCAAAACGCGCGGTATTTTTTTATATTTTGCGGTGTAAAATTAGAATTTGCGATATCTCTTATTTTTTGCGAAATTTTGTTTTAATAATCATTAAAACAAAATAAAATACTAATTCAATAAAATTCTTCCCGCTTCAAGCCTTCAACTCGAATATGTACGATAAAATTGAAGTTGAAGAAGACGTGAACGCGTACATCGACAGCTTTTAAAATAACAGAGTTACATAACTTGATCTTGCTGCAGTACTAATACTAATTTGTTCCTTTTTCTTTGTTATTGTTTTCTGTTACCTAACCAAAAATATTAAAAATCAAATGAAAATCAAGTATTTCAATTCAATTATCTTATTTTTAAGCATTTTGCGATAACTTTTTTGTAATTTTGCGGTTTTTTGCGAAAAAATAACAAAAAATTGCGATATAGGCCTATAAAAATCTGGCAAGCCTGGTTAGGAATGTAAAAAAAAATATGTACAATAATTGACTGGTATCACAGTACCAAATCGATACAAAAATTTTCAACATTTTTAAACAATAGACTTACCCAGTAGTCAAACGTCGGTTTCGATACTAACTGCTAATGCACTATTATGCCGTAACGTTAAGTTATTACTTCCAAGTGGTTGCTTAAAACCATTCTGCTGATTTAATTGTTGCTGCTTATCGATCGATTGTTGGGCTCCTAAAAATGGAGCTTGACGACCAGGATGTTCAGTCAGTCCTGGCGTTGAATCCACACCATCGTCTAAATCCATCATATCCGATGAGGATTCAGACAGTGATGATTTCTTTAAGTGTTGGCCTAAAAACAAAAGACAAAAAAAAAGATCAAGTTAATAAAAATATTAGCGTTTACACAGTTGACATACCTAATGTACCAGGTAAGTATGGACAACTAGTAACATGGTTAAAGTTTTGGCTCTGCATTTCTTCCTGATCCGTTTCTCTATGATAGAAGTAATTGAAGTTACTGACGATGACTGGTACCGGAAGTGCGATTGTCAATACACCAGCAATGGCACATAGTGATCCCACAATTTTACCCCAAACGCCGACCGGTCTATGTGTAGTTACAAGAATACAATTTTTATTTTTTTTTATTTTTAATAATTTCATTAGTTTTATTGGTAGATTTTAGTTTAAAACTATGAACAACAGAAAATGTGTTAATTATCATAATAAACAGCCAACAAAATTAAGTTTCAAACAACGAGATAGATGGGTTGATGCTTGATGCGCCTTTATACAAACAAAGTTACACTCAAAGTTGGAATGTAGTTCAATATTATAGTTCGAAGAAAGATGAATGGTACAGAAAGACACACACGCACAGTCGCACACATAAATATTGAGAGTGCAGATGAATTCGAAACCAAAGTCGTATGCAAAATTTTGATATTTCACAGAACACGTGCAGAATTTTTTTTTCACAACAAGCCACATGCATTGTCACAGATTTATTTTTGTTTTTCTAACATGCAAAGAAAAATTCCATGAAAAGTTAAATGTCGAAGAAGCCAATTTAAAAGAAAAACAGAAGAATAATCAATAAAACTAATATGTGAAATAAAAATCAAGATAAAATAAATGAAAATTAAATCAAACAAGATGCAGAAAACTAACAATTTTTTAATCTAATATAATAATGTAAAATGTTTCGTAGTATCAGAAATAAAATATGATGTGCCCTAATATAGAATAGTTTTTACTTTCAGTGTTATGTATCTATGAGTCGATAAAAATAAAAATACAGTACAATTTCTACGATCCGTATGGAACTCCTGAATATTAAGGAAATAATAATTTTGAAGAAAATACGATGGCAGTGTCCTACAAATATGTATCTTAATTTTTGTTTTTTGTGCATTTTTAAGCATTTTATGTTGTTGTTTTCTTTAGATCAATGCTTTTGAACTGTGATTTTTTTTTGTTGTAATGAGCGAAACCATGCAGCGCCTTAGTCTTAATAAATTGTACAATAGTATACAGTGTTTTAATGTTTGAAAACTATTTGTGATTTCTTAACGATTTACAATGTGATATAAAAACACGACCGGTTGATGATGATGTATCCAAATGGAGATACTTAGTCTTGTTGTAATAAGTTGGATACGCACTTTGAAATATTGTGTTTGCATTTAACTCAAGTCCTTACCAACTTACAAATTTGTATTTACAAGCGGTTTTTGAAAAAAATTGTGATTTTTTTGATTTATGACTTTTCACCAAACTCTGGGTACTACAAATTTGTAGTTGTATTCTACAAAGGGAAATAATTCACTTTTCGTTTCACCAAAAGTTATTTATAGTTGTAATTTACAAGTTACAAATTTGTGAAAATTTTACTTATTTGTAACTTTACGTATCGCCAAAGAAATTTAATTTACAAATTTCGTTTAGTATGTGAGAATATTTCACAAGCAAAAGTTGACGTGTAATTCCTCCTACAAGTTTTGTTTCTTATTGAAATTAATCGAAATAATGTCTTTGCGACGAAGGCATAGTAGTAGCGACAGTAGCGAAAGTGACGATTATGTGTTAATTGCCAGAAAAAAATGTATTGCCAGCGTATAAACTATGTCATTTCGGAGTTATTTCATTTTAATGAAAAATTTCCTCTCAGTCGATGTAATAATTGCAATTATTGGACCACAGATAGCCCACACGACTGAAAAAAACATTCCATTAACACCAAGGCAACAGTTTCTCACAGCTTTACACTGGCTTGGGAATGGAGGGCAGTACCATGGAATTGCTGACATGCACGGGATATCTAAGTCGACGGTATGCAGATGTGTTTCCAGAGTTTGTACTACAATTGTTAATTTACTGTTTGAAAAACGTCACGAAGGTATTTCCAGTCTTTGTTGTTTAAAATGCCTTGAGACGTTAGGGAGTTTAAGATACTTGTCCACTCTATCATTTTTATTTCGTGGGTAAAAGTATTTGAAAACTTCCCAAACAAAATGTTTTATTTTTATCTCTAATTAGAGACGCAACAAAGATCTTATTTTGTTTATTTATTGCCACGACCGGCGCACAACAAACTTGTGAAGAAACGCTTGTACATTACAAGTCAATCACAAATCCGGTGCAACGGTTATTTTAAACACTTGTAATCAACAATTTGCTGTCCACATTTTTTTTGCATTCTACTCACAAATTTGTGGATTATATATTTGTAATTTGTGAAACAAAAAACTTGATTTGTAGTTGTGATTCACAAGTACAAATTTGTGGTTGTAACTTGTAGTTTGGTGAAATAGGCCACTGGTTAAATGAATTTCCTCATTTGAGAATTTATTTATTAAAATTTGGCAACACAATTTATATTCACATCATTTCCACATTGATTTGGTGGATCATTTAGCAGCTACAAGATGGGCGGATTCATCGTGAAGAGGAATTTGTTTTGGACAGAAGTCATATCAGATAAAAACGCTGCCTATCCACTATGACGAATAAAAGCAGTTCTGTCCACCGCTGCAGTAGCGAATGAGGCGGGTCGCCTTCAAATTAAAGCTTTAAATAAGTTTTTTTTTGGATTTGCTTTTCCGGCTGTTTTAACATGTTTAGGTAACTTCAGCATGTACTACAACTAAAAGAACAAATTTAGTGCAATTTTTAAATTTAAATTCACTTTCAGCCAAAAAAAAAAAAAAACAAAGATAATCAGAACTTAATGATATTTTCGCAAATTTTGTTAAAAAATCCCAGACCAGAAACAACACGCGAACTTTGAGTGCGATTCTGAAACAATCATACAAAGTCGGTAAATATAACCTTCCTAATCAAGCTCGTGCATTTGTAGACGCATTCGTTTCGAATTCAAACTTATTACAACATATAACAATATTCCTTATAACAATATTAATTAAGTTACTTCATGTGCTCTTGTAATATTTATATGAAATGTAATTGAACATTATTTTTGTTTTGTGTTATGGATTGGCTTCTGTTGTTTGAATACAAATAATGATGTGGTGAGGTTAATGTTGTGGTTCTGTATGTAATTATATATAAAAAAAAAACAATAGAAAACTAAACATAACAAAAGATTTCATTACTGAAGATGAAGTAGTTATGACAGAGATAGAGATGAAAACTAAATTAATTTCTCAGCACTTCTAAGAGTTTTTTTACGAAAAAAAAAAATATATTTTCAATATTATATAAATAGTAACTGTTTTATTTTTTAAAGTTTTTTATATTAAAAAAAATGTTTGTTAAGTTATGATGAAGACAAAATAGAATTAAAACAAAAACTAATTAACAAAACAAGAAGTTAGAATGAAAAAGGATAAAGTATAAGGAAAAGGAAAAAAACATTTGTTTTTGTTTGCATACGTCATGTCACCATATCCAACAGTAGTCATGGTAACGACAGCCCACCAAAATGCGTCTGGTATAGACTTGAAGAAGGAATTTTCGCTTCCAGCTTCCGCAAAATAAACAGCCGATGAGAAGAGTACAACGCCTAAAATAAATTAAATTTGGTTTTTGTGGGTTTTTTTCTTCTGTTTTTGTTCATTTGCATTGAGTTTTTTTTTTGTGATTATTTTTTTTATTGATGTTATTTAGTTAATTTATTTTTGTTTGCTTCTGTCTTTTTTTCTTGATTAAATTTCTATTACATACATATTTCTAGAAACAAATGGCGTTAAAATGCTGCACTTTATTTTTTAATCATTTTGGTTTCATTTTATGTATATAAACTATATTTACCCTTTTCTACATACATAAAAAAAAAAATAGCACATTTTGACGGTAGAAATATATTTTTTTCTCAAATACCTAATTTTACTGTAAATTGTGAGGCTTCTAGAAAGAAACAACTCAAAAAGAAAATAAGTATATAAATAAGTATATAAATATCACTTAAAAAAAAAAAACTACTTGGAAAACCTACTGCTGTAGAATAATAAATTATATTAACAAGAAAACAACAAAAAAAAATCAACTGAACACAATAAAACAAAAGATAAAAAACATAAATGCAGTTTAAGGAAAGAAGTATTAATATACACAAATATGTATATATATATATATATTTATATTTAATAGAAAGACTTTAAAAAAATTACGGGAGAGTAAAGAAGAGATATTCATAACAAAACACATTAACACATTACGACGTGACCAATTTACACACGGATTCTTTGTTTTTTTTTTTACAACGACTCATTTTTTCCATATTACAAATACTTATACGAAATATATCAAAAAAATATTTTATTAAATTTTTTTGTTTTTCTTTAAAAAAAAATACATTTGATGTTACGACATTTTAGGTGTTAAGCTTTACTTCGTTTAATATATATATATGTAATATTTATTCTTATTAGAATATTTTACGAAGAAATTGAGTCTGTTTGTACCTCATGTCACCATATCCAACTGTGGTCATTGTGACCACAGCCCACCAAAATGCATCTGGTATTGATTTGAAGAAGGACATTTCGGCGCCGGCCTCGGCAAAATATACGGCAGATGAGAATAAAACGACGCCTTGTTTTATATGAGGAAATTTTGTTAGATTAGTATAATTGTTTTTTTGTTTTGCACACGATTTTTTTGTATAAAATAATTATTTCTTATTACGGTTTTTATAATTTTTGCAAAGGGTTTTTACATTTGAAACGTGGGACCATTATCTGTATTATTAAATTGATTTTATTTTTGCATTTGCGTTTTGAAGGAACATAACAGATTTTTTATTTGAATTCTAAACGACGACCTATGAACCATGTGCTTTTGTTCTTACTTCGAAAAGGTAGAAATATTCATTAAAATTAACTTTCGAGAGCTTTATTTATTAAAGAAAATACCTATTTATGCAAGTCCTAGCAATAGAAACAAATACTTCGAAAAAAAGGGCAAATGTTGGAACCTTAAATAGGACCAGGCAGCAGCGATTCTCTTTCTAAGTTTTCTTTTGCAAAACATTTCGAAACACCAGTGGCACCGTCGCAACGGATATAACGAAACATCTGGTTTGATATAGCACATGCAGCATTTTATCTGAGAACGTTTTGTGTTACTTTTAGGAAGTGTTGAAAACCGGTTACGTTCGAAACTCCGATAATGACATTAATTAAAACATGAATCAATGAGCTCTGAGGAAGTGGAGGAAGTCCTCGCCTTAAGTGGCGTTCACAAGTCAACGAAAGACAACGATAACTTTATTGGATGAGGCCCATGTCCACCTCTAACTTTTGCGTTACAATTTTCGGTATATAACGTTAAAGAGCAGAATGAAAAATTTATTTTTTGAATTAATAAATTTCAAAAAAATACCGGAACTTCTTGGCACAATTGAATATCATTTTTATCTTTTCCACCTTACAGTGGCTCATTCGAGTACTCCTCTTCGAGGGTGTGAGATTGTAACCTCGAAAAATGAAAGTTGAAACCTTGAACCGAATACAGTAGTACCGACAATCGTGCATATTGTTTTAAAACGAATGACATATTCGCTTAGTAAATATAAAAGATTTGAATAAATTAATTTTTAGCTGGGTATTACTTTTAGTTCCCTCAAATTGACTCTTGGATTTTTGTTTGCCGATATGAATACCTGAGTTTATGGATAAAAAAGTTTATGTTTCCAAAAGTGTACTCTAGCTTATGCTTACAATTTAAATCGAAAACTTTAATTTCACTTCTAAGAATGGTTTACATAAAATAAATAAACAGAGTTCATGCTTGGAATATGTTAGTTGAGCTCCTGAGTTACTAAATGGGTTAACAGTAAAGAAAGTGTTAAGATAGCAGAAGAATTTGTTTTCCGTTTTGTAGTTAAAGACTCGATAAAGTGGGAATAACCTCAATACCTTAAAAAATTACTACTGATCGATTAAAAACCTGTCTGCCTACTTCGGTACTAGAAATGTTGGTAAACCTCAAAAGTAAGCTCGAATTGATTCCGACTTCATTTCACGTTCCTCATGATACATTTTGCAATGTTGGGAAAGCACAAACGACCTTCGTGACTTATAGCTTTTAACATTGATTTTAATAATAAACTAAGAATCCAATTTTGTTTTCTATTGAAAATGTGCCTGCTTTGATAAGATTTTTTTATTTTTTTTTTGCTTCTGATTTTCTACTTTTCAGCAACAAATAAAACATAATAAACCAAAGAAAATAGGGTCAATTTATATAGTATATATAAATATATATAAAAAGGTGAAATATTTGCTATAAATATTTAAATTTAAGAAAAAAAAAAAACATTTTCCTAGATTTTAGCACCTTCAAGTAAAACTTATATGTATACGTGTTTTGGAGGTTGATCTTTTAAACTTACCTATGAATAAGAAAAATATAAGTAAACCTAGTTCTCGCATTGAGGCTTTCAGTGTTCGTCCTAAAATTTGCAAGCCTTTCGAATGCCTTGACAGTTTAAATATTCGAAATACTCGAACTAATCGTATCACTCGTAAAATAGCCAAGGACATAGCCTGATTCGTTGACTTGTCCTGAAATAAATAAAAAAAAAAAACAAATAATATTTAGAGGTGATCATAACTCACGATGACGATAAGTTTCTTACCTGAGGGCTAACAGGTGCTTTCGGGAGGTTTAACGTGTCTTCCTCCTCGGCAACAACAGTCGCTAATGTTATAAAGTAAGGAATGATCGCGATTATATCGATAACATTCATGACATCCCTGCAGAAATTTAACTTATTCGGACATGCGAGGAACCTGCCGAAAGATGTACATATAGATTTGTATATTTGCCATGTGTCAATCAATCTTACCTGACGCTAAGTTCAAAGGTAAACCATATAATACATAGAGTTTCTATAAGGAAGAAGGGATCTGTTATGTCAGGCACCTCGTCTTCCTCGATTTTTGTTCCGTTTGTTGTTGTATTGAACACCTGGAATATATTTTTCGCAAAGCAATTGTTATTAAATGAAAATAATTTTGCTAGATGCATTTTTAATTGTTTTCTTCTTTACTTTACAAATTGCTTTTAAATTTTGTTTCAACATCGAAGAACAACAGTATTAAAACTTATTTATCAAGTAGTATTTACACTTGTTGACTAGCTTTGTGTATAATTAGTAAGCAAGAGTCTCCGAACATATAGTTAAATTACACTGGCATTAAAATTTTGTTTTTTAGTTTTATTCTTCTGGCAATGAGTAGAATAGGTAAGTACGAGTATACAATAAGCATACAAAAGCAGACTATTTTCGCGGGGATATAAACCCCGCATCAATGAAGGAGGACAGATATGAAAGAAATTATTTTGAGCGCTAGATAAGGTAATCATTTTTTGAGTTAGTATATTTCCGTTTTATGTTAGTTAACAGAACATCTTCTTTAGTTAAGAAAAAACCAAGAAGCTACCAATACTATTTTTGGAAAAGCAAATACTTTCCAGTGGGAGGGAATTGTAAATTAAATTTATTTATGTAACTAAAAACCTACATGAATCGGTGGTTGGTAAAACAACACAAGTAACAGATTTTTCGAAATCAGTTTTACTACGTTTTTACACAGCTTATGTGCAGACAATGCGTTGTGAACAAAACCAACATAATTCGATACCTAAAACACACAGAAATTCGATTGCAAAATCGGCATTTTGTACTAAGACAACCTGACTCTTCTACAATTTTTTGTTTCTCTTGTAAAAAAAAAATAAAAATGTCACTTATGTTGTTTTAGCAATCACCGATTCACATCACGACTCATTCTTCCGCAAAAAAACATTCGTATTTGAATCATTCCACAAACCGACCGAAAATTGTCAAATTTGCGTTTGAGGTTTACTGTTTACACGAAAACTATGCAAACAAAGCGGATCCATACTACCTCATGTCTATTTCAAAAATAACATAGTCAACAAGAGATGGAAATTAGGTTTAACTTAGAAAAATATAACCATACCTTGCGCTCATAATAATTATTTTATATCTTTTTCACTCAGACTAAATTGCAATGCAAATATAAATACCAATATTTGTTTTGTGTGTGTTTTATTTTTATTTTGTTTTATATTAAAAAAAGGATACGACAACCTAGCGCTCACAGAGATTTTCAATACCTGTTCTCCTTCACAATAAATATCACGACGTTTAGATCGCCAACCAAAAATATCTATGCAATGCTAAAATAAACAAACAAAACATAAAATCAAAAATGTTGCATTTAGATAAAAGAAGATAGAGTGCGATCGATGTAGAATTCTTCTCCAATATTGAGTAGAAAACAATTTTTGTTTAACTTTGCTAGTTTAATTATAATTGTGTAAAATACATTAAAGAGTCCATGAGGCCTAGGTTTGTGTAGCGCTAAATAGTTTTTAAGACGAAAGGACAGAAGCTATATCTTAATAAATATAAATATTAAGATTATTACATGCAACAGAATGAACAACTACATAATGTCAGTTGCCTAAATCGTCGGCTTAAATTTAAATCTTGTGTTACCTATCAACGAGCAAAAGAAGGTGGCTGCGAGTACATAAGACAAACTAATTGACTAATTGACTAATTGACTAATTTACTTATAAACATTTTTAGCTTCGACTTCAAATTAGAGCTGATCACAATAGTTTAGTTTTCTATACAGAGTTTCCAATTGTAAGCTTCATAAATGTAAAGTCAAAACCAGAATTTTTGACTAGTGAAAAGACCATATCAAAAAAAAAGATGAAAGACTATGCCTCTTTTTTGGGAACTTCTATTTGTGATAATATTCCCGATTAGAATTTCTTACAGTAACTTAATTAAATATACTTAAAATAACAGTTGATAAAAGAAAAACAATGCCTGGGTCACACGAAAACGTCGCGTTGCAAAATGCACCGTCAGAAGTATTTTTATTACGAAACCTAACTTCACACAAAAGTTAAAAACCTAATAAAAATACATTATTTAAAATAAAAACTAAAGCTAAATAAAACAAAACTAAAATTAAAATAATAAAAATAACCAATTGCTATATGCTAATTGTTTCTATGAAATTCCATTTTGAACTAAAATTTGTCCTAATCGATTTAGTCGAAATTCGACAAAACATACTGCAAGGGCAGTGTACTGTACACGTTTTCGTAGATTCTGTTTTTGCGAAAGAGTTCTTTCGTTGCAGATTTCGATGGAACTTATTAGGAAATTATTGGCAAAGAGCAAATTTTCTTTGCATCAAACACACCTTTTGAAACATTCAACGCATTCAAGAAAACTTTTGTCAGCCAATTATTTTACTGTCCTGTGCTAATGATTTTGTTGTTGGAATTCGAATCTTCTTCTGTTTTCTTTAAATAGTAAACAGAAAGTCTCCTGACCTTTTAATAAAGCTTGATCCCTCCGGCTTTCAAAAATGTTGGTTGGTAGTCGTTGGAAAGTGTCTAATAGCCTTAATTATAGTTATTCCTGACCATCACCCTATAAAACGTTGCCAATTAGTTCGTAAGACTAAGCCTGGGTCCTGATCACGTAACTTTTCAGAAGACTGTCATCGGAACGATAGACCTCCAAAACTAGCAACAAATGCCGAAATATGGAGTTAAAGTTTGATCCAGTTCATTCTACTCAAATGCAATGAAAACGGACGATAATTTTTTTCCTGACTAAAGTATTTCCCTCCAAACGTTAGAGGCGCCTGAAAAGTTTCCAAAAAGTCCCTATGCACAAAATCACTTCTCAGTGAGTTTATTACGGTCATGTGTTTTCATAGTTCGCGTTCATGAACACATCAAATTCAGTTTCTGCTCAAATCACTGTACCCGTTTTGAAGAAAATCGAGCTCATATACTGTTTTCATATGGGGCAAAATTTTAAATTTAAAAACCTCGCAGAAGACAGAACATTTTCTCACAGTTTGTCGAAAAAAAACCCATTCATTCGTTTGGCCTGCAGTGACTGACGCCATACGATCAAACGGAATTGTGCATAATTCACAGAATAACTGCCCAAAAATATACCTACACTAAAAGTTCCTGAGGGGATTGCTCTAGTACGAACTCTAGGTATACAATAAATGTATATATCGAGTCCTCTATACAAAGTTTGGAGACTGTCACTGAAGACTTACAGCCTTATTTATTAGAATTAGCTAAAACGCCCATAAATACCTCTAATGGATTTATACAGCTTTTATACTATTGTTTATAAAACATTTTCCCATTCTTATTAGTAATACAGGGTTTGCATCAGAAAAGGCACTAAAAAGGAGAAATCAATTACATATCTGTACGAAAAGATAAAAAATAAAGTGCACGACTGGGTCGCATGAAACTTTCTCGTTTGGTGCGAGTCTGGCTGACTTGCAAAGTCATTTCAGCATATCTTTTTTCTTGTGTCATACTTAAGATTTGATTAGGCTTTTTAACCTAAACCGTGTTAGTTAAGGATACTAGGTATGTCAGAATACAAATAGATATAGAATTTAAAGTACATCAACAAACTAACACAATTTTACAATAATGTATATGAACAACATATTAAATTTGAGGTATTAACTGAAGACAGCAGTTTTAGCATTCCCAACCATTTTTGCAATGACCACATTACTTTAGGAGTGCATTTTTGTTACAGTCGTATGAACCGTTTTCGAGATGAGTCAAATTTTCAAAAGTACCGTTATTGTTTTTTTTAAGTGAAAAACTGGGTACGCAGCAATGCAAACCCTACCTACTTAGGTTCAAATACAAATTTTAGTTGAAATCGTTGCAGCCCTTTTCGAAAAAATTAAACTTGCTTAAAGCCGTCATATGGGAAGTACCGTTAATAAAGGGGCCCACATGCAAAAAAAACAGCCCTGAACTGTTAGCCTACAAACTCCAAGTCCGAAGTTTGAAACAAATCCGCCCAGCCGTTTAGGCTGTAGACCTCGGGAGTCGACAGACAGACGGACAGAAGTGCGAGACCCACATTTTTGAGTTCCTCTATCATCGTAGTGTCAGGATTGCTTAAAATCTCGAGTTCGAAATTTTATACGAATACAATATCTTTCTCTTATTACGTAATCGAGAAAGTTAAAAAACGTTGCAGCTTGTGAAATGTCAAAATACAAGAAGGAATTAAAAATGTTTGTTGCCGTGTGCATATAGAAATGAAAAAAGTTAAACGAAAACGTTCTGAGAATTGGGACTCCTAAAATGTGTTGTAAATTAAAAAACAATACATAACACAACTTAAAATCGTCCGATATTGAAAATAAAAAGCCCAATACCAGTACATCCAATTTATTTTTGATTTTATTTAAAATAAAATGTGATAGATTTTGCTCAACCCAAACAACCTTCAAATGGATTAGCTTATGTTAGCTCTTTACAACGTTGGTGCATTTTTATAAATAAGGGTATAGGTCTGTGGTTTAACAGTGTTGTTAGCACTCTCTCTTCATTTATCCCACGAAGCGTGGTTATTTTTCCCTTTTCACCGTACTTAAATTCCCTTTTAAAATCCCAGGATCCTTTTTTTCGTTAAAATCCAATTTTTTTTTAAGTAAAATTTGTATTACACGGAAAGAAAATCACGTTATATTGGCCTTTAGTATAAAAACCGCAGTTTGTAACACTGCTATGAGTATTTTTTGGTACTAGAAAATTTTGATAAAAGACGATTTACATGAGCTGTTTTTTATGGACATTCAGTGTGTTGATAATCGTGGTGAAATACAGGTGTTTTGATAGAATTTCACCAAAAATTTATAGGTTGAATGATTTTTTGACAGATTTCTGAAAATCCCAAGATTTGGTGCTTTATCCCTTTATCCCACGGAAGGCTTTTCGGACATCGAAATTCCCACAAAAAGGGATAAGTCCCAATATATAATAACACTGCTGTAAAATGTCGAATTGGGCACTTCCGCATAAGCTATTTTAATTTTTTTTTTTTCAGACGCTAACAGATGTTGGTTGCCTTAATAAACTGCAGATAAGTGGTCTTTGGTAAAATTTGTTTTCTTACAATCTTTAAACAGAGCGTAAAATGTACATACAATACGGAAATAGGGTGGAAACAGCATGTTTAACAACTGACTCTATTAGCAATTTTAATTTAAATTAAACGACATAAACTGAAACTGAAAGAAATAATAAATAAAATAATAAAATAAATAGATAAAGCTATTTAGGGCGGTGGTTGCAAATTTAAATGAAACTATTGCTTTACCATCCTGATTTTCTTTTCCTAAATTATGTTTATTTAATCTTTTCTATGTTCGCCAATTGTATGCAAATAAAGTAAAAAAAAACTATTTTTAAAAACGTTTTCGAACTTACCTTGTAATGCTTAAATTCGGGTAATGTTTCTAGACAAAATATAACAATTGATAGCAGTATAACAAATACACTAATTATGGCTACAACTCTGGCGGCTTGCGAACTCTCTGGATACTCGAACAGTAACCAGACTTTTCTTTGATTCTCATTATCCGGCAGGGGTCTTTCTTCCTCCTTAATAAAGCCTTCATCCTCTCTGTGGAAATGTTTAAAAAAAATATTACATTAGTTAAAACTGTATTTATTGAGTACAAATTTACAATTCTAACCTGAATTTATTAATTGCTTGTTCACCTAATTCATAAAATTTAATTTCTTCACTAAATACATCTAATGGGACATTGACGGGCCTTCGCAGCCGACCACCTAAAAAAGACAATCAATTGAGAGATAATTTGTTTATATATTTGTTTAAGAAACTTACCGCTTTGATAGTAGTATAAAATTGCATCGAAGCTCGGCCGACTACGGTCAAAAAAATATTCATTTCTCAGCGGGTCAAAGTACCGTAATCTCCGAGCTGGATCCCCTAACAGCGTATCGGGGAACTGGTTTAACGTTCGTAGTTGTGTTTCAAACCTTAACCCGCTTACCTGCAATGCAAAAAAAAATAAATCAGCTCATCAAGTCGCTTATAATGTTTTAGTTTAGCCGATGTCATCAATTGAAATGGAATAATTGTTTTAATCCTGGGCCCTTTGGACGTAATTTTTCACAACTCAGTTAAGGTTGCAAGCAATACCTACATCTTTATAAATGTACTTCAAATCTTTCGAGAAAAACTTCATCCAGTGCCGTTTACATTTTGAAATCGATTTCGTCCATTTTTTTTTTATCTGCTCCCTCACGAAAGACTGTGCTTGCAGAAAGCAGAATCGCCGCAAGGCGTACAAAAAAATATCCTGTGTCTGTTTCTATAAAACCATCTAGCTGCGGTCAACTGTTGGAGTGGTCAACATGGATAAATACGTCACAGGATGTTAAGTTTGAATTTTGAAAGAATTCAGAAAAGGAATAGATGAAACTCCTTATAAGCATATAAATCAAGTGGTGAACCGAAATTTAGCTCAACCTGTTAATTACAACTGTAGGCTTGTCATCTATGGCCTTTGAAATTTTTAGTTTTAACACGAATTAAAGGAAGTTCAAATTTAATGACGTATCCGAATAGCTAGGGTAGGAAGTTGTTTTCGGATAATTCTGTTTTTGGAATTTTGGCACACGTTTTTATTGGTAGGGTGACGACAAAAATCTACCTTAGGGTGGCTTAGCCTGGAAATTTAATCATATTTTGTATGTATGCATCCGATATAAGCGAACATAGCCAAGCCAATTTTGACTTTAATTAATTTGGCATAGAGGCTTAGGGTTCCAACCTCCTTTGTACATTGGCTGTCATGCAATGGTAGAGAAAACTCTTCCAAAAAAATCGGAAGAAAAAACATCGTCGTTTTTAAGTGGTCTCTCTGCAGCTCTTGATCTTCCGCCATGGACTCATGGATCTCATCCTGGCTACTTGAGCTACGATATTAATGGTAAGAAACTGTAATCCGATATAAGCAACTTTTTGACCAGAAGAAAGCCTGCGGTCAACTGTTAACCAAAGTCCAACAAAATTAATAATATAGCTATTAGTTTACTTTTAAGAAATAGGCACCTTCTGCGTCTACAACAGAAGGGTATTAAGTACGGAGATGGCACAAGAAAACTCTGCAACGTTTCAAAAATGTCCAAGGAAATACAGCTGGTGCCAGCAAGTTATTCTATGTCTTTTACAATGGAAGTCATATGCTGTTCACATTCGCCAACAAAAATAAATAAATAGTTGGCGCAACAGGTCCGAGAAGTTACTAATCACAACCATTCATTTTGTAATAGCTTTTTTTTAGGACGAACGGAAGCGACCTAAAATTTTGTGTCGACCCCGAACGGCTGAATTACGAAGTTCTTTCATGGCAGTTTTACTCTCGGATGTTTGTAAAAAATGCTAAAGCTTATAAAAATCTAAAGCAAAGAGTGTTGTCTTCAAAAAGTATTTTCTGAAATAATATGAAACGTTTTCGCAACACGTATGGCGTTGGACCTGAAAATAACAATCTTCGCTTCATATTTTCATAAAGTCTCATGTCAATTTTACATAATAGACATGTCGAAGTAGCGTTCATTTTGTAATGCAAACAAAGGAGAGTTCACTGTTTGACATCTGTTAATGACAGTTGACAGTTTTTAGCATTTTGTTTACCAACTAATAAGTGTACGTTTTGACAAAATGGACCCGGTGTCGCCTCGGACCACAATTCACCAATTGCACGCAGTTAAAAGGGTATGCAACTTTGTTCGTCCTAAATAGAATCAAAAATTTCTTTAAGCAGTTTCCTGTGCAATCGTATTTTCAAATAAAAACAGTTTAGTTGAGGTCGTTCTTACCCTCCTAATAGATGCAAAAAACTTGGAGAGATCTGAAACTTATTGGCAGAAACTGCACATTACTGTATGTAGATAAAGTTGACCTGCTGGAAACCCACAAGAGAAGCACAGCCTATGCCAGCGACATTATTTACAAGCAATCGTATTTACATCCTTACGGCTAGCCCATTTTGCTGCTGAGCGATTTACTGTGCTTACTGCAAAAGCTCGATTGGAACGAAATCGTCGTTTGTTTATATTAGGTCTCCGTGCTTTTTAAAATGATGACTTATCGTTTCTCACTTTAGTGTCATGACCATTGCCGGCTCCAGCCAAACTAGCGCCCTGTGCAAGATTTACAGAAAGCGCCCTTTTTTCATATTTGCACCACTTGCATAAGTCTTTTCCACATAACTCAGGAGGTAGACTTTCAATGGTTTTTTTTTTATTGCGGTATTTTTTGTTTTGAGATCTTTGAGCTAGATTCTCTTGTAAAATATAAGTGGATGTGCAAGGAATATACCTACATGAACAGGGTGGAATATTTAGAGCTTATGTAGGTAAGAAGTGAACTTGCATAGGTCTAGTGGGATTTTTTTATTTTGCGATATTTTGAGTTAGATTCTCCTTGAAGTTGCAAAATAAAAAGTGATGTGAGTTAATGTGCAAGAAATAATTCAGCACAGGTGTGATGGATGTTGTTATTTTGGGCTTATTTGAACAAGCTTTTTGTTTAAAACGGCAGTTTTTGTTTGCGCAAGATAAAATAAGTTTTTCTTTCCAAACAAGGCGCCCTGTGCATGTTTGGTCCGGCCCTGGTCATTACACTTGGAAACGAAATGAAACAACTTTGAGATTTGTAGTCCTTAAGCATGTTTAGCAGTTCTCTTTTAAAAACTGTATTGAACCATATCAGCTTTTATTTTTTGAAAAGTCTTTTACAAAAAAACACCCACTCAAATGCAAACGCATTCAGTAGTAATGACGACAAAGGAGTCCAAATTATAAATCAATTGATAGAGATGATGAAATATATTCAAATTCAAATTAAAAAAAAAAAACATTAATTTTACTTACATTTATAACGACTCTCTCGCAAAAATCGTGGTCATGGGGAATGGGTTCAAAGTGTTGAGGTCCTCCGCCAAATCCATGACCTGCCCCCCCTTCTTCGTCTTGACTGCTCAATTTGGGTAAAGACCTATTAGGGGAAGTAGCAAAGAAAAACAAATCAACTTTTAGAAACAATATAAACATTTTAAGCAAACAATATGATTACTTGTGCTATAGCTACTTGTTCGAGTAATGTTGTTGGCAATGCTGTCAAAAGAAAATTTCTCTTTGAAGGACGCCAGTATCAAATGTCTTTCAGCATATTTATAGCAAACGGATGACTATTTCAATTACTTAGCTAAATGGGAAAATCTTCTCAAGGTACTGATGGCACAATTGTTTTATGCAATAGTGTTGTACAAAATAACAGTAATTAGAAATTGTTTTGTATGTGGTTTAAAAGCACCTGTGGAAGTTTTCAAATGCAGATGAAGATTTTCAACATTTCTTCATTCGAGGAATAAATTGATTGCTGTGGATAGTTTAATAAAAACACACAAACTCAATGTTCGGTCGAGGTAAGAGCAACGTTGCAGTAAAAATTGAAACGCATTCATCCGCCTTTAACTGTTAAATGCGCTGCACAGGTATTTTTCATCTCATAAATGCGCAGCTCATTCAATTTGGACCCGCACTAATTTCAATATCTTCTGACTTATGTAGCCAAAAGCCGAATCCGACGGCAGGAACAGGTAGACGGATCTTTTGTATCCACTAAGAGAAAATTCTTTTCGCAAAATCAAATCTTATTTACTCAAGAAAGCTTGTACTCCAAATAGAAAGCAATAAATTTCTTAAATACTTAATGAAATCTTAATGACTGTATCATTCCTTCTAAGCCAGATTCGCATCGCAAATAATGCAATTGCCTAGCGAATTTCTCTTTCTCTCAATACCGAAACCAAACAAAATATTTTCTCGCCACAATTTCGTACTGCATGCCCGCTACCCCCCAATGTGTGTACACTGTACAATGTACAGTCGTGTGTACTTGAAAATCTCATTCTATTTTCTTATATATCCGTCTACGCTGGTTTAAATATAATAACAACCTATGCAGTATAAACATAGTTTTCTGGTTACTACTCGTATATAGTATGACGTGCTTGGGAACAGTCTTGTTGATAGATCATGAATGCTATTTTTAGTTACTCTACGAAAATATCTATTTGGCCAAGTAATTACTCACTCGAATAGAGTTTATTATTATGGGTTTTGATTGAAGACCAAACTTAATAACAACACAAAACATTTCATTACGGCGTACAAAGTGGACTGCTATGGGATACTCTGGCATTGATCTGAATGATTTGAGTGAGGGGAAATTGTACGAAAATAAATCCTATGATCTTCGTGTCAAAAACGATGACAACTCGTATGAAAGTCAATAACTTTCCTTTTAGTTTCAAAAAGAGGAACGTTTTTGTGTTTGGTTTTGTTTGTTTCTTGCATTTTCAGGTGGGTTGAACTTTAACCAAGAGGATCGTGTGAGAGGTGGATTGGAAATCATTATTAGTTTAAAGATGATATTTTGAAGTGGATTGTCATTTATGAATTTTGCCTGTAACCCATCTGATTCTAAGAAATAATAAACACTCCCTCGTCCATGGATACCTAAGGCGTAACTTTTCAGACGACAGTCCTCCAACGAAAGACCTCCAAAACCACCAACTATAGGTGAAGAAATTATGAGCGTTTGATATTTATCCAGTTCACCCTCCACATATGCAATGAAAACTGACGATAATCAAATAATATTCGACCCGAATATAACTTATTTGGTCATCAAAATGTCAGAAACGATATCTTCATCGTCATATGTGATCTGCCTCCTGCTAATTCAAAACAGTCACTTGTTAAGGGAGGCTTGTTAGAAATAGCTAAGACAACAGGTAAGCCGTCGGCGTCGTTTATAATACAAGTTGTTGTTTTTTGAACGATATTTCGCATTAAATACCTCTCGTTTTAAATCATGAATATTGGAAAAAAAAAATATCTGACTAATTTAAGTCTGATTCAGGGGTTCGAAGCCATATTAGAAGTGCATACTTAAGGGTACAGATTTTTCCAAAGGGGCTGTAACGTTACCCAATACATAAACCAGTTTTATGGATGCTGCTAAGGAAAGTCTCGTTTTTTGTGACAAGGTAAAAAAAACTACAGAAATAGTCTTTCAGCCTTTATGAAAATAATTGTAAGCAAGGTTCAACCATTTAAGATATTGGCCTATGAGGCATTGTTCGGTCGTAACATCACTAGGTGTACTGATGTGCCATCTGTTGAGCAAAAGTAAAACCGTCGACTTTCATGGATTCAAATTTAGCTTGATTTTTTTTCAGATGCTGCATCACGTAGGTTGCTCACCCAAGTAACAATTTTACTTCGGTAAGGTTCAAATTTGTAATTTCTGTAGGCAACAGCTTCGATAGAGCTTTGTTAAACGAAGTTGATCTATTTCGAAGCAATTGTTTCGATAATAACTTAAGTAAGTCCTTTACGAAGCATATACACAGGCTTTATAGAGGGATATGAAATTAAGCTTCGATAAGATCTCTATTAGACATCTGAAAATGTGTCTGGAGATGTGTGGAAAGTGAATTGCTTCGATAAAGCTTGTGGTTCGAAGCGCTTCCTAGAAGCTTCTTTAGAGCTTCTGACCGAAGGCATTATGGAAGCAATGAACTGTCATGCAGTCAACCGCTTGCGATTGGAAGCTGTACAGAAGCACTTCCTCCTAACTTACATATGGAGGCTTTATAGAGGTAAAAATTAATTTCATATAAAATGAATCAAAGCTGTCTAAAGAAACCATAATTAATGAATCGGGGAAAAATGACAAAAAATAAAACACTTTTAGCACAGTGAAAAATATGTCAATAATGTGATTCTAAATAAATAAAAATAAATTAGGTAATACTAAATGTCTTGCTTACAACTTCGGTCGAGTAAGCTGCAAATTTATTGCAAATCTTAACGAAACTCTAAAATGTATCAAGTAGTTCAGATTTATCACTGCTATATCATTATGACGAATTAGCCTAGGGGGTAGTGTATTGGACTACTATGCAGCAGGACCGATGTTCGATTCTCAGTGCGGGCGCATGTAAGTAAAACATAAATTATAAAAAGTTACGTAAATGGTAAACTCCATGAAAATTGCAAAAAGTCGTTGGATAACATTTATTTTTCTTGTTCATTTTTGAGCCTCTATAAAGCTTCCATAAAGTTTCGGTAAGGTCTATCCAAGCTGCTCAGGAAGTCTTAAACAAGTAAATACTTGCATTAAAGTGCGCCAAATGTGTTTCCACTAGACCTTATGCAGTTAATATTGCGGGAGGTGAAATAGCTTCGATAGCACCTTACCGAAGTCAAATTGTTACTTGGGCAGTGACTAGTGGGTTAGACTACTGAACGATTGGTCTCAGGTTTGATACCGGCAAAACACACAAATCACATTTTAAGGTTTTTAAAGTGAAACTTTTTTTCCATCGCCTGGAATTTGTTTGTCCATCTATCGCATGTCGCATTACAGGTACAGCTGGCCGCGGAGTGGGGATAAATGAAAGGCGTTCGGTAGAGCAATGACGCTCTTAGCTCGCATCAGCTGACCGTGTAGCATTTACATCCTCACTTATTCGTGCAAGTACACCGCCGTATTTGTGTGTTTTGATCAGTGTATTTATGTAAATCTTCTATTCACTTGATCGTGATGGATAGCGATACAGCTAGTGAGTCAAATAAACCGGTCAACGAGGGAAAAACCAAGAATAGTGCGAAAATATCCGACGATGAATTAATTTTATGCCGTAAGAGACAAAAAAAAATGAATTTAAGTCATTTTTGACTTATTTTAGTTACCATACAATGTAAATTACATTTATAAATTGTGAGACTCGAGACGAAGATGAAGTTATAGAAAAACTAATTGAATGACTGAATGATTTAAATAAATATTGATCTCAGTTTTTGATATGCGTCTGTCATCTAAATGATTGTATTTATTATGTATTCCGTACTCTAATACGTAGATTGAAATTAAAATTTATAGTTGGATATCTTGTCTACTATTGATTTCCCATTAACATTATCATTCCCATTTTCCAATTATTAATTTAAGATTAAATACGCAATTTTAACACTCTAAATCGAATAATTTTCCGAAAATTTTCAGTTAAATGCCTAAAAAAGTTTCACTTGCTGCGTGGTTTCATAAAACCACACAACGTTTTTTTTTTCACCGCTTCACCTCCTGCGAACGTCTGAACAACATCCGAGAGTGAAATTGTCATGAAAGATCTTCTCAATTCAGAATAAAATTGTAGGTCCCTTCAGTTTGTCGCAATATAAAAACCCAAACAAAACGAATGGTTGTGATTAGCATGATTTACAGACCTTTTGCGGGTGCTATATGTTTATTTTAAAGTGGTTACCGATGGTTTATTTTACTGATTGCATTAAACACAAACTTTCGGTACAAATTGTGATAACCGTGCAGTCTGAAACCATGGCAGAGTCTTGTTAATGGTCATAACATCCACCCAAATAGCACAGTAGTTATTATACTAGGTTCATATTTCTTTTATTATTGCGGATATGATCTTAACTGAGACCTTGGCGGCCTCCCAAATCACCTGACTTGCGACTGATTTATTTTCATGAGCTTCGAAAACGTTTCTGTTTCTGTAGTGAAAAACAAATTTAAGCTGGCCTGAATGTCGGCCGCTGAATTATATTAATCGGGTTACGGACAAGTTCACATCAACAAACCGTAATCAGCACAGAAATAATACAATTTTGAACAGAGCTCTGAGTGCGAAATGCTTTAAAAAGAGTCATTATTTTTTTACATCCTTGCATGCACAATAAAAAAATTCAGTGCTTTCAATGCGCACATTGATCCTTTCACATACAAAAAAAAGATCAACAAAAGACTAAAGTTGCACAATGTAGAAGCGATTTGTGGTGGCGATCGTGTAACATATTCTGGTGATAAGTAAATTGACAGATCAATAATTGAAAGAGAGTTTTTACTGTTTGGTAGCAGAAAAGTATACTATGGGTTCATCGACTCCCATATAACGAAAAGACAAATGGCGAACAGATGGAGAATATATCATGCATTTCAACACATCATACTCAGATTCAAAATAGAATATTTAACGGCGATGTAGCAGGAATTAATTTTCAACCACAAAATGCAATTTTTCAATTTTATTGCATTTCGTGGTTATGGTTTTATTTTTATTTATTATTTTCCAGTTGGGTTGCGTTTTGAAATCTGAAAATATTTACACTGCTCCTGCGAAAACAATGTGTTCAAATTATATTTTTGATAATATATTTACTGCTAAAACAAATAGCCATTTTGCCCATTTAAACTCAGGCCAATTTTAAGAAGAATATTGAAATTTCTTTCACATTTACAGTAAGTTCAAAATTAATTTTTGTTTTGGCAATATCCACATTGCTTGAAGAAAAGTATTTGCACCATTTAGAGTATTCCAAATAAAATGCTTCACGCGTCGATTATGTATTACTGTAAGCACTTGACGATTAAGCCGATGTGAGCCAATAAAAGGAACGTGATTTAGCGGTATCTAGCTGTTTGGTAGCTAATGAATTGTTAAACAAATTTAATCTGCCGCTCCGGTGAGAAGAGAAAGACCGAGGAACATTGTTTATATTTGAAAGCTTAGCGGATACAAATTTATTTAGGCTCTATTTTTAGTAATATTTATAAACACGCGAGTTGGGAAGAATAATAAATTGATTGTGCCAGCTGGAGTTAAGTTTGACCTGACATTGTTGATGCATTTGGCGGGGCAAATCAGTAGGTGGGTCTGTTTTATCGAACACCTATATCCACAAGAATGTCCAATAAAACAGTTTACAGTCACATTTATGATAGAGTGGTGTATAAACTGATATATTTTGTTGTCTGTCTTTTGATTTTATTCAACGTTCTGTCAAAATCCCGAACGCTAAAATTAAATTGCATAGTTACATGAATACGTCACCATTAAGGTGGTAACACAAGCTGCTGCTGTCAAGTCACTTCTTCTTGGGGCAAATATATTCAGATTTCAGATTCAGATTTTATTGATATTTCACAAACAAAGTTTACAATTTTTAATTTTTATTATCTGCAAAGCGTTAAGTGCTTGTCTGCAGAAGACTATCTACAAAAATCAATCGGAAGTGTAAAATTGGTTGCTGAAGATTTTACTTAGCTTTATATCAATAAAACACGCCCAATGCGATTAAGAGACACCCTGCTATATTATCTTCAGACAGCAATTGATTTTTCAACCATTGCTCAATTGAACACCCTACCCAATGAAAGGCTTAAATGGTTCTCTACTTTTTTCAGATGAGGACTTTAGCTTACATGAAGGAAGTAACTTTTCACTGTGGTTTCAAACTATTCAAACTAAACTGTCACAAGAGCTGGGATGGGGATCCTTATTGAGGCACTGAAAAAAAAAATAAGGCAGTAGAATTTGATGATAGGTAGTCCCGTCAAAGGTCAAACAATGGGCAATAACAACACAGTACCTTCCCGTAGTAGGAGCTAGGACGAAAAGTAAGTTTTCTGCGGTGCCAAGACTGAAGGGAAACTTTAGAGCTCCATGCAGTTGGTACTGTGAGTTCATTTGCTCAATAAGCATGCAAAAGGGGGGTCCCAAGTTCAACCCAGGGAGAAACCGAAGTCTTTTTCCCACTTTCGAAATCTTCCGCAATAAATATCCGTAAAATATCCCGCAAGGCAGCTAAATGTTCTCAAACCCCCCGTTCGGATTCATTTTAATTTGTAGGGTCCTTTGTATTCGTGTCAAAATTAAGAACTCAAAATGGAAAATGGAAAAGATTTTCGTCCTGAGAAATCGGATCATTCTACCAAGCTGTGTGTGATCTTTTCTGACGGCAAATAACATAACACGATTTTAAAAAGCTAAGTGAGGAAAAGATGCAATCAAAGTTTATTAAAGCCAGCGGTACTGGAGTCTTAAAGTATGCTGGTTTCCTTCCAAACTCTTTTAAAGCACGAAGCTTTGAATTTGAAGGTGCATACAGACACCTTAAGAACAAAAATGAATATTCAGCTCCACAGTCAATATTTTACTCGTTCATTAGGACAAACATCGACATAACGAACATAACGAGCTTAATAGATATCAAAAAAAAAAAAAAAAAAGTCCCAACGTAAATAAAATGTACGAAATGCAATTACAATCAACAAAGACAGGCAAACGTTTTTTGATTGGATTTGTTCAGACTGTCAAAGATATTGCATCTCGGATACATCACAGCCTCGCATGTACACTGTACACACACAAAAACATACATCTCCTTCGGATGATGAATGTCGATTGTGACGTCAGCTGGCGTAACATAATTACTGTGAGCTATTTATAAGAGAAACTTTGTTCTATTCATGGCTCTCTATCTATCTGTCCATCTACATATGCATCCGTACAACCGAAACGACCTAGGTCCCTTTTGAATGCATTGCTCAATGGCATTGCTGTTATAGATATATACATATTTACATTTACCTATATATAGCAACTGTAGCAGCGTGCGACAACAACGCGTATTGTTGTTGCAGAGCGATTTTTATACGTTTTCCCAGTGACGTCAAATCAGCACTGGCAACTGGCGAATTAAACCCACACACAGGCGGATGGCACGGCACATTATGTACCTACGCAAGTTACTCTCGTACATAGATGCAACACATATCGATACCCAGTGCCCTAGTGACCATTTTCGGATCAATGAAAAGTTCATTGCTTCGCTTTGCTGAAGAAACCTAGCGGAGCACTTTCATTGATGCAAACGCTCAATGGGGTGGCGCATATGCCGGGTGGAAAATATGCCGAGAAGGTAAGAGAGCGAGAGCATGAATGACGACAGTCGGCTGGGTTGCATGATGCCGAACCGGGTAGGGGACGGACGTCGGTTTGGGTGGGCGTTTATGCTGTTCAGCATAATATGGGTCATGCAGTGACGTCACTATGACCTATATACACCGCCCGCTCCGCACTCAAATTGCCGAGGTATATAGTGTGGCGAATGCAGCTTGCTTTATCATGCTCCCCTTTTGCCATTCGACGATTAGGTGCTGTCTGTCGGTGGGCTATATGCTCGATCGGTATTTTGCTGCGTTATATATACATAAAGCGGTTACATGGAAATTCACTTCTATACATGTACACTGTACAGGCGGCAGCAGTAACCACAACCAAATGTCGGCTATTTACACGAAAAGTGCATTGGCTGAGCTAAAAATAGAATCCTATTGAAACGAAAATAGCTCGACACGTTTAAACTTAGATTCTCGGTTGTCGGTTGTCGGTTTCTCCTTGAATGCGACAGGAGCAATATTATCTGTATCTGTGCACAGCTTTTATACACAACGTCCTACACATGACATATTCATATCGCTTTTAAATAAAATGGATACCACTGATATGTAACTATAGGCTTGGGGCGTGAAGGAAATGCATTCGAATGCACCAAGGAAATGGACGGGGCATCGATAAATGAATGATAGATACCGACATGTGGAATGCTGGCAAATGAATGATGCACGAGCTTATTTTTTCCGAGTGTAAATATTGCATTAGTGTTTTGTTTTAAACTTTTGACCCAGCGGGGTACTAGCATGTGGGGAATAGGAGCACGAACGTATTTCAAGTGACGCAAGTGTTGTACCACAAGTCGACCTAGGTTCGAGGTATTTGTTCGAAAGGATGACCGTGAGAAATATGCTAGGGACAATTGCCCAGGATTCTGAAGTAGATCAAAGAATTGCTTTTTGGATACCTATTACTGATGATTACTGGGAAATGCCTTCGCAAGAAAGTTGTTCTAGGTGCAGGTTGGCTCGTTATTTTACGAGAAATAAATTTGCCGGAGACAAACCTTTGCAGACTTTTTTAAAGAAACCGTCCAAGGTATGTTCATCCCACCTTTAACAGTGGCTTTTGAAACACATATACACCGCCTCTGCATAGGATGAAATGTCCTTTTGACTGTTAGTGGCTCTAGAACCACTGATCGAATTTGCGTGATTTTTTATTCAAAAAGAAATTGTTTTAAGCAAGTTATTGGAATATTCGAGCTGCAAGTTTAGAAGTACTCTAAAAATGTCTTATTTTCGATAAAAATTCGCGGGGGCACATGAAAGACACATGCCACAAATACTGTTTGTCGTTTTCTCTGTTCGAGCGGAACGATTCCAAAGTATCAGAGGTTGACAACGTTTTCTACAATATCCACGGTTTAAAGAAGTAACTACTACTCTCTTAATGAAGTGTGAAGTGAACAGCGCGGACTTTAAGGACATTGGGAATTCGGTAGAGATAAGACAGGGGATACCGATGTACATTTTTGTAAAAAGTCAGTCTAAATTGCAACAAGGGGGAAACAGAGCTTGCTAAAGCATTTCGCATTCGTGCTGTACCGTTTATGAATGAGTCCCTATATTTTGTAGTATGACCGAAGATCGACTTACAGGTGAACTAATGGGCATTCCTACTATGACGAGTATTGCGGTTGAATTGATGAGTGTTGAGGTTTAGGAATGCAGCTGGCTAATTCATTTGAGCACTGTCTGTTAAATTAACGATAGTGAGAGACATGTTACATTTCTACGCAAATTCAAAGAAACCCCAACACTCGAAACTCCGATTAGCTTTATCGCACGATTTTCAACTCAATCCTGTAGGTGGAATGTAGTTTTCGGCGCCTTATGTCATGTAGCTAGATCAGAAGGGACAAATATTATAAAGGGTTTTCCAATAAGAGGTGTTATTTTGGTACTCAAAGAAAAATGCAATATTTTGAGATAAATGATCAGATGTTTATTTCATAATAAAGAGGAAGGTATGCCGTTAATAATGAAAAACAACATCAGCCAAATGGCCACCACGAGCACGCATACAGGACCATATCCTTTGCATGAAATTTTCCATAACCAAATCGCAAAGTGGCTGCCCTATGTCCTCGATAGCCTCACGAATTTTATCTTTGAGGTTTGAACCGACGCTGGACTGTTGGTGTAGACCTTATCTTTCACGTGGCCCCAAAGGAAGAAGTCGTAAGGTGTTAAATCACAAGATCTCGGTGGCCAATTGTGATCACTTCTTCGAGAGATAACACGGTCCGGAAACTTTTCCCGTAAAAGATCAATGGTTTCGTTGCTTGTGTGGCACGTAGCGCCGTCTTGTTGAAACTTGTCCAGATCAATACCTCCAACTCCGACCATAAAAAATCATTAATCATCGACGACCAAAAAATGCTTTAGTTTTGCGAACTGTGACTGCAAGATTTCCACCATTTTTGTAGTGAATTTTAATAATTTCAATGCGTTGTTGAAGCGTGTATCGTTCCATTTTTAGTAATGGCGTAGTTTCTACTTGTCAAATGTCAAAGAATAAAAGCTTCAAAAGTGAGAGCTACCGAAATAGCGGGTCATTCACAATAACACCTCTTATTGGAAAACCCTTTATAAACCTAGACATTTCGCAACATTTTTGGCTACTTCGGGTATATAGTGATTTCAACAAAGGCTGTCATGAACACAAATACCGAGAACGGAGAGTCTTTGTGTTTCAGTTAGATCTAGAGATTCAGGTTTTGGTTTTAAGCCCGCAGAAAGGATTTTGTTTAAAAAGCATAAAACTCCACACTTTACATGAATCCCATTTTATGATTAGAAAACAAAAAAGACGGACGTGTGCCCTGGTTCAATATGAAAAGCTGTAGTTAATTAGGGAGGGAGTGAATTGGAACGTGGAAGGCAAAACTGAGCCTTGGGGAGCACCAGCATTTGTATGGTAGTTTCTAGCTCGTTGGATATAAGAAACGCATCGATCCCGTAAGAGCGCATTTTTGACAAAACAGCATGACGACAAACTCTGTGAAAAGCCTTTGAAATTTCAAGCGCAACAATCTTCGTTTCACCGGAGTAATGAGGAGATTGGTTTCACTTTTAGTGTGATAAGCAACATACCGGTTGATCTACAGAAACGGCACCGTCGGTCTTTAAGGAGCTTCCGCGATTCAAGTTATTTCACAAGCGGATTATCTTAGAAAAAATGGGTGTGGGTGTCAGTGGCGACAGAATAAGATTTAAGTTTTTTAGGAACGGGCGGAACAAATGGAATGGAAAATTTCACTTTCTCGGGAAGATAAGGTGCTTCTTTTGTTTTTGTTTGAGCCTTTTGAAAGTCACTCGCAAGTGGACACATGTTCTGATCACTATCGGAGATTAGCTCTCAAAATTCCAACATACTTCGTACTTTGCGAGCAGCTGTCGAGAGGCGAAATGGCAAAACAGTGGACATCGGAGGAAATTAATCGACTCCGAGAGAAATATGAACATTGAATTTGATAATTTTAAAAATTTAACTCAATTTATGTTAATTGAAGTATTATTTTAATTTACGTTTAAAAATAAAGTTTTTTTTTGTTTTTGTTTTTACCCTCAAATATTTATCTTTTAAACTGTTGAAAATTGCTCCAGTAACTAGCGAAAGTACTCGCAAATGGACAGGCACCTTAAGAATGACTTGACAGCGAAAACTGTCAAACAGTCGATGACTATTTTACTATGAGGAAAGTAATAGATGTGTGGTTATGTTGATTTGAGATTTTCTTCCGATTGCTTATAATGAAAGTAGTGAAGCAAATTGGTTCAACTGAAGTCAATCTTTAGATAGGAGTAGTCAATTGGCATGTATTTCGAGGAAACGGCCCCCGAATAGCACACTTGGGTTTTAATATGGTACATACAACTCTAATATAACTATCAAGTTATTTCCTAGGTATTGCAGTAACATTGTCACATCCCACATTGTAACCAAATTAGCCGCATTTCCCCTTATATTTTGCAACAACTTTGTAGTATTTGTGTTTTACTGAGGTTATTTTTTGTTAAATGATAGTTCTTATTACGTTGTTTCAACGAAAACATGTTGCTTATGCAAATCAGTTTAAATAACATGTTGGATATAAAATAAGTACGAGAAATGTTTCTGTAAACATTCCAGAAGTTTTAAATAAGTTATTATTGGAATGCTTTTTGAGTCTACATGTATAGACAAACAAATTATGAAGTATAAAAGGAAAGGTAAATATATTTGATCTGAAAGGTACTAGTATCTAAAACAGTTCAAGTTTGCTGCGATTTCAGACCAAAATCCTTAAACGAATACTACTTTTGTCATGAACATTAATGTTTTGGGTCCGGAAAATTCACGCGCCTCCAAAAATGGGTTAAATAGAAGAAAAGTTTGAAAATCAGAAAATATTAAAATTTGTATTTAAGCTTCAAAATCCCAAAAGACTTGTAGAAATAAATTTTAATATACCATATTCATTAGTTTCTATACAAATGAATTGTAGAAGCTATGTAATATATTGGAAAAATTGAAATGTATTTTTCACATCTTAAGACCTATGGTTAAACAGGTATATAAAATGGTGAACAATATGGCGGTTGTTACATGAAACATCATTAAAACATGAACCATAATATTATAACTAAAATTATAAGTATCCAAAATGAGGATTTACTAAACGTATCTGTAACTTATTACCAACCTTTTTAGAACTCTAACTTACGAACTCTTATAAAACTATTTTCAAACAAACCCCCCTTTTTGTGAACAAGTTTAAAACTTAAAAAAACGTATTTACAACATTTCGAATGACAATGTTACAAATAGTCCCGCGTGAACATGAATACAACTGATATAGAACGGATTTTGTTACAGATTACTTAAATATAACAGCAATACAATCGAAGTTTTGTTGCAAATCACAATCTGTGCTATTCGGGGGACCCACTACAAAAATCGAGTCATGTTTTTCTTTAGATATTGAATAACAAGAGGCTGGAATTATAAATTTAATTATCTAGAATTTTGCTGTGGTCTAACGTGATATTTCCGGTGTAACTTCAAATAGGTTATTTTTTAGAGATTGAATGTTATAAGTGCATGTAGAGTAAAACCTAGCGCCAAATCTGAGTACAATTCAAACGTCGATATTAGACTACAAGCGACCAAATTTGAGTGCAAGTTTATACAGAATGCACAGCTTGGTAGCTCCTTGGGACAGCCGCTAACAGCCTAGAAGCCGAAACTTTGAAAGGAGAGCTGTTTTGAGATTTGTCGGTGCATTGACATTGTGGTTAGGGCGGGAATTTTAGGATTCGGTCACTAATTCGAGTAGTTATCGTATCGGGATTGCGAATCTTCCCTTCTACTTTGTTAATGACTCTAATTGGTTGCAAGAATTGCTTCCAATAGCTCCAAATATTTTCTTCTTTATTTCTGATTCTGACAATAATATAAGCAGCGGACGGTAAGAGCCATGAAAAATTTACTTAAAGCTGTTGCCTGTAATATTTATTTATAGGGTTTTCATAAGTAAATAAATATAAAATTGGTGCAACAGGTCTGTGTAGGTACCCTCTTCCAGATTCTCTCCACCATTCGTTTTGGTTACAGTTTTATTTTTGGGACCTAACCCATAATGATGGAAGTTCAGCTTTGGAAATCTTCTCTCATACCCTCATATTTATTTCATTTATTTTTTCCTACATTTTTGTATGAATTTTCTGTACGATAATAATAGCGACCCAAATTTTCACTATAATGACGAAGCATTTTAAAAAACTTGTTCCATAATGTTCATAGATTTACAGTAGAATCCGGATATAGCGATGGTCAAAGGCCCGGCGGCATTAAGGCGGACGACTCACAACACAACTGAAGATTTTATCTGTTTTGTTTCATTGTTACAATTCTGTCTTTTGCAAATACATATTTTACATACATATATATACATATTAACATAGATATCTGTAGGTAAAGAAGTAATGTCAATGAAAACCAAATAAACTTTTCAATCAGAAACATTTTTCTTTTAATTTCACTCAGCATAGCTATCAGTAGATGTCAATGTATGTATGTTTTACCAAAAAATGTATAGAGAAGAGAAGATCCAAGAAGAGTGGCATACTGCGATTTTTTTTTTTTAACAACAAGCAATAGTGGCTGTAACCGAACGATTTTTCGGTAAACTACGTTGTTCAAAGCGGCTAGTCGCTCAAACCGGAGTCGCTCTCTAAACGGATGTTCGTTCATAGCAATAAGTATGCAAACCTAATAAGTTGCTGTGTCTACGTCGCTAAAAACGGTTGGTCGTTATAAACGAAGTCGTATTAAATGCATTCCACTGTATTACGCAAATGACCGCAGGAAAATCGATTAAATTTCACACCAGACATATTTCATGGGTGTAAAAATGCAGATTACCTGGACCCTGGACCGATGCAAGAAAAAAATATTTTAATTTTTAAGAGCTGTTGCACTCTAAAAAAGAAGTAGCTTTCTATAATTTTTACATACAATTTTTTGGATACAGAGTTTTTTTTATTTAAGTTAAAAAAATATCAGGGGGTACAGTGCTACGACACATCCCTGCGTTACATCTTCACCAATTAACTTCGAAGACCCACCTTTGAGAGCAAAGGCATTTGGGGCATAACGCAACATTTCGTGGGAACTATGGCGTACTATTTTTGCATAAAATCGATGTTTCCAACCACACAAAGAAAGATTTTCTATTTTGGTCAGTCTAAATGTCATGTTCTGCATGCAGGAAAGCTATTGAAAGACTTTTAGATCTGTAATATTTCTCCAATATTGTTGATAGTTGTGTTAAGTTGGACTCTTGAATTTTGATTAAATCTTAGCTGTCTGTGTTTGTTAAATAATAATCAGTGATTATTGTCACATTTCAAATAGGAGTAGGGGATAGTTAAATGGGAGATATACCAAGGCATCGTCTGACATTTTAGTCTTTACTGCACAAATTTGCACAAATAAATATATGTAAAGACATAATTTGCCGGTAAGTGTTAACTACGTCATTGGCAAACAAATCTGTCCCCAATTCCAAAAAGTAAACAACTCATAATCACAAGAATAAAAACATCCTCTGCTGAAATCATCATCAGCTACATTAGGAAAGTAGAAACTCTAATAGCCTAAACAAACCCTTTCTGATCCTATGGCACAATAGATCTATACTCAGGTCGAAGTGCCTCTTTATCGCGTTGGCGAGTCAGAAATATTTATAAAAAAAAAAAAATAATCACAAGCTCAGAGCTAGGGAGATCTTTCAAAAATTCCATTTTATTCAAATGAAAAAAAAAAAAATACAACAGTCATTTATCGCTGCCAAAAAGACCACAAGTTGCAAAGATGATCTTCCCAAAACTTGAAAGATCATAGAAAAGGTAACATCCTTGCAGAGTTGGTACTAAAATCCATGCCCAGAACTATTCTTCGCATACCGTCATCACCAAACGATTTCGAATAGAAAATACGTTTTTTTTATGAAGAAAAAAGAAAAACCCTGCTTGTAATTAATCCTGGGAAAATATTTATTTTCGTGGGCTACCATTCCCCCTATAAATAACCATCATAACCACTAATGACTATATTAAAGACCTACAAACGATCTAATGAGCGACGGTTAAAATGGTCTCATTTACATTCCAGCTAGAATTTCCAAATATATCCCAGCACCATTATAGCCGAATCAGAGATTTTTCTCCGAGAGCAAACACACGATGCCTTAGAAGCAGAAAAAAAAATCAAGGATACTGGATAAAAAAGCGCACTTGCTTGTTTTTTTTGTTGTTGTTGGCATTTTTTCTTTTATACAGCTCTTTTTATTTTTCCTACCAACTGAAGAGGCTGAAGGAAATTTCTCATAGATTAGCATTTTCTCTCGCAGATACATGTCCTCACTTACGCCAGAATACCTAAGCGACATGACACCAATACAAGTGCATACAAATATTTTGCTTCGGGTATTTAACCAACAAACGCTCAAAATAATCCAACAGCAGCTCACAACAACAATAAAGCAAAGCAACCAAATTGACTAAAAAAAAAAAAAAAAATAAAAAAATCCTTTCACGAGGAAGAAATAGCAACCACCAGAAAAGCATGAAAGGAGATGAAAACAAGAAGCACCAACTGACAGGTATATTAGACCTGCGCGCATCGGAAAGTTGAACTTAATCTTGGCTCGGTGACTTTTTGCCATTAAACACTGACAACAATTTGCGGGAAAATAAGCTTTTTACCCAGCCTATAGAGCCAGCCAGCAATATCATGCAGCAGTAAAGGACGAACCACAAAAAAAAAAAATAAGACCACATACACACCGACACTGTCAAGTGACTACTATGAGTGAGTATATGAAAAAAAAGAGAGCTTCACTGCTCTGCTGGGGACGAGAATAATGAAAGACAACAGAATGAAAAAACGTTTTAGTCCTTACCCACTGCATACGCATACAGTCTCAAGTTGGGCAAAATAAAAGCATAAGGACACTAAAAAGAAACAAAAAAACTCATTTATAGAGGAGAAAACAAGCATACGCGAGTGTCCTTTGAGCTGTGTTTAGTTGTGCAACCGCAAATTATCTGTACCTACTCTCTTGGAATAAATACATACATTCATTCCAGTGCACAAAGTGAAAGTAATATTTTCGTCATATTTTCACAGATACTATTTCGGCAGTATCTTTTCAATCTTTGTATCTGTTGTTGCAAAGCATTACTTTTCGATGTGTCGTCAGACGAGTGTGTATCTATATGGGTATATTTTGCACCCAAACTGACAGTAAGAAATTGAAGATGTAAGTGACTGCTGCCTTCTGCCTTCATATCTTCTTGTTCTCAAGGACAAAGAGCCAAAAACGACAGTATCTCTCTCTCTGTGCTGTGGAAATATACTTATTTTTCTTGGCGTGTACATACACATAAAATATTCTGCACCAACATGCTTCCGACACATTTGGAATGACTTTTAAGGACACATGTTAAATAGCGCTGTCCCATCTCTTTTCGCATGTACGAGTACGAGTACTCGCACTTACACGTCCCCTGTTGTTTGCGTGCATGTGTGTGTTTGTAAAACGATTCCTCTTTCTGTCTGCAGCGACATGGGTTCACGATTAAAAGTCTTTCTGTCAGTTTAAATGGACCACTAATCGAATTTTATTGAGCATTTTTCCCTCTGTGCCAACAACACTGGGATTGGGATGTGGTGCTGTGGTAGAACTGCTGCTATTGTAAGGGCGTTGACAATTAGAAAATGATACTTCCAACAGTTGAAAACAATATATAATTCGATAGAGGAGTCGACGAGACCATGGGATTGTTCAGTCTTACGTTCGAATTTCGAGTGATGTGCAAAATACGTAGTCAGGAGTCTACTGGCAGCTTATGATTTGTCTCTACCGCCCACTGACATGCCCAATTTTTAAAAATATTCTCTAACCAATGGAAATAGAACTTGTCTTTGTTGTACAATATTTAGACACTCCGCGATAATAATAATCATTTTTAGTGTCCAGGCTAAATATTTCGAGCTCACAATGGCGAAACTTTCCAAACAAAATTGCATATTGTTTTATTTAATGCGGAGGCTAAAAATGATTGTTGGTAATGCCCAATATGTATATAAAATACAAAGATGCATGTATTTAGTTGACACGCCCACTTTCTGGGGGCGTTTTTAATCAAAATATTGCCCTTTTCGGAAATAAACTTAAGGAGCTCATATTTTTGATACAATTGTAAGCTTCCAACAATTTTAAGCCTAGACTAAAATTTTTTATAAGTAAGGGGCATTGTTTTCGCGCAAAACTACGTAGATATCGAGTACAGCCAAAGACTTGTAATTCTTTTCAATGCACCCGTTTAAAGTTTCCAAGGACGCTTTTTCGATGAATTTATTAGAAAACAAAACAAAATATGTTAGCAACGTCCTACTACTATAATAAATAAATAATAAATTCTTCTTCTTTAAACAAAGAACGATTTTCAGCACGCCACGTTTTTGACACCTATGATGGACTTGGAAAATGAGCAAAAAATGCCGAAACAGAAGGCAGACTGCGTATTTAAAGTCCCTCTTAACATTTCTGGAAACCAAACAACACGCCTACTTGTTGGAGACTTTTGAAATGCAATAGTTTTTGTCTCCAGTTAAGTAAAAGAAATTGGTAAGAAAGGTTAATTTAAAAAACCAAAAAAAACCCGACTGACTGTAAAAAAAAAAGAATTAAAAATATATGAACAAGACGCATTTAAGTACCTATACCTAAAAACATAAAAATACACCCCGGGGAAGAATACGAATATTATGATACCTCACTCTTCAAAATCGGTCAAGCCGTTTAGGCTACAGGGCGTCCCGTAGGAACGTACATAGGATACGCGCGAAACACATAACCCTCCCTGTGTCCAGTCGGATAAAAAGACCCAACGTTTGAGTATTGATATATGGATGGACTATCAAACTGTCTTTCAAAGAGGATTGTTGACACACCAGGATATAACTCGTATCTACGAATGCTAACTTCGAATGATAGTTAAACAATAAAACTTTTAAACTACGATCCGTCGAAGTTGCACAACAGATCCACAATTTATGTAAGAAAAATAGGCGCCGAGTAACTACCGATTTGACCTTCCCTACCTACACAAAGATGTAGTTGCTGGACTAGAGATGCATCAAGTTAAGAAAACCCATGTTCTTTCCATGATCGACTGAATGTTACTTGCTTCCAGGTGGGAACGTCAATACAAATTCACAAGTTTTGCAACAAACCGAAAAACCAGATAAAACTTACTTAAATTCAGAGCACGGCATGGATTCTTTCGGCTCTTTTATTTGTCACAAAGTGAACGGTTCTTAATGGACCTCTTGCATCAACTATTAACACATTCTTTTTTGTTTTCTCATAAATTCATCGGAAAAGCTTTCTTGGAAACTTTAAACGGCTGCATGTAAAAGCATTACAAGTCTTCTGTTGTACTCGATATCTACGTGTTTTTCTTGTTTTTTAAGGAATTTGCTAGCAAGTTTTTAACTAGAATTGATAGAATGAGTTGAGAAACTGCACACTTCGTTCTAAGTCTTCAACCAATATAAATATGACACAAACAAGGAAGTCTTTTTTTACATAAATAAACTTGTTGTTTTGTATTTAGGGCCCCACTTGAAGTCATAAACTACAAATAAGAAATAAAGAGGAGCCGAATTTAGTCGCGTAATATGTTGAAGTGAACGCCAATTATAGAGGCAACCTTTTGAGTCCTTCTTCTTATACAAATATATATTTTTCCGAAGAATTGCGAAGAGATCAATGGAGACGAGCCCTTAATATTTTTTGCCATCTGATGTCGGCCTTACATTTAACAATTCTACGCCATAATTTGAAGCTTTATTATTCGTACACCATATTTAGCTATTTATATTTCGGGGAGACCTTTGCCTAAAGGCTTATAAGATCCAAGACTTAGGCGGTACACAAACTGGCCGTCATATTAAAAAAAATTGATTCCACATTGTAAGCTGGAAATGTACCTTTCTCCATTCACTATCTGAAAGGGAATTTAATACGATTAGGTCAAACGGTTTTTGAAACTTAATTGGCTGGTATTTGCTGTTTATTTATGGCCAATTGCTCTTTGTCTGGGATGTTCTTACTGACTCTTGCAATTGATGAAGGGGATGAAAAAAGCCAGATGAAATTATTTGAATTGGTGTGGCGACGACCCACATGAGGTTTTGGCATCGCCATTAAGCTTAACAAAAATACGCACTGTACTCTGGACGCATCATCGATCCATTTTTAGTTGTGAGGTGTCTGAAGTTGGAAGCCAACATTGGATCTATTAACGAAAACCATCAAATTGTATGAGTTTAATAATGTTTTAAATGCGGACTTTTGACGTTTGATCTGTCAAATGTGGTGGTCTTGTTCTCTATTCCTCATAGTAATTCTTTTTCAAATATTATATAGTAATATCAAAGTTATCCACCAAATTGGAATAAAAGAACTAAAGAGCAGTGCGGTATTCCCCAATCAATATAAAATATGCAACGCTCGCCAATTAACAATTGCAACAACAAAACCCCGATGCAAAACAGTAAAAAACGGCTAATTGAAAAATCTCCAGACCTACAGTCTGGAAATGATTCAAATTCAAGTATAGCGGTGGGAAACGCATGCAAGTAACAAATCTAAAATTCCTAGTTGTTAACACAATGTCAACTCTTCTGGACGACAAGATGCAAAATCTGCCAACGAAAGCCGATCTCGAAAATATAAATCAGCAATTGCAAGCACTGCAACACGACAGCAAAGCTTTGGAGGAGCAATTACAAAAAATGGAGTCGCGATGCACCTCACTAGAACAGGTCGAGTTTCTAGAAAGAAAAAGCAAATGAGAGGAACGTCATTGTCCACATGCCAACCGAAAAAGGAGTAGATGCATCTGAAAAGGCAAGAATTTTATGTATACAACTACCGATACTTCTAAGGTTGCTGCAGCGCGAACATTATATAAAGGGGCCAAAATAACCAATGTTGTTGTGGAAATGAGTAGCAGAAATGACGTAGAACAATTATTGAAGACGAGATCGAAATTTCAGCATACAGGAATATCGATGCATTTGGACTATCCGACAGCGGCACGCGAAAGAAAAAAACGGTTGTTCAGATTAAAAGCAGACATAGTAGCCAAAAACAGGAGCTTTAAAGCACAAATTAAAGGTCAATCACTGGAGTTTGGAGGCAAATAATTTTATTACGATATACATAGTGCAATAAAATAAGACATCAAACCGATTTTTCACTCATTTCATAAGACAGGTTAGAAGTAATTTCTTAGATATGACGTTCATAATTGTATTTCCGCGTTTTTCATTTAACAAAATTATATTTCCGCGCATTAAACTGCCAAAGCAGGGGGGTGTCCGCTCGTAAAATACAAAACTTTCAATTTCTTTCCTTTACCACTTGTGTAGAAAAAATCAAACCATAAGGAGTGCAGGGAAACATACACTTTTCGCAATCAGATTTATGTAGACTCCTGGTGCTGTCCTGGAAATTGCCAAAACTTGTTTTTTTTTATGACGAATTCTTGCAATAAATTTGTAGATTTGTCAGAGAGTTCTTCATGATCCTGAGAAAGTGACTTCCGTTAATTTTATTGCTGTGTGACTATGAAAATGGTGGAGGATCACATCATATGCACATTTCACTTGTCCACATTTGATACTTTGCCCAACTGTATTTTGCTCATTTTTAGAAAATCATTTCAGCTGCAAACACTCAATCTTAGTACGCTGATACATTCGATTTCGCCATACAAAGCGAATAAGTAGATCACCGCTAAGAATGAAGAAAGTAAACACAAAGAGAAGAAAAATTGTTCAAAAAAGTACCGCCATGATTCTGTAAGCGAATTAAAGTACTGTACTAAACAATCTGTCAATCGTCTATCATCCCCACTCATCTATTACATTGTAGAGTTTTAAAAAAAAAGTTTCGTAAACTCAACAACTATACAGACAGCAGATGTTTACTTGCTCTTGACACCTAAAATAGAAAAGTACACCCTCCCCGAAATCGCGTAGGTGGAATACAAAGGTCGTTGACTGTCGATTACGCACAGAGCTGAACATGAACACACATCATCCAAAAATGAATGTCCGCCTCCACGCATCGCAATGTAAAGCATCAGAGCCAACTTAAATATTCAATTTAAACTGCATTTCTTCATGAAAATATTATTTAAAAAAAAAATCCAATAACTGTTAAAATTACCTTTCACGTAGAAGAGGGGGCGATGCAGTTGATAAATTTTCACCGCTTAATGGCTGCTCCTGCCGCGGCCGTAGAACCGGAGTCAAGCCCCATCGTTCTATGAATTCTATGCGGGAAATGGTTGACACCGAACTAGATGGCGTTATTTTCTGCTCAATTTTACTATCCCAACGATGTACGGGTCCCAAGGTATTATCTGCTTTTCATAATTTTGTTTGTTTATTTTATACAATTTTTTATTAAATTAAAACTGTCGACAACTCTATTTTGTTTTCACTGTGTTTCACGCTTCGATCATTATTTTTATTTTATAATTATTTATTCCTTTGTTAGCTCACTTTTCAACTGCTTTTTTACACTTCCTTAAATAATATTTTTCACGTAAAGATCTACAAGACAAAAGGCACACAAGCAAAAGTTCCTTTGAATTCATATTGCAAAAAAGGTTACGTATACGACCGAGTGACCCAAAATAATGATTCTTTATTTTCACAAACATTTGCAGAGAATGAAAGAGAATAGTTTATATTGAAAGAAGAACATTTTGAGATGTATATCTTTTTTAAGTTCTAACCTTAGGCGACTTCTTAACTGCAGCGTTTTGTAAGCGTGACCTATAAAAACAACTACTCGAGTGCACAAATGCATCGTGGCATGGCGTTTTGGGTATTTTTAACTTTAACGATTCAGCACAGACCTCTAACGGGAAATTTAATAACAAAATTGAACTTTGTTCATGAGACTGGCTATTCTACCTGGCATTTTGTTAATGTAAGAGCTGGTACGTCTTTGCGCTCTCCCTCTCTAATTCCTAAGTGTGTGGACGTGCGCTTGCATGTGTTTCACTTTCAAGAACTTTGTTTTTATTTCGATGGGGTTCTCGTTTCTTTTCTTGCTTTGCATCTCGGTTTTTCTGCCTTACGTGTGTATTTTACTGCTTTCGATATAAATCATCGTCTCCCAGGCGAGAAACAGAATATCCTCTTCTCATCAAATATTTAGACGTGTACTGGAAAAACAGATACAGATACAGAGACCAAATGCAGTAATATGTTTTGTAAGGTAAGCGAATTGTGACAATTTGATAAAATGTGCAGGAATTGGGCCTTGGTTGCAACAGTTGGTTTAATTTTTGTATTCAACTTGCTCAATAATTAAGTATTATTCGATCAACCAAGAAGTATTTCCGTAAATAGGGCCCCGGATTCGTTTTGCCTGGTGTGAGCATAATTTGAAAACTCGGCCTGATCCTGATCGACCTAAGGTACCTTGTTGTGGCTCAAAAGCTGTTGTATTGGCGAAAGTGGTGCTATTTATCTTCTTGGGGCAAAAAGTCGATTCCCAGTTTACTTAGCATGTCCCAATAAGACAACGCAGTTGGCATAGCGTGCGTGGTTCAGGACGTACAATTTTCTGGGAACGTTTTTCCTAGTTCTTAACCTGTGCTGGCCTCGAAATATACACACCAATTGCATTTAAGAACCATTTTAACGACAGAATTCGTTTTTACGGGTCAACAAATGTGCTTATGAAAAACAACCGCCGAGAGTTACAGACCTCACAGTTTTGTTTTCAAAATATGTTCAGACACTCAATTAAAAATAATTTAATCTCAGTAGAAATTAATCAGTTCTAGCTACTGAAAAAATACTGCGTGCAATTTTATGATTTGTCAGTTGCTTTCCTTTATTTACCAGACCGTCCCAAGTTCTCTCATCTGTACTACAGTGGGCTATGTTGCTGCTGCATTTATCTATAGGAAGATGAATGGTTATGTCTTTCATGCGCAAACACGGCAAAGCCTTCTTAAGCGACGTGTTAGAACACGAACTTCTGCAACAACTCTGTTCAAGCAGCTTTTGTAAATACTGTACCATATAATCGTGGTAAGAAATATGTTTATTCACCTCTGGAGAACGCATTGAGCTATTGAAACTATACCTTCCGAATAGAAGCTTAGCAAATTTAAAAAAAAATTCAGCCTGACACTCAAGTTGGTGGAAAAGATCAGAAGTAAATTGGCATAATTGGGGCTCGAAAAATCCTTGCAATAGACAAGCTTGGTATACAAATTTTTGCAGCATTATTGGTCCGTTTCCATTCGACGATGATACAACGTTTCAGTTAACCTTGAACTAGCTAAACGGGGCTGCATACTTTTCAAACCATCCATCACTCGATTTGTTGCATTTCTTTATTCTACTATGTATTTTCAAAATCTACTCCTTTCTCTATATTTTATATTTAGATGTCAGATTTTAACACAGAGGCTCTGACCGTGCTCTGAACGGAAAAAGGAACATAAATTTAGGGGTCCAATGTGTCTCAGCCAAACAGGAAGTTCTAACTAAAAAGGAATACACCAACTGAGGATGTTTATTACCGATTAAAGATCTTCCTATAAGGATAACCCTTAGACCGGACTGACACTTATATCGGTGCTCATGACATTTATGTTCAGCATTGATTGAAATATTACTGTAACCATATCAGAAGAACGTTTCCTGTCAGTAAAATTTATTTGTTTATTGAAAAATCGTATAAGCGACGCGGCTCACATGATTTAGGGCCGTTTGCTGATACGAATCATAGCGAATTAAGTGCCACATAAACTCTTAGGTGACAGTTTATGCCCTAAAAAAGTAGCCTATAAGTATTTAAGCAGAAGTATGAGCAAACGGCCCTTAATGGGTTTGTAAACAAGCAGAAGATAACTATATAGGATTCCATTACCCGCCAGTAATATTAATTGCGGTCTTTTCGCAGCCGTTATGCCATGCTATCTTCTTTTTTTTTTCAAAACTCCGACAGGAGCTGCCTTTTGCGCCAACGATGACAGGTGAGGAACAGTGACTGCCTCTTCGAAGATATAGCCCATTGCTTCGTCAAAAAACAAACGCATTTTTTCGGTGCAAAAAAAAAGAACCTTTTAATCGACAGATGCACTGACTTCGAGTCAAGGTCGGGTGTGGTATCTCGACAAGTCAGCTCTTTAACAGTAACCGTCGGTTTATTCCTTGTTTGAAGCTGCTCATATATATTTATGAAAAGATTCATTTAAGATTTTTTGACTGTGGGCTCGTTTTAATAAGTCCTCCGTGTTGAACTGATATTCAATAAAAGCGTACGAAGGCCTTTTTCTTAAACTCGTTCTAAAACGTAAAGGCCAGAAACATGAGTTATAGCTGGAGACAGTCCGCGATAATAATAATCATTTTTAGTGGCCAGGCAAAATTTTTCAAACTCACAATGTCAAAATTTTCCTCACAAAAATGAATATTGTGACCTATACAAAATTTATAAGATTGAGATTAAAATTGATTATAAGTATGGGCCAGTACGTACATCCTTTTCAAATAAAATTTGATAGGCAATTGACATGAAGATTTAAAATGGAAGCCCAAATATCTTGGCATATGAATTGGGATATAATTAGCAGCTTTTTGTTGAAGTGGCAATGATAGGTTAATAGTTTTCAGATGCAGTATAGCCGCAGACCGAATTTTAAGTTCTACGAAAGTGTTGACAACATCGGATTTGAGATCTTTCAACTTTCAAAAGGGGAGTCGCACACCCGCTATTGTCGTATAAAGAAGGTCTAAATAGGCAGCCTTTGAAAAATAGTTATGTACAGGGAACACCACTGGCAGTTGGAAAAATATGAGAGATGACTTAAGTACATATTAATGAATGCACTTGTTACAACTTAGGTAAATTTTATTCGTTGCCGAAAAGATTCATCTCTAAAGCTACGGTTTCAGAGCAGATTCTGATCCCCTTAACGCATACATGACAAAATATCCTCCTCTTCGACATGAAATCGAATTGATTCAGACAATTTTCGTCATCCGCTTGTCGATTTCATGATCGCTTCCAACGTCTCCCTACGAATGCGAACGACGGTTACTCGGTCACACTGTGCACAAATCCATTGATATGTCCCATTTAATTATCAAATGGCAAATAAAGGTGTTCCCCCCATAAACCTTTCTAATTGGAGTATCCCTTTGAAAAAACGAAAAAAAAAAAAAAAAAAAAAAACGAAATAGAAAACTTTTCAAGAAAGTAAATAAGCTTCACACGCAATGACATGCGGCTGACGAGGACGAGGACGAGGACGAGGACTCTTTCTGATTATGACATAATGCCATGCAACACGTATATCTCTCTCTCAATTAGGGCAGAAAATTCTACCCGATTCAATCAGTCGCAGACCTGAAATGTTTAACAAAACTATCCCGAATAAATATCGAAAAAATAACCCCACTCCCATACGTAATTTTGCACCTACACGCCACATAGGAAAATAGATAGAAACCCATGAATTAACACATCGTTCTGTATACGAATAAGCAAACTAACGAAGAAAAAAAAAACAAGAAAAAAACTCTGCTTCTCTGCAAATGTATGCGTTGAATAAAAACATCGACTCTATCACACGTAGCACACGGTCGAATTGGAAAATTGCATTTTCCATTTTCGTTTCGAAAAATTCGTGGTTTTGATAAAATGTTCACTATTTTTAGAGTTGTATTCACACGAGGGCACATACGTTGAAGAAAAAATGTAAACAATTTGGCTGTAACTTGAATTCCTGGAAACAATTAGGATGGTGTCCCAGGCACAGGGAAAAGAAGCCACCCCACTCTACACAGTCGTCCTTCACAAAGGCACAAGGCACTCGTGGCAAACAAATAAACAACTACAAATTTACACCGTTTACATTTGCACAGTACCACGAACTAAACGAACAGTATTTCCGTATGATATGTATTGAGTTTTTTTCCGCCAGGATTATTTGATTTCCTTTCGTGTAAAATTAACAAATGAAACAACATTCTGAGTAGAAGACATTTCTTCCACGGGAGGATTAAGAGATTTGCTTTTCCATTAGATATACGATGGACGATGGTGTATCAACACGCATATTATCTCAAAAGTATCACATGAACACCGCGCACACACACACGAAGGAGAGCACTGTATCCTTTTCGAGTTTTCACTATGCACGCACACATCCAAGCACATGTGATGGATGTTGTGTACTTTTAGTACACACTCCCACTGGCTGGTGGTGTTGGTTCGGACACATTTTGGTGGTGGTAAATAACTTTGGATACGAGGATCTCACGAGGAGATATTTTTCAAGAGAAGGAAATCCTTTCTTCTGTACTTCTCATCATCATCTGTTTCTGTGCGAACACCTACGAATACACTTACGGGGCCGAGAAAAAAAATAACACCCAAGAAACAAAGCTAGTATCCTTCACGTTTCCTTTGGGGGAGTGCTGTGTTTAACTTTTATTTTTTTCATTTTTGTTCTCTCTCCTCGATTTCTATGTGGAAGGAACTTTTGTTTAGCAATATTTGTGCTATAATACGCATGGTTTAGGAAGACCAACCGTCTGAAAGTTCAGCATTCAACACCGAGAAGGGCACTTTCTCACTTTGAAAATGCGAAAATTTGCATTGAAATGAATTTCTTTTCATAATCACCCGCACCACAGAGAAGTTACTAATTGATAACCGATTGGACTTTTGATTGAAAATGATTTTTCACGTGCAGGATACGTTAACACTGGTACGTACTCGTACATATTAGGGGACGTTTTGAGCTTGGTTTTATTTTTTTTTTTTTTTGTCGCGTAATTGTATTGTGTATGGTCTATGTACTTCGGAAGCACGTACACGACACTACGACGTTGACGACGATGAGAGGATATGTACTTGTAATAAGGGTAAGAGAGATAGAGAAAGCGGTACACAGCAGGAGGATAGGTCCATCAGCACCATCATATCAAAGGATAGAGAAAATTCAAGGTAAAGTAATACGATTTTTCACATCTTATTATAATTGCAGCGCTATAGTGCAACTTCTCATCAACGCTGCAGCTGTTGTTGCTGTCACACCATGTCCATGCTAATATTCTTGTACTGGTTATTATTAAACAGAAGGACCAACGTTGAGCATTTTAAGTATCCTTCAATAGTATCATTTCACTTTTGCTTCCATTTTTTTCCCATTTTTTCTTTTCTTTTCATGCCACATTCAGTGGCTATATTTAGATGCAAACTTGCAATCACAAACTATCTTTCACTTTTCACTCAAGATTACGCGGATGTTTATTATTTTGACGACAACGATGACGACGACGATCATGATGATGATGGTGTAGACGAGCGAGATATGTACTTCTTACTGGAATGTCTTCCCAATAAAAAAAAAAAAAACATATATACACAAGAAAACTAAGGTGGAAAAAGGATTTTAGACATCACTTTCCTTGAATCATACTAACGTTGCAAAACTAAATAATATTTCAAACGGAAAACTTTTTTGTTTGCGTATACAGATATATTTATGTTATGTGTATAATATTAGATATATTTAATTTTTTTTTATTGAACACGTTCAACGGATATAAGAATGATATGTAATTTTTTCTTGTCTTTTATTCCCTTATCAAATCACTTTTCACATGGTGAAGCATTTTTCGCTTTGCATTTAGTTGTAAAGGAAAAATAAAAAAAACACTTTTGGAAATGCAGAAGAGTTTCACGCGACTGATTGCGGCTAAAAAATACAGAATATAGTCTTTTTTGTCGAGTTATAGCTATAGCAGCATACGGCGGGAAAAGTATTTGAATGGAATAGAAAAATTTTCGTGTAGTCTTTTGCGAATGGAAAGGAGGAATTTTCTTGTTCGATGTTTTGCCTATGGATACCTGCTGGTGGGGTAATGTTCGAAAAAGCTTTCTGGTTGCTTGATTTTGACGTTTTCTCCTACAATTCGCAGCGAGACTGAGCACTGTGGCCGGGGCGTACGAGGTACGAGTGTAAGTTTTCCAGTTTTCCATGTACTGGGGGGAGGTGGGGGTGGGGGTGTACTTTACGAGATGTTTGCACTTCAAATCAGATAGAAGATGAAAACATAATTTTTGTTTTTCTTCTCTGCTGTTCGTTCGTCTTCTTCTTCTTTGCCTGCAATTAGGACAAGTACGAGTGATAAAGGAAGTGTATACAGAGGCTAAGTATGTTGATTGACATTTAAATGCGATTTAGACATTTTCTATTTTTGAATTAATGATTGTGATAAAGGGCCCTAAACCACCTTGAGAAAGTGGTCGCCTTTAATTATTTATTTGGTGAATTTCTCAAGTGTGAGGTTGGTTTATGCTTTAGGCCTGTTGTATATAGCTATTGCCGGTTCTGTGAGTCTTATGGCACTGATCTGTCTATGCTTCTATGCTTTCGAAAGCTTGTCAGCAGACATGAATTTTTGGTTATTATTATTTGAAGTACAATATGTCTTTTAAGCTGCACTATCCAGCATCCTGTAAAAACATTTAAACGTTTATTTGTCGTTCTTCAACAATAGGTTAGCAATTGTCCCTCAAAGTTCCAAAACGGTTTTAAATTGACTGGAGTGGGAGCTTGTTATGCCATAACTTGAATAGGGAAAAATACAAGTGCGTTTCCAAGCCTTTAACTCCCTCCAAACACTCAGTTCTGGGAAAAAATCGAATTAAGGTGGATTTGAATGTTTGAATCATTTGAATAGTTTGGAAAACCTCGTTTACAGTAGGTGATCCTTTCTGCAGTATTCAGTAATAAATATTTAGAAATAAAAAACTTAAATTTAGGTGTAAAAAGCTTTACATATTACCCTGGCCTAAGAAATGTCAAGGCTAGCGCTTCTGACAGAATGCAAAGAAATCTAGTAGTTTAAACTATTACGAATTAAGCAAACAGCGGCATAGAAAATCATTTTCTTAAAGGATCAAATGTTGCACGCATATTCTTTAGATACCAGATACCAGATACCAGATACCAGAAAGCTTTTAAATAGGTTCACTCAAATTAAACTCTATAACTTAAGAGATCGAAGAAAAAGAAATATCAGCTGCTGTGTTGAAAGACGGACTATCCATCTTGTAAAGATCGAGTTCCTGTGTGTATCCAGAGGGATAAGGTTAAACCGCATTGAAACCTAATTTACTGAAAAGATCTGATTCTACCTTCATGGCATCAAAAATAGAAAACTCACTTCACAGATATCAGATATACTCCCGGAAGGTTAAGGGCTTGTGAAAATAATTAATTTTCGCAGAAATTGACAAAGATTACTCCCTCTCAAAGAAGTTTTAGTCTCATCAATTTCATGGTCTTTCCTCTTTGAAGCCTCCTCTTTGTGAGATGAAGGCCGTTTATTTGTGTGATCGGCGGAAAAAGTGCCTATTTTAGACGATGCGCATTTGACAGTAGAAATACGGCTTGAAATCATTTTTTTCCTGTTTTTCGGTGACTACGCGTCGTTTGCTATTTCGAAGAGCCTCGGTTCCGGTTCTAGCGACAACAGGCTTGGTTTTCTTATATAACCTTTGAATGTAGTTTCTCCGTTTTGTAGTAGGTGTTAGAGTCCAAGCTTCTTCCTTTCCATTTTGTCTGACTGCCTCTGGTTTAAATTACAGCGCCCTTTTTCGACATATTTATTACGAACGAAGCTTACGGCAACTTTTGTATTCTGTCGCAAAAGTGGGACCAACCATTGTGGAGAGAGTTTTCTATTCAAAAAATCTGTGTAGACTCTACTCGTAGCTACTCCACGCTTGCGCAATCGTTTTGAAAGATTAGTTAAGACCAGCGTTGCCACTTTGCTGCAATAGCAGTAGATCTACTGCACTTTTTGCAAAAAATAAATCTACTGCCGCTAAATCCAATCTACTGCAATTTTTTTGTTTGATAAACATTCTCTTTAACAGCTGTACAAAGCCCATGCATAAAAATAACCACTGTAAAGAAGAAGAACGAAGCCAACTTATTGTGAACTTATTGTATAAAAAAACATGAAAGTGATGATTAATATAATTTTGAGCAATTCATCTTTGTTTTTTTTTTTTTTGTTTAAAAAAAATCTACTGCGGAAAGATCGAAACCTGTTTTTTTTTATGATCTACTGCGCTCCTCTTTTATTGAAGTGGCAACGCCGGTTAAGACCGTCGAAATGGATCTGGAACGTCATTGACCGTCATTGATGAGGGCATGTCCCAATATAGGGCTTACGGTTTTAAAATGTAGCTTTTCTCTGGATCAGTGTTGCTTCTACTTATTGACTGTAAATTAATACATATTTTTCTAATCCAATATCCCTCGATGAATCCGTACACACCCACATTTAGTGTTGTGTATGACAGCTGTAGAAAATACTTCAATTTAATACAGTGATAACACTTGATCCTATCAACTGTGTCCGGGTTACAGGAACCGTGTTTATAATTGTGAGAGCTATCGTTAGTCCATAGAGGATTCATCAGCTTTAACGAATTTTCATTCACCTTAAACATAGGTTAAAGTTACTTTTATTCAGGCATTAACCTAACTGGAAAATGAATTCCGGTCAACGTCATCAGAACAGTTTTTTTTTTGAATCTTTAGAAAGGCTTAAAAAGTTAATTTTACTAAATTCGTAGGCTCTGCGAAATAAGGCCCCAAAAAAAAATTATACAGGAAACAACAACGATTTCTAATAAAATTTGGGATGTTATTTCCTTTTTTGGGTCCTTAATTCCTAATGAAAATTGGGGTCTTATTTCATTATGAAGTAAAACCCCAAATTTGGGGCCTTCTTTCATTTTCTCTTTTGGGGCCTTATTTCATTGGGGCCTTATTTCCTGCAGAAAAATTCTTACAAGTGGAAAATTTGAAACCAACTCAATTTGAGTGCCAGGGTAAATGTAAATTTATTATTGATACATGATTTTTATGACACCGTTTCAACCTATCACGAGTTTCAATTAGTGATAAATGTGTTACATTCTGAGACACCCACCTAAATTCGAGACATACATCAAAGTATACCACTTTTGACACAAAGTTGCATACTTTCAGGAGGATTCTGGGCAAGTGACTCTTAGTTGATTTACTGGGGGCAGATTCCGTATATCAACGACCGTCTAAACGATATCGTTTTTGAAACCTTGATCACCAAAATAAGTCATATTCCGCTCGAATTTGTTTGACAAACGTTAGGTAGCTTTCATTATATTTTTGGAAAATGAACTGGATTAAGCTCTCAAACTTATAATTTTAGCATTTAGTTGCTAGTTTCGGAGGTCTATCGTTTCGACGATAATCGTCTGAAAAGTTACGGAATGAGTGCCCTGGGCATTTTGGTTTACTTTGCAATTATAAAACCAAAAAAGCAAATCTTGCACTCTTACAGATTACATAATTGCAGTTTCTACGCTTAAACTTTTTTCTTAATTGGGATTTAGAAATAAGGCCTGCATTTATTCATATTTCAGAAGATATACCCTAAAATGAGTTGGCTGTAATAGTCCCATATTGGACCTCAGGTTATTCTTTAACTTTTACTTTTAACTCTTTGGGCGAATATACTCGTGATCCGCAGTTTTACAAGTTGAAACGTCCGAAGTGAGCAGCTTCCTGAAAACTGTTCTGCTTCTGAACACTTGTCACTTGTTCGGGGAGTGAAAATAACTATTTGAATTTTTCGGTGGATTGAGCCTGCAACCCCTCGCTCAGAGACAACCATTGTACAACCGCAACGTATGTACCTACCTAGACGTAAAAGCTCTGTCGGAAACAAATCCACTTCAGACGATATTTCCCACTGAAATCGGGCTATTTATTTGTGCACTAAAAAGATTCTACTCAATGTCCGTTAAATATAAAATAAAGGGTTTTCCAATAAGAGGTGTTATTTTGGTACTCAAAGAAAAATTCAATTTTTTGAGACAAATGATCGGATGTTTATTTCATAATAAAGAGGAAGGTATGCCGTTAATAATGAAAAACAACATCAGCCAAATGGCCACCACGAGCACGCATACAGGACCATATCCTTTTCATGAAATTTTTCATAACCAAATCGCAAAGTGGCTGCCCTATGTCGTCGATAGCCTCACCAATTTTATCTTAGAGGTCTTGAATCGACGCTGGGCTGTTGGCGTAGACCTTATCTTTCACGTGGCCCCAAAGGAAGAAGTCGCAAGGTGTTAAATCACAAGATCTCGGTGGCCAATTGTGTCACCCCTTCGAGAGATATCACGGTCCGGAAACTTTTCCCGTAAAAGATCAATGGTTTCGTTGCTTGTGTGGCACGTAGCGCCGTCTTGTTGAAGGTAAACGTTGTCTAGATCAATACCATCCAACTCCGACCATAAAAAAACATTAATCATCGACGACCAAAAAATGCTTTAGTTTTGCGAACTGTGACTGCAAGATTTTCACCATTTTTGTTGTGAATTTTAATAATTTCAAATGTCGTAGTTTCTACTTGTCAAATGTCAAAGAATAAAAGATTCAAAAGTGACAGCTACCGAAATAGCGGGTCATTCACAATAACACCTCTTATTGGAAAACCCTTTATTCCAAATTTGCCTTACAAACTCAAACCGAAATAAATTTCCTGTATAGACTCCATGTTGAATGGCTTTTAAAAAGTGCGAAAACTGATTTCCATTCGCCGAGCCCTAGTGACGAATTTACTATATCCACTCATCTGCGTCAGCCGCATGTCGCCGCTAATGGGAAGCCTAAGAAAAAATAAAAATGTCCGCACAAATTATGCCAGCAATTTGTTCCTTTGAAAACTACATAATTACGTATGAAGGCACCATATAAAACAAAAAGCCAAAAACAGCAAAAAAAAAAAGAAAACAGAACATGTACTATATTTCTCTGTTCTTAAATTACTCGTACGCTATTTCATTCGAAAAGAACAAAAAAAAAAACACAATACCTGAGAAGTTAAGCATCATCTAATGAGATGAAAATATTTATTTTTTTCTTCTGAGGGAATGCGAGAGAGATGTCAGACAATTCTTTTAATAAGTTTTTTTTCTCCTTTATTGTTTTTTTTTGTTTGGGGGTTTTTCGAAGAGAGTGGGAGAGTTGTAAAAATAGTTCCAGTTCCAGATTCCAGTTTTCGGAAGTACTGGAAAGGACAAGCTTTTTCGATGTCGAATCGTATTGGATTGGAATGGAATTAAGGCGAAAAAGAAACAAATTGGTGTCCCCGATCCCCGAGAGGAAAAGGACAAAATCGCGCATGCCATCGGTGTGTAAGCTTCGATAAGATACAAAACGCTACATTGCTTAAAACGCAGAAACTTTACGGTTTAACAGCTTTTTTGTTAGCTTAGGCTTTACAGCAGGGCATAGCTAGATAGTTGTCTCTGTGTATAGCATAGTGAACTCAGATAAACAAAACCAATTGCCGTCCAGCAGCATAACAACAACAAAGACTACAGGAATCAAAAACAGAATCTCCTCGTTTACATATCCCCTAATTGCTATAGGTTAAGTCGTGTGCACTAGATGTGTTGTGAGTTGTGTATGTCGCAGTGCTGCTGCTGCGGCTGCTACTGCTATGCCGCTCTCAACTTTTGTATGGTTTTTGTGTTATTTTTGGCTCTCTCCTTTACAAGATTCACTTTCAGCGCGATTTCCCATGGCAATGCAGTAAAAAGAAACATTCACGCGCCCGAAGTGACAGCCTATTAGATGCTCGGATACTCTGGTATGTAACACATTTCCGTCTGACACTTGCATGCGATACGGCCAACTTTTGGGAGATCTCCTCGTACACGGTATTTTTCCTCTTTCTCGTTTCAGATTCAGATACACAATACGGATGTAGGACGGATGGGTGGGTGGGTGTATGAAGCGTTTGTTTGTTGTATTTTTTTTTTTTGTCAGCGTTAGGTGTGTGCCCCTTGCAGGGCCTTGAAACTATTGCTGAGCAATGTGCACATCTATTTTGGATTAGCTTTTTAAATTTAGATCTTAGCATGGGTTACACGGATCGCCTTGGGACTTGAAAAGAAACGCCGAAGCTGAACAGAGTAACGTGCGATGATGCTTTGCCGTTTGAAGTATGAATGATTGCTTTGGATTGTTTCGAATTTTTTTTTCCGAGCTTTATTTATTTTTTTTTTCCTTTGTTTGGTGTCATTGAGTTGGGGCAGAATGGAAGTTCTCTTTCTTCTGCAGTCAGAATTATTGCTTTGTGTTTATTCTTTTCATTGTGTGTATTTTGCTTGGGTTATTTGTGTGCGAAGGGGGCAATGTTTGGGTATAGTTGTAGTTGCACAGATGTTTTCAAATGCTGCCAGGAGTTATTGGCAATATGAAGGGTTATTGGCAATCATAAGTTTTGGTAGAAGTTTACAACTGATAGTCACGGTAATGAGTTTAAGTTTTAAATGAAAATTGAAGGCTAGCTTTTGGAATATCATGTATTGATGGATAGGCCCATGGAATGGGCTGGAATTGGAGCAGCGTTTAAATGAACATGCCTCTGTAGGTCTTTTGAAACAATAAGTTTTGATTGAAGGGCACAATAGACCAGCGAAGTGTGTTCTGAAAAAGGGTGCCTCCGTCAAATCGATTTTAGTAAAATTGTAAGGAAAAAATTTAACTCAAAGGTATTGGATACGGAAATCACTTTCTAGGTACCTAGTCAAGTTTTTAGTATACACCGTTTCTGCTGCTAATGTTGCTTATGCAAAAATCACACATTTTGGTGTATGCAGTTGATCAAACAATGAAAAGAATTACCGACTTTAATTAAATCTTGAAGTCTAAAAAGAGACAGTAATATTTAAATAGAATTAGTTCTATCTCTTTCCGACTGCAAGATATTTTTCCAGAAAAGATTTCAAGACTACTGCGGGAAGTCAACTCCATTTCTTACGCGATTAAAAGCTAAGACTGCGGCTCAGTTGTAAATGTGCTGGAGAGTCAGGTTCTATCTTCGAAAAAAAAACAAAAATTACATCTCTGGGATTTTCCAACGCTCTCGCGAACATCTGAAAAATATCCGAGAGTATAGTTGTCAAAAAAATTAGTTTCTCAAAGCCGTTCGGACTCGGAATCCAATTGTAGCCCAACAAATTAAAAAAAAAAACACACGCAAATCGAATAATTGTGAGACGCTAGGTTCATCAAGTTCGGACACTTTTACGAAAGTAACAAATTTTTTGTTAGGACAGTTTAAGGCAAAAGTTTAGTTAAAATAAACGACTCCTCGTTTAAGATGACTTTGGCAATTTTCATCTCTGACTTAAACAGAACTTTTAAGAGCCAGACAGAATATATGCAATGATCACCAATAAGTACGTAGGAATTGCCTCTTCGTTTAGAATCCATTCAGCATCTGAAAGGTACAGATAAGTTGCCCCAAATATTGTTACTTACAGGGGGGAATGAATGTTCTATTTATCTTCATAGTTTCGCATGAGGAGAACCCCACATTTTGTACAAGCTAACCTAACTTAACCTAAGATATAGCACCCCTGTTAAGATGTTATCCTTATAAAGTATTGAATCTCTGGCGTAAGTTTCTCTTTATAACAATTTTGTTGAATATTTAAGAAGAATCTTTCCGATTTTTTTATAATTCCTCCGCTGATAGGTGTAGGTTTTTATGGGTACCAAATCGTTGTGTTGCTAGATCTCTCATCTGGATGTAAAATTTATCGGTTTGCGGTCAAAGCCATGTTCTTCTATACTCCTCTTATATCTGGCGGGATTTACTTTTTACGTTTCCAGAATTATTATGAGGTCCTATATCCATGGACAGTCATAGACATGTAGATAACGTGGCTGCTTACGAATCGCTGATAAACTTAGATTGGTTGAGCTTTGTGATAGGTACCATATGAATCTGTTACCAAAGGGTGTCGTATGTTGGTCGGGTTTTCAAGGGAAAGTGGGCGTAGTAACTCTCTTAAAAAAGAGTTATTTGAAATATATCTCGGCATTTATAGCAGCCTTAGCTCCGAAACGCTGTAAGTCAATGTACACTGACTGTTGTTAGAAATTTGCTAGATGTGGGCGAGAATAGGTAATGGGGCGTGGCACTTCTAACATAAAACATTTACAACAAATTCAGAGGATTCAAGTAGGTATACTAAACTGGCAACAATCTTAAAAATAGACGGAAATTGCGAGCTCCGAGGAAAGAATTGGGCAGCTTCCGATGATACCTTCTGCAGTAGTAATAAGAGTTCCGGCAGTTCTTAAAACTTTCCAAATATTTATTCGGGATAAGTCGACTATGATCCATGAACAGCTTTTAATTTGCAGCTTGCCTTGTGATGATGAGTATCAGTTGAGTACTTTGGAAAAACTTGGTTATTCATTTATGTGCTTTAGGGCTCGCGAAACAGAAGATGGACAGGGTTTGTAATTACGGAATATCACGATCAGCCTTATTCAAAAACCCAGCGTAGAGTCTGCTTAACTTTCCGCACCCTCTAAAATGCTCTTACGCAGGGAAATGCGATTTATAAAGATTTGTCCAACTTAAGCAACATTACTTTAGGGCTGCTTAATTTAAACGTGAAAATTTGCGTTTAGAGCCTGCGTAGAGCTTACGTTATTTGTTTTTGTAGCAAATGTCATTTGGTCGGGGTCGAATTGTAAACAAAACCAAAAAGGGAAACTAATTTTTGTGCACTCATTTCGAATATTGTGTAAATTTGCGTCAAACGAATTTCTTTTGCAAATTCAATTGTAAAATATAAATTTTATATAATAAAAGATAAAAAAATATCACACAATTGTGCGTTTGTGATATTTTTAACTTTCTCCATTACGTAGTAAGAGAAAGATGTTGTATTCGTACGAAATTTCGAACTCGAAATGTTAAACAATTCTGACATTACGATGATAGGCGAACTCAAAAAAGTGGGTCGCAAAATTCTGTCCGTCTGTCCGTCGGTATGTCCAGAGGCCTACAGCCTAAGCGGCTGAACGGATTTCGTTCAAACTTCGGATTTTAGGTTTGGGGGCTTACAGTTCGGGGCCGTTTTTTTTTTGCATGGTAACCTCAATATTAATGGTACTTCCCATAAAAAATGTTCATATCAGTTTGATTTGTTCGAAAACTTCTCTAACGATTTCAACAAAAATTGATATTTAAGCTTCAGTGGGTGAGGTAAACATAAGTGCATACTCAGTTTTCCGCTGAAAAATCGAGTAACGGTACTTTTGAAATTTGAACTTATCTCGAAAACGGTCCATACGATTGTAACAAAAATTCATTTGTAATGTAATATGTTCATTTCCAACTTAATGGAAAACTCAGTTTTTCTCTGTATTATCGTAAAATGGATTTTTGAAAAAAGTCATTTTTGAAAAATATAGTTCTCCCTAGTTTACCTCAAAACGTCATGATTTTGACCAAAATGCAAACGTAGAGTAAAATTGATATTTTCAAAATTATTGTGTTCTTAATTTTCAATTCGAATCACTGGAAACGCTCACTTTAAAAACTGCTCGAACCCCATTTTCGATTTCGATAAAACCCTACAAACCAAGTAATGCTTACATCCCGAAAAGAAGATTTGTTTAAATGACTTTCAATTTCAGTCAGACTCGCACTAAACGAGAAAGTTTCGTGCGACCCAGTCGTGCACTTCATTTTCTTCAATTTATATATGGCCAGGCATTAGATTTGGTGGTGGTTGGTGGAATTGGACGAGAAATAATTGGATATAGGAGCACGCATAGATTTATAGGTAATTGCTAGTTGATATTTCAGCATTCCCTCCAAAGAAATTTCGGAATCGTGCCAGATAATTTGGCTTTTTATTATTATATTAAATAATTTTACTGACGAAGCTAATCTGTCAAAAACAACTGATGTCAATTTTAATAGAAGTATTCAGCGTTTTCTGTAGTAGATTATCGAAGTTCCTACCTTTTTAGACACAAACCTCGTTTAGTGAAGTTACTGCGGAAAAAACTTTATAAATTACAATTTATAAATACAATTACAAGGACGCGTACATTTTAACGCAATGTTTAACTAAACAACATCGTAGAGGCGTCAGCGTCGTAAGCCTGCGTATGATCGAGAACAAAAAGGCACATCAAAGTGCAACTTGGGTTCAAAGCTGAACCGCCACTTCTACCTACCTATGATCGATAAGCATTTCCCTTCTTTTGCAGTTGTTGTTTAACCAACTCAGTATGCAACGAAGCGTATGAGATCAGCAGGCAACTGTGCTAGCTGTCTATCAGATGCATTTTACTTGCTGCTGCACAATTAATGGAGCTTCATTCAGGCAAGATGTGTTTTTATTCGATTTCTTTACGGACTTCTGAAGCTCAGGAGCAGACCGAAGGGTTTTGGCGATAAACATATTCTCGTGTTATACTGTCACGGTAACATCACACTCAATCAAGGTCTCCACGGGCCACAAAACTATACCCACAAAACTAAACCTCATAGAATAGAAAACGACAAGAGCAACATTCGCTGCCAAAAAACACACAAACCACCACCAAAGCTAAACGCCGACAATTTTCCGAATGCAAGTGAAATCATGTACGCTGCCAAATAACCATAAAAAAAGACTCATTCATAAATTGCTCATGTTTACCAAAAAAGTACAACTATTATGCACAGCACACAATACACGCCACACATGCAGAAAATTGCTCGATGGTGTATGGAGCATCCCCCCCCCCCCCCCCCCCCCCCAAAAGGCCTCGTTTCAAAAATACAAAAACAACTGCTAAAAAAAAAAACAGAAAAAATATTTTTTCGCGACAACAGGCGCCACCAAATGCAGGAGTAATGCTCTACCATCCCTTGCCAGCACCCGAAACAGAGCGACAATCCGCCACCATGCACAGCTCCAGCCTCTAAAGGCATGCGTTCGATGTGTTCCAATGCAGCCTTTTCGGCACGTAATTGTTGTTGCCGGTGCTATTTTCTTGTTTTATTACTTGGTTATATAATATTCTTTTAATCTCACATCTATGTGTGGAGCACTGTGCCGGGGGTATAATTTATGTATGAGCGGAAGAACATTTTTGCGCAACCCTTCGTACAGCTGGATATAGATATGCTGCGCGATGTAGCCATGGAAGGTTTTCTCCATACCACACATCGATTGGGGCGGACGGTGTGGTGGTGAAACAAACCAACAAAAAGGAAAGCGCAACGCAACTTTTTAAATATGTATGCTAGCCAAATAAATTGGATCTTAAAAATAATATGGATTTATGTGAAACGACTGCCAGTAGGTCAATAAAGTCAATAAATAGACTCACCCGGATGGGGGGGACGATACTGCATGATGTCGACGCAATCACGGAGGATTTGCCTTTTTTATTTTTGTCGACATGTTTTTTTTTTTTTGATGACAGAATTCAATGATGGCGTTAAGCCATTAATTATTAAGCCAATGTGTTCAGCACTTAAGATTTATCTAAGATTTGTGGGATATTGTGTCTGAGTTTATTGAATTCTATGAGATGAATGACCGTCGGCATCAAAGTGTTCAAGTGGTAAAGGCTCATGAATTGCGGCTGTTTCGTGTAGTTGAAAGGGGTGGGAGGATGTACCACTTGGCAATGTATTTATCTGCAAAGTGAAAAGTCGCTTCCGGAGGCTGTTTTGTCGAATTTTAAGGGGTTTCCCCCAACAAAATCAACCGTCATTAGACGTTGAAGGGAACGGCCTCGCGATATTGATTTGAAATCAGATCGATAGTGTCTGCCCCGTGACATCCAATTAAACGAAAGGACCCCAAGGAGTGATTACTTCTTAGAAACAACTTATGTCCATGTTTCTGCCATGAGGGATGTATAAGAAATGAGAATTGCATGTTTTTAGGTAAACTAAGTTTTTGTGCAGAACAAAAATTGAATTTACGTTCTTATAACACGAACAATGTCTAAGTTCTAAAATCACTCGCACCTGTAGATGACAAACGTTAAGCCCGTGCGTGTTAAAACTGTCGTTAGAATGTGTTGAAGTAAAGTTTTCCAAGAAACAAACAGATACCCGAGATATAGCTTTTCCACAACCCCTTAAGTCGCAGAGCATCCAACAGCTTGCCGGGGACATACACTTTTCAAAGTCATAAGCAACTAACTGCAAGTGTTTACACTTTTTTGTACCAGAGTAAACGTCAAAACGTCCATAGGGACTGCGATTGGTACTTGTTATGGATATAGTTAGCTCTTATACCATCTTTTACCTAACCTCTGCAGCACTAGATTAATGCTTTATGTGCTCGACGAAGGACTTAGATATTAACAAGTTTATATTGAAAAGCTCATACAAAATCAAAATGCATTGTCGCAGCAGATTACCCAAAAGGGCAGTAGGCAGTAGTCTTACTGTCAAGAATGTGACAGTTGCTAAATCTACCTAGCCACCGCTTTCATTCAAACGTTTTACCTTGCTCTTCCTTTGTTAGTATTCTTTTAGTACTCAGCATCGGTAATATTTAAGCTTGTAACCTTTGAGAGAATTCTTCTGGTACTTTTTCAGTACAAATAGAACCCAACAGCTTCGAGAAGTTGCTGATGTTTTGGCACTTCTTGGACGGAAAAATGTTACCTTCGAAAGAAGTCAGTGGCAGTATTTCACTTTTTCGAGTTTGAAGCTTTGTGCAGCACTCTAAACTCCTATTCGTTCACCAATTAAATCTGTCGGGTCTGATAGTTACCAGCTCTCCGCTTCTTCGGAAGCTTTCTATTAAAGGTACACACAGAAAAATAAATTGTAATGCCAACAACTTTCGTTGGTTAAATGTATTAATGTACCCAAAATATCAAAATCTTTGATTTAAGAATGAAATTGTTGGCAATGATGTAATAAAATACTTATGGAGAGTATATTATTCTTACGCTTAAAAACTTAAAAACGAGTTCTTGTTAACAAAAATAGTATTTGAACCAAGAACTTTTAACTTACATTTTTTTAAGAATCTCAAAATTCTTCGCTTAACAATCTTTTTTTCCTGAGTGTAGTAGGTACGTACATACACTTATTTCTAAGGTATGTTATCTGAACTCCAGCAGTAAAAACAAAAGTTTGGGTAAGTAAATTTGCATCCAATACTCGAATATTTTTAAGGAGCTTTGACGATATGAGACAGTCTTTGAAAGGCTTTATTGTGTCAAAAGTAAACACAAACCCTTACCGATAGGTAGTCATGTCCAAAGACTGGCAATCCGCAGTAATTATGACAGAAGAAACAGGTGCTTTTCCATTTTTAGATCACTTTTCTGTATTTTTAGCTAAAAATTGTTATTGTAAAAAAATGTATCGATGTAATTGTAGTAAATTTTGTTACAAGTTTCAACCAGGGGGCTATTTCATCAAACGACAATTAGAGCCACAGATTTGTACTTGTGAATAACAACTACAAATTTGTATTCACAAATTACAAATATGTAACCAACAAATTTGGGATTGCAATACTAAAATGAAGGTGAAAGTAAACCATTGATCACAAGTGTTCAAAGTACCAGTGCCATCGGAATTGTTATTGACTTGTCATTACAAGTATTTTCACACAAGTTTCTTAAACGTCATCGTTATGAAAATTGTATGTCAATTAATCAACAGAGTAAGATGTTTGTTGCAACTCTTATTAGAGATAAAAAAAAACAAGTTTTGTTTGAGGAGTCTTCAAAAAAAAGCTCACATCAAATATGTTGATCTCTCAAACGTCTACCGATGCATTAAGCAACAAAGACTGGAAATAATACATTTAAGATGGGCAGAACCGTAGTTAGTACCTATTACATTCTAAAAAGAAATAACCTCAACGTTCAGCTATAGGTCTATCTGGCATTTTATTGTTTGGCGTTGCTAACTTGTAACTTATTTTTTTCTTTTATTAAAGATAAAAGTCTTGGAGTAACTGCACTCTTTTGCTTCAGGCGTGTGAGCCACCTGTGGTCTAATAATTTCACGTATTTTCTCGGCCCTGCATCGACTCAGGCGAAAGTTGTCACCAAAATCAAATAACAAAGGAAAAAAAATAGTCGCCATTTTTGTTACTATCGCCTCTGCTACGCTTCATCATCGCAAAGACATTAGATCCCTTTCATTCGTCCCGAAAAATTAAAAACAAATCACACAAAACGAATGTTTGTGAAAAGCTAGGCCTAGGATCCTTACGGACAAGGCCGTAACTAGGGGGCGGTGGATTACAGGGATTTGATCCCACCGGAAATTCTTAACAAGTGCACTTTTTTAAAACAGAGAGAGAACAGAGCAAATGCAAAAAAATATTCCAACCTTTAAAAAAAAAGTTAGTTTTTAAAGATCATAAATCTCCCCCCCACCGAAATATTTGTCTGGCTACGGCCTTGCTTACGGACCTGTTGCGTCAACTTTATATAAAGGAATTGTTCACAAATTTGTAACTTCTAAGTTATTGACATTTGTTGAAACGATAAATGAAGAAGTATCACAAGCTTCAATTCGAAGAACTACAAATTTGTATTTTTCAAAAAAGTCACAAATATTGTTAAAATCAGATTGTAATTTGTAAGTTGGTGAAAAAGGCCACTCTCTCAATAACAGTAAGAGTCTTAGTGTGATTGTGTAGATTCAAATAAAACCTGCACTTCAAAAAATTGTTACTTCTAAATTACAAGTGTAAATAAGTTTTGGGGGAACGATTTTTTTTTTTAAAATACCTATGCTTCTAGATACAAATTTGTACGTTTGTGAAATAGACATCAAGAGTTACAAAATTAACCACCCTGGATCAACTAGACATCTGCAAATCTAATAAAGTTGGGGTGAACTGTTTATTTGTTTATTTATTTAAGTCTACCATTTTACAATTTACAGACTATATAATTACATAATTTTTTAAAAAACAAAAAAAAACTCTTAACATAAGAGAAAAAATATTTAATAAAAAAAAAAATAATAAAAAACTAAATATATGTATATATAGTAAAACAAACTCTTCAAGTGAAGAGAAAAAAAAATGAAGTTTAAAAATTTATCGAAAAGAAATAAGGAAAAAAAACTTCCACTTAGTGTGCAAGAAAAAATATAATCAATTACTGTAAGGGAAAAACTTGTGCTTTTAATAATTACATTCGTAAAATTCTAAGCAAAAGTAAAAAAACCCTATGAGCAATTATAACAATTCATTTAATCTTTTTTTAAATGCAATTCTGTTGATCGAAATATCAACACTGGAATCACCGGAGTTGCATATTGAATTAAAACTCCTAATGCACCTTGTTAAAGGCTCATTCATTCCATAGCTTGTCGAATGATTAGGTTCATAAAACAAGCCATGCTCACTCACGTAACGGTATTCCTGGTACGTAAAAAGAGAGCTTGGACAGTAAGAACGTTGAGTTTATTCTTCCAGAAGCAATGTCTTTTACAAACGTTATGTCCTGAATAAGTCTTCTAGTTTCCAGGGACTTTAAGTTTATTATCCGGCATCTTTCTTCATCACTGGGCATTTCAACTGACCCATTAAAGTGACGAAGGCAATACCTTGAAAAAGACTTTTGTACACGTTCAATCCGATTTATATGCACCTGATATGCTGGTGACCAAATAATAGAACAGTATTCTAAAACATATCTTACTAAAGAACAATGCAAGGTTTTAAGAGTTTGTATGTCTGAAAAATCCTTGCTGTTCCTTTTAATAAATCCAAGAAGAGAGTTGGCTCTGGATATTGTGCAGTCTATGTGTTTATTGAAATTTAATTTCGAATCAAACGTAGCGCCCAAGTCTTTTATTCCCTCAGATCTAGTTATTAAGTGACCAGCTATGGAGTAACCATAGAATATAGGCAACCTAGTGTGAAAAAATGACGAAACCTTACATTTCCCTAAGTTCAGTTGCAAATTATTACAATTACAACAATCCGTAACTGCGTCTAAGTCATCCTGAAGCTTATCGCAATCGGCTACAGATTTGACTCTATAAAAAAACTTCCAGTCATCAGCAAATCCCAGACACTTACAGAAAGGTAACAAATTGTTAGAAATGTGCAAAATATTATACAAAATTGTTCATTGGTTCCATTTCCATGGGCTACAAAGATACAGTGCAAATCTGGGTCGGCATTACTTCTGTATTAAAGAAGAAAGATTCGTACCCGCAAAAACGTTTGAGCGTTTTTGCCCTACAGAATGCCGACCCCTATGTCAAGGTTCTCAATTTAAAATTTTGATATTTTAAGTGCAAATGGGTAAAGATTCGATCACAATTCGACGCCAATTAGATGGAGTTTATCAGCTTCTTTTTCATTTGCATTTGACTTATGTCTTTAGGATTGAGAGTTTTGCGCGTTACAAATTTGATAATGTAACCCTTCAGTCTGACAAAGGACATAAAGACACCTGAAACTTTGCTCAATTTACAACTTTTTACTGACCGACTTTTATGGTGGAACTGTCATAGCTGAGTGGTTAGATTTAGAAACAAAATTTGTAACTCGACTTGTGGAAAGAAGACTTACGTAGACAGTTCTTATAAAAATTGGGATATGTATGGGCAGTATTATCATATGAATAAGGGAATATTGCACTAAAAAAATATTTAAAAAAATCTGATCCTTAGAAATTGGAAACTCTGACAACTATAATAGCTGTCAACCGTACCGCTATGACTTACGGTTTGACTTGCTTAATGCTTTCTGATGGGCGTGAATAAAAATGCAACCAAATGCATCACCGTAACACTCCCAGAATAGGTTGGTTTACCACAATAACAATGCACACATAGGGTTAACCAGTCTAAATCACATTTTCCGTCACGAAAGCCCCATCAAAAGTAATAAGCTAAATCCATTTTGATTCGATTACGGTGTGCATTCACCGCTTCGTTGAGCTTTGCTAAATAGTATTATATATAATGGATATGGTTTTTGTTCTCTAATAAAAATCGCCTTCTAATTCCTCGGCAAGCTCAGAAATATCGACAGACCCCACACAAAGCAATGCAATTAAAATAGAAACATACAAACTGCCTTGCATAACAATTAACAAAAGTGTATTGGAAAAAAAAACAACATCGCACAATATAACTATTTCAGGAGATATACGAAAATGGAGGTGCGATAGAAGATTTTCGCCTTCCCCAAAATGTTGGCACAGTTCCAATGACCTTTTTTCGCTTATTTTTTCCTACTATCGCTGTTCGATGAGAGTGTGTGTAATGACATACTCCTCTCGGTTCTGCGTACACTTTATGCATCCATCTAATATTGGTTTTGGTGACATTACATAAGTTAAGAAACAGGGTCTTTCTAGGCAGGAAGGAAAAATCGAAATTGACCTATAAATTACATTTGCATAATAAGGGACTAAAATTTATTCACCCATCCAGTGATGTCCGATCCTTGTGTTGTTTCTCCTGATACTTCCGGTATTCCTCTTTTTGTTCACGCTGTTCGGCTTGGTGTTGTTGTTGCTGCTGTTGTTTTTTACGCTGATGACGATCCTCGCCGAGGCCATAGAGGCCGGCAACAGCAGCCATTATTTACACACACGCACCGCACACTAATCGTAGTAACGCCTACTCTTTATTTACGATTCACGCATATTTTTTCGTGTCTTTTCAAAGATACAATTTTGTCTTAGGTACTTTCATATCACAGCACTCTGTAGGGACAAATTTTTAACCGTGTAAAACAACGCTTTTCGGTCAAAACCGCTCCATAACAAACACACAATGGTCACTTTCCTAAGAAGGACAGTTTGCTGCTGATTGCATGGTTTTTTTTTTTCTGAATCGTCCTCCAACAATTTGTCACAGAAAAAAAAAATCAACGAACACTATACAAAAAGTATGAGCGAATAATAAAAGAACAGACTTTCAATTGCTTCCGTAAAAAAAAAATACAAAATCTTGATGAAAACTACGAGTGTGACGAAAAAAAAATATGAAACAGAAACATAACACAAAAGAAGCCTTTTCTATCGATTTATATGCAACTAGGAGCAACAACAACAACAACAAGCACTATGCTTGATTTGTGTTGGGCTATTTTTCATCATTTATTATTAAATCGCACCCAGCGCAGCACACACTCTCACAAATTTGATAACATACTCTCCATACCACCGACAAGCGACGACGACGCGACGACGACGTGGTGTCTAATATATTGTATATGTGAGATATGGATTACCCACTAGATGGTGCATAGGTAAGAAATCCATACAACACAAATGGGCACGGAGGCGCGGTGCTTGTTTCTACACACGACCTCCTACAGTGGTAGTTCTTGAAATGAAAGCATACTCGTAAAAAGAAATAACACTCAACGAGTGTGAATTAAGAAAAGGTAGGGAAACAAAGAAAAGATGAAGGAACATGACAGCACTTAAAAAAATATATATAAAAAAAAGAAGCTACAACTTCAATCCTTATTAGCACAGTTTTTTTTATTCAAATCCTTCATATCCGCATTGGTTAGGAAGGTAGAAGAACAAAAAGTTCACTTTGTCAGCCGACTTCTGTATTCAACCACTGTCAACCACTTTCACTGGTATGAGTCTTAAACTACTACCATTTGACAGGGAAATATCCTTTCTTTCTTTTTTTTTTAAAATTATATCAAACCAAGTTTACTCCGCACTGTATGTGACAGCAACCACTCTGCGTAGGCTTGAAACTGTTGGCTTTGGGCACTTTTATTCCCGTCGAATGTGTGTGGTCGTTGTCATTTCACTTTAAGGATAATAAAGCACAACTGCAGTTGCTTTGTTTTATTTGATTTAATTATGTTCGCCCCCAAACCACCCGATCAACACATTTCACATGGTTGTCACTCGCATTGTGGCTGCGGTTTGTCACAGTTATCGTGTAAGTATTATTTCAAAACCACTGTTGAAATTAACTAAAAAAAATTGAAAATTAAATTATAAACCTCCTTGAGGAGGCCGCACACGAAAAAAAAACGGACACGTTTATTCGGTTACTAAATAAGTACTGTCAAAACGCAATAACACAAACTACCACGACCGAAAAGCTGCTGCTGCCACTGCTGCTACTGTTAGTCCTACTGCTTTTGATTCTCTTATTTTCTGTGTTTCTAACTCTACGGTCTACATGTATCAATGTTCCACAGTACACAGTGCGTTGTTATTATAATTATAATTTTCTATTTGTTTTTTCGGTAATATGCTTACGAGTACACAAGGACATATGTGCGCAATTCAAATCGAAATGAGATTGTGTTTTCTTTTTTTTCACTCAAAAGGGATTCAAGAAGAAATTGTCAGCACGCGGAATGTGTCCTTTTTGGCGCTGTTTGCTATTGTTTTGATACCACCCATCACATCCGGTATGTGAGAGTTTATTTTTGCTTCGTCGGATGAACCGACCAGGACAGTGTCAATTTCTGATGTGTGTATGTTCTTCGTGCTTGGCCCGAATATAAAACAAAGTCAATTCCCGAAAAAGGAAGAAAATGCCCAACAACAAGAAGATATAACCACCATCGCTACCAAATAACACCGCACTACGCAAAGAAGACCGAAAAAAAGCTAAAGCCAGCAGCAGCAGTAGCAGCAGCAGCTGTATCCAGTACCAGTAGCAATACTATCCAACCAAAGCAACCACCATCATCAACATCCAGCAGAAGCAGCTAGCAGAAGTGGTGAAAGGAAGAAGAATACATCAGGACAGGCGGAGAAGTGCGGTGCGGCGATGTGTACAGAAAGGACCTCAAAGAAAAAGAAAGAAAATTGAGGTAGGTGCATCACCGTGTATACTATCTAGGTTGGTTTGGCGGGCAACGTTGAGCCGCTCTGTTATACAGTGCGGTAGAAGTGGATACTCTTCTAACCCAATTTCGGAATCTGAGTGTGTCGTTTTTCAATGCAGTTCAGAGTTCAACCCCTTTTAAGTTGTTTTTGCATCGCTTCTTTGTATGTGGCGCGCTCTTAATTATTCATCTAGTATGAGTTCAATATGAGTCCCTCTCTTGCCCTCTCTTTCCACCTGCTCTTTGGGATTTGTTTTATTATTTTTTCTCAACCATTGCTTTGTTTTATTAATAGCATTTATTTTGCTTGGCATCCTTTGCGTTATAAAATGGAAATTAGCTGCCATCCGAAGGGATTTAGATAAATGTTGAATGCAAACTCTTAGTTGCGCTCTTACGAGTGAGCTTACTGAGGAAATTACTCTCGTAGGTCTTACTTCAAAACATTTATATCCCTACCCTACCTAACCCTATCCATCCGTCACCTTTACTTTAGAAGGGTTCCAAGTTCCAACTTTTATTAAAGGAAGCAAACAGCTTTTAACAGCTTTCGCCTTGATAAGAGACTCATTCTCTTAGATTGATGTATGCGTATGTTTCGCAATTACTCGCCATTCGGCAAGTAAAAAAAGGACGATTTCATGCGGCTTAATTGAATTTTTATAACTTTCAAATTGACATCCGCCAATGGGCATGCTCACTCCTTTGAAACACACGTGACGCATGGTCATGTTCTCTTACATTGGGTTTTTGTTTTTTTTTTCTGTTTTTGCTGGTGGTTGTCTCTCTTAGGTTCTCTGTTTTTGCATCAAATTGCACGTGTTAAAGATGTTTTTTTTTTTTCTTTTCTTGTGATATAATTCCCAGTTGGATGGTAGGTAGTTGGTACCATGTCAGTGGCGCATTCATGGTATCAAAAATTCAGTAGGGTTAACTGACGAAGGACGGTTATTACGTAGAGAATGGTGGAAAAATGAGCGGCCTTTCGTTTCTTTCAAGGAACAACATCGGCATCATGTGAGATGTGAGCTGGACCGTGAGAGATGAAAAGAAACATCCCTTTGGATAGATGCCACATCTGATTTACACACACGAAGGTGTATGCATTTATGTAGGTTGTGTTGCCACTTAACCTAGAAACAAACAAATTGAAACCAAGAGGTTAAATTACTGCAATTTGAATTATTTTTGTGTTGAGGATTCCTTTCGGTTTTTTTTTAGCGGAAACCATTTATTCTGACAATGAAATGTGCCAAGAAAATGGAAGAAAAAAAAAAAAACTGTCGTCGCATTGGGAGTTCCATTTTATTGGTCCATTATGGACAAAAGAAACCACAATCAGAAGGCATCTCCTGTGTCTCTTTTTGATATACCTACTTTTTTAGGCATATAATTTTTTATTTTTGGAATCTTGCCATACGTACCACTTTGCGTATGTGGGGTGCCGCACAAAAACTTCCTGTTCTCATTTTGCGAGAAGAGATATAATAACTCATCAATAGTGTACGTTGGATGGCCAGAAGCGATCAAGGCCATTGCCGCTTGTATTACGTACGTTACGTATGACACTCACAATGCGAATATTGGTGTAGTGCAGTTGTTAGGAGGGCGGCCCCTTAAAAATGCATTTTGTGACAGAAATTCAAGGCTAGACAGCCGAAGATGGAATACCACTGCGTATATGTCTTTTGAATTTGCTGTCCCTCTGGTGGATTTATTTGGCTTCAACTGGGTCATTTGAAAGTTGCAGAGCAAATGTCCAAATGTATGAGGTGACACATTTGCATACCACATTCTGTTGCTAGGTAACGAGGTACCAACTACCAACTACCCATCGTCGTGGTCGTGACTTTACAAGTAATGCTCGCCTTGATGTGATGAGATTGGCGTGACTCTAAATCAAATGGCTTTTATTCATAAGACTTTCGTAAATGCTTAGTACAAAGCTAGAGGAGTGGATGACGTGATTTTGTGAACTTTTTTCAAATAACCTTCACTTTGGCATTGTCACGAAGGCTTTACAACAAAGCAAGAAGGTAAACGTTTCGTCGGTTAAACGCCCATTCCGCCTGGGAAAAAATGAGTCTGAAAGTATATGAGTGAGATTGCGAGTTGATTGTGACTCTACAGGGCACTACTCCTCTACTTGGTAGAGTTGTTTTCATTTTCCAATCGTAAATGTTGCTGATACGAAAATTAGAATTCTGTTTCAAATTGTGCTAGTGCCAGAGACGGTGAGATAGCATTTTTAGTTTCCTCTGTCAGCTTCAGCTTGGGTTACGTACCATAAACCATGGATGAACGTAGCTCTTATGCTAAAAATAGGAAGCAAATCTAGGGAGCTAAATCGTATCGTATATATCCTAAAATGGAGCCATTGAAAAATTAGAGGAGACTTGCCTACCAAACGAAGCTTCAGCCATTGGTTGCTTTGCAAAAATGCGCTATCAGGATAGTTTGTGGGGCAAATCGCTTATCTCGTTTGATTCAGAACATAACATTTGTATTACTTTAAATTTTATGAGAGGTGGTTACATGCAAAGTCCAATTTCTAACACCCGCACTCTGCGTAGTAACTCAAGTAATTTTGTAGTTTTGCCTTGTTTTCGCACTGATTTGTTCAAAAGCTTCGACTCCGTTGTATCCCGTAATCTGTTTATTCCGAGGGGCAAATGCCTACTCCGAACAGAACTCGAAATAGGAAAGTACAATCCTTCCGGTTATTAATGGAAAATAATTTCATTCAAATGGCTGCCTCGGCTGGCCATGCAGTAGCCTACACGAAGATGCCGATTTTGCCAAAAAAAATCATCTTTTCAGATGAAGCTCATTTTCATCTTGGCGGCTATGTAAACAAGCAAAATTGTCGCATTTGGGGCACAGAAAACCCGCACGCATACATTGAAAAGCCGATATACCCAAAACGAGTCACTGTTTGGTGCGGAATTTGGTCCAGAGGCATAATTGGGCCATTTTTCTTCGAAAATGAGCAAGGAGTAGCTGTTACAGTCAATGGCGATCGTTATCGGGCGATGTTGAACGAATTTTTGTTCACAAAAATTGAAGAGGAGGATATTGGCAACATTTGGTTTCAACAGGACGGCGCTACGTGCCACACAGCCGAAGCAACACTCGATGTTTTGCGCCCTGTTTTTGAAGATCGCATTATCAGCCGCAGAGCTGATGTCGTTTGGCCACCTCGGAGCTGCGATTTGACACCGTTGGACTATTATTTGTGGGGTGCCGTAAAAGATAAGTGTTACGCCGACAAGCCAGAGGCAATTGACGCTTTAAAGGACAATATTCGTGAAGCCATTGGTGAAATACAGCTGCACACAATCGATAATGTGCTTAAAAATTGGACCGATCGTGTAGGCTACTGCATGGCCAGCCGAGGCAGCCATTTGAATGAAATTATTTGCCATTATTAACCGGAAGGATTGTACTTTGAAATAAAAAAAGAAATTTGAGAAAATATTCAGTAGTTTTTTTTTATAGCATTTTCAAAAAAAAAAAAGTTATTTGGCGGACCCTTTAGAATGAGTCCCGAAATTGTGACCCGAACCATAATTCATCGCACTTTGAGCGATTGTCTCAAACCATGCATCGACTATAGACCAAATTCGGCAAACGAATTTCAAGCCAATTTTCGGAACCGTCCTGTCTTCTGTCGCTGTGTCAAAACGGCAACGTCATTATTTGAGGAAGGGAAAATTCACCAGCACAATCACACTGGTGGAGTGCGGCAAGACTCAACAATGAAGAGATGCAGCTTGCAGTTATGCTTTACTGCTTTATTATTACCTATTAATTATTTTTTCTATTTTTTATTCTGTATATGTTTTATTTATAAATATAAAACTAAGTTGATATTTTGTGTGTTTACTTAGTTGTAACTCACGAATTTTCTACCAATTTACTTGGTTTTTCTTTTAAGCTATTCAGAAGAACAATGAGAAGGATATGGGACCTTTTTTAACAAAAAAAAATTACTCTTTCATTCAAGAAGGGGCAAAATGCTGTATATCTACGGACACATATAATTCAAGACGGCATATATTCTGTTAAAAAAAGCATTGAAAAACAAAACATACGACGTTAAGATTTGCTTTGCTATGAAATCCATGTTTTGTTGTCGCTGTAAGAACATTGGTATATTCAAAATATACTTTTATATATTTATTTCCGGATAATGGAAAAACATTCACGATGATGGATTGTGCCGTTCTGCCCGTTTTTGTGGAAAGTCCTGAAGACTCATACTGAAGACTCATACAATGTTGACTAAAGGCAGTAATATGGCGGTGTTCGAGATTCAAGTATGATGGGGTGACTCGCTATTAATTGGGCAGGTACGTGAACCGCAACGAGGCTGTGTGGCGGATTTTTTTCATTTACCGAGCCACGAGCTTCACCCAACTGTCGTCCGTTTGGCGGTTCACTCGGAAAATGGTCAACGTATCTATTTCACGGAATTCTTAGGCAATCGTTGCAGCACCAATCACCACACGTCTTCATGTTCGTCAACTTTGAAAGGCCTTCGATCGTGTTAATCGTAAGAGGAAAACCTGAAAAAGTCGGTGTTTTTGTTTTTAAACAGTCGTACAACAACTCAAGTTCTTTCTCTTTACCGAAGTAAGACAACGAGATTTCAATGATTTTTTTCTAACTTAAGATCGATGATGTAATGACTGCCACGGTGGGTACAAACAAAACGACTTATGGGTTCCAATTGAACCCGTTTGATAATCAAAACCACTTGAACTCCAGTGTGGAAGTCTCGCTTCGCCCTTAGTTAAAACTTTTTGAATCTTGTGTAAGATTTTGACATCTATGCATGTGAAATTTGAAAGTACTCCGCCAAAGCCCTACAGCAAGTTACAAACATTTGTCAATTATTACATCCTAAACATCCCGAGACCACAAATGATTGCTGCTTAAGAGCAGACAAACAAAAGTTGATGTTAACATCTAACAGAGAAAACTCAGCTGGATATGGCCAACACTGAGGAAAACAGCTGACAACAAAGCGATGTAACCCTCAAGGTCTAAGGCGAGTTGGTAGGCCAAAAATAACATGGAGGTCAACTGTTATGACGGAAGCTGAGTCCCCAAATGCAAACAGAGAGAGATGGAAGGATCTACTTGTCACCCTATACTTTAGAAGAAGTAAAAATGTTTCTGCCAGCAGCAGCTTCTGGAATAAGAGAGGAATGAATTAGAAATTGCGGAGAGGCTGAAAAAAAAACATCATACTGTTCGTAGTTATTTTTCTTTATTTGTTTCTTAGTTGACAATTTCTTTATTGCTTCTCACTATTAAAATACTTAGTTGATAATTTCTTTACGCCTAGTGCTAAGATCTTTACTCTTTCGATACTCAACTACGACTGCCCTTTTGTCGTCGTGATCTTTCGTCAGGGTGGGTTTTCGTTTTCTCGTCTATCTGGTATTTGTCTGTGTGTTTCTGTCTCGTCTCACCAGCAGCTTGTTGATCTATACCGTTGGTGTTTCGTTCGTCTTGTATTCGTCTTGTCCCTCTTTCTGTTAACGTTCTCGTATGTGCGTACGTTCTCTAGTCGTCTTGTGGTTTTCTATCTGCTGCACAACATATATTGATGTATGTGCAGCTGTTCGTCTCGTCTTTTGTCGTTACCTCTCAATCCTACAATACTAATATGAAAGGCAGAGAAGTCACTTTTGAGGTTGAAATTCAAAATCTTCATTGTTTGATCTCCATATGCCGGCTGATTCCAATTTTTACGAAAATGCCAAACAGTTGCGACTGCATTAGGACAGATTCAATCGTACCGAAAAAACAATTGAGGAGGACCTTCGAAGAAAATCGAGTCCACGAACCAACAAAATTAGACAAAGAAAGACGTTTTTTTTTTGTTTTACTTTTACTTTCTTATGGAATTATTTTATTAAGTTCTTATATTTGTTAATAAAATTTATTAGAAGCATATAAATAATTAAAAAAAAGTATTTTTATTAAATATTTTATTATTATTATTATTATTGGATACTATTAACTTTTAGAAGAATACATTAAATTTCCAAAATTTGATTGATTCGATTATTTTTGGAATTTCTCGCCGGTTCGATGCAAAGAAAAATTGTAATGTATCTTTTTCCTTTCTGTGGCAATTTCTAACAATAGACGAAACTGATTCCAAATGCGGCAACAAGTTTCTTCGAAAAATGCAAACCACACGTATCTAAAGACTTGAAAGAAGAGTTTATCCATCTAAAGTATTATACGAAGCCAAGCAGACCTTTAACTATTTAGTTTCGTGAATGCAACTGTATCGCAGAGCTGGGATATGATTTTCCAAAAATAGTAGAGTGATGCCAATGGAAAAAAAGATAACAATGCGACTACTGACAGTTCGGGGTTAGTAAAGATGGAGCGCTATACGGAAGAACAACGCATTTTCATTGTTGATCAATATTTTAAAAATAATGAATGTTTTTTTTTTCGAACAAAATTATCTTCATTGATGAAGCTCATTTTCATCTTCAATGTGGAGTTCAGAAATTCCACGCGTAACTGTTGAAAAACAAATGCATCCGTGCGGATTTTTGCTGGATTCATTATCGGACCATTCTTCTTCCAAAATGCGGCTGGTCAGGCAGTAACAATGAATGGTGTTCGTTATCCTGACATGATAACCCAGTTTTTAGTGCCTAAATTACAAGATATGAATGTGACCAACATGTGGTTTCAACAAGACGATGCCACATGCCATACAGCCAGAGAAACAATTCAGAAACTGTGTGATACATTTCCTAATCGTGTAATCGGTAGTTTTTACGATCAGAATTGGCCATACAGATCTTGCAATTTAACGCCATTGGACATTTTACTTTGGGTTTGGTAGTCAAAGGTATATGCAAACAAGCCCACGACCACCAACGTCTTGAAAGAGGAAATTGGGAGGTGTATTAAGGAAATTCAGCCACATCTATGCGAAACGGCCATTGAAAATTTCAATAAAAGAGTACGTACTTGCCAGCAAAACCGTGGCGGCCGTTTATCCGATGTGCTATTCCATACATAACCCCAATCTCGGGGTCAATTCTGGTTCTGTGAAAGAGTGAATCGAATAAATCGTTTTCACATTCGCTCTCACACATTGCCTTCATTTTTTCGATTCACTCGGTAGTCGGTACTATAAAGCGATTCTCGTTCATAAGTCAAACAATCGTGGTAAATTTAATATCACACACTGTATTGTACGATATCAGGTTCTCAATTTTCAATCTTTCACTAAAAACATTCACTTGAAAATGAGGACGTGAAAAAAAATATTCATATGAAAATGTTTGAAGTTTTGTTTCACGTTTTCGTAGAACGAGAATTACTCCCTGTATACCCTATAAATCCATAGCAAATCTAATGCTTTCTAATTAAATATCTTACATTTTGCGTGAATTATGGGACACCCTTTATTATTACGCTTTTGAATTCCTTAACTATACGTTCACGGGCCCGGGATTTTTCCGTGCCGCTCAGGAAAAACCTCTCGACGGCCCTGCACACATAAATATCTATTAATCTTATAACAACTATACCCTGTTTCAAAATCTAAATGTTGGTTTCGAGACAATAAATATTATGCAAGCAAAGCTCTAAAATTAGTGCTGCCTTGCATTACAGGAGAGTATTAAAATATGACTTTCATTCAACCTATTTTATTTCGATCGCCATAAGAATCGCAACAGATATTGAATATGTAAATTAAAAACCTTACCCACAAGTTGTATCACAAGTTTTACCATTGAAACGTATTTTGCACAATCAAATATCAAACAGTTTTGTATACGTACCTGTAAAGAGAAAATGAGAACAAAATTGGTCAATTAAAAAAAGTCAATACTTGTCACAAGTATAAAAAAATACTTTTATTATTGTGTTAGCACATTATTTGAAAAATGCCGATGGATTGTACTAAATGTTATTTTGGCAAATATTTAGCTTTGCTATGAACTACTTTTGCGGTTACCTACTTTATTCTACTCCAAGCTTTTCTCATCAAGCTAGTGCATGTGGTAGGTGTTTATAAGAGTATGTGTAAATATGTTGCTTAAAATGTTGGTGTACCTATGTAGGCTATATGTGTTATGTTGTATGGTGTTAAATGTGTTTTGTGTTTGTTTATATTTTTTTTAATTTCTTACTTCTCTTGCTGTTGACACTGAGTTAGTGTATCCTGTGTAATAATATAAATATTTAGCCATTCCCCAAGACAATTCATCCATTAAAAAAGTAAGATAATGACATACTTACCGCTTAGTGCTTATTAGATTGATAGCAAATTTAATGCCGATTCTTGTGTTAATACCTATCAAGAATGCTTTTAATAGTAGACACCTAGGCTGCAGAAAGCCAACACCCAATGGAGGGGGTTGACAAATTGCATCATACTAAAATAGAACAAAGGACCACGGCACCTGGAAATCTAGGCTTATCTTCACTGAACAACAGAAACAAATAAATTCTACTTATATTCTTGAATAATGATGAGGACAGAGTGTGGTGGACTTCTATGTAGGGGTCCCAGGTACAATCCCCGGAAAAACACAAATTACATCTTAAAGTTTTTTTTACTGCGTCACCTCCTGCGAACGTCTGACAAAGATCGGAGAGATTAACTGTCAAGAAAGAGCTTCTCATTTAGCCGTTTGGAATCGGCATAAAAATGTAGATCCCTTCCATTCGTCCCAAAAACGAAAAACTCGCACAAAACGAATCGTTGTGAGAAGCTAGCCCTAGGGTTCTTTATTTATTTATTTTCTAAATATTTTTTTATAACCCAAATTGCTACATAATGCGAAGGGAATTCGAGTTTAAACACCTCACAAAAAATTAAATTCCAAAAGGGAAGCCAATAAGTGCAGAAGCAATCATAGTAAGAACGAAAAGAAAGCCCAAATGCCGTCTCTCAAGATGTTAAATTGTAAACCAGTTATGAGTTGTGAGAAGTATTACCAATGGCGGCGCATTAATTGCCAAAGTGGTTAGTAAGCTCTACTCGTTCTCACATTCGATCCCAAAAAAAAATTAATACATCTTAAGGTTGTTTTTACTGCACCACTTCTGTCGAAAGTCTACGAAACGCCGAGGACGATAACTTCCTCTTGAGACCTCTTGCTTTATCCTTTGCATAATGTGCTATTTTTTGTGGCTCTTCCATTAGCTGGCGTGTACTCCGTCCATCTGTTAGTGAAGCAGACACGCCGGATTCTATGTGCGGTACTAATAATTATTTTTAGAGCAGACTTTAAAAATGGTTATTAGTAAGGCCCTATGTGTTTGGTCCTTGATTGCCATACAATCCTTCACATAAACAGAGAAATACCACAACTCCATTCTCAGGTTGCAATCAAATGAAAATTCAATATCGTTCATACGGCCATTGCCTTAATGTTTTAAATGAGAATCAAAATCAACTTTCCCTAAGGACTCAGTGATGGGGAAAGATCCGCGCGGACCACTCGTGCAACTTTTTTACGAATATTTCAGGTGATTACTTATATTAAGCAGTTGTCTAATATTAACGATTGATTTTATTAGAAGTTTCTTGTGATAAAAAAATGTTTTATAAACATGTAGCCGTGACATCACCACTTCACTATTCCGAAATATTAGCTATAGATTTATTTATTTATTTTCAAAAACAAAATTTAGCAATCAAAGGAGTAAACCTTCTCGAAAAATGTCTGCATTGTTGCCAGATTGGGCTTTGTCATATTTTGGGCTACCTTTTTTCCTTAGAAAACTATATCGTTTTACAAATTTTGTTTTTTTTATTCCTTCACAAAACTAGGTACAAAAAAGAAATATTTCGAACAAACCCGCACTTTTAAAACTTGGCAGCTCTCTTGCAGTCAAGTGACATCGAACAGTCGTTCAACTTGCAGGCACACCAATTTATTTTGCAGGCCTTTTGGTTTGAAACAAGCCACAAGAGTCAATTGCAGAAGATAGAAGTCAAATAAAATTAGCGGCGCGCTTAAGTGAGATGCGTAAATGGGAAAAATACAAAAAAAAAAAATACTTAACGAATTGGGAATATTTTCAACGATTTTTATACTTCTTTCTGGGCAACGATTTTGGGCTAAATTTTTTTGGGGTTTGGGTGCTTTAAGCAAACTAAATTCTGGCAACCCTGGTTCAAACAGCATTTTTTTTAAAAATGGATTTGCCACTAAAGATTAAGAGAAAATGATCATACAAAAATACAAACATGGACATTATTGCGAAGCGGGCAGTCCTGATAGACAAAAAGCTTGGCTACGTTAGAATGCTGAGATTGATTTTGCAATGCCCTCTGGCGAATGCGTGATCTTTACAAATTTCATGGTAAAGATTTTCAGTATACGCCACAAAGTGCTAAGTTCTTTACAATTGAAAAAAAAACATATAAACCAAAGTTATATTCGCTAGGCCTTTGGCAATAACTAACTCAAAATATCGCAAAATAAAAAATCCCACTAGACCTATGCAAGTTCACTGCTCACTTACATAATCTCAAAATAGTTCACCTTGTTTATGTAGGTACATTCCTTGCACAGCCACTTACATTTTACAAGCGATTCTAGTTCAAAGATCTCAAAACAAAAAATACCGCAATTAAAAAAACGCATTGAAAGTCTACCTTCTGGGTGATGTGGAAAAGACTTATGCATGTGTGCAAATATGAAAAAAGGGCGCTTTCTGTAAATCTTGCACAGGGCGCTAGTTTGGCTGTAGCCGGCACTGGTGAAATGTAACATAATCCGTGTAGAGAATTTTGCGAAAATATCGCGAATAACAAGATTAAACTATCGGAGGCATTTAGGACGGAAAATCAGTTTTCTGCTTTCACTTCTGTAAGTAAACTGTAAGTTAACAGTTTTTAACTTTCTCCATTAGGTATTAAGAGAAAGACTTTGTATTCGTACAAAATTTCGAACTCGAGATGTTAATCAATTCTGACATTACGATGATAGACGAACTCAAAAAAGTGGGCCGCAAAATTCTGTCCGTCTGTCTGTATGTCCCGAGGCCTACAGCCTAAGCGGCTGAACGGATTTCGTTCAAACTTCGGATTTAAAGTTTGGGGGCTTACATTTCGGGGCCGTTTTTTTTTTGCATGGTAACCTCAATATTAATGGTACTTCCCATACAACATTTTGATACCAGTTTGATTTGTTCGAAAACGGCTCTAATGATTTCAACAAAAAACCGCAATAAAGATTTTGACGAAAATGCAAACTTAGAGTAAAATTGATGTTTCCAAAATTATTGCGTCCCTAGTTTTCAATTCGAATAACCGAAAACGCTAATTTTAAAAACTCTTCATATCTCGAAAACCGAATTATGGATTTCGATAAAACTTTAAAAACCAAGTAATGCTAACATCCCGAACAATAACTTGTACTCGGTTTTCAGCTAAATAGTTAAGCAATAGTATTTTTCAAACTAAACATTGCAATATTTGGTACTGTTTTGTCTGCCAAATTTTACAAAAATCGCTCTAACGATTTTGATCAAAATACATATTAAAGATATTATAAGTATTCTTAATAAGATCTCGTACTCAGGTTCTCTCAAAAAATTCAAACAAATCAATTTCTTAAATATTTCTCAAAAATGACTACCAAAATTCCGATCTGTATTCACAAATTTTCGGTATAATTTTGAAATAATAACAATGCCCCAACTTCCAATGAAATCCAATAACAGCTACGTACAACTTCTTTTTAGCAAATATATTACCAACTTCTAATTTTTTTCAACCATATTGAATATGCCCCAAAAAATATTTCCAACAACTTGGAGCTTACACAATCAGCAGCTCCCACTTCATTAACATTATAACTTTTGATGAACGAGAAAGTTACGTTCGACCCAGTCGTGCACTTTATTTCATCAATTCGAGTCAAAAAGCCTACAGTCGAAAAACCGTTTGAAGTCGCAGTGCCCGGCGAAATTTGTTATGATTCTAGATAAGTTCCATCGCTCCCCTATGAACAATTAGCGATTTGGCAAACGCCGACTGTTCCTCGAAAATAAGTATAAAAATTCAACCTACTGAATGTGATTTGTAAGGGATTGTCCTGAATTGTCTTCAAATATACAATACAACATATCAAAATATTTGTTGTATCGATATCGTTAAATGTGTATGTAAAAAATAAAAACATTCGGACGCTCTTAACACCCCTAATATTTGTCAGCAAGGGAGAGTTATCTACCTCACAAGATCAAATGTGTTGTGTGCAATTGTACAGATTCACGACTGCCGTGAGCAAGCTTGGTTAAATGGCGCACACTGGTAAAATTAACAAAAACCCTAGAATAATTCGAACTTATTTATTAGAAAACGAAAGCAACACAATTTGCATCCACGGACGCAGTCTGGTGGTCATAAAATATGACGACCACTTATTTCAAAGAGTCACAGAAAGCCTAAATTATTCCCTTACAGATTTGAGTGTTTTTTACAGGAAATATATCGTTTATAATTTTTTTAAAACAAAAATAATCAATAAAACAAAGTAAATAGTGTTTAGTGTTTATAGCGACTTGCGTGTTTTTTTTTTTTTTTTTGTAACAATATCTTTGCCATTGAGTACACATTTCGACACAAGATACGAGTACATCTAATACACTACAGGCACATTTAACATTTAATATGTTTCCCTGTATAGAAAAACTTGAAGCCAAATAAAACTTAACATCGAATTGAATTGTAATTAAATTTTAATTAAAAACAAAAGAAATTAATACACAAAACACAGTTTTAGCTCATGTTTACATGATATTGTATAACTTACCCTCCTGCCACAAGTATCATCTGCATATTGCTATTTATGTGATGAATCCATGGTTTTTGTGATATTCAGTTTGGACATAACTTTTTTTTTTTCTGATGCGTCTACATAACATGAATGACACTGACTTTATAGATATAGATAGATATATATATAGATGTATATATTGAAAAGAAATATACAATATGTTCTTCATTCGGGTGCGGCAAATACAAAACAATACAACTTGCGATTTTGCATATTCAAAACAAACATTATTAGCATTGGGTCTTTATTATTTTTTATTTCAATGGTTGTTGTTTTTTTTTTTTGTATGCTCTTTTGCATTTTTGTTTATTTTTATTTTTTGTTTCATTCGCAACATTTCCAATTGAACAATCATTTGTGGATGAGGACTGGAATTATTAAATAATGCATACTGATTTTTTTTTAAAATAGTATTAATGCGAAGGATATTGAAATAATAAAAATTTAAATAATAAAATGCTACATATGAGATATTAATAAGTGTACCAGAGTAAAAATGCATTCACTATATAGAAATTAAAATATTATGTATACCGTGGCGACATTTTCCATCTTTAGAGGTTGTTTGTTTCATAAATTATTCGTTACTTAACATAGAGGCGATATTGCAAGGGGCTGGGAAAATTTAGAATCCATTTAAATTGAGAACATGCAAAACTGGGAAATCTCGTGAAAACTTTAGTCCAAAAAATTACTATACAAGTACCCAACATAAAGATTGAGTTTCAGATGTCCGTGCACGTTTTTTACTGATGCGGAACAATGTTTGTAAAAGAAGAGAAGATTTATTGAGAGAGAAAAAATAGCTTGAAGGCGAAATTAAAAGATACCACAAATATGTCTTGTCAGCGTCTGTCAAAGAGGATACAAAATGGGACACCGTGTTAGCAGATCTTTTTAACTCCAATGTCCCATTAGCATGTGGATGAATGTGGTTCATAGGTCTGACGAGAGCTCCTCAGAAAGTGGACCTGGAACTGGGTTAAATGTTGTCATTAACCATTCAAACAACAGATAGGTGCCTTACATGAGCTACTCTGACAAGAGCACAGTCACTTAAAAGCTTTTTGAACTAGTTAGCAATAAATAAAAATGAAACAGGCACCCCTAGCCCTAGATTCTCACAACCATTCGTATTGTGCGTCTTTTTATTTTTGGGACGACCTTTAATTTTATGTCGAGTCCAAATTGAGAATTGATAAGCTCTTTCATCACATTTATACCCTCGGACGTTTGTCACACGTTTGAGACAAGTGGAACAGTCGAAAAAACAAAAAAACGTAGTTTGTGTTATCCCGGGGATCGAATCTGAGAGCCCTCGTACAGTCCAGCTCAGTAAGCACAGACCCATTGGACAAGTCGTGGTGGCAAAAATGGATGGTGTGGAATGGAACCATTTATGGCTCTCAGCACTGAGATCCTAGAAGGGGGTTACTGGCATCAGCTTACACAATTTTTATGCCATGATATCGCTTTCGACAGAGTGTCTTAGTGGTTATTGTGCAGGACTACTGGGTGAGGGGTATCAGACAACTTGAAATAAAAAAAAATAAAAAATTAATGTAAAGGCAGACAAATATTCAAGGTAATACAGTCCTGAGAAACTTCTCAATTCTCATGAAATTCCGTGTCTATTCCGGTCGTCCCTTTATTAAGAAAAAATCTTACAAAGCTTGGACTTCACTTTTCATATTTTTATATTTTACGACACACGACAGTCCTGCTATGGCCGCTGGAATTCCCATTAAAAAAAATGCGAAATTTAGATCTGCACTTGCAATGTCCGGACGTTGAGTTGGCCGGATGCAGGAATTGAAATCCTGAAAAGGTACAAAAGCCACGGTAGCTCCTACTTGCCAAGATTTCAAATGTGGAAAAGAACAAGACGGGTGAGCAATTGTGTGATTAGGAACAGTGCTACGAGGAGCAAGGTCAGCGTTGATTTAAATCCAGACTTATGGTGAAATGAAATCTTAGGTTTTTGGTAAGCCTTCAGTCTCAGAGCAATATTTAAAAAAATATACTTTGTTTTTTTACTTTGTTTTGTGCTCAGGCCCTTATCGAGTCGGGTATAATTCTACGAGCTGTTAAAATATTTGACATCTAACGTTTAACTGTGGAGACAGACAGAGGAATTTAATAAAAAATAAATAGTTGACGCAACAGGTCGGTAGGAACCCTAGACCTAGCTCCTAACAACCATTCGTTTTGTGTGAGTTTTTGGGATGAATGGAAGGGATTTTGTGCCGAGTCCAAACGGCGAAATTGAGAAACTCTTTCATGACAGATATACTCTCGAATGTTTGTCGGACTTTCGCGAGAGGTGGCGCAGTGGAAAAACCTTAAGGTGGAATTTGGGGATCGAAGATGGGACCCCCCGCTGAGCAGTCCAACATACTACTAGAGAAATTTGATCATGAGGCAAATATTCAATATATCCCTTCAACCCCCCAATGCTGATGACGATATTCCAACTCAAGTCTAACAAGGTGGATGCATAGTATAGCTCCTCAAATTTGAGAACCGCCATGCACCATCAGTCAAATTTAAAACTTTCATCGATAAATGAAAAGAGGCCAATAATCTGCTTGGCCCACATCAGTTTACTAAAGCCAGAGACGCCAATAACATTAGTAAAATAACAGCGAATTCAGAATCGATAAGCACCATCCATTTAAAGTCGCCGATGGTAGCGTAGGGATGGACAAATTATAATTGAAATCTATTTCTGCCAAACTCGGTCGACTGTGAAGGATGACGACCGAATAATTTTCGCTGCTCCCTCAAGGTAGGAAAGAACATTTAACATTTTGATATCGACAAATGCTGTAGAGAAAATGTGACGCACTTTCAATGAACTTGTTTAATATCGGTTGCTGGAAAATGGTACGAAACATGCAGGAAAATAACAGCGGCACAAACTTTTTAAGCAAGCCCTTTAGGTGCATATATTTAATATTGGCACTATCCGAAAAGTTCTGTTAGCTTTCAAGGCCATGAAAGATGGATCAGGCTATTAATGTAGTAAATCGACATCTCGGACATAACGACTTGATAAACAGATGCAAGTATGAAACTGTCAACCTGGGTTCTACAAATATCGCCCAATAGATCAAGCGAAGAGCTACTTTTTTCAATCGCTGTTTCTTTTACTAAAGGTCCCAGAGCCCTCTTAAGCAGGGTGCACAATGGAAAAACGACCTCAACCAACTTGGTGTACGTAACTGTAGGCAGCTGGATAGAAATAAAGCTGGCTATAAAGTCTTGTTGTTTGAACCTTTGTTCCACACAGGAATTTTGGCGGCAACTAACGTTAAAAGTTAGTAAGCTACAGACTTCAGCCAGGGCCAGACCAACCATATGTGCAAGATGTGCAAATGTACAGGGCGCCAAGTTCTGGGGGCGCATTGCCAGGAAAGAAAAATTAATTTTATCTTGCGTGAACAAATACTGCCATTTGCATTTTAAACAAAAAGCTTGTTCAAATAAGCCCAAAATAACAACATCCATCTGTGCTGAATTTTTTTTTTCATATTTACTCACATTACTTGCAATGTTGCAACTTCAATGAGAATCTAACTCAAACTATCGCAAAATAAAAAATCCCACTATTTCACTTCTTACCTACATAATCTCAAAATATTCCACCCTGTTCATGTAGGTTTATTTCTTGCACATCCACTTACATTTTACAAAAGAATCTAGTTCAAGCATCTTAAAGCAAAAAATACCTCAATAAAAAAAACGCATTGAAAGTCTATCTCCTGGGCAATGTTGAAAAGACTTATGCATTTGTGAAAATTTGAAAAAAGGGCGCTTTCTGTAAATTGTGCACAGGGCGCTAGTTTGGCTGGAGCCGGCACTGACTTCAGCATAGCTCGAGAGAGTTTTTCTTTAAATCCGTACTAATTCACTGGTGCGTTTTATGAAAAAATTCCTTTGACCAAGAGGGTCTCACTTCAACGACCCCGACTTCAACCTGGGGCATCCAAACTTGAATACAAATAGTATTAAATCGCCACCCAAAACATGTGTAACGAGGAAAATTCCATACCAAGATGTGGTATCTCCTTGGAAAGAGACTACATTCCCTCAAATTTACTCAGTTTAGTCGAATGCAATATCCGTTTTAGTTGCGCAAAAGTTGCATCTCAAGAATTCTTTTATGAAATTTGAGCAACAATCCTCCACACTTGAAAGTTTCAACTACCATAAACAGATAAAATATCGACCAAAAACTTTCTCAACAATTTCTAAGAAGAAACCCAAAACCGAAAGTCAGAAAATGTCGCCCATATTTTGTACGTAAATCACATGCTCCGTTCGCATATAAAACATCAAACAAACCGCACATGTCCAAAATGGCATTTCTCATTTCACAATACAACAAAGTGACATTTACTTTAAAAAATATGACAGCAGCATGCATGCTGAGCAGGCAAATTGACTTGAACATGACCAAAGAGAAAATAAAAAATTCAAAAAAAATCAAAACAAATCTCTTTCATTATCATTTCGAAAAAAAAATTTACTAATATTAAAAAACTGATAGTATCTGCATGTGAACACAAAAGACTAGGCACACAATTTATTATGACAACAATGACAAATGTACATTTAATAGTTCTTACGTTTAAACGGTACAACAATGACTCCTATCCTCTAAATGAATTCTACAACGAAACTTATTGTACATATGTGCGACGTGCGTGGCGTCTGTATTCTGTAGGATGTACGAGTACGAGTACGATTACGAGTATGTAAACATGTATGATTAGCGTGAGTATATGTTGTGTAAATTATAGGTATCATCTAGAGAATGACATCAAATGAATTTGGATCAGAACAATGATTGGTGATAATATAAATTGGAAGGAGAAACGGAAAGAAGACAATAGTAGCACAACTAACATTATTTTTCATTAACATCCTCTCTCACTGTGTCATAACTAAAATCCACCAGAGAGAAGACTGGTGTGTTGTTACTTCCTGACGAGCTTCTGTTCGTGCTCATCAAAAACGTATATTCTACTAGTAAACGACGTATCTGCATTATGGGTATATTATTTTTTGGAATTTTTTGAATTTGTTGCATTCACTTGGAAATAGTTTTGGTATTTGAATTTATTTTATTTGTTTTGGGGTGTATCCTCATGGGATTGTCTGCCCCCGATGGACATTTAGAAGAGCACCCATCCACACGACGAGCCACAAGAATGGCAAGTGCAAAGCGAAATCGACAAAACACACAGACACACACACACTAAAGTGGTACACGCGACGCGGCGTTTTTCAATCGCGTTCTTTTCGAATTCGTACTGCCTCGACCCATATCACACGACCCATACAAAAACACGTAGAAACGCAAAAGCACATGTCAATGGGAAATCCCATTTTCAGTTTCGCTCACTCGCTCTCTGATGTATCTCTTTGTTCGGTTTTCATTTATGTTTTCACTTTTCACGTTTGCAGCTCGACGATGGCGACGGTCAGTGGGGCACGTTTTGCGGGAAAATTTGTCTCACCACATTTTTCGCTTTCTGCCCCTTTCTTCGTTATGCACATGCACTGATGCTGAAGAACGGGGTGGCGAGACAACAGCGAAAGATGGATAAGTTGTTGGTGGCTTTGTTTATTGGATGGCATAATTTTTTGTACATCCTTTAATCAGGATAAGTAGTAACATAGTGTCTGTCTGGAATATGTATTCTTATTTTATTTTTTTTATGACGAAGGACAATAGACACACCACACTGCTGTTTGCCGTATATCCTTTGTTTGTATGGAGAAGACACTTTTTTTAATTTAGGTTTCTTGTATTTCTGTCGCGGAACAAAGCACATATCACATGAAGAAGAATATTTGTAAAAATATTGTTTTAGCGGTTTTTATAAATTATTTAACAAAGCTTTGTGGAACGGTTCCGGTTTTATTTTTTTAAATAAAAAATTTGGCAAATATGCTATCTCAAGGATATTTTTATTATTTACTTGTATACGAAAATATTTCTGTTTTTAACTTTATAAATATATATTTATTTTATTTTTAGACGGAAGATTTATTTTATTGCAAAGGTTATTTCGTTGAGTTTATACTTTTTTTTTTATTATTTAGAGTTTTAAAAGCAGTAAAAAGATTAAAATTTGTTTCTTATTTGCGTTGTATTAAAAACAAACATAAAAATAGTCTTGTGTATAGAAATTGTATTTGTTTAATGGAAATTTTGTGTTTAACGGAAGAGTAATACTTTAGGTATCTTTGCACTATTTCTTAGCATTTATTATCTTTCGTTCGAACAACAGCTTATTCTTGTAACTCGTTATAAGGCAAATTTGGTGAATTTTAATTAGATTATTATTTTTTATTTCTTTAAAAATATACACATTTGCAGGACATGTAGCATTAAAACAGTATTTTATTAGTTTAGGTTTATCTGTGTTTATAGCTTCTTTTTGGTATCGTGGACGGGCTGTTACGATTTTTTTTTCTTTGTTTCATAAAAATAAATATAGATATATCATTTGACTTTATAGAATTTTCACATCACTGTATTTTATTATTTTATTGTTAGGAGGTCATTTCTTTTCACGTATACAACATATTCGTTTCCTTCTCGACTTAAAACACTGACTTATCTTATCTTCAAGGTTAGACTGGCTTTGTACATACACGGTTTTCGATTTATCTATTTTTTCTTCTATAGTAGTTTACTATTTATTTTTTGGTTTTTAGTTAAGCAAAATTAGAAGCGAAAGTAAAGCTACATTCAAACACAGCGATTGTGAGTATTTAGGTGAGATACACACGAAACGAAAAGAATTGTTATCACATGTATCAGCTGTTATTTTTTTTTTTTTTTTTTTCAAATCATTTCGAAAAAACGATGTATAAAATAATTTAAAAACTATATAAGCACTGAATTTATCACAACATAATTAATCCGGAGATAAAAACACATTTTCTTTTTTTTTGATAGCGATTCTGTTGCTGTTGTTATTATAACTCTCTGTTTGTCCTTGGGTGGAACTCGGTTTTTGCTTTCTTTTCCCGATTTCCGTCGTCCTTTATGCGCTTTGTCCCGTTTCACACAAAAATAGAATGGCTAGTTGAAAACGAAAATTCACCACTGACTTTGAGCCAGAAATAACATGTAGGATAATTTTATGTGGACAGCGAAAAGCACAGAGGACGAACAAACACACACAAAGGATTCTAATAATAATTTGTTGTCAAAGTCGATTCGGGTTTTTTGTCTATTTTTGCATTTTATTGCTCTGGCTCGCGGTGTTCTAGGTTTCTAGTTGGTGTATCTTATGTAATGTGAGAAAAAGGACGTGGAGGAACTTCACCACGCTCCTCTATATATCGAAGCAACAACAATTTGGAGTGGAATTTTCTTTTATTTTTTTTTCGCACAATTTTTCTTCGATTATCATGGTGTTGCTTTTGGGGATAGTGTTTGGGAAAAGTTTCTCCGACATTCGCGATATGACAGAAAGAAAAACTAAGGCAGGAAACCCGTAACAAAACAGAAGACAGATTGTGTGTGGTGAAAGGACGAGCAAAAATCTTGCTTCTTTCGTATGGTGTTATGTATCACAAAACGTCAGACAGACGTATCGATGTTATTATTGTAGCTCAAACACCAATGGAATGTTTTTCCATTTCACACCCGAGCGGTAGCTCAACTTGTAAGGATTTTAGGTTTTCTATTGTTTATCTAGACCAGCAGATAGATGGTAATTAAGAACAGCATTTTATATCCTTTATTCTCGCTTATTCAATATCCTAAAGTCAGAGGTGCACAAGAGTAAATCAACAACGTGCCGGAATTGATGGCAATGCGCTTGCTCCATTTTGGGGGGTTGTAGAATACACCAGCAGAAGCACCAACACCACTATGATTCAACATCATCTTCGTCAGTTGCAAACATCATCATCGGCTTGGTGTGTTGTTGCTGTTTCGCGCGCCACCACACCGTTAGTGTAAATGCAAAGGGATATTCACAATGCGTACGCGTGTGTGTGCATTTTCAATGCTGTCAGCTGGATACGACGGCGAATCCTTTAATTGTTGAGTAACTTTGGAATTTTCAATTTAATTTCACCGACTAAACCGATTTGCAATTTCGAATTTCGACCCACTGACACAATTTCCGAGAAACACCGAAAATACAGAAAATACACTTCTGTAGGTATCCTTCAGTTAAATTCTATTTTTCTCAGCGAAGGTTACAGTTGAGTGAATTTTTTAGTAGGTAATTGGCATCCCCTAGTGATATTATTCACACGTTTTGCATCGCACACGGAATTAAATCGAAGCGCACACGTCTCGTGTGATGGGTCTTTAGCAACTAGATACGGCAGGACGTGTAAAATACTATCACACACTGACAAGTGGGAGTCTCCTTTGAAGTGTTACACAATTTTCTTTATCACACTGCCACGTGTGTATAAGTTATCAGTAATAACAAAAACGAACAACAACCGGAGAACTATACAAGTGAGTAGGATCACATGAAGTAGTTTAAATTGAAAAGTCAAATTCACTCGGAACAACCGAAGCAGAACCGTCCACCGCCGACGTGTGTTAGGAAAAACTTCTTCAAAAATATACCTTGTCCACGTTCAAATAAAGGAGACCAACAAAAAACTATATACCGAATGAAGAGGTCACAAAAAAAATTGTCATAAATAAAAATAAAACGAACAAAATTGGCCGCCAACTGCAATGGTAACACTTGGGCTTGAACACAGTGCAACCAGAAACACCCGAAACCTCCACAATCGGAACTTCTTTTTATGCACTGCAGCATATAACTAAAGGATAATTTTATTTAGGATATCCTTATATTCTTGCGGGCGGGGTGTTGTTTTTGCCCCCCATCGGCACACTTAGAGGCACAGCGGCGAGTCGCTCCTACACTACAGGGCCCCATTTGTGGTCGTACGACTATATCGGCTGCCAAAGTCCACCACCGCCACAATAATAAAAATTAAATAATTTTCTTTCAAGTTTTGTGTAATGTAAATAATCTACCAAATTGCAGGCAGCCAATTTTCCATATGCATATATAAGAGCTGCTGCATATAGCCACACTGTAGAATGTGGAAGTCCATGGAAGCGCATTGTGAGGAGTCATGTATTTGAAATCTGGTCAGGATTAAACAGCACAAAAATCTGTGTGCGGTGGCGGTGGCGGTGGCGGTAGCGGTGACGGTAGTAGGTATATCCTTGTCCGGGTGGATACACGTATTTAGTAGAGTTTATTTTCTATGGTCGACAATTTAGGCACACAAGCAGCACATTCTCAGAGACTACTACAAAGCTGTGTCTCCAAGTGTATCGGTTTGGGATCAAGGGGATCGGAGTGGAATTCTTTATGGTTGCACCTGAGTTGGGGTGAGGGTGACTAGTTTTTTTTTTTTTTTTTTATTCATATCATTTCTATCGAAAGGTGAGGGTAACCGAGTGACATAATGAAAATTTATGAAAACGGACACACGATTATCTTATTGGATCTATTTGCATTCATGTATGCAGCACATGCCCATGTGCCGTGTAGAATTCTCTGCTGAATTATGACTGTGACAAGCATTTAGCCCCGTAACAGCAGGGAACTGGCTTGCATTGATATTTAATGCAGCTGCCAGAATGTTTATCATTTTTGTGATATTTATTGGCCTCGCAGCATAATTTATCTTTTGGGAATGTCACATTTAATTGTTGCAATCAGCGTGGCTGTGTATTCCCTGCTGTTAAAACGGCCGACAATTCAAACTGGCGTTGCTGTTATGTGAGAGAGGAATGTGCTGTTCAAATTAGTGACGCATTGGGCGGTGCTAAACATATTTTTACGATTTATTATTATCGCATAATGACGCTAAGAATAGCAGCGTTCGTGAATATGACTGGCTTAAGAAGAGTTTGACGATTTGGCCCTTCAAAATGCTTTCTGAGAGTACGGAGACGGGAAGTTTGATCTGAGATCGTACTAGTGTTTTTATATAGTGGGATTGATCCCTTTTTGTGGGAATTACGATGTCCGAAAAGCCTTCCGTGGGATAAAGGGGAAAAGCACCAAATCGTGGGAGTTTCAGAAATCCAACAAAAAAACTTTCAAATATTTAAATATTATACACCTGTATTTCTCCATGATAATCAACAATCTGAATGTCCATAAAAAAGAGCTCGTCTTTTATCAACTTTTGTTAGTACCAACAAATAATCAAAGCAGTGTTACAAACTACGGTTTTTATACTTAGGGGTAATTTAACGTGATTTCCTTTCCGTGTAATACAAATTTAACTTTTAAAAAAATTATTTTGACGCAAAAATGTATCGTGGGATATTAAAAGTTAATTTGAGTAGGTACGGTGAAAAGGAAAAAAATGAAGAGAGAGTGCTTACAACACTGGATCGCACATATAACTTAACAAACTATTGTGGTTGAATGGTGTCATCCTTCAACTACCAGTGCGTGAAGGAAGTTTAGTGTGTGGCTTGTTCACGGATGGACTGTAGGAATTGCATTTACTCACGAGAAATGTCAAAATCCAAGCATTTGCTACATTTCGTATGAGTAAAAACCAATTTCAGTTAGTTCCAACTTTTAACATGTTCGAAAAGCGGCGGCACTGAACTTTTACTCAGATCGGCATAAATAAAACTTATCAGACAAAGCAAATGCTATGCAAATTCTGAGTCTGCTATTTAGTTGACTCAGACCTTTTGATAAATATTTTCTACGCACCTTTTTTACATAAAACAATCCACGCATTGTAAATATAAATAGTTAAATCAAGTTTTGTTCGTGCAGGGAAACCCAACAAAACATGGATGCGATAAGTTTTCATATTATACCTGTTTATTGGTGACGATAGACAATAATTTCTAACAATTGTTTCGTTTCACGCGTGAAAATGTGGACATTTTGGCTAATACTTTTTTAAATGATAATTTTGAGACGGGTGGTGGTGCTCTTTCAAATATCCCGAAAATTAAGTCTTTCGTAAGGTATTTAGGAGATCCGGGCTTTCAGGTAAACATTTTAAAATTCATGGCTTAACAAGTGAAAAATTTATGTGTTTAGGTTGGTGTTGGAGAAAATCTTGGTCTTCATCAGTCAACCGTTTCGTTAACTAAATGGTATGTGTGTCAAAAAATAGTTAAACAAGCCGATGGTATCCAATATTTTCCGATAACGGAGGAAGAAATCAAACATCACCAAGTGATTTGGCAAATAAAATGTATGTTTCCAGGTGCAATTGGAGCTATAGATTGCTTTTGATAGTTTTCCCACAAAAAATTGAAAATAAATTCAAAATAAGCAAGCCACCGGACAGTTATCACTTGTCAAGTTTGACAGAAATTGCAAGGCAAGGACATGTACAGCGAAGTAAATGCTATGTTCGAATTTTCGAACTTACTTTAGCAAACTAGGTTTTTATTCATACCGATTCAAAGCAATTGCTAAGGGCTTTTACTTTGCTAAAACCGTTTACTCAAAGCAAATGCTAGTTTTTATTCTACGACACAGTGTGCTAGGCTTAGAATACGCGTTTTATAAGTAGGCTGTATTTTTAATTCCAGGCAGCGTGACCGTTGTGCGGCTGAAGTTGCAATTTGGCACTTTTTTCGAGAGTCTGCCACAATTTTTTTTGCTATTTTGGAACTTTAAAAAAAATAATCTAATCTGTTCATAAATGGCTCTTTATTTCTCATTGGCCCTTTTTCTGGCGACTTTTCGGGTCACACTGATTTCATGTTCCAAAAATGCAACTTAATGTCTGTGCCTCTTAGAACCTTCTGCAAAAGCTTGAGGCAAACAGTAGTATCATTGTCATTGTTCAGGATCAGCGTTGCCACAATGATACAAGTGTAACAAAAGTGTTACACTTTTTAATTATTTTATAATTTAGTTTGTTACTTTTTTTTCCGCTTTGTTACACTTTTTCCCATTAAAATCTTTTTTAGTTTTTCTCGTTAAAAAAATATTGAAAAAATGAACTGGCAGCACTTTTTTCTTTCGAACAAACTTCTACATTGACTTCTGTCAATGTATTTGTTTTTTTTACACAGAGCACAACAACAAGTTTTGCAAAACGTCAAACTGCGGGTGGGAATGGGAATGGGAGGGAACGAGAAAATACGAAAATATTTTTCTGGCTCGCCGCGTCGCCGTTGACAATTTTCTACATCTCGTGATAAATAGAGTTTGTGAAATAGAAGTTGAAATCTACTTCGATGGTCAATAGTTTTGTTTTTTTAATTTTTTTTCAGTTTGTCACATTTTTTCCATTTGTTAGTTACACTTTTTGAAAAAAATTGTTACCTACACTTTAAAAAAAAACTGCGGCAATATTGTATCAGGATTCACAATAAATTAGAAACCCGGACTTGAACAATCTGAGGTCAACCCAGACTGCCATACATAACAGGAGTATGAATCCGAGATGACAGCTACAACTTGTCTTAAATATAATTAAGCAAACAAACATTGTATACGACCGCATTTAAATATTAATTATTCACCACCATTTGTTACCTAGCCTTAAGTCAAATTGTATACACAAAATAGTTCGATAAAAGCAAATGTAAAAAATGTAATGACGCTTGAGTGGTGCTGGGCTGCGCCTGAGGAAGGACTTATACAATTTGGATTTTTCTTCTATCACTTCCTAGTAATTGCAACATCAAAACTATGCCTAAAAGGCAAAACATCTTATGTCAATTTTGTACACTTTTCAGGAGAGCAATTTTAAACTTATGCAGGGCACTACAGTTGATGACTTAATCTAGTTTAAAACAGTTATAACTTCCTCATTATTTAAAAAAATTTAAGCTGCTTTGGCTTAAGAAATTGAGTAAGGAGAACACAATTCAAATAATGTTAAACAGCTAAAACAACTTAAGTCGACTTAAGATGTTTTACCTTTTAGGCACAGATTACTCGTGTTGATCTGTATGTCAGATGATAACGTACAAGTTATTTAAGACTGTGATGAAGCATTTCTGAGTCTCATAAATTTGAATCGTGCATCCATGAAGGAAAATCCAACGTCCTCTACAGTATTCGTGAATGGGAGAGTGTTCACAAATAGGGCGGATATTATATAATCAAGCTAGGGATAAGTCCTGCATGAACGATAGTTGACCGTCACAATACAGGTTCTTGCTTTATGTAAGATGATCTATGGTTTGCCTATCATCTCACTTAGAAGAATGCCGATTTCTCGATTTTATTGTCGCAACTGCCTGCGACGTAGAGCATAATTACATCTATCGAGAAACGCTTTAGCTGATGGATTTTTCCGAGCTACGAAGGATTTAGGCGCAACGCGGTGGATAGATAACAACTTTGACTTCGGCAGCAGATATTAGCATCGTCAGCAACGAGTAAGTCCTTTGATGAATTGCTTCCTCAAAATATAAATAAAATGCTATTAAACGTCGCAACAGGTCCTTTCACAATTATTTGTTTTTTGTGACAATTGGAAGGGCCTAATTCCATTTTATGTCGAGCACAAACGACTGAATTGAGAAGCCTTTCCCGGTTCAGTTAAACACTCACATATTTGGCAGACGTTTGTATGAGTTGAAGATGATCGAACTACTCTAGTGGGCCACTATCGCCTCTCATACCCGGTGACAAATGAAAATGGAAACACAATCAGAAGGCACTTGAATCCGCTTCTGGAAGACAAAACAAGCACAAACAAAAAGTTGCAGCAGTTTCCCATAAAGCTGTCAGAGAAGAAAAGACAGTCATTTAAATAGCATGAGAGATAAATACTGACATTTTTATAGAAACAGAACAGCACAAGTTGGGAACTTCTCTTCTAACCTAACATACTCGTTCAGAAATAATAGAGTTCGACCAGTGGTAGAAATTCTATCATTAAAGTGACCGGGCTTGTACGTAAAATATCAGAAAATAAATTACACACAGCATTACATCTCTGCACAACCTTCCCAACAAAAAGCGAATATGTTGTGTTAAAGGCAGCGAAAAGTATTAGCTTTTTTTATTATCATTATTACATGCACTTACAACAACAACACATGATCCTGATCGAGATCACGAATCTTGATCTGAATATGATTTCTACTATTTCCCACTGGGTGGCCTGTTTTATTTTTAAATGTTGGTGTGCCCGTAAACGATAGCCACACAAACACGTTGCCTGACTAAAAAATGGAACACAAAAAATCAATTGATTTTTTTCGCACTCGAATAACCTCCCTGTCCGTATTTTGTTTTTTCTCGTTCTATAAAGGTATGTCCAGACCAGCCAAACATTTGATAAACAATTAAGTTACCTACATATTCCATATTTATTTCTAAAACATTTACTAAACAAAACAATTTTTATGAAATGTTTAGAAATGTTTTGCTGGTTTGGATCTGAACACCAAAAAAAAAACATTTATGCAATGTTTCACAGTTACCCAATCGTGATGGGAAATAATTTTTGTTTTACAAGTCTCCCTGCAGAAAGTGAGCGCTTTTTTCGATTATTAATTGTTTTTAAATAAAATAAAAATGTCCAGAAAAGCTAGGAATACCTAATGAGAAATTGATTCATTTAATACGATTATTTGAATTAAATCGCGTGTCACGTGATTCCGAGACCAAAATTACAAAAATAAAAACTACTCACTGCTATAACCCTACCATATTATTTTCTTCTAGTCCAAAAAAGAATAAAATTGAAACCTTTCATAATTTTTTCTTCTTTTAAAATAAAACTAGAGCAGTACGAAAAATTAGAACGCAAATTCCCGATACACACCAACTTTATTAATGTAGAAACCTAAAAAAAAAATGCATTAAAAATGTATTCAAATCACATTTTTCAGCTGCTGGCAGCTTTTTTTGACATTTCAAAATTATTTGAAAATAAATTCGATTGAAAACTTGCGCTTGCTTTGCAAACAATTGCTACCCCTTTCGTAATACACTTTTAGTCTCTTTTACACACCGCAAACTTTTCAACATTAAAAAAATGAGGAGAAAATGTACTGTCATACGGGCTTAGGCATTTAATAAAAAAATTTCAGTAATCTTTTATAAGTGTTTATAAAATGTGTCCGATTTGCTTCAGAAACATTTCATAAACATTTTTTAAATGTTTCGCTGGTCCTTAATATGCCAAGATAAACTATCTGCCTTCGCCTGCTTTTATATATGAGATTTTCTTCGCGACTTCAAGATTAGATGGAAGGGGTGTTTGAAGACAACTTTCGTTTAGGATAGCAGTTTGCTTCCATTTTTTTTTTTGCCCCACTTTGCATGCTGACGAACTCAACATCATTGAGAACAGTCTGTACCGCCAGCCACCGACGCCTGCTTTTCAAAAATCTTCTTCGTTTCATCTTATTAGGTGGTCAACCTTAATTTTTTTTAAATTATACACTGGAGTTCTTGATTTCGGATGCTTCTTTCCGGGACCATCAATAATTCAGTTCCGATTTTACATCTGTATTTTTTTCAATATAAATAACTGTCATACTCGGTACACTTCAAATCCGAACCATCGAGTCATCATGTCAAACAGGACATAGCAGACGTCAGCTTGCTATACACATTTTGTACGCTTAAATAAGACAGCTTTTAATTTAAAGCCTATATCCCCGATGACTAATTGCACTGTTGCGGGCACACCCCAACAGTGGCACCCAAATATCGATTAATTTCAAAAGAGCGCACCTATCCATTTCCCTTCACTTGGCGAAACTGCATTAAACAGCGTCCATGGAAAATTCGAAAAATGTCCGAAACTTAAATATCGCTAATGCAGTTGCAGTTCGATGAGAATCGATAAACATGTCCTGGCTGCGCTACAAATGCAGTTGGCATTAGACACGGGTATATGAATACAGCCCTCTGCACCCCAAAAATAGGTGCCGAGTTCGAAATGTTGCAATAAAATGTCATGACTAAATTGGCCCACACCTTTACCGAAATCGGTTTATTGGGAGTGATTAGTTTCGTAAACCGGAAGCCACTGCAATTCAGAAGAAGTGTGATATACATAGTGAAAGTCCGCATTCCACCATTTACTTTTCCGGTAGGATATTATTAGATTGGCTTTTCAAGTGTCCCCGTAAGACGGCTATTTCGCAGTAAATTGCCCCAGTTCAAAGTGAGGCAGACTACTCCCTTCGCCTCGACGTGTATGTAAACATTAAAGTGTCCCTTTTATGGGGGTGGGGAGGTAGCGGCGTTGTGTCCAGCATTAGACACTGAAATAACTTTATTCAAATTTTTGGATATTTGCCATCATAAAATTCCATTTGTATGGAGCGATTTTTGGATTATAAAGTGGCAACGTGTTAATTGCTCACACGAGATTGTTGTTTCTCACGACTTTAGCGGGAGGAAGTTATCTATCGAAAATTGAAAGAGTTGAAGATTTATTAACTATTGGAAAATGCCTAACGTTTCGGAATCAAATGATGGGTTTTATTCTCTTACTTTGGACTGGAGATTAGAGAGTGACTACCATTTGGAAAAGGATGCGATAAATGTTTCCGATTCAAGAAAGTGTGAACAAGAGGAAGGCACTGAGGGAACAATTTGGCCGATTGCCAATGAAAGAATGAAACGTGACAGGGTTTGAGCATTGGTAGTGCAGCGAGACTCTTAAGAATGAATAGAGACGCATAGAGACTGCAAAAAGAAGAAAAGCTTGACCCACATAAGGGAAATTAAATATTTTGATACAGGCCGCACAGCGGGAGAGTAAAACAAATGCGGACACAGAGAGAAAGAATCCGAGGAGAATGATTCATCTGCTGGCAGCGTGCAGCTCGAAAATGGACAAACATCTGCAAGTAGACTAATTACATTCGGTGTGCAATGGAACTCAGAGTAGATTTTTTGTCCATTGCATAAAAGTACTGAATGAATGCAATTTAAGGCATCCTGACAAGTGTTCGGAGGTGGTATGAGTGTAAGAATTAGAAGTTAATTTAAAAAACCAAAAAAACCCGACTGACTGTAAAAAAATAAGAATTAAAAAGATATAAACAAGACGCATTTAAGTACCTGTAACTAACTATTTGTCAGTCGGAGTACCCCCCAATACCCATACATATATTTGTTAGACTGTGTAGGTATATCGTCTCCGATTGTCAATTAGTTAGGAATAGGTACTTAAATGCGTATTGTTCATATATTTTTAATTCTCTGTTTTTTAACAGTCAGTCGGGTTTTTTGGTTTTTTAAATTAACTTTTTTTATTGAATATGAATATGGCCTTTTAAAGCCGACAAAAAATTACCACTTTCACGGTCCTTAAGGTTATAATTTTAAATCGATGGGTAATCAAATTTTTTAATTCTTTTTGCGGAAGAAAATAAACAACTTCGGTTCTATTTGAACTACTTATTCTTTTTTGGTAAGAAATACTTGCTTCAGCTGTGTGTAGATTTTCAGATTAAACTAAAGTCGATGTTAATTATTTTTTTTATTACTTGTTTCGCCAGTTTCGGGTCGCCTGATAATTGAAAAATCAGCCTAATCCACTTCGGACGCTCAGCAAAATATTACACTTTCTATGAACTCTTTCTATCTATCAGACCGTTTTAAATAAAATAAAAATAAATATTTTTCGCAACAGGTCCGTAAGGTACCATAAACCTAGCTTCTCACAACAATTTGTGTTATTTGAGTTGATGTTTTTTTTTTTATAATTTCAGGACGAATGGAAGGGACCTACAATTTTATGCCGAGTCCAAGTGGCTAACTCAGAAACTCTTTCATGAAAGTTATGCTCTGAGATTTTTGTCAGGCGTTCGCAAGAGGTGGAAAAAACCGATGTAATTTGTTTTTTCGAACATGGAACCCATCGCTTAGTAATCCAATACAATAACCACTAAGCCACTGTTTTTTCAACCAAAAAGTATAAAAATAATTGTATAAAAAAAAAACAGATGTGTTGGATACCGAGCTGCCAACTTCTACAGATCATTTACTCATATCTTACAGTTTTTTAACAAAAACCGGTACTAGTCTTGCCACAGTCATTCTAGATAAGTAATTTCCTAAAATTGGCAAGGTGCACGGAAAGTGTGAATCGGTATTCCTTTAAGCTCAGATTGGCTGTCTATATGTCGGCATTCCTTCTGTGGCATATTCCTAATCTATAGAAAGGCTGCGACTTTAAGAACAGCTGCTGAATAGGTCAACTCATTCGTGGTTTGACGTGTCATCCGCAAACCTCAATCATTCGCAGTGAACTGTCATAGGGGGTATTGAGGGGACGACTTTTTAGAAAGAAAATATATTTAAAATGATAAAAGAAATGTATAAAAATCAATGGCAACACTTACAATAAAGGAGTAGAACATTTTCGAAAGCCATTTATCTGTTTTTTCATATCTATATATGTAAATAAAATATCATAAATAGCGGTAAACAAATGATGAGGTTGCATTCATATTAAGTTGCGTAACCAAACCAATAAATTTGATTGAAAAAATGATACATAAAATAAAGTTCCATCCATAAGACCGCCCATAAGTCGAGAACGGATCGTCCGATTTGAGCTATCTTTTCTTTGTTTTATTTGTTTATGCCGTACATCCGGTAGGAATATTGGAAAATTTTGAAGAGAAATTCGAAAATTCTTAAAAAATTAACTTTCCACGCATTTTGTACGTACATTTTTTTTTTAATTTTGATCGCAATATACAGTGAGATCGTATTTGTCAAAAGTTCTGCCTGAAATCAATTATTTAGGAGATTTTATGTAATTTGCGAAACATTGATTATTTATTTTTATTATTTCAAATAAATATTTCCAGTATGCAAATATTTATGGGCGAAACAACGCATTGTTTCAACGAAAACTCAAAGTTGAGAACAAAATTTGAGCATTTAAAAACGCTATTTCTCGACACTTCTGCACTGTCCAAACAGTAAGCTTAACTAAATTTTGGAGAGAATTTTTGTATGGGAACTAAGATTTAGCCCGTGCAGCTTACTAAGTTATATGCAACAAAGTTCCTTAGCACGGGCAAAGCTGGGCGGGTACGGCTACACTTTTAAATCAAGTTATTTCTGTTTAAAAAAAAATGCCTTCAAACTTGAAATTCAAGGAAAAAAAAATTTTTAAATCTCGTATATTCTGATTTTTTCCAAATTGTGAACACTAAATTTGTTACTATTAATTCTTAATTGAACAATGAAAACTGAATTGTGTTATGTATTCGTTTTTCTTAAAATTGAGAATTAAAAAAAAATTGTATACCTAATTAAATAATTAATTGATTTTTAGGGTCCATTGTATAAACTAATTGAAAGAGAATTTGCATGTACTCAGCCTCGCACCCAACCTAAATCCAACAGTGACCATAAGCAGGGGGTTACAGAGGGACAGCATGCATAAGCATTTGACGTTACAATGGTAACAATTTTAATTTGTGTGAGTATACTGACCAGATGTTTAGCTTCGTGGTTTTTTCTTCATTATTCTTTTTTACAAAAATTCAGCTAAATATTCCACGTACGCCCCAGTGAACACGCTGACTGAATGGGTCTGCTGAGTTAGAATTTTAAATGTCTTTTTTGTTGTGTGGGAGGTGTCACTGCCTTTGACCAATTTTGACCAAACTCTGCATATGACCTTCTTTGATTCCCAGACTATTTCTTTGTTAAATTAGTTACTTTAGTTGCTTAACTGTGAGCGTTAGTACACATTAGGATAGCAGTCTAGTGGATAACGGTTTTGAAAATTGCACGACCTTGTTAAGCTGCAACATTTTTCCGGTTTTCAACGGATCAAAAATTACAGCACATTATACCTATTTCAGAATTTCGACCAGTTATAAAATTAATAAATAGTTGGCGCAACAGGTCCGTAATGACCTAGGCCTAGCTTCTCACAACCATTTGTTTTGTGTGGGTTTTTTTTTAATTTTTGGGACGAATGGAAGGGATCTACATTTTCATGCCTAGTCCAAAATGCTAATTGAGAAGCTATTTCGAACAGTTATTCCTTCGGATGTTTGTCAGATATTCGCGAGAGATGGCGAAATGAAAAAAACCCAACCGACGGCATTAGTTTTTGATTTTCCAGAGATCGAACCGGTTGCCACAGAGAAAATATTCCATATACGTCGAGTATAGTCGCAGCTTTTGTGATTTGTTTCAAAAATAGTTCGCTAAGTTACGGTCCCATTATTCTATAATTTTACAACAATTTGTTATGAATTATTTAGTACAGCGGTATATAAAATATACCAGTAAATGGCTTAATCGCTGGGGAAGTTTTAAAATGTTTGGAATAATTTTTCATTTGAGTTTGCTTTTTATAAATATGAGAAATAGTTTTCATATTTAAGGTGTAAAGGACAGTGGAAAAAATTGTGGATTGGCTTTCAGAAAAGTGTGAAAATTAGGTTAATAACGGAAAATCTTTTAGCGTTAGGTTCCGTTCACTTTGGAAACTTTTTCATGATTTAAAACTGACTAGAGCTATTAGAAGTAAACAATTGGATGGCACCTCGCCAGTTACACCATCGTGTTAAAGAAAAATTGGGTAGTAAATTTAGCTTTAATTTCAGTTCCCACCAAGACTGCAACTAATGGCCCAACTTCTTGCCCTGGCAATTGAAAACTGCAGAGAATTCGTTATCATAACTTCGCACTCTGCAGCAAATAGCAGTTTTGTCTATTGTGTAAAAACAGTGATTTATCCAGGAAGAAATATACGCACATTTACCCACATTTGGACACGTTTTGGGTTTGCCTTTTTCTCGTGTCTGTTTTTGTCCAGTGGTGGAGTGTTGTGTATCGACGACTACGAAAAGAGCACTCCTTACTGATGCTACCTTTATTTTAAAATAAATAATTAAAGACATGGAAATTACCACGGTTTTAACTTTATCAGAAAAACAATTTTATGCCAACACTGTTTACGAATGGCCTTCGGTATATGGGCGAGAAGTCGAATAAATCTGGAAGTCTACTGTTCGACTGGTTTTTTAGGGAATTGTGCTTATCACACTATTATATAAAGAGTAAATGTTTGTTTGTATGAGGTAATTTCCGGAACTACTGAACCGATTTCAAAAATTCGTTCACTAATAGAAAGCTACGGGATAGAGTATTGCGATAGGCTACTTTATTGTTTTGATTTTCCATCTTTATTGTTTTTGATTTTTTGCAATATATGTGAATAAGACTGCGAAGCAGCTTACGTGATAAAAGCTGTACCTATTCTAACGAAATCATTTTAAAATTTTACTTTGCTTCATTCAACTCGCCATTATATTCATAAAAAAAAGCTTTAAGCCGTATTTTGGCAATACTTCTCCGACATCACGCCACAACTCTACGCTGTTTGTTTCGGTAGTCGTGTGGTTTTGCTGTGCGGAACCGCTGACTTCACAGCACAGATAGGAAAACTAAGAGAGAATTTTATTTTCAAAATTTGCGGGTAGGAGCGCTGGAGCTGACGGTCTATTAATACTTAGTTTGTCAGGTTACGAAAAAAAATTTTTGGATCCGCTTAAATTCATTTTGTGTGTGCGTATTACCTATCAGATCAGGGGTGGAATCCCGTAAGGTGATCGCAAAATAACTATACAAATTTGGCATCACTTTGTTATTTCAAAACATAGTTTTGTTGTCAGTTGTCATTAAGGTAGCTTTGATATAAACCTAATATTGCAAATGCGAAAGTAAGATTTCTACCTTTTAACGATCGTAAAACCAATTTTTAAAATTTTTGGTATAGGAGTAGATGGGACCTCTGAGAATGGCATTGACAACTTTTTGATGCAAAAACAACACGTCAAGGTGATGAAGTTGGGGATGCAAGTTTAAATGACGAACCAATTATTTCTCAAGTTAGGGATAAAAAAAATCCATCATAGGTATCTATATTTTTGATAAGAAATAAATACTTTTGCCGCGTATTTTACCAATGAATTTAAATGTGTGGGTCTGATTGGTTGGCTTGAAAGATAGGATAGTTTTGGACCCGATATATGGCGCTGTTGTCGATATAGGTATTTTAATTGAGTTACTCGCAGACGAAGTCGGCGGTACCTGCTATGTATCATAAGTCTGAGCCCATATTAAAATGGCAATTGAAAGTTTAACCACGGTGAAACGGCAATCTAAAATGAAAATAAATTAGCTGTTAACAGCAGTGTTGCCATTCTGACCGGATTCCGGTCATATCTGACCGAAAACTCTTGACTCTGACCGGAGAAAATTTTGAAATCCGGTCAAACCGATTTTTGACCGAAACGAAAAAATTCTTTAACCGGAAAAACCTTTTCTGACCTATAAAATAATATTGTTCTATGACTAGACACAAAGGATAAATTTCTATAATTTGAATGATACCTGGCCATACTTATTCAAACAAAAACCAATTTATTGTGAATAGTCCTAGAATACAGCGGCTCCTCGCTGCACCCTCATTTGAATGCTCCCACCAAATTTGACTGGGTTTGTGCTTTCAAACAGGACTGAAATCGTCTTCACGATTTAGCATATTTTGCAATTTCGGTATTGATTTTACCAAATTCAAACGCCGAAGTAGAGCGGAAAGTTCCTTTTTCTGCAAAGCTTTTCAATTAATTGTTTTTTTCTTTTGTTTTATTAGATTTAAGATTAGTTTAGAAAAATATAGAAACTATGTTACATATAATATAACATCATTTTTGTTTTATATTTTTAGTTAAGTTTAGTTAGTTTTTTTTAGTGGCAGCATTGGATATAGCAGGAAAAAGTGTTGCCAATTCGGAGTATAAACCTAAAAATAACAAAAATGCAACTGGTCCAGAATATTTGTCGCATACTGCTGGCGAACCCTTCTTTGATAAATTTTACGGTCTTTGGTGTAACCTTGGTACAATTGAATCCCAAAATTGTGTACAAAAGCATTAATTTTGAAGAATTAATGAAGACAAATTAATGCGGATAATCTGAGTCCAAACTAATATAACTGTTCAGCAACATGGGCCATACACTCTCCCCTGTGGGGCAGATATCTTCTTCATAATTTCTCGGGACTCATAAACAAATCGTTCTCGTATAAAAGCTGATTGAGATTCCGATGATGACTTTTTGTTGATGACGCAAGTCCACCTCTCAACTTGTCTTAAAAAACAGCTCAATTTAATTCAATTGCAAGACCTGTTTAAAAAAAGACATCTCTCTCCCTTACTCTCGAGGAAAAGACTTTATTTGATTAGAGAATATAAATAAATATATAATAAATGTAAGCTCTTTGAATTACCTCCAAACTTGTCATCCCCACGTCATTGACTCGCAGCCTTACTCAATCAGCCTAGTGACAGCCGCTAAGAATATCGGAAACAAACTCAGTCACGGGCCTGTTCAGTTTATATCCAATCAAGGTCAACAAAAAAAAACCCTTGAACGAGTAAAACAAAAAAAAAAAAACAGATGAACGCATCAGCCCAAGTGACTCAACACAATTCGGCCACAAAAGCTACTTATCGATTAGTGCACACCAAACTGGCTAACAACTACACTGCTCAAGGACCATATGTATTTCAAAATGTGCATAATGGTATTTGTTGAATAGGATTCCATTTGCATACATCGTGGCACAAACTTTGGCATAGAACTTCGAGTTCCACCAACTGACATATACCCCCACATGCTGGCATTGCACTAAGGCTACACGCCGGCCCAAAACTTAACCCATTCGACTTGAAACGAAATTAAAACCTTGAGCAGGTAACAAGAATATGTCCTTCCACTTCATTGGCACAGTCCAAAAAGAAGGAAGAAACCACGAACAGAAAATATCGATTGGTGGGTTTTCCTTTGCCCAAACAAAATAAATAAATGAAAGGCCTTCTTTTCGTGGGAGACTTTTGCCAGCTCAGAGTTCGTTAACCCAATGGCAACACAAAGACAGCAGTCCTTTGCAAAATTAGTCATGCAATCGCACGAATACTTTCTAATTGTCTGTCAGAAGCAGTACGGCTTGATAAGAGTATGGCCGACCATACACGGACAAGGGTGTTCATTCGACTTCAATAAACTAGGTCTCTCCTTCACCTGAATGTGCGAAGCATTTCGAACAAAGGGGCCGATCATTCCCATTGACGTCACGAAGGTCCTTCAATTTAAAAATTCATTTGGCGATTATTTCAAATTGCCCCATATGCGATTATATCAGGCCAATTTCTTTGCTTTATGAAGTCTAAACAACGGCGGCATACATGGAGCTCATGCACATGTTTTACTAGGAGGGCATAAGCTATTTGCACGGAAAATAAATAAATTATTAAAGCGAAAGGGATGAGGTTGATACATAAAAACATGTCGCAATTAAAAAATGACATTGACATATATAATGGCACGCGAATAACTGTATAAATGTGTGTAGGTGTCCGTGCTCCTTCTCATATCTTTTGTAGTTCCTGTTTACTTAATTTTAGGTATACACCTAAATAAATACTATTCAAGCTCTAACCTCGTGGTAAATGGTGCTCAATCACGCACCCCCTTTAAACCTGTACATTTTCATAATTATCTGTTACGGCCAGACGGAAGGTGAGCTGCAGTTTTACGAGCCTTCTTTTATGCCGTAAAGTGCTTCATGAATAGCAGGTGTTGGTTATATATTACGGTTTCCTGGCATTCCACTGTAACCAGTCTGGGCCCTGTCGGACGCGTAGGGTGGTGCATTATTTCTGTTTCGTTTTTTTTTTTTATTCATGCAAGTCCAGTCTAACCCAGGCGATGTTAGACTGATCTTTTACTAGGACCCTGCCTGTCTATGCTACCAATGACTAGCGGCATACAATTACTTAGGCAAGGTAATGCAAGGTGGCCCAACTTCGAGAGAAGGACTTTGAAAGGGCGTAAGTAAATTTGCGCAATTTTTAAAGGCTACTGGTCAAGTGAAAGGGTAATGAAAATAATTGATCTTCGGGACGAGCAGCTATTCAAGCATTTTAGTGCTCAATGAAACCATGATTTTGCACTTCATCACTTATTTTGAGAAGACGAGATCAGTAGAAGGCAATTTACGAATAAATATTTAAGAACCAGCAACGATGGAGATGTACCATGTCTCTAGTCTTCGACAAGCTTTTCAATTGGGAAACTCTTGCACATTTCGTGAATGGACTGTGAAATATTATTATTATTATAATTTATTAACAATGGATTTAAAATACACTGCTAATATCAAATTTAACAAGCGCTAGCTGCAGAGGCTTTCGGCTCGATGTGAAGTATTAGCTCTCCACATGAGAAAGCACTGCAAAAGAGATAGAAAGCACACAAGAACCGTCACAGGAGCGTTATAAATATAATCGAGCATTTTGACACTCGACAACCCTATGCAGCAGTGTTTTAATATCGTTTGATTTATCCCTTTTTGTGGGAATTTCGATGTCTGAAAAGCCTTCCGTGGGATAGAGGGAAAAGCAGCAAAATCGTGGGAATTTCAGAAATCTAACAAAAAAAACATTCAAACTATACATTTCTAAAGAGCTTCTATCAAAACAACTACATTTCACCATGATTAATAACACATTGAATGTCCATAAAAAACAGCTCATGGAAATCGTCTTTTATCAAAATTTTCTAGTACCAAAATACCAAAAATTATCATAGCAGTGTTGCAAACTACGGTTTTTATACTAAAAGTTAATTTAACGTAATTTTCTTTCCGTGTAATACAAATTTTACTTTTAAAAACTGCATTTTGACGCAAAAAAGTATCGTGGGATTTTAAAAGGCAATTTGAGTACGGTGAAAAGGGAAAAAAGGGAAAAATGACCACGCTTCGTGGGATAAATGAAGAGAGAGTGCTAACAACACTGCTATGCAGGGTGAACCAAAATAACTTTTTTGAAATGAGCGCCATTCAACTGTAGGTCAGGCTGAAGGTCTCATTCGACAGGCGTAATTCTAAAGTTTTTCTTCTTTCCAGGCCAGTCGCCATTGTTCATTTTAAGAGTAATGACTTGTCTCCGATGCCTATTTCTCGAGTTCTGTGATCGCATCACGGGGCGCCTTCCGCTTCAATGTAGCCCGTTGTGCACTCCCCCCAGCCAGAAGTCGATTGATAAATAGGTCACTACACATTGAGACAAACCGCGACTGTGACAAGATGAAGAACTAGAGTCTCTCAGCCCATTAGATCAGCTGGGATCATTGGACGGTTAGAACTTCAAGGGTCTATCCATGAGCTAACAATAACGGCAATCAGTACCAAGAGTAATATGTTTTGTTTTAAATTAATTATGGTTGCGAAAAAAATGTAAACAGAAAATATTTTTGCAACAGCTTCATACAATATCATCGGCTTAGCTTCTCACAAAATTTTGTGTGTAAAATGGAATGCACCTACTAGTTAATCCCAAATTTGAATGCCTGAATTAAGAAGCTTTTTTTAATCTTGTTTGTTTGTCAGGCGTTCGTCAGAGGTGGAAGAAAACTTTACGATTTGACTTATTTTAGAGGGTTTAATGTGAAACTTTTCCCTCAGTAGTCACCCACTCCAACCACTTTTAGCCACTGCTCTTCCTGTCAAGAAATATATATATAAGCTAAACAGCGTTTGGGGAAATAATGTAACTTATCGTTTACACAGTCCTCCGCGATACAGTTCAAAAATGTTATGAACTAAAAAAATAAGTTTTTTTAAAAATCATTTTTATAGTCCTAGTTTTCAGAAAGATTGCTTTACATTTTCTAGTCCCTTTATTTTGTGGGTAAACTAATAAAAAAAAAAAACAAAATAGGCTCAGTTTCATTTAAGTAAGGCAATATTTTTCTTGAAGAAACGTTAACTTCGGATCTACACGTAGAAAAATATCGCAAGCTAAATTCTAGTCCGATCAGTCTTCTTCTTACTGTTCTTCATTCTTACGTGCTCAATCCCAAAATAAACCGAATGATTCTTAAAACCATAACAAAAATCTAAAATCAAGATTTCTATTTTTAAATCAATCCTATGCAATAATAGAATCTGAATAATATCATCTGAACTTTCGGCTTAATTTAAGCTCACACATTCTTTATTGCGTTATGTTTAAGAATAAATAAGTGTACACCGATTTAAAAACCAAGTTTTTGCATTCTACGAATGAGTTGATTTTTGGCTTAATTTAAGCTTACACGTTCTTAATACTGTTATACAACAATCTTTAAATAAGAATTAAGGGTTAAATGAAAAGCATACTCAAAGTAAGATTTGTGTATTTGGATGAAGAATTTCCGATCTTATCAGACTTTCGTCAACGGATGGGCTTAATCTGACACTGATTATCTTGATTTTATCTCGTTTTTTTCTGAGTGTACTTGCTTATTGGGAATGCAGCCTTTCGACATTCGCTGGCAAATCAATTTTCATTAAAATCGTTGGAAAAGCTTTAAAGAAATATTTAATAATATGACCAATAATGATTGGGTATAAAAAGAAATGAAAAGCAGCCCAAGCTGTGACCAAACAAACTCCGTTTACAATGTTCAAATGAACTCGGTTTTATAGTTATTCTACCGAGGCACCCTGTGCAGTGTACGAAACCGGACATTGATTCAGTGCTTACTGTACACACAGATGGTGAGATTGGTCAAACTACATCTACGTGGCAGAAAGAAATACAAATTACTCTAAAATGAACCACCGACAACGTGGTTGATTGTCACGAGATTGGACCATAAAGTAATAATTGTCCGGCGATGGAACTGAAACCTTTATAATTATCTCGCGATAGGACTGTAAATTTAAGCCAATAAAAACCCATTAAATAAATAAATACCTGGTGTTTGGAATGATACAAAACTACCACACTGCTACTAGTACCTAGACATACAAAAATAGATAAAGGTCATGGAACAAAGTCCAATGCAATTAAGTCCAAAACCAATTTTTTGACTGCGCAATCAAGTCCAAAATTGTTCAATAAACTTCGTCAATAAGTTTATATGATTGCAAATTTGGGTACCATATAGTGGTCCAATATTTATTATATTCGCAGTTTCACAGTTTCACAGAGTGCTTGAACATGTTCTGAACAAACGTTCGGGGGCGGGTCGTTATTCTGAATGAACAAAGTTTTGTAAAACCCTCAAATACGTTAAATGAATAAAGTTATGTTTCATAAAATTCTTCAAAATCTGGCGCAGGTAAAAAACAGAAGAAGAAAACCCCAAAAATATTTTTTATATTCCATCTGAATACCAAAATGCATTATAACAAACAATAACCAAAAATAGAAAAAAATAAATAAATATATCAGAAAAACATAAATATATCGATATAAGTTTTTAGCTATTCAAACATCTGTATAAGCATTGGAAAATAAATTTATTCTCTTTCTTATTTATGGTTTAATTTGTTTGTTTTTTAAAGTGCTCTCGCACTATAGCGGATATAAATTTAGACATAAAAGTAAAATAAACAAATATTCTAACATAATCCACGTACAGGTCCCAGTTTACGGTCGAAAAAGTGCGCACTTATTTTTAAATTATCAAAACGATTTATTTTCATTATTTACAAAATTTTAAACAGTGTTTCGAAAAACAGAATTTTGTGTTCAAAATTTGGAACAAAGAATTTCGTGTCCAGAATTTTTTACACAGAATTTTGTGTCCAGAATGTTTTACACAGAATTTAATGTATAGAATTTGGTATAAATAACTCCGTGCTCAAAATAAATTTGCTATACAGAACTCTGTGCACAGAATTCTGCTCCGTCCAGAATTATGACCGACCCCTTTTATAGAGAAGAGATCTCTCTTCATAACTTACATTTTGTGAAAAGAAAACTTTTTGTAAAAATTGAGTTTTGCCGTATTTCGATTCCAAAGTTTTTTTTTTTCAATTACTGAAAGGAAATCCACAACGAGGCTCTATTTAAATATTTTTACAATTGGAATACATTTAAGTAGTCCACCACCAAACATTTAAAAAAAAAATCTTACGGAATTTTTAAATCTATAAATTCATATATAATTGCAGATGAACAAGTTGTATGCAGTTTTTGTTGCTGCTGTTTTATAAAGAGCAATGGCTAAGAAACCAGTAGCAAAAGTACACTAAATATGTAATAAGTATGAAAATAAGGTGCACTAGGGTGTGTTAGAAAAAGTATTCAAAACTGACGGGTTTAAGGCTAAATTTGTTTGAGAAAACACATGATTAGAATCGCTGAGTTTACTGCTTTTAATTTCCTTCCATAAAAACAAAAAATTAGTGTAAACTGGACCAAATGGGTCCTGGGCCACGCTTCTTTTCAAAACGCATTTTTTTAAATATAATTCCTATCAGTATCTGAAATGCCGATTTGTTTAGCTTCGCAAGTTGTATCATCTTATGTTAAGAGTTTTTTTGTTTTTTTTTTTCAAATTATGTAATTATATAGTCTGTAAATTGTAAAATGGTAGACTTAAACAAATAAACAAATAAACAAATCATTTGCTTTGGGTAAAATGTGACAAATGTCCATAAAATTTGTATCGGCTGTATTGATAGGAACTCATTTTTTAGCGATGGCAATCGAAATGTGATGAAGATGAATAAAATGAAAATATATATACATATACTTTTTTTTAAATTACTACACCCCTTGGCGGCACCACTGTCTAAACAAGCCAAGCCTGACAAATGTTCTCACCCAAAACGAGTTATTAATAAACCATTCTTGAAAATTCTTTAAGCTCTTCCCTTCCCTTTGTCCCAAAAATAACCCAAATTTATGATAAAAAAAAAACCCCTGGCAATCCTAAAAACAATAAAGACCCTCACATGTCAAATAAACATCCCGACAAATCGCTACCAAAACCCAGGAGCCAATAAAATAAATGAATCTCCCACAAACAAACCAAAAAAAAAACTGCTCCCAAACACTGACGAACGCACAATTGCGTGCGTATACACATGTTCAGGCAAATCAGAGCCAAAAAGGACATCATTCAGTAAGTTGGCGTCTTGTTGTCTGTCACTATTATTAGATCGATGTTATCGATTCCGGTAATGGAAGTGCGAAACGCATTCGTGTAGCTTCCCACCCACATAAATGGCGAACGCTAAATTATTCAAGCAGTCCATGAAACAGACAGGTCTGAAATGCACTGCAAGGACAATAGCACTATTGCGTAACAAAAAAATATAGAATCGAACAAGAACGACACCATATCCCAGCAATTAATTAGTGCAGAAATGAACGCGTGGTATGTGAAAAAGAAAAAAAATCAAATATAAATGACAGTTCTGAGTGAATGCTGTGGAATGTGAGGAGAAAATTATGTTTAATACTTTTCCATGGAGTCCTTTGTCTTCGCGGTAGACGATGTTTTATGCCGCCTCGGACGCTGCATTAATGGATCGTCCATCTGTTTGCCAGCTTGTGCTCGCACGTTACTGGGTGGACCAGAGGACTTCTTTGCCGCCTTTTTCTCCTTCTTCTCCTTTGCCTCCTGCTCCTTGATGGTGGTTTGTTTACTCAGAATCGCGCTCTTTCTCCGTCCAGATTTGGTGCCAAAAAGTCTGCGCCCCTTTTTTTTGCCACCACCCCCATGGGTATTATCGGCAGCACCACCACCACCGCCGACAACCCAACCATCGAGTTGGCTAAAATTGCTGTCAAGGTCTGTTGCAACGCTTCCAGTTCCCCCATCGCATGGGAAAAGATATGTGTTCAGTGTATTCAAGGTGGTCGAAGTCATTTGACGGCTAAGGTGATTATTGTTCAACTGATTTTCGTCTATGATAATCGGTATATTGGTGGTAGTGGTAATGTTAGTGTTGAGGTCATACGAATTCGGATTCACATAGATATGGTTGTTGTTCAGCAGATTTGTTTCACTTTGCTGCTGCTGTTGTTGTTGTTGTTGCGGTCGTAGTGGTGGTGGTGGTTGTGGTGGTGCTGGGATATGTTGCTGACCAGCATCTGTATTGTTGTTCTGTTGGTCATCGTTGCCGTTCGCTGCTGCAGCTGCAGGTTGCTGTTGGCGCGCCTGCCTCTGGCTGGTTGTCGCCTTCGATGTACAGCTGCTGCAGCATTCACAAGTTCCACAACCAGGAGCACCCATATTTGTTGTCCCTTGTTTTCTTCTTTACACTATGCAAAATTGTACCAAAACTAGTCTAAGATCCTTAGAGCAAATAAAATTTTCCAAAAATGCTTGGTAAGCCACTAATATTATCACAGTTGGGAGTTTATCTTTTGAACACTATAAAGCGAGTATTTAGTACTAAGCGATTAGAAAAAAAAAAAAAACGAAAACTTCAAAAGTGCATAAGTATCGAACGCGGGCAAGCAACAGTTGCAATGGGAAATGGACGAAAAAAAAAATTATTCAAAAAGTTTAAAAAAGTTTCCGTCTTTTTATCTTTTTATCTTTTTTTAAAAATGCTACAAGGCTATTGTTGTTCCGTTGGAAATCAGTAACAATTCTGTGGAATCTTTGTCCAATTATACACTGGGTTCACTTTCACTTTCTTTGCACACACTTAACGGAGTGTTCATTTTGAATTCATTTGAAGAACACACACATCCTCCGGTTGACAAGCCTCTCCCCACCGTTTTGGGGCTTTTTTTTTTCTTTTTTTTTTGTTAATGTCCTTTGCTTCAAAAACTATTTTTACATTCGTCGTCCTTTTGTATTGGTCGGTTTTTTTTTTTAAATTTCTACATTTAACGGTATTTGGTTACTTGTAACGACGTTTCGTAACCATCAACTAACTAACTGAAATATCGTTAGTCAAGTGGAGCAACCGAATTCGAAATATACCCATAACGTTTTTCTTTTTTCTTTTTGTAGAGTTATTTTTTTCTCCTTTCGTCCTTTTGCTGGTTGTGTTTTGTTCTTGTGCTGTTCGTCGTCGTGGTTGCTGGTTCTGCTGTTCAGCTGGTGCTGCTGCTAGTGCTCGGTCGGTGTATGTTGCTCGTAGTCGGCACAGGATGGTAGAGTGGTAGAGAGTAGAGTGGAATTGTGTCCTGTGTGCGGCGTTGTTCTTTCTCTATAACGTTGTATGAGTGTTATGGTATGGTCTCGTTTCGTTTTCATGGTGGATGGCAGCAATGACGATGATGATGACGACGCCGACGACGACGACGACGACACAAGGACGATGTTGATGGGATTGTGTATGTTTGTGTATTTCACGTCGATAGCTTGCTGTATTCGTGCTCTGTTAGTTTTAGCAATGATTATGATCCTGGGTTGCTTCCGATTGTGGTGGCCGTATCGTGTATGTGCCGCCGCACTAGCAAAAAAGACATGCGAATAAAAATTCGCAGTTGTGTCTCTTTTCCTTTTCTTTTTTTTTTCGGGTGTATTTCGAGAAAGTAAAGTATAGTTTGCTCAGGAGAGACACACGGCCAAAACGAACCGAAACCAAACAGCAAGGAAGTCGTTGGGGAACTATTTTTGCTGTTCGCCTGAGAGTCCCGTGATTCTTTCCATGGAAAGAGTAGATTTTTATTTTATTTTAAAACGAGGACATCAGCAGCGAAGTGGAACTGGTCTCCCTGTACGTTCTTCCGCATCTCACCAGCCAAACCCAAACTCAAAGTCAAACAAAGCAAGAGCCTAGAAGAAGAAGAACACTGCAATTGTTCCCTTTTTCCAATGACGACACGTGACGAATGAGCAAATAAGACCAACTGTACGATGCGATTCGCGTTCGGCTCCATGTGTTGATGAAAATCCTGGATTATGACTCCGCCGCTATCTTCAGTGATGGAGAATTCAATTTCATTTCTTTCAGTTAAACTGATGAAGAGTCACCCCACGTAGGTCTTTAGACACATTTGCACATACATCAACCGGGTGGCTATGGTAACAGTTGGTCTAAGTAGTGTTGGTGATGGGAAAGCTCTTGCTCTATGCTACTCGTCAAGGATATGCTAATATTTTGGCGCCGACTGACTAATCCCTGCCTGTTCTAAGGGTCTGTACTACACTGACCTTCAGGAACGGATTGCGGTAGTGGTTGCGGTGGCGGCTGGAAGCAATCAAAGCTGTTTTTCGTTGATCTTTGCACGGGGTGGGTGGGGAACTTCTTAGTTTTGGGCGTTCAGTCTAATTTACTAGCATATTGTTGCGGAAGGGATGAATTATTGAAGAAATGCTCCTTCGCATTGGTTTTGGTTTCTCGCGTTTTATAATTTACGACCGTCGGAAAGTCTCCCAAGGTTCTCAAGGCAATGGCAAAAGGGGATGGGATTGGGAATGATGTCATGCCTAATTGAGGGTAGGTAGTAAACATTTCCGTGCGCGAAAAGTTGGTAGTTTTTAGGCAAAATATGCAGATAGTACTTGTAGGGAAACACGTTTTGCGGAGATTCCCTGAGTTCATGGTCTCTTTTAGGTGTATCAGATAAAATGCTATTTTCGTGTTTGTTCCCACGGACTGACCTCCACAAATATGCGCCGATTTTTACAGGAGGGAGGTTATGAACGTCAGCTGTTTTATATGGTTCAGCCCTTAAGTAAACACAGTCCTTTCGCATGTCAATGCATTTATTATTGAACAATTTTCAATAAGAAGCTCGAACAAATGAGCAATCATCTTCTTATTTTGTAGGTAATTGGTTTTTGTGAAAAATATTAAACCTGCGATTTTAGTCAAATTGATTTCAACATTAGACTTGATATCTGCAGCCTGTCTACATGCAATTTGAGGTAAATAGGGGTTTTCAAAAATGGGTGGCTCTTCAAAAAAAAAGGAAAGTCAATACACAAGAATTAATACGAAAAAAAACCGGCCAAGTGCGAGTGTCACTCGCGCACCGAAGGTTCCGTACTTCGCTAGAGTTGATAATTGCGAAGATTCTTTTCTTTTTGTAAGAAGGTGGGAAGCATCGAAAGCCTGTGTGTGGGACTTTAATCCACTGCCACCTTGAAAATTACAATTGGAATTGATTAAGAGAACACACCAATAACGAATGAAAAATGGTTAAAAGCAGCGTACTTCATATAGTGATTGACAGTTTTTTTTGTAAATATCTTTTAAAATATTAACTTTTCCGCAAGACAGTATTCGGCACATATATAGCATTTTTTTTTTATATATTGTCCCCTGCCCAGTTGGCTGACACTGCGACCTGAAAGATCTATTGTATCAACACGAAATATAGCTACGAGCATGATCTACAAAAAAGGTATATAACTTTTTTTGTAAATCAAGAAAGAAACAGCTTCTTGTGCGAATGAAAATATTTTTTTCACCAAATTACTTATTACTCTAAAAGCAGTCGATGTATCTCTACCACTGGTATTTGCCGTTTAACTAGAGGTCATACCGGATGTTGTGCGCAGCCTATTTTTTCAGCCTTCTACGTCAATTATTTTCTGAGATAGACCTAGGAACAAAATTGGTCTAGTGGGTTCGGACGGACAAAAGCGAAACTAACAAGGTTCCGTTTCTTCCCCTTTGAGTATGGAACCTTAAAAACTAGCTTAGGCAGGAAAACTTTACAAATCTTCGAACAAAGAGTCAACAGAGAGTAACAGAAAAACTTATACCAAATACATAACTTTCTCCTAAGAGCACAATAAATAAATTATTATAACGAGACCAGTCGCCTGAAGGTGCATGGTGGCCTTAATAGAAAAAACCTACAGAAGCTTCAGCTCCAAGTCAAAACAGATTTTCGATATCCGACGACAGTTCCTTGGTATACCTATCCCCAGTTCATCTAAAGACTCAATTCACCAATTAAATATTTTGGATTGGGAGAGCTGTAACGAGATATGGACTAAAGATGAAATAGACCAGGAGCTAAACTGACTTATGTTAACCTTTCAAAGCGGGTTGCTTAAGTTCAATTACGAAATTTTAGAAACATTAAAAAACCTTTATATAAATTCGAAAAGCGGAAACGTAGGGAAACTAAATTTACCAACCGAACCGACATGCTCTACAAAATAAGACTGCATCTAGATCGAGTCCGAAGGTTGTGTATTGTCTGACCTTGTTTATTATAAAAAAAAAAGTGTTTAAAAAAGTGAAAAGGGAAAGTAGCTCAAAGTTGAAATAATGATGGCAGGAACTGCGATTTTTTCGAGACTTTCAGACTCCATAAAATGAACAAGCCTTTCTGCCTTCAATTCGTCAAGTCTCAAAATGTTTCACTGTTGAGGGATCTCAGTCTTCCATAAAAATGTTAATGCAGGAACCCATGTACAACTTTGTAATATTTTATGTATACACTGAGATATTAAACGGCATAAAATGCTTCACGTTCCTCAAGTGCCGTGATTGGCAATTTTGCCTTATAGCTCGCGCTAGATTTTATTTCCCTTACAAAAGTGTCTACAAAGATGACATGAAGTTATAAGAGTTCAGCGCGCGAACAGAAAACTACTTTGCCAGACTGCCTAGATACATTTCATCCTTAAAGACATTTTTATACGGGCGACAACATTTTGCGTGAGAAGAATACAGGACTTAAACCATAAAAATAAATTTTGTGGATCGTCTCTGAATGCAGCCGGGATTTAAAATACAGAATGAGCATTTGAACTTTTGCCAATCATATTACAACTTGTATTTTTTTTTTGTAATAAATAAGAGCTAAAATCTTTTGTCAATAAATTAAACTAAGTAAAACGCCACAGATTCTCGAAATGTGTAGTAAATAAATTTGACAATGCTCGTATTAAATTGTTTTCGGAAAATCCTTTCGCATTTAAAAAAACGAAAGATATACGAAAGTGAAAATGTGATCCGGGTTACTCGTGTAAATAAAGTCACGCTCACTAAGGGAAATAAAAAAATGGAGTAAGCAGTAAGCTTCATTTTGGGAGTGAGTGCTTTCAAAAATGTAGGGAAACACTTTTAAATCAAAAAAAAAAAATATTACTCTTGATTACATCACATGCACTTCGGTGAGACTTTTTTCGTTTCGTTCCAATGGAGAAAAAGTTAGACAGCGCTTTCGTTACGATTTTCGCCCACCACTTTGCCCAAACATGCTCTCGCCTCTCGGTCATTTCATTCATTAGAGCGTGTTCTCTACTCTTAGTATACGGAACCTTGGATGCGCAAGTGACACTCGCACTTGGCCGGCTAATTTTTATTTAGTTTGATCTAGATATTGGTCTGTAGCTCAGCTTCTGGAGGAAACAAAAAGCTGATAGTTAGCTAAAATATTTAAGGAATTGTCACTTTCCTTGCATTATTTAAGAACTATTTTAGTGCAGACCGAAGAGAGCACCACCAAAAGTAAGTGTGACAATGGACAATATGGCCGAAAGCCAAGAAAGAGCTAAGCCGAAATCTCTACAGCAGTTTTCACCCCACAAACCCCTACCGTTTATTATATGTCTATAGAGTTGTATTTCTAAAATATGGACTAGACTGCCACCATCAAGGGAAGGACGCGTTTTTTTTTCATATCAGTTTCTATTCGTCAAAATACCTACTTAATGCCCACTTACCCTTGTTTCACTTCTGACAGATTGTGACTTTCGCTCTAAAAATCCTATTTTTTTGGCCGCGTGATTAAGAAGAACTTGTTTCTCTCTGGTTGATACTTCTACCACTGTTAGAAGTCATTTGTTGTTTTTCACTCCCGGTAAATTGTTGGTCCTTGAAATTATTATGACGTGTGTACCGCAATTAAAAAAACTTAAATTCTGAAAAAATTGAACTGCGATAAAATCGAAAGTAGATGGTTCCCATTGAGCGGGTTGGGGTCAAAATTCTGGATGGGTCAAAATTATTTTTACAAAATTCTGCTTTCCTAAATGCTGCAAACAATAAAAAAAGGTTTGGAAAATGTTAAAAAGCGCGCGCTTTTTAATCATTTTTTTATTGTTTGCAGAATATTGTAAAGCAAAGATTTTCTTTATTTTTATTTATAGCCTTTTATTTCCTCCTGGGAGGAAAATACAAAATGTCGTGGTATTTTTTAAAAATACGATTTTATTTTATTTTTATTGTAGAAATACGAAAGTAAACAAAAGAAGCGACACTGCTATTGATATTATATAGGAAGAGTGAGGAAAAGTCTTTGTCTGTCGACTAAACCATCAATCGCAGCGTAACAGTAATTACAACGAACCTCCTAGAAAAATGGTCTTAGAGTATTCGAAGATCCTATCGAGTCGATTGTCGAAGGAATTTTGTTTAAACATCATTTCGGCTGTCCTGTATAAAAAGAAAACAAATGAAATTATAGTAAATAAAAGTTGTAATTTCTGACTGCTTCGTATCTTTTTTTAATTAAATTTCTTTTTATTTTAAATAGATTTTTATTCAAATTTGTTGTCAATATTTAATCTTTAAATTTGTTTCTTTTTAATTTTAATTTTAATTTTATTTAAAAACTAAAAGTAAATAACTTTTAATGTTTTATAAATTTAAAATTGTTTTTCGGTGTTTTTTTCTCGTCCTTTACATTTGTTAGTTGGAAAAAAGCAGAATAAGCAGAATTTTCTTGCTTTAAATTTGAAAATCAGAATTTTGTAAAGCAGAATTTCGACCGGATCCCCCATTGAACCCTAGATTATGATGCCTGATAAATCCATTAAAATTGGATGGGATGTTTTAATGTGATGCAGTAATAAATTCAAGTCCGTGCACTAGCAGATAGATATTTATATTTTATATACAGACATTTTTGGAACGCAATTTAAAGAAAAATACGTAAATAAAATCTCACGAATGGGGAAAATGAGATGAGGTGGGAAACCTCTTGGAAGAAGTCACAGAAGAAATTGGAAAATTACAAGTTAAAAAAGAATTTCTGGTAAGATGGTTAGAAAAATACATTTAACTCTACAACAGGTGTGTGTATCTTTAGGTATAGGTAGATCCTTTAAAATTATTTTTTCAAAACAAATTAATAACCTAATTCTAAACTGCGATCAGCATGCATGGAAGAATGTGGTAAACCCTCGTTAGGCATTACAAAAATATCAACTGACGATACAGAAACAAATTAGACAAACTATATCCCACCTCGTTTCGCCACTCTCTGAATTCAAAGCCCAATAAGTAACATTACAAAAATCCATACTTTTAATTTCAGATATCCTACATTTTAGTCCCGACGTTATTTTGCAACTCAACTGTGAAAAGCGTTTTCCGTTCCGGACACAAACCTTGCAGTCGGAAAAGGAGGAACAGTTTTACTTTATGAACATATTTCAATATAATTTTTGGACACATCTTTCTCTGACTGACTCTAAGGTTAGACTTACGCCCGAGGAATTTTTTTCCTCGATTGCACACTCACTCTCTATATGTGTGACGAATATTACATCTGGAAGTAAATGCATGTTGGAAATTCCCCTCCCTGCACTGCATCACGGAAGTAGCTGCATGTAACAATCCGAAACACGTCCACCTTATTCCAATTGCACTCGGGTTGCCTTTGGGGTAAAGATATCGTCATCTTTGCTTTGGGTCAATTCGATCAACTCAAGTTGCATGTAAGACCATGAATGATTGTGGAATTTTGTGTATGGTTTTTCGAGTTTTCTCGCCAAGTCTTACCGTATATATCAGAACTTAAATTTAAGTCCTACGATATTATTTCAGCTCCTTTATTCGAAGGAGAGAAAAACAAAACAAGGTTCAACATGATAACGAACGTGTGTCACCATCGAGGATGCAGAGGTGCACTTTAGTTATACAACGCATTCGCATGCATGATTCAGTTTCGCAGGATGACATCTGCATTCGGAATGGATGTGTGTGCGTCCTTTCTATGAAGTATTGTATAATATTTATGGGAGATGCAGGCGAAGGAAATTCTATGGGGCAAGTGACGTCAGTTTGAAGCTGTGTCTCTCGACAGCGCAACCAATGTAAATCAGCAGCAAGTGAATATTGAAACTTAACTTATCGTGACAGTTTGTATACATATACACACATCCTGTGTGTACCTACATTTAACAGCATGAATTTTCATATTTACGGTGGCCGTGCAAATTGTGAACAGCACGCGACATGCCAACTGACGTTTGACATTGAACTAAATTTTTCCTTTTTCCCATTTGCGGGTGCAATTTGACATGTATGGTGGGGTGTGGGTGTGGGCGGGTAACTATATTTAATGACTGGATATGGCCAATTGTGCCCGTAAGTTTTTTGTATTAGGAATTTCTTTGCAAATGAAGAAAACTTCAAACGCAAGCATGCGCCGAACAATATAAACCGGAATAGGTATAGGTAGGAGTACTGTTCTTAATTACAATGTTGAGGCAGAACAACAAGTCTTTCTTATGAATTCATAGCCAACTCAAGTTGTTACTCCTAGGTAGTCGAAAAGCTAACCGAGGGTAAAATCCTCAAGTTGACTTGAGAAGCTTTCTGGCTAGCACCTGGTATATGACAAGCTGGATGTGGGTTGACTTAAAAAAATGTAAACAAAATAGTTTAAGTCACAAAAAAGAACACGTGTTCTGTCGGAGGCATTCGTGCGATTTTATGCAGCGAAAGTCCACCACTGAACAAAATTCCATACTTTTCAATGTCGCAGAAGACTTCTCAACCATGTAAACACAGAAATAATAGAACTTTTAAATAATGACAATTTAATCAGGAGATTGAGACGGATAAAACCTCTTGATCTGTAAGATTTAGCTAGGGCTAAGAAATCAGGTATTGTTTTCAAACAAAACAAGTGTAGAAATCCGACAAACGGCAGATTTATCCCTTAAATTCATAAAATAATTCAAAAATAAAATAAATAGTCGTACGACTAGGTGCAATCTTGTTCGGGATGGCAAATGTCAGTCCCCCGGGAGTTTTTTTAAATGAGTTAAAGTACATCACTATAGCTCTGTAATGTCTTTCGATGATTTTTTACTTCCATCGAACTCCCAACACAAAAAAAAAAAAAAAAAAAACCCAAAATCGGTACTTTAAACCTTTTCATCGAATCGAGGCGCATTGAATACAGAGCCCTGAATAGTTTTGACATTTTCGTTCATCTATATTCAGTAGAAGAATGATTGCTTTCGGCTTTAGTATTTTATGTCAAACAGCAAAACCGATCCCGAACGGAAACACCCACTTTCCCCCTTCGCCTAACGCTATCCATTAAAACCAACAACGGTTTATCACGCCATTTTTGCCTACATTGCAAGCACGATCTCAAGTGAATAAACCTCTTTTTCCCGTTAACCCAACATGCGCTCGGATATTTGAAGCCTAGGAATTTAGCCATTGAAATCGCGGGACAGTTCGTCAAATTGCAATGTAAGCATTTTCATTAAGTTTCATTAGGACATTGAAATTATTTGTGAATCAGTGTGTGGCAAACGAACGCCTTGAATTCTTTGATAGGATAGATGCAGACGTAGTCACTTACGTTTCACTTAAAGAGATCAGCACATGTATTCATAAGCTCTCTAATAGAAAATCGCCAGGTTATGATCTTATAACTGCCCAAATTCTGAAGGAACTACCCTTCATAGCATTGGTTAAACTTAAGCTTTTAATTAATGCTTGTTTTAAGCTAAGATATGTTCCATATCATTGGAAGATAGCAGAAATTATAGTTATACCTAAACAAGATAAACCTCCATCAGAAGTCACCTCATACAGGCCAATCTCACTTTTACCTGTATTATCAAAACTTTTTGAGAAACTGCTTCTTAAGAGACTAGACAGAATAATAGAACAAAGAAGGCTTATTCCCACCCACCAGTTTGGGTTTAGAAATAAACACTCGACAATAGATCAAGTACATCGTATAACAAATATTATAGAAAAATCATTAGAAGAAAAGCAAGTTCGCTCTACACTATTTTTAGACGTTGCTCAGGATTTTGATAAGGTCTGGCTTAGAGTATAAACTTCATAGGGATCTACCAAGACAATACTATGAGATACTTAAATCTTATATTGCAAACAGATTCTTTAGAGTTCGCTATGGTTCAGCGTATTCTGAACTCAAAGAATTACAAGCAGGAGTTCCACAGAGAAGTGTTCTGGGACCAACCCTGTAGCTACATTCGCAGATGACACTGCTCTTCTATCAACTGATGGATGCGTGACTAAATCCACAGAAAAGCTACAAAATTCTGTTAACGCGATATGTGATTGGGCCCAACGATGGCGAATTGGACTTAATGCGTCAAAGTCCACTCATATCAATTTTACAAATATAAAAATAACCAACGCTCCTGTGGTTATTAATAACCAAGTAGTTCCTTATTCTAACACAGCTAAGTATCTGGGTATGAATCTAGATGCTAAACTGAAATGGAAGGAACATGTGAAAAAGAAAGTAGAAGAGTTAAATATTAGGTATAGAAAACTGTATTGGTTGCTAGGACATAACTCTGAAATGTCCACTGAGAATACAATTTTAATATATAATCAGATACTAAAACCTGTTTGGACGTATGGTATCCAATTATGGATGTTGCACAAAGAAAACAAATGTACAAATAATACAAACATTCCAAAACAATAAAGTCCTTCGGGGAATAGTAAATGTCCCGTGGTATATTAGAAATAATGACTTGCATCGTGATTTGCAGATTGATCTTGTAACGGAAGTAATTAAAAAGTACGCAATTCGTCACAATGACCGTCTGCAGATGCATATTAATCCTGAAATAATAGACGTCTTAGATGTACGATATAATACTCGTAGATTAAGAAGAACTAAGCCTCACGAACTTATAATCTAAAAAATATGAGAACCCGTATTTAAATTGTAATACCTTCTCAAACGCAACTGAACGTTGAAAGTAAAATCATTTGTCGATCTTTCTTTGATTGGTCATGATTAAGGAGGTGTTTTTAGTGCGGTTAGAGTCCCACACTACTCTGGGTTTCTAGCCCCATTGTGTCTTTCGAGATTTTCACCTTCAATAACAAAAAGAAAAAAAAAAAGTTCTAATCCGACAACTAACCAGAGAGGTGCAGCCCTTGCTTTGGACAGCGGCCTCTTTTGTTAGATTTAATTAAAATATATTTGTTATCAACTAATAAAAATAAGAAAAAAAAAAACTTTTATTTGCAAGGGGTTGTTGTACTGTTACTGTACCCCTTGCTTACGCCTCAGAGAGGTATGTTTTGAGTGTGAACAAAAGGACTCCATCATTTGGGAAGGAAGGTAGGTGTTAACTGTGTGAAAATATTTGTGAACATTTGAATGGTTAGGAAAAGTATTTAGCTCATCTGCGGTAACTCCACGCAAAGCTATTCAACTATTTATAAACTTTAGTTGAAAAAGATAAACTGAGTACGGGAGACTGTCCTTCATAGAAGTAAACATTTTTACATTTAAATAAACTTTCATGAAACGATTTTGAGGTTTATTCTTTTAAAGAATATACCGAAGAGTTCCACTCACAGTATAATAATTCGTTTCGGAATCGTTTTAGTTGGTTTTGTACCTTGCTTCCTTGGCGGAAGAAATGCGTCCTATAGCACTCTCTCTAGTGCAGTTTCCTTTAAGAAACTAAGGATCAGAGCTGGCTCCAGTGGCAGTATTTCCTCATCAGATAATTGGTACTTGCCCAAGAAGCCATCGGCATACAAGGCAACTCTGGCCAATGAGTAGCGAAACGATGATTGGAATAAACAGCAAGGGCGTTCTACACGCTCTACACGGACATAATTGAAAATCACCAATTGCAAAATTTTGAGTTGCAATTTACGAACTATATATTTCTCGCAAATCGCAACGAAGTTGGATTGATACAAAAATTCGTAATTTGACATTGAAGAGGGCAGAGAATACAAGATTCTGTTTGTTTAAATTTACGATTAGAAGTATCAATTCGAGCTTCTTTTGTTTGCGAGATTGTTTGGCGCAATTTAACACTCCAAAAGGTTAATTTGTAGGTGCAGTGGCTTAGTGGTAAGTGTGTTGGACTACTAAGCGAGAGTCCCAGGTTTGAATCTCGAAAAAAAAACCAAAATACCAACTTATGGTTTTTTTTCCGCTGCGCCACCTCTCGCGAACGTCTGACAAACATCCGAGAGTATAACTGTCATGTAGGAGCTTCTCAATTTGCCGTTTGGACCCGGCATAAAATTGTTGATCCCTTCCATACGTCCCAAAAATGAAAAAAATTTATTTTATTTCTATTTTTTTATTTTAATAGGTCAATTTCTCAAACACCACTTCAAAATCTCAAATTGGAGAAAATATATTTGGTGATTTACCAAAACTGAATGATGAATTAATAAAATCTTGTAATAATTTAACACATGAAACTGAAAACGTATATTGACGTAGAGAAGTCGTAGATTGCAAAATATCTTTTGTAATTTCCATGGAATCAACTACCTAGTGTGGAATTTTTTTATACACAGTTCATAGCCCATCTACCTATCGAAATCCTTTTAAATCCTTTCTTTTTATGGATGAATGTATGTATTTGGTAATGAAGCCAAATCTTCATTGTGCACATTGCGTGTCGGTGCAGACACAGGCAGTCAGTATTCAATCTTTGCTTAAAGCGGTCGAGTTAAAATTGTTTAAATATAACTAATTTGTATATATAGCATTCTTGGAATATATTTTGTAAGCACCTATTGAATAATTCCAAAAATGCTGAAGTATGCATATAAATCTGTATTTTTTTAAGAATTTACATCTCGCTATTAGAAAAGAAGTATAAATTGGAATGGATTCTAAAATAAATAACTGTAAGGGTTCGAATCAATGTCAAGTTCATCTAAATATTTTGTTTGTATTTTAAATTTCCCCACCCCAGACAAATCCTGTTGTCTCCGGACGATATGACGCCGTATGATTTTCTCGGATATCAGGAGGGAAAAAAAATATTAATACGACCATAAATATGTATTCGAAATTAACCTAAATAGTAAAACTATGAATATTGATTTTAAAATTTTAAAATTTTGAATTCCAAATTGATAAAAAAAAGTTTCAATTTACGATTAAGAATTTGTAAATTGCAACTACTTCTGTTAGTTCGCAAATCAACGCTATTGACTTGCAACTCAAGAATAAATGGTTGTAATTTTCTAGAGGAGGAAATCGTAATTTACCACAGAAAAGTGGTAGTCTACGAACTGTTTTTGCAATTTACAATCCATGTTATCTCAAATTGATAAGGGGTAGCCGACGAATCTAGTCAAGAAATTCGTGACTGAGTACTAAGTTGACAGTACGCATATATGGCTGACGTAGAAAAAGTGACGTTCCAGACTAATCTAGTCTCTGCGTTCAGGTTACATCTCATTCAGACCAATCTAGTCGGCTTAAGATAACTAGATTCTTGAATGTGCCCAATATGTATTTCTCGTTTGATCGCATTATTGATAATGAAAAGTGTTGATTGTGTTGACTCTTGAGGGTCAATATCTTCACTTCAGTACACAAATACTGTGATCCACCACAATAAAAACATCCGCTGGCACAACGCTATCACAGGTAGGACATAGAACCCTGGGTAAAAAGAAAAACCGGAGAGTTAAGCTTCTACATCACGTAGTTTCTAACAAACCACGGTGGATTCAGAAAATACTACACAGATTTGGACACGACACATCACCAATTTTTCCACATTGTCGGATCGAAATGGTAATTTTCCATTGCCCATGCTTTATGAGAACGGATACAGATCTGCCAGATGCAAATCGCCTAGTTGTTGAGATGATCGAGTCAGATGAAACATGGAGCAAAATTAGTCAGTTCGTGACCAGCGTTCTAAATGAATTGAGGGCGATTGAGCGCATAAGACAACAGAATGCCGAAGAGGAGGGAACAGCTATAAAGAATTCAAGTTTTTAAAAAGTTTCTTGAAAAGGCCGAAAGGCAATAGTTTTAAGCATATTGTTAAGTTTAGAGCGCTCGCTAAGAGCCAGTAAGCTAGTCTAAGATAAATGTTAGTTTTTAATTAGATTTAATCGTTTTTGTGTAGAATAAATGAATAAATAAAAAATGAATTGAAAAAAAAAAGAAGGAGGGAACAGCCTGAGCGGTTTACCAGCCCCGTGAACTAACGGCAGTCCCGCGGGGAGAGTGGTCGAAAGAGGTACGGGTGTGGATCAGGGATGGAAAAGTCGATACAATTGTATCGAATTCGATACAAATGAGTTTGCTCGAGTACAAAAGAACAATTTGCCTTAATTCGATACAATTTATCCATCTGTATCTTTAACCCATTTATATCCGAATACTTTTTTTCTTCCGTTTATAGTGATCTTTGGATATAATGGTAAGATAAGTTGCTGAAATCGATCTGTGGAGTAAACATTTTTTTCTTGTGTGGGGAAGTGGAGTTTTGAGGTGTTGCGTAAACGCAACGCTGGGTGTTTGTACGTTTTTTTTTATTTTTTTTATAAAAACTTCATTATACATCAATATACAGAAAATGTAAAAAAAAAATGAATTATTTTAGGTTAGCATGATATTCTTGAAAACATTTGTCGTGAAGTGCTATTTTACAAGTTCCACATTTTTTTAAAGTCTGACTGTGACAAACGCGACATATCAGCCTTTTGTCAGATGTTTCCATTATATGATGGCCACCCAAAAGATGTGGATTTTGCTTTGAATGCCGTCCACCACCTTTTGGTGGACAACCATATTTGGTACAAAGAGCTGTAGAGACTTGGCGGCGAAACTCCAGTGCATCCAACTTCCTCCCATAACTTCTGGATAATGTCCATGCATTCACAACAGAAACGTCTATCATCCACATTATTTTGGGATTATACCATTTTTTTCCACGAGTGGCAATTCTATAATTTGACAGGTTGTTATCGAGTTGGTCAACTCCACCCTTGTATTTATTTATTATACTGCTTGTTAACATTTGGCTGCGGAACTCCTGACTTTGCTATCTGAATACTGTTGAACCTTTGTGCTGCACCTATAGGATGCAGCCCGTGCACATTGGAAAGCATTGAAACAGTCTGGTTGTCCTTCCATCGGGTGAGCAATAACTGGTTTTGTTTATCTACAAAAGCCTCGTAGGATCCCCTATCTTTTCTGCTTGTCTGTCATACTAATGTTCTTCAATCGATTTTCTCTTAGGGTTCCGGTGCCACCGCATTCAAGTTTTGTCAGCTTGTTAGTTAGGTCAGGACTTGTAAAAAAGTTATCGTAAAAATATGAGAATGTTAGGCCAGGATACTCCCGTTTAATAACTTCTGCTAGGCTGAGAGCCACGAACTCACCAAGAAAAACTGTGGGATCTCGTTTCTGATTTCTTCCCTGATAAAACTCAAATTGAACGCAATATCCGAGGCGTGTTGCTGCAACCCATACCTTGTATCCAAAACGAACAGGTTTCAAGCGCATAAACTGTTTACAAGAGTTCCTTCCAAAATAGGGAATCATTGATTCATCAACTGACAATTGCATTTCAATTGGTGCAAACTTTACAAACATTTTGTTCAAATGATCAGCCATTGGTCTGATTTTGGCCATTTTATCAGCATTATCAATACCATCGTTATCACAAACATGAATATTTACAAATTTATCGTTAAATCTCTTTCTGCGCATAGCATTTGAAACCATAGCATTATGACTGTCTTGGCGGTCTTCCCAATACGTATTTCTTCTTGGTAGAGGTACGTATCCCGAAAGGATTACTATGCCAAGAAATACATATATTTCTGGTTCTGTAACGTTTATGCTTTGATTTCGTTGAGCTGAATATAAATTGGTGTACTTTTTAATGATACGGATAAAATGCTCATTCATAAACAGTTCAACAAATTCCAATTGGTGAGTCTCCGAGTTCAACGATAGAGAGGCAGTAATGCTCCTTTCCAAGGCTTAAATTTGTATAAAAATGAACTAAGATTTAAGTTTTCCTCGTTACCTCTACGCCAACTTTGCGCTATCTTCGGAATGTGTATCCAATCTTCTACTATATCCACTTCATTCGCTTTGCAACTAACTTCGGCTTCTGCTAATAGCTGGTTTGGATTCATCCTATTGGGATCAGCACATTCCTCTTCACCAGAATCTTCATCTGTAATAACGCCATCAGTGGGGGGTAACAAAAAAATGGTATCCGTAACTTCATTTTCTGATTCAAGAGCATCCAGAATCTCAGCCAATGTCAACGTTTTTCCCCTAAGCCAAAATAAAAATAACGTAGTTTTTTGTATGTACTTAGACCCAGTGTTGCGTTTGCGCAACACCGGCATTTAGGTGTTGTCAATTATCAACAAGTTCATGAAATGAAGTCTATTTCTTTTGCATCACAGAAATAATATATAAACAAACAAAGTTCATCAAACTTATTGAAATCGAAGCATACAATTCCACTTACCGGTAATTTCTATTCATTGTTAATTTTGTTTTCTGAAAAATAATATTCGCATCCAACTTCTTCTCTCTAAAATACAACTGCAATGAATTCTGGTAAAGAACACACTGCGACACAGTGAGGTGACTCACGCAAAAGCAGAAACGGCACAAACATTTTTCGTAGAACAAACGGTACAGACAGGAAAAATCGTGTTGTGACTTGCTGTTTGGTGTTGCGTAAACGCAACGCTGGCTATAAATGGGTTAAAATTCTCTTGCAAATTGTAAAGCTTTTCCTAAGAAAACAATGAAAAGATGTCTTTATGTCATTTTCGAAGACATAAACAAGAAAATTAATATTCAAAATCCCTTCCTTAATTTGCTTAATTTGATTATTTTACATCAGAAGCAGTTGTATCAGGAAAATCTAATTATATATTGAATTTTGTTTTCGAGTTATTTCCTAATGGAAAAAAGAATATTCAACAAATTAACAATGCTAAAAAATTCAGCAATTTAAATATTATTCCATTTCAGAATTTTGAGCTGAAGTAAATTCAATTAAAAACGAGTCTAATGAGCTGATGTTTGAAAATATTTACAAAATTGCTCAAGCCGTTCTCGCTATTCCTCACTCATCAGCAAATGTCGAAAAGATTTTGTCGTACCAGACATTAATAAAGTCCAAATGTCGAAACCGACTTTAATTCGACACTTGCTAGGCTTTTTGAAACAAAAAATTTGATAAGAAACATCCTGTTCTGAGTTTCAAGTTCAGGGCAATATTTTCAGTTCTGTAAAACATACTTTGCACTTTGTCCCACCAGAAATCGTTCGTAATGCAGGCTGTGAGAATTTACCATTGGATTTCTTAACAAGGAGGTTGCCAACAAGTGCTTTCGCCTTTTTCAAATGTGTCCACCATCAATTGTGTTAAAAAAACGCTAGAAAACAAAACTATACCCACAATTCCAGGTATAATCATAAAGTCAATATTATCATACAAAAAAAACAGCACTATTGGCAATTAATTGAAACCCATCTATGCGTTGCATAATAATCTCATTACAACACCGCGCAACCACTGTCGTTATGACTTGCCCATAGCAAATAGCAATACAAATGTGCAATTATCAACTAAACAATCAACTCTGATAATTACCGTAGGCAATTAAGTTTACAGAAATAAATGAAAAATAAATTAAGTAAAAACAAACCGCTCCCGTTTCTTCTTCTTACGCATTTCCGCAGGGGATTTCATATCCCCAGCACCGCTGTTAACCCTCGCATACATCCTGAACGGAGGATTATTATCGGATCGCTACAGAAATGATGCTCGACCGGCCGATTCTTTTTTTTTTTTTTATTAGTCGGTAAGCTCCATTTAATCCATTAGAATAACATTCGATTCCAAGCTATCCACACGAAAAATTCATTTGCAATTTATCTGTTTTGCACACTTTGTTTAGAAAAATAAATTATTCACTATACTGTGTTCACACATGTTTTTATGTTTGTTGGAAATTTGTACAGTTTTATTGGCTAAAACTGAAAAAAAAAATATAACCGATTCTAACGGAATAAGAAAAACACAAAAAATAAAATCTACTGCAGGGCTTTCAGTTACAAAAAATAGCTAAAAGCCTGACCAGTCAATTCGTATAGGCGAACTTTTTTAATTTAATTTTACTCTTCCACTTGCTGGAAGGGTGCTTATGATGGGTATGTTGGTGCACACAATAAAATCCACAAACACACACAGACAGACTGACAACTTGCAACAAACGTCAATTTCTTTAATGCGTTCTTCCAGTCAATAATAAGTCATTGCCGTTGCATAACTCACGGCTTGTTGAAAGCTGCTAAAACATTTTGCCATTTGTGGTTCTTATAAAAAAAAAAAAAGAAGAATAAAATTGTTTGACTTGCCGACGTAATTGATTTGAATTTATATTGTTCCTTTCTTTTTATTAGCTCTTTGATTTCGAACGGTAGGTAGGCATTAGGTGTCACGTGGCGATCGTAATAGCTGAATGTGCTCGTATGCTGGAGGGTATTAGCTAATAGACGGTCCGTGATTGAACGATGGCCATCGGTGGTAATGGCGGTTGTTTTATTGTTTTACTCTGCCCCCCCGATGGGTTTTTCCCTTTAATGAACGGACAGTGTGGATAATTTGTTGATGCCCAATATTGTTTCTCAGTTGGAGTGATTTAATTGTATACAAAAAAAGTTAGTTCATTTAAGAAATAAAAATATTGTAGGCATGGACTTTACTAATATGGCAGAGCATCAGAGCTTTTCGGGATGCACTGACTGGGTTTGGAGCTAACTATGGAATGTCGAAACTATTTTAGCTGTTCTGTGACGCCAAAAAAACTGCGCATGGAGTGTCTAAGGATGAACACTTACGGAGAATGGACATCAACGCTCCGACCAGTGGAGTCTTTCATATAAAGGTCAACGCACAATGGAAAGATCTGTCCTAGGGGCATGTGTATATGAAAATTACCTCAACCACCTTGGAGTGGGCAATCGGAGACAATTGACTAAGAACAGGACTATCTGGAGAGGAGAGGCTTCTTAGTTTAGACCTTGTTTCATAAAAATCTTCTAGATGTAAAATCTGGATAAGAAGCGGCAGAAGCGCCTGCCCCAGAAATCCATCAAATGTGCGAAAAATGGCAACTCGTTTGAGACCTTTCCGTCGAACTTTTTTAAATGATAATGGTTACACTTAAATAAATAAAGCCTCCATTTTTTTTGGCTCTTTTATTTACAATGAAAATATCGTATGCTTTTCAAATCGAAACCAAGTTTCACCTCTTAGGGAACTCTTAGGCAAACGTCACAGGAAGCTTCAAAATGATCGCGCGGATCATCACCCGTATGCTGCTAATAGAATTTTACTGATCCAGGTATATATCAGGCATAGTGGCTAAGTGGTAAATGTGTTGGACTACTAAGCGAGGAGTCCCAAGTTCGATCCCCGGAAAACACAAATTACATCTTAAGGTTTTTTTCCACTGAGAACGTCTGTCGAACCTCGGAGAGTGTAAATGTCATGAAAGAGCTATTCAATTAGCCATTTGGACGGCATAAAAATGAAGATCCCTTCCATTCGTCCTAAAAATGAAAAACTCACACAAAACGAATGGTTGTGGTATTAGGTATTCATCAGCCATTACACTAATGGGCTGCAAGTTTTTTTGTTGTATCAGTGTTATTTAAAAACGATTTTTATTAAGAATTGTCAAAAATAAAAGGTAAATGTCGGTAGGTGAATTCCGCATGAATTTAAATCGAGATTGTTCTGAGGTATTTATGAAACACACTTCAGCACATATTAATAGAATATTTATTAATTGTTATTTATTAAATTGGCTAATTTTCAGTTCCAGAACAATAAGGTTCGTCCGCCATTTAAATTTTTTTGTTTATCATGTTTTTTTTTTCTGTCAAATGTGACCGGTAGTGTGTAATCAGATTTTCACTCAGGATGCGCTCAGTCGATTTATTCTGAGCTCATAGAGGGCGCTCTGATGGTGCTCTGAACGAAAAAAGAAACTCAATTCTGAGCTCTGATGTATCTAAACTAACAAAGAAACACGATCTTTTTGTATAACAGTTCAGGTTGTGCTCTGAACTAAAAAAGAAAAACGCCTAATGAAGTTAGTGTGCCTCCATTAACTAAGTTGAAAATAACCGTCAAATATCTAGTAAACTTTTCACTATTTTGAATGCGGTCAAATCTTCGCCGCTAGGTTTTCCTTATATCTCATCAATCGCAGGACATGAAACAGTCCAACATGTCCACATACCGAAAGCGTAACTTAAAAGGTCTTAAAATCTTAAAAAATCACGATGGATGAACAATTTTCGAGGTGGTCCACTTTGAAAACTGTTTTAAAGGACGTAATTCAGAATAACGAATAACGAACCTTTGCAAGTAAAAGTGGTGGTTTGTATGGATCTTAAGACAACAATTTGAATTTATGAAAACGAGTAGTAATGTCTCTATTGAGCGCTGAGCTTCCGTGGTTAGAGTACCGCAATACTGAGCGATCACTGCAAATGTGCAAATTCGTGTCTCACGTTTTTTTTCCACAGTGCTACCTCTCGCTAATGTCTGACGAAAATCCGCGAGTATGCCTCCCCAAAAGGGAGCTTTTAATCCAAACTTTTCGATTTGGTCTTGGTCTTGGTCTATTCAATGGGAAATAAAAAAGCCACAAAAACCAATGAATGAATGGTTGGGTGAAATTAGGTCCCAGGTACTACGTGCGTCAACTATTTATTTTGCTAATCCCTTTTTGGGGCACAAATCGGACTCTCCGGAAATATACGGAGGCCTGCATAGATATTCAACGTCCGGCGCAAGAACTAAGCACGGATGTAACTCGCTGCAGCTTTCTTGTCTGCACCCTTTTGGACTATATTAGTAATATTTATATTCTTAGCTTAGCTTCCTTGAAAAATAAAAATATTTGTAAGCACTAGGATATTCCATTTAAATAATTCGCTTCCTTCAAATCCAACAACAGCCAACACCACTCTCTTCGGAATAACCAGTGACTAAGATTTAACCTCTTCGAATATTTTAAGCTTCTCCTTACCTTATTTGTATCACAAAACCACTTTTTAACGATATACACACATCTCGCGACCACTGCATAGCAATGCAACCCTATAAGTAAAATAATTCGATATTTTTCTGCAACCGACCGCCCAGCAATTCCGCGCTCATCTGTATTAAATATTGGGCAAGCGAATTTTGTTTACACCAATTAGTCTGTCAACCGAGCCGAGTACATGCCAAATGATTGGAATATCTAAAATTATATGAAGCCTCTCCGAGAAGAACTCCACCCGAACAACACAAAGAAAAAAAAGCATTAGCACGTGTTTAATTACCAAATCCCTATTTGTTTCCAAAGCAATTACACTTTTGGAAAATAAAATAAAAAAAATGTTTACGTAAACAATAACCACACAAAGTAAAATTTCATTTATACACCTTTTTCACCTTGAGAGCCAATTGTTATGACCGCCTAAATAGATACATTCCACACAGCGAAATCCAACAATTATAATCAGCTAACACTATCCTTTTGGCAAAACCATCCCAACCACCGTGGTATAGAGCACATCTTTTCGAACTCAATAAATCCTAATGATGCGCGCACTTCATTTGCGAATTTCTGATACTTTATTAGAAATGGAGAAGGCGATGTGAGTATTCTAGTAACAAAAATATCAAAAGCACACGTAGGTATTTGTTTAAAAGAATTTATTTAAAGTGCACCAAAGCATGCGTACATTACCTAAGAGCTTTGGTAAGGCCACCTTGCGCTGAGATGTGTGCCATGCATGCATTCCATTTGGCAATGAATTATTTTCATAGGACTTTGATTTTGCATTTGATTTTACATTCAATATAATTTCCACTCTAATTTACTGCAATATTAATTTTTTTTTTTCAATTATTTTCACTTTTTACCATTCACATCACTTGTCACATCATTCTCCAACAACAACCAGACCAACTACGACAGGTATGTCAACTTTCCACTTAAAAATGAAATACTTCACTACGATCACTTGGAGAAATTACCGAGAAAACAAAAAAAGACAAATGACATTTTTGTTTTTTTTAGGAGTAATGTTTTTTTTACGTTTTACCCGATCGGCGGACTAGAAAAGAAAAACCGAGCATTTCCGAATAAACACCAGTCCGACTCTGGGTGAGATTTCTCATCACAATCATCAGATTGTTATGCCGCGGCTAAGAAAACCTGACCGGTTCAAAATACTTTGAACACACATACAAAACACTCACACCACAAAGTGGTACACGTCGAGTTTTCCGATTTGTGAAAGATATCTATATAAACTTGAGACTGAGAGCAACAAAATTATACAGCCATGCGGCTACCGCATTATTTTGTTTAAATGTTTACTTTTCATTTTTAACGAGAAAATTAAGGAAAAGAAATAGAGCAACAACGACATACACATTGAAAAGTTTAGTTTTAAATAAACATGGATCTATTGTGGTGAGTATGAAATATTAAGTAAGTTAATTTGCAATGATCGCAGACGTTTGAGTTGACGGATGATGGAGATTCTTCTGTTAATATGATGAATTAATTTCTCTGGGTATTTCTTTTTTGTCGGATGCTGGACATACGATGAAATGGGACAACGACTTATGAAACAAGTGGCTGAATGTGCTCACTATATAAATTGTGGTGCACTTCACGGGAAATAACTTCACATTGGAAACAACTTCACCTTGAGTGGGAAATAGTATCACTTTCTTTATGCGAAGTTTCCCACTGAAATTGCGGGCAATTACACAAATTTTGTGAAATTATTTCACACCTACAATTTGAGAATTTTTCGATTCCTACTGGAAAACAAAAACCAAATCGAATTATTTATAAGAATTTAATTATATTTTTGCTAACATGAATAACAACCCCAAGTGTTCCCAAGCAGGGGGGTTGCAGAGGGGCAGCATGCCCCCCATGCATTTTTCACAGTTTATGAATTGTGGTCCATTATGTCGTCGCATGTGACGAGAAATTATTTCCCAAAAAAATTAAAGTTATTGCCCACTTTCAGTGAGAAATAACTTCACATATAAGAAGTGGAATTATTTCCCAGTCGAGGTGAAGTTATTTGCCATGTGAAGTAATTGCCCGTGAAGGTATTTCCCTACACCATAAATATTTAGTACCTCAACAAAATGGCGAAAAGCGATTGATATTCAATAGAAATACTTTTGAAATTGTATAATATCAGAACAGGCCGTTCCAATTTGTCCGAGTTTAACAAAAAAAAAATGACTAAAATTTGTTAAAATTTGACAGAAACGTTAAAGAGTAAAGTCGCTTGTGCGTTGTGTTACTTTCCGTTGTAAGAAAGAATCATACTGAGACAACCAAGTTTGGCAGATTGTACATTTTTTAGGACTTAAGCCTAGTACCCTGCTCGTGCTAAATTTGATTCCCCATACAAAAATGTCTAGAAAGATAACATTTAGCGAAGCAGTTTATCAAAGCAGTATTCTGTTCGCACGCTAAATTCTTAACTTTGTATTTAGGTAGACGGGCCGATGACAAGTATCCACTTATTTAGCTCGCGAAATAAATGTTCGATACATTAAAGTGACGATAAATTTTGACGTAAAAAACGGAGGAAGAAGTTTGTGCTGCGTTTACTATGGATTTTTTTTTTTGGGGAAACCCCAGAAAACATTTTTTTTCGAGAAAGAAAAGAAAACGCAAAGGCAAAAAAGGCTTTTATAATTTTAATGGAGGATTAGTTTTTTAATCTTACGTCTTTTGCAAATCGACAGTTTGTAAGCAACAGATCTCATTCAGGTAATATAAATGGTGAAGAATAAATAAATAAAGCTTTTACTTCTTTTTGGACTGTAAGTTATTTGACCGGATACCGGACTACTGCACGAAATTGACTCCGGTTTTCACAGTTCCATTGAAAAATGCCGCAATTGGTATATAGGATATCTAAAGTTGGAAGTGGATGCGTGAAATATTAATGTTTGGGGATTGAATTTAGTAAGACTGGTAGGAACAGTCTCTGAGAGCGATTTCTGAAAATACGTATCCGTGTGTAATCCTAGTGAACCCTCAATTTGAAACAGTTTTCTATTATAACTAATTTCTGAATAGGAACTAAAAAAGACAATCGGTTCGTTGACATATTCCACATTTATTATTATTGCAATTCAACGAATATTTTTATTTGTTAACATTTTCGAAAGAGTTCTAGAAAAGGGTGGTGAGTTTTTTTGATCAAGCAATTTGTTTTTTTTTTTTAGTTTAGCTCGTATTTCTAAGATCTTCGGAAGCTGTTCTTTAAATATTGGAGAACCCGGGTAAAAAAGAATTCTGAATTCGAAGTTTTCTGTTTTTTTTTGTGATTTGTTTAGGCCCTATTAGTAGTACTTTACTACTAATACATGAATCACTTAAATATCTATAAACAAAACATTGGTCATAAATTAATGTTATTGTTTTTTTGAAATTTTGGAACATATTTGAATTAAATTGACTTGGAATTTCATTGCTTATATTAAGATCGTAGAATATCGGTCCATTAAAGCGCAACAAATCCCTTGTAATGATTAAAATTTTAACAACTGTTTCAGTACGTATACTCAAACGATTATGAATTTTTTTTTATTTAAATTTACACCAGAAAATATTATTTCAACATTTGCAGGAGGAATGTGGAAAAGATAAAATATTGAAAATAAAATCTTTTAAGACTGGATATGCGAAGTTTCCATTCGCTGTTTTTACCCCTCAAAAAATTTTTCCAAAAACATTTTACATCAGTTATTTTATCAATTTCGTTAAAACTCGTGTTTCTTTAAGAAATAGTTGATGGAAACGTTAGTGAAACAGAAATTGTGCATGTATTCTGTTCGACTCACATTAAACATAATAATGGAATTAATAGGTAACGTTTTTCTTCAATAGAAAGGGTTCTTTTAATTTGTTGTATTTAAAAAGTTCTTGATATCAAAAATCTACATATTTTGGAGCTCAAAAATCTTGAAAAAAAAAGATATATCTTGTAATCTGGCATCACTGCTTGCTTAACTACGGTCACGGTACCTTGAAACTCATTGCAGAAAATTGTTTATTATCTTAAAAGAACTATATTATGTTCTTCACTTTATATTATTTATTAGCAGGTATTTAAAACTACATGTTAATAATAATTTGAACGAGCCTATCTGCAGAGAGTATTGGCTCAAAATGTTAACAGTTTTGTTGCGCAAAATAAGACTTAAACCATTTAGCAGGACTAGCAATTCGAGTCTGTACTCTTTTAAATTTCGTAGTAGGATCAGCTGCAGTAATAATTGACGACGTGAAATAAAGCTAAACGAAATAAGGCCTAGTTCACAAAATTTGGCATCACAGTGGACGTTCATTAGGCCTTTTTTATTATGCTCACATGATCTCTATAGATCATAGATAATAAAAAAGGCCTATTATAACGAATATCCGATATAGCGAATTTTCGAAATAACGAAAGCTTTTTAGATTTACATTAGTACCTCTATATAACGAATGGTGCTCACGAAATTGGATTAAAACCCATGGAAGTATTTAAATGACAGGACCATCATCTATTCAATTTAACATTAAATAAAAACGGCAAATAAACACATTTTTAATGACTTCTCCTTTTTTTTTTTTAAAGTATAGAAAAGTCGATCGATATAACGAACGCGCTCGATATTATGAATGACATCAAATATTATATCATTCGTTATACTGGGCGACCACTGTATTTCGTATTCCAAAGTGAAATTAAACAACAAGACCAACTTTGCATCACATTTATTTTTAAATATGTATGGTAGAGCATGCCGCCCCACTGCAACCCTCCTGTCACTGTTTGAACTTTTTTCTTTCTATTGTCCTTAGTATTGGTTCGACAAAATGCACCCGTTCAGTTTGACAACTTTAGCAGATTTTCAATACCAGAAAAGTCGTTGAATTGAATTGAAGATAGGAAACGAAAATGAGCTTATCCATTGTGCGTAGCTGAAGAAAGTTAGCTGTGGACTCAAATGTGCGTTGGCTTTCCGAATAGCACAGATTGTGATTTGCAAAAAAACTTCGATTATATTTCTGTTATATTTAAGTAATCTGTAACAAAATCCGTTCTATATCAGTTGTATTCATGTTCACGCGGGACTATTTGTAACATTGTCATTCGAAATGTTGTAAATACGTTTTTTTAAGTTTTAAACTTGTTCACAAAAAGGGGGGGATGTTTGAAAATAGTTTTATACAAGTTCATAAGTTAGAGTTCTAAAATGGTTGGTAATAAGTTACGTTTAGTAAATTTTCATTTTGGATACTTCTAACTAAAACACATTGAAACGTTTAATTACAATCAAAAGTGGTTAAGTTTCTAATATGTACAAATTACGTTTACAGAATTTTATATAAATAAAGAAACTTCCAAAAAAGTTTCATGGCGTTATTGTAGCTTCATTATAACTTAACATCCTCCACATAATCAAGTAGTTGTAGTCAGCGTTGCCAAATCAGCTTCCCGCAATTATTCTGTATTGCAGAAAATGTTACATCAATGCACAAAAAGAAGATATAACCTCGAATGTAATATTGTTCCACGCAGACGATCCGCAATTAAAAAATATGTTGTGAGATCATGATTTTTTTCGTCGAAAAGGAATAATAGCATTGATTTGTAGTTTTATCATTTTAAAACTCAAAATGTAAGCCAGCAATCAAATGTAAGTTAAAAAGTTTAATGTAATGTAACTTCGGACTTTGGGAAAAATATTGCTTACGATCTTCACGAAAAAAGGAGAAAAGGAGAAAAGGAGAAAAAACCAAATGGCAGCTGAAAACTTGCAAGCCTATTTGGTCAGAGCAGTATTTTATTGGAATTTTGTTGATACAAATATTGTAAAGTACAAATTATAGGACAAAAAATACATTGTAGAGTTGAAATTTTGCATTTATCAAAAGTATTTGTAAAAGCTGAAAAGCTTAAGTTGAAGTTATACGGAAAACAAAAACTATAAAAATCACCGATGAACATTTTTAAAACAAGCTTCTAAAAATGTTTGGCAACAGTGACTATAATGTCAACAAACAAAAGTTAGTTGTAAAGAAGTTATAATGCTAATGCTTATTTTTAATTATATTGATGTTATAATAATGTTGATTTACTATTTTGAAGAAAACTAAAATGTCTGTTATATACTTACTGTTGTTGTTACATCTCATAAATATGGAAACAACAGTTTGCTAACATTCAGTTGTTACTTTGTTGTAACTTCATTTCAATAACATTTCAAGGAAAATTTTAGTTATAATATTATGGTTCATGTTTTAATGATGTTTCATGTAACAACCGCCATATGGTTCACCATTTTATATACCTGTTTAACCGTAGTTCTTAAGATGTGAAAAATACATTCCAATTTTCCTAATATATTACATAGCTTCTACATTTCATTTGTATAGAAACTGATGAATATGGTATATTAAAATTTGTTTCGACAAGTCTTTTGGGATTTTGAAGCTTAAATACAAATTTTAATATTTTCTGATTTTCAAACTTTTCTTCTATTTAACCCTTTTTTTGAGGTGCGTGAATTTTCCGGACCCAAGACATTAATGTTCATGACAAAAGTAGTATTCGTTTAAGGATTTTGGTCGGAAATCGCAGCAAACTTGAACTGTTTTAGATACTAATACCTTTCAGATCAAATATGTTTACCTTTCCTTTTAAACTTCATAATTTGTTTGTCTATACATGTAGACTCAAAAAGCATTCTAATAATAACTTATTTAAAACTTCTGGAATGCTTACAGAAACATTTCTCATACTTATATTACATCCAACATGTTATTCAAACTGAGTTGCATAAACAACAGGACAACTCAACAGTTACTTAATGGTTACATTGCTAAAACATTAGTTAAGTCAAATGCAACATGTTTTCGTTGAAACAACGTATTAAAAACTATCATTTAACACAAATACTACAAAGTTGTTGCAAAATATCAGGGGAAATGCGGCTATTTTGGTTACAATGTGGGGTGTGACAATGTTACTGCAATACTTAGGAAACAACTTGATAGTTATATTAGAGTTGTAGGTACCATATTCAAACCCAAGTGTGCTATCCGGGTTAGCTTCAGCTGAGAATAATCACCGTCAAAAGTCAAGTGAACATTCAGTATGAAACCTATATCGGCCCACCTGAAAAAAATTATGTCACCCCGTTGCAAAGCGTTTGAATACCTTTGGGTAATCTGCGTGTTTACCGTGCGTGCCCCTCCGACAGTGCCGGCTCCAGGCAAACTAGCGCCCTGTGCGAGATTTACAGAAAGCACCCTTTTTTCATATTTCATATATACACATACATAAATATACTTTTCCACATAACTCAGGAGGTAGACTTTCAATGCGTTTTTTTTATTGAGATATTTTTTGTTTTGAGATTTTTGAACTAGATTCTCTTCTAAAATGTAAGTGGATGTGCCAGAAATATACCTACACGAACAGGGTGGAATATTTTGAGATTATGTAGGTTAGAAGTGAACTTGCATAGTTCTAGTGAGATTTTTTTATTTTGCGATAGTTTGAGCTATATTCTCATTGAAGTTGTAACATTGCAAGTGATGTGAGTAAATATGAAAGAAATAATTCAGCACAGATGGATGTTGTTATTTTGGGCTTATTTGAACAAGCTTTTTGTTTAAAATGCAAATGGCAGTATTTGTTCGCGCAAGAAAAAATAATTTTGCTTTCACAATGCGCCCCCAAAACTTGGCGCCCTGTGCATTTGCACATCTTGGACATATGGTTGGTCCGGCCCTGCCATCCGAGTATTTATTCCCACAGGCATAGTATCACATAGGACATCAAACAAGTGGAGAAAGACTTTTCCACCTTTGATTTTAGCATGAATATCGACACAAAACTTGTCAGTCAAATTTATAGCCGAAATCTCAGACGCGATACATTTGTCTAGTTCCTCCTTAACCAATGCATTCGTGGGCAGACATTGGAAATCGATTCAAGTCTCTATATTTTCAGATTCTAAAAGTATCTACCAGAATCGCCCCCATTCGCGCAAACAATTAAAGATCTCATCTACCAGGGTGTCTCTTAAACAAAACGAAACCCATATAAAACTTATTCGTTTGATCTAAGTCTTATGTTGGTTGACATGTCAAATTTGATGACCTCCGGGTTCATGTGAGTAATGTTTTGCATTTAAAAGAGCCAATTGCGTTCACTACGAGCCCACTTTCCCTTTGTGCGACAGAAACTCAGAAAAGAGCTCATTCTCTGTATCCTATGTGTATCTGGATCTGGATGGTTGCCAAAATGACAAAAGTGCAAACATTTTTCTTTGTGATAATCGCCGCCAACCAAGTGCTGTATCTTTTTCTATACATAGGAAGTAAATATATCTGTCTGCCTGTAGGTATTTTTCTGTCTGCGCGATTGGAAGTAATAAAAACTCATCGAAGGCGTTTTGTCTAAACAAACTTGGAGCGAAAAAAATTACAAAGATATCCGTGTCCATAATTACTAACAATTTTTGACACTTCTTGGAAAATCCGACCGAGAAGTTTTCCATCCGATGAACATTTTTTTTATGAAGATAAAACTATTAAAATTCTGACCGTGATATTTGGTTTTTGGATAAGTAAACGGAATACTAATAGGTATATCGAACGCACGAGATACTAAAAATAATCTGACACTAGCATGGGATTAATTAAATGCTGTTAAAAAAACACATATAATATTCACACTCAGGGGGTATTGCATCTGTTGTGACTTTTTAGAGTTTTTAGCTCTCAGCGGTACCACCTACCCGAACACGCCCACGCTTTGCGGGAATGCGTCTAGAATTGAACGTATTATTTGTTTTTTTTTTTTTGTTTTTTGTGTCTATCGCATCAGACTGATGATTTTACATACAAATGTATCTACGAGTGGCAGTGACCGTTCGCTACAGCATTCACATAGCTACCCTACTTTCTCTTTCAATGGTAAACTAACACAAATGGGCCGAGAAATTTGATTAAATTCAACGTGCAGATGCAGATAGATGGTTTTGCATTAAGTGCATCTATGTTGACGGTCTTATAAATTTAAATAAACTTAACTAAGTGGTATTGGCGGGGCGGTTGTGTGGTCGTATAGCTTTGGCAAGAGTTCAAAAATTGTCGACAGAGAAATGGTTGCCTGGTGGTTGTGAATTCGGAGGATCTCACTTGGATATGTTTTCTCAAAGACCATTTTAAATGCTGCCTTTAGATGAATTTGGCAACGTAACCGGGAAGGTTTTTCGAGTCTTTGTATGAAGTATTTCATCACTCAAATCGAGGGGTCGGATTAGTTGTCAGAATGTCTGTACGCGGCCATTAGATACTTAAGCTGTTTTGATTTAAGTAATAAATGCTGCGAATTTCAAATGGAAAATATTGAAGTGGTCATTGCAGGAGGAAGATTACCCACTTCCCCTTCTATGCCCAGAGAAAAGCTGGTGTAAACTTGGCATAAATCGCGGTATAAATCAACTTAGCGCTAAGGCCATTTTGAACTTGGGAAGTATCTTAGACTCATCTTATATTCCTTATAAAGGGTGATTTTTTAGCTGGTTTGGTTTTGGCAACACTGGTTTTGACAGCTGACGTGTGTTTAGTACCTTGTGTCACTGTCAAACAGCTTCAGTTTGGTTTGCAATTTAACCATGGATCGTCTTACAAATGAACAACGCTTGCAAATTATTGAATTTTACTATCAAAATTCGTGCTCGGTTCGAAATGTTCATCGCGCGCTGCTTCCATTTTATGATCGGCATTCTCGACCTTCTGAGCAGTCTATTCGGAAGATTGTGACCAAATTTCGCACCAAATTTACTTTGTTGGACATTAAACCACCAACACGTTTACGTACTGTGCGTAGTGAAGAAAATATTGCGGCCGTATCAGCTAGTGTGACAGAAGACCGCGAAATGTCGATTCGGCGCCGTTCCCAGCAGTTAGGCCTTTGTTACAGCACTACGTGGAAAATTTTGCGGAAGGATTTGGGCGTAAAGCCTTTTAAGATACAGCTGGTGCAAGAACTAAAGCCAGCCGACCTACCACAACGCCGAATTTTTGGTGAATGGGCTCTTGGAAAGCTGGCCGAGGATCCGCTTTTTTATCGAAAAATTGTGTTCAGCGATGAGGCTCATTTTTGGTTGAATGGGTACGTAAATAAGCAAAATTGCCGCATTTGGAGTGAAGATCAGCCAGAAGCATTGCAACAGCTACCAATGCATCCCGAAAAAGCCACTGTTTGGTGCGGTTTATGGGCCGGCGGCATTATTGGGCCATATTTCTTCAAAGATGATGCGAATCGCAGCGTTACTGTCAATGGTGAACGCTACCGAGCGATGATAACAAACTTTTTTTTGCCCGAAATGGAAGTTCTTGACTTGCATGATATGTGGTTTCAACAAGACGGTGCCACATGCCACACAGCACGCGAAACAATGGCGCAATTGCGAGGCGACTTTGGTGAACAGTTAATTTCACGTTTCGGGCCGGTCAATTGGCCGCCTAGATCGTGCGATTTGACACCATTAGATTATTTTTTGTGGGGGTATGCCAAGGCTAATGTGTATAGGGACAAGCCCGCTTCGATTGACGCACTGGAAGCCAACATCCATGCATTCATTCGTGAGATACCGGCCGATATGTGTGAAAGAGTATGCCAAAATTGGACTCAGCGGATGGGCTACCTGAGACGCAGCCGCGGTCAACATTTGCATGAAATTATTTTTAAACATTAAATTGCAAGGTTCAAACTATCGATTCAAATAAATATTTCATTCATTTTTTCGAATTTCGAATTCGAATTCGGATTGGGAGTTTGGGGGCTTACAGTTCGGCGCCGCTTTTTTTTCTCACGGTAACCTCAATATTCATGGTACTTCCCATATAAAATTTTCATACCAGTTTGATTTGTTCGAAAACGGCTCTAACGACTTAAACCAAAATTTATATTTAAGCTTATGTAGGTGAGGTTAACATAGCTGCATACTCAGTTTTCCGCAAAAAAATCGAATAACGGTACTTTTGAAATTTGGACATATCTCGAAAACGGTCCATACGATTGTAACAAAAATTAATTTCTTAGGTAATACGATCATTTCTAATTTAATGGCAATCTCAGTTTTTCGCTGTATTATCGTTAAAATGGTTTTTGACAAAAACAATTTTTGAAAAATTTAGTTTGGGAAAACGGCAAAAACGATTTTGACCGAATTGCAAACTTAGAGTCAAATTGTTGTTTTCAAAAATATTGCCTCCTTAATTTTCAATTCGAATCACCGCTAATTTTAGAAATTGCTCATATATATCGAAAACTCCATTTTCGACTTCGATAACATTTTAAAAAGCAAATAATGCTTACATCCCGAACAATAAGTTCAGCAATACAAAACACATATTAGAGATAAAATCAGTATTCGAAATAAGATCCCGTACCTATTTTTTCTTAAGAAATTCGAAAAAATCAGTTTTTTTTAATTATTTATATTTACCCGATATATTTTCACACATCCATCCTATATTTTTGTTATAATCTCCCCACTTCCGATAAAAATGCAGTAACATCTACGCAAAACATAATTTTAGAAAATATTTCCCTTTTTCTCAACCTTGTTGAATATGCACCTGAAAAGAATTGCAACCACTTCCTTACACAATCAGAAACTCCCACTTCAAAAAATGGATGATCTATTGCAACCGCCGAGGTACTTTTTCAATATTTTGTTTAAACTCCGTAGCACACGTTACGTCCCGCAAATCAAGTAGCCCAAGTCCATTTCGGAAGGGTGTGTCGTTTAAGCTATTGCGAGTGTGAAACTCTATTAGACGTCCACTTAACACCTTAAGACTTCCTGCCCAAGTGTGCTTATTTTGATCAGAAGGAAGAGGCCTTTTAAGGTTCTGATCAGTCCACATGCTCGATGCAGAGCCGAACATTTTATTTTATTCTCTATTTTGCAAGGTCGTCAAAAATGAGACCTTTATTTTCCAAGGCGCTTTCTTTCGAGCTGATTGTTTTTATATGGTTTAGTTCAAATCTACCCCACAGCCATGGGGTTCTTTTTTAATGCCCTTCGCGGAAAGGCGGTCCGATATTCCGGTGTCATTAATCCACTTTGGGTATACAAAATCTGGAGTTGATCAGAGCGACCGTCTCTACTTCGAAACCTCCGCTTGCAATTAAAATATTATTATTATATTAAAATATTAAATATTAAAATATAAATTTTTTAAATCGATAAATGATTGCAACATACAACAGACTTCTTGGTATTAGTGGTGGAGAACCTCTGATATACCTATAACTGGTATAACTTCTCTTTATGATTGTGTGGTAAAGAATATTGCTTCGAGGGTTCGAATCTGAGCTTCTCGTGTCGCAAGAAATAATCCCGAACATTGCCACCCTCATTGACCTGAAGTAAGAATTCTTTTAGGTACTTTTCATATAAGGTATTGACGCTGCCGGTGTTTCTATTTAGCCATAATCACCCGATTGAAACCTGTTTATATAGTAGGTAGGTAGGTATGTTCTGCCAAATTTTTTAAACAACCGCAGACAGCACAAAAAATTGTGAAGGCAAAAATCAATTCACAGAAAAATGTGTTTGATGGGTATTAGATATGGACGCAATTACTTTTTGTACGATAAAAGACCAAATCTTATGGCACAACTCAAAACTAAATATGTTAATGAATTTAAATTAAAACTAAACAAAGAAACAACATTTGTTGGAAGCATCACCTGTCATGAAAGACATGCAAACATACTTTCGTCTTCTTCGTCTTAGAAAACAGTTTGGTGGGATTAATTAGAATCTCCTCAGAAAGGCGCCTTTAGTTGGTTCTACTTCTCTGCACCACCTCAGGCGAAGTTCAATCATTGAAAATTTCAAAAAATCAGACATAAAACCTAGTAGCCCAAGAAATATAGGTACCTAACAACAACTAGTTGAAGCTATGCAACAAAATTCAACCAAATTCAACATCAGCGACAGCACCGAGTTCCGTACAGGAAATAATTTTAAAACGGAAAACGCCAAGGTCACCGTACAGTAAGAGTAAGTACATTCACCCCAAGGAATTATTACTTCACTTTGTGCTATTCACAAAGTTCAATATTTTCGTTCTTAAAACGTACAATGAAAATAAATTCCATTTCAGGCTCTGCATACATATTACGCGGTATAAAAATACATTTTCCCAGAAGAAAGAAATAATAAATAAAAAACACACAAGCACAAAAACAGTCTGCACATACACTGACTGCACTTCATGCTTATGTGCATTGTGCACTCGTGACTGCTTGTTATATACGCTGCTGTTGCAAGCTTAACACAGAGAAGAAAAAAAAATCCATAATATGGCTTTGACCTTTTCCTTCGCTATCTTGCGGCACTGAATGCAGGCTCTCGTTACCCGCAATGTGCAATCATAAATTTTCCCCCAATTTTGCTCTGCTTTCCTTTTCTGTTGTTTTTTCCTTGGTTTGGCCTTTTCTTTGGCTCTTTCTGTTTGTCTCTTTCAGTGGGAATTCCTTAGCCATTTTGTCGTTTGTCGTTTCCTCCGCATTTGTTTGGGGTCGTTGCGTTGTTGTTGCTGTTGCTGTGAAAACAACTAAAGTGCAAGGATGTCAACTGACAAGGTGCTGCAGTTTTGGGGACACACATACATTTCACTGGGACTCGAAATAACTCAATATTTTATTTTTCTTAAGTTCCTTCGCTTCCATTTACTCTTTCCATGTGCCTAATGTGCGCGATTTTATTCAAATTTTTGACAGCGGTGTTTGGCATAATTTCGCCATTGATGACGTAAACAGTGACACAATAACCTCGAATCAAAGAAGCTATAAGAGACACACTCATTCTCAGTGTCTCTGTGTGGTATGCCAACAACAAAGAGTATATGTGGCTAACTTTGGGGGGCCGGGGAGGGTGCGAAAAGCTCAATGGTTTCGTGACTGCACAGAAAAGTTCAGCCATGTTGACTCTCTTACTATGGGTTTCGACTGTGTAGCTTCTGCGGATCCGAGTCGGAGCACTGAGCATGTGCGCTTATTAATAAATAAAGAGGAAGTTAACTGCAGGCAAGAGACAAATTCGTATCAGTGCCGGTTTTTGCAATGCGATTCATTAGCCGTCACGCCAGGATCTGTTTGACAAACTAAATTCAGAACTCGGTGATTAGATTGACTTGACACACTTAAGTGATGGCGAAATGGAATGCAGGGTATTGAGCATTTCGGATTCGTGTTGTTTAACTGATTTCATGAGATAATTTGTTTTCTTCACTGCACTGTCCTGAATGATGACCTTGGGGACGGATGAGAGCTGTTGCTAAATTATGCAATGCCTCCTTAGGGAACTGGAGCTTTTTAAAGACTGCTAAAAATTCACATACCTACTTTCGCATATTTAAAAATCAGATTCAGTTCAACGGAATACCTGTATATGATCCGCCCGAACCTATAACTGTTTTAGCTACTGAATTTTGTCAGACTTACCTGGAAAGAAACCAAAAAATAAATGTGTTAGTAAATTTTGGATAGAGTTGTGTTGCGGAAAATATATTTAGCAATTATCTTAAATAATGTGTGTAGTCTTAGATTGGTGTTCTAAGGAACATCTTTCCATAAATCCCAGTAAGGCTATCATAGTTCCCTTTACTAAGAGAAGAAACTTGAACTTACGTCAAATCTCCATCAGCGATAAGACTAATGAATACTCCGACGAAGTCAAATATCTCGGAGTGATCCTAGATAAAAGACTAAATTGGAACTCCCATAAAAAACAACAAAATCAAAAAAGCAACCCCTACATTCTGGGCTTGTCGTTGCATGTATGGTAAAACATGGGGAATCTCCCCAAAGATTACTCATTGGATCTATACAATGATGGTTAGACCCATCATTACTTACGCTTCCATAGTATGGTGGAACAAAGTCACACAGAAAGCCGCCATTGTAAAGCTCAACAAGATACAACGTCTGGTATGTTTAGGCATTTCCGGAGCTATGCCTACCTGTCCTACAGCTGCTATAGAAGCCGTAAAAGCACTTACGCCCCTCCACATTCACATCAAAAAAGTGGCAATACGCAGCTCAACAAATCTTCTTAAATAGAAGGAGATGGACATCGGTGATCACTCGGACCTGATGACCCTTCTCTCGGAGATTAAAGAACTTGGCGTGATCTGCGCGATCACAGACCGCCTCCCAAAAACATTATGTTTTAACAGAATATTCTCCACGGAGATCACTAATAGAGAGGCGTGGGTTAGTGGTAGCCCACCAAACTGCCAAAAAGGCATAAAGTGGTATGCGGATGGTTCCAAAATGGACTCAGGGGTCGGAGCCGGCATATTCGGACCAAACCAAAATATTTCAATGCCAATGGGAAAAAGCCCAAGCGTATTTCAAGCAGAGCTCCATGCCATTAAAGAAAGCGCAAGCCTCATTTACAAATCAGGTATAAAAGGCCCAAACATCCATATATTCACGGAAAGTCAAGCAGCTATGAATGCCTCAACCACCATTAACTCCAAATCAGTCTTACACTGCTTTAATACCCTCCAAACACTCTGCACTAGAAACAATACCAAAATATGGTGGGTTCCTGGCCACGAAGGAATTGAACTAAACGAAAAAGCCGACGAACTGGCAAGGACCTGAACCTTACTGTGCAATCTCTAAATCAGCGGCGAACCTTGCCATAAAAAGCTGGGAACACAATAAGTGTATTTCACATTGGGAAAGCATCGCAGGCCTAAGACAGGCCAAAAAAGTAATCAAACCTTTCAGAAATAAAGCCAAAATGATTCTAAATCTACGTAGGCATGATGTCAAAAATCTAGTTGGCTACATAACAGGGCACCATGATTTGCGATATCACCTAAATAAAATACATATAGACGAATCTTCGGAGTGTCGCCTATTTCTTGAAGAAGACGAAACAACTGAGCATATTTTGTGGTATTAGAAGGAACTTCTTTCTCAGGTAAATTATTTATAAGCCCAGAAGAAGTAAAGACATCCTCTGCTGAAATCATCATCAGCTACATTAGGAAAGTAGGAATAGCCTAAACAAACCTTTTCTGATCCTATGCCACGATAGATCTACTCAGGTCGAAGTGCCTCTTTATCGCGTTGGCGAGTCAGAAATATTTACAAAAAAAAAAAAGTCTTAAATAATGTGGTCCAGTGGTTTTCATTATCCCACATAAATTCTGTCCGAGTAGAATTTTGGATCGGGTTTAATGGTTACAGTTCGGGACTACTACTACCACCCCAGCAAAAATAGAAATTCCTCCTAGAGATTTATTTTTCCATCGCCACACTTTTCGCAAAAACTGACAGAGAACCAGGACGTTCAGGAATCTATTTTAGCAAATCTGACAGCAGCTGTCAGATGATTTTCAGTATTTATTGGCCTCGATTAATATTTTTCAGTTGACGTTTATGGAGGGGTAGCCAACGAATATAATCAACAATTTCGTCACGAAGTTGACAGTTCGTAGATGTGGCTGACATACGAAAAGTGACGTTGCCGACGAACCTACTGCTATCTAGTCGACTTAAGATTTTTTAATGTGCCCTACTACTAAGAAATCGGTTAGTAGATTCGTCGCAAAAGTAAAAAGTCAAGAAAACTTCGCCCAACTACCATTTCCAGCCTCCTTTACTTTTAAATCTTACGAATTTTTACAAAAATAAAGGAACAGACCTTATGATTGATTCATTTTTTAAAAGTTTGTATTTACAATGTAAAAAGTAGAAAGACGCTCCCAGACACAGAAAAGGAGGAGAACTAAGATCAAAGGTTAACCAACCAACAAGTATCAAAGGAAACACGCTCTCGAGCAAATAGTAAGGTGCTACTCCTGTAAAAATGTTTGGTCTGACCAAAATGTTAGAAGAATATATCAAAGCTGAAAATCCCATTAAGTAGATGTAGATATAAAAAAAGTTAATTTAAAAAACCAAAAAACCCGACTGACTGTAAAAAAAAAGAATTAAAAATATATGAACAAGACGCATTTAAGTAACTATACCCAGCTAATTGAAAATCGGAGACTGTACCTACTGTTGCAGCCAATACATGTAAACTAATCTCTGTTGGCAGTTAGTCTTCACGCAACCGTCACGACAGCGGAACTCCTTTTTTTCGACTCAATAAATCGTTTTCTTTGTTATTAAATTTCGATATTGTTTTTATTATCAAAATTCTTCTTTCGTCGCTAGCACGAACAGCTACACTGTCTAACAAATATAAGTATGAGTATTGAGTACCCTCCGACTGCCAAATAGGTAGTTATAGGTTCTTAAATGGGTCTTGTTCATATATTTTTCATTCTTTTTTTTTTACAGTCAGTCGGGTTTTTTTGATTTTTAAATTAACTTTTTTTATTTTTATCTTTATGCCACTCCGGGAAAGAATACGAATATTATGATACCTCACTCTTCAAAATCGCTTGAGCCGTTTAGGCTACAGGGCGTCCCGTAGGAACGTACATAGGATACGCGCGAAACACATAACCCTCCCTGTGTCCAGTCGGGTAAAAAACGAAACCCTGCAGAAAATCTACCTTCTTATAGCCTCGAATCCACCCTAGAACTGCGCTCACATAACATCAGGGTGGAGGCATTTTAGAGTCTTTATGACCACCGTCTTGTAGGTCTTCTTTGGCCTTTACGAAGGTAAGGTTAGGTTTTCTGTGAAGGACGGTAATCGGTTTTAGTTCTGGTAGCTCGTTGATGGTTGGTTTCCAAGCTAAACTCTTAATCTTGTGAAGGCAAATGTTAAAATATCCCCATCCGCTTAGAAACTATGTGGCGTTGCAATTTCTTTTGTCGTCCTTTTGTCCAATCAACATATTTAATCAGTCTCGGGGTCCATTGCGATCTGCTTTCTGAGTTCCATCTCACTTGTCACTTGTCTTGCTTATTGCTACTTCTACAACAATTTTCGTCTTATTGCCGAAGGCGTGCCGCTAGAAGATCAACACCAACCAACCCAACCCAACACTGTTCGATAAAAACTTCGCAAGCAATGCCTATAATAGCAGCTTAATCTTAATCTTGTAAAAAAGGAGTGACCGATCTGATGAGCCATCTTGAAGTCGAAACATCGGCTTACGACAAAACATAAGTAGGTGTAGCTTATCCTGCAGAAGTTGATACTCATCTTCATTTTTTGTCGATGTTAATCATGCAGACACATAAAAACCATAAAAACCCTGTCCAATTTACAATCTTGTCAGCGAATGTTTGCTGCTTCCAAAGCTTTCGACATCAATCTCACTGAGATGCTGGATGTCAAGAAAGGTTTAAAACAGAGTGATGTGCTCTCAAGTAGGTGCCTTTCTCAACTTCGTGCTTGAAAAAGTTGCTTTTGTAGCTCTCAAGCCAATACTAGGGGTAGCATTTTTTTTTTAAAAGCCATCTGTCATCTAAAATTATCATATTGTATGTGACACGAACACTACTCACGCAATCTGAAGGGGACATCTCAGAGAAACATTTGGCTCAACAGCAGCACTTTGTTTTTATTTCATTACAAATCGGCCCACACGTTATGTTCAATATTCAAAGCTAACTTTAGAGTTTCAGATGTTCGCTAACCAGGTGTCTCTGATTGGTTCGGATTTCGTTCGTTTTTTTCTTCCCTTTCGGCGACGCACATTTGAAGTGGGTAAGCTGAAAATATTAAAAAAAAAAAAACTCATATTCTAGGGGTATGCCCTAGTTAAAAATGATGGCAGAAGCGACTATAGTAGAGCATCGTAAATATGTACAATTTTTGGGTTTAGATGTGGACCAACTATGCCCACATATAAATCGATTCAAGTTCGAAATATCAAGAGGCCTTTCTGTGAATTCGGAAAAGCGCAGCTATTTCTCCAAATGTCAATTAAGTCGATTGAACCAATTATTTCTCACCCGAAACGTAAAAGCAAAGTCCTGTCAGTGATATTATAAATTCGCATACGTCCCTCACCTGCGAGAATTTTTTTAGCCGGCATCCTGCATATATCCTCAACTGCAAACATGTCAATTGTTTTCCATCGGAATTAATGAAAAATCTCTGACAGTAAAACGATACTTTTACAAGTGTGCTCTAGATCCGAGTTCGTGCGCATATGTACTACAGCTCGGGTAAAACATCTCCAATCGAATACTCTAAAACAATCCCTCGCCACTCAGCATCGGATCGGTCCAAGGTCGTTTCTCGACATCCACCTCATTTTGTTCTGCTCCCCTCGTTTGTTTCTATCACCGACGGGAAAGTCATTCAATGCACTTGCACACTCTGTAAGCACGTGTGTGGAAAAAAATCGTCTCTTACATTCAGCGAACTAAAAAAAACAGGTAGACTTTCACTCGTTGTGACACAAAGTCGTCTTCACCTTTATCCACACCATATGTAGGTGAAATGCCGACAAGGGCGCACAAAGTATAACGTGTTAACCGCATGCTGATATTCTCAAAAAAAAAAAAAATGCTTGTTAACATCCCTTCTTAATCGGCATCACCCATCCCAGCATCAACGGCACATACACCCGTGTCGCATACACCTAGGGCAAGCAAAGGACAACCATGTGGAAACGAAGCGTTAAAAAACAAACACACAATGCCAAAGAGAAAATTACTCATAAGTTTATTGTGTGGCAGCGGGTTTCCTCTGTACCACAACCATGAAAACGCATGCTGTATGTCGCAATGCGCAATGACGTCACAGAAGATGAAAAGTTCACCCGCCGGCTGCCGCACAGAGAAAACCAGTTCATCGAGCGGTGGAAAGTTGGATAATTGACCCAGTATATTTGTATACCAGAAAGGAAATTCGACTTTTAAAAATACATATTCTATTAAATGCGTATCTAACGCCATCTATGGTTGAGGAAATGCTACTTGCGGTTTTGGTCAAGGGTTAGGTTCTAAACTTTTCCAGCTTGCGGAAGTTTTTCACACCAGCTTTTGAGGGGAAAATGACACGCGACTTTCACTCAAAAAAGCTCAAACTCTTATCACTTAAAGAGAGTGTGGTGTGTGTGGGAGACTGCTATTACCAAAAGTACCAAACCAACACCTATGTAGTTCGAGTTCGACGGGTCGACGGCGGGTATCTGCAAAGCTTTAGCTGGAACCCCTTCTAACGTCAAAGGCAATCTGCATTGTGCCGCCTTTACCCTTTAGCCTTTATTTATGTTTTCCTTTTTTCTTTCATCTCTCTGTGTCCTTTGGAAGACTGGTTAACTAGAAAAAAGGAGATTTTCTCCTTTCCCCCAGATTTGTGCGCTATTATTTGCCTTTTATTACGGTCCTAGGGATGTGCGCGCCGGGCAAACCAAAAAGGATGTACATGACTTGTAAAAAACGTTGCTGAGGAAAATCCTATTGCCGGTTGAATGGATAAAAATGCTGTCCAACAAAAATAAAAACCATCGAAAAGGAAATGGAGGAACATTTTAAATGTGTACCCTATAAAAGTAAACAGGGGCAAAACTGTTTAAAACAACAATCAGCCGAGATTATAATATCAGTTCGATGGCAGCGCAATTGCATGGCCGTGGCGGAAAATGAGTACGCACAATGAGATATAAATATCTCGTGTTATTTACAACGAAGTCATTTGATTTTATCACAACCAATCAGGTGTTAACTCTTTTAATAGATTATGGTGTTGTGTTTTTTTTGACAGCGAAGTGCAGTTGAAGGATGCGTGATTTAATGAGCACGAGTGTTATGCTTTGATGTGCATTAAATTTTGCAAAGTGATGTTAAAGTTATTTAGGAGTGTTGGTTGGTGGATGGTGGTGTCATGTGGGGTGGCAATGAATGTAGCTGCGGCTTTTGTGGGGAAGTGAACAATTATTTAAAATTGCCACATGTCAAACCAATGGGTGGAATAATGGGTACGTGTTTTTTTTAGGTAATTTTTGTTGACTCGTTTAAGAACATTTGGGTGTAGATATATCAGATAGTGATTTAAGCCTCTGCGAAATCATCCTGTGTCGCCGAAGCGCCGGATCAGGATGTCTTAAAAATACATAGGTATATATATCGTAAATTTCCAACAACAAATTTAGTATAATAACCCAATCCTAATGGGGCTATAAATCCGAGCATTTCTTATCTCGGGCGATTACCTATTTTTCTACAGCGTTTTTCTCTCCCTAAGCAAAGGACCCTTTAGCGAATTCTTTAATTTGTCACTAATTCTGATCAGCGTTACCTTCGGAACGATTTAGAGTCATTTTGACTCATTTTGGAACACCTGGACTCCGAGTAATGTTTTTAAAAATCAATCGGCCTTACTAACAACCAAATTTAGACTCGACTTTAGGGCAACAGTCGAAGTTAAAATAAACTGTGTACCAATAATCAAGTTATCTTGGACTTTAAGATAATCGCGACTGTAACTTTCGATCCGAAGAAAGTCGAGTCTAACCCATTATTAAAGTTCAAACCATAGACAAACCATACTGAGACCCCCAACTCACAATCCTCTTGCCGCTGGCCCCCTCAGTTTTTTTTTCAAATTCGCCATTTTGTTTTCCTATCGGTATTATGTCAAAAAAGAATCCGTGTGACATGCAAAAACATACAAAAATGCAAAAATAAATGCTGCCAACCTCGGCAACCGTGGGGAAATGTGAAAGAGTTCGGGAATACCACATTTTTAGTTATTATAAATTGTTAAAAGGCGAATAATTTGATTTGTTTGGTTAGTAAAACTATCTAAAGTTGATGTTCTATATACTAGAAACATATTAGGACAAACATGGTTGTGTATTTTCCGCTTTTGGATATCATTAACTTCGATTTCGTGTGTAAATTTTTCTTAAATAATGAAGAAAATTTGCTCAAAATCTTTTCATTTTCCCTCAACCAATCTACATTGTTAATTTTTCATGAACATTTTAAGCAAATGTGCACTTATTCCTAAAAAGAAAATATTATCTACACGTAACGAACAATTTCAAATTAAACGGATATAGTTCTATGAACTCTGCCAGCAACTTTGCCCACAGCGGAAGTGTCTCATATCTCCTGGGAGTGTGTTGGTGAGCAGAATTTTTGAAGTTTAGTGACATTTGTCAATACGATTTTCTATGTAAGAATACTAGCGCACCAAATGTGTACACTCCATAAAAATATAGCTTGTAGGCTAAGTAACGGGAAATCGGCCGGAGTTGGTGGTCTCAGTATTGTCTCTGGTTTAAACGTCAGTCTTTGTAATAAATAAATATGAAATAAATATGAAATATGAAATGGGCAGCAAATAAAGAGGAGCCGCAGCTTAAATTGGACGCAGGCAATGCGAGAACTATTGTTGACTGTGTCAAACCAATAAGCCATTGGCGGATATCATTGATGTAATTGGTTCCGATTTTGGCATACAAATTTTCGAAATTGGGCTATCGAACTAGTTCAAGACCTGTCAGCTGTCATCCCTGGTCAATGTTGCCCAGAATCTGCACCACAGATCATTACCGAAAAAAAAACTATTAAGCGCCTGAATAAAAGCTATCTAATTATTTGTGCTCTTGTCAGACAGCTGTGGTGGATTTAATTTATCTTCCACAGTTTTTCATGTTGACTGACTCCGTTGAAATTGAAATTATTCTCAAAAACGGATTAATCCTTCCTGGGTTAACTCTATAGGCATCTACGCTTCGCAAATGAAAGCGTTCGCTTAATTTGTATTGAGTGTGGGTCTGTGATACAGTTCCTAGTATCAAAAAATAATCATTACAATTACTTAATTAGAAAATTGCGATTTGTATACTGAAGATAAATTTCATATGATTTTCCTTCCGAAAAATACAAATTTTACTTTTAAAAGTATGTTTTTTTTTCATAAAAAAATTATTTAGTGAAAAGGGGAAAAGGAAGACGCTTCGTGTGAAAAACAAAGGGAGAGTGCTAAGAACACTGACTGGGAGTTCGTGTATTCGGTGAGTTTCTGACAGCTGATGGATGCGTTCTGAGAGATTAAATTTATTGTTTTATTTCATCACGAGAACTTGGTTTCTAAAACATGTTTAATAGCGAATGTAATCAACATAAATAAATAAAGGAATAAAGTGTGAAAAATTCAGTTGTTTAAATAAAATAAGATATTTTTGTTCCCATTATTATTATACATATTTTGGTTTGTTTAAAGATTTGAAAAATGATTTTTTAGTTAAAGTATCTTCATAAAGATTCCGTTCATGACGGAAAACCAAAAAAATAAACTTATTAGAACATTTTAAAGAATTGACACAATTAATGAAATTACATTTGAAAACAATTGCTTCAGCCACGAATATGAATACTTAATGGTAGTTTAAAAAAAATGATACAATCAACGAAAATCAATTTATTTTCTTTAAAATGTACGGGAAAGAACGAAACTCCAAATGTGTATCAACAAAATAGCAAATAAACATGTTTACTGATTTGTACCCTATGTCACATTTAAGTTAAGCTGACTTTATTTTTTGTTTAATTCATACGAATTCACATAACATTCAAAATGTCTGATTACTAGACATTTTATATTAGTAAGCGTTTTTTTTTTTTGCTACAAAAAAAACACAACTGAACAGATTTTAGTAGATATTGGAGAAATTGGTTGCGAAATTCTATGGCGATCAAGCGAACAATTTCTTTTTATCGATATCATAAAAACAATATCTTTGCATCCAAAATTAACAATAAAATGATATAAAAAATGTTCCTTTTCTGTATATCCTACAATTTGAACATTCATTGCTTGTCAATTATTTCGTATGCTTGTTTTAAGTAGTTTCTATGAAATGCTTTTCTGGATTAATGAATTTGCGGTGTTTAGAACTGATTTTTATTGTATGGTGTCTAGCTGCATAATTCGTTTCACTTGATACCAGGAAATAAGAAAATCGAACAACTATATAAAAATGTAGCGAAATATTTCACTTTGGGACTAGGAAAAACTATTATTTACAACACAGCCCCACACTCGATATTGAAATGAGAATCCACCTCAGGCTTTATTTTTTCAAGTATTCATGAATTCAAACTGGGCTACATCCAAGGTCAAATTAAGCTTGTAGGCAATCCCTCTTTTTTGGCTGAAGCTGTCAGTCTATTAAAAACTTACTTTATGGCTTAGAGATAATAGATTTAACGGTAGGTATACTGCATACCATATTGTTGAAAATGTAAAGATCATTTAATTTGTTTTTAACTAAACTAACTTTATAATTCATAAGCACAACAATCTGCGAGTCTATCCTAATCTAGACAATTATAAGACTTGCACGAAAAGAGAAGAACGATGAAATTTAATTTGTATTGACACCAAAGTGACAGTCAATTTTTCTGACATATTTTTTTGCTATGGCGTAGAAAACTTAAAAAAATCATTTTCGTACTGTTCTAACTTTTTCGGTTGAATTTAACGTATGGCAATAACTGAGCAATAAAAACCTTATGTTATTGCATCCGCGCCTTTCAAAATTTGACCCACTAAATATTGGATTCGGAATATTCTTATAAGACAGATTTTGACAACTCCTGTCAGCGGCGTGGAAAATCGAGAGCCGTATTGGTTGACAAATCATTTCCTTTATGAAACTATTCATAAATTGGCTACAGCCGGAAATTATTCCTGGAGCTAAGTAATGTTTGACAGTTCACGTCATTCATGGGCCTTTTTGTTTTTGTAAATAAATTGTAAACATCAGAAGAAGGATATCTTTCCCGAATAAAATTCTGGTAAGTATTATTTTCCCGCAGGAAAAAAATAAAACTTTTCAAAGAAAGAGACAGAAATCTAGAAATCTAGAAATCTCCAAAGTAAGTAGTGAAGAAAATACCTACTTGTGTTGTGTAAATAATAATGAGCAGCTTCCTATATTTCTTGTAAAGTAGGTCTTATACCATGTTCCCACCAACGTGATTTAGCTAAATTTAATCTCATAAATTATGTGATTTATCATATATTTTCGTGATTAATATTTACGTGATTTATACGTGTTTAAATTTTAATTACGTGTCTGTCATCGCAAATACACACAAAATAATATCAAATATACCTGTTATTAACTTTATTCAGCAAACGAAAACAAAAAAAAAACTGTCAAAAAAATTATTTCAAATTCAATTTTCTAATTTTGTTCGTGTTTCGGTGAGTTTTTGATATTTTTATTAATTACATACAATCAAAAATTGTTTTAGTCTTGGCAGGTATGGCAAGAAAACAGAAACAACAAAGAAGTATCTCACAATATTGAAATTTGGACACCTAATGCCAAAGTTGACAAAAATGTCACAATAAATCATGAAAAGTTCGGTGGAGCGTTTCGTGATTTATAAATCACTTTGGCTAAATCACATTGGTGCGAACATGGTATAACATAGTTAAATGTTGATTTAAGAAGAATTTTAAAAAGGAAAAGGAAAAAGAGGCAAACGTTTAAGTTATAATGCCAAAGGGCTAATTCATAGCAGCCAGTGCCGTAGCCAGGATTTTGTTTCCGGGCGGGCTTGCTTCCAAATCTTACGACGAATTCTCTAAACAAAACAATTATAGGGGTATTCGCGATTCGGTGTACAGACGTAGAAAATTGCGAAATATTTTTTTTTTGTCAGTTCGTGAACACGCTTTTTCTCATCTCTTCTCTGAAACGAGTGACAGATCCAGTTTGACAATTGACATTATGTTTTGAAAAAACTTTTAATTTTTCCTGAGACTGAAAAATTTGCTTTTAATTGTTAATTATGCCGAATAATGGAAAGAGTAAAGACGAAGATGATATCATGAAAAATCTCTTTCTCTGTCCATTTTTTGACTGGATTTTTCCTTCGGTGGCGCTTACGTTATTGTGAATTCTCTTCTTTTTTTTTCCCCGATAGCTACACACAGGAACTGACAATTTTGCGAATTCTATCAACTTTACAAGGCTACACTTTACTCTGTTGTATTTTTCGGTTGCAATAGGGTCAGAGTGCAAAAGTGTAGCGAAATTTTAGTCAGTATATTTTGTTGTTGTAGTGCGGAAAAAAGTTGCACCTTCGCACTTTCGCAATAATACAAGGTCAGTTGCATCAGATCGTGAATACCCCTTATATATATTCCAATTCATTGATTTATATTATTTTTTATTATTATATTATTTTACACACGTTTTTTTTTGACATGAGATCAATCACTTTATCTGGATCCACATTAATATCCGAATGAACAGATACCATAGGAAGTAAGCTGAAACTTGCATTCCCCATAACGCTTTGAGACACGGTTTTAATCAATTTCATAGTTGAAAATGTTCTTTCAACACTAGCTGTGGTCACTGGAAGCGTGGCCAAAGCCATAAGCACGAAGTTTATGAAATTTCAAAACATCAGTCGAAGAATCACTCGACGAAATTTTTTCGCACGAAAGAACGTACTCAGCCTTCACACCTGACAGTTAAATTGCATTATCAAAGTAACATGTTAGCTTTTCGATTTCGTTCACTAGCTCAATTGCAGCAAAACCTGGGAGAAGGGCTTGAAACGATGGTAGAATGTCTTCGTTGACGATGAATCTGTCCGTAAGATTTATTTATGAATCTATGCAAGGAATCAGTATAGACACTCTAAAATAGGCTTCAATAGGAGAGGTTTCTGGATTGGAACGTATTGTCTGTTTCAATGAAGTTCTTGGAGCTCTGAATTCAACTTCAAATAAGTCCTCGGCAAGTTGGGATACGTATTGAAAAGCCTCTCAGAAAGAATCGTCGGCACTTTATCTGATGTTCTTAAGAGAATTCAAAACTTCTTTTGTGCGGTCAATAAGAGATCTAAGAAAGTTTTAGTTTTTTTGTTTTTGAAGTATAACTTCTTTAGGCACACTTGACTTCGGGGGTAAGCTGGTGAATGCGTCACAAAAACGTTACGGAAATCGCGAACGGAAGCTGAGAGGCAGATATAAGTTAGTGAAGATAGAAAGAGATGGAGTTATGTTTCGTTTCGTATATCTAAGCCACAGCCCACAGTGCAGCAGTGATACCAGATCGGGTGATTTTTATGCCTTTTTGCGGGATTTTCTCACTTATAATAAGCTAAAAGGTACGAAGGGATTTTTCAGACCTCATAGTACAAAAAGAAAAGGATTTTAATTTTTGGTCAATTTTTGTTCCTAATTGCTCATTTCATTAAAATAAAACTACGGTCAAATTAAATATTTTCATGTTTAGAAAATTGTCATTCAAAATATCTGAATGCTTTCCTTTTCTGTTTTTTTATTTCCCTAAACTGTTTCTAAAATGACAAATCCGTCAATGAATTCACGAGTACATATTTCTTAAAAAAATATATTTATTTATTTTGTAAGCATTGGAATGAATGCAAAATGTGTCATTTTAGTATGAAAAATCAAGAATAATGAGACTTGAAACCGAGATAAAATTTCAAATAATTCATAAGATATTTATTTGATGTGGAATATTATTTTCATTTAAATGCCGAATGCAATTTTATGTTCCTTTTTGTAGCGTTTTAAAAATATGTAAGATGTACCTAAATTTCTATTTTTGTATTAAGGGATTTTTTGGGGATAACCGTGGGAATGTTGGAACTTCAAGGAGAATCTAACTCAAAATATCGCAAAATAAAAAAATTCCACTAGACCTATGCAAGTTCACTTCTTAAATACATAATCTCAAAATATTCCACCCTTTTCATGTAGGTATATTCCTTGCACATGCACTTACATTTAACAAAAGAATCTAGTTCAAAAATCTCAAAATGAAATCTCCTGGGTGATGTGGAAAAGACTTATTCATGTGTGCAAATATGAAAAAGGGGCGCTTTCTGTAAATCTTGCACAGGCCGCTAGTTTGGCTGGAGCCGCCACTGCGCACCGCACACATTTTCTTTCTCTATTTCTTTCATAATCAGTTATTTTTCGTATATACAGACACAGGTCACGCCCATTGCACGGTTGCCACTTTGGTATTTTTTTTATCCAAATTTGGTAATGTTTTTTTTTTGCTTTTTGAGTTTCGGTAATTTGGTAATTTTTATCTGGTTATGGTAACTTTTTGAGCAGATGTACCAAGAATGCGAACTCGATATCAACTCATTTAAATGCTACCTTACTGTTTCTGAGTGAACGCATTGCATTATTTGCATATGCGTCATCACCATCCATATAAACCTGTTTTATTCATTATTAAAAAAATTACCGAATGCACTCATTTTCTTCTTTTGACAGATGGTAAACTTCGAAATATTTTCTGTTTCTGTTTATAACTTCTTTGAGATATGGATAGGTTAATTAATCATATTATTTATATACAGACATAAGACTCTAATTTGTTAAAGTTTTGTTAAAAGAAAAAAGGATCGAAAATGATAGATGATCCCATGCCTTCTAGCAGCTGGTAATTTTGTGCAGAACGTTGTTTAGTTGTTTTAAGACTGACAAAGTACCTACTACGTTCCTTATTGAATTGAAAAGTCTTGTGTTTTATAAAAGTTTTTTTTTTTAAGCCAGCAGTTATTTTAAAAATTAAAAAAAATAATTTGATTTTTTTGTGGCCTTTTGTCTGTATCACACTGTAGGAGCAAGAGACAGCAGTTCGCGCACACATTTTCTTTTTCTCTTCCTCTCATAGCCAGTGTATATAATGTCTCAGTCAGTATTTCGTTTGCGAGTACATACAATCAGTGTTAGCGGCGCCGACAACCGCAGATTGTAACACTGCTATGATTATTTTTTGGTACTAGAAAATTTTAATAAAAGACGATATACTAGAGCGGTATTTTTTGTGCTTTTTCCCTTTATCCCACGGAAGGCTTTTCGGATATCGCAATTACCACCAAATGGGATAAATCCCACGATATTATAACACTACATACAATCATATAGAATTATGGATGGAGCTAAAGAAGTTTTTTTTGATAGCAGCGACATCTTACGTTTCATATAGGTATCTGTGGCTGAATACCTAATGAATGCTTGGATCAACACTGTTGAATGAAAGTACAGTTTCTTACGTGCACATATATTAAATAGCTTGTAAGGAATGCTTCTATTTTAAAGTAGACAACGTATTCCTTCTGATCCAGAACACACTGTAGAAGTATGAGGCCTTTATGATTCAAAGCAACCATTGTGGTATAATTTAATTTGGTTGCAAGAATTTCCAACCCACATCAACTGAAACCCTTCACTGTTATTCCGCTGTAAATAAGACAACACCTCAATCCGCTATTCGCTCTAATTGTATTATTCACTGAAATTAATTAGAAGTTTAAACCAAAGGGTTGCACCCCTCAAATTGCATGAAATGCTATATACCCTCTGTTGATGCTGTTTCTGTTTTTGTTTCAGTCCCAATCCCAATCCAATATCCCAGCTTGATGTGGAAAGGAAAATCCCCCACCCCCCGGATACTTCTTTTGAAAACCGTGCGAGGCAAAACACAAGATTTAATGATTCCACATGGCGAACACGAGTCTTGCACGAGTATCTCACTACCTAGTATCTACTCCCCTATGAACTGGTGAGGTACTACCTACACACACTCGCGTATATACCTACGAGTAGTTTAAGATTTGGACTAAGAAATAGTTTTCCGCAAAAATTCCATCGGACTTGAGAACAAATTGCTCTCACGGGAAAAGAGGTTAACATTGTAAAGTGTACTTAGTGAAGTACCGTACTGCTGTATACAACACATACATAAATTTATATGCACTTTTTCAACATGCTCACAATTTGGCACACTTGTCCTTGGTCGTTGCTTTTCTAGACTTTGGCCGGCTGGGGGATGGAGGATTTTATTTGAGTTTAATGTTTGCTGTGTGCTAAGCCACTTGACGTTGATATAAATGTGTACCTTCCTCCCCTGCACGGCTATATGCGAATACTTGGCTTAACTTGAGCTGCTATATACGTTTGTGTTAGTTTTGCTGGCTCCTGCACCAAGGGTAGTAAATAATGAATTCACAAAGGAATTGGAGCGTTACTCGTTACTATGGTGCGACACAATTTGCGGCAATAACACTTGTTAACTTGACATTGGCGCTATGCCAGGCTGTGTGTCCTGCGGTAAAGATTCAAACCTGTTGCCTCCTTTATCTTATTATCTCATTATCTCTGTACCTATTAATAAATTAAAGTGTTATGCCGTGACAAGGGTAAAGTTAAGGAGTGATTTCGCATTACTGGTAATCCTATTTGTTGGACGGGGAGGAGGGGAAGAGGGCTCAGACAAAGTATTCCTTGTTGTTTATCAAAGTCGTTGACAGGAAATTACTTGCATTCTGCTGTTTGTCGTTTCCTTTATTTTATACTGTACAGTCACCGAGTACACATTGTTCGGGGGGGGGGGGGGGGGGGGGGGGGGGGGGGCTGCAACACGGTCGTCCTTTCGCGACGTTAATGCTCGTGAGTAGTTGAAGAGACTCACATTCATTCGCGTTTGAAGTGTAATTGTTTTTAGCAGGTGCTCTTCCGTCTGATTGATTTGATGCTGTCATTGTGTGGATTTTGTAGCAGCTACACAGTGTTTTCAATTTACAAAGATAAATGGATTTTCTTAGGTGGATGTGCGCATTTATTTCTATGCAGGATGATGTGTGTAATTTCTTGTTAACTTATTTTCGTACACCTATTAGAGCATGAACTTTATTTAAGCAGAAGCCTCTAATTGTTGCTGTCTTAAATTGTTTATATTTTAGAGCTGTCCGCCGTCAATTGTGTCTAATAGTTCTGTATTTTCTAAGGACCTGGTGTTCTCTGCGCGAGTTACGTGTATGCCAACGCCAGCACCTTTGCCAGTGCTTGGCGACCAATATGACACGTTTATCCGGTCAATTTCCTACAATTTTATGTAGTCCATTCAAAATGTTAACATTCGCAGAAAAATGTAAAATCGCTGACACTATATGTCTACCGATTAAAAATGCGAATAATGTAAGCCTATAAATAAAGGTGAACTGCACACTCTGTGTGTATTATCCTGGCATATGTGGTAAATAAAGTTTCTGTTGTTCTAAAATTGAATTTGAGTTTTTTTAATCTGGCTTGGCACGGGTCATTTCAGTCGCGCGCTAGCTGTGCTTGCTAATGTTGTTTCTGAAGCTCGACTAGAATATTTCCTCTTTGATTTGTTCCCAAGATGGGATGTTTCATTTCATAAAATCCTAGAGATTTTCATTTTTAAAAATTAATTTAGTACACTTCAGGCGACTTAAGTACCCTTTTAGATGGAAAAGAACAACCCTACCTTCCCTCGCTTGGTTCATTGGTTTTGTGAAAACATCATCATAAGCTTTAGAAGTTCCAACTTCTTTCACAGATGATGACATACCTATCCATTTAGAAATCGGTATACGAGTACATATTCAACTTTCGGCGAAGGTATATAAATTATGGCCTCATCTACGTTATGCAACAAAAACACCTCGGAGGGAGTTTGTTCCTGGAATATTGGAGCCCGGAGCGGAAAGTGAGTTACCTACCTTAAAAACTCCCTCATTACCACAGATTCTGCAAAGTTCTTCTTAAGTCAGCTGTTTTTTGGGTACTGAAGATTTAACCATCAGCCCATCGCTGTTATGATTGCTTTTACAGTTGTATGTCAAGCAATTGCTAACAAGGCTTTTGACAGCTTTCTAAGACAAATTGAACAATTTAATAGCGGAACCCGAGTCAACAATTTGTAGCCGAAACCGAGTCAACTGTGGGATGGAAGGGAACATTAAAAATGGTAAAATTTTCAGCTTTCAGAAGTGCAACAGTTTTTCTGAATAAATGCGCAGATTTTGGAAGAAACACTCGATTAAGTGTGAGTGAGAAATTGCTTTCTTCAAGTTAAATGAGTTTTTTTTTCGTAATTTTTCTACCTCTTGGTAGTTTTCTCACATTTTGATGCTGTCTTAGTGAGTGAATTTTCTTAGAAAGACACTAAAATGTACTCCTTTTTTTTTAAAATATTCACTAAGCGGGTTACTTTTGTATAGAAAAATCCCAGGCACGCATTGAATGATTTTTTTCATAATGATGTCTATGGCGGATTCTTACTTTAGTAACAGGTCCGAATAGATATCCTGGGCCATTCTCCTCATAACCATTCGTTTTGTGTGAGTTAACTTTTTTGGGACTAATAAAAGGGACCTACAATTTTATGACGAGTCCGAAAAGCTAAATTGAGAAGTTTTTACATGAGTGTTATACTCCCGGGTATTTGTCCGACGTTTGCGAATGAAAAAAAAACCTTAACGTGTCCGAGTATCAAACTTGAGACTCAGTAGTCCAGCATACTAACCGCTGAGCCACTGCACCCTTACGATAACTACCTGACATCATTTTTTTAACGGAAATTACTGACTTTAGTGGGTTACTAAGATTACATAAATGGAAAATGCAAAATGAAAATTTCAAGACGCGAACAAAGTTGTGCTTCGTTTTGCAATAAAGGCTCATGCAAAAATCTATGCAAATCTTAATAAGTAAGCTGTCGCTACAACGAAATCGTTTCAAGAACACAGCTTTCCGTTCTACTTGAAGAGTGGTTTAATCTTCTCATATCGAATTTTCATACAGCAAAAATATTTCTTTACAACGAACAAGTTTTACAATTTTACAGCTTAAAATCGAACTGTCATGTTCTTTTGTTGTCTTATACCAATTTTTTTTATAATTGACTGTTTCACGGATTAGTAAGATTTAGAGCTGATAAAAAAGTTAAACATAGGGTAAATGCGGGAGAGATGCCGATTTCGGAGACATGCCGCACCTATCCAAAATCATATTAATAGTGAATATCGCGAGTCTTTTTGTTATACCTCCAGAGGAAGTTGGACCAGTGAAGCTTTACAAGAAGCAAGAAAAGGCGTTGAAGGTGGAATGTCCCTGAGAAAAGCTGAGAAAATGTATGGTGTTTCAGCTAGAACCCTTAAAGTAAGGAAACTTTCAAAAGAAATCTCTTCGAACGATGGGTAACAATTACCTATACTACTGAGGATATTTGCTATAATTTTTTATAACTGTTAAAAGGGGTACTGTAGATAATGATGGTATTCGAAGTTGAGCTTTTGAAAATGGCTGTTAAAAAAAAATAAATATAACAAGTAAAAGGATTGAGGCAATATTGTTGATCCCAATTCCTGTGCAGAATGCTGGAAAAATTATTTTTCAACTACAAAAAAGAAAATGGCTGCACGAAAACTCAACAATTTAAAAGAAAACCAAATTTAATCTTTTGTGCTGACTGTGGTAGGGACGAGGAACGTAAAAAACATGTTCCATATACAGAATGAGGCTCGAAACGTAATGCGGCATCTCTCCCCTACTGGCTTGGAGAGATATTTTATATTATAATTAATAGTATAATTTATTTTTCAATAATATTTATTTAAACAATAAGATTTTTATAAGTTTATTCCCTTTTAATTGTAGAATGTAAATTTATTGTTAAGTTTTGTAAAAGAAAGAAAGTTTTTTTTTTTGTTTTTAACAAAACATTCGACCTCCCTAATGAAGGCCAATAAGTCCTTAGTAGCAGAGTGCGCTATATCTGGTGTACGAGTCTCTCTATTAAAGACACGTTTTCTTCACGTCACAGAAGATGTGTTTGGAGCATTCGACATCCTCCAGACAGAATCTGCATTCTGTTTCCGGACAATGACCTGTGAGGAAGCCCACTAGCTTTCTTATATTATCCTTACTGAGTCTAAGGATTTCCTTATAGGAGTAGGGCTTAATTAATCGTTTCGATTGTCTTAGACCAGGGACATGTTCCCAGTGTTCAAGACGAAGCTGGTTTTCCCAATCGTTAATTTCCCTTAGCACAGTAGTCCAATTGACTGTGCAGTAGGGTTCTGCTCCACAGAGAAGAGATTCGGAACCAGCCCTAGCTAGTTTATCTGCATGTTCATTGCCTGCAATACCCTGAGACCCGGCACCCAGCCAAGTCTAACCTAGTTGTGTGTTGGCTAGGGCTCGCAGAGCAACGTGACAGCATTTAACTGTTTTGGAGTCCATTGTATTGGACTCTAAAGCTTGTATAGCTGCCTGACTGTCTGAGAAGATTTGAATGATTGCGCCTTTCATAACTTTTTTGGATATTAGATCAGCGCAAATGTCGATCGCATGGATTTCCGCTTGAAAAACCGTGGGACACATTCATATTATAATCTTAATACAGCGCAGTAAGTTTTTTGTTTGCATTTTGTTTTCATTATTGTTACAACTACTAGATAGCCTAGCCTAAACTATTATACATTTGAGCAAGAGGGGTTTCCCTGCTGAATATGTCATACTAAAGGTAGAGTTACACTTGGGCTAACACAGCTAAAATTTAATTTATTCAACTGATTTAGTAGTTTTGTGTCTGTGTAAGACAGCACCACCTATCGGGTCCAAAACTATCATATCTTTCAAGTTGCAACCAGCCATACACACCCAAAAAATTCCATTGAAATCAGTTGAGTGGCTTAGGAGATCGACAACAGCACCCGCAGCGCCAAATTTGACACTTTTTCCATGAAAAAGGGGAAAACTAAAAAAAAAGTTTATAAAATCAAAAACCTCTTTGAAACTTAGATTGCTTAAAAGTAAAATTTAAACGCATTCCCATTACAAATAAATTCCAAAGTTTACGCAGAATGAGATGTTCAAGCTAAATATGAAAGAAAACAGCCCATCGAACGTCTACGTGAGAATTTTTGTGTGTCTGAATGCATTCACTCGATTTGACGTTTTGTCTAATAGAAAAGAAAATCATTTCAAATTCAAATTCCATGTAAAAATAAAGGCAAATTTCACTTAGGGGAAAAATAGTGGGAACTTTTTTCGATTTTAGGGGAGAATTATTACCTTTGCTGATAAAACAAGGGGAAAACTGTTTCAAGTGCTAATAAATGTTTCACATCAAAAATGTCAAAAATCAATTCTGTGTTGCAATGTAATTTTGTCGTCCCGTATGAATTCGCTATTGAAGAGTTTGGCTATGCCTGCCTATTTTTTGGAACATTTAACACTTGCCACCATTTTTGTTAATTAACACAAATGTCACAAGCTACATATATGTTCAGCACATTGATTGCAAATTGCAATGTGTAAAATATTTACTTTTTATTTTGTGAATTAAAATAAAAAAACAAATAAGGCTCAGAATGCCACTGAATTTAAATCGCCATCTATCCATTGACGCGAGAAATTAAAAAGCATTCCACACTTTTGATTTATATATAATTTTAACCTGTGAACTTGTTCATACTTTATATGCAGGGGATTTGAGTCATCTTTATGTAACAGAAAGATTATTTTTTCATTAATTTGAATAGCTTTGTAATGCTTCTAATTCATCCAATAATATTACGAACTACAGATAACCGGTCTTACGAATAATCATATTTAATCTTCACACTAAATATTTTGTAGGTAACAATGGGTAATTTTATTTGGAAAATGTCCCCATTGTGAGTTCGTTAAATCTCATTTCGCGCTATATCTGTCTGGAAACTGCAAACAGTGAAGTAGCGCTCTGTATCTCTTTTCAATATAACCTTTTATAAGCAGAACGAGCAACTACTTGGCTGTAGAAAGCAGAGAACAAAGACGTAACAAGTTTATCGTGAAAATTAATTAAAACGAAGTACATGTACAAATGAATTAACGAAGTATATTTTTTAATTAAAAGAGTTGACACTTCAAAAAAGACTTCATAAGAACTATTAGGAATCAGTATGTTCCTTAGGAATTGGGGCATCGTTTTTCCTATTTTCCACGAAGTAAGTCCCAAATGTATTTTCTCCCAAGTTATTTGAAATAAATGAACGCAGTCATGCTTTCCCCTTTCCCGCATTTGGCATTTAGTTCACTTGGAATTAATAAAAATGCACTACATGCTTTCTCCCAAACTTCTAAGCTAAATCCCTCTGCAAAATTGGTGGCAGTTATTTTAATTTGGCTACTGATGATGAGAGTTAGTCCTTTTTGGGACTTAGTTTGTACTCCATAGTTGATCTGTTTGCCATGTGAATCAATAGACTTAGAAAGATGTAAGGTTTTCCAACCTCTCAATTTTACAGATTTCTATAAATATTTTCAACATACATGTTTGTTCGTAAATTACTTCAACTATGAGACCAAACGCCGCCAAAAATAAGTTGAAAGAAGTATTCAAACAGAGACAGAAGTCAATGCAAATGATTTTTGTCAGAGTAACTACCTTTCCACTTGTAGCTCTCCGCTATAAGAAAGCAAACTTTCGGGGGGTCTTCTTCGAAGAACTTGAAGTAAGTAATTGCCGATATGGATGTCAAAAAAATGCTTAAATTCTTTAAAAACACAAAATGGTTTGTAGAGTGCTAGACTTAATTTCTTGACCACTTCCGAATGAACTAGAAAAAAATCGTCATTAATATAGAAATGGTTAACGAGAGGAATTGGAACAGCAGCTTTCAAGCTCGTGTCACTCAACAATTCCAAAGCAAGATGGACCAATTTTTCAGTAGACCAAGAAGCTATCGCCAAAGTCTTGCAAGTACCACGAAATAATAATAATAAAACACCAGACCATCTCTGCATAAATACAAAAAGCACATGAAATGTCCATGGCCTTGTGTCCGTTCGCATTTGTAAATAAAAATCCATTTTAAGGCCTAAAGCCAACTCCCATTCGAATCCTTCTAATTTGATTCACCACCAATGATGCGGCAAGTTCCTACACTGTTCAGACAGCATCGTTGTAAATTTTTAATGAACTTGTATCGATTGATGGGAGTTGAACCTATACAACAATGCACGATTGATATCCTTTTCAATGTTATTGACAGATGGTTACTTATAGCTTCCAGGCAAAACGAGTGCTTCGTTGAGTCGGCAGTATTGCAAACGATGTACGGGTGGACTTAACATTTTACTATCCTATTAGGAAATTTTGATATTCTACTGATGTGTTGAGATTTCATGAATTTGAGTCGAATCACATCACAACTCGACGGGAAGTTGTCTTATGCAAATCATAATTAAATCGAATTTATGTCTGTATAAATAATTTAAAGGATTTCCAATTACATAGGATTTGTTGTTATTTTATGAACAATTGGCGGGAACTGAATGGGGCTCCAAAGAGTGGCTGTTGGCAGCATATGTTTCACGAGATGACAAGTCCTTAAGAAAGCTTTTTTTATAGTGTACTTGTGTATAGATTTTTTTCAAAGAAATTGGAAAGAAGAAGTGTATTCTACTAGAAGAAGCAGAAGTTTCTGCTTGAAGTTCGCTAAGCGGAAACAAAAACAACTGAATAAATAAGAAGAACAACGAAAAACTCTGAGTGGGTTTGAGTTTATGTTGTCCTGATTCATTATACCAAATTTTACTGGATTGTTGTAGCAGCTGGATGTAGTTCAAAACAGGTGCAGGTACTCAAGATACAAATTGACATTTTGAAAACACTGAAAAGTGTACAGACTGTTTTCCAGCTCTTGCATTTTTAAAGAACACATCAACCGAATCTCTACAATGAAAATTCAGCATATAAAGGGTCATTTTTTAAGAGGTTTAGAACTTTTTTTAAAAAAAAAACACAAAAAATTCGAAAAAATGAATGAAATATTTATTTGAATCGATAGTTTGAACCTTGCAATTTAATGTTTAAAGATAATTTCATGCAAATGTTGACCGCGGCTGCGTCTCAGGTAGCCCATCCGCTGAGTCCAATTTTGGCATACTCTTTCACACATATCGGCCGGTATCTCACGAATGAATGCATGGATGTTGGCTTCCAGTGCGTCAATCGAAGCGGGCTTGTCCCTATACACATTAGCCTTGGCATACCCCCACAAAAGATAGTCTAATGGTGTCAAATCGCACGATCTAGGCGGCCAATTGACCGGCCCGAAACGTGAAATTAACTGTTCACCAAACTCGCCTCGCAATTGCGCCATTGTTTCGCGTGCTGTGTGGCATGTGGCACCGTCTTGTTGAAACCACATATCATGCAAGTCAAGAACTTCCATTTCGGGCAAAAAAAAGTTTGTTATCATCGCTCGGTAGCGTTCACCATTGACAGTAACGCTGCGATTCGCATCATCTTTGAAGAAATATGGCCCAATAATGCCGCCGGCCCATAAACCGCACCAAACAGTGGCTTTTTCGGGATGCATTGGTAGCTGTTGCAATGCTTCTGGCTGATCTTCACTCCAAATGCGGCAATTTTGCTTATTTACGTACCCATTCAACCAAAAATGAGCCTCATCGCTGAACACAATTTTTCGATAAAAAAGCGAAAAAGAACATTTCGAACCGAGCACGAATTTTGATAGTAAAATTCAATAATTTGCAAGCGTTGTTCATTTGTAAGACGATCCATGGTTAAATTGCAAACCAAACTGAAGCTGTTTGACAGTGACACAAGGTACTAAACACACGTCAGCTGTCAAAACCAGTGTTGCCAAAACCAAACCAGCTAAAAAATCACCCTTTAGATTCAGCGTAGATTTAAAAACTACTCTCTAGTTTTCTCAGTCCCATTGCTAAATGTCGCGTTGGAAACAAAGGATATAAATGTTAAATTGAAATTCGGTGGCCAAAAGCGGAGATCTAAGCAGATAGCATTTGACGAATTCCTCCTAGTTCCGAGCTTCGAAATTTGAATTTGAAAAGTGGCAGACTGGCGAAGCAAATGAATACGAATTTAACGGGTTGGGGTCAAAATTCTTTATGGGTCAAAATTCTTTTTACAAAATTCTGCTTTACAAAATTCTGCAAATAATAAAAAAAAGGTTTGGAAAATGTTTAAAAACGCACGCTTTTTAATATTTTCCAAATCTTTTTTATTGTTTGCAGAATTTTGTTTTTTTTTTTAAAGCGCGCTTTGAACATTTTCCAAACCTTTTTTTATTGTTTACAAAATTTTGTAAGGTAGAGAGATGGAGAGAACGTTTTTTTTCTAATTTTAACTCCTTTTGGGATGAAAATAAAAAATGTTGTGGGTATTTTTTTTATAATGCGGAAATGAAGTATAGAAAGAAAACAAATGAAATTATAATAAATAAAAGTTGTAATTTCTGACTGCTTCATATCTTTTTTTAATTAAATTTCGCATTATTGCTTTTTTTTTTAATAGATATTGTTTTTTTGTTATTAAAATTGTTTGTCAAAATTTAATGTATTTTTTCTTGTTTCTTTTTAATTTTAGCTTTATTTTAATTTTAAAATTAAAAGTGAAGCGAGCGGGGTGCTTGCGGGTGTATCGTGTGTATGGTAGGAGTGTATGTAGAGCCGTCGGCGACGAAGACGACCAGAGCCAGGCGACCAATGAATTGTTCAGCCTGTCTACTGTTCTATATAAAAACGCAGAGTAGATCTTCCCGTTGACGTAATCAGCGACGATGATGAGCAGAGCCAGGCGACCAAGAAATTGTTCAGCCTGTCTACTGTTAAGCAATTTGATAAAAATGAAAAAAAGGAGACTCCAACTATTAGTTGTGTGTTCAGCTTTTGACTTTATTTACCAGACTGCAACTTAGGCTAATTCGTGTGGGCTTTTTATACACAAAATAGTAACGGTCACTTGCGTATTGTTTTTTATTGTCCCGTTGCGTTAGTTCTATTTTGTGTGTAAACAACTACACGTTACAATTTTACTTTTTAAATTATTTTTACAGAGTGATTGAATTCAACTTTTTTTTATTGTATTTTAAATAAGATAATAATATAAGTAAACAAATTATTGAAGTGAATAAAAAATTAATGGATGAAATGAATCAAAATAATGGTTGATGTAATGATGACTGTTACAAAAGTAAATAATTTTTATGTTTTATAAATTTAAAATTGTTTTATTTTTATATTTTTTTCTTTTTTTCTCGTCGTTTACATTTGTTAGTTGGAAAAAAGCACAATAAGCAGAATTGCTTTCAATTTGAAAATCAGAATTTTGTAAAGCACAATTAAAAAAGGCTGAATTTCGTTGAACAGAATTTCTGTGTGAGAAAACAGAATTTTTTGCAGAGCATAATTTTGAAAGCAGAATTTCGACCGGATCCCGAATATAACATCTCCAGATAAAATTGAAATTCTACCTTATAGGAATAGTTGCGCTCAGAAACGTGCTATGTTAAGGCTATTTTTATTTGTTTAAGAAATTTAAATGGTCGCTGTTTGGAATTCGAAAAAATGAATAAATCAAATACACGAATTCAAAGACGTATCCCGACAGTTCAGACAAAAGCTTACAAAGTGTTGTTATACAGAACGGGACATACTTGTGGAGCAGCCTATATCAACGTGACAACCATTTTAAAGCCCAGTGACAACACGATGTCACTCGAACTGGTTTTCGAGTAGACGTCTCAACGGCGGACAATACGAAATGTACAGTAACATTCACTTTGTAAAACATCTGCTGGTCATTTGAGGTTATATAGTGTCCACTTTACCCAAAAGGTCCACGCGGTATACCTCACTAAAGGTGCGGCGCATAAATAGAAAATAACTTTAATCAAGATGTATTAACACTACTAGGCTACTGGAAGCAGACAGCTAAGAACCGGGCTAGCTGAAGAGGCTTTATATTTTAGGCACCGTTTCACCACGAACGGGAAGAATGGCGATCAAAAGAAGACTGGTTACAGATCGGAATCGACCAAAGGAAGATAGTTAAAGGCTTGATAGATTGGACATCTTTAACATCCTCAAAGAACAGCTATTGTTTGTTGGCGGAAATTTAAATAAGGACGTCGTGAACCCTATGAAGGCTATGAAGAAAAACTTATGAAATACTATGCTTAGCATGCTGAATAAAATTTATCATCAGCTTTATCAGCTCATCACTGGACCCCATTTTCGTCCAGAGAAATCCAGCATTTGATCAGAAAGAGCGTTCATTCTTCAAAAATCGAAAAGCTTGTGGCTCTAGGTTCTGAGCAAGATTGGGTCATCAATAGCTTGTTGACGATCTGAACGCGCTTTAAGACCAGTTTTGTAAATACAGTCGGCACATTCTTGAATGGAGTGAAGCTCAGCTTGGAATACACAGGGGCTTTTGACAAAATGTGATTGATCCGTGCAGACTATTTCTCATACCCAAGTCCATTTGAAAACGACCCGCTTTGGCTGTTTTGTTGGCCATTGCTTACCCGTGTTTGTTAAAGCATTTGATCTTTTTAAGGCGGTCTGTAAGTGCACAGATCAAAAAAATTTCTCTAAGAACGGACAGCAAGGATATTAGTTCCTAGACTTGGACGAGGATCTTGCGTTTATAACAAGCTTGCTAAGATCTGCAAGCTGCCACTATATTTATGTTCATTTATGTGTTAGTCCTAGTAAAACTTCTATAGTAGCTGTGAGACAGCCTTGCATAGATTCGGGAAGATGGAGGCGTTGTACCCTTTAAAACTTTTTTGTAAGCAATGGCGGATTACCCACGCAGGAAGATTAGCCAATGCTATGGGCCCTGCATATTTTCGGATCCGCGCACCAACCCTTTCTGACCGTAACAATGTGTCTATTTAACCAAAAGCCTCTCAATAACCTCACTTTAAAAAATATTGAACACGATTTACTTAAAGAAGTCGAACAGTTTTATTTTTAAATTGGCCCAAAATAAGTCCAGAACATTTTGTTTGTAACAGTTTGGTTTCTTTAATAGCATAACCTTCATAAACTTTGAATCAATCCAAGGGCCCCTTGATCGAATTTTCTGCAGGCCCGGCCCTGGCTTATTCCGGCACTGTTTGTACTATGTAATTATTGTTTTGCTTAGAACCTTTAAAGAAATCCCCCAGTTTATACCACTCGTTTGCTTACCTGTAGATACCTAATTGTCTTTGTAAGAATTGCTTTTGAAGCTTTCGTTAAGGATTTCGGGCTACAAAATATTCGACATCGTCGGAGTACTCAACCGTCGATCAGAAAATATTCCATTATTTGTAAAGGAAACTATAACAGGCTTCTTGGGATTGATGGAAACAAATGATGCATTCTGGACTTGACTTGACTTTGTTTCTGTTGATAACGATGGCCAAGTAATCAGTTCTGTAGACAATGAACTTCGAAATATTTTCTGTTTATAACTTCATTTAGATATTGATAGGTTAGTTAATCATATTATTTATTTGCAGACATAAAAATCAAATTTGTTAAAGGTTTGTTATAAGAAAATAAATGCTCGGAAATGGTATATGATCCCATGCCTTCTAGCAGCTGGTAATTTTGTGCACAACGTTGTTGACGTTGTTTAATGGCGTAGACTGACAAAATTCCCACTACGTTCCTTACTGAGTCTTATGTTTTTTAAATGTTTGTTTTTAAATAAGCAATTTTAAAAATCAAATAAAATAATTTGACTTTAGAAAATCATGCTTTTGGTCGGCAAAAGTATTTAAAGTTGATATTACTATTACGTTAGTAAGTTAAGTCTTATTTATTTTATTTTATAAAGTGGTCGTTCACCCTGAAAAAAAAATTGTACTGCCAACAAATTTTCGTTGGTTAAAATGAACCCAAATATGAAAACCTTTGATTCAAGAATGAAATTGTTGGCAATGATGTAATAAAATACTTATGGAGAGTGTATTATTCTTACGCTGAATATTCTTGAAAACATAAAAACGAGTTCATGCTAACAAGAATAATATTTGAACCAAGAACTTTTAACTGTACACTTTTCTTTTCTCTGATGATTAAGCAAATGGAAGTTTTTACACTGTCATGCCGTTTTTTTATATTATGTTCGTAAATCAGAGAAAAGTCTTAGAACAGTGATAAGGCATTTTCATATTGGCTCAAGACTATAATGCTCTTTGTGATTTATCAACGTCTCCAGATTTTTGGTAAATTTTATCTTGGCTTGGTAACTTTTTTTCCCAATTTTTGTAGCTAATTTTTTTGCAAGTGGCAACCGTGACTATGGATACACGAGTCGTGTTGCCGAAAGTACTCCCATAGGAGTATTGTACCACTTTCCACACCTCCGTACTCCCTACTTTCACACTCGTTCTCCCATTTTCTTTAAATACCTAAAATGTTTTACACTTGCAGCAAAGTGTAATTTCAACCTTAATAAATTTAATTTTAATTCACTTTAAATTTACTGCAAATTTGGCAGCACTTTGATGTTCCAAACTGTCGTCAAAAAGAGAATTAACCTCTTTCTAACTTGTTTTTGTTTTTCGTTGGCTTCATGCAATTTTCATCTGTAAGTTCCGTAATTATTTTATTGTTATCTGAGATTGTCGTTTGGTGCATAGACAAATCATCCTGAGACTCCCAACTTCGGCCGATTTTCTATTACTTACCGAATTGTCAAATGGTTAAAAATAAAAACACTTTGACCAAACCTTTATAAGTTCTTTAAGAAAAATGTACACATGAAATCGATCTTAATGATACCGAAAAGAGGTAAATACATAACCATGGTTGTTCTCACATGTTTCTTATATTTAAAAAATCTCCTGTAGATAGTGTAGACCAAGCATATCAAATTATTCGCCTTTTAAAAAATCCCACGCAAATGTACCGTGAAGGATGATTGAGTGATTTTGCGTTTCTTAAGGAAATCCACAAAAAACAATTCTGTTCGTCTTGTAATATGAAACTTACAAGCAACAAACAGCATATAGAAAGACATAAGAAATCAAAAAGCTATCTGCCATACAGATTTTTTATAATTGAAAAGATATTTACAAACATGCTTTTGTTAACAATTAGAATTAATAATTTGTTTATTTATGCTTTGTTTTTTTTCAACCGAACTTTTTTTTTAAATAAAGTTAAAACAAAACTATTTTGTACCCACATTTATTTTTGAAGATTTAAAAATGTCTGTACTACTATTTTTTTCCAAATACTCCCCATTTTTGGCTGCAGTACTAGCTTATAACATTCTCTCTGGCAACGCTATGCACGACTTCATTGCGCAACAAAATTGCCCAGCCAAACCCTAAGTCTATTTAGCACCTTAACAGAAGTCACCAAACCAATTCCGACTGATCCAGCTCGCAGGGAGTGCCGACTGCCGAGTACCCTAAATGTTTCACTTTTGTCAATTCCGTCCCTTTGCGACATCAAATATTAAAATCTATTCTCATATCAGAAAGCTACACCTTTCACACTTCAGTTCGTTATCAATTATTTATGAACTTCCTCAAACGAGTAGATTTCGAGCTGTCTCAAAGGGGGACACTCGTATCCACTTCTGGAAATTTGATTCGTACACCCAGAGCGTGTAAAGTTTTTTTTACCCCCTCCCACAATCTTCCACCCCTTATACGTAGTTCATTCGTTCAAGGATGGAATTGAATTTCATAGGTACACACACGTACACCACTGATTGAGGGCACGCCAGGATATGTGCAATGGGGCGCGATCGTAAAAATATCTATAATGTATTTTTAATGCGTCTCCTTGGGTAGACCTCTCGCATCTGGTTATCTGTGTACTGTAGCTCAAGTCGAATTCTTGAAAATAAGGTATTCTGTGAGTGAGACCGAGTCTGAGTCCTTCTTTATGCCGGCGGTTTATTTTATGGATTGTACATGTTGTTCAACGACTTCTGTGGGTAGTGCCATCAAGTGGCGAATCGATTTTTATCTCTGCTACATAGGTCTTTTCGCTGCTAAGGAAATACATCCAGTGGCTGAATGTATGGCATTGAGTGTTCATAAATTTTAAAGAAGAAAAATTTACGAATCGAACGGATCTGTCCAATGTTTGTCGTTTGCAGCAACTACGTGTGTGTTGGTTGTTGTGTAGCCTTTATCGGTGCGGAACATGTTTTCAATTTAACGAGATACTTTGACGAAATAGCATTACGAGTTTTTAGTTTATACATGTTGCTTTGTGCATTTGGCGTATTACTCTTGCGGGATGACAGGCTTTGTAAATAGTTATTTCTCCCGAGAGGAAAATGAAATGTAGGTACATAAAAACAAGAGAATGAACGAATTTTTCATGCTAGAACATGGGCCTTAACTTTTGTGCTACCTTCGAGGAATTTATTATAAATTATGTCGACAAGAGAATCTGTGTATTTTGGTATTTGGTTGGAATGCTTCCGAAATAAATAAATAAGAGGGGGCGACTAAAGTTATCCACTGTTCTTTTCTGATAGAGGGTTTTACGGGACCTAATTTATTGTGTTTTAGGGGAGCTGCAACTGAAACAATCATCAGAACAACTCTTTTGTTGTGTATATAAAAAAAGTACATAAAATTTGTTTCGTTACGTGAAAACGGTTTTATTTTATGTTGATGTGTATCGAATGTGATTGATGGGTTCGCACAGTAAAATGCTGGCAGTTTTCAATCTGCTTTACAATCGGATTTTTAAAGAGAGCAACAACTCCAAGAAGAACTTTAGGAAAAGTCTTGAGACACACCATGAGTAGATTGGCGAGCTGGCGCTCATAATGAAATGTACTAAATTGGGTTAACTTTACAAGAGCTGTATGCATCATAGTGATGTATAATTAGGTAATAAGTGTACTCTTGTACATACAAAAATATCTTGTCAAAGCGTTGACACAGCGAGCATAAGCGCAAAGCATAAACCATAAACTAAGTATTAAATAGACCGTCAGCTCCCGCGCACCTACCCGATTCCCCCCGCAAATTTTTCAAATAAAATTCTCTCTTAAATTTCATATCTGTGAATACGTGTGAAGCAGCAAAAAAAAGAATTTCAAAAAGGTGGGAGGCAGTGTTCCTGCATTGTGGCATCTCTACCTTTTTGTGGGAATTTAAATTTTTGAAAAACTTTCCTGCGTAAAAGGAAAAAAATGTCTTAATTGTTGGACTATCAATAATCTGTCAGAAAAACAGTCGAACTACATTTCACTATGAATATCAACGCACTAAATGTACATAAAAAAGAGATTTGCCTTAAGCAAAAATTTCTATTATCAAAAAATTATCATTATAATGTTAGCAAACTGCGATTTTTATACTGAAGATTAATTTAATATGATTTTCTCTCCGAACAATACAAATTTTACTTCTAAAAGTATGTATTTTCCATAAAAAATCTAAGGGAATTTGAGTTTAGTGAAAAGGGAAAAATTAACACGCTTCTTGTGAAAAATAAAGTGAGCGTGCTGAGAACACTGACTGAGAGTTAGTGTATTTGGTGAGTTTCTGTCAGCTGATGGATGCGTTCTGAGAGTTTAAGCTCGTTGTTTTATTTCACCACGAAAACATGTAGATGTTCTACAAAATGTATAATAGCGAATGTAATCAACATAAATAAACAAATGAATGTTGTTTGAAATAAAATAAGATATTTTTGTTCCTATAATTATTGCGTCTGTTTTCGTTTGCTGTTTTTGGCGAAAAATTATTTCACCGTGAATGTCCACAGAAAAACGGCAACGAATTTAAAGAGAAGAATTCATTTCGACTATTAAGATTTGAAATAGTATGAGTTTTTTATTATAATCTTTTCATGAAGATTCCGTTCATTAAAAAAAAAAAAATTTATTAGAAAATTTGGAACAATTGACACAAATAATGAAATTACATTTGAAATCAATTGCGTCAGCCGAGAATATGAATAATGTTCATTTTATAATAAAAATAAAAAGTCTAGTAGACACAATCAACGAAAATTTATTTTCTTTAAAATTTACGGGAAAGAACGAAACTCAAAATGTATTTAAGCAAAATTGGAAATAAACATGTTTACTGATTTGTACCTTGATATGTCTCACGCATTTAGGTTTTGCTGCTTACAATTTATTTGCTTTTAATATATACGATTCATAATCATTAGTAATCAAATATTTTTTTATATTAATAAGCGTTTTTTTTTTTATTTTTGTCAATGATTCATATAGTTTATCGATTTCGATTTTTTACAACAAAGATGAAAACATCCCGTACTATATAGATTATCTAGGTAAAATGAAAGAAATCGTATGGTGTGGTGAATTTAGTACCAAATTCTATTAAAACGCATAGGTTAGGTAGGTATACGTATTAAGATTTCTTTCATTTTACCTAGATAATCTATATAGTACGGGATGTTTTCATCTTTGTTGTAAAAAATCGAAATCGATAAACTATATGAATCATTGACAAAAATAAAAAAAAAAACGCTTATAAAAAAATATTTGATTACTAATGATTATGAATCGTATATATTAAAAGCAAATAAATTGTAAGCAGCAAAACCTAAATGCGTGAGACATATCAAGGTACAAATCAGTAAACATGTTTATTTCCAATTTTGCTTAAATACATTTTGAGTTTCGTTCTTTCCCGTAAATTTTAAAGAAAATAAATTTTCGTTGATTGTGTCTACTAGACTTTTTATTTTTATTATAAAATGAACATTATTCATATTCTCGGCTGACGCAATTGATTTCAAATGTAATTTCATTATTTGTGTCAATTGTTCCAAATTTTCTAATAAATTTTTTTTTTTTTAATGAACGGAATCTTCATGAAAAGATTATAACTAAAAACTCATACTATTTCAAATCTTAATAGTCGAAATGAATTCTTCTCTTTAAATTCGTTGCCGTTTTTCTGTGGACATTCACGGTGAAATAATTTTTCGCCAAAAACAGCAAACGAAAACAGACGCAATAATTATAGGAACAAAAATATCTTATTTTATTTCAAACAACATTCATTTGTTTATTTATGTTGATTACATTCGCTATTATACATTTTGTAGAACATCTACATGTTTTCGTGGTGAAATAAAACAACGAACTTAAACTCTCAGAACGCATCCACCAGCTGACAGAAACTCACCAAATACACGAACTCTCAGTCAGTGTTCTCAGCACTCTCTCTTTATTTTTCACACGAAGCGTGTTAATTTTTCCCTTTTCACTAAACTCAAATTCCCTTAGTTTTGTTTATGGAAAAAACATACTTTTAAAAGTAAAATTTGTATTGTTCGGAGAGAAAATCATATTAAATTATTCTTCAGTATAAAAATCGCAGTTTGCTAACATTATAATGATAATTTTTTGATAATAGAAATTTTTGTTTAAGGCAAATCTCTTTTTTATGTTCTATGTTTTTATGTTCGACTGTTTTTCTGCCAGATTATTGATAGTCCAACAATTAAGACATTTTTTCCTCTTACGCAGGAAAGTTTTTCAAAAATTTAAATTCCCACAAAAAGGTAGAGATATGACACATGCAGGAACACTGCTGAGTGTCAGTATTTTATTACTCCTCCCACCTTTTAGAAATCCTTCTTTTGCTGCTTCACACGTATTCACAGATATGAAATTTAAGAGAGAATTTTATTTTAAAAATTTGTGGGGGGAATGGGGTATGTGCGCGGGAGCTGACGGTCTATTTAATACATAGTTTATGGCGCTAAGTTTCGTTGCGCCAACACAGTCACTCTGAAGTCTTTCATAATTTTTAGTGTTCAGGCTAAATTTATAAGTTTGACTTTTTGTGTTTAATGATGAGTTTAATCTATGGCGTTTTTTTCGTAGTTTGTTTTTTATATTGATGCGTTTACCTCACAAACTTATTATTTTTAAATAATATTAAGAGCTAGGTACCGAAATTGAAAAAGCGTAAATTCTTGGTTCCTACAACAAATAAAAAGGAAAATTAAACTTTAGATGAAACGTGAACGCGGAAGTATCTAAATTCCCAGTATTATTGGTAAAATATGCTTCAAAATATAAATTCGCAGACAGTTGCCATACGAAGTAATAATTTTGTTAATTTTGTTTGTGTCATTTTGAACGATTATTTGAATTAATAATGAGAAATGACGGAATTATGTTTATTTTATTTCCCTGTTTTTTTTTTTTGTTTTTATTATTAATATTTAATTGGTATAAATAGATGAATTATTTACCATAGGCAATTTTGTTTTCTACCACTTTTATACCACCTTTTTTTAAGGTTATCTGCCACCGCTTCGTTTTTCTCAAGTCCTATCACTGCCCTCTGTCTCTGATTATTTGTTCATATCATTCTCGTGGTGATGTGTGATTGTGATAATCTTCAGTGATAAACGTGTGCTTTAGCTAATGTCGCCCATTTTACATTTAATTCAAGATTTAGTTCCACTTTTAATAAAGTTTGAAATAATAAAGCTCATAATTTTTCCAAACAAGAAAACAGTCGCAAGGGACAAAAGCTTTCAAAACGTTTAAAAAATCTGGCGGTATTAATAATTACCACAAATTCAGTAAACCTTAAACCTTAAAAATCTTAGTGGGTATCTGAAAAAGTAAATTCTTTATAAAGGAAGTGTCTTTCTTAGAATTAAAACGCAAATCAGTTGGGAAACCTAGCTCAATGGTTTTTAAAACATGAAATCGTCTAATTTAGAGTCTACTTTCGAACTTTGAGGTTTTTTTTTTTGGAAACATTCGGCAACAAGAGAAGTTGTAATCGTAATGCATGAAATAATATTGGTTATCTTGTCAGTAATGGGCATGTAGAACTGAACTCTGAAGAGGTCTTGTTAGCTCTCAAGTCCCTAATTGTGGCGCTAATACCATATATATGTATATACCAGATACTATACAAATTTGTTAACCATTCTCTTTTTGAAAGAAACTTTCTTGATGAAAGGCAGAATGGTTTTGGTTCTTGTTCCTATTCATAAAAGACTGGAGAGAGTGACAAAAATAATGCCGAGAAGTGTGCTAGTATTTAAATGTTCTAAGGTTTTTTTTTTAAAGCCCTTTTATAAGCAACATTATGATTTTTCAACGAAGGAAAGTCTATCTAAAGCATAACACGGTACAAGTATCTGTTCGGTCTGCTGTCACCAACTTTAACTAGTAAATTTTGTTAACGTTCTAAATGATATGGAAAGCAAAATTCAAGCTGGGTGCTGATTACAAGCAAAGCCGGACAATGTCAATCACTGAATTCTCATTAAATAACTGGAAGCACTTTTAGAACGCACTCCAAAATATCGCAGTGCATTTTACGATTTCATAAATTCTAGCGTCCCTCAGGGAAGTCATTTTGGTCCGCTACTTATTATTATATTTATAAAATCGTGTCGTCCAATACGTTATTTAATGTTGCTAAGTTTTCATACAGGGTATCCTATTGTCTTCTCGATTATGGTACTGATATATGCAGATGCACCCATGTAATCTGTTCTCTTTTAAGAAAATCATAGTAATAACTACCGTTGCTGCAACCCTATTGTTCACAAAGCAAACCACATCGACACCTACTCGCGAGCCGACTGGTATAAACGTCAAGACTTTCCATTGTTCATCGTAAGTGTCAAAAAAAACACATGTAAAATTCTTGGCATGTTCTTCTTGCTTGTGTCTCTTTTGAATTCGGACGTTTTAATAAAGACTTATATTTTTTAAAGCATTCTGCTAGTAAAAGAAGTCATTTATTTTTTGTCGAGCTTGGCCTGGAAAACCAAGCCCTAGCTTTCAACATCCTTTATACAAACATTAACTATCGAGGGGAAATATTAAAAACAAATTGATTAGCCTTGGATTCCCATATTTTTTTTAAATGGCCCCTTTATCCCCTTGCTGGATAAAATTACACTTTTTTCTAAGGGCCGTAAACTTTCTAACTGCTTAACATGTTGATGGAAAAGTGTACCTTCTGATACACAACAGGAAATTGATTATGATGTATTTTAAGAGATGTTGATTTAAGCCCAATAGCCCGTTTTAGGCAACATGAATCTCAGTACTTTTGCTAATTTTAACTTTTTAGGGAGACATTTTGAAAGAATTAAGTGCCACACAAACTCTTATGTGACAGTTTATGCCCTAAAAAAGTAGCCTATAAGTATTTAAGTAGAACTTAAATCGTTAAAATGTTTACAATTTTTAAAATGTTCCCTCGTCACATTAAAGCGGGTTACAGACAAACAAGCGGGAAGAGAAAATACTTTCAATTAAATATCATAAATGCAGGCAGCATTCGCCACGATAGTCCATTAATATAGTAATAATTCCAAATACAGTGGTGGACAACAAAATAGCACACTTTTCTCTTCGTCGAAATTTATTTAATTCAAGTGAGAATTACAGCATAAGTTTATATACAACAATTTTATTTTGTTTTTTATTAGAAAATTAAATTGTCATAAGCTTATGGCACAAAACAGTCTTGTTTTGGGTGGCTTAGCAACTGCCGCTAAAGCAAGTTACATTCTTCCCTTCTACGAAGCATCATCTATAATGTTATCTACATTTCGTAAAAGTCGATCTCATAATAACCCCGTAACCGGTACACACTACAAAAATATATATAGCCTTTTATTGTGATGTTAGTGTTCACAGCCAAGAAAACGTTTCCTACCATGGAATTTTTGGCTATAAAAATGTAACCTTGCTTATGCATGGAAGTACATTTTTCAATCGCCGAAAAATGTAGTCTATGACCATTCTCAGTAGCACAAACTGACCGTATGCACAGTTTCACGGTGATTGTTCGAGGCATTGAGATGTTTAAGCCAGACAAACAAACGCATTCACATAAAAATGTACCAACTCCACCGAGAAAAGGTACAGCAACAACTACCAACAATTCCGAATCAACCTATAACGATCAAAGCAAATGCGAAAGCGACATTCATGGGTAACAGGTTCACAGCTTCATGGATGTAGCGTGCGAGGGGACTTATTTGTGACAACTACGGTCCCCCACCCTAAAGCCGGCACTGTTGCCAATTATAAATCCACCACAATTTATAAGACTTAATTCAAGTTTGTTTGTTTTTGCTGTATTTACACTCTTTGGTCTCGAAAATTACCTAACTGACATCGAGACAAGTCTCAATCAAACACGCTCTGTAAAAAGTTAATGTTACTTAAGAAACTGCCAAGTTTCATGATTAAATATGTAAGGTAGACAATGGTCACCATAAGTAGTACACAACTGATTGCCCCGCAGAATTTTCAAAGGCGTTTTTCAGCAAAAGCTAATTTTCCCAACAAATTTTGTAACAAATTGCGAGCCTTGGTTGAAGTTTGTAAGAGACTGACACGAAATATGAAAATTAAAAATATTACCAAAAACGTAATAAAAAAGAAAAACAAATTCCAGGCTATAATTGAAATAAATAAACATCTTTTCCGGGTCGTTTTTATTATTTATATAATCCTTTTGTTTTACAAATGTTGATCTAGACCAGAACTCGATTTTGTTAGCCAACTTAAAAAGTTAAACTATTTTTTTTTGTGTAATAACTAGCAACTAGGAAATGGACAAATGAAGGGAACACAATTAAAAAAACATATGCTCACTTCACAAAGGTATACGTATTTTACTGAAGTCATTTTCGAACAACAAAACAGTGATTGGAGATGAGAGAGATTCTCACGTTTTCATACACGTCTTTGGAACAATATAGAACAAAGAGAAACACGTAACCACATAAGGAAAATATGAAATCAATTTTTTTAACCACCACAGAAATTATTTAATTACCCCAGCAACCAATCCAAGAGACTTTCTCTCATGCTAAGACCAGCAAAACGCCAATTGATCTCCTCCACCAAGGATAATTCATTGTTTTCTACTTAATTCAGTTATTTCTTGTGCCAAATGCTTATTTGTTACTCACACGATTGAACTGCACGCGACAGAATAAACAGTAAACTGCACTAATTAACAAAATGCCAATAATACTGGCAATAGAAAAGCTCTAAGACGCCGCCCTCTGAAAGTGCTGGACACATTTTGGTATCGACCGATACACCAAGAACATCCGACGAAAAGAATAACCCTCCCTCGTGGTTTCCTGTACGCAGCGAATGCAGCATTGAAATTAATTTTCGTTGCCACAAACGTCCGAACCGTAACTGTAATTGTTGGCAAACTCGGCTTAAGTCTGGCGGCTGGATTTTCAGGTGTTAATCATTTCCCGGGAAGTAGAGTGCATTTTTGTCCGTTAGCTCTGGTGCCGAGCCAAATCCCTTGTGGGGGATTAACCAAGTCGTGGTGTAGTAAACTAGGGAATTATAAAGAAGAGCGAGTATTTACTTACATGCTGCCATGAAATATAAATTACACTGTGATGCTCGTTTGGTGGGTACCGAGACTTGCCGGGGAAGTTTTTTGAACGTTGCCGCAGAATTTAATATACTCCATGGCCATGGAGAGTAATTGTTTTTTTTTTCCATTAAGCACCTACCCCGTTGAAGTAAAACGTAAGAAGAGTTTAAATTTACGATGCGTTATTGCGGACTGTTATTAAATGGAAAGATGGATTAAGTTGGTTTTGTAGATGAGCTGGGATAAGCAGGGAATGAGGACTGCGTACTTAAAAAAAGTGATCGATGGGGAATCGTTTGTTATCGCACTAACGAATGGCAACTACTATGATCCCATTTCAGAATAAGTCCTTAAGGTATGTCAGGGCTCACCACAAAATCAAGCACTAAAAATCATTCACATCAAATGAGAAGATTCACTGCTCTCGCTAGATTACTTAATACAAAATTTTAATACTTAAATACTGCCACCAAAGCCTAACGTTAAAATTAATTTATTCTTAAATGAGTTCCTACTGAGATCAAACTCGAACAAACTCCTATAATTATTAGATTCTCTTTGGCATCTGGTAATTGGTTCATTACAACCATAGTTAACTCTATGATAAGGAACATAAAATAAAAAGCGATTTCTAAGCATTCTAGATGGAGCATAAAAACCGATTAATGATAAAAGAAAAGGGCAGTCGATATGGTTGTTTATCAAGTCCCGAATGATAATTGAAAAATATTGCCTACGTTTAAAAATTTGCATCTTGTCTCATACGATGGCATTTCGATATTCCAACGTAATCTACGAACAGCAACTCTAGTAAAACGTTTTTGGATCTGCTCGATTCTCATGGAATTTACTTCATAAATGGATTCCATACTATACATACAATATTCAAGATTACACCTGACAAAAGCAAAGAATAGACATTTAAGAGTATGCGGATCATGAAAGTCTTTAGAGTTCCGCAATATAAAACCCAACATAGAATTACTCTTAGCAACCAGGAAGTCAATATGCTTTCTGTTTTCTATACTGACGAGTCTCTGAAAGAGCCTCCTATTCAATGTTTTAGATGTAGTCGGTTATTAGATGGGTGGTCTGAAGAATGGAAGCTTCGACTGAATCAGTAATGCTCAGGCGGAGTAGCTAAAAGAGCCTCAAAAGTATATAACTTGAGGTCTTTTTGACACTAAACTGAATCCATTAACCAACAGCCCATCAGATGGCAACTGCCTTACTTGAGCTGCTAAGAATCTGTCATCAATGGTGCTGAAAAGGAGATGGTGGTAGGTGAACCGTTTATGGGCCGATGGCAGGTTATACGTCCTGGAATATGGTTACTGGTACCCGAAAATATCGAATCTGATCGGCAATGTTCAAGGCAAGAACCTCTTTAAAATAAACTTAGTTATGAGATAAACACAAATGGAAAAGGAATCGCCTACTTTTGAGTGTTTTTTTGGACTTGTAGATCTTTGAAAGGGCATAACTTCCAAGCGGAGCTCATTTTTTTTCAGAGATCTTTGACATTTGTGTTTTGTATTGTCTGCTGAACAATCATGAATAGTCTTACACTAGTACCAGTAAAACCTACCTCGAAAATCGGTCTCTTTTAAGCAACTAGTCATGTTTTTCTTCGAGGCCCACTTGGACCAATGAGTTGGTGAGGCAGTGAAGGGCTTATGAGACTCTCAATTGTTTCGTAAAGTCCTAATGCTGGTGGCATGTCTTTCTTGGCCTGTTTTTTAGAAAATGAGGGAAGATCTATCATAACAGCGAGCGCTTTGCACAACATGTGGTTCCAGTAAGATGGCGCTAGATACTCGTACATTTCTACTAAATTTGGATACGGATTCATTGCAAGCATTTCATCTTGCACTGCATGTGATTCGCATCAAAGCTGCCATTTTAGAACAGAGGCCCCGTGATGCCAACTAGGGCTTCTTCATGCCTTTTAGGCATTATTTCATTATCTAAGGCTTGTTTTTTTTTCAAAAAGGCATCTTTTTTTTTATTTCAAATATTTTTCTAATTTTTTTTAATGTATGATTTCAAGGGCTAAGACGATCTGATGGACTAAACCCGTATTTGTTCTGCTCGATACCTTGTACCTACTTAAGAAACTAAAAGGACATGAATTTTGTTCCTATTAACATTTTTGTTCGTCTGTGATTTGTAATTAAAGTTTTTTATTTTGGAAATAAAAATTGTTTTTGTTTATTTTTTTATATTTGTGTTTAATTTTTGATTTATTGTTCCAGGTTACCTAAGAAAATTATTTTAGGCATTATTTTATTGAAAAAGGCGTCTTTTTTTCTCAAGTTAGGCATTTTTTCGTCAAAATTGGTTGGCAAAGCTGCAAAGGCCTCTTGTGTGCCAATACCTTTCATTACCCAAAACCTGTACCGACTATGATATCGGTTTTGAATGTTTAAATAAAGAAGAGGACGACATCTTTGATGGGTTTTTGAATGCGGGATAGAAAAATTCTCAAACTTGGCTGCGACTTCTTAGAATTTCTGCGAATATATGGGGACTTTTTAGATACTTGATCTGTTAGAGAGAACAGGAAATATGTTGACAAAGAATTTTGATTTAATCACATCCAGTTTGAACCACACAAGCTCCTATTTTGCCCTTGGTAGTTGGTTTTCCTTTGTCAGGGAGTGAATCTGCTTTTCGATTTAACTGTCAATTTGCCAATCGTTTACCACTTACACCAATTGTTTATTAAATTCAACAGAGAAGAATGCACTACAACCTTAGAACATTTCTGTTGTTGCTTACTGCATTTTTGTCGGTCTCGAATCTTCTCTTTCTTTGGTAAGCCAAGCTTCGACTAGCAACTCTTAATGTACTTAAAATTAAACTTCAAGGCTTATGATTCACCAGGCAAGTTGGCGCTATTGACTGGACCGAGGTTTCAAAAGTAGGTCAGCAATGGTCAGCTAGCTTTTAGATCGAAAAGCTGTTTCCTGACAACAGAAGCAACTCTTGTGAGTAGATCCCATTAAGTAGCATTTGCAGCAGTGGGCATCATAATGGGTAATCAAAACAGCTACAGATAAGAAAAAATTCCAAAACCAGTCAATGAAGATCCAGATCCAGTTGAATTCTGGAAATCATATAAAACACAATGAGTTGAGCGATTTTAAAACGCTGTATTGTGCCATTTGGCAGTAATTTCTAACAACAAAGCAACATGCATTCGATTTCGACAGAAAGATGTCCTGTCACCCAGCGAAGAGCTAGCCCCGGGAAACCGCTGAAGACTTCTGTCTTTGAGACCTTTTGCTTTGGGGTGACGTCTTGAAAAGCAGGAAAAGAGAGAGGAAATACTCTGAGATCGGAAAGTTCTTCGACGGGTTTCGTTTTCTGTGTGAAATTAGCTCGATTTAAGAAAAAAATATGCGATCGCAAACTGAGCGGCAGTAAGATGTGAATGTAGCCAAAACCAAAAGGTGAAAACACGTCGACTTCATTGCTCCGGTCCCATAAAGCAAATGCCCGATAATGGATCTTTCAATTGCTGCCCCAGCTCAGGGGCGGGAACTAAGACTGAACGTCCGTTTTAAAGTCTAAGCCATCACGGACGTCAGTTCCTGTTTTCAGATTTGCAAGGAGCTAGGATCTTAAGCAGACCGGTTGCGTCAAATATGATAAATATAAGACCCAGATGAAAATAAATTTTAATACACCACGATCCACTCTGAGCTTTCACTTCCTAGCATGCAACATTATTATCTACGAAGGTTTATAAACAACCCTCCAGTCAGGGTTTGTAACAAGTTCTTACCGCACGTGTGCCTTAATTAAAACGATGCAATTAACAAAAGCAAACAACATGTACAATGTGTGCACTGTAAACATTTTGTTTTTTTGCGAGTACCATATGCAAAAGCAAAGGCCATGAATTCTGTTTCGTTTGGCCACCTAAATGGAAAGACTCGTTGCAAACGAAACTACCTAACCCCCCACACAATACCTGCGAATTTACGGGAAAGCACCTACACAAGTTAAGTCGATGACAATTTCAGCAAAATCAATTTAAAAGGTAAATCGAAACACACACCAGCACCAACCGCCTTACGTAAAAGAAACTCGATGAGTTCTCGTTGAGACTTTCGCTTTCAATAGATTTGTTACAGTAAGCAAACGTAGCAAGGTGCTTACATTTAATACTGATGCCGTCGGTGTCAGTGTATCTATTTGTTTTTCCAGGAAGTATTGATCGTTGACTATGACTAGTCGTATCGGGTGACAGCTTTGACTTGGCCCTTATCGTTTACCCAGCTTGTGCTATTTGTGCGACGTTAGATCTGTTGGGGTTTAAATTGCTTCGGGATAATTCGATTTCCAATGTCAACTACTTTAACTCAATCTTGGATCTCTGACTTTGGGGGTATTTACGACCATACGAAGCTATACACGAGAAATTAAAGTGGCCCATCAAGTGATGGAATAACTTATTTATCAATTGAAATAGCAATCCATTTGGAGGGCTGGACACAATGGATATATCTATACGATCGACGACCCTTTAAATTGAAAAGTTTTTCTCACATGCTTCACGAGAAATCCGACTGCGAACTGAAAGGTGACAAGAGGCAAGTTTACAAATATTAAATGGTAACGAGGGTTGTTTGTAACGAGAAACTTTTAAATCGTAGACTTTTTTCACAAACGGATGGTTGATGCACGGTCTGTTGCAATGATTTTTTGACAAGTTCAGAAACTATTTTAAAAATTCATTGGAAAACGGGTGAAAAATTTGAGTCGAAAAACCCGCCAAACTTAAGAACACATCAAATGAGTCAGAAAATCCGTCCAAAAGTGCGTCAAAAAACCCATTAAACAGGTCCAGAAACTCGTCAAAACTACTTCAAAACGCATCAATAAAGCTGTAAAAAAAGCCGGCGAAGAATGCAGCTACAAACGCACCAAAACCAAAGGAACCAACCAAAATCGCGTAAAACCCGCCCAAAAATGAACCGCAGTTCAAAAATGCATCAAAAAAAAACAGCGAAGAAAACGGCTACAAGCGCGTCAATAAAAAACATTAAACAGGTTCAGAAACTTGTCAAAAACGGATATAAAAAGCCATCAGAAGACGCGTCAAAAAACCCGGTGAAAACACAGCTACAAGCGAGTCAAAAAAAACCCCATCAAATAGATCGACAAACTCGTCGAAAACTGTCAAAAAACCGACGAAGAACGCAGTTACAACGCATTAAACAGGTTTTAGGAACCAACCGGGAGTCAAAGCCGCCAAAAAAAAAAAACAGTTCAAAAATGCATCAAAAGACCAGCGAAGAACACTGCTACAAGCGCATCAATAAAAAACACTAAACAGGTCCAGAAACTCGTCGAAAATGTTTCAAAAACGCATCGAAAAGATCCGTCAAAAACGGATAAAGAAAAACCCTAAAAAAAACTCTTCGGAAAACGTGTCGAAAACCCGCCAAATAGGTCCAGAAACTCGTCGAAAACTGTCAAAAAAATCCGGCGAAGAACGCAGCTACTAACGCGATAAAAAACACATTAAACAGGTTTTAGGAACCAACCGAACACGAGTCAAAACCGCCCAAAAACAACAGATCAAAAATGCATAAAAAAACAGCGAAGAACACGGCTGCAAGCACGTCAAAAAAAACATTAAACATAAAATCGAAAACGCTTCAAAAACGCATCGAAAAGATCCCTCAAAAACGGGTAAAGAATAACCCTTAAAAACTTCTTCCGAAAACGTGTCGGAAAAAGCATTCTAAAAAACGCATTCAACGGGTTAAAAAGTGAGTCCAAAAAGTCTCTTGAAAAAGGGAACCTTGCATCCATGGGGCTCAAACGAACCGAAAATAGAAAGGGTGAACCTTATCCGCGGCACCCTGCATATCCGTTGCTTATGGGTCACCTTTATATGCTCGCATGTGTTATATGTTACATCCATCTGTCGGTTGAATACGTTCCCATAACGGAGAGAATACGTCCGAATAGGCCCTTCTTGCAAGAGGTGCTTAACTCTGTCAAAAAAACGCGTCAAGAGACTGTCAAAGATCGTTGCTCGTCGAGTTGCTCAACAAGTGTATGCACGCGCAGTATACGAGCTCATTGGAGATAAATGTTCATGGTAGTGATCATCATTATTTCATTAGTTAAGGCTTTAAAGCTTGTTTTTCTTCAAAAAGGCATCTTTTTTTATTTAAATTTTTTTATAATTTTGTTTTTTGATTCAACATACTAACTTCAAATTTTTTTAATGTATGATTTCAAGGACCACGACGATCTGATGGACTAAGATCATGTTTGCTTTGTTCAATACTTTGTACCTAATTATGAAAGTAAAAAGTCATGAATCTTGTTCCTATTAAGAATTTGTTCTGTGATTTATAATTTTTTTTTTGGAAATAGAAATTGTTTTTGCTTATTTTTTTATATTTGTGTTTAATTTTTGATTTATTGTTCCAGTTGACGTAAAAAATTATATTAGGCATTATTCTATCGAAAAAGATACCTTTTTTTCTCAACTTAGGCACTTTTTCGTTAAAATTGGTTACCAAAGCTGCTCATTGCGTTTAACAAATTATGTGGCTTTGTTACTCGAATTGCGTTGCTCAAGGCGACCAACGTGATGTGGTGTAGTATTGTCAACTGGATTCAATTAGAAAGTTGGGTAAGTTGCCTATTATTGGTTTAATGCATTACGGCTCTAGAGCACGACCGGCAGTACTTCCAATATCTTTAAAAGGATTCTACGAAACTAACAAGCCCATGGGTTCAAGTAGGTACCTTAGTACCCCAAGGCTGCAGTTGTCTTTTGAAACGTCCGATTGTTGGGTGTTCCTTCTTGATTGGTCTTACCCTCGTTGGCTCAAACAGTTTCTACAATTAGCCACCTCCGATGCCGACGAACCATAATACGTCGCTCTGACGACAGTTTTTAACTTTCTCCATTACGTAGTAAGACAAAGATATTGTATTCGTACAAAATTTCGAACTCGGGATCTTAATCAATTCTGACTTACGATGATAGGCGAACTCAAAAAAGTGGGTCGCAAAATTCTGTCCGTCTGTCTGTCTGTCTGTCTGTATGTCCCGAGGCCTACAGCCTAAGCGGCTGAACGAATTTCGTTCAAACTTCGGATTTAAAGTTTGAGGGCTTACAGTTCGGGCTGTTTTTTTTTTTTGCATGATAACCTCAATATTAATAGTACTTCCCATAGAAAATTTTCATACCAGTTTGATTTGTTCGAAAACGGCTCTAACGATTTCAACAAAAATTGATATGTAAGCTTAAGTAGGTGAGGTAAACATAACTGCATACTCAGTTTTCCGCTAAAAAATCGAGTAACGGTACTTTGGAAATTTGGCCATATCTCGAAAACGGTCCATACGATTGTAACAAAAATTCATTTCTAAGGTAATATGGTCATTTCTACGTTAATGGAAAATCAGTTTTTCTCTGTATTATCGTAAAATGAATTTTTGAAAAAAGTAATTTTTGAAAAATATAGTTTTCCCTAGTTTACCTCAAAACGGCATGATTTTGACCAAAATGCAATGCAATGTTTTCAAAATTATTGCGTCCTTAATTTTCAATTCGAATCACTGGAAACGCTCACTTTAAAAACTGCTCATATCTCGAAAACCCCATTTTCGATTTCGATAAAACCCTAAAAACCAAGTAATGCTTACATCCCGAAAAAGGATTTGCTTAACTGACTTTGAATTTCAGTCAGACTCGCACTAAACGAGAAAGTTTCGTGCGACCCAGTCGTGCACTTTATTTTATTTAAGTGCAATAAAATTTACACAAGATGTTTCATCCAACATGATATCTTCCATAACCAAGACGAAGAGGTCAATCTATAACTATTCCCCTGACCAATGACCATCCCTCCAAGTGTATAAATTCAAAACCCCCGCCACATATCGCAAGTCATAAACCCTTGTTTACATTAGATGGCCATAAGTCAATCTCATATATGGTCGTAAAAACTGCCAGACATCCCATTTCAACGCAATCACTTGCTTCCTGCTTATCAAAAGACACCATCCAAGTGGGGCGTATAGCCCCCATCAATCAATCGTAATGCATCTTTAATAGATGCTATTTCACGCTTTGAGCACCTATGATTGATTACCTGCTGCTGCTGGGCTATCACCACCCGCCATGATGGATGGTGGCGGTAAAAAGCGACAATTGCGGATATTTCCACTTGCTGTTAAACGCATTCTTCTACGTAACTCGAGCCCATTACTCTTCTATTATGTCAAGTGATTCTACGATTCATCTTCTCCTATATACGATGAAAGAAAGGTACCTGTGCTTGTGCACCCTGAGCACACCTGCTGCACAGTCCTTCGTCCGAAATGCATTTTACGAAACCGTTTCGCCAGCAATCTGCCTTTACCAAATTTAAGTACTATTACCCACCCACTACCCGTTCCCCATTGCCACCCACATCAGCCGACCAATGCGCCACGGCGTCGATGGCGAAGTGCATCGACGCTGGGTTCAGCTCCATTGTTTCATGTAATGGCATAGTTGCATGCAATAACATCCGTCGGGAATGAGCCCGCCGGAGAGTGTTATTGGAGCTCTATTGAGCTTGAGTGGGTGTGTGTACTTTGTTCGTGTGTTTGACTCATAATTAAGGGAAATCTCTGCTGTACTTACACACGCATTTGTTTTTCGAGTTGTGCCTTTTAAAAAATAAACAACCAGATGCCGGAAAGATACATGTAGATGAGCAGATAGTGGGGGGCTGGATGTGTATGTAGGATGTGCTTAAAAACAGTCGGCGTGGGTTTTTTAAAATTCAAAACACACCACGTAGGCAAAGGACGAGCAGGCTGAAGACTCCGCTTCGAGCGGGTGAATGACACATTCGTTGTGTGGTGGTAATCACGCGATTAAGTTTATTCGCTAGATAATGGAAAATGTACTATTTGCCGGAGCACGGGCATAAGTACCTCAACGGTGTTTTCAATTCCCCAGCATGCACGAGAATAAGGCAGAGGCCGGAGGATATTCAAGTGATTTCCAAACCACCAGTGCAATCAACACGCACAGTGTCGTCATTTGATGTTGGTTTTCGGGGTTTTCGAGGTTTTCGAAAGTCAGGAAGAAGCTGCGCCGAACGATATTTGTCGACCGTGCTTGTGCAACGCGAATGATATTTGGTAAGCCCCAGCTAGAGGCCAAAAGCCAGAAATGGCTTTTAGGCAAAAATTTACATGAATTGTGGTTCGTACGCCTAATTGTTGACTGTTGGGATTGGTGCGAGTACATGTGTATGGCACTCCCTTTACAGGCACTAGTAACTTAGCACACCTTCTTTTCATGGGATTACTATCTGACATGTTTACCCACGTTTTTTCCGTGCGTTTTGTGGAATGGTAATAAGCTGACAGCTGAGTGACTTATAACTGATATCTGATTGATCCAAAAAAAAAACCAAAGAACTTAACAGCCTGCCGATACAAAGCTACACGGTTAAAAATATGGGGGTGTTTTTTAATACCTTCGCAGTATTACAGGTAATACAAGAAAAAATTGTTTTCAATAGGCGTTTTTCTTTTTTAGCTCAGAATTTGTGTTTCTTTTTTCGTTCAGAGCGCGCTCTATGATTACACAATTCCAGTCACATTTGACAAAAAAAAAGCAAAATAGTTGAAATGCGGACGAAACTTGTTGTTCTGGAACTGAAAATTAACCAATTTTATTGATAACTATTAATAAATATTCAATTTATACATATATTTACAATAAATGACAGCTATGTGCTCAAGTGTGTTTCATAAATACCTCAGAACAATCTGAGCACGCTCGCTTCAGAGCGCGCTCATAATGCTCGAGCCTAATATTTCCAATGTATTAAACTTTTTCTGCAATATTTTCGTATTCAAATTCAATGATAATTGTTGCATTCAGATGCTCATTATAGTACGAATTTTCTGAACTTTAGTCTCGAAAGATTAAAATCCGGTATTTTCATTCTAAAGGGTATTCCATAATTCACGCAAAATGTAATTTCGATAGAAAATACAAATTTTTAATTAGAAAACTTAAATTTTTTATTGATTTATAGAGTATACAGATTTGGGCTAAGTATGAAATAGCACATCGGATAAATAGCCACCATGGCTGTGCTGGCAAGTACGTACTCTTTTATTGAAATTTCCTATGACCGTTTCGCATAAATGTGGCTAAATTTCATTAATACAGCTCCTTATTTCCTCTTTCGAGACGTTGGTGCTCGTGGGCTTGTTTGCATAGACCTTTGACTTCAAAAAAACCCCAAAGTAAAATGTCCAATGGCGTTAAATCGCAAGATTTGGGTGGCCAATTCTGACCGCAAAAACGACCGATTACACCATTAGGAAATGACTCACACAGTAATTGAATCGTTTCTCTGGCTGAATGCCATGTGGCACTTGTTGAAACCACATGCTGGTCACATCCATTTCTTGCAATTTAGGCACTAAAAACTGGGTTATCATGTCAGAATCACGAACACCATTCATTGTTACTGCCTGACTAGCCGCATTTTCGAAGAAAAATGGTCCGATAATGAATCCAGCTCTAAGTCCGCACCAACCAGTCACGCATTGTGGATGCATTTGCTTCTCAACAATTACCCGTGGGTTTTCTGAACCCCAATTGCGACAATTTTGACGATTAACGAAGCCATCAAGATGAAGATGAGCTTCGTCACTGAAGACGATTTTGTTCGAAAAAAAAACCTTCATTATTTTAAAAATATTGCTCAACAAAGAAAATGCGTTATTCTTTCGTATAGCGCTCCATTTTTACTAACCCCGAACTGCCAGCTGTCACATTGTTATCTTTTACTCCTTTGGCATCACTGTACTATTAAATGACGCAATTTTGCGTGAACTATGGGACTCGCTTTGCAATCGAAGCCGGTCTATATTAAAATAATATTTCAACCAAGAACTTATTACAACAAAGTTATAGTTTTAATACGAACTTATAAAGCCCATCCACTTCAATACATTTGTATTTGGTTTAAATAGAGGATCTGAGCCAAAGTGATGAGATTTGAATATACACATTCAGAAAAAAAAAAAATTGTAATGCAAACAACTTTCGTTGGTTGAAATGAACCCAAATATCAAAATCTTTGATTTAAGAATAAAATAAAATAAAATACTTGAGGAAAGTATATTATTCTTGCGCTGAAAACCAGATTCTTGAAAACATCAAAATGAGTTCTGTTAACTTAACATTTTTCTCGGAATCTCAAAATTCTTCGCTTACCATTTTTTTTTTCTTAGTGTATCCGTACATCCTTTGAACTAAATATATTATTTTGTCGCTTGGTTAAGAATTCAGAGTCAGTTTGAGCATTCTACTCAACGGAGAACTTGATGCTTTGGATAAAGTTTTTTTTTTAATATTCAAACACCTGAAAGTCGTGAGGAAATGGGGATACATAGATACCCAATGAAGGTATTCTTCTCACAACTAAGTATCTTAAAAGTATTCTTGTAAGAGGTTACATTTATTTGCTTTTTTTTCTTTAAATTGTGAAGCTCAAAAGTGTTTGCTTTTGAAGATCAGGGCGGTCTGGAGTTGACAGTAAATTGCCTCCGAAATTTAGCTATTACATACAAAAAAGTAAGAAACTGACTGAATAATTAATAAGATAATTCAGGCATAGATGAGTTCTCCTTCATTTAAAGGTCTAAATATAACTACTAAAGGGAGCGGCACTCTATAGGATTACTTTCAAAGGGGATAAGAGACCACGGGAATTAGCCTACGCTTGACAATTTTCTATATGATTTTCAATGTTTAAGTGTCAGCCAATAGGTCATGGGATTATTTAAAAAAAAAAAATATTTAAAACCTTTAAGAATTAATATTAAAATAAATTATTGTTGGTGTTGAAATATGTTGCAGAGATATTTAAATCGAATCTGAAGAAGTATTCAAATATTTTAATATTTATAGGACAGTGATGCCAACCATAAAAGATAACAATGTGACAGCTGACAGTTCGTGGTTGGTAAAAATGGAGCGCTATACGAAAGAACAACGCATTTTCAATGTTGATCAATATTTTTAAAATAATAAAGGTTTTTGTTTCGAACTAAATCTTCAGTGACGATGCTCATCTTCATCTTGATGGCTTTATTAATCGTCAAAATTGTCGTAATTGGGGTTCAGAAAAATATTGTATTTAATATTCCATGGGCTTATAAAAAGCGAAAGAAGTATTGAATTTGAGATGAAAGTATTAGATTAGATTAGATTAAAATATCTGAAGTTTATTTAATTCAAATTATTAACATTCTATAATATTTCAATATAAATTATGTTTTTTTTAAATGCATTGAAAGCCATATCCGCCTATATTTTAAAATTTAATAGTCAGACATATTTTGTAATAACAAATATAATTTAAATCTAATAAATCTTGTATTATTTGAATATATGCAAAATAATAAATTTTAATAAATATTAGGTCGGCGATGCAAAAATATTAATAAATATATAAAACCAGTAACCAGTCGTGCAGGAGGTGCAAGTTCAGCCCTCTCATCCTGATCGTGAATAGTATTAGAAATTTATTAAATACAATCAATCTTAATAGGGAAATAAAAAAAATTGTTGTTCCTTTTTGATGGTCCTTGTTGTGTCACCTCATTTCATATCGTCAAATCCCTCAGCCTTTTTGGCACTGGGACTGGGATTAGCTGAAGCTCTCTCGAATAAATGACTATCGGCATTATTCTAACTTTTATATAACCACTTGACTCAAGTCATATAGGTTAGGTTAGGTAAGGTGGCTGTCAAAAGAGACTCACTTAGACCAAAGTAAATATAGGTCCTTTGTGGTACCACATGGGGGGGGGGGGGAGTTGGCCAGAGTAAATAACTAGACCGGACATGCTGGTGGGAACGTTGTTGTTGCCTAATAAAAAATGGCGATTTGCCCATGGCTAAAATCCTCAAGTCATATGGAAAATACAAAATTACAATACAACTGACTCAATTCTTATGCAAATTGGCTCGGCTGTGTTGTGGAATACCTACTTAAAACCGTTCATCCCATTGAATGCGGTTTAAATTGATCCAACGCCTGACCCCTTAAAGATGCCCATTCCCTCTCATTTGTCTTAAATTGTGCTGACCTCTGACTGCTTAAAACAGAAGGATACCATCACTACCCGACTAGCCGACCCGAATTCCATCCACACATTACCCCTTTTAACAGAAGCCAATCTAAACTCAATGGGGCATGTCCCGAAAAGGTAAAAGCGAAATGATTAACCTTTCTTAAAATCCAACAAAAACCCCGTTTATGACAAACAAAAGCCCCATAAAATACACATCCCTCGAGAATGATCAATGGCAAGCAATAAAAAATCGGCAATTATCTTCTCAGACCCAATGAAATATATCCTTGCAGCGTTTTATCACATTTGTTGCTCCATAAATCACTTAACCACAAGGTGCAAGGATGATAAAGGTCAGAGCGTGTAGGGTGTATGTGCCACATACACTGTGTGCCGTTTGAATTAAAGCCTCATTCCCTGTTTATGTGTGACGTTAATTTTTTTTTAATAACTGTGCTCAAAAATAGCCCAAAGGAGCGCGGGAAGCCACAAGCACTTTCCCAGGCTCAACAGACACAATTCAGATGATTTAATAAATACTCTCGACTAATTAATTTTTAGAGCTCCACTTAGGGTGGGCAAAGACGTCGAAATTGAGGCAGCAGCAGCGCGTTGGTATACCCAGCACAATTTTTTAGGGTGCGATGAAATGTGAGCTAGAGCGAAATTTCATTTAAATATAGCCTAGCGGAGCACAGAGGCGTTTGGCATTTTTTTTTTTTTTTTGGGCTGGCATTAAATAATTAATTTTTGGAAATTTGACATACGACGGCTTGAAAAAGTGCCAGAGGAATGCGAAGTGGATTGTGTCTGAGTGCTGCACATCGTTTTTCGTTAAAAGTCACTTACTTACGACCCGTGAAGAGTCGCTAGAGTTCCCGGTTGAATTTGTTCCTCCATTCGCCGTTAAAGGTAGCTGTAGCTTTCATAGAGTTTGTTTTCCCAATTTCGAATCTACCGTTATTATAGTAGGTTTGCTTTGATTGTAATGTCCGGATTATAGCAACACCCACAGAAGTGGACCGAGGATTTGACGAACGTCTTCACTGTTAGCACACCTCAAAATATACAAGGGAACTTTACGGTGTCCAGATGATATAACCAATAAACCATCAACCTACTTTATGATAATGATGATTGACCGACGATGTGGTTTACAAGCAAAACTGACTAACTGCAAAAACGTAGTTCGTGCGAGAACGCAAAACAAGTTTTTTGTTTCCTCAATTTCTTGTGCATAAATTCAGATAGTCAACCAACAATTTTAAATGCTTGGCATATTTCTAAGAAAAATATCAGATAGGCAGTTTCGGCAGAATTTTCTACATGCTTTTAGTTGCTCAGTTTTGCTTGTAAGCCGACGAGATGCTTCTTTTATATCCGTGCTGGGAGCCTAGACTAGAATACGAATTACCAGGACAACGCTTGTCAACTTGACAATAAAATTCTCACCAAATACGCTGCGTTTCACTAGACAAACTTTACGTTTGACCATGATAAGTACAAAGAGTGACAAGAACAAATTAAGCCTCCGAATCATGGCAGACCAAAAGCAAAGCTACTGTGAGAGCTGCCTGCAATCTCTACAGACGGAAAAAAAACATTGACTTCTCGGAAGTTAGGCGAAGAGTTGAAGCACTAGAAGCGGGCAGTCTTACCTATTCAGGGATGCTACTGCAGATGTGATGTTCGAAAGCAATCCAAAAATGATCTTCATAAGGACACAAGGCCTGAAGAGGATTGAAATACGTCAGTAGATTCAGTGCTAAGAATTTTTGGGTCTGTGGATTGTCAGTCAAAATGATCCTTGGTGTTGATGGCCAAAATGTTTGTCCATCGGGTCATTAGAAAAAAATATCTGCCTTACTACAAATTAAAATGTACTACCAAATGGTCAGGTAATATCACAAAATCCAGCACCCTGAAAGGCAATTTTGACCGAAGCAACTTCTTCTTAACAACAATCTCTTTTTAGACCAGGTCTTGAATATTGTTCTCTCATCTACAGAGCTCGGCCTTAACAATTGATTGAGTAACTTGCCAGCACAAAGGGGCAAGCATGACTCGACTTGTAAAGGGTGTCCCTTAATTTAATGCTAACGGCAAAAAAGATAACAATGTAACAGCTGACAGTTCGTGGTTGGTAAAAATGGAGCGCTATACGAAAGAATAACGCATTTTCTTTGTTGAGCAATATTTTTAAAATAATGAAGGTTTTTTTTTCGAACAAAATCGTCTTCAGTGACGAAGCTCATCTTCATCTTGATGGCTTCGTTAATCGTCAAAATTGTCGCAATTGGGGTTCAGAAAACCCACGGGTAATTGTTGAGAAGCAAATGCATCCACAATGCGTGACTGGTTGGTGCGGACTTAGAGCTGGATTCATTATCGGACCATTTTTCTTCGAAAATGCGGCTAGTCAGGCAGTAACAATGAATGGTGTTCGTGATTCTGACATGATAACCCAGTTTTTAGTGCCTAAATTGCAAGAAATGGATGTGACCAGCATGTGGTTTCAACAAGTGCCACATGGCATTCAGCCAGAGAAACGATTCAATTACTGTGTGAGTCCTTTCCTAATCGTGTAATCGGCCGTTTTTGCGGTCAGAATTGGCCACCCAGATCTTGCGATTTAACGCCATTGGACATTTTACTTTGGGGTTTTTTTGAAGTCAAAGGTCTATGCAAACAAGCCCACGAGCACCAACGTCTCGAAAGAGGAAATAAGGAGCTGTATTAATGAAATTTAGCCACATTTATGCGAAACGGTCATAGAAAATTTCAATATAATCAATGCCGGCGGCCATTTATCCGATGCTATTCCATTCATAGCCCCAATCTGCATACTCTATGAATCAATAAAAAAATTAAGCTTTCTATTTTAAAAATCTGTATTTTCAACCAAAATTACATTTGGCGTGAATTATGGGAGACCCTTTATAAGATTTCGCTTTCTCATCAAATCTACAGTTGCGAGCGCAGTCTCACTACTCGCTGAGCTATGACTATAGGAAGGTGCATACTTCAATAGTTAATGTTCTAGGGATGTTACTGAGAAAACCTTTCTCAGTGTATGTTACCGAGGCGGTAGTAAGAATAAAAGCGATATAGCTGGTGATGAGTGTTTTATTTGGGAAATCGTTTTTTAACGCGAATAAAACTCTGGGGCATTTATATTTTTATTTCATTTACCTACTGGATTTAACATTTGTTTTTGTTTCATTCAGATTTAATAGCAATTTGTATCTCCAGCAAAACCATTTATAAATTCCTTTATTGCAAACCTTCCCAAGCCGAACACAATAGAGAACATTAAATATTTCCCCAACTCCGAATTAATCTTCCTTGTGCACATTAATTTCGATGAGCAAAGAGAAGATAATTCCAAGAATGCGATGTAGATACCGACTACTCCATGCACCTTCCTCTGTTAAGGGTGAAAACTTTTCAACCGCTACCCAAGCAGCAGCGCAACAGTTTTAACCATACCCCTCCGATATACACAGAAATTCCAGTTAAATGTAAAGTTATTTGCAGAAGATGGGTTCGTGCGCCAACAGTGCCCTTACCAGCGGCCAAGCGGAAGCCGCAATGGGAAGGAAATTTATTGGCATTAAATGCACCAACCGTGCGAACAGCAATAGACCTTGTTTAGCAATATTATTGTGCATTGGTCTTGTTTACATTTTCACTTGCTGTGTTTGTCGTCTGGTGTATCGTGTACATTGTCGCTTGAAAGCCTGCTTAGCCTCGCCAGACACCATAGTCCTCTGATAAGTTGTGAAACAGTGTGTTGCCCACTGTGTGCCTCCAATCAGAGTGAAGAAATTGCACGATGATAGGTCAGTCTGATAGAGCTATTTATAACTGCGCATTGAGAGGGGCACCAAAGACACCACGACACAAGTTGTGGTGGTTGCGGACCTGATTTGATTTATCTGCTTAAGGAAGTGGGCATTCAGTGGTCTATTGATTAAAATTACCCTTAACGTGTCGGTGCGCACAGCGGATGAGTGAGTGTTAATGTTAATCAGTATATACGTTCTTACACTTTTAAGGGTGCCCTTTCTTGAGTTGTGTCATGATGAGGAGTGCGATAATTTAAATTTTATGGCACATAGTTTAAGTGGTGCGTCAGAGATTTATATTTTCGAGGTGAGTCATGTGATGTTGAGAATCGATTGCATTAAATAGAGCAACAGTCACTGAGGGGGCAGTAATTAAAACCCACACCCAATAACGGATCAATTCACAGCACGAAAAAATTGAACTCTCTTTCTGTTGCATTTGAAATATTTTAATATGTTTGTGTGCGGGTTTGCGAACTCGACCGAGCGCCCGTCGGTATGGAATGCATATAATCTACCTACTCAATATCCACCAACTTCACACAGTCGAGCATGTGCAGGACCTATTCCAAATAAGCGTGAGTGGCTGAGACTTTACCACTCATTACAGTAGGGACGTGAAGTGGAGCCCACTGTTGGTTAACATTTGTTTACTTATTCGAGGTCACTGATTGCGAATCCGTTCTTAGTTTTTTTCCAGCAGCTCCTGTTTAAGGCTGGTACGCAGCTGTTCCGGAACGAAATCGGAAAATCCCATACAAAAATGACAACGAAATCATGACCGAAAAATTTCGCTCTCCTTTTCGTTTTGCAGTACGCAGCTGCTGCGAAATGATGGCGAAATAGTTGGTAATTGTAGTAGATTGCTTGCTACAATTCTCCACTCTCAGTCCGGGACATTATTTGCTTGCGAAAATTTGACATTTTTAGTGCAGTGCTACCAGCATTTATGAGGTATGGAGCCAAATTTTAAAAATCTTGGAGCCAAAAACAGACAAACTCAAATATAAAGATCAAATGTGCGCATTTTTTTGCAGTTCTTTAGGGTTACTTATTCTGATTACATTGTTTTTAAAGACGACAATATTAAATTAAAAATAAAAGCACCACAAGAAATACTCACAATTGAGAGACTTTTCAAGTTTCAATTTTTCAATATTAAAAATGTTGAAAAAAGGAACGCTTATGGAAACGATTTGTAACATTAAATTATTTCGAAATGAGTTAGTATAAATGTGTGAAAATCAATTGAAATGGACCTCCAGTGCAAGTGAAACAAAAAAATTGTTTGCGGCCAACTCAATAAAAACAAGAACCCATAAAATTCGGATTTAATGTTCGATTTGGCAGCAGAGATCTGACATCTCAGATCAAAATCTGAAAAGCCAAATCGAAAACGACATAATTGTTGAGAAACTTTTAATTATGCAAAAAGAGTACGTTTGCAATAGAAGTATGTATTTAATAAATTCCTAAGGAGCCTAAAAATCGCCAAACCTTAAAGTGAATAGCGTAAAATAGGAAAAATCTCAAATGACAATTTTAATGAGCCAGTGAAAAGTTCGAGTAGCCAAATCAGATATAAATAGCCACTGCTGGTAACACTGCTACTTGTGTATCACACAAATAAATTGGTGAATGATCCTTTTAGCAGTTCAATGACAGAAACTGATTTTTTTTGGGTTAATTTAAATTACGACGATTACGTTGAGCGCGTTCAAGAGATGTTGGCTGATTTCAAGCGACTTACATTCAAGATGAGCAATGAGCAATGAGTACAATTCCTGCACAGCCATTAAGTCCGTTTTCATCCAAAGGTGACTTTAGTGAAGCGAAGGACTCCACCAAAATATTCAGACTATGGAGCAACGATTCCAGGGACGCTGGGATGCACACATGATGGCTGACTTTCGCTAGAGTATTCGGAGTATCAATCGCTTCATCATTCAACAGCCGTAGAGAATCATTTAAAAGAAAATTGATGAGTTTGTGGGTCTTTTATAGTTAAATATTTTTGTGTGGTGAGTGCATCTTTTCCTCAAAAATACACAGCGTAGTATCCTGCTCAGGCTAAATTTTATCTCATGCAAAAATGTGTACAAAGATAAAAGGTCCATTCGCGTACTTTCACGAGCCAAGCGCTAAAAATCTATCAAACTTGAAAAATTGAGCGAAACTCTCTCAGAAAGCTGAAAATATACTCCAAAGTACGTGGATACACTTTGAGCTACTTTGAGCCACTTACATCTTTGAAATCTAAGCGATATCACGAATAAATGTGTAACTTATCTTTTTTCAACATATGAAACGTTGAAACCACCGAATTTTCTTTATTTTCAGATATCTTATTTTTGTGTCCAATTGATTTTTAAAACGGTTTTGAATTTGTTTCGTGTCAATTTTGCGCATTTGACATTTTTATCAGTACTTGCCGGTTGAAATTCTTCGAGCTGTTTCGAGCGAAGAGAGGAACTGCTCGTTACTCGTTATTTTGCTGATTTTCTCTTTTTCTGTCATTTTTGATGAGTACGTGTATAACCTTTGTGCGATTGCGATCGATCTATATCGATTGCGTTCGATTCAAACCGCGTACAGCAACGAACCTAAAATCTAGCGAGGCGGTTTAGCAAAGCAGTATTCTGTTAGCTAAATTCTTAACTTCATATAGATGGGCCGACGAAAAGCCTCCACTCATTTAGCTCACGAAATAAATGTCACGATAAATTTTTACGTAGAAAACGGAGGAAGAAGTTTGTGTTGCGTTTACTACGGATTTTTTTTTGGGAAACCCCAGAGAACATTTCATCGAGATAGAAAAGAAAACGCAAAGGCAAAAAACCCTCTTATAATGTTAATGGAAAATTCGTTTTGTAAGCTTTAAATAATCGTACGTCCTTTGAAAATCTTGCAGTCACAGTTCGCAAAACTAAAGCATTTTTTGGTCGTCGATGATTAATGATTTTTTATGGTCGGAGTTGGATGGTATTGATGTAGACAACGTTTACTTTCAACAAGACGGCGCTACGTGCCACACAAGCAACGAAACCATTGATCTTTTACGGGAAAAGTTTCCGGACCGTGTTATCTCTCGAAGAGGTGATTACAATCGGCCACCGAGATCTTGTGATTTAACACCTTGCGACTTCTTCCTTTGGGGCCACGTGAAAGATAAGGCCTACGCCAACAGCCCAGCGTCGATTCAAGACCTCAAAGATAAAATTCTTGAGGCTATCGAGGACATAGGGCAGCCACTTTGCGATTTAAATAAATAAAATAAATAGTTGGCGCAACAGGTCTGTAGGGACCCTAGGCCTAACTTCTCACAACCATTCGTTCGTTTGAGGTGGCGCAGCGGAAAAAACCATAAGTTGGAATTTGGGTTTTTGCGGGATTCGAACCTGGGACCCCTCGCTTAGTAGTCCAACACAGTAACCACTAAGCCACTGCGCCTACTACTACTAGTTTGCGATTGGGTTATGGAAAATTTCATGAAAAGGATATGGTCCTGTATGCGTGCTCGTGGTGGCCATTTGGCTGATGTTGTCTTTCATTATTAGCGGCATACCTTACTCTTTATTATGAAATAAACATCCGATCATTTATCTCAAAATATGACATTTCTCTTTGAATACCAAAATAACACCTCTTATTGGAAAACCCATTATCTTCTTAAATTTTTCTTATATCCATTGTTTTCGAACGATTCAAAAACTGCGATGTCTTCGAAGTTTGAAATTCGAAAATTGTAAAAATTACGTTTACTAATTACTGCCATGAATAAATGGTTTTTGTCCCATCTATATGATGTTTAATAATTTAGCGAGCATTTATCTTTGGTATGGAGAAACAAAGTTTAGATTTGGGACGCTAAAATTTAGCGCGAGCAGGATACAAGGCTTTATAATTCAAAAACTAAATCTGATATAGAAAAACTGATAACATATTTAAAATCAGCGTCTTACTTCACCAATCGAAGTTAGTACCAAACCTGACCGCCACTGTAGTTGAATGATGTCTTTGATTCATTTGGGACTCAAAAATTTAAGTAAATGACGCGGCATAGCCGCACATGGGCGATTGCAGAGCGGTTTACTTGAGCACGCAATTCACATTTTCAACTAATTCATCAAGCACTAGAGTAGCCACAGTAACGGAAAAGAAAAGACGCTGCAAGTTGGAGTAACTGCGTCATAATATTCCTTCTCAGAGTTCTAGATTTTCAAAGACACTTTTCGCTTGTATGATGATGAAAAAATGTCAAACTCAAATGTTGTAAGTTATTTAATGGAACGCCCTTTGAACATGAAAATAGAGTGCATTCAATGACTGGCTATATTTTTCTGATTTTTAGGCTGCAATATTTTTTGGAATTGGTCTTGTCCTGTCAGAAGTAGGACCAAGAAGCTCTCTAGTATTCAACCTTTACTCCAATTTGCGATGCATTAGCTTCAGAGAGTCGAGGTTGAAGGCTGGGACTTTAAACGTAGGGACATGACAACATCAACACTTTATAGCCTCAAAAACCAAACTAAGAACTAAAGCACAAGCAGGGTCGGGTTTATTTGACCAAACTCACAAACAGGTGAAAAGTTAATCAACCTTCCGCTGATTTAACATGACAAGCTTAATCGATGGTTCGAGCATTTTTTTTTGCATTATTAATCGAAACTTCAACTCCCTAGGCGACTGTAAGAGGATATAGGTAACGGGTGAAATATATACCCGCAAGACTACTCCTTTTGGCTATTAAACAATTAACCAAGCAAACAAGATTCCGGAATGAATCAAATTGTGATGTGCTTTATGTGAAAGGCTGGCGTATGTCCTAAAGGTTTTGCCTTTAACGAAACACGAACTTTGTAGCGGTGTATATGGCGTTCCTTTGCGTATTGGTATTTATGTCCACGGGAATTTTTTTAACTTGCCGACGACATACGTCTTTTCACGTTTAGAGAGATTTGTGTCGAGTGATTTATGTCGATGTATGATTCTGATTTCTGAACTAAATTCAGATCTCCTCCACAGAATGTGTGCTTGAAATTTATGGCCAACCTTTGGGAAGAACTTCAGCTACAAAATGTGTTTACTGTGCTACCAACTTATAACTGCAGGCTGCACTTAGAGACTGTCTTTTAAGTATAATTCTCCGTCGGTATATTAGGACCGTTCTTGTCGGCGCCTAATTCGCAGCGGATTTAACTTTTGCCTGAAAGAAGCTCTACTTGTGGTTGCGCCAGCTGCACTTCTAGCGCCGCTGAAATTGTTGTTTGTGACTTTTAATTTTACGGAAGCGCCGCACGCTTTTTTCAATAGACGTTTTCATCGAAAGGTTGACGGGAACCTATTTGACTATGTGTCTATGTTAAAATTTCATTGAGAAGGTAGTGAGAGGGGTTCCTCTGCGATAAAATCGATGGCACATAACAAACCGACATTTATGTAAGGGACCACAGAGGACTTTAGTGGGTTGAGGTCGAAATTCTAGATGGGTGAAAATTATTTTTACAAAGTTCTGTTTTCAAATTCTGTTTTCAAAATTCTGCAAACAATAAAAAAAGGTTTGGAGAATGTTCAAAATCGCTCGTTTTTTTCTAATATTAACTTTTCTTAATTTTTATTTGTAGCCTTTTATTTCCTCCTGGGGGGAAAATAAAAAAAATGTCGTGGGTATTTCTTAAGAATACGATTTTATTTTATTTTTATTATAGAAATACGAAAGTAGACAAAAGAAGCGACACTGCTATTGATATTTTTTAGGAAGACTGAAGAAACGTCTTTGTCAGTCCAATAATTCATCAATCGCAGCGTAACAGTAATTACAACGAACCTCCTAGGAAAATGGTCTTAGAGTATTCGAAGATCCTACCGAGTCGATTGTCGAAGGAATTTTGATTAAACATCATTTCGGCTGTCCTTTTATACTGCCGAAATGAAGTATAAAAAAACAAATGAAATTATAATAAATAAAAGTTGTAATTTCTGACTGCTATATCATTTTTTAATTAAATTTCGCATTTTTTTTTTTTCAATAGATATTGTTTTTTTTATTCAAATTTGTTGTCATTATTTAATCTATTTTTTCTTGTTCCTTTATAATTTTAATTTTATTTATATTTAAAAACTAAAAGTAAATAATTTTCAATGTTTTATAAATTTAAAATTTGTATTTTTATATCTGCTTTTTTTCTCGTCGTTTACATTTGTTAGTTGGAAAAAAAGCAGAATAAGCGGAATTGTAGGTATTGCTTTAAATTTGAAAATCAGAATTTTGTAAAGCAGAATTTCGACCTGGAGACCCCTACTTTAGTTGTCTACCCCATGAAACACTGAGCCTGGAGATATTTGAAAAATGTATATGTTTTCAAGGACCTGACCTCAAAAACAACTTTCCAGTAAAAAGATTTTCTAATTACAATACTCACCAAAAATTAAGTAAAAAAGTAGCAATTTCTTGTCCTTAACTATGTGAACGCTTAAAAATGAAAATATCGTCCTGTTTTATTGTGTACCCCAGTATTGACACACATCATGAAAAGATTTGACACAGCTGCAAGTGATACATGAACCAGGGCCCACTAAATATTCGTTCGGCTGCGTGCTAATCTAAAATATGCTTACGTGAGTAATGTTTGTGAAATATGAGGCTCTCAACACAGATCCTGTTCATGAACACTTGAGCCAGCTAGGCACGCAATCAGGACAACATTAATAACCAACAAAATACGAGTGCGAATAATTCACCTACTCCCCCACATACTCTCAGGCGCTTACACATCCCTATTTGAAGTAGGTGTTGGGCTTTTATACCATCGAATGGAAACTAAATCACAATATGAGTAGTCCATTCACTAGACTGGCAGACAAGTCGGAAAATCAGATGACTCATGAGACAGACTGCCGATTAATTGCAGATTTATACACCATTCCGCTGCCACCATCCGGCTGAGTATGATACCCGCGTGACGTTCGTAACATAATGACCTGTCAATTGCAAATCGTTATGTTCGAGGTATAGGACTGTGGGACGTGGTTTTGATTGCCAATCAAAATTCTGAGAACATTTTGTGCAGATATTTTCGGTACAAATAACCTCAATTGCTGGAGTATGAGATCCTTATATCGCTGACCTGGAAAAGGCCATTGCCAATTGGATAGCGGCCGGCCGGCGGCGTTCAGATTGAGCGATAGCTGACTTTTGGTTTCTGATGTGATTGACATTTTGTGGGAGTTCAGTACGCAAATTTCCATTTCATAATGTGGAAGGTAAGTCTGTGGAGTTCTTTTTTACGAGCCATACACGCGATCCTTTGGAATTGTTTCTTCGAGTTCTGCTAGAATTTGCTGTTTTATTTTTCGCTTTATATGCTGGTGAGTGTGTGCGAAACATGTTACGTGACTTTTGATTTAATTGGAACTGCTAGGAGGGGGGGTTTACATGTGGCATGTGTGTGGATGGTAATATATTAGCCGGGGGATAATTTATTCGTTTTCGAGCTCCCCACTAATGCTGAGTGATTAATTCCTTTGGTGATAGGTGGTTAATTAAGTAGTCGTAAAGGGGAACTAAGCTAAATGCAATGGCATTTTTAGCATATACGTAAATTAGTCGATTTCCGACTGCATAAAATAATGCCTCAGAGAAGGCGCCTTATTTGAAAAGGCGACCTAAATGGCTGACTTGTCGTTGTCCTTCAGAAGGATTACAGTTCAAGCCTAGCTAAAACATTGTCAGCATTGGTAGATGTGGTGGCTTGCAGAACTATTATTCGACGTCAGTATCAGTTAAATTGTCCCATTACCACCTCTAAGGGCTACACCTATATGTAGACCCGACTGATTGGACGCCCACCTACCCTTAAATAATAAAAGCCACAAACCAATGCCGAACCCATAGCCAGAAGAACGAAAGGGCATTTCAATTAGCCTTACGACCAGATTGACAAGCTTAAATGAGTAGCTTTCTCAGAACACTGTCAAGAGTTACTTCCAATTTATCATTTCTCCCCCAGTGCACAGGCTGCCAACGCCAAGTGCCAAGTTCTTTGTTGAATGCAACGCTCCTCGACACCAATTGCCTCCCAATACATATTTGTTGTTGGTGTTAAAGTTTATGTGTGCAGTGTTAGTGCACGCAACCCCACTGCAGACAGCTGTTGATTTCTGGCATTCTGACAAAATTCCATCGAAAGGGTCGAACGGGGAGCGGCAACTCGATTCGGCTGTTTCGGGTAGGCATGGCATACCACATTGTGTGTTGGCAGACATGTGGTAGCATATATCATTGGAAGTCTTCAGCAACACGTTTCATTTGTGTGTTTGGCCGCACGAAACGATGCAAAGTTGTGGGAACTTTTTGTCCAGTTCCAGATAAAGTATAGAAAATGACACGCATTACAAATGAGAGGGACATATAGAAATTTAGCGAACCATAGGTATCTCTTTAGAAATATGAAAAGGGACCGTGTGCCTGTAAAAGCATGGCTGTGTTTTTGCTTCGAAATCTAGTAGGCATAGGTCTGAAGGGGCCTTGTTTCTGCGGTGACCGTAGCCGTGATAAATGATTTGATAAATGAGCAGTTTGGTAAACTTGTTCAGAATTGGCTGTAGAAATCTTGACCACTTTAGACATCTTTCTTTGGGAATTTCAAGAGATGCTGGTTCACCCAACAAACATACAGGAAGACGAAAAAACCTTTCCCAATTAAATGAAATTCAATCGATGACATCGCCACCCATCCGACATCGCTCGCAACTTGATCTTGCAGTTGATGTGGTGTGGCCATTTTCTTTCTCGCGGGTTAGTTTCGGTAGAATCGCTCTCTTTTTTCGGTGACAGACACAGCGTTCGGACATGGCTATTGGTATGAAAATCGCGTATTTAAAATCTTTTGTAATTTAAGTGGATTTAAGTAAATAATTTAATCCAAAACTGCCTTCGATTTAATTTTGTATTATATAGGCTATGAAATCTGCTTAAACTACATCAGCACAAAAGATTCGCTACCTGAAGTAGCAACAGACTGGACATAATATACGAAGAGAAGTGTTCGTCAGTGTCGTTTGTTTTTCTAAGAATTCACAGATTCAATAGGTACTCGAACCCTACACCTTTGAGTATGAAGTAAATCCTCCGCCAGCCTCCCAATGAGTTTTCCTGTTGAAAAACAAAACAACTAAAATGCTAAGAACCTTTCCCACAAGTCTTTTTGGAGCCGAATCGCCAAATATATTTTACTTGCTTAGCAAAAGAAATTCCCTCCACATCGCTTAAAAATGCGTCTGAAACCTATTCCCAAAATGCGTCCAAAAAGTCGATTAGAATGCTCCTAAAAACACATCCAAAACGCTTTAAAAAACGCACCCAGAAACACCTCCTAAACACCCAAAATCTTATCCGGAAAAAAAAACACTTTAAAAATTCCGTTCGAAATATATGTACCTAACGAAAATGGAGAAAAAACGCTTCGAAAAACGTGTCCGGAAGCACGTCGGAAACTCACAATAACCTGTCAAAAAACGGGTGGTAATCTATAAATTATCTGTCTAAAACGCCTCCAAGAATCCTTGAAAATAATGTCCGAAAACAAATCCAAGAAGTCATCGGAAAAAGCTTTCAAAAACGGATCAAAAAATAAAAACGAAAATTCGTTAAAAAAAGTGGTGTTAAAACGCATCGTAGATGCTCAAAAATTTGTCTATAAACGCATCCAAAAAGAGTCGAAAAGTTCGTTCAAAGACGGTTCAAAAACTCATAAAAATAAGTCGTTGGAAAATCCAAAAAAGCATTTCCAAAAATGCCGTCTTAAAAAGCGTCAAAAACGGTCCCAAAAAATGGGTAATAAAATACATTCAAAAACGCATCCAGAAGATGTCCAAAAGCCGTAATAATACCGATAGGAGTCCCCTATGTGAAATTTTTGGATTGTTGCTCATATTTCTGAGAAGTCTGAAAAGTGCTTTGGACAATTTTTAGTGAAGCAACTTTTCATTGATCGCTAGAGTTCTATTAAACGTACAGGAGTGGAAGACGAGGAAATAAACCAACATTGGCGCTGCAATTTAAGGCACGTTGAAACAATTTTTACCTTGTGAACCTTGTTTTAGAATGAGTACAAGTTTATGTCCTTAAAGGGGACATCGTCACCGTCTCTGTCCTTCCTTGTAGAGCTATATGTGGAAATTTTGAGTCACTACACTCATGTTCATCTATCCAGTATCAAAAATTTAAAGGCGAAGTTAAAGTCAGTTCGTATTAACAAGTTTGTGAGCTTGACACTGTGTCAAAAGTAGAGGTAGGTACAGTCAAACCCGCTTAAGTGAAATGACAAAAAAACATTAACTTAAGTTTCAATTAACCGGGTTTTTCAGTTAAGCGAACCCCGGATAACTGAAAAAAGCATTTCAGTTAAGCGGACCTCGGATAACTGAAAAACTGTTTCAGTAAAGCAGACCCTGGAGAAATTTTATAAGATCATTGTTTTCTTAATGTGTAAGCTACGTATCATAAATAAATGAACTGAACTGAACTGAACTCAAGTTAACGAAACACGATTAATCCGTTTATAAAAAAAAATATTGAAAATAATCACATTTCAGTATTTATTAACAAAATTTGAAGACTAACAATTTCTGCAGAGCTGAACTTAAAAGTAAAACAACCCTATTCAAATAAACAAAAAATATTATGCATCTATCATTGTCAGGGGTAAAGTGGAATGTGGAACCCTTCATGGGCGAGTCCGACTCGCACTTGGCCGCTTTTTTATTTTTATATTTGAGTTGATTGAATGAAAGGTAAATTGCGGTTTACGATTTATGACGTACTTACTAAAAAAAAACTACTTACTACACAGAATACATCTACTTACCAAGTTTCAACAGAATAGTTCTTATAGTTTCGGAAAAAAGTGGCTGTGACATACGGACAGACATAAGGGTTCCTTTTTTTTGCCATTTGGCTACGGAACCCTAAAAATGGATGCATTCAACGCCTGCTCATTACTTTTTGCCTTTCTTCGATTCATGTAGATGTGCGTACGTTTTAATTTTTTTCATTTAAGCGGAGTTCTTTCTATGAAAAGTTATGATGTTTTAAAGGAATTGTGTTTCGGATATCCGAGCTTTTCACTTAAGCGGGCTTCAATAAAGCGGAGTCATTTGTATGCAATTTTTTTGAAAAATACAATAGAAATAGGTAATCATAAAGTTTAAAGAGCGGGTCTTTCAAATAAACGGGTTTCAGTTAAGCGGGTTTGAGTGTACTAGCGCGACTGCCCAACCGCACTCCATGGTGTTTGAGAGTCCTTCAACCGAAGTTCTAAATTGATAACCGGTTTCTTAGATACTGCCGATTTCGATTGAAAGGACGTTTAAATGCCGCTTTTAGAAAGATTGTCGTCAGTTAAGCTGAAACATTGCTCAGATTCACATTTTTCCATTTGGCTGGGATTATTATTTCGCGGTCATCCGCATCATTCGGTAATCATTTTACGAAGATCAATCTTAGCACCGAGGTTAACAAAAGAATCCAATAAATTACTCCGTCAAAGCAAGTTCCATTATAAAACAGATGAGTGTCACTTATATCTGCTTAGTGATATACGATTGCAATTATTGTGTATGTTCTTCTCGTGAGCTTCCCAACATGTCTAGATAAAGGTCCCACCTCTTCCTGCACCTGTCCTCACAAACGAGAACTATGTCCTTCCATTTTCTGAATAAATAAATTCCATAACACTGACACGCAAGCACTTTCCAAGGCTGTATAATAACCTACCCCTACAATAGGAAAAAGGATCCCAAGAAGGTCATTTCGAGACGATAACTTACATGGCTACCCTCCACCGTTGGATATCTTTCAGAAACATCAAACAAAGTCTGTGTCGACAAGAAAACCCGAAGATTCTTCTGGATTTAATGGAAGGACGACACGGATTGTGTTATCCCTTTTAGAAAAATAATATCCGTTTGAATTGCCCACAACTTTCCATTTCCCTGCAGCTGCCGCCGCCTCCACGACATGTTACGAACCAGAACAAATAACGTTCTGATGAAAATAATTTTATTTATTTATTTATATATCGCTTTATTCACTTCGACACCTCCTAACCCCTAATGGAACAATTCACTTCTCACATGTGTGCGCAGTGCCATCTCAAAGGATTGAATGTGAATCCTTGCCCAAAGCAAATCTCACACAAAAACTCACCTCAGGCAAAGTCGTTTGCAATGGAAAGGATATTCTATAGACTCGTATACGTTGGCGACAACTACTCTCAGATTGGTTTGTCTGCTAGAGAAATATTACCGCTACTTTACACAACCACTAAGGATTGCGTGCAATATACAATTGTTTGGATTCAATGAGGACGGTCGCAAAGTGAAATGTCATTTAAAATAGGACTTTGAGGCGAACGTGTTAAGTGCATTCTTTGTGCACGGTATGCCCATTCATTGATTTAAAATAATAAGAAATAAAATATAAAATAATATAATGAAAAAATTAAATTAAAAGTCTTACGGAATTTTGTCAAGGGGAATGTCTGACTTTTTATCGGCGGCGTTAAAAAATCTGAAAATCAAAAATATATACAATGAAAATAAATGTTTAAGTCAAATTAAAAATAAAAACTTAAAATTTAACTTATTATTAACTTTCGTAAGCTGTTGTCTAGTGCACTAGAAGTTGCACAGGAGTTTGTGTCCTAGGGGTTTCGTAACTAAAAATGAGATCGACAACCGAGGACAGTGGACAGCCTTCACAAGAAGTCAACAGAGTGGTTTTCCTATAAAAAGAATTTTTATGTCGAGACTAATCGCCTTCATATGATAGAAAATATCTTCATCATATATCGATTGATAGTGAAAACACGGTTGCCACTTTGATAATTTTTTACCAAATTTGGTAATTTTTTTTTTTTGCTTTTTGAGTTTTGGTAATTTTTTTTAATTTTTATCTGGTTAGAGTAACTTTTTGAGCAGGGTCACCAAAAATACGGACTCGATAGCAATTTATTTAAATGCTGCCTTACTGTTTCTGAGTGAACGCATTGCATTTGTATATGCGTCAGCACCGCCCATGTAAACCAGTTTTGTTCAAAAAATTACTGAATGCACTCATTTCCTTCTTTTGACAGATGGTGAACTTCGAAAGATTTTCTGTTTCTTTTTATAACTACATTGAGATATGAGGTTCGTTCGGGTACTTTTTTGCAAAGGTAAAATTATTAAAAATTTGCTAAGAAATTGTGCAAGTGCGACCCCTTACTGAGAAAAATTAAAAAAAATTAATCCATTTCCCCTCTTTTCATTTTTTCGTAATTTTCTACCCGCCGAATTTCGACTTACGGAAAAATGAAAAATGAAAACTGACAAATAAGTGACAGCTCAAAAGTTTGACAAGTAAAAATGAATTTATTTTCGTCTTCAACAATGTCGTAGGAAGTAAGTTTAATAGGTATTCAGCTTTTAAAAAATTCAATTCCAACTTATTTTTAAGATGCTGCATTTTTCATTTTGTCATTTGTCAAAATGACTTTTCTTATAGGCGCAGTGGCTTAGTGGTTAGTGTGTTGGAGTGCTAAGCCAGGGGTATCAGGTTAGATTCCCGGAAAAACACAAATTGCATCTAAGGTTCTTTCTAGAACTAACTTTTTGTAAGAAAACCGGTCACGTACTTCTCTTGAAATTGAGGGATTTCTCTCTCCATTTTTGATATTTGACATTTTTCATTTTTGTATGCTGAAAGTACATGAACGAACCTATCGATAGGTTAGTTAATCACATTATTTATTTGCAGACATAAGACTCTAATTTGTAAAAGGTTTGTTATAAGAAGAAAGGCTCGCAAATGGTAGATGATCCCATGCCTTGTAGCAGCTGGTAATTTTGTGCAGAACGTTGTTGACCTTGTTTAGTTGCTTAAAGACTGACAAAGTTCCTACTACGTTCCTTATTGAATTTAAAAGTCTTATGTTTTATAAATGTTTGTCTTTAACCAAGCAATTTAAAAAATCAAATAAAATACTTTGAGTTAAGAAAATCATGCTTATGGGCAGAAAAAGTACCTACTTAAAGTAGATATTACTATTACATTCGTAAGTTAAGTCTTATTTATTTTATTTTATAAAGTAGCCGTTGTTTAACTACTTAAAGACTGACTAAGTTCCCATAAACCTAATGAACCTAATTGAATATTTTAAAGGACTTATGTTTTTTTTATGCTTTGAAAATGTGTGTTATAATAAATAAAAATAAAGTGATAAGAAATTTTCACATTGGCTCAAGACTATTTATGTACGTTATGTTTTCTCTTTGTGTTTTATCAACGTCTCCAGAATTTTGGTAAATTTTATTCTTGGCTTGGTAACTTTTTTTTTTAATTTTGGTAGCTATTTTTTTTTTTTGCAATTGGCAACCGTGTGTGAAAGTCTAAATCTAGAATCACGTATTAACAAGGTGAAATTGGAAATAACTTGTGCTTGTGCCCTAACCTATAGCTTATGAGCCGCACTCGATATTAAACGGTCAAAGAGCCTTGAAGTCTTTAATTCGTGTGATGGTCACAGTATAGTTGGAAACATGGCTAAAATGCTTAGTAAAGTAAATAAACGGCTGGCGCAATAGGTCGGTATAGTTACCCTAGGCCTAGCTTCACGAAATCAGTCATTTTGTGTAGGTTATAATTTTCAAAATTACGAAAGGCTGAGTTGAATTATACTGATGTGTGTTAGACGTTTGCGAGAGGTGGCACAGTGTAAAAAAAACCTTAGGCCGTATTTGGGGTTTTTCCGTGTTTTTCCTATCGCTTAGCTGTCCAGCTCACTAACCGCTAAGACATTCCGCCCAAGGCTAAAAGACTAGCGTATTAATAAAACTTCCGAACAAGAAACGAACAAGAATTGTAGTCTGTGACAGTCTGAACATCATTTACGCCACTACCCAGCCTTCGAAAATAGCTACTTCTCTTGAATGGGAGTACATTTCACCGAAGATGATCGAGCTAAGCTACCCTTACCAGACTGAAGAGGCTAGAAGTAAGAACCAAAGCGGATTTTTATGTTATTCGCATGTCCTTCAGTAAGTTAAAATCACAATCGACATATATAACTTTAAGGGAAAAACTACCGTGGTATTATGCAGAAAATAAAAGAAAACGAATCGCACTTTCGCATTTCAAAAAACGATAGAAATCATGCGAAAGCGAACGTTTTATTCATATTTTAACCGGTTTCTGTTTCCTATTCGGTAACCTTTAAAAAGAGAGTGTAAGTATTGTTTTTGAAAGCACTTTCTCGTCTTAATTGCAGGAGTCCTTAAACACGAAGTAGCCAATGAAAGCTACTACTACTAGTCCAGTGGAAACAATTAATGTGTCAGGAATGCCTATTTCTCTTAAAACCATATTTGGTACAAAATGTTTGTGAAATCTGTTGAAGCAAACGAAAAATATTTTCGACAGCTATCGCTGTTTCCCTTTCACTACAAAACGAAAATGTATTCCGTTTGTAAAGTGACATGAAGCAAAGAAAAACGAAATCAAATCAACCAATTGCGCAAACGAAAATTCTTTTCGTTTTCGTAAGCAAAACAGTCGTATAAGCGAAAACGATTGAACGTTTTCACTCGTTGAAACATAAGATTGTTAGAGGGTCAAAGAAGGACTTTTTTTAAAAGATGAAGAAATCATTTATAGCAGAAGCGGACAGGTACCTATTCAGTTTTTGACTTTGCCCGAGTACTTTTTGGGTATAGTGTAAAAATGTTGGCCTCAGTCTGTAAACGTCTTTACTGCCTCTATAAGGAGAACAATCTTTTCCTTAGAAAAAAAAGAAAAGGATTTTATTTTTGTTTTTATTTTCCAACTGCCAATTCATACAATTTGTAAAGCCTTGCCCCAAAGTACAAAAGAACACACTTAAATCGGAGCATGGTGTTCAAACAACAACCATTTTGTGCATCAAACAACAATGGTCATTACTTGTCCTAGGCTGTCGCCTATTGTTCATCCGAAAGTTGAGCCCGTTGAGGCGTTTAAAAAAAAAACGTTTCCAATTACCACATATCACTTGGGAATAAAACTGAAAACTACACTACACTATCCCTAATTAGGCGAATTGAAAGAAAACGAAAGTGTCTACCACTTGCTTTGTGTAACAAAACGCTCTAAGCTAATGCGACACAAAGCAAAGTGTGCAACTTACCTCCTTGCTAACCCCCATGAGCCATAACACAAGAATTGAAGTGGCCCCTCTAGCAATATTCACACACATTCTCATCTCAAGTGTGTCCTTAAAGTATATCGATTGTCCTATTTTGTGTACTCTCATCACTTGTGTAATAAAACAACAAAGAAAGGCTATCTATACGTAAACAAGTAAAAATAACCAAAGAGCAATACTCACTGATTTAGATTCCTCTCGTTCGACCCACTCTGGCTCTGGACGTTGTCAGTATGCCGCCGCTCCTTGTGAACGATACCCATTAGCTTCATCCACGGATTGTTTTGGGATCCGTGGCCTCCCATGCCGCCACTCTGCCACATCGTCATTGTGGCAGAGTTTTAATTGAACGCTCTCACTTCAGACGATAACAAAATTTCGTTTATTTCATAATGTTGCTGTTTTGAGTTCAAATTTGTCTTCTTGTTACATTGTCACATGGCTTGTCGTCTGTGTCTTGTCTCAAAAAGCGGATGGAACGATGTGGCGTGGTGTGTTCTCTCAAAGGTAATCAAATACTCGTAAGAACGTAACGCTCTCGACAGACAACAGCATTGGTGACGACCTCCTCAGTGAGACTTAACTTTCGTCGATTGGGTTGCAGTTCTTTCACTATGCATGTCGCATTTTTAATACGGTTCTAATTTTTATTTAAATTTTATTTGACGTTTTTTTTTGTGTAAAAAAATAATTCTTTTCATCTACTAATGGGCGGCTGTCGTTACTTTGTATTAGAGAGAGAGAGAGAGAGAGAGAGCGAGAATGCGATTTTCTAATTTTATTTAAAGCCTTTATTCGGCCAAAAAGTTATGAAAAAAAGATCAACTCGATGCGAAGATTGAGATTTAAAACAAAGCAAGCAATGAAACTAATATTGCATTCGCTACTATTCGAGGTACGATGTTGAAAAATGTTGGTTTCTGTTCTTAAACTTGAATTGTAAGCTCTACGCGTCGGGTATGACAAAATTAAAGAAATTGTTCTACGGCTCAAAAACTAACTACTACTTTGTTTTGAGTTTGAAATAAAGTCGCTGATTGTTTTTTTTTTTTTTTATTATTATTATTTAAAGTAGAAAAAAGAGTTTTCTTAATTAATTTTATTATTATAATTATTTTTTCTTTATGTAGCAAAAAGAAGACTTTCGATTGTAATAAAATTTAAATATCACGAAATTTAATTTTATTTTTTTATTAGGAGATTGGATCTTTTATTATGGTAATTAAAAATGTTCTATATTAAACTATTAAATGATAAATTAATTATCTAAGAATCACAATGGTATGTTGGTTTATTTTAAGTTTTTTTTTTTGCTTCTAATTTATAATTATTTGTTGGTTGATTTTGTGTATTTTATTTTGCGTAGGGAATAAATAAATAATTTCTCTCTTAATATGTATAAATTTTAACGTATCACTATCTAAGCTTAAATGAGTTATTAATTGTTTTTTTTTTTTTTTTTGTTTTTGTTGGTTATTTTTAAAAATTGTATATTACTTATAGCTTGGGATTTGCTGGTGTTTCCGTTAGATCCGTAGCTGCTGAAACGAGAAGAGGGGGATGGATTTTCTTAGAAATGTTATCTTTTCATAAAATTTAAGTATAGAATGGAAATAGCTGGTCCTCTGTAAGGAATACTTTATAGTTACTGTAGGACTACAGGGCTAGGAAAGTGGAATTTGATACGTCTTGATCTTACTGAAAGTAGATGTAGGAATTTAATTTCTGTTACTAATTTCATAAAAACAACTCAATTCCACACGCAAAAAAAAATCCCAAAATGAAGTGCAATAATAGGAAATACCGGTTTTATTAAGGGGGAAAATACTCGTAGGTATGTATGTCAATTTTGCTCCCGCGGTCCCAAGTTATACGCTGTCTTTAATACGAATAAGCGGGCTGATATTTGCTTCTACAACGTCACCAGTTGACTTGGTATCGACACATTGGGTACGTTGTTGTTCACAATAAAAGACCGAAGGCATGCTGGGCAGATTGCTAAATATCAACTAGATGAAGTTGGATTTTCCGCAAAGAAACAAAAGGGTTCTTAGTCCGTCGACCTTATGGACGGGCAGAAACTCTTTTTACCAGGAGCAACGCCTTCAATATCGGCTCAGGGGATATTGGTAAAACATAGAAGTGGATTCCATTTGTAGAGAAAGTAACGATCTTAAAGCTTGAGCTAGAGCCGACGCATGTATTTTTCTTTCATGAAGTTGACGCAGCTTTTAAAAGGATTTCAGTTTTGGACTCTTATATTCTGACGGGTGACTTTATTGTTCAACTAGGTGTAGATGTAATGATATGGGCAACGTTATTGGGCGAATAGGTGACGTTGAATATTAGTTGTTAAGACACCACTGCTGCATGAAAAACCTATGAATACATATCTGCAAGCAAATTGTTTGAGCACGCCTCGCTGTCTTCGAGGAGCGTATAGTCAAACGTCATTGAAGAAGTAAAACGTCAACTCTTCGTTAAGAATGAGATAAAGTTGTAGTGAGCAGTTCTTTTGAGTTGATCAATTCAGAACAATCAAGTTGACCAACGTCAAGACAGAAATGTTCGCTCTCTTGTATCGTTAACTTGGCCTGGCAATGTGGCATAGCGATTCGCAAGCTTTCCAATTTCGAGGACAAAAAAAATTGCTCTCACTTTTAAGTAAAAGTCTTGAAAGTGGTTTGGAGACGCGTTGCAGTGATATGATCGAATTTAAATAACGAAGGATGAGTAGCGCAGCTTTCGGCAAGTAGAACTATCCTCTGGGAATTATTGTACCTGAGAAGGTTCCTACTCGCCCGATTTGTAGATTTTCTGAAGCCATGCAACCGCTTTGCTACTTGGAGTCCCGTGGGTAGGTAAACATGGTCGGATGATAGTTTCCAATAGTTACTTGGGATCGATGTCGCTGTTAGTCGGCACAAAGGACTCTCTGGCGATTTGGTGCGATTGCATCTGTTCGATGTTTAGTTCCTTTGGCCGTTAGTTTGGGGTTTGACTTAACCGTAGAACGGTTCATGCTGAAAGTTCAAAAAGTTAAAATACCTAAAATACTAGAAAAGTGCCAACCGCTACATGACCATGACGGCTTGTCGATCTGGTCATGGTCATGCATAGAGAAATCACGGGCTAGCCGTAGTAACGTTTCGTCTCACAGCGAAGGCGATTTAGTCAAGCCCATCGCCAGGTGTAGGCTTTGCTCTTCGAGTCCACTCTCAAGGAAGCCTGTCTTTCCCATCACGCTGTTCTTAGACGGGATGAGGTCCAAATTCTTTTTACAAAATTCAGCTTTTCTAAATTTTGCTTTTCAAAATTCTGCAAACAATAAAAAACTTGGAAAATGTTCAAAAGCGCGCGCTTTTTTTCTCTAATTTTAACTCCTCTTTTCTTAATTTTTAGGAAAATAAAAACTGTCGTGGGTAATTTTTAAAAATACGATTTTATTTTATTTTTATTATAGGGAAAGTAAAAAAAAAGCGACACTGCTATTGATATTTTTTAGGAAGACTGAGGAAAAGTCTTTGTCAGTCCACTAATTCATCAATCGCAGCGTAACAGTAATTACAACGAACCTCCTAGGAAAATGGTCTTCGATCCTATCGAATCGATTGTCGAAGGAATTTTGTTTAAACATCATGTCCTGTCCTTTTATACTGCCGAAATGAAGTATAAAAAAAAAAATTAGATTATAATAAATAAAAGTTGTAATTTCTGACTGCTTCATATATTTTTTTATTTAAATTTCACATTATTTTTTATTTTTTTATCAATAGATATCGGGCCTTACCAACAACCAAACCGTAAACTCGAGTTTAACTAATTTCGAAACTAACTATAGTTTTGAGTGAAATATAGAAGCAACTGTTTCCCATGCTTGGTTTTTTGACTGCAGCATTGTTAATTTTGCTATCAATGATATTAGCCAATGGTTTGACACAGTCAACAATAGTTCTCGCATTGCCTGCGTCCAATTTGAGCTGCGGCTTCTCTTTATTTGCTTTTCATTTCATATTTCATATTTATTTCATATTTATTTATTACAAAGACTGACGTTTAAACCAGGTTTAAACTTTAATAATGGGTTACAGTCTCGATTATCTTAAAGTCAAAGATAAGTTGATTATTGGTAAACAATTTATTTTAATTTCGACTGTTGCCCTAAAGTCGAGTCTAAATTTGGTTGTTAGTAAGGCCGCTTGTTTTTTTGTTTATTAAAATTTTTTCTTGTTTCTTTTTAATTTTATTTTTATTTAAAATTTAAAAGAAAATAATTTTTCATGTTTTATAAATTTAAAATTGTTTTTTTTATATCTGCTTTTTTTCTCGTCGTTTACATTTGTTAGTTGGAAAAAAAGCTGAAATATTATTTTGAATTTGAAATTTGAAAATCAGAATTTTGTAAAGACTGAATTTTGCAAAGCTACATTTTGAAAGCAGAATTTCGGATCCCTCTTAGCCACTCGCCGATAACATTATGTACTTCTAGGTTTAGTCCAAGAGCTATGAGCCCTCTCTTCAGAAAGAATTGATGACCAAAAGTGAGTGCATTGAAGAAAAAGGCATCAGCTTACCGCCATAAACGTGACATCCTTGAGAGCAACACCATAACTAATATTGTGTCGAGTGAAAATTTGCCAAAAGATTATCCTTCCTGTATACCTAAAGACACATCCATCATCCAAAAGTGGCAATTCGTTAGATTGTCGTGCCGCATCTGCATCATAACAAAGAAAAATAGTCTCCACTCGCAATATTCCCTCAGCATCAGAAATGTTTTCCAACACCAGCAACTCTCGTCATTTGTCTCCTTTGACCTAGATTTCACGAGAAATTAATCCAATTTAAATTTGTAGCTTCTTTTATGCTCTTGTGTGTATACGCTCGGTATTCGGTTTCGGACTGAATACCTTAACTGACAACAAAGTAAAACAGAAACCAAGGAAATCTAGTTTCATTTATAGCACCCGTACCTTTGGGTGGAATTTTTTCTCTCTCGTCAAGCTTTGTCGCTCATTTTTTGATTTTGATTTTTCGCAAACTAAAATTAGTTTTGCAGTTTAGACAGCCATTAAAACAAGAGACCACTCAGAGTAGGTACGTGAAAAGAAACCGAAGACGTAGGCCTCGAGAGGATTATGGAAAAATGGAAAATATTTCTCCTTGCTGGGGATTTATAAAGCTTTTGTCGGGGTTTTGTTGTCGGCTTATGCCTGAGGAAGTCATCATTTTATCTGCTTCACAAGATAGGCGACATTGACTACTGGGGAAGGACTATATGCATACTTTTGAATTTCAACTTATGCAAATGCATCCTTCTTTTGCGTTGTGTATGGGTGTGTGTGTGTTTTTTTTCCACAATTTGCATAGCGTTCAGAGGAATAAATTTGAATATCTCTTTATGCAGGAGCTAGTAAGCAGATTGTTTTAAAACTGTTATAACACAAAGGAGGTTGGGCGTGAAACGGAAAATGAAAATTTATTACTTAAGCCGCGCTGTTTAATAAATCCACATCGTTGCATGGTATACAGCTTTGCGTGTTGTATTTTGTTGCAAATAGTCGGATTTTGAATTAATGAGTTGCGAAACCGTAAAACTGAACACAGACTTGTTTGAATGAATGCAAATTTGCATATTTCGTTGGGTGGTATATATGAGCACACATTTGAGCCTGCAGTGGTGAAGGCCAATCAAGTGGGTGGATGTTTTTAATAGGAGGTATGTTATATAGGCACTCAACGGCTATAGATTCCTTTGAATAGTTTACACCACGTGGTTGGGCGCACTTCTTTATACAGTTTAACTAATCAAACAGACAGAATATGTAGATATGGCTGTTAATTACAGCTGACATATTTTACATTCACAGATATTCTATGTGTTGTTTTCTAAAACTGTGCATATTAGGATTACATTTAGCCAGGGATTTATTTTTATATTTTTAACGATTAAAAATTTATTTTTAAGCCAGTTCCCCGATATAAAAAACTTCAATCATAAACCGTACTCTAACGCAGGGCGGGGTCATATTCTGTACGGCGAAAATTCTCTCTATTTCTGTATGAATTCGTTCGAGCTCAGAAAACTCTGCACCTTAGAGAATCGTTTGGAATCAGTGATGATAGTAGCACCTTTCATGCAGAAACTCCTGTAATAATCCAAGCGGCGAAGGCTAAGAAATATTTGGGAGCAATGTGATACATGCCAATGCCAACGCGGTTGAGAAGGTTTTACTCTGAGGTACGGATAAGCTTGAATGAATTGGATCAAAAATGTGCCCACCTTTGGCCCTAAAATCTGTAAAAACTCCGATTAGTACACCTGCAAAGAAAAGTGATTTTGAGTACTTGAGCAGAACAAACTTACCCTGGACACGAAAGAACTAAGGCCAAAGGTGGACGGAAAGAGATTTAAATTCCTTCATTACTGACATATTTTGGGGGCTAAACCGGAGACTTCTCGCTTAGCAGTTAAGCTCATTGTGGCCGAAGACGTTGTATTCGATTTTTATGCAGAATTTAGTTTCAGAAAACTTTATAAAAAATTACGGTGATAGAGGAACTCAAAAAAGTGGGTCGCAAAACTCTGTCCGTCTGTCTGTATGTCCCGGAGCCTACAGCCTAAACGTCTGCCCAGATTTCGTTCAATCTTCGGATTTGGAGTTTGGGGGCTTACAGTTCGTTGCCGCTTTTTTTTTTGGACGGTAACCTCAATATTAATGGTACTTCCCATAGAAAATGTTCATACCAGTTTGATTTGTTCGAAAACGGCTCTAACGATTTCAACCAAAATTGATTTTTAAGCTTAAGTAGGTGAGGTTAACATAACTGCATACTCAATTTTCCGCTAAAAAATCGAATAACGGTACTTTTGAAATTTGGACATATATGTATCTCCAAAACGGTCCGTACGATTGCAATAAAAATGAATTTCTTAGGTAATATGGTCATTTCTAACTTAATGGCAAACTCAATTTTTCTCTGTATTATCGTTAAATGTATTTTTGAAAAAAGCCATTTTTGAAAAATGTTGTTTTCCTTAGCTTACCGGAAAACGGCAATAACGATTTTGATCAGAACGCAAACTTAGAGTAAAATTGATGTTTCCAAAATGATTGCGTCCTTAATTATCAATTCGAACCACCGAAAACGCTAGTTTTAGAAACTGTTCATATCTCGAAAACTCAATTTTCGATTTCGATAAAACTTCATAAAACAAATAATGCTTACATCCCGAACAATAACTTGTACTCGGTTTTCAGTTAAATAGTTAAACAATAGTATCATCAAACAAACATTGCAATATTTGTTATACTGTTTTGTCTGCCAAAATTTACAAAAACCGCTCAAACGATTTTGACCAAAATATTTATTTAAGATAAAATCAGTATTCGAAATAAGATCCCGTAGCTACTTAGATTTTCTCCAAAAATTCGAAAAAATCTGTTTTTTTAATTATGTATTTATATTTCCCGATCTATTTTCACATATCTATGCTATATTTTTGCTATAATCTCCCCACTTCCGATAAAAATGCAATATTTATGCTAATTTCCCCTTCTTTCAACCTTGTTGAATATGCACCTTAAAATAATTGCAACCACTTCCTTACACAATCAGAAACTCACACGTTATTGCACCCCCACACACGTCCATAGGCATATTCCGTTTATAACTGCTAATGCAAACTCAAAAACAAATCTCTGAAAACTTACATAATATGTATATCTATGTAAAGATATCGGTCTAACGTACCATACTTCCAATCATAGACACCAGCGTTACTAATATATTCCAGTCAAAAATAAAAACATCTGAAAACAGAAAATCCTGCTTCACTTTGCCTTGTACTCAAAAATCTTGTTAAGTGTAAGATCTTATAAAATAGTACCGTAGACGCTTTTAACTCTTTAACCATAGCTTGTTCTCAGATCTTTACCTACCTACTTAATAAAATAAGAAAACAACCAACCAAACTTTTGATTAACGGGAAAGATTCGTTCGACCCATCCGTGCACTTCATTTTTTTTTTGTTCCGAGATAAAAAAATGCCCTTCTGCATTCTTTAAGCTTTTTTTGAAAGGCAAAATGCCCACAAATGGGTAATTACCCACGATCTGGGATCACTGATAGCTATAATTGTTTGAAATTTCTTTTATGGTTTTTTTTTTCTTAGCAAACCAAACAGCATACTGCCCGTGTCTGTCTCCCTCTCCGCCACAGGAATGAAGTGAAGTTAAAAGAGATGTCAATATACTGCGCGGTTAGTGTGTTTGATTTGAGAATGAAGTGCATATCCACTCACCCAGGTGAAAATCGTAGAAATGTTTCAAATTTTGCCTATTTATTTAAAAACCTTTTAAGTTATCGAGTTAATGGATATCCTAATATGTAACCGCGGATGTCCTCTATAAGCTGGTGTTTACTATATTTAAAAGCTCCCAGTATTTTCGAACGGAATGCGTGACAAAGATCGAAATCGAAACGAAACGAAAAAATTAATTGCTCTTGTCCAATTTTTTTCCGGAATTTGTAGAGATATATTTATCCTCTATAGGACTGAGAAAAATGCATCAGAATATATTCAGCAGTTTCTAAGATTTTTGCATTTAAAGACATGCAGTCAAATGCAATCTTAGTCGAACAGAACTACACCAATTTTATTTATATGATTTATATTTATTTATTTTTATTTCAACTGTCAACTAGAGCTGGAATTCCAACCAAAGAGCTGTTGCTATATTTGACATCAATTTACGAGCAGAAATTGTCAGTGCGCATCGTTCTTACTCCTCTCGCTTACCCACACAATTTCATCATCTTTCTATGAATATAGTCAACTTAGCTGAACACCTGAGAACGAGTTGTGAGCAATTTCCCAGGCACAGTTTTCTCTGTGTACTTTCAGCCCTAGCCGACTTCTTGGATATAAAGATTTCCTAATATAATCCGAGCACGTGTGAAGGTGAAACGCTGCAAACAATATATAATGATTGAAACTCTCTGACAACTTTATATTCTTACAAAGACACGCCGCAAACACGTTAGCCCCATTCTTCAACAAAATTGTTCCGGGATGCGCAGCAAAATACCCTTCGTAATTGTAATACACTCTGGAGCGCTTGCTTTCACCCCATCTATCTGTCAGCTTAACATTCATGCCAAGAACTTTCTTGTGCTAAAGGGAAAGCCAAAGTTCCTAATTGGAAGTAATCTTTTGATGTAGGAGCTAGAATTCGTCTTTGGGATTTATGCTTGCCTGGGTTGAAATTTGTTCGTTGTATACATGTGTTCTGGAAAACTGCTTCCAAATTAACTGCGAAATTAGAATTCCCTTGGGAACTTTTTCCAACCCAAACAAAATGGATGAATTTAGAAACCAATTGCTGCACTTGGGTTTTATTTTGCTAAAGTTTCGACCTCAATTAGCGGGCGAGAATTTAAAAGTTCTCTAGTTGAGCGTTAATTATGGAAAGTCGCTCCATTCAACAGAAACAATTATTCTCAATTTAATTTCTCCCTTTTGGCGATGTCTTTTGTGTGGCTTTCACTTTGACATCCACAACTTTAGAGTGCAATCGCAGAGGTTATGAATTAAAATTTTCAATTTCTCAAGCCTGATTGTGGTTGGATTGCCATTGTCATCCATTGCAATATAAATAATTGAGCAGAAACGAAGGCGAAGCCTTTCTGTTCGCTTTCAGCAAACGTCTAACTTTTGTATGTAGGTATGGGTGCAAAATCTGGATCCCGATGACACTCACAACGAGAATAATTATACTATTGTTTCAACAATATGGTTTACGATGATGATGGTGACAATAATAATAGCTGGAGATTAGAGCAAACTTTTCTGTGTGCGAAATGTCGTCTTTGATGACAGTTTGTGATTTATTTTAGATGGAACGTGGGCACAAGCTGCGATGCTAAACACTGATCGGGTAACGAAATGGACACAAATTTCTGTACAGATAAACAGGAAGCTGACATTTTTAGTGGGTTGTTACTTCAGTTCAATGGTTCTTGTAAAAATGTGTGCTTTTCTCGAAAGTCAAATCCACGTCAAAATAAACGTATTCAACGAAAGGAACACAGTGATGCCAAATAGTGGGTGGCTTTCCACTTCAAAAGAAAAATTTACACACGAAATCGAAGTTTTGTTTGTCCTAATATGTTTCTAGTATATAAAACATATATTTTAGATAGTTTTGCTAACCAAACAAATCAAATAATTCGCCCTTTAACAATGTTTAATAACTAACCAATGGCATTCATAAATGTAAAAATGTGGTATTCCCGGTTGCCGCGGTTGGCAGCATTTATTTTTGTATGTTTTGTATGTTTTTGCATGTCACACGGATTTTTAATTGACATAACACCGACATAACAAAATGGAGAATTTGAACAAAAATTGAGGGGGGGCAGCGGCAAGAGGATTGTGAGTTGGGGGTCTCAGAATGGTTTGTCTATGATAAAAATTGTACTCGAAGTTTTTCTTTATTTATTTTATGTAGGTATTTTTTCTGTGTTGTTGAGAATATCGTTGGATTATTTTTCACAGCGGCGTGAAAAAGAGGGAACTTTCGGTCATCAATGTGGGAAATTCAGCACCTAAAGTCTGGCATCACTGGAAATAGTCCGTTACAATAATTGCAGAGGAATTACACAGACAATTTTTTTTATTGAAGCTTTGTACGCTGCTCGAGCTAAACTAAATTTAAGCTGCTCTTCAACTTTTCTCTCCAAACATTAGCTGAAATCCTAGCTAAATTTTGACATTGAGTACGCCGTGGTTAAGTGTCACAGAAAACAGCTGTTCTTTGAAAAAACTTCCATCAAAAATGTAATTCTCTCTCACTTCAACTATGTCTGATTCAAGGTACTTCTCGTCCATATAATAATTTAAAGAGCTCATCCTTGTATACTTTTCAACAACAGAACAACAAAACACAACGATCTGTCACAAATTAGGTTGAGAAAATGTGCCGACCCATTAAATGGCCACGTTAAATTTTGACAGACACATATAGAAAATTCTGAAACAAAAGTTTGATTATTTAGCTCGAGCTGCGTACCACTCAGTTAAATGGGTTCGTTTAGATTTAGCTCAGCTTAATTTTGGAGAGAATACTAAGCTTAAACAGTCATCGGCGTTTCATAATGTCCGTCAATTTACTCTTTCGTATCCATCATCCATGACAGTTTCTCTCGTTCTCTCAATATTCGCACCAGGGTTACCCTTGGGACACTTTAGTGTCAACTGGACGCCTTTTCGATCACTCGGACACCAGGGCACCTCTTTTTTTAAATCATCGATTTTGGACACTTTTTAGAAATTTATTAAATTTGTTTTCCTATGTATAAATATTACCTTTTCTTTTATAAAATTATATTTGTCTACTGTTAGCCAATGCTACCTGAACTGAATTAATGTATTTGAAGCAATTTTTTGGTTTATTTTTGTTTCTTTTTAATAAATATTGTACTGAATGTTGCTACGTTGTTATTCAAATTATATGGGAAACTTTTTTACCTCTCGGACACCTCTTTGGACACTTTTTAAAAAATTTCAGAGGTAACAAAAAAGCTTACTCTCAATTTGAGAAAACTGTCAACGGATTCAACAGACAGAAAAGTAGTGCCGTTGTATTCCGCATATGAAAATGTGAAACGGCTACTAATCTTCTATATAACGGTTGATACTTTATCCACTTGTCAGTTGAATAAGCTGCCGCAATGGAGAAAACGGTTTCTAAGGGTTGAGTGCTTTAGCCTAAAATTTTCCGCGATAATTTTCTTTGCTTTGTTTTACCTATTGCATTGGTAGACTGCATGGTTTTTGTCACACCGATTGTACGGGATGCAGCCTCCTAATATGCAACACATTCTTACAATGTGAATTCTCATTAAATAAGATACTTAAATTTGATTGTCACAAAAAAAAGAAGTAAAGGTTTAAGTTTACCTGCAGAAATTCTCCATTTGGTTCATAAAGTTCAGTTTTGAAAGAACGCCGCAATCGGTAGGACAAAATAAAAGTGTATCCTACAGTTAATCACAGCTATCCCCCTTTTACTGGCGATACCTACTTGTATCAAAGTTGATTCTTTCTTAAGAACACTTTTAGAGGGTCTACGCTCCGTCAACTTCTGCGAATGGTGCCGTCTCTCTCAAAAGTTTAAGTTCCATCCATCCCCACCACTTGCCCATTCGAGGGAATATAATACTTAATAGTACCACCCCACTTTTCAATTATCTCAAACTTGCCACATGTATCCCTAAAAAGTCATCAGTCTTGCGGGGAAATTCCATTTTGGCTCACCGCCCTCACATCTAAACCAATTAAGTGGTCTTAGGTTGTGTTGTTTATTAGTTGATAACAGAAACCTGCTCCAGTGAATAACATCGTCAGCCATGAACACAAGAACGAAAAACACAAGACCTCCAGAAAAAGTTCCATCCCAAGGAACGATGCCAACGAAAAAAAAAGATTGTCATCGGTGGCCTTTGATAACAACCAGCCCAAAAGCTGATGCTACAGGCATGCGGCAGTGTAAATCTTAATGCTTTCATGTTGGGCCAGATGGATATTAATAAAGTGCTGAGTTTTCACCGATTAAGACTTTTGCCAAATTATGTCCTTGATTAGGCCGACAGGGGAAGGGAGGATAATCTCTTCGTTTGTAACTGTTAAACTTTTGGTTAACTTAATCACACTTCTTGTGGTTGCCAATACACACAGTCTTAAAATCTGATTGTAGCTGCTGTGCGTTCATAATTCGAAAGATTAATCGATTTGACTGTTAAATTAAATTTAGTCTGCGGAAGCACACTCACCTCAGTGAAGGAAATTTAATTTTTGATCAATTGTGTGTGTTCGTGGTTTGGGAAAGGCAATTTAAAATTATGTTGGGAACTTGCCAGCATATCATTTGAAACCAGTTTAAGACATTTGGGCTTTGTTTAAATGGGTCTATAAATTTTATGAAAATATCTGATAATTATTTGGGGTTATAGTGTTAAAATACTTAAGATTCATTCACAAGACACCTTACTAAATAACTTTACGTGAATTGATCTAAGTTTCATTACTAATTTCAGTTTTGAAAAATATATCTTTCTAAAACTCGAATACAATATTGACCTAAATAAAATATTCTTAAATAAATAATTTACTTGTCAATTTATTGTTATTTATTAAGTACGGGACTGGATATTCCTAACATATAGCAACGGACAGTGTATTGTCTAACGAGGTTTAGAGGAAAAGACTTTTAGACCCTCCGAGGGGTTTTAAGTTTACAAAAAGTGTATCTAGTCCTATGAAAACATTTAAAAGTCACGCCAAGAGATCATGGGGAAATTCCCTTCTCGTAGATACTTAGACCTAAGAAGGAATAAAGCCACACATTGATATTTTGGTGGAACTTGTTGGATATTGCTCGAGTTTATAAATTAAAAAATTCTGCATTCCTACAAGTTTCGCGTTAATTTTTTTAAAACAAAAAATGTTTGCAGAAGTTTTGCAGTACTTGCGCTCACAAAAATAATTACAGTCAGCAACAAATATTCATGAATACATTTATGAACGCAAATATTGTTGTACTTACGACCAACCATGCCAACTAAGGCTTTATCATTCCTTTTAGGCATTATTTCATTAGCTACGGCTTTAAGAATTTTTTTTTCAAAAAGGCATATTTTTTTTATTTTAAATATGTTTTTAATTATTTTTTGATTCAACATACCTACTGATTTTTTTTTTTAGCATTCTTAAAAAATATTGGCCCAAAAAAAAAACTATAACCTCGGTCTTAAAGAATGTGTTTCCACTTTCAAACTCTGTCCATTTTCCGAATACTTTATCTGTCATTCCTTTAAAACGATTCCAGCTTCCACTTTCAGTGAGTGGAATAAAATTGGATACAAATTTGAAATCTGTTTGTTGTACCTACCATAAATAAAAATTGTTTTTATTTATTTTTTTTAATTTGTGTTCAATTTTTGATTTGTTGTTCCACTTTACCAAAAAAAAATATTTGGGGCATTATATTATTGAAAAAGGTATCGTTAGGCATTTTTTCGTCAAAAGTGGTTGGCAACGGTGCTTACGACACAAATACAAAGCAATAAAAACTCAAGCGACGAATAGTGTTTGCTGTCCTTTTCTAAATCGTTAAAATAGAATTAACGAGTACAGCGAGAAATACTCGGAGCTGCTTGCGTTTGTTGCTGCCGCTCCCAACGCAAATATCGATTCATAAAATTTGTGGAAAATGGGAATTTCCGACATGATTTATGGGACTTTTCAAAAATTAATTAAAAAAAAAGTGTCCAAGTATTGTTTATTACAAGTGGCACACAGCATCAGAAAATCGCCACAATGAAGTGTTTTTACTTCAGGGTTAGGTTAGGTTAAGTTAACGGGTAGGTAAAGCATAGTGAACCCTGCAGTCCCACAATTAGGTCCTCGTGGACCCATTGTGATGCCCTTTTGTAGGGGTTGGCTTCATGTACCTTCTTCTTGGTGGTTACCACATGCCATCCAGCCATCCCAATGTTCTCTCCTCAAAAACCTGTAAAGATCAGACAGTTAGATATCAGAAAGTTCCCGTCAGTCGTGGAAGTAATAACAAGTAATGACTCGGCCAGTGTCAAAGGAAATGAGGTGTCCTCGTGGACCTCGGCATATGTCGTCATCTTTGCAATTTGTTTTCATAGTGTGATTTCTAGAAAGTTATGACTCTTTAGAGCCCTTTCCAGCTGAGATGGGTAAGACTTTTCAAACTGTAACAGATTTTTGGTCCGACCTCTGTTATAGTCTGACGAATACTTTTCACAGGTCTTAAGTTCTTTCCGCCTGTTGTTAGTTTTGATACGAATCTTGCTTTCCAAGATTACAGAACTGTGGCTTGATCGACTGGAGTACTCGATCGCAATCCATTGCAGTTTGCAGACCCATTTCTCGCCAGTTTGTCTGGCATCTTATTGTAGGTTGTGTCTCTGTGTTCAGGGACCCAGCAGAGGTTCGTCATGTGCTGCTAGCAAAAAACATAGAGCTCCAGCTAAAATGAACTACCTTGGATTTTATTTTGTTGGTCAAGGAGGGCAGTTTAGAATAAGGGCCAAAAAATAGTTCTTAAGCTCTTTAGGAGGACCATAATATAAGATCCTCAGGCAAATGGAATTCGATTGCAAACTGAGAATAGATCAAAAATATAGTACAAGAACTTGTTTTTGGTTGTACAAAATTGACTCCACTCTTCCTGTTGGGATACCCCATAGGATTGCTCTTTGTCTGCAGTACTTTTAGTACCTACCTATTCATATTATGGACTTGATGTTGCATCGTATCAGTGGCAACGAACGAATTGGAAGACTGTGGGCTAAGTAGCTATCACTGCTAAAAGGGTTGGGGCCAAAATTCTGTTTTCAAAATTCAGCTTTTCTAAATTATGCTTTTCAAAATTCAGCAAAATCGCAGGCTTTTTAACATTTTCCAAAACTTTTTTTATTATTTGCAGAATTTTGTAAAGCAAAGATGGAGAGAACATTTTTTTCTTCTAATCTTAACTCCTCTTTTCTTAATTTTTACTTGTAGCTTTTTATTTCCTCCTTGGAGGAAAATAAAAAAAGTCGTGGGTATTTTTTTAAAAATACGATTTTATTTTATTTTTATTATAGAAATACGAAAGTAAAAAAAAAGCGACACTGCTATTGATATTTTTTAGGAAGACTGAGGAAAAGTCTTTGTCAGTCCACTAATTCATCAATCGCAGCGTAACAGTAATTACAACGAACCTCCTAGGAAAATGGTCTTCGATCCTATCGAATCGATTGTCGAAGGAATTTTGTTTAAACATCATTTCGGCTGTCCTTTTACACTGCCGAAATGAAGTATAAAAAGAAAACAAATGAAATTATAATAAATAAAAGTTGTAACTTCTGACTGCTTCATATCTTTTATTATTTAAATTTCGCAATATTTTTTTTTTCAATAGATATTGTTACTTCTTATTCGAATTTGTTGTCAATATTTAATCTATTTTTTCTTCTTTCTTTTTAACTTTAATTTTTCTTTTAATTAAAAATTAAAAGTAAATAAATTTAAAATTGTTTTATTTTTATATCTGTTGTTTTTTTTCTCGTCGTTTACATTTGTTAGTTGGAAAAAAGCAGAATAAGCTGAATTTTATTGCTTTTAATTTGAAGTCAGAATTTTGTAAGGCAGAATAAAAAAAACAGAATTTTTGTGTCAGAAGACTGAATTTTGCAAAGCAGAATTTCGACCGGATCCCCTGCTAAAGACATGATGCAGGTAAATGTGAGCAAATTTAAAGCAATAGTCGTCTGCGGAGCGCCTGTTTAGCTTCACTATTTCACTAACGAAATCGAAATCGCGTTTTTGAGTTTTGCTATAGTATATAGGTATGTTAAATTGGTTCAATTTCAAGATAACTAGGTCCATTTGTTATCAGGGAGATTCTACTTATTGTCCAATCTAAGTTATCGGTTTTCGATTCGGCGGTTCTTTTAACCCTTACCCCTTGTGATTATCAACAAGTAGGTAGCCATCGTCTAATTGTGTTTCGTTTTACAAAACTTCAAAAAAAAAAACCGTTCCAAACAACCACCATTATTATACTAATAGGCTATACGCAGAGTTGCCAGATTGGGCGCTTCATCGTATTTTGGGCTATCGTTTTTCTTAAATAACGATAGAAATTTCTTTCATGAGCGCACAACACAATTTTGGGCTACATATCGTTTAACAAGTTTGGTTTGTTTTATGCCTTCACAAAGCAACAAAAAAAAGAAATATTTTCGAACCATCCATCCCGCACTTTTAAAACTCTTACAGTCAAGTGACATCAAAGATCAAACAGTCGTTCAACTTGCAGGCACACCAATTTATTGTGCAGACCTTTTGATTTGACACATTGCAGTTTGCAGAAGATAGAAGTCAATAAAATGCAGGTCAATGGAAAGAATACCAAATAAGTACTTAAGGAATTGGGAACATTTTTAACGATTTTTGGGCTTCTTTTTGGGCTACATATTTTTAAGGTTTGGGCGCTTAAAGCAAACTAAATTCTTGCAGCCCTGGCTATACGTTTCTTTTTTGTTGTAAAGGGTGTTTTTTTTAGAGCATTTGGGGCTGTATGTCGGCAATAACGCCACGAATGTTAGCTTCCAAGTCCCCTACCGTTTCTGGTTTGTTGGCGTTGGTGAGCGACTTCACATATCCCCAAAGAAAATAATCCAATGGTGTCAAATCACACGATCTTGGTGGCCAATTGACAGGTCCATTCCGCGAAATTTTGCGCTCATCGAATGTTTCCTTCAATAAATCGATTGTGACGATCGCTGTGTGGCATGTAGCGCCGTCTTGTTGGAACCACATCTCATCCACATTCATGCCATCCAATTCGGGAACAAAATAGTCGGTTATCATGGCTCTATACCGGAAGAAGTATGGCCCAATGACTCTACCAGCCCCTAGAGCACACCAAACAGTCAGTTTTTGTGGATGTAATGGCGTCTCAAGGGTCTCATGTGGATTCTCTTCACTCCAAATGCGGCAATTTTGCTTGTTGACGTAGCCATTCAACCAAAAATGAGCCTCGTCACTGAACAAAATTTTGCGATGAAAATAGTGTTGCCAACTTAAAGTTGTATATCTACCTCTAAAGAAACACCCTGTACCATTTACGGCGCGTCATTACCAAACCGATTTTTGTGAATAAATCAAATAAATAAATGAAAGGTAGATTTCCGAAGTTCCCATGCAGGCGATTTGGCATACTACGTTATGTTGTTGCTCTTTGTTTATTTTGGCTTTCGTGTTGGTGAACATGCCGGTAATGGTGGTATTTGGTTTGTGTGCGAACGATATGTTTTCTTTTGTTACTGTTCCATAAAGCTTCTGGAAAATTCATCATTCCACCTGAAGAAGTTTCCTTTGCGTACCATTTGAATACTATTTGTTGGTTTGTTAGATGTAATTTTGGGTCTAAGTGTAGTAGGCAGTTGTTTTCCTCTATTTCTATTGTAAACTGTAATTTGTCGTGTTGTTTGTTTAGCGTTTTCATGATTGTGTCTTTGTCTGCACTTTTAATTATCGCGAAAATATCGTCAACGTATTTTGTTAGGCCTTTTATGGTTATTTCGGTGTTTTGGAGTTCTTCTATAGCATTATCCAGTAGATTGTCCAGAATGATGTCTGCTATTGTAGGAGAGAGGGGATTCCCCATTGGCATACCATATTATGTTTGGTGGTAGAATTTGTTGTCATATTTAAAATAATTGTTGTCTTTGAGGCAAAAAATTAATATTTTTAAAAATTGTGGTTTTGGTATTTTTGTGTGGTTTTTTATTGTGTCCCAACAGTTATCAATTTGCAAATCTAATCAACAGAATAAGAGCAAAGTGAAGGTGCTTCTATTGACGGAGTCTAAGCTCAGTACCTCAAACAAATATTTAAGTTTTCCCTAAAAAGCGCTGAAACGGTTGGCCCGTTGCATTTTCTTAGTTTTGAAAAAAAGAACACGAACATTTGGTAAAACTAGAAAGCTTCGTCTCCGCTTGATACACGAATGAACAAAATTACAAAGTGCGGTTAATACTTATTTTTAGTCCGTAGACCAAATTTTACGAACTAACAACGACGAAATTTTCAATGTAAAACTAGCTTTTGTGAGCAACAAAATATTTCAGATGCCGGTTGGAAATGACTATTAGTAAGGCCCATTGGTGCTTACTTGCACTGAACAAGGCCTAGTTTTTAGTAGGCACCAAATACGATTAAACAGAAACACCTCTACCTCAGTTGATTGAGTGTGTCTTTTCTATTGTTCCCTATTGACGGAATTAGTCCACGAAAACGCCCCTCCCGACCACCTTTCATGTTGCCGCTATTGACTTCATTAAATAAAGCGCTTCAACTTGACACTCTTCTTCAGGATAATTAAATATTCAAAGTATTTGAGAACAAATAATACCAGTCCCCCCCATTCAGGAACATGGCACCCCTGCCGGATGGTTGCCCATTAATTGAGTTCAGCGACAGGTCCTCTTTGAAATTAAAAAAAAAAAAAAAAACACTCCACTCCTTGGTGTTGGTAATTATTTATTATTCACCTCGCTGAATGTGAACGGTGGCACATCTATAGCCGTTGGGGAAAATCAATTATGCATAATTTATCTCTTGATGGCACTCGTCCCTGACATAGTGCGAGGCGGGGGGAATGGGAAATACGCCATACAAACCATTCCATCGCACCACCATTGGAATGCATGCGATTTGTCCTCCTTCCTTCCGGCTTCCCGCCGCAGATACCAGCGCCCGACGACACTTTAAACGAGGCTTTTGTTGGGTGTTGCTACTCGCAATCTAGTAAAATTGGTTGTTTATCGCAAACACCCAAACATCACCCTATGCATTCGTCGTTTTTTTTTTTTGCACCACAATTAGCAACACCAATGTCGGGTGCATTGTGCATCTCCATATACATGGCCTAGGAAAACCAATGTACTTTACCCATCAACATCAGTCGCTCCCAAATAGCGGTGATTGCGACCGAAATATACAAAGCCTTGCACTTGCACTACTAGCACAGAAGCCAACATACCCACCATCGCAATCATCGCTCCCAAATAGCGGTAGTTGCGACCGACAACGACAACTAAAATGAGTTTCAACGAAGCGGTAGTACGGACCGATGATCGATGAAGACGAAAGCATGAACAAGTGCTGTGCATTTTTTTTACACTTTCAGTTTTGTTCTACCCATCGACGCAGCAGCATAAAAAATAAATTGTCTAAGCCAAACTTGGTTGATTTTGTTTTATTTTTTTTGGTTTTTCGACTTTCAGTGGCAATACATGCGGATAAAAAGCTATCCGCATCATAGGTGTTTTGTCATTACCATAAGTGTTGATCTCCCAATTGAGGGACACCTGTGAAAGTGTGTCAACTGTCAAATTTATTTTCGGCATTTCCCTTATTGTGGTCCCATCTTCAGCACTGTCTGTTTCCCCTGTGGCAACGCTGGAGTCGCAGAAATGCTTTCCATTTCGAGCAGGTATCTTTGCATTAAATGCTGGGAAGAGGACCTTTTGCCTTGTATGATACAGGGGGGGCGCGCTGACAAATTTCCGTGTGTAAGCCGCCACAAAAATTTGGGGTATTTTTCTTCATAAAGCTTAAATGCGTGCGTGCCTTGGAATTTCGTACACATATTTCCGCACTTGAATGTGTAATTTGATGTGTGTAAGGCAACAGCGAATTTTTTGTACACACAGAGCTGCTGTATGTGTGTATACTGTATATCCATAAATCAGGGGTCTTAATGGTATAAAACTCCCGCGCAATAAGTACATGCAAATTTGATGGAGCGTATTATTTTTTATCGTTGGATTCTTCAACTGCCTGGTATTAGTTTTGCTTTGTTCGCAGTTGGGCCTTGCTCTTATGAGGTGGCCTAGCACCGCTTAGTATAAAATATGCAACAATCGGGGGAAGTTGCAGATGTCTTTGCACATGTTGTACAGATCGTAAGAGTTGTCTTAAGTGAAGGGCTTTAGGGCATGAAAATTAAATGTTTGCCTTTACGTTTTTGTTTGTTTTGTTTTTTGTTATGTTTTTTTCGCACGCAAGTTCAAACCGCCTATGGATGGGGCTCATTGGGTAACTCTGTTAAAGCGGAGCGTGTTAAATGCAGGCACAGCCTTCGGTAAGAAGGGCACCTTTGTCACACGTTTGTCAACATGTGGTTAGACGAGTAGAGCTTTGTGCCCGTCCATTACCACATCGCGCTATCTGTCCATCGACTAAAAAAAGTCTGATCTTCCTTTCTTTTTTTTTTTTGGTGAAGAAAACACGCACACGGAATGATTTCTATATCCTTGCGTACACTAGACTGGCGAAATAATTAATTATAAGGGAGACATCAGCTTGGCAAACTGGCACTTATCTATGGCTGGAGTGATGTATCCACGCAAAGTAATTAAATAGAAAAAGGTATGGGAACCGATATCAGGAAGTTGATGGTGATAATCCTTGTGGTGGACAGATTCGATGATCCAGGATTTAGCTAGTGGGACACAGTTTGAAGTAGATAAAGTCTTGCAGATCATCGGTTGCTATTTAGGACTTGTGAATCATTTTTAGTGCGAAGACAGAGATAAACTTTTGTGTATTGGAATAGTATTGCCATATACACTAAACAGGCAAGGACCACATGATGAAAACAGACCAATTAATCAGTCCCATGAAGCAGCGTTCCGTTTGGCACATTTTGGAGAACCAAATGGCTCCTTTTTGAGGTTCAAGACGCAAACTGGACCCTTTTCCAGTTTAAGTAAGATTTTATTCTTTATTGAACGAAAAAGGACGTCCAAAAATAAAAATTAAATTTGTTTGTAATGAAAACATAGACAGCCTTATTTATAAACGTATTATAAAGAGTGTACAACGTTATGCGCCCTCTAAAATGCCTCTAACGCATAAACCTTATATATAAAAAAATTTCGACCTTGTATAGAGCTTGTATAAGCTAAACGCGCTTGGACGTTGTTTAGAGCTTGTATAGAGGTGGAATAGTATGGAAATGTCATTTTGACTTAAAAAATCTGTCACATTTTAATTTAAATGAAATCAAATATTAATTGGATAGATTGTATCGACATTTTTCCTTTCAATTTTGAAGATTCTACAAGTTTCCTCGATAAGAAATATGTGCAGAAATGAGATATTTCAAGTTGTTTTAAAAATTCGTTTTAATTTGCATAAGAGTACCGTTTCTTAGGAGTCCCAAATCAATCTTTTTCTTTTTACTTTTAAATTTTTGAATTCCTTTTCCTATTTGTATTTGAATTTTGCATTTTTCACAAGCTGCTTAATTTTTTTTAATCTTTTCGGACAGATAAATGTAATAGATTTCTCCTTTTCAGTACCTTTTTTGACGCAAGCCCTGTATAACTAGTATGCATGGAAAAATGTTTTATAAATAAGAATTTTTGGAAGGGTGTATAAAGACTGTATTAATGCTTATACACTGCATAACTATACAGGTGTTTAGGCGCGTTTAGCATATTCTAATAAATAAGGCTGAGAGTGTATAATTTCAAAACTCTTCTATTTCACTTTTTTTTTTTCAAAAATGAGCTCAGTATGAGAAAGTGTTCTTTAAAAGTGCCCTCATCTAAGTATTTACCTAAAAGTTTATCAAAAATTGTTATGCTTCCTCCCTCGAATACAATTTTCTTTGATGCGTTAATATTGGGCCATTGAATGACGTCTGTCAGTATTGCAATGCATTTTCCGCAATATGAAAGGTGTCATTATCGTTTCGTCATTCCAATTGAATTAAAATGAAGCAAGTCCGTTCTTGCTATTTCGTGCGGTAAAACATCAATCGAAATTGCATTGTGAAGAATGAGGTTAACCAACAGCATTTGATTTCGTTTCGGCACAATTTGAAACTGAAAGTCGGCTCAGCGATAATCTCAAACGAATCTTTGAAACGGAACGCGTTTGATTGTGAAGAATCTCAAATCAAATGTCATTCAAGCGACGATTTTGAGGGGAAAATTCAAAGCCGAAGATGTTCTCATTCCGCGGATTCCGCTTATTAAGAACGATTTGCCATTCGTTTTTAAGCGTCTTCACTTTCCCGTGTGTCTTGCTAGCGCTATGACAAAAAATAAATCCCAAGAACAGTCGCTGGAAGTTTTTCCAATCTTGAATTCCCATGTTTCCCATTATGGTCAATTGTATTTGGCGTGGTGTGCCACGTGTCGGCAAAGCTCCCGCTTTGTACGTGTACGCGCCGGATAATATAACGAAAGATGTTGTGTATCATAAAGCACTTCAGTGAAAAAGCGGAAGGCTGGTCGACACGTGAATCATTGCAGTTTGATTGAAACATATCGACAATGTTATTACTAATTGTATTTAGTACAACTTTTGAATAAAGAATTTAAATTGACGCTTGGACCTGATAGGTGGTGCTGTTGTCGAGATGTAAACTTTTTTTTTGTTGTTTCAACTTAATTTTTTAAGTGTGGAGTAAACTGGTGAATGTGTTACGGAAATTGTGATCAGAAGAGGCAACGGAAGTGAATTCTGTAGATGCTGAAGCTGATTTCATCGGGCACAATTTTTACCGACCAAATCTTGCGCTTCACCAATTGGATTCCCGGTGCCTTAAATTGTTTGGTTCACTGTCTGATGCAGCACTATTGTTGTTCATAAGCTCAGAATTCGGCATCCTTACTTCGAGTAGGTCGTGTGGACAAAAGTCTTGACATTTATGGTCCAGATTGAATGGCTCGTTCAGCCTGACAGGGAAATTTAGCAGACGTTTATCAGTCGACAGGAGTGGCTTTTGTTTAGCCCCAACAGAACCCAAAGTTGTCCTCTTTTTCTCTATAGGTTTCTCTTTGGGTCTATTTGCCTTTTATTACTTGGTACAGATGATCTCCTCCATTTTGTTCATAGAGGTCATAAGTCACGGGATACCCTTGTCCTTCAATAATGCTTCGTTGGCGTGCTAATGGATGTTATGGCACTTTTGCGGCAAAAGGTCTGTATAGCTACTCTAGGCCTAGGGACTAATGAAAGGAGCCAACTCCAAGCGGATCAATTGAGAACCTCTTTCATGAGAGTTACACTCGCGGATGTTTGTCGAACGTCGGCATCAGCTCTACTCCTTGTTTATGCAAGCGATATTTTCAGCGAAAGGTCCTCAGGTCCCGTCTTTGATCTAATCCAAATCGTTGCTATAATCACAGAAACAGGACGCCTTCAAACAACTCCTCCCTATACAAACATCATGCATCTATGGAAACTCCATGAAAATGTTTAATCAATAGCCCAGCACAGCCCTCTCAGTTGTTTGTTAAATCAAGTGCACGATAGAACTCTCCTGAAAATGGTACCGAAAACAGAATCTATACCCTCCGTCCTTAAGGACACATTTAAAAATTTAAATTTAAAATTTTAAATTTAAAATTTAATTTACTTCCAGCCGCCAAAGAAGAAACTTTCGAAAAAAGAAAAGGCACGACTCGAAGCCGAACAAGCCGAATTGCTGCGCATCGAAATGGAGAAAGAGAAGTGAGTTTGATTTCATCCGCCATCGGCAAACGAATCTGAATCCATTTCCCCTATCGCAGGCTGAAAAAAATCGAAGAGGAACGCCAACGGAAACAAATCGAACGTGAGGAAGCCGAAAAGCGTCAGCGTTTGGAAATTCTCGAAAACAAGGAGCGCCGCCAACAGCTAAAACGGAGCACGGCATATTTCAATGGTATCCGTGCGTTAATTGACGCCATCAAACAGGACGAAAGGGAAAACACCGAATGGGAGAAGTTCATGCGGTGCAACGGTCTACCAAACGCTAATTGCCCCAGTGATTTGCGGAAATACATTCACATGTGGAAAGTAGACATTAAATGTCGTCACAGAAACGAACGCAATTGGTTGCTGAAAACCGACGAACGTACACTCCTGACACAGGACTCGATGGTTCCTGATTTGTCACGAACCAACCTGCGGAGACAGCAGGGCAATTTGGGCGATTTGTATGCAAGTCGCATAAGAGAAGTCCTTGGGGTGAGATGAATATTTGGCTGCAGTGATTGAGGACGTATTTTATGGGGAATCATCCCCCAAATTCAACTGAATTTTAAAATGTTTGTCCTTGCAGATACTTGCGGAAGTTGATGAAGCCATCGGTGATCTGAAGCAGTCAATAAGTACGATTACCGATTTGGCTAAATTGAAAGCGGAAATCAGGGATTTTCTCAGCGATTATCTGGATGAGTTCACCTATAAGACTTTGTCGCACATCGAAAGGGATATGGAGTAAGTGACGTAGTTTTTAGATTGCGTGGTTCCTTTGGGGGATAACGTCTGTCAGGTGAATCGATTTTTGGTTAGAATCATCTTTCATATCCGTCTATCAGTAGAGCAATCTTCTGGAACATATTCTGCTCGAGTTGTCTCTATAATTGTGTTCGTCTTCTTCATTGCAGGCTCTAAAATCCGAGGAGAACCAAGGCCTGAACTTAAGAGTCTCTTCAGTTATACCGGTCCTTAGCTAGTTCCCCTTCAGTTGCGTAGAGCTACTCCAACGACAACGTAGGCCCTAGTACAAATGCGAGCTCTGTTTTATATGTTTTTTATTGCTCTAAACAAAATTTGTAACTCCGTCAAATTTATGGCTTTAAACAAAGCAATGGAAATCAAAAAATGATATTTGAATACACTCATTCGTAGCTGTCATAGCCTTTTATTCCTTACAGCTTTTGTAAAGATTTTTAGTACCCTTAGACAGACAGAGAGTTGTCAAAGAGCTCATCAAAGACCTGCACTACCCGCACACAGAGAGCTCTCAGCACCTTATCGGAGAGCTTATGAGTCGAGGGGGAAGTAATCACCTTTTTAAAATGTCTCTGGAATACAGAATTCACATGAATTTAAAAAAATGTTAATGAATTCAACTGCATGAATTCATTATGAGTTCACCTAAATAAAAAGTGAATATGCTATGATTTCATGTTTATTGCAATGAATTCTTTTGAATACAACTAAATACTTCTGAATTATTTGAATTCAGTTGAATTCGGGAGCGTATCGGAATCCCGCTTTTCAAAAATCCCGAAAAAAAGTTTTAAAATCCCGTCTGCTAAAATACTGCTTTTCTAAAATCCCGCTTGTTCAAAATCCCGATCTATTATAATCCCGCCAAATCCCGCCAATCCCGTTTTTTTACAAAACATTGTTATCAAACAAATAGATGTTGGTTATATGCGCTTTTTTATTATATATTTAAAAATATTAAAAGTACTAGACTAAAAAGAAAATGCATCCGAATGTTTTTAGTTTTTACTGTAAGCACACATTTGATTTTGTTTACATATTCTACATTGTTTTTACGCATTGCGAAAATAGTATATAATGCACATAAAAATTTAAATTTACTGCTGTAACAATAACTGCATTTCAAAAAAACACTCATTGCTTAATTTATTTTAATTTTCTTATCATCTTTTGCCACCATCATCGCCGCGATTTTTTAAAATAAAGCAACTACTTTTGATTGTAGGTAAATGCGGGATTATAAGAGGCGGAATTTTAAAAAGCGGGATTTTAAAAAAGCGGGAATACAAAAAGCGGGATTTTAAGAATCGGTATTATAAAAAGCGTGATATCGAACCCAACCCGTTGAATTCTCATCGGAATTCACAATAGGGTAAAAAAAAACTTCCGAGAAAACTCCACTGCCATTACCAAGTACATTACTCACTTCGTTGCTATTAGCCGGAAGTTGTTGGCGAGGACTTGTACTGAAGAACTTTGCAATAGATTGTTTATTTACTTTGATACCAGGATCAACATACTGCTGCGACATTAGGTATGTTCCTTTGCTTTTAAATCTTACGAATTTGTACGAATTTTTACTCAATGCCCTTCCTTAGCTCGAAAAATTCGTAAAAGAGACCGCCATCAAGAGAGCAAGAAATAAAAACAAACTCTTCCATATACTCGGATTCATGAATTCGATTAATTCCGAATTACTTTCAACGCTAGGTAGATAAATCAACAAATGTTGTTCGAGCTTATCAGATATCTTAACGACTTTTCGTACCACTTTTTTGAGTTTTCGAAGTATATATCTGACTTTTTTCATAGATTACTACAAAAGCGTTCCCTAACTTTTTCGTAAGTGTCTCTCTCTGTGAGGGAATTTATCCCCACCACTGCCATTTTGACAGTCTTTTTCATTCATACTAGAAAAGTAAAGGAACAGACCTATTATGTCGAACAAAATTTGAAATTATCCACCTTTTACAATTGGTTTTCATTGCATGAACGAATATCGATACGTATTTTTGGCAAATCCAACAAACGACAGTTGCATGTGGAACATTTTCGGTATCAAAGTAAACTTCAATTTCTGTATTATTTTTGTCAAAGCCCCAATCGCTTTTTGTAGCTGCAACATTAACAATTAGCTCGGTAATTTAGTTAGTAGATATGGCAGAGATGTTTTCAGTATTTTGTTGTTTTCCTAAAGATGAGTCTCGAGATGTATCAAGTCTCGGCCTTTTCGCCGATGAAGCAGCAGATGCATGTCCTTCTAATGCTTGTGGTTTCTTGAGTACGTTTTCACAACTAATACTGACACTTGAAATTAATGTTTTGTGTCCCGGGAAAAACTGAAACCTACAAAAAAGTTTTTATAGGGATTAAGAACGAATCAAAATAAAAAACAGTTTACATTTCAGGTTGATTTGTCAAATGGTCCCAAGCAAATTTTGTAGTCGTCTGCGGAAAGAATATTTTTAAATATCCTGCTGACATATTTCTCCATATCCACAATATCCTCTGGTGTTATTTGTGAACTTGTAGTTAAATGTTCAAACCCGTTGATTTCTAGAATCAATTTCATATTTTCTGAAATAATTCCAACGTTTTTTTTTTCAATTATTTTCCAAACGCTTTCCACCTCGTTCTCCATTGTTAAAATTGAAAAAATAAAATCTACTGAAAGCGATTTTTGTGTAAGAATGTTCGAGAATAATAAATAAACGTCAAATTATAACGGTACTGCAAAACAAGCGCGGAATATATTTACTCCACACGTCAATTTGACAGTGATTGGCAAGTTCTGTTTCTTTTGAATTCGTAGTAAAAATGTTCCGAATTCAGTGATTACAAGACGAATTCATGTTTTTTTAACGCGAATTCAATTGAATTCATTATAAATACCTGTATTGCATTGAGTTCCTGTAAATTAAAATTAAAAGTTCTTTGAATACACTGATTACCCCCTCGATATGTGTTAACAGCATTTCTCTCAATCAAAGGTCGTATAATATAGTATAGTATAGTATAGTATAGTATAATCATCAATATAGCCGTAGGCCCATTTTCAGGGATAGGAAGAACCCGTCTTGGTATCACAGAATTGTTTGACATAACTTCTGATAAATCGGTTTTCTTTTGGCCCTACACAAATACGTTTGAATATTAATTAGCACAAACATTTTCCCTATTTTCAGACCAGACAGACCAGGCGTGTCCAGGCACATCTACACCTCCAACGTCTACAAGAGTCAGGTTTGGACAATATCCGCCGACGCTCAAACGTAAGACTGTCCCAAAAACCCGCATCCATTTGCATGTAATTAAGTTTTTTTCCAAACTAGAAGTCCAAAGGATGTAAAGGCTGTTAAGCCAGATGAGAACCGCCACACCGAAATCGACTTCCCGGCCATTGATATGCAAATAACTCTGCCACCCTCGGTGAAAATCACCAACTGTGCCTTCCGTGCCCTTTGGCTGAACTACGACCACTTTAGCGACTATTGTCCCACTTACTACATACCTAGGCAGGGAAGGGACCACTTAAGTAAATATAATTATGTGTTTTCGATTTTCTCCAAGGAGTGCATTTCCATATACCTGCATTTGTGTGTAGACATTCTCCTTCAGACAAAGAAAGAGTGGAAGAAACGCAAGGAAATCCTTCAATCAATGCTCGATGAGGCATCCCGAGAATTGCCCATTTCCGATTTCGATCCGAGCACTGTGCCAGAGGAACCGGCCACACCTCGCAAGATTGACATCGATAAGATATACAATGACTACGAGGACGGGCTGAATAAGGCGCGTCGCAAGGGTATGGGGCCGAAGGCATTCAGCATGGGTGAATTCGATGTTAACCTTCGTAAGTATCGGATTATAGGAGGTGTGTTCGTAGTTGATTATCTGGAGCAGCCGCAGCAGGATAAGCGATTGAATACGACGTCATTCACGAGGACAAGTAAGTTCTGGCTATATATGGTTAAATCGAAGGAAAATGTTTGTAAATGTGGTTTTAGTTGTATCTCCGAGCAGGCTGACACGGAAGCCATTCCGTCAGTCGTATAAGCCACCACCGCCACCACTTCCGGGGGTGCGTAGATTACCAGAAGAAATTGAAGCCGAAATGCGATTGATTGAGACGAATTTGGATAAGTTGGGCTCGGTGACTGTGGAGTAAGATTTTTTTAAATGTATGCACCCTTATTCAAATTGAAGAGATTGCCATGTCGTGCCGCACTGATTCGACACCTCTATTGGTGTTTATTCAAATGGCACACTCTACATCTGTCGGTGAAAATTAGATTTCTCAGTTGAATACTTGGGGTTAGGGGGTGGTTTGTACGACACTGTCTTTGAAATTGTCACCCTCGATGGGGTAATAATGCATCCAACTTTGTTTCAGAGTTCTCTTAAGCCCCCTTAAACCTGGAGACTTGTTGACTCTTCTCAAGGGAGCTCTACCTACCTATGTCTAACAAATAATTTACGATATAAACGGCTGTCTGGCTGAGAGTCATTGGTAGATAATAAAATATATGTTCACTTAAGTTTGGACGACTCATACCTGAATATACACACTTTTTGTCAGTACCTTGGGCGACTCAGGTAGATATTTGGAGGTTATCTTAAAACTTATACCCATTAAAAGTAGCTTGATATATCGGATTAATAAGTACATAAAAAAATAGCAGACCTGTGATAGACTTAATAAAGTTGGTAACTATTTTCAAATTTCAAGTTTACTCTCTTTTTTTTTTGTAGCTGTAATTTCTGTGCAAGAATTGAAAAAAGATTCTAGATTCTAGATACAAAAATTCATTCTATTGCCATGTTCCCACCGAACTGAAATCGCGAGGTTTCGATGAACCACCGATTTGAAGTGAGCTCAAAAGTCATAATCCGTCAATTTTGATGTGGCTGGCAAAACAGCTGTTTGTTGACGCAAATAAAAATTAGTTCTGAAGAAATTAAGGAAATAATTGCAGCATTTATAAATTTTTCTCTTAAAAATATTACTTACTTCTTTTTTTTGATTCAGATTCTTTTCTTTTATTACTTTTTTGATTGTCACAATTGTTTTGGCGTTTAGTATTTTGACATTCACGCTTTAGGCTTGTTCGGTTTGATAACTTGTAACGGACGGTAGCACTCAGAGGGGCTTCATAGAGGTTTCGCTGAAAACCCGAGGTTTCGAAACCTCAAAAATGTATGGCAAAACCTCGGAAGTTTCGGAAAACATGTGAGAACATAGCAATAACAGTAATGCAAAGAACAACCTTTACAGAGATACAAGACAGATTAATTTTTTTTTTTATCCAAGAAAATCTAAAGAAAGAAGTATGTAATCTATTTTCATTTTTTAAAAAAAAAAAAAAAAACCTAAAAAAAAGTTTGTTTAAAAAGTTCCAAATCGCTTTAAAAGCTCCACAAAAAAGCTAGTCGTCATATTGGTTTTTAAAACTTGCGTGTGATAAACTATAGTGTTCTGTGCCACTCCAACTAAGAACGGCACACCCCATGACACCAAATCGAACAATTCAAAATTCTAAAGTTGTCAAACGCGCGTGAAAGTGGCCGCATTCAAGAATCTAGTCATCTTAAGTCGACTAGATTGGTCTGGATGAGATGTAACCTGAACGCAAAAACTAGATTGGTCGGGAACGTCACGTTTTCTACGTCAGCCACATATGAGAACTGTCAACTTAGTACTCAGTCACGAATTTCTCGACTAGATTCGTCGGCTACCCCTCCATAAACGTCAACTGAAACATCTGCTCTCACGGCCGATTTCCCCCAATCAGAGCCGAGTTTCATCTAGTGAGAGAGCTGTCAGACTTATTAAACTAGATACTTGAACGTCCCCAGTAGGTCAGTCTTTCCGTTGAACTTTACGATATTTACGATCTAAGGTCGATCCAACCAGTGCAGCCATTTTAGCATGCTTAAACTTTAAATTGCACGTAAGTATAAATAAATATATGCAATCTAGCATATTTTAAATTTTTTACATAAAAACGCAAACGGCCTTACCAATAAAAATTTTTAGCTTCGACTTTAAAATTCAGTAGCTCAAAATGGCAACATTTTCCATACAAATTTCGCAATTGTGAGCTTACGTAAATTTAAAGAGACTGAAATTTGTTATTAGTATGGCGGAAAGACTTTATACCTATCATAACAAATATGTTCGTGGCATTCATCAAAATTTTCTGTATTACTGAAGATTAGTATGACAATTTGACGATTTGAAGTAACAGCGGTCAAAGTGTTAAACCTTAAAAACAAAAATCGAAACCAAAGCCCGTGAGCCGTGAATTGCTGCTCCATTTAATTTATGTCTCTTTCTAAATGGACAGGTAAATATATCCGTACTTATTGTTTTTTTTTTAAATTTTTTTTTGTTTTTGTTTTTCGTTGTTTTCAACGTTAGCATATTTTGCTTCATTCCTCCATATAATTTAGCATATTTATTTCTTAATTTAGCATATTCCGTTAGAAAATTTCTGGCAACACTGGATCCAACGCCTGAAGTTGTATTTTGTGTGGCAGCATATGCACGCTTTGTTTCTACATAATCTGTCAACGCACGCGCGAGTCAACATGACATTGTGAATTGGACATTAAGCTTCTTCAGTTTCTTCAGAGATCTACTTCTACACTTTACCGATAATAGAGTTTTCACAGCCACTTGAGAAATATTTGAAAGTCCCCATTATCAGTTGACATAGCTTTTTAATAGATCTGGGAAGCCTTTACGTTAGAGTTATCAAAGGCCACATTGCAGGTTGTCATAACCTTTTAAAATATCTGCAGTATCAATATACTTACCGAACTTTAATCCCCTCTCAGACCTAAGAATCCCACAGTGGAGGTCAATTTAACCTTTCGAAGCTTTGCAGGTACTCCTCTTCCTCGCTGCTATAACCTGTTGTAGGGGCCGTTAAATAGAGGTTCTGATAGCCATAAAATTAGGTTCATTGAAACCTCTGATATAAAAAATTCCATAAACACTGTCGTTCCATTACTAGATTCCAATTTGAGTGCCTTCCAAAGTCTGAGGGGTCTCCTTAAACATTACTTATCGAAACCCTTCTATATACATATTTGTCCGACAGAATCCTTGAGCCACCCTTCAACAATGGAAATTCCATCCATCAACTATTCTGCTTGAAACGGAATCCGATTAAGTAACAAAAGCATTCTGTGAGCTTCATAAATATTTATACACCCATTTCTATGCAAACTTAACGCCCTTCTTTCATTCAATTGAGTGCGCGATTATCATAAGGCACACTGTGTTTGTATTCTTTTGACGCCTTTTCCAGCTCAAGTGCATATTACAAAACAAGAAATTCATCTCAGTAAATAGAGAGACTCGCTTGTTACATACCTATCTATACCCATTTTGGAAACGTCGTTATATTAATACGCTTATCTGGCAACATTTTATTTTACTCAAACATCCCTCTTCCTGTGGTTGTGTACTTCCCCATCCATCCCCATCCTGTGCAGATTACCGAATTCTGTGCTCTGGTTTGAGCCACCCATCGCCTGCCGCTGGGAAACCGCAGACGAAAAGTCCGAATCGGAAAGTGACGATAAGGTCGGTGCTTCGACGGCAGAAGGTGTTGCCGAGAAAACTTGTAAAGCACCAACTGACCTGGAGAAATCTGACGCTCGACTTAGTACCAAAAAAACATCCACTCGCAGCAGCCATCAGCTCCCTGTAAGATACATCAGCGATTTTGATATGCACAACATCCCGCCGGGTCTCGATATATACGGTCTGTTGGAGGATTTCGTTGTACCCCGCCTGCCAGAGGGATATTGTGTACGCATGGATTGTAACGCAAACGATACCGTACCAATTGCTACGTATCTCTATTTGGCCCGAAACAAACTCGAAACGGATTCCATGTTAGGCGGCATGAAAATACCAGCGACAATTGCCGAGAGCCTTGTAGATACAGGCTCACCGAGGGAGTTTCATCCCCGATTCAATTTTAAAAAAATCCTCCAAATTAAACGACCCGATAAGAACGACGACGACGACGACGACAAAGACGGCACCGATGTCGATGACAAGAGGGTGAAGTTCAGCCAGGATAACAGTCACGATGCGTGGAGCGTGGCAACAGAAGCTACAGCGCCGGCTTCCTATATGTTTTCGCAACTGCTGGAGGTGGGTAATTTAAATTTTATGTACGAGATAAAATTTAATACGAGCATGAGTGTATGTGATTTTTTTTGTCATTTCTCAAAAGGACCTTGATCGCTTGTGTGAACTTCAGATGCCCTCCTTCGAGGGGTATATTCGGCAAATCTGCTCGAACTTGTCATCGCCCGCGGGCGATGACGACAGTGCAGCTGGAGAGGGATTCCTCGCCCAGCGTTCTCCCGACTGTAGTCCAACACGAAAACTGTCTGGTATTGTTATAATTCAAGGATCGGAAGCCAAGCCCGACAACGATGTTGAGTCGTGTGAGATTGAAAGCAGCTCCGAGTATGAGGACGATTCTATGAGTAAACAGCAAATCGAGGATACGCCGAACGACAATGAAAATGGGTGAGAAGACAAACTCCGATAAACAAGAAGAACAATTTGTTATACATATATAAGGCACTGAGTGTGTTCAGTTAATTAAGTAGGGTATGGGCTGTGTATGTGTAGTGCATGTGGCTCTATTTTGTGTATGCTGCATTCGTTGTCTGTCATTTCGACGAACTAATTAGGGATTTGCTATCTGATGGAGATTTATTCGAGATAATCAGTATTCATTGATGAAATGGTGGAACGATTTTTTTTTTGACAAACCATATTCATTTCTGGAATTTTTATGTCGGACAGTAATTGGATTGAATGAGGACAAGGATGTCGGAAGGTTGTTCTCTGAGGACTTCTTTAAGACAGGGGCTAGCTCAGGTTAGAGGTTGTATCGGCGAAGATTCAATTTTAAATGTGGTTCCCATAAGAGAGAACTTCACTGGTGAGCCAGCTCTGCCACAATGATACAAGTTCAACAAAATTGTTACACATTTAATTATTTTATAATTTTTGTTACAATGTTACTTTTTTCGCTTTGTTACACTTTTTCCCATTAAAATCTTTTTTTGTTTTTCTCGGTAAAATATATTGAAATGTTGAACTGGCAGCAGTGTTTTTATATCGTGGGACTTATCCCTTTTTGTGGGAATTTCGATGTCCGAAAAGCCTTCCGTGGGATAAAGGGAAAAAGCACCAAATCGTGGGAATTTCAGAAATCTAACAAAAAAACATTCAAACTATAAATTTTTGGTGAAATTCTATCAAAACACCTGTATGTCACCATGATTATTAACACACTGAATGTCCATAAAAAAACAGCTCTTGTAAATCGTCTTCTATCAAAATTTCCTAGTACCAAAAAATAATCATAGCAGTGTTACAAACTGCAGTTTTTATACTAAGGGTTAATTTAACGTGATTTTCTTTCCGTGTAATACAAATTTTACTTGAAAAAAATGGATTTTGACGCTTTTTGCGCTTTAACGCTTTTGTATCGTGGGGTTTTAAAAGGGAATTTGAGTAGTACGGTGGAAAGGGAAAAAGTACCACGCTTCGTGGGATAAATTAAGAGAGAGTGCTAAAAACACTGACTGGCAGCACTTTTTTCTTCCGAGCAAACTTCTACCAATTTCTGTTAATGTTTACACAGTGCACAAATCGTGCAAAACGTCAAAGTGCGAGTGGGAATGGAATGGGAGGGAACGACCCAAGTAACAATTTTACTTCGGTAAGGTTCAGATTTGTAATTTCTGTAGGCAACAGCTTCGATAGAGCTTCTATACTCTTTGTTAAACGAAGTTGATCTATTTCGAAGCAATTGTTTCGATAATAACTTCAGTAAGTCCTTTACGAAGCATATACACAGGCTTTATAGAGGGATATGAAATTAAGCTTCGATAAGATCTCTATTAGACATCTGAAAATGTGTCTGGAGATGTGTGGAAAGTGAATTGCTTCGATGAATTGCATTATAGAAGCAATGAACTGTCATGCAGTCAACCGCTTGCGATTGGAAGCTGTACAGAAGCACTTACTCGTACTTCCTCCTAACTTACATATGGAGGCTTTATAGAGGTAACAATTAATTTCATATGAAATGAATCAAAGCTGTCTAAAGAAACCATAATTAATGAATCGGACAAAAAATAAAACACTTTTAGCACAGTGAAAAATATGTCAATAATGTGATTCTAAATAAACACTTTTCACTCATAAATAAATTAGGTAATACTAAATGTCTTGCTTACAACTTCGGTCGAGTAAGCTGCAAGTTTAATGCAAATTTTAACGAATCTCTAAAATGTATCAAGTAGTTCAGATTTATCACCACTACAGCATTATGACGAATTAGCCTAGGGGGTAGTGTATTGAACTACTACGCAGCAGGACCCATGTTCGATTCTCAGTGCGGCGCATGTGTAAGTAAAATATAAATTATAAAGAGTACGTAAATGGTAGACTCCATGAAAATTGCAAAAAGTCGTTGGATAACATTTAATAATAGGAAAAAAAAAATAAAAGAATAAGAAAATGAAAAATTTATTTTTCTTGTTCATTTTTGAGCCTCTATAAAGCTTCCATAAAGTTTCGGTAAGGTCTATCCAAGCTGTTCAGGAAGTCTTAAACAAGTAAATACTTGCATTAAAGTGCGCCAAATGTGTTTCCATTAGACCTTATGCAGTTAATATTGCGGGAGGTGAAATAGCTTCGATAGCACCTTACCGAAGTCAAATTGTTACTTGGGGAGAAAATACAACAATATTTTTCTGTCTCGCCGCGTCGCCGTTGACAATGTCCTACATCTCGTGGTAAATAAAGTTTGTGAAGTAGAAATTGAAATCTACGTCGAGGATCAATATTTTTGTTTCTTTTTTGTTTTTTTATTTGTTAAACACAAAATGGCAAGGTAGGTCAATAAAGAGCTTTTTTTTGTAAAATTCTAAAATTTGTTCAGTTTGTTACATTTTTTTTTCTCTATTTGTTACACTTTTGGAAAAAATTTGTTACACTTTTAAAACAAACTGCGGCAACAATTGGTGACTGGACTTAGTCACTCAATCTAGCAAACCAATCAACACTTTAGGTCTGTTCCTTTACTTTTAAATATTACGAATTTTTACTCCTCAATGCCGTTCCTTAACTCGAAAAATTCGTAAAAGAGAGCGTCATGGAGAGAGCAAGATATCACCCCTCCACTGAGAATCTTATGAATTTTCACTCAACAAATTTCTTGGTGTAAGAACTGAAAAAGCTGTCACTTAACAGCTGATTCGAAATTTGCTCTCCTATTTGAAATTTTTTTTGATTTCTTGTATATTAAAATGGTATCAACAGATGGAAAATAAAATTGAATGTTCTCCTTATATTCTTTTGGTGGCGACGAGATTCTTCCCCGCTGTAAGGAGTAGGACAATCTCCTCCGCGTAATTTTTAATGCTGTTCCGCTTTTTCCTCTTCTCGAATGCTTGTAGTTCAATCAGTACAAACTCTTCCATATACTCGGATTCATGAATTCGATTAATTCCGAATCACTTTCAACTCTAGGTAGATAAATCAACAAATGTTGTTCGTACATTAGCAAATTCTTCGAGTTTATCAGATATTTTAACGACTTTTCGTACCACTTTTTTGAATTTTTGAATTATATATCTGTCGTTTTTCATAGATTACTACAAAAGCGTTCCCTAACTTTTTCGTAAGTGTCTCTCTCTGTGAGAGAATTTTTCCCCACCACTGCCATTTTGACAGTCTTTTCCATTCTTACTACAAAAGTAAAGGAACAGACCTTTTATGTCATTCTGTTATCAATATTTGTTATTTGGGTTTTTTTCCTGACATTAGTCCTGCTTGCCACTTCTGTCAGAGAGACTTGACTTTTCGTTTGCCGATACAGCTCTAACCCTAAATGCTTACTCAGGTGTACCAAATCAACAAGCATAATGCTGATTTTTATAACTTTTGAATGCCGGTTTGAATTTGATTATCCTGTTTATTTAATACCCAGAAAGTATGTAGGTATGTGGGATGGGGACTAACAGGCAACGCATTGCCCTACGACAAAGCAAGACCAAACAAACAGTAACAAGCAACGCGCGAGAACCAGACAGTTACTTGATAAACGAACGATAAAAAAATGAATTCGCGTCCCTCGCCTTTATTATTTCTTTAACCACGGCGAAACTTAATTTATTTAGACCACAGACTGTGATGCCAGATTACAAGATATATCTTTTTTTTTTCAAGATTTTTGAGCTCCAAAATATGTACAAGACTTTTTACCTCAAATTCATCAAATTTCAATTTATCAAAAAATTGTTTAATCCATAAAATTAAAAGACCGTTTTCTATTAATTCAATTATTATGTATAATGTGAGTCGAACAGAACCCATGCACAATTTCTGTTTCACTAACTTAAAGAAACATGAACTTTAACAAATTTGATAAAATAACTGATTTAAAATGCTTTTGGAAAAATGTTTTAGGGGTAAAAACAGCGGATTGGAACTTTTATAATCGTTTGAGTATACCTGCGAGAACTCTGTGGATGTTATATGTACATGTACATAGTATAGAATTTAACTTTTTTGAATTATTAATATTTTCAAAAATTAAAAATGTGTAAACCAAATCTATTTATTTTGACACTTCGTTTGTTAAGATTGATTGTGAAAACCGCAAAACTACAGAAATGATAGAGGGGATTTGCAAATAAAAAGCGCTAGAAATTCCGCTAGGTGCTTAAACTTTTTAAAGCGCGCTAAACATACTAAAAATGCGCCAGATCTAGCGCCGAAAGCGCTGAAATGACAGCCCTGGTATACGTACTGAAACAGTTGTTAAAATATTTATCATTACAAAGGATTTGTTGCGCTTTAATGAACGGAAATTCTATGATCTTGATGAAATTCTAAGTCAATTTATTTCAAATATATTGAAAAGCATTAACATTAATTAATTAATTTATATATATTTAGATGATTCATGTATTAGGAGTAAAGTACTTCAAAATTGCATTTTATACTTCGGTCTTTTTATATTTTGAACAAAATCTTGCAAAACCGATTTTTTATTATGGAAAAAAAAGATTTTCAGTTTTTTTATCTGGGAACACTGACCACAGTTGAAGCGAATCGTTCAATTCGACCAGTCGCCACTATCATCTTAAAGCAGAACTAGTACCTATATTATAATAAAGTATTTGTGAATTATCTAGAGTCAGTTGTGTTTTAATCGATCTCACTAAAGACCATCAAACAAAAACTAGGATCTCGTGAAAGATCTTACATGTAAAGGGTGTTTTTTTTTAGAGGTATAGAACTTTGAAATGGAATAAAACAAAGATGACATGAAATTTACTTTATTCGAAAGATAATCTTCTGGCATTATAATTTAAATATGATTTCTGGCATATGACCGCCATGGCTTTCTCGTCTAATCTGGAGGTCCAATTTTCGATGAATTTTTCTAACATTTGTGGCCGTATATCGGCAATAACGCGGCAAATTTTGTCCTCCAAGTGGTCAATCGTTTCGGGCTTATCGACGTAGACTAACGACATCATATATCCCCACAGAAAATAGTCAAGCGGCGTCAAATCGCACGATCTAGCAGGCCAATTCACGGGTCCGCAACGTGAAACTATGCAGTTACCAAACGTTTCCTTCAATAAATCAATTGTGGCATGAGCTGTTCGACATGTTGCGCTGTCTTGTTGAAACCACAGCTCCTGCACATCATGGCTGTTCGATTGATGAACGAAAAAGTCAGTAGTCATGGCTCTGTAGCGGTCACCATTGACTGTAACGTTCTGGCCAGCATCGTTTTTAAAGAAGTACGGACCACTTATTCCACCAACCCACAAAGCACTCCAAGCAGTCAGTTTTTGTAGATGTAACGGTGTCTCAACATACACTTGAGGATTATCATCACTCCAAATACGGCAGTTTTGTTTATTGACGTATCCATTCAACCAAAAGTGAGCTTTATCATAAAATGAGCGTAGTGCGCGATAAGTATTTCGAACAGAACCATGATTTTCAAAATAAATTTGCACAATTTGGAAGCTTCGTTCAGGCGTCAGTCTATTCTTGTTGAAATGCCGAACCAAACTAAAAATAAATCACTTGACAGCTGACAAAATGGCCGCCAGTTAAAATAGTGTTGCCAACTTAAAGTTCTATACCTCTAAAAAAAAACACCCTTTATAAAATAACCAATCTAAAATAGGGAAATCTAGCAATAGAAAACTTGATTTTTAGTGACTTACAGCCTCCATAAAGTTGCCAAAGTTTTGTAGATTGCTCGCAATTTGATACTTTTAAAGAGTTGCCAATAAAACAAACTTAAATAAGCTTTCATACGTACATCAAACGACCCCATCCATCATTGTCTTCTACCTGATACACTTGCCAGACCGAACAGTCCTGTATCTCCGAAGACTTAGTATTTGAGACGATGGTAAAGTCTTGCGTCTCGTTACGAGCTTGGGGACTCTGATTCAAAGACGATATTGTACCGCTTTTTTCTTCATTCTCACCCATAAATACTATATATTCATCGAAGGATACTAGTACCAGCTCTATATTCCTGCATACAGTCCGGAAGAGCACTCTGGCCAATAAAGCAGAACTTGCAAAAGTGCCATTGTGTGGAGTACCGTCCTTCAAGGAAGGTGAATAAATCTATCTTGCCGAATCGAAATAGCATTGATTTTCCCAAGTTATTCTCTCACGGATTGATGTTTCTTTCAAGGCAAATAAACTCCTCAACAGCACCAAAGATTGATGCTTTTAAAAGTTATGTTTTATCCCCGATGGTGGACCGAGGCTTGTTTGTTTTTTTTGATGGCACCAATTCAGACTTATCTCAGTTGGATTTCTTACTCACTTTTTACTTTGAATGGCAATTACAGCATTTGGTAGACCACGGCGTCAGCGAACAAGCTTTTACCAGCTGAGTCGCTAGCTAGTTGCCACACACTAAGTTGGTTCAAGTTAAGGTCACGATGGTCCACGTAACCTGAAGTGGGTTGCATTGTCCCTCAGGGAGGATTCAGAGACTCGTCGGACTGGTGCGTTATTGTCCATACCCTCGACTTGAGCTAACCACCTTGGACGGTAAAATATAAGCTTTTTGACCAGATCATCGTCGCAGTATGGCCCGAGAAGCTTCTTATTGAATCTTCTTCTTCATAATACGAACTGGACCGAATATCACCGGAATAGGATCTTTCTCTCAAGGCAGCCAGAGTTCGAATCCAGACTTTTTTCCACTTTTTTCGCCGCCCCTTCAACAGACGTGGAAGCCTGCTGTTTCTAACTAATTTCCATGGATCATACATCCGGATCCCTGATTCGACAATCATCTGCCGGGCCTTGTCAATGAATGCTATCAAATGCGCCCTTGAAGTCAATACGAGGGTGGTGAGTCTGGACTAGAAATTCGTTTCTCTTTTCCAGGACTTTATTCAGTGAGAAAATTTCATCTATGGCCGATCTGCCGGGTCAAGTTAAGCCCCAATATGTGTACCGGTTCACGTCGCCTGATTTTACAATACAACATTAAGAAGGGACAGGCCTCGATATTTCTGCCAAGACCTATGGTCTCTTCTAAAGTGCGTTCACTTTCTTGTTAAACTGCTTTCAGTGTTATCGCCTGCTGGAAACTTTTTGTTAATTGCCAAAAATTTCTTCATAAGCTCCTTAAAATACTGTCACAAAATATTTACACAACTTCCGGGGCAATAATCTTACACGCAAGTAGTTTACCCACCACCCCGCACACCTCAACGAAAATAAACACGTAGCTGGCGATGTTTTATTTAAATAACAACACTATCAGGGCTCCAGGGAGCTGTACACTTGCACACATAAATTGGAAACACGCACAGACTGGTTGGGCTCTTGTATCCCCAATAGTGAGATGTGAAATAGAAAAACTTTTCTCACCATCTGCAAAACCAATTCAAAACATTTTCAATTTGAAAGTCACAGAGAATTTCTGATGTTCCCTCTTCCAGGCCGAAGGACAATTGCGGCACCCTACTGCCACAGGCTGGCAAATGGAGCACTCGTGATGTCCACGACACGAAATTCAACGAAGACAAACTTGCCATTCAATTTCGGACCGGACGTCTGGGTAAGTACGACTCTCTATTGAGACCGGAAATCCTTTAGATCTTTCATGTATGCAGGAATATTCGGATTCGCCCTGAATCGTTACAGCAACATGCCCTATCAGACGTGGGAACTAAAGCCGGATATAAAGCTGTAAGTCATTGGTTTTCATGTGCACAGGTTTCAATTAAAATGGCAAAATGTCCTTAGCGAAGCAGCTATCCAGTTCAGCTTTACTGCGTCCATAATCAGCCTGGATATGACCATCACCAGCAGTGGCTATTGTATGAACTCCTTTCAAGGCGGCACAACAGATGCACTCACCGATATGATTGGCAAAACACTGTCCCTGGTCGAACTCAAATCGACTCTAATCGGATCCGCTGTGGACATATTCCCCGAAGAGGATGCATTCTGCTACACAGAAGGCTCGTGTGAAAAGAACTACGTCATGGAAATGCACCTGTACGCTTGCATGTCCACACTGGCACTGTCGCATAATTTCGGCTGGTCGAGATGGAATTTGCTGGCTGGCAGCCGCACTGCAGTGCTACTGATGAGGGAATTCGTCGAGAATAAAAAGCTGGTGAGAGTTGTTGGTGTTATTTACTTTCTTTCTCCGCTGAAAATCAAATTTTCTCATGTCCTCTGGTGCGAAGCCCAACCATTCAACACTTCTGGTGACACCACTTCGCACCGCTGTTATCGATTGCACAGAGGTGTCGGCAAGTTTTAACCCGGTACCGGCTCAGGGGATGGACTTTTACGCAGACTTGTATCAGCTGTCGGAGATTCATTCGTTGCCCAGCAGCAAGGAAAAGCAAAGCACAACGGATCCTGTCCTTAGGGATAATGTGGCTCACATTTTAATGTCAATACGGCCGTTGAGTTTTTGCTGAGCATTGAAAAGGGTCTCGCCACCGCCACCTGTGGAGAAGGGGATATGAAACATTGAAAAGGGATCGGCTACGAAGTTTTAATTGCTACCTGTTGTTGTGTGGCCTTTCTTGTGGCCTTTCTTGGCGGGGACCGTCGCTCTACCCTACTAATGGCGAATAATTTTGGATAAATCACATATAATTAATAAAGGACTTGTTCGTGCTCGGAAAGGGATTAATGAGTCTTTCAATTTTGTTGTTTAAAATTTATAATTACGGTTTGAGGATTATAATAACATTTTTTGGGGTTGAAACGAATTTAGTTTCAGCTTTACATTGGTTTGCCAAAGACGTCGAGGAGTGGGTCAAATTTCGGCAGTAAATTAAAATGGTTACTAACTACAAGCACTCAGAAAAATATCTGAAGGTAGATTCTAGTCCGGTCAGGCTTATTCATTTTCTTTATTCTTACGTGCTCAATCTCAAAATAGACCTGATGATTCTTAAAACAATAGAAAAAAATATAAAATCTGAATCATATCACCTGAATATTTTTTTTTTTTGCACACAAATAGAGGATCAAACAAGAATTATACTCTTCAATCAAGCCCAAATAATCTTAAGCTTGCATGATGGATAAAAGTTTACCAATTAAGATCTAAATGATCATGATATACGAATCTAAAGGCTTTCCAATAAGAGCTGTTATTGTGAATGACCCGCTTTTGAAGCTTTTATTCTTTGACATTTGACAAGTAGAAACTACGCCATTACATAAAAATGGAACGATACATGCTTCAACAAGGCATTGAAATTATTAAAATTCACTACAAAAATGGTGAAAATCTTGCAGTCACAGTTCGCAAAACTAAAGCATTTTTTGGTCGTCGATGATTAATGACTTTTTATGGTCGGAGTTGGATGGTATTCATCTGGACAACGTTTACTTTCAACACGACGGCGCTACGTGCCACACAAGCAACGAAACCATTGATCTTTTACGCGAAAAGTTTCCGGACCGTGTTATCTCTCGAAGAGGTGATTACAATCGGCCACCGAGATCTTGTGATTTAACACCTTGCGACTTCTTCCTTTGGGGCCACGTGAAAGATAAGGTCTACGCCAACAGCCCAGCGTCGATTCAAGACCTCTAAGATAAAATTGGTGAGGCTATCGACGACATAGGGCAGCCACTTAGCGATTTGGTTATGGAAAATTTCATGAAAAGGATATGGTCCTGTATGCGTGCTCGTGGTGGCCATTTGGCTGATGTTGTTTTTCATTATTACCGGCATACCTTCCTCTTTATTATGAAATAAACATCCGATCATTTATCTAAAAAAATTGCATATTTCTTTGAGTACCAAAATAACACCTCTTATTGGAAAATCCTTTATATTCTCCAATAAAGCCGCACAAATATGATTTCTAAAAAAAATATACTGTTTTATTTTCTAAAACAGGAAAGTGACGGAGCTGTAAATAAATTCGACGAATAAAACCGTGCAATCTTAAATTGGGATATAACATTCTTGAAGCATTCCGAAAGAAATTAGTATAAGGATAACTTGTTCTTATTTAAATTTTTGTAAGTTTTTTTCAAGAGTTTTTATTCAGGGTTTTAGGGAGCAATATTTCTACTGCTGTAGGTGAAAAATAAGATGATTCTTAGCTTAATTTAGGCGCACACGATTTTCATTGCGTTATGTTTAAGAATATATAAGCTTAATTTAAGCTTACAACGATTTAAAAAAAAGTTGTTCCATTCTTCGAATGAAATGACTGGCTTAGTCTAAGCTTACACGCTCTCAATACTGTTATAGAATAAGATTAAAATAAGAATTAAAAGTTAATCCAAAAACATACTCAAAGTAAAATGTTTGTATTTGGATTTAGAATTTCCGAGCTTAACAGACTTTGGTCAACGGATAGGCTTAATCTGACACTGATTATCTTAATTTTATATCGTTGTTTCCCTGAGTGTATCAGCTTTATTTAAGGGTAATACCAACCAATCAGAGCATTCAGTAAAAATGGTATCAAAAAAAATCAGAAATTCACGACTAGCAGCGGGAAATCTCTGTCCTCCAACTTTCGCTAATATTGAACAGCAGACTGACTTTAAAAATACCTGAAGACGAATCAAAACAAAAAGAAACTTTAAGCTGTATTTTAGCATCACAGTCAATAGGGGGATACCCGACAGTCGGGCTCGGCTCCAAACAGGACCTTGTTAAAAGATAGACGACAAATAGACTCAGACGATGAGAAGCACCTCAAAAGATAGAAAAGTTAATGGCTATAGTTTCAAAAGAATTACTTACCTCTGACATACACGAAAGTCAGTCAGTGGTTTTTCATACTGCGAATACCCAAATCCATACCGCAAGAAGTAGAGATCAAAACCGCCGTCGGGACGCTGAACAGCTGCAAAGCAAAGCCGCGCCACACCAAATGGGCTGAGCCTTTACATCCACTTGAAAGGAAATGAGTGAGCGTGAACTAGAGTTGCGAAGGCTTGTTTCTAAAAAGCAACCTCTAAAAGCTATACGACTTTCAAATCAAATAAAATATTTGCAGGTACCATACCATACCAATGACATTAGCTTTACTAAAAAGATTTCGATCCCAATCTGGCTCAAAGAAGAGCAATTTGCAAGTTCAATTTTCGGCTACTTTCGACAGTGAAGTACGATTTGCAAACTTGTCACTATTTTTCAATTTTGACATTTCTTTCACGAGAATTTCAAGGTTTTGCGAATAACCGTGTTTACCCCAACATGTGTCTAACATGTAAAGCATCTCCTGTGATAGTTTTAATAAGCAAACAAATCAAAATATTGACCTTAACAATATACAATAATTAATAACCAACCAATAGCATTCAGTAGGAAAAATTAAAATGTTGCATTCCCGAACTCTATCACGTTCCACCACGATTGGCAGCACTGTTTTTATATTTTGTTGTATGTCTTTGCGTGTCACACGGACTCTAATTGCAGTAGATCTACTGCAGTTTTAGGAAAAACATAAAATCTACTGCACCACCGCGCTCAACTGACAAACTGACAATCTACTGCAATTTATGTGAATTTCAGAAATCTTAAATCAAAATTGAATATATTTACACATTTTTGTTTCTTAGTAGTTACTGGAAGCACTGTTTATTGATTCTGCAATCTATTACAACATATTTTAAAAGAAAATGTGCATGCCATCTCGTTTTCACTGCATTTGCCTTGCATGAACTGATACTGAAGTCAAGTCTCCAATGTGTCTTTCTCTGTTTCTAAATTCATTGTTGTTGTTGTTCTGCTCTGCTGTCGACTGTCCCTTTTTTTCCATAACCCTGGATGGTTACCCTTCGTCGTGTCGACGAACACCTCTTTTATTTTTTATAATTTCTCTTTAACTATTCGTCCTATTCTATTCTTCTTTCTTACAACATCAGTTGGCTGTGGTTTCTACCAGTGAGCGAACGTATGCTCTCCTGCTATCATCAGAAATATTAGTTTTTTCTGTTTTTTGTAAGGTATGTTCGTAACTGTTTGTTACTTTTTGTATATAAAACTGTTTTTTTAATTTTTTTGTTTATTGATTTAGTTGATATGGACTTCTACTTCTTATTTGTGTGTTTATTTTGGAGGTGCTATTATTTTATTGTTGTTTTTTTTTTTTTTAAATCAATGACTGTCAATGTATCAAAATTAAGTGATATATTTAAATTTACATTTAAAATGAGAAAAAATGCGGATACCTAATATAAATCTAGTTTAAATATGCCTAAGAGTCTTATTGAACAATTTCAAGTTAAAGGCAAGACAAAGTTCGGAGTAAAGTTCGGAGTAAGTAGGTTTTAAAGTGGACTTCGTCGATTCGACGAAGCATAACCTTAGAGTGTGTAGAATAAGGGTAACCATCCAGGGTTAAAAAGAATTCGAAAAACTAATACATTAAAAAAAACTTCATTTCACTGCACTTTTTTTTAAATCTCCTGGGAAATTTTGCAACTGAATTCCGAACCCTGTAACCACGCTCTGCCGACAGGAAAACAAAATGGCGGGATTAGAAAAAAATGTAAGGGCCAGTGGCAAGAAGAGCGGCGAGTTGGTGGTCTCCGTCCCGTCTCAGTATGACTTATGATTTGTCTATGGTGACCACATTGGTTGATCTCATTGACTTATTATATATGGACTGCTAGTGAAATGTCACTTCCATACAATCTCTGCCCAGAAAATGACGCCAACATAGCTAGCGCTCGTGGTTCCAAGCGAAAAATAAGTGAAACAAAATGACAACCATCTTGGACTTCTCCATAGAATGCTAGAGCCATCTATTGGGCGTGAGTGGATTTGCCTAGTGAAACGGTTGAAATTCAAATTGTTGCAGCTTTGTTTACAATAGATGTCATCTCGAAGTTGTGCTAGTTTAAATAATTAATAATAGATGAAACCAACAAAATTCGAATAAAAAATCATCTTTCATTGTCCCATAAATTGCACAATTTTCGTATATTTATTGCGAATTAGTTTTTTATGTTGTTCATTATTAATTTTAGAAATATGATGTAATAACACTTTAGCGTATATTTCAATCACATTTCTGATCAATAAATACTTATGATTGTATAAGAATATCACATTCAAGTACATGAGAATTTTAAATGAGTTTTTTTTAAATTCCGCATGCAAATAATAAAGCCCATAAAACCCACTTTATTTCTGCTTTTTACGATTTGTCGGTTATTTATTGTTAAGCCGCTAAGATATTTTATTGCGTTATCAAAGAAACCAAAAATTTGTTCTTTGTTCTCTTTATTTAACCCTTTTTTAAAGTTGAACCCAAACTTTGACTTTGTGTTTAAGCAATCAAAAATATTGTTTATTGTTCTAATGAACAGAATTGGTGCTTCACATCCCACAAACTCAGTTTCTCCACCGAGAATTTGCGTTGCTTTTACTCAAAGTCTGGGCAGCAAGACTCACATTCATGATTTTATAATGCCAGTTAATATGTTTGTCATTTAAATTGTTTGCAAAGTGAAGCCCAAGTTTATGTTGAGAATTGACCAATTTTTCAATCTACTTTATTGCCTTCCCATTCTCATCGTAAATTACTTTATGGGCTCTCCATGTATTACGAATTAATTTCAGACAATGGCAAGTGTCTATGGAATTTGTTCATCTTTTTCAGGATGTTTAAAACTTGATTTCAACTCCTCTAAAGGCCAACACTTAATTTTTTAATTTTAAATCTTTATTCAATTCAATTAATCGCAATAACACAATCTTATGCAAAACTATCTGCAACGAAATGTAAACGTCAGATGTGAGATTCCAATTTATTCCGCTCCGAACCACGAGAGCTAGCGCTTATGTTGGAACCAACGCGAAGTTGTCTACTAGCAGTCCATATAATAATAAGTCAATGGTTGATCTAATTAATCAAAGCAAGATAATAATGAATTCTTTTCTCGCTTTTGTCTTTATTTTTATTCGCACATAAAATTCATCAATCATTTTTTGTTTCCCACTTTTCACAAAGCGATTTGCAGCTAAATATTCAGAGACGATAGAAATGTCAAACGTAGAACCGGACAATCACTTATGGAATTTGAGATGTCATGATGAATCAGTGTTGTAGTTCGAAACAGCTCTAATACCAACCGAAATGTCAGTTGACAAAATTGTTGTTCTTTCAATGAACTTGATAAAATGTCCCAACAGAAAATGCCGGCGGCCGCTTCCCAGTTTAAGCGGGTAACAACTTGCTCTCCCAAATTCAACAGTCGTTTTCATGAACGAGTTTTGAATATCTCTTATGTGAGGTATACGTAGTTGCAATGTTGCATGCTTTCAAATAGATAAATCGAAATCCTATAACCGATAACCGATGAAAAATCGACTAGACACCTGGGGAGTACCGAAGTTCTGTTGGGGTTGTTGTTGGCTTGATTTAGACAAAAAAAATCCCGCATACCAATTTCTATTGGAATTGATTTATTTGTTAGTAGTTTCAGTTTTTAAAAACTGAACTGAATTTAAAACCGATTGGAACTTGAATTCTACTTCAAACTTGGTCTATCAACAAAAAAGACAAAAATGTCTGATTAGATTATAATCAGTTGTGTTTTAAGTGTGAACAATCGCATAATCAGACTTCCTACAGAATATGTAAAGAGAGAAAGTAGCAATAGAAATTAGGTGCACTGTCAAAATGGTGAATGTAAAGAAAACCTTAAGTGGCGTAAGAATATATAAGATGCAGACGAAGTTGTGCAGACGACTTTATATTTTGGCAAACATAATGGATAACAAAAACAGAGATTATGTTTTGAATTATCTTATATAAAAAAAGTTAATTTAAAAAACCAAAAAACCCGACTGACTAAAAAAAAAGAATCAAAAATATTTATATGAACAAGACACATTTAAGTACCTATATACCTAACTAATTGACAATCGGAGACTATTATATACCTACACAGCCTAACAAATATATGGATGAGTATTGAGTACCCTCCGACTGCCAAGTAGACGCTTTTAAGTACCTGTTCATATATTTTTAATTCTGTTTTTTTACACTCAGTTGGGTTTTTTGGTTTTTTGAATTAACTTTTTTTTATTTTTATCTTTTTAGCCTTTGACACCCCGGGGAAGAATACGAATATTATGATACCTCACTCTTCAAAATCGGTCAAGCCGTTCAGGCTACAGGGTGTCCCGTAGGAACGTACATAGGATACGCGCGAAACACATAATTCTCCCTGCGTCGGGTAAAAATAGGCGAAGGGAAAAAGTTTAGAACCACTTTCATTACTTTAAACGTTCGATTAATCTTTTTTGTTGGGAAGATTGCGCAGAGATGCGATGCTGTGTGTGATTTATTTTCCAATATTTTATGTATAAGCCAGGTTACTATAAGTGGTGGAATTTTTACCACAATTCTAAAGGCGTAAGAATGGGATCACAAATCAGACGCCTAAAGTGTCATGTTGTCATGTATGTTCTACCCATAACTATGGATACCTAAACCCAAAACAAACACAAAATCACTTGAACACATTTCTATTTCTGATTTAAAACATGTCAAATGAGAGTGGTAATTAGTGTCAGCAAATTCAACCAACAATTCATCAATCAGAAGCCATTTAGTCTTATAAATAGAAAGCTGTCCTATAATTACTGCCACCTAAACAAGATGCCCGAACAAAATGCGTGTAACATATTTTTGCGTGTTAGGTCCATTTCAGTCAGACGGCTATTTAGTATTGGAAATCCCTTTAAAGTTCCGTGTTAGGAATGTGTGATGGCGTAAATGCAGCATTTACAAGTGTCACACGATTTCCATCGCTGTACCTGCGCAAATATTTCCCAAATATAAAGAGTAATAATTGACAAAGTAACAATGCATCTGTCACCTTTCAGAAAACTTTAAATTCGTATTATCTAAATGAATTAGCCGATTGTTATAAATTAAAAACAATGCCGTGTTAAGCGCTATATTTTCTTGAAAAATCGGCACAATTTGGGTGAGAAATTTTATCGCTATGTGTGTTCAAATTCACAAGCCACATATATTCAAACTCCTTCTCAAAAGAAAAAACCTGGACTTCCAGGAAGTTGAAAATGCTAGCTTCTAACAAAATTTTGTGTCAAAAATGCACGTCTAACAGAAAACCCACTCTCTGGACTATGTCAGCCATTGACTTATTATATATGGACTGCTAGTAGACAACTTCGGGTTGGTTCCAACATAAGCGCTAGCTCCCGTGGTTCGGAGCGGAATAAATTGGAAACTCAAATCTGACGTTTCCATTTCGTTGCAGATATAAGTACTTTAAGATATAAAGATGTAAGCAATTTATATGATGAATTAAATTCTCATGTAGGTACCTACTTGAATGTGATATTCTTGACAATCATAAGTATTTATTGATCAGAAATGGGATTGAAATATACGCTAAAGTGTCATTACATCATATTTCTAAAATGAATAATGAAAAACAACATAAAAAAAACAATTCGCAATAAATATACGAAAATTGTGCAATTTATGGGACAATGAAAAATGATTTTTTATTCGAATTTTGTTGGTTTCATCTATTATTAATTATTTAAACTAGCACAACTTCGAGATGACATCTATTGTAAACAAAGCTGCAACAATTTGAATTTCAACCGTTCACTAGGCAAATCCACTCACGCCCAATAGATGGCTCTAGCATTCTATGGAGAACTCCGAGATGGTGGGCATTTTGTTTCACTTATTTTTCGCATAGAACCACGAGCGCTGGTTATGTTGGCGTCATTTTCTGGGCAGAGATTGTATGGAAGTGACATTTCACTAGCAGTCCATATATAATAAGTCAATGATGTCAACGAACAGAACTTGCGAGAACGCCCTCTATGAGTATTATTATGAAAAATAGAATATTCATGTGGAATTCGATTGGGCTTCTTCAGATTCGCTCTCAGATTTCAGATTTTGTGTGTTTAATCGAACATAAAAACGTCCCTTGCTCCTTTTGGTGTTGATATTTGTGCGATTGGAATATGTGTAGCCTTCGACGCTTTTCTAAGCGTTTTCCATTCACTGATTAAATTTTATATGAAAATATTCAAAATGCTCGCCCAGATTGATTTCTAAACATTTTGTACATAAATAATAAACAATAGATCAACCCGATGCAATTCGTTTCTTTTCAGTTGAAACATTTCACGAAAATGTACACAAACTTCACTAGTTGCCAAACTCAAACGTACTTGTATTGGTCAATCTGAAGCAAATCTGAGAAAAAAAACAGATTCGCAAAAGTGATCTGAAATCTGAAAAAGATTTCTTTTTTTGTACCAAACGAACATAAAAAGTTATCTGAGAGCAAAAAAAGTGCTCTGAGAGCGCCCACATCGCAACTAACTTCAGTTTGTTCTTCTGGAATTTCGCGCTTAAGCCGCTGTCATTTCATTTCATCAAAAAAATTCCAACCCAGGCGGACGGTTTATAACTCATTTCGAATTGATTGTAAACTATTCAATTTTAGAAAGAATCGCCCCATACTACAAGATGAATTGTTTTTTTCGATCACCTGGCCGTGAATTGCCAACAATGTGTGTCAAAAATGCATGTTTCGAAAATCGTCAGGAATCTAACAAAAGATTGGTAGAATCAAAACTGAAATAGTTTCCCCAGGCTTTTTTGTTCAACAATTGGTAGTTTCAATCCCGGCCTCCGCTAGAATATATTCAATTCTCAGTTCCATGCAAAAAAAGTTTTTGGATCTGTCGCTCTCCTTGTCCATCATTCAAGCTGCTCAAAAATGGCTCTTGTTTTGAACACTAAAGAAGGTCATTATAAAAATTGTAACTGGATTTGTGGCTTGTAAGCTATTAAGTGCCTGCCCAAACCTCAAACAAAAACTCATGCCTATAACTTTTGAAAAGGGTATACAGGAAACAAACTTTGACAACCTAATAGCAGGTACGTACAATTTAAATCCCTGTCTGAATGTGTGTAGTATGAACTTTTGATATATATTTAAATGCCGTTGTGAGCACAAAAACTTTTGCCACCATAAATCTCCTTTATGCCACAGTACGTTTTGCTATGCTCAGTGACCTTGAACTTTATTTGCATAAGTACGCCTCACCGTAAGGATACACAATGAAAATGGAAAATAAACTGCGGCCCTGGGTGGAAAATAAATATTTATTTTCAGTTAACATATTTAACAGTGATAAATAAGACAACCGGCCAGATAGGCTTGCAGGAATGCAAAGCATTGCCAAGCTGCAGATGGAATACTGTCGGTTAAATAAAAGTGAGAGTAGAACTCTACTATTTATTTATATATATTCGGGTGAAGTACCTATTTCCGTATATAGTTTATTGATGTTCAATTAAAGCTGTGAGTTAATTTTTGGTAATGCGGGGTGGGTATGGTTTGCGTTTTTAATTGATGGACACATATAGACAAAACTACTATCAACAAAGTTTGACAGTGACGTTGAACAGATTTGGTTTTTGTGCTAAACTTCTAAGCGAGCGTTCCACGATAGACAAACCAAACTGAGAGCACCAACTCACAATCCTCTTGCCGTTGGCCCCTTTAATTTTTTTTCAAATTCGCCATTTTGTTTTCCTGTCGGTGTTATGTCAATTAAGAATCCGTGTGACATGGAAAAAAAAAACTACTAAAATAAATGCTGCCAACCGCGGCAACCGTGGGGAAATGTGAAAGAGTTCGGGAATACCACATTTTTGCATTACTGAATGCCATTGGTTAGTTATAATAAATTGTTAAAAGGCGAATAATTTTATTTGTTTGGTTAGTAAAACTATCTAAAGTTGATGTTCTTTATACTAGAAACATATTAGAACAAACATGGTTGTGTATTTTCCGCTTTTAGATATCATTAGCTTCGATTTCGTGTGTAAATTTTTCTTAAATAAAAATTTGTTAATTTTTCATTAATATTAAGCAAATGTACACTTATTCCTAAAAAAATTCTATCCACACTTAACGAATAATTTCAAATTTAACGGATAAAATTCTATGAACTCTGCCAGCAACTTTGCCCACAGCGGAACGCAGGGCTGTCATTTTAGCACTTTCGGCGCTAGATCTGGCGCTTTTTTAGTATTTTAAGCGCGCTTTAAAAAGTTTTAGCACCTAGCGGAATTTCTAGCGCTTTTTATTTGCAAAACCCCTCTATTATTTCTGTAGTTTTGCGGTTTTCACACTCAATCAATCGTAACAAACGAAGTGTCAAAAGAAAGAGAGTTGGTTTACACATTTTTAATTTTTGAAAATATTAATAATTCAGAAAAGTTAAATTTTATGTACATACTAGCTGTACCCACCCAGCTTCGCCCGTGTAAAATGTGGTTTCAGAACAGTTGATGGAAACAAAATTAATAAATTTGCTGTCTTGTTGGGGACAAATTTTTTTGGCTGTTTTGTTTCTATCGACTAAGATAGTGATATTTGCTGCATTACTTACCCTGGAGCACTTTACATATAACTGCCCGTGCTTGAAGCAATTCTTGCTTAAATCAACTCCCGCATTTCTTAAAGTTTGATCCTGTGACTTATGGATTGTCATTTCAAAACAAACATTAATAGGCAATCGAATCGGTTTAAACTGAAATGAATAATTACTGTGAATTATTTGTATTCTTGGTATAAACACCGAATCTCCTTTACCACACCCAGTTAAAATTAAAGCCTCATGTCAAGCATTATGTTGCTTATGTTATGGGAACTCCAACTTTTAATACCATTTTATGAGCATTGAGGCCATGGGCTGTTAAAAACGCTATTTAAAAACTCTACTCTATAAAAAACGAAATGGTTAATTACCCACGATCTGGTATCACTGAAAGCTATACCTATCTGATATTTCTTCCATAGAATTTTTTTTTTTTGTAAGCAAAACAGAGGTAAACATATTTTTCCTACATATTTGACATTTCTTTTATGGGTTTTTTTTTTCTTAGCAAACCAAACAGCATACTGCCTCTATCTGTCTCCCTCTCCGCCACAGGAATAAAATAAGGTTAAAAGAGATGTGAATATATTGCGCGGTTAGTGTGTTTGATTTGAGAATGAAATGCATATCCACTCACCCAGGTGAAAATAGTACAAATGTTTCAAATTTTGCCTACTTATTTAAAAACTTTTTAAGTTATTGAATTCATGGATATCCTAAAATGTAACCGCAGATGTCCTCTATAAACTGGTGTTTACTATATTTAAATGCTCCCAGTATTTTCGAACGGAAAGCGTGACAAAGAAAAATGCGAAACCAAACGATAAAATAAATTACTCTTGTCAAATTTTTTCCGGAATTTATAGCGATATAGAGTTGAAACAAAGTGGATATTGTGGGCCTATTTATCCTCTATAGGACTGATAATAATGCATCAGAATATATTCAATAGTTTCTAAGATTTTTGCATTTAAAGACATGCAGTCAAATTCAATCTTAGTCGAACAGAACTACACCAATTTTATTTATATGATTTTATTTATATGATGATATCGGTCTAACGTACCCTACTTCCAATCATAGACACCAGCGTTACTAATATATTCCAGTCAATAATAAAAACATCAGAAAACAGAAAATCCTGCTACACTTTGCCTTGTACTCACAAATCTTGTTAAGTGTAAGATCTTATAAAATAGTACTGTAGACGCTTTTAACTCTTTAACCATAGCTTGTTCTCAGATCTTTACCTACCTACTTAATAAAAGAAGAAAAGAACCAACCAAACTTTTGATTAACGGGAAAGATTCGTTCGACCCATCCGTGCACTTCATTTTTTTTTGTTCCGAGATAAAAAATGCCCTTCTGCGTTCTTTTAGCTTTTTTTGAAAGGCAAAATGCCCAAAAATGGGTAATTACCCACGATCTGGGATCACTGATAGCTATACCTGTTTGACATTTCTCTTATGGTTTTTTCTTTCTTAGCAAAAAAAAACAGCATACTGCCCTTGTCTGTCTCCCTCTCCGCCACAGGAATGAAATAAAGTTAAAAGAGATGTCAATATATTGCGCGGTTAGTGTGTTTGATTTGAGAATGAAGTGCATATCCACTCACCCAGGTGAAAATCGTAGAAATGTTTCAAATTTTGCCTATTTATTTAAAAACCTTTTAAGTTATCGAGTTAATGGATATCCTAAAATGTAGCCGCAGATGTCCCCTATAAGCTGGTGTTTACTTTATTTAAATGCTCCCAGTATTTTCGAACGGAAAGCGTGACAAAGAAAAAAGCGAAACGAAACGAAAAAATTAATTACTCTTGTCCAATTTTTTCCGGAATTTGTAAAGATATAGAGTTGAAACAAAGTGGATATTGTGGGCCTATTTATCCTCTATAGGACTGAGAAAAATGCATCAGAATATATTCAGCAGTTTCTAAGATTTTTGCATTTAAAGACATGCAGTCAAATTCAATCTTAGTCGAACAGAACTACACCAATTTTATTTATATGATAACATCCACATGCGATAGTTCTCGCACTCGCACGGGTATTTTAGTTTATTATTATAACTTGTATGTGGAATCACCACACGGAAAGATATTGGTATTAAACTTTGACATGGCATCGCCCTACAATTCATGTGAATCCCCGTTTAGAGTGCAAAATTATTTTGTATTATTAAATAAATACGTGATTGCTTATGAAAACAATAAACAAAAAAAAACCTGAATATGTTGTGGTTTTAATCTCCTTATAAGAATTTCAGATTTAGCGCTTAATTAAGCTCTTAGTTTACCATGAACAAAATTAATTTGCGCTTTTTTTTTTGTTTTTTGACTCCAAGTGGTTAAAGCGGCCTGGCAGCACTGAGCGGAAGTGGCTCATATTTTCTGGGAGTGTGTTGGTGAGCCGGCATTTTTGGAGTCTCGTGACATTTGTCAATACGAATTTCTATGTAACAATACTAGCGCACCAAATCATGACCACTCCGTAGAAATATAGCTTATTGGCTAAGTAACGGCCGCAGTTGGTGGTCTCAGTATTGTCTCTGGCTTCCAGTGTCAGTTATTTTTATAAAAAGGCGGCCATTTCTGAATGGCATTTTGTTCCAAATTTGACTCGGCTCTTGGAACAAAGTCTTTGTCTTCCCAATCTTTCTTTACCCTTTAACCTTCCCCACAATTTTTTAGTCTCAAATTAAATTTTTAAAAAAAGAAAAACATTTTTTTTATTCAGTAAAAACTAAAAAACGAGTAACGTTCATTGTGAATTCGAACGAAACCATAAAACTACTACAAAAATGGTTTTGTAATATATTTTAGTTTTGTTGTTCATAAAAAAAAATTATTCTCAACTGAATAAAGTGTGTAAAATTTGTTATCTCAGTTGGAGAATTTAATCTTTGTCCCAATGGTGATTTCGCCATTCCAGTCTTTCTGTATATTTGTCCGAAGTTGTGTTTAAAGTTGGCAAATGCACTCCCCAGCACAGACGATTGTCAAACACAATAAGTACAAAACCAGAAGTGCTGCCACTCTGCGGCAAACAAGTGATTGCTCATATTTACCTACGCACGTCAGTCTGAATCTGAAATAACACTTCAAATTCCTGTTGCCATATCTCGCACACAATATTCTTGCCTCATGTGGCATTTACCCATTCACATCAGCACCCACCCTCAACCACCATTCTCTTCCAGGTCGACCATCAAACAGCATCATCATTCCGAATGATAAATCCTTTCAATTCCTTTTTTTCTATATCTGCAGGTACGGTAGACGGTACTCACCCGGCAGAAATTTGTCACATGCTGACTTTTTGCGAGGATGACAATAAAATACCACAATTTAGGATTCTTACATTGATGATGAGCACTGCATACTCGTATAATACTTGTAGTCGTCTGAGATAGTGTTCACTTCACCTCGTGATGCACAGTTGTGGGTGGCGCAAGGACGGGAAAACGTCTCCTTATTATACAATAGAGAAGTCGTGGTGAAAGAAGCACCCAGGTGCAGCAGTTGCAGATTATTTTGGAATAGTTTTCAGTTTTCAGTTGCTCCTTGGCAAAGTCTCATAAAGCAAAAGAAAAAATACAAAAATGTTGTCTTCTTCTTTGTTTTGTTAATTTGTCAGAAATTCCGAAGAACAATGGTCGATGTTTATGGGCTTTTGTTGGAGATAAATCCAAAAGTTTTCCATCCTTAGGGAATTTCACGATGAAGTAGTATATCTTTTTTTATTTTGGCAAACTTGGGTCATACCTATATATATATAAAAATATTGTATGTGCTTTGGTGTTTTGGGGTTTATGTGTGGGAGTAGAACCTTTTAGGCATTTCCCTGGCTGTTTCGGTATTGTTCTCACGTTCCCACCGTGCATTTGGGCACGTTGTGTATGAAAACCTCATTAACGGTTATAGGGCAGGTGAAACTTCGAGGATCTACGTGAGGAATTGAATTGTCCTGATGAATACAGTAATGGAATGGAGTTTGGTGTGGGATTTCTCGCTCGTTTATTTAATGTCGTCGATTGAACCAGTGAACGTACCTGTAAATAATAGAGGTTGGAGGACATTATTTCTGTCAGACGAAAGTATAGAAAGAAATATATTGCCAAGGAAACACTTGCGATTGTCTTTATCATCAACTTTCGAAGGGGTTAAAGACTTTTCTTTGACGCTATGCTGCCAAAACTAGACCTCTGCACCAGAGACAATACTGAGACCACCAAATCCGGCCGATTTCCCGTTACTTAGCCTACAAGTTATATTTTTATGGAGTGTTCACGTTTCGTGCGCTAGTATTCTTACATAGAAAATCGTATTGACAACTGTCACGAAACTTCAAAAATTCTGCTCACCAACACACTCCCAGGAGATATGAGACACTTCCGCTGTGGGCAAAGGGAGTTTCTGATTGTGTAAGGAGGTGGTTGCAATTATTTTAAGGTGCATATTCAACAAGGTTAAAAAAAAGTGTAATATTTGCTAAAATGAAGTTTTGCGTAGCTGTTATTGCATTTTTATCGGAAGCGGGAAGTATTATAACAAAAATATAGCATAGATATGTAAAAATAGATAGGGAAATTAAAATAATTAAAAAAACAGATTTTTTCGAATTTTTTGAGAAAATCTAAATACGGGATCTTATTTGGAACACTGATTTTACCTTTAATATGTATTTTGATCAATATCGTTAGAGCGGTTTTTGTAAAAGTTGGCAGACAAAACAGTACCAAATATGGCGATGTCTAGTTTGAAATAAACTATTGCTTAACTATTTAGCTCAAAACGGAGTAAGAGTCATTGTTCGTGATGTAAGCATTACTTGGTTTTTAAAGTTGTATCGAAATCGAAAATGGGGTCTTCGAGATATGAGCAGTTTTTAAAATTAAGCAATCATTTTAAAAACATCAATTTTGCTATAAGTTTGCATTTCCGTCAAAATCGTTATTGCCGTTACTAAAGAAAACTAAATTTTTCAAAAATGACTTCTTTCAAAAATCCATTTTACGATAATACAGAGAAAAACTGAGTTTGCCATTAAGTTATTAAGTTATAAATGACCATATTACCTTAGAAATTAATTTTTGTTACAATCGTTTGGACCGTTTTCGAGATACATTATTTCCAAATTTCAAAAGAACCGTCATTCGATTTTTTGCGGAAAACTGAGTATGCAATTATGTTAATCTCACCTACATGAACTTAAATATCAATTTTGGTTGAAATCGTTGGAGCCGTTTTCGAACAAATCAAACTGGTACCTATGAACATTTTATATGGGAGGAACCTACCATTAATATTGAGGGTACAATGCAAAAAAAAAAACGGCAACGAAATGTAAGCCCCCAAACTCCAAATCCGAAGTTTGAACGAAGTCCGTTCAGCCGCTTAGGCTGTAGGCCTCGGGACATACATGCAGACAGACAGACAGACGGACAGAATTTTGCGACCCACTTTTTTGAGTTCCTCTATCATCGTAATGTCAGAATTGAATAACATCACGAGTTCGAAATTTTGTACGAATACAATATTTACTCCTTATGATTATTTGAGAAAGGGGTATCAATTTTTCCCACTTCTTAAGCCTTGGAGAGATATTTTTCCTCAATAAATTTGAGCTATTTTCAACCAATTTTAGGGGATTGCTACGCCTTGACGGAAGCAATTTTGTCCCACAGCTGTTTACTTCAACCTTTTTGAGTCCTGCACTGCTGCAGGATTGATCCGAAAGAATAAAGTTAGACTCGAAATAAAATACAACGCAAGAATCTGTTGTCCAATGTTAAAAACGAAAAACAATCCTTTAGCTCAGTCCAGTTTCCAATCTCAAGATGACAGCAAGCAAAGAGGAAAGGGAATGTATTTCCTCATTGGTACTTGCCCTATTGCTTCAATTTCCAATGTTATGCGGATCCACCGGATTTATTACAGACTCTGAAAAGTCCTTCTTCAGATTTAGAACTAGCCCATCAGTTAAGCACCTTTCCCAATTTACTTCGAGTCCCCTTTGTAAAGGGTGATTTTTTAAGAGGTTTAGAACTTTTTTTAAAAAAAAAACACAAAAAATTCGAAAAAATGAATGAAATATTTATTTGAATCGATAGTTTGAACCTTGCAATTTAATGTTTAAAGATAATTTCATGCAAATGTTGACCGCGGCTGCGTCTCAGGTAGCCCATCCGCTGAGTCCAATTTTGGCATACTCTTTCACACATATCGGCCGGTATCTCACGAATGAATGCATGGATGTTGGCTTCCAGTGCGTCAATCGAAGCGGGCTTGTCCCTATACACATAAGCCTTGGCATACCCCCACAAAAAATAATCTAATGGTGTCAAATCGCACGATCTAGGCGGCCAATTGACCGGCCCGAAACGTGAAATTAACTGTTCACCAAACTCGCCTCGCAATTGCGCCATTGTTTCGCGTGCTGTGTGGCATGTGGCACCGTCTTGTTGAAACCACATATCATGCAAGTCAAGAACTTCCATTTCGGGCAAAAAAAAGTTTGTTATCATCGCTCGGTAGCGTTCACCATTGACAGTAACGCTGCGATTCGCATCATCTTTGAAGAAATATGGCCCAATAATGCCGCCGGCCCATAAACCGCACCAAACAGTGGCTTTTTCGGGATGCATTGGTAGCTGTTGCAATGATTCTGGCTGATCTTCACTCCAAATGCGGCAATTTTGCTTATTTACGTACCCATTCAACCAAAAATGAGCCTCATCGCTGAACACAATTTTTCGATAAAAAAGCGGATCCTCGGCCAGCTTTCCAAGAGCCCATTCACCAAAAATTCGGCGTTGTGGTAGGTCGGCTGGCTTTAGTTCTTGCACCAGCTGTATCTTAAAAGGCTTTACGCCCAAATCCTTCCGCAAAATTTTCCACGTAGTGCTGTAACAAAGGCCTAACTGCTGGGAACGGCGCCGAATCGACATTTCGCGGTCTTCTGTCACACTAGCTGATACGGTCGCAATATTTTCTTCACTACGCACAGTACGTAAACGTGTTGGTGGTTTAATGTCCAACAAAGTAAATTTGGTGCGAAATTTGGTCACAATCTTCCGAATAGACTGCTCAGAAGGTCGAGAATGCCGATCATAAAATGGAAGCAGCGCGCGATGAACATTTCGAACCGAGCACGAATTTTGATAGTAAAATTCAATAATTTGCAAGCGTTGTTCATTTGTAAGACGATCCATGGTTAAATTGCAAACCAAACTGAAGCTGTTTGACAGTGACACAAGGTACTAAACACACGTCAGCTGTCAAAACCAGTGTTGCCAAAACCAAACCAGCTAAAAAATCACCCTTTATAACTTAATTTCATAAAAAAAATTTTCGTCAAAAATAACTACATATTAACCTTGACAGCTGGTGCCATGGTTTGCCAATTTTTAAGCAGCTCATACTCTATAATGTCCACATCAAGTCCTCATTGTGGCCCTCTCGTTGTGCTTACCGTGATGATACCTTAAAGTAAATCTTTGACATAACTAATTGGAACTCACTGAAAAGAGTCGAACTCTGGGCAAAAATCATGATCGCGCTGAGTTAGTGAATTATATCTTTATTCAAAACATCTTGAGCGCTCGCTTGTAGGTAAATCGCTCAAGGAGCAACGAGCTCTTTCCCGCACACGAAAATGTGGCCAAACACCAAAGCTCTAAAAAAAAAAAACATTAGGCCTCCCTTAAAGCTGTGACTGTTACATTCACCCTCCGTAAGCCTTCCACTCTCACCTAATTGTGTCCCCAAACCTGCCGAACTACGACGTTGCATTTCTACATCCTGTTTTCAAGGACTCCCCTCCACATGCATTCGTACAAAAACCTACTTTCTATGAATACCTATACCGACGTGCATGTAACTACCCAGAAGAATAAAAAAAATCAGTTAATTACGCAAATCCAGGAGAAAACGGTCGCACAAAAATTATCAACCGACAATAATGTCCTGCAGCACTACGAACTCACAGTGAGAATAAATTGAAATACCTCTAGTGAAACCAACCAACATCTTCAGCGCAATTACACAATTCTTTGTGCGTGGATCGAGGAAGGACGCTTCTCCACCCACTCTATCCTCATCCACACAGAAAGAGCTCTGTAAAACTTGCGGAGGGGGCTCACATTACCAGAAAATAGGCTCCATATCCTTGGCACTCCACCAAATGAAATTTTTAAATTATCACATTTGACGAGCTGTCGCACACACTGCGCCCCTACTCCCCCACCCCTGCGGTAATGCGAAACGAATTCGCACATTAACTCGACGCGAAATGTAAATTTAGGTAATTTAAAAGTACATTTAACATTTTTCTCGTTGTACATGTGCATAGGCTGTTCGTCTACGTATATGCAAGTCGCTGTCACCCCGAAGGGAGCCTTTGCCGTTGAGAGATAAATTGCCAGCAATTTGCCCCACTCGGCAAGTGTGCCACTGGCTGACACACATCCGCTGCACTATTACTGCTGGTGAAGTCCTTGTGCAGCTGCTTTTGGTTCCGCTGTGGTACGTTAGATTGCGTTTCATATGCGCACAGCGCACCACAAACCTCTTTGTAAGAGGACGGTCTCCTTGGGGTTTGCGTCTTTTATTCGCTCACCCATTCAGCTTGATCTCGGTGTCGGTAAGAATGTGCATATGCAGTGCATTTGCCACTAATACTGCAACATCTTTAAATTGTTCTCGCGCGCAAAGTAAAAGCCGAGTGAAAAATGTAAATTGGACCGTTTTGCGAAGGGAAGCTGACGTCGGTCGTGCTGCATTATGCTGGCTCGCAGGTGCCGCATACAAGTGCATATGGGTGTATGTAGATTGTAAATGAATGGACATGGACGTCTATATCCTTTGGCGCATTTGAATCCGTTGTGTCTACATTTTCCAATATGCAGAGGCCTCATATGGCCTGGGCTGGCGGTTGGAGAGATTTTTCAGCAGGATTTGCATGAGGCACAGATAAATTGCCTTGCAGATGGCTTCTCGTGGAACGATTGGGGCCGAGCCAGTAGCTGGGAGTAAAATGTTAGTTTGAAATTGACATATATGCCGTGTGACGTTGTGTGCTCGAGCCAAGCATTAACGTCACGAAGGACGACCGAACGGGCCTTGCAACAGCCTCTATCTATACATGCATGTGTTGTATCGCTTTTTGCGTTACTCATGGACCAGCAGTGGCCAAGTGGTAGGTCAATATAAAGCGAACAAGTTAACTGGCTGACTGAATAACCGAGATAATATGTAAATGAGCGTGGACTTCAGTGTGGGCAGGACGACAAAAGCGGACTCTTTTCAACGTGCTCGATGCTCTTGTAATTTTAATAAGCAATGTGTTTCGCGAGATTAATTTTCCAATTTTAAAGATGTGAAAGATTGATGATGTTACAAGGACGGGGTGACGTGATTGAGGATTGGTCGGGTCTTACCTTTATATAGGTCAACGCAATTTCTGCGCACTGTAGGGATAATCGAGACATTTGTCTGTTGTGGGGGTAAATCTATCAAAACAGAAGCAGTGCCTTGTGCATATTTGAGGGGGAAATAATGAAATGTCAAGGAACCGTCATTTTGTACCTAATCTTCGACTTCTTACAGTCGTTTGTGGCTGTGCAGGTACGTATAGTCTATATACACAGTGTGTTGTACAAAAAGAGCCACCATGGCTCAAAACAACGCACTGTTCGGGCACAGATTGAAAATTTTTCAACATAGAATGAGAGCTTGTTTAATTAATAAAATGTGTTTTTTCCAAGATTGATGGTGGAGGACTTTTCCGCCCTACACCCAGCGGCTATCAGCTTAAGGTGATGGCCTGAAATGTTCGCAAAGCAGAAAAATTGGTATTCTCAAAGCTGTACAGGTTTTTTTTTCCACCTATGCGAAAACTATTTTCACCTCTCGAATGAGGTAGAGTTTTGGAGGGTAGGTCAAATAAACGATTTGGACAGGTTGTGAAAAAAAAAACCCATCAAATCAAAAACCAATTTAAATTGGCTTGGAATTATTATTTTCGATAGACAAAAAAGAAGAGATATTTTAAAATACTTGCATGTTTTTTGAACACTTAAGATTTTTCGCAGCGAATTCTTTTTGTGATTTGGGCTTAGAATTTGCTGATTTGGCAATGGAGCAGTGGCGCAACGAAACGGAAATATACCGAGCACATTGACTTATTATATATGGACTGCTAGTGAAATGTCACTTCCATACAATCTCTGCCCAGAAAATGACGCCAACATAACCAGCGCTCGTGGTTCTATGCGAAAAATAAGTGAAACAAAATGACAACCATCTTGGATTTCTCCATAGAATGCTAGAGCCATCTATTGGGCGTGAGTGGATTTGCCTAGTGAAACGGTTGGAATTCAAATTGTTGCAGCTTTGTTTACAATAGATGTCATCTCGAAGTTGTGCTAGTTTAAATAATTAATAATAGATGCAACCAAAAATTCGAATAAAAAATCGTTTTTCATTGTCCCATAAATTGCACAATTTTCGTATATTTATTGCGAATTAGTTGTTTATGTTGTTTTTCATTATTAATTTTAGAAATATGATGTAATAACACTTTAGCGTATATTTCAATCACATTTCTGATCAATAAATACTTATGATTGTATAAGAATATCACATTCAAGTATTTACATGAGAATTTTAAAAGAGTTATTTTTAAATTCCGCATGCAAATAATAAAGCCCATAAAACCCACTTTATTTCTGCTTTTTACGATTTGTCGGTTATTTATTGTTAAGCTGCTAAGATATTTTATTGCGTTATCAAAGAAACCAAAAATTTGTTCTTAGCTCTCTTTATTTAACCCTTTTTTAAAGTTGAACCCAAACTTTGACTTTGTGTTTAAGCAATCAAAAATATTGTTTATTGTTCTAATAAACAGAATTGGTGCTTCACATCCCACAAACTCAGTTTCTCCACCGAGAATTTGCGTTGCTTTCACTCAAAGTCTGGGCAGCAAGACTCACATTCATGATTTTATAATGCCAGTTAATATGTTTGTCATTTAAATTGTTTGCAAAGTGAAGCCCAAGTTTATGTTGAGAATTGACCAATTTTTCAATCTACTTTATTGCCTTCCCATTCTCATCGTAAATTACTTTATGGGCTCTCCATGTATTACGAATTAATTTCAGACAATGGCAAGTGTCTATGAAATTTGTTCATCTTTTTCAGGATGTTTAAAACTTGGTTTCAACTCCTCTAAAGACCAACACTTAATTTTTTAATTTTAAATCTTTATTCAATTAATCGCAATAACACAATCTTAAGCAAAACTATCTGCAACGAAATGTAAACATCAGATGTGAGTTTCCAATTTATTCCGCTCCGAACCACGAGATCTAGCGCTTATGTTGGAACCAACGTGAAGTTGTCTACTAGCAGTCCATATATAATAAGTCAATGACCGAGCTATTCGGGAGCCCCAAGATTGCTTTGAACTGTCTGTGTGGAAAACCCACTAACGTAATAGCGCCATCTAGTACCCGATAACCAACGACGAGTTGGCACTACCTTTTCGATAGCGGTTTGACACTTCTTCCCATGGTCAGCCATTTATTTCCGCTTTACTTTATTCTCGAAAGTCAAGAGAAGAGGTGCAAGCCGCGGTAAGTATAACCTTAAAATATTTCATCATATTGCAAAAGATTTCCCTTTTAGAAATAAACCACCAATTCAGCAGTTTGAGCGTGCGCCTTTTATTCCCGCAATCGAGAACACTCTCATACAAAGTTTATAAAATTATTTCGGTTAAATAAGGGCTTGGCACAGGAATTTATCGTTTTTTTGGCTCCGCATATGCTTGACAATTTAAATCAAACGATTTAACAGCTCAACTAAAGGTAAATAATATATAAGAGCTTACCTATTTAATTGGTGTTGAAAAATCTGATGAGTTTTCAGATTTTGTGTTCCTTTCGGCTTTTTGCAGCTGGAAGTTACAAAAACTGCATAAGAGATAACCGCAACAATCAACCGATCCAGTCTTCAATAAGCAATTCCCTATGCGAGACCCAAATCCGCATGGAAAAGGCAGACGAGTACAATTCGAAGAATCCGAAGAAATTCTCGTATACGGATTGAGTATTGCAAATTTCAGTTTTTCGCATCGCATCGGAGATTTAGACAGATAAACGTATGCGAGAATTTTTGCGAATTGGGGTCCTGGTTTGAAAAGAAGCGACCAAGCTACTTTCCATAGCCTTGGTCACAGAAAGTTGTATTTCATTATAAAAAGCTTGTATGATGTTGCTTGAGCGATTTCGAAACAAAAATGTGGCACCGTGCTACCTCATCGCGCAACCGTGTTTTCTTTTAATTGGGCCACGCAATAGCATTATTGCAGTTTGATATTTTGATCGTCCGATGCAGCGACCATCGCTCGTTGCTCGATCACGCGATGGCTGCCAATAAGGACGTCTGCTTTATGATAGATCAGCATCCAAATAGATGCAGCTCTGTAGCAATCACCGTCGCCATTTGTGCACAAACCATCTGCCCGGTCCATCCTAGCGCGCATCTTGAATGGTGGCGATTTCAATTGAGTCTCAACGACATAACACAGGTCAAGCCCTCATAACAAAATATTTCTCCGTCAGTTTGCATCCTTTTTTGATTAATTTTATGAAATGTTTTGTTCCAATCCAATCCCTATATAAGTATAGCGAAAGATCGATACCAATCACTTAAAAGCCGACTCATCCGACTATTGGCAGCAAAAATATCGTTGAATCCACCAACAGCTTTATGGTCACTCTCATCTTTATGCGGATGTCTCATATTTTTGTCTACAGAACACTATTTATTGCCAGAAAGGCTTCAGCCGAAAGGAAGCTTATTGGTCGTACGACAGACTTTTTATTGCTAAACTTGTTTGTGTATTTTTTTTTATAGTCTTCAGCTTCTCTGACATTAATTACTCATAGCCTACAGCCAAATTATGTATCCATTTCGCAACCCCTACATTTATGAGCGCCTACCCAAAGTCAATCCAATTGTAGGCATTAACATAGCCAGGCACACACACACGTCCATTATCGCCATGCTCAGTTCTTGGTGTGGGACCGACATTTTACAGCATAATTAATTCGGAGACGTTAACTTACCGCTTCGGACAAGCGAATTCTTAGGGGATCATGTTTTATGAGTTTCTTTTATCCCTTTGTGGTATGGCTTTCCTCAATTAGGACATTGATGTGCGAAAAAGGGAGGATCAGAATTTAATTTGGTTAAACTAGTAGGCAAAGCAAAAAGGGACGATAACTCGATTACCATAATTGTCTGGGCTGCCTGGCTTTTTGTGTGTGTGCTCTTTTATTTTTAAAGGGTCCGAATCGCACTTTATAAACATAAATCTCAATTTAAACTTGTCTCAATCATGGTAAACAGTGAATTGAGATACTTTGTATTTAACTTATATTGGCTTCAGCGAAATGGCTAGATCTTTTTATAGGAACTTTCTTTACAAACTTTACGAGTTTGTTAAGAGGATCAAATTAAAAGTCGCTAAGAAGGCTGACGGTTTGGCCCAATTGGAGGCAGTTAGCTGTCTTTTATTTTGGCAACAACTTTTCTTTCAGACAAGTTCGACTTGCTTCGCTGGTCTTTCACTTCTCAAATTCGAATCACACTCGTACAAACCCACTTTGCAGAAGACCCACTTATATCGATTTACCCGACATTCTAATCGGCCAAGCTAGGAGCTAGAGCTGAGGGCCCACTTTGGATACACTTCGTAAGATTATAGGCCAAAAGGCGACTATCAAAACCATTCCGATTTGTGTGGTAACCTATTTAGAACGGGTAGATGTAGAGGTGTGCGCATTGGCTCACTGGTTAGTGTGATGGACTATTGAGCCGGGGGTCTCAGGTTCATCTTAAAGTTTTTCCATTGCGCCAACCGTCACGAATGTCTGACTGAACGTAGACAACTGTGATTCGGACTCGGCATACAATTTTAGATTCCTTCCATGCGTCCCGAATAAAAACAGACGCAAAACGAATGGCTGTAAAAAAAAAAAAAAACTAAGCGAGTACACGAACCTGTTGAGTCAACAGTTCTTTTTTCGTTTTATTTGGAGGTCTCTTTGCTAAACCAAGCTATCGAAAAACCGTGCAGCAGTGCAAAAGAGGCGGCTTTCTTGTAGGGATAGGCAGTCACAAAAGATCACTCTGAGTTTGAGGTAAAATAAAAAAAAATTTCAGGAAGTTTTGTAATCAATATTTGTTGGTATGTTGAGTGACCTTCTCTAAAAAATGCGTTTCGACGCAATGTGGTGGATTGGCTCATTAGTAGTCGACCATAAATTTGCTCTAGACTCGTTCTTTGCTCGATGTTTACCGAAAGCAGGGTTTTCCAGAGTTTTTACGCGAAAACTTCAATTGAATTTTCCGGTCGAAGACGTTCTCAAAAAAAGTTAACTTGAAAAACCAAAAAACGCCACTGACTGTAAAAAAAGAACTTTAACTAATTGGCCGTCGTAGGCTACGCATATTTTCGTTAGCTGTGGACGTAGCCTCCGATTGCCAATTAGTTTTAGCTACTTGAATGTCCTGTTTACACCTCATAGTAGTTTTTTTTTTGTTTTTTTAGATAGACTGTTTTATTTATAGCTTTTTAGTCAATGGCACTCAGGGGAAGACTACAATAGACAGCTGAAACTGAACAAAAAATTGCGAACGACTCTGTACGGTAAAAGCCTCAAATGTATTCAACTAAAGTAAACGAAAATGAAGAACAAAAATTTAACGAGGTATAAAAAAGTCGTAAAAACAACAACCCGCCTTCTAATACCCAAATCAAATAAAAAACTCAAAATAATTGAATAAACAAAAAAAAATACAAACGGATTTCCCCGAACAATTAATCAGAGCAAATATTTTTGCTCAGAGTACTCAGAAATGTTGCATACAATTTTTGGAGGAACAAGAACAACCCACTGACGACGTTTTATTATTTACTCATATTTTGCGGAACTCTATAATCACCAAAATGCCGGCGAAAACATAATGAGTAAGTACAAAAGAAAAACAGTACAAAAAACTGTTAAAATCAAAAATCAGTTAAACAATCAGGAAAAACAAAACCATTTATGCACAATCTCTTAGAAAAAAAATAAACAAAATTTATACAAATCAATGAAGTAAAATCGGATACTCATAAATTCCGACGCCAAACAATTTTTGGTGTAGTAATGGACTTTAAATATTCAATCACAACTTTTTAAGGGGGGGTGATTAAATTTATCTGACCGCAAACTGATGGAATGAGCATCAACGAATTTGAAAAATGACGTATTTATTTTGCACCGATTGATGAGCTGTTTGTGTGTTTTATTGATAATAAATCGAAACGGTATTTAATTTGTTCATTTTTTCGGGTTTGTGTTTATTAAATTGCAGTTTGCTGTTTCAGCAAATATTTGCAGATGTGGGATTTTACTATCGCACTATGGCCGTTGCTCCACAAGCACGGGAAAAAGTTGGCTATGTTGATTTAAATTCATACTTTGTTGGGTGGGAAAGTACCACGGCTTGTTCTGGACTTTCGCCCAAATTTGGCAAATTGGTTTGGCTATATAAAGTTCACAGATAAATTCAATTTCTCAAATATACGCCATGATATAAGGTTTTTAATTTTTTTTTTTACGCTCGCGCATCGCAAAATATACTTTACCATATATAGTTATATCATTCATTAAAAATTCAACCAATAGCCAGTGATACCAGATTACATTTTTTTTCAAGATTTTTGAGCTCCAAAATATGTACAAGACTTTTTACCTCGAAATCATCCAATTTTTTGATATCAAGAACTTTTTAAATCCAGCACATTAAAAGAACCTTTTCTATTGAAGAAAAGCGTTTTCTATTAATTCCATTATTAGATATATAGGATGAGTCGAACAGAGCCCATGCACAATTTCTGTCTCACTAACGTTTTCATCAACTCTAAGGAAACATGAATTTTAACGAATTTGATAAAATAACTGATGTGACGTGATTTTGGAAAAATAGTTTCGTATGTACTGAAACGGTTGTTGAAATTTTTATCTTTACAAAGGATTTGTAGAGCTTTAATGAACCGAAATTCTATGATCTTGATAAAAACAATGAAATTCCAACTTCCAAGTCAATTCAATTCAAATATGTTCCAAAATTTCAAAAAGCGTTAATTTATGACCAACGTTTTTTTATAGGTATTTAGGTGATTTATGTATTACTAGTAAAGTACTTCAAATTGTATTTAAAATATTGTTCTTTTTATATTTTGAACAAAATCTTGAAAAAAAGATTTTTTGTATCGGAAAAACAAGATTTTCCGATTTTTTTATCTGGCAACACAGCCAATAACTCATTTAATACTTCGAGAGTAAACGATACAATTTTCCTAAGTCTATTATATTTTCCGAGTCAAATGAACACTTCGTCTTATTTCGTTGTGCAATCTTTGCAAAAACGTTTAAGTTCTGCCACAATTTTCGAAACATAAACTGAAGTTTATTTTTCAGGTACTAATTCCAATAATCAAATTTTTTCTAAATGATCTCATTTTGTACTTTCGGTGTTTCATACCAAGTGGCGCGAAAACTACCGGGCTGATATCGATGACACTTTTTTATAGGCTATGTTATGTCGTATAAATTGCTTCGCTAGTTTTTCGTGGGCGGTCTTTCTTTTGACCAAAATGTATTTTTTTCTGACTTCAACGGCGTAACTCAATTAATTCTTAAACAATACAAACAAATAGGATACCTGAAACCGCCAAAACTATGTTAAGCCATCTGTCAGTTTTCTTCATAATCCAGAAGCTGAGCTACAGGATGAAATTAAATTTATTTCATCAAATAAAAAAAAATACTTGACATTTTTGTTCTTGATCTTGGTTATGCTTTTTCGCAATAAAGACGGTAGCGGGCTTTTTTTTCCTGAAATTACTCACTTTAGTTACTATGATTGAGCATAACCTATAAATTTCACTCAACGAAGATCAGCGTTCGGATATCTTTTCTGTGTCATTACTTTATTGTACGATCAAAAGGTTTTTAATCATCTTATGTTAAAGTGAACTCAAGTTCAGTCCGTCTATCTGTCTGTCTGTATGTCCTGAGGCCTACAGCCTAAGTGGGTTAACGGATTTCGTTCAAGCTTCTGATTTAAAGTTTGGGGGCTTACAATATTAATGGTAGGTACCTCCCTTATAAAATGTTTATAGGTACCAGTTTGATTTGTTCAAAAACGGCTCTAACGATTTCAAAACAAAATTAATACTTAGGCTTAAGTAGGTGAGGTAAACATAACTGCATACTCAGTTCTCCGCTAAAAAGTAGAATAACGGTACTTTTGAAATTTGGACATATCTCGAAAACGGTCGATTGTAATAAAAATTAATTTCTAAGGTAATATGGCCATTTCTAACTTAATGGAGAACTCAGTTTTTCTCTGTATTATCGTAAAATGGATTTTTGAAAAAAGTCATTTTTGAAAAATATAGTTTTCCCTAGTTTTTTTTTCAACCATATTGAATATGCACCCTAAAAATATATGTCCAACAACTCGGAGCTTACACAATGCTCCCACTCCATTTACATTAATAGGTACTTTTGATTTATTTTGAAACCTATTTTTATGAAATATAAGCTTTGTTAAAAGCGATAAATAAAAATAAGTTAAAATGTACCGCGGCTACACTACTCATTTGACTGTTTCTTACTTAGAAGAGCAACACTGGCATTTTGAAATCTATTCTGGCTGGGACTCATTTTTTCACTTCTGTCCACTTGCTCCAGTTATCAACCTAATTCTTGATCAAACTTTGTAACACTACCAATCCCAGGATCACAGAATTTCGAAGCTGATCCCTGTTTCGCAATGAGTAACCCACTTGGGATTTACCCCTTTAATTTTAATAATGTTTAAGTATGATTTTTAAGCACTATTTTTAAAGAAAAAACAAATCATTTCCCCCAAAAACGGACGAGTTTGCCTGAGAAACATAATAATCAGTTACTGCTCTATTTAATCTCTCTCTTAAGCTTTTTTTTTTAAATCAATAATGACACAACAACAAGTGCTTCCGAAGTCCATCACACTGCTAAAATTTCAGCATATTCTGCACACAAAATCAAAGACTATTGCCGAACAGCTTAAAGAGTTCACAAGGTACGGCAATCGTTTGGGTGGAAATTACTCGACCAACCAGTGTCTATTTAAATTTAATGTAAAAACGCCTACGAAACAAAAGCCTCTATTTATAGAAAGACATTCACAGGTAGGTACCGTTTTCCTCCGAAATAGCCTTACATCGCGTGTAACAACTTTTCTTTTGCTCTCGTATTTTCCCTTAAAACAACAATCGTAATGTGAAAAACCAATAAATCGTCGCGTTCTTACCGACCACTCACAATTGTACACAATTCTCACCACAACCATCGGTCTCAGTCATATATTTGCATACATTTCCTCGACTGTCATGTACGATACTTTTGAGAAACTCCTCACAAAACTTTCCGACACTAAGCCATTAACATGCAAACGAAATAGAAAAAAAAAACCCAAATTCCTCCTGCTTCCCGCACGTATTCAAATGTAACCCAAAGTTCTACTTTCATTCATGAAAAGGCAACCCTTCTCATTCAGGACATCATTTTGCGACATTCCATTATGCTGATTCACATTCCCTTATCCTTTATTCACATGCTGGGAAAGGTAGTTAAACAGCAATCATAACTCCATGCCATAAAGTGAATTTGACACGAAATCAATGTTCAGTTCAGTCCTGCCAAAGTGCCAATACCAGCAGACCGCGAAAGTTGCCACTCTTCATTTACACACACCCTAAACACTCGGTTCGTTTGAACCCATTTAATTAAAACCGCGGCAGTGGGAAAGTCCTCGTTTTAGTTTGCTTCCTTTTTTTTTAACTCACATTCTGAAAGGGAATGGAACGACTTTACTGTGAAAATTGTATAATATACTATGTCTTCGTCATATTTTGGCTGAAAAAGGGCAGAAAGGGCCTCGCTTTGAACTGGACATTTGACCTAAATAAATGAACTATAATTCATATATGCATACATTTCACGCAGACTGACGAGGTCAATAGCCACCTTCTGACATAAATATATCGACAACTTCCAGCCAATAGAAACATTCGCATTCGAATTTCGGAACTTTGTTTTATTTAAATTAATTCTTTATTCGTTTCGAACGGAAAAATGTGTGCTAACTACCTACATAGGTAATTTAAGCGCCAATAAATGCGCATCACTTTCGCTCAAATGAGGTAGTACTCGTGTGTTGTAAACAGTATCACTGCACTGTTTCAAAGCGGATTCGCCGAAGCGTGAACGCCACGCAGAGCATGACAGATTAAAAGTTCGGTTTGGTTTTAACTAATGTACACAAATAGAGAGCAGAATTCAAATTTCAAGTCTACTCTCTTTTTGTCTGTAGCTGCAATTTTTGTGCAAGAATTAAAAACGGATTCTCCAAAATCGATAAAAAAATCATTCATAAGAATAATGTAAGGAACAACCTTAACAAAGATACAAAACCAATGATTATTATTTCTTTTTATTTAAGAAAATCAGACGAAATAAGTATTAGCCATTTTCGCTAACTAAATTAATTAATTTGCATTAAAAAAAACATTATATTGCTTTTTAAAACTTGTGTGTGATAAACAATAGTGATTCTGTGCCACTCCAACTAAGAACGGCACACCCCATAACATCAAATCAAACAATTCAAAATTCTAAAGTTGTCAAACGCGCGTGAGAGTAGAGAGTAGGTCTACTCAGGCGTCGCGTTGAACTTTACGATATTTACGATCTAAAGTCGATCCAACGCCTAAAGTTGTATTTTTTGTGGCAGCATTTATGAACGCTTTGTTTCTACATAATATGTCAACGCACGCGTGCGTCAACGCGACATTGTGAATTGGGCATTATTCGGAGCTTCATGGTGGTCGTGGGGGATTCTCAGAGAAACTGTATTTCCTTCAGCATTTTATTAAAAGAAGGTATTGCCAATGTAATCAAAGGTGATGCCAAAAACTGCTTTAAAAATTGCTACTTCAAACCACCGCAATTGCTTTGAAATTTTAGAAGTAAACACTTGTTAACCTATAATGGCCTCTACTGTATATGAGTGGTAAAATTCCTTCTGCTCATTCTTAGTTAGTATTTTTGTAGGCTGCACATGCAGCTCGACTAGGGTTGCCAGTCCGAAATGAAGACAAATGTGGACATTATGTTGGTATACTCGTCTGGAAATTTCACAATTCGACGATTTTATGTTATTATTAATAAAAAGAGGGAAGTTCTTTTTTTATTCTATTATGTAAATAAAAATATATATTTTAACCCCCGTATTAATAAACAAATATGCACATTTGAGTTAGCTAGTAGTCATAAGATTGCATACAAAAATTTGAAGTAACTGCTTTTCCATACAAATTTCGTACTGCGCTATAAATAAAGCCTATTCTAATCTACGTTAAAAAATGCAATCATGTCTTTTACGAAATCAACCCATATACCTTTACAATTTTTATGAAGGCTTCTTGTAGTTTGTGGATGATTATTTCTTTTTCTTTCTTTTCTTTCCTTTTTAGTGTTTGCTTTTACAGAATTTACGAGTTAAGTGTCTTCGTATTTGAAAATGATTTAGAACTAAGAATTAGAAATTTAACCTTGCGAAAGAATCGTCCTTTATTAAATCAAATGCTATTCGGTTTCATTCTTCAATATATAGGTCGTTCAATGAAAAAAACTCTTCTTTCGTTAAAAGCGCTATTGACGAAAGTATGTACAATTAAAATCAGCTTCTTCAAGTTTTTGAACTCAACGAAAGAATTCTTAAAAAGGGGTGACTGTATTGTGTCAATAGACACCAGTGTTAAAATATCGTGGGATTTATCCCTTTTTGTGGGAATTTCGCTGTCCGAAAAGCCTTCCGTGCGATAAAGGGATAAAGTAAATCGTGGGAATTTCAGAAATCTGACAAAAAACATTGAAACTATAAATTTTTGGTGAAATTCTATCAAAAAACCTGTATTTCGCCATTATTATCAACACACTAAATGTCCATAAAAAACAGCCCATGTAAATCGTCTTTTATCAAAATTTTCTGGTACCAAAAATAATTATAGCAGTGTTACAAACTGCGGTTTTTATACTAAAGGTTAATTTAACGTGATTTTCTTACCGTGTAATACAAATTTTTCTTTGGAGTATGGAGAAAAGGAAAAATGACTACGCTTCGTGGGATATGTGAAGAGAGAGTGCTAACAACACTGATAGACACGGTTTTTGGAAGATGAATCGCTGCAATGTGCAAGAGTCAGGAATGAATTAACGATTCTCGGGAACAGCAGTAAAAGCAGTATAAACCAGCCTAACCACCTAGTCCTAGAATACTCGTACGTTCATGTGAACTTATTTTTGTTATTTACCTACTATAAAACAAACCTCGAAAAACAGCCGGGCTATCGGATAGTGGAGTTCAACTTCAGATGATGAGTTCAGTCAAATTCCTACCTTTTTAGACTTAAAACATTTCAAAGTTGTATTAATTTGAAAAAATAAGTTTTGCCGATACCTTTGAGCTTTTGACTGGACAAATTGTTTTTAACCGGGACTCTGGATACTTCTTAAAATATCTGGGCAATCCCGGCGAGTCGCGGCCGTCTGGCAAACCTAAGCTACACAAGTGAGGCAGATAGATTGTGTGAAAATTGGTTCCATATCTGACCAGCAGGGCGCTCGGTCTTGCTGGCTTAATTCTGGTAGATTAATCCTTGCAGATAATAACGCAACACTCTTGTTGTTGGAGAAACTGCATAAACCAGAAACAACAAGTTTTAAAAAAGGAGAAAAGAGGGGGAATATAAAACTAAAATAAATCTAAACGGGTCAGTTAAACTTAATTTTACAAAAGAAATGACCCACCACATGTTGCCAATGAACAAATCTTCACCAGAAGAAATAAAGCAGCAAAAAAAATATGTTCAAATATACTCAAGCAAATATTTGGGCTCAAAATACAGTTCTTTAATATGACGGTGCGGGTGACTACGGAGGTCTTCAATAACTTCTAAAAAGTTGTGCCTTTAGAAGTCATTGAAGACCTAAAAGAAATAAGATGGAGGATTTCATGGAAAATATACTGGGGTATCTTTATAGCTTCCTCTCAACACCCACTTCACTGACCACAAAGACCATTTCATCACATTGGCAGTACATGCAATCAGAAATCCGAAAATAAAACGAAGCCTATTAAAATCTATATAAAAATCACAAGTTCCATACGTCTTTCTCCACAAAATGGTACAACAAAAGCTGATTCCTGCTGTACCATGTCCTTCAGTCATCAAAACATAACATAACGAATTTGAACAAAAGAGGTCAAAAATGCCTGCCCCAAGTGAACAATACGAGAACCCATTGCTGCAAGTGCTGCAACCAGCGGTGCCAGATTCCATGATTTATCGTATTTTTACGATTTTAGGGCTTAAAACTTATTCCACGATATTTGAGCTAAAAAAGCATAAAATTCCAAGATTTATCAAATTTATCGAATCCAAAAATTCATTTGCAATTTTCCAAATAAATTATAAAAATGTGAAGGTGAAGTAAAGCCTGCTCTTCTGTAGTTCTGCTTAATGCTTATGCATACAGGTTTTTTAGTAAATTTACGAGTACAGTTAGTGTACAATGTACAGTCATGGAACAAACTGTTTCGAAAAATGTTTATGCTAAGGTCCTAAATTTTGACATAGAGTACGCCGAGTGGATAAGTGTCACAGAAAACAGCTGTTCTTTGAAAAAACTTCCTTCAAAAATGTAATTCTCTCTTACTTCAACTATGTCTGATTCTAGGTACTTCTCGTCCATGTAATAATTTAAAGAGCTCATCCTTGTATACTTTTCCGCAACAGAACAACAAATACACAACGATCTGTCACAATTTAGCTTGAGAAAATGTGCTGACCCATTAAATGGGAATGACACATGCAGTACATTCTATAACAAAAGTTTGATTATTTAGCTCCAGCTGCGTACCAATCAGTTAAATGAGTTCGCTTAAATTTAGCTCAGCTAAATTTTGTAGAGAATTTTGTATGGGAGCGAAAATTTAGCTCGAGCAGCGTACTAAGCTTATACAAAATAATTTATGATGTAGTAAATTGAAGTATAATAACGTTCTTCTGTGTTTTTGTTTTGTTATTTTTTTATTTCCAACAAAATCGTATTTCCACGATTTTGAAAGCTAGTAATTACGATTTCTGGTGAAAATATCTGGCAGCACTGGCAACAACTACACTTAAAAGTGATTACTACATTAACACTAGATTCAATCTAAACCAGCTTGAATTTGAGGTTTAAAGTTATAGCATCCTCGAAAAGCTATGATTTATTTGAGTAAGTCCAACTAATATTTCTGGACACCCTGTAACCAGCTGCAGCATTCCGAATAACTCTAGGATACATCTTGCCGACCTTCGATTGCAAGATGTTAGAGTCCTACTACACAATAGTTGCAATTGGGGACGTTCAAGTATCTAGTTTAGTAAGTCTGACAGCTCTCTGACTAGATGTATCTCGGATTTGATTGGTTGAAATCGGTCATGTGAGCAGCTATTTCAGTTGACGTTTATGGAGGGGTAGCCGACGAATCTAGTCAAGAAATGCGTCGCTGAGTACTAAGTTGACAGTTCTCATATATGGCTGATGTTGAAAAAGTGACGTTCCCGACCAATCTAGTTTTTGCGTTCAGGTTACATCTTATCCATACCAATTTAGTCGACTTAAGATAAGTAGATTCTTGAATGTACCCATTGGCTTTTGAAATAACGACTGGCTCAGTAGTTTAAGTGTATTAACACTCAGTTCCAGCATACCAAGCGGTTCGTATTTCGTTCGCTTCAAATCCAAGAAAATGTCGTTCGCCGAAAGTTCATCTAGGAATCCCAGGCGATGCATGTTTCATATGAAATGGTAGAAGTCCAATGTGTCGCACTTATTCCGCAAATGTAAATGAAAAATGGGTGAAGTACAATAATTTAATAAATGCAAAGATCGCATTCTCTCTGGTTCCATTTTTAAGTAACATAAAGCGATGTTCGCGCTGAATTCATCTAGGAGATCTCCTAGAGTTCTCTTAGCGTTCGTTCATTGGCTTTCTGAACATGCTACCGCTCGCGAATAACCCGATCTTTCTACAGCAAAAAGGACATTTTCGAGAAATAAGATAAATAAGATATTTATCAGATTTGGCACAATATTCAGGATTGTTTATCGTAAGAGTATTAATTCTAAGACAAAATACCAAGCAATGTGCAAATGTGCTCATTCTCCAAAAAAAAAGTTCTCCGCATGACACAACTCTCTAGCCTTAATCTTTCTACACTTCATGCATCAATGACTACTTTGCTTCATTCCTAAAACAAAAGAAAGTATTCGACTCACAGGCACTCAAAATGCGACAAAGCCATAGGGAAATTCAATTTCAAAGTCCTCTGAAAATACTAAAACCATTGCCACCAAGCCGCGCAACAAATTTCATCAAAGTATGCGTGTACAAACACAGAGGCCATCCACGGCTTTGTTCGTCGAAACTACATTGAAAACAATGAAACGTCAAATGCCACACTCCATCAAACACTTTTGATATACTCGTAGTATCAGAAGTAGGTACTGGAATTTTTTGTTATTATATAGCAAAATGCTGACAAAAATATTCCACATCAACGGTTTGCATATCGCATCCTTGTTATAGTCTGCCTTTCTGACGACACGACTTAATTTCTTTGATGTTCATTTTGACGCAGCGAAGCGGCAATTTGTCAACATACCGCGACGCTACAACTTCTCGGCACATGAATAGAATGCGCTCCTCTAAAAGTAGAAAGTGCACACTTCTCCTTGTCGAAGCATTTTTCCCTCCGTTTAATGCAAGTTTTGCGAAAAATCTAAAAATGCATCGCTTAATGCGTCTTCTTCGTTATAATATTTCTCCATGAACCACACAGCCGCCGCGCCGCCGAGTACGAGTATGTGTGATTCAAAAACATCCCAACTAGCTTGTAGACAAATGTGGGAGTACGATGCACAGATTATTTGTGTTTATAGACTTAATTAAGTGTCTGTTGATGTTTTTTTTTTTCTTGCTTTTTTTTAATATTTATTTTCGGCAGATATCTACCTACTTTACTATGACTGGTGTCGTGCGTTGTCGGTAAGAGGGGAGACATTTTTTTTTTGTGTCGGTCAATAGAATGGAGACAAGGAAGATGGTGTCTAATTTTAAATCATCACATGGGAGCACAACACAAATATTATCTCCAATGGTATTGGATTTATTAAACTTTATATTCTGTTTAATACAAAGTCTAAATAAATATGATGGGGATTATTTTTAGAGATAGGTAAATAGCAAAAAGAAAAATGTGTATTTTAGCAGAGGTGGAAAAGTTTGATTGAAATTGAATGTTTAACTCTGTCGCAAGTGTTTTATTATAGCTAAGCATTTGGAATACCTCGCTTTACAGCAGTACTTACCTATCCCAATGTTTATGAGGCAGGTCTGAGTACAGGTCGTGGGTGAATGTATTTTTAAAAACGACCATGACACTACGAAATTTCGTAGGCAAACACGATCTGAACAGACATTCTCTGATGTGGCCCACTAAGAAATGAAGAAAATTCGAAATTCCTCAATCAGGTAGACATTTTATAAAGCGACATCAACTTGGACAACAGAATAAACTTCAGTGGCAAAGTCGTACCGAATATATTGCAATCTTTTGCAGAAAAGTTTTGTTAGTTCTCGGAGAAATTGTAGCAATGAAATATACGTTTTTATTTGTCAAAAACGGTAGTAATGATTTTATACGTATTTATTTCTCTTTGGTTGATTGCTTCATCAGTTTGAAAACACTTGGAATATTTCCATACCGCAAACGCATTTCTGATTTTTTGACCATGTCCTGTTCAAATGAAGTTTAAGATATATTTATCCCGATGGTACAATAGTAGCAGAAGTTCCTAAAAAAAAAACTTCTTCACGACAAATGTTTTTGAGAATTACTGTGCAAAGCAAAGACTGCAACTTCAACTGGTACCGAGCTGACATGAAAGAAAACTCGTTCTGATAGGGTGAACGAGGACGTTATACAATATCCTCCCCTAGTGCCAGTTAACAGCAATGCATATGGTAAAACCTGTTTAAGCTTTTTTTATGCCTGTCAAAACAAAGGGAAGGAAAGAGAAATACGTAAATTTATTAAGGGCAACACCTTCAAGTTTATTCAGGGTAACTAATCCAATATTGAAACAATCGCAAGCGATATTATTTATATTCCTTAACCGACTTTGAAGTAATAGTGAGCTAAAAATATGTCACGCATTTTGACGTTAAGAAAAGTGAGAACAAATTATTGCGTTGCGTTGGTGGCATTTGCATTTACAAGAGCATTGGGCACGTTCAAGTCGACTAGATTTGTCTGGATAAGATGTAACCTGAACGCAAAAACTAGATTGGTCGGGAACGTCAGTTTTTCTACCTCAGCCACATATGAGAACTGTCAACTTAGTACTCAGTCACCATTGACTTATTATATATTTATGGACTGCCACTTCCATACAACCTCTGCCCATAAAATGACGCCAACATAACTAGCGCTCTTGGTTCTATGCGAAAAATAAGTGAAACAAAATGACAACCATCTTGGATTGGATGCTAGAGCCATCTATTGGGCGTGAGTGGATTTGCCTAGTGAAACGGTTGAAATTCAAATTGTTGCAGCTTTGTTTACAATAGATGTCATCTCGAAGTTGTGCTAGTTTAAATAATTAATAATAGATGAAACCAACAAAATTCGAATAAAAAATCGTTTTTCATTGTCCCATAAATTGCACAATTTTCGTATATTTATTGCGAATTAGTTTTTTATGTTGTTTTTCATTATTAATTTTAGAAATATGATGTAATAACACTTTAGCGTATATTTCAATCACATTTCTGATCCATAAATACTTATGATTGTCAAGAATATCACATTCAAGTACATGAGAATTTAATTCATCATATAAATTGCTTACATCTATATTTCTTAAAGTACTTATAATTATTATCAGGCTATAAATCTTATTGCAGCCTAATTTATTTTGTAATTCATACAAAGACACAGTTTTCTGGGCAGTTTTACAAATTTTGATTGTGTCCTTATGTGGGTTTCTCAGGAAACCTTTAGATTTTATATTAATAAAATTTGATTTTTCTGTTCTATACAAGAAACTAAAAATTGTTTGCATTTCGTACATTTAAATGTTTTAATTATTTTGTGCTCTACGAATCCACTTATATAGACTACAATCTCTTCAAATGATGAGTTGTTCAGCGATATAGTCAAAAATGATTACATCAGCCTCGTTTTCCACTACAGGCATGGGCTACCCCTCCATAAACGTCAACTGAAACAGCTGCTCATATGAACGATTTCAGCCAATCAAAACCTTATTTAGACAGCTGTCAGACTTACAAAACTAGATACTTGAACCCTCATTGAATTTGAATTGCGATTAGGTCTACCGTTGATGTCGACGCAGAAGTCGCTGTAGTGATGTGCGTCATGAGTCATTAAAAACAATCGCGTGCAAAAAGTGTGCTTTAGCTGTCAAAGTTGATAAAAATAATATACTACTCATGTCTTTATTAAGCTATTTATTATATTTAAATAAATATTAAAAAAAAAAAAAGGAATTAAATTATAGTAAGTAATTCAATATAAAATTTTATGTTTACAGTTTTAATGTTAACATCACTCTATCCTTAAAAATAATCGAAATTGTTCAAGTTAAAGTGGTCCGAAAAGTAATTCTCTAGTGCAGATGCAAGGTATGTAAGATTGTAAGGGTCGTAGATCTCAGTATACCTGCCTCTGTTTTAGCTCTAGTGTGGTTTATCCTGTCGAACTTGGCCAGTTTTGTTTTTTGCGTTGTGTATAGGTAGCTGTTTTTGATAAACTTCTCGATGTTTTTAGAGAGTTGAGTGCTAAGTTCACAACGCACCTCATTTTCGAAGGAAGTTCTTGACAGATATTTTTTATTAAGCAATTTTGAATGGGATCTCAAGCAAGCAAGTCATGAAACTGACTACATATATGTTCTGGGGGCCTACCAGTGGTCCCAGATTGAGGGGGAAAGGCGCTATTTTTGCACTCTGAAGTATGAATTTTTGTGATTTAATTTATGAATTAATTTTTATTAGGTTTTTATTTTATTTTAGTTATGTCTGAATTTTTGTGATTTTATTTATGAATTTATTTTTATTTCTCAATGAAGTTTTTATAGAATTAACTAACTGATCCCAGCATAACTTTTATATTTTTATGTTATAGCTTGTTAATAAACACAGTTATAAAACGACAACATTTTTTTTATTGTTTTCATATTTTTAACTTTTTTCGAATTTAGGGGAAAATTATTGCTTTTTGCTAATACAAAGGGGAAAACAGTCTTCACAGTCTGGGGCCACTGGGGCCACACTCTATATCTCGTTCCGAATGTGAAATTCTTCGAAAATAAACGGTCTGTACTCTCTATTTTGAAAAAGGTGATGAACGATTAAATCTATTAATCTTGGACTTACAATTCCGAAAGTTTAATAAATAAATTTCTCTAACGGAGTTTCCATACATAATGAATTGATTTGATTTTTGGAAAGTACGCAAGCAACTCAAAATTGTTTTTTTTACTATTTTTGATTTATAGAAAACTTTTTGCTTTTCGACTTCAAAATGTAGGATTTTCGGGGCACTTTTCGAAACTTGAAAACTGATGACAACTGAACCAGTTTAGAAAATTTGTTCGCAAAGTTTTTTTTTTATTAAATTCCAGAACTCGAAAGAAAATTAATTTTTTTCTGTACTTGGGTTTGCAAGATTTGATTTTTTTTTTCAACATTTCGTTTTAAAATTCTTACTTTGTAAATATTTTCTTTCAAATTTGATAATTATTATGTTACTTTAATACAAGTTTTTGTTCATGTTCCAAACTCCAGCAAATTTGGGAAGTGCGTCTAGGTATTAGCTGTATAAACAGCGAATCTCCGAAATTTTCCATATAAATTTAACTATTGTGATCTGCAAAATATTTGTTGGTTAAAAACGATTTTTAGTAGGGCAGATTTAATGTCAAAACAAAAATTGGTTATTGGCGCTACTTCTATTTCAACTCTTACTTTCTTTGACTATACATTACAGGATATCCAAAGTAATCCTTCGAGACACTAAACAAAATTTAATTAATGCAATAAAATCTTTTTAATAATTGTTGTGTTTCAAAATAGTTTTGCTTCTACCCCACTGAAAAACACTGAAGAAGGAGTTCATCGATGAACTTTAGAAAAGGCGCTAACTCCAGCCAATGACGACTTTGTTTACTTGCAGTTGTTTCTGTTCCCTCAAGAGAAATTCTATTAAAACAGAAAAGAAGTTAATAGATTTTAAAATTGTGAAACAAGTTGCTAATAGCACCCGTCAGGGGGGCAAGCTTCCTGCAGTAAATCATCCCCTTTTGCATTAATTATATATGCACTCAAATCCCAAAGGATAATCGGTCACCTAGATTCCCCTCCGTAACAAACAATCGGAAAGTTAAAAATAAGTTTCATGCTATAAACGGTGGCCGATAAAAACATTTATTTCTTCATTCCTTCACTATGCGAAGATATTTTTATAATTTCTTTCGACGCGCGAACAACATCATATTCCATGGCATTATTTAAATCCAGTCGGCTAGACAAAAGGAAATATATTTAGAACAACAAAAATCAAAACCACACTGTTAAGAATAATTATTGTTGGGTGTAGGAGTAGGTCGGTACCGGTGAACACGTGTTTACTTTGCTCCGTTGTTTATTAGCCAACATTCTACATTTCTTGTTCGTACATGTGTTTCCTGTTTCTTTTGTTGTTGTTTTTGAGAGTATTCTGTCAAATGCCATTACTTTTGACACTTTGAATCAAAAATATATTCATAGAATGTTAGTTAAGAAAGGTCAGTACACACTTTAGAGTACTGCATTCCTACATCGAAAGTAGTGCCAATTTTTTTTATATGATTGGATTTTGAAAAGCAACCTACTCACAACTTGTATTTCAAACTTGAAAATAAACACACAATATTCGCAGTTTGACAATTTAAATATAATTTGACAAGTTTAAGTGAATATGACATTCAAAAGATAAAGCATTTAAAAAAAAGGGGGTGTATTTAAAGGGATTGGTGGGGCAACATATTTTTGGGGTGTTTGATTGGAGTTCGTTGACTCGCCTCAGATTTTAGACTTCTCAAGATCTAGATACCCGATACAAAGTGTGTCGATGACAAATTTAACAAAAACGTACCACCAGTTTTCAAACTGAAACCCCGAAGAAGTTAAAAGAAATCGAGATTCAGAAAAATTGATCTGGATGTGTGTTTCAAATCGATTGCTGCTTTTGTGTCAATCGAAGATTGAAAGTGATATAGAGCAAGAAAATACGCATTGTTCTGCCCAAAAATCCATAGGATGATACATAGATGGCGTTACTAGAATTTTTTCTATATGATTTTTATTTAGTACTAGCCTTCAAACGATAAGTGTATAAATTTGATACCTATCTGAGTATTGATTCGTGAGTTATAGCATTTTGTGTGAAGCAACTTTTGTTATTGAAAAAAATTGGAAAAACGTGAATTTCGAGTTTTGATAAAGCATTGTTTTTTGATGAAAAAAAAATCCGGGGGAAACCGAACACAAATTCAGAGGAAACCAAACAATGGCTTGATAAACATTATCCGGACTCTGCTCCATCGAGACAAATGGTAGATAAGTGGATTGCTAATTTAAACGTGGTTGTAGCAGCACAAATGATGCAGAGCCCAGTGGACGCCCAAATGAGGCTGTGATTCCAGAAAACATAAAAAAAATCCGCAAAATGGTTATGAACGATCGCAAATTGAAGGTGCACGAGCTAGCTGGCATTGTAAAGACATCAGATGGTAGTGTTTTTACCATTTTACACGAACATTTGGGTATGCGAAATGCAACAAAGTGGGTGCCGCGTAAGCTCGCAGTCGACCAAAACCAACAACGAATTGATGCTTCAGAGGAGTGTTTGGCGCTGTTAAACCGCAATAAAGTCGAATTCTATCGTCGATATGTGTCAAGGGATGAAACATGGCTTCACTATAACAGACCAGAATGCTTGCTGGAAAGAAATTTAAGTCCAATGATGAAATAATTGCTGAAACTGAGGCCTAATTTGACGAGAAAGAGAAATCGTACTATAAAAGTGGTATCGAAAAGTTAGAAAATCGCTATACTCGTTGTATCGCCCTCGAAGGCAACTGTGTTGAAAAATAAAATCGAGTTTTGTCAAAATTTTGTTTTTTTCTTACTTATCCTACGGACTTATCGAATGAACTATTCTTCTCTCTCAAGAAATTGGGACAACTTTAATAAATAATAAATGTTTGACTTCACTATTTATAGTCTTCAAAAATATTTGAATCTGTATTTCTTAAACGTTTTTAAACTGAAAGAGTCTTCAACGATTTATTAAAAAACAACCGTGGCCACACTAAGAGATAAAGTTTATAACCCGATTCTGGCAAACCTCACTAATACCTCACAAGTCACAAAACACTCACAACTTGAGGTGAAATTGATTTTGTGAGGCTTTCGAATTCTGGCAGCAAGCTCCCAACTTGTGAGGCTAACTAAAACAATTGAAATTGTGATCTCCTATGGAGCAGGTCACAACACTCAAAATCAGTCAAAATTGATAAAGACTGACAAAAAGTGATGATGATATGGCATGGTATGACACTGTTTTCATATTTCCATGCCATTTCCATATTTCCACATTATTTAATGCGTTTATTTTGGAAAAAATAGATAATTCTATAACAAAAACGAAGAAACGTGGTGAATTTAATCTCTGTCAGATGTCGTTTGTTTGCGTTCTTAAAAAACATATTTCTGGTCGGTAATTCGCGTATTTTGTCAAAAAACATTGTTTTGATTATTAAAAAATTATGTTACAAATTCGCTTTCAAAAAACAAGAATTTTGTGTAATTAAAATCTTACCAGAATTCGAAAAATGTTATCGAATCACAGCCAGTGATGCCAGATTACAAGATATATCTTCTTTTTTTTAAGATTTTCGAGCTCCAAAATATATCAAATTTCAAGATATCAAAAAATGTTTAAATCCAACAAATTGAAGAACCTTTTCTATTGAAGAAAAATTTTTCCAATTAATTCCATTATTATGCATATTGTGAGTCGAACAGAACCCATGCACAATTTCTGTTTCACTAACGTTTCCAAAAACTCTCAAAGAAACATGAACTTTAAAAAATTTGATAAAATAACTGATGTGAAATGTTTTTGGAAAAATCTTTTAGGGGTACAAACAGCGGATGGAAACTTCGCATATCCAGTCTTAAAAGATTTTATTTTCAATATTTTATCTCTTCCACATTCCTCTTGCAAATGTTGAAATAATATTTTCTGGTGTAAATTTAAACAACAAACAAAAAATTCGTAATCGTTTGAGTAGGTACTGAAATAATTGTTGAAATTTTAATCTTTAGGAAGGAATTAACCTAACTTGCGAGGCCTCACAACGGCAGAATCGGGCTTTTACATTCTGTGATTTGAAATAGAGTACAAGGTGAAAATGTTGGTGAAGTGTCCTGCGTTGGCCAAAGATCCACAGTTTATAACCTTAGAGCAAACCTTCCAAAACTAATAGTGAAGGCACCCTATTTATTCCCTAAGCTGTGGTGACTTCTAAAAAAATTTAAAAATACATTCACCTCTTTCGATTAATTATAGCACCGTGGGTCTGAGAAATTTCAAACCCACGACTTAGTTAGCTGTTCCTCAGGTTGTGGTTATTTACGTTCTGTTTAGTCTTTTTTGTATCCAAACAATTTACCACTTCGTATGGTAACTGAAAGGCTCTGCATTGCAGCCCAAAATACGATAAACCAACTTTATTGCCGCAACAGCTTGAAACAAACCGTCACAAAACAATTTAAGAAAAAACAACAAAAGCACACGTACACTATTAGGGCGATTTGCGAAATCGCAATCCACTGACGATTACTGCGAAGCCATTTAACGCAGACCGAATATTACAATTGTCACGGAGTCCTCTCTGCTGCACTGCGGTGGACCTAACGTGTGCCAAATTAAAAACACATTACCCACGCCTGGGCTAATGGGTACGAGTGGTCATTTTGCATTTGCACACAAATCTGCATTCTAAGGATGTTGGCTTGATGAACCAGCATAACTCATTAGCTGACACTTGTGCACTGCAATTAGCGACCAATTAAACTGAGCGTTACGACCCATAAATTAATTTCAAACCATCAATGCCATCCAGGCAAATGGTGAACGACTTTCTTTTTCAGAACCATTTGACCTGCCAACCCGAACTCGCCTTGACACCTAAAAGTTGGCCCAATTCAACCAACTTTTTAGACACAAATTGATACGAAGATTACGCGCTCGCTTATGGCCTTGGGAGTTCAATTTTATTTCCTTCTTTTTCTTTAATTAAAAACCGGGTCAGTATTACGTATTCCAAGGGCTACCCATTCTATCCTAAATGCGGGGTATACCGTATACCGTATAAGAGTAAAATAAATACAGAAAGCATTTCTTATATTTTATGCAAACTATGTGCCGATGGATGACCTCAATTTTAGACGGATCGACCGACTTTCAATTCTCCGCATCGTTGGATCTTCTTCAACAGTGCCTACGGGACATTTTTCGGAGTACAAACAACAACTTTCGTGCACCAACATAAACAAAAGACTTGACATTCGATTTTGGAAAATTCTAATTTAAATTTTGTGTTCGAAAAGTTGGTGTGTTGCCGGACGATATTCATGGTAGCGGGTATAGCTGGAAACAGTGGTCGATAGATCCCATATAAATTTTAATTGGATAGTGGCTGGTTCGTCTGTTTTTAATTACCCAATATAGTGTGGAAATGCAATCAAAATGAAAGAACAATAAAAGCAACTAATTTGATTCATTAAATCAGGGTTAAACTGGTAGAGGGAAATATTTATCAGGAAGTTCGTAAGCTATTTTGAATTTGCATTGAAATACCGAGCTACGAACGCAAAAATCGGTCAATGGTTGTAAACAAATGAAAAGGAAAGCTGTTTCCAGATGGCGTTACAAATATAATCTTTACATCTAAAATTAAATTTAGTCGCAATACTAGTAAGTGGGAGGTTCTTAAAATCTATGAAAGGTTCTTCTGTTTAGTTATTCGGTAAATAAAGGGTTTTCCAATAAGAGGTGTTATTGTGAATGACCCGCTATTTCGGTAGCTGGCACTTTTGAAGCTTTTATTCTTTGACATTTGACAAGTAGAAACTACGCCATTACTAAAAATGTACTTTCCCAGAAACTTTACCTATTGTCCTTTTGGTGGGTTGAAGGTTCATTCGATTTTCGGTGCCTAAATGAAAAGGAAAAACTCCACATGGCAATACCCACTCAGCGTGGTTCCTTTTTAAAACTCAAGCCCCGTGGCCCACACCTTCTTAAAAATGATCGAAACGATCCCTTTTTCAGTTTAAGTAAGATTTTATTTTTTATTGAACGAAAAATAATCCAAAAACAAATAAAAAAAAGTTTTTTTTGTAACGAATAAATTTTTCTTTTATAAATAAATGTTTTTGTTGCTGCTTTTTTTCTTTGCTATATAAGTACCAGGTTGGGTCAAAAGAAGTCATCCGATGTTGTTTGGCTCTCATTTTTTTCTAAAAGAAAAACTTCGATTCTGTTTTTTGATTATGTTTATTTGAACCTTTAGAATTTTATTGGTCAAGTCGAGAAGATGATATCGGCCAAATGGGCGCCGTCACAATTGATTGGCATACGGGCTCGTTTTATGGCATTTTTCATCATTTCGGCGAGAACTTCGGGCGACAGATTCTCGCTCTCGTGTCGAATGTTGTCCTCGAGGGCTTCTAGGGTCTCGGGCTTGTTCACGTAAACACGGGACTTCAAAAAACCCCACAAAAAAAAGTCTGGCGACCTTGCGGGCCAGTGCAAACAATTTCCCGATGACTCCTCCAGCGTGAACAGCGCACCATGCAATAACTTTGAGCGGGTGTAATGGCTCCTAGTGCATTACTCGTGGATTTTCGGTGCTCCAGAAGCGATAGTTTTGCTTGTTCACGTACACGCTGAGGTGGAAATGAGCCTCATCGCTCATTATGATATTGGTCGAGAAATCGTCTACTTCGTCCTCGAGAAACAAACAAACTAACCAAAGAGCCACGAATAGGACGATATTAGCACGAACAGCAAACGAATACCAGTGGCTGGTGCCGTCTCAAATGTCAAAATCTTGTTCAGAATGCAATTCAAAATAAATATCTGCAAAATTGTTTATTACTAGCGTGGAAAACTGACGATCCCAATAATTACATGTTCTAAAAATGATATAACTTCCAAGTTGCATTCAAAACAGTTGATTAATTTGTTTACAAGTTGACACTGTTCGCATAGGAATCTACTCTATAATGCATAAGAGTTATCTTGACCCGTTTCACAGCAATGTCGTTGAAGAAAATTGTTTTTATTAAATAGGGTAGGGTATAATAGTAACCTTCATTTACAAGCGTGAATACACATTCCTCCCACATTACGTCTCTATTATTCAAGCAACATAACACTAACTGAATTCCTGTTAATCAATTAAAAACCGGACCGGATACATAACTAATAAACACCAAATGAAGGTATCCACCTAAATGAATTATATCGACACATTAAATTGATTCCCTTTTGACATTAAAGCTGTCAGATAAATGGGAATACAATGCTTTCCATTAGCAAATAGTTTCAATACGGTAAAAGTGCGTGTTGCACGACAACCTTAAAGACGCATGATTTGGTACTCTATTAGCATCGATTTTCTGTCCCGTCATTACATTCGATATCGTGTGAGTCAATGAGACCGAAATGAGTCTTAAGCCTAACGCAAGTGGGTGGACTTTGTTTTCTTTTTTGAAATCCAATTTGCAGGCGATCTTATTTTTATTTATTTTCTTTGGGTGACTCTCGTCACAACAATGCGTTTTAATTCAATCAATGGTGGCTAGGCTAATCGATTGCAAACAGAAGGCTGCCCAATGTGCATAAATAAGCAGTTTATAAAATCGACTTAAAAATGTGGTTTTGTTTGTTTTCCACATCATTTGAGTTGACCATTTTCCAGCACCGGAAAAGATTTCAAAGAAAATCCCATCCATTTGCAAAGCGTTCTCTCAGGATTATACATGATGATAATAAGTTCGTTCGGGTACTTTTTAGCAAACGTAAACTTATTAAAAATTTGCTAAGAAACCGTGCGAATGCACCTCTTTTCATTTTCTCATAATTTTCAAATCGCCGAATTTCGACTTACAGCAAAATGAAAAATGAAAACTGACAACTAAGTGACAGCTCAAAAGTTTGACAAGTAAAACTCTATTTATTTTCGTCTTCAACGATATGCGTGTTTATTTTTAGCTTCGATTTCAGCAAAGCAAAGTAAAGTAGAATTTTCAGCACGCGATTACAACAACTACAACTGAGTCTCGAAGTGTCAAGTAGAGCGTAGTTGTTGTAATTGCGTGATAAAAATCTTACTTTACTTTGCTCTGCTGAGATCGAAGCTCAAAAAAACACGACTGATATCGGAGGAAGAAGTTGTAATCGAATATTCTCTTAGAACATATCAACGCATTAAAAATGGTATTGTTAATAGGTATTTAGCTTATAAAAAATTCAATTCCAACTTAATTTCTAGATGTCATAATCACTACCATAATGTCAAAATGACATTTCTTAAACTTTTTGTAAGAAAAGTGGTCAGGTGCAGGTACTTGTGGTGCCATTTTGGCATTTTTTATGCTAAATCTATCATATTTCATATTTCATATTTCAATTGCATATAAATATAAATAAAATTTTTAACATAAAAACGCAGACTTAATACCCATCATAAGAAATTTTTTTAGTGGTATATTTTGTTATACAAATAATGAAAGCATCCATCAAATTTTTCTGCATTTGTCATTACTGAAGATTTGTACGACAATTTGTCCATTTAAATATCCCTATTAGCTGTCAAAGTGTTAAATCTTGAGCCGTGAATTACTACTCAATTAAATTTAAGTTTCTTCCTAAATGGACAGGCAAATATATCCGTATATTTATGGTTTATTGTTTTTTAATTTTTTTTTGTGTTAAAGTCGTTGTTTTAAACTTTAGCATATTTGGTTTCATTCGTCCATATAATTTAGCATATTTATTTCTTAATTTAGCATATTCCATAAGAAAATTTCTGGCAACACTGACTTCTTTTTAAATTGAGAGATTTCTCTCTCCATTTTTGATATTTGACATTTTTCATTTTTCTACGCTGACCTAATGTCAGGTTAATTTGATATGAGAATATAGGAATGAATGCGAATTTTAAAAACTCAAATAAAAAAAAAGTTCATTTAAAAAACCAAAATACCCGACTGGCGGTAAGAAAAAGAATTGAAAATATATGAACAAGACGCATTTAAGTACCTATACCTAACTAATGACAATCGGAGACTATATACCTACACAATCCAACAAATATATGTCCAGTCGGGTAAAAAGAACTGATTCCTAGAAGAAGAACCTAAGTTTTTAGTGCCGACACTAAATATTGATGTTCCCATTAAAAGGGTAATAATCATCAGAAATGTTGTTGAAATGCACTTGGCATTGTCTCTTGTGGTTATTATTTTATGTCATGTATTCATGCAATTCAAGTGAGTAAATATCCTGTAACACATTTTGGACATAACGCGGGCAAAGTTTGTTGTACCAAAAGTTTTCGCACTCGAAAAATGTAAAATCCATCGCAACTTTAATGAAAGTTGTGTGTAGTGTCGATTAATTAATGAGGTTGTTAATTAAGTGGTTTGAGCTTTATATTTATCCATTTAATTGATTTGCATGACCTACTTCTGTTAAAAAAGGGAAAAAAAATGTATTGTATATTCCTACTGGATAATCAGTGTTGATAGTACAGGCTACAGGGCCGGCAAAGGTTATTTGTCTTAAATTATATTGGTTCATGTATTTGAGTTCGAATTAAGGCAACATCCTCGTAAATCACTTTTTTCTATATCGGGTAAAAAAATATTCATGAGCCAGAGCCTTGTTTTTAATGGTATTTGCAGTCAACAATTAGCTACGAAACTAAAACCAGGGAGGATCTATGAGCCAACTACATCTTATATGTGAATAGGCGAAGGAAAATAGGTAAGAACCGTTTTCACTGCCATAAACACAACATATGCTTGATTTTTAACTTTCTCCATTACGTACTAAGAGAAAGATACTGTATTCGCACAAAATTTCGAACTCGAGATGTTAATCAATTCTGACATTACGATGATAGGCGAACTCAAAAAAGTGGGTCGCAAAATTCGGTCCGTCTGTCTGTCTGTATCTCCCGAGGCCTACAGCCTAAGCGGCTGAACGGATTTCGTTCAAACTTCGGATTTAAAGTTTCGGGGCTTACAGTTCGGGGCTGATTTTTTTTTGCATGTTAACCATACAAAATGTTCATACCAGTTTGATTTGTTCGAAAACGTCTCTAACGATTTGAACAAAAATTTATATTTAAGCTTAAGTAGGTGAGGTAAACATAACTGCATACTCAGTTTTTCGCTAAAAAATCGAGTAACGGTACTTTTGAAATTTGGACATATCTCGAAAACGATCCATACGATTGTAACAAAGATTAATTTCTAAGGTAATATGGTCATTTCAAACTTAATGGAAAACTCAGTTTTTCTCTGTATTATCGTAAAATGGATTTTTAAAAAAGTAATTTTTGGAAAATATAGTTTTCCCTAGTTTACCTCAAAACGGCATGATTTTGACCAAAATGCAAACTTAGAGTAAAATTGATGTTTTCAAAATTATTGCGTCCTTACTTTTCAATTCGAATCACTGGAAACGCTCACTTTAAAAACTGCTCATATCTCGAAAGCCCCATTTTCGATTTCGATAAAACCCTAAAAACCAAGTAATGCTTACATCCCGAAATTTGTTTTCCAATATCTTCTGTATAAGCCCGGTCAGTATAATGGTAGATTTCTTTACTTTAGTCCTCTCATATCGAGTAAAGGATCAACTAAAAAAGTATGGCATGGTCAACCAACACCTATATAAGTACCTATACGCGCAACAATTCAAACTGATTTGCAATTTTTCAAATAGGTACATCATTAATTAAGTTTTAATACCGTCCTCTGGGACGTTGCTACCTGAAACAACCAACATCAGTCATTAAGGGAGTCAGGGTACTTCCTATGGATAATTAACAACGTAATGAATCACCATAGAAGCACCGAGGTAAAAACAATGAAAGCAACGTTTTATCGTCCCTTTGGTTCTTTCCTGGGCGTTTTTCTATATTCAGCGAGAAATCGCCATCGTGGCACAAGGTAGAGATTGAGTTTCAATTCTAATTAAAAGTAAACTCAGCTAATAAAAGGGATATGGGAAAAAAATGTATGTTCTAGTAATCAGATCCATGCGGGGATAGGGAATCTGGCAAAAATATTCCTGAGTTACTTTAAAGGGAACACCACCAGGTGCCAGGTTTACAGATATCATTGTATATAACGATATGAACTAGTGGACGAAAAGATGAAAGCTTTTTTTCATATTCCACTTTGTAAATGAGCGAGTTAATTTCATTTTATTTTTTGCGGGGGCTGCGGCAGATATTTAAATTTTATTTATTTATTTTGAGAAGAAATTAACTTATGGTTTTTTTTCCGCTGCGCCACCTCTGGACCCGGCATAAAATTGTAGATCCCTTCCATTCGTCCCAAAAATGAAAAACTCACACAAACTAATGGTTGTGAGAAGCTAGGCCTAGGGTCCCTACAGACCTGTTGCGCCAACTATTTATTTTATTTAAGAGAATAAATATATTTATAAGAACATTGAGGAATGTTTCACCACATGCAATATAGAATTATTGGCGGATTTCGGCAATTTCATTAAATGTATTTTCACCTACGACCAAGGCAATCTTCGCTAGAAGTGATCCAGTGGTACAAACGTTAAGGTCTGTTTGTAATTTATTTTCCCTGGCGTTGAGCTTGAGAACTTTTGCTTGACAGTAGACTTAAACCAATTTAGTTTGAACTGCAAATAAATTTATGCTTCCGCTGTCAGTTTTGTGTTTCCAAAAAGTGAGTGCGTCAGGAATCTTAGTTCCGGCAAAGTATTGCAATAAAACAGTCAAAACTTTAATTGATTTATCCAGATATCAATACTTTTCATCACTGGCCTTGGAGTGATAGGGGGGATTCAAAAGTTGTGTCAGACAATTCCTTTCATGCCATCCCGCCTCTGTGTTGACACACTTATCTTCAGCTTCGATATTTGATTACCTATTAGGTTCGTGGACTACTACCACTCACTACTTTGATGGTAATTCCGAAAAGTCAGCGAAAGAAAAGTATTTCCAGGGCACATTGCCTGAATAAATTGAGGCGTTGATTGACCGCCTGGTTCCCCAGACCTTATCTGAGTGAAAATGTTTAGGAAAACAATCCTCATCCCCACGGTTGCCACTTTGTTAATTTTTTTTTTTTTGCTTTTTGAGTTTTGGTAATTTTTATCTGGTTTTGGTAATTTTTTGAGCACGAGCACCAAAAACACGAACTCGATATCAATTCATTTAAATGCTGCCTTACTGTTTCTGAGTGAAAGCATTGCATTTGCATATGCGTCAGCATATAACCTATTTTGTTCAAAAAATGACTGAATGCACTCATTTTCTTCTTTTGACAGATGGTGGACTTCTGTTTATAACTACATTTAGATATGAATATGTTAGTTAATCATATTATTTATTTGCAGACGTAAAACTCTAATTTGTTAAAATTATAAGAAAAAAGGCTCGGAAATGGTAGATGATCCAATGCCTTCTAACAGCTGGTAATTTTGTGCACAACGTTGTTTAATTGCTTGGAATGACAAGGTTTCTACTACGTTCTTTACTGAGTCTTATGTTTTATAAATGTTTGTTTTTAAACAAGCAATTTTAAAAATCAAATAAAATAATTTGAGTTTTGAAAATCATGCTTTTGGTCAGTAAAAGTATTTAAGTCGTTGTTTAACTACTTAAAGACTGGCTAAGTTCCTACAAACCTAATGTACAAAATTGAATATTTTAAAAGACAGATGTTTATGTTTTAAAAATGTTTTATCAACGTCTCCAGATTTTTGGTAAATTTTATCTTGGTTTGGTAACTTTGTTTTTCAATTTTGGTACCTAATTTTTTTTGGAAGCGGCAACCGTGCTCATTCCTCGAAGGGCCTAAAAGGGAACGAAATACAGTGATGATTCATGATAGACAAACGATGAATGATGATTGTATAGAAAAACTTTAAAAACGAAATTAAAAATATTTCATCGGGAGACTGGCGTGTTGCGAAGATCAAAATGGTGGGTACCTAGGGGATATTATTTATTTGTTTGTTTCTCACCAAAGAACAAAAATCGTTCATGGTCATAAGGCCGCAATATTTATATTTTAAGCTATATAAATAAAATACAAACAACTATGAATTTACATTCTCATCTTTTATTTTTATAGAGGAACCTGACAAGTTAAAATAGATTAAAACGACATTTGCATTATGAGCTGACATAAAAGATGAGACAGGCCTACTCTAAAAAATCGAGAGTTTCTTAGGTCGAATGAAGAAATATTTATTTTGAGAAGACTTAGGATGCCCGTTGAATCAATTTCTCCTATTAGAACCCTATAAATAAAGACCACTCTGGCCATCGTTCATTGATTTTAATTTAATCAATTTTAACCTAAATAAGGTGGTAGTTTGCTAGTATCGAACCAAGGAGGTCCTCTACGAGCGAATCTTAAAAAACTTTTTTTGTAAAGATTCTATTCTACATTTTTTATCTGTTCATTGTAAATACACAATACTTCTGGCCAAATACAGTCCGAAGGAGGATGCTCAGTTCAGCTTTCCTAAAACGGCGTAAGCCTGTAGGTTTCTTCCATTCGTTAACAAAATTGTGAGAAACTATTCCTCTAGGTAATAAATGGACCTCTTAGGTTAAATATTTATTTTTTCACATATCACAAAATAGCAAAAGCTATACTATTTCAATTTCAGTTTTGTCAAAATTCATTAAAAACAAGTAAAAGTGTTATCATCGTCCTAGCCGATGCTTCCTTGCCCTCCACTGCATACAAGTCATGCGAAATTTTAGGCATGTGAGGTAGTACGTAATTACATTGCACAGGGTCTAAAATTGGTTTTGTATGGGAGTTATTAGAAGTACTTGACCGACATTGGCAATTTTTAACACCAGCCTAACGACGATAAAAATAAATCCTTTCACCAAATTTCATTCGCCTAGGTTGATTCCTTTGGCCGCTATCGTGTTTTCAGCAGACAGACAGACGGGGAGACAGACGGACAGACAGACATGGCTAAATCGATTCAGAATGTGATCCTGATTCAGAATACATATACGTTATGAGGTCTCTGGTGACTCCTTTTTGGCGTTACAAATATAATGATTAATGACAAAGTGAATATACCTTCCTGTGGAGGGTATAAAAATACTTAAAAATGAAGTTAAAAGGTATCCAATTTTAAAGAATTTTTTTTTTTGCGCGTCCTATAAGAATAAACGCCTTTATGTTTTAAGCAGGTCGGTAACCCTTTCTATTTTCACTGAAAGTGTTCGCTTTAACATGAAAGCTGAAAGTTGTTTAAGCATAACTTTCAGAAGAAAAAAATAAATTTCCAATGTCGCCTTTGATTTTTGGTTAAAATCGACGCAAACTAAAATAACCTTCGAAGACGATTTTTCGACACTGAATTTAAACAACAGGTGTTAAAATTTAGGAAAAAAAAGCCTTTTACGATAGAACAATGTTTATCCAGTTTTTGTGTAAAACTAATTTCTATTGGTTGGAGTTTAATTTTATTTAAATTGAAACTACGTCTTTTCGATTAGTAGTGGGGTTTTTATTCAACAAACAATAAAATAAAATGTCACTCAAAACGTAACCAGTTGTGTCACCAGGCACGTGGCCAGGGGGGAGGGGAAAAGCTAACATGTCACTTTGATAATGCAATTTCGTTGTCAGCTGTGAAAGCTGAGTACATTCTTTGGTGCGAAAAAAGCGAAAAAAGCGAAAAAATATCGTCGAGTGATTCTTCTAAAGAAGTTTTGAGATTTGCTTGATATATTTATATGACAAGGCTTACTTTCGAGGTATGAACTTCTTGCTTACGGTTTCGGCCATGCTTCCAGTGACCACAGCTAGTGTTGAAAGAGCCTTTTTAACTATGAAAAGTACTAAAACAGTGTCCTGAAGCGTTATGGGGAATGCAAGATTGAGCTCACTTGCTATGATATCTGTTCGGATTATTAATGTGGATCCAGATAAGGTGATTGATCTCATATCAAAAATAAATATTAAGACGCCTTCTACTTGGGAAAAATGTGTGTAAGAAAATAATTTAACTATGTTCGTTTAAGTACATGCGATTTAAAAACTAATTAAAATCAATGAATTGGAATATACAGTTATACGTCCATTATAAGGAATATCCGATATAGCGAATTTGCGATAAAACTAACGCTTTTCAGATATACATAGATAGATACATAGATTATCTCTATATAGCGAACTGTGCCCACAATTTGCTATCCGATATAACGATTGTATAAAGTTAGTTTAAAAACCCTAAAAGTATTTAAACGGAAAACCACAATCGATTCAATTTAACATCAAATAAAACCGTTTAAATAAACATATTTTTTAATAACTTCATTTTTTTAAAAATAGCATACAAAATCGATTGATATAAAGAACCCGCTCGATATAGTGGATGACATCAAACATTATATCCTTCGTTATACTGGACGTCCACTGTTAGTTTTTTTTTTTCGTAAGATTTGAAAGCAAGCCCCCCGGAAACAAAATCCTGGCTACGGCACTATCTGTCACATATAAATGTAATTTTGACTTAGCAATTTTATTTTTATATTTGGCGAGAGCTTAATTTGGCAATAAATTATTTATTTAAATAAATACACTCCAACAAAAAGTATTTGAAATGCAGGTTCAAAAGCAGATCACTTCAATATTTTTTAATGAAAAAAAAAAAACACACTTTTGTTCTACTGCCCTTGATAATGTTGATGATGCATTTTAAGTGCCGCTGCAATTTTTCAAAGTCGTTGACTGAAAAATTATCGAAGTGCACCTAAAGTCGATTGGCCCTTTTGAAATCAAAATGGATTACCCTTAAAAAAAAGCACTTTCACATAAAAAAACTCACTATCCTATATTTCAGAATTTTTTTAATTTCACAGAGGTGACATAAGTTTATAAAGGGTGATTTTTTAGCTGGTTTGGTTTTGGCAACACTGGTTTTGACAGCTGACGTGTGTTTAGTACCTTGTGTTACTGTCAAACAGCTTCAGTTTGGTTTGCAATTTAACCATGGATCGTCTTACAAATGAACAACGCTTGCAAATTATTGAATTTTACTATCAAAATTCGTGCTCGGTTCGAAATGTTCATCGCGCGCTGCTTCCATTTTATGATCGGCATTCTCGACCTTCTGAGCAGTCTATTCGGAAGATTGTGACCAAATTTCGCACCAAATTTACTTTGTTGGACATTAAACCACCAACACGTTTACGTACTGTGCGTAGTGAAGAAAATATTGCGGCCGTATCAGCTAGTGTGACAGAAGACCGCGAAATGTCGATTCGGCGCCGTTCCCAGCAGTTAGGCCTTTGTTACAGCACTACGTGGAAAATTTTGCGGAAGGATTTGGGCGTAAAGCCTTTTAAGATACAGCTGGTGCAAGAACTAAAGCCAGCCGACCTACCACAACGCCGAATTTTTGGTGAATGGGCTCTTGGAAAGCTGGCCGAGGATCCGCTTTTTTATCGACAAATTGTGTTCAGCGATGAGACTCATTTTTGGTTGAATGGGTACGTAAATAAGCAAAATTGCCGCATTTGGAGTGAAGATCAGCCAGAAGCATTGCAACAGCTACCAATGCATCCCGAAAAAGCCACTGTTTGGTGCGGTTTATGGGCCGGCGGCATTATTGGGCCATATTTCTTCAAAGATGATGCGAATCGCAGCGTTACTGTCAATGGTGAACGCTACCGAGCGATGATAACAAACTTTTTTTTGCCCGAAATGGAAGTTCTTGACTTGCATGATATGTGGTTTCAACAAGACGGTGCCACATGCCACACAGCACGCGAAACAATGGCGCAATTGCGAGGCGAGTTTGGTGAACAGTTAATTTCACGTTTCGGGCCGGTCAATTGGCCGCCTAGATCGTGCGATTTGACACCATTAGATTATTTTTTGTGGGGGTATGCCAAGGCTAATGTGTATAGGGACAAGCCCGCTTCGACTGACGCACTGGAAGCCAACATCCATGCATTCATTCGTGAGATACCGGCCGATATGTGTGAAAGAGTATGCCAAAATTGGACTCAGCGGATGGGCTACCTGAGACGCAGCCGCGGTCAACATTTGCATGAAATTATCTTTAAACATTAAATTGCAAGGTTCAAACTATCGATTCAAATAAATATTTCATTCATTTTTTCGAATTTTTTGTGTTTTTTTTTTTAAAAAAGTTCTAAACCTCTTAAAAAATCACCCTTTAGTTACACATTTCAATGGTTGAATTTTTTTAAACAAAGGAGAAACAAGAATATTGCAACAACCTACTCCTTTTCGATACTCGTTGTCAAATTGAATTCAGTTCTATGGACTCTTTCTTTTAACCAAAAATTAATAATTTATGAATGCAGTGTAGCAAATGTAGAAATGTATAACGAAATTCTTTATATTTAAATAAAGTATACATTTAGAACCGAACTGCATTTAAGTAAAGTGTTTTTTTCAATTATTTGATACGGTTAAAAAATCATTAAATATCTATCGAAGGTAGCTTCAAATTGTTCCAAAACTGTTTGTTAGATGTTTTGGATGCATTTAAATGCGGGCCTGCAAATAAATAAAATAAGTAGTGAATTTATTTTTCGGAGAACCTCCAATTTTGTTCGCCAATGTATTGAACATATAAATGAATTAAAACTGAAGTTATTCAAAGCATTCTCTTTATTGCACATGTTCTTTGAACTCAAACAAAAAAATTGTCAGATATTGCCAAATTCTGGTCTGTTTAAAAATGCCTTTAATAAAATCTCTTTCACTTTAAAATACTGAAAAGTATTTGAAAAATTTCAGAAATTTGATTGAAAATATTTTTTTTTTTTTGTTTAACTCAAGAAGTATGTCTTACAATTTTAAAATTTGTGAACACAAACAAAATTTAAACGCAGATGCATTGAAATTTCACCAACCCACCCGCTAAAAGTATTTTTGTACATGTTTTTATACATGTCCATTTCAAGGACTCTCAAAAATCCATCCGAACAATATATCACCAAATGGAAGAGAGAAAACATTCCCCCCGGTGTTAACTACCTCCTGGCAAACCCTTTATCAATTGTTCAGTTGGTCAGGCAACTAGAAGACACACCTGGCTGTAGGCAGCAAGTGTTATCATTCAGAACGAAGAACGCTTTAATCGCCATGAGAGGGTGAGCACTAGCATAGGTACTCCTGGCACAAAAAGCTTTCTTCGCACTCGAAATTACTCGTATTTCCCCTCAAGTTTTCAGAAGAGATGTGAACGCTAAAGATTGAACACACGCACGAACTACAGCAGAGGGTTGAATTGGCTAGGAAATAGCGTCGTAGCGAAGCCCTGCCCTCCCCTTCTGTATACTACCCCTAAACGGAGCACAGCGCTGCGGACTTTTTTTCATTATATTCTGCATAAAATTTTCAGGGTCAAAAGCAACAATGTGCTATTGCTGGTGGTGGTGCTGCTGCTGCGGCTCCATTTTAGCTTTGGTTTTTCGCTTCGGCTGTTGGATCATGATGATGATGTTGATGGAGAGATAGTGGTAAGGATGGTGCGGTCTACGAGTGTATCCTTGTAATTAGATGAAATAAATTGCTGGTGGAGTCTTCAGGATATCTAATCCCTGGCCAGAAGACTTTTTTTTTTTTAAAATGGGTCTGTACCCGAAAAGGGATGTACATCTACTTTTTAGACAAACTCACCTATGTGTTTATTTGCTTAAGTTATTCCGTTATTCAGTGGATGGTATTTAATTTGCTCAAGTTAATCCTTAAAATTGATTTTTTTTTTATTTAACTGAAGCACACTAACTTTTTGAGATGTATTCCTTTTTTTTGTTTGCAAACGAGAGGAAACCTATATGATGAAGAGACTATTGATAAAATCGCATTGATGTTCCACCGTTTGTCGGCAAGATAACGAGAAGGACGCGAACTTTGAAGACACACGCGACACGATAATCCCGGAAGAACTTATCACGACGATACTCTTCGCAAACACTAGAGTCGAGTAAAACTGGTAGGAGGCACACTCACAGAACTATTGCGGTGGTTTTTTTTTTTTTCTTATTCTGAACCATTGGTGAAGAAAAGGACAAATTTTGCTTTTACCGAGAAAGGAAGCTTTTTTGTAAATTAAGTGAAATTTTTTTTATTCTACTTATGTACACAGAGACTATTTTTAAGGCATATACACGTACGTAGGTATATATGCGATTTTGTTGTATATTTTTGTTGTTATCCTTTTTGTAGGTAGAGAAGAATATTGCACAGTGCAGCAGCAGTAGCACAGATCATTGGATTACATTTTTATTCTTTGTAGTGGGATGGCAATGCCAAAACGATGATGGTGGTGGTGGTCGTCGTGATGGCGATGGTGTATAGCGGGTGGTTTCTCTGCAATAGCACTTTGGGTTAAAATGCAGGGAGAGCCTTAACATTTACCTATACTTTGGCTGAACTTTGACATTTGCTTCGCTTTCCTACATTCATTGCATGCAACCAACGAACAGCAATTATCAAAAATGCGCTGATCCTTTTGCTAGATCCGAAATAAGATGGATACACATTTGGTTTTGGAAACTTCACTTTGAGTTATAACTTTTAACCGAAATTCGAATTTGAAAATCATATATTTACAACCGACGACGGATAGAGTGAACGTAACTGAATATAGAAACAGAAAGAGAAAAGGAAAACCGAAATGCACGCACACGAGAGCACCACACACACAACCGCAGAGATAGAATAAAATTTTCTATGTTAATTGGTATAAATTAAAACGGAAATTTGTAATGCACAGGCGGATCTTATCATCGCGGCGTTTTCACTTCGACTATCTGAGATGGAAAAGCGCGAATATTGCGGAACCCCTGATAGCGTGAAAAATCCACGCATCTGTAGATACACTCTCTTGAGTGGAAAATTTGTCAAAGCTTTTGTGTAGTTTTGTGCTCGGCAACGAAAGACACCATCATCTCGTCGCCTAGTACCATAGATACAGGTGGAACTCGGCTGGGAGTCGGGAATTTGTTTATGTTTGGTTTTGCGCTTGAGTTCTAGGAAAATGTGCGGCGAAAGCTTTCACCTATATTTTCCGTTAGAGAGAGGCGGCGCAATTTTCCTTTTCGTTCGCGTTGAAAATCTGAATGTGTGTGCTTCTATTTTCGACCAGTTCTTCTGTGTGTAATATAGGGCAGTAATGTCAAAGGGATGAAATGGGAAATTGAGAGCGCATATCTGCAATCAGTACGGCAGTGTATGAAAGGGAAATTTTCCCGTACGCTAGGATATTTTTGTTGGCTTCCCATCAGAGGAGCAGATACACCGACACAGAATTAGATACCCCATATGCGGTATGTATATTTGTATATATTGCGGGATGGTTTGGCCAGGATTAACATGAAGAATAATTACCCTACCGTGTGTTTTACGGGGAATGCCTTATTTGTGTTGTTTTTTGTTTTATTTTTGTCTTTTTGTTGCTCCTTGCGGTGTAACAGGGGGTTGCTAATTGTGGTGCCAACGGGAAGAAACAAGTTGGAAAAGTTTTATGCGAATGTAAGCATCCAAGAATTACCAAAATCATGATTTTATAATTTACTTGTTTACTTACTTAGGTTAGGGTCTTGTTTAGGAGTGAAAATCAAGTGCAACCACGTTGACTATCCAATACGTAGTAGGATTTTATTTTAAATTCATTGATTTCACATGAGGATCTTAGGATGGAGTGATGAAAGGAGGACGCTAATTTCTATGCGAAATGTATTTGACGATGAATAGTAATTTCTAAACTAACTGGCTTAGGACCTACTTAACGGATCGTATCCAGTATGTTCGCATAAATGACACTTTCTCGTCACCAGCTTATGTTACCTCTGGAGTACCTCAAGGTAGTCATTTAGGCCCTCTGCTCTTCCTTTTGTTTATTCCCAGTGTCTTATGTTTGGCGACGATTTGAAGGTGTTCCGGCCTATATGTTCAGTTCACGATTGTATTCTTTTACAAGAGGATCTTAGACGACTGTCCATATGGTGTCACAGGAATGACCTTCATCTCAATGTCGTCACGTGAGCTCTTATTTGTCCTACAGACCATTTATATTATGTTATATTATAAAAGCCATCTTATATTTTCGGCCATGCTCTTTCGATTGCTGCAATCAGAATTGTCCTATGTCTTTTAGTTTTCGAGATAAAAGACTTGATTTTGTCCTACAGACCAATTTTTTTCGATGAATTTTATTCTTATTTCGTCAAGCACAAGGCGCTAAGTCAAAAAGCATAGTTTTGAGTAAATCGAAATTAAAGAAGTGTTTGCTCGTAATAATTCGATAAATGTTCTTTTTAGTTGTTCGATCCTAATAATATATACTATTGGTATTCTGACATCAGTTTCGTATAGCATATTTAAATTTTTGGCAAGCTAATATGAAAATATTAGACTACAACTGAAAAATATGCTGACTTAGTGCATATTAGTAGCAAATCTGAAAACAAGCAATTAAAGGAAACATACTTTACACTTTTTGAGTTTATTTCAGTTTTATTTCGTTTTAGCGCAGGAAGAGAACATACAAGAATTTTATAGCAGTTGTAAATTGTAATCAGAGACAATACTGAGACCACCAACTCCGGCCGATTTCCCGTTACTTAGCCTACAAGCTATATTTTTATGGAGTGTTCACGTTTCGTGCGCTAGTATTCTTACATAGAAAATCGTATTGACAAATGTCACTAAACTTCAAAAATTCTGCTCACCAACACACTCCCAGGAGATATGAGACACTTCCGATGTGGGCAAAGTTGCTGGCAGAGTTCATAGAATTATATCCGTTTAATTTGAAATTGTTCGTTACGTGTGGATAATATTTTTTTTAGGAATAAGTGCACATTTGCTTAAAATGTTCATGAAAAATTAACAATGTAGATTGGTTGAGGGAAAATGAAAACATGTTGAGCAAATTTTCTTCATTATTTAAGAAAAACTTACACACGAAATCGAAGTTACTGATATCCAAAAGCGGAAAATACACAACCATGTTTGTCCTAATATGTTTCTAGTATATAGAACATCAACTTTAGATAGTTTTACTAACCAAACAAATCAAATTATTCGCCTTTTAACAATTTATAATAGCTCAGTAAAAATGAAAAACTTTGATTCTTCTTGTGGATTATTTTTATTTGGTCTTTTAATTTTTTTTACATCAAGTCGAGAATATGATGTCCTGTAAATGGCCGCCGCCACAGTTGATTGTAATTTGAGCCCTTTTTATGGCATTTTCCATCACTTTGGCCAAAACTTCCGGCGATAGGTCCTCACATTCTTGACGGATATTGTCTTTAAGAGCTGCAAGAGTCTGAGGCTTGTTGACATAAAACCGCGACTTCAAAAAGCCCCACAAAAAGAAGTCTGGAGCGGTCAAATCAGGCGATCTTGCTGGCAGGTGCAAATCGCCAAAACGGGAGATTAGGCGCCCGGGAAATGCATCCTTCAGCATATCGGTTGTGGCACGTGCAGTGTGTGCCGTTGCACCGTCCTGTTGGAACCACAAGTTTTCCAATCCCAATTCATCAAGTTGCGGCAAAAAGAACTCGTAGATCATTGCTCTGTAGCGCTCACCATTCACAGTAACCGTTTGGCCCGCGACGTCTTCGAAGAAAAAAGGTCCGATGACTCCTCATCGAAAACAGCACACCATACAGTGACTTTGAGCGGGTGTAATGGCTCTTCGTGGGTTACACGCGGATTTTCAGTGCCCCAGAAGCGTAAATTTTGCTTATTTACGTACCCGCTAAGATGGAAATGGCTTCATCACTCATGACCGAGTCACCGACCGATTATTGCTCAAATAAATAGTCACCAATATTCCGCGTTCTGGAGCAGTGTAGCGTAACATTGTTTATTAACGTGTATTTCGCATGTGTTTACTACACGAATGTCAAAACAGAACTGACATTAGGGGCCAATCGCAAAATTTATAGCATTTTCTGATAGGAGGATTACTTTTGCGCCACCTTGTATAAAAATGTGGAATTCCCGAACTCTTTCACATTTCCCCACGGTTGCCGAGGTTGGCAGCATTTATTTTTGCATTTTTTGTATGTTTTTGCTTGTCACACGGATTATTTTTTGACATAACACCGATAGGAAAACAAAATGGCGAATTTGAAAAAAAAAACTGAGGGGGCCAGCGGCAAGAGGATTGTGAGTTGGGGGTCTCAGTATGGTTTGTCTATGATATTAATGTCAGTAGGCTGTATAAGTCATAATATATTTTAAAATATTACTTTACATGACAGGCAAAATGCACTAAGTCAACTTAGTGCGTTTTTCCTATATTATTTCTCACTTTATTGACTTAGCGCAAAGAAGCACTTCAAATGGCCTTGGATACGACATTCGGACTACTTGTAAAGTGAAGATATCGTCATTCTAAATCGTTTTGCATTAAAATGTCAAAATCGAAAAAAAATTTACTTAGTGCCTTCTGCTTGTAAACGTACGTTTGTCCTATATCCATTTTTGTATGCAGTATGCCAAATTTTATACTGGCGTTATAATTATGTAAAGTTTGTGCTTAAATGTCATATATCCAATGAAATATGGATATGGGACAAAATGTATATGACAATTTTAAGACTTGCACGTTAGTGCTTGTTCGTTCTGCACCAAGGCCAAGGGTCTGGAGCAGATTTTCCATACAAAATGACTGTACGTAAGCCCAGTTGCGCATTGTTTTTTGTCAACACAACCTACTGTGCTACTTTGGTATGAGCCCAGAGCGGTAGAACAGGCAACGATTTGGCAAGCGCATTAATAAAAATATTAAAATTTGTAATTCGGGACAACAAACAAATTACTAAAATTATCCTTTCGGCAGAACAGAAATCGCATTACATCCCTTGCATTATTAAAGTTTTTGGAGGATAATAGTAGAATACAGGCTATTATACAAAAATATTCAGAACCTGGTCAGTCAAGGATACAAGAAGTTGACGCTGTCCACAGCACAATAGAAGGACATTTGCGAAATTTTAAGTACTATAGTCCAGTGTCTTTAATTAAGAACTTACTGTCCATGGAGTATGAAAACGTTCATTTGAAGGTACTACAGTGTCTGAAAGAGGACTTTCAACAAGTTTGTTTGTTACAACTTGGCAACTTTAAAATTAAACTTTGTAGAAATTAAATACAGGCAAGCAAAAGAATCTACTGCTCCAGTAATCTTACATACGTTAAATAAATGACTGATTATGGAGAATATGCTGACTCAACAACGGTCCCCATATAAGCTTCTCATAGGAAGATGCGAAATATTCGAGAAGTTCCGAAATCCTTGCCAACAGTTTCGTTACTTAATGCTCATGGAACCATCTCTAATGAAAAGAAGAAGGACATCATCTCTATGCAGCCGTATATGCATAACAACGAAGATGTCCGATTTTATAAGGCTGTTTTGAAAATAACTGACTAAGTTACGTTACACACACTATTAGTGATAAGAAATACGAAATAGAATGGTGTTTTTGTTATGTTTTTTTCTTAAATTAATTTATTTAGCTTAGAGAAAAAAGTTTCTTTTATTTATTTTTACTTTGTTAAGAAACTTTATAAACATTAGGTATAATATTTTCAATTATTTTTTGAACTCATATAAATAATGAATTGAATTTTGATTTCAATAAAAATATTTTATTTCCTTATTTTTGTATTCTACTGTGTGTCCTTTACCCAATCTGTATATCTGTAACTTTGGTTTTTAATGTGTCTGCAACTGTATGGATAGGTGTCCTATATCCATTTCAATACTTTTTTTTTTGCTCAATTAAATCAATGTTCAAAAACCATAAAATGCAAATTGCTTCATGGATGGTTGGCCCAATACCCAATCTTTCAAAAATATAAAAATGCTTTTAAGTTAAAAAACGCTCTCCTGAAAAGTTACCTCAGAGGTCTATAGGACAAATAAGAACTCACGTGACGATGTCTCTAAATGTCTTTTTATCTTAACCTCTCCCCAATTCACTTTACGTACGTAATCGATAATACCCCTCTGTCCATTATTTCATCCAAAAAAGATCTTGGAGTTATTTTTGACGTAAAGCTGAGCTTTTGCAAGCACATTGAGTCTTTGGTTGCCAAAGGTAATCAGGGGTCAGATTCTGTAAGGAGAAACGATCAAACGTTTCGCCTTACAGAATGCCGACCCAGATATGTTAGGTTTCGTATTGCGGAATTCGAAAGACTTCCACATACTCTTAAATGTTTATTTTTTGCATTTGTCCGATCTCATCTTGAGTACTGCAGTATAATGTGGAATCCGTTTTATGAAGTTCATTCTATTAGAATAGAGAGGATCCAAAAGCGTCTCACTAGAGAAGCTGTTCGTAGACTGCGATGGAATATTGCAATGCCATCTTACGATACGAGGTGCAAATTACCTGGTATCTTACCTCTCTTTAAACGAAGGCAATATTTTTCTATGATGTTTATTCGTGATTTAATAAATGGTCATATCGATTGCCCTTTCCTATTATCATTAATTGGATTTTATGCTCCTTCGAGAGCTCCTAGAAATCGTCTTTTATTTTATGAACCTTATGATAGAGTTAATTGTGGATACAATGAACCAATTTCTAGATGCCTTAGGGAATCCAATAAATATAGTAGTATATTCGATTTTCATCTTAGTAGGGATTCATTTAGGAATAAATTAATTCTGTTGTTAGGTTTTGGTGGTCGTTTAAAAGAAATTGTATTAAGTAATCTAGCGAGAACAGTAGATATACTCATTTTATTGAAAATAAATAAAATAAAACAGAATAGTAATTTTCATATTTATACTCTTTGAGTTGTTTCGGCAAAGTGGACAAGGTCGTCTTGGCTTATGCATAAATAAGTTCTAATAAGAAAGTTGTAAAGGGTTCGCCCTTATGGTCACTATGGGCATCATGAGCGTTTTTAATTTTCTATTTTTTTTTTTACTGTACCCAGCGATAGTTTTGTGGTACTCCTACACATGCGGGAACTCTCACACAGAAATTCACATTTTATTTGGTCCATATAACATTAAAATCGGTTCGAAAAACCGCCGTCATCGGTAGGACAAAAAAAAACTGTAGCCTATTAGTGTATTAGTTGTATATTTACTATTAATCCTTCGATTTTTGGGTAGCTATATAAAGGGTTTTCCAATAAGAGGTGTTATTGTGAATGACCCGCTATTTCGGTAGCTGTCACTTTTGAAGCTTTTATTCTTTGACATTTGACAAGTAAAAGCTCCGCCATTGAAATTATTAAAATTCACTACAAAAATGGTGAAAATCTTGCAGTCACAGTTCGCAAAACTAAAGCATTTTTTGGTCATCGATGATTAATGATTTTTTATGGACGGAGTTGGATGGTATTGATCTGGACAACTTTCAACAAGACGGCGCTACGTGCCGCACAAGCAACGAAACCATTGATCTTTTACGGGAAAAGTTTCCGGACCGTGTTATCTCTCGAAGAGGTGATCACAATTGGCCACCGAGATCTTGTGATTTAACACCTTGCGACTTCTTCCTTTGGGGCCACGTGAAAGATAAGGTCTACGCCAACAGCCCAGCGTCGATTCAAGACCTCTAAGATAAAATTGGTGAGGCTATCGACGACATAGGGCAGCCACTTTGCGATTTGGTTATGAAAAATTTCATGAAAAGGATATGGTCCTGTATGCGTGCTCGTGGTGGCCATTTGGCTGATGTTGTTTTTCATTATTAACGGCATACCTTCCTCTTTATTATGAAATAAACATCCGATCATTTGTCTCAAAAAATTGAATTTTTCTTTGAGTACCAAAATAACACCTCTTATTGGAAAACCATTTATAACGGTCATTCAATATGTCCGTAGGATAAGTAAGACAAAATTTTTACAAAACTCGATTTTATTATTCAACACAGTTGCCTTCGAGGGCGATACAACGGGCCTTACCAACAACCATTTTTAGTTTCGACTCTAAACTTTAGTAGTTCACAGTGGCTATATTTTCCATACAAATTTCGCGATTTTGAGCTTCCGTAAATTTAAAGTCGAGACTTAAATTTGTTGTTAGTACGGCGCAACGAGTATAGCGATTTTCTAACTTTTCGATACCACTTTTATAGTACGATTTCTCTTTCTCGTCAAATTAGGCCTCAGTTTCAGCAATTATTTCATCATTGGACTTAAATTTCTTTCCAGCAAGCATTCTGGTGTGTAATAGTGAAGCCATGTTTCATCCATTGTCACATATCGAAGATAGAATTCGATTTTATTGCGGTTTAAAGCACCAAACACTCCTCTGAAGCATCAATTCGTTGTTGGTTTTGGTCGACTGCGAGCTCACGCGGCACCCACTTTGCCGCATTTCGCATACCCAAATGTTGGTGTAAAATGGTAAAAACACTACCATCTGATGTCTTTACAATGCCAACTAGCTCGTGCACCTTCAATTTGCGATCGTTCATAACCATTTTGCGGATTTTTTTTATGTTTTCTGGAATCACATTTGCCTCATTTGGGCGTCCACTGCGCTCTGCATCATTTGTGCTGCTACAACCATGTTTAAATTAGCAATCCACTTATCTACCATTTGTCTCGATGGAGCAGAGTCCGGATAATGTTTATCAAGCCATTGTTCGGTTTCCCCCGGATTTTTTTTTCATCAAAAAACAATGCTTTATCAAAACTCGAAATTCACTTTTTTCCAATTGTTTTTCAATAACAAAAGTTGCTTCACACAAAATGCTATAACTCACGAATCAATACTCAGATTGGTATCAAATTTATACACTTATCGTTTGAAGGCTAGAACTAAATAAAAATCATATGGAAAAAATTCGAGTAACCCCATCTATGTGTCATGCCATGAAATTTTTGAATGACGTAATAGTTCTGTAGATGCATCCTTCTGCAGTTCAGTGTGGCTATATTTTCCATAAACATTTCGCAATTGTTCTGTAAATTTAAAGTCGAGACTGAAATTTGTTTTTAGTACCTACGCATTAAAAATATGTTCAACATTTATGGAGAAAATATTTTTTTTTAATACTTCTTTTCGAAGAGGCGAACGCTACAACACCGCTTATGAAACGAAGGTAGAATTTAGTTACTTAAGTTGTTAAAAGTTATAGCCCTCTTGAAATATTTGCCCAAAAAGCTTTGTTAATTATTCAAGAAAAAGTCGTTCCAATAAAAATAGTCCACATCGTTGTATAGTATAACTACAAAAATGCAATCACTAGCCAACATTTCGTGTGATTCGTACCATCAAACTGTAGCCAACTTCACCGACCAAGGGATAATTTACAATATGGCATGAATCCCCTGGAAATACGTGTTTAATCAATCCACATGCATGAATATCCTGGCCATATACTCAGTTTATGATCCTGGCCATATCTCTTCGGCATAGTCATCCTGCTTTCGCAATCGCAAAACAGTACAAACAAACAGCATTTATAGTTGTCTCAAGTAGGTTTGCGCAATTTATCAACCCAAAGGGAAACAACAATAATTTATAGCCAATATCATCGACTAGCTGCCGCTCCAATTATCGGCCTATAACAATGCCTCCGTAGGAACAAAAGTTAACTCCTTTGTTACGTTCAGCACACAGCCACAATACGAGCTCACGTACAATGACACTTTACTCCAATTAAGTCAAACTATTTGCCCGTCGATACTTAACCAGCATTACATGCATCCCAAGTTTTTCGGATTCCCTATGTGAAAATACAATTCCACAATTGACCCGTGCACACCTAGGCACACATTTACAACCGACCGACACACATGATAACGAGAATGGTGAGGACGAGCGACGATGGTTTCAGTTGATGAGGGAGGGGGATTCCCATCCCAGGGGTTGCGCCTCATTGTCTTTGTTATTATTTATGGCAAATACATTAAGAGAGTAAAATAGGCGATTGTTTGCCATAAAAAAGGTAAACGGTGCCCATTGTGTGTGCGTATGTGTGTTCTTGTTTGTTAGCTTGAAATTCAATTAAAGCTCGTCGAACAAGTAGACTGGGTATGTTTGCTCAAAGGACATTATACGAATTCAATACATGTCGCCGTCGTCATATGAGGGTTTTATGAATTCGGATTTTATGGGCCACATCCAGAGGACAGAAGTCGCACAATCGTCTATGAGTTACATTTTTTATGATCTCGATGATTTATGGGGTCGTAGCAGACGTTTTTTGATGGCGATGCTGCGGACATGGGATGTGTGGTGATTTGATTTACAATCGAGGTGCGGAAGGGATTTTGTTTGTATTAATTTTCGATTATGGATTTGTCAGCTTTACACCACGATTTGGATGTTCTTTCGCAACTAGTATATGACCGCAACTTTGGTTGTTGGATTTCGCCCTTTGACGCTTTTATTAAGTGCGAACGGCTTTTGCGTCAGGACCTAACTACCTATTGCAGAAAATGTTTATTAAAGCAGTTGTCATTTTCAGTACTTTTTGATGTGAGTGGAGCGTTTTTCTTTTCACAAACTATTCGGTGTTATCGTTTTGCGGGTACAGAACTGAAAAATGTAATAAACACACCAATAAATACTCGTAAGTTGTCATGTGTAACATAGGTTGCCGCTGAAATCGAAAAAGAAACTTCTGCAACCTCTACAGACTGAATATTAAAACTTTCTTGTTCTTTATCCCCAAAGCCCATTACCACTCAGAAAATTGGTGACTCGTCCTCTTAGTCAATAATTTGGCAGGAAGGTAGGTAAGGTAGGCAAAGGAAATAAAGTGCACGACTGGGTCGAACGTAACTTTCTCGTTCATCAAAAGTTTTAATGTAAATGAAGTGGGAGTTTCTGATTGTGTAAGCTCCAAGTTGTTGGAAATATTTTTAGGGTGCATATTAAATATGGCTGAGAAAAATTAGAAGCTGGTAATAGTTGCTAAAAATAAGTTTTACGTAGCTGTTATTCGAAGTTGGGGCATTGTTATTATTTCAAAATTATACCGAAAATATGTGAATACAAATCGAAAATACTATTGCTTAACTATTTAGCTGAAAACCGAGAACAAGCTATTGTTCGAGATGTAAGCATTACTTGGTTTTTAAAGCTTTATCGAAATCGAAAATGGGGTTTTCGAGATATGAGCAGTTTAGTGTTTTCGGTGATTCGAATTGAAAATTAAGGACGCAATAATTTTGGAATTGTCAAATTTACTCTAAGTTTGCAATTTGGTCAAATTTGGCATTAGCGAATGCCGCTTTCTAGTAAACTAAACAAAATTTTTCAAAAATGACTTTTTTCAAAAATTTATTTCACGATAATACAGAGAAAAGCTGAGTTTGCCATTAAGTTAGAAATGACCATATATTACCTTCGAAATTAATTTCGGTTACAATCTGGACCGTTTTCGAGATATGTCCAAATTTCAAAAGTACCGTTATTCGATTCTTAGGTAAAAATTGAGTATGCAGTTATGTTAACTTCACCTAAGCTTAAATATCAATTTTGGTTGAAATCGTTAGAGCCGTTTTCGAACAAATCAAACTGGTATGATCATTTTTTAGGGGAAGTACGATTAATATTGAGGTTATCATGCAAAAAAACAAAAGCGGCCCCGAACTGTAAGCCCCCAAACTTTAAATCCGAATACATACAGACTGACAGAATTTTGCGACCCACTTTTTTGAGTTCGCCTATCATCGTAATGTCAGAATTTATTAACATCTCGAGTTCGAAATTTTGTACGAAAGTTAAAAAGAACGATTTGTTGATCTTTCGATACCATAAAAAAAATCTCGAGCGGCAAATTGAAGAATTCTGTCTACCCGACAAAAAAGTCTGATCCCCAAGAAAAGAGACCACGAACTATAGAGGCAACATTGCATACGAAATCTTTTCTTGCATATATGAGAAGACATTTCCAAATATGCTGATTGTCCTCTAAGTCTGTCTTTTTTTTCCACTTAAGTCGACAAGCGGCTAAATATTAACACAACGACAGATCGTGGAGGCAACCCAAAAAGTCTAGATCGATGCTTTTCAGGTTTCTATCGACTTTAAGGCCGCATATGACAGCACGGGTTTTGCAGAGCAGATCTATCTTCTTCTGTACCTTAGAAGAAATTTAAGTAGTAGCTCTTACACTCTTACCATCCAATTCCTGCCCAATAGTGCAGATGTAATCACCTGAGGTATGAAGTTTTTGAAGGTAAGTCGTTTGACTGAAAGAAAACGAACGGTACGACTTGAGCTGTGTAAAAAGGCTAACAGATTAAGGGAGGAGGCTCAAAATATTACACCCATTGTCCGGAGGGTAGTCAGAACCTTTGGTCATTTGTTGAAACTAATTATTCAGTCTCTTTGTCAATTCCAATGCTCAGTTACGATGATACTTCGACTGCCGGTTCTTTAAACAAAGCAAATCTGGTTGAAACAGCCTCCAACCATAGACTGCATCTCCTTCTTGTCGAAATGAAGAGGTTTTCTTTGCATGCGATTTTCCACCTCCTATATTCTTCTGGAATTTGTTCGAGAAGATCAAAACAGCTCCACCCTTAAGTAAATTTACTTCCAGCAATTATCGACTCATAGGAATTAAGTTCATTCTTTCTGAGTGCATGCGAACGCTGATAAAATTTAAGCTTATGAAATACCTTGAATCACGGAAACTATATAATTTCAGTACAGTTTTTGTGGCAACATATCCATTGGTGATTTCGAACCAATCTCTTCATTTATTTATTTATTTCATCAACAAGCTTAGCTTACAGATTACGAATTTAAATTTATATATAATACATGAAGTTTAGTGGAGAGATAAAAATACTTTTGACATTAGTTTGAAAGCAATCTAAATAAAATGCTCTTGAAGCGTTCTCTCGAAATATGAAAATCCATATGTCTGCTTACCACATTGAACGAATTAAGGCATCTAGTAATTGGCTCATTCCGACCATAGTTTGTTCTATGCCCCAGTTGGTAAAAGAAGTGACTATCCCTCAAAACCCTTCCCCTAGCATTAATTGGAAACATAGACAAAAGTACACAACTATCGATATGTGAACACAGTACGTCTCTCGCAAACATTATGTCATGTGCATTTCTTCTTGCTTTAAGTGTCATTAAACCTAAAAGTTGACATCTAGCTTTATAAGAGGGCTGAAAATCCCAACGCATTTTAAAGAAGACATATTTTGTGAATCGCCTTTGCACTCTTTCAATACGGTCCGAATGTGATAAATAGTTTGGATTCCAAACAACATCGGCGTATTCAAGTGTTGACCTTACTAGGGTATTGAAAATCGATATAAATGTGTGAGGATCAGAGAAATCTTTCGCGTTTCTTTTGATGAATCCAACAAGAGAATTAGCCTTAGCGACTATATACTCGATATGAGTAACAAAGGTTAGTTTCGTATCAAGGAATACACCAAGATCTTTAATTTTGTCAACTTTTATTAATGGCATGAGATCAATACAATAGGTATGCGAATATTTCATTCGAGATCTTATGAACGAGATAGCAAAGCATTTTCGAACGTTTAACTTTAAGCAATTATTGACGCACCATCTTGATAAATTGTTCAGGTCCATCTGGACCTTTAAGCAGTCATTTAAGCTATTAATTTTTAAGAATATTTTGAGGTCCCCAGCATACATTAAACAGTTGCAAAATTGCAGCTGTTGAACAATATCATCAATAAATATTATAAAAAGGAGGGGCCCAAGATGACTACCTTGAGGAACTCCAGAAGTGCAAGATATTAATCTTGAATAATTGTTATCAAGACAGACTTTCTGAAACCTTCCAATCAAAAATGATGAAAACCATTTCAGCATAGCGGAGTGAAATCCGAATTGCTTTAGCTTTCTTATCAGAAGTACATGGTTTACAGAGTCGAATGCTTTACTAAAATCCGTATATACAGCGTCAACTTGACATCCGCCTTCAACAGTATTTATAACAAAAGATGTGAAATGGACCAGATTAGATGTTGTCGAACGACCCGAAACAAAACCATGTTGAAACTCTGATATGTTGCCCTTAATATGAAAATTTATTTTGTTTTTGACTATACAATCAAAAAGCTTTGGTATAGCAGAAAGTTTGCAAATACCTCTATAGTTTTCTACGTCATTTTTAGAGCCAGATTTAAATATCGGCACCAAAAATGAGACCTTCCAGTCATCCAGGAATGAACCAGATGCTAGTGATAAATTAAATATCATAAGTAGGGGTTTGCAAATAGAGCTGCAACATTTTTTTAAAATTATTGCAGGAATGCCATCAGCGCCAGGTTTAGGATTAGGTTTTAGGCTACAGACAGCAGACTCAATATCTTGAATCTCTAGTGCTAGTTGGCCAAAGTCAATTTTAGGAAATGAATATGATTCCGGCAAATTAGGTATAAAAGATTTCGAAAAAACCGATTTAAAGAATTGAGCAAATAGTTCGACAGAGTCCTTAGTGTCATTAGACACATTACTTTTATAAAACATTTCTTTAGGCAAACATTTCGAGCGCCTTTTTTGATTTATAAAAGACCAAAACGACTTCGAATCTCGTTTCAAATTGTTTTCAACATTGATAATGAAAATGTTAGGCAAAAATGTATTTAAGCAAGTAAAATCGTTCCTTAGTTTGCTAAAAATCACTTTATCCGTACTGCTTCCCGATTTTTTAAATTGCTTGTAAGCTTTGTTTTTTAAGTTTCTTAAGTGCAAGAGTGTCTATTATACCAAGGGGGGGTTAGATCTACATTTCCTCACGGAGCATGAAACAAACATGGAAAAGCCGGCCCTAAGTAGAGAAATAAAGTTATTATATATATCAAGTAGACAAAGATTTTCAAATTCCGTATCCCAGTTGAAAGAGTTGAGATACTCATTAAGACCGACAAAGTTACATTTAGAAAAATTAAGAGAGCTTACTGAACACGGTTTAACTTTAACATATGAATACAAATCAATTTCCAACATAATTTGTTTATGATAAACTGAGTTATTTAGAAGTGGAAATGGCGCTTCAGAAACATTAGCTTTGACTTCATTAACGTTAATAAAAACAAGATCTAATAATCGATTCTGCGAATTCATATCAACTTGTGGCACAAAAAGTGTTGCGCTTGCTATTTCAATATTTCTTTTGTCTTTTGTTAGAAATGAGCGCTTATTTGATCGATGCGTCCCTAATTCAATAGATTTTTTTTTTTTTGTTTGGAGGTTCGCTGGAAGGGAAAATCTTCGAAAGACATTCGGGATGACGAAAATCAGTCCCCCAGGTTTTCTTAGATGGGTGTTCAAGTCCCTCATCGAGGGATGCTTTAACCCATCTAAGAAAACCTCACTGGGGGACTGACTTTCGTCATCCCGAATGTGATTGCACCTAGTTGTTCAACTAATCGGCAATTTATTTTTGAATTGTTTGAACATTTTAAAACTAAAATCCACCGGTTGTCGAATTTCTGAACTTTTTTGGTAGAAAATATAACCTAATTTCTATTCTTAGCTAATTTTTATAGATCAAGATCCTGATTATATTGTCCGTATTTATTAATTCGGTTATTTCTAAGCTAACGTGGTTGAGAAGCCTACGTCTGTGTATTTGAACAACCCTTTTGATCTCGTCTTCAACCATTTCAATATTTAGATCTCTATGTAGATGCATTGACTATTTTCTTAAGTACATACTTTATTTTGGAAAACCTGAATTTTTTGTAAATTTGCTTGGCATGTGCATGCTCACAACTGGAGCCCATAGGTCCATACTCGTTTCAGAATTTGCTTGTATAGCAATAACTTATTGTATTTAGTTGGACAGGGATGAATATCCAATACATTTTACTGTATCGCATGTTCAACTCATCTTTTCTTTTCTTTGCATGCGCTTTCCAACGCAGTTTAGCGTCTAGAGTCATGCCTAGATATTTGGCTGTATATTTGAATATTCCACTACATTCTTGTTGATGTATATTGGAATGTGTGTCACGTTTTTATACGTAAAATAATATGGACTGACTTAAGGTCATATAATCTAATCTGCCATTTTTTAGGCCATTCTGAAATACTGTTTATCGCCATGTGAAGCTTTTTTTTTGTCGCTATTTCGACAGTTGCTCCCTTAGCAAGTACAGCAGTGTCATCTGCAAATGTTGCTCTTGTGGTTTCTCCACTAACAGGCAGATCGCTGGTGAATAAAAGGTAAAGCACTGGACCTAGAATACCGCCTTGAGGTACACCAGCTTTAATTTCTCTTAATGTTGAGTACTCTGTCTCTTGTTTAATTCTGAAGAACCGATCTGATATGTATGACTCCAGAACTGTCGAATACTGCTTCGGCAGTTGCCTTTATTGTAGTTTATGGATGATTCCTTTATGCCAGACTTTATCGAAAGCTTGTGCTATATCAAGAAATATTGTAGAGCGCACTTTTTTCTCTTCAAATGCTTTTTCGATTTTATCTGTGATTCTATGCACCTGATCAAGTGTAGAGTTCTTATTTCTAAATCCAAATTGGTGAATTGGGATTAGCGTTTTGTCATCAATTATTTTTTGCAGACGTTTTACCAGCAGTTTTTCAAACACCTTGGACAACATTGGTAGTATTGAATTCAATAGATTAAAAAGTGCCTTTCTGGCCGTTTGTATTAAGTTGCTTTGCATGCCTTCAAGTCTGAAACTATCCATATAAATGCTGGTGTTCCCCGTGGCTCTATTTTTTCTCCCAGTCTTTTCCTACAAAACTCCGAACTGCATTTCTCTTCCTCAAAACTGCTAGGAGTGCCCATCAGTTCGGTTACTTTGAAGCCTATTTAAGTCAGTTAAGGTTACAAATTATTGTTATTGTTACTCAGAGTCGCCTTTAAGCTAAATGGGGTAGGACTTCACGATGAAACCCCTCTGGGCTTCGTACTGCATAAATTAATAAAATTGATTTTTTCTGTTGGTTGGATTCCAGAACTAATTCGAGGTAGCAAAAATATTCTAAGCCTGATAAAAGAGGAAAAGAGAAAAGTTCCGAATAGTTGGTCAATTAGCGTCATTGATGGGACTTCTACCACTTAAGTGGTATTTCTACGACCTTTTTACACTTTCGGAAATTCTACCAACCTGAACTCGAAATCTACCACCTTTTACTCATCGCTATTCGCTAATAATATTTGTTTTCCATCATTTGAATTGAAAATTGTACCTATACCTATACTCGCCTTACTTTTACCCATACACACTCAGCTATCAGTATTTTTCTATTTTTCTCTGAGAATTGCATCAGCTTCCAGAGTTTTGCTGTGTCTTGACTTTTTGTGTTTAATGATGAGTTGAATCCATGGCGTTTTTTCTGTAGTTAATTTTTATATTGATGCGTTTACCTCACAAGCTTTTAATCTTTAAATAACATCAAGAGCTATAGAAATTGAAAAAGCATACATTCTTGGTTCCTACAACAAATAAAGAGGAAAATTTAACTTAAGATGATCTTAGCTGCCATGGAACTTCTGGGGAACGGGGAAGATCTTAAATCCCCTGAGTTAAAAATGCTTCAAAATATAAATTCACAGACAGTTGCCATACGAAGTAATAATTTTGTTTGTGTCATTTTTAAAGATTATTGAAATTAATAATAAGAAATGACTGATTTATGTGTATTTGATTTACCTGTTTTTGTTTTCTTTTTATTATTACTATTTAATTGGTATAAATAAGTGAATTATTTAGCATGGCAATTTTTTTTTTCTATCACCTTTTTTTAAGGCTGATTAGCGTGCCTTAATTTCTGTAGTGCGCAGCAAGATGTACGACCCTTGACACCTGCTCTCTTCTTGGATTTCCATTCGACCATCACCGTCGGTGTACCTGAAGATCTCAAAGGAATACGTGTTTCATAGATACGTCCGAGAGTAGAACTTTCGAGCTTCTCAATTAGCCGTTTGGACTCGGCATAAATTTTGTAGATCCCCTCCACTCGTTCCAAAAATTAAATACAAAACGAATGATTCTGAGAACGGACCTGTTGCGCCAACTATTTTTTTAATTTTATTTATTTTTATATTTGAGATGCGTCGCCAAGAGTACACAAAAAAACTGTGCAGGCGCTGGATAGTATTTTCAACTATCGCTCAATTCATCACCCCAAAGGTAGGTGCGTCTATTTTACTAAGTACGAATCTGACACGATGTGGTATAAGTTTCCACCCGTGTATAGCCACACCCAGTATGTGATCTGTAGTTTGTGCAATTGAAGCTGAAATTGCCTTCTTCAGGTGAAGCAGCATTTTTCTACCGATGGTTGAAAAACCACCAAATCACTCTCTGTGCAAGACTATCACTTCAATTTAACCGAAAATCGTTAAGCACACATTCCACCATCACGAAACAGATGGCATACCCGCACAGGTGTACAAGTTTAAGTATTAGATAAACACCTCCGCTGTGTCTGCCATTCAGAGTCCCCTCATGCAACAAATCATGCCACTGAATGTGACACACTTAAATTTGCTTAACTTTCAGCAGCGTCGTGACTGTTGGCACGTCACAATCTGCATACTCTGCAGCACTTCTTGGCCCAGCACTTAACCTTATTTCCATCACAGTTACATGCTGAAGTTGGTCCTCTTGTTGTTTCGGTGCGCGCAGCAGTAATCCAAGTCGTAGTCGTTGGCATTGCCTTAAATAGAACACCGTAATTAAATGGATGCAGACTCTTTTATCCTTAACTTTGTTTAAATTGCATTCACAAGTGCTGACGTGTCGGTCGTCGTCAGGCGGGTGGTGCTGGTAGCCTTCTTACCCCCTTGCACCCTATTTAATTAGTTCTGACTCAGATGAAGCTGCATAATGCCACATACCATTCCGACGAATGGCTCTTACTACAGAGCACGCATACTACATTTGCATACATTTTTTCCTTTGCCGTTTGGTCTTCTTCTCCCATATTCCGCATTTGCAGAAACAAAACAAAGGCGAATCCTTTTCCATTTATGACTGCGCGTATTGCTGAGGTTTTCTACCCTAATTGCTTTCTTTCATCTTGGTGCTCCCCACCAGTACATTCGCGCTCCGTGTAACCCCAAAGCAGGTTATTTTTAAACCCACCCCCTCCCCCCTCCAACATGTACACATGAGCATAAGTAGCTACAAGTTTGAAGGTAGGTGTTTCTGGGTGCATACGTTTTGAGGTCAATAGTATTTCCTAAAAACCGTTCAAAATGTCGAGCAGGTTTTGTTCCTTATTTTTTATTTGGCTTGCTTGTAGCGGCTTCATTTGTATTTCGTGTTTTGAATTGGATGTTCAGGATGTGAAATCGCCTGCGGCGTATTGTGCGCTCACAGGTGACAGGCAATTTCACATTTGAACGAGTTCACGTGAGAGCCTCTGTGGGGGGCTAAGTGTATTTGCCATGAAACGAAAAACCTTCTTGGTTATAGCAGTGCAAGAAAGTGCTTTTAAACGGCTTCAACGACGGCGGAATAAAGTACATACATGTACGTTGGTCCTGGGGGCTTCATTTGAAAAAGTTTTAAAAGGCGATTGAGGTGGGCAAAAATGCGGACGCGACTTGCATTTTTGAATGAAATGTGATTTCCTCCATTAGGTTTTGAGTGGTGAAAATGCATTTAGACGAGGACTTAGCATGCAGTGAGGAAGCCTTTCGAGCCAATCTGTAGATGGGTGTAAAGGCTGGCAACTATAGAAACTAAAGTTCTCTTTTGGTTGCATGGGACGTATAGTGGCAATGGGTCTGGTGAACTCATCTGGCAATGCCGAGGGATAGGAAGGTTTTAATGTGATGGTAGACAGTTTGTCTTATTTCTTGTATGATTTTTTTTTATTTTGGTAAGCGCAGTGGTCAATGTTGCCGCAGTTTTTTTTAAAGTGTAACAAATTTTTGAAAAATGTGTAACAAATGGAAAAAAATGTAACAAACTGAAAAAAATTTTAATAATAAAAACATCGTTTTTAAACTCAAAAAAATCTTTATTAGGAACTCTTTATCACATTTCGAAGTAGATTTCAATTTCTATTTCACAAGCTTTATTTACCACGTGTTACTTGCAATTCTGTTGCAAGCAATAGAAACTCGAAAGGATTCCGCAATTTGGAGAGTTGCTTTGGCAAACTCTCAAATTTTCCTGAGGAACATTTATTTAATTTAATTCATTTTTTTTGTTACAATTTACTTACGTTTAGTTTTTTTTCTATTTCTTATATTTTATTTCGATACTTAATATACTTAATTTTGTGCTAATTAGCGATTTATTTGCCGATTGAAAATCCAAAGGCGGCAAAGGAAGAAAGGAAAAAGCAACGTGGCGATGTGATTGACACTTCTAAAACGTCATTGTTACATTTTTTTTTTTTTTTTTTATTATTATTAGCGACAAATGCTGCCAACTCCTACTTGACCGGTCCGGCCAAGTTCGCTTACACCACGCGATGTAGAACATTGTCAACGGCGACTCGGCGATACAGAAAAATATTGTTGTATTTTCTCGTTCCCTCCCATTCCCATTCCCACTTGCAGTTTGACGTTTTGCATAACTTGTGCTCTGTGTAAACAAACAAATACATTGACGGAAATTGAAAGTATGTTCAAAAGAAAAAAGTGCTGCCATACATATGTATCTCGAAAACGGTCCAAACGATTGTAACAAAAATTAATTTCTAAGGTAATATGGTCATTTCTAACTTAATAGCAAACTCAGTTTTTCTATATATTATCGTTCAATTAATTTTTGAAAAAAGTCATCTTTTAAAACTTAGTTTTCTTTAGTTTACTTGAAAACGGCAAAAACATTTTTAACCAAAATGCAAACTTAGAGTAAAATTGATGTTTTCAAAATTATTTCGTCCATAATTTTCAATTCGAATCACCGAAAACGCTAATTTAAAAATCTGCTCATATCTCGAAAACCCCATTTTCGATTTCGATAAAACTTGAAAAACCAAGTAATGCTTACATCCCAAACAATAACTTGTACTCGGTTTTCAGCTAAATATTTAAGCAATAGTATTTTTCAAACTAAACATGGCAACATTTATTACTTTTTTGTCTGCCAAATTTTACAAAAACGACTGTAACGATTTTGATCAAAAGGCATATTAAAGATACTATAAGTATTCTAAATAAGATCCCGTACTTAGTTTTTCCAAAAAAATTCGAATTCCAATTCTCAAAAATGGGTACCCAAATCTCGATCTGTGTTCACATTTGCACGGTATATTTTTGAGATAATTACAATGGCGCCCACTTCTTTTTAGCTAATATTTAACTGTATTGAATATTCACCCTTAAAATAAATCCAACAACATTATACAATCAGGCAACTCCCAACTCATTTGCACCAAAAATGTTAATGAACGAGAATGTTACGTTCCACCCAGCCGTGCATTTTATTTTATGGGTGGATGTGACCAAGCTAAAGATATGGAAGGGAAAACGATGACGTGCGATTAGTTTCGTGACACCGCTTATGTTAAGGGCTTTCACCAACATCGAGTGGAGCGGGGTAATACCCAAGGAAGTCATCGGAATGTGAGTGGCCACAGTCAGGCGGCATTTTCCATCTTTCAACTAAAGGGTCCGCCATCTAACTTTTTTTTTCAACTAGTGCTTATTTCGCGAATGGTAACACTTAGCTCATGTCTGATTTGACAGATAATTAGTTTTATCCTTCCGCTGAAGGAATATGGTTGTGTATACGCTTGAACAACGCTGGGAAATATTGCGACATTACTTTGAAAATCATGATAATGTTGCAGAATGTGTGCGAAAATTGCGTACGGAATTTGGAAGAAGAGAAGCACCGTCAGCTCCGTATGTTCATTATCTTGTGAAAAAAGTGAAAGAAACTGGCATCCTCATCGATAAACCAAAGCGTGAAAAGCCGAAAACAGTGCGTACACCCGAGAAAATTGCGGAATTTGGTCCATAGGCATAATTGGGCCATTTTTCTTCGAAAATGAGCAAGGAGTGGCCGTTACAGTCAATGGCGATCGTTATCGGGCCATGTTGAACGATTTTTTGTTCACAAAAATTGAAGAGGAGGATATTGGCAACATTTGGTTTCAACAGGACGGCGCTACGTGCCACACAGCCGAAGCTACACTCGATGTTTTGCGCCCTGTTTTTGAAGATCGCATTATCAGCCGCAGAGCTGATGTCGTTTGGCCACCTCGGAGCTGCGATTTGACACCGTTGGACTATTATTTGTGGGGTGCCGTAAAAGATAAGTGTTACGCCGACAAGCCAGAGACAATTGACGCTTTAAATGACAATATTCGTGAAGCCATTGGCGAAATACAGCTGCACACAATCGATAATGTGCTTAAAAATTGGACCGATCGTGTAGGCTACTGCATGGCCAGCCGAGGCAGCCATTTGAATGAAATTATTTTCCATTATTAACCGGAAGGATTGTACTTTCAAATAAAAAAAGAAATTTGAGAAAATATTCAGTAGTTATTTTTTATAGCATTTTCAAAAAAAAAAAGTTATTTGGCGGACCCTGTATTTACATTTAGATGAGAATACGGATTCTGAACTTCTCGCACCTCTTTCAATACCAGATAGCAACACCTCTTCTGTTGGCATGAAAATACGTAACACACTTTCAGCGCAGAAAGAGCAAAAAAAAACCCACCCGACGTTACGGTACGGCGGAAGTTTCGTTACAAGATGCTGCCATTTAGGAAGAAACACATAGCGAGTCGAGGGCAACGCTCTTCGACTCTGTACTCCAGAGGACCAGTGACGTTTATTCAAAGGTGCGCAGGTGTTCTCTGCACACCCTAACCAAATTCATTATTATAATGCACTGAGCTTAAGTTCATTATGAAACTCATTTCTGTTTCTTTGCAATAAATTATGTATTAACTAACCAGTATTTGTAAATTAATACTTCAAATCAACATGTTGAAATAATTGTATCGAACCAAAATCCAAATCTCCCTGTATCAATAATTCCAATTCACAGTCAAAGTGACTTGGTTGTAATGAAACTCACCCATCGGGGTGTTCATCTCGCTTTAGAGCACCGTGGACAGGCAAAATAGCATACAAAAAACAAGACAAAATAAAAAATAAAAAACCCTTTTTGCCTCATAAATCTACCTGGCTTGGTGTTCTCCTGCATCAAGCGCACTTCTTTCCATTTTGCTTCGCACTTCTTGTGTTTCATTTTCGTTTTTGTTCCACCATGAAAAACATAGAGTTGTTGTGCTTGTGCGGTGTGCCTACAAGCAAAACACAAGATCATGCAAGGTACAACATACAACTATAACTATACTATAGCAGCCAGAGCCGGAGTCCCATTCAAATCCTAGTGCTTCGTTCTCCTGTGGTGCGCTATGCTTTGCAGAACCTGGAATTTTATATAATTATTCATTCCCATTCTGGTCCGCTGAGTGTATAAATATGGAATAGAATATAGAGGTCGGTTGCAGCAACTGAAAAAAAATATGAATAGGTATTCGAATACATATTTTAAAATTGCAACTGCTTTAATTGAAAAGCTACTTGCGAAACCATTTTCACAGCTGTTCGGCTGATAAATTGGAAATATGTAATTTATTATATTAGGCCAACACTAGCTTCTCCAAATTTTAATATATCTTTATTAGGAACTTTCATGAAAAAAATTTTGAATTCAAGCTTTGGTTGCGTGGTTGCCATTCTAAATATAAGCAAAGTTTTCTGTTGGCCTTACTTTCTTTTTTTAAATTATCTGATCGTTTTAGAGTTGCTGTAAATAAGCACATTGTTTCCCAATAGAAAAAGGAAAAAACAAATATAAGTTTACCTACAAAAAAACTTAGTTAGGATATCGTTGTCTATCACGTCCTCGTATAGGGTCCTGGAATAGGACAAAAAATACACTATCTTACTACGGTGGAAAATATAGTGAACACCCTACTGAAAGCACCACGGCACGTCACTGCAGAGGACATTACAGAGGAGGCGATAAATCTAATTTCCGCTGTTGGCGCACTCAGCTGGAAACCAACATATTTATGTAACCTATTTGAACATATTTATAACCGCGGTCAGTGTGTATGAATTTCTGCTAAGATGTCATAAGTAAAAAACAAAAGCTGTCTGTATATTACTTGAGAGTGTGTGAAAATTAAATTTACGAGTATCAATCTCTAATATCGGACTAACCAGAACGATATTCTGTCACTGCAAACAAGCGCAAGCAAACATTTGCAAGCATTCACTGTGTGTATACAATAATAAGTGCGCATACATACATAATGCCATAAATTCCATTATAGTCTCTCTCTTTTTATTGGCACAAAATCTAAGCACTCACTTAGATGCTAAAGCAAACAAATTGCCCCCCAGCTTGGTAGGGGACCCGAAGCCGACATGCCAAAGTATAGTGCCTCCAGTCCATCTCCTGTCACCTCTTTTTGGTTGGGGTTGGGCATATTTTATAGACATTTTGCCATGGGAGGAGGAAGTCTGCTTGTGTACTGATTTAAGCGCATCTCTACGAGGATATTATTGGCTTGGATTGTCCTAATGGGTATATCTACATCCTACCTACATGTGTGCTGCTTGACAATATTATGCTTTTTGTTATTGCAGGTCATATTGTGTTTGTATTTTCAAACGAATTGCATAGGTAGTTCAAAACAAGTACACAAAAACACAACAAATTATATCGGAAAAGCACTCCACAGTAAATTGTTGCGTATAGTTTATGTTATTTTGCCGAAATAAATCGACTGTAAAATTCGGCAGGATTTATAGCGCACGAAGACCCTTCAAATCCATCCACTTGTGCCGCATTGAATTGGAGCATCTGTGACGCATATCCCCGCAAATTTAAATGTGCAGTTAGCGATTTGTGCCAGTTGAAATGGCAAATTAAATTTCCGTTGACCGATTATACAGATAAATAAATTGTATAAGTAACTATTTGAAAATCTATTTGGTTTTGAGCCAAATTGAAAATTGTACGAGTTCACGGAACGGTGTGAAGTGGATTGCTAATGAGCCGAATACATGAATGGGCGTTCAATAATTAAATACAATTGGATAGATGGCCTTGCCAGCGTTATAGTGAAGAAGACAAACTCCCTTTTTGTTTGGAAACAGAAATAAAAATGTCTCTATCGGGAAAGTCGAACCTTCATAGTCCTTCAAACAAAAAATTGTTCTCCAGAAAGTTTTTTTTTTCTTTTTGTTATTGAAAGACACAATGGGGCTAGAAACCCAGAGTAGTGTGGGACTCTAACCGCACTAAAAACACCTTCTTAATCATGACCAATCAAAGAAAGATCGACAAATGATTTTATTTTCAACGTTCAGTTGCGTTTGAGAAGGTATTACCCTTTAAATACGGGTTCTCATATTTTTTAGATTATAAGTTCGTGAGGCTTAGTTCTTCTTAATCTACGAGTATTATATCGTACATCTAAGACGTCTATTATTTCAGGATTAATATGCATCTGCAGACGGTCATTGTGACGAATTGCGTACTTTTTAATTACTTCCGTTACAAGATCAATCTGCAAATCACGATGCAAGTAATTATTTCTAATATACCACGGGACATTTACATATTCCCCGAAGGACTTTATTGTTTTGGAATGTTTGTATTATTTGTACGTTTGTTTTCTTTGTGCAACCCCATAATTGGATACCATACGTCCAAACAGGTTTTAGTATCTGATTATATATTAAAATTTTATTCTCAGTGGACATTTCAGAGTTATGTCCTAGCAACCAATACAGTTTTCTATACCTAATATTTAACTCTTCTACTTTCTTTTTCACATGTTCCTTCCATTTCATGCATCTAGATTCATACCCAGATACTTAGCTGTGTTAGAATAAGGAACTACTTGGTTATTAATAACCACAGGAGCGTTGGTTATTTTTTTATTTGTAAAATTGATATGAGTGGACTTTGACGCATTAAGTCTAATTCGCCATCGTTGGGCCCAATCACATATCTCGTTAACAGAATTTTGTAGCTTTTCTGTGGATTAAGTCACGCATCCATCAGTTGATAGAAGAGCAGTGTCATCTGCGAATGTAGCTACAGGGTTGGTCCCAGAACACTTCCCTGTGGAACTCCTGCTTGTAATTCTTTGAGTTCAGAATACGCTGAACCATAGCGAACTCTAAAGAATCTGTTTGCAATATAAGATTTAAGTATCTCATAGTATTGTCTTGGTAGATCCCTATGAAGTTTATACTCTAAGCCAGACCTTATCAAAATCCTGAGCAACGTCTAAAAATAGTGTAGAGCGAACTTTCTTTTCTTCTAATGATTTTTCTATAATATTTGTTATACGATGTACTTGATCTATTGTCGAGTGTTTATTTCTAAACCCAAACTGGTGGGTGGGAATAAGCCTTCTTTGATCTATTATTCTGTCTAGTCTTTTAAGAAGCAGTTTCTTAAAAAGGTTTGATAATACAGGTAAAAGTGAGATTGGCCTGTATGAGGTGACTTCTGATGGAGGTTTACCTTGTTTAGGTAGAACTATAATTTCTGCTATCTTCCAATGATATGGAACATATCTTAGCTTAAAACAAGCATTAATTAAAAGCTTAAGTTTAACCAAAGCTATGAAGGGTAGTTCCTTCAGAATTTGGGCGGTTATAAGATCATAACCTGGCGATTTTCTATTAGAGAGCTTATGAATACATGTGCTGATCTCTTTAAGTGAAACGTAAGTGATTACGTCTTCTTCTATCCTATCAAAGAATTCAAGGCGTTCGTTTGCCACACTATAGGTGGAAAAGGTTTAAAAACATTTGTTAAATGTTCCGAAAATAGTTTGACCTTTTCTTTTGGGTCGCCGATCCATTTCCCATCAGATGTTTTTAACGGGGGATCTTGCGTTTGAGGTCTTTTTAAATATTTGGCAGCCTTCCAAAGCGAGTAGTCTGTGACTTTGTCAGCAGTTAAATTACAAAGATATTTAGTAAGAGTTCTGTTTTTAAACTCACTGATACTTTTTTTAAGTTTATTGTTAAGTCTATTGAATATAGTTTTATCGCCGGGATATCTTGTCATTTGCCATTTTCTCCGGGCTCTTCTCTTTTCTAATATTAGTTCCCTAATTGCTGTGGGGTATTTTACCGATGCTTGTTTACGTTGCTGGATAGTTGGTGTACTATCTTCTGCCGCCTGTTGTATATCGGCAATGAATTCTTCCACTTCGATGTCAATATGCCTTGTTGTGGCCAGTGGAGCTCTAAGGTTTATAAAACCTTCGAGTATTTTTTTTTAAATTACACCAGTTTGTTCTTTTGCTGGTAAGTCTTTCATTGCTTATCTGCTCTACTGACATGCCATTGACAGTTAGGATTACAGGTGTATGATCCGACGACAAATCATCACTGTTTTCAACTCTTACTTCTTTTCTATTGATTCCTTTCGTTATGAAGAAGTCAATAAGGTCTGGTATTTTTGCTGGGTCTGATGGCCAATAAGTAGGTGTTACGATAGCAGGAACTTTATTTTACTTTATTTTGTTTACAAGGTGGACTGTATCGTTTGTGTTTCCGCACTGAGGATCCGGAGTCGAGTGACTGCCCACCGAAGTGCCATGTCCCTCGTCGATTTGGTTTGTTGCCATGAAAACGTCTGTGCTGGTCGTCGGTCGCAACCACCGCTACCCAGCCAGTGTTATTGTTAGGTGTTTTTTATTATGCTCAAATGATCTATATAGATCATTGATTTCCACGGTTTACAACAACAGAACGTGATCCAACTGTTGTTGTAAACCATGGAAATCCATGATCTATATAGATCATTTGAGCATAATAAAAAAGGCCTGTTGTTGGCTTCGCTCCCGTGTGCTGGTTGTCGGTCGCAACCACCGCTGCTCAGCCCGTGTTGTTGTTCATCGCTGGTGCTGCATCTGCTCTCGTCGATGGTGCTTGGTCTCGCGCTTCGTCTGTTCGGTGATTGCCGGTCGCAACCACCGCTAGTCGAACGATGGAATTTTCCATCGGTCAGCTGCTGTTGGTAGAAAAAATGCTCGCTGGTACGTGATCATGTAATCCTGGGAATGCCTTATGTTGTTGTAGACAGTAGGCGATCCAGTCGAAATAAAGTTACAATTAAAATTTTGCCCTGCTTTGTAAAGCTTCCTGCCTTTCGTCGTTACTAATCTGGACCCCCAATAGGTGTGTTTTGCATTGAAGTCACCTCCAATGATAAAGTTAGTACCTAGAGCTCGGAAAAGGTCGTTAAGATCTTCCTCTGCAAGCGAATGTCTAGGTGGACAGTATATAGCAGCTATGTTAAATTGCTTGCTTTTAGTCGCAATGTTTATTATCGCTACTTGCATGGTTTGTTTTCCTATTTTGGGCATTTCATAGGGTTTTAAAATACTTTTTACAATTTGTGGGTTTCAGAAATCAGGCAGACGTCAATGTCTTCATTGCGTAGAAATACCTGAAATTCAGAGATGTGTTGGTGTAAACCATTTGCATTCCAGGTTGCGACTTTTAGGTTTTCAATCATTGTTATTTTGTTGATTTTTTCCTTTGGAAACTCCTTTGCTCAGTAGCTTAATAACTTTATCTTGATTATCCAATCTTTGAATAATAGTAGAAAGCATTTCCTTTACTGATGTTTCTTCTTCTTTACGTGTATTTTTCACAATTTGGGAATATGATTTGTTATTCACAACTGGTGTGTTTGTTTTTGTCGCAATTGGTATCTATTTTGTCGACTTTGCTGTTTTCGACATTTACCTGTTTCTTGTTTGTATTTTTAAGAGGGTTCTGTTGGTGTTTGGCAGTACCTCTCTTTTTCTTTTCTTGATATTCTTTTGCTGCCGGACAGCCTCTATAATTTGCTGGGTGGTTTCCATGACAGTTGATGTATTTTACTTTCTCATCTTTTTTTTTTGTGGACAACTATTTGTTGGATGTTTTCCTTCACATTTATTGGATTTTCTTCGAAGAGGTACAATCTTAACCATTATTGATTTAATAGCGTATACCTTTTCAATATCTTCATGATTGTGAAAGGAGAGCATAAAAAGGGGTAATTTTATATTTCTTGTAGTTTTTTCCCCTTCATTATCTGATGTTTTTTCTTTTTTAAATAAGTTTTTGGCTTCTATAATTTTAAATTTTTTATTAGTCAAGTCTTCGACAATATCATGTTCATCACACGAGAAGTGAAGACCTCTGACGACTACTCTAATTGGTCTAGTAGCCTTATTTTCATATGTGTGCCATTGCAACTTCATTTTTGTTAGCTCATCAGTGATATATCTATAAGTGTCACTGTCATCAACATTTATTTTCCAATTGTTGTTGTTATATGACGTGAGCTTGCACGTTTTCTGAGATTTTTGCTCAATAATACTTTTTTAGCTCACCAAATCTGTCTACACCAGAGATCATTGGTGGTGGTAACGGCTGCCTTTTCAAGCCAATGGTTGTCTTTTCAGTCCCTTTATCTTTCGTCTTAGCTTGCAAATTTGCATGTTTTGGCGTAGCCACATTGTCAAAGATTCTGGCAGATGTTTCAGGACTTTCTCCTGCCTTTCGTTTCTTCGTTGGTCTTTTACTTTTAGTCAGATGTCTTTCTGTCTCTAGAGCAAGCTCCTCTTCGTCACTGAGGTATTCCTTTTGTTTATCTTGCTGAACTGATTGGAATGGTTGGGCAGTATTGTCCAAAAGGCTAACCTTTTTTTCAAGTTCTTTTATCTGCTTTTGCAAGCTTAAGACAATTTCTTCAAGATTTTTCCTTGCTTAAAGTTCAGCTTGCCATTCAGTGTAGTAGCTGCTTGCATTTAATTTCGCTTGTGAATCTGTTTTACGTTCACTTTCAGCTATTTATATTGGTTTCATTTCCACATTTTACTTTTTGAATGTTCGGAATGCTTACAATTTTAGCGCTATCTCCAGAAAGTGAGTTTCAAATTTGATAGCCAAAAGAATTCTGAAAAGTTATTCTATTTATGACAAAGGTCGCCCAAGTGGACCCTTTATGACTCTGACTCTTCCGTCAACGACTCTTAATAAACAAAGGCAATCCCGATACAGGTAGAGGAGAGATTCAGGACTTTTTTTTAACCTCAATGACTTCTCCTTTGGTCTGCAAACTTGAAACGTTCTTCGCCACGGATGTGCCATACGAAATACTGATCATCCCTCAACGTGTTTCCAGCATTTCCGGCCGGACCTTATTTGACAGACTTTGCTATTCCCGAGGCTCGCTTTATTCATCTTTTCTTCGTTATGCTTGAACTTTGATTAAGGCAACCCGTCCCGCACTACGAGACGTCAGCCACATGAGACGCCAGCAGCAGTTCAGAGCGTAAATCACCAGAAATGCTTTGTCAAATATCTACACTTTCCCGATCATCTACTGTAATAGCTATCCCACCTACATAGCACCTACTAACCGTTGTTACTATTCAGTAAACAAAAATGCCTGTAAGTAGCAAATTTTTGTCAAAATGCCAAAAAAAAAACCACCACCACCAACGCGCCTCAACAAGTTTTACATTTTGACAAACAAGCTACCGGTTGCATGCTTCTGCTGCTCAAGAGCACAAGTCCATTCCATATTGTACCGTTCAAACGGGGAAAATGAATTTAATTCCCATTTTATGATTGTCGTAATTTTTGTTTTGCTCTTCGTTAGCCAATATTTATTGCACTTTTTATATGCGTGTCTGGATGTGAGCTTCAATTAAATTTAGAATTGATTAACGTCCATTTGAGTATTTAGTATATTTTTACAATGTACGTGGCATTGTAGCAGTAGAACATTCAGTTAATTGGATTTCTAATAATTGTTGCGCGGATTGTTAAACCAATTTGATTACATATACCATAACCGCACATTCGATTAAATATCATGATTGGATTTAATGAAAAAAGTAAGCGATTTGCAAAATGGCAGTGCAAAATTACTGTTTAGCCAGTAAGATATTTATAGCCTATTCCTGGAAACATCTCAAAAATATTTTAAGGTAAGCCGTAAGCAGCTGCTTCCAAGTCAGTTCTAGTTGTAGTTGTAATATATTTCTATTGTGAATGGGGACGTTCAAGAATCTTGTTTGGTACCTAAGTCGGATAGCTGGCTGACTTGAGGTGTCCCAGTTTTGATTGGTCGAGATCGGTCAGATGCAGCTATTTTAGTTGTCGTCTATGGGGATTATCCGGGCACATTTCGCTGGATGAGAACTATATATATAAAGGCACCTCCATTTTGAGAAATATCAATGCAAAGATTTACGTTGCGGATTTTTAGTTAAAATGCATAAACAGTTATAAGATATCCATTACAAATAAAACTAGACTGAATATTGTAATAAATTGTATAGGTACTTATTCTTCGCTTCTTCTCCATAAAAAGCATTTTATAGCCGATTTTTAGTTTTGACATAGAACGTTTTGCTTATTAGTTTGGGATTATAATGAGAAACCCTGTTCTACGTCCAACTTAGAACATTATTACATTTAGTGATTATATGGACGCAAGCAGTTTTTCACTCTAATAAAACACATTTCGTACTACTTTTAACACAGCTTTCGTAGCCTTACCAAGCTTTATTTAAAACAAAATAACAATATAATAAAATGAAAGGTAACATAGCCTTGAAAGCTTTGATCTTAGATTCAGGTAATTCATTTCTTCTTAGAATCTCTTTTGGCAGTGGCATTTGCGAGATGTATTTATTATTTTTGCATGACTTTCTCGGTAACTTTTCGTACCTAAGGCTCACATATTGGATGTCATTATTGCATTTGGACTTGTAACCGATAATTAAATAGTTTTGCGTGAATTCCAATTCACTAATAAATGTGAATGGAACAGACTTAAAGTTAAAATATTTTGAACATTCTTGGTAATTTTTAAAATCAGTAGAAACCATTTGCATTATTAGTAATCTCGAATTTTTATATGAAATATTTAGTAAAATTCGTAATAAAGATACCGGAGAATAGTATTCCCTTTTTTTAAGTCGTCTCTCAATAACACTATGAACGGCATCGATTTCTTGTATACCAGAGTGTCCTGTTGTACTAAACTGAAGTGTTAGTTTGGAGATTTTTGAATGGGTATGTATGAAATGCATTAGAGCAAATGACATTATGGAATTCCTGTTTTGGGGAACACATGAGTCCGCCCACAGAATTATTTCTGTAAAGTGTGGATTATCGCCATTTTTTTTGTATGGAATTACATTGAACTAAAATGTCAATAAAGTATTATTAGTACAGAAAACTGAAACTTACAAAATAAACTGAGTACCAAGAAAATAATTGACACTGTCACTGGAGGACTCACAAGGAGACAAGATTTCGTCGAGATATTCTTCAAGATATTCTTCCTCGTCCATAGCTGTGTCTTGCATTGATTCAGAAAAACTCATAATACCAAATCTACAATATTATTACTGAATTAATATACCAATATCACAAAAATAAGACAATAATTGCACTTACCTGAATTCGAAAAACAAACAGACAAAATTTAAAAAGGCGCGAACGGTTTTGCAATTGCATTGAAGTGCAAAAATGTTCTATGCATAACAGCACTCTCAGTAATGTCAAAAATAAAAAAGTAAATCAAAAGTTGTATGTAGGACAAACATAGAACATTTTAAGTATTATTGCAAATCATTATATGTATTAATGTTCTATGTTAAAATGACTTTGAACAGTTTGTGCAAAAAAGTTCTAAGTCATTTGTATTGTTGGTATTTTGGCATGTTCTCGAATTCGATACGGTGTTCTATGTTTACATAGAACTTTATAGCTCTAGCGTTTGATCATAAATATCAAGAAGTTGTAAGTTTATTTCGGGTACAGAGCTGCCCCCTTATTATTTTTAGATTGAATTTTATACATTTCTGGTAGCCAATGAAACGTAGAACATTTTGGTATATGAAACTTTTTGTTTCATTTGCTTTGACATAGAACATTATAGTTGTCAGCCAGCGATTTGGCAGTTGAAAACACAATCAACTGCCAAGTGCCTTATGGCGTTTATTTTTTTGATTTACGTATGTACCTACCAACAGAACAAACTTTTACTACACGACAGAGCAAACATTCGAAACACATTCGGTGTCATGGAATCATGAACAATAAATATGATTCTAAGGAAGTAGTCAAGTTTGAGCTTATGTGCGATTACAAATTTTATATCTTGCTAATGATAGGATTAGTATTCAATTTGAAGCGTTTGACTGATCTCGATTCTGTTCATCTTTTGGCACTAGTTTAAGCCCACAAAAGCAGAAAAGGTCCGAATCAGAATAAGATCATGTCAGTCGCGAAACACATTTGCAATTTAATCGCACATTATGTTAAGCAATCCTCTATTTCGTGTGCTGACAAAATATCAGAAATTGAAAAACAGTTCAATTCAAAACAATTAATGTACCCAAATAGTATTCCCTGTTCAAAACAGTCAACTGAATTCGGAAATGTTTCGGTAATTTTCATACCTCTGGGCTTACCTACATCCATAATGCAATCTCCCCATATTTGGGTATTCTTCCTCAAAATGCACATCCAGCTATTCTGGTAACCAAAACCTCATAATCATAACATCACATAATATTATCCAGAGAATAAAGAGAACAAATGGAGCAGATTTTACGTCCAAAAACTGTGGACTGCAGCTAGTGCATTATGCTATGCATTTTTTATCGATTGCGAAGTCCTCTATTTAATGGAAATCATCCTTGCTAATGTTTTTATTACAAGAGAAATAGGAAGTGATTATATGGTGGAGAAGGTCCTTCCTTCCTGTTCATGAATATATGTATACACTTAGTAAACTTTATAAGTAATCAAACTGTCCAACTGCATACTCATACTGAAAATAAATATGTACATTCAGCATTTTCTTGGCAATTGGCCAAGAATCGTCGCCTGCATTTTGTTGAAAGTTGTTTTTATGTAGTTGTGTTTGGTTTCCAATGTGTTGATGGTATTCCGAAAAGAACAAAGGATATGGAATTGGTCTACGATAAGCATCCCACTATAATTGTGTTTTTTTTTAGGAAGAAGTGTATATTCTTGGGTTTTCCTTTTTAAGTAAGATATATTGTGCGGAACGGATAGAACAGGTCTTGTGTGCCCGATTAAAATGGTGTCTGAAATGCTAGCTTTATGTTGTTAAAAAATGGTAGACAAATTTATGAGTGTAGGTAACAACATCTCAAAAGATCCACCTTGTGCGCAAATTGAAAGCATTCCACCATGCTATCGGTATTTGGGCGTCGGAAAATGTAGGTGAAGAATAAAAGCAAATGTTGCACCGCCGAAATCAGATATAATTAATAAATGATAATTGTCGTATAGTATATACATTTATTTTTTACAACAAAAACTGTTGCGGCATTATCGGATTTCCTTTATATAAATGACAAATGCATTTTCCTTCGCAAATCTTACATCTTCAAGTCTTCATTTATTAGGTTCTAAGAAGACTGTACTGTGGCTGTGCTATCTATAGACCAACGATTTCATCAAAAAGAAATTTGGTGCCATGGGCCACCATGCAGTTTGGCACCATGCTTATTTCTTTTAAATATTCAGTGAACTGCGCTACCAACCCAGTCATCTTTAAAGCATTGAAAGGTTATACCCGCACCATCAATACTTTCTTACATACTCAGATGGTTCTTAAGTTTTGTCTCCTGCGTTTTGGAGGTGAGAGTAGAAGTTGAAAGTAAAAAACTAATTTGAGAACGCTTGTATTTTTGTATTACCGAAAGAATGCGATTGCCCAACCCCGGACAAGGTGACAAAATTGTTTTAAATTGTTGAAGTTTAACTTTTTAAGTGGAAAATGTAGGTATTTTATTTGAATTTCATTTGCTCTGTTCGCAAATCTTGCAGTTCATTCAAACAGATATATTGATACAATTATAAATTCTTCTTCTTCAAATTCTTTCATTTATAGCCATCCAATTGTCCTTTATCCAACTATACTGCTGGCTCCTCGCAAAGCCAAGTATCCTGCTGTCAAATCCGAAGGCAATGCTCGAACAGTCGCGTATTCTTCCGAATTGTGATAGTTGAGTTTTGTGTGGGGATCTGTGTACGGTGCGATAAGCCCAGATATATCCGAATACTTCTTGGCAGGTCGAAAGGATGGTGGTGGATTGAGAGTAGAATCTGAAAAAATATATATGTCAATTGTTGGTCAAAACAATTGGGATGGCTTATTACATGTAACAGCATCGTCTGGCCATGGAAGAGATTTTTCTGTAGCCAATATTTGCTTCAATGATTTCCAGATTCTTTTTTTCCCACCAGCTTGTACACAATTCAGCGTTGATTTTTTAAAACATGGTTTGTTTTCTTCAACCATCGTGTATGCTTTTATTTATAAACGTTCGTTTTAAATTGATCATAAACAAATCGAAAAACAATTTTGTGCTTTGACATTCATTCATGGTCCAAATTTGTCACAACTCGCAGTTGTCATCGTTCAGAAAACCAGGTGCAGAAGGGAGAAAGAGTTCAGCAAGTAAATAGAGAAATTAACGTTTTTTTCGATTTGGCTTTTCAGATTTTGATCTGAGATTTCAGATTTCTGCTGCCAAATCGAACATAAAATCCGAATTTTATTGGATCTTATGTGTATTCAGTGGGCCGCAAAAAAATGTTCTTTCACTTGCACTGGAAACCCATTTAAATTGATTTTTGCACATTTTTAACAACACATTTCGAAATAATTTAATATAAGGAATCGTTTCAATACTCGAAAAATTAATAGTTCAGTTAAAAAAGCAATCCTTCCAACGATAAACAATTCGTAGCCGCCAGCTGTGTGTCATACATATTGGTATTAATGAAAGTATGTGTGAAATCTGAGAAAAAATCTAGATTTCTTTCATATACTTTCACTAGTGCCAACGGATTTAATGCTCGATTTGGCAGCAGAAATCTGAAATCTCAAGTTTTGGTCGGCCATCTTGTTTACGTGGTAGAAATTATGTGAAAGCTATGCATGTTGATATTTTTATGGGGATGGCTTCTTTCATATAAAACAAAATGGCTTACGGAAGTGACGAACGGACAATTTTTTTAGTTTGTTCATACAACTGGTAGATAAATTAGTGGTTTAATTTTTTTTTTAATACTGTCACATGTTTTAAATCTATTATAGAAACGTTTTCAAGTGATTGCAGAAATGTATCTAGAATTATGGATAGAACACCAATGACACTTTAGGCATCTGAATTATGATATTATGCTCACGCCTTCATTAGCATTGACTATGTACAACCGTTCTACGTTTCGTGCAAAATGTGCGTGCGTGATGTTGTAAATGGAGTTTTAGAGAGAGGGTTCTTCAGTAAATCGACGAATCAGCCTAAAGTGGAGACACTTATACCACTTTTTCCTAATAAGACTGGAGCTTTTTATTGCGATCTCACTTTGCCTACTTTTTTTTACTTTTCGCTGAAATAGATGTTCAATAAAATGCGTCAAATAATAAATAATTACGAAACAAAAAAATTTCCGAACACATATTCTCTGTTGTGAATAGCTTTCATTTGATATTGTTTTCCAAACAAACACACCTCTTGCAATTTGCACTCAAAAATGTCGATTGTTCAATGGATGAGGAAGTCTCCCGTTTGTCAGCTGTTGTATTTGTTTTGGTTAATCTGCACACGTTATAAAACGATATAATATATTATATCGCATTCACAGTTCACACATAGTTATCGCCCAATTACACCCTCTTTGATGTGATTAGGAAACCACAAAATCAGTTTCGCGTTATGTCGTTGACAACACAATTCGTAAAGAATCTTCAAAGATTTCGTCTTGTTACCTTCGACGTTACCGATACTCTATTACGGTTCAAACGATCACCGGGTATTCAATATGCTGAAACAGCGGCTTCCTATGGCTACCCAAATCTCGATCAGCAAGAAATTCTGCAAAGCTTTCGCTCTGAATTCAAGTATATGTTGAAAAATTATCCAAACTACGGCAAAACCACGCCGAATATGGACTGGAATCAATGGTGGGTTCAACTGGTAACCAACGTCTTTACTTCCATTAACTCGGGAATCCCTGAGAAGGACATAGTAGTAATTGCCCACGAGCTTGTGCATATATATCGGACGGAAAAGTGTTGGCTGCACATAGACAAAAACAGTGAAACCGTCTCAAAAATGAAAGCTTCCGGAAAGACAGTTGGTGTTATCTCGAATTTTGACGCTAGTTTACCACAAATACTTCGCGCGATGAATTTAAATAAATTTGACTTTGTCATTACCGCCTATGACAGCGGCTTACTAAAACCAAACAGAGAGATTTTCGACTTGGCACTGGCCAACTGTAATGCCACCAACGATCAGGCCCTCCACATAGGCAATCTATACGATGCGGACTATATGGGCGCCAGGGCGGCTGGTTGGTCGAGTGTTCTAATTTCGCAAATGACTGACGAAGAGCTGCAAAAAAAGGACATAAACAAGGAGCACGTCTTCGAGAGCTTGGCGCAGCTTTTACACGCTCTGGAACACGACGACATTAAATGGCAATAGTAAACTAGAAGTATTTTAACACGTAACGTAACGAAAAATACTTGTGTTAACATTGATTTTATTTCAAAGTTTTAAACATACATACATATTAAATTATAGATATCTTTATTTATATAAAGTATACATTTATACATAATAATAATAGGTAACTAAATTCAGTTCATTTTCTTTTTGGATATTTTTGTTGTTTAATTATGTTTTGTTTGTTTGTTTTTATTTTGTCTTTCAGACATTTTAACATCTTTGTCTTGTTTCTGTTTTTCTTTGTGTTGTCTGTTCTTTGTGCCTTTAAGTAAAAAGAGCCACCTGTTTTTTGTTCTCAAATACAGTCGAAGGGTTCAAGTGAGTTTATCTAGATCAGATTTGTTTCGGGGTTTTGAATGTAATGGTTTCATTGATTCTTGGAAACAATGATTTATTTTGAGAGATAAGATGTGCAGGCGTTTGATTCATGCTATCATCGGACAAGGTATGGGAGGCATGCATTTTAATAGCAATAAATTATTTACCTATGCTCCTAACGTTCGGAAAAAATTTCATAAATTTATTTGTTGAGTGTGGGGGGAAAAATTCAGCAACGAATTTAATGTTGCCAGGAGCTTAAAATACAATTGCCGAGATCGCTATGAATAACAAGGCGCCATACCAACAAGTATTTGAGGTCAACGGAGCACAGATTGGACACATATTAAGTGGCACGCACAATTGGAGGGCGACCCAACGATTAGGTGTGCCTAACTGTAGTCAACTAGGTAGCTAGGCACCGATCTTGGTGTAGTTGCCGTAAAATTGTAAATGACATCTAAATTCTATATTGACCTGTTGCAAAAACTATGTTCTCATTTGTATTCCTTTTCTTTTCATGCACTATCTCTAGGAGCTATGTCATTCAATCACAGTTGGCCAAATGTCAGATGTATTTAAACCGTCAATACCGACCAGGAAGTTTAAAAATAAATATGTTTCTTGAACATTTGTTTACAATTTAAAACTATCGACTCTATAAGTCATTTTTAACCATCAAATTAAATTAACTGTAGGCCAATTACAATAGCTAATTATTTATGGAAAGTCTTACTATTGTGAGTTCATAAAAATTATATAGGCCACTAAAGTTATGTATGCTTCTCCTATTTCTTTAATATGCGTCTGAAAATACGAGCGTGCAAAAGTTTCATTCATTCCGTGGGCCGTTACAAAAACCTTTGCATTTCCCATTCACAATACAGAGACAAAATTATCAACATTTCGCTCTTCCTGTTGCATATAAATTGCATTATACGCAAAGATGGGTGTAAAAAACTGGGTCTAGGGTTATGAACGCACCTTTTGTGACAATTTTTTATTTATTTTCTACACAAGCTCTACATACATGTCTGATGTATAAAACTCATTATGTAATTCTTATACTAGTTTAACTCAAAAGTTTGTCAACCAAAAACAAATCATAAATATAGTCCCTGTATTTATTTGCCTTCATTTGGCAGAGAATGTTCTCATCGGTGTGTGGTCTTAAAAAGACAACTAAAAGACATAAATTGAAACTGATCTATACTAGAGCAAGGAATTCATTACCTTGAGCTCTATTTAAAGTATCTGGTAAGGATGTCTTTCGGCTGGAATGTTTGAACCAAAATGTAAGCATTAAAAATATGCTATCTCGAAACAAATCTCCACTCACTTAAACCCAAAATTAAAAATTAAGAAAGGTGTGTATTGAGAACTTACTAATACTCCTTTTTAAGATTCCTTGCCTTTGTATGCCGTCATCGACGTAGGCGGATTATTAAAATCAAATTGTGTATGAAACTCTGCCGACAGTTGACTGATGATGGCATCACTGTTAGCCTTCAGTTCTCTTTCGAGAGAATCGATATCTACCTCTTTACTTTCCAGCTTCATTTGTAGATCTGAATAGAAATCACAAAATAGAACTGGCTCATCAGTACCGGCCAGAGTACGGGTGCTGCAATACTGGCCACGATTTAGCAGCTCCTCGTTAGATGTTTTCGTATCAAAGAAACGTGCTCCAAGTGGGACCTGAGAAAGAAAGGCGACATTAAAATTTGCCTTTGGGGAGATATTTTCAATAATATCGATTAATGGAATGTGGTTTTCGGAAATATAAATTACTGAATACGCCATAATATACCAACGAACAACTAGTCTTAAGAGAAGCATCATACCTGTTGCTGAATCAACTTTTCATGGTTATGCATTATCAGATTCTTCATCGCTTTCAATCCGCTGACTTCGCTTTTTATGTACTCGGCGTAACTGAAACAATTCAATACCTCAATTATTACATTCCTAGGCTGCCAATCAACAAAAAACTTTACCTGTACATCTTGTTGGTCTTTCTGGTTAAATTTTCAACACAAGAGATAAAATTCTTTAATGGCAATGTGCGAGGAATGAAACTGGGATCCAATTTCTCGGCCATGTCAAAGTGCGTAAGAGATCGATTGAATTCGTGAATCATGGATAATGTGGTACCCAATGCAAAGTGATTCTCTGCCACCTCTGGCGCATGATCTACCGCGGCGGACAGTACCACCTCCGAGTCTCGTAACTTCCCAGCTCTATACAGAATAATACCCAAACTCAATAATGCAATGTCTTTAGCCTTTCGCGGTGCCAGCATCACTCCGCGTTTGGCACATTCAACAGCCTGTACACCATCACCCCGCATACGCCAGTAGTATGAGCTCAATGTATGATATTTCCACGATCCGGGATTATCTATTAAGCCGTCGATCAGAGTCTGAATGTATCGCCGGGATTTAAATTCCAAATCATTGCTCGCGAGTTCTTCCTCGGGTTCTATTTGTAAAGCATAGATGCCTCTTAAGCCGTCTAAATGATCATAGCAACATATACCAACATGCAGGTTGCTGTACTCCCAACAAAACGGATCAGTCTTTGGTACACCTATCACTGGTAGGGTGTGTGATTTCTTTTTAGCATTTTTTATGTTAATTCGTTTTAAATAGTCCTTGGTCAATTTGGTATAAGTAATTTGTTTTTCAATAACATAGTATTCAAGAGCACACTTGGCCTGGTCAATTATTTCCGAACCAAATTGTACGGAAAAGTTAATTTGCTCCGACATCAGTTCACGTTGCCGCAGCAGATCAAGGTATGTACTCTCAACGACGTCATGATACTTTATTTGATCCAGAAATGCAATCAGATTATTCGGCTCACGCATGTAAAATGGGGAATCAATCTGGAAAAATATATTTTTTTTTAGTTTATGGATTCGTGGTCAATTTCTATTTCTACTTGCCTTTTGGAGGATTTTTCCATTTTCATTGAGCACCCAATGGTTAATTGCAGCAATTGAAATTGCAATGTGGAAGAAGCAAACAACAATGAGTAAAATTCGTGATGCCATTTTGAAGTTAAATTCATAAAAGCATTAATTGAAGAAATAAACAAAACTTATGGAAGATAAATCGCGCTCAACCAGAATCGTCTGAAAAAATGCACACATCGTTTGTGGGGATGCAGTGGAGAGATAAATATTTTGACATATGACGGACTTGTTTGTTTATTGTTCGGCTGGCTGTTCTACTCAGTAGTCAGTACAACTCAAAAAGGCTTGTTCAAAATAGAATTCAAATTAAAATGGTTTCGTTAATTTTTTGTCATTTTACTATAATAACAAGAAGGCCCGTGCTCGCAAAAGTTCATAAAGAACATTTTTTATTTTTTATGATTGGCATCTGCAAAAATGAATCGATTTCATAGAAATAAGAATACAATAAGTTTTTTTAGTATTTCGTAGCTTACTATTTCCTTCAAATGTCGCTGAGAAGAGCATGTCGTTGCATTCTCGCATTAAATGCCTTAATACTTCGTCCATTCGCCACTCAACCATAGCGAAAAAAATGTAGAAGTGTCAAAATTCACAGAATTGACAGCCCATATCTTACTATCGATACAATGCTATGAGTTGAGCAATATATAGAAATAAATTTTTTATAGCATACTGTAAACCTTTTGCTGTGTAAGTGTAGGTCAGAAGCTGTGTTTCTATGGCGTTTTCGTAACAAATTCTTTTTAAGAATTTTGCAGAGCAACAAAAACACTGGCCTACTTGATTCATTCGTTTCATTGAACTTTTCTTTATGCTATTTTAAATTTTGGAATGAGTGCGCCTTTCGTTGCCTGATAACAGCTGAACCGTTGTAGTGGCATTCAGGCTGTAATAAACAATACTGTATTTTTGAACATGCCCCATATTCGTTGAAGTTATCCATCGGTCTACAACTATCCACCCAAGTCGCTGAATGCGTTTCGGGTTTTTTTTTCTTTACCAAACCAACCTTTTTCTCCGTTTATTCTTCCCACCGCAATTCGTGTGGTGGAAAAGAAGAAAAAGAAGTTTTCTTCACTCGTTTAGCTCGTCGAATTATTGCCGTTTATTTTCATATTTCCATTATAAATAGCAAATTCCGATTAACAATAATAAAATAAATTAAACGCGTATTTTTTCAAAGTTTTCATAGTTTAGTAATGTTTTAATATTTTATTAAATAAAAATGGCCGCGGTAAATGATTGTTTTACAATTGGTTCGACAGTGCTCTGTACGACATGCTTCAATCAAGAAGTAGAAGGCGAAGTCCTAGCATTTGATCATACTACAAAAATGCTTATATTAAGTATCCTTTTCAAAAACCAACAACAAAAATTGAAACCGTGTCTAGCAGGGAGCAGTTTTTCAGTCTGCTCTGGCTCAATTGCAGTCAAATCCACAGACCAGAAGACAAAGTGCTGATGAAATAAAACTGAAATGAGTGGCAACACAGTGGACAGCGGTGCATGCAAAAACAAAACAAAATTCCATACACCTGACCAAATGGCGAAGGCGGATTCGTTGCTTCGGGAAGTGGTCACTGGTCAATTGCCTAATTGAGAGAAGTGCAGTGTAGAAAACTTTGTATTGGCCTTCTCAGCAATGAATGTACAAAATCGATTTTGCACTATTTTGACGTTTCCGCGACTGGAAAGCAGGTTATGTGTGCGTTTCCCCATATTGTACCGTAGGGCTGTCAGAAATGCGGGAGAAAGTTGTACCTACTTTTAAATTTTTTTTCTTATTGATATGTTTTTTTTTTCAATCAATGATCGTATGTTTTGTTTGTTAAATTCTTGGATTGCACTTGACAAACTAATTTGGCAAAGAAGTAATCCAATTAGGGGGTTAATCACCTCATGAACTCTGTTGGTTAAATTTGGGGCACTAGGGTAGTTGCTTACGTGTTTTCATGTTTCGCAAACTCTATGGGAAATTATTAAATGTGCTTGAATTACTTAGTAAGTAAATTTCCATTTTTAATCACTCATATGACCGCTTATAGGTACACCCTCCCTTTACGAGTTATCTCATCTAGAATGTGTCTACCTACAAAATGTACGTATGACTTCAGAATCTGATTATTATTCATAGCCTGATGAGATTATGATTGCGGCTGGCATTTGATTACTATATGTAATAATAACGGCATTAGAAATGATACACATTCCCGCAAAAGAGACTGGTTAAACATCGCCTAACTAGTTTGTGTATGTAGGTATAAACTAGCTGTTCTAATTATTATTATTTTTCATTCATTCTTTTGTAAAGATAGGTTTAGGCATAGGTACCCTTTGTTATCCACTTTTCAAACCAATTTGCTATGGAACTAATGCAAATTTCATATCAACTATATCAGTTTGCATTCGTAAAATGTGATTCAAGTGGTTAGCAGATCATAAATCGACTTTACGCGCTTTGATTACGCAGAGTTCATAGTTTTGGTGTAGTCTAATCTGTTGGATTACGCAGTAAAACTGTCATCTGATAAATTTTGTTTCGGCTGTTTGACCTACGGCCAGAGCACATCAGGAATACACACTACAGGTCATTGAAAGCATTTCTATATTTTTTTCTGTTCGTAGACTTTTAGTATTTAGGTAGTCACTTTTTGAACGGCAAACTTAGATGGGGTCGGTGGCCAACGAGTGCAGTTGATGCCGTTTAAGTATGTAAGCATTATTTCTGCCATAGAAGTCTTGAGTCCACTATAAGGCTGTTTCGTATTCCTCCATTCAGCATATACAGTACCAAGGTACGTTTACAATACTGCTAATGTCGTTGGTGGCAACTGTGCAACTGCATTTTGTAGTATCCACTTGTAACATAACCATTTTTAAGAATCTTACATGACATTATACCTTTGCGATTCTCGGGGAAGTTTCGAGAGAATGGGGAAATCTAAATAAGAAAACAACTAAAAGCGAGTAATTACAGGTGGAAACATGAATTTAATCCGTATTATGCTCCCAAAAATATTGAGCTTTTCGTGACGACGAAACAAATAGAAAAAAGATCAGTCAAAGCCCGTCCATTAAGACACTAAACAATGGTCTACCACATTTCACATACATTGGGTTTAACTAGAAATAGTAGACGTGTTCTCATTAATGTCTGTCTTCTTATTATGTAGTTCTAAAAGTAGTTTTGTTCTGCATTGGTTGGTATGAAGTTGGTTGTCTGCCAGTAAGGGAGTGTATTGGATTTAATTGTTGCTGACGTTTCACCCATAGGATACATTAGACATGGCTTGAATCAGAAAAAGAGTAACCAACCTTCAGTCGGTCACACAAATGTTCAAATATTGTGATAACAAAGAAGAATATTAGGCTTCAGCACCGTTGCACCTTAATTTGTGGTAAAACTTGTCAAAGACATTCTAATATTATGTACTCGTACTTTTGTTTTATAAATTTTGCATTGAAATTTTCCTTAACTCAAATAATATCCAGAAAGCCATTCAAAAGGATCGGAAAAACTGAACGATATATTCGTTCTAAATTTGTCCCTTTGTAGCAACGTTCAAGTGATAAAGGAATGCAACGGCAATTTCGTCGAAGAGCCCCAAAAGTTAAATTTGGAACAGTTAAAAATACGCCTGCGTAAAACCGTGCAAAACCGACAGACGTGGATCAAGTCAAAGAACTCTGAAGTTAGCCCCGAAGCGCAGGAGCTGTACAGAGTGCTGGCGAAGAACTTTAAGGCATATTTAAAACACGCCCAACAACCCGAATACACATCTATAACGTTGTGCTTTATGACTTTCTTTTCAGAATCCCGAGGTAACTTGGCAGGGCGTTAATATACAAATTTTCAAGGAGGTTACAGTTTTGCCGCCGTATAGATCAAAGAATGTGGTCGGAAATACACAAAATCGTGTCTTATGCAATTACATTAAAAAAATGGTAAATCTCTTCACATTATATCTAGCACTATTCTGATGATGTACATTTTTCTTTTTTCTTAGATCGATCAATTCTATAAGACGCAAGCGTTGCAGGAAAACAACGCTATGGGCAATCCTTCGTCTTCATCTTCATCCGCAACAGCGTCATCATCGTCGTCGTCATCTTCGTCATCAGCGCCATCAACTTCAGTAGGAACATCTTCGAATAATGCTGCATCGGCATCGCCTGTTCCTGCAAATACATAAAATAAAAAAAGAAACAAAAAAATAAAATAATTAAAAAAAAAAACATAAAAGAGAAAAGGAAAACATTATGTTCAAAAGAAAACTGTCTGGCCTATTTTCATTTAAACGGCAAAATCCAATCCTTACTGAAAGTGGCCTACAATTTAATAATTCCACTTGGGGTTAGCACACATAATCAATGTCTCTTTTTTAATGTTTCATGTCCCACAAAAAAATCTGAGACAGACTTTGGGGTATACATTCATAAACCTTCTGCACAAGTGGATAATTATTTCTAAATTCACTTGCGTAACTTGAAAATTGCGTGAAAGTTGGTGGGTAAATTTGAATATTTTATACATATAAAGATGGTACATATGTATACGCCACAGTTCTACTTTGTTCGAAGGGGTAATCCTTAATGCATCGTCAAGGGTTATCAAATCCCCATGTGCGTCGCAATCCTACTGGTCAAGCACTCTCTCTTTAGACGGCCCATCCCCGGAGATTCTTCTTCAGGGTGCCCTACGGGATCTGCAAGTCTTGCATTTATTTGCTCGTGTTGTATTGAGTTGAGCTACTTTACTGACGTGCTGTACTCGTTGTTTTCTTCCATTCTGTGAGTACAGAACATCGTTTAAACATACGTGACCGGTATGAAACTAAGCAAGGTAGAGATTCGCCTTTATCTTTGATGCGTCCAGTCCGTGACTTTGAAATTAGACTTCTTTGCTCCATGACAGATTGCCGCGTTTAATTTATATTATACTATGGGAAGTTAGTTTATTTTTAACAGTGAGAAGAAATATTGTAAACAACACCAAAAGCTTCTGTTCCGCTGGAGCAAGAGCTTTAGCGGTCAATGGAACGCCGCCATTATGTTGCCTGCTTAAGTGCCTATGCCTAGGGCAAAAATTGAAATTGTTGCAATCTGTTGTTCTGCTACAGAAAAGAACTAAAAAACAAAATATGAACGCGACTTATATTTTACTATATAACGATTCAGTAAAAAGAAAAACTGTACTGCTCTGTGTGACAAAAAATACATTTTTGAGGACAAAAAATGTCCGATAACGCTCGCCTTCAAAGCTTCAAAAAAGGTCAACCTAATTCTCGTTCTGTTTCTTCAAGCCAGTAGTTCAAAGACATCATTGCCCCATTCAAATTTGTATAAATAAAAATATTTCAACTATAGCCGACTTATTTTGCCCAAATGATCTATAAAGACCACTGATTTTCATGGTTTACAACAGCAGTGCAAATCCATGATCATTTAGGTAAGATAAAAAAACACCTTCATCAACCAATAACCTCATTTTAACCGTTAACATTTAAAATTCAAATCAATCACTGAAAGTTTGAAAGCCTCTACAAGGATAGTTTGAGTGCAAAGGAAATATGGCTGGTACAACCGTTCACATGTAGATGACGTTGAATACTTACCGGAAATTGAATAGTATCCGCAGAAACTATTTCTAAGAAGTTCTTTCTTTATACGAGGTTTCTACTGCGTGAGGTAATCCACAGCACAGATTAGGTAGGGGACCACAGACTTCACGTTTCCTATGCGAAATGCGGACACTGTGCCATTAATTTAAAATCACACAACAAGTCAGTAAGGACCAAGGGGAGAACCGCCATTGAAACAGGTAGCACAGTTTCATAAATGTTCAATGTTTTAGTTTCTTTGGAAACTTGTTAGCTGTTGTTGCTATTATTGCAATGAACTTCAAGCAATTTTTTTCCTAATGCAAACCATATTCGTATTATTTAAAAGAACTGGTTTGCTGATTCCAATACTTTCTGCTGTCTCACGTTTAGCACGTTCACTGATGTGGCAATCGGTCACGTGAGCAGCTGTTTCAATTGACGTTTATGGAGGGGTAGCCGACGAATCTAGTCAAGAAATTCGTGACTGAGTACTAAGTTGACAGTTCTCATATATGACTGACGTAGAAAAAGTGACGTTCCCGACCAATCTAGTTTTTGCGTTCAGGTTACATCTCATCCAGACCAATCTAGTCGAATTAAGATAACTAGATTCTTGAATGTGGCACATGGCGCCGTCAAATTCAAATTTCCATAGTAACGTAAGCAAAAATGCGACATTTAAAAAAAAAAAATCGTTTCCATAGCAACGTGTAAACAAAACAGCGTCATCTATTGAAAAGAAGCAAAGCTAAATAGAGAGATTTCAAATAAATTCTGTAATGTTTATTATTTTGAAAAAGAAATCGAAAACAACAATAGATTTCTTAAGTAATTTACCTATAAACTAAAAATTAATCCTACAGGTATTTTTCATGTACCGTTCAATCCCATTAATACTTATATCGATGTAAATCTTCGGTGGAATTAAAATTAGTGCCGTAGTCAATTGTAAAGACGTATTTCTTTTTAGCTTCATCCCACTGAATGTGCTTCCTTATAGCCATTTCATTCATCATGAGATATGCGACTAGTGCGACTTCTTATTTTTTCTTTAGGATGTAGTTCTAATACATCCAATGACTTTCAAGTGAATCCACCGTGACTTCAGTTTTGGAGTACCATGAACAAAACATTTTTATGTTTGAATAAAAAAAGTGTGAAAAACTAGCTAAGCTAAGATTATAAATAAATAAAATATCTAGCGCAACAGATTCATGTACGTACCCTAGGCCTAGCTTCTTGCAACAATTGGGACGTATAATTATCTTATGCATATTATTTATTTAAGTCCGAACGGCTGAATTGCGAAGATGAAGAAGAGATGGATAAATCTTTCGAACGTCCACTCCCAAAAGTAAACTTGGTCGTTTGAAGTTTATTTTGTTTTCCGCTATAAAACAGTAGCGCGTCTGTATTTTTGAAACATGCGTGAAGTTGGCTACTACCAGTCCATATAATAATAAGGCAATGACGCTCCTTTAGAGTTGTTTGGTAATTGCGCCAAGGCTAAATTTATTAAAAAACAAAATAAAGCGCCTAGCATATTATGATTTTCTTTTTATTGAACATTTATGAATCCCAATTCCAATAATAAAATATTCAAACTCAGTTTAAATAAAAATTTTGTGTGTATTTTATCTCAAAATGTTTGTTATCTACTAAACAATAATCGATTAAAAATGTTTTATTATATTTTACATTTGATTTGTTTTGACTATTATTTTTGTTTTAAATATAACACAATTAGAAACAAAACAAACGCATATGTTGGCAATATCGTTGTGTTTTCCCACACGAAATAAATATCTACTTAGATTTGGAACAACAAGAATTTAAAATAAAAACTCTATCCGAAGAATAAAAGCCGAACAGTGGAACATAACCTCAAAATTACGACATAAAAAAAAACGCTGGTGTATTACATTTCACATATTTTTTATTTCGATTAATTTTACGCACAGATAAATAAATAAAAGTGTGTTTTTGGTTAACCTACTCTAGTGGTTTACCATTAGTTTCCTTCATTTTACTGTCTTACCCTTATTTGTAAATATTAAGGCTCTATTATAGATACTTTTTTACTTTTTTTTTTTTTAATAAAACAGGATTTAGTTTTATGTGTTTAAATTTAAGATTTAGTTTGTGATTTTTTATATGATAAAAAAGAATTAAGGAACACCCCAAACTAGTTTTCCTATTGTATTATTTAAAAATAGCTTCTTAGTTTTCCATTTTGTTATACGAATTTACACGCCATTTTCTTTTACTTTTTGTACAAAATATAACCAACAATGATTGAAAGACAAATACGACAAAAACGTAATGCAATACGTTATTGTATATGGAGCTTAAATTGTATTAATAATTAATGTTCAACGGAGAATGAAATAAAACAAATTTTCTTAGCCTGTTCTCACAAGAGCGATATAAATTTTAGATATATTTTGGTGATGACTTATTTATTATGATAAATGCGGAACAGTCGCTAGGAGTAGACATCAACTTAGCAGACTACTGCGGGATTGGCAGGATATAGAAAAAAAGCCATGACCAAATATCTTGAGTTCGCTAAATGAAAAACAGTCTTTTCGGGAATAGCGTTTGGTAAAGATTTATCATTTAGGTTGAGCACATTTTAAAATTTGAAAAACACTATCAGAAAGCCAGCCAAGTTCACTTCTTGTTCTTGAGTCAAAAAAAAAAACTCCCAAGACCTCAACACATCTAGCAAAACCCAGAATACATTAGAATCTGTACGTTAATTACAAAACCCGTCACATTTTCTTGCATTTTAATCCTAAACGATGACACTGATGTGGAAGCCACCACAGTTAGTAGTATTGAAGAGATGAAGACAAAATAGATCTAAACCTAGGTACTAAACTGTTGCTGCTTGCATTTTAGCAGTTTTTCAACGGAATCAGCACGCAATTACAACAACTTAACTCTACTTGCCATGTTCGAGATTTACAAGCGATATTTATCCCAAGTGAAAGTGACACTTAACAGCAGCAGGTCATGTTTCACTTTCACTGAAGGCCTTTTTCTTTTTTAGTTCAGAGCTCTGAACTGAGCTCGAGCATTATGAACGCGCTCTGAAGCGAGCGTGCTCAGATTGTTCTGAGGTATTTATGAAACACACTTGAGCACATAGCTGTCATTTGTTGTAAATATATGTATAGATTGAATATTAATCAAATTGTTTAACCTTCAGTTCCAGAACAACAAGGTTCGTCCGCCATTTCAACTATATATTTTGTTTATCCTGTTTTTTTTTTCTGTCAAATGTGACCGGAAGTGTGTAATCAGTTTTTCACTCAGGATGCTCAGTCAATTTATTCTGAGCTCGCTCTGAACGAAAAAAGAAACACAAATTCTGAGCTCTGATGTATCTGAGCTAAAAAAGAAACACTAACTTTTTGTATAACAGTTCAGGTTGTGCTCTGAACTAAAAAAGAAAAACGCCTTAAAAGGGAACTAAGAGAACGTTGAAGCTCAAAGTCGAGGCATACAAAAAATATACCAGTTAATACAACTTTTATTATTATTATTGGAAATTTAACTCTGAATTGTTTTATTGACATTTTCGTCTGCTCTACTTTGTTGAGATAGGTGTTCAATAAAACACGCCTATAGAGTGTCACAACAATGGAACAGATACAAACATGACTTCCCAGGTTAATCGCTTAAATTCTATTTCGTTTGTAGCAAATCAAATTCGCCAAGGCCCACAACAAGTCAGAAATAAAGTTACAAGTTTGAGATAAGTCTTCATGTAACTCCATAAATTTTCGCATCGAAAACTTTGGAACATTTCTTTTCAATTTATACCGATTTAGTAATAAACGGGCCAAGTTAAGCCTCCACGAATGTAATAAAATCTGTCGATAATCAATAATCGCTGTCAATATTTTTAATACAATTCGTCATGTGATCTTTTTTTTCTGCCTCCAAAACACGCCGATCACTCAAAAAACAAGACTTCTTCAATGGACAAATTGATATTCTGCAATTCTGCTGCCTGCGACAGAAACGCAAAATCATATATCATTTCATTCTATCGACGTACTTGATTTTGTCTGTTGTTTGTATTTAGAAGACTAAACATTGCTTGGCCTTTTTAGGATCCATAGTTCATACTCATAATCTTTATCATTTGGTTTAACTTCTTATATTTAGCTAGCAGCTTCTATATTACCATTCTTTAATAATCACGATTTTGCATGTCACCGAGCACTCTAGCAACCCCGTAGTCTGCGACCTTCATTGTGTCAGAAGTAAGTAAATATCGCGGCGATTTGAAACACCAACAATTTAAGACATATTATTATTATTATAGTTTATTACCATACAATTGTAAATTATATGTTAACTGCAAAAATAACGAGCGCTAGCTGCGGGGCCTTTCGGCTCAAATTTAAGATATATTTTCCAGGTTTGAGTAGACAAAAGCATCGCACTCGGTCCGAATAACTCAGGCCGAGAAAAAAAGAAGTATTTTTGCGAATTTTGCTTCCTTCATAGAAGATTCAAGAAGAAAAGCCACTAAAAACCAAAATATGCAATAAAGTTAAATTGAAATCTCAAGGCCGAACGGCCGCATTCTGGGTTGTCAGCACGTAAATTGATACAATCGAGTTCAGTCGATACAATCGAGCTCAGTCGATACAATCGAGCTCTGATAGCACCTAAGCTCGATTGTATCAAGTTACGTGCTGACACCCCTGAATATACAGTATTAATAAATCCTCCATTGAAAACGCCATGTTGCCGCTCATGATATTTCTACTACTAAGTTTAACATGTGTCACAAACAAATCTGAAGCATACCGGGAGCAACATCATTTTTCCAAATTATACATCCCTGTACGACCTGCAGATCAAGGGTTGGACAAAAGATCCTTCTGATCGCAATACTACTTTTTATCGGTTAGACTTGGCTCCTATATCATAACATATTTTTATTCTCTCTACGCTTCAAATAAACATTTTAAAGTCAATATACACAATTTGTATAAATAAGAAAACAAAACAAACCAAATAAAATATATGTCTGAGCTTTTAAAAATGACTTATGATAAGTTGGATCACTGGATTCACATCGATACAATCATATTATGTTTTCTCCTAATAACTATGTACTATTGTGTGTTCCAATTATTGACGAATGCGCATGCATATGTGTTTAGTCTTAATAAAATATAACTATTGCATATTTACAGTAAAAAAAAAAACATCATTTTTGTTTTATAGGTTAAATCATTTATGAAATTAAAAGTTTTTGCATAATGTGTTGTTTTGTTGTTGAAATGTTGGTTAATTTTAAAAATATTATATTAATTTCTTCTCATTTGTTTGGATTTTTAATTTGATTTATTATTACTAGTTATATTATGTTTCTATAATTATTATTATTATTATCTTTTATTATTAAATATTTATTTTTTTATTAAATTTATCATTTTATTTTATTAATTTAATACAATTTAAATATTGGCTATAGATCATCTGACATAAATGAATTTTGGGATCTTAATTCCTCTAATAGACGAATTTGCTGACGAAGATACATAATTCTGAAATATGCAGAGAGTGGAAAATATAAAAATATACGTTTGAGGTTGATTTATATGGATTAAGTGAGTGGTGTGACTTACTTTTGTTCTTGTAGTGTTGCTGTTATTTCTGTAATTCTAACTAAACTTCTAGCTGATTTTAATTCGGCGGATACTGTCGTGCATTGCAGGTCTCCGTGCGCGTGCGTTTCCTCAGAACATTTCTGGGCCTGAAAAGAGTAGGACGGTTTATTTAGAAATGTGGATTTGAAATGGATTTGGATATCAGTCATGAATTGCAGGAATACAGAAAACTCAGTTCTTCATACAATTTTTAATCCAGTAAATACTAGTACAAGTCTCTAGTAAATCAGAGCTCTGTATTCAAAGGTCAAATATATCCCTTTTCCAGTTAATCAACTCATACTGACACTTTTGACACAATAGTAAGTAAATAGAAAAACGCAAAAATAACTCATATCAATTATAAATTTCATTTTAAGCGGATTCTGTCATGTTTTGCCATGAAAATCAAAAAATTACAGGGTCAGACTTTAGGGTTTAGAGCTCGTAATTCTTAATTACCTAAGAATTAAAAAATAATAATCAGGTAAAGAGAACTTAATGGGGGAAGTCCGCATCTAAATTTGCTTGGAAACAGGGGCCCTACTCTGTATTTCGTTTCGAAAGTAAATTTTTTCGAAAACAAAACTTTTCTACTCTGTATTTCGAAAGTGGAATGAAATGTACTTATGTCGCATTTAGAATTCCGAAATTATTACAGAGTACCTACTAAAAAGCGAAAGGGGAAAGCTATTTCGAATGGGACCAAATAGAGAGTAGGGACCCAGATTATACGTAAAAACAAATGTCTGAACTATAACCCTTGTCAACGTAGTGATGGAACGAATTTAGAGGCAAAATAAACAAGGAAAATATCTGAAGATTTGCTAGTGCAAATGAAATCAGAGTCGGTATGCGTTTGACACCTCTGTTTGGAACGGACTAAAGATATTTCACTTTGTCGCCGGACGTCAATGATGCTGGCACACGTTTGCTCAATTCATAATGAATAAAAGAATTTGACGATCTCACAAGATCAAAAAAACCGTCTATAATGCTGCGATTGACGTAAGTCCCTCCTCAGTTTTCTAGATGTTTGAGCGCGGAACATGGACCAGAATCACTGACTTGCGTCCAAGAGGTTAGTTATTGGCACTGGTTTAACTAACCCATTGCCCTTGGGTGTAACAGTCGGACCACAATGCGGGGAATACGTTGAAATCAAGTACACAAACAAGATAAAGCTGTTTCTTTTACAGCTGCGACAAAATAGTACAATCGGCAATATAATTTAGTTATCTATTTCAAGGTGATAGGCTTGACTTGACCTTCATCCAAAGGGCCAACTTTATAAAGAAAATGGAGACTACATTAAAAAGGAATTTGACGAAATTATCGGCTGAGCACATTCCAGTTGATGTGAGTTGTACTCGGGGAATACAATGGCGTTAGCCGGCAAGAACGAAGTTCCATAACAACGGAAAAAGTCGAATTTGCAGCAAGTCGATTGCGGCAAAAGGTAGTACGTACATATATCATGAAAAACATAAAACGGTCCGCTAAAACGCTTGGGGGAATAACGAGAAAATAAAATTTGTATACGTGGTATGATGTTGTCGCCGAAATATTGTACAGAACAATCAAAAAAAAACTCTCTTCCTCTAAGTTCGAAACAACTTAGAGGAAGGAAATTACAAACTGGCTACTGATTCCAATACTAGAACGACGTATTTAAAATATATTTAGGGAATATGTTCCAAAATTAATTTAATTGATGTCTCGGCCGAGATAATGAGATTTTGGCCAATTAAATTTCAGGGACGCATTCGAATTAAAGTGAGATGTGCATTTATAAAGCTAGATAGATCTAAATAGATCAATAGGCGTATTTTATTTTACCCACCATGATCTATATAGATCATTTGAGCATAATAAAAAAGGCCTAATAATAACCAAGCCAGAATGTGAGAAGACTAGCAATAAAAAAAATGAAATATTCAGCAGTGATATCGACGCCGCACATCGAGTAAAGCATTTCCATACATTGACAGAGTGAAATCAATTCAATTTTACTTCTAGTTCTTACCTGTTTTTCCAACATGTCTGCTGGCCAATTTGTCACGTGAGTAATCAAATCGGCTCTGAAATACTTTGCTAATTTTGGAGATAAATCAGGTCCTTGCGCTCGACCCGCTTGACCCGAGGTGGCGACACAGCTTTGCAATGTGCTAAGGGATGCCGATGGGCCTTCCACTGTTGAAACGAAAAAAAAAAGTGTATTTATTGAATGGTGTCTCCCTTGTGTAGATGCGTTTTTACTAACACTTTCTCTGGTCTGCATTGTTGCCACTTATATCTAGTTCTTGTGTTGGGGTTGGTGGTCCCTCTCCTCCGCCGCTGTGTCCACCACTGCCACCGGACACACTGCCACTCGATAGAGATGCATTTGATAAACTAGTTGGGCAACCAACCATATTTGCGTTGATGCCCTCGACAGTCTTAAGTCCAAATGGGGTGTTGCAGGGGTACGGGCCAACGGTAGTGCTGTTGTTTGTTCCAGTTACAGGACTTTTTGTGTAATTCAACGGCGACATACCATGTGCATGCGATAGGTTATAGTGTGGTGAATTTAATGGATTATCCCTGCGAAAATAAGCGAATAGTATTTAGAAACCATAGTCCTTGAATAGGGTAAGGGCTCATTTATTACCTTAAACTAATTACTCCCGGCACTGTTCCCGAATGATGCGAATCCATAAGTGAAGAGTTTGGATCCGAAGAACCACCTACAGAAATGCCATGCGCTTGTCGATGCATAGCGCCCTTTTGCTGGGAATTCATTTCCATAGACTCCAGTGATTTCGTGCCCAATTTCGGAGGACCGGGAGCATTCGAATTCAAATGGTGGTCATTTTGATTTGACGTTGAATTTGAATTTTGCGAACCAGTCTACAAAAAAAAAAAATAATAAAACAATTAAGCAGGGAAACACTTTTGTTGAATTCACTTACGGTTGCCTGGATGGGGGGAGAAACGGATAGATTCACTTGTTGCACTACCGACTCCAGTTTCCGATGGTTGCTGTTGTTTGATTGGCCAGTTGAACCGCCCATGTTCACATTGCCACCGCCGCTGGATGATGTCGTAGTGAAATGCATTTGAGATGAAACCACCGACGCATTTGTTGGATGTGAAGCGAGACGGGGCAACGCATTCGGCAAAAGAACAGTTGCTGCGCCGCCGGCTACAACTGCTGCGGATCCAATTGTCAGGGGGGCAGATTGGTCATTTAGTTGGACTGTGTTCGGTGTGCCCGTCAGTGAATAGCTCGCTTCGGATGTAGGTGTTGAATCTCCGGGACTTATATCCATGTCGGGGTTGTCTACAAATTGTCAGTGTTAATTTTTGCTTCTTAAATATTTAGATATTTGAAAAACTACCATCAATTCGTCTCCTATGAGAAGGCGGACCTCCGCCATCGTTTTCATAGCCCCACCTCAAACGAGAATTTCCTCGAGAACTGGAATGTTTTGTGTAGGCTGTTGGGAAAAACAAAAACAAAGTATTATTAACTGGGAATAAGGGAGAAACTTAGACCTATACTGGGGTAGAGAATAACCATACAGAAGCCATTACTCTTCTTATCTTGAGATTAATGTGGTATTCGATTGGGCGCTTTCAGAGCACATTTTTGCTCACTTTTGCTAAACTGAATTTTTTTTCAGAGTTGCTTCAGATTTACCGATACAAGTGCGTCTGAGTTTGACAACTAGTGGAGTTTGTTTACGTTTTCGTGAAATACTTCAACTGCAAAGAAACGCATTGCCCCAGGTTGATCTACTTTTGTTAATTATTTATGTACAAATGTTTAGAAATCAATATGGGCGGAGATTTTGGAGTGTTTTAATATAAACTTTAACCAGTGAATGGAGAACGCTTAGAACGGTATCGAAGGCTACGCATATTCCAATCGCACGAATATCAACAAAAAAAAAAAGAAGAGCAAGTGACGTTTTTATGTTCGATTAGACACGAAATCTGAAATCTGAGAGCGAATCTGAAGAAGCCCAGTCGAATACCACATAAGTTTTTCAATCAAACTGTCACAAAGGCTGTCATATCATAAGAAACAGTCCTGTGGTAATACTCTACGTTCATAAGATTCGAAAGGAAATGCATTTTTTTGGCCATAATAAGTCATTGAAAGATATTATGACTATTATTATGTATTGATACAGCGGGAAGTGTGCTTAAAGCCACAATCTAGCCGATTCTTTGGTAATAAAGTACCTTGGTTTATGTGGATGCCCCACCTGAAATTGTGAGAAACCTTATTGCCTATAATTTACTGCTCACTTTCTTACATGTCAGAAGCCAGTCTACCATTGCAGAGTTCATCAGAAAATAGCTGAATAGTGCAGAAATCAAAGCTAAAAAACAAATTCTAAGCGAATTTCCAATTTGGTGGGTTTACGTTTCCCTCGCTTTGCTTTTTCCACACTGGTATACCGAAAATATCCTTCTTAATCAATTACGTTCTCGGTTCGTGCAGAATCGCGCCGTTAACGTATAATTTACTGTCGTGGCGTCCATTTTTATCGACTTAATTTTTACACTTTCCATATTTTCAGCAGCAACTCAATTTACCAAATATACTGATGAAGATGGTGTGATTTTAAATCCACTCTTTCTCTAAGCACTGTGTGAGGATGAGTGAGAGACTGATTTGTCTCTAAATAAAGTTAAGCAGGTCAGGGACAGAGTGCAGCAAGTCAGATTCACTTCTGTTTATTGCTTTGATGAAGGTTTTGTAGCGCATTGTATTTTTTACAGATGTAGAAAGTTTTAGGTGGGTATCCTTATCTGAAAATTCAAAAATTATGGAAATGTTGGTGCTTAGTTCATGTGCGCAGCAAATGTACATTAAATGCGTTCGTTTCAAGCTGCATGGATGTAAAGATTTACACCATGGCAGACAATGCACAATCAGTAAAAAAGTTGCCACAAATATGTGTGCTTCCTCTTAAATTCGTGGATATATGTGTTTGAGCTGTACCATAAACAGGATGAACGCAGTCCTATATTAAAATATATAAAGACGCTGTCAGGCTTAGTAAGTACATACACAATTGGCGTGTAGAAATAAACTAACGCTACATAAAACGATTATATGTATTCGTATAGTAATGTGGAGATAACGTTGTCCGTGAGAACATAGCCTTGTTTCTATGCCACTTCCCAGAACACATGATCAATCCTCAGAAGGTGTAATGGCCGCGTAAGAGGTTTCTATTAATTAAGAGTTTACCAGCGGATCTACTGATATCACAATTAACACATTCTACTACTGAATTCCACTAAAGATCCAAAGTAGTCTCTAAAGATAGTCCCACAATATGGCAATTTGCAGATATAGATTTGCACAAATATTGCGCTTTTGTTTCTGTTGGTGGCCCTTAGTATTGTGCTAATAATAGATTTCCATATACACACATAGTTTTTTTTTTTCTCAGTCTCAAACAGATTACCACTACTGGGTCCCTTCTTTTTGCCTCTGTTGGTGTAGTGGTGGAGATTGGAGAGATTTTATATGTTTCTCTTAATGGTCATTGTCAGAGTACTGCTCTTCTGCGCAGCTCAGCCACTAACACCATCGGCATCATCGACTGCTACATAAAGCAGAAACGAATCGTAACTTGAAAAATGGTAATTGGTGTGTGTGGAAACCAAATATATTGCGTACCAGAGAGAAACCAAATATGTATATGAAATAGCAAGAACGCGCTTTTCACGAGCTTACAATACAATTTGAGATGTCAGGATCTTTGTATTTGAGTTTGTGTGTGAAAAAAAGCACCTGATAATTATCGACTCGAAATTTGTCATGTGCCGCATTTCGTTCTGTATAATGCTTCATATTTTGGGTGTGACCCACTTCCAAGAAGCATATAATGTACACGTTGTGGAAATTTAAGATGCAATCGATCGATGACTCGTTTAAAAACAGTTCAAAAAGCATTTTCCATCCCCAGCTAAGGCGAATCTTAGATTTGATAATAAGAATAAATATGCACGATTGAACTTACCAGATCTAGAGAATCTATCTTCGCGATCCCTTTCACGTTCCTTTTCTCTATAATCCTTTTCTCTGTGCTGATCTCGGGCAATAGTTCTAGACAAAAAATGTATTCATACATAATAACAAATCTTATGGACACGAAACACGAACTCTTACCTCTCCTTTTCAATCCATTCCTTTGGTTTTTCCCATTGCGACTTTTCCGTTTTGCAGTTGTAGTAATACATCTTACCTAGAAGTAAACAACAAAATGACTCTTTAAATGTGGCAAATAACACAAGCACTTTAAAATTATAGCTTTCATTTGGCTTGGGTCGTCTTCCATCGGTAAGAAAAATTCAAATTCAAGCGAAAAAGGAAAGAATATCACCACATCCTACCAATAGTCAAGAATGTTTAACTTTTATTCAGATTTACAAATTTTTTTTTAGATTTGACGAGAAAAGTTCTTGATGCGCTTGGCTGAAAGTACACCAACTGGAAAAATCGTTCTCAACTGAGGAAAATAAACGCAGCATTATACAAAAGGTGTGTACATTGAATGTACATGTTTAAGTATTATAAGAAAAAGAACCAAAGAGGGCGCATGATTTTTATAGGGGAGATAAAGTGGGAGTTAGCAGCAACTGGCTAATAAAACATACACATTTGACGACTATTTGTAACTAATGCTGTAAATTACTTGTAAAATATCAAAGGTGAATGAGATAACTAGACATAAAATCAGAAAACATTATAAAAAGCCAATGCAATAGGTAGAGGTGGCGGTTCAGCATGAGCCCAAGTGGCAATATGATGCGTCTTCTTTTTACCACAACTCGTGTGACCTTGTTTGTGATGATTGTTGATACCCATATCCAAGCTAAGTCAATAAACTACTTGTACACTTACTAAAATTTGAGGTATCTATTAATATTGCCATCTATTCAAAAACAGCTTTTGCAAAGTTATTCATTCTCTTAGTATGAAGGTCTAGATATATCGTCATCTAAAATGGGAAAAATATTCCTTTTAGTGGAAAGGATTTCTTGCTTGTTACCGTTTTCATAGCATAAGGCTCTGTTGCTTCTTAATAAGACTCTTATCCAGACTGACGTCTGATGATTTTGGGTTTATTGCTTAGCCTTGGCATGATTGAAGTCACTTCGTTAGCCATAGATTCAGTGTCCACGCTATTCAGGAAATCGTTTCAGGTTTGGCACAACAACTGTATACTCTACTACGGTTTTTAGAGTCGTTCCATTTATGGCATGTAATTTTATTAATTGTTTGAAGGCAGTTTTCTGTTATGAGCTCGGGTCTAGGAACACACGATGCTAAAACGATCTATGCTTCTATTAACTATCTTGCTTTGCACGTCACACAGCTTTCTACGTCTACGATTTGCACTTTTTAAAAAGCATTTCAAATGACTTGTATTGTGGAATAAAATTTGTTTTTCCCAAAGCTTTATGATTTCGCGCTGGCATGCTTCGTAAATAGTCCTTAAAATATGTATATCGTAGAGTTTGTTAAGAACTGACTTACCGTAAGTTCGTTTCACAGGGTTTTGTTCATTAACCGTTGTTTGGAATTTATCCTGTTGAGCATACCCAAATCCAGCAACATCAAATTGAGAATATATCTCCAGCTCTCTGTCGAACATTTCACTTATGAGTGCCTTACGTTGTGCAATTATTTGCTGTTGTTTTCGCAGAATTTCATCTTCAATGTCCAAGATGTTCATTCGTAGACGAATTCTTTCAAATCGACGTACGGAACTTCCAGAACCAAATAAAGAGATTGCACTTGGTTGCACTTCAGCATGATGCACCGCGATTTGCATTTGCGTTGAATTCTGTTCGCAAATTGAACACTTCGGTTCAGAATCATTGCTTGTCACTTCATCCCCATTATTTATACAATCGTAATGAATCCATTTTTTACAAAAAGTACATTTCACCATCTTTGGCCCCGTATAACAGTTTTTGCACACTGGGCATTTTTCTTGTACGCTTGACGACGACGACATTATGCGTTGTTCCTTTTTTTAAAGAATTTTCTACATTAAATGAAACACTACATTTAAGAAAAAAATCTTCTGCTGTGTATTCAACAACTGCTTCGCCTAGTTATTTTTTTCCCTCTGACGGCAAAATACATTCGGGCAGGGATGTTATCCAGGGATGTCTCCACTCTCTATATCCATTTATTTAAATATCTTAACATACGGTAAGAGAACTGTATTTTAATTTGCTCGTAATAAACTCCTTATGTAGTTTTCGATTTGGCAAAAAAATCAATTTTTTTTTGATTGAGATTCTTTTTATGTTCGATTTGCCAAAAAAAATCAATCTTTTTTTGATCTGACTCTCTTTAGAGAAATCTCGATTTTTTCTCATATTTCACACATACTTGCCGATGTGTATGACACACAGCTGGCGGTTATGAATTGTTTATTGTTGGAAGGATTGCTTTTTTTAACTGAATTATTCATTTTTCGAGTATGGAAACGATTTTTTATATTAAATTATTTCGAAATGAGTTATTATAAATAATGTGTAAAAATCAATTGAAATGGATGGAAAATATTTTTTGCGGCCAACTGAATACCAATAAAATTCGGATTTTATGCTCGATTTGGCAGCAGAAATCTGTAATCTCAAATCGAAATCTGAAAAGCCAAATCGAAAACGACATTAGTAAGAGTTCTTAAGTTAAAGAAAACATCTAAATTTACTACAAAAAGATATAGGGCCGAACATAATTTTGCAGATGAGCATTTAAATATTAGGCCTTTTTTATTATGCTCAAATGATCTATATAGATCATGGATTTCCATGGTTTACAACAACAGTTGGATCACGTACTGTTGTTGTAAACCGTGGAAATCAATGATCTATATAGATCATTTGAGCATAATAAAAAACGCCTATTGTAGTACATTCCCAATCGTCACTGACGATTTCAAAATAAAACTATGTACGGCAAGTTGCGAGTGACAACCAACAATTCGCAGTCAAGCAGGATGATCCGTTCAAACTGGTTACGATGTCCAAATAGTTAACAATTTTGTCTGTCTTGGCTTCGAATCGCAAAATACAATACAAGAGGTTATGTTTTCTCTTAAAGAACCAAAGATACATGTTTTATTATATACAGCTCCTAAAAATGTTCACTCTTGTCTGTATCGACGAACTGAGGTTTAGAAGATTCAGCGACGAACGAAAATAGCTGATATGACTATGAACAAGAGCGCACAAGGACGACTTAAGGTAATGTCAGAAGAAAATATGGAGCAACTCGAAGCCAATTGGAAATAAATCCTTTTTTCCCCAACTAAAATCCACATAGCTGAAATTTCACTTGGCAGCACTGAACATTGGTTCCCATTCTTATTATTGAACGCAGTCACGATCAAACCTTCTAGACCTTTGTTCCAATACGATTTCCTCTGCATTGCTAGCGCTTTTTTTTTTAATTATTTCTTCGTACTTCGTACTAAAACGCGTTAATCACAATTATCAATTAAAAATGTAACTCGAATTATGAAAGACCTTACTACTGTCCGCATTGTTGGTGCACAATACTCGTGCAATTCAGACATTCAGAATGTAAGAAAAGTGCTGAGAAAAGGTTTCTAATATATTATAGCTCAAAAGACGGAAAAACTAGTGTTTTAGCTTAGTATTTGAAGAATTTGTTTCAATGATAAAGAAAGAAAGTGCATGTGTAATTCTGTATCTAGCTCTAGCTTGGTTGGTGGTGTCGAAAATTAAATGCTCATCTGCAGTACAGATTCGTGCGAATAATATCAAATATAAAGTTATTTCCTGATTAAGAATGGAGAGATAGACATTAGTCAGTCCAAGAATTTAATCATTTGTAGCAGATTGTGATGAATATTTGATTGAATTTTTATTAGAAATCCGTCGTAGTAAGTGTGAAACTATTCTTTTGATATAGTTCAGAGATTTCTTACTTAGATGGCACTGTGTTCGGTGTTTCACACTTTTGCCGTCGTTGAACAAAAAGCGTTAGTGCTTGTTGGCTCTCTTTTCTCTCGCAACTCTATATTAAGACAAAATTTCACAACCCACCTCTATAAATATTATAATACACTGGAAAATCCGTGTACATACACGCTGCTTGTTGTGTTTATTTTTCTTGTGTTGTGTAAAGCGAAAACACATATCTCCCTTTCATACCTAAAGAGATAAGACGTGCACGCGCAATAAAAGCTTATCATTATACATCTAAGTTCATTTTCATTGGTCGCGATGCCTTCTACCGGAGCTAAACCATATAGCTTGCTTGGCAGGTAAGATTACCTTAGTAACAAGTGTTTAGTGGAAGCGGTGTATTTTTTTTAATTTGCTGCGTAAAAACGGTTGCCCCTTTAAATTCGTGCCGAAAATATTGTTCGTTATAATATGTCAGTAAATAAACAGAAAGTGTGCCAACTGAAACGCTAAAATTGTAAGTACATCGTTTTGTTATTTAATAAACATGTAAAAGGGTTCATGTTTAAACCGCCAGCAAAAAGGATCACCCCCTTTTTCTGTAGGAATTTTAATTTTTTTTCAAACGAAATCAAGGTGGAATAAAATGTTGAAAGCCTTAAAGTGAAAGTCAAAAGCTACGTTTTGCACAAAGTCCAAAATAAAATTGCGCAGATTGATACGTGTATGTATATCGGAATTTTCAATTTTTCAAGGTGGGAAACATGTCAGCGTCAATTCAATTGCTGCAATTGACAGATGACAGTTTATGAAAACTGCAACCCCATTTTCTATTTCTTGTGTAACCTTTTATCGGATTTCTTATGATGTATCTGTTGGTTTAGTTTAGTGGTGTTAAATTTCTTATACAAATAAAGAGGAAAATAAAGCCAGTTCCATTCAAAGGGAATACTAAGATTAATAGAATTTTATTTGAGTTTGATGATAGCTCCAACTATATGTGGGACTGTAACTTAATAGAAAATATTGCCCAATGAACAAACAAATTTCAAAAGACAATATAATGTACCAGTTTTTAATTCTTTACGGCATCGGACAGAACACCCAATTGGCCATCGGACAGAATCCAATTGGGAAAAACGAAATGTCCCATACGACAGATCAATTTTAATCTTCACGAAATTCTCTGAATTCCTCAGAGAGTTGGTGCTGGGTTCTTCTCAGCAGACCATTTTAGGCGGTTCTTCTGAGCATTGTAATCACGTATAAATCTGAGAAAATTCCGTTCCGAAAGGATACCTCGATAGGGCCGAATGTCTTACAGCCGGCAAAAATACAAGCTTCCTCTTTGCTGGGTTAACGGCCACGTATCACTGTGACACACCAAGGAACTGCGCTGACGTTGAACTAGCTAGTGTAGCTTGTGCAGCTTAGTACTCCACTGTCTAGCGTTAAACATAACTCACAGTAGGTAAAATAAAACATGCATACAATTATCTTGAAAACCCCCGCTCAGTAGTTCAACACACTAACCACTTTTATAGTAAACTAGCTTAAGCCCGCTTAGCCGTCCATTAAAAAAGAAACCTTTTCAATATTTCTGTCTTTTGCCTATCACCTTTGTACCGAAATTATCTACATTGGGCATCACCAATAATCGTTTTCAACCATGACACTAAATATTTTGTAGGTTACAATATGAAATTTTATATGAAAAATGGAAAATTTCGCCATTGTGAGTTCGAAAAATGTAGCTCGGAAACTAAAAATGATTACCTATTAGTATCGCAAAAAACAAACAAATCGTCCGCATTTTTCCACTTAGTTTTATATACATAAAAGAATAGTGAATGGAGTTTTTCACTTGTAGCTCCGATTTAACCCTTTTTAATAGAAAATTTTCCGTCGCATTCGTAAACTTTTCGAGATACCCAGGCCGAAATGTTGTCGATGAATAGTAAATTTAACTTTTTTTCCACAACATTTTTTAGGTCTAGCTGGAATACCGTGTCAATGGCAAACGTGAGCGGTTGTCTTGCTGATGCTGCTAACAAGCCTGAAAGTGTTGAGCATTCTGACTTACTACGGTAGCGGTACAGTTTGGGTGAAACAGAGTATCAACTAGCAATAGTTCGTCTCCAGCAAAACCCTTCCACACAAATGGGATCCTTATTTATAATTATAAATACAAGATATTTCTAGTTCCATTGATTGCAGTGTTTATAAGCCGCACTTTCGATTGTGATATAGTAGGCGATAGATCCCAACATCATCAAGAACAAGTGTATTTTTACAAGAGTGAAACATGTCTGTAACACAAAGTTAATTTCATCTCAGATATATAATAATATTGTAAAATCATGTAAGGTAATTCGTTGGCATGCGAAAAACTTAACACATTTCATTCGTTGTGACGTGTTCTCTGTCAAAGTAGTTATTTTGAAACTTCTTCTATTCTATTCTTCTTAATTTGACTGTGTAAGTTCTTGCCTATAGTTTTTGTTATTCTTTGGATCGTCGAAACGTTGATACTTGACTTTGTGTGCCAGATTTTTTTAGGCTTGTTGCTTCGGCTGTATTACTAGTGGTATTGGGCCTTACTCGCAACAATTTTTGAATGTCTTCTAGGTCCCAATCGATAATTATCTAGGGAAAATATGGCCATTGTAATATTATAACCCATCAATCTCTACACCGATGCATAAAAAAACGTTGAATAGGGTTTCTTTGAAATGCTTCAAATGAGCATTTCCATTAGCCAGCCGAGAATCTTTTGCCAAAAGATTTTTGTTCGTGACAAATTTTGTGAGATTCACATTCATTACCAAAATCAATAATTTGTTTATACCGACAAACAAATAAATGGTATTGAAACTGCCAAGTGCAGTTGTAATCGGAAAATGCATTGTTTTCCGCTGACTTGGTCTTTCTAGTCAACTACAGAACTAATATACCTAGTTGAAAGAAGTATGCTTTTTTTTTGAGCCCGCACTAACTGTAACCACGCTAGATGGAGCTAAATTACTATAAACTGAATACCTTTGTCATTTCTCATCAGTGTCTACTACTAATGGGAAAAGTAGATCACAATTGTGTACTTGTACACGGCCCACAACTTCACAATTGTTGATATAACACTTTCCCGAAATCCAGGCTCTCCATTTTCAATCTCTCACTAAAAACATTCATTTGAAAATGAGTACGTGAAAAAAAATTATTCATACGAACATTTTTGATGTTTGGTTTCAAATTTTCGTAGAACGAGAATCGAAATTGCGGTGAAAGGGTGAAAACATTTTCATTTCACTTCTTCACGGAACGAGAATTGACCCCCAGTGCGGCAATTTATACCCAACAATAAATGAAAAATAAATACAGCAGGATGCGATCTATTATTGTACTCCGCATAGCAACTACGTATACGTGGTAGGTCAGCACATATGTCAAACGCAAACCACAGATACACAGTCATGTGTCCTAAGCCTTTAAGTTGTTTAATGAATGACTAAAAAAAAACAGTCATAGATACCTAGAGATGTATTGAAATATTGCAATATTAATAGAGTTACGTACGTTTGCTGCTATCTTGTAAGCGAGATAAACTTCAATCTTGTTGTTAACATGCCCAGAAATTGACACAAATTGCTAAGCAATTTGACATGCTAATAAATGTTCATAGAAAAAGCAATATACCGTCCTGGAAAACGATTTTCACATTCAACCTCGCAAAGAATCTGTAAAAACCAACGCAAAAAACTAACAACGAGATGCTGCACAGAAGAATATCAGGGCCTCTGAAGAAATTCAAAAATCAGAATAATTATGTACAATCGATTTGATTATTCTGACTTACCCGAAGAACTGACATGTTCGCTCCAATCACTCGCGCACGAGGCTCGTTCATTTCTGTCATTTCGTTCACGTTCTCGGTCTCTGTCTCGATCACTTCGATCACGATCACGATCTCTGTCACGCTCTCTGTCGCGGTCGCGATCTCGATCATTGCGATCTCTTTTACTATCTCTTAATTCTCTATCGCGATCACGGTCGCGATCATCCGATCCGGAACGCTTATCACCGCTTGAAGAACAAAGCTTTGTCCGGCGATCAATTCTATCGTGGTTAGTACGATGCTCGGTTTCACGATCATTGCCACGTCTATCCCGTTTGTCTGCACAAAATGCGGATGAGAAATATTTCTTTCGTGTTACATATTTGACAAAGTAGCAAATACTTACCATATTTATCCTTTTTGTAGACATCGCGGTCTCGATCCCTCATCTTTTGGATATAACTGAACCGATCACGATCGCGATCTCTGTCACCGCGTATATCGTGCCTTGATGAGGGTGAATCTATCTCGGGCGATTGGGATCGATATGCACTGTTACCATTGTTTAACGAACCACCACCACCGGTCGGTGTGTTATCACGTTCACGGTAGTTTGACCTGCTGGAAGTCTCACGATCATAGTCGCGTTTCGAGCTACTATATTTTGAACTCTGCAAAGTAATTGAAAAGATATTAGAGTTATGGTGAGGATTAGATTTTCAAAAACTATATTGCATGGGGAGAACACTGCACTTATTTAACATGAACATCATTGCTAGGTTAGGTAAGAGGCAACATGTAAACAGCTGGTATGAGGGTCTTCATACAGCACTAACGTTTTGGACCAGATAGGTTTGGAAATACAGCATGTAATGTGGTTCTCCATTCTATAGTTTGTTTTGCCGATAGCATTCAATATTCAGGTAGTTAATACTGCTTCTCTGTCGAGGGTGGTGCCAAATCTGACCAGTTTCGCAATTTCCTAAAATGTGCTTATGAACAGTGCTTTGCCCTGCCTGAGAAAGATACCCGTAGAGAATACCCTATTAACCTTTAACTATACAGGCGCTTCATTAATCACAGAGAACCATTAAATAATCAGGCAAGCCTTTAAACTATTAGGGAATGCCCACATTAAACGTTTCAGAGAATATACACCCCTCATCAATGACTTTGGAACCATCAGTGCAAAGAGGTAGAGTTCTCATTCCAGTTTTGTTTTCTTACAAACTTAGAGAGCTGTAGTTGCTTTCTTTACACGTTTTGTAATGTTAGACTTTGAGTTTAGTTTGGTGTCTAAAATATAACCCGGATTCTTAGCTTGGTCAGCAAGGACAAGAATGATACAGGCGAGAGAGTTGGTGGGTTCAACAAGTCTATATAGGATCCTAAGACCCTAGCAACCGTTTGTCTGTCTGATTTTTTTTATGCCGGATCCGAATTACTGAATTGAGCACGTTCGTTCATGTTGAAATAATCCAAAAATGGTTCTTAGCGTAAATCGAATCAACATACAAACATCTTTTCTGGGTTTATTTAGTAGCCTATTGATAGCTGCAATCCATTAAAAGAGGTTTTAGTTCCTCCTTGGGATGTTCCGCAAACTCACAACCCCACGAGGAGAGAATCCACCCATTTTGATACGAATCTGCTTATTATTCCACTGATTGAAGATTTTACCTCCAGATTCACGAGTGCTACAATGGTCGGCTCCGGCCTGACATAGTTGCGCCGGCAACTGTGCACAAAAATGCCCAAAAACGCAGCCATAGTAGGAGCCTTTAACGCCTAAAGATTTTTAGCATACACGCAAAGGCAAGGCAGGCAGTCTCAGCTGGTGTGCCTTTTTGTATACATTTTGGGACGCTGGCAACAGTTTCGTATTGATGTTAAATCTTAAGTAGGTATCAATCACAAGTAGAAGCTGCTTATGAGCACTAAACGGAGTTATGCATGTATGCTGTCATTGAGAGAGGACTTTCAGCATCCGTAAAACGTTCCTATAAAAAGCTAGGTATAACTTAAAAAAAGAGAATTTCTGTTTTTCTCGAGCCCGTTCACGTCGCTAATCATTCACATTTTGCATTGCAGAAGCATACTTATCGATTTTACCGAAAGCAGATTACCCCATTTTGAAGGATTGTGATATAGACAAACAACGACAAACTTTACAACCTACCAGGCTCTCTAGGTAATGCGATTGCTGCAAGAATAAAAGGGTCTGTTTGCTGAAAAGTCATAGATGTCAACTTCCAACCAAACCTAACAGTGCTGCTGCTATCAACGTTAAAGTTGATAATTGTCTCATGTGATTTAAACTGCGAGAAAGGCTACAATACTTCATAAAGATCCGATAAACGCAGACAACACCAAGAATCGGGAGTGAAACAGGAAAGCATCGGGAGTGAAACAGGAAAGAATCTGTTAAATCTGTTGAATGTCGTGCAGGTATCGAATGGAATCTTCAGGGTGTTGGAAATTATAATTGAATGAAAGGTAGGTAAAAAATTATGATTTTGAATAACGACAGCTAATGATTATTATTTTGCATTCAAGACAGCTTCTTGAACAATGGCATTTACAAAAAAATGTCCATCAAAATCCTATCACAACAAAATAGTGATGGGAAAATGTCAATGCAAAACCCATCCAGAGGCTATCGAACTTTCAACGAGTTCTATTTAACAGATATTGTTTGAAACAAGTTCTCGCCCTTACCCACCCACTAGCAAATAACAAAACCACAACTTGATTAGCATTCAAGGAAAACTGTCTGCAAATTACTTCCAATTGACCAGCTCCGATAGGCATGGCCGATTTGTTGGCAATTCTGTTCAAATGATGTTCATTGACTGTTTGCACACAGGTCATAGTTGCACGTAAAAACAAATCGATAACCTCGAATAAATATTGTAAAGATGCAGCAAACAATATAGAGAGATATAAGATTTATATCTACGGCTTTATGAGATACATATGTATACACCAATTTTTTTTTTCATCAGAATCACACGAACAAACTCTACCTACCGACCAGCCCAACCCTAATGCAGATTTCTGCTCCATCTCAAAAGCCGACATCAAAATTTTCGAAAATCATAAAAGGGCCACCCAATTTAAAAGATTTTTTTTTAGTTTTTCAACAGTTTAAAACCCCAAAACACTGCTTAAAAGTTCATATTTTTCAACTCACCTGATAAGAATGGGATTGATGCTTCTCAAAGTACCTGAAACGAAAGTGGAATAAGGAAAATGAGTAAAATAAAATCAGAACAAAAAAAAAACGGAAGATAAATGCGAGAAGTGGGGTTGATCGTGGATGGAGAATAAATGTTGGTGGGTAAAAAAATGGGAAAAAACAAATAAATGAAAAATGAAAACATAATGTAAACCACAATATGAAATTAAAATCAAATTAATGATGAATTATTGTCCCAAAAACTAAATGTAAACTACAAACTCAACAAGAAAACATAATGAAATAAATAAAAGAAAAAACAAAAAATTACCCATCGCTCATACGTTGCGGTTTTCTAGCATGCATTACCATCAATGCAAATTCTTTTGGATGTCTCTATACAGATATTTTAATGATTATCTCCGTGTAGCTCTCAAATACAATTATTGTTAGTTTTTCTGTTCTCAGGTTTAGTTCAGTTGCCCTTTTTTGTGATTTAATCGATTTGAATTGGAAATTATTTCATTTTCTTTTTTTTCACACTCCGTTTCCGTGCGACCGTCACCGTCCTTCAGGCGACGACAGGCGGAGGGGCTGCGCCTTTTCTATTCCCAGAGCAATCTTTTGCTAAAGAGGAGCCGCTTGATTTTACAGTTTTCCACCGGATAAAATTGCTCCAGACTTTGTAGTTTTTTTTGCAAAATCCCAAAAGAAATATTCGTCTTTTTTTTTTTTTCTGTCACTCGCAGAAGAGGTGGAAAAATGGGAAAAGAAAAAATTGTCGACTGCGCTTGATGTTATATATATGTAAATGACTTGTATTTGCGGAAGTCTTTTTCTTCGTTAGATTTTCTGCTGTTTTAACGATCCGGAGATATAATTGTAATTTTCATTTTTTCCCCTGTTCAATCTGGAATAAATTTTCTGTTCGAAGAAGGATGAAAAGAAAAAATTACCGACTGATGGCTGCTGATTGATGGTGGTGATACTTTGGAGCGACGACGTCGCTCGGTGTCGGGTTTTTAATTGCTTATATTATGCAATATTTCCGCTTAAAAGCATACAGTTGATTGTGTTAAAAGGTTGTTGGGGATCTCCTTAAGAAAACTTAATTAATTTCAAAAAAAAATTGAAATAAATTTGGAAATTTCGTGTGAAAAAAAATTCGCCTCAGTCAAACTTTATTCCTACACACAGCAGACGCCGCCATGTCACATTCGGGTGAGTGAGATGCACAAATTACGGATTGCAATTTGCTAGTATTGTGGTTTCAGTTACTCATCTGCCCGTGCTTTTGTTTTCTATGTTCGAGTTGGAAAATTTCTCTCAAAATTGAAAATGGTTGAAATTTGGCGATAAACGAAAGCGAATCACCGATGAATTCGAATGGATTGGAGTGTGGTGAATAAGTATACTGTGTTCGACACTAGGTGGGGCAATTTAATATTGTGCTCGTTCTCATTCTATTCATTAGGCCGAGTTCACATTGATTTATTTAGGCTAAAACATATTCTAATAACTGAATAAAACTATTATGTGATAGTTTTAGACACAGCTTAATGTTGTTTACGTTTACATATTCTAAAACAACAACTTGTTGCATTCAATTGAATAAGCTTGAGTCTGTCGTAAATTCCCGCACTTGTAACAGAATGTGCGGTCCATATGCATATTTCCACACTAGGTACATATATCAGTAAAGTTAGGTAAACGAAAGCGAAGTAAAAAAGGAAATTCTATAAACTGGTAAAATGCAAGAAAGAGCAAAAATAAAAAGGGCACAATACAGACAGGAAAATTTGTTTCCTGTTTTAAGTAAAATGTTAAATTGCATTTTTTTTTTTTTTTACATATCCAACATGATCACATATCGTATTGCACTCACTCACACCAAGCATTCCTGCAGGAATAGGCAGTAGTAATATACAACTTATCCCGATTAATAAAGAATTCACTATATACCTACATAATTCCTTACCGAATCGGACTGGGATATGTGTGAAGTTCTTCTTGAAAAATAAATTAGAATCAACCATGATTTGAATGCAATCAGAGACATCTTTAGGAAAAGTAAGAGTTTCTAAATGGTTAACTTAATTTTTGTGAGTTCGGGCTAAAACCTGATCATGTGATTAATAAAGTAAATTTTTTTGTGTTACTTAAGGCTCTTATTCGGTTGGATTCCGAAAACACACACTTACACTTCTCAAATGTTTGTTTATTAATGTGACGATTGTTTGTATACAAAATAACAGATAAATAAATTATACTAACATTAGTAAACAAAGCTACTTCTTGCATTTTCTAGGAAACTCTCGAGCCATCTCCATGTGCCTGCGTGGCCGAATGTACTCCATAAGCACCAACAGCAAATGACACAGAGACACTACAATCAAATATGGCCAAACGCCACTCTGTAAATGGGCCGCTAATTTCTCACCCAATGTTGGGTCCGCCTCGTTCAATATTCTTTGGTAAACCTTTTCAGTTCGTTGTGTTACGTTTTCCCAATTGTATAGGCCGGCCACAATTTCGTTGCATTTAAATGGGCATAGCACAAAATCATGGCAACTCGTAGTAGATCTCTCTCCACCGGTTGACGTTTGCTTCTTGGTAGATCCGTTTGCTACCAAACGCTTTTTAGTTGGCACTATACCATTTACTTTCGGCTGATGCGATTGGTGTCGTGCGATTGCTTTCAAAATGCCCTGGTGTATTGAATCTACTTCCGGTTCAGTAAGAATTATTAGATTTGATGGTAGAACCTCAGGAATTCCACCCACACAAGTCGAAACTACTTGCAGCCCACACGAAGCCGCCTCAACGATTGCCATGCAATAGGCTTCGGTCAAAGAGGTATTTACAAAGATATGGCCACGCACTAGAATGTCACGAACTTTGGAATGTTCAACTGCGCCGATGATCTCTACTCGTTCTTGCATATTCGCCTTTTCCCGTACCTCCTCCAGAGTGTCGCGCTTCGGACCCTCCCCAAGTATTATGAACTTAATGTTTGGCATTTTCTTGAAGCGGGGAATCACACCGGCAAGCAAGTCGATTCCTTTGCGGTACACTAGTCGAGAAGCTACTACAATGTTTACTGAAATGGTAAGATGCGCTATTGAACCGTTGTAACAAGCCAGCAGTATTTGATACTCACTGGTCCCATCTTGTGGTCGTTTACTGGGGTCCGGTGTAAAGTGGGCAGTGTCGACGGCATTTGGTATTACGGAAACCTTATTCATATGAACGCGAGCTCTCAAAACTGTATTTTCTTTACCTGCAATCAAAGCATATAGTTAGAATATGCTACAACGAATTCGAACAGCATCCCAGACCTATGTGGGAAACGCATATACAGTGGTTACAAGTCGAAAGGCTTATCTCTAGAAATTTATTCGTTACAACTGCAGATAGATCAGCAAACCCAAAAAGACTGTGATCCGTAAATACTGTCTAGAAAGATCAATGGGTTAGTGCATAATTTCCGTATTACAACGCTACTTACCCTTAATCCTAATAATTTTCCTATGAGCATGGCTTCATGAGCTAACGCACTAAATGCTGAATGTCCATGAACGATTTCGATTTGTTCACGTAAAAGAATACAGCGCAGCAGCGGAATATTGCATACCATAGTCGGAAGAATGCATTGATTGTAGAAGACGGTAATTGGTAGATAATAAACTTTTAATCCATTTGTCATATAGCGAATACCTGTGCGGTTACCATAGGAGTGTGTTATTATCACAACCTGAAAAAAATTCTCGGAAACATCGTAGATAGTGGGTATAACTAAAATGTTACTTGGATTACCTTGTGCCCGTGAGAGAGGAGTATTTGGGACAAATTGAAAATGTGCTCCTCCACGCCACCGATACTGGGAAAGAAGAAATCTGAAGCCATACTGTAAATAATCGATTAAATATTTATAGTTAATGCAGCTCGTTTATTTTACCATATTCGCATTATTTTTTGTAAAAATCATAACAAAATTATGACCAAATGTAAATATGAGCTGTTTTTTTTTTTTTGTATTAACAAAGCGGTTGACAGGGCTGATGTCACTGATGGCACCAGTGTCAGCGTTCAGGGATTCAGAGACACATGACCGGGCTTGTTCCTTATGTGGTATTCGATTGGGGTTCTTCAGATTTCAGATTTTGGTTGTCTAATCGAAAATAAAAACCTCATTTGCTCTTTTTTGTGTTGAGATTTGTGCGATTGGAATATGTGTAGCCTTCGACATTTTTCTAAGCGTTTTCCATTCACTGGTTAAATTTTATATGAAAACATTCAAAATGCTCGCCCAGATTGATTTCTGAAAATAAATCCAGATTCGCAAAAGTGCTCTGATACCTGAAAAAGATTGCTTTTTTTTGTACCAAACGAATATAAAAAGTGCTCTGAGAGCAAAATTAGTGCTTTGAGAGCGCCCAATCGAATGAATGTATTATTAGCCGTGTTTTTTTGAGCTTCGATCTCAGCAAAGAAAAGTAAATTGGGATTTTCATCATGCAATTACAACAACTACGCTCTACTTGACACTTCGAGACTCGGTTGCAGTTGTTGTAATCGCGTGCTGAAAATCCTACTTTACTTTGCTTTGCTGAGATCGAAGCTCAAAAAAACACGTCTATTATAAATGTGTGAAAATCAATTGGAATGGAGTCATTCAGTGAAAGTGAACAAAAAAAATTGTTTGCGGCCAGCTCCATACAAACAAAAACCAATAAAATTCACATTTAATGTTCGATTTTGCAGCAGAAATCTGAAATCTCAGATCAAAATCTGTAAAGCCAAATCGAAAACGACAAACAAAATTAATTGTTAGGTAAATCAGTAGACATTCTGACCACTAGAATTAGGTGGGTAGGTGTAGGTAGGTACCTACCTACCTAGGTACCATTTACATCAGCAATAAGAGTGATGCCGGGGAACGCAGGTGGCTGTCGACTTCGAGAGTCGAAAAAAAAATTGACATTTACGGAAACCTTTTTTTTTCTGCAAAATGGCGTAACAAGGCAGCTGAAGTAATTGTCTGTCGTGTAAAGTATTATTTTCCGTTGTGCAGTTCTAATTAAATTAAATCTTTATTCAAATTCGGCAATTTACTATCATAGTTCGTGTTAATATAAAAACAGTATTTCTATAGCAGCTACTAGCTTACGCGTGTGTGGCAAGCATCTAATTCAATGGTGAAGTCACCATCACCAAGAACATTTTTGCTAAATGTCCCAAATAATAAAATACTCTTTCAATCTACCATATCCGCGCTATAACTATTTTGATCTACCCAATTAGAATTGATGTAACCTTGATTTTGGTCTTGCAAGTTTTTGAATGGCCTCACCTAGTTACCTATCAAAAAAGAATCAATTGCAGATTTTCCCTATTACCTTCTCGAGCAGGACTTTAATATCGTTTACCACTTTAACCAGTGAAAGTTGATTCCTGCAAAACGCAGTTTAATAGTGTTGTTTCATAAAAAAAAAGAAGTGTTATAATTAAATCACAATATGGGACTGCTAATATCAAAACTCTGGAGCATGTTCGGGAATGAAGGTGAGAAAATAAAAAATAAAAGGATTCAAAAAAAAAAAAAACTATTTCGTTACAATTTCTTACGGATGATGATTTCCTTTGTTCCAGTCGATCATTTTTGAGAGGCCAAATGCAAACAGCCTCTGCCTCCGGGATGTAAATCGTGTAAAAGTAAAAGTGATTTCTCCATTTGGGCTTCCTACGTATTTGCATAATTGATCGATGTGCTGCTTTGTTTTGTTTCGTTTCGCATTCTTATGCTATATTTAAATTTGCGTCGTCGCGTCAATAGGGCGCTGCTGACAGGCTTTCGAGCCATCATTCATTTTGTTAGTCGGTCGCTAAAGCGGACGTGAAAGCCAAAAGGTTATCGAAACTCGGTTCGTTAACAAATAAATTATATCAATATTAGGTAAACCCGATTGGAGTTGCTTTGTAAACAATAATAAGAGTTTTAAATTAAAAGTAAGCAAGGAATGCTGAACGAAACATACCTACAACTGCACCTCTGAACCCTACATTTCATACCCATTGATTGATTTGAGTGTGTATATAATATAATTATGAATAAATTTTGCCTCAACATTTTTTACTTCGCATACCTCTTCATAGATAATGAATCTGTCGATTCTTTTCTGATACCTTATCACTCCCTGGTTGCCTCTACTGTTTTGATATTCGTTTTATTGGGTAAGACTGGGGGAGCGGTGCTTTTTGCACGGACATGCCTCTCTCCTCAGTAGTACCATGTCCGTCTTCCTGGATAGAACCAGAAAAAAAAAAAACAAATTTGGAAAATATTCTCCGACTAGAAGTGAGGTATAGGACTACCATTACCTCATTTCACATTTATATGCATCGACAAACAAGCAAGAAGTGTGTTTTAATTCTAATCAATACAAAACACTGAACCTGCCATCATGAACAGCAAACGCTCACTTCTGAGACAGGTTTCTGTAGTTTGTAGGCTTTGAATTGAAACTCTTTTGAATGCCACTCCAAAACTGCCAAATACCTAGCTGTTTCTTTGTTAATATGCTCTCGACTCTGAGTAACTGATCGACAGTTGTCTATAAAAGTGACTATTTTTCAAGCAGTTGATATGAAAACACAGCTGCTAAAGCAACATGTACACTTAATATAAATCCACTCAATGATTAAAACGCTAAAAGAGTGAACTGCGTTGTCTGGCCCTTGGTACTGATTTACTACTATACGTGGCTAACTAAAAGGTTTCGAACGCAATCCACTTCATTAAGACCAGCATAATCTTTATGGGAATCCATACATTTTGGGTTAATTTGTATAATGACGTCACTCTTTCGTGCCACGATCTACTTCCAATATGAAAACAATTTTTTGTTCCTCCTTCGCAACAACAATAACCCGCTTTGAAGTGGTTCTGTTCATTCGCCCGCTTCAATGGCCTACAGACAGAGCTGGGAGATATCTTTTTTTCTTTCAGATTTCGAAGAGAAACCCAAATTTATTTAAATATACCTTTTCATTTATGTTAAATTGAGCTCTTGTTTTCATTCATGAATTAAGTTTCCGGTACGGAATGATGATGATTTGTTTTCACTTTCGGTGTTATCGCTGAGTGGCACAGTGAATAATGGGTTGACGGTCAATTCGGCTAAATACAAGTGTCGAGTGTGTACCTCGAACTCTTTTGAATTTAAGTGAAGTCGTGGCCTTCTGGTGAAGTGCAAAGACAGTGTCTCTTTTTATTTGAACAGATGTTCGAAAACAGTGAATGCTGTTGACATAATGATTTGTTATACTTAACAGTAGGTAGATCGCTTATGTAACTTTCAAGTTTACTGAATAATAAGGTATTTCGTTTGTCATGCTCGGTGCGATAAATATAATCATTTGGGGGCGCATGTACGTGCGCGTCACACGGAAATTGCTGCTCTATATCGCTTTGTATAAAATAGATATGTGAAATGTAAGTGCCTACTTAAATTGATTGCACAAACTTGGTTTTACGAACACAAACACGAACACTATATCTTGGGCAAGAGGAATATTAGGAAATTGATTGTGACTACCCCCAGGTTAAATTGTTTACTGTTTTTATTGATATGATCCAGTCTGCAAAAACGTGTTTTTTTTTTTCACGCGTCTTTATCACAGCATACATCAAGGATCCACGGGAACTTTGACTTTGTTTGGTTTTGCTGAAGAGACTTGGGAAGGTAGGTAGAACCTTTGGGTCAATGTTCTATATTCGTCGTTTGCACTGACAATGAGTTGTTACAACTTTTAAAATAATTAATCTTGACGTGGTCTAGTTGCCCAGTTCGTCTCTACGGCCCTCATAGGCTGTGAAATGGGACTTTTAACTCGATAAAGAGGTGGTGTGGTTTTAAATTAAATCCCTTTGATATGTGGCGATAGAGGTAAAAGGCAAAAGCTTTACGGCGTTCACACAGTAGAGTTGAGAAAGTATTATACGCAAAGGAGTGTTTCGCGAAGCCCATCCTTTAACAGATGGGCTATCTTTTTGGTTCAAACGTCAAAAAAACTTGTAGGATAACAAAGCCTGTTCAAATATTGCCAAGAAGCACACAATTCCCATTACTTTAACCTCTCTTCTTTTACCTAATACATGTGATAAACATCAGTTTTCAATTCTAAAATTTTTTATTCTGTTTTTTTCGACTTTATAATAAACTTTTTAGTAATTTTGTAACAAAATCAAGCTACAGGCATATAAATTCTGTTTTATTTTCCTACAAGTTTTTTAGCTGTCACTTGGTTTTTTCTTCTTCATATTTGACACTGACGTTGTCGCGAACTACCCTATACCAGGGATGAAAAATGAACTGTGTGGACTGTAAACGATCTTATCGTCGGCATCATAAGAATACCTCGTAACTCCACCTTCGGGGGAAAATTACTTTTTAATGCCATCTTAGGATATTTTGTAGTGCATTGGTCTAGAAATCCTCGCAACTCCCTGAAAACTCTAAATCAGCTTAAATTTAGTTTCTGTGAAGCTCGTAACTCCACTGCAATACATGCTTCGTAGGACATTTTCGTTCCTCCTGTAAAATTTCAAATATGTGAGTTACGAGGTATTCTTATGAGGCCGACGTTATGTCGTTTTCGATTTGGCAAAAAAATTAATTTTTTTGAGAAAAAATCGATTTTTTTTTGATTGAGATTGCTTTTCATGTTCGATTTGCCAAAAAAATCAATCTTTTTTGTGATCTGACACTCTTTAGAGAAATCTCGAATATTTCTCAGATTTCACACATACTTTCACTAATACCAATGTGTATGACACACAGCTGGCGGCTACGAATTGTTTATCGTTGGAAAGATTGCTTTTTTAACTGAATTATTAATTTTTCGAGAATGGAAACGATTTTTTATATTAAATTATTTCGAAATGAGTTATTGTAAATGTGTACAAATCAATTCAAACGGATTTCCAGTGCAAGTGAAAACAAAAAATTGTTTGCGGACATCTCAATACACACAAGAATCAATAAAATTCGGATTTTATGTTCGATTTGGCAGCAGAAATCTGAAATCTCAGATCAAAATCTAAAAAGCCAAATCTAAAACGACATTAGTTCCGATTGTATTTTTTCGGGCTCAATTGTATTTTTTACTTTCGTATACAAATAGGAAAATTATATAGTTTACGTACAAAATTTCAAAAGATTTCTAGATGTTTATCAGTTTTGTGTAATATCACGCAATTCTGTCTGGGCCATTTTTTATTTTGCACTGTAATTTGAAAATTTGGATTTCTTAAATTGTAAGTTCAATCAAACCTCGAATTTGCCTTTCAACTTGTTTATATGCATAATAATGAACTTTCACTATTCACAATTACATACTTTAAAAAATTTGCGTAAGGATTAACAATTTCACTCAACAATCTTGTAAGATGCAAAAGTTACAAAAATTAAAAATAAAAAAAAGTAAAATTCGACTCTAAAGTCCTCTTTTGGTAAGTAGTGAATGTGAAATCCCACCTAGTATTTCATAGAAATGAAATAAATTTATCAAAAGTCAACTTCTGCTAGCTAGCTATTGTGACTCAATTTTTTTGTTCCACCAGAGGCGAGCTTCAATCTTCAAGTTGTAGTTGATGTGAACCAAATAAAAAAAAATTGTTATGATTGGACATATAAAGCAATGAGGAATTTAAAAAAGTAAAAACGTTTGAAATTTGTGTCACTTTTAGTTGTCAATTCCTACAACCGTACCAATATTCGACTGCCCTAATAAATGATCGCGCCACACTTTCTACATTCAAAAAAAAATGCATATCCATGCAAGCGAGCCCTAAGTTTCCGAAGTAAAACTTACTTTACTTTACTAATTTGTTTAACAATAAGCATCTTGGAACGCGCCCCAGGTGAAGCTCAACTATAATTGGATTTGACATGCTTTAGATTTGACTTCTGTGGATTTCGAGTTGGTATTTCAGATTATGCCGTTTTCCGTATCTAAAATGTTTTGTTGCTAAGGGCCAATGAGAATAAAGATACATTTTTTTCAAAATAAAAAATGCCCTTTGAGTGTAACTTTTTCGAGGCGATTGTATTGTGTATTTTTTCAAAGTCCATTGTAACTTAGAAGCTACGATTGTAATACGTTTTTCAACCCTGCCCTATACCCAGGAGACCAATATTTTTAGTTGCTACTTGTCAGTTTTCAACCCTCTCTTTTATGCCCAGTTCCGAATCCGAATTGAACGTTAAACGCGTGTGGCGCGCTTTGACAAGTTTTTTTGTTGATATTTACGATCTTAATTCGATCCAACGCCCGAAGTCGTATTTTAGGTGGCCGCATATGAAAGCGTCGTTTCTACACATTCTGTCAACGCGACATTGTGATTTAGGCACTAAAAAGAAGCCTTGTTGGATTAAGGATCACAAACATTTTGACTCCTCCGGGTCGAACGGATTGTCTTTTATTATTCTGTCTGATTCTGTTCAACTGTATGCAGAATTGTTATTTCGTTGACCACGGTATTCGCCGGTCCATCTCTGAAGCCTTCTGTTTGTGTTTTTTTTTTTCCTTGGGGGTTCGTTTTACTCTTTGGTAGAACTTTCGAACAAACAGTGTCCTTTCAGAAGCAATACATTCGACGAATCGGTTCTTGTGCTCAGGCTCTTCACTTCTGAGAAGAAATGATCTTCTTTTTTTACGGTATTTGTGTAAATGTGTATTGTTTGTAGGTGGTTACAGCTAGATTTGTTGACAATTAAAATAAAAACAAATAGTTCACCCCATAGAATGTGTTCGAAGCTCTACTACGTAACAGTTGTTATATTATTTCATAACTCCACTTAAATATAAATAAACTGTGCTTGGCCAAGGAACATTTTTCAGAAACAATGTCGAACTTTCAGCACCGTTAAAATTGCCTACCTTACGTGAACAGCAATTAAAATTCATTACACGGATTGTAACTTTTTCTTTGCTCGCTAATTCGTTTCTAAAACGTCAAACACGAATGACAAACAAAACAAAGAACCCGCATTAGAGTTAGCTATGATTTTTTTTAATTGCTTGGTTGTTGCTCATTGCGTTAAATATTGTTATCGGTTTGAACCTATCTCTCGTAATTTTTCATTTCAAGCTGGCATATTGATCACGACGTGAGACCTTGATCGATTACTCTTTAACCGGAGCTAGGCTCAAACTTCCCATTGGCAACAGTTGGTCAATTAGCATACTCATTCTCTTTTATTACTTGTTATTTTATTATTATCGAGAGCGCTTTAAGAATTTTTTTTACATTTTTTTAGAGCACAAACTGGTGATGGTCGGCTTGGACAATGCCGGAAAGACAACCATACTCTATCAGTTTTTAATGAATGAAGTGGTGCACACAAGTCCAACGATTGGTTCTAATGTGGAAGAGGTTGTCTGGAGGAATATCCACTTTCTGGTCTGGGATCTTGGTGGACAACAGAGTTTGCGTGCTGCATGGAGCACATACTACACAAATACAGAGGTGGGTGTTTGTTAACATATTTTCCATTGTTATCGAATAAAGAATCGTTTTACGTAAATGCTTTCAGTTCATTATAATGGTAATAGATTCAACAGATCGAGAACGATTAGCGGTGACAAGAGAGGAACTCTACCATATGCTACAACATGAAGATCTGTGTAAAGCTAGTCTACTTGTATATGCAAATAAACAAGTGAGTTTGTTAAATGTGTGCACCTTGTAGCTCTTTTCTTACAATTTGTTCTATTTAAAGGACTTGAAAGGTTCAATGTCAGCTGCGGAAATCTCACGGCAGTTAGATTTGACTTCGATTAAGAAACATCAGTGGCACATACAAGCGTGTTGTGCGCTAACTGGAGAAGGGTTAGTATAATTTTAAACATTTGTCCACATATATAGACTCTCAAAGAGGTGATACGAAAATGGTGTGCACAAGTGTAATCTCTTAAAGAAACACGTGTGGAATTAGGGTCAGTTTATACACACAACAGCGCGAAAGAGGTTTAAACTAGTCGTGTAAAGAATACAGCGTGCGGGGCATTGGGACAGAGTTGATAAGAGGCACTGATGGACAATAGTTAAAAATTTCTGCAAAGTGTCATGACAGGAGTTGGTAAAGTATTCCACTATTCGTGTTGGATGTCTCTTTATATTTTATAGTATGTATACGGCCGGAAATGGGTAAATTGATGGATATTTCTCAGATGATGAGTATGGCGGTTAGATAGTTGAAAGGGCGGTGTGCAGCTGCCGATTTGAATTCGTCGCAAATCGTTGAGCCACTGAAAACCACGCGATCAAATTCAAATTCGCAAAGTACTTGTATTCACTATTATCTAAATATTAAGAAAAGTTAATTGAATTTTAACTAAAATGATTTCGTGACACTGTCACACGGATATTTCCTTAAAAAATTGAAATGGATTCAAGAGTAGCAGACAATGGACCATTTGTTCCATGTAATTATTTCGTAATTTTTTTTTAAGTTATTTCCTATTTAAAGAGCCTTTCAACTTGCGCCTAAATATGCGGAAGGCAGTTACAACATAAGTCGTGTTTTTTTGAGGTTCGATCTCAGCAAAGCAAAGTAAAGTGGTATTTTCAGCACGCAATTACAACAAGTGCGCTCTACTTGACACTTCGAGACTCGAGTAGTTTATTTACATTTATTAAGTTCGCTATTTTCTTGTTCGATAGATCGTGTAAATTAAGCCAGTAACAAACTTGTGCTACGAACTGCTGCAAACAGCACATGACTTTTTCGCGAAAGCAAAATTCCCTCGAACCAATTTAATTTTTATATGGATATCTACTCTTTAAGACGAAAATCATAGACAAAGAATAAAAAGTAAACAATGTATGCTTTGCCGATAAAGAAAATGGCGGCCGAAATTCAAATCCAATGTTGAAACTGTCATATTTTGTGTCATCTGCCACAAATATCCCAGGGATATTTCTGAAACAGCAAGTAAGTAACCTTTTGAATTTCAACTGAGGAGTTGAGTATTAAAATAGTGATTAAAATCAATTTTCAACTTGCCGCTCAACTCTCTCTTTCAAATCAACTCCGAAATTGGTCAACCTCGGAGTTATCGGGAAGTTGAACCTCAGTTGAAATTCAAAAGTTGGCTGGCTTTCTCTTTCAGAAATATCCCTGGGATATTGTATAATAAATATACAATAAATTCCAGCTCTTCGCGATGCACATGCACAATACCTTCTCTAGACTCACGTCAACGAATTAATCAAAAGATGGAGTACCATCATTGTCGTCCACTGTGAGAGACGGAAACGATAGATAAAGCCATGGTCGTCCCATTTTTCAAGTCCGTCTCCGTGGTATTATCTTTTATTACCGTCTCTTAAAGACCAAATTCTCCTCCTCTCTATCCTCTTCACTGCTCGAATTAAACTATGGCCAATTCTCGCAACAATAATTTAAACAATATTTTATTTGAAATTTTAATTAATAATAATTACTTTCGTCACTTTATTTGAAGAGCTAACAGTCAAAAACAAAAAATCAGTCTAAACATAAAATCCCAAGTTTGCTCTCCTAACTTCTACTATTTCGGGGAGTTGAGCGAATCCAAAGTTGACCAACTTTCGGTTTTCTCAACTCCTGAAAATCCAAAGTTGAGCGAGTCAACTTTGAGTGAATAAAAGCAAATTTTCAAGTTGAGAATAAAAATCCCCAAGTTGTGTTCAACTTCGATTGAATAAAACCGGCCTTAGATTGAGTCTGTAACGCCTCGCTAATAGTGAATTGAACTCAAAAAGTCCCACTCTATTGATTGCACAGTACTTTATTACCTACGATGATGAATATAAGTTCCCACATGTGTGGTCAGTTTTACGACAAAAAATCGAGACTTGAGTTTTGGAAATGAATATGTGAGGGTCGTCATTACCGAATGAACAAATTCGAAAATTTTGCAGACAGGGGGCCGGGCCTGACCAATAAACATATTTAGTTTCGACTCTAAATTTAAATAGTTCACAGTGGCTATATTTTCCATACAAATTTTGCAATTGTGAGCTTGCGTAAATTTAAAGTCGAGACTAAAATTTGTTATTGGTATCGCACAGGATATCTTATGTCGCAGAAAAAAGTTAGATGTCTTGGGCCTTACTAATAATAATTTTTCATCTTTATGGAAAATTTCGCCATTGTGAGTTCGAAAAATTTAACCTGGGCACTAAAAATGTAAATAAAAAACGGCTTGTCTCTTTTAACAACACTTTTCGTAATGGAGAGATTGACTACACTTTTTAGAGGAACAAACGATTAAAACCATCGGAACGGTTTTACCCATCATATGAAACTTTTTCGATTCTTAGCAAAATATTTTTTTTCTAGAGTTCCCCTATCACCTTTTATATTAATATTATTAATGAAATTTATGTCTAATACTTTTTCTTTTACAGACTCTATCAGGGCCTAGAATGGATCGTTCAGCGTATCAAGAAGAAATGACAGACATATCCTGATCGCAATAGTTTATAGCTAGTTGAAAAAATAACTGAAACTGAAAATCAATTATTATCTAATTATTAACACTAGAATTAATTTCATAGCATAATGTCTACCATAATTCTATATTTTTCTTTTTTAACCCTACGCGATAGTACATCATAAATGATAAATTCTCAGCTAAACGAAAAAATATATTTTCCTATTAATCTATAAATTTAAAACACTGTAAAAGTCATAACATGTTTATTTTTTTTTATATGATTATTTTACAAATGATGAGCAACAGCTGATTCGCGCGGTTTAGTCGTACATATACTTTTCCATACAAATATAACAACAAACGATAGATATGTTTTGTTTTTTAAATAATTTCTTTTATAAAAACTTGCAATTGCTATCGGATTTTTTTTACACAACATCTTTACTTGTTGAAAACATTTTGGTATGTTGCTTTATGATTTTGAATAAAAAAAACAATGTTTTCCATCAAAACTGTGAAGAAGTTTTCTTAAAAAAAAAAAAAACATCAAAGTAAAAAAAAATCGTTTCAAAATTAATTATTAAAATGTATGTTTTAACCAAAATGTAAATACAGACGGTCGAAGATAACTGCATTATTTGTACAACGTATATTTAAAAATGTAAATTAATATTTTGTAAGTAAATTAAAAAAAATATATATAAAACATAAAGTTATACAAATAAAAAGAAAACATGTTAAAACAAACAAGATTTGCCAAATGATGAAAAAATAATTAAAATAAAATAAAATTAAAACAAAATACATTCCGATTTTATCACAGCTTATTTGTTTTTCATTTTGGGGAAAAAGCACGTATAATGGGCGGTAGTTTAAGTTTAGTCAGAGAAAAATGCATCCAAGCAATCGCGTCATTGACAGTCGAAGTTTTACGAGCAATGACCGTTTTATACAAACTTTTTGAGCAGAAATTCTTTCTTATTTCTACCTATCTGCACTCCCGTTATTTTGCCCCACAGTTCTCTTCTTATGCTTTTAAAGGCGATTTTCTTTTTTAGTTCAGAGCTCTGAACTGAGCTCGAGCATTATCAGCGCGCTCTGAACCGAGCGTGCTGATGTATTTATGAAACACACTTGAGCACGTAGTTGCCACAAATGCATAAATTGAATATTTATTAATTGTTATTCATTAAATTGGTTAATTTTCAGTTTCAAAACAAAAAAGTTCGTCCGTCATTTCAACTATTTTGTTTATCCTGTTTTTTCTTTTCTTTTTCTGTCAAATGTGACTGGAAGTGTGTAATCAGCTTTTCACTCAGCCTGCTAAGTCAATTTATTCTGAGCTCATAGAGCGCGCTCTGACCGAGCTCTGAACGAAAAAAGAAATACAAATTCTGAGCTGAGATGTATCTGAGCTGAGATGTATCTGAGCTAAAAAAGAAAAACGAACTTTTTGTATAACAGTTCAGGGCACTCATTCCGTAACTTTTCTGACGATTATCGTCGGAACGATAGACCTCCAAAACTAGCAACTAAGTGCTAAAATGACAACTTTGAGAGCATAATCCAGTTCATTTTCCAAAAATATAAGGAGAGTTGACGTTTGTCAAAAAAATTCGAGCAGAATATGACTTATTTTGGTGATCAAAGTTTCAAAAACGATATCGTTTAGACGATTGTTGATATACGGAATCTGCGCCCAGGTTGTGCTCTGAACTGAAAATGAAAAGCGCCTAATAACGCCAATTGCAGTTGAACGTTGAGACGCGTCGTGCCTGTAAAGCTTGTCAAACTATGGCATCCTAAAAGTTACGCCAAATTAATTCCCTTTTGGTAATTGCGAATTAGAGCTAAAGCTAAAAATATTTATGTAAATAAATTTCTTATTGTGTCAATTCAATTATTAAAGGTGTGTGTATATACATTTGCTCCAATAGATCGTACACTTCCCACTTAGCGAGATCAAAATAGAACAGCTTTGGCCAGAACAGTTTTGAATATAGTACACAAAACATGCACCACCATTTTTAGCCATTTGGATACCTAACGCCACCGTACCTGTGTAGTATGTGCCATATTACTTTAATTCCCGACACTAGTCGAAATCGAAAGCCCTGGCAGCTAGCACTAGATCAAAATATTTTTGACTTCGTTATTTATTTACCTGTTAATAAAGTTATAAAAATAATAATAATAATAATAATAATAATAAAATCAAAATTGACAGCATCAATTAAATAACTATAGGTGTGTTTTTAGCTTCGATCTAAGCAAAGCAAATTAAAGTAAGATTTTCAGCACGCGATTGCAACAACTACTGTGAGTCTCGAAGTGTCGAGTAGAGCGTAGTTGTTAATTGCGTGCTGAAAATCCTACTTTACTTTGCTTTGCTGAGATCGAAGCTAAAAAAACATGCCTTATATAGGAAGATAGTAAATATATAGATGTTTTACATTTTTCATACAACTATGTTCCAAATAAATTGTCTTCTTTTTATATTTTTTTTTTGTTTTTGATAGGCAAAGAGTAGGTAACAATCTTTTTCCTGTGAGAATTTACTATTAGTTGTTCTATATAAGATGGTCAGAATATACTTGTTGCACTCAATAACACAGCGCTCATGACAGTTTAATGTGCACTGTAATTATTATGAAGAAAGTGATTGACATTTTGCTTTTCTCTATGGTAAACCTCGACCAATGCCATCGATTGGTTGGCATGTGTAATATAATTATATATTGATAATAATATTTATTTTCATGCCATAAAACAAGTGTATGAAATTTCCGAGAAATTTGACATTCTTAATCTAAACACAGACAAGAACAAAAAACAGAAGACCTATCGAAGTTAATCAAATCTGGAAAAAACATCTCAGTGATTCACTGATAATATTCCTGTTGATTTGCTTTTTTTCAAATTTACCAATTTAAGCGGTATTACCATCTTTTCGGTATGGTCATCATTATTTAATGAGCACCACTCTTCATTTTGATAGATTATTGATTTTAGTAACAATGCCTCGTGCGTGCATAACATAAGAATGTTCATACCTAGGCAATTCAGAACCCTACAACTTGTCAGAAATAATAAACTAGGACAATTAATGGGTCAATAAAATATTTTACAAGGTTCTTTGTTTTTAAATTGCATTTGTATTTCAACGAACTGCGACGGATTTTAAAAGTCAACGCGCTATACTAATAATCATTTTTAGTGTCCAGAATTAATTTTACGAATAAATAATAATGACGACATTTTTCATGCAAAATTGTTTATTGTGACCTACGCAATATTTAAAATGGGAGTTAAAATTTATTATTACTAAAGCTCAACGTATTTGAGTGTAGCAGGCAATAGATGGCAGTGTAATCTTGCAAGTTATTGCAAACATTTTCTATGGACATAATTTAAATGACTACACGACGCCACTGTGGCCCCGAATAGCCCTAGGGGCCTAGGGGTTATGTTGCAACCACTGGGCACGTTAAAAAATCTAGTTAGGTATCTTAAGACGACTAGATTTGTCTGGATTAGATGTAGATATACCCTAAACGCAAAAACTAGATTGGTCGGTAACGTCACTTTTTCCTACATCAGCCACTTTACGAACTGTCAACGTAGTACTCAGTCAGACATTTTTTGACTAGATTCGTTGGCTACCCCTCCATCCAGGCCAATCAAAACTGAGACACATGAAATCTGCCAGCTGTCAGACTTACTAAAGTGGATACTGTTCCAAATTTCCTCGCAGGTTTTGTGTGAAATTGACAGTTCACTAGCAGTCCATTTAAGTCAATGCTTTATTTTATTTAATGTTGTTTTTCTTAATATATATCGCAACTATTACCTAAACTATTCAATCACCACTGGCGCCGGACAGTGCTGTAGGATCAGTTTTACCAGACTTTTCGGACTGAATTACCCACGATGCACGTCAAAAACACCCAAAAATGTCCTTTTTGCCCATGCCGACGTTAAAAAACAACAAAAAACTCTATTTTTTCTTGTTCCAAGAGATAAAAAAACGCCGTTTTTCGCCCTTTTAGCTCATTTTGAAAGGCAAAATGCCCACGAAATGGGTATTTACCCACGATCTGGCATCACTTCTGTAGGTTATGAAACTAGTGTAAAGTTGGTAATAGCAGTCCATAAACTACCAGTGAGGATGGTTTCACCTAAATCTAAAATGCATTATCCATAAAACACCTAGGCATAAAATTGAGAAAGTCCTCCTTTATATTCTAGTGAGTGCATACAATTTGCAGTTATTGTCGGAGTGGTATGAAGCATGGTGCATGTTAAGTATAAGTTCAACGAGCTCTTATCTCACCCTAAAGATGGCGCTTACTTTTAGGTTACCTACAATCGAAGCGAAGAAAGTCAAAACATAAATGAGATAATAGATCAACAACCTAATGCCTGTTTTATGCACAGTAAAATAAACTAAAGTATGCGAATGCGCATTAAAAAAGTTACAGAAAAAAAAACGGAGATGCGGAACTAAACCAATCGAATACCTACCTAACCATCACCTAAAGATTGATAATTTTGGATCTATGCAAATGCCACAGGGTATAGCAAGTTATTCCATTTTGTAAACTGAACAATTAATTTATTATTATTTACGTACATGGAAATTTCTACTTAACATTACATCACTTTTACAGTATTATAGCCACTTATAATATAACTAATACATTCATATATGAATGGTGTAATAACATGCGAATTTGTTGTGTCGCGTCTTCTAATTCATATGAACATCAAATAATTTTGTACTCCTATCTATTCGTGAAATGAAAACAAATAAAATTGGATTTCATTCTAATCACAATCAAACAAACAATAGTTAAACGTGATAACTCAATTCCGTTTGTCAAAGCGCCACAGAAAAAGCTCCGCTTCAGTACACCAGCACACACCAGTGACCACGATCAGTTACCGCATTAAAGTCGTACATATAAGAGCTTTGGCCAAAGCTTCTCGGGTCCATTGATAAATTCGATGTCAGTTTGCACCTAAACGTGACTCTAGTCTGACTGAATGAGTTCGAATCTGCCGTCAATCTGCCCACCATCTCAACACCATGCACAATCCGGATTATACGCCAACCAATAACTTTGTTCAGGTGCATTTCGCTGAACGATTTGTGCCCATTGCGCAGCAACCAAAGCTCGCCAATTTGATTCAGACAAAAATTGATAACAGGGAGTATTTCTACGGCATTGAGCTATCAGCCAAATCGAATAGCACCTTGGATTATCGCAAGTTCGCTGTTTCGCCGCTGTTTACATCGCTGGTATGGATAGGTCGTTTATACAGTGACGTCGATCCGATCAGCGAAGTAGATACGGTACGTTTTGGTAGGCAGTTGCAAACAGATACTGTCGTAATGCCTCATTTGACCTGTTACCGAACAACGCCGGAGAGGTTGAAGAGTTTTCTGTCGTTGGACTTTGCAAATATTCTCGCTTTGCGCGGCGATGACGTCGATGAGGGACAATCTTTTCAACATGCATCGGATATGGTGGCGGAGATTCGAAAGATACGAGGTGGTGAGTTGCGCTAATCAAATTTTGATGCGAGATATAGATTTTTAATAAATTTGTTATTCCTAAGATACCATTACTATTGGTGTGGGAGGCTATCCCCAAGGACATCCTCAATCGAACTCAATGGAAGCTGATATGAGATATTTGATACAGAAGGTAAGTGCGGGTGTTGACGCGTGTTTTCTATAATTGATGTGATTTTAATGAGACGCAGTGGTTTCGCACGGCGTGTATTAAGGTATGTTTAGTTTAGTAGAGTGGTAAGCTAAAGCGTTGCGTTGGATTAAATTAATATTCTAGTATGCATTGTGAATCCCTAGGGGGGTACACATATCGATGCGGGAATCCCCTGGTGGAGTCTGCGTTTCTTGTAAATAATAAGGGGCCCAGACACCAAAGGTATTTATTTGTTTTATATCGGGGCTATGCTTGTTTTTGAGATTGATCCGACGAATAAATTAATCTTCTGTCGAGTGTGATCTTTTACATTATAGGTAAGTGAAAATTGGTGTGCGGTTTACAGACACATCACGTTCAAGTGGAAATGAAGTAAACTCTAATTTTGTACAAAGAAAGGAAATATGTTTTGTATTTCTGTGGTACAAAAATAGACGAACTTCCGCGAGAATTGTAAGATTGCATAGTAAAAATCATAAACAAATCATACTGAGACCACCAACTTCGGCCGATTTTCCGTTACTTGCCAAAAAGCTATATTTTTACGAGGTGTCAAATGCTAGGTGCGCTTGTTACATAAAAATTCGCATCGACAAATGTCACGTAACTTCAAAACCTCCGGGTCACCAACACACTCGCATTTGGTATATGCCACTTCGGCTGTGCGCAAAGTTGCTGGCAGCGTTCATAGAATTATTTTTTTATTATTATTAATTATTTTTGTGTGGATTGTATTTTTTTTTGGAATAAGTGTACATTTGCTTAAAATATTTATGAAAAATTAACAATGTAGATTGGTTGAGGGAAAATAAAAACATTCTGAGCAAACGTTCATCAGATATTTAAGATAAATGTACTCATGAAATCGATTTTAATGATATCGAAAAGGGGTCAAAACATAACCAGATTTTGTCGTAATATGTTTCTAGTATATTAAACATCTCCTTTAGAGATTCAAATTATTTTTTATAGATTATAATTATCAAATTATTCGCCTTTTAAATTAATATAATAACTAACCAACGAGAGTCAAGGTAAGATTAGACTGTATGCCAAGTGGTCATAAAATGCCAATTTCTGACAGTTCTCCTGTCAAAATAGGTCATACAATGTAATGGGCATATCTCATTATGCTCTAATGACCTAAATGCCACATATGATAAAGATAAAAATGCCCAAATAGCATATAGTGTAATTGGTTAATAAGCACGAATGCCAGCGTAAAACAGTATACACCCATATGCACTTTATTGAAATTTCGTTATGGCATTGCTGGCATTTTTGATGGAACAAGAATTATTTGGTTATCATCGGTGTTTCAGTTCTTGGGATTTTGATTTATTTTCGTTCTCTTTTTTTTGTTTATTATTCAATCTATCATTTGTGTAAATTATTCAATTGCGTCTTTTCTTTGTAATTTGTTTAGGTTTAATTAGTGTTTTGTCCTTTTCCAGTTATTGTGGCTATACTATATACTTTTTCCTGTTGTGAAAATTTGTTTGCTATCTATTTGTTTTGTTTTAGTTATTTTATTTTTTTTAATATTATTTGTTATGTGTTTTCATTGGCTCGATTGCTTATTTCACTTGGTGTATATTTTGTTTGTTATTTTACCCTTTTTAGTTCTTTTGTGGGTCTGCTTTTTTCTTTTCATCTTTTTCATCTACATGTCTTGCTTTGTTTTTCTCTACATCATTACTTTACTACAACATTTGTTAATAAATAACAAATGACTTAAATGACCATCAAGGCAAATATGACCATATTGGTAGTTTTGATAATCCTGACATTTTGGCCATTTGACAGCTAATCTGGTCATTTGGCATACAGTCTAATCTTAGCTTCAGTAGTTAAAATGTTATATTCCCGAACTCTATCACACGTTGGCAGCATTTTTTAATTTATTTTATTTTTTGTATGTTTTTACATGTCACATGGATTCTAAATTTCAGATTTCATTTCATAATTTATATTTGGTAAAAATGTTGATCAATACAGAATGATTACGATTATTGACATAAAGCAGAGGCTTTTGCAATAGTGGCAGTTCTAAGAGTTTAACGTTCTGGTATTTGTAATACCAGAATGAAGTGAAATACGGAGCCTTTTTGGAAATGCTAAGTTTGCTAGAAAATTTAAAACAAAATTTATGGTGTTAGTAGGGCAAATTAAAGTCAAACCTTCAGCACGCATTTACAAAAACTATGATTCTAAGCAGAGACAATGGTATGGTTTGTCTATGATTCTAAGTAAGAATGTTACCCCAAGTGGAAGTGACTTGAAAATAACACATTTTCAGCGGAGTTAACACCACATACATAAAGCTCCAACTTACCAGAAGTTACCACTTCATCCCAAATTCAGCCACCTTTTATATCACATCTTGCAATCCTTAGGCTGGTTCTAAATTGATTGATGTATTACCTATGTCTTATTTATAATAATTCATTTCCTGTGTGCTGTGCGCTCAAGAATAACTTGCGGGTAATTTTCTACCACCTGACCAGGAACGTTTTTTGACAGCTGAAAAACTGGTCCCAATTTAATTGCTTCCTTTGCTGAAATTAAAAAGTTTTCTTATGTCGTTTTCCATTGATTTCACTCGGGGATCCACTCATTCTGAAATCCAATGGAACAACAAAACTGCTTCTGAAAGAATTCACAAAAGTATTGGTGAAATGCCAAAATATAATCTACGGCTGCTGTCTTGTATAAAATAGATAAATTACATTTGTGTGAGGGCTTCTTGAGTGGATTCTGACTTCAAATCGAGAAGCGAAATTCTCTTCTCAGAATCACCAGAAGAGTATTTTTTGTGCCAATGGAACGGTTTTAGAAGTGATTTTTTTCTTTTTGCCCAATGGAAAACGACATTAATTTACGCAGTCGATTTTTCAAAAAAGTCCAGTGAATTCAAATTTTGCGCGTTTTCTTTGTAATTCGATTTGTTGTTTTATATCATTTGTGGTTATAACACATGTCCATCCATTCTCATCTATTTAACCGTAGTTGATGAATGTATGACTGGCGGCGGTCATTTCATGTCTGGAATGCCAACTTTTTGCATTCCACCAATTTTGAATTTAAGTGATACCAGACTTTATATATTTCGTATTGAATATAGTACGGATAAGAAACTAAACCTAAAGCCTCTTTTTACATACCTACAAAAAAAAGACTCTTATTCAAAAAGTGCAGTAGAATGAGGGAGGGAGTAGCACAGTAATTCAATTATTTTAAAACAAAAAAGAAGTAAATCTACTGCAAAGTAGATCAAGTCCAAGCCCTGACCATCTGTCAGCTATAACCAACTACCATAAACTAACTATTAAATAGACCGTCAGCTGACTCAGCTCCTGCGCACCTACTCGACTCACCCGCAACTTTTGAAAATACAATTATCTCTTAAATTTCCTATCTGTAAAAGTGTAAATCCATGTGAAGCAACAAAACAAAATTCTTAATGGCGGGAGGTGTCAAAAAATAAAAAAACAGTGAGAACTGTTGGGTTACTATGTGCGGCTAGTTTACTTTAACATGGCACACATACTTTTCCCCATAGTAACACGGAAAGCAGCTTGTAGGCAAATTCCTTAAAGTTATTTGAGCTGACGGTCTATTTAATACTTAGTTTATGGTCTATTACGTACGTAGTTTACTTATATACAGACACAAAATCTCCCGCTAACTAATCGACGTGCGAGATTTTGGTAGCAACATGGGACTGATTCTAAATCGAAAATCGTTTTTTCATAAATAGGTTATGTCAATACAATAAACATTTTTATTCGGAAAGGAGTAGAGTCACTCAGACGGATTAAATCAGCTGCTGTATTTTACAATTTTTATCAATATTTGCGTATGCAAGTATGTACATAATTTTTGTATAGGTTTGTCTAGGTACTTTTGAAATGCCTATTTTTTATAAATAATAAAATTTAAAAGTCTCGATGAAGTCGTATATTTTATATGGCACTGATATTTTTAAGAGCAGCGCGTGTTCTTCAGGCGGAATTTCATCTTAAATTCAACCTTGTTCTAGGTGCCACTTGTTGATTGACTGTTAGTTCTTAAACCTTTTTTTTTAGTTTTCAAATGAAACGGTGCTGCCAGAGTTGTTGCTTTGGTGAATTATGATAAACCAATAGAGCAATGAAATGCAATAAATGAGGTTTATCAGAACACAATTCAAAGGGAACATAAAATTGAATGCCAATTGACTTTTTAGGTATTCAGTCAAATTGTTTGTTGACTTGTTTTGTCGTTTACCCGCTGCGTTTAAATCAATTTCAGAATATCTTACGCAGGCTAAGCTAATCAAAACGTGGACAAATCGCTGTAGAACCTGAAGTAAACGTGTCTTCCGAAAGTGGTTGTTCGCAAAACTCAGTTTACAAACGGAGTTTTTTCAGAAAACACTACTTTTGTAGAAACTTAACCTCAAAGATAAAGTAAGTTGTCATTACGATTCGCTTACATTTTCCTACTCTGTTGATGATTCGAACCTCGCCTATACATTCCTTCAACATGGCAACATTGACCAACAAAACTAAATCACCGCTAAGAAAGCTTACCGTGAGCCACTTGTTGTAAACCTGTCGGTATATGGTGTGATGTCGAATAACTGTGAATCCCCTCAATTAACTTGTTGACTTCGATAAATTGCCTTTCGAAACCATAGCCTGCTTACTCTTTTATTCGGGGATATTTCTCCAATGTTGTCAGTTTAAACAATTAAAGCTTTTAATTTGCACTTCCTGTATACAAACTTGTTCAAATGGAACAATAAATTACATTAAGTATCACTGTTGAATAAAATCTAAAAGCAAATTTATTACAATTTGCAGGTTAACTCTGGAGCGGACTTCATAATCACACAAATTTGCTTTGAGTCCAGCTCTATTATCGAATTTATCGGAAATTGTCGAAAAAACAATATCACAGTGCCAATTATCGTAGGTGTTTTTGTACCGGAAAATTATCGAGCAATGCGACTTATGCTAAAAATTACTGAGGTCAGACTTCCTTCCGAAATGATGCGCGCGTATGTAAAGCGAAAGAACAATGCAACGGAATTCAAACAGTACGCTTTTGAAAACGCCGGCAAATTAATAACGGACGTGTTTGAAAGTGATTCGGGAGTATATGGAGTACAGTTCTTTTCAATGAATCACTTTAATCTAATAGAGCGGCTGGTAAATAATGTTATTGCTAAATTCAATAAAATCCAGTGAGGAAGTGTTGTTGTTTTTGTTTGTTATTCTAAATGTCAACAGTCAATAACAGAATCTTAAGCAAATCAACTTCAAATCGAATAGAATGCGAACACGAAAATTGGGAAGAATTTCAAAACCGAGATTACCCAAACTGGCGCGATAATAAATAAAATATCAGTCAGACTGACTTAGTTTAGAGGGAGTTTAGATTGATTGTTTTACTTCACTTTGGCTGTATGACGTTTGATTTGAGCCGCACAAGAAAAACAATCGAAAATGTAGCATTTTTTAAGAATTCCTACCGCCTTCGGTCTAGAAGTTGGAGTCTTAATCTTTGCATGGACCAAAGAGGAAAAACCCGGGGCGTCGGACAAAAATAAAAACCCATCAAAATCAAAAAAACTCCGGATTAATGTAACTTTTCCGAAATTCACCAGGAAAATCGTGAAATCGGCGAATTTGCTTTTTCATTAGCATTCATTGTTGTTTGTTTAAATTTAACCTTTGTAGGGTTTTGCTACTAGTTGGGTTTCAGTATTAGATAAATAGTGGAATTGGATGTGTTTGTGTAACCCGCTACGCATCTATTGTCTGATAGATGGCAGTAAATAGTGCTTTCAGTTTTACCAACAATATAGACACAGACCGTTAGTAAGCAGAGTGGCGCAGTGGAAGCGTGCTGGGCCCATAACCCAGAGGTCCGTAGATCGAAACTACGCTCTGCTAAATTTTTTTTTTTTTTTTTATTTTAGTTTTTTTTGACGTACCTAAGAAAAAAATAAACAGACTGGTAGTAACATACAGTCAAAATTAAAGTCACGGTGTAAGAAGGGATATACCACTTGTAGTAAGAATAGTAGCAGGAGAACTCTCGCCTCAAATTGCATTTTTAATGATTGTTGATAAAGGTGAATTGTATTTGCATATAACAATTTATAACCCAGGAAAATCTTTTTCGCACTCCAAAAGAAATGAGGTCTGAAAGTTTTACCAAACGGTTAAATTTTACTAACTAGTTTCGCTTGTGGTCAAAAATGAACCCTACCTTTTATTTGTATCAATTATGTTTCTAGTACTAAAAAAAGTACAACAATTTGCGATATTTATGTTGTTTTATTTTAAGCGAAAAAGCGACATAAAGAGATATCGAAAAAATACGCTCCTTGTTAAGAATAGCTGTTTTTTATTATCAGCGTGATCTGATTCGGATCAGATCACGAAAATAAAACACAACGGTTCATTGAAAAGTTTAATTTTGGAATTGTGGCAACAGTTGCTTTCAAAAGCAAAACAGATAATACAGGGTATTTCAAACTTCATATTGCCACCAGCCATCTTGCAAATATTCTTCTCAACGTAACGTCACAGAAGGCACATGTCATTTCACTTGCAAAGTCGAAAGTGATTTTATAAACCAATTTTTTCAGTGTTTTCTGTTTATATTTGTTTAATTTTATTATATGTTGTGTTATGTATCTTTAAGTAAAAGGGAATTAAAGTTTAAATACAATTTTTATAAAACAAAGGAAATACTACAAAAAAGTTTTAAATCAATTTTCAACACTCCTTTTCTAATAAGTTTTACTCGTGATTAACATTTTAATACGTCAAAATGTTAGTTTGTAACATCATTGAAACGAAAGTGGTTGGTCAGCACATTCCTTCGAAAATAGGTTCGAATCAGTAATACCAGACTTTTTGGGCTTGCCCACGACGATTATCAAAAAAAAAATCTTTTAACCCATGCCGTTTTTAGAAAAAAAACCCACGATATTCCCCACGTAAGTATACATAAATAAACAATTAAACTACAAATGAAAAGCAACAAAATCAACAAAAAGGAAAAATCAGTCTTCTCTTTTTATTGAATTCGAATGTTTTATCTTCAGATTGACAAAAAACCTTTTTTCGCCCTTTTTGCCTTTTTAAAGTCCAAAATGCCCAACAAATGGTCTGGTATCACTGGTTATTATGGTAATATGGCGGCGACAGATTGAATGTCACCAAAATGCTTTTTTTTTGTGACTACTTCGTTCGTCCTATACAGTTACCCAAAAGCAAAACTACTCGGGGATAGATTAGGATACAATATAGGTACGCCAGTCAGTCAGTGTATAAAAATAAAAATACCGATTATAATCAGCTAAGATAGATGATGTGAGACAAGTTGAAACTATTTCACCTATGCATTTAGCACCCATCAACTGTCGTAATGAAATTAACGAAAAAAAAATTTGTTTAGCAGAGCGTAGTTTCGATCTACGGACCTCTGGGTTATGGGCCCAGCACGCTTCCACTGCGCCACTCTGCTTCCTTTTTACAGTTCGTCCAATTTCCAACATCAAATACATTGAATTTTTATGTTTGTAACAGCTTTCCAACAATCATTTTTATAAAGGTCGTAATTTTGTTGTTTGGAGCTAGAATCCAAAAAGGTTAAATTTTGACACAGCTTGATGGGGTCTTATGTGTTATGTGTTATTTCGTAAACGGCGCTACTTTTCTTCTAAGATTGTGAGGGAAGATGCACATGTCGGCGACATGTGGTTCCAACAGAGATACGTGCGCACAAAGACTTTGTTGGACGAAGCACGAAGGGTTTCAGTTCCAGGTAGTCCAATTCGCAGTTTCTTTTTCTCTAGCTTTACTCGGATCTTTATTTTGCAGGTATATACATAAATGTGGAGTAACAATAACAAGGACACAACAATTTTGGAGTTACAAAAGGTTTAGTGCATGGACAAATCATACTGGTCCCCTCTAATTTTTTTTTTTAAATTCCGCCCTTTTGTTTTCCTACCAGTGTAATGTCAATTAGATTTAGAATCCGTGTGATATGCAAAAACATACAAGAAATAAATAAAATACTGCCAACCGCGGGGGAATGTAATAGAGTCCGGGAATACCACTTTTCAACATTGCTTAGTGCTATTGGTTAGTTATTCTTATTATGCATTTGTAAAAGGCGAATAATTTGATAATTATAATCTCTTAAAAACAATTTGAATCTCTAAAGGAGATGTTTTATATGCTAGAAACATATTAGGGCAAAATATGGTTATGCGTAGTGTGACCACCTTTCCAAGAGCTTATTTACGTACACAAAAGTTTTCATTATCGCAATCGCTAGAAAATTTTAAACGCAATTTTTTAAAATGGCCTGTGTAATCAATTCATTGTTGATTGTTTTTTTTTTAAAGCATACTTTCCTTCTGATGAAATTTCATTCAACATTTGAGGCTGCTTCTTCAAAAATTCGAAATTTTAACAGGAAAATTTCGTTTAATTTATCAAAAAAGAATACAATACGAACAAACAGAATAAAAGCACTCCACAAATGTCAATCGAGCGCAGTGATGGGGGAACTTTCTATTTCTAGTGATGGCAAGTATCAACTAAAAACAATCGAATTATCGTTGTGCTTCGAAAAGAAAACAGAACTTTTTCTCTGTTCTTTTCCTGTCGTTGGTGTACATTTTACGTACAACAATAATTTGTCGCTTCAATTTACGTGCATTTCGTGATTTTGAGTTATCACTTCGGTACACGGTACATGACTCCAAATTTACGTACTGTACGTGTCATTTACGTACAGGTGGTCACACTAGTTATGCGTTTACCCCCTTTCGATATCATTAAAATCGATTTCATGTGTTCATTTTTCTTAAATAATTGATGAAAGTTTGCTCGAAATATTTTTACTTTTCCTCGACCAACCTTCATTGTTCATTTTTGGTAAATATTTTAAGCAAATGTAAACTTATTCTTAAAAAAAATATTATCCACACTTAACGAATAATTTCAAATTTAATGGATAAAATACTATGAACGCTGCCATCAACTTGCCCCACAGCGGCAGTGCCACTTATATATTTGGTGCATGCCAACTATTTGTCAATATTTCTATGTTACAATCCTAGCTCACCAAATCGTGACCACTCCCCAGCCCCACTCCGTAAAAATGTAACGAAAAATCGGCCGAAGTTGGTGCTTTCAGTGTGGTTGTCTCTGGTTCAGTGGTTCATATTTCATAATGCCGATGGTTTCAAAGCATGAAGATGCCCAACAATCATCAGCTCATGTAAGTGATAACTCACTGAAAGCAATAAAACTCAATGTAGGTACTCAAATGATAAAAATTAATCCATTTTTAACATTGAGTTTTATTGCTTTGAGTACCTACGTGACTTGTATGTGGAATTCCATGGATGTTCTTACTCATAAGCACCGAAATCCCATATCAACTAATAAAGGTAACAAGTGAAAAAGAACAGAAACAGAAACTGAAATAGAACAGAAATTGTTTTTCGTTCTGTAGTAAACTCTGGTTCTGTTTACATTGCTTGCTCAGTTACACAAAACTGAAACAGAAACAGACCCATAAAAACATGTTCAAACGAAACACAATTTGACAGAATAGGCGGCAGCCATGTTTTTATGGATCTGTTTCTGTTTCAGTTTTGTGTAGCTGAGCGAGCAACGTAAACAGAACCAGAATTTACTACAGAACGAAAAAACTTTCTATTCTGTTTCAGTTTCTGTTCTTTGTCACTTGGTGCCTTAAGATGAATGTTTTTTTGCCACTACCAACTAAAACAGATGAAACAAGGAGTTGAAAATAAAAAATAACTTTAATTGTGTGCATAAAAGAAACCTTTTGTGTCTTTAACACCTTTAGTAAGAATCGGAAGGTACTTCGAATATTTTTGCGAATTTTTCTCATTCCTTTTTCTCAAATTGTAGTTTCTGAACGCGCCTTTGGTTTCTGTGCGACATTCTGTGACTTTTTTTATTGGCTATGGCCAGTGTTGCCATACAAAATTTGCAATGCAGATTTCTATTAAAAAAATCTTACTTAACTGAATACGAAAATGATAGCATACAGCGAAAGCAAGTGTGCAAAAAATGTTGAGATTTCTGGTTGTTAAAACTCTGCAGCTAGGTTGAAAATCATCAAAATCAGATAAGTCTGCAATTATGGCAATGCTGGTTATGGCATTTAATTGCAATAAAATCAGTTGACCTCAGGCTATCCTGTGCACCCATTTTGCAGTGTATCTTCGATGAATTGGAATTCTATTATACGAATCAGAGACAATACTGAGACCACCAACTCCGGCCGATTTCCCGTTACTTAGCCTGCAAGCTATATTTTTACGGAGTGGTCACGATTTGGTGCGCTAGTATTGTTACACAGAAATTCGTATAGACAAATGTCACGAAACTTTAAAAATTCCGGCTCACCAACACACTCCCAAAAAATATGAGCCAATTCCGCTGTGGGTGAAGTTGCTGGCAGAGAGTTCATAGAATTTTACCGTTAACTTTGAAATTATTCGTAACGTGTGGATAGAATTTTTTTTTTAGGAATAAGTGTACATTTGCTTAAAATGTTCATGAAAAACTAACAATGTAGGTAGATTGGTTGAGGGAGAATAAAAATATTTAGAGCAAATTTTCTTCATTATTTAGGGAAAATGTAGACACGAAATCAAAGTTAGTGATATCCAAAAGCGGAAAATACACAACCATGTTTGCCCTAATATGTTTCTAGTATATAGAACATCAACTTTAGATAGTTTTACTAACCAAACAAATCAAATTATTCGCCTTTTAACAATTTATAATAACTAACCAATGGCGTTCAGTAATGAAAAAATGTGGAATTCCCGAACTCTTTCACATTTCCCCACGGTTGCCGCGGTTGGCAGCATTTTTTTTTTTTTGTATTTTTTGTATGTTTTTGCATATCACACGGATTCTTTACTGGCATGACACCGATAGGAAAACAAAATGGCGAATTTGAAAAAAAATTTAGGGGGCCAGCGGCAAGAGGATTGTGAGTTGGGGGTCTCAGTGTGGTTTGTCTATGCCGAATACAAGATTATTACTTTGATTATTAGATTGACTGATATAATGCTTTTGTGAAATTTAGCGACATCTTGCGAAAACCAGAGTCCATCCTTTTGTTGTCAAAACATATATCAATTGAGTGAACTTGCCCAAAACTTTTGCGCCTGGGCATTATTTCGAGGGAAAATTCTTTCCAAAATTCCAACTGATTCAGCAACACAGCATCAGACTTATAAATATGATTGCAACATATCAGAAATTCCAAGTGCGATCTATTTTGTAAAGCGGAGCTGCTTCTGTCACTTTTTCAGCGCGAAAAAGCTTTCAGTTTCAAAATAGTTATGTTAAAAGAAACTAGACATACAAAAAAATACGCAACCAACCCCTTAATTACTTGCTTCCACCCAGAATTTCCCAAACTCTCTATAAAAATAATAAATATCCATGGCTCTGTAGCCCGTCATATTACACGCAATACTGCTACGCCTAATTGTGGTTCAAACAATCTTATAGTCAATCAGAAAAGCACTCGCACTCATTGGTAGACCTACGAACTGTGACTTTCTAAGTTTTGATATATCCCAAATGTTTGTACATATTTGCATTTGCAGAACTTGCTTTCAAATCGGAAATAGTTTTCCACATCTTCGAAAAGTTTAAACGAGAAATTTATCTTCTTCCCTGTTGTTTTTGTCGTCGCCGTCGTCCTCATTGTCCCTGAGATAGAAACGTTTTGTATTCTTGCAAAACAAAGAAAAAACTCATCTTGCCCCGCTCCCCATTCCCTTATATTAAACATATGTTTCAGTGGTTACACAAAGTGAAGATGTACTTACCCTCGGCAAAGCGCACCCAAATGCACAAAACAAAAACCTAATTCCCCGTGGTTGTATGGGTGGCGGCGGGGAACGCAATAGAGGGAATCGACGACTTCTTTCAGTTGTGCAACTGTAAACGCCAAATGACCTTGAGATCTATTTTTAGCTACGGATGTTTGCAGAAGGAAAACTTCTGAATGTTTCTCGCTACCAAAATAGGTCAAACACGCACACCACAATGCCATGCGATGTGAATGTGAACTGGCTGCGTCCTCCGAGAGAGCGAGAGAGCTCCAACCCGCCCCCCTTAACAAGTTTCATAACAATGAGCTATACGAGGTATCACAGATGTCATGAATCGGAGTTGAGGCGCTCGTCACTTTGTCAGAACGAAATGCAACAACCCCACAAGCCACTACCCCCTCAGCGAAGGACAGGGTTTTGTCGTTTTATTAGAACGGAAAAATTGACAAGATGTTGACGCTTATGGGACTGAGTGTGAAATGTCGTCACACATGGGAGCTGGCGATGCTATAGTTACAGGAGGGCGATGATTGATGACTGTATATATGGTGTAAATACAGAGCGCTTTGGCTGTGTGTGATTTACGTGATTTTTGACCTCGTTAGGCGTTCATCGCATTCCATTTCCCTTTCCTCCGTACATCGATCGTTGATTGGCCTCTTCTTTGGCATCGTTTTGTCTGCTCAATTTTCTATGGTGAACGGGCATTGTGAAGCATGTCCTCGTCTTAAGTGACCGAATTTGACGAATGCCAAATGCAACGCAATGCAAAGAATGATGATGAGCATTGGAAGAGCCTTTGCAATTTTTTAATTAAAAATGTATTCCTTAGGCAGGAAGACGCTTTTCTTTGTCCGCATTAAGAAAATTAAAGCAAAACCAAGGGAAATGGAATTAATTTTAATTACGTTACTTGTAGGTGAAAGCCGAGTGCGATTAACCAAATGAGCTGTATCGAAGTTTTAATGAAATTCCTTTGTGGAACAAAGGGATGTGCCTATTTGAATTATATGCAACACAAAGGTTGCCCAAATGAATGGATAGCGGAGAATGTGTAATTGGTTTTTGTTTCTGTCCAACCATAGCCGTTATAACTCGTCTTTGAAATGAGTTTTAAGAAGTTGTAAAGGGTGTTTTTTTCTAGAGGTATAGAACTTTAAGTTGGCAACACTATTTTAACTGGCGGCCATTTTGTCAGCTGTCAAGTGATTTATTTTTAGTTTGGTTTGGCATTTCAACATGAATAGACTGACGGCTGAACAACGCTTCCAAATTGTGCAAATTTATTTTGAACGCCCATTTTACGGTCGACTAAATGAAGCTCACTTTTGGTTGAATGGATACGTCAATAAACAAAACTGCGCTATTTGGAGTGATGATAATCCTCAAGTGTATGTTGAGACACCGCTACATCCACAAAAACTGACTGTTTGGTGTGCTTTATGGGTTGGTGGAATAATTGTTCCGTACTTCTTTAAAAACGAGGCTGGCCAGAACGTTACAGTCAATGGTACCCGCTATAGAGCCATGATTAATGATGGACTCTGGAACCGATGCCGGTATGTTCTCGGATGAATTAAATGTACATTGCTCAACCAGTAGTATCTTCCAAGTGGTGGTTCTGGAAAATGCGGAAGCGGCCCGTAGGTCGTCAATATTGGCAATACCTCGTTGTGATTTTACAAACTTCATTGACAGCCAGGCGGCTATAAAAGCAGTTTCTGCAAATGAAATCAAATTCAAACTAGTCCATGGACACAGAGACAAAACCGGCAATGAGAGGGCGGATGAACTGGCCACCACTTTGCAATCTCAGAGAGCGAGTGGAGAACAGAATTCAAGTGAAAATCAACAACAGGTGGAAGGAACTCACGACCCGTGAAATATCACTGAAGCTTTGGCCGGAATATAACAACAAACAAATCTCTACAGTTTGACAGGTCATCGCTACCTGGGTTAGTATGGGGCTCTAACTGGTCATAACTTCCTAAGAAACCACGCAATGAAACTAAATGTCAAAGATGAGGATATATGCAGAGGCTGCGGAGACAAAGAGGTGCACGAGGAGACACCTCACTCCCTTTGTCGTTGCCCGAGGCTGTGTCACTTGAGGAACAGAACACTTGGAAGCTATTACGTCCTTGACTTACAAGAACTTTCTGATGTCTCACTGTCTGATGTTTACAGGTGTTTGAGGACATCGGGATGGCTAGACAGCGTAACCACAAAGGAGAGGAAATGATGAACACCGATTCAACACCAACGGTCAACCCCAAAAAGGGCATCACAATAGGTCCAGAAGGACCTAATTGCAGGGTTCAGCCAGCTCTACCTACCCGTTTACCTAGCCTAATCTAAGGTGAAGTTTTCTGCATGAAGTAAGCAGTATTTCTGAAGCCCGTACGCTATTTTATCTTCCGTTTTAGTGGCTCTCGGTGAGAGAAACACCGAGGCCCTTAGTGGCCCACTGTGCGCACCACTGGTATTGAGGAAGATGGTTCCGTCTCTGACCATTCATGCAAACCATTTACTGCTGCGCTGGTAAGTTCAGCCCCCGGTCTTTCCAAGCACAAAATATTTCTCCCTTTTCTAAAATTTCTTCTAATTATTATATTTTGTATGATTATCCTAGGCGCAGCCACCTCCGGCTGACTATTGAAGACTACGTTAATTTTTTTTTCCATAACTGAGTACGCAAAATGAATGGAAACTTCAATCGCTGTTAGCTCTTAGTTCTCGAAAAATCACTTCTCCTTCTTCTTCCAGTAGTCAGCGGGTCAGTCCCCCTGTAAATAAATAGTGGAAAAATATGGGCCCAACCCATAGAATCCGTCGCATCCGTTGCGGCAACGTATTCGACTGACAGGTTGACAGAATACACAGCACCATAAACTAAGTATTCAATTTAATACTTAGTTTATGCACAACACCTTATGGAAGCTGAAGCAAAAGCAGCGCAAGTGCTGGATAAAGTAGGGTTAATTTCTACTTTTCTGTCATTTGCACCAGTTGACCGTTGTCACAGTGAGAGAGGAAGCAATTTCATTGGAGGAAATATTGACAGCATGAGAGAAACTTTCATCGGCGGTCACCAGTTTTATTATATCGTGGGATTTCTTCCTTTTTGTATGAAGTTCGATGTCGATGGATAGAGTACTTAAAACACTGGCTGTCACCGTATGCGACGGATTCTACGGGACTGCTCGTTCCGTCGAATTCGTCAATATTGATGGATCAGTCGACGCGGCGGATGCAACGGATTCTATGGGCTGGGCCCTTATGAACGACATGGCTCGTTAAAACGTTCTCCAGTTGTCAGCCTCTGGTTTTTTTTTTTTTTTTTAATTTTTGCACTTCTAACATTCAGATAAACAAAATACTCGATTAAATAGTTGAAAAAGGGATTTTTTTGAAGACCAATGAAACACAAAAAAAAATATTAAGGCTGACTTTCCTGGTGCCATCACCCTATCAAAGTTATAGCAATCTCAGGCGTCCACCAATTGTCGGTTTATAGGCAGCCTAGAGGTGGATGGTTTGATGTTTAAGTGAGAACGCTTGTGATATCGTACATCCAAATTAATACCCTTAACTGGAAAAACCGAATTTTTATGCCCAAAGATGAACAAAATAAAATGACATAAATATAGCTGACCCGGCGAACTTCGTTCCGCCCAAAATCATTAATGTAATGAATATAGTAATTCCGAGTATTGTAGTACCTAGCACAAACACAAAGAAAGTATATTTATGTATTCATGTAAAACGTAAGGAGGAGAAGCGAAAAATAAAGCCGACATGATGGAACATGTTTTTCCCGACTGCGATGGGATTGCCGGCTGTAGGATAATTTTCAAGAGAGTTGTAGTTTGATCGCAGACCTGTAGCAAAAATAGTTGTGACATAAAGAGTAAAATAAAGTGTGCTTATATTATATTATATGTACATTAAACGGACCCATTGTGTTTTCTTTTATACCCACGGTGACCCCTTACAGTATGCACATGGAGCTTCATTTAATGCGGTCAATAGCCAAATCTTCGAGTTTATCAGACATTTTAACGAATTTTCGTTCCGCCAGACCATCGGTTGGATTCATTGTGTGCAAACTTTTTCGTAAGTGTCTCTTTCTGAAAGAGAATTTAACCCCCAACACAGCCATTTTGAAAGACTTTTCCATTCTTACTACGAAAGTAAAAGAACAAACTTAACATATTCGCCTTTGAATTTTCCCCTCAAAATCGTCGCTTGAATGACATTTGATTTGAGATTCAAGTTTTGATTGAAGTTGCGCAACAAAATTATAGCTGAGCCGACTTTGAATTCCAAATTGTGCCGAATCGAAATCAAATGCAGTTGGTTAAACTCATTCTTCACAATGCAATTTCGATAGATGTCTGACCGCACGAAATAGCAAGAACGGACTTGCTTCATTTTAATTCAATTGGAATGACGAAACGAAAATGACACCTTTCATATTGCGGAAAATGCATTGCAATACTGAGAGACGTCATTCAATGGCCCAATATTAACGCACCGAAGAGAACTGTCTGCGAGCGAGGAAGCATAACGAAACGCAGCCCGATTTAAATTGAAAGGTAGTGCACGTGTCCTTTGGTCTTGACGTCAAATAAGGTTCCGTTAATCTTAACCATCATTTCCACGAAGGGTGGCTCTCACTACACGATTTGCCTCCATATGATCGGCTCTTTCTTTTTTGCGAGAACGCGTTTTTAGAGGAGGGCAACATTAGACGATTGGCGATTCCGAAGTATTTGTCATTCCTTTGAATCGAAATTTTCTCCTTTCATACAAGGTACATATTCAGACTTCCCCCCCATTCCCCTAAAAATATAGAATTTCTTGAATGAAATAAGGTTAAGTTTTTTTATTTTTATCTTTTTAGCCTATGATACTCCGGGGAAGAATACGAATATTATGATACCTCAGTCTTCAAAATCGGTCAAGCCGTTTAGGCTACAGGGGGTCTCGTAGGAACGTACATAGGATACGCGCGAAACATATAACCCTCCCTGTGTCCAGTCGGGTAAAAATTAACCGCGATCCAATTTTCGTGATGGACAATATTAGCTCCTTGTCATCGATTAAAATTGTCTCCATCCCAAACAAAATTTAACTTTCAGAAAACCCCACAATCCACCTCTGAAAGAATGCAATTTCTGATTTTCACGGTTTAAAATTTTCGGGGCTGTGAAAATATATAAAAAATGGGGGTCACCGCATCTCATCCCCGGACAACTCATCCCCTTCACCTAGCGACATCTACATCTCACCTCTGCAACTGGACACTTACCTTCTCAGTACTCACCCTTATGGTTTGGGCTGCAGTCTATGCTGTTTAATGTCAAAAATAAGTGCTACCATATTACAAGACAATTTGTGCTCGAAGTTGGTGGCGTTTTTTTTTTTTGGAAACCATTTTGTGAAATAGACTAGGAGCTACAAAGGCAGGTTATATTCACTATTCAAATACGAACACAGATGAATAGATGAATATCTTTGGCGAAATTTGTTTTTTTATTCTCTAGAGTTAAAACAATAAGTTTTTTGGGGAAATAAATTGACTTTTAGCTTCAGAGAATTTGAGAAAGTAAAAGTCAATTTATTTTCTCAAAAAACTTATTGTTTCAGCTTCAGATTTACAAACAAATTAAATATTTACAGTCTTGAAATCTTATAAATCCATTCAGGCACAACAAACTTAAAGCATTTCCCACCCTTATATCTTCCTCCTAGCATTACATAAATTTGGTACCAACCTCCTTTCTTTCCCCATAGATTATTCCAAATTCCACTAATATATATCTATTTAGACTTCAGAGAAACTTAACCTAACATTCAGCATAATACTAGTCTGCGGGTAACACTATCCACTAAGGCTGAGTAATGCGATTATTGGCAGTCAGTTGCGGAGTTAAGATGTAGATGGCGCTAGTTGCGAAATTTGGCTGGGGATGAGTTGCCCCGACCCTTAAAAAAATGCAGAGTGAAATGTCAAAGTAGTGTCCCATTACTCACGTCAAGGACATGCGCATGTGTGGATGAAAGTTCAATTGGGACGAAGTAGCGCCATCTGTCATTCAACAACATAAATAATTTCGTTCGACTAAATTATTTGGATATTGTGTTCATACAAAAATAACTAATTCGCGATTAAAAAATGGTGTGTTGGGGTAGGAATGTGAAGATTTGTGGCTATAGATATTTGTTGATGCCAAATCTAAAAACAAAATACAAAAAAAAAAATTTCGACAAAAATAAAAACCAAAAATGTTGTGGACCACCTAGCGGTATGAAATATACTTTACGACCGATTCTCATACCTACGAAATATACACAACAAATTTAAAAAAAATCGGTCCAGCCGGAGTACGGTTACAAACACCGTGACACGAGATTTTTGTATATTAGATAAGGTAGGTGACCCAAATAAGGCCCATCTTATAGTTTTTCGTTAATAGCTTGCAAACGCCTAAAAGAAAATTACTTAATTGACATAAACATAAGCCTTAGTTCAGTTATATATATAAAAACACAACGTTTATTTGTTAAGACCCAATTTGAAATGTATTTTCATAACATTTTTAAGAACCTTACGTTGGGTCTTATTACGAACACCTGTTCCGAATGAGGCCCATACATAATTTTAATCAGTTACTTTGGTTATCCTGCTAGAATAGAAAGTATTTTGAAACAAATAAAACAACGTAGTTTATTATAATATTATTTATTAACACAAAACAAAAAATAAACACAGCCTTCTTGACTAGAAAGAAAATTTGACTTCAATAAATTAATTTTAAATAAGGAGATTTTTTTTAAGAATTACATTTAATGTAAGGTTAAAATTCCGCTTTCTGTTCCCATTTGCTCGCCTTTGACATTTTATATAAAAACAGCCCAAAAAACAAATTTAATCTTTCATATTCCTAATAAGGCCTGTTAATATTTTCGGTGGGCCTTTTTAGGAACATAAAAAACTTTTCTTTACAAAGACTTTAACGAAAATCTACTCAAAGAATTAAAATAATACTTAAAGCATACTAAACCTTAGTTTGGTATATTTAGTGTAAAAATAGACTTACCCGAATTATTATTTGCAATAAAATCAATTACAAAAACCACTTTCTTATAAAAAAGCGCGTGCGTGCACATTACTAACTTGTATCGACTGTAAGAAAAAACACGATTGCGTCAGACGGAAAATTCCATAGATTTTTTATCTTACATTTTTTGTGCAAAATGTTAAAAAATATTTAAGGGGACCTGGAACTGTCCCCATTTTTGCCCGTGTGTCCTCCTGTATGGATTTCATCTCGATTAAGAACGTTTATAGAAAACAAGTGAAATTGTCATGCAAATGCCAACATTTTTGCCACTCAAAAAAAAGTGACACTTAAAATCAAAATGGTCCTTCATCCCACTGCAGATCCATCTCCTCGGTTTCCTTCTCGACGCCACTGAAATATTTGCTTGCGTGTGAACGAGTTCACAGTAATCATTTAGGCAATACCATGTTCACGTTACTGACCTTCGGTCATGTGCAAATATTCTCAGAGTCGTACGCTCATCGAGCGCGTAAAGTGAAAATGTACCATCCCCTGAATTCCCCGTTTCAACATACACTACACACATCCATCGTACATGTGAGGGGGAACACTGCGATTTCAGCAGCATCAAGTGTAGATAAGTATTTCATTCGGAAAAAAAAAACCCAGGCAGACCTACCGAAATTATCAAATTAATTCCACAGTTGGGTACATGTCCGCGACGAGTCTTCCCCCCTCGCGTACGAAGACGAACAATTTTTTTTTGTCTCTCATAAAGGTGCGAATAAATTACTTGACTTTACAATGTTTCAACCCCTTATGTACCTGGTACACCCCATTTAGTGTGTTCATTTCGCTTCTGTTATTTTTTTTCCTTTCCCTGATCCCGTACGGGCGAATTTATTTGTTTATTTCTTTCTTTATCGTTTGTTGTATCCTATCTTAGAATTTCTGATTATACATGAGACAGAGATGAAGAAAAAGGGAGAGAGAATTGTTTTTTTTTCTCGAGACTTTGCAGTATCGCAGACAGACGCACCAGCAGCAGTCATTTCTATGTACACTGGGGGAGTATCAGCAACAGAAGCAGCAGGGCCGGAGAAAAAGCTCTCTGGTTTGTGCAAAATTTTCAATGTATCCAACAATTTTCTCTCACAAGGAACTTTCGCAAATAGCAAGCAAATCGTAGTGAAACTTTTTCAAAATATCTTTCGCTTTAGTACCGAGTACACCCACGAATTGTTTTGATGCTCAACACTGCGCTGCTGCTTCTCTCGTTGTCGCTGTTCTCCTGTGCTGTGTTCTGTGTGTTTTTACCTTATATTGTGTATCCCATTGTTGATATAGTTTTAATTTTTAACGGTACGCAGTGTACAAGGTTCGCCGCAGTGCAAAGTGAAATAGAAAAATCGGAAAAAAAAGATATATGTATTTCTTAAAAAGTTTCCAAGCCCTTTAATGGCACATTCCCTTCGATAAATTGATTATGTATTATCGGGTCTTAGGCTGGTCATTGTGTTACAAACTTTAGTGCGCTATATAGAAGGAGAAAACGGAAAAGAGGAACACAATTAACCGCATACACAAGACAACGGATAACCAAGGCGTATACGCAACTTTTCTGCTTTATTTTCCATTGAGCCGTGAAGAGTTGGATAAAAAAAAAGAAATTAAGTAAAACAAGCGAATCCGTGTTAAAATTTGGATTCTTCTGTCCAAAATTCATTCTTGTGCATAGTATATCTCTACCAAATGCAATTCTCTCTTCAACGCAACGCGATGCAACTTCTCTTCTTCGTCTGTGTTTGATAAAGTAAAAGAAGATTTTCTCCCCCGGTTTAATAGAAAAAAAAAATTCACCTCTACAAGGAGATACAAATTAAATAAAATATACACCTATCGATGAGCTGTGTCGAGCACCAGGACAATAACTTTTCCAATTGATGCTCAATTCCAAACCCAACCTAAAGGACAGTTTTTAGTAGGTAAGTACACAAACTACTCACACACACGTGCTGTTTTTTCTTGATCCCTTGCTAAATGTGAATATTACTCAATTTCGAAAGAATGACATATGCCCCATAGTGGGTAAGGACACGACCAGCAACAATCATTTCAATAGCTTAATAGTTCTTGAGAAACAAATTGGCCATCACCATCATCTTCATAGCCATCAACATCTAAACCACCGCACCATCGTCCTCGTCCTCGTCGTCCTGAGCAAACAATAACAAAGCAAAGCCAGAGAGACATTATATCCTTGTTCGTACCTATTTTTGGGGGCAGAAAAAGCTTGCTTCTTATTTTATTATTTAATCTATTCAGCTGGTTAAAATAATATCCCATGTGAAAGACGAACACCAAACGGTGGTGCAGACGGAGGTGCGGGAGTGTGCTACAAAAAAAAACGAAGAGGAAGGAAAACATAATCGGGTCAGTTTAATAAAAGAGCGCACGAAAGAGGCGGAGGAGTCTACCATGCCATACGGAGTGCTTAAGGACTGCAGGCTGTTCTGTGTATAAAATTGGCAAAGATCCTTTTTTATTTCACTTTTTTTTCTTCCTTGCACTGCACGATGTATATAACTACATATCCTTACGTTAGAGGATATAATATAGCATTTGGTGTGTGTAGTTTTGCCTATGAATAGAATGAATGCAGGGGAGATTTTGCTTGAAAAGGCACAAAGGGACAACGCAAGCCAGATTGGGCAAACTCCTAGATGGTTGATGTTTCTGTTTGTTTGCCATCGGACGAAGACGACTCCTTTTTTTTTGTATTTCGAAATATTAAAATATTAATTCTATCCGGGAGGGGTAGAGAAGGCGGACAACGTGACATACATTTGGATTTATTTTCCTTTTTCTAAATTTTGCTGTGTATTGTTTGTAAATGATATTTTATGTGCACTCTAAGCGAGCTGAAAATTTGTGCAGACTATTGGGACACTAATTTGGCAGAGAAGTGAATTCTGTTGACCGTCACGTAGACGATCATAACGTAAAAGAAGAAAAAGAGATTCCTCTGTCATTATGTCAAGTCGTGATTTCAAATATAACTCTTCGTGTCACTTCCTGATAATATCACAACTGGCTGCCATCGAAAGTTCAAAACAAGCCATGGGGGCTTGGAGAAAAATAAATCATCACACGATTCCTTTTATTGGCAAAATGTTTCAAATTCAAATAGGAGAAGGAGTTCTCAGATCATGTCGAACGAAGGGCATCACTTTCAAATTGGCTCGTGCAGATGTGGGCGATACGATAGGAGTTTTTACTGACCAGAAAATAACCCATTTTGCTCAGTTAAAAGGGATCTCAAAGGAGTATACAAAACATTTATCATGGGTGAGTGATGAGGAGGCGCATTTGGTTTGGGGCGGCTGCTCTTTTGGAAAGGGATGTGCGTTTATTTATGTGGATGCACAGCATGACAGTGAAAATGCAGAAATCGCGTCTTGTGGTTTCTTTTACTGCGCCACATCTCGCAAACATCGGACAAACATCCGAGATTATAGCTGTCATGAGAGAGCTTCTCAGTTCAGCTATTCGGACTCGATATTAAACTGTAGGTCCATTTCATTCGTCGTAAAAATCAAAATTCACTCAAAACGAATGATGAAGACAGGCCTAAGGACCTATACGGACCTGTTGGGACAAATATTTAATGCATTTATCAATAAGGAGCTTAATGCTGTATGACACACTCGCATTTTTGCACGATACGAGAAAGAGAGATCCATTTGTCCGCAGTCAATGCTAATAATCAATCACTTGAAAATATTTCCATTTCTGATTTGAAACGCGAGAAATGAGAGTGGAAATTAGTTTCAGTAAATTCAACCAACAATTCATCAATCAGTTATATGAAATAAATAAATAATTGTCCGTTCATCACTTCCGGAAGCCATTTTATTTTACAAGAAAGCGAAATTTCGTAAGCCATCGCTATAAAAATATCAACATGCTGAACTTTCCCATAAATTCTACCATGCAAACAAGATGGCCGACCAAAATACGCGTGACTTATTTTTGCATGTAAGGTAATTTTGTCCCTTTCAGTCAGACGGCGTTTGAACGTTTCGCCTTACAAAATGCCGACCCTGCATAATGGGTCCAAAGATAGTTTCAATTTCATCGCAGCCGGTTGATTCATTCAGAACATTTATGCAAATTTAAAATTGTCTGAAGAAGTGCAGATTTATTTGTTGCAACTTCTTTTAATTCACGCATACCTTACAGTTCATAGGCATCTCTCATTGGAAAATGGTTACGCATGGACTGGTAATAATTATGGGTCGCATTGCTTTCGTTCGTTTTGAAGCCTAGAACGCACCTGCTCCGGAACGAAATTTTTCGGTGGTCTCCAAATGGACAGCGAAACGTTTGCGAAAAGGCAGCGGAAAAAAAATTGTGGAGAGTTCTATCAGCTGATTCACAAGTAGCAGTGTTACCAGCACTGGCTGTTTATAATGGGTGTCCGCCGGGAAGGTATACTACTTTGTTTTGCCGCCATTTTGGTAAACATTAGTCTTGACAGTTCATATTTGGCAGTCGTGAAGTAGACACTTGGCAAATTTATTATGGAAAAATATTCGATAAACCAACGTGCTTTAATCGTTAAAACATTTTATCAAAATCAATCATCGATTACTGTGACGATGACAAAGTTACGTGAAATTTTTGGGAGAACGCATTTTCATTAGAATGGATATGTGAATAAACAGAATGGTCGGTTCTGGGCAACGGAAAACCCTCAAATTATTCATCAGTCACCTTTGCATGCATGAAAAGTTACAGTCTGGTGTGCAATTTGGTCAGGAGGTATCATTGGACCTTACTTCTTTGAAAATGAAAACGGCGTAACGGTAACTGTGAATGGGGAGCTATATCGCGATATGATTGAAAACTTTTTAACGCCACAACTTCATGCTTTGGGCTTGATTAACATGTGGTATCAACAAGACGGTGCCACATCGCATACAGCCAGGATTACAATGGAATTACTGCTTGACCTCTTTCAAGATTTCAAGAAATGGTGATGTTGATTGGCCTCCACGGTCGCCTGATTTGACTGCTCCGTACTTCTTTTTGTGGGGATATCTCAAAAGCAAGGTTTATGCAAACAAACCAGAAACGCTTGAGCAACTCAAACAAAATATTCGTGATGAAATTAATGAAATACCGCGTGAAATGTGTGAGAATGTAATGAAAAATGTGCTCAAAAGGGCTCGCATTTGTGAGACAAACAGAGGCGGACATTTACCTGATATTGTATTCCATACATAATTGCCGACATTAAATAAAACATTTATCAATATAAGATCCATTCTCTTTCAATTAATCAAAAATTATAAACAAACAAAGTAGTATACCTTCACGGCGGACACCCTGTATTTGATTTGGCTACTCGCACTTTTCACTGGCTCCTTAAAATTGTCATTTGAGACTTTTCCTGTTTTACGCTATTCACTTTAAAGTTCGGGGATTTTTAGGCTCCTTAGGAATTTGTTAAATGCATACTTCATTTGCGATCGTACTCATTTCGTAGAACTTATGTCGTTTTCGATTTGGCTTTTCAGATTTTGATCTGAGATTTCAGATCACTGCTGCCAAATCGAACATAAAATCCGAATTTTATTGGTGCTTTTGTGTATTGAGTTAGCCGCAAGCAATTTTTGTTTTCATTTGCACTGGAAGTCCATTTCAATTGATTTTTACAGACCCATTTCGTAATTTAATATAAAAACTCGTTTCCATAGACGTTTATTTTTTTTAACATTTTGAACATTGAAAAATGGAAACTACAAAAGTCTCTCAATTATGAGTGTTTTGTGTTGATTTCATTTTAATTAAATATTGTCGTCTTTAAAAACAATGTAATCAGAAAGAAAGAATTGGAAATCTTTATCTTTGAGTTTGTCTTGTCTTTTTTTGGCTCCAAGATTTTTAAATTTGGCTCCGTATATCTTATAAAAGCTGGTAACACTGCAGTACAAATGTCAAATTTTCGCAAGCAAATAATGTCCCGGACATTAAATTTTTGGGAAATATAGTGGAGAATTGTACCAAGCAATCTACTACAATTACCCACTTTACCGCCATCACTTCGCAGGAGCTGCGTACTGCAAAACGAAAAGGAGAGCGAAATTTTTCGTTCATGATTTCGTTGTGTCATTTTTGCATTGGATTTTTCGTTCCGGGACAGCTGCGTACCAGTCCTAAGTGGGTAAACGTCAAATAATAGAGCAAGAATCTATCATCGGTGCTCACTTGAGTACGTGCGAAGTATCAGGAACAGCTACCACAGCACCTACTACAAGGTGGAGCAAAATTATTCACACTATCGGAAGATGTTATAATTTTTTGCAAATGGCGTCGTACGTCAATCATATGTCAATCAGCTGCAGAATAAAACAGACAAGCAATATGGAGCACTATACTCCGCAAGATCGTGGAACCATTAATGGGTATTGTGAAAGAAGCGTTTTCTGGTCACGCAATCTCCCGTTTTGGCAATTTGGCATGGCCAGCAAAATCGCCCGATTTAACCATCCCAGACATCTTTCTTTGGGGCTACTTGAATTGGCAGGCTTATGCAACCAAGCCTCTGACAATCGCAGCCCTTAAGGAGAATATCGGAGAAGAATGCGAATAGTCATCACCGGAAATCTTGCGGAATGTCTTGGAAAATGAGAAAACGCGCACAAATGTGTATTAACACTGGCGGCAGCTACTTGACGCATCATCTTTTCCACTTAACAGAACAAATTGCAAATTTTGTTTTTATACTCTATTAATAAATAAAAAAAAAAGATTTTTATGATTGTTTGGACATGAAGATTTCCATCATTCAAAAACATTTTTTTTATTTATTAACAGAATAATTCAAAAACAACATTTTATGATTAATTTTGTGCCACCCTGTAATTGCAAACAATTAATCGCAAATAATTTCCTACTAACGTTCACCTTTCTGGTTGGCAAACCTTAAACAACAACTTTTATAACGATTCATCAAAAATGTCAACCAGTGTGTTTTTGACATTTTGCAATTAAATTCAAAAACTTTTCACACAACAATTTGTTCAGTGAAAAGTAACAGGCGAACATTAAAATTATTGTACCATCTTTCAACAAAGTTATCCCCTCGTAAATATTAAATGGAACGCGTTAATTAGTTTCGGAACCTTTCACCGGTTTAAGATACCACTCGAAACGTACTTTATCCACTTAATCGCCTGGCGATTTGTCAAGTTTAATAAAAAGAAATAAACCCCGACTCGTCGTCCATCTGGGAGGGTGATGCCAAAAAAAAAAAAAAAAAACAATCAAGAATATTCCTGAGACAGACGATATCCTTCAAAGCCCAAGCAGAGTGTCCCATTCATATTGTGTTGTGACGATTACATTGTTGAATCCAAAGCAGGATATACATATATAGTTTCCATGGATCCATTCGAAAGCGTCTTAATTTAGTTATTTGCGAGTCCTCAATTTAGCACAACCATTGTCGCGCCCGAACAAAAACGATGAAAAGAAATAAATTGAAAAGATGATCATCGTCTTGTGTGTTGTGTATTCATCGGCAGAGCATGGGAAATGAACAAGATTATTGTGCATCCTCGCTTGGCGTTGCCCTACTTTACTTATCTGTTATCCATTCGTTTAGTCTTTTGCGCTCACTACTCAGCAAGTCATAAAGTTCTACCCTTGAACAATGGCCAGATACTCGTATTAGGGAATGCTACATTTAACATCGTCCAATGACATTTATTTGCCAACCAAAAAGTGCTCCGTGCTTCGTCAAATAAAAATTGATTTCCCTCTCCCATCTTCGGGCGGATACAAAGTGTAATTTTTATATGTAAAGCCCCGCCACATGAGGAGAATTATGGTCGCCATTATTGTAGCACATACTGTTCCTCTCAATGTAGCACAATGAGATCTTGATTAATCGACAGTTTTCGCATCGTAAAAACCCAAAACGATAATCGTAATACGCGTTAGATGGTCGACGAACTTTATTATGTTCGCATCATCCAATGCAACAATGTACGAGTATGAAATTTGTAAATACGATATATGGATGCCGTCAATGGAGGCATACAAAAAAATGTTGGCTGTCGGAGTTTTTAGCGATGATCTGGTTTTATGTGCCGTGTATATACTCGAGAAAGTTTACTCGCTCGTTTTATGTCCGCGCGCTTTTAAATAGCATGCATTCTGGTGGCACATTGTGTACTCTTCGGATAACAACACTAGGGTGGTCGTAAAACTGTTCAACAAGAAACCATAAAATTAGAAGTCTTAATGACTATTGAAGACGCGCATTACACGTTGGCTGAAGGACAGCGGGTCATCGGTTCGGAGGCAGCAACCAGAGCCTATAAAGGCGTAATGGAGCCTGAAGGTATAAAACGAAATGGTACACGCAGCTTCAGTGGACTCTGGTGTAGATGTTGAGAAAAGGTCCTTTGCCGCGTTCGATTACGTACTGCGTATTGAATGGCGGAAAACCCATTTAACAAATGGCAATTGGATGGGACACTTGATTACGATTTTACATCAAATTGCATTTTTATCAATGTCACCGTGATTTCGTTCGCGAATGGTATCTGAGGTGTTGGTTTGGTTAATGGAATTTGTGCAATTACGGTTAAAAGGATACAAACATTTGAAAATTATAAAACATGTACCCATACCCATTGAACATTGGAAATAGCTCATTAGCTCTTCTTTGCACACGGATATTGTTTTATTTATTCTTTTTTTGTTCATGTGAAAATGTTTAAGCGCTCTGACGAGCTTGCTTTGGTGAAATTGCGTGCAGTGTCTAATATGTGGTTGGACGGCAACTGTGCGAGAGCAAACAGTTTACACAATCTTTTCACAGACACTCTTCCCTGCCCTTTAATTGGATGGATTATTTGCAGTTGCTCTTTTTAGTGGCGCGCATGTCTGTAAAGAACTTGCCGCACGCATTTATTCCGGATGAATCACTAATTGGCTTAGGTGCACAGAAGCAATTCCACGGTATTTACTTTTCGTGGGAATTCAGTCCACCACTGATGGAGGAAGCTTAATTTTCATTTTCAGCTTTATTTTCATTTTCAGGTTAGTTTTCATGCTTGTGTTTCCCTCTGAAGTGTAAAGTAAAACTCCGTTTGCTTAGAAATACATAAGTCCGTGTGAGACCAAGCGTATTGCTTGGAAAACGAAATTCTTTTGAAAATGTAAGCATCGGACACGAGCACGACTATTTTATATTGGAGCCGAGGTCAAGGTATTCGGTTTCATGCTGATGTTGTTCCTAAAAGGACGATTATTGTTGGCGAGAGAAAGTCAACAAGATTGTAATTCATGTCTCTAGCATGCTTCCGTTTTCCAACCAATTTGCTATTTCACACGAATACTTTCTTTATACTCAGTCAGTTTGTTATCATACTTAATATTTTTTTATTACTAAAGTAGGCGGATTTGAACTCCGCGTCAACGCAGCAGCAAGGGGCACTTTCAAACATGTTTTGGCACCAGAGACTATACTGAGAACACCAACTCCGGCCGATTTCCCGCTATTTAGCCTACCAGCTATATTTTTACGGAGTGGTCACGATTTGGATTTAGTATTGTTACATAGAAATTCGTATTGACAAATGTCAAGAAAACTTCCGTGTGGTGTTTCCACATACTTACTTACTTACTTACTTACTTAGGTGGCGCTACAGTCCGGGGTGGACCTGGGCCTCAACCAAAACGCCTCTCCAGTTAGCGCGATCTTTGGCTAACTGCCTCCAGTTGCGCACTCCAAGTTGGTTGAGGTCCCCTTCCACTTGCGCGCGCCACCTAAGGCGAGGTCTTCCTCTACTGCGTTGTCCCTCCGGGTTGGAGTCGAATACTCTTCGGGCCGGAGCGCTGGTGTCCATTCGCTCTACATGTCCTAGCCATCTTAGTCGACTGATGCGCACTTTTCTGACCAGGTCGATGTCGCTGTACAGCTCGTAGAGTTCGCTGTTAAATCTCCTCCTCCAAAGCCCGTCAACGCAAACGGGACCGAAAATCAGTCGAAGAATTTTTCGTTCAAAACGACCAAGCAGATCTTCATCCGCCTTTGATAGTGTCCATGATTCTGCGCCATAGAGTAGGACTGGGATGATGAGGGTCTTATATAGAATCTCCTTAGTGGTTCTTGACAAGGCCTTACTTCTCAATTGCCTTCTAAGGCCATAGAAACAGCGGTTGGCAAGTGTAATTCTTCGCTTGATTTCTGATGTGATGTCGTTGTCAGAATTTATAGCGGAGCCGAGGTAGACAAAGTCCCTAACTACCTCATACAAGTTATAATAATAAACTAGCATACCCGTGCGATTGCGAGAACTCTCACATGTGGATGTTATATGTACATAGTATAAAATTTAACTTTTTTGAATTATTAATATTTTCAAAAAGTAAAAATGTGTAAACCAACTCTCTTTCATTTGTTAAGATTGATTGAGTGTGAAAACCGCAAAACTACAGAAATAATAGAGGGGATTTGCAAATAAAAAGCGCTAGAAATTCCGCTAGGTGCTAAAACTTTTTAAAGCGCGCTAAAAATACTAAAAAAGCGCCAGATCTAGCGCCGAAAGTGCTAAAATGACAGCCCTGCGTTCCGCTGTGGGCAAAGTTGCTGCTAGCGTTTATAGAAATTTATCCGTTTAATTGAAATTGTTCATTACGTGTGGATAATATATTTTTTTAGGAATAACAGCACATTTGCTTAAAATGTTCATGAAAAATTAACAATGTAGATTGGTTGAGGGAAAATGAAAACATTTTGAGCAAATTTTCTTTATTATTTAGGAAAAATTTACACACGAAATCGAAGTTAATGATTTCCAAAAGTGGAAAATATATAGAACATCAACTTTATATAGTTTTACTAACCAAACATATCAAATTATTCGCCTTTTAACAATTTATAATTACTAACCAATTATTTTCAATTATGTAAAAATGTGGTATTCCTGAACTCTTTCACATTTCCCCACGGTTGCCGCGGTTGGCAGCATTTATTTTTGTATTTTTTGTATGAAAACAAAATGGCGAATTTAAAAATAAACTGATGGGGCCAGCGGCAAGAGGATTGTGAGTTGGGGGTCTCAGTAAGATTTGTCTATGTTTGGCACCTAGGCACTCACACTCATTGCCCATTATCACTTAAAATCTATAAATTTGGCACTCATAAATTAAAAAAAATAACAACTTAATACTACGTTTCCACCGGAGATTAACTGCGAGATTTAGAAAAATTTCTGTAAATCCAGCATAAATCTCGGGATTTATCATACAAAAGTTAATCTCATGAAAAAGGAGATTACAAACAAATCTCGATTATCAACCAGGTTTGCATGTACAGTTTGTGAACACACTTTCCACAGCTCGAGATGTCAAAAATACAAAGCAAACAGAGCTGTATTTGACATTGTGTCATAAAAAAAAACGAATTTATTTCTAAGAGACTTTTCCTACCTAATGCAACCATCAAAACTTTCACTTTATTTTGTAGAATTTGCCAATAATGTTTTAAGATTTCTGGAACTTATGTTTTATTACTTTAAACTTTTTAACTTTTTAATTTTGTTTTCAATTATCACAATTTTGGGTTGTTAGATTCGACGGTAGTTGACAACATCTGGTGAAACGTCAAATTAATCCTGTTTTTTTTGGTGGAAACACCTCAGGACTTGTTTGTAATCTCTTTTCCTAAATCTCGCGATTAGTGTCCGGTGGAAACGTAGTATAAGCTTCCCAAAAAAAACTTCGAACATTGGTACATTATTTGTTACTCTCCTGTGTAAACCCCCATTTTGCAATTGACATTCGCATTGTGTTTGATGGTTAAAACAAACAGTCCTGTTTTGTATTTAAAATTGCAAATAGCTAATGAATTTGCAAGGTATTTATTTCTTCACATATAAATTAATCTCCTATTTTTATTTTTATTTTGCACACACAATTTATTTTTATGAAGTAATTACCAATAAAAATATTTGTAGTTTTTGTTTAATGAGTTTTTCTTATGGTTTGGTTTTTGAAGTTTGGCATTCTACTTTCTTTTCCAGCTGCAGCGCTGCTCCGCATTCGATTTTAACTGTAAAATAGAGAGGGTAAGGTCCCTGTTCACTTTTAAGCTACTTATCTTATACCAGTGTGTTTAGCAGTCTCCCGTCATTTTTCCCACGAAGCGTAGTATTTTTCCCCCTTTTACCGTACTTAAATTCCCTCGATACTTTTTTGTAGGGAGAAAAGCAAGAGTTTTTAATTCTCTGTTTTATGTTGATACTCGAAATAAAATATTTGACTATACGATTGAAAAAATATAATTCGATTTTTTGTACAGCAGAGTTACGGACTGACCTTTTTTTTTACAAAAAAAGAGAACATTTTGACACCCGGAAGAGGTTATATAGAAAAAATTCATTTGACAGTTAATGGTTAAAGCTTTTATTAACAGGGTGTATATAATCACATTTAAAATGATTCAATGAATAGGTAATAGATTATTATAGTAAGTAATTATGACTTAACAGTAATCTAACTTTCGAATCTAGTATATCTATTTTTTTTTTCCAAAATGAGAGAAATAAACCCTTAGTTGTAAACAAGAAATGAGAGTGCAATCATTTTAAGTAAAATTTGTATTATACGGAAAGAAAATCACCATTAATTGAGCATTAGTATACAAATCGCAGTTTGACACATTATAATGTTTTTTTTGGTACTAGAAAAATTTGGTAAAAGTCGATTTACATGAGCTCTTTTTTATAGACGTTTAGTGTTTGTTTTGATAAAATTTCAGCAAAAAACTTGTACATGGTTCGAATATTTTTAGGTCAGATTCCAGAAACCCCCACGATTTTGCTGCTTTTTTTTCCCGTGGAAGGCTTTTCGTACATCAAAACTCCCACAAAAAGGAAGAAACCCCTCTACATGCTAGCACTGTCTCATACGCTTATTTTTACATCCGAAAATCTGATCTGATCTGATTCCACGGTCAGATTTCTACTCGCATGGTAATTTTGTTACACTTCCATCAAAACTATCGCGCGTGGAGAGGAAATGAGAGAGTGCGTGTTTTATGAAAACTAGGTTCTGGACTGGAATGTATTTAAATCAAGTACATAAGATGCGCAGGTACTAGATTAATGCATACAACACAAATTCAAATTTAAAATCTTCCAAGAAACACCCACATAACTAAAAGAATCTCTCCACGTTCCACGAAGCCACGCAATTCGACAGAAAGCAAGACCTGTCAAATTTGGGCAACAAATCAATTGATGACAAATGGCAGATCTCGCTTTAAGACATTCCGAAGCGTTACCACATCTGTTATATTTATGTAGTTGCTTCATATTTGTGAGATTTTTGTGTGTTTTAATACATACCACATTGTTACTCTTCTTAGGATACTTTTTTTATGACCATTTTGTTATTCAATTAAATGAAATTAAACGATTTTAGGTTTTTTTTTTTAAAAAGTTCCATTGTGGAAGTGGCGTTGGTTGATTAGGGCTATCGTTGATTTTTAAATTTTTAGTTGTAGGTGCGTCAACATAGCAACTTTAGTTTTAACTAAATAAACAAAAATATATTATTAACTCAATTTTTCAAGGGCTTCTAGCCTACATACTGAATTTATGCTGCCTTCCATGCAGTAAAATAAATATAAACGAATTTATTTCTCTGTTAGAAAACGTTCGCTCAGGAGAGTATACTTTAATTTTAAAAGAAAACATGTGGTGCGTCATTTTTTTTGAGTAGATGCACCTATTCACCCCTGTCACCGATGACACACTAGCGCACCTTGCCGCATTGCGTTGTCACTTACTTTTGACAGCTACACGATAACTAAATGCTGCGGAGTATTTTAATGCGAAATTAACGCGTTTTATTTTGTTCCTTCATTTCTTCATTTATTCATTTATTTTGTTCCGAAACGGATACTTCGAACGCAGTTTGATTTGGGATCAGATTTGACTTTCGTTTTGGAGTTTTGTCCGAACGGATAGCTCGATGGTTCGAACGCAGTGCACTTTAATTTTGGTTTTGATTTGGAAAAAAGATCAATCTTTCACTAATACCAATGTGTATGACACACAGCTGGCGGTTACGAATTGTTTATCGTTGGAAGGATTGCTTTTTTAACTGAATAATTCATTTTTAGCGTATGGAAACGATTTTTTTTTATGAAAATTATTTCGAAATGCGTTATTATAAATGTGTAAAAATGAATTGATACGGATTTCCAGTTGATGTGAAAAAAACATTTTTTTTTCGGGCCAACTCAATAAACACAAGAACCAATAAAATTCGGATTTTATGTTCGATTTGGCAGTAGAAATATGAAATCTCAGTAGACTAGTATTTGATTTAAGTAAAAGACTGTAGCAAAGTAAAAGATCTTAGCAGTTGCTTTGAATCGCTATAAATAAAAAAAATGCACTTTGATAAAGTCAGTTCGAAAATTCGAACATAGCATTTTACTACGGTTCCACCGGACACTAATCGCGACATTTAGGGCAATAGATTACAAATAAATTAAACAAAGATAAATTGACGTTTCACCAGATGTTGTCAACTACTGTCAAATCGAACAAGCTAAAATTCTGATAACTGAAAAAAAAATTAACCAATTCAAAAGTTTAATAATATATAGCCAAATATGAATAAATACTGACTTTTCGCAGTTGATTGTAGATTCAAAATTGAATTCTTTCAAAACTAAATTCGTTTTTTTTTATGACACAATGTCAAATACAGCTCTGTTTGCTTTGTTTTTTTGACATCTCGAGCTGTGCAAAGTGTGTTCACAAACCGGACTGTACATGCAAACCTGGTTTCTCGCAGCTAATTTCCTGCAGAAACGTAGTATTAGGGACGTTCAAGTATCTAGTTTAGTAAGTCTGGCAGCTGTCTGACTTGATGTATTTATTTTAGTTTTGATTGGCCAAGATCGGTCATTTAAACAGCTGTTTCAGTTGACGTTTATGGAGGGGTAGCCGACGAATCTAGTCAAGGAATTCGTGAATCGTGACTGAGTACTAAGTTGACAGTTCGCACATATGGCTGACGTATTAAAAGTGACTTTCTCGACTATTCTAGTTTTTGCGTTCTCGTTACATCTTATCCAGACCAATCTAGCCGAATTAAGATAACGAGATTCTTGAATGTGCCCAATTTCAATTTTCGAATTTCCCTTGAGAGTCCAACGATTTTTGGGCAAAGGTGAACAAAAGAGTGACCGAAATTAAAACAAAAAAAGGCTACATTATGAAAATTGTTCCACAAATCGCTTGGTGATGTTTTATTACTTCTTCAGTTGTCCGAAATCGTATCCGACCATCGGCTTATTCAACTATTTGCGTACAAAGTATTTAGCAAAAGGTCTGAGTCAGCAAAGTAGCAGACTTGAATTTCGTAGCAATTGCTACGTTCTATTCAAACCGATCTGTGTAAAAGGTAAATGGCTTTTTCAACATATCAAAAGTGTGAGGTAACTCAATTTTTATTCAAACAAATCCAAGCAAATGCTTCGATTTTGACATTAATTTTGAGTAAAAACAGTTGCGCCGTGTTTTTTATACCATCAATTGGCTTTTGGCAATTCGACTATCTGATTTATCTCTTTCTTTTACTGCCAGCCAATGTTGTAAAAGTTGTTTGCATCGCAGAGATATTTGCAGACCGCTTACAAAATCAACGAAACAAACATGGAAACACCCGGCACGTTATGAAATGATCTGAATGGAGTCCAAACGAGCGAATATCAACATACGGTCGGGACATGTTATCGTTTCCAACTGACAACCGTGGGCAGCAACATCCCAAAGGATGTCTTTTTCAAGACCGAGAGAAGCCCTAACCTGATGTCCATCCATCAAACTATAACAAAAAGTTGCTGAATAAAGCAGCTGCACAGTGGAACACACTGTCAGTTTGAGTGAAGTGTACCACTTCAGAGAAACAGATAGAAATACAGCTGACAATATCGATTTTTAGGCTTTGTATGAATTGCAAGTCTAAATTCAGCATTACAGGGAAACAACCAAACTATTACATTACTCCAACTGGCGGAATATACTCTGCCCAAACATTCAATCAGAACCTATTTTCATTTCACTATTCACCACTGACCGCGACCGTTTGAAAAAACAACGCCAAGCAGAAAAGCCACACATAAAAGGATAATACTGCAACCGTGCAACGTGAATTCGTTCGGAAGGCTTCCGTTCTGCTGGCTACTGCTAAATTCTTCGACATAATCATTTTCACTTTTTGAAAACCTAATTAGCAGAAAACGAACCCAATTTACCGCTTCAGTGCACATAATAAATTATTCATAAAGAAGAAAAATCTTTAATTAGAGACATGTAGATCATAATTAAGCTATGTGTGGTGTGGAGCTCGCATACATATCTTCAAGGCTCACCCACCGTCTGTCATGCAGTGCATGCTTCCTTTAATCACATGTCGGGCCAAGTTTCCCGCCTGCCATATCTATGACTGCTTTGTAGACTGTTCTAAAAATATCCACCCATTGATGTAGGTATGTATCTTAAACAAGCGATTGCGGCTGCTTTAAAATGCAGGCATAGTGTATATTTTAAGACGAGGAGGTCGAACCGATGCCAAGAAAGTTTGAACATAAAAAAAAGAATCAACTATTCGTGCGGCGCTTAAAGTCCACTTGCTGGGTACTGTTAGTGATTTGTTCGGCTCTATGTGTCATGTGTTTGACACTTTATCCGCTTACAAGTGGGCTATAAATATTGTGTCACAACAATCGCTGGGAAGCACATTTTTTATTAAGATGCTTAGGATGTGGATATGTCATCGGATGGTTCTAAAGACACGGCTGTTCGAACACGTGCCAAAAGACGAATTTTCAACATTTGCAGGCGGCAAGCACGTTTATTTCAGAATGGGCGTAATCACTTCATCCATAGTAAAAAAAATGTGAATCAGCAGGTAAATCAATTTGTAATGTGCTTTATATTTTGGTAATCTTTCTACATGCCTTCTGGTAACTGTTGGACCCGTGAGTATGAAGACATCGTGCAAATTGAAAAAACGGCAGTCACGTTTTAGGTACCTCGACTTGTGCATATCAAATGTATTTACTGTACTCAACAGCGAATAAGTGGAGATATTTAGTGTTTCTGACAGCTGACATTGCGCGATACTAATAATCATTTTTAGTTGCCAGGATAACATTTTCGAACTCACAATGTCAAAATTGCATATTGTGACTTACAGAATATATAAGGAGAAATTTAAAAATGATTTTTAGTAAGGCCCATTGTCTTTATTTTTTATCTTAATGTTTATTAAAAAAAAAACGCCTCTTTCCGATGACTTTTATTTTAATGCGGAAAGAGCGCACCTCGTTTAGCTTATCAAGGAGCTGTCAATAATATCTGTAGTGAAATAACAGTCGTTTCATTGGCCGTGATCCATTGCCCGGCACAAAATATCCCAGATGAAGGAACGTCCGCGCTAGAGCCCTAGCGCCAGCGGCAATGCGACATCTAAAACTAATTATTTCCACACAACAATCAAAGAAATGACACAATTTATTATAAAAAAATATCTGAATTGCTATTTTTTATCACAATTCCACTTGCTCTTATTTATTTCGTTTTTATTTTTATATTTCAAACATTTGAACGATTTTCTTTGACAGGTCGTTTAATTTTGTTTTTTCTCTTAATGCAGCGGGTAGTTTTGCGCTAGATTGAGAAATTTCCCTAAAAGGGGTATTTCACAAAAAGTGCTAGACGTGTAGCGCAAATGGTGTCAATTTGCAAATGTCAATTGTTTTTAGTCATTTAGCGGGCAGTGGAACGCGCCCATTGAATTGTTCTATTGAGAGAATATTCCATTATCTTTGGTAGCAACTATTGATAATGAAAGGTCTGTTTCTTTAAAGAATCTAATAATAAAAAAGAATTTTTACTAATTCTTACTAATGTCGTTTTCGATTTGGCTTTTCAGATTTTGATCTGAGATTTCAGATTTCTGCTGCCAAATCGAACATTAAATCCGAATTTTATTGGTTCTTGTGTGTATTCAGTTGGCCGCAAAAAATATTTTTTTTCACTTGTATCCTTCCAACCATAAACAACTCGTAACCGCCAGCTGTGTGTCATACACATTGGTATTAGTGAAAGTATGTGTGAAATCTAAAAAAAAATCGAGATTTCTCTAAAGAGAGTCAGATCAAAAAAAAGATTGTTTTATTTTTGGAAAAAAAATTGATTTTTTCTCAAAAAAATTGATCTTTTTGCCAAATCGAAAACGACATAATTTTTACTCAATGACGTTTCTTAACTTGAAAAATTCGTAAAAGAGACCGTCATCTAGAGCGCCAGATATTACCTCTCCACCAGTGATGCCAACCAAGGCTTTAAGGCTTGTTTTATTCGAAAAGGCATTTTATTTTTATTTAAAAAATATTTTTCTATGTTTTTTTTTGACTCAACATATTGACTTTTTATTTTTTTAATGTATGCTTTCAATTACCAAGACGATCTGATGGACTAAAACTATGTTTTTGTTCAATACCTTGCACCTACTTATGAAACTAAAATGCCATGAATTTTGTTCTATTAAGAATTTCTTCTGTTAGTTATTCGGTTCGTTCGCGTACTCGTACTCATCAAAAATGACAGAAAATGAGAAAATTAGCAAAATTACGAGTAACGAGCAGTTTCTCTCTTGGCTCGAAACAGCTCAGAGAATTTCAACCGGCCAGTACTGATAAAAATGTCAAATGCGCAAAATTGACAGGAAACAAATTCAAAATCCGTTTTAAAAATAAATAAAATTCGGTGGTTTCAACGTTTCATATGTCGCAAAAAGGTAAGTTATAAATTTATTGGTGATATGGATTAGATTTCGAAGATGTAAGTGGCTCAAAGTAGCTCGAAGTGTATCCACGTACTTTGGAGTATATTTTCAGTTTTCTGAGAGAGTTTCGCTTAATTTTTCGTGTTTGACATATTTTTGTTGCTTGGCTCGTGAAAGTACGCGAATGGCCCTATTTATTATTTAAGCTTTTTTTGGAAATAAAAATAGTTTTTTGTTAATTTTCTTATATTTATGTTTAATTTTTGATTTATTCTTCCAGTTTACGTAACAAAATTATTTTAGGCATTATTTTATTGAAAAAGGCGTCTTTTTTTCTCAAGTTAGGCATTTTGTCGTCAAAATTGGTGAGCAACGCTGCCCTCCACTGAGAATCTCACGAATTTTTACTCAACAAATTTCTTGGTGTAAAAATTGGAAGCTGTCAGTCAGTCAGATTTGAAATCTGTTGTCCTATTTGCCATACGAGTGCATTTGCTTTGATTTCCTGCGTATTAAAGTGGTATCAACAGGTGGGAAAACAAAATTGAATGTTCTCCTGAGATTCATTTCGAAAGTGTCGAGGAAATTCTTCCACGCTGTAAGGAGTAAGAGAGGACAATCTCCTCCACATAATTTTTAATGCTGTGTCGCTTCTTCCTCTTCTCGAATGCTTGTACATAGTCCAATACAAACTCTTCCACATATTCAGATTCATCAAAAAGTAGTTCGAATAATTGCGAATCACTTTCATCGCTAGGTAGATAAATCAACTAATTTTGTTTGTAATTTAGCAAATTCTGTGTTTATACGATATTTTAACGACTTTTCGTAGCACTTTTTGAATTGTTGAATTATGTATCTGCCATTTTCATAGGTCACTACAAAAGTGTTCCCTAACTTTTTCGTAAGTGACTCTCTCTGTGAGAGAATTTATCCCTACCAAAAGTTAAAGTCACCAAAAGCCATCTATAAACTTCGATCGAAAAGGCAGGTACACTGCCAATTAATTTTACCCACACCACAAATTGACCATCAATACAATGACCATCTGCAGACTCTTTTTTTTTATCGTCCCTTGTCAGATATTTCTTGTACGAAAATTCCCCAAAAAAATACCGACCAGGATCTGCTGCTGAATATTAACGAGATGAAAAGATATTGCTTCAACAAGACACGAGTTATATGTTTGAAAATGTCCATGCCAACTGGACTCAAGCTATAATAATGATGATGTGAAACATAATATTGAGTCCATGTATCAGTCCGCCTTATTCTGTCTGATTTATCGACCACATTATTGCGTATTTTATTAACTAATAATGTTTCCATTAATATTGATGGTGGAGTTTGTTCCCTTTCAAGCGACCACACCATTCAAAATCTTATTTAATAGATTTTCATTTTATACCTTTGGAATCATGAAGCACTCACTTGAGTTCAGAGAGAGCTCTCCGTGTAAAAGAAAATCTAGAACTACATGTCCTCAGTCCTCACATGGAAGATGTTTCCGTTACAACGGGGACATCGCAAGCAGATGTTTATCCACACAAAACACACTTTCATACATTCGTACCTGTGGGGTGAAATGAGCGACCTCTTGTGTAACATATGGCAAAGGGACACGGTTTTTGAATTACATTGGTAGACCTTTTTAACAAACCTTACTCAGGGGGTTTCAATAGAATGTTGACGTGTATAAAAAAAATAATTTCAACCACACAAACAGTCCTCACTGGGTTGAAAATTTAAAACTCTGATACCAATATTTTTATCAGCACCGCCCGAAAAAAAGAAGTCACCTATAGATCCTTTTTCAGTTGTGGTCTTATCTCAATCGATTTTCGAGTTTAAGAGATGTTTAGAAGCGGATGGATTTTTTTTGTGAACTAATTTTATAAGGATAAGACAACGACACAGAGAACTTGATTTCTCAAAGGAACAACGCGAAGTTGTGAAGAGTTTGTGAGTTGGTGGAGTTTTCAAGTCATCATCGGAATAAAACAATCAAACAGTCATCTTACTTATCGAAATTTAAACTTTAATATTAGCAGCAATCCATTCTACATACGAAGTCAGGCGCACATATATGCCCGGGTAGTTCGACCCACACATGATACTACCCGCCGATACGATTCCATACTGTATCGAGCGAAAAATTCCATCATACCGAGTTCTTGCAAATATCGGCCCGCCAGAATCACCCTTACACGTCTCGATATCATTCTCTGATCCGGCACACAAGTGCTTGTCCGTGAATTCGATGAGTTTGTGAACTCGCTGACAGTGATCGTTAGTCCGCACTGGTACCACTGCTTTCTGTAGGATATTTGCCACTTGGCCATTGTCCATTCGTCCCCATCCTGCGATAGTCATCTGCCGTAAGCGAGCCATTCCCGTTCCATTTATTGGTAAGCATATCGGCCGCACATTACCTTAATTAATTAAATTAAATAATTTAAATCATTAAGGGAGATGGCGAACTTCAAAAAATTTGAAGGCTCTATCTGATTTTGACATACTTTGAAAAGTCGCCTTGCTAATCAAGCGAATGAGTCCAATGTCGTTGGCCATCTGGCTCGCTCTATAGTCCTTGTGATATATTGCTTCTTCAACGCCGATTTCTTGTACAGGTGGAGCACAGATTCGCATGGAGCCCTTTAAGCAATCGTTTTCGGTTTCTCTATTGTGCTCACCCAAACGAACACTAATTCTGTTCCAAATAGGAGGAGGTAAGTCCTTGATTTGCAAATTAGAACAGTCAAATATTAAAGCTCTTACAACTTCTTGAACAATCCTGTCCGTATGCAGTGAGCAGCAGTCAGAACATACCGATCGGTGATTAGCGACCCACCACAGTCCAGTGTCCTTTGTAGTCCGTCATCGTAAATTAGTTGTGCCATCCACGGGAACTCAGACACAAAACTGTCTTTTCCTCTAGCAAGGCCTCGTATATTTGAATAGTTCCTACGAGTCCTATGCCTCGGTAGTCCGCACTGGACCGCCGATAAAATCGCCATTCCGGACTGAACATCTGCGTCCGAACTTACAACGCTCGAGCGAATCATCGGATTGATATTGGATCCATTAGTAGTTTGACCTCGTTCGCAGCATACATGAGGCTGGAAGAATGTTGACTCAATTATTCTTTTGTTAATTAACAATACGCTACTTACAATTTTGTTTAAAGTTCCGCAGTGCACTTTGCGTACGTCTTCAATGGTCGCAGCCGGCAAAGGCTTAGCCGATTTTTCGATCAGTTGGACTATCGACTGGCATGTCAATATTGGAACACATTCTCCACTCGTCTGTTGCAGGGTCGTACAATTGCTGTTGATCTCTGTAAAGGGTTTTTTTTTTATAAGAATTCACTTTGTACATTTTCAATCGCACACAAAAGCTATAGACAAAGATGTAGGCCACAAACAACCGGTCGTGTGAAATTTGAATGTATACAAGGAGAGGCGCAAGCTTTCTCACTGGCATTCTTGCAGCTCTCCCCAATTTCTCAATAAACGAATCCGCAATGCGTTCAATTTTCTATTGATCTTTTAATTGCCGTGAAAAGTTCGCACCATTTTATATAACAAATTTGCAAGACATACGTGCTTCGACCGCTCCGAACGCCGCGATTGAAAATATAATTACGGAAAAAAATTCATAGCTTCTAGCTAGCATTGTAAAAAGTATCCCTAATAATATAAAACAATAATATATAAAACTGAGCACCGCAACTCGACGACTGACTTCGAATTTTGACTTGTGTTGGGATTTTCATCGCAATGTGCTTTACCCGTATATATATTCCAGTCGTATAATATTCCAGTCAGATATTATATAAAAAAACATGCAAAAAGCCGGAGCTATCAATTATAATTTATGCGTAAGACTGCAAAGGACATGAGAACGCATTGGCTTGCTGCTTAATGGGACACGTTTGTCAGAAAATTGAGATAATTCGTAGTTTATTTGTTTACATTCCTTCCAAATGCATGATTCACTAACAGCATTCACAAAAGGGTTATTCCCAAACCGAATAACAAAGTCTCTCATCTCTTGCTGAGATTGGCTGCGAAAAATCGCAGCATCACTTCAACGTGGTTCGCCCTGGATATTTATTTTCTTATTGGGTCAAGATTAAAGTGTACGTACGTCAACTTATTTGTTTTTATGGTTGCGTCACTCTAATTGAGATTTTTGACACCGTCGGAACTGTGTGATAAGAGTGATCAAATTTAATCCATAAATAGAAAGAAAGTTTACCGAGTTTAATTTCTGTCACTGGGCAGATTTCGGTGAAAATTTTTGCTGAAATGCTTCTTTGCTGAAATTAGTCTTTAGTAACAACATGTTTGAGGCAGTAAAAAAAGCCGTTGTAGTAAAAACCCCATGGAAAAGTGGGCGTGGCAATAAAAGACATAGCCTAGGAGGCTTTAGGCTCAGTTTTCAATGCCACGCTCACTTTTTGGGGGCTTTTTTTCAACTAAATATATTTTTTTCCTGCCCTTAATTGTTTTTACTTAAATAATTCTTAGTCAGTTATTGGCAGAATACTTTCTTTGCATTGCTTCCGTAAATATTTAAAGCTACTAGTCCTGTCGCTTCAGTTTGAATATTCCACTTGTTTCTGCTGTTCTGTTCTGTTATCACGACTCATTTGAGCTGCTTGTTGAAGTTTGTCCAACTTATGGAATTCAGAAGTTTGTTAAAATATACAAAAAAAAAAAAATTCTTCTATCTCAAGGCAGTCGAAGAAGGGATCTTCTTCAGATGTCTGGTCATACTTTGAGATGGAATGGGAAGTTAGTTTCTTTTTCGGCGTATATTATGTGGGATATCCACCCCCACTGTATGGTCTGTGGTGATAGCTTTTCATATTTTGCTCTGTTTTTTTCCCTACTGTCGTTTGGTCACATTCTTTTGGACACAGAGTTCGTTTTCTGAGGTTGCCTTTTACTTGAAATTCTAAAGAGATTTTTACCTTTACTGCTCCGAGTGAAATGTGAACTGATTCCGCAAGTCAGTAGCATAGAAAAATCGTACTGAGACCCCCAACTCACATTCCTCTTGTCGCTGGCCCCCTCAGTTTTTTTCTTTTTCAAATTCGCCATTTTGTTTTCCTATCGGTGTTATGTCAAAAAAGAATCCGTGTGACAAGCAAAAACATACAAAAAATGCTGCCAACCACGGCAACCGTGGGGAAATGTGAAAGAGTTCGGGAATACCACATTTTTACATATGTGAAAATAATTGGTTAGTTATTATAAATTGTTAAAAGGCGAATAATTTTATTTGTTTGGTTAGTAAAACTATCTAAAGTTGAGGTTCTATAAACTAGAAACATATTAGGACAAACATGGTTGTGTATTTTCCGCTTTTGGGTATCATTAACTTCGATTTCGTGTGTAAATTTTTCTTAAATAATGAAGAAAATTTGCTCAAAATGTTTTCATTTTCCCTCAACCAATCCACATTGTTAATTTTTCATGAACATTTTAAGCAAATGTGCACTTATTCATAAAAAAAATATTATCCACACGTAACGAACAATTTCAAATTAAACGGATAAAATTCTATGAACTCTGCCAGCAACTTTGCCCACAGCACAGTGTGCTGGTGAGCCGGAATTTTTGAAGTTTCGTGACATTTGTCCATACGACTTTCTATTGTCGTTTTCCATTGGTTTCACTCGGGAACCCACTCATTCTGAAATCCAATGGAACAGCAAAACTGCTTCTGAAAGAATTCACAAAAGTATAGTGAAATGCCAAAAAATAATCTACGGCTGCTGTCAGCTCACTTGTATAAAATACATAAATTGCAGTTGTGTGAGTGCTTTTTGAGTGGATTCTGACTTCAAATCGAGAAACGAAATTCTCTTCTGAGAATCACCAGAAGCGTATTTTTTCTGCCAATGGAACGGTTTCAGAAGTGATTTTTTCGATTCCGCACTCTCCCGGACGCTTCTTTTTCCCCAATGGAAAACGACATATGTAACAATACTAGCGCACCAAATCGTGACCACTCCGTAAAAATATAGCTTGTAGGCTAAGTAACGGGAAATCGGCCGGAGTTGGTGGTCTCAGTATTGTCTCTGGTCAGTAGTGGAGATTGAGCCTTGCCTGGTCAGCTCGTCAGTACTGTGGAAAACTGTTGAAAATGTAATACTGGCAACTCCTCATTACAAATATAGCACCTTATGGTGAATAACTTATCTTTTATACTTAACCTTTATACTTTTATTCTTGTTACAACTTCTTTTATATTATAATAAACCTCATTGAATTTGGACGGGTTTTGCTTTTTGCCCTTGAAACCCCAACAAAAACCCACCACTAAAGTCGCGCCATCTAGTGACTGATAACTAACGACGAGTTGGCGCTACCCGATAGCAGTGTTCTTATATCGTGGGATTTATCACTTTTTGTGGGAATTTCGATGTCCGAAAAGCCTTCCGTGGGATAAAGGGAAAAAGCACCAAATCGTGGGAATTTCAGAAATGTAACAAAAAAACATTCAAACTATAAATTTTTGGTGAAATTCTATCAAAACACCTGTATTTCACCATGATTATCAACACACTGAATGTCCATAGGAAACAGCTAATGAAAATCGTCTTTTATCAAAATTTTTTAGTACCAAAAAATAATCATAGCAGTGTTACAAACTCCGGTTTTTATACTAAAGGTTAATTAACGTAGTTTTCTTTCCGTGTAATACAAATTTTATTTTTAAAAACTGAATTTTGACGCAAAATTGTATCGTGGGATTTTAAAAGGGAATTTGAGTAAGGTGAAAAGGGAAAAATTGAATAAATGAAGAGAGAGTGCCTGATCGCGGTTTGACACTTCTTCCCATGGTCAGCCATTTTATTTCCGCTTTACTTTATTCTCGAAGCCAAAGGAAATAGGCGCAAACCGCCTTTTATTCCCATAAACGATAACAAGTATGTTCGTTTTATATTTTGCTGAATATGAGCAACTAATGGAGCTCGGTGAAGAAGAAAACGGCTATAGATTACCAACCAACCAAGTCTTACAAGAATTCCTAACAGAAACGAATTTGAAGACAAAGTAGTATGAATCGGTGATTGTTAAAACAACACAAGTAACAGATTTTTCGAAATCAGTTTTACTACGTTTTTACACAGCTTATGTGCAGACAATGCGCTGTGAACAAAACCAACATAATTCGATACCTAAAACACACAGAAATTCGATCGCAAAATCGGCATTTTGTACTAAGACAACCTGACTCTTCTACCATTTTTTGTTTCTCCTGTGAAAAAATAAAAATGTCACTTATGTTGTTTTAGCAATCACCGATTCAGTTGCAAAAGTGGGGACAATAGCCCTATAGACCGGCACATGGCGCAGGCATCTTCAGCGAAGCTCTGAACCTGAAAGAATCAGTCGGAATCAGCGGTATTTGCTCGGTCTTTTAGGCAGAAATAGCAGCCGAAATCCAAGCCCCTCTGTCGGTAAATTTTTTTCCATAAATGTCGTGGTGAAGTCAATGCAAGAAATAACAAAAAAAAAACAATAATGGCGCAACAGGTTCGTAGGTACCCTAGACCAAGCTTCTCATAATCATTAAGTGTGAGTTTTTCATTTTTCGAACGAACGGAGGGGATCTACAATTTGATGTCGAGTTCAAACAGCAAATTGAGAAGCTCTTTCATGACAGGCATACTCCTGGATGTTTATCAGTTGTTCTCCAAAAACTGCAGCAACGTTGAAGAAATTGAATCTTTCCGCCACATAGCTAGAATGTCTAGCACTTAAAACAAACTTAAAGCTGTCAAAAATCGCTTCTTTGATAAACTGGAGCACCTGGAGGGTGTGAATCTGGGTAAACTTACTTAGATCTGGGTAGTTCTAGTAAAAAAAGAAGACTCTTTTCTCGGCATTCCTAGGAAAAAATGAAGGATTTGAATCTAAAAGGGCTTTAAGAACTCCGGAGACTCATGAAAAACCTATACATAGGTGGCCCAAAAACGAAAAGCGGTTAAGTTTTGATTTCCAACAGATATTTAAAGGATGGGTTCCGTCGTTGGAAACAATCGGTCCAATATTTGGTCCTCGCGAGGCTGTTGCAACTGTCACAAAAGCATCCACTTGCCTACCTTTTACCTACCTACCACGCACTCTACCAATACCAATAATAGAAATAGTAGATTTGTATTTCTGTATTCCAAGAATGAACAGCTGGATTTGCGCTATCCGACGATGCTTCTCGACTATATACACCCAAATTAATAGATAGATTTTTTTTTTCATATTTTTTTTACAGCTAAAAATTTGCCCTTGATACTGAAATTCAGGGGATTCAGGGATGACAGAAGCACTATCGAAATTTTGACAAAAAAGTCCCAATCCGAGCTCAAATTTATTGCTTACTTTTCACCGAAGTACTGGAAAGCCCTTAACGCCCGTCGCAAAAGTTATCATATATGATCCTGTATTCGAGCAAGGACATTATTAATGCAACTTACGTTCAGGCAACTAATTTAATTATAGTAAAGCACAAGATGTCATGATCAGACTGAAATGCATATTGCAACGAATGCACTACACAAATTTCAAAGAACCATTTTGTTGGCACTTCCCCACACCAGCAATACCCGATAGCGACATGAATTCTGCATTAGCTGCATAATTGATTTTTGCACAAGTTTAGACAGACTTCAGTTCCTAGGCTATAAATTAAATCTTCATTTTTAATGCACTTTGCCAAGTCGAGTGTCTTAGAATGGGCCACGACACGGCAGTAGTGCATCACATTGATTTCCGCTCATACCGATTGCATTAGCGAATTTCTTTGGAGCCGAACCGAAACCAAAACCAACATATGAATTAAATTAATCACGTGAATGACTGCAATTTGTTTTACAGAACACTGCGGCATGGCAACAATGAATTTCTATATCTCCGCTCATAAGCAGCAGAGTTCCTGCAGTCCATTTGAATAAATGAGAAAGGTAACAAGCTTGACGTAGAAAATACGAATGGGGCCATTCAAATGTGTACACGTTGAGGATGAGGGCGAAAAAGATTTAAATATAAGTTGGGGGTGGTTAATTTTTAACGCACTTGAGGGATACGAGCCAACGGGAAAGAGCTTGCACTTGGTATGACATTAGAGAAGCACTGCACAGTTAATGTCACTTTGGATGAAATTCGAAAGTCGCTTCATGCTGGTAGGTTTATCATGCCGTACATGTAGTTTGTCATTTAGCTGCGGTTCGTAGCAGTCTCACTCGGCGGGAGTACTCAAGGAAGGAGTAAATTAAATATCAAGGGTAAGCCTCGTCAGTGCTTAATATTGCGGGTATGGTTTTCTCATCAACCGAAAGGAATTTGTGTGTTGCTGAAGATTGTGAATTCATGAGAAGTAGGTGTGGTAGAGAGGTCGCAATTTCGGCGAAAAGCTGTCATCGGCAGGCGAATCTGCGACCGACGTAGAACGTATAATGCATCAATGTTCAGGTTGGAAACGAAAAACCACCGACCTCAAGTGGGGCCTTGAGAAACTCTTATCGGTTTGTCACACCGCAGGAGAAAGAAAATATAAATCGCTCTCCGACTCCGGCCACCAATTGCTTCTGCAATTCGAGGAGCGAGAATGCGTTTTAAGAAAGCAATCAATGCCTTAGTTTTAGGAATTTTTGCAAAGAGCTCAATAACAAGGTATTGACGAGGCTTTAAAGCCCCCGTATGCAGCCAGCAGAATTTTTACGGTTAAAAACAGCAATACAGTCAAAGCTTTTACCTTTATAAGCTTCGCATATATACTAACGAAGAAATATTCGAAGCGTTTTGGAACTAAAAAGTATTTTAAAGAGAGCCATAAAAATCGCTACCAAAGAAGGATCCGGCTCGGTGCATCTTCTGGAGGGAATTTTTCCTAAAATGTGAAAACGACAAAGGCTACGCCTGCCTTTCTTTTATTTATTTCTCCAATATACACGAATGATAAAATGCGTGCGCTAATAATTGAAAATAGCCTCCTGCTAGCAACTGCTGGAGAGCTCTCCAAAAGCTAACACAGTCCGCTGTACTAATAATCATTTTAATGAATTCACAATGGCGAAATTGTGACCTACAAAATATTTAGTGTGCAGGTTAAAAATGATTATTAGGCGAGTCATATAAAGGGTTTTCCAATAAGAGGTGTTATTTTGGTATTCAAAGAAAAATATCAGTTTTTGAGATAAATGACCGGATGTTTATTTCATAATAAAGAGGAAGGTATGCCGTTAATAACATCAGCGAAATGGCCACCACGAGCACGCATACAGGACCATATCCTTTTCATGAAATTTTCCATAACCAAATCGCAAAGTGGCTGCCCTATGTCCTCGATAGCCTCACGAATTTTATCTTTGAGGTCTTGAATCGACGCTGGGCTGTTGGCGTAGACCTTATCTTTCACGTGGCCCCAAAGGAAGAAGTCGCAAGGTGTTAAATCACAAGATCTCGGTGACCAATTGTAATCACTTCTTCGAGAGATAACACGGTCCGGAAACTTATCCCGTAAAAGATCAATGGTTTCGTTGCTTGTGTGGCACGTAGCGCCGTCTTGTTGAAAGTAAACGTTGTTCAGATCAACGGAGTCCAACTCCGACCATAAAAAATCATTAATCATCTCTCGATAGCGCAATCCATTCACCGTAACTGTTGTTGCGAACTGTGACTGCAAGATTTTCACCATTTTTGTAGTGAATTTTAATAATTTCAATGCGTTGTTGAAGCGTGTATCGTTCCATTTTTAGTAATGGCGTAGTTTCTACTTGTCAAATGTCAAAGAATAAAAGCTTCAAAAGTGACAGCTACCGAAATAGCGGGTCATTCAATAACACCTCTTATTGGAAAACCCTTTATAAGTTGAGGTCTATGCGCATTCAATTCTGTTGTAAACAGAGCCGAAAGCAAAAATGATTCTTCGATACAAAACTCGGCAAAAAAAACAAAACAGTTTAAGTCGGGGAATTCGGGGAGTATTTTAAGCTGACTTCAGCTGAATAAAATACCTGACTATCGTTGCTAGTTTTCTGACTACCATTTTGATGTAGGTTTGTTTAAATGATTTTTTTTAAACTTTTTTTTTGAGATATTTAACAAGTGTTTTTGGGACAGTTTTTGATTTTGACTCATTTTTCGATGTATCTCTTTTTAAGTACACTTTTTTAGCGCGTTTTTGAGAGCGTTTTTGACTTATAGATGTGTTTATCCGCATGTTTTTCGTCTCCTTTTCAAAGCGTTTGTGGAAGCCTTGTTTTGGAATGTTTTTTGACGCATATTTGAAGTCTTTTGGAAGCGTTTATTGGACGTTTTCTTATGCGTTTTTGACGCTTTTTCTACATATTTTTATACTCATTTTTGGACAACGTTTTAGATGCATTTTTCACACATTTTCCGACGAGTTCTCGTACTGCGTTTTTGAAGTGGATTTGGAACAGTTTTGGCATATTTTCGACTCGATATCCGACGTATTTTGGATGGGGGTTTAAATGCGTTTTTTGACACTTTTTTAACGCATTTTTTAAGTCTTCTAGGACATATTTGTGTTAAATTTTTCGACGCGTTTTTAACCAGTTTTGGTATGGGTTTTTGACTTGTTATTCGACGCGTTTCTAAACGCGTTTGTCCACACTTTTTTCTACGCGTTTTTCGCATATTATTCGACGAATTTTTGGGAAGTGTTTTAAATGCGTTTTTGACACATCTTCCGTCGAGTAGTCGAACTGTGTCTTAGAAGAGTATTTGCACGTCTTTTTAACACATTTTTCGAAAATGTTCGAAAAGATGAACAACTACTACTATTTGTCTGCCTTATTCTAAGCGCCAAGCTGGTTGACTTTTTAATTCTGGAAAAAATGTGAACCCAATACTGTTCTTCAGATTACATCAGCTGGGAACATTTGTCTAAAATATGCTTTGCAATTGTAGTTATATGCATATTTGGTGTACCTACCCCAAGTAGAATGTTTTTGTGGTGCATGATATTTTAAGATCAGGTTACAGAGCCCAAACTTTTTGACAGTAGGACGTCGCATCCTGTGCTTCATTGCTAATTGCCGCTCAACAGTCTGCAAAATTCTTTCAAGTTCTAGGTAAATATTTTCCCGTTTGGATTTAAGTACATTGTTGGCATGTAGCATTACCAATCTCCTTTTTCCCCTGGACACATTTTTGAACCTCGTTCCCAGAGTCAGTTTACTCTTGGGCCCTAGGCCTGGTGGTGTCCCTAAAGAAAGCTGTATAAATGTTGCTAAAACCCAGGTATTTATATTCGTTGTAGCCTTGTGTTTACATGAGTGACAAATTTACTAGACCCATTAAAATTGCGTCCCCTATCTTTAGGCTGCAGGACATCATAACGAGCAGCTTGACATGTTTCACCATAAACACAACTCAGCAGTTTGGTTTCCAAATTCCAAGCTGACTTATCATTGCAAACAAAATATATTTCCATCCCAGTCCAATATAAAATTAAAAGAAAAAAATTCCGCACTTGTTGTATCCCCTGAACTTATATTTCCCATGACAGTGGCCCACCTCACCGTCTCCTTTATACCTCACACGGAGTTTCCTCAATTTGTAAGCCGGTGGATAATCAATTTCACTTTCAAATCCAAGCAGTGGCCCGAACTTTATTATAGAAAACAGAAAGAAAAACTTCGAAATCAATTTTTCACCATGCGAATGTCAGTTTCAGTCTCTTAATCATTTTGGTTTAAACCACAATTTTTCGCTCTCCAAACCAAACATCTTCTGACGACACTGTTCAGGATTAATGATTCTTCATTCTGTTTCATTAACGCACGACGATCATGACAATCCGAAACGATTGGGAATGATATTAACCAATTGCTTGAACGATTTACTATAATAGCCAAACCTTGATGGTTAATGACAGCTGTCAGGAGTCTTGTGTTTAGTAGATGTCACGGCTTGTTTTATACACTTTCATATTGGATTCAAACTAATGACTTGTGCGACCCAAAATGCAAATTTGTACACTTAAGGACATCAACTGTTGTAGTTTTGTGCAAACATGGAAAATGCATCATCATTGCGGAAGGGTGGCTCATCTGCCTATGGTATATCAAATCAACTTGTAAGGAACAGTTGTTGGGTAGATTTTCTGTTGAATATCCCTTTGGGATGGGAAGTCTCCTGGGAGGATCCATAGACACATAACACATGCCAGGAAACAGGAAAAAATGATTTATTAAAGAAGTTGGAAAGAAGCAAAAAAAAAAAAATAATAATATTCCAGGAGCTTAACTTTTGGGACTTGAACGGTTTATTAACCGAAGGCAATGGCAACCGTGAAATAAGGTGGAATTAATTTCTTAACAAAGAAAAAATGTATAAAGGACAGTTTCGTGTTATGGGGACAACTCTTGAGACTTGAAGAGAAATCCTCGGGTAAACAACTTATTCTTTGGCTTTCGCATATTGAGTCCCTCGACGGGGGATGGAGGAATTTCAGGAAAAGTGTTTCCCAAAAAAACATATTTTCTTGTAATTCGTAGGGACATTGGTTTTTCTGTGTTCGGAGGTTACGGCTTTAGTTATATTTACAAGTTGAGCTATTAATGAAGATTTAGGGCTCATAATGGTAGGGTCAACATTTTTTGATACATTTCGTGCAGCTCGTGGTTGCATCTTCTCCTCAGTTATGCAGAGCACTGAAAGTTGCATAACTATTTGTTCCAACACTGACGCTAATTTGAATTCATTTACCCGAGCCAATGCAAACAAAGAAGTTAACTTATAGTTTGCTTCCCTCTTCACCACTTCAAACGTCGATCAAAAGGAAACACCTATCAGTCCGGCATTCTCAATAAGAGACACCTCTAAGCTGATTCAGTTGACCAGTCAGCTATATGAACAAACACACAGTTAAGCGGCACAACAGCAACGAATCATCTTAATGATCATGTCTTGTGCTGTTCGTTTTCTTTTTTGTGTATGATCGGTCTCAGCTGCTCGTAACTCGCGCCAAATCCAAATACAATTAAGCAAACTTTACGATTTTATTATACGTACAAATAAGGAACTGAATATCGAGTTTTCGTTTGTCTATCCGACTTGATCTGTGCTTTTGAACACAAAATTCTTCCAGTGGTATTTGGCCACGTTTGGGTTTAACGGTTTTTGGAGAAGGGGACTTACGAGTTATCTCTACGAGGTGTTTGACACGGCTACGAGGGTGCTGCCAGCACTCAGGAAATAAAATGTAATGCCAACAATTTTCTTTGGTTAAAATGAACGCAAATATCAAAATCTTTGATTTGAGAATGAAATTATTGGCAATATTGTAATAAAATACTTACGCTGAATACCTGATTCTTGAAAACTGAAAAACGAGTTTTTGTTAACAAAAAAAATATATGAACCAAAAACTTTGAATTTTTTAAAAATCTCAAAATTCTTCACTTAACAATCTTTTTCTGAAGTGAAAACTTCTTTAGCCGCGTTGGGCATTTTTGAGATGGGAAAAAGCCATTGAACTCGCGACACCAATGTTCTGTTACCAAATTTCCGACACCAGTGTTCGCGTTGCCAACCACTTTTGACGAAAAAAAGCTTAACTTGAAAAAAAAATTACTTTTTCAATAATATAATGTCTAAAATATTTTTTTTTATTGAAGTGGGACAATAAATCAGAAATTAAACACAAATATAAAAAAATAAACGGAAACAATTTTTATTTATACAAACAAACAGATTTCAAATTTGTTTGCAATTTCATTTGACTCACTGGAACGCTGGAATTATTTTTATTGTTTAAATCCATAAAAAAAAAATAATACTTAGTTTATGCTCCTGCCATTAAGAATTTATTTTTGCTGCTACTCATTCATGCGTGCATTCACAGATAGGCAATTTAAGAAAGAATTTTATTTTCAAAATTTGCGGTGGCAGTCGGGTAGGTACGCGGGAGCTGATGGCTTCATTAGCTGTTTTTTATTATCAGCTATGATCCATATAGATCATCGATTTACATGCACTTACAACAACAGCACATGATCCTGCTTCTCATCGAGATCACGAATCATGATCTGAAAATTATTTCTACTATTTCCGACTAGGTGGCTTGTTTTATTTTTAAATGTTGGTGTGCCTGTAAACGATAGCCACACAATCACGTTGCCAGACTAAAAAATGGAACACAAAAAAATCAATTGATTTATTTCGCATTCGAATAAACTGCCTGTCCGTATTCCGAGTTATGTTGTTTTTTCTCGTTCTGTAAAGGTGTGTCCATTGTCCAGACCAGCCAAACATTTGATAAACTATGAAATACCTACATGTTCCATAAATATTTCTAAAACACTTATTAAACAAATCAATTTTTATGGAATGTTTAAAAATGTTTTGCTGGTTTGGATCTGGACACCAAAAAAACATTTATGAAATATTTCACAGTTATCCAATCATGATGGGAAATAAATTTTGTTTTACAAGTATCCCTGCAGAAAGTGAGCGCTGTTTTTCGATTATTATTTGTTTTTAAATAAAATAAAAATGTCCAGAAAAGCTTGGAATACCTAATGAGAAAGTGATTCATTTAATACGATTATTTTAACTAAATCGCGTGTTGCGTGACTGCCGAGACCAAAATTACAAAAATAAAAACTTTACTCGTTGCTAATAATCCTGCCACATTATTTTCTTCTAGTCCAAAACAGGATAAAGTTGAAACATTTCACAAACCTTTACCTCCGTATTAATAAACAAATATTAGTTAGTAAGTTAGCTAGTAGACGGCAGATAGCATACAAAAATTTGACGTAACTGCTGAGTAACGAGTTGATAACTTTTATGCAGTGCTTATTAATACGGGGATTAATAAATATAAAATCTGTCCGATTTGCTTCAGAAACATTTCAAAAACATTTCTGAAATGTTTCGGTGGTCTGGATACACCTTAATATGCCAAGATAAACTCAACCGACAGCAGCAAATATTGTTCATGTGTTGCATATTTGAACATAAAATACTAGATTTGTTTCACAAAAATATATTTGAAAAGAAAAATTATGCAAATTTGATTCCAATATGGTAACACCCCCGACATTGCAAGAGAGATGACATGTGCCTTGTGTGACGTCACGTTGAGAAGAATATTTGCAAGATGGCTGGTGGCAATATGATGTTTGAAATACCCTATTATCTGTTTTGCTTTTGAAAGCAACTGTTGCCACAATTCCAAAATTAAACTTTTCAATGATACCTTCTGTTTTATTTTCGTGATCTGATCCGAATCAGATCACGCTGATAATAAAAAACAGCTATTGTTATTCATTTCAAAGAATACCAATTAATTAAACTTCATATTTCATGCACTTGTAAATTTACGTTTTTAGCAATGGATCGCAAGTTTTATATGTAAAATAATATGCATTATATAAAAAAAAACACCATTACGTGTGTATTTTTTGAATCGTCAGAAAATATTTTTTGAATCGTCAGGAAATATTTTATTGAGCAGGAAATACTTTTAAAAGAAGTGTTTTTTATTCATTATTATAAACTACTACTACAGAAACTATACCTATTACAATTTTCATTTTCGTTTAATGCGCTATTAGCCGTGTTTTTTTGAGCTTCGATCTCAGCAAAGCAAAGTGAAGTAGGATTTTCAGCACGCGATTACAACAACTACAACAGAGTCTCGAAGTGTCAAGTAGAGCGTACTAAGAGAGAAAAGTGTTCAGGTCGATCTTCGATTCAGTTTTGATCGAAGAAGATAGATGAAGATGGACTTTATATTGTTCAGTACAGAGCTTATGGATACCAATAATTCAGCGTGAAGAATCTTTGACTCTCTTTCAAAAGGAAAAAGTGTTAGATAAAGATTTTACAAAAAGATCAAAACAATACAGGGCGTACCTCAGGAGGAAACTAGCCATAGATTGAACTGGCAAAATAACCATGTTGGTTGAGGACTATATTTGCCGGCACATTCGCGACAACAAAAGAAAAGCAGTTAGGTCCAAAGCTGCCACAAAAATGCATAGTTTAGGTCAAATCAACGTCCCTAAAAGGAAGCCCACTAGAATCTTAATAAAACTATAATTCAAGAACTGTTTCCGTATTTCGGAAACTGCATTTCTGTGTCTAAACTTATTGTGGCGTAACAAACGAACCTCGTTTAAGTGAATAAAAAATTTCACTTAAGCGGAGTCCGGCTTAGTGAAAACAAAATGTCACTTAAGCGGGCTTAAAAATTCCATTAAACGTAAATTTAAAGCTAGAAAAATTGGAATTTATATTTTGGAGCGGCCCCGAAAATAAACGCTTGTGACATATCAGAAACTTAAATGTCATTTTCGAGAAAGGAGAAGTGAAAGCGTTCAGCAAATTTGTTGTACTGTTCGATTCAGAAAAGCGAGTTTCGCTAAAGCGGAGTGCTTAATAGGTAATTGGTCGACAAATACTCGGGTATGAAAAAAGTGTTTCAGATAAGCGAATTTCACTTAAGCGGGTTTTACTGTACCAAATTCAATGCGAGGAGTACTTTAAGCGCTCGCTTTAGACAACACCTTCTTTTGTTTTCGCGTATATATTCCGCACTTACCAAATGGTTTATTTATACACAGCCTAAGCAATGCAGCGGTTGCTTTCCGCTTTAGTATAGGATTTTCTAATCACAGTACCAGAGCAAGTCCCTTAGAGCAAAGTTCGCATGTGTAGGGTCAATACATACGGATTGCCATCAAAAGTATAAAAATTCACTTGACTGTTTATGACTAAACGATAAGCTTCCGCTGTCAAAGTGCTGTCAGTTTTAAAGTCGTTCCCCTTGTCAAAGCCAATTTGCATTCACTTCGAAAACCAACATTTCAAAACATGTTACATGTCAGCTCAATTTGAGTTTAAGTAAAGTCACCACCAAAATGGTCACGTCACGACTTACGGCGACATAAATTATGTCACGGTCGACTGTCGCATTCCTTATCCACAACATCGTGCACTGATGCATTCGTTTCTATTGTGCAGAACGATTGTATCTGAAATGGAAATGATTTGGAAAAAACAAAAATTCAAATGACGGAGGCGAAAAAACCTTACGAAGGATTTGTTGCACCTCTATTTACGTGAGCAGATTTCACTTCCCCTACACAAGCAAGTACTCGGGCAGATTTTTCCAGGAGGAGAAGCACTTGTCCTCTCAAGCCAAGCCACAAATACTTGTAAGTTGTAACTCCAGGTTCTTCATCTTCGAACGCGTCATGAATCAATCGTCAACAGAAAGGAAGTGCCTCAGTGATGAACTATTGTCTGGGTTACATCAAATGTTATGTCACACAATGCGGTTGCGTCCGTAGCACGTTCGCAGAAAAAAAATGTGGCTGCGCACTGTGCCCTATTAAAATTTCAAAATGAATTTCATTTCCATTGTTGTTATGTTAGTTCCTCGAATCAGAGTATAGCCTCAAGTTGAAACGATGCCGATGGCTTCGCAAACATCATTAATTGTTCTCGCATGTGGTTCCATGGCAGCACATGCTGGTGAAAGTCCTCGTGCCACACAATGTACATACAAAAGCAAACAGTTTTCCCAACTATTTCGTGTTACTATTCGCCGAAAGGCCACCCCCAATTAAACTTTTGAATTTATGGTTGAACCCCTGGAAACCATTTCCGTTTCACACACCATCCCGTTGCCCGGTTCAATAAGTTGGTCTTTGAAATTTCCCAACTAAATAAATTTGACAATTTCGATGTTTGTCTAACCATGACGTTGTTTGCCCTCAGCCTGTCCACACACATCCACCATGCCGCCATTAGTTGTTGGCTGGCATCCTGGCGCGGTGTGTTCTGGGCAAATAATAATTTCATTGAAAGAACGTGTATCCATCAGCAGAACCTGGAACCAAGAACCAACAACCAACAACCAAAATGCAAGAAGTGGCACAGAGATGAGCAACTTTTATTTGCTAACTACATACATGCGTGGATGGATGTGTGCGCCAGTCAAACTGAGGATAGACAAATAAATTTAGCACATTCTCGTCGGAAACAACTGCCAATGGCAGGTGAGAATTAAATTTCACAGAGCCATTAAAGACTGCTCGCTGCTACTGAGAATAGGATTCTTCCAAGTTCCAACAGCCATGTCCTTAATTTAGCTCACTGTGGGAGGGTGGCGAAGCGATGTAGCACGCGGAAATTATTAGTTACTAAAGCGGGTCAGAGTGAATTAATCGCCTTGTGCTCCAATAAAATATCCACTTAAGAGCGGCGCGCCTCGGCCGAAGAACAGAACGCTTTCTCAGCGCGCTGCCAATGGATACACAGTTTCAGGCGCAGACTACAGACAAAGTGCTATTTACAGGCATATTCCATTAGACCCACTCCACCGTCCGCACTGGCATTGTTACCTTCGCTGTGTACTTGGTTTCTGTTCATTTTTTTTTCCGCTTTCTAAGAGGCTTATAGTGTTCTTGTGGTTTTTTTCTCTTTCGCCCCCCCCCGTTTGCTTGTATGTGTCGACAGGGTGGTTTGCAAGCATATTTATTGCTTTCACGATGATATAACTTTTAATAAGCTGTGATTAAAGTCGGTCGTGTGTTGTCGAGCGCTTGGGGTGGGATGACAGTGAATCTGACAATGGATGGATAAATGCGGGCCGATGGAAATGATTTACTTACGTGCATATCGTAATAGGATCGAATGCAGTTTTTTTCTTTTAAACAGTTTTCAGTTTTATCTATTTGCCGTGCTTTGCAATATCGGATTATATTTAAATGTTGACAAGGCAAGCGGCTTGCTGATGGGTCACATTTTGTGTTGCAATGAAAATATAATTTGATTTATAAAATAAGAATTGTGCGAAGTTGGCGTTGTTGTGTAACCGTAGTTTGGGGAAGAACAGGAGAATAAATATCTTGTATTTGCTGAAAATACTTATGATAATACATTTTTCAGAACAGATGCTAATATGAACTTACAAATCCTGACACTTCCTTATCTGAACAAACTCGTGCGACAATTCAAACTTCTCGTGGTTCTGCTTTTCTGGAAATCGAGAATCAAAAATGGCCAGCTAACCTCGCCGGCAACGAGTTTTAATCTCCAAGCTAAAATTAAATTTTTCCTTCGTTAAGTTCAAAGAAAGAGACAGGTACCACGAGAAGTTTCAATTTGCCGCACAAGTTCAGGCTATTAGATTACAAAAGTTATTGCAAGAGACTGAGCTAAATAATTCATCGGCTCGATGACAGGCGTTCTTTTGACAGATGTTTAGAAAATGTTTTTTTTGCAATGATTTGCTTCGAAGGTGAATGGCGGTGAGTGTCAACAAGAATTGTTGTGTCTTGGAGGGTGGTCCGCAAGCCGTTGGCAATGCCGGACTAAAACAGACTAAAACTTTATAGCTGGGGTGTTGACGATGAAAAGAACTTGATTCGAACAGTCCTTTGATGCTTTCAGGTGGAATTTAATAAACAGATTCTTCGTCACCAGCATGTGTCGTCGATAGGTGGTATTCTAACATCGTAAGATACACAAAGTTGGAAAAAACTAACGACCCTTATGTGCGTAAACGTCTTTGGCCCGAATTTCTTCCGAGTTCCTTCCATAACTCGATTGGTGCCTTAGTTAACAACCTGTTAAAGTGTTATTTGGTTAAATTTTGTATAGTCTAATAGTTTTGAATACAATAAAACTTGAAAAGTGCTGAGAATTGGCAGAGTATGTGTGCCGGGTCTTCACGTTTTTAAGGCATAGGCTGCAGGCGCCATCCCTAACAGTTCCCACATTCTAATTTGATACAATTTCCTGTGTTGTGGTTGTGGATTCTGCTGTCCCACATTCCATTGCTTGGCATAGTTTGAGTTACTAACATTTTTCCTCTTCTGGACACAATTTACGGTGTTCAGCTGTTGCCCAATTTTTTGAACAACCTCTGCACTATTTTGCTACCGAGAGCAGTAAATCGCCAAGCTTCTGTCCATATAGTGTTTTTCTTTTCAAAGTTTGATCTTAAATTCGAGACCTTGCTATAAATCTAATATATAAATCGGCGAAGGCAAATAGAATAGAACCACTTTCACTGCCTCAAAAAGAACATAGTCGTGTAATTTTTTTTCCAGTATATTGTGCATAAGGTAGAATTTCTACCACTTAACCCATTTTAAGCCTCCACCTGATATATTTTTTACTGAAAATTTCGGCTTTAAGAGTTCGAAAAATGTAGCCGTGCCTATGTTCTGTAATTATCGCATCGATATATCTATCACTAAAACGATGTGAATTGAAACAAAATGCCATAATATCACATCGAATCGAAAACTATATCACATGGAACATTTCGATATGAAACCCCTGGAAATTTGTGATATATTCAGGTTCCGTATCTATCAGGGGCGATAAAATATTCACTTCAACTGTCGAATTAAAACAAAAAGTTCATTTCATTGCGCTGTTCTAATAGTTCTAATTATTTGTGATGCTTCCACGCGTATGCATCACGAGCAGCTCCACCAAACCTTGGAAATCCCCCTAAAATCTTTAGATTGAAATCACATATCTGAAATGTGGGTACGACCATAATTTTCATTGTTAAATTATCAGAAATGTCACATTACAATTACCATTTGTACATTCTTTGAATGGTAACCCTTACGGTTTAAAGTAGCAATTTTCTAAGTCTTGCTTAGGTCTCTTCATCCAAACGTGGGTTCAATCTACTGCTCCAATAATCCCTTTGAATCCAGTCATTTCATTGAATCTAATTGAATTTCGTGAACAATTGATTGATAAAAGATGTAAGCCGTGTACTAACTTTTCGTTTATCTCATTGTATAGCTGAGGGGTTGGAAACCTGATGTATTTGGACATCATTTTGTCAGCCACTTCGGAAACCACTCGAGGAACCATAGTCCTACTAATAGCCGCAGAAAAATAATGGCCCACATCTCTCTGAAAGGACCCAGCTGCAAAAAAATGTAATGCAGCACAGACCCGAATCGAGATTGAAATAAATGTATTTCTTTGCCCTTTGCACAAATGTGGACTTAGCTCGGTAATAAGTATCCGAGCTGAACCACGGGAAAAACGATACAACTCCCGAAATCTTGCTTCCGGCATTTCAAAAGGGTTTTTGCTATCCTTTGAATCCGTAACATGTTACGCCTATCGTATTCCTTACCCAAATTAGTGAAAAGCTAAACATTTTTAAAAACAACGATACTGAAAATCCCTGTGAAATAATTTTCAATTTTTATTGTTTTGCAGTATTTTGACAGCTTTGGGAAATCTTTCCAAAATTCCCATGAAATTAAAAGTAGCTACAGAATACTTTTCGCATATAGTTAGAGAACTCCAATATTTACCAGATGCGATAAACAGCGGAATGTTTTGTTCCTAAGTTTACGATGCGAAAAGTTATCGCATGAGTTACAGAACATGGGCACTGGACACTAGAAATTATTTTAGTATCGCGGACTGTTTTAAGTAGCAGTTGCAGTTTCATTCCTAATTTTCAAATGTCTGTAGATGAAAGATAAAAATTCTGTAAAATTCTGCACACACATTGCGTAACTTTTCAAACGATTATCGTCGAAACGATAGACCTCCAAAACTAGCAACTAAGTGTTAAAATTACAAGTTTGAGAGCTTAATCCAGTTTATTTTTCACAAATATAAGGAAAGCTGATGCTTGTCAAACAAATTCGAGCAGAATATGACTTATTTTGGTGATCAAAGTTGCAAAAACGATATCATTTAGACGATCTTTGATATACGGAATCTGCCCCCTGCATTTATGCTTGACGAAATTCTGTAGAAATCCAGACTTTTTTTTAACATACTAAGGATGCTTAAAATGTATGTTTTGAATGGCATAAAACATCAGTCTTCAATTATATGTATTAATTTTGTACAAGTACATAATATTTATTAGACGCTGGTATCGCTGGAATCGATTATACTCGTCGTAGTGCTGGGGCCCTACTATGAAACTCGATTCTAAAGTGAAACAGTTCGAATTAGCAAAATCGGAACTCTGTAATCACGGTTGCCACTTGCATAAAAAATGAGCTACCAAAATTGGAAAAAAAAAGTTACCAAACCCAGATAAAATTTACCAAAAATCTGGAGACGTTGATAAAATATTTTTAAACCATATGTCTTTTTAAATATTCAATATGGTCAGTCTTTAAGTAGTTAAACAACGACTACTTTATAAAATAAAAAAAAAATAGACTTAACTTACTAATGTAAGTTTGTTTAAAAACAAACATTTATAAAACATAAGACTCAAGGAACGTTGTAGGAACTTTGTCAGTCTAAGCAATTGAGCAACGTCAACAACGTTTTGCACAAAATTACCAGCTGTTAGAAGGCATGAGATCATCTACCATTTCCGAGCCTTTTTTTTTTAATAGCTTTAACAAATTAGAGTTTTACATCTGCAAATAAATAATATGATTAACTAACCTATCCATATCTAAATGTAGTTATAAACAGAAAATATTTCGAAGTCCACTATCTGTCAAAAGAAGAAAATGAGTGCATAAGGTAATTTTTTGAACAAAATAGGTTTACATGGGTGGTGCTGACGCATAAGCAAATGCAATGCTTTCACTCAGAAACAGTAAGGCAGCATATCGAGTTGGTATTTTTGGTGCTCCTGCTCAAAAAGTTACCAAAACCAGTTAAAAATTACCAAATTACCAAAACTCAAAAAGCAAACAAAAATGACCAAATTTGGTAAAAAATTACCAAAGTGGCAACCGTGTCTGTAATTCTATAAGTAAGTTATGAAAGCGAAATTCGAACAGCTCTAGTACTGCCAACTATTTTTGTTTTCTTGGTACAAAATTGGTACTACCTTTTCCGGAAGTTAATGTCAAATTCGTTCGAATTCGCAAATAATCATTCTACATTAAATGTGCTTGCGAGAATTTCGATTTAAGAAGTTGTTTTTCACAGAATGTAAGTAAATAAAAATTATAAATTAATAGTTCATGAATATTTCATAAACATAAAAATATGTATAACGTTTGTTTTTTTTTTTTCCCCAGGGAATCATCTAAAAGTTAAAACACAAAAGTGTCACCGTTTGAAATAATGGTGCAATATATGACCCGGCATCCAGATTTGTCCAAGGGGTATTTAAAAACAGTCTTTATAATGTTGGGAACGGAAGTTTGTTTTTTGCGAATACTTAGTTCTGTTAAAATATTGTTTAACAAGTAGTACATAAAGGCATCTTTCGAATGGCGGTAGTTTTTAACAAAGCTGAAATAAAGTCATTTTATTGGAATTAAAATGCCTTTAAATAAACACTCAATAGAAAAACCTTTTCTCGCTGAGCTCCATTATATTAGATTTATCTCTATCCGTCTTCGTTCAACTTGTTGAAATTGTTCCCGATTTCTTTCAGACTCCGACCAAATCGCGACACTGTCCATGTTTATAAATTATTATTTGTTTCAAGATACATTTTTTGAATATTCCAATTATAATGCGAGACTCGTTTGAGTTATGTCAAACATAATGCGAGAATCGTTCGAAAATCGCAAATTTGTTGGCAAATAGTTTGGCATTACCGGCATTCGATTCTACTTTCATAGTACCATTTGAAAGTAGAATCGCAAATATCTTTCGAATAGAATCAATAGTAGAATCGAGTTTCATAGCAGGGCCCCTGGCCGTGTTTTTGAAATCATACATATTGATGTTAAACATGTTTCTGTATTCTGGTTGGTTCAATCAATGTGTCATTCATATAAAATCACAGTAGAACGACAAAGACGGCTGTAAATTTGAACTGAAAAATGTGTGGAGGAATGTAGGTATTTAATTGCTGCTCTCATACTTACGAAATGTAGCAAGAAAGAAATAGGAAAAAACCTACAACTGGGGGGTGTGCATGCTAACGTCATCACTACAGCGAAAGTAATAGATTTGTTAAGGTGGGAACGCATTATTTTGGTTAGTATTTTTTTAAGGTATTTTTAGTTTTTACTGGAATCTGAGATTTCTGTATATTTTAGTTTGTATTCTGCATTTCTGTAGGCAAGGTGAAAATTCTGCAGATATACAGGGTTGGCATCAGTGCTTGTATGCCAAAAATCGGAGGACTATTTTCGATGTGCTGCTCAATAAAGTGGTCGTTATTGGAATTCCAGATTGGGCTTCTTTTCTTCGGGCAATCAAATACCCAAAGTCCTGCTTAAGCAAGACCAAGGGTATTAGGTACTCTCCGGTTCGTCGATAACGTGCTTCCATGAATTCGTTTTTGCCCTCATCCACTACTTAATCATTGGTTGAGATCTCAACTCTGGCAAATGCCACATTGGCAGCTTGCTGAGTTGTAATAATTATGTCAATAAGTCAAGTATTGAACATACTCTTAAAAAGTTTACGCCTGGTGTTAGCTATCGAGGTTTGGGTTCATTAAGACGCAGATTTGTGGTTTGAGAAACACTTGGGTAAGACTTCGTAAACTTCCTTAAAGGCATTCTTCACCTCAACTAGGTAATTTTTTGCGGCTTAAGTTACAAAATTGTAATGGAGGTCATCTTTGGTTTTACGGTCATAGAAGTATACAAAGCTATACCCCCCCCTCCCCCACTCGTTCGTCTGTGCAGGAAGGCGACGTAAGAATCTAACTAGACCACCACCAAACATTTTGAAGTGTTCTTTGGTAGCTTTTACAACATCATTCTTGTCGAAACCCTACGAAGCTCACAAGCCAACATAACAGAGGAACATCTTTTTAAAATTGCGGTTAACTGCTGGCCATAACTTTTTCCGGAGAATGCGACTATAGCTGTCTGTTGTGCGCTTGCAATGCCTTCTGTCATCCAGAAACTGCCTCTCTATCTCGGTGACAAAGTATCACGGTGATCTTCGAAGGAGGGGAAGACTTGGCCTACCCTGGTTTCACAATTATCGGGCATTTTATGAGTTTCGGCGCAGGAATATAAGAAACAATCGATCTTGCCAGTAGCTCTTTCTTCAGGCTCGTGAGTAGTCTTAGACCTAAAACCCTCTCTCACATAACCAAGAAGATGTCATTCTAATCCCATTTTTACTATATGCCGCACTTTCTCAAAACCGGATGCACTTTTTGTGAAATTTCGGTCTAAATTACAATTAAAAGTCAGAAAATGTCTTAAGTCTTACACCAGACTTATATCGACTGAACTTCTGCGTTAGAAACGTTTTAACATTTTCGGTATTTTTGTTTTAAAAAGGAAAAAAATTGCAAAGCAAAAAATAAAGAACCTCTCAGCTGGAACCCGCTTCAAAGGGTATTAAGAGAATTTGAATTTACAAATACATCTCTCTCATACATTTAAATGAAAGAGCTGTATAATTACATTCGAAGGGTCTAAGGTCAGAGCTAAATTAATATTTAAAAAAGAGAGACAAAAAAAAAAACCTTTTCATGGTATATACCCATAAAGAGGGACATTTTCATTTTCCACAGGAAAATATGAATAAAGAAAATAAAATACACAGCAAGAAACTCATCATTAAATTAGGAAGAGCACAAAGATTCCTTTCTGACGGAAGATTTATGGTTGAAGTCTCTTTCTCATTGAGAAAAAATGCAATTTCCCAGATACGTACTTTGATTTTTCCTTTTGGAATGATAAATTCATTTCCGTTCAGAAGTAATGTTGGCATCGGATGATAAATTGAATTCTAGTCATTTGCTTTGCATTTTATTATTCAGCACGATGAGTAAGTATCTGGGTTAAATGAGGTGGGATAGATCGCAGTTCACAAAGTTATTTCTCACGAAGGTATTACTTGTATTGAGCCATTAGTGTCATTCGTTATGTGCGTAAGGAAGGTTTGGATCTGGTTAAGAGTTTTCGTGGAGGAGCTTTGAGGTACCTGGGTTCGAGAATATTAACACTCGAAAATAGTATACAACAATACGGTTTTCCGTATTTAAACGGGAAGTCCATTACTAACTTTTAGGTGAAACTACTCACTTTTGCTGGCAACATTTTAGACAGACCTGCCTCCCGATTTTGATGAGGCCATGTGACATGAAATTAATCAGATAGATGAATCGGCTTTTCCTCGGTCTCATTAATATCACCATCGTTAAATAACATGAGCTCGAAGTTTTTACAAAAAAACCCTTTTAACAAATAATAAAACTGTTGGGCCTTTATGTTTGTTTGCGATTGTCTTAAGAACTGCTTTCTTCCTTTGAAATATTTCTTAAAACTCGGCGAATTCTTTAGGTATTGTGTAAAATTATCCCGCCTTTTTTTGGGAGCGTTTTTAGTCAAAATGCATTTTTTCCTTCCATCACTGGCCTTTAATAGTCAAATAGTTCTCCTTGAATACAAAAAGAAATATTAATATAAAAAGTGTTTTTTTTAGAGGTAAAGAACTTAAAGTTGGCAGCACTATTTTAACTGGCGGCCATTTTGTCAGCTGTCAAGTGATTTTTTTTTAGTTTGGTTTGGCATTTCAACATGAAAAGACTGACGCCTGAACAACGCTTCCAAATCGTGCCAATTAATTTTGAAAATCATGGTTCTGTTCGAAATACGTATCGCGCACTACGTCCATTTTACGGTCAACATAATTGCCGATATGCGGCCACAAATGTTGGAAAAAGTCATCGAAAATTGGACCTCCAGATTAGACTACGTCCGTGGCCAGTCAAATGCCAGAAATCATATTTAAATTATAATGCCAGAAGATTATCTATCGAATAAAGTAAATTTCATGTCAATTTAAAAAAACATTTTTGTTTTATTCCATTTCAAAGTTCTATACCTCTAAAAAACTTTACATAAGGGAGACAGAAGCCAGTACGTTCGTGGTTAATTTAAGCTATCAATCAGCTGTCTTGATTAGCTTTGCTGAGGTTAACTGACAGGTTGTCTCCAATACACTAGGTTGACAATATGTGCCGTAAATTGTGCATTTCGCTGCATACTTCCTTGCGTCACGTGCTACCTTACTAAACTAATAATCATTTTTAAACCCCACCTGAAATATGTCTTAGGTTGTTAGGTCATTTGCAAATTCTTTTACTTTAAAGTCAAGAACGCTTACTGTACTACTATAAACAAGTCGTCAATTGAGATTCATTGTAGGAAAGAGGTAAGTACCTCGGCCTAAACTGCTCAGGAGACAACGACAGTCTCACTGGGGGTATTTATCGTAGACTCCTCACCTTTCGAGTATCGTTCCCAGCGGTAAGTACGATGGTTTATACCAGGGTTCGGACTTTTGAAATCGTATTTCGAAGTAGATGCAAAGAAAAAGCGAAGTAGAACTACATTTTTGAAGTAGATTTTTAGATATGAACATTTTTTATATAGCGAAAACATGTAAATAAACGTTAAAAATTATGTATTTAAAACAAATTTAACTTCAACAAATTTACATTGCTTTAAAAATTTTATTAAATTAAGCGGTGGCACATAAACATCAACGACAACATTTTCAACTGTTTTTACATTTAATCTATTTCGGAATTTATTTTTTACGAAATTCATTTCGGAGAATTTTCTTTCGGCCGCTGTACATGTACTCTGATAAATTCTTAAACATGAATTCTTCGACAGTATTTTACAACAACATTTACTACTTTGAAAATAAAAACAACTTTTAAGTTTTATCTGCATATTGCATGTGCTGTGGATGGATTTGATTCGCTTTTGCCAATTTAAAGTCAATTGCAAAACACAAAATAAGAAAAAAACAACACAAGAGAAAGACGAACTTTTGTTGGGTTGCGAGAAAGAGATAACCTTTAAGTTTATTTCAAAAATCAAATCTTCGATAATCAGCGCTGCCACATAATTATTCTCTGATTGATCTACAGACAAAAAAATCGAAGTAGTTTGTTAACCAAGCGGAGTGACGAAGTAGATTTAAGAGATGTTGCGGAAAGCGAAGTAGATTTACTCCGATAGGAGTAAAGCCCGAACCCTGGTCTATACCTCTATTTAACATCAAACGACTTACTCATTTCCCACATCTTCAAAGTCAACGCTAAGTCAACGACTAGATGCCGTGCTTTGTTACAAAGTCTTTTTCACGAGCCCCTGAAACATCAAACCCCCATGTCCTTTGATGCCGAATTTGACGAAAATGCCGTCATAAGATAATACCACGACTCTTAAGCCCTAATCTGATTTAAACGCTACTTGCTGGATCATTTCACTTCCATAGTCAATAACGACGTGCGAAATAAAACACTCGTATCGATGCGCGATGACACAAAGCAAGCTCATTAACTGAAGTGAACACAAACGCAAAAGTGCCTGCGTGTAAATAAAAATATAAAATAAAAAGAAAACCCCAAGATTGCGCGCCTTACTACCACAAAAATCGATTTCCAGTAAGTAATCGGGGTAATCGATGGGATATCAATCTGCTTTAATGGCATCAGACGACGCATTAATTAAGAGTTATCATCTCGATGAAGGCACAAGCACACTCCAAGCTGAAGTCTTGCCAGTTACATCTCATCTCAAACAATTTGTCTGTTTGTTTACTCCTTCTCAGGGACCCTCTTTCTTCTCCTGCGCCTGGCATAACTATTCACGGAGAAATGAACTCAGCATAATTAGCTTTTGGTTCAGTGTGCACCTAATTCGATACAGATCCATAGATCTGCTTTTAGCACAACTCATTACCGAATATCCTTATTAGTTTGGCTAATAAATCACTTTAACTTGGCTGAGACATTGAATACTGATGTCCATTTCGGGTAAAAGCATTCCGAGTGATGCTCCAAGTGCTTTTGACTCTGATTTAGGTTCACTCGGTGAACAGAATGCTGGGCAGGCTTTTAAATATTTTATTATACATGCAGTGAAGCAATTGAATCTCATTTACCTACGGCAATACGTGACGTGAGGGGAGATCTATTGAAGCAATACTCCAGACGCCAAGACTGTCCGATGCAGTCTTTCGGATCCATTTAGCAATTAAATTTGAAATGATTGAATGAATGAATAAAACATTGATGCAGTTTGGTTTGTTGGTGTCACTATCACTTGCAAGGAAACAAGAGAAATAATATTTGAAAAGGAGATGCTTGCCATAGAACCTACTTTCATTTTTTCTTTCAAACGAATTTCACTTTCGACTTTCGAGACTGAAATCATTCCCCTATGCAATTATACCAGATTGCGGGATTTTTCCCGTTTTTCGGGATTTGATTGCCCTAAAGGCAAAAACCCAGAAAATGGAAAAAATAGTCACCCCGAAAACTTTCACGTTTCAATACCAAAACTTCTCTGTACAACGTTCAGAAACCTGAAAAATCATGATATTCAATGGAAAAACACTTAAAACACTTAATGGACATAGCCCTTAGTCTTGCCATGTGCTTGCAACTTAATTTTTACACTGGGTGGTGGAAACCTCTGCCTCTGCCCCCGCTTATAAAAAATAATTTACAGTTTTCAGTCTATTTGCCTTTGAGTTTGACAGCTTTGTCATGGTGGGAAAAATCGAGTCTCGTTTTTGTTGTTTATTGAGGCTAGTCTTATATAATTTGAAATGAATGATGAGCGTTGTAAGATATTTTTGTTTTGATAAATAAAATTTGTTTGCTAGTTCAAAAAATGTTTAAAAAGGGATTAAAAACGGGAAAAACCCGTTCTGTGAAAGAGTGAATCGAATAAATCGTTTTTAATTGTAAAAAGCGATTCTCGTTCAATAAGTGAAAATTTCGTGGTGAATTTAATATCGCACACTATTTTGTACGACATCAGGCTCTCAATTTTCGATCTCTCACTAAAAACATTCATTTGAAAATGAGTACGTGAAAATAAATTAGTCATATGAAAATTTTTGATGTTTGGTTTCACATTTTCGTAGAACTAGAAACATTTTCGTTTCACTTTTTCACAAAACGAAAATTGGTATCAAAAAAGGAAAAAAAATTTAATTTTGTATGAAAAAAGGGAATCCATATGCCAAAAGTCTGGCATCGGTGCCCCTATGATGCAAACTTCTCTTCTGTTTTTTATGTTTTAAAAAATTAGGTATTCAGCGTAAGAATTATATATACTCTCCATAAGTATTTTATTACAACATTGACCACAATTGCATTCTTAAATCAAAGATTTTGACATTTGGGTTCATTTAAACGAAACGAAAATTGTTGGCATTACATTTTTTTTTTCTGAGTGTAGGCAATCTTTCGTATTATTAATAGATCGACTTTTTCTACTTTGGATAGTACAGAATTCAGGCGAAAGCACAATGCTTTTAGATAGGTGCTACCTCTGAACTTGAGCTATAGTAAGTAGAACCTCTCGGGAAGCGGGGGGACCTGCGCCTCAACGAAAACAACTCTCCAATCTTTGGCTAACTGCTTCCAGTTGATCACTCCAAATTGGTTGAGGTTCTATTCCACTTGTGCGCGCCACCTGAGACAAGGTCTTACTCTACTGCGTTGTCCTTCCTTGTTGGAATCGAAGACTATTTGGAGCGTTGTGCATGTGCTGGCCATCTAAACGACTGATGCGAACTTTTTTGACCACGTCGATGTCGCTGTACAGATCGTAGGGTTCGCTCCTCTTCCAAAGGTTGTCAACGGCAAATAAGACCGAAAAGAATTTGCTCGAAGAATTTGCTTTCGAAGCAACCAAGGAGATCTCCCGCCTTTGGTAATGATCATTCTTCTGTACCAAAAAGCAAGACTGGGAGTCTTATATAGGATCTCCCTAGTGTTGCTTGACTTCTCATCAATCGGCTTCTTAGGCCAGAGGAACTGCGATTCCCAAGTGCGACTCTTTGTTTGAGGTCCCATTTTCAGTGTTAATAGCGGGGTAGAGGACTAGAGGTTAACCTCAAAGTTATCTCTGTCTATGGTGACATTCTGTGCGATTCTCTTCAATGTTGTTTGTCCTTTCTTGTTGGCAGCATATATTTTTTTGTTTTTGCTTCATTCACCACGAAACCCATTTTTGCCGCTTGTGTTCTAATACTTCCAGTCGCTCCTGTGACAGGCTCGCTGTGTTCTGCCAAAGATGTCAATGTCATCCAAGTAGTTGCACAGACCATTTGAAAACTATGCCCTTGGTGTTGGCTTGCGAGCGTCGCACAATTTTCTCATGTATGACGTTGATAAAAAAATACTTGACAGCGCGTCACTTTGTGTAAACTCTTTTTTGACATCAAAGATCTCAGTATCGGTGAGATTGTTTCCTACATTTATGCTGCATTCACAACATCACATATTCTTAACAGGAAAGATTAAAGGGATGCCCTATATATTGAAAGGGCCATTTACGTGACAAGTACTCGTAGTTTCGTCGGCCATCTTGTTTACGTGGTGGGAAAGATCAATGTGTTGACAGTTTTATAGCGATGGCTTACAAAATTTCGCTTTCTTATAAAATAAAATGGCTTCCGGAAGTGATGAGCGGACAATAATTTTTTTATTTCGTATAAGTGATTGATGAATTGTTGGTTTAATTTATTGCAACTGACACCACTCTCATTTCAAGTGTTTTAAATCAGAAAGAGAAATGTTTTCAAGTGATTGCAGAAATCTTGGTCGCTGGTCCGAATGTACTCCACACATTTTTAGAATCAAACCGATCTCCGTCTTTCTTTCTTTACAAACAAAAGTTGTTGAAATTCCAATTAGTCAAATCGCTGCCTTGAAAATGACGTGCGGGTATTTAGGTAGTTAACCTCTCTTTAAATGGCTCTCTTTATACTCCAGCCATTTGCCTTGACCTCTTTTACCTTCCGGCGATCCTAAAGTTTACACAGCCATCAATTTAGCTGTAAAACTCACCCGACATTGTTTACACATCTCATTGTTCGAAGTCAACTCTACATGCAAAATGTATTTGCACTGCGTTTACGTTATACAGTGGATTTTATCGGCTTCGGAATTTATTCCAGACATAAACCATACCCTCTAAATGGACTAGCAATAATTGCTCATTTCGCACTCATTGTATCAATTAAACGTATTTTATACTGCATCTACATCTTTCAACCTACACCCTCGTTAACAGCTCCACTACCGTGGGCGCGCTGTTCAACAGAAAAATCAAAACTCGCCAGAAAAATCTCTATACAACAGCTATACACTCTCTACACATGATGAACTATTTTTAGTGCCTAGAAGTATACGAAGTCTCCGCGTATTTACATAATACTAAGAACACGCTTTCGACCAGACACCGTTTTTCAGTCAATTCCAAAGAGAGCACCCATTGACAACAAGTGGATGCGTTCCCATACCGGAAACCAACTCAATCGAACTGTTCGTGGGGATAATTATAAAAAAAAGAACTATTAAGATCCCAATGTATCTGCGTTCCCTTTCCCGAAGACAATAGTACATCCAAAGTATCTGTATTAGTGTTTGGTGTTTTTAGTGTAAACAAACGTTTCGTTATTAAAAAAATAAAATGTGTTAATTCGGTGCAATTAAAACGTTAAGTAAACAAATAGCACAGACTCGAAAGGAAAATAAAATCAAAGAGAAATACTCCTCAGCGAAATTCACTTTGCGTGTGTTTATTAATATCTAAGTGCTTTCGGGAGGGGGCTCAAAATTTGGTGAAAATGTGCGATGAAGAGGGCACTGCCGAAGGTATTTTGTTTAATACGATTACGAGTGCTTGGTCTAAATATTTTAAGCATACTTTTGGTTGGCTGTATTTGTTTTTTTTTCCAAGCCATGGACGGTAGGTCCATGCAAAGTTAAATAGATGAAGTGTCAGAATTGATGCTTTGTTGTTGATGTTCGGTTCTCGATTTATTGCTAGTTACCGTGAGTTTTTTGTCGCTTTTTTGTTTAGTCAGTGCGATGGATATGTGCTATTTTTTAAATGTTTTGTTCAATAATAAAACAGTATTAGGTGGAGAAGAATTTTAAGAAACAGTTTAGTCAACACTTTGCGGTTAATGATGGCATCGGCGTGTGTATTTGGAAAACGTTGAGAATCGCATGTCTCACGTGATTTATTTGAAATTTGAATGCCATTGTGAGGTGTGACCTTAAACTTCTTAATAAATAATAAACTAATATTTGGTTGATTTAGATCTTTTGTGTTTTATTTTTAGAGCGAGAGTGAAAAATGGATGAATAAGTGTCAGAAATGTCACAAAAGAAAAGACGCCCACTGTCACAATTTTAGGATTTGTAAATCTGTTTGTTTTAAATTGAAAGTACTTTCCCAAATTAGCTGCGAATTTGGCGTTTCTGGAGCGGTGTAACGATCTTAACGCAGTTTCGTGATTTCCGTGTATATTACGTCATTCAAAAAGTCCATAGGATGACACATAGTTGGCGTTACTAGAATTTTTTCCATATGATTTTTATTTATTACTACCCTTCACACGATAAGTGTATACATTTGATAGCAATCTGACTATTGATTCGTGAGTTATAGCATTTGGAAAATGGAAAAAAATGAATTTCGAGTTTTGAAAAAGCATTGATTTTTGATGAAAAAAAAATTCAGTGGAAACCAAACAATGGCTTGATGAACATTATCCGGATTCTGCTCCATCGAGACAAATGGTAGAGAAGTGGATTGCTGAACTTAAACGTGGTCGTACCAGCACAAATAGTGCAGAGCGCAGTGGACCCCCAAAAATGAGGCAGTTATTCCAGAAAACATAAAAAAAAATCCACAAATTGGTTATGAACGATTGTAAAAATATCAGATGGTAGTGTTTTTACCATTTTACACGAATATTTGGGTATGCGAAAGCTCTGTGCAAAGTGGGTGCCGCGTGCGCTCGCAGTCGACCAAAAACAACAACGAATTGATGCTTCAGAGGAGTGTTCGGCGCTGTTAAACCGCAATTAAATCGAATTCTATCGTCGATATGTGACAATGGATGAAACATGGCTTCACTATTACACACCAGAATGCTTGCTGGAAAGAAATTTAAGTCCAATGATGAAGTAATTGCTAAAAGTGAGGCCTAGTTTGAAGAGAAAGGGAAACGTACTATAAAAGTGGTATCGAAAAGTTAGAAAATCGCTATACTCGTTGTATCGCCCGCGAAGGCAACTGTGTTGAATAATAAAATCGAGTTTTGTCAAAATTTTGTTTTTTTCTTACTTATCCTACGGACTTATTGAATGGCCATGTATATATTTTTCTTTCTTGTCAAATATAAAATAAAAATATTGAGTCACAGAACTCAATAAATAGTTAAAACGAGGATCCTTAATGGGTCGTATGAATAAAACGTAGCAATTGCTTTTACTCAAGAGAAATGTCAAAATCGAAGCATTTGCTACATTTCGTATGAATAAAAACCAAATTGAGTTAGTTCCAACTTTTGACATGTTCGAAAAGCGGCGGCACTGACCTTTTACTCAGATCGGTATGAATAAAACTTATCAGGCAAAGCAAATGCTATGCAAATCCTGAGTGCTATTTAGTTGACTCAGACCTTTTGCTAAATATTTTGTACGCACATTTTTTACATAAAACAATCTGCGCATTGTGAATTTTCGATGTTTTGTTTACAAATAGTTAAATTAAGTTTTGTTCGTGCAGGAAAACGAAACAAAACATGGATGCGATAAGTTTTCACATTATACCTGTTTTACTTCTTGTTGTTAACTTTCGTGCTAATAAAAAACAGTATAAACAAAGAAGAATTGGTGACGATATATATAAATAACTTCTAACAATTGCTTCGTTTCACACGTGAAAATGTGGACATTTTGGCTAATACTTTTTTAAATGATAATTTTGAGACGCGTGCTGGTGCCCTTTCAAATATCCAGAAAATTAAATCGTTCGTAATGTATTTATGAGATTTGAGCGTTCAGGTAAACATTTTAAAATTCATGAACAAGTGAAAAATGTATATGTCTAGGTTGGTGTTGGAGAAGATCTTGGTGTTCAACCGTTTCGTTAACTTATTGGTATGTGTGTCAAAAAATAGTTCAACAAGCCGATGATTGGATACATTTTCCGACAACTGAGGAAGAAATCAAACATCACCAAGCGATTTGGCAAATAAAATGTATGTTTCCACGTGCAATTGGAGCTATAGATTGCTTCTGATAATTTCCCCACAAAAATTTGAAAATAAATTCAAAATAAACAAACCACCGGACAGTGGTCACTCGTCAAGTTTGACAAAGCTTGCAAGGCAAGAACATGCACAGCGAAGTAAATGCTATGTTCGAATTTTCGAACTTACTTTAGCAAACTAGGTTTTTATTCATACCGATTCAAAGCATCTGCTAAGGGCTTTTCCCCTGCTAGGACCTTTTACTCAAAGCAAATGCTAGTTTTTATTCATACGACCCGATGTGAATCACAAGTATTTTAACTGCTCGTGGCCTTACCGCATGCGTTATGTCGTTTTCCATTGGGCGAAAAGAAGTGTCCGGGAGAGTCCGGAATCGAAAAAATCACTCCTGAAACCGTTCCATTGGCACAAAAAATACTCTTCTGGTGATTCTGAGAAGAGAATTTCGCTTCTCGATTTGAAGTCAGAATCCACTCAAGAAGCACTCACACAAGTGTAATTTATGTATTTTATACAAGGCAGCAGCCGTAGATTATTTTTTGGCATTTCACTATACTTTTGTGGATTCTTTCAGAAGCAGTTTTGTTGTTCCATTGGATTTCAGAATGAGTGGATCCCCGAGTGAAACCAATGGAAAATGACATTACTATGTGTCTCTTTGTTTTCCCAATCCATATGTGTCACTTATTCGTTCCCCTTCCATGTATTATTCAGCTCGAACTATCAGACGAACTGCCGTTTCCTGTCGCTTTTTCGCTTCATCGTTCTTCGGAGTTACTACCCAATGAACCATAAAAAGTATAGGTTGGAAACGTTGTTAATTTACTGCTGACCGGGGTGCGAATTTACTATTTGTTATTCATAATGATAATAAAATTACCAAATAAAGCCAAATTGATAAAGAAATAAAGCTAAATCAAAATTTTGGTTAGTTGGCCTTATTTCCGTTTGGTTTCAATTCACGTCACCGCATCAAGGCTTCAACCAAAAAGCCTCTCAAGCTAACGCGCTTGCTAGCTAGCTGCTTCTAGTAATGATTACCAGGATGTTTAAGATCGTTCTCCCACTGACAGCCGCACTTTTACTTATATTTAAAGAAAATGTGTGCAGACGTTCTGTACTTGCCAGAGTCTATCTTGTTTCAGCAAATCGTTTGTTCACTTATTTACTACACAGACAATTAAAACAAACAAAATGTCACACCAATTTATATATTTATTTGTTTTTTCTTTATTTTTCTTATTTACAGAAAGCCCTACAGGGTACACCAAACTGGCACATCAATTTTGGTTTTCTTATCCGCCACCCGGCGCTGGTGGAGGTTCTTCGAGTGAGTATAATACTGAATATTGTTCCTGCAATTTATTATCTCCATGAAATATATTTAAAACATTTTTTTTTTAAAACTATAAATGTGGTTATTGTTATTGTTGTTGCAATTTGTGTTATTAAACATATTTGTGTATATCGATTGATAAAGTTTTCGTGACTTTCATGGATACATTTCTTGCATATCGAGTGAACTTACTGTGAGAACTTTTATAAGTGTTTTCTTTTCATATCTAAATGTTTGAGATTTGGCAGTTGTTGTGTGTAAAGTTGCTAAAGTGTTCAATGTTTGCATTCTCTTTCAAGGAATTGTTTGAAAGTTCTTTTCGATAAGTCAATGTTTTAATATATTAACTGCTAGATTTAAATTGCTGTTGACATTTGTTTTTGTTTACATTTTGCTAATTTTGTTCACACAATTGCAATGATTTTTATTTATTTTTGTTTTAAAACAATTGACATTTAAATTAAGAGGGTTTGGTTTTTATTTTATGTAACACTATGCGGGATCTTCGAAAAGTAATTACGTCGTGTTGGTATCTACGTTTTTAGGTAGACATGCAATAAAATTGAGTGTAATAGATCAGATAGTTCCTATGTAACTAAAAGTTGTCAAACAAATTTTATTCCATCAAACGGAAGTGGCACCGAAGTGATGTATCGAGTTGGATTCCATTTTGACAAGCTTTTCTATGGGGACGTTCGTATTTCGAGTTTAGTAATGCTGCATTTACAACATCACACAATCCTATCACGGAAGATTGAAGGGTTGCCCAATGTATAAATTCGACGTCACTTACACTTTCTTCTTTCTTGCTCTTGCAAGGAAATAAAAATGGCACCTCACGTTATAAAAATCGCTTTAATAGTGGTTGGTAATAATATAATATTATATGTATATACTTTTTAGCGACCAAAAAAACCGGCGTTTTTTTTTTGTGACAATGCAGTTTGACATTTGAGGAATTTTGACTTCGAATATATAAACCAGAGGCAATACTGAGACCACCAACTCCGGCCGATTTCCCGTTACTTAGCCTACAAGCTATATTTTTATGGAGTGTTTACGTTTGGTGCGCTAGTATTTTTACATAGAAAATCGTATTGACAAATGTCACGAAACTTCAAAAATTCTGCTCACCAACACACTCCCAGGAGATATGAGACACTTTCGCTGTGGGCAAAGTTGCTGGCAGAGTTCATAGAATTTTATCCGTTTAATTTGAAATTGTTCGTTACTAATAAGTGCACATTTGCTTAAAATGTTCATGAAAAATTAACAATGTAGATTGGTTGAGGGAAAATGAAAACATTTTGAGCAAATTTTCTTCATTATTTAAGAAAAATTTACACACGAAATCGAAGTTAATGATATCCAAAAGCGGAAAATACACAACCATGTTTGTCCTAATATGTTTCTAGTATATAGAGCATCAACTTTAGATAGTTTTACTAACCAAACAAATCAAATTATTCGCCTTTTAACAATTTATAATAACTAACCAATGGCGTTCAGTAATGAAAAAATGTGGAATTCCCGAACTCTTTCACATTTCCCCACGGTTGCCGAGGTTGGCAGCATTTATTTTGGCATTTTTTGTATGCTTTTGCATGTCACACGAATTTGAAAAAAAAAAACTGAGGGGGCCAGCGGCAAGAGGATTGTGAGTTGGGGGTCGCAGTATGGTTTGTCTATGATATAAACAATTATACCAAACAATAAACTCTAAAAAAAAGTAATAGAGCTGATGCACAAGCGTACTAGAATAACAATCTTTAACAACGTAGTAGTGTGAATAAAAGGGACAGAATTACATAAGACGCAAAAATACGTGACACCTATTTTGGTCGGCCATCTTGTTGACTTGGTGGGAACTATCAGTAAGATGATATTTTTATAGCGATGGCTTGCGAAATTTCGTCTCCTATAAAACAAAATGGCTTCCGAAAGTGATATGAACGGACAGTTCATTATTTATTTCGTATGACTGATTGATAAATGTTTTAATTTACTGAAACTAGTCAGCACTCTCATTTCACATGTTCTAAATCAGAAATAGAAATGTTTTCAAGTGATTGCAGAAATCCTGGTCGCCGGTCCGTTTTACGTGTCTATAATTATGGGTTGAACATCAATGACACTTTAGGCGTCTGATTTGTGATGTCAGTCTTACCTCTTACGCCTTTATTAGGCCTGAAGCGGATCTCTCTGTCTCTTTAAAACACTCACACTAAGCTATCAAACTCGTAATTTTTGCACTTAGCAGTTCAAGTTGTCTAGTCAAGTTCGTATACCTAGTCCAGACGAATCTAGTTGATGTTTTATATGAACTTCGCATCCGAATGTCCCCTCTATCACCAGCCGAGGGAGACAGCTAAGCTAAACGTATTAAAAATTAAAGTTACTGAAACTTCAATAGTTACTGCTGATACTGTCTGCGTATACAGTTAAGCCCGTCCTTTTCCCCAATTACTAAAAATTTTAAGATCGTTCTCTGAATATATTTGCGCTTAAATGTAACAAAACAACTTCAATAGTTTGGCTTCAATTCCTTTTATTTAAATGGCTACTTGTGGGACGATGAGTCTCTCATTCAATGTAGTAGAAATTTCTTTTGTAGCCGCCTACTCAATAATTACAATAAATTTGCCTGACACTTTGTAGAGCAAGTAAAAGACATTCCTGTTTTTATTAAGGTAGTAAACTGTGTTATTGCCATAGACACATTTTGCCGGGTTGGTTCTCCGATTCTACTACATTAAATAGCATATTTACGGATTTTGAGTTTGTTGCTATTTTTACATCACAACTATTTTATCAAGGAGCTCCTCTTGAACTATGATTTATGATTTTAGAGCTTTAATCCATGATGCGGACTTTCACCAACGACAGTCACATCACTAAAGCTACGATTACACATGCAAATTTTCATGCCAAATTTTTCCGACGTCATTATGATGTAAACATTTGTCCTAAATTTGTCACTACGTGTGATCGCCTTTCAAGAGTCTGGTCACGCACTCTCACGAAAGACACACGAGTGACCTAGTGACCGAACGGCCGAATTTTTGTGACGTCAGCATGTCAAAATTGAAAAATGACCAGTGTAGTCGTAGCTTAAGTGTAACCAGGTTGATGTCATTTAGTGCCTACCCTACAACACTCAACCTCAACAGCTCTACTAGAACTAGACGCACGTGAACTGAAGTAGACTTTACGGGACTATAACTTGAAAACAGGTTCTGTCCTCGAATAATTTGATTCAGGTTTAAAATAAAGAGAACTCGCTAATTTATGTCGTTTTCCATTGGTTTCACTCGGGGATCCACGCATTCTGAAATCCAATGGAACAACAAAACTGCTTCTGAAAGAATCCACAAAAGTATAGTGAAATGCCAAAAAATAATCTACGGCTGCTGCCAGCTGACTTGTACAAAATACATAAATTACACTTGTGTGAGTGCTTCTTGAGTGGATTCTGACTTCAAATCGAGAAGCGAAATTCTCTTCTCAGAATCACCAGAAGAGTATTTTTTGTGCCAATGGAACGGTTTCAGAAGTTATTTTTTCGATTCCGGACTCTCCCGGACGCTTCTTTTTGCCCAATGGAAAACGACATTAGTGAGCAGTCTACTTCGAATGTCGTAAGCAGGGTTTGAAATGAATTATCCACAGCAAAAATCTTCTTCTTTGAGCTTAAGTGTTGATTGCATTTTATCAAACGCTTTCTCAACTTGTCTCTCACAAGACTCAAACTGCCTTATGTCGACAATACGAGACAAAATGCTACTTTGTGTCTGTACTTAGTGCCCAACAGCGAAAGGACACCGGACACATGGCTTAACTACTTAAAATAGCAAACATTGGACATTTGCAGACGTCTTCTGCAACCCACGCGACTGGCGGTGTATGCAGGCTGCACCAAAGGATAAATCAGATAGTTCCAATACTTTCAACGACTAATTACTTTTCGAATACGCAATGCAGGCGTGGAATCGCCACCTCCGTGAACGAGCTATACGTTTGCGGAATTAAGTTGATTTTACATGTCAAACAAAAATAAATTCCGTCACGTAATGCTCGTTCAAGGACGACGCGATTCGGCCCAGGTTAAACTGTTACTAGATACCTTTCCGCTTAAGGTTATTTCTTGCGATCAGCTCAAACCGATTCACTTTGCCATTCGAGAGAAAATCTTTTAAATTTCCCAATAGACATAATCCAACCCAAACAAAAGAATAACACTTGTGGGCTTTTCTAATTGCAGTTCAGTAAGTTTTTTCCTCGTAGGATTATATAAGTTAAGCAGTTTCATCACAAGGATGCAATCCTTATAGCGCGGATGTAGTTTTAGCTTGGAGGTAAGGCACGCATTCGAAAATATTATGGGAATACCTACTTGGGGAAATTTTCCTAATGAGTTTTTGATGCGCTTTTTCCTTGTTTTCCACGTTAGTTTATTTTTTTTTTATTTCTTCATTTTGTTTTATAGTTCTCTTACGTAGAGCACATTTTATAAATCTCCCTTTCTTTTTTTTTTTTTTTGCAAAGAACAAACGCACTTTGGTTGCACTTTATGGCTTGTTTAATGAACACTGTTTTTTTTTTTATACTTTGGTATGTATGGTATGACTGTCGGATAAATACATATTTACTGGACTTGCAAGGGTATAAATATGGTACGAGGAGTCTCTGCATTAAGCACGCCTTTAGCACATATACCACCGCACATGTAACATTATTTATTTTCTATGGGACGAAAAAAATAACTTTTCTTTTGAGTCTGGCGAATGCGAATACCTACCTATAGTAGGTACTTTGTTTGTAGCTCTCGGCTTAGGTACGACAAATAGTTCCGAGTGCTTTGATACTTGAACTTCCACGTGGATTTAAATTTACTCACCCTTTTTTAATATTATAATTAATGTGAATATATTTTAATTAAGGGAGCTTGTCCTTTTTATTGCCGGGTGCTTTAAAGTGATTTTTTTCTTTAATAGTTTGCTACTCCAACTTACAAGTGGCTGGCACATGGTAACAGTATGCATACGTGGTTGACATGTGGGGGTCCGCTAAAATAACTCGAAAATTGATTGCAGTAAACATGATTCTATATACAGTGGATGTCCATTATAACGAATATCCGATATAACGAATTTTCGATGTAACGAAAGCTTTTTAGATTTACATTAGTATCTCTATATAAAGAATTGTGACCACGTTTTGCTATCCGATATAACGAACGTATAAATAAATTCGATTAAAAGCCATGGAAGTATTTAAATGGCTGGACCATCATCTATTCAATTTAACATAAAAAAACGGCAAATTAAAACACATTTTTAATGACTTCTTTTTTCTTTTTTTTAAAGTATAGAAAATTCGATCGATATAACGAACGCGCTCGATATAATGAATGACATCAAACATTATATCATTCGTTATACTGGACGTCCACTCAGTGCTGCCAGGCCGCTTTAACCACTCGGAGTAAAAAAACTAAACAAAAAGCGATAGAACGCGCTAAATTTTTTATTTCATGGAAAAAACTAAACTAAGAGCTAAATTAAGCGCTAAATCTGAAATTCCTATAAGGAGAGTAAAACCACAACTTATTCAGTATTCAAGTATTTATTTTGAATAACAATCTGCAACTGATTTTTGTCTAAAAAGGGCTTACTACGATCTTTCTGCTGTCCAGAATTGCTATGTCTGTCAATGTCGGAAAGCTTTGCTGAAAAATCATTTCTGCAATAAATGCACATAACTCTAGTATTTTGTCCTGCAACCGGTTTCAGTAGATTTGTGTATTTGGCCCACTCCACTTTGTAATGTTGCCTATACACTTTCTTTTGCGATGCGACTTCCATAACAGAAATCGTGAAATAATTATTAAGAAATTTTTAAAAGGAACCAAACAAAATTTATTCGAGTGCTACTATGTACATAGTAGTAAAATTTAACTTTTTTTAATTATTAATATTTTCAAAAAGTAAAAATGTGTAAACCAACTCTTTTGCTTTTGACACTTCATTTGTTAAGATTGATTGAGTGTAAAAACCGCAAAACTACAGAAATAATAGAGGGGATTTGCAAATAAAAAGCGCTAGAAATTCCGCTAGGTGCTAAAACCTTTTAAAGCGTGCTAAATACTCTAAAAAAGCGCCAGATCTAGCGCCGAAAGCGCTAAAATGACAGCCCTGCGTCCACTGTACTAGTGTAAACATCTTTACAAGTCCAGTGCTGGTTGTATCAGCGGTTGTGCATGTAGATTCAACATCTACTTGCAAGATTTTCCGCGTTTTATGTCCATGGTTACAAATATAGAAGACGGGCCAAGAGTGTAGCACTATTAAAGGATAATACAGATGATATAAATAAGATATTGATTATGTGCTTTTTCTACTAAGGAACGTAGACAGATTACCATGTTTCTGGTTGGGTTCCAACAGAAGCGTAATACAAAACAAGAGCATTAGGATTAGGGATGCCAGACGTCCCGCTTTAAGGCTTTCGTCCAGCAAGTGTCCCGCAATGAAAAGTGTCCCGCACTGAAAATTTGTCCCGTAAAATGAAAAATCACTTCATTATTAAATAAAATAAACTACAGTTAATAATACATATTTTTGCGAAACTAATTTTGGAAAAAAGGAAATAGTTTCGAAAAAAAAACTTCATCCGATACGTAGGTACTGAAATTTCGAGTTAGGCTTTAGTAGAACTGCATTTTTTTTTTATATAAAAAACTTTTATGCGTATAACTTAACTTAGGTGCCTATAAATTGCAATTAAAACGAAGACTGTCAATATAAATTAGAAGTAATATAATATTAAGTGAGATAGTTCGTCCTTAATTTTAACTTCTTTGTTTCGTGATATGAACCGTTGGTCTCTACTGTTCCTTTCGTAGAATTAATTTTTGTTTATATTTTTATATAAAAATGGCTTAGTCAATAAAAAGACTGGTAAAATATTATCATCATCATCATATAAATAAAATTGGTGTAGTTCTGTTCGACTAAGATTGAATTTGACTGCATGTCTTTAAATGCAAAACTCTTAAAAAACTGCTGAATATATTCTGATGCATTTTTCTCAGTCCTATAGAGGATAAATAGGCCTACAATATCCACTTTTTTCAACTCTATATCGCTATAAATTCCAGAAAAAATTTTACAAGAGTAATTTATTTTATCGTTTGGTTTCGCTTTTTTCTTTGTCACGCTTTCCGTTCGAAAATACATGAATTCAATAACTTAAAAAGTTTTTAAATAAATAGGCAAAATTTGAAACATTTGTACTATTTTCACCTGGGTGAGTGGATATGCATTTCATTCTCAAATCAAACACACTAACCTCGCAATATATTCACATCTCTTTTAACCTCATTTTATTCCTGTGGCGGAGAGGGAGACAGACAGAGGCAGTATGCTGTTTGGTTTGCTAAGAAAGAAAAAACCCATAAAAGAAATGTCAAATATGTAGGAAAAATATGTTTACCTCTGTTTTGCTTACAAAAAAAAAAAATTCTTTCAGTGATACCAGATCGTGGGTAATTACCCATTTCGTTTTTTATAGAGTAGAGTTTTTAAATAGCGTTTTCAACAGCCCATGGCCTCAATGCTCATAAAATGGTATTAAAAGTTGGAGTTCCCATAACATAAGCAACATAATGCTTGACATGAGGCTTTAATTTTAACTGGGTGTGGTAAAGGAGATGCGGTGTTTATACCAAGAATACAAATAATTCACAGTAATTATTCATTTCAGTTTAAACCGATTCGATTGCCTATTAATTTTTGTTTTGAAATGACAATCCATAAGTCACAGGATCAAACTTTAAGAAATGCGGGAGTTGATTTAAGCAAGAATTGCTTCAAGCACGGGCAGTTATATGTAAAGTGCTCCAGGGTAAGTAATGCAGCAAATATCACTATCTTAGTAGATAGAAACAAAACAGCCAAACAAATTTGTCCCCAGCAAAGACAGCAAATTTCTTAATTTTGTTTCCATCAACTGTTCTAAAACCACATTTTACACGGGCGAAGCCGGGTGGGTACAGCTAGTCTTATATAATCTTCATATCTTCAAAATATTTATTATCATTTATATTTAAAAATCCGAAAACTAAATACGTTGTAAGAATTTGCTTTGAAAAAGTTACATAACATGTACAAATATGAATTAAAAGACTTTTACTCATTAGTTATTACAACAAATTAAATGCGAACTAAAATAAAAACATTTTTTTCACATGTGCAAATATGTTCCATTTCAACAATTCAACCGCAATACTCGATATGCTAGATATACGCATCAGTTCGCACTTAAAAAGCCTATTTTCAGTTGGACTACAAAATTTAGAGCCTCATTCATAAGCCGTACAATGAACAAGCTCTGTTGCAATGTACAGATATTTAAAACCAATGTGCATCGATATGTCCTGTCTTATCTATCCCCATTTTCTTAATGGATTTCATGCTAAAGGGTTTTTCAATAAGAGCGCTACAAAAGTAGCAAAAACAAAACAAAAATGGTTTTGGATATCAATAAAATTCTTTATTCCTGTGAAAGTACGTTCAATGCCATTATGTATGGAACTCGATTTCTTTTGCATGGCCACCACGGGCACGCTTGCAGAAGTCCAGACGCTGAACCCAATTTTCGACGGTTTTCAAGCATAAATCGGGCGATACTGCTGCAATTTCACGTTCGATATTCGTACGAAGTTCATCAATCGTCGCTGGCTTGTTGGCATAGACCATAGACTTGACGTAGCCCCACAGGAAATAGTCTAACGGCGTCAAATCGCACGACCGAGGCGGCCAAGCGACTGGACCATTTCGTGAGATAACACGTTCTCCAAACTTGGTTGCCAATAAATTGATTGTGACATTCGTTGTGTGGCTTGTGGCGCCTACCTGTTGCAACCACATGTCCTCCAAGTCCATATCATCCAATTGGGGCCAAAAATATTCGGTTATCATTGAACGGTAGCGATTCCCATTCACAGTAACGTGCCGGTCTTGATCATCACGGAAGAAGTACGGCCCAATGACGCCGTCGGCCCATAAACCATACCAAACCGTAATTTTTCGGGATGCAATGATGACTCATGTAGTACGTGTGGATTGCTGCCTGACCAATACCGCATATTTTGTTTATTGACGAAGCCATTCAGCCAGAAATGGGCCTCATCGCTGAAGATGATTTTTCGATGAAAATCCGAATCATTTTCAAGTTGTTGCTCAGCCCAATTCACGAACATACGACGCTTCTGGTGGTCAAGCGGCTTCAGTCAATTGCGTCAATTTAATCTTGTAAGGATGTAGGCCAAGATCTTTTCGCAAAATTCGCCACAACGAAGTCACAGAGATGCCCAACGCTTGAGAACGACGTGTGAGAGACACATTTGGGCTTTCTTCAACTGAAGCCTCAGCGGCAGCAATATCCTCGACACTACGGGCACTTCTTTGTCTCACTGGCACGGGAAAATTTTGTACTGTGCCTGTGGATTCAATTTTTCCACTAGACGCTCAATTGTTGATCTTCTAGGACGATTATGACGACCATAAATTTGGACGTAGCGCTCTTAACGTTGAGGCCACTGACTCCGAAATTCCGTAGTAAATTTTAATAATTTCGACTCGTTGTTGGCTCGTATATCTTTCCATCATGAAATGGCAAACCTTACTGAAGAGAAATGTCAAAAGAGCGGCAAGAAATTCGGCGTCGTTTGCTGTCCCTGTCTCTTTTGTAGCGTCCCTGTTGAAAAGCCCTTTATAAATAAAGATTAAAAGCTCAGTGACCATTTATTTACTAACAAAAATTGTATGTTAAATGGATACTCCAAGACACGTCTTCGGGAGTTTTTGTTTTCTTAAATAAATTGCGAGATCCTTTTAAAGACCCTAGGCTTGGCTTCTTGTAACCATTCGTTTGAGTGAATTATTTTAAATTTTCGGCGAATGTAAGTTCAAGCAAAAAGCAGCAAGGATTCCACTGCCAGTTAAAGCGTTTTGTGTCGTCTGAAGCGACATTAATTGTTAACCGTTCGGGCCGGTGCAAGTTAACACAAACTGACCTTGCACGGAACTAATCAATAACGACATTCATCGATAGCTGCGTTCATCCACAATCCTTCGTAACTAGATCATTCGTTGTAATGGGGACGTTCACATAAATATCTAGTTATGTATGTCTGACAGCCGGCTGATTTGATGACTCTTAGCTTTGATTAGCTTAGGTCGGTCACATGAACAGCTGTTTCAGTTGACTTCTATGGAGGGGTAGCCGACAAATCTAGTCAAGAAATTCGTGACTGAGTACTAAGTTGACAGTTCTCATATGTGGCTGACGTAGAAAAAGTGACATTCCCGACCAATCTAGTTTTTGCGTTCAGGTTACATTTAGTCTAGACAAATCTAGTCGACTAGATATTTCAATGTGCCCGATGGTGGGTCGCTGCCTTCCGGTTTCGTTTTCGATAAATATGACAGCGCGCTCGGGTGAGTACTTTTTGTTTCTCTCTCCTCGCGGCGGTCGGCGCGACCTGTGGCATTAAATTAAATTAAGAAATAGTAATAAATAAAGTTCAGGCTTAAGTTTAAATGAGGTTTTGTGACTTTTCTACTAATAACGCCAAAAATTTCTTCAATCTAGACGATGAAGGGCAACCGATCTGACTGCAACCACTCATTAATATTCCTCTAAAAACTAACATAAAGCTAATTAAAAAAAATAGTGCAATGAGTCCTTGGGACCGTATCCCCAGCTTCTCGCACAACCATAAATTTGACTTAATTTTATTTTTTTTAAAACGATTAAAAGGAGAAACGGCTGAACGGAGAAGCTTTCCCATTTGCACTCTTGGACATTCCCAAAAGGTAGTGCAACTGAGAAGAAAATGTATTTGTTTAAATTTCTTTGTGTCCTTACTACAGAGTCACTTTTTCTCAATTGACACTCGATCTGCGAATGCTCTTGCGAACTTTTGCGATATAGATCACTTTGGTGAGAATATCGTTGGATATTCGCATTTCTACCACTATAGGCCATGGTGCAAATCTTCTGTTTAAACTGAAAAATTAATTTCAGTCAAACACATCCCAACTGGCAACTAAACTTTTGATCTTTACGATACCAAACGGACGTTATTATATTATTTTCTCCACAAATATTCTGGTGGTCGGGGAGCTATTTCGACAGCTAAATTAACTTTTGGTCGTTTTCAACCAGCGGTAGGTTTATTTCGACTTGAATAATAATCCAGCTGTTGATTTAACTATTCACATCAACCAATACCGCAAAAGTTGTATAAAATTACAACTTGAGCTTCAAACTTGCTCATCAACATATACGAGTATGCCACACCACAACTAAAACTGATGTATAACCAATAAAACTTATTTCCGTCGCCCTCTTATTTCCTCACCAATCCAATACCCGTTTAAACGGGCCCCCTTTAACAGAACATGTTGAATGGGCTTAATACCTTTTCGCCAAGAATTTAATCGTTTAATTACGGCGAACAGAGTTCCACACTTACTGGAAATCAACATATGTCACCGGAACAGGAAAGTCGGACCATTTATGGTTTCATAGTGGTTGCCAAAACGACTTCCATTTCCATGGCCTCACACCCGCCGCGCCGTTGTGGTTAATTACGATGCTCGGAAGGAAATGTCAAGCAGTGCGCAATTAATTCCACCACTCCATAATATTAATAAGTAAACTAACTAAATCCAATTAAAGGAAATTAATTTCCTCCCGCCCGCAATGTTGCCGCCACCAAGTGTACAACTAAATCGATTTGTGTGAACTTTCGGTATTGGAAAAGGTACCTATTACGACGGTGAGCCCTCAAGACGATTCGTATGCATTTGTCACGCGATGGCGAAGGTTCTTTCACCACATACATGTGTACACACACGTGCAGTGTAAAAGTGGAAAGCACAAGCAGCCAGTTGACCTTACATCCGTTTCTTTCATCGAATGTTTTCAGTTGTTTAATTTTTTTTTTTTCAGTTGACAGTCGTTTTTCCATCCGAATCAGAACTATTCGCGACATCAAATTCTTTCTGCGTGTTTATATAAATTTCGTGTTGACAAAATGCCGCCCCCGAACATGTCGAAATATCTGATGGTGGTGCGTGCCGCCTATCGTGTCAAGAAGAGTGCATGTAAGCTATCGAGGATTTATTTTTCACACAATACAAAGTTAAATGGTATATCTGTTCGGTGATACGGGACAAAAGATTGAATTAAAGCTTGCGACCCAATTATTTAGGCGTGATAGGTGTCAACTATTGTTATAGCATTTGTATTCATAAGTGTGCCCGTGGCAATTTTCCAACAGATGTGTTTTGTTTAAATGCAATTAAATCAAAATGAAAGCTGCGGCAGTGCAATGAAAGTGAATTTTAATTCAATTAAATTTACGTTTAGTATGCATTGAGTGCTGTTTTTTCTTCGACTCACAATTTAATATCAGCGCGGTGGCATTCATTTTGTTCAGAGAGTTGAATGTTTATTTTGTTTGCTGACAGCTTCATTGGTATCTAAAATAAAAAGCAAAAAGTTTTGCACTAACTGTTTAAACTATTCGATGACAGAATTATATTTGACTACCATTTTAATGTGCAAAGGAATATATGTAAGATATGTATTGAGCTCGTCCACTTATACAGAACGAGCTATATACTCTGTTGCAGTCTTCATTCTCCTTCCCCACTGAAGCGATTTGCGATTCAATTTCAAGCGTTTGGAATATATGACACGCGAGAGATGTGCTTTCGTTCTACATGTGCTCGCCAACTTATCTTGGATGACTGATGCGAACTTCTCTGATCAGGTTGACGTCGTTGCACAGCTCGTAGAGTTCGCTGTTACCTTGCTAACGTCCATGTTGCTGCCACCATCTGCAGTAGGCACATTCGGCCTTACTAATAATCAAACACTAATGTCGACGATTAGCTTTAGTAAAAATGTACAGCATTAGTGAAACGGTACCAATAAACAATTAGACCTCCACATTTGCTAGTGCGACAACTTTCTCAGAATCTATTACATTTTTTGTCATCGCAGAATTCAAATTTCATAATTTGTTTTCGTGAAAAACAAGGTCAATGGTTTATTTACAACGACGATTTTATTCTAAAAAAAGTATTATATAAATTGCAAATTAATTTGCCCAACATTAATAGTTCAAAGGCTTTTTGAAGCTTATTATAAGCAACAAACAAACCACAAAATTGGAAATGCACAAAATATCCGCTGATCTGTCAGATATCATATGCAAATCAGTAATGCCCTATCGTCCGATCGGACACAATTTTCGGTACTTTTTCTAGTACGCTTTCCTTTGTTTTCTAATACGTCACGATTGGTTTCTGAGCCAATTTATGTCGTGATAAGATCTCTTTGAAATTATTAAATAAACGGAACATAGTTTATTAGAACGCTTTGATTTATTCGTAGGCTGATGATGCAAATCAAAGCTTATTGGTAGTCTAAAGATCTAAAGAGATTTGAATCATTAGCAAGTGAATATTTTTGAAAGAAATAATGGCCTGCTAATTATTCATTTCCGTTTGAATTACAATTTGCCAAACTACGAAACAGTATATAGTATATGCAAAGTATATGGAAGTGTGAAAATAAATATAATTTGATCTTTTAAAAATTGAAAGCCGTGGACATTCTGCATATCTTGAACTCGCACATACTACCTGTTAGTCCTCCCGAAGTTCCTAAATTTATTATTTCCCGTGGATTTTGCTGAATGCTGACAATTCTTGTATCTACATTTTCCGCGAAGTCAACCTTTTCGCACCAACCATTGATTCGTTAGAGATTCTCATTCACAGGGAACAAACTTCTGAGGTACTGAGAGTTGTACAAAAAAGTAGGTATTCAGGTATGAGCTGTCCAATCTTAAGTGAACACATATTTTATTCTCTTTGCGACGACTCTTAAGAAAGTATTGGAAATATCCCAAACTTATATCAAATTTATTTTTTACTATTTTTATTCGTTACTTGCAAACTATTAAAAAAGGAAAACCAATCAAAAAGCAACCACAAGTTGAGCAAGATAAAGCAGAGAAGAGCATTAACCATTTCATTTAGGTAATCAAAATATTTGCAATATATATTTCAAGTGTTAAGAAATAAAGCAAAAATGCAATATTTTTCAATTTTGTGCTTACATTGGTACAAATTTGTGTTTGCTAGACTTAAAAACCACATGCGTTGTTGTATTCCAACGAATAAAATCAGAAAACATTTACAATTTACTAAAATAAGTTAACAATTATAAACGCTCAGCGTATGTAAATTCGCTCCTATTACGAAATTCCATACCATCATTTAGGATGGTTGGGCAACACTCCTCTGCAAAATGACATTAAGGGAGGATTTATTGAGCTAATGCCCGAGATAAACATGGGTTTCTGAACATTAACATTTAACCCTACAGTTAGCGATATTCTGGCAACTATATTTGTTTATTGGTAAAGGGATTTTGAAAAGTGTGGAGTCTTTGCGTAAACTGCCAGATTAAAGTTGATTATTGGTAAGGCCGATTAACTTTTCCAGACAAAAGCGCAGGGCAACAGCTAGAACATAAAAAAAATTTAGTAGATTTTGTGTCTTTTATCAGTTTTAATAAAAAGTACTCGACAGATTCTGATAAAACTTATTTTAAAATGCTGCTTCAGACTCCGAGAAGGTTACAGAAGAAGTTAGCGATTGCAATGCCTATTTTTTGGGGGCGTTTTTAACCAAAAATTATTTTTTTTCCGGAATTTTTTTGTCGTAGACTGGCAGGGTTTAAGTCGGCATACGACTTCGGAACCATAGTTTAGAATTGGTGTTATTAAAGGCTTTACCAGTCTTGTTTAAAGACGCACAGGTTAGAAGTGCATAGTAGTGGGGAGACTTTATAAACTGTGCGTAGATTTGTTATCTTTGACACTATTTAAAAAAGGAGGCAAAATCTCCAAATTGTGGTTTAATCCTGGTACGCACCTGTTCCGCAACGAAATTTTCGGGTGGTTTCCTAATGGACAGCGAAACGTCTGCGAAAACGCAGCGGAAAATAATTTGTGGAGAGGTCCGTCAGTTGATACACAAGTAGCAGTGTTACCAGCACTGGCTGTTTATATCTGATTTGGCTACTCGAACTTTTCACAGGCTCCTTAAAATTGTCATTTGAGATTTTTCCTGTTTTACGATATTCACTTTTAATTTTTTTCCGATTTTTAGGCTCCTTAGGAATTTATTAAATTCATACTTCTCTTGCAAACGTACTCTTTTCGCATAATTAAAAGTTTCTATACAATTATGTCGTTTTCGATTTGGCTTTTCAGATTTTGATCTGAGATTTCAGATATCCGCTGCCAAATCGAACATAAAATCCGAATTTTATTGGTTCTTGTTTGTATTGAGTTGGCCGTAAACTATTTTTTTTCACTTGCACTGGAAGTCCATTTCAATTGATTTTTACAAACCCTTTTCGTAATTTAATATAAAAAGTCTCTCAATTATGAGTGTGTTGTGCTGTTTTTATTTTAATTAAATATTGTCGTCTTTAAAAACAATGTAATCAGAATAAGAATAACCGCAAAGAATTGCAAGCAAAATGCGCACATTTGATCTTTATATTTGAGTTTGTCTTTTATGGGCTCCAAGATTTCTCAAATTTGGCTCCACACTTCTTATAAAATGCTGGTAACACTGCAGAACAAATGTCAAATTTTCTCAAGGAAATAATGTCCCGGACAATAATCGTGTGCGAAAAGAGAGAGGAGAATTGTTCGAAGCAAACGAAAAGGAGAGCGAAATTTTTCGTTCATGATTTCGCTATGTGTCGATATATCTTCAACCAGAATTTTTAAAAAGTTGAGAAAGAGAGTTGAGCTGTGCTGTACATCGTCAACATAAATATGAAAGTTGTAGTATTTAATAAGAAATTTGTACAAAAAAAAAAGAAAAAGCTACAGATGCAAGAGCAGATCCTTGCGGTGCACCCAGAGCAAAGCAAAGTATAGTAGACCGAATCCACAATAAAAGCGCTCTAGTCGCATCTGTGAAAAAGTGACATAAAGTTAAAAAAACAATAAGCCATAAATATACAGATATATTTGCCTGTCCTACTTAAATTAAATTGAGCAGCAATTCACGGCTCAACGGCAGTTGACTTTTGCCTAGATTTTTGTTTTTAAAGTTTAACACTTTGACAGCTTATACTTCAAATATCATAATAATATACGCCAGTTTGCATATATTTAGCATATTTTATTTATACTTTTATGCAATTTAAAGTCAAAATGTGCTAGATTTAGCATAAAAAATGCCAAAATGGCACCACGGTGTCTAGACTATTTTATTTTGTTTTAACGTTCTTAAGTCACTTCTAAAAAAAATAGTTGGCGCAACAGATCCGCCGCGGACCCAAGGCCTAGCCCCTCACAAGCATTGGTTTTGTGCAAGAATGGAAGAGACCTACAATTTTATGCCTGGTCCAAACGTTCGCGAGAGGTGGCGCAGTGAAAACAAAAATTAAGGTGTAACTAAGCCACTGATCCACTTTTCTTGGGGTAAGTACGAAGTCTGAATCTCGGAAGTGTCAAGGTGTACTTGCCTCCTTGACCGAGATAGATGTTCAATAAAACACGCCTGGGGGTCGATTCTCATTCTGTGAAAATGTTTTCAAAATTGACTTATTATAATATGGACTGCTAGTGAAATGTCACTTCCATACAATCTCTGCCCAGAAAATTACGCCAACATAGCTAGCGCTCGTGGTTCTGTGCGAAAAATAAGTGAAACAAAATGACAACCATCTTGGATTTCTCCATAGAATGCTAGAGCCACCTATTGGGCGTGAGTGGATTTGCCAAGTGAAACGGTTGAAATTCAAATTGTTGCGGCATTGTTTACAATAGATGTCATCTCGAAATTGTGCTAGTTTAAATAATTAATAATAGATGGAACCAACAAAATTTGAACAAAAAATCGTTTTTCGTTGTCCCATAAATTGCACAATTTTCGTATATTTATTGCGAATTAGTTTTTTTTTGTTGTTTTTCATTATTAATTTTAAAAATATGATGTAATAACACTTTAGCGTATATTTCAATCACATTTCTGATAAAGAAATACTTATGATTCAAGAATATCACATTCAAGTACATGATAATTTAATTCATCATATAAATTGCTTACATCTATAGTTCAAAGTACTTATAATTATCAGGCTATACGTCTTATTGGACCCTAATTTATTTTGTAATTCATACAAAGACACAGTTTTCTGGAAAGTTTTACAAATTTTGATTGTGTCCTTATGTAGCAATTTGCTTCGAAATGTTTTGAGCAAATTCTTTTATTATCAGCTGATTCCGTGTCAATGTACTGGTCATTAAGACAACGTATCGCCTCAAGCCAATCCTTGTTAAATCCATATTTTTTAAATCTTTATTCAATTTATCGCAATAACACAGTCTTATGCAAAACTATCTGCAACGAAATGGAAACGTCAGATGTGAGTTTCCAATTTATTCCGCTCCGAACCACGAGAGCTAGCGCTTATGTTGGAACCAACCCGAAGTTGTCTACTGGCAGTCCATATATAATAAATCAATGGTTTTCACCCCTTTAACTGCAATTTCGACTCCCGTTCTATGAAACTGTGAACCCAACTTCAAAAAGTTTCATATGAATAATTTTTTTTCACGTTCTCATTTGCAAGTGAACGTTTTTAGTGAGAGTTTGAAAATTAAGAACCTAATATCCTACAACGCAGTGTGCGATATTGAATTCATCACGATAGTTTCACTTATTGAGCGCTTTTTAGTACCGAGTGAATCGAAAAAATGAAAGCAATGTGTGAGAGCGAATGTGAAAACGTTTAAATCGATTCACTCTTTCACAGAACCAGAACTGACCCCCTGAGCCATTCGATTTTTTTTTATATATCAGTGCCGAATGTATCCGCGACCTTCATAGAGGTCTTTATGCAGCTGTGACCAGATGAAACATTAAAATAAAACCTTTGTAAATGTGACCGCAAGGACTATAATTTCTCAAAACAAAAAAAAATATTAAGAAGACTGCCGCCTAAATTAACAGAGTGCTTACTAAATTACAGTAGTTAACGTAAACGTTCACTTTTAAATTGATCAATTAGCATGAAGACGTGCAGCGACAAATAGCTGCTCACGCCTCAGCACACACCCCCCACCAATTTGGTAGGTTAGACATTAACTTCACAGCACAAACACATTTTAATTACCGTTCATGTTGTAAAACTCATTTCGTGATTACTGCATGGTTAACCGCTTTATGATGGCTTCGTTAATTTTTATTTACAAACAAATAGGAATGGATTTGATTATTGTTGATGTTACGGAATGTTTTACGAACCTCATAACTGTTTTGTTATTGTCCCTATTTGTGACGATTGCCATTTATTTGTTACTAGTGTGTTTAGTTCTAGACAGCCTTATGGAAACCACTCCCATTGCACATAAATTGCTTTATGTAATCACAATAAAATTGAATGATTCTTAGTCCTGCCCGAGCCTTGTTAAATGTCCTTCAAATATACAAGAAAAAATCCTACTTTCAAACTCAGATTATTAAATATTATTCTCATTTTTATATTGACCACGATTAGTAATTGAGTTCCTGTTTCAGACAGCAAAACATCGCAAACGGACGAAGAAAAGCAGCGCGACAGGCAACGAAGCGAACGCGAGCAAAAGAAGGAGGAACAGGACGCCATCAATTACAAAGTAAGATTTTTTGGTATATTTCTATTAGAAAAGAAAAAATATTCAAATGAAGTAGATGGTGCGAAAAAAATAACAGCAGCCGAGCTCTTTGCTTTTTGTTTTATTTGTTGGGGAAACAATAGACGTAAAGTTATATTTCTCTGGATATTGTTTCACATTCACATTGTATAAATTTGCACTTGCGGTCGACCTCAAGTAAAATGTTTGCATTTTTTTCTTTTTACTTCACGTCTCTTTCGATTTATAATGGTGGTTTAAAAACTTGAGGCTCTTTCTTGTTTCATTGTCCTTCGACGGTCTTTTATTTCTCCCACTGAAATTCCATCGAGAAGTCAGTCATACGACCGACAGCCATTCGATATTTGCAAACAATTTTAATCAGCAATATTTTAACACCATTTTTGTCACAAAATGAAATGGTGTCACTAAGCCCAGAAAGTGAAACAAATTGCCAAAAAAAGCAAGTAGCACAATGTGAAGCAGATCATTTTGTTTCTCTAAAGCCAAATATACAATGCCCCATTCATTGTATATTCGACGTTCAAGTTTATTAAGTCTGACAGCTGTCTGACTAGATGCATCTCGGTTTTGATTGATCGAATCGGTCATATGAGCATCTGTTCCAGTTGACGTTTATGGAGGCTACCGACGAATCTAGTCGAGAAATTCGATTCGTGACGGAGTACTAAGTTGACAGTTCTCATATGTGGCTGACTTAGAAAAAGTGACATTCCCGACCAATCTAGTTTTTGCGTTCAGGTTACATCTTATCCAGACCAATCTAGTCGACTTAAAATAACTAGATTTTTGCGATGAGTGCATTCAGATCAAGCAAGTGACTTTTCGATCTGCGAAAATGAATCGATACAGTTCATTTTAAATTAACTTTTGAACCTAAGATACGAATATGTTAAACGAAGTGGAAATAATTTCCTGCGTAGCAGATGCATAAATAAAAACAAGTTAATGAAGTAGATCCACTACATTTCATAAATTCGCGTGAAACAAATATCAATCACACAATACGTCCATATCCCAAGGTACTAACAGATGTCGTTTCAATTTGATATAAGAGGTAAAATATATTTCTACCAGTTTGGTACCACCAAAAAGTAATGCCACAAGAAATATGTGAATGTCATGACTTTTTCCTCTTTTCTGCAAAAAGTAGCTTCCTTAAAATAAAACAAAATATTAAAAAGTTAAATATATCCGGGAATACTGGGAAAAGTCCTTGAAACGAAACTTTGTATTCACGACATGCTTTGGTATCGATCGCCTGATTCGACTGAATGCAGTAAACGCTCCCTTAAGCTTAGTATGCTGCCAGGAAAGCTAAAATTAAGCGCCTCTCCAATGTTTCTCTCCACCACTTCGCTTAATGTTCACTTAGTTTTGACAGTGCAAGTTCCGTCCAACTTCTACTTCTAGTTCCCTCTTCAAAAACCTCTTCCAGGTACTCCTCGTTAAAATATTCCCTTTCTAAAAGATATTAAATTAGCAACAACGAATTTCTTTGTGTTGAACTAACCATTCTCCATACTGTTAATTTGCTTTCGTTTGAAAATTTGTTTGCGAATACCGATATTTTCTTTGATCTGTCAAAATTTCAGTGTGGAAAAATGAATTTTGCATTAATACGCTTACTTAAATTCTGTAGAGATTTTTCGTACAGTGGCTAACAAATTTAGCTTCAACTGCGTACTGCTTTGCTTAATTTTATCTTTATAGACATTTTTGGGGGCTTAATTTTAGCGCGAGCAGCATACTAGGCTGAAAACACAGTGGCCGCGTTCCATTGTCCGCTAAACGTCTAGCATAAAATATGCCAGATGAAGGAACGCTATAGAAAACTAGCGCCAGCGGCAAAGTGGCATTATTAATTAATTAAACAAATAAATAAATTAATTAATAATTAAAGAAATAATGCAAAAGGTCTGTTCCTTTACTTTTGTAGTAAGAATGTAAAAGACTGTCAAAATGACACTGGTGGGGATAAATTCTCTCGCAGAGAGAGACACTTACGAAAAAGTTAGGGAACGCTTTTGTAGTAATCTATGAAAATGACATTACTCAAAAATTTAAAAAAGTGGTACGATAAGTCTTTAAAATATGCATAAAATCGAAGAATTTGCTAATTAACGAACAAAATTAGTTGATTTATCTACCTAGCGATGAAAGTGATTCGGAATTAATCGAACTTCTTCTTTATGAATCCGAGTATATGGAAGAGTTTGTACTGATTAAACTACAAGCATTCAAGAAGAGGAAAAAGCAGCACAGCATTAAAATGTAGGAGATTGTCCTTTCCTAAGCTAAGATTAGCCAATTATACATATGAATGGCAACAGGAAAATGACCAGATTAGCTGTCAAATGACCAAAATGTCAGAATTATCAAAACTATATGACCAAAATTACCAATATGGTCATATTTGCCTTGATGGTCATTTAAGGCATTTGCTATTTATATATATCAAATAAATATATATATCAAATAAATCAAAATATCACGAACTCAAACGCCGATGACAACAAAATAGTTCTTGTTCCATCAAAAATGCCAGCAATGCCATAACGAAATTTTAATAAAGTGCATATGGGCATATAGTGTTGTATGCTGGCATTCGTGCTTATTGTCCGATTACACTGTATGCTATTTGGGCATACAGTCTAATCTTACATTTACTCGTTACAGCGAGGACGAATTTCGTCGCCACTTTCGAATTAAGGAGAACATTCAATTTTATTTTGCCGCCTGTCGATACCATTTAAATACGCAAGAAGTCGAAGCAAATGCACTCATATGTCAAATAGGACAACAAATTTAAAATCAGCTGTTAATTGCAAGGTGACTGACAGCTTTTTCAATTCTTACGCCAAGAAATTTGTTGAGTAAAAATTCGTAAGATTCTCAGTAGAGGGGTAATTGCTCTCTCGATGACGTTCTCTTTTACGAATTTTTCGAGTTAAGGAACGGCATTGATTAAAAAAATTCGTAAGAATTGGTTAAAATTCCTAAGACTTAAAAGTAAAGGAACAGACCTAATATATTGTAAAAAAAAATATCTGAATTGCTATTTTACATTCCTCATCACCAATTTTATCACAAATAATTTAATACAAAACAGAAACATGTATTGTAACCTTACTTTAAACGGAAAACCTAACAAAAGAGAAATTTTCGTAATAAAAATAAGGTTAAAAAAGTTGTTAACTATCATGACAAGCTGCTAAGCAAACGAGATTGTTGTCTACCTTAGGGAATGGGGTAAAATAATTTCTGATATATACTTGTACGTGTTCGGTCGGTATCCGCCTGAGGGAAGGCAAAAATCTATGAATTCAGAAACAGAAGTGCTTGGTAAGAAAAATCCCCCGCAGTAGGAGATTTATCTGTTTTTTTGTTAACAGCAGGCAAATACCTGGTGTCCTTTCTCGATACCAGTGAACGAGGTCTACGTTCACGAAATTATGTATATTTTATGCACACGGCACAAGAACAAAATCCGCTCGTTTAGGGAGGACGCGATTCAAACCTTGGTTGTTACAGTTCATGTTTTCTAAACAACTGCGACGGAACTTGTTTCAGTATACGCTTAAAACATTAAATTAAAAAAGTTACTATCTATATTATCAAAGTAGCAGGTAAATCAACACAAAATAATAACAAATTCCAATCTACTACTAAAATGATATAAGCGATTGGTTTGAAGGCTACATTGCAAGTTTTAAATGATCTTTATCTATTTCTTATGGTTTTGAACTTATAAGGTAAACCTAAAAAATCAATTTAATATGGAAAAGAAGAGTTTTGAAAATTACGATTGGAATAGTTGACTTTTGATTCAACCAATTTAGGAATAGAGGAGTTTTGAAAAGAAGGAAAACTTTTTTATCGATATATTATTTTGTTTTATTTAAAAGAAAATTTAAAAAATGAAAAAAAAACTTAACAAAAAACATAAAATATCAACAGTCTTCAAGACTGGATAGTAAAAAATATTATTAATTATTAGGAAAACTTAAAAATAGCGTCACAGCAATGTATTTAAATTACTAACAAAAACAGGAACAAATAAAAAAATAACTTTAATAGTTTCAGTCTTTATACCGAAGTATTTAAGGAATATACAAATTAAATTAAATTAAATAGTTTAAAGTCTTATATACGAAGATCTTCGATTTCATCTTGTTCTTCACAGGCTTGACTTGTTTCAGGATCTATATCAAGATGTTCTTCCATAAGTCTTTTGTAAAACAAAAGTCTATCGGATTTTTCCCACTCAGCGCCGAAGTGTAGTGACAACAGCTTTGCTATATCCCTTTTCTTCTCATCTTTAATCAAAACACCCATGTAGAGCATTTATTTTCATGTCGGAAATTTTTTTCCAGATTCTATGAAAAAGTCTATGAAAAATTGCAGACGCGATTTCGTTGGATCCTTTCGTTCGATCGTTTTTGGTCCAAGTATACAGAAATACATTTTGTGTTGTCAATTTAGACTTCGAACTTCCCACTACAACACCGAAGTTAAATAAGTATAACTGTCTCGAGTAATAAGCGGCTTGATCCGGAATTTTTGGCATTGGCATATTTTTTTGGCAGTCGAAAAATATTGTCAAAAGTTCAGGCTTTTCTTCTTTTGCCATCTGAAAAAATGCTGCTCCACGCTTTTTGTGGACCGTTAACTCAATCATAAGTTGGTTTTTGACTTCCGCATTTTGCTCAATTTTGATACGTTCTTTCAACGACGTACAGGTCGATCAAACATCTGTAGCGTCCTGCTCGATTTTTTTATTGTTTTTGTGAAACATCCGGAAAAACTTGTATGCGTCTGACGGCCTAATATGTTGGCAGTTAAACTTATTACCTCTATGGTTGCAGTGTGGAATCTGTGGAAGTTCTTTTGGAGAATATCTATAAAAATAGTTAGGGGTATTAATACTGATTTAATGAATGTAACGCAATCATTTCATACTTTTTATTCCTTTCTTCAATTTTTTTGGCTGAGAAAATGATAACTTTTTTAATTTTTTCGAGCTTTTCCTAATGGAACTTCGTTCACGAATTCAGATGGCTCCATGATCTGTTAATATTTACAATATATTTAAATATTAAATAAAAATAAACTTATAGAAAATTATTTTATCTGCGAGCTTACCAAAGATTGTTTTCTTCACAAGAATTATTGCAACACTAAATTAGTTTGACAATGAATATTCTCAAAATAATAATATTTAATGTCATTGGAATACATGAGTTTTGAAACCGGCTACTTTGATTTGTATAGGAAAAGAAGAGGTTTGGTGCGGAATTCAGTTTATATGGGAATAAATGAGTTTTGAATTAAACGGCTGAGTGGAATAGTGTAGTTTTGAAAAAAACTTCACATTTCAAGTACTCTAAAGTATAGGAAATAACATGTTTTGAAAATTTTTAATTAAATACTTAGATGAGGAGGGCCCTTCTAAAGAACACTTTCTCATATTTAACTCATTTTTGAATAAAAGTGGAATAGAAGAGTTTTGAAATTATACCCCTCTATTTTAGTTTTATAATAGGTTTATACAAATACTTAACCTCCATTTTTTCTTTTTAAATACCTCTAAAATTGAACAGAACTCAACCGCATACGACCATACGACAGCTTTTACTTTTTTTTTTTTTATTTGACAGATGGTTGAATAAAGGTTATTGGCCAAGGGCAAAGAATTCGCCATTACTGAATAATGACAGAAACTGCCTGAATTCGCCAAACCTTAAACGGTGATGCCAACGTATTAATATCCCGACTTAATTATAAATTGAGTGAAAAATCCAAAAATACTTAAATTTTACTCCGGAAGATAAACTAAATAAAATAAAAATAGTTAAACTATAAACTTAAATAGTTGGCTCGATGACACGCGGTAAATTTTTGCCAGCTGTTGGCGGATAACCTAGCTACCTGCCTATGTTATGTGGAAATTATAATTCTACTACAGTCGTGATAGTCAAGTCCACTGCCATTTTGCGCGTCGTGCTTAGATCGTTTTTCAGCTAAATTACGCTCCAGACATAATCACAAAAATAATGATTTATATGATATATATTAAGAAAGCAGTTGAAGGGATTTTCTGTCTTATAGGAAACTAGAAATCTGATGGGCTTTTGATACATATAGATTTGTATGTTTATATTTCGTTCTGTCATTTCTAAATCAAATTAAATACAACACCCATTTTCATTTTTTATCCTTCCAGCGAGACAAGGAAGCCCGCGAGTCTCGTCTTCTCGAACTCGAAATCCGTCGACAACAGGAACGTGAACAGAAGAAGCGTGACCATCCTCACAAACAGCAAACACCGACTCAACAGGGCGGTCCGTCACAGCCAAATATCCACAGTGAGAAGAGTACCCCGACATCGGGTGCAACTGGCGATACTAAGTCGCCGCGGGATCGCACTTGTCCACCAGCGTTTCGTAGTCGATCCATTGAACGAGACATTAGCCACGAAAAGAAACGTCATTCGGAGACTGAAGAAATAAAGGTATGTCTACCCTATGCCATGTCTCGCATAAATAATTTATATTCATGTGTTCCTAGGAGCCAGTAAGCACGACACCATCACCGCAAACTATTGTTGGCCCACCTCCATCACATACGGTGGTGGCGGGTCCTCCGGCAACAGCAGCAGCTGCTACAGCTGCCATAATCCCCATACTACCACTTGGAGTCGCCGCCCTGCGCGATGATTCCACTGAAAGTGATCAATCTTTGACATGCTCGCAGGCCCAGCCAGATGCATATCATCGCATCATGTAAGTGGACACACTTTGTACAGTGCTAAGAACAAAATTTCAGTTGATTTGGGGGCAGTGCGGTCATCACTGCAGAGTTGATGGTTCATTTCACTCTTTGTTCGCAGATAATTGCTTGACAGTTGGTGCTGCAAGAAGGCTTTTTTTTTGTGGACGCAGTCTGATGTGAACCAAAGTGAACTATTTCTGCGCCGGCTCAATATTTGTTAGTGAGAGAAGGGTAAAAGCTTCCTACGCAGCGTTTTAAGAGAACATGATTTGGGGAAAGTCTTAAGGGAGTTTTTATTTTGACAATTTTGCATCATTTATAAAGCTCTGCAGTTGTTAAATAAAAGCTTCTTTTGAGAAAGTGCACCCAAACCGTATGGGTGGAAACACAGTGCACATTCCCCACCACCCCATCAACTTGCATATTGCAAGTTTTGTGAAGTTTGTTAGCTTTGAGCATTTTTGAAATCAGCATTTGACCAGTAAAATAACTGACATTTCAAAATTTGTCCAGTAATTTTAAATTTATTTTAGTTCTCGTGCGAAAAAGAAGTGAAGAGGGCATAGCTTTATCACAAGACTTCTGGAGGCGTTCGTATGACATTCACTGAGGTTAAGTCTCCGAAAGTCAATAAGGTATTTAAATTAAAGGGTGTTTTTTTTTAAGGTATAGAACTTTGAAATGGAATAAAACAAAGATGTTTTTTTTTAAATTGACATGAAATTTACTTTATTCGAAAGATAATCTTCCGGCATTATAATTTAAATATGATTTCTTGCATATGACCGCCACGGCTGGCTCGGACGTAGTCTAATTTGGAGGTCCAATTTTCGATGTCTTTATCCAACATTTGTGGCCGTATATCGGCAATAACGCGGCGAATGTTGTCCTCCGAGTGGTCAATTGTTTCGGGATTTTCGGCGTAGACAAGCGACTTCCATTATTCCCACAGAAAATAGTCAATCGCACGATCTTGGAGGCCAATTCACGCAACGTGAAACTATGCGGTTACCAAACGTTTCCTTCAATAAATCAATTGTGGCAGGAGCTGTGTGACATGTTGCGCCGTCTTGTTGAAATCACAGCTCCTGCACATCATGGCTGTTCAATTGATGAACGAAAAAGTCAGTAATCATGGCTCCATAGCGGTCACCATTGACTGTAACGTTCTGGCCAGCATCGTTTTTAAAGAAGTAAGGACCAATTATTCCACCAACCCATAAAGCACACCAAACAGTCAGTTTTTGTGGTTGTAGTGGTGTCTCAACATACACTTGAGGATTATCATCACTTCAAATAGCGCAGTTTTTTTTATTGACGTATCCATTCAATCAAAAGTGAGCTTCATTATGTTGACGTTAAAATGGACGTAGTGCGCGATACGTATTTCGAACAGAACCATGATTTTCAAAATAAACTGGCACAATTTGGAAGCGTTGCTTAGGCGTCAGTCTATTTATGTTAAAATGCCAAACCAAACTAAAAATAAATCACTTGACAGCTGACAAAATGGCCGCCAGTTAAAATATTGTTGCCAACTTACAGTTCTATACCTCTAAAAAAAAACCTTTAGTATAATGAATTTCGAAATAAAAAAAAAACAATTTAGCGCAAGCAACCAGGGCTTGTTGTTCAACTAGATCAGATTTATGATCGGGTTTATGTTGAAGCTCAAAACTCAAATGGTATTAAGACTTTATATTTATATATCACTTACCAGTGATCATTGAACTCGTTGACATTAACAGAATGTGTCGTACTCGTATACCCTGTGATTCAAAAAATTGATAGTTACGTTTTCTAAAACCGCGTTTCCACTGACGAAATTGCGCAAGAAGTACAAGAATTACCTAACTCTTCACCTAAGTCGAATACATTTGTCACAAAAGTTTTCAAAATCGACGAGAATTTAATACTTTAAAAAATTCTAGCTCCTTTTTCATACTAAGGGTGTTTGGCCGGAATAGTTTTAAAAACCACTGCGCTAAATTGAATCTGGTTTTTACAGTTGCATTGAAAAATGTCGCGATTAAAAGATAGAATACGCTTTGTTGTTACCCGCAGTTTAGATCTAAGCGGGTATTTGACGAGCTAAGCCAATGACCAGTGGCAATAATTTCGTGAGCGCGACAAAACATCGTGGTACAAACGACGTTACAGCAACGAAATTGAAAGCTGTTTTTTATAATGCTGCTAATCGGATTTTGAGTTTGAGAAGTTTCAAGTAAAAAAATTCCAAACCCGGTGTTTACGCCACCGGATATTCCATACATCAGCTGTGTAGAATAAGTCAGGAGCACGGCAGCTCACAAAAATTCGCCAGATGTGGGACTTTAATTTTTGCAAATGGCGTCAATTCAGCTTTGACATTTGTGAAGTAAACAAATAAAAAACACAAGTCAACAAGACATAAGTCGCTATCCTCTTAAAGAACGCAGAATAATTGTTTTGATTTTTTTTTTCTTGCGGAATAGTTCGTCGGTGTTGGTGGCGCAGCGTGAATCTCGGCGCGGATTTCTTAATCGTCCCACAAAACAGGGCAAACACTACAATAGGCGTGTTTTTTTGAGCTTCGATTTCAGCAAAGCGTAGTAAAGTAGGATTTTCAGATTTTTCTAAAGTCCCAGATTTTACAGTATCGCTTCAATTTTTAGTTCGAAGCAACCAGCAAAGCCATCAGATAAGACGACAAGATCATTCACGTAGAACAGAATTGTAGCTACGATGCCTCCGGGAATTTTATCAAAAACACCGTAAATAGAAAACGAAAACAATATAGAGCAATTAACACATCTTTCGGGAACTCACCAGCTTGTATATATAAAAACTGCGGGTAGCCATTTAGCGGTCGAAATGACATTTTAAGTAAAGTAAGTAAGTAGCTCATTTTAAAGGGTGGAATACTTGATTGCAGAAACTAAATGCATAAGCGTTTTTGAAAGCTGACAGCCTGATGTACGGTGAGGATAAAGCTGCTGGTAGGCCGTTGGAGGTGTTCCCTATAACCGATCTTATTTATTGAGTCTAGTTTTAAACAATACAATTGTGCTACTTAACAAATGGCTCTAAACTTCTGAACTTTCACTCAGAAAAAAACATTTTAAAGCCACCAATTTTTGTTTGGTTAAAATGAACCCAAATATCAATTTTTTTGATTTAAAAATTAAGTTGTTGCCAATGACGGAAGAAAATAGTTCAGGAGAGTATATTATTCATACTCTGAATACGAGTACTTGATACTTTTTGAGTTTTTGTTATCAAATATAACCAAAAACTTTTCGCTTACAGTTTTTTTAAAAAATCTCAAAATTCTTCGCTTAACAATTATTTTTTTTTTGAGTTTTCAGAAGTGATCGCCGGTAAATGTACTAAAATATTGCCAAAACATGATCTTCGATCATTTATGACACACATTTCGAAATCAGAGTAAAAATCGTAAAAAATGTCTGTATATTTGATATCTCGTCCAAGAGTAAATTGTTTTTTCAGTTGAAAATATTTTCTTTTGTTTCCTCTTCGTTACATTATCATACGTGTCGCATACATAAAATTATACCTGTGATCTTACACCCATAATCATTGAGTCCTTGTTCATCACCAGACCCCTCTTTCCCATTGGGCACTTTGGGCAAGTGCCCAGGGCCCCGCGATCGATAGGGGCAAATACAAAGTCCCTAGTTCCTGTCAGATCTAAATTACTGACTACAATACCAACTTACTACCTTTTACATGCGTGAAGCTATTCTACTCTCGCCCAAAAGTTAGGCTTTCCGACTTCAGCATGCTTAGATAAACTTAAATATATAATACTATATTAAGCACATACACATTTTAAAGAAAAATCAGTTACTTTTGTGGACTATATTACATTTACCTATTCGTTTCATGTGATTGTTAATAAAAATAAATATTTAACCTTGTTTATCTACTTTCTTTGTCTATTCTAACAAAATAGTGTTCTGTCAAAGTCATAGGGGCCCCATTATCCTAATATGCCCAGGGCCTCCAATAGGTTAAAGACGGCCCTGTTCATCACTCATTAATCCTGATTATGATGGTTTCAAGGTCCCAGTAAATCATCAATCAATTTTTGAGTTATGTCCGCTTTCAAATTTCCTTTGTATCTCTCAATTTTTATGCTGCGTAATTCCCAAGACAATTGATAAAAATTTAGGAAATACAGTGAACGACTGGGTGTCATAGGACTAAATCGTTCAATCGCCGTAATTTAAAATTTGTTTATATACATATATATTAGATTTAAGTTTAAATGGTGGATATCGCAAGCAAGGTGGATATCAATAACGAAACACAACCATTTTTTTTTATCTATGAAACTCCTTTAAATATTCAGTTTTCCTGATCTTTTTTTTATACAGTTTAATTTAAAATCATTTTTGTAACTCATTGTAAAACTATGCTCGCAGTTTTTGTTACTAAATGACTTAAAATTTAGAAAGTTTTTAGAGTTTAGTGCTCATTTCTGTGCTCGGGCTCATTTCGTAAGTTTCACAGCAGCTACACGATATCTTCTCCACTCACTTTAATCTGGGTTAAAGTTTAACCCAAAAACTAAACCACATTCAATCGTAAAACCCGATCCGGATCAGATCACGAAAATAAAGCAAGACGGATCATAGAAAAGTTAAATTTTTGAATTGTGACAACAGTTGTGTATCGAACTGCATGAGTATTGTAACTCTGCTGTCGATGTATAAAGCAAGGATATAAATTTAACAAAAGACCGAGAAGGTTCTTAGCATTGTATGACGAAAGTAGTCTTCCAGCAGGAACCAACCATACAGGTTGGGTGAGCGGGAGCAGGTTGCTTAATAAAAGTGGTTTTTGAAGACATTTTTCCACTCAAAATTGTGTTGTTTCATTTATTGTATTTCTTTGATCTATAATTTCCCTGAGCTACGATACAAGTTGCTTTCAAAAACAAAACAGATAATACAGGGTATTACAAACATCATATTGCCACCAGCCATATTGCAAATATTCACACAAGGCACATGTCATTTCACTTGCAAAGTCGGGGGTGTTACCATATTTGAATCAAATTTGCATAATTTTTCTTTTCAAATTTATTTTTGTGAAACAAATTTAGTATTTTATATTGAAAAATATGCAACACATGAACAATATTTTGCTGCTAGCATTTGAGTTTATCTTGGCATATTAAGGTGTGTCCAGATCAGCGAAACATTTCAGAAAAATGTTAAAGAAGTATTTCTAAACAAAATCGGACACATTTCTTAAAGGTTCCTGAAATTTATTTATAAAATGTGTGTCAGGATTATAAGCAGCGAGTAAAGCTTTTATTTTTGTAATTTTGGTCTCGGGAATCATGAATTCAAATAATCGTTAATTAATTAGCTTCTCCAAGCTTTTCTGGAGATTTTTATTTTATTTTAAAAAAATAGTAATCGAAAAACAGCGCTCACTTTCTGCAGGGACGCGTGTAAAACAAAAATTATTTCCCATCACGATTGGGAAACTGTGAAAAATAAAAATTGTTTTGGTAAATAAATGTTTTAGAAATATTTATGAAACATTTAGGTATTAAATCGATGATCTATATGGATCATAGCTGATAATAAAAAACAGCTATTGAGTACTTATAATATTCAGTTTTATTTCGAAACTATTTTTTATTTTCCCAGGACTTTCAAAATTATTCCAATGGCTGTAAAACCAAATTAAAAACATTATCTCTTCTATTTGTTTAGTCCACATATGTATTTAAAGAACAAAAGAAGTTTAGAATTTCAATAATTCAAAAATGATTATTTGTCTGCCATGTGCCCTTCTTTAGGTAGGGGCACAGGGTGCATGTATTTACAATGTTCATACATTGAGGAACATTTTGTTTTATTGCGTTTATTATTATTAAGTCGTAATATTTATTAAATGATTCATTCTATTGAATTTATACTTTTAAAGTATGAGAAAATTCAACAAAAGTTTGATTAAAACGGTAAGAAATGGATTATGACAATTTTAAAATTTTTTCGACTTCAACTTTTGGTACTGCTGGTCTGGTTTGTTAAAAGCGACATAATAAAGTGATCACATTTAAATGTAGGTGTGTTTTACGAAGGTACAACTTAATAAATATATCCTTATTAGTCCATTTGCCAATATTTTCCAGCCAAAGGAAATTTGGTGCACCAAATCGGTAAAGAAAGTTTGTGCTATTTCTAAATTTACTTCAGTATCATATTTATGTATTAAAAAATATTAATAATATTTTATGTAAACCAAAAAAAAAAAAATAATGCCTTCAAGCTCGAAATCGTTAAATAAGTCAAGCATTACAATTTCTGTTCTGCACCTTTTGCACAGGACTTTATTTGGAAAACCACGGAATTCTGTTACCTCTTTTATGTCAAAAGTGCATAATTAGTTTATACTATTTGGGGAACGTGGAAGCCGGCCACAAGTGAGCCCATTGTGAGTTCCTCCAATTAGAGCTCACTCATGATACCGCAGACTTGGTGATGAGTCCTAGTAGCTCTTTGAGTGGGCTGTCAGAAGTCAGTTACGTCCTCTGCCTTATGGTAGAGTCTACCGAGATGATGTTGATGAATTCTGCTCAGGCAGTTACAGTGACACAGAATGTATTTCGCTGATTCTTCGTCCTCGTTGCATTTGCATTGTCTGCAAGTCTGCAGGGGTTATTCCCATAGTCATGATGGGTTTCTTGACTTAACATTGTCCAGAGTGAGGTATCCTGTGATCTGACTCCTAGTTAGGTTTAGAAGCACAGCTTTGCTGTCAGAGATAATATAAATGATCTCATTATTTGTTATGGATTTTTCGAGAATTCTCTCTGAGACATAGTTTTTCTGCAAAGGTTTCCCTCTTGAAATGCGGATTAACATTTGTACATGCTGACGTTTTTGTAGCAACGCTTTTTACTCCAGCTCCAAACCTTCGCCTGTTTCTGACCCATCTGTTTATCATACATAAGAATCGGTACCTAATTTGGGATTGTTCTGTTCCGGCGATTTGGGAATGTAACCTCGAAGTTTTAGCTAAGCTTGAATTTGGTTAACACTTGTCTGTCATGATGACTCCAAGCATTATTTGCCCAGTTGTATAGCGCGTCTGGATGAATTAGCTTGGAGTTGCCGGTATTTGCAGATATGAGCTTAATAGTCTTTGTCATGGCTTCTTTCTGTATCTAAATATGGAAGGGTGGAGGGTTTAATATTACTTCCATTGCTGCAGTGGGCGTTGCTCTCATTGCGTTCGTAGTACATGCACAAGCTAGTCTTTGAGCCTGTCTTGTGTTGCCTTTTTTTTGTCATTTTTGTCACCCTGCTGGAGCTGCATACGTAACTATTGATCTGACAATGGATGTGCAAAGCCCTAAAATATTAACAACTCTTACGAACCAGACTTCTGACGGTCCACAGAGATCTCATGGCTGTATCTTTGCTTTTCGTGAGGTGAGAGGCACTCTCCTTTCGTTTCCTATTTTTTCCCATATTCTTTCAAAATGAATTTAAGCAAAACTTGGCTACCATCATTTTTACAAAGTATATAAAGGCCGACTCTTGTGAATATAAAGGTCGAATCGAAAACTGTAGCACGAAGGCTCACTCAGAAAGTGTTTGCAAGTCTCTTGAGTTTCTTTGAACACTGACTTCTTCCAAAAATAAAAAACGGAATACCCCAGTTTTTTTTCAACCATTTGTATTGCTCTTTCATTAAACGGAATGCTACCATCATTCTTATTACATGCTGATGTCCTCTCAAAGACAAAAACTTCCCACATACCTATGCAACTCTACGAATAAAAAGGTTAATTTTTAATTGGCGCCAGAAGCACTGCGTATTCAATTAAGCACTTTCATTAAAATTATGCAAGCTGACCGCTCACTTACAGCCGACACGTTTGTCCTTACTTCTGTCATTCACCGCATCTGAATACGTCATTGATGCGCCGTTCTACTTTTCGTATTCCCACACCAGCACACGACAGTTATTTCGAATTGAATTTTCGAAAGTTTCCCTTTGAAAGCTCCTCGAAATAGTGTTGTGTACAAAATTCACCATCCTTGTGAGTCCTTCAAACAGGAAGCTGCACGGTGTTCTTGTCATTGTGAATCTGTTCGTAGATTGTTTACTTAAACACACAGCAGGACCACAGCGGAACAAGAACTATAACACACATCCTGCATAGCCGTTGAGTAGACTCGGTATAGCTGGTGAAAATTGCCTCCAAGTTGTTCTCAAGTGTGCCGATGAATAGTGGTTATTCACAAAGTTTTAAGGCTGCTCTACGTTCGGTAATAGATACGTGTGCTATATATGAAATTAATTCAATTCGGTACCACTGATGTGGAAACCAATCATCGCCTTATTTTGCTTACAGGATCATAATTCGAGTGCCAGATTTCGGGTGACCTTGTCCGGTGTCTGTTTTCAAATATCGTTTGTGTTTCAAACGTCTGGAGACACGCGTGAAATTTGCGTAAGTTTTGTTGTTAATTTTTCTTTTCTAACCACAAACTCTACTGGCTGAGTGCCAATATTGAATTATGCTGTAATTACTTTTGCATCTATATACTGAGTGGATTATTATTTGATTATATTTTGTTTGTGGCTTGTGTGGATATGATATATCAATCTGAAATGGAGTGGGCTGCAAGGACATCTCATAGTTTTGAGGATTTATTGCATATTGTAACAGTGCCGAGTGGGGGTTGTTGCCAAAACAAAAATTACCCTCCTGTGTCTATAGTTTGGGATGAGTGAATATGTTTGATGTGTCTCTGATTGCCAAAAGAATTTCAACATAAATCTCACACAAAGGGGGTCATTCAAATACCACGTGGCCATTGTTATTCAAATTTTCTTACACGATTATATCACATGGTAAAGTGCTTATTACAAGTGCATTGATTTGCTACATGGAAGCAAGATACTGGCGTTGCGGGTTACGCTTTATACACCAGGAGTGCTCACTAATTGAGCAGAGAAACTTTCTAAACATGAATTGGAGGAGGATTACATGTCTCAAACTCGTCTAACTAAACTCGAATCTAAAGTTAACCCACAGGTAAAACACAACTGCTATTCATAAATAATTTGGCAGCTCTGTTTAATTAGATCCGAGTCTAACGTGTATTCTACTACAAATCTATTACATAAATACTTTCTGACAGCAAAGAGTCAAAATTTGCTTGTCGTAATTTGTAATTTGCGTTTTGTTGTGGTTCTGCTTGGTTCTGGCGTTTTTTTAAACAAAAATAAGGTATGCATTTTAGTGCGAACATAATTATGTTTTGTGAGGTGAACAAAAAATATAAAATTACAGATGACCGGCAAAGAAAATATTAAAAGAGCAAGAGAACAAAACTGCTAGGAAGCAGTGTTGGTATGTCATTGAGATGGTTTTTCCCACGGGAAGCTAATTTTTTTTCCATTTTTCCCTTTTGGACCTAGTCAAAATTCCCACAAATTTCCCACTTGGTTAATTTAAGAAAAAACAGTTTATTTTCAATGTTTTTATTAACAAAAAAAAAGAGGGCAAACAAAATATTCTATATTAAGGAATTTAATTGGATGAATAAGTAAAACAGTCATTTCATTACTAGATATAGGTACACACATAAAGAAACACATTGGTACAATTCATGAAAAAAAAAACAACAACTATATTCATTATAATGTCATATTGTTTGTTTATAGCGCAAATAATCTCTATAATAAGAAACTTTTCGATGATGAATAAAAACAGCAACTCAGTTGAAAACATAAGCAATGAAAATACCGGTGGAAGTTAGATGGAGAAATTCAAAATGTGTATGAAAGATAAACCAAAAATGTGATAGTCTTAGCCTCCTACGTGTTTTGTAATTTGTAGTAGGTACTTAGATTTATTTTATAACAAGTCATTTAGATAGGCTTGCTTGTGAACACAGAACAAGGCAGTAGAAATATGGTATTAGGTTGAAGTTTGATGGAAAATTTTTTTTTTTTTCTAAGTTGATCAAATTTCCCACAAAATCGTACCGACGTCTTATTTTATTCCCTTTTTCCCACAAGACGGTTTCTTACCATCGAAATTCCCACGAAAAGGTAAATTTCCCACGAGTTAACAACACTGGTAGGAAGCAGAAAAAGAAATGCTACGTGAGTTTGTCCGAACGCATTTAAATGTTGTGGAAGATAAAAGAAACAATGTCAAAATGATTTAAAAAAAAAACTGCATGGATATAGCAAGGGAATCCCGACATTTTCCCTTTATTTTTTTTAGTTTATTATTCACGCACTACACTATTTTATTTGTTGTAAACCAAGTATCAAATCATTTGCGAAATTCTTTTCGTTCACTTGTTTTTTGACGTTTAATGGAGTTAAAAACGACTTAAACATAACGTTCTGTTGTGTTTAATGTTAGACTCGAGTTTTTCGTTTAGACATGGGATTAAATTGTATATGAATTACATAAACCCCGGTTTAGTTTAGTTATAACATAGTTTAGCTTATCAAAGATCTACGAATATGCCCCAATCAATTCTCTGCAGAATATAACTCGCTACTCGTGTCTTTCAGTTTTTGATATTTTACTTGCAGTCGTCTATTCTCAGAATCACATCTCTGAAAACAAGACATACGGTTGCAGTAAAGTGTTATTATGGTTCTGGTTAGATTCCATTATTGTTGTGAACAACATTTTGCTTATTGAATGGAACCTATTTGAGAAAAGAGAGCGACCACACACCAGGGCCCTGTAACACAACGCGACAAGTCGACAAGTCTAAATTCACTTGTCCGACAAGTACAAATTAATTCTGTAACAGAACGTAAACCGTTGCACTTGTCAAAAGAATAAAATTCCCTTGACTTGTCGGCCTGCTTCGACAAGTGCTTTATATATATGTAAAGATGGCAAAAATCACGGCGGACAAAAAATATGTTATTTTGCCTAAAATAAGAGAGGAAAACGATAAAACTGTTGGTGCTTTCTGTGATGTCCTAACAAAAGAAAATACAGATGATCAAACATCAAAATTAAGTCTTGGCTTAAAAACCTTCATCCTGTGCCGAAGTTCACTGTTCTCATTGCGCCGTAGTAATAACAAATTTTAGTCTCCACTTTAAATTTGCGGAAGCTCACAGTTGCGAAATTTGTATGGAAAATATAGCCACTGTGAGGTACTCAAATTTAGAGTCGAAACTAAAAATGGCTACTGGTAAGGCCCACTGCAACAGTCGGAATCAAAAAAGTAAATTTTTAATTATGTATTATTATATTTCTGAATTTGTATTCGGCTTTTCCAAAGGTATTACATTTAAAATGCACTTGTCAGTTTTTGACAATATTCAGATCACTTGTTCTCATTGCGTCTTGACACTTGTCGTGTTCTGTTACAGAAAGAGGAAAATTATATAATTTCCCACTTGTCATCTTTCATCGCGACAATTGTCGCAGTGCTCGCGGACTTGTCGTTTTGTGTTACACAATCTTTGACAAGTTGTCGAAATTCACTTGTCCTACAACTACTTTTCGCGTGAAACTTCTCGCGCTAAATGTGGATGTAAAGGGTCTTGCATTAAGGACTTGATAACTTCTTTTTTAAATAAAAAGCAAGCTACTTGAGATATCTAAAAAAAAATATGTTTTGGCTTGAATTACTATCAAAACATTTATGAATGGTGTTCTTAGTTGAGTTGTACTAAGAAATAAATGAACAAAGTGCTTCTCCTTTTTTACGTTATAATTTTTATTGATCTTACTTTATGCACGATTAAATGATAAGTGATTCTTAAAAGTTCATTATAGATCCCATGAAACTTCGCCTTCAATCACTACTGTACTTTATTCCATATGATTTTCATGGTGAATAGACTGGTCATTGACCTTTTAAATTCGAATTTGAATTCTTATATACCTACTATTACATTTCAGTGTGGTTAATATAATTGCATGTATTGCTATCTCATTAATGCCCCCTTATTGTCTACAGCGTTAGACAAGCTGATCATATAAAAATGTATTTGTCTCTCTCCCTGTCCCTTATACAATTATGATGTTAATCCATGTGAGTTGGCTAAAGGAGGACCGCAGATGGACTCCTTCATGTATTACATCTATCAGGAAGAGAGACAAATGCACTGTTGTGACTATTTTCATAGATTTCTGCTGCAGATTTGACATTTCGCACTTGTTTAGTTTTTTGTTCGGTCGTAGTCCTTTTCGCGGTGTTTTAATTTAATAAAGTCCGTAAAGATTTGACGCGAGTGTTTTTCTTTTCTTTATTGCGCATATTATGTGCCAGTCATCCGAGATTATGTATTTCTCATTGAATGGAGATTTGTTTCCATATCTCAGTGACTAGCCAAATATGCGCAATACGACAAATACAACCATGTCAAATGTGCCTTGTTTCTTCCCAATTTTCATAAATATAAAAATAATTTCATTGTTAATTTGTGGTTTTTTATGTTGTGTTGGGAACCAACAAATGGAATTCGATTTTAAAGTTCAAAAACTTGTGGCACCGTCTTGTTGGAACCCCATGTCACTGACGTCCAGTTCATGCAATTGCTCAAAGGAGTAACGTTCCAGCATGTCTCTGTAGGGAATACCATTTAACCTAACGTCACGGTAATTTTCATCGACGAAAAAAAACGGTCCAATGACGCCACAGGCATGAAAATCGCACCAAACAGTGACGCATATTTTGCTAATTGACGAAGCCGTTTAACCAAAAATTCGCTTCATCGCTGAAGTTGATTTTGCGATGAGATTCTTCATTTTTTTCCTCTTAAATTTGCGACCACCGACTCGGAATTTCGGTAGTAAATTTAAATTATTTGTAAACGTTGTTCCTTCGTGTACTTTACGATGCTGAAAATATTGATTTTACTGAATATTTTGACAGTTCGGTAATCGGTTTAAGGGTGCGTTCACGCTGAAAGTTTTAAGTTGTCAAGTCGCTAATGAAAGATCATTTATTTTAGGTATGTTTGAATTGAACTGTGCTGCAATTGGATTTAATCTAAAAACCAAATCTTTATAATGTAATGTAATCGGAATACAGCGCAGTAGAAGTTCAAAACTTTTCATAGAGCAATCCAAAACGTTTTCTTTTTAACTTTCTCGTTTCCGTAGTAATAGAAAGATATTATATTCGTACAAAATCTCTAATCAATTCTGACATTTCGGTGATAAAGGGACTCAAAAAAGTGGGTCGCAGAATTCTGTCCGTCTGTTTTTGTGCTTTTGCGTCCATTTCCATTTCACTGGAAATAAGATTTACCAGGATCAGTGTCAGTGTCCGAAAATATTCTTTCAAGGAGTTGGAAAGATATGACATTGATCAAATATAAAGCGAGTTTTAACTGATTTACATTTCATTTGAAATTCCTTTCGGCTTTGTAAAAAATAATATTTAAGTTTTCCCTGCCACAAAAATTTGGCCACCTTGTAAAAGTAAGACAACGATAACAACGAATTATTAAGAAAAATTTACTTTCCTTGGCGTAGCTCGTATATTCGTATATTCGACGTGCAAAGTTTTTTATTTCTTCACGCGCATTCGATTCGCTGCCCTCGTTTGTCGGCACTCTGTTGCACATCATTTCTGGCCGGAGTAATTATTCGCTACTCGAATCAAAGAATCAACAAATTTTGTTGGTTATGGTAGGAAAATCGTTCTTACTTTTCTTACTAGAAAACTGAGAACGGCTGTGAATACCATACCTGAATATTGCTCCATACTTTTCCGGCTCAAAACATAGAACAGTGCAAGAAATATTTATCAACTCATTTAAATTTATCGCTTAAGAGTCACCTACTAGTTTGTGTTATTATTTCTCAAACCGCCATATCAATTACCTTTTAGGAACTTTTACTTTTCGTTTCGAAATAAAACAAAACATTCAATATCCTCCCAAGTATTGATGTGAAGATACTATTTTGTTAGGGGCAACATTCCTCTTTAAAAAGGATTTTGATAGAAAATTTGTTTAGCTAGTTAAAAAAAGGCTTCCTCAGCCTTAAAATAATGATTTTTGACGAACAAATTCTTTATTGCTGCTGGCCATGAACATGTACCTGGCTTGTCCCGATTTATTGCTTTATCCAAAGCTACTCACATAAAAATTTGATTCCAATGGGCTTGATGCAAGAGGGAGGGTACTATCAAGCCATTCCTTTCCTTCCTATCATGTTTCGAGTGCAACTTTGCATCTGAAAACAAAGCTCAGCTTTGTCACAAAATACCAATTATGGGCTAAAGGATGGTTCGATGTAAGGGATTTTATATTGTCTCGAGAATAAGACGCAAGTTTACTTTCAGGTTATTAGATCGTAGGAGTTCCTTAAAGGCTTGCACTCCTTGATACCGTCGGCGACATCTTTATGTCAAAAACCGCTTGCTATGAATGTGTATTCGTATTCACATCCATTTGAAGTCATGAGAATTGGGTGCTGACCCAAAGAGTTTGAGCGAATGAATGTTGCCGAAATCAGAAATGATCGTGTGAGGAATTTACAATAAATGGGGTGTTTTATGTTTATTTGGAATTTCTCTGAATGGTCTTGTCCAAAGGCTCATGCAACTTGAATTCCAAGAAGTGGCATTTGGTACGGGATCCGGTCGAAATTTTGCTTCGCAAAATTCTGTCTTCTCACACAAAAATTCTTCTTTTTTTAATTCGACTTTGCAAAATTCTGATTTTCAAATTAACACCAACAAAATTCTGCTTATTCGGCTTTTTTCCAACTAACAAAATAATGTAAACGACGAGAAAAAAAAACAGATATAAGAAAAAACTATTTTAAATTTATAAAACATTCAAAATTATTTACTTTTCATTTTTAAATAAAAATAAAATTAAAAAGAAAGAAGAAAAAATATTGAAAAAAAATAAATAATGCTTAATTTAATTAAAAAAAACATATGAAGCAGTCAGAAATAACAAGTTTTATTTATTATAATTTCATTTGTTTCCTTTTTTCTCATTCATTTCGGCAGTATAAAAGGACAGCCGAAATTAAGTTTAATCAAAATTCCTTCGAAAATCCACTCGATCTTCGAATACTAAAGGGTCCGCCATCTAACTTCTTTTTTTTTTCAACTAGTGCTTATTTCGCGAATGGTAACTCTTAGCTCATGTCTGATTTGACAGATAATTAGTTTTATCCTTCCGCTGAACGAATATGATTGTGTATACGCTTGAACAACGCTGGGAAATTTTGCGACATTACTTTGAAAATCATGGTAATGTTGCAGAATGTGTGCGAAAATTGCGTACGGAATTTGGAAGAAGAGAAGTCAATGGCGATCGTTATCGGGCCATGTTGAACGAATTTTTGTTCACAAAAATTGAAGAGGAGGATATTGGCAACATTTGGTTTCAACAGGATGGCGCTACGTGCCACACAGCCGATGCTACACTCGATGTACGATGCTACGCGCCCTGTTTTTGAAGATCGCATTATCAGCCGCAGAGCTGATGTCGTTTGGCCACCTCGGAGCTGCGATTTGACACCGTTGGACTATTATTTGTGGGGTGCCGTAAAAGATAAGTGTTACGCCGACAAGCCAGAGACAATTGACGCTTTAAAGGACAATATTCGTGAAGCCATTGGTGAAATACAGCTGCACGCAATCGATAATGTGCTTAAAAATTGGACCGATCGTGCAGGCTACTGCATGGCCAGCCGAGGCAGCCATTTGAATGAAATTATTTTCCATTATTAACCGGAAGGATTTTACTTTCAAATAAAAAAAGAAATTTGAGAAAATATTCAGTAGTTTTTTTTTATAGCATTTTCAAAAAAAAAAGTTATTTGGCGGACCCTGTACAAGACCATTTTCCTAAGAGTTTGGTTGTAATTACTGTTACGCTGCGATTGATTGCTTAGTGGACAGACAAAGACTTTTCCTCAGTCTTCATAAAAAATATCAATAGCAGTGTTTAATTTTTGATTCATTTACTTTCGTATTACTATAATAAAAATAAAATAAAATCGTATTTTTAAAAAATACCCACGACCGACGGAAGGAAATAAAAGGCTACAAATAAAAATTAAGAAAAGGGGAGCTAAAATTAGAAAAAAAAAAAAAATTCTCTCCATCTCTGCTTTACAAAATCCTGCAAACAATAAAAAAAAAGGTTTGGAAAATGTTCAAAAGCGCGCGCTTTTTAAAAGCAGAATTTTGTAAAAAGAATTTTGACCCCAACCCATTTGGTGAATATCAACAGGTGGATGTCCTCTCAATGGGCTTATGATTAACTAGGATCAAGTCCAGCTTTTGCCCTCTCCCTGTATGGAAATTGCTGATTTAGAATTGCTGGTGGCTGATTTAAAGATGTGGGCGAATCCGCTTGAGCATCCTACACCCGCGGCTGTAGTAATGAACAGGCGGGCCTTTGAATTTGTGTCCATCGTTCATGTCAGCACTGCCTTAGACAGCGAATAGCATCACATATTTTTTATTTACTTCGGATGTAGGCTATCAACAAACTTTTCGCATGCAGTCATGGGCAAAAAAAAGGTTTCTGCTTTTACTAAAATTAAAGAATAAACTCACTTTTCAGTAGAGCAACATCTATGCGTCAAATAGAACATAGTATTTCTTTTCCAGAGAAGTGTCTGCAGACCAAGTTGTCCATAATTTAAGTTTCCCGCACCAAGATAATGTTCACACTGTTTTTGAAAAGGCGCAGGAGGGTGGTACGCTAAAACCTACATCAGCAATAAGTGTCATCATATCATTCTGACTCTCAAAATGAAGCAAAAGGTTCATATAGAAATAGAAACACAGAGCAATAAGTATGATTGATCACACCTGCAATCCGACACTACACCCAGTTCGCTACTGATTAATTCAGACAACAGAAACCTGTATCAAACTCAACATCAACTAGGTAGCAGGCCTTTTTTCGAGAAGAGAATTCTTTTTAATCTCGTTTGCCTCAGTCCCGGTTTATCCCATTTTTCGTTTCAACTTCAGTGGGTAGGGTATATGTACCAATAATGCCAACACTATTTTGGCATAGTGTTCAGATAGTGACCACGTGACTCAGAAACTATTTCCCAGTATTCAAGAGAAAAAACTTCCCCCGCCCGCATTCGACTCGCTTGGCACCCGTATCCACCAGTGATTCATGTCTAGGATAGCCCCCAAATCCAAGTAAAAGCGGAGCTTTCGAAAGTGTTTTCCCCACCAGCCACAGCCATCCAGTTTATCCACCTCACTGCTGTGTCCATTAACCGCAAGCCACCCTTCCCACACCCCTGCAGCGCCCAACAACTGTATTTACATACACGTACGGTACGTATCGTAGGAATGCCTACTGAAACTGATTTTATGCCGTTTCTGGTGCCACTGGGGCGCAGTTAAAAAAATCCTTATTAGGTCGACACCAATATCCCCCCAAATTCATATCGCGTGTGTGCTTTCTACCCGCGTGCAGGTACTTTTTTCTCCATTTGTTATGTGTGCTCTTCTCCATTGTATTGGTTTTTGCAAAATAACAATATTCACCACTGCCAACAAAAGGGTAGTTTGTGCTGTGGTGAATTTTATATGTGTGTCTTCTTTTCATCTTGGCCTTCTTCGACCAACTTGACTCAGCACCGTAACTTTGCTTCATTGCGGTGTTACGTGTATCTTGTGTCAGACACACTACACAAGACTCGGTTTCCATTGTTGTTGTTATTATTATTATTATTATTTATATTGTACTCATTGTTACCTGACTAGTTTGTTGTGTGTGCGTGTGATTTTTCTGTTAACAATTTATTCGTATTTTGTGTTATAACCGAAAGTTTAAGTGTTTAATAGTTGTTAAGTCGCCGCTAGTAAAAAAAAAAGAAAAACCGATTTAACGTACCTTGCGGAATCACATATCGAAATAGGATACCCAAAATGTTTGATCGAAGCAACTCTATATATATTTATACAGTACTCTAGCTTAATGCACATAATATTTTTCTATTCCAATCTCGAACTCACACCAAAGTAAAATAAAAATAAAACTTAAACAATACAAAATAACAATAACGCTCTTGTGATTCGTCTCCTTTTAGTCCTTTCTACCATTCCAATTGGAATGACAATTAAACTTAAACTTAAATTAAGTGCATCTAGCGTAACATAACGAAGCAAATTTTATTCGCAACATCGTTTAGATTATAGAGTAAATAAAGTTTGAGAATGCTTTTTCAAAATCACACTCGGTTGTTGTGTGCATGGTGTTTGTGCCACTGCAGGTGATATAATATACACGCCATCGTGTCGCTATGTGTGTGCTCCTCGTCGTCGTCCTTGTCTCGACCTGCACATTGCAATGATTTTAAATAATTAATAATGAAGAGCGTGAGAGTGTGTCAGTAGTGAAAGCGAACGAACGCAAAAAAAAAAAACAAAAAAAAAACTCTTTAACAGCCGAACCAATGCAACACGAAAAATAACGGAGGACAGCAAATGCAGCAAACAAAGAAATAATATTGATTTTTAAGGATTATCAACACTCGTTTTTATTTTCTGTTAACTTAACTGATCTTATTTTTAATCCTAAAGTGGCTTAAATCGCGATATAACAAATAATCAAAGTGCATGCAAATACAAATATAAAATTATGGTAAATTCTTATATAATCGTAAAAGCGCAACAAATTTAAACCAAACTTATGTAACTGGCTTTGATTTTGGGTCCACACAAAGGGAAATATTTGGCGGCGGGAATTCTTCTTTTCCATGTCCCTACCTCGTGTTTCTGCAGAGATTTACTTCTGTATGGGAGCGTGAGAAACATCTATTCTATCCGATCAATATTTAGAAGCAAAAAAAAGAACACAACCCACCAGCAACAAAGCAAAAGCAAAAAAGGAAACTATCAAACGCCAACAGAGAGATGGTTATCTGAAATGTGACTTGGGGGTAAATAGTTTCTTTTCCCTATGTTGGGGTCACGGTGGCGTATACGTAACCTAAATGAGTTTATGCGAAACTTAGTTGTTGTTTTTTTTCCTACTGGTTTTTGGCCAAAATTTTGAGGCATTGTTGTGCCAGGAAACGAACTTGATTTATATTTGCCTCCTATGGACTAAAATTAACACTGCGAGTGGGCATGGGGCCGATGGCAGTCGGTCTGTGAGTTGGAGGGAATACAAAATGCTTGCGGAGAAGATTGTATTTGAATATAAAGTATGGAAGAGGTTCTGCTTTTTTCCTCCGCTTTGTTTTTTTTTTCTTTTGTTATTTTTTCCCTCCGGTAGGGGTTGGCTAAGAATTCGGAGCTAAATGGTTTCTGGGTACCGTTTTATCGTTCCCGTGAGGAAACTGTAGAGTCAGGATAACTGAAAATATGTCAAAACAGGTTTTATGACGGCATGTTGAAACGACGATGTATGCCCGGGTGCGAGTAGTAGATGTGTGTCTGTTTTTTTCTTTTTACTGACATAAGGTTGGTTTTGTTTTTTTGTTCTTCTGGTTAAATAATTAATGATGATATTCAATAAATTTCCCGACTGTTGTTTTGTATTGCTATTTTATTCACCGAAAATTGGGATAGAAAGTGAATTTATGAGGGAATTGTATTTGCAAGTTGAACGCAAGACAAGACGTTTGCTAACATTCCCTTCGTAAATAATTGATTAACTAAAAAAAACACACTTTTACGATTTTTTGAATTAATTTATGGGTAGGTACCTATACTTCTTTGAGGTGGCTTCAAATGTAATTGAAACGAAAGGCCAAAGGCCAGTTAAATGGTCTGAATCATTCAATTATTGATTTAAGGCAAACTATTTGGCACATGACCGAAAAAAGAGGTTGCACAATGGGCCTTCCTTGATATAGAGGGTGATTTTGATAACACCGGATATGAATCCATATCAAATGCTCTACTTCAAAGAAATGTAGATCATCCATCTATCAAATGGATCCAAGCGATGCTTGAAAGTCGGAAAATAACCGCATCATCAGGAAATACCTCGGCATCATTAAAAGCTGTAAAGGGCTGCCCGCAGGGAGGGGTACTTTCGCCCCTACTATGGTCTTTGGTAATCGATAATCTGGAAAAATTTTAAGCAATTCAGGCTTCAATGTAGTCGGATATACGGATGACTTGGTCATCATCATTAGGGGAAAAGTGGCAAACTAAGTGACAACACAAATGCAAAACGCCCTTAAGATAGTCTTAGGTTGGTGTTCTAAGAAACATCTTCCCATAAATCCCAGTAAGGCTCCCTTTACTAAGAGAAGAAATTTAAACTTACGACAAATCTCCATCAACGATTAAACTATTGAGTACCAAAAAGGCATAAAGTACGGATGGTTCCAAAATGGACTTAAGGGTCGGAGCCCGCATATTCGGACCAAACCAAAATATTTCAATACCAATGGGAAAAAGCCCACGCGTATTTCAAGCAGAGCTCCATGCCATTAAAGAATGCGCAAGCCTCATTTGCAAATCAGGTACAAAAGGCGCAAACATCCATATATTCACGGATAGTCAAGCAGCTATAAATGCCCTTGAACTACTTCAATACCCTCCAAACACTTTGCACGAGAAACAATACCAAAATATGGTGGCTTCCTGGCCACGAAGGAATTGAAGGAAACGAAAAAGCCGACGAACTGGCCAGAAGAGGTTCGGAAACACCTTTTACAGGACCTGAACCTTACTGTGCAATCTCTAAATCAGCGGCGAACCTTGCCATAAAAAGCTGGGAACACAACAAGTGTATTTCACATTGGGAAAGCATCCCAGGCCTAAGACAGGCCAAAAAAGTAATCAAACCTTTCAGAAATAATGCCTAAAAGATTCTAAATCTACGTAGGCATGATGTCAAAAATCTAGTTGGCTACCTAACAGGGCACCATGGTTTGCGATATCACCTAAATAAAATACATGTAGCCGACTCTTCGGAGTGTCGCCTATGTCTTGAAGAAGACGAAAGAAATGAGCATATTTTATGTGAATGCCCAGCCCTTTGTAATATTAGAAGGAACTTCTTTCTCAGGGAAATTATAAGCCCAGAAGAAGTAAAGACATCCTCTGCTGAAATCATCATCAGCTTCATTAGGAAAGTAGTAACTCTAATAGCGTAAATAAACCTTTTCTGATCCTATGGCACAATAGATCTACTCAGGTCGAAGTGCCTCTTTATCGCGTTGGCTAGTCAGAAATATAAAAAAAAATAAAAATTATGGAAACTAGTTATGAATAATATAAAGTTGTCATATGAACTTTTTTGTGAGAATAAACGTGAAATCAGAGCAAATATTTATATTTATTGCGCGGTCGTAATAACAAATTTTAGTCACGACTTATAATTTACGGAAGCTCAGTCGAAACTAAAAATGTTTATTGTTTCCAATAAAATAAGTAGCCTGTAGTTAAGGAGGGTTTTTCTTTCACAAATTTGATATATACGAGAACGAATTTATGTCAATGAAATTCACAACAAATTTGGAAGAGTAGCAGTCCCTCTTGGAAAAAAAAAATTACACAAATTCGCTAGTTCATATAATCGGGACTCTACTGTATTACATACTATGGACAAATGGTTGTCAGCAGATACGAAATAGTTTGTGTGCCCTATTAGCTCATCAATTTTGTCTGTCAATGCTACAGACTGGAAACTTCTGTCGCATTGCCAATAAATATAAAATCGAATGCCAAATATTGTGTCACCTCTAGAGGGGATTCACACAGCAGAAATGTCGCATCCTGTTCAGGGCTCTTTCTAGGTCATCCACAGAAACCTCAATTTATCGTTTGATGATCGGTTCAACGTTTACTAGGGGCGTTCCGATTCTCCGCCTAAATGGAACAGTGAATTCTACAGCATGACATATTGGCAATGAAGTTGGTTTTGCTTTGTGATCTTTTTTTTTAAAAAAATCTCTTCATTGAGGTACTTGTGAGACCTACTATCTATCTCTAAATAGAGCTTTTCGCTGTGATTTATGCAATATATTTCGCTTAGAGATTGTTCCGCCGGTTGCTCATGCATTGACGAATCTTGGTAAGAAAAAACGATTTCTTATGCTGCGACTTTAGGGCCATTTGTGATACCAAAAGGTGGCAAAGCGTACAATACCTTAACCAGTCGATGATTATAGGAAATTTTCGACGGAAATTGGGACTCATGTGCCAAGATTATGCCGGGATTGTCGGGGCAAATATGGAATACTCTATAGGTTTCGCTAAAATCAGCAAATCGTTCTATACCTCATTTCGCTAAAAATGACCAGCTCTTGAACCTTGGTGGTGGAGACTTCTGTAAAATACAGCACTACATCCATTCCCTAGTTAAAGCCTATTCCAATACAAGTCCAAAAGTTGGCAAAAAATGACTCTTGCTTATGCCGCAACCGAAGCTTTTGGGGCTTCATTTTAAAGGAGTGACTTTCAACTAAAGTGTAAGTTGCACCAGACGCCATTTCTTATTTATTTGAAGGTACCTCTTTCGGTGCCGCTTATGATGTACTGGAGAGTACCCAAGTAACAATTTGACTTCGGTAAAGTGCTATCGAAGCTATTTTACCTCCCGCAATATCAACTGCGTAAGGCCTAATGGAAACACATATAGCACACTTTAATGCAGGTACTTACTTTCTGAACAGCTTGTAGACCTTACTGAAAACACAACTTCTTCGTGTGAAAGGCAATTAACATCCACGGTAGGCTATTGCTTCGCAAAAGAAGCATCTCGCATTTATCAGCAGTAGGTTATTACTTTGGTAGGGCCCTACCGAAACTTTATGGAAGCTTTATAGAGGCTGAAAAATAAACAAGAAAAATATTTATGTTTTTTATTAAATTTTCTTATTTTTTTTATCTTATTAATAAATATTTTCAATGACTTTTTGCAATTTCCATTTAGTTTACATTTACGTACTCGTTATAATTTGCATTTTACATACATGCGTCGCACTGAGAATCGAACTTGGGTCCTACTGCGTAGTAGTCCAATACACTACCCCCTAGGCTAATTTGTCATAATGCTGTAGCAGTGGTTAATCTGAACGACTTGATACATTTTAGAGTTTCGTTAAGATTTGCAATAAACTCGCAGATTACTCGACCGAAGTTGTCAGCAAGACATTTAGTGTTACCCAATTTATTTATGAGCGAAAAGTGTTTATTTAAAATCACATAATTCACAATTTCGCGTTGACGCGAGCGTGCGTTGACAGATAGTGTAGAAACAAAGCGTTCATAAAATACAACTTTAGGCGTTGGATCGACTTTAGATCGTAAATATCGTAAAGTTCAACGCGACGCCTGAGTAGACCTACTCTCTACTCTCACGCGCGTTTGACGACTTTGAAATTTAGAATTGTTTGATTTGATGTCATGGGGTGTGCCGTTCTTAGTTGGAGTGGCACAGAATCACTAATGTTTACCACACACAAATTTTAAAAAGCAATATGATGTTTTTTTTTAATGCAAATTAATTAATTTAGTTAGTGACAATAACGAATACCTTTTTTTGTGGGGCTAATACTTATTTCTTCAGATTTTCTTGGATAAAAAAAAAATAAATCATTAGTTTTGTATCTTTGTTAAGGTTCTTCTTTACATTATTCTTATGAATGATTTTTTTTTATCGATTTTGGAGAATCCTTTTTTAATTCTTGCACAAAAATTACAGCTACAGACTTGAAATTTGAATTCTGCTGTCTATTTGTGTAGATTAGTTAAAACCAAACCGAACTTTTAATCTGTCATGCTTTACTCTCTCAACGCGCATTCGCTTCAAAGCAGCATTTCGTTTTACAAAATGTTTGCTCGTGCGCTTTGGTATTTAAAATCGTAAAGATTCCATAAAGCGTGTCAAAGCGCGCCGACGCACGCACGCGCTCAACGCGACATTGTGAATTCGGCATTACTGAAATATTTTTCACTGTGATAAAAGTGTTTTATTTTTTGTCATTTTTCCCCGATTCATTAATTGATGGTTTCTTTAGACAGCTTTGATTCATTTCATATGAAAATAATTTTTACCTCTATAAAGCCTCCAAGAGTAAGTGCTTCTGTACCGCTTCCAATCGCAAGCGGTTGACTGCGTGACAGTTCATTTCTTCTATAATGCCTTCGGACAGAAGCTCTAAAGAAGCTTCTAGGAAGCGTTTCGAACCGCAAGCCTTATCGAAGCAATTCACTTTCCACATATCTCCAAACACATTCATTCAGAAGTCTAATACGGATCTTGTCGAAACTTAATTTCATATCCCTCTATAAAGCCTTTGTTTATGCTTCGTAAAGGTCTTGCTGAAGTTATTATCGAAACAATTGCTTCGAAATCGACCAACTTCGGTTAACAAAGACTATAGAAGCTCTATCGAAGCTGTTGCCTACAGAAATTACAAATTTGAATCTTACCGAAGTCAAATTATTACGTGGGTGTTCCCTAGACTTCTTGAGCCAAGCTAGGCGTCTTTGCTTTCGAGAAATACCGATTTTTATACCCTTGGAAAATAAGCACCTAGAATATTTTTAACCGACAACTGATTGTTTGAAGTCGAGTATCCTTATCATTGAAGGATACATCCATAAGGCCTTTTTATTGACAGCTCAAGTGTTTTTTGTTTTGGTCATTTAAACTGCCGAACCTTACATAATATTCTCGTCTTAACTGAGGTGATGTGTAGCTTTCTCTCAAAGACACAATGATACAGCCTTTTGTACCGAACCAGACCAGTCGGACTGCTCATTTTTGCGAAAGAATCCATTTTCAGTTCAATGCCAAATCGCCGCATCATGCGTGTCACGGAAAGAATTTTAAGATCAAATCTAAAAAAAGCGCAGAATCACGAAAAGTTTGTCTAGTTCTAGAGCTTAGCTAAGGATTTACTTATTCACGACTTTTTATTCGCAATTCTAGAAATTGTGCGAAGTGAAGATATTGACCCTCAAAAGTCGTGAATCAACACTTTTCATTATCAATAATGCGATCAGACGAGAAATAAATATTGCCATAACCGATCGCAATTTGACACAAATAGTTATCAATTTAATATTACATGGATTGTAAATTGCAAAAAAAATTCGTAAATTAGCACTTTTCAGTTTTCCCTTAGAAAATTACAACCATTCAGTCTTGAATTGCAACTCAATAGTGTTGATTTGCGACATAACAGGGCTAGATTTACTACTTCAGAAGTTGAAATTTACAAATTTTCAATAAATTGCAACTTATTTTTATCATTTTGCAATTTACGATTCTTGAGTAGTGATTTGAGGTATCGCCATATTAAATTGAAAATGTTTTATCGTGAAATGAGAATAATTTATTCTCAACCTACAACTTATATCTTATGATTTAAAAATCAAAATGCATAGTTTTACTATTTAGGTTAATTTCAAATACATATTTATAGTCGCATTAATTATCCAAGAAAATCGTACGGCGCCAACGGGATTTGTCTGGGGTGGTTTTTCGATCTGTGCTGAAATTTAAAATACAAACAAAATATTAAGAAGAACTTGACATCGATACGAACCTTCACAATCCTTTTCGATTACGCATTTTAGAATCCATTCCAATTTATACTTCTTTCCTAATAGCGCGATGTACATTCTAAAAAAAATACAGATTTGTATACATACTTCGGCGTTTTTGGTATTTTATTTTTTATTCAATAGGAACTTACAAAATATATTCCAGAATACTTTATAATTAGAAGTACACAACCTATCAATACGAATTATTATAATTAAACAACTTTAACTTGACTGCTTTAAGCACAGATTGAATACCGACTGCCTGTCTCTGCACCGACACGCAATGTGCACAATGAAGATTTGGCTTCATGATTGCAGCTGTATAGCAATACCACATATTTACATACATCATACATATCCATAAAAAGAAAGGACTTAAAAGGATTTCGATAGGTACATGGACTATGAACTGTGCATAAAAACATTCTACATATTAGGTAGTTGATTCCACGGAAATAACAAAAAAATATTTTACGATTTCTCTACGTCAATTTATGATTTCAATTCACATGTGTTAAATTATTATAAGGTTTTATTGATGTTAGTAAATAATCAAACATATTTTGCAATTTCAGATTGTAAAGTGGTGTTTGAGAAATTGACCTATTGGAGTGGTAAATTGCGCCAAACAATCTCGCAAATCACTACAAATAAAAGATACTTCTAATCGTAAATTTCAACAAACGGAATTTTGTATTCTCCGCCGTTTTGAATGTCAAATTACGAATTTTTGTATCAATCCATGAAAACTTCGTTGTGATTTGCGAGAAATATAATAATTCGTAAATTGCAACTCAAAATTTTGCAATTGTTCCAATTCTTTCCGTGTAGGAGCTAAACGTTCACAAAACTATGTTTAAATTCGAAGCAGAAGCAGATTCCTTCACGGGATTTGCTCTAAACCTGTTAATACTGTTTGTATTGAAAACAGCAGTCCTTTGATTCCATAAACTCCACAATCAGCTTTAAAGCCGATTATCAAGTGACATTCCTTGGAGACCTAATCTGTCAACACGCAACGAATTGAGCGCGAATTAAAACACTTGGTTCTTACTTTTAAAATTAAACAATATTTATTTGGAACTATGTCCTTTATTATTGAAATACTTTTTACTAATTCTAAAAGGAGCTTAAGGCTACTATGTAGTTACAATAAGACTATCCATAAATTCATCATACAGTCGTATTTATATACTTTTCTTATCTATCTACAAGGAGACCCAAGCGTACAATCGTCTTGCTTGATAATGAAGAAGAGATAATATTCCAACATTGTATACAAACGATATTATCTCTTTTACATATGTTATCATTGTAGCGTTGTGTGCAAGACTGTACTAGAGACTAAAGATATCATTGAATACAAATAATGTTATCTTTTTTCTCAATATGTTTTGCTATGGATACTTAACTCCCCCCCTTGTTAAACGAAATCGTCCCGATTTTTCGACGCTATTTTTAACATCTCTCTTTCATAAGTTTTGTTATATGCGTCAATCTTTTTTTGTTTTTGACGATCTGTTATACATTGTATAGTTTTTATCATTACGTACGTAAATGCTAAAATAACAATCAGTGTTACAATTGTGTATATAGTTGATAATATCGGTTTTTCTTCAAAAGGAATAATTAGTTTTTTTAAAGTATCTATGTTATCGAATTTGTATATTGTATCTTCTTTAATTATTTGGTCGATGTAAGACTCTGAATTATGATTTCTTAATATAACTTCTTTAATTTGCTTATGCATGTTTTTGTATATTTTATCATCTAGATTTATAGTATTTTCATAAGTAACTAAGTTTATACCATTAATTGTTTGATTATTTAGCTTATGCTTACCGCTTAATAACATAACACCGGATTCAATTTCTAAGTCGTAATCGTATTCTTGTTTAATGTTGCATTTTGAAGTTATATTCTTTAAAAGTGGAATAAGACAATTTTCTTCTTCAAAGTTAATTTCACAAATGTTTTTACTTAGATGATTTTGACAATTTCTTGTTCTTAAATAAGTTTGGTTACATAAGGCAATTGTTTTATCTGTAATGATTTTTCCATGTTTTGAATTTAAGGGTGTTACTTTATACAATTTACATGATTTAATTAGAACTGGATATTTATATATTGTGATGAAGAATTCATCAGTTCTAGCTAATAATATTTTAGAGTACTCAAGTATATTTATTATGGGTACTTGAATTATTTCATGTTGAATAATATTTTTAATGTCATCTAAGTCTAGGCTTTCTGATAAATATTCATTATTTTTTGCTGCATTAATTGTTCTGGTCAATAATAATAATTGTTCGTACACTTGTTCTATTACTAAATGTTCTTTAAGGCTCTGACCTTCGAATTGTTGCAAAATTTGTTCGAATCTAGAATTTATAGTTTTTTGTTTATTATTGTTTTCTATGAGATTATTTATACTCGTTTCTATGTTAACTAAGTCATAATGGTCAGGATTACCAAACACATATTTGAAAGCTGTTCCTAAAAAGTTAATTGATCTAGTATGCCTAGTATGTTCTTGTAATTGGTCTGCTAAATTCTTAATTTTACTTAACCAAATTTTTTCTTCTTGTGTAGGTTGATAGTTACTAGTTACGATATTTACGTAAGGTTGAAATATCGAAGTCAGGTTGGTGGCATGTAACAAATAAGTTTGTTCTTTGAATAAATACACGTCATCTGTTTGCGTAAGTATAAACTTCTTGTTTAGTAACTCAGTTATTTGAACGTTTCCTTGCCCTTCTTGACTCTGTACAATTCCTAGTAATGTTAGGAATATTAATATTTTCGTCATCTAAAAAATGATAATTCTTTATGTTATCCTTGTGAATTTTTATTCCCTCTTTAGAGATTACAGTGTCTCCTTTATCTTCTTCTACTATTCTTGTTATGTATCTGGCGTTAGATTTCTTTCTAAGACCTGTGATTCTTACCATTATCTTATCTCCTTTTTTATATTCTCTGTGTCGAGTTCCTTTATTTAGACGTTCGATCACTTTTTTGGATGCTGAGTTTAGTTTATTTATTATAATTTCACTATTGCTATATTTATTTTGATTAAAGAAAATGTCTCTAGGTTTCAAACCGGTAACTGAGTGTATGGAATTATTTAATTCACGCACTGTTCTAAATATTTCTTCGATAAGTCTTGTTTTATTCTGAATTGTGAATATTCTAGACAGTTCAGTTATTGTACCGTTTACACGTTCTACCTGACCGTTCGCTGTCGATCTGTATACTGGAGTTTCTACTTTAGTTATGTTGTATTTCAAACACATTTGGTTCACCATTTCTGTTTTGAATCCCTTCTCGTTATCTGTCATGAGTCGTTCACATTTTGGGAAATAATTAGATAAGACCTCTTCCATAACGTCGTACAGTCTGTTTCGAGTTTCGATTTCCCGAAGGATTGTATATTTAGAATACTTATCTACTGTTACAAGGAAAGTATACTTGTCGTTGAAGTATATGTCCATATGAATGTGTGTTCCCACATGTGTTGGTATTTCTGAATTATTCAGGGGTTCTCTGATAGGTTTTCTTTCATATTTTCCAAATAGACATGCTATGCATTTTTTGTTGAAACTCTTTGCTTGTTTATTTAGATCGGGCCAGTAATATTTCTCTGAGATTTCTTGTATATTGTTACGTAACCCTCGGTGTGCTCTTTCGTGAGTTACCCTTACAAGTTTTAGTTGTTCCTCCAAATTTGTCACGTCTTGAAGTTTTCTTGGTGTGAATATAAATCTTACTAGTGGGAATTCTTTTTTTATGTTTTCACCATATTTGTATATGTTTTCAAATTTCGTATGCAAAGCTACAATCTTTTGGGGTTGTATAACTTCTTTCATCTGCCTTAGTAAAGAGTCTTTGTCCTTAAACTTTATTATGAGTCTTATTTTGTTACCAAAATAGATTTGTGTTTCGATATTATTTGTTATATCTTCAATAAGTTCGAACTGTGCAGTGTATGCATTAAAAGGCTGATTCACAGTTTTTATTATATCATTAGAAGAACTTTCAGCTGAATGTGCTGTTTCTATGGTAGAAGTATTTATGCGTTGACGTGATAATGCGTCAGCTACAAGATTTAGGTTTCCTGGTTTATAAACTAATTTTGCTCCAAAGTCTTCAATGATTCCCTTCCAACGTTTCAGCTTTGTGTTGGGATTTTTTTCTGATACCGAATATATAAGGCTCTGGTGATCGGTATATATGGTTAAGTCTGCTATACCATATATGTAGTTTCTGAGTTTTTGTAAGGACCATATGATCGCTAATAGCTCTTTCTCGTTTGTGCTATAGTTCTCTTCTGTCTTACTCAGTGTTCTTGACAAGAAGTGTATAGGTTGCTTATTCTGACTTAGTACGGCTCCAATAGCTATGTTGGATGCATCTGTAGTAAGCTCGAATGGTTTACTATAATCCGGTTGAAAAAGTTCGACTTGTTCTTTCAAATAATTTTTTAAAATTCTAATCGCTTCTAATGCTGAATCATTCAGATTTAACTTAATATTTTTACTTTGTTTTTTGTTTACTTTACCGTTATCTCCTCGTAAATATAATGTCAGGGGCTTGGCTATGCTTGCGTATCCTTTTATAAACTTACGATAGTAACCTGTAAGACCTAAAAATCCTCTCAAATCCTTTACCGTTTGTGGGACTGGAAAATTTTCTATAGCTGCTATTTTCTCAGGGTTCGTAGTGATTCTACCATGTCTGATTATGTGACCTAAGTATTCTACTTCTTCTTGAAAAAACTTACTTTTCTCATCAGATATTTTTAATGTGGCTTTATTGAGTACGTCGAATACTTGACTTATGTGCTGTATATGTTCTTCCTCAGATGAAGAATATATCAATACGTCATCAATGTAAACGTGTACGAATTTACCTACAAAGTCTCTCAAAATGTCGTCCACGCATCTCTGAAATATGCTTGGTGCATTTTTGAGCCCGAAAGGCATTCGTTTAAAATGATATTTTGCGCCATTTATAGCAAAAGCTGTTTTTTCTTTATCATCTGTTTTGATTTTAATTTGGTGGAAACCTGACTCCAAATCTAACGTTGTAAAGTACTTGGCTTTACCTAAATTTTGAATTGTCATGTTGACATCCGGAATGGGGTATCTGTCTGTTACAGTGTGAGCGTTAAGTTTTTGGAAATCAACAACCATGCGCCGTTTTGGTTTTCCTTTTTCGTCCAAACCTTTTTTAGGTACTGTCCATATGGGACTGTTATAAGGACTATGGCTTTTTTCTATTATATTGTCATGTAAGAGTTTCTGTATTTCTTTGTTTACGAATTCGTTATCTGCTATGGGATATGGATATTGTTTAACATAAACCGGATTATCATTGGTCGTCCTAATGCTTGCTTCTATAGTATCTGTAAAGGGTAACGGTCCTATGCTGTTATTAATCTTCATCAGTCTATCTATGTCTGCTTTATAAATATTATTTTCCCCAATTATGTAATTAATTTTCTGAATAGATTCGACACTGCTTATGGTAGTTAGAGTCATATTACTGAAATTTATTTCCGCGTTTAGAACTTTAAGTCCTTCATATCCTAATATCATATCAAAAGACTGAATATCCTCTAATTCAAAAAATGTTATATTTTTCTTTAATATCCTAACTACTTTCTTTGTATCTACCATAGAATAACCATGCATTGTTTTTATTTTTATAGGTTTAATTTTAATTTTTTCGCTAGAATCGCATTTTCTATTAATGTAATTATGGGTTGCACCAGTATCAATAAGAATTTTATAAATTTTCTTAGAAATAGTACTAGTTAAATTTAAGCAGGGCAACCCGTCTACTAGTTTAAATGATCTATTCTTATGTTATTATTTACCATACATTCCGTTTCATCTGCTTCTGCATATGTACTGCTGACATCGTCTCTGCGTTGTTGTCGGGAGTTATTTACTCTCTGCTGCTTGAAGTTCTGCTGATAAGATCGTTGCGGTCTGTTGTGTGTGTTGAAACTCCCGCTGTGTTCACGTTTCGCTGGTGGATTATATACATCGGGTTTGTATTGATTCCAATTTTGTCGCTGTGCATGTACAATTTGTCTCGAGTTTATCTCCATCGGCTGTGGTCCGTCATTTCTCTTGGAAGGGTTTAGGCGTGGTCCTTGATTGTGTTGCTGCATATTATCGTATTGCTTCTGGGGTTGATAATTCGTTGTTTGGCTCGAATAGTTTGGTCTTCTTTCGTTTCTGTGTTCATGTGGCATATTTTTGTGGTGCTTATCTTGAGTGAGATGTAAATGCCTGTGCACATTATCATGTTCTATTCTGCGAGCAATTGCGAATGCGTGTTCTAGATCATTTATTGTAGCTGAATATAATGATCCTCTTGTAAAGTTGTCACTCATACCATCAATGAATATACGAACTGCGTCGTCGTTAGCATTTTTAATTAGTCTGTCGATTATATTCGGCGGATCACCTGACATAGTGATTTTTGATATTATTAAATTGAGATTTTTATTTATCTCGTCGTGGTATTCAGACAGTGTGCTTCTTTTTTGCGTGATGGCTTTCATCATGTCTTGTAGCACGTATAGAGGTTCTTGATTAGAGTACGTATAATCTAATCTGTTACGTATCGCCTCAAAATTAAAAATTGTGTTATAATTAGTTAACACATTCGCGGCTGCTCCCTGTATTTTACTTTTCACTATAGTCAATGCTGCTGCGTACTTACTGTGTGTTTTGAGGTTTTTAATGCTGTCCATTAATCTGGATGCTTCTTCGCGCCACGACCGATAATTTGATTGATCGCCGTTGAAAATAGGTAGGCTTTTAAATGCGTCTAACTGTATTTCACTACCATCTGTATATGTGGTTCTTATTTCCTCTAGCACAGGTATGTTTGGTACTATGCCTAATCCAGATTTTACTTCATTTAGTTTTGTTTCTAAATTAGTGTTTATTTGATTTTGGTTAGTTATTATTGCTGCTAACCTTGCATTCTCTGTGCGTGTGTGCTCTAGGGTTTGTGTTACTGTGTTGCACCTGGTTTCTAAAGCTTCTAATCTTGCCATTAATACTGCGAGTTGTTCCATTTTGAACTCGTGTCTGTTGTCGTCGAATTTGTGTGTTTTTTTTTTTTTCCACATATACACTTTCACTGAATTGCTTTGCTGCTTCGTACGAAGGAGCTATATTTGTACCTGCTATGCTAGGTAATTCTTGTAACCGGTAACGCGAGTGTTCTGTTTATACTAGATTTCACTACTTGTTCCCGAGGTCCGCTCGATTGAAGTTAAAAAGTATATTTAACCTCCTGGCAGGATCGCCAATTAAAACACTTGGTTCTTACTTTTAAAATTAAACAATATTTATTTGGAACTATGTCCTTTATTATTGAAATACTTTTTACTAATTCTAAAAGGAGCTTAAGGCTACTATGTAGTTACAATAAGACTATCCATAAATTCATCATACAGTCGTATTTATATACTTTTCTTATCTATCTACAAGGAGACCCAAGCGTACAATCGTCTTGCTTGATAATGAAGAAGAGATAATATTCCAACATTGTATACAAACGATATTATCTCTTTTACATATGTTATCATTGTAGCGTTGTGTGCAAGACTGTACTAGAGACTAAAGATATCATTGAATACAAATAATGTTATCTTTTTTCTCAATATGTTTTGCTATGGATACTTAACTCGCGCCACTAAGACAGTTTTATACGTGTAATCATTAGGGAAATCGAAATTGCCTGACATCGGACTCCTATTTCGTACAGAGTCTGGTTATCGACCCGCCTCTATCTCCCCGATACTTTGCCACATGTTCTACGAATGCAAACCAATTCCCACTCATGTGTTTGCCGTTGTATTGATTGAAAAACTTTTATTCGAGCACATTTCTGTTAGCTACAGTTCCACTTTTCAAATTTCCCTTTCATATGACATGAAAACTGCGACCATCCACATCAGTATTGACCTTTCTTCTGCCCCATCTACACTCGGGGCTTTTATTAAACTGCAGCATTGTGAGGTGCGTACCTTTAACGGACTTGACCAAATTTGTTCCATTCAATGAGCTGGCAAATTTGCATACGAAATTTCCCAAGTGAACATGATGTTTTTGGACATCCAACGTACATTGGGTTCTAAAACAATCTTCTGAGCATGAACCGCCATATGGGGTTGAGTGGGATATTCGATGTCAAACTCTGAAAGAGCTCTATCCAGCCGCAGCAGTTGTGTGCCGTCGGTAACGGTCATTTGAGGGAAAACACTTTAATGACAAAAATGCTAAAACACACAAACTCACCCACACAAACACAGCCATAGACTCTTAATGTCGTGTGCGATATAGAATGCATAAACATCATTTATGAATTATGAGACCGTGTTCTAAATTGTTGATGTCCTGAAACGTTGAAGGTCGCCTCGGAACTAGTGGAATTTGTTGCCGTATTTACCAGTCCGCCAACGAGCTTAGCAATTAACGTCAAACTAGGTTACGGTGTTTTCGAAATGCTTTCAAAAATCACGAAAACAAATGAAGAGATACTTACATGTGGAAAATGTTTCCATTTTAACGAGTGCGACGCGATGGAACGAAGGATGTGTACGGAGCAACACTTAACACTGCCAGTGGTTATAGAAATGGATAGCAGTTGGTAGTTTGTGTGATGGATAAAGATAAATGTTTGCGGGATGCGCTCATCTAAAGGGAGTCTTGGAAAATCCAATGAAAAGGTTCAACTAAGTACCATGGATGCCTGAGTTGGGGGATTCACATTTTTCAATTTCATGGCATGGTTGAGAAATCGCTTTCTCAAATTCAATTTGAATTTTTAATCAAATTCTTGGGGAAGGTGTGATGCAGCAGCACTTCTCTCCTCATCATGATAAAAGTAAAAGTAATTTGGGGGCGTTTTTGACACCACCAATCGACGATGGAAAGCGATAACGGTGTGTGGAACAGCTGGCGGAAATTGCAACTCATTATCCAGAGGTTATAATATCAGCACCCAAGGTTTTTGATGATGATGCGACATCAGTGGTAGATGTGGATATGTTTATATGTCAGCTTGTAGGCACAGCAGGCTGAGAATCTGACAGAGGATTACATACAAGCGATGGAACTGGTCATATGGATTGGGTTTGTAGAGGCTGCAAAAAAGGACAGGTTGCGGTTTGTATTCCGCTAGTTCCAGACCTGTTCAGAGTCACTTTTTTAAGGCATTTGGCAGTGTTTGACAGTTCATCATAGTATTACAACTTAGAATCCTGGAATTTTATTTGGCCCTTCTACCATATCGTAGAGGAGAGCTGTGTCTTAAAATCGTTTTCAATTAATCACAGTACGCAGTCTTTCACTCGGGCTGTTCTTACCCTTCTCAAAATCTTGCGCCAACTATCCGAACGCATTTTTCCTACCGCCTTGCTTCATCCTGTCCATCAGATTTCAGATATGGCCTCGGGTTTATTGAATATTAGCTAACCCAGCGAACTTCGTACCGCCTAAAATTGATTAATTTATTAACATCCCTTTAAAAGTTGAACCTCTCTATTGAACGAATGAAACTCCCTTGGAATTAAATTGAGTTCAATGCATAGAAACGACTTCATAGATTTCCGGGTCGGCTTCTTTTCTTTTTTTCTTCTTTTTTTCCACTCTAATGATTGAATAGAGTTGGTCCGGTCAGATTTTCTCAATCAACCAAATCAACCAAAGCAGAATGTGGGCAATCGTCAATCCTCGCTTCTGCCATTCGACCGAGTACATCCAGAAACGCGATTGTCCAAAAACATTCATGGATTTCTTCGTTAACCCATGATCGCTATTAGGTTTTCTTTGAAAAATAATGCGCTGATGTAATGTTGGGTGCTCGAAGAAGCCCGGCAAGTAAGTATCAACGTTCGGATAATATTTTTCACTTCACTTTCGATATAGGTGCTATAAAATAATGAATATCAGTAGTTGCGACTTGTGAACGCGGTGTTTCAGTGGTTAGTATCCTGGACTACTTGAGTGTACGGCCTACGCCCACATATGCCACATGCCACATCACATATTCTTAAATGCTTGCGATTTGCGCCCACCACCCCAAAGCTGAGCAAGAACGGAACTATCGGGTTAACCATAGCCATCCACAAAACTTCACTGAAATTGGTTGAGCGGTTTTGGAGATCGACAACAGCGCCACCCAAAGGGTCCAAAACTATACTATCTTCCTAGGTTAATTTTTTCACACACGCACAACACACATATATACGTTTTCCGATTTCAACCAAACTTTACAAAAACCATAGAATATGGACCAATTGCAAAGATGTGCCAAAGTTTGGTTAAAATCTGTAAATGCGTTAACGCGTGAATCGGCGACAAACGAACACAATTTTAAGTCTCAATTTTTATATAAAGGGTGATTTTTTAAGAGGTTTAGAACTTTTTTAAAAAAAAAAACACAAAAAATTCGAAAAAATGAATGAAATATTTATTTGAATGCATGGATGTTGGCTTCCAGTGCGTCAATCGAAGCGGGCTTGTCCCTATACACATTAGCCTTGGCATACCCCCACAAAAAATAATCTAATGGTGTCAAATCGCACGATCTAGGCGGCCAATTGACCGGCCCGAAACGTGAAATTAACTGTTCACCAAACTCGCCTCGCAATTGCGCCATTGTTTCGCGTGCTGTGTGGCATGTGGCACCGTCTTGTTGAAACCACATATCATGCAAGTCAAGAACTTCCATTTCGGGCAAAAAAAAGTTTGTTATCATCGCTCGGTAGCGTTCACCATTGACAGTAACGCTGCGATTCGCATCATCTTTAAAGAAATATGGCCCAATAATGCCGCCGGCCCATAAACCGCACCAAACAGTGGCTTTTTCGGGATGCATTGGTAGCTGTTGCAATGCTTCTGGCTGATCTTCACTCCAAATGCGGCAATTTTGCTTATTTACGTACCCATTCAACCAAAAATGAGCCTCATCGCTGAACACAATTTTTCGATAAAAAAGCGGATCCTCGGCCAGCTTTCCAAGAGCCCATTCACCAAAACTTCGGCGTTGTGGTAGGTCGGCTGGCTTTAGTTCTTGCACCAGCTGTATCTTAAAAGGCTTTACGCCCAAATCCTTCCGCAAAATTTTCCACGTAGTGCTGTAACAAAGGCCTAACTGCTGGGAACGGCGCCGAATCGACATTTCGCGGTCTTCTGTCACACTAGCTGATACGGCCGCAATATTTTCTTCACTACGCACAGTACGTAAACGTGTTGGTGGTTTAATGTCCAACAAAGTAAATTTGGTGCGAAATTTGGTCACAATCTTCCGAATAGACTGCTCAAAAGGTCGAGAATGCCGATCATAAAATGGAAGCAGCGCGCGATGAACATTTCGAACCGAGCACGAATTTTGATAGTAAAATTCAATAATTTGCAAGCGATGTTCATTTGTAAGACGATCCATGGTTAAATTGCAAACCAAACTGAAGCTGTTTGACAGTGACACAAGGTACTAAACACACGTCAGCTGTCAAAACCAGTGTTGCCAAAACCAAACCAGCTAAAAAATCACCCTTTATATAGATGTGTGTATTTGACTCTCTTTTCTGTCCTCTCGCAATCCCATTCACTTCACATATCACATTCACATTATCTTATCTGTTATCTCACTCGATCTCGATTCTCGATCCCTTTCACCGTCCCACTCACTCGCACTCCATCGCCATCCATAGTGGCCGTGGCCAGGCCAGTGGTTGTTTTGATATTGGAATGCAAATATTGTATTGCATGTGTATAACAGAACAGAGTATATCCATTAATGAGTAGGGACACTCTCCACGTGTTTCTTATCAGTTTACAATTTGCAGTACACATACACGAGAAATAGACGGCACTAAAAGTGCTCTAGTAAAAGAGGGATGGAAGAGTAGTTGAACTAGTCTAAAATGTGGTACAGGGTGTCACGTAAAAAAAAAGCAAAATCTATTTGTAATATTTATTATATTACATTTTGTATCTCTAATATATATTCACATGTGTGCTACACTTAAATATTTTTGTTTGTTGGTACATTTTTTGTTATTTTCATTGAACTGTTTTAGAATAAAGTAAACCCGTACTCGGACGTAAAATTTGATAAGAAATTCCTTATTTTGATTTTTGCAACAATTGTAATGAAATTCATTTTTCAAAAAGTTAAAAATATTCCCCTCAAAATTATTTAGGTAGTACATATTTGGAAAACAAGAAATAAATTTTTGTTCAAGATTCTCTAACGAGTCTAAAAATGCTTGATTGGGCCGTGTCAATTTCGCATCTTTATGTTCCTTAAAATCTGTAAAAAGGGAGGAAACGTTTAGTTGCGGACTCAATTTTAACTCACACTTGTGGTTTAGGCGGTATTTTTTTAAAATATAACCTGCGAAATAGTAGAATGCATTATCGATACCAAAGTTCACAGTTTTAAAGGGTGATTTTTTAGCTGGTTTGGTTTTGGCAACACTGCTTTTGACAGCTGACGTGTGTTTAGTACCTTGTGTCACTGTCAAACAGCTTCAGTTTGGTTTGCAATTTAACCATGGATCGTCTTACAAATGAACAACGCTTGCAAATTATTGAATTTTACTATCAAAATTCGTGCTCGGTTCGAAATGTTCATCGCGCGCTGCTTCCATTTTATGATCGGCATTCTCGACCTTCTGAGCAGTCTATTCGGAAGATTGTGACCAAATTTCGCACCAAATTTACTTTGTTGGACATTAAACCACCAACACGTTTACGTACTGTGCGTAGTGAAGAAAATATTGCGGCCGTATCAGCTAGTGTGACAGAAGACCGCGAAATGTCGATTCGGCGCCGTTCCCAGCAGTTAGGCCTTTGTTACAGCACTACGTGGAAAATTTTGCGGAAGGATTTGGGCGTAAAGCCTTTTAAGATACAGCTGGTGCAAGAACTAAAGCCAGCCGACCTACCACAACGCCGAATTTTTGGTGAATGGGCTCTTGGAAAGCTGGCCGAGGATCCGCTTTTTTATCCAAAAATTGTGTTCAGCGATGAGGCTCATTTTTGGTTGAATGGGTACGTAAATAAGCAAAATTGCCGCATTTGGAGTGAAGATCAGCCAGAAGCATTGCAACAGCTACCAATGCATCCCGAAAAAGCCACTGTTTGGTGCGGTTTATGGGCCGGCGGCATTATTGGGCCATATTTCTTCAAAGATGATGCGAATCGCAGCGTTACTGTCAATGGTGAACGCTACCGAGCGATGATAACAAACTTTTTTTTGCCCGAAATGGAAGTTCTTGACTTGCATGATATGTGGTTTCAACAAGACGGTGCCACATGCCACACAGCACGCGAAACAATGGCGCAATTGCGAGGCGAGTTTGGTGAACAGTTAATTTCACGTTTCGGGCCGGTCAATTGGCCGCCTAGATCGTGCGATTTGACACCATTAGATTATTTTTTGTGGGGGTATGCCAAGGCTAATGTGTATAGGGACAAGCCCGCTTCGATTGTCGCACTGGAAGCCAACATCCATGCATTCATTCGTGAGATACCGGCCGATATGTGTGAAAGAGTATGCCAAAATTGGACTCAGCGGATGGGCTACCTGAGACGCAGCCGCGGTCAACATTTGCATGAAATTATCTTTAAACATTAAATTGCAAGGTTCAAACTATCGATTCAAATAAATATTTCATTCATTTTTTCGAATTTTTTGTGTTTTTTTTTTAAAAAAAGTTCTAAACCTCTTAAAAAATCACCCTTTATAATCAGGTTCAGTTTTGAAAGCGTAAACCAAATTATCCTTATTTTGTTTTTGTGGTTCCATCTGCACAGTTTCCATGGGTAATATCTTCCATATAATTTGCCGAAAAAGATCTTTTAAATGAACAAATGAATTGAAATGGAGACAGCAACTTGTTATTTCCCCCTCGGTTACGTAAAACAGCAAAGGTGTTTTCCAATCAATCTTGATTAAGATTTCTTGTTAAAAGAAACTTAATACCGTCTTCTTTTATTTCTGTAAAAATGCCAATTAAGGCATTTATATTCTGTTGCCATCCTTTTATAAAATGCATTTTTTTAGTTACATTTCTAGCATTTTCATGAAAAGTCATATTTTCAAAAAATAAATTCATTTCTTGCAAAAAAGTAATTTGTTACGGGTTTGCGAAAAATGGCCTTCTGAATTTTTTGGATTCTCGAAATTTAGATGAATTGAAAATATCAAATATCTTATCTATTTTGTCAATAACTTCATAATTTCAGCGGTATTAATAGCTGTTGAAGATACAGCACCGTGACTAGCTAGAGTATAAATACCAGCTGCAACTGTAGCACTTATCGTTTGAGCAGCAAGCCTCACCCTCATCTTTTGGAAATTGTTGGGAAAAATGTGCTCATCTGTCAATTTGGGAGCCATTCGAAATGAATTATTTTTCTCCCATAAATAAAAATTCACAACGTCTTTCCAATTTGCATTTTTGTTATTAACAGCAATATCGTACTTCATGAAATTTCGCCAGAATGATTTTAAAAGATGAGGGCTATCGAACATATAAAATATTTTAGTATTTTCTACATAAAAAAATGGCTTTTCAAAGGGAATGCCAAGGAGTCTATTTAGACCAATGAAAGTTCCACCTTGATCTGAGATTACAAGCCTCGGCTTCATATTCGCTTCAATTAATTGTCAAATGCATGTAAATAAAATTTCTTTTAATGTCCTAGCTGGGCAGGCGGAATTAACAAAATAATACCCGAGCAACTGCTTGTAACGATGGGTGATACCTGATACCCCTAACCATTACAACAATGGCATAGTTTGCAGCAAGTGCAGTTTTCTTTTGTCCATCGTCTTCTAATCCTACAATTTCTCCACTATTTCTATTGAAATAAAGATGAGTTTTCAGAGAAATTTCATCTAGACATATAACACAATTCTGGGCAACTTCTGGAAGAATCTGTAATTTAAGTTTCAAAGCGTTAAATAAAGTCTTATGGAATCCAGGACCAGAAGGCCAATTTTTTGTAAGCCTAGTTAATGTTTTCTTGGATGGTAGATTTAAATTACGTTCTAAAAAGTAATACGAATTTGGCGCTATGAAATATATGCTTAAACAGAATTTTTTAAATTCGTTCGAGTACCTCCATCCCCTACGTTTTCTTTTAAAGTTTTTGATTTGATTCTCAACAATGGTCGCTAATTCCTTAGGTAAAATAATTCTTGTTTTTTCTAAATATACTTTTTCGGAATACTTTTCTTTTTTTAGAGTTTCAATTTCCTTTTTTAAATTTTCACACTTTTTTTTCAAATGAAATACCTGTTCACTTTCCGCAAAAGACGTCTGCGTCGATTTATGACCTTTCGGTGATGTTTCTACGATAACGTCAGTAACCCCTTTCGCTTCAAAACCTTCACTAAGAGGTTCATCCTCTGCTTCTACTGGAGTATTGATCGATTCATTATTTTGAATATCACCTGTTTCCGCTTCTTCTGCCACTTCTGCTTAAACTCTCCTTCATTTGGGCATTTTCATTAAGAGGAACATGTTCAAACCCGTCTGTTTCGTTAGACGTGACTGATTGATCAATATTACCTAAGAAAATATAATTCATCAATTTTATGTCATTTTACACTCAGTGTTCGTTATTACCTTCTGTTATATTGGAAATATTTTTCAAAATTTCCAAATTAGGTGTTGCCGACCGTTTTATGCGCATCATTGACTTGGCATACATGTCTTTCGAGAAATGTCTTTCGCAGATCCTAGAATCCCTCGAAAATTGTTCATGTATTAAGTGTTGTTTGTTTATGCAGTTCAACCACTTTGCTTTTCCAAAAAAAAAATTAAGAAATACAACACAGATTTATATTCGTTCTTGCCCGATCTATAATTTATATTGCTTACCTCTCACTATTATCCGGTATTTTGAAATATTTAACTCCAACATTTTCTTTCTCCTCTCGCCCACATGCTAAACAGTTAAAATAATGTTTTCCCATTATTTTATTTAGAGTTTTTAAACTATGCAAACTTGCACTTCAAATTCACTATTTCACTACTTTTAATTGTTTGCCACACGCACAGACACGGAACACCCTTTCTTTCGTCAATTGATGATAATGAACGACTGATAACAATCCAATTCCGGCCCGCCTTTAAAAATACGTGCGAAAAAAATGTAAACAATCCCCTCTACAGCCAACCTAAGTAATTAGTATGACCATCTGCTATGAAATATATTACCTAAAAAGTGCTGGCAATAAAACTTAAAATCATAAAAAATGGTTATTAACGAAGTTGTAGCAACGCAAAAGGGTGGAATTTCGTGATATAGAATGAAACATTTATTTTTCATGTCCATAACAAAGACCATTTAATCAATAACCAATAGCAAAAAATAAAAATATTACCAATTCTACTAAAGCAAAGCTGGTTTCCTGATCATATTAATTCATACCTGCATGGTTGAGAGAGAATACTAATTTACTGACAGTCATTCCGGCCCGCCTTTAAAAATGCTTTATGAAAAAACCCACAATCGTTCGTCGTACGCAGCAAGCCCCATGTAGTGGTTCAGGTAAAAAGTGCTGTGTGCCCTTTTCTTCTCAAGCAGTCGTTGTATTCAGGTAAAAAGGATTCTTTCGACCTGCTTCCACTTATTGTACGATTTTTTCTGCATTTTGCTTTAGGTAGTAGCAAATGCATATATAGAGAGAGTGTCCCTACTCATTAATGGATATACTCTGGTGTATAATCTACATCTACCCAGCTGAAAAAAAAATCACTCCGCAAAACCTTAAACGCATGAGCACTTGAGCAGACCAAATCCATTCGACTCCAGTTCCGATTCCGAGTATTTATATGAAAAAAAAACTCGCCCGCTCTCTCAAAAAATACGAATATACCTTGAAAGAAAACTAAAAAGAAACCACCAGAGATCGATTTGAAAATCTTGGTCAATTAACAAATCCATGAAAAAGGCATTTCGCAAAGGATTTAGTGGAACTAATTCAATTCAAATAGAAGAAGGAGAAGTTCACTTTTTTTGTGTTCAAAGTCTAATTATTGAATTTCTTGAACTTCCACAATCAATATCAAATATTTTTAAATGCACGAACATGCTCCTCAGAAGAAGCTAATAAATAAAAAAAAAATTCAAAGTCCGTTCACTAGTTTGTTGTGTAGCTTCCTACAAAAAAATATTCACTTTATTTTTTATTGTTAGGGATACTGGGTCGGCATTCTGTAAAGCAAAACGTTCAAACGTTTTCGTTTGCACGAATGATTTGCCCTATGTTACACAAGCAAATTTCTTCAGGCACTGGCTTGTTTTTTAAAACTAAGTTTGGGATGCTAAAAATATCCTTTCTATTGAAGCCTTTGGATATCCTTATATTAATTTTGGTCTCTCAAGATATGGGAAAAAATCAAGCTGTAAGATTACATCCTTTCGATGGTTGGTTGGTTGGTTGGTTGGTTTAAGTGGCTGTATTCCCGTCTACTGACGAGGGAAAAACACAAGTAACGCATTGAGCGCCGTTTTGAGACCACAAACTAACGGAACCAGAAGATAAAAAGGGGGGAAGGAAGTTAAAGGAGCTCAAAACCAGCCTGTGGAGTTGAGAAATTTGATGATTTTATTAAAATGGATACCTACTTTGGATAGCCGAAAGGTCATCATAAAAGGGATGACCTAGTGCACTGAGTCTGGTTTTTGCTAGTGCCGGACACTCATAGAGAAGATGAAACATTGTTTCACTCTTGTTTGTGGCAGTGCAGCTACGGCAGTGGGTGTTATGAGGGATGCCAAGCTTGGCCGCGTGAGTTCCTAAGGGCCATTGACCCGTACTAATTGCCGTTAGTCGGGCGACATCTACACGCTTTCTAGATAAAAGGTTGTTAGTTCTGGCATCATCGTAGGTTGGCCATATCTTTCTTGAAATGATACAGCTCGTCAGATTCACCCATCTCGTCTCCGCCCTTGAGGAGAAGTACAGGAAGATTTCTCTCTTAACGTATCCCAGCGGAGGGAAGACTTCCTCCGCCTGCGACACGCACAGAGCAGAGCCACATCTGGCAAGTTCATCGGCTTTTTCATTCCCGTCTATGTTCCTATGACCGGGAACCCAGACGAGGGTGATTTCACATGGATAGAAAGCCCTGGTCAATGTCTCCCTGCAATCCACAACAAGTTTTGACGTTGATTTAGTAGAACCGACAGCCTTAATAGCGGCCTGGCTGTCGACGAAGATGCCTCTTTTTTTTCTGAGTGTAGTTATGTTAAGGAGCAGTCTACACGCCTCCTTGATTGCGAGTACTTCCGCTTGAAAGACGCTGGCTGCGTTGGGGAGGCGGAAGGATGTGGAGATGTCTAACTCTGCTGAGAAAATGATCAACCTTCGATGAATGCTGTGGTTCGTGTTCGGGCGTTTCCAATCTGTTAAAACTTTAAACTCAATGCTAATGATGCTATAATCTTAGACACTCAACAAGATGTTGAGAAATACACAAAAACGTGTCAGTTTAACCCACTTTATCACAAATGATTGCTAAATGATTTCATTGGGCATTTGTCTGCATAAAACAGAAAGAAAATGGCCTCAAATCAATCAATCAAAATGCAATTTTCATGCAGTTGAGCAGCAGTCCTACATACAGTTCGAATATTGTCGACTTTCGTAGAGAGTATGAAGAGATAATCTTTTGAGTCCCATCTTATTCGCACTACTTCTTTATGAAATAAACCGTTTCTATCACATTCGACTGTCTCTTAGATTTACCTAAAATAGTTTTTCGTCAAATACAAAAAACCAAAAGTAGCCGAATAATGAGTTTTTGTGACTTGGAAACCTCAGTTATGATTGCAGTCTCAGTCAAAGTAATGCGAGTATAAAAATACATATAGCCCCGCCTTGTTATGGACTAAATTCAGACCTTACCTTTTATCTACTTACTAACTTACCTGGAGACCTACTGACCTAAATACCAATTTTTCTACTTACCTACTTACTAACTAACTTATTTGTAGGCGCAGTGGCTTTGTGGTTAGTGTGTTGGACTATCCGAGAATATAACTGTCATAAACGAGTTGCTCAAACCAGCCGTTCGGGACGACATAAAGTTGTAGGTCCCTTCCATTCCCAAAAATTCCCAAAAATGAAAAACTCACACAAAACGAATGGTTGTGAGAAGCTAGGCCTAGGGTCCCTACGGACCTGTTGCGACAGCTTGATTTATTTAACTTACTTTTTTTCTACTTACCTGCTTACCTACTTACCTACCTACTTACCTAACCGACCTACCGAAACACTGACTTAATTACTTACTAACTTACGTATTTACTTACTTACTTACTTACCTATTTACCTACTTACCTACTTACCTACTTACCTACTTACATTTACTTTTTTTCTAGTCATGTGAGACCTTTTTAATCTTGTCACCACATTCTCCCTAACACTTTAAACACCGTCTTTGCCACAACGGTAAACGGTAAACATGGCGAAATGTTATTAGTTTCGCAGATTTCCCCCAAAAATTAATGACGCACAACCTTCAACCAATGCGTTACAAATGTGGATCATATCCTACGTACACAGCTATTGGGAGGCTAGGAAAAATTAAAACATAAAGCGACACACTGCTGTTCCTTGTTAAGCTTAATTCACTTTGTGTGCGGAATTTCAGTGATTCGTCCGCGGGGCTAATAGATGGTTGACATGCTCCGAAGAACGGAATATCGATGATATCCGCAACATGACAATTTTTTCCCTTTGCCAGAGATACACTTATCTGATGGTATGCACGCCCGAGGAAGGGATTCACACTTTCGCATAAAAGGGATTCTTTTACGCCTAGGGACTGCGCTGTGTGCGGTATTTTTGATGTGTTTCCTCGCTTGGAATGCGAAAACCCGTTTATGGTGAATCAATGTCATAACGCAGTGTTATGTAATTTCAACCTTTGCGGTTGATATTCGTGTCAATAGACGGCAGCAAGTCGTATAGCAGTTCGAATTTCGATTCGATTTCTCAGCGACTGTGAATACGTAACATAAACAAATTTTATTCTATTTATGGAAGTAAGAGGCACCTTCAATCGCATTCGTTTGCTGTGCACGCCTTTAATTGTTTTTTTTTTTTTTATTTAAGCGTTATGTGTTTAGATTCGCAATAGGTATGTCTTTTAGACGGCAAGTGGAAAAACTAAAAAATCATTCAGCAATTTTATTCCGAAAAGTGTGAAGGTCAAAATATATGTTGAGCACCACAGGGAGGTTGTACGAAATTAAATTCCGAATAGGGTCAGTCACTTATATGCTATTCATAGGTTATAGCAGGGATGTGGACTTATACACCATTATTATTATTATTATAAGCTTTTATTTACTATAAGGATTACAAAATGTTTCATCACATATTTAGATGCATGTTTCTTTTCTATTATTACATTGTTATTACAAGTAAAGGTCCGCCAAATAACTTTCTTTTTTTTTGAAAATGCTATAAAAAAAAACTACTGAATATTTTCTCAAATTTCTTTTTTTATTTGAAAGTAAAGGGTGATTTTTTAAGAGGTTTAGAACTTTTTTAAAAAAAAAAACACAAAAAATTCGAAAAAATGAATGAAATATTTATTTGAATCGATAGTTTGAACCTTGCAATTTAATGTTTAAAGATAATTTCATGCAAATGTTGACCGCGGCTGCGTCTCAGGTAGCCCATCCGCTGAGTCCAATTTTGGCATACTCTTTCACACATATCGGCCGGTATCTCACGAATGAATGCATGGATGTTGGCTTCCAGTGCGACAATCGAAGCGGGCTTGTCCCTATACACATTAGCCTTGGCATACCCCCACAAAAAATAATCTAATGGTGTCAAATCGCACGATCTAGGCGGCCAATTGACCGGCCCGAAACGTGAAATTAACTGTTCACCAAACTCGCCTCGCAATTGCGCCATTGTTTCGCGTGCTGTGTGGCATGTGGCACCGTCTTGTTGAAACCACATATCATGCAAGTCAAGAACTTCCATTTCGGGCAAAAAAAAGTTTGTTATCATCGCTCGGTAGCGTTCACCATTGACAGTAACGCTGCGATTCGCATCATCTTTAAAGAAATATGGCCCAATAATGCCGCCGGCCCATAAACCGCACCAAACAGTGGCTTTTTCGGGATGCATTGGTAGCTGTTGCAATGCTTCTGGCTGATCTTCACTCCAAATGCGGCAATTTTGCTTATTTACGTACCCATTCAACCAAAAATGAGCCTCATCGCTGAACACAATTTTTCGATAAAAAAGCGGATCCTCGGCCAGCTTTCCAAGAGCCCATTCACCAAAAATTCGGCGTTGTGGTAGGTCGGCTGGCTTTAGTTCTTGCACCAGCTGTATCTTAAAAGGCTTTACGCCCAAGTCCTTCCGCAAAATTTTCCACGTAGTGCTGTAACAAAGGCCTAACTGCTGGGAACGGCGCCGAATCGACATTTCGCGGTCTTCTGTCACACTAGCTGATACGGCCGCAATATTTTCTTCACTACGCACAGTACGTAAACGTGTTGGTGGTTTAATGTCCAACAAAGTAAATTTGGTGCGAAATTTGGTCACAATCTTCCGAATAGACTGCTCAGAAGGTCGAGAATGCCGATCATAAAATGGAAGCAGCGCGCGATGAACATTTCGAACCGAGCACGAATTTTGATAGTAAAATTCAATAATTTGCAAGCGTTGTTCATTTGTAAGACGATCCATGGTTAAATTGCAAACCAAACTGAAGCTGTTTGACAGTGACACAAGGTACTAAACACACGTCAGCTGTCAAAAGCAGTGTTGCCAAAACCAAACCAGCTAAAAAATCACCCTTTAAAACTGTGAACTTTGGTATCGATAATGCATTCTACTATTTCGCAGGTTATATTTTAAAAAAATACCGCCTAAACCACAAGTGTGAGTTAAAATTGAGTCCGCAACTAAACGTTTCCTCCCTTTTTACAGATTTTAAGGAACATAAAGATGCGAAATTGACACGGCCCAATCAAGCATTTTTAGACTCGTTAGAGAATCTTGAACAAAAATTTATTTCTTGTTTTCCAAATATGTACTACCTAAATAATTTTGAGGGGAATATTTTTAACTTTTTGAAAAATGAATTTCATTACAATTGTTGCAAAAATCAAAATAAGGAATTTCTTATCAAATTTTACGTCCGAGTACGGGTTTACTTTATTCTAAAACAGTTCAATGAAAATAACAAAAAATGTACCAACAAACAAAAATATTTAAGTGTAGCACACATGTGAATATATATTAGAGATACAAAATGTAATATAATAAATATTACAAATAGATTTTGCTTTTTTTTTACGTGACACCCTGTACCACATTTTAGACTAGTTCAACTACTCTTCCATCCCTCTTTTACTAGAGCACTTTTAGTGCCGTCTATTTCTCGTGTATGTGTACTGCAAATTGTAAACTGATAAGAAACACGTGGAGAGTGTCCCTACTCATTAATGGATATACTCTGTTCTGTTATACACATGCAATACAATATTTGCATTCCAATATCAAAACAACCACTGGCCTGGCCACGGCCACTATGGATGGCGATGGAGTGCGAGTGAGTGGGACGGTGAAAGGGATCGAGAATCGAGATCGAGTGAGATAACAGATAAGATAATGTGAATGTGATATGTGAAGTGAATGGGATTGCGAGAGGACAGAAAAGAGAGTCAAATACACACATCTATATAAAGGGTGATTTTTTAGCTGGTTTGGTTTTGGCAACACTGGTTTTGACAGCTGACGTGTGTTTAGTACCTTGTGTCACTGTCAAACAGCTTCAGTTTGGTTTGCAATTTAACCATGGATCGTCTTACAAATGAACAACGCTTGCAAATTATTGAATTTTACTATCAAAATTCGTGCTCGGTTCGAAATGTTCATCGCGCGCTGCTTCCATTTTATGATCGGCATTCTCGACCTTCTGAGCAGTCTATTCGGAAGATTGTGACCAAATTTCGCACCAAATTTACTTTGTTGGACATTAAACCACCAACACGTTTACGTACTGTGCGTAGTGAAGAAAATATTGCGGCCGTATCAGCTAGTGTGACAGAAGACCGCGAAATGTCGATTCGGCGCCGTTCCCAGCAGTTAGGCCTTTGTTACAGCACTACGTGGAAAATTTTGCGGAAGGACTTGGGCGTAAAGCCTTTTAAGATACAGCTGGTGCAAGAACTAAAGCCAGCCGACCTACCACAACGCCGAATTTTTGGTGAATGGGCTCTTGGAAAGCTGGCCGAGGATCCGCTTTTTTATCGAAAAATTGTGTTCAGCGATGAGGCTCATTTTTGGTTGAATGGGTACGTAAATAAGCAAAATTGCCGCATTTGGAGTGAAGATCAGCCAGAAGCATTGCAACAGCTACCAATGCATCCCGAAAAAGCCACTGTTTGGTGCGGTTTATGGGCCGGCGGCATTATTGGGCCATATTTCTTCAAAGATGATGCGAATCGCAGCGTTACTGTCAATGGTGAACGCTACCGAGCGATGATAACAAACTTTTTTTTGCCCGAAATGGAAGTTCTTGACTTGCATGATATGTGGTTTCAACAAGACGGTGCCACATGCCACACAGCACGCGAAACAATGGCGCAATTGCGAGGCGAGTTTGGTGAACAGTTAATTTCACGTTTCGGGCCGGTCAATTGGCCGCCTAGATCGTGCGATTTGACACCATTAGATTATTTTTTGTGGGGGTATGCCAAGGCTAATGTGTATAGGGACAAGCCCGCTTCGATTGTCGCACTGGAAGCCAACATCCATGCATTCATTCGTGAGATACCGGCCGATATGTGTGAAAGAGTATGCCAAAATTGGACTCAGCGGATGGGCTACCTGAGACGCAGCCGCGGTCAACATTTGCATGAAATTATCTTTAAACATTAAATTGCAAGGTTCAAACTATCGATTCAAATAAATATTTCATTCATTTTTTCGAATTTTTTGTGTTTTTTTTTTAAAAAAAGTTCTAAACCTCTTAAAAAATCACCCTTTATAAGCCTCCCCCATAATTGTCCATAAATCTCTAGTTTTTGCGTCATAATACCAATAGCTGTTAAATTGTTGAATATCGTCAACCCATCTTGTTCGTGGTCGTCCGGTTGGTCTTGTTTGTTGTGGTGTCCATTTGATCAAAAGTGTTGTTCGACTATTATTTGCAATTCTTGATATTTGTCCTGCCCAGCTCCATTTAAGTTGTTTCGTAATTTTTTTTACATCGATGATGTCCGTTTGTCTTCTTATTTCTTCGTTCCGCACTCTTTGTATCAGTCTTATATCGAGAAGTTTCCTCTCCACTTTGTCTGACAAGTCCCTAATTTTTCGGTTTGAAGTGCATATGTCAAAACTGGTAAAATTGCTGAGTCCATTAAATATTTTTTTCGTATCTTTGTTTAGTTCTGCGTTGAATATCTATTTCATATTCCAAAATTGTCGCCATTCTTTTGTTGTTCGTCTATCTATGTTTTTCTTCTTGATTTTTAAAGATTTCAATTGTCCCATAACTTTTGTCTTAGAGTGATTTATGAATAGTCCGTAGTTTTTACAAATTGAAGCCAACTGTGTTACCAATGTCTGAATGTTGGCCGCTTTTTGTGATATCAGGACAGGATCGTCAGCAAATCTCAAATTGTTCAAGTGTTGTCCCCATATATTTATTCCAAATCGATTCCAGTCAAGTTGTTTAAATATCTCTTCGAGAACTGCAGTCGTACACCTATTTTTATGCTGAACATTCTTCCTGTTGTTTCTGTTTATATTTGTCCTGTATTGTTTTTATATATATTTCTTAGAGTTTTCATGTATAAATCATAAATCCCTTCGTTTTCTAAAGCTGTCCATATTTCGTCGTGGTCTATGCCTTGCTAAAGTCTATATATAGGAGATATAGGGGTTGTCTGTACTCGTTGCATTTTTCAATCAGTTGGTTTATAGTCTGTAGATGGTCCGCTGTAGAGAATCCTTCCCTGAATCCTGCTTGTTCCCGTGGCTGTTTGTTATTTAGTTCGGTTGTGATATAGTCTTTGAGAATATTTTCTATACGGTTTATATAAGGCTGATGGGTCTGTAGTTGTTAATATCGTCTTTGCTACCTTTTTTATGCATCAATTTTATTGTATTGTGTTTCCACTGTTTCGGGATTTGTTGTCTAGTCAAAATGGTGTCGAATAAACTGGCCAGCAGTGGGGATAGTATGTTTTTCCATAATTTAACATTTCTACTGAAATGCCGTCATGTCCAGGACTTTTTTCTATTTTAATTTCGTCAATGGCGCATCATCTAAGATTGTAGTTCTGATTTGAATTTTTGTTTCGTCAGGTTAGTATTGTCCACTATATGCATTTATAGCCCGGATGCCATGAGATTGTGAGAATCTCCTTATGCGATATGCGACTTCCAACTATAATTATTATTGTTTGGATCTAACCGGGGTGTCGCCGAAGGATCTTCTTGCATTCAGGATAAGTGTCTATTCAATTTGATTTCCATTCTATTGGATATGTTATGAAGTATGCAGGGCGCTGTTAGTAATCCAACTATTGATTTCCGCAGCTCATTCTGAACTACCTGTACTTGCAGTTCCACTGGGTGAAGTTGGTGGATAGAGTAGGTAGATATATTTATTCCATATCGACGGTTATGGGCGCTCGGTCGAGCTCGCAAATTGTGCGGTTAAAACGTTGGGTATAGGCCGATAGTTAGTTTCTCCTGCTAATCCAAGGTTTTGAAATAGATGGTGAATAACCAAACAACGCAGGTCCACAATATATTATGTCCCAATCAAGCATCAAGTTTAGTACGACTGTTTTAATTAAGAGAGATTGTAGAGACAGTTTTGGTCATCTGCCATCTGTCTATTCTCTTCATATTTATAAGACAAATCTCAGGAGAACGTCTCGGAATTTCTTTCATTGCTCTAGACGTACAGCGTTGCCACTTCAATAAAAGGAGCGCAGTAGATAATTAAAAAAAATGCAGTAGATTCAATCTTTCCGCAGTAGATTTTTTGTTATACAAAAAAAAAAACAAAGATCGATTGCTTGAAACTATATTAATCATCACTTTAATGTTTTTTTTATACAATAAGTTTGCTTCGTGCAGAGGTTCTTTACAGGGGTTATTTTTATGCATGGTTTTTGTACAGCTGTTGGTTTTTGTACAGCTGTCAAATAAAAAAGTGCAGTAGATTGGATTTAGTAGATCTACTGCTATTGCAGCAAAGTGGCAACGCTGGACTTAATTACTTACAGAGCTTACGCTTAACGTGATTAAGTCTTCGATACACCTGTACGCTGATGATGTTCAATTGCAGAACAAGTGTCCATTGAGTATTGTCAAGAATGATCGAGAGTCACGACACGACCTGAGTCCAACTGAATCTGATTATTTCGTGCATTTTGTTTAAAAATAGGAGTCACATACATAAAATTGTGTCATTCTTCACACAATTCAAAGCCACAAGTCTTCAGTTTCAAATCACGTCTTGTTACTCATATTTTTTTACAACTTCCCGAGTTGTCATATCGTACAGTTACAACTATTTAAAGTTTGGATTTCAGCCTTTGATAAAGTACCTATTTTATTTATTATTTCTATGGGGTGGTCCGAAATTCTGTACGGATCTTAAATTTGAATAACCTTTCACTTAGCTAACAAATATTGACAAAACCAACTTCTAGACTAAATGATGTTGCAGCTGAAATGTTTCTTGTTTTATGATGTGAAGATCGGAAGTGAAAATCCTTTATGTGGCCGCCGTTTTCCTAAATAGTTTGTCGAAATTTTCCATCATTCCTTTTAAACACACAATTTTATCAAAGGGTGAGGTCTCGAGTATTTAAATTCAGCTCCGGTATAATAACTTTGTTTAAGGTACAATATTCTTACAAAAATAAATCTGTAACTTTTTTCGACTGCAAGCTGAATATATTGACCACAGTTCCATTGTAAATTATTATGTGCTTTACAGAAGCGGAGATGTGAGTTGATAGGAAAGCTGATTTCACGAATACCTCTAGCTCATAGGTGTGAAACACTTTGGCCAGAGTCAAAGTTAAAATCGCAGTTTTATTTCCTTTTCGTCTGTTCACATTGGTTCACTCTGTCTTCTCTTCAGTGCCGAATTAATCTTTCGCCTTTTACTAAAGATTTCCATGGAGAGAAGCACTCTAATGAGTCTAATGTCGTTTTCGATTTGGCTTTTCAGATTTTGATCTGACATTTTAGATTTCTGCTGCCAAATCGAACATAAAATCCGAATTTTATTGGTTCTCGTGTGTATTGAGTTGGCCGGAAAAAAATTTTTTTTTTTCACATTTCAGTTGATTTTTACACATTTATAACAACGCATTTCGAAATAATTTAATATAAAGAATCTTTTCCATTCTCGAAAAACTAGTAATTCAACTAAAAAAGCAATCTTTCCAAAGATAAACAATTCGTAACCGCCAGCTGTGTGGCATACACATTGGTATTAGTGAAAGTATGTCTGAAATGTGAGAAAAAATCGAGATTTCTTAAAAGAGAGTCAGATCAAAAAAAAAAAAAAATTGATTTTTTCTCAAATAAATTTATCTTTTTGCCAAAACGAAAACGACATTAATTAGAATTACAGCCCGATTCTGGCAAGCCTCACTGATACCTCACTAGTCACAAAACCCTCACAAGGTGAAGTAGATTTTGTGAGGTTTTCGTATTCTGGCAGCACACTCACAACTTGTGAGGCTCACAAAAACAATCGAAATTGTGATCTCATATCGAGCAAATCACAAAATAGAAAACCAGTCATAAGCTCTCACAAATGGCAATTTTTGTATTTGATGGCATTATTTGCCTCTTTCCAAGCATTTAAAAACCTGCCATTTAACGCTATATTTTTTAAGTTTTCGGGAAAAATTGATATTTGTATAAAAAAAAAAACTGAGGAATGTGGAAATTTTGATTTGTGACAAATGTCGTTAATATTTTATTTTCTTCAGAAAGCTCTAATTTCGGGACAAGCAAAATACCACGGCCCAATGCCAACGGTCTTTTCTATGTTTTTGTTTTTTTTACTTTTGAAAAATGTGGCTTTTAGTTCACATTGGCTCTTTCACTCTGTGCCCAGTGATGCCAGATTAGAAGATATATCTATATTTTTTTTCATGATTTTTTAGCTCTAAAATATGTACAAGACTAAAAAGTCCTCAAATTCATCGAATTACAAGATTTTTGACATCAATAGTTTTCAAAACCTAACAAAATAAAACAACTTTTCCTATTGAAGAAAAACGTTTTCTATTAATTCCATTATTAAGTATAATGTGAGTCGAACCAGAGCCCATGCACAACTTCTGTTTTATTAACCTTTCCATCAACTCTGAAGTAAGGAAATTGTTTGTCGTATGTAAGTGATAAACGGACATTTACAGTACTCGATTGAACTCGATGCCACAAATACACCGTAGGTGTAACGGTATTTAATACTTTTTTTTTCGTTTTTGTGTATTAAATATTGTTTTGTGTTTCGTCCTTTTTATATTTTGAAATCTTGAAAAAAAAAAACGATTTTTTATTTCAGAAAAACAAGTTTTTCAGATTTTTCATATGGGAACACTGTCTGGTTTGACTCCCCCATACCAACAAACAACTGCTATTAACACTTTCCCACCTAATGCGTACTTGTGCGGAAGCCAACTTTTGTGTGATATACGGCCAATTAATTCTCCGGGCCAGCATTTTCGCATTGATCATCAAAAGAGTTGACAGAACTCATCATTCTAAACTGTCATCTGTCACAGTGGCAAATTTTATGAAAAACCTTTTATTCTGAAGCGCCACTTCAGCTAGTTTCTAAAAATGAAATATAGCACACCCTTTTCACTGGCGAGATTTGATGTGTAATGTGTATCCTTTTCCAAGGAATTTTCTTTCATTTTCTCCATGTGTACCCATTCATCTTTGCTACACAAGTCAGCCGCACACATAGTGTCAAGCACAAACACTTTCCCGAGAGCATGTGTTTTCACAAGTGTCTTCCACTTTCATCTATGCCACCCACATTCGTTGATCTATTTTCCTCGCTGTGCATGTGTGATGCACTTGATACACTGAACTAGAACCAAAACAAGAAATGTAAAATTAAATGGAAACACTAACGTAATGCTTATGCTTTGGCATAATAAGAATGTCTGCGCCATTGTCCTTTGTTTACACCTATACAGTGTACAAGTCTGTTGACATATAGGTAGTATAAAAACACACAGGAGCGGATGTGAGTTTTAAACATGAGTAATATGACTTTTGTCGCAACGTTTCGAGTGGGACATAGAAATAGAAATGCGGACCGAGAGGGCCAGCACATGCTGCACAAGGACATTTCCCCGAAACATCCACTTTGGTATACATTATTCCGGTGTCGAGTGCAGTCAAACACTGTTCACCCCCCAGGCAGGGGACACATTTTTTAAAGAGAAATACCATAATTGGATTCCGTTACAAGCTGGTTTCTTCAATCCCCATCCCATGCCCAGCAAATGCCGCACCGTAAGCGTCTGACTGAGCAAATGTTTTGTCAAGCGATAGTTTCCAGATGATGGACACTAATTCATGCAGTGATTATAAAACAGAGGTTATAATCTACGTTTGTGTTTGCTTCTTTGTTGTGCGCACACTGAGCACTTGTGTACGCAACTATTCACATGAACTGCAGCAGTGACGGCTAAATAGAAACAATGCATTTGTCGGGTGTCGGGTCTAGTTTTGTGCGGCACCCGGTTAAAAGAGTGTCAACTTCCAGTTGAGCTGATAGATCAGAATGGGGGCTGTAGTTGTGCTGTTGTCTCCATGTCACTGGCATATCAAATGATTTATGACACAAGACCAAGGGAAATTGCTAGAGGAAGGTTATATTTATTTGCGTTTGAATGCGATTTTAATATCATGTACGATCGAGCGTAAATGTTGATTTATTCGAATCCTGTCGGTTAGGTGTTGGGGGTAATGTATTCAATCGACTGGTTTAATGCTGTTCATTGACATTTATGGTGATTGTTGGTTTTCTCTGTGGAATGGGGAAAATAACGTTTTTCCGACCTCCGAATAGATAAAGTCCTTGAAAGTTGCTGCGGTCAAATGTGACTTTTGTATCAGACGGCGGACGGATATTTGCTTGTTCGCTGGTAGCTTGTATTTATGTGGTATTCGATTGGCCGCTCTCAGAGCACTTTTTATGTTCGTTTGGTACAAAAAAAAAACAATCTTTTTCAGATTTCAGAGCACTTTTGCGAATGTGGATTTTTTCTCAGATTTGACAACTAGTGGAGTTTGTTTACGTTTTCGTGAAATTTTTCTACTGAAAATTAACGAATTGCATCAAACATTTTAAAATAAAGTTAAGTTTTTCCCTGTAATTGTTATTGTTTTTTTATAAAAACCTAAAAACTGATAAAAAGCATTATTCCCCAGTAGTCAAACGCTGGCTTCCTAAACCCGAATATAAAGTTTCCTTACTTCAAACGCTAGATCTCGTGTATATTTTCAATTAAGAAAATGAGAAGAATCCATATTTTTGTTTTTATTTAAAACATAAAAAAACAGTAACAAAACAACTTAAAAGGAAATAAATAAATAGAATTCACAAACAATTAAAAATAAAATTTGTACATTAATTCAGTCTTGAACACACTAGTGTTCGAATAGGTAACTCGAAGAAGTTTGGTTCCCTATGATCGAACGGTCAAAAAATATTAAAATTATTCTGTTTTCAGATAGAAACTTTACTAAAAAGACATAAAATAGATATAAACTAATAAAACAAGCATTGAAAATAAGCATTCACCTGAATTTTCAAAAAAAAAAACGCACTTTACTCCGGCAATCGCAACAGTTGTTTTTTTCTTCTGAACCCGCACTCAAACGCATTCCCTAAAGACTCAATTTAAACTGCAATTTTGAAACGTTAGCAATAATATTGTACCAGTTGATATTGCAAAAACGATTAAAGGTAATACCACAACATAGCATTTCGCGTTTGAAGGAGTTGAAAATCTTAAAAATATACAGTTGTGTAGCTTTTTACAAAAAGTGTTCGACTACTGGGAGTGTTCGGAATTAGGCGACCCTACCCTATTTTTTGATAATTATTTATGTACAAATGTTTAGAAATCAATCTGGGCGAGCATTATGAATATTTTCATATAAAATTTAACCCGTGAATAGAAAACGCTTGGAAAAGTGTCGAAGGCTACACATATTCCAATCGCACAAATATCAACACAAAAAAGAGCAAGTTAGGTTTTTATGTTCGATTAGACACACAAAATCTGAAATCTGAGAGCGAATCTGAAGAAGCCCAATCGAATTAGCTTTGTTATCGTCTGTACACTGACTGCTGGATGAGTCCAGGGATGCGATTCTATAAAAAACGAAACGAAAACGAAGATATCACGCCAAAGCGTAACTGAATTCGTTTTCTTCTTTTCGTTCGCAAGGGTTTAGGAAACGGTGTGAAAAAAAGTTAAAGTTTAAGAAGCTATATATAAAATTTGTTGTTTTGACGGCTAACAGCTGAACGCTTTCAATGAAAATATTGTTTATTTGTTGATTTTTTAGTTGTATCAAAAGGTGAACAATCCAATAATAATGTAAGTTGTACAATTAACAATTACCGTCATACAAACTGTTTATTTAAATGAATTAAATATTATCGCTTTTTTGCTCTCGCGCAAATGAAATTTCCTTTCCTTTCCAAAGTTACACGAAGCAAACCGTTCGTTTGAACGAAAACCGTTGAACATTTCCATCTTACAGAATCCCAACCCAGGGTCGGCATTCAATAAGGCGAAACGTTCAAACGTTTTCGTGTGCACGAACAAATTTGCTCGTGTAACATAACGTTTGATAGTTGCGCTTTACAGAATCTGACCCCAGATCATTTAAGGTAATGATACTAATATTAAAAAAATTGTTTAAATAATTTACTGCTAGAAACCACAAATACGACTAAATAAATAAATAAAAATTAAATCACAACATCCACGAGCAACGACAAAACACACACAGAAATAAAAAGGACAGCAGTAGTTTTCATTTCCAATTCCAAAGTGTTTCTAACTTCACAGACGTGGAATGTACGATGTTTTGTAAAAAGTTTTTGACAAAATGCATGAAATTATGTTAGTTCAAGTAGGTTAATGATGTGTTCAGAAAGATTTTAATGAATTCAACTAAGTGAACTGAACAATTTTTGAATTGTAAAAACGTCCAACATTTTCAGAATTAGTCCGATTTCACCGATATTCAAAAACATGAGCCCTGGGGGTCAATTCTCGTTCTGTGAAAAAGTGAAACGAAAATGTTTTCACCGTTTCACCGCAATTTCGATTCTAGTTCTACGAAAATGTAAAACCAAACATCAAAAATTTTCATATGAATCATTTTTTTTCACGTACTCATTTTCAAATGAATGTTTTTAGTGAGGGATTGGAAATTGATGATGACCTGATGTCATACAAAACAGTGTGCGATATTAAATTCACCACGATATTTTCACTTATTGAACGAGAATGGCTTTTTAGTACTGAGGGAATCGAAAAAATGAAAGCAGTGTATGAAAGCGAATGTGAAAACGATTTATTCGATTCACTCTTTCACAGAACCAGAATTACACCCCTGGAGTCCAGGCGTTCGAAAAGGAGTCAAAAAGACTCCAAAACGTCCCGAAGGTAATACCCTATTCACACCGCACCGAAAACCGTGTTTTCGTCGAGAACTCCTCGATGCATTCACACCGAACACCAAATAGTTTTCGTTTGACGATTCATTAAGCTGGTTACGCATTTCGACCGCATTAATTAACAAATAAAATGAGTTCAGAGCATTCAAAAATAATATTAGACCATCAACAAAGTGTGGAAAATGATTTTAGGCTGTGAGTTGTGACCTGTGTTTGATCAGCTGTTCTGCTGAATTTGCTGAATATTGCAAAAGTTGTGTTTCTTTCAACAACCCAACTAAATATGTATGGAAAAACTACTGTTTTCGAAGAAGTTCTTGAGTGTTTTCGCGAAAACCCATTTTTAGGCTCAGGGTGAATAGGGTATAACAATGAGTACAGCCACTGACAGTATCTGAGCCCCTGTGTTCCAAATTGTAGCTTCTTAGACGTAGTAGGCTTCGATTTAATTTGTAGTCCAACTTAAAGGGTTATCTTATAAAGGGTTTTCCAATAAGAGGTGCTATTGTGAATGACCCGCTATTTCGGTAGCTGTCACTTTTCAAGCTTTTATTCTTTGACATTTGACAAGAAGAAACTACGCCATTACATAAAAATGGAACGATACACGCTTCAACAACGCATTGAAATTATTAAAATTCACTACAAAAATGATGAAAATCTTGCAGTCACAGTTCGCAACAACAGTTACGGTGAATGGATTGCGCTATCGAGAGATGATTAATGATTTCTTATGGTCGGAGTTGGATGGTATTGATCTGGATAACGTTTGCTTTCAACAAGACGGCGCTACGTGCCACACAAGCAACGAAACCATTGATCTATTACGGGAAAAGTTTTCGGACCGTGTTATCTCTCGAAGAGGTGATCACAATTGACAAGCGAAATCTTGTGATTTAACACCTTGCGACTTCTTCCTTAGGGGCCACGTGAAAGATAAGGTCTAATCCAACAGCCCAGCGTCGATTCAAGACCTCAAAGATAAAATTCGTGAGGCTATCGAGGAACGAGGACATAGGGCAGCCACTTTGCGATTTGGTTATGGAAAATTTCATGAAAAGGATATGGTCCTGTATGCGTGCTCGTGGTGGCCATTTCGCTGATGTTGTTTTTCATTATTAACGGCATACCTTCCTCTTTATTATGAAGTAAACATCCGATCATTTATCTCAAAAAATGACATTTTTCTTTGAATACCAAAATAACACCTCTTATTGGAAAACCGTTTAGAAGGCAACCAGTTTATTACTTTTATTACCTTGTAATCATAACACTACGAAAAATGTTGCATACTCTTAGGACACAGTTAGTTATGTAGTTTTGAGAAGGGTATCGCTTGAACTCGGCATTAAAATTGTAGATCCCTTCCATTTATCTTAAAAGTTAAAAAAAACTCACAAAAAACGAGCGGTTTTGAAAAGCGGGTCACTACGGACCTGTTGCGACAGCTAATTGTTTAATTTATTTTGTTCTTCTGTTTAAAACTACCCATGATTTAGACTTCAGCTTCGTATTCTTTATACGGCCCTAATCACAGAATTGCTTACAGAGAACAAACTGGTTATTACAAAAGCGGGATCTTCGGTTCTTTTTTGTAGGACATCGTACCATACATAGTACGCGATTCTAGTATCCTTGCTGACAATAATTGTGCCCAATTACATTTCAAATTTTTTTTTTTTTCAGTTCTTCTGCCAAACACTGCGAACAGCTGTTTGTTTGTTTGTTTTGGAATCGACTAAAGTCTTGAAAGGAAAAATTTCTCCTACCTCTATATAAACATTTTCCTAAAGACCTGCATGACCAAATACACGACTTTCTTGTTTGCATTTCGCCGGCGTTTCGGGGTGGGAAAATTCTTGCAACAGCAAATTCCGGCGGTAACTTTCAGACTTTCAACTTCTCATTAAATTGGCATGCGTTCTCGCACATGGTTTTTGCAAACATATTATCCCTCCCTCGCCTGGCTTTAAATATACCCCAAAGGGGAAACAACTTATGGACTTCACTATTCCCGCGTGGCCTACAACGACTTGTAACTTCTTTGTCCAAAAACCGAAGGTAAGAGTTACCCCAGTAAAACTCGAACACACTTTCATTCCATATTCCAGCAGGCAAGTGGTTACAACAACTGTTGTTTAGACAACAACTTGCAGCGGAAGTTCGAGCCGGCCGTATTTTGAGGTTACCCAACCAGAACTTGAATAATTGTACACAGCTTTTGTGATTGCAAAGATTCCTTGCTGTTTTACAGAAAACCACTTGATATGCTAATATTGCCAGGACCCTTGGAATTATGTGAAAAAAAAAATCGGAAATTATGTCAAGTAAGTTGCAAAACAAAACCAAACATAAGCCTAATGCATAATTACACTGCTCTCGCACGCACTCAACGCCCAGCCCCTTCAATATCCAGTTGTGTGGCAATAAGTAGGGTATCAGCCTGCAGCATTCCACATTACACCAGACACAGGGACATGAATATGGAATTACCCCTGCATTGCTGACGCAAAAAGCATCCCGTAATTGCTTCTCGGTATAATCACAAATCCACATAGCACACTATGCCACGTTCGTTCGTCGTTGGCATTCTTGCCTGCTGTAAGGTTAGGTTAACAACTTTAAAGAAGAACTTCACGGTCGTGTCCTCGTCGTTGTCGTGTGCCACACACTCCTGTTGGAGATGTACATATAATTTTGTACATTTCTGTGGATGTGCTCCTTGAGTGGGTCACACGTAAGCCCTACTCAACCATAATTCAAGTATTTGAATGTGCTCCTTGGCTCCTGGGCTCCTTCTCTTTTTTCGTTTTGCCGAATTGTTTTTTTCACTTTCGTTTCACACACACACACACGAGTATAAGTGCAACCGCACATTATATGCACTCATAGCGGTAGTGGAAAACTTCACCATATGCCCGCATACGGAAACCCTCCATTCAAGATGACATGCAGTGTGTGATAGTAGTGGACCCGCTTTGAACTGGTATGCATGACGACCTCGTTGTGACGCGTTTCTTCCCAAGAACCGGCACACCATGGTGAAAAGCTTTAAATTGCTAACAGAAAATGGGAAACAAGTTCAAGCCTGCGCTCTTCAATTTGACACAATTTTCGGTCATGCATTTTTACTGTTACAAGTTTGCATGTGTGTAGCATTTGTGTGTGACTCTATCCCATCTGGAGCCCGCCTGTCCGGCGGGGAAGTCCTGTCGTCGTGTACATGCATCGCCGAATGGCAAAACAAAACAAGGAAACCGCAAAATTGTCTTTCATTTGTTTTCTTTTTTTGTTAGACAATCGTAAATGCACAAAGGATGTACAAAAACCGGATGAAATAATAACAAAAACTGTAAAATAGGATGAGCAGGATGTAAAATGAAATCTATTCTGAAATCGTTAAAGGATGGATGGGTTTAAAGTGGATTTTAATTAAAAAGTGAAATAAGTAGGACAAAGGATTACTTGCAGTTGTCGTTTGTCCGAAACTTCTTTTGGCAGCAATGCGGCAAATAAAAGTTGCACAACGAACATGGGAGTGCTCGTATATGCTGCCCGAAAGCAGTATTGTTATAGCATCCGATGTTAAGTTTTTGTGTGTTTTCTCCCGACGAAGTTGTAGAGAGTGTAGAGACTGCCAACTCTTCTCAGATGAGTTGATGTTTTTTGCTTGTTACAAGGATGTCAGTATGGGATAGCAATTTATCATGAGAATGAAGCTTCTTGAGAGGAGATATGTGATACCACTTACAGAAAGATGCTCGCGGTTTTTTTCCTTTTTCTTATGGGTCACGATGCCTCCCGTCGCAGTTGTTATTTCTCAAAGTAGTATCCTCTTTCGGTCCGGGTCTATAAGGCTCCATCTGGTTCGATGGGCATATTTCTCTGGGGTACTTTCCTATTGAATGTCTAATGAGCTTGTTTTTTTTATGTTGCTGCCGAAACAGAGTAGAGTTAAATTTAAAGCTGTCAAAATTTAATACGCCGACAACCAATAGTAGGCTTGCTCATCGTTTTACAAGGGCAAGATTTCGTTGCTTATTTTATTTTGACAGCGCGACAAGATGCAGTGAAATCGACTTCATACAGGTGTGCCCAGATTTTTGCGTGCAGCTTACGAGTGTCACTCAGTTGTTGCTTTTGGATACGTTTTCGTCAAAACCATTAATGCTGACAGCTGACCTGAAGAAATTCAATCGGCTTTGGCGAATTCTCATCAATTAAAGCATGACTTTGAAACTGGCTATGCCTGCAAACGTTGGATAAGACGCTGCAAATGAGTAGTACCTATATATGACAAGTGAAAGAAATTGAGCCTGTTTATAAACCTGATTCATGTTTTATAAAAATCGGTTTTGAAATACCGCCGTCTAAAAGGTCTACCCTATTATTTTAGTGATGGATTTTTTCACGAATCAGTTGATGTCGTTGCGATTGTCGACGAAAGAATTACCTGCCAATCGTCAATAAAAAAAACACAAGCTCATTTAGTGGAAGCTTATTGGAATGCATTAAGAAAGACTACGCAAACTTCCAACGGTGCGATGTGCGTATTTATGGGGGTGGATTATGCGAGCTCATGGGAGAAGAATATTCGAAATGTCGACCACGGTCTTTGAAATCGTTGAGAGAACATCTCTTCATCAAATCCTTAAAATAAATATCTCTCAAAAATTTCTTAGAAACATTGATAGGTCTTCATGGGGATGGCGATGGGCCCGTATTGGTGCCTGGTCTTTTGTGACGATCTCACATCCCCACTCAACCTAACCTAACCTTGGTAGGTCTTGTTATTTATGTTAATTTTACTCAATGTTTTATTAAACCTCGAAAAAGGACATTGGGTCGTATGAATAAAAACTAGCATTTGCTTTGAGTAAAAGGTTCTAGCAAAGGAAAAGCCCTTAGCAAATGCTTTGAATCGGTATAAATAAAAACCTAGTTTGCTAAAGTAAGTTCGAAAATTCGAACATAGCATTTACTTCGGTGTACATGTCCTTGCCTTGCAATTTCTGTCAAACTTGAGAAGTGACCACTGTCCGGTGGTTTGTTTATTTTGAATTTATTTTCAAATTTTTGTGGGAAAATTATCAAAAGCAAACTATAGCTCCAATTGCACCTGGAAACATACATTTTATTTGCCAGATCGCTTGGTGATGTTTGATTTCTTCCTCAGTTGTCGGAAAATGTATCCAATCATCGGCTTGTTGAACTATTTTTTGACACACATACCAATAAGTTAACGAAACGGTTGAACACCAAGATCTTCTCCAACACCAACCTAGACACATACATTTTTCACTTGTTCATGAATTCTAAAATGTTTACCTGAACGCTCAGATCTCATAAATACATTACGAACGATTTAATTTTCTGAATATTTGAAAGAGCACCAGCACGCGTCTCAAAATTATCATTTAAAAAAGTATTAGCCAAAATGTCCACATTTTCACGTGTGAAACGAAACAATTGTTAGAAGTTATTTATATATATCGTCACCAATTCTTCTTTGTTTATACTGTTTTTTATTAGCACGAACGTTAACAACAAGAAGTAAAACAGGTATAATGTGAAAACTTATCGCATCCATGTTTTGTTTCGTTTTCCTGCACGAACAAAACTTAATTTAACTATTTGTAAACAAAACATCGAAAATTCACAATGCGCAGATTGTTTTATGTAAAAAATGTGCGTACAAAATATTTAGCAAAAGGTCTGAGTCAACTAAATAGCACTCAGGATTTGCATAGCATTTGCTTTGCCTGATAAGTTTTATTCATACCGATCTGAGTAAAAGGTCGGTGCCACCGCTTTTCGAACATGTCAAAAGTTGGAACTAACTCAATTTGGTTTTTATTCATACGAAATGTAGCAAATGCTTCGATTTTGACATTTCTCTTGAGTAAAAGCAATTGCTACGTTTCGTAAAACCAAAAAGTATTGCTATTTTAAGGAATGTCGTGTCCCTGCAAATTTAGTTTCACCAAATGTCTCTTAAATCCTTTAAAAAAACATCATACCAAAGTCCTAAATTAACGGTAGACTTCCAATTTTAGTCGATAGTTTAATTAGCCCGACAACTTGCTGACTTAATGTGTATCAGTTTTTATTGGTCTAGATTGGTAACCTAAACAGCTTTTTCAGTTGACGTTTATGGAGGAATACCAGCCGACGAATCTATTCCAGAATTTCGCAACTGGTTGCTAAGTTTATATAGTTCACATTGGTGGCTGATGCGACCTAGGAAAAGAGACATTACCGCCCACTTAAGTTTATTCGTTCAGGGTATACATCTAGTCCAGACCAATCTAGTGGACCTAATACTACGTTTCCACCGGAAATTAACTGCGAGATTTAGAAAAATTTCTGTAAATCAATCACGCACAAATCTCGGGATATAACATACAAAAGTTAATATCATGAAAAGGGAGATTAGAAATAAATCTCGATTATCAACCAGGTTTGCATGTACAGTCCGGTTTGTGAACACATGTTCCACAGCGCGAGATGTCAAATGCAAAGCGAACAGAGCTGTATTTGACAATCGTGTACTTTCACGAGCCGAGCACTAAAAATCTGTCAAACTCGAAAGATTGAGCGAAACTCTCTCAGAAAGCTGAAAATACACTCCAAAGTACGTGGATACACTTCGAGCTACTTTGAGCCACTTACATCTTTGAAATCTAAGCCATATCACGAATAAATTTATAACTTACTTTTTTGCGACATATGAAACGTTCTAGAAGAACATTCGACCACCACCGAATTTTCTTTATTTTAAGATATTTTATTTTTGAGTTTTGTGTTTTGATTTTTAAAACAGATTTTGAATTTGTTTCCTGTCAATTTTGCGCATTTGACATTTTTATCAGTAAATGCCGGTTGAAATTCTCTGAGCTGTTTCGAGCAAGAGAGGAACAGCTCGTTACTCGTTATTTTCCTAATTTTCTCTTTTTCTGTCCTTTTTAATGAGTACGTCGTACGTGTATAGACTTTGTGCGATTGCGATCGATTTATATTGATTGCGTTCAATTCAAACCTCGTATGCGAACGAACCTATTGTGTCATAAAACAACAAAAAAAAAAAAAAAACGAATTTATTTCTGAGAGACTTCTCCCAGCCAATGCAACCATCAAAATTATAAGCCAATAATATTTTAAGATTTCTGGAACTCATGTTTTATTACTTTAAACTTTTGAATTTTAAAATTTTCTTAAATTATCAATTATGTTGTTCGATTTGACAGTTGTTGACAACATCTGGTGAAACGTCAAATTAATATTGTTTTTTTTTTGGTGGAAACACCTCAGGATTTATTTTTAATCTCTTGCCCTAAATCTCGCGATTAGTGTCCGGTGGAATCGTAGTATCAACCAGAACCAGACTGTTCCCACGATCTCCAATATATCCTTCAGCCAACAAGGAAGGTACATAAGGAAACGTACAATCTTCATCTTGGAAAGTGACTTCTTTCGAAAATTACTTGAGCATCCTCATTTGAACAATTTACCGAGCTGCACTTCTATTGACTAGCTTTCTAGACCTCAACAAACATTCTTCTTTGAACATCTCATTGGTTGAGATCACCTTCCAGCCGTCCTCTGAAGTTAAAGATTGGCTACGCCGGGCATGATTGTCCATAGCCCCCATTACAGCTCAGCCATTTTAACCCTTGTCCAGTTATTGTATTGCTTAAATATAAGGTGTAGTAAAAAGATATCCATTATTTGTGTATTTGGGTTTATTTAGTATATATAGAATGATTCGATCTAAGTCAAATATGCGCCATTTTGTTCGATAACTTTCTGCCATTTTGAATGTAACAGTGCTTACATGACGGTCGGCCTTAACGATTTCCATAATTTTATCAACATTTTTGACAATTGACCTTCCGGAGCGTTGTTCATCATTAACCTCAAAATTACCGGAACAGAATCGACGAAACCAAAATTTCGCATGGTTGGTTGTTACAATATCAGGACCATAAACACTATTTACATTTTCAGCCGCCTGACTTGCATTTTCGCCTTTATCGAAGAAAAACCGTAAAATGGAGCGTATTTTGCAAGTTTGTTAGTTTCATTTTTGACAAGTGCGCAAACGAAACTAAATCAATCAAATGCAAAACTGTCAAAGTATTTGGTACTAACTGTCATCTTTACAACGACATCTGTTGTAAATCAATGAAACAAAAACTAAGCCAGATATAGAGTACTAAAGCCATCTATTGAGAAAATAATGGATTACTTTTTACTACACCTTCGATGACTCGGCAGCACATTTCGACCGATACGGCCGGTATTTCTCGTTCAATATTGGCTCTGAGCTCCTCTAACGTCCCCGGCTTGTTGGCATCGACCAATGATTTAATGTAGCCACATAAAAAAAGTCTAGAGGTGGTAAATCACACGATCTCGGCGAGCAATAGACGGGTCCGTTTCTAGAGATAGCACGTTCACCGAGCTGAGACTTCAAAAACTCAATTGTTACTATGTGGCTTATGGCACAGTCTTATTGGAACCACATACCACTGATGTCCAATTCACGCAATTGCTCAGAGGAATAACGTTCCAACATGCCTCTGTAGCGAGTACCATTTACTCTAACGTGACGGTAATTTTCATTCATCGCTGAAGAAGATTTTGCGATGAAATTCTTCATTTTCTTCCTCTTAAAGTTGCGACCATCGACTCGGAATTTCGGTAATAAATTTAAATTATTTGTAAACGTTGCTCCTTTCCTTCGTGTGCCATGCTGAAAATATTGATTTTACTGAATATTTTGACAGTTCGGTAATCGGTTTAAGGGTGCGTTCACACTGAAAGTTTGAAGTTATCCAGTCGCTAATGACAGACCCTTTATATTGTGACTGCCGCTCTTGCAGATCACATATTGTTGTATTATCTTCTAAATAGGTTTACCAATCGCGATGAAATAAAAACTAAATGTTGCTCCGCCAAGCCCTATCTTATGTCTGTAAAACCCATACATAGTAGGTGAGTAGTTTTGACGAAGTGCGGTAACAATCCACACACAAACAGAAAAACTATTTTGAAAAAGTTCAACTTCTAGGATCAGTGGCTGAGTGGTTCGTGTGTTGGGTTCCTTTGTTCGAACCCCGGAAGAACTCAAAATACATCTTAAGGTTTCTTTCACTGCGCCACCTTCCGCGAACGTCCGACAAAGATTCGAGAGTTTAACAGTCATAAAAATGCTTCTCAATTTGGTGTTTGGACTCGGCATAGAATTCTAGGTGCCTTCCATTCGCCCCGGATCACACAAATGAATGTCTGTGAGAAGTTAGGCCTAGGATACATATACGGACCTGTTGCGCCAACTACACTCAGGGAAAAAACCAGATAAAATCAAGATAATCAGTGTCAGATCAAGCCTATCCGTTGACGAAAGTCTGTTAAGCTAGGAAAATCGTAATCCAACTAAAAAAATCTTACTTTGAGTATCAACTCCGTCACTTTCCTGTTTAAGAAAATAAAACAATTTATTTTTTTAAAAATCATATTTAAATATTGAAACAAAAATGCTTAAATTGACTTAAATCTGAAATATGTCCTTCCATCATTTAAGATACAAACGTAAGGGTGGACTATTTAAATCAGACATCTTTTCTATTACAATTGTATATAAATTAATGTTATTAATCAAATGCACTTTATCACAATTGTCCACTGTTTAATTTTTTAAAAGAACGCTTGAATACGCGAAACACGTAAACCAGAGACAATACTGAGACCACCAACTCCGGCCGAGTTCCCGTTACTTAGCCCACAAGCTATATTTTTTATGGAGTGTACACATCTGGTGCGCTAGTATTGTTACATAGAAAATCGTATTGACAAATGTCACGAAACTTCAAAAATTCCGGCTCACCAACACACTCCCAGCAGATATGAGACACTTCCGCTATGGGCAAAGTTGCTGACAGAGTTCATAGAGTTTTATCCGTTAAATTTGAAATTGTTCGTTACGTTTGGATTATATTTTTTTTTAGGAATAAGTGCACATTTGCTTAAAATGTTCATGAAAAATTAACAATGTAGATTGGTTGAGGGAAAATGAAAACATTTTGAGCAAATTTTCTCCATTATTTAAGAAAAATTTACACACGAAATCGAAGTTAATGATATCCAAAAGCGGAAAATACACAACCATGTTTGTCCTAATATGTCTCTAGTATATAGAACATCAACTTTAGATAGTTTTACTAACCAAACAAATCAAATTATTCGCCTTTTAACAATTTATAATAACTAACCAATGGCGTTCAGTAATGAAAAAATGTGGTATTCCCGAACTCTTTCACATTTCCCCACGGTTGCCGAGGTTGGCAGCATTTATTTTAGCATTTTTTGTATGTTTTTGCATGTCACACGGATTCTTTTTTGACATAACACCGATAGGAAAACAAAATGGCGAATTTGAAAAAAAATTGAGGGGGCCAGCGGCAAGAGGATTGTGAGTTGGGGGTCTCAGTATGGTTTGTCTATGACGTAAACTGTATGAAATATCAATTGGAATGAATGAACTTTTTTTTATCCATCATGCATGTTTTTCATGACTGGAGAATATAAATTGGTATATCCTGATCGTTAAGATCTTAATTGGTATGCAAATTATATTTGTTCGTCGGAATTTTTTGTATAGTAAATAAAAAAATATAGTTTTAAATCTTTACTTTATTCTAACTTTCACAAATTACAATAGTTTTCAATTTAATTATAATAATTAGGACAAACGTTTGAATCGGTTTGCCAGCAACTACTGTGACGCCCCTTTTGTATCTATTTATACCCATTATCCCGATGAGTCATTTATCTTATTTTCAGGGTTTATGGTCATGTTGGTTGGTGTATTTGTGTGTATCTGTTCCCATCTTGTTTGTGATTATTTCCTCTTACAGGTGATATGATTCAGGTTTAAATATTGCATAGGCTTGATTAAATAATAAAGAGCTTGATTTTAGATTTTTGTTATTGTTTTAAAAATCATTCGGTTTATTTTGAGACTGAGCACGTAAGAATGAAGAAAATTAAAAATAAGCCTGATCGGACTAGAATTTAGCTTGTGATATTTTTCTGAGTGTATGCGAATTCCGCCTCGTCCAACTAATTGTCTTATTTCAGGATCTAGAATCTGTCTTCATAAGCCACCTTCCTTCCGCCTTTAAGAATTTAATTTTTATTTTCGTCAAGTACCTACTTCAGGAATAAAGTGGTTTCCCAAATGAATTCACCTTTTTTTTAATTATATACGAGTATTCTATTCAGCGGAGTCGTTGTGATTTGTTTTTTTTGCTCTACACAAGGTCGCATCGTTAAAAAGTTACCCCACAGTCCATAGGCTATTACGCTAATTTCCAAATCGGGCATTTATCCATTTAAGCTTCATTGTTTTGTCGAATGACTTTGCGGAACTCCTCCTATTCATTACGCCACAATGACCCAGAAGTTAGGAATGAATAAGAAATTATTATTTTTTTCTTAGAAGGGAAAAAGTCAGTCAACTTAGGCAAAGAAAAACCAACTTTCAGTTGGCACCTTATTTGGCGGATTAAGGATTTAGCCGAGTAATAATGTAGCATTTGAAATGGTTTTAATGCGAGAACTTAATTGCTTACTTTTTGCACTTGAAAATGTTCTGTATTTACCCAGCAATCGCAGTGTATTAATTTTCTTGCGACTGGGAGGATTTTAATTAAAATTCTTTGGATACCAACAGTTGGGCATTCGTTTTCCATTGATCGAAGGGAGGATGATTTTACTGTTCATTGAAAGTGGCACAACTTTGTGACAGTTCATCGGTAGGCAGTAATTATACATGCGAAGGCCTTTGAAAGGCAGTAAACATGATTGGTTTCTAGAAGTGTTTTTCTTAAGTTCTTCTAAAAGCAACAAATATGACAGTATGGAGCGCAAGTTGCTTTATTACCCATAAAGGATGTTGTGTTTCCTCGCGTTGGGCTTCTTACATCTTTTATTTATTTTTCAGGCCATAGATTTTCGACAGCACTTCAATCGCAGACCTGTCTCTACCTGAACTGTCACCCAACGTATTAAAAAAAACTCTTTTTCCTCTACTAGTTGTGCGCAATGCTTTAAAAATAATGTGCTTGAGACGATGCTGAAAGAGGGGTATCGAGTTTGATCCACGTAAAAAAAAAAAATTAAGAATTTTCTACCACTGCGCCACCTCTCGCGAACGCCTGACAAACAACCGAGAATATAATTGTCATGAAAGAGCTTCCCAATCCAGCCGTTCGGGACGAGATAAAGTTTCCATTCGTCCCAAAATTAAAAACCCACACAAAAGGAATGGTTATGAGTACCCACCTTTACGCCCTTATTCATTTTTTTATTTATATAGCGACGAAGCTGATGGGCTTTGGCAATTGAAAACATCGGTTCTTCGGATCTTCGTCGCCTTTTTGTAAATGCTGTTGAAGTCGTTAATTTTTCGGGAGAGTGACAATTATCCTTAAATTTGACGCGATATTTGAGTTGTGCTGTCAAGGACGTTTGATAAACCGAACGATGTACATTGAACTCGACTTTGTAATTCAAAAATCACCGATTAATTCAAAATTCAAATTCTGACAGTAAGACTCTTCATGCGTGGCTTTTCTAATAGCTTTATCTTATCAGATATATCTACCTCTCGCCTGGGCACTTTTCACACGATTATCGTCGAAACGATAGACCTCCAAAATTACAAGTTTAAGAGCTTAATCCAGTTCATTTTACACAAATATAATGAAAGCTGACGTTTGTCAAAAAAAAATTTGAGCAGAATATGACTTATTTTGGTGATCAAAGTTTCAAAAACGATATCGCTTAGACGATCGTTGGTATACGGAATCTGCCCAGGTCTAAAGCAGGTCATGTTGCGTATTCTTGCCAAAGTCTTTCATTTTTATGGAAAGTTTTAATAGTTTAAAGCTGTGAAGCATATCCAGGTTAAGTTTGACACTTTTGCAAACAGCTCCAAGTAGAATTATCTGAGAATACGAAAAATATTATCGAATCACAACTAACCTCACATGAAATCAACCTCGCAAGAGCTTGTGACTTGTGAGGCCTTACAACGGCAGAATCGGGCTGTAAGAATACAAGTTAAGAATAAAACAAGTTTAAGCCGGAGTAAAAAAAAACCGCGAGAAAATTGGAAAATTTTAAAGGGAAATTGGAAAATCCGTATAAAATGATTTTTCATTCATTTTTTACGGGGAATTTTCTACTTTTTTTTTTCATTTTGATCCGTTGCATTTGTCAAGAGTTCAGTTCGAAAAAAATAAATAAATTCGGATGGAATCGTGAATGCTCCAAATGATTTTAGTCAAAAAATACATTTTTGGCGGGACGAAGCTCGCCGGGCCAGCTAGTCCTCTATATATTTTTGATAAAAAAAAACCAAGCAAAAAAAAAACATTCAATGTTCTTATTGTGTGAAACAATGCACTGCGCACTCTGACCAGCAGGACCACTCACTGCGCACTCTTTCCCTAAAGTCCGCTTTTTTTCATTGCGCCGTACTAATAACAAAATTTTGTTTACGGAAGCTCACAATTGCGAAATTTGTATGGAGAATAGAACCACTGTGAACTACTGAAATTTAGAGTCGAAACTAAAAATGGTTATTGGTAAGGCCCATTGTATTTTTTCCTGTTTTTTTTTTAGCACTAATAGCTGGAATACAGCCCTGGAATTTTTTCTCCGCTGTCGGTTTGTTTCCTCATTTGGCTATTTCTTATAACTTTCTCACAGACAGAGAAAGTGACACGGCGTACACTTACCCGCTGTGCACTTTAAGCCCAAATGACTCCATCAGTAGTTTTATAGATCGCTAAGCACAGAAGCAGAGCAAGTCTATACTAGGCGTGTTTTTTTGAGCTTCGATCTCAGCAAAGCAAAGTAAAGTAGGATTTTCATCATGCGATTACAAAAACTACAACTGATTCTCGAGTTGTTGCAATTGCATGATGAAAATCTTTGCTGAGATCCAAGCTCGAAAAAACACGGCTACTGTCACATGGGAATACTTTTAGCTGTGGATGATGGTACCTTTTCAACATATGGCTTTAATGATCTGATATAGTTGGCTGACATGAGCAGCTGTGATTACTTTCAGTTTTTTCTAAAACCGTTGCAGTCTATCACCAGCCTCTTTAAGTTTTTAAATCTTAATGTACGCTTATGGTTCTGCTACTAGTCTGAGGTCCTACAAACAACACACGCTTACTTGCTCTTCGACTTCAGGATTTATCGTAGTAAAATGGGCAAAAGCGCCAAGTTTCCTAACGCATTCGTTGACTGAAATTCTCATGAATACGTTTGAGTAGAAAAAATCATAACTTCAAATTAAACACGTGGACAAGTTCCCACGGGAAGACTAGCAGATTGTGGTAAGTCGGTTTTATAAACCCTGTACAAAACCACGCAAATCAATTGACATTCATAATGCAGTTCCACACATGTTTCAGTGTGTTTTACACGCCACTCAAGTTGAATTTTAAATGAATACCGTAATCATGCAAGCATGCCATTTTTGCTTGGGCCTGTTCTCAATTGGGATCTTGTTTTAAATGATTGCTTTTGAAACGACTGTCTTTAAAATTATTTACTGTATAAAAATTTTTTGCTATTTTCAATCTCACATTTATTTTCCATTCTAGTAAGGTATTGGGGACCTCTTTTACAAATTTATCATGAATCCCCAAGAAATTCCATAACCTTTTCAAATTTATACATTCTCCGTCAGGTATTTCTTGCACGAAATATTTCTCAATGGAGTCATACAAACACCTGCACTCAAGGACTTCCATTTATTCTTCCACCCGATATGACACTAATGCAATTTGGTTATATTTATACAAAAAAAAAAAAACACTGCTGTGTAAATGCATTTCTTCTCCCATATTATTCCGTTTTCCTTTCGCAACGTTCCGTATTCGCCATGACCTGTTTGTAAGAGTTCTCCCCTGGGTAATAGCTTCACACTGTCTCCCAGCCTATACATGGGTAGGCATTTTTGCATTTTGATTGCTCTCCCCTGGTTGTTTATCAAAATTTATTCATTTCGCTGACATTGGCAACATCGAAACTGTCAAATTAAATTGTACTTGATTTCTCCAGAGTGTGCTGCAAACATGAGTCAGCACCGAGCATAAATTTTTTTTTTTAAATAATGGACACGAGAAAATAAAGTGATTAATTGGTCTTGGCTTCACTTTTGAAAGCAAGTACCCGCCTGATAAATGTGGACCCACATCAAAGTCGGAATACATACGAATAGATCGACTATAATAATAAAATCTTATTTTCAGCAACCTACAATTTCGCCTTAACTTAAAGAAATAGAAACAGTCTCAACATTTATAAAAGAAAAACCAAACCAAAGAGCAATTTAGAAATAATCAAAATTTAAATCCAACCAAACAACAGAATATTTCCGTCACTAATAGTATATAATAACAACAAATAGCTAAGCATTTTCTACAAACAAAAAAAAAAAGAATAAACGCATTTTTCAACTAATTTTCGAAATTTCTACACAATGCAAATGATTGCGATAAAAATAAAAGAAACCATAAAAAACTTAATGAAATATTAAATAACTTACACTTTACACTAAAATTAAGACACAACGGTTCTATATAATTATAAGAAATCTGCTAATTGCCTGCTGGGAGGCATTGTTAGCATTAGACACAAGATGTCGTTAGTGCTGTGCAATATTGGAGGAACAGCGGCCAGTAGCACAACAACAGTATCGATGCCAACGACCACAACCGCATCGACGATAGCTATTGCAGCGGCAGGTGTTGTCAACAATGACAATAACAACAATATGGATAACACTAGTGAGGAATCGAATCCTGTTACAATTTACAGGTAAAAATTGCGTTCACAATGGGGGGATGGGGGGAGTGGGTATTTTTGTCCGAATATGGGGCCACCTTTAAAACCGAACTCAATTACCATAATGACATTCCAAACGATTTAAAATGCAAATTGAGTGGGCGTGTGAAGTGAGTTAATCGACGCCTGGTTATAGTTCAGGGGATTAATGCATGTGCGATGAAATATTTTGATTGTACTTTATTTAAATTATTCAATCAGATATTTGAATTTAAGTTGAACATAAGTGGTATCTTTTATTGAGAATTTAAATTTTAAACTGTTATTTAAAACGCCAATTATTCATTTATTTTTGTAGGTGCAGATAAAACCACTTTTAAATATAGTCCGAGGGTTGATTTATTGAAAATACTTTTCAGGCAAAGCAGATTAGAGAAGACAACAAACATGTCACTTTCCATGAACTAGGGGCTATCAGCCTAAAAGTCTGCAAGCACTTATGGGAAAATTCTATATAAACATTTTTTCAGCAACAGAATTTAGTGACAGAAAAATGTCTGTTTGACGACAGAACGTAAACAAGTCGGCATTGATTGTTTCTGTTGCTGCCAGCAACAAAAGTTTTTAGTAGACGAAGAGGAGAGTATTTTTTTTTTTTGCTTAGCGAGCAACGTAAACAGAACCAGAATTTTCTACAGAACGAAAAAACTTTCTGTTCTTTTTCAGTTTCTGTTCCTGTTTCTGTTCTTTGTCACTTGGTGCCTTTTAGTGAGCGTCGTCGTCATTTTGTTCGTCCATATTGGATGGTGCGGTTGGTGCATGCTGTGAATGCGATGCGAAATCTATTACAATTTGTGAATTTTTTTCTGTTCATGTTAGAAATGTCAAAATATAGTGCCGGCTTAATGTACCGGAAAAATTCTTTCGTGAGCTAAACAGGCTTCTCATGGGAGATGTGAAATAATATTTTAAGTAGTACGTAGAACATAAAATATTGTTGCATATGCGAGTACTGACTTTGACGTAGTATGGCCCATCCATACGAAGCTAAGAATTTCAAGATTTGCCAAAATGTTCAAAATGTGTATATATTTTTTTTTCTAAGTAAGTTACAAATATCACAAATCGTAGTAAGAATGGAAAAGACTGTCAAAATTGCAGTAGTGGGGAGGAATTCTCTCTCAAAGAAAGACGAAAAAGTAGTAATTTATGAAAAATGACAGATAATTCTAAAATATATTAGTTGATTCGTGAAGAGTTTATACTGACTTAACTACAAGCATTTCAGAAGAGAAAAAAACCACGCGTATTCCAAATAGGACAACAAATTTCAAATCATCTGTCAATTGTCTGGTGACTTACAATTCTTACTAGCAAAAGAAATTTGTTGAGTAAAAACTAGTGGAGGGGTCATTTCTTGAATTTAAAGTTAAAGTTAAGGAAGGGCATTGACTAAAAATTCGTAAGAATTAGTAAAAATTGGTAAGATTTAAAAGTAAAGGTACACACCTATTTGCATTGAGTAAAAATTCCTACAAATCCATAGAAATTAGTAAAAATTCGCAAAATTTAAAAGTAAAGCCAGGCAAAGCCTCATCACACAAAAATGGCAAAGCTGTTTTTTCGTCAAAATATTCACAAATTGTTTCCTTGTTGAAAACATAATCAACCACTTTCACTGACTGCAGCAAACGTGTTTACAAAAGACATTATGGTACCAAAAGTTATTTAACAAAAAAAAATATTATAAATAAAGGACGACATTATTATTGGTTCCCAGCAGACGAAAACACAAGCACATGTCCAACTTGGGTGGTGTCTATCGGAGAACTGTCAAACTTTGTGGAAAGTTTGCGCTTAGTGATGTGCAACAAAAATCGATATTTTACACTTCGTTGTTTTGGGAAAAAAAAATCGATTCGCAGAGGTACCCCACTGGCAAGTGCAATCCGTCTACCCTTCATATCAAAAGTATACTAATTCGGAAATTATTTAAGACAAAAGGGTCCCATGGACACTTAAACACAATCAGTTCATTTTATTGACACAGTTAGTGCTTTTGAAACTGAAGGACGATTGGCATTAGCCGTGTTTTTTTGAGCTTCGATCTCAGCAAAGCAAAGTAAAGTAGGATTTTCATCATTCAATTAGCAGCAGTGGTCCCAGATAGAGGGGAAAAGCGCCAATTTTGGTGATTTTTCAATGAAAAAGGGGAAAGCTTAAAAAAGGGGAAAAAATCAAAAATCTCTTTGAAACTTAAATTGCTTAAAAGTAAAATTTAAACTTATTTTCATTACAAATAAATGTCAAAGTTTACTCAGAATGAAATTTTCACACTAAACGTGGCAGAAAACAGCCCATCGAATGTCTACGTAAGAATTTTTGTGTATCTGAATGCATTCACTCTAATAGAAAAGAAAATCATTTCAAATTCTAATGTCATTTCAAATTAAAGGCAAATTTCATTTAGGGGAAAAAAGGGGTAACTTTTTTCGAATTAAGGGGATAATGATTGCCTTTGCTGATAAAAAAAAAAGGGGAAAACAGTCTTCACAGGCTGGGGCAACTGCATTGCAGACCAAAAATTGCTTACGACAAGGTCAACTAAGTATACATTTTGCACTCATATATTATATATTTTCGGATCACATAGCGAAAAATTTGTTTCTAATAACACAACAATCTGACATTTTGTTAGTATGGGTTGGTGAGTTCAGGGCAATTCTCTAAAAATATTCCGGACACTTCTGTCGTGTTAAGAATTGACCTGGAAGCGCACTTTTTTTTTCAATGAAACATAGAATACATCGAAAGAGCACTTCTAGATTACCTCTTTTCATAGAAAGATTCGTTGAATTGACGTGACGAAACAACAATAGCTCGGTTTCAACTTATGCTTTCAGTCATAATTTCCATCAAAGGAATGTCCTCACGTAGCGTATGCACAAATCAAAAACAAACCCCTTTCGGTATTTGGGACACAGATTGTACGAACCCAATTACACCTTACACGAACATATTTATTGTCTGTTACGGCACCAGGTCAATATATTTAACAAGGTATATATATGTGGGCACGATTTTGTTTGTTAAATCCTCCTAACGCATAATCAACATATTTTTCCACTACACGAGTATACGCAAGCCCATCAACAGATGGGTCCTTTTCGTTACAGTCGGTCGTTCGGTCGCAGTTCGTTCCACCGATGTTCCATCCTCTGATATCAGTCGGGCTCATTTAAATAAATAATGAAAGCATTTATCTAAGCCATTCAGTCATAAAGCCATTCGGAATTAATTCACAGCACGCCCGCATAAGGGAAACAGGCGTCCACAGTCCACACCCTTTTGTTAGTTTTTTTGAGTTATTTCAGCGGTGGACTTCTGTTGGTTACTGTGTCGCACTTATCTCTGGCGGGTAATTGCCTATCGTGACACAGTCCCACGGCCAGCTTAGCAAAATCATTTTTAATTGCCCCCAAATTTTGGCGCGACTAAATATTTTTTCTCATTACATTCCCACGAGGAAAATAAAACGTTGGTTCTGATCATTTCGTTTGGTTTGTTTCGTTTCAGGTGCCGGGCCCCAATAGCGTCACTAGATTGCATGGAAGAGTTCAGTGGTACGGGAGGTCATCTTGATTTCGGTATCTTTTAAATTTTTCACCAAACAACACACAGAAAATTTTGTATAGTCTTACTTTATTGTACGCTGCTCTGTGCTTTGTTCTAGCTAAACTAAACCGCTTTCTATAGTGCACCCTATATAATATTTTGTATTAACTATTGTAACAGCACTTCCTTGATGTATGCGATTGTGTTGATGTCCATGCTTGTTTGAAGAGCATTGCAAATTTCTATTCGATACTTAATGTAACGTTTTTCTTCCATTCGAATAGGTCGCTCAATTAGTTTGGGATCGAATCCGGCATTACCGCTGCGTCATGGTTCAACGCCGACACCGGGCTTACGGTATAAAAACCTCGGAAAGAGTGGGCTGCGTGTCTCGAATGTGGGTCTGGGCACGTGGCCAGTCTTTTCGCCCGGAGTCAGTGATGAACAGGCCGAAGCAATACTCAAGCTGGCCATCGAAAGCGGCATCAATTTGTTTGATATTTCTGAAGCGCACTCGGAAACAGAAATCGGTAAAATACTCCAACGGACCGGTTGGAAACGAACAGCTTATGTGATCACAACAAAAGTCTACTGGAGTACAAAGTGAGTATGGCCAACGGATATACAAATGCCCAGAAGACGCATCTCATTCTAAATAAATTGCTTTATCATAACGACCCGCTGCTAGAAGCTTTAAGCTTGTTTTACTCATTAAAAATAAAAATAAAAAATGGACGTGAGAGAGCAAAAAGCTCTTCTCACTATATCTAGTCTTCGTCTTCATTGCTCGTTAAGTAGTGCGCTTGGGGATGGGTGTAACGTGTGGGTGATGCTGCAGCCTTTTCGCTCTCTCATGTGCATTCTTTATGCGTATAAAGCTAAATTTCATATCAGACGCGTCCTTCTGCGATTTTGTGTATTCTTTGGTGTAGCCAAAGATAGTATAACAAGATAGTGCATCTCCTGCACTATGCAGGGATATAAGTATATGGTACTGATTCGCATAGAATACGAAAATGTAAAACAAAAAATACAGTCCGGAAAGCACACCGGGGTCAACAATACTGGCTCTGATCTGACAGTGACAGTTAATTTAATAAAATATGGTTTTAATGAAAAATATCTGACAGTTTCTAGTAGCTCGTATACCATGTCAAACAAAATCTGGTTCTCATCTCGAAAGACACTAAAATATAGATCTTAACTTGAAGTCAACTCAAAAACAAATGAAAAACCTACAAAACCTACATGTGGCCGCCGTTTTATTACGAACTAGGGCCTCCTTCACACTAAACGAATTTCAATCTATCCGAATCGATGTGAATTAGATTTTTGGGTCTTCTGACAGACATTTAAAAGTATAGTCTTTTGGGGTAATTGTAAACGGCGGTTATTTTATCCTTTCAAAATAAGTTGTAGTAGTCCAAGAAACAACAAAAAACCAATTTCAATTGCCGACATACAGTCGCCGCACATACACGCCGGGGACTGTAATTTATCACTGAAAATTCTAGTCGTAAAGAAAACGTGTGCCAATTCCTGCTTGTTTACATTCACCCCATACCGAAGTCCCTAGTGTCTACAGGTATCAAACGGAATGTTTCCATTTACCCCTAGATTTTCAAAATGATTGGGGCAAATGTAAACAACGCCGGGCTAAATGTAAATACCACTCTTTTGCGCTTCATGGGTACAGATCAGCAGTGTAATGATCAGCAGTAAAATTCTTGGTGTTTTTTAATAACAATATTAATTTTCGAAGGATGAGGAAGAGGAAGTACCAACAATTTTTGTTTTTAATTTCTTCAAAATTTGGTTTTAAAAAAAGCAGAAAGTGTTTCCATTTACCCCAACTGGCCTTACTTCTGGTAAAACACATAAATTTGTAATCATAGACAAATCATACTGAAACCCCAACTCGCAATCTTGCCGCTTGCCGCTGGCCCCTCAATATTTTTTTCAAATTCCACCATTTTGTTTTCCTATCGGTGTTATGTCAAGATACCGTGTGACATGCAAAAACATACAAAAAAAATCCTGCCAACCGTAGGGGAATGTGAAAGAGTTTGGGTTAGTTGTAATTTATTTTTAAAAGGCTTTAATGATTTGTTTCGTAAATAAAACTTTCTTAAGAAGATGTTTTATATACTAGAAATATACCAGGACAAACTTGGTTGTATATTTTTCGTCTTTGAATATCATCGATTTCATGTGTAATTTTTTCTTAAATAACTGAAGAGAGTTGGCTCAAGCTGTTTTTATTTTCCCTCAACTAATCTACATTGTTCGTTTTTTTTTAAATAGTCTAAGCAAATGTACACTTATAGTATTCCTAAAAAGAAAATTCTATTCACACGTAACGAATAATTTCAAATTTAATGGGTAAAATTCTATGAACGCTGCCATCGACTTGGCCCATAGCGGAAGTGGCATATGCAAGGCGCGAGTGTGCTGGTGAGCCAGCATTTTTTAAATTACGTGACATTTGTCAATACGAATTTCTATTAAACAATACTAGCGACCAAGCATTTGCCACCCCGTAAAAATATAGCTTGTAGGCAAGTAACGGAAACGAATCTCCGTTCACAGAAGTGGCGCTTCGACGCCTCCATTGAACGTGTAACTCTTTGTTACATAAATGTGTAACAATTGTATTTTCACTTGTTCTCTAAGCTATAAAGTCTGACAAGTGCCTGTTGAATTTGTGACAGGATCAACATCAAATCTACGACTATTCGTTCCACAAAAGTGTAAAACTTGTAAAAGTTCACTTGTTTGCCAAGTTGTAACAAATAGTAACAATTTTAAAGCTGCTCTCATCATCATTTCCCTGACACAAATCACACTTGTCAACCTGTTGCCTGCTCTTTCAAGCCTTCAAGCCTTCTCTCATTTAATTCACCTAATTCACAAGTCCACGCTCTAGGGCCTAAAATACAGCGCGGCATGTTGAAGAGTCTTTCTGGTTTCTCTTGATTCTATCGACATGAGCTCACTATTATACTTTATTACAGAAATATGTAATTATTTCAGATATTCACTTGGTCGCCGAGTTGTAAAGACTTACAAGTAGCTGTAGAACTTGTCCGGAAGTCGTAATAAGAGCAGCAGACTTGTAATTCTGTGCTACAGAAATGTGTATGAAATTCACTTATATTACAAGTAATTGTCGGTTTGTGTTAACTACACGTATTGTAATTTATTGACCATTCTGATCGATCAAATTATCAGCGAGCGAAATGAAATCAAGGCGAAATGAACTAAAGGTTCCACCAGTGTGACATATAGTGTAAATTCAAAAACGTCAAACATTTGCGCAGTGATGCGGCATCACTGCTTATTTGCAATGCTGATGCAATGCGCAGTTTATGCTGATGCGTTGCTGATTGAATATGAAGTTTGAGTTTTAGAACGCATTGATTACATCAAACATTTTAATTTCAAGATGGAAGTTTTGCTAATAAAAGTTTTACTCGATTACTATGATCGTAAAGACGATAAATTTATTTTCAAGCCTTACGGCCCTATTCTGCTATTCAAGTGAGTCGTCTTCTCGTTATTAAAAGCTTTACCTCCGCAGCGCTGAAATACTCAATGCAAAAAAAAAATTTCGTGAGAAAAATTAATATATTTAAATACGAAAATTTATACATTTTTCTGTCAAAAGCATATGCATCTATTGATAAAAATGTTTATTAATTTCTTTTCTTTTGCTTCCGACATTTTTCTTAACAACAGCGCATAAGGCATTTCTGTGATGCTTTTTTTCGTTATGTTTGCGCATCAGTTTGATCAAATTTGCAATAATGAACACTTGACGTTGAAAGTGATGCCAAAAGTTGCATTAATGAACATTTTGCAAAGCATCATGAGCATCATGATGCCAGTGATGCGTTACTGAATTTACACAGTTCGATTAAATGGGCCTTTCTAATGATCATTTTTAGCCCTCAAACTAATTATTTTTTAGGTCACTACGGGTAATTTTATATGGAAAATTTCGCCATTGTGAGTTCGTAAAATCCAGCCTGGACATGGACACTAAGTGTGATTATTGTTTATTAGTATAGCGCAGCTTGTTTCGGACTTTTGTGTGAAGGAGGCCATTTTAAATGAGCCCAATCATTGTTTTACAACATCCTAAACTTTTTTTTGTCGGATAGCTTCCGGGTCATCGAATTTTAGGAGATCAATTTATTAATACATGAACACCCAAATTGTCCGTACACTTTTTTAGTATTTATTATGAAATGAGTAGAATGAAAATTCTATCATTCGAAAGGTATTGTGCCATAGATGTCCACAAACAAAAAATCATGTGTATATTCCGCCACTAATACTACGTTTCCACTGGACACTAATCGCGAGATTTAGGTCAAGAGATTAAAAATAAATCCTGAGGTGTTTCCACCAAAAAAAACAAGATTAATTTGACGTTTCACCAGATGTTGTCAACTACTATCAAATCGAACAAGTCAAAATTGTGATAATTGAAAAAAAGTAAAAAATTCAAAAGTTTAAAGTAATAAACCACGAGTTCCAGAAATCTTAAAACTTTTTTTAGGTTTATAATTTAACTACACAAAAGAAAAAGAAAGCTTGATGGTTGCATTGGCTAGGAGAAGTCTCTCAGAAATAAATTGTTTTTTTTTTTTATGACACAATGTCAAATACAGCTCTGTTTGCTTTTTATTTTTGACATCTCGAGCTGTGGAAAGTGCGTTTACAGACCGGGATGTTCATGCAAACCTGGTTGATAATCGAGATTTATTTCAAATCTCCTTTTCCATGAGACTACATTTTGTATGACAAATCCCGAGATTTATGCAGGATTTACAGACATTTTTCTAAATCTCGCAGTTAATATTCGGTGGAAACGTAGTTAGTCGTTGTTTCACAAAATCCTAAGCTTTTTTTGTCGGATAGCTTCCGGGTTATCGAATTTTAGGAGATCACTGTATTGTTACATGAACATTCTTAGTTTCCGTACACTTAGTAGTACTTAGTAGTATTTATTATGAAATGAGTGGGATGAAACTTATGTCATTCGAAATACCATAGATGTCCACAAACAAAAAATCATGGGTATATTCCGCCACTAAGGCTGGTAAAATTAAGTTAAGAATTCCTCATACAAAAGATTCGTTCGTGTACTTTCAGCATAGAAAAATTATAAACGTCAAATATACAAACTCGAGAGAGAAATCTCTCAATTTCAAGAGAAGTACCTGGCCGGTTTTCTTACAAAAAGTTTAAGAAATGCCATTTTGACATTATCGTAAAATGCAGCATCTACAAAATAAGTTGGAATTTCATTTTGAATGCGCTGTTATGTTCTGGGAGAATATTTAATTACAACTTCTTCTTCCGACATCGTTGAAGACGAAAATAAATAGAGTCTTACTTGTAAAACTTTTGAGCTGTCACTTAGTTGTCAGTTTTCATTTTTCATTTTTCAGTAAGTCGAAGTTCGGCGAGTAGGAAATTACGAAAAAATGAAAAGAGGCGAAATGGATTTCTCCCTCATTTTTTTTCCAATTTTCTCAGTACGTGGTCGCATTCGCACAGTTTCTTAGCAGACTTTTAATAATTTTACGTTTGCAAAAAAGTACCCGAACGAACCTAAAATTTCTATCAGTTAATTGAACGCATTTTGGTGACATTTGTCGCAGCCATATTCCCATAGCTACCTATTCAAATATGTATCATCTTAGAGTAGAACTTATTTTCGAGGGAATGCAATTTACCTACCCCTAAAAGTAAGCAACTGTATAGCTAATTTTAATATTTAGAGGCATACTGCGAGGTGTTGACTGTTGGTAGGGTCGATTTTCGACCACAAGCGAAACTAGTAATTGTATTATTAAATCATCTTGGGTCGAGCCAAAACAAAAACAAAATATACAATAAAAAACATTATATCCCGAATTGACAACAAATGAAAACTATATTGTCTTGTTGTTATAGCATATTTAGTATAACAGTGCAATCTGGTGACAACTAAGTGGTCGCACATACAAAAGTTCTTCTATTTACAGATCGGAGGAGAGGGGCCTTTCCCGGAAACACATTATAGAGTGTGTCAAGGCGAGCTTGCAGCGATTACAATTGTCATACATCGACATTGTGATTATCCACAAAGCGGATGCTATGTGTCCAATGGAGGGTACTTTCAGTTGATTGCAGTTTGCCAATATAAATAAACATGTGTCTTTTTGGGGTTTTTTCTTCTCTTTTTTTTTGTCATACAGAAGTTGTACGAGCCATGGCCTATGTCATTCAACAAGGCTGGGCGATGTACTGGGGAACGGCTCGCTGGTCACAAGTGGAAATTATGGAGGCGTACACCAATTGTCGTCAATTCAATTGTATTACCCCGATTGTGGAACAGTCCGAGTATCATATGTTTTGCCGTGAAAAATGCGAACTTTATTTACCCGAGATGTATAATAAAATTGGTGTCGGCCTTATGGCATGGGGACCGCTATCGATGGCGTTAAGCGATACGCAAAATGGCGAGAAAATCTTATTCCCAAAGGGTTCGTTTAAAACAAAGAGTCACAGTTACTCCTGGACCGAGGACGAGGTCAATCGAAATGTATGCAAATTATATCTCTTTAGTTGTTTACGGTAATGATTTTGTTTATTTAATTTTAGGGGAGTTGGAATAAAGACCGCTTGGAGGAAGGACGAAGACATTGTGACAGATTGCGAGATCTATCGGCGTTAGCCGAAAAGCTTGGTTGTAGTCCTACTCAGCTATCGATTGCATGGTCGCTGAAACATGAACCAGTGCAGTGTTTGTTGTTGGGAGCCACATCTGCTGAGCAGTTACACCAGAGTCTGCAATCGTTGCAAGTAAGTAAAAGTTACTTTGTATCGTAAATATGTTGGGTTAGAGGTAGTTGCATTTTTGATTTTCTTCGATTTGATTAAACATTTTGGTATATTTTCTAATTGTAGTACGTTAAATTGATTTTTTCCTTTTTACTCCACTGACGAAAATGTATTCAAATTAATCTTATAAAATGCAACGTGTTCCTCTTTTTTATAACCGCCATTAAAAACTGACAGGCTAGAGAGGGAGAGAAAAAAAACATTGACATTATATGGACTGTTAATGAAATGTCAGGTGCATACAAGCTCTGTCCAAAAAATGACGCCAATATAACTAACATAGACAAATCACACTGAGACCCCCAACTCACAATCCTCTTGCCGCTGACCCCTCAATTTTTGTTCAAATTCGCCATTTTGTATTCCTATCGGTGTTATGTGAAAAAAGAATGCGTGTGACATACAAAAACTACAAAAATAAATGCTGCCGCGGCAACCGTGGGGAAATGTGAAAGAGTTCGGGAATACCACATTTTTGCATTACTGAATGTCATTGGTTAGTTATTATTAATTGTTAAGACGCGAATAATTTGATTTGTTTGGTTAGTAAAACTATCTAAAGTTGATGCTCTATATACTAGAAACATATTAGGACAAACATGGTTGTGTATTTTCCGCTTTTGGATATCATTAACTTCGATTTCGTGTGTAAATTTTTCTTAAATAATGGAGAAAATTTGCTCAAAATGTTTTCATTTTCCCTCAACCAATCTACATTGTTAATTTTTCATGAACATTTTAAGCAAATGTGCACTTATTCCTAAAAAAAAATATTATTCAAACGTAACGAACAATTTCAAATTAAACGGATAAAATTCTATGAACACTGCCAGCAACTTTGCCCACAGCGGAGTGTGTCATATTTCCTGGGAGTTTGTTGGTGAGCCGGAATTTTTGAAGTTACGTGACATTTGTCAATACGATTTTCTATGTAACAATACTAGCGCACCAAATCGTGACCACTCAATAAAAATATAGCTTCTAGGCTAAGTAACGCAGTCTCAGTATTGTCTCTGATAATTAGCGCTCTTGGTTTAAATCGAATAAAAAGTGTACCAAAATAGGTAATAGGTAAATTGTAGTACGTTAAATACCAACCATCTTGGATTCCTCCATAGAACGCTAGAGACACCTATTGGGAGTTAGTAGATTTGCTAAGTAAAACGGTTGAAACTAAGATTGTTGCGGAATGTTTTACAATAGATGTCGCATCAAAAATGTGGTAGTTCAATAATAAATAAATAAATAAAAGCTGTTGAATTAAGTAACTTTTTTGTTCAACTTACAAGACGAAATGTATTCAAAGCTTTTTTTGTCTTCGATGTATCTTAAAAAGATTATTTTTAAATTACAATTAAAATGTTTAGTTGATTAGCAACCCTTCACGGAACTCAACTAAATTATTTCTACTTCTCATAATTTGTTTCCAATTTATTCCGCTCTGAACCAAGAGCGCTACCGCTAATGTTGGAACCAACCCGAAGTTGGCTACTAGCAGTCCATATATAATAAGTTTTAGGCCACCACTTACTTGAAGTTACCTAGTTGCAATCATAGACAAATCGTAGTCGTTTGATTTGTTTTTGTCTATGGTTGCAATTGTGCATTTGGCTAAGCCGTAGCCGTGCACTCTTAAAATAACCTGTAAACCACATGGCATATAATTTCAAAAGTGCGAAATCTAGTCACTAACTCGCAATCGCCCCATTGAGGGTGACATTTAAACTTTTGAAAAGATCTACGTGACTGTTAAGCCCTTTGATAAATTATATTGAAGATCTGCAACAACTGGGTTGCGAAGAAATGAAAAAATCATACTAGATCGACCAACGATATAATAGACTAGGCGAATCAAAAGAAAAGAGCCAGTGACCTTCCATTTCAAACACATCATGCAGAGCAGATTTTACGGACGTTGCCTGAATGTGATTCGTTTAAAGAAGCATTGTTGCATTTGCTTCTTACTAGGTTTCCATTAGTTTTTTTAGGGTTTCAATGGTCCAAAATCGAAATCTGTAAGTTAAAAGCTGAAGCTATGTCTCAGAGTTCCATTTTCCTGCCACACCATCGCATCGGCGGCGCTTTCACATTTCATTTGTATTATTTGCTTGCTGAACCACTGTAGGGCCGTGATTTGTTTCGTTGGGTATTCATATGTTTAACAAAATTTCTAAACTGATTTCATTCGTTAATTTCAGCTACTGCCACGACTATCGACCAGTGTGATGCTCGAATTGGAGAGAATTCTCGAAAATAAACCGGTGCGGCCACCAATGATATCAACTTTGGCGCTTCGGTGACAATCAGCCTGCCCTCAGGGGCCGCCAAGCATCAGTGGCGCCTGTGGGGCAGAGTCACCAAAGGACGAAGAATTCTGCGAGGAAGCCGATCCAAAAGATGCATCAAAGCAAGCATTCTGTGCCATTCAGTGACGAAAGGAGTCTTTAGATAACGATAATAAATTTTTGAAACCGTTTAGTAGTAAAACTAGCTTAAGTAGTACAACAATAATAACAACCGTTAGTAACAAGCCAGATTTAACAACTACAACAACAGCAACAACAGCAACAACAGCAACAACAGCAACAACACAACAACAACAACGTTCTTCACTCTTTAAAGGTTCTTCTTCAACTTCAAAAAGTAATTTATTCAATTTAAATACTGAGAATCGCTTAGATAGTTCACCAATTCAAATAGATTCTTTAAACAATAACAGTTACAACCAAAGCAATCATACGAATAGCAGCAATAATAACGAAACAAAATCGTCGGCAGCAAATCACTCGTCCAATTCATCGGAGAATACCACAATCAACATGTACACCACAAACGATGAAACAAAGTCCAAGAGGTCCTTATTGAATTTTCGATCATTTGATTTTCACATCAAGTCCCTGTATGCGGGGCTGCGCCAAAATAAGAATTCGTCCGATTCGGCAAATCGTACGGGCTCGAATTCGACCGCAAGCAATGGACAGCGACCGATTAGTGCCAACAACCGAACTCCGCCGTACCTACGGGTTGAGACAGTCGACATGGAGGAGTCGGAAAACCTTTTGCTTAACTACCCGCAATCCCCGTATTCATCGAGACGCAACAGTGAGGATAATAGGTCCAGCGCACATTTGTTGCAAATTAATCAGTACGAGATGTCAATTTCGCAGGCTAGCTCGCCATATTTTTTATCACCCATTCCGATAGCGGGCAACATTAGACGTTCGTCAACGTCAGACATCATGTGTAAACGCGGTGGCAGTGCGGGTAGTAGTGCAAATGATAGTCGGCGTCCCAGCACATCGGATCTGCTCAGAAAGGCCCGCGAACGTAAGGGCAGTGAATCGAGCAATCGTATTGGAAGGAGTGTCTCGCACAGTGGTCTGCCACGCGGAGGCAGTCGAGGTGGTTGCGGTGGTCGACGCACAAGCATGGCTTTCTAAACAAGTGAGTATGGATGGTTTGCGGGTTTTGCAGTGAGGTACGAGTAACAGTGACTTTTTTAGTAGTCGATTGAAGGCGTTGTAAGAATCTACATTTCGTTGGCGATGAGTGTTGCGCTTCGGCTTTTGTCGACTGACATAAGAAAATGTTACCCATCTTCACGATGCACTTTACAATTTTACACATCCCCTGGTCCGAATTTCGCATATTTATGGGTGGTAGCAACTAGCAAGTAACCTGTCACTTCTGCGAACAGTAAAATGAGAAATGACGCTTTGCGGACATTCGCCGAAAAGACGTTTACGAATGTGGCATGAGAAGCAACAAAACTGAAGGAGATGTTGATGCATCGCTGTAAAAACGGTGTCAGTGTAATATTAATGGGGACGTTCAAGAATCTAATTAAGTAAGTTTGACAGGTGGCTGACTTGATGTGTTTCACCTTTTATTGGCTTCTCAACGTCACGTAAACAATTTGTTTCAGTTGACGTTTATGAAGTGGTACCCGATTAATCTAGTCAATGGGGACGTTCAAGTATCTAGTTTAGTAAGTCTGACAGCTCTCTCACTAGATGAAACTCGGCTCTGATTGGGGGAAATCGGTCGTGAGAGCAGATGTTTCAGTTGACGTTTATGGAGGGGTAGCCGATGAATCTAGTCGAGAAATTCGTGACTGAGTACTAAGTTGACAGTTCTCATATGTGGCTGACGTAGAAAAAGTGACGTTCCCGACCAATATAGTTTTTGCTTTCAGAGTGCATCTAATCAGACCAATCTCGTCGACTTAAGATGATTAGATTTGTGAATGTGCCAAATATTAATAAGTTCCTTGACAAACGAAACCGTTTCTGACATTTCCAAAGGACTTTTGCTGCCGAGCAATAGATCGTTATGACAGCCATCATTTGATACCGACAAGCGACATGGAATTTTAAGACACATTTTTTCTCTTGCCGTAAGGTAATGCTTTCAAAAATAATTTTCCCGATTTGCCCAAATTTAGTCAAATTCTGTTCCCGTACTCGAAAAATGGACACAGAGAAATTGTGAGAATTTGCTGTAGATAAAAGTGCCTGCCGCACAACAAATTTACTTGAAGTTGTTTGCATTAACTGTCAGATTGTTGGTCGTATATATTAGGTTCGTTCGTGTACTTTCAGCATAGAAAAATGAAAAACGTCAAATATCAAAAATCGAGAGAGAAATCTCTCAATTTCAAGAGAAGTACGTGACCGCTTTTCTGAAAGTTTAAGAAATGTCAGACGAAAATAAATACAGTTTTACTTGTCAAACTTTTGAGCTGTCCTGTCACTAAGTTGTACGTTTCCATTTTTCAGGAAGTCGAAATTCAGCGAGTAGAAAATTACGAAAAAATGAAAAGACTGGAAATGGATTTCTCTCTCATTTTTTCAATTTTCTCAGTATGTGGTCGCATTCGCACAGTTTCTAAGCAAATTTTTAATAAGTTTAAGTTTGCAAAAAAGTACCCGAACGAACCTATTATGTCAGTTTGGCAATGACAACTTTTTGAACTATAATTTATTTTAAGTGTTGTTTTTTCCTTTTGTGAACAAATTATATTTGAAAGAAGCAAAATTTCTTCCCCAAAGAAAACCGCTGGGCGGTTCCAGTTCTCGCGCTTATAATCAAAAATAAATATGCTGTCACCTTAAAAAGCCCAATAAATTGGACGCGAAATTGTTTAATCAATTATTTTGGGTCTAACTCTGACGATTTTGCATTGCTTGTATACTTGGGGCTCTCCCCCTCCAATTGTGCCTCCGCTGGTCCGAGTCTTTACAAAATAGTAACAAATAGTTTTGAAACCCAACCTATGTTTGATTAAGTAAATGATAATACTTTAAATAATACTTCCTGTAGCAGATCTATTAAAAGTCACTGTTACTTCGTCAATGCGTTTGCAATACAGATCTCACTTATACAACTTTTTGAAACCGAGCAATCTGCTGATAGCTGCGCTAATTTGTATTACCATTATAACATAATATAATTTTTAACTTTTTTAGTAAACAAAAAATTATTATGGTAGAATCGACAAATTACGCAAAACATACTTAAAAGACAAATAATATTTTTATATAAAAACAAATCTAATTAAAACGTGTAAACAAAAAAAAAGGAAAATTTAAAAATAAATTATATTAGAAATTAAATTTCATCTGCAATTAGAATAAACAATAAAAGCAAAATTTGTTTGGTAAAACTTTTAAGAAAAAAAAAATACAAAATTTGTATAATAACAATAATAATATGACGATATTTCAAATCGTAATTGCCTTTTATTAATATGATTACTGTTATAACTACTAATCTTGATAAATACAAGAAATAAAAAAAATTAAGCTTTCATTTAAAAAACTTTTCAAATAATTATCCATTATATTGTTAATAATTTTTGGTTTTGAGATTTAAATAAAAATTAAAACAAAAACACACTTCAATACAATACAGAGTAGAAATTTTTGACATAACAAAATAAGATATTTAAATGCATATATTTTTATTATTTAAAGCGATAAACTAATAAATAAATTCACAAATTTCTCTCTCACATACGGACTGTGATTTTAAAAAAAATAAAATTATATTATAAAATAATAGAAGTAGGACGATATCAATATGTCAATAAAAAAAGAGATTAAATTGAATTATAGACAAACAAATTTATATTAAATGCAAAGTTTTAGTCTTATCAGAAAATTTGTGCGAATCCCTCTGTATGAGTTGTATTTGTACTCATGCATTGATGTGCACTGTGCAGTGGTGGATAATTTATTTTTCTTGTAATTTTTTAAAATAAAGCGGTAGATTGAATTTATTTAAAATTTCGTTAATTTTTGTTAATAACACCTGATAACTTTTAGTTAAGCTTGCAAATTTTTAATGATGGGGTAAATTACACCTTTTTGTAGATAGGGCACTTTGACAGGCGACAACAGCAACGACAAACATAGGGGTTTGGTTTGCTCATTTGTTTTTTTTTTTTTTGGAAATAGTGGCGTTTTTCTTTTTTAGTTCGGAGTAAAACCTGAACTGTCAAAAAAAGTTGTTTCTTCTTTCTTGTTTAGGTAGGATGCATCCGAGCTCTTAATTTTTATTCATTTAAGAACATGAAAAAAAAAAGAATAGATTGACTGAGTAGCCTATTCTCAATGAAACAACATGAAACAAATATTATGTGATGGTACAGAAAAAGAAAGTAGATTGTAAAAAACTGTTACCAACTAAATAAATACAACAAATACCTACTGTTCACCAGATGTATTTTTATAGTCATAAGAAAGCTAGTGCTCAAATATGTGTCATAAATAAGTCAGATTGCTCGGAACACGCTTCGCTCAGAGAATGCTCGATGGGTTGTATATGTATACTCTCAAGGAGAAAAGAAAGACAGCTCGAGCGCCTTGTATTAACAAACAAATGTGCACAAGTTAGTTAGTTAGTAGACGTCAGATAGCATACAAAAATTGTAACTGCTAAGTAACGAGGTGATAACTTTCACGCAGTGTTTATTAATAAGGTGCTTACTTTCTAAGGCCTGCTTACAGCATATGCGCACAGGTGTTCCTCGAAATTATATGGGTATTGACGACTGATTTTCCTGTCGGTAAATTCTGTAACAAAAAAAATGAACGATTCAGTTTTTGTTGCAAATGTAATAGATTCTGTTTCTGTTTTTATTGATTCTCCATTGATGAGCTAATACCATAAACTAAGTACTAAATTTCCTATCTGTGAATACATGTGAAGCAGCAAAAAAAAGGCTTAATGGCGCAAGGTGTTATACAAGAAAAAAACTGAAAGAACTGTCAGTTTACTATGTGCAAATGTATGTGTCCGGCTGATTTACTTTAACATGGCACACATACTTTCCCATATTGTGACAGCTCGTAGGCACTTTCTTTTAAGTTGTCTGAGCTGAAAGTCGATTGAATACTTAATTTATGGGTTTATACAAAGCTTCTCTACAGAAGTTGGGCGCATTAAAGAATCTAGTTATCTTAAGTAAACGCAAAAACTAGATTGGTCGGGATCGTCACTTTTCCTACGTCAGCCACATATGCGAACTGTCAACTTAGTACTCAGTCACGAATTTTTTGACTAGATTCATCGGCTACCCCTCCATAACAGCTGTCAGACTTACTAAACTAGATACTTGAATGTCCCCGTTAACAGTGGCTGTCAGTGAGAAACATTGGAGACGTTCAATAATCAATTTTAGTAAATGTTACAGCTAGCCGACTTGTTGGAGGAGTAGCCGCCGAATCTAGTCAAGAAATTCGTGACTTAGTACTAGAAAAAAAATCCGTATATGTGGCTAATGTATAAATTGAGCATTTATTGATCATTTACGGACTTAATACAATAAAGTAGAACAATGCTATCGTAACCGAAGGGGATGGTCCTAAAAAACTTTGTTAATTCTAAGTGTAGGTATTTCAATATTAGGACATATTTACGTTTGTCTTATAGTGTTGCAAGTTATTTCTTTCACTTTGTGTCGCGTATCGGCGCAGAATGTAAAATAATGTAAAGAATTGTTTACACAAGATAATATCATGTTTTCTCTTTCGTCTTGAAACATAAAATAAAGTTAAAAACATTTTCTCTGCATTTTTCCGAATACTCAGTATTTCCACTCGTCATTTAAATATAATGACCGACAAATGGAATACTATGCTGTCAAAATATAATTGCACTGAAACAGGAAATCAAACAAATTCATTTCACAGGAATAAACTCGAATGTAAAACATTTTTCGCTATTTTACGGTTTAACGTTTCAGTTCGAATCGTCTCATCCGTGAACCATATATACAGACACAATTCATTTTTGTTTCGTGTGTTAGATCGGCATAGTTCCGTAAACGTTTAGCTCGTTCGTCGATTTCTACGAGTCTGCTGTAGAAGTATTAAGGCTTAGAATAAGACTTATAGAATACTTCGTTTCTATATCATTTGCCTTTCAAACCATCGGAGTTTATTGTTTTTTTTTCTTCGGCTAATTTGTGTTGAATTAAGTTGTGTAATAAAATCAAAATTTAAAAACATTCTGGCTTCAAGGTTGTGCGACTATGCCTTTACTTTCTACGTAAATAAGAGTTCACTAATTTCTTGCCACCACTGTTTTTGTACACAATACAAGTGAAAATCAGAATACGTATCTAAATATATTGTTTTAATTTTCTTTAGCAAAAATTATTTCCGTCCGTCTTGGCATAAATTACAATCATGGCGAAATCATGATTGATGTTTTATTTCATACTTTCCATTGGAAAACAAATACTTAGGCTTTTGCTTTTTCGTCAATTCTCTAAATTGCTTTAAATATCTTGTAAATATTCTTAAACGCTTTTGCAAATTTATAATATAGATAATTACAAATTATTAACAAAAATTTATTTTAGTAAAAAAAAAGAAAAAGAAAAAGTGTTTTAACTTAATATATCGGTGCTATTTTTTCAAAATAATTTGAAAATATCTCAATTAGATAAATTATCGTAGTTAATAGAATGAATATCGGAAAATACAATTTAATTTGTTTTCTTTTTTTATTGTTGTTGTTAATTTAAAGATATCAACTGCCGTTATTTTCTGTTCGAATTAACTAAAACAAAACAATATTATTTAATATATTTCGTTTTACGAGCACTTTTATTGTTTCGATTTAAAGGAAAAACAAAATTGTAAATATTTGCAAAACAATTGAAAAATGCAAGAAAAAAATTGGAACTTTTTTATAGATAGCAAATAGTTAAAATGAATATAACAAAAACAAGTGATAAAACCAAGAGAAAACAAACTATATACGCCTTCACAAGATAACAAGAAAAATATCAAGCGATAGCGAAAGACAAAAGAATATAAACAACAATTAGCACTTCACTAAGAAGCATGCGAAATATAATTTCTTGTTTTGATAATTTTTCTTCGGATTAAAGAACTATGCGCAACACGATATTCTTAATATTTAAGATTTTTTCAAACAACAAACGTATGTCTAATAAACAATTCAGTCACTTCAAACAAAATACTCATTTGAACTGAAAATTTCGTAATTCGTAATGAAAAAATAAAAAAATTAACAGAAATTGTAATTTGTTTCTGTCTAATTTATTCGTATATAATATTCTATATATAAAATGGCAACGTAGACAAAATGCAAATAAAACCAATTTTTTTCAATTATACAAATTAAGCACACACAGATACACCAATAGTTTATATTAAATAAAAAACCAGACGCCTCCCACTTCACTCGGGAGGGTAATTCAAAGAAAAACAATTAAAAACCCGACATATAAAACAATTAAATACATAAATAAAAAAAAAGTAAACAATAAACTACGCAATCTTAAAAAGAAAACAAAGTAAGGGAAAATTTTCTTATCAAAGCTGGCAATAATGATAAAAAATACAATAACATTTTAATATTTATAATAAATTATATACAATCTTTATAAAAACAAAAACAACAGATAATGCTTTGAGTGGATCCTATATAGTCACTTCTTTTTTTTATTCATGAAAGGCAAAAGCGAGAAGTATCTTGCTCAATATTTAAGCAATCTCCATCAATTTTAAAACGATTTTAAATTTAATCGGCATTTTAAGACATGAACCGTTGTATTCAATCTTTATATCGAAATTGATTCATTATTTTGTGTCTCCCATTCTTAGTTGGATAGAGTCATTTACTGTCCGTTTGTATTTTATTTCAGTTTTGATCTTTACAGTGCTGCGTCAATAAATAAAAGTAATTCAAAAAAGAAACAATACAACTTTCGAAACAAAAGAAAAAAAATATCACAATGTAAAGAAAACAACAATTTAAGATTAACATTAAAAATTGAAAGAACAAGTTCTTTTGGCTAAGATTCATACCAAGCACTAAAATATCGAATGAACAAAAAAAAACAAATTATATAAAATTGTAAAAGGAATATGTAAAAAAAAAACTATGTATAATGCCATAGAAGAGCGTACTTTACCATGAATTACTATTTAAAAATAAAATTATCTTTCACTTCATATTGAACTATTTTATTACATAAATAGAACAAACCGATAAGGTATAAGGTTCATAAATCAGTTGTTCCTTTACTTTTGTAGTAAGAATGGAAAAGACTGTCAAAATGGCAGTTGTGGGGATAAATTCTCTCACAGACACTTAGGAAAAAGTAAGGGAACGCTTTTGTAGTATAATCTATGTAAAATGACAGATATATAATTCAAAAATTCAACAAACTGGTACGAAAAGTCGAGAAAATATCGAATTTGCAATTAGTTGATTTATCTACCTAGCGATGAAAGTGATTCGGAATTAATCGAACTTCTTCATCATGAATCCGAGTATACGGAAGAGTTTGACTGATTAAACTACAAGCATTCGAGAAGAGGAAAAAGCGACACGGCATTATAAATTACCCGGGGGAGATTGTCCTTTCTTACTCCTTACAGCGATTAAGAATTTCGTCGCCACTTTCGAAAAGAATCTAAGGAAAACATTCAATTTTTTTTTTGTCGCCTGTTGATATCATTTTAATACGCAAGTAATCAAAACAAATGCACTCATATGACACTGCATTTTTTTTTGCAGTTTTTCTGCTTTTAAAATGAAACTAGAGCAGTACGAAAAATTGGAACGAAAATTCCCGATAGGAGTGAGTGCTGACTTTTCAACATTATAAAAATGAGGAAAAAATGTAGTGTCATACGGGCTTAAGGAACGGCATTGAGTAAAAATTCGTAAGAATTCGTAAGAATTAGTATAAAAATCGTAAGATTTAAAAGTAAAGGAACAGAGTAGGGCCCCTACTTTCTATTTCGTCCCATTGGAAATAGCTTTCCCCTCCCGCTTTCAGTAGGTAATCTGTAATAATTTCGGAATTCTAATGCGACACAAGTACATTTCATTCCACTTTCGAAATACAGAGTAAAAAAGGTTCGTTTTCGAAGAATTTGACTTTCGGAACGAGATACAGAGTAGGGCCCCAGACCTAGTTATGTCGTTTGCCATTGGGATTTTTAGGTTTTGCTCAAAGATTTCATATTTTTCGTGCATCGTGCCCAATGGAACATAAAACGAGATTTTTCTTACTCTATATTTGTGGTGGTGCGTGTTCTTGAAACCAGCTTTTCTTAAATTGTAATTTGAGTTTATAAAAACCCATTCAATTTATGTTGATATCTATTGCAGCGGCCAAATGTAAATTGTTCTCTATTTTTGCACAGACTTGTCGTCTAAAAACGTATGTAATAAATAACACACTCCAGTTCGGCAAATGATAAAAAAAAGATTCGGAAAATTGCTCTGACTCTGAAAATAATGCTTTTTTCAGTCAGTGGAAATGGAACATAAAATCTGACAGCCTGCTGATTTCTAGAGAGAAAAACTGTCCTGAATCTGAAAAAAATGCTTGCAGTCAGTGGAAATGGAACATAAAATCTGACAGCCCGCTGATTTCTAGAGAGAAAAAACTGTTCTGAATCTGAAAACAAGTGCTTTTCCTGTGCTAAGAGAAAACGACATTAGATCCACCTACAATTGAAGTATAGGTATAAACTATTGTCGTTTATCATTGGGCAAAAAGAAGCGTCTGGGAGAGTCCGAAATCAAAAAAATCACTTCTGAAACCGTTCCATTGACACAAAAAATACTCTTCTGGTGATTCTGAGAAGAGAATTTCGCTTCTCGATTTGAAGTCAGAATCCACTCAGGAAGCATGTTATATTAGTATTTAGGACACGACTTAGAACCGAAATGTCGAAACCATATTGCGACAAGTTGGGTTATGTGGCTCGCATCGCCCTCGGCAAAGGCTTCAAAGTCCAGGAGGTGTAAGCACGTAACTTGATACAATCGAGTTCAGTCGATACAATCGAGCTCTGGCAGCACCTAATTTGTTTCAATCGATTATTGACGAGTGGAAAAGTTTTCCTTCGACACCTGGTGGACAAAAAAGGAATATATAGAATTTTGACGTCTGTTTGTTTTGCAAAGGACTTGGATTAGGAATACGTGTGAGCTGGTGGTAGCTGCATCATCAATTTCATTAAATTTTCTGTAATTTTCATTTCTGAATTCGGAAAGTTTAGGCTGGGAAAGGCGTCTTTCACAAGTTTGGTTCTATACTGAAAACCATCCTGTGAATTCAGGAAATTGGGAAATTTTGTCCCGATCCTAAGCACAATACCCCATTTAATGAAAAGAACTTTAGAGTTCCGAACTTCTTTTGGAAGATGGTACAATGTTTTTCCCTCTTTACGATATGAGTTGTCTTCTGCATTTGCTATACAAAAATCAAAAAAAAGATTGATTTTTTGTCCCAATGGAAAACGACATTAGTAAAACACGTACGTTACGAAGATGTGATTGTCGGGGAATCTTTAGTCAGCACAACGCCAAATATACAGCCCCTTCAATCTCAAAATTGAGCCAGCGCTACCAATCCTACATAAAATCTCAGCATTGCTCCTACCGATAAGACCCCGCGGCAAGTTAAGTTCTCCATTGCCACGTTCTGTAAGCATAAAGCTGTGGATGTCTTCTTATCATCCCAAAAAAAACTCCGAGCAGTGCATGGTAGTGAGAAACTAGTAATGCTTTCTTTCATTTAGACTGCTACGATACCAAGAGTTTCAAATTCTCACTAGTCCCAGATTATAGCACAACTTTAACCGAGCGGATTGCAACAGGTAAACTTATGTTGGAACAACTCCCAACACCTTGACTCTCGCTAAATTAAGACTTTTCCAGTTAAATAATTCAAAATTCATATTTGTATGTATCGTCAAATTGGTGAAAATAATTTGTTGAATTTTCTTTTCAAATAAGTCAATTTCATATAAAAATAAAGAAAATTAAAATAAAAAATACAAGTTTCCAGTCAATGTCCAGCATTGTACCCGCATTCATAATGCATGTTTGTTTATGCGATGCCTGTAGAGTGATGAGCTACTCGTGTACTTTTTTTCGCATGCATAACACTTAAACGGATAGATCTGTAGATGCATGTTTAAATGATTTCGAAGCGTTGGGAAACGAAACAATACTTTCGAACAGAAAAGGCAATAGAATTTTGTGCGATTGTAGTCATCGGTGGTGGCGCACCTCGTCCACATCTGACCCTCGTACTCTCTATAGATCTTATTGAGCCATACGATGTTGAGATCATTGAAGCCCTTCACCTCGATCTTGAGCGATTCTTGACACTTCTCAACAGCCAAATTTATTTGCAACCCGCCATAGTAGTGCGAGTAATCTTCGTCAGTTCGGGTCTGAAAGTATTTATATAACGTTTAGTTTCGATGATCGACACTAGGACTTCGTTTACACACAGCGCGGTACTAATAATCATATTTAGTGTCCGGGTTTGATTTTACGACTCACAAGGCGAAATTTTCCATATAAAATTACGCATTCTAAATATTTAGTGTGAACGTTAAAAATGATTATTAGTAAGGCTCACAATAGATTTAGCCGTACAGCAGCAATTTCGTAGGCGACTAGCACAACTGATTAAAACATTGACGACCTTTTGCCGCACGACCAAATTCTTGTGTCTCGAAGAGCATTAGCATTTCAACTTACTGAGTTTCCCGAGATTGTTTTATTTATGGGCAAAAGCTGTGAAAAAAAATGAAACGTATTATTTGAGAAGTGTCACTGTTTTCGTTGCGAGTAAGAAAGTGTATGTTGGTGGGGGGCAGCAAAATAAATTTGTAACTTAAATAAGAACATAAGATTTGCAACAATAGAGGGAGAAACGCAGTCAAGGGGGATTTCAGGTTAGGTGGCGTGCACAAGTTTGAAGTGAACTTAACCAAATAAAAGCAGTTGGTATTTGTTCACGGACTTTAACGGAACGGTAACGGGACAATAATATCCGATGGGATAAGTCGATTATCGAGACGAATGTAACTCAACTTTATACTGTGCCTCAATAACTAAAATGCTCACACGTCTTTCTGAGTACTAAAACACATCTTTTGAGGGACTGTTGGTAAGTACAGACCTCACACTACACAACACGACTTAGGTGGCTTGGGATTGCGAGATATGCACCCGCTTTCAACATCTTAATATGTCTCGGGAACAACTGCCAGCATTGACTTGGACCACAAGATTGCTGTACCCCATAAATATATGATTGTGGATATACAAAACAATCCAACAAAGAAACACTGTAAATGGAGTTTTCGATTGAAGATCCGAGAGAATTGCCCCGAAATTCAGAATTGCTCTTTTCAATGAAATTCGTTGGAGCACTTTTGTAATAGTGGTAGACACCATATGAGAGATTTGGTTTTCTGTTGCTACTTTTTTTTTCTTTTCTGCAGTAATAAATACAGCCAAATCAATATATTTCAATTTAAGTTTACATTTTGCACGCATAATTGTATATTTTCGGATCACAAATCAACACTTAAATCTGACATTTTGTTAGTATGTGTTGGTGAGCTCAGGGCAGTTCTCTAAAAATATTCCGGACACTTCTGTCGTGCTAAGAATTGACCTGAAAGTGCACTTTTTTTTCAATGAAACATAGAATACATCGAAAGAGCACTTCTAGATTTGCTCTTTTCATAGAAAGGGCAATTCTTTTCTTCAATCGAAAACGCCATAAGTTACGACGTTGAAAAGGTGATCTGTCAAGAGACGTCTGTGTAGAATGACAATAGAAACAGCCCCGCTACGACCTGACCGGGACCTTTAATTTAGGGCAAAATGGCGCACTGCAATGACTTTTCTTACATCATACTTGAGTCAATTACCTACTTTTTATTTGTTACTGTGTTTATGTGTTATTACTTTCACTAAAAATGAAGTCATTAGAAATTAAACCAAAAACAACTCTTGCCAATAGCTTTACCTTTGGGCTTGGAGTGTGAGTTTGTAGTCAAGCCCTCTTCCGCACAACAAAGGGCTGTACAATACCTTTATAATCGCAGTCTATCTGTACTGAACTGAAGCAAGACTCTTTTGGAAGTGGGTGAAGATATCCTTGGCCGTTTCGAGAAAAATGATTTGCCAAGTACATTGGCCCCCGTATACGTTGACGAGTTTTGGAGAAGACGGTCTAATATGGGTGGGTTCTGTAGAAAAAAATCAATTGCTCTGGCCCAGAGACATCTGCTAAAAGAAGCGCACAAACGTAGCCAGATAATCCGCCTATGTGATAACTTGTTCCGATCTGCTGATTCGCAGAGCTGTCTGAGTATTCTATTCATTTCATATTGATCGCTGTTGTTTACGATCGGATTTTGTAGAAAGAATGATTACAGAAGGTACAGAATACTAATGTATGCAACGATAACTAATAATAATGAGCACAAATAAGCACATGGAAAGTGTCCGAATGGGACATTTGTGTGGAACCTCGCGCACTATGACGCAGGAATAAACAAAGGAACAGCTCGCAAGCCTTGTCAGAGCTAAAATTGAATTTAAAAATGTTTCGATTTACAACTTACCTCCATTTGTCCAGTTTCTAATAAATTTAGTGGATGGGATAAAAACAAAAACACCGATCACATCTCTTTAACTTCTGCTATAAATTCGCCAGATTCGCCTGTTGATTTATATGGCTGATTTCTTGTGGACTTGCCATTTGCATAATCTTGTTCTTGTATGCAAAATTTAAAGTAACGGTTTACGACTTTGAAATGTACTAGATTGGGTTATAAGTTACGATCTTAAAATGTAGGGTGGAGCGAAAATAATTTACGGCCGCATCCAATAGATCAAGAAGTGTTCTTTGTAAATTGTAAATTGTAGAATCCAACCTTTGTCGATTTCAGAGCACTTTTGCGAATCTGGATTCTTTCTCAGAGTTGCTTCAGATCTACCGACATAAGTGCTTTTGAGTTTTACAAAAACTAGTTTAGTATGCAAACTGCAAAGAAACATGTTGCATCGGATGGATCTTTTTTCGTTAATTGTTTATGTACAAATCTTTAGAAATCAATCTGGGCGCAAATTTCGAATTTTTTTTTAGTCAGTGAATTGAAAACTTAGAAAATTGTCAAAGGCAAACCATATTCCAATCGAACGTCAATTAAAAAAAATGAAAGTTCGATTAGACACACGAAATCGAAATCTTAGAAGGTAAGGTTAGGTTGAAGTGGCTATCTTAGAAAGAATCTAAAGAAGCTAAATCGACTACCATATTGGCTTATTGAATAAATGACTTTATGCGTGTTTTTTTATCTTCCATCTCAGCAAAGCAAGGCAAAGTAGAATTTTCAGCACGCAATTAAAACAACTACTGTGAGTAGGTACTCGAAGTGTCAAATACAGGTTAGTTGTTGTAATTGCGTGCTGAAAATCCTGCTTTAATTTGCTTTGCTGAGGTCGGAGATCAAAAAAACAGACCTATTAAAATCCAAAAAAACTTTCACCTTTCTTATAGAAATTACATCTACTACAATTTCATTATCGTAGATTTACCTCAAACGCGCATCACTAACGAAACGTCAATTGAAAATTTGTATTCGGCTGTGTGCCAAAGGAAACAGACGCATTTTGATTCTTTTGTTGTATTTCTTCGTACACCATTTTTCGGTAGGATTTTCCATTACAATTTTCCTCTGCATCTATAAAATAACAAATTTCATAACTTTTCTAGAATCCAAATACGAATTAATTTCCTAGTGTTGCATATTTGCGTAACAAAAATGACAGAAATGGACGCGAAATACAAGCTGAAACGCTTTTGCTACTTGGGCACTCTGGAGCCTGTCTATATTCGTCCTCGTGCAGGCCTACAAGTAGACAAACACTTTGAACCACTTAAAGCTATCGTAAGCACTTTGGATGATGTTGCCTTTGTTGCTTATATGACTGAGATCCTTCGTTATGGAGAACATCTACCACGCAAAGATGAGGTAAGCTTTTTTTGACACCACACCCCTGGTGCCAACGTACTGTTGCATGAATACCAATAATTTTTTTTGTTCTGATTAGGCGACATTTGCATATGCCACCTATTTGGCCAGTGATGTAGACATTAAGTGGAAGACGAACGTGCGAAATGCCTTGCCGGTTGCTTTGCGATCGGCCGAAGAGTTGTTTCTGTTCTGCAAGTATTCGCGGTTAATTCAAGCGCTCAACGATCGCAAAGGTTTCTCCAGAACCACCAAAAAGGCTGTTGTTGCTTGGTACGAGAAGCGTTCACCAGAATCACTACGTGAGATGTGGCTTACACATCGTGGAATGCATGGATTTTCTCATAAGGATTTAATTCGCATGTGCTACATCAACGACGAGACATTGGGCGATCCAGTAGTTAGCAGTGTAATCTTTAAGACTTGCAGTGAGCTAATGAAAGAGGAAGCACTCAAGGAAGAGTCTATGATTATGGACATCAGCACTCTTCGTACGACTGTCAAGAAGAACGAGGCAACGAAAATAGTCAAGAACTTGAGACTTAGTTGGGAACAAGTACCACCGCATTTGTTAAAGTTTCCCACCATTATCGAGTTGCTGTTGCCACAGATGAGCTTGTTGGATATTATCAAAAAATGGCATTTATTCCATCAACATCGTCACTTTGACAATGCGAGGGTGTTCAAGTTGATCACTTTGTCGACTAATAAGGAGGCCCAGCAGAGGGCCAACCTCCATCCAACTGTTTATTTGTGGCGAATGGACAAATTGGGAATCCCAATAACCAGTGCTGAATTGAAGAAGGTTAGTTATATGAATAGTTATATTTGTTCCTTTTACGCATTTTCAGAAATATTTCTTTCTTTGTGGATTGTATCTATTTGTATGACAAATTGTGTGTATGTACCTATTTTCCAAACTTTGGACTCGCGCAGTATGTGGTACTGTTAAAATAAATAGCTGTCGCTGTGCAAATTCTGCAGCCCACAAAAAATCGATACTCTTGTCTCTGTTTGCTGCCTACTTCTGGGTACACCAGATCCAAATGTACACCTACGACTGTTTTTTTTTTGTTGTTTTTTGTGTCCCAGGGCGACCTATCTATCATCGTTTTATTTACTGTTTCTGGTTAAGCTCTAACAAAGAATCCAACTTCAGAGCTTAAGGCACTGAAGACCTTCCACCTTATAAACACTTTATAAGTTTATTGTTAACACACATGTTGGCGGTCAATCCGTTTTTCAACTGGACAGCCGTATTTTTTTTTTTAAATTATGTATTTGAAGAGCAACAGCCATGTAACACCCAATATGGGCCCATGGACGCCTTTTGCACTACTTCGAAGTGATCTGTTTTTTAAGACCCAAGACCAAGACAAGTCCCAACACAAAGCTCTATTTTCATTTCAGGTGTCAGAAAAGAGGTGCCAATCATTGCGAATGGCCCACTTCCAACAGATGTACAGGGATTCGTTTAGCTTGAACCGTGCGATTGGAATACGCTCATTCGTTACCATCACTCTTCAGGATAACTACAAAAAGAGTAAGCGAAATTAAAGTCGGCATACTTGATTTTGAAACGTTTCTTTTTTAGAATTCCTGACGCAGCACAAGAGGATTACCTACTATCAGGCAGCTTTGTCCCTGGCATTTGCTTTGCACAAAAGGGAAAAACACACTGACACCTTTTGCTTTACCGAGGACAAAGTAAAGCTATTGCAAATCCCATGGGAGAGGGGAATTCAACTTCACGAGGCATTCGAAATATGCGATAATCTAACTGTAAGTATGCAATTAGTATTCCAATTGAAAGAGATTCATTTTGACATTTCCAGCAGTATAAAAAATCATCACAGCGTCTCGTTCAACCACTCATGGAAGCGCTTAGTCGTAAACAGATTTACGACTTATTTTTGATAATTGTACCATCGGCTGGCCGTAGTAATCCCAGCCAAAACTCGAGCTTCTTATGCCGCTTCTTGGATAAATATCGCGAAATGAAGAACAAGAAAGCCAAGTAAGTAGTCGTCTGTGTCTACGGACTGAAATATAGTTCTGCGTCAGTTAAGCTGGCCGTCAATTGAAAATTGTTAGTCCTTCAGAGGCTGGGGAGGCTACTATGTCCCGTGCTATTGACCCTATAACAATGGGTCGTTCTTTACACTGCGATCTCGGAGACGTTGCCTGTAGCTACTTACAAAAAGCTCTTGCACGTAAAAAGGATTGGTCTTTTGAACTGTATTTTGGTCTTCTCGAACCTGGGAATGGAATGCTCTCTCTATTTTCTATTATTTGCGCCAGCCAATCGACTAGATCTACGTCTTGGTACAGTTCTTAGAGTTCGCATTTGTTTTTTCTGCATTTGCATTTAATTTTCTTTAATTTATGTTAGTTAGCTGGGCTAGTGATTTAACGGGATCGGACCGAAGTATCTCTGCTCTGAACAGGTAAACTAGCTCTGTGGACGCTGATCTTGGTCCTGCCATGTTATTCCTGAACGTTTCTCGCATTTCTTAGGGCCGCTTGCTGATGCGACTCACAGCGAATTAAGTGTCACATAAACTCTTATGTGAAAGTTTATGCCCTAACAAAAGTAGCCGATAAGTATTTAAGTAGAACATAAATCGTTAAGAGTCGAATGAGCAAACGGCCCTTAGGCTTGTTCATTTCAATTGCTCTTACAAAAGTTAGGCCGCTGTATTTGTAGTGCTTTAAACACAACCAAGTTTTCCGTTCCCCACTCCAAAGTTTGATCCAGATTTTCATTTAGGAAGGAACTAAGATGCTCGCATTTCTGACTTGAGATTGCACTCACCGTCAAACTGTTCGAGGAAGACTTAAAGTGCTGTCATTATCAGTGCTAGCATTCAATTCAACCGATCCAATTCTAACTTCTGTCCTATTTCGACTTTCGCCTTGTACAACTCTTCCCCCAGCTTATTGTTAAACAGCTTATTTTTTTATGTTTTACAAATCATTTTACATTTGAAACTCTCTATTTCAGGCTCGTTATTGTTAGTCTTTTGAAGTTCAAGAGATCCATGACCTATTCAAACGAAAGAAACGAAAACATTTTGGAAATTTGTGGATTGGACGCGAACACTGCTAGTCTAATCGATAGCTTCGCCTTAAATCGCTTTGGTTAAATGTGTGTGAATCTCATTTAAAAAAAAAAAACACCACCATTCCAAGGCGCTCTCATTTTACAGTCACAAACCTCCTAAGTTACTTATACATTTTTTTTTTAATTACAAAAGAAGTGACTGACTGGGTCAGGAACACATGACTCCATCTCAAATACACCCATACGATCTAAGTCTAAAATGTTTAAAAGAAAAAAATACCATAGTAACGATATTACACAGAATATACGAAATAGAAATAATTAATTGAATTGAATGTTTGCCAATGCTACTACTACATGTTGTCATTTATAGGAAAAACAAAACAAATAATTATATAATGTCCATGACTGCCTCCAAATTCACTGGTACCACGCCCTTGGATTTAAGTTACATTAGGTCTAATTTGTTTCATTTTTTATTCACCAAGAGTGTATTTATACAACAAACGGATCATTTAATTATAGCGTTCCAACATATTTTACTATTAGTATTCAAAATTGCATTGCTTAGCGATTGCGATCAAAGTATTTTCTGTCTTTTGTACAGGTCCCATTATTTAAAATAGTAAGCAAAATTTAATACTCTATTTTTTTATTGTTAAAAAGTACCTATTAATCTTATGCGAAAGAAAGTGTGTGTTTGAAAGTAAAACTGAAATTATAAACTGCATTCTCTTAAGAACACCGTATACACATGTGATAATAAAACTGTTTGAAATAAATTGTAAAAAGATTTAAAAAGTTTATTTAAGTTGTTGTTTACAATACTGTTTTCATTTGCTTTTGTTTTATTTGAAGTATAATATTCTTTGAAATTAATCCTTTGGGTGGTTTCCATATTATAAACAAAAATAGAATTTAACAAACCAAAGTAAAACGAAAACTGTTTCATTACAATAAAAAAAAAAATGTTTCTATAGATCTGAAATAAACTGTGCAGCAAAAAAAACCCTCTGTTTTATTTAGTCGAAGATGCCAACCTGATTTGTCAAAAGGAGGTAAATATAAAGTGTGTTTTTTTAAACTTCGATCTCGGCAAAGCAACATAAGGTAAGACTTTTAGCACGCGATTACAACAACTACTGTGAGTCTCACAGGCCTATAGGCACGTGCGGTAAGCGAATTTAGTGAAAGGTTAAGCTATAACAGTTATTTTTTTGTGACCAAGTTGCAAGATTCAAACGTCAAAAAAGTGGAAGGAGGGTGGCGCAGTTCTGTCCGCCTGTCCGTGTACTCCTGACACGTATGGCCGCATTTGGTTCAAACTTTGGATTTGGAGTTTGTGGACCAACAGTTCGATGCCGTTTTTTTCCCCATATAAAGTTTTTAATCGAAATTGATATTTATGTGAGTTAGTTAAAGATGGCTGCATACCTACCCAACTTTTCGCTAAAAATCGAATAATTGTACTTTTGAAATTATCTCGAAAACGGCCCATACGATTGTTGCAAAATTCATTCCTAGATTCATTTATTCATTCATTCTTTCCTTGATCGAAATACATATTTAGAATAATAAAAGAAATCGAAATAAAATCATATACTTAGTTTTGTTCTTAACAAATGCAAAAGCCGTATTACAAATACTGGAGTTCGCTCAGTGGTAGATATTCTACCATTATAGTTACCTGGAAATAAAAATATCAAACAGCATTGCATCTCTGCACGACCTTCCCAACAAAAAAATCAAGCGAGTACGTTGTTTTTAAGGCAATAAAAGTGGCTCTTAACTATTTGCCTTCGCCTATTTATATTATAAGAATTTTTTTAAAATGACTACCCAAATGTCGATCTGTGTTCAGTGCTCACATACGGTAGATATATTTTTGTTTTTTCTCAATCCCTCACTTTCAACAAAAATACAATATCAGCTACGACATTTCTACTTCGTTTTAGCAGCTATGTGTCATCCTACACTTCTGCTCTTTTTCTAAAATAACCAGCAACCACACAGATCTTGGAAACACTATCACCCCTTTGCAGGTATCCGTTCGGAACGGAGTTTTCTTCCATTCGAGATATCCGTTCCGATACAACTTTCGAAAAAATGCTCCGAAGACACAGCGCGCCTTGTCGCATTGCGTGGAACCGCTATATATTTACCAATTACTTTTGATAGCTACACATTCTTTCCGCTGCGAAATATTTTAATGTGAAATGAACGCGTTTATATGCTTCATTTATTTTCTTCCGAAACGCATACTTCGAACGCAATTTGAGATCATATTTAACTTTCGTATCGGAATCTTTTAATTTTTCTATTTGTACTTCCATCGGACTGTTTATATCTGAGAAAGAAAATTAAAAAAAAAAAAACAGAAACCTGGTGGTATGTCATGAACCCACAGGCACGAAAACCAGTATCAACAATCTATTCCAGTCAAAAACGAGAGCGCCTTAACAGATCAGAAAGTCATACTGCACTTGTTCTTGTACTTAAACAACTTTTAAGGTGTAAGAGCCAATAAAAAAATTGATATAAAAACTTCTTAACCAGAACTTGGAAAACATTTTTTTGCTGCGAGCTTATACCTCACATTGTTATTTGACATTTGTACTACCATCTGAAATGAATATGTTTAAGCTAAAAGTGCACTTTATTTAAGTTTGTTCTTATGTTTTCTATACGGTTTATTTTTTATAGTATCGCTTTACAGTTTTTAATCTTCACAATTAATAAAATAAGAAGCAACCGCCCAAGCTTTTGGATTATATTAACCTACTGTAAATGATGTTGATAAATAATTAATAAATAACTAACTAAGAAACTAAATAACTGTTGATGTGAACAAGAAAGTTTCGTGCGACCCATTCGTGTACTTTGTTTTCTATGGATTTTCAAACATTTTATGTATGTTAATGAATTTAATGACGAATTGACTTTCGCAAAAGCGACCTAACGCCGTTAGATTCTTTTCTCCGGGGATTTTTGAAGTTTGAGATTTATGCATACTAGCAACTCCACGACCACTCACGCTTTGAAGCAGCTAATTGAACGTTTTGTCAAATAAATTCAGCATTTAAAAGTCAAAAATTGCATGCAAAATTTTGACCAAAGGGTGCACGAAACTGTGGATCCAATTACGGTAATTTTAATTGCTGTTGTTGAATGTTCAACATTTAGGTAAGTAATCGAAAACCTGTGTTCTTTATATAAGTAACTATTTATAAATCAATAAAGTCTTCTTAATAGTAATAATCGTAATGTGTACCTTTAACTTAATGAGGCTCATATGGGAGGTTCGTAAAATGTAAAATGGGCACTAAAAATAAAAGTAATAAAATTGAAATGAAACTTCGTTGTTACGGTATATTTGAACTTCTATGCTTTTTTTTTACAACAATGAATGACAAAATGTGAGGAACAAAACATGGCGTCGCCATAATAATTTTTCATAAAAAAAGTCATTTCTAGATGCCATTTAAGTTTCTCGCGCTTATTTCATACAATTGGATATGACTTCAAAGCTTCGTACGAGTTTGAAAACAAAATACAGTTCAAAAATATATTTACTTTTCTTTATTTTGACTTAGGTAGGTAGGTAATTGGGTGCCACAGCTTCACTTAGACCATCATTTGGGTCCAGTTACGGGAACCATCCATTGCATACCTGTTGGAAGACAAGAAATAAACCGCTTGGAGGCACATAAATTTAGTATGAGTCTCATGGGTTCTTAAAGCTCCATTGTAACCAGATACTCTAGTTCGTCCTAAGAGTAACCAATGCATATCATTAGTCTTTTTATCTACTAGAACCACCCAGATTTGAGTATGAATCACAAGAGTACTTTGAGATCAATATTCCTTAGATCCTCTATTTGCGGATCAGTCCGATCATACATTTTAGATCTCTTTTCGCTGACCTCTGGCCATAGCTTGGCTTACTGAGCGGAACACTGCGACGTGAAGATTATGAAACACTGTGGAAAGTAGATAAAACTTTCCGTGATAAAGCTAAGATTTCACATTCCCTATTCCACATTTGTCCTAAATTTGTCACTTTGTTTGATCGCCTTTCAAGCCTCTGGTCACGCGTGCTGTCGCTGCGAACCCTCACGAAAGACACACGAGTGACTACCGAGAGGCCGAATTTTGGTGACGTCAAAATCTCAAAATTTGCCGAAAAATGACACGTATAATCGTACCTTAAGATATTTTCGAAGAGTGATAAAAGGTCGAGGGCTCGAGTTGTACAAAAACAACATTAGACATCAATCACCTCTACCCTAAACCGTATATTCTTTTATTTTCATTTCGTAAGCTTTAAGTTGCCGACGATACCATGTTTAATAAAAATTCAGCCGAACGCCAGTGCGTTGCGCCATAAGCCTTGCGGAAGAAGAAAATGCAAACTTCTAGAGCAATTTTAAGCCAATACATGCAAAATTTATAGAGGATGATTATCCGTCGTAGATTTATATTCCTAGACAACCTTGTTTTGCCAGCACTTTGCTGGTCGGATCTGCTGAACTTTAAACTATACTGGTAAATCGCATCTGTGAGCCGTTTTAGAGAAAGCGCGATTTTTCTTATTGAAAAAGCTTAATTCTTAAGTTTCTTTTATTTAGGGAGGGCTAACCCTCGTTTTAGCAAGTATGATTTTTAAATTACAATAAATCTGGAGCGAAAGTAAAAAGTTACGTATACGCCACCGTGTCTGCAACGATAATAACCGTTAGGGTGACTTATATTTGACATCTTACCCTAAATTGTTAAGAATAATACTCTGCCCTAGAACTTTGGTGTTAGTTCTACCTTCGATATAGCACGATGGACTTAGAATCTATGTTCGATATGAACACTAGCGGCTTTCTACTTTCTTCTCTACTTAAAAGGTTTTGTAGAATTGAGAGGTATGCCGCTTAATTCAGTAGAAGTGGCATTTGATAAGAAGCAACTTAGGCCGACAATTGGCCGACATTGAACCTCTGCAGGGCAACCGATACCTTGCTGGTAATACAGTCGAAACTCGATTAACCGGAATGAAAGAAGCTACATACATACATACAACTAATAAATTCGAAATTTTTCAAAATTCAAGGATACAAAATGGAAATGTTTTTGTTTCTTTTACGGATAATAGAGTATTTATGCCAGTTAGTAGAGTTACTAATGGGAAATTAGTTGAAAATGAATTTGCATAAGAAATGCCTGTTAACAGAATGTCCCGGTTAAAAGAATCCCGGTTAATCGAGTCTCGACTATGCAAACCACTTCATTCCATCAATGATCTTATAAACGGTGTTTTTTTTAGAGGTATAGTTGGCAACACTATTTTAACTGGCGGCCATTTTGTCAGCTGTCAAGTGATTTATTTTTAGTTTGGCTTGGCATTTCAACATGAATAGACTGACGCCTGAACAACGCTTCCAAATTTTGAAAATCATGGTTCTGTTCGAAATACGTATCGCGCATTACGTCCATTTTAGGGTCAACATAATGAAGCTCACTTTTGGTTGAATGGATACGTCAATAAACAAAACTGCCGTATTTGGATAGTGAAGATAATCCTCAAGTGTATGTGGAGACACCGTTACATCCACAAAAACTGACTGTTTGGTGTACTTTATGGGTTGGTCGAATAATTGGTCCGTACTTCTTTAAAATCGATGCTGGCCAGAACGTTACAGTCAATGGTGACCGCCATGATTACTGACTTTTTCGTTCATCAATTGAGCAGCCATGATGTGCAGGAGCTGTGGTTTCTAGGCTACTATAATATACGATTTTCTACCCCTGGGCGAACCCTAGTGGCAAGTAGATATGTATTAACTGTGCTTTGTTGCAAAGATTTTTTTTGTTTTTCAAGCGATTTTGGTAAATTTTAGTTGAACCCTACTTAAAAGTATATCTTCCTAGGCAGATGGTCAGTGATCTTCAAAGAAGAGCGTGCCTGCAGAATGATCTGACATAACCTGTCTGTTAAAGGTCTCTCCAGACACATTTTTCCATATTGAAATGCCAAGTCTCCTGATATTCCCTTACGGTCAAATCCGTTCGAATTAAAACTTCCACACAGTATGTTTTCTGTGTTTGACCCTTAGAGACATTAGTCGCATCTTAGCTACAATATAATGTTCATAAATTACCAATGAATAGACCGCTTGTAAGCTGGCTGCAGATTTGTTCAGTGTCAAAGTAGGTTTGCATACATATTTGCTCACATTTCGTCTCTCAATATTGAGCTACGCACAGTTTGCAGAACACGCTAAGGCGTCATTTTTCGATCTATAAACTTTTGAATGAGCAACTTTTAAGATGAGCACGGTTTGTTGTCCACGGTCCATTGAATGACAGTAGTTGTTGATTGTAAGAGTAGTAAATCGAATGTCACCTATTTTTCTAGTAAGGAAAAGATTGTATTCCCAACTAATGTGCCAACAAATAAAACAGTAGAGCATGTTGATCGACTTTCGCGTGTCAGCGTTGCCCTTCAAATGTCAAAATGAAAATTAAATTCATAGAAAAAATTAAACTAAAAACAAACTCATTATCCGGATTAAAAATATTAATAATACTTAAGTTAATTGTTCAACAAAAATATGTATAATAAAGGAATATAATAAAGCAATTTCACACAAAGGCTACTCATGCGATCAATAATTAACACCGGACAGATATCAAATGATATCCCCACCAACAACAACCACAAAACACTGAACACATATTGGACTTGCGAATAAATAAGCACACATCAGTATACTGACGTATACTATATAGCCGTATATGTCATGCCGACACACATGTCATTTGTCATTTGCAATCAGTCAAAGGTATAATAGACAGTGCAGGTGATTCCGATTAGGACAACTCGCCTAAGCGAGAACGAAAACATGGAAAGTTCCGACAGTAAAAATCAAACCAGCAATAAAGAACCAGATAAAAACAACAGAAACATAGATACTGAAATTGATCGTGAGTACCAACACCACAAGCGGTTTGCAAATAAATTAGTGTAACCTCGCTGTATCTATTCAAATTTAAACAACCACGCGAAGCTTATTTACCCACAGCGAAACTGAGCGAAAAGCTTCAGCATGCATTGAGAGATAGAGAGAGACAATCCTCGTGCCCGACTAAAACCTGGGGGGTGGTTTATTGCACAGTGTACTACTCTGGCGGTACTCAACTCATCGGCGAGTATATGAAAGTGTATCCCATTCCCATTCCCAACTTTTGAGCTCTCGCCCAGTTTGGGGGATGATGACGATGACGACGACAGGTCATAGAAAAATTTCCTTATAAATACACATGGTGTGCCTCTCAGCGGTTCATTCTCTCAGTGGTTCAAGTGACATGATAGTGAAGACATTGGTGTACTGTAACAAGTCATGTATCAGCATGCCCTTCCAAACACAGATCAATTTTTCGCCAGTGGTAAGCGTAGAAAAATTACAAAAAAAAAAAGAAAAGAAAAATGAGAAGAAAAATAAATTATAAACAATTTGTGCGCAACGAATTGCAAAGTGCTTGTGAGAAAATTTTGTTCAAAAATGTGTTCGCTGTTTCTGTGTGAAAGTGTGAGAGTGAAAAACCGCATTTAATCCGCACCCAGAAAAGCTGTCTTCAGTACAGCCATGTCCAAAAGGACATCTATAAATGGACATTTTTTGTGAGTTTCTTTATTGCTTTTGTGGATGTGCAACGAAACCTTAGACATGTTTCACAGAAACAAAAATTTTCTTTACTTTAGACCGCATGATGCAATAATTGAACGTGATGTGATATCTACACATATTTGTCCTTAAAGGACACACTTTTAATTTTGTGCTATAATATCATAAAAAAAAAGTAACGAAGCCATTGGTAGGTAGAACATTCCATTCGGTGTTAGGACTTGCTATAAATTTGTTATAGAAACATTGTTCTGCTACTGCGCAAGGCAACAAGTCACAAGAGAGACGAGAATGGGGTGGTGGTGTGCTGCCCACCAACCACCCACCTACGCACTTGTTCGCTTACAATGAGGCATACTCAGTGCAGAAGTGTCCCAGTCCCGCATCGCTATGTTGACGTAATTACGTACCGACAACTTACTTTCAACAGTAGATGAACTGAAAGAGAACAGAGTTCCAATTGAGCGCCAACGACTGGCGAACACTACAGTGAAACAGCCCTTATCGCCAATTTAACGGCTTAGGTCTCGCACATGGGATTCCACTTAATGGACATAATCTGAACTGATAAACTTGTGACGTAGTTGTGTCGGTGCAATCCGAAAGAATGTGTATTTCAGGATATGTCGTTGAAAGAATGCATTGCAACAACACAGCTGGTTGTGTTTGGAATGGAATGCAAGCAACCTTCCCATCAGCTGTTGGTTAATAACTGTTCATGTACAGCAATCTGGGTGTGACAGACGTCATTCATATGAAACAAATAGGGCTATTGTTGTTTTTTGGTTCACTAAGCAGAATAACATTTTGACCTTGAATAAGTTATGCGTCTTGCATTGTTGTGCAGGCTTTATTTATTTAAATTAACATCCTTGCGATTCATTGTCGTGTCGATGGGTCTGTCATAGTGGAAACCAGACATCTGTCAAAGATGTCGATGTTCCAAATCAATTACGATATTCATGAACGTAGCCGGTGGTCGATTATCAGATAAATTATTCACATAAGGATACAGTCACAATGCGCACTAAACACAGTCTGATACGCGTTGCTTTCCCTCCGTTTTATGTTTACTTATATTTATGCAAATGTACACGAAAAACGTGCTGCATGTAAACCACTCCGAATCCAAGTTAAAACTCTTCAAAGTTAGCGCGATTAATTATTTTTCAATTATATACGACTCTATCCACGAACTGTCACATTTTATTAACAATTCGAACTCACTCGCAACGGGTTCGACAAGTGCGCCTACAAAAAAGCGCTATATTAGGTTAACAAGGGCACTTAAGCCAGCGTGCGACTTAATAGAAACAATCGCCCACTTCAAGAAATTGACAGATTTCAAGTGGATCATTTATCGTTGACACTTTTCCACATAATCCACATAATCACTTGTACATCTTACTTAAGCCAACGTCTGATAAGTAACAGTTATGCATTTCAAAAGTTTGACTGAGATTAAGTGGTTTTTGTCATTTTTTTCGACGCAAGCTTAAGCCCAGATATTTCTACAGTGGCAATATTCAACTCAATGTGTGACTTAATTCAAAAACGGTGGCCTGGAAATAATTTGATTTTCGTCCATTTATAACATAAGGTTAAGCCCACAAATTATTTTTGTTAAGTAAACTTAAGCCCATAACTGGTTACATTAAAATAGTGGCCCATTGACGGAACTTGAGTGAATTTTTTTTTTCTTTTATTTTTGACGTGAGCTTATAATTGAGTTTTTTTTATGTTAAAATAAAGAAGAGAAGAAGTGATGAAGTGAACACAGACAGCAAGAAGAACAAGAAGTTGAAGGTATTTTAACAATTTTGACAGTAGTCTCAGAGCATTTTGGTTGCGTTTTGCTGTTGACGTCCATGGAGGTGTAGACGACAAATCTAGTTTCTAAAACGTAGTACGCTGCTCGAGCTAAACTAAATTTTATCTGGTCCTCTACTTTTCTCTCCAAACATCAGCTAAAGTCCTAGCTAAATTTTGACGTAGAGTACGCCGTGGATAAGTGTCACAGAAAACAGCTTCCTTCAAAAATGTAATTCTCTCTTATTTCAACAGAACAACAAATAACAACGATCTGTCACAATTTAGCTTCAGAAAATGTGCCGACCCATTAAATGGAACGCTAAATTTTGACAGACACATGATTGACAAATTTGATTATTTAGCTCGATCTGCGTACCACTCAGCTCCGCTAAATTTTGGAGAGAATTTTTTATGGGAGCGAAAATTTAGCTCGAGCAGCGTACTAAGCTTAAGTTGCTATTATTCGAAGTGTCAAAGTATTTCGACAAATCGAAATATTTTATAAATATGTCATTGCAATGCATTTTTATTTCTTCAATAGGCGTATTTTTTTGCGCTTCGATCTCAGCAAAGCAAAATAAAGTAGGATTTTCAGCACGCCATTACTAAAACTACAACTGAGTCTCGAAGTGTCAAGTAGAGCGTAGTTGTTGTAATTGCGTGATAGAAATCCTACTTTACTTTGCTTTGGTGAGATCAAACCTAAAAAAAAACACGGCTAATATTCGGAATTAGCTAATGCAAACAAACAAAAATTAAATGCGTAAACGAAATACTTGTTATTGGTCATTTACAATCGGACATAACAAGAAATTTGTAACCGCACACCGCAAACCTTTGGCGCATTAAATGTTCTGCTTTCAATTACATTTATTACAATGATAGTCAAATTAAGTGGAAACGTCACGTTCCACGAAAAGGAACTAATGATCACGAAAATTTTTTTCACGAAATACAATTTCTAAGCGGGAATCTGTAAGTGAGTCTGTGAGTGTTGCCGCTCCTACGAAATTGAAAAGATAGTGTGGGGGACTATGAAAATGATGTTAAATGTAATGTAGTAATTTAAAAACATGAATTATTGTCAACAATTAATAAAATAACGATTAAAACGTATGCCTCCTAAATCGCTTCATGCAAATGTTGCGTTAGCGGCTCATGCACGCTCCACTTAGAGAGAATTGAAAAATGACGTTTAGTCGAAGAATTTGAGTCAGCTTTCAGCTTTGCCTAGCAAAGCTAAAAATATTAATGACACTTATAAACAATAATCAATGTCTTTCTTTGAATTCTCTTTCAAAACCGAACTCTTATGTGTGAGTTCCAAAAACTAGATATATGTTGCAAGATTGAATCGTGTTTCATAATATTCTGCATTAGAAAACAGACGACACAAATTATTGCTATTATATTTATTGAACTCTAAAGTACCTATATCTAGAAAACAAATTAAAGAGGTTCAAAAAAAGTAAAAGAAATAAAAAATTTTAAAAGTAAGGTCAATGAAATTGCCAAAATTCTCAAATGCTTTTGCTGTGTAAGCCTTTCCACGTTATTTTGGGAAGCTATAAACCTTTCAAATATAAGCTTTTTCTAACGAAAGTTAGGTCCGTCTGAAAAGAATTATCTCTCATATGTGAGTACACATAAAATGTCTGATCAGTCCGTCAGTCCTTTGATATATGACTTCAAAAGGCTGACTTATAGTCTTTCTCAATATATGATTGATGTATGCGTCACGTGAATACGTCGACTGGTCATCAATCAGTTAGAGTAAGTGCACTTAGCTATAGTGTAGCTAAAAAGTCGAACATGCATAATGAGAGATAAGGCCGCCAAGTAATTTGACGCAAGTATAACAACTGAACCTGAAGATACCGTACTCGTATTCCAAAGTTCAAGGTTGTCCTCAGTCAAAAATGTAGGCCTTATTTTTTGTCATGGTAGTACATTACTTTTGTTTGATCTATGATTTTCGTACAATTGCATGACAGTAGGAGTGTTTTATTGAACATCTGTATCAGCAAAGTATGTAAAGCACAATCTTCAGCACGCAATTTTAAGAACTATCCACTCTACTTGATACTTTAAAGAACCGCACTTTTATTCATGAAGAAGGTGATTTGACTTATAAATAGCTTTTACCTTCATTCACGTTCAGCGAAAGGGAGAACGATAAACCAAACTTAAAGTCGAGATACACAACAAAATATATACCAGTTTATACCACTTTATCACAAATGTGACTGGTATTGTTTTATTGTGTATTTTTCTACTTTCCTTTTGTAAGCTGGAGGTTTAATAAAATAACCAAAATTTGGGAGAGTGACGCTAGTCTGCACAGAAAATTAAAGAAAATAAAAAGGTCTAAAATTGTTGATCCTCCTGTTTTATAAAGTTGGTAATTGATTTTCTAGGCATAATTTTACCACAGCGCCGATGAAAAGTTTCAAAGTCAGTTGTTTTCCTCTAAACTTTAAGTGTTTAAGTGGCGGCTAAACCCATATATAAAAAGAATGGTCGCAACTGTCCCTACACAAAGTTCATGTGACTAAATGTAAATGTGTCGGCCATTGTCATGTCGAATTGATCATCTCAGGCGTGGGCTAAATAACTCATAAAAAAAGTAAAGATTGCTTGTCCAAAGGTGAATACATTTTTTTCAAATGATTTCTGATTATTTTCGTTATTATCTGTGGCAACAAGGAAAAACAGCATAAGTCATTTTTAGCCACTTTTCAGGAGCGAAGGTTAAAAATTTGAACTCAGATATGCATTCCCATATCTTATGTTTTTTCCTCATCCATAACACTGCAACCGTAAAAGATATTTGAATGAAAAAATATGACGTATAGAACAGGGTACGGTGCATCCGATCGCCGATCGTAACATTAACCCAATTTTGACATAAGTCGACTTGTGCTGTTCTTCCTTGTTGCCATAGAATTTATGTCGAAAGTTGGTGCAAGTTTTTACTTTGTGCCTATTTTGTAGGACAGGCGAAATAGAGCCATCTTAACTCGTTTTGCGCATAAGTTTAAGATATGTTGGAAGGGTTTTGTTGTCCATATTAAGAAGGATAGATTTGTTGTATAATTTGTGTTCAAAATGGCAATTTCCCATTTCTAGTACTCGTATACTTTCAATCAGCTATTCCATTTCAACTCAAAAACTTAAGTCTCCATGAAAGTGAATTCTTAATTTGTTGGTCAATATATTCCCAGATTGAAGGTTACCCCGTTACCCAAAAACTGTCTTCCCACAGTTGCCCAAAGGAGCGACCTTCTGACGCTACAGTCAAATAAAACAATTTGAATTTTTTCGTTCGCCGGTATCCAAAATGAAATTTGCATGAAATAAAAACAGAATGACGTCATGTGGAATGGTGGTCGGATTAAGTGCATTTTAGTTTTATTAATAAGAATGATTTGCCGGTTTGTCCATAGTCGAATCCAATGATTGCTGTTGACGCCATAGTGAATTACATGCTATAAAATTGAGTATGTCATCGCTCTGTAGAATGGAAAATGTTACATAATGTGCATTCAAAAGATGACATTGGGTATTCATTTTAGATTTGCCTGTGGCTGACTTAATTTCCAAGTGAAAGTAATTTGCATGTCCTGGGATTTCATTAATTTAAGAGATTGTTTTGACATTTTGCCGGTTTTTCTTTAAAGCTTCCAAGGCCACAGAGTGTGCCACAAAAAAATATGTAGCTTAATTTAAACTTGAAAATCTTTTTATTTGTCTTATGAACTATGAACTTTGACAAATTTGCCCTTGAGCTGTAGTCGTTTCTATTAAGATATTATGCCAAAAGCGTGCTGCTCCCGAATAATTCGTGGGTTCTCCGCACCGTATATATACGTATTTACTTTATTCACGAAGTTGAAATGGAGAATGAGAGTGTTAGGATCAGTGATGCCAGACTACAAGATATATTTTATTTCAAGATTTTTTATCTCCAAAATATGTGCAAGACTTGTTAGCTCAAATTCATCAAAATTCAAGATTTTTGATGTCAATTATTTTCTAAATTTAACAAATTAAAACAGCTTTTTCTATTGAAGGAAAACGTTTTTTATTAATTCCATTATTAAGTATAATGTGAGTCGAACAAAGCCCATACACAACTTCGGTTGAACTAAACTTTCCATCAACTCTGAAGTAAGGAAATTTGTAGGTTATGTTAGTGATAAACTGACATTTATGATACTCGATTGAACTCGATGCCACCAATACACCATACGTGTAACGGTAGTAAGTACTTTGTTTTTGTGTATTAAATGTTGTTTTATATTTCGTTCATTTTACATTTTGAAAAAAATGATTTTACTTCGGAAAAACAAAATTTTCAGATTTTTCATCTATGAACACTGGTTTGGTGGATTTCGTCGGAGAAAATGCTATGTTCTAGTTGCGTAATTGTCAACACTATCGAACGTCACGTACTTGTTTTATCTTTGCCCTAGGTCTCTTTGTGCGAGCTAAAAACTTCCAAGGACACAGTACACAAAATGTAACCATTTGACTTTCCATGCGCCATATGCTCTCTTGGGAACTTAATTCTTGCAAAAGTCCTGGGAAAATATTGACTGATTCCTAAACACGTCCGCACCAATGTTGCCGCTGCAAATGTTCAAAAAGGGCTAAAAAGGTGACGCAAAAAAAGCGTCCACATAAAATACTAATAAAGCAAAAAAAAAAAACAGCAGCTAAAACATTTTATAAACAAATAAAGTGCATGACTGAGTCGAACGTAACTTTCTCGTTCATACAAATTTTCGGTTTAAATGAATTGGGAGTTGCCTGATTGTTTTAATTTCAAGTTGTTTTAGTTGATTTAATTTTAGGGTGCCTATTCAATACTATTAAATATTAGCTACAAATAAGTTTTGCGTAGCTTTTATTTTACTTTCATTACTTTCATTTGTAATTATTTCAAAAATATACAGTAGAAATGTACTCATTTTTGAGAAATATTTCAATATTAGAATTTTTTGGGAAAAGCTTAGTGCGGGATCTTATTGAATACTTACATTATCTTTAATGTGTATTTTGATGAAAGTCATTAGAGCGGTTTTGTAAAATTTGGCAGACAAAACAGCACCAAATATTGCAATGTTTAGTTTCAAAAATACTATTGGTTAACTATTTAGCTGAAAGCCGAGTATAAGTTAATGTTTGGGATGTAAGCATTACTTGGTTTTTAAAGTTCAATCAAAGTCGAAAATGGGATTTTCGATATCAGTTTTTAAAATTAGCGTTTTCGGTGATTCGAATTGAAATTTAAGGACCCAATAACTTTGAAAACATTAATTTCACTCTACGTTTGCATTTTGGTCAAAATCGTTACTGCCGTTTTCGAGATATGTCCAAATTTCAAAAGGTACCGTTACTCGATTTTTTTAGCAGAAAACTGAGTATGCAGTTTACCTCACCTACTTAAGCTTAAATATCAATTTTTGTTGAAATCGTTAGAGCCGTTTTTGAACAAATCAAACTGATATGAAAATTTTGTATGGGAAGTACCATTAATATTGAGGTTTCCATGAAAAAAAAAAAAAGGCCCCGAACTGTAAGCCCCCAAACCTTAAATCCGAAGTTTGAACGAAATCCGTTCAGCCGCTCAGGCTGTAGTCCTCGGGACATACTGACAGACAGACAGACAGACAGAATTTTGCGACCCACTTTTTTGAGTTCGCCTATCATCGTAATGTCAGAATTGATTAACATCTCGAGTTTGAAATTTTGTACGAATACAATATCTTTCTCTTACTACGTAATGGAGAAAGTTAAAAATCAAACAAAGTAAATCTTTCCATTAAAATTTTTTTTTAATTTTGTTTGCATTGTTTTCTATCCAAAAAATCTTACTTAAACTGAAAAACGGTCCATTTTGATCATTTTATGGTCCACGGGTCTTGAACCTTTAAAAGGAACCATTTGGCCAAACGGCAACGCTATCCGCACTTAACTAAGAAGCTGAAATCTCGGCATCATGGAACATGCCAATTTCTGCGCTTTTCTCGGAATTTGGGGTGTCGGTTGCTGCGACGTTTACGTATTTAACTGAAGGAACAGACTGATCATATCCGTCGCATATCCTGTTTACAGACAGAACTTTTTGAACAGCCATCCCCATCCGCGCTTCCACTAATAAATGTGTTTTACGCAATTCATTCGTGCAAACATGAGAGCTTTATTCTTTCGCTCAATATTTCCACCATTATCTCAATTTCTAAAAACTGCCAGCAGACCTATACTTTATCCTTCCTTTCTTTTATTCTCTTGTGTAGATGTATGTTACCAACTCTGTGTTAATTTTAATTGACTGTGACATGCAGAAATTCATTCTCGAAAAAAAAGGAAAGCTTTTTTATGGTGACACATTGCTGCCGTATATTTCATTATTTTAAAATTTGCAACTTTAATGTTCTAAAATACTTTGGTACTCTTGCAAAATATTGCAGCCGTTTGTTTGTGGTCTACGGTTTGGGATGTGCGTTGATAAACCATTCGTGTATAATTCTCTACATAGAGTTAGTGTGTGAGTCACACATCCAAATCTATACAGTCAAATGAGATCGAGATTGGGAAATTTGTCCATTATAGTAAATCATATAAGATGTGTCCGATAACGCTCAGCGTATTCAAAGTATTTTCGGTATAAAAAACATTCACTCAAACATTTTACTGATAACTGGTGACTCACATTTTTCATACCAAATGATGAATCTAAGTCACTGGTCAGTTCGAATGTTATACTTGCTTGCATTATATTTTTAACTTTCTCCATTACTCAGATAGTAAGAGGTAGATATTGTATTCGAACTCGAGATGTTAATCAATTCTGACATTACGATGATAGGCGAACTCAAAAAAGTGGGTCGCAAAATGCTGTCCGTTTTTTTTTGCATGGAAACCTCAATATTAATGGTACTTCCCATACAAAATTTTCATATCAGTTTGATTTGTTCAAAAACGGCTCTAACGATTTCAACAAAAATTGATGTTGATAAGCTTAAGTAGGTGAGGTAAACATAACTGCATACTCAGTTTTCCGCTAAAAAATCGACTAATGGTACTTTTGAAATTTGGACATATCTCGAAAACGGTCCATACGATTGTAACAATAATTCATTTCTAAGGTAATATGGTAATTTCGAACTTAATGTAAAACTCAGTTTATCTCTGTATTTTCGTAAAATGGATTTTTGAAAAATATAGTTTTCCCTAGTTTACCTAAAAACGGCATGATTTTGACCAAAATGAAAACTTAGAGTAAAATTGATGTTTTCAAAATTATTGCGTCCTTAATTTTCAATTCGAATCACTGGAAACGCTCACTTTAAAAACTGCTCATATCTCGAAAACCCCAAAAACCAAGTAATGCTTACATTCCGAAGAAAAGATTTGCTTAAATGACTTTGAATTTCAGTCGTGCACTTTATTTATTATTATGATAGTGGAAAACATTTATATTCGCTTTATGCGACATTCACGACGGACACTCATGCTAAGTTGAACAAATATCTAACGAAAGTACTTCATAGTCAAATCTTGTAATTAATTCAAAAACAGCAGGAGATATAGGTTGTCCTTGCCCATACCAAGCCACTAGCAAAATATATTTCGAACTAAAAATTCAGAAAACCAGATACGTTTTTTTTTGTAAATACCTATCGAAAGAAAATCTGAATTCACAGTCATGACATCAAATTCGTCTCAAATAACTGACCACTATAAAATTCGTCTGGTTGTGGTCTATGAAAAACGCCAGCAATTTGTAGGTATATTTGCATTTCAGCAATTCATTGAAATAAAAAGAAAAAAACAAATGTTGCTATTTTAGTTACGAGTATCTTGTTTCTAAAATTTACAAAAGTTATCAAAAACAAGGCAATTAGTTGGTGGCTATAAAAGAAACTCGGCGCCTCTTGTAGCCATACCCAACTCATACCAGCATGCTTTTGATATTTCGCCATATCTACGTGATATAGCTCAGACGTTTGCATGATAAATAAGAAGTTATATTTACCAAAAAGGACACCACGTTGTTTTGAATTTGGATCTAGTCGGAGTTCCTTTTGTACATAAATAAGTGAGTAGGTACTCGTGGTATCCTCAGAGGAAAATGTGCGTTTCATACATATGTACAAAATACAGCTATCATTTTATATACGTCGAGAGAGCCTGCGCCATAGAGTAGTCGGGAGGTGTAGCACTTCACAGCTCACAGACACACGCATTATGTCGGATTTAACATTGAAAAAGGTTAAATTCACCAGCCACACGAATAGGCTGTGCAAAAGCTGTTAGACACCAAGACTCCGGTGTGGAAAAGTGAAACTTACATACAGAAGATAATGTGGAACAAAAACAGAGCCACCCAAACCGGTTGTAAATCACGTAAACATAATATAAACGCAGTGCCGGCCGGGCAGAGCATGGAAATGGAATGTGTTAGGCACTTGAAGAGAAGCAGTTCGTGATTGGGATCGCTCTTAATTTGCACATAAAAACTGTGGAAGATGACACGTGCTGTAGCCTGATTCATGAAGTAATGCAAATGGAATTCTATTTACAACTCAAAGAAGAGCGTTTAGCCAGTCCTTAGAGAAATTTGCTTAACATTTAAATTGTATTGTGACAACTTTTGTGTCGCAACTGACATTCCTACAGTTGTAGTTAATCCTTAAATTTGGATTATCGTTGACAGAGGCGAGGAAAGACGCAGTTTATGTGATTAAGTGTCGGAGTGAGTAAACAATTTAAGTCGATTTTTATATTGAAGACAGACCTATTAAACAAATAAAGAGCTGTAGATAGAGCGACTTGTAATGACTGTTCTAAGATGTCGAGTTATTTTTCCCAGGAGAACTTATCCGACAGTGATAGCTGTCAAACTTTTCTATAGATTCCGATCAAATTTTATGTTTGTATCGAGAATCCTTTGACAAAGTGTAACGAATTAGTTTTTGAAGTGCGATCCAAACCATTTTCGTCGTTGAATTTCAAAAATGTTTTGATCCCCGTATTTGGAGTGACACCGATTCACTTTACAAAGCTGTCGGACCTTATTTCCTAGAAATGGATGATTTAGGTTCCGAATTTACCCTGCGATCATTTAAGAATTTAAGTTCCACACTGTGTGGAAAACGCTTTATTTTGTTAACCCTCAAAACAAAACTAAACCAATCAACTGGCCTCTTGGACTGTTTGATTTAGCTTCTTTTGACTATCTACTGGTTTTTCCTTTTAAACTAGCTCCAATTGAGCTCGAATTCACTTTCAGACGTTTGAGTCAGTGTTGTTATATCGTGGGATTTATCCCTTTTTGCGGAAATTTCGATGTACGATAAGCCGTCCGAGGGTTAAGGGGATAAAGCACCAAATCGTGGGATTTTCAGAAATCTGACAAAAACATTCAAACTATGAATTTTTGGTGAAATTCTATCTAAACACCTGTATTTCACCACGATTATCAACCAACACACTGAATGTCCATAAAAAACAGCTCATGTAAATCGTCTTTTATCAAAATTTTCTAGTACCAAAAAATAATCATAGCAGTTTTACAAACTGCGGTTTTTATACTAAATGTTAATTTAACGTGATTTTCTTTCCGTGTAATACAAATTTTACTCTTAAAAACTGGATTTTGACACAAAAAACTATGGTGGGATTTTAAAAGGGAATTTTAGTACGGTGAAAAGCGAAAAAAGGGAAAAATTACCACGCTTCGTGGGATAAATGCAGAGAGAGCGCTAAAAACACTGGTTTGAGTTATTGTTCAAATCCTTTCCAACTAATTGACAAAGTTATCTATTGATATAGGTTGGAAAAATATATATAACTGGTATACCGTGTACAGTATTTTGAATGCCGCATATTTTTGTTTTTCAATCTTCCGTCTCTTTCCAATGGATTTGACAGGGACACTAATTTCGCCATCTAGATAGGAAGATCATAAAATGCGAGAGCCTTCATGTGGCTCTGGCACTGCGGCATCTATTAAAGAAGCCAATTGTGCCTTCCTTGGTGAGGTCCTGGAGCCATCTATCGGCAAGATTTCAAGTTCAGTCATAGCTTCCTCCTCGGTTTCACTCCGATGATACTCATCAATAAGATGCAATTATGATGTTTGGCACGCTACTTGTTCTATATATTTAGGGGGACAGTAAGCCTTAAGTCGCCTTTAGCGTTCTAGATCCTATTTATATAATTCTAAAGTATTCGACAAAGTTCGGCAGCAACATTTAAATGAAAAATATATGGGTTTGAACAACAATACTTTGAAGAAATAGAAATTTAGTACTCTGCTCTTTCCACATTTTGCTTACAACATTCGACAATCATCTCATCCTAGTCAATTCTCCAATGGATATGTCTTCCAGGGAAATTTTTTTATATATATTGACTCTTTAATTTGAAGAACAACTTGTATTCAAAATGCACTCCATTCAACATTTGATTAAAATCAATGTGCGACAGTGTCTTTGCTATGTCCTTCCTAGTAACCCCTAATTCTTCGCTTTGCCACCACATAATACAACAAACTACTAGCGCCTTACTTACTACTTGAAAGGAAAGTGGAGATGTGCGTGGCTACAGAGCGAGGGGTCTCATGTTGAATTCACAATGTCTTATGCCTAGTATGCTGTTCCACGAAAGCTAAAATTAAGCGCCTCTCCAATGTTTAATGTTCGCTTAATTTTGACAGTGTACGTTCGGTCAAAAAAAAAACTGTGTCGGAATTTTATTTTCGTTATTTTATTTGTACTTCCTCAAAAACCTCTTCCAGGTACCCCTCGTTAAAATATTGCATTTCTAAAAGAAATTAAATTAACAACAACGAATTTTTTTATGTTGAATTTACCATTCTCCATACTGTTATTTTGCTTTCGTTTGAAATACCGATATTTTCCCTGATCTGTCAAAATTTAGCTGTGGAAAAATGTAGTTTGCATTAATACGACTGCTTAAATTCTGTATAGATTTTTCGTACAGCGGCTAACAAATTTGGCTTGAACTGCGTACTGCTTGGCTTAACGGCTTTGCTTAAATGTATCTTTGGAGACATTTTTGTATGGGGGCTTAATTTAAGCGCGAGCAGCATACTAGACCTTACTAATAAAATCTAGTTTCGCCTTCCAATTTGCGGAAGTTCACAGTTGGGAAATATTTATTAAAAATATAAAGCTATTGTGAACTTTTAAAACTTAAAGTGTAAACTAAAAATAATGTTTCACTGCACTACATTTTTTCCTCATTTTTATTATGTTGAAAAGTCAGCGGTGTGTAAAAGATACTAAAAGTGTATTACGAAAGGGGTAGCAATTTTTTGCAAAGCAACCGCAAATTTTCAATACAATTTATTTTCAAATAATCTTGTAATGTAAAAAAAAAGAAGCTGCCAGCTGAATACATTTTTAAATGCATTTTTTTGACGTGAAGTTGGTGTGTACGCCATCACTCCTATCGGGAATTTTCGTTATTATTTTTCGTACTGCTCTAGTTTAATTTTAAAATGCAGAAAAAATGCAAAACAATTGTAGTGTCACATGGGCTCTATTACAGTATTACAGCCCTTGAGTACTTGAAAAGTATGGAAAAACTGGAAAGTTGTTGTACTTTCTGCAGAAAAAGGACTACATTGGCCATAAGTTTTAATTCACAAAAAAACTAATAAAACTATTTCCATTTTATTTTTTATACTTTGTTTATCAGCAGTGAGTAAACAAGTCGTATACAAAGCCCAGCTAAAGAAAATATTCACAATAATTACCATTATAGCGTCCAAACTCACGAACTCTCACAAAAGTTTAAAAGTCGTAGGGCCTTACTAATTGTAGTTCACAATATACCATTTTGTATGGAAAATTTCACCATTGTGAGTTCGAATCGCGGCTACTGTTCAGGTGAACCCTACTAAATTTAATAAGTTCCCAGTCGAATAAGAATAATTTTAAATAAGGTCTGTATAAATTTAGTACGCATTAGTTCAGTGGAACTTGCAGAATACCACAACAAAATTGAATACTGTTGAAATTCAATATAAAAACCAAGCAGATGTTACCAAAGTCTGATTTAAGCATTCACCCTCTAGAGAAATCGAAAAAATCCTTCACCCTCTATTTGAAGGATATCTCCGTAAAAAAAAAAAAACAATTTCCAACACCCCACAATGACATATTGACACTACGAGTATACTGTGCGTGACTTTTACCAGCGTAGATCGATTTGATGAAATTATATTACTTCTACACGTTTTTTAAGTTTTAAAAAATGTTTCAAACGACCAGTGAAAAATGAGTCCCGTTACGAAATGCACCTGTCAGTCGACATGTCACACAATAAATCAATAAGCCTCATGCAATTTTTAACACCGAAAGTAGTTTACACATCACTTGGCATTTGCATTTATGACAAGTGGCTGGAATGGAAATCTTTCCAAACGAATTCGAGTGCACGTGCTGTGCTATTTATAAACCGCCTATATGTATGAGAACCGTTACTCGTTGTAATTTATTTCGCTTAAGTGATATTTACGCTGTCTGTGTCTGCATACAATTGCTCGCAATTGCGATGACAAAAACCAATGCAACAAAAAAGAAGGAACGCAAAAATGTGATCCCAAGAATACATTCATTTATTACATGAACGGAATATTTGCATTCTTGTGTGTGTGAAATTGAAATTGTTTCTAAGCGCAATTAAGTACGGCGAGCGGAAAGAGGATTTCTTAACTACCTTACATTTGATGCATTTGATGCGAGTGGTGGGCTGGGCTTAAAAAAAAAAATAGTTCTCTGTCGTATCTTGGAATTGTTTGTACTTGGCTTTGACATTTGTGATAATTAGTCGAAGAGTGGGTGGTTTATGGGGCTTTGTGAACTCAGGCTGAACATGTAAACTACTTGCTGAATAGATTGTAGCTAAACAGAGCGGTCGATGTATTTGTGCCACCTCGTGATGTTCTGCCTGCGAGTACTTGTTTCTATTGCAGTTGTGCGCTTCGAAGGACTAAAGTGTAGTTTGACGTATTAAAAAGTTTCATGACTCGTTATTTACATGTTTGATATAAAGTTCGGCTAATTACATTCAGGGGCTTTGCAAGGGAAAATAGAGTGGAAATGCTTTTCATATGGAAGTCGATTGATGTAACGTGAGGTATATGATATAACCTATATACTGCTGCGTGCACGAGGCTGACATACTTATCAGAAATTGGGACATCTTTTTCTAAATTTCCGACACCAAATTTAGTATGATAGACTAATTGGGATATAAATCTGAGCATTTTTTTATCGTTTCTTCCCCTAAACACACCCTTAACGAGTTCTACAATTTGCAACTACTTTTTATTCACTGATCTCACTCATCGATTCTGACATTTCAAATCAACCACAACTTTATTTTTCTTATTGCTTTTTTTACAAGAATGCGCTTATTTGCTGTTCATTTTAAAGTAAAAATAAATTCTTATTGACGTTATAAACAAGGAAAATTTGTTGTGATTAGGCAATACAAATTTGAAATTGGGCTATCGAATTGGCAGTTCTGGGTGAAATTCGATAATGTGCAGCGGGTAAGATTTTATTTGGTCAAAGTAATTAAGTGGATTTTAAACTGGAATGTAAGGTTAAATATTTAAGGCTAAGATATTAAAAATCGAAAATAAATATAAATGGTTCATAGAAAGTTATCTCATGTTTTATGTGCGTGTCATTAGTTATTCTACTTCGATTTCGGCACGTCAAGACTGCCCAGACCGATGGTGCCTCATTTTACACTTCAAGTTGTCGTTGCTAATTTGGTTATCCCACTTTTTATTATTTGCAAAGGTTCTGTCAACATAATCCCCTTAGCCGCTTAACTTCTCCCTAGTTGAAATTGTATAACTTTAGAATTTAATGAAGATGGTGGACTTCGTGTTGAATATCGATCCAGTCAACCCAGATTGAGGGAAAAAGCACCAATTTTGGCACTTAAATAAATGGAAAAGGGGAAAATCTCTGTGGAACGTAAATTGTTTAAAAATAAAATTTAAACGAATTTATGAATTATGAAATGAATTGTTCAAATTAAACATAAAACGAAACAGCCCATCAAACGTCTACATAAGAATTAATTTTTGTGTGTCTGAATGCATTCACTCGAATTGATATTACTATATGTCTAATAGAAAACGAAATTGTTGTGTAATATGTATATTTGTATGTTATATGCGTATTTTAACCTTTTTTTCATATGAAAACAATTGCAAATTTCAATTAGGGAAAACAATTCGCATTTTTTTCCAATTCGGGGGAAAACTAATGCTTTCTCTGATAAAAAAAAGGGGAACACAGTCTTCAAAGTCTGAGAACACTGTATCGAAGTAGGTTTTAAGTTTGAGCACAGCCCGATCTTTTGCCTGCTTTATCACGGAAGTCGCAGAGTAACTCCCAAAGCTATATCCTAGATAGCTGTGCTCAAAGTGCGCTACGTTTGTGAGCTGAAGCGTTCTATGACCAGCTCGCAATTTTTTTTTTGTAAGTCCAATATAAATATAAACGCCTCAAAGTTAACGTGGGAGGTTATTTTTTACAACCTAGCTCAAGCATAAGCCTGCGATTTCTCTTGAGTGTGTCCTTCCATCAATTAATAGCCCCATATATAAGAATGCCTGTGACTACCATCCCAAGGAGCATTTTGCGACTTCATGTGTCATGTGTAATGAGCGACGTCGTTAAGACGGTTTTGTTACCAAAAAATATTCCCAACACGTAACATTTAAGACACATGCTAGGTAACATTTCCCATTTAGGAATATTCCTATCTTGGAGTTTTGTATCTACACATGTATGTTATTGTGTCAAAATTGTTTCTTCAATGAAACATTATGTCCGCAGCCTGAAAAAAGTGTGGAGATGTGTGTTCATGCATACAATTCCTAATTAGGAATATTTTACTGTTACCAATATTCCCAAATAGGAATTTGTTAGGTATCCATTTTGCATTAAAAAAAAAAAAGAATATGGAAAATAAGATATTTTAAATTTGCAGTTTTGGTGGATTTGGTGTTATTAAATAGATTAAAATTTTACTATTACATCATAGATAAGAGAGAGATTTTTGATTAAATAGAGAATATTCTGTAAGGATCAAGGTTTTTTTCGAAGTACATTAGTAACATTTGAAGGCAAAATTATGTTACCCATAAAATTGCAGTAGCTGCTCTCTGTTTAATAATGAAATGGTTGATGCAGTCAGAATATTATTTTGGTACATAACACAAAGTGAATGAATATCACACATCACAATTATATGGTATACATACACAATAGGTTCGTTCGTGTACTTTCAGCATAGAAAAAATTAAAAATGTCAAATATCAAAAATCGAGAGAGAAATCTCTCAATTTCAAGAGAAGTACGTGACCGGTTTTCTTACAAAAAGTTTAAGAAATGTCATTTTGACATTATCGTAATTTTTATAAGCTAAATACCTGTTAAACTTATCATTTTGAATGCGCTGATATTTTCTGCGAGAATATTTAATTACAACTTCTTCCTCCGACATCGTTGAAGACGAAAATAAATAGAGTCTTACTTGTCAAACTTTTGAGCTGTCACTTAGTTGTCAGTTTTCATTTTTCATTTTTCAGCAAGTCGAAATTCGGCGAGTAGAAAATTACGAAAAAATGAAAAGAGTGGAAATGGATTTCTCTCTCATTTTTTTAAATTTTCTTAGTACGTGGTCGCATTCGCACAGTTTCTTAGCAAAACTTTTAATAATTTTACGCTTGCAAAAAAGTACCCGAACGAACCTAATAATAGAATTAAATATTTATAAGGCATTTTTCCCAATTTGTGTTGAAAATTGTTATGGCCTTGTGTGCTCAAAGATGGTATATAGGATTTGTGTCAAAAACAATTCCTACTACAATTCCTACGAATTGACACCAGAACGTCGCCAGGCCTAAAATGTGTTTTCGAATGCTACTTGGGATGGTGTTTATTCAATGCATCATTTTTGGTCTCAAGGTCTCATTTAAAATAAAGAGAGCAGTTGCTTTGCGGAACATAGAGTTTCCAGTTCAGATTTCTATCTTTCTCTGTCCCAGAGAGTAATCTCCACTTCAGCAAGCTTAGGCAGTTTGGAGGTTTCGTAATTTGGTATCTTTCATTTCCTTCAAAATATTACTAGTTGACATGAAGTTCACGCACTCTTTGTTACATTTTCCGAGCTCATTAAGGTCTGATTTCGTCATTTCCTTCAACTAAAATGGTCACATCATCAACACCGCACTCCTTTTAGTTCTTTAAGTATATCGTCGAAAACCCAGATGTGGAGAGAGATAACCCTTGTCTGAGGAGGGGAGCCCCCCTTCCATATTGAACTATGCCCAAAAGTTAAATTGTTATTTCTTCTGCCGTGCATTGGTTAATAATTAACTACACTTCTCTGATATTTCTCCATTTCTACCCGCACTACGTACGTAGCTACCCTCAGACAGTGCTTAAGCATTTCACTGATGCCATCTGAGCCAGGAGCTCCAAACGGGTGCGAAAGACATTACAGCCCATCGAAGCTAGTGATGAGTGGCTCTACCTCTACCTCGTCTTCTAACAACAAGTCGACCCATTAGATATCGAAACCATTGACAAGCTGCTCCTTCGAAAGGCTTGTAAAGCTCTCCAGCTCCATTGCCAAACTGACATTTAATGACAGAACCCTCCGATGTCCTATTAAGTAGCGGCGCCTCTTCCAAATTGCGAGATACTACTTAAATATTGTCTATTGCGATGTCAGCCGAATTTGTTGCCCGGTTTTCAGCGTACCGTGTGCAAAATGTAACAAGTTTCCCTAGTGCGCTGAAAATTGTCCATCAAGCATAATGTCAGTCGGCAAACATCCACAACTTTGAGCGTGATTGGCATGCATTTGATTGTATCGCCATGCCATTTCTTACAAACAGCTAATTTCATTCCCTATCTACTTAGAAAGTCGTGCACCTTTTACAGAACATACATAATTCCAATGTAGAATACCTCTAGTCTGCTGCACTTGGATCGCATTCGAATTCCCAGCCATTCAAGGTCTCACTGGGGCTAGCACACTGCTGGACTAGCAAAAATATAAAGCCCCTGCCGCTGTGTTACACCTCGAATTCACAATGATGTCAAATCAAGGACACTCGCATGACGCAGGCGTCATTTTGTTTGTGCCCGCACACATCCTCTTCCTCCCTTTCTACCTTTTCAGCCTGTGTATTTCCATTGATTTTCCTAAGACCGGGAGACTAGACCAACGCTCTGACTATTGTAGTAGGTATGTTATAGATACGAATCAAATAGTACATTCGGCCTGAACAAAGTTTACCAAGACCGCCTACACGTTGGGGACTTTTCCTATTGTGACTTTGACAACATTTTTAATGGGCGACAACAACACCAGACACACACACACACACACATACGGATGAGGTCTTTGACCGAGTTCTGCTGTTCTAGTTCGAAAATAATCTCATTGGATACAGTGCGATTTATTGTCTTAAATATGATATTGCTATATGCGAATACAAGATGCTTATAGTGAGAGTGTTTTGTATCTACGATTCGATTGAATCTCAACCCTTCGGGTACAATTTTAGCAATGAAATACGGATACCACAAGGCATTGGGACTCCCCTCCTTGGGAACCGAATCCTTCCTTGAGTTATGCGAATTAACTAATGGATTTTGGGGAAGGATGAGATCTTGAGATATTTTCTTAAGGTACACCATTTGATGCTGTGGAAATTTTGTGCAGATGGGTGTATTGGTGAAACAATGGCTGAGCGTGTAGGTGGGACGCGGATGTGTATGTGGAAGCGATATACTCGTACCTACTAGATCATTGTGAAATAGAAGCAATCTTGGGAATACTGCTTAATATCGGGCATATGATATATGGGGGTGGATAGATTGAAAGGGGATTTAAGAGTTGAGACCACAGCACGCTATCTCCAATTGAGTAAAGTTAATTTTGGCCTCGATATTTTGTTGTTCGCAATAACTTATCAACGAGTTTATATAAATTTGTTTTCTGGGGGTAAGTTGTGGGCACTCATTCCGTAATTTTTCAGACGATTATCGGCGAAACGATAGACCTCCAAAAGTAGCAACTAAGTGCCAAAATTACGAGTTTGAGACCTTAATCCAGTTCATTCTCCACAAATGTAATGAAAGCTGACGATAATGAAACAAATTCGGGCAGAATATAACTTCTTATGGTCATCAAAGCTTCAAAAACGATATCGTCCCGACGATTATTGTTATACGGAATCTGCTCCCTGGCCTCTGGAGCTCCTGCATCGTTAGCAAAAATTCTTTCAATTATAGAAAGGTACGTGGAGTACTCATGTGATAAAAATATATTTTTTACTCTGACACCGTCTGTGCAGAATGACGATAAAGAGAACATGTAGATACATCGGGGTAGGAAACAATCTTACCAAGCTACTACAAGTCCAAAACAAATCACTTAATTAAAATCAACCAACTTTCGGTTAAAAACTACCAAGTACAGTATTTTCCGGATATAAGAAGCACTTATATAAGAAAAGCTCGCTTATAAGCAAGGCAATCCAAAACACCGAGTCTTTTACTTATATATCTATATGTAAAGGGTTTTTCAACAGGGACGCTACAAAAGTAGAGCGACAGGGACAGCAAACGACGCCGAATTTCTTGCCGCTCTTTTGACATTTCTTTCCAGTAAGGTTTGCCATTTCATGATGGAAAGATATACGAGCCAACAACGAGTCGAAATTATTAAAATTTACTACCGAAATTCGGAGTCAGTGGCCTCAACGTTAAGAGCGCTGCGTCCAAATTTATGGTCGTCATAATCGTCCTAGCAGATCAACAATTGAGCGTCTAGTTGCAAAAATTGAATCCACAGGCACTACTAAATGTTCCCGTGCCAGTGAGACAAAGAAGTGCCCGTAGTGTCGAGAATATTGCTGCCGCTGAGGCTTCAGTTGAAGAAAGCCCAAATGTGTCTCTCACACGTCGTTCTCAAGCGTTGGGCATCTCTGTGACTTCGTTGTGGCGAATTTTGCGAAAAGATCTTGGCCTACATCCTTACAAGATTAAATTGACGCAATTGACTGAAGCCGCTTGACCACCAGAAGCGTCGTATGTTCGTGAATTGGGCTGAGCAACAACTTGAAAATGATTCGGATTTTCATCGAAAAATCATCTTCAGCGATGAGGCTCATTTCTGGCTGAATGGCTTCGTCAATAAACAAAATATGCGGTATTGGTCAGGCAGCAATCCACACGTACTCCATGACTCATCATTGCATCCCGAAAAAATTACGGTTTGGTGTGGTTTATGGGCCGGCGGCGTCATTGGGCCGTACTTCTGCCGTGATGATCAAGACCGGCACGTTACTGTGAATGGGAATCGCTACCGTTCAATGATAACCGAATATTTTTGGCCCCAATTGGATGATATGGACTTGGAGGACATGTGGTTCCAACAGGTAGGCGCCACAAGCCACACAACGAATGTCACAATCAATTTATTGGCAACCAAGTTTGGAGAACGTGTTATCTCACGAAATGGTCCAGTCGCTTGGCCGCCTCGGTCGTGCGATTTGACGCCGTTAGACTATTTCCTGTGGGGCTACGTCAAGTCTATGGTCTATGCCAACAAGCCAGCGACGATTGATGAATATCGAACGTGAAATTGCAGCAGTATCGGCCGATTTATGTTTGAAAACCGTCGAAAATTGGGTTCAGCGTCTGGACTTCTGCAAGCGTGCCCGTGATGGCCATGCAAAAGAAATCGAGTTCCATACATAATGGCATCGAACGTACTTTCACAGGAATAAAGAGATTCATTGATATCCAAAACCGTTTTTGTTTTATTTAAAAAAAAAAAAAAAATTATTTTGTAGCGCTCTTATTGAACCCTTTATAAAAATTGAGCCCTAAAATTGTGTTCGTTTGTCGCCGTTTCACGCCCTAACGCATTTACCGATTTTAACCAAACTTTTACACATCTTTGGTATTGGTCTATATATGGTTTTTGTGAAATCATGAAACGTTTGTGTGTGTTGTGTGTGCGTGAAAAAACAAATGAATTTAAATACATTTTGCTCGATTTTTTTTCATTCTGTTGGTCTTCAATCAGGGATGGTTTAGAAAAAACAAAAATTCGGACATTCTCAACAGGTGGCGCTGTAAGCACATATGTTTGGTTCCAGCTAGGAAGATAGGTTAGTTTTGGACCAGATAGGTGGCGATGTTGTCGATCTGCGAAACCACTCTACTGATTTTAATGAAATTTTGTGGATGGGTATGGTTGACCCGATAGTTCTGGTCTTGCTCTGCTTTGGGGTGGTGGGCGCAAGTCGCAAGCATTTAATAATTATGTGATGTGGCATGTGGCCTATGTGTGCGTAGGCCGTCGTACATTTTGCTCAGCATAAAAATGTTTCCACCTTAAATGACCGCGTCCAACTTTCCAATGGAGGAGAGAAATATGTTGGAAAGACGACGAATACTCTGTATTATTGTAACATTTGCATTCGCGTTTTATATAAGAAATGTTCTTTCCTATATCCGTTGTTTGCATATAAAAAGTACTCGGATATAAGAAATACATTTCTTGGATTTCAGAGTTTCGTATATCCGTGGTGCACTGTTAATAAAGCTCCTACAGAATTGGTGGAAACTCGGTTAAAAATAACCTATTTATCAATCTCCTTAAATTTGTATCGGTCGTTTCCTTAATAATAATCTAGAATTTGTAGAATCTGTAGAATTTGAACAACTGACTTTGTTTGGTTGATTTTAATCTAGAAACTTGGTTGATAACAACTGTTTTGTGTTTTCTTTTAACAGAATACATTTAACCTTTTTATCTCAATGCTTTTTAACAACGAATACTCTTTTTTTTAAAAGAGACTTGGTTGATTTTAAACCATTTTTTTTAGCTGAGCAAAAATCGCACTCGTTTTGAGCCAATTTTTTGGCGTGTTGTCACCTGATCTTCCTCTCACTCATGCGGTATTACAACGGGCGTGCAAGTCTCGATTTAAGTGTGTCCTTCAAGACAGCCACTTAACCTAACTCAACCTAACCTTTATATTCAATTTTCTTCGTTATATTCAGTTAATTAATACTCATAAATTTTATGAGCTATTAAGCGAAATGTAATCAGGCCAAGATTTTATGTTTGTTTCCTTTTGCGTGAAGCTACCCCAATGTATTTATTTACAAGTTCTCTTTATCGTCATTCTGCACAGACTGATGAGCTTAGTATGTATGCGGAATATTAACATCGCTCTATACACATGATCCCAGATTAAGGGGAAAAGCTCTGCCTTTGGCGCTTTTATAATCAAAAAGGGGGAAACGAGGGACAAGCTTAAAAAGGGGGAAAATCGAAAGTCTCTGTAAAACTGAAATTGCTTGGAAGTAAAATTAAAACGCATTTTCATTACAAACGAATTTTAGAGTTTACTCTTGATGAAATGTTCATACCAGAGACAATACTGAGACCTTCAACTTCGGCCGATTTCCCGTTACTTGCTTACAAGCTATATTTTTATGGGGTGGCAAATGCTAAGTGCGTTAGTATTGTTACATAGGAATTCGTAGTGACAAATGTCACGTAACTTCAAAAATTCCAACACACCAACACACTCGCACCTTGCATATGCCACTTCCGCTGGGGGCAAAGCTGCTGACAGCGTTCATAGAATTTTATTCGTTAAATTTGAAATTATTTATACACGTGTGGATAGTATTTTTTGTAGGAATAAGTGTACATTTGTTTAAAATATTAATGGAAAATTGTCAATGCAGAATGGTTGCATGAAAATAAAAACATTTTGAGCAAGTTTTCTTCAGTTATTTAAGAAAAATTCACACAATAAATCGATGTTAATGATATCGAAAAGAGGTAAATACACAACCATGTTTGTCCTAATATGTTCTAGTATATAAAACATATATTTTAGATAATTTTACTAACCAACCAAATCAAATTATTCGCCTTTTAACAATTTATAATAACTAACCAATGGCATTCAGTAATATAAAAATGTGGAATTCCCGAACTCTTTCACATTTCCCCACGGTTGCCGCGGTTGGCAGCATTTATTTTTGTAGTTTTTGTGTGTTTTTGCATGTCACACTGATTCTTTTTTGACATAACACCGATAGGAATACAAAATGGCGAATTTGAAAAAAAAAATGAGGGGCCCAGCGGCAAGAGGTTTGTGAGTTGGGGGGTCTCAGTATGGTTTGTCTATGGTTCATACAAAACATGAAAGAAAACAGCCCATCACACAACAGCCCGAATGCCTTCAATCATTTTGATATTATTGTGGTATTCGATTGGGCTTCTTCAGATTCGCTCTCAGATCTCAGATTTTGTGTGTCTAATCGAACATAAAAACGTCACTTGCTCTTTTTTGTGTTGATATTTGTGCGATTGGAATATGTGTATGTGTGCCTTCGACACTTTTCTGAGCGTTTTCCATTCACTGGCTAAATTTTATATGAAAACATTCAAAATGCTCGCCCAGATTGATTTTTCTAAACATTTGTACATAAATAATTAACAAAAAATAGATCAACCCGATGCAATTCGTTTCTTATCAGTTGAAACATTTCACGAAAACGTAAACAAACTCCACTGGTTGTCAAACTCAAACGTACTTGTATTGGTAAATCCGAAGCAAATCTGAGAAAAAATCCAGATTCGCAAAGGTGGTCTGAAATTTGAAAAAGATTGCTTTTTTTGTACCAAACGAACATAAAAAGTGTTCTGAGAGCGCCCAATCGAACACCACATAAATGTCTGATAGCTGATACTGCATTTACATCATCACGCACTCGGGACAGAGAGATCCACTTATCCGCAGTACATGATAATAAAGGCCTTGGAATGAGACCACAATTAAGACGTCTACCCATAATTATAGATACGTAAAACGGAAATAAACTCAAGTTCCGACGACCAAAATTTCTTCAATCACTTGAAGAAATTTCTATTTCTGATTTAAGACATGGGAAATGAGAGTGGTATTAGTGGCAGTAAATTAAAGCAACAACTCATCAATCAGTTATACGAAATAAATAATTGTCCGTTCATCACTTTCGGAAGCCATTTTGTTTTATAAGAAAACGAGATTTCGTAAGCCATCGCTATAAAAACACCAACATGCTGAACTTTTCCATAATTCTTACGACGTAAACAAGATGGCCGACCCAAACACGTGTCACTTATTTTTGCCTGCTATGTAATGCTGTCCCTTTCAGTCACATGGCTATTTATTATTGGGCATTCCTTTAATCATCCTTGCTACGAAAGTGGATGTTATAAATGCAGCGTAAATTTAATAGTAAAGGGACTTATTGTTATTTTTTACTTTATATGCTTATTTTAATGTTGGTAATAAATACGGCGTACATTTTTTAATTCTTTCATATAAAAATAAATGCAAATTTTACTCAAGGGAACAAGGTGAACTTTTTTTCGAATTTAGGGAAAAAAAATGCTTTTGCTTATAAGAAAACAGTCCTGAAATTCTGTGAACCCTTCATCTATACCGCTCGCCTCTTTAAATGCGGTCGAGAAATCGATAAAAAATTGCACGCTTTCATCCGAATAATGAGGCTTGCAGGTGATGTCCTCCAACCAGAGCTCTTAAATCATTTGGAGCTTGTTTTCCACTTGACCAACTCTGTATTAAATAGCTTAACATGTATGCGGTCGATCACAGTCACTCAGGGAAGAATTTGCTTGACTACTAAGCAAGGGGTCTCAGGTTTAACCTCTAAAAAACCGCTGCGGATATCTGGCAGACTATGCCGGTATGGTGGCATAAGCGAAATAAAAAAATGATGCGCTTTATTGTTAGCAATTTTATTGGGGCACGTTGGATTCACATTCTGATTCACAGCGACTGAACTAAAAACTCCCGTCTCCTCTTTGTCTGCCACGTCATGTGTCAAATTCCAACTGACCATCGAATGCGTACTGCGCCCTCTGCTGGAAGGTAGAAACGTCGGAGTATTAACGTGCTGCCACACAGACGTTTGAAAGTATAATTGTCCCTAGGAAGGCCTTGAATTAAGGTGTTCGGATATGGCATCAACTTAATAGTCCAAGTTTTTAGAACCCAATGTTCCAATATGCTGATGTTGCCTTGTTTTTAATTTATAGGCCGTCTAGTGTAGCACTCCTTAGTAAATGTCAATGTCTGCAGATTTTTATTCAAGTCTTGTTGAACATTCTCTTTTACTTTAGATCAAACTTCCGAAAATTGATCCTCATAAAGTATATAGTTCATAGGAATATCCTCGATTGCACGTTCATGGCCTTATTTCTGATGTTTTCCGAGTCTATGCTAAGTTCAGAATATTCGAAGATCTAGATTTTTTTTAAAGTACCTAAGAACCCCATCGCGTCGGTTGCAACTGCATTAATTTGGGTTGCGCAAGCTCAAGACTTTTCATTTTAGCCAGCGTTGGAACCAGATACAGATTTGTTCTTCTGTATCTGATAATTTTTTTAACTAGCCCTAGTCATTCGCACTTTATTCCTGTTCGTATATCTGCTTCATAGCAGTCGTTCGAACCTACTCAACCGGTTCAGGGCGTGAACACTCCGCGTGCAAATCTTAACAAAAGATTTTTAGTTGACTAAACCATCAGTATCTGTTCCAGCCCTTGCCCATAACACTAGTTTTGTGCATCACTGGGACTGATAAGATCAAGAACGCAAGTACATAATTAAGAGCAGGTACACTAGCTCTGTGCCATGTCAAGCGAACATTACCAATATCAGCTGCCCACGAGGATAGCCATCTTTGGCCTGTAGTTCACTTAATGGCCACAATCACGAGACCGTGCGAAAGCTGCTCCCTAATTATAAAGTCCACCGGATGAAATGTTTATTTATTGACGTGGAGTGAGTTATAAATATCGGTTCTATGGCATATATCGATATTTATAACTCAACAAATGCTTGGTGGCAGATGGCTTTGCTAATTTTTCCGTTTACCAATCGGGTAGAGCTTCTCCGGTCCAGATCCGAGTCCCTTTCGTTTCGCCCATCGTTGTCGCATCTGCGCAAGTTAACAAATCTATGGTTTTTCTGACAATTTGTGTCTTGGCAGAGCGGTCTGACACAGTCAAAAGCGCCATTTTGATTTGCCTTACAGTCTGTGTGGCAATAAAGTCTCGTGGCCACGACTCTCGATTTTTAAATCGAGTTCCTGCAACAAATTCCGTTTTAATTTGCTGCAGGAAGGTGACTAACCAAAAGTGCAACTCGAAAAAACCTACATTGTTTTGTCTTAAATCGATAATCTCGCCCACCAGCATCGATTGTTTATTATACAATCTTGCCAGCTTACAAATTATTTAGCACCCTGCTAATTCGCCATTCGTCCCGTGCCGGTGATGTGTTACACACTTGCAAACTAATCCCCCTTCAAGTCTAAGCTCTGCGGTGATTTTCATAGTTTCATAGTTTTCATAGTATAGTTTCATTGTTTATTTTCTTAATCACGCAGCCGTATCGACTGCCTTATCTAATTGACTTACGGTTACGGTCTGCCTGAGGCGAGCGTTTATGTGACACTCTTCGCCCGACCCGATTCATCACTTATAACGATGTCTGTCAATATGTATCCACAGCAAAGTGATAAAACGAACCGACAAAAACAAAAAACAAAAGAATGAAGAAAACAGTAGATACATTTAAACAACTTTGCGAATGTTTTGAATGAGTCTGCAGCGTTCACAGACCGATTCAAGTCCATTGGCAGCGAAATTGTGTCTCAATTTTTGTGAAACTGAGTTGGGTCACGTAGGATCTCAATTATTTCTTTAGAACTCATCAGTGCCAACCGCACACAGAGTGGGGGGTGGGGGATACTATGCCTGGGAGAACAATATTGACGTTACAAGTTTATTTTCGTCTCAGACATGAACTCACAATTAGTCATGCAAATACTAAAAGTCGCAAGTAAGAGAAAACAAAACAACGCAATATTTCAACGGTCAGATAGGTGGAATAATTTAAAAAAAAATACAATTTACTTTTATGGTCGCATAAAAATTATGCCAATTGGATTAATATTATCGGTTTTTGGGCTGACGAAAAATGACAACAATGTAAAAGTCATTTTGGGAACAAAATTACTTTTCCCAATTTTGTGCCGAGGCGCAGGGAAACAGTTTTATGGATTTTACTAGTCATGTTCTTATTTTCGTATATACCTAGTAGGTCTGCTCAACTGCGTTCGAAACAACGAGTTAGGCGCTAACGGTGTTTGTAGCTCATTTTAGAATTAACCCCCCCATGTGAGTAATTTTGCAAATGTGCGCAGTAATCAAACCTTTATTATATTAGCACACGTACAGCGGTTACATCAGAAGTGGGACATTTTAGCGAGGCACACGCCGCATCGACGGGGGTGTGACTAACTATTTGAAAATTTAGTTTAGGTACGCCTTCAACCTAGTAATATGTTTGTCTTTGACCGAGGGGTTTTAGATTTATAAGCGAAAACCTTGCTTCATTTTATGACTATATACCTACACAGTCTAACAAATATCTGTATGAGTATTGAGTACCCTCCGACTGCCAAATAGGTAGTTATAGGTACTTAAACGCGTCTTGTTCATATCTTTTTAATTCTTTTTTTTAGTCTGTCGGGCTTTTTTTTTGTTTTTTAAATTAATATATTTTTATTTTTTATTTTTTAGCCTATGATACTCCGGGGAATAATACGAATATTATGACACCTCACTCTTCAAAATCGGTCAAGACGTTTAGGGTACAGGGCGTCCCGTAGGAACGTCGGGTAAAAATAACATTCAACGCAAATAATCTCTGTCATAAGAAACTGTTCGATAATGAATAAAAACAGCAACTAAGTTGTAAACATAAGCAGTGAAAATGCCGGTGAAAGTTAGAAGGAGAAGGAGGAGAATGTGTATGAAAGAGAAAACAAAAATGTGATACTCTTAGCCTCTTACGTGTTTTGTAATTTGTAGTAGATTTATTTCATAACAAGCCATTTAGATAGTCTTGTTTTGTGAACACAGAATAAGATAGAAGAAATAGGTTCGTTCACGTACGCGGTTTGAATCGAACGCAATCGATATAAATCGATCGCAATCGCACAAAGTCTATAAATGTACTCATCAAAAATGACAGAAAAAGAGAAAATTAGCAAAATAATAAGAGTAACGAGCAGTTCCTCTCTTGGCTCGAAACAGCTCAGAGAATTTCAACCGGCAAGTACTGATAAAAATGTCAAATGCGCAAAATTGGCAGGAAACAAGTTCAAAATCCGCTTTAAAAATCAATTGTACACAAAAATAAAATATCTAAAAGAAAAGGCATTTCGGTGGTGGTCGAATGATCTCGTAGAACCTTTCATAAGTTGCAAAAAGGAAAGTTATAAATTTATTCGTGATATGGATTAGATTTCAAAGATGGAAGTGGCTCAAAGTAGCTCGAAGTTTATCCACGTACTTTGGAGTATATTTTCAGCTCTCTGAGAGAGTTTCGCTCAATTTTTTGAGTTTGACAGATTTTTAGTACTTGGCTTGTGAATGTACGCAAATGGACCTAATATGATATTAGGTTAAAGTTTGATAGAAATTTTATTTTTTGTAAGTTGACCAAATTTTCTACAAAATCTTACCGAAATCTTACTTTTTCCCTTTTTCCCAAGAGACGGTTTCTCACCATCGAAGTTCCCACGAAAAGGTAAATTTCCCACGAGCTGCAACACTGATCTTGGTATTATGTGTCTAGATATTAATTTCCCTCATTCTTTTCAAAAATATTAATGACACTTATTAGTGCTGTTTTCAGGATCATATTTCAATTTTTACTAGTCAATCATCAACTTCGAGAGCTAGCTCTTACCTTTTTCTCGACCAAGACAGTGGACAAAATTTCTCTGAGGACATTTATTTGGAGAGCTGCCGAGCAAATTTCACTGTCGTATTTGATGTACGAGTATTGAAAAGTCTGGATCTAAAAACTGTAAAAAAAATGTAAGCAGAACCATTGAAACCGTATGGGAATAGGAAAAAAGGGACATTAACCACTTACAAGACAGACCTGGGGGTCAATTCTCGTTCTATGAAAAAGTGAAACGAAAATGTTTTCACCCTTTCACCGCAATTTCGATTCTCGTTCTACGAAAATGTGAAACCAAACATCAAACATTTTCATATGAATCATTTTTTTTCACGTACTAATTTTCAAAAGAATGTTTTTAGTGAGAAATTGAAAATTGAGAACCTGATGTCGTACAACACAGTGTGCGATATTAAATCCACCACGATATTTTCACTTATTGAACGAGAATCGCTTTTTTGTACTGAGCGAATCGAACAAATTAACGCAGTGTATGAAAGCGAATGTGAAAAAGATTTATTCGATTCACTCTTTCACAGAACCAGAATTGACCCCCTGAAAGGAGATGAGCTGTTTCAGCCAAAGGGACCACTGATTTCCTAGTAAGCACTCAATTATTGACTTTTCAGTTAAAACGAAGAAGCATTTTCACAAAGTTGAAGTTAGTAACAAGCTTGAAACATTTTTCATTTAAAACAAAAGTCGGTGGCTACACATATGTATAGCCTGTCAAATCTCAAGACTACAGGATCTGACGGCATACGCCAATTTTGGCGCTTTTTAAATAAAAAAAGGGGGAAACGAGGGACAAGTTTAAAAAAAGGGAACAATTCAAAAATCTCTGTGATATGTAAATTGTTCGAAAATAAAATTAAAACGTATTTTCATTACGAAAACATTGAAAAGAATTAATTGTGCTTATTAAACATGAAGGCAAACAGCCCATCGAATGTCTAAGTAAGAATTGTTGCGTATCTGAATGCATTCAGTCGATTTGATATTACTATGTCTAATAGAAAGGGAAATTATTGTGTGATATATTTTTATGTTGTATGTTTATTGTAAGCTTGTTAATAAAAACGCTTACATTTTTAAATTGTTTCTCGTGAAAACAAGTTCAAATTTCATTTAGGAGAAAAAATTGATTTTTTTTTATGGGAAAACTTAATATTTTTGCTGACAAAAAAGAAGGGTAGAACAGTTTTAAAAGTCTGGGAGCACTGCTACCAGCAAATATTTAAAAGCTTGTTGAGTAATCTTTTCGTGGATTGTTTCTTCTTATCAAATATATTTAAACAGTGCACCGCGGTAAAAGTCTTTTTAAACCGAATTCCTTTGGAAGCTCACCGATTAGCCCTAAAGATGTCCGACTTATCATCGCTTAAAATTCAGAAAAATTGAGTGACAGCTTAATACATACTCAGGTTTTGCTATGATGTAAGACACAGCCAGACACACAGTTTTTGCACAATCACCCGGTGGTTAACTGCGAAAGTAAAAAATCAAGCCTTCCAATTCAATTCTGCCATTACCCACATTACTTGCGGTGTAATTAAACCAACCACTCCCAATGAAACTTTGCAAATCGAAGACATCGAAGTGCATAAAAATCGAATACACAAAAAAGTTGACCACAGAAGTTTTCAATCACGAGATATATGAAGTGCGTTGCGTTTTATTGAACACAGAAAGAAACATGACAGCACAGATCAGGTGCTATTAATTAACAATTTAGAATTTTATTATTTCCAATAGGTATCCAAAATAGATTGGAAGCTAATTTTAACGTCTCTCATATAGCACACGAAAATTCAGTTCGAAGTTTGTGCAGATCGAAAATAATTAGCACATGAGTAAGGGAGAAGGAGGTTCTAAGGAAGCATAGATTTTTGGATTTTTATTTGGCATGTAAATATTAGACAATTTCAGTCTATAGAATAATCGTTTTTGTCTAGTATATAAGTTTATATAATGAATTGAATAAAAATGAATTAAAAAGTAAAAGTAGTGTGTTGCGCTACTAAGCGAGGGGTCCCAGATTCGAATCCCGAAAAAACCCAAATTCCAACTTATGGTTTTTTTCCGCTGCGCCACCTCTCGCAAACGCCTGACAAACATCCGAGAGTATAACTGTCATGAAGGAGCTTCTCAATTAGCCGTTTGGACCCGGCATAAAATTGTAGATCCCTTCCATTCGTCCCAAAAATTAAAAACTCACACAAACGAATGGTTGTGAGAAGCTAGGCCTAGGTTACCTACAGACCTGTTGCGCCAACTATTTATTTATTTATTTCATTTCGCAAGAAGTCTCCACTTATTTGTGCTTTGAATCAGATAAAGGCTTAATGACGAGACCTGGACCCATATCACTGCAGTGATATCAACTGGGCCTATTGCGGTGCCGGATTTACTTGGAAAATTAGTCAAAGTGTTTGATAATAAACTAGATCAAAGCTTTGGATGAACTGGCTGTTATTTCTTGTGTCTCAAGGTACATTTGACCTGGGACGAATAGAAGTTAAGGATATGCTCCGCGGTTCCCACTTCATCGACTTAAATAAGTCGTAAAATTTTGTGACTCTCAAGTTTCCCGTCAAATAAACGGACGAACATATTTTTTTCGAAATAAAAAAACTGCAATTTGGCAGCATGAGCCGTCAATATTTTTCTAGGATATCTACCTTCTAATCATGTTCAATGAACAGATAAATGTATAACGTTTGTTTTACGTGGCTGTTCATATTTCTATTTATAATAACGTAAATCTGAAAAGATAACAACAGTATTGACTACTGTATAAATCGATAGATAACTATGCACTTAAGTAGGTCACAGCTGTAGGTGATTTGAAGGATGATAATGGGCACGAGAAATTACGTCAAAAAATATTATCTTATCGAATCTGCCTACCTATCTTTGTTATGAGTACAAAAGATCACAGCTGCGTTTTAGGATTTCATGTGTGCCTTTTTAACTCACAAACTCTGGGCGCCACATGTTCGCTTTCGAAATTGCTGTTTTTTTTTTTTTTAATAAAAAGGCAGCGCAGTAAAAGTGTCATAGTAATATAAACTTTTCGGAACTGGGTCAAATATTTGGAGGAGTCAGTGGGTAGTCTGCCAGACTACTGAGCGAGGGTTCGATCCCCGTAAGGACACACTTCACTTTAACGTTTTTTCATCTGCGCAACCACTCGCGAACAACTGAAAAGAATGCAAGAGTATAACCGTCATCAAAGAGCTTTTTAATACAGCCATTCGTAATAAAATCGTAGGTCCCTTCCATTCGTCATAAAAATAAGATCTCACACAAAAAGAATCAAAAAGCTAGGCCAGGGGTGTCTACCTGTTTCGCCAGCTATTTGTCTATTTATTATTTGGAGGTTACGTGAGTTCTTGCCGCAGTTGCTTTCCTATTCCAGGCTTTAGAGACCAGGGTTTTTTAATAAATTATGTTTGGCTTCTAAAAGATATATGGAGAGTCCAGTTGGCCCTTAGGCTGGTTTGATTTGAAAGTCACGTCATCAAAACGTATCCTCAACTATAACTAACTCACAATTAAAAGGAAGACTGCCGGCAGAGTGAAAGCCCCCCAAGCTTAAAACAGTCCACTTTCATCAGGAGCTTAAAGTAAAACACGGTCCATATTTACCCTTTACATTTGTCAATTTTGCTTTCAATGCAAATATTTTATTGGTGAAATTTGACCAATAAATATTTTCAGCTATAAAAACATGTTTTCAAAAAAGCAAAAAAAAACAAACGAGCATAAGTTAAGTTAATATGCCGCCCTGGTTACATTTTGATTTGTTTATGGCTTGCGCCAAAGTTGATCTAGAAAACAGTATTTAGCTAAAAGTTGGCTCACACCCAGCAAGTGTATTTTTCGTTTGCAAATGAAGGCGACAAGACACATAACAAAAGTATCTACGAAAAGTCTCTCTTTTGATCAACATATTTTTTATTGTTTTGAGCAGATACACCTCGAACTTGTCAGATATTGGACAGTTTTCAATTCATCGGCATAGAACGTAAACATTTCTATACCGAAACATATAGTGCTTTAAATCCCAATTGGCCACGATATTTCAGCGTTGTTTGTGGTTTTATTTAATCTTGTAAAAGAAAAGACAATTTAATTGAAATGATCAAGAAAGGGTCTGAAAACTTTATAAAACGTGGAACATTGACATACGTCAGTTGCCTAAATTTCAACAAATTCCAGAGTCTAGTTTCAGGCATACATTTTGGAGATATACTTGGAAAAAATCCGCCCAATTAATCAATGAAACCCCATTTCGATACCATTCAATAAAACAAAAATAGATTGCCATCGAATTGACGATTTGATTCGAATTTCTGATTAATAAAAACAAATACCCAATCGCAAATGACGCGAGTGTATATAACACTGAATCTCTCCATTTCCAACGTCCACAAAAAACAAATGCCTTGTACTTTTTATATCTATACATAACTGAATGAGTAACAAACACCAGTGCGAGATGAAATAAAATATGTGTGTGCAAAGTAAATTGTTGGCAAATTGCCCCGAAATAATTTGTTATTATTAATCAAACACAGCACTGTTTCGCATGGGAGATCTTCTGCTAAATGCAATTTTATTATTCACAAAGGTGTGTCTCAAATAAATGGAAATGAGCTCAATTTTCCAACAGCTACAGCACTATTAGTTCCGCTCATTCGGAAATAATTTTCAAATATTTATAGAGTCCGTCCCGCCGCACACATGCGATTACTTTAATAGATTTTATTTATTTTTAAGGTCTTCTACCTATGACCTAGTGGAATGTTTATTTATGTCTTAACTTCGGAATTACTTGATAAATTGGAAGTTTTGTATTTTGTTTTCCTACATAAAAGTAAAATTGTTATGCGAAGAGTTAACTTTAAACGTCACTTTGGTAGTCTTTCGTATTCGGCAGGGGAGAGTGGAGCACGCAGAGATATTAATCGATTTTACAAAATTTGTGTCTTCAAGTTTGGAGGTGGAAATTGTTTTGTTCTAACAAAAGAGTTTGTATTAAGCTCATCAGAGAAATACAATATTTCAACGCATCATTCACATGCAGTTTTTTATCGGCAAAGTCAGTTGTAAAGTACCATTCACATGAGATCGACCAACTACCAACGAACGAACGAATATTCGCAAATTTTGACAGTCCATTCACATGATACATTTTATTTTGTCGCAGAGACCCGCGAATCTCTATTTTTCTGAATAAAAAAAAACTCGAAAATGGGAGGTAGCCGCATTCTATTAAGGAAAAAAAGAATGTTGTTGGCCTATTTGTGGTGGAAAAAATTTAAAACACAGCTATTAATGCATGTACATCCGCTTAACCGAACACGAAAAGAATAAGGAGAATATTTTACTTTGATAAACACGCTTATCTGTTGATTCAGTCATATTTCTTTTATTTTCCATTCGGACCAAAACAAAACAACACCACAAAATGAAATATGTACAAAAAAAAATGCCAATGATATTTACGGTTTGAGGTTAAGTTCAAACGAATGTTTTATTGGCTAGTTTGTGGAACGCGAATTGAATGATGTGGATTGTGAATAAATTTTGACAATTCGTGGCAAAAAGTTTGGCATTTGAAATTTCGTTATTTAAACTGTTTATTAACTTGTTTTGTTAATACATTGTGATGGAATAATTAAATATCCTCCTCTTGGAATAGTAAAATGTGCAATTTTCTGTTCATAAATAAAATGCTCATGTGAATAGTCCATAAGACATTGAACGGATTATACTATTAAGAGATGTGATATTATCCGGGTTAGACGTTGCTTTTCCTCTCCTAGGACGTGAACCTACGATCCGTTTCGACGTGAGTACCTTGTGCACTCTGTTTCGACGACAATTTGACCAAACGCCCACCATGAACGCCAATCGACCGATGATCACTAGGCCACGCGCTTACTTTGTGTTTGCAGATTTTTCATCGATCTCTAGAGTCTTTTTCACCTTTTTTATTCCCTTTAACTTAAGCCGTTGCCGTACCTACCCGACTACCAGGCGGCTTTACCTGTCCATCTATATCGTTGATATCTTTTTCAATGGAAGCCACTTCATTTTTGCTCCTTGTGCCCTCTTTAGTCGCAAACCTTCGACAAAAATTATGTTCCACAGTCCAATGACCGTTAAAGTAATAAAAATGTCCAACTGGTTTCTTAATGTATTTAATTCCGATGTTCAAAAAGTTTCTGTAAATTCCTGAATCCTGAAAAGTCTACCCTTTAGAAGTCTTTTGAAGCTAGCTAACTGCTAATTTTTCGGGTCGACTCTTTAAGACCGAACTCAAAGCTGTAAAACGATGTGGCTAGTATATAATAGGTCTGGAAATTAAAGCCATCACTATTTAAAGTTGAAGTTGCTCAATGTTGAGTATCATTCATATTCGACTTAAGCGGCCCATACTCTATGCAATTTAAAAATTTCAACAACCAGTTCATTCATGAAACGTTCGTGCTGCATAATTTGTTAATGCGCAAAAATAATAATCACTTCTAATGTCCTGGGGCCAGATTCCGTATATCAACGACCGTCTAAACGATATCGTTTTTGAAACTTTGATCGCCATTTGATTTCATAAGACTCTTTTGTCTTACAGTAAGACATATTCTGCTCGATTTTTTTTAGAAACGTCACCTTTCATTATATTTGTGGAAAATTAACTGGATTAAGCTCTCAAACTTGTAATTTTAGGACTTAGTTGTTGGTTTTGGAGGTCTATCGTTTCGACGATAATCGTCTGAAAAGTTACGGAATGAGTGCCCTGGTTATAACTGACGAACTTACAAGGCTTAAAAAAAAATATCCATTATAAGTAAGGCGATCTAAATTGTTCTAAAAAAAACAAATAGCTGGCGCAACAGCCTTCGTCCTAATTTCTCAATTGTTTGTGTATGTTTTTTTATCTTTTGAGATGGATGGTTCCTTTAATTGTACTAGAGTTCGCCCTGTGTTAGAAATTCTACCATTGTATTGACCTGGCTTATACCCACCATTTTGAAAAACAAATTACACGCAGCATTGCATATCTTCACAATCTTCACAATCTTCACAACAAAAAAAAAATCAAGAGAAAATGTTGTGGTTAAGGCAGTGAAAGTGTTTCTTAACTATTTCCTTTCGCCTATTTATATATATCGCCGATGCCGATCTCTATTGCTTAAATTGAGAAGCTTTTCCAGGACAACTTTAAGTTTAAACCTCGAATGTTCACAAGAGGTTGCGCATCGGAAAAATAACCTTCATATGCTATTTGTATTTTTCTGGGGTTCGAGCCTGAGACATATCGCTGATTCGACCGAACCACTGAGCCCAACAGTCTGTATAGAAAATAATAGCAGTTTTAATAAAGAACTTGGTTTTTGCATTTGCGAATGGACTAAGTACCTACTATTTGTAAGGAACCTCATTCGCCAGAAATGTAACTGTAACAGGTTTTCTTTTTTTTATTAAATCCAGTACAATATCAGTTCTACTAAAAATAAAATGACTGATCCCTACAAGCAACAGTCGCTAAAAATATTTGCTGGCGGTGTAACTTTAATTTCGAAAAATAGCTTAGTTCTTACCCTTCAACAAAAATTGTAAATATGCTTTCCTCATACTCAAGGCTCTCGGATTTTGATTATAAATTTTGAAAACTATTTTAAAAACACATCTTCCCAGCCTGACCTTCGATGTATCCATGAATTGTTACAACCTATTCGAAAGGACTATAAAAAATGATTTTACTACCAAACACACAACAACGTAGACACACTTTCTTCCGTTTTGCCTATTTCATCATTATCTATGACTGTTCCAAATAATTGTGACACACACTCCCATAATTGCGTGAGTGTTTCAAAAACTCTGACTTCCTTTCTACATAGATTTTCCTCTGACGTACTTGCAGTCAGCGCTCGTGACTTATACTGCCATAAATACATCATAAAAATAATTTAAACAAAAAAAAAACATACCTACATCTTAACAGAAAAGTCGCATTTGCCTTTAACAATGTTTAAAGAAAAAAAAAAAAAAAACACCAAAAAGTAAAATATCTAAAATACAAAGCTTATATACAAAATGAGAAAAATACATGTGATGTGCGGAATAAAATTAATTTAAATTCTTCTCCGCACACATACACTGACGGATGCCGTATTCAAATTAAAAATACATTTTCGAAGACCAATAAACTCGTATTCGAAATTCTTTGCGAGAGTAAATGAGTAGAGTGAATAACAAAAATAAAAAAAATACTCAATTTGCAAAGACTTTTTATAATCAGTTTGTCAGACACTCGAAATCATACAAGGGTCTACAGAAAATAAAAACAAACGACAAATTAAACCAAAAACCGTTCAAATACATTTCAGTCAATTCACAATACTCTTCTCGTTCGTTCATTAAAATCACTTGACATTATATACACACGCTTCGCGTGATCATTTTCTCCGCACGTATACATATAGGCATTCGCAAAGTGAATTGTGGTCAATTCGAACATGAACCAATTTATCGAATGATAACGATCAAAAGGAACGTAATTACGAGTATTTACTGGGATACCGAAAGCGAAAATCAGCGATCTCTTAGTTTCTTGGATACAAATTTCGAGCATAAATTCAGCAGACCGATCAGTCAAAGATTGACATTTTTCTGGTGCACAACGCTGTCACAGTTCGAGATCGCAGAGTTTTTCCCTACTTTCAAATAAAATTCAGCCAGTTGTATAATATAATTGATATTCGCTGTCGTTAAAGATCTGTGCTGTTCCTTTGAGTTGAATGAAAACAATTCAAATTTATTTGTTTCGGTATAATAATAATCGTAAATTTCAAAATAAATGTGCTTGAATTTTCGGTGAAAAGATGCGAGTTCGCAAATCTTAATGCTGTGCTATTTTTAAGCGTCTTAGTCCTTGCATTGGTATACGCCCCCAATTGGTGTCACGTAGCTACGTAGAGTTGGTTGTGGTTTTTTTCACTCACAAACTTTTTATATACTTCTGGAAGTAAATTCCTAGTAAATATTAAAGTGAAGACGAATACATCGAGTGATTTAAGTAAAAACAAAAAATATTTAGGTGGGGGCAGTGAAACAAGAACAAAATAAATATCGCGTCGACACAGCGGCAACATTCAACTACAAGGTGTTTCAGATAAAAAGGAGACACACAGTGTGTTGAAATCTTTACGTCGGCTAAAACCGCGGATAATCATTCGTAAAATTCTACATTCGTCCATGCCATGCGCGATAAAATCTCTCAACTCTTTTGCTTGCAAAAAAACACATGCAAATTTAATACAGATCATAATCAAGGTGAATTTTTTTTCCACTCTTTTCTTTTCTCAATTCGTTCGAAATTGGAAATATTTTTCAAAAAATTTTCTCACAGTGGAAAAAAAAAAATGTTGTAAAAAGTGATGTAGTATAATAAATGCTTGAGTGCAAAAAAAAAATATATCAAATCTAATGAATCTTTTCTGTGTTTGTCTTTTTCAAGGACATAATGTGCCAATTAAAGCCGCAACAAACGGGTCAACGGGTGCCAATGGGTATTTTGGGACAGAAGGGCCCGAAGCGACAGAGACCGACTCATCAGGGACCGGGGGGATGCGGAAGTCGTTGGAGGGGACGGGCGCAGCGCCGAACGACGCTATTCACCTCCAGAGACGGGTGGGACTCCTCAGTGGGGTGGCTTTAATTGTCGGAACCATGATAGGTGAGTACACTACTTAAATATTATTATTATATACATACGCACAAGAAACATGTGCTTTTACTTCAAAATTAAACGACAGGAGACACGAATATTTATTTTCATCGACAAGTTCGTAAGACTTGTGTAGATTTAGAAGCTCATTACTCAAAATGACAGCATTCAGACGTTCACAAAGGTGGGTAGGTATCTATATACATTTGCCTTTCAAGAATAGAACCTATGACGTTGGAACGCAAGATCTCTAATTTATTTTTAACTCTGCGTAATCTACAGAGTTGGATCCATAAAAAAAAGACTTTCCAAAATGTTATAGTTCTTCATTCATAGAGGCTCTAAACAATTTTATTCGTGAAATAAGCACATATACACAATAAACGAACACGATTATGCATAAATAAGTAAATGTAGATGGCGCCTAAGAACTCACAAGCATATACGAACTACGAACATGCAATTTCTTATTTCTTGTAACGAATTTTGGTCCCTATCCTCAGGACAGTTGTAGTGCTGAATGTTTGTCTATCGTTCAAAAGAAGAAAAATCTAAACGAGTGATTTTAGGTTCAGCCCCCGAAAAATCTTTCAGGTGTTCTAAACTATCCCACTGGATCTATGACTTAAATCCCCTTGGCCACTGTTTGTCTGAGTCAGTTTTCAAATATTGTTACATCCGATATGGGATTCGAAAAGATAAAACGTTATTCTGTTGAACTTTTCTAACAGAATCCCTTTTATTACATTTTTACGGACAATTCTAATAATTCACTTCAAAACAATATTTCTTAAAACAATTCTTATCCGATTTACTGCTGCATAACTTTTCACTCTTTATCTTCACAACCGATTACTATTTCGAACTTTACCAATCACTAGCCGTGTTTTTTTGAGCTTCGATCTCAGCAAAGCAAAGTAAAGTAGGATTTTCATCATGCAATTACAACAACTACGCTCTACTTGACACTTCGAGGCTTAGTTGTAGTTTTTGTAATCGCGTGCTGAAAATCCTAGTTTACTTTGCTTTGCTGAGATCGAAGCTCAAAAAAACACTCTTACTGTTTAAAAGCCAACCCCCTTCCTGTTTTAAAATCTCCCTTTAATATCGGCTCCTGCCATCTATCGGGAAACTTCAAGTTAGTTTCGGTTCTTCCCGAACAAAATCGATGGTTCTAGAATTAGCTCACATAACTCTCCACTTATTTGACAGATTCGAGTCTGCAATTGGAAGTGGAATTTGTTTGCTGACCAATGGGTTGTTTACAATTCACCATTTTAGGTTCCACGATACATTCCACACCACAATATGAAATGCAGCCCAATAAGTGTCTGCCAGCATTCTTATTTCTTTGCTTGAAAGGCACACAAAATTCTATGCCATTTATCAGGATTTCTAACGCTGGCCAAACACTTCCAAGAGGTGGGGTAACTACAAATGTAATAGAACTGTAGGAATTTCTATGCCTGTTACCAGTTGGCGTGAAAACTATTGGACATAATTTGACGAAACTTAAGCTGGAATATTTCCTAAGACACTGAGAACGATATAGGGTATGTCGTTCATTGCCACGCCTACTCTTTGGGGACATTTTTGACCAAAATGTGCTTCTTTCTGCCTTTGCTACATTTAGTTTGCCATGACTCAAATAATTCTTAGAGAGTACAGAGAAAAAATATAAATATACCTACTGAAGTAGCTAAAACTCCTTTACAAATTTTAAGCTAAAAATCAGTAGTATGTATCCTTTGGAAGATGATTTGTAGACCAAAATCAAGCACGATGGCTGTGTGTCGTTTTCTCTGTTGGAGCGGAACGTAGAAGAAATTTTGTGAATGTGAATTTATAATCAACATCGAAAAAGGGCCTTACCAATAAACGGTTTTAGTTTCGACTCTAAATTTTATTAGTTCACAATATTTTCCATAAAAAATCTCGCAATTGTGAGCTTCAGAGAGAAAAATTTGTTATTAGTACGGCGCAATGTATTTTTGTCGAAACGCGCAGAGGTTAGGTGAGACATCTGGACGTTCCTTTTATACTTCTATTCCACGTTAGCGTCGGCACATTTTTATCATACATCTCATTCTCTGAGAGTCCAAAACTTTTGAATCCAATGACCTTTCTTATCTGTTAGAAAGTATAGAGAATCCCCACAGCCGTTTTTTTCACGTCTTGAAGGCATAGTCTGCAGGAGAGACCCTCTAAATAATCCAACTTCTTGCTGTTGCCATTTAAAGTGACTACCGCTTATTTATATTTATTTATTCTATAGCGAGTGCTTAAAGTTTTGCTCAAACACATAAACTTTTCTCTGTGCTTCCGCTATTTAGACAAGTTTGCGTTTCAGTCCTTTAGCCAGTAGCTGGACGATTGGCCTTTTTACAAGTAAACCTATGGATAATAATTCGATGGCGATAATCTTTGATCGACGAGTGTACTCTAGCTCCGCTGGCCTTTATTTTGAGCTACACCACCTCAACACCGCCTTTTTTCCAGTAAATATTCATCCATCATCCTTCAAAAGCTGGTGAATTTTAGCCCGCGAAGCTTTCGGGTACATCCTTGATGGTGTTGTTGCGATAATGGGATCACTCATCAGGCGCCCCTTTTTGGCTCTGAGTATTTGAAGTGCGCTAAGACGTCACCCGTCCAGGTTGTTCTTCTGGGCGGTCGGCAGCCTTTTCTCGTTAGACAGTCGAGCTTTGAACATAACTTTAGGACAGAGCTAACGTCTTTACTCGGAAGAAGGATGTTGGATGAGTACCTAGAATAGTTTAATAGTGGAATCGGTTGAAGATACCACTGCCTGGAGAGATCCCGATAGCTGTATGGTTCCTTACCCTTGGAAAACTTGTGCTTAGCACCATATTTTTTGAACTTCTGCAAAATGTCTGTACCGGTAGCCGCCATCTTTTTGCTATTCTGTGACTACAAACAACCTGCCTAAGATGATGTCCCCTCCGATTCTGGTACTTAAATCACCGAGTAAGAACATTTTACACCATATTCCGGACATGTCTCACACAAGGCTTATGTTTTGAAATGAAGCTTTGAAGCGGATCACAGCTAGGTGATCAGTAAATACAAACAACGAATCTGCATCTATATTCATGAAACCTTATTTATTTATTTATTTTAAAAATAATTTACAGAAATCAATTTATAAATTATTTATAATTAAGGCTTCAGGGCATCGAGACCATTTGAAGCCGTATGAAACCTTTCATGGCAGAGCTAAAATAAATATCAAACTTTTCTCTGTTCCCAATACCTGACCCAATCAATCATACCTCCTGGATATCCGCTTTATACTGCTTAAGGACAGGCTCAAGTTTGTCAATAGCACTCGGCTGTAGAACGAGCAAACATTCCATGTGCAAGGTTTAAAACCCTAAGTCCCCGGTCAAAACTTCCCGGTTCCAAAATACTTTCTTTGACATGGCCGTGAAAACCGCGCATAACCTTAGGAAAAAAACAGATTTTACCCTAAGCCAGCCAATTGGATATTCCGCTTTCTGTTATCCACTTTGGGAATTAAGGGCCTACTATTGCGCCAGTCTTAAGCCACAACCATTTGATGAAAAAAATTGCACTCAATTGCAGGGCTGTCGTTTCAAGACAAAAAGCAGCAGTATTACCAGTCGACAAAAAGCAGTACAAAGCAGTACCTATAGCATATACGATATTAAAATTAAAGCACTTAACACACTTATGTAAATTGCTTATACTCTTTATTTAATTCAAGAAAAAAATATAAGACAATTAAATTGCACAAAGTAGTTAAAAAGTAAAAAGTAAAAAAAAATAAAGTAGTAAAAGAGGAAGTTGTGATATTAGCATAAGTCTTATGTACATTTTGAACACATTATAATTAATCACATTATTTGGCTTGTCAACGCCATAACTTAATACATAGTAGATAAGAAATAGATTACACTGTTAAGAAAAAAGAAACAATTCCAATGCAAAAATTTATCATTAATTAAAGAAGTTACGTTTTAGGATATTTTTTTAATAAATTTGGTGGTGGCTTAAATTCGTAGCTTTTGTAGTTATCGAGCATAGATTTGGCGCAAAGAATGCCGTTTACTGTTGACACATTTAAACAGTTCCTAGTTTTTGTCTCAATTAAATTAAGCTCCGAGAAACCTCTTTCGCAAGTACTACTCTGAGGGAGGGCAGTTAATAATCCGATGAAAGTTTTTAAAGACGGGAAGCTTTCTGCTCCCGAAGTATTTTTAACACTTCAGCCCAAAAACTTTCGAAGCCTGTAACATAAATATGGAAACATTTGTCAAATTCAAAAGACCACTCCACTCACTATCAAGCTCTTCAATATTAACATCTCTTATAAGATTGGGAAGTAAAGAGATGAGTTCAATTAATAGTTGCTACCTCCAACAAAACTTTGTCTTTAAGGTGAAACCTTTTCGTTATATGCCACGAAGCAAAAGCAAATGTAGTGTGCCGTGTGCGAGTGCGACAAGCGCAAGAATACTCACATAAGATGACGTAAGACATAACTCTTATTTCATTTCCGTTTGTAAGGTATGTTTGTAAAGCAAATGCAAGAATATACTTTAAGGGTGCGTGTATTCATAATTTCATAATAATGTCTTGCAATATTTAAAGAACAAAAAGCGCATATTTAAAAAAAACAGTAGCTGTGCAGCACAGCAGTTCATAGATACAGAAATCAGTACAAACACTGCTTTTGCAGTACAACGACAGCAATTGAGTCAATTGTCATATTTCTAACACTTATGTGGTTTTCGATTGGGCTTCTTCAGATTCGCTCTCAGATTTCAGATTTCGCGTGTCTAATTGAACATAAAAACGTCACTTGCTATTTTTTGTGTTGATATTTGTCGATTGGAATATGTGTAGCCCTCGACACTTTTCCAAGCGTTTTCTTTTCACTGGTTAAGTTTTTTTATGAAAACATTCAAAATGTTCGCCCAGACTGATTTCTAAACATTTGTACATAAATAATTAACAAAAAATATATAAGCCCGATGCAATACGTTTCTTTTCAGTTGAAAAATTTCACGAAAACGTAAACAAACTCCACTGGTTGTCAAACTCAAACGTACTTGTATTGGTAAATCTGAAGCAAATCTGAGAAACAAAATCCAGATTCGCAAAAGTGCTCTGAAATCTGAAAAAAGTTTATTTTTTTTTTGTACCAAACGGACATAAAAAGTGCTCTGAGAGCGCCCAGTCGAAAACCACATTAGAATCATACCTTAAGCTTGAAGTGCAAAAATTAAGTTTAACACTATAAAAAGCAGCTTTACAAAAATCAAACATGTGCCTAATCTCAACTTGCGCCGACCACGCAAGCACATTTGACTTTTGCTATCACCTTTCCGACTTGTCAAAAGGCTTTTGGAGATTTCTTGTAGAATGTGTTATCTGAGTCTGTTTACAAAAACAAATATTATCCATTGAGCCGTTCTTTTTCCTGTCAACACGAATAGTAATAAAAATGACAGTTTTATGCATACATAGCTGACATTCCTTGGTTTATACTGCCAAAAAGCAAAAAGACACTTCCGTAAACAAAAAGCCTATACGTTACGTATTTATTGTGCAGACGAAATATCGAAAAAATGATAGCTATTTATAGCATTGTCTCTGTACACCAATACCCCTGAATTAAATTATGAAATAATTAAAGGGATTGATGGTGTAGAAACCACCTGAAGATACCCATTCCATTACTGAGTATCTTTTGCATGTCAAGACAGGTGTTTTTGGCGGATTTTTGTTTGCGCTCTATTTTCGGATTGTTGTATTTTTGATTTCGTTAAGGACAACAAGGTGTGGAGATTAAGGGTGTGCGATAAGCTGGTGTACATAACTGGGTGATACATTTCTGCAAACAGCTTGTTGATAGATATTTAATTCATCTGACGGGTGGTAGCATTTTCCGTTTTGTCAATAAATCCTTGTGAAATTGAATTCTTTGATCGAAATGGGCAAACAAATATACAATGACGGTTACACATTTTCGTGTTCCAACTTGAAGTAATAGATATCCAATAATTAAGTAATTTCTGACAGGAGTGCATTTTCCTTTCAGTGGGAACTTAGGAAGTTGTATTATACAAAATGTCAATCGATATCCTTCGTGCTTAAAATGTTTAATTAACGTACTTAGAAAGTTGGACACACTATTGTTATTCAGACAGTAGAATGAGAATGAGGTGTGATTTCTAGGGAATGTTAATTTTCAGTCCTGATCTGTACGACACGTGGCTAACACTTGAATGAGTCGAATTATATCATTATGAAGTATTTGTCGTTTTGGAGGGAATAAAAAGGACCGTTGTAATTTTACGAAGGCATTTTGAAGACCCAGCAAAACCTTTATTCGAAAATTGCATGCTTAATTTGTAAACGTCTTTTGTCAACAACTTTGCCAGCGTCCACCTCGAAATTTAGAAAATAAAAACAGAATTAAATGTTTAATAATAGGTACCTACTTATGTTCAATGCTCCCACTTTTGTCGTATTTGTCTTTTCCAGAGATTTGTGCATATTTAACTTTGTTTGCGGCTTGAAATTTAACCTACGAATACTTCATTCACTCACTCAATTGGAAAATGGACTATAACAGGTTTTCGTTAAGCTTGGCGAAAGCAATTTTTACTCACGCTAAATAAAGTGTCTCCTCAAAAACGTTTTGAAGCACTTATTACACTTAATTTGTAAACACAACGCAGGTGCCTCATCAGCCATCTGCTTCATTCCTCAAAAAAATACTGCCGTTATTGAATGCATTCACGTAGACGTTGCAAACTTCCCGTTCGTTCCGTTCCAACGGATAAAATTTCACACACTGCTTTCGACGTGCGCTTATTGTGATCACGAAATATAGTTGCTGATATTTTGCGATTTGATGACATGAATTTTATTTCATTGTGTTAGATTTTGGTCTGTAGCTCAACTTCTGAACGAAGAAAAAAAGAAAATTGACGAATTAAAATATTTAAGAAGGTGTTCGCTTTGGCTCCCAAAGTAAAGAATGATTCATAAAGCCTGTCGTTTTTAAATTTTAAATAAAACACATAAAATACAGTTGTATAATTTGGAAACGTTGTTGGGGTATGGCATCTGAGTCTTTCCATGATGATTTTTGAAGTATCTTCATGTTATATGAATAAAACAACACCATGAGCCCAGTTACACGTAATTTGTCAAAAAAACAACTATTAAAAAAACCAAGCCTAAAAGAATCACCCTATATTTATATTTTATTTTACCTGACTAAAAATTAATTGAGTAATGCCAATTTAAAGGTAGTAAAGTCAGAAAAATACATTTTGGTCAAAAAAAAAACTACCGAAAAGTAGGCGTGGCAATAAACGACAATAAATCCGATAGCCAATAGCATTCTCGGGATCTTAGAAAACATTTCAAAAACGGATTCATCGAAATCTGTTGAGGAGTTTTTACCCCAAATGGTAACATACATTAAATACGTGTACGTAGAGATGATTTGCTTAAAACATAAGTATGTATATTGAAAAATGATTATGCAATTAGGAAAAATATCGGAACGGATATAGCGTGCTGAATTGGAAAGCGAAGACCGAGGAGTAACAACATTTGCGTTGTTCCGCCAAATCTTGGACAGTATTCCGAAGGCAGACTTTGCTTTAGAGATTCGCTGTGCTCAACGTTTTTGGTTCTTCTTTCGGTCGAGAAAGTTCTTTCTATTGAAAGCATTTCATCATCTCCCAGCTCTGCTTGAGATGAGATTTAACTGTGGCCAGTCGATTTTAATTTTTAGTTAATCTTTAGCCCAGCTTTGACTGAATTCACATTTTTTGGACACTCTTGATTGTTAAGCAATTGTTAAGTGGTGACGGCCATTGCTCTGGTAATACAAATACCGAGAATCTAATTGTTTCTTTCCAACTACACCAAGAGAAACGAAAAGGTCTGTCTCAAATTTCTCTTAATCTTTCATTTAAAGAAAAAAAAGAAGGCTAAATACTCTGGACCTTACTAATAATCATTTTTAATCTTCACCTTAAATATATTGTCGGTCGCCATAAGTAATTTCTTTTTAAATATTTCACCACTATAAGTTCGAATAATTAAGCATATGGACACTAAAAATGATTAATAGTAGACACCGCCCTCTATAATTAGAGTGTTCCTTTCATCAAGCAAACATTCCTCCTGCAGAACCTTCGGAATGAGTTTAACCTTAAAAATAGTTTTTCCATATCCTCAAAACCGACCCTTTTTCGGTGTTGTTCTGTTGACACATTCAATTCACTTTTTGATAAAAGCTTCGAACATAATTGACCACCTTTGTACCGTGATTATTTAAATAAAGAACATTTTGCCCCCTTATATGGCAACCACCACAGTATACCTTAATTAATTAATTAATTCAAAGTTTTTCATATTTCTTATATTCGACAATTCTGAATCCCTTCAGCAGTAAACACAAGAATCAAAAGTTGAAAAAGTACGGCTTTCCAATTGGAGGAACAAGCTTAAAGAGGTGTAGAGTTCCTTAAACCGAAAATGGCTGATATCAGACGGCTAAACAATCACATAGAGTCTCGATCAGTGATGGGACTTCTACCACTTAAGTGGTATTTCTTTTACCCATAGACACTCAGCTATCAGTATTTTTCTCTGAGAATTGCATCAGCAAAAACTTCCAGTCCAGTACACCATTTACTGCGCTAATATTTAATTATTTGACTGTATTTGTGCGAGGGTGTTTTGACTTTTTGTGTTTAATGATGAGTTGAATCTATGGCGCTTTTTCTGTAGTTCTTTTGATACCCTCCACAGGAAGGTATATTCACTTTTTCATTACATTTGTAACGCCAAGAAGGAGTCACCGGAGTCCTCATAAAGTATATATATTCTAAATCGATTTAGCCACGTCCGCCTGTCTGTCTGTCCGTCTGTCTGTTGAAAGGACGATAGCGCCCAAAGGAATTGACATAGGCGAATGAAATTTGGTGAAAGGACTTCTTTTTATCGTCGTTAGGTTGGTATTGAAAATGGGCTATGTCGGTCAAGTAATTCTGGTACCTCCCATACAAAATCAATATTAGGCCCATGTGTCTCTGTATGTATGCAGTGGAGGGTATCAAAGCATCGGCCTGGCCGATGATAACACTTTTACTTGTTTTATATTGATGAGTTAACCTCAAAAACTTTTAATTCTTAAATAATTTCAAGAGCTGTAGGAAGTAAAAATGCCTATAATTTCTTGGTTCCTACGACGAGTAAAATTTTGTTTTCTACCACTTTTCTACCTTTTTTTTAAGGCTATCTACCATCCCATCACTGGTCTCGATATCACATACAAAAAATAGTTCCATTTGAGTGAGCGAATGTACTTTGAAAAATGCATGACTCCACACGTTTAAATGTGTCACCACTTCCTTAGAAATATATTTTTTTTTCTGAGGAATTACAAAACAACTCCACCAGAGTGATCCTTAAGTTCATAAGGAGAATTTTACGTCTCCTAGTATCCGAAGACAGACCAGTGTTCGACAATTTCAGCAGGTTGAAAATTCAACTCAAATTTTATTTAAGCAAAATTCATTTTACCATATTTTTACAACAACTAATTGTTGAGACATTTAAAAGGCTTCTCTGTCATCAAAGGGATACAAATACGTTCAGAAATCGTGTGACATGTTTGCAAGACTTTTGTCTTGATTCTCGTGGCTCAATTAACTAAACTCCACTTTTCTTAAAATCCAAATTATTCATATATTTATATTTACATTTTTAAGTAGGATAAAAAAGCAACCCAAAGGTGCTAAAAATAATAATAAGGTTCAACTTGATCTTTACGAGCTTGCAGTGACAAAATTGTCTAGATTCAATTTGCTATTGTGACCTTCAACAAGTTTTAGGCAAAGGTTACAATAGTTATAAGTTAAGGGCCCACCATTTTCTTTGTGTCTGTTCTAGAAAACTTTGATTCATCACATTTATGTGAAACTATATCCTATTTTGATGCAAAACCTAATTTTCCAAGCAATTAAAAGTGAAATTTAATATCACTACAACTATCAACAATTGTCCTTACAGAACTGTGTTGCATTTTATACTTGATTCACCTCATTTTATTACATTTTAAACTATTCTAAAACACCTTCCTACTAATGGAATAGAAACAAAAATGGTAATCAATCAATTTGTTCTTGTTTATTTTTTCACATTCTAGGGTCTGGAATATTCGTGTCACCTTCAGGCTTACTGGTTCGTACTGGTTCTGTTGGTGTAAGCTTCATAATATGGCTGGCCTGTGGTTTGCTCTCATTGTTGGGTAAGTTCTATACAGCTATACGTCAAATTAATTAATTGTTATCATATGATATGTGTGTATCCATACAATTGGAGTGATGCTATCGTGCGATATTCGATTGCATATATACAGTAATCCATTGCGAGGAGCACAAGTAATACTTCCAGGTGGGCGGTGTGCATGGCGGTGGCCTTAGTCAAGCAGCCCGCAACATCTGATTTGATGTGTTGTGGTTTTGTGTAATATCTGAAACTTGTACAAGGTATTAAGAACTGCAGTAACTGATCTTTGAAATAGTGCATGAAAGGCAGGTACGAGTAGACAAAACAGTGATGAGTAATTGACAAATTGTGCACATCCCTAGTGTAAAAACGAATGAAATAGAATTTGTTTCAAACCCAACAGCTAGCTAGCTAGTCCAAATTCAAAAATATTCAAGTACAGGCGACCCGCGTTTGGGTAGCTTTTTATTTTATTTATTTAACTGGCAGAACGCCAAGTGCACCCCAGATCATGTGCACTAGATTATAATGAGATAAATGTGAGGGCATGTGACGTTGGGGATAGTTGCACAGATCTTGATATAGAATGAGATGATCACTCGCCCACAAGTGGTTCATTAAAGTTGGCGCCGTTCTTACACCATAATCTGGTTCTTACAGAGGCATGTAACTGTGCTTATGCATGTAGAAAAATCAAACAAGTGTGCAGTAATGAAGGGATGAGATATTTCCGCCCCTGTATCAGATCTTTAGTGATTTTCGAAATTATAATGCTATTTCTGGCAAATTAAAGACTCTGCGAAGCATGAATCCGTCTAACAGACGTCATTAGGAAATGCCGCAATGGCAATCATTTCTTATACCCAAGTCAAAGTTTGGCGGATTAAAATTTGAGATCAAACACCCTGCCAATCGGACTAGTGGTCGAAGAGTCTTAACTTTTGGTCTTTTCAAATTTGGTGCACTTTTAGGAACGACATTTATTTTTACCTGAAATTTGCATTAGAAGCCATGCCACTTGAAATCAAAGCGGGTCGATATTGATTTGTCCAATATGTTTGGGTTGACTTGGTTTCTGTTTAACATCAAACAAACATGGTTTTTCATGTGGCATCCTTACAACAATTTGAATGGTTGTTTTGTTTTTGACAAATGATGGCCATTTTAGCGCATTTGGCAATTCAATTGACAGAGTCAGGTGGTGGTCAACCCTTGGAGAAAATATGTTTACTGGAGGTTCACCCGCCTTTTCCTATACATCTCACCCTTGCGGGACTTGTTTTCTTCAATACCTTAAGGTATACGGTTCCGTCACATTCTAGAGTCCAGACGACCAAAAGAAACGTAACCAACAGGCCCTCAGAAGTCTTATGATGTGCTTCACAAGGCGAGCGATCAGCGATTATCAAATAGAAACTAATGCCGGCTCAGTTCATACAACCAAGCCAGAGCCCTGCAAACATCAGCGTCAAGAGAAAAGCTACTCTATCTATAGCAACTTTGGGCAGAGGACGAACTTCTCTGAAAAAAAATAATTAAGGAATAAGAAAAGTGAACTGATCAGTCGGTAGTGTTCATAGCTCGAACATTTTATCACAGTTCGCAGGCGGGAACAAAGAATACGAGTTAAAGTCGATGCTGATAACTTGGCAGTATGTGCATTTCAAAACTGGCTATGATAGGCAAGTCTCCTGTCAACCTGATCCAAATGAGGTGAAGGTAACCAAATCTAATTTTAAATCCAAAAAAAGCCGGAGTCAGTTGTTTATCCATTGAGCTATTCAGTGCTGCCAGAGAAAATTTATGAGTGAGTATATGCACAGACCTAGCTGTAAAATTCGCTCGAGTTAAAGTACTAGTGGAATCGCAGACTATTCGTCTGGACAAGCAAATCCTCTGATCCGCGCCAACTAAATAGACATAAGTCTCGTAAATACGTATAGCATATAAGAGGAATGTAAGTCCTCCAACGACCAAATTGACACTCACTGACTTTTTGGCTAAGCAAGAAAATCCTCAAATCTTCTCAACTCGCATATAAGAAGAAAGTAAGTCCTCCATCCACTCACCCCGTATTTGCTGATTTTGAGGTTATCTTTAGTGACAGCTATCTAGTTTTCGCACTCGTCCATTTATTCTTTTATGACATTGGAGAGCTCTCGTTGCTCCATAGAGGGCGGTAAGGACACAGCCGAACTGTTTGATGTCAGATGAGGTCTAAGACAGGGTGACTTCTGTAATATCCCGTTGATGGACTTTGAAGCAAGTGATAGAGGCATAAAGATTTGTTATTTTAATATCGTCCAGTAAATTGCTCACATTTGACAATTGGGTATTTAAAAAAAAAGCGTAATAATCCAACAAAAACGTGCTTTATATGTCACAGTACTAAACCGGTGGTTATAAATACGCCCAGTGTTGCCAGATTGGGCGTTTTGTCTTATTTTGGGCTATCTTTTTCCTTAAAAAACCATAGAAAATTCTTCAATGAGCGCCCAACACAACTTTGGGCTATATATTGTTTAACAAATTTTGTGTAAATTTTCTTTGTTTTATTTCTTCACAAAACTACAAAAAAGAAATATTTTCGAACAAACCCGCACTTTTAAAACCTGGGTTTTAAAATCAGGACTCTTGCAGTCAAGTGACATCGACAAGTCGTTTAACTTGCAGGCACATCAATTTATTTTGCAGGCCTTTTGATTTGACACAAGTACACAAGCCACAAAGGCCAATTGCAGAAGATAGTGAGATGGGTAAGTGGGAAAAATACCAAAAAACTTACTGAAGGACAAACAATTTAAACGATCTTTGGGCTTCTTTCTGGGCAAAGATTTTGAGCTACATTTTTTTAAGGTTTGGGCGCTTAAAGCAAACTAAATTCTGGTGGCCCTGGACACGCTACAATTATCCTCCGAATAGTTGTGTCGAACTGTCTACGTGATGCTTGAAAAATCAGCTAAATAAGAAATCTTACTATCTGCTGAGACATTTGGAGCCCAAATATCAAATTGAGGTGCTAAATAAATAAAATTAGTCTCCCATTGTTTAAGTAAACACTTTGGCCAAAAATGTCTGCTTCACTGTTTACACGATAAACCGCAAACATATTTACAAAGTAATTTCCCCCTGTGAGCCGGTTCCTTAACCGATGCCAAAAAATCGATCTATCTTGTTGCATTTTTATAGCATACACTACAGAATTGCGCAGAACCTCTGAAAGATGTTGAAAAACATCTCAATTCGCTATGACGCCATATTGTTCTGAAATCCAAAACAACACCACTGACGCACTATCCATCCAAAGGTGCCCATGATACCCATGACCATGATACTCGCACATATTTGGTATCCCCACTTAAATGCGATTTCCAACCGTCTAATTATAGCTTCCATAAGATTATTAATTAACAAAACAAAAAAACCGACATAAAAATGAAATAATGATAAATAACATTCCGCCGTAAAATTAACAAAATTTGAGTTCCACTGTTATACATATCCATCGTGAACAACGCGTCCAGGGTAAATATTTGCGTCACAGCCTTAGAATTCTCACACACATTAGAATTCTCACACATGATTGAATTGTAGAGGAGTCATTGTGAGTGTATAAAATCCTACAGGTGACTCTTAAAACTGAAGGGAAGAACAGTTATAACGAACATGCATTTAGCTGTGGTTTTAATTGCACTACCACGTGTGGATCCTAAATCAATTGTAAAGTAAATATAAATAAAGTCATGTGAATGCCTAATGCAATTTTTGGCGCAAAACTATACACAAAACTAAATTCGAATGAAGGAAACTTATTTGTGTAGTTCAATTGAGTGGTATACGCCAGAAGGAGACACCCAAATGTTTATTCATAATTATTTACGAATTTCTAGCTCTGTGCAAGTACATATGTGTGCATGCCAATGGAAATCCACCAACGTGACGTATGAAAGCGGTGAAACTATTCTTTCATCAGTTGCATATATCACTGTCTGTTTTGTCAACAAAAAAAAAGAACAAAAAACAGAGCCTGCGGTAAACGAAGTACATGTTTATATTTTCTTCTACTTTATTTATGCATAAATTCATTTTCAAGAGAATATTTTAACAAAATTTTGTGATTTTTTTTATCTTGTTTTACCAATTTCTGGGTGACACAAATTGTAAGTTGTGTTTTACAAAGGGCATTGATTTATCGTTTCAACAAAAGTTGTAATTTACAAGTCACAAATTTGTGAGTTTACGTTTGACGATTCGCTAAGAAAAATATAAACTGAAATTCTATACAGCATTTGAAAATTGTATTTCACAAGTGAAAGTTGACATGGAATTCCTTGCAAAGATTTATTTCTTATTGATTCGATGCGTGGTAAAGGAAATAATTTAAATTAGGTATTGAATAAAAGTTCGGCCAAAATAAAAAATCTTGGCAACAGTTTTTGCCTTAAAAAAAGTAATATTGTCAACAACGCAAAAACTGTAAATTACCAGATTCACCTAATAGCTAAATGCTTAATTTATTTTGCAGAATGTAATGCGTAATATGTTTGTATTCACCAAGGTTCCCCCTCCAAGATTTGACACGTTGCTTAAAAAGCGTACAATATTCGTTCACTCTATAATTTTAATATCGTGTGCTCACAACAAAATGTCTTTTTTATCTCTCATCGGAGTAGCAACAAAGATCGTATCTACCTTGTTTTTTTCATTAAAAAGTGTTCGCAACGATGAGTTGAAGGGACTTGTGCGAAAACACTTGTATATTACAAGTCATTCACAAATTGTTGTAACTGGAATTTTGAACACTTGTGACTACTATCTTGCTTCCGAAATATTTTTTCATTCCAAACTCGAATTATGTTTCGTAATTTGTAAAATGAAAACTTGATTACAAATTTGTGGTTGTTATTCACAAGTATAAGTCTGTGGTGGTCGTTTATAATGTGGTGAAATGGGCCACTAGTTGTCTTTTCCAGAACTTTTATTCAATCTTACGAGTATATCCAACAACCGTCGAAAATCCGTGGGTCGTCTAAGAGTGCTCCTAGCACCATACAAAGGGGGCGTGGCAACTCCTGTACAATAAAGACACTCACTTTAAAAAGGGTGGGCCATCTAGTGGTTTCTATTTAAATCATTGGTTATTTTGACACTTACAGCTGTTTCCCGCTCAAAATCTTGACAGAAAGTCAGTATCATACCTCCGGGAAACGAAATGAGTCGCTTTACGCTTGAACACTGTTGGGAAATATTGAAAACTTATTTCCAAAGTGAGTGCTGTGTAGCCCAAATAGTACTCTGACCTTGGTACAACAAAAAATTAAAAGTGATATATCTTGGCACTTATGCAGACTTTGGTACATGTGTGTATATTGTCGGTGCAACGTACTTTGCAAAATGTGGGCGCGATTGTTAAACTGGGTGTGGCTTCTACCATACGGCAAATTCACGTATAAAAGCCTTATGTCTTGATATTTATGGCAATTTCAGCATCAACATTTGCTACAAGGAAGTATATTGCCAAATGTGAAGTCCTGGAAAAGGTTTTTAGTAATATTGCGAAGAACTATGATCTATGAGCAGCTGAGGACGTGTAACGTACCAAAGTTAAACAAATCAGCTGTCAGCTGTCAATTTGATTATGGCTGGAAAAAGTATTACGATTTTGAAAAGCGAACCTCATAAAAAAACACCCTGACATTCAGATAAAGCTGTTCGTAGTCAACTATTAGATAGAGCTCTTTACGTAGCTTTGTTGTACAACTGGATTTCGAATTTGAAAATTTTGTTAACTATTCGAAAGAGCTCTTTACGTAGCTTTGTTATAAAACTGGATTTGGAATTTGAAAATGTTTGTTCATGTGCCGTTGAAGCAGCAGAAAACATTATCTAAAGTGCAATTGAGATTTTTTTATTATTAATGGCGATAATTATGTACTTTTGTTAATCTGCTACAAATTTACTGTTACTAAGTATGTCTGTAGCATTGACTTATTAATGGACTGCTAGTAGACAACTTCGCGTTGGTTCCAACATAAGCGCTAGCTCTCGTGGTTCGGAGCGGAATAAATTGGAAACTCATATCAGACGTTTCCATTTCGTTGCAGATATAAGTACTTTAAGAAATATAGATGTAAGCAATTTATATGATGAATTAAATTCTCATGTACTTGAATGTAATATTCTTGAATCATAAGTATTTCTTGATCAGAAATGTGATTGAAATATTCGCTAAAGTGTTATTACATCATATTTCTAAAATTAATAATGAAAAACTAATTCGCAATAAATATACGAAAATTGTGCAATTTATGGGACAACGAAAAACGATTTTTTGTTCAAATTTTGTTGGTTCCATCTATTATTAATTATTTAAACTAGCACAATTTCGAGATGACATCTATTGTAAACAATGCCGCAACAATTTAAATTTCAACCATTTCACTTGGCAAATCCACTCACGCCCAATAGATGGCTCTAGCATTCTATGGAGAAATCCAAGATGGTTGTCATTTTGTTTCACTTATTTTTCGCATAGAACCACGAGCGCTAGTTATGTTGGCGTCATTTTCTGGGCAGAGATTGTATGGAAGTGACATTTCACTAGCAGTCGATATATAATAAGTCAATGGTCTGTACGTACTTGGAATTAAAATTCGCGAGCAACAGCAACTAAATACCTAATTAAGTTTGTGTCACCTCATACCACTACTTTCAAATGCTTGTATAATTTGGCAAGCAATGTACATGAATATTTAACTATAATAGCTAACGAGCGGAAACACCAAATAAATAAAACTATTAATATTATTTATAGTACGCAATTTGGGTATTAAAATTATGGGAACATTCTAAATAAAAATGCTTTTCTAAGAATTTTTAAATTTACATCCATTTGGATTATTTGGTAGACATTCGACGAAATATTTAATATGACAGATTAAATAGTTTTATCTTATTGTCAACCACTTTCTTTGAAACATCAACAATAAATGCCTGGTGTAAATTTAAATAATTAGAAGAAGCCGATTAGATATTCATTTTTATAGCCAATCAGCCACAGGCACACATGTAAGGCAGATCTCGCGAGCCATGTTTATAATTGAACTAGAAACGTCTGCCTTATCGTTGAAAAATGATCTAGACATAACCAACCACAACAGTTTATTTAATTGAGAAAGCACATGCTTTTTCTTGCCCGCGAAAATGGCGAACAAAAACATTTTTGAAATAAAATGCAAAACTACAAGAAATAGCAGAAAACAAACAAACGACTTGGATGAAAATGATTCAGTGCTCGCAGTAGTTTCATAGTGGATCCAAGAATGGTAAAATTTGATAATTTGTCGAATAGGTTATGAACTGTGTCTCCTAAGTCGGAAAGCGGGTTCTATAAATCAAGAGCTGACAACTTCTAAAATTTCACTATGTTAATTGAAGGAACCAATTTGTTCGCATTTATGACTTCAGTCTCTAATTCCACTTACCCGGCGCACTGTTCGAGAGGGACAACATTATGCTTTCCCTGTCATCAGAGAAGCTGGAAATCTTACATATTATTCATCGATTAATATGGAGAAAAGAAAAAGAGTTGGGGAAAATATAGTTCCTTGAGGTACTCCTGAATTTAAATGACACCTATACCATCTACTACAATTTGAACCGATCGATTCAAAAAAGGAACTCCATTCGCAGAGTTAAAAGGTCTGTTCGTTTACTTTTAAATCTTACGAATTTTTACTAATTCTTACGAAATTACCCCTCCACTGAGAATCTTACGAATTTTTACTCAACAAATTTCTTGGTGTAAGAATTGAAAAGAAACAAGTAACCAGAGACAATACTGGTTTGGTTTGTCTATGTCTATGCAAGTAACAGCTGATTGGAAATTTCTTGTCCTATTTGACATTTGTTTTGATTTCTTGCGTATTAAAATGGTATCAATAGGTGGGAAAATAAAATTGAATGTTCTCCTTAGATTCATTTCGAAAGTGGCGATGAAATTCTTTCTCGCTGTAAGGAGTAAGAAAGGACAATCTTCTCCACGTAATTCTTAATGCCGTGTCGCTTTTTCCTCTTCTCGAATGCTTGTAGTTTAATCAGTACAAACTCCTCCGTATACTCGTATTCACGAAGAAGAAAATCGATTATCTCCGAATTGCTTTCATCGCTACGTAGATAAATCAACTAATTGCAAATTCTTCGAGTTTACACCATATTTTAACGACTTTTCGTACCAGTTTGTTGAATTTTTGAATTATATATCAGTCATTTTACATAGATTAAAACAAAAGCGTTCCCAAACTTTTTCGTAAGTGTCTCTCTCTGTGAGAGAATTTATCCCCACCACTGCCTTTTTGACAGTCTTTTCCATTCTTACTACAAAAGTAAAGGAACAGACCTAATGTGGTAAACAAATGAAATTTTTAACAACATAATTTTTTTTGGATTTTTTTCAGGCGCTCTGGCATATGCTGAATTAGGCACAATGAACACTTCATCTGGGGCTGAATGGGCCTATTTTATGGACGCATTCGGGCCAGCTCCGGCATTTTTATTTTCATGGGTATCGACTTTGGTGTTAAAGCCATCACAAATGGCAATTATATGTCTTTCATTTGCACAGTATGCGGTGGAGGCCTTCGTCAATGAATGTGATCCACCAATATCGGTCGTCAAGATGGTCGCCCTAGTTGTAATTGGTATGTAGTTATCGATTCCATTTCCATTTAATCATAAGCCATCTCTAGCAGGAAACGAAAAGCAAAAACAAAAGTACACAAACAAAAATTTATTATTTCTGTCCCTCAACAGTGATGATTCTGTTCGTCAATTGTTATAGTGTTAACTTAGGCATGGCTGTACAGAATATATTTACAGCTGCTAAATTGGTCGCTGTACTGATTGTGATATGCGGCGGAGCATATAAGCTGTTTCAGGGGAATACTCAGCATCTGCAGAACGCATTTTCTGGACCAACACCGACTTTGGGGGCCATTGCGACGGCATTTTACACCGGTCTGTGGGCCTATGACGGTTGGAATAATTTGAATTATGTTACTGAAGAGATCAAGAATCCCAGCAAGAATCTACCAAGATCGATTATCATTGGTATACCATTGGTAACGCTGGCCTATGCACTGATAAATATCTCGTACCTGGCTGCGATGTCACCCACCGAAATGATTGAATCCGAAGCGGTAGCAGTTACCTTTGGTAATCGAATTTTGGGCACAATGGCCTGGCTGATGCCACTTAGTGTGACGATAAGTACATTTGGCAGTGCTAATGGTACTCTGTTTGCAGCTGGACGGTAAGTTGTTCAATTCAATTGATTTGTCTGTGAGTATCCTGCATGCGATTGGTGATATTTTTCAGACTATGCTTTGCTGCCAGTCGAGAAGGACATCTGCTTGATATACTGTCGTACGTCCATGTTCGCCGTTTAACGCCAGCACCTGGTCTCATATTTCACGTAGGCAAAGTCACCACATCTGTTTGGTTGGTTATTGAATTTTGAAATTTCTTTACAGTCACTCATCGCAGGCGCCATGGTGCTTTACGGAACAATTGACTCGCTGATTGACTTCTTTAGCTTCACCGCATGGATCTTCTATGGCGGTTCTATGCTGGCACTGATTGTGATGAGATACACAAAACCAAACTATCCGCGGCCATACAAAGTGCCACTTATCATTCCAGTTTTGGTTTTGGTCATTTCAACATATCTAGTGATTGCGCCCATCATCGATAAGCCACAAATTGAGTACTTGTATGCGTTGGGATTCATATTGACCGGATTGATCGTGTATGTGCCATTTGTCAAGCTTGGATACACACCCAGATTCATGCGTAAGTACAAAGGATTTATTAATTTAGAAAATAAGTTACCTTTGACTTTATTATATATGTAATAAGTCGGTTTGAACCTTGGGAACATAGCCGCTAGGATTCCTTAAGATTCCTACAGCCTTAGTTATAAGCTCACCGTAGAGTCTGCTTATCTTTACGCACCCTCTAAAATGTCCTTACGCAGGAAAACGTGATTTAGAAACAAAACTTTGCGTAAACCCTGCGTAACTTTAAACGCAAAAATTTGCGTTTAGAGGTTGCGTAAAGCTTTCATATTTTTATTTTCGATTTTGAAATGTCATTTTGTTTACATTTTTTTCCGGGTAGATTTGAAAATTGAAAAAGAAACTAAAAATTGAATTAAAAATGCCATTCAGCTTCATGAATTTTGTTAACGACATTGATATGTATGATCGACTTAATAAATGAAAGTTCAATTCCAAGAAGGCGAAAATTATATAAAACCAGGCTCAACCCCAATTTTCCGACCGTTTTCTTTTTATTTTTTGCTGCTCCATTTTTGTTTAAAAACAAAATAAATCTCACAAGAGAGATGTCAGTTTCTATTCATAGAAACAGCTGATATCATTCCGCAGGGAAAAAGTAAGAGATTTATGTTTTTTGTAATAGTTTCCTACTTATTTAGACACCAACCTTGCGTAGTAAACAGTCAGGGGAAATTTTTTCATAAAAATAATAATTTCAGCAAATCCACATAGAGGCTGCGTAAATTTTTACGCGATGTTTAACTAAACAACATCGTAGAGGTGTCGTAGGGGAATCTAATAAATACGGCTGTTAGTCTTTAGTTCTTCGTTCAAATGTTCCAGAAGAAATTTTTGTATCAGTTATTGATCCGTCTTCGAACCGCCTTAAGATGAGGTTGTAAACTCGAACTTCAGTTGTAAAATTTCGCAGTAGATCTTAAAAAAAACTGCAGTAGATTCACTTTTTTTGCTGTAGGTTTTGAATTTAGAAAAAATGCGATAAAAATTACGTTTTTCGAATACTTTTTAAATATGGAAAGAACAAAAAGTTTGCACAGTCGACAGCAGAGCAGAACAACAATAATAGTAAACGTAGAAACAGAGAAAGACACACTTGAGACTTGACTTCAGTATCAGTTCATGCAGTGAAAACGAGATGGCATGCACATTTTCTTTTGAAATATATTGTAATTGATTATTTGCAATGAGCTTATAAAAATGTACTGCGAAACGAAAATGTGTAAATATATTCAGTTTTGATGTAAGACGAGCGCAGTGGTGCAGTAGGTTTTATTTTTTTTCCTAAAATTGCAGTAGATCTACTACAATTGCAGTAAAGTCCGAACCCTGGGCGCAGATTCTGTAAGACGAAACGATCAAACGTGCGCACGAATGATTTGCCTTATGTTATACAACATCGGATGACTTCTTTTGGCCCACCTTGTACACGAAAACGTTTGAACATTTCGCCTTACAGAATGCCGACCCAGGGTTGTGGTCAGTTTAGAGACCTCGAATTCATTGCTTCGATTTTTCTCGCTACTAAGCTCGTTCGTCGTTCGTGAAATTATTTTCAAAAGTCAATTTCCTGATGATGCCATCCCTTTTCTACTCATTAAAAATAAACTAACCAAATCGTTGTTTTCCAACATTCTCATTACAGGCAAAGTTACTCTCTTTTTCCAATTGCTCTTGGAGGTGGTGCCAACATCAACAATGGCCTTGTTCGAATAAATAACATTCTACGACAGCATAAGCCAACTTCAGCAATCCACCAACAAACTTACTATATTCATATAGATTCTCAACTTGACAAGCAAGAATAAAAAAATAAAAAAAAATAAACTTAGCTTAGTTATGTGCTTAACGATAACCATGTTCAAATCGAGTACATTTGATATTGTTAACTAAAAGATATATATGATACATATACATAATTAAGTACCTAATTTAAAAAAAAAATAAAAATAAAACCGAAAGTTTACTTAAAGAATTTTGCAATAAATACAAGGTATTTACGTAGGATAGTGAAACAAACAAAAAACAGAATAAAAATAAAAATTGCGTTACTTTTTAGGAAAGAGTAAACTATAACAAAGTTTGTTTTATTTAAGGCTGCTGAATATCTGTGCTTATAGTTCTTTGTCGTTTGTAATAAACTTTTTTTTTTATTTTTATTATACATGTTAATTGTCACTGTGTTACATTGTTTTAGTAAACTACACAACGCAAATCTACAGCAATCTTTTATGATTCTAAACAATTTTTTGTACAAAAATATATAACATTTATTTGTCTTAAAACAATAATATTTTTTTTTCTTTTAAATCAATTGATTAGTGAAGAAAAAATAAAACAAAGAAACAAAACGGATAACTTAATGTATCTTCACAATATTTGATATACAAATAAATTTATATTTTTATACAAACCTATGTTCATATATATACATATTTATGTATACAGAAAACGAAAGATGGATAATTGCATAATGTATTTGAGATGGTAGATAATGTAAGAAGTTTACACAGAGCAAACTGAATGCATAAGTCGTCTGTTATTTTGCTGGAGATTATATCTTTTGAAAAAAAAAAACAATATACATAGTATTAATTTTTTGGTTTTAGAATTAGTGTTAAAAATATGAAATAAACTCAAGTTGACGTAATATGTATTTGGGTTTTCCTTTAATGAAATCAATTGGAAAAGTGGTCTAACGGATGTTGAAGATTGGGCGCTTTATTATAAAGATAATATTTTGGGCAGTCTGTTTTGTAGAAATACAACCAAAATGGTGTCCATGAACTAGGGATGCTACAAAAGATTGGATGGTTTTTATACATTTTAAACTTGATCATCTTTGGCCATTCCCCACTTTTGATAGCTTTACTAATAATCAATTTAGGTATTGACTTTAAATTTTCGGAAGCTGCGATATTTGCGTGGAAAATAAAGCCACTGTGAAATAATAAAATTTAGTCGAAACTGAAAATGTTGATTGGTAGGTTCCGTCAAAAAATAAACTGTGTTGGCATTTTTTTTTTGTTTTTTTATTTGTACTTCCTCAAAAACATCTTCCAGGTACTCCTCGTTAAAATATTGCATTTCTAAAAGAAATTAAATTAAAAATAAACGAATTTGTGTTGAATTTACCATTCTCCATACTGTTATTTTGTTTTCGTTTGAAATACTGATATTTTCCCTGATCTATCAAAATTTAGCTGTGGAAAAAGGTATTTTGCATTAATACGCCTACTTAAATTCTGTAGAGATTTTTCGTACAGTGGCTAACAAATTTAGCTTGAACTGCGTACTGCTTTGCTAAATTTTATCTTTGGAGACATTTTTGTATGGGGGCTTAATTTAAGTGCGAGCAGCATACATATGAGGGAGGTACTCACAAGTTCTTCGGACAAAACAGAAGGAGCGGAACATCGGCTTCTCAGAAGCTAAACCAAAGAGTACTTAAAGTGTCGGTACTGACGACTTGAACAGAATACTTACACAGGCTGTTAAACAGCGAAGTTAGCCACCAATTCACTTTCAGGTAGTAAAATCGAATTAACTCTGTGAACGTGTAGCTCGTGGATGAATTCGTCAGCTACTTAAGTAATTAGTGTTCCATTTAATTTTTCAAAAACAATTTATATACTCACCGGTTATCGCGAAAACAGAGTTTCAAAAATAGCGGACTCAATCTATTGGATTTATGATTCTCACATTTGAAATGTTTTATTTATTTCGTCACAACGTGATATTCAATACATTTGTTTGAACAGAGAAAAAGTAACGCATGCTCTGAAAAGTGAACAGAAAAAGTACGTATACGACTCAGTGAACAATTGATTTGACCTGTTGTAGTTAAACAATTTCAAAAATATCGGCCAAGTGAATACACAATAAGTGTAAATGAAATCCCGCAACGCGCAGTGACTGTTCTTGAGCTTTGTTGGTGGTCGTCGCGTGAGCAAGACACACTGTAGTCGTTTGAATGTGAGTCGCAAATCAGTGGGAATCATTGGAATTCGTGGAACCAGCACATCTTCCCCTTTAGATATCACGGTAATTATTGTTGCTCCGATCACATGCGGCTTCAATTGTTTTACGGAAGTCATTTCCCGCTGCACAACGTTGGCCTGTTGAAACTCGAGTTTCCAAAGGAGCAGTATTGGTGAGCCAACTGTAAACGTCAACATGTAGGCTGCCATAACAGCTTGATTCATTTTTGTAACAGTGTCAATGTAGGTTTTTCTATTTTTTTATTCCTTCAATTTACAACTATAGATATTGATATGCGGCAGCGCTAACTAGTGGCGAATTATAACAATGTGGATAGAAAAGAGACCTTCTCTCGGTCAAACGGTTCTATTAATCTCAAGTAGATTAATTTTTTTACAATATGGATTCCCCAACGAAAAGTTCGAACTGATGGCGCATTTATTTTTTAGTATGCCGGAAATTTATTTTGTAATTGTTTAAGAACTCGATTGTCGTTCGAGTGGGTGGCCGCATAATACGTCCTAAAACTTTTTCCGTCTGAGATTGCGATATTTTGGCATAAAGCTATGATTGTGGACCGTTTACTTATTTTCTGTTTAGTATCTGTTTCTCCATTTCATTATATTTCGTACCTACATTTAAATGTAACTGAAATGTCGTTCAAACGTATAAACATGCTTGCTACTTTTTCGCATCTATCTTAGCAATACAAAGTAAAGTAGAATCTCCATCACTAATTACAACAATTAGATCCAACTTGACATTTTTTAGATCCACACTTATGTATTTATCCCAAGGGGAAGTGACTTGACAGCGGCAGCTTCGTAGGTACTATTAAACTTCAAACTAAAAGTCGAGACACACAACATTTCATACCAGATTATACCACTCAATCTCAAATGTGAAAAGAACAATTTTTGTTGGTTTGCCCATTCGTTTTATTTAAATTACTTTGCCGAGATAGTTTAAAAAAAAAACACGCTTAGTATCAATTTTTCTAGCCAATATCTATTCTTTCTGACTGGTGTTTCCTAAAAAGTAAGATTTTTTTCTTTCTTAAAGCTTTATTATTTTGTTCCTTTTTATACTCTTTATTTGTTTATGCAATAAATAAGAAAATTTTATAGATAGCCCAATTCGAAATTTGTATAATCTACAGTGTAATTAAATTTTCGCACTATTAACAAATCAATCCCAAATGATCAAACAAACCACGTAATCTAGGTAAAAATTTGTATCTTATGTCGTTTTCGATTTGGCTTTTCAGATTTTGATCTGAGATTTCAGATTTCTGCTGCCAAATCGAACATAAAATCCGATTTTTATTGGTTCTTGTGTGTATTGAGTTGGCCGCAAAAATATTTTTTATTCACTTGCACTGGAAATCCATTTCAATTGGTTTTTACACATTTATTACAACGCATTTCGAACTAATTTAATATAAAGAACGTTTCCATACGCGATAAATTAATAATTCAGTTAAAAAAGCAATCCTTCCAACGATAAACAATTCGTAACTGTCAGCTGTGTGTCATACACATTGGTATTAGTGAAAGTATGTGTAAAATCTGAGAAAATATCGAGATTTCTCTAAAGAGAGTCAAGCTAAGATTAGACTGTATGCCCATTATGCATATGAATGCCAACAGGCAAATGACCAGATAAGCTGTCAAATGACCAAAATGTCAGGATTATCAAAACTGTAGATTAGACTATATGACCAAAATTACCAATATGGTCATATTTGCCTTGATGGTCATTTAAGGCATTTGTTATTTATATATATCATATAAATATATATATCAGATAAATCAAAATTCTACGAACTCAAACACCGATGACAACAAAATAAATCTTGTTCCATCAAAAATGCCAGCAATGCCTTAACGAAATTTCATTAAAGTGCAAATGGGCATATAGTACTTTATGATGGCATTCGTGCTTACTGTCCGATTACACTATATGCTATTTAGGCATTTTTATCTGTCAAAATCAGCCTGGTCATATGTGGCATTTAGGTCATTAGAGCATATGAGATATGGCCATTACATTGTATGACCATATTTTGACAGGAGCACTGTCAGAAATTGGCATTTTATGACCACTTGGCATACAGTCTAATCTTAGCTTCAGATCAAAACAAGATTGATTTTTTTGGCAAATCGAACATGAAAAGTAATCTCAATCAAAAAAAAAAAAGATTTTTTTGCCAAATCGAAAACGACATTAATAATTAGCTGTCATATAAAAATCAAAAATATACAAGTCAAAATTTAACGATCAAATAATGTTCCGGCCAATAGATGTCATCTATTACAATTACTAACTACCCAACTCAGCATCATTTCGCTGAAGATGGTACTGAACGGTATACTTGTGTTGGGCACTTGAATGCTGCCGGTTGTCGATTTGCGTTTGCAGCTTAATGACAATGACGCTATTATATTGACAGTTCATAAAAAAGCAGTAGTTCAACATTTTTCCTGATTCTTTTCTTTTGTATTGAAATTAAAAGGAATAAAAATTAGGTTTAATAACTAACCAGTCTAATATTACAAATTATTAATTCTTGGTAATATGATAAATCGGCGAAGAAGAGCTAGTTCTGTTGCAAGTAGGCAAGATGAAGATGTAATGGACGACTCAACACCGGAACAATCTCCAGTACAAACCGGAGGAAGAAAAAGAAAACGACTGGACCCGGTAAGTTTTTTTTCCTTTCGAAATAAATCACAAAGTTACTTCAAGCTCATTGCAAAGACTTTCGTACATTATGTGCCCAGTTAAAAAACATTTAAAACTGTGACTACAAATTCAGAAATTTGTACCTGTAGCGTTGTCAAATTGGAGCGTTCAGTTGGCTTTCATCCATCCCAAATTAAAGCATGTATACATACATGCAATTTTTTTTATAATTTATTCATTGTTCATTGAGAAACCGTTTTTAAGAAGAATTGCTCAGTGGGGAAAAATCAGTAAAATACTATTTCACAAATTTGGCTTTCATACTATGCTGATTGGTATCCACTACACTGAGCTTGTAATTGTTTTTCAACTTTTAAAGAAATGTAAAATGGTCATTGGATTGTTAATTAGGAGAGGGGTACCAGAGCAAGGATCAAGTATTTTTGCAACTACCAAAGCTAAGGCCAGTTAAAAAAAATTAGCTCTCTTAATTCTAATAATGCAATAAGCATCTTATATACATAAAATCAAATTTGTATAATTATTCTCTCATAAAGTGCGGCTTGGCTAGAAATTCCGAGTCGGCATTCTATAAAGTCTTCGTGTGCACGAATGGTGTGCTCCATGTAATAGAACTAAATCATTCGGACTACTAGCAAACATATGGGGAATCCGTGCTTAATAAAAATATCTGTATTTACTTTCAGTCTGAACTCTGTCAACAACTTTACGACTCCATTCGTAATATCAAAAAAGAGGATGGTTCTATGCTATGTGACACATTCATTCGTGCGCCGAAAAGACGCCAAGAGCCGTCATACTACGACGTGGTCGCAAATCCGATAGATCTACTTAAAGTGCAACAAAAGCTCAAAACGGATTCCTATGATGATGTCGACGAACTAGCTCACGATATTGAACTTCTAGTAAACAATGCGAAAGCGTTTTACAAAATTGACACCCCAGAGTACCAAGACGCATGTTCGCTTTGGCAATTTTTCAACACAAATAAGTCTAAAATATTGGAATCTGCCGGTATCGAAGAAGAACCCCGCTCCAAACGAGTTGGTCGCAATCCACGACGATCAACTGCAAATGAGAGTGAAACATCTGAATGCTCCAACAAGCCGGACGAGGATTTCGATCCATATGAGGAGTTGTTCGCCTCTGTTATGACTGCAACAGACCCAACTATGAATGATCGGCCATTACACAGAGAATTCCAATTGTTACCATCCAAGAAGGTATACCCGGACTATTATGATGTAATCGAGCATCCAATTGATTTAAGACTGATCGCCACGAAAATACAGACAAACGCGTATTCAAATATAATCGAAATGGAAAAAGATCTGTTGCAAATGACGAAAAATGCATGTCAATTCAATGAGCCTGGTTCGCAGATATACAAGGACGCAAAAACTCTGAAAAAGGTTCGGTTCGAATGTGGCTTATAGACTTTTAAAAAAAATTTAAACTTTATATTATTTTTTGTTAGATATTTACCCAAAGAAGAATCGAAATTGAAACAGGACGTGCAAAGTCAACAGTGATGAAAAAAAATAAAACCTGTGCTAGTGCTGTAATTGCTTCGCTAAAAGTAGAAATTGATACGTCAGATGATGAGGACGGCGACAAGAAAGGCGAAGGACCCATGTGGTCATTGTTTGATCATTTATTTAATACGGCCAACTCTTCAGGTAAATAATTCTAACTTAACAAAATAATATCCATCCACGTTTCTGCATTCAATTTTTCCTATGTGATTATATGATTTAAATATTAAATTTGGCTTGCAGCATGACTACCTAATTTGGTTGGTTATCAATGGAGATGCGTGTTCGTTTTTCGTTTCGTTTTATCTTTATAATGGTTTTATTATGTTTATTGTTAAGGTCGGGTAACTTGTTTGACAAATGATGGGAACAACTTGCTTATATGAGTGATCGTCGCATACTACATTCTCGGTTTCAAAAACTATTGCCTTTGTTCGTTCACTTTGCCTTGCAGTTCATGCCCATATGCAATACGTTGGCCCTTGAAAAGATCGTTCCATCTGAACCTGAGGTCTGCGATTATTTTTGGTGGTTCGGCTATTTTTCCCTGAAATGAAAATCACCTACTGGGCCTTCCTGATTATTGTGAAGCGTTCGGCACCATAACAAGAACTGACAAGTTTCGTTTATTAATTTGATGTTCACTTTTGGTACAGAAAACTTTGCAACTATGTGGTAACAGTGTGTACCCATGCCCTCGCTTTTTTGCTACTTCTCTCAATACTCTCAATAGATCTGGTTTTGGTCTGCATCATTGATTGATTGGCCTTGTTCTTGGCTGCATGTGCCAGTCCTCCTCCTCTGTTAGGCCCGCTTAAAGCGGTCCTTTTTGCCTGCCTAAAGGGGCTGGAGGAGTCTCCCGTACTATGTATAAAACATAACCCAACCCAAACTAATCTAACCTCAGAAATTTATTTTATGCATAATGAAATGAAGCAAATATGTAGGTACCTCTCAGGATATATCATCCACGTAATGAACCCAGAATGAAAGAAGTACAGAACTTTTTGAACCGAACATCTTCGAAAGCAACTCGATTGATGGACTTTCTTCTGTTCTATAACAATCAGTTGCCATATTGTGACTTGGGAATAATAAATCACCATCATACCTAACACACATTTTAACTTTCCTTTTATTTAAATCATAATTTGCGTTTTTCAAAAAACTTTGGTTGTTAATTATGTTCTTTTTCTTTTTAATTTCATTTTGTGTTTCTGTACACTATCTTCGTTGTGTTCTTCGGAAACAAAAACAATATTTATAGATCACCCTAATGCAACAGGCGCTCCACTTGGACATTCCCTATGGAAACTTCCATATAGGCGATTTCATCCAGAATATTTTGAGTTGATAAAACGACCGATATCAATGTGCCAAATTCAGACGAAGCTAAAAAAGGGTGACTACGCAAATATTACTGATCTGACAGCGGATTTGTACTTGATGCTTGACAATGCCAAGAAGGCGTTTCCACCAGGCCATCGCACACACAAAGTGATACAAACGAACTATTATTGTAGAATTGATATTGTAATTAGTGTTTTTTTTTTTAGGACGCTGTGAAAATGCTAAAAATAATGAATGCTAAGCTGGTCGAAGAAGGATTGGATCCGGTAAGTGTTAAAAGAACAATTTTTTTTTTTGTTAATTACAATGACAACTCTTAGACACGCAGTCACTTTCGAATTACAACAAGAATTCATTATTCATTCTGTGGCACAAAGGAAGCGCAGCATAATTCGACTTAAAGTGGCTAAAAATGGCTTATGCTGTTTTTCCTTTTTGCCACAGAATGATGAGCGATTGTTATTTGAATAATTTTCTTTTACCTCAGCATCTTTCTTTTTGGCTCGTCAACCTGCATCATATTTGCGAATTGTGCACTTTAAAAGTGAGTTTTCCATAAGGACAGGCCGATGTTGAAATGGAATATAACAAGCTGTGTGTGAGGCATTAACAAAGTTGTTTTTTTATTTAAAAGGTCTATTTATGCCGTTATGTATGGAATGTAACATCGTTGAAATGTCCGCCGTGGTTTCTCACTGTGGCACTGATCCGAGTGGTCCAATTTTTGATGATTCTGTCGAATAGATCCGACTGAATTTGAGTGATCTCATTGGTTATGTTGGTATCAGTCGATTGCGACTTATTGGCATAGACCTGCGACTTAAGAAAAACCAGCAAGAAAAAGTCTAGCGGGATCAAATCTTGGTGGCCAATTCACGTCTACTCTGCGAGAGATAACCCATACCTTGAAATCGGTTATGCAGAATGTCCGTATTGGCGTTTGATGTGTGGCACGTAGCCCCGTCCTGCCGGAACCACATGCCATCTACTTATCGCTTAATTTGGGCCAGTAAAAATCGTGATGGCCTCACCAACGTCATTTTCAAAAAAGTACGGACCAATGATACGGCCGGCCCGAAATCTGCACCAAAAAGTTACCTTTTGTGAAGGCATTTAACTCGCTTGTTAAGATAGGTAAAAAAGGCTCAATTCCCGACGGAAAATTCGACAAGTTGAAGTCTGCGGAAGGCCGACTTCTTGAGCACGGTGGGGAATTGATTGCCTCGGGTTGTCCTGTACACTTTCACGGACCGCGGCAATGTTCTCGCCTGATCTGGTGTTCCTTTGACGTACGGGTGTTGGGTGATTGTCTTCAAAATTTGGCCACCAGACGTTGGAGAGTCGCCGTAAAATGAACGCAACGCGCGCACATTTTGAGTGTTGAGTGATTTAAAGCGTCAATAGTAAATAGTTTAACCACTTAAATGTGTGCAACGCAGACCAAAAAGAGCATTTTAATGGATTTAGGGAAACTTGATGAATTTCTAGGTTAGAATCACTTCAAGTGCGACAGTTTCATTTGTTAACATTCATATTTGTCAGAAAATGAGTCCCACCGCTGAGGAACAGAGCAGATCTCAACAAAACTTACTTGCTTGTGTCTAACATAGCTCAGCATCTCTGTACAACAAGATTATTATTTTTTTTTTAGGAGGTCAGTGACTCCGATGAGCCAACTATTGACTTTACAAACATAAACATTGTACAGGTGCAACCAAAGAAAAAAGGACGCCCTCGTATAAACTCCAACATCAATTCGCCATCAACGGTGACAACATCAAATGCAACTACTTCCGGTCAAGTTAACATGTCGCCGAAAAATCGTGCGCCAGCTAATGCTGCAACCAAGAAGAAAATGCTCAACATTCAAAAGTATTTAATCGACTATACTGTAGGTAACCGTCACCCTGTTCAGCTGTTTATGGAAAAACCTCCGAAAAAATTCTATCCCGATTATTATGATGTTATTCAAAATCCCATCGATATGTCAACAATCGAGAATAACATTCGGCAAGAGAAATATGGCAGCTTAGAAGAACTTATATCTGATTATCGACTTATGTTCTCCAATTGTCGACAATACAACGAGGAAGGTTCACCAATCTACGAGGATGCAAATGTTCTGGAAAAGGCATTGAACGAAAAACTGAAAGAATTCCCTGGCCTAATTGAAGTCAAGAAACCATTTACTAAACAGTAAGAATTGAGTTGTCAGTTGTCAGCTTTTATGTCACTCACTTGTTGTTTTTTCCACCGCAGAATGAAATCAACTCGTAAGAAAACTCCGTTAATAACCAAACTCTGGATGCTATACGAAACAATCAAAGAGTTTCAAGAACCAAAGGGAAAGAGACAACTGTCGCTGATATTTACAAAACTGCCCTCCAAAAATGTAAGTTCAATTTCGTAGATTGCCTTTATTGCCGACATATCGTACTGCATATTTGTTTCTTTGTTGTTGTTTTTTTTTTTAATATCCATCTCATGGAAATGGATAGAAAAAGGTAAATTATCTTCCATCACCTGTTGTGTCTGTGCTCATTATTTTCAATTACATTGAACAAAATGAATTGAGTTAATTTTGTAATAAATATTTGATTTTTAGGAATACCCAGATTATTATGACATCATTAAGGAGCCCATCGATATGGAAAAGATTTCGCAAAAGCTGAAACAGAACTCGTATGAGAGTGTCGACGAGTTGGCTGCAGATTTTCTGCTAATGCTGGAAAACGCGTGCAAATACAATGAACCTGATTCGCAGATTTATAAGGATGCATTAGTGCTGCAACAGTTGACGATACAAATGAAACAGACCTTAAGGTGAGTAAATATATGGACGTGGACTAAAGCACGAACAAATCTCGCTTTGGCAGAACCTAAAGAAAATTCAGAACGCTGTTGGTAACTGGACACTATAATAAAATTTGTCGAACGCGTATTCTGGAATTTTTCGGAAAATTGCCCTCCTCTCCATCAATTTCACTATTCTAATCAAATGTTTGCCAATTTTCTAAAAAATAACTAATTTATATATACAGGGTGTCCGCCGGGAAGGTATACTACTTTATTTGTTTATAATTTTTGATTAAATGAAAGAGAATGGATCTTATATTGATAAATGTTTTATTATCTATGTAATACAATATCAGGTAAATGTCCGCCTCTGTTAGTCTCACAAATGCGAGCCCTTTTGAGCACATTTTTCATTACATTCTCACACATTTCACGCGGTATTTCATTAATTTCATCACGAATGTTTTGTTTGAGTTGCTCAAGCGTTTCTGGTTTGTTTGCATAAACCTTGCTTTACAGATATCCCCACAAAAAGAAGTCCGGAGCAGTGAAATCAGGCGACCGTGGAGGCCAATCAACATCACCATTTCTTGAAATCTTGAAAGAGGTCACGCAGTAATTCCATTGTAATCCTGGCTGTATGCGATGTGGCACCGTCTTCTTGATACCACATGTTAATCAAGCCCAAAGCATGAAGTTGTGGCGTTAAAAAGTTTTCAATCATATCACGATATCGCTTCCCATTCACAGTTACCGTTACGCCGTTTTCAGTTTCAAAGAAGTAAGGCCCAATGATTCCTCCTGACCAAATTGCACACCAGACTGTACCTTTTAATGGATGCAAAGGTGACTAATGAATAATTCGAGGGTTTTCCATTGCCCAGAACCGACTATTCTGTTTATTCACATATCCATTCAAATGAAAATGTGTTCTACCAAAAATTTCACGTAACTTTGTCATCGTCACAGTAATCGATGGTTGATTTTGATAAAATGTTTTAACGATTAAAACACGTTGGTTTATCGAATATTTTTCCATAATAAATTTGCCACGTGTCTACTTCACGACTGCCAAATATGAACTGTCAAGACTAATGCTTACCAAAATGGCGGCAAAACAAAGTAGTATACCTTCCCGGCGGACACCCTGTATTATGCCAGAAAGCTCCCCACTAAATTTAAATAAATGTGAAACCACAGCCACTGTATTGCAGTAAAACGTATTCCAATTTTATTTAATAGGGAGGGTGATGAAATTCTTCCTGACGTCTCACTTGCTGTCCAAGAGCTACTACTAACTCTCTTCACTTCAATGTACAACCATCAAGATGAAGACGGTCGGTGCTACTCCGATTCACTGGCTGAGTTACCCGAATACGACGAGGTCTCCGGAGAACCGAGCAGGTAAAAAGCCAAATTTTTCCAATAACATTATCCAGAAATCACAATTTCGACCTCTTTTAGCAAACTACGTGGTATTTCCTTGGATCTCATCAAACGCCGGTTAGACAAAGGCGTTTACAAACGTTTGGACACATTCCAAGAAGATGTATTCATGTGTTTAGAACGCGCACGCAAGCTGTCCCGTAGCGATTCGGAAATCTTTGACGATGCAATTGAACTGCAACAGTTTTACATCAAGAAGAGAGATCAGGTATGTGAAGATTTCAATCCATATTTGTTACATTCTTCACAGTGCAACACGCATTTTATAGCTCTGCAAGGACACATTGAGCTCGCCGGCCTTGATTTATACAGCAGCCCATCTGGCAGCCGATGTAGACGCTTTGCGGCAAACAAAACTGCTCCAAGAAGAACAAGATCAAGAGGATGACGATAAAGCCGTGAGTATAATAAGCTACTGCATAAAGCCATTTATAAAAATATCTATCTCTCTAAAAGGCGACCCAAGGTGAGAGCTTGACAATTGATCAAAAGGTTTACTCCCCGGGAGACTTTGTGTACTTTGAAACAATGGAAAATAAAATTCCTAGCATTGCATATATTGAACGCCTGTGGACTACAAATGAGAACGTAAAGATGATGCATGGATGCCTGTTTTTGAGACCCCATGAAACATATCATCTCACAACGAGAAAGTTCTTGGAACAGGTTAGTTTTTTGCTTTTTCTCGGTGCTCTTCTAAACAAATGCAATTTTTGTAGGAAGTCTTCAGAACTTGTCAACGCCAAACCATACCACTTAACAAAGTACTGAATAAGTGCTACATCATGAATGTAAAGGATTACATTAAATTCAAGCCTGAGGGTTTTGCCGACAAAGATGTGTTTGTGTGTGAATCGCGATACAATGTTCAGGCCAGGTGTTTTAAAAAGATCAAAAACTGGCGCCTTGTCCGCGAGAATGACCCGGTCAAGTTTATCGTGCGGGATATTCCGCTTGAGTTAAAACGTGTCATGTCCGTGTTTAAGGAACGCATTGAGAAACACAAAGGTGAATTGGCCGAATTAAAGCTACAAGAGGCTTTAGTCGAGAAAGAAAAGCCGGTAAGTTTTTTTGTTTGTTGATTCTTTTGCATCACTTGCGGATGTGTCTCAATTTGCTCATAAATTATATAAAATTCGCCGTCATAGGGAGGGAGAACACTCAGAAACACGGCTTCAGTCTACAGAGAAGAACTTTTGTATTCGATTTTGGAAGTCCATTGCTCAAAAAGGTGGCCACCAAGAGGTTGAAATTGACGTTCTTAATATATTAGTTGAAACCGCATTAAGAAACTGTCCCTTTAAACCAATCCATTGCAGAGAAACAGCTTACAAGAGCGAAAAGCTCTTCAGTGTCTGTCCAGCTTCACACAGAATTTGTGGCAATATTTTGCAGGTGTTTTTGCCTTTTTCAAATTAGTTTTTCATTATTTTGTTGTCTTAGTTTTCTGTAAAAGTTGTTTGCAGCATTCCACTTTTCCTTTCCTGTTCGAATTTGTTGTAAGTAAGTATCCGTAAAGGTTCCTATGTTCAAAAGAGTACACAAATCGCGTCGCTTCTTAATCCATTTCGGACTTAACACTTGAAGAATGTTTCTGTTACCATGGGCCACCTTTAAATCGATAAGAAATTAGTTTTTGTATTTGAGACGAACAGAAAGGACCTACAACTGAAATGAGAAAATTTCCCGAGAAAGTTCCTATTCTCGGATATTTGTCTGAGCTCAATGTGAGTGGACCTTAAGCTGTCATTTGTGCAAAATCTTATATCCCCTGTTCATTAGTCCAGCACTAGCTAAGCCACTGAGCCCACAAAAACTCACACAAACGCTTGGCTGTTCCTCCACTGTATACCAATTTTTATTCATTACTTTCAGAATGTGGAATGCCCTGCGCCAGCAAATGCTGAAGCGAACAGCACCTACTACCAGCAGTACAACACCATTTGCAGTGGAGTCATTAAAGTGGGTGATTTTGTCTACGTCGCCACTCAAAGCGGCAAGCAATCAATCGCTCAGATTCAATCCATTTGGGAATCATCTGGGTAAGTGTGCTGCACAGACGAACGCCAAAAATCATAGACTAACATTCATTCTGCTCCTCGTTAGAAAATCATACTTCCAAGGACCGTGGCTACTGGCACCGAATGAAATTTCATCACCGCCGAATAAAATATTTTACAAACAAGAACTTCTTCTGTCCACTGTGCAAGAAGTAAGTCCGATAATCGCAATCGTTGGACGTTGTGCTGTTTTGGAATACAGCGATTATTCTTCCTGTCGTCCAACCGAAATCTCCGAAAGTGATGTATACATTTGCGAGTCCAACTACGACGAAATGAAAAAGTCAATTCGCAAATTGAACGTAAACTGTTCGTTGAAGAAATTCGTGCACGGGCCACTTGTTACTCAAGACGAAGTGTTTTACTTCAAAACAATTATCAAGCCTGCAAAACCAACTGATTCCAAGGACAATACCGTACAGGATGTGAAATTCGCAACCTCAGTGAGTAATGTTTTGTTCGAATAGAGATATTCCATAACGCCAATGCTTCTGCAGGATATGAAAATGGAGGCGGCTGATAGTCTGGGTGTACTAGAAGACTCGCTCGACGGTGGACCGCCCTCAGTAAATTCAGATATTGCTACATCCTCGCCGGCCCCTTCTGTATCCTCAACACCACTGTCATCAAAAGCGAAACCAGTAAAAGCTAATAAATCAAAAGTAGTGACAGGCTATATCTTATATTCGTGTGAAGTTCGCAAGGGCATAAGCCAAAGTAATCCAGATTCTTCCTTCGGCGATATTTCCCGGATGGTAGGTAACGAATGGAAAAATCTTCCGGCCAGCGTGAGACAAGGCTGGGAAGACAAGGCTATTAAAATGAACGAAGAATCCGCCGCCAAGTATTTTGAAGACCAACTTAATTGCAGAAGTCCGACTCCGATCGACAATCAAGTAACAATGACATAAATTGGGCGTAACTTTAAATAAATGTGTTTGTCTATACAGGTCTATGAATGTTTGTGGGACAAGTGTGAGTATCAGTTTGAGGACGCAGCCGATTGCATGGAGCATTGCATTCTAGATTCAAATGGGCATGTCCAAAAGTCGTATCAAAATCAAGGTACTGATGCTGAATACCATTGCCTATGGAGGGGATGTGTACGGATTAAGAAAAATATGGCTGCATTCCCTCAATTGCAACGACTTATTAAACACGTACGGGAAGTGCACCTTAACAAAGGCGGAAAAGTCATACCAGTCGCGGAAAGGAGCAAGTAAGTAAAACCAGCCGTGTTTTTAAGTGGTCGCAAGAAACGAATGTTATGAGGGCTTTACTTTGTAGGAATTTTGTTTCAAGGAAAAATCCAATTTCCGCATCACAGCAGAGCGCGTTATCACAAAATGCACAAAGCGGATCTGCGAATGCGATTTCTCCCAGACCTGGACAACACCAGCAGTCACAACAGCAAGGTAAACAGGAATTTTTAAATGCGATCCAATTGTTTGTTGGCAACAAACTTATGATTTTTATGATTTCAGTTATTGTAGCAGCTCCGCCTCCAGAGCCGATGTTCGTTACGGTGCCGCCAAGGCCCCAACGTGTTTTACATAGTGAAGCCTACATCAGGTAATATTTGTTTTTTATTTTTATATTACTACTTGCTGCCCTGTGGCTTTACTACCTCACATACATCGGTTATGTGGGAGCCACCGGGTATGTGTCTTTTCCATCTAGGGTTAACGTGCCAACTCATAAACAAACAGAAAAAAATAGACTAACAGCTGAATGCGTCTCAAAAGCCAACCATCATTAACACTGATGCCGTACGTAAGTCACTCTGACATATTTGCAGTTGAGGTCAGTTGAGATTTTCACGACAAGTCAAGGGGTTCTGCCGGCCATGAAAGTGATGAGAGATACACTTGCAGCCAGGACACGTATAAAGGCGGATATTGCGACATTTATTGCAGCTGCGCTAACAGATTGCATGTATAGGGAAAACCTATCAAGTTTCAGCCGATGACAGCTGATCCGTTCACACGGTATTCTGAGCGGCAAGTTGAACTCGCTTTAAAACCCATACAATTAGCTAAAATGGTTCAATCTGCCTCTAAAATGCAAGTGGTTTGCGTTTGCACTTGCTTTGAAGGGTTTTCGAGTAGGAGATTTAACAGCGAACTCTACAAGCTGTGCAGCGATATCGACCTGGTCAGAGAAGAACGCATCAGTCGTCTACGATGGCTGGGACATGTAGAGCAAATGGACACCAACGATTCGGCCTTCGATTCCAACCCGGAGATACAACGCAGTAGAGGAAGACCTCGCCTTAGGTGACGCGCGCAAGTGCAAGGGGACCTCAACCAAATAGGAGTGCGCAACTGGAGGCAGTTAGCCGAAGATCGCGCTAACTGGAGAGGCCCAGGTCCACCCCGGACTGTAGCGCCACTTAAGTAAAAGTAAAGCTCAAGTGATTAAATGGCAACCAATTTTTATATGAACTTTGACTTGCCGCTAGTCGTAGACAGTCATCCAGCGGTCAATGGAATGCGGGTAATTTGTATGCCTCTATTTTTAGTTGTAACAACTTGTTTGTACCCAATAAATAAATAAACAAAAAAAAAACAAGCTCCATATTTAGCTAAACTCCATTACTTTTCGTCTTCTTTTGCAGATACATTGAAGACCTTCAGTCTAACAGCCCCCATATTGGACCATGGCAGAAGACTCTAAAAGCCACACAGCTAAATATACCCAATGTCGATCCATCTCGTTTGCCTGCTCATTGGCTGGGAAAGCACGCTAAAGAGCATCCGGAAGAAATAGCAAACTCCCTTTGGCATTTGCGCAATTTTATGGTTAAAGATGTCCTCGAAATCAAACGCAACTATTTTTAAAATATCATTTTATTATTGGTATTCAACTCGTAACAGTTATAGTTTTTTTACAATTTTGATTTGATGGAATGTGAAAGTAATTGTACTACATCTGTAGCACATCCCCAGGCTAATGTAACACCACTACCACCATGTCCGTAATTATGAATTAAAGTCTTATGATTACCTAAAAAATAAATCGAGTTTTCAATTTGTCTGTAGCATTGTTAAAAATGTTTTTACCAGTGGTTTCCAGCTCTAAGCGAACTTCTTTTCTTCCTGGACGTAAACCAACCCAATCGAATAGATGCTCTGCATTTTGTACAGCAGGTAAAAGGTCTCTGCAACCGTTTGTGATTGCTTGCTTATCATCTGGACAAACATTCACATTGTAATCGTTCTCTTGATGTGTCCCGCCTAAAACCACACTGTCTACGCTGGAATGAAAAATATATATTTATACATTTTTTTTTCAACGTTTACGCTTTTTTAGAAAAATTGTTACTGAAATAGTTTCATTTTTAAAGGATTTCTTTATAGACATTGTTTTCTGTTTTTTTATCGGGCGGCAGTAATATTACCAGCTTGAAGGTGAACTTACACGAGAGCAAGCTACGTAAAACTGACCGTGCGTAAAGCAATCTTCCCTTAAATCTATACCAGCGTATTTCAAAGATTGGCCCCGAGACACTTGATCGTCATGTTGAAGCACGCTTTAAGGGGAAATTGTAATCTTTTAAAGTTAAAGGGGAGGTCATTAGGTATCAGAGGAATGCGCGGCACGAATTCTTTTTTCCCTTGAGCAATCCCGGTCAATATAATAGCTTCGATTCAAGTTTTGATTTGCAGTCTAGTGCCATTACATAGTTTTGGTGGTTTTAAGTTCTGAAGGAGCATTACGGGTGTGCCCTTCGAAGCGTTAGTCTATGGTAAGGAATACCCGATGGTTTAAGGGAAGTTAAAAGCTCTACCGGATAGTTAACGGCTTCATCTTCACAGCAAACGAAAAGGAAATACGAAGTAAACACCAAACAGCATGAGCAGAGACAATACTGAGACCACCAACTCCGGCCGATTTCCCGTTACTTAGCCTACAAGCTATATTTTTACGGAGTGATCACGATTTAGTGCGCTAGTATTGTTACATAGAAAATCGTATTGACGAATGTCACGAAACTTCAAAAATTCCGTCTATGAGCATGACGTCGCTCGCGCAAATCATAAACTAACTACTAAATAGACTGACAGCTAAACTAACTACTAAATAGACTGACAGCTTCAGCCAGAGACAAACCATACTGTATTGTTTGTTTTTACTTGCACTGGAAATCCATTTGAATTGATTTGAACACATTTATAATAACTCATTTCGAAATAATTTAATATAAAAATCGTTTCCATTCTCGAAAAATTAATAATTCAATTAAAAAAGCAATCCTTCCAACGATAAACAATTCGTAACCGCCAGCTGTGTGTATGTGTATGATATTAGTGAAAGTATGTGTAAATATGAGAAAAAAATCAAGATTTCTCAAATGTTCCTGAGATAAAAAAAGGGTGATTTTTTTGGCAAATCGAACATAAAAAGCAATCTCGATCAAAAAAATTTACCTTTTTGACAAATCGAAAACGACATAAGAGCTTATAAAGCTTATGAACTTTATAAAATGAACTAAAACTGTTTTTTTTACTTTTGTCAAAATAGATTTTGTAACTTAAAGGTTTTTTTTTGTGTATTTTAAAGAAACAACACAAAAGTGTTGATTTTAATGCTTTAAGTTTCGAAATCATATTTAAACAAAATGTTTTAACACCGTTTAGGGAAAACATTTATTTTTTATGTCTCCGCGAAATTTTTTTTTAATTTTAGCATAATTTATAATCTGTAATTAGTAGGTACGTAAAATGAATACATGCACATTAACATATGCAAGTACATATGTATTTGTTAAATTAATAATTTATATTGTCTTTTTGTTAGGAGTTTAATCACTTTTTTTTGCTTTCCGATATTAATACTTTTTTTTATATGATATGAACAGCATTTGCATTTTTACTGTTCCAGTAACATTATTCAACCCTGTTCAGTGTTATTAAACTACAGAATTTTCAATCATATTTTGATTTTGTACAAATATGGGGCTAAATAAACGAATTCGGAAACATTTACCAAGCCTAATAGAAATTTATTCAATGTTCATGAAAATTTTCTAAAATTCACGTAGGTATGCCCTAGTGGAAGCTTGGGTTCAACTTGCATGATGCTAACTAGTTTTTTTGAACAACCCCCACGGATTTCATTTATGCAGCTGCATGAATTTTGCTGTCAAAAATACAATTCATACAAATAAAACTAAAAAACAACTGAAATGTGAATGGATGAACAGTTTTTGGTGCTGAATATGGGTAGAGAACAAGTTATGCTACCTAAAAAAACCATAATCAACATGTACTTTTTTTACATTTATTGTTATAAATCTATCTACAAATTGTTTGTTATGGAAAGAGTGACACCCGGCGGCCATTAATACACGTATTCACAGACAGGAAAACGAAGAGAGCGCGAGAGAGGGCGAACCCAAAGTCCAAAACCGATACGGAATGGAATAAAGAACGTAAAGTCGTAACAATATTATGTAGATTAACGATTGTAAAGAAACGGAACTTCACTGTGGCTGTGGGTATGTGTATGTGTATCCATCTATAATGCTTTCCATGGGTACGATCTACGATATACTCAACCCACTCACCCCCAAGCATAGCTGGCAATCGGGAAATCTATCTAAATTTCTTGTTGATTAAATAAGATCTGTCTTTAATTTTTTCTAGCTCAGCCTCTGGAAGGAGCAGAAAGATAAATGATGGCTTTGAATACTCGGGGAAGTATTGACTAAAGAGCATTTTAAGCTTTTTTGGATTGGCCAAGCTTTATGAATGTAATAGCAGGTTGGCCTGTACAATGTCTGTTAACTCAATCACGCTACCCTTTTATGTATACCTATAGAGATAGATAGATTCCATACTCACTTTGGAATTATGTAATTTCCATCATCGCTTTCATCCAAAATCACATGATATGCCCAATTGGCCTTTACTCTCGTAACTTGTCCACGTATTGGGTGTACCAACTTGTCGTTTACCAGGAACCTGGCGCCAAGTCCTGTACAATTGATTATTACATTATATTCCGAGTTTTGTACGAAATCATCAAAATCGGATACTTTTTTTGTAATAATTTTCCCTCCATTGGATACAAATCTCTTGGTCAAATATGGCAACAGTTTAACAGGTTCTGATGTGTATGTAATAAAATGCAAGCCAGATCTGTATGCAAGATCAATGTATGTTATATATCTAGATACCTATAATTTGTAAAACTCGCGCCTTACTTAAATTTGTTGGTTCGGTCCCCACTGAAAGCATTCAATTCAGCCTTTTCCAGCTTTCTGCAACCGTACACGATATCGCTCCAAAAGTCATCGATATCATTATCGGCTGTAGTCAAACGGATAGCCGGAATAAGGCAAACTCCAGCCTCACCACTGTCACCCGACAGCCAGATTTTCTTTAGAAAATTATGCGTTCCCAGGGACCATTCACTAAAAAAAACAATTTCAAATGGAAAGTTTATAATCCGATGCACTGGTCAAGCAATTTTACCCACTGGATTTTTTTCTCTGGAGTATCTCCCATCAGGTATGGTCCCCATAATCCAGCTGATATATCCCCAGTTGTGTTTGGTGTAAAATATTCCGATATGATTGCTACGTCGGCACTTGGAAACTTTTCCTTAATTTGTACCCCACAACAGAATCCAATGATTCCTCCACCAATAATTCCGACTTTCATTTTTCAAATAATTTGAGAAATTGTAAACTCTTTCAATATCAATAAACAGCACTTAGCTTGGTTCTGTTAGAAGGTTATCGCTCAGAGTTTTTAATACCGATAAGCACTTGCATTGACTGGCGTACGCCTACCTAATGATTTTATTAATAGATCTGTAAAAGTGTGATAAGACCCGCTTTCAACATTATCATAAACTAAGTGCTGATACTTTCTTTTTGAACGTGTATTTAACACAAACAACAAGCATTTATAGTTATTGATTGACATATGATTATTGCTGTAATAACTGGCGATTACATCTGTCTGCATTTAAGCTAATTGATTCGAAATGTGATATTTGCTAAGCGTCTCTCAAACAAAATAATGTCAATCGTTTTTTTCCATTGAGATAAACAATATTTTTGGTTTTTACGGAGCATTTTTAAATTTAGTGTTACTAGGGAAAACATTTTTTACAAAATATCGCTTTTGTAGCCACGAATATTAAAGCTTGGCTTGGCGCCGGCTTGCCGCAAAAGATGCTAAGGAACTTCTATGCTATTCCTAATACTTTAAATCGACTTCCGGCTCCGCGCACTCGTTAAACTGTTTTTGTTTTCCTGATTCAGCATCAGAATGCTCGCCCAGATTGATTTCTAAACATTTGTACATAAATAATTAACAAAAAATAGATCAACCTGATGCAATTCGTTTATTTTCAGTTGAAAAATTTCACGAAAACGTAAACAAACTCCACTCAAATAAATAAACTCAAACGTACTTGAATTGGTTAATCTGAAAAAAAATTCAGATTCGCAAAAGTGCTCTGAAATCTGAAAAAAGTTTTTTTGCACTAAACGAACATAAAAGTGCTCTGAGAGCACCCATTCGAAAACCACATTAGAAATCACCTATTTTTTCTATTTTGTCAAAAGGACATGTATTATATTTTTATAATTAATATTACCTGATGAAGTAGTTGCTAACGGACTATCAGTTAATTTGGCATGTGGCGATAACAGGAACAACAATATTTGACAATGAATTGTTGGTTTATTAGTTAGAAGAACTGTGAATTACCGGCAAGTTTTTGAAGTGTAACCTAAAAGCCGGATCTCCTCTATACCTCAGGAATGATTGTGATAGACGCGTGAAATATAAACAACAATTTTTTTTTTTTCACGAACATGTGCGAACTTATCGCATCCATACATATTTTGATGCTTAAACAATTTTTTTCATATGATTTGAGGCAGCAAAGCAAAGTAAAGTAGGATTTTCAGCATGCAATTACAACAACTACGTTGTACTTGACACTTCGAGGGCTCAGAGTAGTGGTTGTGATTGCGTGCTGAAAATCCTACTTTACTTTGCTTTGCTTAGATCGAAGGTCAAAAAAAACAGGCCTAATGTTGTTTATATTTGTTAGTTGAAAATAAAACAATTTAAAAAAATAAATGTATTTTAAAAGTTCAAAAATAGAAATAAAATTTAAATAAAAAAGAAACAATAAAAATAAAATATACTACATATTGAAAAAAATTTAAATAAAAAAAAAACTATTGAAAAAAAAAAAATTTAAAAAGGAGTTTAAATAAAAAAAAAAACAAATTAGAAAAATTGTAATAAAGCGTTTCTTCATAAACAGTTTTTCTATGCGTTTTTGACGCGCTTTTCAACGCGTTATTTTTACTCGCTTTTAACGCTTTTTCACGCGTTTTTTTAACACGTTTTTTCACTCGTTTTTTGAGCGTTTTTCAACGTGTTTTTTACGTAGATCTTTTTCAATGCGTTTTTTTAATTGATTTTGACGCATTTTTTTACGTGCTTTTTTATGCGTTTTTGCACGCGTTTTTCAACGCATTGTTTGACACGTTTTTCAAAGCGTTTTCTGATGCGTTTTTCGAACCTTTTTTGACTGTTTTTTCAAGGCGTTTTTTAACGTGTTTCAACGCATTGTTTGACACGTTTTTCAAAGCGTTTTCTGATGCGTTTTTCGAACCTTTTTTGACTGTTTTTTCAAGGCGTTTTTTCACTCGTTCTTCAACGCATTGTTTGACACGTTTTTCAAAGCGTTTTCTGATTCGTTTTTCGAAGGAAGCATTTTTTGGCGCTAAAATTTTCATATTGATAAAATTGAATTTGCATTTTAAATCAGGTTAATTTAAATTGATCTCTGCGGAAATACGTATTTTTGTTATACCCTCAAGGATCTGCACCAAAAAAAAAATCAGTGACAGAGCTGAAGCAGTTCTTAAACTAATAGGCTTGTTTCATATTCTCTCTGAAAATTCAAGATATTTCAGTGGCCACAAACCATAACCGCTTAACTCGAGTTAGGACAAAATTAAGTTAAAGGCACCATCGCGTTCAGCAAATCTACTTCCACTTAATTTTTTATGACCATAATCTTTTTTTAAACAGAAGTTTTTCCAACAAAAAAAATAAGCTTAGAAACAAATATTCCTGATTTGAAACTTTAATCTGCTCTCGTGAAAAGTATGAAAAAAAAACTTAGGCGGTTATGGCTTGTGGTCACAGATTTATTGGTTAGTGTTTTGCGATTTCATTAACACGAGTTTGCAGTTATTGTTATTAAATTTATTTATTGGATGCCTAGTTTTTCTTTTATAACAAATTGTGGCAAGCGCTTTCCTTTCCAAAATCTGGGAATGGGAGTTTCATTAGCTTGCTGTAATTTGGACATAACATACTGCTCTGCGGAAAACTTTTCGGCTTCTTTGATCTGCATTATGAGCCCAGCTTGAAACGCCTTTTCTTTTCTCATTTCCCTCCTTTGGCGCACCTATTAAAAAATATTCATTGTAGATTCACTGAAATTTGTTTTAAAGCAAATTTTATCACAAACCTTCGCCCATTCAAATTTCATTTAAGGGGTTCTGCCGGCCATGAAAGTGATGAGAGATACACTTGCAGCCAGGACACGTATAAAGGCGGATATTGCGACATTTATTGCAGCTGCGCTAACAGATTGCATGTATAGGGAAAACCTATCAAGTTTCAGCCGATGACAGCTGATCCGTTCACACGGTATTCTGAGCGGCAAGTTGAACTCGCTTTAAAACCCATACAATTAGCTAAAATGGTTCAATCTGCCTCTAAAATGCAAGTGGTTTGCGTTTGCACTTGCTTTGAAGGGTTTTCGAGTAGGAGATTTAACAGCGAACTCTACAAGCTGTGCAGCGATATCGACCTGGTCAGAGAAGAACGCATCAGTCGTCTACGATGGCTGGGACATGTAGAGCAAATGGACACCAACGATTCGGCCTTCGATTCCAACCCGGAGGTACAACGCAGTAGAGGAAGACCTCGCCTTAGGTGACGCGCGCAAGTGCAAGGGGACCTCAACCAAATAGGAGTGCGCAACTGGAGGCAGTTAGCCGAAGATCGCGCTAACTGGAGAGGCCCAGGTCCACCCCGGACTGTAGCGCCACTTAAGTAAAAGTAAAGCTCAAGTGATTAAATGGCAACCAATTTTTATATGAACTTTGACTTGCCGCTAGTCGTAGACAGTCATCCAGCGGTCAATGGAATGCGGGTAATTTGTATGCCTCTATTTTTAGTTGTAACAACTTGTTTGTACCCAATAAATAAATAAACAAAAAAAAAACAAGCTCCATATTTAGCTAAACTCCATTACTTTTCGTCTTCTTTTGCAGATACATTGAAGACCTTCAGTCTAACAGCCCCCATATTGGACCATGGCAGAAGACTCTAAAAGCCACACAGCTAAATATACCCAATGTCGATCCATCTCGTTTGCCTGCTCATTGGCTGGGAAAGCACGCTAAAGAGCATCCGGAAGAAATAGCAAACTCCCTTTGGCATTTGCGCAATTTTATGGTTAAAGATGTCCTCGAAATCAAACGCAACTATTTTTAAAATATCATTTTATTATTGGTATTCAACTCGTAACAGTTATAGTTTTTTTACAATTTTGATTTGATGGAATGTGAAAGTAATTGTACTACATCTGTAGCACATCCCCAGGCTAATGTAACACCACTACCACCATGTCCGTAATTATGAATTAAAGTCTTATGATTACCTAAAAAATAAATCGAGTTTTCAATTTGTCTGTAGCATTGTTAAAAATGTTTTTACCAGTGGTTTCCAGCTCTAAGCGAACTTCTTTTCTTCCTGGACGTAAACCAACCCAATCGAATAGATGCTCTGCATTTTGTACAGCAGGTAAAAGGTCTCTGCAACCGTTTGTGATTGCTTGCTTATCATCTGGACAAACATTCACATTGTAATCGTTCTCTTGATGTGTCCCGCCTAAAACCACACTGTCTACGCTGGAATGAAAAATATATATTTATACATTTTTTTTTCAACGTTTACGCTTTTTTAGAAAAATTGTTACTGAAATAGTTTCATTTTTAAAGGATTTCTTTATAGACATTGTTTTCTGTTTTTTTATCGGGCGGCAGTAATATTACCAGCTTGAAGGTGAACTTACACGAGAGCAAGCTACGTAAAACTGACCGTGCGTAAAGCAATCTTCCCTTAAATCTATACCAGCGTATTTCAAAGATTGGCCCCGAGACACTTGATCGTCATGTTGAAGCACGCTTTAAGGGGAAATTGTAATCTTTTAAAGTTAAAGGGGAGGTCATTAGGTATCAGAGGAATGCGCGGCACGAATTCTTTTTTCCCTTGAGCAATCCCGGTCAATATAATAGCTTCGATTCAAGTTTTGATTTGCAGTCTAGTGCCATTACATAGTTTTGGTGGTTTTAAGTTCTGAAGGAGCATTACGGGTGTGCCCTTCGAAGCGTTAGTCTATGGTAAGGAATACCCGATGGTTTAAGGGAAGTTAAAAGCTCTACCGGATAGTTAACGGCTTCATCTTCACAGCAAACGAAAAGGAAATACGAAGTAAACACCAAGGAGCATGAGCAGAGACAATACTGAGACCACCAACTCCGGCCGATTTCCCGTTACTTAGCCTACAAGCTATATTTTTACGGAGTGATCACGATTTAGTGCGCTAGTATTGTTACATAGAAAATCGTATTGACGAATGTCACGAAACTTCAAAAATTCCGTCTATGAGCATGACGTCGCTCGCGCAAATCATAAACTAACTACTAAATAGACTGACAGCTAAACTAACTACTAAATAGACTGACAGCTTCAGCCAGAGACAAACCATACTGTATTGTTTGTTTTTACTTGCACTGGAAATCCATTTAAATTGATTTGAACACATTTATAATAACTCATTTCGAAATAATTTAATATAAAAATCGTTTCCATTCTCGAAAAATTAATAATTCAATTAAAAAAGCAATCCTTCCAACGATAAACAATTCGTAACCGCCAGCTGTGTGTATGTGTATGATATTAGTGAAAGTATGTGTAAATATGAGAAAAAAATCAAGATTTCTCAAATGTTCCTGAGATAAAAAAAGGGTGATTTTTTTGGCAAATCGAACATAAAAAGCAATCTCGATCAAAAAAATTTACCTTTTTGACAAATCGAAAACGACATAAGAGCTTATAAAGCTTATGAACTTTATAAAATGAACTAAAACTGTTTTTTTTACTTTTGTCAAAATAGATTTTGTAACTTAAAGGTTTTTTTTTGTGTATTTTAAAGAAACAACACAAAAGTGTTGATTTTAATGCTTTAAGTTTCGAAATCATATTTAAACAAAATGTTTTAACACCGTTTAGGGAAAACATTTATTTTTTATGTCTCCGCGAAATTTTTTTTTAATTTTAGCATAATTTATAATTCCCGTACCGGGAAAAGCTGAGGGTGATTCAATTGAACCTTCATCACAGCAAAGCAGCATCGGCAATGATGACTAAGTGTTTTGATGAGGATTCGTTTGATATAGCCCTGATACAGGAGCCTTGGATCTTTAGAGGAAAGATTAGAGGACTCCCAAATAGCATGGCTGAGTTGCATTATGCACAAACTAGCGGAAGAATTAGGTCCTGTATCTTGGTGAGGCACGGAGTTCAAGCATATAAATTGCCGGATCTGTGTGCCCCAGACCTTGCAACAGTACGAGTAGGATCAGGTGCGGGAAGTTTTGTCATAGCATCTGCATACCTGCCGTATGATTCTCCAGAACCTCCTCCGACAAGAGAGTTAGAGTCTTTGGTGAATGCATGCAGGAACAGGAACGAGGATCTAATAATTGGTTGTGATGCCAATGCACATAATACAGTGTGGGGCAGCACCAACGATAATTACAGAGGAGAAGCCTTATTCGAATTTGTATCATGCAAGGATCTAGCTATCTTAAACCGGGGAACAGAGCCAACCTTCGTCGATGTGAGACGAATGGAAGTGATCGATGTTACCCTGTGCAGTAGCCAGATAATTGAAAGAATATCAAATTGGAGGGTAATGGATCAGGCTACATTGTCGGATCACAGAGCCATTTCATTTGATGTTCGCTATGGATCTAAAAGGAAAAAAGATCGGAAATACATCAGAATTCCGAAGAACACAGATAGGATAAAATACCTTGAAGTGTTGGAGGAAAAACTGAATGTAATGACATTCGGAATACCGAAAAACACTTGGCATGTAGAATCACAGTTGAAGCATCTGCAATCAGCTGTTGAAGTTGCGTACCGAGTGGCTTGTACACCTACTTTAGTGGAAAAACAAGATCCTGCGCCTTGGTGGTGCCGGGAACTTGAAAAGCTAAAAAAGGCTGCGAGGAAGGCCTTCAATCACGCCATGAGGAGGGGAGAACCCGAAGCATGGGATGAATATAAGGCGAAAAAGAAAGAGCTAAACGTTACTCTGCGACGACGTAAAAGGGAGTCATGGAGGGACTTTTGCTCGAGTATGAGGAGTACATCTGAAGTCAGTAGACTACAAAAGATTGTCTCGAGAGATCCAGTTTCTAAGATCGGACTCATTCGTAATAGAGCGGGGGAGATGGTGGAAACACTGGATCACACAAATGAGGTCCTAATGGAGGTACACTTTCCAGGAAGCTATAAGTCAGCTCAGCCCTGGGCTCCAAGGAAACAAGGAGCGAACAGGATGGATAGGACGGAAGCAGAACGGATCGTGACACCAAAAGCGGTCAAGGGTGCGATAGCAACATTCTCACCCTTCAAAACTGCGGGGCCGGATGGTATATTTCCAGGTCTAATGCAATGGGGTATAGACCTAATTGCACCAAGGCTCAGGAATATATACGTTGCATGCCTAGCAATAGGCTATATCCCGATAACATGGAGGGAAGCAAATGTGGTCTTCCTTCCAAAACCGGGAAAAAAGGACTACACCGAAGCAAAGTCATTCAGACCAGTCAGCCTAACATCCTTCCTGTTAAAAATAATGGAAAGGGTGATGGTGGACTATATGGAGAGTACTGCGCTTAAGATGTATCCTTTAAATAGTAGACAGCATGCATACAGGGTAGGTATGTCTACAGAAACAGCGCTACACCAAGTAGTACGCGTTGCGGAGGAAGAGCTAAATACCGGGGGCATTGCGATGACCACTATAATGGACATTGAAGGTGCCTTCGATAAGATATGCTTTGAAAGTCTGAAACAAGCCTTGGAAAAACGTAGGGTTAACCCACTGGTGGTAAGATGGGTGGACAATATGTTGAATACGAGGGCGATTAATATTCAGACGGGAACCTCAAAACTCAGAGGAAGGGTTAGCAGAGGTTGCCCACAAGGAGGTGTTCTCTCACCTACACTGTGGAATATCACTGTGGACTCTCTTCTCGACAGACTCGAGGCGACGGGCATTCACACAGTGGGATATGCCGACGACATAGCAATAATGGCCAGAGGCAAATTCATGGACGTCACAGCAGATATCATGAGGAATGCACTCAGAGTGGTTGAGCGGTGGTGTCTGGAACAAGGGCTCTCCATTAATGCGGCGAAAACAGATCTAATAGTCTTCACTAGGAAGAGGAAAAATCTGGAATTTCGGCCCTTAACACTTTTCGGATCGGAACTAACAATGACTAAGAAGGTTAAGTATCTGGGAGTCTATCTAGATACTGGACTTACTTGGAATTACCATGTTGAGGAGAAGGTCCGGAAGGCAAAGAGGGTACTACATCAGTGCAAACGTGTATGTGGACAGAGGTGGGGACTCTCGCCTAGGTCAGCATACTGGATGTATACGATGATAACTAGACCCATTATCACGTACGCCTCGGTTGTATGGTGGGCGAAAGCCTCTCAGAAAACTGTGAGGAAGCACCTGGATAGGGTTCAGCGTTTAGCATGTATGGGAATTACAGGTGCAATACGTACAACCCCAACATGCGCATTGGAAGTCATCATGGGGATATTACCGCTAGACTTATTTATTAAGAAAACAGCGGCCCAAACGGCACTTCGCTTGCATCGAGATGCGAAATGGCACCATCGTGGTACGATCTATGGACATAGGAAGATCCTGGAACTTGTTAAAGACGAGATTAGGGAGCTAAACATGCCTATGGATCGAATAACAAGGGTGCGTATTATGGAAAGAAATCATAAAACTCGTATTGAGAACGGATTACTTCCAGAAAAAAGAAATGGTGAAATAGTGATTTTCACGGATGGATCCATGATGGATGGCGGGGCGGGGGCCGGTATCTATTCAGAAGAGCTGGAACTTGCCCGTCACATTAGCCTCGGGAAATACACTTCAGTATACCAGGCTGAGATGATTGCCTTGCTTTATGCGTTGGACTACTTGCTTGAGTGTCAGGTGGAAGGAAGAAATATCCTCATAGCACTGGACAATCAGGCGGTGATCAGATGCATGGAACAAACAAACATCACAACATCACTGGCACTGGAATGCGTACTTAAACTCAATAAGTGTTCATCTAAAAATGAAGTAACACTGACTTGGGTACGAGGACACATAGGGATCGAAGGCAATGAAAAGGCGGACTCCCTTGCAAAACAGGGGTCAACTGAAAAGTTGCTGGGACCAGAACCATTCTCTTCAATTGGCAGAGGAATGGTTGAACAGCTTGTCCACAAATGGATCACGGCAGAACACCTGAGAAGGTGGTCAACCGTGGAACAATGTAGACAAGCTAAAATGGCAATAAAGTGGCCTACCTGCTCCACTCAAAGAAGAGTTCTAAGCATGAGTCGAGGAACATTGAAATGGGTGGTGGCTTTGTCTACAGGACATGGTAATTTCAGGTATCACTTAAGGAAAATGGGCCTTATAGAGGATGATACTTGTAGACTATGCCTGGAGGAATCTGAGACAGCGGCACATATACTGTGTCAATGCCCGGCATTGGCTGGCAGAAGAATGAGGATCTTGGGACATCAATGGGTCGAGACCCAGTCGATGAAACGGATCTCCCATAAACAGATGCTAGCGTTAACACTAGGAATTGAGCCCAGAGAAGAACTGTGGAGAAATCCAGAGAGTCTCTCTGAGTAAGATTTACAGTGGTAGAGAGACGAAAAGAGACCCGACAATGGTGGTCTGATTCGATTATCTCTCGAAATATATATATATATATATATATATAATTTATAATCTGTAATTAGTAGGTACGTAAAATGAATACATGCACATTAACATATGCAAGTACATATGTATTTGTTAAATTAATAATTTATATTGTCTTTTTGTTAGGAGTTTAATCACTTTTTTTTGCTTTCCGATATTAATACTTTTTTTTATATGATATGAACAGCATTTGCATTTTTACTGTTCCAGTAACATTATTCAACCCTGTTCAGTGTTATTAAACTACAGAATTTTCAATCATATTTTGATTTTGTACAAATATGGGGCTAAATAAACGAATTCGGAAACATTTACCAAGCCTAATAGAAATTTATTCAATGTTCATGAAAATTTTCTAAAATTCACGTAGGTATGCCCTAGTGGAAGCTTGGGTTCAACTTGCATGATGCTAACTAGTTTTTTTGAACAACCCCCACGGATTTCATTTATGCAGCTGCATGAATTTTGCTGTCAAAAATACAATTCATACAAATAAAACTAAAAAACAACTGAAATGTGAATGGATGAACAGTTTTTGGTGCTGAATATGGGTAGAGAACAAGTTATGCTACCTAAAAAAACCATAATCAACATGTACTTTTTTTACATTTATTGTTATAAATCTATCTACAAATTGTTTGTTATGGAAAGAGTGACACCCGGCGGCCATTAATACACGTATTCACAGACAGGAAAACGAAGAGAGCGCGAGAGAGGGCGAACCCAAAGTCCAAAACCGATACGGAATGGAATAAAGAACGTAAAGTCGTAACAATATTATGTAGATTAACGATTGTAAAGAAACGGAACTTCACTGTGGCTGTGGGTATGTGTATGTGTATCCATCTATAATGCTTTCCATGGGTACGATCTACGATATACTCAACCCACTCACCCCCAAGCATAGCTGGCAATCGGGAAATCTATCTAAATTTCTTGTTGATTAAATAAGATCTGTCTTTAATTTTTTCTAGCTCAGCCTCTGGAAGGAGCAGAAAGATAAATGATGGCTTTGAATACTCGGGGAAGTATTGACTAAAGAGCATTTTAAGCTTTTTTGGATTGGCCAAGCTTTATGAATGTAATAGCAGGTTGGCCTGTACAATGTCTGTTAACTCAATCACGCTACCCTTTTATGTATACCTATAGAGATAGATAGATTCCATACTCACTTTGGAATTATGTAATTTCCATCATCGCTTTCATCCAAAATCACATGATATGCCCAATTGGCCTTTACTCTCGTAACTTGTCCACGTATTGGGTGTACCAACTTGTCGTTTACCAGGAACCTGGCGCCAAGTCCTGTACAATTGATTATTACATTATATTCCGAGTTTTGTACGAAATCATCAAAATCGGATACTTTTTTTGTAATAATTTTCCCTCCATTGGATACAAATCTCTTGGTCAAATATGGCAACAGTTTAACAGGTTCTGATGTGTATGTAATAAAATGCAAGCCAGATCTGTATGCAAGATCAATGTATGTTATATATCTAGATACCTATAATTTGTAAAACTCGCGCCTTACTTAAATTTGTTGGTTCGGTCCCCACTGAAAGCATTCAATTCAGCCTTTTCCAGCTTTCTGCAACCGTACACGATATCGCTCCAAAAGTCATCGATATCATTATCGGCTGTAGTCAAACGGATAGCCGGAATAAGGCAAACTCCAGCCTCACCACTGTCACCCGACAGCCAGATTTTCTTTAGAAAATTATGCGTTCCCAGGGACCATTCACTAAAAAAAACAATTTCAAATGGAAAGTTTATAATCCGATGCACTGGTCAAGCAATTTTACCCACTGGATTTTTTTCTCTGGAGTATCTCCCATCAGGTATGGTCCCCATAATCCAGCTGATATATCCCCAGTTGTGTTTGGTGTAAAATATTCCGATATGATTGCTACGTCGGCACTTGGAAACTTTTCCTTAATTTGTACCCCACAACAGAATCCAATGATTCCTCCACCAATAATTCCGACTTTCATTTTTCAAATAATTTGAGAAATTGTAAACTCTTTCAATATCAATAAACAGCACTTAGCTTGGTTCTGTTAGAAGGTTATCGCTCAGAGTTTTTAATACCGATAAGCACTTGCATTGACTGGCGTACGCCTACCTAATGATTTTATTAATAGATCTGTAAAAGTGTGATAAGACCCGCTTTCAACATTATCATAAACTAAGTGCTGATACTTTCTTTTTGAACGTGTATTTAACACAAACAACAAGCATTTATAGTTATTGATTGACATATGATTATTGCTGTAATAACTGGCGATTACATCTGTCTGCATTTAAGCTAATTGATTCGAAATGTGATATTTGCTAAGCGTCTCTCAAACAAAATAATGTCAATCGTTTTTTTCCATTGAGATAAACAATATTTTTGGTTTTTACGGAGCATTTTTAAATTTAGTGTTACTAGGGAAAACATTTTTTACAAAATATCGCTTTTGTAGCCACGAATATTAAAGCTTGGCTTGGCGCCGGCTTGCCGCAAAAGATGCTAAGGAACTTCTATGCTATTCCTAATACTTTAAATCGACTTCCGGCTCCGCGCACTCGTTAAACTGTTTTTGTTTTCCTGATTCAGCATCAGAATGCTCGCCCAGATTGATTTCTAAACATTTGTACATAAATAATTAACAAAAAATAGATCAACCTGATGCAATTCGTTTATTTTCAGTTGAAAAATTTCACGAAAACGTAAACAAACTCCACTCAAATAAATAAACTCAAACGTACTTGAATTGGTTAATCTGAAAAAAAATTCAGATTCGCAAAAGTGCTCTGAAATCTGAAAAAAGTTTTTTTGCACTAAACGAACATAAAAGTGCTCTGAGAGCACCCATTCGAAAACCACATTAGAAATCACCTATTTTTTCTATTTTGTCAAAAGGACATGTATTATATTTTTATAATTAATATTACCTGATGAAGTAGTTGCTAACGGACTATCAGTTAATTTGGCATGTGGCGATAACAGGAACAACAATATTTGACAATGAATTGTTGGTTTATTAGTTAGAAGAACTGTGAATTACCGGCAAGTTTTTGAAGTGTAACCTAAAAGCCGGATCTCCTCTATACCTCAGGAATGATTGTGATAGACGCGTGAAATATAAACAACAATTTTTTTTTTTTCACGAACATGTGCGAACTTATCGCATCCATACATATTTTGATGCTTAAACAATTTTTTTCATATGATTTGAGGCAGCAAAGCAAAGTAAAGTAGGATTTTCAGCATGCAATTACAACAACTACGTTGTACTTGACACTTCGAGGGCTCAGAGTAGTGGTTGTGATTGCGTGCTGAAAATCCTACTTTACTTTGCTTTGCTTAGATCGAAGGTCAAAAAAAACAGGCCTAATGTTGTTTATATTTGTTAGTTGAAAATAAAACAATTTAAAAAAATAAATGTATTTTAAAAGTTCAAAAATAGAAATAAAATTTAAATAAAAAAGAAACAATAAAAATAAAATATACTACATATTGAAAAAAATTTAAATAAAAAAAAAACTATTGAAAAAAAAAAAATTTAAAAAGGAGTTTAAATAAAAAAAAAAACAAATTAGAAAAATTGTAATAAAGCGTTTCTTCATAAACAGTTTTTCTATGCGTTTTTGACGCGCTTTTCAACGCGTTATTTTTACTCGCTTTTAACGCTTTTTCACGCGTTTTTTTAACACGTTTTTTCACTCGTTTTTTGAGCGTTTTTCAACGTGTTTTTTACGTAGATCTTTTTCAATGCGTTTTTTTAATTGATTTTGACGCATTTTTTTACGTGCTTTTTTATGCGTTTTTGCACGCGTTTTTCAACGCATTGTTTGACACGTTTTTCAAAGCGTTTTCTGATGCGTTTTTCGAACCTTTTTTGACTGTTTTTTCAAGGCGTTTTTTAACGTGTTTCAACGCATTGTTTGACACGTTTTTCAAAGCGTTTTCTGATGCGTTTTTCGAACCTTTTTTGACTGTTTTTTCAAGGCGTTTTTTCACTCGTTCTTCAACGCATTGTTTGACACGTTTTTCAAAGCGTTTTCTGATTCGTTTTTCGAAGGAAGCATTTTTTGGCGCTAAAATTTTCATATTGATAAAATTGAATTTGCATTTTAAATCAGGTTAATTTAAATTGATCTCTGCGGAAATACGTATTTTTGTTATACCCTCAAGGATCTGCACCAAAAAAAAAATCAGTGACAGAGCTGAAGCAGTTCTTAAACTAATAGGCTTGTTTCATATTCTCTCTGAAAATTCAAGATATTTCAGTGGCCACAAACCATAACCGCTTAACTCGAGTTAGGACAAAATTAAGTTAAAGGCACCATCGCGTTCAGCAAATCTACTTCCACTTAATTTTTTATGACCATAATCTTTTTTTAAACAGAAGTTTTTCCAACAAAAAAAATAAGCTTAGAAACAAATATTCCTGATTTGAAACTTTAATCTGCTCTCGTGAAAAGTATGAAAAAAAAACTTAGGCGGTTATGGCTTGTGGTCACAGATTTATTGGTTAGTGTTTTGCGATTTCATTAACACGAGTTTGCAGTTATTGTTATTAAATTTATTTATTGGATGCCTAGTTTTTCTTTTATAACAAATTGTGGCAAGCGCTTTCCTTTCCAAAATCTGGGAATGGGAGTTTCATTAGCTTGCTGTAATTTGGACATAACATACTGCTCTGCGGAAAACTTTTCGGCTTCTTTGATCTGCATTATGAGCCCAGCTTGAAACGCCTTTTCTTTTCTCATTTCCCTCCTTTGGCGCACCTATTAAAAAATATTCATTGTAGATTCACTGAAATTTGTTTTAAAGCAAATTTTATCACAAACCTTCGCCCATTCAAATTTCATTTAAGGGGTTCTGCCGGCCATGAAAGTGATGAGAGATACACTTGCAGCCAGGACACGTATAAAGGCGGATATTGCGACATTTATTGCAGCTGCGCTAACAGATTGCATGTATAGGGAAAACCTATCAAGTTTCAGCCGATGACAGCTGATCCGTTCACACGGTATTCTGAGCGGCAAGTTGAACTCGCTTTAAAACCCATACAATTAGCTAAAATGGTTCAATCTGCCTCTAAAATGCAAGTGGTTTGCGTTTGCACTTGCTTTGAAGGGTTTTCGAGTAGGAGATTTAACAGCGAACTCTACAAGCTGTGCAGCGATATCGACCTGGTCAGAGAAGAACGCATCAGTCGTCTACGATGGCTGGGACATGTAGAGCAAATGGACACCAACGATTCGGCCTTCGATTCCAACCCGGAGGTACAACGCAGTAGAGGAAGACCTCGCCTTAGGTGACGCGCGCAAGTGCAAGGGGACCTCAACCAAATAGGAGTGCGCAACTGGAGGCAGTTAGCCGAAGATCGCGCTAACTGGAGAGGCCCAGGTCCACCCCGGACTGTAGCGCCACTTAAGTAAAAGTAAAGCTCAAGTGATTAAATGGCAACCAATTTTTATATGAACTTTGACTTGCCGCTAGTCGTAGACAGTCATCCAGCGGTCAATGGAATGCGGGTAATTTGTATGCCTCTATTTTTAGTTGTAACAACTTGTTTGTACCCAATAAATAAATAAACAAAAAAAAAACAAGCTCCATATTTAGCTAAACTCCATTACTTTTCGTCTTCTTTTGCAGATACATTGAAGACCTTCAGTCTAACAGCCCCCATATTGGACCATGGCAGAAGACTCTAAAAGCCACACAGCTAAATATACCCAATGTCGATCCATCTCGTTTGCCTGCTCATTGGCTGGGAAAGCACGCTAAAGAGCATCCGGAAGAAATAGCAAACTCCCTTTGGCATTTGCGCAATTTTATGGTTAAAGATGTCCTCGAAATCAAACGCAACTATTTTTAAAATATCATTTTATTATTGGTATTCAACTCGTAACAGTTATAGTTTTTTTACAATTTTGATTTGATGGAATGTGAAAGTAATTGTACTACATCTGTAGCACATCCCCAGGCTAATGTAACACCACTACCACCATGTCCGTAATTATGAATTAAAGTCTTATGATTACCTAAAAAATAAATCGAGTTTTCAATTTGTCTGTAGCATTGTTAAAAATGTTTTTACCAGTGGTTTCCAGCTCTAAGCGAACTTCTTTTCTTCCTGGACGTAAACCAACCCAATCGAATAGATGCTCTGCATTTTGTACAGCAGGTAAAAGGTCTCTGCAACCGTTTGTGATTGCTTGCTTATCATCTGGACAAACATTCACATTGTAATCGTTCTCTTGATGTGTCCCGCCTAAAACCACACTGTCTACGCTGGAATGAAAAATATATATTTATACATTTTTTTTTCAACGTTTACGCTTTTTTAGAAAAATTGTTACTGAAATAGTTTCATTTTTAAAGGATTTCTTTATAGACATTGTTTTCTGTTTTTTTATCGGGCGGCAGTAATATTACCAGCTTGAAGGTGAACTTACACGAGAGCAAGCTACGTAAAACTGACCGTGCGTAAAGCAATCTTCCCTTAAATCTATACCAGCGTATTTCAAAGATTGGCCCCGAGACACTTGATCGTCATGTTGAAGCACGCTTTAAGGGGAAATTGTAATCTTTTAAAGTTAAAGGGGAGGTCATTAGGTATCAGAGGAATGCGCGGCACGAATTCTTTTTTCCCTTGAGCAATCCCGGTCAATATAATAGCTTCGATTCAAGTTTTGATTTGCAGTCTAGTGCCATTACATAGTTTTGGTGGTTTTAAGTTCTGAAGGAGCATTACGGGTGTGCCCTTCGAAGCGTTAGTCTATGGTAAGGAATACCCGATGGTTTAAGGGAAGTTAAAAGCTCTACCGGATAGTTAACGGCTTCATCTTCACAGCAAACGAAAAGGAAATACGAAGTAAACACCAAACAGCATGAGCAGAGACAATACTGAGACCACCAACTCCGGCCGATTTCCCGTTACTTAGCCTACAAGCTATATTTTTACGGAGTGATCACGATTTAGTGCGCTAGTATTGTTACATAGAAAATCGTATTGACGAATGTCACGAAACTTCAAAAATTCCGTCTATGGGCATGACGTCGCTCGCGCAAATCATAAACTAACTACTAAATAGACTGACAGCTAAACTAACTACTAAATAGACTGACAGCTTCAGCCAGAGACAAACCATACTGTATTGTTTGTTTTTACTTGCACTGGAAATCCATTTGAATTGATTTGAACACATTTATAATAACTCATTTCGAAATAATTTAATATAAAAATCGTTTCCATTCTCGAAAAATTAATAATTCAATTAAAAAAGCAATCCTTCCAACGATAAACAATTCGTAACCGCCAGCTGTGTGTATGTGTATGATATTAGTGAAAGTATGTGTAAATATGAGAAAAAAATCAAGATTTCTCAAATGTTCCTGAGATAAAAAAAGGGTAATTTTTTTGGCAAATCGAACATAAAAAGCAATCTCGATCAAAAAAATTTACCTTTTTGACAAATCGAAAACGACATAAGAGCTTATAAAGCTTATGAACTTTATAAAATGAACTAAAACTGTTTTTTTTACTTTTGTCAAAATAGATTTTGTAACTTAAAGGTTTTTTTTTGTGTATTTTAAAGAAACAACACAAAAGTGTTGATTTTAATGCTTTAAGTTTCGAAATCATATTTAAACAAAATGTTTTAACACCGTTTAGGGAAAACATTTATTTTTTATGTCTCCGCGAAATTTTTTTTTAATTTTAGCATAATTTATAATCTGTAATTAGTAGGTACGTAAAATGAATACATGCACATTAACATATGCAAGTACATATGTATTTGTTAAATTAATAATTTATATTGTCTTTTTGTTAGGAGTTTAATCACTTTTTTTTGCTTTCCGATATTAATACTTTTTTTTATATGATATGAACAGCATTTGCATTTTTACTGTTCCAGTAACATTATTCAACCCTGTTCAGTGTTATTAAACTACAGAATTTTCAATCATATTTTGATTTTGTACAAATATGGGGCTAAATAAACGAATTCGGAAACATTTACCAAGCCTAATAGAAATTTATTCAATGTTCATGAAAATTTTCTAAAATTCACGTAGGTATGCCCTAGTGGAAGCTTGGGTTCAACTTGCATGATGCTAACTAGTTTTTTTGAACAACCCCCACGGATTTCATTTATGCAGCTGCATGAATTTTGCTGTCAAAAATACAATTCATACAAATAAAACTAAAAAACAACTGAAATGTGAATGGATGAACAGTTTTTGGTGCTGAATATGGGTAGAGAACAAGTTATGCTACCTAAAAAAACCATAATCAACATGTACTTTTTTTACATTTATTGTTATAAATCTATCTACAAATTGTTTGTTATGGAAAGAGTGACACCCGGCGGCCATTAATACACGTATTCACAGACAGGAAAACGAAGAGAGCGCGAGAGAGGGCGAACCCAAAGTCCAAAACCGATACGGAATGGAATAAAGAACGTAAAGTCGTAACAATATTATGTAGATTAACGATTGTAAAGAAACGGAACTTCACTGTGGCTGTGGGTATGTGTATGTGTATCCATCTATAATGCTTTCCATGGGTACGATCTACGATATACTCAACCCACTCACCCCCAAGCATAGCTGGCAATCGGGAAATCTATCTAAATTTCTTGTTGATTAAATAAGATCTGTCTTTAATTTTTTCTAGCTCAGCCTCTGGAAGGAGCAGAAAGATAAATGATGGCTTTGAATACTCGGGGAAGTATTGACTAAAGAGCATTTTAAGCTTTTTTGGATTGGCCAAGCTTTATGAATGTAATAGCAGGTTGGCCTGTACAATGTCTGTTAACTCAATCACGCTACCCTTTTATGTATACCTATAGAGATAGATAGATTCCATACTCACTTTGGAATTATGTAATTTCCATCATCGCTTTCATCCAAAATCACATGATATGCCCAATTGGCCTTTACTCTCGTAACTTGTCCACGTATTGGGTGTACCAACTTGTCGTTTACCAGGAACCTGGCGCCAAGTCCTGTACAATTGATTATTACATTATATTCCGAGTTTTGTACGAAATCATCAAAATCGGATACTTTTTTTGTAATAATTTTCCCTCCATTGGATACAAATCTCTTGGTCAAATATGGCAACAGTTTAACAGGTTCTGATGTGTATGTAATAAAATGCAAGCCAGATCTGTATGCAAGATCAATGTATGTTATATATCTAGATACCTATAATTTGTAAAACTCGCGCCTTACTTAAATTTGTTGGTTCGGTCCCCACTGAAAGCATTCAATTCAGCCTTTTCCAGCTTTCTGCAACCGTACACGATATCGCTCCAAAAGTCATCGATATCATTATCGGCTGTAGTCAAACGGATAGCCGGAATAAGGCAAACTCCAGCCTCACCACTGTCACCCGACAGCCAGATTTTCTTTAGAAAATTATGCGTTCCCAGGGACCATTCACTAAAAAAAACAATTTCAAATGGAAAGTTTATAATCCGATGCACTGGTCAAGCAATTTTACCCACTGGATTTTTTTCTCTGGAGTATCTCCCATCAGGTATGGTCCCCATAATCCAGCTGATATATCCCCAGTTGTGTTTGGTGTAAAATATTCCGATATGATTGCTACGTCGGCACTTGGAAACTTTTCCTTAATTTGTACCCCACAACAGAATCCAATGATTCCTCCACCAATAATTCCGACTTTCATTTTTCAAATAATTTGAGAAATTGTAAACTCTTTCAATATCAATAAACAGCACTTAGCTTGGTTCTGTTAGAAGGTTATCGCTCAGAGTTTTTAATACCGATAAGCACTTGCATTGACTGGCGTACGCCTACCTAATGATTTTATTAATAGATCTGTAAAAGTGTGATAAGACCCGCTTTCAACATTATCATAAACTAAGTGCTGATACTTTCTTTTTGAACGTGTATTTAACACAAACAACAAGCATTTATAGTTATTGATTGACATATGATTATTGCTGTAATAACTGGCGATTACATCTGTCTGCATTTAAGCTAATTGATTCGAAATGTGATATTTGCTAAGCGTCTCTCAAACAAAATAATGTCAATCGTTTTTTTCCATTGAGATAAACAATATTTTTGGTTTTTACGGAGCATTTTTAAATTTAGTGTTACTAGGGAAAACATTTTTTACAAAATATCGCTTTTGTAGCCACGAATATTAAAGCTTGGCTTGGCGCCGGCTTGCCGCAAAAGATGCTAAGGAACTTCTATGCTATTCCTAATACTTTAAATCGACTTCCGGCTCCGCGCACTCGTTAAACTGTTTTTGTTTTCCTGATTCAGCATCAGAATGCTCGCCCAGATTGATTTCTAAACATTTGTACATAAATAATTAACAAAAAATAGATCAACCTGATGCAATTCGTTTATTTTCAGTTGAAAAATTTCACGAAAACGTAAACAAACTCCACTCAAATAAATAAACTCAAACGTACTTGAATTGGTTAATCTGAAAAAAAATTCAGATTCGCAAAAGTGCTCTGAAATCTGAAAAAAGTTTTTTTGCACTAAACGAACATAAAAGTGCTCTGAGAGCACCCATTCGAAAACCACATTAGAAATCACCTATTTTTTCTATTTTGTCAAAAGGACATGTATTATATTTTTATAATTAATATTACCTGATGAAGTAGTTGCTAACGGACTATCAGTTAATTTGGCATGTGGCGATAACAGGAACAACAATATTTGACAATGAATTGTTGGTTTATTAGTTAGAAGAACTGTGAATTACCGGCAAGTTTTTGAAGTGTAACCTAAAAGCCGGATCTCCTCTATACCTCAGGAATGATTGTGATAGACGCGTGAAATATAAACAACAATTTTTTTTTTTTCACGAACATGTGCGAACTTATCGCATCCATACATATTTTGATGCTTAAACAATTTTTTTCATATGATTTGAGGCAGCAAAGCAAAGTAAAGTAGGATTTTCAGCATGCAATTACAACAACTACGTTGTACTTGACACTTCGAGGGCTCAGAGTAGTGGTTGTGATTGCGTGCTGAAAATCCTACTTTACTTTGCTTTGCTTAGATCGAAGGTCAAAAAAAACAGGCCTAATGTTGTTTATATTTGTTAGTTGAAAATAAAACAATTTAAAAAATAAATGTATTTTAAAAGTTCAAAAATAGAAATAAAATTTAAATAAAAAAGAAACAATAAAAATAAAATATACTACATATTGAAAAAAATTTAAATAAAAAAAAAACTATTGAAAAAAAAAAAATTTAAAAAGGAGTTTAAATAAAAAAAAAAACAAATTAGAAAAATTGTAATAAAGCGTTTCTTCATAAACAGTTTTTCTATGCGTTTTTGACGCGCTTTTCAACGCGTTATTTTTACTCGCTTTTAACGCTTTTTCACGCGTTTTTTTAACACGTTTTTTCACTCGTTTTTTGAGCGTTTTTCAACGTGTTTTTTACGTAGATCTTTTTCAATGCGTTTTTTTAATTGATTTTGACGCATTTTTTTACGTGCTTTTTTATGCGTTTTTGCACGCGTTTTTCAACGCATTGTTTGACACGTTTTTCAAAGCGTTTTCTGATGCGTTTTTCGAACCTTTTTTGACTGTTTTTTCAAGGCGTTTTTTAACGTGTTTCAACGCATTGTTTGACACGTTTTTCAAAGCGTTTTCTGATGCGTTTTTCGAACCTTTTTTGACTGTTTTTTCAAGGCGTTTTTTCACTCGTTCTTCAACGCATTGTTTGACACGTTTTTCAAAGCGTTTTCTGATTCGTTTTTCGAAGGAAGCATTTTTTGGCGCTAAAATTTTCATATTGATAAAATTGAATTTGCATTTTAAATCAGGTTAATTTAAATTGATCTCTGCGGAAATACGTATTTTTGTTATACCCTCAAGGATCTGCACCAAAAAAAAAATCAGTGACAGAGCTGAAGCAGTTCTTAAACTAATAGGCTTGTTTCATATTCTCTCTGAAAATTCAAGATATTTCAGTGGCCACAAACCATAACCGCTTAACTCGAGTTAGGACAAAATTAAGTTAAAGGCACCATCGCGTTCAGCAAATCTACTTCCACTTAATTTTTTATGACCATAATCTTTTTTTAAACAGAAGTTTTTCCAACAAAAAAAATAAGCTTAGAAACAAATATTCCTGATTTGAAACTTTAATCTGCTCTCGTGAAAAGTATGAAAAAAAAACTTAGGCGGTTATGGCTTGTGGTCACAGATTTATTGGTTGGTGTTTTGCGATTTCATTAACACGAGTTTGCAGTTATTGTTATTAAATTTATTTATTGGATGCCTAGTTTTTCTTTTATAACAAATTGTGGCAAGCGCTTTCCTTTCCAAAATCTGGGAATGGGAGTTTCATTAGCTTGCTGTAATTTGGACATAACATACTGCTCTGCGGAAAACTTTTCGGCTTCTTTGATCTGCATTATGAGCCCAGCTTGAAACGCCTTTTCTTTTCTCATTTCCCTCCTTTGGCGCACCTATTAAAAAATATTCATTGTAGATTCACTGAAATTTGTTTTAAAGCAAATTTTATCACAAACCTTCGCCCATTCAAATTTCATTTTTTGTCGAAGCTTCTTCAGCTTATGTTTCTTCATTTTACGACGTCTTATGACGATTAGCCTAGCCGCCTGTATTTCATTTTCAATTTTATGTGGATGCGGAACTTGGATAATTTTTTCATTTTTAATGATTTCGCGAATTTCGTTAAGAAGAGAATCTTTTGGACTCTCAATGGATATATTATTTAATGGTAGATCTTGAATTATCTTATTCCTTGAAGGATACAATGGGAACTGCACCGTTGCTCCAATTAATGGCAGCTGGTTCATTTGTTTTCTGATTCCGGCTTCGATTGCGGTGGCATTGTGGAAGTTTCGGCTCCAACTTGAGAAATCTGTGAAAAATTAACATTTTTGGTAATAGATTTAGAGCATGTTCATAGACAGTAAACAATATGCATTGCATAACATCGGCATTTATGCAAGTAACATAGAAACTTATATGGTTCATTAATGAAAATGTATAGTCAAAATTAATTGCAGAGCATAATAAGTAATTTTTTCTGAAGGTTCTATTTAAGATAAGTAATAAAATCAAAGTTCTTACAAGTAGAAATCCTGCTCCTTATCCTCAACATGTTCACAAGTTAACATCTAGCTCAGTTTCTTTCAATAAATAGGAACTGTCATGTCTCATGTGTCAAAAATTGTGAGGGATGCATTTTTGATCTGTTCGCTGTACATTTATGTGGTGCTCGATCGGGCAGAAAAGACCAAAAGAAAAAAACAGTCTCTCTCGGCATTCCTTTTTTTTCAGCTCGAGTTTTACTTTAAACAAATTCACATGCCTTTGAATTTGGTTTAAAATTAATCTTGAAGTGTTTCCGAAAAAAAGAAGATTCATATTCGATTGGGCACTCTTTGTGCTCTCAGAGCACTTTTTATGTTCGCTTGGTACAAAAAATAAGCAATACGCATTGCACCGGGTGGATAAATTTATGTTAATTATTTATGTACGTCTAGAAATCAATCTGGGCGCAAATTTCGAATGTTTTAATAAAAAATCTAATCAGTGAATGGAAAACGCTTAACAAAAGTGTCAAAGGCTACACATATTCTAATCGCACAAATATCAACAAAAATAAGAGCAAGGGACGTTTTTATGTTCGATAAACGAAGGAACGAAATCTGAAATCTGATAGCGAATCTGAAGGAACCCAATCGAATTCGAATACCACATAAGTCATAAGTTGACGTATTATCTCTGGCACTCTCCATTTGATATACTGAATGGGGACGTTCAAGTATCTAGTTTAGTAAGTCTGACAGCTGTCTGACTAGATGTATATCGGTTTTGATTGGCTAAAATCCGTCATATGAGCAGCTGTTTCAGTTGAGGATTTTTAATTTTGTAGGTACCATATACAATTTGGTATTGAATTATTCATAATGTTCACCCAAAGAATATTTATTAATATATATTTAAAATAAACAATTAATAAAAATAGATCTTCCCGATGAAATAAATTTTGTTGCATTGGTAAATCTCCTCGATTGTATAAAAACAAAATTAAAAAGAGTGCTCTCCAAAAAAGCATGTTTCTACTCTTCTCTGCTAAATCGAATATACCAGCTATTTTTGTTCTCTCTCTTGGGATACAATTAAATTAGACTTCTCCTTGTTTTTACTGCTTGATTTAATGTAGCCGCACCCTAAGAGCGCGTCTTTTAAATACTGACTTTTAACTGAACCGTTTCGCCTATTGGTAGCCCTGATTTCATAAATACAAATGGCGTATGGTGTAATTGTTAATTCGGCTTTTCATTTATCATTATTTTGAAGAAATAACGGCTAATTATATCTAAAATTGCAATTAAAAGTCAAAATATATAACTTACGACCTGATAGTGATATAAATTATTTTTGTTTTGATTGTAATAAGATTTAAAATATGGAAGTCGAAGGGAGCACTGCGGCAAGCGTACAGGACGCGTCGTTCTTAAAAAAAGGTGATTTTTTTAACATGAAAATTCCTATTATTTTCTTATATTAAAAAATAATAATTCATTTGTGGCCTAAGTTTCTATGCAATGCAAACTTGTTATTCACATAGCACAAAATTTCATGCAAATTGAATAAATAACTTAATTTCTAATGAGCGCCAACTTGCTTGTATTGTAGATGCCGTCGTAGGCGAAAAATTGAACAACGCTGTTGAAACCACTACAGCTAATGCTGCTGATAATATTGAAACAATAAAAAAATCAGAAGCCGATTGCAGTTCCACCGTCGATAGCAGCAGTTTTGAACCAATTCCCGAAGAAAAGGATGATTTGCTAGAACAAATTGAGGAAGTTTGCAATGACAAGTTATCGGACCTGAAAAATTGCGAAGATATTTGTAAAACTTCGGAACATGAGTTTTTAAAAAAAATTGATGAAATGGAAAAAAATGAACAGAGCGTGACAAATGAAAAAGCAAACAACGTTGCAAAAGAGTTAAAAGCTAAAAATATCCTTCAATGTGAGGCAACAGCAATTGATGCTCTTGTTGTTGGAGATAAAATTATGGAAGTAAAGGAGGACCAGAGCGACACAAATAAGCAATCAACATCGGCGACATCAAGTGAAGATGTTAAAAAATCTCCAGAAATAGTTGTCCCAAAGGCGGTTGAAAAAAGCGAAAGCACAACTGCTCGTTCCAAAACTACAAGTAAAGATGCTACTGTCTCTAGTTCGACAACTAAATTAGAAAATAAACAAACAGTAACTGTCTCAACTCCCGGCGAGAAAAGTAAAATTGGGCCAACAATACAACCAGTAGAATCTACGGGGATAATCAGCTTGATCGACGACGATGAGAAAACTGTTGAACCAATGGAATCTATAAGCATTGTTCTAGACGATGTCGAAGAGAAAATGGATGTAGACAACGATGTAATCGAGATTGATAGTGAAGAAATGGAGGTCGATATTAAAGAATCAAAGGATAGCAACTCTGAAAGCTCAGTTAAAACCGACAATGAAGCGAAATCGAAGGTGGCTAAAAATGCAGAAAAAAACAAAACGGTTGATCTTACTAACGCTGACATAAAAGAATCTATTCCGGCACCTGAGAATAAAGAACAATCTGATCAAAAAGGTTCCATCGATTTGAAAACTTCCAAAAGCGGTAGTGAAATCGCAGAAATCCGGGATATAAAGCCCGAACCAGTGATCGTTCTTAACCATACCGATGAGAAGAAAGCAGATGAAGCGCCAATTATAGAGACAACGAAGCCAGAAAACAAACCTGTACTTGACATTAAGCTAAAGGAAAATATTGTTTCTAGTAGTTTGACAAATACCCCGGTCTCGTCGTCGAATGTATTTAATAGCACGCCCATACAGAAACAATTTGAAATATCGTCGGAAAATGTTAGTAAGATATCGGATGCTGCTGAGCTTAGTCATACAGAGAAAGAAGAGGAGGCCACGTCGACAAAGCCTCTGACGAAGAGCTTCGAGGATTCAACAACTGAAAGTGGCACATGTGCAAGTATGTATATTTTTTTTATTAAAGATCAAGTGAATGCGGATTTTTAAAATAACACTTGGTAAATGTTGTAGGAACCATGGTCTACAATAAATAGGTAAATTCAGTTTATTATGGCCTCTGCTGCGATCTAAAGAAAGAAATCAGATTTGTCGATTTGGCATTCTGTCGAACTTATTCAGAAGCAAAAATATTTGTGAATTTGTTTAAAAGTTACGCAATTCCAAGTGAAGCAAAAAATCGAATGCATAGTCGCCATAAGGGGCCTACGTTTATTATCTATTTTAGTTTAGATGGCGCTACATAGAGGGGTGCTCCTGGGCCTTAAATAATATAATGTTAGGTTGGATCAGGTCAATTTAGAGACCAAGAATACTCATCCATATATACCTAAAGGGCGCATTGATCTAATTCTAAACCAATTTTATTATTTAGAATTAGAATTTAATTCTAAACGTACTTATAAACTCGACATTTTTTTGTTTAAAAATGTTCAAAGTGCTTTGTTTTATTTAACCTTTGTCTTACTCGTATATTATTCCATTATAGTCCTTTATTAGCGTGGAAAAGAGAAGATATATTTTTAGTCCCTGATTGCTTTGTGCTATCCTATAGCCATTAGGTGCTCTTTGAAACAGCAGTGCCTAGTAAGGACTCCTGTCACTTTTCGAAAGAGCTGTTTTGTTTTTGGCACAAAAGCTGTAGTGCGTTTTACCATTTAGCTAGTACATTTGCCTGGCTTATCCAGCTAGATTTTGAATAACATAGGAACAATCATTGAGTCTGAAAGATAGGTTTCGAATTTTACGACAAATTGCGTTTTGTACATAATGCACTTATTAAACCAATTTAGTTATTGCGCTGTTTAAAGAGAAATCGGTCGATACAAGCGCTACTACTGTTGTCGCACATTTTGGACATTACTCATATTACTTATTCCGTAATTTTTCAGACGATTATCGTCGAAACGATAGACCTCGAAAAGAAGCAACTAAGTGCCAAAATTACGAGTTTGCGATCTAATCCAGTTCATTTTCCACAAATGTAATGAAAGCTGGCGATAGCGAAACAAATCCGGGCAGAATATAACATCTTATGGTCATCAAAGCTTCAAAAACGATATCGTCCCGACGATTATTGTTATACGGAATCTGCCGCCTGTGCATTCAGCTCTTTTAAAGAGCTTTTTCGTCTTAGATCTAAATCTTAGTTTGGCTCGATTATGATTCCATCATGGAGTAAGTCTGTTGCCTTTTTTTGCACATGTTGGAAGCATCTTTAGCGTTGATGGGTTTGTTTATGGCGCCGACAATTTTTCTTTCACAGACAATAAGGATACTGGATACACTATACCGTTTTTGTGTGTTTTTGCGCATTTTTCTTATTTACTTTGCTGAAATATATGATCAAAAAACGCGCTTATTGTAATATGTGTTTAGAAGATAGTGTCAAAGTGCTGATAGCTTTCTGGAGAAAAATGTTAGCGTGTAAAATTGGTGCTGCCATTCTTAGTCGTATTTAGTTTATAGATATAATGTTGGAGTATATTCCTCTCTAATCGCATGGATTAAGTTATTTATCTAAATAATTTTTCTATCTGTTCTAGTGTGTTTTTGTTTTATAGTTTCAGTTCCTATTAATATCACTTGTAAAGATTAGAGAAAATGTTGCAAGACCCCTTCCCGCTGGTGGGGGAAGTCTAATGATAATTCTCTAAGGTTTAACATATTTTTTTCTTATTGGTAGGGATATTTTCTTCTTCCTCTCATATAAATTTGTTTTAATTTGATTACTTTTAGCAAGCGAAACCGATCAGCCCTCATCCGATGGTACAATGAAAAAGTATATCGACGCTATAAAGAAGTACAATGGAATGCCAGATACAACAACGGATGAAGAAACGAATACGCCAGCGAAACTTCAAAAAACAAACGACAAATTTGAAATGAAGATTTGCAATCTGTCTAAAATGGATTTCAAAAAAGATAGCACGTACGAAGTTAATATTTGCTGTGAAAACAATGACGTTCGGTATCTTTCAATAGAACGCGTGGGCCTTTCCAACATCAAAAACACCAGCCAGGTGGATAAAGCTTCAGCATCGGAGAGTTCTGTGCAAAGCTCATCGAATGGCAGCATTACTAGCTTACCAGCATACACATTGCCGCAAACAGTAGAAACGCCCACATCCGCGTCAACGTCGTCTTCGACAAATTGCCATAGCTTGACAACATCGCCAAACAAACACACTATTGTGGGCATTGAAGAATTGTGCAATTTTATGATAAATCAGTTTACAAAAATCAAGCATGCGGTCAACCCCGAAAGTGCAAAAGTAGCGACAATTTCTATTTCTGAAGCGAACTCAACTCCAACCCATCAAAATAAAAGAAATAAAAAGAACAGCCCCTCCGCGGACACACCCTCTACATCAGTGTCGAAGAACAAAAGTGGACGTAAACGGTCCCACCATGATGACGATATCGAAGGTACTCCCAAAGCTAAACACTCCAAACGGGACATTAGTAAAGAAACTCCGAAAGGGGATGAAGCACCTGAGAATGATGATTCAAAGAGCGGCCCTTGTGTACTCGCGAAATGGGTAGATAAAAAGTTCTATGCAGGAAAGATAACCGCTGAAAAAAGTGGAAACAAATACGTTGTTCTCTTCGAAGATGGCGCCTCTAAGACACTGCCTAAGGAGTCTATCGTTTTCGGTGAAGGCGACACTCTGCCACTGCAGGATCAGCAGGTATACGCTTTAGTGGAGGAAGACTATGAAAACGGGATTGTGTTATCCATCGAGAAGTCCAGCGACAAAGTCGTGTACACCGTGAAGACAGAAAACACAACTGTGAAAGTCACCGCTTCCGATATTTACTTGGAAGTCGATCAGGCGAAAGAAATACAAAAACTGCAGAACATCAAAGCCGGCGATGGCGGTGTTGACGAAGAGGAATCCTTTGGTACCAGACCGTCTCGAAATAAGCGGCCACCAGCATCACCCAGCACTCCAGAAGCAGGATATTCTGGTGCGGTCGGCAAAAGAGGAGGAAAGAGACAAAAAAGGTATTCTTAAAAAAAGCACACACACCCCCACTCACACCATACTACTTTTATAAGTACATATAATATAGGATAAACAAAAAAAAATATATATATAAATTTATTATATATAAAGTAAAACATTAAACTATATCATCCTTAAATTAAGTTTAAGAAGAAGAAAAAAAAACTTAAAATTTTAACACGCTAAGTATGTTTGAATAGCCAATACTTAGGTCATTTTATCCATGTTCTAATGTAGATTTTATGCTTAAAAGCGAGCGTAAAGAAAACATTCCTCTTTAAATAACAAAGGAAAGGATGTTCTTTAATTGTATGCCTCTTTTAGATTTTCCTTTCATTAGAGTAAATTAAATTCTATACTTTTTGTTTTTTATATTATTTGACATTTCAATGTGATCTGAATAGCTGATGGATTGCATTTTCCGTTTCCTTCTTGTTATCATTTAATTAATGTATTGTGCATGATTCGGTGGATCGTACGATTCGCACAAGTTGTATTGCGAAACCGATTTACGCCAATGAAAGTGATTCCGTTTCTAAGCAGTATACATTCATATGAACAAATATAGTACAACAGAGCTTCGAATCGCGTGTATTGTCACTGTGAAAAAATGTTCCGCCTTGATATAGATAATAAATCTTGTGATCAAATTGAATTCGTGCTGATTTCGGATTTTCAGTGTGCTCAGTTCGCTTTGTAAGTGGTTTTTCCATTCGATGTTGACAGCCCGTGGCGGCCATGTTGTTTCCATATCTTCTGTCTGTCTAATTTGTTGGTTATGTTTATTATTTGATCACTGATGCCAAAACACCATGGCAAGATACACAATTGAGCAGCACGTCCAAATGAGAGTTCTATTATGAAAATTAGTGCTTCTTTGTCAGGGCAGACGAGGTGGGCCTTCGAGGTCGACCCTCAAACGTTTGGTGGCCAAATTCTAAAGAACCGGTTCGGTAAACAACCAGCCAATACCCGCACGTCAAAGAAACACCAGATCGGCCGAAAACATTCCCGCGTTCCATGAAAGTATGAATGAATGAAAATAGGAATTTTGCGTCGGGACTTTGACTTTATTTACTTTTAGGTGCATTGACTTTTGTTTCGCAGTTCCGTAGCTCGTTGTTCAAGGAAATAAATTCAAATTAATACAAAGTACGAACGTGAATATAAAACAAACTGATCATCCGGAGAACTCAAAATCGACACGAATTCAAATTCGCTCGGAATTGATCACAGAGGGGAATATAAACTAAAACGAAATTGTTGCATGTAACTAAAAATATATCAATATCTCAATATGCAAAGTTTGTGCATAGTTGAGTATTTTATTTGAACTAAAAATATCTATTATTGTCACCTGCAGTTCTTAATAGACCGACAAATTAAACAAATTGTCATTGTACGTGCATTTGAAGAATTTTATTATAAACAAAATGGAAGTGCATATGCACTATTATTACAGTCGTATTTGTTTCTTTCGTCGACTCATTACTATAGTATTTGCAGCCTTGGTTAAACGCAAGGGAACTCACCGAGCTTCACAAACTAATTTGAACAGTTCTTTGTGAAAGACAGAATTTTGTTAAAAATTTATACCACCAAAAACCAGATTTCCGTGTCCTTATTCGATTGGGGTCAAGGTGCTGAAAAAGCAGTAGCTCAAAATTCGCTATTGAAGAGACAGCTTTACACAACATAAATGCAGTTTTTTTTAAGCCCGGTTTTTGTGTTGAATAAACAAATAAATTGAGTAACTATTGAGTTGTAGCGTGACCAAAAGTCATTCAGGTCCTTCTAGCTGCATTCATATCCAAACATTACTGGAAGAATTATTTGTAAGTTGTATATGCCTGCACGCTGGTAAATGGCGCATCCTATTACGTTTGATCTTCTGCCCGTGAGTGCCCTTCATTGGCGTTAGTGGCACTTGATATAATCTTGAAATGTTCGTTTCGTTTTCTATGTGTAAATACCCTCATATGTAAATACTTAGTATGAAAAACTCATTTAAACATTTTGCAACTTTAATAATAAATCGTAGCAAGTGCTATGTTCTTCAAAAGTTAAGACGCGACATCCATCTTGTTTATTGGTGTTTTTTTGTCAAAGTTCAAATGTGTGCGATGGTTTTGTTGGCAAAAAATATAGCTGGAAAGAGTTTGTTCGGCACAAGGAAATAGAAGACTGATTTGAATATACCTACGTATTCCACCAAAACTACAATAAGACGAGAAGTTATTTGATAACAAACTTATTTGTCACAAACTTTGACAACTCCACACATCTAAATTTCATTTCGTTATAGTTCATCGATGTATTGTAATTACAACAAAAGTGAATGTCTGCAATAAAATATTTATAACATGTATTTGCACTGTAGTACTTGCTGAAAACGAATTTGAAACAGAGTAGGTGTACATCGGTCAGTAAAAAACAGTAAACAACCAATAGTAACTAAACAAGAAAGCAAGTACAATCGTATATTCATTAAATCTTTCAATCTCCAGTTATTGGCTGTTTTGATGTTTGCTAAAACTTGACGCAGTTTCAAACTAAATACATAAGCATTATTCACAAATGTATTTTTTGTATGTTACTTAGACAAAATTTGCGTTTTATTTCGATTAGAAACAAAATTGTGCATGACTACTAAGCATTTCTTGTCGAACTTTTTCTTCTTCTCCTCGAGGAATCATTTTTTGTCGCGTTAATGTCACTGGGAATTTCAAACCAGAGAATTGATTAAGAAGGAAGGTTTTTGCAGGTTTTTCTTCATAAGTAAGGAAGCATACAAGAAGCAGACAAAATCCGCTTTGGCCCACTGAAACATTCTAGTATCAAATATTCGTAACAGAATCATCTCAATTAGTCTGTCTTTGTAGACTGTCAGGATTTCGGATTCTGGAGAATTTGTGACCCCATTCAGCTCTGGTGTACTTAGTAAATTGTTTAAAAAAAAAAAAGGATTATCAAATAGGAAGCATACTTGTTAATTTTTTCCGTTGTTTTTTTTTTGTTTTTTATTTTTGCCTTTTTCCTATTACACAAATTATATAAATGGATATATAAGAATAAGAACATGGCATACAATTGGATTATTATATATTTTGTAATATTAGTGCTGCCTAATTTACCAATCAATGTTGTAACTTAAAAGAATCCTTTATAGTAGACATAAGTATGTACTTTCGAAATATCAATATTTAAGGTAAATTAAAAGAAAATAAAGCAAAAGAAAACAAAATATTTATTTCTTATCGTTTTATGAAAACTAATAAATTATAATATTAACAAATTTGAATACGATAAAATATAAAGTATATTACACGACCTCACAAAAAAGGAGACACCTCTCATCTGCATCCTAGTAGTCCATTTTACCCTTATTTTTTTACCTTTTTTTTTTAACATAGAGAAGATACTATGAATTAATTTTTAGATATAAATATGGTGTATCAGAAACAAGAAATATATTATTAAATAATTTATGCATATATATATATGTTTTGTGTGAAAAATATGTATATGTATATATGTATTTATAGTATATATTATATATAATATATAATTTAATTTTAATAATAAAACTTGTACTCTGGATGGTAATTCTTTTCATTTCATTTTGTTTTGAATGACTTCCCCTATCGCAAACTAAGTCTTCTTGGATTTCCTCTTTTGCTTCTCTATCAATTATCTATTCGCGTGAAATCTAAACAACTGCAAATGAATTCGGTTTTTTGTTTTTTTTTTTTTTTGTTGTTGTTTTGTCTTAATTTATATATTTTGTTTCCTTTTTATTTAACGAAGTAGTAATAGACGACGGAATACGTGCGGTACGTAATTCTTAGTACATTTCGGTGCTTCCGTCTGACGGTCTTCCGTAGTGTCTTGGGTTTAATTGTGATCTAACTACATTTTGTGGATTTTAGCATTTCGTTGACTTAATTAAGTTTGTGTTTTGTTTGTTAATGCAAGCCAAGAAAAAGTGAGTAATAAACAAAAGAAAAAGATGGCAAATTCGATTACTATTTCGTTGGATGAAAAGGACTTCAACACGTAATTATTTCTTCAAGCATACTCAATTACATTTACACTTGATTTTGCAATTGGTTTGTTATATTAGCATATCTTCAAAAACTTGCAGGTTGCCGATCTATTCTGCTCCAAAAAAACATCTATCGGAGAACAGTGACAGCTCAGACAGCTTGGAGTCCACTCCACCTGCGTCACCCAAAGAGACGGCTGGTTTGGAATTGGTCGAGGGTGTGCAACCCGAATTGCAGAATTCACCTAACGACTCAGAGCTATCGCGTATGTTTCATTTTTAGTGTGATTTTATTTATTTATTGTTTGTTTTAATTTTTAATGTTTTTGTATTTGAAGGTATGATATTTACTTCTGATTATAACAAAACTCAACCGAAGTGTGATGTGGATGAGCTGTTGGGTCCATTACCAACATCGAATACACTCTTCCGAAATAAGCATTTTCTTCTTACTTGTACAGTAGGCTTAAAGCCGCATCAATATCATCAGGTAAGACTGTACTAATTTTCTTAACATGTACTTATTCTTTCATTTATTGGCTCATCAACGCACATCCTAGCTAAGCAAGATTTGTTTTTATTGCGTAAGTAATCACAGTTTTCACTGTTTTGGAGGGGATCTGAACTAAACTACAAATGGCTAAAAGAATGAAGTATTAATAAAACAATTAACACCGACTTTTTGGTGTTGAATGTTGAACTGAGGAAGAGGTTACAAAATCAATCCGAGAAAGCTTTATTTTTTTAAATGTTCAACCTGTTGCGAGCGTCGTTCTAAATATAATATTACCGTCTGTGGAAGGTTACTCTTCTCATTTAAATGAAGCCGTTTATGTACAGCTGGTTTTCTGGGCATAAAAGGAAGCCCCCATGGTATTTTCACTGCAATGCTGGTTTATACGTATTAAAGATTTGTCACCACTTATAAGAGCTGAGCATGAGTGGTGTGGGCCGTCTAGTTATCATCAGGCCTTTTTTATTATGCTCAAATGATCTATATAGATCATGGATTTCCATGGTTTACAACAACATTTGTATCACGTACTATTGTTGTAAACCGTGGAAATCAATGATCTATATAGATCATGTGGGTAAAATAAAAAACGCCTATCGTAAACAACCAGTGAGCAGAACCTCTGTCTACGTTTGCACTTATGTAACTAATGCACCCTTTTTGACTTCCGAATCTTTTCTTCACCATGGTAGTTTTAAGTTAGCCCAGTACGTAGAAGCACTCGCAGATATTTAACTGCTTAGTCGTTGTCATTTCTAATCCAAAAAGCAAAGATTGCTAACATTTTAGACATCCAATCAAAACATAATAATAAAAGTGGCTAGTTGGGCTAACTAGTGGTCATTTTTGATGTAGGTACAAGTTATAATGAACTCCCAATGAACAAATTGTTCATATTTATTAAATAATGCATTGTGACCTACATTACATTGAAGGGGAAGGTTAAAAAAGATTATTCGCAACGACCCTTATCTTTCTTATTTTTAAATATTAAATCTCAATGCGCAGATCCTGAAGACGTAGTTCATTTGCATAGGCTGCCGACATCAGAATGGCATCTCGTTTCGGTCTTAACAGTTGCTAAACTCTTAAATGATGTATATTAAGGGTTATTGTTATTGCCAATAGTTTATTAAATGAAGTGGGGTTATTCCGCAACTTGCTCCCTTTCCAGTGTATTGCAGTTTTGGTGTTTTGTTTTCCAGCGAATCGATGATATCTTCGTTGACTTGCACAGTTTCAAATAAACATTCACATGGCATTTAGGAGATTTCCCTTGCTATTGTGACTCTACAATTTTCGGCAATCCTTTTTTGGGAGCAGACACAGTTTTCGAGTGGTTCGAACAATCGAGTCGTATACCAAATCAAATTTTGGTCCTAAAAAAAGGAATTTAATCAAAAAAGTGAATTTTTCCACAACTGGCAAAAAGTTTTAAACCATTTTATAGGCTAAGTCTAATTTAAAATTTATTTATCGACTCTTCACACTGTATTTGCTATTTCTTGATGTACGATGGCGCATAATTTATTCTGACTGCCGCCAAGTCAATGCGCCTTACTAATAATCGTTTTTAACCTTCATATTAAATTTTTTGTAGGTAACCATTTCAACTCAAAGAAATTTTGTTATACACATTTTAAGGCAAAAATTGACTTGGCTTTCTTTACTTTATATTATTTGCTTTTGTTATATCTCACTTACTGATAAAAATAACATTTATTTTATTATTGATTAGGAGAAAGTGGACAACATTGAAAATAACAGATTCAAGCAGTTTTCTGCAGCACCTTTTATCAAACATCATCTTCAAAGGCAGTTGGAAGGGGGTGGAGCTAAGTTGTATAATTACTTTGAGGATGTTCCTAGAAATAAATATAAACAGTGTAAATTAATAGCACCACGGCCATGCCTTACAGCTAAATACGTTCAATGCTTATCGTCCGACATCCAAGTATGACCATTCAATTAATATGTTTTTCAACTTATTTCAATTTATTTTGTTTAAGGCCATCTCTCACGATTGGGTTATAGATAGTTGCCGGCAGAGTAAATTACCTGATTTCAGTAAATATCAGTTGCCAGCTGGATGGTCACTTTTGGCCGAAACATTTGTTCCATGGAAGGTTGGCAGAAACAATCAAATACGGATGAGTGCGCAGCCCTTTACGAAAACCTATGTTCTTATTGCCGGCGAACATAGCGATTTTGTTGAACTCTGGGGCAGAGTTTGTAAGGCAGCAGGAGCCAAGCTTCGCTTGATAAAATCACTGGATGATATTACTCCAACTACGACTGGCTACATGGTTGCTGAATCCGATTGCTCGCATGCTATTAAGGCGAAGGCGCAATATTATGGAATTCCTGTGGTGTCAACAGTATGGGTTGTTCAATCGCTAATTATGGGATCAATCTGTCCGCCAAATAGTCATCCGAGGTTATCGCAGTTGTTTGAAGATGACGAAATATAAATAAAACTGAAAAGTGATCAACATTTAATGAAAAACAAAAACAAAAAGAATAAATAAAGTAAATGAAACTATGAATGCGATTTTTAATTTCAAAATTAAACCCAAACAAAAATATAATTCAAACTTGTTTCATTTAATTTTAATTCATTTGGTCTACTATGGATAGAGATAAGTGCCAGATTCTGGGAATCGAAGATCCTCTTGGCAGGAGCATTAATCACTCGAGGCCCGGGAAGTAAGTATCACCTTTCGGATAATTGTTGTTACTTCACTTTCGATATAGGTGCTATAGAACAATAAATATCAGTAGTTGCGACTTGTGAACACGGTGTTTTAGTGGTTAGTATCCTGGACTACTTGAGTGTACGGGCCATCACATGCCACATCACATATTCTTAAATGCTTGCGATTTGCGTCCACCACCCCAAAGCAGAGCAAGAACGGAACCATCGGGTTAACCATACCCATCCACAAAATTTTACTGAAATTGGTTGAGCGGTTTTGGAGATCGACAATCTGAGTCATGTCCAAATCTATCGTATCTTTCAAGAAGCAACCAACCATATACTAAATCCACGAAATTTCCTTGAAATCAGTTTAGTGGCTTCAGAGATGGACGACAGCGCCACCTATCGGGTCCAAAACTATCTTGTCCTTTAAGCTGCAACCAACCATACATATCCAAAAAAGTTAATTTAAAGTGGTTGAGGGCTTTCTGAGGTCGACAATACATGTATGTTCACTAAAATACCTATAACTCGTATAACCAATACACATACAAAGACCTTATATTTATATGCAAACCTTGGTATTGACGTTACCTTTCATTTGAAGTTTCCAGAAACAAAATCGGTTCACGCATTAAGAGAACATCAATGTAAACACAATCTGACATATTTTGATATACCTAACAGAATGAGATGGATGGAACACGAGGCGTTTTACGAGGCGTTTTTTTCATTCGTTTTCTGAGGCGTTTTTTTCAGGCGTTTTTTGAGGCGGTTTTTCAGGTGTTTTTGAGGCGTTTTTTTCAAGTGTTTTTGAGGCGTTTTCTGAGGTGTTTCTCGAGGCGTTTTTTCAGGCGTTTTTTTTCAGGCGTTTTCCGAGGCGTTTTTTCGAGAGATTTTATTGAATCTCTTGGACTTCCACAATCAAAACCAAATATTTTGATATACCTAACAGAATGAGATGGATGGAACACGAGGCGTTTTTTCAGGCGTTTTCCGAGGCGTTTTTTTCACTCGTTTTCTGAGGCGTTTTTTTCAGGCGTTTTTTGAGGCGGTTTTTCAGGTGTTTTTTTGAGGCGTTTTTTTCAAGTGTTTTCTGAGGCGTTTTTTCAGGCGTTTTTTGAGGCGTTTTCCGAGGCGTTTTTTCGAGAGATTTTATTGAATCTCTTGGACTTCCACAATCAAAACCAAATATTTTGATATACCTAACAGAATGAGATGGATGGAACACGAGGCGTTTTTTCAGGCGTTTTCCGAGGCGTTTTTTTCACTCGTTTTCTGAGGCGTTTTTTTCAGGCGTTTTTTGAGGCGGTTTTTCAGGTGTTTTTTGAGGCGTTTTTTTCAAGTGTTTTCTGAGGCGTTTTTTCAGGCGTTTTTTCAGGCGTTTTCCGAGGCGTTTTTTTCACTCGTTTTCTGAGGCGTTTTTTTCAGGCGTTTTTTGAGGCGGTTTTTCAGGTGTTTTTTGAGGCGTTTTTTTCAAGTGTTTTCTGAGGCGTTTTTTCAGGCGTTTTTTGAGGCGTTTTCCGAGGCGTTTTTTCGAGAGATTTTATTGAATCTCTTGGACTTCCACAATCAAAACCAAATATTTTTAAATGCACGAACTTGCTCCTCAAAAAAACCTAATAAATAAAAAATAAAAATTCAAAACCGGTTAACCCGTTTGCTATGTAGCTTCCGATAAAAAAATATTCACTTTGTTATATATTATTAGGGATTAGGGGTGTAGTGAGACCTGCAGTGCGAACTACCTGGTACAAAACTGGATTGAAGACGTCTTTGCCAAAAAAAATATGTAGCTAATTTGCTGGTCGATAGCAGTAATCTGTTATCGTTTCGCGGATTTGCCTTTTATGGCTTATGTTTTGAAATGTAGCTTTAATTCTCTTCCCATTTTCCACAATGAATCCATACACATACGTCGGGGAAAATATACAATTTTCAACGCATTTATCCTAGCAGCGAAATAACGAGAATAAGGAAAACCCCGCTTTATTGCGTTTTTTTAACATTCGTATTTTTAATTTTTTTTTTATTTAACAAGTAAGTTCTTTGATTTTATTAAAGCTGTAGGCAGATCAGAGCGCGTTCTTTGAAGTCAGAACAAATTGATTGAGCAGGCTGAGTGAAAAGCTGATTACACTTCCAGTCACATTTGACAGAAAAAAAAGACAGGGTAAGCAAAATAGTTGAAATGGCGGACGAACCTTCTTGTTCTGGAACTGAAAATTAATCAGTTTAATAACAATAAATATTCAATTTATGCATTTATGAGAACTATGTGCTCAATTGTGTTTCTTAAATGCCTCAGAACAATCCGCTCATAATGCTCGAGCTCAGTTCAGTACTCAGCTCTGAACTAAAAAAGAAAAACACCTAATGGCGCACGGAACGTTTTCCATCGTCATTATTCACAATCTGACAAATTTGACATGGCTGCTAAAACTAGCTATGGGTTTGTTTCACAAAAATTACGTTATAATTGTTTTGCTATGTTTGATAATATCTTGATCTAATATATATACCCCCGTATTAATAAACGCCGAGCAGCGGCCAGTTAGTGCTAACACACATGTTAACTTTAAATTCTTATTAAAGACGTGTGTTTGGTTTCACTGACATGTAATAAGAAACGGATAACTTAACTCGCCGAAATCGGCATTTAGAGACCGGATAACTCTTTAGCACAGGCACTTGGTTCACAAAATTGACATCTGGGCTTTCAACGTCAAAAAAAAAGAAGTGTGCGATAATATACCCATCGTATCGACTATGAAATTGCGCAAAAAATACTATTTTAAAAATTGATACTCCCAAATGTACTCCAATTTCACAGATTTCTTAAGTCGGATTGATAGGCTAAATAAAATCGGAATTTTGCGAATGTCAGTGAAATGTAGACTATTTAGTAAAATTCAGTGTAGTGCTATAGTGCGTTAGGTGATATAGAGCGAATAGCTAACATGGAGGTGGAATATGTTTATTAATAAGAAAAGTTAACAAACGGATAAGGTCACTATCCGTCTGTTAGCTAAAACACGTGTTAGAGAGCGGATATCGTTTTTTTTTATTAATACGGGGGATAGAAATTGAAATATTATACCCAAATAGTTGTTAATATTAAAAGTTTCACTTCGCAAATGTTCGACGGTAGCACTAGCATGTTTTTTTTCAATTAATATTGATGTAGGCACCGCCCTTAGCTCTAGTACACAACTTTTTTTTATTTTCTGCGGTTGGCAGCATTCATTTCTTTACAATTTCAATTCTTGACGTCCAAGTTCCACGTAGGAAAGAAAATGGGGAAAATTCGGAATTATTGTGTTTATAAAACTACAACGGGCTAAAAATAAATAACATAAACAAACCCATAAGGACACCAATAAGGATTGAGAGATTTTTTGAATTGTTGAAAAAAAAACCCATCTGATTGCCAGCAGTAAAAATACGAGCTGCGCCCTAAATTTTCGGCATACGTGTCAAGTAAAGGCGAATAACAATGGATTTCTCCTTCATCAGGCATACTGATGAAGACTTTGGCTTAAAAGAGGATTTGTTTGGAAACCGACTACCTAAAAGTGCACATGAAGTCATGGTATGTAAAATGGTCGATTTCAAAAACTAATCTTCGAATTAAAAACCCTATTGCTCAATAAGCATGACGCACCCGCACGTAATATGTATTTTGACTCACCATGTATAATAGGTTGAATTCATGCATGCAATATTAACGCAGTTTTGCGTAGTCGGCAGCAATTTCTATTACAATATAAAAATAATAGTTCCAAATCGTAGTTTATGTTTGTGTCTATCATAGACAATAAAATAACTATACAAATTAACAACTTATGACTGTAATAAATACGAGCATTGGTGGAGTTTTATTTCATCAATATGGGAAACAATTGCGTACCGCATCTTCTTCTAAATCGGGTTACCTTACGCTGTTTCATATCAATATATATATTTAGCTAACCAATGTTCACTTTGAATTCACACAATACACAGCTTCTCTTTGTTGTGGAGCTGAACCATGTGCAGACTTTAGGTTGACCCATATATCCATCCTGTACGATTTAAGGCCAAGCCCATTTCTTTATACACTATTTTTTAAATTAAAAAAGTCAATCACAAAGCTTTCTAAAAAATATATAGCAGTTTGTTTTGTCAACAAACGTGAAAATGATTGCATCAACTGCAATAATTCTACATGGACTTTTGACCAAGATATACCTCAATATTTTTTCTGATTATATAGGACGAAAATTGGTCATCGAGTACCGATGACATCCTGGATTCCATATTTCCGATGGATTTCCTAAACAATTTAAATGACCATGAAGGAGGGTTCGAGACTTATGGCGATTTTGCGGAACACATTAAAATGGAAGCCGAAGATTATGAAATAACTGCGCCTTCACTACCTGAGCCATTGTTATCACCAGCAAGCAACGTTATCTCCAGCAATTCGTCAGATAGTGGTCTTTCGTCGGATAACCTAGAAATGTTAGATGTTTGTTTTGTAAGTTTATGTGCGTATTACTCATATTCATGCTTTTTATTATGCCAGTGAGATGAGTCCACCATATGAGCCGTTAAGTCCAGCTTCTCCAGGTTCATCCATTAGCGAAAGAGACAGCAAAAGGACTCTAGTTGAAATAAAATCTTCAGAAATCATTCAACCAGCAACGAAAAGGATATGTAACACCGACCAAAAACCAAAAGTAATCGTTCAGAAGGTACCACAAGTGATGACTTTAACAAACATGTCCCAAACAACTGTAACTACTATGCAGCCACAAAAGAAACAATTTCATCATTATCGTCAACCCTCGCAACAGCAACTAGTTGCAAATAATAATATTCGTGGAAATGAAATAAAAATCGTAAAGCTATCACCTCAGATGTTTACTGCGTCGAATAATAAACCTGTAACTATACAAGTCAAGAATTCAAACAGTGGCGCCAGAATTCAAGCGAAACCTGGTACTCTATTCTTAAACAAAGCTAAACTAACGGAAAGTACGTATAAACTAATTCTTCTTGGATATCGTATACAAATGTTATTTTATTTCCAGTGAAGAAAATTGTTCGTGCACAGAACTCCAATCCAAGATCCATTCTCATACCAGTTTCACTTCAGGAAGTCAAAGATTTGAAAACATTTAAAATCGTTAACACTACAGCTGTTCGTTCAACGCCAGCCAAGATCAGCGAATCCGCTGAGCCCAATCATCAGATTCAGTTGAAAAACATAGGAAAACCGAAAATTTTTCAAGCCGTTGACATAAAAAGTGAAGGTAAGAAAGTAATGCATGTGCTATCGATGTTTGCTTTATTTATATTTGTACATAGTTGTACACCAAGGCCCCAGTTGCTCAACAGAGCTTTTGTTTTATTTGCCATTATTTTCATTTCGTGGACATTGTTAAGATCGAAAAGATAAATGACTCCCCACTTTCTTGTTCGTGCTTGTTGGACTGCGACTGCTTGTTCGTGTGCACAATTAACACAATGGGAACAACACATACCGTTAGAAGTTTTCTTAAACCTCCGATTTTTTGACGTCAGCATACAGGAAACAGCATTGGCTAGCACCTGAACGAATTTCTCTGTGACAGGCAACTGTCTAAGAAAACTCGAGCCACAATTTCAATATAAGATATATTTGTTGCCAGCATAGCAGTTCTATTTGCTATCAACGGGTTTCATATGGGTACCAATCTGCGACTGCCTCAAGCTGCTAGCAATAGCAACCACCACCAACAGTGTTCACTTGATCCAGGCGCTGGAAAAAATGAACTTCATAGAAAAGGGATAGTTTACTGCCATCTTTGATGGGAGATGGTATAATCTTGACATGCATGGCTAAGCTGGTGGAAAGGGAATGGCGGTGGGCCCGCTATGGTGTCTGGTCTTTGGGCACTATCTCACAACCACAATCAACCTAACACATAGGTGTGCTCAATGGGTTATGAAGTGCACCTTATAATGCGTGGCATTCGGTCGGGTGTTTACCATTGTGAAACGCCCCCAACTCTGACTAAGACCAAAAAGTCTATTCAACCCTAAATATAGAGAACTGTCTTGCAAAGAATTTTTTTTTTTTCAATTCCAGACACTGACGACGCCTTCATTGACCATTCTTCAGATTCGGAAAGCATTATAATTGAAGACGGCTACGACAATGAGGATGAGTATGTGCACGACCCGGAAGCGCCCTATCCGAAACTCATGCTCACTTCAGAGGAAAAGCGCCTGCTGAGTAAAGAAGGGATAACCTTACCAACACATTACCCGCTAACAAAGCACGAAGAGCGTGAACTCAAAAGAATACGTCGGAAGATTCGTAATAAAATCTCAGCTCAAGATTCTCGAAAGCGTAAAAAAGAATACGTCGATGGCCTGGAAGAACGAGTTAAGCAGTGCACTGAGGAAAATCAAACTCTTATGAAGAGAATAAAGCAGCTGCAGAATCAAAATCAAAACCTTGTGTCTCAAATGAAAAAGTTGCAAACACTTCTTGCAAAAGGCACCAACAAAACAACGCAGCCCACCACCTGCTTAATGGTTTTGCTTCTCAGCTTGGCCTTGGTTGCAGCTCCTAATTTGAAATTGGGCCAAAATCCAAAAGAAGGTGATCTCGAAGAGGCCGTTCAAGAAACGATTTTACAAAACCGTAGAAGCCTGTTGTTTAACAATAAAGATCAGAACTCTGATATTTTTGACGAGGAAGTCAACATGAGCGATATCGTTTCAGCTATTGAATTTAACAACGAACGCGAGGGCAACACTTGCGCATCAACCTCATTAGGAGAGCCAAAGTGCAAGCAAATGAAGCTGACCCACACAGATTTTGTGGATGAAGTGGATGATGATAATTGGTACTTGTCAAAGAAAGATCATATTAACACAAAAACAGAAAGTGCATTGGAATTTCTCCAAGAAAATATGGACCACATACAGACGAGCGGATTTAATATAGAAAAGGCAATTCAAGGCCCATCTGTAGAGGAACAAGGCGAACACACATGGCTAGATAAGGATATTCTTGAAATGGTATCACCAACTGTCAACGGCCTGTACGAACTGAATATGGACAAAATCACAGCGGGAACTTACGCGAGCTCACCAGACACAACAGTGGTAGATATGGCGCCTACGAAAATGTACGAACATCAAATAACAATCAAGCAAAACTCGTCAGAAATGAGGCAAATTAAGGAGTACTAGCCGTTCTTCAGAATGAAAACTATTTAGTAAAAACTATTTCCTTTCCATTAATATTAAATATATCGATATAATATGACTTGTTTTGTTTTCATTTCAAACTTTATTTTTAAAGTATGCTTGCATACGCATATAAATATATTCAAATTGTTTTTATATTCTCTAGTTTTCTGTGTCTATTTGTTTAGTGAAATATAGTATATGTATTATCATTAGTTATTCACTTATATTCAAATCTAATATTAAGTATTCACCAACAGATTTTTTTATATTATACATTCAGTTATTTGTGCAAGAAGTTTAAAACACTATGATAAGAAAAATGTAATCATAGAAATTTGGCAAGAGTAAAATATTCTATATTAAAAAATACTAAAGCTATAATCTGTATATTTGTTTACTTTAATGTATTGTAAATAAAAATATATGCACACAATGTAATACGTACTTGCGGCTTTTGTAAAACTGGAAACGCCGTTCTGAATTAACAGGGTTTTCTCAGATTGGTTTCTTTTTGCAAAATATTCATCCAGGTATGTATTTTTTCTGACACTGATGTGGTGCATGTACTCCAAAACAATTCACAACGCAATGGATTGCTAGTAAAATGTTTGGCATGCGCGAAGGTCGGTCTGGGAATCATAGAACAGATATTTGGTGATACCTAGGTAAATATATGTATATTATAGTCAAAAATAAAGTGCTCCTTCCATTTCGCTTTCTATTCGAAAGGGTGATCAACAATGGCACGTTTTTCGAACGTCAAATGTTAGTTTGAAACATCAAATTTACGAAATGGATAGTTTAACCACAGTTCAACGCGATAGGATTATTCTGTAGAAATAGTAATCCCTCAAGAGATGTGATTAGTTTCGTAAACGGGAAGATTATGGTGTTTAACCGACCTACTGGGGCCCTACTTGAAACTCGATTCTAAAGTGAAACTGTTCGAATTCGCAAAATCGCAACTCTGTAATTCTATAAGTAAGTTATGAAAGCGAAATTCGAACAGCTCTAGTACTGTCAACTTTTTTTTTGTTTTCTTGGTACAAAATTGGAATGTAAGTAAATAAATAAATTTTATAAATTAATAATTCATGAATATTTCATAAACATAGTAGGTAATATGTTTAATGTTTGTTTTTTTTTTTGTCCCAGGGAATCATCTAAAAGTCCAAACACAAAAGTGTCACAGTTTGAAAAGGTGCAATATATGACCTGGCATTCAGATTTGTCCAAGGGGTATTTGAAAACAGACTTTATAATGTTGGGAATAAAAGTTTGTTTTTTGCGAACACTTAGTTCTGTTGAAATATTGTTCAACAAGTACATAAATGCATCTTTCGAAATAGGGTAGTTTTTAACAAAGCTGAATAAAGTTACTTTAGTTTATTTTATTTTTAAATTAAAAATGCCTTTTAATAAATACTGAATATTAAAACTTTTTCTTGCGAAGCTCAATTATGTTAGATTTATCTCTAATCTGCCTTCGTTCAGCTTGTTGAATTTGTTCCGGATTTCCTTCAGACTCCAACCTAATTTGGACACAGTCCATGTTTGTTTATTATTATTTAATTGCTTCACGATCAATTTTTGATCAAACATAATGCGAGACTAATCGGCACGTACCAGTGTGGCTTCCGGCCCGACAGATCGACTATAGACCAAATGTTCACATTGAGGTAAATCCTGGGAAAGACCAATGAATTTCAAGTCGAGACTCACCACGTATTCACCGACTTCAAAGCCGCATATGATAGCATCCATCGTCAGGACTCCGTCAAAGCTGATCGCGCAAGCTGCAATTTGGAAGTAGTTCCTCTGAACTATGACAAACATGGACCGGATCTCGGCAAGGAGACGCACTTTCATGTGACTTCTTTCATCTCGTGTTAGAGCAGATAGTGCGCAGGGCAGGTGTCAACACGGAAGACACTATCTGCAACAGATACGTCCAGCTACTGGGGTATGCAGACATCATCGGTCGCTCCCAGCGTGCCGTGATTGGTTCTTTTACGGCGATTGAAGAACAGGCGAAATTTGTTGGCCTTGTAGTAAATGAGGACAAGCCTAAGTACATGCTATCAACAAACAAACAAGCATTTGTCCACCGACTAGGACAGAACGTCGCTATTGATAGCAACAATTTCGAGGTAGTTAAGGAGTTTATCTACCTCGGAGTAAACATGAACTCCACAAATGGCATCCTAATGGAGATCCGGTAAAGAATTACCCTAGGAAACTGCTGCTTTTGTCGGTTTGGGAAAACAATTGGGTTCAATACTCCTAACTCGAAGGACAAAATGTATGTTTATAGAACCCGTATCCTGCCAGTTCTGCTTTAGGGCGTGCTGGATGATAAGCAGGAAGGGAGAGCTGATACTGGGCTCCTTTGAAAGAAAAATTCTTCGGCCGATTTTTGGTCCTGTGTGCGAGGTATACGAATGAAAGAGAAGATACAGCCGCGAACTCTATGTTCTGTACCAAGATGCGGATGTAGTCCAAAACGCCAAAATGCGTCGTTACATTGGCTCGGCCACACCGAGCGAATGGACAATAATGCTCCAGCTAAGATGATCTTCGAATCTCAGCCGCCAGGTTCGAGACGACAAGGAAGACCGAACCTCGGTTTCAAAGACCAAGCCATCGCGGATGCCAGAGCGCTTGGTCTGGATAACTGAAAGCAGCGTGCCCGGGTCGCAGAGGATGGAAGGCCACAGTGTCTGAGGCGGAGACTCTTCACGGGTCGGGAGCCCGTTAAGTAAAAGTAAGTAGAATGTATTCGGTTATGTTAGAACCACTTTCCCCCCAGGTTTTGTATGAAATTGATATTTCGCTGGTGCGCTATAACATATCCGCCAATAAGGACGGGTATTAACGAAATCCTTTTTTTATTTGAAAGGCCTATCATGGGGATGTATGCATTTATGTATGGAATATATCATCGTTTAAATGGATGCGTGGCTTCTTTTCACGTGCACTCTGTCCGTAGACTTGGATATTCACATAATATGGGCGCTAAGTCATTGCGCATAGAAAAAAAGTAAGTTTACACTTTTCTAGAAGTAATAAAAGAAAACAAGAAATAGACATTGTTAATTTTACCACTTTATTCAACAAAATAAATGAAAGTATACTGTACAAATAGTGAAACCTAAATATTGACTTGGTCACTTACATAAAACATATGTATATAATAGTAATAATAAAAAAATAACGTTAATCATCTATTTTAAGAACTTATAGTGTTCCTTTTAAATTCTCCATTTTCTTTCCTTTGCTCTAGTTAAAACAGCAAATTAATATTTATACAAATGGAAGAATTTTAATGGATACCAAATTAAAGAGATTCACAAGTGTTACATACATATATTTAAATGTATATATTTTCAATTTCTGTATAAAAAAGAACAATTTCTTTTAAGGAGTATTAATTTTGCTTTGTTTTATTTCTGCGTCTTTTTTTTATGTGGCTTATTTAATTCTATCACTATTTCATGTTTAGTAAAATATTTATATCTTCCTTTAATTTAATCGTAAGCTTAGGGAGATATGAATATAAAAGGCGACTAAAATATTTTATGTTTTGCGATTCTTTTTTTTTTGATTTTCTTATTTTATATCTAATTAATGCTTTTTGAGAATATTGACGGGCATTTGTTACTATAGGTAGGATTTTGTTTTGCATCAAGTTCATCGACACTTTTCAATAATGTTTTCTTGTTCTTTTCTAATTTGTCATAAGGCAATCTAAAATAATATTTCAACGCATATTCATGCGCTTAAATCAAAATAAGATAATATTTTTCCAATTAAAAACCCTTTAAGCATCATCTGACGTAAATAATTCGTGAATCCAATAAAAACCGCTCTGAAAGCAGTTTATAAAACAAACAAATTTATTTTATAAATACAATGCGATTGGCTTTATGGCCATAGTCAATAATCTGAGAAACGCAAACAATTGACAAATGTTTGTTCGTCACAAACTCTTCTTGGAACCGGTCTAAAACAAAAACTCGACACAAAAATAATAAAATCGAAAAGCGGTTAAGGAAATTATTTTGCATACTAACCAATATTTGCTCTTGTTAGCTGGAATTTGTATGAATTATCGTTAGTAGGGCCTCGTTGAAGGAGGAAAAATAACGAATCGAGAACCTGAGTACAGTAGAAACCCTTGTGCTTCTGTCTTTCTTTTTCGGAATATGTATTTGTGAATATTTCTTTCTGGCAATCTATGGCATAAACGTTCCTCATTTGCAATATTTGCTATTTCCAAATGGCGCATAACAATCAAGAAGAAGTTTTAATTTTGGAACTGTTTTTGTGCAACTCGTTCATAACCTCATTGACAGCTCGTGACCAATCGTTTCGGCTCTGCGCAAGTTCCATCCATTATATAGAGTTATCTTACGGTTTTTGCAAAAACTGCATTGCGATATTGCTCAGGGATACGGTACAAGAAATAATAATACTTGTTCGTAAATCTTCAAAATTAACCGCGAAACATCAAAGTAACGAGTATTATAATATGTCGATACGAAATGCATAAAATGAATTTGATGTCGAAACATTTGAACAAAAAAAAAGAACCAAAGTGAAATTCCTAGTTCGTGCAAAATAGTTGTTGTGCAGCGGCAACTAACTGTGGTGAATTGAAATGAAAAAAAAAAAACATTTCGCCACGTTCTCTATAAAAAGTGTGCAGAACTGGTACGTATATACTTAACCGTAAATTGTTTTAATTTCAACAAGTTTATTTTACATTCAAAATGGCCACCATCTTTTTTTGGTTTACCTTTAAATTCCGCGTTTCTCAGCAAAATAAATGTTAAAATAGTTTGTAAAAAATACGACAAAAAATATGTATTGGTTTTTGGAAATCAATCAAATCTCGGACAAGACAAGACATCTAGCTGTACAGTTTTATATATTTTACATTTTTCGAAAACCCAGAATTTCTGCTAGTGGAAACTTAACTTAATGATGACAGGCATATCGTTAGATCATTACAAATGTCCAAAAAGGGGACGTAAAATGTTTGATGTATAATTTCACCTGCAAAACTAGCAACTTGTCATTGTTTACTATCAAGTGAAGTCCAGATACAACTCTTATAGTCAGAATGAATTTGTTCAAATGTTTCAAATTCAATCGACACTTGTTTGTTTCATTTTTGTATGCGTTTGAGAGTATCTCCTGCTAGAAAAAGTCAGCTGCAACAAGAGTTTTCATTTACGCAAGACGCGATTATACAAATCATAGATTTGTAAGGAAAAAAATCACTAAGCCATTACAATCGTGCAATTCATTCGACGACTTGCGTACGTTATCTATACATGTGTAACCTAAGGATTTTAAAATGGGAATGTTAATGACTACGCGAAAAAAAAAAACATAAATTCGTCTGGGTTCACCTCAGTAGGTCAACAATAACTGAAAAAATGAATAAAAACAAAAAAAAAAAAAAAAAAAACAGGGAAGGATATCATTTTGAACACGAAACGGAATATGTATTACCCCCATCGACCGCTAAAGTCACTATGTAATATTTGAAATGAGCTGCGACAGTAAGAGCAATTAAAAAGTTACTTCTCTTATTTTACATCCCATCTCTCGTAATTTCACCCCATTAAAAGTTCCACAGTGATTCGAAACGCGCTTTACGAATTTGTTGCGGATACAAGTTGCCCAGTTAATTTATATCCGATTAGAACAGATAATCCTACGATTGTCATTCTCAGATCGCACGTAAGGGTTTTAAACAAGATGCATTTTCAGTTTTAAGTCATATGTTACATTTGTAAGAAATTCTGTATGTAAGCGTGGTTTCGTTAAAACAGTGTTTTCAAGAAGTTATTTCAAACCTAATAAATCTTATATCAATCAGACCTAAAGTAAGTACAGTACAGTATTACCGATTTGTGTTTACAATTTAAAATAGTTTTCTTGGTTTTATACAAAAGTTGTACTGGGCACTTGGTTTTTATTTACTATTGTTTCTTATTCCTGCAAAGTTAAGATGTGTGAATTCAACACATGGACACGACCATGTCCGACAATTAAATACATTCGAAATGTTAGTAACTTACGGACTATTTTTGAGCAGTACTGAACTGCAGTGCGCATAGAATTTGTAAAACTAAATTTGTTAGCTCGTTGATTTGCATGTTCTTTGACTTCTCAAATTATTTTCCATCCGGTAAGACAACGCAACAATATATATTTGAAAGTAGTTAGCTTCGTTTATGCATTCAGCAAGTTATTATTTTTTTTAAGTGATGGTTATGAATAATTGTTTTGGAAGTAATTCTTTTCAATATTTTCTTTGTTTTGCCTTTTTTGCTTTTGATTTCAATAAAAAAAAAAAAAACAATGTCTTTTATTAGTGAATTAATAATTAACACATATAATTTTGTTTATATGCATCTATATAATATAATGTATATTTGTTTGGAAATATTTGTTATACATCAATATGTATAATATTATGATTTTATGTTTTCTTTTTTTTTTAATTTAAAATTTTATTTTTGTAATGAATCAATGCCTAAAATTATTTAATTATGTATATAATATATTTGAATATATATATATATTAAGAGATAAATTATAACATAGAACTTAGAACTTACACCATAATTGGTTCATCGTCCAAACTTTCCTGTTTCTTTTTTTTTCGAGCCGTTTTTATGTTACCGCCCTCTATAATACTTGCTACTTTATTGCTACTGGTATAATGTTTTGATAACGACGGTGACGCAGAGAGAGCCGTTCCTGCTACTACATTCGGTGATGATGATGATGATGCTGAAGACGATGGTATAGCCGAAATCAATTGAAATCCGTCGGCTATAGAAGGGCACTCAGATGTGTTCGGGAGTAAATGTGTTACGGTCGCATCGTAGCCGCTTGACATACTACGCACAGCCATTGGTTTACCCGATTGACTTGTTGAAGTGTAATTCATTCCACTCGGCCCCGCAGATTGGTGTGTCATGGAATAACTGAGATTCTGTTGACTTCCTGAACGTCGTGTTCCACTGCCTGTGAAACTATTGCTATTGGATGATGCTTTGGGAGTGGATGAATAGTTTTTTACCGACGGGTAGCTCACCGATGACACTTCATGATCTAATGAAACATGATGTCGTGGGCTTGGAATATAATCGATATTTTGATCTCGCAGATTATAGGTTAATACTAATGAATCGCTTGCGGAATCCGCGTCAAAATGCTGCTGCTGCTGTTGCTGTACGGGAAATGAATGCGGCTGTTGATCATGTTGTTGTGATTGCTTCTCGTCGAATAATTTTCGACTCGTGGTACTTTCACCACCCAAGCTTCCAAACGATGAATCAATGCTGTCTTTGAATTCTTTACATTCAGCTAATGAATGATTGTCCTTGTCTTTACCCGTGCTCAGATCATCTAAGCTTCCACCTTCTCCATCCAGATCTGTTGACAGCAAGTCGTCGTCAGATGTAGTTCTCACTAGATTTGGAAGTGCTGACGTCAGCAATGCTTTCTCTTTTCGAATCTCTTGAATGTGCCCCTCTAATATCATTTCTTCTGTTTCAGTCTCGATTTGTGATGACCGTTGGGTCAACTCCTCGGGGGCAAACACTTTCGAGCTACGTAAAGTACTTAACCTAGTTGTGGCGGTGTGTGCTGCAGTGTCCAAAGTATCTATATCAGCTAAAGTACTTTTGACATTTAACATCTTTTGCGTAATCAGTGTTTCTATGCATTTCGTTTGTCTACCAATATCGTTGAGACTATCTTGGGCAGGTACTAAACGATTTATTCTCAAGACGCATGGAGCAAAGACAATCGACAAGGAACTCGCTGACATCCGATTGTGTTTTTCTCTTTGTGCTACCAGAGCCAAATGGAAAATTAAACGCTCCAAGAGGAAATGATGTGCCGGCGGAAGTTTTTTGATCAAAGACAGCAGTGTCTGAACGCGTACATTTGTATCAGGTAAATCAGATGCACGAAGGAAATCATCGTATCGATCGAATGATAGTAATGGTTCTGGCATTTCGCGCAGAAAAGATTTAAGAACGTTTGCTAATACGTGTACATTATACGATTCGTAATCAATTTCCGAACCAATCGGTGTCTCCGACATCTTCTGTTTGAGCTCGCGAATTTTTGAATTGACGCCACTTTTGCGATATATGCCTTCAGTGTAGAGGGCCAACATTTCAATTTTCGTAATAAGTTGTTCGATTTGTATGGGGATTTTCGCCCCTTCAGCTAAGCATAAATTCGTTAATGGCACACCAAACAGTTTTGAATCGGTTATACTAGATTGTGACGATATACATCCACCGTGTGAGGAAGATATCTTGTTGCACGACGATGATTTTTGATAGCATTTCTTGTGGCAGGTTAAGCGACAATTTTGACAGACCTGGAAATAGAAATGTTTACTTATTATTTCTTTATTCCAAACAAACGAATACAGTTAATTTAGATATATTTTGTGAAAGAGTTTTCAGCTTAGAAGTGCTCAAGATCGGCACCAATAATCTGCCATCAGGGCAGACCACTTGGTTAAGACCGTTGGTTAACGTTGGCGCATAGTTTTTGGGTAATCAACTGTTATTTTTTTAAGGCCAATATGAATTACTTACCAAACCTCGTTCAATTGGCCACAAAAGAAAAAGCTGGCATATTTCGCAAGCTGTTGGTATATTAATTATAGTTAATTGGAAAGTATGTCCTAAAAAAGAAAAGAAAATATGTCAACGAAACAAATAAAATGTATGCAATTGTACTATAGTACCGTTATAACTAGTATGCTCTTCAACTTTTCTCTTCTTTTCCTTTTTCCTTTTTGCCTTTGGTTTTTCTGTTTCTCTAGAATTCATGAACTCATTCATGAAGCCGCGAAACGCATTCACACCCATTGTTAGGGGGAAATCATTCTGTTTGCCACAACATGTTTCCATGACCTGGCCAAAGTTATCAATTAAATCTCTATACTTAATATTTAACGAGTCAGAGTTTTGTTTGTGTGCCACACTGTACTGCGTCACTAGATTGTCCTTAAAAGCTCGCAATGCTTGTTTGAATACTCTGTCCACTTCTGATGATTTCTCTCCTTCGTTCTCATCCATTTTATAGATTTTTTGTGTGATAAAATCCTGCATCAAGTTTAGTTCCTTAGCGTCGCTTATGATTCTATCCGTGGAATCTGTATACTCTCTCGCTGAATACTTCGAATTTGGAGTCATCGTCTTATCATTGCCCTTTCGCATACGCTTTGATCGTTTGGCTTCGCAAATCAATGTCTTGACGCCACCATTTTGAATGCATTTCGTGTGTACGAGCACTTTGCAGTCCAAACAACGGTAACCTTCATTGACAAACGCGTCACTCTCTTGACAACTCGCGCATTTTTCTGCCTTACCAATACGCGCTGCTTTGCGGAATCTGTGCCCAGCGATATTGATTTGTGTCGAAGATTGATACATATCATTGCCTCGGTTCACCTCAAGCAGTGGTATTTTATTTGTGCTAGGATCCGAGTTACGGCGGCGGAGTCTCTCGGAAGGTTCGTCATATGATTTGGTGAACCGCGGTGCTATCACTTCAACTGAGCTTAAATCATCGCTCAAATTCGATTTGACTCGACGACTTTTTGGTTGTTTATTCAAGCGACTAGCCAGTGTATACTGTGCTTGATCTTCTGATATTGAGCCCAGGAGTGCTGCGGCTTTGCCTTTGGGCACCGAAGCCGTCGCAACATTAGCCGATGATGTAGTTTGTGCTGCTTTGCCGTCGTCAACTTTCATCTGTGAATAGGAACTTGCTTGATGAGGACTTGTATTTAATGGATAATTCGACTGATTATCAGGCACTACGTTTACGTTCTCATAATGCTTAGAATAATTGGAATTTATTTCAGTATCGACTGGGCTAATAGATTGTTGCGGATTTTGTGAATCGTTGGGGTGATACCTTCCATGGTGTTGTTGTCCTGCGATTATATCACTAACATTTTGTGAACTTCCTTCAGTTAGATTTGTTTGTGTTATAATACCGTGTTCATTTTTCGTTGGGACGTTGCTTTGCTGATTGTCCCTATGCAACCGATTATAGGCGACAACATCTTCGTATTCAACGTTGTAGAAGCCTAATGAGCCAGAATCGGTTCTACGAATCGGAGTCTTACTAACATCGTCCCTAGAACAAAGAGGAAAGAGAAGAAGTTAAGTTTGTTCAAGTTTAGTTTAGTATGATAAGTCATTAGAATGCTATCTGCAAACCGCAGATTTTGGTTAAAGTTAAACCCTTCTACTAGCAATAATCGCACGTCGCGTCGGTAGGACCTCATTGGTAGTAAATATCGCCTCTGGGCATGAAAGAATATAACGTCGGTATGACAGAAGGCTAACAAATAATCAATGCAATCGCCATTCACCAGTAACAAAAGTACCCCAAATGTGAGAACTAGAAGAAGAAGAGGCTAATCGCCCTGATTTTTTTTTTGTACTAATTGATATTTGTTTGGCTTTAAGACACTGCTGGCTGAGAAACAAATTGAGAAATACTGGGGTTGAGAACCCTTTTCGCAAGTGAAGCAATCCACTCCACTTGCACTGACTCACTTGACGCAATATAATTTTGACATTTCGTTCCGCAGCAGTTTCTTAAACGACGGGCGAATAGCCAGAGCATTTCCTTTACTTGGGATAGACTTGAGTCAGTCGTCGGGACGTTGAAGATTCCTATATAAAACTAAATAACTTACATACGTTTTACAATGGAATAGTATCAGATCCAATTAAGTAAATCTTTAAATTAAATTTAAATAACAAGCGATCATACCATTTGAACTTTTCTGTGCTCTTCTCAATAAGTCGACCACTTCCTCCATCATTGTTGGGATATAGCTGTTTGCCTTTGTCGGAACTTTCCGCGGTCGTTGGTCGAAAATGTAACTTAATGTCAAAATTTGCCTGATGCAAAGCGTAATCATTTCCCAATGGCAGTGGCATCGATCTATTATTATTGCCTGATAATATCATCAGGTTTCTTAACTGATTGCCAGCCTTCTGTAAAACTTCATTATTTTGAGATTCAAGAAGTGTCGCTTCCAAATTGTGTTGCAGTACTACTGGTATCGCTGTATCATCGAAGTTGCTGTCCAAACTGTGATGAGGTCTTTGAAAAGAACGTTTGACATCTTCTGATTTGTAGATTTCACTAAACGATCTTAAAATAAAATCAAATGCTTTTAATTTCAAATGAACCAAAGATGTTGGTTAGCTTACCTGTCAGTGCTGGGCAAACTTTGAGTACAACGTAGTCGACTTCTGTCCTTTTGTAAGCGCTGTAAGGATACAAGTTAAGTCTGAAGTTTGTAAAAATATTGTTGTATACCAACCATTTTGTGACTTCTGTAATGCAATCTGGCGAGTTTACCACGAGCATGTGCTTGCACTAATATAATGCCGAACCTGAGTTTGTGATACCAAGTTTTCTGTTTAAACATCTTCCAGTAGGATTGGATAACTATTGCCGCATTCCAGCGATGACGGTTCCGAGTGAGTTTATCTTGTGCCAATGTCATTCTCCAATAAGACTGTATCGTAATGGCTGCACTCTTGTAGAGTATAAACTTTTTCCGCTGAAGAATGCCACGGAACCATCTTTGAATCAAAACAATACTATCGATGATTTTTGTGTGCAATTTAATATCCAATCGCATTTTTTGTGACTCTCGCATATAAATCTTCGTTGCACCTGAAAATGAAAGTTCATAGTTTGATAAGCACACAATTAAAAATCAAACGAAACAGCCCAACAATCACTGTCATAGTCTGATGGCTTCGATTCCGGGCTACTATACTATTAAAATGAGCTTTGGGCTGTGTTCTCGTTCTCCAAAAATTACGAATTTTGATTTAACATAAAATATAACATTACCAACAAAAAACGTATCGTAATTAGAACATACCCAACTGATAATGTTGCTTATTTAAGTCCATAGTGCTAAGGAAATCCTTAACGTCTTTTTGTGAGCTAACCAGACCCTTTGGAAGCAGTATTCTATAAAGTTGAATAAACTCCTCGTATGTCAATCGAACGTTGTAGCCGGCTCTTCTTATACGAACAGTCTCCAACATTCCAGTGTATCGCAACTAAATAACACATAAAATAAATTGTCAAGACCCTTTCATGAACAAAATCGTTGATTTTTGCTTACTTGTCTTACAACCGTTGTTTCATCAAATTTGTTTGGTATTTTTTGTGCATTCGATTTGATGCACCGTATGAAAAATGGATTGGCCTTTAAAAAAAAGGATTACATTTTAATACATCCATATTAAGCAGCAACAACAGAATTTACCTGATTCAGAGTATCCATCAGAGCGGTAAGTGAATTTTGAAACTGAGCCGTCACTGTTAAAGGTTGCTTGCGAGTCTTTATTCCTGTTTGATTGAATAAATTTGTACCAGCCGTCATCATTTTAACTGTTTGAAGATTTTTAAGTCCCTTTTTTGGTCTCTCTCGCGGACGGAAGGATTTATTTTTCCTGTACAAAACGAAAAAATAAATAAGTATTGTTTATTAAAACCGCTCAAAAAACTAACGTTTTGTATGAATTTAAAAAGTAATGCAAGAATTATTATTAGCATTGTTTCAGTAAACACATAGCAAACACAATTCGAATTTTTATTTTTGAAAAGAAAGAGAACAACAAAAAAAAACAAACGTTGAAAACATCTTACTGAACAATTTGCGATGCTTTCGCCATAACTTCCTGACTGGAGCGCTCAAATCTTGAATAATTTTTCGAAAACAATTTATTCGAAGCGTTTTCATTGTCGCCAGCTTGACTGCTTTCGTACACAAGTTTACCATCAGGGAAATTTTTGTTATTAAATGCAATACTTGACCATGATCTTCTGGTGTTACGGCACGCATTAGTCGGCAGTTGATTTGGTGCGTTAGGTATCTCATTTTTAAGGTTACTTTTCTTACTACACAAAAACAAAATTAAAAAAAAAAATAGTAATAAATAACAAAAAAAAAAAAAAAATTTGCAAAAACATAATAGAGTAAAATTAACTTGAAGAACATAAAATAAAACTTGCAAACAACAACAGTAACAACACCATGCAATGTAAAAATGAGCAACAGCAATAAAATTAGTTTTGGACACTCAAAACTGCTAATTGTTTGACTTACGCAATTCTATTTATTGTTAGATTTACAGATGAAACTGTCACTAGATGGCTATATCAAAAATGTATAATGAGTACACAAAAAAAAAAAATAATTTCCAATTGATATGTAGTACTATTTTTTTTTTTGTTAATTTTGAAATGTGCGCATTGTAGTGTTAATATAATGAGAAAATAATACATAATTTAGGTTCGCATAGTTGTGTAAAAAATATTTAACTTGTATTTAATATCTTACAAGAATTTGGTTCAAGTCAAATGGAATAGGCGGAAACGAGGACCGCTGTAAATGGCTGAAATCATGGACGACGCCATTTTATCCGACCTACACTTCGAACCACCACTTTGTGTGAGTTGTGTTTTATAGTTGCTCTTTTAATGTTCTTGTTCAGATATAAAAAACTTTCCAATTCCAAAGAAATGTATGGAAACTAATATTGTGACGTATTTGCGGAGAATGCAAAACACTTGTGGCGGAAGCATTAACATAAATCAACGTCCTAAGCAACTTATGTTGTATTCGATTGGGCTTCTTCAGATTCGGTCTCAGATTTCAGATTTTGTGTGTCTAATGGAACATAAAAACCTCACTTGGTCTTTTTTGTGTTGATATTTGTGCGATTGGAATATGTGTAGCCTTCGACACTTTTCTAAGCGTTTTCCATTCACTGGTTAAATGAAAACATTCAAAATGCTCGCCCCAGATTGATTACGAAACATTTGTACATAAATAATTAACAAAAAATAGATCAACCCGATGCAATTCGTTTCTTTTCAGTTGAAATATTTCACGAAAATGTAAAAAAAAAAACTCCACTATTTGTCAAACTCAAACGTACTTGGTAAATCTGAAGCAAATCTGAGAAAAAATCCAGATTCGCAAAAGTGCTCTGAAATCTGAAAAAACATGTTTTTTTTTTGTACCATACGAACATAAAAAGTGGTCTGAGACCGCCCAATCGAATACCACATGACATAACCGTTCTTGCCGAAATGGAGAGTCCGTTCCGAAAGTAAATATATCACCTGCGTCAAAACAACATTTACATATATTCAAAAATATTCGATTTTTCGATGTTCGATGTTTTTTTGTGAATATTGTTGTATTTTGTTCTTCTCAGCAAACCACAAACCACAGTAGACGAATCTGCAAGTTGGGGCAAAAGCAATGTCATAATGTGAAATGGCTGCCATTTTGTTAGAAATTAAAAAAAATAAATTGGGTCCTGTTTTTACGGAAAGTTTATTTGAAAGTGTAAATTTGTTATCCGTCAAAGGACAGATACGCTCGTCCTTTATGCGCTCATATATCTTAAAAACTTTCCTGAGTTGTTGTGCACACGCCCGAAAATTTCCAACGTCGTGTGGGCGGTATTAAATAAAGGGGCGTGGCAAATCCCAAATAGAAAAAAAAATCAAAACTCTATTTGTCGGTACCAATTGCAATTGGAGCTAAAATGTTGTGAAATTTGGAACTTTAATGGGTATTGTGTGAAAATATCGAAAAGTGTGGACGGTATTGGAAAACGGAGGGAAAACAAAAAAGGTATTTGGGTTATGAGGCTGTTTTCAGTTTCATAGTAGGAGAAACACAATTACTGCTTAGCGGCGGTTTGGGGCAAAGGTATAGACCAAAACCCCGACTATCGTCGTTAATTGGGACCAGAAAAACACGACGCAAATCGAAATTACAATTATTAACCTTAATTATTATTATTATTATTTCCGTACACTTTTTTGGTATTTACTATGAAATGAGTAGAATGAAACTTATATGATTTGAACGGTACTGTGGCATAGATGTGCACAAACAAAAAATTGTGGATAAAAGTCGCCAATAAGACTGGTAAAATTAAGTTAAGAATTCTCCATACAAGGTGCTTATCCGTTAACTGAAAGCATTTTTGTGGCATCCAATTTGTCGCCGCAATGTTACCATAGTAACTGTTTCAAAAACAAGTCATCCATGATTAGAACCTGTTTTCGATAGAGCAAATCATTTAAGCCACCAAGTGACAAAGAACAGAAACAGAATCCCATACACTTGCAACAGAAACAGAATTAGGAACAGAACATATTTTTTCAGCAACAAAATGGCTGTTTGACGACAGAACGTAAACAAGTCTACATTGACTGTTTCTGTTGCTGCCAGCTTTTAAGGCACCAAGTGACAAAGAACAGAAACTGAAACAGAACAGAAAGTTTTTTCGTTCTGTAGTAAATTCTGGTTCTGTTTACGTTGCTCGCTCAGCTACACAAAACTGAAATAGAAACAGACCCATAAAAACATTTCGCTGTCGCAAAATATTGGGTGACGGTCATTATACATTATTTGGTGATTTCTCACGAAATTTATTATACTCTCCTCTTCGTTTTTTAAAAACTTTTCTTTTGTTATTCATACGTGGTCATCACAAAATAAAATAGTAGGATGCGAAACAAACAGCCAGATGACAGATGCAGAAAAATCCAAAAAAAAAACCTCTCCCCCACTATAAATTGGCATTTCTGTGCTGCCAGCAACAATCAATGTAGACTTGTTTACGTTCTGTCGTCAAAAAGACATTTTTCTGTCGCTAAATTCTGTTGCCGATTTTGTACGAAATCGGAGAAAATTCCGTTCCAAACGGATACCTCTATAGGGATGATTATCTGCGAAGTCTTTTTCGGTATAAATTATTTGAACATACAAAGATTCCGTACACTTTTTTAGTTCTAAGTTTAAAAAAAGGGAATAAAACCAATACTTATTTAATAATAAAGTATTAGAGTCCGTCCAAAAGGGGTTGAAACTTCCCTAGGTGTGCAGTAGCAATTCCCTGAAGTGGATATTTTCTCTTAGGCGCATTTTTGATCGAATTTGCACACCGAAAAAAGAATTAGTGAACAAATTACGGGAACACTTAGATTAACAAATTTCCAATAAATGCAGTGTTTCTTGGTGGGATAAAGTGGAGTAAAGGGTGTTTTTTTTAGAGGTATAGAACTTCAGGTTGGCAACACTATTTTAACTGACGGCCATTTTGTCAGCTGTCAAGTGATTTATTTTTAGTTTGGTTTGGCATTTCAACATGAATAGACTGACGCCTGAACAACGCCTCCAAATTTTGAAAATCATGGTTCTGTTCGAAATACGTATCGCGCATTACGTCCATTTTTTTTTTTACGGTCAACATAATGAAGCTCACTTTTGGTTGAATGGATACGTCAATAAACAAAACTGCCGTATTTGGATAGTGATGATAATCCCCAAATGTATGTTGAGACACCGTTACATCCACAAAAACTGACTGTTTGGTGTACTTTATGGGTTGGTGGAATAATTGGTCCGTACTTCTTTAAAAACGATGCTAGCCAGAACGATTCAGTCAATGGTGACCGCCATGATTACTGACTGACTTTTTCGTTCATCAATTGAACAACCATGATGTGCAGGTGCTCACAGAAGTTGATTAAAGGCTATCACTTTGAACGTAAAATAAGTAACACTTTTCATAGCTACGAGTAGAACTGGAATAGCTCCTTTTACAGATCTGGACAGTCATTCTGTTTTTAAGGATTTTGTTCACCCACTATAAATTTTATAAATAAGTCTTAGGACAAATCACTGAAAATGGCGGGGGTATGGCTTAGAGGTATGACTGGTTCTTCTATGGCCAGCTGTATGTGATTCGCTCCAGAGAAATACAAACTAATATAAAATTAAGCAAATAACAAATTTTGCAATTATGCCAAAAAAAAAAAACAACATTTAATCACTATTCCTTGAAATCAATAAGTTATATGGGTTTATTTATTTGTTTGAAACAAATGGGAGTGTTCAGGCGCAATGATTTTTATATTTTTTCGTAAACGTGTGTGGGTAGACTTCAGAGCTCGACATAAATAATTTTTTTTAAATTATATAAAAAAAAAATACAGAGTGGTATTTTCGGTGACTTTCCCTGATATTCCCTGACCAAATTTTCGTTCCCTGACTATATCTGAATTTCACTGACTTTCCAGTCCAGTGCCAACCAATAATTGGTTAAATTTAGTTATTTTATACTAAAACACTCAAGTGAAGTTGGCGGGTCTGCTAGTAAGTAGACATGCACATCAGTCATCGATTACTGCTTTGGCGGTAGGATTTTAGCCTCTTAACCGTTGCGATGGAGCTCGTTACAGTAGAGATGACAATCAAAACATTAAACTTTTCCGAAGGTAAATGAGGCGGAATTTGGGACATCGTCAGATTTCCTGCAAGCAGCTGGGCAACACAGGGTCCGTCATCTTTTATGTCGGTATGGGAACATTGAATGGCTTTGACATTTTATCAACCGACTTACTCGAGTAGATATGTTTTTGAAGCGTCTATTTAACGCCGATTTACCATGAATTGCTTCACAACGATACGACGCGCCCAAATAGTAACGCTGCATATTGAAAATAGTCGTTCAGTTGCGTGGCCGGCGTCTGCGTCAAATCCATCATTGGACATTTTTCTTCAGAGAGGGCGAAACAGTCGATGGGAATAGAAATCGGTGGATGTTGGCTCATAATATCGGCCCACAAATGTGTGAAAAAGTTCTGGACGGTTACTGGTTTCAACAAGACGGAGCGCAATTCCTCGCTGCACATCAAACAATGCAGTTTCGCAATAAAAATTGGCTGGACGTGTGCTATCTATCACTGACTGGCCACCCAGAACTCCAGATTTCACATTTTGTAAGGTTATTTGAAAAGACGCCAGCAAGCCTCCGACCGTTGACGAGATCAAGGCAAACATTCGTGCCGAAAACGTACTCGAAAAGTGAGGGAAAACGCAGCAAAATGGGCTTATTTTGCTTTGGTCAATGGAGGCGGCCACTTTTTGATGTTGTATTCAAAAACTTGTATATGTTACATATCCTAAGTTTGGTCGAAGCATCTAGGGGAACAAATTTGCAGATGATACAGTCAACTAGTCCGGATCCAGATGAGCAAAGATATTATTGCTTTCGTGGTAGTATTGCTGCCACACGCGCGCCGCTCGGATGAAGCTTATTGTTTCTCAACCTACTTTAGGTGAATGAAAGACAACCACTTTAGTGGTTGAAAGTCAAAAAGCCTGTCTTTGCAGCTATTCTTTGCGTTCCACGTCAATTCGAAGTCATAATAGGATGTGCATTTTTTTTAAAGCATCATAATATGTTACTCCAAAGAAAAGATTAGACTTTGATACTTCTTCGGAGCCTTTTTATGTTATACTGTGAAAAACATTGCGATTTTGAAAAGACTTCCTTCATGTAAGGACCTTAGACTGGAAAACGTTTTTCTTTAAAATGTGATTCCATACTAAAGTTAGGTACTTGTGATTTTTCATGTACTGCCTTACAATTTTAATACGCTCGTCTTTTCAATGTCCTGTGTACCTATATCGCGATTGAAAATTACTCGTATCACTTGTATTCGGATGCTTAAGACTTAAAAAGGTCAGGACCAAATCGGATGCTTCCTTCTGCGGGTTTGTTCGTAATTGCTACGTGAATTAAAAAGTAAAAGTAAAAAGAAAAGTCGGATATTTCTGAACAGGTGGCGCTGTAGGCGCACATTTCGTTCAGTTTAATTCAATTATCATATAAATAAAATTTGTGTAGTTCTGTTCGACTAAGATTGAATTTGACTGCATGTCTTTAAATGCAAAAATCTTAGAAACTGCTGAATATATTCTGATGCATAGAGGATATCCTATAGAGGATAAATAGGCCCACAATATCCACTTTGTTTTAACTCTATATCTTTACAAATTCCGGAAAAAATTGGACAAGAGTAATTAATTTTTTCGTTTCGTTTCGCTTTTTTCTTTGTCACGCTTTCCGTTCGAAAATACTGGGAGCATTTAAATATAGTAAACACCAGCTTATAGGGGACATCTGCGGCTACATTTTAGGATATCCATTAACTCGATAACTTAAAAGGTTTTTAAATAAATAGGCAAAATTTGAAACATTTCTACGATTTTCACCTGGGTGAGTGCATATGCACTTCATTCTCAAATCAAACACACCAACCGCGCAATATATTGACATCTCTTTTAACTTTATTTCATTCCTGTGGCGGAGAGGGAGACAGACAAGGGCAGTATGCTGTTTGGTTTGCTAATAAAGAAAAAACCATAAGAGAAATGTCAAACAGGTATAGCTATCAGTGATCCCAGATCGTGGGTAATTACCCATTTTTGGGCATTTTGCCTTTCAAAAAAAGCTAAAAGTACGCAGTAGGGAATTTTTTATCTCGGAACAAAAAAAAAAATGAAGTGCACGGATGGGTCGAACGAATCTTTCCTGTTAATCAAAAGTTTGGTTGGTTCTTTTCTTATTTTATTAAGTAGGTAGGTAAAGATCTGAGAACAAGCTATGGTTAAAGAGTTAAAAGCGTCTACAGTACTATTTTATAAGATCTTACACTTAACAAGATTTGTGAGTTTACAAGGCAAAGTGTAGCAGGATTTTCTGTTTTCTGATGTTTTTATTTTTGACTGGAATATATTAGTAACGCTGGTGTCTATAATTGGAAGTAGGGTACGTTAGACCGATATCATCATATAAATAAAATCATCATATAAATAAATCATATAAATAAAATTGGTGTAGTTCTGTTCGACTAATATTGAATTTGACTGCATGTCTTTAAATGCAAAAATCTTAGAAACTATTGAATATATTCTGATGCATTATTATCAGTCCTATAGAGGATAAATAGGCCCACAATATCCACTTTGTTTCAACTCTTTATCGCTATAAATTCCGGAAAAAATTTGACAAGAGTAATTTATTTTATCGTTTGGTTTCGCTTTTTTTTTGTCACGCTTTCCGTTCGAAAATACTGGGACTATTTAAATATAGTAAACACCAGCTTATGGAGGACATCTGCGGTTACATTTAAGGATATCCATGAATTCAATAACTTAAAAAGTTTTTAAATAAATAGGCAAAATTTGAAACATTTATACTATTTTCACCTGGGTGAGTGGATATGCATTTCATTCTCAAATCAAACACACTAATCGCGCAATATATTCACATCTCTTTTAACCTTATTTTATTCCTGTGGCGGAGAGGGAGACAGACAGAGGCAGTATGCTGTTTGGTTTGCTAAGAAAAAAAAACCCATAAAAGAAATGTCAAATATGTAGGAAAAATATGTTTACCTGTGTTTTGCTTACAAAAAAAAAAAAATTCTATGAAAGAAATATCAGATAGGTATAGCTTTCAGTGATACCAGATCGTGGGTAATTACCCATTTCGTTTTTTATAGAGTAGAGTTTTTAAATAGCGTTTTTAACAGCCCATGGCCTCAATGCTCATAAAATGGTATTAAAAGTTGGAGTTCGCATAACATAAGCAACATAATGCTTGACATGAGGCTTTAATTTTAACTGGGTGTGGTAAAGGAGATGCGGTGTTTATACCAAGAATACAAATAATTCACAGTAATTATTCATTTCAGTTTAAACCGATTCGATTGCCTCTTAATGTTTGTTTTGAAATGACAATCCATAAGTCACAGAATCAAACTTTAAGAAATGCGGGAGTTGATTTAAGCAAGAATTGCTTCAAGCACGGGCAGTTATATGTAAAGTGCTCCAGGGTAAGTAATGCAGCAAATATCACTATCTTAGTCGATAGAAACAAAACAGCCAAAAAAATTTGTCCCCAACAAGACAGCAAATTTCTTAATTTAGTTTCCATCAACTGTTCTGAAACCACATTTTACACGGGCGAAGCCGGGTGGGTACAGCTAGTCTTCTATAATATACATAGTTCGTTCTGGGTGAAACTTATGACGTTATAACTCGATAACCGCTGATTCTTTCCATTTCAAGATTCGTATTGCTATCTTTAGGCAGACTTAAAAGAAAAGAATCTTTTTAGACCCGATAGGTGACACTTTTGTCGATCTGCGAAACCACTCAACCGATTTTAATGACATTTTGTGGATGTGTATTGTTGGCTGCAACTTGAAAGATAGAATAATTTTGGACCCGATAGGTTGCGCTGTTGTCGATCTCCGAAACAACTCAACGGATTTCAATGAAATGTTGTGGATACACTGTTGGAGCCAACGATGATCGGTAGGTATACGAAAAAGGGTTGTGGCACCTCCCATTGAAAAAAAAAAAAAGAAATTCAAACGCTATTTCTAAAGTTGTATAGGTAATTAAAAATTATGTATTTATTATAAATGGACATTGTCCATTGCGAAGGGTGGATGGGGCTGACGTTCGTATGTGCACTTATAACTCGGGAACGGATCGTTCGATTTTTACGATTTTGAGCTTGGTGGATTCCTATTGGCCCAAGGAAGGACATGCTACGTTTTGCCGCGAATTGTCAAAGTTTATTCACAATCCACATCATTCAATTCGCGTTCCACAGACTAGCGAATAAAACATTCGTTCGAACTAAACCTCAAACTTGAAATATCATTGGCATTTTTTTTTTTTCGTACATATTTGTTGTGTTTTGGTCCGAATGGAAAATAAAAGAAATATGACTGAATCAACAGATAAGCATGTTTATGAAAGTAAAATATTCTCCTTTTTCTTTTCGTGTTCGGCTAAGCGGATGTACATGCATTAATTACTGTGTTTTTTCCACCACAAATAGGCCAACAATATTCTTTTTTTCCTTAATAGAATGCGGCTACCTCCCATTTTCGATTTTTTTTTATTCAAAAAATATAAAGACAAATGACAGCGACTGTCATTGGATTCCCGGGTATCGGCGACCAAATAAAATGTATCATGTGAATGGACTGTCAAAATTTGCGAATATTCGTTCGTTCGTAAGTATTTGGTCGCTCTCATGTGAATGGTCCTTAAGGGAATGAGATTAAGGATAGAAATTTGTATGGAGAGTCGCATTTTGAAGAAAATAGACTGGTTTGAAAAACGGGTAGTGTCACTTCCAATATAAAAATTTTCGGATTCTTTGGATGTTTCGGGTTTACTGCTACACAATTTGATATTGAAAGTCGGCTCAGTTCTAATTTTGTTGCGCAACCTCAATGCACCAAAACGTAACGGAACGCGTTTGATTTGATTGTGAAAATCTCAAATGAAATGCTATGCAAGCAACGATTTTGATGGGAAATTCAAAGGCAAACATTCTCATTCCGCGAATACCGCTTTTTCAGAAAGAATTGACATTCGTATTTAAGCATCAATTAAAAAGTCGCAATTACAATCACTACATTTTTGTGGCATCAATCTTGAATTCCCATGTTTCTTACAGGTCAATTGCATGTGATGTTCGGGAAAAAGCGGAAGGTGGTCGATACGTCAATCATTGCGGTTTGATTGAAACACATCGAAATTGCTATATTCAGTTAATTCTATGGTATTTAATATAACTTTTGAATAAAGAATTTGAATTGACCAAATTACTAAAGCAGCATGTGCATTGTGCACGCTCGGAATTATTATTTCCTTTACATTAACGAATTTTGCCGGATCAGCTTGTTTACTCATATTAATCTCCAGGTTTTTTGTTTGCCTGAGGTTTCTCCTATTCAAGTCAGACAGCTAGACTTAAGTGATAGAATCCCACGAAATCAGCGCCAAAGACCCGATAAAAAAACAAGAACTCTAACAGATTTGCAGGCCACAATGCAAACACGTAGAAGAGATCTATGTCTGAATTTGGACACAAATTAAAACGCGATGTACGAGTATAATGTCAGCCTTCTCTGGGCCTCGATTTATTCAACTAGTTTTGAAATAACTGAATCTCAACAGACTGTATGTAACATTTTATACAATATGTACAATGCGTAATGTTCACATCACAAATAAGACATGTACATTTAAAAATTATGTATGCTTTGTAGATGAACATATTTCACTCGTTTCATGCACAATCTGAAAAGTCACCGCTTCGCACACCAAATTGAGCTTTATGAGAAGCAACTGCAATCAACAAAACGCACAATAGGAAACCGCGTAAGATAAATATTGCATTAACAAACCAAATTGAGCTGGCTTTGACTGAGTAAACGAAAACGAAGAACTATGCAAAGTTTCCTCATTATAAGAAACCCAAACCACATGGTTGTACTTTAATAATTTCAACAAAATGCAATGTATCTTTTTGTATTTAAGCCTAAAACAAATTCTACTAAATGTGAATGACTACTATGCAATGGTGGGTTGCTTCTTGTATTAATATGTTATTCTTTGGAATTATGGGTACAATCTCTGGAATCAAACGAAAGTAAATATTTACGTACCTTAAAATTATGTCGTTCTGCTGGCGGTAACGATTTTTTCCACTGTACTTATTTAAAGCGTAATCCGTCCGTTCCTTTCTATGTTTACTGCCGGCATTTCGGAATGCAAAATAACTACGAAAGAATGCTCTGATGATGGCCCAGCGAAACACTGCGACTGGATCGGCTCCAACAAGTTCTCGTACAAACGCCATACTTGAATTCTTTAGTACACTCACTATGTCCTGCCGCATGAGATCCAAGTTCTTCTCCCTCATTTCAGTAACCTAACAAATATGCAAAACTTTTGTGTCGTGTATAGTTTTGCTAGAAAAAAAAATACATTACCTGATATTTAACTTTTCCTGCATAGTGCTTGATTATAAAAGCGTTCTCCTTGCGTTGCGGTTTTTCATAGAACTTATTTTCCTTATGAACACTGTTGAATTTTTGCAAAAGCGTCTCATTGGTTGCTCCAGGAAAACTAACATTCAAAATAAACAAATCATAACGTACAAGTGAAAAGAAAAAAAAAAAAAACATTTCGAAACATACTTGCACAGATCATCTAAAATGCACAAAAGTCCCGTTGGTTTCGACTCAAACAAATGTAGGCATCCTGAGTTGTCCATGAATTCTATATCACTCCATTTAATGTCTTCACGCTTGTATTCATTTTGCTCGTATTTGAAGACGTGCTGTGCAATAAATTTAAACTTTTAATTTGTCTGTATAATGTTCCAGGAAACAGTTTCTTACCAAATTGAAATAATACTGCAAATGTTCATTTGCATAGTTAATACAAAGCTGCTCGAAGCTATTCTGTGGACCAAAGTCTTCAAATCCAAAGATGTCAAGAACTCCGATTGAATGACCAGTGTGAGGGGTCTGATCTTTGTTAAGTAAGGCATGATTAACCTGTTAAGAGAAAGAGATTTGAGTTTGAACTTGATTTTTCTGATTTTTAAGTAGTTTTATTTCTGAAAGGTGCATATTAAGTTTTCATCACAGATTGTGTAGAATGGGTAACGGATTTCTAATTAAGCAAGTTAAAGAGCAGTATAACTTCATTTGACTCTCTTTTGGTTGGTCTAGGTATATCACATGACCAATTCTTTAGTTGACAATCTAGTTGAACAATCTAGTCAAAAAAATCCGCTTTCTATACTCAGTTTTCATTTCGAATTTCATCTCGCTGTAGCTTAATCAACAGAAACTACTGGGATATAAAAATCAAATCAGGGGAACATTGCACTGCCAATAAGGTTACGGAGTTGTAAGACTTTTCGTCAGTAATGCAATGCATCCGTATTTATATATTAACGTCTTAACAAATGGATGACATTAAAAGTGCCGGACAAAATCTAACTGTCGTTCTGCATCAAAAGCTGTTGTACTCGTTCGTGTCATAACGAACGTCAGAAATGGACTTATTCAGTGTTTTGGCAATGGGGGGTGTCAGCTACTTGATGATTTTCAAAACTGAGTAAAACAAAACTTTGGATAACCTATAATTTAAATAAAAACGATTCTGATTCATAATAGGTATCGGTTTTATTGCGTTTTGTAAAAAGAAAGTTATTTTGCCGCACCCTGTATAATCCACCAAGAAGTCATACAGAAGCCCTGACCTCGGTATTGACTCATTCAAATGTTCGTAATCGTGACCAAAATACAGCCAGTCGTACAAACTTTAGTAGTCGTTCAATCAGTCACACAAAACAGATGTTTTCTATAATAATTGAATGTTTCTTACTAGAAATTCTTTGTCCAACTTGCAGTTTTACACAATTTCTAAGTATTCGCTTTAAACTTACTTGCAAAACAATCCAATCGAATAACGCACCATAAAGACACTTAGCCAATGCATCTCTGGCAGCAATAGCTTCCGGTAGCTTATATTGCATTATTAACGTTTCTCCACTGGCCTTCACCCGTTTTGACGTCATCGCCGCCAACAAGGTATCTTGTTTAACTTTTAACAATTCAGAAATAATGGCTACAACATCCAAATTTCGAACTTGTACACTTTCGTCGTGATGGTATGTTGATTTTTTTGGGAAAAACTCCACGTTACCCAATAATAATACCGCCGACAAAACATTGAAAAGTCGACGTTGTTTTTCAGATGAAAATCCAACCATTTCCATACTTTGCTTGAGACGAGAAAACTCATATTTCTCATTGCAGTTTTCTAATGTAAGATTTTTCGAGTTTAAATAATTATATTTATCCGCTGGAAGAAGATACAGTGATTCGCGTTCTGCTTCCGTGGCACCTGAAAGCAAGTAGTAGAAGACATGGTAGTTTCTCTCGTACGGGCCCTGAAAATTGGAAACTAAATTATATACGTTCTGAATTCATACAAATGAAATAAATAAATCATACCTGTGAGACTATTCTACTTTTTTCTAATAAATACTTTTGGACTATCGCTCCTTGAACCATTCCATTCTCTCTGTAATTAACCTTTAAGAAAACAAAATAAAAATATTTTCCAGTTCTTGTATATACAAATAAATTCAATGTGCAGTTCCGCGTACTTGAATAAATTTTCCAAATCTACTGGAATTATTATTGTGGGCAGTTTTGGCGTTGCCAAAAGCTTCTAGAACTGGTCCAGCACTTAAAATAGTTTGTTCCACACCAGATCCATGCGATCCTTTTTGAGACAGAGCAGTAAGATGATGCAGAAGAAAATTTGTGCTCTCTGTTTTTCCTGATCCACTTTCGCCACTTATAACAATGCACTACGGACAAGGAATTATTGTTAGCATAATGAATAAATTTATTGAGTGATTTAGTACTCGGCACTCACTTGGTTTCTATTCTCTTTAAGCATTGAATAGTACGCATTGTCAGCGATTGCAAATATATGTGGCGGAAGAATTGGGCCTATTCTTTGATTTTGATACAGTCTTACATATTTCGGATTATAAATAGGATAGAATTTGAACGGATTAACGGCGATGAGTATACTGCCGACATAGGTATAAATGTATCCAGCTTCGAAACGTTGCCGCAAGTTTTCCAACAGAGTTGATTCATTTAAGTCTGTAAAACAAAAAGTAAGACAATAACATTTGAGGATGCATTTTATTAAATATGTTCATGCATAAAGACTATACACATCCGCCTAAAAGAAAGAGTTATTTATGACAGTTAAGTCTCGAATACAGAAATAAAAATAAATAAATGACAGACCATTTCAGTACTCAAATACTTTTTGTTTCTATGTAAAATCGACTTAGTTCCGATAACCTTTTACGGATGTGCCGGTTGGCCCCTAGTTGAATTCGTTCTTGGATATATGTGAACTTAGAGCCTCTGTAATGGACACGAATGCTCCGTCCCGGAAGATCTATAAATCCACTCCCGAAGCAGAGTACAGGAAGACAGTGACTCAAGTGGCGCACGCAAGTGGAAGGGGACCTTAACCAACTTAGCGTGCGAAACAGGACACAGCTGAGGGGAGATCGTGCTGGCTGTATACGCTTGTTGATTGAGGCCCAGGTCCACCCCGGACTGTGGCGCCACCCAAAGTTTAAAAGTACTAGCCTTTGTAAATAAATGCAAACTAGAAGTATGCAAGACAAGGCATAGGTCCGGTAAAAGTTACCTCATTGGCAAGCTATTGCAAACATTCACAATGGGCCAATAAAAGGTATTGGATTCACTAGGGCGAATTTTGAGCTCCTTGAACGTCGCAAACCTCTCGCTCAAGACAAAATGGCTCCCAAATTTAGACTCGCACCCCCGCGAAAGCGCTCTACTAAAATAAACAAAATTCTGCCCGCACTCTAAAGCCCTTTGGTATTAGAATTATAATAAGAAAGAATTATAGGAAAAACTTTTTACTTCAACTGCCTGCAAATGAGCAAGGATACTCTTTCAACGAACAATTCTTCGTCTTATCAATAATCATGCCTACTTTGACGATGCACGATATCGAAGAGTCAAGCAATAACCTCACGAAAACAGCGCACACACTCCCCCCGCTGAGTTGGCTGAGGTCATGAAAAACGTATAAACACCGATGTTCCAGCCTTAAGTCTTTGATCTATCATTTATGATAATATTTTTTTTCTTTGCGCTAAACAACAACTTAAACATACCTGGCAATTGGCACAAATCGGGATACTCTCTATTTTCTGGTTGCAAAAGGAAAGGTATAAAATCTCGAAAGATTTGTGAGTCAAGTCCATAGCTATCTAACCAGGTGATGTCGCTTTGTGATTCTCTTAAGTAAAATCTAAAAACGAAAGACAGATTATTTTTTCGGTCTTCTTAAAAGTGCCAACACTTACCTATGGAAATCTCTATCCGAATGCATCGGCCATAACAGCATCACAGACACGGGTTTTTCTTCCGGAGCCAATCGTCTCTCTTTGCACTCGCCGGCAACTTCAGCCAATTCATAGTTACTTCCCAGCAGACCCAGCCGTTCAACAATGCAAGATACAATTTCTTCCGCTGTCGTTTGCTTAGAAGCCTCGACACTGAGAGCTTCATAGTGAAGTGAGAGTGCGCCCACATAAACCTACAAAATAAATAAAAATTGGTTAAAAAAAAGAATACATTTAGACCATAAGAATTGAATATTTAAACAAAAAATGAACTGCACTAGCAAATATGATAGAGTGAATATAAATGCACGATAAATCAACTGTATTATTGTCTGTAACAAAAATAAAATAAAATAGTAAGCCCAAAAGACAGTAAAACAACAGCAAAGTGGACACAAGTCCTTAGATTTGTGGTGTCTCAACTTCTAATGGTTGGTCTTGATTACATTACGGCAGAATGGCCATTTAATTGAGAAGGATCGTTTTTGGTCAACTGAGCATGGAACTAACTTCAAACATACCGTATCAATTTTCATTACAAATTTACCCGTTGTGACTAAATTTGCTTTACTTTTAATTGCGCTACAGTCCGAGCGGACCTGGACCTAAAAAAACATGCAGCTGACTGCAGTTGCGCACACGATGTTGGTTAGTTATAAGGTCGCCTTTCAACTATAGAAGCGCCAAGGTAGGGTCGTCCTCTATCGCGTTGTCGCACTGGAGTAAAGTTGAAGATCTTTTGCTATATGTGCCCCAACGTTTTACACGAATAATATCAACTATGGGTTTATTAATTTGTACAGCGTACGGTTCTTAATTGTACCTTTTATTCCAAACTCCTGCATTCCAAACTGCACCAAATATAACACGAATGACTTTTCCCTCGACGCAACTGAGGTCCATTTGACATATACCAGGACGCGAATGATAAAAGTCTTATACAATGTCTACCTAGTTGCCTTCCAAGCCCGTAGAAACAGCGATTGCTATGAGTTTACTGCCTCCACTTGCGTACTCCTAGTCAGTAAATGTCTCCTTCTAGTTGTGCTCGTCACAAAAGGTCCTTCAATAAGTCCGTAAGATAAGTAAGAAAAAAAAGCAAAATTTTGACAAAACTCGATTGTATTATTCAATATAGTTGTCTTTGAGGGCGATACAACGACTATAGCGATTTTCTAACTTTTCGATACCACTTTTATAGTACGATTTCTCTTTCTCGTCAAAATAGGCCTCAGTTTCAGCAATTACTTCATCATTGGACTTAAATTTATTTCCAGCAAGCATTCTGGTGTGTAATAGTGAAGCCATGTTTCATCCATTGTCACATGTCGACGATAGAATTCGATTTTATTGCGGTTTAACAGCGCCAAAAACTCTGAAGCATCAATTCGTTGTTGTTTTTGGTCGACTGTGAGCTCACGCGGCACCCACTTTGCACAGAGCTTTCGCATACCCAAATGTTCGTGTAAGATGGTATATATATATTTCGAGAGATAATCGAATCAGACCACCATTGTCGGGTCTCTTTTCGTCTCTCTACCACTGTAAATCTTACTCAGAGAGACTCTCTGGATTTCTCCACAGTTCTTCTCTGGGCTCAATTCCTAGTGTTAACGCTAGCATCTGTTTATGGGAGATCCGTTTCATCGACTGGGTCTCGACCCATTGATGTCCCAAGATCCTCATTCTTCTGCCAGCCAATGCCGGGCATTGACACAGTATATGTGCCGCTGTCTCAGATTCCTCCAGGCATAGTCTACAAGTATCATCCTCTATAAGGCCCATTTTCCTTAAGTGATACCTGAAATTACCATGTCCTGTAGACAAAGCCACCACCCATTTCAATGTTCCTCGACTCATGCTTAGAACTCTTCTTTGAGTGGAGCAGGTCGGCCACTTTATTGCCATTTTAGCTTGTCTACATTGTTCCACGGTTGACCACCTTCTCAGGTGTTCTGCCGTGATCCATTTGTGGACAAGCTGTTCAACCATTCTTCTGCCAATTGAAGAGAATGGTTCTGGTCCCAGCAACTTTTCAGTTGACCCCTGTTTTGCAAGGGAGTCCGCCTTTTCATTGCCTTCGATCCCTATGTGTCCTCGTACCCAAGTCAGTGTTACTTCATTTTTAGATGAACACTTATTGAGTTTAAGTACGCATTCCAGTGCCAGTGATGTTGTGATGTTTGTTTGTTCCATGCATCTGATCACCGCCTGATTGTCCAGTGCTATGAGGATATTTCTTCCTTCCACCTGACACTCAAGCAAGTAGTCCAACGCATAAAGCAAGGCAATCATCTCAGCCTGGTATACTGAAGTGTATTTCCCGAGGCTAATGTGACGGGCAAGTTCCAGCTCTTCTGAATAGATACCGGCCCCCGCCCCGCCATCCATCATGGATCCATCCGTGAAAATCACTATTTCACCATTTCTTTTTTCTGGAAGTAATCCGTTCTCAATACGAGTTTTGTGATTTCTTTCCATAATACGCACCCTTGTTATTCGATCCATAGGCATGTTTAGCTCCCTAATCTCGTCTTTAACAAGTTCCAGGATCTTCCTATGTCCATAGATCGTACCACGATGGTGCCATTTCGCATCTCGAAGCAAGCGAAGTGCCGTTTGGGCCGCTGTTTTCTTAATAAATAAGTCTAGCGGTAATATCCCCATGATGACTTCCAATGCGCATGTTGGGGTTGTACGTATTGCACCTGTAATTTCCATACATGCTAAACGCTGAACCCTATCCAGGTGCTTCCTCACATGTAAAAAAATGGTAAAGACACTACCATCTGATATCTTTACAAGTTGCGATCGTTCATAACCAAATTGTGGATTTTTTTTATGTTTTCTGGAATAACAGCCTCATTTGGGTGTCCACTGCGTTAAATTCAGCAATCCACTTCTCTACTATTTGCCTCGATGGAGCAGAGTCCGGATAATGTTTATCAAGCCATTGTTTGGTTTCCACTGAATTTTTTTTCATCAAAAAGCAATGCTTTACCAAAACTCGAAAATGACATTGCTGTCAAATTTATACATTGATCTTTTGAAGGCTAGTACTTAAGAGAAATCATATGGAAAAACGCCATCTATGTGTCATCCTATGGACTTTTTGAATGACGTAATAACATGAGTTCTTCTGCGTTATCGCTCCGGGTTACACTCAAAGGCTCTCCGATTGGTTCTTTTACTTCTTACCGCCCTCTCGCTTTATGTGTCGTAGCCAGTTGGATCACTGATGCACAATTTCTTGACCATGTCGTCGTTGAATCCGCTCTTTCAAAGCCAATCATCGCAAACAGGGCCGATAATAAATGAAGAATCTTCCCGCTACCAACGTCGATGCTTTAAAAAGCTAGGCAGGTGAACCGTCAGGCAATGCAGCATTAATTTTTTTAAGCATCGATAATGCTACTCGTATCCTTACTTTGTTTTCATATCTTGGTCTCTTGGCCAATGAAGGAGCGGAGATTCCACTTAATACAACAATCTAGGGAATAAGACTACCTATGGCCGTGGCTAGAAGGATTGCCTTTGAAAAAAAACCTTCAATAAAGCAGCCATAAGATGGTCACAACTAGAAGCCAGAAGGGCACAGGGTTGCCAAGACACTTTGGCCCGTTTTAAATCCAACAAAGTCCGAAGAACTATTCAATCTCAGTAAAGAAAGTTAAGATTAATGATAGGAATACTCTCTCGGCCTTGCCTTCTAAGGAAGCATGCAATGAGACTACATGAGACTAGGCCAAGCTAATACCGATAAATGTAGGTACTGTGAGGACATATGCAAGTAGCAGAAGACATCACTGATCTTCCTTGTGAATGTCAAGTAATTGCTCAGAATCCTCCAACAATATCAAGACCAAATTAAGTGGGGAAATTGAATGTTTGGGCGATTTGGTTCATGTTTAAACCGTAATGGCTCCCTGGGGATGGCGATGGGCCCGGCCTTCTATGGTACGAGTTGTAGAGGTTTCTGTATGGGGTTTATCGTCCCGACACGTTGCCTTTGTTTTGGTTAAAATTTCCGACATAGATTATTTCTGGAGCATCATCTCTCAATTTTATTGAACGGAAAGTAACCGTGTCCTTTTTGTTTCTTCCTGGGAAGCCGGTGTTTCTTCCACATCTCTCTGAGAGTTTGAGCCCTTGGAAATTTAAAAAAAAAAACTACCATTCTATTCCAAATCATAAAGGTTTGGTCCAAATTATGGTCCACCTGGTGATTCATTCTGTCGCCCACAAAATGTGTACCAACTATTTCACTGCTGTCAGGCAGTAAACCGAAATAAAAAGAGCTCGCATCGCAAAAGTTGCTGTCAGTTCGTCCAACCGCTGTGCAATCTCGCCTTTGCATGAGCACCTAATGAATCATTTTTCTCATCATCTTGATTTGCATATTAACCGGATAAAGTTAGTGCAAGAATTGAAGATATTCGAAGATTGCCATGGATATGATTTTGTTGAGAATGTATATTAAACAGAAATAACAATAATTAACAATCATTGTGTATAAAGCCGTAAGGTTATAATTGACATTAGTCAATAAAAGTTAGCACTCCATTTTACATAAACAAAATGTATAAAGCCCGCAATTATAACGTGGTACAGAAAATTACTGTTTGAGGTTAGGATACACTTTTTAAAAAACCCAACGACGAAAATTTTTCCAAAAAATTAAATACAAACCACAAATCTTAAAAATAAGACAATTCGGTTCCAACAAGACGGCTCCATATGCCATACGGCGACCACAAACACCGTTTAACTACTCAAACATATTTTTTTTGAAAAGATAGCTCCCAAAAATCGTGCAAGGTTCACGCTAAATAACCAAAAACAATTGCTACAGTAAACCCCTATTCATATTAGAGCGAGAACGAACGAACTGTTAAAACACGAACAAACCACTTTTGATGCACAATTAGAAACAGAAATTTTGACATATTTAAGAAAACAATTTTAAAAAAGTATTTAAAAGCCGAAATTTCGAATTTCAAACTTTATGCCGCAAACAACAACACTCTTGCCACTCTTTTCTTTCAATATAAATCTTATGGAAGCTGTAGCATTCATCTCTATGTTATTAGGTACGAGTAAAATTGATAGCACCCTATGGCTATAAGATAAATATTATTCTATCTAATATTTTGGCGGATGATTTTTGGAAGATATTTCTTATTTATACAAACAAATGAAGCTGTAACCATATTGAAATGGATTGTATAAAACTGCGCAGCCTATTGTACTACACAAGAACTGGCGTAAACTCGAAACGAAATATGCGTGCGGTGGAACTAAATGGAAATGTACTTACATTTACGATTGATTCATGCATTTCGTTTCGTATTAATAGATGACCGTTACACTGTGGGACACGGTTTTTCCAGTAGGAAAGTTTTAAATATGTATGATGCCAGGTAAAGAAACAGGTGGTCTAACTTTTTTTTTGCACCACTGTTTTCGTGCTAATTTTTGGGGTAAACCCAAATCAAGCGAGAGTCGTTGCTGTCCTTTCCATTCCAGTAACTAACAAAACACGACCTGGCTATCGGCCAATAAATTCTTCCCAATAAATAGTCTCAGTTGAAAATCTTACAGCTTGCGGCAAGAAGAAAAGTTAAGGACCCCGGAAAGAATGGCAATAAACCAAAAATACCTGGTAGCAATAAGGTAGGTCTTCTCCCTTCTAATCCGTAGTTGGCGGCATTGCTAAATTGGCGCAAGTGGTCGCTTGGTCAGTTAAGAACGAAATGGAATGTTATGTAATTTTTCCAGACCTGTTGATGGTTTCGGGCTGTAGCTCACGGATTGCTTGGATGATATTGGCGTTAAGTGCTTGATTCGTTTCCGGATTGTTGGCATAACATCGGTCCTTCACGGTTCCCCACAAAAAAAAGTCACAAGGGGTCAAATCGCAGCTCCTAGGCGGCCAATTGACATCGCAAAGGCGGTTGATAGCACGATTTGGGAATTTGTTGCGCAAAACGGGGACCATGAATGTTTTCCACAAGTATACCAGTCTCACGAAGATTTTGCACAAACTTGCGTCCAGCAGGCGCGGTGGGTGCTTCATTTCGGCCAAAACTTCTTTTCAAGAAACGCACTGTTTGGGCTACACTGCACTCACTTTGGAAATAAGTTTTCAATATTTCCCCAACGTTGTTCAAGCGTAAAGCGACTCATTTCTTTCCGCGGAGGTATGGAACTGACTATCTGTCAAGTTTTCGAGCGGAAAACAGCTGTCAGTGTCAAAATAACCTATGATTGCAAAATAAACCACTAAACTTTACATATTTACATTAGCTTTTATTGAACTTATGTTATATACAATTTCACTTAAGGCTAGGTATCAAATACAAATACATATTAGGTATGTCTTTCGAAGTGAATTTTATACGACAAATTGACTGTCAGAATTCAACCATTCAATAGCAATCACTTTTTTGTAGCTGCAGTGGATTGGTGCTTAGTGTTTTGGACCACTAAGAGAGGAGTCTCAGGTTCGATCCACGAAAAGACACAAATCTAGTAAGCTTAGTCTACTTACAACAGATAACAAACCAGCATATTCCCCCAGAAGTCAATTTTACAAAACTCTTGGACAAGTGGCAAGTGACAACAAAAATAAATAGTTGGCGCAACAGGTCTGTAGGGACCCTAGGCCTAGCTTCTCACAACCATTCGTTTGTGTGAGTTTTTAATTTTTGGGACGAATGGAAGGGATCTACAATTTTATTCCGGGTCCAAACGGCTAATTGAGAAGCTCCTTCATGACAAGTTATACTCTCGGATGTTTGTCAGACGTTCGCGAGAGGTGGCGCAGCGGAAAAAAACCATAAGTTGGAATTTGGGTTTTTTTCGGGATTCGAACCTGGGACCCCGCGCTTAGTAGTCCAACACACTAACCACTAAGCCACTGCGCCTACGCAAGTGACAACAAAGCATACGTAAATTCATCTCAAACATGTCAATACAGAGCGTATTATAGGAAATTACAGGGGCCATATCACGTAACTTTTGAGACGACTATCGCGGAACGATAGACCTCCAAAACTACAAGCTGCTCTCCCGAATTATTCATGAAGTCACGCACATATGCTCATTTCTTTTCTAGGATATGTGAGTTCATGAATTGGACTTTAACGAAAGAATTCGCTATTCCGAAATGTGTATAGCACTATTTTTTTTATTATTTTAATCGAAGCCTTAACAAAAACCAAACCAATTCAATACGAAACATAAAACAATTGAACAGCGCGATGCCCATAAAAGCAAAAGGAATGCTTTTTTTAAGTCACACGTATTCACAGACAGGGATTGAGATTTATTTATTTCATGTTTACAACAATGTAAACAAATGAGTTTTTGGGAGGATAGCCGTACGAGAGATATCCATCTCTTTTAATCATTCATCTCTGGCCGGAAGTACGAGTTTAAGAGCTTCATTTAGTTCATTATTCACAAATGTATTAAAAACTGAACATAACTCATTTCGATGATCAAAACTTCAAATACGATATAGACGATCATCGACTTACGTGATCTGTATACCCAACCGGCAGAAATGGGAAACACTCGAATCGAAATACGCACAGACGGGTAAACAAGCGACGGTGTAAGAGATGCGAATTTATCATTTCAATTCTCCCTAAACCTGCCTTTTAGAGTTAAGACTACCAAATAAGTGTAGTGTTTTTCAATAAAAACTTATGGCTGTTCGCGAAGACGCTGAACTGCTTAAGGTGAAGCCGTTGAACTAGCCAGGGACGAAGGTGGATCCTAAAAGTGAGCCACATACATACACCATGAATTCATACATGATATAAAAAAAAAACCTGATCTTTAAACTTGTAACCATTCGAAACATGGACAATGGCCACTGATAAGACGGAACCAGCATTGCTAGACGTTCAAAATATTTCCCTCTAGATCTGAAACCCCCCCAGATTTGGCCATTTTTTTTCCAAAAAGAACCACAACTTTTTGTTATTAGTTTTTTAACACGTTTTATGTACCACCTAAAAAGTAAGAGTCTCGAATTTGAAACTCGAAAATGTAAGTTTAATTTTCCGAATGTAAAAGTGTGCGGAAAATTAAATACAACGTATGTTACATTTGTAAACCATCTTGTTAGAATTTACACAGCCCTTACGCAACTTTGATGAAATGGATGTTTATACAATTTTCAGTTGGGGTTGGTGCTTAAATCTGGAAAAATTTTTGAGAGCCTATTACAAAAAAAAATAGAACTATCCTAACCGAAAATAGCATCGGTTTTTTTTTTTTTTAAAGACATGTTTTCTAAACAAAAATAGTCCAAAGATATTAGAACAAATAATATTCACTGGCAAATGTAGCTTTGGAGTATTATTTAACAGCATTTTGTATCCTAACCGAAAATAGCATCCGTTTTTTTTTTTTTTAAAGACATGTTTTCTAAACAAAAATAGTCCAAAGATATTAGAACAAATAATATTCACTGGCAAATGTAGCTTTGGAGTATTATTTAACAGCATTTTGTAAAAAAAATGTTGACGTGGCAGCCTGGTCAATTATAAGTCCTTGGAATGAAATGGGTGTGAAGAAGAGAAGGGATTGAGGATGAGATGGGAATTGGGGCATTGAATTGGATATAATGCGTGTTTTTTGAGCTTCGATCTCAGCAAAGCAAAGTAAAGCAGGATTTTCAGCATGCGATTACAACAACTACAACTGAGTCTCGAAGTGTCCAGTAGTGCGTAGTTGTTGTAATTGCATGATAAAAATACTATTTTACTTTGCTTTGCTGAGTTCGAAGCTCAAAAAAACACGCCTGTAGTCGAAGCGAAAGGTGTTCGGCAAATAAATTGAAATATTATAAATTATCGAAAAGTTTTATTTAACAGCATTTTAAAATAACACGTCATGCTTAATTGTGAACCATTTGGTTGTTGACAGAACAGAACGACGAATCTTTTATTTTATGCATTTTGAGCGGTTTTTGTGATCAGCTGATCCAAGTACCAGGAACTAGGTACAAAAAGCAATTTTTGTCTAAGCTAGAAACCTAATTTGTTCATTTGTAACAGTTGTATCAGATGGACAGTTAAAGCAATCCTTGCATAAATCCTTTTTATTAGTAGCCGTTCGTTTGGTGCTTTTTGTTTGGCAGTCTGTCTGACTCTATATGGAGTGTAAAACGAAGAAGAAGAAGTGTAATATCAATTCTATTGGACGCATTGGAAGGTCTGGAAATATGTGTATTAGAGGCGCCCTTAGGTTCATCCACACTTGCCTTAGACACAATGCTAAATAATTTTCCTATTGGTATTTAATGCCGAATTCACAATGTCGCGTTGACGCGCGCGTGCGTTGACAGATAATGTAGAAACAAAGCGTTCATATGCTGCCCCACAAAATACAACCTCAGGCGTTGGATCGACTTTAAATCGTAAATATCGTAAAGTTCAACGCGACGCCTGAGTAGACCTACTTTCTACTCTCACGCGCGTTTGACAACTTTAGAATTTCGAATTGTTCGATTTGATGTCATGGGATGTACCGTTCTTAGTTGGAGTCGCACAGAACCACAAATGTTTATCACACACAAGTTTTAAAAAGCAATATGATGTTTTTTAAATGCAAATTAATTAACTTAGTGTGTGAAAATGACGAATGCCTTTTTTTTGTGGAGCTAATACTTAATTCTTTAAATTTTCTTGGATAAAAAAAAACATTAATCATTGGTTTAGTATCTTTGTTAAGGTTGTTCTTTGCATTACTGTTATGAATGATTTTTTTTTATCTATTTTGGAGAATCCTTATTTATTTCTTAGACATAAATTACAGCTACAAGAAAAAAGAGAGTAGACTTGAAATTTGAATTCTGCTCTCTATTTGTGTAGATTAGTTTAATACAAACCGAACTTTGAATTTGGCATACTCTAACTCTACTCTCTCAACGCGCCTTCGCTTCAAAGCAGCATTTCGTTTCACAAAATTGTTGCTCGCGCGCTTTGGCATTTCAAATCGTAAAGTTTCGATAAAGCGTGACAAAGCGCGCCGACGCACGCACGCGCTCAACGCGACATTGTGAATTGGGCATTAATCAGCTTTAACGTTTAGAAAGGGACCAACTCACGACAATGCCATATCATGAGCATTTTGACAAACAAACAAATTATCCCAAATTTTACGAACCGATCCAACCATTTTTGCTTGTCTTCCATAAAGGTATTTTTGTTTTAGAAATTCTTTGATTTTATCCTTGAAAATGAGGATATTTCCCACCTGACATATTTTGTGAACGCCTAATGCTCAAAACACATGTGTATCATCTGGAGATGAAACGAGTGTGCCTGTGCATCGGTTGCTGTCACAACTCACAGTGGAAAAATTATGAGAGCGGGAAAGAGATGACTAATAATTTTCGTTATTCTTTTGCTCGTACGCAACAGCATGTGGATTTAAAAAATGCAATGCTTTCAAGCGCTTGTAATTTAATTCACAGCGTGGCGTCCGCATAAAAATATGTGTACCTACCTACTAGAATCTTGATGAGCAGTGAATTCTGCTTGGGCATACCATCCTTTGTAAATAAACTGACTGGGTCCTTACTTTATCAGTACCGCACTGCCCAGGAAAGTACACCGTCGCTAGACAGATCGGTGAAGTCCAAATTGATACCCCCTGCCACCATCTTTCGATTGTTTTAAAAGTCGCCTATGACGGAATCTATAGAGACAACCTGTACGAGCCATGTCTTGTTTTGACATCAGTGCAAAACACATCCGTCTGTGTAGGATAACGGTGGTGAAAGTTCGATACTTAAAAGACCTCTGCGAAACTCATAGACCAAAAACACAGGTTTGGATCTTTCAAAAGTCTGTTTATCTATTTTCCGATGCTAATATACATACATAATTGGCACAACACAGAAACTGTTACTGGTGGGTTTTCTAGTAAAGACACATAATCAGCTTAAATGAGTTTAGCGGTTAACAAGGGAAAACCCGAGTATTTGCTGTCAACAATAAGGGACACACATTATCGAAGAATCAAACAAAACAGCACAATCGACACATATAACTTTGAGAAAAAGAGGGACTACCTTCTCTGCTACGAATTGATATAATAAAATCTTAATAAATAAGGCGGTCTCGACTTTAAATTTACTGAAGCTCACAATTGGAAATTGTTTATGGAAAATAAACTATGATATATTTATGAACTACTAAAATTTAGAGTCGAAACTAAAAATGCTTATTGGTGAAGCCCAATATGCTTTAGTAGAGCCCGATCCCGAAATACGGTTCTGAATTAGACCTTAGTCTTCCCAGTCCAGCTGTATGACGCTGAAGCTTTTTACGGCGTAAAGGAGGATATCCTCATACCTACTTTGGGATTTGGGAGCAACTCAACTCATAAGTTGAACAAACTCATTTTTAAGCTCGTATAAACTCACGTAATCCAAATAAATTAGAGATTTAAGTGTTAAACGCCCTGCGCACCGAAACACCTTGTTGACCAACTCATTTAATTGTTGAATGACAGCAAACCAATCATTATTGGTTGGGCAACTTGTTAAACACACACGACAGCTTACAGCAACTCACGCCTTTATGAAATATTTCGAAATAAAACTATAGCCATCCATTGTCGAGGAAAAAACGGATTGAGCAGATAACGTGCACCTCATTTTTGTAAAATCATGGCTAAACGCGACGCAGAATTATGTACAACCAAAAACGCTTGCTTGTAAACTACCCGTGCACTTGTTGAGCAACGATCTCTAACCGGATCAAGCGCGTTGTATAGAATTGATAGCGTTGTGCTTTAGGTGACGCGCATATATAGAAGTGGAATTCAAACGACTTGGAGTGCGCAACTGTACGCTGTTAGATAAGGACTTGCCTGAAACTGAAGTGATTTCTTAGTTGCATCATTAACAGGAAAAATTTAGTTTCCCTTTACGTCCTTGGGGACCTTGATCAAAATATTCACATGTTTGAAGATATCAGTTCATGGTTGCCACTATTATTAAAAAAAATTCCCTGACCAGTTTTGAAGTTTTCCCTGACCAAATTTTGCAAATATACAAAAAAAAACAACGCATTTAAACACTTGTCCTTGAGATCAATACGTTATATATGTAGCAAGCAAGAATAATAGAATACAAGATTACGCCGATATGTCAAAAGAAAATTGGCATAAAATCGTGTGATGTCAGTCGGGACCCGTAGTTTGACATTTGTACGTTTTGTTTTTACTTCCGAATTACGGGTTGAAATATTCTTAGTTCTTAAGAAACATTTAGATAAATTTTAAATGATATTTGTTATTAAAATATGTGCGTTTATAATAGCGAGTTTCTGTTTCATCTATCATTTAGTTCGTTGAATTTTATTACCTATCTATTGTGGTTCGGGCATGATATCTGAAAATGTGAAATATCTGTAGTGTAAAATTACCAAACAATAAAACAATAAAGAATTCGAAGTGAAATAATCGTTCATTTATCATTCTATCATTCTTGTGTAGCAAGGGTTTATTTATTTGTTTGAAACAAATGGGAGTGTACAGGCTCATTGATTTTTATATTTTTGCGTAAACGTGTGGGTAGACTTCAGAGCTCGACATAAATAATTCTTTAAAATTATAAAAAAAAAAATACAGTGAATTTTCGCTGACTGTTTTCAAAATTCCCTGACTTTTCCTAACCAAATTTTCGTTCCCTGACTATCCCTGACTTTCGAGTCCAGTGGCAACCATGCAGTTAGACATGCCAATTTTAAGTGTCGCAAATGAAGATGTCAATTGTGAATTTTCATTTCACAAGTACATTAGCAGATCGGCTTTGAGGTTTACCTACCTCAAAACAGTTCCCATGTCAGCCAACGCACTTTTTTGTGAAGATCTTAAGAAACCTCACTAGCAGAAGCCTTGCAAACGTTACCTTTATAAATCACAAATTCCTCTAACGATTTTTCGATCGTAAAACTTTTCAAATCATCACTCTTATGAGTGATGGCATTTATTTCCTTTCAGAAGCACTTGGCAGTGCATCGGTTGAGCATCATAAACGCAGTAATTGTTTTCTGAATCTAAACGAAAATCATTGCGTTTCTTTGCAGTTGGACCTCGTCTTTAACACTATAAAATAAGGTAAGTCTCGATGTTTAAGTGAACCAATTGCAGATGAATATGAATTTAACAAACTCAGTAATCAACATATTATATCGACATGCACATTGATTTTAACTTCGTTGCGGACATCCCATTTCAATCAAACGTTATGTTTCACAAGATAGGTATACTGCATACATATGATATTCCTTCATATCATACCGGGATACCCTTCTCTCAAAGCACCTGCTTTTGTTAAACATCATAGGTATTTTAGTCTCCTTAGTATGCAAAGTTAAATAATCGTCCGGCAGAAGAACCCATGTACGTATTCCAAAAATATAATACGCGCACACGATTGGTTACGTTAAGTCAGGCCTACTGCGAGAACTTTTTATTGATTTTCTATTTTTAAAGATAGACTTCAATTTGTTTAAAGTATGCCTTAGCGTTTAGTATTTATTTTCCTATTATTAAATTTGAATTATAATTATGTATTTAACAAAAACACAAATATTGTATATCTACATTATACAACCAACTATTATTAGGTGAGAACTTTTAAGGAATTACTTCTTGCAAACGTGCGTTTCTATTTAAATTGTATGTCGTAACCATTATTTAATTATAGAATAAGTGGCCCTTTCCAAGCGTTCAAAGTGAGATTTCGTCTATTTTAGACACTAGCTTAAGAAAACATAATGACTACTTTGAAATTACTATATTCACGGGGGGGCGGTCTTTTTTTCATTGATCAGTTTTGATGTTTGTGCTGTAGTGACCTACCCAACAGCTTGCTTTTGTTTCATAAACAAATTTCTGACTTACATCAACTAGTTAGATGGGTTTAAGGGGAATGTTGTCGTTTTGTCACCGAAAATTAGGCAGAGCTCCGATAAGTGATTGTCTTCTATATATACATACTACATAAGCATGAGAAACAGTTTAATTACTGCATGGTATGAGTCATTTCCTGGTCTGGTCATTTTTGGTATTTGTGATCAGAAATGGCCGCCCATATGCCACTTAGCGGCGTTAAATTTGTTTCTTTGGTGTTTTCTGTAGTCCAAGGTTTGTTGAAAATTTCGACAGAAGATTGCTAGATAACAGCAAACCCGTAGAGGCCACCCAATGTGAAACATAACCCTTTACTGTATTTTTCTGGATCAATAAGAACCAGCACAATTTATGATTTAAAACATTTCTAACAACATTACTTCGTCAAGGCGGTGCCTGTCAGCAGGGGCTTTGTTTTGCCAGTTTTCAGTCCAAAAGTCTGCACCATAGAAAATAACCAAAAGCAGAAAACGTTTTCCAAAACTAACTCCTTTGACAGGGAAAGTAAAAATAAAATTTACTTAAGTCGAAGCTGTGTCTGAGCTAGTCAAATGTTTTTTTGTTTGAAACATATGCATATCGTAGTAAGACTCGGTAACTAAATGTTTAAAGCATGTGTACACCGACAGAAGTTTATGTTTTTGGATGTGCCACAGGATGTGCACAGCCCCACCTCTCACAAGTCTGACAAATATCCATCAGAAAGCTTTTCAATTTCAGAAGCTAGTCCCTGTGTACTGCTCAACTATTTATTTATTTAATCGGTAGTACTTACTATGACCGTCCCTATTATAATTTAATCATTCAGCCAAAATCTTAAATTGTAGTTTTAAGACTTCTTGTTGCCATTAGTATGTCAATTTCAAATATGTCAACTCAAAGCATAGGAAGGTATTAACAACATAAACGCACATTTCCGAACATGAAGAATACGATACAAAGTGTGATTTTTTCGGTTTTCATAGTTTGCCTTATCGTAAAACAGTAATGCGGGAAAAACCTTTTCACAAAAAAATATTAATGTTTTTCCCATCGGTTTCTATTAAGTTAAATCGTATAATAATAAATTACCTGCAGAATGTATCTTGAACAATCACTGTTGACTTCTGTTGATTGCATTTTTCACACAATTGTTCCTCTCGCAGAATTAAACATTAAATGTCATTTGTCGAGCTTTCATAATTTATAATTTGTTTTTCAGTTGAACTTATTATGCACTGCTTCCGCTTTGTACCGCTACTACCGGTATAGTCACCACAATTCAGGAACAACTACAAAACAAATTAACAAAACACAGTTGTAGCCATTACTCTCATTCCATAATTATGTCGGTATAAGCTTGCATATATAATATCAATAATATGTTTTTGATTTTCTTTTAGTAGAATGCTTTACATTAAAATGTTTTGATGTGTCTCTACTAATCAACGTATATTTTGTATGGTTAAAGGGGAAGGGGTTTTTCTTTCTTTAATCACTGAAGTTATGGTTTATTTTCACCCTCTATCGCATATAAACTGGAAATCATTTCTTGAAATGAGTCACGTAAAAAAATTACAAGTAAAAAATGAACGAAAATACTGTATGCGTAGTCTATGCCATGAATGTTTTCAGCACATTCGCAGCAACAGAGTAGTGCAAGCAGAGCTCAACCCAAGGAATTTTTATTTTAAGAACTTTTTCCGTGTGACATATTATAAGGGACAAAAAACAATAAAAAAAAAAACCAATGGATATTTATCACATTTTTTTCCCATTCGTGGTTATTCCTTGTGCTCTGTACTCTTGTTGCAATAAATGATGCGCGTATATTTATAAACTTTTGTCTTCTTCTTCCCAAAAATGATGATAAATTAAGAATGACTGCGACGATGATGCTGGTACAGATGGCGGTGGTTATTTAATTTTATAATTACATTCGGAAATAGTTTAATAGTTTGTTGTATGGACAAAATGTCATAAATGAGGTCACATGTTGGTCGAACTTTTCAAGCGGTTCCATCTGAATTGTGTATATGTAGGTACTTCTTTTATATTCCGGATTACATGTAAGGCTTTCCCTAACAAAGTTTTAAAAATAACTATGCAATTTCTCACTCGCGAAAACAATAAAAAAAGTATGTTTGAAGAAGCAAAAATCTGAAATTGAAATATATGGAAATATAATGTTCAGATTTCTTTTCACACACTCGCTCGTTTTATTCGGCCGTTTATTTTTTCACTCATTTTCTTGGTGATTCTCTCGACGACGAAGAACCGACATGAAGCGAAAAAAACTATGACACGACGCTTTCATTCATGTTTTTTATCAATTGAACGAATTCAACAACTATAAATACAACAATTTACTTGCTCCAAAATAAGTTGATTTAATTAAATAAATGTTTAAATAGTTATTTTAATACACTCATTTATCATTTAGAAGCAACAGATAAAACAATTCGTAAAAGTCTTGAAAGAAGTCAGCTCATGGCGGCCATGTTTCTTATCTTTTAGTACAATTAATATTTCTTAGTTTAGTACACAATCAAAATTGCGAGAATGCGAGCAACGAGTAACGAATTCGATAGATACACAACGTATTTACACACGCTGTATTCACGTTTTGGGAACGTCACGGGCTCATGACGCACCCGAAAAAAAACATGTTAAGGTTGAAACATAATTGAAGTACAACAAAAATTCGATTTAGCCTCGGACAAATAGGATATTCGGGACAAATGCTAAAATTTTATGCAAGAATTATTGGGGAAAATTGTGAATTTTCTTTGCAGAACCGAGAGAATTGCCTTGAGATTCGGAATTGTTCTTTTCAATGAAATTCGTTGGAGCACTTTTGCAATAGTGGTAGACCCATGTAAGTGAGATTTTGTTTTCTGTTGCTGTTTTTTCTTGTATTCTAAAATAAATATTAATGTTTTAATAAGCTAAATCAATTTATTTCAATTAAAGTTTACATTCGCAAGCTTAATTGAATATTTTCGGATCACATAGCACAAAATTTGTTTCGAACAACACAACAAACATTTTAAACTGACAGTTCAAACAGGGCAATTCTTTAAAAAAATATCGCGGACACTTCTCTGCTGTGTTAAGAATTGGCCTGCACTTTCTTTTTCAATGAAACATAGAAAACATAGAAAGAGCACGTCTAGATTTGGCTCTTTCGAAAGAAAACGCCGATATGTGGTATGAATAAAGCGTAGTAATTGCTACTACTAAAATTACTCGTAAATGTCAAAATTGAAGCATTTGCTAGGTGTCGTATGAATAAAAACAGATTCGAGTTAGCCCCAACTTTTGATGTGTTCAAAAATCGTCGCCACTGACCCTTTATTCGGTTCGGTATGAATAAAACATATCAGACAAAGCAATTGCTACTTAAATTCCAAGCAGTGATGCCAGGCTTTTCGGACTGAATTGCCCACGTTAAAAAACAGCAAAATACACTCTTTTTTTTTCTTTTTCAAAGAGATAAAAAAACGCAATTTTTTCGCCCTTTTAGCTCATTTTGAAAGGCAAATTGCCACGAAATGGATCCACGATCTTGGATCACTGATTCCAAGTCCGCTTGTGAGTTTTCACTGTTATATATATATGTTGCTTCAACTCATATTGCAGTAATTTTTTTTTTCATTCTTAAAAATCGTTAGGTACTCAAGGAAAATTCAAGAATCAAAATTTACACGTCAAGTTTGACATGAAATACACGTACAGCAAAGTAAGAGCTATGTTCGAATTTTCGAAATAACTTTAGCAAAGTAGCTAGGTCCTAGGTTTTCATTCATACGGATTCAAAGCAATTGCTAAGTGCTTTGCTGCAACTTCTGACTCTGAGCAGATGCTTGTTTTTATTCACACGACCTATTAAATCGCGATTTCAATCAAAAAATAGTAACTAGGCAATTCTTCTTTTCAGATACCGTTCCATTAACTTGGAAGTGAATGAGACGACCGAAAAAGTTTGAGAACGTTAATGGGCTTTTTCAAGGGATGATGTTGAAAAAACCCAAACCAAAATGTTCAATTGACTAAGCCGCTTTCGAAAGAATTGCAGTTTTTCCTTGGAATGAATTAATTTCTCAGTTCCGTCCAGTGTCTGCTGTTAAAGAAAAAGTGCAAAAATATTTCTCATCACTTTAGGATAGGCTACGCCCTGAAATAACACGTACAAATGTCTGTCGCATTTATCGGCTTTCTTATTGCCGTCCAAGTTCCCACACAATACTCTGTTTAGCTTCTCACAATTATGCGTTTGAATTGTTGGTACCCTTGTTAACGCAGGAATAGGATCAGCCGCCATCAACAACATTCGACAAATTGTGGCACATTGGCGACAACTGTAATGGAGGTTAAAGCAGCATGATTTCTTTTCATTCATTTTAGAGCCAGAATAAAGAAAATCGGTTAAAAATGTTGTATTTTATTTGCCCGTAACACGACGCCATACATAAAATGTATGTACAAACTTAAAAGAACCCGAAAAGATAAATGCAATTTAACAGGTTTTTCAAGAGGTTTTTTTTAGATTTAACAGGTAACGTAAAACTATTTATTTTCAGCAAATTTACTGTACTCTGTGCACGCAGCGACATGATTTTATCTGTAATTATAATGAAAGTCTCAAGATCAAAGCAGTTGGCTTGTGTACCGAAGAACAATAAATTCGCTTAATTTACATATATAATATGTATATAATATAATTGAAGTAACATAAGAAAAGAAACGGAATTGTTTTTTTTTTTATAATTAAAAATTTAAAAAAAAATAATATAACGAAACAATTAATGTCTAAAAGCAGTGATGCGATGGATAGTTAGAATGTTTCTTTACATCATACCGCCCATACCCCCCATTCCTCCCATACCGCCCATTCCACCCATGCCACCCATACCAGGCATACCACCCGCGGATTCTTCTTTAGGTGATTCAGTAACAACAGCTTCAGCTGTCGACAGTAGGGAAGCAACGCCAGCTGCATCAGTCAAGGCGGTTCTCACTACTTTGGTGGGATCAATGATGCCCTTTTCGATCAGATTTCCATATTCACCTTTCAGTGCGTCGTAGCCGTAGTCGCCGTCTTTTACCTCAACTTTTGCTACGACCATGGCACCATCAACGCCCGCATTTTTGGCAATGGTCATGCATGGCATACGGAGAGCACGACGAACAATGTCAATTCCCATGTTCTGAAAAACAAAAAAACAATATTATTGTGAATATTCAAGTGAGCTAGGACCATTGTTTGCTTACCTGATCTTCGTTTGCTCCTTTAAGGCCGTCCAGTTTAGGAATGCAACGGATCAAGGCAGTGCCACCCCCAGGAACAATACCTTCTTCAACAGCAGCGCGAGTCGCATTTAAGGCATCATGTACACGGTCCTTTTTCTCATTTACCTCAACTTCACTCGAGCCACCAACACGTAAAAGTGCAACGCCGGATGCAAGACGGGCCAATCGTTCTTGCAATTTCTCCTTTTCGTACTCGGATGTTGTGTCCTCAATTTGATCTCTGATTTGGGTCACACGGCTGTCAATGTCTTCTTTTTTGCCCTTGCCCTTTAGCAGAAGAGTGTCATCCTTTGTTATCACAACTTCTCCTACTTTGCCCAGATCGCCGATCTGAACATCCTCTAATTTCACCAAGTTGGCATCATCGCCAAAGACAATACCACCAGACGAAATAGCCATGTCGGTCAGAGTGGATTTGCGGTTGTCACCAAAACCTGGTGCCTTAACAGCTGCCACTTGAAGTCCAATCTTCAAACGGTTAACGACCAACGTACTCAAGGCTTCGCCGTCAATATCTTCTGCAATGATAACAAGGGGCTTTCTTTGCGCATTGGCCAACTCAAGAGCGGGAATAATGGACTGTACGGAGGAGATTTTCTTTTCGGAGAATAAGACCAACGCATCTTGGAATTCAACTTTAGCACCCTTCGTAGAGTTTATGAAATATGGTGAAATATAACCTCTGTCGAATTTCATGCCCTCGATGACTTCCAATTCATCGTGTAATGTTTTTCCATCCTTAACTGTTATGACACCATCACGTCCCACTTTTTTCATTGCTTCACTGATCAGGTTACCGATGGCAAGATCACCATTAGCAGAAATTGTGGCTACCTGTGCAATTTCTTCGGGCGTACTCACTGGGCGCGACATGGTCTTCAGATTGTCCTTAACGCAGTCGACAGCAATCATGACACCTCGGCGAATTTCAACTGGATTGGCTCCTTTTGAAATTTTCTCAAAGCCTTCTTTAGCAATGGCGCGTGCTAGAACAGTAGCGGTAGTTGTACCGTCACCAGCTTCCTCATTAGTGTTGTTGGCAACGTCTTGCACCAGTTTGGCTCCAATGTTTTGAAATTTGTCCTTCAATTCAATTGATTTGGCAACAGTGACACCATCTTTCGTGATCTTTGGCGAGCCCCATGATTGTTCAATGATTACGTTGCGTCCTTTAGGGCCCATTGTCACCGCGACAGCATCGGCTAGGATATCAACACCTTGAAGCATAAGTGCACGAACTTCAGCTCCGAAACGGACGTCCTTAGACATTTGACGTACGGCATACTGACGTGCAATGGATAGGCGAGAAAGTGTTGCTGGCAGGCGATACATCTGTAAACAGAGAACAATGGAAACATGTAAATTTTCATCAGAACAAGGAGCTGATTGGGTGATGTTTATTTTATGGGAACAGTGCAATCAAGTAATTAAGGTCAGCATTAGGATTAGGTACTCTTCCTAGACAGGGGGACTTTGGCCGATTGGTTTGCCATGACGCAAAAGGGAGCTGCGCGTGAGGATTACAACTATTGACTAAACTAGACATCATAGTCTGGGCCACCTATTCCAAAGACGCGGTAACCAATGCAATGACGACAAAAATGCCTTTGACTGGGAGGTGAGTCTGAAACTACTGGGTAACACCATGCAGGCGTCGATGATTCCAACTTAAGGTCAACGATGAGTTATTGCGAACCAACATTCTGTTTGCTCTTGAAGACCTTTTACATAAACAGTAAGTAAAATAAGCCTTAGCACTTACATGTTGTAACCGGTGACCATAGGGAACAATAGATTAGCAGTTAAATAAGTAACTGTCCAATGAATAAGGTTCACAACTACACGTCATCTCTTTATCGATTTTTAAACCGCATTTCTAAACACTTTTATAATACTGACAGGTTTTGCTCTGCAGATTTGTTTCCATTCTTTCCACCTTACTTTACAATATTATTGTATGCACGTATTTAACTAATGTAGACGCTAAGCATTAAACTGATTTAACTACAATGCACTTCCATATAGATCCAGAAACCGAGTTAAAGTTATAATTAAATCTTTAGAACTAAGATAAGTTCGGTGACAGAAACTAGAAGGACACCAGTTGCCATCTCATTTGTAGAAGAAAATGGAAAACAAATCAAAATGATGTGGAAGTAGCATTATTTAGAAAATTTGCATGTTTATTGAAACAAAGTTTATGTATCAAGTCTCAACACCTCATAGCTTCCATGACTTTTCTGCCTAATGTTACAATTCCAATTTCTAAATAAAACCTATTGCTTCCAAGTGAGCTTTGCATCATTTTAGTACACTTATAATTACACAGCAAACTCTTTTTCCAGTGTTATATAACTTAATTTATGTCTACATGCCTACTTCATGTTATGTACAATTTTCCTTACACATAATGTATTGCCGATTTATATTGTCTTAATATAAATTATGAAGCAGATTAAAGAAATTGCCCTTTAAATCTACATATTTCACGATATGTAGCCTAGCCCACAAGCATCCAAAAATCAAGTGCAGTCAATTACGCCAACAGCACATGTTTTCAATATGTACTCGGCGAATTTCATAACTTCCACTGCTATTAATTGAGACCTACAGAATATACTGCCCAACAAAAGATTTTGCATTAAATAATTGAAGTCTACCTGTTTTGTTTAGATATTTCTTTGATTAGTTGTTCCTTATTTTATAAAAACCATTAAATAGAGACGAAAACTTAAGCCGAAATTTCTTATCAGAATGACAGATTCCAGAATGATCTGCCTGAAAATATTGAGGTTATATGGATTTTGTTCGTGATTTTTTCTTGCAGGAATGAAATAAAAATAGTATTAAGTTGTTAAGTAATCGAATACTTACGTTGGATATATTTATTCACTGATTTATTTCAATAAAATTTCACTTGAAAAATATGACTGCAACAATCAATGAAAATCCGTACAGCGACCGGTCTTTATACGCGGAAAACGTGATTCGAAATGACTTTTTTAGTAAAATAAAAATTCCAATATATTTCTCTACAGTTGAATGAATTTCTAATAGGTGGTATGACTGCGTACCTTATACTTAGGATGGAACCACAATGAATATTTCTTGCCTGTCCCCCAAGGAAAAGAGATTCCTACTTTATTTAGTACAAAACGTCACTCAACCTATCACCCAAGATTTAAGGTACATTTACAACATTACGCGTTTCTAACACGAAATTTCAAATAGTTGATTATTGAATCGTTAAATTTACTGAAACTAATTACCACCTTCATATGACCTATTTTGAATCATGTGAGAAATGAAAATGTTATCAAGTCATTGAAAAATGTTGGTCGCTTGAACTTTTCTTCGGTTTCGATTTTCATATCTTTATGTATCGGTAGAACGTCCATGACACATTAGGCGTCAGATTTTCGATTTCATTCATATGTCTGTATTAGCATTAAATTCTTACATTGTTGTATATTTCTAAAATCCATTAGCATATAGACTATGTCAGTCTCAAATAATAAGAAGAAAAAACAAATGCATAGCAGATTTTATACGGCTGGAAATATTAATTATTTAAATAGAAGATAGCCGTGTATTTTAAAGCTTCTATCTCAGCTAATCAAAGCAAAGTAAAATCTACAGCACGCACTTACAACACCTACGCCCTACTTGACATTTCCGAGATTCACATTAGGCATTTATTCCAAGTGGAAGTGACTTGACAGTAGCAGCTTATGTTGGAGCCTTTCTAGTCATACCAGGTTTTACCACTCAAGCACAAATGTGATTGGAAGCTATTTTTGCGCATTCCTCTTTGCTGAGATGGTTGTTAAAAAAAACACGACTTATGTAACTAGCTCGATGTCCACTTTATTTTTGTTTTAAAATCTGAAAGCCAATACTTGCATTCAATTCCAATTCAGGCGTAACATAAAATGAGGTCAAACTCTAAAAATTAAAATAACTGAAGCTTTGTTAAATGCGCTTAGGGCCTTTATATTTAATAGTTACTAAAGTTTACAGAATTCTATTTATCTTTTGTTATGCACATCACTAATATCTATTTTTTTTTCAATTTAGTTGTAGTAAATTCAGTTCACAATTCCATCTACATATAAGAGTCAAAATACACCGTTTGTTATATGCTTTTAATTAAAATGTTATGTATCAAAAAACTACAGAAATTTTTTTCATTATTGCAAATTCGCAGTAATACTTCTTACATTGTCCAGTTTTTCCCAATTCTTCTGCATCAAAATACACAGATGTGGACTCTTCGGAATTGTCATAAGATGCTGAAGGACTGTTAATATAAAAATATCGCAATACATTTTAATTTCAATAACATTTTATTTTACATTCTTACGTTAAGAGTATGTGTAGAAGTTCACCCAGTATCGTTATTTTTTTCGTGAAATTTAATAAACTTGTTTCACAAATTGCTAACAATAGGCAGTCGTGTCCATTATATCCGTATCTGTTTGGAAAAGGAAAACAATTTTCGTTAAATAAGACAAGTCGTATTATAACCTATGGAATTACCGTCAACATCAGCTAAGAATGGTAAGTTTTGTAATAAAATTAATAGGAATTATTATTCTTGGTTTAACATTTTATAAAATAGCTTCTCTCATTGCAATCAATTCTCTGCATTTTTGTTTAATGAAAACAACAAAAAAAAAAAACAACTGGATCAGCACTAGATCCTTAGCAAACATTTTATTCGGCAAAAATGAAGAACATACTTTCATTTAACATTCATTTATGTGAACCAATTTGGATTTTCATTCACATAAATGAACAAAAATGCAAATGCAAAAAAAAATCATTTACTTATCACTAAAATTAATATAAGTAATTGAATGTTTCTCCAATAATTTATCAATCATTTAAAAGATTCATAAATGAAGGTCCATTTCATTTAAATGAATTATATATGATTCATTTTTGAAGGCAAATGTTTGCTGCATAGACAAACCATACTGAGACCCCCAACTCAATTTTTTTTTCAAATTCGCCATTTTGTTTTCCTGTCGGTGTTATGTCAAAAAGAATCCGTGTGACATGCAAAAACATGCAAAAAATACAAAAATAAATTGTCTCTGGTTTGCTGGGTCGACACATGTAAGAACTAAACGTCACAACAAGTTAACACATGTGTAATGGGCGTATGTCCTACCAAAAACATCACTTTTGGTGTTATAATCAGTACTTTTAAAATAATGTTTTGCTCACGCGTAGGAATTCAGCTTCAACGTTCGCGATCAGAGCACAGTTGAATACATTTATTATGAAATGAACATTGCTTCAAGAAGAGTTGCTTTTCGTGTAAAGTGATCGGGGAACTCTAACACGAGCAGCAGGCCTTACGAATTGAATGTTAACTACACCGTGGTCACATGAAATTTCGAAATTTCTCTTGCGATTGCACTGATTAGAATATTCGCACAAAAATACACTTGTTACTTTGAAATATCCATAATCTTGTGCCTATTATGGCATAAACTTTTTGTTTAATTATTGTATACAAACAGCCTGATCATAACTGAACAAAATGTCAGAGATTGCTTTTACAAGGCTGGAAAAAAAAAAATTCTTTTCCTTTTAAACAGAAACACCAACAATGACAAATCACGAATAATTATTTTCGCTTATATTCGGCTGACAATTTTTAGCGGGATGTGAACAACTATATTATTATTTAAATCAATTACTTGTCAAGGATACTCTCAATTGTTGCGTAAACACTCCAACGGTTGATCTTATGTTGTAGCTCCTGTGGTGTATGGAGATAACGTTGATATTCAGGAATGAAAGGATTTTTCCTAAATGTCGTTGCATTCCAAGGCAAGAAAAACATTGCCTTTAGCACATAGCCCACAGTCAGCGACTCATATTCAAGATCAGCAGGAATTCCAATACCAGCAATGAACTGAATTATGGATTTGAGTGTGAAACAAAGAAACGCACATCTCAATCGAACCCACCTGATGTCTGGTTGGCGCTTGTCGGGGGAACAACAAGTAACGTTTACTTATTCCATGGGCTTCACTTGGATTACCCAACAACGGGAGTAGAAACAATAAATGTACCAACACCATTGCTGAATGCTTCAAACTGAGCCCGATCGTACGTAAAGTCATTGCTTTAGAGCAAAATATATATATACATATTAAACCAACAAGTGATAATTAGTTACAAGGACCACCTAGATTGCTTTGCTAAAACGAATAAGCGACTGCCGTTCTTTTACATTTCTACATTCAGCTTAGATGCACAATTAGCGCTCAATAGCCTCTAACGAGGTTGAGAATACGGAAACATGACCATTCTAATTGGGTGCGAACTACATAGAGCCTACTGCATTGTAATTAATCAGGTCGGAAATCCCTGTGAAGTACAAAATATTTAGCGTGAAAAAGGCATCAAGAATACCGCTATATTCTAACAGACATCCGAAAGAATTTATTAAGGGTGCGTGCAGTTGTGTTAGCAAGAAGCCCAATTGTCAATTGATACCCTAACCGAGGACGGAGGAAGGTTTAAAGCAGATTCAAGATACGTTTTCTCAGCCAATGAAAAGCCGGGCAGTCACAGAACGGGTTACAAAGTTGAGGAAGGCAAATTCTCCCACTTTGCTTGAAAAACAGAGGAATTCTTGTCTAGCAAGTAAGTAAAGTCTAGTTTTGGAAATGTCAATAAGGAAAACATGTCTTCTTGTGGTGTGGATCATCCGCGAACAATTCGGGAGCGATATTTGCTTTTAATTTAAGTCCGGTTTGATGTGGTATAATGCCTGAAATAATTTTAGGACCATATTGAAAAATAACCGCAAATGAGACAGCAATGGCATATTGTAGCGACTAGAGAGTGTAGAGTGATCCTCGAATGTTTTTCTTAGTCCTTGTAGTTGAGCCGTCTATCATATGCATGTGGTTCTGATAAGATGGCGCTACTCCCCCAATAGCTCCATACATTTGTATCCACAATAGTTAAGTATTATGTTTCCTCCAGGGCGAATAATAGTTCCCGACTCCATAAATAAGCATTAAATAATCAAACTTAAGGAAAAGCCCTGAACAATTTCATAAAAAAGTGGAGTATTGCGTTACCAAAATATTTGTTCATAAAATAGCCATCAAGCGGTAATAAAAGCGATCCCTGTCGTTGAGATTAAATCTAAGCTTGTAAGTTATATGTATGCTTTATTATTTATGTAGATGGCGCAATACTCCGGGTAAATCCAATACCATTATATTTCTCTCCAGTAAGCGCGTTCTTTGGCTAACTGCATGGCGCTAGTTGGGGTCCTCTTCTTCCGCTTTGTGCAAAACCTAAGGCGAGGTCTTGCTCTAGTGCAAGAGTGATCGCTTTATATGTCATACCATAGCAATATTATTTATTCACTGATTCACATTTTCCTAATCAATTTCGGTAGACGTACTTTTTCCGCTTCTGTCTCAATATTTGCAAACGCGCCAGAGGAAGCTTGCGCTATTTTTTTCCAACGATATCAATGTTCTTTATTTGTTCGTATTTTAACTAAAAAAGACCGAACAATACTCAACTTCCATTCATCTGAACTTTATTTAAAGAAAAATTTTCATCAAATCATCGCTCACATCTAAGACATTCGAAAAAATATCCACCAAAGACTTTTTACAATCTTTAAATATCGAATTACACGGTGCACCAGATCTGCCCAGCACCTCCGCTTGGAAATATTCGTTGTCCGAATGTGATGATATCTCATCTACTGATGTTGATGGCCTTTACAAAAAAGAAAAGGGAAAAACAAAATCATATTAGATTGTAATAGATCAACAATATTTGTAACTCAGATATAATACTTACGTCAAAACGATGTGCACCAATTCAGCAAAAAGTCCATTCTGATAGTGAAATGGTGTCCCAGCAGTTTCACAAATGCTTTTTAATAAACACGACCGTCCAACTAGGCCTTTTCTACAAAAAAAATCTTTGTAAGAAATTCAACTTACGATATTTTTATAAGGTTCAACTGCTAAAATATCAAAAATCCTAACAATTTTTTGTTTATTTTTATCTCATCTCAATTTTTAAGGCATTTAGTATGCTTTAGAAAAAAAAAACTCTTCATGTGACCGGTCTGGGCCGATCAAAACTGAAACACATCAATTCAGCTGTCAGACTTACTAAACTGCTAGATTCTTATACTTTTATACATCAATGAATGCTAAGTGAAGTCTTTAAGGTAGGTACTTATATTGTTATAGTTTGCTCATAATATTAAGAGCGCTACAATTTGATTTGGGATCTGTTTTTGGGACAACTGTTACATTAGTAATAAATAAAAGCTACCAAAGTATCAAACGCCAAATTGCGTTCTTCAGATAGAGACGAAAAAGAATAACGAAATAAGTTCTCGGCATTATTTTCCAACTGAAAATGCAAAAATCAAAATCTTTCTGGTCACTCCTGCCAAAAATCAGAAACTCGTCTAAACTCGGAACAGAATGGCATGACATTCGAGGTCCAATTTTTCTATCCTAAAAACCAATTGGAAATTGTGTGCCTATCTTTGTGCATCTCAAAAAATTTTATTTTGCCCTTGTAAGTTCGCAAACAGATAATTATAGCGGCATAAACCCAACTAAACCTAAATCTAATGCTATTGTTTTTGAAATCTAGATCTGCACTGTTGGCATTTGTAATTCCAGCTTAAAGGCTTTCCAAAAATGGCGCGATGCACATGCATTAAGAAGTTAAGGAGAATCTGTAAGTGAGACTGTTGTTGTATTCATGTAGTTTTGTATCAAAGTAAATTAGAATATTGTATTTATTTAAATAAACTAAGATAAGCAATTCATTCGTCTTTAGATTTTTCAGCGAATAATGACCTTTCCCAATGCAGTCATCGTACTTGTAAGAGATAAGGTATTTATTTAAAATACAAAATAACAAATGTATGAAATTAATAACTCATAATCGGTAGAGGGCTAGAGAGAGAGCGCAGATAATCAAAAGAACAACAAGTGTCAAATTTTTTTCAGTATTTCAAGATAGCAGCTGAATAGATCGTTTCGTACATGAAAAATGTATTAAAGATCTTCCGTCCGGTATTGAAGCGAAGTTTCAAGAAGAATGAAAGTTTAACCAAATTTTAGACTTCCTCATTCCATCAATTTTACCAAGAATCCCCACTCATTTCTTTTGGGATTCAGCCCCAATTTTATTTTACGCAAAACAAATGTGGTTTCAATTGATTCATAAAATGTTATCCGTTATTTGAAATTATTTATACTTATACGTGTGAATAGCATTTTTTTTTAGGAAGAAGCGTACATTTGATTAAAATAATTATGAAAGTCAATGAAGAATGGTTGCATGAAAATAACCTTTTGTCCAAACTTTTATCAGTTATTTAATAAAAATGTACACATGAAATCGATCTTAATGATATCGAAAAGAGGTAAATACATAACCATGTTTGTCCTAATAGGTTTCTTATATTCAAAACATCTCCTGTAGATAGTCTTATTGACGAACAAAATCGAATTATTCGCCTTTTAACAACATATAATAACTAATCAATGGCATTCAGTAATTTAAAAATTTGAATTCCCGAACTCTATCACATTTACTCACGTTTGCCGCTGTTGGCAACATTTATTTTTGAATTTTTTGTGTGTTTTTGCATGTCACACGGATTTTTAATTGACATACCACCGATAGGAAAACAAAATAGCGAATTTGAAAAAAAATTGAGGGAGCCATCGCAGTGTTGATAGTACTCTCTCTTCATTTATCCCACGAAGCGTGGTCATTTTTGCCTTTTTTCCCTTTTCACCCTACTCAAATTCCCTTTTAAAATCCCACGATAATTTTTTGTGTCAAAATCCAGTTATTAAGAGTAAAATTTGTATTACACGGAAAGAAAATCACGTTAAATTAACCTTTAGTATAAAAACCGTTGTTTGTAACACTGCTATGATTATTTTTTGGTACTAGAAAATTTTGATAAAAGACGATTTACATGAGCTGTTTTTTATGGACATTCAGTGTGTTGATAATCGTGGTGAAATACAGGTGTTTTGATAGAGTTTCACCAAAAATTCATAGTTTGAATGTTTTTTTGTCAGATTTCTGAAAATCCCATTTTTGGTGTTTATCCCACGGAAGGCTTTTCGGACATCGAAATTCCCACAAAAAGGGATAAATCCCACGATATAAAACACTGGGCCATCGGCAAGAGGATTGCGAGTTGGGGGTCTCGGTATGATTTGCCTATGCTTTGTTGTTTACGATTGTGTTTGGGTGTTTAATCATCATTTATTTGTTTTCGCAATGGGTACTTTCGGCGATATGGGCTCCGCATTTGTTCATGTGACAGTACAACAGTTAGGCGAAATCGAAATCGAAAAGTACGGAACTAACCTAGAGCCCCAAAACTGTTTTGAACAAATGGCACTATTTTCGAACATATCTACTCGTATTTACGTCAATGGGAAGGGATACTACTCAATAAATTGCCCATTTAAATTGTTTGATACACTTTAATTTCACTCTTATTTTCTCACACCATATAAATAAGAAAACAAACCGATCTTTGAAGTATCAAACTCACAATTCCGTATACGAGACGCAAATCTGCATGGAAAACTCAGACGAGAAATATTCGTATGCTGATTTCCAGAACTGCAAATTTTAAATTTTTCCATCGATTCGGAGATTTTGACAGATAAATTTATGCAAGAACTTCTGAGAATGGGGTCCTGGGCCCGACTATTGTATAAGTAATTTTAGTGTTCATTTAGTTTTTGACGTCATTTCATAGTTTTTCTCCTGATCTTCTGGTATTTTGTTCACTGATACTGTATTTACAACTAAGTAAGCAATTGTGCCAAGTCTCAACGTCCTTGTAACTAGTTGAGTCAATTAAGGAGCTTCTTATATTACAAACAAAATTCTACTCGCCCACGAACTTGTAAAAATTTAGATTTAAGGCTTGGACCCGAGGTTTGAACGAATTTTAAAGCTCACCTATCAGCTGCAGCCTCCAGTGCCCTATAAACAGCCCACCGGTACTTTGACAGATTTTTCTGTTCACTTTCTCGAATTTCGGATAAATAATCGAAATCCGTATCAATTTCGTCCAACTCATTCGTATCGCTGTCGACAGATTCTGAATCACTCCCATCAAATCCGGTATCAATTTGCACAGCTTCAACGTCATATTTTTCATTCTTTCGATTTTCTTCTTTAATACTTCTACCAGATATATTTAAGCTGGACGGTGTGTATAACTGTGTAGCATTTGTAGGCAGAAAGTACTCGTACTTCAATACCCAGCCGTTTGTTAGAGATTCAAAATCGAGATCACCCTCAGGAATACCAACACCGAAAATAAGCTAAGAAAAAAGTGCCTTAAAAAGGTTTCCTACAGATGGCTTGCAACAAAGGCCTACCTGGATACGAGTGGGCGCAGTTGGTGGAAACACCAAAAGCGGTTTAACTATTCGTTTAATCCTGTTATGTGCTGTCGTATCGGTTTCGCTAAACGATGTATATCGCATCCAAATTAGCACGAAAACTAAAATACATATCTTTGCCGCCATGTTGTTTCTTCGTTGTTCTTAGTGTTTTGAGACGCGGCACACTTTATTACGATGGTTCTGCTAACAAACCCGAGAGAATACTAAAAATCGGCCGGCAAGTTGAAAGACGAGGTTTACAATTTACATGGCGGCAGAAAATAGATACTATAAAGTTGCATTTTCTTTGTAGGGACGAGAGGGAGATACCTAGACGAAGATCGCAGCTCAGACGGTTGATACCTATACTTGTTTCATGGGATATTAATTAACACCATCATAGGTATCTACTCAATTCGTGCTATTGGTGGTTACCTTTTAACCAGTTAAAACTGTATGGTTCAGTTTATATTACACTTTGGTAGTAAATAAAAAAACTCCGGATTATTCATGATCCCAACTTGGAGTTGTTTAAGTAGGCCAATTACCTATTTGCGATAGCTTTTTTAAAACATGAATGGGAATTTGTGTCCCACATCTTAATACGAAAATTAAATGAATATTCTATGAATGAATGTTGAATATTCTAGAAATCCATTTGGTTAGAATCAATGCAGGTACGAATTTTACTTACAACCAGCGTTGCCAACAAATTTTGACGAAAAAATGCCTAAGTTGAGAAAAAAGATGCATTTTTTAATAAAATAATGCCTAAAATATTTTTTTTAGGTTAACTGGAACAATAACTAAAAAATTAAACCCAAATATAAAAAAATAAACAAAAACCATTTTTATTTCCAACAAAAAAATCTTAAATTTTAAATCACAGAAGAAATTCTTAATAGGAACAAAATTCATGACTTTTTAGTTTCATAAGTAGGTACAACGTATTCAACAAAACAAACATAATTTTAGTCCATCGCCTTGGTCCGTGAAATCATACATTAAAAAAAAAAAAAAATAAAAAAAAAAGATGCCTTTTTGCAAAAAAAAAAAAACAAGCCTTAAAGCCTTAGTTAATTAAATAATGCCTAAAGCCATAGTTGGCATCACTGCTTACAACCTACATGTGCTAGTGAAGTTCCATCAATACAAGATGGAGGATGGTTTTTTAATAAAAACAAGTCGATGTTGGTCGCGGTGGTCTTTCAAAGTCCGCTCTCAAAAGTTTCTCGATCAAATTCGAGACAACCGGTTCGGTAAATAATCAGCCAACACCAGCCAACACCTGGTTCGTCAAAGGAGTGCAAGTTCGGCTGTGAACATTGTCGCGGTCCGTGAAAGTGCACAGGAGAATCCAAGGCAGTCAATTCCTCGCCGTGCACTAGAAGTCGGCCTTCCTTTGCGAATTTTGGATAGGGACTTGCGCCCGCACATTACAAGATCAAACCGACCAAGGAGCTGAATGTGAATGTCCATAAATAACGCTGTTTGTTCGCTGACTTTACTCGACTTTGTTTGGAAGAGGACTTAAAACTTGTCCGAAAAATCAACTTTAGCGATGAACCGCATTTTTTGGGTGAATGAATATGTTCACAAGCGAAATTGCCGTATATTGGGAGACCCACATGAGGTTAACAAGGTGGCAATGCATCCACAAAAAGTTACTCTTTGGTGCGGATTTCGGGCCCGCAACGTCATTGGCCCGTACTTTTTTGAAATTGACGCTGGTGAGGCCATCCTTCAGCCCAAATTTAACGATATGGGAGTACACGATATGCAGTTTCAGCAGAACGGGGCTACATGACACAATAGACGCCGCGAAGAACATTTTCCATAGCCGATTTAAGGGTATGGGATACCACTCGTAGAGGTGACCCGAATTGGTCTCCAAGATCGTGCGATTTGAGTCCGCTAGACTTTTTCTTGGAGGGTTTCCTGAAGTTGCAGGTCTATGCCATTAGTCGCAATCGACCGATGCTCTTAAAACCAATGCCAGCGCTCAATTTCATACGATATTCCACACGCAACTGTGCAATTGGTTTTTCCCAGATTAACAAAGGGTTTGAAAAATATCGTAAAATTGAAACAGAAAACTTCCTGTTCGTAATCAAGTAAGACTGAGTGTAAAACTTGTTTTGTTCCATTTCAGCAATGAGGCATCCTTTTTAAAATTTAGTAATAAAATTCACATATTCATTATTTTTGTTATTGATATCCATAAAATGAGTCGAGATGTCGACCCTGTACGATTTTTATTTCAGTAGAATCGAATTTATTGCAATTAATTAAAATTAAAAATAGAATTTGTGAAATAACATATCAATTCTGGTACAATTTGTATAAGCTAACAATTTTAGTGAGTATATGCTGATTTAAGTAATAGAATCATAGTGTTATAGATATTTTATTTAGTAATCCTTCTGGACAAGCATCCTTATATTTGTTGCATTTGTCTTCACGGCCAAGTTCTGCAGCTTCGTACATTGATGATGGTACATTTTCCTCAGCTGAGGAAGTCGGCCTGCAATAAAATTATATTAAACGGTTAAATTTGTTCTCATGGAAGTTATTTGTTCTACAAAATTTGTAATTACATCTATCACAAATTGTCCCTATCATTTATTCTCTAATCATACTCTATAAGAATATCCATGTTCGTGGAAATACTTGTGGGTCAGAATATTTTTCTTTTTTTACAATATTTCTTGTAAGCAGAGAGAATAAATGAATTGACTTTGAACACACCCAAAGCAATTTGATTAATTTTAAACAAAATTTAACTACATTTGTGTGGACAGAACTATTTAATTGTCAGAATAAAAACCTTCTTCTGGATTCACAACTCAATGCAGTGAATCCGCAGATTTTCGTTTTAATATTTATGCAAATACATTTTTAACTTTTTCGCTTTTCCGGTGCAAGTGTAAGATTTTTAAAAATCTTGTTAAATTACAAAACTTGTTAAATTACGTTTTGACTTATCTACCAGTTGTTTTCTGTTATGAAAATAAAACTGGTAGATCTCCGCGGTTCACAAATATCGGGTCAAATCGATACGTTTGGTAATCTTTAGTTTTATCTTTAACCTTAGTAGTTCAGAGATCTCTGTGGAGATCTTTATTGTATTATATATTTATTTGTATCATATTTATAAATACAAGCAATTGATTTTATTTCAATAAAAAGCGATCTTGGACAAAAATAAAACTTTTGGAGCAAAACGTCTAAGAATACGGGAAAGCCAATTTTCTTTCCTTCGAGAGATTTCTCTTTTACGTCAGTAATCCGATGCGTTTACTCGGATGTTTGCTTCTTAACCCAAACTTCTAATCAGGAAAATGTAAGACGTAAGACGCTTAACGCTTTGAAAAGAAAATTTAGAGAAGCGGAATTTCGAAATTTCCCAGGGGAATATTTTAAGAAATCTTGAAGAAATTGTAAGTTAAGTATACCATTTAGTTGTAGTTAAACGACATACATAGAATGCGATATGCCGCTAAATTTTTCTTAATTGCGTTTCAAAATTTAAAAATAAATTCCCTAAAGTTTGGCATTTGTGAGTTTGTGTAGCTTTACGGGGTCGGTCTCCGAGCTTAAAACATTGGGAAAAGCAATGAGGTCCCCGTAAAATATTCTCCATACAAAATCTGACAGTTCTTTTACAAGGTGGTAAATTTCCGTCGAGTACGCAGCTTATACGGCTTTTTAGCGAATTAATAAGTACCTTCAATATATAAAGGGTACTCACTTGAACTTGTAAAACACTCACAAACTGCGTAAGCTGCAGAAATTTACCACTTCGTAAATGAACTGTCAGTTTTTATATGGAGAAAAACGATTAATTAGGTTCGGAAGTCGACTGCGGAAATTTACGCAAATTTACAAATGTCAAACTGTGACAAGCGTCGTGTGAAAAGAATTTATTTAATTAAATAGATAGCTGTTCCGAGGGGTGTTCACTTAAAGCACCACAGAAGTTTATGAATTTGCGAGCTGCATAAGATTATGAGAATAAGTGAATAGTAAATTCCCTTTTTAATATTTTTATTTCTAAACCGTCAAAGCGGTGGATAGGCCAGACTCGTTTGCTTATCAATCAATACATAGGGTTTGGTTAGGTACTAATGAGGCCAGTTTGACTGCGAAATGAATTAAGTGATGCAGCAAACGTCATTAGTTAAGGTTTTTAAGGTAAGTTGGCAAGACCTGCGGTACCTGCACCCGCCACATTTATAGATCAAATCTAGATCCGTTGTGACTTGTGATTGTGATATCCTTTCTAATATGTATGTAGGAGGTTTCACGGTATTTAAAAAGAACATAATAACACATAGTAACAACATCTTTAACATGTTTTAACGGTATCGCGTCAAGTTGTAGTATTTTGTTTGAAGTTTATACATGCCAAATAAATTTTTCGTGGATACGTACATAAACAAAACGTGCAATATGCTCCCCAAAACTCCATTGGATACATAAAGCTCCGATTCGGCAACTTCACAAATCGTCCGCAGTAGACACTCACTTCCGTTCATTCCAAAAAGCTCAAAATACCCGGAAACGCACTGATAAAAACTTGATCTATTATACAAAGAACGCCGCTTTCTGCCGCCTTCAATACGTGTAACATTATTTCCAATATCACTAAACATTCCACTTAGATTCCACTAAATAAATAAGAAGAAGTTATCAAACACAAATTGTTGCCCAATAAACATTATTTACTTTTTCAATAAGTTTGTAGTGGGTATCATTCGGTGGTAATCCATAGTTTGTCTCCAAATTGAATGCTACGTACAGATTCCTATTCGGCAGTTCTATTGGAATTGCAACGGCTGCTAGGTACTGAGGACATTATTATTTAAAATTATCTTGCAGTACAATTGGGAAGTGCCAACTTACACCAAATGAATTCCCACTAGTGAAGGCAAGTGTGCGTTTAGTACGCGCGCTGTGTATACAACTAAAAATGCAGCAGAACACAATCGCAAACAAAGTAATCGATGTGAATAAACATTTGTAAGAATGAAGATCCATTCCTTTATGTGGCTTATTGAAGACTAAAACTGTTGATAGTTTACAAGTAAGGAAGCAATGTTCTACAATATTACTCTTAGTTTGGAAAATGCTTGTTAAATATTCTTAAGTGATTAATGAATATCTAATATTCAGCACGTTAATACATATCAAATAATGAGTACATAATACATAAAATGGTTCGTTACAACTAAAACAAAAATGCGTAGTAGGTTACCAGAAACATAGACCCATCCAGCCAGGGGTATTTGTAAAATAGCAGTCAAACTGGAATAAGAAATTCACAGGTTAATGTGAAATTCCATAACGAGTGCAGCAGCAAATAATGGGTGTGCATTTATGTAGGTGCATAGAACGAGTGCATCACTTGTTTGTTAGTTATGTCGATGTCGTTAGCCTATAGATGATTCAGGCAGAAACATCATGAAGAAGCCATTGCAAATTTAATGTTGGATTCTGTAAAATTACTCGCGGACACAGTTGTTCAGTTGCAGTGGTAAATGTGCTGGACTACATGGCAAGGGCTCTCATTTTCGATTTTTTCCACTGCGTAACGCGAACGTCAAACTGTCTTCGAAAAGTTCTTGATTAAGGAGCAGTCACATTGAAGGCCCTGAGAAGCTTATTTATTTTTTATTTTCAAATACCTGTCTTAGATCTACATATTACATGAAAATGAATCAATTGTTATATCCATTGTTGCTAATGCCATAATTTGAAAACCGCTGTACCGATTTGACTCATTGTTTTATAATGTTGACAATAGTTTAAGAAACATTTTAACTGGATAAAAAACTAGAAAAGCTGCATGGCTGATAATATTTTGCATCAGATGCGTATTAGGATGTCAAATACAGATATAGAAGTGAGGGATGAAATTCACAATGAAGCTGACTTTAATTGATGACATTTGTGCTTAATGCTTGCCAACAACTTAATAGGGTTCGACAGAGCACAATCGGTGGATGTACGACGCATTTAATGCAGAGTTCAAGCGCGAAACACAATACGATTTCGAGGCAGCTTTGCCGCTGAAAAAATTCAAAAAGGGGCCTGAAAAGGGTACCTAGCTAAAAATAGCGCAACGACTCGATCGTAAAATGGAATTGCACTTGCTTCTTCTGGAATAGCAGCTACGCTGTTGGAACTGGACAGTGGTAGAACAGTTTAAACGTCACTCAAGTTGCAGAACACATGCAAATGAATGGAACTCCAACTTGCAACATTTCAGAGAACTCTGATGCGATGGCCAAAGTGCTATGGCGTTTTCGATTGAAGAAAAGAATTGCCCTTTCTATGAAAAAAATCTAGAAGTGCTCTTTCGATGTATTCTATGTGTCATTGAAAAAAAAAGTGCACTTCCAGGTCAATTCTTAACACGACAGAAGTGTCCGGAATATTTTTATAGAATTGCGCTGAACTCACCAACACATACTAACAAAATGTCAGATTGAAGTGTTTGTTGTGTTATTAGAAAAAAATTTTGCGATATGTGATACGAAAATATACAATTATGTGTGCAAAATGTAAACTTAAATTGAAATATATTGATTTGGCTGTATTTGTTATTGCAGAAAACAAAGAAAAAGTAGCAACAGAAAACCAAATCTCTCATATGGTGTCTACCACTATTACAAAAGTGCTCCAACGAATTTCATTGAAAAGAGCAATTCTGAATTTCGGGGCAATTCTCTCGGATCTTCAATCGAAAACGCCATTAGAGCAATGCAAATTGATCGCCACATATGCGAACTGTCAACTCAGTCACAAATTTCTTGACTAGATTTGTCGTCTACCCCTCCATAAAAGTCAACTGAAACAGCGGCTCATATGACCGATTTCAGCCAATCAAAGCCGAGACATATCTAGTCAGACAGGTGTCAGACTTACTAGATACTGAACGTCCCCAGTATCTTGATTTATGTGGTTTTCTCCGCAATGTCGCTAGGGAACGTTCCGAATTGGATTTAAATGTATGAGTGAGCCGCGCGCTGTGACCAGCGTGACAGTTGTGCGATAATTTGCCATTTTTTGATAGCACCCTGACACGATTTGTTGCTACATTTTCCCTTTTTAATTGGGAATGGCATATCGCAAATTTTACCAAAACTGTGATTTCCAAATAAATATGTTTAAAATGTAACGCAAATGTCTTTCACAACACTATATAAGGTTAAGATTGCCAGTACTTGTTAAATATCGTGCAAAAATTCAATGCGTAGCTTAGAAATGTCAGTTTTTTCTTTAACCGATATTTTTTTTCTACTTTTCAGAATTTTTCATCAATTTCCCTGAGTGGTAGAGAAAGGTTTACATTTTAGTAAATACGATATAGACTATAAATAGATCATTCTCACAAAAAAATTGCTTTTATAAATCAAAAAATTGTTCTGCGGGTGAGCTAGACACTACTACGAAACATTAGATGCAATTCGTTTTCAAATGAAAAATTCGAAAATGTAAACTTTAATGCCTTGATTTTCATTTATATTACTATAATAGGTTCGTTCGCGTACGCGGCTTAAACCGAACGCAATCGATATAGATCGATCGCATTCGCAAAAAGTCTATACACGTACGTATACACATCAAAAATGACAGAAAAAGAGAAAATTAGCAAAATAACGAGTAACGAGCAGTTCCTCTCTTGGCTCGAAACAGCTCAGAGAATTTCAACCGGCAAGTACTGATAAAAATGTCAAATGCGCAAAATTGACAGAAAACAAATTCAAAATCCGTTTTAAAAATCAATTGTACACAAAAATAAAATATCTGAACGTTTCATAGTATGTTGCAAAAAGGTAAGTTATAAATTTATTCGTGATATGGATTAGATTTCAAAGATGTATTTGGCTCAAAGTAGCTCGAAGTGTATCCACGTACTTTGGAGTATATATTTTCAGCTTTCTGAGAGAGTTTCGCTAAATTGTTCGGGTTTGACAGATTTTTAGTGCTTGGCTCGTGAAAGTACGCGAATGGAATGAATATAATCATTTTTATTGATTAGCCAAAAATCACATCGGTTGCTTCTGGTCACCCACTTTTCAGCGAATACCGTGGGCTTATTAATTCGCCAACTTTCCCGAGCGGATAATAGCTTCCCATTTTTCATATCATAGAAGGATCACAGGGATAACTAAAATTATCCCAGCGGCAACATGCTGGTAAGTAAATGTTGCAATGATGAAATTGCGGTTTAAACATTTTCAAAACCTTAATATACGTAGCAGCGAAAACAAAGAACAGTGAACTTCATTAAAATTAGAATCTTTGCACATATGTAGGGCAGCGAAAGAAAAAGAAAAGTTTAACTTGGTTTGATCTTCTAATTTGTATATAAGCTCTAATTGGATGAAATTGTCACATTTCACTGCTGTTGGAATTCTGTTAGTTCTGATGGATCACCATTTCATTGTTGTCACTCAAACGGAAAGGTTTTTATACAATAATTTCGTTTGACATCTCTATAGAAGTTTACTGAATCGAATTTAAAGCATATTTAACTGCAATGTTGTTGCGTTATTTTGGAGTGCTGCTAGTACTTTGCGCAAGTGTTCGCCTTTTAAACGGCGCGGTTTTCTTCCCTTCGAACAGTGCCTATGGTGTAAGTTCTAAATTCGTATAAGTCTGCAGTCGGTTTGAAAAGTAGCATCAAATATTGATTTTATACAGATATTTGCAGCCATTGCTGTTCCATTGGATCTTGGACCGCATAGAAATGTCTTCGTTTCGTACAATTTTGAAGCGAATTACAATTTGCCTCAAAATTTCCAGGTACCGGCGGTAAGTTTTTGAATGACAGTTTCTTATGGTTTTATTGCTTGCTGGGTTTTCTTTTTGTATCGGACAGATTTTGTAGTCAGATTTGTTTCTTTGTAAATGTCAGACACTGAGTCAAGCTCTTAGAAACAATTGGCTTATGTGAGGATTACTTTGGCAGGCAATGTAGCTCTGTGGTCTGTGTCTTCCATCAAGCAAGCTCCAATAACCAAAGTAGTTTCAAGTGGACTGTTGGGTTATATGCGTTATTTGTATAAACAAAATTAGGATAAATAATTGGTGCACCAGTTCCACATAAAATTCTTATCCTAGCTTCTGACAACAATACTTTTGTGTGAGTTTTTGTTTTTGTATTTCTATAGGTCGCTTAAATTCCTCATGTCAAGAAAAATTCAAGTAACTTTAGGCTCTACGAGACATCCGCGATAGAAGAACTTATAGAAAATGTACAGGTCTGTCAAGTGATTACTGAATCGAAGTTTTACTAGAATCCTTTTGCTTGAAAACGTAAGAATCCGGAAAATAAAACGAAATACGCCAGTGGTACTAAAAATAATTTGATGGCTTGATTCGAACTTACTTCTCGAATATCCAAATATTAGTTTTAAGCCTGTCCTTCTGTATTTCGGTCTTTTATGAAACCCGGACTAATATTTATCGGTCAAACGAATGTTTCCCTAGTAAAAGATCTCCTTTTGTCAAGTAGGTTAGGGAAATGTTTCAGATTCGATTTCATAAAATAAAAGAACAACATTCAAACTCTGATCCAACCGGTTTTTATAGCGTAGGAGAAGCCGTTTCGCATTGAAGTATCCCTTCGCTCTAAATTCGTAAAGTGATTCGCCGATAAATATATCTCATAATCTAAATAATTTAATATCGTTCTCACTCGCACTAACGGTAATTCATATTCGTTCAGTATTTAGCTATTGATGACACTCGACGAATGAAAGACCATACAACTGAAGATCAACAGTCGGAATCGCTGGAAGCCGGCAATGTCACTGACATAAACACGAGCTCTGAGTCCCTTAGTGAAACTACACTTGCACCGGATGACACTGAAGAAAGCGAAAAGGCAAAAAGTCGTGAGAGAAGATCGCTGCTGTCAAGAAGACTGTTCTACAATATGCTTAAACAGAAGCTACAAATGTATGCCATGGTCTAATTAATTAACCCCAAAATGGTTCTAGTTTAACCACAGTTTTAATTTCAATCTAGGCATGGGTATAGTGGAGAAAGCTGTTTGCTTCGAATGATTTGTGAATCTAATGCCTCGGGAATCGGCGATGGCAATGGATTTTTTGGATCAATTCTTCACGTTATTTTTGCGTAAGTATTTTGCGTAATATAAGATATCTTTCTGAAGTTTATTTATATTTTTTGTGGGAAACTGTGGTAGGTTACAGGGTTTCTAATTTGTTTTGCCATTTATGAATGGCTATTGCGGTTCCTTTTTTTTGTTTTGTTTACATTTACAGTTTCCAGAAGCAATAAGGGGCGTTCAAGTATTTTGTTTAGTAAGTCTGACAGCTGGATGACTTGATGTGTCTCAGTTTTGATTTTCTTAGATCGGTCAGATGAACAGTTTTCTAAGTTGAGGTCAAAAGGGGTAGACCACGAATGTAGTCAAGAATTTCGTAACTAAGTACTAAGTTGACAGTTCGTATATGTGGCTGACGTAGGTAAACTGACGTTACCGACCATTGTAGTTTTTTAGTTCAGGGTGCATTTGGTCCATGCCATTCGTGCCGACTTAAGATAACCAGATTTTTGAAACAAATTTAACCTAGGCTAAATAGAAGAACGGCTTTTCCTTTCGAAACTGACAGAAATGAAGGAAACGTAATCTAGCGAAAAGCCAGTAACGAATTCTTTTAGTTGATTTATTTTCAGAGCTTTGTGAAAATTGAAAGCTGTCTGACCTTTAAGCGAACATTTTAAATTAAGGAAAAATATAAAAAATATACAACGATTTTTCAATATATTTTGTACCGTCTCAGTTTTTGCTTCAGTGTAGTTCAGGCTTTAAGGAGTATAGGATCAATGGGCGTTTTTGATTTTACCCACATGATCTATACAGATAATTGATTTCCATGGTTTACAACAACAGTTTAATCTCGTACTTTTGTTGTAAGCCATGAAAATCAAAGATCTATACTATATAGATCATGTGGGTAAAATAAAAAAACGCTTAAAGTTAACGTTTAACGAATTCTGAAAAAAATCGTAAATCTTGTTGGCTTTTTTTAAGGCTTTGAGGTTATTCAGCAGGTTTTATGACTTTTTCAAATGACCCTCCATGTAAAGTGCTCGACGAAATTTTTTTATAAGATGACTTGAAAAATATTATATTATATTCCAGGGTAAATTTTTTGAACTCACGATGGTGCAACTTTCCATACAAAATTGCATATTGTGATCTACAAAATATATAAGGTGAAGGTTAAAAATAATTATTGGTAATACCTACCCTAATCACACCGCATCGAAAACCGTGTTTTCATCAAAATTCACAGCGAACACCAACTACACGTAGTGACAGACTTCTATTCGGTCAGCTGTTCTGCTGAATTTGGTGAATATTGCAAAAGGTGTGTTTGTTTCAACAATCCAACGATTGGAACTGTTTTGAAAACTGAAATAGGTATGGGAAAACTCCTGTTTTCAATGAAGTTTTCGAGTGTTTTCGCTAAAACCCAGTTTTCGGCTCTGTTTGAATAGGGTATAAGGCCCATTATCAAAGTAATAAACAGAAACAAATATACGATACGTATCTAAAAAAGTTTCGTTAAGTAGGTACTACGTGCGTTCATCGCAAGCAAATTGATATAGAAAAAAATTCACTAGTGTTGTAAAGTGCACCGCTTAACGCATACTAAAGCTAAGATTAGATTGTATGCCAATTATGCATATGAATGGGGACGTTCAAGTATCTAGTTTAGTAAGTCTGACAGCTCTCTCACTAGATGAAACTCGGCTCTGATTGGGGGAAACCGGTCGTGAGAGCAGATGTTTCAGTTGACGTTTATGGAGGGGTAGCCGACGAATCTAGTCGAGAAATTCGTGACTGAGTACTAAGTTGACAGTTCTCATATGTGGCTGACGTAGAAATAGTGACGTTCCCGACCAATCTAGTTTTTGCGTTCAGGTTACATCTCATCCAGACTAATCTAGTCGACTTGAGATAACTAGATTCTTGAATGTGCCCAATGCCAACATCAAATGACCAGATTAGCTGTCAAATGACCAAGATGTCAGGATTATCAAAACTGTATATTAGACCTAGATGGTCATTTAAGGCATTTGTTATTTATTAACAAATGTTGTAGTAGGGTAATGCTGTAAAGAAAAACAACGCAAGACATGTAGATGAAAAAGATGAAAAGAAAAGAGCAGACACGCAAAAGAACTAAAAAGGGTAAAATTACAAACAAAATATACACCAAGTGAAATAAGCAATCGTGGCAATGAAACCACATAACGAATATTAACAAAAATACAAATAACTAAAACAAAACAAATAGATAGCAAACAATTTCTACACAAACAATTACTGAAAAAGGACAAAACACTATTAAACCTAAACAAATTACAAAGAAAAGACGCAATTGAATAATTTACACAAATGATAGATTGAATAATAAACAAAAAAAGAGAACGAAAATAAATCAAAATCCCACGAACTCAAACAGTCAAACACCGATGACAACAAAAATAATTCTTGTTCCATCAAAAAATTGCCAGCCATGCCATAACGATATTTGAATAAAGTGCATATGGGCATATAGTGCTTTAGGCTGGCATTCGTGCTTATTGTCCGATTACACTATATTCTATTCGGTCATTCTATATCTATCTGTCAATATCAGACTGGTCAAATGTGGCATTTAGGTCATTAGAGCATATGAGATATGCCCATTACATTGTATGAACATACTTTGACAGGAGAACTGTGAGAAATTGGCATTTTACGACCACTTGGCATACAGTCTAATCTTACCTTAAGCACTTTACAACTTCTTACTTTGTATGCAGATGTTTAACCCAACGATCAATGTAGCAACTTTGATCTAGACACTACGGGCCTTACTAATAATATTTAACCTCCACATCCACACTATAGACATGTTGTGGGTCACTATATGCCATTTTGTATGGAAAATGATGCCATTGTGAGTTCAAAAAATTTAGCCTGGATACTAAATATGATTATTAGTATAGCGGTAGAACACTAAAATTACACAATATTCTAAAAATCGAATCGAAATTCTGAGGTACCTAAAAAAAATACGAAATTCTTGAGAACTTAGGTCAGAAAGTCAATTAATAAACATAGATCAGGCACAACAGGGTTCACCCTGCTCTACCAACTCATAAACCTAACCTAAAATAAATAAAAACCCCCGTATGAATAAGCAAATGTTCACATTTTAGTAGCTTGCAGACGTCAGTTGGCATATAGAAATTAGACGTAACTGCTGCGTAACCAGTTGATCACTTTTACGCAGCCTTTATTAATACAATACTAACTGTTCACCCCTATGATAAATTGAGTTCAAACTTCAAACTCGAAATTATGGGATCTGCGTGTAGTTTATTAATTCCTATTTCTTTCAGGCCAAGCTCCTCAAAAGATGAAGGCATCCCAGAAGTTTATTACAGAGCCGAGTTTGATGGACAACAAGAAGAGTGCTCACGTTACAGCAAAAAGTGCCCAGAGAACGTGTTGGACCTTATATCAACGCCAGTCCATGAAATACTGAATTCATTACGAAAGAAATAAAAGTATTTTGTTGTACACGTTTTTCCTTGTTATGTATTTGTTATCAATGATAAAGAATGTTGGGTGAAAAAGTCAAGACGCTGGAAATTCGGTCTATTAGAGATTGTTGACACTCAATAAAGATATGAGAACATGAAGCACCCGATCGTCCTTGCATTTCAGCATGAAGGTATTCGTTGTTCGAGTGGTGATGGATGACGTCGATCGATGAAGATGGCCTGCAAAATGGGTTATGATCATTTTGAATATTTATAATATAATATTTGCGATCTTACGTCATAACAATATGTAGTATCTCGGCTAGTATTCCACTTGCATGATGGAATGGTACGCTTGCTGTTTCGCATATACTTTTAAGGACACACGATCGGCCAACAAGACCCATCCTGAAAATACAAATAAATGGACTCAGCAAGTTCTGCTTAATATAGGTATAGGAAGTAAGGTTTAAAGCTACAATTACACATTCCACTTTTCATGTCAAATTTTGACATGCCGACGTCATTATGACGTAAACATTTGTCCTAAATTTGTCACTACGTGCGATTGCCTGTCAAGCGTCTGGTCATGAGTGTCCCAGGCGACATGAAGTGGCAGCTCAGAGAGATGCAATCAATTTTCCAATAATGTAGGCGAGAGTTCTTGTAAGAAGATATCAGCTATACGCAGAAGATTAACTATAAGAACTTAAAGAAACTTAACCAAGAACTTGAAGAAGCATTTTTAAGAACGAGTTTAATATTTCGTTTTTTAAAACAAAATAAAAGCTGTACAGGGTAGTTCGCTACAACTTCAGTGGCAAATAAGAAGAAGCAAAAACCCAGTGACAGCTAAAAAACTTGTAGCAAAACTGAATTTATATTTTCTTTACTGAAAAGTTTATAATAAAGTGAAAAAAAAAAAGGATAAAAAAGCATTGTAGAACTGAAAAATGATATTTTCGAAATGCATTTGGTAAAAGCTGAGAAGTTAAAGTTCGCTTTTTAAGGATTTTTGAACGAGCCACTACTCTGGTCATTATTATTCGCCTTTTTTATCCCACAAGTTTTTTTGACGTTTCAACGATAAAAAGATAGCCCATCTGTGGAGGATGGGCTTCGCGAAAAGCTATTGAGTTGATGGAAAGTTCAGGTGTCCTCTATTCCCGTCTAATGTTTTGACTTGCAGAACGACTCGTTTCTAATGGCGTTTTCGATTGAGGAAAAGAATTGCCCTTTCTATGAAAAGAGCAAATCTAGAAGTGCTCTTTCGATGTATTCTATTTTTCATTGAAAAAAAGTGCACTTCCAGGTGAATTCTTAACACAACAGAAGTGTCCGGAATATTTTTAGAGAATTGCCCTGAACTCACCAACACATACTAACAAAATGTCAGATTGAAGTGTTTGTTGTGTTATTAGAAACAAATTTTGCGCTATGTGATCCGAAAATATACAATTATGTGTGCAAAATATAAACTTAAATTGAAATATATTGATTTGGCTGTATTTATTATTGCAGAAAACAAAGAAAAAGTAGCAACAGAAAACCAAATCTCTCATAATTATGCTGTCTACGACTATTACAAAAGTGTTCCAACGAATTTCATTGAAAAGAGAAATTCTGAATTTCGGGGCAATTCTCTCGGATCTTCAATCGAAAACGCCATGAGTCACTTCATATGTCACAATAGGAACAAGGGGTAAGTAATCAATGTAAAAAATTGCTTTCTAGGTCAATCTCACCTGACACTAGACATCTTTGCATTAAATTACAAGTTAAATCAAAAATGACAACATCACTTCTGCAGCTATTTTTAAGATTGTAAATCACAATCTGAAAAACACATTTTCGAATTGAAAATTTCAATGTAAGTAGCTAAACTAAACTGAATTGTTTTAATTCTAAATACCACTTAAATATTTAACTTTTGAGCTGTAAAATGGACAATATTTTAGCTTTTCGCTTTAAACAGGCTTGGAAGTTCTTTTAAGAACGAACGAACGAAAGAGGTGCACACTTTTCGACGGAAGAAATTACTTTAATGACTAATTATTATGTTCGTACTTATCTGCTAGTTGTTCCATTGCCTTATATATGGTCCAACGGTACGTTGATAAATCGTTCCTTGTTCTTTTCAACGGATTTCGTATTCGACCTGCATCCGACGGGGGTTCTAATTCATCCAAACTTCGTCGTCTATGCACTGTTTGCGGTCTCAAATAGTTCCTATGAAGTTCCGTCGCATTTGTTGGAAGGAAATATTCAGCTTTTAGCACATATCCCGATGTAACCGATTCATAACGTAGGTCTTCTACCGGTATTCCTATACCGCAAATGAACTGAATCAATGCAAAAATAGTCATCATTTCCAGTCAAGCCCCCTGTCAAGTAAGTACCAACCTGTAATCGTGTTGGTGTGGTTGGTGGAAAAATTAATGATCTGCTTTTCCGTATGCCCGTATGAGACTGTTCTATGGTTGTAATGATTTTATAAGAAAGCACTAAGTAAATTAAAATCCCTTCGCTGGAATACATTCTTCACCGGCAATAGTAAGAAAGACACTGCCTCTTAAAGATGAGATTCTCAACCATTTTCCACACGGTTCTATTTATTTTTCAGTTTACTTATTCTGTGTACGTTTTCCATTATCGCTCAACCATCCATAAACACCCAAAATATACAAGTAAATAAGTTAAGTATTCATTGAAGTACTCCATTTAAGCACAGGTGAGGTTTGAACATTTTTCATTCCCAATTCAGTTGCTGCAGTATTAACAGTTAAATATACCATTTTTGAAATGATATCAAGTGCACTAATCGTAACATTTTGCGTTTGTGTTGGCATTAAGTTTTGTTGCGGATACATTTTTACAGGAAATTCAGCCTATGGGGTAAGCAGGAATTTCTATCGAAATACATAAAAAATTGCATTTGAAATATTTAAGCGCACTAAAGCAACTGATAGAAGATGGAAATTCTGTTGTTGAACGTTGTTATAATTGAGGCATACATAGGAATAACGTTTATCATATTTTTAACAGCCGTATAAAGTGGTGGCTATCAATTTTTATTAACAACTGGCGGTTGACTTTCGCAGTTGCTCTTCTGCTCAAATTTGTAGCACATTTCTTGCAGAATTGGTCTAGCAAGTGACTCAAATTAAGTTTGAAAATCAATACGGCTAAGTCGTGGACGCAGTGGCTTAGTGGTAAGTGTATTGGACTACTAAGGGAGGGGTCACAGGTTCAATTCCCGAAAGAACACAAATTCTATCTTTAGGTTTTTTTTCTGACAAGCATCCGAGAGTATAACTGTCATGAAAGAGCTTCTCCATCAGCCGTTTGGACACGGCATAAAATTGCAGATTTCTTCCATTCGTCCCAAAAATTAAAAATTCGCACAAAACGAATGTGTGTGAGAAGCTAGGCCTAGGGTTCGTACGGACTTGTTGCGCCAACTATTTGCTTTGATTTATGTAGCTCAGTCAATATGTGAAGTTCGTTCGAATAGTCCACAAACTACCGTAGGACCGTAGTCCTAAAAGTCAAAAAGGTAGGTAGGCCAATATCACACGAGCTTTAAAATGGTTGAGCGCCAAATTTTTCGCACACCTTGTTTTAACAGCAGTTGTTATTGTCAACTCTACCGAATATTAGGCCGAATATTTCATATTTCAATTGTTTTACAGAAAAATCAAAGGGAGAAAATAAAACATACCTGAGTTTGAGGTACTAACCGAAAAATTTCACAATTAGTAAAACCCGTTTAAGAGAAACCCGTTTGAGAGAAAAACCCGCATATCTGAAATACTTTTTTCATACCCGAGTATTTGTCGACCATTTACCTATAAAACAGTCCGCTTAAGCGAAACTCGCTTAAGTGAAAAACCCGGATACCTGAAACATATTTTCAGTTATACTTTATATTTTTCATTGAAAAAAAATCTCTTAAGTGAAAAAAATGTTGAATCGAACAGAACAAACGCTTTCACTTCCTTTTTCTCAAAAATTACATTTGAGTTTCAGATATGTCACAAGCGTTTATTTTCCAGGCCACTCCAAAAGATAAATACAAATTTTTCTAGCCTTAAATTTACGCTTAAGGAATTCTTAAACCCGGTTAAGTGACATTTTGTTTTCACTTATCCGAACTCGGCTTAAGTGAATTTTATTTTCACTTTTAAGCGGGTTTAGTTTAAGTGAAAAACCCGTTTAAGGCAAAGAAAGACTGACATTTTGCTTTTTCTCTTAAACGGGTTTTACTGTATATGGAATGAGAACGTTTAAGTTAAACAAAATACGAAGTCTGACAGCTGGCTGACTTGGCGCATCTCAAAACTGATTAGCCTAGATCGTTCACATGACCATTTTTTTTTAACTTGTTCGTGCAGGACGTGTTAGTAATTTAAATTTTTAACATCCACACGATGGACCGTGAAGCGATTTGACTGTGATGTGTCTCGTTGCAATTCCTGACGTGGACTATATCTGGGGACCGGGCTTCTGATCAGTGATTGCAGTACAAATTCAAGGCCTAGGAAAGCTGATGCTTTCCTCAAATATATGATTTTAGGAAGAAGACTCATTCCGAGTCATTACAACTTTTTACAAGTTAAATAAAATTTTAACTTTTACGAAAGGCACAGTCCTTCCTTTTGTATTTTGCGGTCGCGGCGGTTTTTATATTTTTTATGTTCGCTTTAGACAGGCTTGGAACTTGTTTATTTGGAAATGTTCACCTATTTCGTCTATAACGTCTTCTTAACTTAACCTCGTTTCAGCATCGATCTTGCGTGATCTTTATTAATTCGTTCGCGATAATGTAAAGCCAACCTATTAACTTTGTTTAACCACAAACAACAATCAGCTAAACTTTCTTTGCAAATACTACAAGTGATCCATTCACTTCTGTCCGTGGCCATATAATACAACATTCCTACATCCAAATTGTATAAATAGGTTTTCATTCAGCACCCCGAGCGTGATCTGCTTACCTATTTGTACAAGCTTTTGTATTTATAATGCGTACTCTAATGTATTGTAAATAATGAAGCATTAAGTCTTAAACTGGATATAAAAACTAACGGCATCCATTGGCGAAATAACTACCACTTAGACATTAAATGATTTCTCAAATAACAGTCTTCCATAAGGTGTTAATACGATATTGAGTGAAGCACACAGAACCATACACCGACTACAGACGAGGGGTCTGTCTATTTACATATATGTTTACGTTTGACTGAATAGTTTAGGAAGATATTTCGTGTTTATGTGACATTTCGAGATACCAATATTAATTTTTAGTGTCCAGGCTTAGTATTTCGAACTCACAATGGCGTAATTTTCCATTAAAAATTACCAATTGTGATCTACAAATATTTAGTGTAAAGCCTAGTATCCTGCTCGCGTTAAATCTCATGTCGTTTTTCATTGGGACCACTAAAAATCTTTTTCAGATCTCAGATTTAACGCGGCTCATGGAACATGCAACGAAATTGATCTGCTTTTGTAAATGGATTAGTGCGTTATTTGACAGCAATATCAGCTGTTCAAATTGCATTGGTTTTTGGAAAAATCAACTATGGATTTCGACTTGTAAAATGTTTCCCCTGTTGTAGATACAAATGGAGTAGTTTCGGTGATTCGTAGTTTCCAGACGATGAGGAAGGCAATGAAGACAATAATTCCTACAAAGTTATATCCATGGCAATTAATGTATTTCTTCATTTCTTCACTTTGCGCATTCGGTTTAAAACAAAATTCTTACAATGACGTAAAACAGCTGTGCAAGGTATATTGGTATTTGTGGTAGTATGTGTAAATCTGAAAAAATATCGAGATCTGCAAAAAGTGATCCGAATCGAAAAAAAAGATTGATTTTTTTTCCCAATGGAACATGAAAAGTGATTTAGATCAAAAAAAAAAGATTGATTTTTTGTCCCAATGGAAAACGACATCAGCGTTCCTAGTCTCCACTTCGTTTCTCCACACCAAAGATAAATGCTCGGTAAATTATTAAACATCATATAGATGGGACAAAAACCATATGTTCATATGGCAGATGTCAGTAAACGTAATTTTAATTATACGTATAATTAGAATATCGAAATTCAGACTGCAAATACATCGCAATATTTGAATATCTCCAAAACAATGGATACAAGAAAAGTATTATCAATGCTGCAGCAGCTTAAACAATTTCTGTAGTAGCAAGTAGAAGACGACACGTTCCTTCGTGTCGGGTAAATCCCTACTTACAGTGGAATTTGTTTGCAATTTCCATATTGCTGATCGTTACTCCACAAGCCCCGCATTTTTTTTTTTTTGTTTTTACATCGCATTAAAAGTAACTTTTGTTTTTGCGTTTTCTTTTATTTATCAGGCAAGTGTTTTCTGCGGCTTCCGCCGTTTTTTTTATGTCCAAATTTATCTTCGATTTAATGTACCGGACATTTATTTCGCGAGCTAAATGAGTGGAGACTTTTCATTGGCCCATCTATATGAAGTTAATGTTGCATTTACACCATCACGCACGCGCATTTTTGCACGATACGGGAAAGAGAGATCTGTTTGTCCGCAGTCAATGCTAATAAAGGCGTAAGAATGAAATCACAAATCAGACGCCAAAAGTGTCGTAAAACGGAAATAAACACAAGTTCCGGCGAACAGCATCTCTACAATCACTTGAAAAAATTTCTATTTCTGATTTAAAACATGTGAAATAACAGAGGTAATTAGTTTCAGTAAAATAAAAATAAACCAACAATACATAAATCAGTTATACGAAAAAAATAAATAATTGTCCGTTCATCACTTTCGGAAGCCATATTGTTTTATAGGAAAGCGAAATATCGTAAGCCATCGCTATAAAAATATCAACATGCATAGCTTTCCCATAATTCCTAACACGTAAACAAGATGGCCGACCAAAAAACATGTCACAATTTTTTGCGTGTTAGGTAGTGCCGTCCCTTTCAGTCATACGCGGCTATTTAGTATTTAGCATCCCTTTAATCTTCCGTGTTAGGAATGTGTGATCGTGTAAATGAAACATAAGAATTTAGCTTGCGAACTGCTTTGCTAAACTGCCTCTCTAAATTTTATCTTTGTAGACATTTTTGTATGGGAGATACAATTTAGCGCGAGCAGGATTAATGGTCGCCATTCCCATAATCATACTCGTAGAATGTAAAACGGAAAGAAACAACAGTTCCGGTGAACAAAATTCATTCATTCAACAGAAAAAAAGGGTAAAAAGGGAGCCTTATTAGTTTCGCTTTTGTCCGTCCGAACCCACTCGACCAATTTTTTTAAATTTAAGCTCTCCAGGCCTAGTTTTGTAAATATCATATACATACACAGGACAGAATTCTGGTTATTATTATACTCGTAGAAAGTGGGTGACATATTTGTAATTAATGGTACAGTTGTTTGGAGAAATTTTTTGATTAAGGGCGCGGAAAAAGACCTTTTACGGCATACTGCTGCGTTTGTTGTACCTCGCACGTATTTCAAAGAAAAATATGTATCGGAAATTAAGAGAGAAAATTAAAACTGACAGAGTTGTACTAAAACGGAGGTTACTATACCGTCACCGCGTAGAGGATTGGGAGCTAAGAGTTTCAGTCTCAACATACCTATCCCCAAAAGTTTTTTATTGCAATCATTTCCCACTCGTTTATTGACATTTTCTTCAAAGTATGCACATTAGATAAAAAACAATGTGTTAAATAAATTTGAATTCCAGTTCACTTTATTTATATTCTTTCATTTTCTGTTTCATAACGTCTAGATTTTTGCAGCAATTGCTGTTCCATTGAATATTCCTCACCGTAATATATTCGTTTCGTACAACTTTGAGGCTAATTATAATTTGCCAAGTGATGCTCAAACAATCATTCCCGGTCCATATCAAAGGGTAGGTATGGAATATGAATTTGTTTCCCACTCAAGCCATCAAACCGATTTTTGTTACAGTTTACGCCTATAGATGAGATGATTTTCGGAGAAGGAAATGTAAACAACGTGGAAGGTGAAGCACAAGAAATGGAAGAAGTTGGTAGAAAGCTTACCTCAAGCAATAACGAAACAACAAGCGAAAAACCAAATAATTCAAAACCATTAATTACTAGAAGAGCTGTTTACCAGATGTTAGGAGATAAGCTAAAAGTGTAAGTTTAAATAAAATAAAATTTCAATTAGGCAAGAATTATTTAGAGAGCCTGGCATAATTTGCAAATCTAAAATTTTAAAAGTTGTCTTCACTTCATTTTATTGTTTTTTATTTATTTATTTGCAGTACTGGGTTTGGGGGAGAGCCTTGTTTACTAAAACTAATTTGTGAGGTTAATGCGTCGCTTTTGGGTAAAAACAATGGAGTATTTGGAAGTATTCTACATATCTTACTGACGTAAGTACCTAGATATATATAAATCAATACAAAAACCTACCATATTTACTGTCGAGACACTCAATTTCTTCACATTCCATTTTTACAAAGCAAGCTTGCACAATAAGATCATGAATGAAGAAAATGTAAGATAATAACATTTAGGTCAGATCAGCTTCTGTCAACATTTAAGCTTAACATTATGTGATTTTTGATTGACCTCTTCATATTCTACTCTCAGATTGTCAGATTTTGTGTGTCCAATTGGAATTGCTAAATATTATATTATTTAATTATTGGACATTTGTTAAATACTTGATACAATATTCCTCAAAATCCCTCACTCCAATAGTTGTCACACTCAAATGCATTTGGATTGGTTAATCTCAAAATCCAGATTTGCAGAAGTCTACCCAATGGGGAAGAAAAGTCTTCTTCATACCAATTGCTTCTTTTATTAACACGAGCCAACGTGCTGGTAATCCTTATGCCAAGAGTAATTAAAATTTTATCTTCTTTTTCGTTTCAGGCCAAGTACTTCATCTTTCGAAAATCTTCCGAAAAAGCTGTATAAGGCGGAAGAAAACGGTGTGAATGGCAATTGCTTACAGTATCAGAAGAATTGCCCACACGACATTATAGATATATTTTCTGTTCCAATTGAAGACTTACTCAAAATAATATGAGCTAATATAAATAAATAAAATAAATTCACCAGCACAACAAGCAACAACAATAATTGAGGAGATCTGCACAAGAACAAATTGTACATTTCCGAGATCCTTCTATTTTTCATGTTTATCAGGTCAATCGTCAGGTCAATTTACTGATTACATCTAATCATGGACATCTATAAAGTGAAATCATTATAACTGCATACCAATTACTGCTATTTAAAATAAATCTCAGTATGTTGTATCAAAGATTTATGTCCCACTAGGTACAAATATGAATCTTTTTATAATTAAGAAATAATTTTATGTTCAAATTGAGAAAATGCTAATCCACAAACAAGGGTATTGTGAACTGGCATTTAACCGTCGATGCATGAATGGCCTAACAAAGGCATAGGTATTGGCCAACATTCAACATTTGTGGCGCGGTTACTTCGACATCTTCCAAAACCAAAGAAAACTGAATAATAAAAAATGGAACTACTTTTCCCTTGTCAGTGGAAATATTCCGAAATTCGTACGCCCGAATAATTTAACACTGCGTAAAAGTTATCAACTCGTTACTCAACAGTTACATCCAGTTTTTCTATGGTATCTGACATCTACAAGCTAAATTACTTGTTCCTATTCGTTTATTATTAATAAGAGGGTTCGTTCATATTTTACTCAATGTCAACTTTGTCTTGCAGTTCTATTTATACATCTATTGCAATCATTTGCCATTGGGCATAAAAAGTTATCTTTTCCCCATTTAGAGTACGGTTTGGAGTAAGGTAATGAAATTCCCTTCTTACGATTATCCGTTTTCAACAAATGTAAATGAATTGAACAATCAGAGGCAGTTTACAGTAGGCGTGTTTTTAAAAGCCTATATCTGAGCTAAATCAAAGTAAAGTATGATTTTCAGCGCGCAATTACGACAAGAACATCCTTCTTGACATTTTTGAGATACACACCACGTATTTACTCCAAGTGGAAGTGACTTGACAGCATCAACTTATGTGGAACCTTTCTGGGGATGTGGGTGAAAATTGTTAGTAAACTGCAACCACATAACATTTTATACCAGTTAATATCACTCAAGCACAAATAATGTGACTGAATGACGAATTCGTCTACCTATACTTTGTTGAGATATGTACCAAGGTTTTCAAAAAAACGCGCTATATGTAGGGTTCAACGCATTGAACGCGGCCATAATAGTGAATGGCCTGAATACCTGAACGCGTGTGTCAGATCACAAATGTCACAAAGGTTTAAAACAGTGTTCTACCACTCTCTCTTCATTTTCCCACGAAGCATAATTATTTTTCCTTTTCTTAGAACACAAATTTGCTTCAAACTCCCACTTTTTATAACATAATCAAATTTTTTTAAGTAAAGTTTTTATTGCCAATGGAAATAAAATCACATTTGTTAACCTTCAGTATAAAAAATCCATTTTGTTAACATTATTAGATATCTAATATAATTTTTTGTACACAACATTTTACTAACAGGCGATAGAGTGTTGATAATCATGGTATAAAACTTATTTTTGGTAAAATTTTACCAAAAACTCATAGTTCCAATTATTTTGTTCTTTAACCCTCTCTCCAACGAGCACTTATAAAATTTAAAAGTTTCACACAAAAAGGGAGAAATCTCACAGTCTTGGCACTGGGTAAAAATTTCCCTTATTTTGATCATCTTTAATCACTGTCAAGTTTCGAATCCCAAAAGAGCACTTTCAGGACTTAACGTTTATAAAGTACATAAATTCTAGCTTGATAAAAAATATATATGAATTTATCACGAAACAATATAATCTCATTTTAACCTCATTAAAGCTATAGTAAAAATGCTCAAGTCAGACGACATTATGAGCCGTCTAATGGCAACTGAAGAAGGCTTCAAGACACATTTGGATCGACTGTTTGAAAACGACAGTAAATATTTTCCGGAATTCGTGAAAAAAGGCGTAATTGCAGTAGAAGACGAAGAGGAATGCCATATGAAGTACTTAACTATTACAGTGCCTATTGATGTAAGAAAAATGTTTATTAATTTATCCCTCTGTTTCAGAAATCAGATATTCTGCAATGTTCCAGGTTGCAAACGTTTCTTCCCATCCGTCTATGCATATCAGAGCCACTATAACAGTTTGCACCGGTATATTTGTAATCAATGCAAAAAGAGTCTTCCCACACCTCACCTACTAGATCTACATCTATCAGAACAGCATGATTCATATTTCGCGGTGGTATCTAAAAGCAGACCAATGTATTTATGTTTTATTGAGGAGTGTCAGCACAGATGCAACACACCGGAAGAAAGAAAAGATCACTGTATCAGCTCGCATAAATTTCCTCCGAATTTCCGTTTTGAAAATCTCTGTTTGGTGGACAAAAAGACGCCTGTAGTAACAGAAGCAGAGGCAATGACTGATGAACCAATGGATGGAAAGAAGGCTCCTTTTACAAACAAGAAATGTAACTTTTCATTTGGTCATGCAAAAAGTAAAACGTTCAACAAAAAGAGTTACGCCAAGCTTCTGTGTAAATCCGACGTCGAATACAAGAACTCTTTGGAGGACTCAAAAACTGTTTCGGACTTGCTTAGCAGTTTGCCAGAGTAATTAATAAAACGTCTGTTAAAAGATATCGCTCCACAATGTAAATACCTGGTACAAAGTGCAGTGTAAAGTGAAATCATTGTTTCGAAATAAAAAAAATGAATTGTAACCTCTCGCTCTTGCCTTTCAATTACTTTACATTGAGAAGCAAAACAGGTACGGTGCTTATTGATCTTCCTCTTGTACATACTTTGTATTAATCTTCTCTCTAAGGCCTTTTAATCCTCTAGCTTTTGTAATTTTCGGTTCAACGTTGAATTCTCCAAAAGGCCGACCGCACGAATGACACCCGAATATACCAACTATGCTTTGCATTCGTATTATTTTGAACGAAACTTATTGGGGCTGTTACGCATTAAATTTTTCTTCTTTTTCGTCATAAGAATTTTACCTTTGCACCCATCTATTAACTTGGTTTGTTCGACCTTCGAAAAGGTGGTTTCAAGAGACGTTTCTTGCTGTTTCTTTTGAACGCGTTATTTTAATTGAGTAAATTTTGAATTTATGCAAATAGCATTTCAGTCGATTTCAGTTCAGTGTTCCCGCCGCACAATCACCACAAAAGCAGGCACCAACAAGTACACCGACAAGAACGTTACATTGAGTGGCACATTCACAAAGCGGTGACTGTCATAACCGGGGTTTGCTGTTTGGAATGTTTGTATATTATATATATAATAAGTCAATGGTTTATATAAAGGGTGATTTTTTAAGAGGTTTAGAACTTTTTTTAAAAAAAAAACACAAAAAATTCTAAAAAATGAATGAAATATTTATTTGAATCGATAGTTTGAACCTTGCAATTTAATGTTTAAAGATAATTTCATGCAAATGTTGACCGCGGCTGCGTCTCAGGTAGCCCATCCGCTGAGTCCAATTTTGGCATACTCTTTCACACATATCGGCCGGTATCTCACGAATGAATGCATGGATGTTGGCTTCCAGTGCGTCAATCGAAGCGGGCTTGTCCCTATACACATTAGCCTTGGCATACCCCCACAAAAAATAATCTAATGGTGTCAAATCGCACGATCTAGGCGGCCAATTGACCGGCCCGAAACGTGAAATTAACTGTTCACCAAACTCGCCTCGCAATTGCGCCATTGTTTCGCGTGCTGTGTGGCATGTGGCACCGTCTTGTTGAAACCACATATCATGCAAGTCAAGAACTTCCATTTCGGGCAAAAAAAAGTTTGTTATCATCGCTCGGTAGCGTTCACCATTGACAGTAACGCTGCGATTCGCATCATCTTTGAAGAAATATGGCCCAATAATGCCGCCGGCCCATAAACCGCACCAAACAGTGGCTTTTTCGGGATGCATTGGTAGCTGTTGCAATGCTTCTGGCTGATCTTCACTCCAAATGCGGCAATTTTGCTTATTTACGTACCCATTCAACCAAAAATGAGCCTCATCGCTGAACATAATTTTTCGATAAAAAAGCGGATCCTCGGCCAGCTTTCCAAGAGCCCATTCACCAAAAATTCGGCGTTGTGGTAGGTCGGCTGGCTTTAGTTCTTGCACCAGCTGTATCTTAAAAGGCTTTACGCCCAAATCCTTCCGCAAAATTTTCCACGTAGTGCTGTAACAAAGGCCTAACTGCTGGAAACGGCGCCGAATCGACATTTCGCGGTCTTCTGTCACACTAGCTGATACGGCCGCAATATTTTCTTCACTACGCACAGTACGTAAACGTGTTGGTGGTTTAATGTCCAACAAATTAAATTTGGTGCGAAATTTGGTCACAATCTTCCGAATAGACTGCTCAGAAGGTCGAGAATGCCGATCATAAAATGGAAGCAGCGCGCGATGAACATTTCGAACCGAGCACGAATTTTGATAGTAAAATTCAATAATTTGCAAGCGTTGTTCATTTGTAAGACGATCCATGGTTAAATTGCAAACCAAACTGAAGCTGTTTGACAGTGACACAAGGTACTAAACACACGTCAGCTGTCAAAACCAGTGTTGCCAAAACCAAACCAGCTAAAAAATCACCCTTTACTTACGTTGAAGATGTTAAAACAGAACGACATAAATTTTTTGTTGGCAATGTTGCCGGGACTTCCTTAAAATGTGTTCGCTGTTCAAAACAGGTTCAAGTAATTAAAAATCGAAGAATTTACATCATAAATATTATAAATTCTTTATTCTACTTCACAATAACAATAATTATATTAATAGAAAATATATTTTGTTTTCTTTTGGTAATTCATTATTCTCACAACATTTTGAGCAAACTTTTGCGCATAAATATTTAAAAACTATTTTTCTGCTCACTCTATTTTGAAATTTATTGCTTTGGCATTTTATTGCGTTTATGTAAGATACGCATTAATTGCTTGGACATAAAGTATGGTTTCTCCTCAGACCCATCATTTCGTTCACAGTCTTCCACTGAAAAAAAAAACGAAGATTATTTACTCTCCGTCATAGACCAAGTTTGAATTTAAACTTACAAAAGCATAAGAAAAGGGTGTCAACTGCCATGGAATAGACTCCAAAGAATACACTCGTTATCAAGAAAGTAGCTATCACCACAATTGTTATTGGTACTGCTGTATAATTCAAGGGATGAGCACCTGGGTTTGCTTCAAAGTAATAGTAAGTACCAACTCCAGCAGCACCCGTTAGCAACAGTTTCGAGAGGAAGAATAAAAAGTCGGTGACTTTGTCCACAGCAACCACCCGAAGGAAATTTCTCATCAATAGATTAAACGAGTCCTTGGCACTTGTGCAGAAGTTCTTGCCATGAATTGCACACATAATGTAGGCGTTTCGGTTAATAAAACGTAAAAAGTTTTCCAAACACCAGAAGAAACATTTCAAGCAACATAGAATCGCTCTCGTAACACTGTTATCGAATTTTTTCAGTTTCTGGTCGATGTACTCCAAGATAATCCGTATAATGCGACATATCGTTAGTATGAAGGCACCGAGAACCAGTGTCCCCAGGTGATAACGAACTGTTCGACCAAATGCTCTGGTTAGAACAAAGTACGGAACGTCTGACTTGTGGAATGTCCAGTACCAAGTTGCAAAAGTCGCGGCAAGCACCATGTCTCCAAAGGCCGATATAAAGAATGACAGCCATAAGAACCCAACAATGTTGTACGCCTGCAATTAAATATTCAAAGTTTTTTTGTTTGAAATCTGTCAAAATTAGAGCCAACAACAACTGGTTCAAAATGCCAATAATTTCTGGCAACAACGGTGAGTGTAGCAAAATATGGTGAAAAGACTGACCTGGAAGTATGACACGATTGGTGGGTTTCCGATCCCTTCAAAGTAGCATCCTGTATCAACACATGGTATTTTTTGCTTAAAAAAGGTGGCTAACGTCTTGTCAGCAGATTCGATGAAACAATTGTTTTGAAAAAGGGTAGGATCGCACTGCGCGCCAAGAGTATAGTTTATCCCAATGCCTTCACATTTGCATATTTCTGTGGTAGGCTTTGGTTTTATTACTTTAAAGGACGGTTCTCCAACTGATGCTAAATACAAGCCAATTCCGACTGCCAAAGTAATGGTGCACATGTACAAAATCCACGGAAATATTGGGAAAAACACTGTTGCCACTACACACGAGACTGCCCTGTGGATGCAAAAATACATTTGATAGGTATTAGGTTTAAATTTGATTGTACTTACTTGCTTCCTTCCTTTACGAGAGCTATTGCTATTCGAATTCTATTCCGAAGGACAATCACCAAAAGAAATATAACCAAAAAAGCAATACTCAAAATAATCGATGCGTAGAGCCAAGTTGTATGCTTTTGGAAAACATTTTTTACAGATGAAGAGAGATTCAGTGAGTGGTAAGGAACCGTCGGAGTAGCTTTCCAGTAATTGTATTGTGTGACACTGTAGTAGACACCTAAAATATATCAAACAATTTATTTTAGCGCACAGTTGTTACTTTGAGCATAATCTTACCGAATCCAAGTCCGAATAGTACTCCTAGTATAGAAAGCCAGACAATTGGAGTTGCGACCCATCTCATTAGCGAAATGAATATTAGTGATACAACCATCGTGACTACCAGAGCCAAGAAGATGGCCTTCCATGAGCTAACGATGTCTTCCACAACTTTCTCTCCAACCTGAGAAAATTAAGATTTGTTTTAGTTTAAGGTTAGGATTAGAAATTATTAATTTTAATTAGGTATATAGAAATGCCCTTTCCAATTGGGCCTGGAATGAAGTCTGAATTCAAATCGAGACGAAGAAAATTTCATGGGAAACTAAGAAATGTTTCTGGTCTTGTGTATTTATGTCAGCAGTTAAACATTCTTAAAACAAAAAAATAATTGTACAAAATGCAGGGTTTTTTTTTAAGGAAACAGAAACTTGGAAATATGTTTACAAATTGTTATTTATAAGGACCACACTGTGTTTGTGTCGGGAATTTACAATTGGCTTGAAAAATGGTATGCATTTTTGCGCTTTGGATAAAATAAAAAGTTCTGAGGTAAAATATTTTTCTACCTGGAGACATGAATTTCATTCAAATCAGCTACTTCAGCAGTAGGGATGACAGAGATATAGTGACCAAATTGCAATTGAGATGAGAAAAGCGTAGCGTGCGACGTAACAAACACTCGATTTCTGTATTACGCAGCCAAACCGTTTATAGGATTACTAGAAACTACTGAAACTGAGTTTATCGTAGCTCCAGGAAATACTCACGGACGGTCTGCTGCTTATTATATTATATATATTTATTAAGATAGCTTAGAAGAAGTATTCGCTACTGACATGCGGCCATGTCAGGTGGAGATGCCCGAACAAAAAACATTTCCCACTCCGAAAATGAAAAACCTTCCCCTATCAAACCCACTAATCTTTTAAGAGCGGCTAAACTGGTTTTGTTTGGATCAGAAGGCACTCCCATAGAGTAAAGGAATCGAACGTTCAAGCTTTTAAAGAAATGAAAATTTGGGCAATGCGAGAACTAAAAAATATAAATTTTCTGTGAAGTACAGAATTGCTGTCAAATAACGCACTAATCCATTTACAAAAGCAGATCAATTTTTTTGCCATTTTTAATTTGTTTTCAACGTTATTTGCATATTTATAAAGAGCGGTATTGGCATGATCCTCCTGTCGCACGTTCTATTTTATCACAATTGTCGACCAATATCGATAGCCAATACGCAATATTAAGAATATTTTTGGTTCGAAGTTCAAGTTTTAACATTAAGAAACTAAGCACGCATTAAAGCCCTTTGTTAATAATAGTCAATCCCAATAGCTTAACTTTATTAGTTTTAGTTTTAAATGTTAAAAAAACCAACGAATATTGCGATTAGGCGTTGGATTAAAGTAAAATAGAGCCCTATGAGATTGAAAAAATGGGCTTCACATTTTTTCTGGCTGGCAAATTTTTTTATTTGGCCAATACAAATTAAGCGGGAAAATCGCGGGCTAAGCGCATTAGCTTTTGGCTAAAACTAAAAGCTACCACCGGTTTTTCTAGGTTGTTTGATCTCACTTTTTGCAGATCTCGATATTTTTTAGATTTAGATACACATAGGTACTGCCACAAATAGAAATATACTTTACACAGCTGTTTTACGTAATTTTAAGAAGTTTGTTTTAAAACAAATGGGGAAAGATTCATGAAAACCTTTGAAGCGGAGTCCGAAAGGTTAAATTTATCGATCGAGGTTCGTTCGGAAATTAGTGAAAAGTCTATAATAAAGGGCAAAAATCAGAGTAAAAGTAATGGGAATTGTGAGCTTTTTAACAATATTTAAACAAAACACTACTCTGGCTATTAAAAACCGGCTTTGTTATCCTACAAGTTTTATTTTGACATTTGAACCAAAAAGATAGCCCATCTGTGAAAGGATGGACTTAGCGAAACACTATCGGAGAAAATTCCGTTCCGATCGGATAGCTCGATAGGGCTAATACTCTCGGATAACAGACGTTCGCAAACGCCTTCTGATCTGGGCTCATATACCTCTGAGGTTTCGGAGGTTCTAACATGCCCGTTACGTGCCTACGATGGCAAAATATTTTTTATTGGTTTCCGTATACCTAGTCCTGTTTTATGTGCTGCAACTATAGGTTTATCTATCTATATATCTTTTGCCTAAAGTTTTCTGAATATTACCCTTAGACACTTTTTATCACTTTATAATTCCACTTTTCATCATTTTCAATAAATTTCCTTCCCAAAAATGGAAGGGCTATTACCATTGGTGTACTTCAACCATTGCGAGATCACAGATTCAAATACATAACCTAAAATTACCACATTGCGAGCACAACTTCAAATGGACAATTCCTGTGCAGATGTTCCCAACTTTTTCATTTAGCTCACATTCACTTTTGCATTTGTCTCTCCAACTTCGCTCATCATAAAGTGTAAATAAATACTATATACCTACTGATGACAAACAACAACATTTTTCACCAAATAAACAAAATAAACCTTTTAGACATGTTTTTAAAAAATGTAATGTTATACCTACCTAAATTCTGTCTTATTCATATAAAAAACACTTATTCGTAATTTTAAATAAGGACTATTCAACGACTGCAACTTGTAATCCTTTGTCCATATTGTTAGGATTGAATTTCTTACCCCATTGAGATCAGCACCCAGCATTTTTTCGGTTAGAGTAGTAATTTCCGGCGGAAGTTTTATGTCCTGCACTAACCGATTGATGCCTTCCGCATCCGATGGTACACAACGTTTCGACACTAATAAATTCAAAATAATAATTTAGAACGCTGAAGACGAATGTCAGAGTTGATGCGTTTTTGGTTTTATTTACGACTGTAATCGGGCTAAGCTGTTAAGCGGGACGAGGGACACACCACAAGACAATAACACAACCGGGACATTACACAAACATGTTTGTTAATTATATGTAAATATAATAATCGAATTAAAAAAGAAGTGCATATCAAATCACCTGTTGCGCTTCCACGCCGTTGTAGAAATGTGCCACAATGTTTCCAACCAGTCGAGACAAATATGTATTCGTCTTTATCATCTTTTCCTTAATAATGGACTCGCCCAATTTCTGACGCGTACTACACTGCAGGATGGGTTCATCGGCCTCCTTTTGTTGGTGATAAGTCAACGCAGTGCTAGTCTTTTTTATTGATGCGTCACCACTTTGTGTATGATCATTTGTAGGAAATGATACGAAGCTTGAGGTCTCTGGTGTCATTTGAAAGGGATGTGTTGATACATCTCTTTTTTTGAGTGATCGCAGAAATGATGGAATATATTCACACCGATCAGGTGCAAATGTCCACACACACCGATTCAAAACTAGTTTTTTAATATTTTATTTATTAGATTAGAGAAATTTAGTGATGAGTGTTTAAATAAAGTGAATCGAAAGATATGAGTTTCGAAAAAAATAATTATTCTGGAGTAAATCGACAAGAGGCTAAACGACTATTGGCATTAAATATTTATGATCAAGTTATAGGTCAGTAAAATAACAGACTTTTTGGAATTTTCGTAGCAATTGCTCTACGTTTTGTTTCGTTTCTACTCTCCTGAGTAAAAGGTTAGTGGCGCAGCTTTTTACACACATCAAAAGATGGGGTAAACTCCAATCAGGTTTTATTCAAACGAAACCTGGCAAATGCTTCGATTTCGACATTTCTTTTAAGTAAATGCAATATTGCCACGTTTTATTCGTACCACTCAATGAAACTGGCTCAATATTTATCAAATAACTTCCATTTTGACCGTGATTTTTAACGTAACCGCAAAAAAAATATTTAAGAAAACTTGTTCCTTGTTTTTGAGACTTGCTTTTTGCATTTTTTTTGTGCTGAAAATGCATAGAAGCAATGATTTAGATTTTGGTATTTTTAGAACCATTGCAAAAAAATAAGATTAAGCCATGTCACTTGGGCAACTGTTTCTGAGCCCAAAATCACTGATTTAAGCACTTTCGGCAAGAAGTTCTTAATCCAAAAATAATATCGATGCTTATTAAATGTCAACGTTTTCCAAGAAAGGTAGTTACTGAAACGGCTGTTGGTTACAAAAGGCCTATTTCATTTAAATTTAAAGCTTCATTGAAGCATTTAATTTTTGCGCTAGAATCTTCCAACTGAATCTTTGCAACAAATTAGTACATATATGCAAAGCAAAGCAAAGCCGTCTCGAGAAAAGGAAAGTGTTTAGGCAAGACCTCGTTCGTTAGAGCGATTATTTGGACCTGTAACTGTGCTAGTACCCGTACAAGTATGCAATGGGAGGGAATTTGCCTTCCGTATAACCTCAAAAAAGGGTTTCCTTTTCAACTCGAATACATCAGGGATCAGGGCTGACACAGGCTTGACTGAGCAAGTAAAAATCTGAGTAAAAATCTCTACATAATTTTGAAACAATCATTATAAATTTACAGCGACACTGTACAGAAAGAACAAAAGGCTAGAACAAGTGTGTAAGCGTGGACAAATATAGTCTGCTCGACACGCAAACTTCGAATTCATATCAATAACATATCAACATAAACTAAGATGACATTTTCGCCGCCCCACTAGAAAGTGAATATGAACAATAGCAGGGCCTGGTTGAACATTTTATTTGCCCGGTTATCTATATTCAAGATGAGCTATTTTTTAAGTATTCCTCTGTGGGTATTTTTAGGCCTGATACATAGTGAACTAATAATCGCCTCATCAATTATGGTAGGTATTAAGCAAAAACAACTTAAGCTTCATGACATACATTTTTATCTGAAATGTGCAGAATTTGCAAGGCTTTAAAATACACGCAGCGATAACCAAAACCCACATTGTCGACTCACTCCAAAACAACCAAAGTACCTAAACAAAACGCAAACCATAACTAACTAAGCATGCAGGACAAAACTCACTAGCACAAATCTACACAAAAAAAAAGAAATCAAAACAAACAAAAAAGAAATGCCTACAACAAAAAATAAAAATTGTTACTTACATTCTGTACTTTTGACATACCAACGAGCACATCTATTCTCATTGATAGCTATCTCAGCTTCAGCTTTTGTAGTTATCCGATTCTTATCCAGATCCGATTGACAAATGAGCCTATCTTTAAGCTCGTCTATGCTCAAAGAATTTTTCATGGTGTCCCAAACGAAAGTCTGTGTGGGGCAACTCGACACACAGACTTGTGGGGTTGGACAACCAGTAATTGGCACAAATGGATCGATACATTTCTCCAAGTTGAAGAAAAATAAATATTTTTTATCTATCACTGGGCCGTCGACACCGCACTTTCGATTAAATGAATCGGTAGGCACTAGCAACTTATTCAAGTCACCATTGCGTATTGCTGAAATGTTAAGACAATTATAAATTATAATATAAAAAAAAACAACGCAAACTTACCATAGCTTCCGATGTAGCCCCAAGCGGCCAGAAAAACAATGAAGATTAATAGACAGAACACATCTGTACAGGACCGTTTCGACAGTGGTCCTTTAAATGATCGATCATATTTCAAACGCTCACCTGAAAGACAGAAAGACATATATAGACAAATGTTGAACTCGGGAATGTTTTTAGTTATTGTTTATAGAAGCCGGTATTTACCATACTGCAACAATTGTTTTTGCTCTGAGTCCTCTTCAATTTCGACAGATGACTTATCATCCGAGGAATCATCACAACAACATCCTCCCATTTTAAGCTTAATTGCAAACCATTTAAAAAAAAAAAAGCTACCGCAACGCGTAAACAGAGTGCATGCCTTGGACGCAGTTGACTTACTAAGTACTAGCCACTACAAAAATGTCAGCTGAAGAGTGCACAGGCACCATAACCTAATCTAATAATGAATATATAGCCGCCCTCAAGCTTACTGTCTTAAAAAGAAACGACGCGACACGTACTCATACGTAGAGTCGCATGTATCAATGAAAATATAAATTTGTAGTTGTGTAGTACTTCGACACCGCTACAATGATTGAGGTACGACGCGTGAAGATAACGATGAAAGTATGGGTATGTACGTTCTACTACAGTTTCGAATTCGAATTTCCAAAGTTCTGTATAGCTCTGTCTCTAAATGGGTATATTTTTCTTAAGACGGATGGACATGAGTATTTATTTAATTAAAAGTGATGCAATGCACAGATTGATATATATATATATATATGAGAGTGACGTATTTTTAACTTTAATTAACTGATCCGATGAACTTTTTTGTGTCTAATTCTAAACAGCGGCAAGCACGCACTAACAATTGGTGACTCGAAGATCAAACAAGAGAACGCGCTCTAAAATAGTAAAATTACATATTCATAAACTTGGGTGACTACATTAATTTTTTGTAGACACACTACAGTCATGCCAAATAAAAATGATTCACTTTCAATTAATGATAATGCCTACATAAATACATCGGTACGTTATGTAAGCACCTTGTTCAGTTGCTTGCTGCTGTTATCCGATGATTGTACGATGTACACAGTTTGGATAGCTAATTAATTGCTTGCATTCAAATATCGAATAAATTTTTTTTAAGGTTACCTCTCTTTGTAAGCATGGCGGCGGCGGGCTATTGATAAGGAAAACCTAAGATAAAGCTATTACTCATGTCAATTACTTGAGAAACCGCGCATCAGAACAATATTTAGGGCTCGATGGAGGTGAAGAGCGGAATTTTTTCATGTTATCAGACACTTTAAAGTAATTTCAAAGATATGCTTAATAAATATTGTATTTGAAAATATCACGCTTTTGATTGACACTCCATCTGTTTCTGTCATTAAAAACTTTTATTTCTCTGTGGACAGATTTTTGACTATTTAATTTTACATGTACGGGTAGGTACAGCCGAACCCGTATATGGTCACATCAAATGGAAAACAATATACCCAGTTTTACTTTATAGTGACAAAGGACAACTGGCTTCGCATAAGTTTGACATTAAACGAAATGTGCTATTAAGCAATGTGACATTATCCAGATTAGACTTTTATTTTAAAAATAAATAAAAACCTTTAAAGTTGTTCAAGCCTAATAAAGTTTATGGCTGGGTTGATTTACTTTTGTTTCAAGGTGGACTCTAGGGGCTGACGCATTCAGGATCACTTCGACATGTAAAAAGCGCGTTTTATTAAAAATAATCTTAGTTAAGCAAAGTAAAGTAGAAAATTAAACACGCTATCGCAAAAATAAAACTCTACCTGTCAATTTCACACTTTCGAGATTCACACTAGGTATTTATCCGAAGTAGGAGTAACATGACAGTAGCAGTTCATGTTTTGATCGTGTGTTTTTGATATTGCCAGTAAACTGCTTTCGGCGCCATTCCGGATAACGTTCAATCAAACAAAAGGTCAAAACACACTACAAAATACGCCAGTTTATGCCACTTTATCACAATGTGATTGATAACTGGTTTATTGCACACAAGCGGCCATATTATTCACTCCGGGTGTAACTCAGATTTAAATTAATTTTACACCCAATCACTAATCCGCAGTTTTTAAAACCGACAATTTAAACCTGTGCCCATATTATTCACTGAAAAACATGCATTAAAGATGGATTTAAATGCGGATTTAAAACACTTTAAACCGTTTTTAATCCGTTTATAAACCTACGTAATGTCAAATTCACAAATAATGACATTTGTTTTGTTGTTGTTTGTCACTTGGGAATTAATTTGATTTGTAGTGTGCCGATTTTAGTTTTTACTGCATTAATCGAATCATGGAATGTTTGCAGCCTTCTTTCTTTAGTCGGAAATATTTCCGAAAATTCGCCACATCGAGGACGACGTTGATTTACCATCAGCTCTCCATTTCATGAATGAAATCCATTTTTTTTAACTCTTTGCTCCTTTTTATTTCCTATTTCATTTTTCTACCACGCAGGACGCGAGAAATAAAATGTCAGTATTATGAAATTGAGTTTTAACCCGAGTTAAAGTAGGTACTTAAACTGGTCTCCGGAGTGCAGATTAAATCCAATCGGATTAAACGCTGTCAAGTTTAAAGAACTGGGCTTATGCTCGGGTTAAACGACTGAATATTATGGACTTGGGTTTAATTTTTGGGTTAAGCTCACTTAAGTCCGGCTGTAACCCTTAACCCGGATTAAAGGGAGTGAAAAATATGGCCGTAGGTGTATCCGTCCGGCTTTGCCTGTTCCCAGGAACTTTATTGTTTAAATTTTTATTTCGCAAAATGCTTTGTTTGCAAAATGCACATTTATTTTCTAAATTTTATTACTTTGGTGCGCATGAGTGTTTTTTCTATTTTTGTTCTTTTTGTGAAAAGCTTCCAGTGGCAATGAACGAGTTTCTCCATTTTTCCACAAAATCCCAAGCCAAGAGCTGACGTAAATATTGTTCCGATTTGCGTCGTTTCGAAGTTGCGTCATTTAGAAATGATCGTGGCTGCGTTTTTGTTATTCCTTTCTTTTGTAAAAAGGGTATTCCCCAAGATTAGGGCTTACGAGTTTACACTTAACGTAAAGTCAATCAGTTTGGATAAATACATATTAACTAGTTTCGATTGTGGTCGAAAATCGACCATGCCGTTTTTAAGTATGGGGTATACTAAGAAACGTATCACAATTTTGATATTTTTTCGATATCTGGATGTCGCAAAAACACGTCGCTTTGAAAATAAGTTCTACTCATGATTAACCATTTTAATACATCACTGTTAAAAAATTTAGAGCAAAACAAAACAGAAGTGGTAGTCAACACCTCGCAGATATATTCCCATAAATTAAGATTATACCTACTATTGTAAGTCGGAAACCTTCGGGCGTGCGCACAACAACTCAGGAAAGTTTTTAAGATATATGAGCGCAGAAAGGACAGGCTTATTATGTCCGTTGATGGATAACAATTTAACACTTTCAAATAAACTATCTGTCAAAACAGGGCCCATTTTTTTTCTTAATTTTTAACAAAATGGCAGCCATTTCTCATTATGACATTACTTTTGCCCCAACTCGCAGATTCATCTACTGTGGTTTGCTTTTATTTGCTGAGAAGAACAAGGCTTAATGAATGCAAAATACAACAAACCCGGACCAATTTAGTTTGTACCTAGAGGGTACATCCAGTCCAGCCCAATCTAGTCTCGAATTGTTTTTTTTTTCTCAACATATCCATTCAGTTGTCAGTCGTACAGGTTGTGGAAGCACATTTTATTGTTGGTTATAATGAATTCAATATAATTAAATGCAATCATTTAAGAATTTGAACTTTATAGCTCCATGAACACTTCAAATATTCCGGAATAACTATTGCGTTATATTTATATATTTATATAATGAAGTCTCTGAAACTAGGAATGTATTTATATCTACTCAAATATGAAGCAAACTCTAAATATTCGATGTTAGTAAAACCCCTAAGGTATTTTATTTTTTTGAGGACACTGTATACTGGTTTATTTATTTATAAACATCATTTCCAAGTCATTATCTTCTCGTTTTCAGTCATTAGCATGAGAATCTGGTTTTTATGTGTGTGTTGTGCCATATAAAATAACGTCATCCTCTTATGCTTTGTTTTGCTCTACTGATTCCATTTTTACCTGCCTACGAGTATGTCGTCATTACCGATTTTGTTGATATAGTTCTTGTATGTTGTAGATAATAGTTAAATAGGAATAATGCCGGCGGCAACAATTAGTGAGGAAACAAGTGCAATGTTTTCAACAAAGTATAATAATGTTAGAAAACGAACAGTGTGTAGGTACTTAGTTCCTTTATGGCTTTATTAACAACCCCTCAAAACTCAACCCACGATACTACTAATCATTTTTACTGTCCAGGCTAAATTTTTTGGACTTACAATGGTGGAATTTTCAGTACAAATTCGATATTGTGGCCTACAAAATGTGTGAAGGCTAAAAATGACTTATTAAGGCTCAACATGCTTAAATCATAGGACCCTCGGTCTAGCTTCTTTTAACCATTCGGTCTTTAAAGTTGTTTTTTTTTTGTTTCGTTTGTAACGGATTGAGAAGCATGGGTAATTGTCCCGAGAAAGCTTCTTAATTCAGCCGTTTGCTATCGACATCAAATTGTAGGACCTTCCCATTTGTCCCAAAATAGAAAAAACCCTCTTTTGGGTAACGGGCAAACAAAATTTGGAACTCGATTACAGGAGCCATATTTCCAGATGACTAATACTTGCAACAATTTAAGTAAAGAGGACCTAGGGTCATGTCTCCAGTAGTCGAACACTTACTGGTTCATTGTAAAATAATCACTAACTGTGAAAGAACTGTTGAATTTAATATGCCACTAAAAATTAATGAGCTGCCATAACTCAAGTATTTTAAAATAAAGTTAAGTTTTTCCCTGTAATTGTTATTGTTTTTTTATAAAAAAATAAGAACGAAAAAAAAAACATTATTCCCCAGTAGTCGAACACTAGCTTCCTAAACCCGAAAATAAAGTTTCCTTACTTCGAACGCTAGATTTAGTGTATATTTTCAATTAAGAAAATGTGGAGAATCCATATTTTTGTTTTTATTTAAAACATAAAAAAACAGTAACAAAACAACTTAAAAGGAAATAAAAAAATATAATTCACAAGCAATTAAAAATAAAGTTTGTACATTGATTCAGTCTTGAACACACTAGTGTTCGAATAGGAAATTCGAAAAAGTTTTGTTCCCTATGATCGAACGGTCAAAAAGTAATAAAATTATTATGTTTTCAGATAAAAACTTTACTAAAAAGACATAAAATATATATAAACTAATAAACCAAGCATTGAAAATAAACATTTACCTGCATTTTCAAACAAAAAAACGCACTTTCCTCCGACACTCGCAACAGTTGTTTTTTTCTACTGAACACACACTCAAACGCACTCCCTAAAGACTGAATTTAAACAGCAATTTTGAAACTTTAACAATAATATTGTACCAGTAGATATTGCAAAAACGATTAAAGGTAATACCACAATGTAGCATTTTGCGTTTGTAGGAGTTGAAAATCTTAAAAATATGCAGCCATGTAGCTTTTTACAAAAAGTGTTCGACTACTGGGAGTGTTCGGAATTAGGCCTATCTACCCTATCTCCAAACATCTCAGCGGCTGTCCGAGTGCTGTTAGTTCGCCTTTCCCGAGAGAACTTTGCCTTAAAACAGAATACTCTGTTATAAATAGGGAGGTATTTAAAATATCACTGATCCATTTAAAAACACTTGCTGAATAACCTAAATTATATTTTAAATATGTATATATGTATACATTTTATATATAATTTATATTTTTTTTGTTGTTTACCTGAACATGGAACTGGGTGAATTTTACTAATTTTAAAGCACAAATTTATGAAATAGCACAGCATTCTCGGTCACCAACTAGAAAACAAAAGTGCAAGTGGAAGAATCGATTGACAATACTTCCGTGGACAGCGAAATTAGGTTACATGCAATGTGAATTTACCTGCGAAACTGAAAACATAAGGATAAACCGTTTCGATCTCCAGCGCTGTGCAGTACACGTGCATGAGTTTTTTTTTTGTTTTTTGCTGTAATTGACCGTAAAAGGCTATCTTTTGGTTTAGCATGATACTATAATCCAGTCATAAGGTAAATTACAGTCCCACGACAATCCTGGTTATTTAATTAACGTTTTTACTTTGCTAATTAAAGAGAAACTTTCAGATTCGAAACACGTAAGCTTGCTGATATTTTTATAGTTAATTTTTGTATTGTATAGGTATAACTTGGTTACCAAAACTGTTTTATCAATGGAAGCTCATCTACAACAAGGTTTACAGGGGGTGTTCGTATGTTGATTAGACATTAAACATGGGCAGGACATATGGGAAACATATGGGAACCTATGTAAGGTAAGCCTGCTTATAATGTTGACACGCAAATTATAGAAGTGGAACATATTTTTCGTTTCCGTTGAAATAATATGTAAAATGTGCAAAGAGAGTGAATATTCGCAATTTTTAACTGTTCCCGGTATATTTTGGAACTCACAATTGAACTAAAAAAGTGCAAGTGTTGCAAGTTGCAACTTTTCGGGTATGTACCTTTGTTTTGGGTGACGAATTAGTTTGACTTAAAGCTTCCGACCGTTTATTTTAATATTTTCATGGATAGTTTTGCTCGCAATCAGCTCAAATGACTTGGTATAGTATATTTCATGTATCAAACACATCTTATATAATGGTTTGGCACTAGTTGCTGTAAAATAATCGGGTACGAAGCATAAGTTTATTTATTGATTGGTATAATAAATTTAAAATTGGCAATTCCGAGTCAAACGGTTTCGCAGTGTTCAATGACGAGAATATCACAAACGGCACAATCGCCGATGGAAGATTAAATTCTCATTATTGTTCTTTGAGTCAATGAAAAACAAATATTGTGCGCGAGTTGAAGGTCGGTATCTGTGTATGGGAACGAAAAACAAACTAGATTTAAAAAAAATGTTGCCATTGTTATTGGCAAATACATCCAAGCCATTCACATATAATATTTTACACTTACTCCAAAGAGGAGGTACTCATTTAGGTTAAGCTAATATTGAATTTTGTTTGCACTGCTTTTGAGAGTACCTATCGTTTTTGCGACACTTTGGTTAGAATTTTGTTTATGACAATCAAAGCAGCTCAAGCTAAATAATCAAACTTTTGTTTCAGAATGTACTTCATGTATCCGTCAAAATTTAGCGTGCCCATTTAATGGGTCGGCACATTTTCTCAAGCTAAATTATGACAGATCGTTGTGTGTTTGTTGTTCTGTTGCCGAAAAGTATGCAAGCATGAGCTCTTTTAATTATTACATGGACGAGAAGTACTTATAATCAAACATAGTTGAAATAAGAGAGAATAACATTTTTGAAGGAAGTTTTTTTAAAGAACAGCTGTTTTCTGTGACACTTATCCACGGCGTGCTCTATGTCAAAATGTAGCTAGGTTGGAGAGAAGAGTTGGAGATCAGATAAGATTTAGTTAAGCTCGAGCAGCTTCGTCTTCCATAATCTGTTGACTTTTTTTTTTAATTCCCTTGAAACTTAATCAGGATGCATTTTTTAAAGATATTGCTACATACTGAGGCCTATATATACCAACGAGAAGGCCAAAAGTAAAAGTTTTCTGTTTTCTACCGAAGAAAATTTTTCAAAAGGGTCTATTCCAAGTATTTTATTTCAAAACAAATCTATTCCAAAATACATTCGCTTATATTTCCAAGATGACTCGCGGCTCCACAATAAATTGCTTTTTTTTTTAATTTAAAAAGGTATGTGAAAACAAAACAGTTCTTAAAAATTCGAAGGCAACGAGAAATGTGTTATTTTTTTTAATACTATCTCAAAACTATTCAAAGTGGAATACGTTGTTTTTGATTCTAACAAAACACAACTATACCACACCACTTTCATAGAATGTCCAACTCTGTTTGTTTGAATTTCAGGAGTTTACCATTGAATAATTATTTCAGTGACTTTCAGATACCTACTTTAAAAAATAAGAATAAGTCTGATATAAGAATGTGACTCTGGAAAGTCTTACTTTTCAAATAATCTTTAATAAAAATTGTCTGCCAATATTATTCTTAAAATAGATATTAAATTCTGAACTCTATCGAACACACAAGTTTAGAGAGAGTCATATGGTAAAATCATTTGGTGCTTTTCCATTTTCGAACATGTGGATTATAATTAAGCTCAGTAATTGTATACAAACGACGCTGCTTTAGTTGTTCGACTCATGTATGAAAAAAACTTACCATATATGCTTTCGTTGTCATCGTTTCTAACCATTTTACATAGCGGATAGCCTACAAAAATAAAAAATGTTAAAATAAATAATTAGATACAATTGAAAGTCATGTAAATCAATATTGAGAATGTATGATATTCTTATATTAAAAATATGAACTACAGAGCTGACCGTTTGGCTTATTTAATATCTGCATACAATTTTGTTCCCTTGACATTTAAAAATATTGTTCTGGAAATAACAACAACAGCACCGTGAGGTTTTCTCCAATGTCTGTCTGACACCCAAAAGTATTACTGTCCCAGGGCTTTTTAATTTACCGTAATCGGAACATAATTGTAATTTTCTTTCATTCTCTTCAAAAAACGTAAAACTCACGCAAAAGCAGAAGAGGAAGAGGAATAGAAAACAAATGGAGTGAAAATGTAATCTTATAAGATTAAATCATTTTTTCTTAAACTAATCAAAATCGATTTGGATTTATTAAATTTATTAAAGTATCAGTTTTGTAAATCATTATAATTAGTGTGATACAGGGTCGGCATTCTGTAAGGCGAAACGTTCAAACATTTTCGTCTGCACGAACAAATTTGCTTGTGTAACGGAAAATCATTCGTGCGCACGAAAATGTTTGATGTTTCGCCTTACAGAATCTGACCCCAGGTGTTCCAAAATGTTCCAAATTTAACTGTCATACAAAATTCTCTCAATAATTTAGCTGAGCTAAATTTAAGCGAATCCCTTTAGACGAGTGGTACGAAGCTGGAGCTAAAAATCAAACTTTTGTTTCAGAATGTACTTCATTTATCTGTCAAAAAAAAGCGTGCCTATTTAATGGGTCGGCACATTTTCTCAAGCTAAATTGTGACAGATCGTTGTGAATTTGTTGTTCTGTTGCGGAAAAGTATGCTAGAATGAGCTCGTTCAATTATTACATGGATGAGAATTACCTAGAATCAGACATAGTTGAAATAAGACAGAATTAAATTTTTGAAGGAAGTTTTTTCAAAGAACAGCTGTTTTCTGTGACACTTATCCACAGCATGTCAAAATTTAACTGGGATTTTAGCTAATGTTTGGAGAGACAAGTTGGATAGCAGCTAAAATTTAGTTAAGATCGAGCAGCACAGTAAGCTTCATAAGATCAAATCTGTAATATATTTTTCTTAATTTATCAAAATCGATATGGATTTATTAAATTTATTAAAGTCTTACTTTTTTATTTCATTATAATAAGCGTCATACAGCTGTCTGTAAAAAAATGTATTTCTTTCTAAGAATAAAAGCTCTTGTTGCAGGAACTTTTATTAAGTAAAGTTAGTAAGTCTTAGCCCAACGCTCGTGGTGTTTTATTAAATAAGACTCTTCCAAAATACATATGAAAGACTTTACTTAACTTTTTTTTCAATCATTGACTTTACACAAAGCTAAAGCAGTAACAAACAACATAGGTATCTAGAAATGGCAGTACAAAAACAAAAGGTTGCGTAATGCAGTTAATACGTTGATGTTTCCGGGGGCTCTTAAACTTAAGAAAGTAAAACCAGCTTTTGTCAAGAGAGTCATAGAATAGTTGTTTTCAGAATTAATGACGATATCATTCAGTATTAAGTTAGCAATTTACATAGCTTATCTGTTGTTGTAAAAACCAGAGACAATACTGAGACCACCAACTCCGCCTACAAGCTATATTTTTTATGGAGTGTACACATCTGGTGCGCTAGTATTGTTACATAGAAAATCGTATTGACAAATGTCACGAAACTTCAAAAATTCCGGCTCACCAACACACTCCCAGCAGATATGAGACACTTCCGCTGTGGGCAAAGTTGCTGGCAGAGTTCATAGAGTTTTATCCGTTAAATTTTAAATTGTTCGTTATGTTTGGATAATATTTTTTTTTTTAGGAATAAGTGCACATTTGCTTAAAATGTTCATGAAAAATTAACAATGTAGATTGGTTGAGGGAAAATGAAAACATTTTGAGCAAATTTTCTTCATTATTTAAGAAAAATTTACACACAAAATCGAAGTTAATGATATCCAAAAGCGGAAAATATACTACCATGTTTGTCCTAATATGTTTCTAGTATATAGAACATCAACTTTAGATAGTTTTACTAACCAAACAAATCAAATTATTCGCCTTTTAACAATTAATAATAACTAACCAATGGCATTCAGTTATGTAAAAATGTTGAATTCCCGAATTCTGTCACATTTCCCCACGGTTGCCGCGGTTGGCAGCATTTATTTTTGTAGTTTTTGTGTGTTTTTGCATGTCACACTGATTCTTTTTTGACATAACACCGATAGGAATACAAAATGGCGAATTTGAAAAAAAATTGAGGCGCCCAGCGGCAAGAGGATTGTGAGTTGGGGGTCTCAGTATGGTTTGTCTATGGTAAAAACAATAGACACCAAAACACAATTTGTCAAGTGGAATGACGACAATTTAATGTTTTTGTGCAAGAAGTATGAACGCTTTGTTTCTATTTTCAATATTTACATCTATATTCTCGCATTTGTAAATATAGCTTAAAGTCACAAATTGAGAGCCAAGACGCCCTAAGTTACAAATCGAAAAAAAAAATTGTTTCACTTGTTTAAACTTGATTTCAATCAGTTTTCATATAGAACTAGTAACTTATTGTCAAACTGGATAGAAAGAGCTTGCTAAGGCCCGTATGACACTACATTTTTTCCTCATTTTTATAATGTTGACAAGTCAGCGGTGTGTAAAAAGAGACTAAAAGTGTATTACGAAAGGGGTAGAAATTGTTTGCAAAGCAACCGCAAATTTTCAATAGAATTTATTTTCAAATAATCTTGAAATGTAAAAAAAAGCTGACAGCAGCTGAAAAATGTGATTTGAATCCATTTTTAATGCATTTTTTTTGTGTTTCTACATTAATAAAGTTGGTGTGTACGCACTCACTCCTGTCGGGAATTTTCGTTCTTATTTTTCGTACTGCTGTAGTTTCATTTTAAAAGCAGAAAAAATTAAAAAAAAAATGTTGTGTCATACGGGCTTAGACAGCCTAGAAAGCTGAAAATGAAACGTAAAAATTGATTAATAAGTCAGTCAGTATGGTTGTCAACTAAAACAAATGTAAGTGGTTTCTTTCTAAAATGTGAACTGTGTCAAATTACTGTTTGTGATTGCAGGAATTGGCTGTTACAGAACATACCCTATGACTATGATTAGCACGTAAAGAAAAAAGGAATAAAATAATAGGTTTGTTTGACGTGGGCCCTATACTGCGCACTAGTGGCCACTGGGTTAACCCTAATGCGTTCTTCGATATAGCACTGAGCTCGCCCTGGTACTGAAAGCCTGTGTTTTACATGACTTCTAGGGCACCCTAGTTGTGCCCTGAACTGACCCCAGTTAATTTCGGTTGCTGTCATTCGTTTCCAAACTCATCATCTATATTGCGAACACTTTTATCAACTATTTGCATTATGGCAAACCCATTCACTCATTTTTAACAATAAACGGAAAAAAGTGTTACCAAAAGTTAAATATTTGTCAATGTCAAAAACTGACAGAACGTTGTGACACCGCTTACAAGTACTACTTAGATTAACAGTAATTCCACAAATATTTCACTTTCATTTTTATTTATGTAATTGCACGAGTGTAGCAAGTGTGAGACTTCAAGATTTAGTTTGTTCAAGTGTTTTACAGATCATTTAATTTAAATCCAAGTGAGTGCTGTGATGCTTATGACAGCTATCTATTCTGATAATATCGAGATAAGAAACTGTGCGCATGTTACGAATACTTGGCGTTTTTTATTAGCCCAGTTGATCTCGCATAATTTACAACAATGGTGCGAGATATCATAAACTTATTAAATAAAAAGTTGTTAGCAATTCATTAAACAATTTTAGTTCTTAAGCAACATTAAACAGTTTTGTAAAAAGTATGTAAATATAAAATAAATATAAAAACAAATGCAAAAATAAATTATCAGAAAAATCACATCCAGTCGAATATCTTAAAAATCGTTTGCAGGTGTTTAAAAATAAATATCCACCCCCACGTTTATTTTGCAAATTATTAAAAGTTGCAGAGAGCGCAAAATATAAATGGAAGTGCAGGTTATATTCAAAATATTAGTTAAACATAAGAATAAATAAGTATGAATGCTATTCTCAGTAATGACACAAGTTTGATATTGATATAGAAATTGTTTCATTAACTGTGTAACCGGCTTAATAGAAATGGTATTAAGCCTAAGAGCCGAAAAGGTTCTCCAGCTCCACCGTATATCATGGCTTTTATAACGATGCGCCACTTTGATAAATGTAGCTACCAACTTGAAACGGATAAGCATTTTTATATAGAGGTACACTGCGCAAGTCAAAGGACAGTTACATAGTAGATACTGTGATTTCAAAAGTAACAGCAATAAAACTTCCCCTGCATTTTCCAGGTGACAGACATAGGATACCTAAAATTAAAAGCATTTTCTATTGCAATAAGCTCGGGTAGATATCCACAATGCTTGGGTGCCATTAATTACACCCAAGTGTAGAAAACTATAATACAAATAAACAACCCTGGAGGAGAACTTGGAGCACGCTGTCGGCGCTGTGAAGACTTTTACTCGCTTAATGTTCTGGTACTCTTACATCGTACTAATTGATGCCAATACCAAAACTATAGATATCGTTGCTCGTTCGAGAAGATGTTCCCATGATTCTAAAGTGTTTAACTCATCAACGTTGTAAATCAAACTACAACCAATGAACCGTATGGGAGGCATAATACTACTTGGAGACGGTGGCTATAGAACCCATAACACACCGAAATAACGCTCTTACGTATTGATTTTGATTGGCACCAAATTTCACAGAGCGGCGATACGAAACCCTCCAGCGGAGTAGCGGAGAGAACTATGGGCCAAATTAAAAACTGATTTTGAGGTTTTTTTTAACGGCTTTCAATTTTATTTGAAGGTAACACAAATCGCAATAGCAGTTGTTTGGAAGATTGTCAAAGAAAATAATTGTTTTACACCGGAAGACTCATCTTTTGACAATCGTAAAAATTAATGGACGAACATTTTGCCTTTGCTAACTGATTACAGTAGAATCTCACAAATATGAACAGATATAAAACAGGTCAAATTCATCGTTCCAAACATCAAAATTTATTTAAAGAAGAACGTATCATACATAGAAGCATTAAATATGTCAAAATAACAATTAATTTTATTTAAAAAAAAAAAAAACAAGAAACATAACAAAAAAAAGTTAGTTATAAAGGATATTAAAACAGATTTTTTATAGGTTTTCCTTAAAAATAAAACTGCTCTATGGGTGACTGTCGGAGCAGTTCAATGGTGGAAAAAAAAATAATTCATCTTTTCAAACTGTTCATCTCGAAGAACCGTTCGCGTTTCCGAGACTCTACTGTACTAATTTAATATAACAAATTGAAGTATCCAATTCACGCACACAGGATACAGGAAGACAATTCAGAAATAACGCAGTTGTGAGTAACCTCCTTTCATATTTTTTAGAGTGCGTCTGCATACATTAAATCTACGTACAAAAAACTGAATTCCCTTTCATTAGTTTTCCCATTCTTAAATACAAATTAATCAGAGGAAAGGCATTTTACTACCTTTTATTAAAAAACACTTCGGCAATAAGCTTTTATTGCTCATGTTAAGTTCGTCGACATTCAATTGACGATGATTCAATATTGCGTAGACGAAATGATTAAGCTGTCCAAATTAAACATTATCGCTGGCGTTAGGTGTAAGTCTTTGTTCCGAAAATTGGAATGCGCATTGTTTTGTATACCAAGGACAAAATTTGCCTGTCCCTTTCTTTATATGTCATTTAAAAAAAATGTAAAAATGTAGGGTAAATCGTGAATGTATCTTCTTTTTTCACAATTATCTTTCTTTTGATGATGAAAGCAGTACTTGTAGGGAAAGCATCAGAAAGGAGATTTATTTTAAATAGAATACACACAGAAAAGGCAAGTATACAGAAAACACATTGTTAATACTTCTTAGACAAATCTAATGATATATTCTTCGATTTCCATTAGTGAACTTTCGAAGCTCAGTTAAGACTGAATGGAAATAATTATGAATATAGAATACTTATATCAAAGTCCAAAACAAAAGTAAACAATAAATATTTCTCACAAAACAAATCTATTACAAATAATTTATTACAAAGTACAAATATAAATGATCACAAATAAAAATTGTTTAATATAAATAAAATTACAGTAAAGGGTCAAGAGGATTAATTTATACCAAAGACGGTGACTGGGGTATGATTTTAAGACCTAGGGCAGGAAAATTCTTCAATCGATTTTCGGACCCTTATCCTTCTGCGTTGACAGGATTTGAAGATTTAACAGCGAACACTAGGATCTGTAAAGCGACATCAATCTAGTCAGAAAATTGCCAATCACTCCCCTAAGATCGATAGTACATGTAGAGCGGCATTAACGCTCCGACCCGAAGTCTTTTTAGCTCCAACTCAGAGGGACAACGCAAAAGGGGAAGGTCAGGCCTCATGTGATGCGCCCAAGTATAGACAGTGATCTCACTTAAGTAAGTAAGCATAGTGATGCGAATTGTTTGCATTAATTGGCATTACTGTTTCTGAGTTTGGAAAAAAAAATAAAAATTCACAATGAATCAAAATATGCTGGAGTTAATTTCCTAGTCTAGATCCTTCTCCCAGGCTGAAGCTACTATTACACATGACACTTTTCATGCCAAATTTTGACATGTAGACGTAAATATTTGTCCTAAAGTTGTCACTCAATCACACGTGTAATCGCCTGTCAATCGGACTCTCACGAAAGACGCACGAGTGACTGCCGAATGGCAGAATTTTTGGGACAGCATGTCAAAATTTTGCGACGAAAAATGACGTGTAATCGTAGCTTGAATTTTTGGACAAAAAAATGTTTTACTCATAACTTATGCGCATTTCTTATACTTTCCAAATATGACAAAAAAATCCTCTTCACATTTATAATAATAAAATTCAACTAGCTTCCAATACTTATATAAACTATAAAAACTATTTATTTTGTGCTAAATGAACGTGGAATTTTTAGTCTGAGGAGCCACCTACAAATTACCATTGAAAATGTTTTTATAACACACAAAGAAACATCAGAGCGTTTGCCCTATTCTTCTTCCAGCTCATGTAACGTTCTCTCAAATTCTCATTTTTGCATTATGTGAAGAATACATTCACTTATTTTTCCTGCCTTTGTAATTTCTATATGTGTTTCTGCCTATTTTGCTGCTGACCAAAGGGAGTGTTACATCAAATTAATAAACTAAAAATCATTGCGTATAATTTTTTTTTAATTATTTTCGTTTCTTTTTCAATTTCAATTAATTGATAAAATTGCCACGCACTTACAACTAATTCTAACCTCGACTTTTAAGTTACGAAAGCTTACAATTGTATGCAAAAATATAACTAAAGGGTGTATTTTTTTTAGATGTATAGAACTTTAAGTTGGCAACACTATTTTAACTGGCGACCATTTTGTCAGCTGTCAAGTGATTTATTTTTAGTTTGGTTTGGCATTTCATTTTCAACATGAATAGACTGACGCCTGAGAAACGCTTCCAAATTGTGCAAATTTATTTTGAAAATCATGGTTCTTTTCGAAATACGTATCCCAATTTTCATAAGCGAATTTTGTTTAGCGATGAAGCTCACTTTTGGTTGAATGGATACGTCAATAAACAAAACTGCCGTATTTGGAGTGATAATAATCCTCAAGTGTGTCTTGAGACACCGTTACATCCACTAAAACTGACTGTTTGGTGTGCTTTATGGGTTGGTGGAATAATTGGTCGGTACTTCTTTAATAACGATGCTGGCCAGAACGTTACAGTCAAGGACAATACTGAGACCACCAACTCCGGCCGATTTCCCGTTACTTAGCCTACAAGCTATATTTTTATGGAGTGTTCACGTTTGGTGCGCTAGTATTCTTACATAGAAAATCGTATTGACAAATGTCACAAAATTCTGCTCACCAACACACTCCCAGGAGATATGAGACACTTCCGCTGTGGGCAAAGTTGCTGGCAGAGTTCATAGAATTTTATCCGTTTAATTTGATAGTTAGTTCGTTACGTGTGGATAATATTTTTTTTAGGAATAAGTGCACATTTGTTTAAAATGTTCATGAAAAATTAACAATAGCAGAGTTTTTTTGAGCTTCGATCTCAGCAAAGCAAAGTAAAGTATGATTTTTATCATGCAATTACAACAACTACGTCGTACTTGACACTTCGAGACTCGGTTGTAGTTGTTGTAATCGCGTGCTGAAAATCCTACTTTACTTTGCTTTGCTGAGATCGAAGCTCAAAAAAACACGCCTAATGTAGATTGGTTGAGGGAAAATGAAAACATTTTGAGCAAATTTTCTTCATTGTTTAAGAAAAAGTTAATGCGGAAAATCGGAAAATACACAACCATGTTTGTCCTAATATGTTTCTGGTATATAGAACATCAACTTTAGATAGTTTTACTAACCAAACAAATCAAATTATTCGCCTTTTAACAATTTATAATAACTAACCAATGGCGTTCAGTAATGAAAAAATGTGGTATTCCCGAACTCTTTCACATTTCCCCACGGTTGCCGAGGTTGGCAGCATTTATTTTTGTAGTTTTTGTGTGTTTTTGCATGTCACACTGATTCTTTTTTGACATAACACCGATAGGAAAACAAAATGGCGAATTTGAAAAAAAACTGAGGGGGCCAGCGGCAAGAGGATTGTGAGTTGGGGGTCTCAGTATGGTTTGTCTATGGTTACAGTCATTGGTGACCGCTATAGAGCCATGATTACTGACTTTTTCGTTCATCAATTGAACAACCATGATGTGCAGGAGCTGTGGTTTCAACAAGACGGCGCAACATGTCACACAGCTCGTGCCACAATTGATTTATTGAAGGAAACGTTTGGTAACCGCATAGTTTCACGTTGCGGACCCGTGAATTGGCCTCCAAGATCGTGCGATTTAACGACGCTTGCTTATTTTCTGTGGGGATATGTGAAGTCGCTAGTCTACGCCGATAAGCCCGAAACGATTGACCACTTGGAGGACAACATTCGCCGCGGTATCGCCGATATACCTACGGCCACAAATGTTGGAAAAAGTCATCGAAAATTGGACCTCCAGATTAGACTACGTCCGAGCCAGCCGTGGCGGTCATATGCCAGAAGATTATCTTTCGAATAAAGTAAATTTCATGTCAATTTAAAAAAAAACATCTTTGTTTTATTCCATTTCAAAGTTCTATAGGTACCTCTAAAAAAACACCCTTTATCCTTAAATTAAAAGTCGAAACTGAAAATGTTTGTTGGTAGGGCCAATCCGCGATACTAGATAATAATCGTTTTTAGTGTCTAGGATAGAACTCACAATGGCAAAATTTTCCATATAAAATTACCCATTGTGACCTATAAAATATTTAGTGTGATGTTAAAAATCATTATAAGTAAGACCCATTGTGTCCACATTTACAAATAAAAAAGATTGATCATGGCGTACTCGTACGTACGTACTACTTATAAACAATACCTTCATTATACTCGTAGTTATTCCCATTCGCAATAGTAAACTAATATTTTCACTTATTTTGTATGTACAGCTGGCACCCGAATATCACGCGACATAATCTATTACGTTTGTTATGTGCCTACGAGTTCAATCAATTAGTTTTTCCATATACCTTGCACGAAAAAAAATCGCAGGTATACTTGTTTTAATAAAATACCAATATCTATTGGAAAACTGCTTTATATACTGTCATCTAGGCGAAGGCTTTCAAGTTCCATAATGGTTACGTTTTGAGACATAAAAGGACATGGTGCAATATCGCACGTAATTTTTTCTGTTTTTTTTGTTTAATTGAAATTCAAAGCATATCTAGGTATACATACCCATATTACTTCGTCATCGTTAATTAATGAGAGTAGGAGCGTTAAGCTGATGTTACTCATCTAATTGCGTCTCGCAAGACGGATCTTGTGGTTTGAATTGACATAATACAGAAATGGCTATGTACATCTATAATTTGTGCACTGCATACAAAATTAAGAAAATGTCATATTGAAGGGCCACCCGCCATGTCATGATTGTATGTAGTTTACTACGTTTTTATTATTCTCTGATGAGTGCAATAAAATAAAAAATTGTTGCTTGTGTTCTGTCTTCATTTACCTGTAAATTATTGCATCAAGAAATTTGCTCCGAATGTGCATTAAAAGCCGCCGCAAAAATAAGTTCATAAGTTCCAAGATCAACAGACAGGATCATCGGCATCTCAGCAGGAAAAAAAAGACCTGTAGAAATGATCGAGGATATGTTGTAGATTCACATTCCATGTTAAACCACTTGTGTTGACAATCAAAGTGAGTCGAAACAGATTGCAGAACGCAACTTAAAATTAAACTACTCAGTAACTGGACAGGCTTTTTGGTTAACACTTCTGCCTGCAAGGACTATGTCGCCATTTAGTAAAGTAAGCATTTCTTTGAAAACGTAAGTTGTATAGATTTTTGACAAATTCAAAATAGAGCCAATTTGCCAATATTTCTATATAATAATTTCAGTAGTAGGTAACCTTGAAATCTCTCTGTGTTGGAAAGAAAACAGAAAATTTATTGGGCCTTCAAATTTCACATAGAAAATTTTTTCCATTGTTAGTTCGTAAAATCTAGCATGGACACTTAATATTAATTATTTTTATCGCGCATTGTTTTTGTCAGTTTGCTTAAGCAAACAGAAAGTTTTATCGAAGTCCTTAGACCCGACTTTAAGAAACCAAATTTTTCAAATTATACAGAAAAAGGGGTACCTAGCAGCAGAAGAGTCTTAATAGTAAAGTCAAGTTTCACTAGATGTAACGTTTTGTTTTTATAAAACTTGTTTTTACATAGTGCCGTACTAATAACAAATTTTAGTTTCGATTTTAAATTTACAGAAGCTCACAATAGACGCCCAAGGTTTTTATTATAGAAAAACTCGGAACATTTATGTCGATTTCCTTTGGAACCACCAAAAATCTTTTTCAGATCTCAGATTTTACGCGGCTCATGAAATATGCAACGAGATTGATGCTTTTGTAAGTGGATTAGTGCGTCATTTGACAGCAATATCAGCTGTTCAAATTGCACTCGTTTTTGGAAAAATCAACTATGGATATCGACTTGAAAAATGTCTCCCCTATTGTAGATACAATTGGAGTAGTTTCGGTGATTCGTAGTTTCCAGACGATGAGGAAGGCAATGAAGACAATAATTCCTACAAAGTTATATCCATGGCAATTAATGTATTTCTTCATTTCTTCACTTTGCGCATTCGGTTTAAAACAAAATTCTTACAATGACGTAAAACAGCTGTGCAAGGTATATTGGTATTTGTGGTAGTATGTGTAAATCTGAAAAAATATCGAGATCTGCAAAAAGTGATCCGAATCGAAAAAAAAGATTGATTTTTTTTCCCAATGGAACATGAAAAGTGATTTAGATCAAAAAAACAGATTGATTTTTTGTCCCAATGGAAAAATACATTAATAAATATCAGTGTTTATCAACTCGTCTGTCGTTGGTGGCTGTCACTTAATCGACAAAAACGGATGTCATCTTGAAGATGGGATTATCCGTTCATGACTTGGGTTTTTAATTTGATTTGCATACCGAAATGTATATATATTTGAAAAGTACGTGTTAATAATAAAGGCGCAGATTTGTAGTCAACTCATGTTTAATAGTATAACTTCGAACTAGTTGCAAGCAGTGTTAAGCTAAAAGGTTAGCTAGAACAAGTAAGAAGTTTCGCTCAATTATAGACTTTTTTTTAATGAATTTGGGAAAAGGCTCACTTTATTAAAATTTAATACATACCGTTTGCCAATAGTACCCATTATTTCATAAGTTCTTTATAAGTATTGTACCTACTACTTTTTGTTTTTCTATGACATAAATAAACTGTGATAAAAAAAGATTTTCCGCGATACTTATATAATAATTTTTAGTGTAAAGCTTAACGTGTTGCTGTAGCTAAAACTAAATTTTAATTGCTCCCCAACATTTCCTTCCAAGCGTTCGGCTCTAGCGTAGCGAGGTATCCGTCGGAACGGAAAATTCGCCAATTTTATATTTACTTTTCGGAGGATTCGAGGTATTCTTCCGAATAGCTGTTCCGAGAATTGTTCCGAAACATATGTGATTATGTCACGCTAACGCTTCATAAGAATTGTTTTCCGATATCCTCCGAGCTCCGACAACAATCAGTTTTGGAATTCATTTACGATTTGCACCGAAGTGTTAAAATGTGCAATATAAAGAAAAAGCAACAAGCAGCGCATTTTTTCTTTGTATTTATTGCTTTAATTTGCGTTTCCATTGCAAGATCGAGCGGAAAAACAAGCACCAAACAATACGAGGACGTCAAATCAATGCGTCATCGCATTTCAGTTATTTTTTCCCGAAAACGGACACCTCGAATGTAATTTGAGGCTCCGAGAGAGTATGCGCTGCAGAGAATTTTCCGTTCCGACGGAAACCTCGCTAGGGGCGATTAGTTAAAATCCTAGCTAAGCTTTTGACATAGGTCAACATTTTTGACATACAAGTAAAAATTTAGCCAACCCATTTAATAGGCGCTCTTAATTCTGAAGTATGATTTTTTAGCTCAAGCTGTGTTCTGTGTACTCGGCTAAAGAGCTTCGCTTAAATTTTGGAGAGAATTTTGTATGGGAGCTAAAATTTTGATCGCGCAGCGTACTTAGCTTCAAGGTTAAGTTTCTCGATCTCACAAAGACGAAATTTTCCATGCAAAATTGGACATTGTGGACCTACAAAATATATAAGGCGAAGGTTTAAAACGATTTTTAGGAAGGCCCTTATGTGTGGGTAACTTAAATCGGCATAATATGTATCAGCAAACGGCTCTAGAACATCTATGTAGATGTCTACAGACTGTTGAATATATGCACATAGACATATCCCTGTATCCATGGACGTAAAACAAATGTACATTTCGCGTTCATAGTTTAACATATTTTATTATGCACTTATGCACTACGTAGGTAGGTACGTAGTATGTGGCTCAGGAGTTAGTGTGCTATACATACAGAGGGATCTTAGTTTCCATCTCCGGAAACCATAAATTACTCCCAAAGCTCTTGGCCACTGCATCGAACGTCTGACAAATAGGTATCACAGATTAAAATGTCCTGAAAAACTTCCCAATTCAGCCGTTCAGACTCGACGCAAAAGTGTAGGTATGTCCCCATTTGTCCCAAAAAATAAAAACTCAGACAACCGAATGGTTCTAAGCTTGTAAGAAACTAGACCTAGAAAGGGGAACTATTGCGCCAACTTTTTATTTTTATAAGTACTCGTATGTATGCAATAATGGAATTGTTGCAGTTTAAACGTTCCACTTTCTCCCGTTGGAAATGTTCATAATATTCTCGAAGAATTCACTTAGTCACTTCCTGGTGGATTTCGCTTGAATGTAGAAGCATCATTGTGCACTACAAGCATAATCACAAAGCAAATCCCCATCCAAATGCACAGCGGCTAGCTCAACCAAATTTACTTCAATTAAGGCACGTTAAATAAAATAAAATTTCTATATTTATCGCTTTCAAATTGCATAAGAAAACACACTTACGGCCGTCTGGGAATCAATCGAGTCGAATCAAAGAATGAGTAGGTACGAATTAATTCCACAGTGAATTTACACTTCTTTGCACTGGCAGCACCAAGTAACGACTATGCTTTATTGTCTGGTTCTGGTGCTGTTCTTTGTTTACAACCACCTTACAATCATATGGTTCACCACGCAGGTGCTCTGCACTGAACCACAACCTCTTGGTTCTTATCACAGTCACAGCGTATTTACTCCGCACAATCAACAAAACAATTCAAAGAAAATTGTAACAAACTGCACTTTATTGGACTGGAAAAATTACTGAAATTATGTATTATAACCGATTAACGATGAGCATTTGTTTATTTATTTAGTGTAGCTAAGTGCGCGAACAATTTCAGGCAGTGTATGTTTCACTTCAACGGGTTTCTCTTGATTTGATTCACTTTTCCAGATGCTGCTGGCCGTTGTAAGAAAACAACTAACAAGTAGCAAGTAGCGGTTGCTTCAACTTCAACTATTTACTTCGCTTTCAATCAAAACCTGTATGGTAGGTATATGAATATATCTCTATATTTGTAATACACCGCGCCGTGTGTAGTTGGTACATATGTATATAGCACGCTCTCGGGGTATACTGAAAAAGCGTTGCGGTTGCGGTACAACCAAAATCCAATTCGACAAACGTTTTGTACGTTAGTGAACGTATTTCGAAACCTCCAGTACCAGATACCAGATACCAGTACTGTCTCTCTCGGCCAAGTAAAGAATGGAACTGAGAAAAAGATTCGAATTCGAGAAAAAATTGTATCTAAAACTCTGTTTGTCACACAGCGATGTTTGCGTTTTGTTATCGAAATATTTATGTACATTTGTGAGCAATTTGTTCTTGTCCCTCGAGCGAGAACAAAAGTGGCGGGGAGACTGGTTGGGTGCGGTGGAAAGTACGTTACCTACGTATAGTAACAATGCAGGAGCATTGACAAAACAAACAAACAATTAGGTACCTACCTTACCTACCAAACAAAAACACAAAGAACGTAGAGAGTGGGTATAATTACCTCAACCTTTACTAGTCAGCAAACTCAGTGCGCGTTTAATTGCAACATCACTGTTGTGACTACTTTGCCTATACGGTTATATTTATAAATTTACAATGTGAGTGGAATTCTATTTTCTCCATTTCGATATTTCACCACCTCGATATTATGTAAAACCGAAAAAGAAATGTCACGAAGATAGCTCCCACGGAGACTGAGTACTGAGATGAGACAGATGACACGTCGCGACAAGTAGAAGTGGGCTTTTCTTCTACCGAGAGTATAGAGAGATTCGACTTTTGTTGATTGTTGATCTTTCCCGGTTTTGATTTATCATCGCTTCTCGGTTCTTGTGGGACGGTGCTTTTGTTCCTATCATCTTTGATGAGGGGCGAAAGTTTAGATAGCTGTTAATTAGGTACTTGATGTTAGCACATTTTAAGTGTAAGTAGGTAGTTAGATTTTATTGATGTTTATACGCGTCCACTTTTGTTGTGGCAAGGAAAAAAACTTCTTGTGACTTTTGTCTCAACAGGGTGTTTCCACAGCGATAAATTTGTGGGGAAGTGGAAAAGAGTACAATGATGTTTTATTCGTGTCTGGTTCCTCACGATTATTCTTTTGTTCTTTACCCGTGTAAAGTGGTTCTTGCGCGACTATTTTTATTTTTTTTATCATCAATAGTGTTGAATTGAATTCAAGATTCAATAATAGCCGCACATGAGATAAATTATGTGGAAGTTAAGCAATTGGTGCATGTTTAGTGTTCCGAATGAGATGATAAGACGCCTCCATATATGTACTGGCTTTGGTTCAGACCTACGATTTTTGTTAACATCGGTAGTAACGTTTTTATAATGCTGATATAGGTACAGGTTAGGTAATTCAAATAAGTTAGCATGACAAAGGGGACAAAGGGAAACCTATTTTAAATGCTGCCATTCCACTAACTCCTTGGTAAACACGTTCTGTATGTGTTCTGTGTATTTTTAGCGACCGCATTAACATTTGAATTGATATTTTTGTAATAATTTGTTCTTTCAATTTGCTTATTAATTCCCAATCACAAATAAGAACCCCTACCATCTTATGATGAATAATACTTCTTCTACTATCGCACTAAAGTGAATGGGACTCTACGTTGAGATGGCATTGGGCCTCAACTAATACCTAGGCATTTTCATGCATCTCATGATTGCAGTTCCGCACGTCAATGGTAACGTATTCAACGGAAGGAACCGAGCTAAATTGAATAGATCAAATAATTAAGCTATATTCTTCCACTTGTAGAACTAACATTACATATCTTATCGATTCTTGCGCACGTCTGAGCTTAACGGAAAAGAACTAAAGTCTCAGCAGCAAGAAATAAGTTTAAATGTGTAAGACACTGTCGCCGGAACAGACGCCGGAAGGTAGTCTTTATAGTTCGCTATTCTATAGAGAAATTGGACAGTCATCGGCGTTTCAAGGATTCCACAAACGAATGTAGGTACTTTATCTCATTTAGTTCATTCAACCATGACAGTTTCTCTCATTCTGTCGTTTTGTAAAAACTGTTAACGGACACTTCGAAATGGTTGCACTTGCGAAGCTTCACTTAGACCATACATTGGGTCGAAGGTTTATGGTTTATGGCCGTGTCGCTTCGAAACAAAACTTATAGTTTATCCTTCCCATCCGGCTCTTTTTTTCCATTTTACAAATATGTATTATGTGACAATTATTTGTTTCTTTTTTTATTTTTATCGAAATTGCGAAAGTGCAACTTTTTTTCGCACTCCAACAACAAAATATACTGACTAAAATTTCGCTACACTTTTGCACTTTATCTATACCTACCCTGACCATATTGCAACAAATAAATACAACGGAATAAAGTCTACCCTCGTCCTTTTGACAGTTCGCCAAAAGTAAGTGTTGCCTGTCCGTACCTTTGCTTCGTTGTTGCTAGAGATTAGAAAAAGGGTGTTCACGATCTGAATTATATGAAAATACAGTACAAAAACCAGACGAATGCGCAAAAAACGGTTGTGCTTGAGTTATATTAACTCGTATAAGATGCTGCGTGGTGCGACTTTTATGTCGTTTTCCATTGGGACCATCAAACATTTTTTTCAGATCTCAGATTTAACGCGGCTCATGGAACATGCAACTAAATTGATCTGCTTTTGTTAATGGATTAGTGCGTTATTTGACAGCAATATCAGCTGTTCAAATTGCATTCATTTTTGGAAAAATCAACTATGGATATGGACTTGAAAAATGTTTCCCTTGTTTTCGATACAAAAATGGAGTAGTTTCGGTGATTCGTAGTTTCCAGAAGATGAGGAAGGCAATGAAGATACTTTGCGCATTCGGCTTAAAACAAAATTCGTAAAATGACGTAAAACAGCTGTGCAAAGTATGTTGGTATTTGTGGTAGTATGTGTAAATCAGAAAAAATATCGAGATCTGTAAAAAGTGATCCGAATCGAAAAAAAGATTGATTTTTTGCCCAATGGAACATGAAAAGTGATTTAGATCAAAAAAAAATTGATTTTTTGTCCCAATGGAAAACGACATAAGATACTACAAATTTTAGACATTTATGTTGTTTCTTTTAGATATCGAAAAAATACACCCCTTTGAAAATAAGTTTTACTCATGATTTACATTAGTGACCATAGACAAACCATAATTTTGTATGATTTGTCTTTGTTAGTGACTTATGCCCCTGAATTAAAATTATACAATTCCTTACATACTTTTAGTGGTAGGTATAGGTAAATGCATGCCTTTATGGGTAAATGAGGCGCTCCATCGAAAAGGGGCTTTAATTTACGATGATTATTTCAATACGTTACTATAATAATATGACGGCGACAAATTGAATGGCACCAACATATCTTTAGTTATATGATAAGTGTTTTGTATGGGTAATTTTTCACTTAATTTTACTAACTGACGACATAACCCAAGATTTTTTTTGTAATCGAACAAAAAGCATGTCACGTTTCATTTCATATTAGGGCCCATATATAATATTTCAAAACGCTCGCCAAAACCATCCGCGGCCTAAATTCCAACCACCGACGTCAATGACATCCGGGAATGCAAGTGATTCGTAAAAAAGCGTGCTCTTATAAAGAAAAAATGTAAAGATATCCTCGGTCGGAACGAGAGAAAAAGAATTCATAAGATTTGTGCTGACTGGTTTGGGGGATATGATTAACCTATACGACGCGTGCATTGATGTTGTATTGGCCGTTTAATATGGCTACCGATATGGCAATGACATTTAAAGGGAAAGAATGTTCGGTTTCAAATTAGAGAGTTAGGGGAGTAAATGAAAACTTTCTCTTTATTACCGAGCACAGTCAAAAAAAAACTACGTCCACCAACTTTAATAGGTACTCGTATATGGAATGTATTATATATTTCATTTGGTTTATCCCAACTGTAGCGAAACTTAAAGAAAAACATTCGAATGCGTTTAAACTGGTTAAAAAGTTTCCCTTAATAAAATTACTTTTTTTTTGCGAAAAAATTACTTTCGAATGAATTGAAACAAATAAAAGACGAATACTTGCTTTAAACTCTAATTCCGTATATTTCTTGAACTCTATAACCCATCCCCGTTATTGATAAGAAAAAAACTTGTTCGTAGATAAAAAAAAAAAAAATGTTACGATTTTATCAAGTCCAGGAGAAGTGGCGTAAAATACGTGATAATGCAATCTGCGCCCGCTCGCCTAAAGCATTTCATTGTCTCCATGAGAGCCGCTTCTAAACTGAAAGCTCCGTTATTTGCACCATGATACAACATTGCGTATTCGCCAGATACCTGCAAAAGATAATTGATAATTGAGATGACTATTTTAACAAACAAAAAGAAAACAAAAAGAAACTCAAAGCAGTTAATTACAAATATTGATTCCAAGAATTAGCAATAGCGTGGTGTGGCAGGTAATAGTGATGACCGATAATTAACTTTCAAGTAACAGAGAGCATTTGGATATATATGTGAGATGAAGTATGAGGTTACAAATGCGTTGTGCTATGGCAATTGAGAAATTTACAAACGCATTTCCAGCGTATTTGCGAGTATCAATTCTTGAGCCTAATATGGCATTGGCTATTTAAAGACAATCTTTTCAATCACTTTTCAAGTAATTGCGGGGTTTCAAATAGTAATTTAAAAAAAAAAACGTTGATGACCAATGACCGGTTCTTTGCTTTGAGATGTCTTAGACTGCGGCCTTCGTCTTCAATGACTACGATATTACCGGTCACTTATTGATCAGTTGGTTTTTATGTATTGGTCTTGGATGGAAGGCAAACATTTCACTAAAACAAAATACTTCTTCGTTTGCAATATTTATTTTGCTATGTTTCTTTTCTACTACCTAAAAGCGAATTAATCTATTTGGCTTAACCTTTCAAAGCTAAGTCATATTTAAAATAATTGATTCCATTGTTTGCCGCGAAAGGTGAAGATTTGAATACTTCGAGAATTCCCATTGTTGCCGTTCCCATTCCCATACCCCTGATACCTCGATAATTTCCCTTTTTATCAATTAACGTACAATATCTGAACGTAAACTAATGGGCTCTGCCAACGGAACATTCTGCTTGCTGTATTAGGGTCAAAAAATGGCATGGTACTCTAGGTTCGGGGTTGAACCGTCGGAGTTGCTTAAAAAATCATTATGAGAGAGACAAACAGCAACCAGACCTGAAATGTTAAGGTACTTGGAAAGTTTGCACGCTCTGTCTGCCCACACGCGCTACAAGGCGGACTATACCGATATCCAGGAGATTCCATGAATATATAGGATCATAGGCTAAATACCCTTTCAAAGAGGAATTTCATTTTTATTGGAAGTAGCCAATCTGGAGTACGATTTCTGAGTTGGGTTCGGAGAGCTTAATTCCAAAATCATCATCAAACAAGTATGTGTGAAAGAAAGACGATCCAGGTACCATAAGGCCAATCATTTTGGTATTGCCAGACGTCTACAGTCCTGCTTAATGTCGCAACGTAATGTTTAAGTGTCTCTAATATTTCTGAAAGACACTGAAGACTAAGGGCCGTTTGCTGATACGACTCGTAGCGAATTAAGTGCCACATAAACTCTTATATGACAGTTTATGCCCTAAAAAAGTAGCCTATAAGTATTTAAGTAGAACTTAAATCGTTAAGAGTCGTATGAGCAAACGGCCCTAAGGATTTCAATTTTCAAACTGAGCCAAACCAACGAATTTCAAGTCGAAACTTACCAACTCTTTGTCGACTACAAAGGCACGGGGTAACTACGGTTTCCGACCTAAGTAACATCATAGCAGAGAAGACTATCTGTCTTATATTTCGTTTGCGTTGACGTAGCTAGAAGGAGACGACTTAACAAATAACTTTAGCTGCACAGCTGAAGAAGCGTCCGGGAGAGTTCAGAATATAACAAAAATCGTCTGAAAATACTGTGCAATTTATGTATTTGATACAAGCCAGCTAGCAGGAGCCGTATATTAATAGATGCAACCAGAAGCTGTTTTCATCTTGTTCTATTGCACTTAATTGGACCCCGAGTGAAACCAATGCAAAACGACAAAAATATACTGCGTTTCTAGATCTTTTAAAATTCAAGAAACAAAAAGAAAATTTGTATGAGGTGTCACGACGAATAATTTAGAGGTCAGCTATATGTAAATTTAATCGTAAAAAAATAAAAGATAATGCAATCAACTCTGTTTGTGGTAAAAATATCAGTCCAGACTTGCTTTCAATATTCTTATCAGAAAAGTAGGAATGACCAAGCATGATATAAATAGGAATTCTAATTAAATCGTAAATCAATTCTTACATGATAAACATAGAGCGGCAAATGTGGAAATGCATCTTTTGTTTGCTTTAGAATATCTAGATATGGGAGTCCGGGTTTCACCATAAGCATATCAGCACCTTCTTCAACGTCTCTTTCCTAAATAAATTTAGATTAAATACATTAAAAGAAAAGGAAAAAAACATTGTTACGTACAGCAGCTCTCATAGCCAGACCTTTTGAGCCGGACGGTAATTGGTAGCACCGTCGATCGCCAAATGCCGGTGCACTTTTAGCTGCATCTCTGAAGGGTCCATAGAAATTTGAACAAAACTTAGCCGAATACGACAATATGGATACGGATTCACTCAGTCCATTTGATAACAAAGCAATTTTTATCGCTTTAATGCGGTTGTCCATCATGTCTGAAGGTGCTACGATATGTGCTCCAGCCTTCGCATATGCCAAGGCAACTTCAGCTATTCTCCTTATACTAGCTTCATTGTCAATGCGATCTTCACTTAGAATGCCACAATGTCCATGATCAATGTAGGGGCACAAACACACATCACAGGCGAGGAGTAAATTTGGAAACCACTTGCGTAGTTTAGGAAGTGCAAGAATAACAGGATTTGTCTTATTGTCTGCAGAACTTGCGCTACTATCCTGGGAATTATTAATTAAAACATTAGCTTGCCAAATTGTATATTTTAAAAATTTGCAATACCTTTGTTTCAGAGCTCACCACACCGAACAGTAGAATTGATGCAAGTCCCTTCTCCACTAAAGGTTCCAAGTGCACTTTTAGCTTGTTAATTCCCATTCGCGCTATACCGGGCATACTATGTATTTCTTCTAATGCGTCATCGTCCTGTCTATAAAGTGTTAAATGATGTAATTGATATTGCATGTTATTTAAAACTAAAAAGTTTACATAACAAAAACAGGATACATGAAATTATATGTGTTGAACTGGCAGTTTGGTTCTTGAAGGAGCCTCAAGGTGGGGTGGCAAATTCCTGAGTGAAGTTTTTTTTCCATCGTTTTAAATTTTTACAATTAGCGTGTGACAATTCAAACGAAGTAGTGTTATTTTAAGTCAATAGTCAAGCCTTCAGCCAAAGTCTCTGACCTAAATAAATTAGTACATTTCGCGCGGTCTGCCTGTGCCTGCTGACTGACTTTGGTGCATGGAATGACAGCTGCAGTGGTGCTGTCACTTCACTATCACTGCTGAACGATTTCACTTATCATCTGTGCTGAAATGAAAGAAGTGGCTTAGATAAGGGAATTAATATAGATACGTAACTTTTTTTTATTTAGATTATGTGAGTTCGTGAATTAGACTTTAATGAAAAAATTCTGTAAATTTTAATTTTTATCAAATTGTAAATGGACACAAAAGAAAATAAACCGGCTTATACCACTTTTCAACCCCATTTACTCTTACAGCCCGCTTTCCGCCTATTCGCCAAAAATTTGCAAACACATTTTGGATATCTATGTAAAATGTAATCATGTAAATTACAGGGGCTTCTGTTTTTTATTTTCTACTAGGTATGTATGTACAGTCCACTCATTCCATAATTTTTCAGACGATTATCGTCGAAACGATTTACCTCCAAAAGTAGCAACTAAGTGCCAAAATTACGAGTTTGAGACCTTAATCCAGTTCATTTGGCACAAATGTAATGAAAACTGACGATGTCAGAATATAACTTCGTATGGTCATCAAAGTTTCAAAAACGCTATCGTCCCGACGATTATTTTCATACGGAAATGATGTTAGAAAATGAAAAAAAAAAACAACCAATTTTTATTTTAAATACAGTTTTAATAAATATTGTAAAAAAATACGTACATCATAATTGAATGAACTTAATCGTAATAAATAATATAAAATTGCGTTTAAAATTATAAAACAATCTAGATAAAAAAAATACAACCATGAATACACTGCTCACTATTTCCAAAAAAAAAATACAAAAAAAATAAAAAAACCCAGAATAATATAAAACAATTGAATAAGAATTTGGCAAACAAATGGAAATAATATAAATACAAATTTACATGTTATGAGGTAATTTTAGAATATATGAACTTTAATTAATATCCAGTCGTTGACATTACGTGTTTACTTGGAATGTAATCGTATTCAATAATTTGTTTATAGATATTTATGTAAAATCCAATAGTAATATAATTTCTTGATATACATTTGCGGTTATGGTACTGAAGATTATTCCGCGCGACTTCTTTTTTTCCAAAGCAATACAAATATACCTACATATTGTCGTTTGAAGTAGTTTTATGTACTTTGCATTGTGAGAGCATTTATTCGATCAAAGCCGACACGTATGCAGGTTATCTGTGTTTTGGGCATCTACACATGGATGTACGTCTACTTCTGATTGTATATTGGATACGGGTTCATAGTTGGCACTCTGGCTATAGGACGTTGAGCAATGCGGATTTCCTTGAAATTCCACTTCATTCTCTCCCACATTTCTTGGGCTGGATGATGTAACTACTCAAAAATATGGACTTGTTTTAAAATGTAATTTATTGTTATTAAGAGTGTGTGATTACCTGCAAGTCGATTTACTTCAGAACAAATCGCATTTGTAGTTCTTGCTCGTATATTTTCCATATTAATTCTCATTGATATATGTCCGAAGAGGAAGTAGCCCAGTCCCATTCCAAGGACTATGGCCATAAATACGTACACATTGTAGACCATTACCGACAACATAAGCATGTAACTCAGTACATTTTCAAATAAAAATACCACAGCTTGCGCAAGCATACTCAGAAACCGATTTGAAGCAGACGCATTTCCAGAAGCCGTCCTTCTTTCTGAAATTAGTAAATTTGTAGTCTCATTGGCGGTAGACGAAGAAGATTGCAATCGTTCTCGCGCTGTTCGAGCCTTCGAGCTAGTCTGGAAAACCTATCAAATACGAACGACATTAGTTTATCCAACAAAATTCAAATGCAACAGAAAAATACTTTCATATCTTATATACAAATAGACGAAGACAAATTGTTAAGAACCACTTTCAATTTATGCGATTGATTTTTTTGTTGGGAATATTGTACCTACAGAGATGCAACGCTGTGTGTAATTAGTTTTGCGGTAGGTTCTTTATAAGACAGGTTACTATTATGGTAGAATTTCTATCAATAAGCGAACAAACTCTAGTTGTATTTAAAAAAACAATTCTCTGAAGAATATACTGAAGTTAGGTAGATTATTTTTGACTCAGGGTTGCGAATGAAGTCCTCACAAGACACTATGCACTTTAGTAGCACATCATGCTTACTAGCCCAACCGTTTATTAGATTGAAAAAGAAAAAGAAATCTTAATATCTCATTTGGTCGATAATCCTTGTGTTTCGCATTCATTTTCTAAAGGGAGCAGAATAGATAAATTATAAAAAATAATGTAAATGTTGGCTCAGCGGGTCTGTATAGGGCATTAGCCCTGAATTCTTAAGGGCAGGAATGATCTCTAATGTTTATCAGACGTTAGCTAGAGTTGGAGCATTAGAAAAAACCCCAAGACGTTGTCCGTGTGTGTTTTCAGGGATAAAACGGAAGGCCCTTCGCTCAATAGTCCAGAACATAAATCACTGTGCCAACGCGCCCATTCATCAAACAATGTTCCTATTGTTATTCTTAAGGTAGCCCTACTTTACTTGGATCTCTTTTGATCCGTTTATGGTCTATGTTTTCGATAGGTAAACCGCTGTGCCAACATTCTTAATAATAACAAATAAAGAATAAACAATAAAACCATATTTGACAATGCCCATGTAAAATATCAGTTATCGCATGCATTCAAGCGTGCAATGTATGAATCTCAGTTTCTCTTAATTAACCATAAATTTACATATATACCTGTGTTATTGTTAAGGCATGTTTAAGCTAAAACAATTTTAATTGCACTCGCATGTATATTACCTTGACAGCTTCATATATTAGTGATAGCACTAACAAAACTACACACAGTATAATTAGCGCTGGAGTACCAGTGATATCCAGTCCAGGAAACAGAAAGACTCCTACGTCCGTGCCCCAGTGGAACGACATGATATGATGATACATTATAATTATCTAAAACACAAAAGTATTTGATAATTGAATTGCCAGTTGTTTACACTTTACACGAACGAAACCACCTCCTTTCACTTTTATCTCTAATCAAAAGTCCGATGTCATAATACATAGAAACGCATTTGCGCGAGAACCTATTTTTAAGACTGTTCCCGAAATTATGTAACAACGATTTTGAGGCCGATTTTACATTAGCTAACGTTGTATTTTATGCAATTCTTCTTCCAGCACCAAGCATGAAACGCTATGTGACCAACAAGCCAAGGTAAACTGGACTCGGACTCGCCTTGTGCTATTCAGAAATTGATTAGAGTTGATCAACAGGTTGTTTTCCTAAGCTGGGAAGCTTTTAAGCTTACATTATAACAACGGGGTTCATTATCTCAACGCGAGGTTTTTTTTTTAATTTGTATTTGACTACATTAAATTTGGTGTTTATTTGCTGAACAGAGATAGAGAAAAGATTATGGTCCACGGCTCCAGTATGCAATCACAAAACGCGACAGTGGGGGTGGTTTCATTCGTTGTATAACTTATGTTCAGCTTACCAAATTTTCTGGAGCTATAAATTAATCACAGAAACAAAAATATCACATAGTTAATGGCAAAAATGTTTGGATTAACATTTATTAACGACAAGAAAAATTTGTTAATAAAAATAGTATCTAGTCATGATAATACTATCGACTTTTTTGCTGTAATAAATAACGAATTTGACAAGCAGCTGATAACCAGAACCACATCCAAGAAGCAGAAAAGATACGTTTGTTTTGTAGGTTTGTTATTAGGTCTGTTCGAGGCAATGAGAGCTCAGCCCAAGAGTATGTACCCTGGCGGCAAGATTTGCAACGAGACCAAGGTTATTACGACCTGCATGTCTCGCTACCTATTCTAAATTCGCTTAAAAGAGACATCAGGAGTTATTTAAACAATAACTTTCATCGGGCCCATCAACATTTTATCGTAGATCTCCGATTTTCGTGGCATGTGGAACATAAAATGAGATTGATCTGCTTTTATAATTGTATTCGTGCCCTACTAACTTGGTACCTAACCCCAAATATCTAAATCAATAAAATATTTTGTTGTCCAATGAAACAAGAAATGGGATTAGTTTCATTTTCAATATTTCATTGAAATTCGGTAGGTACCAAAAGTATAAACGCTTTCTGCCCGATTTCAGTAGTCTGAGTTCGGTGAGGGTGCCCTCGCTGCTGGATAGACATTGACGATCGAAATACTCGGTTAATGATCAGTAGGGTGACAAAGGTTCGGACAAAATAATTCTCGGTTTTGTTGGTAAGTAATAGTAATAATTGATGGTGATGCAAGATAGAGCTTCTCAACTCAGTCAGTTATTCGGATACCTAGCACCAAACTTAAGGTTCCTTCCATTCGTCCCAAAAACTCACAGAACCGAACGGCTTAGAGAAGCTAGTCCTACTAACCTTACATGACATTACCTTACAAGATTCCGGCCAGAATGGATATTTTAGCGCTCTAGCCAACGGGTCAACTTCAAAAAGCACTTTTTTTGGAACGTCGGTATAGATTTTGTAGTTCATTTTTCAATCTTCTTTAGTTAAGATGTACGACTATTCTTGTTTGTGTCGTTCTTCAAATTGTCGAATGATGATTTTTCGATGCATTTTTAGAGTGCTCGTGTTCGCTGTTCGGGTTTAAATCGCTTGCTCTCAGCCACATTCTTTAGATTTACCCCGTTTTATCAAAATATATAAGCAGCTGTAGGAAAGAGAACATTCATATATCGAAAAAAAAAAACAATTATTGCATGACAGCGCGGTGTCGACAGTATTGGAAATGGAGTTAACTGACATTATTTAAACACCTTTCCAACTTCAGTCAAAAATAGATGTGGACAAAACCTGAAAATCGAACCTATTACATTTGTAACAACTTTGGACTTTAGACTTGTTTTTCGTGTCAATCCATCACTTTTCTTTATTTTTTTCTCAAACTAAAACTACACAACACTAACAACAAAAATTGGCACACAGTTTTCAAGAAACTACTTCTCCCCTCTCGTTGATAATGATTTTCCGGAAAAGCTCACCTTTTTCTGCCAGAACTTGGTTAACGCTTTTTCCCTTGGAGTTAGTAAACCATCCAAGGTTGTCCACTATCAAGTGAGTAGTGGAACACCCATCGCACTGCAAAATCACAACTCCGTTGTTGTAGGCAGCTTCCGAAACAGTTTTTATGTTTCTAGTGTTACAGATTTTGCAACGATAGATAATTTCTAGTTTTCTGTCCAAGTACTGATATTGTTTGGTAAGTCCAAGCTGGGTATTTTTTAGCAATGAAGTGGTGGGAAAACCTTTTGGAAGTAAAATGTTATTGTGGTGAGCAGCAGCTGAATTTAGGCGACTAGTATGATTTCCATCAACTGGTAGTGTGGATAGTGTGTTTTGCCTCAGGGCAGCGAGCGTCCGAACGCTAAATAACTGTCGAAGTGTATTCATATTTGCAGCACATGCTACATATAATCGTTCTTTTTACAAAAAAATAATAAATTCTCTAATATAGGTTAGTTGTTATCACACTTCACACTACTTATTTGGTTTTTGTTATTTATAAATTCTTGCCCGCTTGCCCTTGCCGTGAACAAGTATTCGCTAATTGTCAAAATCGCTCAGGGTATGTTCGCTTGTGTTTTACATAATCCTCTGTCAACTCATTCATAGGTTAGTTTTTACTGACAATTTAGAATGTACCTATACTTCACTGGAGGAAGTAGATGCGAATTCCATTCGTGCCATAGCAACGGGGTAATACGCGACGATGTCAGTGACAAATAATCAAAAAAAAAAAAAACAAGTGACAGCTAAAAAACAAAACAGATTTTATATGGCTGTAGCATGATTATATGGAAAATTTACCAAAAAGCTTATGATAAAGTGGAAAAACAGGATAAAAGCATTGTAGAATTGAAAAATTAAGTTTACAAAATGTATTTGGTAAAAGCTGAGAAGTTAAAGTAATGGTATTGTGCGCCTTTTAAGAATATTAGAACAGGAACATCATTAATCGGCTTTCTTATCCTACATGTTTTTTTGACGTTTGCACGAAAAAGATAGCCCATCTGTGGAAGGATGGGCTTCGCAAAACACTATAGGCATGTAGCTTGGTAGGAAGTATGTGTAGCCGTTTGCACCTATTTACGTGTTTTCGATTCACTGGCTAAATAATCATTTGAAGTTTGCACTCACATTGATTTCTAAGCATTTATCCATAAATAATCAAAGTGATGCAAAGTGTTTCTTTGCAGTTGATAAAAATTTCAAGCAAAACTCAAGGAAACTCCACGGCTTGATAAATCCATTTTTTGCAAAAGCCAGGGCAATAAAACGCAGACGTATCATGTCAGCCAGAAATCAGATAAACTAACAGCAAATATGTGATGTAACTGATGTGTAAACAGTTAAAAACCTTAATCCATCCATTATTAAAACTGGAAATAGAACTTCAAAGGTCCCAACGTTTCATTACTGATTTAGGAGGTGTCATATTAAAATGGCAATAAGTATAAGTAAATTTAATGAAATACATCATTTATCATCAAGACACCATTTTTTTTTTGACGCTTGTTTTTGTAGGAACCTACCTAAATACATCGTTTGCAATAGTGGAAGCGGATCCTAATTTGTGACAAAAAAGACTGTCATTTTAAGCTGAAATCTGGCATCACTAATTTTAGGACAACATTTTAACAACTGCCATTTTTATTTGTTATCGTAGGGTGGGCTCATTGTTTTCTCATCATATTTATACAAAATTTATACTAAATATAACTTAAAATTGTTAATATGATATCGGTAAACCAAAATATAGTGCTTGTGTCTAGCTTTTATAAATGAATTATACCTATATTTACATTGAATGCGTGAGAAAAAGGTGTTAGAAAATGATGCTGGTGAACAAGTATTGCTTCAGCTGCGTACCCATAAACTATGAACAACAAAATTGTATTTAACTGGAAATCATATTTACTAATAAAATAGGCAGTGCAATGAAGGTTCTGTTATTGTTAATTAAAATATTTGGAGTAGCGATTTTATTTATACAAACGCATGCGGTATGTCCAGAGGGATGTAGATGTACAAAAAACGAAAATTCAGACAATTTAAAAGTAAAATGTGGGGGAACTATCACAACAAAGGTAACAGGCCTGAAAGAGTTGGACTTCGAGGATGACACCGAAAATATAGTGCAATTGTAAGATAAATGTTGATATTCGTATTGTGGGTCATATGAAAAATGTTTTCTGTATATCTATATAGGGACCTGAGTAAGAACCAAATTGCGCATATTATGAAGGATGACTTTGCTAACTATACGAACCTAAGGCGTTTGGATTTATCAAACAACTCCTTGAAACAAGTCGACGAGACCATGTTTGGAGATATGCCGAACCTGGAAAAGTTGAAGCTATCAAGTAATGTGATTGTTCACATATTTCAAGGATCGTTCGAAAAGCTCAAAATGCTCAAGTCACTGTAAGTTTTCAAATGCAGTAGCAGTAGCTATTGCATTAAATATTATATCGTATCAGTCGTACCGACCTGCATCAGGCATTTGTTATACAAGAGCCTGCTAGAAAGTCTTAGCCAACAGAAATGCTTATCAAACATGGTTATAAATAGCCTACCAATATTTTGTTGACTTCTTTTTCCAGCGGTACAGTTGTTTGATATTTAATATTGCAATTAATGCGTTAGATTTGAATGTCCCATAAGTACAGAGCTCCGATGTCGATATGTATATTTTACATCTTATGTCTCTTTCTCTTCTTCCTGCTGATGGAATATTAGCCTCCTCCATTGAATTCAATCGATTATGCCAGCAAAAAAAAAAACATATAATAATAATCACACGATGACACTCATTTAAGGGCCGTAAAATCATTACGAATTATAACCATCGACGGGTTATTTGACGTGGTAAAAGCCCAGCGACAAAACCGAGTATCTTGCTGGGTATTGACGATGACACAAGTTCAAGGAGGAAATTGAAATCGTGTGGAACCCAGCAAAATATGAATTTGGTTGATGAATTGCGCATTTAGTGGACGACTGGTAAAACTGAGATCGAAATATTTCATAAAGGTCTGAATAGCTGTCAGTTGAAGAGGGTGTTCAACATTCATTGATGCTTGGTTAAGTGTACGAGTGTATCAATGCGTCCATCAACTCGTTGAGCAACCTCAACGAAAATACAGTCGACCAATTAGAAGGACTTGTTTATTTGCCAAAATCAGACAAAATGTTTAATTTTTCGTTGCTAAACTTGAACAACTTAAGTTTGTGCTTACGGCGTGAAAAACTGTAAACTGTTGGACAAAATTGGTTGATACGTTGGTGTCTAAGTGAACGGCAGGCACTATTCTGCGATGAATCTCTACTGAGATGTTTTTCTACGAATTTATTCCGGATCCGAGGTGGACAAAGCCTCTTAATAACTCAAATATATGTCGATAGTGACTTTCAGTCCGAATCGTTGATGTTGGGTATCCGTTTTACAGACACGCTTAGCCCATTTCAGCCGCTTTCATTCTGGCACCAGTGATTTGTTTACTGTGTCCTTATAAATGCTGTTTTACAATCGATAATCAATCAGCACTTCCTGGGGGCTCTCTAGGATTTGCGCTAGTGTAAATATTCGGTCAAAAGATGCGGTCACACAGAACCATTCATTCGGCATACTTTTCCGACCAAATCTTGGAAATCATTCGCTACATGCTATACGCTCCACCCGCTGCCTCAAATAGTTTGGCAGGTAGGGCGTTTGGTCCAGTATCCTCGTTGGATATTACAGGGTTTCTGACTTTTCTTTAACTTTTTCTAAAGTGAATTAATTTTGTGCTTAAGTTATCTCCAACGCTACGCAGTGTTTCGCTAAAAATTACAATTGTAACGATGGTTTTAACTTTTTCAGCTACAAACTTAGTGAACTGTGTAACTGGTACCTACACATTCCTGTGCTACCGAACACAACCAAATGGTGGAGTTCTTCGAGTCAGTACGGGGTTGAGGAACACCCCAATTTAATATGTCCATCAAGGACATAAGCTGGAAGTTTTTGCTATGCAATCGAATACCCTCCTTTCTATTAAAAGAAGCGAGCGAACCTTTCGCCTTTTTCGGATCAAAGTAATTAACTATCTTAGCAAGTGGTGGTTCCGTACAAGTCTCGATTCCGGTTCCGGATACGCTATATTGGATGCCTAATTATACGCCGAGAGAGAAGAATCATTTATCGGGCTGTTGGTTGTTGTTGCAAAAAACCTAAAGAAATCTAAGCTCCACTTTAACGAGTAACTTGCAATCACTAAAGTGAATCAGGGGTCAGATTCTGTAAGGCAAAACGAACAACCGTTTCCGTGCGCACGAATGATTTGCCCTTTGCTACACAAGCAAAGGGCAAATGCAAAAATTTATCAATAACGAATGCAAAAATTTATCAATAACGTATATGCCGCGCATAGTTCATTGATTTACTTTGGGGGACTTGTAACGAATCGTCCAATCTACTTGAGTTCTTTTAAATATTGTATACAAAATGATCCCAAAATATACAATTATGCGTGCGAAATGTAAACGTAAATTGAAATATATTGATTTGGCCTGTTCAAAAATGCATGCTACAGTAAAAAAAAGTAGCAACAAAAAATCAAATCTCACATATGGTGTCACCACTATTACAAAAATGCTCCAACGAATTTCATTGAAAAGAGCAATTCTGAATTTCAGGGCAATTCTCTCGGATCTTCAATGAAAAACGCCATTAGTAACGCCGCATTTACACGATCACACATTCCTAACGCGAAAGATTAAAGGAATGCTAAATACTAGTTTTATCGATAAACTTGGTATTACGGTTGTCAAAAAATTTCTTATTCATCAAATTTTCTATCAACCATAAATTTCTTGTTGATACGTATCAAATATTCGGGCGATTATAAATTTCTATTAACATCAAATCATAAAATTTATTTCCTTGTTTTTAATGTTAAAAATAACGACCTTAGACCGAAATGTGGTCGGTAGAGTTATTTTTTGAGCCACAAAACAAAAACCAAATACAAAATATATCGTTTTCCATTGGGCAAAAAGAAGCGTCCGGAAGAGTCGGGAATCGAAAAAATCACTCCTGAAACCGTTCCGTTGGCACCAAAAATACTCTTCTGGTGATTCTGAGGAGAGGATTTCGCTTCTCGATTTGAAGTCAGAATCCACTCAAGAAGCACTCACACAAGTGTATTTTATGTATTTTATACAAGCCCGCTGACAGCAGCCGTAGATTATTTTTTGGCATTTCACCAATACTTTTGTGGATTCTTTCAGAATCAGTTTTGTGGTTCCATTGGATTTCAGAATGAGTGGATCCCCGAGTGAAACCAATGGAAAACGACATCAGAATCAGTTTTGTTGTTCCATTGGATTTCAGAATGAGTGGATCCCCGAGTGAAACCAATGGAAAACGACATTAGAAACGTCAAAGTTCAAAACAGAACCCATTCTCAATGATATTTTGGTTAGCATTCACAATGGGGTAAATATTTTCAATTGATACGCATAATACCAAATTATAGATGCATTGATAGATGTTAGGTCCATACGCGTACTTTCACGAGCCAAGCACTAAAAATCTGTCAAACTAAAAATATTGAGCGAAACACTCTCAGAGGGCTGAAAATATACTCCAAAGTACGTGGATACACTTCGAGCTACTTTGAGCCACTTACATCTTTGAAATCGAATCCATGGCACGAATAAATTTATAACATACCTTTTTACAAGATATGAAACGTTCTAGGAGAACATTCGACCACCATCGAATTTTCTTTATTTTCAGATATTTTATTTTTGTGTACAATTGATTTTTAAAACGGATTTTGAATTTGTTTCCTGCCAATTTTGCGCATTTGAAATTTTTATCAGTACTTGCCGGTTGAAATTCTCTGAGCTGTTTCGAGCCAAGAGAGGAACTGCTCGTTACTCGTTATTTTGCTAATTTTCTCTTTTTCTGTCATTTTTGATGAGTACGTGTATAGACTTTGTGCGATTGCGATCGATTTATATCGATTGCGTTCGATTGAAACCGCGTACGCGAACGAACCTGTTATCAAGTATCAAATAATAGATATTTGATAGCCACAATAGGGCTATGAGTTAATGTTACAATGGGATGCACATTGCACAATACCCTGTTCTATTTATATTGGTATTTGTGGTAGTATGTGTAAATCTGAAAACATATCGAGGTGATCCGAATCAAAAAAAAGATTGATTTTTTTGCCCAATGGAAAACGACTTTATTGTTGCTGTGTTATGGATCAGAAAATAACGCGTAAGTCATTTTCCCATATGTGAAATCAAACCTTTAATCATCAAAATTACTTATGATGTTTTTCCTTGTTGCCACAGAAGTTATGATGGTAGACCATAGTTACATTATATAAGTTTGGCAAAGTCTAACAAAAGCATTCATTTGTTTGCAGTGATATATCGATGAATCCACTGGCCTGTGACTGCGATCTGATATGGTTGGTGGCTTGGTCTAATGCTATGAGTGTCAAATTAACGCAGCCGCCAAAGTGTGAAACACCGATAGACTTTAAGGGCTTGCCGCTGAAGAAGCTTAGAGTCGGTTCCGATTTGCATTGCGAATCTCCCCTTCAGCCTCTTTTAGAACTGAAGCCAGATGCCGACCAGGTATGTTTACAAAGCAACGAAATAAAAGAATATTAAGAAAATTGAATCTCTTTTTTGATGTAGCTCGTCTTTGAAGGGGACGAAATAGTTCTGCGATGCCGTGCTCCAAGGGTAGCCGTTGGTGCGCCCAGAGATTCGGAAGATCTTCCAGCGCGAGCACACGTGTTCTGGGGTTGGTCGGATAAAATAGTCGAGCCCAACTCCACGGACGATATCGTGTACAAAGATCCCACCAAATATTTCCCCTCTATTCAAATCGATGCGAAACATCTCTCCGACAGTGGCCTATTGGATTCTATTTTGAGAATACCATCTGTTACTCGCAACCACACTGGACTGTGGGACTGCCGCCTGAGATCACAGCAAGCCAACTTGTCACGCACTATAGCTGTGATGGTGATTTCCGAGAAAACAAAATACTGTCCAGCGCTAGAGGTGCACAACAACAAAGGGAAGTACTTTTGGCCGCGTACCATTCGCGGCAAATCAGTACGGCAGCCGTGTTCAGGCGAAGCTCCTCCTGAGGTCTATGCGACACACCTTTGCAACGATAACGGCGAATGGGTTGATCTAAACACATCGCTGTGCCCCTTTATAAGCGAAACCACACGAATTTTTGAACAATTTGCCAAAGTTAACCTTTCAATAGCGAAAGGTAGCGTCCTAGAAAGTGCCAAACGACTACGAAATTACACCCAGTTCGATCATAACCTGCGTAAACTTCGCGACCCCATCGATATCGTATTCATCACAAAAACTCTCAGGAACTACTTAGCGTTTGTGCGTCAGGAGAAGGACTTGGGTTCCATGCTGTTGGATATTGTTTCGCAGCTCCTTATTCTGCCAGAACGTGTGTTGCATGCGGCACATTCAATGGACAGCTGCGGAGTAAAGCTGATTAATGCCGTCGAAGTCGCAGCACAGTACACTCCATATATTCAACATTCAGCTCTGGTGACGAATGCAGATATTCATCAAACTACGCATAAACGCCATCTATCAATTGACTTTTTTAATATACGGTCAGACTCGTTTACGGGTATGTCCTGTACTTGGATTCGTTCGGAATTAGATGCCGGCAAGCGAACTTTTCAGTGTAATGCGGTGAATCAGACGCTCGACATCTTTGGCCAACAAATTGACGCATCTATTCAAATACCACCGAACTTTTTGCACCCAAACTTCGCACATCAGTTTATGTCTCAGAAGCTCATGGTAGCAGTTTACGAAAACGGAAACTTTTTACCTCATCAGAACAACCAGTCCAACATGCTGGTTACTTCGGTTGTGATCGGTGCGAAGATTGTTTCTGAAACGGATAATATACGGAACGTAAGCGAACCGATCTCCTTGATGCTGCGAGTGCGAGCGCATCACAATAAGATTAGTGCCCCGGTTCCAGCTTGGTGGGACGCGGAAACCAACTCGTGGACAAGTGAAGTGTGTCAGAACTCGTACTACTACCGTGGCCTACTGGTGTTCTCTTGCAACAAGCTCGGCTACTACAGTCTGCTGCAGAACAGAAAGTTTTTGAATGATTTCGTTGACGAAAATGCTGGTGCTCGGTTTCGTCTTTCGCCCTTGGGATTCTATATCGGATGTTCGGTGCTGTTCGTTTGTGTATGGGTAAACATAGTTACGTATATTACATTCGGAAATTCAATTCAAATGGCACGGCGCCATCGACATTCGCTAGTCAACACCTGGGTTGCTATTTCTGCCTTAAGCTTTACATTTGCTTTGGGTATTTATCAGACGGAAGACTATAGAATTTGTCAAATTATCGGCATCAGCATCCACTATCTGAGCTTGTGCGTGATTCTATGGGTGTGCGTAAGTGTCAGCAACATGTTCAAACGTTTGTCGAAGCGTAATCGGATTCCAATGGATGATTTGCCCAAGGAGAACGTTGGAAGCAAACCAATCTTGGGAATTTACCTGGTCGGTTGGGGAATCGGAATGATTATTTGCGGCATAAGCGGAGCTGTCAACATGCGAGAGTACGCCTCGTACTCGCACTGCTTCCTTGAAAATGGGCCATCGCTAAGTGCCATTTTTGTACCGTCTGTAATATTGTTGCTCTTTCTTGCTATTCTTTTTATTTGCGTACGGTGCCACATCCGGACGTGTGTTGATCACAACGGACATTTCTCAGAAAATACACAGGGAACAGAGAACGTAGATCTTGAGCTCTTGGAATCGACGAATAATGCACACCACTACAACCAGTCGGATAGATACCGAAGTTTAACCCTGAGCAACCCATCTACGAGCATGCTTGAGGACGTGGAACATACGAATTTAGCTCAACTACGAGCACACTTTGTATTCCTGTTCCTTTATATTGTATCTTGGGTTAGTGCGGCGTCTAGTGTAGCGACACCCTTCAAAGACACACTCGCCTACGAAGAAGAGGCATTTAGTATAATTTTCGCCATTACATCATCCATCTTAGGCATATTCCTGTTGATATTCTACTCGATTTCCCGCAGCGATGTTCGGTATCAGTGGAGCCAGCTGAGCTGTAGGAATTTTTGCTGCTGTCGAACGCGGAATATAAGCGACAACACAAAGGAAGTGAACACCACGGTGACGTACCACCAAGCCTGTGAAACCATCCACTCTGCATCTCGCTCGAACAGCCAATGTTCGAAAAACCGGCCACCCAGTGCCCGCAGCAATCATCTGAAGGGGGAAATGAACTCCGTGACACGAATTGACAGTCCGAGTAAGCTCATGACTGCATCTGGCTCGAACAGTATCGTGCAGCATAATCGCCAGCAATATGTTCACAATCCAGTGATTCTCACCCAAGAGATACCCAGCGCAGACATATTCTATAACCCAAATCAAATCAATGTGGCGCGAAAATTCTTCAAAAAACAAAAACGCCTTGCTAAACGCAATAATTTTGAGCTGCAGCGGCAAATGGAGCGGTGCGACTACGGGGACGGCATGAGTGACATCTCGTCAACCGTGGGGATAGGGCCCTATCATCCAAATCGACAGAGAAACATGTCGATTTTTAGCACAGGGAGTAAGGTAAACAACACTAACATCCATGTTAGAGGCGACGTTTGCAATTTTTCCAAGGAAGCACGTCATCAAAGCATAAACCCGAATATTTTGTCGGACAGCTGCAACGAAAGCGACATGATCGTCGATGCAGAACGTTTAGTTTTGGGTGCCGAAGGTATGAGAATGCTTTCGAACCGAAACAAAATGAACAACAACGAAATGATTGCGAACATCTATACGAACGTGCCGGAAACGGCACAACCGCAGCATGAAATTGTCACGATGCGCGCTGATGACAAATTCCGGAAGTCATTGAATGTTGAAAAGTTCCTGGAACAAGACGAAATAGACATGGAACACAACGATTTGAATGCACAAAATGAGCGGACCAGCACTCCGCTCTATGTGAATGGAAACATCAGAAATATCGTGACGAATCAGGCAGCAGAATCCAGTGGTGTGAGCAGTGTCAACACAAGCTGTAGTCCTGAAAATACCATGCTCGATTCAAGAAAGAATGACCAACCTAACCTTACTCCCATAGATGCAATGAACACAATCGGATTACCCTCAGTGCAAGCAGCAGTTCCTCCAGTAGGAAGTAGCATTGACACCCTCAATACAAGCAGCGAGGAAAATACTCTGGACTTGGATAGGAATGAAGCGTATGTTTCGGAGTCCCTACAAATAAGCGACCGGGTATATCAAACCGGAGATGATGCTCCAATCAGGATAACCTGTCACAAGAAGTCAAAATCTATGCTGAGCCTTAACGCTGAAGTCGGACAGTTTACAAGCGGCAATGGAAGAAAACGTTTTGTCAATTACATCGAAAGTCAAGTGCGATCGATCTCGTGCAGTAACTTGTCGCAGTCGGGGGATGTATTTTTGGGCGCTATTGCCAATCCGGTGCCTGTGCGGCAAATCGCGGAGCATAGGCCAGTATTGAGCAGTCCAATATTGTTTTCACCCAGCCTTTGCGAGATCAACGATCTGCCTTCGCCCAAGGATCGAAGGAAACCTCTTGTTCTTGCCGATGATGAGTCGATGTCTCTGGAGGACGCATTTAGCGAAGCTGCGGCCTATAGCCGTGGAAGCAATGTCAATTCCGATTCGCTTAATATGTTTGCTCAGAGTATTCGTCGAACATTCGCATCAAGTCCAGCCTGCGAAAGCGATCTCAACTACCAAAACTCGGAGCTTAGCATACGAAGCCACGGCTTGTACGCCCCTCAGCCAGACAACGATTTAAATTTGACTTTAACCGGTGATATATACTATCCCTACCAATCATCGGAGGTAAGTGAAATGGACGAGGGCGACAACGATTTCGACGATGAGAATGATTTCGATGACTTTAACAACTGCTCGAACGACTGCCTACTGCCATCAGAAGCTACTGAACAGGACCGCAATGGAAGTCACGCCTCCTTGGATGAACTATATGAGCGAATAACGAGGCGGTCTATCTCTCACACATCCGATATGGAGGATAATCCCGAGTGCAGCTCTTTCATCAACAGTCACCCATGCAACGGGAGCGACGTGGGCGAGGAGAACGCCAGTACTAAAACAAGTAATAACTATCCGAGGGATACCACTGTCGAAACATTGGAAGACGACAGCAGTCAGGGTAGCATCATCTCCTACATTGATCCCAACGGCCGAATATCCTCTAATTCTTTTGTCACGCAAAAATAATGCTCTTTTGTTTTATTTAAAACAGATTTTATTTTTTACAATAACTGATTATTTGTACAATTTAGTGTAAGCAGCTATTTATTTATAGTATTTTTAATTAGTCAACAATTCTCTGCAGTATAATTAATGCATTTTATTTTGCACTGACCCATTGGTGTATATCTATCTATGCATACAACACATTTTCTTCATATTTTCAATACATATATAAGTTTCGTTCTCTTAACCCATAGACTGATCATATTTTCTTAGAAAAATAAAACAACGAGGATTCTCTTGCCTGATTTTCTCAGTTTTTATTTTACATAATACATACACACATAAATATGAATGTAAATAACTATAAGTGTTTTTTAGTGTATATTCTGCAAAAGTTTTTTAATTTTTAATTTAATAAAGCGGAATTACAGAGTTTGTATGTCTTTGATCTAGACTTCTGTTTACTGGATCGTCCTGTCATTGTCATATCTATAATCTATGGCATCGCATAAGGGGATTGTCGTGAGTAAAATGCTCGGTAAAATGTTATGCTCGTTATTGTTCGACGAATTGAACAGAGCAAATGTTTGGGTCTGAAAATTGATGAATACTTACAAAGTTTTTAATAGGTAAAGCCTAGTATGCTGTCGAGCTTAAATTAAGCCCCCATACAAAAATGTCTCCAAAGATAAATTTAAGCAAAGCAGTTAAGCCAAGCAGTACGCATTTAAAGCTAAATTTGATAGCCGCTGTACGAAAAATCTCTACAGAATTTAAGTAGGCGTATTAATGCAAAATACATTTTTCCACAGCTAAATTTTGACAGATCAGGGAAAACATCGGTATTTCAAACGAAAGCAAAATAACAGTATGGAGAATGGTAAGTTCAACACAAAAAAAAATCGTTGTTGTTAATTTAAGAGACATAGAAGAGGTTTTTGAGGAAGTACAAATAAAAAAACGAAAAAAAAAAAAAAAATACCAAGAAAACCATTTTTACCTCCGAAGAAAAAAATTGTTGGCGGACCTAGTTAAAGAACTACACTGTCAAAATTAAGCGAACATTAAGCGAAGTGGTGGAGAGAAACATTCGAGAGGCGTTTATGTCGTTTTCCATTGGGACCACCAAAAGTCTTTTTCAGATCTCAGATTTAACGCGGCTCATGGAACATGCAACGAAATTGATTTGCTTTTGTAAATGGATTAGTGCGTTATTTGACAGCAATATCAGCTGTTCAAATTGCATTCGATTTTGGAAAATATCGAGATCTGCCCAAAGTGATCCGTCTATCACAAGTCTATTTAGACCCTTTAATTATACCTCATCTGTTAGTAAAATATGTTTTATATTTAAGCATATTTTTTGCTTTTAGTAATAATTGTGTGAAGTAGGTACAGAGCCTTCACAGGAGTTATGATGCACTATACACAGCTACCTTTCTGCTTTACTTCTTTTTCAGCTTGTCATTAATTTATTAGAATTTCCGACAAAAGTTGTTATAAAACATTTTTACCCGCTTATAAATTCTTAAAAAAAAATCCCTGTAGTTCCACATAAATGGCTGTCAATTTTCACCCACCCACTTTGACGTTTGCGACAACTGGATGTGCTGAATTAAGTATATAGCGCTTTCTATTTTGAACGCGTTACAGATATCTGCATAAACATCAAAGTTGACAATGCAGACGTCACAATAGCAAAAATATAAACAAAGAACTGAAGGGGTATTATGTAAATATCGTTTAAGGTAAATCGATTTGTTAATTCAATTTGCGTATAGGAATGCACCATAATTTTGCATTGTTGAAATAATTTGAAGCATTTCAGTAAATCCAATGGATTCACATTTGGATACGGAAAGCTATTGGAATAGATCAGCAAGCAAAGCGTTCAGTTTTGATGATGATGACGAGGAACAAGAGGGTTGTGCTGGATTTCGTAGACCGAATACTGATGACAACATCCTGGGTGATGATAATGTCTCCGAAGCAAGCTTTGATAACACCACCAACATCTTGAATTTAACAATTCGATCGGTGATATCCGAGGCGGATTTAGAGCTTATCCTAAATGAGCAGACGCTAGAAAGCAACATCATACCAAAGGTAAGAGATCTGAACAGCTGCCGAAACCTGTGGGTTGAACAACTTCTACTACGAGTTTTTGCAGCCATATCAAGCATACTTCATACATAGAGGTCTGTTGGTCAGCGAAGTCCTTGATTATTCTCTAGTTCCTACTGGAAGATTCTTCCGACGCGAAAATGTTGTATGGTTTTACCTTACTGCGGACGGTGTCTCCTACGGCGACTATATTCCATCCTCCAGTATTCTTCTTTTGAATCTGTAGGATTCATTTTCTATTATAGGGATTCGGCGTTTAAGTAACTATTAATGGTTCTTCGACTTCTTCATACCTTCCACCTAGTTTTTTCAGAAACTCCCCTATGCTCTTGCTTTGAAGTAACAATGATGCTTTCGGATTCCTCTTGACTGAAGCCAAGACTGCACTTGATCTTGCTAAATAGTAGAAAAGTTAAATGGCGAACAATACTCTACGTGCCCACCCACTTTGCAGAACATTTTATATTTTATTCAGTAATGAAAATGTATGAACGTATTTGCTTAAGGTTACTTTACAAAGCTAAAGTTATATAACCTCTGTTTTTCTTTCTAGGGCATCGCGCCGGACGAAGAACTAAAACTCTTGCGACGCAAACTCCAGTATATGGTGCATGTGCCTTCTCTTAAAGTAACTGCTAGTAAACTTCTACATGGAAAGTTGTGTCCATTGGAAGTTTACAAGTCACTAAATGACAAAGAAGAACTGTTAGATGAGGTATTACGCAATGGCGACGGCGACGCTGTTATTGGTGTTATACTCTTTCTCCACAGAACACTGAACAAAAAACAGTTCTATCGAATTCTACGCAATCGTCCAAAAGCATGCGATCACTATATCAATTACTTGATTCAAAGTAAGAATAAAGAAGCAATTGAAATACTTACCATATTGGGCAGACACCAAGAATCAGCAATATTGCAGTTCAAAGCAGCAGTCAACGGACACTCTGACATTCAAATTAAGAAGCAAAGGCTGAAGCAGTTTCTTGGATCATATCTAGCTGATCCTGGTGTGATACCAATATTCAATCAAATATTTACGAATTCTTTGAATCTCATCCAGCTTATTGAAAGCGCTAAGGATAAGTTTGGCGGCAATGTGAACGCAGACTCCTCCGCATTAGAAGTGTTGTACTCCTGTTGCGCGAAACACAAATGGAAGGATCCGGATATGATTAATCCACTAAGTCCGTTTAAAATTGCGGCTGATCACCAGATATCGCCTGCACAGTTCGAGTGGACAGCGTTGAATGAGCGCGCAAAATCCCAATCTTATATTGATTTAGGAGGCATCTTCGAAAAGTCTTCATGGCATTCAATAACAAAGCAAAAACAATTTCACATAAGTTTTTCCTTGGAGACAGCAATACAACGATTGGCTGATTTACATGCTCCGCCGCCAGTGTTGCATCTTTTCCTCTCGAAGATGAACAATCCAAGTCAAAGGTTGATGTACTCTAAAAAAGTCAAGTGTGCAAAAGGAACTATTGACGCACTTGTGGCTCTGAAAGATATCCAGGAATTGGAGAGCTTTAGAGATACCCTTACGGATGGTAGCGAGGAAAGATTTTACTGTGAGCAAGCCTTAAAAAATATGACCAAAAAGTGGTCCACGGATAACCTTAAAATCATTCGATAGTGCTTTAATCTTGTTGTTTTGTATGCATAATCGTTTCTATTTTTACAAAGATAATAATTATATTAAATGAAGCATCTACAAAGTTGTTGATTTATTTTAAGTGTTCTTTTACTGTCAGAATACTGTTCAAGTTCAAGAATGCTGTCGTGGGTTTCTCTGTGTGGGTGTAGTAGGGCAGTCAGCAGCCAGATATGAGTACGTGAAATGTGTTAATAACGAAACGTAACACATACACAACTCCTCAGAAGCGTTTCAAAACTTCTAAAAATGTCCTCTCCTTTGTTAGTCAAATCGTAACAATTTTCGACGCAATTATTCGAAAATTGTGAAACAGCTTGTCTGCCATCCTCAATTGGGGGAACTCTGTACAAATGTTATTTCAATGGAGTACCGGCGTCTTGTTTTCCATTGGCATCATCAGATTTCCATTTGAGATTTCAGATTTCTCGTGGCTAATTGTAATTGAATTCTGGAGCTGTGGGCAGCTTGGTTAGCTTTGCACGTACTCTGCGTGCCCACCTTAAACCCTAATGAAAAGTGAATTAGAAGAAGAGAAGAGTGATTGAAATGAAAAACGACATCTGTTGACAATGGGGACAACTTGTAGTTCGCCCACGTTTGTCCGCGATCAATTCATTTATTTATATATAATTAAAATGTGCTAAAGAGGTAATTACTTTTACTACTTAGTACTCTTCGCATACAATTTACATATTTACATATACAGGGTGTCTGCCGGGAAGGTAGACTACATTGTTTGCTTATAATTTTTGATTAAATGAAAGAGAATGGATCTTATATTGATAAAAGTTTTATTTAATGTCGGCAATTATGTATGGAATACAATATCAGGTAAATGTCCGCCTCTGTTAGTCTCACAAATGCGAGTCCTTTAGAGCACATTTTTCATTACATTCTCACAAATTTCACGCGGTATGTCATTAATTTCATCACGAATATTTTGTTTGAGTTGCTCAAACGTTTCTCGTTTGTTTGCATAAACCGCTCGCTTTTCAGATATCCCCACAAAAAAAAGTCCGGAGCAGTCAAATCAGCAATCAACATCACCATTTCTTCAAATAACTTGTTGTGGAAAGAGTTCTCGCAGTAATTCCATTGTAATCCTGGCTGTATGCGATGTGGCACCGTCTTGTTGATACCACATGTTAATCAAGCCCAAAGCATGAAGTTGTGGCGTTAAAAAGTTTTCAATCATATCACGATATCGCCCCCCATTCACAGTTACCGTTACGCCGTTTTCATTTTCAAAGAAGTAAGGTCCAATGATTCCTTCTGACCAAATTGCATACCAGACTGATGAATAATTTTAGGGTTTTCCATTGCCCAGAACTGACTATTCTGTTTTATTCACATATCCATTCAAATGAAAATGTGCCTCGTCACTCATTATGATTTTTTTGTCATCGTCACAGTAATCGATGATTGATTTTGATAAAATGTCTTAACGATTAAAACACGTTGGTTTATCGAATATTTTTCCATAATAAATTTTCCACGTGTCTACTTCACGACTGCCAAATATGAACTGTCAAGACTAATGTTTACCAAAATGGTGGCAAAACAAAGTAGAATACCTTCCCGGCGGACACCCTGTATAATTTAAAATTTAGCGAATATCAATCTATGAATGCTGCCGCCAGTGAAACGGTGAAGAGTAGACGCGAGTGGGTACGTTATTGCGGCTACAATTTTTAAGTTACCTGACATCTGACAATGATAATGCCAGACTTCGTTCTCTCACGCTAAAGTTGGGTAAATTAGAACAGACATAGTATAGCGATCCCAATCTGTGACAGTGCTTGTTGTGCCGTTGTTTGCTCCAATGGATTGCTTGCTAGTAATATTTGTCCCTAACTATCTACGTAGGAATAGATAAACATCCCACATCATCGTTAGGTTACAACGACTCAAGGGTCACAAACGCAGCCTTCATCATAAAAGGTGCAAATTCAATAAAAATAAATCCTTCAGTGTAATCGCTTTTATTTGTTTCATTAATACTATTGTTCAACTGATTATTTTAAATAAATGTCTATGACACAGTTAAAACATGATTTCTTATAGTACATATTAATAGTATTTACCATGTATTATAATTGCAATGAATATTATTTTTACTCTGGTTTTGGTTCTCTCAAAATATTATTATTATTAGTTTTTTTTTTTTTTCTTTTTTTTTGTAAATATACATACACAATTATAATTTACCAATACAATGTTATATGCTTTAAATGTTTAACAATGTAAACTAATACATTTATGACCTATACAATAATATATATGCATATACATACGCATACGTATTTGTGTGGAAACTGCAAAATGACCACAATTAGAATGTTTCTCTGCTATAACAAAATATTGCTAAAGAAAACTTCACCAAAGGTTACGGCTGCAATATTGTCAAATAAAAATCAAAAATTTATCTCAAACTTATCTTGGACTTGAAAATGAACTATCAGCGCAATTTCCCTTGTAAAACAATATAAATAGATGGAGGACCTTTAGGATAGATAGTGTCGTTCGTTGGAAATTGGAATTGTGCACGGTTATGACAGAAATCTCAGTACGGTTAGTGGCAAAGCTGTCATTGGTGGCTTTGTCATCAGTTCGATGATTGCTGGGTACTAAACCGAACTCATTGAACTTTTAGTGAATATTGTATCGAAGTGATCCAGTCACAGCCTAAGCGAAATAACATTTTTTAGGGCCAAGTACTGATATGACTCATAACCAGTTAAGTTCTACCATTGTATATGAAACTTATAGTACTATCACTTTGGCAAATCGATGGTGATGCCTCTATCGGCGCTAGATACTACTAAGCCAAAGAGGGCTGAAAATATTACGCTCTCTTTATTTAATTTAATGGAGATCCACTCACATAATTTACACAGTTCTACTCTAACATTAAACCAATCGCATGCCAATATACTATTTCTTTCTCACTCATTTTGTCAAAAACGAAAGCGAAGTGAGTTACTTTGTTGCAATGCGAGTGTACCATACCAACCGCCGATATAAGCATAAGCAATCGCATTTCATATCTCAATCTCAGTGCTGCAAAGCCATTTGCTGAGGGAGGTTGTACATGTCTTGTTTCATATTTTACTCAGATTCAAATTTTATTTTCGTATTTTTTTGTTAATTTACTCAATGTACTAAAATTTGAGTCTGAGGGAATAATGTATGATGTTCCCATATGCCATATCCCATCTCATATCATCTTCGTCCACGTACAGCTTGCACTCTGCTTCAAATCAATAGGTAATCGGTTTTTTGAGTTTTTTGCAGTGGCAGTTGGTTATTATTACGGGTGGAGAATTTTACTGTGAATTTTTAATTGTGTTCTTGTTCTGCTTTTGGTTTGTACTTCTTGGTTTGTTATTCATCGAATAAAACAATTATACATTTGTATTTTTTTATTTCTAATAAATTATAGTTATTTAGCATTATAGAATGGCGAAATGCTCATATAAAGACTGTAATAATTTCAAAATTCCATTTTCCTTGTCCTTTTTTAAGCTCCCCAACGATCATAGGAGAGATGTTTGGATAAAACATTCACAGTGCATCACATTAAATAAAAATGTCTTTATGTGTGAAAACCATTTCTATATCAAAGACTTAAAATTAGAATCACTTCGAAAATGTCTTTCTAAAAATGCAGTTCCAATTTCATCCCCATTAGTTTGCAATTGCTCTAACCTATTCACTGACGATACTTGCTTAAAAATCATGGATACTAATCGAAAGATTAAACTTGCATCGACGGTAACTTCACACAACTCCAGAACATGCAATAATCAAAACTTTATTCGAGAAACTGGCGAAACTGAAAATGGTGCAATGTGTTCACCTGTCAGTTCTGTTAAAAGGGTTGCTAACCCCGTAACATATGTAAGAGATTTCTCTTTACCTCCTCTTAACAATAGCTCCGAAATTTCTCCCTCACAGTTTCCATCTCCCGGTTCACGTTTCGTTCAGAAATCTGAAGTTGGAATACAAAATTCTGTACCGCGCTACATTTTCGATACACCGAAATGATTAAAATATGATAAGGAGTATAATTTAGAGAAAAACGTTGACTTGCAATTGCAGGAAAAACAAGTCGATGTTAAAACATTTGTTAGCATGCAACTTTTTCATAAGGTAAATGCACGTTGGACATATGAAGAAAAAGATTTGTGTCTAAAGCTTTTTTACAAGTCTCCTTCATTATATTCCCATATGCTGAACACCGGATTTAGCTTACCATCTGTAAGCACAATATATAGATGGCATTCATCTTTGAGTTTACCGGCTGGGTTCTCTACCCAAATAATTGAACTTTTGAAAAGTAAGGCCGAAACCATGTCAAATATACAAAAAAGATGTGTTCTGATTTTTGATGAAATGGCAATAAAGCCTGAGCTTGATTATAACACGAAAACGGATATGATATACGGGTTTTCGGATTTTGGGGAGCTGGGAAGGCACACGACTGTTGCTTCAAAGGTTATGGTATTCACCCTTAGAGGATTAAATATGAACTGGAAGCAAACCATATCATACTATATAGGATGCCCAAAGGGTGAGAATATCGCCGAGATATTGAAATCAACAGTTACCAAAACATTAGAATGTGGATTTGAAGTTATTGCTGTATGCTGTGACCAGGGCAGTAATAATAGAAAAGCATATAAATTACTGGGAGCAGCAGAAAATAAGCCGTTTTTTGAAATCTCGGATCAGGTAATATTTCTTTTATATGACTATCCGCATTTATTCAAAAGCGTGCGAAATTGCTTGTTAAAAAATAATATTCGCATAGCTGATGATATCGTTTCTTGGGGAACTCTTGTCAAACTGTTTGAAGAAGATTCCAAGAACATCTTTCAAGTATGCTTCAAACTAACGAAGAGTCATATAAATCCAAACAGTTTTGAAAAATTATCGGTCAAACTGGCTACACAGGTTTTCAGTGCTAACGTAGCTGCTGGAATTTTCAACGCTATCTCAGCAAATTGTTTTGACACCGACACAGATAAGAAAATCGCTGCCTCAACGGCACATTTTGCTATTAAGATGAATAATCTTTTTGATAACTTAAATAGCTACAGTCTTAACACATCCAACCCTGATCGTCGACCTGTTTCAGCATATAGTGAAACTCTACAGTCTATTAAAACAGCTAGGGAGTGGATCTCATTGTGGCAGTCTACTGGTAAAATGAAAAAGCCATATTGCTTCGGTGGTCTTATGCAAACGTTGCTGGCCATAGAATTAATATGGGAAAAACTCAAAAATGACCAGCAGTTTCTTCTCCTTGCACATCTAAATACTGATGTTGCGGAAAATTTATTTTCAATGGCTCGATCAAACAGGGGATCATACGAACTGAACCCTTCAGACTATAGATTTATTAGAAATTTAAAACAAATAATTTTTAAGAATCTAAAATCGTCAGAGAATTCTGGCTACGAAGATTCTGGAGCTGAATCGTTGATACTCGAAGCAGACTGTGATGATCTAAAGTGTGATGACAGCGAAGAATTCCACATTAAAGCTCCTGTTGAAGATCATATTATGAGGGAAGATATTTTAAACAATATCGAGTACCATGTTGGCTGCGATGACGATATTGATGACGAAACTAATAAAACGGAAATGATTATATCTAAAGGATGTTCAGAGAAGCTGCAAGCAGCGGCACTTACGTTTTATGCCGGCTTTGCAGCTTTTAAGTTAGATAAGAAACTTAATTGCTCAAATTGCACTCTATTTATGATCGACAAAACAGACAAATTCCGAGAACAAGCTCTATTGATTAAATTACGAGCTTACGACACCTGCACCACTTCTTCCCAATTTGGAAAATTAACTGTGCCTTCTGTGAAATTTGAAGAGTTAGTGAAAAGTGTGCAAACACTTTTTGAAAGGCAGTTCATGGAAGTGCGTCATAAAGAACACCTAATCGAGACTTTGATGACACCTACATTAAAAATGGCAGCCTGCGAGACCCTAACGTGTAACAATAATGAACACAAATACTCCATTTGTAAGTTCATTTTAATTGGACTAGTCAAATTTTCTATAAGAAAAAGCAATAAGGATTTCTGTGGAGTTAAAAGTGCGAGGAACTAAGATCCCCACATTCGTTTTTTTTTTAAGTTTCGTTTGCTTATTGAATTATCGATATGTTTTCTGTTTTTTACCCCGTTTATACATAAACATTGTTACGTTTTCTCATATTTATAACATGAACTTATTTTTTTATTTTACATATATTGTACCCTTTAGTTCCTACTAAAGTGCGAGGATTAGGCCTACGGGGGACATCTCGAGAAAAAAAAAACGAGTCTAATATGCTACCTCTTGGGTGACGCGAAAAGCATGATTGAAGTTATCACCTCTAGCATTGTATATTGCTCATTATCTTATTTAGTACGAGTGCGAGTACGCCAAAACCGGTTTGTTGTTGTTTTCACTCTTCAAATCACTCATAAACTCACTCATTACGCTATTATTTACTCTATTCAGAAGGAGTGAACAAATGTTTCTTCTCTCGGGAGAAACGATCGATCGCCCCCTAGGCGGCTGGAGACAGAAATAAAAAAATTGCCGTGATGATACTACTATAAGTTTCATATACAATGGTTCTACATATATTTATGATCCGACATAATGTATCTCGTATCACCAATCGGCCCTAAATTCCCTTGTCTTGCACGAAAACACCTTAATTTTCAGATGGATGGAAGGGTGCTGCTGCAAATAACGGTTGAGTGAGTTTGATAAAACGATGCATGATCTTTTGTTTAATGATACCAGAACTGATCGCGTTGGGTCCGCTTCACGCAAAAGATCTTATAGTAGGTGGTCCTTGTTATCGGTTGTAGAATAAACATTTTTCGACTTAATACTTTGTGATATTTAAAGCAAAGTTGACAGGTAGCAACATGAAAATATTATGCAAATTCGAAATTCTGCTAGGTATACATGTCTTTGAAAAAACAAGAATGGACAAAATTTTTATTATAATATTAATTTACAATCAATAAACACGCAGCGGGGATAGAGTATCTAGTAAAACTAAAGAGAATTTCAAAAACATGGGAAAACAAACCCCGCACTGTTATGTGACCAGAACAAGTCCTCAGGGTGACGTACTGAAACTTGTAGATTTTTCAGAGGCATTCAAGACAGTTAACCAGGAGCAAACAAACAAGGGTTCCCAATTTTTTATTTGACAATATTTGATTGCAACAATTCGGGGACTTTTGCCTATTACTTATAACAATTAATGAAACAAAAAAATAAACATTAGTGCCTGTTCACTTCATTTACAACAGCTGTTTTAGTGTATAACAATTTTTCTTATACAATTTCTTAATATTGTTGTAACATAAAATATTTTACTTTGTTTGGTTTTTGGTTAGGAAAAATATACCAAACGGAAAATAGTTGAAGCAGATTTAGTTTATAAAATCTGGAAAGGCCGTCATGTTTGTCTATCACCATTGAAAATATATTGACTTAGTTTTTGTCCTGCCTATATTATAAGAAACACTGCAAATTAGATCATTTAAACATATATCTTTTTGCAAACAAAAGGAAGACACTGTTAATAGATAGTTGTAGTTTTTTTTGTCGCTCTTTTGTTTTTAAGTTTATTTACATTTTTACCTACCGGTTTAATATTTATATTATACATAAACAGAACCTTCAAGTCTGCAGTTCTAATTCATATGGTAAAGTTAACAACATTTAAGGTACTGAAAATTTGAAAAAAAAACAAAACAATAAAATATGAGGTAATAACTTTCATATACAATTGTATAAATATAATTTTTCGTTTAATTATTTTTAACACGGCCCGCCGTTTTTAACTTTTATAATATAATATTTTTTGTTCGTTTTTTATTGTTAAAGCATTTTGAATTTGTTTTGGATAGGGTTACACAGTAGCAACGCTTATGCCTTTGAGCAATGTTTTACTTATTGTTTTTGTTTGTTTTTAAAATTAAGGCAAGACATTTAGGTGGCCGGAACACGGACATTTTTATGGCTTTTTACATTTGGTATTTCTATTTATTGTGAAGTGCGAGTTTCTATTGCAACGTATAAAGCTCTTTTGGGGATTATCGTAGATATGTACTTATATATAGATTTTTTAAAGAGGTTTCGATTAACGGTGTTGTGCAGATTGTTCATCCTTAATATTTCTGAACGTATAGTTGTTACACGAACGAAATATATTGATATGTAACAGTAGGTGTAATCAAGAAAAAGATAATATAAATTAAAGAATTGTAACGTTAAATTCGTACGGTGTGGAAGTCGCGTGGTTTGAAAATGGAAGCTTATTGTTTATCTGTTTAAGAAGCACCTTCCTAGGTTATTGCAGTATGGATTTTCACTTCTTTATATGCGGAACTAAAACACGGTAGGATGAAAGTAAATTGATTAAAACAAAATATAAATAAATAGTTGGCACGCAACAGGCCCGTAGGCACCTCGATTCCCACAACCATTCATTTTGCGTGAGTTTTCCATTTTTCGGAAGAATGGAAGGGATCTACAATTTTTCGCCGAGTCCCAAACGGCAAGTTGAGAAGGTTTTTCATGACAGTTTTACTCTCGGATATTTGTCACACATTCGCGAGATCTTGTGCAAAACACTGACCACTAAGCCAATTCGCCTACAAAATTAAATGAATGCCTTTGTAAATAATTTGATGACATTGGAAAAAGAACAAAATCCAAAATTTTGACATCTACTCTGCTTGACATCTGTCAGTAGTTCAAAGGTATTGCGCCATCAGGGGAGAACAATTTTACCGAAAGATATCTAAGGAACAACACGTATTGCGGATATTCTTTCTTCTTTTGGGAACTCGCAATAACATCCTTATGAGTCATTTTTTAATCTTTATACATTTATTTGTATAACTTTACAACAACCTGATGTTTGAATTTGGTCCATCGCGTCGGTTTCATTAATTCGTGGGCAGTTCTTCAATCGACTGGGATTGTTAAATAAACTCGCGGGATTCGGTGTTTCTCACACAGCGACATCTGTTTGATAAATAAAGCAAATACGCTGCAAGTTAAATGTTCAAGCTGTACAGAGTTGCTTTGCTTATTGGTTTTATTAGCCGTTTGATTGACACTAAAAAAAGTAATATGACTGGAATCCAAATCTTTTTTCGAGTTTGTCCCGGACTTACTAGCTGATTCATCAACCAACCCAAACCGCTAATCGGCTTGAATCTTGATGGTTGTATTTGTCGGGACTAACAAATATTTAAACTGTATGTGTGGGTTTTTTTTACCAAATTTTAGAGGGTAAAATCTTTTAAGCATGTTCTTTTCTTGAGGGCTGTAACTCCTTTACCGTTAACTAAAGCGATACATAATTTTAAATGGTGTTAAAGACCAAAAGCTTTAGGATATCGTGATCTTAACGCAATATATAATTTAATTTAAACAATATTCATATTGAAAAACGGATCCCAGCTTTTTACAAACAATTTTTTTTTTTTATATTTAAAAGAAAATTGATCTCCAGAGAGTTACGAAAAACAGGGTGAGAAAAATAATTGGACTGTTTTCCTAAAAAAAATCTTTACGCGCACAATCCTCGCAACCAAATGATTTGAAATTTCGATGTTTAGGTGACCCTTCAGAAAATAAAATGGAAAATAAAAAATCCTTACACACCAAATAATTCGCACCCAATCTTTGCACATTCAAAACTTTTGTCGAAATTTTTATGACCATTTTGCATAAAGGTGGCTGAATATCGTTGATGCTTCTCAGGTGGATGTTGGTTTGCTAAATCAAATGATCTAGGCGGCCAATTCTGATCACCGAAACGAGAGGAAATGTCTCATAGAGTAATTGATTTATTTCAGGGGCTATACGACATTTCACAACGTCTTGTTGAAACCATATCTCTTCCACATCTTTATCATTCAATTTAGGCACAAAGAACTCGGTTATCATGAAACGATATCGAGCTATAGTAACAGTCACTGCTAGTATCGTTTTCGAAAAGAATATGGCCCAATGACACCTCTAGATCAAAATGCACACCAAACAGTGACAAGTTGAGGGTACATATTTTTTGTCGACAATCACCTGTGGGTTCACACTGAGCCCCAAATGCGGCAATTTTGAGAACGAACGAAGCTATCAAGGTGAAAATGAGCTTCATCGCTGAGGATGATTCAATAATTCATTCAACGAACTTTGTTAATTCATCAATTTTTACCAACCCTGGCTGTCAAACGTCAAACTCTATCGCACAAATGGCGGGAAACTGAAATCCTATTTCTCCGTGAGTTTTGGGAAACTCTTTGTTTAGTTCTTTATATTATCTTTCCTCTGCTCTCAAATGTTGACGCAATAGTGTACACATACTTACATTCAGTTTTTAATTTTATATTTTACAAGAAAATACAAAAAATAAAAGTCGCAGAAAAAAAACCCAAAATGTAAAATATTATAATTTTAGCAGAGCAAGTAATCATCTCAGGGGCCCTACTCTCTATTTCATCCGATTCGAATTTCGAAATAGCTTTTAGTAATAATTTCGGAATTCTAAATGCGACATAAGTACATTTCATTCCACTTTCGAAATACAGAGTAGAGAAAATTCGTTTTCGAAAAATTCTACTTTCGGAACGAAACACAGAGTAGGGCTCCAGAGCTGCTAAATTCAAATTGCGGATGGCATTATCCCAAAGAACAACGATTGGCGTATTTTTTTGAACATCAATCCCAGCAAAGTAAAGTAAAGTCGACAAATGCGCAACAAGACGGCTCCAGTTGAATTTGTGCTTGAATGGTATAATCTGTTATAAAATGTTGCGTGTCTCGCCATTTATGAGTACTTTGCAGTTTGCTAGTAATTTCCACACACATCACCAAAAAGATTCCAACATAAGCTGCTGCTGTCAAGATTAGTGTAGTGTTAAAGTCTTGAAAAACTCTTGATGTTAAAAATAAATATTATTTGGAATGCATTCTTTAGAAATAAAGGACTGTTCTCATGAGAGGGAACTACGAATATTCGTAGTTTCTGACACTTCATTCACATGAAAACTTGTTTTAGTCGGATGTACCCGCTATTTAGTTTAATTTTTAAAGGTTAAGTTCGAACGAATTTTAAATTTTTCATTTTCGTGTGCTTCTGGATCGCGACCTTATAGGTTCGTTCGCGTACGCGGTTTGAATCGAACGCAATCGATAAAAATCGATCGCAATCGCACAAAGTCTATACACGTAGTCATCAAAAATGACAGAAAAAGAGAAAATTAGCAAAATAACGAGTAACGAGCAGTTCTCCTAGAACGTTTTATATGTTGCAAAAAGGTAAGTTATAAATTTATTCGTGATATGGATTCGATTTCAAAGATGTAAGTGGCTCAAAGTAGCTTGAAGTGTATCCACGTACTTTGGATTATATTTTCAGCTTTCTGATGTCGTTTTCCATTGGTTTCACTCGGGGATCCACTCATTCTGAAATCCAATGGAACAACAAAACTGATTCTGAAAGAATCCACAAAAGTATTGGTGAAATGCCAAAAAATAATCTACGGCTGCTGTCAGCGGGCTTGTATAAAATACATAAAATACACTTGTGTGAGTGCTTCTTGAGTGGATTCTGACTCAAAATCGAGAAGCGATATTCTCTCCTCAGAATCACCAGAAGAGTATTTTTTGTGCCAATGGAACGGTTTCAGGAGTTATTTTTTCGATTCCGGACTCTTCCGGACGCTTCTTTTTGCCCAATGGAAAACGACATGAGAGAGTTTCGCTCAATTTTTCGAGTTTGACAGATTTTTAGTGCTTGGCTCGTATATGTACGCGAATGGACCTTATTATGCGCATTGAGAAATGTGAATAAAGCTTGACAGTTCGCGGCAAGAATTTTCAATTCGCGGGAAAATTGCTGGAATTAGGTGCAAGCAAGCACAAATTCGACTAGAGCCGTCTTGTTGCGCATTTGTCGACTTCACTTTACTTTCCTGGGATTGATGTTCAAAAAAAAAAAAACACGCTTATCGTTGTTCTAGGTGCCATCTGCAATTTGAACTTGGCAGCTCTGATATGAATTTTCAGTTAATAAATACATTAAAATTGATTTGTTCGGAAGTCCTTTACATCGTCCATCGATAAGGCTTAACTGCCGATTGAACTGCGGCAACGATGAATCCGAAATCAGTCATCTACCAAAATCACAATTTAATCATAGGCCGTTGACTTATTCATTGTATGTATAAATAGGAGGGTATTTCTTGGAATAGAGCTAGTTCTAGTTTAGCATTCCAAAGCCTTTCATTTCATCTAACATATACGAAGTGCAATTGCAAGTTCTACATATACATAGTACTTTCGGTTGACCTATTTCTGTGCATCCTTCGTAACTCAACCTTAATTTATATGTAAAGATGATGAATTTCGTTTAAACTTTTTCAATTCATTCTATATAATTATTCAATGTTGTTTTAAATTATACCTAATTGGGTTAAAAAATATAGTAATGCGGAAAAAATATACTAATGTGGTTTAAGATGAAATTTAGTTGTAGACGTTTATGTCAAATACATTTTTTTGATTCCCCCTACTATTTGTAGTCGTACGCTCAATAAAAAAATGCATTTACTTGCTACTTTCTTGTTAAAGTACGGCAGCACACCCGTTCTTATTTTCTATTCATCCTTTTCCATAAAGATTCACCCCTATCTACATCAAGGTACCTTCATGACTCATGTGATCTGAACCAAATCAAAGCCGTAGATGCAACTGACACTGAGTTAGCTCAACAAAGAATATTCTGAATCTGCCCAAGTTCAAATGAAGCTATAGCAAATTGGCCGTAATAAACGTAATACGCACTGTACTTAAAAAAGTAACCCAAAAGCAAATATAAATATAACGTGTTTCAAAGCCATTTCCTTCTGACTTCTGAATTGAATTAATCTTGTGTTGTTATAAAATTCTCCCGATATGATCTAGCAAGTACATTGCATATACAAATTTTATGGTACGTACAATGATTAGATTAGAACTTAGTTAAATGTTCTCTATGGGCCTTGAAGTTGATTTGAAATGGATTAGATGTGTAGGTATTACGAAATCATAAGAATACGTTTCTATCTATAATTTGTTAGGTATGTATAGTAGATAATCTGCCTCGTTTCTCTTAAATTAAACTATCTATGTATTAGATTTAGTGCTATAATGTCATTTTTAATTACACTTTTGAAAAATACTTGAATTTGTCAAAAACTATTACCAATATTTATGATATACATACAGAATGCATGCTACTCTGGAGTTTTGTTATGTCCGCTTGCTAAAACAGAATTGACACCTTTGCCACTATCATCACTGATCAGGCAGCCGGTCTTTAGTATAACTCTTATTTATGTTCTTTCCTTTTAAATGTCGGTTTTAATAATTATTACTTTTGATTCGTTTTTCTGTTTACATTATATTTTTTATGTATTTACCCAAACAGCATGTATTAAAATTTGTAAGCACAAAATAATTTTCGTCAAAATATTCTTATTCATATTTGTATTTATATATATGCATATTTTATTTACCTTCTGTTTCGCGGTGATTTCTTATTTTCATTTCACTCTCAAATTTAGTTTAACTATTCGTTCGAAAATTAAAACGAAAAACAAACTCTGCGGTACCGATATAATAACAAATATCCGATCCTATTTACAAATACGCCAAAATATTCTCTTAAACATTTGCTGAACAACGTACAATATGAACAATATGAGAAGAGTTTTTTTTAGCATCTGAGATTACATACATAAATTGCTCTACTTTAGAAATATAGGTATAAAATTAATCTTCAACAAGTATCAACACAAATATATTTAGTTAAATGAAGTAACACATTTGTTAAATAACAGAACTTTAAATTCTAGGCAACCATATCATTTTCTTGTTACTCCACTTTTATTTTATTTATATATATTTGTATTATTTAAATTGTTCGTTTAATATAAAGAGTCGATTGCTAAATTGTATTTCCAATTAGGATTTATAATCTGTAAATACATTCATTTACATAATATACCATCTGAAGCAAAAATAACAGCATATATTCTAGTTTTTTTTTTCTGTGCGTGTTTCAGTATTACAGAGCAAACATGTTTCAGGAATGAAATATTCACACAGTTCACAGCTAACAAAGAAAAATAATATTTAAGATAGGTATATCTATAGCTTTGCTTTTATTTGTAGAAAGTTAAACAAGTGAAATAAACAGAATAGCAGGTTAGACATAAGATTTTAATTGTAAATTTTAAATTATGTATTAAATATATTTGTTGCTTGTTTGTTTATATTTTTTTTTTAGAAAAAGGTGACTAACAAAATTACGCATACACCTTAATTTGTAGTCACAATCCAGGCATTTGATATACATAAATAGTAGTAGATGAGATTATTTTTCTTTCTTGTAACAAATTTTATTTATTTATGCTTTTTTTTATATTTATTAATTAATCTAATTATTTGTGTATGTTTGTGTGCTATTTTACAATTGATACCATTTTTTGTCTTTGTATTTAAGCATTAATTGATGAGCTGTACCAGTGAAATCCTGCGCTTGATTCGCCATACGTTCGGCGCGCTCTTCCAGCATGTTGAGCTTCTCGCCACGTTCCATTGCTAATTGATGCGCCCGACTGATTTCCGATGACGCTGTGGAAGCTCTCTGGCCGAGCTGTTCTAAACTTGGACCGGGTATGTGTTTCGCCACCGAACGATTTGCCTTTCCGCTTTGTTCACCGACTTTTGAAAGTAAAAATAATAGAATTTCATTAAACAGATCTACAAATATGCTTTCATATATTGTTACATAGTTCTTCTCTGTCCAAACTTCGATTTCCAACACCAAATAGTCCTTTGAAAAAGCTCTCCTTCGGTTGCTCAGGCATTTCGTGTGGTACAAACAGTTCACCCATCATTTCAGTTGTAAATTGACTGCAAGAATTAAGATAAATATTATGTAACGGGCTTATGTTAACTGTTTAATACAATACAGTCCAGACTTTAATTCGTATAGTTTAATTTCATGCGGAAATGTTTGAGTGTATCTTGACTTTTCTTCTCAAGCCGTGAATATTGGGCGGCTTGAGAAGGAAAGCCAAGACATTCGGATCAGATATTCATCTGATGCGAGAGCTGCCTCTATTATTATGGTCAAACCATTTGTGAGAAGCTAGGCCTAGGATCCTTACGGATCTGTTTCGCCAAATTTTTTTTTTATTTATTTGGCATCTCTGCAAACTCATAAGGCGCAGCGAACTCGCTCGCGTTTCATTAATGCCTCAAGCAGGTAGTAAAGGACTTTGCGTACCCTAGCTCAGCTACAAATTCTGACTCCTGCTTTATGGCTCTGGAGCTTGGACTTCTTCTAATATAGGAGTATTCTTGGTAAAATTTCCATTCGACGAACCATTCGACAAATATGTACACCGACCTGGTAAAAGAATTGCGAAAATTTTGCAAAATTAGAACGCCAACACGGCAACACCAGAGGCATTATTAGAAAAATGTCGGTGAAGTCTCTTGTTGCTCGACGAATACGAAAAAAGAGACGGAAATATGGAAGCTACCAAGCATTAGGCTCCAAGATGATGTACTAAAGAAGATTTGGTGGTGCTGCAAAGTGTACCCCAACCAATCCGCGACGGCAAGTTCTATATCCACAAAAGTATGAATCTAAAATTTTTTGATTGAAAATTTGCGAATTGACCGATATTTACTGGAGAAGATTGAAGCGAAGAAATATCTCTGCAGCAATAACAAAGAGAAAAAATAAAGTCATGTACAGTTTTGGTTCTGAGCTTGATGTTGACACTGATCAAGAAAATGACGATGAGCCCAAGACGTCTCCAGTTTAGCAAGGGCCGAGTTAGTTAAACTGTACACATTTTTGGGGCAAATTCACAAATCTAGTTATCTTAAGCCGACACAATTACTTTGGACTAGATGAACGCAAAAACTAGATTGGTCAGTCACTTTTCTTACGTCAGCCACATATACGAACTGTCAACTTAGTGCTTAGTGACGAATTTCTTGACCAGATTCGTCGGTAATCCTCAATAAACGTCAACTGGAAAAGCTGTTCATGTGACCGATCTAAACCGATCAAAACTGACACACGTCAAGTCAGCCAGCTGTCAGACATCGGACTTAAGGCACCAAGTGACAAAGAACAGAAACTGTAACAGTACAGAAAGTTTTTTCGTTCTGTAATAAATTCTGGTTCTGTTTACGTTGCTCGCTCAGCTACACAAAACTGAAACAGAAACAGACGCATAAAACATGTCGCTGTCGCAAAATATTGGGTGACGGTCATAAACTTTTTTTACATTTTTCGTTTGTCATTCGTACGTGGTCATCACAATATACAATAGTACGATGCGAAAAAACAGCCAGATGACAGATGCAGAAAAATACAAACAAAAAAAACCTCTTCCCCAATATAAATTGGCATTTCTGTTGCCAATTCTGTTGCTGTTGCAAATGTATGGGATTCTGTTTCTGTTCCTGTTTCTGTTCTTTGTCACTTGGTGCCTTTACTAAACTAGTCACTTTAACGTCCCTATAAATACCAGCGTAGCTGTCACTTTTAATTTAATAAAGAAATAATATCGAAACTAGAAACAATGCCTAAAATCTTAACCAAAGAGAAATTTTATCTTCAACGCAAGAGTTTTGTATGTTTGCCAGAGAGTACTGTTTCAGTTGAACAGGTGTTTTTTGAAGGTAGATTATAAATCTTTCACAGAAGAAAAACGTCAATTAAAAGTGATTCTGCCGGTGTACTGCAATTTGACATATTCACGCGAAGAGTGCTGCCATTTTTTTTTTAACGAACCCAGATTAACTCTGCCAAAAAGGAAAAAAATTGGAAATATCCCACCAAAAATTATGCCAATGCAGACGCGACTTACGCTGAAGATTATGAGGACGACGACAGCAGCGAAGTTTTCTTGTAACAGTTTTAACCGATTGATTAAGCTTAGTACGCTGATTGAGCTAAATTTTAGCTCCCATACAAAATTCTCTCCAAAATTCAGTTGAGCTAAATTTAAGCGAGTGGCATTCGTACACAGCTCGAGCTAAAAATTCAAACTTTTGTTTCAGAATGTACTTCACGTACCTGTCAAAATTTAGCGTGCCCATTTTCCAAGGCTAAATTTGACAGATCGTTCTGTTCTGTTGCGTTTTAGTATTGCGAAAAAAGTAAGCAATAAAGAATTTACTTTTTGAAGGAAGATTTTCCAAAGAACAGCTGTTTTTTGGACACTTATCCACAGCGTAATCTATAGGTCTGTTCCTTTACTTTTAAATCTTACAAATTCTTACGAATTTTTACGAAATTTTACTCAACAAATTTCTTGGTGTAAGAATTGAAGAAGCTATCAATTAACAGCTGATTCGAAATTTGTTGTCCTATTTGACATTTGTTTTGATTTCTTGTATATTAAAATGGTATCAACAGGCGGAAAAATAAAATCGAATGTTCTCCTCTTCCATATACTCGGATTCATTAAGAAGAAGCTCCATTTATTCCGAATCACTTTCATAGCTAGGTAGATGAATCAACTAATTTGTTTAGTAAATTAGCAAATTCTTTGAGTTTATCAGATCGCCACTTTCGAAAAGAATTTAAGGAGAACATTCAATTTTATTTTCCCGCATTTTGATACCATTTTAATATGCAATAAATCAAAACAAATGTATTCATATGTCAAATAGGACAACAAACTTCAAATCAGCTTTTAATTGTAAGGTGACTGACAGCTTCTTCAATTCTTACACCAAGAAATTTGTTGAGTAAAAATTCGTAAGATTCTCAGTGGAGGGGTAGTTTCTTGCTCTCTTTTACGAATTTTTCGAGTTAAGGAACGGCATTGAGTTAATATTCGTAAAATTTAAAAGTAACGGAACAGACCTCTTATGTCAAAAATTAGCTAGGATTTAAGCAAATATTTAGAGAGAAATGTTGGAGAGCAGCTAAAATTTTAGTAATTTAATTTTAGTATTTCGATAACTATAAAAAAAAAACACTTTTGAACTGTATTAATAACAATAACAATAAATATAAATGTGACACTCTTACCAAAAATCTGAGCACAGGGTGAATTTTTGAAGCTCGGTGGGTGAAGCGAGATACAATCCATGTCCTTTGTTGCTAAAACAAAATGCTTTCGAGATCCTGTTGTTGGGAGTAATCAAATAATTAGTAGGTACACTTAAGGAGGTTCATTATAATGCAAACACATTTATGTATATATATTCTGTAGACAAAACTATTTAAATTCACTTTTGTTACACTGTGTATTATATTAATACATATCCTTGCTGTGTTACATATTTTTTTAACACAATTTTTGTTTGCGTTACGGCAATTATTCTCTGTTTCTAATAAACTGATATCAATCCATATAAATATTTTCTTCCGAGCACTTGCATATACAAAAAGGTAGCGAACAAGGTAGCAAGTCATCTAACATGCAAATAGTTTAGGTATATCATGCAAATAGTCAAGGAGACATGCAAATTTGAATTACAAGTTACATATAGAAGCTAAATATAGGAGTATTTAAACAAAATGTGCAAGCTAAATCAAAGGATATATTAAATCGAAAAGCTAAAGGGTTGGTTATTCGATTTGGTAGTAGTAGGTAGGTGTGAAATGTATTGTAAAGGTGTAAACATTTTTTTTATTGTTTTAGTTTGAGTAATAAATATGTATTAAAAAATATACATTAAATCCTAGTTGAATGTACAATTCCCAAACCCCACCGAGACGACACACAAGAAACTCATATATACAGTTCTTTAACGATATTTACAGGATTGTTTTTTTTTTTTGTTTTTTTACTCCTTATATACCAATTTTATTTACAGAAATCTACGTTTAGTGTTCTCCTATTCACATGTACATGATATCTAATGAAAATATTTACAGCAATGATTTATGATATCAATTTGAGTCATTTTGAGACAAGGCGAACGGATATTGTTCGTATTAATATGTAGTTATGAAATAATCAACAAAACCAATACACGATCAATTAATAAATTACTGTACTATGTTATATATAGGTAATGTATAATGTTTTTTTTTTTTTTTTTTTTTCTTTATGAAATAACACAAACTTACTGGTTAGTATCCTCGTGAACAATTAGTTGTTGGCCCCAAATTGAAAGCATTGGATCTACAATTCCTTGCTTACATTTTGTCTGAAAGCTAATGGTATAATTACATAAAACAATTTATAAAACATTTGGGATCATTCATCAAATAATACCGGATTTGATTTGAGTTTTTATTTTTTTTATTTTGCACAGCCAATTTTTAGTCATACTACATTATCAATTGGTTATTACTAAAGTTGTTAGGCTTGCATTTTGGGATACATACTAGCGTTTGCTAAACAACCTATAGCTTTATGTATATGTGTAACGATAGAAAATGAAAGCAATTTAAGTTCACCCAATTATTTTGTTTCAATCTGGAAATTGTGTAATTAAATTTGTACTAGAGTAGTACAAATGTTGTTGTTGTGGTTATGCTTGTAATAAAATGAAACTATTTAATAAAAATCGTTTGTGCAATTTACAAGAACACTAATTAAAGGTGGAATTTACAGCCATGGTTTTCAATCGCAAAATGGTTGTTGTTTGAAATGTATGTGAAAAGAGATTTGCAATCAAAGCGAATGTGATTGTATTTATGAAAGATGTCGAATTGACTGGTGACAGCGGAAATGTATGCAAGTATGCTGAATACCTAAAATTCAACTTCTTTCTAGCGGACAATTATTCTAAATACAAATACAAAAAAAAACTCCGAAAACAGTTGATAAACAATACATAGCAAACAAGAATGTAAAATTTTGTTCTTATACAGTGATGGACGGTACGAAGAAGCCTTCGCTTTTCAACCTTCCGACTCAAGCTATGCAGCAATTTGAGTCCGATAGTGCAGATTCGAATGGTGAAAGTGAAAACGAGTTTCATCAAATCGGTACGACAAGTGATTACGAATTACGACTCATTTTTCCCGGTTTGCTTATGGGGTATTCGATTGGGCAGATTCGCTCTCAGATTTGCGAACATAAAAACGTCTCTTACTCTTTTTTTTTTGTTAATATTCGTGCCCATTGACATACTACCTACAGCTAGTTCCCATTGACTTATTAGGTTCGCTCGTGTACTTTCAGCATAGAAAAATGAAAAATGTCAAATATCAAAAATCGAGAGAGAAATCTCTCAATTTCAAGAGAAGTACGTGACCGGTTTTCTGACAAAAAATTTGAGAAATGTCATTTTGACATTATCGTAAAATGCAGCATCTTGGAAAGTTGGAATTTAATTTTTTATAAGCTAAATACCTATAAAACTTAACCTTTTAAACGCGCTGATATATTCTAGGAGAATATTCGATTACAACTTCTTCCTCCGACATCGTTAAAGACGAAAATAAATAGAGTTTTACTTGCCAAACTTTTGAGCTGTCATTTAGTTGTCAGTTTTCATTTTTTCATTTTTTAGTAAGTCGAAATTCGGCGAGTAGAAAATTACGAAAAAATGAAAAGAGGGGAAATAGATTTAACTCTCATTTTTTTCAACTTTCTCAGTACGTGGTCGCATTCGCACAATTTCTTTGCAAATTTTTAATTGCAAAAAAGTACCCGAACGAACCAATAATATATGGACTGCTAGTAGACAACTTCGCGTTGGTTGCAACATAAGCGCTAGCTCTCGTGGTTCGGAGCGGAATAAATTGGAAACTCACTGTGTTATTGCGATTAATTGAGTAAAGATTTAAAATTAAAAAATTAAGTGTTGGATAATTGGTTGCAATTTTCAATATGATTCAAGTTTCTCTGAAAAGGGACAAATATGTTTCCATAGGTAAGATGAGGCAGAAAACTCATTTTGTTTTATCTAAAATTGCGTAAAAAAAATTGATTTAACAAGGATTGGCTTGAGGCGATACGTTGTCTTAATGCCCAGTACATTGACAAGAATTTGCTCCAAATATTTCAAAGCAAATTGCTACAAAAAAAATTTACTTTGGAATGCAATTTTTTTCCGGTTCAGTGCCGACAATTTTTCCTATTTCTTGTAGAACAGAAAAATCAAATTTTATTAATATAAAATCTAAAGGTTTCCCGAGACACCCACAAAAGGACACAATCAAAATCTGTAAAACTGACCAGAAAACTGTGTTTTTGTATGAGTTACAAAATAAATTAGGATGCAATAATATTTATAGCCTGATAATTATAAGTACTTTAAGAAATATAGATGTAAGCAATTTATATGATGAATTAAATTCTCAGGTACTTGAATGTGATATTCTTGACAATCATAAGTATTTATTGATCAGAAATGTGATTGAAATATACGCAAAAGTGTTATTAAATGAAAAACAACATAAAAAACTAATTCGCAATAAATATACGAAAATTGTGCAAATTTTGTTGGTTCCATCTATTATTAATTATTTAAACCAGCACAATTTCGAGGTGACATCTAATGTAAACAATGCCGCAACAATTTGATTTTCAACCGTTTCACTTGGCAAATCCACTCACGCCCAATAGGTGGCTCTAGCATTCTATGGAGAAATCCAAGATGGTTGTCATTTTGTTTCACTTATTTTTCGCATAGAACCACGAGCGCTAGTTATGTTGGCGTCATTTTCTGGGCAGAGATTGTATGGAAGTGACATTTCACTAGCAGTTGATATAATAAGTCAATGTCAGTCAGTTCTATACAAGCTCAAAAAATGACGCCAACATAACTAGCGAGAAGAAGTTGTAACATAATGCCAACCACTTTGGATTTCTCCATAGATTGCTAGAGACACCTATTGGTTGTTAGCAGATTTGATAAGTAAAGCGGTTTGAAACTGTTGCGGAATGTTTCACAATAGATATCGCATCAATGGTAGTGGTAGTTCAATTGTACAATTTTCGTTATTGATGGCGAGTGAGTTTTTTCAGGTGTTTTACATTTTTTTTTCTTTTTGCAATTTTATGCAATACCACTTTTGCATATATTTCATTCAACAACGTTTTCTGGGAAGTTTTACAAATTTTTAAATGGTATATTGCATAGATTCTGGATAGTACTGGAGTCTCCGAATCATCTGAACGATGGAAAGGCTGCAGGATAGGTTGGAATTTAACAAATATATATAGCTATTGAATAAACTTAAGGGGGTAAGTTCATTAGACCTATAAGACGAAATGTATTCTAAGCTTTTTTTGTGAAAAGTAATTTTAAAATTCCTCATACTTATAATGAAGCACATAAAACCTACTTTATTTCTGCTTCTTATAATTCGTTTTCAATTTATTCCGCTCTGAACCGAGAGCGCTAGCGCTAATGTTGGAACCAACGCGAAGTTGGCTACTCGCAGTCCATATCATAGACAAACCATACTGAGACCCCCAACTCACAATCCTCTTGCCGCTGGGCCCCTCAATTTTTTGTTTAAATTCACCATTTTGTATTCCCATTGGTGTTATTTAAAAAAAGAATCAAAATCAAAGACATGCAAAAACACACAAAAACTACAAAAATAAATGCTGCCAACCGCGGCAACCGTGGGGAGATGTGAAAGAGTTCGGAAATTCCACATTTTTATATTACTGAATGCCATTGGTTAGTTATTATAAATTGTTAAAAGGCGAATAATTTGATTTGGTTGGTTAGTAAAATTATCTAAAATATATGTTTTATATACTAGAACATATTAGAACAAACATGGTTGTGTATTTACCTCTTTTCGATATCTTTAAGATCGATTTATTGTGTGAATTTTTCTTTAATAACTGAAGAAAACTTGCTCAAAATGTTTTTATTTTCATGCAACCATTCTGCATTGACAATTTTTCATAAATATTTTAAGCAAATGTACACTTATTCCTAAAAAAAATACTATCCACATGTATATAAATAATTTCAAATTTAACGGACAAAATTTTATGAACACTGTCAGCAGCTTTGCCCACAGTGGAAGTGGCATATGCAAGGTGCGAGTGTGTTGGTGAGCCAGAATTTTTGAAGTTACGTGACATTTGTCAATACGAATTTCTATGTAACAATACTAACGCACTTAGCGTTTGCCACCCCATGACAATATAGCTTGTAGGGAAGTAACGGGAAATCGGCCGAAGTTGGTGGTCTCAGTATTGTCTCTGGTCCATATGGAAGTAGTCTATGTTCGTGCGATTTGAATATGTGTATTGTGTAGTCTTCGACACTTTTCCATTCACTGGTTACATTTTATTTAAAAAAAGTTGCGCCTAGATTTATTCCTAAACGTTTGTCCATAAATAATTAACTAAAATAGATCCATCCGACGCAAGGCGTAAACGTAAACAAACTCCGCACTAGCTTTCAAACTCAAACGCACTTGTATTGGTAAAACTGTATCAACTCTGAGAAAAAATCGAGTCTGGAAAAATATTGCTTTCTTAGCACCAATCGAACATAAAAAGTGACCTGAAGCAAAAAAAAGTGCTCTGATAGCGCCCAATCGAATACCACACTCAAGTCAATTCAGAAGTTAGAATGCCATCAGATCCTTGACACTTGAGGTGGTGCGATTGAGCACTTATCACTAGTTGCTTGTGTGCCTACTCAAGCAACATGTTATGTCCTTTCGGTCTGGTTTGCACATAATGGGGATACAAAGTTACAATGAGCTGTAAATCATTCTAAGGCTAAATGGGAAAAGGAGGTTTACAAATCGTTATAAATACTATACACAAAGAGAAACGTTCAAAGGTGACATTATTATTGTACGAGTACCATACAAGTGTTCAAAACCAACATCAAGTTTACCTATCAAATTCATTCTCAATCGCAATCGTTTACGAAAAAAGGATATGGAAACAAAAAAACTTATACGCGCTGTATGTCAACTATAATTATTATGTAAAAGGATGTGTTTCGTGTGTCGTATATTAGATATAAGAATAATGAGTTCAATCATATTCAAGCTGACAAAACAGTCTTCATAGCATCAGCACGATTTGGCGGCCGAAATGATTCGTTAATGAAGTAGGTAAAGGAAGTTAATTTATGCAAATTACAGACTAATTTATCAAATCACCACCACCATAATCATGAGCATCGTTCCATTTAAAGAGATTAAATACTGGTTTTTAGATACCTATATGCATATTATATATTTGCATTAGTCAAACAGTTAATGAAGGGCAAAGTAAAGTAAATAGTGCAAACTAACATTAAAAGAACAAACGAAAAAGTTCAAATCAACCGAAATTTAACTTATTATTGGAGCATAGAATTTAGTTTTCCACAAAAGGAGTTCCTCGGATGAATATTGGTCTAAAATGTTCATACATACACAACTTGGACAGGAGTGACCATTTCTTTTAAATGTTTTTTTCTTTTTATTTATCTGTGTGGTTACTACATCAAACAGTTGTGGTGCGGTAAACATTTAATTGCATACTGTTGCTATTTTGTTAAGTTTAAGACATTTTTATTGATCTGTTTAGACATTTACTTTAATTGCAGTGTATCTATTTCATTCACTTGCATTGTTGAGCCACGAAAGAGAGCAAGTGGTATTTGTATGCATACAGTAGGTTTGTGTAATTTGTGTGCGATATAATTACCTTAGATCGATTAGGGGAAGAAAATCAATATCCAATAACGGCCTTAGGCTAGGAAGACTATACGCCATTAGATGGCCATTTGACACGTACGTTACAAGGCATACACTATCTGAAAATAGAATTGGCAACATATTCGGAGGGAGAAAGTTGTGCAATGGAACATACCTCGCATGCTGACAATTTCGGCCTTGACCACAAAATCCGTTTCCGTGATTTGATGCCGATAGACGCAGTATTGACTGGGAAGAGCTACTACTCGAGCCTGTTTCTCACTGGCAATCACAATGAATTGCCTGTCCGAGCAACCGTCGTTGGCAGGGTTTGTTGCAACTGTCATGCTACTGCTTGTGCTGACACTAGTGCTACCGCCGACTCCACTTGTTGTAGATGTTGCCGTTGCTCCACTTAACGTGGGGCTCATTCGGTTCGTGTTCTTTGTCGGCGTGCCTGAAAAGTTCGATTAATGCGGTTAAGTAGTGTGAAAAGTGCATACAGTAGCGATGTGAATGACAAGAATAGAAGTAATCTTATTCAAATTATCCAAAAGCTTGAATTGCAAAACAACAAGTACAAAAGCACCAGTTGAATTTGTCTACAATCGATGGTAGTGTAGGGTGTCGCTGTCCATATACCTCAAACGAAGAAAGAGGACTTACTTTACAATGGACTTGGTACTTTTGTTGACAGTCACTTGCTACATGTGTTTGCTGTTTTTTTTTTATGTTTTATGAAAGGCGTTACGTGACAGGAATAAGTTTATTCACTTTGTTAACTGTCTTTGAGCGTAAGTTACGCAGGATTGAGAGTCTATAATGGGTTGATTTACAAAATAAAAATGGGAACCAATACTGATGACCTGTGCAGAGAATGCGGTGATGAGGGGACAATCCATACTTTCTTGCCCCCACTGTCCGGCACTTTGCCACGGAATTCTTGGAAGGCATCTTTTCGGGTTTAGAAGTTGAAATTTTTAGCAGCCTCGGGATGTCTTGACAACCCGGTTTCATAGGTTTTAAAGGTAGTGTGAAAAGTCATAAAACCCCATGGCATCTCAACGCATCTACATTGATCTAAGTGTGGCGGGTACAGGTTCTTCCTGTCTTGCCAACCCACTTACCTAACCTAACCTAGAACGTCTTTAGCTTTATCCTCTCCGGATGCAACTGAAATTTAAATAATTGTCCAGCGTTTTTTTTTTTTTTGTAAATATCTGCAACTAAATTTTATAAGACGGGAAAGTGATTTTATTCCTTTTTTTATGTTAAAAAATCTATAATAAAGTGCGAAATACAACCTAGAAACATTCCAGAATTAAAATTTAGTATTTGTTGAAAGTTTTGGAAACATAATAAACCTTCTTTTGACACTTAAAACGATTCGATTGGGCTTCTCACAGACCTTTTTGTTTGCTCAAGGTACACTTTTCACGGAACCTGCAACAGTTTTCTTTTTAGAAATATTACATTTTCATGAAAGAAGATTGATTGACCAAAAAACAAAAAGAGAATGAAAGGAAATGCAATCTTAAACCGAATTGAGCGCCAACTACATTCGATAAAAATTCTGGTGACTTGCAGTGTTGCCAAGCTCTATTTGAAGATCGGATTTGGTTTGAAAATTGTTTGCTTTGGTCGCCAAAAGTAGTATATTAATAAACAGAGAAAATAAAGCAAAAGTAAAGTTTACAAGTCTAACAAGTACTTGTTGAAGCGTTTTTTGGTGTTCAAATTTGTACAAAGCTTCTTTAAATACGAATCTACCACAAGTACTTGTGGCATTGTGTTTAGTCCACTGTTTGCATTCACAATAATGTAATTTTTTGACAGAATTTCCACAGAAGGCCACTCAACAGTAGCACAAGTTACAACGGTTTAATTTTTTTTCAGAGGCGCACAGCGCTAGAGTGATTACTAAAAGAGACAAGTGTATCAAGAAAAATTTGAAATTTTTAAAACTAGCAAAGCATTTTCTTAACGAAGTTTTAAAAGCTCTGTGGCCACAAACCATAACCGCTAAAGTCGATTTTAGACGAAATTGAGATTTTGATGCCATTAGATTCAGCGTACTCTAATCTATCTTCTAAATTTTTTTCAGCTTTATATCTTTAAAAAAGTGGCCACAATTTCAAAAAAAAAACCTAACAGCTTAAGTCACTAAAGTCAATAGAGTCACTTGGAATTTCACGCGTTTGTCAAAAACCTTAAACTGCTCTCCTGAAAAATTATTAAAACAGACTTTATTTAAATTTGTAGTTGCAGTCAAACACGAAAAGTCATTTCAGCTGAGCGAAAAGCTTTAGAACAAAGAACTGGAACTTTTGATTTCGGGCACTCGAGTCGAAGCAGAAAACGCCGATTGAGTCAAGCTGAATGAATACGGTGAATGAATAAATTAACAAAATGCAAATATTCAATTTCAATGAATTTATAATAAGAAGAGTTTGAATATAAAAAAAATACAACAAAATATAATATATTAAAAAAACTATTTTAATAAAGTTTTAAGTTTAGTTCCAGCAATAAAAGTTATTTCAAATGATCTCTATATAGTAATAGTAGGTCTGTTACTTTACTTTTAATTTTTCTAAATTTTTTCTAACTCTTACGAATTTTTACTCAATGCCGCCTGAACTGGAAAATTTGTGAAAGAGAGCGTCATCGAAAGACATTACCCCTCCATCCACTGACAATCTTACGAGTTTTCTTGGTGTAAGAATTGGAAAAGCTGTCAGTCACCTGAATATTGACAGATGGTTTCAAATTTGTTGTCCTATTTGGCATACGCGTGCTTATTAAAATGTACTTCTCAAGATTCATTTCGAAAGTGGCGACGAAGTGCTTCAAGCGACAATCTTCTCCACGTAATTTTTATTGCAGTATCGCCTTTTCCTCTTGACCTCTTCACGAATGCTTGTAGTTCAATCAGTACAAACCCTTCTACCAGAGGTGAATAAATAAAAGAGATGGATAACTTTCGTACGTCTCTCCCCCCGAAAACCCATTTGATTACATACATTGTTGTTTTTGTAATTTCAATCCCTCTCTGTGAATTTGTGTGACTTAAAAAAAAACATGTTGCTAATGGTCGGCCACCATTCCTATTGCTTTTATGGGAATCGCGCTGTTGAATTGTTTTGTGTTTAGTATTAAACTTGTTTGGTTTTTGTTAAGGCTTCGATTAAAATAAAAAAAAATAGTGAAATACACATTTCGGAATTGCGAATTCTTGCATTAAAGTCTAATTCATGAACTCACACATACTAGAAAAGAAATGAGCATTATGTGCGTGACTTCATGCATTTTTCGGGAAAACAGCTTGTAGGCAGCCGCCTTTCCACTGGAAAGGAATATATCTCTGTATTCCACTATCTTTGCCTTCTTTGCCTTAATTCGGAATCACTTTCATCGCTAGATGAACCAACTAATATTTTTAAGAAATTAGCAAAATTTGGAGTTTGACATTTTAACGACTTTTCGTACCACTTTTTTTAATTTTTGAATTATGTATCTGTTATTTGTCATCGATTACTACAAATGTGTTCCGTAACTTTTTCGTAAGTGTCTCTCTCTAAGAGAGAATTAATCCCCACCACTGCCATTTTGACAGTCTATTGTCTATTCCAGTGATTTCCAGGCGAACCTTTTTAGAGCTTCGTGCCATTTAAAATAAATAAATAATTTGAAGTGCCTTCTGCGTGTCATCAAACAGTCTAGATCTAGTTTTCTAGGAACAAAAGTAAATAATTTTACATTTTATTTGTAAACATATAATTCATTTTTGAAACTAACAGTTTTTAATTAATTTTAAATAAAAGAAACAAATTTCCGAACAATGCTATGTTTCCACCAAACGAAACCGCGAGGTTTCGTAAAATTTTTCCAAACCTCTAAGGTTTCGCCATACATTTTTGAGGTTTCGAAACCTCGGGTTTTCAGCGAAACCTCTTTGAAACCCCTCTGAGTTTATCAAACCGAACAACCCTTTTAGCTTAATTTAAGTGAGAAAATCCCACAAAAAGGTATAAATCCCCCGATCTGGTATCACTGGGTTAAAAATCATAATTGAAACATTACTTACTTTTGTCCAAACTTTTCTTAATTTTTTTCGTTTTTGCACTTTTTTAGGTTTTTGCAATTTCTCTTTTAACACTATTATTTTGCGTCAACAAACAGCTGTTTTGCCAGCCACTTCAAAATTGACAGCTAATGACTTTTCAAATCACTCGGTGGGAACGACATTAAAAGGGTTCGGTAAAAGTTCATCGAAACCTCGCGATTTCAGTTTGGTGGGAACATGGCATAACAAAAAAACAGAGAAACAAACAAAAACAATAAACAATGAACGAACTATTTTATCGTGCCTTTTGTAGTTGCAAACTTGATGCCAAGTAGTTTATATCAGGGCTGTATTTTGTCGCTTTAAGCTAAATGCAGGCTAAACTGGAATCATCTGACAAACGGTTTCGAAGCGAATCTTTAATGTTATTCATTTCTGAAAATAAGGATTTGCACGCATACGTAGACGAAAATGTTGTCAATACAGGAAACGCCAACTTCTTCAAGCAGCTATATGTGTCGGGAATTGAATTCCAAGTTTCCATTAATTTGGAATTGGCATTCTTTGTCGTATTGCCTAACAGCCTCATTAGCTCGATTGATTCTATCGCAAATGAAATAAGCTGACCCCGGAGAATTTTAAAATTCCAGAATTTGGTAATAATTGTTTTATAAATAGAACCAAACTACACTAAAAAGCGTTGCATATTTATAAAGACGGTCAAAACACTAAGTCGCATCGGTAGTCATGACTAATTCGAATGAGGACGTCACCGCTTTTTAAAAGGGCTATATAGTTCTTTCTTTCATAGTCCTATCACTCTAAACGCAGTAACCTCACTTTCCTGCCCCTGATCAACTGCTGCATGCCGTCTCCTTGTAAACTACGATTTTTGTTTCTAGCTCGACATATCAGGCTAGACCTCGTTATTGGCCCTCCATCAATGATCCAACCTTAAATATGATGCTTTTCGAACTTTCGTTTCTCATCCAGAAGTTTTTCTCTTAATCCATCAACCTAAGAGTTACCAACGTATTCACATGGCTCAGTCATCATATTCACATCTAGCAAAGTGCTAGTTGAAGCCTAGTTTCATCCCGAACAGAAGTGCATCTCAAGTAACTAAAACAAATACAACAGTTTCATAACTAAATAAACTTACGGTCACGTTTTCCTTCTCGGTTTTCATCTCTCCAAGGCTCGAATGAATAAGGAATGAGTGCACCATTGCAATCCAGAAACGACATCGATAAAATTGACCCCTTTAACCGAAAAATCGGTCCACCTAAGAAGCAGAGATTTATTTCGAAAACAAATTACAAAACCAAATACTTAAAAATAAACCCAACTCACCTAATATTGACACGAGGACAGGTTGTGCTTTTCGTGTGTCTGGCTCAGGTAATGTTATTGATACTGTCAGAACGGATCCCAAACTGGTTCCCACCCACAAAGTGGGCAATAATACTGATGGATCTGTAAGAGAATTTAAGGGAAACTTAAAATAAATTCATTTTTAAAAGAGCAACACAAATCTGGGTATACATTACACAAAATCGATTTCAACTGTAGTAAAAGTAGGTGCTACTAAGGAGGGTTAACCAGTCGTTTAATAAAGCTACGAAGGCAATAGAGTTCGGCCACTACCAATAGGCAAGGTTCTCGGGGAAACACGGAAACAAGTTGATGCACTTTTTTTTGGATTAGGACATTTACAGAGAATGGAGAATGAATCCATCGCCATTTTCATTCATCTCATTTCCAAGTTTAGTAGTCATTTGAGGAGAGGTTTGATTGTATTGGATTGGGTGGCCTCGTATTTTCTTATGACGCAAATAAATGTGCTAATGTGCTAGAGACCCTTATTCTATTAACATTCAAAACGGATAATAACATTTATTAAGAGAAGTTTCAGGTACTGCAAGCCTTCGTCTAATCTGTGGCTTGCCTGTTTTTTACAGCTGGCACCTCTTCGAAAGATCAGCGACAATCGGCGGTTTTAGAACCGTCCTAATAGAAATAGACAGAGTCCTCATTGTCTCTCGGGAAAGTACTGATACTTTAAAGTTAAAACCAAAATCCATACTAGAAACAGACGAATAAAGGTTTTCTGGCAAAAAAATAAAAATATGAAAAAAAAGGTTTTGAAGTTTGGTTAAACGCGTCCAGAGGTTAGACCCTGACCATTATTTGTTGCGGCTAGACTCAAAGTTCGACTGTTTTAGGGCGCGTTTATGTTGGAGCCAGGGATGGAAAATGCCATTTTCAGATTTCTTTCAGATTTCAGATTTGTACTGAAAGCTGTTGTAAGATCGTACTGAAATGGAGCCAGTTGTATTGAAAACTTTTTTTCGTATACAGAATTGAATTCAAAATATTTCATTTTCAAAAACATAAACAAAAATAAATTAACAAAACATTAAATACTATCTACCTAAACTATACAAACCTACAAAAAAATTGTTTATATTTTTAATCTATGAGCTCTTCAGGCTTTATACTCTCAATTTGCACATTCATCTTCAAAATGTTGCCCTGAACTTGAAACTCAGAACAGGATGAGTTTCTTATAATTTTTTTTTGTTTCAATCAAGCCCAGCAAGTGTCGACTTGAAGTCGGTATCGACATTTGGACTTTATTAATGTCTGGTAAGAAAAAATCCTTTCGACATTTGCTGATGAGTGAGGAATAGCGAGAACGGCTTGAGCAATTTTGTAAATATTTTCAAACAGCAGCTCATTACACTCGTTTTTAATTGAATTTACTTCAGCTCAAAATTCTGAAATTGAATAATACATATTTTAATTACTGATTTTTTTAGCATTGTTTATTTGTTGAATATTCTCTTTTTCATTAGGAAAAAATTCGAAAACAAAATTAAATATAAAATTAGACTTTCCTGATGTAAAATAATCCAGCAAATTAAGGAAGGCATTTTGAATATTAATTTTCTTGTTTATGTCTTCCAAAATGACATAAAAACATCATCATCTCGATAATTTTAATTGTTTTCTTAGGAAAAGCTTTACAAATTACATGAGAATTTGGCAGACACAGATGGATAAATTGTATCGAATTAAGGAAAATGATACTTTTGTACTCGAGCAAACTCATTTGTATCGAATTCGATACAATTGTATCGACTTTTCCATCCCTGGTTGGAGCTGCAAAATTTGTTTTCTTTTATTGTGGTTTTGTTGGCCAGCTTGCAAAATTTTCAAGTTTTATTAGAAGCATTTTTGGCTGCTGGGTTTCAGAACAAGAATTTTCGAAATAGCGAAGGAAGTTTGGTGAACGAAGGACTGTGGATGTGAATAGAAAATTTATAAAAGCAGTATTTCCGTGGGAATCGTGTAGAGAAAAAATAGGTTAAGACAAACAGTTCCTCCTGTAAGTCCGCCAACTCTGAAAGTTTTCCAGTCGAGCTGGTCAAATACGGAGTTCACCAATAACGAGACTGGAACAATGTCCTCAATTTGTTCATATCGATGTGTGTAATGCGAAACAATACTGGACCGAGAGCAAGGATCCTAACATTTTACACCAAACCAATTCTTGTTGCAACTAAAGAAGCAATGTCCCCATCGATAAACCCAACAAGGAGTCTTAAAAAAATAAGCCTCACAATGTTAAAAAAAAAAAAGCACATATACAGGGTGGGCCGAATACAAGTTTCTTTTTAAAAATGCAATGAAATGAACAAAATTAATTTTTTCCCATTATTATTAAGAGCAAACATTCCCATCAATTATGGAACACAGCCCGCGATACGAATAATCATTTTTAGTGTCCAGGCTAAGTTTTTCGCACTCACAATGGCGAAATTTTCCATACAAAATTGCATATTGTGACCTACAAAATATTTAGTGCGGTTAAAATGATTATTAGTAAGGCCCAACGTCGTTCAAGTGGCTGCCTCGGCTGACTCGCAGTAGCGCCTTCTGTCACTCCAAGCGAATAATCCGAGATCTTTGTGCAGACTTCTCCTCAGGCTAGTGCGTGAAAAGTGTTGAGCTGTTGAGATCGATGGCGAGTTGATTGATGTTCGTGAATTGAGTCTCACACTCTCGGCTACAGCAGCCATCGCATCGTACGACGAAGGGGACCATCCACTAGCATACCAGTCTCACGAACTTCATTTCGTGCTTCATTTCGGCCAAAACTTCTTTTTGAAAAAGCACTGTTTGGGCTACCCAGCACTCGCTTTGGAAATAAGTATTCAATATTTCCTAACGTTCAAGCGTAAAGCGACTCATTCCGGTATTCGGTATGATACTGACTTTCTGTCAAAATTTCAAGCGGGAAACAGCTGTCAGTGTCAAAATAACCTATGATTTGAAAAGAAACCACTAGATGGCCCACCCTCTATATCAAAAATGAACTATTAAGTCTCAAGTAAACCCATATACCGACTGCTACTTAAATGTTTAGTAATTAAATAGAAAACAAGACTCACCAGTTTTTTTCGTATAGCTATCCGTGAAAGCTAAGCACGTAATCGATTCCGATGTAATATTCTCGAGACTTGACATTGACGATGATCTTGATCTCGAGAACGAACTATCCAACTTATCTACACGACCCGTAGTATTTGAATCCAAAAAGAGCGATTTTGTTTCGTTCAAGTTACGAGGACAAATTGAACAGAAAAAAATAGGAGAAAACGAAATTAAATTAGAAAAATACCTTTTATAAGAAAAAAATAAATACACAATAAAGAACAAAAGGCATAGCCAATATTAAATAACAGAGACATATTTGTATTAAATAAATGTAAAATTTTTTTTTTAGTTCCAAAAAAAGTGTGTTATGTGTTTCATTTCAAACATATTAACAAATATATAGCTTGTCATTTGAAAATATTTATATACAAAAGTAGCCAATTGCAACAAAGCCAGGTGACTTGTTGATTTTTTTTTTTTTTAGGCATTAAAATAGTACAATAGATAATAGTTAATATTTATGATAGCAGAAAGAAATGCTTTTTGTGATATTCAGTCAAGAAATAAAGAGGCATTCCGGACATGTATGTTAAATTTGAAAACATTATGCTTTCATATATAAATAGATCTATATCAACCGTGCACAAAATGCAAATAATAAACTAAGATGCCAGAGTCACTACATGCAATGTATACTATATTCGTTTTGGGGCAAAACAATTTCCACTTTGGCGCACAATTTCTATTAAAACTATCAGAATGGGAAAAAAAATCTCGTTCGTTCCTGAAACAGAAATCTATTACAATTTTCTCTTCAAGACAGTGCCGTGACATTAAATCTATTAACACTGATTTGAACACTGACATGCGCGAAGAAGAACTAAATCAAGAGTCCACCTAAAAAAAAATTATTCAAATGAAATTTTGCAACGATTAAAGCGGCAGTATTCGTGCAGAGATTTTTTTTTTCGAAAAAAAAAAGAAATGTAATAAAAATTATTTTCATAAATCACACATAGTTTTGAACACACACAATATGAAGGAAACAAAATTAATGGAGAAAAAAAATATATAATAATAAAAAACATCGGAAAATACGTTTAAGATGTAGGCATCAGTTGGTGTAGTGGTGGTTTACGTAAGTTCCTCAAACCTTATACAATTTTTGGAAAGCTTTTCTAATTGAATATCAGTTTTTGTTTAAAATTTATATTTAAAATATTTACACAAGTTCAAACTATGCTTTTGTTTATTATTTAATTGCTCGTTGTCAATTAAGCTATTGGTGGCTTTAATTGAGTCGTTTGTGCACATGCCAGTAAGTTATGATTATGTTCCTTTTTTTTTAAACAAATAAATAAAATAAGTAGATTTATATTGTTTTAAATTATCGAGTATATGTTTTTTTTTTTATAAATTTCTGTGAGGTTAGATAGTTTTGTTACTTATTTAGAAAAGAAAAAGAAAAGAAAACAACAAACGAAGAAAAAATCGAGTTTATTAATAAAAATCGAGAGAGGAAATAAAGGAACCGAAAATTGCGATAAATTTTCATTACAAGAAGGGAAAGTGTTTGTTTGCCTTAGATAAAAAAGAAAGAAAGACAAATAAAACTAAGAAAAATAGTATTGAAGAGAGTATACGAGAAAATTGCCGGAGAGGAATCAATCAAGGAGTTCAACAACACAGTTTGATTGTACTATAGTATAGCAAAATAAATGACATTTATGTAAACCACTAAGTGTAACAGACCCTTAAAATAATTAAGTTGTTTTCTACATTAGGCACATATTACTTTGTTGTTCTTACTAGCGTTTGTGTCTCTAGAAACATTGAAACAATTCTGTAGGAATTATGTGTTTTTTTTTTGTTTTTTTTTTTCGTTGACATAGGACAGAATATTGAAAGACAAACACAAATATAGTACAGAATAGAACCAAAACAACACTTGGTTTGGATAGTACCACATCACGAACACATTTCTTTATGGTTGGGCTTGGGAATGCTTCTGGGGAATATGGCGGTGGGTGAGACAATGTGATGCACATGGTATGGGTGATTTATACGTACAACTAACTAAAATGATTAATGAAATTGTTTATACTCGAGAATAGGACATAAACAACAAAAATTGAGCAAAACTTTATTCCAAAGATTTATAAAGAAAAATTCAAATATTCTAAACCCATTTTATTGCAACTAACAGTTAAGGAAAACATAAATATTTCGAGGGATATCGCAAAGTTGTCTAAACTATGCGCCGCGGTGAGACAAGCACAAATGCATTTATCTGACGACAAGTTCTTCACTGATATAGATTAGCACTCACGAAACATTCGCTCAATCAATCGCTCTTTTAAAAAAGTAGGTGTCTACAGGGCATAGTGTACTTACTAAATAATAAAGCTGTAAACTGGTACATGTTGTCTTCTGAGAAAGTTAATTTAAACAGTTAAACAGACACCGAATGACTGACAATGCGCACGTTGGCACTGACGATATGGTATTTATAGAGGTTTAGATTACTAGCTTTAAAATGATTCCCCGCCTCTATAAAGGGTGCACTATAGAAAAATAAAAAATAAAAAACAAAATTCGAAAATAGGGAACGAAATTCAATTCTTCAATTCAGAAGGCACTTATATTTCCACACAAGCGCTAACCACATTTGCTCGTTCCTTCCGTATCGGGGGCCCTACTCTCTATTTCGTCCCATTCGAAATAGCTTTGCCCTTCCACCTTTTAATAGGTACTCTGTAATAATTTCGGAATTCTAAATGCGACAGAAGAACATTTCATTCCACTTTCGAAATACAGAGTAGAGTAGTAGGTTCGTTTTCTACTCTGTAGGGTCCCAGAACAATCAAAGGACATTGGAACTTAATATCCGGATTGCTAAAACTTTTTTATTTTTTACAGGAGAAACAAAAAATGGTAGAAGAGTCAGGTTGTCTTAGTACAAAATGCCGATTTTGTGATCGAATTTCTGTGTGTTTTAGGTTTCGAATTATTATTATTTATGTCGTTCACAGCGCAGTGTCTACACATAAGCTGTGTAAAAACGTAGTAAAACTGATTTCGAAAAATCTGTTACTTGTGTTGTTTTAACAATCACCGATTCAATTGATCTTTTGGCGATTGGAAAACCGAGTTAAGATAATTTTTATCTACCACTTAATCTTGATCACGGCTCGAACTATGCAATTGTGGGAGACCCTTTTACAGACCCTTTTTGAGTTCACCAAAATGACTTTCATATTGAAGAAAGAGAGTCCGCGGCGATTCGCCAAAACCCACGTGAAAGGGCTAAGGTTTATGTAAATCGGATCAGCCATGTAAAATTTCGTCCTCCCTGCCAAAGTCGTTCGTCTGTGCAGGAGAAATATCGATGTCCCATTAAAATCAAGAACTCTATCAATCCCTTCGGTATCGAAAAAGGTTTAAGACAAGGCGACGCGCTATCGTGTAATTTTTTTAATCCTTGAATCAGTTGTGCAGAACCCATACGCCAACATCAGAGGTACAACTTTTCAAAAGCCCCTTTAACTGCTTGCATTTGCTGACAGTATCGGAAGATCGGAACGTGCTGGAAAGGCGCCTTTGCCAGTACTGAAACGAAGGAGTCGATAATGGGTCCGGCTGTAAATGAAGACAAAACGAAGAATGAGAAACTACCCTCAGAATCGACGACTTGGACAAATTGTCACGATAGACAGGTACAACTTCGAAGTAGTTAAAGACTTTGCCTACCAGGGCCCCACCATGATTTCGCAAAATTAAATCAGCTCAAAGATCAAACGCAGGATAACTCTTGCCGATCGCTGTAACTTTGGGCTACGAAGGCATCTAAGAAGTAAGGCCCCCTCTCATAAACTCGAGTCAAAAGCGGATGCAAACCTAACGAGATGTTTTGAGAGGAAGATTGTTCGGGCGATTTTCGGTCCAGTTTGTATTGATCCAGTGTAGTATAGAGGAGAAGATGCGACGACAACCTTTATGGGCGACACTCTCAGGATGGCTGAGGCACATAAGCACTTGGACAACAACGCACCAGACCGACGAATCTTTGAGTCAACTCTGAGGAAGAACGTAGCAGAAAAAGAACCCGCCTTAGGCGCCCTCCAATGGCGCGGCGCGTAATTGGAGGGCGACCTCAACCAACTTAGTCTGCGTAACTGTGTACATCTAGCTAGGGACCGAGCTGACTAGACCGAGGGGTTAGGTTCAGGTCCACCCCCGACTGTAGGTAAAAAAGTAAAAAGAAAGGTCAACCAATTCAAATCACCAATTCCATTCGTGTTGATCTTCCGAGATATTTATGAAGTATACAAAATTTACAAATATTTCACCCGCTACAGGTACGCATTCGCATTCTACAGAGGGAACTCAAATATTTTTACTTTTCTCTTCTCTAAATAAAACTTGTACAAATTATAAGGCGAGGAAACAGAAATGTGGTCTACTGACTGACCTGAACCAAGTCGAAGTGTGCAACTATAGACCGGGACAACTGGAGATGTTTGTGAGTAGAGGTCGCCAGGTTCGCTTCGAAATTTAGCGCCACCCAAGAAGACGAAGAAAAGCTTCGGTGAATTCCAATTAACTATAAAAAATGTATTTCTAATGTTTTTTTCATGAAGTTAAAGTAATTTTCGATATTCAAATACACGTTGTTGCGGTAACAGATGTTTTATTATTATTTGCTATCAAATTTCCGGTAAATATGAGCTCACAAGTGACAGTTCAACTTGGACAAAAGCCAAAGAAAATCACACTAAAATATGAAACGAAGATAAAATGTTACGTATACGCCATACGCCATGAATCGCTTTCAAATGTGATTCTTTTAAATGTGCAACAATTTTTCACTTCAACGAGTATTTTTCGCAGGGATGTGAATAATAAACTATTATGTTACGTGCAAGATGGAATGTATGGAATGCGAAATGGTACTGAAAGCCTTGTTTTGGGTAGCCAAAACTTTACAAGTTGGCAAGCCAAGACATTGAACAAGGGAAAATTACATAAAGGTTAAAATAAGTCTCCTTTCAGACAAATAGTCCGACTCTGTCGCCTATGCTAAGCATTAAACATTTACTATTGGACTCCTTTTAAACGAAGCTAATTTCTTCAATAGGATATTAAGTTGAATCAGTGACGTAGCCCGATCATAGCGAAAAATACAATGATACCAATCACGAGGAACAGGGTCGCCAAATGTACCGCTTAAATATGCTTTATCTTCTTTAATTATTATGCTGAACTGCTGAGAGAGGAGTCTCCTGTAACCGCTAGTTTTTTGTCCACTGCGAAACGCCTGACGAAAATCCGAAAGTACAATTGTCCTAAAAAAGCTTATCAATTCAGTCGATTGGATTCGCCCGAAATTTTGTGGGTCTTTTATTTATTGTACTTGATTTTTATATGGAAAAAGTGAAATATGTATGTCATATAAAAGAAAATAGAACTAAACAGAAAATGGTGATACACCACAGGGACCTGTACTGCACAAGGATCAGAATTGCTCGTTTCATACATGCACTGCGTATATCACAATAAAAAAAAAACGTTGCGGAAGATATATGCTCGTATTTCTTGGCGAACAAACTGCTAAAAGCTTTCGGTAAACTGAAAAGGACTGCAATTGATAAAACGATAAATGGACCAGAACATTTAAAATAAAATTAAATTAAAGCGAACCTTACGTTTAAATAAATGAAAACGTACAAAAATATTCCTTGGAAACTTAAATAATACTGCCGCTCTTAATTCCTCACCGGAGAACATATAATCACGGAAAATGCGAAAGGGGAGATATCAAAGGGCTGTACGAATGAAGTTATGGGCCAAAAATGTGGCAAATGGAAGGAACAACTTTGTTTAAAGTGATAGAGCCTTCGATGACACTGAAACTTTGTGGAGGGCTTCGAATGGCTAAAGCCTGAATATCGAAAATAATTGATGGAGATCTCTTCTGAGGAGAGGAGTTTCGTTAAAAATAAAAAGGATATCTCCCCTAACAGGTCCGTAGCCTAGGTCCAGCTTCTCGTAACCTTTCCTTCTGTTTTTTGAGTTGCTTTATTGTGTTTTTACTTTTGTAACTGTTAAGAAAATTCATCATAATTATTATCACTTTTTCTTTTTCTTTTTAAATCATTTTTAAAGTCACTTCTCTATCATTTAAATCATACCAATCTACTACATTCATATTTTGTATTCTTCTTTCTTGACGTTTCTCTTATGAAAATAAAGTTCACAGTTTAATTTAAAACCGAAGCGATCGGTCGTCTGTGTGTTCTTTCTACTAATTTCAGAGTTCGCCGGAAATTAAAACAAAATCTAACAATAACCAATGGAATAGATCTACGATGTTATGCCGAGTCCAAGCGGCTGTATGAAGAAGCTCTTTCGTGACAGTTGTACTCTCGGATGTTTGTTAGAAGTTCTCGAGAGATGGCGCAGTTAAAAAAGGCTTAAGTTTACGTTTTTCTGGGGATCGAATCTGAGACCCCCCATTCAGTAAATTATTTACCACTGCAAACTAAGGGCTAAAACTACAAAAACGCAAGGTGTTTCGTTCTGCAAAATGGATTGTTCAGTGTGTCCGGGAGTCAGTTTATCGCTAAAAATCTATCTACTGGTGATAGACGAAGAGCTGCCTATATTACCCTAGGTACTCCTATGGAGAACTGACCGGAAACTGGTACCGATTACATCGGTTTCCTAGCACATAACATCAGCGGACTAGGCAAAATGTGCCTTCCACTGTAGCTGAATAGAGAACAGGTGCGAAAGTAAGTACTCTCCAATGGACGATGTACAGCTTCATATCAGTGGATGGCACAACGGACATACAAGTTAAAAGCGAAATAAATAAAATTCGTACTACATTTGGTATCCTGTCACCAGTTTTAGGTTGAGACTCTTCTAATCCAACGTAAAGTCCGTGTAAAGTCAGCCTGTAAGACCTGGAAAGTCCTACCAAACATCACTTAAAATTTAGAGGGTTTTATTAACTGTTAGTGACAAACTGAGTGCCAACCAGTAATTGTGGCGCTAAGGAGTCTGTAAGGAAACTGTTGGTTTTATACCTATTAGCGAAGCTACCAAAACTGAAGGATGCATAAGCAAAGCTACCAAAACTGCTACTGAAGGATGTATTCGACGGCTTCTGAGACGCTCCTGTAGAGGCCATAGTCCCGAAATCATTCAGTTGAGAAAAATAATAAAGTTCGCACTGATTAGTTCGACTTGTGAAGATCTATTTCAATTTCAAGTGCAACAGCTCTTAAAAAGACACCCTTTAGTTAACTGATCATAAAAAGCAGCTGATTGGCAATACCTCCAAGGGAAATCTAAAACAAAACGTAACTGATATGCGGCAAGAATAAAATCCCGATTAAGAAGAGTTGGTGCAAAAATCGGAAAGGACAACGCGAACCGTGCCGCTTCACCCAGTCAAACGCAAACAAAATATATATATATTTTTTTTCCAATCAAATTAAAATAGTCATAAATATTCAATCTGAGCTTAGTGATGCCAGATCGTGGGAAATTACCCATTTTGTTGCCATTTTGCATTTCAAAACAAGCTAAAAGGGTGAAGAAAGGACATTTTTATATCTCTCGAAACAAAAAAAAGGCATTTCAAATACTGAATCTGAAGAAAAACCATTCAAATTCAATAAAAAAAATAGACTGCTTCTGTTTTTACCCGACTGGACACAGGGAGGGTTATGTGTTTCGCGCGTATCCTATGTACGTTCCTACGCGACGACTTGTAGCCCAAACGGCTTGACCGATTTTGAAGAGTGAGGTATCATAATATTCGTATTCTTCCCCGGAGTGTCATAGGTTAAAAAGATAAAAATAAAAAAAAAGTTAATTTAAAAAAAAACCCAACTGTAAAAAAAAAAGAATTGAAAATATATAAACAAGACGCATTTAAGTACCTATAACTACCTATTTGGCAGTCGGAGGGTACTCAATCCTCATACATATATTTGTTAGACAGTGTAGGTCTGTGTTAAGTCTCCGATTGTCAATTAGTTAGGTATAGGTACTTAAATGCGTCTTGTTCATATATTTTTAGTTCCTTTTTTTTAGTCAGTCGGGTTTTTTTGTTTTTTTAAATTAACTTTTTTATTGTTTATTTCTATGCTTTTTATATGCCGAGTAATTATTTTTATGTATTTATATTTTCGTGCAGTTTTTCTACCAACGGCATGGACAGAAAGGGTATCTTTGGATAATCGTCGTGGGCAACTACGTCCGAATAGTCTGGCAGCACTGTTGAGCTTAAGGCGCAACACGATCAACTTAATGTTCGAGACAGGATCACAGAGTTTCAACTTATATTTAAAAAACATTGTCTCACACACACACACAAAGCAATGTTCAATAATAATAGATTCCTTCACACCCTCACATCATTCTAGCATACTTTCAAATACTTTCAAATACTTTCAAATACTTACACATAACTGGTTTAATTCATTCCGTTCTACATAAAATCCAACACCACGAGTATTCGTGATCATGCTCATATTTCGCGATCCGCATTCAAAGAAAAAAAAAAAAAAACAAACTTCCACAAAACATACAAATTCAAAATAGAGTAGGAAACTTGCAAATTCAATTCTTGCCCTCGAGAAACTAACTTTCGAAGTGCATAAAATCGACCAGTCCAGTGCTACATGAAGAGATAGTGCGGAAAGGATAATAAAATAGAAAATTATCTGATTTACGCTCACAATTCAAACCTACATAATAAGCAAGAATGTTTCGTTCTTAATTCCATTCACTTGAAATAGTTGTCTACCGGAAAGAACTACAGGAAAATCAAATATAAAAAAGAAAAAAAAAAAAACTCAGCACCACACTTTGTTGACATGTTGAAGACACATATAGTCGGTTCTTCGGTGAGTGAAAGTGAAACGACATAAATTAGAAAATTCAACCAAAGACGTAGCAGCAAATCCTCAAACAGTTATTTACAAATGAAAACAAAAACAAAGTTTGCTACATAGTACTACGTGAGAGTATAAAAAACTATATTCGAATAATCTCTACATGTTTACCTATGAATTGAGCGCGGTCTAAAGTTGTAAATTTGTTTTTTTTTTGTTCCAATTGTTAAGTTGTTATATAAGGCATACAAAAAATGTTTGAATTAATTAATAATACTGATAAAACAAATGATTTTTGGTTGACCTGTCGACGTGCGGTTTTTGTCTTTGAATAAGGTACGGCAAAACATCGACAGGACATCCATCTAAACGACAGCCCTTTACCGGTTAAGTGGAGCCGGGTAAAGAGCCATCCTCCGATGTAATGCGATTGAAATGAAGTGAGGTGCATCGAAAGCGTGAACAGGATTCACACTCTCTATGCAGACTGATGGTCAGAGGAAGAAAGGGAAAGATGTAAGTTTGAACAAAAAAAGAAAAGAGTGCCAAGCCAAGACTGAGAATGAAATCGAAATCATGAATTTCGCGGAAAAGAAAAAGGAATACTTAAGAAAGTCTTTTTAAAGAAAGAGAGAGAGAGAGAGAGAGAGAGAGAGTAGATAATAGACGGGACAGATAGAACTCAACTGGAAAAGTTAAAGAAAGACATGTGAAAAGGCAAATCGCTTTTTTTTTGGTGAAATAAAGTTTTTTGTTTTTTTTTTTTTTGTTGGTTTAAAAAAGATGTGGTACTACCAAAACTGCAATATTGTCGGGTCATAAGTAGATTGTGTGGCATGGATGCCATCTGCGGTCGACTAATTGACAACTCCTCCCCATACGATGCTGTGGATAAACATTTTTGCAATTTTTTCCCACCTTGTGATCTTGATCGTCGAACAAAATCGGGCGCTAGTGTCTGTTGCTGAGCTAACTGGTGTGGCTGTTGTTGTTGTTGTTGCTGTTGTTGCAGTTGTTGTTGTGTTAGCAATAATTGCGACTGGTGTATCGAAGCTGCACTAGACGAACCGAAATTACTCAAAATATTAATATTTTGATTGCTACCGGTGCCACCGACAAGACCGGCCGAGGCGGAGGCAGGCAAATTAGACGCAGCTGGCAGTCCAATGAGTGATGTGCTCGGACCAATTCCAATAGAACTGCCGCCGCCACCACAAATGCCAGCGCCACCACTAACGTTGCCACCACTAGCCATAATATTACCACCAATATTACCACCACTACTACCACTAATTGAACCCACACCAACACCAGTTCCACCACCCGTCATAACCATACGACGGCTACTGGAGCTACCACCCGTACCGATTGCTGTATTACTGCCACTATAAACACCGCCGGATCCAGAGGTGGCTCCGCCGCAAACACCATTCATCTGAGATAAGATTTTTAATATGTATATTTTTATTTTGTCTGAAACTGAGCCACGAATTTTTATTTATTTATTTATCAGAATGTGTGCAATCCTTTGGCAGGAAAACACGAAACACAACTCAAATCATAACAAACATAAGTAAAAACCAAATCAATTTGAAACAAAATTTAATGAAAAAATATTTTTGTTTGTGTCAACAGCACGGTTAGTTTTTTAAATCGGATTTATTTAACAGATTTGTGTTATTTTGATCGAAGCTGTTTTATTTGTGTACATCGAGTGTGAGCGGTTCAAAACAAGCAAGTGCGCAAGAGTCCGCTTTACATAGGCTCCGACCAAATGTCTTCTTTTCTGTTTAAAAAAGTCCTGTCAATCGGTTTGAAGCTAGGCACAAGTTCAAGTCCGCTGTATCGATCTTGAATGTAGTTGTACCAAACAACAGAGGTTTGTGTTCCATGGTGCCTAAAGGTAAGACCTCTTAAGTCGACTTAATTGAATTGTGTTCTCCTTACCCTCTGGCTTAAGAAGCCAAGCCAGGTGAACAAATTTCAAATAATGAGAAAGTTATAGCTGATTGTAAAATAGCTTAAGTCATTAACTGCCTTGCATAAGGTAAAACAACTTAAATGTTTGTTATTTTAAAAGGCAAAGCAGCTTCAGTGCCAATATTTCCCTTATTTTGAAAAATAGTGCGGGAAAAAATTGTAGTAAAACATCTTATGCCTGCATTAATTCCCTGATTGTGACGTAACAGCAAAAACAGATTTTTTAAGATTTTTTACCGCGAGAAAAGTGACAACTTCGTTGTTCTTAAGTCGACTTAGGTTTTCAAAACAATTAGCTATTGAATTTTAACAGTACCTTAAGTGACTTAAGATGCAAAACGTGCTTATATTCGATTGAGTAAAACGACTTAAGTGAGAAAAGCATAAATTTGTTGACCTAAGCCCTCGAAATCTATTAAAAATAATAGTTTGGCCTATATTCGCTGTTTTCTGATCCGGATCAGATCACGAAAATAAAACAAGACGGATCATTGAAAAGTTTAATTTTTGAATTGTGGCAACTGCTGCTTTCAAAAACAAAGCAAACTTTAATAAATAAATAAATAGTTGGCGCAACAGGTCTGTAGGGACCCTAGGCCTAGCTTCTCACAACCATTCGTTTCGTGTGAGGACGAATTTTGGGACGAATGGAAGGGATCTACAATTTTGTGCCGGTTCCAAACGGCTAATTGAGAAGCTTCTTCATGACAGTTATACTCTCGGATGTTTGTCAGACGTTCGCGAGAGGGAACCTCGATTCGAACCTCGGACCCCTCGCTTAGTAGTCCAACACACTAACCACTAAGCCACTGCGCAAATAAAGAAAACTTTACAAACTTTATATTGCCACCAGCCATATTGCAAATATTCTGCTCAACGTGACGACACACAGAAATGGCACATGAAATGTCACTTGAATTGTTGGGGGTGTTACCATATATGAATCAAATTTGCATAATTTATCCTTTCAAATATTATTTATATATTTATATATTTTATGTTTAATATGCAACACATGAACAACATTTTGCTGGTAGCACTTCCGTTTATCTTGGCATATTAAGGTGTGTCCCGGCAACCGAAACGAAATGTTTATGAAATGTTTCTGAAGCAAATCGGACAGATTTTATAAACATTTATAAAAGATTTCTGAAATTTATTTATGAACCCCCGTAACACTGCGTAAAAGTTATCAGCTCGTTACTCAGCAGTTACGTCAAATTTTTGTATGCTATCTGACGTCTACTAGCTAAATTACATTTTGCATATTTTCTTATTAATACGGGGGTAAATGTTTATGAGATGTTTCAACTTTATCCTGTTTTGGACTAGAAGAAAGTAATGTGTCAGGATTATTAGCAGCGAGTAGAGTTTTTATTTTTGTCTCGGGAATCACGCGACACGCGATTTAATTCAAATAATCGTATTAAATGAATCACTTTCTTATTAGGTATTCCAAGCTTTTCTGGGTATTTTCATTTTATTTAAAAAATAATAATAATCGAAAAACAGTGCTCACTTTCTGCAGGGATACTTGTAAAACAAAAATTATTTCCCATCACGATTGGGTAACTGTGAAACATTTCATAAATGTTTTTTTGGTGTCCAGATCCAAACCAGCAAAGCATTTCATAAACATTTCATAAAAATTGTTTTGTTTAATAAGTGTTTTAGGTATTTAATTGTTTATCAAATGTTTGGCTGGTCTGGATATACCTTTGTAGAACGAGAAAAAAACAAAATAACTCGGAATACGGACGGGGGTTCATTGTCATTCGAATGCGAAAAAAACGATTGATTTTTTGTGTTCCATTTTTAAGTCTGGCAACGTGATTGTGTGGCTATCGTTCACAGGCACACCAACATTTAAAAATTAAATTAGCCACCTAGTGGGAAATAGTAGAAATAATTTTCAGATCACGATTCGTGATCGCGATGAGAAGCAGGATCATGTGCTGTTGTTGTAGGTGCATTTAAATCGATGATCTGTATGGATCACAGCCGATAATAAAAAAACAGCTATTCTCAAATAAAGTTGCTATATTTTTTCGAACGAATTTTCTGTGTCCAACTCATATTTTTTCAGAGCGCCGTTTAAAGTTAAAAATTGCTCTCCTGAAAAGTGTACAAAATTGACATAAGATGTTTTACCTTTTAGGCACAGGTTTAATTTCATATTAAGTTGGTCTGTTGAAGAAACAACGTCTGAGCTGCGATGCGTTTGTTACGGGAAATAAAAATAAAAATGAATATGGGTTTTTCATGCGCTTTTTCCACTCCAAAGGTCGTGCCTTTTTATTTTATTAAAATAAATATTGTTCTCGATACATCCGGCAAGAAGACGGGATGAAATGAGCATAAAGTTTCGACTTCAGCTGAAGATCAAGTAAAGACCTTGAAAGAACTCAAATGTGAACATATGGAGAATATTAAGTCCGTTGCTCAAAATCACGGAATCGATATACTTGAAAGCAAAGTACCTTGCATCACAAATAATAGTATCTCTTTCATCATTTGTTTACCGCTGAGGGTTTATTCCTCTCATAAAAACTACTAAGTAAAACTGTTAATAAAGCTCCTACCGAGAGAATTTTTTTTAAAGAAAACTCGGTTAAAAATAACTGATGCATCAATTTCCCCTCCACATTTTCTCCGTCGTTAAAACAAAAAACTATTTGGTTGATATTAATCTAGAAACTTGGTTGATAACAACTGATGAAGTGTTTTTTTTTTTAACAGTTATGCATTTAACCTTTTAACCTCGGTAGTTTTTAATAACGAATTCTCGTTTTTTTTTTTTTCAACGGAGACGGAACATTTTTTTTACAGAGCAAAACTCACATTCAGGGAAAATTTTTGAGAGCGTACACTGTACCAGATGATGGAGTTTGCTTTAAATTCTGAGAAGTTTCAGGTTCAAAATTTATGTCGATTAATTTTCACACGGAAATTTGTTGCTGAAACTTGTTTACTACAAATGTTTAACTTTATCTAGTGGCTACATTTTACAACGCGGTTCTGCAAACAAAGAGTCACACCAGCCTATTAGAAGCATCGATCACAGCTGCCGTAGGTATGCAGCTTCTTAAGACAAAAAATGTGCACGACTGGGTCGAACATAACAGGTTTTTTTCGATTTTAAAGCCATAAAACTATTAAACCATCAGCACCATGTACAATTAGACACCGTTCAGCTAAGAGCTAAATTTAAAATTCCTGATAAAAAATATTACAAGCCGCATACTAATTTGTTTGTAAAAAATACGTGCCAGTTGTCATTGGATACTTGTCAAAATTGATTGATAAATCAATTATCCCTCAAGTTTTCGTTGCGTTTTAGAACAACCAAAATATAATTATCGATTTGTAGACGTACCTAACCTACATATAGAACGGCGAATTGCTTAAATTTTTCAGACTGAGCTTCCAAGGCTAACCGAACAAATAACACAGCTGTTCTAAAAGTAAACAACATAAACTCCTCGAAAACGAAAATTGGTAGAAGAAATCCTTCAGACATATGAAATAAGCAAGCATACCCTGTTTTTCGACAAGCCTCTGAGTGAATGTACGCTTAGGCCAATTTTAATGAACTAGCTGCACAGATTTCCAAATTCGTTTTTTTTCAAAATGATTTCTATATCTCTTGAAGGTCAAACAAGCACAAAAGGGCATCATACTTTTCATTTCAAAACATTTGAAAACTGTTGGAAAGGGTTGAATTTCTTTTCTGTCACAAAAAAAATAATCTACTACAATTTTAAAGATTACCTACTGCGATGAAATTGGCAACACTTTTGAAGAATCACAGGGGACGTCCAAGTATCTAGTCTGACAGCTGTCTGACTGGATGTATCTCGGTTCCGATTGGCTGAAATCTTTCATATGAGCAGCTGTTTCAGTTGACGTTTATGGAGTGAAAGCCGATAAATCTAGTCAAGAAATTCGTGACCGAGTACTAAGTTGACAGTTCGCATATGTGGCTGACGTAGAAAAAGTGACCTTCCCGACTAATATAGTTTTTGCGTTCAGGTTACATCTTACCCAGACCAATCTGGTCGACTTAAGGTAACTAGATGCTTGAATGTGCCCATTTTCACAACGCAAGCAGTGACAATGGTCTCAAAACGGCGCTCAATGCGTTATTTGTGTTTTCCCTCGTCAGAAGACGGGAATACAGCCAGTTAAACCAACCAACCAACCAGATCTAGTGACGATTTTAAACCTTTCGTTAATTAGTTTGACAAATGTTTGACACAAGCGTTTTGGACACGAGTTCAGACCATGCGGCTTTCTGACTCCTTATTACTCTGACCATGCTCTTCGACAGTTTTCCTTGTCGTGTCCTGGATGGGCTGGTTCACCTAGTTTTTATCGATGCTTGTAAAGATCATACCTCCTGCTGAGCCGATTCCTTTACTTCCTGCGGTTGTTCAAGCGCTGCTGATTATTTTTTATACAGATCGGCAAATGTAACTGCCTACAGCGGCATCACGCTATAGTTGACCTTTATTCATCCATTTGCAACAAAAATTGTACTGGCTAACTTTTAGCGTGAATTGATAAAAACTTTACTCTACCATTTCGCAGGGTGAAACTGTCAAAAACGCTTTAAACACCTGCAATAGATTCACAATCTCTGATTTTTCTGTCCGATAAAAAGGCTTTCTTTGTGGTCAAAGGATATTGGTGAATTATTAACAAGAAAATGTGACTCTTTTGACACCGTTCGAAATGTTAATCATTTGACACTGGTTTAATGATATGCAATGATTAGATTGCGAGACGTAGAGATTGAAAAAGTAAGATTGAAGTTGAGTTGCTAAGAGGAACGAGTTCTGTAAATTTATATGCAGACACACTAGAAGCGCGTGATGCACGTTTAAGGTCAGTAACGAAAGACTTGTAGCGTTATTTACCAACCGTTGAATGGTGAGTAAAGGATTTGATGCTGTAGTAACCATTTTCTATTCATACTTTTTTTTTTTCATCACTAGATTTAGCATTTTTGAATGAAAAATATAAAAGTGGAAACAATAACCCTTTAAAAAAAGTTGTACACGTCTATCACAGAATCCCTCGTAATAAAGTTACGAGTTCGGATCATGTGTATCATAGAATCCGAATGTAACCGCAAAAAGTATTGCCGCACTTAACAGTCATATTCGAAATTTCGAAATCAGCTGCTTAACGTCACAGTAAGCGAGATTGAAAAAATAAATAAATTATAAATCGTGCTGTTGTGTGTATTTTCAACAAAAAAAATTCCTTAGAACAGGATTCAGTTGCTTTTTCAATTGTTGCTTGTGAGGAGGAGAATATTCGACGCAAAAGTGATTTAAAAATGCAGCGTAACATACTTAGGGATGTATGTAATCCGTTTGACCTCAAGGTCGAAGATCAAGTGTAAGCTGTTTGTTTTATTCCAAACTAAATCAAAGTTTACAGATTTAAAAAAAAATTTCGTCTCAAGAAACAACCATTCAATATGTATTGGAGGAGCTAGAACAGGAACTTGGTCCTACTTTTTTATCTTCTTCTTCCTTTAAGCCGGCTTGACGCCGTATTAAGGTTTATGGGCGAAGGCCATAGCGTTGGTAATGACTACTCAGTTGGAATGGCACAGTCTTCATTTTAAGGCACGTTAAAAATGCTGCTGAATATTTTGGAAAGAAGGCTCTGCCCAGTCTGGATCAAATTAGCCATGAATGATGCGGACAAAAGACAGGCAAAATTGGACTGGTGTCTGGTGTACTGGTGTTTTGGAGGAGGTCCGTTGTACCCAGAAAGTGTTTACATCTTCTTTTTTGGGCTCTTTGTAAATCATTAAGCAATTAAATTATTCTGCAAAAACAGCTCCACGATTCTCTGGTATTGTAATTTATTTGTTGAAATTTTCTACCTAATGAACAAAAACTTATTATTTTCCCATAATTCTGTAACAAACTTACGGTTTTTGCATTTTGAATTGTTTTTGTCTGCGCACTACGAACAACCAAATTGTTAGTAGATTTAAATGTCAAAATTCCGTTTCATTCCGATTCAGTGATACCACTTCCTACGAATTTCGAAATTCATAGCAAAAATTTCCCCTACGACAAATTCTGTGATAGTTCTTTCGGAGTTCGTAGCAAAATTCCGAGTACGACGGATTCTGTGATGGACGTGGTAGCCTGTTCAAAAAATCGACATCAGTAGGTAGGTAAATTTTCATTTTATGAGGTTATTTTTTAAATTGGCACCCCTTTTTCTAGCGACAATCAACTTGATAGCTGACAGCGAATTTTTGCTAATCTTGGGTTGTCAATTCCCCATTAGTGTGGGCTACCGGCAACAACTACTTTTTTATTTTTGTCAGGTTAGGAAACACCCCACTAGAGACCGCGCTAACGTTTGGGCAAAGATCCGTCACCAATACAGATTTAATGTTTTTTGTCTACCTTTTGTTTTTAAATTCAATCCAGGCACCGGACTGAAACCTATTTAACCTAACATACATTTTCATATGTCTGGGAACTCTAGGAAGCAACAATAAAGTAACTGACAGCTTGATCTCACAAACGTTTCTAAAGCTAGGTGAGGACAAAAAGCATCGTCGCTTTTACATTCATAGTATGTCAGCTTTTGGCACACCTAACATGTGCACTGAGAACTTCTGCCTTTAAGCAGCAAGTTGGATAAACGGTGGGCCAAAATTAGAAAATAAGAAAGTTGGTCAACTTTGAGTTCGCTCAACTCCCCGAAATAGTAGAAGTTGGGAGAGCAAACTTGGGATTTTATGTTTAAATTGATTTTTTTGGGGGTTTTTGACTGATAGCTCTTCAAATCAAGTGACGAAAGTAATTATTATTAATTACAATTTTAAATAATATATCTATCGTTTAAATTTGGCCATAGTCTGATTCGAGCTGTGAAGAGGATGGAGAGGAGGAGAATTTGGTCTGTGAGAGACGGCAATACAAGATAATACCACGGTGACGGACTTGAAAAATGGGACGACCAGGACTTTATCTATAGTTTCCGTCTCTCAAAGCGGACGACATTGATGGTACTCCATATTATTATGAATTCGTTGCCGTGCGTCTGGATAAGGTATTGTGCGTCGCGAAAGAGTTGGAATTTATTGTATATTTTATTAAGTTCGTAGTTCTAATTCGATAGATCGTGTAAATTAAACCAGTAACAAAGTTACAAAACAGCACTTTTTCGCGAAAGCAAAATTTCCTCGAACCAATTTAATTTTTATATGGATATCTACTCTTTAAAGCCAAAACCATAGACAAAAAATAAAATATAATCGAAGTCCAAAATCCAAATCCAAAGTTGAAACTGCCATATTTTGTGTCATCTGCCACAAATATCCCAGGGATATTTCTGAAACAGCAAGTCAGCCAACTTTTGACTTTTGACTTTTGACTTTCAACTGAGGAGTTGAGAATTAAAGTAGTGAATAAAAGCAATTTTCAACTTGCCGCTCAACTCTCTCTTTCGAATCAACTCCGAAGTTGGTCAACCTCGGAGTTATCGGGAAGTTGAACAGTAGTGAATAAAACGGCCCTAAGTCTAATATAAGCTCCGGGAAAGCTCATGAATCATGAATCCACAAGAATAACGATGAAGAACGCTCGCTGCTCTATAAAGGTAGGAAAAAGTCTCACCGGGACCTTTGGTGTCAGAAAAGGTTTTAGACAAGGTGACTTGACTTGAAAATTGTGCGAAATTCGTCACTGGGCCGTTTGCAAGTATTTTTACCGAAGTGCCAAAAAGGGGTTAAGTGGTGAATGAGGGCAAAATAAAATAAATGCTGTCAGCAAGAAGGGAAACACGAATAACAGCTTTAACTTTGAGATAGTTCGTGACTTTGTCTATATTGGCTCCGCTTTTAGCTCTGAAAATTACATCACCTCAGAAGTGAATTGAAGAGTTGACAAGTGTTTCTTTGGTCTAAGAAGCCAATTGATTAGCAAGGTCTTGTCAAGAAACACTAAGAAGACTCTATACAGTTCCCTCACTATTCCAAGCCAGCTTCATGGCACAGTGACATGGACGTAAGCAAAGGCTGATGAGGACTATTGTTCGAGTGATTATCGCTTTAGAGGAGGCGGTTTAACAGCGGACTGTTCAGAAAAGAACGCGGCTTTGACGGGGACCTGTTGAGCGAATGGATACCAACTCTCCGGCCCGATTTGAACACGGTGAGACAAGGCAGTAGTGGAAAACCTCGCCCAAAGTGGCGCGCGAAAGTGTCAGGTGACCTCAACCAACCTGGATTGCACAACCGGAGGTAGTTAGCCAAAAATCACGCTAACTGCAGAGGCGTATTGATTGAGGCCCAGCTTCAGGTATGCCAACTAAAATTGATTCCCTCTCAACCATAAATACGTTTGGCAAATGTTTTAAATATTTAAAATTCCGCTTGTCAAAAATGCACACAATAATTTTTCCATTTTACAAAATGACACCCAATGAAAACCAGTTCTTTGTTTGTTTTAACAACTTACATTTCAAAATAGCCCTGGAAGACAGTTTCAGTCCTTGGTCTGTTCGCACATGTTCTGAAATATTTTGGTTTCAGTAAAATTAATATACCGAATTGGCAGACTACGATTTATCTACTTGGATTATATTCTCGTCACCATCTACAGCGTCTAAATTATGTACCAACTTCTACTCCGATCAAAGGATTTTCGTGTCGGAATTCGCACCGCAAAACGGTTCAAACTTGTTATTATTTCAAGCATAGTTGTGGTTTGTTTGGTTATTTATTTTACAATACTTGCACATCGACTCTCCTTAAGTATAGTTTACAAATCAAATGAATGCGGTAGCGAGTGGCGAAATTAAATGCAAAACAATTTCGGAAAAGAAAAACTCATAGGATGAGGTGAACTTCAAGCTAAACTACGTATAAAGTAAATACCCTGATGGGTTTCAGCATATAAGGAAAAAAAGAACGCTTTTTCAATTCTTACTTTATGACTGCTACAAATAAAATTGGTTATACTAAAATAGGTTTGCGTTTGAGGCGGCTGCCGACTGCTTCTACATTTTTGCAAAATTTACAATCCAATAAAATATACTGCAATTAAATGAATGCAAAACGTACAACTACAGTCAAAAATACTCTATAGGCATTTGGGTTTTTTGATTATTTTCAAGATTCTATTTAAATGCTCATTTTAAAGAAAGAAAAATATATAAGTAATGTATGCTTAACTGATTTGTGGAATATATACAAATTTTTGCAATTACCGAATAAATCTCCGAAAATTAACTTAAGGCAGCTATGGTTTTCTTCATCCGATTCGGACGAATCCTTTGATTCGTTTTGGTTTTTTGATTTTTTTGTTTGAATGCGAAAAAGAACAGAAAAGGACACGAATTAACAGTTTGAATTAACCATCGCAAAAGTGGCTTTTTGTGATGTTGGCGATTGATGACAAATTGATGGCCGGCAATACGAATAAATAAATAAAACTATTTTAGTAAACCAATTTTACTGCCAATCATATTTTTTTAAAACAAATAATTAATCATGGAAAATGTACATGGGAATATCATTTCGGCATTCATGAAGAGGCGCATTCGAGGAATTGTAATCGGTGGAGATTGAATTGAAACTGATGACTTTTTGTGGCCGAATGGGATCTGGAAATATCTAGCTGTGTTGTGCAAGCATGCAAGTTTTGCTAAACGATGCAGAGATGAGTTCGCATGGAGTATTTGAGCTAAATCAATTGTGTTTGCTATGTGTGTAGTGGGCATTATTACACATTCAACTCTGTAGCTCGTCAATGCATCCCTGGGGCCATTAACACTTCGGTGCGAAAGATGTGTACATTAAAAAAATAAGGATATACTGAAATTCGCGATAGGGGGCTTACTTTATAGGGCAACGAAAATATTAGACCTATTTTGTCAGCACATGTACAGAGAAAAATAAAAGTCGGCATGGCGGATGCATGTAACGGGTCGTACTACCATTTTCTTGGAGCAAAAGGTATGAGCAAAGTAAAAGCACTTGCTTTGGCAACGGATGTTCGAAAATTCGAACATAGCATTTATTTTGCTGTGCGTGCACTTGCCTTGCAATGGCTGTCAAACCTGGGGCCCAACTCTGTATTTCTTTCTGAAAGTACAATTTTTTTTCGAAAACCAACGTTTTGTACTCTCTATTTTGAAAGCGAAATTAAATGTACTACTGTCGAATTTTGAGTTCTGAAAGGGGAACTTATGTCGTTTTCGATTTGGCAAAAAGATACATTTTTTTTGATTGAGATAGCTTTTCATGTTCGATTTGCCAACAAAATCAATCTTTTTTTTAATCTGACTCTCTTCAGAGAAATCTCGATTTTTTCTCCGATTTCACACATATTTTCACTAATACCAAAGACCAATGTGTATGACACACAGCTGGCGGTTACGAATTGTTTATCGTTGGAAGGATTGCTTTTTTAACTGAATTATTAATTTTTCGAGTATGGAAACGATTTTTTTATATATATTAAATTATTTCGAAATGAGTTATTAAAAATGTGTGCAAGTGAAAACAAATATTTTTTGCGGCCAACTCAATACACACAAGAACCAATAAAATTCGGATTTTATGTTCGATTTGGCAGCAGAAATCTGAAATCTCAGATCAAAATCTGAAAAGCCAAATCGAAAACGACATTTTTGACCACTTAAACCTAATGTTTCAACCCAATCTTGGTTTTAAAATGTTGCTTATAATATAAAAAGTTACAGCCTTATTTATAAACGTATTATAAAGATTGTATAAAGTTATGCAACCTTTAAAATGCCTCTAAACGCATTAACCTTATTTATAAACATTTTTCAACGTTGTATAGAGCTTGTGTAAGCTAAACGCGCTTGGACGTTGTTTAGAACTTGTATAGAGGTGGAATAGTATCGAAATGCCATTTTGACTTAAAAAATCTGTCACATTTTATTTTAAATGAAATCAAAAATAAACTGGATAGTTTGTATAGACATTTTTATTTCGAATTTTCAAGATTCTACAAGAGTGTCCTCGATAAGAAATATGTGCAGAAATGAGTTATTTCAAATTGTTTTAAAAATTCCTTGTAATTTGCATAAGACTACCGTTTCTTAGGAGTCCCAAATCATTCTTTTTCTTTTTAATTTCAATTTTTTAATTCCTTTTCCTATTTGTATTTGAATTTTGTATTTCTCACAAGCTGCTTAGTTTTTTTTTATCTTTTCGAACAGATAAATGTAATAGATTTCTTCTTTTCAGTACCGTTTTTGACGCAAGCCCTCCATAACTAGTATGCATGGAAAAATGTTTTATAAATAAGAATTTGTGGAAGGGTGTATAAAGGCTGTAAAAATACTTATACACTGCATAGCTATACAATTGTTTAGGCGCGTATAGAAAATTCTAATAAATAAGGCTGTTAGTTTATAAAAAAAATGAGCAAATGATTTGTTCTAGAAAAATAATTTTCCAATAAATTCCACGAAAAAAAACCAAATCATTCCACTGAAATATTTCATTTCTTTGCTGTTCCATCTGTCAGTATTTTTATTTTTCTGATGGTGGTTGATTTGCTGCAATTGCTTTCGTAGGGAAATATTAATAAACTATTTATTTTAGAAAATTTCAAGATCATTTTCTTTTAATAAACTAACTTTATAATTCATAAACACGACGATCTGCGCCGTCCCTCCCATTATTATAAAATTTGCAAGAAAACACAAGAACGATGAAGTTTAATTTGTGCTGACACCAAAGTGACAGTAAATTGTTCTGACAGAGTTTTCGTATGGGCGCCTAAACGTAAGAAAACTCATTTTCATACTGTTCCTACTTTGTTGGTTGCATTTTACGTATGGCTACAACTGAGGCCTAAAAGCGGAACGGAAAGCAATTTCCAATAGGATTGACGTTCGGAACGAAATAGAGAGTAGGGCCAGTGACCAGTAAATTGTTAAATATTTCTCTTAAGAGTCTTACGATTTTTGTGGACAGAAGTGAACGAATTTGGAAAAAGAAAACACTGCAAACAAACTACAGTTCAAATTGCACCTGGAAACATGATTTTTGTTTGCAAATAACTCGGTGATCAATCAATGATCATTGGCTTATTGGAAATATTTGTTGACACACTAGCTAATTAGAATTATCGATTACCGAGAGGTTTTTTAACAGTCAAAAGCCCGGATTTCATATATACCTTAGAAATAATTCTGTCTAAAAATGTCTTTCTGAAAGAAATATTCGCCAATTTTCCTGCACAAAGAAAATCTAACGTAACTTTTAATAAACAAAATATCTAAAATTCACAATGCTTAGATTCGTTTTATGCAAAAAATGGGCTAACAAAATATTTAGCAATAAGGTTTAAGTCAGTATAATAGCAGACTTTGAAGTTTTGTAGCAATTGCTTTTGTCTGAAACGTTTTATTCTAATCTGAGTAAAAGGCAAGTGGCGTCGCTTTTCGAACATATCAAGAGTTGGAGCTAACTTAAATAAGTTTTTCTTCTTTCGAAACGTAGCAAATGCCTCGACTTTGACATTTCGTTTGAGTGAAAGCAATTGCTTACATTTTATTCATATCACCCAAAGTCTGATTGCCATGCGAATATCTGCCCGATTTTTTGTTCCGATAGAATTGAGTAAGCCTCTTAAGTTTTGTCGTTGACACTCCGATTTTTTTTTTGCTCTAGCAAACTGTCCTTGTATTACTTTTTTAGTTTGACAGCGAGCTTAAGCCCGCAGAAAATTCACCCTCTCAAAAATATGTATAGAGTTGTATGTATTTTAGGATTAAAAAAAGACCAAGTTTTTTTTTAGAAAAGTGTTCAAAATTAAAAGTGTTTCTCGGCCAGATACAATATGTTTTACAGACGAAAGTCGGTTGTACTTTTATTAAATATCAACCCGAAATTTTCAAGATTGATTCGAATATATGCTTACAATCTTAGAATACTCTAAAATCTTAAGTCATTTCAAGAATCCGTTCCCAAAAAGTCATGCAGCTTAGAGTCAGGAAGAATCTTTATAGCACCTGCTAAGAGAATGCAGGACTTTTACCTGCTAATGAGCGAAATTTGTAAGGAACAATCGATATCAAAATCTAAAAAAATACGAGCACCAACTACAATTCAATCTGAAAGACGGGTAAAACCGGCCTTAGGCGAGATAATTGAACCCTGTGCATGACAACAAGTTGATGATTCACAAAGACCTGTGTTGTCTCGCTTGCTGGCATGTGTGCAGAGAAAAGTGCTTTTTCGATTTGCAACTGGGCTTCGAACTTTATTTCGAATGACAGAAAGATATACTCATTTTGACAGTGCACTTTTGCATTAACAACATACTTTTCAAAGCAACTCATTTACAACCAAGTCATCAGTGAAATTTTGTACAAATACAACTCACCTATGAGACAACTGAGCTTTATCCATTAATATATCATCCGACTTTAATTATTCCAGAACATTTGCTGGGATTTAGTGCGGCATTGAACCGCAAAAGACTGAATGACTTGGGCAAGTTATTATCTGATGAATAAATACTGCCAATGGAGCTCTCATCCTTAGATTCTTAAAGCAAACTGGAAGTGCTACATGACGGATTTTTTCCGCTACGGTGAAGTAAGAGTACGGGTCCTCTTCCGGGTCTAATTCCGAAAGGAATGTCAATGCAGGGAGAACTCTTATGAGGTGTAAGCACGTGCTCCATTTTCCAATATTTTGTTGCAGACAAAAAATGGAAAAACACTTCTGGCTATGCTGTAATCAGCAGCTTGGGACTGACTTTTGGTATAAGGAGGCCAAGAGCTTATCACTATCACCTGCATCACTGGGAAGGTTAAATTTTCTTCGAGAGTTTGCAAAGATTTCTCTGTTTTAATTTCCCTGTTAAAAAACTTTTATTAGTAGAACAGAGCTCACCCTACCACCGATAATAGTGGAACTCAAAATGAACCTTCTTGGCTTTTGAGACAAAATTGACACAGGAAATTAGATTAACATCGGTTTCATGGATATCAACATTTTTCTTAAATAACTGATGAAAGTTCGCTCAAAATGTTTTTGTTTGCCTACAACCATTCTGCACTGTCAATTTTTCACAAATATTTTAAGCAAATGTGTACGTATTCCTAAAAAAATACTATCCAAACGTAATGAATAACCTAAAATTTACAAAATTTTATGAACGCTGTCAGCAACTTTGCGGAAGTGGCATATGCTAAGTCCGAGTTGGTGAGCTGCAATTTCAAAGTTACGTGAATACGATTTTTATGTAACAATACTAGCGCACCTAACATTTGCCACCCCGTACAAATACATATAGCTTGTAGGCAAGTAACGGTCAATCGGACCAAGTTGGCGGTCTTAGTATGATTTGTCTCTGGTTGTTCCCATCATTGTCACTTGAGGACTGTCAGTAGATGGAAATTTTTTGGAGAAGACTTAAATTTTGAAAAAAAATGCAGTAGATGTACTGCAATTGCAGCAAAGTGGCAACACTGGTTGTAAAGTTTATTTCCCCCTCAATGTGTTTTGATGCTTTTGCGCTCGAATTGAAATTATTAAAATTCACTACAAAAATGGTGAAAATCTTGCAGTCACAGTTCGCAAAACTAAAGCATTTTTTGGTCGTCGATGATTAATGATTTTTTATGGTCGGAGTTGGATGGTATTGATGTGGGTAACGTTTACTTTCAACAAGACGGCACTACGTGCCACACAAGCAACGAAACCATTGATCTTTTAGGGGAAAAGTTTCCGGACCGTGTTATCTCTCGAAGAGGTGATCACAATTGGCCCCCGAGATCTTGTGATTTAACACCTTGCGACTTCTTCCTTTAGGGCCACGTGAAAGATAAGGTCTACGCCAACAGCCCAGCGTCGATTCAAGACCTCAAAGATAAAATTCGTGAGGCTATCGAGGACATAGGGCAGCCACTTTGCGATTTGGTTATGGAAAATTTCATGAAAAGGATATGGTCCTGTATGCGTGCTCGTGGAGGCCATTTGGCTGATGTTGTTTTTATTATTAACGGCATACTTTCCTCTTTATTATGAAATAAACATCCGATCATTTATCTCAAAAAATGACATTTTTCTTTGAATACCAAAATAACACCTCTTATTGGAAAACCCTCTATGTAAGAAGTAAATTCACGGATTTTCTTTTACATGTGACTTAAATAAGTGTTCTTTCGTAATAAAACAACAAAATCGTCAAAAACTTTGGCATTTTTGTATACTTTCTATTTTTTTCCTATGAAATGACAACAAGCGAACCAGTGTTGTTAGCACTCTCTCTTCAGTTATCCCAGCAAGCGTGGTCATTTTTCCCTTTTTTCCCTTTTCAACCCATTCAAATTCCCTTTTAAGATCCCACGATACTTTTTTTCGTCAAAATCCAGTTTTTTAAAGTAAAATTTGTATTACACGGAAAGAAAATCACGTTGAATTAACCTTTAGTATAAAAACCACAGTTTGTACACTGCTATGATTATTTTTTGGTACTAGAAAATTTTGATAAAAGACGATTTACATGAGCTGTTTTTTATGGACATTCAGTGTGTTGATAATCGTGGTTTCTGTATTTCGATGTATAGTTTGAATGTTTTTCAGTTAGATTTCTGAAAATCCCACGATTTGGTGCTTTTTCCCTTGATCCCCCGGAAAGCTTTTCGGACATCGGAATTCCCACAAAAATGGATAAATCCCACGATATAACAACACTGAAGCGAACAGTGCGACATGTCTCTGAGTGCGAGGTTGAGGAAATTGCTTTAGGGGCACACGAAGATAGACATTGACCATGACCATTTGAATACATAAGTCGCCAGTTGTCAAAAGGCATCGGTTGTATTTGATGTTGGCTATGGAAGCACCGCTCACAAACAGTGAGACAGTTTTGACTTTTCTACCTTTCAGCTTACAGTTTTTTGAGATGAATTCATTTGCAATAATGTGCCTACCTACTGAAAGTTTTAATTTCTTGACAACATTCGGAGATAGACCGATTTCAAAGAAAAGTGTTTCCGCCCTACTCTGCGGTTTCAAATATAACATTTTACAAATATTAGTCCATTAAAAAAGTCCATGACACATAGATGGCGTTACTAGAATTTTTTCCATATGATTTTTATTTAGTACTAGCCTTCAAACGATAAGTGTATAAATTTGACAGCAATCTGACTATTGATTCGTGAGTTATAGCATTTTGTGTGAAGCAACTTTTGTTATCGAAAAAAAAATGGAGAAAAGTGAATTTCGAGTTTTGATAAAGCATTGCTTTTTGATGAAAAACAATTCAGTGGAAACCAAACATCGGCTTGATAAATACAATCCGGACTTTGCTCCATCGAGCAAATGGTAGAGAAGTGGATTGCTTAATTTAAACGAGGACGTGCCAGCACAAATGATGCAGAGCGCAGTGGACGCCCAAATGAGGCTGTTATTCCAGAAAACATAAAAAAAATCCACAAAATTGGTTATGAACAATCGCAAATTGTACAGATATCAGATGGTAATGTTTTTACCATTTTACACGAACATTTGAGTATGCGAAAGCTCTGTGCAAAGTGGGTGCCGCGTGAGCTCACAGTCGACCAAAACAACGAATTGATGCTTCAGAGGAGTGTCTGGCGCTGTTAAACCGCAATGTTAATTCGAATTCTATCGTCGATATGTGACAATGGATGAAATATGGCTTCACTATTACACACCAGAATGCTTGCTGGAAAGAAATTTAAGTCCAATGATGAAGTAATTGCTGAAACTGAGGCCTATTTTGACGAGAAAGAGAAATCCTACTATAAAAGTGGTATCGAAAAGCTAGAAAATCGCTGTACTCGTTGTTGTATAGTAACATCGATAATAAAATCGAAATAAAATCGAGTTTTGTCAAAATTTTGTTTTTTTTTCTTACTTATCCTACGGATTTATTGAAGGACCTGTTATCGTGCGCCCACTTACTTTTTTGTAATTTTTTCAGTTATCGCAACAAAATTTGTACTGAAGTTTAAAAACAAACAAAAAATGGCGAAAACATAAACAATGCTTCCCATACTAAAATTGCCCACAAGTTACATAAGAATTCACAGCTTGAAAGGCCCAGAAAGTTAACCTACTCGTATCAATCGACGAAATTACTAAAACATTTGTCCATGGTTCAAACAGAAGAAATGTGATCCCATTTTTGAATAACACAACAAAATTAAACATTACTTTCGTTCGTTTAGGTGTGCGTGTGATACTGATACTACCAAAGGCTACATTTTGCTAATTGCTAGTTTTGAATACCCACTGCGACTGCATACAACTAAAGGTGCATCGTGATTGTATGAAGGTATTTTTTGATGGAACTTCAAAAAAACGTTGCACAGTGAAATTGATGATCTGATGAAGGGGGTGAAAATACAAAGCCTCTAGAACGGGTGCATCTAAACGGGAAAAGAAAACGCATATATCAACATTAAAATGAAACAAAAAACGTTGGTCGATGTACAATATTGCATATCCTGATATATTTTACGAGAATGTTGAGATTCTGTTTTTTGTTGTTGTTTGTTTTGCACTGATTAAAGGTATCTATATAAATGCTTTGGTTTCATGTAAGAGGGGGACACTATTCACGGGAGCAGGCCGGTTATGTTTGCCTCAACAAAACAACACAAATTTGTTAAAATGTATAAATAGTTGAAATTTTCTTTAGCATACATTCCAAGTTTTTGTTTGACTTACACAATTTTTTTTTCTGTTTAACTTAAAATTCGACATCAACAAAAAAACGCACAAATACTTACATGGAAAAACAAAACAAACACAGAAATAATACGTCTTCTTCTTCGATATGGAAGAAAAACACTTTGAATAATAAAACTTTTTTAATTCCGTTTGTATATGAAGTCAAACCATGACCAGAAGTTTCATTTGTTTCGTGTTGTAGAGTAAAGTGTTCTGTTTGTTTTTTTTTTACTTGACAAGCTGCATATGTATACCTATTTTGAATTTGTTAGTGCAAGTGCAATATGATGCTTTCGCGAAATATATTCATTTACTTACCTATTGGATGTGATTCTGATTGGTTTTCATCTCTCAACAAATTAAAGCAAAACAAAAATATAATTTTCTTTCAGTTTGCACTCGACTTAACCGGTCGTTCACCTTACCAAACTAATTTGACATTTTTTAACTGGTATTTTGTTTCTACGGTACAAAAAAAAAAAAACTCTATGGAAAAAATTTGTGCTATTAAAGTTTTTGTTACGCACTATTTTGAAAAAAAAAAACATATGCCAAAATTGAAAGAACTCTTTAATACTCTAAAAAAATAGTAACAACAAACAAAATCTCGTCAAAAATATGTAATGTTGGAATAATAAATTTTTTTTTTTAATATTTTTTTCTAAATTCAACAATTTCATTTAAAAATGAAAATACTTTTCATTTTCAACTTCTATTGCATTGCACTACTTGAAAGAAACGCATCTGATCTATGTACTCATCTCTTTTAAATGTAAAAATTCTAGAAAAAAACTCTACCTACTGATTGGAAACTAATTAAACGACTTTGCAAAATATTATTCTCAAAAACCATACAAAAATATGAAAAATATAAGAAGCCGACTGCATAAAAGAAAACAAAAATATTCTCTTTGTAAAAAGTGAAGATAAATAAATAAAAAATGAAAAAAAAAAATATATATAAATAAATATGAAACCAAAGTGGAAATTCAAAGGGCAGAAATAAAAATCATTAGCTGCTGTTAGATTCTCGATGTTTTTCACAAAAGCTTTCCGTTTTGCTATTTTAGTTTATAATTATCATTGTTATTGTAACCTTTTGTTTAGTAAATGCTACTTTGGTAAGGGCAACCGTTACGGGCGCCTTACCTTTCTTAAGCGCAAAGTTGATACTTACTGAACCTGCGCATGAGATTCCCAGCGAACGATGGCGATGGATCACCCTTGCCACTGCGCGATCGTAGGTCGCGCACTTGGTACTTAATATTTGGCACGGAAAGCAGCCGTTGATCGCGTTTGTCTTTTTTCTTGTAGCGTGGCGGAGCCACCGGATGCTGATCGCCATCGTTGTCGAACAAGGGCAGATCGACAGGACGTGATACATGAGCCCCCTCCATGGTGGATGCTAGCGACTTTGTGAAGATAGGCTCGTCGACAAAGTCAACCCGTTTCGACGCGGACATCGGCACAGCTTGTGGCTGTGACATCGTACGCTCCTTTTTGCCGCGTACTATAACAATGCGATCGTGAATACTGATCTTCGGCACACTTTGAGCGATATTTTGAATGGAATTCGACTGCGATGCCGAGAGGCTTGTCGGCTCCGACAGATCAGAGTTACTGCCGTACATCCGATCCAAAGTGTTTTCAATGCTACCTTCGAGACCGATTTCTTTGTTATCCAACTCATTCAAACTGGAGACGATATCTTTTTCGATTTGCTCCATGTAGTCGGACTTGTCTTGCTCGGTGTCGTCGGTCGGCGGTGATCCGGACGTCGAATCTGGCGATATTTCAACCGGCGATAGTGGTGTGCCCTCAGTGGGGGCACAGTAGAAGACCGACGTACTCTTCGCAGTAAACGGCGCATTCGAGTCGCTACCGGAGGGTATCGGAGCCGGTTTGGTAATTTTCATATTGACTTTCGATAATTGACGCTTCAAATTGAATGCTTTCCATGGAATTGACTTGCGGCGACCTTGTGCCTCGCTTGGGAATGCAGGCTGGTCCTCTGAGGTGGGACTGTTACTGTTAGTGGTGTTGCTTTGGGGATTTTCGAGTGCTTCACTAGCGGGCGATATTGGACGGGGGGGTGAGGTTGATTGTTCTCTAGCGTTTGCTGATGGCGATGATGATGATTGTGCTGTTTGGGTGACTACTGTAGCAGTGATTGTCTCGTGAGGTAAGGAGGACGGCATCTGGGTCACTTTTTGCGGGCTACTTGATACGTCGTTCAACTAAAGCAAGTGTTTTTGGTATTTTTTTTTTTCTTTCTTGTGATATAGCTTTGTGTTATGTGATTGGTGCTACTAAATATTATTCTACTTGATAACGCATTTGTTCGGTCAGCGATTCCCAAACCAGTCTGCTATGGAACACTAAAAAGACTATTGCAATTCGAATGTATCAGAGCTGGGGGGCTATATAGGAAACAATCTTCTTTTTTTTCATAAGTTTTGGAGCAAAGAGAAAGAGTGCACCTTAAAATTGCATTCACCATTTTTGTAGTGAATTTTAATAATTTCAATGCGTTGTTGAAGCGTGTATCGTTTCATTTTTAGTAATGACATAGTTTCTACTTGTCAAATGTCAAAGAATAAAAGCTTCAAAAGTGACAGCTAACGAAATAGCGGGTCATTCACAATAACACCTCTTATTGGAAAACCCTTTATCTTGAAGCGTTGCACAAGAATTCTTAATAAACATTTAGGCAGTTGACTGCACGGCGCATAACTCACGGGAACAAGGAGAATGAGGAACTACACTAACAGTCGAGACACACAGCAAAAATAAGTTCAAACCATTCAAACAGAAATGTCGCTGTGAATTGTTTTATTAAGCATCCGTCTGGTTTGTTTCTGCGGTAGATGTTCATAAATGCAAACCTTTACAAAAAACAAGAAGGCCTATCGCCGAGACGATTGCATTCGAGCTCTCAATGTTATACCGTGCTGCCTTCTTTTTAGGCATATTTTAAAATTTTAAATTTAAGAATTGCAAAATATCCAAGGAATTTGAGGTTTACATTTTTTTTGATCAGAACTGCTGGCAGATATCTACTTTTTTAATGCTCTCAAATACGTAGCACATTCCCCAACATAAATAATACATTTTTTATCTAATAAATAGTCCAGTCTACTGTGAGATTTTTTTTTGATGAAGCTGAATTCCTGCGTGGTACGAGTGTGTGATTTTGAAAATAGTTTCTTTTACATTCCGGACCGAAATGCAATAAAGGATTTGATTATAAAAAAGTTGGAAAACACCAACGAAATTTAGAAGTGTAAAAAAAGAAAAACTGTTGTATTGTTCATTAAAAAAATTAAAATGACAATGATCCTGGAATATCATACATACTGTAATTTATACCTTCAGTGAGCGGGCGACCTTAATTTAATTATATGACTTGAGTCACTTAAAGCAGGTTGAAGTTTGTAATTAGTTACAAAAATAATTCCATAGTTGACAAATTTCAGATATGACAGTTACAATGACATCTAGTGTCTCTTTCAAGTAAGATATGGGAACTTACCAAAGTTCCCGAAAGCTCTCAAACTGTGAAACAGTCGTCGAAACGATGGTGGTGGAATCGGATAAAGCGTCAAAAAATCTACGAAATAAGTGCACACCCTGTAAAAAACGAAGCGAAAAACACTTCCGAGTTTAATTTTTAAATTTAAGTTCCCTTTTTTTCAGCTTCCTATTCGCATACACTTAAAGTTCATAATTTAAACATCATTTTCATAATTAGACAAATTTATGTTCCTAACAGCACCATTTCAATGAACCTCTTTACTCTTTGCACCTTTGCTAGTTCTATACAAATATATCTGCATTTGATTGTAAAAAAAATTTTGAGTTGCATAGTTACGTAGCAATTTCCATAGGATTTTACTTGTCACACAAATAAGCCTTTAGAATCACCGTAATATTGCAGACACCCAGCTATTATGCAGTGCAAGCCATTACTGTTTAATGATTGACTCTTTTTTGACACATTTGACACATTTGTTGAGTGCGAAAGCAGTAAATTGGATTTATCTGTCAAAGAAAATGATAAACCTCAAGAGAAAAGCCATCGTTCGTTTTGATTCATTGCAAACGAAAATTCCCTTCGTTTTCGAACTTTCAACCTTCAATTTATTGATCGTTTTCATTTTACAGAATCTCTAACCAGCTGATTCGTATTTGGGTGTTGGATTTTTTATTTGCTCGTTTCTTTTAGTGGAGTTCAATAATACCCGCGACACCTGGTGACAGATTCCGAAAGGCGAAACGTTCGAACGTTTTCGTGTCCACGAACCATTTACTTCTGCAACTTAGAGCGAATCATTCGTGCGCACGAAAACGTTTCAACGTTGTCGCCTTACAAAATCTGACCCCTGGATATGGAACTTCTATTCCCCTGTCGAAGCCAGTAACAGATGCTTGAAAATCGAATGAGCATATCTCGAACGTCTCGTTACTTATTGGTTTTGGTGCAATTGGAAATTGGAAGTATTATTTACTTAGGTGGCGCTGCAGTCCGGGGTGGACCTGGGAAGTATTGGGTCGATAAAAAATCCTTTCATCCGTCTTACAAAACAAGGAACCAAGTGAGCGACATCTAAAATAAATGCGGCGTTAAAGTTACAAGTACTGTTGTCCCTATTTGACGTTTAAGAATTTTGCTTGACAGATAGTTGAAACTGAAAACCTTGTTCCAACAAAATAACTCATTTTCGTATCGACAATAAATCATTGCTCAATGTTTACCATAACTGTGTGCATGAAACTAACTTAAATGTGCTTTGGTTTGTAACATTCAGGTTCGCAACAAGAAACATTTGTGTCGTGTTCACATAACATTGAGGTAGCACACATTTTTTATTTACTGCAAGTCACATAAAAATAACTATTTTCAATTGACTGTCATTTATATGTCAAGTGTCAAGTGAATTAGTAATGGCATTCTTTTTAAAAGTCACATCTACTTCAACTATTATTATAAATTTAAAAAAAATATTTTTCTGGAAGTGACAACTAAATAGTTGAGTAGTGACAATCATGTCAGTGAATTTTGCATACTGATCACCAGATGCACGAGCTGTCAAGTTTTTGAAATCAATGTCGAAGAACACAAGGCGATGTAAACAGATAACTTGGCTAAGTTTAAATAATTTCGTATCAGATGTTCTGACATTTTAATTCACAGAGATCAATAAACTTACCAGAACAAAGTAATAGATGATGTTCAAGAAAGGACTAGTGTTGTAGCTATTGAGTACCGAAACGACAAAAATGTAAAATTAAAAGCGAAAACATCAAAAACTATTTTCGAACACTATTTCAATTTAATATTTCTGTAAGTGTTTTGCACAAAATGAACATATTTCATTCATCTGACACCAATGGCAGCTCAAATGTCAAAGAGCCTTCAAAAGCTGCTTTATTCAAGTACACATTTTTAAAGCTCGTAAAATTGCGGTTCCGTGTTACTGTTTCAGTTGGGTATTGACATATTTTAAGTTGACATATTGGACATATTTTATATTGACTGTCATGTTGCGTATTCGGAGTTACAGTATGGCACAACAAAGGAAAATATTTAGTTTTTAATTTAAGGTAAGGTAATGCCGACTTAAATTACCACTTGGGCACTTTTACGACAGAAATTGAACACAAGGGTGAATAAAAAACAGCTGAATTTGGCAAACATGAATTGGAGCTATAAAATTAAAAGCTACAGTATATAAGTTGGCGCAAAAGTCATCATTATGTCATTGGACTCTCTCTGATCGCATGGATAGGTCTGTTCCAGCGTTGCCACTAAAATCTTTAGCAAACGTAGTACGTTAGCCAACAAAATGTAGCATTTTCAAAAAAAATTTAGTACCTGTTTTTTTTTCTATTGAAATTTAAATTAGGTAGTATAACAAAAAAAATATGTTATGTTTCTAAAACAGTCGGACACACTGTTGTTTTGCACTATTATAATTGGAAATGTGTATGGACTTCTGACAAGCGCGACAAAAGCGTTTGCCAGACCTACATTCGACCCACGAAAATTGGTTTTCCCATTCCTTGCGATATCTTTGTGTGCGAGTTGAAGATTTGCACTATGCCAAGTTTTTAAATCTATTTATTTAGTTAGAAAAGCAAAAGGGGCAAAGTTCGAACTGTTGTTCGTAAAAAAGTAAAATGGTTAGACGGATCTTAAGAAATGTAGTATAAACGATGTAGTATGTAGTACGGCGTTGAAAAATCAAGCAAATATGTAGTACAAGTGGTAACGCTGGTCTGTTCCTTTACTTTTAAATTCTACGAATTTTTACTAACTCTTTTGAATGCCATTTCTGAACTCGAAAAATTCGTAAAAAAGAGCGTCATCGCGAGAGCAAGATGTTACCCCTCCACAGTTTAGTAAGTCTGACAGCTCTCTCACTATATGTACCTCGGTTTTGATTGGTCGAAATCGGTCATGTGAGCAGCTGTTTCAGTTGACGTGTATGGAGGGAAAGCTGATGAATCTAGTCAAGAAATTCGTGACTGAGTACTAAGTTGACATTTCGCATATATGGCTGACGTAGAAAAAGTGACGTTCCCGACCAATCTAGTTTTTGCGTTCAGGTTACATCTCATCCAGACCAATCAAGTCGACTAGATTCTTAAATGTGCCTTTACGAGTTCTTAGACAAAAAATGTCTTGGTGTAAGAATTGGTAAAACTGTCAGTCACCTGACTTTTGACAGATGGTTTCAAATTTGTTGGTCTATTTGGCATACGCACCCATATGTTTTCATTTGCTGCGTATTAAAATGGTATCAATGTTGATACCATTTTGAACGTTCTCCAAGATTCCTTTCGAAAGTGGCGACGAAATTCTTCCCTGCTGTAAAAAGGGACGTCTCTACTTAATTTTAAATGCAGTATCGCTTTTTCCTCTTCTCGAATGCTTGTCGTTCAATCAGTACAAACTCTTCTACATACTCGGTTTCATAAAAAAGGAGTTCGATTAATGCAGAATCACTTTCATCGCTAGATAAGTCAACTGATTTTGTAAGTAAATTAGCAATCTCTTAGAGTTTGTCCGACATTTTAATGACTTTTCGTAGCACTTTTCTAAATTTGTGAATTATGTGTCTGTCATTTTTCATTACTACAAAAGCGTTCCCTAGCTTTTTTTGGGAAGAGATTTTATGCCATCTGCCATTTTGACAGTCTTTTTCATTCTTACAACAAAAGTAAAGGAACAAACCTGATATGATCAGGAATGCCTTCGTTTTTGGTGTAACTTTGTAGCATCAGATATAATGAGTCGAAAGTTTGTCACGAGATTTACAAAGGTTTGTAAAAATGTAGTTCAGCTGAAAATAACCAAAACTCGACTTAAATTTCAGTTGAGAATTAACAAAGGGATTAAAATATATTATAGAGACGACGACAGTCGTGATTTTGACTGTCCTTAAAATCTGAAAACATTCGATTGCATAACGGACAAGCCGATCGTAGTCTTAAGAAGCCCATGCAAAAATCTATTCACGCAGGCTCTTAAAGTAAACAAACAATAGGTATAACTTCAGTTGCCAGAAGCAACGTTTGTACCTATAAAAAAAACACCCAACAACTTGTACCTAACTCCTAAATCAAACTTAATAGTGTTCCATTGCCCTCTGAGTTTGGGAATCGCTGAGTTAGTATAAATCAGCATATTGCAAGTATCGTGGTATGAATTTCTAAATCTTGTTTTGCGGCTAGCGACACACGTATGTAAACAATACATTCACTGGACATCGCGAGCAACTCTATACAAAAACACTATCGCTGCTTCTTTGATTCATTCTTATATCAAACAATCATGTGCACACACACGGGTAAAGCTAGTTACTTCACATTTAAGTTAGAATTGTCCATTAAACTAATCAAAAAAAAAAAAAAAACAACCAAACTAATGAAGCAAATCAAAGAAAATTAATAAAAAAAACTCTGCTGCCAATAGTTGAATGATTGAACTCTGATTTTGTTTATTAAAAGTTATCCTTGAGCAAATAGTTAACGACTAGAACAGAATGCTTGCAAATAAAATTCTAAGTCAAATGCGTTCTCAGATATGATTGATTTTTCTTTCATTTTTTTTCCGTTATCTTAAATACTTAACTAAGCAAGCGTTTAAGTTTTGGTTTAAATTTTAACATTATTTTAAAGAAAATTTCCTATAATAAGTATGTATTTTTTTTTTAATATTTTACACTTGAGTAGTACACATGAAAAGTCGCTGTAGGTATTATGAGAAAAATTTATTTCAAGAAGTCACCGAGTGCAGATTGGGAGATATTTTCTCTAATGATTATGAATGCTGTTGCTTAAGCACATCAACAATCAAGTATTATAAAACTATTTATTGCTACTTTCTTTATTTAAAATTAAACTGTTTACATTGTGAATTATAAAATGTCTACACAAGGATGTCCGCTAGTTATCGTAGTTATCGATTCTACTCATAAATGTCAAACTTTGAACTTGTCATTGTATAGAAGCACATTATATAATTTTGCTGAATATTTTTTCTTGTTATTTAATTGTACTCCAAATAGGTTAGAGTAGCTTTAAACAAAATTACAGAATAAAATTAAAAGATTTGAAGTATTCGTTTTCTTAATACTAAACTAATCAAAAAAGCTTGATTAGAGTAAATTCAGCTGCTATTTTGAGTTACTGTTAAAGATCTGGGATCTCATTCCGTAATTTTTCAGACGATTATCGTCGAAACGATAGACCTCGAAAAGTAGCAACTAATGGCCAAATTACGAGTTTGAGACCTTAATCCAGTTCATTTTCCACAAATGTAATGAAAGCTGACGATAGTGAAACAAATTCGGGCAGAATATAACTTCCTATGGTCATCAATGTTTTCGTTCAAAACGATATCATCCCGACGATTATTGTTATACGGAATGTGTCCCTGGCTATCGTGCAGGTCCGTTGTAATAGCGATGCTGATAGAGAGGGAACTTATGTTCTATTGTTAGTAGCATTCCCCCCCCCCCGAAGTGTAGTCTTATTGTGATTCTTTTATGAATTTTGCTCTGACTGAGCATTTAAAAGTATATTTAGTAGCTTAGAGCATCAGTTTTAATAAGCACGGGTAGTGGGTCTTTGTATTTGGTATTTTCCGAAATACTATGTTAGTCTGTTAGGAATCATAGGTTTAGGTATTTTTTAGCGCGGGGTCTCAGCTTCAACCCCTTTTTTACAAACTGCGCGCGCCACCTGCTAACATCCGACAAGTAACTAAAAGTATATTTTCGCGAAGGAAATTAAAAGACCCTATACCCATCCCGCGATACCAATAATCATTTTTAGTGTCCAGGCTAAATTTTTCGAAGTCACAATGTAGAGATTTTGCATACAAAATTTTTAGTGTAGAGGTTAAAAATGATTATCAGTAAGGCCCATCAATTTTTTTCTTTGAAGGACTGCGACATTAACCGTACATACTTCGCGAAATACAAATAAGCATTTTTAGAGTCCAGGCAAATTTTTTCGAAGTCAAAATTTTCCGTACAAAATCGCACATTGTTACCTACAGAATATATAAGGTGAGGGCTAAAAATGATTATTAGCAAGGCACACTTTGTTCCATATATGTACAGGGTGCGCCATCTTTTATGTCGGTATGAAGACATCGAATAACTTTGACATTTATCAACCGAATGACTTGAGTAGACAAGTGTTTGAAAATTCAATTCAGTACAATTCTAACAATGAATCGCTTCAAACCAAAACAATGCGCAAAAAGAGCGACACTGTACATTGAAAATATTCGATCAGTTGTGTTAATTCAACTCAAATATCGTAGCCAACAAGCGCCGCCTGACAACAGTCAATGGGAATCGATATCGGTGGATGTTGGCTTATTATGTCTGCCCATCAAATGTGTGAAAAAGGTCTGGACGGTTACTGGTATCAAAAAGACGGTGAGCCATATGACACACCGCAAATCAGTGAATGCAGTTTGGCTAACGAAAATTTCCTTGACGTGACGTGTGCTGTCAAAGAAATGGCCAGATGTCGAGATTTGACCACTCCGGACTCGTTTTTGTGGAGTTATTTGAAAATTAAATCTCACCCTAACAGCAGATTTTCATTGCTTAAAACAACGCCTGCGAATAAAATTCAACATTGTTCCAGTTGTCAAGGCTGTCCAATAAACAAAATGGACGTTTCTAGGGTGCGGAAAACCTGCGAATAAGTTGCAAGCGAACGTTGCCGATCCCGATTTGGTGTAATATATTTATTAACCGAAAATATAGTAGGCCGGGCCCTACTCACATTAAAGAAGCATGCATATTTTTAGTATCCGCAGCTCGTACCTGTGATTTCAACAAGATGGCGCTTCTGCTCATACAGTCCGAGCGTTGATGAGAAACATTTATTCGAGAAATATTGCCAGGGCCCTGGGAGCAGCTCCAAGTAAGTGCCGGACTTATCTGAAAGGAACACTTTACCAAAAATGATCCCCAGTTCCTTGCGGACCTTAAAAGGATAATCAAGTCGTAAAACTGATTAAACGATTCGAAATAAAATTATAACATTTAACCGGTAGACTTTGCAATTTCGTCAGGCATGTGCATCATCGTTGTGATCGATTTATCAAGAAATTTAACCTCCGAAGACCCGGAACTGTCAATTCCACGCCGTGGTCAGCAAGAGGATATTCTAGACAGAACCATTTAAGCTTTGATTTGAATCTTCTTTAGCCATATGAGGGACATGCTCTCCAGAGACTAGAGCGTTTTGATCACAGATAATATATATAAAAGACCGCCAGCTGAGAAGGATCTGAGAGCGAAAAAGAGGCCAGTAAGTGAACTTGTGGTACTAATATTCGAAAGCGTGGTAAGTTTGTCGATTAGGTGTTGAAAATCAGCACGTCGAGGAGGATTTTTCGAACGAAATATTCTTTAAGTGGACTGACACCACTGTTACGGAGAATTCTCTGCACTATGTTGAAGGAGCGCGAGCGCACTGGCTGGACTACTGAGCTGAGGGACTCAAGTTCGATCCTCGAAAAAAAAAACACGCATCACATCGTAAGAATTTTTCAGAAAAGGGCTTCTCAATTCATCCGTTCGAGCTCGGCGTATTATTCTAGGTCCTCCCAAAAATAAAACCTCACACAAAACAAAAAGTTGGAAGAAGCTAGGCCGAGGGTACCTTCAAGGAGCAATTTCGTTAACTTTTTATTTATTGTTTTTTTTTTATAATAAAATAACATCGAAGCAGACGACTTCTTATTTAAGTGGCGCCCAGCAACAGACGAAGATTGTAAGTGATTAGAGACCAAAAAGATTGCAAAGAAAATGCACCGAAAATCGAATTTGAAAATAATATTACAAGCATTGATTTCCGCACAATTCTATACAAATTTGAATTTGGTATTTGCATTCAGAGCGGTGGATGCAAAAATGTGCCGTCCACTTCGACTTATCATTTGGTTTTGTTTTCCATTTCACTATTACTTTACCTCTGGAAATACCATTCATTCCAATGACGCCTTGCTTTTGTGCGTAGCCCTGTTGTCATAGGTATGGAAGCTATGCGTATTTAAATATTAAATAAACAACATCGGTGAAAGTCCCATTGTAAAACAGAAATGTGTCAAAAAGTCGTTGAACATTGAAAATGACATAATTTAAATCAAAGTTTGTTGGAACTCCTGTAGCGGCGATATAAACACCGCTGAGCTAATAATAATCATTTTTAGGGTCCCAGGATAAATTTTACGAACGAAATTTTTGCTATAAATTTATCAACTGTGACCCACTAAAACAGGGTGGCGCAAAAATTACTTCTCCAACTGAATGTGTTACTTTCCTTTTTCCATATATTTTTTTTCTACATTTGGCAAAAATTAATACAGAAAAAATATATAGGTACAGAACCACGAACAATTATTACCCTCTTTCTTCAGTCGGGTAAAAATAAACGAATTTTGTATTTCATAATCAACGGTGAATTGTTAGACAGCGCACCTTGCCAACAACACACTTGATTATATTTCTCTTGGTTGTTAAAAAAAAAAGAGAACAAAGTTTGACCGTCAAAAAAGAAAGTTTTCAATGAAACTCGAACCATAAAAAATGAAATTTTGCGAATAGTGATGGGAAATGTACAAATATTTTTATAAAAAAATGTCCACAATTTGTGAGACTTAATATGGGGCTCCCGGAAATAACGCCAGATTTTACGAAAAATTTCTATGCAAATCTGGCCTTTTTTCCTAGGAAGAAAAGCCAGAATTTTCTGGCTATCTTTCCGAAATTTCAGGTCTTTTTTCCAAAAAGTTTTCTGGCGCTTTTTCCATTTCTGAAAGTGGAAAAACGCCAGAGAGAACAAGTTTGGAAAAAATGACAGAAACGATATTTCTGATATATTTTCCTTTCTTGATAATGGAAAAACACCCGAAAACTGTATTTTGATCAGTTCTTGCAATTTAACAGTCATTAAGGCATTATTTTCCAGTACCAGAAGCGAATGCGATTTTATGCGTTGAATATTGTTGAAAATGTCATTATTACATATTCTTTGTTGCAGAGAAATATATGGATTTTCAACAAAAAATAACACAGTCCGTGGAGATCAATGCGCGTTCTGTTGCGCACTTCGGTCGCGCGTAGTTTTCGTTTCTGCCATATTTTCCAAACAAAATTCCGCTATTTTTTCCAAATTTGAAAATTAAAAACATTTTCTGGCGTAATTTCTGGGAGCCGTAATCTGGCACGGTAAGGCGATTAAATTACTCATTTATTACCGCACTGCATTTAAAAATAAAATAGTAGTAGTTCACTGGCAAATAAAAGAGTTAAAATAAATTTACATTGTTGGGAAAGTTGTTATTGCGTCACCCTGTTTGTAATGATAAGGGTACCCACAATGCCTCTTGTATTTTTATACCTTTTTTGACTTTTTTTACCAATATTGTTTTTTTCTGCCTTTTTTGGCCAGATTCATTAAGTTTATGTGCAATTTCTTCTTAACTAGAAAATTTTAAAAAGTTAAATCGCCGAAACACCGCTGTGGGATGAACCAAACGTAATGTTACGGTGCCCAAATTAAGTTTGCACTAGAATGTCGAATTTTTGTGTTACCATGGAAACGAAACTTTTTGGACAAAATGCCTGTTTTTTGTTTGGCTTTACTTTCAAGCCGAAGTAAAGCGAGGTATTTTCTCGTAAGAGCGAACGCTGTCATCTTTGTTCATATTTCGTCGCAGACTGGTCAGAATAAGAACTTTCTCAGTGATTTCCCGATTTTTGTCTGTGAATAAAGGTACAGTGCTATTATAACGCTTAACATTTTTTTCCTTTTCAATAAAGGGCATTTATGCCTTTTTCTAAACTGTGACTTTTTTTTGATTTTTTAGGTCAACAAAATCCGTTCCCAGCTTATAATCATATTCAGTGAGCAGGCTAAAATTGGAGAACTCACAATGACCACATTTTCGTAATAAAATTACTCATTGTGACCTACAGAATATTAAGTAAGAAGGCATAACATGATTATTAGCAAAGACAGTAACCCTGTGCTACCGCAAAAAAGCCAATGATGTATATGTTTCCATTTAACATAATCATTTTCAAATAGCAAATAAACCTTAACAGAACTATTCAGCGAATTTCATGTGTACACTTCATTTTAAATGGGCTAAGATAAATCATAAAAGCATTTTCTGCACAAAATCTACTGCAAACACAAATCTAAGGATAAGTTGAAGTGTAGGCAAAAGTTTGCTCGCATTTTAAAAATTATTTGAGTACTACAAAATGGATTTGCTGAATCTAATGCATTTGTCGTGAGACCACATTGCTCTGAAAAAAGTGTTGTATTTCGTTTCATTTTTTTTAAATTTCTTTTCAATGGCTAATTCAAAGTCCGATGTTATTCTTCTGGTTATGCTATGACTTTCGCTTAAAAATGCACTCACTTAAAAATGTAACTGCAAAAATATAACTCAATGTGGACAATAGCTCAATTATGTTTAATTTTTTTACATGTCCAACTTATTAGTTAGAAAAAGGAAAACAAAAAAAAATAAAAACCAAATAACTGAACTGAGAATTTAAACCCAACTTAAGGCTACAACGAAACCAATTTCAAAACAATAAAGATATAAATATAAAACGGAGTAGAAAAAAAAAAAAATGAAAGAAAAAAAAATCTCAACAAAAACCTAACTGAAAATATCGAAACTATATTCTGATCATATGTAATGTGAAAGTAGGGGCTTACGGTTAGAACACACTTACCTGGTCTATGCTAGGTGAACGGGCGTGTTCATCTTTGTTATTATCACCACGTTTTGGGCTCTTAGGCACCCGAGAATATGGGTCCTGGGCTCCATATAAATCGGGACTAGCAACACTAAGGAGACAGACTTTTTGAACGGTATCGACAACAGCTAAACCGTATTCATTGCCATAAGCCATTCTAGAAATACATTAATTTTTCCAATATAAAGCTGTGAAAGCAATTTTATCCCATTTTGTTTTAGAAAACACAATAATAATTAGGTTTTACTATTTTGTTACAACTATAGGTTTTTTCTTTAGTTTTTGTTTTTTTTTTTACTACAAGGGGCGGGAGATTCTAGATATTCGATATGCAAACAATCTATGACCTCAAAACATGAACGATTTTTTGATTTCTTTTGTTGTTGTGTTAAATGCTTTTCTTTGTACTTACAGGCCATAGCTGGAATTTATACAAAGTGATGTTATTTGTCCAGGATGACTGCCCTGCGTCCAGGGGGTTAAACAAATGAGTTGCGCCTGAAAACCTGGGGGTTTTCTTTGCGCTCCTGGTCTTACCCTCAGCATGCCATCGGTCTAAGCAATTTGTGTGGATTGTTAGGTGGGTGGACATTTTTAAATTTGGCGATAGTTACCTTTTTATCATTATCCACGGCATCTGCGGTCTTTGGGGCTTGGCGAGGAACAAATTCACAATCAGGACTGCCTCCATCACCGTCGTCGAAACTTTCATATTTGATTGGTATTTCCAACACCAATATTTCTGAGGTACTTTCTAACTTTCTAAACTTAAATAGTATCACGTGACCACTCGCCCCGGCAATGCACAACCTTCTTGATTCCGCACAAAGCGTTATGATTTGTATACCCAGCGGATCATCGTCCGCATTGTCTATTGATCGGGCTCTCGGACGTTCGAAAATTTTACCAGTTTTCAGTTTGTATAAAATCTGTAATCAAAGGTTGAAATAAGTTAGTTTTCAATGTTTGTTAAATTTAAAGATGGTTCCAAAATCGATTAAAATAACGGCGTAATATTTGTATTTTGGTTTTTGTGCATTAAGTGCAGTCCCTGCTGAGAAAACAGCGAGCTATAGTTCGTCAAAATGTGTGCATAACACCCCGATAACAAGCAGTGAACTGTTTCAGGTGTATGTAAGAAGATACACGGAAAGAAATGAAAATTGCAATTTACGAATTTTTCATGAATTGATACAGAAATTGGTAATTTGACATTGAAAACGGCGGAGAATACCAAATTCTGTTTGTTGTAATTTACGATTAGAAGTATCAATTCGAGATTCTTTTATTTGTAGTGATTTGCGAGATTGTTTGGCGCAATTTACCACTCTAATAGGTCAATTTCTCAAACACCACTTCACAATCTCAAATTGCGAAAAATATTTGGTAATTTACCAAAACTGAATGATGAATCAATAAAATCTTGTAATAATTTAACACATGAAACTGAAAACGTATATTGACGTAGAGAAGTCGTAAATTGCAAAATATTTTTTTGTAATTTCCATGGAATCAACTACCTACCTGATCTGTGGATTTTTTTTATGCACAGTTCATAGTCCATGTACCATTTAAATCCTTTCTTTTTATGGATGCATGTATGTATGAGGTATTGCTTGACAGCTGCAATAATGAAGCCAAATCTTCATTGTGCACATTGCGTTGCGGTGCAGAGACAGGCAGTCGGTATTCAGTCTTTGCTTAAAGCAGTCGGGTTAAAGTTGTTTGAATTTAAATAAAGGGTGATTTTTTAAGAGGTTTAGAACTTTTTTAAAAAAAAAAACACAAAAAATTCGAAAAAATGAATGAAATATTTATTTGAATCGATAGTTTGAACCTTGCAATTTAATGTTTAAAGATAATTTCATGCAAATGTTGACCGCGGCTGCGTCTCAGGTAGCCCATCCGCTGAGTCCAATTTTGGCATACTCTTTCACACATATCGGCCGGTATCTCACGAATGAATGCATGGATGTTGGCTTCCAGTGCGTCAATCGAAGCGGGCTTGTCCCTATACACATTAGCCTTGGCATACCCCCACAAAAAATAATCTAATGGTGTCAAATCGCACGATCTAGGCGGCCAATTGACCGGCCCGAAACGTGAAATTAACTGTTCACCAAACTCGCCTCGCAATTGCGCCATTGTTTCGCGTGCTGTGTGGCATGTGGCACCGTCTTGTTGAAACCACATATCATGCAAGTCAAGAACTTCCATTTCGGGCAAAAAAAAGTTTGTTATCATCGCTCGGTAGCGTTCACCATTGACAGTAACGCTGCGATTCGCATCATCTTTGAAGAAATATGGCCCAATAATGCCGCCGGCCCATAAACCGCACCAAACAGTGGCTTTTTCGGGATGCATTGGTAGCTGTTGCAATGCTTCTGGCTGATCTTCACTCCAAATGCGGCAATTTTGCTTATTTACGTACCCATTCAACCAAAAATGAGCCTCATCGCTGAACACAATTTTTCGATAAAAAAGCGGATCCTCGGCCAGCTTTCCAAGAGCCCATTCACCAAAAATTCGGCGTTGTGGTAGGTCGGCTGGCTTTAGTTCTTGCACCAGCTGTATCTTAAAAGGCTTTACGCCCAAATCCTTCCGCAAAATTTTCCACGTAGTGCTGTAACAAAGGCCTAACTGCTGGGAACGGCGCCGAATCGACATTTCGCGGTCTTCTGTCACACTAGCTGATACGGCCGCAATATTTTCTTCACTACGCACAGTACGTAAACGTGTTGGTGGTTTAATGTCCAACAAAGTAAATTTGGTGCGAAATTTGGTCACAATCTTCCGAATAGACTGCTCAGAAGGTCGAGAATGCCGATCATAAAATGGAAGCAGCGCGCGATGAACATTTCGAACCGAGCACGAATTTTGATAGTAAAATTCAATAATTTGCAAGCGTTGTTCATTTGTAAGACGATCCATGGTTAAATTGCAAACCAAACTGAAGCTGTTTGACAGTGACACAAGGTACTAAACACACGTCAGCTTTCAAAACCAGTGTTGCCAAAACCAAACCAGCTTAAAAATCACCCTTTATAACTAATTCGTATGGATAGTGAGTGTCCTACTAATTATAAAGCATTCTGGAATACATTTTGTAAGTACATATTGAATTCCAAAAACCCTGAAGTACCTATGCATATAAATCTGTATATTTTTCAGAAGTTACATCTTGCTATTAGAAAAGAAGTATCAATTGGAATGTATTCCAAAATATGTAATCGAAAAGAATTGTAAAAGTTCGTATTAATGTCAAGTTCATCAACTATGAATTCTGATTTGTAAATTACTAGATATAAGTTGTAAATTGATAATAAATTATTCTAATTTCACGATAAAACATTTCAATTTAATACGGTGATACCTCAAATCACTACTCAAGAAACGTAAATTGCAAAATATGAATTGCAAATTGATAAAAAAAAGTTTCAATTTACGACTAAGAATTTGTAAACTGCAACTACTCAAGTAGGAAATCTACTCCTGTTAGTTCGCAAATCAACACTATTGAGTTGTAATTCAAGACTAAATGGTTGTAATTTGCTAAGGGAGGAAATCGTAATTTACAACAGAAAAGTGGTAATTTACGAATTGTTTTTGCAATTTACAATCCATGTAATATCAAATTGATAACTATTTGTGTCAAATTGCGATCGGTTATGGCAATATTTATTTCTCGTCTGATCGCATTATTGATAACGAAAAGTGTTGATTCCCGACTTTCGAGGGTCAATATCTTCACTTCGCGCAATTTCTAGAATTGCGAATAAAAAGACGTGAATTAGTAAATCCTTAGCTAAGCTCTAAAACTAGACAAACTTTTCGTAATTCTGCGCTTATTTTTCTTGATTTGATCTTCAAAGGTGCTCTGAATTGAGCTCAAAAGCCTGTTTATAGATATATTTTCGAAAATGATCAGAAAGACTGTCTTAATGAGATTTGAAACTTGAATCGCCAATAACTATAGTTCAACTACCAAATCTAAAATGAAGTCCAAAGGAACCTTCCACTTGTGGCCCTATTTGTTCATTAGTCGCGATCGGTAAAACCATTGAGTGGATAACTTTCAAAAGGCTTCAATCATCAATTGAAGAGGGAGAAGAAGTGTGAAACGCTTTTTGTAAGTCAAGGTCTGATGTGGAAGCAATCAGCGCGGTATGTGCTAACCAGACCCCGAGCCGCTATAGAAGTAAGACAGTTGAAAAATGAAATGGCATGAAATATGACTCCGCGTTGGATGTGAAAAACGCATTTAATTCAGTGATTAATTTAATTGGGAACGTATTATGAATTGTTTCTATCGGATTGAAATACCAGACAATCTTCGTAAAATTTTAATAGAAAAGTTCATTTACACTGCGACTATATGAAGATTGTTAACCAGACCAGCCAGACAGCGTGTTGTTGAAAGCAGTTCTTATAACGAGTAAGAAAGTTCGGGAAACGGTTACGTTTAGCGTAGTAGGCCACGAAGGAGTATCCCAACCAAATATTTAACATTTTGGACTAACAATTGACGCGTCTGAGCTTCAAAATCTAAGAATATGCATCCAAAACTGTCAGTAGATTTTCAAGGCTGATGACGGTGAGTAACATCGGAAGCAGAACGAGAGACTTTTTCTTGCAGGAGCTGCCAATTCCGTACTCGTAGTTGATAAGTACGAGTATAAAGTCAAGTGCCGTGAGGTGAGTCGAATCCATCCACCGCACAGCGATGTTCGGGAGAAATGTTTGAGTTGAGCCATTCTCCGAACAAGCTTGATTGTTGCAATTTGTCACTTTTTTTAATTGGAAAATGCGCTTCGCAAATTTTTCAAATCGTGTCACAAATTTTCATCTAAAAACCTTTAAATGTAACGCAGTTGCATATCACAAAACTATTAAAGTCTTTAGTGAGCCAATGATTGTTGAATATCGTTCGAAAATTTTAAATTTTCAGAAAAGCTTTAGAGATAGCCCTTTTTCTCATTAGCCCTTTTCAGAATTCTGCAGCGGCCGCCCTGCTCCGAACCAGGGCTGACGTTTCACGATTTCGTTGGGGAGCATAATAAAACTTTGTTGGGGAGTACCGTGGGGTACACAACAAAATTTAAGAAATTTGTTTATAACTAAGTGTTTTTCAATTTAGAGCCTGAATCGGCCACTTTGTTTTGGTAGCGTCATTCATTCACTGATGCCAATTCAATAAACTACACAATTTAGCAGCACGTCCTATAAAGCTTTAGTATCAAAATGAGTGTTCGTCAGTGAAAATTTCATGCTTTGCGGTAGACGTTGTGGCCCTTCAAAGTCAACTCTTCAACGTTTGATGTCCAAATTTGAAAATAACGAGTAGGTAAACAACCAGCTAACAACTGGACTACTCGGATCCGTGCCATGAGAAGCCGGGCGGACATTTGAATTTTACATTGCTTGCATACTGGCATACACGGGCCTTTCAAACAGAAAAAAAAATTCTGTGGTACCTTTTTTTTTTTTTTTTAAATCGATCCGTCCTTATTGGAAAGTCCTTTAAGTAATGACAGAACAAAATAATCTTTAAGGACCCGCAGAAGTTCGTTCGATGCGAATATAACGAAAACAAATTTTAATGGAACATCCAGAATCTAAAATTTGTTTTGCAATTTACTAAGTGCTAGAGAAATGTTAAAGCAAGTGAAAGTAAATAAATCCGAAATTACAAAAAGGAGTACAATTTGCTCCGCACCACTGCAAACAAGTTTGAGCCACATTAGTTGAATGAAAACGAGGAGGGCGAGTTCGTTGTGTGTCTTAAAAAAATAAATGCAAAGTGTACGGGTGCTTGGTGAATCGGAATTATTTTGTGACGTCGTTCAGTAGTAAATTCTCATTTGTTGGGCCCAGGACCCTATTTCACCAACCATTTTTCACTTTGCATTTTGCAATTTTTCACTTTAAGAAATTATTCCTTTGCAAAGTTAAAAATATTCCCTCTTTGCAAAATTCGTTTCACCAGACACAAATTTTCAAAGTGCAAAGCATGTTTTTGCAAATTGCAAAGTTTTGTCAATTTGCGAAGAATTCGTCCATTTCGTTTCACCAAACAAATTTGATTTGCACTTTACATTTAAAATCGTGAAAAGTTTGTCAATAATATGCAAAGAAAAAAAATCATTTGCAGTTGAGCTTTTGTTGTGAACAGTTGGTGATATAATTAAAAAAATATATAATGAACCGTTTCGAAGCACTCTTTGAAGACGAAGAGGATACAAATAATGTACAAAGGGTTGTAAAATTAAGGACAAATTTTGAAATTGCAGATTATTTTTCAACACTGAAAAGCTTTCGTTTAACGTAGACAAGTATTGAACGTGTTTTGTCAACAATTGGACATAGGCTAAGGTTTGACAGCGAACGAAATAATTGCTTAAGTCCCTTGCAACAGATTCTATGCAGACTATCATGGAGTCTCTGCTATGCACGGAAAAAATAAAGCTACAGTCTGCAGAGTAGTGCAACGAGTTTCGGACGCAATAATCGAGGAATTGCTTGCAACTACCTTTTGCTGGCCACAAAATACTTCGGAAATAGCTACCCAATTTTTTGCTCAAGGTGGATTCCCTTGTGTAGCTGGATGCGTTGACGGTTTTTTGTTTAGTTATTTATAGTAAATAACAGTAAGTACATAGTTCAAATGAAGGAGTGAAACGTTAAGTAGGCCGATGCCAAAAAAAGTACATGACCTGGTGAAGATAAGTACCTTTGCAAAAAAGTCTGAAAAAGTGCACTTTTACTTTTCAGGAATTATATTTTTTGCAAAATTGCAAAGTGAAAAGTGGTTGGTGAACATTCGCCCTGATCAGGTTTTTTTTTTCTAAACATTTTTTTAAAAAAAATTATGTTGAAGCTTTTAGACAAATGTGAGCCATTTCTCTTTGGCTCGGGGCATTCCGAATAAAATGAAATTGTTGAGCCAAATTACCCAATTGATTACTTTAGCAAAACGCTGACCGACTTACCGAGGTAGGAGTCGCTCGTGCGTTTCCAACAGTTTCAAAAGATGGTAAACTCGTTGAATCTTCGATAATAAGCAACCGAGTCCAAAACGATCGGGTAGATACCCATCAAATAAAATACGGAAAGACTTGCAGTCGCAGTATGGCGACAACACGAAAGGAACGAATTGTCAATGCGAAAATAGACGCAACGAACGCATCTTAAAGCCAACATTTAACTAAAAACGGACGGAGAGCATCTATTTAAAAGCTGAAGCTGATGCCAAATTGTCCACGTTACGTGTTTTTTCATTGACCAAGATGCAAGACAAAGAGAAACGCCCTACGGGACCAATTCTGCCCCTATTTTCGTAAAGGCCCTAACTAGATTTTCACTCTTTCGAGGAAAATGTTAACTTTTTAAATATTTGATGCATACCTTTTGTACTTAGGGCTTCTAGAAATTGGGATTTCCTATCGAATTTGAAGATTGCTAGCTGGCAAGATCAATAGTCGTCAGGCAGGTGGTGCCTCCAATGAAAGGTTTACGCATTTCTAAAGAATGCCAAAGAGGAGTTTAACAATTTTTGCAAGACTTCACTCTGTTAAATGACCATCGGAAAATTAATTGTTTTAGGTATGCAAAAAGAAAATCCTATCACAGCAAATTAAGGACAATTTACAGTAAATATAACTTGTGGACCGGGAAACATATATCCCACCTTTGAATGACACTACAGCGGTGACATTTGCATGTAAGCATTGAGGTGTACACAGGTGTTTCAGCTTCAAAAGTTATAGTTGACTTTAAGGTTTATGCTGGAACTCCTTTTATTTTGCTCCGACTTTGCGTGCGAGAAGAGTCTAATTTTAGTTATTGGTAGGGCTCAATCGCTCTAACAAAATACGAAACTTTCTCTGAGGGTAGTTTTGGCAATAGAAGTTCGACTTCGAAGCTCAGCGAAGTGGAAGTGTTTCTACTTAAAGGGCCCTTTTATCCGAGTAGAGCCCTTTATAAAAATGCTGAACATATACTTCATTTGTATTACTCCAAGACACCGGGTCAATTCCAATACCTTTATTGTGATGCCAAATATGGAGTACTGTCAACTGTTATGTTACTTGGAAGACATAAATGCGGCTATGAAGGAAAATCTAGTTCTTCATTTAATTATTTGCACTCTTTTTTGTTCATGCAACCAGATTTTGGTACTCACTCCCGATCACAACTAGGCAGGGCCGGACCAACCATAATGTGCAAGATGTGCAAATGCACAGGGCGCCAACTTCTGGGGGCGCATTGCTAGGAAAGAAAAATTAATTTTATCTTGCACGAACAAATCTCCAAATATTCCACCATGTAGGAATATTTCCTGCACATCCACTAACATTTTACAAGAAAATCTGGTTCAAAGATCTCAAAACAAAAAATACCGCAATTAAAAAACGCATTGAAAGTCTACCTTCTGGGTGATGTGGAAAAGACTTATGCATGTGTGCAAATATGGAAAAATGGAGCTTTCTGTAAATCTTGCACAGGGCGCTAGTTTGACTGAAACCGGCACTGCAACTAGGCAAATTATTAACACCAGTAACAACTACTTTCAATGAAAAGAATTTCTTTCTCCTTTCTTACAGCTCTTTCTTTCCCACTCTTTCTACTTTTCACTCCCCCACTCTTAGGTATATTTCTTTAGTTTCATGTAAGTTTTATTTAAGTTTTTGTTTATTCTCCCAAAAAACATGGACTATAAGAGACTATGTTCTTACTTGTACTTTCCTTCATAAATAAATTGAAATTGAAATTGAAATTGAAGAATTGAACCAACGAATTTTTGAGAATCAATCATCAAGGCACACGCAGTTGAAAGAAATTACAAATTTGTGTGAACTACGATGTTTTGTTAATGATTTGTGTTTTTCGAAATTTGACAAGGATTGGAGATTTTTTCTTACAAACAATAAACAAATGCAAACATGCTTAGACAAACCTGTAGTGAGCCAGCTCCAGCATCCCAAAATTTTACAGTACCATCCTGATGGCCGGTTATCACTATTTCCGAGTAACTACAAGACGCCGGTGACCATTCTCCTCCTGATACAGGCCATTCACGATCCGAAAATCCCGTTCTTCTATTTGCGGTACTTCGACCAACCTGTGAACACATCAAATTACAACCACCACATTTTTCTACTGGCAATTACTTACGGAATAGAAAGCCGGAACTAAGTCTGATGGACAGTCAGCTAAATAAGTGCAACATGTAACAGGTGATTCATGTAAGTCCATAGGATAAGGCGATTCGAAACATGGAAAACCGGGTGTTAGTAAATCTATTAAAACTAAGTCGTGTTGCAGCAGTACTGCTATGGCATATGGTTCCTGCATTTCTGAAACGATAAACCATGCATTCGTGATTAGTTGGCATCAAATTAAAGGCGGCTTTTATCGATCTTACCACTCGTCCAAGGACTTTCACAGAGGGTAACAAAATCTACAACGGGATGCTCCATTTCCAAAACAGTGGTCGATTTGCCTTGCATTACAGTTATACAGGGCGATTTGCCACCCTTCTCCATTGACAATCCGCCCGAAAATATCGTGTACGTCTCACTGGAATGAAATTAAAATCAATAGGGGTGGTTTTTGTAAGCGTGACCTACATAATTTTTGCTGATGTTGCGTTGGCCTTGGCAGTTGAACACACGGATGCGGTGTGTCTATATGAAACTAGAAAGCGGGGCTGTATGCAATCTTCGAAGTTGGCGAAAAATATTGTTTATAATGATTGTTCGCTTTAGCAAATTGATTTATACTGTGCACATTACAATAAAGTACTGTTATCGGCGGTAATACTTTAAGCGGGATTATCTACAATTGTCAAGTCGTTTTTCTTATGTGCACTTTTTTGGGATTCTAAATTGACTTTTGAAGGTATTTTCACGTTCATTTCGAAACCTTCCTTAAGCTGCACTCAGGGAAACCAACTACCGCACTGGCAATTTCTGAGATCTGAGAAATATGTGGACCTCCAGCGGCGTTGCCAGACGGTCAAAATATTTCCCCTAGATTTGGCAATTTTTTTTCAAAAAAAAAAACACCCAACTTTTTGTTATTGTTTTTTCAACATGTTTAACGCTGCATTTACAACATCACACATTCCTACCACGGAAGATTAGAGGGATACCCAATACTAAATAAAAAGTGTGACAGAAATGGACAGCATTACCTAACGCACGTGACACTTATTTTGGTCGGCCATCTTGTTTACGTGGTAGAAATTATGGAAAAGTTCAGAATGATGATAGTTTTATAGTGATGGCTTACGAAATTGCGCTTTCCTATAAAACAAAATGGCTTCCAGAAGTGATGAACGGACAATTATTTATTTTTTTTATTTTTATTATTTGATTGATGAATTTTGTTGGTTTAATTTATGTCGTTTTCCATTGGGCCAAAAGGCGTCCGGGAATCGAAAAAATCACTTCTGAAACCGTTCCATTGGCACCGAAAATACTCTTCTAATGATTCTGAGAAGAGAATTTCGCTTCTCGATTTGAAATCAGAATCCACTCAAGAGGCACTCACACAAGTGCAATTTATGTATTTTTTACAAGTCAGCTGACAGCAGCCGTAGATTATTTTTTGGCATTTCACCAATTCTTTTGTGGATTCGTTCAGAAGCTGTTTTGTTGTTCCATTGGATTTCAGAATGATGGGATTCCCGAGTGAAACCAATGGAAAACGCCATTATTATCATTCTCATTTCACGTGTTTTAAATCAGAAAGAGAAATATTTTCAAGTGATTGCAGAGATGGTGATCGCCGGAACTTGTGTTTATTTCCGTTATTTTTAGGAATTTCAAATTTGAAACGCGAACATTTTCGGTTTTCCGAGTGCAAAAGTGTGTGGCAAATAAATACAGCCGATGAAAATATCAACGCATGTTTGTTTTTGAAACCATTTTGTAGCAATTTAGACAGCAACAACCAGTGTTACCTTCGGGACGCCTTAGAGTCATTTTGACTCATTTTTGAGCGCCTGGACTCCGGGCTCATCTTTTTAAAAATCAGTGAATTCCGACTCTATCTGCAATTCAAAATTGCTTAGCGTATTTAATTGAATTCAAAAGAATTTGTTTTTCCCCGAATTCGAATTAAAATTATATCGCCAGTAAATAGCAGTGTTTCTTAAAAAAAGAAAAGAAAATATTAAGATCCAAATGGGACTCCTTTTTCAGCCGGGACTCTTTTTTTGGACTCTTTCTGAAAATTTTCAGAGGTGACACTGGCCCCGACGCTAATTTTATGAAATTGTTGTTCATAAAATTTACAAATGACATTGGTGGTTAAATCAGGAAAAATATTTTACAACTATTACAAAAAAAGACTATAACTATAAACGGACATTGTCTTTTTTTGAAAGACTTGTTTTGTAAACGAATGATATTCCCTGGAAAATATAGCTTTGGAAGATAGATCGATTATTTAACAGCATTTTAAAGCAACACACACATTTATTTCATCCTCGTCATGCTAAATTTTTGAATCATTTGGTTAGAACAGAACGACGAACGACGAGTCCCTATGGTAAATAATTTTTATTTTTAAGTTACTCGGCGTTTCTTACGTTCGCAAAATGTGGAAGCGGTTACTAAAAGGATTATTAGAACAAAATACGAGTAAAATAGAATTAAAATAAAAACCCCAGATTTCCCCCCGTCGACCAAAAAAAAACTCCTAAATCTGGGGGGAAACCCACAAATTGGCAGCCCTTTTTCTTTTCTTCTCTTGGGTTGATTTAAATTTCTATAAATTTTACGAAAAGGATTAAGTAGAACACTTACTTTTTCTTTTAATTGTGAATGGAACTTACTAGCTCAGTTGGCGGGTCGGGGTGGACGGGGTCTAACTAATGCGCCTCTGGGCCATTTTTATAGGGCCTCTCACACAAGTCGGCTGGAGTCCATTTTTACTTGTGCGCACCTCTGAGCAGTGTTTTTTCTTTCTTTTAAGGTTGGTATTACAGACTCTTCAGATCGGAGAGTTAGTTTCCAATCGTCATCTTGGGCAACTGATAAGAACAAAGTTTTGGAACAATGGCCAATGTCGCTCTTCAGCTTCAAGGGTTCGCTCATTAAGATTCTCCAACCCTTGTAAATGCAAATGGGATATAAAGTCAGCGGAATAATTTTGGGATCACGATAAAGAACAAGACTTGGATGATGAGGGTTCTATTTATATATAGAATGGGTGTGCCTAAATAATTGCCTTCAAAGGCTGAAGGAGCTACAAGTGTAACGTTTCTGTTAGTTTCTGGCAAAGTGAAAATCAGGTGGACTCAGACCCTACAAAGTGAAGTGCTTGGAAAATTTGAGAATCTTCTGGGGTCCTCTAAATAAACTATTGCTACTGGCTCCGATGATGAGTACAAAAAGGGATACTCACAAAATAGCGCAAGGCCAAGCTATCAAAAGAAGAAAACTGAGGCTCTCTCAGAAATGGTGTTTTGTTTACCCTATCTGTCAAATTCATACTCGTTTTGGCTCGCAGGAGAACCTTTGAGCAGTGTAAACATAAACATTACAGCGAGTGACGTTGACAATCAATCGAACGATGGCAACATGTTGTGAATGGGTCGAAACAAAACTTGGTGTGTGTTTCTTGCGGTTTTGCCCTCATTCACCACGAAACCCATTCTCGTCGCTTTCTTGCTTTCTTCCAATATTTGCAAGCGTGCCATTGACAGCTCGCTAGGTTCTGTCATTGATGTCAATGATCAGACAAATTGTGCTATTGAGTTGTGAGCTTTCTCAAGCATGATGTTGAAGCTGTTACATGACAGCGCACCGTCTCATATCTCCTGATATCAAAGGTCTTGGTTAGATAACCAGACGAGTTTAGCAGCGATGCTAAAAAGTAATAAGCTCTACAAAACAGATGATGGGTATCTATCTGAACTCCTTGGGTCGGTCTTCGAAGTTTCGATTGAACTTATGATTCGCAGCCAGTTCCTGATTGGGAAATGTTAAGTTTGGTAAATATCGAGCGTCTAGAACAGACCACATCTGTTCTAAAGGTCGTCTATGAGCCCGGGTCGAAACGCGAAACGCATTTTGGACCACAGCCCACACAGAAAGTTAACATTTGTTGATAATCGTTATTCATTTATTTTTATACGCCATTGGGATTTTCTCCATTTGTGTCCATTTTTCCCGTAGTGTGAATATTTTCTCGATTGTGGAATGCCAAACTTGCTATGTTTCACTGCCACTTGCTGCACTGAGAAATCATTTAGCTTCGGCAGTCATCGAACGCGGATTGTGTATAGAAAAGGGACCCACTGATAGGGACAGTCACATTCAATATTGTCCCATCATCAGCGTTCCCTCCCTTGTCGCTAGCCAGAGTTCTCATTGCGGTAGAAAATTGTACTTAAATGGGTCTGAAGGTAGTACGCAATAATACCTAAAACGTTTCTATGGTATTTTTTAATTAGAATCGGAATTTTGTTTTTTTTTTGTTTATTTTTATTTTACTTGAACGAACATACATTTTTTAATCATTAAAAAAATATCATAACATAAATTATTTCAGTTCAGTTATATATCGAAATTCAAAATTAAATTATAAGTTATATAGGTAGTTCAATATTATATAAAAATAAACGAGGTGTCTGCCCGAGAATTTGAATTGGAACGTGTATCTTGTATTTCAAGGTCCGGCCAGTTTACAGCTGGTTAAATCCGTGGTTATGTTACCATAGATTTAGATTAACCCATGATTTTAAATCTGTGATAACCGATGAGTGATTGTGAGATGAGATTTTTGACGACAAATCGTTCCACTTTTTTAGCTTATTTGTCAATTCATTGATTGACCGAATCTATAGTCAAATTTTGTTGTCTTACGGGTTCGTTTGTTTTTGATAAGTAATTTGTTAAGGTATTTTCTTAATGGATTTTTTTTCAGTAATCGTTTAGTTAGATTAAAAAATTTGTTTAGCACAAGAATGTCATAATCAAATGATACAGGTGTTATTTATAAACTGAAGAATAAATTCTTGTTGGTGTGAGACAATAAGGAATTTTTTTAAAAATAAAACTGAATTATAGCCACAACCAATAAAATTTTACAAATGAATCATCTCAATTTATTTAACGACCAATTTTCTCATTCTTTCAATATTTGCTCCAATGAGTGCGCTTATCTTAATATTTGAGAGCTGCCATCGGCTAGAAATATTGAAAATAATCTTACTTCATCCTTCGCAACTATAATTATGTTGGGGACCATTACTGTTATTCAATACATGCACCGTATTCTGTCAGTTTAAAACGTCTACGAAACTGACGAGACATATTTTAGTAGTTCAGTTCACTACATCTTGAGTTATATATTCGTTTATTGTATTATTTGTATTTTTTCTCCACAATATTGTACAAAGTGCTGCTATACACGCAGCACCGTTAAAAATAGTCCTTACGCAGTCCTTAAAACAACTTGAACAAACGAAATTCCAGAAAATCATCGGTTAAATCTTATTAACCGCGCAAAATCGGCTGGTTATCGATTTCTCTGGTTAACTAACCAACCCACGATTCTCTAGTTAGTATTTTTCTGAACAAACACATTCGATGATTACCAGCTGAAATAACCGACGATTAAAGATAATCAAGATCGAACAAACCGACCGTTAGTCTGTTGTTACAAAAAATTTTGGAAAAATAAGAAATCAGTTATTGAAATGAATTTACAAAAAGTAGTACGCGGTGGATCCAAAGCAGTATCGTACTCAGTTAGCAAAAATGTACTCAAAAACTAAAAAAACACTACAAATGTAGCACGGGAGGGAACGCTGCCCATCATACGAAGGACGAAACGGATTCGAGCCTTAAAACTTTCTTAATATTGAACTGAAGTTTATGACCAACCATGTCCTTTCATTACCCGATGTTTTTTTTTTTGGAAATGTTTCAATAGTTCCGAAGTCCGAATTTCGCTTCGTTAATTTAATTGGATTTAATTTGAAAACACGCTCCCATTTTCGGAGGCTAGTGTAAGACTCGCCCGACTTTTGCTGTTTCAAACCCTTATAATCGATTTTTGGTTGTGGTTTATTTTTCCTGTTACACATGTAGTGGACGGTGTATTTTCCTAAGCACAGAAACCAAATCGGTTCCCCTACCGCATCTAAAACAAGTTTCAATTTATTTCCATCGAATTTTAAATTAGCTCATCTGCCGGTGAAGCTTCTCGAATCTGAGTGAAAGGCCATCTAAAATTCTACCACTTAAAGCAGTCGGTACTTACCCCAGTCGCGTCGTTTTCAAGTCGACCTTATGTATAGGTTTGCATGCCTCAGGTTTTCCGTCCTTGTTTGTTTTTGCTGCATGCAGTGAAGTCAGCGCCACATAAAATATGCAAACAAAAAAGTGTATAAAGTTAATTAATCTCTCGTTTCGATATACTGTGGGCTAATTTTGTTGTTTGCCCCACACGGAGGTTGATTGGAAGTGAGGTATTACCGTGTGGAAATGAGTGTATCTGCGGTTTGGGACACGGCCTCAGCGGCCACGTACACAATGAACCGTCGGTGTGAGATGACACGAAATGCTTTCCTTCATGATGCCAGGCGATCGATCTTAATGGTTCGGGAGATTGCCATCGGATTTCAGCGCTTTTGTTTCTCAAATCCCATTGTACGATAAGACCACTTTCGAAAGCAATTAGCAGCTGTGGAAAGAGAGGGAAATACCTTTTTGAAAGAAGTGCTCAACGCAAATTACCCGTTTTTTTTTTTGTGTTTGTTCATTTTACTTTATTGGCATCCAATGGATTATCAGATAATCCTATCACAGCCCCAGGGTGAGTGGTTCGTATACTGAAAAGAAAGGAGTAAAATTGAATTACAATTTGGTGTTGTGTGCGGAGGGATTTTTTATATCAGGAGAGGTTTAGTTGTCGGTGCTCTGTCAAGTGCATCTCCACACTTGACAGAGCAGGATTAATATACATTCACCTTGTACAGTTAGTAGAATGCTATCCTGTCTAAATAATTTTGGGAACGCAGAGTGCAAAAATATGGAAAGAACTGGGATTTCCAAATTTCTCCCGAAACACAATAGAAACTCATTAAGCTGCCTATTAAAATGTTTCTTGTTTTTTCTTTTCTTAAGTTAAATTATTAATTTATAGGCGGTGAGACGTTTTCTCCTTTTTTAGGGACGCCACTATTCGAACCGGCAGCCGAATAAGAATCACTGTCGCGTAATGATCATTTCATTCGCTAAGATATAAACATTAAAAAAAATAGTTACTGTAAACTACTTAAATAATTAAACAAGAACTTCGTTTTACTTTTCTCAGGTTTTTTATTTCTTAGTCAGTATACAGACTTGAATTTACAAATTGAATACGTATTACTTCTTTCGTTGATCACTCTCAATTAACTTTCTTAATATCGTCCGGCACCAGCGTTAAAAAATAAAGCGAAGTAGAATTGACCCAAAAAGTCATGGTTTAAATCATAGACAAACCATTCTGAGACCCCCAACTCACAATCCTCTTGCCGCTGGCCCCCTCAGGTTTTTTCAAATTCGCCATTTTGTTTTCCTATCGGTGTTATGTCAAAAAAGAATCCGTGTGACATGCAAAAACATACAAAAAAAGCAAAAATAAATGCTGCCAACCTAGGCAACCGTGGGGAAATGTGAAAGAGTTCGAGAATACCACATTTTTTTATTATTGAATGCCATTGGTTAGTTATTATAAATTGTAAAAAAGGCGAATAATTTGATTTGTTTAGTTAGCAAAACTATCTAAAATATATGTTTATATACTAGAAACATAATTATGACAAACATGGTTGTGTATTTTCTGCTTTTGGATATCATTAACTTCGATTTCGTGTGTAAATTTTTCTTAAATAATGAAGAAAATTTGCTCAAAATGTTTTCATTTTCCCTCAACCAATCTACATTGTTAATTTTTCATGAACATTTTAAGCAAATGTGCACTTAACCAAAAAAAAAAATATTATCCACACGTAACGAACAATTTCAAATTAAACGGATAAAATTCTATGAACTCTGCCAGGAACTTTGCCCACAACGGAAGTGTCTCATACCTCCTGGGAGTGTGTTGGTGAGCCGGAATTTTTGAAGTTTCGTGACATTTGTCAATACGATTTTCTATGTAAGAATACTAGCGCACCAAATGTGTACACTCCATAAAAATATAGCTTGTAGGCTAAGTAACGGGAAATCGGCCGGAGTTGGTGGTCTCAGTATATTCTCTGGTTTAAATGATATATATATAAATATATATATAAAACATGGCCAAAACACGTTTTAAGATTTAAAAAAAAATGTTTTATTAAACCAAACGCATCAACTCAAATTAAAACGAAAACAATAATAAACGTTAGAAATTTTTATAAATTTTGTGCTGAAAGTGAAGTTTGATGCAATTTATTCTTTTGAAGTATGAATCTGGGCTTAAATAAATAAAAGAGCGTACGACATTTAAAAAAAAAATGTTTGGAAGTAGATTTAAGGCTTTTATATTAAAATTTAATCCCGGATTAAATAAGGGATTTCTAATGTGAATTAGATATAAAGAATTTAACAATAGTGCGAGGTACCGAGCAGATTTATTTTTTTTTCTAAAATTGAAGTAAACCTAATTCAATTGAAGTAAATGATATCGCTGTCCGGCAACCCCACCACCGTTCGTTAATATTTTTATCGCATTTTTACTCATTTTTAAGTGTTGCCACATTACGTTTATTTAATAATAAAAGAAGAAAAGTTGCATTGGAAATCGCAGAGAAAAATTTGCAATTTATGTTATATTTATTGCTTTGAATGACAGCTGTCGATTTGCAAAATGACATTCTAAACGAGTATTTGCTAAAGTCAAATTACAATTCGGTCAGTATGTTTTAAAGAATATAAGATGTTCGCCTAAGTTGCTTTTTTTTTGTCAATTTGAGTTGCACAAATTATGTCTTAAATCCGTCCGACGGCTGGCAATGCCAAACGCGAATGCGTGAATTGCTTAGTTGTTGGTACGACAGTTCTGGCTTTAAACAAAAAATACTTCTTTTTGAAGTAAGTTAGACGATATTCGGCCTTACCAATAATAAACTTTAGCAAGGACTCCACACCAGTGTTGTCAGGGTTGCCAGAATTTTGTTTGCTTTAAGCGCCCAAACCTTGAAAAAATGTACCCCAAAGTCGTTGCGCAAAAATCGTTGAAAATTTTCCCAATTCCTCAAGTACCCACTACCTTCTGCAACTGCAGAAAGCCTTTGTGGCTTGTGTCAAATCAAAAGACCTGCAAAATAAATCGGTGTGCCTGCAAGTTTAACGACTGTTCGATATCACTTGACTGTAAAAGTGCTGCCAAGTTTTAAAATTGCGGGGTTGTTCAAAATATTTTTTAGTTTTGTGAAGAAATAAAACAAACAAAATTTACACAAAACTTGTTAAACGATATTTAGCCCAAATTTGTGTTGGGCGCTCACTGAAGAAATTTGAAGAATATTGAAACACTGAGTATTGTTAGCACTCTCTCTTCATTTATCCCACAATGCGTGGACATTTTTCTCTTTTTTCCTTTTCACCATACTCAAATTCCCTTTTCAAATCCCACGATACTTTTTTGCGTCAAAATCCAGTTTTTAAATGTTTTTCAAAGTAAAATTTGTATTACACGGAAAGAAAATCAGTATAGAGACCGCAGTTTGCAACAATGGCTATGATTATTTTTTGGTAGGTACTTACAAATGTTTATTAAAGACGATTTACATGAGCTATTTTTTATGGACATTCAGTGTGTGGATAATCATGGTGAAATACAGGTGTTTTGATAGAATTTCACCAAAAATGTATAGTTTGAATGTTTTTCTGTTAGATTTCTGAAATTCCCACGATTTGCTGCTTTTTCCCTTTACGTGGGGTAAGGGAAGGCTTTTCGGACATCAAAATTCCCACTGCTCAACACTTTTCAAAACCCCTTTACCAATAAACAAATATAGTTGCCAGAATATCGCTGGCCAAATGTATGTTGAAAAAGCCACGTTTATCTCGGGAATTAGCTAAATAAATCCTCCCTTAGTGTAATTTTGAAGAGGAGTGTTGCCCAACCATCCAAAATTATGGTATTGAATTTCGTAACAGGAGCGAATTTAAATACCCCGCTCACTGATGCCAGCCCTACAGAATTTTCACCTTGCCTACAGAAATACAGAATTCAAGCTAAAATATATAGAAATCTCAGATTCCAGTAAAAACTAAAAATACCTTAAAAAATACTAACCAAAAAAATGCGTTTCCACCTTAACAAATCTATTACTTTCGCCGTAGTGATGACGTTAGCATGAAAACCCCCCCAGTTGTAGGTTTTTTCTCATTCTTTCTTGCTACATTTGGTCTATGTATGACAGAAGCAATTAATAACCTACATTCTTCCTGACTGATGTTTTATGCCATTCAAAACGTACATTTTAAGCACTTTCAGTATGTTAAAAAACAATGTCTGGATTTCTACAGAATTTCGTCAAGCATAAATACAGAATTCTACAGAATTTTTATCTTTCATCTAAAGACTTTTGAAAACTAGGATTGGCATCACTGTAACTCGCTGTTCGGTCTGAGCGTTTATAACTATGAGTTAATTTAAGTAAGTGCTTTTTAAGTCTATCAAATACAAATTTTTACAAATGTATGCACAAATTTGAAAAGAGAAATAAACCCTTAGCGGTAAACAAATGATGAGAGTGAATTCATATTAAGTTGCGTAACCAAACCAAAAAATAAAATCTTGTTTAACACGTGCTCAGTGTCCGAACATTTTGGGAGAGGGTTTAAAAATTGTTCCGCATGAAATTAAACAAAAACAACAGTAAGTATCCCAAATATTTTTAACTCCTTTAGAAAAAAAAAAGTTCTGATGAAAGGGTCCATAGGTGTTAAAAGGTGTCCTGAATTTGGTCTAGTTTGGAAAAGGCGGGTCCTGGGGTCACAGTTTGGAAGAAAGGTTCAATCGGACTCAAAGGGGTACCAAAGGTAGCCCTGCTAGTGTTTGCTTTTTGATTGGGTTTCCTTTTTAATAGTTTGCAAGCAACGAATGGATACATTTTATACGAGTTTGGGATCTTTCAAAGGCTTTCTTGAGAGTCGTCGCAAAGAGAATAAAATATTCGTTTACATATGTTTAGATGGCTCATATCTGTATACCAAGTTTATCCAACAATTCTCAGTACTTGCAACTAAACCCCTATCAAACTATTTGGAAAAAGAGTTTTTTTGCCGAGAATAAGAATGTCTTATAAAAAATGATTGATGTGAAAAGGTTGACTTCACGGAAATTATACATAAATATAAGAATTGTCAGCATTCAGCAAAATATACGCGAAATAACAAATTTAGGAACTTCTGGAGGAATAACAGAAAGTACATAATGCGAATTCATTGAGGAGAAAACATGACAGCTTTCGTGGAGAAAAATGTCCACGGCTTTACATTTTCCAGCAAGAATTTAAAATTATGTCGTTTTCTAAGTTCTCTGAATTTAATAATTATAAGCTATACAATTCTTAAAACATAAAATTGTATTTATTTTCACTCTTCTATATACTTTTGCAAGCACCTACGAGCAGTGGGCAAATGGAAACTAAAAAAACGGAAGCGCCAGGTTGTTAAAACGTTTTTGGCTTCCTATGTGAGATTTAAAAAAAATATCCACTTGTTAACGATTCGATTGTGATCTTCGAATAAATCAAGGCATCATTATGTTAATACGTGAACTTCAAAAGTTTCCGTACTCTTTTTAAGTATTTATTATTAAATGAGGAGAATGCAACTTATATCATTCGAAAGGTACTGTGCCGTAGATGTGTAAAAACAAAAAATTATGCGTATAAGTCGCCAATAAGGCTGGTAAAATTAAGTTAAGAGTTCTCCATACAACGTGCTTATCAGTTAACTGAAAGCATTTTTGTGACATTCAATTTGTCGCCGAAATGTTACCATAGTAACTCTTTCAAAAAAAGTCATCTAAGATTAGAACCTGTTTTCGATGAAGGAATGCAATTTACGTTCCCCTAAAAGTAGGCAATTGTTTAATTTTAATTCAGGGGCATATAGAGTCATTCACCCCTATCGAAGTATCCGTTTCGGAACAAAACAAATTAAGCATATAAATGCGTTCATTTCACATTAATATAATTCCGCAGCAGTTAGTGTTGGAGATCGTCGGAAAAAGGTGCCGTGTAGCTGTCAAAAGTAAGTTGTATAACTAGGTTCCTTCCACGCAATGCGAGAAGGTGCGGAGAATTTTTCCGAAAGTTGTGTTGAAACGGATATATCGAATGAAATTTCTCCGATTTCGATAGTCCGTCTAAAATGAGTCGAAACTTCCATAGATGTGCATTAGCAATTTGCTTACGTGGATTTTTTCTCTAAGGCGCATTTTCGATCAAATGAAATTGTTAGAGCTTTTCTCCACTTTATCTTTTTTGCCATTGTTTTTGTTGCTGTTTTTTTTTTGTGTTCCTATAAGTATTTTATGTGGGGGTCCCTTTTTGGGCTCAGGTCCCCTTCCATTCCCATTCTTTAAAAAATTAAGCGGCACTGCTGTGTTCCTTTGTTGTTCCTTTGATTTGTTGTTGCAAAACTCTTTTGTGTGTCGCAAGGAGAGTAAAATATCTGATATAAAGGGACCTGCGCCTAAAATTTACAATGAAGTCTGGACGGACTACACATTCTTATAAAATTTATGGTCGATTTTCGACCACAAACGACACTAGTCCTAATAAAAGGCCTTTTTCAGCAAATCAAAGTAAATTTGTTTAATAAAAACTTTTTTCATTAGTTTTACGCAGGAAATCAGAAAAAAGGCCAAGGAAAAACGACGAATTCGGAACAAACTCGCGCTAAAACAAGTAGAGTGTAACCTATTGCAAAAAATTACTTTAAAAAGTTGACAGCGGGATAAAGGGCTCAACGTCCATTTGTAGACCCCTTCCGTTCGTTCCAAAAACAAAAACTTACACAATTCGAATGGCTGTGAGAAGCAAGGCCTAGTAACAGAAGAAGGTACAAACCTTGAGGAAAACAACTCTTTAAAAGTCTCATGAAGTGAATTTGAGTCCCCGAAATGAGAAAAGACGGCAGCACTGTCTGGGCCTAGCTTTTCATCACAGTTCCGGTCTGTGAAATTAATTTGAAGTATTTGTATCCCTTTAGCTGAAATAAGAAGGCAAAACTCTCAGGAATTTTTCTCGCGTAGTACTCCGCCACAGCAACAGAAAATTACGAGAAGCGGGTACTCGTTGCTTGATGGATAACGGTGCTTTCAGTTCCAAGGGGATTAAGCGGCTTGCAGAATAAAAATGCCCCGAAATGTCTCCACAGCAACACAGAATAAAAATAACCATTCAAACACATCATGAAGCGATTCCACTTATCAACAAAAATGTCAGCTTAAATCGGAGACGATGCTCTGCCTCATATCCAGGATCTTTTATTATTGGGCTATCCCCGTTATTCTGAGTCGCAAGTCGAGATGTTTGAGCTTTGCTATTTCCTTCTGGGATAAGAAGATTATTGATTTGCTTGCGCATTCAGCACGTTTGCCTCATATCAATGAAGGATGCTCAGATTTTAATACCGATACTGGCAGTGAATACGAACAAATTTGCATTTGAATTCGTAAAACGATCGGTATATCTGATTTGCATATTAATGGTGATGTCTGCAGATTTAAATGTCGACTGCTCGTTCGACAATGAATGCATTGAATTGCTGGGTATTGTGCTTCTGCCATTTGGAGTAGAGGATGAGGACACTTTGCTCCTTGGTTGCTTATTCATGATGAAACTGAAACCTCAAAAGGGCTCCAGCTCCATGCAATGCCGCCGTTTTATTCATGCTTCTTCACTTCTGACGTTGACTGAAAGGAGTAGGTAGGGTAGGGTCGCCTAATTCCGAACACCCCCAGTAGTCGAGCAATTTTTGTAAAAAGCTACACAGCTGTATATTTTTAAGATTTTCAACTCCTACAAACGCAAAATGCTACATTGTGGTATTACCTTTAATCGTTTTTGCAATGTCAACTGGTACAATATTATTGTTAACGTTTCAAAATTGCAGTTTAAATTGAGTCTTTAGGGAATGCGTTTGAGTGCGGGTTCAGTAGAAAAAAACAACTGTTGCGATTGTCGGAGGAAAGTGCGTTTTTTTGTTTGAAAATTCAGGTAAATGTTTATTTTCAATGCTTGTTTCATTAGTTTATATCTGGTTAATGTCTTTTTAGTAAAGTTTTTATCTGAAAACATAATAATTTTATTATTTTTTGACCGTTCGATCATAGGGAACCAAACTTCTTCGAGTGTCCTGTTCGAACACTAGTGTGTTCAAGACTGAATTAATGTACAAATTTTATTTTTAATTGCTTGTGAATTCTATTTATTTATTTCCTTCTAAGTTGTTTTGTTAATGTTTTTTATGTTTTAAATAAAAACAAAAATATGGATTTTTCTCATTTTCTTAATTGAAAATATACACGAGATCTAGCGTTCGAAGTAAGGAAACTTTATGTTCGGGTTTAGGAAGCTAGTGTTCGACTACTGGGGAATAATGTTTTTTTTTAGTTTTTATTTTTTTATTAAAAAACAATAGCAATTACAGGGAAAAACTTAACTTTATTTTAAAATGTTTGAGTTATGACAGCTCAATAACTTGTCTTGGCATATTAAATTCAACGGCTCTCTCACAGTTAGTGATTATTTTACAATGAACCACTAAATGTTCGACTACTGGAGACATGACCCTACTCGAATAAATTCCAAGAAAATTTCACTGATTATATTTTTCAACCCTAAAGACAGTTGTTTTGATGCGGAGAGGATAATGCGAGTCTGATGGAGAACATTTTTTCAACGACTAAAAGTTGTTTTTATTTTTTTTATTTATTTAATGGTGTGTCGCAACTTATGGCGAGACTATGAGTGAACAGCATTCAGCGTTGACCTTTTAAAGGATATAAAACTAGAGCACTTGCCAAAGGCGATATCGTTTGTATGGTATCCCATACACGAGTTAGAAAATGGCACTTTGCATGCGAATGTTATGGCGAATTAAGCTTTTGGATAGGTAGTTATATGGTGGTGTACGGGCATTAAGACTGGCTGCCTTCACATTCACACTCACACCGACACGGGGCGCGTAAAAGGTACAGCATTTTATTGCGGTGGCGGAATTGGCTGACATGCTTTTTTAAGGTTTATTCAGTTTATGCTTATTTAGAGTGATGAGGGTTATATTCACAATTAAATGAGATAAGTTGTAATTTTTTTGTTATCTTTACCAGATTAGTTTTTCAAACTAGGTTGTATTTACTGCAGTTGTTGTCAAACATTTTTCTATTGTCTGCCATAATTAGTGAGTTCTTGGGAAATATATGACTGAGTAGGTCACTGCACGATTTCCTTATACAGGGTGGGCCGAATACGAGTTTCTTTTTTAAAAATGCAATAAAATGAGCAAAATTAAATTTTTGTCCATGTTTTATTGCTTTTTAAGTAAGAGCAAACATTCCCATTAATTATGAAACACAAAGTCGTTTAGTTTTATAGCCTCGGCTGGCTTCGCAGTAGCGCATTTTGTCACTCTAATTTTCCAAGACCTTGTTTTTGGTTTCGGGCTGTAGCTTAGATGATATTAGCCTTAAGTGCTTGAATCGTTTCCGGATTGTTGGCATAACATCGGTCCTTCACTGTTCCCCACAAAAAAAAGTCCAAAGGGGTCAAATCGCAGCTCCGAGGCGGCCCAGACGGCTGATAACACGATTTAGGAATTTGGTACACAAAAGATCGATTGTGGCATGGCGCGCCATCCTGCATGAGCCAGAGGTTGCCAAGTTCATGTCTCCAATTGTAGTAAAAAAAAGTCGGTTAATATGGCATTGTAACGCCCACCGTTGACCGAAACGTTGTTCCCAGCCTCATTTTCGAAGAAAAATGACCCAATGATGCCACCACTCCACAACCCATACCAAATCACTTTGGAAATAAGTTTTCAATATTTCCCAACGTTGTTCTAGCGTAAAGCAACTCATTTCGTTCCTCGGAGGTATTATACTGACTTTTTGTCAAGATTTCGAGCGGAAAACAGCTGTCAGTGTCGAAATGAGCTATGATTTAAAAGGAAACCACTAGATGGCCCACCCTCTACTTCACACTGATACAACAGAATTGTTTAAAAAATAACTAACTGGTTGGCAATAATAGTTTTTATTTTTAAGGATGACAAGTATTAAAAATCAATCTGGTGTTGAAGTAGTTGACAGAAGTTCCAAAACCATTTTTTCTCTTGATTAAAAGATGCCGGAATTTTTTTCTAGTGGCTTATTTTTCCTCAATTAATCTTTATTTTGCATACGTTATAATATTTTTCACATTCAGTGTTGCCATAAAAATTTGTATGCAAATCTGCAATTATTACACAGAAAAAATACAGATTTCGATCGAAAGATCCTATTTCACAATTTTTTTTGTATTTAACTAACAATAAAAAAAAAAAGAGCTGAATGCGAAAATGACAGCATAAAGTGAAAGAAGCAAATGTTCAAAAACTGTTGAAACTATTTTTTAAAAGAACGAAATACCTATAGGTATTATTGGGAATGCAGACAAAATCTGAAGCGCAGATTTGTGGTAATTTCTAGTTGTTAATATCTTGCAGCTAGGTTGAAAGTCAAATCTGCACGCGGACAAATCTATACGCGGATCAACTCGTTTTTAATATTTTTTCATTGTCAAAAGTACAAACGGAGGTTGCTTCTTAAGTCTCGATAAATGGCAACACCCGTCTGAATATGCCAAATTGGACATTGTCATCGTACAGTTTGACATTTTGAATGGTAATCGTACTCAGAACGTTTTGTCATACAAGTGCTATTTGTTTTGTTTACAGTTACTTGGAACATTCATCTTGGTCAAACAATGTAATTGAATCGTGAACATTTTCCTGCCGCGATTTTCTACGATCAACTTGCTTTGACTTTTATTAATGAAGCCTCATCTCGAGCCCCCGTGTTTCGCTGGTTTCCCAAATTATTCGCACTTCGCTGCAGGATGAATTTCGTGAAAGTCGTCTTAAATCGGTTGTTGTGCCTAAAGCAATCGATGCTGTGCATGAACTGATGTTGCAAGATCGTCATGTGACATATCGTGAGATTGAGGCATGTTTAGGCAATACTTTTAAATTGCATACAAATTTGGCCGTCAAAGAGATTTGTTCGTGTTGGATATCGCGATATTTGACAATAGCTGAAAAAAGGCTCTTATCGATTGGCGCCAAGAAATGTTGAAAAAATTCAATAGCGGTGCGTAAAAAAATGGATGACAGGCAGCGTTGCCAACCAGTTTTGACGAAAAAATACGTAACTTGAGAAAAAAAGATGTATTTTCCAACAAAATAATGACTAAAATAATTTTTTTAGGCAAACTGGAATAATAAATCAAAAATTAAACATAAATATAAAAAAAAAATAACATAATAAAATTTAATTCCAAAAAAAAACTTAAATAATAAATCACAGAAGAAATTCTTAATAGGAACAAAATTCATGACATTTTAGTTTCATAAGTTGGTACAAGGTATTGAACAAAACAAACGTAGTTTTAGCCCATCAGATCGTCTATAAAATTAAAAAATTAAGAAGTCAATATGTTGAATCAAAAAAAATTAAGTTAGAAAAATATTTGAAGTAAAAAAAGATAACTTTTTGAAAAAAAACAAGCCTTAAAGCCTTGGCTAATGAAATAATGCCTAAAAGGCATGAAAAAGCATTGGTTGGCATCACTGATGACAGGTGACGAATCATGGATCTATGCATATGAACAAGAAACTCAACAACAATCGACTTGAGAGAGCCAAATCCCACAAAAGTTGTTCCCGCACGATGCACTTTGAAGCAAATGGTGGGATTTTTTTCAGAATAATTGGACAGGTTGCCGCCGTGCTACAGGAGCAACGTAGAGCACTCAATTCTGAATTTAAAAACTACCATCTGTTTGCACGAAGTGCTTAGAAAAATAAGGGAAACCAATTGCAGGCGACGAATCATTTTCCACTATAATGAAAACTTTCATACATCACCTCAAACAAGTGCATTTTTGAGCATTCAAAATATTGAATTTATGGCTCATCGGCCGTATAAGCGCCCAATGATGTCTTCTTATTCCAAACGATCAAACATAAAAAGCGGCGTCAACGTTTTTCGACGTCTTAAGAAGTGGTGGATGCGTTCAAATGCCATGCTTTGGAGGTACCTCCTTCCGAGTTGAAAAAGTGCTTCAAAAACACATTTAAAAGTGTATTGAAGAATACTTTGAAAAACAATTAGCTAAGCCACTTCTAAATATATAAAAGAGAGTGACTTTAGTTACTTCGCGTATAACTCAAGAACGCCTTGACCGATTTCGATGATTCGCACCAATTCGGACTGGTCGCCGGCCAAACAAGAAGAATACTCAAGAAAATTATGAAGAAAATTAATTTTCATTCAAAGTCAAAGGCAAAAACATTGAGTAAGAAAAAAATTAAAAACTTTTCGCGAAGTGAATTAAATTGTCGCAGAAACTGATGAAATTACATAAATTCAAACAATTTTTGTTTGGAGATCAGTATATTGAAAATTAAAGCACGGATGGTGCAAATAACCTTAACTTCCTAGGCCTAATACAGTCCAACACGGATGTAAGAAACATATAAAAAACAACGAGATTTGTTTCTTATATCCGAGTTGTTCCAATATGAAAACGACGTTTATAAGAAACAAAAATTCATTTATAAAAACAACCGATATAAAATATGAACGAACAAAAGCAGAAGTCAACACGAAGAGAAGAGAGTATGTAGGACGATTTGGCGCGCTTTTTCTACTGACAGTAGCACAGCTGTCAGTGTCAAATATGAAGAAGAAAAAACCAAGTGACAGCTAAAAAACTTGTAGGAAAACAAAACAGAATCTATATGGCTGTAGCATGATTTAAAAAAGTAAAAAAAACAGAATAAAAACATTTTAGAATTGAAAACTGATGTTTATCACATGTATTAGGAAAAAGAAGAGAGGTTAAAGTAGTGGGAATTGTGCGCTTTTTGGCAATATTTGAACAAAACACTACCCTGGCCATTACAAAACGGCTTTGTTATGCTACAAGTTTTTTTGACGTTTGAACCAAAAAGATAGCCCATCTGTCAAAGGATGGGCTTCGCGAAACACTCTATTGAAAGGTGTGTTCCCATCATACCGTAATTCGTTTACATGCATAGTTGAGTTGTTTTTGAATTTAAACTGAAATTCAGCTCAACAAAGGAACAAATTATGTTTCTTATATGTGTAATGATTTCAATACAATAACAAATTGTGTGAATAACGTTTCTTATATCCGAGTGTTTCTTTTAAGCGAGTTTCTTAAATGAAAACTTTTTTATGCGTTTCGTAAAAGCGAGTTGTTCTTATATGAGTGTTTCTTACATCCGTGGTCGACTGTATACCCAAAGTTATTGACATCGAACTGCCTACAGAGGACAAACTGGTTATTATTAGTGAGATTTAAGATGGATAGCAAGTATCCACCATTAGAGTAATGTAATGTCGGAAAGTCTAATTTTACCGTTTATAGCAAATTCGCTCTCACGTGCGAAACAAGCTCAAGTCCCATTCGGAAGACACTTTTACCTCTTCGTCGTTAGGGGAAGTTCCAAACTGTACAATACAATAAAACCACATTTCTGAAATGCCACTAGCACCCCTTTAACTGGTGAACGTTATTTCGGAAAAAAAAACTCCGCCCGTAACTACTTACATGCGGTTTCGTTGGATTAACGTTTATGAAAGCGAAAACCCCCTTGTGGCTTGTCACGTCCATGAACTATATCTCATCAATACGTATATCAATTACGTAGGCTTTCCTTTGTCCGTCGACTGAGAGGCGAAACTCAAATGAGTATTGATGAAAGATATTTGCCACCCCCTTGATGTGTGTTTTGGATAAGGTTTATAGAGCTTATACCTACAGACAAAGTGAGGGAAGGTTTATAAATTCACTTTGTTCCCGGAAAATTGAATTTCGCTTTGGACAGGAAGATTAATACCTTTGATGGATTAAAGTCATGAAAAAAACTGTTTGGGATAAAAAATATCATAATTGGAAACCGTTCATCATATTTGAAGGATTTTTTCGACATCTTTGTTGTGGGATGCGATCTGTAGGAATATAAATATAACCGATGTGGGATTGAATTTGTTTCGCAATTGATATCGTTAAGAATTCCTATATCTAGATTACAACCTTTTCAAATTAAAGAATGATGTAATATTAGAAGAGGAGTCCACAAAATGGTCGAATATCTCTTACCACCAAGGTAGGTATACGGTGTCGATAGTGGAATTACTATAACATTGGACATATGGAAAAGCTATAGTAGAGGTGTGAACCAACTCATTCTTTTAACTGAAAAATTAAAGCTGTTTTAAAAATCATTGAATAAGTAAAATCTCTGAAAAAAAAAATAGTTCGCATTGGCTATGATGCTCCCATTTCAACTTGTTGCTTAAGTGTTCCTCTTTAACTTATAATTTTATCCGACGTTGAATTTAAAACTGTTAAACTCAAAGAAGTTTATTAGAATATGTCTGCTTTAATGTCCCGAGGCCTACATCCTAAGCGGCTGAACGGATTTCGTTCAAATTCCGGATTTAAAGTTTTGGGGCTCACAGTTAGCGGCCGTTTTTTTTTCTTGCATGGTAACCTCTATATTAATGGTACTTCCCATACAAAATGTTCATACCAGTTTGATTTGTTCGAAAACGGCTCTAACGATTTCAACAAAAATTGATATTTAAGCTTAAGTGGGTGAGGTAAACATAACTGCATACTCAGTTTTCCGCTTAAAAATCGAGTAACAGTACTTTTGAAATTTGGACATATGTATCTCGAAAACGGTCCATACGATTGTAACAAAAATTAATTTCTAAGGTAATATGGTCATTTCTAACTTAATGGAAAACTCAGTTTTTCTCTGTATTATCATAAAATGGATTTTTGAAAAAAGTCATTTTTGAAAAATATAGTTTTCCCTAGTTTACCTCAAAACGGCATGATTTTGACCAAAATGCAAAGTTAGAGTAAAATTGATGTTTTCAAAATTATTGCGTCCTTAATTTTCAATTCGAATCAATGCTCACTTTAAAAAGTGTAAAAACCCTAAAAACCAAGTAATGGTTACATCCCGAAAAAAAGATTTGCTCAAATGACTTTGAATTTCAGTCAGACTCGCACTTAACGAGAAAGTTTTGTGCGACCCAGTCGTGCACTGCTGACGGCATTTGCCAATGTACGTTATTGTGAAAAATGTAAAATTAAATTTAATATAGAAAATAAAATGTCAATTTAATAGAATACAAATTATTTCAAATGTCCACCGCGGATTCTCACAGTGGCACGGATTCGAGTGGTCCAATTTTCAGTGATTCTGTCGCATAGATCCCCGACTCTAAGAGCTGTACAGCGTCATCGACCTGGGGGTTAATTCTCGTTCTGTGAAAAAGTGAATCGAAAATGTTTTTACCCTTTCACCGCAATTTCGATTCTCGTTCTACGAAAATGTGAATATGAATAATTTTTTCTCACGTACTCATTTTCAAATTAATGTGAGATTATTGTGAGAGATTGGAAATTGGGAATCTGATGTCGTACAAAAAAGTATGCGATATTAAATTCACCACGATATTTTCACTTATTGAACGAGAATCGCCTTTTAGTACTGAGTTAATCGAAAAAATGAAAGCAGTGTATGAAAGCGAAAGTGAAAACGATTTATTCGATTTACTCTTTCACAGAACCAGAATTGACCGCCTGGTCAGAAAAGTACGCATCAGTCGGCTTGATTGAATAAATGAAATGAAAAATTAAACGAAAAGATGGCTGGGATCATTGACTTATTATATATGGACTGCTAGTAGACAACTTCGCGTTGGTTCCAACATAAGCGCTAGCTCTCGTGGTTCGGAGCGGAATAAACTGGAAACTCACATCTGACGTTTGCATTTCGTTGCAGATAGTTTTGCATAAGACTGTGGTATTGCGATTAATTGAATAAAGATTTAAAATTAAAAAATTAAGTGTTGTATAACTGGCTGCAATTTGCAATATGATTCAAGTTTCTCTGAAAAGGGACAGATCTGTTTCCATAGATAAGATTTTCAATCAAAATGCATGAGGCAGAAAACTCATTTTGTTTTATTTGGATTGCGTAAAAGAAATGGTTTTAACAAGGATTGGCTTGATGCGATACATTGTCTTAATGACCAGTACATTGACAAGAATTTGCTCCAAATATTTCGAAGCAAATTGCTACAAAAAAATTTACTTTGGAATGCAATTGTTTCCCGGTTCAGTGCCGACAATTTTTCCTATTTCTTGTAGAACTTAAAAATCAAATTTTATTAATATAAAATCTAAAGGTTTCCTGAGAAACCCACAAAAGGACACAATCAAAATCTGTAAAACTGTCCAGAAAACTGTGTTTTTGTATGAGTTACAAAATAAATTAGGATGCAATAAGATTTATAGCCTGATAATTATAAGTACTTTAAGAAATATAGATGTAAGCAATTTATATGATGAATTAAATTCTCAGGTACTTGAATGTGATATTCTTGACAATCATAAGTATTTATTGATCAGAAATGTGATTGAAATATACGCAAAGGTGTTATTAAATGAAAAACAACATAAAAAACTAATTCGCAATAAATATACGAAAATTGTGCAAATTTTTTTGGTTCCATCTATTATTAATTATTTAAACCAGCACAATTTGGAGATGACATCTAATGTAAACAATGCCGCACCAATTTGAATTTCAACCGTTTCACTTGGCAAATCCACTCACGCCCAATAGGTGGCTCTAGCATTCTATGGAGAAATCCAAGATGGTTGTCATTTTGTTTCACTTATTTTTCGCATAGAACCACGAGCGCTAGTTATGTTGGCGTCATTTTCTGGGCAGAGATTGTATGGAAGTGACATTTCACTAGCAGTCCATATACATATAGAGCGAATGGACCAGTGTTGCCAGACGGTCAAAATATTTCCAGCATATAAAACTGAAAAACCCCCAGATTTGGCTATTTTTTCAAAAAAAAAAAACCATCTTTTTGTCATTTTTTTTTTTAACATATTTTATGTACGATTTAAAAGTAGAAATTTGGAATTTGAACCGCGGACATGCAAGTAAGTGTGCGGCAAATAAGTACACAGACCTTAAGCGACTTTGATAAAATTGTTGTTCATAAAATTTACAGATGATGTCGGTGCTTAAGTCCTGAAAATTATGTAGAAACTTTTACAAAAAACTATAACTGCCATTAGCTTTTTTTGAAAGACTTGTTTTTTAAACGAAAATATTAGATATTAGAACAAATAATTTTCACTCGCAAATATGGCTTTGGAGGATCGATCGATTATTTAACAGCATTAAAAACTAACACACATATTTATTTCATCCAATTGTCATGCTCAATTTTGAATCATTTGGTTGTGGACAGAACAGATCAACGAATCTACTCAGCTCAGTTACTCAGCGTTTCTTACGTTCACAGAATGCTTATATAAATTACATTTCTCTGCGGAAGCACATTTTAGGATTACCAAAAAGGATATTATAACGAAATACAAGTTAAATACAATTTTTAGAAAACCCCCTAAACAATTTGTCCCCCCGACGACTAAGAAAACCAGTAAATTTTGGGGAAAAGTCCCAAAATGGCAGCGGCAGTTAGTCAACGAGCGCGGTAATTAGAGACCCCAGCTAAACCCCGGACTGCAGCGCTACCTAAGTAAATCGCTCTACCTTAAAAAAAAAAAAAAAAATTGGGATTAAAAACTCGTTGAACAACAATGGCGGATCTCTGTTACTTCACATCAACCGACTGAAACGAATGCAGTACTTTACAATGAACATCAGCAAAAATCATCTCATTCTTTTCAATTAAGGACTGCCGAGTCACATATTTCATAAAAGTTAATGCGCTCTCTGCACATACAGAGACTATACGAATTAATGTACCTACCTACAATGGCCATCGCCGTAGTAGATTTATCTGAAATGGAAAGAATGCCTGATGCCTGAGTACGATGTGATGATTTGCACTCATTTAACGCAACAATAAATCGAGTTAAAAGCTGGGCAATTAAAATCTCTTTGTGGTATAACAATGCTCCATTATAAAATTCCCCTATTTGTGTAAGAGCGATGCCGGATGAGTGGCTGTGGATGGGGGAAGGGGACAACATCCAATGCCTGCCATGCCAGCAAATTCACATTCCGATTTATCGTTATACCCTTTACAATGCGTCATACACACCAACACGAGAACACGACACAACGATGCGCACGCTGAACGGAATAAGGCATAAGGGGTACACCACTAGTAGTATCTATTGCATTTGGCGGCCGCAAAAAATAGGTCGCCATTATTTGCAAAGTATTAACCCTGAAAAATAAAAATCAATTCCACTTGCACTCGACCTTTGCCAAACGACTTGGGCTCACTGCGAAGAGGTGCTATTAATAACTACTGCTTTCAAAGTCAATAGGTATACAGAGGTATAATCGATGGATTTAAAGTGGCTTAAAGTGTTTGTTCCTTTTATTATTTCCTGGCCTTTTTTTTTTTGAAATGCATTTGTTGCTAATAATCTTTTCGCTCGTGTTGTATTTATTAGAAATACCTACCCGGAGTTATCAAGCAATCTAAAGTCAATTGCTCGTTTACGAGACTCTTAAGCATACATTTTTGTAACGCATTCCCCAAGAACTATTACGCTGTGTCCAGCGTAAGCACGGGCATGCGTTGCGATGCGATTAATGCGGGCAGCTGTCAAAATCAAACAGATGCTAGCTTATGTGGACGTCCAGCGTAAACACTATATGGAGTGTTTGTAATGGCCAGACTAGTGTTTTGTTCAAATATTGCCAAAAAGCAATATTCACGCACAATTTCCATTACTTTAACCTCTCTTCTTTTACCTAACACATGTGGTAAGCATTAGTTTTCAATTCTAAAATGTTTTTATTCAGTTTTTTGGACTTAATTATAAACTTTTTATTAATTTTTTAACAAAATCATGCTACAAAATTCTGTTTTGTTTTCCTACAAGTTTTTTAGCTGTCACTTGTTTTTTTCTTCTTCATATTTGACACTGACGTTGTCGCGAACTACCCTATTGCGGCCAGGCGTGTTTTGCGACGTTTCCGCATCGCACGCATTGTTTGAAAATCAAACTGATTTGATTATTCTCGCATTTATCGTACGGAAACTAATAATGGAGGTTCTGATTTCGGAAGTGCAAAAAAGAAAAAAAGGAAAAGCCTTTCTTCAACAGATATAGGTCTATAAAAGTTTGTTGTACCATGATAACAAATGTCTTATACTACGTTTTTCAAAATATATGGTCAAATGTTTTCGTCGCCCTTCTTGCATACTGGCGAATCTCATCCGCTCGCAATTGTTGGTACAAATGGTAAAACTCGCCATAAAGTACTCTGTTTTTGTATATAACATTCGTTTTTAATTTATTACTCTTCTTTCTTAATATTATTATTTTTACTAAGCTGTTTTGCAACAGTGAAAGCTTACGGGCCGAAAATAAAGTCAAGAAAATTGAATAGGTATATTAAAAAAAGTGGTTTTTAACGCAAGCCGCATGAACGCGATAATATATTATCGTCTTGTAGTTGGACACTTCCGCATTTCCCGCACACAAATGTGGTGCGTACGGACATCGCATCGCACGCAAAAATCGTGCCCGTGCTTACGCTGGATACAGCGTTAGGGTTCTATACACAGTGTTGCCAGCACGGGCTATTAATCACCGATTTGGCTACCTTCAAATATTCAATCACTTAAAATATTGGCGATTTTTTTGCTTCTTAGCATACTTCTATTGCGAACATTTCTACTTTTTACGCAAAAACTAACTATAACTTTCCAAACAGCCAACTCCATTTTTATCACATCCCAAGCTTAGTACGTTGCTCGAGCTAAACTAAATTTTACCTGCTCTCCAACTTTTTTCTCTCCAAACGTTAGCAAAAGTCATACCAAAATTTTGACATAGAGTATGCTGCGGATAAGTGTCACAGAAAACAGCTGTTCTTTAAAAACATACTTCCTTTAACAATTTAATTCACTCCTATTTCAACTATTTCAGATTCTAGGTACTTCTCGTCCATGTATAAAATTAAAAAGCTCATCCTTGCATACTTTTCCGCAACAGAACAACAGAACACAACGATCTGTTACAATTTAGCTTGACCAAAATTACTAGATTTACGCTGCTACCTGAATGTAGAAATGGACACCTCAGTGCACCAAGTCGAGATGATGGTACAGGCGCAGTGATGCCAGATTTCAAGATATATCCTTTTTTTTTCAAGATTCAAAAAGCTCCAAAATATGTACAAGACATTTTACCTCGAAATCATCAAATTTCAAGATTTTTGATATCCACAACTTTTTAAATCTAGCACATTAAAAACGTTTTCTATTAATTCCATTATTATATATAATGTGAGTCAAACAGAGCCCATGCACAATTTCTGTCTCAATAACGTTTTCATGAACTCTAAGGAAACATGAATTTTAACGAATTTGATAAAATAACTGATATAACGTGTTTTTGAAATTTTTATCTTATTACAAAGGATTTTTTGAGCTTAATTGAACCGAAATTCTATGATCTTGAAAAAGGAAAGCAATGCAATTATAAGTCAATTTAATTCAAATATGTTCCAAAATTTCCAAAAGCATTAACATTAATTTATGATTTTTTTTATAGATATTTAGGTGATTTATGTATTAGTAGTAAAGTACTTCTTTTTATATTTTGAAAAAAATCTTGAAAAAAAGATTTTTTGTTTCGGAAAAACAAGATTTTCAGATTTTTTATCTGGCAACACAAAAGGCGAAGGTCTGACGTTTGGTTTAGTTAATTTATTTCCGTCATTAGATTAACAAGCTCAAAAATTCGCGGCTCTCTTCTGTACTGAAAGAACAAAAAAAAATTGGTTTATCAAAGAGAATAAGAAGGCATCAGTCTCGAAGGGCGAACAGCTTGGTTAAAAATTGGGCTTGATCTGAACAGAAACACTGACTAAAAAATCCAGTGCGACCTGTTAACTGCAAAGTTCTAAATAAAAAGCGAAAGAAAACTCCTATGAATAGTAGCGATACTCACGGAAAATGGAAAGTGCGCAGGTATCATCTAGAGATGATGGGAGATGGGATAAAAAACATGACTGCACATATCCTGTGCAAATGCATAGAACCTTCCAGCATAAGCGTATATAACATTCAGAAAAGCTATACCGCTACAGAATAAATCAGCTAACACTTAAACAGATGTTGGAGCTAACACGAGGAATAGAGGCGATCTCTGAATATCCCTAAATTAGATTTTGCAAATGCCTGATTCAGGTTTGTTCGTTTTAGCCACAGGGGAATCGCAAATAAATTTCGTTGGCAATATTATGCTGATCAGCGATGCTAGTCAAATTCCTAAATGGGATACATTCCGGAGAAATCTAATTCCAAAGGGGGTTGTGACTTAAGAAAAGGCTCTTTGAAGGAGATTAATGATTAAAAGAGATGGATAACTTTCAAACGTCTACACCCCCGAAAACCCATTTGTTTACATTGCTGTTTTTGTAATTTTAATCCCTCTCTGTAAATACGTGTTAATTTAAAAAAAGCATGTTGCTAATGGCCGGTTCAATTGATTTTTGTTTCTTAATGAACTTGTTTGGTTTTTGTTAAGGCTTCGATTAAAATAAAAAAAATATAGTGAAATACACATTTCGAAAATGCGAATTCTTGCATTAAAGTTTAATTCATGACTCACACAACCTAGAAAAGAAATGAGCAGATATGCGAGCTTGGAGGCTAGGCAGCCGCCTTTCCACTGGAAAGTTATGTATCTTACCGGAGATTAACTGCGAGATTTAGAAAAATTTCTGTAAATCCCGCATAAATCTCGGGATTTGTCATACAAAAGTTAATCTCATGAAAAATGCGATTACAAACAAATCTCGATTATCAACCAGGTTTGCATGTACAGTCCGGTTTGTGAACACACTTTCCACAGATGTCAAAAATACGAGGCAAACAGAGCTGTATTTGACATTGTGTCATAAAAAAAAATGATGAGACTTCTCCTACCCAATGCAACCATAAAAACTTTAATTTTATTTTGTAGAATTTGTCAATAAAATTTTAAGATTTCTGGAACTCATGTTTTATTACTTATTCACTCGGTAATAAAAAGCGATTCTCGTTCCATAAGTGAAACTATCGTGGTGAGTTTAATATCGCACACTTTTTTGTACGACATCAGATTCTCAATTTTCAATCTCTCACTAAAAACATTCAATTTAAAATGAGTATGTGAAAAAAAATTATTCATATGAAAATTTTTGATGTTTGGTTTCACATTTTCGTAGAACGAGAATCGAAATTGCGATGAAAGGGTGAAAACATTTTTATTTCACTTTTTCACGGAACCAGAAATGACCCCCAGGTTTACATGTACAGTCCGGTTTGTGAACACACTCTCCACTGCTCGAGTTGTCAAAAATACAAAGCAAACAGGGCTGTATTTGACATTGTGTCATAAAAAAACGAATTTATTTCTGAGAGACTTCTCCTAGCCAATGCAACCATCAAAACTTGCATTTTATTTTGTGGAATTAAATTATAAAACTAAACAAAATTTTAAGATTTCTAGAACTCATGTTTTATTACTTTAAACGATGGAATTTTTTTTTTTTTTTCAACTATCACAATTTTGGCTAGTAGTAGATCGAGATAGACGTGTGTATAAGAGCTAGTGGAAATTATTTATTTTTTTCAACTATACGGCGAGTTTAATCGGAGCATTCAGTGGTTCTATTGAACTCTTTCATTTATCGAACTTTTTTGGGGATACCAAGTCGATATTATGGATGGTTTTTGTGGTAAATGCGACAAGGAATTTGGTCGCGGTGATGCGCAAATCGTACCGTGTAGGGGGTTGTGTAAGAGATTGTTTCACCGTACTTGATGTGAAGATCAACTGTCGGAATACGACCTAGGAATTTAAAAAAACAAACGAAGTCTCGGATATTATTGTTTGGAGTGTAAAATAATTTCCGGAAAAAAAGAGGCACGGTTGCCACTTGCAAACAAAATTAGCTACCAAAATTGAAAAAAAAAGTTACCAAACCAAGAAAAAATTTACCAAAAATCTGGAGACGTTTATAAAACACAAAGAGAATACATTTACTGTCCAAAAGCACGACTTTCTAAACTCAAATTATTTTATTTGATTTTTAAAATCGAAATGGCTATTCGCACATAATTTTTTTACTGACTGACGTTTGCCTAGCTTAGGGACACGGCTACGTTTTTGATGTAACGTAATGGTATTTTCATTAAAAATAGTGTTTAAAGAAATAATTTTGGCCTTAAAACGTACAGGATCGTGCTCGAAAATGAAATACTGGATCTTAGAGTCCTTTTAGCGAGCGAATCGAGCCACATTACCTACCCCTATTTGCCGCGGTTTAACTTTGACATTTCGATTGTTTAAAAACAAACATTTTTATAGAACATTTATAAATGAGGTGATATCGAGTTCTTATTTTTGGTGCTCCTGCTCAAAAAGTTACCATAACCAGATAAAAACTACCAAATTACCAAAACTCAAAAAGCAAAACAAAAACTACCAAGTTTGGTAAAAAATTACCAAAGTGGCAACCGTGATTAGAGGCACAACATTCCAAATATGAAAGTCATCGAGGCTCTGAATGCAAACGTGTTGGTTCTGTCTAAGCTAATTACGGAATTGAAGCAAATAATGCAAAATGAACTGTTAAAGAAGAATGAAGGTGAACAAGAAAATAATTTGGAAGAAGGAATGCAATCTTTTTCAAAAACGAGATATCGCCAATTAAAATATTTAAAAATAAAAACAAATGGAGAAATCTGAATGCCGTGCTGGAAGTTGATAGTGAGAGCTTTATGAAGATTATGAGTTTAGAAAAAAATTAGAGTTGGTTGGGTAAGGTGCCCCATAAGAGAATTCTATTACGAGATGTTTTAATTGCCAAGGGTATAATCATAAAGCAGAAAATGTAAAAATACTGTACCATGTACAGAATGCGGAGACTGTCATAAATTTAAAGACTGTAAAAGTGAACTTATAACATGTATTAACTTTACAAAAGCGAATGAAACTTATGGCTTAAAATATAATTGTGATCATGAGCAATTGATAAAGACTGCCCAGTGTTCTTAAAAAAACTTAAATTATTAAGAGAATCCGTTATATACGTGTCAATTCGTTTTATGTTAAGTTCGTTAAAATGGTTGTCAGTCAAACAGAGAATTATAATAAATGTTTTATTGTTAGTTTATAGAATTAAAAATGACCTAATGCCTACGTATTTACTTAAGTATATGTTCATGAGGCGCAACCATATTTATTAAGAACAGGCAATAATTTTAGACTACCGCACTTTTTAAAAGTATTTAGATCACAAAATTCTCTCCAATATAAAGGCTTTAAAATAATCAATGAATTGCCTATTGGGATTCGAAGTGAAACAAATTTAGCATCTTTCAAAAGAAACATTATTAATTATGTAAAACTAAATTATTAACTCTTACAATAATTTTATGTTCTGGTTAAATGGCTTTTTTAAAAAGGCTAAATAAATAAATAACTTACTTTAAAAAAAAGTAGTTGACAACATCTGGTGAAACGTCAAATTAATCTTGTTCTTTTTTGGTGGAAATTTGTTTATGTATTTTTATTTATTTTTAATAGTAGTATTAGAGGTAACCCAAAAATATCAACAGTGTTCAGATGGGATGTCCATATCCACATTCCAGCAGTGATTGTTGGAATTTGCGTCTGCTTTAAATTTGTATAGCCACATTTAGAATTTGCACTGTCACCGTCAAGCTGGACAAATCCCTCCCAAAAATAGCCCAACTCTACTCAAGTCGGTGGCACTCTAAGTCAATAGGTAAACCTTGTCATTCACGAGTCTTTCTAATCACCGACCTAATCTAATAATTTTAAGAATTAAATAAAACTCTCTAACAATGCTACAGCTGAACTAAATTGAGACCGCCTACAGAACTGAAGTACCCTATCAACAATGTGAAATGCAAAAAAAAAAAAAAACAGACAACGCCACAAAGCATTCATCACTATATGAAACAATTTTCACTTCCACTCAACATCTCATTGATTATACAAAAGCATAACCTCAACCTGCAGCCCGCCCTGCCAAAGATTTATTCATAATTAATGGGAATACCTCGTGCGAACACAGCCGGAATTAATTGAAATTCCTGTTAAAATGGTGGGCCGTGAAAATAGCAACGCTGTCCAGATTCTGTTGTCTGGGTCCAAGCCAAGTGCCACTTGGGAGTTGGCCCTTCGAAATCATTTTGTTACTCTCCCCGACTGGGTTTTAATTTACATTTTATTTGGCTGACACATAAAGCGATTTTCGAGTGCTGTCAAAACCTTTCGACAACGACTTGTTCTCGACTGACTGCTGACTGTTCGATGAGAACACTCCACCCGGCGGCAATATGGAATAAGGGTGTCCGTGTGGGTACTCGTCCAATATGAATTTGTTTGTTTACATTCCGACTGTTGACAGTGTGTGCTGTACACCTTTTCCCTGTCTGGTGACAGGTGACCTGAAATAATGTAATCTGGGTATACCTATTCTAAATAGCAATAATAAATTGCTTATTTTTTTTAGTGCTACAAAGGTCATGCTGCCACCCCTGCGTGTACTTTAGCGAAGTTGAACATTTGACCCTTTCAAAGGGAATATTTGTGACCGTGCTTCAACTCATTTGGGGCTCAGTGCGTTGAATAAATTTCAAAAACGGTTATTTATCTCGCTCACATGTGAGGGAAGTGGGATTATTGTGTGGAGCACTTTGCGTTCCTGCGTTATTCTAATTATTGTAGGGAAGGAGAGGAAAATGTTTTTTAGTACTAAAACATTTACCTACAAAAAAGGCCTACCACATGTGTGTACGAGACGTTACGTGCCAGCAATAATAGGATGCCTTGAAAAGGGAATAGATTTTTTTCTGCTGCTGTTGGATATTTGTGTAACCACGCTTCGGAAAGCATATGCGGGGACACGTTTTATATTTTTATGGGTTGGCCAATAAACATCAACAATTACGCGGGGAATAATATTGTATTGGCGAGGTGATGGGATTTAACGAAATAAAAAAAATTCAAAATAAAGGATACGCCGTGACTTTGGGTGGTAAATGTTCAAGCATACATTGAAGTCTGTGGTGATAAAAGTTTATGACTGACAAGCTAATAAAACTTTTTCTAAAGGACCTTTGGAAACTTTCCATAGTCGATTCTGGTGACTCTGTGGGTGTTTAGTAATTTTACCCAGGGAATGACTATTGGAGGTCTGCGATGGGAACGTTGTAAGTTTTAATTCGAAAGTCCGCTACGAAAGTCTACAGTGTCAGAAATTCCACACAGGAAATGCACTAAAACATCATGTTGTCATGAAGTAAGACAACAAATCAGGATGTAAAGTAAATGTGAACTACCACATCCTTGATCGAGTGTTATGTGCGACTGAATTTGTTATTGTTTTGCATGTAAAATCCACAAAATGGGTGACATTTCGACTCCCAGATCTTTGACGTTCGTAACAAGAGCGAGTTCTAACAGCTTTCAAAGCTTTAAAAAGGTTTTAAGGTTTAAATTTTTTGATTATACAGTGGACGTCCATTATAACGAATATCCAATATAGCGAATTTTCGATATAACGAAAGCTCTATAGATTTACATTAGGTCCATTCGCGTACTTTCACGAGCCAAGCACTAAAAATCTGTCAAGCTCGAAATATTGAGCGAAACTCTCTCAGAAAGCTGAAAATATACTCCAAGGTACGTGGATACACTTCGAGCTACTTTGAGCCACTTACATCTTTGAAATCTAATCTATATAACGAATAAATTTATTTATTACCTTTTTGCAACATATGAAACGTTCTAGGAGAACATTCGACCGCCACCGAATTTGCTTTATTTTCAGATATTTTATTTTTGTGTACAATCGATTTTTAAAACGGGTTTTGAATTTGTTTCCTGTCAATGTTGCGCATTTGACATTTTTATCAGTACTTGCCGGTTGAAATTCTCTGAGCTGTTTCGAGCCAAGAGAGGAACTGCTCGTTACTCGCTATTTTGCTAATTTTCTCTTTTTCTGTCATTTTTGATGAGTACGTGTATAGACTTTGTGCGATTACGATCGATTTATATCGATTGCGTTCGATTCAAACCGCGTACGCGAACGAACCTATTAGTATCTCTATATAACGAATGGTGCCCACGATTTGCTAACCGATATAACGAATGTAGAAATAAATTGGATTAAAAACCATGCAAGTATTTAAATGGCAGGACCATCATCTATTCAATTTAACATTAAATAAAAACGATTAAATAAAACATTTTTAATGACTTCTTTTTTGAAAAAAAAAGTATAAAAAATTCGATCGATATAACGAACGCGCTCTATATAATGAATAACATCAAACATTATATCATTCGTTATACTGGACGTCGACTGTAGTTAACCAAGTACAAGTTCATTGCAGTTAATTTGAAATCGGAATAATTTTTGAGCAGTTTTTGTGCATCAATAAATTGATTCATTTAGCAACTAAATATAGGTGGCGCTCCAGTTAGTGGTGAACCTGGGCTTCAATCAACATGCCCCTCCAACTAGCCCAGTCGTTAGCCAGCTGCCTCCAGTTGTGCACTCTAAGTTGGTTGAGGTCGTGTTCTATTTGTGCGCGCCACCTAAGGCGAGGTCTTCCTTGACTGCGTCGTTCTTCTGGGGTGGAGTCGAAGACTCTGCGGGCCGGAGCGTGGTTGTCCACTCGCTCTACATGTCCTAGCCATCTTAGGCGCCCAATGCGCAGTTTTTTCACTAGGTCGATGTCGCTGAACAGCTCGTATAGTTCGTCGTTGAATCTTCTTCTCTAAAACCCATCTTTCGCTCGAAACGACCAAGAATATCCTCATCCTCTTGTAATAAAGTCCATGCCTCAGCGCAGCACAGCAGGACTGGGATGATCAGGGTCTTGTATAGGGTTATCTTGGTGTTTCGGGAGAGGGCCTTACTACTCAATTGCCGTCTTGACCCAAAGAAACGGCGGTTGGCGAGAGTTACCCTTCGTTTAATTTCTGACGAGACGTTGTTGTCAGATCGTATAGCGGAGCCGAGGTTGATAAAGTCCCTGACTATCTCAAAGTTGTAGCTGTCTATTGTGACGTCGATGTTGTGTGTCCCTTTTTGTTGACAGCAGATACTCGGTTTTTGCCTCTTTAACTGCCAATCCCATTTTTGCCGCTTTATCTTCAATACTAGCAAACGCACCAGTGACAGCTCGCTGCGTTCTGCCAATAATGTCCATATCGTTCGCGTATGCTAGCAATTGCATAGACTTGAAATAAATTGTGCCACTGCAGTTGACTTCTGAATTCTTACAATTTTCGTAAATCTGTTTTATGTAAAATACATTTAAGTAAAACAGACAATGTATACCGCTGGGCACCTTTTGTTGAGCCATTTAAATATCAATTATTCCCCACCATTCCTTACCAAGCCTTAAATCAAATTGTATATATAAAAAAGTTCAGTAAAAACAAAAAATAAAATAAAAATGTACTATATCTATATCTACATACAAAAATACTAAGCGATAAAGCCGAATTTTGAAACAACAATTTCTTTTATTTATTTAGTGATTAGATTAGCTTAGATTCGATTTTATTAATTAATTAATTGGTTACAAACATTTACATTGACCAGAAATCAAAGAAAGCATGGCTTTAAGCCGCCTGCCGAACAATTTTGACAACAGGTGATTCCCAAATACAACTAGGGTTAAGCAGTCTACAAAAAGGACGGGATACTTGCAGACGGATATGCGGAGTTTAATTTGTTTACTTGAATGCTAACAGGGCACGAAGATGACCTTTACTGCACATGTTACACAGGAATGGCTAAAGACTCAAATGTATAGTTTCACTGCACGCGATAGTAGATTGAGAAGAAACTTGAAAGGGACTTTTCTGAAGATATTTGTAGTTGCAGTGGCCTTCCATGAAAAGTTACTCGGCCTGATGTGATCGCAATTGGAGTAGTGCGGGATGGACATATTGCTAACTGTTCGCTCGTATGAAAGCGAAAGAGAGAGTAACGTACGTGTATATAAGATACTGTTGTACAGTGGCTACCAGAAGAATTCGGAAATATCAGTTAGGAAGTGTCCAAAATGAACATAGCTGCTGGACCGATTCCTCAGTAACTATGAAGAACTTAACTTAACTTAACTTAACTTAAAAGGGAAATAGACTGAGTGAGACAAATGCGACTCTATATGAAGTTGTGCTGTTTACCAGCCACAGGCTTTAACGCCATAGTGTGAATTGGCTTCTATCTTTATTGACCAGCAAAAGTCGTCCATCCTACAAAATTAAAATTTTAGACCATTTGGTTTAAAGATACGAAAGGGGGGGATTTTTTCAATCCCTCCATAGGACCACCAGATTGGAAAACGAAAAAAAGAGCAAACAATCTTTACAACTTAAAATAGAATACTTAAAAATGTTTCGTTGTTTTTATTTTTTTTCCAATCTGGAACTAAAGACCAAGTGCATTTTGATATTCGTTAAGGTCCTTTAAGTTTTTGAAGGCACAAAATGTTTGAAGTTAAAAAAGAAAAATATTTAAACTAACTAAATATTTTCAAATATTTTATTTAATAAATTCGTTAAATGGATGCATTCAGCTAACAATGCAAAATTCAAAAGTCGACAGAAAAGAAAATAGTCAAAGTTGAAGGCGTTTTGCTTCATCGAAGTGTTTAGAAAAAGAAGATGCATGAAAAAGGAGAAATCTTCTGCCCCCCTTTTTAATTTTTGTGGGACAAAGTAATTTTGTTAGACGAAAAAGCGGCGCTGACCTCCCTAAAGGGGGACTCTGGTAACCCCTATACTAAAATATTTTACTGTCACAGTCCACTTGCTATATAACTGGCCCGGAGTATTCCCGATTATAGAGAAGTAAATTAAAGCAGTATTACAGGTATAGCACTTTTTGTTTTTAATATTTCCAATTTATTTAAGTTTTTCTGTAATATTTTTATCAGAGACAATACTGAGACCACCAACTTCGGTCGAATTCCTGTTACTTGCCTACAAGCTATATTTTTATGGGGTGGCAAATGCTAAGTTCGCTAGTATTGTTACATAAGAAATTCCTATTGACAAACGTTCGCAGCTTGCGTATGCCACTTCCGCTGTGGGCAAAGCTGCTGACAGCGTTCATAGAATTTTACTCGTTAAATTTGAAATTATTTATCTACGTGTGGATAGTATTGTTTTTATGCAGAATGGTTGCATGAAAATAAAAACCTTTTGACCAAACCTTTATCAGTTATTTAAGAAAAAATGTACAAATGAAATCGATCTTAATGATATCGAAAGGAGATACATAACCATGTTTGTCCTAGTATGTTTCTTATATGTAAAAAAACATCTCCTGTAGATAGTTTTATTGACCAACAAAATCGAATCGAATTATTCGCCTTTTAACAATATAACAATATATAATGACTAACCAATGGCATTTAGTAATTTAAAAATTTGTATTCCCGAACTCTATCACATTTCCCCATGTTTGCCGCTGTTGGCAGCATTTATTTTTGTATTTTTTGTATGTTTTTGCATGTCATACGGATTCTTAATTGACATAACACCGATAGGAAAACAAAATGGCGAATTTGAAAAAAATTGACGGGACCAGCGGCAAGAGGATTGTGAGTTGGGGGTCTCAGTATGATTTGTCTATGATTTTTATATTCAAATTTAATAAATGTTTTATTAAAATGTTCATTTCAGTGCGAGTTTTTTTTAATTTTAATGACGGAAGATTAAAATCTAGTATTGTTATACAATCCATGTACATTAAAATAATATTTTAATCAAGAACTTATTACAATTAAGTTATAGTTAATTCACTCGGAATGCAGAACATGTGTGATTAAATTCTAATATTTTTCCAGCAACCCCAAAAATATCGAATTTAACGCCAGTATTTGTGAGTTATGTTACCGATACGGATGTCAGGTACCAGGACAGCCAGTTAAGTAAGCTTTGCCTCTACCGAAGATTCCTCGAATGGGAGCATTCATGTCAATTCGTTGTATCCATCTTTGGCTGAATTATTGATTGCGACAGTCTTTCGTGGACTGTCGATCGTCGTCCTGGCAGATTGTTCCTATTATACACTAAACTGAAGACAACATGACAATTGAAGAAGATGAATATGCTGTTGGGTGTTAACTTTGCTTCAAATATAAAGGGTGACGCAAGAACTAAATAAACGTGGAACCTGTGTTATTGATTCCCCCGCCTTTTGCAATAAGAGCGCTGTCAGGAGACGGACTTTGTACTTCCTGATCTTAATTTGTTTATACAATTTTTTTATATAAATGTTTAGGGATAATCTACAAGCATATGATGTGGTACTTAGGACAACTGCGACATATTACAAATCGAGGAAATATAGAAAAAAAATTTATAAAAAAAAAAAAACAACTACTCACACTTCAATCGCTTTGTTCCAGTTAATAATGTATCCACTTAGTGCGAACGTCTCAATATGTACAACATGAATATTTCCCTTCTCGGTGCCAACATACAGCCACTTGCTTCCGACTGGCAAATGAATACATGTTATCCTGCAAAGACAAAAATGCAGTTAAATGCAATCACCTCAAACGCAACTCAAATTTAAATTAATCAACGAAATGTCAAGTAGACACGTGGCAAATTTTATCTGGCAACACTTTGAGTACGTACCTTTCCCTTTGAAATTTTAAACTTTGTACTACTTGTGGACACTTTTGGCGTATATTCCATAAATGTAGCGTATCGTCTGCTGTGGCAGTTACTATAGCACCCTCGTTCACCAAAAATTCAATGTGGATGACAGCACACGCCGAATCACCTTCATGTCGCACATGTGTATCCACACCAGGACGTCCAAGTCTGTTCAAATTAATGCAAATATCTAGAGTTAAGGAAAATTTTAGTTCTCGTTATGTCTCGTTTGTGCTGTGCATATCTGTATGGATGTCCTAGAAATAACATGTACAATATTAATTTGCTTGTGCAAATTACCCGTATACACACGTAGCACATTTTTGTTATAATATGTACTCCAGCTTCCCACCCAGATTTTAAATGGACATGGAAATAGCATTACACCAACGGGCGACAAACCCTAGAAAGGATATGTTCGTATTAATCTCTTGATATTGCGGCGATGGAAATCACGCAATTCCAGGATTCTCGAGTACGAACATCTCTCGGAATTACATTGAAGGAAATCTTCAACAAGTCGATTGCTTATTAAAATTGTTACAGCTTTCGCTATGAGCATTGAGCATATAAGTGGCTTATGCGGAAAATAAATTTACTTTGGCTGTTGCGAAGGAAGTACCAAAGAACGGATATTTTTGAATGGCTTCCTTTGCCAGTTCTCGCTAATTACGAGCACACAGACAAGGGAAACAAAGAGAAATAGGAAACTGAATGCAATTATTTTCTTTGTTGATGATGGAAAATGTTTATGAAATCACTTGCAGCATCGCCAGGACCTGCTATCGAAAACCCAAGATAATTAAAATAACAACGATAATTGTCATGGTTCGGTTTTGTTGTGTATAGCTGCAGGGACGCATACAAAAAACTGTAGCTACAACTGACTCTGTAATGCTTTGTGGATCTTCAAACGGATGGGACGTCTTCTGTTCTTTCTTAATTACACATAAAGGAATGCAGTCCAGTATTTTTTTTTTTTTTTTCAAGATCTATAGCCTGCGAGACCATTATTCTTAAATAAAAGTTGAAACTATATTTGCTCAGGTTGGATGTTTTTTTGTTGATGACACTGCAGGGGGATTTTGGGCATATTTGTACAGTGCACGCAGAAAAATCACTTATTTAAAGTCAACCGACTTTCGGCTAAGAACGAACAAGTAGCAATACTGTTAATGTAGCTGGGATGAAATACTGGATGGGTCAAAATACTTTTTACAAAATTCAGCTTTTCTCGATTCTACAAACAATAAAAAAGGTTTGGAAAATGTTCAAAATTTTCCAAAACCTTTTTTTTTGTCTGTTTGCAGAATTTTGCTAGGCAGAAATGGAGAGAAAAATTGTTTTTTCTAATTTGAACTCCTCTTTTCCAAATTTTTATTTGTAGCCTTTTATTTTCTTCTGGGAGGAAAATAAAAAAATGTCGTGGGTATTTTTAAAAAAATACGCTTTTATTTTATTTAACACATACGAAAGTAAACAAACGAAAGGAGGCGACAATGCTATTGATATTTTTTAGGAAGACTGAGGAAACGTCTTTGTCTGTCCACTAAATCAATCAATCGCAGTGTAACAATAATTACAATGAAACTATTTATTAGGAAAATGGTCTCAGCGTATTCAAAGATCCTACTGAGTCGATTGTCGAAGGAATTTTTATTAAACATCATTTCGGCTGTCCTTTTATACTGCCGAAATGAAGTATAAAAAGAAAACAAATGAAATATTAATAAATAAAAGTCGTAATTTCTGACTGCTTCATATATTTTTTTAGTTAAATTTCGCATTATTTTTTTTTTAAAAGATATAGTTTTTTTATTCAAATGTTTTGATAATATTTAATCTATTTTTTCTTGTTTCTTTTTAATTTTAATTTTATTTTGATTTTAAAATTAAAAGTAAATAATTTTTGATGTTTTATAAATTTAAAATTGTTTTTTTCTCGTCGTTTATATTTGTTAGTTGGAAAAAAGCAGAATAAGCAGAAATGTTATTGCTTTAAATTTGAAAATCAGAATTTTGTAAAGCAGAATTTTTGTGTGAGAACACAGAATTTTGCAAAGCAGAATTTCGACCGAGTCCCATGTAGCTTCTACAGAGTTAAAAAAATAAATAAATAAATAAATAGTTGGCGCAACAGGTCTGTAGAGACCCAACGCCTAGCTTCTCACAACCATTCGTTTGTGTGCGTTTTTCATTTTTGGGACGAATGGAAGGGATCTACAATTTTATGCCGGGTCCAAACGGCTAATTGAGAAGCTCCTTCATGCCAGTTATACTCTCGGATGTTTGTCAGACGTTCGCGAGAGGTGGCGCAGCGGAAAAAAACCATTAGTTGGAATTTGGGTTTTTTTGTTTCGGGATTCGAACCTGGGACCCCTCGCTTAGTAGTCCAACACACTGACCACTAATCCACTGCGCCTACAGCTCCTACAGAGTTAGTGGATTAAAAATAACCGAGTCAACTTCTTTAAGAAAACTCAGTTTGCTCCTTCCAATTTTCTTGGTCGTCAGTAACAAAACCGTATCATTTAACCAAAATACTTTGTTTGGTTGATATTAATCTAGAAACTTGGTTGATAGCAACTGATAAAATGTGTTTTTATTTTACACTATCCATTTAACCTTTCTCGATAGTTTTCAACAACGAATATCCACTCGGTGTTTTTTTTATAGACTTATTTAATTTGAACCCATTTCTACTAATCGAGCAAGAATTACATCCGGTTAATAAATTTTTGAGCGTGTGGTACACCAGTTATAATCATAACTCCTGGTTTCCGCGAACGTTTGAAAACCTCAACTACAAATATATGAAGCGATTCCAGAGATGGTTACATTTCCCACAGATGCTGGTACGTTTTGTGCAGATTAATTTTCGGGACTAATATTTGCGTGGCTGTATTTCATGTGAATTTTATTAGTCGAATCCCGTATAATTATCCAAAAGGTATAAAAATATACATTAACGTTAATATCTTACTGATTTAATCTAACTTGGCAAAAAGCTACACGTTTTCCAGCTGCACTGGATATTTTTTTTTTATAAAAATCGTACGTTGGACGAGATTTATGTAGGAAAGAGCGGACCACATACAATGCAAAATATTTTCAATACAAAAATATATAGCGGCATCGTTTAAAAAAATGTATCACCGATGAAACATGTATCTCAATAGTCCGAATATTTTCGAGGAGAAAACCCAGCGCAGGGTTGAACAAACACGACTTGTTACAAAGAATCGTTTATACCACACGAAATAAAAGTAAAGTAAGACATCGCTTACAAACGTTTTTACAAACATCCGAGACAGCGTGACCAATTCAATATTTGAAATCATGCTAAGTTCAGCATTGTAGCATTTTTTTCTTGTATTCAAAAGTGCTAAAAATCATGTTAAATATTTTTTGGGAATTAAAACCTGCTAAAAATCCAACACAATTATCAAAGAAGCTGTTTTTCAGGAAAAATAAGACGTATTTCACAAAAATATCATTAAATAAAGATCACTTTGTGACGCTTAATATGTACTACATAAAAAATATTTTAATTCAACTAAGTTCAGTCTCTGTTCGTTGAATAAAGATGAATATTATATAGCTGAGTTTGTTGAATGTCTGTGTTCAGTGGTCACTGTAATGGCTTGTTCACACTAAGGTTCGTCTGCTCTGATTTTATTTTATTATTTTAATTCATAATTTGGCTAAACCAAAATCCTGCTAGTTTTTTTTTCTACAGCATGAAATTATGGTAAAAAAATGCGGGCATGATTTGAAAAAAAAAGAGGCTCAAAATAAAATAATCCTGCTAAATTTAGCAGGAAACATGCTAAATTGGTCACACTGATCCGAAAGTATAACTGTCATAAAAGAGCTTCTCATTAGCCGTTTCGACTCGACATTAAATTGTAGTTCCTTTCCATGCGTCCCAAATATGAAAAACACACACAAAACGAATGGTTGTGAGAAGCTAGGCCTAGGGTTACATACGGACCTGTTGCGCCAACTATTTTCTTCTTTTTCAAGACTCCTTAAGTGAAGGAAAGAAGGAAGGTAGGCAAAAATGGGAATAAAATCCAATTTAACAGATTTCCTGGCAACGCGACTGTGTAACTTGCCAAGTTAGTAATCTTCATTTTACACATTCGATAATTCAGTGTTTCGTTTTGTAAATAAAAATTCCGCCAACTAGTTTCTTTTTGAATTGGCAATCGCCTAGTTTGACGCTTTAGAAACTGAATGTCAACTGAGTATGAGTACTCAGCCAAAGAGTTCTTGACGGGATTTGTCAGTCACCTGATCGTGAATCAATGTAGACTACTCTACTACTACTACTACTACTACTACTACTACTACTACTACTACTACTACTACTACTACTACTAATACTGTAGACTACTACTAAACCCTAACAAATTCGCGTAAGTCACAGAAAATTAAGGATCGAAAGTAATTTCCGTTAAAGTGTGCAGATGGTACGGAACGAAAACCCTCATACAAAAGTGACACAACGAAAATTCCGATCTCATTTTCGTTTTGCAATACGCTGCTGCTGCGAAAGCAAGTCCGAGCCGGAGCGGATAATTGTAGTAGATTGCTTGGCACAATTCTCCACTCACACATTAATTGCTTGGAAAAATTTGACACTTGCACTCAGTGTTACCAGCTTTTAGAAGAGGAATACCCAAATTGAAAGATCTGGAAGCAAAATAAAGTCTGAATCCTGAGGCAAAAAAACATTTTAGCCACTGCATGCGGTTACTGGTCAATGGTAGCTGATGCAATTGGCTGTGCTCTGCACTGATGATATAATGATGGCGCTCATTTGACGACTCGTTTTAAACATTGCTCATGAACAATCCTGAATGTGGTGTCAAATCGCACGACCTCGTACTCCAATTGACAAGTCGTTCAAGAATAGTAGTATAGTAAGTCTGACAGATGGTTGACTCGATGTGTTCCAGTTTAGATTGGCCTTGATCGGTCACATGAACATTTCTCAGTAGATGTTTATAGAGGACTGTGCGACAAAGTCAAGAATTTCGTTACTAATTACTTAATTGACCGTTTGTATATGTGGCTGACGTAGGAAGAATGACGTTATTGACCAATTTAGTTGTTGCGCTCAGGTCACATCTAGTCCCGACCAATCTAATCAACTTCAGATAACCAGATCTTTGAATGTGCCAAATTTCTCAAAATGACCTTCTGTCTGAAGGTAACTGCTCGACATTGAGTGCCTCAACTATTCTGGTCATTCTTTCCTTCTTCTGCGAGTCACCCCACAAACACGCTCAAAAATTGTTTCCAACCGAGTGCGATTTTTTGGGCTAAAATTATAAAAGTTACTGTTGAAAAAACGAGTATTCGTTGTTAAAAACTACCAGCAAAGGTTAAATGAATAGTGTTAAAAAAACACACTTTATCAGTTGTTATCAACCATTTTTCTAGATTTTCCAAACAAAGTAAGTTGGTTAAATTCTACGAGAAAATGGGAAGGAGAAAATTGATAAACCGGTTATTTTTAGCCGAGTTTTCTTAAACAAATTGACTCGGTTATTTTTAATCCACTAACTAAGTGATTTTTCTGCGTGAATTTCGGTCACTACGCAAGGTACGAGTGGGAAAAAACACAAAAATAAACACACTGTCCTTTTGATGCCTCAAAATTGGCACAATCCCGCAGGAACAGCATGGCTCCTTCGATTCGATTCCTGACGAGTTCCAATCAAAGACTTTTTTATGGTATCGAAAGTATCAGTCACCCCCTTTGAAATCGTTAAAACTGTCATTTACTCTGCTCCTTTTTTGGAGTTCTTTCCTTTTAAAGCGTAAAGTGCTGATAAAATGGCTTCTGTGTTAACTCCTGCTAAGAAGGGGTCCGCTGAAAGTCATTATCTTGTCTAGAGCTCAACCACTTTCAGTTAGAATGATTGTACTTCGATAGATACTCTGTTTCTCTTAGGGATCGATAGTTTTTTCTCACTCAGTCGTAAATTTCTCAAAAAAAAAAATTAGCAAAGTCAGTACTTTCTGACGATAAATGCAAATTTTTGCTTTGGTGGCCACACTAAAACATGTAAATACATACATTCCATCTTCCAAGGGCGGTCTCTTTTACAATCGGTCCCACTGAATTTCAATCAGAGTTAACCCTTTGGGAATAATTTACCGAAATGGAACTCAATTAATGGACGGACCACAAAATTGCTTCGTAATAGTTTTCCTCGCGCACCCCGACCACACCCGATAGAGCCCTCGTCCTGGAATCGACCACCGACGCTAGAGAATGGGAGGATGAGATGGCCAGCAAACACCATCACCGGTTGATGATTTCTAATGCCAAATGGAATTACTGCCATATATTCCCACTCCACAAATGGAGAAGGTATATGGGTTTCTAACGCATGACAAAAGTTTTCAAGTAGCTGGTAAAACCCGCTCCGGAGGTGGGTATTTAAAAAAGTTTTCCAACGAATTCTCAAATAACGCCAACGCTGATGGCACACACAAATACCCGTTCACATGTGCACAAGTGTACAGAAGGACTTTTGCAAATTAAGCCTATTATGCCCTGTTGCTTCGGCTCAATTATCCATTCGGCTGTTGCCACTGATTCCAGTGCTTAATAAAATATTAAATGGACGGACGGACGAGTTGACAACTACGAACTACGAATATGGACTAGCGGTGGTGGGCAGGTAGCTTTCGCAGATGAAAATCACGTTGCCGCAGGACCGTGCTTAATCCCTTTTAACATACATATACGACCGTGTGTGTACTTTACATAATCCCTAGGGATATATTCGTTTTTTTTTTTTTTCTATTCAGAGAGAAGTTGGAAGTGCGGTTAGATACGGATTTGCAAACATGAATAGATTCCGCTTACATTGCACATTATACAAATTAGGGACTGTTGCTCTCCCGCAATATTTTTAAAATTAACTAGCTGACCCGGCGAACTTCGTACCGCTTAAAATTTATTAAATTATTAACATCCTTTTGATAGTTGAACGACTTCATAGATTGTCCCACGCTAATGATTGACTCGAGTTGGTCCTAGCAGTTTGGGAAGTTTGAGTGGTTTCAGAGATCGACAACAGCGCCACCTATCGGGTCCAAAACTATATTTTCCAGATACAAAATCGGTTCACGCATTAAGAGAACATCAATTCAAACACAATGCGACTTATTTTAATATATATATAAGAGGAGATAGAAGAAAAACGAAATTTGCCGAATTTTCATATTTCCTAAATCATCCCTGATTCAAGCCAAACAAAATAATAAAAAAATCATTCAAATCCGTAGAGCAAAATGTATGGAAATTCATGTGTTTTTTCACGCACGCACAACACACACACACGTTTTCCGATTTCAACCAAACAACACACAAACCATATATAGACCAATACCAAAGATGTGTGAAAGTTTGGTTAAAGTCGGTAAATGTGTTAAGGCGTGAATCGGCGACAAACGAACACAATTCAATTTTTAAATATTATAAGGTAAGATATAGATTGGAAAAATAAATATACTTGTAAGCTATTTGAGGGATTTTGGTTTTTTTTTTAAACCGTCACACGACAGACAATTGAAGCTTCCTGGGAATATATTTCCTCAGGATACAGATTACCAGAATTGAAGTGCAGACGGAGAACTAATCATCTCAGTCGCTGTTGAAGCGTCAGCGAAAAAAGTTTTCCCAAAAAGAAATATTCACAATCGGCCTCACAATTAACCTTTTTACTAAATATTTTCTAGGTCACAATATGCAATTTTGCCTGGAAAATTTCCCCATTGTGGGTTTGAAAAGTTTAGCCTGGACACTAAAAATGATTATTAGTGTTGCGGTATGTCAATACAAACACGGACAGACAGGATTGTGTGATGTCAGAGTTGATAAACATCTCAAAATCTTTCGAAATTTTTTTCGAAAACTATATCTTTCTCCTACCACTCTTACGTATCAGAACTAAGTTCATTTTTCATCCCTGATATCAAGTGGTGTTCTAAGAGGAGTTGAAGAAATTTAAGCAATGGAAAGTCATAGCAAATTTTTTGAAATTCACTTCAATACCATCATAAGCAGCAATTCAAAAGCAGGTGAATGGTGTCAGGAAGGGCGGGAATGATTCCACTTGATTTGCAGGGGCTACCAAAGATATGAGCCTGTTTTTTTATATCTTTAAAACAGGCTTCATGTTACTACGGTTCTGCCACAAAAGATGCCTAAGGCGTAGACATGAAGGACGCTGTCATTTCAAGAATTCGTTTGCCGATTAATTTATTTATAAACGAAGTAGGGAGGCAGAGCCGGAGACTATGAAAATATGAACTGCCACTATTTGTTTCCTGACATGAAACTTGACACAAAATCTCATATCGATAAAGCTCTTTGATTTTTTTTCGGCTTTTTGTCGCGAAGCTCATTCCATGTGTTTCGGGCAAAATTACAACGTCCAGCCCAAGCCAACCTTCTCATTAAAATAACTATTTTCTTTAAAATTGGTAGCTGTACGTACCATCGTTAAAAATACCTCTCATTCCAATAGGGTTTTTGTTGTTTTACATTGAAATTAATGTCAATCTATATATTCAAAGTACATGCGTACAAACACGGCAGCAGAGATTCTGTAGAAAGTCCTTAAAAAATATCACAGCTATAAAAGCTGCGTCGTTGCTATAAAAATCTGCCGTAGTAAAATGAAAAGCAAATCTATTAAATATAATTAAATCAGCACTAAGTTTAGGAGGCCCAAAGTTGGCTGCAAGCAGATGTAGGTATGGCGTTCGAATAATGGGATAGGATGGGCGCTTATTTGGACGTTCCTTTAGTGAGCTTGGGACACGTGCAGTGTTGTTATCACCGTCTCTTAATTTTTCCACGGAATGTGGGCATTTTTCCCTACTTTCCATTCTGACCATATATTTAAATTCCCTTGATATTTTTTGTTTGTGAAATAGTCTAACTTTTGATAGTAAAATTTGTATTATGCGAAAATAGCCCTAAGCATAAAAATCGCAATTTGTTAAAGTTATTATGATTATTTTTTGGTACTAGATAATTTTTGCTAAAAGGCGATTTAATGAGCTCTTTTTTATGGACATTCAGTGTGTTGATGGTGAGATGTAAATGTTTTGATGAAATTTCAGCAAAAATTTATAGTTTGATTGTTTTTTATTGCCAGATTCCTGAAATTTCCACGATTGTGCTGCTTTTTCCCTTTATTCCACTCAAGGCTTTTCGGACATCAAAATTGCCACAAAAAAGGAGAAATCCCACGATATAACAACACTGCACGTGAGTAAACGTGTCATTTAAATAAATAAATTCGGTAGCATTGGTGTGGTAGCCTGATATGGAAGAACATAAGAAAGGGCGGTTGAAGATTTTTTCTAGAGTGATTTTCGGTGGGAGTTTGCATTCATAAATGAGAACTGGCGACGTAGCTTTAACAGTGAACTCTTTGACAAAACAAGACGGGTAGGATATGGACGGCGAGTGGACATTAACGCACCAGCACGAAGGGCTTTAAACTCAAACACAAAGAGACTAACTAAAATAGTAAGCGAACAATAATAGGAAGGGGAGGACAGAGTGCACAGCTAGAAGCTGTTAGCCAAAGACCGCGATAATGTGTTGGCAGAGACCCGCCGCCACTCCGACTGTAGCGGGCACACCAGCCTGGTAAGTAAACTGTCAATATAGACTTCTCAATAGCATTCATCGAGTGCTCTTTAAGGAACAGTGTTCTTTTTATGACTTTCTTTCTTAAATTAGATTTACTGCCCAGCGACCGCGATGATTCCTTTTCAACTTAGCCTTCATAAACTACTTTTCCATTTGACTTTGAACTCTTGGAAGCTCCATTAAAGTAGTCGTTAATAAACCTAGATAGGGGCACAATCCATCGCCACTTGCACATACATGGTATCCCAGCTTTACCTCAAATGTGCACTGAGAACATCTGCCTGTAGCCCGCAAGTTTTCCAGACGGTGGATTGACAATCCAACTCAACTCCAGTTATGCTCTGAAGTCCCGATCATCAGGGACTTCGTTGGTTTTATAGTGAATTACTGAACTCACATTTTGAAGAAACCACTACGTGCTGGTGATGCAGGTATAGGCTAAAGAAGGACGTAGAGGACACATGAAAGGTAATGCTGCATATATAACTCCCACGAATTCGTAGACCCAAGGCCAAAATTGCATGTGTTATATATTACGGTGACCATATTTGTCGAAAGAAAATAAAGGACAATAGGCGTGATTTTTTGAGCTTCGATCTCAGCAAAGCATAGTACAGTAAGATTTTCATCACACGATTGCAACAACTACTGTGAGTCTCGAAGTGTCAAGTAGAGCATAGTTGTTGTAATTGCGTGCTGAAAATCCAACTTTAATTTGCTTTGCTTCGATCGATGCTCAAAAAACAGGCCAAATATGTAATTATTATGCTTCTAACAATAATAACCTTTTTTTTTTTTGTTTATTATGTAAAATATGAATGTAAAAAAAATAGGCCTTATTTATTAGAATTTGCTAAACGCGCCTTAACACCTGCATAGTTATGCAGTGTATAAGTATTGACACAGCCTTTAGACACCCTTCCAAAAATTCTTATTTATAAAACATTTTTCCATGCATACTAGTTATACACGGCTTGCGTCAAAAAAGGTACTGAAAAGGAGAAATCTACTACATTTATCTGTCCGAAAAGATAAAAAACTTAGCAGCTGTGACCAATGCGAATTCAAATACAAATGGGAATTAAATAAAGTGCACGACTGGGTCGAACGTAATTTTCTCGTTCATCAAAATGTTCGGTTCAAATGAATTGGGAGTTGCCTGATTGTATTAATTTCAAGTTGTTGAGTTTAGTTAATTAAATATTAGCTAAAAATAAGTTTTGCGTAGCTTTTATTTTACTTTCATTGCAAGTGGGCCATTGGAATTATTTCAAAAATATACCGTAGAAATGTGAACACAGATCGAGATTTGGGTACTCATTTTTGACAAATATTTCAATATTAGAATTTTTTGGGAAAAACTAAGTACGGGATCTTATTAAGAATACTTACATTATCTTTAATATTTTGATCAAAATCGTTAGAGCGGTTTTGTAAAATTTGGCAGACAAACAGTACCAAATATTTCAATGTTTAGTTTGAAAAATACGATTGCTTAACTATTTAGCTGAAAGCCGAGTAAAAGTTAATGTTTGGTATGTAAGCATTACTTGGTTTTTAAAGTTTTATCGAAGTCGAAAATGGGATTTTAGAGATATGAGCAGTTTTTAAAATTAACGTTTTCGGTGATTCGAATTGAAATTTAAGGACGCAATAACTTTGAAAACATTAATTTCACTCTAGTACGGGATCGTATTAAGAATACTTACATTATCTTTAATATGCATTTTGGTCAAAATCGTTACTGCCGTTTTCAAGTAAACTAAATAAAACTAAATTTTTGAAAAATGATTCTTTCCAAAAAAAAACATTTTACGATAATACGGAGAACAACGGAGTTTGCCATTAAGTTTGAAATTACCATATTACTTTAGAAATGTATTTTTGTTACAATCCTACGGACCGTTTTCGAGATATGTCCAAATTTCAAAAGTACCGTTACTCGATTTTTTTAGCGGAAAACTGAGTATGCAGTTATGTTTACCTCACCTACTTAAGCTTAAATATCAATTTTTGTTGAAATCGTTAGAGCCGTTTTCGAGCAAAATCAAAATTTAGTATGGGAAGTACCATTAATATTAAAGTTAACATGCAAAAAAAAACGACCCCGAACTGTTAGCCCCCAAACTTTAAATCCGAAGTTTAAACGAAATCCGTTCAGCCGCTTAGGCTGTAGGCTTCGGGACATACAGACAGATAGACGGACAGAATTTTGCGACGCACTTTTTTGAGTTGGCCTATCATCGTAATGTCAGAATTGATTAACGTCTCGAGTTCGAAATTTTGTACGAATACAATATATTTATCTTATTACGTAATGGAAAAGTAAAAAGAACAATTTGGGAGGCTTGTGACTCCTATGAAACGGTAGTCTAATGCAAATTAAAACAAATTTTTGAAACAATTTAAAATATCTGCACATATTACTTATCGATGATACTTTTATAATCTTTAAAATTCAAAATAAAAATGCCGATAACCTATCCAATTTTTTTTTGATTTCATGTAAAATAAAATGTGTCAGATTTGTTAAGTCAAAATTACATTTCGATACTACTCCACCTCTTTACAGGCACTAAACAACGTCCAAGTGCGTTTAGCTTATAGAAGCTCTATACAACGTTGAATAAAAATAAGGTTTATGAGTTTAGATGCATTTTTAATGGTGCATAACTTTATACACTCTTTACACTACGTTTATAAATAATGCTGTTAGTGTCCAGTTTAAATTTTTCGAACTCACAATGGGTAAATTTGCATATTGTGACCTACAAAATATTTCGTGTGGAGGTTAAAATTATTAGATAGGCCCAACGTTCTACAGACTGAAACTGGAACCTACTCATCGAAAATAAAAGTGAGTTCCACCGCCAAGAAGAAAATTTAAGCTACGGAATTTATTTTTTTGTATAACCGGTGTTAAAAATCAAAATGTGCAATATATGTCTTCTTCTTCTATTTCTTATGTTTCAATGACATTTTTCCAATAAAGCTGAGTCAGTCCTCTTTGGACTCTTATCGGTCTTAACGGTCGATAAAATTCACAGCCCGGAATGCATTACGAGAACAAATTTAATGAAAAGTTTGTGATAATAATTCGACAAATTATACTGCCAACATTTCGAAGAAGTCCAAAGTGCTGCATGTAACTGTGGAATTAATTCATTCCACACGCAAAGGCTTTAGTCCAATCTGTTACATCATTTCACTACATTCACTTTATTAGGGTTAGCGTAGTAAATACCGAAGGCAACTGTATGCGGGATATGCAATTAATTTCACAGAACGGCTTCCATCTATCCATTTTCACATCAATTTTGGCCCACTGAATAGTCAGAGGAGGAGGCCACCCACCGTATTTGGCACTAAGCCCTAAAGGAAAATCATCCTCTGTACACGCAGCACAAAGGATACTCTCCATGTCTCCACATTGTACGTGAATGCTAAACGCAATAGATAAACAGGATATCAATTCATTTATGCTTGATCTGCGCAACCTTGGAGATTAAATTCGCCTCATTCCAGTGAACCATAGTAGATTATGTAATTCCTTGGAGCTAAAGCCCGGTGTCCTGTTGAAATTGTTCGGAAAATAAGCCATCGACAATGCATCTGGAATGTTAATACACATGAACAAACACTGATAAGCACTGTCAAACACTGTCTGGTCCTTTGCGACGGTGGGTATCAAATCTGTTTTGCCCCTTTAGCAGTTTTATGAAACATTCATTTATATTGTTCTGTTCATCCGCAGCTCACGAGGCTATAAAAAAAAGACATGCAAATTTGTCTATTGGTGGGTGTGTGGCCAGACTAATATCTTTGTACATGTTCGTCCTCGCAACTTGTATCGACATTACATGCGAAGGGCTGTGCATAAATCTAATGGCGAATTTGTAATTACATTTCCTAGCATCAATTTATGGGCTCGGAAGAAACAATAAACATTAACAAAGAATAATTAAAAGTAAACAAGAATTTTAATTATAGAAAACTTGTAGTACACAATTTGGTGTCGCCATAATCAAGAGCAATTATCGTTTAATGTTCATGGATAAACCGAAACCCACATCAAAGCAAGCACACCAATTTGATTCCACTTCCCGTGTTTGACGAACGAATTCCGTTAAATCTATTAACGAGTGTTGCCACCATTGGTATATGTGTGCTATCTACACTACACGTATTTTTATTTTCACGGGGGGGAAAAGTGCTGCATCGACAGTTTTCCGCGGCAATTAAATTGAATGTATTCGGACACAATTTAAATTGGTATTCGATTTCGAATTTTTATGTACCTCACACTCTCACAGTCGCAGTTCACAGTTCGCTGTACTGAAAAAAAATGTTCGGGGGTGTTTTCCGTTTTTTTTTTTGCAATGTTGCTTTGTTTGATTTTCAATAAAAAATTCTGTCGATGTTATAAAAAAAAATGGAGTAGGTAAATGCAATAAAACTTCAGAATTGAGTTGCCATTTATGTAAACAGTGTTTTTACATTTTTTTTTGTATTGCCAGTTGCCACTCTTAGGAATGGTTCACTTTAAAGTGATTTGTTTAGACAACTTCAACAAGGAGTACAAACAGCAACAGCACCACTCCTGATGATGGTTTTTATTTTGCGTCTATCTTTTCAAATGGGTGTTGCGAAGACCCTAGTCGGCAGGAGACAGATGCAATCAGCTGCTCAAATCAGAATCAACTGATTACACAAATTCTGAGCATTGTTTTTATATATAGAGCGATAGTGAACGTGGTCAGTGTTGCCACTAAAAAAATCTGACCGAATGACCAATTTTCAATTTAAATTTCGGTCGGAAAATCCGGTCAAAAGATAAAATACGAATTTTTGACCAGAGCTCTGGTTTTCTTTTATACCTCAAAAAAAAACACCCTTTATTTTAACTAAAAATAGAAAACAAAAATTATATTATATTATTATGTATATAATTTCTTTGTTTTTTCTAACTGAATTTTAAGTCTAATAAAACAAGAGAAAAACAAGCAATTTACTGAAAAGCTTTGCATCACAGCGTTTTGCAGAAAAAGGAACTTTCCATTCCACTTCGGCGTTTGAAATTGTTAAAACCAACACCGAAATTGCAAAATATGTTAAATCTTCTTCACTACATTCTTGTTTGAATGCACACAATAGAATTATTCACAATAAATTGCTTTCTGGGTGAAATTGTGAGTGCGTTCATTAAATATGGCCAAGTAACGTTCAAATTATAGAAATCTATTCTTTTATGCCTAGAACATAGAGCAATATTATTTTTCAGGTCAAAAAAGTTTTTTCGGGTTAAAGAATTTTCTCGTTTCGACTAAAAATCGGTTAGCCTGGATTTTAAAATTTTCTCCAGTTAGATGAAGAGATTTCGGCAACACTGATTATGACTATTAAGTGAATTGAAAGATTTCGTAACTTTTTCGTTTTCTTGCTAACGGGCCGGAGGAAAAATATTAGACCATTCAAGAAGTCTATAGATGACACATAGATGGCGTTACTAGAATTTTTTCCATGTGATTTTCATTTAGTACTAGCCTTCAAACTATAAGTGTATAAATTTGACAGCAATCTGATTCGTGAGTTATAGCATTTTGTGTGAAGCAACTTTTGCTATCGAAAAAAAAAATGGAGAAAAGTGAATTTCGAGTTTTGATAAAGCATTGCTTTTTGATGAAAAACAATTCAGTGGAAACCAAACAATGGCTTGATAAATACAATTCGGACTTTGCTCCATCGAGCAAATGGTAGAGAAGTGGATTGCTTAATTTAAACGAGGACGTGCCAGCACAAATGATGCAGAGCGCAGTGGACGCCCAAATGAGGCTTGTATTCCAGAAAACAACAAAAAAATCCACAAAATTGGCTATGAACATTTGCAAATTGTACAGATATCAGATGGTAATGTTTTTACCATTTTACACGAACATTTGAGTATGCGAAAGCTCTGTGCAAAGTGGGTGCCGCGTGAGCTCACAGTCGACCAAAAACAACAACGAATTGATGCTATAGAGGAGTGTTTGGCGCTGTTAAAGCGCAATAAAATCGAATTCTGTCGTCGATATGTGACAATGGATGAAACATGGCTTCACTATTATACACCAGAATGCTTGCTGGAAAGAAATTTAAGTCCAATGATGAAGTAATGGCTGAAACTGAGGCCTATTTTGACGAGAAAGAGAAATCCTACTATAAAAGTGGTATCGAAAAGTTAGAAAATCGCTGTACTCGTTGTTGTATAGTAACATCGATAATAAAATCGAAATAAAATCGAGTTTTGTCAAAATTTTGTTTTTTTCTTACTTATTCTACGGACTTATTGAATGGTCGTTACGTGAATTCATCAATCACCGATAAAATTCAATATTTTCACTTACACCATTGATTAAATATGAAAATTATAATTAAGAAAAAGAACATTCAATAAAAAATATGTCGGCTATGTAATGCTACTCCTTTTCAGGGTTCCGTACCCAAAGGGGAAAAACGGAACCTTAGTAGTTTCGCTTTTGTCCGTCCGAGCCCACAAAACCAATTTTCTTCCTAGGTCTATCTCAGAAACTAATTGACGCAGAAGGCTGAAATTCGCACACAACATCTGGTATAACCTCTAGTTAAACGACTATGGTAGCGATACATCGACTGGTTTTAGAGTAATTAGTAATTTGGGGAACAAAATATTTTCATTCGCACATAAAACTGTTTATTTCTTGATTTACAAAAAAATGGATATTTTCCTTTCTTGTAGATCATGCTCGTAGCTATATAAGTGCCGAAGACTGTTTTGTGGAAAAGTTAATATTTTAAAGATATTTAAAAAAAATATATATATAAATAAAGTACGCTCCTTTTAACCATTTTTCATTGGTTATTGTTGTGTTCTCTTAATCGATTTCAATTGGAGTTTTGAATGCATACTGAATTTCGAGTCATAAGGTTGGGCTAAAAAAACGAATATAAACAGCAACCAGAGGAATATTGTAACGCATATAGCAATTCATTTAAAATTTCATAAAAAGTTGTTTGTTTTCAATTTCGATTACGTAATTTATTTACCGTGAAAACAATCGACTGCTATTTCACACGAAAGAAACAATATTTAAAAAAAAAAAACAAAAAACAAATTGGAATTATTGCCCGTAAATAGGGCATAAACTTGCCTGACTATAAATAAAATATGATTAATCGCGATAAATACAGCGAATACGAATACCTGTTTGTTTTTGTCGATGCACTATTATCCTTTCGCCATTTGTTTACGTGGCGGACTTGGCGTTTGTATTGATACACCGAATACATAGCCCAACACCTGGCTTTTATTTTCGAAAGGCGGTAAATCAGTTGGTCTTCCGTATCCGCGAATTTTATCGGTTCCGCACTGCGTTTCGCATGTTCTATTCAGAGTCAGACACGTTTCCGCTTCCCTCAAGCGGTTTTTATGGGAAAATATCTTAATCGAGGTCTTTCGAACATGGATTTATGCTGCAAGGAGTATAACTCCGATTGGAAGCCATTTGGTTATTGGTAGTTGCCTTTCTATAAATAAAGGCCACTAAAGTTGACTGATTAAGTACAGAATGGAATAAAAATGTGAGTCCATTTATATCTGGGAAATTGTGTTAAAAGTTATACGTAAGTATTGCTTTTTTGTATTATGGTAGACAAAGAGTGGATGCGCCATGCACAAGTTGGGGTATAACGTATACGACGTGACTTATGGTTTCTCTTAGAACAGGCACATGGCACAGGGAGACCCTTTTTCTGACGGAAAAAGACCTGGAGCTTGTTGATGACGAGTTAAATATCGACTAGCTATAACTGGTCAACTCTATCTCCAGCTCATACCAGCCCCAGAGTAGCTTGCAGAGTATTGGTATGCTAGTTGAGCGATAAACCTCGGGTTGGCAGGTCAATTCTGGCTCTAGCAACGTATCCACAGAGTCACAGAAACGTAGCTTTCTTAGACAAAGTAAAAGGAGCCGTTGACGAGGTCACCTGTATGGGCTTTTTAACTCAAGAGTAATGCTTGCCATTCAAATTAGCAGCAGCAAGATTCAGATTGAGCTAAAAGCTGTAATTAAACTTCATTTCTCTGTTCTTTAAATGCATTCTAATTCTTACTCAGTCGCATTTGGTCAGCCATACCGATACCACAAAGATGCATTTGATATGGAATTTTGCGCACCAATCCCAGAAATAAGTTTGCAATACCCACCTAACTAAGCAAGCTTAGCCATATCTTGGATATCCAGTACAAATCGATGTAATAACAGAGAGCCAACAAAATACTTAAAATGGTTCAAGTTACCCAAAAAATGCGTCTGCTCAATGTCAAAAATTTGAGTCGGGTATGAAAACCGTACTCCGAATTTAGGTTACTTTCTGCACTACAACAAGTTGAGCCATACCCAGTCGTTTCGGTTCAACATTTATCATACGGGAAGGAGCTATCCAGGGTACTAGTCTGCTACAGTCCTGCTTAGGGCAAGTTTGCTCCAGCTCATGCGTTGTCTGATTGTCTGATTCGTCACTTCTTGTCGTTTTGGTATAACAAATGACGTTGTTTTGAGTATTGTGAGCTTCTGACGTGAGCTCATATGATCTCTGCTGTGATCCTCAATGCAAATTAGAGGGCTTTCCGATTGGGACGGGTCCATGTTTGCAGCCGGTGTCGGCCATGTTGTTCTGGTGGTGGCTGTATAATCTGATGTTTATTAGGCACTCACAGATGCCAACCACAACACGATTGAGCGGAACGTGCCGGTAGAAATTTATTTTCAAAATGAGTGTTTGTCAGTGCCAACATTGGGCCCATTTCACGGGAGATGCGGTGGCCCTTAAAAGCTGACTTTCCAACGTTTGGTGGCCAAATTCAAGACAATCGGTTCGGTAAACAATAAACACGCGTTCGTCAAAGAACGTCAAATCGGCCGATAACATAGCCGCGGTCGGTGAAATTGTATACAAGAGAACCGGGGGCAGTCAACTCCTCAGCCTTTCGCATACTCCAACTTGTCGAATTTTTGGTCAGAGCTTGGGCCAGAACAAGATACAACTGATCCAGGAGCTCAAAACCAAAGGCAACGCCGTTTTTTGTTGACTGGGCTTCGGGGAGTTTGAAAAAGAAACCCAATTTTGGCCGGAAAATTATCTTAGAGGGGCATTTTTTTATGAATTGCTATGTTAACAAGCTAAATTGCCGTATATGTGAGGACGCCAACCCATATGAGGTTCCCCAGGTGGTAATGCGGACTTTCGGCCGGCGCGCGGAGTCATTGGTCCGTACTTTTTTGAAAATAACGCTAGTGAAGCCATCACCATCAACGACGAGCGCTACAATACGATACTATCCGATTTATTGAATTGAATTAAAGCAAATGCAGGTAGAGGACATGTAGACAGACGCCACTATGGACGGACATTCTGATTTGAGGGTACCTATGGCAGAGGTGACGTAAATTGTCCACCAAGATCGTGCGATTTAGTCCCGCTAGACTCTTTGATGTGGGATTTCTTGAAGTTGCAGGTCTATGCCAATATCCCGCAATCGCCGGATGCCATTAAGGCTCAGATAACCAATGCCATCGCTCAAATTCAGAAGGATCTATTGACTATTCAGAGTCATTCAAAATTGGACCACTCGAATCCGTGCTACACTGAGAGGGCGCGCAGCGGAAATTTAAACAATTCCGTGGATATAAAAAATAATTTCTTTAATATCTCACACACAGCTTGTTTTATTCCATTTAAACATTGACCCTTCGTTGTTGAAAAATCCACTGGAAGATCTTTACCAAGTAAAGCGGCTCGTTGTGACTGCTAGTAGTGCGAAAAGAACGCAGTGACTTAAACTCAAGGTGGGGGCAGGGCCGAACCAGCCATATGTGCAAGATGTGCAAATGCACAGGGCGCCCAGTTCTGAGGGCGCATTGCTAAAAAAGAAATATAATTTTATCTTGCGCGAGCAAATACTGCCATTTGCATATTAAACAATCCCACTTCACCTATGCAAGTTCACTTCTCACCTCCATATACCCTGTTCATTTAGGTATATTTCTTGCACATCCAATTATTTTTACAAGAGAATCTAGTTCAAAAATCTCAAAACAAAAAATATAATATAATATATTTATATAAAATATAAAAACGCATTGAAAGTCTACCTCATGAGTGATGTGGAACGGACTTATGTGTGCAAATATGAAAAAGGGCGCTTCCTGCAAATCTTGCACAGGGCGCTAGTTTGGCTGGAGCCGGCACTGGGTGGGGGGACTTGCCAAAATCGACTTTGGCAAGTCCTGAAACCTGCACACGAAGGTGCGAATAACCTACAAATTTATTTATTTATTTTTGTTTGTCAACAAAGTTCTAACCCTTTTTTAGACATGAGAAATTTGAATTTGAAAAATTGTTTGCCAAAGCATTAACCAAAGAATAATCGTCAGCGAAAAAATGGATTCTGAACACAGATCGCAAGCAATGTGCGTCGAGTAAGACTTTCTTTCTGAAGCAGTCATTGATGAGTCTCCTTTCGATGAGAAGGACATCGTTTGCAAATGCAGCGACCACTTTGGTTCATTATATGGATTCCATTGTTGGATGAAAAATAATTCCGAGCCTTAGAAAGAGGGGTAGGTCTTACAGAAAATAAGCGCAGTGTTATATTTGGGCTCTTCGTTTTTCCGCCAAGATTGCCTTAGGAAGGCTGACACTGGAATGCATTTCCAACCGTTCAATTATTTTTTGTTTAACCTTTCTCCGATATGACAATGAAGCATGAGTAAGAGTAAAGAACATATCCCCTGCTATCAAAATATTCAGTTCCACCCTCCGTGTTCAGCTATAGTCATAGTATAGTAGTGCACCCACGCGTCTTGTATTCATTTGTTTCGATGGGCTGTGAGTGAGAGGCTAAAAAGGGACCAAAGCTGTGAAAATACTTGTACATTATTAGAAAGGGCTGTATTGTATTCAAATATCCGTAAATCTGTCCGATTGTGACTTTGAAAAAGTGCTTCTAAAAATAAAGTATACATTCGTGAACCTTTCTCAGCACTTTTCGAAAACGTGACCGACATACACGTAGCCGATAAATTCGGGATTCTGCTCTCTTAATATGTATCTGTCATAACGCCACAGAATACACCAAATGAATTCTTTATATCTCTGGCAAATCTTACAATGTCGATGACGGTAGCAACGCACGCCCTCCAGGGGTGAAACGAAATAATTTCGAATCTTTGAATAATACTATCAACGCCGGTTGGCCCCCTTTGGGCCTGGGTGAAGGGAGGTAAGGACATTTGACAAAGAAGAGAAAGAACAATTTATTCTTTGACGTTTTGACAGAGAATAATGTTCTTTCATCCGCAAGAATTATGTTTTAAATTGGTCGCATTCGTTTCATAGAAAAACACCAAAGGGCTAGCTACACCCACGCAAGGGAAGGATATCAACTTTTGCAGTATTGTTTGAACATAAATACAGAAGCACATTTTATATACACTTACCCATGACGTCTTAGACTCGGAATGAATACCTGTTTCGAAATATGCGACATATCTTGGGAGAGGCGGTTTCCGATGTAGTTTAGTGTATTTAATAGACAAGAACAAGGATGCGGTTTAAAGAGATTTTGATATGCAGCATACTTCTTTCGGGATTCGGTGTGGATGAAAACTTTGAGCCTTCATCGGGTACCCGTGGCTTTGATATTAATGACCCAAAATATAGCTTTTCAGTCAACTGCCCTACCTAACAATGACCTAACATTGACCAAAAGCAGGAAAATATTTCTAAACACCGTGGTGATTTTTAGTTTTTTGTATTAAGCTATTTGTCACTAGATGGCATATAATATGTTGAAGGGAAAAATGAAATGTATGTGAGTTTTAGCGGTTTCAAGTACTCCTATAATGGTGCGGTTTTGAGTGGTGCAAACTTTTGCCTGTTGTACCAACACTACCGTTTGTATAGCAAAATAATAGTTAAGGGGAGTAGCTCAACATTTTTTATAATGAAAAATTGTTTTGTTTGTCTATACAAAACTATACAATTATAAATAACCAGGTTTTTGAAAAAGCTATTCGAAAATTTATCAAATTTCCTAACATTGACCGACTGGATCCTAACATTGACTACTGCTTCTTTTTAACTTTTACTAACAATTATAAATATGTTATTAAATATATTACCCTAAATACTTCACAAAATTAGTTCTTCGTAATTTAATTTAATTTTAATTTAATATTCTTGCAATTAAAAGGTAAAAACTATGTTTCTTTTAATTTAACTTATTTTTAGTAAGTATTAAAAAATATACATTTAAAAAAAAAAATTAAATAATCAGTAAAAGCAAATCGAGCTAAAGTTTAACTTTTGAGAAAAAAAAATAATAAAAAAATATACTCGAAAAATATTTATTCCTGGTACATTTTCATCGCTGGTCAATGTTAGAAATTCGATTCCCTAACATTGACCACTCACTTTTTCCTATATAAATCAAAAACTAATCGACAAAATTTGGTAAGTCCTTGATTTTGTGATACAGAACGATAGTCCCCATAATCTAATAGTCGAAAGTGGTGGATATCTATAAACAGAGTTCTGAAATTCAACGTCGAAGTTCAAAACTGGTCAATGTTAGGGTAGTTGACGGTATATACGTAAAAACCTTGGTGTGTCAGCTTCCATGGGGAAAAAATCATCTCTTTTTATATTATAGACTAGCTGTCCTGTGCTCGCCTTTAAAAGAGGGTTTCAAATATGCGTATTTGTTCAGTTCAGAAGGTTCAATTAAAGGTTTTGGCATAACATGTTTTACCCTGACAGTATATGAGCAATTCGTTTCCATTCTACCTATATTACGAGTAATTATGCAACTGATATTTGCATCGTAACGAAAAGCTGATCTACGGCCTAGAGACTGATCAAAAGATCTGATCCCAGATGGTCATGTAGTCCGTTCTCGATTACTTTACTTAATATTGAGAAAATGGTTCTCGAACAGCCATTCTTTTTGAACTCTTGGAAAATCATTTCATCTAGGATGTTCTTATTTTTGTTTTCCTTAATAATACAGAAAAAGAGTGGAAGTAGAAAATAATAAATAAAATAAATTATGTCCCATGTCACTATATGCTTTTAATAAAATAACAGTAGAAGAAACAGGTAGTAAATATAAGGAAGGGTTGATTCAATAAAAAAGGGGTGTGCCAGAGCCATAAGTAAAACTTCTAAGGTACAAGTTAAATATTTTGCAACTGTTTTATGGGTTTTCTTATAATCACACTTCACACTATTATGGAAACAGGTAATGTTTGTTTGTAAGAGGTAATTTCCGGAACTACTGAACCGATTTCAAAAATTCTTTCACTAATAGAAAGCTACGGGATAGAGTATTGCGATAGGCTGCTTTATTTTTTTGATATTCCATTCTCCATTTTTTTAATTTTTCGCATGTGAATGAAACACTGCGAAGCAGCTTACGTGATAAAAGTGTTGAAAACACCTCAAAGTACAGGCTTGCATTTGAGCATGGTGCAAAAAACTCTGAACAAGGAAATATACAGTTCACGATCGCCGAGAAATCTAAGCCAATAAAAACACCCAAATTTGTTTTCTCATACTCAACTTTTACCGATTACTAGTACATGACGACGACTCGCTCCATCACGAAGAAATCCACAGAACCGTCCTCCAGCTCCAGCCTCCACCAAAGAAGCAATGAAAATGGGCCTCATTTGAGAGGTATGTTTTAAGCTACAGACGGCTTACCTCCGAAAGGTGTATTTTAAACAACATAAAGAGTCAAACATGGGAAGCAGATGGAAACAAGGCTCGACCATCCAGGAGTATTTAATTTTTTTTCATTAAATGTTAGAAATAAGAGTACCAACCTAGTTTAAATCAAACATTGAATAAAGGAGGTATCTTTTTTTTCTAAATGAAATCTTGAAACAACATTTTATTTCTCTTCATGTAGGACGAAGCATCATTGTTTTGTGTGCACTTAATTTGGACAGTATCGCTGCTTAAGCAACTCCATTGTGGTTTGCACTTTAAGTCGTCTATTTAGTAAAGAGCTGGTTTAGCTCCTTCTTCAAAGTGTAGTCCATTGTTCGAATCGATCCCAAAATATTCACTTTTCTCACTTACCACAGAGGAATAGTTGCTGAACTATACCATGGCAGATGTTCTAATAATATTAATGAATTTATTCCTTGCAGTTGACAACTAACATTGGAAAACAAATTTTTTTAACTCGCTTCCTTGAGACATACTTCCAGACGACTAAAAGCAAATCGCTGTTTAAAAGAAAAACATTTAACAAATTAAAAATTAATAAATAAATAATAAATTGGCTCAAAATCAACTGTATATCTACAACACTTATAGCGTTTTTGTTTCCTGCTCCGGAAGGAAGTTAATAAATTATGCTGGGGGTTAATTGTTTGACTTGGGGTGTGCCAAAGAGTTTAGGAGGAAGTAAAACGCTTAATTTTACACTTAATTTACAAGTGGGGGAACTAGAGATATCTTTGTTTTAAAATTAGAGTTTGGTGAACGGCTCCGTCAACACTTGTGTATGTTTGAGAAAATAAATCAAAGATGGGTAGCAAGTAAGCGCAACTGACATGCGGGCTAAATTATTAATAAAAAAATGGGCGAAAAATATGCACCGTTTTCCAAAACGCCTGTTGAGACCTGACATCGGCAAATATTTAGTGATATTTCAACAGGTTGTAAACCTTAAATAGTCCCCAACAGGGCTAAGCTTATCGGCAGGGTGACCGCTGCAGAATTCTGAAAAGTCACAAGAAAAAGGGCTAATAAAAAAAAGGTGCCCTCTCTGAAGCTTTTTTAGCAAATTAATTTTTTTTTAATGATATTTAACAAGCATTGCCTCGCTTAACACTACAAAAGTAAAGGTTTTCATTTGAAAATACCATCAGCATTTGAAAGAAGTATTGAAGCGCCTTCTCCAACTAAAAAAGGGCCAAAATGGCAAAAAATTGTGGCACGCTCTAAAAAAAACACAAATTGCAACATAAGTCGCACAACGGTCACGCTGCTTATCGGTACAGAACGATCAAAAATTGTTATCTTAAAACAAATGTATTTTGATATAAATATAAATAAATGCGCAACAGGCCCATTTGCGACCCTAGGTCTATTTTTCAAAACCATTCCCATTTCATTTTTGGGACAAATGAGAGGGACCTGCAATGTTATGTCAAACAGCTGAACTTTTGCAAGAAGTGGAGCAGTTAATAAAAAAACATCTCGAAGTAGGTAGTTTCGAACCCGTGACTACTCGCATAATAAATGGTGTCCCATAATTCACGCAAAATGAAATTTTGATGGAAAATTCAGATTTTTAATTAGACACATGGTCAGTCAGTAGTTTTCTGTTTTTAAGTCAATTGAACTTAGTAAGCATGAAGTTTCAAGTCCTTCGTGAGAACTCGCTGTAGCGAGCTTCTCGAAATGCCCAATTCTCGACTACGTTGCCGAATTAATGTTCCTGGACTGTCAGTAATACTCTCACGAACTGCTTCGATGTTTTCTGTTGAACGACCTGTGACAGGACACCTAGAGTGTTTAAGATCACTAATCGATCCAGTCTCCCGGAATTTTTCAATTGTTCCCTCACAGTTGATGGTTTTAAATCACTACGACGGCCATATTTTGTATGAAAATTGCGGATTGTAGCTGACTAACCTTCATTACTTTTAAAATATTGCTCAGCAATGATGATCCGTTGTTCTTTCGTATAGCGCCATTTTTACAAGCCCTGAACTGTCAGCCGTCCTATTGCTACCCTTTTTGTACTCAAAATTCAAATTTTGCGCGAATTATGGGACACCCTTTATTTTCCGTGCACTTAGAAACAATGCGCCTAAGGCTTTTACAAGATTTGATTTTAACCTATTTAATGTGCGTTGTAAATTTTCAAATTGGGCCGGAGAAACACGAGAAAAACGAGAAAAACCTTGGGCTTCTTGTTAATTTTAATGCAAAAAGTAATAGATTTTTTTTATCTGAAAAAAATGTACAGAGTTCCGCAAGTTATTAAAATAGAACAAATTTGTTTCGTACCTCAGTCTCAAAATTAAATAAAAATATGTACATAATTTTAAAACAGAAGTCGAGAATGGGTGCGTTCAGCTCGAATTTAAATTTAATTTTGGAATGGACGAGTTCGGCATTCGTTCGGTTTTTTGTTTGGTTGCATTTAAAGAGCATAGCAATCTACTGGCGTAAATTAATTCAACCTATGATTTGTTAGATGCACACCTACTTTTGGTGATCAATAAAACCCACAAAATGTAAAGACAGTTAAAGATTAAATGTTTTAAAATGTCGTTTAACTATTACTATTATTCACTAAAAAGCAAGCAATTATTAAAGCATCAATTTAAAGATGCCCTTAACATCTGTATAAATATGTAAATATTTTTTTTTTTAAAAAGGATACATCCTCAGCGAGCCAGATTTGTCTCCAATCACCAACAATCTCTGTACTGGATCGAATGCTATCGCTGTAGGCGAATGTGGAAACCCATGACGAAATGTCTGAAAAAAAAAACAAAAATACAAATTTATTTAAACTGATTTGATTAAATACAAAAAAAAAAATATATTAAAAAAAACTAATCCTAAATAAACACACTTATTATGTACGTATTCCAAAATTACGACTGGGCGGAGATTTTCATGAGTATCATATGCGTAAGCACGCTTCTCTGACATTGCCAGTGATTTATTACAGATAACGCACGTACGAACACAGGTACAGTAACTTTTACATAGTTCTACCACACACCATCCCACACCCTATGCTGGTGGTTATGCAATTTTTCATGCGGAATGGGAACGTGTGTGCTAATTAATCATATCTCTAGAGCCCTCGATGTAATTATAAGGAGAATGAGCCAGAAACTGAATAATGGATATTCAAGGATAAAAATTTAAATAATTTGCTTGCGTTAGCGAAGAAGAAGCAAAGTTGAGCTTTAAAAATTTCCACCCTTACAAGAACTCGGAATCGGAACAAAGTTTAGACATTAAACCAGTAATGATACTACCATTGAGTGCAAGTGGAAGGTAATGGCCACGCCCGCCGCTATTTAAATAGGCACTAGCATGCAAATTAAATACTGAAAGTCGATTTTATTCATTTCACTTAAATGCCACACCTTGGAGTCTATGGATAACACAAAATTACCGTGCATGCGGGTTGGGTACATTCTTAGTAACCTCAATAATCAGTTGTGTAAGAACTACTCCTTTCAGGCTAATGTATCTTTCACCTATGTAAGTAATTATAGTTATGTCCATGGCGAAATATTTTGTAGACGAAACGAAAGGAATATAAAATAAGCCTTTAATTTTTGTTGATAGCTTGTGCAACTTGCGAAATTTTGTTCGAGATTTGTTGCTTAAGCTTAAGCCTAGTATGCAGCTGTTTCGGAACGAAAAATTCCATACAAAAGTGACACGAAAAATTTCGCTGCTGCTGCGAAATGATGGAGAAAATTGGGTAACTGTAGTAGATTGCTTTGGCACAACAGAAATAGCCAAACTCAAATATGAAGATCAAAAATGAGCTTTTTTTGTATTTTTTTAGACACACTTATTCGCCCTTAGCAATAAAACATTTTAGATACGACCTTTGGCAAAAAACTCACCTCTGACTAAGTCAAATCTAAAGTGGCAACTGTCAAGTTATTTAAAAAAGGTTCTCCTAGTGAAATATGTAATTACAGACCCATATCACTTCTCCCTGTTTTCAGAAAAATCTTTGAAAAACTTATGAAAAATCGGATAGTGAGTTTTCTAAGTAAAAGTACATTTTTTAATGAGAATCAATTTGGCTTCAAAAAGGAAAATCTACTGAAGATGCCCTTCAATTTTGTAGTCAAATAATGTCAAGCTTAGATTCGAAAAAGTGCACGGCTGGGTTGGTTACCGATATAACCAAAGCTTTTCTGTTGCGTTAACTAGAAAAAGCTGGATTTCGTGGCTTCATTCTTGACTGGTTTAAATCCTACCTAAAAAATAGTTCTCAAGGAGTGAAGATAGGTCAGATAAGGAACAAAATTAGGTTATTTTATTTGGGAGTACCCCAAGGCTCTGTTTTAGGGCCAATTTTGATATTCTTGTTTATATAAACTCACTGTTTGCACTTAAATTTAAAGGCTCAACTCCTCAACAGCTTTTGCAGAAGCTCAAAAACTATAGTCATGTTTTTCAGTTTATCATCCATAAACAGTTTCGAATCGAATCTTTCATATCACGCACCTGAATGCTTAAAATATAAACTTTTAAATTGCTACTGCAGATATAGCTGTTCTTTTTGTGACAATTTAAGTTGCAGTGATAACTGCTTCCCAATTGAAAGAGTTGACGAATTGAAATACCTGGGGCTTACCATAAACGCTAAAATGAGCTTTTCAAATCACGCAGAAACTCTGAGGAAGTATGCGCTACACACTTAGACATTTCTATTACTTGCAACAAATTTGCTCCACCATGCTCCTAAAAACAATTTATTATGGTATTTTTCACTCTAAACTGCAGTATGGAATTGCATTTTGGGGAGGTGTTTATCTAAAAATTCAACCACTATTAATTCTTCTGAAATGTGTGTTACGGAAAATATGCCGCAAACCTAGCAGACATCCTAGTTTTCCTTTGTTCCTGTGAACAGAAAATGCTTATAGTCCGGGAATCGTAATTATCGGCTAATTTCAAACTACAATTTACGTAGAAACTTTTTAAATATGGTAACTGTTCCAAGTTTTCGTACTACCGCATATCGTAATTTTTATTCTGCACTTTAAGTTGGCAACACTATTTTAACTCTGTCAGCTGTCAAGTGATTTATTTTGAGTTTGGTTTGCCATTTCATCATGAACAAGTTGACAAATGAACAACGCTTGCAAATCGTGCAAATTTATTTCGAAAATAATTGTTGAGTTCGCGAAGCTTACCGCAAGCTCCGTTCATTTAATGGTCGACATAATCGTCCATCAGAGCAATTAATTCGGTTAACCATGGATCGTTTTCGCACTACGTTTACTCTATGTGATAATACGCATCCGCAGAGACGTCGAACAGTGCGCACCGAAGAAACAATTACCGCTGTAGAGCAAAGTGTTGAAGAGGACCCGGATGAATCGATTCGCCACCGATTCGCACAGCAATTGGAGCTTTGTCCATCAACTTTATGGAAGATTTTTCGCAAAGATCTTAGCTTACGACCTTACAAGATCTAGCTTGTGCAAGAATTAAAGCCGCGAGACCATGCAATGCGTCGTGATTTTGGTTATGGGTCGAAAATGAGATTGATATCGATGCTGATTTTCATCGCAAAATTTTGTTCAGTGATGAGGCTCATTTTTGGTTGAATGGCTACGTAAACAAGCAAAATTGCCGCATTTGGAGTGAAGAGAATCCACATGAGACCCCTGAGACGCCATTACATCCACAAAAACTGACTGTTTCGTGTGCTCTAGGGGCTGGTAGAGTCATTGGGCCATACTTCTTCCGAAATGATGCTGGAGTCAGTTGCTTGTCAATTGGCCACCAAGATCGTGTGATTTGACACCATTGGATTAATTTCTTTGGGGATATGTGAAGTCGCTCGCCTACGCCAACAAACCGGAAACGTTAGGGGACTTGGAAGCCAACATTCGTGGCGTTATTGCCGACATACAGCCCCAAATGCTCGAAAAAGTGGCTGAAAATTGGACCTCTAGACTTGGCTTTATTCGAAGCAGCCGCGGCGGCCACATGCCCGAAATCATATTTAAACATTAATGGCATAAAATTATCCTTCCAATAAAGCCAAATTGATGGATAATAAAACGATTTTTTTGTGTTTTATTTCAATTCGAAGTTCTATACCTCTAAAAAAAACACCCTTTATAATAAATTTCCTCAGTTGATAAGGATGCTACCAACGCCTGGAATGCCGTTAAGCCATGTAAAATGCTGGCTTTTCAATGTTAACTTTGTTAATTTAGAATCTATACTTTCAGACACTCTGGTTTAAATTTTAGTTCTACGAATTATGTATGTATTTATTATTTTTTGCACTTACGTTTGAATTTCTTTAAAGTAATCTGCTTCTTTTATTCTATTTGAGTTTTAAAGTTCTTATTCCATTTTTTTTTTTAATTCTGTTTGTGCTGATTTTTTTATTTCTATTATATCCTTTCGCTAAAGTTTTATACGGTCACCCCACCCAAAACTAAATTTTTGAAGTGACATTCAACACTATTTTATTTAAATACAGAATGTCTCTATTTTTCTTAAATTCTATATACTTCTATAAAATACTTACAAAGTTCCCACTGGGGTTAGATGTCGGTTTTTTCCCAACAATTCTACAAAGTTGTATATTTATTTATGAAACAGAAATTTGTGAGTTGAAGTTGGAAGTTAACAAGTTTTCAACTGTCATTTGTCGTAGTCATAGACAAACCATACTGAGACCCCCAACTCACAATCCTCTTGCCGCTGGGCCCCTCAATTTTTTTTCAAATTCGCCATTTTGTATTCCTGTCGGTGCTATGTCAAAAAAGAATCAGTGTGACATGCAAAAACACACAAAAACTACAAAAATAAATGCTGCCAACCGCGGCAACCGTGGGGAAATGTGAAAGAGTTCGGGAATTCCACATTTTTATTAATTGTTAAAAGGCGAATAATCTGATTTGTTTGGTTAGTAAGACTATCTAAAATATATGTTTTATATACTTGAAACATATTAGGACAAACATGGTTGTGTATTTTCCGCTTTTGGATATCAGTAACTTCGATTTCGTGCGTGAATTTTTCTTTAATAGTGTATTTTGTTGATTTTTAACGTCAGCATTGGCGGAAAGGCCAATTTTGTGTGTTTTTGACGTGTATCGTGGGCAATTCAGTCCGAAAAGTCTGGCATCACTGGACCGTCGTCTCATTTTATTGAGTTAAAATACGTTCAGCGCTGTTAACGCTGTTCCACTTGCATCCTTAGTTCTGCTGGCCTATTCTGTTGCTGTGTTTAGGTCATTAAAGTCAGTAAGGTCTAACATAATTAACATATTAAGTAGTTGAATAAAAAAATATTTGCCATAGATAAGTTGTCCTAAAAAACATAATTCAGTACAAAAAATGATAAATTTAAAATTTTCTCCTTATTATTAACAGCATCATTTTAAATCGTTAGTCATTTAAATCAATTAATCATTTAGTTGATTTTCATGCGGGGAGATATTTTGAGTTCCGTTACCACCCACCCTCCTCCTATACCTCAATCAAGTACTCCAACTTGATATACTTTCCTTAGTTTGAGAAGGTTAGCACATCAGCATAATTTTGAAACATATCGCAGGGATTCCTTTGTTTTCTGTTTAAATTAAAAGAAGCATGTGGTAAAGTAGGTCTGGGCACAAAAAAACGCAGACCAAGCTGACTTTTCGAAACTTTCTTTAAACTACATGTTGGAGGGGTGGAAAACACCACCCTGCATTAATTAAAATCACACACAAATATATAAATAGAGCCCTCTGTAGGTAGGACTCTTTATTAAAATAGACTGTAATAAGGACGAAACAATATTAACTTACCACGAGGCGCTCACATATGCACAGCAAGTCATAAAGTTATATTTACCCATCCGCTTATGGCGGCGAGTCACATTTGAAGGAGAAACTGCTGCAAAATTACAGCACAGTTTAAAAAATAAAACCAAAGGTAAATGGTCTAAAATAGCAAAGTTTTTCCGTAACCTCAGCACGACCAAGGACCAAGTTCCATCATTGCAATTGTGTTGGTGGCATATGCGACTCTTTACTCACACAACACACCCAATTAAATAAAGACAGATTTCGTATTTTAAGTGGGCAACCGTGATCTAAGAAAGTTATGATTTGGGGTGTGTGTTTATTTCACATTTAGAAATAAGTTTCATGGAAAGGTATACTTTGGCAAACAGTGACATCGCTAACTTCAGTTCGTAATAATAATTAATGACATTTGCCATCATAATCGCATTTGCATATTCAATGCTGTGTAAATGGCTTTGTTTTCGACAACAAAAAGGCCATCCAAGGAAATGGGTGGGAACAGCAATAAATCAAGTTTATGACAGCGAGATTCCCTTTCTCAGATCAGGATGGCTAGAATCTTACCTAGGACTTTAATTTCAGTCTCGCAGGAAACAAACATCCCCTGTGTGGGCGTTAGTTGTGTCGAAAATGGTTCCGGAGCTTTTCAGAAAACTTGACGCACTCATACCTCATGCGTTTCCTTGGACAGGTGGGTAGGTATTAAATTTTAATGACATAACCTTTCCCGGGTTTTCTGTACACAAATGTATGTTGCGCTGTTGGTCGTGAACAGTTGTATGAAAAATTTCTAAATGTTCAATCTATTTCAATTGAGATTTAGCAAAGCTTCCGTCTGAAAATATCGTAAGCGGTTTTTTAGGTCTAATAATTAAATATGTGTATAAAATATGAATTTCTGTGTTGATATTAGAAGTAGTCTAAAATAAGATAAACTTGTAAGACGATAAATAAATAAATAAATTTTACGAGACACATCAGCAAGAATAACCCATTCCTACTTTTACAAGGTGGCGCAAAAGTCATCACCCAGAGGAATATGGTATAATTTTTACAACTGGCGGCAAATGTCAGTTATACTTTGACATTTGTGAAGTAAACTGTGACACTTCTAAAGAATTCGAAGTAACTGTTTTGATTCGCGGAGTAATCCGTCGGTGGTGCTGGTGAATTTCGGCGTAGACTTCCAGGTCCAACTTTTGTTTTGATTTTTTTCGAGGAATAATTCGTCGGTGGTATTGGTGAATTTCGGCGTAGATTTCCAGGTCCAACTGGACAAACTGGCCGGCCCCGGAGCAGCCGTTCTGCTGAGAATATCGCAGCTGTGGCTTAAGACGTCGCAGAGGACCCCGGAGAATCGACCAGATGACGTTCCACGCAATTTGGCATCAATCGGGGGTCCTTACAAATAAATTTGATGAAAGACTTAAAGATTTTCCCGCCAAGCGAGTGTAACCCACGCTCAAGCCATCCTGAATCTCGACCACGAGGCAGACAACTTTTCATCGAAAATCATCATCAGCGACGAGGGCCATTTCCTTCTTTCAAACTTCTTTTTGTAGGGTTTTTTTTTTACCTCACGAGTCTTGATCAACACGCCTGAGACTCTTGAGGCCCTCAAAGGGAATATCCGTCAAGAAGGCGAGAACCTATCGCCGGAAGTTCTAGCAAAAGTAATGGAAAATGCCATATTTCAGGCTTATTTGGCTTATTGGAAAAAAATGTAAAACAACAAAAAATAAACATAATCCAAAATCAGAACCAAAGTTTTTCCTTCTTAAAAAAAATTAAAGCCAAGGAACATTGGGTTAAAACTTTTGAGCCACCTTGTTATGCAATATGCCTTGAAGCTCCAGAAAAAAAAACTTCTAAAAACGAGATCTAATTGTTGGTTACAGGATTACAACAAAATCTTCCGCCGGTAACATAGGGCCTTACTAATAATCATTTCTAACCTCCAAACTAAATATTTTGTAGGTCACAATTTGCAACTTTGTATGGAAAATTTCGCCATTGTGAGTTCGAAAAATGTATCCTGGACACTTAAAATGGTTATTAGTATCGCGGATAGAGTGTTACTGGGTGAAAGTGGTGTTTCAGAGAGCATCTAAGGGAAAGAGAAAGAATGAAGAAATAAAAGACCTGTCAGTATTGGAACGTAGATCGGTGAACACGAACCGACAACAGATATAAAAAGGAATATAAATATCTGCCATCCATGAAGGGAGAGGTAAAAAGTGGCTGGCGCTTTAAGGACCTCAACCCTTCTGCTGTACTCCCAAATCGTCTATAAATTTAGCCATCAAAAGATGCGAACTTACAAAATGTATTTCATATTTTGAAAATTTCCCAGGGTTAAGACAGGCCAAGCGTGCTATACAGCCTGTCAGAAAAGATGCCAACAAAATTTTAAATCTAAATAGGCTTGATATCAAAAACCTAACTGGTTTCCTCACAGGTTATACCGACCTACGATATCACTTAAATAAAATAAATTTAGTCGACTCTTCACTTTGTCGGTTGTGTCTTGAAGAAGACGAAACAGCTGAGCACATAATGTGGGAATGTCCAGCAGAATCAGAAGAACTATCTTCTACAGGGAGTTTCTGCGCCCTGCAGAGATGAAGAAGTCATCTGCTGGCAGCTCGATTAACTTTATTAGGGAAGTAGAGAGCCTGTTAGCCTAAACTCTATTCTGAAATTATGGCCCAATAGATCTTTTCGGTCGACGTGTCTTTCATCGCGCAGCGAGTCAGAAGGCTTTAAAAAAAATATATATATAGAGGAAGCTTTTAATATGAGATAAATAATGTCGAATGGCTAAATTCAATACGACCCTGAATTGACAATTTGGTAAATTTGATATATTTTTGAACCGCTCTTCATAAGTTGTCACGCAATAGGTGTGCAAGGTTAGGATGTAAGGAAGTGCTTCCACGAAATCCTTTGAACTATTGTGATCCGTTTTAATTTCGTCGTTTTCAAATTACAAGTGACGAACAAAAACAAACGTGGACGATTTTTTTAATTGTTTTTCTCCCTTTCTTCTCTTGAAATTAAATTTGTAAATTTGTTTCCGTAGATATATTTTTTTTGGTGGGGGCAAAAACCCCCATTTGGCTTATTACAGCGACCTAATCTAACTTAAAAATTAAACCTACTAGGAGTAATAACTACGGCTTAAAGCTAAGGATGGTGAAGGAGGTCAGTTTTATGGGAGGAACTACTGCGGTTGAAGTCAAAAACAGTAAGGTTTGAATTAACCTTCCACAGCATACGGGAGATTGGTTTGTTTGAGCCATATGAGGTTCGGTGAATTGGTAAGTGTACAATCCGTTTTCTGGACAATTACAAAATCTGCGAAGTCAAATTGGTGATGCCTGGACATTCACAGACCAAGTGTCAATGCAGTCGATGGCTTTGAAATCCTTGACAGCTTCTTTAGTATTCCCATGAGTATGTCCTCCTGTCAGTACCTACACACGCTAAGATATATCTGTGGCCACAAACCATAACCGCTAAAGTCGAAATTGAGATTTTGATGCCATTAGATTCAGCGTACTCTAATCTATTTTGTAAATTGTTTTCAGCTTTATATCTGTAAAAATGTGGCCACAATTTCAAAAAAAACTAACAGCTTAAGTCACTAAAGTCAATAGAGTTACATGGAATTTCACGCGATTGTCAAAAACTTTAAACGGCTCTCCTGAAAAATGAGTAAAACAGACTTTAGCGGTTTTTCCTTGTGACCACAGATATATTTCTCATTCATTCGGCATACCTGAATTTTGTTATCTTTCTAATCGATTCTTTAAATCGTCTGATTTAGATCCCAGCCCGCATTTCAAACCAAAAATCATTTCATTCTAAGAATTCAGCATACCAATTTCGGAGGTCAGACCACCGTAAGCCTAAATTTAGTTTAACCATTCTTAAACATGTTGAAATGAAGAATGTGTGAGCTTAAATTAAGCCCAAAACCAACTCATTCAATCAGATTCTGCAAGGCGAAAACGTTCGAACGTATTCGTGCGCGGGATTCATTTGATAGAAGTAAATCGTTCGTGTACACGAAAACGTCGAACGTTTCGGCTCTAAGAAAGCCGACCCAGTTCTGACTGTTGCGGGCGATACCAAAGGCACACATACAACGGGCGTCCGTTCTAAGAAGTAAACTTTCTTATACAAATTTCCGACCTCCATAACCAAGGTCGACGTTTACAAAAATAAATCCTCCAGCTCGGAATGCCCTACTCAAGCCTGTAGGTGTAACCAATCCTACAAAAATCCATAAAGCATTTACGTTCTTAGTTCTCAAAGAGCTAAGGGAGGAACGAGATTTGTATAGTATGGCTCTTTGTTAATGGTTAATAATTAATTTTAAGAACCAACACTACGCAGCTGCTATCCATGGAGTGTTTCGCATAGTTCAAATTCGGAAGTCATAAAAACCTACCCCAGTTAAGAATGAATTGTAAAGTTTTTTTTTTTTTTGTTTGCAAGGATATAGAAGTGACATATTAGTATGCCGAGAAAGGAAGGCAAACGTTGAAGAAAATGTATTTAACGACACAGATGGGGCTCATAAACCGATTTTAAACAAAAAGCGAACCGAGCAATCTGCCCCGGAGTTAAACACTGTGAAAGAGCGCAGCACACAAGAGCAGTCACGCATAGAAGCGTGGAAGTATTTAAGAAATCCTGCCGAATCCCTCAAAGAGTATTCAAAACCAAACAGACGTGAGGCTCTTTGATCAAAGGAATATGGTCAAATGAAATCGACGTGGTTGAGTTCTTTATGACTGGCAAAGCTTCAGTCGTGCAGTTATACAGCTGATAGCTCTTTCCGGGACTGGCACGGACTAAGTGCGAATTTTGTTCATTTTGGAAAGAGCGATTTTCTGCTCGTTTGACTTTGACTACAAGTACAAATTGGTTTTGGTATGGACATTTGATAGAAGTTTCCTGGCGACGTGAAGTTGTGTGACCGGACAATATTTCTCCCGAAGAGCTGCAGTAACATTCGTTTCTAATTTAAGGGAAGAACTATTACCTGATGTGGTTTCAACATGACAAGACCGCAATCAAAAACATATAATGTTCGACATAAACTTTTTGTGCTGTTTTTAAGGAATTTAACTCAATGGAATATCGGGCTGCCCACAAGCTTCCACTGCAGCATTGGTCTATGGTGGATGGAGATTCAAGTCACTTAGAACAGACTTTATTTTTGTAAAAAATTCGGGTTCATAATATTTTGGTTTAGCAAGTGTTTTATGACCTGGTTTAAATACCGTCGGTCGCTTCAAATCACTAAACGATCTTAGAAGGGTTAAAAATTTAACTGAGTCAGCCTAGATCCCACAGGTGAGCTACAGTCGGACACGATCGCTTCTAAATATGTTCACATTTGCTCATGCAAGATCTGTTTTTAATTTGGCAGCATCAGTGATAATCGATTTATTGTCGGCCCAATGGACAGACACACTAGGAGGAGACTTTGATTTTTATAAAACTTAGTTTTAGGTATGCATAACTGACTAAGGGATGCAACTACATGCGGAATTTTGAGCTCAGGTAAAAAGTAGGTAGGTTTATGACAGTTTGACCCATTCCGGACACACAATCGAACTTTAAGCGCCATTTGCAAGAAATTAATTAACAAATAAGGGGAAACCTTTTTTTCTTTTAAAAAACTAATGTTAAAATCATATTTTTGTAGCGCACAGATTTATTTACTATACAAGTATATCTGATGCGACAGCCAGATAATTGAGAACTTTACACTTGGCGGTGCTAGTAGTTTTTGTGTAGTTGCTTGAACATTTTATTGTGACCCGAATAGCGTACACTTAGAAAAAAAAAGATTGTTAAGCGAAGAATTTTGAGATCTTTAAAAATTTGTAAGTTAAATGTTTTTGGTTCAAATATTATTTTTGTTAACAAGAGCTCGTTTCTAAGTTTTCAAGAATCAGGTATTCAGCGTAAGAATAATATACTCTCCTTAAATATTTTATTACATCATTGCCAACAGTTTCATTCTTTAATCAAAGATTTTGATATTTGGGTACATTTTAAACCAACGAAAATTGTTGGCATTACAATTTTTATTACTAAGTGTAGACCCATACCAAGTGACAACAAAAGGTACACTGCCAGTGACTAGCGCTGCCGCTGTAAATTTTTAAATGGGGACATGAGCCAAAGAAGGGGCCCCCACAAAAAAAACTAATACAGGGGACGTCTATTATAACGAATATCCGATATAGCGAATTGTCGATGTAACGAAAGCTCTTTAGATTTACATTAGTATTTCTATGTAACGAATGGTGCCCACGATTTGCTGTCCGATATAACGAACGTAGAAATAAATTGGATTTAAAAAATGGAAGTATTTTAATGGCAGGACCATATCTATTCAATTGAACATTAAATAAAAATAAATGAACACATTTTTAATGATTTCTTTTTTCTTAAATAAAGTATAAGAATTCGATCGATATAACGAACGCCCTCGTTATAGGGAATGACACCAAACATTATATCATTCGTATAGCAAAAGAACAAAATAGCAGTAAAAACATTTATTTATAACAAAAAAAATGTATGCAATCCAAAAAACCTTTTTTTTTTATTATTTTTTTGCATTCTTTTTAGGTCAGTAAAAAATAAAATCATACTTAAACTGAACAAGGGGCCATTTTGATAATTTTTATAAAAGTGGGGCCCACGAGTTTTGAGGTTTAAAAGGGAGTCATTTGGCCCACGATATTTTATTTTTTATAAAAAATTACAAAACTTGAAACAGACTTCGAACGATTGTAACGAAGAGTTACACGTTTTTTGCGCCTTCTTGTAAGTTTTGTATTGTTATCAAATTTAGGTAGGTATAGTAAATCACTTACAACATCAGCATGCGATTTCCTAACAGGTACAAATTAGTTAGAAGTAGGTATAAATAGGCATACGAAGACGAAATTTAAAACCATAGTTGAATTCATAGAAATCTACTAACGCTATGTTTTGTATTGCTATTTACCAACGGACAGCGACCTCCCACTTGTCCGAAAAAAAATTGCAGGTTCCTGTCACCCCAGCTTTTGTCCGTATTATGAAATAGGCCCAAGGAAAATCTCCTAATCGCATATAGGGATTTGCTGAAACCGATGCACTGTCAACTGTTCGTTGCACTTACCAGAATTAAATTTAAGTATATATTGAAAAATGTAGTCGAGAACGAGCAAGAACAGGACATTTGTAAAAAAGAAACAAAGTTTGACAAAAAGTGGGTAATTTTTTTAATATTCAACTCATATTTTGTAAACTGACCCGACATTAAATCCACCTCGAGAAAATAATTTAAGTCTTATTTAAACCAATTTTGTTTGTTCTGCTAATAATCTATAAACTTCTATCCTACGAACTTTTGCACCGATTTACAAATTTATTTTCTTAGAATGTGTGAAATAAGTATGTGTAGGTTTTAGGCTACGTTTGTCTTAAGAACAAAGCAATTTTTATTCAATAAAAATATGTTTTCGGCCAAATTTAAAAACCTTTATGCAAATTAATTTGTTAGCCGTCGAATGAGCAATAGGCCTTTTTTATTATGCTCAAATGATCTATATAGATCATGGATTTCCATGGTTTACAACAACAGTTGGATCACGTACTGTTGTTGTAAACCGTGGAAATCAATGATCTATATGGATCATTTGAGCATATCTAATAAAAACGCCTAATTCAAAAAATCGTTTCGTCTGTCTGCTTTTGCGTCTGTATACAAGTGATATCAGATTTTTTGGACTGACTATCAAAAATTTCCTTTTTGCTTAAACCGTTGATAGCAAACCTCACGATATTGAATTCGAATGTTTTCTCTTCAGATTCAGTATTTGAAATGCTTTTCTTTTTGTTCTGAGAGACATAAAAATGCCCTTTCTTCGCTTTTAGCTTTTTTTTGAAACGCAAAATGCGTTATATATACCCACGATTTGACATCACTGCGACTGAGGCAATCATTTTTTTTCCGTTTTTGCTTTGTTCGTTTTCATGGACGGTGGATTTTTTCACATTTTGTTAACACTCTCTCATTGTGTGTTGACCGAACATTTTTTTAACTGTCCTCCAACGAAAACAGTACAACCCAACTTATTACATTATTTTATATATTTAATTGAGGAAATTTTAAAATCGAATTGAACAAATATTTTACGCTTTTTACGCTGTAAGATATTGAGCTGAACACTATTGCTCATAAGCGAGTTCAAATTGAGTTGTGCTCATAAACCATTCAGTGCATTTGGTTGTGTTTAAGGCAGTGAAAGTGGTTCCTAGCTATTTCCCTTCGCCTATTTATGTATGTATAAGATTATTATTTAGAAATGGCTCCCTGCAATCATTATTGGGATATATTGCTTAAGCTTAGCTGTAACCGCAAACAACCTATAAAAGTGAAATAAAAATTAGGAAAAACTTCCTAGAAGCTGTAAAATGTAACACTGGAACGAAATGAGTAGGTATCTAGTGTTTTGCGCTGTTTTCCATTTAATTCAATTTGGGCGATTATGCATTATGAAAAATTGGCACAACTCATAACTAACTAGATCGAACCATGGTTAGGTTAGGTTAGGTTGAAGTGGCTGTCGGCTAGCCGACACACTTAGACCATTGTATAAGGTCCCTTGTGATACCCCATGAATCTATGTATTTAATTCTTCCTATTCGTTGAACCAGTTGGAGCTTCTAATGAAGCGTAGGAGATTACGAATGACCGTGTTTTTTAAGATCGTTTAGATCACTGTAGTAGAATTCTCCTAAATGGAGCTTTCGTCTTTTTGAGAGAGCCGGACAAGTACAGAGAAGATGGAGATCGAACCATCATCGCCCATAATTGCATTTGCGATTTTTTTATTTATTAGCGAGTTTTGTGCTACTTTTAATTGTGTGATCTTATGCATCTTATGATCGGACATTGGATATTCCAAAAATTAAGAATGTTGAATTGTCCACAAAGATTTTCAAACGATTTGCCATTGCTTTGAATATTATTTTTGTTTTTCAAACCCCCAATACCTTCTAAATTTTTTGGCGATCTGTTATTTATAGTGTCCACCATTTTGGGCGATCTGAAATGTTTTTGATTTGGGGGATTTGACACAAAGCCATTTTATAAATGTAGTTCAATTTGTTTTTAATTGCGCTATTTTAAAGTTATTGAAACTACAAACTACAATATCGACACATTTGGCAATTAGTTGCTCTCAAGTGGTTGATGCTATTTGTTTTCAGCCGGAAATTCACTTTAGATAGTTTGCGTGAACTGTAACCGAAGAACTTTTATTAGAAGAAAATCCAATTGTAAAAGTTTCCGTGAAACAAACTTTAGAAATGGGAAGCTGCAACTGAGAAGTTCCAAGAAGTGAACGTAGACGATACGTTATTTTAATTGAGCGAGCTTGTTATGTTATCAAATTACATGACTTAAGTTTCGAATGAGGGTTGCTACATATCGTGCAGTTAATTAAATAGAGAAACTTATATGGAAGGGAAAATTTAAAAGACGTTGTCGAAATGGTATAAGCATTAGCAGAAAATCTACGGATAGATATCTGCTAAGATTACAAGTGAAAATACCTTTGAATTGTAGTTGATTTTTTTACCAGGGAAATATGTGAATAAATACATAATTAAGGACTCTAATTTTGAGTAAATGGGAAGCTCTAGCTACCTGATGCGTTCAAGCTGATGTAGCTGACAGATTTCCCAATAAATTGGATACCGATAGCCCTTTCCTCTTCCCACCTTTGTGTTCGTTTTGAGAGTAAAATCTCGTAGAAATATCGGAATACAATGGGCAGACTGTCACCTCAGTGGAGAAGAAAATTTTTATTACCATTCCCCGATCTAGCAATTATGACTTATAAAATCTGATTTCTTTATGTGACTCTAGGTCAAAACACATCCGCTCCCCACAGTGTGGGGCATCATTTGCACGAAGACATTGCCATAGTGCCATCTAACAGGTTTTTAACTTTCTCCATTACGTAGTAAGAGAAAGATTATAGGGGTATTTACGATTCGGGGTAATAGGTATACAAAATTGCGAAATTTTATTTTATTTTATCAAATCGTGAACACTCTTTTTCTAGTCTCTAGCAACAACGAAGTAAAGGTACAGACAGCCAGTAACACTGACATTTGGCGAACTGTCAAAGGGACGAGGGTACACTTTACACCGTTGTATTTTTCCGGTGCAATAGGGTCAGGGTATAGATAAAGTGCAAAAGTGTAGCGAAATTTTAGTCAGTATATTTTGTTGTTGGAGTGCAAAAAAAGTTGCAGAGGAACTTGACTTTTTTTGCTAAAAAAATCTAATAACGGTGTTTTTGAGATTTGGACATATCTCGAAAACGGTCCATACGATTGTAACAAAAATACATTTCTAAGGTAATATGGTCATTTCTTACTTGATGGCAAGCTCCGTTTTTCTCTGTTTTATCGTAAAATGGATTTTTGAAAAAAGTTAGTTTTTTAAATTTAGTTTTCTTTAGTTTACTTGAAAACGGCAGTTACGATTTTGACCAAAATGCATATTAAAGATAATGTAAGTATTCTTAATAAGATCCCGTACTAGAGTTTTCAAAGTTATTGCGTCCTTAAATTTGAATTCGAATCACCGAAAACGTTAATTTTAAAAACTGCTCATATCTCGAAAACCCCATTTTCGATTTCGATAAAACTTTAAAAACCAAGTAATGTTAGTATCCCGAACAATAACTTGTAATCGATTTTCAGCTAAATAGTTAAGCAATAGTATTTTTTGTGTCTTGTATTTGGTACTGTCTTGTCTGCCAAATTTTATAAAAACCGCTCTAACGATTTTGACCAAAATACATATTAAAGATAATATAAGTATTCTAAATTCGATCCCGTACTTAGTTTTTCTCAAAAAATTCGAACAAATCAATTTCTTGAATATTTCTCAAATATGACTACCCAAATTCCGATCTGTATTCACATATTTTCGGTATAATTTTGAAATAATAACAATGCCCCAACTTCCAATGGAAATCCAATAACAGCTACGTAAAACTTATTTTTAGCAAATATTACCAACTTATAATTTTGAATATGCATTCTAAAAAAAATTCCAACAACTTGGAGCTTACACAAACAGCAACACCAACTTAATTTACATTAAAACTTTTGATGAACGAGAAAGTTACGTTCGACCCAGTCGTGCATTTTAGTTTTTATGTTCCAGGCCGATTAGGTTCGGACGCCATTTCGTTTTGGATGGCATTTGGCAGTCGTAGAAAGTGTCGATAATAATTTATCACGGAGCAGCTAGCGTCGCATTAATATTTATTGAAATTATTTAAACATTTTATCTAAATAATTGTACAATTGCTTATCCCAAGAGAAAATTACGGGACTTTTTTTAAATGCGATGTGGAAAAAATGAGCAATTTGAAAATAAATTGTCCGCACTAAGAAACAAAGTAAAGTAGATTCGGCCAAGATAGCCTTTCTTTGAAGATGCTAGAGGCAAAGCTGTAACAGAAGCTTTTCCTGGCCGGATTATTCAAAAAATTGGTAACAGCGACTGGTTCCTACCAATCCCCTGATTTGATGTGCTCCATTTATTCGCACGTCGTCCGTGCACATTAACAAACCGTTCACAACCTTGAAACACATTCGAAATAAATTGCTAAAACACCACCATAAGTTTGCTAACAAGTCTGAGGGATACACCAATTTATTTTGGAACTTTACCACTCACTCTTAGGACAAAACAAAAAGAACTGCAAGTTGCCCCATTTCTTAGCGACAAAACATATTTTCCCCTCGGCAAGATGAATCTTCATATTTCTATGTAATCTTCATTTATGATAACCTCCCATGTCACACATTCCGACTGTCTTCCAAATTGAATTTATGGCGTCGCATTTATAAAACCTACCTCTATGTGCGGAGCAGCGGACCAGACTTGCATGCTATCTGAACCAAATTGCATGCAAATGAAACCATACCTGCAATCATTCAGGCGCGCTGCAGGACAACATGAATGATGAGTAAGCAAGCGCTATGTCAGACTGACAGGTATCGCGTACTCCCTTGCCTCCACGCTCCGCCTCGTGGTTCAGGCATTCATGTGTGTGTCAGTTTTCCGCACCTGTAAATGTTTCCATGCACGAAGGCAAAAACAAAACGGAGGCATGTCATCGTCGCAACTAATACCATGCATAACTACCATGAATGGCAAATTGTAGATGGCACTCGCACTTGAATTTTGATGATAGCTGCAAATTAATAAATAGTCATGGGTTTTGCTACAGGGGCTTTCGTATGAGCTCGCTCGAGTTCAATCGCAGGTTTGAGGTTTTGGTTTTCCCCCTGTTGTTGTTTGTTGGATGATGTTTGTGACATTTTTTTTTATCAATAGTTGCATAGTTGAAGGAATGGAGTCACCTTCGGTCGGTATGATTTGTTGTTAAATGGCTCTACTTATGATATCGATGTTTGGTTGCTAAAAAGTAACTAAAGGAACAAAAGAACTTTAATTAGATCAAAGAGGAAATAATATAAGATAATGGTCCATTCTATCCAGATAGGTTTGCTGTAACTTATTCCAAGAACCTAGGTAAAATTGGTAGAGATTTTTTATCTCAAATAATTTCTAAAAAAAGACAAACATCACTGAGAGAATTTTCGTTTTGTGTATCGTTTCTAATGAAGTAGCAGAAAGCGTTTTGTTTTTATGTATGAAATATGAATTCAGCTCATATAACAATTTAACTTTGCCCGATATTTAAATTTAATTATCATTAAAATTAGAAAAGGACTCTCTAATAGCCGTTGGAAAAATTTGAGCTTCTGTTGAATTAAACAATTTAATTTTTTAATGGATTTTAAGTTTTTCATTAGTTTGCTTTTGTTCCATTTCTGGCCACAAGGAATAGGACACGCGATGGCCGGTTGTATTTGCCTGTTGTTTTTGGATTTTTCTTTCAATCATTTTCTTAAATATACTCGATAGGTAAAGCCATCGCAAAACGCAAAACAACGAGTACACCAGTCGAACAAGTGCCTTTTGAACTTGCCAACAAGCGGCGGCCAGTTCAGCATTGAACTTTGTGTCATAGAAATGTGACAGTCTGTCACTAATCTGCCGACAAACTGTGTCTTAAATTGTAAAAAACTGTTCTCTCTTTAAGTACGAATTCCGTTTTTGTTTTGCGATTTGTTTCCAAATTGTATAAACCATTAATTAGAGAACCAATGAAAAACGAGTTTTATAGCTAAATTGAATTGTTAAGTTTAATGACTTTTGAGCTTTGATTAACCATACGTAGCCCACCCTCGACCAGACTTCTACGTTTTATGTCAGCTATCCTATAATTGAATGCCACTTTCACCAGTTGCTACTGTACAGTACATCGCTTGAACTTTCGATAACGCGATGGGACTTTATAGGGGGAAAAAATAAATCACCAAAATTACGTAATAAAATATCGAACAAAACGAAATTTCCTATGGAAGCAAAACTTGTACGCTATACCTTAAGTGTCTCGCTTTACTGTTCACAATACGTACGCATTTAACTATTGTACTAAATCGAAGTAATTCAATTCAATATTTTTTGCGCTTCAAAATTTGTTACGACGCAATAAACTACCCCCTACGACCAGTCCACAACCATAAACTTTTAATTCCATCGACGGGCGATGCTAAAACTTTTAATGGACCGTTTTTTTTTACTCTCGAACTGAATTTTGGACATAACAAATTTATGTACTGCGACAGTGTTTAATCAAACATTTTGATACCGATGGTATATATATAATGATAATTAAATTTAAATATCGGGCAAAGTTAAATTTTTATATGAGCTGAATTCATATTTCATACATAAAAACAAAACGCTTTCTGCTACTTCATTAGAAACGATACACAAAACGAAAATTCTCTCAGTGATGTTTGTCTTTTTTTACAAATTATTTCAGATAAAAAAATGAATACATATATACAAAAAATAGTGAGACAAGTTTTTCTGCACAACAGTTGATTCTGCGTCAAAAAATGCTGACAAGAGGCAAGGTAATAGTTGGCACAGCGATGTAGTATTACACATATGCAATAAGAAGACTGTCGAAATTATAAGCACATTGAAAAGGAACTCAATCCAGTTTTGAGAAGAAATTGGCTTTCAATTTCGATTTTCTATTGCTGGAAATTGCGAATCGATTAAGGTTGAGAAGCATTTAAAATTAAGCTAAGAAAGTCGTTCTTTGTTATTTTTTCAATGCTACCTTTATACAAAATGTTTTCTGTTGACTACACAACAAAGTGAAACATGGCATCATGCCATCATCCTTTCCCAAGGTGCTAATTGCGTTCACTCCCGAAAACTTACCAAATGGGATCCTTTTCCAACAGATGTCAGCTGTCAGGAGCAGAAAACCATGTAGACAAAAAAAAATGTATATACCCGCCTCAAACTTTATAATGGGTCTTAGCGATGAGACACATCCTTCGACCAAAATACGTTCGAGAGAAAATCACCGAGTGATAAGAAACTTTTTTATTAATTATATATAATACGTACAATGTTGCCGCGGTTTTTTTTTTTTAAGCGTACAAAATTTTTTCAAAAAGTGTAACAAATGGAAAAAAAATTTTATATTTTATAATTCTACAAAAAAAAAACTCTTAATTGACCTACCTGTCCATTTTGTGTTTAACAAATAAAAAAAAAAACAAAATTACTGACCATCGAAGTAGATTTCAATTTCTATTTCAAACTTTATTTACCACGAGATGTAGAACATTGCAAACGGCGACGCGTCGAGACAGAAAAATATTGTTGTATTTTCTCGTTCCCTCCCATTCCCATTCCCACTCGCAGTTTGACGTTTTGCACAACTTGTGCTCTGTGTAAACAAACAAATACATTGACAGAAATTGGTAGAAGTTTGTTCCAAAGAAAAAAGTGCTGCCAGTTCACCTTTTCAATATTTTTTAACGAGAAAAACAAAAAAAGATTTTAATGGGAAAAAGTGTAACAAAGCGAAAAAAAGTAACATTGTAACAAAATTGTAAAATGATTAAAAAATGTAGCACTCTTGTTACACTTGTATCATTGTGTCAACGCTGAATACGTATCGATTAGGACTACTTGAGTGAAAATTTGGATCAGCGGTGGACCTTCCTGGTCTAAAACCACACTAGTACTGGCCGATCAGGGCACTTATGAAGTTTTTTTTGTAAGTCCAACGTAAGTCCACGAGACATAAATTCAAAATTTTGTTATGGATTTATGTCCGTTCGAATTCGGACATAGTCAAAAAAAAAAAACATTTCTGGAATTATGTCCCTTTGACATTTTTTGATTTAAAAGAAATCCTGTGAATTTTAAATTGATTAATAGCCCAAATAGTTTCAAATGGAAATCAAACCAAAATATTATTTTGGGCGATCGCCAATTTTTTACTTCTATTTTCTAAAACTTTCTCAAGCTAAAACAAAAAGTTTGAGAAAATAAATTGTCTTTTAGTATCCCACTTTGGTGGGACATAAGACATAATGCCGCACAATCAAATTTTGAACTTATGTCCCACAGAAGAGGAACACAAGTCCATTATGAAATCATGCGCCAGAACCTTGTATGCGTTGGTAAGGAGACTCACTGAACGCATTGTAGGTGCTGCAGTTGAAGTGTTATGCATTCTTGTGGACCGGGAAAACGATGCTGAGATTTCATTCATTTGACCAATGCATTGGAAATCAGTCACCTAAGATGGGTAGGACATATTTAGGCAAGTCCCGCGCAATATCAAGGCTCGCATGCGATGTCTTTAACGATTTTCACCGAAAATGCGAACAAAATTCTTTAATTCTTTTCTAAATCTGTCGTTCTTTATATTTTTCCTTGACCACCAGACAAAACATTAACAGCCAGCATTAGATCAGCAGAATTTTTTTTTTTTACATAACGTTCTGATTGCGTTCGGGATTTTATTTGCTTCAGTAACCTTTTCGTGTCTTAATTCCTGGTCACGACTTCGATCCGCCTGTATGCCACAACCGTGGAAAGTTTTCTGAAAAACTGGGTATATGCCATTGTCGGTCGCCCACGGACTCTATGCCTCGCTTCTCTTACCCATTCCTTTGTTTTAACTTTATTTTTGGGACAAACTGTTCGATACTTTGCCTACCTACTCGATAAAAGAAAATTAGAATCAACGATCTCTATATCGAATATTGCGTACTAAGTTAAATCTCTTCCCTTATCACAATATAAATTACAATTTGAAATTGCGGTACCAATTTCAACACAATGACAGTAGATTTACTCCGTGGCTAAATGGTTAATGTGTTGGACTACGAAGCGAGGGGTCCCAGGTTCGAATACCGAAAAAAAATAAAAATATTCCAACTTAAGGCTTTTTTTCCACTGCGCCACCTCCCGCGAACGTCTGACAAACATCCGGGAGTATAACTGCCATCAAGGAGCTTCTCAATTAGCCGTTTGAGCTCGGCATAAAATTGTAGATCCCTTCCATTCGTCCCAAAAATGAGAGGCTAGGCCAACTATTTATTTATTTTAAACCAATTTAGCCAGCGCAGCTAATTTTTTTCTGAACTATACTTATACCTACATCAAATTAAAATAAACTAGGAGCACTCACCACCGAGGGATTGTACGCAAATAAAAGTGTCTGCAGCTAGCGTTAATTTGGAGTTCTTATTTCCACTTTATTCACTTAATGACTTAACACTAACTTACTTATTAAATACCCAGTCACAACGTCCGCGCGTTACGAGTACCACCAGAAGAAGAAAGATTTACAAAGCTGCGTGGTTTAATCCCCGTGGGAAAAACAAAATGGCCGCGCCACTTCCGCGAACCTACTATAAGATCGAGCTGCGAGTGATGGTGGATGGCCGGCGATGTTGACGATTGAATTTATTCTACTTGAGAAAGGTTTGTTCGTTTGTTGTTAAGACTAAACGTCGACGCCACAAAACAGACTTTGGTTGACCCTAACAGCGATATGCCATCATAAATATTAAGGAATTTCACTTACACCAATATTATGACTGCATTTGCTAAAATTAATTACTGTAATTAAAATTAAATATTTTAAAGATTTTTTCTAAATGCAACAAAAAGTCCTCCGTCTATTTGACTCTTTGTTTTACAAAACTTGTTTTAATTTATACCATAAATATAAGTGAAAGTTGCACCAAACTACGTAACATCAAATTGGACCTCCCAACTCGTTGTTGGCATTGTGCGACGTCACATCTGCTATGGAATCTTACTAATTGCTGCTCTGTAAAATATAAAATTGTTAAAGTTTAACGTATAACATTAATAAATGTTTGCTTCATTTAAGCAGATAGAACAGTAGTTTATCAGTTTTGATTTACAGCACTTTTCGCAACAAACGGTTTGAGCCTGATAACGTCCAGCAATAAAGTCATAGTCAACTCGCATTAGTGAAACAACTAGACCAAACTCTTGTTCTACAAAAATGGAAAAATACTCAAACATCAATCAAAATGCAACTTTTACTGAAAAGTATCCAAAGTGGCATCGTTAGAGGACAGCGACATCCTTCCTTCCTGAGGTACATAATGTCCTCGATAAATCAACCTGATTATAAGGATTTCGCTCGCGTTTGTTTGCATCAATGGCTGCTTCCCCCACACTGCAACACTGCGAGATAAATAGCTGATGGTTTTTATACCACTTTTCTGCGAGCTCGAACTTTCTTTCTTCGTGCGGGTCTCTTACCCTTGCCGGCAAATGCTTCGTCGAGTCACTTAAAAGCCCCGTTGAGTCCTGACCTAATGGACTATTTAATTGTATGGATATTATAAGCGCTGTGCTGTAGATGGTTCAATGGAAAACTGGTGTCCTCTTTTCGTATTGCGCTGTGGTTGGGGTATCAGCGAATTGTGCTGATCTGAAAAGGATTGCAAACTCATACAGTCTTTAAGCGCAAATTGAATTCAGTCAACCCGTTCACGTTTTCGAATGAATGATCATTTCCAAAGTCTAGAATCAGCAGCAATGGTATCTGATTTTAGAAGGCAAATGTAGACTGGATTTCTAAATGAATATTGCAAACATTACATGACCGAAGCCGAAGTTAGTGAACGATTAAGATTGGGGAAATTTTGTTTGCAGATTGTTGACAGTTTACTTTTGCTGTTTGCATAGTTGATTTTTAAGAACTTAAAATCAACGCGCTCTTTTATTCACTTCACATAATTGTGGCTCTGTTGAATACAGACAAAACATGAACCTAGCCCCTATCCAATTTCAATGTTCGAGCGGACGGTTTACACGTTGGACTATCAAAAACACCAACAGCTAATGAAACAATGTACAAAGTGGCAAACTAAACCACGATGTGATGTACGCAATACTCCCGCAGGGTACAAGTTAAGTCAACTTCACCTTTAAACGTTGCGACTAAGACGCGTTGGAATGTTCGCAGTTAGATGGAATGCATCACCGCAGCAGGTAAATATGGCTCAAAAATCTTTTTTACACAGCAGCAAATAATACAGGGCGGCGCAAAATTAATCATACAAAATTTTGTGTTTGAATTACTTTTTTACTAAATAAAAAGAAATTATTTTGAGTGATGGAAACCTTTATTTGGACCTTTACAATTTTTTTCTGTTAAGTGAAAAAGGTGATATCCGTTAAGTGGCATTTTCCATAACTGTCCAAAAGATTTCCGGTGATAACTGTTCACATTCCTGTCGAATATTCTCCTTAAGGGCTGCGATTGTCTGAGGCTTGTTGGCCCAAAGCCCGCGACTTCAAGCTCCCCAAAGAAAGAAGTCTGGGATGGTTAAATCGGGCGATCTAGCTTTCCCTGCCAATCGTCAAAACGGGAGATTACGCGACCAGGAAACGCTTCCTTTACAATATCCATTGTCGCTTGTGCTGTGTGTGCGGTTGCACCGTCTTGTTGAAACCAAGCCGCGCTCATCCAATTCCGGCAGTAAGAAGTCGTTTATAATGGCGTAGCGTTCACCAGTAGCAGTGACTTGATTGCCAATGGCGTCCTCAAAAAAATACGGCTCAATCACCTCTCCCGCACGAACGCCGCACCACCCAGTGGCTTTCGAGTGCTTGTAATGGTTCTTCGTGCATCACACGCGGATTTTCAGTGCCCCCGAAACGAAGACTTTGCTTATTGACGTAACCGATTAAGTGGAAATGTGCCTCGTCGCTCATAATGATTTGAAACTCAAGCTGCGCCAACACCATCGACCGATTATGGGTAAAAAAAATCGACACAATTATCCTCGCTCTTGCGGAGTGTAGCGCTCCATTGCTTGTCTGTTTTATACTGCAGCTGTCTATTTCACAAATGTCAAATATGATTGACGAACGACGCCATTTGCAAAAATTATAGCATCTTCCGATAGGCTGATTAATTTTGCGCCACCTTGTTTTCACGAATTAAAATGTATGGAAAAGCCAGATCGCGATCGTAGTTCCAAAACTCTTTAAGCTCGAAACATAATTTTTTCAGTCTATTTATCGTCGGCTTTCAAGCAAAACTGACCAACTGCCAAAAATTCTATTGTGTATTATTGAATGCAAGTATAAAAGAAAAGCAAGTATATAATTCTGCCAAAATTGCCTATCTGCTACTTTTCCTAGAAATATGCAAAGCATTTAAAATTGTTGGTTGACTATCTGCCTTCATGCACAAGAAATTCAGGAAACAAAAGAATTGTTTTGCGTTTTCCCACGAACTATGTTTTTGCAGTTAGTCAGTTTTGCTAGTAAGCCGACGTTGAGTTTTGTTGTTTGTTAAAAAAGGGATACATTCATTATTCATATAAAGCATAGTTGAAAAATGCTGAATTTTTGCACTTTAAATCAATTTAAATTCATTCCTATGTCCCCTAAATCGAAAGAAAGATGAAACCATTAGAAAAACTAAATTTTTCACAACTTTTTTATTTTTTTTTTTTACAAATTACACAACTGGCATAGGTACAGCCCGAAAATTCTTCCTTGATATCTTGATAAACTTCAATACTTTTGCAATTTTACATTTTTCGCAGAACAACTGGGTCAATTGTCACCGACAAACTCAGTGTCAAATCAGAAAAATAAAATGCCAAATGCCAGACAGTAAGCTTTGTAGAAAAGCTGTAGCTGTAGGAGCACTAAAAAATTGCTGAAAAAGTAAAAAGCTTCAAATAAAGTTCAAATACAGGAAAACACATTTCAGAATTAAAATTAAGTGCTTTTGGAACGTATTTTTGAGTTTGACATTTCGAACAGTCATCGTGAGCGTCGAGATATGGCCACAACCTCGCGTCGCGTCGGCTGCGTCGAGACTATTTCACGTTTCTTAAAATGCAATTTTTATTCAAAATATAAAACCAAACTACAAGAATTTATTGATTTCGAAAATAAGGGAGCTCCCTTCCCAACACAAATGGATACAAGTTGTTTCTTCTGACCACGACACGAGTAAAAATATATTTTGCTTTAATTGCTGGAACACGGAATAGAAGGTGAGGCTCCTGAATGTCGGATAAAAGATCTTGCCGGCTGTATTAAGCGAAAGAATAAAGCCCTTCCGCCAACAACTAGGTTTAAGTCCGGAAAAATCAACAATTGAACAAACTTTCACACGCGGACCGATCTTGAAAAAAAAATTAGGAGTCTCAGATCGCCACACAACCTTTTTTATAGTCGCCTATGACAGACGAGCTATAGAGGGCCATATAAAGTTTTGGCATTCCTGCCCAAATCGTTCGCCTTTGCTGGACGACGATGCAGAAATCTCGCTTAAAATCGCCAGGAACATCGCCGAGCCCTTCGATGCGGGCAAAAGGTTTCGGACAAGGCGACGCGTTGTCTTTAGCGTCATTCAATCGTACGAAAATAACAAGAGGTTCAAATTTTTCAAAAGTCTGTTCATCTGCTTGCATATACTGATAATCGGAAGATCGCAGCGAGCTGTCAGTGGCACATTTGAAAGTATTCGGTGCATAGACATATTAAATTAAATATGGACTGCTAGTGAAATGACATTTTCATATACTTGTGCGAGAAAATGGGGACGTTCAAGTATCTAGTTTAGTAAGTCTGACAGCTCTCTCACTAGATGAAACTCGGCTCTGATTGGGGGAAATCGGTCGTGAGAGCAGATGTTTCAGTTGACGTTTATGGAGGGGTAGCCGACGAATCTAGTTGAGAAATTCGTGACTGAGTACTAAGTTGACAGTTCTCATATGTGGCTGACGTAGAAAACGTGACGTTCCCGACCAATCTAGTTTTTGCGTTCAGGTTACATCTCATCCAGACCAATCTAGTCGACTTAAGATAACTAGATTCTTGAATGTGGCCAATATGTTCCAAAACAGCACAGGAGCTCAGTGTTGTTATGGATATTGTTTGATAATCGTATATATTCTCGGTTCAAAATCGTATTTGTCGTATTTTCTAATTTTACGAGTACAAAAAATGCGCTAGAGGTCATTTTGAACTTAATATGAATGTTATTTTGTAATGCTCGAGAAATCGGACAGTTTGATCTTTAAGATATTTTCTTGTTTTATTAGTATTTTAACTATTTCCTATGTCGTTTTCGATTTGGCTTTTCAGATTTTGATTTTGATCTGAGATTTCTGTGTGTATTAAGTTGGCCGGAATTTTATTTTTTACTTGTACCTACTGGAAATTAATTTTCACGTTTTAATAACACGTTAATATGAACGCATTTCGAAATAATTTAATATAAAAACTCGTTTCCATACGCGTAAAATGAAAAATTCAGTTAAAAAAAACAATCCTTTCAACGATAAACTTCCAGCTGTGCGCCATACACATTGGTATTAGTGAATGTGTAAATCTGAGAAAAAATCGATATTTCTCAAAAGTGTCTCAGATCAAGAAAACAAAAGATTTATTTTCTATGAAAATCAATCTCGATCAATAAAAAAAAAAAAGATCTTTTTGCCAAATCGAAAACGATATAAGTTTCAAGCAAATTTAACTTCAGAAGTAGGTATTTAGGTACTTTCATACGAATAATACTTATACCTTCTTAGGGGTATTCCGAAGTCTATTGAAATATGTGTTTTTTTATATGGGTAATATTGTAATTCTACCCCATATAAAACTGCATACCTATCCCCATGGTAAGCGGTTAAGGACTCATATCCCTTTAGAAAAGTAGTTGCTTTTAAAATCTTACACATTCTAACCATTTTGATTTATCAACGAATCTGCAATGTTTAAAATTAGAGGGTAAGGGGAAATCACAAAAATAAAGGAAACCGAGAGTCAACACCAACCTTCTACAATTCAAAAACATTAACAACACAAGCAAGAAACAACGCAAATATGCAAAAGGAATTATAGCCATTGCAAATTTGACATAACATAGCAGTAGCATTGCAAGTAACCCATCACGCAAAAAAAAAATGGGTATGCTCGGTAATCGATGCCGGCTAATTGCAAAAGGGATGTGCTGGTAAGGTAAAATCATACTAAATGCATTTCTAAATCTTTTTGGGTTCTCTTTCTGAAATAGTATTTTATTTATCGAGTCGTATTTCGGTTTAGCCATCGTATTTAATGTTTGTATAATATCGGAAAAAATCGGAAAAATATTTACGAAATCGTAGAAATTGGGGTGAAAAAAGCAAAAATCGGAGCGTCGTATTAACCTTCGAAAATCGTAACATTTACGATAAATACGATCACATAACAACGCTGCAGGAGCTACTGTTTTACAGCGGATTAGGAAAGAAGCACACGCCGCCGTCAACTTTAAATTGTCATAGCAACGTAAGCAAAAAAGCGAATTTTTTTCAAAAAAAGTTCGTTTCCATAGAAACATTTAAACAAAAGAACGACATCTTGTCCGAAGAGATTTATTTCCATAGTTACGTGTAAACAAACGAGCGTCATCTATTGAAAAGAAGCGAAGCTTTAGCTGCAAAGAGTGATTTGAATATTTTATTATTTTGAAACAGAAAACGAAATACCAATTTCTAAAATAAAAAAACGTACAGGTGGTATCGTTCAATCCCACTAATACTGATATAGCGGTATGTAAATCTTCGGTGAAATTGAAATTACTGCCGTACTCAATCCACGTATTTCTTTTCTACTTCATCCCACTGAATTTGCTTCCCTATAGCCATTTTATCCGTCATAAGATATGCGACTATTTTTTTATTTTTCCATTCTAAGGATCTAGTTTTAAGATCTAATGACTTTTTAGTGAATCCTGTCGTCACTTCAGTTTTGGAGGACCATGATCTAAGCATACAAAAAGTATGAACAACTAGCTAAACAAAGATTGTACATAAATAAATAAATAAATATTTAGCGCAACAGATTCAAGTACGTACTCCAGGCCTAACTGATTACAACCATTCGTTTTCTATGTTTTTATTTTTGTGACGAATGGAAGGGACCTATAATTACTTTGTGCAGATTATTTATTAAAGTCCGAACGGCTGAAAGCTGAATCGCGAAGCTCAGTTAATACTCTCGGACGAGAAGTATGAATTTAAAGTACGTCTACCCCCAAAACTCATATGTTTACATTGTTGTTTTTATAATTTCAATCCCTGTCTGTAAATTGTTGTGAACTACAAAAAAGCATGTTGCTAATGGCCGGTCACCAATCCTCTTGCTTTTATGGGCATAAAGCTGTTCACTTTTTTTGTGTTTCGTATTGAATTCGTTTGGTTTGCGCTAAGGGTTTGATTAAATTCAGATAACAGTAGTGAAATATAAATTACGGAACTAGGTAGGTACTAAGACTAAGTAAAATATAGAAACATCTATTGGTAAATAAAAAAATTAAGGAAACACTAACCAGTCCTATTTTTAATTGTAAGTAAATTTTTAATGAAAGTAAACTTGGCGGTTTTAAGTTTATTTTCCCTTCTACTGTAAAACAGTAGCGCTCTGTATTTTTGCGTGAAGTTGGCTTCTAGCAGTTCATATATAATAAGTCAATGATTCGGCGAATATGGGTCCCGCTGTAAATGGGGACAAAACGAAAAATATTCTGTCAACAGAAAAGGACTCTCAGCATCGACAAAACGTAACGATGCACAGATACAACTTCGAAGTTGTTAAAGACTTTGTCTACCTGGGCTTCACTATCACTTCGCGAAATGACGCATCAGCGTAAAGATCGAACGAAGAATCGCCAGTTGCCAATCGATGCTCCTTATTCGGGCTTCTAAGAAGTAAGGCCCTCTCTCAAAGAAGCAAGAGCTCTGTCAAAAGCGGATGAAAACTGAAAGAGTCTTCCGGCGATATTTGGTAGAGTTTGTATCGATGGAGTGTGAAGTAGAACTTCATGCGCTATACATCGACGCTGACCTGGTAAGGAAAGTGTAACCTAACCAATTCCCATAAGATGGGTAGGACATTTAAAGTGAACAGTTCCAATAATTATTTCCGCTTACTAAGTTGGACAAAGCGAGCATTTAATTTGAGTGTAAGAATGTCGCAATCTAGAAAACAAGTTGAAAGCAACGCTTCTTGACCTTTTTGGTGAAGATTCCTTTTTTCAGAACCTGATGTCAGGCAATTTCAGTCAATTTCTGTCGTGGTGCCGAACCCTTTTTCCATCTGAAGAGCGCCAAATGCATCAAGTTCGGGTTCGGTGTGCTACGCAAAATTCAAATACAACCCATTTATGAATATTTGTACTTCACACTTCACAGGAACCTTTAAAGTCCAAGTCCTGCATTTGGTCCATTGAATTGGCAAAATCGTACCAACCATTTGACAATGCTGACGTTTTGTCGCTCAAAATAGTCACAAGAGCTCTTTTCCCATTCTCTGCGCGCAAGTACGGATACAAGTGAAACACTTAATCGGCACCATACCTACAGACGGACACAATAATAAAAAAAATCGATTTTTAATATCTTTTGCCATCGAATAAATTCCAAACGACTGCCAAGCTTAATACTTTTTCCACGCTGTTAACTGGCAAGTTGTTAGACGAACGTACGCTTAACATAAAACTTAATGGCTCGTCAACAGCCCGACAATTAGTGCATAAAATATCGTGTCAAACTGCTGCCAACAGTCCGTGTAATGTCCTGCTGTGCTTGTTCCTTGCAAAAACGACATTAGCGTCGAAATGCGATAAACACATATTTCCTTGCGAATTTCCATTTCAAAAACGCATACACTACCAAGTCGCTCACACACACAAACACACACAAGAAATATAATGCAATCATTTAACTGAGAACATCTTCTAGCACCGCAGGCAGGCGAGAACATCATCATGGGAGGAGATGGGACTGGGACTGGGCCTGGGCATCCTTCCACAACCCCGTCCGCGTCCGGCGACCACCTTCATCCACTTGGCTACGGCACCAACGAGCTAAGCGAATAAGCAATTATTTCAAGCCAACCACACACACAAGCTGGAGGTCATTCTGCGAATAAAAGCAGCTAAAAGGTTTTCTTTGTAAAGGAAGCTTGTTTTATGAAGGGGTCCCTTTTGTGGCACTCAACAAAATTTGTGCCAAATGGAATTATTCCAACTTGAAAAGGTGGCCGTACCGCATCACCTGCAATAAGGTTCAAGATGATGATGACGGTGCCGACTCGAAAGTGGAACAAACAGGAGCGAATCGGATGTAGACAAATAAAGAGAGTGAGAGTGGCTGCGATAAAGAGGTGCCTGCCTGCAACCAGCAACAGCAAACATAAATATTTATACACCCATGAAGGATATATACGAGTAAACGATATACGGGGGGGAAGGGGTAGCCTACCAACAATTTTCTCGCTCGAGCAGCTAAATTACCGTCGCTTTACTCTGCCTGTGGATGTCTAAAGCGTCGAGATCATCGAAGGCCCATTGTTCCTTAGAAACACGACGTTGACGGCTGCTGCGGTTGCACTGCGGAGGTGTTTTATGAATTTTCACAAAACAATCCGTGCTCATCAGCTTTATCTGCGATGTGGTAATGAGCAGAAGCACAAGTACTGGAACTGGGGGCGTGGGCCAAGCACCAAGCACTCCTCTGCGATTTCAACGGTGGTAGTGGTATCCTTGCGCGTCGTTAGAGCGAACTTATTCTCCCCTGGAGAGGCAGTCTCCCTCTCCATTGTTGCGCCCAGCGATGAATTGATATACGTACACCTTGTAACACACACACATAAACTAATTAGGTATTCATGGTGCACTTTGCGTGCACGATGCCAAGGGCATGCGGGAGCTGCACGGCAGTGAACACTGAAAGGAGTGCGATGACGGGTGAAACTGTGGGTCAGGCGAAATTGTCTGCCACAAAGAATCTCGAAATCTTAATTACTTTTGCGTTAAGAGACAGTGGAGGATATTTTCCTTAAATAAATTCACTACTAAAGAGCACTTCTTGGGAAATTATGTTACCTGTATACACGGCGCCGTTCCTTTGAGAAGGTCCAACGATGACTTAAGGAAAATACTATAGCCGCGTGTGTCTTATGATAGATTCAATGATTAACTACCAAATAAGACAGACGCTGGCTATGACACTCTCCTTGTGATTTATTGTACGTCCGGCGGTGCCACATTCCGATTTTGGTTGCGGTGTATGCGGGCTCTGATGGATGCCATCCGTCCTAATGACCTAGTGGGATTTAATTAGATTTATTATTAGATTACATGTTGATGTAGTGTTAACGGCTCCATACCGAAGAGATGTTGTTACTGGTTGTTGTGTGCTGACAGCTAATTACATTGTTACAATGTTCCTGTGACGGATGAATCGTGTTTGCGTTACTTTCTCTTGCTTTTCTTTGCTCACCAACTTCTGTTGTTTTTGCAGAACTTCGCCTGCTCGCTGATTGACACTCGGTGTTTCGCAGATTCTATTATTTATTAAGTTAGAGCAGTGCATTAGGATTGTTGAATTGAGGTTCCGCACACATTGACTAGTCGACCCGACCTCATCAATGCCCGTGATCTACGTAAAAGACCAGTGCTAACTCTGCCAAGTTCCGCCACTCATGTTCACTCGGCGACCACAAGGAAACCTTTTTCGTTTGATAAGTTGAAGAAGAGTGCGCCAGCTCCCAGTTGGCACATGCAGCCAAGGCCTATCAATCAGTGCTGCAGTCCAAATCTAAAGCATGAGGTGCCCGCGAGTTATATATATATATATTTCGAGAGATAATCGAATCAGACCACCATTGTCGGGTCTCTTTTCGTCTCTCTACCACTGTAAATCTTACTCAGAGAGACTCTCTGGATTTCTCCACAGTTCTTCTCTGGGCTCAATTCCTAGTGTTAACGCTAGCATCTGTTTATGGTAGATCCGTTTCATCGACTGGGTCTCGACCCATTGATGTCCCAAGATCCTCATTCTTCTGCCAGCCAATGCCGGGCATTGACACAGTATATGTGCCGCTGTCTCAGATTCCTCCAGGCATAGTCTACAAGTATCATCCTCTATAAGGCCCATTTTCCTTAAGTGATACCTGAAATTACCATGTCCTGTAGACAAAGCCACCACCCATTTCAATGTTCCTCGACTCATGCTTAGAACTCTTCTTTGAGTGGAGCAGGTCGGCCACTTTATTGCCATTTTAGCTTGTCTACATTGTTCCACGGTTGACCACCTTCTCAGGTGTTCTGCCGTGATCCATTTGTGGACAAGCTGTTCAACCATTCCTCTGCCAATTGAAGAGAATGGTTCTGGTCCCAGCAACTTTTCAGTTGACCCCTGTTTTGCAAGGGAGTCCGCCTTTTCATTGCCTTCGATCCCTATGTGTCCTCGTACCCAAGTCAGTGTTACTTCATTTTTAGATGAACACTTATTGAGTTTAAGTACGCATTCCAGTGCCAGTGATGTTGTGATGTTTGTTTGTTCCATGCATCTGATCACCGCCTGATTGTCCAGTGCTATGAGGATATTTCTTCCTTCCACCTGACACTCAAGCAAGTAGTCCAACGCATAAAGCAAGGCAATCATCTCAGCCTGGTATACTGAAGTGTATTTCCCGAGGCTAATGTGACGGGCAAGTTCCAGCTCTTCTGAATAGATACCGGCCCCCGCCCCGCCATCCATCATGGATCCATCCGTGAAAATCACTATTTCACCATTTCTTTTTTCTGGAAGTAATCCGTTCTCAATACGAGTTTTATGATTTCTTTCCATAATACGCACCCTTGTTATTCGATCCATAGGCATGTTTAGCTCCCTAATCTCGTCTTTAACAAGTTCCAGGATCTTCCTATGTCCATAGATCGTACCACGATGGTGCCATTTCGCATCTCGATGCAAGCGAAGTGCCGTTTGGGCCGCTGTTTTCTTAATAAATAAGTCTAGCGGTAATATCCCCATGATGACTTCCAATGCGCATGTTGGGGTTGTACGTATTGCACCTGTAATTCCCATACATGCTAAACGCTGAACCCTATCCAGGTGCTTCCTCACAGTTTTCTGAGAGGCTTTCGCCCACCATACAACCGAGGCGTACGTGATAATGGGTCTAGTTATCATCGTATACATCCAGTATGCTGACCTAGGCGAGAGTCCCCACCTCTGTCCACATACACGTTTGCACTGATGTAGTACCCTCTTTGCCTTCCGGACCTTCTCCTCAACATGGTAATTCCAAGTAAGTCCAGTATCTAGATAGACTCCCAGATACTTAACCTTCTTAGTCATTGTTAGTTCCGATCCGAAAAGTGTTAAGGGCCGAAATTCCAGATTTTTCCTCTTCCTAGTGAAGACTATTAGATCTGTTTTCGCCGCATTAATGGAGAGCCCTTGTTCCAGACACCACCGCTCAACCACTCTGAGTGCATTCCTCATGATATCTGCTGTGACGTCCATGAATTTGCCTCTGGCCATTATTGCTATGTCGTCGGCATATCCCACTGTGTGAATGCCCGTCGCCTCGAGTCTGTCGAGAAGAGAGTCCACAGTGATATTCCACAGTGTAGGTGAGAGAACACCTCCTTGTGGGCAACCTCTGCTAACCCTTCCTCTGAGTTTTGAGGTTCCCGTCTGAATATTAATCGCCCTCGTATTCAACATATTGTCCACCCATCTTACCACCAGTGGGTTAACCCTACGTTTTTCCAAGGCTTGTTTCAGACTTTCAAAGCATATCTTATCGAAGGCACCTTCAATGTCCATTATAGTGGTCATCGCAATGCCCCCGGTATTTAGCTCTTCCTCCGCAACGCGTACTACTTGGTGTAGCGCTGTTTCTGTAGACATACCTACCCTGTATGCATGCTGTCTACTATTTAAAGGATACATCTTAAGCGCAGTACTCTCCATATAGTCCACCATCACCCTTTCCATTATTTTTAACAGGAAGGATGTTAGGCTGACTGGTCTGAATGACTTTGCCTCGGTGTAGTCCTTTTTTCCCGGTTTTGGAAGGAAGACCACATTTGCTTCCCTCCATGTTATCGGGATATAGCCTATTGCTAGGCCCGCGAGTTAAATGGGCAACAAAAGGGAGGTAAGCCGACTTCTCAAAAAAAAAAATAAAACGGACCGAGGGATCTATTCAAGACAACAGTCCCACTGCGAAAACAATGTTCAAATCCTCCACCCAGAGGGTACTTGCCTTCAAGTCACAATTTGTCAGTTTTTCCATGGCTCTGCCACAATGAGACCACAATTTCTTGATATCTTGGGCCAATTTCTCGATATTTTCGGCCTTTTTGTAGTTTTTCAAATCAAAATCAGAAACGAAACGAAACAGGAAGGAAATTCAAAACATTTGTCAGTTTGCTTGGTTGTACTTTGAAACAATATATCAACGACAGGAATTGTACGTTTTTGCACAAAATTATTAAAACTCAAAGTCCGTCTTACTTGTACAACAGACTTAATTTTACTCGCTCCTCAAGAACCATGAACCTCATTCCTTATCGTTACAATAACCTCAACTCATCACGCTTATTCTTTATCCATACTGTAAGCAGGGCTGTCGTTTCAAGACAAAAAGCAGCAGTATTACCAGTCGACAAAAAGCAGTAGAAAGCAGTACCTATAGCGTATACGTAACGCTCCCATCTATCCTGTTGTCTCATGCCAATATATAGCTCCTGTATTTTCCTACTAAAACCCTGTAATCCAATGCAGGCATCATTTAAACTAATAACTCCCCATTCAATATTCCCAGAGTTTAAAATTGTGTTAAATAAATTTAAAAATGAGTTGCTTGGAATTTTTGAACTGGTTAGAAACACGACCAGAAGTGTTTAAAAAAATCCAATCAAGTTTACAGTATTCCGAAGAAGTTAAAGATTAATTAATTATTTATAAAACTGATAATAAGATATGAAAAAAATATATAAATGAAAATATAAATAAACGACATATATTTTCCAATTTATCCTGTATTTTAGCGAAACAAATATGGGAACGTTACGTATACGATATAGCTAGGCATGGAGCTACTAATCAACGTTAAAATTAAAGCACTTAACACACTTATGTAAATTGCTTATACTCTTTATTTTATTGAAGAAAAAATATAAGACAATTCAATTGCACAAAGTAGTTAAAAAGTAAAAAGTAAAAAAAAATAAAGTAGTAAAAGAGGAAGTTGTGATATTAGCATAAGTCTTATGTACATTTTGAACACATTATTATTAATCGTATTTGGCTTGTCAACGCCATAACTTAATACATATTAGATAAGAAATTGATTACACTGTTTACAAAAAAGAAACAATTCGAATGCAAAGAAAGTACTACAAAATTCGTTATTTATCATTAATTGAAGAAGTTACGTTTTACGAGCAATTAATGATCCGATGAAAGTTTTAAAAGACGGAAGCTTTCTGCTCCCATAGTATTTTTAAGGAGGAACACTTCTCTCCAAAAACTTTCGAAGTCTGTAGATAAAGAAACAATTGTCAAATTCAAAAAACCCCTCCCTTCACTATCAAGCTCTTCAATATTAACATCTCTAATAAGATTGGCAAATAAAGAGATGAATTCAATTAATAGTTGCTACTTGCAACAAAACTTTGTTTTTAAGGTGAAACCTTTTCGTTATATGCCACGAAGCAAAAACAAATGAAGTGTGCCGTGTGCGAGTGCGACAAGCGCAAGAATACTCACATAAGATGACGTAAGACATAACTCTTATTTCATTTCCGTTTGTAAAGCAAATGCAAGAATATACTTTAAGGGTGCGTGTATATTTCAGATGCTTGAATTTCATAATAATGTCTTGCAACATTTTAAGAACAAAAAGCTCATATTTAAAAAAAAAAGCTGTATTTTAGGCAGCTGTGCAGCATAGCATTACATAGATGCAGAAAGCAGTACAAACACTGCTTTTGCAGTACAACGACAGCACTGACTGTAAGGCTTTGGAACTCTTTGCCCTCTCGATTGAAGAATATTTCAAATCCAATCAATTTTAAAAGTGCAATCTTTCAACATTTCTCCAACTTATCTATTCAAATTCTTTCCCTCATCATCCACTCCCTTTCTTTATTTACTCTTCTCTCTACCCTGACTCAAACTTAGATTAAGATAAATATTGTTATTAGATTTAAGTATTTTGAATTAGTATAACTGATGTATAAATTACTAAGTAAAGGGTTTTCCAATAAGAGGTGTTATTTGTTATTCAAAGAAAAATGCCATTCTTTGAGATAAATGATCGGATGTTTATTTCATAATAAAGAGGAAGGTATGCCGTTAATAATAAAAAACAACATCAGCCAAATGGCCCCCACGAGCACGCCTACAGGACCATATCCTTTTCATGAAATTTTCCATAGCTAAATCGCAAAGTGGCTGCCCTATGTCCTCGATAGCCTCACGAATTTTATCTTTGAGGTCTTGAATCGACGCTGGTGTCGATTCAAGAAGAAGTCGCAAGGTGTTAAATCACAAGATCTCGGTGGCCAAATGCTTGTGTGGCACGTAGTGCCGTCTTGTTGAAAATAAACGTTGTACAGATCAATACCAACCAACTCCGACCATAAAAAAATCATTAATCATCGACGACCAAAAAAGTCTTTAGTTTTGCGAACTGTGACTGCAAGATTTTCACCATTTATGTAGTGAATTTTAATAATTTCAATGCGTTGTTGAAGCGTGTATCGTTCCATTTTTAGTAATGGCGTAGTTTATACTTGTCAAATGTCAAAGAATAAAAGCTTCAAAAGTGACAGCTACCGAAATAGCGGGTCATTCACAATAACACCTCTTATGGGAAAACCCTTTACTATAAAAGATTATATCTTAATGTACAAACCATTTAATAAATGAATTGAATTGAATTGAATTGAATTGAAACGTTCCAAGTATTATTCACTTTGCAAATAAAAGTTTTACATCCTTGTAGATTCGGATTAGTACTGCGGATGCCAAGCAGGAAATACAAATTTCCATTCAGATGATTAGCTTCCGATCAGACAAGTTTGCAACGATTAGACAAGGACTTAAAAATTGAGGAGTTCGCTATATTTTCCATGCAACCTTAACCGTTTCGAACTTCTAGTAAAAGATTAGTGAGACGCAATTTCATTAGCCTGTTGAAGGAAATTTGAACTCTCTTTCCAATAACAGTTAAATATTCAGCTATGAGCTATGCGTAAATCAATTCACTCAATAAATACATAATGCTTGTCGTCCACTACGTGAGCAACTCATCGACCAATTTTGTTGAACAGTTTATTCGGCTTGGACAAACAATTTTTTAAGCTCGTATACTAGGGCACAAACTGACGTTGTTCATCTTGAGCAACGTGAAGATGAACATTGACCCCCGTATTAATAAAGGGTGCGTTAAAGTTGTCAACTTGTGTCAGATTTTTGTATACTAAATGACGTCTACAAGCTGACTAATTTGTCCACATAGGTTGATTAATAAAGGTACACCAAGCACGGTTGCCAATTTTTAACAAATTTGGTAATTTTTTTTTTCATTTTGAGTTTTGGTAATTTGGTAGTTTTTATCTGGTTTTGGTACCTTTTTGAGCAGGAGCACCAAAAATACGAACTCGATATCTGAGTGAACGTATTGCATTTGCATGTGCGTCACCAACACCCATGTAAACCCATTTTGTTAAAAAAATTACTGAATGCACTAATTTTCTTCTTTTCACAGATGGTGAACTTCGAAATATTTTCTGTTTATAACTACATTTAGGTATGGATAGGTTAGTTAATCATAAACAAGTAATTTTAAAGATCAAATAAAATAATTTGAGTTTAGAAAATCATGGTTTTGGTCAGCAAAAGTATTTAAAGTAAATAGATATGTATTACTATTTCATTAGTAGGTTAAGTCTTCTTTTCTTTATTTTATAAAGTAGTCGTTGTTTAGCTACCTAAAGACTGACTAGGTTCCTACAAACCTAATGTACCAAATTGAATATTTTAAAAGACATTATGTTTAATTTTATGTTTTATCAGCGTCTCCAGATTTTTGGTAGATTTTATCTTGGTTTGGTAACTTTTTTTTCCAATTTTGGTAGCTAATTTTTTTACAAGTGGGTGACACCAAGTAACAAATTGTTGAATGGTCCCACAGACCTACTTGATTTGGAAAAAGACTCCATTCCATACATCTTTATACATCAAGTTGATCAAACATGTCTGATTTTGGCAAACAAATAGTTTCGTAGTTGCCCAACTAAATTTTTATTGATGTCGCTCAACGAGGTGATGGATGCGTTGAGACTCTTGTGCACTTAACCTTAACCAAGCGTCTTCGGTTAATGAAAACTACTCCTGCCTTCATTAAATATTTAAAATTATGTTTCTCGTGATAGAATAAATAAAGTACATGACTGGGTCACAAGAAATTTTCTCGTTGACCAAAAGTTGCTGAAAACAAGTTTTTCATAGTTGTAATTGCATTTTCATTGGCAGTCTAAAAAAAAAACACAGTTTGGAAAATAATTCAAAAACCAATTAATATCATTTTTTTTTAGAAAAACTAACTACGGGAACTTATTTAAAATACTTTTTTTATCTTTGATATGTATTTTGATCAAAATCATTGCAGCGGTTTTTTGTAAAACAGACAAAACAGTAACAAATATTGCAATGAATGTTTAGTTTGGAAAATACTAGTAAGCTGAAAACTGAGTACAAGATATTGTTCGGGATGTAGCGTTGCTTGGTTTTTTAAGTTTTATCCAAATGGAAAATGGGGTTTCCGAGATATGAGCAGTTTCTAAAATTATTCTTTTCGGTGATTCGAATTTAAAATTAAGGACGCAATAATTTTGAAAACATCAATTTTACTCTAAGTTTGCGTTTTGGTCAACATCGTTATTGCCGTTTTCAGGTAAACTAAAGAAAACTAAATTTTTCAAAAATTACTTTTATCAAAAATCCGTTTTACGATAATACAGAGAAAAACTGAGTTTGCCATCAAGTTAGAAGTGACCATGTTACCTTAGAAATTAATTTTTGCTACAATCGTATGGACCGTTTTCGAGATATGTCCAAATTTGAAAAGTACCATTATTCCATTTTTCAGCGAAAAATTGAGTATGCAGTCAAGTTCACCTCACCTACTTAAGCTTAAATATCAATTTTGGTTGAAATCGCAACAGCCGTTTTCGAAGAAATCCAACTGGTATGAACATTTTATATGGAAAGTCCCAATAATATTGAGGTAACTGTGCCAAAAAAAGCGACCCTCAACTGTAGACCCACGAGCTCCAAATCCGAAGTTTCAACAGAATCCAGGCAGCAGTTTTGGCTGTAGGCCTCAGGAGCCAACGGACAGACAGACAGACGGACAGAATTGCGTGACCCACTATTTTGAGTTCCTCTATCATCGAATGTCGTCAGAATTGATTAACATCTCGAGTTCGAAATTTTGTACGAATTCAATATCTTTTCCTCTCTTACTACGTAATCGAGAAAGTTAAAAATAAGGAGCGATTCTAATTGAAATATTTTTGTGAGATGATTGATTTGAATGACTGACAAAAAAATGCAACAAGTTCAGCAACGGGTTGAACAGATAATTTGGGAGTAAAAAAGCGACATGCGGACAAACGAAAATCGATAGTAATTGCAAAAGTCTTGGACCCCTCGAACATAATTTCTCTTCGATATTAATAGCAATCATTCAGAGGGAAAATAAACTGATATCTAATATAATAAGCATCCCGCGGAAAAGTATCCACCGAAAATATAAAACAATTACAAGTGCCACAAAGAAACCCAAGTGCACTCGCCACCGCACCTGTTTCCCGTTCGCTGACTGAACACCTGTTTCAGACTCTTTTCACGAGTCTTTGCACTCAGTGCTATTGAACGTTTCGCGATGAGTTCCATTCTATTATGCATACATCAAAAAGCACAGCAGGATACATTTCCAGGACATATCAGAAAGTTGTTTTTGAAAACCTCTCGCAGCCCAGAAAGTCCTCGCTCTGAATGCATTGCTGTTATTTATTCTTTTGGCGGGTATATACCTGCTCGTAGCTCGTTGCAAACTAATGCAAATGCCGTGGGTATACGGGCGGCTACACCAGGGAAAACGTCACGAAGGCTCGTGCACATAGTGATTAGTTTTTCCCTGTTCTTCCTTCTGCCATCTGTACACTCTGTTCTGCTACGGATTTGTTTCGGTCCTTCTTCTCCCTCTGTTGTATTATGATGATGCTGTTGGAGCCCGGAAAACGGATCCTTTCAACTATGTTGACAATGGAAGTTCGCAAAATCAACCAGGGGGAAATAGTTTTTAACCCGAATTTGCATATCGCATTTTTAGCAGCTGAATGTGACGAGTATCTCGGATAAAGCTTCCCTCAAATACCGCTCCAATGGGTGTGACTGAATGGAGAAAGTGTATTTTTTTTTCGAAGGTTTATTAAAACCAAGAAATTGTTTCAGTCGGATGATTTCTTCATCTATTTAATTAGATGCTTGCATTGATTTTTATGTAAATTGAAGAGGTTTTTGGCCACAATTGGAAAATTAATATTATTGCAACGTTCAAAATTAAATTTAAAATTTGTCTGATAGAAAATGAAATCTTCTTGCACAAATAACCGACTTATGGAAACTAAATACGTCTTGTGTCGGAGCCACCGCAGTGCGATGATTGGGAGCAATAAGCGCCATGAGAAATGAGGGTCATTCAATGATCCTACAAAAATACTTTAGCAATGTACTTACGATTGATTATGGGCTATGTCGGTCGAGTAGTTCCGGTACCTCCCACACAAAATCAATATTAGGCCCATGTGTCTCTCCGTCTGTTGTTCAATGTAATAACGTACTACCTCACATGTTAAAAATTTTGCATGACTTGTATACAGTGAAGGGTATCAAAGCATCGGCCAGGCCGCACTTTTACTTGCATATTTTAAGCCTGTTACCTTGTGCTTTGATTTTTTGAAATTAGTTCTCTGGCTCAACGAAAAAAAATTAATAACAAAATCGTATGAATTTAAAGATTTTTGAAAAGCGATCCGCCTTGGATTATTTTGAATAAGGCGGGTCCTGGAGTCCCAGATTTGAAGTAAGGTTCAATCGGACTGTCCCAAATGTAGCCCTGCGTCAGTTCTTGCGTGTGCGTGAGTTCGGTATCAGCATTGGTTTAGACTGGTGTTGGTCGACGTGGAAATGCCTTGCCATGGAGTGTCCAGTGGTGGAGATCAGTGGCTGAAGTATAGATGGGATGTATTTTGTAACGTACCCTTTACAAGGCTTTTTTCGGTCAAACTAAGAAATATTAAAATTCATTCATGTTTTTACTCCTTGTAAGAATTTATAGAAATTGAAAATCAATGTCTATCGGTATCTCCTGTCACAATACCTCATAATATCCTCAGCGCTACTGACCGTTATAAAAAAAAAAAACATTCCTTAAGATGTGAGAAAACCTCACTTTCATAATATATTTAACCGACACTTCTTTGAACGGACAATCTCGGGTAAAAAACGAAGGCTTAAAGTTTCGCACCACACCAAATCTAAAAGAAGACATAACATTTTTTAAAACAGACAGAATTCCCGTCGCGGTCGCAAGTAGCTCCATGAAAACAGTCCCCCAAAAAAATTTTAAAAAAATGCCCCACAAAATTATATAGTAAGCAACAACAACGTTTGATAGTCTGATTGGGGTGGTTTTTCATTATTTTGGGGCTTTTTGTCATTGATAATTTGGGGTAAAATTATTTTTTTTTTGTGAAATTATACCCCAATGTAAAATTATTGGTATTTTTTAAGAATGCCCGAAATAAATAATTTGCAATAGCTGAAAAATCAGCCCCAATGGCTATTGCCTCGACCATTACTTTGAAGTCGCACATGGCAAAAAAAGAATACCCATTTGCCCGACAATTTAATTTTTTTTCTTTAATTTTCTAAAGCTCAAAGTCAGCTGAGGTTTCAAATAACTTTTAATTCTAACTCTAGAAAATTTGAGAAAATAAAAGTTAAAAATTCGCGCGAATTGAAACGAGTGACGCCGTTGTATCAACGGTATACTTCGCGTTTCTTCTCGTAGAATTTTGTTTTGATATCAAAATAGGAAAATGAAAAATGGCCCCAAAAATATGCAAGAAGACCCCAGAACAAAGAAAATACTCCCCAATTTCGTAATCATTTTTGTTGTTGCTTGCATTCATTATTTTGGGATAACTTTTCATTTTGTATGCTAACAATTTGGGCCCATTCTGCATTTTTTTTTGGAATGCGGTCATTTTGCATTATGAAATATTATCCCATTTTTTGGGCCTATTTTTAATTTTTTTTTTTCTATTTTTCATTAGGGCATAATTTCATGGAGCCGAATAAAATGTCCTAAAAAATAATATTTCCAAATCTTTAAGAGAAACCCGTCGCTGTACTTATAAAGCTGCATACTTTAAGACTATGAATAGGATTGACAAAATTATTTGCATTGGCACCACTGGGACAATGACAAACACACTTACAGCGGCGATGGGGGCAGTGCATGCCGCAAACAGTGATCTCTGGGTTAGCCAAACCAGCAGATAAGAGTTCAGTATAACAGGGCGCGTGTATATGCAAAAAAGCTAAAATAAGGCTTAAAATAAAGGTCGGTGTGCTGTAGATAATACAAAAGACCTATAAAAGTGCACATCGAAACGGTGGAGTCTTGTCCGTACTTTCAGGTATTGGATGAGCAACATTAACTGCAACTTCTTCGTCTAATTTGAAATCAAGGACCCATTCATTGCAAGTAAAATCAATTTCCTAATGCCCCCTCTCAACTTATTTCAAGTATAAGTTCCGGCTTGCAATGCAACTTTTGTTTCTATACCTGAAAAAAGAAATTACATCAATTAATTCTCTGCTATACAGGACATCACATGACGACCTTCAGTTATTTCGGAGTTCAATTGAATTAAGATTCTTTCAAAGTTTTCCCTTGGTTCCAAGTTTTATTGTTCGCATGACAATGGAGAAAATAAAGCAAATAACCAAACACACATTCCCGAACAGTAATCCCAGGGAAAACTTTGTCGGTCACCGGAAGTAATTCCGAAAATTGAATAAAATAAAACAACAATAGTCGTACATAGGTAGGTAGCATTTGCTTTATAAGTAGAAAAATAAAATTATTTTCCAGTAATTCCCAAACCGGCTGTAAGTTTATCCAACTGAACTTGGAACCATTTTGCTTCGCCGGCAATGAGTTCCACTTTCTGGCAGGCGCAAAGTTTCATCCTACAAAGTATACCTACCGACCATAAAAAAAAAACGAAAACTTCTACCACACTTCCAAGAACATTTTCTGTGGAAAATTGCTACGATTTCTTGTTCCAGTTCAGTGAGTCAAAACGAGCACGCGACGAATACAAAGCCATAAACCGAACCGTAACGGGTGTGGTGCACGTGCTTTCCGAGCGATATATCTTCAGTTGCACAAACAAAATCAACGAATCCCAACAATTTGATGGTTTTTCATGGATATGTATAGATGTATCCCAGGTCCCAGTCCCAATCCCAAGTGATTTTAACTTCAAAATCGAGTCGGGGACAGGCCTCCCTTTTCTCATTCTTTTCAATCAGAGCCAGAGGTGTATGTTTTAAGGATGTACCATTTTTGCAGATACATTTCGGTGTATTATAATTCGGTTCACGTTGTCCTTGAAGTTATTTTTGGGCGATCAAGTACAAATGGTTCAAATTGATAAATATTACTAGGTACGAGGTTTGGAGCATTGAAAATCACAGATTTTTTTATATTATTTTCTTCTTTAAGACTTAAGTTTCGGTTTAATTTTAAAGTTGTTAATAAATTTAATTTCGCGGATATTGCAAACAATACATATAATAATAACAACAAATACAAGTTATTAGTTATTAGTTAAATTATTTAAAATAGATAAATAAATTAAAAAACCCCAAAAACATGAAAAGGAGTAAGTGGGAAGTTCTAACCGATCAATATTACCAAACAGTCGAACGTAAAATGCGGCACCGTCATCGGTTAAACCGGAAAAACCGTCTTCAAATTTCGTTTTTCGTTTGTAAAAATTAAAACCTTTGGATTTTGCATAGCAGAAGCCGCTTTCTGACACCCAGACAGGACAGGATCCACGTTTTCGAATCTAACTATTTTTATGAACCAAATATCTATTTTTTATTAATTAAACCAATATAGATCATTCTCGTTTTTACAGAAAAAAACATAGTTCCTTGTTTGAGTAATATTAAAGTGCATTTTTAAGATGATAAAAAAAAAACAAATTTATGTTCAATAACGACCTTCATTGGCAACAAAATGAAATTATAAAAAAATTAAAAAGACTCATGTCGGTCTTTTAGGTATTGCGCAGGAAAAAAGCACCCAAAAAAGTTGTTTTTGGAACTTTATGTAATATCAAAGTCTGAAAATAAAATTGTGCCTCAATAGTTACCAGCGTATATTTATTGGCTATTAAAAACCGTTTACCGCGTACGATTATCTCTTAAACGCTGCAAGCCCCACGGGTGGAGAAACGTCTCCCATCAGCCACCCAGCCTTAATAAAGAATTTATATGCGTGGCCACTAGGAACACCAGTAACCTCCCCACACACTTTTAATAGGATATTTTTTAAAGCTTACCAATCTGTTTTCGCACAACTCGATCAAATAATTTGATAGCTTACCTGAAAAACAAAAAACAATTTAGAAATTCATTAGGTATGCACTTCAAAATAAATCATGTCGAAAATAAAATTGAGGAATGAACGCATTTTTAAATTAAATAACAAAATAAACTGTAAACTTTTTTCAATTTCGAGCAGAGGTTCCACAATTTTTTTCGGCCACGGAACACAAAATGATAAAACTTTTTTTAGCGGACACCCACATTAACAGAAAATATCGTTCCTTGGAGTGCGGTTTGGATATTTTTATGTTTGACAAGAAAAGAAGGAATAAATGATATAAAAATAATTATTTTAAGTTTTATGAAACATTTACTGTATGCAACAAAAAATACGTTGTAACTTTTTAATGTGAAGAATGCAATTTTTTCCAATATTGAATTAAAATATCCTTAAAATTAGTATTAATGTCCGACAACTGAATGCGAAGGTCTGGAGCTGCGTCCAGTCTGTTTCTGTATTTGTTTTTTTGTGTAAGTGAAGCGACGGCGCGATTGTGTTTTTTCTACGGAACCTCTTTGACCCTTCCACGGAACCCCAGGGGTCCGCGAAACACCATTTGGGAAACGCTGATTTAGAGTATATCGAATGCCGCTCAATAGTGTAGGTACAGATTTTCAACCCACAATGCACAGAAGGATTAGCAAACAAGATGCAGCAGCTATAAAAAGGAAAATAATGCAAATTAAGAATCACGTCTATTCCAGATTCTTTTCCTACAAAGACCTCAGGGCTGAGTCAGACTCTTTTTGAAACCTACAAATGAGAGGGGTGGTACCACTGTGTCCTATTACGTGAGACCAAAGCTCTATTTTACCAAGCTACGAGTCGGAATTTTCATGACAATTTGTAATCAAATAAATCTGCAGCTTTCTCAGGAAACTACAATAGTATAGACTTTTGAAAAAACCTTAAAATGGAATTTCGTATGTTTGTCAGTAAACGAACCTGGGACGCCTCGTTTAGTAGTCCAACACACTAACCACTAAGCCACTGCGGGAACGTAAATAAAGCTCCCTATCGCAAAATATGCCAAGGTCACTGAACAAGAGATATCATATAGCTCGGTCGCGGAGAAGGTAAATTCGGGGAGGAAACTTGTTGCTCTTACGTGGAAAAGTGATACATTGACATTTGAGGAAATTATTCATTCAGTTTATTCTACTCAAATGTTATGAAAACTGACGATAATTACAAAAAATCGGCCAGAAAATAATATGCTCTGGTCATCAAAATCGACATCTTCTAGACAATTCAACATACGTGATCTGCTCCTGATTTTTCAAGATCGTTTATTGTTATAGATGAAGAAAAAGGTACCTATGTGACAACCTTGAGGAACACCCGAGCTCGCCAAGATAGGGGCCACCGACGAACAATAACAACACCACACGCAAATTAATAATTTTTTCAGGCGATTTTAAATACTTTCACATGACATTAAGCTATCTAAAGGGTGTCCCATAATTCACGCTAAATCACGTTAAATCGCAATGTCTGGATGACCCATTCTGATCACAAAACGGCCGATTGCACGATTAGGAAATGACTCATGCGGTAATAGAATTGTATCTCTCACTCTATGGCATGTGGCACCGTCTTGTTGAAACCACATGTTGGTCACATCCATATCATGTAGTTTAGGCACTAAAAACCAGAGACAATACTGAGACCACCAACTCCGGCCGATTTCCTTAGATTTACTTAGCCTACAAGCTATATTTTTATGGAGTGTTCACGTTTGTTGCGCTAGTATTCTTATATAGAAAATCGTATTGACAAATGTCACGAGACTTCAAAAATTCAAAAATTCTACTCACCAACACACTCCCAGGAGATATGAGACACTTCCGCTGTGGGCAAAGTTGCTGGCAGAGTTCATAGAATTTTATCCGTTTAATTTGAAATTGTTCGTTACGTGTGGATAATATTTTTTTTTTTAGGAATAAGTGCACATTTGCTAAAATGTTCATGAAAAATTAACAATGTAGATTGGTTGAGGGAAAATGAAAACATTTTGAGCAAATTTTCTTCATTGTTTAAGAAAAATTTACACACGAAATCGAAGTTAATGATATCCAAAAGCGGAAAATACTCAACCATGTTCATTTATGTTTCTAGTATTAAGAACATCAACTTTAGATAGTTTTACTAACCAAACAAATCAAATTATTCGCCTTTTAACAATTTATAATAACTAACCAATTGCGTTCAGTACTGAAAAAATGTGGTATTCCCGAACTCTTTCACATTTCCCCACGGTTGCCGAGGTTGGCAGCATTTATTTTTGCATTTTTTGTATGTTTTTGCATGTCACACGGATTCTTTTTTGACATAACACCGATAGGAAAACAAAATGGCGAATTTGAAAAAAAAAAAACTGAGTTGGCCAGCGGCAAGAGGATTGTGAGTTGGGGGTCTCAGTATGGTTTGTCTATGCTAAAAACCATTAATTGCTACTGCCATTTTCCAGCCGCTTTTTCGAAGAAGAATGGTCCGATAATGCCTCCAGCCCAAAATCCGCACCAAACAGTCACGCGTTGTGGATGCATTTTTTTCTCAACAATTACTAGTGGGTTTTCTGAACCCCAAAAGCGACAATTTTGACGATTAACGAAGCTATCAAGATGAAAATGAGCTTCATCACTGAAGATGATTTTATTCGAAAAATCAGCATTATTTTTAAAATATTGATCAACAATGAAAATGCGTTGTTCTTTCGTATAGCGCTCCATTTTTACTAGCCCCGAACTGTCAGTTGTCACATTGTTATTTTTTTCCCGTTGGCATCACTGTATTATTAAATGGCGCAAAATTAAAATTTTGCGTGAATTATGGGACACCCTTTATTAGAAACAAAAACATTTTGACGTATATTTTGAGGCCTGGAATTTTCCCTCAACTTTATTTTCAATTTCTTGATTTGGTAAAATAAAAATAAAGAAATATGCGAGCCCAAGGGCAAAGCAATCAATTTTCGCTTAAAACTTGTTTAAAAATAGTCCCAAACCTAAAATTATAGTTAATGGAAAAATGTGACTTATTCCATTTGTCAAAAAAAAAAAATTGTCGCACACTTTTAGAAATCAAATCAGACAAAAGCACAATTGCGTCTTTCTTCGCATGACAATTGTGCTTGTGGTCTGAGCATTCCAGCTGTCTTCACCTGCAGAATCATGGATTGCAATTCGTACTTTCGTGAGCCTCCAGAGCCCAGATTTAAGTTTTCGTGAAAACGTCTGGCGTTATTTAGAAAACATTGTGGCAGTGCGAAAGTTTCGATAGGTTTGTAGCCCCAAAATACATAAAATGTACTATAATATACCCAATGAAAAAAAGGCCCTAAAAAAAAATTAAATAAGGTCTATTGAGAAGAGCTCTCGAATTTTCCGCAACAGTACAACCTCCAAATAAGTTCAATTAGGTACCACAATTCAAGTTGTATTCGTTTAAAAATTCCTACAATGACAATAATGTTTATTCAATACTTATTCTATGTAATCTATATTTTACTTTAATATTCCCAACGCAAATTTTGCCAAAGATTTCCACAAATCTCCTAACCGCAATTAAAAAAAGGAAAAGAAATTACAGGCACAAGCTTGACAGCTTGTCATTTTTTGCCTTCCGACGTTGCCATTTCCGTCGCCACAAGGCCCCAAAAAACAATTTTATTTTTTTAAGAATAATAAGAAATAAAGGAAAATATACCATCGCCGAATAGAAGATGAACGGAGCATTTAAAATAGTTCCCAAAATTTGCTTTAAATGTGGTACGAAAAATGGCGCGATTTTTAGTTTATTTTACTAAAAATCCAAATTTAAAAATATTTACAAATTTGTTTTTAGGTATTTCCCCTATTTTTCATTTTAATGAATAAAAAAACGAGAACATTTTACGAAGAAATGTAGCAATACCTAATTAAGAATACATATAGAACAGATTGTAAATTTATTTCTCAGAGGAAGTATATGTACTTTGAATAAATAAGCAAATAAATATACAAAAAAAAAAATGTAATTATAAAATAAAAACCCAATTTCAAAAATGAAATAAATATAACAAATTTGGGGCCTTATTTAATTGTCTCTTTTGGGGCCTTATTTCCTGCAGCCTTCAAAAAGTTCTTCGGAAAGCCAAGGCGTAACTTCGAACGCATTAAAGTCATAAACATGACAGGAGAGAAAACCCACCCCTGACGTAGTCCATTATTGACATTTAGCCCAACAAAGCTTGTACGGTTTGTGCAAGGATATCGAGTAGCTGTAACAATTTCAGATATAAACATGATGCTGCTTCTGGTTCACTGCATAGTCACTCTTTATGGCAATAAATTCCCTTCGGATGCTTGAAAAAAACCCAAAGTACCATCGAGCAGACACTACATAAACATCAGTGACAATGTTTTCCACTGTTCAATGAAATTAAACGAATTCTACCGCACATATTGATCAGAAATGCATGTAATTTCAAGACCGCACAAGCACAACATCCACTTCACATGGCCCTATACCCGCCTTTACAAGGAATTTCAATAAACCGAATACTTTCCTAACGAACGCAATGCACTGCTCCATGCAGCACTAAAAATTACAACAGCAAACAGCACATAAGTGCATCCAGATTGTTATTTTAATGAATTTGGCTTTTCCGGAGCAGCCCCACCCAGCCCTACACTCTGCGCAGCACGTACTTAGCATTATTGAAATGAAGACTCAGCTTCTTCCAACAAAAAAAAAAAAACAGCAACGAAAACAAAGAGCTTTTCACTACAGGTATGCAGGAGGTGTACTCGATGATGTTACAAAATGTCGAACTTTATATTTAAATTGATTCCACCCCCGGTAAGGCGATTACTCCTTGGGTGCAGCAACAGGAACTCGATAATATATAATGACGCTGTCAGTCATCAATAGAAAGTAAACTTCTTCTTCCTCAGCTTCCGCTTAAATGATGCGTGTTGCGTTCATCTTTCGCCTTCCACTTTAAGGATAATAGGAAATGAAATCATCTTTTTGTCTTCCGAGGAGATTACATAATACCGAACGTGAGATGCCTGTGCGACACTACATTCCGTTTGCTTTTGTGGCAAATTGAAGAAACTGTACCAAATTGGAGTTCGACTCTACTTTAAGCTCTGCTATAAGTTACCGTTAAATGATAACAAAGTATACTGCCGCCTATCCGATGTATAAAAAGAGGAAATGAGGCGAACAGGACACACGGAAAGGGCTGTCAGTAAATTATTTTTCGCAAGTACTTTTCCGAAAGTAGGGCTACCAAAGGACCCGTTTTATTGTGCACGAGAACCCTCCAGCGGCCCCCGTGTGATGCTGAGATGGGAAAAAAGGTTGAAATGAGATAAAGTATCGTTAAATGTTGCGTAATGATACCTGGACATGTTTTTTTCACTTTTCTGTTCATCGAGGACAAATTTCGGGCGTCTTAGGACCAAATAATACCGAGGGAAATTCTGATTGATTATGAGATTACAAGTTGGTTTCCTTTATCCTCTTGGTCCGTTTATGGCATTTATTTGTGGTGTTATAACATAAAATCTGAGGTTGACATTTGTCACCAGTATTACGATGAGGCAGAGGGACCTACAGAAGAGTGAATAAATCCCAGTTGTAGGAGGTAATTGCTTTGCCTTGACAGGGTGATTAAGGTCGCCACAAAGGCTTTAGTCTGGGTGTATATAGAGGAGGAAATCTAGGTCAAACTATATTCGGAAGACTGTCGAAATTACATGGACCGTGTGTGCATGAGTAGAGAAGAGATTGCCAGCAAAAGCATTCTGTGTCGGGGTAAAACTCAGTAATGAACACAACTGTGGGATATTGGAATCGACAAGTCTCTGTGCGACTTCAATATTCATTAGCAGTTGAGATGTTCAGGACTGTAAACAGATCGATTCGAATGCATAATAGGCTGTACGATATACCGCGATGGGAATTTCAATCATGAGCAACTCGTCGACAGTTGCTTGCTGTCAGTTATGACAGTGGAAATGTTTTTTTTAAGAGCTACACTTTGATGCTTAAGTCGTAGTTGGGCTCTCAATGCTAGAGACGAAAAGGAAAACATTTTTGGCGGGTTAGTTGGTAAGCACAGAATCAGCAAAACGACAACAGACAGCGGCTAATCGACTAATCGACTTTGCAGCAGCTCGTAATACGGTTGTTGGAGCATCATCGTCACCATCTTCTTATCCTCATCATCGTCATCATCTTCATCATTATCATCCTAATTTGAATTTGTATAGTTGAATTTGTATAGTATTTGAATTTGGCGCTTTAGCTATACCAATCACCATATTTTTGTATTTTTCCAATTCGCCACAGAATGTAAACTTTTAAAAATAACGTAATGTCTCTCAAAATTTGGAAAAACCCGTTATTTCATTGTTGTATATAAGCCCTCCATGAAATAAAGCTTTACTTTTCATTGTTGAAAACCCGTCGAGGAAAACCATCGTCTTTCTTTCGCTGAACTCTCGCTCGTCGTTTTCGCTACCAAAATCGTTGGTAAACCAAAAATAGACAAGGTTCTATATCGTTCGTTGGTACTTGCAAAGGTACATCCGCTTCATCGCATCCGTTTGGCAATCGGTCAAACGCATCAACCAGGATCAAGTCTAGCCCTTGCTCGAAGGTTACCTAGAGGTCCCGAGGTTGCCGGTCGAAAGACTTAGCGACCGTTCAACGGTGATAAGTAGCACTAGGTTTCCAAGGCTAAGGATCCACACAGCAACCTGGCGAGGAACGCATCTTTGGATTATATTCATTAAATCCACTTTATAGTTTTTCACTTAATACTTCATACGTTTTAATTAACGAATTACAAAAGACTTACGATACGCGATTCCCACCGAAGAACAGAGAGCGATTCTACGAAGACGCCAGAGAAAAATAAAATGGCCGCGCCACGTCAACAGAAGTACTACAACATCGAGTTGCGATTGATGGTGGATGGGCGGCGATGTCATCGAATGAGTTTTATTTAAGTGAGTAAGGTTTGTTCGTACTGAGTAATCGTGGAAGCCTCACATCCAACATCCTCGACGCTCTACGTGCACATATTCCGAGGGGCAAACATTAGGTCCATTCACGAGCCAACTACTAAAAATCTGTCAAACTCGAAAAATTCAGCGAAACTCTCTCAGAAAGCTGAAAATATACTCCAAACTACGTGGATAAACTTCGAGCTACTTTGAGCCACTTACATCTTTGAAATCTAATCCATATCACGAATAAATTTATAACTTACCTTTTTGCAACATTTGAAACGTTCTCGGAGAACATTCGACCACCACCGAATTTGCTTTATTTTCAGATATTTTATTTTTGTGTACAATCGATTTTTAAAACGGGTTTTGAATTTGTTTCCTGTCAATGTTGCGCATTTGACATTTTTATCAGTACTTGCCGGTTGAAATTATCTGAGCTGTTTACGAGCCAATAGAGGAACTGCTCGTTACTCGTTATTTTGCTAATTTTCTCTTTTTCTGTCATTTTTGATGACTACGTGTATAGACTTTGTGCGATTACGATCGATTTATATCGATTGCGTTCGATTCAAACCGCGTACACGAACGAACCTTTTGACTATGAACATTTTCTTTTTCAGAGCTCGACTGTCGAACGACTGTGTAACTCGATGTTGGACGCCCTAGCACACCTGAAGCAGCTGCAATAGCAGTAGATCTACTGCACTTTTCGCAGAAATAAATCTGCTGCCACTAAATCCGATCTACTGCAGTTTCTTTGTTTGATAAATCTTCTCTTGAACAGCAGTACAAAAACCATGCATAAAAATAACCGCTGCAAAGACCGTCTGAACGAAAGTTTTCGATTGTAAGCCAAGTAAAAAAAAACTGCGAAACAAATTTAACGTAAATACTCTTGAAAATGTTTTTTTTGTAAGGGAATGAATAATGTCGGCAACGGTTGTGGACACCCTCAGACTCTCCTTTTAGAGTATTTTCAAAATTTTTATTTAATTGATGGAACGTTTTTAAAAAAAAGTGCAAGGCTGGGTCGAACGTAACTTTCTCGTTCATCAAAAGCTTTGGTGCAAATGAAGTGGGAGTTGCTGATATTGTAAGCTCCAAGTTGCTGAAATTATTTGTAGGGTGCATATTCAATATGGTTTGAAGTTTTACGTAGCTGTCATTGAATTTTCATTGGAAGTGAGGCATTGTTATTATTTCAAAAATATACCGATTATATGTGAACACAGATCGGGATTTGGGTAGTAATTTTTGATAAATATTCAAGAAATTGATTTGTTCAATTTTTTTTTATGAAAACTAAGTACGGAATCTTATTTAGAATACTTATATTATCTTTAATGTGTATTTTGGTCAAAATCTTCAGAGCGGTTCTTGCAAAATTATGCAGACAAAACAGCAGCAAATATTGCAATGTTAAGTTTGAAAATTAATATTGCTTAACTATCTAACTGAAAACTGAGTACCTATAAGTTATTGTTCGGGATGTAAGCATTACTCGGTTTTTAAAGTTTTATCGAAATCGAAAATGGGATTTTCGAGGTATGAGCAGTTTTTGAAATTAGCCTTTTTTGTTGACTCGAATTGAAATAATGACGCAATACATAATTTTGAAAACATAAGTTTTACTCTAAGTTTGCATTTTGGTCAAAATCGATATTGCCGTTTTCAGGTTAACTTAATTAACTTAACTTAAACTACATTTTTAAAAAAAATACTTTTTTTCAAAAATCCATCTTACGATAATACAGAGAAAAACTGAGTTTTCCATTAAGTTAGAAATGACCATATTACCTTAGAAATTAATTTTTGTTACAATCGTAGATATGGACCGTTTTCGAGATATGTCCAAATTTCAAAAGTACCGTTACTCGATTTTTTAGCGAAAAACTGAGTACGCAGTCATGGAAACCTCACCTGTTTAAGCTCAAATATCAATTTTGGTTGAAATCGTGAGAGCCGTTTTCGAACAAATAAAACTGGTATGAACATTTTGTATGAAAAGTACCATTAATATTGAGGTTACCGTGCAAACAAAAAAAACAACCACGAACTATCAGCCCCCAAACTCCAGATCCGAAGTAGGGCTCGGGTCATACAGACAGAGAGACAGCCGGACAGATTTTTGCGACCCACTTTTTCGAGTTCCTCTATCATCGAAATGTCAGAATTGATTAACATCTCGAGTTCGAAATTTTGTACGAATAAAATATCTTTCTCTTAGGCTGAAAACACACCGGATCAAACATAACATTTTGTATTGTTTGATGAAACAAGAGAACACTGTTTCTTTTGAGACAACAAACACCAAAGCAAGCGAAACAAAACACACGTTTTTGTTTCGAAGTGTTTCGGGAGTGGTTGTCGAAAGTACGTGCCACTGTATACGAGCAACACACACAGAATGCAACAAAACTGTTGCGAACAAACGTCGTGATCGATAATTGATTGCTTTCTTATGACGCAACACACACCAAATGAAACAAAACATAAAAAACAAGGCAATACATAAAAAAGTGTTTCGGTGCCGATTGCTGAGGCTGGCCTGTTGTTTTCTGCAAATCGAAATTTTGATTCCGGTACCTATTTCTGTTATTTCTTCTTTCGTTGTACATTTCAGCTTTACTTGCCTCTATATTTTTCATTGTGTGCGTTAATTTGTAAAAAAGGACGTGGATGGAGAAAAGTTATTGATTTTCAATTGAGATGAAAATAAATTTTCATTTTGTTTAATTTCAACGCACACCAGCCGAATCTAGAAAACAAAACTTTTTATTCTGTTACATTCGCGTAACTTTCGCGTTTTTAACTTCCGAATCAGAAACGTTGTGTCTTTAACCTTACTACGTATTCGAGAAAGTTAAAGCAGATAAGATTTAAATTGGACGACAATTCGTCGGCTGGATGTTATCTTGTTCAAAAGGCCATTTTTTACGAAATTGAGTTAGGTATACAGTCTTCATAATTTTGGGACGCTCTTTCGTTTGCCGCAAACCATTTTGTTCTACCTCTTTTAGTTTTCAAGTTACAGAAAACTGTTTTGTTCAATAGGACGACTTTTTAACGATTTGGCATGTCATTTTTGTTCAATAAACTGCTTTTCATATTTTTTGTATTACATTGAACAATTGTCAGTATATTTTTACAAAATGTATTTGATAATTTCTATTTTGTTCAATATCCAATTAATTTTGGTTTTTGTTCAATATCCAACCGTTTACTTTTATTCTCTTTTGTTCAATATCCAACGAGATCACCGTTGTTGCATTTGATTTCCGTATATTCTCATTCAGACCTGATCTTTCGGCGGGTACTGACGACCTGCTGATGAGGTTTCAATGTAGTAAAGGAACTTATGTAATTTTTTTCTTTTTCTTAGTTTCTTTCTCTTTTCTTAGGGTTTTGAATGATATTGAGTTATCTACCCCAGATAACAGGGCTACAATCGATCCCTTAATGTAAGTCTGAAAAAATTTGGCCCCACATTTTTAGGATTGATTTTAACAAAATTTTATATGTCAGTGTTAACAATAACGAAGTTCTAAAAAAAATGCCTGGTGTTATTGAATCAGAAACTACTGAGAGTTCAGGGCAAATTGCAGAATTGTTGCAGTATCCCAAAACAGTTGCAACATTACTTGCAGTCATGACTGTTATAAAAAAAATGTTTGGATGAAGATCGCGAGCGAATATTTAATGCCTTTTGCTAATAAAAACATAGAAACAATAACACACAAATCCTCTGAACCTGGCCATTCTCAAGTGCAAGAAGTTGATGCGGTTCACAGTGGAATAGAGAAATACATCAAGAACTTAGAAGTTTATAGCAATTTCAACGTAAAAGAAGAATCTATTTTTCTAACTTTTTGATAAAATAAATATTTTAATTGAGAAACAAATAAGTTTTTTTACTTAAACGCACATGGTTTTGATTCGCTCCAAAAGAAAACATTGCAACATTATATGTTGTGTTCCTTGTTTCTTTCAAAATTCTTTATTAAATCAGCTTTAAGCAATAGAACTATTTTTTGTTCTATATAACATAATCAACTTTATATTTTCTCTCTTTTCGTGTTTTTTTCTATGTTGTTCAATATTGAGATTTTCTGTTCAGTATCCAAAAATTTTACCAACTTTTTGTGACTCCATATAACTTTGTTCAATATCCAAAATGACTTCCTCGTTGATTTTAATTTCTAACTATTTCAAAATAAAAGAAAAACAACTTCTGTGACTTGTATTTTAAACAAAATTTTCAAGGCTTTCAGAAAAAAATCAAAACCAATCAAAAAATTTCTGATATAAACAAACATTTTCAATCTGAACTTTGAAAATCGATTTCCCAACATTTTCAAAAATGGACATTGAACAAGTTAGCATCCACCCGACGATTATTAAATGACATTGAATCACCTTTTTGTGGCAGTGGCAACACCACAGCTGTTTTCAGAGACTCAGAAAAAGCACTTTCTTGCATACAAAAATTCAAAACAAAACATAGAACATCAGAAACATCAAACGAAATCATTTTTAATAAAGAACTTGAAATACCTACTATCAAACGGCGACGAATTACACGTTTTAAGTGACACGACAATTTAATAAATGTCAAGCGAAGTAAATTGTTCAAAGAAAGAACTTTCTTGTTGGATGCTTTCTATAGGCTCAGGCACGCAATAATCTCACGGCTAATGCATATATCTGTATAAGACTTATTTTTGTTAAGTATTTCATTAACAACTCGCACATTCCTCTCGAGAGTTACCAAAGTTTCTATTGCTAAAGTATGTATTTCCACATACAGGTATATCGACTTTTACCTCTCTACATAACTTTTCGCAATAAGTCTGTCATTATTCGTATAAACTAATGGTTGCAACTGTTTGTTGACTTCTCAACATCAAAAAAAAAGGACCTAACTTAATGTAAACGTGCCCACATTACACCAACCAAACAGCACATTTTCCCATTGAAGGTTAGTCATGCCGCTGAATACGAATTATAAATATATAATCTTTCATAGAAGATTACTTGATTTTCGTAGCACAATCGGAATCAGGTGGTCCGATCCCAAGTCCAAGTCTTTAAATGCGGCATAACCTGGGGTAAAATGTCGACTGTCAATCTAAGACAATCGTACGAAAAACTAATCCGAATCCTCTTATAGATTGATGAGCTTCTCTTAAAGTATCCTTTTCGATAAGCACATTAAAACGGCCAAAACACGGACTGTGTTCGACAACTCCTGCGGTGGTGTAAACATCTAAGCTCCGTACGCCATTATTATTAATAACCCAAGACGGACAACACTTAATAAATAAAAGGATCTGTCCAGCAAAGCACATAAGCCGTAAGCCAATTATCCCCTACCGCAGTTGTTCAAGGAAGAGAATTATTATACTTGCTTATGTCGGCTTAATTGACTGTCTTTTCCCAGTTATGAACAATGAACACCCAACTGTCAGTTCTAATGCTATTATTTCTACCTCGGGTGCGGACACTATGTTCATGGACAACACAGTGTTCCGTTTAGTTTTAAATCGAAAAGTTTCCACTTTTTATAGAAAATAATGGAGATGAATTTCTGTAAATTTATCACATACAGGTCCCACGGACCCAAAGTCATCCGTCAAGTCTAAGAACGGAAAAGAAACAAACGCCCTTGCACTTCCCAGGAGAAAACTACAAGGAATACGTACACCGAACGATAGGAGCCACCACAAGAATTACAAACTATCTGTGCAGCAAAGGGAGTATAGGGTGGAACTTGTAGTTCGTGGTCCCGTTCCGCTCATCTACAATCGATAACAAGAAGTTTCACTGAAAAATGGAGACAAAAAGAAATAAAAGAACCCCGAAGGAAATGAATGACTGTTATCTCCACTAGAGGACGATTTGCCAGACGTGAGGATATGCGAAAGCGTTAAGGATTCGTTCGAATTTTTCACTCATCCACTTGGATGATTTTCCGAGCTCTTAAGTTGGCGCAGAGTTCGGAAGGCAATGCTGCAGCAAACTCTGGACTTAATTTCATTTGCCCAACCGCTGGGGCATTATTCTCCAGCTGATACTTCCAGGAATGATAAATATGGTTTACCAAGTGGGTCATCGGCAATCGGTCCATATGAACAGTGGGGGTTAATATATCATGTATCATGGGACGGTTGCCCAATTAAGCGTGTGTTTAGTTTATTGACGTGTACGACCGGCTTCCTGTTTAGACTGGTGTACGATGAAAAGTGAACCAGCCCAGGGAGAAGGGCTTTGGTTTGAAAATCGGTTGCAGGGGATAGGTACCTCCTAATTTTTAGAAAAAACAATGAATGTAAACCTTTGCTTGAGGTGGAAGTTTACCCTTTAAAATAGGAAGTATGGTCTGGCGATGGTATCCGCTCGTAGATAATTCAATGAGGAATTTTAGCTCTTAGGCTCTGTATGTGGACCAAGTTGGAAGGGTTTTGCAAATAACAAAATAAAAATAAACAAAAAACAGCGCGATTAGGTGGTAGGAGTTCTAGCAAACGATACAACAATTGAAGAGATTCTTTAAGCCAAAGCTTTCAATTTTTCTATCCTATATCTGTGCAGAACGTCTTGAGACTCTTCAGAATGTTTGCGGTGTAGATGACCCGGCTTTCAATACCCCTCAAGAGCTGCTCAACTTGATTTTAAGAATACGAATACAAAACGGTGACGAAGACTGGCCAATCAAGGACTGGAAATAAATTGTCCCTATCCCTTACAAGACGTTGTAGACATCGCAAGTGCATATCTGAAACACTAGAGGCATCCTCATCCTCAATAATTAAATAAGACAAAAACCATCTTGCAACAAACGACTGCGGTGCTTGTCATTCGATTGTCATCATTACAAAAGTAGTTGTAAAAAAAATATGCAAAAAGATTGGCCATATAGCAGCTGTTTGCATGTTTGCTTTACAAATTATTCAGACCGCATACCCGTTTTTCCCCGGAAATTTTGAATGAAAATCCTCTTCCTGTCTGTGAACGGTGCTCCCAGGCTGTGAAGTCTTTTTCCTCTTTTTTTATCAGCAAAGGTAATAATTTTCCCCTAAATTCGAAAAAAGTTCCCCTTTTTTCACCTAAGTGAAATTAGCCTTTTTTTCATATGAAATTTGTATTTGAAAAGATTTTCTTTTCTATAAGACAAAACGTCAAATCGAGTGAATGCATTCAGATACACAAAAATTCTTACGTAGACGTTCGATGGGCTGCTTTCTTTCATATTTAGTAGGCTCGTTCGCGTACGCGGTTTGAATCGAACGCAATCGATGTAAATCGATCGCAATCGCACAAAGTCTATACACGTACTCATCAAAAATGACAGAAAAAGAGAAAATTAGCAAAATAACGAGTAACGAGCAGTTCCTCTCTTGGCTCGTAAACAGCTCCGAGAATGTCAAATGCACAACATTGACAGGAAGCAAATTCAAAACCCGTTTTAAAAATCGATTGTACACAAAAATAAAATATCTGAAAATAAAGAAAATTCGGTGGTGGTCGAATGTTCTCCGAGAACGTTTCAAATGTTGCAAAAAGGTAAGTTATAAATTTATTCGTGATATGGATTAGATTTCAAAGATGTAAGTGGCTCAAAGTAGCTCGAAGTGTATCCACGTACTTTGGAGTATATTTTCAGCTTTCTGAGAGAGTTTCGCTCAATATTTCGAGTTTGACAGATTTTTAGTGCTTGGCTCGTGAAAGTACGCGAATGGACCTAATGGTTTCCAAAAACAATTAAGCACCACCAACTTCGAACACAAAATGTCTTGTGATATGGTAACACTTTACTTCCCACAATAAATATCATAGACCTCAACCCAAATATCAACCTCAACCTAAATATACCTCACCTAAACTTAAGAAGTAACAGATTCCTCGCGTACAATGATGGACTAAAATAGTAATACTAATTTAATAGATTTTAACACATCGATTGCCACCATAAAAGGGAAACTGCTGTCATAATCGCTTGCTCTATTTTTAAATCACACTGTCTTTTGTTGTCCTGCTGTATATAATTTTTTGTTATTAATTTGTGCATAATGTCTATGAAAGTCTTTGCGTTTTGACGAAAAATAAATAGATAAAAACCAAGACCGATAGATGAAGTTGAGTCATTTGAACATTTTGATTGCTTTTGAACTTTTCGACTCTAATCGCAAATACTGTTTGAAGGGAACATCCAAGAGGAAGTTTCCTAATTAAGCCAAAGGGACAATCGGCGGAATAATTACAACTGATAATAAAGCGGGGGATACAGCTCTTTAATTATGAAGCGTTCTATCAGTTACCGTTGTCGCAACGACCAAGGAAAGTCCTTCTTAAATATCAGAACATTTATTTAGTAAAGTTTAGTTTACGTAGGCATATAGGTCGAGGACGACATCAGCCAACCACAAAATTATTCCAATTTCCACTCATTATTTTTAACTCGGAAAGTGTAAATCTAATGTCCCGTTTCCACACATTGTTGGGTAATTTAATAACTGGGAAAAAAGTTTGTTTCCAATTCTTTAGGCGGCACCACCAGTCTTACCCCCTGATCTGATTTTAATTTCAACGACAAAAAGTTAATCTCACCATCGGATTTGTGCTTCCGAATATTTGCTCACCAACCGTTCCACGAGAGGGAGCAAATTAAATTTGTCAAACAAACAAACAGAATTTGGGATGAAGCGGTGTGGTTGCGGCTGAATAGTGCTTTGATGGGCTTAGCCCCTCATAACTCTGGTTGTTATGAACGTTTTGAAAAGTTCATGCTTACATAATGCCACGTTGTCACGTTGGCAGTTTAGGCTTGCTGTGTACATATAGTGCGGAAGCCCACTTTGGGAACTTTGTAACAGGATGCTGGGTGTTCAAAGTAAATGTATTGCCGTAGGCAAGCAAATGAAAATGCCAAAGTCGCTTTTCAGAGTGTTACATAAATGGTATAGTCATGATTAATGGATACAACAGACATCTGTTTGAAGTACAGGTGTCCTTAACAAAGGTTATTCCGACTCCTTGTAAATAATTTTCGCCGTAGGAAAAAAAATCATCAATAAATCATTAACGCAAATTGAAAGCTTATAATTTGTTGTTGCCTGTTACAGAGCGAAGATTGCCTTTTGCCACTGGAAGTATAGTGAACAAAATATAATTTGTATGTTCATAAATTCAGTCAAAAAGTTTACACATCAATCTTGAACCATTTCATCCAGCCAGTCTCAAAAGTACCTCGAAAAATTGTTCTTCTCTGCCCTAGGTACATAGAAAGGAGACACTTTTGCAAATAAAATCATATCAAACGTACAGATTACACCAAATGCCAGCGTATTGGCTTACGTTTTTCTATTCCTTGTGGATATCCTTCTCTCAAATACCAATGCAATTCGGTCTAGTCACAGACCCTAAGCGGTTTTATCAAATTATTTATTAAGTCCGTCGGTCCCCCTCCACTGCAAAATTATTCAAGAAATATCATTAGCGGACCTCAAAAGGATCGAAAATCTCATTCGTCCTTCTTCAGCCAGTCGTATATACCGACCAAATTTACAGCCCGGGACATTGATCACTTCAGCTACTTAAAAAAAGTGCATATCGGTGGATATGGTAAAAAAAAAGATTGCGCGCCATAATTCAAAAAAAAAAAGAAGTGTGAAACCCTTAATTCCTGCTCTATATCAATTCCTACACTTCAAGGTTATCTTCCGAAATTTTTGGAAGGATTCGTTGATGTTATTACCAGCGACAAAGGAAGGCTTTTAACGAAACCTTACTTAGGCATCTCTACAGCCTCAACTAACATTTTTGTTGTCTCGAAGCGATAGAGGTTGAGAGTCAAAGTTTAATAGTCATAGAGGAAAATATAAATGCTATATAGAATCGGGATAGGGGTCCACTATTTACAGGTCGGCACTGACCTGCAGAAGGCAGTTTTCTCGATCGATATCCCACGAAAGAGTTTTGTAGGTCTCAAAATATAAACATGGCTCTGTCAAGCTCATTTCTACAGTTGCTGTCATAGATGGCTTTCAAACTGATGAAAAGGTGGTGGCACGCAAAAAGCCCAAAATCGATGACTTTCAACGTTTTTTTAAATAACCAATTGGTTAAGCTTCATCAAATGGATCAGTAAAAAAATTAATAGAACTGTTGGGCATCTAGTTTTTTCCAAAAACTATGTCTTAAGTGGACCAAACATTTTTATTGATTGATTCTAGTTATAGCATTAAAGAAGACTTTCCTGGGCTTAAACCACACCAATCAGGTTTTTTTTTTTGTTTCGAAAGGCCAGTTTGACCCTAACTCTGCTGCTGATGATCTTTGAAACTTCGGAGGTGTGAGTTTCACGTTTCTTTTACAAGGATTCTCTGCTTTTGCCATTGCAGTCTCTCCGAAAATTATTCAACAAAAGACTTAGTCTATTACTTTTTTTATAAAATCGTGTCTAGTTATAAAATTAGTTAAGACACTTTGCTAGGATTATAAATGTCTTCATTAGCCTGTCCATGTGCTTGTATTTGGTACAGTACTCAGCAAGGCGATGATCTTGCCATTTCTTGACCGAGGTACGTTGAGCCATTTTGCAACTTTTCAATAGCCCTCATGATCGGTCGTAAGAACAAATATAACCCTAAAGGCTAAATCTAGATTTTCGTGGGGATGGGAGCGGCCCAAACCCACTGTAATTAGAGCTTTAATAACTGCAGAAAATAGCAAAGCTAAGGAAGGTGCAGTGGCTTAGTGGTTACTGGTTCGATCCCCAGAAAAACACAAAATCCGAGAGTACAACTTTCTTGAAAGAGCTTCTCAAAAATCTCACAAAATGAATGGTTGTGAGAGGCAAGGCTTAGGGTCCTTAACCGACCTTTTTTTATTTTAAGCTAAGGTACTATACTCTTAGTAGGCCCAATTGACAAACTACCTTTTGTTCAATTGTTTTAAATGCCCTGCCCAGTAATTTTAATGGACGCGGTTGTAAAAACGTTTTGAGTATGTGCTGCGCCAACTTGTCGATTATACCTCCGGTATATATCTGGGCGGCTCTAGGCTAGGTAAGCTAACCAACGACCAAGTCTTCATCTTCATACTCTGGCAAGTTTTAGAAAAAATTAGAAAAAAACTCAGAAACTTCCGAAGGGTACTGACAACTGACTTTAAAGTCGGCTGCGATCAGTGATGCCAACCAAGGCTTTTTCATTCCTTGTAGGCATTATTTCATTAGTTAAGGCTTTAAGGCTTGTTTTTCTTCAAAAAGCCATCTTTTTTTATTTAACATTTTTTTCTTATTTTGTTTTTTGATTCAACATACAAACTTTTTATTTTTTTCAATGTATGATTTCAAGGACCACGACGATCTGATGGACTAAAATTATGTTTGTTTTGTTCAATACTTTGTACCTAATTATGAAACTAAAAAGTTATGAATCTTGTTCCTAGTAAAAATTTGTTCTGTGAATTATAATTTATAAGTTTTTTTTTGAAATAGAAATTGTTTTTGTTAATTTGTTTATATTTGTGTTTAATTTTTGATTAATTGTTCCAGTTGACGTAAAAAAATATTTTAGGCATTATTTTATCGAAAAAGGCATATTATTTTCTCAACTTAGGCATTTTTCCGTTAAAATTAGTTGGCAACGCTGGCTGCGATTGATATTGAAAGGACCTATTTTTGGCATGCTTGCTTTGGCGATGGAGAGACTTGTCTTTAGTCTGCTTATGTCTTTGATGTCGAATAATGTTAAATAAAATGCAACGCCATTGGGTCGTTTGAATAAAACGTAGCAATTGCTTTTACTCAAGAGAAATGTCAAAATCGAAGCATTTGCTACATTTCGTATGAATAAAAACCAATTTGAGTTAGTTCCAACTTTTGACATGTTGGAGAAGCGGCGGCACTGACCTTTTACTCAGATCGATACGAATAAAACTTATCAGACAAAGTTAATGCTATGCAAATTCTGAGTCTGCTATTTAGTTGACTCAGACCTTTTGCTAAATATTTTGTACGCACCTTTTTTTACATAAAACAATCCAAGCATTGTGAATTTTCGATGTTTTGTTTATAAATAGTTAAATTATGTAGGTTTTGTTCGTGCAGGAAAACCAAACAAAACATGGATGCGATAAGTTTTCATATTATACCTGTTTAACCTCTTGTTGTTAACGTTCATGCTAATAAAAAACAGGACAAACAAAGAAGAATTGGTAACGATAATAACTTCTAAAAATTGTCTCGTTTCAAGAGCGAAAATGTGGACATTTAAATGATAATTTTGAGACGCGTGGTGGTGCTCTTTCAAATATCCAGAAAATCAAATCTTTTCTAATGTATTTAGGAGATCCGGGCTTTCAGGTAAACATTTTAAAATTCATGGCTTAACAAGTGAAGAATTTATGTGTTTAGGTTGGTGTTGGGGAAGATCTTGGTGTTGGTATTGGTATGTTTGTCAAAAAACAGTTCAACAAGCCGATGATTAGATACATTTTCCGACAGCTGAGGAAGAAATCAAACCAAGCGATTTGGCAAATAAAATATATGTTTCCAGGAGCTATAGATTGCTTTTGATAATTTTCCCACAAAAATTTGAAAATAAATTCTAAATAAACATACCACCGGCCAGTTGTTACTTGTCAAGTTTGGAAGCAAATGCTATGTTCGAATTTTCGAATTTATTTTAGCAAACCAGGTTTTTATTCATACCAATTCAAAGCATTTGCTAAGGGCTTTTACTTTGCTAATACCTTTTACTCAAAGCAAATGTTAGTTTTTATTCAGACGACCCATTGTGCGTCTGTACGTCATTCTTGAAGCAATTGCACGAAACAAGCCCATCTTCAGAGAAAGCTGAGGCGCAAAAGATCGGCCTGTCCACGACTGGCAGATCAAACTTCGAAGCAGAGCTCTACTTTTGCCCACAAAATGACTTTGGCGCAGAGCGAAATGAGGAACCACTTTTGTAAAAAAATTCGACCTTTGGAAACGATCCCATCTCGATTAAACAGTTTTCTTGCACGTGATTAAATTTTTAATTAGCGACCAACAAAGTTGCCTCTGCACAGCTATAAACTTAGATTCGTCCTCCTCACACTTTGCCACTTTTAAGTCGTAAACTTCAGTTTAAACTATGCATCCGTCCGGTTAAAGGCAGACTGAAGACGAGTTGACCTTTTTCAGCGTGCAACTCTCCTTAATAAAATCAATTGCGTTAATTAAATTTCCATGCATAAATTACAAGTTTCCGCACTGTGTGAATTAACAACTCCATAAGCCACGATTCTTTTTACCTCCTCAACAGGACGTTAAGTAAAAGTCCACTAAGCCTTCTTCTTCCATGAGGCTGTTTTGTGCCGCCCGTTAGCCACCGCGTGCACCGATCGATAAGTCTGTATGTCTCAATGTTCGCTGTAAACGATGACGCCATTCCTACGGTAGTCCTCATTCTCCTCGCCGTCGTTGTCGTACGCCATCATCATGGAGTGACTTCATTACACACCACCCTTGGATCGCAAAAACAAAACCAAATTGATTTGGGTTGTTTCTTTGAGATTTAATTAGTTTCTTGTCAAGGTTTCTGCAGAAGGCGAAACTGGAAATAAAATGCAATTGGACTTTGCAGGATTTTTTAGTGTTCATGTTTTGCATTTGAAACTTTTACTTGGTACTGGGTCATTCCGTGTTCATTTTACTTTTTAAGGGTGTTCCTTTTGCGAAAGGCACGGCACGGTGGACGAAATGAGAATAATTTAATCGGGAATACGGTTTCCCGAAGGGATTTCATATACCTAGTCAGAAGTCATAACTGGGATGCAGATTTTAATAATGAAAAGTGAGAAGACAGAACTGCTGAAGCAAATGAAAAGAAAAAGAAAACTGGAATCAAAGGAAGGTACTTAAACGTGACAGATGAAGATCAATTCTCATTAACAATCTGTGGTCAAATAAAGAAAAACGTTGCCGCAGCGGGCGGGTCCGTATAAATACCCCCGGCCTAGCTTCTCACAATTATTCGATTTGTGTGAGTTTTTATGTTTGAGACGATCCTACAATTTTATGTCGAGTTCGATCGGCTGAATTGAGAAGCTCTTTCGTGACAGTTTCACTCTCGGGTGTTTGTCTGATGTTCGCAGGTGACGCAGTGAAAAAACCTTAAAAAGTAATTTGGGTTTCTCCGGTTTCGAACCTGAGAACTTTCCCTGTCGAAAGGTTCCATCTCGGAAGCTTATATTTTTCGCATTTTTTTGCGATCTTCCGATACTGACATGGCTGGCTTGCCGACTGTTGCGATCTCATGCGCCTTACGTATATACGGGCTGCACTATGGTGCTGCCCTTATTCAGCGCACGCTCAAAGCGGAGCTGCTCTGATGCCGTAAATCCAACATGACTAGGGTCAATCTGTCTACCTTGCCAGAAGTCTTAGCCACGAATTTGAGGATGAATTGCATCATGGATTCAGAGACAGAGGACTAATAATAATTTTTTACCATCACTTTATATATTTTGTAGATCACAATTGGTCGCCATTTTGAGTTCGAAAAATGTTAGCCTTGATTTATTAGTACCGCGCAGAGTCACTTAGAAGAGACGAGTTCTCGTTGAGGTTCCTCATGTCAGAATCCATGATTGTTGAACCTTTCCGAGTGCCAGGGGTTATTTAAACTACGTCGGGGTATTTTGAAACATACATCCCTTATTGATGATGCAGTCTAAGAGGCATCATTCATAAAGTCTCTCTAACGAGTTGGCGCGAAGAACATATCGGCCTTGGTCTAATCGTTTGACCACAGAAAGACTATCAGGAAGTCGGAGTTTGTCGATATCCGAATTGATGCTTCTTCAATTCGGATATTAACGAAATTCAAATTCTTTGCCGTTTGATTTTCCACCTTGGTTTAGGCAATCATTTAAGAGGTTTACTCTTCTTTCCATTCTACTCTACCTGTACTTGGGACCTGCAAGCTACTCACGTGACTTAAGCATACGTGTAACCAAGCGGATTGTGCTTTAGTTTCGGCGCTCGTTGGCCTTACTCAACACTCGTCATGGTCTAAGTTTAACATTTAAAGGCATTTATTTTGAAAACTTTCATTGAAGCAGTGTTCTTACTATTTAAAACGTTGGCGTTTTACAAAATAGAATCGAAAATTCTAAAAGCTAGACGGAGGGAAATTTATTTTCTACACAGAGATATTTCGTTTCTTGAATCGGGAAAATTTAAAAATTAAACAAATTCTTCTTTATTTTAAATTAATTTAATTATATTTAAACATAAATTCTTGAATCAAGAAAATAGTTCTTACTGACAAAAAAAAATCATGTTACTTAAACGAACAAATATTTCTTAATTTAAGAAACGAATTTTGTATAGTTAAGAAATATTTTCTGAAATCAAGAAGTAATTATTTGATACTTTGTGAGTTTTTAACTTAACTTTAAACTAGTACGGATTTTTTAATATCAAGAAAACTATTGCAGCGACTCAGAAGAAATTTATTAAACTTACTGAGAAAATTGGATTTAATTCTACCATATTTCAGATCGAATGGGTATAAGAGTATCGTCTTTTGCTTTATATATATATATATATTGAGGGGAAGTGCCTGGGGGAGGGGTGCGAGGGAAAGGGGTTACTTGATATTTACTGCTTATAAGAAACAAATTCTTATATCGAGAAAAACATGCACAACAAAAGAATTTCAGTCCTCACTTTGGTTCACTTTTTTGGAGTGTAGCATACAAAAAATATGGTGCATTCAGTTGGAAGATGTTATATTTCTGTTGTTCCTTTTATTCCTCTATCCTCATCCGTTTTCTTTGCGAAGTCTTACTTCAGTCGGAAACTCCTTATTTTCGGAAATTTTTAAACCACTTGGATATAAAATGCAGAACGTTTTTTTTTGTCATAAAAATTGTTGCAAAAGGCCCTGTTTATTTAGGTAAATATTTATTTTATTTTTCTATCATTGATCTACTTCTAATTTATTTTTTAAATTTACATTGAAAAACAGATGAATTTTCCAAAAAAAAAGATTTCCCGCATAGCCCTAAAGGTTGAAGAAACATGGAAATTATAAAAACAAGAACCCTATGACTTTAGGTGACATACTTTAAAATAATTAAATTTATGTAAATTACTCCATAGCTAAAATGAAAAATTAAAATACATAATTACAAAAAAACAAGAAACACCAATTTAGAACGACGCTAAATTTACTTCCATTGAGTTCAGCTAATGACTGAAGAGAATGATTTCCATGACAATCCAAAGAAGTAAGTACTTGATATCAGAAAATTAACTTAATATTCATATTTCAAGAAAATTTCGGTTCACATAAATTAGTCTGACTAATAAATGCGCGATTTAAGAAAAAAGTTATTGAAATAAAAGACAAATTCTAAAAGTCACATACCGTGTTCAACGTCTATCATTTCTTTGATCAAGAAAAAATATTTTTGATTTCAGAAATAAGTTATTAATTTAAGAAAATTGTTTCTGATTTCACATACATTAAGCAAACAATTTCCTGGGTTAAGAAAACCTATGAACGACTTAAGAAATAAAATCTTATTGGAAGAAAACAATTCTAAACTTTTATTTTCTGAAGTCAAGAAAAATTTTCTTTTTTCAGTATTTTTTTCTCGTTCTTGACTCATGAAATTAAAATGTTAAAAATAGGAAATAATTGGCTTGGACCATAACCCTACCGACTTTAAGTTTTTGTTTTAAGAAACTTCTACTTTCACCTTAGAGAATTTTTTTTTCCGTGATGGAGAAGGATATTCAACGACGAACTTTATGGGATACACTAGCGACCTGTTCAAAAAAATTTAAGAACACAACGGCTGAGTTTAGATGGTGTGGGCATGTGGATCAAATGGGTAGCAGCGCACCAGCAAGACGAGTCTTTGCGTCCACCCCTGATGAGGGACAACGTGTAGGGTATAGATCCTACATTAAATGTCGCTCACAATTGGAGAGCGACGTCAACTAACTTGGTGTCCGTAACTGGGGGCAGATAGCTAGGTAACAAGCTCAGGACTGTAAGCGTATCGCACATTCCTGAAAAGCATGGAGCTTGCCTTGATAGATACTGGAACTTTTTTCAATGAACTTAGAATTGTTAATGTTTAGCACAGATCCGGGATCCTTATCTCTAGGTAATGCTCAATTGATGAAATTGTTTTACTGTTGCGAATCTAGAGAATTCAAGGTTGGTCACCACCAACCCACAGATTCACAGAAAAAGCTATAAAAATGCTAAAATTATTTAGTTTCTTCAGCTGATTCCAAGTTTATTAAGTTCTGCACGTCGTTTTGGCCTGTTCTAATGTAGTCATTTATAAAAACAGTCTAACACGACGTGCACTATCTCTGCCATCTGTGCTGGGACACAGTTGCAAATGTATGATACGACAGATTAATTCTTACAAGCATATATATTTATTTTATTAAATATGAGGTTTCTGCCATCAGTTATCACAATGCACAAAATTTCATCTGAATCTGTTGCTGGACATCCGATCCTATCAATAGCTGATAGGATCGTGGTGGTTTCAGTAGGGTGTTCACTATACTTTCTACAGAAGTAAGAGAGTGTATTGTTTGTTCTATTCCAGGACCCTACGAGGACGTTATAGACAACGATCCCATTACTAAGTTTTTTTATAGGCAGATTTATTTTTTGTTTATTACTTTTTCTATTGGGAAACCATGTGCTTATTTACAGCAACTCTAAAAGGATCAGATAATTTGAAAAAAAAAGAGTCAAGGCCAACAGACTTTGTGGCAACCACGCACCCAAAGCATGAATTCGAAATTTTTTACATGAAAGTTCCTAATAAAAGATATAATAAAATTTGGCGAGCCTAGTGTTGGCCTAAGAGAATAAATTACATACATATTTCCAATTTGTCAGCTGAACAGCTGTGAAAATGGTTTCGCAAGTAGCTTTTCAATTAAATCAGTTGCAATTTTAAAATATTGGAATATTAATTTTTTTTTTCAGTTGTTGGCACTGTGCAAGGTGCAACCCACCTCTATAGTCTATTCTATATTTATACACTCAGAGGCCCAGAATGGGAATGAATAATTACATAAAGTTCCAGCTTGTGCTGTAAGGTTCTGCAAAGAGAGAACGAAGCACTAGGAATTGGATGGGACTCTGGCTCTGGGGCTGTTGTAAGTTGTAGTTATATGTGTATCTTGTATGATCTTGTGTTGTGCTTGTTCTTGTTCCTGCACACAGAACACAGTAGGCAATACTAAATAGACTGACAGCTTCCGTGCCCCTACCAGCGTTACCACTTCAAAAAAATAAAGCGAAGTAGATTTGACCCAAAAAGTGAAGTAGATTCAAGAAAAGGGAAGGAGATTTCAAAGTCATAGTTCTAATGATATTTATTTAATTCCATATTAGTTGTATAATATACAACATGTAAAAAAAAAACGTTTTAAAATCTACAATTTTTTTTTCTTTTTTCTCACTTAATTTTTACTATTCTTTGCAATTTTTTTTAGAAAAAAATATTTTGAATCGTGGACAGCGATATGTTTATTAAATTATAATTTTGCGCGCCAATCTTTATTCACATTCTTGATTACTTCAAAATATCTTTTCATCGCGTTTGTAATAATTCTTTCGCGTATTTTGCTAAACTTTTCGGAACAGAAAGGGACCAAAACCTAACCAAACGTATCACATCTTTGACAAAAAATTAAAACGTCAGAAAATTTAAATAAATTTTGTGTTCAAAGTGAAGTTTGTAGCAATTTCTTTTGAAATGTGAATCGGTGCTTAAATGAAAGAGTTTAAAGCATTTTTTAAATAATTTTTTTTTGGAAGTAGATTTACGGTTTTCTTATTAAAATTGAAGCGGATTAATTAATGGATTTGTAAAGTGAAGTAGATATAAAGAATTTAACGATAGTGTGAAGTAGGGAGCAGATTTTATTTTTTTTTCCAAAATTGAAGTAAATCTAATTCAATTGAAGTAAAGTGGCATCGCTGGCCCCTACCCGATTTTCCCCGCAAATTTCGAATGAGAGCCCTCTCTCGCGCTCTCTTCATTTTCCTGTCTGTGAATATGTGTATTAATGGCCGCCGGGTGGCACTCTTTCAATAACAAACAATTTGGAAATACATTTATAACAATAAATGTAAAAAAAAGAACATGTTGCTTATGGATTTTTTAGGTAGCATAACTTGTTCTCTACCCAAATTCTGCACCAACTGCACCACTGTTCATCCATTCACATTTCAGTTGTTTTTTAGTTTTATTTGTATGAATTCTATTTTTGACAGCAAAATTGATGCAGCTGCATAAATGAAATCCGTGGGGGTTGTTCAAAAAATGATTTAGCAACATGCAAGTTGAACCCAAGCTTCCACATTGAATAAATTTCTATTAGGCTTGGTGAATTTTTCCTAATTCGTTTATTTAATGATTAAACTCCTAACAAAAGGACAATATAAATTATTAATTAACAAAAACAAGTGCACTCTTTGTGCTTTTGGGATACAAAAATTGACCTCTACAAAAAAAAAAAACCAAGCGCATACAAACTTGGCAGCAATATTATAAACAATAAAAATATAGAATTAATTTTTTTAATTTAACAAATGCATAGTACTTGCATATATTAATGTGCAATTATTTATTTTACGTACCTACTAATTACAAATTATAAATTATGCTAAAACTGAAAAAAAAAAATGTCATTTTGTTTCAATGTGATTTCGAAACTTAAAGCATTAAAATCAACAAAAAAGTGTGATTTCTTTAAAATATACAAAAAAAGCTTTAAGTTACAAAATCTCTTTTAACATAAGTAAAAAAAACCGTTTTAGTTCATTTTATAAAGTTCATAAACTTTATAAAATCTTATGTCGTTTTCGATTTAGCAAAAAGGTGAATTTTGTTTTGATCCAGATTGCTGTTCATGTTCGATTTGTCAAAAAAAAATCACCCATTTTTTATCTCAGGAACATTTGAGAAATCTTGATTTTTTCTCATATTTACACATACTTTCACTAATACCAATGTGTATGACACACAGCTGGCGGTTACGAATTGTTTATCATTGGAAGGATTGCTTTTTTAACTGAATTATTCATTTTTCGAGAATGGAAACGATTTTTTATATTAAATTATTTCGAAATGAGTTATTTTAAATGTGTACAAATCAATTCAAATGGATTTCCAGTACAAGTGAAAACAAATATAAAACACAGAACACATGCGCACCTTTGAATAAACGTCACTGCCCATATACCCGACGCAGCTTGTTTAAAATAGCTTTACAACGTCTTGGTTCTTTTGGAGTTTGTAAAGTCTTGTCTTCAGACGTTTGAAAATGTACTCCTTTATTTTGATTGACAATTGACAGAGTAGGAACCTACCATTTCTGCTCGACACTTATGTGTCTACCCCAATTAGTTTGAAGTCACTTTCGATTAAAACAGCAATACAAATGGACAGATTTGAAGATGTCAAGTCTATTTTTAAAATGCCACGCAGTGCCGCGCCATCAGGATTTTAACCTCACATTCGCAGCGTGAAACTATTCTAACCAATGCACCATGACAGTATGGCACATATACCTACCCCCAACCGACCGGAAATCCTTTACGCATTTAAATGCATTTTGTGTTGGGTGACATCAAAGTAATGTCAGCAGTACAATGCTTCTCATGGGAAGCAGCTGCTACTCTGCCTCCATGACAGCCATCAAGAGAGTGCATTGAACAGGAAAACACCACTGCAACTGTACATGTTTTATATAGTTTACGACAGCGCAGTGTTTCCAGTGCAAAAAAAGAGCCGACTACGAGAAAGGAGGAAAAAAAAACCCAACTTCACACACTGGCATACTCTGGCGCTGAAATCAAACGATATAGCAACCTGAATACCAACAAACCTTTTTATATCAATGGCCTACTTATTCCACATGACTGCCAGCCAACTGACTTTCATTTTCTTATTTTTATCTTCTGCAACATTATCTGCACATGCACCCAGTTTACTCCAACTGAGGTGGGTGGCACAGTTTCGGAGCGAGGTTTGGTCACCTTTTCATACTCTGAAGGCTAAAATGTGTACATACAGTTATATTAATTTCATAATGCACATGGTCACTTTTCCTGGAAGCAGGAACTGCCAGTTGATGTTTCAGCACAGCGGCGAGCAAATAAAGACCTTGGGCGGGTGAGGTAATTATTATTTGTCGGAATTTTGTTGAATCGTCTGTCCTTTTGGAAGTCCTCCCGCCTTTGATAAAAAGCTCGTTATAGGGATATTTGAATGCGAATTGGTCACGTATCTTGCATTTTATTGGAAAAAAGTGCCAAAAGGACTCAAAACTGACAAATTGGCGTTGGCTTCATGAATGATTGCACAAAAAAAGGATACATGCAAAGGATACAAAGGAATTTGCAATCGTGTATCGATTTGCTATGCACTATGCAATGTTACTGGCAGATTGCGAGACTCTTGCATGTGAAACGTGTCGGAGAACAGATTGTATTACTTATCGAAAGGGATTTTGTGCAGCAATAAATTGCCGGGTTAGGTTGTAAAATTGATCGCACGCACAAAATTTGCAACAATCTAAGCGCTGAACTAACATCACGTATACCTATAATCTGTAAGAGCTATGAAGTTAACAGAAGTATATATATATATATTTCGAGAGATAATCGAATCAGACCACCATTGTCGGGTCTCTTTTCGTCTCTCTACCACTGTAAATCTTACTCAGAGAGACTCTCTGGATTTCTCCACAGTTCTTCTCTGGGCTCAATTCCTAGTGTTAACGCTAGCATCTGTTTATGGTAGATCCGTTTCATCGACTGGGTCTCGACCCATTGATGTCCCAAGATCCTCATTCTTCTGCCAGCCAATGCCGGGCATTGACACAGTATATGTGCCGCTGTCTCAGATTCCTCCAGGCATAGTCTACAAGTATCATCCTCTATAAGGCCCATTTTCCTTAAGTGATACCTGAAATTACCATGTCCTGTAGACAAAGCCACCACCCATTTCAATGTTCCTCGACTCATGCTTAGAACTCTTCTTTGAGTGGAGCAGGTCGGCCACTTTATTGCCATTTTAGCTTGTCTACATTGTTCCACGGTTGACCACCTTCTCAGGTGTTCTGCCGTGATCCATTTGTGGACAAGCTGTTCAACCATTCCTCTGCCAATTGAAGAGAATGGTTCTGGTCCCAGCAACTTTTCAGTTGACCCCTGTTTTGCAAGGGAGTCCGCCTTTTCATTGCCTTCGATCCCTATGTGTCCTCGTACCCAAGTCAGTGTTACTTCATTTTTAGATGAACACTTATTGAGTTTAAGTACGCATTCCAGTGCCAGTGATGTTGTGATGTTTGTTTGTTCCATGCATCTGATCACCGCCTGATTGTCCAGTGCTATGAGGATATTTCTTCCTTCCACCTGACACTCAAGCAAGTAGTCCAACGCATAAAGCAAGGCAATCATCTCAGCCTGGTATACTGAAGTGTATTTCCCGAGGCTAATGTGACGGGCAAGTTCCAGCTCTTCTGAATAGATACCGGCCCCCGCCCCGCCATCCATCATGGATCCATCCGTGAAAATCACTATTTCACCATTTCTTTTTTCTGGAAGTAATCCGTTCTCAATACGAGTTTTGTGATTTCTTTCCATAATACGCACCCTTGTTATTCGATCCATAGGCATGTTTATCTCCCTAATCTCGTCTTTAACAAGTTCCAGGATCTTCCTATGTCCATAGATCGTACCACGATGGTGCCATTTCGCATCTCGAAGCAAGCGAAGTGCCGTTTGGGCCGCTGTTTTCTTAATAAATAAGTCTAGCGGTAATATCCCCATGATGACTTCCAATGCGCATGTTGGGGTTGTACGTATTGCACCTGTAATTCCCATACATGCTAAACGCTGAACCCTATCCAGGTGCTTCCTCACAGTTTTCTGAGAGGCTTTCGCCCACCATACAACCGAGGCGTACGTGATAATGGGTCTAGTTATCATCGTATACATCCAGTATGCTGACCTAGGCGAGAGTCCCCACCTCTGTCCACATACACGTTTGCACTGATGTAGTACCCTCTTTGCCTTCCGGACCTTCTCCTCAACATGGTAATTCCAAGTAAGTCCAGTATCTAGATAGACTCCCAGATACTTAACCTTCTTAGTCATTGTTAGTTCCGATCCGAAAAGTGTTAAGGGCCGAAATTCCAGATTTTTCCTCTTCCTAGTGAAGACTATTAGATCTGTTTTCGCCGCATTAATGGAGAGCCCTTGTTCCAGACACCACCGCTCAACCACTCTGAGTGCATTCCTCATGATATCTGCGGTGACGTCCATGAATTTGCCTCTGGCCATTATTGCTATGTCGTCGGCATATCCCACTGTGTGAATGCCCGTCGCCTCGAGTCTGTCGAGAAGAGAGTCCACAGTGATATTCCACAGTGTAGGTGAGAGAACACCTCCTTGTGGGCAACCTCTGCTAACCCTTCCTCTGAGTTTTGAGGTTCCCGTCTGAATATTAATCGCCCTCGTATTCAACATATTGTCCACCCATCTTACCACCAGTGGGTTAACCCTACGTTTTTCCAAGGCTTGTTTCAGACTTTCAAAGCATATCTTATCGAAGGCACCTTCAATGTCCATTATAGTGGTCATCGCAATGCCCCCGGTATTTAGCTCTTCCTCCGCAACGCGTACTACTTGGTGTAGCGCTGTTTCTGTAGACATACCTACCCTGTATGCATGCTGTCTACTATTTAAAGGATACATCTTAAGCGCAGTACTCTCCATATAGTCCACCATCACCCTTTCCATTATTTTTAACAGGAAGGATGTTAGGCTGACTGGTCTAAATGACTTTGCCTCGGTGTAGTCCTTTTTTCCCGGTTTTGGAAGGAAGACCACATTTGCTTCCCTCCATGTTATCGGGATATAGCCTATTGCTAGGCATGCAACGTATATATTCCTGAGCCTTGGTGCAATTAGGTCTATACCCCATTGCATTAGACCTGGAAATATACCATCCGGCCCCGCAGTTTTGAAGGGTGAGAATGTTGCTATCGCACCCTTGACCGCTTTTGGTGTCACGATCCGTTCTGCTTCCGTCCTATCCATCCTGTTCGCTCCTTGTTTCCTTGGAGCCCAGGGCTGAGCTGACTTATAGCTTCCTGGAAAGTGTACCTCCATTAGGACCTCATTTGTGTGATCCAGTGTTTCCACCATCTCCCCCGCTCTATTACGAATGAGTCCGATCTTAGAAACTGGATCTCTCGAGACAATCTTTTGTAGTCTACTGACTTCAGATGTACTCCTCATACTCGAGCAAAAGTCCCTCCATGACTCCCTTTTACGTCGTCGCAGAGTAACGTTTAGCTCTTTCTTTTTCGCCTTATATTCATCCCATGCTTCGGGTTCTCCCCTCCTCATGGCGTGATTGAAGGCCTTCCTCGCAGCCTTTTTTAGCTTTTCAAGTTCCCGGCACCACCAAGGCGCAGGATCTTGTTTTTCCACTAAAGTAGGTGTACAAGCCACTCGGTACGCAACTTCAACAGCTGATTGCAGATGCTTCAGCTGTGATTCTACATGCCAAGTGTTTTTCGGTATTCCGAATGTCATTACATTCAGTTTTTCCTCCAACACTTCAAGGTATTTTATCCTATCTGCGTTCTTCGGAATTCTGATGTATTTCCGATCTTTTTTCCTTTTAGATCCATAGCGAACATCAAATGAAATGGCTCTGTGATCCGACAATATAGCCTGATCCATTACCCTCCAATTTGATATTCTTTCAATTATCTGGCTACTGCACAGGGTAACATCGATCACTTCCATTCGTCTCACATCGACGAAGGTTGGCTCTGTTCCCCGGTTTAAGATAGCTAGATCCTTGCATGATACAAATTCGAATAAGGCTTCTCCTCTGTAATTATCGTTGGTGCTGCCCCACACTGTATTATGTGCATTGGCATCACAACCAATTATTAGATCCTCGTTCCTGTTCCTGCATGCATTCACCAAAGACTCTAACTCTCTTGTCGGAGGAGGTTCTGGAGAATCATACGGCAGGTATGCAGATGCTATGACAAAACTTCCCGCACCTGATCCTACTCGTACTGTTGCAAGGTCTGGGGCACACAGATCCGGCAATTTATATGCTTGAACTCCGTGCCTCACCAAGATACAGGACCTAATTCTTCCGCTAGTTTGTGCATAATGCAACTCAGCCATGCTATTTGGGAGTCCTCTAATCTTTCCTCTAAAGATCCAAGGCTCCTGTATCAGGGCTATATCAAACGAATCCTCATCAAAACACTTAGTCATAATTGCCGATGCTGCTTTGCTGTGATGAAGGTTCAATTGAATCACCCTCAGCTTTTCCCGGTACGGGCCCACCTCCCGCCCGACTTGTGTTGATCCCATCTCCATGGTGTCTATCACTTCGTCGCCCTACCGGGTGGCTTTCCAGGTTGAGTCTTTTCCGATGATCTTTGGAACTTCACGAATGCTATGTCCAACCCGCAAAAGAGTCTATCTCCTGCTTGTCTAACCAGCCTCGCTTCCTCCCTCGGACACCAGATCGTCAGCTTGGTTCCACCAATTTTTTTGTCATCATATCTTCCCACATGAATAACCCTCCATTTCGAAGTGTCCTTCACACAGGAATTTTGACGACAAAGTCTGGCAAGGATGACATCCTTGCTCACGGGTTCACCGGGAACGAAGATTATCAACCTTTCCACATCCTTTAGTATGTGAAGCCTGTCTATTTTAAGGTTGATTCCCTCCCATAGGTCGGTCATCTTCCCTACAGTCTCACATAGCCACCCTTTGGTTTCTTGGTTTACGCATTTTATTGCTATAATCCCTTCCTCCAAGGTTATCTCCTTTACACCGATATCACCTGCATTTGTCGGAAGTAAGTCAAGAGCCCTCAGCAGAGCATTCTTGAAAATACTCAACTGTGAAGCTTCTATCCCCCCCTCTCGACTCATGTCGGCAACACCCATTTGGAGATCGTTCGCCGCTGTCTGAGCAAAGGTTTTTACACCCTTGTCAACTTTGGCTCTCTCACTCCTAGCGTAAGGCTTTGCAGCATCTGCTTGCTTTGCTCTCCTTCCCATAGTTTGGCTCAGCTTTCGCTTTACCTTGCTTGGTCCAGGTTGCTCGGCCTTGCACGATTTCTGCTTTCCGGGTTGACTAATAGTCCGTTGTAAATGTTGTCCATCCACATAACCACTGGAGTGTGGTACCTGTAGACTGACCCCATATTGTACAGACTGTCCGTCTTCCCTTCCGCCTTCCGTCCCCTTCTTCACAGTTTTAGGTGGATTCATGGTCCCGGAACATTTGAACCGTTTCCTAGATCCACCGTCTTCTGGAGAGGTTTCGGTCGACGTCAAGTTGGCAACCATTTCAGTCAACTCCTCAACCGACTTACTTATGCCTTTCGCCGAGACAGATTTGGCCAAGGCCAATCTTTGCCTCCTTCTGACCCTCTTCATTCTTTGCTTCAGTTGCTGGTGCAACTTCCGCTCGGAGTCGGGACTTCTCTCCTCTTCCAATCCGGCTTCCGCAGTTCCGGCTGACCTCTTGGCGCATTTCTGCCCCGCATTGTCCACCTCCACTGACGATTGGTCTGCTAACTCTTTTGGTTTCCCATCAGAGTCCACTGACCCCTCGAGCTTATTCGGGTTCATGTCAGCACTTTCCAGCGCCTTCTCGACCCCTCCTAAGCCTTCCACCTCGTTTTCCGAAGGAATATTATTTTTATTATTTAAATTTAGGTCCATATATGTACCCACGAGTAGGGGAGAATTAAACGGACCGAATAGGCAGAGATCCCCAATACCTATCCTACTCAACTTAACAGAAGTAAAATTCACGTCAACAGGATGCGAATCGCGACACTCCAAAAAAATGCGGAATAGTTGTATTGACTTTTTTTTTCTGGATTAATTCGTCGGTGGTTTCGATGAATTTCGGCGTAGAATTCTCTGTCGTCGGACACCAACTGGGCAAAATCTAAGACGTTTAGCCGTCTGTCAACAAGTTTTAGACTCTTGAAGCCCTCAAAAATAATATCCGCCAAGAATGCGAGGACCTATCGCCGAAAGTTCTGCCAAGAGTGATGGAAAATGCCATAAATCGGGCCCAAACGACTCCGCCAAAGCCTCAGGGCAATTAAAGTCTCTCATAATTCTTCTTAATCACCCTGGAAAGCCTAAATGGCATCTACATTCGAAAGAACTTAGAAGCTAAGTCCCTGTTTGACTTCCAGTAAACTTTTTAAAAGGGATTCTCTGTGGAGACAGCTCTACACTCGTCAGTAGGTATCATGAAAATCGCTGATGCAAACAAGGATCGTATCCTTTTTAAACATTGACATCAAAAATGTCAAAACAGAGGATTTGCACTCCGAAAGTTTCAGGGTTGTTACCCTACTGCCTGCGCGTTTAGATATAGAAAACATGTTTAACAGCTGAATGATTCCATCCGAGCTGGGGAGTTTACAGAGGACTGTTGTCTCCCCTACTTTGGGTCTTAGTGTGAATGAAGCACAAATCAGTTGCGTCTACAGCAGCTCAAGACTCAGAGAATCTCACAAATAAACCAACTCCCAGACTGCTCATATGGATATTCAAAGTAATGCGGAAAAAACGGACTGCATAATTGCTTTTGAGAACTTCAACATTAAGCACAAAACAGTTACCCCAAATCTATTCGATTTGGAGAATGCCACAATTTGCTGCACTTTTTGCGATGGCTCTTTCAGTCACGGGCGAGCTAGCCAGACATGGCAGCAACCTCTGTTAACCAACCCACGCGCCACTGCAATCAACAAAATGTTTCCTATTCAAAGAGGAGGAAGCTTTAAAGGTCACGAGCAATCGGTGGAACAGGACTAAACACCTGCGTAGCATCCAGACACATTTTGCCGTAACTAGATGGCAAAAGAACTCGAAGAATACTTTCTGCACATAGTAAAAAATTAAGCTCAATTGTGGGAGCACTAGCAGGACACTGTTGCTGAATGGGAGTACCCTACAAAGATTTTAGCAGTAGCTGTGAGGACGAGTACGAGGAAGAAACTACTGCTCATCTTGTTTGCCCTTGCACAGCTCTTGTCACTTTGCGAATAGCCTACTTAGGAAGTAACTTTTGTGATGACTTGTGCGACTTGTCTCGCCCAGACGTACGCCAAATTCGTTTAAGTCTTAATGGCTTCATTGAATAACAACACACAACGTCCTTAGGAACGACTTATTAGTACACCCATCGATTTTCGGTGGAATCAGTACACAACTTGACAAATCCAAATGTGCCCGTTCATTGCAAGTACGTCTTAGAATGAGAGCGACAGAATTACCAGACCCACTTTCTCGATTTCCTCGATTGTCGCAAAGGAGTGCTATCAAAATAAACACAAGTTTCCAGATAAATACGAATATTACCAAAATGACTTAAGTAGAGCTTCAAATGACAACTGAAATAGCGATCGTCAACTGTCAAGGTTTTCGAACATCATTTCGAAAGCAAATTTCAGATTCCGTTGGAAATAAGTTCCGATAAAAATTCAAGTTACAAGGAATACAGTTCAGGGAACAAACAATTTTCGGGAGAAATCTTTTTCTGAAATAGCGATCGTCAACTGTCAAACCTTTCGAATATAATTTCGAAGTCATATTTCAGATTCCGATGGAAATAAGTTCCGATAAAAATTCAAGTTACAAGGAATACAGTTCAGGGAACAAAAATTATCGGGCGTAATCTTTTTCTGAAATAACGATCGTCAACTGTCAAACCTTTCGAAAATCATTCGAAAGCAAATTTCAGATTCCGGTGGAAATAAGTTCCGATAAAAATTCAAGTTACAAGGAATACAATTCAGGGAACAAACAATTTTCGGGAGAAATCTTTTTCTGAAATAGCGATTGGGAAATATCTAGGAATTCGAACATAATTTCGAAGTCATATTTCAGATTCCGATGGAAATAAGTTCCGATAAAAATTCGAGTTACAAGGAATACAGTTCAGGGAACAAACAATTTTCGGGAGTAATCTTTTTCTGAAATAGCGATTGGGAAATATCTAGGAATTCGAACATAATTTCGAAGTCAAATTTCAGATTCCGGTGAAAATAAGTTCCGATAAAAATTCAAGTTACAAGGAATACAGTTCAGGGAACAAACAATTTTCGGGAGTAATCTTTTTCTGAAATAACGATCGTCAAATATCTAGGAATTCGAACATAATTTCGAAAAAAAAATTCGAATTCCTTTGGAAATAAGTTCCAAATGTTGGCGGCATGTTGTGCCTTAAGTGTTTAAATGTCAGCCGAAGGCCTAACTCGAGGATTATAGTACTTGACAGGTGCAAAAAATATGCTGAAGAAATATGACGAGAATTATTTTAAGTGCGTCTCAATATTACAGTTCTACAGAAAAACATTAAGCTGTGCCGCATATTTTCCATGTATTCTTTTCTGCCCATTCTATCGCAAAAATATCCTTTAAAAATGTAATCTCAGCTTCTTCACATAGGCAGCCCTTTACACTCCCAATTCCGAACGCAATCAGGGAAACATTTTTTTATTTACAGAAATATTTTGGACAAATCTTAAAGTCCTTAGAATCGGTATTCAATACGTCTTTAGTAAATAGTAACTCGTTAACATTTTGAGAAATTAATTGCCTTGTATCTTTCATAAATCCAACTGTGAATTGGTTTACGTCAAAAAAGGGACAATTTTTCGAGTTCGTTATGCGAGATTTCAATTTCTTCAATTGAAAGCTATTTTCCTTTGCCTACGAGTGTTGTTCTTGTTACCAAAGCAATTTGAAAAGATCGATGTCTGCTGCGCAGAAATGTTTCTCCCCAGAGGCGGAGAAGCCAGTAAACAAAATAACCAAACGATGTCACAGTACACAAGGCGGTGGATTTAAGTTATGCGAATTGAATCCTGCTATATCCATTCCAAATGAGTTCTTGGATATATCGTCGATTAATCAAAAAATATGAACCACAGCAGAGGGAATTCGTCTACTTCAATGTTCAATCACTCCAGCGAACAAAGGGAGTGTTTCTTAAAATTTTGTCTTCATTTCAGATGCAAATGTGATAAGACTCATATAACCGGATACCCCGAGCCATTGAACAATTTACTACATATGTCTTTATTTGGTGTCCCGTTCTGTCTTGAAAAGACTTAAAAAGAACAAAACTGCGCCATGTTTTCCTTACTGCGAACGGAGTTTAAACATGATTGAAAGGAATGGAGTAACATTTTTCTTTTGAAGAATTCTGACGAAAATTCCCGACTGCTATTATAAATAATGGACGCAGAAATAACAAGGCTTACGTTTCGTAGCAAGAATTTTAAAATGGGTAGAAATTTCGCAAGGAAAAAATCAAAAACCCCCGACCCATATTTCCATCAGATTTTGAATTCACCCATGCATTTCTTTGATGGTAGGTATTACTTATCGAAGTGCGGTTGCACCCAGGCGGGCAACTAATGCACTTGGAAGCCGCAGGGAATCAACTTTTTTAAGTGCATTTTTGTTATTGGAAAATAATACGCATACTGTAGAACCCGCTTTCTGAACTATGACTTCAAACAGTTCAAATGCAAAGCTACTGCCTTTACATATTGTGAGGGAGACTTATTTTAACAAAATGTCCGTCAATGCAGTAGTTTTTTAAATAGAATTTTCCTCAAAATAGTGGATAAGCTAGTTGTCTCTGATTTTGGAAGATTTCAAATTCAAAATTTCCCTGTCCTTACTCTACTTCAACAAGGTATAACATTGCGTGGGAATAAAAAGGAAAAATGGTTTACCAGGCAGGCTCCACGATCACGAACCAAATCGGTCTCATTCGTAACTCTCATACTGGGCACTGGCCAATAACTAAACGAAATCATATTGCTGTCCAAGGTAATTATGTCTTATCAGCGGATCATACACCAGTTACCAGCTAAGTCAAACGAAAGTCCAAAAATTTAGTTTAAAGCATGCAAGCCGCAGGACTAAAATCACATTTGAAATTAGCATTTATTTCCATACGAGAAAACTAATACCAATGTATTTGATTTTTGTACATTTACGTAGACGTTAGATGTGCTGTTTTATTTCATGTTTAGTATTAACATTTCATTCTGGGTAAACTTTGTAATTTGTTTGTAGTGAAAATACGTTTTAATTTTATATTTTTGACTTTTTCCCCTTTTTTTGGAAGCTCATAGCTCGTTTTCTCATTTTTCGTTATAAAAGCGATCAAATTATTTTTTAAGAGGCTACTATTATCTAAAACTTGAAATATATATATTTTTATTTACATAATAGAAAAAATAATAATAAAAATAAAAACTTCGAAATGTCCAGAAGAGTTCCAAAACATCAACATAATGTCCAGAAATGTTTCCATTTCGAACCTTAGCTACTCAGCAGTTGATAACTTTTACGCAGTGCTTATTAATACTGGAGTTTAAATACCTATTAAATTCACAAAATGTGATTTAAGCATTTCACAAAGCTTACCAGTTAAATGGGTTTCAAATTCTCATATATTTATCAATTTTACCTGAAATAAAAAAAAAAGTTTTTTAATTTTATTATAAGACGCAAAATAACGTTTTATTATACAACAATTTAAAAAAAAATATTATGTTTTGCCTCGGCACTGGACCGTTTCGGACTTAGCTCAAGTCCTTTTATTTAGAGTTTCCCCGCTGATTAGTTATTATTTTTTATTAACTTAAATAAATTGAATGGAGGTGAATGAATATGTTGTTTTTGCTCTATCTATATATTGCTTGTATAGTACAATTTCCTTATTTTTTTTATTTTTGAACCTCTTCTCTTTTAGTAGCTCAAATCATAATTGAATTTAACGTTACTAAGCTTTTACTGTATTAAAAGATAATTTTAAGATTAAATGTGTAAGCATTGAAATAAAATAAAAAAAACAATTGACACCAAATTCACGGTTAATAAATCTTGTTGAGCCTTTCTTCTGGACAAGAGTGGATTTATTTCTGCATTCCTAGCGACGCGACGTGGACGTAACCTGTCAAACTTTCATTTTAGAATTAGATTATCTTTCACTTAGCATCTACTCCCTAATACAGATAATTTAACTTTTCATTTATTGTTCAATAGTAAAGAAAAAAACTTGACCTCACTAATAATCATTTTTAACATTTTTAATCATTTAATATTTTTTTAGGTCACAATGGGTAATTTTGTATGGAAAAATTCGCCTGGACACTAAATATGATAATTCGAATCGCGCACTGCAAAAATATCTTACGTCCTCTTAGAACAATTTCAAGGTTATGTTAGGTGTCTGACTTGAAAAACACACCTTGCAAGTTTATACAAAATGAACGACGGTAAGGGACGGTGGCCAGAAAATTCTAAACTGGGTATACTGGTGGAAGATTTTTTTGCATTTTTAATTGATTTGAAAACATTTCGCGTTATCATGAGTGGACGGTTAGTTAGTGTTTGGGAAGTCAGGGCTGCCTTTACTAATAATCATTTCCAACATTCACACTAATTATTTCGTAGGTCACAATGGTTAGTTTTAAATTAAAAATTTAGCCATCGTGAACTCTTAAAATAAAGCCAGACGCTAGATGTGATTATTTATTAATATCGCGCCGGCTGATGAGTGACTAAAGTAGCCTGCTTCCGCCTATGACCTCTGACAAACCCGTCAGTTGGTGCGTGAGAAAGCTAAACACATTTTTACCCCGCTTAAGCCTCCGACAGCCCGTATGAATAAGGTAAGCCTTTACGTTGTTGAATCAATCAACCCAACCTTAAGTTAGCAACTTAAGTTTACTCGCGAATAAAAGTTTTGTCGGACTTTAGGACTACATATTCACAAAACGAAGTCTGTAAAGAGAAACAAGGTAGCACTGTAGTAGAGACGCAGTCGGAGCTCAGTCTTTTAAGAACCACTCCTGGAGGGATTCATCCGCGATTGTATGACAGATGAACACTCAATATTGAAAACCGATCTGGTGATTGAATGCCGGAAAAGTTTACCTCAAAGGGAGGGACCACTCGTTATTCTTTTGGACTACTGAACGAGGGCACTCAGCTTGGATCCAATTAAAGACCGCAAGTTACATCTTAGGGTTTTCTTCCACAGAGAGTAGGTTTGTACAGAAAGAGCGTCGTCAAAAAATTGTAGTCCCCTTATTTAGCATATCTAAGGATAAATCTAACAAATCTGGGTGAACTTAGCTTTTGAAATCTGTAAGACATAATTTTTTGTTGGGGAGCAAGCTTTAAAAAATCTGTAGAATTTTATCGAATGAAAGTATACCCGATGAATAGAACATTAGCATTGCTTGCCCGGTCTTTTGGTCTTTTGGTCTTTTGAAAAGTGTCGTCTACGCAACAGTAAAGACACGAAATTTTGCTTTCAAGAATCTATAACGTTTTCAACAAGGAATAACAGTATAAGCCATTTTAGCCTTAAGAGATATTTGAATGAAAAATAAGACAAATGGGTACGGTGCATCGGATCGTAACATAAGTCGACCTATGTTGTTCATTCTTTTTGCCACAGAAATTTATGGCATTAGATGCCGCGGAAATATAACACCAAATATTTACACTGCGGTACCTAGACTTAGGTAAAGACGTAGGAATAGAAAAATTGATGAAGGTTGGTATGACGACCGCTGAACCTTTGCCATTGGCATAATCAAAAAAAAAAAAAAAACCCGTTAAGACTCTGCGAACTGTGAGCATGAATGCAGAGGCAGTTAAGAAGGGTCCAGTGGAAATTAGAACGAAATATACGAAAGGATATTAAAACCTCAAAGCTGGATAGGGTGTCAATCAATCTGAAGGTAGAATAGGACTTCATCTACCGTAAATCTGAAGGTAGAATAGGACTCCATCTACCGTAACTCTGAAGGTAGAATAGGACTTCATCTACCGTAACTCAGCAATGAAACAAATCAAATACATCTTCGCCTTAACCAAGGGAAAATTGTAGATCTGTGCAATCGCTATTTCTAGGGTTTTCACCCTACGACGAGCTAATGAGTGACGAGTCTGAGCGACGCGTGGCCTTTCACTTACAACAACAGCATAATGATTCTGCTTCTCATGGAGATCACGAATCATGATCTGAAAATTATTTCTACTATTTCCGACTAGGTGGCTTGTTTTATTTTTAAATGTTCGTGTGCCTGTAAACGATAGCCACACAATCACGTTGCCAGACTAAAAAATGGAACACAAAAAATCAATTGATTTTTTCGCATTCGAATGAACTCCCCGGCCGTATTCCGAGTTATTTTTTGTTTCTGTTCTATATGTCCAGACCAGCCAAACAGTTGATAAACAATTAAATACCTACATTTTCCATAAATTTTTCTAAAACATTTAATAAAAAAAAAAAAAATTTATGGAATGTTTCACAGATGGGAAATAGTTTTTGTTTTACAAGTTTCCCTGCAGAAAGTGAGCGCTGTTTCGATTATTTTTTTTTTAAATGAAATAAAAATGTCCAGAAAATACCTAATGAGAAAGTGATCCATTTAATATGATTATTTGATTATTTAAATCGCGTGTCGCGTGATTCCCGAGACAAAAATTACAAAAATAAAAACTTACTCGCTGCTAATAATCCTACCACATTATTTTCTTCTAGTCCAAAAAAGGATTAAATTGAAATATTTCATAAACATTTATTAAATAAATTTCGGAAATCGTTTATAAGTGATTACGAAAGGTGTCCGATTTGCTTCAGAAACATTTCATAAACATTTCTGAAATGTTTCGCTGGTCTGGACAAACCTCAATATGCCAAGATAAACGGAAGTGTTACCAGCAAAATATTGTTCAACGTGTTGCATATTGAACATAAAATACTAAATTTGTTTCTTAAACTATATGGGTAAGAAAAATTATGCAAATTTGATTCAAATATGGTAACACTCCCGACAATGCAAGTGACATTTCATGTGCCTTCTGTGACGTCACGTTGAGCGGAATATTTGGCAATATAAAGTTTGTACATAATACCCTGTATTATCTGTTTTGTTTTTGAAAGCAACTGTTGCCACAATTCAAAAATTAAACTCTTCAATGATCCGTCTTGTTTTATTTTCGTCATCTGATCTGGGACTATCCAATAAAAACAATCGACTTATTCGATAGTTGCTCAAAATTCGTTCATTCGATAGTATGTAGTTGAAAAAATAGTAATGAACGAAAAGTTATTCATTTTCATTCGATAGTAGGTTTGAATGAATGATTTTCTCGTTCAATTACTATTTTCTTGCGATAGTGGGTGCGCTTGCTTGAACGATTTACTTTTTCCTGTCGATATGTAGCACGTAAGTTGGCTTTACTCATTTGAAGTGAAAAAATCTCATTTGAAGAAAAATATCATTCGATATTCGATATTCGAAATCATTCAGTTACTAACTATCGATAGTCGCATTCATTCGATAGTGCCCACTGCCCATCACTAATCTGGATCAGATCACGCTGATAATAAAAAACAGCTAGTAATCGCTTGACAGATCAGTTGTGAAAATGTCATTGTCGAGTGCGGTTGGTCGTATTTATATTTATAGATCGAAAAAACGAACACATGGGGTACCGGTATTCCAAATAAATCGAGATGGTATCTGACTGGATGGTGATTTTCATTTTTTTAGAGCAGATTGGTTACTTAAAAGTCTGCGCAACGTTGAAGGCATATGATACTCGCTTACAAGAAAGCACTAAGTCGTAGAAAATGTTTCCAGATCATTCAGAGGTAGAAGTAGAACTTTTCCTTTGGAAATACAAAGATTGGCTATACTACTGCAAGACGAAATTGCGCCTTGAAAAGTATTTCCTTGGCTCCACGTACTAACTGCTTAACCCAGTAAATTTTCCATTACTTCGGAACAGCTCTCCAACGTCGGCCGTTTGAAAGCAATTACCTAAAACCACAACAGGCTCCCGTCGCTTGGCAAAAAGTTTTTCGTTTTAATTAGCAGATTTTCCAAATATCGAAAATTCCCGCAGCGCACTTAAATGCATTTATCACCGTACACAGAAATGAGTCTCTCTGGTTGTCCTTGTTTCTGGCAACACGAGAGCAAAAACGATGAATTCATTTTTCCCCATCAGAAATTTTAATTAAATCAATTTATTTTGAAGTCATTCCCTATTTTACATTGTTTGCCCTGCGCTAGTCCCTCGTGACCATGTTGCGCCGCATGAAAGCACATAAACCAAAAGGACCTCCAACCCTCAATCTATTGAAACATATTACGAGCAATCTGAGGCATGCTGAAATATATCCTGAAAATATGAACTACGTACACATATTCCGTAGAAAGTGGACGGGCGTACCGTACAAAAGTAAGTTTCCGTTCTGTATTTGTAAGTTTGTTTTTTTCCTCTTTTTTTTTTTTTTTGCTGTTTTTGCAAGTGTTTCGTATTTTCCTGAAAATTATACGAAAATTGGATTCAATTCTTTGTGAACGAGAATTTTATTTTCTCGTTTTCTTTTTTGTTCTCCTTTAAACCTCGAGGTAGTCCATTAGGATGTGAAGAAAAACATGAAGCGAAAGACTGGAGCTGTTTGCAATAAAGTAAAAGAAGAACGGAAGAGACGAAAAAAAATACATCCGTGGCGCTGGTTCTTACCTATCTATCGGTGTTGCGATAATTTCTTTGGCGGAAATAAGTTATCAACTGAACTGTGAAATACCAAGTGGGGTGTCAATAGCCTGCTATCCGATTCAATTCGTTTTGAGATCTGTTACAATGACGATACCGCTTTCTTCTTACATTGTGCCGGAAGGTCCATAGCGTTGATAACTGACAGTTGGATTTGTTTCCGTTATCATGTGTCGTTTTCATAACAAGCTAACGTCTTGTTGACTGAAAACAGCATGTCTGTTTCTCTGTATACGGTTTGGGGGGGAGCGGGGAGGATCTGAGAATCTTTGACTGCTGCAAAGGGGAACTTACGGGAACATGTTCTACAAATCTGTCAACACCAAAAACAGAAAAAGAGCCTTAAGCAGATCAAAAATGAATTTGCTGTCTCTTCAGTTGGATACCCGTTTCAGCTTTGGGGCCTTTTGACGTCTTTCTTAGGATTGCACGTGCTAACGCCTTTGAAGTTCGTTCTTACGGAGGTACTCCAAGAATAAGACATTTTATTTAACGATGTTACGATTTCAAGTTGCTATTTTAAGACATGACGTGTAGAAAGCTTTCCATTCGCTGTCAATGGATAGCGTGGGAGTCAAATTAATCGGATTTTGCAGTACTGGATACACTCGTATGTCAACAATGGTCGGAGTTTGTCTGACTGGTAGGGTGGACGGTTTTCATTAGCTGCCGAAACCATTCCCTTCTTTGAGGAAAAGCTTTGTGTTTATTTGTAAAATCATACATTTCGTCCTTGGAACCAGCATAAGTGACATTTTGTAAAATCAATCATAAGGATTTTAGAGGGAACTTTAAGAAGCCTTCAAAAACTAGTATTCTAAGGTTTGGTGTACTTCCAGGCAGTGTGACCGTTGTGCGACCAGAGTTGCAATATGACAATTTTTTGAGATGTCACAATTTGATTTCTATTTTGACCCTTTTTTAGTTAGAAAAGTTGCTCAAAAGCAGTTATTTTCAAATAAAAACCTTTAAAATTTAACTCAGTTGCCTATCACAACACTTTTCCAGTGCTTAGCGAGCCAATGCTTGTTAAATATCGTTCAAAAATTCTTAATTTTTAGAATAGCTCCATTTTTTTCTCTTGAGACTTTTTCAGAAGCAATCGAACAACGGTTGATATTTTAAACATTTATAAAGAGTTCGGTGAGAAGCTAAGGACAATGGTGAAGCTGCCGAATAACTGCAAGACTCAAAACATTAAGATAACGAATAAAATTATTTAATATACTAGCAGGTACCCGCGACTTCGTCTGCGTAGAATAAGTACTTCGAGTAACTCAATTAAAATATTTATATAGTTATGTGGTTCGTTAATCGATAAAATGAAACCAATTTTTTTCCTTTTAATATAAGTTATGGAGAGAAGTTAAAGTGGTTTTCATACCCAAAGCAGGTAAATGCTCTCACGTGAGTCCGAAAGATCTCAGACCTATTAGTCTTTCATCATTCCTCCTAATAACTTCAGAACGACTGATTGAAATCCATTTACGCATAAGCATTGACAAAAGACTTCTGTCAACGACGCAACACGCTTACTGTAAGGGTAAATCAGTAGAAACGGCCCTACACACGCTAACGCGTTCCATAGAAGATTCGCTTCGTCATAAGGAGTATACAATGGTTGCATTCCTAGACATAGAAGGCGCTTTCAACAACGTCGAATTATCTGCGATCGCTGGTGCTCTGACAGCTCTGAACGTGGATGCCTCACTTGGCGAGCTGATAAATTTGATGCTCAATAGCCGAATTATCAACTCAAGTCTGGGTGAGAAATCTACCAGAAGATCTGTCAGTAGAGGAACCCCACAAGGTGGCGTCCTATCTCCCCTTCTCTGGAACTTGGTGGTGAATGAACTGCTGATATGCCTGGAAGCGGGAGGTTACAATGTGATTGCCTATGCGGATGACGTTGCCATTGCTGTGTCAGGAAAGTACCTAAATACTTTAAAAGAACTCCTACAACACGCTCTTAATAAGCTAATAAATTGGGCAAATAAATGTGGGCTGGGAGTAAACCCTCACAAAACTGAACTTGTCCTCTTCTCTAGGAAATACAAGATCCCACACATTGACCCTCCATCTAAAGGGTGATTTTTTAGCTGGTTTGGTTTTGGCAACACTGGTTTTGACAGCTGACGTGTGTTTAGTACCTTGTGTCACTGTCAAACAGCTTCAGTTTGGTTTGCAATTTAACCATGGATCGTCTTACAAATGAACAACGCTTGCAAATTATTGAATTTTACTATCAAAATTCGTGCTCGGTTCGAAATGTTCATCGCGCGCTGCTTCCATTTTATGATCGGCATTCTCGACCTTCTGAGCAGTCTATTCGGAAGATTGTGACCAAATTTCGCACCAAATTTACTTTGTTGGACATTAAACCACCAACACGTTTACGTACTGTGCGTAGTGAAGAAAATATTGCGGCCGTATCAGCTAGTGTGACAGAAGACCGCGAAATGTCGATTCAGCGCCGTTCCCAGCAGTTAGGCCTTTGTTACAGCACTACGTGGAAAATTTTGCGGAAGGATTTGGGCGTAAAGCCTTTTAAGATACAGCTGGTGCAAGAACTAAAGCCAGCCGACCTACCACAACGCCGAATTTTTGGTGAATGGGCTCTTGGAAAGCTGGCCGAGGATCCGCTTTTTTATCGAAAAATTGTGCTCAGCGATGAGGCTCATTTTTGGTTGAATGGGTACGTAAATAAGCAAAATTGCCGCATTTGGAGTGAAGATCAGCCAGAAGCATTGCAACAGCTACCAATGCATCCCGAAAAAGCCACTGTTTGGTGCGGTTTATGGGCCGGCGGCATTATTGGGCCATATTTCTTCAAAGATGATGCGAATCGCAGCGTTACTGTCAATGGTGAACGCTACCGAGCGATGATAACAAACTTTTTTTTGCCCGAAATGGAAGTTCTTGACTTGCATGATATGTGGTTTCAACAAGACGGTGCCACATGCCACACAGCACGCGAAACAATGGCGCAATTGCGAGGCGAGTTTGGTGAACAGTTAATTTCACGTTTCGGGCCGGTCAATTGGCCGCCTAGATCGTGCGATTTGACACCATTAGATTATTTTTTGTGGGGGTATGCCAAGGCTAATGTGTATAGGGACAAGCCCGCTTCGATTGACGCACTGGAAGCCAACATCCATGCATTCATTCGTGAGATACCGGCCGATATGTGTGAAAGAGTATGCCAAAATTGGACTCAGCGGATGGGCTACCTGAGACGCAGCCGCGGTCAACATTTGCATGAAATTATCTTTAAACATTAAATTGCAAGGTTCAAACTATCGATTCAAATAAATATTTCATTCATTTTTTCGAATTTTTTGTGTTTTTTTTTTAAATAAAGTTCTCAACCTCTTAAAAAATCACCCTTTATTTACTTGTTTAAGACTTCCTGAACAGCTTGGATAGACCTTACCAAAACTTTATGCAAGCTTTATAGAGGCTCAAAAATGAACAAGAAATAAATAATAAATTTTTCATTTTCTTATTCTTTTATTTTTTTTTTTTCCTATTATTAAACGACTTTTTGCAATTTTCATGGAGTTTACCATTTACGTACTACTCTTTATAATTTATATTTTACTTACATGCGGCTAGTCTTATTAATGCTTATCCTATGGGCGATAGAAGAAAAATTGTTTCAACCGTACGCAGTCTCCCCTAATGCCAACAATTTTCGTTGGTTAAAATTAACCCAAATATCAAAATCTTTGATTTAGGAATGAAATTGTTGGCAGTGATGTAATAAAATACTTATGAAGAGTATATTATTCTTACGCTAAATACCTGATTCTTTGAAAACTTAAAAACGAGTTCTTGTTAATAAAAATAATATTTGAACCAAGAACTTCTAACTTACAATTTTTTAAGATTCTCAAAATTCTTCGCTTAACAATCTTTTTTTTTCTGAGTGAGTGAGTTTGGTTGCACACTTGATGTTTGCTCTGCAAACGACAAGTGTGGTGAATAAGTTATATTTGAATAAGTAACAATATCAACAACAGCGCCACATATCGGGTCCAAAACTATCCTATCTTTCAAGCCAACCAATCAGACCCATACATTTAAATTCATTGGTAAAATACGCGGCAAATGCCGATAGGTACCTATAGTGAATTTTACTATCCCTAATAATTGGTTCGTCGTTTAAACTTGCATCCCCAACTTCATCACCTTCACGTGTTGTTTTCGCGACAAAAAGTATCCAATGTCATTCTCAGAGGTCCCATCTACTCCTATACCAAAATTCATTAAAATTTGTTTTGCGGTCGTTAAAAGGTAAAAATCTTACTTTCGCATTCATAATATTGGGCTTATATCAAGGCTACCTTTATTTTTCTGTGCTAAAAATGACAACTGACAACAAAACCTATGCTTTGAAATAACAAAGTGACGCCAAATTTGTATAGTTATTTTGCGATCACCTTACGTGGAAGGTGATTGATGTGAACATCGCATTTGACTATCACAAAAGTGACTATCACCTATTTAAGTGGATCCCAAATGTTTTGTTCGTAAACTATCAAACTAAGTATTAATAGACCGGCAGCTCCAGCGCTCCTACCCAATTATCCCGCAAATTTCAAAAATAATATTCGCTCTTATGTCAAGTCCGGCGAGCGGTTCCGCACAGCAAAACCACACGACTACCGAAACAAACAGCGTAGAGTTGTGGCGTGATGTCGTGTGTAGGATGGAGCAGAAAAGTGAATAGCTCAATATTCGGAGAAGTAATGCAAAAATACAGTTTTCAGCTTTTTTTATGAATATAATGGCAAGTTGAATGAAGTAAAGTCAAATTTTAAAATGATTTCATTGGAATATGTACAGCTTTTATCACGTAAGCTGCTTCGCAGTGTTTCGTTCACATAGTGCAAAAAATCAAAAAAAAAATATGGAAATTGGAAAATCAAAAAAAAAAATAAGTAGCCTATCGCAATACTCTATCCCGTAGCTTTCTATTAGTGAAAGAATTTTTGAAATCGGTTCAGTAGTTCCAGAAGTTACCTCTTACAAACAAACATTACCTCTTTATACCTAATAATAAGTGTGATTAGTAAATTAAAAAAAAATTTAAGGTTATTTTGAAAAATTCGGAAAAAAAGCTGCGTACACTGCTTACATGATAGAGCAGCTGTCACGAAAATAAAAATACGCGAAATAAGACAGAAAGACATTTTAACACTGTGGCAAGAATGCTGTTCTGCTGGTGATTGGTAAACCTTTGGACTGAGTCGATCCGATCTGATCTGGATCGTGTGTACTCTAACACTTTTTAGATATATTTGCCTATCAACTCGTAACTTCGCCATCTTTTAGCGCTTTTTTTTATAAGCCAGCCGTATATTTTGCAGTAAAATTAAATCTGTAGTCCCTGATCTAGGTATCTAGATGTAGCTTTTTTTTCACAACCCACGACAGTATAAATTTTAGGGTCGAGTCAGGCCGCTGGTGGTTAGACCCTCAATTGGTACACACGACACAGCCGTCAAAGTGTCATACCTATAAAACAGGCCAATTTCCAATCGCTATTTGCCATCTTTAGTGCCAAAAGCGAACACTCCCATGTCTGTAAATCTTTAACGTTGGCATGGCAAAGTGACTCCTCTCCGGGGAGTTTGTTTTTTGTCAAAAAATTACAAAACAGCGTTTTTGTTTATCTGTCGCAGGTCCACATACCTTTTTTTTAAATGGCCTTCGCATTCCATTAAAACCATCAAATATTGTTTAACCAACCCCAACTCTCCTGGGGTGACTGTGTGTGTGGGTTTTTTGCTGCCGTTCGCTTTGAAACCCAAAACACAAACATTTTTCTTTCAAGCACCCTTTAAACCGGGAGAAGGTACCTCTCCTTTTTTATTCAACACAACTGGCGTAATATTACGTATGCCCGAACTACGGCTCCGATGAGAATTTTTACTGCTCCCCTTATAATGACGTTTACGATCCGGCACTGTCTTGCGCATATACATATTCACGTTCAATTTGAATTTTGCACATCGGACTCGGACGTGAATATAGGTGCCGACGCCCAGCCCAGTAAAAAACGAAACAGTTTCCTTTGTTTATGTGCATGGAGACTGTTTTTTTTTTGTTTCGTCTTTTTATTTTTTGCTGACAGCTTCAACGTTGAAAGGCTTTTATTGTTATTTCTGTTGTTTTTGCCTTATTCCGACTGCGAGTGGAAAAGTAAATAAAGGATGCTTCGGCTTTATTTTCATGAAATGCTTTTATTGTGTCGAATATTATTTCATTTCTAGTCCTCGAAACCCATTCTGCTAAATAAAAGCTAAACAAGTTTTCACTTCTCACGACGACGGTGCGGAAGACCCTTCACGGTTCTTTGCGCTGCACTATGAGATGAGTTTAATTGAAAAGTTACATCTCCATTTGAAGTGAAAACTTATATTCATTTGTCTGGGGAGTGCGGTTTCTCCGTTAAAGCGCTGAAGCCCATAAAAACTTTATCAATTAAACCTGACATGATATACCTAATTAGGTTGCCACAAGACGTCGAAACTTGCCCGGGATATACCACTATTAAAATGTCCAACCAGAGCGAGGGTGTAGCCTGCTCAACCCTCTTCCTTCCTTGGCAAAACCAAATTTAAAGATGTCAAGGCAGAGGAAAGGTCACAAGGGAAGCAATTAATCTTCTCAGCATTTCATTGATGCGACACACGTTTGTCTTTTGTCCGCACTATTGAGCGACATCTACCCGGGCATGTGTGTCGAGTTGATTGAGGAGTTGACTCTGCGAAAACATCATCTTATCGATGATGTGCCAATTTGCATTGACATTGATAAATCTCTCAAAATATTAAGATGACTCTGATTAAGCCCGTTAAAACCGACAGACACAGGCACATAGTTGGAATGAAAGCGCACACAGTACGCGAGTGTAGGGTGGGAGGCGTTGCGTGCAGAATGTGTAACTATAGTATTCCCCGGTGCTGTTCATATGCGACCTAATTAATGTGTCAATGTAGTACAGCCCCGGTTCCGATTTACATTACAAATTAGGAATTTCTAATTTACCTTGGAAGACATCACCGTCGCTATCGCTGTTGCCATCGCCGTTGCCTCTGCCGTTTTCTGTTGCCGATTGCCGTTTGCCGTTTGCCGTTTGCACCCTTGTTTCGGGGAGTGTTCCACTGATTGAATTACTAAGGGAGGCGCAGACGTTAATAATATGACACGTTTAATGTGCGTACGTCTAATGTGTAATGAGCAGGCAAATGCCTAGAATTACTCAGGATTAAGGTGGGATGTTTTTAAATAATTATCCTTGTTGTGTATGAGAAAGAAAAAAGTGTCATCTTGGGGGGAAAATTCGCAAAAACGTGCGGAACTTCGTAAGCAAAGCGAATAAGGTCTCGTCAAGATAGGAAAGCTGAAATGAACATAATTGAAGCGCCCGGGAGGTGAAGTCCATATATAGGCAATGGCGTTATGCTGGCGGGAAGGAATTATCCCAATTAAATTATGAATGGCAAATAATACTACTCAACACGGTTAGCGGAAGAACTTTCGTAATGGGAATGCATAAAATATGAAATTAGCGTAAATGATTAGTTAGAGACTTTGCGGATAAACGTTATCACTATAATCGCAGCATGATTTCCTAAGGTTCATGTGTGGTTACACTGGTTAGAATGTTTTGCTTTGAGAAGAACAGAGTGTCTCAGCGAGCACAATGCCCGTTGTGAGACTAGTTGTGCATAGTAACTTCGTGTAAATTAACTAAAAAGAAAAATCATACCGGACTTAGATATTTTAAATTGGATGTGTAACTTTAGATCTATTTCAACATAAAAAAAGCTACCAAACGCAGTAAAAAGCTACCAAAACACTCTTGTCAAAGTCAAATGAAGAAAATGAGTGCATTCAGTCGCCGTCCATGGGTGCACATTTATGCATTGTTTACATGATGTGATGAAAGAAAATCGCACTCCATGCAAAAAAATTGATGAGATCATGAAAATTAAAGTTCGTGTTTTTCTTCTTTTTTGCATTTCTCAGGTGTAGAAAAAAATTACCAAGCGATCAAGTGAAAAATAAAAAATAAATTTGGATGCAATTGACCAAAGTGGCAACCAGAGACGCTAGCATTAACGAGTAAGGAGCAGTTCATCTCTTGGCTGGAAACAGCTTAGAGAATTTCAACCGGCAAGTACTGATAAAAATGTCAAATGCGTGAAATTCACTAAAAATAAATTTTACACCAAAAAAAAACATCTGAAAATAAATAAAATTCGGTGGTGGTCGAGTGTTCTCCTAGAACGTTTCATATGTTTCAAAAAGTTAAGTTATAAATTTATTCGTGATATGGATTAGATTTCAAAGATGTAAGCGGCTCAAAGTAGCTCGAAGTGTATCCACGTAATTTGGAGTATATTTTCAGCTTTCTGAGAGAGTTTCGCTCAATTTTTTGAGTTTGGCGAATTTGAAAAAAAAATTTAGGGGGCCAGCGGAAAGAGGATTGTGAGTTGGGGGTCTCAGTATGGTTTGTCTATGACTGGAACCCTTTTTATGCGCATTCGTCTTCTTTACTTTTAATTAAAAAAAAAAAACGTCTACTAATTTTACTTTTATTTTTATAATTGGAAAAATAATCCTTAAACCACTCGTGAACAGGGTTGTCATGTCTTGAACTAGTTCGATAGCTCAATTTCAATTTTGTAGCTCAAAATCGGAGCCAGAAAGGTAGCCCAATTAGAAAAAGTTTGTTTTCTTCAATAAAAAAATTAAGACATTCTTATAAAAAAAAAAATAATAGGAAAAGAAAAGTTGCAGTCACAATCGATGAGTGAAATCTGTGGTTCAAAAGTGGTGGCAAATTGTAGTATTCGTTAAGGGTATATTAAAAAAAAATAGTCGTTTAAGATAAAAAAAAAATGCACAGATTTATAGCCCGATTAGGATTGGGCTATCATAGGTACCTACTAAATTTGTGTGTCGGTAATTTAGGAAAAATAAAGCCCAATTTTTGATAAATAACCCAATCTGGCAAGCCTACTTGTGAAGAGTCATTAACTGAAATTTTAACATTTTCATAACCATTTGTTAAAAATTAGAATCTACTTTGCAATGTCAAAGAAAACTATTGTAGTACAATATAGAAATTCTATTACTTTGTTGTTTGTTTGTGCTTTGCATCATTGTTTCGAGGTTAACTGTCAAAATTCCTTTAATGTCAAAATGGATTGTGACAAAAAGAAACTTTTTTTTTGCGGTAAAATATACGTTTATTAGGGACTACTATAACGAGAGGTGGGTTTTTCTTTTATTAATTTAATCAAAATTTGAAACAAAGTGTAAGTGTAAGTCGAAATTGTACTTGATCCGGCTCGAAGGACCAGTTTCAAAGAGCCTTCGTTGGGCAAATTCGAATCCATCAAGCCAAAATTAAAATTCGAACGATCCGTTCTCGAGTTCTAAGTCTATTTTGTATATAGACGGGCAATGGAAAATGGATATTTGGAAAACACGTTATGAAAATTAACATTAATTGAACTTCAATATAGTCATCCTTTACTTAACTTAATGTCACAATTCTTTTTATAATTAACTTTACTCCCAACACACTCGGGACACAACTTTCTTGTTCGGAGTCAGAATCGAAAAAAGAAGAAGAAAGATTTCGCGGAAACACTTGGCGGCGGATTGGTACCAAACATTTTTTATAAAAGACGATTTACATGAGCTGTTTTTTATGGACATTCAGTGTGTTGATAATCATGGTGAAATACAGGTGCTTTCATTGAATTTCACCAAAAATTCATAGTTTGAATGTTTTTTGTCAGATTTCTTAAATTTCCACGATTTGGTGCTTAATCCCTTTATCCCACGGAAGGCTTTTCGGACATCGAAATTCCCACAAAAAGGGATAAATCGCACGATATAACAACACCGCGTGGAGGTGTTCGCTCGATGTGTCGCCACAGATATTGGTTTAAAATGTATATATTTTTTTTTTTTAGTTTTGAGTTTAGGAAAGAACCCCTATTTTATTTTATATTTCTTTCGAATTTTCAGCAAATTAAAATTTGATAGGAGATAAGCTCTGATGAAATTCTTAACAGTCCATCAGAGTAGCGACGACAATTTCCTTCTAAAATTGATATAGATTTGCTCCTAGATTGATGCACTTGTTTTTATTAGTTAACTGACTCGGCAAATATTTCTATTCTTTTGTTGGGATATACACTAAATTTTGTTTGCCTATTCAGATCAGAAAAAATACAAAAGCGACCTTTATCTCATTTTTTCACCATGACCTTATTTCAGTCTGGCAAGGGTTTGTGATTTACGGCAAATATGCAAAAAAAAAAAAACAACTGTACTAAAATTTATTCTGGAGGAAGGTACTTAATCATTTCACTAATTAAACTCGGCTTCCCTATTTTGTGAAATCGTTTTTCATATTCAAGTGGCTGCGGTCCTATTATCAGCTATCCAAATGGAATATATCAAGTTTATACATTTGCTATTTATAAAGAAGATTGTCGCTTTTCAGTGTGCAAAAGAAAAATATTTTAAGCTTCTGGAAGAAAAACCCGAGTACAATGCGCAATAAATTTCAATCCCAATGACACCATCAGTTTCAAATAAATCAATAAAAGAGATAGAGCCCAGCATGACTTTTAAGCCCGAAGACCTATTTATTTAAAAAAAAAACAAAAACACACAAGGGCCATTCCCTACGCACTCACAAAAATGGGCCTTCGTTCGCAGGTGCTGTTTTATACCACCATTTTGGGTGGGGAAAACAAAAACCAAGCCTTGACTATTCAAAGTTTCTCATGATAATGTTGTGATGCGGGGTTGTACAATTTACGCGCCCGTTTTTAGCAATTTCAGAATATTATCTCCATCAATGGCTTCGGGCGTATAAATCATGTGTTTATGTCCTACCCAGAGGGCTTAATTTCACCCCTGGTTGTTATGACGAAATGGATATACGTAGGTTGGTATCCTAAACAGGCAAAGGCGACGGAGGAGTTAATTGTGATTGGTCGCAGCAGTGTAGAGTAACGCAAAAGTGATTTATGCGTGCCCGTAAATTATTTACTTGTACAAACGCACAGACAAATTTGTTATTAATATTACCATACACCTATAACAAGGGTATACGTATATTCCTTTGCCTTCTCAATTTTAATCTGTAGCTTCCATAGGTCAATCTTGGCATACCCGAGCTACTCTAATTATCGTTCACCTTAGGGACGAGTTCAACGATAGCATGAAAGTGAACCCGATTTGCTTCACTGTACAGGTATACTCGAAAAACAAATCAGCAGAAAGTAACTGAAATGTCATTGATGAAGGGTTTAGTAATTTTCCCGTCAAATTAATTGCATTTCTTGAGGTGGGTATCAAAAGATGTGGAAAATTGGCGGAGTTGTTCTTTTTTTTCAGATTTTCAAAGATGAAAATCTCCAAGATAAATGGTTTCAGACCAAAGATCTACGTGCATCGCTATCAGTTGTGCGTATGACATTACCCAAGAAAGGATAAAAGTTTTGTTATAAAGGATACGTAGAGTACGGACATATATCCTAAGGAGGGTGAAATTAATTTTATGTACTTCAAAAGAGTAGGAGAAAGATTTGGGATATTTATCGGTAGGCGGCCCCAATTGAAAGATGTGCGACTAAAAAGGGAGCTGTGGAACTATATAGCCCCTCCATATGTATAGGTTTTCGGTTACTGAAAAATAAAAGTACCTACAAACCTATTTAAAGCGTGTACTTGAATTGGGTTGCTTGGTTGGGTTACTTGAGTTACTCTGTCCTATTTTTTAAGTGGTGGCAACTGCGAATTTGTTAAAAAATTAAGTTGACGACTCGTGAGCAGTTCAGAATTGCTTCTTGTGAGCGCTAGCCCCAAGAAAATCCAAGGGAAAACATTCTTCTCTACTACTTGTTTTGAAAAGGGAACAATATCTAATAAACCTTCGACTTGAAGGATTCAACACGCAAAATCAGTGATAGGCTCTGAATAGGGAATACCCGATATGCTTATACTTGGCCAACAGTCTTTTAAGTCTTAAGTCTCCTTTATACAAGTACATTATAGTAGGTGTCAGTGCGGGACGCGATCTTGGCAGAAGATGCAGTGATGAGGATGCGATGGAGGAGACTACAAGGTGGCGCAAAAATAACCTTCCGATGTTTTTTGGCTGTAATTTAAAAAAAAAAATGAAAAACTTTGATTCTTCTTGTGGATTATTTTTATTTGTTCTTTTAATTTTTTTTACATCAAGTCGAGAATATGATGTCATGTAAATGGCCGCCGCCACAGTTGATTGTCATTTGAGCCCTTTTTGTGGCATTTTCCATCACTTTGGCCAAAACTTCCGGCGATAGGTCCTCAAATTCTTGACGGATATTGTCTTTAAGAGCTGCAAGAGTCTGAGGCTTGTTGACATAAACCCGCGACTTCAAAAAGCCCCACAAAAAGAAGTCTGGAGCGGTCAAATCAGGCGATCTTGCTGGCCAGTGCAAATCGCCAAAACGGGAGATTAGGCGCCCGGGAAATGCATCCTTCAGCATATCGGTTGTGGCACGTGCAGTGTGTGCCATTGCACCGTCCTGTTGGAACCACATGTTTTCCAATCCCAATTCATCAAGTTGCGGCAAAAAGAACTCGTTGATCATTGCTCTGTAGCGCTCACCATTCACAGTAACCGTTTGGCCCGCGACGTCTTCGAAGAAAAAAGGTCCGATGACTCCTCCAGCGAAAACAGCACACCATACAGTGACTTTGAGCGGGTGTAATGGCTCTTCGTCGGTTACACGCGGATTTTCAGTGACCCAGAAGCGTAAATTTTGCTTATTTACGTACCCGCTAAGATGGAAATGGGCCTCATCACTCACGATTATTTTTGATGAAATCATCTTCCTCTTGGTGGTGATTAAGGATGGCTTGAGCTTGAGCGTTCTGGAGCAGTGTAGCGTAACATTGTTTATTAACGTATATTTCGCATGTGTTTACTACACAAATGTCAAAACAGAACTGACATTAGGGGCCAATCGCAAAATGTATAGCATTTTCTGATAGGAGGATTACTTTTGCGCCACCTTGTATGTTCCACCTTATATTTGTTTATTTATTTAAGTCTACCATTTTACTATTTACAGACTATATAATTACATAATTTTTTAAAAAACTTAAAAAAAAAAACTTATATGCACTTGCGCAGCTCCTTATACTCGCAGATAACCCCATCTAAGAAAATACTTCTTCCACAATTTCGGCGAACTCGTTTATGTAAGCACCAGGGGCTCCGACCGCTTTTCTTTGGGCTCCTGTTCGTTCAACGGGTAGTTTGAGATTTTTGTATTCTAGTGTTATTGCAGTGGGCCTGCTTTGTCCTAAGTGTGGCTGCACTAGCTGCACTAGCTCCACAAAATATGTGCTCCCACAATAGGGATTTTGAAGAAAAAAATCTTCCAAATTTCAACGATTAAACACTGCTAAGCAACTTTCCCTTGGATATTTGTTTCCACTGTTTTATTGTTATTTGTATTAAAATTGTGCGTTTTATTTGGAAAAAAAGTAGGGGCCAGGGGGTCTTCACTCCTTTGTTGCCGTGGAGCTTCCAGGCCCCTAAATCCGGCCCTAATAACACCTACCCACAAAAATTTTGCATAACAACTTTGAAAGCGTCTTGCATACAAAAGGCCACGGTCAAAACTTCTTGGACGTTCATAATTCTTATCAGGTAGGTATGGATTTTCTAGCTTTTAAAGCAAAAATTGTTTGGTTATGTCAAATATTTAAGAAAAAAATGTTTTTTTTTACGATTTCGAAAAAGGTCTGGAACAAGTTTTGCCGTGCTTAAAAAGTCTTGGACCTTCATATTTGCTATGAAATAATTATAATCTACAAAGAAACTAACATTAACTGGTTATATGTATTTTCTCAGTTTGTGGGGTTTAAATATTACTCACTAAAGCTGTGACAATTAAATCACGCACCCAAAATTATGCAGTCGACTCTTGAACTAACAGTGGAAGTCGTTTCAGTTTACTTTAAAAGACGCAAAATGCTCCCCTTTTCTGTCCGCACATAATGCAATACAATAGGCACAAAAAACGTGTTTACGACAAGTCTCAGAACACACTTAAGCAAAACTTGACAAATGTCAATCAACCATGTAGGACTGTAGCTATATAAAAACAAGAATAGTCTCAATACAGACAACAAAATACTTTGTCATTGAAAGATTCTGCACAGAGCGAAAAATGACTAAAAGAATGAATAAAAAAAAAAAAAAGATCGCCTTAAGTCCATGAAGTTTAACTATGAAAGCCTAATAAAACAAGTAAATAAAAAATAATAAAATGAAGAAAATCTTATTACTAATATTTTTTTAAGAGATTTTCGTATTATTTTTGCATGAAAAATCATATTAAATAATACAGATAATATTTAAGAAGTCAACCTTATTCAAAAAATAGCGTTTCAAGGAAATCTTCCCAAATCTAGAAGCTTTGTCTTTAAAATTTTAAGGAGATGTCACATTAATGGCGTTTTCGACCAAAGAAAAGAAATTTAGAAGTGCTCTTTCTATGTTTCATTGAAAAAGAAAGTTCACTTCCAGTCATTTCTGAACAGAAGAGAAGTAAATAAAATTATATTAATATTCCGAATCTTCTGTGGTATTCGATTGGGCTTCTTCAGATTCGCTCTCAGATTTTAGATTAGATTTCGTGTGTACAATCGAACATAAAAACCTCACTTGCTCTTTTTTGTGTTGATATTCCTGCGATTGGTATATGAGTAGCATTCGAAACTTTTCTAAGCGTTTTCCATTTACTGGCTAAATTTTATATTCAAACAATCAAAAACATTTGTACATAAATAGTTAACAAAAATAGATCCCTCCGATGCGTTGCGTTTCTGTGCAGTTGAAAAATTTCACGAACTCGTAAACAAACTCCACTAGTTGTCAAACTCGAACGCACTTGTATTTGTAAATCTGAAGCAACTCTGAGAAAAAATCCAGATTCGGAAAAGTGTTCTGAAATCGGAAAAAGATTGTTTTTTTCATACCAAACAAACAAAAAGTGCTCTGAGAGCTCCCAATCGAATACCACATCAGACTGGCATCGACAAAAGTGTTACACTTTTTAATTATGTTATAATTTTGTCACAATGTTACTTTTTTCGCTTTGTTACACTTTTTCCCATTAAAATCTTTTTTTGTTTTTCTCGTTCAAAAATATTGAAAAGTGAACTGGCAGCACTCTTTTCTTTCGAACAAACTTCTACCAATTTCTGTTAATGTATTTGCTTGTTTAGATAGAGCACAAGTTGTGCAAAACGTCAAACTGCGAGTGGGAATGGGAATGCGAGGGAACGAGAAAATACAACAAAATTTGTCTGTCTCGCCGCGTCGCCGTTAACAATGGAAATAAAGTTGGTAAATAAAGTTTGTGAAATAGAAATTGAAATCTACTTGGAAATGTGATAAAGAAATCCTAATAAAGATTTTTTCGAGTTGAAAAATTATTAAAAATTTGTTTCAGTTTGTTACATTTTTTTTCCATTTGTTACACTTTTCGAAAAAATTTGTTACACTTTTAAAAAAAACTGCGGCAACATTGTAATGGAAGCCCTTTATTCCGAGAAAAGAAATTTACTTTCTAAAACTTCACTAAATACGACAATTTTTTTCCAAATTAATGATATTTTTAAAGAGGAACTCGAAGATAAAACGACGAAGGAAATGCTAAAATGTTGGATGAAAGACGGAATTTCCGAAAGTTATCTTTTGTAAAAAAATAAAAGAAAACATTTAATTATTACATAAGTAAATTGTTTTCTTAAATTCTAAAGACTGCATCACGTTTCACGTCTCTCCAGCTTCATTCAATGCTTCAGTTTATTCGCTTCCAGAAATGATACAAGGAACAAATAATGCTGCCATTCTTTGGAAGGAAGGACAAAATCTGCAGTCCAGAAGACTCGATGGGAGACCAGAAATTCAAGACATTCTAAATTGAACATTTTTATAAGATCATTTTAAGATGCATAATTTTCGCAAATAAATTTTTAATACGTTTTCCATATATTTTCCAGGCGTTTTTCATATACTTTCCTTAAGTTTTCCCTGTTGCTGCTAAGAGGTTTTCACGCACTTTTCAATGAGTATTGAAGAAGCCGCCATATCAATTTTGAATAAAATGACTTGTTAAAAACACGTGGCTTTCATATGGAAAATTCACCAACATTTTAATAAGAAGTTTTCTATTGTCACCCTTTTGCAAAACTGAAAGTGCATAGAAATGCAAAAAAAAAAAACGAATGTCGCTCTAAGTTGCTAATACAATGTCGTACACATGTCATAGATATGCTGCATTCGGCAGATCGAGACACAATTTGATTTGCCCTAGGACCGAATAGCTATGCCATTTAAAATTAATTATAAAGGGTGTCCCATAATTCGGGCAAAATTTTAATTTTGCGAAAAATAGTACAGTGATGCCAACGCAAAAAAAAGATAACAATATGAGAGCTGACAGTTCAGGGCTAGTAAAAATGGAGCGCTATACGAAAGAACAACGCATTTTCATTGTTGAGCAATATTTTAAAAATAATGAAGGTTTGTCAGCTACAGTCCGCCCGTCAAGTGATTAAATACCACCAACTGTGAAGGGAACAATTGAAAAATTCAGGGAGACTGGATCGATTAGTAATTTTAAACACTCTGGGTGTCCTGTCACAGGTCGTTCAACAGAACACATCGAAGCAGTTCGTGAGAGTTTTGCTGACAGTCCAGGGGGTCAATTCTGGTTCCGTGAAAAAGTGAAATGAAAATGTTTTCACCCTTTCACCGCAATTTCGATTCTCGTTCTACGAAAATGTGACATCAAACTTCAAAAATTTTGATATGAATAATTTTTTTTCACGTTCTCATTTGCAAGTGAGACTTTTTAGTGAGTGTTTGAAAATTGACAACCTAAGATCGTACAACACAGTGTGCGATATCGAATTCACTACGATAGTTTCACTTATTGAACGAGAATCGCTTTTTAGTACCGAGTGAATCGAAAAAATTAAAGCGAATGTAAAAACGATTTATTCGATTCACTCTTTCACAGAACGAGAATTGACCCCCAGGAGCATTAATTCTCACGAAGTACTTGAAACTTTATTCTTACAAAGTTCAATTGACTCAAGAACTGAAGACTACTGGTACTGACCATGCAGCGCGAAGAGATTTCGTTGAATGGATATTGGAAAAGCAACAAGTGGATGCTGATTTTTCGAGCAAAGTCATCTTCAGTGATGAAGCTCATTTTCATCCAGATCTTGCGATTTAAGGCCATTGGACTTTTTTCTTCGGGGCTTCCTGAAGTCAAAGGTCTATGCAAACAAGACCACGACCACAAAGGCCTTGAAAGAGGAAATTGGGAGGTGAAATTAATGAAATTCAGACACATTTATGCGAAACGGTCATAGGAAATTTCAATAAAAGAGTACGAACTTGCCAGCAAAGCCGTGGCGGCCATTTACCCGATGTGCTATTCCATACATAACCCCAATCTGTATACCATAAACTAAGTACAGTCGACTCTCGTTAATTCGAAACTCGAGGGATTCTTAAAATATTACGAATTGTCGAGTGTTTGAAATATCGAATGGTTCGAAATTTTTGAGAGAAAATAAATTAAACTTCGAATTGCTATTCTGTAACTGAAACATAACTAAACAAACCAATTCGTGCGGAAGTGTATGTCAAACAAATCATAACAAAAACAAAGGCTCGTGTACGATGATACAAGTTTGAACTTGTCCCAAAATGTACTTACAATCTTTCTGGCTCTTTCTCTCTGCAACTTTGAATTGTTGACTGTTTGACGCCGATGAGTTCGAATTAACGCGTCGTTTTGTTACGTAGCAAATCATTTCGTTCGAATTACCAAGTGCATGTATTGATTTAGTTCGAAATATAAACAGATTTTGTAGGAAACTCGTGATAACCTTGAATTATATAGAGGTTCGAATTATCGCAGGTTTGAATTAACGAGAGTCGACTGTATTAAATAGACAGTCAGCTCAGCCAACTTAAGAGAATTTCCCTACAAGCTGTTTTCCGTGTTGCTATGTGGCAAAGTATGTGTGCCATGTTAAAGTAGATTAGCCGCACGCATACACTCGCACATAGGAACCTGGCAGATGCCTGACAGTTCATTCTGTGGTAACTTTGAAATAAATTCAAATAATTCAAATAACTGCCCGTTATCGGGACGTGTTAAGAAAACTGTGGGTATGGTGTGGTGAATTTAGTACCAAATTATATTAAAACGCAAAAGGTATTTTCATTTTACCTAGATAATCTATATAGTGGATATAAGTGATGTTTACATTTTTGTTGTAAGCAATGGAAATCGATAAACTATATGAATAATTGACATGAAATAAAAAAACGCTTATTAATTATGAATTATGATTATGAATCGTATATATATTAAAAGCAAATAAATTGTAAGCAGCAAAACTTAAATGCGTGAGATATATCAGGGTACAAATCAGTAAACATGTTTATTTCCAGTTTTGCTTATTTACATTTCTAGTTTCGTTCTTTTTCGAACATTTGAAAGAAAATTCATTTTCGTTGATTGTGTCTATTAAGCCCGTATGACACTAAATTTTTTTTTGCATTTTTTCTGCTTTTTAATGAAACTAGAGCAGTTCGGAAAATTAGAACGAAAATTTCCGATAGGAGTGAGTGGCACCAACTTTTTTAATGTTGACAATTGCTACCCCTTTCGTATAATACACTTTTACTCTCTTTTACACACCGCTGACTTTTCAACATTATAAAAATGAGGAAAAACTTTAGAGTCATACGGGCTTTAGACGTTTTCTTTTTATTATAAATGAACATTATTGATATTCTCGGCTGACAAAATTGATTTAAAATTTCATTAATTAGGTATGTCAATTGCTCCACATTTTCTAATAAATTTAATTTGTTTTTTTTTTAATAACGGAATCTTCATGAAAAGATTATAACTAAAAACTCATATTATTTCAAATCTTAATATTCGTAATCAATTCTTTTCTTTAAATTCTTTGCCGTTTTTTTGTGGACATTCACTGTGAAATAATTTTTCGCCAAAAACAGCAAACGAAAACAGGAACAAAAATATCTTATTTTATTTCACACATTATTCCTTTGTTTATTCGCTATTATACATTTTGTAAAATATCTACATATTTTCGTGGTGAAATAAAGCAACGAATTTAAACTCCCAGAACGCATCCATCAGGTGACAGAAACTCACCAAATACACTAACTCTCAGTCAGTGTTCTAGCACTCTCTCTTTATTTGTCACACGAAGCGTGTTCATTTTTCCCTTTTCACTAAACTCAAAATCCGTCGATTTTTTCATACAGCATAAAGCATAAACTAAGTATTAAAGAGCATACAGTATGCTCTATGAATCAGCACAACATTTAAGCTTTCTAACTAAAACTCTGTGTTTTCTGTCAAAAATACATTTTGCGTGAATTATGGGACACCCTTTACTTTAGACAGAGATTATATAAAGGGTGATTTTTTAGCTGGTTTGGTTTTGGCAACACTGGTTTTGACAGCTGACGTGTGTTTAGTACCTTGTGTTACTGTCAAACAGCTTCAGTTTGGTTTGCAATTTAACCATGGATCGTCTTACAAATGAACAACGCTTGCAAATTATTGAATTTTACTATCAAAATTCGTGCTCGGTTCGAAATGTTCATCGCGCGCTGCTTCCATTTTATGATCGGCATTCTCGACCTTCTGAGCAGTCTATTCGGAAGATTGTGACCAAATTTCGCACCAAATTTACTTTGTTGGACATTAAACCACCAACACGTTTACGTACTGTGCGTAGTGAAGAAAATATTGCGGCCGTATCAGCTAGTGTGACAGAAGACCGCGAAATGTCGATTCGGCGCCGTTCCCAGCAGTTAGGCCTTTGTTACAGCACTACGTGGAAAATTTTGCGGAAGGATTTGGGCGTAAAGCCTTTTAAGATACAGCTGGTGCAAGAACTAAAGCCAGCCGACCTACCACAACGCCGAATTTTTGGTGAATGGGCTCTTGGAAAGCTGGCCGAGGATCCGCTTTTTTATCGAAAAATTGTGTTCAGCGATGAGGCTCATTTTTGGTTGAATGGGTACGTAAATAAGCAAAATTGCCGCATTTGGAGTGAAGATCAGCCAGAAGCATTGCAACAGCTACCAATGCATCCCGAAAAAGCCACTGTTTGGTGCGGTTTATGGGCCGGCGGCATTATTGGGCCATATTTCTTCAAAGATGATGCGAATCGCAGCGTTACTGTCAATGGTGAACGCTACCGAGCGATGATAACAAACTTTTTTTTGCCCGAAATGGAAGTTCTTGACTTGCATGATATGTGGTTTCAACAAGACGGTGCCACATGCCACACAGCACGCGAAACAATGGCGCAATTGCGAGGCGAGTTTGGTGAACAGTTAATTTCACGTTTCGGGCCGGTCAATTGGCCGCCTAGATCGTGCGATTTGACACCATTAGATTATTTTTTGTGGGGGTATGCCAAGGCTAATGTGTATAGGGACAAGCCCGCTTCGATTGACGCACTGGAAGCCAACATCCATGCATTCATTCGTGAGATACCGGCCGATATGTGTGAAAGAGTATGCCAAAATTGGACTCAGCGGATGGGCTACCTGAGACGCAGCCGCGGTCAACATTTGCATGAAATTATCTTTAAACATTAAATTGCAAGGTTCAAACTATCGATTCAAATAAATATTTCATTCATTTTTTCGAATTTTTTGTGTTTTTTTTTTAAAAAAAGTTCTAAACCTCTTAAAAAATCACCCTTTAAATTTATTTAGAAGTCAAATAGCTCAGAACCAGTGAAAAACTGCCTTAATCAAACAATTCAAACAATTCGCTTGATATTTTTTGTTGGAAGGACTGGTGCAGAGATGCAATGCAGCCTGTTATTTTTTCCAATATGCTGTGCATAGGCCAGGTCACTATAATGGTAGCATTTCTACCACTGGCGGAACTCTAGTAATCAAAATTCCCCGTAAACACTGTTCATTTAGAAGATACTCAGTTACATAATATACGCCCCCACCTTACTTTTTCCTACACAAACACCCGACGTTAGCTCTCCTGACTCTCAATAATCCGACAATATCGAGAGCGGATCACTTGAAGCAGAGGCCCATCTCTAAGCACACAGCCCACGATACCAAAAGCAATTACTTTTGGTTGTTTACGTTGCCTACCTTCCCATAGAATACGGTTAAACGGAAACGTTCGTGCCACCGGCACTCTCTTATTTAATTAATGTGAATACGAATTGCTGTACTGTATTTTTAATTTCCCAGTAATAACGGCACACAAAACCAAGCTCTGCAAACAGTTTACTCTTTACTGATGTACGAACAATAAACTAGGACAAATGTTTGCTTTGCAATGCTTTTGTCGGAGCGGTTTTTAACACAGTCGGGGGTTGTCTGACGGCCAGAGGCGCTTTCGGCGGCAAAGCATGTATGCACTGTTTACCAACGGTATCTGCAATTTGAGTGTTCATCACTGAGTTGAAATGCACATGCACACACGTCAGCTTGGGGCGTTTATCCCTTTGGCAATTTGGCCACTAACGACTGACCACCAATACCAATTAGGACTTTGTACTGCTCGCAATGGCCGATGCTGCATATCGCCCGACAGACCGGGACCGGGACCACTGCTTCATTATCCAAGCAGAGAAAACTCATTTGGTCAATGTGGGGCCATTAATGGATCGCTTGCAGAATGTACACCGGATGTGTGAACTTTCGTTATCTACCTGTCGTCTAAACCACGCTGTCATCAATAGGAATTGTCTGCGGCTGGCTATCAATCGACTGGTAAGTTACACGGTGACACAAAAGCATATCCACCCACCGGCCGCACCGTTGTCGCTTGCACAACCTTCAAGGCTGTTTTCCTACATCCACTTCCTGACACAGGAATACCTAAATGGGTATTCCATCACCGAGCTCGTCCTTGCGCCCAGTTTATTATAAATGCAATTATGCGGCAAACACACTTAGACCCCGGTATACCTACATCCACAACCAGACACCGGAACAATGGGGGGCTAAACTTTTGAATTTGATTTGGTCACGTATTTTTGATTGTCTTGAAGGCCCCGCAACTGTTTTAGCTGAACTGTGTTCGCTTGTACACGAGTGTATACACGTGTACTTTTGTGTCCTCCCCTGGGTGCAGGATTAGCTCCTCTGGATTAAATGTCACGTAATTTATAGAATTTCGCATTTGTTGTGGATTGATTTTGGAGACGCATAATGACTGCCGCAATAGAATTCACGACTCTCGATGAGCGACTTGTTTCCTTTCGTTTAATTCGGTTTAAATCGAAAACGGAAGTTTTTCGTCAGCCATCAACAAAAATTGAGCTCTGATTTAAAAGCAAAATGGTTGACTTCATCGGATTCGACTTTGAAATTTGTTTCGGGAATAACATTGAAAAGTTGCAGTTTTGGGGCTGTGTTCAGATATTCTACTTTAAGGGGTAGAAAGGTCGAAGGTCGTTGAAAGCAGTGGCAACAATCTTATTTAGCTGAGTTGACCCCAGGATACAGTTCCGGTATAGCACAATCGGATTTATGATCATCTCCATCGGTTTGAAGAAAGAAAGACTGCGGAGTGTTTGAGCGGTTTTCTAAATTGAGTTACAGAGTTAGCAAATCTTGCTAACTACGCCTGTCAAAAAAATCTAAAAACATCTACCTCTTCTGAAAAACGTAATTTTCTGCGTTGTGTCATTTAAGAAATACATGTGCGATATTTAAACGAACAAAACGAAGTTTTGGTGCTATTCTTTCCGCGGTATCTACCAATAATCATTTTTAGTGTTCCCAAAGTTTTCGAACTCAAAATGGCGAAATTTGCCACACAAAACTGCATATTGTGAATCACAAAATATATCAGGTAAGGGTTAAAAATTATTATAGTAAGGCCCTTTGAGTTTTTCTGTAGATTGGCGCAAATTAAGTGAATTAAATATTTTCGTATATTTTGAAGAAGACAATCTAACAACAAAACGGATTTGAGAAAGTTTGTAACCCTTTCCTTGTTTAATGAATTTCTAAAGAATGGTAGGGCAGTGCGTCTTTTAAGAAAACATGCGATTTGACTAAGACTGACAGGCACAGATACCTGCGGATTCTGCAACGACCTGCAAGTTGCTGAAGATAACACGCACATACTGTGTGGATGTGAATGCGACGCAACATCTCGCAACCGAAGGAAGTTTCGAGCTACAATGGGCTAGTCGGTTTCTGCAAGGAGATGTGACTGCAATCGGTTTTCTAGTAATTGCGATGGTGCCCGGTACCGTAAGAGACCTCACTATCTCATACCCTTTTTTAACAAACCTAACCCCAACATGGAGAAGTATATGCATTCACTATTTTGAACTGATAATTCAGACCTAGCATTCACATTCATTAGGCAAAAGGGAAACGAGACCTCAATAAATTTTCATTCCAAAACTTAAGCTTATAAGACCGATCCAAGAGCCTTGTCTATTGAAGAGCAGAACCTTTGCGGAATAAATGTATTTGAGCGGTATACGAGTGGAAGTAAATCCGCGATACAAATAATCATTTGTAGTGTCCATTGTCCATGTCCAGGCAAAATTTACCATACAAAATTGCATATTGTGATCTACAAAATATTTAGAGTGGAAGTAAAAATTGATTATTAGTAAGACCCAATGGCCCTAACCAATAAAAATTTTTAGTTTCGACTCTAGATTTTAGTAGTTCACAGTGGCTATATAAATTTCGCAATTGTGAGCTTCCGTAAATTTTAAGTCGAGACTAAAATTGGTTATTAGTACGGCGCAATGTGTTTACTTGTGTTTCGGGCCTTTGAACTGTCGAAAAGCACTGCTGCAGTCACCTTGCTACTGACAGCGTAGCAAGGTGACTCTTTTATTTTACTTCGACTTGTAATAAAAATATCCACGGCTTCAAAGGCCACATTATTGCTTGCAGATTTTGCCTCAAAACAAAGTTGCAAGGCCACCGCCTCTTAGATTTGCATGGTTACAAAATATTTCTCGAATTCAAGCACTGTACGAGTGTGCAGAAGGATTTGCCTATTTTACATACTGAATACTGAGTATCATATGCACAGTGTTACGTCAAAATTCGTTGAATCGATAACTCACTTTGTTTCCCCGACTGGCCGTTAACACACAGAACGACGCGAATTGGATATCTAGTGAGACAGCACAATAATGTATAAAATAAATCATGTCGCATGTGTAGTACGTTCACACAGATCAAATCTGAATAAAACAGGAAACACGATACAGAAATATAAATGAGGCATGCTACCTTCCGCAAACGTGGAGATTTTTTTGTTTTGTTTACTAGTTCGAATTTATTTTTGTTTTCCCATTTCGCGCCATACAATGCGGGCTAGTAATGTATGTAAATTACGGCATCCACTCTATAAGACTCTAAACAAACACACACATGATTCTTCATCTGCTTCGTAGACGGGAAACCATTTTTATATACGATTAGAAGTAAGCGCACATGTGCGTCACTTACCAAAACATCTTTTTGTAAAAGTATGGACTTAACCCTCGTCGTTAGAGCTTACCTGAAATGAAACATAAGCAAAAGGTATTCGTTAATAAAGATTTAAGACAGTTTGATTTGATATTGTTTTAAGGTTTAATATTTTAATATATAGCAAGGTCTGTGCCAAAAGACCGACGCCCTGCAAGGCAACATTACCAATGTCCCATCTGTTAAATACAGTCATTACAAATTGGACAAGTCGGATCCGTGCCATTTGAACGACGTCATATTCCCTACGTTATGGCATTCCATGACTTTTCTAATAAAAATTCGTCAATACCAGTGTTATTATATCGTGGGATTTATCCCTTTTTGTGGGAATTTCGATCTCCGAAAAGCCTTCCGTGGGATAAAGGGATAAAGCACCAAATCGTGGGAATTTAAGAAATCTGACAAAAAACATTCAAACTATGAATTTTTGGTGAAATTCTATCAAAACGCCTGTATTTCACCATGATTATCAACACACTGAATGCCCATAAAAAACAGCTCATGTAAATCGTCTTTTATCAAAATGTTCTAGTACCAAAAAACAATCATAGCAGTGTTACAAACTGCATTTTTTTATAATAAAGGTTAATTTAACGTGAATTTCTTTCCGTGTAATACAAATTTTACTTTAAAAAACTGGATTTTGACGCAAAATATATCGTGGTAAAATCCCAGGGAATTTGAGTATGGTGAAAAGGGAAAAATGGCCACGCTTCGTGGGATAAATGAAGAGAGAGTGCTAACAACACTGCCTCATACACAGCTTGTTTTATCCATTTCAACATCTGCCCGTCTTTGGTGAAAATTCGTTTGGGATGTTTGATGTTTGATTTAAAACTTGATGGCTCCTTGGGGTATCCCACCAAAAAAAACTAATATTCGCCTTCATTTAAGGAATGAGTGATTACCTCCGCGGCTCAAAAACCCAACCTAGAAAATGTCCTTGACATAAGACTCGAAGTCCCTTTGCAGCAAAAGTCTTGCCAAATGGTAATCAATGTTGTCAAGCTATGTACGAGCCGAGTACGTCAATAAGGTTGGGTAAGGTTAGGTTAAGTAGGTGTCTAGAACGACACACTTAGACCATATTGATATAGGTCCGTCGTGATAAGTTAGGGGAAGTTGAGATGGCCATTTTGTTCTAGTAATTTCTAGAGCGGACCTCAAGACCGCGACTAAGTTTCAAGTGTGACACCTGCATTTGGCAATGATAACCACGCCCTTACAGAGGGCTGGAAGCTATACTAAGTCTCAAGCCCCTTGATTGGTTCACGCAGAAATCTGTTGCGAAACATTTCTCTCCAGTTAAGCCAAAGCTATAGCTGGAAGTCCATTCGTGAAAGAGTGCATGAAATAACGCGTACATCGACTACAAAATCAGTTGAAAGTTATTTTCCCAGCAGAAAAGATCGACACAATATCCAACTACCATCATCCAACGCTTCAAACATGTATCCAATTCGATTCCAATCGATATTGGCCGTCGTTTTTGTTGGATTCCCTACTTTAATGACTTCGGCAGCATTTTTCAAGGACCCCAATTTTGGCAGAGAAACCATCATTAGCAACGTGACGCATTTTTGGTTGAATGGCTATATGGGATGATGTCAACCTACACAAGGTTCATCAGGTTGCAATGCATCCACAAAAAGTTAACGAAAAAAAATCATGTGATGGTGAAAATTTAAAATAAAGTGCACGACTGGGTCGCACGAAACTTTCTCGTTTATTGCGAGTCTGACTGAAATTCAAAGTCATTTAAGCAAATCTTTTTTTCGGGATAGTTTTAAGGGTTTTATCGTAATCGAGATATGATCAGTTTTTAAAGAGAGCGTTTCCAGTGATTCGAATTGAAAATTAAGGACGCAACAATTTTGAAAACATCAATTTTACTCTAAGTTTGCATTTTGGTCAAAATCAGGCCGTTTTGAGGTAAGCTAGGGAAAACTATTTATATTTTTCAAATGTGACTTTTTTCAAAAATCCATTTTACGATAATACAGAGAAAAACTGAGCTTTCCATTAAGTTAGAAATGACCATATTACCTTAGATATTAATTTTTGTTACAATCGTATGGACCGTTTTCGAGATATGTCCAAATTTCAAAAGTACCGTTACTCGATTTTTTAGCGGAAAACTGAGTATGCAGTTATGTTAACCTCAGCTACTTAAGCTTAAATATCAATTTTTGTTGAAATCGTTTGAGCCGTTTTCGAACAAATCAAACTGGTATGAAAATTTTGTATGATGGGAAGTACCATTAATATTGAGGTCATCTTGCAAAAAAAAAAAAAAACAGCCCCGAACTGTAAGCCCCCAAACTTTAAATCCGAAGTTTGAAGGAAATCCGTTCAGCCGCTTATGCTGTAGGCCTCGGGACATACAGACAGACCCACTTTTTTGGGTTCGCCTATCATCGTAATGTCAGAATTGATTAACATCTCGAGTTCGAAATTTTGTACGAATACAACATCTTTCTCTTGCTACGTAATGGAGAAAGTTAAAAAAGGGTGAAGTATGTTGCTGAAGGTGGAAGAGTTAACAGGTCGTAACGAGGTTAGGTTCGTCGGCATGTGAAGGGTGTTTTTTTTTTGGAGGAATAGAACTTTAAGTTGGCAACACTATTTTAACTGGCGACCATTTTGTCAGCTGTCAAGTGATTTATTTTTAGTTTGGTTTGGCATTTCAACCTTAATAGACTGGCGCCTGAACAACGCTTTCAAATTGTGCAAATTTATTTTGAAAATCACGGTTCTGTTCGAAATACGTATCGCGCTCTACGTCCATTTTACGGTCAACATAATGAAGCTCACTTTTGGTTGAATGGATACGTCAATAAACAAAACTGCCGTATTTGGAGTGATGATAATCCTCAAGGGTGTATGTTGAGACACCGGTTACATCCACAAAAACTGACTGTTTGGTATGCCCTATGGGCTGGTGGAATAATTGGTCCGTATTTCTGTAAAAACGATGCTGGCCACAACGTTACAGTCAATGGTGAACGCTATTGAGCCATGATTACTGACTTTTTCGTTCATGAATTGAACAGCCATGATGTGCAGGAGCTGTGGTTTCAACAAGACGGTGCAACATGTCACACAGCTCGTGCCACAATTGATTTATTGAAGGAAACGTTTGGTAACCGCATGAACTGGCCTCCAAGATCGTGCGATTTAACGCCGCCTGACTATTTTCTGTGGAGATATATGAAGTCGCTAGTCTACGCCGATAAGCCCGAAACGATTTACCACTTGGAGGACAACATTCGCCGCGTTATTGCCGATATACGGCCACAAATGTTGGAAAAAGTCATCGAAAATTGGACCTTCAGATTAGACTACGTCCGAGGCAGCCATGGCGGTCCCGGTCATATGCCAGAAATCATATTTAAATAATAATGCCAGAAGATTATCTTTCGAATAAAGTGAATTTCATGTCAATTTAAAAAAATCATCTTTGTTTTATTTCATTTCAAAGTTCTATACCCCTAAAAAAAACACCCTTTAGTAGAAAGTAAACAGTGATGAAACTTCTAGCTGATTGGTTGCCCGGTGACTGTCTGCAGAAACAACAGTCTTCATATTTGCACATGCTAAGGAAGCAGTCCACCTTAAATTGTGTTGTTTTTGGAACGAGAAACATTGGTTTATGACAGCACCACTCGAATGTAGCTTTTTGCACCTTTCGATTCTCGGCTTCTATGCTAATCAATCAGGGGCGGATTTAGAGGTCTGGAGGCCCTAAGGCAATAAAGGAGTGGAGGGGTTCTATTGTGGGGCCCATCTTTTGTGGAGCCCCCGGATGCCCTCCCCTAAATACGGCCCTGTAACCAATCATTTAACTCCTGATAAACAAAGATCTAATTTTATTTTCGAGTGTTTCCACACACTTTTCGATACACAGCTCCAATGCGCGGCAAATGGTGATAATCGTATTAAGAATAGTTTGTTGTGAAAGTGTCAAATAAAAAAATAAGTAGTTGGATCAACAGGCCCGTAAGGGACCCTAGGCCTAGCTTCTCACAGCCATTCGTTTTGTGCGGGTTTTTCATTTTTGGGACGAATGGAAGGGATCTACAATCCAAGCGGCTAATTGAGAAGCTCTGCCATGACTGGCTAAGGCCAATAGCTGCATTACGTACTTGCAAACTTTACAGAATGTTTTAACACCTGAACGTGGGCAAAATTATTATTTAGAACCGAGAAAAATTATATAAAAAATGACTACCTCTATTGAAGAACCCTATAAAGTTTAAGGCAGATTTTGCGGTTCCGTTTAGCGGATTTTTTTTCATATTTGCTTGTTTCTCTTGCCAAATTGATCATACCCGTCATTTTTGTGGGTCGTTTACCATATCCTATACCCGATAATGTCGAATACGGAATGAACTACGTCACAAACTGATTACTGATACCAATGGGTCCCATCAATCCACCACTTCCAAGGCTACTTCACAAATGAGCTTAACAAATTTTTATATTTGGCGGACAATACATATTCGCCCATTGTTGAGGAAAATATGTTCCCTGTTCTATCTAAAGACCATTTTTCTTGACAGATTTTATCAATGTAATTGAGAGACTTGATTGATGGGAAATTCTTTCACATTTCTCACCTTACCATGTTAATGTTCTCGTAGTTCGTAGAACAATTCATCATGTTTCTTGACGTCAATTGGAAACATTTAAATTGAAATATATTTATGCAGTTGAGATAGTAACGCTACGGTTACCGCTCTGTACCAAACCCACAAAGCAAACTGTATAAACATTTCCACCTCTGCAAAGGATCGACATCGAGGCTTACTATTCGTGGTAAGAAAATACGTAGATATACTGCGAAATATAGAAAACAAAATGGTTGTTTGGAGACAGTCAGCTAACGAGGTGTTGGAACTTCTGAAAGCAGTTATTGCCACAGCACCCTCCTTCGCATTTGAAAATAAAAAGTAAACCGCAAGTTTCAGTCATGCCTTCGATGAGATTGTTTGCTCCGTTTACTTACCCATAAAAGGGGAATAAATTATTATTTACAAACAGGCCGATAATTTGCATTTCAGGGCATTATAATTGGCCAAGGCGTAACCACCAACTAATGGGGATATTTTCAACTTCCAAATAGGTATACCGACCGCAAACAAATATTTTTGTTGGAGTTGTAAGGCTCGTTAGTAATTTTGTAAAGGTGCTGCCTGCTATCAACTTTGAAACCGTTAACACCCTAACACCCTAACACCTTAACACCGTTGCGGCTTTTCACGCGTTAAAAGGGCAATTTCGCGATGCTTATTTTTAATCTGAATTTGCATTAACACTGAAACCTATTTTTATATTCCGTTTGCGTTTGATTATTCATGTCATAAAGCGAGCACATCAATTCGCCTAAATGACTTCTGATTTCTTAGGCTTAAATTATTGTTAAAGAGTCAGTTTTTTTAATTCATTCAGAAGCTAAGATTCAGACCCCCTTTCTATCAATCGTAATTCTACTTCGGGGTAACTGCCTTACGACTTACAAAAATAATTATAATTCATTTCATTGGGAACACTCACATGTGACATGTAGGAGAGACATGAATCCCATTCGACAGTGTTATTAACATATTTTCTCAAGCCAGTTACCGAAAGGCTTACCTACATTCTTATATAAAAAACAGCACTGAAGAAAAGTTCGTGGACGTGTTCTTTTTAACGATATACCAGATGTTAACTGAAGTCTTTTCCTTTCCAAAATAATTGGCTGTACAAAAAGACACCTGCTATCAGTTTAACGCGTCCAAAAAGTTTATGAAGTGAAGGGTGGTTAACAGATAAGTATCAGAAATGGGGTTCCATAAATATTACAATAAAAAACTTGAGCCCACAATTTGTTTTCAAAGCATTCGGAAACTTGGAACATTTCAGTAATTAACTTTTATGTTGATAAAAGGAGGCAATCACATAATGACCGGCATGAACAAGTGAAAATTATGTAATATAGAATATTTATAGAAAATCCTTAAAAGTGGAACGTTTTCCATAATTTTCTGATATTATTTTAGGTGTCAAATGGAAAATCAACATCAAAATGTTTTCCTATAAGGGATGTGTAGGCTGTAGGTATATAAGAAATGTTTTTTTTTTTAAATAGTCATAGTGCGAAAAAGAGCGTTCAAAGAAAGGCAGTCTCATTTAGAGTGCTGTTTAGTATAAAGTAAAATAAAGATCACAGAAAACTTAAAACTTCTGACGAAACTATTGAAGTAGAAATCTGGGATGAAAATCGGCACTCATCAAATTGCGGGTACCAGGATCTTTTATATCTACCTACACTGAACCAAATCGCGTTGTCTTATTGACGGAAATATTTTGTTAATCATTGAAGAATCAATTATTCACATCGACAATTCTTCATAATATTTTTCGTGATATTGAAGATTTAATATTCAAATTAAATAACATTTCTTTAACTGCTGTCCGATTTCGTATTGTATTCAAACCAATGAAATTTTGTCATATTAACAAACGTAGTTAACAAAACGGTATCCTGTACCTACGTGATATTGACGAAAATATGTTGATAATTTTTAGACGAATCAGTTATTCAAATTAACACTTTTTCATAAAATATGTCTTCTTATTGAAGATTTAATATTCAAAATCAGTAAAGTTTCTTCAAATGCTGCTCTATTTATTATATTATTCAAGCGGATGAATTTATTTTCAAATTGACAAAACCGACATTTTAAAGGCATAAATAGTTAAGGTATTTTTGAAGAATCAGTTATTCAAATTAACAATTGTTTATCAAATCTCTTCAATTTGAATAAATTTCTTTAAATGGAGGAAAATGTTTTCTTCAAATTGGCAAAGTTAATCAATTTGAAGAAGTTTTATTAAAATGTAAGTGTCTATTGTTGTGTTCGAAGTGAAAACTTTTATTCTTGTAAGTGAAGTGGTGCAGTGCGGATTAATTGTAATATGTAATACCTAATGATTTTCTTTTATTTCAGATGGTCGCTGCTGTGTATTTAATAATTATAAATCTATTGAAAACTTTAAATTATAAATTATTTATTATTATCTTAAAGAGTAATTATTATTATAATTATTATAAGTTGTTTGTAAACTTTAAATTTTAATTTTTAATTATTTATTTTTATTACAATTACCTTATTATTCTTAGAAAACCATTAAATACTATAATATTATTACATCATAAATATAAATAAAAAAACATATTTTTAACTTAAACACATTTATTTGTTTGCTTGCCAAATTGTGCGATATATCGCAAAACGCGCGGTATTTTTTTCTATTTTACACCGCAAAATTAGAATTTGCGATATCTCTTATTTTTTGCGATATTTTGTTTTATTAATCATTAAAACAAAATAAAATACTTATTCAATAAAATTCTTCCCATTTAAAAATAACTGAGTTACATAACTTGATCTTGCTGCAATACTAATACTAATTTGTTCCTTTTTCTTTGTTATTCTTTTCTGTTACCTAACCAACAATTTTAAAAATCAAGTGAAAACAAAGTTTGATGTTTAATTTTTTTTATTTTTAAGCATTTTGCGACTTTTGCGATAACTTTTTTGTAATTTTGCGGTTTCAACTAAAAATTGCACAATATATAATTTTTATATTTATATAATAATTATAAAAATCTGGCCAACCTGGGAGCGGGTCGAAATGATGCTTTTAAGATTCAGCTTATTCTGCTTTTTTCCAACTAACAAATACCATATTATAAGAAAAAATATGGATATGAAAACAATTTTAAATTTTGTAAGGCAGAATTTTGAAAAATAGATTTTTCAAATCAGAATTTTCTTAATCGAATTTTTACCCATCCATACATTCTCGTCCAAAAAAATGATTTCGAACCTAAAACAAAGACACAGTACAGGGCTATTATGGGCGAATGTCAGTTAATATAACGAAACGATTAACTGACGCAGGTGACAAAATCTTGACGTAGTAAGTATACCAGGAACGCAAAACGGAACTATCCTTACTATGACCATCCGTACATTATAATAATAAAACAGTTCTGTATTTGAAGACGATGTTCACTATGAATTATTTTGTATATGAAATGTTCTGTATTTTAGAAGTTGTTAATTATTTGTTCTGTATTTTATTGAAATTTTTAAAAAACGGTAACGTAACATTCCGAAAACAATTAATTTAATACTAAAAGATGTGTTAAGTTTTTTAGACCTATTTATCAAATGAAAAAAAAGAAGTTTGAATTAATAATTGAAAATTGTGTCGAAATTTTTGACCTTTTCTATTGTTAATTATTTGGGATTCTAAAATATATGGTCACCGTAGCTATCCTGGCCGCATGACATTTGTTGTACTGCACAGCTAATAATAACTATTTAGTAGCTTGGAAAGAAAATTACTGACGCTGATGAAGTACGATGTGTAAAGGTATTGTTTCTACTAGATAACTTTCCAGATAGCCACCTATAGAGCCTCTACACCAAAAAGCTGTGGAAGACGCCATCGTTAGGGAGGTGAATATGCTCCCCGAAGATGGCCCACAGATAAGATTTCTGGGCTGCTCCTTCTAGCCATAGTGGTTACCTGTCAAAGGTGCAGACGCTAGCACAACAGACTGGTTAGCTTCTATCGTCTGCAAAATCTCGCCCTGGGAGAATGCTAAGCTACGGATGGTTGTAGAAGTATCTCCCGAAGCCCAAACCCAAAATATTTTTCGGTCACTAGGTCCTGCAAACAGAGTTCAACCCACTAAGGACTGCAAAGTGTTGAGCTGCCAGGCTCTTGCATTGACTATTTCTATGGACGAGCGTTCAGTGAAAATTTTTGAGTACCTAAACTGTCAGCCGATAAAAAAAAAAACTGAACCGGGTTTATGATCAAGAAGAATCCCCTTGGGTATCACATAACACCAAACAGTCAAACAGAAAGCGTGCAGTTGCCCAAGGAGGCTGCTCAGTGGTTTTCCGCCAGTTCCTCCGCTGCTACTTCTCGAATTTCTGAACCTTCCAAGATGAAGTCAAAGCTTGTGGTTGCATAGTCCGCTAAGGGAATGCTCAAGTCCGATCCTAAATCAGCTCTGAAAATAAAACCTCAGCAGAAAGGCAGAGGAGACAAAACTTTGTTCGCCTCTTCTGCTAGGTACCCCAATCTTTGCTCGAAACAATCCCATTCAAGATTAGGTCCCAGATAGACATTGTCTGGCTCTGCCCGTAGCTTGCTGAATAAAAGGCCGGCCAAAACAGTTAAGAAACTGCGGAAAAGGAGGCGACTCACATAGAAGGGTTCAACCTTCACCATGCCAAGACTTATCTAAGACCACAAATTTAAACGCCCTTGTGCAGGAACCATGGATGCGTTAAAAAGTAGTCCTGCTTCTTCAACGGCACTTGGAAGCTATTTTTCTATTGCACATTTAGTCGCAAGTTGGATTCAACTGTCAAATTATCGTATTCAAATCGAAAAACTCTATTTAAAACTTTCGTTTTATATGTAGACCAGCGTCAACCGTTTTTTCGTACTTGCAGCCTGCAAATGGAACTTGGTATTTATATTATGGGTATATGTGATGTTGGACTGGTTCAGGGATACCTTAGTGTAATGGATTCCTTTTCGAAAGCGCACATTTTTTGGACCATAACAAACGTCGAACCAACATCCAAAAGTATGCCAAATATCCTGAGAAAGCTTCTCATTTCAGCCGTTCCCATTCGGCATAAAATTGCAGATCCCTTCCACTCGAGCCAAAAATAAAGACTCTAGTGTGAAAAGCTGGGCCTACAGTTTATGGGGCATTTTCAGCAGCTATTTACAGTGTTGCCAGTTAAAAAATCTGAAAATCTAGTTTTTCCGAAACAAAAAATCTTTTTTTTTTTCAAGATTATGTTCAAAATATAAAAAGAGCGAAATTTAAAATACGATTTTGAAGTACTTTACTACAAATACATAAAACACCTACATATATATAAAAAAAACGTTGGTCATAAATTAATGTTAGTGCTTTTTGAAATTTTGGAACATATTTAATATAAAAATTAAATTGACCTAGAATTGGACTGCTTAGCTATATCAAGATCATAGAATTTCGGTTCATTAAAGCTCAACAAATCCTTTGTAAATATAAAAATTTCAACAACATACAAAAAAAGTTTCCCAAAAACACGTTACATCAGTGATTTTATCAAATCCGTTAAAATTCATGTTTCCTTAGAGTTGATGAAAACCTTAGGGAAACATAAATTGTGCCCACTGTTCGACTAACAATATTTGTAATAATGGAATTAATAGAAAACGGTTTTCTTCAATAGAAAAGGTTCTTTTAATGTGCTAGATTTAGAAATTTCTTGACATCAAAAATTTTGAAATTTGATGATTTCGAGGTAAAAAGTCTTGTACATATTTTGGAGCTCAAAAATCTTGAAAAAAAAGATATATCTTGTAATCTGGCATCGTTTTATCAAGCAATCTGTGCGCTCTTACTTCCACAAATCAGAGAGAACACTAACAAAATTTGAAAATTGCTCATGCCTGATTCGCTAATATCGGAAGCTTTAAAAATAAACGCAATTAACTGAAAACTATTGAAATTTTATAAATTACTGCCCACTACTCTTATTTATAGATCTCCCATTCAAAATTTTGCTTTGGTAGACGTTTTGTTTTGCAATCGCAAATGGCCAAGTAGATTGGAAAAAAAAAAATCACCAACCACCGGATTACGTTCAACATCAAATCAAACCATAAACACGCACGAGCACGACTCGTGAGAAAATAATGTCTTCAGGCGAAGTAGAAGAAAATAAAAAAAAACCCACACACAGATAAATTGCCAACAGAAGCGCCCAACTCTTGTCGCAAATTACTTAAATGAATTCCTTAGAGAGGATATAAAAATTCGGCACTGATGGCTGAACGCCGAAATAATTATCCAACAAGCACAGGACGGATGGTTAAACTTTTTATTAAAATTCTTTGCACATTTTTTTCTTTCACTTTTCACAGGACGTAAAAATTATTTCCAGGAGAGCGGAATTCTTCTTAAAGTGTGTATACTCCTAGTGAAGCCTTACCTACGCCGAGAGAACATTCTCATCGTGACTTGCTTTTCCCAATTTCGAGTGAGAGAGAGACCAATTTTTTTTTTTAGCGATACCCTATACGCTTCAACTTTCCTTGCTGTACTTAAACTTACCAAAACCTTTTTTCCGGTTCTTTCGGGAAAAAAATTCATAGTTGACGGCGATGTCCATTACGCAGTACACCGACTAGGAGTAGATACTACTAAAAACAAAAACGTACAACCAGCAGAAACTGGTGTGGGAATTTAAAACGCTCCTCCGTCTCGGCCTCCTGCAACAGCATGTCTAAGGACTTTTATTAGCATTTACGAACGTTCTTGCCTCTAATCATGGTTCGTGGCTGGCGTCGTTTTACCAAGTGCGATGTCGTCGGCGGCGACGAAAATTTCCCCATGACCATTCGACGGTTATACTGTTGTACTCTCAGTCTCAGTCGTTGTCGTCGCATGCCGCTGTCCGCTCGCTGGGCAATTATCCTTTACAATGGGAATTGCATTATGCGGGTATAAATTCGTTAACGTAGTACGTGCTACGTGATGGCGTTTCCTCTTTTTGGTGAGCGCTTTATCGTTGTTGGCTGTTATCCTTCGTTGAGTCCTTTCAACGTGGCAGTCCGTAAAACATTGCACTCCGAGATGTCGGAGGTGTAACCGAAAATAAACAAATGCAAATTAAATTTTAGACAAAATGTTCCCATTTTCTGTTTATTCTCGAGCAAATTGTTTGCACGGGTAGGTACATCCAATTGAAACAGTTTCATTAACTTTTCATTATTCAGTTGCGAGAGTGTTGCAGAGGCGACGTTAACCTAATTAAATTATTTTAAAACCAGTTAGGCAGTGCTGTTGATATCCAGAGCAAGGCAAAACTTATAATTTCTCTCTCCTTTTTATGTGAACGAGCAATTGAAGGAAGAAGGGATTAAACATGTGTACCTAGCAATACAAATACACCCAAAAAATAGAAGCTAGTGTTAAAATATATCGCTAACGTCGCGTGGGTCGGTACTGTTCAAAATTAAGGCTCCGTATCAAATATTCGGAACTGATAGTAGACAGACAATTCAACAGTTATATACATATTTCCGCCTTCGAATTTTAAATAAGTACATAGGTACAGGGTACAGTCCCTCAATATTTGATGTGCCGTATGAGGTTTCCATTTAACGTGTGCTTGGGGAGTTTGTGGTGCGCGGTCGCATTTACGCGAAGCCAGCATACAACATGAACTTTCTACTTCCATTCATGTTCAAGAGAGTACTCTGGAGAGAAGGATGTACGAGTACGTATACTACGTAAATTGCTACTGTCCCTAATTTGCTACATTTTATAATTCAAACTAAACAGTGTAATTTTAAGATATATGTACATTTTAATTATTTAATCAACATGAAAAGGAAAACATGAACTTTTTCATTTTTAAAAGAAAATCCAGGGACAGAACTTTTATTTTACTATATCACTGCAAATTGACGAAGTTTTTACTTTACATTTGCTTTCATGAGCGTCTTCAAACCAACGATTATCTCAGATTTTGCGAATCTATTGCATTTACACACAAAGTTCGATTTTAAAAAAAATTGGAAAAGTATGTGGTCCAAAGATGTCATATCTGAATGCACTCTTTCGTTGCATCTAGTCATGTACAGTAGAAGTCGGTTATAACGAAGGTGAAGGCACCGAGGAAATAAGGTCGTTATAACCGGTGGTCGCTATATAGATAGATAGATAGATAGATAGAGATAATTGATTTTATTCATTTCATACTTAAACTTAAACTAGTAACAATATTCATGAAAGAATGAAATAGAATAATATTAATCATCCTTGAACTAAAAGTTAGTGGTGAATGACACATCAAAGATTTAAAAATTCAAATGATAACTGATGTGGGGTGACAATCAATGTATTGGTTAAATACAACTAATTTTGTAAATCTCAAAGGCAAGAAAATCTTTGCACATTTAAAAAGCAAAAAAATAACGCAAGAAATATATATAAAACGTAAAAAATTAGAGATAAGATACACTAATGAAATTACAATAATTATAATTTATGTTCTGATGAAAAAGTATCTAAAAAGTGTTTCAATGCAATAATAGTTTAAAATGAACAACCAGTCTTTTACTTTTCTGATATAAGCGGAAAAACAAGATATTTCTCTGATAGAAAAGGGCAATTTATTTAAGAACTTTGTAGCTGTATAAATATAAAAACGAGTTAAAAGTGTTTTGTATAAAAATGGTGCAATGAATAAGCTCATATTTATACGTAGGCTATACTTTGGGAAATTCTGCTCGGTATATTACCACTTTGTTTAAAGAACTCTCTTAAGACTTTAAAAACATATAAATGTCTGATTGGTAGAATTTGCAACGTTTTAAATAAAGGCCAACTCTCCGCAAATCGATTTTTGTTAAGAATAATTCTAACTAGATGTTTCTGGGCTATTAATAAAGGTTTTAAGGTATTAGCATACGAACCACCCCAGCTAGTGATGCCGTATTGTATCTTCGAGTGCGCAAGACCATAGTAAATAGTGGTTAACACTTTCCGACTGCCTTCCACAAATGTTCAGGAAAAAATTTAAAAAAAACATTAACGAACGAAAGGAATTCATTTTATTTTTAAATTAAATAAATTCACATTAGTTTTTATTTTGTTTTAGAGTTTCCGAAAAAATCATCAATTTTTGATTGTTTTTTTATAGAGGCAATTTAAATACGTAGAGTTGAAATCTACTCCTAAAGAAGAAAGGCTTTTTATTGTATTCTCACCAAGCTCATTAAAAGCGACAAAAGTCCGCAACAATTGAATAGCTTTAATTGCTTCCAAGGCTGTAGGAGCTGTGAAGTTTTCTTTGAGCTCTTCATCATCTGCTTCACTGTCTTCATCTTCTTCTTGTGTAAAATGTACCTCCTGTGCAATATCATCGTCAGTTTCCATCGGGGATGTCAAAACATTGTCGTAAATCTGAACGTATTACTCCCATTCTTCGGCTGTTACTACTCCCTTTATGATTCTACGGGCTAGTTCGTTTAAAGGAATATTGTCCACTTCAATAAAATCAGATACACCTGCGGGTTTTTTTTTTTCATTTACTCGTTATAACCGACGACAATGATTGATATTTTTCCGAAAATTGGTCGTTATATCTGACGGTAGAATAGCTTAAAATATAATGAAATATGAAACTAACCAAATGAAAGGAAAGTGGACGTATGTATGAATTGTAACTTTTTTACTTTTGGATATTGGCCACCATGATCGGCAATGTTTTCCGGTCTGGTCGACATTGTTTCAATAAAGAAAAAGAATACGTGAACACCAGCCATTTTTATGACTTCCCCGAGATTACCACTGATTGGCGACGAGGCCAAAAAATAATTAAGCTCACATTAAAAGAAATATTAGTTTGTCTCAAGACGGGTCATGTAATTAAAGCGATTAAAAGTACCAACGTTGTGTGACTAACCTTTTTTTTAAATAAATAATAAATCTAATAAAAATGTTTATTTATTTGCCAGCCGCGGCAACCGTGGTGAAATGTGAAAGAGTTCGGGAATACCACATTTTTACATTACTGAATGCCATTGGTTAGTTATTATAAATTGTTAAAAGGCGAATAATTTGATTTGTTTGGTTAGTAAAACTATCTAAAGTATATTTTTTATATACTAGCAACATATTAGGACAAACATGGTTGCGTATTTTCCGCTTTTGGATATCATTAACTTCGATTTCGAGTGTAAATTTTTCTTAAATAATGAAGAAAATTTGTTCAAAATGTTTTTATTTTCCCTCAACCAATATACATTGTTAATTTTTGTTTAATACTTTAACCAAATGAACACTTATTCCTAAAAAAAAGTATTACCCACAAGTAAGGAACAATTTCAAATTAAACGGATAAAATTCTATGAACGCTGCCAGCAGGAATTGGCATATGCAAAAGGTGCGAGTGTGTTGGTGAGACGGAATTCTTGAAGTTACGTGACATTTGTCAATATGAATTTCTATGCAACAATACTAGCGCACCAAAGCGTGCCCACTCCGTAAAATTATAGCTTGTAGGCAAGTAACGGGAAATCGGCCGAAGTTGGTGGTCTCACGCAGCGTTGCCAGACTTTTGGCATGTGGACTCCCTTTTTTTCATCCAAAATTATATTTGTTCCCTTTTTTAATGCCTGTTTTTCCCGTTTTTATTCCCTTTTTTTGTTCTCAAAAAGAAAAAAAAAAAATTTTTTTAAACATAAAAAAAAAATTGTAATCATCAAAACAAAAATATCTTAGAACGCTATACATATCATTTCAAGTTATATTAGACTAGCCTCAATAAATTTGTATCAAAAATAAGTAGCTATCTAGTTTCTAATCCAAGGCTAGTAAAATAAAACAACAAAAACGAGACTCTATTCTTTTCCATCCCCAAATGACAAATCTGTCAAATTTTAACTTGATTGGAAATATTTTTTATAAGCAGGGTGAGAGGCAGATGTTTCCACTCAGTGTAAAAATATTCAATAAGTGTTTTTTGGTATTGAAACGTGAAAGTTTTTGGGGTGACAATTTTTCCCGTTTTCTGGGTTAGTTTTCCCATTTCCCTTTTGGGGCAATAAATCCCGAAAAACGGGAAAAATCCCTCAATCTGGCATCCCTGGGTCTCAGTATTGTCATTTTTCGAAGCCACTCCAAAAGATAAAAACAAATTTTTCTATAGCTTTGAACTTTGTTTTCACTTATCCGGACTCCGCTTAAGTGAAAACCCAGTTTGGAAAGAAAGTTTGTGACATTTTGCTGCTTTTCTTAAGCGGATTTTACTGTAGAACTATCACGATATTTCCGTTTCCGCGTTTAATTTTCCTAAGAAGAACACTGGTTATCCGAGGCTTAGTGCCGATTTTTTGCGACCAGTGACGTAATGTAACTTCTTTAAGAATATGTTTATTAAATAAGCGTACAGCTCTTCCCAATTCTCGAAACGTAGGAAATTATTTAGCAGTGGATAGTTCGTTTCAAGCAACTCACATTGCGGTTAGGTTATTCTTATTTTTACGTTCTAATCTAAAGTGACCATACGTCCCGCTTTTAGCGGGACAGTCCCGTTTTTGAGGTCTCTGTCCCGCGGCCATAACTGTCCCGCTAAATGTCCCGCTTTTCCTACGTTTGTTCAAATGTGTGTCTGTAGGTCTCTACAATTCTCAAAATGAAGCAATTATCTAAATATGTACTATTTTACATCGCTGTGCATACAAATTGGCGCATATAAAACAAACGTAAGAGCTGTTAAAGAAAGAAAATGAGCCCATGTATATTCTCTGTTAATGAATTGTCAGTTTTGCTTATAGTGTCTAATGCTAATCTGTCATTTTTAAATCGGAAACAATCTCTGTATTGTTATGAAGTCTGATTTTTTATTTTTATTTTTTAAATAAATGTGTTATTTGTCGCTTGTTTTGCGTACTTTTTTTATGTTTTACTAAAAAAAATCATAATTTCTACTCCCTGCGAAGTTTTAAAAATGTGTCCCGCTTTTACTTAAAATAAATCTGGTCACTTTATTCTAATCCAAACTTCCGAGAGAAGATATAACTGTGTTGACAGAGCCCCTTCCATTCGTTACAAAAATAAAAGCCAACTATTTATTTATTTATTTTCTTTTAACCTACCTATAAAAAATTCAAAGTGAAGGTTAAAAACAAATTTGCGGCCTTCTGTCAAAAATGGCCTCTCTCACATGGCCTTCGGCACATGACAAAATGTAGTTAAAAGTTTATGCCGCAATGAAAGTGACGAAAACTGAAAGTTCTCGTCCCTTAAAGACTGAAACTTTAAAGGCCCACTTCATAGAAAATACCGAAATTTGACGTAACCGGAAAGAGTTCCTAAAATAAATATACCCTCCCTGTGTGAACAACTTCTTCTATAAGAACATGTGTTCCTTCATGCGAATTCGTGTTTATTTATTAACCAGCGCTCAGGAGATTATATAACTAATGTACTTATTGTTCGCATTAAGCAGCTCTCTACTTACTTGACAACCAACGGAAGCCTGCGAGGGATTGTTGGAATTCACAAATGAAGGGTTCCACCGCAAACAAGTTCGTGCCATGTCCCCCACATCCGTAAACCATTTCAAGTGGGCGCAGAAAGCAAGTAAGAGCCTTAAATAATGAATTTCTCAAGCTCATTACGTTTTCATTTTATTGCAAAAATTAAAACTTCAAGCAAACAGACGAACGACAGGCAACTCGTATTTTTGTAGCCGTTTGATTCGGCAACCTAACTGCTCTGATTTATGGGTCGCAAATAAACACTTTCTATAATTGAAAAACGCAGAATAAAATAAAGTAACGATGATGAGTTCCGGCACTGGGTCGGTACTAGCAGGAGCAAGGAGCATCCCGCAGGCAGTTCAGCAATCCATATCAATAGCTGACTTGAATGGGGAACCGAAGAGGACACGGCGCAGTTATGATTTGTTGGTTTTGGGCATCGTCAAGAAAACAACGTCTCATTTGCGAATGCCATCCTTCGTGCAATCAAATATCATTGGGCTACATCATTTTGGGGGTGTAAGTCTTGCGTTAATTACATTCATTTGTCAGGGATAATTCGTATTAATTTGCCGACGAGATTTACTCGGGAAACAAAGTTCTAAATAATTAATTAATGAAGCACATCTGAGGAAAGTAGAAGGAAGGCCAATGAGCGTTTCGATCGATCCTAAGACAGTCAAATTAAGGCAGCCGTATACATTTGACTACACCTGGTCCCAGGCAGGATTTTTTGTTATTTTTCTTATTTTGTCATCTTGGACTTTGACATTTTTTTCTTTTTCAATTCAAATAGAAATAAAAAAGATTTGCAGGGTCTTTATGGAGATTTTGCCTTTTCAAATCGGAATACATGAATATTTTATTTGAATTAGATTTGTGGTATCTTCATTTGATTGCTTCTCGGCGAGTGCGGCTGAGGGATGTTTCCTTTTGTTGTAAAAGGCGAATTTATCTCACAGATTACGAACTTCACACAATGGAAATTGTTTGCCAAATTGCGGCCAGTCTATTCAGTTACGTTGATATATTACTTCTGTGGCAAACGTTGTGCAATTATATTAGAGACTGCACTAAGCCCGGGTATTAGATCCGACTCCGTCGGAGTAGGAGGTGTCTTGAATATATTTTCGACTGTTCGTTAGGGTCCATATATAATAACGTGTGTCCACGGGGAATGGCCCTAATCAGGTCGTTTCTGCTTGTGATTTTTGTTACCGGTGAATGTAGGGATGCCTGATGAATCCCATCAATCACACAGCCTAGGGATTCGATGTACGTTGGGTTCCGTAAAAGTTAAAATCAGTTTTCAATATTTAAATTTGGTCTTACGTACCTTTGTAGCTGTTTTGGGGACGCCCGCAAGGACATGCGCTGGAAACCTAAACTCAAAGGAGCATAGAAGCACATGTGAAGTGAAATGGCACCAGGAAGGCTAAAAACTAAGGCTGGGGGCTGGAAACATCTTAATCGCCGAAGCGAGTAATTAAAAATGTCCACTGTTCAGCTCAATGCGTAAAAATGGGATTAGGGGCATATACTGATGAGGGCTGCAGGAAATAAACCCCCAGTGAAAAAAAAGGCTCTACGAATTAACTGCAAATGAATTAACTCCAAATGAAATATTTCCTAACGAAGGAACTTCTAATAATAAATGCAATAACTCCAAACTTTTTTAATGAAACAAGTCCTAAAGCAAATTGAAATAAGTCCCAATCCAAAGTGGAAGTAAGTCCAAACATTTAGGAGTTAATTCATTATGAATTAATTTCTAATAAGAAAAGATGAAAAAAGTCCCAAAGTGGTGGGAACGCAACATTTGTATTTATTTAATGAAACGTGTTTACATAGTTATCTACTAACTAATTATACACTTGGATGTTGTCAACTACTATTGATCTGCAGATAGGACATCTGGTAAATTGATCTTTATCAGACGGGAGCTTGTTGAAACTTCGGCACACAGTTTTAAATGCTTGCAGGGCAACAAAAGAATATTGGGTCGTGTAACACAACAAACTATGCACACGTATTCATCGTCGTCATCGCGAGCTTTGCAATTGGAGCTTGTGCTCGGTATATCGTGAAATACCTGTATGAATGTAAACCGAGATATAAAAAATGTGCGTCCGCGGAAATAACTCCAAACATAGATGAAATAACTCCCAAAGCCGTGCTGATGAAATAAGTCCTAATGTCCACTTATTTCATCTGCATGGCTTTGGGAGTTATTTCTTTATGAAATAATTCCTAACACTAAAAAGTGTTATAAATCTAAAACTTGATGAAAATAGTCCCTACACTTTGGAGTTCTTTCACCTGCAATAACTCCTAAATTTATATGGAAATTATTGGGACTTATTTCATTTATTTTTTTGGAGTTAATTCCTTTGCAGTTAATTCGTAGAGCCGAAAAAAAACCCAACATTTTTCATGTAGTGGGAATATTTTTCTTATGAAATCAACCCCCAAAGTCGGGGATTTAATTCATGCGTGGTTGGGCTCCTTTCTTATACTTAAACTAGCTGGTACCCGCGACTTCGTCTGCGCAGAATTAGGACTTGGAGTTACTCAATTTAAATATTTATATCAACAACAGTGCCACTTATCGGGTCCAAAACTATCCTATCCTTCAAGCCAACTAGCCAATTAGCCCTACACATTTAAATTCATTGGTAAAATACGCAGCAAATATATAGATACCTATTATGAATTTTATTATCCCTAACTTGAGAAATAATTTGTTCGTCATTTAAACTTGGATCCCCTACTTCATCTCCTTCACGTGTTGTTTTCGCGACAAAAAGTAGCCTATGTCATTCTCAGTTCTCAGAGGTCCCATCTACTCCGATACTAAAATTCGTAAAAATTGGTTTTGCGGTCGTTAAAAGGTAAAAATCGTACTTTCGCATTTATAATATTAGGATGATATCAAGGCTACCTTGAATTTTCTGTGCAAAAATGGCAACTAACAAAATCCATGTTTTGAAATAACATAACAGATATAGAATTTTGAAAATTCTCTATTAGATTTCATATGACTGTAGGGTCGGTTGGGGTAAATGTAAACGGCCGTTATTTTCACATTTTAAATATAGTTCTCGGAACCCAGGCATAAAAAAAAATCTGAATTTGCAGTGTCGCGATACCGGTGCATGCAGTACCCTTCAGTTGTTTTTCGGCTTTCGTTTGCAATTTTAGTGCTGAGAAAAACCTTTAACTGAAAAGTGAAATTCATGTCTGTTTACTTTTACCCCATAGGGGAGCTCCTAGCTCCAAGAGAACAGAAATTTGCTGTCCCCATTTACCCCAGTATTTTTATAAACTATGGGGGAAATATAAACACGGAAGGGGTAAATGTAAACACTGCCCTATTTTTTTTTTGGGTTCTTATAACTTGATTAAGTCATCATATGTGCAACATCTTGCATCTTATAATATAATATACGTTTTCAAAAGTTAAAAAAAAATGTAATTTAATATTTTATATATTTCTGAAAAAAATGTGTCTTTGAAAAATGCAAAAATCGTCCCCATTTACCCCAACCGACTATAACTCTCTTCGGCCCGTCGACGGGCTACGGCGCTACGGGCATGATGAATGAAAGAAAAGTATTTCCCTGAATCATAGTTGTAAACAACTGCTAAGTTGAAATTTAATGTAGTACAATTCAACTTTTTCACTTGTTAATATTTAAAAAGAGTAAAAATGCAGAAATAAGCACCCTGAAAATCTCTTGTTTTTGACACTGCATTTGTTAAGATTGGTTGAGCGTGTAAACCGCAAGAGGTAATTATACTACTCAGTAACTACAGAAAGAATATAGTGGATGTTAACAGCACCACTCTTCCCATCACCGCACATCATCAGCCATCTGCGCATTTCCTCAGAAAAACATTGTCGCTGTTGATTACATCCACATTTACCTCGCATACTGCTCTTTCGTTTCACTTAATCGGAGAAAACTTCACGCAGTTTTTGTTGAAATGTATGTGATTGTGCGATGTGCGCCAACCAACCACCCCAAAGCAGAACAACGATCAAGAACATCGGTGGCTGATAATTTTCGATTTGAGAAAATAAATGTAGTTTTTTCATGTTAGATTTTGGGTTGTAGCTCAGCTTCTAGATGACACAGAAAGCTGATTGATGGCTTAAAATAATCATGGAAGTGTTGGCTCTGTTAAGTATTTTGTTTTGCTTGCATTGATTAAGAATGGTTTGAGTAATGGCGATTAAAAGGCAGTAAAGTCAGAAAAGAAAACACATTTTGATCAAAAACGCTCCCAAAAAAAGGCATGGCAATGAAAGGAATAGCCTATGTCCTTCTCGGGTTCTTAAGGGACATTTCAAAAAAAGTTTCATCAAAATCTGTGCAGTAGCTTTCACGCCAACCGTAAACACATGAAAACTGCTACAGTTTTATTATTGTATATAGATAGATATAGAAGATATAGATAGATATAGAAGATAGATAGATATGCGTTTTTGGACGGCGGTTCATCGCTATCTATGGTGGAGAAGGATATTTTTGATAAGCAGGGGCTCACTGGCGTTTCCCTCAGTTTGATTCTTCAATGGACCAAAGGAGTTTCCAGACACAAAGAACAGTATATTATTCTCTCAAATAAACCACTGGCTGTATTAAAATAACTAATGCTCCGGATGCTGTGTCCTATTTTGTACAAAAGTGGCCAACTCATCTGCCATATATTATCGCTTTAACTTAATAGCATCTCCACAACCAGCCACCCTATCTATCAATTGTGAATTGTCTATCTGAATAAATGACATCCCTTGGAAGACACATTACGCCCAATTAGCCATAAATGCCACAAAGCCAATTTTAATTACTCTGAGGATATCCGCACAAAAATCTCCCATTCAGGACGCACACATTAAATATCCTCTAATGTGGCAGACTGTATACGTGCTTCATCTATCTAATAAGACCCATATATCCGCAAAAGTCCATCAAAAGGAGGAGATATCGTTTGGGATTCGCTATAACGGACGATTATACAATATCGAACTAATAACACATCCAACTTAGTTGCCATTTGACCTACAGGACAAAGGCAGGATTTTCTCTAAGCCTACATTGTTCTTGAAACTTTATTATCTCGCACGAGTTCGAGTATAAAAATAGGCACTTACGACGCGCTAAGACTTAATCAAGTGAAGGCTCATGTCTTGAGAACAACCCACCATCTGCAAACACGAAATCGCTGTGAATGCACGCACAGTTCGCTCAACGCTCTCATCATTCACATTTATATGCTGCCTTCCGACACCGCCCGTATTTTGACTATAGAAGCCCACAAGATAAACACGAGACTGATTTGTTTTTCTCTTCAATATTCATGCGATGTAGTGGGTGTAAGCAACCAGGGTAATCAGCCACAGTTGAGTTTGCCGTGAGCAACGCAAGGTATAAAATATTTACATCCATAGCAGGTGTAAGTTTGTGCTCTCAATCGGGCAGAAACCAACCCAAACCTTGCCACCCTCACACACAGTATGCTTCCTTCGTCCCCGGAGGCATAACGATATATTTATCGAGTTGATGCAATTGATTTGTGCCGTAGGCTATGGCCGCAGATGTGTTACAGTTTAAAACCAACCTACGTAACAGGGCCCTGCCTGCCGTCGTCCCGATACACAGTCGACAGATAGTAGGACTGTTCCTTCGCTAACCACGAAAGTTTTGTTATTAATATAAATTCCAGCGAATGTTTTCAGAATAAAGGGTGGCCGAGAGGAAAAGACGGGCCAAACACCAAGTATTTTATTCTTTTGGGGAAGTTACATCTGTAACCGCGGGCCAAACATTTGGCATTGTTTGTGGATTTCTGGTGTGCGAGCATAAAAATTCCTTCTATCCGATTAAGGGACTTAGAAGTTGTTGGAACTTTGCGTTTCCTTGGTGTAGGACAACAACTTATAATGTCGGGCTTAGCCAACCTGCGATCTATCACGGAGATAACTTAATGTCCCTGCAAATAAGCACTCGAAATTATCTCTGGTTTCTGGTTCAGTTGTGGGCGCGAATTAAAACACTTGGTTCTTACTTTTAAAATTAAACAATATTTATTTGGAACTATGTCCTTTATTATTGAAATACTTTTTACTAATTCTAAAAGGAGCTTAAGGCTACTATGTAGTTACAATAAGACTATCGATAAATTCATCATACAGTCGTATTTATATACTTTTCTTATCTATCTACAAGGAGACCCAAGCGTACAATCGTCTTGCTTGATAATGAAGAAGAGATAATATTCCAACATTGTATACAAACGATATTATCTCTTTTACATATGTTATCATTGTAGCGTTGTGTGCAAGACTGTACTAGAGACTAAAGATATCATTGAATACAAATAATGTTATCTTTTTTCTCAATATGTTTTGCTATGGATACTTAACTCCCCCCCTTGTTAAACGAAATCGTCCCGATTTTTCGACGCTATTTTTAACATCTCTCTTTCATAAGTTTTGTTATATGCGTCAATCTTTTTTTGTTTTTGACGATCTGTTATACATTGTATAGTTTTTATCATTACGTACGTAAATGCTAAAATAACAATCAGTGTTACAATTGTGTATATAGTTGATAATATCGGTTTTTCTTCAAAAGGAATAATTAGTTTTTTTAAAGTATCTATGTTATCGAATTTGTATATTGTATCTTCTTTAATTATTTGGTCGATGTAAGACTCTGAATTATGATTTCTTAATATAACTTCTTTAATTTGCTTATGCATGTTTTTGTATATTTTATCATCTAGATTTATAGTATTTTCATAAGTAACTAAGTTTATACCATTAATTGTTTGATTATTTAGCTTATGCTTACCGCTTAATAACATAACACCGGATTCAATTTCTAAGTCGTAATCGTATTCTTGTTTAATGTTGCATTTTGAAGTTATATTCTTTAAAAGTGGAATAAGACAATTTTCTTCTTCAAAGTTAATTTCACAAATGTTTTTACTTAGATGATTTTGACAATTTCTTGTTCTTAAATAAGTTTGGTTACATAAGGCAATTGTTTTATCTGTAATGATTTTTCCATGTTTTGAATTTAAGGGTGTTACTTTATACAATTTACATGATTTAATTAGAACTGGATATTTATATATTGTGATGAAGAATTCATCAGTTCTAGCTAATAATATTTTAGAGTACTCAAGTATATTTATTATGGGTACTTGAATTATTTCATGTTGAATAATATTTTTAATGTCATCTAAGTCTAGGCTTTCTGATAAATATTCATTATTTTTTGCTGCATTAATTGTTCTGGTCAATAATAATAATTGTTCGTACACTTGTTCTATTACTAAATGTTCTTTAAGGCTCTGACCTTCGAATTGTTGCAAAATTTGTTCGAATCTAGAATTTATAGTTTTTTGTTTATTATTGTTTTCTATGAGATTTCTTGTATATTGTTACGTAACCCTCGGTGTGCTCTTTCGTGAGTTACCCTTACAAGTTTTAGTTGTTCCTCCAAATTTGTCACGTCTTGAAGTTTTCTTGGTGTGAATATAAATCTTACTAGTGGGAATTCTTTTTTTATGTTTTCACCATATTTGTATATGTTTTCAAATTTCGTATGCAAAGCTACAATCTTTTGGGGTTGTATAACTTCTTTCATCTGCCTTAGTAAAGAGTCTTTGTCCTTAAACTTTATTATGAGTCTTATTTTGTTACCAAAATAGATTTGTGTTTCGATATTATTTGTTATATCTTCAATAAGTTCGAACTGTGCAGTGTATGCATTAAAAGGCTGATTCACAGTTTTTATTATATCATTAGAAGAACTTTCAGCTGAATGTGCTGTTTCTATGGTAGAAGTATTTATGCGTTGACGTGATAATGCGTCAGCTACAAGATTTAGGTTTCCTGGTTTATAAACTAATTTTGCTCCAAAGTCTTCAATGATTCCCTTCCAACGTTTCAGCTTTGTGTTGGGATTTTTTTCTGATACCGAATATATAAGGCTCTGGTGATCGGTATATATGGTTAAGTCTGCTATACCATATATGTAGTTTCTGAGTTTTTGTAAGGACCATATGATCGCTAATAGCTCTTTCTCGTTTGTGCTATAGTTCTCTTCTGTCTTACTCAGTGTTCTTGACAAGAAGTGTATAGGTTGCTTATTCTGACTTAGTACGGCTCCAATAGCTATGTTGGATGCATCTGTAGTAAGCTCGAATGGTTTACTATAATCCGGTTGAAAAAGTTCGACTTGTTCTTTCAAATAATTTTTTAAAATTCTAATCGCTTCTAATGCTGAATCATTCAGATTTAACTTAATATTTTTACTTTGTTTTTTGTTTACTTTACCGTTATCTCCTCGTAAATATAATGTCAGGGGCTTGGCTATGCTTGCGTATCCTTTTATAAACTTACGATAGTAACCTGTAAGACCTAAAAATCCTCTCAAATCCTTTACCGTTTGTGGGACTGGAAAATTTTCTATAGCTGCTATTTTCTCAGGGTTCGTAGTGATTCTACCATGTCTGATTATGTGACCTAAGTATTCTACTTCTTCTTGAAAAAACTTACTTTTCTCATCAGATATTTTTAATGTGGCTTTATTGAGTACGTCGAATACTTGACTTATGTGCTGTATATGTTCTTCCTCAGATGAAGAATATATCAATACGTCATCAATGTAAACGTGTACGAATTTACCTACAAAGTCTCTCAAAATGTCGTCCACGCATCTCTGAAATATGCTTGGTGCATTTTTGAGCCCGAAAGGCATTCGTTTAAAATGATATTTTGCGCCATTTATAGCAAAAGCTGTTTTTTCTTTATCATCTGTTTTGATTTTAATTTGGTGGAAACCTGACTCCAAATCTAACGTTGTAAAGTACTTGGCTTTACCTAAATTTTGAATTGTCATGTTGACATCCGGAATGGGGTATCTGTCTGTTACAGTGTGAGCGTTAAGTTTTTGGAAATCAACAACCATGCGCCGTTTTGGTTTTCCTTTTTCGTCCAAACCTTTTTTAGGTACTGTCCATATGGGACTGTTATAAGGACTATGGCTTTTTTCTATTATATTGTCATGTAAGAGTTTCTGTATTTCTTTGTTTACGAATTCGTTATCTGCTATGGGATATGGATATTGTTTAACATAAACCGGATTATCATTGGTCGTCCTAATGCTTGCTTCTATAGTATCTGTAAAGGGTAACGGTCCTATGCTGTTATTAATCTTCATCAGTCTATCTATGTCTGCTTTATAAATATTATTTTCCCCAATTATGTAATTAATTTTCTGAATAGATTCGACACTGCTTATGGTAGTTAGAGTCATATTACTGAAATTTATTTCCGCGTTTAGAACTTTAAGTCCTTCATATCCTAATATCATATCAAAAGACTGAATATCCTCTAATTCAAAAAATGTTATATTTTTCTTTAATATCCTAACTACTTTCTTTGTATCTACCATAGAATAACCATGCATTGTTTTTATTTTTATAGGTTTAATTTTAATTTTTTCGCTAGAATCGCATTTTCTATTAATGTAATTATGGGTTGCACCAGTATCAATAAGAATTTTATAAATTTTCTTAGAAATAGTACTAGTTAAATTTAAGCAGGGCAACCCGTCTACTAGTTTAAATGATCTATTCTTATGTTATTATTTACCATACATTCCGTTTCATCTGCTTCTGCATATGTACTGCTGACATCGTCTCTGCGTTGTTGTCGGGAGTTATTTACTCTCTGCTGCTTGAAGTTCTGCTGATAAGATCGTTGCGGTCTGTTGTGTGTGTTGAAACTCCCGCTGTGTTCACGTTTCGCTGGTGGATTATATACATCGGGTTTGTATTGATTCCAATTTTGTCGCTGTGCATGTACAATTTGTCTCGAGTTTATCTCCATCGGCTGTGGTCCGTCATTTCTCTTGGAAGGGTTTAGGCGTGGTCCTTGATTGTGTTGCTGCATATTATCGTATTGCTTCTGGGGTTGATAATTCGTTGTTTGGCTCGAATAGTTTGGTCTTCTTTCGTTTCTGTGTTCATGTGGCATATTTTTGTGGTGCTTATCTTGAGTGAGATGTAAATGCCTGTGCACATTATCATGTTCTATTCTGCGAGCAATTGCGAATGCGTGTTCTAGATCATTTATTGTAGCTGAATATAATGATCCTCTTGTAAAGTTGTCACTCATACCATCAATGAATATACGAACTGCGTCGTCGTTAGCATTTTTAATTAGTCTGTCGATTATATTCGGCGGATCACCTGACATAGTGATTTTTGATATTATTAAATTGAGATTTTTATTTATCTCGTCGTGGTATTCAGACAGTGTGCTTCTTTTTTGCGTGATGGCTTTCATCATGTCTTGTAGCACGTATAGAGGTTCTTGATTAGAGTACGTATAATCTAATCTGTTACGTATCGCCTCAAAATTAAAAATTGTGTTATAATTAGTTAACACATTCGCGGCTGCTCCCTGTATTTTACTTTTCACTATAGTCAATGCTGCTGCGTACTTACTGTGTGTTTTGAGGTTTTTAATGCTGTCCATTAATCTGGATGCTTCTTCGCGCCACGACCGATAATTTGATTGATCGCCGTTGAAAATAGGTAGGCTTTTAAATGCGTCTAACTGTATTTCACTACCATCTGTATATGTGGTTCTTATTTCCTCTAGCACAGGTATGTTTGGTACTATGCCTAATCCAGATTTTACTTCATTTAGTTTTGTTTCTAAATTAGTGTTTATTTGATTTTGGTTAGTTATTATTGCTGCTAACCTTGCATTCTCTGTGCGTGTGTGCTCTAGGGTTTGTGTTACTGTGTTGCACCTGGTTTCTAAAGCTTCTAATCTTGCCATTAATACTGCGAGTTGTTCCATTTTGAACTCGTGTCTGTTGTCGTCGAATTTGTGTGTTTTTTTTTTTTTTTTTCCACATATACACTTTCACTGAATTGCTTTGCTGCTTCGTACGAAGGAGCTATATTTGTACCTGCTATGCTAGGTAATTCTTGTAACCGGTAACGCGAGTGTTCTGTTTATACTAGATTTCACTACTTGTTCCCGAGGTCCGCTCGATTGAAGTTAAAAAGTATATTTAACCTCCTGGCAGGATCGCCAATTAAAACACTTGGTTCTTACTTTTAAAATTAAACAATATTTATTTGGAACTATGTCCTTTATTATTGAAATACTTTTTACTAATTCTAAAAGGAGCTTAAGGCTACTATGTAGTTACAATAAGACTATCGATAAATTCATCATACAGTCGTATTTATATACTTTTCTTATCTATCTACAAGGAGACCCAAGCGTACAATCGTCTTGCTTGATAATGAAGAAGAGATAATATTCCAACATTGTATACAAACGATATTATCTCTTTTACATATGTTATCATTGTAGCGTTGTGTGCAAGACTGTACTAGAGACTAAAGATATCATTGAATACAAATAATGTTATCTTTTTTCTCAATATGTTTTGCTATGGATACTTAACTCGCGCACAAATCTGACTACGAGTATATGCGACAACTTAATCATCGCTTCGATTTGTCACTGTGCGGACTTTTGGAGAGGTTGCGTCGCTTTGCCGTCGTCATTGAACAGGAGACTTTTGGTTTCGAAAGGGATGTCAGATTTAATGGCATCGTTAAATTGCTATACCTATTCAGGGGACAATAAATGCCAAACGCATAAATCAACGGCAAGAGCAACGGAAATTATGTAATCAGGCAAGCTGTCGCCATCCGCCCACAAATGGAAAATAATTCATCGATCCCTCTATTCCACTATCCGTCATCAGCATTGCGCTGCGGAGAATAAATAGACGTCGACCTGTTGATGTGAAGGTCATGTAACAAGAGTTTGATTTATGTTGGACAATATTTACGTTGCATTGGAAAGTAATCCTTGAGATGAATAGGTATACATCATGTGCAAACAAGAAACCAATAGTGTGCACAGTTAATAGAGGCAACTGTCAAACAAAGGTTGCAAGAGAAGTCCCTTAGTGCCGGGCATCGCTGGAGAATGAAGCCATTTTTATTTGTTCTTGGACTGTGTCTCGTGTTTGTCGACACCGAGCCATTGTGTGGATTTCTTCTCGAAGCATATTGACGTTTGCGTTCAAAAGGAATGTGCTGCGTGTACAATTTATGTTTGCTCGAATGTCAGGTTCAGATATGAGGGGGAATCTATCAAGTGAAAGACCAAATCCGGGATAATACTTATTTAACCGATTTTGCAACAGGTCCGTGAGGGACCCTACCCCTAGCTTCTCACCAGTTATGCAAGATTAAGGGGAAAAGAGCCAATTGTGGCGCTTTTATAATGAAAAAAACCAAAACGAAGAGCAAGTGGTAAATCTCTGCTAAACTTAAATTGCTTAAAAGCAAAATTAAAACGCATTCTCATTACGAGCAAATTTCAAAATTATTACTCAGAATGAAATGTTCATATTAAATACGCAAGAAATCAGCCCATCGACAGTCTACGTAAGAATTTTTCAAAAATCCATTTTACCATAATACAGAGTAAAACTGAGTTTTCCATTAAGTTAGAAATGACCATATTACCTTAGAAATGTATTTTTGTTACAATCGTATGGACCGTTTTCGAGATATATGTCCAAATTTCAAAAGTACCGGCACTCGATTTTTTTTTTTAGCGGAAAACTGAGTATGCAGTTATTTTTACCTCACCTACTTAAGCTTAAATATCAATTTTTGTTGAAATCGTTAGAGCCGTTTTCGAACCAATCAAACTGGTATGAAAATTTTGTATGGGAAGTACCATTAATATTGAGGTTACCATGCAAAAAAAAAAACCGCCCCGAACTGTAAGCCCCCAAACTTTAAATCCGAAGTTTGAACGAAATCCGTTCAGCCGCTTAGGCTGTACGCCTCGGGACATACAGACAGACAGACAGACGGACAGAATTTTGCGACGTACTTTTTGGAGTTCGCCTATTATCGTAATGTCAGAATGGATTAACATCTCGAATATCTTTCTCTTACTACGTAATGGAGAAAGTTAAAAAAGTCTGGGAACACTGCTGAACACACAGAATTTCTGTGAAAGGAACAGATACATTGGGTAGGATTAATTATGTAATCGGATTAATATATGTCTAACTTATCCAAAAAATAATTATAAAGGACTCTAGACCAATATTTTGTCTATTTTCTTTTTTTATTTTAACGAAATATTTACGTCCTAAATTTTTGTATATATTTTTTTTAAATTGCCTACTTTTTTTCGAATGCCTGTAATAAGTGGTCCCAGACTGTGTTTTATCAGCAAAGCCTATCATTTTCCCTAAGTGAAATTTGCCTTTATTTTTATATGAAATTTAAATTTAAACTGATTTTATTTTCTACTAGACAAAATGTCAAATCGAGTGAATGCATTCAGATACACAAAAATTCTTACGTAGACGTTCGATGGGCTGTTTTCTTGCATATTAAGTGTGAAGATTTCCTTCTGAGTAAACTTTGAAATTTATTTGTAATGGAAATGCGTTTAAATTTTACTTTTAAGCAATTTAAGTTTCAAAGAGATTTTTGATTTGTTCCCCTCGTTTTCCCCTTTTTCAACCTTTTCATTGAACAACCGCCAAAATTGGCGCTTTTCCCCTCAATCTGGGACCACTGCCTATAAGGCTTTTACTCCGCCCCAGACATCTGCATCGATACGGGTTAGTTGTTTGTTCTGGTATAGACAGCAAAATTATAACCATTACCTACACTTGCATACATTTTTATTTACATTGCGCCGTACTAATAACCAATTTTAGTGCCAACTCTTAATTTACGGAAGCTCACAATTGCTAAATTTGTATGGAAAATATAGCTGTGTATAACTGTGAACTACTCAAATTTAGAGTCGAACCTAAGAAGGTTTATTGGTAGGGCCCATTGCAAATTAGCTTAAACTTACTCAATAAGCAAATTATACAAAATTTAAAGGCAAGATATACCACGGCCTTTCTCAGGAGAATGTACGAATTCTTAGCCACGTTCCAGAGTCGAGTTCAAATAGATTTCGAACATACTTTTCCTTGATTAAATTAAACCACTCTGACCCTTCAAAGTAAACCTTTTGCCGGAGAAGTTAAGTCCACAATATACCAACCCAACCTTTTCGTATATGCACATAGCTTGTTACGTGACATCATTTGCTACGGAGTATCCTTTTGGTGATAGGTCAATACCATGCGCACACTTGCACTGCACTCTGGCAAATACGTACACGTATAGAAATGTCACATACGAATGTAGCTGGCGAATGCATTGTCCTAAACGTGTTCACTTGACTAACGAATGTGCAATACGTTTGTATGTTTGCTTGTATTTTGAATTGGAAAACTGTATAAAAATATTTGCATTGTTTCACTTTGGATGAGGATTAAAAGGACGTCGTACCATATGTTGCCGCACACGAACCTCATGCAATCGTATCAAAGTGGCATTTCTTCTGTTTCGCTGCATATGTCACTAGCATTGCTATTCGAATGGCATGTCTATTGACCTGTAAGTGATTGTGTCGCTCCCTACTCCTAAGTGAAATGTTGTTGAATGGATGGCTTGGGAAAGCTCCCTCAGACATTTCACAAAAAACAAAAAAATGTTGTTTCCCTCTGAATGAGGACATTTTCTCTACTGACAACACCTGCCAGACTTTTGTCGGTACAGATATTGGAACTAGGTTAACTGAAATTGAATCTAATATAATTTAGAGCTACTTCGGACATATATTTTCAGTCCCGGAGCCTTTTTATCTCGTACCCTGTTACAGGCTTGAAATAATTCGTAGCGTGTTATGCTGGGAATAGATGCGCTCTCTCGGGTATGTTTTTACTACCCAGTTTCCTACTTTGTTGGCGGAAAATAGTGCCTGGCTCATCGACGGTTTCATATAGGATACGATTTTCTAAGCTTTGCCCATCGTTATTGGGCTCTTTGTGAAGATTTGTTAAACCAATATGATGTACTTTAGAGCCTTTTTTAAGCGAGATCTAGCTTCTGGATGGGCGAGTTGCAATTCATGTTCATTGGCGTATAAAGTCCGGGATCGCTGACAAATTATCCGGTGACAGACAGATCTGAGTTCCGTGGTCTCAGGGTCCCCTAAACTATGTATATACGAGTTCGGTGCTGTCATGTTCCCAATTACAACTGCCAAGGGCCCAAGTGTTAAAATCACCTGCGATTATGACAGAACTCGTTCCAAATTGTAAAACCCATTACACGATTACTAAAGGGTGATTTTTTAAGAGGTTTAGAACTTTTTTTAAAAAAAAAACACAAAAAATTCGAAAAAATGAATGAAATATTTATTTGAATCGATAGTTTGAACCTTGCAATTTAATGTTTAAAGATAATTTCATGCAAATGTTGACCGAGGCTGCGTCTCAGGTAGCCCATCCGCTGAGTCCAATTTTGGCATACTCTTTCACACATATCGGCCGGTATCTCACGAATGAATGCATGGATGTTGGCTTCCAGTGCGTCAATCGAAGCGGGCTTGTCCCTATACACATTAGCCTTGGCATACCCCCACAAAAAATAATCTAATGGTGTCAAATCGCACGATCTAGGCGGCCAATTGACCGGCCCGAAGCGTGAAATTAACTGTTCACCAAACTCGCCTCGCAATTGCGCCATTGTTTCGCGTGCTGTGTGGCATGTGGCACCGTCTTGTTGAAACCACATATCATGCAAGTCAAGAACTTCCATTTCGGGCAAAAAAAAGTTTGTTATCATCGCTCGGTAGCGTTCACCATTGACAGTAACGCTGCGATTCGCATCATCTTTGAAGAAATATGGCCCAATAATGCCGCCGGCCCATAAACCGCACCAAACAGTGGCTTTTTCGGGATGCATTGGTAGCTGTTGCAATGCTTCTGGCTGATCTTCACTCCAAATGCGCAAATTTTGCTTATTTACGTACCCATTCAACCAAAAATGAGCCTCATCGCTGAACACAATTTTTCGATAAAAAAGCGGATCCTCGGCCAGCTTTCCAAGAGCCCATTCACCAAAAATTCGGCGTTGTGGTAGGTCGGCTGGCTTTAGTTCTTGCACCAGCTGTATCTTAAAAGGCTTTACGCCCAAATCCTTCCGCAAAATTTTCCACGTAGTGCTGTAACAAAGGCCTAACTGCTGGGAACGGCGCCGAATCGACATTTCGCGGTCTTCTGTCACACTAGCTGATACGGCCGCAATATTTTCTTCACTACGCACAGTACGTAAACGTGTTGGTGGTTTAATGTCCAACAAAGTAAATTTGGTGCGAAATTTGGTCACAATCTTCCGAATAGACTGCTCAGAAGGTCGAGAATGCCGATCATAAAATGGAAGCAGCGCGCGATGAACATTTCGAACCGAGCACGAATTTTGATAGTAAAATTCAATAATTTGCAAGTGTTGTTCATTTGTAAGACGATCCATGGTTAAATTGCAAACCAAACTGAAGCTGTTTGACAGTGACACAAGGTACTAAACACACGTCAGCTGTCAAAACCAGTGTTGCCAAAACCAAACCAGCTAAAAAATCACCCTTTACAATTTTTATATATGGGCAGTGTTAGTAACTCGTGGGAAATTTACCTTTTCGTGGGAATTTCAATGGTAAGAAACCGTCTCGTTGGAAAAAGGGAAAAAATAAGATTTCGGTAAGTTTTGTGGGAAATTTGGTCAACTTCCAAAAAAAATAGATGTCCATCAAACTTACCTAATATCGTATTTCTACTACCTTATTCTGTGTTCACAAGCAAGCCTTTCTAAATTACTTGTTATGAAATAAATCAACTACAAATTACAAAACACGTAGGAGGCTAAGAGTATCACATTTTTGGTTTCTCTTTCATACACATTTTGAACTTCTCCATCTAACTTCAACCGGTATTTTCATTGCTTATGTTTTCAACTGAGTTGCTGCTTTTATTCATTATCGAAAAGTTTCTTATTATAGAGATTATTTGCGCTATACACAAACAATATGATATTATTAGGAATTATAGTTGTTGTTTTTTTTTTCATGAATTGTACCAATGTGATTTTTTATGTGTGTACCTATATCTAGTAATGAAATGACTGTTGTACTCATTCATCCAATTAAATTCCTTAATATAGAATATTTTTTTGGCCTCTTTTTTTTGTGGGAATTTTGACTAGGTCCAAAAGGGAAAAATGGGGAAAAAATTAGATTCCCGTGGGAAAAACCATCTCAATGACATAGCAACACTGTAATATGGGGTATTTTTATTTAATTTGGTCCTTTACAATTCATTTGGACTAGTCTTTTAATACAACATCAACCAAGTGACAGCCTCGCTTGACGAAAGCAAAGCGTACCCTTTTTACTGCGTTTTCCGACACTTTTTCGAGCATCTCGGGCGGTATAGCGATGACAAATGTTTGCCTTAAACTCGTACGCTTTGCTTTTTAAATAACTCCACAAAAACAAGTACGAAGGTTCAAATCTGGAGATCTGGGTGTCATTTCTGACAGCACACGTCCAGGGAATTTTCGTTGCAGAAACTGCATTGTTTGATTTGCTGTATTTATTTGCATTTTCATACATTGCATCCATGGATATCGATTCCCAGTCCATAGAATCCGTTGCTTCCGTCGCGTCCGTCGGATCCGTCAATATTGACATATTCGACGGGACGAGCGGTCCCATTTACACATAAAATCCGTTGCATACGCAGTGATGCCAGATAACAAGATATATCTTCTTTTTTTCAAGATTTTTGAGCTCCAAAATAGGTGCAAGACTTTTTACCTCAAATTCATCAAATTTCATGATTTTTTATATAAAGAATTTTCGATTTTTTTTTACATTAAAACATTGAAGAAAACCGTTTTCCATTAACTCCATTATTATGTGTAATGTGAGTCGAACAAAGCCCATTGAAAATTTTTGTTTACATCAACTCTGAAGAAACATGAATGTCAACGATGGAAACTTTTTTAGAGATTTTAATTTCAATATTTTGTCGCTTCCACATTCCTTCTCTGCAACTGTTGAAAGAATATTTTCTTCTGTAAATTTAAATAAAACAAAAATTCGTAATCGTTTGAGTACTGAAACAGCTGAAAGTTTAATCTTCACAAAGGATCTGTTGCTCTTTAATGAAGCGAATTGCTATGATTCTAATATGATATGAGCAATGAAATTCTAAGACATTTTAATTTAAATATGTTCCACAAAAAAAAAAAAAACAATAATATTAAATTTTGTAATCGATAGTTATGTGATTTACTTATTTATTATGTACAGGGTCCGCCAAATAACTTCTTTTTTTTTTTGAAAATGCTATAAAAAAAAACTATTGAATATTTTCTCAAATTTATTTTTTTATTTGAAAGTACAATCCTTCCGGTTAATAATGGAAAATAATTTCATTCAAATGGCTGCCTCGGCTGGCCAAGCAGTAGCCTACACGATCGGTCCAATTTTTAAGCACATTATCGATTGTGTGCAGCTGTATTTCACCAATGGCTTCACGAATATTGTCCTTTAAAGCGTCAATTGTCTCTGGCTTACGATTTTAAATGCCAAAGCGCGCGAGCAAAATTTTTTTAAATCTAAATGCTGCTTTGAAGCGAATGCGCGTTGAGAGAGTAGAGCATGACAGATTAAAAGTTCGGTTTGGTTATAACTAATGTACACAAATAGAGAGCAGAATTCAAATTTCAAGTCTACTCTCTTTTTGTTTGTAGCTGTAGTTTTTGTGCAAGAATTAAAAAAGGATTCTCCAAAATCGATAAAAAAAAATCATTCATAAGAATAATGTAAAGAACAACCTTAACAAAGATACAAAACTAATGATTAATATTTTTATTTATCCAAGAAAATCTAAACAAATAAGTATTAGCTCCACAAAAAAAATTAATTAATTTGCATTAAAAAAACATCATATTGCTTTTTAAAATTTGTGTATGATAAACATTAGTAATTCTGTGCCACTCCAACTCAGAACGGCACACCCCATGCCATCAAATCAAACAATTCAAATTTCTAGTAGAGAGTAGGTCTACTCAGGCGTATTTACTAACAAAATTAGTTGATTCATCTACCTAGCGATGAAAGTGATTCGGAATTAGAATTCATGAATCCGAGTATATGGAAGAGTTTGTACTGATTGAACTATTTACAAGCATTCGAGTTTCGAGAAGAGGAAAAAGCGGCACAGCATTCAAATTTACGTGGAGGAGATTTTCCTTTCCTACTCCTTACAGCGAGGAAGAATTTCGTCGCCACCAAAAGAATCTAAGGAGAACATTGAATTTTATTTTTCCGCCTGTTGATACCATTTTAATATACAAGAAATCAAGACAAATGTCAAATAGGACAACAAATTTCGAATCAGCTGTTAATTGACAGCTTTTTCAATTCTTACACCAAGAAATTTGTTGAATAAAAATTCGTAAGATTCTCAGTGGAGTAATTTCTTGCTCTCTCGATGTAAAAGAGAGTTTTACGAATTTTTCGAGTTAAGGAACGGCATTGAGTAAAAATTCGTAAAAATTCGTAAGAAATAGTAGAAATTCGTAAGATTTAAAAGTAAAGGAACAGATCTATGGTTAAAATTCTACCAAAGTGACGTTTCAAAAACAATATCACTCAAGTCAATCGGTCGATAAATGTCAAAGTTGTTCAATGTTTTCCTACCCGCAAAAAAAGATGGCGCCCTTTGTGTAAATATTCATCCTCCGCTTTAAAATCAACCAAAAAATTGTATTTCCAAAGACTTAAGGAGTTTTCGGACGATTTCACAGGTCAAATCCTTGCGCTGTCATCGAACTAGTAAAATATTTAAAAATACACTGAGCGCCATCTGCCACTGTAACTGTCAATTTGTGACAGACGAAAAAAAATGTAAAGTCAAACTAAATCCATCACTGAGTATGCCAGCACACAGCGAATGGGTTACACCATATATTATGATAAAACGTATTTGACAAATCCTCGAATAGGTATACATTTATTTATTATGTGTCCTGTGAAAGGCGTTTTATTGCATAAAAAGTACCCTACATTCTCACAGAGCACACATTCGGGTTTCGAAAGTAGGTCGCGAAAATGTGAATCGGATGGAAGCATATAGGGAAAACTTTTCAGCCAAGTCCCCGAAAACTCATACATTTAAAAGTGCCAAAGGCGCAAAGAGGTAGATACCCAAAAAGTCTGAATTATCTACAAAAAGTCCTTTATATTGATGTGACATTTGTGGGATATCGAATTTCCATCCCTGTCCCCCATAAAAAGCTACTTTGCACTTCACACAAAATGTCGTTCAGTAGCAGATTGTTTTGAGAAATGTATATGCTTATGGTTTCATTTCGAGGCGGGAGAAAGTCGTACTAAAAAGTGAATTTCACTTGAAGCTTGTAATTATTGTATAGGTGGACATGATGCGTCAGTGTTGTTTTTGAGGGATTGAACATTTAATCGAAATAAATTCAATAATCCTCAGAAAGGTTAAACTGAGTCGATGTAAGTGTCTTAACGAAGACACGTTATGACAAAATACAAATGAAAATACAAAATACACATCATGTACATGATGAAAGATATTTTTCTTTTATTAGGGCAAGCAAGCCCCTTTCGAATATGGCAAAAAAAAAGAGGAAAGAGTCAAATGAAGTAAAATAAACAGAGCGGGGCACGAGTATTCAGATCTAATCCGAAGACAGACAGGAAATTAAATAAACGGGGTGAATTAAAGTTTTGTTTTACATGCTCTTGATAGAAATGGAGTAGGTAAATAACACAGTATCGAGGTGGATGTAAGAACTCCTGAGCACAAGATCAGCAGAGACTCACACAGCAGAAGGTAAATATTATCAAGGTTAGTACCATAAACTAAGTATTAAAAGGCCGTCAGCTCAGCCAACTGAAGAAAATTTTCCTACAAGCTGTTTTCCGTGTTACTATGTGGAAAAATATGTGTGCCATGTTAAAGTACACTTGCACAAAGTAACATGATAGTTCGTTTAGTTTTTAACTTTAACGATGATAGAGGAACTCAAAAATGTGGGTCGGAAAATTCCGTCTGTCTGTATGTCCCGAAGCCTACAGCCTAAATGGCTGCCCGGATTTCGTTCAAACTTCGGATTTGGAGTTTGGGGACATACAGTGCGGGGTCGTTTTTTCTTTTGCACGGTAACATCAATATTAATGGTACTTCCCATATAACATTTTCACACCAGTTTGATTTGTTCGAAAACGGCTCTAACGATTTCCACCAAAATTGATTATTAAGCTTATGTAGGTGAGGTTAACATGACTGCGTACTCAGTTTTTCGCTGAAAAATCGAATAAAGGTACTTTTGAAATTTGGACATATCTCGAAAACGGTCCATACGATTGTAACAAAAATTAATATCTAAGGTAATATGGTCATTTCTAACTTAATGGAAAGCTCAGTTTTTCTCTGTATTATCGTAAAAGGGATTTTTGAAAAAAGTATTTTTTTCAAAAATCTAGTTTTCTTTAGTTTACCTGAAAACGGCAATATCGATTTTGACCAAAATGCAAAGTTAGAGTAAAATTGATGTTTTCAAAATTATTGCGTCCTTAATTTTTGATTCGAATCATCGAAAACGCTAATTTCAAAAACTGCTCATACCTCGAAAGCCCCCATTTCCGATTTCGATAAAACTTAAAAAACCAAGTACCTAATGCTTAGATCCCGAACAATAATTTATACTCAGTTTTCAGCTAAATAGCTCAGCGATAGTATTTTTCAAACTAAACATGGCGATATTTGGTACTGTTTTATCTGCCAAATTTTACAAAAACCGCTCTAACGATATTGACCAAAATACACATTAAAGATAATATAAGTATTCTAAATAACATCCCGCACTTAGTTTTTCTCGAAAAATTCGAATAAATCAGATTATTAATTATTTCTCAAAAATTACTGCACAAATCCCGATCTGTATTCACATACCTACGGTATTAATAATCTTTATATCCCACTTCTAATAAAAATGCTAAACTTATTTTTTGCAAATATGTATAACCGACTTGTTCTTTTTTCAACCATATTGCATTTGCACCTTAAAATAATACCAACCACTCGAAGCTTACACAATCAGAAACTCCAACTTCATTTGCACACCACACACGTCCATCGGGATATTCTGTTATAACTGCTAATGCAAACTCAAAAACAAATCTCTGAGTTCTTACATATATATAAATATGTAAAGATATCGGTCTTTCACGAACCCCCTGCTTCCAATCATAGACACCTTAAACCAGCGTTACTAATATATTCCAGTCAAAAATGAAAACTTTAGAAAACAGAAACTCCTGCCACACTTTGCATTGTACTCAAAAATCTTGTAAAGTGTAAGAGCTCATAAAATAGTGCCTATTACTCTTTAACCAGAATTTGCTTTGAATTTTATTTAACACTATTCCTTTTCCTAAATTCTGCGAACCGTTTCTTTTATCTAGCATTGTTTCTCAAATTTGAAATAAGAAAACAACCAACCAAGCTTTTGATGAACGAGAAAGTTTCGTTCGATCCAGTTGTGCACTTTATTTTTTACCCGACTGTACACAGGGAGGGTTATGTGTTTCGCGCGTATCCTATGTACGTTCCTACGGGACTCCCTGTAGCCTAAACGGCTTGACCGATTTTGAAGAGTGAGGTATCATAATATTCGTATTCTTCCCCGGAGTGTCATAGGCTAAAAAGATAATAACAAAAAAAGTTAATTTAAAAAAACAAAAAACCCGACTAAAAAAAGAATTAAAAAGATATGAACAAGACGCATTTAAGTACCTAAAGGGTGATTTTTTAGCTGGTTTGGTTTTGGCAACACTGGTTTTGACAGCTGACGTGTGTTTAGTACCTTGTGTCACTGTCAAACAGCTTCAGTTTGGTTTGCAATTTAACCATGGATCGTCTTACAAATGAACAACACTTGCAAATTATTGAATTTTACTATCAAAATTCGTGCTCGGTTCGAAATGTTCATCGCGCGCTGCTTCCATTTTATGATCGGCATTCTCGACCTTCTGAGCAGTCTATTCGGAAGATTGTGACCAAATTTCGCACCAAATTTACTTTGTTGGACATTAAACCACCAACACGTTTACGTACTGTGCGTAGTGAAGAAAATATTGCGGCCGTATCAGCTAGTGTGACAGAAGACCGCGAAATGTCGATTCGGCGCCGTTCCCAGCAGTTAGGCCATTGTTACAGCACTACGTGGAAAATTTTGCGGAAGGATTTGGGCGTAAAGCCTTTTAAGATACAGCTGGTGCAAGAACTAAAGCCAGCCGACCTACCACAACGCCGAATTTTTGGTGAATGGGCTCTTGGAAAGCTGGCCGAGGATCCGCTTTTTTATCGAAAAATTGTGTTCAGCGATGAGGCTCATTTTTGGTTGAATGGGTACGTAAATAAGCAAAATTGCCGCATTTGGAGTGAAGATCAGCCAGAAGCATTGCAACAGCTACCAATGCATCCCGAAAAAGCCACTGTTTGGTGCGGTTTATGGGCCGGCGGCATTATTGGGCCATATTTCTTCAAAGATGATGCGAATCGCAGCGTTACTGTCAATGGTGAACGCTACCGAGCGATGATAACAAACTTTTTTTTGCCCGAAATGGAAGTTCTTGACTTGCATGATATGTGGTTTCAACAAGACGGTGCCACATGCCACACAGCACGCGAAACAATGGCGCAATGGCGAGGCGAGTTTGGTGAACAGTTAATTTCACGTTTCGGGCCGGTCAATTGGCCGCCTTGATCGTGCTATTTGACACCATTAGATTATTTTTTGTGGGGGTATGCCAAGGCTAATGTGTATAGGGACAAGCCCGCTTCGATTGACGCACTGGAAGCCAACATCCATACATTCATTCGTGAGATACCGGCCGATATGTGTGAAAGAGTATGCCAAAATTGGACTCAGCGGATGGGCTACCTGAGACGCAGCCGCGGTCAACATTTGCATGAAATTATCTTTAAACATTAAATTGCAAGGTTCAAACTATCGATTCAAATAAATATTTCATTAATTTTTTCGAATTTTTTGTGTTTTTTTTTTAAAAAAAGTTCTAAACCTCTTAAAAAATCACCCTTTATAACTAACTATTTGGCAGTCGGAGGGTACTCAATACTCATACGTATATTTGTTAGACTGTGTAGGTATATAGTCTCCGATTGACAATCAGATAGGAATAGGTACTTAAATGCGTCTTGTTCATATCTTTTTAATTCTGTTTTTAGTCGGGTTTTTTGTTTTTTCAAATTAACTTTTTTTTTCGGAACCATTGTGATATTTTTTCACCATCCCATACTGCCGGCAACATATTCTCATACAGATTTTTCAATAAATTTAAAATTTTAGAGGACATGAATTTATAAAAAAAGTGCTCTTCGATTAATACTGTCAAAGGCAGCTTTCAGATTGATAAATACTGCATACAATTTTCCCCGTTTTCAAGATAGTGATCTGCAGTATTTTGCATCGAGAAAAGGTGGTCAAAGGTACTCAACGATCAGTAGCCGCCGCGAAAGCCTGCTTGAAACTCACTAACTGAATTCTTTTCTTCTACCCAAAAATGAAGCCTTTTTAATATGACGCCTGTAAATATTTTGGCTATCTTCTTCATAAACGAGATCATTGATTTGCATAGTTTACAACATCAGTTGGATCTCGTACTATAGATCATGAGCTTCGGCAGGCGGTATATAGGCGTCGGTCATCGAACGGCCAACATCTTTGGAAGGGTCCACCTATTTTGTTGCAAATAAAAAACTAAAAAACCAAGCACAAGTATAAATTTACTCCTCTTTCTAAGACCCAGGAGTCCTTACCTTGTTGGCATGATTCTTAATCTTTAAACTTAAACTTTGGACATGAAAGATGGTGCTTTTGGCAAGCAGCTTAATAATCGTCAAAATATCTCCTTCAACATCTGACATAGGGCTTAGGGTGATAACTAATCTCAGGAACAGAATTAGAGCAACCTCACGTTGAACTTGAGAAAACTAAGTGCGTAATGAGATTTGACAAGATTTCTGAGCTGGAGACAAGACACGAAAGGCAGTACAAGATTTATTTAGACTGCGCTTTTCCCCCATTAGCTGATGGAAAACTTTCCTGCTCGACTGGCTCGACTGGACCTTATGGCGCATGAGACCTCGCACCATCTCATACCCCTTTTTGCCTACCTACAAAAACTGCTCGACCTCCGCAATCGGTGTCTGCTTTAGAATAATGCGCACTGATGTCTGGAGCGACTCATGGTCATTCGTAGGTTTGGTCATCTTACCATTCCGTTCCCTCATGAATCGAACAAGTCTCCCTTCAGCAGCAGAAACTGACACCTGGTATACTTGCCAGGAAACTTGCATCAACGCAGGTCAAACGGCTCCGCCTTGAAGCGATATTCAGTGGGCACTGTTTCTCTCAGATGCACCTACGGTGAATGTCAACATATCGCCAGTAAATCCAGACAGGAAATCCCTAAAAGAGTCGCAGGTAATATATGACATACAATTCAGACAGAAAACAAAGCTTATAAAGGGCTTTAGTGCACCAAGACTGCGGTAACCTAACCTGCACTATAGCTGTAAAGTGTAAAGGTAAAGTGCACCCTCTAAAACTCTCGATCTTTCGCCTCGGACTGTCAATCACCAGAGTCAATCGCCATACGGGTACAGATAAGCAATGTTCGGTCCCATACCTACACGAACTATCGAAAATGCTCTAACCGGTTGCAATTAGTCACTAACAAGTTAAACACATCATCTGGTCTGACATAAGACTTCGTGAAATAATCACCAAGAACAGATAACCTTCGACCTCAGTAAGTCACCGGTGAATCCTCTTATCCAAAAGTCGACTAATCAAGCTAAATCAAGCGTTAACGTTAACGTTAACGCCATACAAACGAATGCTAAAGCTCTTTTCGGATGAGGCAAAAATTGGGTCACAGTCACACACATTGACAGTTTGGCAACAAGCGAGAACGTCCTACAAATTGCCACTTCCCCGTCATTGTTTTCCTTGACACCTCATGACCTGATTGACACCTCGCTCCTGATTGCAGGTCAGGCAGGTGGGTAGATACGCAATTGTGTGCCAAATAAACAAAACAAGTCGCAGAACGACAACAAAAGCCCAATTAATTCATTTCTGATCGTTAGTAGAAATCAATGAGCAGAAATAATTTGCTCAGACCTAAATGCTTTGGCAAACAGCAGGTACCTACAGCCACGAGAGCTACTGGGAGTATAAATAAAACACGATGCGGCGTTAAGTACGTAGGAAGGGTGGGGCGGCACTAGTGAGTGACACCTTTTAGTGCAAACAAAGGAGCCTTAACCTTAGCTGGGAGCAATTAATGACATCTTTCAATTTGTTATTCGATATCGTGCCAAAAGGTATTCCATCAAACACCCTAAGTGCCACCGCCAAGCCATCCGCACTTGACTTTCACGAAGCGTCCTAATGAAGCGTAAAAGAGAAATCAATTACTTTTCTTCTGGAAATACAAATACGACATCGTTAGGGGATAGTAAACGTTCGCGAGTATATCCATATACACTGATATCAACCACAGCACAATTCGAACACAGGTCACACAAGACACAACTGCAGCTGTCTCTCTACCCAGCTCAGTGGCGTAGCGTGGGCTGGGGCCGCCCGGGGCAGACCCAATTTATACCGCCCCAGTAATTTGTTCACACACTAAAAAAACAAAATTTCTCTACGGTTTCAAGCAGTAGGTATAACACATATGTATGTCAATAAACTTGGTGAAATGTTTCCTCAAAATGTTGTCAACTGTTGTTCGTACTACTTTGTAGCAAGTGAAGCAAAAATGGAACCGCAAATTTAAGATTTAAATTTTCTTCAGAAAAACAGGATTCGACTATTTTTTTTTTAATTTATTCTCCATTTATTTATTTTTTTATTTAGCTTTTTCAAAATTTAGAATTTACTTACATTAAATTATTTTTTTTAAATTAATTACATTCACCCCTATTCTGAGATTCGAATCGAATCCAAAGTTATTCGATTTCTTCCAACTGACTTTTCTACTTTCGATTTCGATAGAGATTAATTTTTTGTTCATTTCTCCCCGCATTCTCAGTTTCGATTGCATTAGGTTAAATGTCAAATTTCATTTGAGCATTTTAATTAAGTAAAAGGGAAATAAGTTTTAAAAACTTTTTTATTTATAGAAAACTTATTTAAGATTTTATTTGCCTACTTTTCATAAGGGCAAAATCTCTTATTGTTCTTTCAGTATCGATGGTCTCTGTGATTTCCTGCTCTATAGCCATAAAACCCAGATTAGAAGGCCTTAGAGTGCTCATTGTGGACCAAAAATGCCAAGGCCAACTGTTTGTATCTACATTATGTACCTATTTTTATTTTATTAGCTACGTGGGTAATTAATTTTCAACAATAAAGAGCACGGCAAACGAGACAAGACTGCAACTTCTATTGCCAACTAGAATATTTGTTTATATTTGCAAACTTCACTTCGTTTGAGCAAAATGAGACACAATTACACAAACCCAATAGAAAAGTATACCTGCAATGTTAGCACGCATCTGTATAGTAGGAGTTGCATATTATGTATAGAGAGTGTCTCTTCTAATTATACCTATATTGGATACCTCTAATACGGGTTGGGGTTAAAATTCTGGATGGGTCAAAATTCAGCTTTCAAAACTGTTTTGAAAATTCAGCTTTTCAAAATTGAACATTTTCCAAACCTTTTTTTATTGTTTGCAAAATTTTGTAAAGCAGAGATGGAGAGAAAATTTGTTTTCTATTTTTAACTCTTCTTTTCTTAATTTTTATTTGTAGCCTTTTATTTTCTCCTGGGAGGAAAATAAAAGAATGTCGTGGGTATTTTCTTAAAATACGATTTTATTTCATTTTTATTATAGGAATACGAAAGTAAACAAAAGAAGCGACGCCGCTATTGATATTTTTTTAGGAAGACTGAGGAAAGGTCTTTCTCTGTCCACTAAACCATCATTCGCAGCGTAATAGTAATAACAACGAACCTCCTAGGAAAATGGTCTTGGAGTATTCGAAGATCCTACCGAGTCGATTGTCGAAGGAATTTTGATTAAACATTATTTCGGCTGTCCTTTTATACTGCCGAAATGAAGTATAAAAATAACACAAATGAAATACAGGGTGTCCGCCGGGAAGGTATACTACTTTGTTTTTTTATAATTTTTGATTAAATGAAAGAGAAGGGATCTTATATTGATAAATGTTTTATTTAATGTCGGCAATTATGTATGGAATACAATATCAGGTAAATGTCCAGCTCTGTTAGTCTCACAAATCCGAGCCCTTTTGAGCAAAATTTTTTTATTACATTCTCACACATTTCACGCGGTATTTCATTAATTTCATCTCGAATATTTGGTTTGAGTTGCTCAAGAAGTCCGGAGCAGTAAAATCAGGCGACGTGGAGGCCAATCAACATCACCATTTCTTGAAATAACTTGTTGTGGAAAGAGGTATCGCAGTAATTCCATTGTAATCCTGGCTGTATGCGATGTGGCACCGTCTTGTTGATACCACATGTTAATCAGGCCCAAAGCATGAAGTTGTGGCGTTAAAAAGTTCTCAATCATATCACGATATCGCTCTCCATTCACAGTTACCGTTACGCCGTTTTCATTTTCAAAGAAGTAATGTCCAATGATTCCTCCTGGCCAAATTGCACACCAGACTGTAACTTTTAATGGATGCATAGGTGACTGATGAATAATTTGAGGGTTTTCCATTGCCCAGAACCGACTATTCTGTTTATTCACACATCCATTCAAATGAAAATGTGCCTCATTATGATTTTTTTGTCATCGTCACAGTAATCGATGATTGATTTTGATAAAATGTTTTAACGACTAAAACACGTTGGTTTATCGAATATTTTTCCAAAATAAATTTGCCACGTGTCTACTTCACGACTGCCAAATATGAACTGTCAAGACTAATGGGTACCAAAATGGCGGCAAAACAAAGTAGTATACCTTCCCGGCGGACACCCTGTAATAATAAATAAAAGTTGTAATTTCTGACTGCTTCATATCTTTTTTTATTTAAATTTCGCATTACTTTTTATTTTATTTTTTTTCAATATATATTTTATTTATTTTTAGTCAAATTGATTGTCAATATTTAATCTATTTTTTCTTGTTTCTTATAATTTTAATTTTATTTTTATTAAAATTGTATTTATTTATATCTGCTTTTATTTCTCGTCGTTTGCATTTGTTAGTTGGAAAAAAGCAGAATAAGCAGAATTTTATTGCTTTAAATTTGAAAATCAGAATTTTGTAAATCAGAATTAAAAAAATCAGAATTTCGTTAAGCAGAATTTTTGTGTGCGAAGACAGAATTTTGCAAAGCACAATTTCGATCTGATCCCCTCTAATACACTTAAAAAGCAAAAATAAAATGGCTTATTCACACGAGTCTCCATTTGGGTTGTCATTTCTGAAAAAAAGTAGTTACATACTAGGGAGCAGCGTTCATTGGATTTTGTTTTTTAAGCAACACAAGGAATGTCTGATTACTTACTGTTGAGCAGTATTACTGCTGGTAAGCTTTGTAAATAAATTCGTTGGAATTTATCTATTTTTTGTAAATTTATATATCTAAAAGTTTCAACCACTCCAAATTGAGGCCCCAGCAAAGTGCCCCCCGGGGCTTGTGCTCCGCTTGCCCGCCCTCGCTACGCCACTGACCCAGCTTTATGTACAGATACTGTGTACATCATTTATCAATGGGCCAGCAGAGTGCACCGATATGAGGGCCGACATTTCTTTCTTTGTTGTACACTTTAATTAACCTCGGTCCTAAATTGAATTAAAACGTTTTCTTTGCGCACAAGGTGTACAGAAAGAGAATTTTCCCATTTGCGTTTATTTTTCTTTCGTGTACCGGTGCCGGTGCCGTTGCCGACGCGCTGTGCTACTGGTTATCGTGAATAGGCAGGGTGAGAGTGACGTAATGTCACCTGCAACTGCAGAGCACTGCCTGTGCACACAAAGTATCCGCAGCAGTATCTTTATCTGTATCTGTAGCCACTTTAAATTTAGATATATTGTGTCCCACATTATAATGACATTGTCGTTCGTTAATTGATTTTTATTCAATCACGAACAACACACACACCTACTCAACGGAGACAGAAATTGATTTGTGGCTGGGTTGGCATCAATGGGGACGAGTTGGCTATTGTTTCGAAAGACACAAACCACAGTCACCTTGAAATGGTGTTTCCAATTGAAACGATCCGATCCAACCCCTCCTATGCTGCTGAGTGTGTGTGTGGTGTGTGCTGCTTTTGCCAGTGTCTGAATGACATGCCCCAAAATGACAGCAACCGATTGTTCGTGCATCTCGCAGCGGTTGACATCTTGAACGTTGGCTTTTGTTGCGAAGCAGAACGCACGCATTCAGAATTGGAATCGGCAGAAGGCAGAAGCCGTGTTTGCTCATTTTCCCGACCAATACATATCCACTACCTAGAGAGAGCGAGCGATAGGGAGATGGAGAGCAGCCGGCCCTCAACAGGGTTCAATTTCCGGGATATGTCAGCGCCATGTCAAAGTTGTTCTGATACGCTGGTGGCTGGTTGCTGGTCCCCTTATTGTGGCATTAGAAAATCGATAAACGGTGGGTGGCACACATGCTCGTATGTGGCGTGAGAGTCCTTCTCTAGAGGACACCGGGTATTTACAGTTCCAGCTGTCTTGAGCTGTTCGGAAACGCTTGTCGACAAAGAGTATTTTAATGCAAAGTGCTGAACTTCATTTTGTATAGGTGCCTGTTCGCCTGTACCTAGCGAGCTCTGCATAAATCGCACGTTTGTGGGCACACAATCAAGGTTTTCATACGTATATGCATTATGGGATTTTTCTTTGACTGCAAAATTCACCAGGCTAAGTGTAATTCGATGAAAGCCGAGTTGGATATCGAAAACTAAATTGAAAAGCTCTGGCTTTTGAGTGAGGAGGAGAGCACTTATTTCCTTGCAATTGAGCGCCAGACCAGACCGAAAGTATACAAATAAATTGCTTACGGTATACCGTGCTGAAAGGTGTTGCCTTTCTTAAACGTATATAGGAACTGGAGAAATTCGAGTATGCAAATTGGTTCTTCACTTGGACCGTATACTCCAACATGAGCTGAAGAGTGGGAATTTAAATTCGAATCGGTATCCACCAGTGCTGTCGTTTGGCTTTATTGTAATTCGATGCAGGTGTACGAACAAGTTGGGTTGTGACTAACCATAGGAACGATGAGTAAGCTGAGGTTGTGGCCCATCGGATAGCCAAGTTATCTTTGGACTGGGTTGCGGCTAAGTGGTGGTCGACATTTTTCTGTTTAGTTAGAAGGTGAAAGCATGTAATGGGCCAAAATTCTTGAAATAAATTTGCGCGGAGAAGGGCGGTGTATGGATGAGCCAAATGTTGACGAGCCTAGCAAAGGAAATTGGGACAGGGAGTCTGTGAATCAAAATTGTTCCAATAAGCACACAGCGTCAATCAAATTAAACGAAAGAGCGATAAACTCTAGATAGACTAGCCTACAACTTGATAGTAGCTATTACGCAATCCACACTCAGAGAAAAAAATTGTTTTTTTGAAATGAGTAAGAAATTTAATAAAATTCCATGAAATTTATCGAATCACTATTTTTGAACTACAAATAGTTGAGAATAGTTAAAAAATAGTTGGAAATAGTAATAAAATAGTTAAAAAGGAATCTCTTCATTTTTTGACTATACAAATAGTCAACAGTGACTATTTTTAATAGTAACGCTATGCAAAATATGGTTACTATACATTTTTTTGCAAAATAACAACTAAATAGTTGAAATGACTATTGCCTAGATATTTAATAAGAACAACGCGCACAAGAACTTCAATTATAACTATTTTGGTTGTCAAACAGCACAATAAAATAGTCATTAATGACAACTGCGTAGTTATTTAATAAGAAACTCCTGCGTAAGTAAGTGCAACAAGTACGACTCAGTTGAAATTCGTTCGTTGTGCAGTGAATGTTTGAGTCGCTCTGTTCTTTATCGTTTACAAGTGTATAAATATTTAATTGGTAATATAATTCAATAAAAAAATAAGTCGAAATTAGTAACCTATTTTTTTAATTCTATTAACGATCCAATATCCAAGTGATATATTGGATAATGAGAGCTTTAATATATTAAATGTTGAAGAAGTGCAATCTCCAGTTTTGAATTTAGTGACAACTACCCACCCTGAAGATAATCAGGAAACAACAGCTGCAGCCTGTAGGCGAGACAAACTTTGACGAACAGCTGCATACTGACGGTTCTACTGTCATGGGACCTCGAAGCATTGTACAATAACTTTATTGGTAAGTTAATATTTGACTAGTTTTAATTTCGAGCCCGGCTGATGCGTGATTCTAAGAACTGGGTCTTGATCTTAAAAAGCTAAGACTTTTAAACAACGGCGACTTGAAGGAAATTGTGGGAAGCGACAGAAAGTCATACGGACAGTATGTGCAATTAAGGGAAAGTTTGATGGAAAAATTCTCAGGTAAATGCAACAACATAATTTATTATACCTCATTCCCTATTATATACCCACCTACTATACTAAAGGGATCATCCTCAAGGGCAAACAGCAAAAGCAGTAGATCATCGACATTTACAGAAAGCAACGTGAGTACTTAAATAGTGAATGAGACTGTAGCAAATCAATGATAAAATAAAACCCGAGATTTCAAACACGTTATAATAATGATTTTATTTTATTTGGGCAAATTACAAGTCCCGTGACTAGCGCGAGCAAAGATGTTTCCGCGGCGGTGGTTGCTAGCAAAGAGAAAACAGAAAAGCAAAATCGAGCAAAAGAAGTGTCGGCTCACCAACCAAAGACTAAACCGAAAGTCCCGCTTATCACACAGCACAGCAAGTGCAAACAACAAAACCAAAATGCATATGCCTTACATAAGCAAGCTAACCAACCGTAGCTGTAACCCGCTAGCTTTTGCGCTGTGCTATGGGAAATCGTCGGGACAAATGCACAAGTGTATAATGTACATACATATAGTTATAAGTTACATGAGGCGATAATTATATAAAATGGTACAGCTGCACATCTTTGCTCATGTAGTCAAATTAGGGTAAGCTACACAATGTTTGGTCGAAAGAAAAGTTAATTATTAAATGGAATATTTAAAATAAACAAAGTAAATTTAGTTAAATGTAAATTCATTTCTAAACAAATAGTTTGTAATTTTTAATTGAATAAGATAAACCTAACATTAAATATAAAATAGGCACTTCAAGAAATATTGAATTGTAGCATTCAAGAATATTATGAAGTAAATAAGTGTTGAATGATTCTAACAGAAATAGATTAGTAAATCTTGTATTAGACACTGTGTTTAAAAATTAGTGAAATAGAATTCTTATCAGCTAAGATAGTAATATAATTTCCCAAAGAAAATAAGGTAAAGTTTAAGTTATTCTAGTCAGTTATTAAAGAAAATCAACTATTTATCATTATATTTAATAGGGATACATGAACAGGGGTGTAATATAGACCCCTGTTCATGTATCAAATTCAATAAAAATTAATCGGACATTGTACTTTATTTGAACTTGGACTTAGATTTTTTAGAATACATTTAATTGTAATTGACTACAAGAAGGAGATTTTTTTTTTTTATACATTTATTGGTTTAGAACGTAAAAAAAAACCTTAGTTTTTAAGATATCTAAGATAAATACCCCACCACTTCACATACATGTTACTTCATCTAATAAAACATTAATCAGATTAAAATATTTTTAACCTAAGCATTTGATGTATGGCAGCATTTATTTGCGTTATGAATTTTATAATTTTTTTTAGCTTATACCTGTGGAATATAAAATAAAATTATTTGAAAAAAAAAAATATTGCATTATTTCCCTTGTAAAGCTTTGAACAAATTTTAGGTAACAAATCGTTTGCCATGTTTTAGTATCATAATCGTTGGCAGTGAAATACTTTAAGGTAAGTAAAGGGTGATTTTTTAGCTGGTTTGGTTTTGGCAACACTGGTTTTGACAGCTGACGTGTGTTTAGTACCTTGTATCACTGTCAAACAGCTTCAGTTTGGTTTGCAATTTAACCATGGATCGTCTTACAAATGAACAACGCTTGCAAATTATTGAATTTTACTATCAAAATTCGTGCTCGGTTCGAAATGTTCTTTTTCGCTTTTTTATCGAAAAATTGTGTTCAGCGATGAGGCTCATTTTTGGTTGAATGGGTACGTAAATAAGCAAAATTGCCGCATTTGGAGTGAAGATCAGCCAGAAGCATTGCAACAGCTACCAATGCATCCCGAAAAAGCCACTGTTTGGTGCGGTTTATGGGCCGGCGGCATTATTGGGCCATATTTCTTCAAAGATGATGCGAATCGCAGCGTTACTGTCAATGGTGAACGCTACCGAGCGATGATAACAAACTTTTTTTTGCCCGAAATGGAAGTTCTTGACTTGCATGATATGTGGTTTCAACAAGACGGTGCCACATGCCACACAGCACGCGAAACAATGGCGCAATTGCGAGGCGAGTTTGGTGAACAGTTAATTTCACGTTTCGGGCCGGTCAATTGGCCGCCTAGATCGTGCGATTTGACACCATTAGATTATTTTTTGTGGGGGTATGCCAAGGCTAATGTGTATAGGGACAAGCCCGCTTCGATTGACGCACTGGAAGCCAACATCCATGCATTCATTCGTGAGATACCGGCCGATATGTGTGAAAGAGTATGCCAAAATTGGAATCAGCGGATGGGCTACCTGAGACGCAGCCGCGGTCAACATTTGCATGAAATTATCTTTAAACATTAAATTGCAAGGTTCAAACTATCGATTCAAATAAATATTTCATTCATTTTTTCGAATTTTTTGTGTTTTTTTTTTTAAAAAAGTTCTAAACCTCTTAAAAAATCACCCTTTATATTTACATACTTGGAACTAGAGGCTTTGACGATCATTCTTTATCCCTACTTTTAAACTATTTATAGGTTTATCTAATAGTCAAATAGTAACAAGTATTTATTTTTAAAGTTTCAACAACCGCTTAATTAAGTCAAATTTTACTACGTTCTTAGTTAGAAACAGCAATTGTAATAGTTTTGTAACTATTATGTGCATATTTAAAAACAACTATTTAAGTAAAAGATATGTAACTATTACTATAGTCGAAATTGACTGTAGAAAAGTAGATTTTGAGAAATAAATCAATTCACTACCATAATAGTCACAAGCAACTAGTTTTAACTAATGGAAATAGTGGTCACGATTCGGACTATGAAAATAGTCAAAAAATAGTTATTAATGACTATTTTTTTCTCTGAGTGCACTTAGTCAGGTGCAAGTGACCTGCAGAAGCTGGCATACCTAGCGAAACCTTAAAACGTTTTCGTGTGCACGAACGATTTACTTCGGCTTAAACCAAATTATTCCTGCCAACAGAATTATTCGACTTACAGAATCTGACCCCAAGTTTTAGCTACCTTTCTCTAAAAAAAAAAAACACAGCATTTTTCCTTTATAAATAAAATATGTTTTCCCGCACATTGCTGCAGTGCAACCGCAGTGATCCTAGATGGGGGGGAAAGTCGACAATTTTGTTGATTTTTTCTAACAAAAAGGGGAAAAAGGGGGAACGGATTTTTTGGGGAAAACAATCTAAAAAGGGGAAAAAAACATTTAAAATTTTGTGCTTAGTGTGTTGGACTACAAAGCGAGGGGTCCCAGGTTCGAATCCCGAAAAAAACCCAAATTCCAACTTATGGTTTTTTTCCGTTGTGCCTCCTCTCGCGAACGTCTGACAAACATCCGAGAGTATAACTGTCATGAACGAGCTTCTCAATTAGCCGTTTGGACCCGGCACAAAATTGTAGATCCCTTCCATTCGTCCCAAAAATGAAAAACTCATACAAACGAATGGTTGTGAGAAGCTAGGCCTAGGGACCAGACCTGTTGCGCCAACTATTTATTTATTTATTTTTAAAATTTTATTTAAATGAAGTCTTCGAAAGACTGCAATATTTTTAAAAATCATATTGAATGCATTCATTATTTGGCGTTTGGCGTTTCATATGTCAAATCGATATCATCAAGGAAAAACGTTAAAACGTGTTGCGAATTTGTGAAGTGTACACTGAACAGGTGTGATTTTTAGCAAACTAGAAACAAACGTCGGCAAATTTGAAGATGTAAGTTAATAATTCTTATATTTCGATGTTGTTTGCTTTAAATTCATTTTTTTACAGAAAAAAAAAAGTTTTTTCTCTTTTTGGACAGCAGAAACTCACGTTTATGGGAAAGTTAATCAAATATTTTTTTTTGCTTTGAAAAAAGAATTACTTTTTTTTTTAGAAAAAAAAATAGAGTTCGTTCTTGCTCCAGCGAGGACGAAGAGAAAGGCAAAAAAACAAAAGTGCAAAAAAGTCCATATTTAAATAAAACATAAAATGTTAAAATAAAAATGAGCGTTTTTAGTTTTGGGGGAAAAAAGGGATTTTTCTTTTTGGAAAAAGGGGACAAAATTTCGTTTTGGTGTTAAAAAAGGGGGATTTTTTTTTAATCTGGGAACGTAACACGAATGTGAATTCAAACAGTCGTGTTTATTGCACATTTTTAGTGAATTTTTCACAAAAATTTTCTTTCATTTTCCGACATGGAACGTGAGCTTTATTTTATTTTTTTTATTTTAATTTAGAAATGGCAAACATGATCAACTTGTGTTTGTTTTGGCTTAGTCGTGACTGGCATTATCGATGACTTAAAGTCGCTAAATATGTCTGCGGCCAAAAGGAAGGAAAAGGAACAGCATAAGTCGACTTGTGTCAAATTGAGTTAATGCTACGATCGGATGAACCGTACCCTGTTCTATCCGTCAGATTTTTCTTTCAAATATCTTTTACGGTTGCAGTGTTATGGATCAGGAAAAAACGCGTAAGTCGTCTTCCCATATCTGAATTCAAACTTTTAACCTGCGCTCCGGAAAAGTGGCTAAAAATAGCTTATATGCTGTTTTTCCTTGTTGCCACAGATGTGTCAGATGATATTTTGGAATACAAATTAATAAGTTTGGTTATCAGAAAGATGAAAGTGATTTCCTTATTTGGATTAGAAATCTGTGTCATAGCCATTCGCACTTTTCGAAGTTCCTCGACTTCAACCAAGGCAAAAGGTGTATTTCTAAACTAAAATGTTTCCGCCTCTTGTAGTAAGGCGTTAAAAAATAAGTCTAGATCTAAAAATTCACCATGAAATAGTTGGATTTAGTACGACATTTTTCTTGACTTTTACGCGGAAGATCAAGAGTAATGCTGGGCCTACTTGTACGTCTCACGACCGCCAAACTTGTAAAGTACATTTCAAAATGATGGTGACAATTTGAAAAATTTAACTTTATGTTAAAACCATGTTCACACATTAAGTTGAAACGAAAATCTATTAAATTGAACTAACTTATTACTATTCATATTTAAATTACTTACGATCGAGTATAGTAACATCTAAGAGATACAAAATTTGTTTGAGCTTACCTGAAAAGCAAAAGAAAAATACAGAATTATAGAAAAATGAATACTCGTTTTATTTATCAAACGTAAATATTTAATGGAAACACAAATGCTATCTATACAAAATACATGCTTTGCATATTTTATTCAATTACCCTGTCAAGGAACGTAAGTTCCAATATATTCACCGAAGTAAGTGTGTAAACTATATCAAACCCAATATCATAATACAGCTACATGCACTCGTATGTTTATCAATTTGTGACAACATAAATTGTATGACACATTTCAAAGGGACGACATTGATCACTTTCTCGTGTTTCGTATATCATGGCTCATAATAACAGAGTCCCTTTTGCATATTTTATAAGGACACACATTCATTGCAATCCCAGTGAGATTAAACTGACTTTGTGGGTAAGGAATTTCAACCAAATTCATCTGTTGAATTTCATACAAGTCCTTTGAAGTTCTTCGAAGCTCAAATTGAAATTTGACGTACGGAATTTAATAATAATCTCGCCAAAGGCATGCGAGTTAATAATATTTAGGTAATAACTTTTCCAGGACATTAAAAGAAGTTGATAAGAAAAGATTACACATTTCTTGAAGGACACCTTTGGAGATTGGCAAGAAATTTGTTGCAAGGCTCTATTGTCCTTAACACTGACCAAACTCTAATAAATTGTTTGAAAAAACAACCTCCTCTCATAGGGAAAAAACGGAACCTTATTAGTTTCGCTTTTGTCCGGCCGAACCCACTAGACCATTGTTTTTAAATATACCGACTTCGAGTCTGATATACGTTCATTTAAATCATTCTCAAATGTCGCGTTTAACCGTTGCAAAGGTCGCAAATGATGAATTCTCAAGTGGATCTGATTTTTCGCTGTCTACAAAGCATCAGAAACAATCAAGTAGAAGCCAATTTCCTGAATCTAACCTTTTAATACTGGGCCCTCCAATTTCTTAATAGAAGCCTGCCTGATGGCACGGAACTAGTTCGTCTTCTTGTCCGAGCTTGAGACATGCTTGACAGCTTAGACCGAAACAAACAATCGATGCATGGAAAGCTGCACGAAATTGAGTTCCTCACGTATTTTGGTGTCCCTTATACGGTCTCAGCGAATCTCATTTCGGTAGCTTGTGTCCGATCCACTATCTCATTCTTTCGGTCAGTCAGTGTCCGAATATCATGGCCATGGGTAAGTCAAGAGGTCGACCAAATTCGCACAGCTGTCTACAAGCTGATACAGCATGAGCAATTTAAGCATTTTGCTTCTTTTCACTTGGTAACAAGCGAAGCTCGTTTGCATTCTGAAGACGACATTTTAAAATTTGCTCATGTTTGTATCCATTCCAGCTTCGAGGCTGCCAACCTTTTGAGTGCACTTCTGCACTTCAGTCTGGGAGGGCCAAAGATGATCAGGCCATCAGTGAAGGCGAACAGCCAATTCAAAACAATTTTATTGGCTACAAGACGCCAGTGAGCACAGACAAAGTTCACGTAACAGCTGTGTATCCAGTTGATAACTCTTACTCATCCTTTATTAAAACGGGCGCTAGTTTGTAAGTCTCCCAGTTGGAAACTTTCTTTTGCACATACTTGTAACATTTACTTTATTAAAAAAAAAGAATATGAAAGCAGACTGAGATTCACCCCTGAGCGTCCAATAGCTCGTAGGAGATTATTTTCATTTCGATTTACTACTACAGTGGACTGCCCTGTTTACCTCTAAGGGGTCTCGGTCGTATGACTTTTCCACAACTACAAAACATCTGCGGACAGGTGTGTCATACTCCCGAGCGTTGTCATGTATAACATTCTGGTTATTGTATAGTAGTAGTTTTATTTCGTGTATAAATTTACAGTAAATTTTCTTACCACACATTTTACAATTCAGAGATATGATAATTTGTATCTTTCTTCTGAAACATTACTTTTATACATTATTGTAATTTTGGGAATTTCATTGGGCAAGAAATATAAGTTCTGAAGGAAAATACGAAAAAACCTTGAATTAAAAAGAATATAAAAAAGAATAAATAAATAAATAAATTGTAAGAAGCCAAATTAAAATAATTTCCATGTGTGTATCAGGCTTAGCAATATATTGCGCATGCACCTTTGACAACCAGGGTTTTATAAAACCACAACCAACTTCGTTAGTTTTTAGGAGTAGGCCAAGTTGTAAAATATTTTGTAAGACACGAGTTGTCATAATCTTTCGGCGATAATTTAGTTTCAAATAAACTACCTAAATCAATAAATAAATATATAAACATATAAATGAACGAACAAAGAAACAAACAAATAAATTAATAAACTAATCAACAAATAAATAAATAAGTAAACAGACGAATGAATAAATAAATATTTGCATTAATAGCAAGAGTAAAAAATAGCAACAATAATACAAGCATGCTTTGATACCCTCCACTGCATACAAGTCATGCAAAGTTTTAGGCATGTGAGGTAGTACGTAATTACATTGAACAACAGACAGAGAGGCACATGGGCCTAATATTGAGTTTCTATGGTAGGTACCAGAACTACTTGACCGACATAGCCCATTTTGAATACCAACCTGACGACGATAAAACGAAGTCCTATCACCAAATTTCATTCGCCTATGTCAATTCCTTTGGGCGCAATCGTGCTTTCAACAGACAGACAGACAAACGGACATGGCTAAATCGATTCAGAATGTGATCCTGATTCAGAATATGTATACTTTATGAGGTCTCCGGGGACTCCTTCTTGGCGTTAAAAATGTAATGACGAAGTGAATATACCTGCCTGAGGAGGGTATAAAAACAAAAGGCTACATCAACTATCGAGTGAGCAACAATTCGTATTTAAAACATTTACTAGAGGATTATCAGCAAAATCACAGCGTTCTAGATAACGTTGCTTTAATTGTTGAATTCTTTGAAAGATCAATTCAACATTCGCTTTATCGTAAGTATCCAGGACTCCAATTGTCAAATTCCTCGAGCTTTGAACTCTCTTATACAAAGTTTATAAAATCATTTCGGTTAAATAAGCGCTTGGCACAGGAATTCATCGATTTCTTGGCTCCGCATATGCTTGTCCAATTTAAATCAAACGATTTTACAGCTCAAGGAAAGGTAAATATAATAAAGGGTGTTTTTTTTTTGAGGTATAGAACTTCGAATTGAAATAAAACACAAAAAAATCGTTTTAATGTCCATCAATTTGGCTTTATTGGAAGGATAATTTTATGCCATTAATGTTTAAATATGATTTCGGGCATGTGGCCGCCGCGGCTGCTTCGAATAAAGCCAATAGAGGTCCAATTTTCAGCCACTTTTTCGAGCATTTGGGGCTGTATGTCGGCAATAACGCCACGAATGTTGGCTTCCAAGTCCCCAAACGTTTCTGGTTTGTTGGCGTAAGCGAGCGACTTCACATATCCCCAATTAAAATAATCCAATGGTGTCAAATCACACGATCTTGGTGGCCAATTGACAAGTAACTGACTCCAGAATCATTTCGGAAGAAGTATGGCCCAATGACTCTACCAGCCCCTAGAGCACACCAAACAGTCAGTTTTTGTGGATGTAATGGCGTCTCAAGGGTCTCATGTGGATTCTCTTCACTCCAAATGCGGCAATTTTGCTTGTTGACGTAGCCATTCAACCAAAAATGAGCCTCATCACTGAACAAAATTATGCGATGAAAATCAGCATCGATATCAATCTCATTTTCGGCCCATACACCAAAATCACGACGCATTGCATGGTCTCGCGGCCTTAATTCTTGCACAAGCTGGATCTTGTAAGGTCTCAAGCTAAGATCTTTGCGCAAAATCTTCCATAAAGTTGATGGACAAAGCTCCAATTGCTGTGCACGGTGGCGAATCGATTCATCCGGGTCCTCTTCAACACTTTGCTTCACAGCGGCAATTGTTTCTTCGGTGCGCACTGTTCGACGTCTCTGCGGATGCGTATTATCACATAGAGTAAACGTAGTGCGAAAACGATCCCATGGCCGAAACCGAATTAATTGCTCTGATGGACGATTATCTCGACCATAAAATGAACGGAGCTTGCGGTAAGCTTCGCGAACTGAACCATTTTTTTCGAAATAAATTTCATTTGTCAACTTGTTCATGATGAAATGGCAAACCAAACTAAAAATAAATCACTTGACAGCTGACAGAGTTAAAATAGTGTTGCCAACTTAAAGTTCTATACCTCGAAAAAAAAAACACCCTGTATAAGAGCTTGTTTAACTGGTGTTGAAAAATCAGATGAGTTTTCAGATTGTATGTTCCCTTCGATTTTTTGCAGATGGAAGTTACCAAAACTGCATAGAAGAGAACCATAACAATTAACCGATCCAGTCAGTAAGCAATTCGGTATCCGAGACGCAAATCCGCATGGCAAAGGCAGGCGAGTACAATTCGAAGAGAAATTGTCGTATACGGATTTCGAGATTTCAGTTTTTCGCATCGTATCGGAGATTTTGACAGATAAACGTATGCGATCATTTTTGAGAATTGGGGTCCCGGGTCGAGTGATGCCACGAAAGATTAGCCATTATTTTTAGTAATTTGTTTTGGGAAACTGTAGTTTCATAATATGTCACATTGCGCAATTTCCCCATACTTGGCACCCATAAAGCAATTGCTTAAAAAATTACTTCTTTTCATTCCGGTTGTTTGTGCTTCTGCCTGAAAGAAAACCGCAGTGCTTATCCCCCAACCCCAACTCACACTTGATTTTAACCACGCAGTTATTTTCTTACTACCACCACCAACACCGCGATGCTCCACTAAGCAAACATCCTCTGCAGAGAAAAAAAATCATCATTCTTCTTCTACATTCAAGGTAACATTTAGAGTGCTTTTATGCCTTTCAGATAAACGCCGTACAAACTCCCCTCGCATTACATCGATCTCTAATTCATTCATGACTTTTTAAAGGTCCACATAATTTAACTCTTGAAGTAAAGCAGGAAAATGAGCCGGACGTTGTGGCAATATCCTTGCTAGGTATGACATTTTGTTGGTAAGTCTGTTCCACTTAAAAAAAAAAAAGCAACAGGCTGTTGGCGCATATAGGACCCTATCCCTAGCTTCTCGGAACGATCCATCTGTGTGAGTTCATGATGTTTGGAACGAACGGAAGGGACCTACAATTTTATGCCGCGTGGGAATGGTTAAACAACGAAGCTTTGACAAGTTTGTTACACTGTTTGTCAGATGTTCGCAGGAGGTGGCGCAGTGCAATTGGTGTTCGGGGTGAATCGGAGATTATTCGCTCAGTAGTCCAGCACACTCACCACTGAGCCAATGTGACCAGTCTGAAGGACAGATTATATAAGAATAGTTGCTTAACCGATTTATAAAGGCAGGCATAGCTTTTCGAAACCGACAACTGCATGGAGAATCCAAGGAACAAACTTTGGACTTCTACCTGGGTCTGCCATAGATCACTATTAAGTAAGACCACAACTCTTTAGGAAATGTACGGTGGGCAATCGGATTATTTTGTTTGTTTCGGTTAACAAATTACAATAATTTGCTTTTCCAATGACAGCTTCATCCTTTGGAACAGAGTCCCTGTTATGTGAGTAAATTCGTTCTCCATTATTAGGTCTGGGATAAAACCTCGAAGAAGTTGAAAATCACCACTTTTTTTAATAAAAATAAATGCACTACCCCACCATCTATCCCAAGGAGCCCACAACCCACATACACCTCCTTGGAGTCGTAGTCAATTCGGGGACACTAAGGTCAGACCACTTAAAAGATCAATATCTTCAAAATTATGTTAGCTAAAAGAAATTTATAGAAAAACTCTAAACCAAAAAGCTTCGCTGTATACCTTAGGAGAGATGATTTTGTTTAGAGTCGAAATATCCTAGCTGCAGAAGCTATATCACATGCGAAGCATTGAGTAGGTTACCTTATATTTATGTTACTCGTATCGTCCCAATTTTGAAAGGAAAAGGAAATGAATATGGCATTATGTCGGAACCCCATTGTACAAAAGCCGTTAGAACCAAGAGAACAATAGAAAATTGTGCGAAACATCTGCCGGTAATGCGAAACAGTTCACGAACCGAGGTCACAATAACGACCGACCGATACTTTCAGTATCAAAAAATGACTTTCGAAGTAGTCACGCGCAGTCATTTAATTTTATTAATGTTATACTTGAAAGGGCTACGCGTAAATAGAAACATACGGTGTTCCCATTTATTTAGATTATCCTCCAGCTAAGAACGAACAAATGAACGCATTAAAAAATAAAAAAAATAAATAACCTGCGCTTCATAGTGATGCTGGATCAAATGTGAAACATTATCAGAAGCCTTGCTGTACTTAAGCGACCGAAGACCCTGAATTTCAATTTCCACACCTTGGGATTACCTTCAACACCGTTTTTCGTTTTAAGCTCGAGAATAACCCTTTGGGGATTTTAAGCTTGGAAAAAATGTCCGACAGAGTTTTGGAAGGTAGCCTAAAATCGTCGGCGCCACTTGCACCAAACTCATCTGACAACAGTATTTATTCACAAAATCAAAAGTTAAATTTTTTGAAATCTCGTAGGAAATAAAAAAATAAATAAATGCATGCTTTGTTTATTTAATTAAGAGGTGAACATTTCCAATTTATCTTATATTTGTTTAAATTCACTAAAATGAAGATAGATTTTTACTTTGAGAAATAAGTTTTAAAATAAAGTGCACGTCTGGGTGGCACGAAACTTTCTCCTTTACCAAAATTTCGGTTGGTTGTTTTTTTTTTAAATTAGGTAAAAACCTAAGAAGCGATACTAGATAAAATAAACGGCTCCTAAAAAATAAGAATAGAGTTGAATTAAACCTATTTTTGGGTTATTCATCTGCTATGGCTGAACATATCAAACAAGAATGTGAAAGGTTTACGCTGTCAGTAATTGATTTTTGAGAAAGTTTTTGAGAACAAGCGGAGTAGGATTTTCTGTTTTCTGATCTGTTGTGACTCCATTCGCATGGCAAAGTGTTCATGTTAATGTTATTTCTCGAACCTCCTACATTGTAAAAAATCACGTCGTCGATCCGTTACTCAATTACGACGTGAAAGAAAGACAAACAAACAAATTAGTATGTTATTTTGTACTAAATTCTTAATTTGTGTAAGTTATTTAGTTATGCAATAAAATGTTCCAAATGTACAGTCAGCAACATATCAACTTACATAAAGCAAATTTTTTACCTTAACTGTCAAATAGATAAAATTCAATATCAATTGGGATATTTTGACAGATCAGGGTAGGTTGTACATTTTTTAAGTTGAATTACCTTTTTTTCGGTTTATGTGGTATGTTAAATTTGTGATCGGACTTTTCGCGTAAAATGAATGGCGCAGTTGGCAGTCACCCAACCTGCGGCGTCTGAGTTCAATTCTGGGTAGGCTGAACATTTATTAAAAAAAAATTCGTCTAACCAATCGTAGGTAATATGATTCAGAAAAGTTTGTTTGTAATAGTTTTGTTTTGTTTATTACCATATTCTTGATAACCTAAAGCAATCCAAGGGCCCCTTCATAGGCACTGGGTAGTGGGTGGCTGTGACTAAAAATATAGGCTTTGTGATATACCGATCTCTTTTCTTCTTTAGAATTCAGCGATTTGTTTTTGAATTTGCATTAGCAATTATAAACTGAACATGACGATAGACGTGTACAAGTTTCTGATGCATGTTCAATATGGTGGAAAAAATTATTAAGCGCACAATATTTGCCAAAAGGAGGGCCGTATTGAGTTCCACAAAAATATGTCGTGTGTGAACACTGTCTAGGATTTGGGTAGTCATTTTTAAAAAAAAAATTTTTAAAGATGCTTTGTTTGAAATTTTTGAGAAGAACTTAGTTAGGGATCTTACTTACGTTATCTTAAAATGTATTTCGATCTAAATCGTTAGAGCGGTTTTTGTAAAATTATGCAGACAAAACAGTAACAAATATTGCAGTGTTCAGAAAAATACTATGGCGCAACTTTTTAGCCAAGAACTGAGTTGGAAAGTATTGCTGAAAATTATAGCATTATTAAGTTTTTTCCAAATCGAAACTAGGGTTTTCGAGATATGAGCAGTTTTGTAAAGTACAGCTTTTAACTATTCGAATGTTAAATGAAGGACGCCTTAATTTTGAAAACATAAATTTTACTCCAAGTATGCATTTTGGCCAAAATCGTTTTTACCGTTTACCAATTTTGTAAGAAATGCCTCTTTTAAAAATGAATTGTACGATAATACAGAGAAAAACTGCGTTTGCTATTAAGATTTATAACTTAGGAATGAATGTTTGTTACAATCGTATGGACCGTTTACAAGCTATGTCCAAGTTTCAATAGTACAGTAAAACCCGCTTCAGAGAAACATCAAAATATCACAGTTTTTCTTTTCCTTAAATGGGTCTTTCACTTAAACGAACACGAACACGAAAATTGTTTTCACTTTCAATTTTTTAAGTCCGGATAGGTGAAAACAAAATGTCACTTAAGCGAGTTTAAAAATTCCATTAAGCGTAAATTTAAAGCTAGAAAAAATTGTATTTATCTTTTGGTCTAGAAAATAAACGCTGATATGTCACATCAGCACGTCAAATGTCTTTTCGAGAAAAAAGAAGTGAAATCGTTCAGCAAATTGTTTGTTCTGTTCGATTCAACATTTTTTTTCACTTAAGAGAGTTTTTTTCAATGAAAATATAAAATATTACTGAAAATGTGTTTCAGGTATCCGGATTTTTCACTTAAGCGAAGACAAATTCTCGGGTATGAAAAAAGTGTTACAGATAAGCGGGTTTCTCTTAAGCGAGTTTTACTGTACCATCGAATCCAAACTTGTATGGGAATGCCTACAAAAATTAAATGAATTGAATGAAACAACCCTCTGCTGGGTACCTGGCCACATGGGAATAGAGGGTAATGAAATGGCCGACTCCCTAGCAAGAAAGGGAGCATTCTGCGGAATAGGGGATCACACCCTCAAAGAAGAATTTAGGAAACTAGAGAAAGAAAACAGGGCAAGAACTTGGCACAACACTCAAGGCATGAGGCAGGCTAAAAAAACTTCTGGGACAATACAACCGGAAAAGATTCCACGCTTGCATCGGCATGAGTAAACATAACCTCCGTATCCTAACGGGCTTCCTAACGGGGCATTGTAGACTCAAGGAACACCTCAGGAAACTGGGTATATCTGAAGAAGGTCTCTGCCGATTCTGCGATGAGTCCAGTGAAATCCCAGAACACGTGCTGGGATCGTGTGGGGCATTGGCCCACAAAAGACTGAAATACTTGGGCAAGTACCAACTATCTGATGAGGAAATAAGGTCACTGGAGCCAGCTCTCATCCTAAGACTCTTAAAGGAAACTGGACTAGAGAGAGTGCTATAGGACGGATTTCTTCCGCCAAGGAGAAACGAGAGTACAAGAACCTCTAAAATGATTCCGAAAGGAATTATAATGTGAGGGGAACTCGTATGAGGGCATATACCTCACTGAGGCGTTAGCAAGGGGTACAATAGACCAAAAGGTCGCAGTACAACAACCCCTCTCATATAATAATAATTTACTGTACCATTATTCGATTTTTTGATTTTTTTAACCGGAAAACTGAATATACAGTCTTGTTAACCTCAACTACTTAAGCTCAAACATTAATTTTGGTTCAAATCGTTAGAGCCGTTTTCGAACAAATCAAACTGATTTCAAAATAATTCATGTGAAGTATACCATCAATATTGAGGTTAACGTGAAAAAAAAAACACAGACCCTAACTGTTGGCCCACAAACTCCAAGTTCGAAGTTTGAAGCAGATACGGGCAGCGGTTTTGGATGTAGGTCTCAGGACCATACAGACAGACGGACGGAATAGGGAGACCCACTTTTTTTAGTCCTACATTTTTCTCTCATTTTTATCACATTAAATCATGTTGAAAAGTCAGCTGCGTGTGAAGTAGACAATAACCCCCGTATTAATAAAAAAGCGATATCCGCTCTCTAACACGTGTTTTAGCTAACAGACGGATAGTGACCTTATCCGTATGTTAACTTTTCTTATTAATAAACATATTCCATCTCCATGTTAGATATTCGCCTTCGTATCACCTAACGCACGAAAGCACTACACTGAATTTTACTAAATAGTCTAGTACAGCTTTACTCAACCTGCGGCCCCCGGGCCGAACACAGTTAAATAATACTAATATACTAAGGGCCGGTCTGTTCAAAGCTGGTTAAATCCGTGGTTAGATTACCATAGATTTTGAATAACCCATGATTTTATATCTGTGATAACCGATGAGTGTTTGTTGAACGATTTTTGACTTCGGTCACCAAATCATAGCTTTGCGACAAATCGTTCCATTTTTCCAGTTTATTTGTCAATTCAGTGACTGACCGAATCTATGGTTACATTGTTTTGTTTTCCGGATCTGTTTGTTTGTTTAGATATTTTATTAATGTACTTTTTTCAGTAATCCGACCAAGAGCAAAATTTGCTTAACATAAGAATGATCATAATTAAACGATATAGATTGAAGAATTAGATCTCGTTGTGAAAGAATAACCAATTTTTTGAGATAAAAACCGAATAAAGCTAAATACAACCAATAAAAGTCGATACAAATGGACCTCATATCAATTTTTATTCGACAACTTCACAATTTTCTCTTTCTCTCAATATTTCTTCCAATAAGTGCGCTTTATCTCAATTTATGAGAGCTTTCATCGGCCAAAAATGTTGAAAATAATCCTACTTCATCCTTTACACCCATTATTTTGTTCGGGACTATTACTATCATCTTCAATAGACTGGTGTGTACCGTATTCTATACATCTGTCAGTAAAAAACGTCTACGAAACCGATGGGACAGTCTTTATTGGTTCAGTTCACTCCATCATGCGTTGTAACATATAAGTTTTATTGTATTATTTGCATTTTCCCCACAATATTGTACAGAAAGTTGTTGTGTATGGCATACATACGTCAATATTAGTACCTACGTAGTCCTGAAAAAACTTGAACAAACGAAATTCCAGAAAATCATTGGTTAAATCTCATTAGCCGCGCAAAATCGGCTGGTTATCATTTTCTCGGGTTAACTAACCAAACCACTGATTCTATGGTTACCAGCTGGAATAACCGATGATTAAATATAACCAAGATTGAACAAACCGGGCCTAATAGAACTAAAGAAATTAATAGCTGAGTAAATATATTTATGTTGCGTTGCGGCCCGAGGCACCACAGCTAAAACGCCTTTGTGGCCCCTATTGAAAAAAGGTTGAGTATGGCTGGTCTAGTACATCTGTCATATTCGATCAGCTGACCGCGACACTGACATTCGTGAAATTTTCCGATTTTATTTAGCCTATCTATCCAATATAAGAAATCTGTGAAATTGGAGTACATTTGAGAGTATCAATTTTTAAAATAGTATTTTATGTGCAATTTTATAGTCGGTACGATAATGGGTCTATTATCGACATACATTTTTTTTTTTTGACGTTGTAAGCCCAGATGTCAATTTTGACAACCAAGTACCTGTGCTAAAGAGTTATCCGCTCTCTAAACGCCGATTTCGGCGAGTTAAGTTATCCGTTCGTTATTACATGTCAGTGAAACCAATCACACATTTATTACTAACACTATAGGTACGCACTAACTCGCCGCTGCTCGGCGTGTGTATAACGAAGGGTGTAGCATTTTTTTGTATAGCAACCACAAATTTTCAAATAATGTTCAAATGTCAAAAGAAGCTGCCAGCAAATGAAAAATGTAATTTTCAATGCATTTTTTGATATGTCGAGAATAATAAGGTTGGCGTGCACACACTCAGTCACTCAGTGCTATCGGGAATTCTCGTTCCTATTTTTCGTACGAGCAGTACGTTTTATTTTAAAAGCGTGAAACATGCAAAAAAAAAAAAATGTTGTGCCATACGGGCTTTGATAACATTTGGAAATTTTTTGCTAATACAATTTCTTTTTCTTACTACGTAGGTATACGAGAAAGTTAAAGTTTGCGAAATAATTTAAGCAAGAGCGTCAAAATAATTCCAGACAGATATCAAATTGAATTAAAGCCCTGTGGGAGTTTGCTCTCGAGTCCCTCAGGGATGTTACCTGGGACCTTTGCTTTTTCTTTTATTTATTAAAAACATTCCTGATTTGTTTTTGAATGCTGCAGTATCAAATGTTTGCCGATAACTAAAAAGTGTTCCGAGTTTAAGTCTGAATATGATTGCATTCTGAATAGGATTGCATTAGATTGAAGGCATCTCTTATGGGAAGAGATACCTTCATAGACTTCCTATGTGGTAATGACCTTCGCCCCAATGCGCGATACTATAATATTTAATGTACAGGCTTGATTTTACGAACTTAGAATGCCGAAATTATACTTTTGAGTATTTTATAGAATAGGCGTATTGACGGGGATATTTTTACAAGCAAGTATATCAATCAATTACTGTTGAGAACAGCCTTAACCCTAAGGCTTTGCCAATACTTGTAAGGAAGCCTCAAATTGTGCTTTATTATAAACTTTTAAGCCCATCTTCGGGCCCAAAAAATAGACATGAATTTTCCGCCCTTAACATTTTGCGCTTCTTTTACCGGCTTTTTGGCAATTAAATTTGTTCATTGGTTCGGGCCATTGTCTTATTATAATGGACTGCTACTGGAATGTCACTTCCATACAATCTCTGCCCAGAAAATGACGCCAACATAACTAGCGCTCGTGGTTCTATGCGAAAAATAAGTGAAACAAAATTACACCCAACTTGGATTTCTCCATAGAATGCTAGAGCCACCTATTGGGCGTGAGTGGATTTGGCAAATGAAACGGTTGAAATTCAAATTGTTGCGGCATTGTTTACAATAGCTGTTTTTTATTATCAGCGTGATCTGATCCGAATCAGATCACGAAAATAAAACAAAACGGATCATTGAAAAGTTTAATTTTGGAATTGTGGCAACAGTTGCTTTCAAAAACAAAACAGATATCTCAAACTTCATATTGTCACCAGCCATATCGCAAATATTCTTCTCAACGTGACGTCACACAAGCCACATGTCATTTCACTTGCAATGTCGGGGGGTATTACCATATTTGAATCAAATTTGCATAATTTTTCTTTTAAAAAATATTTTTGTGAAACAAATTCAGTATTTTATGTTCAAATATGCAACACATGAACAATATTTTGCTGCTAGGACTTGAGCTTAACTTGGTGTGTCCAGACCAGCGAAAAATTTCAAAAATGGTTATCAAATTTTTCTGAAGCAAATCGGACACATTTCAGAAACACCTATAATAAGTTTCTGAAATTTATTTATTAAATGCATATGAAATGTTTCAATTTTATCCTTTTTTGGACTACAAGAAAATAATGGGGTAGGACTATTAGCAGCGAGTAAAGTTTTTATTTTTGTAATTTTGGTCTCGGCAATCACGCGACACGCGATTTAATTCAAATAATCGTATTAAATGAATCACTTTCCCATAAGATATTCCAAGCTTTTCTGGACATATTTATTTTATATAAAAAAAAATTATAGTCGTAAAACAGCGCTCATTTTCTGCGGGGAACCATGTAAAACAAAAATTATTTCCCATCACGATTGGGTGAAACATTTCATAAATATTTTTTTGCTGGCCAGATCCAAACCAGCAAAACATTTCCTGAACATGTTATAAAAATTGTTTGGTTTAATAAATGCTTTTGAAATATGTATGCAACATGTAGGTATTTAATTGTTTATCAAATGTTTGGGTGGTCTGGACATACCTTTATAGAACAATTGATTTTTTGTGTTCCATTTTTTAGTTTGGCAACGTGATTGTGTGGCTATTGTTTACAGGCACACCAACATTTAAAAATAAAACAAGCCACTTAGTCGGAAATAGTAGAAATAATTTTCAGATCATGATTCGTGATCTCTATGAGAAGCAGGATCATGTTCTGTTGTTGTAAGTGCGTGTAAATCGATGATCTATATGGATCATAGCTGATAATAAAAAACAGCTAATAGATGTCATCTCGAAATTGTGCTAGTTTAAATAATTAATAATAGATGGAACCAACAAAATTTGAATAAAAAATCGTTTTTCATCGTCCCATAAATTGCACAATTTTCGTATATTTATTGCGAATTAGTTTTTTATGTTGTTTTTCATTATTATTTTTATAAATATGATGTAATAACGCTTTAGCATATATTTCAATCACATTTCTGATCAATAAATACTTATGATTGTCAATAATATTACATTCAAGTACATGAAAATTTAGTTCATCGTATAAATTGCCTACATCTATATTTCTTAAAGTAGGTACTTATATCTGCAACGAAATGGAAACGTCTGATGTGAGTTTCCAATTTATTCCGCTCCGAACCACGAGAGCTAGTGCTTATGTTGGAGCCAACGCGAAGTTGTCTACTAGCAGTCCATATATATTAAGTCAATGGTTCGGGAATACTCGAAATTGTGCAGTCTTTGCGTGAGCTGTCAAACAAAAGTTGATCATTTATTGACAACAAATGCACCTGATAACCGTCACAGTGCCTCTAAATTTATCGCATTGTCTTCCAAAAGACGCACAACTATTTATTGGATATCCTTCTGAAGAGTTTCCATATCGAATCCACCGATAGTGAAGCTTACGCCGCCGTTTTATTAGCCGATGCGTGCGTTTATTCCCACGTTCATATGTTTGGCGAATACTACACTTTTTCATATTTAGCCGTCGAGGTTATAGCCTTCATAGTAGATCGGCACGCCAGTTGCTAATAACCATAAAAATTGGCCCCGTCGGTACCAAATTGCTCCTTGCCGATGTCGGTAGGACGTAACTCGTCCAGGTATGGAAATTCGCAAATTTTTTATAAACCCCGCTGGCATTTTCATTAGCCGAATGTTTTCTTAATGCACAGTACACATTCAAATTTGATGTAAACGATGTGCACACACACACGCAGGGAGTTGCTTTCAGTGTTATCCTGATCCTAGGCCGTGGCGTATATTACTCATCTCGTTACGTATTATGGATTGTTGTGCGTATGCCCCAGTCACACTACACTACATATCATGTTTAAGCAATGTTATGGCGCGGCGCCTACTCAGCGATAGTTGCTCTCTAAATGAACCAAGCGTGCCGTAAAATCTGCGTAACTCGTACACATTTAGTAGACGTCTTCTTGGGCATGGGCTGGGGATTGACATTGGCATTCATGCACGTAACAAATTTGCCTCTACGCTCCGCCATAAAATGTAATTGAATTTCCAGATAGGCCAAGACGAAGATGACGAGACGGCAGTCATGTAAATTTGCTGGCGGTTCTCGTGAACATTAAACGGAATGATTGAAATTCACTGCGTTGGCAGTTGCTTTATTGACATTCTTTGACGCAACTATCTAACTATATCTATACAGCGGGGTGGGAGGAGTGCAGTTCAAAATATTCCTCTCAAGGATACAACGGAAATATTTAGTTTGTTTAAGGATAGTTTCGAAATTCCTGGGCCCATGTGAAGAGCTTTAAATGTGATCGGTGTTTAAAAAGTGTTTCCACCAAAATGGCTGCGCCAATGAACCTGTGCTCTTTGAATATAAATTTGTTTGATGTCTTGATGGGAAGTTTGTAATGGAAAATGCGTCATGAGCAGGTCACAGGTGTGTGTCCTGAGAACACATTTCAGTTCTACAGAGGAGTTGCCAAACGGGTCCCCTGCGAATTTCTGGGCCTTGGGACAAGAGATTTACCTACTTTATATCTTGATGTCCACTCTTGCGGATAAGTTTAGTGATCAAACCGAAAAATCAGATACAAGCTGGTAAGGCTACAATTAACCAAGAAGGTTTGGGTAAGATTCACCTCCTATGAAAAAAGCGTTTTAGGACAGCCTTAGGCAAAGTTGCAAGCCAAGCCAAAACCGACCCCTGCTCATGCCAAATGAGTGAGATCAGAGGATCACAAAGGCAAATGCTTCCAAAAAAAAGTCAAGACCGAAACTACAACTGACTTGGTAGATATTTTTCCTACCGCAACAGTCCCTCTTACCCGAAGAGAATTGACTTCTTTCAGAGGAGGTTATAGACGTTGCAATTGAGCTAAGTAAGGAGCAGGGTTGGAGCAGGGTTAAGAACGCTGAGCCGAGAAAGTGAAGTTGTCAAAAAAAAAAAAGTAGGCCTGCAAAATGTGAAGCGAATAACTTTTGTTTCCCATCATACGAAATGTTTTAAGAACTGAAGACAAATTTTTATTTAATGTCCTAGATTTTTGAGATGCGTGCATTCAGATAAAGCTTCGAAATGCCCATTTAGCTATTAAGTTTTTATTCCGGGACTGGACATTTCAACCTGAATTTTTTTATAATCTACAGTACAAATGCCAAGTATGTCTTAAGTCAACCTATATAAAATTTTTATGAGTCTTCATGTATATGATTATTTCAACGGTCAAAATTCTGGATGGGTCAACATTTTTTTACAAAATTCTGCTCTAAATTCTGTTTTCAAAATTATGCTTTTCAAAATCATGCTTTTCTAGATTCTGCTTTACAAAAAGCGCTCGCTTTGGAACGTTTTCCAAAACCTTTTTTTTATGGTTTGCAGAATTTTGTAGAGCAGAAATGGAGAGAACATTTTTTTTCTACTTTTAACTCTTCTTTTCTCAATTTTTATTTGTAGCCTTTTATTTTTATTTATTTAATATTTAAAATAAAAAATATCGTGGGTATTTTTTTAAAAATACGATTTTATTTTATTTTTATTATAGAAATACGAAAGTCAACAGAAGAAGCGACGCCGCTATCGATATTTTTTAGGAAGACTGAGGAAAAGTCTTTCTCTGTCCACTCAACCAGTCCTAGGAAAATGGTCTTAGAAGAAGATTCGAAGATCCTACCGAGTCGATTGTCGAAGGAGTTTTGATTAAACCTCATTTCGACTGTCCTTTTATACTGCCGAAATGAGGTATAAAAAGAAACCAAGTGAAATTATAATAAATAAAAGTTGTAATTTCTGACTGCTTCATATCTTATTTTATTTAAATTTCGCATTATTTTTTATTTTATTTTTTTCAATAGATATTTTTTGTTTATTCAAATTGTTTGTCAATATTTAATAAAATGTTTCTTGTTTCTTTTTAATTTAAATTTTATTTTTATTTAAAAATTAAAAGTAAATAATTTTTAATGTCGGCTTTTTTTCACTCGTTTACATTTGTTAGTTGGAAAAAAGCAGAATAAGCTGAATTTTATTGCTTTAAATTTGAAAATCAGTATTTTATAAGGCAGAATTAAAAACAGGAAAATTTCGTTAAGAAAATTTTGAAAGCAGAATTTCAACCGGATCCCTATTTCCACATTTAGTGTGTGATTTAACAGAATTTACGAGTTTAGTGCCTTCGTATTTAAAGCTTATTAAAAATATGACTAAGAAAATTTATACAGTCAAATGCTATTCGTAAAAAGCGCTATTGACGCAAGTAAAATTGAAACCAGCTTCTTCAAGTTTTTCAATGGAAGAATTCTTAAAAAGGTGAGACTGTATTTTTTCAACGGCTTGGGAAGATGAATTAAAGAGTTCTCGGTATAAACTGAGAGGCAAAACGATAACCATCCTGTTGGAATACTCGTTCGTTCATGTGAATTTATTTTTCTTATTTACCTTAACAAACCTAGAAAAACAGCAAATTGAAAATTTCAAAAATAAAACATCCCTCCAGGCTTGGCATTAAGACTTATAAACTATAAACTATAAACTTATCGGATAGTGGGGTTCGGCTTCAAAGTTATTCAAGTTTCGTCAAGTGGATGAGTTCAGTCAAGTTCGTACCTTTTAAATTTGAAACATTTCAAAGTTTTAGGAACTTGAAGAGACCTTTGAGCGTTTGACTGAACAAATTATCCTTAATCGGGACTCTGGGCACGGCTTAAAATATGTGTACAGCTCCGGCGACTTGGCAACCCTACTTCAATAGTCCAGGAAGTCAACATCAAAGACAACCGATGCCTGTTGGCGACTGAACACATGGAGAAGGCGTTGTCAGCACCAGCTCAATATTTTCCTGTACCGAAGCAATATCCTCAAAGACATGTCTCACTGTTTGTTTTCTTGGAAATGTCCCACTGTTCGCTTTTACTTCATATTGCTAAAATTCTAGTAAAACCTAGAAACACTCCCAAAATACTTTGAAGGTTAAGGTTTCTGCCGTTTGTTTGGTTAAAAGCATGAACTCGTTTGTAAACCTGTACCGGCATCTATTAGACTGTCACAAAGACGTGACTGTGATTGCATAGAAACTGGGACAGGGACATTTATAATAAAAAAAATACAACCAACTATTCAGCAACCCTCAGACTTAGATTCACCCCCAAAGTTGCGGGTGGCACTTGACGTTTGATCTACTGCAAGTACCCACACGACAAAATGAATTCCGAGTTCTAGCCAAGGGCCACTTGGAAGCGATGCCACTTAACCGTCAATCATTGTCATGGTGAAAACTCATTCACAACGTCCTTATATTAATGGAAGGAGTATCAAATTTCGAAACACTCCACTCACGCATAGGCCGCACAATCGAATCCATACAACAAGTGGAACAAATAGCCTTGTGATGGAATATTCCCGTTTTTAATGCCGATATTCGAAATTCGGAATTGTTAAAAGGAGCTCGCATCAAATTCAAGCACTCCATGTCGATTCAAATCACCATTACCATCAACCCTTGAAGCCGCCAGAGAGAAGAGTGCCTCTTACCCCAACAGTCGAGCACGAAGCTGCTTTTCATGGACCATGTGATCATCCTTTTCTCAATATTCACCGCTGAGATGTAATCACTCCACCGCAAACCCACCGTATCCTTTTCGCCCACACACGCGCCCCTCGTTCAGTCGAAGGAACCATGAAAATAACAACCACAACACAGTTTGCGAACAGCAGCAGCAGCCCCCAAAAGAATATCAATAACTTTGACCTAGATTCCATACTCCTTTCCTTTCACGCACACAGCTGCAGACACACTCACCGTATTCCGAGAGCGAGAGAGAGGGAAAACAGAAAGCACGTTAAAACGAATAGCGTAGGAATTGTGTGTGCAAAAAGTAGATGATTATTGTTATTGCGATTATTTTGAGCACATTTTCATGCGGCGATGCCGAATCCGATTCCTTGTGAGCCTGGGCTTGGGCGGGCTTGGGCATCGGCAACCTCGTCGTATTGGAATGGGACGAAGCCGGAGCACCGCTCTTGACACCACAGTACCACGGGGGACATGACAGCTATATAGAGCGTGAAGCAACTTTGTGCATGGTGGTCATACGCCCGAAACACAAAACAGGAACAAAAAGAAATACCCAGTCGCCTCAGGACCTTTTGGTTATTATACAAACATACGAACAATATTCCTTTATCCCTTTCGGTGTGATTGTCCGAGTTTTGTTTGCACCATCCCCTCGATGGAAGACAATTACTCCTTTAGTCAAAAATATGTGACCAGTGTTTATGTTTGAGCGTCGGTTTGCGTTTCCTTGAAATAGTTATTAAAAATGAGGAGATTTCAAGGAAACGCCAGATGAGTTTGGCAAACAAATGAGCATCTGCTCGTTCAAATTCGCATCATTGATGCGACCGAGTGGCGAACATTGACGATATCGATCTGCGTGTTAGTGAGGTATAAGTACAACAGCGAGAGGTTCCACGTGAAATATTCACTCACTGTCCGCAAAGTTTGATGCGATATTCGTGAGCTTTGCAACCTGCTGACAGAGATAAGTGAAGGGCTACAGCTACATTCTGGGATGCGTGCTCCCAGCACACCCAACCCTTTCAAATGTCTAATTTGAATTTTACAAACGCACAATAGGACATTTTGAATGTAAAATTTTCAATTGTGACCTAAAAAAAATTTAATGTGGAGGTTAAAAGCGAGACCCAAGTTCAGATGACAACAAAACAACTTTCCTACTGCAGTCAAACCCGCTTAAGTGAAATGACAAAAAACATTAACGTCAGTTACAATTAACCGGGTTTCTTAGTTGGGCGGACGTCGGATAACTGAAAAATAGTTTGAGTAAAGCGGACCCTGGACAAATTTTTCGTCAAAATGAATTGGTAATAATAATGAGTAAATTTATAATAATTTAATGTTGTTCAATTTCACTCACATTTCACATCATCATCACATTTCAGTATTTATTAACAAATTTTGAAGACTAACAATTTCTCAGGAGCTGAAGAGTAAAACAACCCCATTCGAATAAACAAAAAATATTCTGCATATGTCACTACATTTTAAATCTGTCACTGTGAGAGGTAAAGTGGAATGTGGAAGGTGAATAATGCAAGAACTGGACGCATTCAACTCCTGCGCGTTACTTTTTGCCTTATTTGCGATTCATGTAGGTCTGTTTACATATTCATTTGTTTCATTTAAGCGGTGTTTTTTCTATGAAAAGTTATAATGTTTTTAAGGAATTGTGTTTCAGAAATCCGAGCTTTTCAATTAGGGCTCCGGCCACGCAATGAGCGACGCAAGAAAATTAAAACACATCAAATCGTATGGAGGTGGCCACATAAACCCTGAGCGATTTTTTAAGCGACAGAGCGACGTCGCTCTGCAATCAAATCTGTTTTAATTTTTCAGTCGGTCGCTGAGCGACGAAGTAATAAGATGGGTAAAATAAGCACAGAAAGTTTAATTTCAACTGTCCAAAGCCGTCGAGAGCTATGGCAGGACACCCACAGAGACTATAAAAATAAAAATGTCACCGATAACGAGTGGAAAGAAGTTGGACAAATTTGTAATTGTTCTGGTAAGTTTTTATTTATTTAATCTTTAAAAATAAGATAGTGAAATGAGGGGAATCTTCGAGAGCCAGAAGATTATTCAATTGCTCAAAACCGTTTTTTCTCTGAAGCGATATCAGATTTACTGGCCGAAGAAGATGTGACCCTTTCAAGTGTCAATACGCTTACAACCAGCACTCCTTCTACGAGTACTAGCTGCCCCCAAAATTTGCGAAAAAATAAAAACAAGAGAGCATCAACATTCAATTTGGACTCAGAATTTCTAGAGTTTGAAAAAGAAAGACTCCAAATTTTAAAGCGAGAGGTAGAAAAAAAAAGAAGAGGATAATGATGACTTTCAATTTTTCAAAAGACTTTTGCCATTTATGGCACAATTTGACAATTTCGAAAAACTTGAGATAAGAACTGACATTCAAAATATTATTTTGGCAAAACTTAAGAATACAAATTAAGAATACAACAATTAAAAAAAAAACTAACCTTAAACATAAAACCAGCCGTTGTTCTGGACTAATTGCTTTTTTTGTTTTGTTAATTTTGGTCGAACTTTTTCCAACAGCAAATCAAAAGATGGTACTGACATACGACAGTTTTGCCAAAATCGATTTGGAAATCTGCGAAGATTTTTATATAAATGATGAAATTCACCATAATTTGCCCTTTCACGATTTATGGGGTGTACACCAAATCTACGTATTCTCGATCTTATTATAGATCTATAATAATATGAACGCGACTTTCAACTAATAATCTACGACGAACCGCACGTGACGATGGCATTTTCCCAACTAATCGCTCAGCGACGTCGTTCAGTAAATGGCCATGGCCACCCATCGCTGAGATTCGTCGCTCAGTCGCTTGTCGCTCATTGCGTGGCCGAAGCCTTAAGCGGGTTTCCATAAAGCCGAGTTATTTGTATGAAATTTTTTGTAAAATAAAAGCGGATTAATTATAAAGTTTAAAAAAGCTGGTTTTTCAATAAAACGGGTTTGACTGTACTTTTAAATTCACATGTTCGAAAGGATACTGGGTACAGCTTTCAAACGAGGTAAACGAGTACAACAAAAAGACGATGGCGCGGAGGAAATAAGAAAGCTAGAAAATTGACAACTCAAGGATCTGTACAGAGGACAGTGTAAAAAGTCGAAATTATAAAGTCGTTCGTGTTAAGATCGTCGTTCCAATGAGGCTATCAACTTTCAACCATAAAGAACTTTCAACCATAAATTTTAGCACTGATTCGCCTTGCGAGAAGCTATGGGCATTATTTTCGGTCCTCGTCATTTAAAGAGTCCTACAATAAGGGTGGGTCGAAACGGAATAAAACAAGCTTGAGGTAATATAGAAGTCCTTTTTTTGTTTGAAAGGTCCACTATTATATGGAATTGTTTAAAAGTCCGCCGCGGCGTCTCGCGGTGGTACGGATGCGCGTGGTCCAATTTTAAAAACTCATTTGCACAGATCCGGTTGTAATTTTGGTTCTGGCGTCGGTCGATTGCGGCTTTTTTGCATTGACCTGCGACTTAAGGTAATACCACAAGAAAAAGTCTATCGGCGATCTTGGTGTCCGATTTACGAAACCTCTGCGAGAGGTAACCAATCAAATCAAATCAAATCGTTCACGCGGAATGTCCATTGTGGCGTCTGCTGTGTGGCACGTAGCCTCATCCAGCTGGAACCACATGTCGTTTAGTTCATTCTCCACAAATGTATTGAAAACTTCCAAGAATCTCAAAAAATACCTAAAACAACTTATAGTGGTCATCAAAATATCACAAGCGAGATCGTCCAGAGGATCATCGTCTTAAGTAATCTGCCCCAGGCCAATGACGCCGCGCCCGTCCGAAACCCGCACCGAACACTAACCTTTTGTGGGAGCATTGCCACCTGGTGAACCTCGTGTGGGTTGGCGCCGTCCCATATAGTACGGCAAATTTGCCATCCAAAAATGCGTCTCTTCGCTAAAGATGGTTTTTTCCGGCCAAAATTGGGGCCTCTTACAAAAGCTCCGAAGACTATCACCGAACAACCGGCACTGTCCATGGACTTTAACTTTGAGCTCCTGATTCAGCTGGATCTTGCACGTTTTCAGGCTAAAGTCTCGACGCAAAATTCGCCAGTTTGCGAAAGGCCGACTTCTTGTGCACGATGAGGAATTGACTGCCTCGGGTACTTCTGTACGCACTTTCACGGATCGCGGCAATGTTCTCGGCCGATGTGGCGTTCGTTTGACTTTGTTGGTCTCGAAAATGGCTACCAAATGTTGGAGAAACGACTTTGAAGGGCCATCAGTGACTGAATAATAAGCGCCACACAAACTCATCTCCAAGATTAAGTCTATAGAAAGTATGCCTGATGAATGGAACGTCAGCATCGCCTGTCGTATGGTCTGTTGCTAAGAGGACCCTCTAAACTGGGTCAGCAATGGATCTATAATTCTCCTTGACATCGCTTGTAAAGGGTGATTTTTTAAAAGGTTTAGAACTTTTTTTAAAAAAAAAACACAAAAAATTCGAAAAAATGAATGAAATATTTATTTGAATCGATAGTTTGAACCTTGCAATTTAATGTTTAAAGATAATTTCATGCAAATGTTGACCGCGGCTGCGTCTCAGGTAGCCCATCCGCTGAGTCCAATTTTGGCATACTCTTTCACACATACCGGCCGGTATCTCACGAATGAATGCATGGATGTTGGCTTCCAGTGCGTCAATCGAAGCGGGCTTGTCCCTATACACATTAGCCTTGGCATACCCCCACAAAAAATAATCTAATGGTGTCAAATCGCACGATCTAGGCGGCCAATTGACCGGCCCGAAACGTGAAATTAACTGTTCACCAAACTCGCCTCGCAATTGCGCCATTGTTTCGCGTGCTGTGTGGCATGTGGCACCGTCTTGTTGAAACCACATATCATGCAAGTCAAGAACTTCCATTTCGGGCAAAAAAAAGTTTGTTATCATCGCTCGGTAGCGTTCACCATTGACAGTAACGCTGCGATTCGCATCATCTTTGAAGAAATATGGCCCAATAATGCCGCCGGCCCATAAACCGCACCAAACAGTGGCTTTTTCGGGATGCATTGGTAGCTGTTGCAATGCTTCTGGCTGATCTTCACTCCAAATGCGGCAATTTTGCTTATTTACGTACCCATTCAACCAAAAATGAGCCTCATCGCTGAACACAATTTTTCGATAAAAAAGCGGATCCTCGGCCAGCTTTCCAAGAGCCCATTCACCAAAAATTCGGCGTTGTGGTAGGTCGGCTGGCTTTAGTTCTTGCACCAGCTGTATCTTAAAAGGCTTTACGGCCAAATCCTTCCGCAAAATTTTCCACGTAGTGCTGTAACAAAGGCCTAACTGCTGGGAACGGCGCCGAATCGACATTTCGCGGTCTTCTGTCACACTAGCTGATACGGCCGCAATATTTTCTTCACTACGCACAGTACGTAAACGTGTTGGTGGTTTAATGTCCAACAAAGTAAATTTGGTGCGAAATTTGGTCACAATCTTCCGAATAGACTGCTCAGAAGGTCGAGAATGCCGATCATAAAATGGAAGCAGCGCGCGATGAACATTTCGAACCGAGCACGAATTTTGATAGTAAAATTCAATAATTTGCAAGCGTTGTTCATTTGTAAGACGATCCATGGTTAAATTGCAAACCAAACTGAAGCTGTTTGACAGTGACACAAGGTACTAAACACACGTCAGCTGTCAAAACCAGTGTTGCCAAAACCAAACCAGCTAAAAAATCACCCTTTACAAGACACTGTCTGCCGTACTGTGTTAACATCTGTAACTGTATGTCAACAAACTGATTGGCCATGGCCAGTGGGGTTTAAGACGGTAAGTCCGCAGCCCACCAAATATCTTGAGCTTTGGAAGTCCCCAAAGGAGTCTAGATCGACACTGACCATTAGTGGGTCTTTTTTGAGGCCGCATATGTCAAATGAGAGCACTTAAAAAAAAAAAGAGCTCGCCCCGGGGCTGGTTTTGGCATCCCAGAAAAATTCATCGGGCCTTACCAAAAATGTTTTTAGTTTCGACTCTAAATTTTAGTAGTTCTCAGTGGGTATATTTTTCATACAAATTTCGCAACTGTGAACTTCCGTCGAGACTAAAATTTGTTATTAGTACGGCGCATCAAGTTTAACTCAATAGCGATGGAGAACCCTGCACCATTAAGGTTGTTAACAATCTCAGCGAGACCTTTGATTTCAAAAACAACCTAAACAACGTGATGCGCTGTCTTGCAACCTTTTTAACATTATGTCCTTGGTTCTGCCATAGTTGAAGACATAGCAGCAGAAATAGGACGAGGAATAACTTTTGCAATGAGCTGTTTCTCGTGACTAAAAACGCAACTGCGGTAGCACCCGAAAAATTTCGAGTCAAGGTCTTACCTTGATCTTCCCTTTCATGCACTGAAGCTGAAGCTGGGACTATACCAAATACAGGTGAGTACACCACTAGCCTCGGTCGCTTTGACAGAAAGATCATTCGTGAAATTGTCGGTCCCGTTTGCAATGGTTTTGCCAGGAGGAGATTCGACGAACAACACGGGCTGTAAAGTCACATCGACTTGGTCAAAAAATCATCAATCATTTAAGAGCTAGAACATGTAGAGCGGATGGGCTCTAGCTCTCCGTCTCGAGGAGACTTTAACTCCAACCAAGGGAGGCAACCTATAGGCGGAGTGGCTTAGTGGTTACAGAAATTCCATATAAAGGTTTCTTTCCACTCCGCCACCTCTCGCGAAGGTCTGACAAATGTCCGAGAGTTTAACTGTCATGAACGAGCTTCTCAATAAGCCGTTTGGACTCGGCATAAAATTGTAGATCCCTTCCCTTCGCCCCAAAAAGTTTAAAACTCACTCAATACGAATGGTTGTTAGGAACTGGGTGTAGGGTCCCTACGGACCTGTTGTGCAAACTATTTAGTTAACTTTTTAAATACAGAAAGGTCTTTCTATACTGCACAAGTTGAATGGAAGCTCAACCAAACTCGAGTGTACAACTGGAAGCAGTCAGACAAAGAACGCGTTTCATGGAAAGGGGGTCCAGGTCCACCCTGGCTTTAGGGCCGCCTAAGCAACTGTGTAAAGAGGTGGGTAGCAAAATACTTTAAATCACTGGTTATACGCTTTTCCTACTGCCTTCTCTTATTCCAATAAAATATGCTTCAGGCTTAATGAGTCAGCTCCATTCGTGTTCCCAGCCAGCGTTGTTATGTGATCGTATTTATCGTAAATGTTACGATTTTCGAAGGTTAATACGACGCTCCGATTTTTGCCCTTTTCGCTCCAATTTCTACGATTTCCTAAATATTTTTCCGATTTTTTCCGATATTATAAATACAAACATTAAATACGATGGCTAAACCGAAATACGACGCGGTAAATAAAATACAATTTCAGAAAAAGAACCCACAAAGATTTAGAAATGCATTTAGAAACTATAACTTTACCTTACCCGCACATCCCCTTTGCATGCAATTAGCCGGCATCGATTACCGAGCATACCCGTTTTTTTGTTTGCGTGATGGGTTGCCGCCTACTTGCGATGCTACTTCTATTTTATGTCAAATTGGCAATGGCTATATTTCCTTTTGAATATTTGCGTCGTTTCTTGCTTGTGTCACGGTTGCCACTTTGCTAATTTATTTTTTTTGCTTTTTGAGTTTTGGTAATTTGGTAATTTTTATCTGGTTTTGGTAACTTTTTGAGCAAGAGCACCAAAAATACGAACTCGATATCAATTCATTTAAATGCTGTACTGTTTCTGAGTGAAAGCATTGCATTTGCATATGCGTCAGCACCATCCATGTAAACCTATTTTGTTCAAAAAATTACTGAATGCACTCATTTTCTACTTTTGACAGAATGATGGTGAACTTCGAAATATTTTTGTTATAAGAAAAAAAGGTTGGAAATGGTAGATGGTCCCATGCCTTCTAGCAGCTGGTAATTTTGTGCACAACGTTGTTGAAGTTGTTTAATTGACTGACAAAGTTCTTCTACGTTCCTTACTGAGTCTTATCTTTTATAAATGTTTGTTTTTAAACAAGCAATTTTAAAAATCAAATAAAATAATTTGAGTTTACAGAAGAATGCTTTTCGTTAGCAAAAGTATTTAAAGTAGATATTACTATTACATTAGTAAGTTAAGTCTTATTTATTTTATTTTATAAAGTAGCAGTTGTTTAACTACTTAAAGACTGACTAAGTTCCTACAAACCTATTGTACCAAATTAAATACTTTAAAAGCCTTGTTTTTTTTTTGTGTTTTAGAAATGTGTGCTATAATAAATAAAAATAATGTGCTAGGAACTCTACACTTTTCTTTTCGTTTTTACAGTGTCATGTCGTTTTTTTTATATTATGTTCGCAAATCAGAGAAAAAAGTCTTTGGATAGTGATAAGGCATTTTCACATTGGCTCAAGACTATATAATACCCTTACCCTTTTATTTTAAACATTGCAGATTGGTTGATAAATCAAAATGGTTAGTGTAATGTGTAAAATTTTAAAAGCAATTACTTTTCTTAAGGAATATGAGTCCTTAACCGCTTACCATGGGGATGTGCAGTTTTATATGGGGTAGAATTACAATATAAAAAAATGCTTCAATAGACTTCGGAAGGTATAAGTATTATTGGTATGAAAGTAAATACCTACTTCTGAATTTAAATTTGCTTGAAACTTATGTCGTTTTCGATTTGGCAAAAAGATCAATTTTTTCAGAAAAAAAATCTAATTTTTTTTTATCGAGATTGCTTTTCATAAAAAATAAATCTTTTTTTTTCTTGTCTGAGACACTTGTGAAAAACTCGATTTTTTTCTCAGATGTATGGCACACAGACGGCGGTTTATCGTTGGAAGGATTGTTTTTTTTTTAACTGAATTATTCATTTTACGCGTCTGGAAACGAGTATTTGTATTAAATTATTTCGAAATGCGTTACTATAAACGTGTTACTAAAAACGTGGAAATTGATTTCCAGTAGGTAGATACAAGTGAAAAAAAAAAAAATTCCGGCCAACTCAATACACACAAGGATCAAAAATATTTAGATTTTATGTTCGATTTGGCAGCAAAAATCTGAAATCTCAGATCAAAATCTGAAAAGCCAAATCGAAAACGACATATTTAAATAGTTAAAATATGTACTAATAAAACAACAAGCATCTTAAAGATCAAACTGTCCGACTTCTCGAGCATTACAAATATACATTCATATTAAGTGCAAAATGACCTCTATGCTCTTAAACGCATTTTTTGTACTCGTAAAATTAGAAAATACGACAAATACGATTTTGAATCGAGAAAATATACGATTCTCAAACAATATCCATAACAACACTGTTCCCAGCACCGAATTTGTTGGTCGAAAAAAAGAACTATACTTGCTTGATGTTTATTGTCCCGTATCAAGTCAGACTCATAACACGCATCCAACTTATCTGATGCACAGTGAAACTCATAATTGTGGAATGTGCCCTAGTAACAGGCACGTTATGCGCGCTTGGAGTAAGAACGTTTCTCGAATAAATGTGGATTAGATTTGCAAAATTAACTGTGATAATGACTTTACGTGCCTATTTTACTGACATCCAATGCTCTCCACTGGCCCTCTAGTGAGTGTCAGGATTTTCATTTCGAGTTTAGTGTTTTAGCTCTTTTAAGTGATGTGTCCTTTATTTATTTATCGTCCGAGTCTTTAAATTTATGGACCACTCATGAAACATAACGTATAACATCGAGCGGGTGTTTACCAATGAAGAGGACTCATTGTTGACTACATAATACCATCAACAAAATGCGTCCATGATGCGTGGCAAGGACAATGCTGGAGCATGTATACTGCTTGTGGAATATAGAATCAATCGGGCACATTGGATGGACTCAATCAGTTCCAGGTAATATTGTTTTATTTGAGAGTAAATCAGAAATAGTAATAGTAATAGCAAATAAACATGAGATGGGATATTTTACAGAAAATGGTCAAGATTGGAATTTTTAGGGACAGCCTATAAGGAAATTTCGTTTTCTATCTAACCTCTGTTAAAATGTGCTGAGGTTAGATAAATCTATGCACGCGAATGTCTAAAAATATATAAAATCAGCGATAAGATCCTTTGAACTTATGTACTCAAGAGCAGCTGCAGGCCCGTTATATTTCGCAGCAAGGCTAAAACCATAGACCGTCTAAAAGTACACGCTATACCTAAACTTTATATGCTCTAATGCAGTTTTAATTGACTCGAACAAATTTCAAGTGCAGTTAAGCATGCAAGGCTGCAGATTGAAGTAAACTTATGGCCATATATATTTTTACAAGTCGTGCTGGCAAAACGAGTTGTAGAGCAAACTGTTTTGCGTGCTCTGTTTTAAACACGTGTACTTAAGAGGGACAAATGAAGTCCAACAAAGCCAATGGGCTGCAGGCTTTTTTTCGGGAGCGGTTCAAAATGCTGCTTCATAAAATTCTGGCTTTCATATTTTTAGAGGGGTTGGGGTCAAGATTCTGGATTCTTTTTACAAAATTCTGCTTTCCTAAATTCTGCTTTTCCAAATTCTGCTTCACAAAAAGGGCGCGCATTTTAACATTTTCCAAACCCTTTTTTGTGTCTGTTTGCAGAATTTTGTTAAGCATAGATGGGGAGAAAAATTGTTTTTTCTAATTTTAACTCCTCTTTTCCAGATTTTTATTTGAAGCCTTTTATTGCCTCCTGGGAGGAAAATAAAAAAATGTCGGGGGTATTTTCTTAAAATACGATTTTATTTCATTTTTATTATAGAAATACGAAAGTAAACAAAAGAAGCGACGCCGCTACTGATATTTTTTAGGAAGACTGAGGAAAAGTCTTTGTCTGTCCACTTAACCGTCAATCGCAGCGTAATTCGAAGGAATTTTGATTAAACATCATTTCGGCTGTCCTTTTATACTGCCGAAATGAAGTATAAAAAGAAAACAAATGAAATTATAATAAATAAAAGTTGTAATTTTCTTTTCTTTTCTTATTTTAATTAATTTTGATATTGTTTTTTTTTTTTATTCAAATTTAATTAAAAAATATTAAAAATTAAGGAAAGAGAATTTAAAAATTTAAAGAAAACTAATTTGAAAAAATTACAAATTATAATTACAAAAAAGAAAGGAGAAAATTCTGCAAACAATAAAAAATAATAAGCAATGTTAAAAAGCGTGCGGTTCTGAACGTTTTCCAAAACTTTTTTTATTCTTTGCAGAACTTTGCAAAGCAGAATTTTGGAAACAGAATTTTGGAAGCTGAATTTTGTTAAAAGCATTTTGACTCTTCCAGAATTTTCACCCAAACCATATTTTTCATTAGGAGGGCTGTGGCACTATTGTAAGGAAGACAATCTGGTAGCGAAATATATATTTTAGTTCACTCAGAAAAACTACGATCGAGTCCGACCGAGCAGCTCAATGGATTTCTACTTTAGTAAGTCTGACAGCTGGCTGACTCGATATATTTTAGTTTTACTGGCCCAGATTGTTAACGTGAATAGTTTTGTCAGTTGACGTTTATAGACGGGTAGCCGATAAATTTAGCCAATAAAATCCTGCCTGTATACTCAGTTGACATTTTGAAGTGCCAAAAGGTAAAATAAACCACGGGATACAAAAACAATTCAAGTTGACTAGTCACGCGTTCGTATGACTAGTTCAGACAAATTTCGATGACGTTTTACATGAACTAGGTAACGTCGCCAATATTGAGACTTCACTTCCATAAAAACGTCTCTGTAAGATTTCCTTCAAGATCAGAATGGGAGCGGGAGCACAGTCCTCGGCATGGACTTCACGGCTGGTTCTAAAATGAGCTGAGTGGGAGGAGCTATTCTTAGCAGAAGAAGTCTTATCGCCTTCCTAATGCAGCCAGCGTTTTGCAGGCGTTTATAGACTGATCACGAACCTGGCGACACCCAGAGAAAAATAGGTACCTTCTTTGACAGTCAGGGAGGGATAAAGGCTCTCTTCAACCAAGTCTACATCCAAGCTTGTTATGGACTGCAGTGAGACACCGGCCAGGGCGTGTCACCGGTTTGAAATCACTCTCGCCTGGGTTCCCGTCCATAGGAATATAGAGGGGAAGAAGAAAGCCAATAACTTTGCAAGTCTCCGCTCTATGCATATTTTATGCGAAGGAAGTTTCCCGTTGGGATTCGTAATGAAGTAAGCCCTCCTGCACATCACTTCAAAGGCGGAGACCTGAGGAACTGTGTCATTTCAAGGATTTGTCATACACCTTGTCAATATTTGTGAAACCGAAGACTCTCGCCTTTACTCCGTCAGATTCTGTCAAAAATCCCTACAGAATGTAAGGCTATCCGCGCTCTTTGAATGGCCTTGGGCTAGCAACATGCTGATGCAGCATTTCTGAAGCAGGCCCAATCGATTTCGAATCTATTCCTTTCAAAGTACGAATCAAAGTATGAATTGCCATAACACTACCTCTGTGTTTATTTGTCATGTGTCCCTTAAATGATGTTAGCTCCTCACCTCCCTCAAGCATACATAAATAAATCCAGTATTCTAGGGTCATGCAGTAGGCGCAAATGCTTAGTGGTTAGTGTGTTGGACTACCAGGCGAGGGGTTAAAGGCTCGATTTCTGAAAAAAAAAAATACATTTTTTCCATCCCTAGCGAACGTCTGACAAACATCCTACAGTAAAAATGTCATTAAAGAGGTTCTCAATTAGCTTTTAGACTGATTCCCTTGGTTCCAAAAATGAAAAGCTCGAACAAAACGAATAGTTGTGAGAAGCTAGGCCTATGGATTATTTATTTATTTATTTTTGAAAGGTCATGCATCAAATGCACTCTTTGGATACCTAAATTTTTCGCGAAAGGATGGTTTAACCAATTTTTATCATCACCATCGACGTGAGAGCTGCGTCAAAACGGATCAATATGAGGTTCATTCCTTTACCTCCGGTTCTCAGTTCGAAATACCCCAAATTCTTGGGCACAGTTATGTAACCTTTCGATTTAAGGAATTGAGATTTGCCCGGTTTCCCCGTATCATAGAAGGTCAGCGACAGGCCAAATCTTTTCATATTCCAAGACGGGAAAAAATAATTTAATGCTTGATCGCTTCCAACCTTTACAGTTATACCTCTGCCAACATGAAAACCCAATTCAATAGAAAGCAATTGTAAATGTAAATTGATTCAACATGAAGTCACTCTTGTATGACGTAATCTTATATCAAAATTGGATTTCCGAAGGTACCTCTAACCATCATCTAACCGAGAACATGATGTGAAACGCCATGTTTGCGAAAGGTAACCGGAACACGTATCATAATGGAACCGAAATCATATACCTCTACCCACGAGCGGTTATTTGAAATTTTTGGCAACAGGGATTATTGCAAAGTAAATAGGACGACCGAAAGTAAAAGTTATTCGCTTGTATCGATGAATTTCAAAAATGGAGTCAATTTTCGTGGGCAGTGATTCGAGTGCGGTCCAAACTATGTGCTGAATTTAAATTAAAAGTTACTTCCCAACAGTATGGATGGACCGGAATGGATGAGTGCACTTTGTGATGGAGTGTGAGTTGTTACTTTTGACATTTTGGAGGTTGCCGCAAAAGCGCAAACGTCCCATTTAGTGGCGCAGCAGAAATACTTCACCGTCGGAGAAAGAACAGAAGAGACCACCACCAAGAAGATCTAAATGGCATTTGCAAGCCTTAGCCGCGGCTAAAAAGGTCGAGGTGACTCTAAATTTGATTGATTAGCTGGGCGGCAGTACATTTGCGTTAACCAAAGCCTGCAATCGGTTTTTAAATGAGTCAATGAGTTATTCTGGTGTCCAAAATGCCAGAGAAAACATTTACTTTATTGGGATTGTCATTCAAATGCCCTGAAATATCTCCGCCGTCTTTTACTGGTGTTTTCTTAAAACTGCGTGGGTCTATTCCGAAAATCGTTGAAGATAATGCAGCAGTCCTAATTTAACCGAGACTTTCGGAATATCAGAGAAAGATTGTAATCCTTCCGATGGAACAACCTTTTCCTCGGTAACACCCATCAGTCTCATACGGGATACAATGGAGTAGAAGTCTTTGAACAAACGGGTGCGAAGAGTAGGAATTTCGACCAGCTCGAAAAGTTTGAATTTGGACTCTGAGATCTGCATGTAGCCACATTTCAAAGGAAAATTGTTTTTGAACTTTAAAGTATCTAAAACAAGTGGCCTAGTGGAAGAATTTTCAATATTCAGAGTAGAACCATAGAACGAGGTGAGCGATTTGACCCCACAAACTAACTTAACAGCGCACTTTTGCAAACCAAAAGCAAAGACTGAAGCTTGGTTTGATGGGCAGTTGGCACCTCCCCAACAATTTTGATTGGAATATTCCAAAATAAGTCGTTTTGTCCTTTTCCTATAGTTTTTTGAGACATAGATATAAATAGAACCTTCCAGTAGAAGATCGGAAATATTTCTTAAATTGAAAATATATGTTCGGACCGGCGTGCGCGGCGTCATTGGCCTGGGGGCAGATCACGTAGGTCGATGATCCTCTGGACGATCTCGTTTTTGATATTTTGATGACCCTTAAAATTGTTTTACGCCTTTTTTTATGATTTTCGTAAGTTTTCAATACATTTGTGGAGAGTTAACTAACGATGGACATTCCGAACAAACGATTTGATTTGATTTGATTGGTTATCTCTCCCAGAGGTGTCGTGAATCGGACACCAAAATCTTGCAATTTGACTTTTTCTTGTGGGGTTTCCTGAAATCGCAAATCCGTGCAAAAAAGCAATCGACCGACGCCTTTAAAGCCGCCATAACCAATGCAATTGCTCAAATTACGCCGGATATATGCGGCGGAGTCAGATCCGTGGCACCATGTGAAGCGGCTGCGGACATTTGAGTGCTTTCATATTCCATACACAATGACATGCGCATGATCCTTTTCAAATAAAAAAAAAAATCTGTAATACCCCACACACAGCTTGTTTTATACCATTTCAACTTGAAACCGTCTTGATTGAAAACCCCTTTATTATTTGCTACTCTTTATTTAAGCCCAGTACGCAGCTGTTCCGGAACGAAAGATCCCATACAAAAATGTCGCTCTCCTTTTCGTTTTGCAATACGCACCTGCTGCGAAATGACGGCGGAAAAGTGGGTAATTGTAGTAGATGGCTTGGTGCAATTCTTCACTCTCTTTTCGCACACGTTTATTGTCCGGGACATTAATTGCTTGCGAAAATTGAACATTTGTTCTGAAGTGTTACCAGATTTTATTTGGAGCCAAATTGAATCGATGATTGTTAAAACAACACAAGTAACAGATTTTTCGAAATTAGTTTTACTACATAATTCGATACCTAAAACACACAGAAATTCGATCGCAAAATCGGCATTTTGTACTAAGACAACCTGACTCTTCTACCATTTTTTTGTTTCTCCTGTAAAAAAATAAAAATGTCACTTATGTTGTTTTAGCAATCACCGATTCAATTTGAAAAATCATGGAGACAAAAAAAGACAAACTCGAATATAAAGCTCAAAAGTGCGCATTTTTTTGCAATTGTTAGGGTTACTTATTTTGATTACATTGTTTTTAAAGATGATAATATTACATAAATATTAAAATAAAAAAAAGCACAACACTCACTCACAATTGAGAGATTTTTCTAGTTTCCATTTTTCAATGTCAAACATGTTAGAAAAAAAGGCAACGCCTATTATTTCCAAATGCGTTATTATAAATGTGTGAACATCAATTGAAATGGACTTCCAAAACTTTGTTTGCGGCCAACTCAATACAAACAAGAACCAATAAAATTCGGATTTAATGTTCAATTGGCAGCAGATATCTGAAATCTCAGATCAAAATCTGAAAAGCCAAATCAAAAACCACATTAGTTATACAAAATGAGTACGTTCGCAATAGAAGTACCTAAGAATTTATTTTTTTATTTTATAAATTTATTTTTATAAATTCGTAATGTCAAATGACAATTTTAAGGAGCCAGTGAAAAGTGCGCTTAGCCAAATCAGATATAAACAGCCAGTGCTGGTAGCACTGCTACTTGTGTATCAGCTGTTGGAACTCCCCACAAATTACTTTCCGCTGCCTTTTCGCATACGTTTCGCTGTTCATTTGGAGACGAGCGGAAAATTTCGATCCGGAACAGCTGCATGCGTCCTTTTTACCCGACTGGACACAGGGAGGGTTATGTGTTTCACGCGTATCCTATGTATGTTCCTATGTGACGCCATGTAGCCCAAACGGATTGACCGATTTTGAACAGTGAGGTGTCATTAGACTCGTATTCTTCCCCGGAGTGTCATAGGCTAAAAAGATACAAATAAGAAACAAGACTGACTGAAAAAAAGGAACTAAAAATGAACAAGACACATTCAAGGTTACCTAGCTGTTTGGCTGTGTAGGTTTAGTCTCCGATTATCAATTAGTTAGGTAACCTTGAATGTGTCTTGTTCATTTTTAGTTCCTTTTTTTCAGTCAGTCGGGTTTTTTAAATCATTTTAGCTCCCTCAAAATCCACGGTTGTTTGCTAAATTCTCCTTACTCTTCATCCGACAGTTATAGCTAATTGAATGCGTGGAATTCAAACCACCTTTCCCGGGTCAACGCATTAACAATATTATTTGCCTCTGAGCATGGTAATTACTTTACCAAATAACCGCTCTTCGAAGTGATTACATTTAATCTCGTTTTTCATTACCACAATTCAAAATTTTCATCATGATTGCAATTAGTCCAATTAGGGTTCCTGTGCATGTGTGAAAAATCATACCAGTATTATGCACCTTATTTTTTAAACAACAACGCGTAATAAGTTTACATTGTTGGGAACCTGGTTATTCATAAAAAGCACATTAGCGAGATGGGCAATTATATCAATTTGCACAAATGAATTTGTGGCATTTCAAAATTTAAGTACAAATAGTATTCAAACAGCAGAACAAGATTCGAGCTCCACATACACCGCTCTCCGTCAGTTGTGAGCAAACGCCAGTGGAAGTGAAATGTATGTATATAATCCTCGGTAATATTGACTGGGAATTATGTACATCTCTTTATCCCGTCACGCTCGTTTTCATTCAATGCCAGCATTTTATCCCAGTTGTCCTTTTCATTGTACAGCAATGCTAGGTTCGTGTTGCCCACCACCGACTTTTTGATTACAAAGTTGTTTCGTGTTTTTTTTTTTTCTCTATACTTTTGCTTGTTTTTTGTGCTTGCAAATCAATTTACAACTTGGACCACTTTCGTGCAACTCAATTCTGAATAGAGGAATCCTCGGCGCTGGATAACAAGCTGCCAGTGGCAATTGACATCATCGCATATCTAAGTCAGGACATTTCTGTTTCATTTTTGGTACAGATTAACGGTCGTCCTTCCCAAGTGTATACTTAGGGTGTTGAGCTTCTTGTGCCTAATGGATAGGCAATCGACTTGTTGTTCAAATTGGCCAATTTCTCTCAATTTCCATTTTGATTAAGGTTATTATAAAGGCCCGCATATATTAGAGTTCAGGGGTGCGTTTTCATTAGAGAGCAGATGAAAAGTTGAATTATAGCCACAAATTTCAACTTTAAGTTGGTTTAATGTTAGTATTACTTTTTGTGTTGGGCCTGTAGGCAATCGGGTTCGATTGTCTTTCTGCACAGTCCAAGTAAATAGATACAGACTTTTTGGGATCTGAGGCGAAGTTTACATTTTTCAACGACTTCAAAAAAAAGGCGAAAATTCAAATGTAAATTTATAAATTTTAAGTCAAACAAAACTCTGAGCTAAAAGTCAATTTAACAATTTCAAAAACTACTTCTTCTAAAAATTCAGTAAAATCTTTTATTGCCATGAAATAAAGTCAAAATGAGGCTCAAAAATAACTGGGGACCTTTTTGCCGCGGGCAATTATTCCGTTACTTTTCAGACGATTATCGTCGAAACGACAGACCTCCAAAACTAGCATCCAAGAGCATAAATTGCGAGTTTGAGAGCTTTTCATTTGTTCACAAGTGTAACGAAAGCTGGCAATAGTCGACAAAAATTCGTGCAGAAATTATATATATACAAGGTGGCGCAAAAATAACCTTCCGATGTTTTTTGGCTGTAATTTAAAAAAAAAATGAAAAACTTTGATTCTTCTTGTGGACTATTTTTATTTGGTCTTTTAATTTTTTTTACATCAAGTCGAGAATATGATGTCATGTAAATGGCCGCCGCCACAGTTGATTGTCATTTGAGCCCTTTTTATGGCATTTTCCATCACTTTGGCCAAAACTTCCGGCGATAGGTCCTCACATTCTTCACGGATATTGTCTTTAAGAGCTGCAAGAGTCTGAGGCTTGTTGACATAAACCCGCCACTTCAAAAAGCCCCACAAAAAGATGTCTGGAGCGGTCAAATCAGGCGATCTTGCTGGCCAGTGCAAATCGCCAAAACGGGAGATTAGGCGCCCGGGAAATGCATCCTTCAGCATATCGATTGTGGCACGTGCAGTGTGTGCCGTTGCACCGTCCTGTTGGAACCACATGTTTTCCAATCCCAATTCATCAAGTTGCGGCAAAAAGAACTCGTTTATCATTGCTCTGTAGCGCTCACCATTCACAGTAACCGTTTGGCCTGCGACGTCTTCGAAGAAAAAAGGTCCGATGACTCCTCCAGCGAAAACAGCACGCCATACATACTCCGGGGTCTGCCACGCCTGGCAGCATCTCGTGTTGTGCCAGTCTCTTCGAGGCGAGCGGCTAAACGTCGTTCTTCTCTGGGCTCAATTCCTAGTGTTAACGCTAGCATCTGTTTATGGGAGATCCGTTTCATCGACTGGGTCTCGACCCATTGATGTCCCAAGATCCTCATTCTTCTGCCAGCCAATGCCGGGCATTGACACAGTATATGTGTTGATTGTAAATAGTCTAAATATATAAAGGGTGATTTTTTAGCTGGTTTGGTTTTGGCAACGCTGGTTTTGACAGCTGACGTGTGTTTAGTACCTTGTGTCACTGTCAAACAGCTTCAGTTTGGTTTGCAATTTAACCATGGATCGTCTTACAAATGAACAACGCTTGCAAATTATTGAATTTTACTATCAAAATTCGTGCTCGGTTCGAAATGTTCATCGCGCGCTGCTTCCATTTTATGATCGGCATTCTCGACCTTCTGAGCAGTCTATTCGGAAGATTGTGACCAAATTTCGCACCAAATTTACTTTGTTGGACATTAAACCACCAACACGTTTACGTACTGTGCGTAGTGAAGAAAATATTGCGGCCGTATCAGCTAGTGTGACAGAAGACCGCGAAATGTCGATTCGGCGCCGTTCCCAGCAGTTAGGCCTTTGTTACAGCACTACGTGGAAAATTTTGCGGAAGGATTTGGGCGTAAAGCCTTTTAAGATACAGCTGGTGCAAGAACTAAAGCCAGCCGACCTACCACAACGCCGAATTTTTGGTGAATGGGCTCTTGGAAAGCTGGCCGAGGATCCGCTTTTTTATCGAAAAATTGTGTTCAGCGATGAGGCTCATTTTTGGTTGAATGGGTACGTAAATAAGCAAAATTGCCGCATTTGGAGTGAAGATCAGCCAGAAGCATTGCAACAGCTACCAATGCATCCCGAAAAAGCCACTGTTTGGTGCCGTTTATGGGCCGGCGGCATTATTGGGCCATATTTCTTCAAAGATGATGCGAATCGCAGCGTTACTGTCAATGGTGAACGCTACCGAGCGATGATAACAAACTTTTTTTTGCCCGAAATGGAAGTTCTTGACTTGCATGATATGTGGTTTCAACAACACGGTGCCACATGCCACACAGCACGCGAAACAATGGCGCAATTGCGAGGCGAGTTTGGTGAACAGTTAATTTCACGTTTCGGGCCGGTCAATTGGCCGCCTAGATCGTGCGATTTGACACCATTAGATTATTTTTTGTGGGGGTATGCCAAGGCTAATGTGTATAGGGACAAGCCCGCTTCGATTGACGCACTGGAAGCCAACATCCATGCATTCATTCGTGAGATACCGGCCGATATGTGTGAAAGAGTATGCCAAAATTGGACTCAGCGGATGGGCTACCTGAGACGCAGCCGCGGTCAACATTTGCATGAAATTATCTTTAAACATTAAATTGCAAGGTTCAAACTATCGATTCAAATAAATATTTCATTCATTTTTTCGAATTTTTTGTGTTTTTTTTTTTAAAAAAGTTCTAAACCTCTTAAAAAATCACCCTTTATACACGAAATGAACAATTTCGGAATTATTGATCTTGTCCAACTAAAGTGTGCAATGAAGAAAATGAAAAACAAAAAAAGATGCAAATATGTTAAGTGTAAGTATGCTAATTGACGCTATTTATATATATTGTTGGTCCTGTATTGTTGGAAGGAATCCATAATTGTACCAATTGAGAAAGTTAAAAACGCTACTAAACCTGAGGATTTCCGGCCAGTAAACATTAGGGTGTTTCATTTTGCAAGGAACAAATTTTTTTGTTAAATTTTTGCAGACTTTGCTTACGCCCCGAGTCTCAGTGATGTAAAATGTATATATGCCTAATTTCAAGAAAATTGGATAATATTTAGGGGTTGCACACATTGCTCACTTTTATGTCAAATTAGTGAAATTTTAAATACACTGATAGGCTATGAACAGAGCAGCTTATTACTACAAATTACTTCAGTATTAATAATTTCTTTTATCTTTTATCTTTTCTAAGTAATTGTATTTTTTTAAATGGGAACCAAGAGAGGAATTTGGCTGCTGGAGAAGGTGCCAAGTTGTGAGTTTTTAGGAGCTCGGCTCCCTTCAAAGGAACAACTACTTTTGGTTTTTATTTACCATCATAAGGAAAAGAAAGAAACACTTTCGAATGCTGCTAAATCGACCAGTACTAAAGTACAGGAGGTGTGGAGGAAAGCAAATATCCCTGTTAAGACGGAAGAGAATATCCGTGCTCTATAAATCTGGGTAAAGAAAAATCAAGAAACACGGATATAACGTCAGATTTGGAAAGGTGATCTCGTCGAGTTATTTGACATTGCCCGGCAAAATGTGATGGAGATGACTAACGTATCGCTAGAAGATTAAAAACAATTGTTGGGTCACAAAGAGAAGATCGCATGAGTTCATCAATGAGTGGAGTAGACAAGGTTTTCGCCTCGAAAATAAGAAATGAGTATTCGAAAAAAGAGAAAAATGAATCTTATAAGAGTAAACATTACAAAGCTATCGCTGAAAGAAGTCAAATAGTCACACTGGAGGGGGAAGACTCATCTTCATCAGTATCAGCAGCTAGTGATCAGATCAGATCTTGATCAGACACTCACGTCTACTTGGGGTCGACTAGATAACTGGATGAGATGTAACCTGAACGCAAAAACTAGATTGGTCGGGAACGTCACTTTTTCTACGTCAGCCTACATCAGTCTACATATGAGAACTGTCAACTTAGTACTCAGTCACGAATTTCTCGACTAGATTCGTCGGCTACCCCTCCATAAACGTCAACTGAAACATCTGCTCTCTCGACCGATTTCCGCCAATCAGAGTCGAGTTTCATCTAGTGAGAGAGCTGTCAGACTTACTGGCCACATTCAAGAATCTAGTTATCTTAAGTCGACTAGATTGGTCTGGATGAGATGTAACCTGAACGCAAAAACTAGATTGGTCGGGATCGTCACGTTTTCTACGTCAGTCACATATGACAACTGTCAACTTAATACTCAGTCACGAATTTCTCGACTAGATTCGTCGGCTACCCCTCCATAAACGTCAACTGAAACATCTGCTCTCACGACCGATTTCCCCCAATCAGAGCCGCGTTTCATCTAGTGAGAGAGCTGTCAGACTTACTAAACTAGATACTTGAACGTCCCCACTGTCACTTGTCAAGTTTGACAGAAATTGCAAGGCAAGGATATGTACAGCGAAGTAAACGCTGTGTTCGAATTTTCGAACTTACTTTAGCAAACTAGGTTTTTATTCATACCGATTCAAAGCAGATGCTAGTTTTTATTCATACGACCCACTGCTGAACTTAGCATGATTTCACATATTGAACTGGTCACACTGATTGACTGATATTTATAATCATATTTAAAGAAAAAAAACTCAAGAGGAAAAACATTTTCTGTGAGAAGACAGATGAAGATGAATCTCATCTCAATCAATAATGACTTCCATCGAAGGCAATTGGCATAGCTCCGCAGAAGTCCTCGCTTGTGAACAGTAACCCCTACATATAAAGGGTGATTTTTTAAGAGGTTTAGAACTTTTTTTAAAAAAAAAACACAAAAAATTCGAAAAAATGAATGAAATATTTATTTGAATCGATAGTTTGAACCTTGCAATTTAATGTTTAAAGATAATTTCATGCAAATGTTGACCGCGGCTGCGTCTCAGGTAGCCCATCCGCTGAGTCCAATTTTGGCATACTCTTTCACACATATCGGCCGGTATCTCACGAATGAATGCATGGATGTTGGCTTCCAGTGCGTCAATCGAAGCGGGCTTGTCCCTATACACATTAGCCTTGGCATACCCCCACAAAAAATAATCTAATGGTGTCAAATCGCACGATCTAGGCGGCCAATTGACCGGCCCGAAACGTGAAATTAACTGTTCACCAAACTCGCCTCGCAATTGCGCCATTGTTTCGCGTGCTGTGTGGCATGTGGCACCGTCTTGTTGAAACCACATATCATGCAAGTCAAGAACTTCCATTTCGGGCAAAAAAAAGTTTGTTATCATCGCTCGGTAGCGTTCACCATTGACAGTAACGCTGCGATTCGCATCATCTTTGAAGAAATATGGCCCAATAATGCCGCCGGCCCATAAACCGCACCAAACAGTGGCTTTTTCGGGATGCATTGGTAGCTGTTGCAATGCTTCTGGCTGATCTTCACTCCAAATGCGGCAATTTTGCTTATTTACGTACCCATTCAACCAAAAATGAGCCTCATCGCTGAACACAATTTTTCGATAAAAAAGCGGATCCTCGGCCAGCTTTCCAAGAGCCCATTCACCAAAAATTCGGCGTTGTGGTAGGTCGGCTGGCTTTAGTTCTTGCACCAGCTGTATCTTAAAAGGCTTTACGGCCAAATCCTTCCGCAAAATTTTCCACGTAGTGCTGTAACAAAGGCCTAACTGCTGGGAACGGCGCCGAATCGACATTTCGCGGTCTTCTGTCACACTAGCTGATACGGCCGCAATATTTTCTTCACTACGCACAGTACGTAAACGTGTTGGTGGTTTAATGTCCAACAAAGTAAATTTGGTGCGAAATTTGGTCACAATCTTCCGAATAGACTGCTCAGAAGGTCGAGAATGCCGATCATAAAATGGAAGCAGCGCGCGATGAACATTTCGAACCGAGCACGAATATTGATAGTAAAATTCAATAATTTGCAAGCGTTGTTCATTTGTAAGACGATCCATGGTTAAATTGCAAACCAAACTGAAGCTGTTTGACAGTGACACAAGGTACTAAACACACGTCAGCTGTCAAAACCAGCGTTGCCAAAACCAAACCAGCTAAAAAATCACCCTTTATTTAGGTCGTGCTCTTTCTGAGCAACCAAAATCGGAAAACTTAAAATGAATGACTCATTTGATGGGAATTTTAAGTGTTCTACATAAATTACATGTATATAGAGACTTGTTGACAGATCTGGGCCAGAATAACAAAATAGCAAACACGTATACACTCATCATTTTGTCGCGCACATATTTCGTGTATGAATTACCCTGATGGACGCAACTCTTTGAATTCGAAATGATTTTGAGACGGAGAGAAATGAAGATGCTGTCAGAGAATGTACATCGGATGCGCCAATACGAGCGGAAACCGAATTTTAAATCGAAAGGAACAAATCCGACATCAAGTATTTCACGACTGCAATCGGCAAAAGTTATCATAAATTTAGTGATCTGTGTAGCCTGCCATTATATGCTGTGCGTAACAGCGATTTCCTTGTCAGGGAGGGATTCATTTGCGAGCGAGAGTGCGAACGTTAGCAACACTCGTAATCGTAATTCCCGAAAGGAGGCTAAAATGCCGACTGATTCATACGGTGCGCCGTCCCATATTTATGTCGAAGGCAAGACCCAAAATAATGTAATAAACAACATTTTAGTCCCCCCAGCAGCAGCAGGAGTACAGTAGCGGTCTCCATAGAATAAATAAATATATAGCAGTATTTCTCGTCCATTTGTTGTGTTGCTTTGCTACACATACTCGGGCCGTATATCCTCCCCCTTGTGCACGGAATACATTTCGTTGGAGGGCAGACTGGCGCTTTATTGTGTATTATTTTTCGCTCCTTATCGAATTAGGCTATCATGGCAACAACAATGGACGAAAGACTCCTTCACATATGAGGATTGTTGCGATTCATAAATGTTTCTTTTTGCCCCGACACTTGTTTTGATTGTATCAGGTATGCTGTGCCTCTAATTCTGGTGTAAATTACACGACTGAATGTATAAGTACTACATAAGTGTGATATGTGTTCACCAAATTTAGAAATTTGTGAATACGGTTTTTATCAGATCACTGGGATTTAATTCCGTAAGATGTTTTCAAAGGAGAAACATGGTCCTTGGCTATTCCTTTTGATATTAGTATAATCCAATTTGTGCGGTTGACTAGTCCTCACTTCTTTCTAAGTAACGCTTTCGAGTAATTGGATTACGCAAACCCTCGTTTGATGATTGTGATTGATAATAACTGGGACCAATTTATGTGAAAGGGGTTCACAAAGTTTGATGATGCGAGTTGTAATACAATGGTACAACTTGTACAAAAAATTCCGCTTTGCTGACGAAAAATACAGCAAGTGTCAGTCACTAATCAGTCACTAATACAAGCAAAAGAAATGGTCTGAATATTGTTTAAAAATTGTTTTTTTTATCAATTCGATATCATGCATTAACTTTGGAGCAGAATGGGGAAATCACTAATGAAACCCAGATGGACCATAGGCCAATAGCACAAATGGGAAAGCGCTGTGCGACGTTCTTGACTTTGTAACAGGAGGAAGGACTTAAATAAGACGCACCTTACGGTTAAGGGTGTCCAAAAGTACCCCCTCCACTTTAAAAGTATCGAAAAACTGTAGCATCGATGACAAGAAGCCCCCTGAGACGCAGGGGTGCCAGAATTTAGTTTGCTTTAAGCGCCCAAACCATAAAAAAATGTAGCCCAAAGTCGTTGCCCAGAAAGAAGCCCAAAAATCGTTGAAAATTTTTCAAATTCCTTAAGTGCTTTTTTTTTTGTATTTTTCCCACTACCTTATGCAACTGGCCCTGGTGGCTTGTGTGCTTGTGTCAAATCAAAAGGCCTGTAAAATAAATTGGTGTGCTGCAAGTTAAAAGAATGTTCGATGTCACTTGACTCCAAGATTGCTGCCGAGTTTTCAAAGTTCGGGTTTACTCGAAAATATTTTTTTTTTTTGTAGTTTTGTGAAGAAATAAAACAAACAAAATGTACACAAAACTTGTTAAACGATATGTAGCCCATATTTGTGATGGGCGCTCATTGAAGAAATTTTTGTCGTCTTTAAGAAAAAAGATAGCCCAAAATAAGGCAAAGTGCCAAATCTGGCAGCACTGCTGAGACGTCGCAGCTAATTCGCTCGGCAGTGATGCCAACTGCGGCTTTTTCATTCCTTTTAGGCATTATTTCATTAGCTAAGGATTTAAGACTTGTTTTTTTTTTCAGAAGGGCATATTTTCTTTATTTCAAATATTTTTCCAATTTTTTGTTTGTTTTTTTTTTGATTCAATATATACTGACTTTTTTGTTTAAACATTATTAAAAAATCTTGGCCAAAAAGAATTTTATATGTAGCCTCAGTCTTAAATAATGTGTTTCCACCTTCAAGCTCTGCCCATTTTCCGAACACTTTATCTAAAATTCTTTAAATGTAATTCCCGCTTCCACTTCCAGTAAGTGGAATGAAATTGGGATCAAATTCGTTTTGATTGTTTATTCTTTTATATTTGTGCTTAATTTTTGATTTATTATTTGTTTTCTCTTTCTAAATTTCGATTTCTTTTTAATAAGTTTATAATGATACAAATAGCTTAATAAATAAATTAAACTCAAATTCTTAAATTAATTTAAAGGCTTTCAAAAATGTATAAGACTCTTATATATTATAATAAAAATAAATAAATATTGTTCCAGTTTACGTAAAAAAATTATTCTACGCATTATTTTATTGAAAAGGGCATCTTTTTTTCTCAAGCTAGGCATTTTTTCGTCAAAATTGGTTGGCAACGCTGACGCTCGGTTTCATTCAATGAAGATCAGAAAATTGGATTTGAAATAAGCAACTCGCCCACAAAGCGTCGTTGCAGAGAGGCTCTCCAAGAGCGAAAGAGGAGGCAACAATATTGGCTTCTGCGGGTGAAAAAAGAAAGAGCAAGAGCATGCGCAGCCGAGGAAATAGAGATGTGCTCAGTGTTACCGTTGCAGAATTCTGAAAAGTCGCAAAAACAAGGTCCAATATGAAAAAAAGCGTCATTTATGAAGCAAAATACGGCTTATTTAGAAGTTTTGAACCATATTTAACTTTAACAAGTATTGTTTCGCTAAACACTATTATAGTGTTGTGATGTAGGCAACTGCTTTCCATTTGAAAGGTTTTCATTTGGAAATAACAGCAGACAAATTTGAAGAATTTTTCCAACTTCTCCAACTAAAAACAGAGCCAAAATAGAAAAAAATTGTGTCAGAAAGCCGAAAAAAATGTCAAATTGCAACCAATTGCTTGGCCATGTGCTACTACAGGAACAAGGTTTGAAAGAACAGGTCAACCGCAACAGTAGAGTCAACTTTGGCATATTGAGGATATGGTAAAACCACTTCTGCAGACCGAAAATACCTACTGAACACCCAAATTCCGGTGGAAGAATATGGCAGTGTTGTTATATCGTGGGATTTATCATTTTGTGTGAATTTCGATGTCCGAAAAGCCTTCCGTGGGATAAAGGAAAAAAGCACAAAATCGTGGGAAATTCAGAAATACAACAAAAAAACTTTCAAACTATAAATTTTTGGTGAAATTCTATCAACACTGAATATCTATAAAGAACAGCTCATGTAAATCGTCTTTTATCCAAATTTGCTAGTACCGAAAAATCATCATAGCAGTTTACTAATTGCGTTTTTATACTCAAGGTTAATTTAACGTTAATTTTACTTTAACAAAAATGCATTTTGATGCAAAAAAGTATCGTGTGATTTTAAAACGGAATTTGTGTATAGTGAAAAGGGAAAAAAGTGAAAAATGACCACGCTTCGTGGGATAAATGAAGAGAGAGTGCTAACAACACTGGAATAAGGTCTACCCAACATGGAAAAAAGTATACCTAATATGAAAAAAGGTATTAGTCTCTCCTACTTGGTGTAGAGCATGCTCATCATTATTTTCTCTGAGGCTACTTCGAGTCCTTCTCCTTAGTCTAGGATAGCAAGCCAACCACTTTGGTCAAGCTCGAGGCCATTCGAGACGGTATTGCCGGAAACAGTGATCCCAGATTGGGGTTTTATAATGAAAAAGGGGTAAAAGAGGACAAGCTAAAAAAATGGGAAAAAATCAGAAATGTCTGTGAAACTCAAACTCAATCACACTCAGTCATTTTTAACCTTAACACTTAATATTTTGTAGGTCACTAAAGCTAATTTCTTGTGAAAAAATTGAATTCGCAAAATCTATCCCGGATACGAAATGTGACAATTAGTACCGCGCAAATTGTTTAAAAGTAAAAATGAAGCGCATTTCCGTTACAAACAAATCCCAAAGTTCACTCCAAATTAGATTTTCATACTAATTCAAACATTTGTGTATCTGAATGCATTCATTCGTTTTGACAATAGGTTCGTTCGTGTACTTTCAGCATAGAAAAATGAAAAACGTCAAATACCAAGAATCGAGAGAGAAATCTCTCAGTTTCAAGAGAAGTACCTGACCGGTTTTCTTACAAAAAGTTTAAGAAATGTCATTTTGACATTATCATTTAGTTGGAATTGAATTTTTTATAAGCTAAATACCTATTAAACTTACCATTTTGAATGAGCTGATATGTTCTAGGAGAATTCGATTACAACTTCTTCATCCTACATCGTTGAAGACGAAAACATATAGAGTTTTACTTGTCAAACTTTTTGAGCTGTCACTTAGTTGTCAGTTGTCAGTTTTCATTCTTCATTTTTCAGTAAGTCAAAATTCGGCGAGAAGAAAATTACGAAAAAATTATAAGAGGGGAAATGGAATTCTCTCTCATTTTTTTCAATTTTCTCAGTACGTGGTCGCATTTGCACAGTTTTTTAATAATTTTACGTTTTCCAAAATAGTACCCGAACGAACCTATTTTGTCTAGGAAATCATTTCAAATTCAAACTTTTCTATGATCCATGTTCCGAAATGTTTTCATTATAAAACAAATGCCTATGCGAACTGTTTTCATTAAAAGAAATGAACTATTTTCATTAAAATAAATGAACTGTTTTCATTGAAAGAGAAGCAAGGCTAAGTGGCAGCAATTCTTTTAATAAAGTAATAGATGAAAGATGACGCGGCGGTGGAGAACAGTGGGCGTAGCTTCTCACCACTGTTTGCGTTTTCGATTGAAGATCCGAGAGAATTGCCCCGAAATTCAGAATTGCTCTTTTCAATAAAATTCGTTGGAGCCCTTTTGTAACAGTGGTAGACACCATATGAGAGATTTTTTTTTCTGTTGCTACTTTTTTTTGTTTTCTGCAGTAATAAATACAGCCAAATCAATATATTTCAATTTAAGTTTACATTTCGCACGCATAATTGTATATCGGATCACATAGCGAAAAATTTGTTTCTAATAACACAACAAACACTTCAATCCGACATTTTGTTAGTATGCGTTGGCGAGTTCAGGGCAATTCTGTAAAAATATTCCGGACACTTCTGTCGTGTTAACAATTGACCTGGAAGTCGTCCAGCACAACCAGTAACCACTGTAATATGATATCATTTTGCCGCATACGCTTTATTCATTGCGCAATACTTTTAATTGCATTTAGTGCTTACGCTGCATTTTGTGAACTCACAATGGCGAAAGTTTCCCTACGAAAATTACCCATAGCGACCTACAAAATATTTAATGTCAAGATTAAAAGTGTTTATAAGTAAGGCCCATTGTTTTTAAATTGGAAATTAATGCTAATGCTACTGAAAATAAATTTATTTATAGCTTTTCACATTTTATTGGGAATTTTTAATTTTGTTTAAATTGTTTTCATTAGGCATCCACCGACTTCTTTTAATGGTTTAAGCAAGTTCCGACAGCACTATTTGCACTTCAATTCTTAGGCATTTAATTTTTTCAATGCTAATACTATTTAAAATTGCAGGCGACAATGCATTACTCCCATGGCTGATTCTAGGGGTAATGTTCAATGTAATGTTTCTGTTTCTCTAGAACTATATACTCGTATTACCCAACCCCAGCTAAAGCAGCTAAAGCTCAAGAAGTTATGATATTACAAAAAATTCCCTGATAAACACTTAAAAAAAAGAAACTCCTTCCAAGATTTGACCAACCGTAAAATTACCAACCTACTACAACTAAAGTTTCATCAATTATTTTCTCTCATGTGGGTAAACTGCTTACGAAGGCTATTACTTGGAATCTTATTGCACCGTTCTGACTGAATAATTTATTTCTACTGAAAGCTATTGCTACTCATTGATAAATCATTAAGTATAGAACGGATTCTCCAATTTATGTGAACACTTGTCGGATAATGATTGATGGAATCTGCTGTACTGCTTTTCCTTTTTGCGAACAATACTTTACTGTAGTTTTTATTTTATCGACAAGCCTCAAAATTACAATAAATACCGCCTTGTGCACAATTAGCCATGTTAGGTTATTGAATCCAAAAGGAGCCTATGGAGCAATAAATTTTCATTGCATGCCGAAAATACCAACCGTCCGCATATGTGATTGATTATTAACTTTCTAAAATGCGTCTTGATGTTGATAATATTATAACAAAAAAAAAAAAAAATGCAAATAATGCGATCCAGTCTTTTGGAGTAAGCGTAAACCACGGCTGCATACGTAAGCGATTTGCGTGGTGGGGATATCTCATTTCGGATTAAGGACTTATGGAAATCACCAAAGAATGTTGTTCGACAATATCCAGAATGGTTTCTATTATAAAGCAAAAAGATAACGGCCATAAATCTTCAGGGAGGAAATAAAAAGCTATACTTAGTTTGTTGGTTATTAAGAAACTTTACACATCATGGGGATATTTTTTGTATGCCTCAGTGGGCTTGTGTGTTGAGGGTTTTTGTTTGCTCTTTAATCGGCAAAGTAAACTTAATCTGGGAAAGATTTTTTTCTTTTGTAATAAATGTTACTTTTTCAATTAAAACTTATATGGTTAGAAATGGTTAGGCATGCACTTAAAGTGGAAGAGCTTTTGATCCATATTACTTACACATTACAAGAGGTAAGGAAATCTTCTCGTATATAAAACATCTGTAGAAAACACGGTTCAAGTTCGAAAAATATGGAGAATAACCATCAGAGAGACCAAAAACAATTGTAAAAAAGAAATAAGTGTTTTATTTTCATAGGTTTATTTAAGCAATTGCTGGGCCTTGGGCCTAGTACTCATCACTGAATTGGCGCAGATGGTTTGCAACACTTTTGGCAAACAAATAATAATTTGTCCGTGCGTTTAATAAGATTTGCGTCTTTTGTTTTCATTATTGTTTAGAGCGCAGGTTACGGTTCGTTCAAAAGCTCCGTCCTGTCTCTTCACAACATCTCCAAATCGCCAGAGTTCTCCTTCATATGAGGAAAGTTGTCATGCTTAATACAGGGTGACGCGTAAGAATCAAAATGATTTAATTATTGCCTACGTATTTTTTTATTTACTTTTTGTTTTCAGAATTTACTTTGAAAAACTTGGGATATTTCTGATGGAAACACTCAGCGCAGAACGAAAGTTGTTCAATTTTGTTTGAAAGGCGGCATTCCATTATGGAGGCACAAAAATTGTATCGACATTAATTTCATGTTCGAAATGCGGCCAGTGTTCCATCAATTGATACAGCGTGTCCAGCAACAAAAGGCTCATTGGATCATATATTTTTTAAGTCCAAAGGTAGAAAACAATCGGGAATTGTGGTTCCAACAAGATGGAGCCACAGCTTACACAGCTCGTCTAACTATGGCTCTCCTGAGAGAAACATTTTGGTGAACAAATAATCTCACGTTTTTCTGATTTTAACTGGCCACGGCGCGTTCGGTTACAGAGTTTTTTTCTTGGGGGCTACATGAAGCCTAAGGCGAATGTCAATAAGCCAACAGTGGTTAGTGTGTTGGACTACTAAGCGAGGGGTCCCAGTTCCGAATCCAGAAAAAAAAAGCTCAAATTCCAACTTAAGGCTTTTTTTCACTGAACCACCTCTCGCGAACGTCTGATAAACATCCGAGAGTGTAACTGTCATGAAAGAGCTTCTCAATCAGCCGCTTGGACTCGGCATAAAACTGAAGATTCCTTCCATTCATCCCAAAAATTAAAAAATCACACAAAACAAATGCTTGTGAGGAGCTGGGTCTAGGGTCCTTACGGACTTGTTGTGCCAACTAATTGATACGATTTGAGAGAGTTGAGTTGTATTAATAAAACGTAGCAATTGGCCCCTATTGCAATTGTCAATTATCAATTGGTATTTGGTATTTATCAACCAATTTCTTAAATCGGTATTGCGATTGTCAATTGGTTGATTCATTGTCAATTTCTAATAATTTTTGATTGTGAATACAAAAATCGGTATTGCGAGTGTCAATTGTCATTGACTTTTCTGTCATTTCGTATCAATTTCTTTCAACTGGAAAAAACTGATTGATACAATTAAATTGTACAGGACTGCAATAAAATGTATGGTTTTTATGTAAAGTTTTTAGTTAATTTAACTGATTTGAACAATTTTACACAGGGCTAAGATAGTTAGCAACAAAATATAAGAAAAAGCATGAAGAATATTGAATATTATTCAAAGAAAAAATATGAAACAAAAAAAACGAAATAATAGAAATCAAGAGGGACAAATTACAAGCTTAAAGGAAAACAAAACAAATAAAGACAGACCGAATTTTATTTAATTCTGTTCTAATTTAAACAAAAAATATCCACAGCAAACTAATAATTGTCAATAGCAAATGTCAAAGAGCGTATTTTATTCACAACAGTCAATTTCAGTCACAATGATCACAACCTTTATCAACTGAGTTACACAATACAAAAGTATCAATTGATTGATACATTTTACCAACTATCAATCGGTTGTTAATTGACAACGGCAATAAGGGTGAATGCTTTTTCTCAAAAGAAAAATCGAGGCATTTGCTACGTTTCGTAACTCGTATAAGAACGAAAACTGAATTGAGTCAACACTAACTTTTGACATGGTCGAAAAGCGGCTTCACTAACCTTTCACTCAGATCGGTATGAATAAAGCGTAGCAATTGCTACACAAATTTAAGTATGTTATTTAGCTAACTCAGGGCCGTTTGCTCATACGACTCTTAACGATTTAAGTTCTACTGAAATACTTATAGGCTTTAGGGCATAAACTGTCACATAACAGTTTATGTAGCACTTAATTCGCTATGAGTCGTATCAGCAAGCGGCCCTCAGACCTCTTGCTAAATATTCTGTACGCACATTTTTACCATAAAACAATTTATGATTTTTCGATGTTTTGTTTATAAATAGTTAAGTAAAATTTTGTTTGTGCAGGAAAATTACCAAAATACCTATGACGTCCGTGAAAAACTCAGCAATTGTTTCGTTTCACGCGAAGTTTGGACTATTTGGCTAATATTTTTGTAGATGAACACGTTGAGACACAATCATTTCCAATGTATAAAGGAGATCCGGGCTTTTAGGGTGCTTTCATAAACCCCTCGGTAATTTATACTTTTTCTTTAACTAAATGTGCGTCAAAAAATATATACAACAAGCCGATGATCGGAAACAATTCCTGTCAGAAATGAAACATCAACAGTCTGTTTGGCAAACGAAAAACATGTTTCTCGGTGCAATTGGAGCTATATTGCTGGATATTTTTTTTTATTTCATTACTTTTGTTCAATTTTCCGCAAAACTCGTTTAAATCTCACAGAAAATTCTAAATTCAAATTCACTGATAACGTTTGACAGGAAGTGCAAGGAAAGTACACATAAAGCGAAGTTAATGCTAGGTTTTTATTCATAGGTACCGAATCAAAGCAATTGCTAGAGGCTTTTACTCGGAAATGCTAGTTTTTATTCATACGACCAATTATCTTCAAAATATAATGGGTCGTATGAATAAAAACTAGCATTTGCTTTGAGTAAAAGGTTTCAGCAAAGTAAAAGCCCTTAGCAAATGCTTTGAATTGGTATGAATAAAACCCCAGTTTGCTGAAGTAAGTTCGAAAATTCGAACATAGCATTTACTTCGCTGTACATATCCTTGGCTTGCAATTTCTGTCAAACTTGACAAGTGACAACTGTCCGGTGATTTGTTTATTTTGGATTTATTTTCAAATTTTTTTGGCAAAATTATCAAAAGCAATCTATAGCTCCAATTGCACATGGAAACATAAATCGCTTGGTGAGGTTCGATTTCTTCTTCAGTTGTCGGAAAATATATCCAATCATCGGCTTGTTGAATTATTTTTTGACAAACATACCAAAACCAGCACCAAGATCTTCCCCAACACCAACCGAAACACATAAATTTTTTACTTGTTAAGCCATGAATTTTGAAATGTTTACCTGAATGCTCGGATCTCCTAAATACCTTTGGAGAGTTTTAATTTTCTGGATATTTGAAAGAGCACCACCACGCGCCTCAAAATTATCATTAAAAAAAAGTATTAGCCAAAATGTCCACATTTTCACGCGTGAAACCAAACAATTGTTAGAAGTTATTATCGTCACCAATTCTTCTTTGTTTATACTGTTTTCATTAGCACAAACGTTAACAGCAAGAGGTAAAACCGGTTTAATGTAAAAACGTAACGTTTGGTTTTCCTGCACGAACAAAACCTAATTTAACTTTTTATAAACAAAACATCGAAAACTCAAAACGCTTAGATTGTTTTATGTAAAAAATGTGCGTAAAAAATATTTAGCAAAAGGTCTGAGTCAACTTAATAGCAGACTCAGGGTCGGCATTCTGTAAGGCGAAACGTTAAAACGTTTTCGTGTGCACGAAGAAATTTGTTTGTGCAACATAGGGCAAACCATTCGTGCGCACGAAAACGTTTGATCGTTTCTCCTTACAGAATCTGACCCCAGAATTTGCATAGCATTTGCTTTGTCTGATAAGTTTTATTCATAGCGATCTGAGTAAAAGGTTAGTGCCGCCGCTTTTCGAACATGTAAAAAGTTGGAACTAACTCAAATTGGTTTTTATTCATACGAAATGTAGCAAATGCATTGATTTTGACATTTCTCTTGAGTAAAAGCAATTGCTACGTTTTATTCATACGACCCAATGTGAACATATCGCAAATGTATTTCAAAAGTGACACAATTCAAAAAACTATTTGTGTTATCACCAACAAAAGCTTTATTAACTTTCATCCAACATATTTATCAAAAGTGTATTAACTTTTTTTCATTATTAGGCCTGCAGATGGCACTTATGTCATTCTACGCCTCGCAATTCTCAAACGAAATCGAAAAAACCAAAACCGTTTTCTACCTTTTCTGAAAAACGTAATTTTCTGGACTTGTGTCATTTTACAAATACATGTGCGATCTTTCCAAGCTATAATCTGAATTTGAATAAATACAAAAAGTTAAAAAGAATCAGAGAGGAAAAATTTAATAAATCAGAATAAAATTTTTGCGCCACCCTGTATAACATTGTAGATGTGGTATTTTTTATTTACCCAATTCGTGCAAAAATTGCTTTGTTCATTATTCACGATTAGTACTTTAAATGGTACCTTAACTGTAATCAATCCGAGTATCATTTAATTATCAAACAGCAATTGACTTGTTGGTTCAACTTCATTTAACTTTACTTAAATAACATTACAATGAAAACATCAACGAAAAATGTAAGCAGTAAGCACACATCACCTGCATCTGACGCAAAACAAAAACTGTCACAACCGAACTTTCCTTGTAATTCGAGAATGTAGATAATTTAAGAGGAATGTCATAGTTCACATTCGCATGAGCACGTGTCAAATACTCCATCAACTAAGTACTCGAATGAAATCCAATATTTTCGTTCAGTGAGTAGTGTGACTGCTGTCGCCTCTGAACTTCCAGGCGATGGTTGTAATTTGATATCCTTTATGTCGAACTACTTGCATGTGGTTTGTAGTTTGAGCTGGTGCGGTGACTTCTGTAATTTGAATGTTGGCTGAAATGTCTCTAGGAAAACAGAAACATATCAGGTTAGTTTAATTTAATTACAGGCAAGTTCTTCCCTGTGCTAAGGGGCAAATATGCTTGCCACAGGCAATTTGATTATCAAACGAAAGGATTCTCAATATTTGAACGCACCAGAGCGTATATTCGGTCTTCTTTTTTTTAAGCGTTAAGGCCCCATTCCGACAACGTAACGGATGACCATCAAGAAAACACAAAAGGCCCAAATCGACAACATCTTTCTGTCATTTTCCAAATGAACCACGTATGGTTTTGTCATGAGGTCGTGCAGAATGACGATGGAGAACACTGGTCTGAGACCATCTCACCGAGACCTTTGATGTCAAAAAAGGATTTTGACGCGCTGTCGTGTAATTTTTTCAACATCATCTTTTAGAAAATTGTACGAAACTCGCAAGCCAAAACCATCAGGGGTACAATTTTCCAAACAACTACTTGGACGACATTGACACCATTGACAGAACAGAGCGAGGTGTCACTGGTCCGTTCGCAGGTATCAGTGCAGAAGCGGGAAAAATGGGTTAAGTGGTGAATGAGGGGAGGGGCTAAACAAAATATATGCTGTCAAAAAGAAGGGACACACAACACATCGTGACAAATCGGACAGAACGTCACGATAGACAGTTACAGTTTTTGAGGTAGTCAGAGACTTTCTTTACGTCGGCTCGGTTAATAACTCTGAAACTGACATCACATCAGAAATCACACGAAGAGCTACCTTGCTAATCGCTGTTACTTTGGCCTAAGAAGGCAATTGATTAGTAAGGCCTTGTCGAGAAATACTGAGAGGACTCTATATGAGACCTCGTCCTGCGTTATGGCGCAGAAGCTTGGACTTACCAAAGGCAGATGAATATCTCCTTGGGCGCTTCGAAGGCAAATTTCTTCGAATGAATATCGCTCCCGTTTGCGTTGACGGAAGGAGATTTAATAGCGAACTCTACGCATCAGTCGTCTAAGATGTCTGGGACATGTAGAGCGAATGGCCACCAACGAGGACAAGTGCAGGCAGTTAGCCAAAGATCGCACTAACTGAAGAGGCGCATTGGTTGCAGCTCAGGTCTACTCCGGATTGTAGGGCCACCTAAGTAAGTGAGTAACCGTTTTCTTAAAATATCTATTCACATTTGCCAAGAAACTTTAAGTAGCGCACATCTTTAGGAATATTCATATGAGAGCGAACTGCGAAGAAATCAGTTTTTGCACACATGCGAACCAAAGTTGCCACTTTGCTGCAATTGCATTTTTTCGAAATCTGAATCTACTGCCAAAAAAAAATTACATCTACTGCAGTCTTAAGAAGAATAAACTCAAAAATGTTTTTTAACGTTCTCAGTTTTGTTATTAAAGGTAAATTTGTGCTTCCAAAGTTACTCTCACTTATCTCCTGCTCGAATTCTGTCTTTCAACTGACTACCATAATGTTGAAGTTGAATTGAACCGGGTTTTTCATTATTCAGAGTTACCGTTGTGCTACACTTTTGCATTTTTTAGAAAAACTACTGCGAAAAAATAGGAATAAAGTGGCAACGCTGATGCGGATAGCAAAATCACAGTTTAAGTGTTCGCAAATTAATAAATACTAGTATCGCTTGTGTTCGAAAATCGACCATAGCTTTTATAAGTAGGTATATTATACTAAAAAACGTACCACAATTATTTTCGTTATTTATGTTTTTTTTTTTTATAAACGAAAAGAGCGACATCTAGATATCACGTTAATGAGCTGCTCCATCGGAAACAGGTTCTAATCTAAGATGATTTATATTTGAATACGTTAGTATGGTAATATGGCTACGACAAATTGAATGTCACCAAAATCCTTTCAATTACCTGTTTTGTACGGGGAATTTTTAACTTAATTTTACCAGTCTTAATGGCGACATATACCCACAATTTTCTGTTTGTGCACATCTATGGCAGTACCTTTCGAATGATATAAAGTGTACCAAAACATTGGGTGTTCACGTATTAATATAATGATTTGATAAGTTTACAAAACAACTGGGTCCACACATTTGTTTACTTATTAAAGACTGTAATGGAAAATAGGTTATATTGTAATTAAAAAAAGGATAAATTAATTTTACAAGCTAAATTTAAGACCACAAAAATATTCCCGCGAAACTCTCTTGCCGCGAACTGTTGGACTTTATTCACAATTCACAAATCTGCGGATAAAAAATTCGTTCGTGGTTGACCTGAAATTGTTAATTGCCATTACAACGAGTTGGCTGCAATCATGAGCAGAAAATGTATTGCTGCGAATTGTAATAGATTGGTATTGTAGTAGAATGCTTGGTACCATCCTCTACACTCATTTCGCACACATTTATTGTTCAGGACATTAATTGCTTGCGAAAATTTGACATGTTTGTACTGGCGTATGACAACAATCGTCAGGACGATATCGTTTTTGAAACTTTGATGACCGTAATAAATTATATTCTATCCAAATTTTTTGCACTATCGTCAGCTTTCATTACATTTGTGGAAAGTAAACTCGATTAAGTTCTCAAACTCGTAATTTTTACACTTAGTTGCTAGCTTTGGTGGTTTATCTAGCTTTTATAAGAGGTATGGAGCCAAATTTTTTAAATCTTGGAGCCAAAAAAAGACAAACTCAAATATAAAGATCAAATGTGCACATTTTTTTTGCAATTCTTTGGGGCTACTTATTCTGATAACATTGTTTTTCAAGACGAAAATATTAACAGCACAAACTAATTGAGAGACTTTCCTAATTTCCATTTTCCAAAGATAACAAAATAAAAAGAACCTAAGGAAACGAGTTTTTAAATTAAATTATTTCGAAAGAGTTGGTAGAAATGTGTGAAATTTCCAGTGCAAGTGAATAAAGTAATTTTTTGTGGCCAACACTATACACAAAAAACAACAGTAAAATTCGGATTTAATGTCTGAAAAGCGTAAACGAAAACAATGAAACTGTTTAGAAAGTTTTAGATGTAGCTAAGAATTTATTTTTAATAAATTCCTAAGGATCCTAAAAACAGACAAACTTTAAAGTGAATAACGTAAATTAGGATAAATCCCAAATCACAATTTTAAGGAGCCAGTGAAAAGTTCGAGAAGCCAAATCGGAGATTAATAGCCAGTGGTATATGGTAGCACTGCTACTTGTGTAGCAGCTGATGGAACTCTTTGAAGACGACCGGAAAATCTCCTTCCGAAACAGGTGCGAAACAGGTTTTAAACACAGCGCGCCGTTTTAATAATTACGGAAGCTCACAATTGCAAAATTAGTATGGAAAATATTGCCATTTTGAACTACTGAAATTTAAAGTCGAAGCTGCTAAAAATGTTTATTGGTGAGGCCGAACGAGCCTTAACAATAAACATTTTCAGTTTGGACTTTAAATTTTTGTAACTGAAAGTAGATACATTTTTTATACAAATTTTGAAATTTTGAGCTTTCAAGTCAGAACTAAAATTTTTTATTAGTACGGGGCAACATATTCGCAACATTTTTTTTTTGTTGGAAAAATCATGAGATGCAATGCTGGTGTGTAATTTGTTCTACCACTGGGCGAATGAATAGTCCCTGAGTCATCACCCGAATATTCTTGGTCTATGCGACTTATTAGTTTTTTCTCAAATCGTTTTAAAGAAAAAACTAAGTGAAATGAACCACCAAACCATAGAGATATGCTATGCAGTCATTTAACAGTGCAAATTTGCGAAGTTTGTTTAGCCTCAATCGATCGGCTGACATCACGCGTATGAAGAAAAGAACTGCGAATGCTATTTTTAGCTCGGCTATCATCGCAAGCGACATCGAATTTATCAGTACCCATTTCGAGTTTGGACAAGCTAAAAATATTAGATTCTTTGTTTTGTTGTTTTAATTTAAATTAGGATTATCTATGGAATGTTTAGAACCTTCAGCGCATCAAAATGTGAACGACGAACAATGCGAACTGTTGCACAAAATAATCAAATCGCAGCGTTGCCAGCCGGTCAAAATATTTCTCCCTACATAAATCTAAAAAATCCCCAGATTTGGCATTTCTTTTCCAACGTTTTGTCATCATATTTTTAACCCGCGATAGTAATAATCATTTTTAGTGTCCAGGCTAAATTTTTCGAAGTCACAATGGCGAAATTTTCCATACAAAATTGCATAATTATGACCTACAAAATATTTAGTGGGAAGGTTGAAAATGGTTATTAGTAAGGCCCAACATGTTTTTGAACGACTTAAAAGAAGGAATTTAGAATTTGAAACGGGAACATGTAAGTTTGGTTTTCAAAAATGTCAACACATGTTGCATTTTGAAAAGCCCTTACGCAACTGTGATGAAATTGTTGTTTACATATGAGTTTGTTGCTTTAATCCGGAACTGTTATAAAAAAAAACCTATAATTGTTTCCTTATGAAACTGGCGCTAGCTTTTTTTTTGAAAGACTTGTTTTGCAAAGAAAAATAGTTCAAAGATATTAGCACAAATAATTTTGATTGTGAAATATTGCTTTAGAGACCGATCGATTAATTATCTGCATTTCAAAATAACACACACATTTTAAGGTTACCAAAAAGGATATTTTAACAAAATACAAATAAATAGTAATAATGATTCCTCCCCCCAGGATTTCCCCCGTCGACCAAAGAAAAAACAGTAAATCTGGGAAAAATCCCAAAACGGCAACACTGATTCCAAACTGCATTGAGCATACAACTGCACACTTCAATGACGTCAATCCACCCCACATTAGCAACCTGATCATAAGTCTTCCTGGTAAGACTGCAAAGTCTCTTTGAAATTACACAGTTGGTTAATGAACTAAAGGGTCCGCCAAATAACTTTTTTTTTTTTGAAAATGCTATAAAAAAAAACTACTAAATATTTTCTCAAATTTCTTTTTTTATTTCAAAGTACAATCCTTCCGGTTAATAATGGAAAATAATTTCATTCAAATGGCTGCCTCGGCTGGCCATGCAGTAGCCTACACGAAGATGCCGATTTTGCCAAAAAAAATCATCTTTTCAGATGAAGCTCTTTTTCATCTTGGCGGGTATGTAAAACAAGCAAAATTGTCGCATTTGGGGCACAGAAAACCCGCACGCATACATTGAAAAGCCGATATACCCAAAACGAGTCACTGTTTGGTGCGGAATTTGGTCCACAGGCATAATTGGGCCATTTTTCTTCGAAAATGAGCAAGGAGTGGCCGTTACAGTCAATGGCGATCGTTACCGGGCCATGTTGAATGAATTTTTGTTCACAAAAATTGAAGAGGAGGATATTGGCAACATTTGGTTTCAACAGGACGGCGCTACGTGCCACACAGCCGAAGCTACACTCGATGTTTTGCGCCCTGTTTTTGAAGATCGCATTATCAGCCGCAGAGCTGATGTCGTTTGGCCACCTCGGAGCTGCGATTTGACACCGTTGGACTATTATTTGTGGGGTGCCGTAAAAGATAAGTGTTACGCCGACAGGCCAGAGACAATTGACGCTTTAAAGGACAATATTCGAGAAGCCATTGGTGAAATACAGCTGCACACAATCGATAATGTGCTTAAAAATTGGACCGATCGTGTAGGCTACTGCATGGCCAGCCGAGGCAGCCATTTGAATGAAATTATTTTCCATTATTAACCGGAAGGATTGTTCTTTCAAATAAAAAAAGAAATTTGAGAAAAAATTCAGTAGTTTTTTTTATAGCATTTTCAAAAAAAAAAAAAAGTTATTTGGTGGACCCTGTATTTCTAAATCGTTGGGGGGAGCCCATTTTTAAAAGCTATACGAAGAAATAAAAATTGTCGGCGCAACAGTTCCATGTGGGGCGTTAGTTTCTCCCATTCGTGTGTTTTAGCAATATAACTGAAATTCTGGCATTCTTTCGTGCCGAATTGTTAAAAAAGTTCTAAATGGCGAAAGCGCCCTTGAGCTATATAAATGTTAATAAAATGGTATTAAAGTGGGTACCATTAGGTACTTCATAAATAAATGAATTTACCTTAATGATTGTACATTAAGCAATCTTGCATTAAATACGAGTATCAATTCTTTCCAGGACAAGTTGTTCTTACTCTCATGTGTAATTTATAGTTTTTGAGAACCAAATGGAATTGCCAAAGTACTGCATCCTTGTACTACTTTCAAACCTCCCCCAAGAGAAACTTTAAATCTGAGACAAAATTAACAATGGCACATTCGCGGTCAGCTAAACAACACAAAAACGACTTAAAGACTGCACTGAATTGACAAGGATTTAAAAAAGTCACCTCTGCCCTACATATTGCGAACCATATGGTACCAAATTTCACGAAGGCTGATTTAGCATAAGTAAAAATTTAACTTTTGCATGTAAAAGAACTTAAGTAGGACTCACCTTTTTCGCTGTGAAATAATCGGGTCTGAGTTGTTCCTGAATTTCCTGTTCCGGTTTATTGGCTGGTGCCTGCACCGTTGATCGGAACCCGTCCAGAACCCCTTTGAATGTAAATTTCTTCATTGTTTATATCAAATATTGTTAGCACTGTTCACGTAAAGTTATCGTAGATTTTTTTCGGAAATTTTCTTCACTTGCAACAATTTTGTTATATTTTTTTTGATTACAGATTTGAGTTTAACTTTTGCGGATATTTGTATTTCCAATATTGATTGCAACTAATAGACATTTAAAAACAATAACACATTCAGATGGATCTACTTATTAATTTAACAACACAGAACACACATTATTATTATTTATATATATATATTTTTTTTTTATACTTAATTCAAAAGTTGTTTGCTTTATATTGTTCTAAAAACAGAAAAACTATATTCACTTATCGGAAATAGGAATAATCTTAAATTTTCTGTTATTTATTGTTATTGCTATTAATCAATATGTTTTTATATAGAGACATGACTGTTAGGATTTGTTATTAGATCAGAGATGGTTGTCCAATTTTTCTTTGTCCGGTTTCTTCCAGTTATATTGACAACAAAATTACTAAGCACATATATAGTGCTATGATTATTATATAAATATTTTTTTTTTTTTTTTTGTATGTATACAAACACTTTACACTTAAACTTGTTAAACAATTTGATTCTTGTAACGTCCTTCTAGAATGTATGATTAATTATTTTTCTTATTGATATATTTGTTTGTTGTATTAGTTTTATTTTGTTTTTTTCTTTTATGAAGTTAAAGTTGAGTTGCGATGCTAGGGGGTAAAGGAGGATTGTGCAAGTATCCGGGAATTATTGTACGATTTTTATTGGTATAATTTTCTATTGTTATTCAACAAACGAGCAGCTGGAAAACAAATCGAGAAATAATTTAATTAATTTCGGAACATATTTTTCAAATGCTAAGAAATTTAGATTTAGGATTTTCTTTTTTATTTTTGCAAGGTGGAATTGATTTAATTTTAATTTTTTTTTTGCAACAACTAAGTGGATAAAGTGTTTACTGAATAAAAAATTGCTATTCACCCACCGCCACCTTTTTTTCAAGTCGCAATCGAGTTTAAGTCATACGCACAAGGGGGCTAATGATGAGTAAGGACGACGACACAACACAGGATGGAAAGGTGAACAATTTTTTTTTACACTAAATAGTCGCACAAATTTTAAAGAGTTTTTTTTTCGATATATTTTAAGACCAAGTGACAAAACTAAAGAAGAATTTGTATGCTTTTGGAGCATAGAATCCAACAAAAATAAAATACGATACGTTATCCTTCGCGACGTTAACTGGAATGTCCTGTGTCAAGGAACATCACCTAAGAAATACCCACTAATACACGCTAACTTTGATGGTTTTTCCGAAAGCAATACGGGAAAACTGTACAAAAAAAAAGCTACCACAGAGGAGACACTTTTCCCCAATCAACATGACGGAAAGCTTAGCTGCTATGGTTTGTCCTTTTCCACGCTGTGTTAATGGCACAAAAAGTAAAACTACTCTCGTACGTAGGTACTCGTATATATAACACACAGAAGAGTGGAATCAAGGATAGATTGGACGCTTTGGCATAGTCAGATTTTAGTGTGTCCCGCTCTCTTTGTGTAGATAATATTTTTGCAGGATATAGGTACATAGGTACCTACTCCATGTGGAAGAAAACTATACTCCAGATACAGACTAGGTAGTCCTTTGGCATCAAAACAAAAGGGAAATTGTAGAAAGCTTTTCTCATACAGCATACAAGCGGGCACACACACAGGTAACTGTAGATACAGAGGAATAACTCCAGCTAACCGTAAGGTTTGGCGCCACAATTCATCCTCTATTAGCATAGGTAGGATGGTGGTGGGGTTGTTTCGCAATCGAATTCCCTTTGCGGGATGTGAGAGATCCTTGATTAAGGTATTTATGTCGGTTATGTTCGGAATTTGTTTGCACTGACGAATTTTTCATTTCTTTCCTGCGGGGAACTGGTAAAAGTTCAGCGCATGCGAATGGCGTCACGTATCCTTACTACGATGGCAAGCACTCTCCCAAATACGCGCATTCAACAGCAACAGTGGAGGATCCAGCAACGGGTACACTGTACTCGCACACGATATCTACATAAATACGATTTTCGTGCAGAAAAGAAAACACCGCGACAGATTAATTTTCACGGATATTGATCTTTAAAGTGAAACAGCCCTCGCAAAAATGCTTCTCCTTTTTGTATTCAAGCCATGCAGGCTTTTGCGCACAAATTCTAATGGAATCATCGTGCTGTGTGAGCGAAAATTCGCAGCAACAACAACGCAGGGCGCTGAATGTAGAACGCGGTACTGCTGGCTGAGAACAAGAAGACCTGGTGCTGTTTTGTTCAGAGTACACATGCATCGGTTTCATATCGGTGTCGCAAACACACGCGCGGTTTTGTTGTTTACTTTGGGCACACATGGGAGTAGGGATAAAACCAACAAGTGATTCCACATGCACAGAAACAGATATGTACCGCTGCCGTCGACTGTGTGACATATTTAAATTAAATTGCGAGAATATTTTTGTTGAATAATCTCTTCGAAATGAGTCCACTACTACTAGTTGTATAATGCTCAGTCGTAGTCGGTCGTAGGTAAGTGTTGCCATTGGCATAGTTAGCTCGGGAAAAGTTTATTTTTAATTTGTATACCCATTTTTGACTACTAAAGCCGCATTTACACGATCACACATTCCTAACGCGGAAGATTAAAGGGATTCTAAATACGAAATAGCCGTCTGACCGAAAGGGACGGCATTACTTACACGCAAAAAAATGTGGCACGTTTTTTGGTCTGCCATCTTGTTTATGTGGTCGGAATTATGGGAAAGCTCCAAATTTTTTTCATAGCAATGGCTTACGAAATTTCGCTTTCCTATAAAAGAAATGATGAACGGACAATTATTTATCTAATTTCGCATAACTGATTGATGGATTGAAAGGATGGTTTAATTTACTGTCACTAATCACCACTTTCATTTCCTGTGTTTTCAATCAGAAATAGAAATGTTTTCAAGTGATTGTAGAAATGTTGTTCGCCGGAGTTTGTGTTTGTTTCCGTTTAACGCAACATCCATGACGAGTCTGATTTGTGATCTCATTCTTACACCTTTATTAGCATTGACTGCGGACAAACGTTTCCTACGTCAGCCACATATGCGAACTGTCAACTTAGTACTCAGTCACGATTTTCTTGACTAGATTCGTCGGCTGAAACAGCTGTTGATGTGACCGAATCCCAATCAAAGCAGAGATACATCAAGTCAGACAGATGTCACGCTTGCTAAACTAGATACTTATTGAACGTGCCCATTTACAATTGGCCTTAAGCTAAGATTAGACTGCATATGAATGCCAACAGGCAAACGACCAGATTAGATGTCAAATGACCGAAATGGCAGAATTATCAAAACTGTATATTAGACTATTTGCCTTGATGGTCATTTAAGGCATTTGTTATTTATTAAAAAATGTTGTAGTAGGGTAATGCTGTAAAGAAAAACAAAGCAAGACATGTAGATGAAAAAGATAAAAAGAGAAAAGCAGACACACAAAAGAACTAAAAAGGGTAAAATGACAAACAAAATATACACCAAGTGAAATAAGCATTCGAGCCAATGAAAACACATAACGAATATTAACAAAAATACAAATAACTAAAACAAAACAAATAGATAGCAAACAATTTCTACACAAACAAATTTTCACAACAGGAAAAAGTATATAGTACTTATAGCCACAATTACTGGAAAAGGACAAAACACTAATTAAACCTAAACACATTACAAAGAAAAGAATAATAAACAAAAAAATAGAACGAACATAAATCAAACTCCCACGAACTCAAACAGTCAATTAATTTTGTTCCATCAAAAATGCCAGCAATGCCATAACGAAATTTCAATAAAGTGCATAATATGGGCAAATAGTGCTTTACGCTGGTTTGCTCGTGCTTATTGTTCGATTACACTATATGCTATTTGGGAATTTCTATCTGTCAAAATCAGCCTGGTCATATGTGGCATTAACTTACACCAGATACCTAGATATATGTCTCATTTCAGAGACACACTTTAAATTGATAACTAATTTTAAACTGCAAGGGTATGAATTATATCACTCCCCACATCCTCATAACTGTGCAAAAGGTGGGGCTGCAGTGTTAATAAAGAATACAATAAAACACCATATAGAAACAAAATTCCAATCATGTGCCATCCAAGGAATTTCCATAAGTGTAGAAACGAGTAGTGGGCAAATATCTGTTGCACAATCGATTAATCGCGGGAGGGGATTTTAATGCCAAGAATAAATATTGGGGATCTAGATTAACAAATACTAGAGGCAGAGAATTATATGAAACTATTAAAGAAGTCGGCGGCAAATATCACTCAACGGGGAAACCTACCCTAAATAAAATAAGTATAGAAGAAGGCCCTGATCTTCAATCAGATCATTCCTCAATACTTCTTACACTTGGCGATAGAATAATAATAAAAGAATATAGCCCTAAACTAGTTAATAGACTGACTGATTGGAACCACTTTAGGCAGAAGTTGGAAGAATGTATCCAACTACCGTCAGCTATTCAAACAGAAGATCAACTAGAACAAGCAGTGCAAATATTTACACTGGATATACAAAAAGCTGCATGGGCTGCAACTCCCCAAAGAACAAACAAGATTAAACAAAACTCTTATCCTCATGAAATATGTGAAATTATTACAGAAAAGAGGAAAGCTAGAAAACGCTGGCAACAGACAAGGGCGCCAAGCGACAAAACCATACTGAACAACTTAAATAATAAGCTCAGAAAATCTATAAGCGAATTTAATAACGAGTCTTTAAAAACGTATCTTACCAGTCTTACAAATGATGCTAGTACCGACTACTCGCTCTGGAAGGCAACAAAGAAAATGAACAGGCCAATAGCTCACATTCCGCCAGCAAAAACCAGAGAAGGTAACTGGGCAAAAAGCATAGAAGAAAAAGCAAATATTTTTGCAGAGTACCTTGAGAACGCTTTCAAACCTTATGAAGATAAAGATTATCAAGGAAACGAAGAAACGTGCGAAGAAGACAGACCTATTCGGCCGGTAACAGCTAAAGAACTTGCCAAAGAAATCAAAGAAGGCATAAACATAAAAAAAGCCCCAGGGTTCGATTTAATCACAGGGGAAATTTTAAAACAATTTCCTCGAAAAGGTTTAAAAAAACTAGCGCAGATTATAAATGCTGCATTTAAATTAAGATAAGTGCCAAGCATGTAGAAGATCGCGGAGGTAATAATGATACCAAAACCAGGTAAACCACCTAGCGAAGTAACCTCATATCGCCCAATATCGATACTACCAATGTTGTCCAAGCTATTCGAAAAAATGCTGGCAAAACGTCTGCAAAAAATTATTGATGAAAAATCGCTACTTCCAAATCATCAATTTGGGTTTAGAAACAAGCACTCTACAATTGATCAGGTGCATAGAATCACAGATAAGATCGAAAAAGCATTTGAAGAGAAAAATGTGTGCTCTACAGTATTTCTTGATATAGCACAAGCTTTCGATAAAGTCTGGCACAAAGGACTGATACACAAACTACAAAAGCAACTGCCGAAGCAGTATTCAACCATTCTGGAGTCTTATATATCAGATCGATTCTTCAGAATTAAGCAAGATACAGAATGCTCAACATTAAGAGAGATTAAAGCTGGTGTACCGCAAGGCAGTGTGCTAGGTCCAGTTTTATACCTACTCTTCACTAGCGATTTGCCTGAAAGTGAAGAAACCACCATAGCTACTTTTGCAGATGACACAGCCGTCCTTGCTGTGGGAGCAAATGTCGAAATAGCAACAAAAAAGCTTCAGACGGCAATAAACAATATTTCAGAATGGACTGAGAAATGGCAGATTAGATTAAATGACCTTAAGTCAGTCCATATTAATTTTACGTATAAAATCGTACCACACATTCCAGTCTACATTAACAACAATGTAGTAGAATTTTCTAACACCGCTAAATATCTAGGCATGACTCTAGACGCTAAACTGCGTTGGAAAGCGCACGTTAAGAAAAAAAAAAGATGAGTTGAACATGCGATACAGTAAAATGTATTGGCTTATTGGGAGATACTCATCCCTGTCCAACTACAATAAGCTATTGCTATACAAGCAAGTTCTAAAACCAGTATGGACCTACGGGCTCCAATTGTGGGCATGCACATGCCAAACAAACTTACAAAAAATTCAGGTTTTCCAAAATAAAGTACTAAGGAACATAGTTAATGCACCTTGGTACATACGCAACGCCGATCTGCATAGAGATCTAAATGTTGAAATGGTTGAAGATGAGGTTAAGAAGGTTGCTCGGAGGCATAGAAATCGGCTTCTCAACCACGTAAACACAGAAATAACAGAACTTTTAAATATTGACAATGTAATCAGGAGATTGAGACGGATAAAACCTCTTGATCTGTAAGATCTGGCTAGGGCTAAGAAATTAGGTATTGATTTCAAACAAAACAAATTTAAAAATCCGACAAACGGCGGATTTATCTCTTTAAATTCATTGAATAATCCAAAAATAAATTGCTGATTAGTCGTACGACTAGGTGCAATCCTATTCGGGATGGCGAATGTCAGTCCCCCGGGAGTTTTTTTAGATGAGTTAAAGTCCATTACTATTGCAGAAGCATCCCTCGCGTATAGCTCTGCAATGTCTTTCGATGATTTTTTACTTCCAGCGAATTCCCAACACAAAAAACAAGAAAAAAAATAAAAATATGTGGCATTTAGGTCATTAGAGCATATGAGATATGCCCATTACATTGTATGGCCATATTTTGACAGGAGAACTGTCAAAAATTGGCATTTTATGACCACTTGGCATACAGTCTAGTCTTACCTTTACCAACAAACATTTTTACTTTCGACTTTAAATTTTAGTAGTTAATTTAGCCACTGTATATTTTCCATACACATTTCCACAATTATTGTGAGCTTCCGTAAATTTAAAGTCGAGACTAAAATTTGATGGTAGTACGGCGCAATCGAAAAACGGCTGAAAGCAACTTTTTAAGCTGAATAACAAGGAGTCCGAAAAAAAAACCGATGTTGTCGAGATGTTGCCCAGAAAATCGCTCTGCACCTGGGACCATTATCGGTAACGGTGTCGCCTACCTCAGTTCGAAAGAAATAAGGCCTGTGTTCGCAAATTTTTGTATGCTGGTAATATAAAAAACAATAATGGGCCTCTTGATAGTAAATCCATTCCCATTCAATGCGTTAGCGTTCTGTAGATCGACTGCAAGGTTTTTGTTAAAAGGAGAACCAAAATATAAAATAATAACGCAATCCGAGGAATCGCCTTTAAGTACGCAGTTCATGTGGAAGCTGATGAAAATTCATTCCGCAACAAAATATATACCTAACCAATAATATCCCATAAGTTGTTGATTTTTGGCCGGGAATGACTTGGGCAAACTTTTATGAACTTTGGATGCCTTTTCTCCCTCGATTCTGTTTTGTTTGGATGAATTTGATTAGCTTTTCGTTGAAGTGGATTTTATTATACCATCAGCTGAATGTCAAGGATATAACTGGCGTTAACGAAATAAATTGGAAGTAGGTATAGCTATCTTTATTTCTGTTGCAGTTATACTCTTGGAAGTCTGCGGAGTACGCAATAAACAAAATATACGAGGGCGTAGATATGCTTTCGTTCGTTTCGCTCAATAATCCTCGATTGTGCGATTCGTGATGTAAGTTTGGTTTATTAATCCTCATATAATTAATGCCACCGAAATTGCTTGGATAAGCGAAATTCTTTGACTCGAAAATTGGACTTAAAGATCAACATTTTCGCCTTGAAGTTCGATTTCATTTGTGCGAACTAGAGACATTGGTGTATTGTAGATGGTGCTATGTTTTAACTGCCTTAGGGTAAGTCATGGTTTTGTACAAATACAAACACAAATTCCAATAAAAAATATGAAAAAATACTGAAATACATGCTATGAAATGGAATCCGCAGTCTTTTGTCACGACTGACTGAGTCTCTTGCCAGCAAAATTGAGTGGGGCAGACTGGATGTTTCATTACGTCTGTAAAAAAATCCGCAAAAAAAAGGCTATCGGGGTCGAATCGCACGATCTTGTTGGCCAATTCACGTCAGCTTTGTGAGAGATGAGAGGTGTGGCACATAGCCCCATCCTGCTGGAACCACATCTCGTATACCTCCACGTCGTTCAGAGCAAACAAAAAAATCGGTTAAAATCATTCTGTAGCGCTCGGCGTTGTCGTCATTTTCAAAAAATTACGGACCAATGACATTGCCGCCGGCCCAAAATCCGCACCTAACATTAACTTTTTGTGGATGCACTTCCACCTACACGGAAAGAAAATAACAAAAAACGATCGTTTCGTTTCTTAAATCGAGAAAATTTAAAAACTAACAAATTCGAACTTAATTTAATTGTAAAGATTAATATTCTTGAGTCAAGAAAATAGTTCTTAATTTAAGAAACTAATTTTGTATAGCAAAGTCAAGAAATATTTTCCGAAATTTTGTTGTTCTTGAAATTTTCTTCTTCTATAACTCGCATCAGGATTTTTTATAAATTTCTGAGGTCAATCGGAAACTCTTTATTTTCGGTATTTTTGAAACAAAGAGGATATAAGAAGCTGAACGGATTTTTTTTCGTTAAATTAATTGTTGCGCGAAGTCGTATTTCGTTTAATTGGATTTGTCACGGTCACTATTTAGGTAAATATTCTTTTTTTATTTTGCTTTCATTGATTTACTTTTTATTTATTTTATTGAAAAACAGATGAATTTTTCAAAGAAAGATTTTTTGCATAGCTCTAAAGGTTCAAGACTATGGAAACTGGGAAGTTCACCATGAAAATGATGAAAAGGAGAACAAGACTTTAGGTAACGTAATTTAAAATAATTAAAATTTGGTAAGTAGATAACTCCACAATTAAAATGAAAAATTAAGATAGTTACAAAAAAAAAAACAGCACAAAATGCACTTCCATTTAGTTCTAAATTTATTGACTGAAGAAAATGATTGCAATGAAAATCCAAAGAAATAAGTAATGGATATCAGAATTGAACATATTTCAAGATATTTCAACAATAAAACAAAAGTTCTTAAGTTCACATTCCGTATTCAACATACCCTTTCTTTGATCAAGAATAAAATCTTTCTTGATTTGAAAAATAAGTCATTGATTTGAGAAAATTGTTTCTGATTTCACATACATTAGGCAAAGGAAACCTTTGAAAGACTTAAGAAATAAAATCTTATTGGAAGAAAACAATTCTAGAGTCAAAAAAAAACTTCTTAAACATTAGTTTTCTTAAATCAAGAAAAACCTTCTAATTTTAGTATTTTGTTCTTGTTTTTGACTAATCAAATAAAATTATTGTTAAATGTTATAAATAATTGGCTTGGACCATAACCTTACTGTAAGTTCTTGTTTCTAGAAACTCAAGCTTAGAAAATATTTTTTTCCGCGTAGTGATCCTCGTGTGGGTTGGTGTCATGATACAGTGTTGCCAGTTTGACTGTTTTCCAGTCAAATTTGACTGAATTTTTTCGGTTTTGACTGAAAAAAAAATCAAATCCAGCCGACTGTTTTTTTTGACTGGATTTTTTCGCCTTTAAATGGAAATCAAGACTACTGTTTTTATTTTTTTAACTCTACTATAATTCGCAAAAAAAAAATCTAAATAAAGCACGAGCAACCAACGAGCATTCGCGCCGTGCAATGAACCAACTATTTTGTAATATTTTTGACTATCAGATTTGACAGAAAAAAAAAACAGTCCCACTAACACCGGCCGCAAGCCGCTAAAAGTCAAATTGAATCTAGCATTTCTTTTGCAGTGTTGTTTTGAATTATGGCTGCTGTTTGGTCCACATTTTAAAACCAGAAAATAGACGATGAAAAGGTAGGCATTTTAACAATAGTCGTGTTTTTTTGAGTTTCGATCTCAGCAAAGCAAAGTAAAGTAGGATGTTCAGCACGCGATTATAACAACTACAACTGAGTCTCGAAGTGTCAAGTAGAGCGTAGTTGTTGCAATTGCGTGATAAAAATCCCACTTTACTTTGCTTTGCTGAGATCGAAGCTCAAAAAAACGCGGCTAATAAAAACAATGTAAATTTAAAGGTATTTCAATTTGATGAAAGAAAAAAATAGCTGTTTTCATTTTTGCCGGTTTTTTTTTTACTGGTTTTCTTTTAATGTTTGGCTGTTTTTTTCTAACTGGATTTGGAGAGAAAAAATCCAGTCAAACAGTCAAATTTGACTGGATTTTAACATTTTGACCTGGCAACACTGGCTCGTGAAGCAATTTTGATTGTTAGCAAATTCATGCAAAAAATGCCGTTGGCCAAAATTGGCGTCCTCTTCCAAACGCTCCGAAGGCCAGTCACCGAACAAACGGCGTTGTCTATGGTCTTTAGCTTCGAGCTCCTGGCTCAGCTGGATCTTGTACGTTTGTAGGCCAAAATCTCGACGCAAAATTCGCCAAATTGAAGTCTGCGAAAAGGCGACTACTTGTGCACGGTGAGGAATTGACTACCTCGGATTCTCCTGTGTCGACCCGTCCCAATTGAGAAATAATTTCAAAGCGCCACAATGTCTTACAGGGTGATTCGAAAAATTCAAAACGCTTAGGGCTAGGTGTCTCTCCTCTCTACCTATATAGGCCAACTGGCCCCGCCTATCCCACTGAATAACGTGAGGAAACCTTGTCGCACTGTGCATGAAATGCGTTTTATAAACCACAGCCTCCTATAACATCACCATCTCGTCATCATTCTCGCTTCCAATGAAAGCAAAAATTTTAATTACATTGATAAACATCTCGTCATTCGCATATACTCACTCACACAATGGGTATGAGTAAACAAATCGATGAATGACACAGCTTAGAGTATGCAATACAAAATGTCAAATGTCAGAAATGCAATAATCGTTAAAACTGGCGATCAACCAAGCTACAGAGTATGGTGCCGACATCAAAATACTTATTGAGAGCAACTACGACGGGTGTTGTAAATGGTGACACATACTCACACACATAGCTGGATGTTGGTGGACCATCATTAGAACGAACAGAATACTAGCTTTTCAGATCATCGATTTGTCGCGATTTTAGTGAGTTATTAAGATTCCGAAAATATAAAGTAAGTATTTACCATTCAAACACCAAGCTAAGGCGTCGATTTGTGAACCAGTTTCAAGTCGTGCAGCAAATATTCAACAAAGAGATGAAAAAGTGTGGCAAAAAATTCGAACAGAAGCCGAGTGAATGCACAAAGGCGTACTTACTAGTGTTTTGTTTAAATAATCAGTTAGTTGCACACCATTACTCAGAAATTTGTTCGTTTAAGCTAAATGCGAGTATACACATTCAAAGACTTGACTAATGGAATAATGCAATGAATTTTAAAGTTGCTGGCAACCAAACGTGACCAGATAGCGATTTGAATAATTTGATACCGTGATGGAGTTCTAAATGATTGGTTTGGTATTTTTTGCACCAAATGACTCGCTGTCATTATGTAACGGGGCGCTGCCAACGAGCGTACTATCGTTTTGTTGGTGTTCTTGTGAATGGCACGCACTGAAATAATAGTTTTGCACGACTGGTAATCGGTGAGCGGTTCTGTGTTGTTATAGATGACAAACTGGGTTCTGATGACATGCAGATAGCGTTTCATGTCAGTGAAGGGCTTGCTTTACTTTTGCACACCCTACAAAAATTAGAAAAAGATTGTACCTATCAACTATGACTAAACTGATGGTTGGAAGTTCTGCGAATAGGAAATATCTGATAGGCGTCACAATTTCGTTTATCGCGACTGTCATAATTGCCACATCAATTGTGCTCACTTTTGCCCCTCCAGTGGTGGACATCGACTTGGCAAACGAGCGCGAGGGGGTTGAACACGAAGGAAATAATGTCGAAATCGACTCGGAAGTCTAAAGCCTCGCTTCTTACTTAAACCGGCTGAGCTCACCAGATTTTGAAAGTCACCTAAAAGCAATCAGCTGTCACTTCTATTGACATTGCCTGGATAATTGGTTGGGGATAATGTTACTCCAATGCCCCGTCTTGGGTCCCCAAATGAAATATAAACCAAAAAAGATTGCCGACGAGTTCAAGTCAAACAAAAACATTCTCAATATCAACATGCTGATTGCGTTATGATAAAGTTGAGATAAAAAACAAACAAAAACAGGGGAGAACATCACCACGCGCGGTCACACACATCTTTTATACACCTACCTATTCCACAATAATATTGTGAGGAATGGAATATGTTCAACTATTTATAGAAAATGCAAGTACAATACATTTTATTCCACGTACCTGGTTCAATGACACTCCCTTGTGTTGTCATTGCGAGCGAAAACATGCACGAAACGATGACAAAAATGTGAAAACGACAGACAGCCGAGCCAACAACAATATCCGCACGAATATCTCACGACTCACGAGTAATGTAACGACACTGCGCATCACTTAATCTGACTCATCTGATCAATGAATTTAAATATATCAACAACTTGATTGATTTGACACTTCGGTCACCACATGCACACAACTTCACAGTGGAAAATTACTCGCATAGCTTGTCAATTTTTGTTTTCTTTTTTGCCAATAACCTACATAATAGCAAACACTTGCACTATCTATGACGACACTCTTTCGGGTCGAATAGTTTCAAGTTTCAACCGGCAACTCTCATAAACGTCACCTCCGTCAATTACGAAAAAGTACGTACGAGTATCGCACAAAAATGTCACATGGAACGGCAGAAAATGAAGGAAAAAAAAGAAAACGTAGTTATTAACACCTTCTTTGCGACACTAAACGGCGCACAGTCGAGCAAAGCGAAGGCAGAAGAAAGTAGCAACAACAAGATAATACTCTTCCAAACAAATAAAAGCTCAGTAATGTTTATCCGGCCCAATAAAACAGAAACAGCAGAGCTTGGTTAAATCGGAAAATATGTGTCAACACTCTACACCCGAACCTAGTGCCCCAAGAAAGTACACAGCAAACCTCATAATCCCTGTCGCCACAATAGCACCCCAGCCAAGAGTGTAGCACTCTGACCGGTATGTTTGTGTGTGTCATTCAATGTTAAGTTCGAGATAATTATTTAAGAGAAACCGAGCGAGACAGATGGGACGTCGTCTCGTGTGTATGTATTTAAATGGAGGCCGCCACCACTTTTTTTGACACCAGAAATTGATGTTACCTAGGCCTTAGCACATACGAATAGTGTGGTCGATTGTTATGTATAAAACAAACAAAAATAATGCTCGTGTGTACCTACATGGAACTCAACGTAACACGAATTTGCCAAAATACTCAAAGCTTTCGGAGCTGGGTGATGAACTAATGCGCATTCGCCTACTCGCGCGAATACGTGCGGTGTACGGAACGACTACGGTCGGTGCGGTCTGCGTTGGGCGAATGAGCATGCTAAAACAGACAGTGTTGTCAACCTAGTTTCAGAGAAACGTATTGTTCTTTTTTTTTTTAGAAAATTTCGCGACAATAAATACAGACACTTAAAATAGGCGCAGTCCCGCAGATTTGCGAAAGTTAATACATGGCAACTAGGCTTTTACCCAAGAAACACTTGACGTTTCTGCAAAGGTTGTAGAATTCAATTTTTTATGGTTTCAATTCAGAATTTCTTTCTTATCTGTCGAAAGTTCGACTTTGAGATCGAATTCAAATCGATCTGACATAACGAAGATAAGGTTGGGGCCGGTCATATAAAAGCGAACTTCGAACGAGGGAGCATTGACATTTCTTTTAGATAAATTCATCCTCTTGAAAATGAGGCATATAACTGACAAGATAAAGGATAAAGATTCAAAAATCTATCAAGTCATCTTAAGTCGACTAGATTGGTCTGTACTAGATATAGCCTGGACGCAAAAACTAGATTTGTCGGTAACGTCACTTTTCCTACGTGAACCACACATGCGAACTGTCAATTTAGTACTCAGTCGCTAGATTCGTCGACTACCCCTCCATGAACGTCAACTGAAGAAAAATCCGCTAAGTACAGTCACCTTGAAGTGGTGCGAAGGCTTAAGTCGCAAAGATTCAACAGGCTATGTTGTCGGACGCGGTAGTCGCCTGAAGGGTCATACGTGGCAGACAGGCTGTTTGAAGAGTGGCGAACTAAGAGCTGCCAACCGGCGGACCATACTTTCCGGTCATACTCGTGGGAATAAAAATAGACCAAGAAAAGAAAAAACAAAGAGAGGTGAGGGTATGACTAGTACTGAGAGTGAGACGATGGACGACAAAAAACTCGTCGAGCCATACGACCTCACTAAAATTCAAGAGTCCCTAGAAGCCGGCTCAACCGAGGAAGAGGGTAGCTTCTGGCTGAACCCTCAAACTAAAAAACCGGCAAAGGAAAGGCGAGGAAGAAGAAGGTGTCCCCTAAAGTCCAACTAAAGTCCAAGCAGAAGGAGCGAACCTCCTTGGAATGGGCCAAAGAAACTATATCGAAAGACGCTCTTCCGAGGGCTGAGCATAAAAGACCACCAAATGCTATAGTGATGACCAGCAGATCAGGCTCAAGAAGCACACGGGAGGAGCACGAGGAGATTCTCAGCGATCTACAACCACAAAACCCGCCAGATCCCGATGAGGAATTTGGAAATTTTATCCGTTGAAGAGCAGAAGAATGGTGCAAGAGGGTACATCATCATATTTGATGAACCACCTGCAGCATTGAAAAAGAATAATGCAGATGCCGCTAACATTAGAAGCGAGTGAGGTTACTCTCAAGCTCCTAATGCGGACTGTAGATAGGGATGCCATACGTCCCCCTTTAGGGGGGACAGTCCTCCTTTTTCATACAAAAATGCTGTTTGTCCCCCTAATACAAGCCACTGTCCCCCTTATTAAGTCAAAATGCAATAAAAGAAATCAATCAATTGGAAATTTTGAAAATACTTTATTTTTATTTTATTTATTTTTTTTAGTTGAATACTTATTTATTTACTTTTTATTTTTTTTTGTTTCTCTTAAATAAAGTTTGTAGATAAATAATTTTGATGCTTTTTCCTTGTAGAAATGAAATAAAATATGTACCTAAATATGTGTATCTAATGAAACTTATTTTTGTTTCACATTTTTTTGACTCTGGTGTTAAAAAAAAAATAATATGTTGTCCCCCTTTTTGAACACTTGTCCCCCCTAGAAAACTCACGATGTCCCCCTTTTCGTATTTTTTAATCTGGCAACCCTAACTGTAGAGGACGAAACGAGGCGGCCCATCACCCATCAGGAATGAGAGAAGTCCGAATCAACCTCCATCACAGTAAGGTAGCCTCAGGCAACCTAAGGCTGTTCCTCGAGGAGGAGCAGCTGGATCTATCCAAGATCCATGGATGAGTTAAAGTCAGGTGATGGGTGATTTAGTACAGTTCAGAAATCTTAAAAGGAAACATTACAAAATACTTTGCACATCGAATATCTACAATCTTTTTCAAGAGATAACATTTTTATTGGGTCGTATGAATACCTAAAACGTAGAAATTGCTTTTACTCAAGAGAAATGTCAAAATCTAAGCATTTGCTACATTTCGTATGAATAAAAACCAATTTGAGTTAGTTCCAACTTTTTACATGTTCGAAAAGCGGCGGCACTAACCTTTTACTCAGATCGGTATGAATAAAACTTATCAGACAAAGCAAATGCTATGCAAATTCTGAGTCTGCTATTAAGTTGACTCAGACCTTTTGCTAAATATTTTTTACGCACATTTTTTACATAAAACAATCTAAGCGTTTTGAGTTTTCGATGTTTTGTTTATAAAAAGTTAAATTAGGTTTTGTTCGTGCAGGAAAACCAAACGTTACGTTTTTACATTAAACCGGTTTTACCTCTTGCTGTTAACGTTTGTGCTAATGAAAACAGTATAAACAAAGAAGAATTGGTGACGATAATAACTTCTAACAATTGTTTGGTTTCACGCGTGAAAATGTGGACATTTTGGCTAGTACTTTTTTTTAATGATAATTTTGAGACGCGTGGTGGTGCTCTTTCAAATATCCAGAAAATTAAAACTCTCCAAAGGTATTTAGGGGATCCGAGCATTCAGGTAAACATTTCAAAATTCATGGCTTAACAAGTAAAAAATTTATGTGTTTCGGTTGGTGTTGGGGAAGATCTTGGTGCTGGTATTGGTATGTTTGTCAAAAAATAGTTCAACAAGCCGATGATTGGATACATTTTCCGACAACTGAGGAAGAAATCAAACATCACCAAGCGATTTATGTTTCCAGGTGCAATCGGAGCTACAGATTGCTTTTGATAATTTTCCCACAAAAATTTTAAAATAAATCCAAAATAAACAAATCACCGGACAGTTGTCACTTGTCAAGTTTGACAGAAATTGCAAGCCAAGGATATGTACAGCGAAGTAAATTCTATGTTTGAATTTTCAAACTTTCTTTAGGAAACTAGGTTTTTATTAATTTTTTTATTACTTTGCTAAAACCTTTTACTCAAAGCAAGTGCTTTTGTTCATACGGCCCATTAAATATCATATACAATACCAAAGCCTCACTTCTTACCCAAGTTGATTTTACGATAAAACTGGCACCTGGCAACTCTTTCATACGTAACACAGTTCACTATTCACCAATCAACACACAAACTCACACATTACACATGTTTCGCCACAGATCAATTTTTGCATCAAAACCGGAATTCCATTTGCATTCGATTATACTACTAGTACTACCATTTTCTCTCCCCACACACTCCAACCGAGAATGGGCACTTCAAAGAGAGAAAAAAAAAACAAACACGTTGTAAATAGAACAACTCAATGGTTGATAAACAAACAATGTACATGGACGCGTACGAGTACATACAAAGTATGTGTGCAAAAAATTAAGCTGCCGTGCTCTGTTGAATTCAACTGCATTCACAAAAGAACTATGAAAAATAACCTATCTATTGCATGGCAGAAGATATGACGGCTCTGCAACAGTAAACAATGGAACTGTGTTTCGGAATGCCAATCAGAGGGGGCGGGTGAACAACTTCCGCACAACCTTGCCGTCGTCGTAGTAGTAAAAGCTTTCGTTTGTTATCAATCACTTCACTGGTCTGGTTTCACTTGGTTAGACACTTTTCGATGTGGCTTCGCGAGCATTATGCACCTTTTCGATTACCGACTTTTTTGCCACTTATTTGTTTTGATTGGATTCGGCAATCTGATTGTTGAGCTATTTGCAATTCAATCGAACACGAGAAGGGGTGTACGCGCGTGGAACAGACTGCCAGGTGTGCTGTCTAACTGAGGTAAAAAAAAGATAGAAATCCAAACACCACATTCAGCATTGCGGGCTTTGCCTGACAGATCAATACAATAAACTTGCACACTACTGTCTTGAACTACTACTACCACCACTGGGGCACTGATGGCTTGATTGGGCTGGCTGAGCGTGTTGCTGCTAGCTAGAGAAATGCGAATGCGAATGCGAAACCTACTAAGAGAGAAAGAAAGAGCGAGAGCGGGAAGCTTAGTGTTCCGCTGCGGCAGACAGCGTACGCATACACAAAGCACATTGGGTTGAAATTAAAGCAAATAGATTGAAAATCGGGAATGTTTATGAAACTGAATCGAAAAGAATGTTGGAGCATGCACTAATCACAATTGGGTTGTTCTTGGGCAGAACTGGAACCAGCGCGCGGTTATTTTCCCCGATAGATATACATTTGGCAATGTATAGCGCGATGGTCTCCCTCCTATTGCCGTGGATTAGGTAGTTCAATTGGAATATGGTTGCATGCCATATGTCAATATTGCCTTATCCAGATTTGGATGCCTAGCGAAGCGCGATAGTGAGTGGGTCCCTTGACATCGAGCTGGTGCGTGGGTTCGTTATAATTAGTCGTTTGACCAACCAAAATGGCTCCGGTTGGGGTTTTATTGTACATTTCAGCTGCCACACATTTTTGGCTTCCGTGTTCCGTCCTAGGCTAACGTAAACCATTTTATACCTAAGGATAGTGGTGTGCAGGTTATCCATGTGTTATTGTGTTTCGTTAAGCAAATACGTCCAGCGGTCCAGCGCATAATGTGCTAGATTGGGTAATCCTCCGCAAATGTTTCTCACAATGATGCGCGTAACAAATGTCTTACAGTTTTTCATAAAATCTTAGGCGTATTCAGGATTCGATATAACAGGCCCAGTAAAGTTGCGAAGTTTTTTCTTTTTATCAGATCGTGAGAATTCTTTTTCTAATCTCTAGCAATACTGAAGCAAAGCTACGGGAGACAGTAACACTGACATTTGGCGAACTGTCAAAAGGACAAGGGTTCACATTAGGTACTCGTTGTATTTTTTTGGTTGCAAAAGGGTCAGGGTAGAGATAAAGTGCAAGAGTGTAGCGAAATTCCAGTCAGTCCGCGATACTAATAATCAATTTTAGTGTCCAGGCTAAATTTTTCGAGCTCACAATGGGGAAATTTTCCATACAAAATTGCGTATTGTGACCTACAATGTTTCGCTCCCATACGAAATTTTCTCCAAAATTTAGATGAGCTACGCAGCTCGAGCTAAATAATCAAACTTTTGTTTCAGAATGTACTTTATGTTTCTGTCAAAATTAAGCGTGGCCATTTAATGGGTCGGCACATTTTCTTAAACTAAATTGTAACAGATCGTTGTGTTTTGTTGTTGTGTTGCGGAAAAGTATGCAAGGATTAGATTTTTCAATTATTACATGGACGAGAATTACCTACATAGAATCAGAAATAGCTGAAATAAGAGAATTGAATTTTTTAAGGAAGTTTTCTCAAAGAACAGCTGTTTTCTGTGACACTTTACCACGGCGTACTCTATGTCAAAATTTAGCTAGGATTTTAGCTAAGGTTTGGAGGGAAAAGTTGGAGAGCAACTAAAATTTTGTTTAGCTCGAACAGCGTACTAATCTTGAAGGATAAAAATGATTATTAGTAAGGCCCAGTACATTTTGTTGTTGTAGTGCGTAATAAAGTTCCACTTTCACAATGACACTACCTACCCCATTTGCTTCGGATCGTGAATAGCCCTAATTTTTTTTACCGCTTTTAGTTTCGGCTATAAATTTTAGAAGTTGGCTAATGGCTATATTTTCTGTCAGCCGTACAAACAAATTTTTAGCTTCGACTTTGAATTTTAGTGGTTCAAACTGGCTTTATTTTCCATACAAATTGGAGACTAAAATATGTGATTATTACCGCGCAATGTTACTAATTATTCCCTTTTGTTATAATTTTTCTCGGATGAAATATTTTTTTTTCGGAGAATACAGATTTTTAGGTAAATCTGGCAGCACTTTTCCTATGTTTTTGTTAAAAAATAAGACAACAGAAGCAAACGTAACCGAAAAAGTAATGCTCTACTAGGCGATAGAGGTAGAGCTTTGCGAAGCTAAAATGAGGATGCTCACCCAAGGTTACATGTTTTATTTTTAAATTCGGGGTCATATCTTTAGGATACGTTTTTTTTTCCAGTTGCTCCTAGTCCTGGAACGGGATTGCAAATACAAATGACATTGATACGTCAATACGCTTAGGAATTTTCTGTCAAATTTCCTTTCTAATCTCTTGAAGCTCTTGAAAACAAATGTTCGACTTCGAACTATGCACATAAATAAATAAATAGTTGGCACAACAAATCCGTGGGTACCTAGGTGTTTTTCATTTTTCTTATACGAATGAAAGGGATCTAAAATTTTCAAAATCTTACAAAATTCAAACGGCTAACTGAGAAGCTCTTTCATGACAGTAATTCCCAATTCACAATGTCGCGTTGACGCGCGCGTGCGTTGACAGATTATGTAGAAACAAAGCGTTCATATGCTGCCACACAAAATACAACTTTAGTCGTTGGATCGACTTTAGTTCGTAAATATCGTAAAGTTCAACGCGACGCCTCTACTCTCACGCGCGTTTGACAACTTTAGAATTTTGAATTGTTTGATTCGATTTCATGGGGTGTGCCGTTCTTAGTTGGAGTGGCACAGAATCACTAATGTTTATCATACACAAATTTTAAAAAGCAATACGATGTTTTTTTAATGCAAATTAATTAATTTAGTTAGTGAAAATGACGAATACCTTTTTTTTGTGGAGCTAATACTTATTTCTTCAGATTTGGCATTTAAAATCGTAAAGATTCCATAAAGCGTGGTAAAGCGCGCCGACGCACGCACGCGTTCAACGCGACATTGTGAATTCGGCATAATACTCTCGGATGTTTGTCCGACGTTCGCGAGAGGTGGCGCTTTGGTAACAAAACCTTAAGTTGGAATTTGGGTTTTCGGGAATCGAACCTCGCTTTGTAGTCCAACACACTAACCACTAAGCCGCTTCGCCTTCAAAACGTCGTCCTCCCGAACTTAAAATATTTCCAGAAGTTTTGTCATATTTATGAAACTCAGCTGGGGTATAAAGAACTGTACTAATCCGTAATATTGATTCACTAGGTCGACAAGTTACCCTGATTATTTCTCTTATTCGTATTCTATGCCACGGCACGCTTTAACTGGAAGGAGCTACTTCCTCTGAAATCCATCAAACAGTTCAGTATTCTCGATAACACACACACACCCCCATGCAACTGCCTTGTTAAACTAGAACAATCCGAATGGTTACATTCGCGTGCTTCAACACATCCTTTGTTTCGCTATGAAGTTTTAAACTACCCATGTGTGTACCTAGTTAAAATACCTCTTAAAGCAAATAGCTGCAGTGAAGTTAAACTTCAGTGTACCCATCCAACGGAATGTCAGGGGTCAAGAGAAGGCACATCAACACCTCAGGTCACGTGAGGCATGCAATGCACAGCGGAAGTCATAACAACCAGACTAAGTAAAAATTGATATCTTGGCAATTTATGTTCAGAGTTATCTTCAAAGCTTATCACCCTCGCATTTAACTGTGACTACACGTCCCTGCACACATTAACGGCCATATTTCATGCACTGACTTAACACTGTGCTCAACAAACATATTGTGCAGAACTCAACTCGCCATGGACAATATTTTCTCGGGCAGCAAAATCTTATCAATGTCAATATTTTTATCAGGGAAACAGCTCTCTCGGACGAAGCGCACTGTCTATGAGAGCAGAGCTTTTTCCCCCTTAAGAGATCGCCCACCCCAGACCCCACAGCCCACAGCCGAAGCTGTTTCACCGCAAAAGATATACCGCCTTTACCATTCAGATTCGAGCCACCAAATCTCCCCGAAAAGGCACAGCACAACTAATTTAATCCACATGTGTAGGTGCATATGGAGTAGATAGGTACATATAGATTTGGGCCAGCACCAGCGAAAAGGAAAAACTATGATGTAATTCTGGAATCTCGCAATAATCTCCCCGCCACGATTTTCCCCAGCGCAGATACACTCACTTGAGCAGTTAAACGGCTAAAGACACTTTTATAAATATTTACCATCGCATTGCGCTACTTATTCTGCCACAAAACTTTAAATTCGCCATCGAGAAGGAATAACTTTATCCTTGAACTAGATACACGGTTCGATTTTGCCATTGACTTTGCAGCAGCAGACTTTCGAGACAAATTGTTCCTTCTCACTGGTACAAATTGTTTGGGATGAAATCACTTTGAATTTACTTTCTACACTAGTGAACTAAATGAGCTTACTTTAAGGAGTTGACATGGTATCCATCCGATGCAACAGCATTTTGAATTACACACAAATATTGGAAAATACTTTTCACAAAAAATTCACAAAACAACTGCCTCAAGTTGACGTACGGAAAACGTTTGCAGCTTTCCACCAGCAGCGCCGTCATAGGTGGATTCGCGCATGCACTTCCAAGTCCAGCTTTTTGCCACTTTCTCGAAGAGAAATTAACAGACTTTGACGTTCGCAGGCGATACGGTGGGGTACTCGTACAAGTAGGTATTGCTGTTCAGTGATTACGATCGGCGAATAACAGGTGAGAATACAAAATCTATCTAACTACATAGATGGTTATTTGGGTTTTATCGTCGTATCATGAATGTTCGCAATTAATCGTGAGTTAGTATCGCGTGATTGCTGTTTTCAAACGCATGGGTTTACTTTCGGAGCATGCAAGTAGTGGCTATTTGGATGCCACCTTGAAACTACGTCGATTTGGGGGTGAGCGAAATATTTATTCGCTAAGTTATTGCGGTGTTTGTGACAGTTGGAGTGCTTTTCAAGCAATCCGGATGTCGATAATGAAGTCTATATCTCACATCGCGTTACGGCCAGGGGACACGAACGAGCGATTGAAATTGTGCTGCGAGTGCTGTCAATAATAAAATGGTGTATGGCGTACATAGGACTATTTCTAAGAAAAAGCTTTTGTTGTGGTTTATTTTGATGATAAAGACAATTTGCCGACCACAAATACGAGACCAGCTGTAAGAATCGGTTGCTTTCGTTAATATTGACGTATTCGTATTCGTTAATATTATGACGTATTCGACGGAACGAGCAGTCCCATTGAATCCGTTATCGTATGGCGTACGTGGTTTAAATCGAACGCAATCGATATAAATCGATCGCAATCGCACAAAGTCCATGTTATGTTCTCAACAAAAATTACAGAAAAAGAGAAAATTAGTAAAATAATGAGTAACGAGTAGTTCCTCTCCTGGCTCGAAACAGCTCTGAGACCTTCAACCGGCCACGTCAAGTCGGCCAAGACTGATAAATATGTCAACTGCACAAAGTTGACAAGAAACAAATTTAGAATCCGTCTGAAAAATTAATTGCGCACGGTGGTGGTCGAATTTTCTCGCACAACGTTTCATATCTTGGCAATTTATGTTCAAAGTTATCTTGAAAGCTTATCGGACTCGCATTTAACTATCACACGTCCCTACACATTAACGTCCATATTTCATGCATTGGGGACGTTCAAGTATCTAGTTTAGTAAGTCTGACAGCTCTCTCACTAGATGAAACTCGGCTCTGATTGGGGGAAATCGGTCGTGAGAGCAGATGCTTTAGTTGACGTTTATGGAGGGGTAGCCGACGAATCTTGTCGAGAAATTCGTGACTGAGTACTAAGTTGACAGTTCTCATATGTGGCTGACGTAGAAATAGTGACGTTCAGAGGTTACATCTCATCCAGACCAATCTAGTCGGCTTTAGATAACTAGATTCCTGAATGTGCCCATTGACTTAACACAATAAACTAAGTATAAAACAAACCGTCAGCTTAGACAACTTAAGAGAATTTGTCTACAAGCTGTTTTCCGTGTTACTATGTGAGAAAGTATGTGTGCTATATTAATGTAAATTAGCCGCACGCATACACTTGCACAGAGTAACCTGACAGTTCATTCAATTTTTTTTTCTATTATTACACCTCCCGCCCTTAAGACATGTATACACAGTTAGGAAATTTAAGAGAGAATTTTATTTTCAAAATTTGCGGGGGAATCGGGTAGGAGCGCGGGAGCTGACGGTCTATTCAATGCTTAGTTTATGCTTAACACTGTCCCCAACAAACAGAATGTCAAAGATGAAAGTGGCTCAAAATAGGTTAAAGTAGTTTTATCTACGTACTTTGGAAAATATTTCCAGCTCTCTGAGGGAGTCTCGCTCAATTTTTGTGAGTTTGACAGATTTTTAGTGTTTGGCTGCATTAGCGTCCTTTAGGGTAAGCCTAACACCTCCATCTCAATAATCTACAAAGTTCTAGCAATGATAGATCCCTGGACCGCAAATATTTTGTTGAACGTTAATGCCTAGTATGCTGTTCCAGGGAAGCTAAAATTAAGCGCCTCTCCAATGCAGCTCTCCACCACTTCGCTTAATGTTCGCTTAATTTTAACAGTGTAGTTCTTTAACTAGGTCCGCCAACAATTTTTTTTTCTTCGGAGGTAAAAATGGTTTTGTTGGTATTTTCGTTTTGTTTTTTTATTTGTACTTCCTCAAAAATCTCTTCCAGGTACTTCTCGTTAAAATATTCCATTTCTAAAAGAAATTAACAACAACGAATCTTTTTGTGTTGAACTTACCATTCTCAACAGCTTTCTTTTGAAATACCGATATTTTCCCTGATCTGTCAAAATATAGCTGTGGAAAAATGTATTTTGCATTAATGCGCCTACTTAAATTCTGTAGAGTTTTTTCGTACAGTGGCTAACAAATTGAACTGCGTACTGCTTGGCTTAACTGCTTTGCTTAAATTCGTCTTTGGAGACATTTTTGTATGGGGGCTTAATTTAAGCACGAGCAGCATACTAGGCTTCAATTAAAAATTCGTACACTTTTTCTTTGTACTCTCAAATGTTTGTCAGACATTCGCGAGAGGTGGCGCAGTGGAAAAAGAACAGAATTTTTGTTTTTTTTCCGGGACTCGAACCTGGGACCCCTCGCTTAGTAGTCAACACACACTAGCCACTGCGTCTACCTTTCCCATATTATACGCGGTCCTTAATATAGTTTTCCATTCCGTAGTATTGATCGAATAAAGCTTTGTTGTATTTTTGAAGTCTCGGCTTTTTTGACACATTTTATAAGCGAAAGAAGGTCACCGATACTTGCTCGAAACGCCTCCAAGAAATCTTTGAAAATAATTTTGGATTTGTGTAACCCACTTACTGCGACACCTCAGATCTCTTCTCAGTAAGTGAGAGGACAGAGCGAAGAGCACCTTCGAAGAACCGCCCATCGAAAGTAAAACTGCATCAAACATCTACTTGACTTAAAAAAATGTACAATGGACGTTGATTTAATGATCTCCACATGAAAAATGCTCTCTCAAGCATGTCATCAGCAGATCATTAATCAGGAGGTTTCAGCAAAGGATATAAAGCGCCGCGTGTTATGTTTCTTTGTTGATAAGTATTTTGAAAGATGTTCCATCAAGGTTTGAGTAAATTATCGGGCTAGACTAATCCAGTGACAAAGAGGACTATCGACAGAGAATTTTCGATTACAGATGTATTGGCGTTAAAAAAGACTGCCTCCTGTGTCTAGGAATGCAAGTATTGGCACTCCTTTTAATGTAGACAGTCCTCGATGGTACTTTTTAACATGTACGTCGAGCTATTACGCGAAGTACATTGAGTCACAAATAGATGTTTTCTGCCAATGTTTTTGTGTGGATGCTTTTCGAACAGCCGTTTTAGAAGACTAACAGATGTAAAATTCTTTCGAACTTTGGTCTTTATACTAAGAAAACAGCTCTAACTTCTCTGTGATTGGTTTAAATTTTGCTCGTTTAATTGGCATATATATCTAGTTTCTAATACACTTTTAAGCGCAAATGCTCTGAGCTGCTCGAATACACGTAGGCGTATACGTAACATTCGACTGCGCATTTTTAGAAAAAAAAAGTTATTTATGGTGTTCTCAAGTGGCAAAACTTTTATAACATGAAGTTATGCATGGTAAAATGTTTCTGGAAAATTTAATGTGTGATTTTAAGTATTAAAAAATATAACCTTCATGACCACATAAACTTTTAATTTTGTAGCCATAACTTTGTAAGGTTGTTGGTCCAAATATTTATGCAAATTTTCCAATTGGACGTTTGAAAAAGCTACACTTGAAATCGACAAGTTTTTGCTTAACGACGAGAAGACTGGCTGCTGCAGCTGCGACACTCTCGTCACTTCGCACTTTTCGCTCTCTTGTTGGTGGCTCATTTTCATTAAACTGATCTTTTTAAAGTTCCGTACCTAAAGGGAAAAAACGGAACCTTATTAGTTTCGCTTTTGTCCGTCCGAACCCACTAGACCAATTTTTTTACAATTACGATGACGGCTGTCAATTTTCTGCTACAATTATTGAGCGCGTATAACTGATGTCGAATTTTGTCAATTTTAATAGTTTTTAAACGATACCAAATCTGTTGACAGCTGGTGGTAGAAAAAATGATCAGGGACAAGAATTTTTTAGAGCAAGTTTTTTAAACTCATTTATCAGCAAGTCGGATTGGAAGTCGACTCTGTCAGCCATTGGTGAAATTTAAAAGTGTTGTAGCCTTCCAAAATTGAATATATTTGCCTGATTGATTAGGAACACTGCCTTATAATTGTCATTTTGGACAAGGTACGAACGGAAATCAATTTTCAAGTGATAACCTTATATTTGAAGCTGCATTTACATATATTGTCTGAGCTTTGTGTTGCAGATCCAGTGCCCATGTTCTGTAACTCATGCGATAACTTTTCGCATAGAAAACTTAGGAAAAAAATATTCCGCCTTTTATCGCATCTCGCAAATAATGTAGTTCCCTAACTTCATGCGAATTAGTGTCATCCAGTAACTTTTAATTTTATTGGATTTTTAGAAAAAACTTCCCCAAGCTGTCAAAATACTAGGAAACAAAACAATAAAAATAGATTTATTTTGAAGGGTTTTTCAGTGAAGTTTTAGAGCTATTTTTGAAAATGTTAAGTCTAACTCTAATTTTATGCAAATATATGACCGGCGTAACATGTTACGGACACATTATTTTTAAAACCTCCACGTCTTGTTCATAAAATGTTTACAAAGATTATTCTTCGATTATTATTATTATTATTATTTTCATTGAGCCTTACCAACAACCAAACCGTAAACTCGAGTTCAACTAATTTCGAAACTAACTATAGTTTCGACTTTTAATTTCTAGGTACCAACAATCAAAGTAATCGGTACTTTAACTACATCTGACTTTATAGCAAAATTATAACAGTATATAACTCAAAAGCGTTATAATTTGTTTCTGCGCTTTCAAATAATTTGCTGAAATTGGCAGTTGGTCGTATTTTGAGTGAAATATAAAAGATGGTTGCTTGGTTTTTTGACTGTATCATTGCAGCATTGCTAATTTTGCAAGCCAATGGTTTGACACAGTCAACAAGGTAATAGTTCTCGCATTGCCTGTGTCCAATTTAAGCTGCGGCTTCTCTTTATTTGCTGTCCATTTCATGTTTCATATTTATTTATTACAAAGACTGACGTTTAAGCTTTAATAATGGGTTAGACTCGACTTTCTTCGGATCGAAAGTTACAGTCTCGATTATCTTAAAGTCAAAGATAACTTGATTATTGGTACACAATTTATTTTAATTTCGACTATTGCCATAAAGTCGAGTCTAAATTTGGTTGTTAGTAAGGCCGATTTTGTAACTTGTTTATTCAATAGAAACGTCAATAATAATCAAATGTTTAGGCTTAACAGAAATTCAGGTAAAACCATTTCTTTTTGAGCATATTATTACATGCGCTAACTTTGAAAAAGACTATAAAAAAAACTAATTTGCGCAAAGCAGAACCCCGACAGTGTTTACAAAATGTTAGGTCTACTCTAGACTTAAGCTTAAAAAATAATTAAATAACAAACATTGTGGTTTATAAAACAAAATATTCAAATCTAGACCCTATACGAACACAATCACAATAACAAAATTGTGAATTGCATACAAAATAAGAAAACAAACAATTTTAGGGTTCACGAAAATTGAAATAATATATTTCGTTAATATTGTGCTGGCAGTATCGTAATCTGCGATGTCACCTGTCAGTTGCCGGCGTCAACGTAACAGAACTTTGACGTCTGAGGTCTGCCTAAACAAAACGTATGTATGTTTACGTTTTGACAAACAGCTGATTTTGCTTTTACTGAACTTTCACTATTTTATTTGGGTTTTTGGGATCTTTCAATTTCCCTGCCCGGCTTTTCAACTAGCAGTCCGATATGAACTTTTAACTTGAGTGCTTGCGGTTGCTCAACATTTAAGAGATAGTTATTACTTGTGGTTCGTTTTCACATATAATTTAATGACGATTTTTAATAGCATCAAATACAGTCTAAAGACATTGGCGTCTTTAAGTACTTTCCAATATGCAAAGCGGTCCAAACTACTGTGAGTATTTCGAAATTTGTTACCACATAATTTTTCCTACATTTTGCAAAGTCACCGAATACTAGAGGTAGACGTGGAGTTCGTGCGACTTGTGGCGTGCTTGGGAGTCTATCAATCTATAACATTCGAACATCTATGCTTAGATTGAATAAGTGGTCGCATGAGTCAAGAATATTGTTCGAGTAAAATTGGGGCAACCAATCACATCGATTTGGTAACCACAAGAATTTTATACTTCATAATTTACTTACTATGTACAAGTTTATAAACAACAGGTTGTTATCAAAACAGCATCCGCATGTTTCGCTGGAGATGCAAATGAGCGAAATATTTTGCAGTCAATTGAAGGCGATAACAAACAATATTGTTTTGGTTTTCGTCGTCGGTTGTCAATTGGTGCTGCGGCTCTAATGGTCAATGGGAAACGGGTATATCACTTAATAGAATTGTTTTGAATTAAACCTTGTGTTTGGTTGCAAACACGTTTTTGATACATCTGGACTTTGTTTTGTATGTCATTGTATTCTTAAGTGGTGAAATGTAAACAACGCTCATCGTACCTATTGTATATTTTTATCCTTGAGAGAATTTGTAATTCACTGACTGGAAACAATTGGATGGCACCAACTAAGAAGAGAAATTTGCGTTCAATCTATCATAAGTTTAGGTTTGTCATGAAAGACTTGGAAAAAACTATGAAGGTACAGTTCATGGACATTGTTAAAGAATGTTTATTTGATTTGATAACAGTAAATAACTAGATTAGATTAGAGTTTTTGACGGGGTTGGGTCAGCAATAACCTACCTACCTTCTTCGCTTATTTCTGAACATGTGTGAAGATTGTTTGAAAAGTAGCTTGAATGGTAGCCTCGAGTTTGTAGGTTACACCTCATTGATTAAAATGAATACGAACCCAAATTGAAACCACAAACCCGAAATGTGCTGCGGTTTGAAGATAACGATTTGTTCTTAGACACATGTACCTATTTAAGAAAGCAAATTGTGCCTATAACCGATTAACATAATCAGAAATGCAATACTTGAGTGCATTCGTCTACATTTAGAGAACATCAAAGGACCTTTCAAATAAACTTGCAAATTTCAATTTTGTTTCAGTCACGCTCAAGCATTTGTAATAGGATCCGGTGTGGCAACATTCATGTCCTTAAGCCAAGCAAATATGGAAGCTAAACGCAAACTGAGCACCTCACAATTCATGGCCGATCCCATAACCGACATGAACGATATATTGTTGAATGAAAACGACATGAGAATTAAAGTTGAACTGCTGATACTGAAAATCCAAGCTGATTTCTGTCACGCCCTAGAGAACGAAGAGAACTTTGGACAAAAATTCAAAGTTGACCGCTGGCAACGCAAGGAAGGAGGCGGCGGAATTACCTGCGTTCTGCAAGATGGAGATATTTTCGAAAAAGCTGGTGTAAATATTTCTGTTGTCACGGGCACTCTTCCTCCGGGGGCAGTGCAACAAATGCGCTCCCGAGGAAAGAATCTGAGCGACGGTCACTTGCCTTTCTTTGCGGCTGGTGTCAGTGCAGTTATACATCCACGCAATCCCATGATTCCTACTATTCACTTCAACTACAGATATTTCGAGGTGCAGAACAACGATGGAGAGAAACAATGGTGGTTCGGTGGCGGTAAAAGTTTACAATTTGTCCCTGAAATCGTTTTGTCTTGAATTTTTTTTGTTATTAGGAACTGATTTGACTCCATACTACCTGGACCAAGATGATGCAGTACTATTCCATCAAACACTGAAAGATGCCTGCGATCAACATGATGTTGAATATTACCCGCGATTTAAGAAATGGTGCGATGATTACTTCCGAGTGACACATCGTAACGAATGCAGAGGCATCGGCGGTATATTCTTTGACGATATCGACACTCCTACTCAAGATGAGGCATTTAAGTTTATTTCGACTTGTGCACATTCTGTGGTCCCGTCATACTTGCCAATAGGTTGGTTCTTTGTGCGATGAACGGCTGCAATAATATTGAAACAAATTATTTAACTTTGTAGTTCGTAAGCATAAAAATGATGCGTACGGAGACCGTGAACGCCAGTGGCAACTTCTCCGCCGTGGACGGTATGTGGAATTCAATTTGATCTATGATCGTGGAACTAAATTCGGCCTGTACACACCCGGAGCTCGCTATGAAAGTATATTGATGTCCCTACCATTAACTGCGGTGAGTTTTTGTTAAAATATTAAATGGGTATTTAGACACAAAGATTGGGTTCACGTGGCTGTCAGCAAGAGCCAACATACTGATCGTACTTGTTCTTGAAGTTTCAGCCTCTTGCTTAGTTCTTAGTTGATCTGTGTGGCTTTCCATACAGCGGCGATTTATCGGGCTTGCTCCTCTGGGTGGCATATTCCAAGATAAGGTCTGACAGACATGGCAATATCCTAAGCTAGCTTTTTACTTGTTAAATCGAGTTGCTGCCAAGGTATTTATTGTATATTGATTGAAGAAAACATAACAATTGCTAAAGAAAGAGTCCTCTGTTCCTTTTTTGCCGGATTCAGACAACCGAATCCGGCAAAATTATTCACGGGAAATCTTTGCTATGTTGGCAAAGCGTGCTCGAAGAACCACCGCGAATTCGTGCCCCAGACAGACAAAGATTTTGAGGTTAAGAGAGCACATCATTTTATAACATCCCTGCTAATGAAATTTTGAGCCCCCTATATACAATATTCTGTCTTTTCAGCGTTGGGAATACATGCACACCCCATCCCCCACGTCGGAGGAGGCCAAACTAGTCGAAGTACTGAAGAACCCACGGGACTGGATCAAGATGGACCAGAAAATCAAGCAAGCCGTGTAGACAGCATTTATAAACACATATTGCAACTTAAGTTTTAAGAACCCATTCGTCGTTTAGTAAATTGTAAATAGGTAGGTAGGTGTTTGAAAACCAAAAAAAAAAATGCACAAAGTTCGGTTTTTTACAACAACAAAAAAAAAGCAAGTGTTTTTATTTTCCCAATAATTGCATTGCGATCATTTCTGCCTCGTTCAAGGATAGTTTCTCTGTAATCTTTTTCGTCTTTTTGTAGAGCGGTTCATCTTCTCCGTCACTAATGCCGCTGTTTTCAGAGATATCGGCGGTTCGCCGTTTCTTTTCGTATAACCGCTTCGGTGGTCTATGCACGAGACTTTCAGCTTCACTCTGCTGCTCTTCATCATCTTCGTCACTACTGCTATTGGAATCACTGTTAATGACATTGTACACCTTTTTCGGATCTGGTAGCCATGACAAATCGACTTCGGGCAGGTCCTCATCACCACTCTCACCAAAGTCATCCACATCATCGTCGTCTTCGCCTTTCGATTTGCTCTTCTTCTTCTGCACCTTGTGCTTGGTCTTGACAACGTCCTTGAAGCGCTGTTTGTCGAACTTGTCCTCCTCGCGGAGGACTTTCTTAGCAGTTTCAATGTCAATCCCGCCTTCGTCATGATTCACGTACTCTCGTGCCAGCTCGGATTGCATTTGTTTTCTGGTGTCGAGCACTTCCGAACCGTCTTCGTTGAACTCGACCTTGGTATTCGCTTGGATTCGTTTTTTGAGAACACGCTTAGCGAGAGCAGCCTTTGTGAGGATTTTGGCTTTCCTTGCTGCAGTAAGCTCGGCTTTAGTTTCAGCGTCATCACCACTATAAACTGCATCATCAATTTCGTGGTCTTTCCTCTTAACCTTGAAGAGCTCTTCCTCGACGTCAGAGTCTTCGCTGCCATCTGAATTGGGTAGGTTAAAACTAGTGTTGTCCTTTGACATATGAGCCTTCTCATCTTGCTCGTCACCTGACGATGAACTATCATCTACTTCATCGTTGGTCTTCTGAGCAGCCGCCTTTCTTTTCTTAAATCTCTCCAAAAAACGTATTCTCGGCACAACCACCAGGCCAAGTGACTTTGCGTACTCATCGGTGTTTAGCTTGCTGACGTTGAAAATCGTTTTGTTCTTCATTAAGAAGACTGATTTAACGTACGACACAAATGCACGTTGGGCGGTGTCTTTCAGCTCCTTGTTCTGCGCAAGAAATCCTTCCATTTTGCCTCTCGGTGAAAATAGCTTTCTTGGATCGATGTGGATCTTATTGACATCGACTTTTGCGCTTTGCAACTCGGCAAGCATGCCCTCCTCCTCACTGGGAAGTAGAACTAACAAGCTTTCCCCGCGTGCCTTATGGCGGGCTGTTCGTCCTGCACGATGGATGTACTGAGTCACGTCTTCGGGACAGTCCATTTGAATCACCCAATTGACTGTGGGAAAGTCAAGACCTCGAGAAGCAATGTCTGTTGCGAATAGCACCACATTACTCTTGCGGCAAAACTCTTGATAGATTGCAACTCTACGATCCTGATGGAGGGTGCCATAGAGAGCAAGGAGACTTGTGCCTGGCCGTAGTTTACAAAAGATTTCGTAGACGTACTTGACTTGTTTACAGCTGGAAAAGAACACGATGCACTTTTGCTTCAAATGATTCTTTATGAATGACCACAGCATTGTCAGCTTATCCTCCAGATTGACAACCACATAGCTCTGTTGCAAGTTGTCGGGAGTGACTGCCTGTTGCTCAGACGGAGCTACATAAACTGCATTGTCTAAACTCAATCGTGCCAAATCCTTCACCGATTTCGTTTGAGTTGCAGAAAACAGAAGCGTCTGTCGTTCTGGTGGTAGGTTTTCAATGATTCCATTCATTGTCTGTTCAAATCCCATGTCCAAGCATCTATCAGCCTCATCCAACACCAAAACTTGCATATTTGAGGCATCAAACAACGGATTCTCGTCCATGTGCTGCAACAAGCGCCCCGGAGTGCAGATAATAATATTACACTGATCCATGCGTTTCGTTTCAAACTTCAGGTTCTTTCCACCAATTATCAAGCCAGCAGAGAAGTCGTGAAACGCCCCGATCTTCTTTAATGTTTCAAAGATTTGATATGCCAGCTCTCGAGTTGGCGAGATGATTATAGCTCCGATTCCATCCAGACGTGTCCATTTTTTCATAAACAAATTCTCGATTACCTGAAATTCAATAATAATTGATAAATTATTCAAACGAGGAGACAATCAAATGCTAACCGGTATCAGGAAGGCCAGTGTTTTTCCGCTACCAGTTTGGGCAGCGCCAAGGATGTCCCTGCCTTGGAGAGCATGCCCTATACTCTCACGCTGTACTTCGGTTGGTACTTTGTAGTTGGCCGAACGTAAGCCTTTTTGAGTTTTCCACGATAGTGGAAAATCGGAAAATTGCTTGATTTTAGTGGGATCGATGGCGTCTAGTTGTAAACGAATGCGTTCGATTTCTTCATCATCTTTCGGTTTGGTATTGTTCTGCGCCTTATGCTGATATTTTTTGAATCTCTTTCCTTTTTGAAACATTTTATTGGCACTTTTCGTTTGCATCATGTGAGAAATGTTATGATATTCTATAAAATTAAGGAATTATGAAAACGTGTTGAATATAAACAACACACTTTTCGGAAAAAATAACCCTTGAGAAGTGACATGTGTTATCTGACATAAGTCATTTCTTCTGGCATTCGTTCAAAAAGTAGTTGTAGTCTGCCTACCGGAGTCTATGGTGACTCTGTGCTAGCCCTCAAGCGGAAAAGCAAAGATCACGGGAAATTATTTCTGAAATTCGATCGAAGCGAAAATTTCTTACATTCAAAACATTAACTCGAATGAACTGCCTTCACTCTCAGTTTCGAGGGAAACTGATTTATTGTGAAATGAATTGTAAAAATTGTAATCGCCTGCTTTCAGATTTCTGCTGCCAAATCAAACATAAAATCCGAATTTTATTGGCACTTCAGTGTATTCAGTTGGCCGGAAAAAATATTATTTTTCACTTGCACTGGAAACCCATTTGAATTGATTTTTACACATTTATAGCAACGCATTTCGAAATAATTTAATATAAAGAATCGCTTTCATACTCGAAAAATTAATAATTCAGTTAAAAAAGCAATCCTTCCAACGATAAACAATTCGTAACCGCCAGCTGTGTGTCATACACATTGGTCTTTGGTATTAGTGAAAGTATGTTTGAAATCTGAGAAAAAAATCGAGATTTCTTTAAAGAAAGATTCGGACATGAAAAGCAATCTCAATCAAAAAATAAATTGATTTTTTCTCAAAAAAATGTATCTTTTTGCAAAATCGAAAACAAGATTACTACTTACGTTTGTGAATAGACCTTAAATCGGTACATTTGCTTGCAATCAACAAACACACTCGCCTCTTGACGTTTCTTGATATTTGTTAAAGTTTATGGAAATTGAAAATTTCAAGAAATTCGATTTATTTAAAAAAAAAAAAGAAATATAAAGTAAAGTAAAATAGAAACTGTACGTAACATAAAGGACCCAAATAATGTCTTCACTATCTGGTTTTCGAGTTAACATGTTCAATGAGAATTTTCTTAATGAAAACGAACAAGACGCAAACTCAGTTCTCACCGAACTTGATAAGGGTAAATTTGAAATTTGTAAACACTAATCACGCAGTTTACATATTTCGCTAATATAAATAGGTCTAAGATCTACAAAAATTGGTGTGCAGTGTGAAGCTATTGTGAGGTTTCCCCGCCTGTTCGAGAAGTATCCCTTTCCAATTCTAATCAATTCATCATTCCTAAAACTCTCGGAGTTCTTTTGGAATGGGTAATTTACGCTTGGTGGTCTTTTAAGGAAATATTAAAAACACAATTCATTTCTTAGATCAAATCTACTCCGATTCTGGGTCTTGAAAGTCTGTCAGCAAAGTGAAAATCATTTAGACAAGATCCTTAACATTGATGCGTTCGTCAAACGAATATACATGGTGACCCACTCGAATGATCCAATTGCAAGGGCATTGACGCTAAGGTACGAACAAGGATTATACTCCTAGACATTTTTCGATGTATAGTCTCTTCTTGTTGTCAGGACTCTAGGTGCAGTGTCACGGGTGATACCAGAAAAACAACAAGTACATCACTCCATTCGTAGAGCTCTTGACAGCCATGATACTGTCGAAGTGGAGGCCGCTATCTATGCAAGTGGACAATTCGCCGCACAATCTAAGTAGAAGCTTATTGTCAACGAACCTATTAAGCCTCTGATATATTTTTTTTGCCACAGGTCATTTGCAATAAGTATGTGTTCAAAGATAGCAACAATGATTGAATCTCTTCAAACACCCGTCAGTATGAAGCTTCAACTGATTCCAGTGTTACGACACATGCATCATGATGCCAATACGGCAGCAATGGTCAAAGACCTCTGTCTAAATCTTTTGCCCAAATATCCGGCTGAGAGTTTCGTTATTGCGATTTTAGACTCGCTCACTAAGCTCTCTAGTGAAACACTAATCGGGATTCCAGAACAAGTGGAACTACTACTGACATATCTGCAAGATCCTCGAAAAAAGGTGCGCTGCCAGGTTTTGAAATCTCTAACCACTTTAGCAACCCAAAGGAGCGCGCATTCGTGGCCCAGCGGTTCTCTTAAAAATCTCATTACGAAGGCAAAAACATGTGTCGAAGGCAGTGAGCAGACATTGGTACTCACTGTGGTGTTGACTCTTACCGAATGCCCACTAACTTGCCACGCACTGCTGAATGAAGAGCAGAGTCTCATCATAGAGCTTTGTTCCTCGTGTTTGAATTTAGAGAACCACACTGCCGCCAGTCAAGCGTTGGCTATTCTAAAAGGCCTTGTGCTCTATTGGTAAATAAGACCTTGAAAGTAGAAAAGCTTTTTTTAATTGCATTTTTTTTCTTAGTCACGGAAATTCAACACCACCCCCAGCAGTAATAATGGAACTAATTAATATCCATCTGGAGAGTTTGATTTTCTCGTCAGTAGGCGACGAAAAGTATACCAAGGAGCTAAAGAAGTACCTCGTTTGTGGTGTAAAGATCTCAGAGGCGTACAACGAGTTCGGTGAAGATTTCATCGAAATGATTGGCGATCTGTTGAGTGATGATATCAGTAAGTGTTTTAATCACACGTACATCTATTTGATCCAGAACAAAATAGACGTACGAGTAGAAAAGGGTTTATATTTATTTTTGTTTGTACTTGCAGCATATCCGAAAAGGCATTCAGAGCTTTTATGTGAAACGCTGGCTGCACTGTCCTCCAAGTTTCTGCTTCGTAAATTTACGATTCCGAAACCCGATGCAATGGACACAGACGAAGACGCATCTAACGAATCCGTGAATCCCGTTGCAGAGCGACTTCCGCAGATCTTAAAAAAACTGAACTCAATTCTTAGTAGCGATTGCAAGGATGACAAGTCAAGAATCGTCGAAATTCTATCAGCTGTAATGTTGCAATCGCTATTAGGATGTTTCATCCCGAAAGTTATACTCGATACCTTTGACCGCATTGCTGCAGTAACAAATTGCTGGACCCTATATCGAATTGGCCGGTCTGCTTCCAGGTAAACAAAGTGGAATTCGAAAAATGAATCATTTGATGTCATCTCTGCTCATAGGTATGGCCAACATTTTTTAGCTGCGCGAATCTATTCGCGAATCGCAAACCACGCATCGTTGGACAAGTTCCACTTCTTCCTTATAGGGGTTGCGCAAATGGCCAAAGCAGAGTGTATATTGAACTATGGCCTGGAATATGAGACGATGTCACAACACTATAATCTGTGTGATCCAAAATATGCAAGTAATCAGTTGAAATCGATACCGCTAATCGAACGTTTGGATATGGCCATCAGCCTGTATTGGGAAGCATTGGCAAGCTTACGCGCAAGTTCTTCTCCCACCAGCCCTCTAACATTCCAGTTGGAATTTATTAAACTACGGGCTCAGTTCTTGCAGACATTGTTCAGTGTTGTTACTGCCAAAAATGCCCAGACGATCATCCCTCCGCCCGCTATTGCAGCTAGTTTGGCGCAGAACTCTCGCGACTATCTGCAAAAATTCGGACATGTTACAAATCAGCTGAGGAAAGTTGTCAAGTCCATAAAAGGATGCGAGGACTCGTACTTGAAGTTGTACAAATCGGCGTTCGATGCCGATCCTTCTACGTTAGAGTTTCTGGAGTTGTAAGTACTGAGTTGTCATCATTTGCTGCCTTGTTTCACGTGTTGCCTTCTAGAACAGAGTATCAGTGCGCATTGTTTGGAAATATTATAGAAGGTGTGTGTTACGCGTCGCCATCGGAACCTCCATTGTCAGTGATGAATGGCGAATATCCAGAGACAAAGTAAGTAAGCATTTAGTTATTTGGTAATGGCAGTCAAAGCGTGGTGACTGTCGCCATCTGTCACTAGTCGGGATCTGCCATCTTGGTCGTTGGGTTTGTTTACTATTCTTTACTCCTCTCAGATATCTTATAAATACATGCAACAAAATGGAACTCCTCGCGCAAAATTTGCCCCAGGAACAAGCTAATATGAAAACTATAACAAACAGGGTAAGCCGCTAACAAAATCTTCTCGACTATTTCATGCAAATTTCTTTTTTCCAGCACATGGATGTTATAACCAGTGAAATAGAACTGATAGTAAAAACTCCAATTTGTATGCCCAGATATTTCTTCCAAACTCTTCAAGCGACACAAATCAAACTGTCAGTTAGTCCGCAACCACGTGCTGCTGGCGAACACATCATTGTACAGTCGGGAAGTAACTTGGTCATCAAAGTCGAAGGCGTAATTCAACACTATGGCAAATGTCCTAGCTTATACCGATCTGTGGAGTCGGTGCAGCTCAGTTTGACATCACAATTGATGACTCCTCGTACCAATGTTGAAATTGTAAAAGTAAGTCAAATCTTCAACCTTCGGATCCTTCAAAACTTCTTCGAGAAATTGTTTTTATTTGTAGTCGCCAAATGACACTGTAACATTGACACAAACAGTAAAACCGCAGAGAGATTTCTTATCAGGTAGTTTTCTGTTGCCAATCTCCATTGGCGGTCAATGGAATGTTACGTTAGAAACGTATGTTATTGATGAAGTCGGAATAACATGGAGCACCGGTCCCAAAACGTATGAAAAATTGATGTGCTCATTTAACAATATTCAAGAATTTATAATATCGATTCCAGTTCAATGATTGTCCGAGTTTTGGATGACCCTAATAAAGTCCAGGCAGCTACGACATCTACCAGCGGTGTTCCTCCAAGAAGATTTTAATTTTATTTATTTTAAGTGAAAATATGTTGTACTGTTTATTTGAAATTAAATGTGGGCATTTTGTTTTTTAGAAAAATTGGTCATAGTAAAAACTTAACTAACTGAAATTTATTTCTTGTCTATAAAGTCGTAGGTAGTATGAAGTTGAAACGACATCGTTATAAGAACATTAAAATAAAGTGCACGACTGGGTCGAACGTAACTTTCTCGTTCATCAACATTTTGGGTGCAAATTGCAGTTGCCTGATTGTATACATTTCAAGTTGCTGGATTTATTTTTAGGGTGCATATTGAATACTATTAAATATTAGCTAAAAAGAAGTTTAGCGTACAGCTTTTATTTTCCTTTCATTGCAAGTGGGAGCCATTGTAATTACAGTAGTAACCGTGTAAAGCGAACTTTCGGTTATAACGAACCATTTCATGAAGTCCCAATTAATGGCCCATAAGAATTATGAATTTTAATTTCGCATATAGCGAACCCGCCTAAAGCGAACTTTCGCATATAACGAACCCATTCTGCGCGTGAAATAAAGAAAATGTCCGGTTATAACGAACCAAAAATCTGTCGCTTTACATGTCATCCAGATTTTCCCAACTTTTCGGGACTTCCCCGAGAACTGTATAGCTGCGTACGAACCAACATTCTCAAACGTCAAAATTTTGTCCTTCAATATAATTTGTTCGGTACTTCCCCGAGTAACCTTATGTTTACAAACGAAAGGTTGAGTGAAGTGACGCGCTTAAAAATCATTTAAGTAAAATGGGAGATTTAGAAACAAATAAAAGAAAATGTTTCACATTAAAAGACTAATACGACTTAATAAAGCGTTTAGAACAAGGCGTAATCTAAGGAAGGAAATGAATCTAAGTAAATCGACTGTTGGCACAATTTGGAAGAAAAGAGAGGAGATCCTGGACCACTTTAATCGACCGAATTCAAAGGTAAAAAAAGTGAAAAAACCTACAAACGAGAGGGGGATAGGGGATTGTTGAAGTAGTTTAGCCACCAAAAGGCTAACAATGTGACCGTGAGTAGTGCAATTCTACAAAAAAAGCCGAAGACTTTGGTCGAAAATTGACGAATCAGGATTGCAGTCTTAGCAAGAGTTGGTTAAATAGATTTAAAAAACGGCATAATATTAGGACCGGAAAATTTGTTGGCGAGGGCCTTCGTGCTTTTCTTCAATCACAAAACACTCCCCAAAGAATTTTCAATGGCCTTGCAGACGTCGGATTGTTTTTAAGCGAATTGAAATCTTCTCAAACAAAACAATCTAAAATTCATGACTTTTTTAAATAAAAAATTTAATAAAAATATAATGCTTTTATACTGAAATATGTACGTATTTTTTATGTGTTTTGAACACTTTTTCTTTTCTTTTTTGATTTTCAAAACAAAACTTGATGATTTTTTTAGCGTATCACTTATAACGAATCAATTTGGTCAGTCCCTTCGAGTTCGTTATAAGCGGACACTACTGTATTTCAAACAGATCGAGATTTGGGTACTCATTTTTGAGAAATATTTCAATATTAGAATTTTTTGGGAAAAACTAAGTACGGGATCTTATTTAGAATACTTACATTATCTTTAATATGTATTTTGATCAAAATCGTTAGAGCGGTTTTTGTTAAATTTGGCAGACAAAACAGTACCAATTATTGCCATGTTTAGTTTGAAAAATAATATTGCTTAACTATTTAGCTGAAAACCGAGTACAAGTTATTGTTTGGCATGTAAGTATTACTTGTTTTTTAAAGTTGTATCGAAATCGAAAATGCGGTTTTCGAGATATGAGCAGTTTTTAAAATTAGCGTTTTTGCTGATTAGAATTGAAAATTAAGGACGCATTAATTTTGTAAACATAAATTTTACTCTAAGTTTGCATTTTCGTCAGAATCGTTATTGCCGTTTTCAGGTAAACTAAAGAAAACAAAATTTTTTAAAAATTACTCTTTTCAAAAATAAATTTTACTATAATACGGAGAAAAACTGAGTTTGCCATTAAGTAAGAAGTGGCCATATTACCCTAGAAATCAGTTTTTGTTACAATCGTATGGAGCGTTTTGGAGATACGTCCAAACTTCAAAAGTACCGTTATTCGATTTTTTAGCGGAAAACTGAGTATGCATCTATGTTAACCTCACCCTCTCACTCACATCAATTTAGCTTAAAATCGTTAGAGCCGTTTTCGAACAAATCAAACTGGTATGAACATTTTGTATGGTAAGTACCATTAATATTGAGGTTACCATGCAAAAAAAAAAATAGTACCGAAATGTAAGCCCCCAAACTCCAAGTCCGAAGTTTGAACGAAATCCGCGCAGCCGCTTAGGCTGTAGGCCTCGGGACATACAGACAGACGGACAGAATTTTGCAACCCACTTTTTTGAGTTCGCCTATCATTGTAATGGCACAATTGATTAACATCTCGAGCTCGAAATTTTGTACGAATACAATATCTTTCTCTTACTACGTAATGGAGAAAGTTAAAAATACCGAAACAGCGTATTTTTGATTATTCGATAACTTTGAAGTTACTAGACGAACGGAAAACATGCAATTGGCTCGAATAAGAAAGCCATTCAAATTCACAGCATTGCATGTCTGCACAATCTTTCCACCAAGAAGAAATCAAGCGAATATGTCGTTTGAAAATTGGTGCTTTTGCCCAAAACCATTACCAAATTGCTTAAAGTCATAACTCCCAAAATATGTGACTTGAATTGGGATTAAACATTATTGGGACATTGGGACGTTATTTATCTGGAAATTTTAGGAGATGTACCGGATTTGGGCGTTACAACATTTATTGTTTTGATGCTTTACCTTCGGCGACCATGCGAAAGCCAACTGAGACGAAAAGAATACCATTACCTACGTCCAAACCAAAAAATATAAAATTTACAACAACAAATCCTTCGACAAATTTTTGCCGATTTAACATTTTTGAATTTCCGTTTAAACCCTCCGACCTCAATATTTGATAAATGAAATGACTAAATAACATAATTACGATTCAACTTCAAGAACTGTTCTATTTTTTGTTTTTTTCATTTCACTTAATTTATTATACATAATTTAATATTCCAAATTAACTAGAAACCATAACTTTGGCTTTGGTTAATGTTATCCGTTTTGTAAACCGGATATGTCGGTTGGGGTTGATTTGGCGCGTCCGGATGGTACTCATTAGAACGGGTGTTGGAAGAGTCCAAATTATCTGTGTACTGTCGCCTGAAACGATAACTGTGTCCTTCATCGATATTGTCCGTTCGGTAGACGGGATATGATGTTCGAGGATTGTTCGTTAAATCCGGGTGATATTCGTTCGTATGAGTATTTAAAGTGTCAAGGTTGTCGGGTGATTGCCGCCTAAAACGGTGATACCTTTGCTGATTGGTGTTCTTCGGACGGAATACAGAATTAGGAATCACTCGTGGACGATCAAGTTTTTTCGTTCTTGCTAAATCCCTTCGCTGGGCCAGGGCGCTGCCAACTGCAAGCGATAGAAAGCAGACAATCAAAAGCTTCGAAACCATCTTCGATTCTGTTATAATCACTTAAAGCGTTCAACTCATACTACCTAGAGCGGATCACTTTCCTTTTATAATAAATGTTGCAAATCATTTCGCCGGCTGAAAAAAACGCAATGACAGTATAAGAATTGATAACGAAAGGGGAGCACCAATGCCGGGGCAATTTCAGAGATTTTGTTTCGTCTTAATATCGATTTTAAATGTGAATACACCTTACGTCTGTCGAAATTGTACTTTTTTATTTTTTTCTCAGTGATTTGGTCATATCGGATCGGTGCTAAAAGAAGGCCATTGTCTTTAATGTTCTATTTGGAATTGGAAAATTGTTGAAACGTTTAACGTAATTTGTTGCTTAAAAATATGACTCATTATTTTGAAGCCACAGAAATAGCCAAAAAAAATGTGTACAAAAGTAATAAATCCCCCTACGGTAATCCACAATATTGTCTGAACAATTTTATGTGAATTGAATAGCAAAAAAACGCAATAAAAACAGAACATAAAAGCGGTAATGAAGTATAGGATAGGTAGGTAAACAAATTTTCAAGCACATGCGAGACTGCAAGTATGGGTAGTTGTATATGCAGAAATTGAGACTGCTAAAATAGGTTCAGTTATTTTGTATGTGACCTCTTGTGTTTCCCCAATTTATCAGTATACATGACTTTTTGTCTCTTAAATTATTGTTGAGGGTGCTTTTCATTTAAACTGCTTAAGTTTGTTGAAGTAGGTAACTCAAATGTTACCATAAATATGCCATGACAAAATGTGTTTTGATATAGCTGCGAGTTAATTTACTGGTACAGAAACAATAAATATTTAGTAACTAACTATAGCAGAAAAAGAACCTTGCTCTTAGACAATAGCTGTAAAATCGATCGTGTATCCGATGCACTAGCAAACTCTATCGACTTGACGTTATATGCAGTGGAAACAACAAGATGTTACTTACCAAAATATTGTCAAACTCGTCAAAAATTTTTGTTTAATATAGAGGAAGATACTTAAACCAGATCCTAAGATTTTGAACGTGTGTACCTACCTACTTAGCAAACACCTATACACGTGTAATAATTTCATTACACGTACCCAATAATTCACTTTATTCTACGTGTACACGGACTCGTATGCATTTATAATTGATGTTGTTAGAGAATAGCCGAAGCTATTCCATGAAGAGCACTTAGACCTCCTTGTGAAATAAAAAAAAAAAAAACTAAATTGTTGGTGCAACAGGTCCGTAAGGAACCCTAGGCCGAGCTTCTCTTCTCTTCTTCTTCAACCATTCGTATGGGACTAATGGAATGGGATCTACAATTGTATGCCGAGTCCAAACGGCCAGTGAGAAGCTCTTTTTTGACAGTTCTGAGACGACTTTTTGATTAAATAATCAATGTAGATGTTCTATCTGCTGTGGAATTAGAGGAAGAATTGAAAGAATTCAAATAAGTAGCAAACAAGTTGCGATGGGCTTTATTTAAATTAATAAGTTCTGGCACACTATCTTCCTCCGCTTGCATGTTGTCTCCGCTAGTCAATCTTTAGTACCCTTGCGCTTGCTGTTTGTTGCTGTCTCTGTCTTCATTACTATCGCCCGTGATAGACACAACACACTATTGTGCATCGAGGTCGTGCACCTTGATAACACTGGCTGACGCTGTGATAGGAGTCCTGTGTAGGAGTCTCTGATTGGCGTTGTAGCTCCCACTATTTTGCTGTCTCGCTGCCTAATCGCTCGTGCAACATATGCACCACAAACATGTCCCAATGCTGCGTGGGCACAGCCTGAGCACGTAGCTGGCGCAATGTCTCATGCGTTACATTCGACATCTTTTGAGGGTCATCTGAACTCGGATGCCCTTGTAAAGCGGGCAGACGGATGAACTGGCGCAGTAACTCAAGACATATGGGGTATTTTTTGTCATAGAGCCGGATGAGACCTTCCCAAGCGTCGTGGTAATTGTAGTCAGTAAGTTGCCACTCACCCAATGTCCTGGCTGCCTTATCCACTAGCGACTTCCTCAAAAATGTGAATTTCAAGGCTGGCGTCACTCGCTCATTGTCGTGGATTGCTGCCACGAATCGGTCCCGGAAACCTTGCCATTTGGTAAAGGACCCGTCGAACTCACCCCAGGAATTCTTAATATCCTGGAGTTGTACTGGCATCTGCACTTGCACTGCTATCGGCTGTGGTTTCGCTGCTATCGGTACTTGCTTTAACTGTTCGGCAGTCTTCTGTCGCTGCAACATTCCCAAATGACGTCGGAACGCTGCCATATAAGTAGCCAAACGCTGGATGGTGTCCATTACTGCTTCATGCGCCTTCGTACTTGCTATCGATCTATAAGAAAAACGAAAAAGAGAGAGAAAAAAAGATAAAGAACCAAGAATTAATATAGTATCGCACTAGCACTGCTGTAAGAAAAAGTTATTAATATTTTCATTATGCTGGATCTCAGCAAATGTTTTTATAATGATATAATTTTATTTTGCTGTGGGTATCCATGGCAAACGAACGTAAACACAACCAAACACTAGTTGCTCTTCTCTCTCTACTTGCTTAGCTATCTGTACTGGCACACTACCAATCTGAACATAACTCATGAATTTGTTTTTTAATTCACCACTATCCACTTGCACTGCTCTGTCTACTTGCTCAACTGTCTATACTAGCACACTATCCGTCTGCAGACACACTTTCCCACTTGCACTTATTATCATTGTTCATCGAATTTCATCTCTTGTGAATATTCGGACGTTCCGCTGTAAGCACTATCTTCCTACCTACTTTGACATGCGCATGCCATACTGTACAACTTGCCCTTGTGTTTGTGCAAAAGCAAAACACAGAAAAAATAGCCCTTGCTACCCATCCAGGAGTATTACTTTGCTTGTGTGTGTCACTATCTGTTGCTGGCTAGTTTGTGCATGTTCGAACACGAATCATGACAACTACACTGTACACTCTCCACTTGCGCATACCTATGCCGGCAAAAACAAAACAACTCTTTCCTACCTATTCTACAAGTAAAAAATAAATTCCATACCTACACACTCCCGTCATAAAAAAGAGGAAAAACACTTTGCTCGTTCGCTTGCCAAAAACCACCGTCCACTTGCACTATGTATATATACCCATATGGAGTATTAAACTTGAGCTTGCACTTGCACACTTACTTTTTCTTGCTCATGTTAGTATAAAGAGAATTTAAAAAAAATTCACTTGCGTGTGGCAACTGGCGATCTTACTGGCTCGGTGTGTGTGTGTGCCGCTGTATGGGGTGGCTACTTCGTTTCATTTAATTTTTTTTTTTTTTTCACTTTTCACAAATATTACTACTTTACACTATGCACTTTTCACCGAAGGAAAAAGGAAACGGCAGAAAATATTCCGATCGAAATAAAATATATTATCTTTTGGTTGGGAAAAAGAGCTTTGCTCATAAAGAACCCAAATTTATTTTATCTGGCACACTGTCCTTAGCACTGCTGGCATGCTTGCGGGTTGATTCCATAAACTAAGTATTAAATAGACCGCTAGCTCCCGCGCACCTACCCGAATGCGAATGCATGTGAAGCAGCAAAAAAGAAATTCTAAATGGCGGGAGGTATAATAATATGCTGACACTAAGCAGTGTTCCTGCATTATGGTATCTCTACCTTTTTGTGGGAATTTAAATTTTTGAAAAACTTTCCTGCGTAAAAGGAAAAAAATGTCATAATTGTTGGACTATCAATAATCTGACAGAAAAACATTCAAACTACATTTCACTATGAATATCACTAAAAGTACATAAAAAAGAGATTTGCCTTAAGCAAAAATTTCTATTACCAAAAAATAATCATTTTAATGTTAGCAAACTGCAAATTTTATACTGAAGGTTAATTTAATATGATTTTCTCTCCGAACAATACAAATTTTACTTTTAAAAGTATGTTTTTTCCAGAAAAAAACCAAAGGAATTTGAGGTTAGTGAAAAGGGAAAAATGAGCACGCTTCGTGTGAAAAATAAAGACAGAGTGCTAAGAACACTGACTGAGAGTTAGTGTATTTGGTGAGTTTATGTCACCTGATGGATGCGTTCTGGGAGTTTAAATTCGTTGATTTATTTCACCACGAAAATATGTAGATATTCTACAAAATGTATAATAGCGAATCTAATCAACATAAGTAAACAAAGTAATAATGTTTGAAATAAAATAAGATATTTTTGTTACTATAATTAGTGTGTCTGTCTTCGTTTGCTGTTTTTGGCGAAAAATTATTTCACCGTGAATGTTCACAGAAAAACGGCAAAGAATTTAAAGAGAAGAATTGACTTGCCAAATTCTCTTAAGTTGTAAGAGCTGACGGTCTATTTAATATTTAGTTTATGGTTGATACAAGAATCCATAAACTAACTACTAAATAGACTGACAGCTTCAGCCAAAAAGGAGAAATCGCCTACAAGCTGAATTTAACCTTGGATGTAGCCCAGTTTGAATTCATGTATTTGTGCCTATGTTAATCAAAGGGGCTCACTCATTCTTGAAAAAAAAATAGCCAAACTCTTCCGGTTTAAACCGGATGTCGGTAGCCTAAGGTGGCCTTTCATTTCGTTATCGTGTTGCGGCCGTGTTGGGCAAATAGCAATTGTTCTTATGTCGTTTTCGATTTGGCTTTTCAGATTTCTGCTGCCGAATCGAACATAAAATCCGAATTTTGATTGATTATTGTGTGTATTGAGTTGGCCGCAAAAAATATGTGTTTTCACTTGCACTGGAAATCCATTTGAATTGATTTGTACACATTTATAATAACTCATTTCGAAATCTTTTCCATTCTCGAAAAATTAATAATTCAGTTGAAAAAGCAATCCTTCCAACGATAAACAATTCGTAACCGCCAGCACTGTGTCATACACATTGGTATTAGTTAAAGTATGTGTAAATATGAGAAAAAATCGAGATTTCTCATTCTGAGATAAAAAAAAGGGTGATATTTTTGGCAAATCGAACATGAAAAGCAATCTCGATCAAAAAAAAAATGTATCTTTTGCCAAATCGAAAACGACATAAGAGTTTATAAAGTTTGTGAGCTTTATAAAATTACTTACCACGGTTTTTTTTACTTTTGTTAAAAGAGATTTTGTAACTTAAAGCTTTTTTGTATATTTTAAAGAAAACACAATTTTTTGTTGATTTTAGATGCTTTAGGTTTCGAAATCATATTGAAACAAAATATTTTAACACCGTTTAGGGAAAACATTTTTTTTTTAGTTTTAGCATAATTTATAATCTATAATTAGTAGGTACGTAAAATGAATACTTGCACATTAATATATGCAAGTGCATATGCATTTGTTAAACTAAAAGAATTAATTCTATATTTTTATTGTTTATAATATTGCCGTCAAATTTGTATTTGTAGATCGCCCTATATTTATTTATGTTAAATTCTCGACACAATAAACAAAATGTTTTGATCACTTTTTGTATCCCAAAAGCACAAAGAGTGCACTTGTTTTTGTTAATTAATAATTTATATTGTCTTTTTGTTAGGAGTTGAATCACTTTTTCTTTGCTTTTTGATACTAATACTTCTTTTTTTTTAATATGAATAGCATTGTTATTAAACGACCAAATTTCCAATCATATTTTAATTTTGTACAAATGTGGTATTAAATAAACGAATTTGGAAACATTCACCAAGCCAATAAATATTTATTCAACGTTCATGAAAATTTTCTAAAATTCACTTATGCCCTAGTGCAAGCTTGTGTTCAGCTTGCATGTTGCTAACTCATTTTTTGAACAACCCCCACGGATTTCATTTATGCAACTGCATGAATTTTGCTGTCAAAAATAGAATTCATACAAATAAAATTAAAAAACAACTGAAATGTGAATGGATGAACAGTTTTTGGTGCAGAATATGAGTAGAGAACAAGTTATGCTACTTAAAAAAACAATACTCAACATGTACTTTTTTTACATTCAGATTCTGTAAAGAGAAACGATCAAACGTTTTCGTGCGCACGAATGGTTTGCCCTATGTTACATAAGCAAATTTCTTCGTGCACACGAACACGTTTTAACGTTTCGCCTTACAGAATGCCGACCAGCGGGATACAGGATGGCAAGGGCATAACATTTTCAACTCTTGGCCTTCTTCCAATTCCAATCATCTCAACTTTTTCGGTTTGGAACTTTTAAGATAGAAGTTTTGTCGAATGCAGTGAATGAGAGGGCTAAACATGAAGTGCTCGACACTCATTCCGTAACTCAATAATCGCCTAAAGACAGCCTTGCATCAATATGCTTTCAGAGTCGCAAATGCAAAAAAGATGATCTTTGGCATAAAAATACATGCATTTTACTTTTTTATTAAAGACCAATTTATAAGAATTTTATATCGCGTACATATTTATGTAAATGTAATCTTTTAAGTTCCTTTTATAAATCTAAAATCCATAGCTTCTATCGTCATCTATTTTGTCCGTGCGATATACAGGATGTGAAGGTTTTGGCTGCTTTGGTGAATCAGGGTGATATTCGTTGGTTCGCGTATTGGATCGGTCTAAATTATCAGTAGCTTGGCGCGCCGTGCGAATGACGTGTTGAAATCTCGGTTGGTCACGATCTGGCCGGTACAAAAGATCCCTCACTGGAGCTGAGTCTCTATTTGGTCTATACTCCAGTGTGTTAAACTGTGCCATTGCACTACTTATGGCAAGTGCCACAAAACAAAGTACCAATACTTTCGAAGACATTACTGATGCTACAACAATCGCTAAATTAGACTGACTGGTGCTGACTGGTAGAGATAATGCCGCTTTTATACGATTCGCAGTAGGATGTTTTCGCAGAGTGATCGTCTTAGTGATAAACCTCACTCCATTTGCTTTAGGTGATATCGCGGGAAAGTACCTGTGGCCGTATTTATAATATTTCATTAGCTACAACTGGCGAAGCATGCTTTTTTTTCTTACGTACTTACACAATATTTGTGTGTTTTTTTTTATATATCTAACCTTATGGAACAACGCCTTAGTTTATGAAGTTCTGTTCTTTGTTCGTAGAATATACCTGTTTAAATTTAAACAGCACTACGAATGCATAGGAACAACCAAGAGTTTAACCCAATGTGCGACTACATTTTCGTGCCCATAATTGAAATGGTTAGACGGAACTTAATCGGAATACGCCAACCTAAACTAAATTTGATACTATTCCAGCCCGATTCTGCCGTTGTGAGGCCTCATAAGTCACGAGCTCTTGTGAGGTTGATTCCTTGTGAGGTTTGTTGTGATTCGATAACATTTTTCGTATTCTCCGATAATGCTCACAACAAATTCACCTCACAATGGTTAGATTGCTATCACTTCAAATTTTGTACGATCTGGAAACTAAATATTATGTCTACACCATTAATTGAATAAAGAAAAACAAATTTATTAAGAAAATATGCGAAATATTGACACTGAAGTGTTTTCTAACGAAGAAAATAAAATATTAACATTTGTCACAAGTCAAAATTTCCACATTCCTCAGTTTTTTTTCATACAAATATCAATTTTCCCCGAAGAGTTAATAAATATAGCGTAAAAGGCCAGGTTTGGGTCTTTAAATGCTTAGGAAAAGGGAAACAATGCAAATACATATATTGCCATTTGTGAGCGTTTAAGACTGGTTTTCTATTTTGTGACTTGCTCGATATGAGATCACAATTTCGATTGTTTTCGATTAATCCCACATGCGCCTAGGAATCGACAAGAGCGCTCTGAACCGAGCGTGCTCAGATCATGTTTCAACTATTTTGTTTATCCTGTTTTTTTGTGTCAAATGTTAATGAATTGTAAAGTGTAATCTGCTTTTTACTCAGCCTGTTCAGTCAATTTATGCTGAGTTCACAGAGCGCGCTCTAATTATGCGCTGAACGAAAAAAGAAACACAAATTCTGAGCTCTGATGTGTCTGAGCTAAAAACGAAACACGAACTTTTTGTATAACAGTGCAGGTTCTGCTCTGACATAAAATAGAAACACGCATTAAAAAGAAAAACGCCTATTGATCTGCTTTTGTAAATGGATTAGTGCGTTATTTGACAGCAATAATCAATATCAGCTGTTCAAATTGCATTCGTTTTATGGGGTGGCAAATGCCAAGTGCGCTAGTATTGGCCGCATTCAAGAATCTAGTCATCTTAAATCGACTAGATTGGTCTGGATGAGATGTAACCTGAACGCAAAAACTAGATTGGTCGGGAACGTCACGTTTTCTACGTCAGCCACATATGAGAACTGTCAACTTAGTACTCAGTCACGAATTTCTCGACTAGATTCGTCGGCTACCCCTCCATAAACGTCAACTGAAACATCTGCTCTCACGACCGATTTCCCCCAATCAGAGTCGAGTTTCATCTAGTGAGAGAGCTGTCAGACTTACTAAACTAGATACTTGAACGTCCCCATTGTCACACAGAAATTCGTCACGTAACTTCAAAAATTTCGGCTCACCAACACACTCGCACCTTGCATACATGCCACATCCGGGCAAAGTTGCTGGCTGCGTTAATTGAATTTTATCCGTTTAATTTGAAATTGTTCGTTACGTGTGGATTATATTTTTTTTTAAGTAAAACTTATTAACGCACGCTCGACCTGGGGAGTAAGCTGGTGACAAAACCGTTACGAAAAGTGTCATCGGGCGAGGCGAACGGAAGTTGAGAGGGAGATAGAAGTTAGTGAAGATAGAAAGAGAGAGAGTTATGTTTCGTATATTACTGTAGGGGCAAGGGAGAGAGGTGCAAGCACACATTTTCTTTCTCTCTTTCTCTCAGAGCCAGTTACGTTTCGTATGAAATTTAGGGTAGGTAGGCGAATTCCGATTAAGTTCCGTCTAACCATTTCAATTATGGGCACGAAAATGTAGTCGCACATTGGGTTAAACTCTTGGTTGTTCCTATGCATTCGTAGTGCTGTTTAAATTTAAACAGGTATATTCTACGAACAAAGAACAGAACTTCATAAACTAAGGCGTTGTTCCATAAGGTTAGATATATAAAAAAAAACACACAAATATTGTGTAAGTACGTAAGAAAAAAAAGCATGCTTCGCCAGTTGTAGCTAATGAAATATTATAAATACGGCCACAGGTACTTTCCCGCGATATCACCTAAAGCAAATGGAGTGAGGTTTATCACTAAGACGATCACTCTGCGAAAACATCCTACTGCGAATCGTATAAAAGCGGCATTATCTCTACCAGTCAGCACCAGTCAGTCTAATTTAGCGATTGTTGTAGCATCAGTAATGTCTTCGAAAGTATTGGTACTTTGTTTTGTGGCACTTGCCATAAGTAGTGCAATGGCACAGTTTAACACACTGGAGTATAGACCAAATAGAGACTCAGCTCCAGTGAGGGATCTTTTGTACCGGCCAGATCGTGACCAACCGAGATTTCAACACGTCATTCGCACGGCGCGCCAAGCTACTGATAATTTAGACCGATCCAATACGCGAACCAACGAATATCACCCTGATTCACCAAAGCAGCCAAAACCTTCACATCCTGTATATCGCACGGACAAAATAGATGACGATAGAAGCTATGGATTTTAGATTTATAAAAGGAACTTAAAAGATTACATTTACATAAATATGTACGCGATATAAAATTCTTATAAATTGGTCTTTAATAAAAAAGTAAAATGCATGTATTTTTATGCCAAAGATCATCTTTTTTGCATTTGCGACTCTGAAAGCATATTGATGCAAGGCTGTCTTTAGGCGATTATTGAGTTACGGAATGAGTGTCGAGCACTTCATGTTTAGCCCTCTCATTCACTGCATTCGACAAAACTTCTATCTTAAAAGTTCCAAACCGAAAAAGTTGAGATGATTGGAATTGGAAGAAGGCCAAGAGTTGAAAATGTTATGCCCTTGCCATCCTGTATCCCGCTGGTCGGCATTCTGTAAGGCGAAACGTTAAAACGTGTTCGTGTGCACGAAGAAATTTGCTTATGTAACATAGGGCAAACCATTCGTGCGCACGAAAACGTTTGATCGTTTCTCTTTACAGAATCTGAATGTAAAAAAAGTACATGTTGAGTATTGTTTTTTTAAGTAGCATAACTTGTTCTCTACTCATATTCTGCACCAAAAACTGTTCATCCATTCACATTTCAGTTGTTTTTTAATTTTATTTGTATGAATTCTATTTTTGACAGCAAAATTCATGCAGTTGCATAAATGAAATCCGTGGGGGTTGTTCAAAAAATGAGTTAGCAACATGCAAGCTGAACACAAGCTTGCACTAGGGCATAAGTGAATTTTAGAAAATTTTCATGAACGTTGAATAAATATTTATTGGCTTGGTGAATGTTTCCAAATTCGTTTATTTAATACCACATTTGTACAAAATTAAAATATGATTGGAAATTTGGTCGTTTAATAACAATGCTATTCATATTAAAAAAAAAGAAGTATTAGTATCAAAAAGCAAAGAAAAAGTGATTCAACTCCTAACAAAAAGACAATCACGCTTATTCTGAGATTCGATCGAATCGATTATTCCTCGAATTTAAAACTCTCACTCGAATGAACTCCTCACATTCTGAGTTTCGAGGGAAAGGAGTTCATTATCGAATGATTTCACTGGATGAACTTGATTTTCGAAATCAGCTGTTTAAAGTTTTAGCTGTCAGATGGTAAATTTGTTCCTCTTGCTTTTATTAAGTAAATATGGCTTTATATGCATTTTTGGAGGAGGAATCGGTCGAATTGAATCGAAAAATACTGCGAGACAAATCGAATTCATTTAATCTGCCGGACGACATGTAAGCTCGTATTGTTTCGCTTAGAAATCATACAAATTCTTTTTCCAAAATGGATAAATAAATAAATAAATGGATAGCGACTTGCAATTATTATTACAATTAAATTATTTCTTTTTTTGGTAATAAACGATCAAATGTGCGTTTTATGTACAGTTTGTGATAAAAGTAAGCAACATTTCTTTCGATTTATTTAAAAACAATTCAACTTACATTTTTAATACAGCTTTCGACCACAAATTTCCGCTCGAATGAAATTTGACATTTAACCTAATGCAATCGAAACTGAGAATGCTGGGAGAAATGAACAAAAAATGAATCTCTATCGAAATCGAAAGTACGAATGTCAGTTGGAAGAAATCGAATAACTTTCGATTCGATTCGAATCTCAGAATAGAGTTCAATATAAATTATTAATTAACAAAAACAAGTGCACTCTTTGTGCTTTTGGGATACAAAAAGTGATCAAAACATTTTGTTTATTGTGTCGAGAATTTAACATAAATAAATATAGGGCGATCTACAAATACAAATTTGACGGCAATATTATAAACAATAAAAATATAGAATTAATTCTTTTAGTTTAACAAATGCATATGCACTTGCATATATTAATGTGCAAGTATTCATTTTACGTACCTACTAATTATAGATTATAAATTATGCTAAAACTAAAAAAAAAATGTTTTCCCTAAACGGTGTTAAAATATTTTGTTTCAATATGATTTCGAAACCTAAAGCATCTAAAATCAACAAAAAATTGTGTTTTCTTTAAAATATACAAAAAAGCTTTAAGTTACAAAATCTCTTTTAACAAAAGTAAAAAAAACCGTGGTAAGTAATTTTATAAAGCTCACAAACTTTATAAACTCTTATGTCGTTTTCGATTTGGCAAAAGATACATTTTTTTTTTGATCGAGATTGCTTTTCATGTTCGATTTGCCAAAAATATCACCCTTTTTTTTATCTCAGAATGAGAAATCTCGATTTTTTCTCATATTTACACATACTTTAACTAATACCAATGTGTATGACACAGTGCTGGCGGTTACGAATTGTTTATCGTTGGAAGGATTGCTTTTTCAACTGAATTATTAATTTTTCGAGAATGGAAAAGATTTCGAAATGAGTTATTATAAATGTGTACAAATCAATTCAAATGGATTTCCAGTGCAAGTGAAAACACATATTTTTTGCGGCCAACTCAATACACACAATAATCAATCAAAATTCGGATTTTATGTTCGATTCGGCAGCAGAAATCTGAAAAGCCAAATCGAAAACGACATAAGAACAATTGCTATTTGCCCAACACGGCCGCAACACGATAACGAAATGAAAGGCCACCTTAGGCTACCGACATCCGGTTTAAACCGGAAGAGTTTGGCTATTTTTTTTTCAAGAATGAGTGAGCCCCTTTGATTAACATAGGCACAAATACATGAATTCAAACTGGGCTACATCCAAGGTTAAATTCAGCTTGTAGGCGATTTCTCCTTTTTGGCTGAAGCTGTCAGTCTATTTAGTAGTTAGTTTATGGATTCTTGTATCAACCATAAACTAAATATTAAATAGACCGTCAGCTCTTACAACTTAAGAGAATTTGGCAAGTCAATTCTTCTCTTTAAATTCTTTGCCGTTTTTCTGTGAACATTCACGGTGAAATAATTTTTCGCCAAAAACAGCAAACGAAGACAGACACACTAATTATAGTAACAAAAATATCTTATTTTATTTCAAACATTATTACTTTGTTTACTTATGTTGATTAGATTCGCTATTATACATTTTGTAGAATATCTACATATTTTCGTGGTGAAATAAATCAACGAATTTAAACTCCCAGAACGCATCCATCAGGTGACATAAACTCACCAAATACACTAACTCTCAGTCAGTGTTCTTAGCACTCTGTCTTTATTTTTCACACGAAGCGTGCTCATTTTTCCCTTTTCACTAACCTCAAATTCCTTTGGTTTTTTTCTGGAAAAAACATACTTTTAAAAGTAAAATTTGTATTGTTCGGAGAGAAAATCATATTAAATTAACCTTCAGTATAAAATTTGCAGTTTGCTAACATTAAAATGATTATTTTTTGGTAATAGAAATTTTTGCTTAAGGCAAATCTCTTTTTTATGTACTTTTAGTGATATTCATAGTGAAATGTAGTTTGAATGTTTTTCTGTCAGATTATTGATAGTCCAACAATTATGACATTTTTTTCCTTTTACGCAGGAAAGTTTTTCAAAAATTTAAATTCCCACAAAAAGGTAGAGATACCATAATGCAGGAACACTGCTTAGTGTCAGCATATTATTATACCTCCCGCCATTTAGAATTTCTTTTTTGCTGCTTCACATGCATTCGCATTCGGGTAGGTGCGCGGGAGCTAGCGGTCTATTTAATACTTATTTTATGGAATCAACCCGCAAGCATGCCAGCAGTGCTAAGGACAGTGTGCCAGATAAAATAAATTTGGGTTCTTTATGAGCAAAGCTCTTTTTCCCAACCAAAAGATAATATATTTTATTTCGATCGGAATATTTTCTGCCGTTTCCTTTTTCCTTCGGTGAAAAGTGCATAGTGTAAAGTAGTAATATTTGTGAAAAGTGAAAAAAAAAAAAAAATTAAATGAAACGAAGTAGCCAGACCAGACAGCGGCACACACACACACCGAGCCAGTAAGATCGCCAGTTGCCACACGCAAGTGAATTTTTTTTAAATTCTCTTTATACTAACATGAGCAAGAAAAAGTAAGTGTGCAAGTGCAAGCTCAAGTTTAATACTCCATATGGGTATATATACATAGTGCAAGTGGACGGTGGTTTTTGGCAAGCGAACGAGCAAAGTGTTTTTCCTCTTTTTTATGACGGGAGTGTGTAGGTATGGAATTTATTTTTTACTTGTAGAATAGGTAGGAAAGAGTTGTTTTGTTTTTGCCGGCATAGGTATGCGCAAGTGGAGAGTGTACAGTGTAGTTGTCATGATTCGTGTTCGAACATGCACAAACTAGCCAGCAACAGATAGTGACACACACAAGCAAAGTAATACTCCTGGATGGGTAGCAAGGGCTATTTTTTCTGTGTTTTGCTTTTGCACAAACACAAGGGCAAGTTGTACAGTATGGCATGCGCATGTCAAAGTAGGTAGGAAGATAGTGCTTACAGCGGAACGTCCGAATATTCACAAGAGATGAAATTCGATGAACAATGATAATAAGTGCAAGTGGGAAAGTGTGTCTGCAGACGGATAGTGTGCTAGTATAGACAGTTGAGCAAGTAGACAGAGCAGTGCAAGTGGATAGTGGTGAATTAAAAAACAAATTCATGAGTTATGTTCAGATTGGTAGTGTGCCAGTACAGATAGCTAAGCAAGTAGAGAGAGAAGAGCAACTAGTGTTTGGTTGTGTTTACGTTCGTTTGCCATGGATACCCACAGCAAAATAAAATTATATCATTATAAAAACATTTGCTGAGATCCAGCATAATGAAAATATTAATAACTTTTTCTTACAGCAGTGCTAGTGCGATACTATATTAATTCTTGGTTCTTTATCTTTTTTTCTCTCTCTTTTTCGTTTTTCTTATAGATCGATAGCAAGTACGAAGGCGCATGAAGCAGTAATGGACACCATCCAGCGTTTGGCTACTTATATGGCAGCGTTCCGACGTCATTTGGGAATGTTGCAGCGACAGAAGACTGCCGAACAGTTAAAGCAAGTACCGATAGCAGCGAAACCACAGCCGATAGCAGTGCAAGTGCAGATGCCAGTACAACTCCAGGATATTAAGAATTCCTGGGGTGAGTTCGACGGGTCCTTTACCAAATGGCAAGGTTTCCGGGACCGATTCGTGGCAGCAATCCACGACAATGAGCGAGTGACGCCAGCCTTGAAATTCACATTTTTGAGGAAGTCGCTAGTGGATAAGGCAGCCAGGACATTGGGTGAGTGGCAACTTACTGACTACAATTACCACGACGCTTGGGAAGGTCTCATCCGGCTCTATGACAAAAAATACCCCATATGTCTTGAGTTACTGCGCCAGTTCATCCGTCTGCCCGCTTTACAAGGGCATCCGAGTTCAGATGACCCTCAAAAGATGTCGAATGTAACGCATGAGACATTGCGCCAGCTACGTGCTCAGGCTGTGCCCACGCAGCATTGGGACATGTTTGTGGTGCATATGTTGCACGAGCGATTAGGCAGCGAGACAGCAAAATAGTGGGAGCTACAACGCCAATCAGAGACTCCTACACAGGACTCCTATCACAGCGTCAGCCAGTGTTATCAAGGTGCACGACCTCGATGCACAATAGTGTGTTGTGTCTATCACGGGCGATAGTAATGAAGACAGAGACAGCAACAAACAGCAAGCGCAAGGGTACTAAAGATTGACTAGCGGAGACAACATGCAAGCGGAGGAAGATAGTGTGCCAGAACTTATTAATTTAAATAAAGCCCATCGCAACTTGTTTGCTACTTATTTGAATTCTTTCAATTCTTCCTCTAATTCCACAGCAGATAGAACATCTACATTGATTATTTAATCAAAAAGTCGTCTCAGAACTGTCAAAAAAGAGCTTCTCACTGGCCGTTTGGACTCGGCATACAATTGTAGATCCCATTCCATTAGTCCCATACGAATGGTTGAAGAAGAAGAGAAGAGAAGCTCGGCCTAGGGTTCCTTACGGACCTGTTGCACCAACAATTTAGTTTTTTTTTTTTTTATTTCACAAGGAGGTCTAAGTGCTCTTCATGGAATAGCTTCGGCTATTCTCTAACAACATCAATTATAAATGCATACGAGTCCGTGTACACGTAGAATAAAGTGAATTATTGGGTACGTGTAATGAAATTATTACACGTGTATAGGTGTTTGCTAAGTAGGTAGGTACACACGTTCAAAATCTTAGGATCTGGTTTAAGTATCTTCCTCTATATTAAACAAAAATTTTTGACGAGTTTGACAATATTTTGGTAAGTAACATCTTGTTGTTTCCACTGCATATAACGTCAAGTCGATAGAGTTTGCTAGTGCATCGGATACACGATCGATTTTACAGCTATTGTCTAAGAGCAAGGTTCTTTTTCTGCTACAGTTAGTTACTAAATATTTATTGTTTCTGTACCAGTAAATTAACTCGCAGCTATATCAAAACACATTTTGTCAGGGCATATTTATGGTAACATTTGAGTTACCTACTTCAACAAACTTAAGCAGTTTAAATGAAAAGCACCCTCAACAATAATTTAAGAGACAAAAAGTCATGTATACTGATAAATTGGGGAAACACAAGAGGTCACATACAAAATAACTGAACCTATTTTAGCAGTCTCAATTTCTGCATATACAACTACCCATACTTGCAGTCTCGCATGTGCTTGAAAATTTGTTTACCTACCTATCCTATACTTCATTACCGCTTTTATGTTCTGTTTTTATTGCGTTTTTTTGCTATTCAATTCACATAAAATTGTTCAGACAATATTGTGGATTACCGTAGGGGGATTTATTACTTTTGTACACATTTTTTTTGGCTATTTCTGTGGCTTCAAAATAATGAGTCATATTTTTAAGCAACAAATTACGTTAAACGTTTCAACAATTTTCCAATTCCAAATAGAACATTAAAGACAATGGCCTTCTTTTAGCACCGATCCGATATGACCAAATCACTGAGAAAAAAATAAAAAAGTACAATTTCGACAGACGTAAGGTGTATTCACATTTAAAATCGATATTAAGACGAAACAAAATCTCTGAAATTGCCCCGGCATTGGTGCTCCCCTTTCGTTATCAATTCTTATACTGTCATTGCGTTTTTTTCAGCCGGCGAAATGATTTGCAACATTTATTATAAAAGGAAAGTGATCCGCTCTAGGTAGTATGAGTTGAACGCTTTAAGTGATTATAACAGAATCGAAGATGGTTTCGAAGCTTTTGATTGTCTGCTTTCTATCGCTTGCAGTTGGCAGCGCCCTGGCCCAGCGAAGGGATTTAGCAAGAACGAAAAAACTTGATCGTCCACGAGTGATTCCTAATTCTGTATTCCGTCCGAAGAACACCAATCAGCAAAGGTATCACCGTTTTAGGCGGCAATCACCCGACAACCTTGACACTTTAAATACTCATACGAACGAATATCACCCGGATTTAACGAACAATCCTCGAACATCATATCCCGTCTACCGAACAGACAATATCGATGAAGGACACAGTTATCGTTTCAGGCGACAGTACACAGATAATTTGGACTCTTCCAACACCCGTACTAATGAGTACCATCCGGACGCGCCAAATCAACCCCAACCGACATATCCGGTTTACAAAACGGATAACATTAACCAAAGCCAAAGTTATGGTTTCTAGTTAATTTGGAATATTAAATTATGTATAATAAATTAAGTGAAATGAAAAAACAAAAAATAGAACAGTTTTTGAAGTTGAATTCTGTGGCAACAGCATAAGTCATTTTTATCCACTTTTCAGGAGATCGGGTTAAAGGTTTGACTTCAGATGTGGGAAGACGACTTATGCGTTTTTTCCTGATCCATAATACAGCAAACGTAAGAGATATTTGAATGAAAAAATTATGACATACAGAACTAGGGTACGGTGCATCCGATTGTAACAAGTAAAGTAACAGACCTTTTGCCACTTATCCGAATATACACTGGACAGCTGTTATACGTCATACAATTTATGTCGTTTTCCATTGGGACAAAAAATCAATCTTTTTTTTTATCTAAATCACTTTTCATGTTCCATTGGGGAACAAAATCAATCTTTTTTTCGATTCGGATCACTTTTTGCAGATCTCGATATTTTTTCAGATTTACACATACTATCACAAATACCAATATACTTTGCACAGCTGTTTTCCGTCATCTTAAGAAGTTTGCTTTCAAAACAAATGCGCAAAGTTTCGTGAAAATTAAAATAAAAACAAACATAAATAGCAATGGATATAACTTTGGAGGAATTATTATCTTCATCGTCTTCCTCATCATCTGGAAACTACGAATCACCGAAACTACTCCACTTGTAAATACAACAGGGGAAACATTTTTTAAGTCGATATCTATAGTTGATTTTTTCAAAAACGAATGCAATTTGAACAGCTGATATTGCTGTCAAATAACGCACTAATCCATTTACAAAAGCAGATCAATTTCGTTGCATGTTCCATGAGCCGCGTTAAATCTGAGATCTGAAAAAGATTTTTGGTAGTCCCAATGGAAAACGACATTAGACTTTTGGAGTCGCAGTCCAGTAGAATGTGCTTAAGGGCAATTCTCTAAAAATATTCCGGACACTTCTGTCGTGCTAAGAATTGACCTGGAAGTGCACTTTTTTTTTCAATGATACATACATCGCAAGAGCACTTCTGGATTTGCTCTTTTCATAGAAAGGTCAATTCTTTTTTTCAATCGAAAACGCCATTAGTTTTTACACAGCGGATGGAGCTGCCTGGCATAGTGCATGGACAAATTATACATAAGTGTGATAAATATAAATTATAAGTAGTATGATTTGTCAGTGCTGCCTAGTAGCGCACGAATACAATTATTGCAACCAGAGACAATACTGAGACCACCAACTCCGGCCGATTTCCCGTTACTTAGCCTACAAGCTATATTTTTATGGAGTGTTCACGTTTGGTGCGCTAGTATTCTTACATAGAAAATCGTATTGACAAATGTCACAAAACTTCAAAAATTCTGCTCACCAACACACTCCCAGGAGATATGAGACACTTCCGCTGTGGGCAAAGTTGCTGGCAGAGTTCATAGAATTTTATCCGTTTAATTTGAAATTGTTCGTTACGTGTGGATAATATTTTTTTTTTGGAATAAGTGCACATTTGCTTAAAATGTTCATGAAAAATTAACAATGTAGATTGGTTGAGGGAAAATGAAAACATTTTAAGCAAATTTTCTTCATTATTTAAGAAAAATTTACACACGAAATCGAAGTTAATGCTATCCAAAAGCGGAAAATACGCAGCCATCTTTGTCCTAATATGTTTTTAGTATATAGAACATTAACTTTAAATAATTTTACTAACCAAACAAATCAAATTATTCGCCTTTTAACAATTAATAATAACTAACCAATTGCATTCAGTAATATAAAAATGTTGAATTCCTGAACTCTTTCACATTTCCCCATGGTTGCCGCGGTTGGCAGCATTTATTTTTGTAGTTTTTGTGTGTTTTGTGTTGCATGTCACACGGATTCTTTTTTGACATAACACCGATAGCAATACAAATTGGCGAATTTGAAAAAAAATTGAGGGGCCCAGGCCCAGCGGCAAGAGGATTGTGAGTTGGGGGTCTCAGTATGATTGTCTATGATTGCAACAGCAGATCCATCTCGTTTCATGTTTTTTTTTTTTCAGAATCTGAAAGTGCCAATGACACAAATGTTTGGTCTTTGACCATTCGTCTCAATACAGCCAGAATTCTGCTCTGATGCGCCTCTTAAATTCGAACGACATTATGTTCCAACTCAGTGGGGACGTTCAAGTATCTAGTTTAGTAAGTCTGACAGCTCTCTCACTAAATGGCCACATTCAAGAATCTAGTCATCTTAAGTCGACTAGATTGGTCTGGATGAGATGTAACCTGAACGAAAAAACTAGATTGGTCGGGAACGTCACGTTTTCTACGTCAGCCACATATGAGAACTGTCAACTTAGTACTCAGTCACGAATTTCTTGACTAGATTCGTCGGCTACCCCTCCATAAACGTCAACTGAAACATCTGCTCTCACGACCGATTTCCCCCAATCAGAGCCGAGTTTCATCTAGTGAGAGAGCTGTCAGACTTACTAAACTAGATACTTGAACGTCCCCAATGAAACTCGACTCTGATTGGGGGAAATCGGTCGTGAGAGCAGATGTTTCAGTTGACGTTTATGGAGGGGTAGCCGACGAATCTAGTCGAGAAATTCGTGACTGAGTACTAAGTTGACAGTTCTCATATGTGGCTGACGTAGAAAACGTGACGTTCCCGACCAATCTAGTTTTTGCGTTCAGGTTACATCTCATCCAGACCAATCTAGTCGACTTAAGATGACTAGATTCTTGAATGCGGCCAGTTACACACTTTGTGATTTGTGAACACACTTCTTTTGTTGTTGTGTTTTCTTTTCAGGTCTCCGGATTCGTGTTGAATAAATTCTTTGTCGGTTGTATATTATTATTTGTTTCCTGCTTCGCGGGAAGTCTCCATTGTGTTAGATCCCTAGATAGAATCCCATTGACTTTCCCAGCTTAATCCCAGAAATTATGTGCTTTTACTCGTTTGATTATGGCGAGTACAAGACTTTCTCTTGATGTTCAAACAACTTCTGTTAAAATTTCAAACGATTTTTTTTTGACGTTTATGTCATAGACAAACCATACTGAGACCCCCAACTCACAATCCTCTTGCCGCTGGCCCCCTCAGTTTTTTTTCAAATTCGCCATTTTGTTTTCCTATCGGTGTTATGTCAAAAAAGAATCCGTGTGACATGCAACACAAAACACACAAAAACTACAAAAATAAATGCTGCCAACCGCGGCAACCATGGGGAAATGTGAAAGAGTTCAGGAATTCCACATTTTTATATTACTGAATGCAATTGGTTAGTTATTATTAGTATTGTCTCTGGTTTATGTTTTCTTGCAGAGCTGTCGGAACGTAAATCTCTTGTTTCGCCAACAGTGGAAAGACACCCAAATGTTTCATATTGTGTTAAGTTGTAAAGACAAACTATTGTTATTTATATGGCAAAAATATATATTGTCTTATTTATGTATAGATGTCCAATAATTCTTTAGCTAATATTAAATTCGGTTAGCATCGTCTTGCTTTTCCACTGTGTACAGGCAATATTTACGATTTAGTATTTGATGTGTGGCTGATAAGCAGTTGAAATTAATTCCCGCATCCTTATAATGTAGGTAGGTTCGCACAAATTGGCGGTTTGTCTCGTGCACATTCGGATGCTTTAAGTACTCAGACACAGGCATCCATTCGACTTTGCTTATTTCCCGCGGACAAGCTGTCAGGTGAGTGGTACTTGGTTTAAGAGCTATAACAAAGTATAAATCAGAACAGTCGAAACCTCCGCCATGCGACTGACGGAAGCCTATGACTGTATCAAATGATGTTTCGACGCCCGTTTCCTCTCGCACTTCACGAATGGCTGCTTCTATTAAGTCTTCCTCTGAAATAAAATAAATAAAATAGTTTTACGTACGCAACGTTTAAGAGACAAACAGCAGTTTTAGATGACCTACTATAATCGGGCACGTACCCTTAAGTAGGTATCTTAAAATAAAGCTTACTTGGCTCAACGTAACCACCAGGAAGCTTCCAGCTATTAGGTATGAGGGCGTACCGATCACTGACAGCAAGTATTTCATTTTTATCGTTTACAACTAAGCCACCAACTCCAACCAAAGTGTGTGCGTAAACTGGAATATTGGCTGCTTCTGTTGTTGGTAGCCATCGGTACAGCATCACATAGCCGTTTTTCGCGTGATGAAAATCGAATCCTCTCTGTTATGAAAAAGAAAAACGGTTAAGTGCATGAAGGAAGAAGCTTTTTAAAATTTCCCATCCACCAGAAAAGGTGAAACGCGAAGCGAAACACTTCACATCTTTTAGAACAATAAAACTCGTGTACAGCGGAAAGTTCAGCAAGTAAATAACAGAAGTGTTTAACAAGTTGGTTTTTTGTTAAGAGTCGCATAATGAATCTAATCACAAACAATCTATAAATATTTAAGTATTTACCTAGTTCGATCTGCTGTGGATACAATAAATGTACCGAATGCTAGCAGTTCCGATTGCATTCGCCGCGCTAGAAAATGCAACCACCCATCGATATTATTCCGAGTGTTTAATGAAAATAGTGTACGAACATTTTGTTGTTAACTTTTCCCAACCAAGTTTAACAGAAACAATTTATTTGCTTTATTTACGTTTAGTTTTCCTACAGGTTGCTATTACCTCTTCTTCTTATTCTATTCAGCTGTTTGCGGTTATGATCGTATTGCAATCTGATCTTCGGGCAACATCAGTGCGCATTTCATAATTCGGCGATATTATTTACAAATACATGCTGACAGAAACTCCCCCACAACAGTGACCTGGCTTATACGCAACATATTCGAAAACAAATTACACACAGCATCAAAAATCAAGCTAAATTGTTGTGTTTAAGGCAGCGAAAGTGGTTCTTAACTATTTTCCATTGCCCATTCATATATATATAATATCATGGAAACACATATCACAATAGCCTTGTGGCATCTTGCGAAAGGTCATATTAAAGTGGAAGATTGTAAAGTAGACAGATTAACGTGAAGCAATTTATGCAATCAAATCATTCGCAATTAGACACAACATTTATCTACTGGCGAAGTACTAACTAAAAACCTTAATTAGCACTATACCTACTATCTTTAAAAAAAAAACGACAGTATTTGTAACCAAAAAGTTGATACATACTAAAAAATCATAAAGTTTACCTTTGTCAATTCTGGAATCATTTGCGAATGTTCTTTGCGTACTTTGAACCATATGCATCGCCGTCCATTTTCAATCCAGAAATCGAGTGATTCTATTAACGGATGGTAATATCAGTTTAAACTTTACACATCTATTGTAATCAAAACCTTGAAATTGTATTTACTTTGAAGTTTTTCACCAAAATCGACTTTTTCGTCAAATTCTTCACTCGAATCCACTGTGATACCACTGTACCTATCGACTATCCCTCGAAACAAACCTCCTGGAACTTCCATTGTGTATTTGTATCTAGTTTAATAAACAATTAATACGCATTCGAATTAATCATATTATGCAAGGTCATACTTATGGAGGCCACTTGAAATAATACCAGAGTTATGTTTTTGCCGCTTTAATTGACTGGTTCTCCCGTCGATGGCAGGTGAGGTATGCTTAGAAATTCTAGAAAGACAGTACTGATTGTTCAAAGCTCGTTTGCAAGTAGTTAACGCTATTCTGAATTTTTGTGCACTGTTGAGAAGTGTAGACATTTGAGCTCTGGAAAGGGAGAATTAGCGTTCACCCTTTGATAAATTTCAACACGCGCACACTCACGAGGGTTCTTCCAAACTTGCACCTAGATTAACTTTTATGCAGAACTACGCACATGCAAAACTTTCCATCGAACTGATTAAAATATAAACTAATTGGTTAAAGCTTTTACCTACTATTTATTTTATTAATATATCACAAAAAAAAATTGTCCAAAATCATCTGTTTATTGTTGTCAAATGTCAACTGACAGCCGTATACCAGTTTACTGAGTTGTCAGCTGTTTTATATGACAGTTGCTCCCAGACACATGTTGATAAGTAACTATCTGTTGGGGAAACATTATTTTACGTCTGCCAAACCTATAAACATATAATATCCAAAATCCTTAAGCACCTTATTGCACTGTTGAAAGTATCTAGCTATTTCTAGAGCCGTACATTCGCAGAGGAAATGGGAGAGAGTTTCTTTCTCATTATTAATATTCTCGTATCGTAAGTAAGCCACAACTGCGGCAGGCAGACGGTTGTGTGATGTGTGGCGTGCGGGATGCCAAGTTTGACCGCATGGTCTCCAATTGGCCAATGACCTGTGATTATTGCCGTGACCTTGGCGATATCTGTGCGCGTTCTGTTTAGCAGGTTCCTTGTTCTATTTCGATAGTATGTAGGCCCTATCTTCCTTGTTCCTTAATGTGACGCAGTAGGTCAACCGTCAACCTGCTCCATTGGAGATTGACATTCTGCAGGTAATGTGAGTGAATTTGAATCATCCGCACGCTCGTTACCTGTCAATATGCCCAGTCTTTTTAGTTTTGTAAGGTTGTAGCCCTTACCATAGGTGACAATTAGACGCACTACGACTGTTTCCTCCCACAAGGTCATCTTTGGTTGAAGTCCCTAACTTATTTCCAAAGGTTTTGCTACAGGCGTAGAAGGCAACTGTCTTCGATGTTTTGTTTCCCGTTTTGTTTTGTAACAATCATGATGCCCAGATATTTAGTGGAGAGTGTGAGTGGTTAGATGGGGAGGCACTGGCACTGGCAGCCCAGGTGTTTACCTTTTCTAGCGCGGCCCCCATAATTTCGCTTATCATGAAGGGAAACTTCCCCGACACTCGTATCGCCACGTCATCCGCATACGCGACAACTTTCAGACCCGTTCCCTGCCTAGTTTTACATGAATTTTGTTTATAACTATAAGTCAGAGAAATGACGCCACCCTGTGGCGTTAAGCAGAGACAATACTGAGACCACCAACTCCGGCCGATTTCCCGTTACTTAGCCTACAAGCTATATTTTTTATGGAGTGTACACATCTGGTGCGCTAGTATTGTTACATAGAAAATCGTATTGACAAATGTCACGAAACTTCAAAAATTCCGGCTCACCAACACACTCCCAGCAGATATGAGACACTTCCGCTGTGGGCAAAGTTGCTGGCAGAGTTCATAGAATTTTATCCGTTTAATTTGAAATTGTTCGTTACGTGTGGATAATATTTTTTTTTAGGAATAAGTGCACATTTGCTTAAAATGTTCATGAAAAATTAACAATGTAGATTGGTTGAGGGAAAATGAAAACATTTTAAGCAAATTTTCTTCATTATTTAAGAAAAATTTACACACGAAATCGAAGTTAATGCTATCCAAAAGCGGAAAATACGCAGCCATCTTTGTCCTAATATGTTTTTAGTATATAGAACATTAACTTTAAATAATTTTACTAACCAAACAAATCAAATTATTCGCCTTTTAACAATTAATAATAACTAACCAATTGCGTTCAGTAATATAAAAATGTTGAATTCCTGAACTCTTTCACATTTCCCCATGGTTGCCGAGGTTGGCAGCATTTATTTTAGCATTTTTTGTATGTTTTTGCATGTCACACGGATTCTTTTTTGACATAACACCTATAGGAAAACAAAATGGCGAATTTGAAAAAAAATTGAGGGGGCCAGCGGCAAGAGGATTGTGAGTTGGGGGTCTCAGTATGGTTTGTCTATGGCGTTAAGAATAAGATAAGATAAGATAAAATGAATGAATGTAGGCGCAGTGGCTTAGTGGTTAGTGTGTTGGACTACTAAGCGAGGGGTCCCAGGTTCGAATCCCGAAAAAACCCAAATTCCAACTAATGGTTTTTTTCCGCTGCGCCACCTCTCGCGAACGTCTGACAAACATCCGAGAGTATAACTGTCATGAAGGAGCTTCTCAATTAGCCGTTTGGACCCGGCATAAAATTGTAGATCCCTTCCATTCGTCCCAAAAATGAAAAACGCACACAAACGAATGGTTGTGAGAAGCTAGGCCTTGGGTCTCTACAGACCTGTTGCGCCAACTATTTATTTATTTAAGATAAAATGAAATGAAAAACGAAATGTGCCTACAGCGGCACCTGTTGCGAATTTTCTTTTTCCCTAAACCATCTCTCATTCAAGATGAACAAAATAAGAAAAATCATTCAAATCGGTTGACCCGTTCTCGAGTTTTTACCAGACTAACCCACAGCAAATGGCTTTTATACACCGATCAGACATGAAAGCATGCTGAGCTTCGGATAAACATTCTTTTGTAAATTATTATTATTTCACAAATGTGTACTGCGAGAATTCTCAACATCATTTTTATCCCCAGCTTTATGAATAGGGAAAAGAACCTAAGTCTTCCAATCATTAAGAAATGTTCATTTAAGAAAAGAACGCTTTAAAATAGTTACCCGTAGAGTGTGCGCCACAATTAGTGTTAGGGCGGAGACCTAACCAAACCAGACCTCTTCATAGCTTAGTTCGAGAGATCCAATATTAACAAAATTGCCAATAATAATTTTTATATTGTTGCGCCAACTATGCTATTGTTATAAACTGATTAAAAAAATAAAGTCAAGAGTTCTAAAGTCCACTCTACATTAGATGATTCCCCAGGCAATTGTAAAGGATTGTGCTTCGAATCCCAACTGACTTACACTTGTAATTTATAAAACGCCAAAAAAGCAACGCCCGTATTAATAAAAACTGCGTAAAATTTATCAACTCGTTATTTAGCAGTTACGTCAAATTGTTGTATGCTATCTGACGTCTACAAGCTAACTTAGATGTGCATATTTGTTTAGTAATACGGGGACAAGTATTTTTTAACTTTGTTTTTGTAGAAGTGATACATATAATTTTTGTCAAGAAAGTTACCGATAAAGGTAAATTCTTTACGCAGTGCACTTAATTTGTTTTTTAAACCTCCTCCAATGGAATTACGCACCGCAACAGAGAGTGAGACCCATGATATTTCCAGTAACTTATCTAAATAATTTATGACGTCTGCCAAATGCTAATAGCATGTTTGCTTTGAATGGAATTTTTTTCCATAATCCATTGGCTACCCAATTTTGCACATGTACTCGTACAAAGGTTCACCTGCTCCGACAAATTGATTATTATTTTTCTTAGTTTCTCGTTTGTAAATCCGGATCTTATTGTCGTTCAGCAGATGCATTTAGAAACTCAGGTAACAATTCAAAACCGCTATTCATATGGTTAAGGCAAGAATACAAATCTACTACCTACTCTTAGCCCAGGTTCATAATATTTTTAATTGACGATTGTATCGTATTGTTGTCCAACTATTGTTGTATGTGAATACATTTCGGATTTCTCTCTTGATTTAAATAAATGGAAGTAAGTTTTCGAAAATGTATAGATGGTATTCTTTACTGGCCGCAGTCAAACATCAAATGCATTAAACATGTTACCATATCTTACATGTATAAAGATACAAAAATATTAACAGAAAGAATGGACAGTTTTGCGAATTTAAACGATAAGTACGATGAAATTTCCTTATTCCTTTTAATCGAACTTGAATTTCAACTTCGTATGGTTGGTTGCAGCTTGAAATAAATGATAGTTTTGGACCCGATAGTTGTCGAGATATACATTTTTTCAACTTACTTTTTGAAGTGAATACTTCTATGGGCAGGCTGGAACTGAGGATAGAACTAGTGAATCTGTTACGAAAATTGTGATCTGGCGAGGCAACGTCAAGTCAATTCTCTCGAATTTTAATTCATAAACATAAAAAGCTTCAGTTTCAACGTGACACGTGTCATACGCTAGGTCTTACACAGACACTAGACTCACTGAAAATAAAACCCTGGTATATTTGATAAAAATGAGGCTTGATTCAACAAATTTTTTTGTCAATATTCGTCCAACAAAATGTTTCAATATAATTGACAAAAATTTAATAAGTTTTATCTTGTCAGAAAACTTTTGGTGTGATGATAAAAAAAAATGCTGTTTTAACAAAAATCGTTTGTTTGTGCGTATAAAAATATAATTTGTTAAATTAATCATAATGTTTTTAATTCTACAAAAAAGATTTGACAAATTCTACCGTTGCTGTCAAATCAACAATCAACTGTTGTTTTTACAAAGAAATTTATCAATTTGTTCTTTGTCTTTTTGTCAAACTAACAAAATAATGTAAATAATGTCGAATTAGTTTGTCAATTCCGCTTACTTTTTTGTCGATATGATTAATGCTCACCTGCAGTTGTCCTTTATATCTAGAATACCCTTGTGAAATAAATTAGCTATTAATAAAAGATACTCAAAACAAATAGGTTTAATAATTAGATTTATTAAAAAACTGAAATTATACAGGCTAAATTAAATTCATTTTACTTATTATTTAAGTTAAAAAAAAACTTCACTCCCAATGGTTTTTCCTTATATACATAGGGAAAAATGTTGCCAAGTGTTTTTGCGTTGTATAAGCCAGAGCTTTCCGATCGATTTCACAATATACAAAAATATTCACATCTTTTATTTGGTACGTAGAAAAGTAAGAAGATTGCACTCTCAGTTAAATTTAGGTAGGTACATGTAAATGTCTTTTTCAGGCAAATACTTTTTTTAACATCGAAACTTCAATACACAGTAGGTATTTACCTGATAAAAATTTAATCAATTTTCCGAAGGATTAGCAACACAACAATTAAAATTTCTTGTGTGTTGCGAATAGCTGCACTTACATACAAGAAAGAAAATGTCCAGAGTCCAGCCAAGCGAGCCCAGGATGTGCACAATCCTATTTTCTTCAATACAATCGTATTTATGCACAACTTGGTCTGGCTTGGCTGGACATGTTTTTCCTTGGCTGTAAGTTCAGCTGTTTTGTCGTCAATTTACATATACCTACATATTTTTATCACACTCACTTCTTTCACTTACCTTTTAAATATTCATATAATTTTCCATATTATGTCCTAATTCATTTTCTTGGTTTAAAAATGTTGTTTTTTGTATTCACTTTTATCGGTTACATTTATGCTCACTAGCAAACTCGCATGTGAAATATAAATGACGCCATCAATAGCATTGCATTCAAAGGTTTACAATGTTTAAAATGTATATTTTATATATATTCTACAAAATGTTTGTCATTTCTACAAAAAAATTTTCCATTTCAACAAATTGTTTGTAATATTGATAATCTGTGTTTTGTTTGGCTAACAAATATTTTGCATAAGTTTTGTCAATTTCACAAACATCTACAAAAGTGATTTTTGGTTCTGTTTGAAATTTTACAATCGAATTTTGTCAATATTACCTGGTATTTTATTTTCAGTGATACTGAATCAGTTGATGAAATTAAATCTAAGTTGCAACCACATGAATACTAGAATGAGAGACAACCTGGTTAGATGATCAAAAATTTGCTGCAGCTTTAACGGACGACTACAAAGCAGCATTCAAAGCCTGCGGCACAAAATTTCTATGTGGACTAAGCAAAAACTTTCGGTGCCTTTAATTTGGCTAATTAAACAGCACGGGTTATCTATAGATGGCATTTTCCACAAACGACCGACGGGAACGTGGGAAAAAAGAGTTTATCTTACGTCATTCGTGTTTGAAATTTGTGGCATAAAGTTTATTCTAGTTGAACTTAACGGGTGAGTTTTGAGCATTATTTCCCTTTCCTTCCTATCTTCCTGGGTTTTGTAAATAAAGTTTCAAACTGTCCCACCACGCATATTTTTTTCTAATTGAAGCACCACTCTTTAGTAATATAAGCTGGCATTTATCATACACAAGAAACAATCTAGACCTCGAGTTTAAAAGTGGTAAACTTTTTTTGTAGATGTAATTCCAGAATTCGTTTTCCCATCAGGCAAGGGCTCTCGTCAATTGACCCTTAAGGGTGGCAAGAGCAAAGCTACTCAGCGAAATGTGTCGATAAGACGAAAATAAAACAACTTTACAAGGGTTCTATACTAAAATGAACGAACGATAAACCTGATCTGCGTGATTTTGTAAAGTCTGTTGAATTCTTCATAAAAGTGTAAACTTGTGCGATATCTCAATTTCAGCCTTTTGCATATTAAAGTTTCTCTGCACTATCTCTCACTATTGGTCAATAATTGATTTTAAAAACGCGTGAACCACAAACTTTCTAGACAGTTTGTCGTTATTGATTTTTTAATTGCCAACTGTAATTAATTAAAATCAAAATCGTCGAATCCTTTAAATACCGTTTGCACACGATTCTCTCCATCAGTTCGTTACTCGTAAAGGCCGCCGAAATGGTGTCGAAGCAAAACCTAAGGTCGCGAGATGCCACTTCGAACATATACGTTGTTGTGCGGGCCTTGGGCGTAGACAATCTTAATCGTACCTGGCCTTACATAATATATTCCCTGCAACTGAATATAGCTTCCTGTATTCTGCAGCCAATAGCCTTTGCAACCAGCTACGTCATTTCAAGTGCCAGCATGGATACGGGTACGTTCCTGACATCGCTGCAAGTGGCTATCAATGTGATCATAGCCATCATAAAGGTAACTGTGTTGTTCTTTTCGATGGGAAAACTACGCGAAATCAACACCTTACTCGATGCGTTGGATGCAAAGATCCACAGCGTCGAAGGACGTGCGAAAAAAGACGAAATGGTCGCATTCTGTAAACGGCTAGTTATATTCTACATTATCGCGTACTCTACTTATTCGACAAGCACGTTACTAGCGGCGCTAATAAATGGTCATCCGCCGTTTGCCATCTACATTCCATACTGTCACTGGCAGGACTCAGCAGCCAAAATGATAATAGCCAGCCTTATCGAATACTACCTAATCAATGTGGCATGCCTCCAGGCTGTAGGCGCCGATGTCTATGGGATAATTTTCGTTTACATTGCACGATCGCACCTGCAAATCCTGTGCTTGAGAGTTGAGGAGCTTGGATCGGATTTGACTAAATCAAAGGAGGACAACGTCGAAACGCTCATCGACTGCATTCACACCCACAAAATGATCTTGGAGTATAGACTAATATTGTTGCATGTGTTTGAGTTCTCATTATACAGCTGCTTATACTTTCTAGATTGATTGAAATGGTTCGACCGATAATATCGAAGACGGTTTTCCTTCAGTTTGTAGTCACCGCAGTCGTAATGGGCACTACGCTGACCAACATCATGCTGTATTCCAATCTTTACGCGGCCATTGGATCGATATTCTTCTTGTTGGCAGTTTCGTTGCAAACTCTTCCAATGTGCTACATTATGAACGTACTGATGGATGAGATCAACAATTTGACGACATCGGTATTTCACAGCGAGTGGTATGGCCAGAAAAAGGAGCTTCGACGGATGATGATTTTCTACATGCAGAATTCGCAACAATTTAAAAACATTATTGCCGGAAATATTATGCCGATCGAAGTGGCGACATTCTTATCGGTTGGTTTGCTTTGATTTTGGGCTTTCGAGTGCTAAAAAGCCTGTACTTGGAAAGTCTGTCATTTTAATTCTTCTGACTTTAATTTCTTTTGCAGATCGTGAAATTTGCATTTTCGATTTACACGTTGATGCACAAAATGGATTTGAAAAGGTCCTTAAGAGCAACGCAAATCGAAACTGCTGCAATGCCCAAAAGCATGGAACTCTAATAACGACGGATCATTGAAAAGCTTAATTTTTGATTTGTGGCAGCAGTTGCTTTCAAAAACAAAACAGATAATACAGAGTATTACAAATTTCACATTGCCACCATTGCAAATATTCTGCTCAACGTGACGTCACACAAGGCACATGAAATGTCACTTGCAATGTAGGGGGTGTTACTATTGGAATCAAATTTGCATAATTTTCATTTCAAATATATTTTTGTGAAACAAATTTAGTATTTTATGTTAAATATGCAACTCATATGCAACGCGTGCTCAGATTGTTCTAAGGCATTTATAAAACACACTTGAGCACATAGTTGTCATAAATGCATAAATTGAATATTTATTAAATTGGTTAATATTCAGTTCCAGAACAACAAGGTTCGTCCGCCATTTCAACTATTTTGTTTATCCTGTTTTTTTCTTCTGTCAAATGTGACTGGAAGTGTGTAATCAGCTTTTCACTCAGGATGCTCAGTCAATTTATTCTGAGCTCATAGAGCGCGCTCTGATGGTGCTCTGAACGAAAAAAGAAACACCAATTCTGAGCTCTGATGTAACTGAGTTAAAAAAGAAACACGGACTTTTTGTATAACAGTTCAGGTTGCGCTCTGAATTAAAAAAGAAAAATGCCTAATGATGTCGATGTCGTTAGCGTATGCAAGTAGTTGCACAGAAAAATTGTGCCCTTGGTGTTGGCTTGCGAGTTTCGCACAATTTTCTTAAGAATTATGTTAAACAAGTCACATGACAGCGCGTTTGGCAGGGTGCGAAAACAAGACATGGCTCTGTATAGCTCGTCTTTATAAATGCTATCGTATGCGGCCTCAAAATCGGTAAACATGAACTCGAAATAGGTCATAGCATTTCAACCGGCAAATACTGATAAATATGTCAAATGCACAAAGTTGGCAAGGAATAAATTCAAAACCCGTCTTAAAAGTTAATTGCGCACACAAACAAAATGTGTGAAAACAAAGAAAATTCGGTGGTGGTCGAATTTATTTGCTTCACTTTTTTTAAAGCACGCCTAATATATCTGTTGTTTTATTTTCAACACTAGTGTATTTATGTCAAAGAAGTAGTGGCTCAAAGTAGATCGAAGCAGCGTAGCCGCTAAAACATTTCCTAGAAAGTCCGGAACAAAAAAGGTACCTTACTAACATAAAGGTAGGAAAACAGCAGCAAAAACAAACAAAACGACAGCACTGGCTTGAAGTCTATACCATGCACTACCAGTGCTGCCAGTTTAACTGTTTTCCAGTCAAATTCGACTGGATTTTTGCGGTTTTGACTGAAACAGAAAATCAAATCCAGCCAACTGTTTTTTTGACTGAACTTTTTCGCCTTTAAATAGCTGTATTCATTGTCGACTGTTTTTTTTACTGGTTTTTTTTCTATAATATTTGACTGTTTTCTTTAACTGGATTTGGAGAGGAAAAATCCAGTCAAACAATCGAATCGCTTCTAAATCTTACGAGGAATTATTTAAACTAAAAACTATTATATTCCAATTCATTAATTTTTATTAGTTTTTAAATCGCATGTACTTAAACGAACCTACCAACTTAAATTATTTTTTTACACACATTTTTTCAACGCAGAAGGCAGATGTCGTTTTCCATTGGGCAAAAAGAAACGTCCGGGAGAGTCCGGAATCGAAAAAATCACTTCTGAAACCGTTCCATTGGCACAAAAAATACTCTTCTGGTGATTCTAAGAAGAGAATCGCTTTTCGATTTTAATAATGTGGTTTTCCATTGGTTTCACTCGGGGATCCACTCATTCTGAAATCCAATGGAACAACAAAACTGCTTCTGAAACAATCCACAAAAGTACTGGTGAAATGCCAAAAAGTAATCTACGGCTGCTGTCAGCTGACTTGTATAAAATACATAAATTACACTTGTGTGAGTGCTTCTTGAGTGGATTCTGACTTCAAATCGAGAAGCGAAATTCTCTCCTCAGAATCACCAGAAGAGTATTTTTTGTGCCAATGGAACGGTTTCAGGGGTGATTTTTTCGATTCCGGACTATCCGGGACGCTTCTTTTTGCCCAATGGAAAACGACATAAATACCTAATCTTTCACTACCTCAAACCCCTCTCTTTTTAACGCGTTTTTTTTAACGTGATTTTGGGATTGTTTTTATACCCGTCTTTTTGTTCATTTGTAAACGCATTTTTGAACGCGTTTTTGGATATGTTTCTGGTTTTAGAAGTTTTTTTTGTACCCATTTTCGGACGAATATCTCAGTTAGCTCGATCGATTACCTTTTACTAGAGTCCTACGAAACACTCGTCCTGAAATAATATCACCGATATTGCCTGGGAAACACTTAACATATACCAGCCCTGTGGTTAAACTATACATGGCTGCCGCAATACACAAAATGGGTCACCTCACCGAATCCAATTGCAGGAAATTGCACTTCCATTTACTTAATATATACCTTAAATCATATATTCAACCCACGCCGTTTATAATCTATTGAATGACTTCCTTATTGGATTCCATTCAACGGCAAACGTAAGAGCCTTTCATTGCCCACGTGGCTACAAATTCCTTTATAATGTACAGAACGATGATTTGCCATAAACTATATAGGTAGGTCTGTGATGTATACGGATGTACGCAAAGCCAAGAGGACGATGAACGAAAATCAAAACAAACATAAACACAAAAAAAAAACATAGAGTACACCACAAAGCAACTTCCTCATTTGGGAAATAAAGGGAAATGTCAGAGCATCTCATTTCTCATCCCCTAGGCAAATTCTCATGAATAAGTCACATCCATATATACTCATCTCGTACTCGTAGTAGGTGTACCTAGGTATAGCTGACAAAAACCCGGAATCTCTGTACCAAATATATTAAAGAATGTCACTGCGCAGTAACACTGACCTATAGACACTCTGTGCCTCTGTGGAGCGAAATGCCAGGCCGAAGAGATGGGAATACAAGTGCCACAGCCGCTCCTGAAAACGGTGGGGTTGAAGCTTGAAGGTGATGGTGAAGGAGCACGACGCCATACACTCCGGTTACGTCGTACTCTGCTGCAAACGTGCTCCAGCTGATGTGAAGCCTTAAATGAATGGACCAGAGTACTGCCACCCTCCCGCCGCGCCGGAACAGCTGATATTGCCCTTTGCATCCTTAACCCTGTTCCTCATTCGTTTCTGCGCTTTCAGTATCTTCCTTTCGTTCGCACATGTACAGCGCGCAAACGGAAATATGTCGATGGGACTAGTGGCTGTGGCTGCCCTTTTCGCTCCCGCTTAAAAACTGCTCACAGGCTCGGCTACATAGGAAGGATATAATATTCTTCCAGAGAGAACAAAATAAAAAAAAGCTTATTTAATATCGATTCATCCTCCCAATGATTATCTTGGCATAATCAGTGTGTGTAGTGGATGTATTTATACCCTCCACGGATGTGGTTTGTGATCATTTTAGTCCTTATACGATAAAAAGCGACTCGTTTGGTGGCTATTAATATTTGTATCGGGACAAGTCAGATTTTTATAATCGGCTTGTGTTATGTTTATAACTTAATGTGACGTGAAGAAAACCACAAGGATATGGAGCACATCCAGGTGTAAAATTGGGAAGCATAATTATTTTGTGATAAGAAATCATGCAGCACACAATGACCACTCAGGAATTAACGCAGCTCGAGAAATCGGTAAGACCGAGTACCTATATATTTGTTAAAAAAATTCACAGATTAAGAAACAATTGTAAATAAAAAGGTTGCAAACGCTGGCACCCAACTCTACACAGTAGCATCGAAGCTAAGCGAAGTCGAAAGAAGTCTGGATAACACTAGTGCCGAAGACATAGACGATGTGTGTGTAATGGAACTCCTTGAATCGATGACCGAGGTGAAGAACGAATATCAGAATCTACGCAAAGACATTCAGGAAGTGCAGCAATTGCAGAAGGATGTAACAACGTCCATTCGCTTCCAAATGCGCACCATGCACCAAACGTTTAAAATGCTCAAGAAACGCATCGAGTTGCGGGCCTCGCAGAACTGAAAGAACACCAGGACACTTTTTCAAAAATTTCATTTCTGGTTGTGGTTTTCTTTGTAGATATTATATCAGTGATTATAGTTTTTTTTTTTTTTTTCTTTAATTCAAAAGTCGCCGCGAGGGCTGTGCGTATGAATAATAAAAAACTTCTGTCGGATATAAACGTTAAGTGCCAACAAGGAATAACGAAAGACATCGAGCTAAGGACCGAATAATTCGCGGAAACGTATGCACACATATATAGGAAGCAGGAATAATGTTTCTGTTCGTGTTGTATATATCTAAATAAGGCGATTCCGATTCCGACATGGTTGTTTAATTATTCTATGCGAGTTTAATGTTCAGGCAAGACCCTTAAAATATCATCTTGTGAATATTTACACAGTGTTTAATTGATGAATTGACAAATTAAATTATGGTGGAGGATAGACATTTACATTTATTATTTAAAAACGTGAAGTAAAACATAAACTCTCTTCGAGTTAAGTCAGCACTTAAAAATTAAGAACACTTTCAAAAAACTCGTCTTTCAAAATTTGTTTTAAGTTACTGTATTAACTCGTTCATAAATCGGCTAAATTTTGTCTTTTTTCTGAATTTTACAAATTTACAACTTTTCAACATCCATTTTGTTGGTGTAAAGGAGAAATAGAATCCTTGACTCATATTAACATATATTAACATTCACAAAAGGAACATTATACTTCAACGTTTTAAACAGGTAAAAAAAACGAGTGCGCCATCTTTAATGGCCGTATGTGAATCTCGGCTAGCTACTTTCAAAAGAAAGCAACCGATGTACATATATGAGTTATTTTTATTTAATTTGGTCCTTTACTATTAATTTGGAATAGTTTTTTAATACAACATCAACCAAAATGTGCCCTTTTGATGCATTTTACATCACATGAATGTTTGCCTTGAGTTCGTCAATAGTTGCTGGCGTACACTTTGTTTTTCAAAAAATCTATTAAAAGAAGTCCGGAGGGGTATAATCCGGAATTCTGGGTGGCTAGTCAATGTCGCTATTTTTTAACAGCACACGCTCAGTGAATTTTCGTTGAGGAAGCTCCATTGTTTGATTTGCAGAGTCGCATGGCGCACCGTCTTGTGGAAACCAGTAACCATTCAGACCTTTTCACACATTTGTGGGCAGATATAATGAGCCAACATCCACTGATATTGATGACAAATAATGTTGTCAGCCGGTGCTTGTTGGCCACGATATTTGCGACAATATTCACGTTGAGTTAGCACCACTGAGCGACTATTTTCAATAAACAGCGTCACTATATTTCGATGTGAAGCGATTCATGGGTAAAATTGTGCTGAATTGACGTTTCAAAAACATATCTACTCAAGTCAATCGGTTGATAAACGCCAAAGTTATTCAATGTTTATATACCGACATAAGATATGGTGGCATTTGTTAACCAAAACGACAACGACATTAATATAAATAATTCACTAATGTGGTATTCGATTGGGCTTCTTTAGATCCGCTCTCCAATTTCAGATTTCATGTGTTCAATCTAACTTTTTCTCTGATTGAAACGTCACTCGCTTCTTGCTGTTTTCTTTGTTGGTTTCGTGCGATTGGAGTATGTGGATTGTGTAGCCTTCGAAACTTTTTTAAGCGTTTTTCATTCACTGGTTAAATTTTATTTTAAAACTGTCGAAGTGTGCGCCCATTGTTTTCTGAAAATTTATATAGGATGGAGTTGAAAAATTTCACGAAAGCGTAAACAAACTCCACTAGTTGTCAAACACAAACGCAAGGTAAATCTGAAGCAAATCTGAGAAAAAATCCAGATTCGGAAAAGTGTTCTGAAATCGGAAAAAGATTGTTTTTTTTTTATACCAAACGAACATAAAAAGTGCTCTGGAGGGCCCAATCGAATACGAATACCACATAACTTTGCCGGAGTATATCTCGCTTGTACCGGAAACCATAGACAAACCATACTGAGACCCCCAACTCACAATCCTCTTGCCGCTGGCCCCTTCAGTTTTTTTTTCAAATTCGCCATTTTGTTTTTCAATCGGTGCTATGTCAAAAAGAATCCGTGTGACATGCAAAAAAATGCAAAAATAAATGCTGCCAACCTCGGCAACCGTGGGGAAATGTGAAAGAGTTCAGGAATTCCACATTTTTATATTACTGAATGCCATTGGTTAGTTATTATAAATTGTTAAAAGGCGAATAATTTGACTTGGTTGGTTAGTAAAATTATCTAAAATATATGTTTTATATACTAGAAGATATTTGGACAAACATAGTTGTGTATTTACCTCTTTTCGATATCATTAAGATCGATTTATTGTGTGAATTTTTCTTTAATAACTGAAGAAAACTTGCTCAAAATGTTTTTATTTTCATGCAACCATTCTGCATTGACAATTTTTCATAAATATTTTAAGCAAATGTACACTTATTCCTAAAAAAAGTACTATCCACACGTATATAAATAATTTCAAATGTAACGGACAAAATTTTATGAACGCTGGCAGCAGCTTTGTCCACAGCGGAAGTGGCATATGCAAGGTGCGAGCGTGTTGGTGAGTAGGATTTTTTGAAGTTACGTGACATTTGTCAATACGAAATTCTATGTAACAATACTAACGCACTTAGCGTTTGCCACCCCATGAAAATATAGCTTGTAGGCAAGTAACGGGAAATCGGCCGAAGTTGGTGATCTCAGTATTGTCGCTGGTCTATGGTGCACATGCACACCTTAGAGCAGCCAATTCACAGTACACGGGCGTCCTAATTTGTTTTCGATCTCGGAGTTGGGTACCTATTGGAAATGTAATTATGTTGAAGCATGTATATAATTTAATTCCCATTTCGTATAAAAAATCACTTTAACACTTAAGAACGGCACAATTCCTTAAAAAGATGAACTTTAATTTATTTTCTCCGTAAAACAAAAACCGAGCCTACATTTCTTATTTAAAAAAAAATAACTTACCGCATATAGTTTTATTTGTACACCATAAAAAGGAATCAAATAATATTAAGATAATATTTAAGCAATTTTACTTCTGGGAATCTATAAATAATTTATACTTACAACAATAACTACATATACTACAAAAAATACGGCCTAGATGTATACACAATTTTAAAAGTCAATACACAACAATGTCTGATACCATGTATGCACTTTCCAATTGCCTTACAACACATAAAATATAATATATATATACTCACTCTTAGAATAATATACACACATATAGATAATAATATTGTTATCGTTAAAGGGAAATTAAAAATCTATAAAGTGGAACAAAATTATGTAAACTAGAGTTATAATCAAAAAAAAAATTGATCACAATTGTATATACGAAAGTTATATACACTCACCCAAGCAAAAAAGAAAAAAAAAAACACTATTGACAAATAATTATAAATAATTTGGATTTATCAATTACGCACTAAGTGCATTGATGTTTACATGGATATTGAAATACTTTTGATATACACGTTTTGAAAATTGTTTTTAACTCCATTGTGTACAACTTTGTTACTTATTTATACACAAAATGTTTTGAGTATTTTTAAGAATCTTTTGACAACATGTAAAAGTTGGAATTTGTACTCGCATTATTTGTTAGTAAGAGGTGAACATTAATTTCTCAAAACAGTCAAATGTTGCACTAAATTATATGATCTCCTTTGTACTAATTAAATTTACATTGTGCAAGTTTTTTTGTTTATCCAAAACACATAATAAAATGCATTTAAAAGGAAAAACAGTTTTGAATCGACTTTATTATAATTTGTTTATACAGATTTGACGATGATAGCCAGCTGAGGACTAAGAGCTGGTTTTCTTTTAAAGCACAAATAACGTCGGATCAGAATTGAGCTTTTAGATCAGCTGCTTTTACCGTGAACCCCAACAATGAATAAGTAAACTGATTCTGGCGACAAATGTGAAGCTGTGCCTGCATCCTTCACTCGATGCAGCGCAAGTCTAGCTAGGTGAATTGGTACAGAAAAATAACTTTTTTCAGAGTCAGAGATAAACATAATATGACATTTGTCAAATTTGAAGTGTGTTATTATTTACGTTGTTAAACAAGTATGTGAAAAATAGAGAACTATTTACATTTGGTCGCTGCAGCTGCAATGGATATCTATTAGATTTATTCCTTACGACGACTTGAATTAAAAAGATTGCTACAAGGACCATATTTCGTCAAGTCTGATTAAAATGGTGACCATATTTGGATTGTAGATCATCTGATATATTATAATTGATTATTGCCATTCGAGATTCCCCACAAAGATAACATCTGTCTTTTTTTGGTTTACGAAGTTTTAAATTAAATTCGATGTTGTAGATATTGCGATAAGTATGGTACTTCACAAAGCTTTCATTTTCGAGGATTTTTTATTCCTTCTACAGCCTGTACATTTCTGCGATTGTTAGTTTTTTTCTTCTTTCAAGTATTGCTTTTGAGTTATTTTCCTGCAATAGTGGGACTCAACTTTCGGACTTTGACCTTTTCAATGTTATCCTTTGAAGTTGCATATTTTGTATGCCATCCCTGCAAGCTCTTTGATGGAGTGCCTGTTATACGTACCATTCTTGTTTGGCTTGTATCGACAATAGCCAGGCAAACAAAACTTTACATAGGTACATGAATCCTGCAAACCCAACAATCAAAATTATATTTAAAAGTTTTTTTGTTTTATAAAATTATGTTCTTTTGAGATCCCTTCGCCTTTTATGCCTAGTATGCTGTTCCAGGAAAGCTAAAATTAAGCGCCTCTCCAATGTTTCTCTCCGCCACTTCGCTTAATGTGCGCTTAATTTTGACAATGTAGGTTCCGTCAAAAAAAAAAACTGTGTTGGTAGAGCAGATTGACTTCCAAGTACTTCCTTTAGTCACTTGGTACATGTTTTCACTTAAAATATAAAAAAAAAAAACAACCATGAATAAAAGACGGCTAGTAGATAAGTGCAGCTGTGCAAGTCATAGCAATAGCAACAAACAGAAGAAAGAAAATGCCTTCTGGACGTGTGAATCCAAATTCCATTTCTAAAAGAAATTAAATTACCAACAACGAATTTTTTTGTTTTGAACTTACTGTTAACCATACTGTTAATTAGCTTTCGTTTGAAGTACCGATTTTTTCTGTCAAAATTTAGCTGTGGAAAAATGTATTTCGCATTAATACGCCTACTTAAATTTTGTAGAGATTTTTCGTACAGTGGCTAACAAATTTAGCTTGAACTGCGTAACTGCTTTGCTTAGTTTTATATTTGAAGACATTTTTGTATGGGGGCTTAATTTAAGCGCGAGCAGAATACTAGGCCTTAGGAACTAATTTGTCTGTTGTTTATGTTGCATTTACACCATCACGCACGCTCATTTTTGCACGAGACGGGACAGAGAGATCCGTTTGTCCGCAGTCAATTGCTCACTTTTCCGCAACACCAAAACACAAGAGAACTACAAAACACAACAATCTCATGTTGAGAAAATGAGCAAATTCAAACATCTAGTTATCGTAAGTCGACTAGATTGGTCTGAACTAAATATAACCTGAACGCAAAAACTATATTGGTCGGCCACTTTTCCTACGTCAGCCACATATGCGAACTGTCAACCTAGTACTCAGTCACGAATTTCTTGACTAGATTCGTCGGGTTCCCTTTCAAAAACGTCAACTGAAAATCAATACCGAGACACACCATGGTCAGACAGCTGTCAGAAATAGAAAACTATATATTTGAACGTCCCCAATGTGCCGAATAATAAAATGGGCGCGACACATTTTGACAGATACAAGATCTGTAGGCACTTCGAAACAAAAAAATTATTATTTATCTAGAGCTGCATACCGTTTGGCTATTCGCTTAAATTTAGCTAAAAATTTGGAGAGAATTTTGCATGGGAGCTAAAATTTATCTCGACTACCATATTAAGCTCTGACAAATAGACACATTTAACTAGAATTAAACTAAATTTCTGTTCTGTGATGTTTTGTTTTATTGTATTTTGCATCTTTAAACAAAAATTTTAAGGAAAACTATATATAAAATCTGCTTTCGTTTTTTAACTATGTACTTTATAGAGAAACCAAATGACAAGAAAACACTTGTTTTGTCATTTGAAATGGCCAGAGAAAAGTTTATAATAAAGTGCGAAACACAGGAATTTATCAAAAATGATTAAAAGAAAATCTGGAAGGTAAGGCTAGTCTAACAAATTATTACCTCGACTATTTCAAATCTACTATTGCCTTCCAACAATTTTTTTAATGTTAAAACTAAAAATAAATGATTCGAAAAAACTCTATTTTACTAGAAATTTTTTTCTTGCAACCCTCGACATGTGAACAGCATATAAATCAAATGCAGGCGTACTGTAAGAGTACTTAACTTCATAGCGATACCAGCGCCAACAAATTCTCTCTGCAAGACAGCTGTGGAAAAAACCGGCGACTACGGCAACTTTTGTCACGACTGCAGCGGTTCATTTTCATAGTTTTACGTTGCGTTTGGAGTTTGTTGCAAGTTGATTGAACCGCGGCAGGATCTTTTCGCAAATTTTTTCATCTCCACCTAATACAAAAAAAAGAAGAAGCAGAAAACGAAGAAAAAAGCGGAGCACCGACATAAGAAACTCAATAAAAGACTTTGTTGGTTTTTTCTGTGAACCTTTTTATAACTAACTGCGTAAAATTCGCATCCCAAATGCTCAACATGGAAAACGCAGAGGAAGTGATGCAAATCCTCGAAAGATTTACACGGCTTAAGCAAAAGGAAATCCCGAAAGAGTTGGACGACTATATGAACTACGTTGCAAAAACCGGTGATACGGTATTCAAGTGGTCCAGCCTAAAGTACTTGTTCCGCGAGAAGCTATTGAATGTGATCAAGAATTTCCACGACACATCACCACGGGTCGACGGTAAGTTTCCCCCATCCCATTCCCAGAGTCGCCGCAGACATGTTCGTTAAAAATTAGCAACAGCAGCCGGCCGGCTATTGTTGGCGGAGACGGGTGGGTACACAGAACTTGTTTCATCATGAAATAACGACGAGTGCGTGATACACAGCGAAAGAAAAGGGGTTGTGAAGAAGACAAAAAAAAAAAAAAGGAATGTTGAAGAAGAGAAAACCAGGAGAAGAAAAACGTTCCAAAATTCGCATTGCAAAAAAGTTTGCGCGTGTTGGTTGTGTTAATTTTTTTTTTTTGTTTCAGATTTGCCCCAGTATCCCAATGTGGACCCGTTCAATTACGAGAGTATGAAGTCGTCGCTTCTGGAGCGTTTGGAGCTATTCAATGCAGCTCCATTTACCATTCAGCGGTTGTGTGAGCTTTTGACTGAACCTCGCAAACAGTACAGTCGCATCGATAAATTCATGCGGGCGTTAGAGAAGAACATTTTGGGTAAGTACACTTTCCGTGTCTCTAGTATCCTACATTTTTGCTACACAATTGTAAAAAAAAAAAAAAACTAAAATGGAGGGAAGAAGAGTAAAGGTGGTTGGTATCTATTTGCTACCAGCTCAAAGGAAAAAGAGGACAAAGAGTGTCTTCGCGCTCGTGACAAACAGCTGAAACGAAAATTTCTTCCAAATTCAGATGCACACTGTTTTTTTTTTTTTTTTCAATTTCGTTTTCTTTTCCTTTATCACCTAATTTTCCTTTTTGATGGGTTTTTGCACACCCATTGGGTTTGGGTTGGTAACTCAACAACACACGTTTGCGATTCTTAAATTTTGCACGAATACCTACCTACAATCGGAAACTGGGAGAGATCTTTCCAGTTCTTTGACCTAAATAGGTTGAAAAGGTTTAATCCAAATCCATGCACCAATCCACATGTTTCTTTTGTAATCTCAACACAGGGGTGACTTTTATTGTTTTGTCTTTGAAGTGAGGACAGATAATGCCAAATGAACCGCCAAATATTTATTAAAAGTTTTCGGTAGAAATTGACAATTTTCTGGATTCGCAATGAAGTAAGACGAGCACACCACCTGATAATGCTATCAGTGGCAATTTTCTGTGATTAAGATGTGTTTGGTTTTTGACAGCAAGGTTTAGATAATAGTGAACGGTATAGAGAAGCTTACTCACCTTTTCTTGCAAACTTCTTGAAAAATGTATCCAGTTTCCACTCGCCAATTTGTTGCAAAACAATCGATGCCTTTTCTATGCACTTGCGCTTGACCGTGATGCTTTTATCATGAAATAAATAAGGTCACTTGCAACGTATTGCACATTAATATCAATAATCGAATTAAATTCATTCGTGTCTGATTAATACATTGAAAGGAGCAGTCATTCCGCGAGCTAATAGCACAGTCTTGACTCTTAACGGGGACTTAAACTATTTCCTCAACGTGGAGGATGAAACACCGTTTGGCACAATTTGTTGTCAAGCTGATATCGAACCCAACAGCCCTTTTAAACTTCTCTGATTTCGATTGACCCATAGTTTATGCAATGTTCTGGTGTCCGTCAATATAAGCTATCAATGCGTTGCAGCACGATTGCGGGCTTTGTAGACATATTCCCCGTTTATGAGGAAGGGTCGGTTGCTTAGTACATCGTATATCCTTTTTTTTTTATTCCTTCTCAAATAATATTTGTTATATGTATATATTTTTGTCGACTTTATTTCCACGGCTAGTCAGGGGTCGAGTGGCGTCGTCCGTGAACGAGCATAACGTGACGGATGCTCACATGCAAAATCAACTTAATTCCATGAACGTATACAGCTCGTTAACAGATTAAAAATGTCGCTTTAAATTCAAATAAATATTTGGCTTATTCGTCGCTGGCTTTATAAACATTCTTTTCAGTTTGTGTCAGCAGAACCCTGATTAGATGAGCTTTTTCCCTGTGTCCAAGAATCCAAAAGAGTGCCATATTATGCTGCGAGGCAATAACCTTAAGCTCTCCGCACCAGCTGCGAACTAGAAGGGATTTAATTTCGTTGGAACACAGAAAAACTCCCTGGTAGATCTTATAGTTGCATGATATTGCCATCATTAATACCGGGATTGAGCAGCGTGTGTTTATTGTTTAATCCTTTTTGTGGATTCGGTCCGGTCTCCCAGTCGTATATATCGATTTTTCCTTCGTCGTTTCATTCTAAGTATCTATAAAGATACATTCAATGTCCAATGCGCAAGTCCAAAAAGAACTGTATTTTTTCGTGTAATCCTTAGGGCTCTTTCAGCATCCGATTTATGCTTTTCAACTGTGCAGGTGCACGGGTAGCAAATTAAGAATCGTCCCCAGTTCAGCGCATGGCTGGTGGTTGTTCTTTTCCCATACACACTTTCTATTTTTTTTAATTGACTTGAACCTTGTGTGTTGCTTGCCTCCACACTATGCCGCCATGTGTGTGTGTATTGGGCGGCCTATTGTCATATGCATTTTCAAAACTGTTTTGTTGTTTGTTCCCCACCTTGTGCCGAAGACTCGGTTGCATGAACAGAATGCATTTGCTGCTTTATTTGCTCGTTGATTGACATTCATTTTCCAGTTAAGTTTCCTATCGAGATTAATTCTCAGGTACTTATTTCGCACCACATTCAGACCAATTCTGTCTAAAGAGTGTGATCGCATTGCTTTGTGCTTAAAACACGTCTCTTCAGGGAGCATAATTTGCTTCACACTCCTTCGATAGAAACTGTTCTGAAAACGCGTCTTTAACAGAAAGACTCGCACATCAGCAGATCTAATGAACTCTGCTACTAAGGACTCAATAGCCCGCATTAGGGAGGTCACGAGTCTCTTAGATGAACCTCTTCCCATTGATCCAATAGATCTTTTAGGTCGCAGTGTCAGCCAACAACGCTACATCACTAAACTATTAAAGATCAAACGGAGAGGGAGTTGTTCTTGGCAGGATGCTGTTTTGTTAGCGGGGCCTCCTACATTAGTTGCTCTAAGTAAAAATAGCGATCGGAAAAAGTAATTCTTTGCTTGATTTCCTCGCTGATGTGGATGGAAGTTTACTTCAGTCCTTTACTTACCTCAAAATTTGGTAAATGCTTTGCTTTTGTTAATTAAACAAACCATATTTGTGGCTTGTGTCTCAATATCCAACTGAAAGTTTGTCAAATTCTTCCGGTTATGTCAATGTTTATGGCGTATGCGAGTAATTGTATGGACTTTTAAAGATAGTGCCTCTAATGAGAGTTAAAGATCACCCGATAGCGCTTGACACTGTCTCAGACTTCTTCTATCCTGAAGTGTGTACTTACTGAAATTTCTAAAGCAGCAGGCGTTGTTTAACCCCACCATAGCCATACCTTCGTACAGCTCTTTATATTTGCTTTAAGAGGCGATCTATAAATCGACAACCCAGTGGCGTGTGTCGGATTTTCTCCGCAGTGTATTACAGGCAGAAGTAAGGTTCACAGAAACACTAGGGCCAATATCGAATATTTAATTAATATGCAATAAAATTAACAAAATTGCACTTTTTCCTTTGGCTTTATTAGTAAGAGCAAACATTTCCATTATGGAAATTATGGAAACCAAGGTCGTTCCAGTGGCTGCCTCGGCTGGATTCGCAGTAGCGCATTCTGTCACTCCAATTTTTTTTCACAGATTTCTTGGATGATATGGGCCATAAGTGCTTGAATTGTTTCCGGATTGATGGCATAAGATCGGTTCTTCACGGTTCCCCACAAAAAAAAAGTCCAAAGGGTTCAAATCGCAGCTCCGAGGCGGTTAATTGACATCGCCAAGACGGCTGATACCACGATTTGGGAATTTGGTGCGCAAAAGATCGATTGTGGCATAGGCTGTGTGGCATGCCGAACCATCCTGCATGAGCCAGAGGTCGTCCAAATCTTTGTCTTCAATTTCAGTAAAAAAAAAAAGTCGGTTAACATGGCTCTGTAACGCCCACCCACCGTTGACCGAAACGTTGTTTCCAGCCTCATTTACGAAGAAAAATGGTCCAATGATGCCACCACTCCACAATCCGCACCAAACTGTTACCCTCTGTGGATGCATTCGCTTCTCGAAAATAACATGCACGGTGGGTGCTTCATTTCGGCCAACTTCTTCTTTCATAAAACGCACTGTTTGGGCTACACAGCTCTCGCTTTGGAAATAAGTTTTCAGTATTTCCCAACGTTATTCAAGCGTAAAGCGACTAATTTCGTTCAGCGGACGTATGATACTGACTTTCTGTCAAGATTTCGAGCGGGAAACAGCTGTCAGCGTCAAAATAAACTGTGATTTAAAAAGAAATCACTAGATGGCCCACCCTTTATACACATTTGGTAAGAGGATCTTAACATCCAACAGCTTTTTGCAATTTTAACTGCGGCTATAAAATGTGGGACGTCACATGGAAGTTGTGTACCTACCTAAGTATATTCGTAGCATTGAAAAGTAATACTTATTTTTCTTGAAATAGAAAGCCACATCGGTGTAAGCAACAAATGTCGCTATGATCTGTAAGTTTATTTGTATTTAGGTGTAGTGATTTCTCATGCTTGCTGGGGGTTGTGGCGTGTTTTCGTCTTTTGGGAGCGCACGCGGCTTGAAAATTATGTCTTCTAACTTTTGATACAATAAAGGGACAAAGAACTGTCTACCTCAATTCGCTGTTGATTGGAACTTTGGCCTACTATCCTGTTTTAAAACTTTCTTCGCATAGGATGCGCATAGAGAAGAGCTATGTCTGCCAAATTCATCGGCTTTCTCAGTCCCATGGCCGGGAGCACAGACGAGCGTGATTTCAAATCGATAACACGCCCTGGACAGTGTCTCTCTGCAGTCCACAACATGCTTTCGACTTAGACTTGGTTGAATCGATAGCCTTAATTGCGGGCCACCTTTTTTTTCCTGTGTGTCGCTAGTTTCATGAGCAATTCTCACGCCTTTCCCAGTACTTCTGCCTGAAAAATGTTGACTGCGTTGGAAGGTTGAAAAGATTTGGATTCTGGTGAGAATTCCACTCCACAGTTCATTTTAGAGCCACCTGTGCAGATGAGTGCGTCGAATTCGTTTGAGAGCGCACCCTTCTCCCATTCTGATATTAAGGGAATCTTTCAGAGAAGTTTTTGTGGAAGCTGAGTTTGGGACATGCTCTCTCTCTCTCTCTTTCTCTACCAAGCCGTATCCAGCGGCGCTACAAAGTTGGGCGTGTATATTATCAAACCCAGTAGCCTTTATATTTGGCTATCCGTCTAATTAATAGTTTGCTCTTTCTAAAAGCAGACTATTTGACTTCGTCCCTGTTATAGAGTGTGTAGAATCTGTTTTTCCATATTCACAACAATACTCAACTGTGTTTAACTTCACAACCAGGCAGCGGTAATTGAATGCCCAGAGTACATCGAGTTGGAAGAAAGTGTTTTAGGTGTTTCTTGGCTACTTAAAAAAAATTAATGTTGGTCTTAATACACTTTTCAATGTTTAAATTGCTTCAGATCTCAATGGCACATACTTCAAGCTTGACCGCTTTGGGAACTCATGCCCAATGGTACCGTTTGGTGTTCAGCTACACAAATTAAGGACAGATACAGAAAAACGTGATTAACTCTGTAGTTCTGTAAAATATAAATAACGAAGCCGTTTTTTTTCTCTCCGTCCAGTGACCACTTATTTTCTTGCTCTCCCACTGAACTCTTTTTTTTTATACGTACCTATCTTTCTGCTCGATAAAATACGTCGGCCGCTACAACTTAAAACAAAAATATATGAACAGAGCTGACATTATCAGAAAAAACTACTCTAGACCAGCGTTGCCACTTCAATAAAAGAGGAGCGCAGTAGATCATTAAAAAAAATGCAGTAGATTCAATCTTTCCGCAGTAGATTTTTAGTTAAACAAAAAAAAAAACAACGATCAATAGCTTAAACCTTCATCACTTTAATGTTTTTTTATACAATAAGTTCACAATAAGTTTGTGTCCAGCTGTTTAAGAGAATGTTTATCAAACAAAAAAAGTGCAGTAGATTGGATTTAGTGGCAGTAGATTTATTTTTTGCAAAAAGCAAAAACTGCTATTGAAGGAAAGTGGCATCGCTGTTCTAGACAAGTTTTTTTTGTGTTGGTCGCCAGACGGCAATTTTGGGTCGTTAAAATAAAACTGTTGCTGAATACAGTCGCAAATGTATATAGTTTGTCACTTTGCGGCTTTTCACATACTAACGCTCCTGCGATTTTAAACTGAGTGCGAACAACAGACCAGCGACATTATTTAGTGGCGTTAAGCAGAGCATGGCTCCTTGCACAGTACACGGCTACAGAGTTTTGCCCTTTTTGCAGCCGTCGAATGTCACTACAAATTGCGGCGACCGTTTACTCAGTGGTGTATGTGAGGACTAAAAATGTACGCTTTCTCATTAGATGGTTTTAAATCGTCGATCAGAAAAATAATGTACGACCGAAATGGCCGACACTATACAGTTTATGCAGGGTTTTTGTCCCCTCCCAAGTTCAGTTTGTGGTTGAGTGTATGCTGTTAGCACTCCTGGCTGCTCACCTTCCGTCCATTATGTGCCCCGATACTCCATCGAAAGGCTGGGCTTAAGCTGACGGTCATCTGGCATTCGAGACTCGCATCTTTCTTTCATGTGATGTCAAAATTTCCTGAAATCACAAAGCTTTTCAAGTTTTTCTCCTCTAAACCGCGCCGTATTTTGGTATTAGATTGCAGTAGAGACCCCTCGTGCAGGATGTGTTTCATGTGTCATCAGTTGCTGCAACACTTGTGACTATCTGGCAGTGTTTTCACTGTTCTTTTGCCCTATATTTTGTTGTGCTGCTAGACTCATGGTATAGTGCGTTTCAAATCACTAATTGCTTTTTCCGAGCACGTTTTCTTTTCACTTGCGAGTATCTTCAAGGAATTGAGAGAGGTAGGGTGCGAACTTTTAGACACAATCGGGCATGTGTCCACCACTTGTGCTTGGACGAACATCAGTCTTTTTGTAAAAATTGCTAGCATTGCCCACAACAAAATGTAAGCCCCTTGTATAGGTGCACAAGTCACCATGTAGGAAGGATTTTCGAATTTTATTAAATGCATTTTCATTTCGCAATTTTCCATACATAAAAAACTAAACCCATGTTCCACTTGCTTTCTATTTTCCCGTTTAGTAGTCAGTACCATTGAACCGGGACGTAAACGCACTGAAAGCGAAAATGGTGACTCCCTCGACTCGGTGGTGAACGGTGACGCCTCGCTGGATGTCAATGTCGACATTGACATGGAGAACGAGCCCATATTTATCGCGGAGCCTCCAAATGCAACATCATCCACTAATCCGTCGTCACAAACTTCTTCCAATCTAATTCACAAGGCCGACGATGACATTCTGCCAAATCCTAAAAAGCCGAAGCTTGACCTTGATGAGACCGCCGACGCTGAGACTGAGGCAGCTACGAAAAGCATCACCAGCATTAAAACAGATACAGCAGAGGCTTCAGTTGAAAAGGCTGGCCTTGACGAATCGGCCAACATCACCGATAAGAAGAAAAAAGAGGAGCGAGTCGCTGAAGAAAACACAGTATCCGAAGAGAAACCTACCGCTCTCAATGCCACCGCTACTGCCGAAGTAGCCGTTGTGGTCGACGTCAAGAAAGACGTTAAAGACTCTGAATGCGAGAAAATGGAAGAGGATTCTCCCGCTGCTGCTCCCACAACTCAAAACAATAATGTCGATGGTAAAAAAGAAGAAGCCGAGAGCAAAGCCGAAGAAAAAGTGGAGCCCATTATCACACCGAAACCCGCTGAAGCGGTTGTAGTGGACAAGGTATCACCACCGGCTTCTACGCCTGAAGTTGTTGCTGCGGTTGAAGCCATTAAAGCTGCCGAGAATTCAGAGAAGATTGATGACGCCCCAGAGGGAAATAAAAAAGACTGCGCTGAAAAAGTTGTCGAAGAGCAAGAACCAGCAAAAGATATTGAAGTTGGAAAGGCAATCAAAGAAAATGACGACGACAAGGAGAACCACAACGGTGGCATTAAGGAAAATAAAGAAAAGACTGAATCAACCATAATTACCAACAATTCCGAAAAGATTGAGAACACAAAACCCGGCGCTGCACCAGAAGAGACCGTTGCAGCGAACAAGGAAGAGAAGTCAGAAGAAACTGTGAAGGAGAAAGTTGAAGAAGTTGTAGTTACCTCGGTCGCAGTCGTGGTCGAGGACTCCAAGAAAGAGGTGGCCGAAACCTCAAAAATTGGAGTTATTCCTAGCGTAATGCCGGCAGAGCCATCGAAACCCGACGGGGCGAAACCGGCGGATGAAGCTGCAACTGCCGCTGAAGCTGTATCAGTTCCAGCTGAAGAAATTAAAGAGACAAATACTAGCAACACTGCAGAGCCTGTAGCAAAAGTCGTCGCAGCCGAACCGACCCCATCAGCAACTGAATCTCTTCAAAAAGAATCTCCCGAAACTCCAGCCGAAATCAAACCATCGGAGCAGAAAGAGAATGAGGCCGAAAAGGCCAAAGAAATTCCAGTAGCAACAGCAGCACCACCAACAGAAAGCAAAGATGACGCTGTTCCCGTTCCTGTTGTCGTAGCTGCCGAACCAGTGGCCACCGCCGACCAACCTATGGAAGAAAATCCGGAAACATTTGCCGAGCCTGTGGTGCCTACCATCGTTGTCGAAGCCGCAGCCAACGTAGATGAGATCGAAATGGCAACAGACGTAATTGAGCCAGCCAAAGACGAACCAGCTGGCATGGAGGTTGACGACACAAGTCAGGAAGCAATGGACCAATAAGCTTCGCACGTATTGTTTCCCTAGGCGATCGACATCAATTAAAAACCGGTCACCGGTCGGGGCTATCATTTTCCACTTTTTATTTTAAAAACATTCGCTTCGGTATGCCCCACGACTTTACTGGTTTTCATTCGGATGGTCGGGTGGTAATTCTTACACACATATTTATATCGTATTAACTTATATTCGAAACATTAAACGACATACATATATAAAAATATTCTAGTATTAATCAGTAGTGTAGTTTTTTTTATGATTTTGATTTTTTACAATAATTGGAAAAATGTTATCTGTTTCACAACTAGTTTTTTTTCCCGTTTTCGACATTACAACAATATCTGTGAATTTTCGTACACTTACAAACAACAAATTAAATTAAATAAACATACATGTAATTGTAAAACTTATTGGAAAGTTGTTTTGTGTTTATTTTATTTGCTGCAGCGATTTAGAGCGCCTTTTGTCGCAAAACAAGGTGGCAGCTGACAGTATTTGAAGTCTTTCTATTATCACCCCGTGATCAACTGCGACCCTATACCTATAGGGTAGTTCGCGACAACGTCAGTGTCAAATAAGAAGAAGAAAAAACAAGTGACAGAAAACTTGACGGAAAACAAAACTGATTTATATGGCTGTAGCATAATTAAGTTAAAAAATTACTAAAAAGTTATAAAACAAGAAAAAAACATAATTGGAAAATGATGTTTATCAAACGCATTTGGTAACAGCTGGGAAGTTGATGTAATGGGAATTGAGCCATATTTAAGCAAAAACCTCCCGGGCCATTAGAAACCAGCTTTGTTGTCGTACAAGTTTCTTTGACGTTTAAACCAAAAAGATAGCCCTATATCTATTGAAAGGAGAATACAACAAAATTAGTGAGCGGTGAAAAAATCGTGACCATTTTTTTTGAACGGATACTTTCCATCTGATGCAATTTCATTCAACATTTGAGGCTGCTTCTTTAAAAATTCGAAAATTTAACAGAAAAATTTCTCTTAATTTATCAAAAAAGAATGCAATACGAACGAACACAATAAAAGCACTCCACAAAAATGTCTATCGAGTGCAGTGATGGGGCAACTATCTATTTCTAGTGATGGGAACTATAAACTAAAAACAATCGAAGTATCGTTGTGCTTCGAAAAGCAAACAGAACTTTGCCTTGGTCTTTTCCTGTCGTTGGTGTACATTTTACGTACAACAACAATTTGTCGCTTCAATTTACGTACATTTCGTGATTTTGAGTTATCACTTCGGTGCACGGTACATGACTCCAAATTTACGTACTGTACGTGTCATTACGTACAGGTGGTCACACTACGCATACCCCTATTTGCCGCGATTTAACTTTGACATTTAGTTACGTACCCGTGTCCCGAATGACCTGCGAATAGCAACAGCCTAGATGCAAATGAAGTACTTTTGGCGATTTGTAGTCTTCAGTTGCCGCGGAAGACGAAGGAGATAATAATGCCTCCAAATTTATATGCAAATACAAATGCGCAGTTTCAAACAAACTTCTTAAAATGACGTAAAACAGCTGTGCAGGGTATATTGGTATTAGTGGCATGTGTAAATCTGAAAAAATATCGAGATCTGCAAAAAGTAATACGAATCAAAAAAAAGATTGATTTTTTTTGCCCAATGGAACACGAAAATGAAGATAAAAAAGGGCTGGTGCTATTCGCACATCGTTAGGGTTACGGCTACGTGACGAAATGTTAAAGTTAAATCGCGGCAAATAGGAGTAATCTAAAATCCAGTATTTCACTTTCGGGCACGATCCTGTTCGTTTTAAAGTCCAACTTATTTCTTAAAACGCTGTTTTTCATGAAAATACCATTACGTTACGTCCATTACGTAGCCGTGGCCCTAAGCCCGACAAACGTCAGTCGGTACAAAAATAACGTGCGAATAGCCACTTCGAAAAAAAGATTGATTTTTTGTCCAATGCGCTTTGCGTTTGTCGACTAGAGGTATTACCTCTGGCAGTCTCTTACATTTTAACGACCTAATTACCACTATTTCCACGTATAACTCAAAAAAACAACGGCTCTTCCGCCGCATTGCTACCTATTGCAATTCAATCTTTAAAGAAAACTAGATTTACATAGGCAATTCGAAAACGCCCATGTACAGCTCCATTTATTTTACTATTTGACTAGATAAGCTATCAGCAGGTACTCACTCCAAGGCAATTGGATAATTGCACTCGCTGAAGCCCACATAATCTTATTATTATTGTCAGTAAATATCCAAACCGGGAGACACAAGTTCTCACTCCGCATACACTGCGTGTTCGTCAACTATTGCATACTCTGCATGTGTTGAGGTAAATATCCAATCCCAATCAGACGGCTTGAAACAAAAAGTTGAACGCAAGAATTCAAAAAAAGAGGCACTTTAGAGTAAGTATATTTGTTGGCTTCTTAAAATAGGAAGGGTAACGTTTTTTATTGTCTCGGAGTACCTCGGCCGTAACTTCTTACATCTTGCTGTGGAGCTGGTGAATATCTCGGATCCGTATGTGTACCCGAGTATCCAGGGTACGGCATAACAGGTCGTTGAAATCTTGTAGACTGCATTGGGTTCGGTTGATAATTGGGTAACTTCATAACAGAAGGTATTTGAGCCTGCCTTTGATTGGGCATCCCCGGTGGCATGAATCTTCTCGAATCGGAGGGTGAACTATTATCGTACCTTGGGTCTCTAGTAGGAATATTAGACCGAAGATGCGACGCTGCAGTAATCGCAGAGGAACCATCAACCAGAGATGGAATATTTGGCACCGGTCCTATGTTCGGTCGCTGGGATAGGTTATAAACATCCATCAACTTCTCACGCAGTTTCAACAATTCAATTGAGGTGTTCTTGGATGGCTCGCGAATCAAATAGGAAAACTCAAATAATGCCTTTAATTGATTTGAATTTAGCCCCGCCGACAAGCGATCGCTTTCACTGACAATGGGAGAAGTTTGTGAGCCAATACTACCAGTATAAACGGTCGCTTGTACTCCTATGTTATGGCCGACTATTCGTTTTCTAGCTACGCAGTCTCGGCAATTCAAAGGTTCTGTTTGTGTCATCGAGTTCTTAAGGAATGTTGATAGGGTTGGCTCTTCTATTTCGATTTCCAATTCGCCTGCTTTGCGATCAGCCTTAGCATCTTCTACCTTGATTAACTGCCTAGCCATAGTGTTGGCCTTTTCGGCTATTTTCGCGTAGTATTGCTCCGCGCTCATGGCGATCTTTTTTGCAATGCCTGCATTGCGCCTGCTAATTTCTTTTAAGCCCCAGTTCGCTAGATTCAGCTGTGGTCCGATTGAATGAAATTCGTAGCTCACGTTTGATATTTTTTGTATTATCGAATTTGAGACCCAGCCAGGGTTGAGTTTGGTTACAGTCGACGTGTGTGTAAATTTTCCTGTCGTCTCCGCAAACTCTAGGTGCTCCAATAAAGCAGTACATGTCTCAAAAACTGAAATTAGAAGAAAAGACCGAAATGGTTAGTTAGCATGATTAAGTAAATTTGGTTTGAGTGCAGCAAAATGAGGCAATCTGTAACTATAATCGAAGTCGGCGAAACAAGTTCTTTATATCGGTTGCTGGTCGACATAATGTACAAAAAGGCCTTAGCCGAATCGTGTGTAAGAGCAAAAACCACATTTGGCCCTTATTTGCACAATCTTGAGTCATCTCTGTCCATGTAAACCATTTATCTTTTTAATTTCAGGTTATGTCCTGCATTTTCAATAAAAACAATTCTTACCCTTTATTCTGCGGTCTTCGGGGGATTCTCCTATACTTTTGCCATCACTTTCACTGCTTCTCGGGAGATTTCTCTCAACTTAAAATAGAAAATTAACTTTTAAATCGCTTTAAGGTATTAAGCATTTAATCATTTACGTTTAATGCGTTTAAATGTTGGCATCCCCGAAAATCCAGCTTCGTTGACTACTGGTAGACACTCGACTTCATCTTGGTTAACAGGAAGGCTCATTTGGGGAAGACCGTAACCCATCATTGGCATATTTCCCATATTTGGATAGAATGGCGCCTGAAAGCCCATGTTATAAATAAGTGGATAGTCACCCGCCTGAATATTACCCATCGTCTGGCTTCCCGCACCGTATATTGTACTACCCATTTGAATGGCAGGCGGAAAACCATAGGGCGGTTGTTGTGCGAAACTTGTTGAGGGAAAACCTTCATGAGAACTTGGTACTTCTCCGTCCGAATTGTAATCATCCGTTTTTAATAATTGTTCGATTTCAGTGGCCGGCACAGGAACATCAGTGCACACAGAATTTTCATTTAACGGCTGTTTGTTGTTGCTGCTATTGGTGGAAGCATCAACTGATTGAGATTTTTGTTTATCAAGAAGCTCATTTGGTAGCTCAGAGCTTGTGGCTTGAGATTGGCGTCCTTCGCAAACGGGGCTGCGACTTCCAGAGGGAAGAGACTCATCGGCACATTTACGTTTTATCCGATGGTCATCGTCTATAGTATCTGGACGTTCTTCGCGAATACCTTTTCGCTTTCTGCGGTCACTTGGACCTTCACTGCGAACTCTTGTTGTTTCTTTTAATTCCCTTTTTCTCCTTTCAAGTAGTTTTTGCAATCTTTGAATTTCGGCATTTTCAGCAGATTCTTCAGAACTGTCTTCACTCTCGTCTTTGAATAGTTCTTCAATACACGCTTCAGTTACTGGTGCTGTAGCGCTAGGCCTAAGGCCCTCTTCATCGGAAGACGCATTCTCTTCCCTTTTCACCTCTTCTAATATCTCATTTATCTCTGAAAGGGTGTCATCGATACTATAGTCATCAATAATGACTTTTTCCTTTTTAATTGTAACATCACCCATATGGCTTTTGTAGGAAGTTCACTTACCAGATTTATATGAAAAGCAAACCCGCAATTTGTAAACTGAACTTTGTTTTTGTAATTTATTTCGGCATGCGGAAAACGCCGAGTTGACAGTTCTTATTATTTTGCTTGCGGTTTGCAGAGCTGCAAAAAAGAAAAAGAGCTGCAAATTTTAGGGGGCGTTCGCAGCGTTATGTGGTTTTCGATTGGGCGTTCTCAGAGCACATTTTATGTTCGTTTGGTACAAAAAAAAAACAATCTTTTTCAGATTTCAGAGCACTCTTGCGAATCTGGATATTTTCCCAGAATTACTTCAAATTCACCATTCCAAGTGCGTATGAGTTTGACAACTAGTGGAGTTTGCTTACGTTTTCGTGAAATGTTTCAACTGCAAAGAAAAACATTTCATCGGTTGATCTATTTTTGTTAATTAGTTATGTGCAAATGCTTAAAAATCATTCTGGGCGCAAATTTTGAAAAACTTTAATATAAAATTGAGCCAGTGAATGGAAAAAGCTTAAATAATTGTCGAAGGCTACACATATTCCAATCGCACGAATATCAACAAAAAAAAAAGAAGAGCAAGTGACGTTGTTATGTTCTATCAACCAAACGAAATCTGAAGTCTGATAGCGGGTCTGAAGAAGTCCAATCGAATGGGAATAACAAATGAGTTTTTTGTTTTTCTGTACCTACATTCATGTTTTTCTGGGGAAACTGTTGAAACCAAATAAATACTCAGTTTGCAAAATTTATTTGGTGTTTGATTAAAATAAAAATAGTTTCCTAAATATATCATTATATATTATATATAAATTTATATATAATAATTTTAGTGCGAACTGGCCGCTAAAAAAGTTTGAAATTGTGGGCGAGTAGAGTTGTTCGTCCGATTGAAAAAAAAAAATATTTTCCCCAGAGCAATTAAATCGGTAATAGGTATGTGCAAAAAAAAATCAATCCTTCAAAAGTCAATGTGGCGGCCCCAGCTTTACAATGTTCACAGCTTTACAGATACAATCTTAAGGAGGTGAACCCCATCGATTAAACAAGAATACAATGTGTCTACTGTCTAACAGAGTTCCGACTAGCTTCTTTTGCCAAACACAGAAGACTAGAGAGGGTATCATGAATTGTCGATCAAACTCCAGTTAAAAAGTAACAGATGTGGTATAGGTACTGTTGATTTTGTTCCGTAAAAGTATTGTTGGTATATATCGCTCATGGTTATCCAGCAATATTTTCCAGAGACGCCTCATTCCGAACTTGTCGGTTTCCAGGACTTCAGATTCCGATTCCCAAACGAAGTACACATGTCGATTTTCCAGATTTTCCGGATGAAAGGCTTGTGGTTTTTTTCAGGTCTCAAGAAAGAAAGCTTGTAGATTTGCAGGATCTCAAAAAAAAAACATTATCTTTCAACCGCCACTATAAGGGTCATCCATTTCGTGGCTTCAAGTTGGTAGCGCTGGTATTTGACACCTGTCAAACTCACCTGTCATTTGAAGTGTCTTAACATTAGTTGAATGCTTGCAATTTACGATATTGGATCGCTTGGCAATCGAACAACGCATTCAAATTGTTATCCATATATGTATGGAACTTGTACCTGCAATGCAGAATGTTTCTGAAGTTGGTATATTGCTAATTTGCAAAGCACTATGCAACTTACCTTCATAGTTGTAAACCGTTTAAGCTTCTTGTTGCATTCCCAGTTGCAAAGTGAATTTTTGCATTATTGACGTCCTACTTCGGATGTAGCTCTACAGTGAGCGTGTTTTCATTTCACATTTGATGAGAACTTGGAGATGAAAGAACCATACCGACGATGATATGATTGAGTACGTTCCTCACTATTTGCGACCTTCAATGATTTTGGATTTAACAAACTTTAAAGAAAGAAAAGTAAATAAACATAAAACAATTCATTGAAAAGTATGGCTTACTTACATCGGTTCCGATTAATATCCTTTGAAGTCATCTGGTATAAATTGTCGTCTCCAATATGTTTCGTAGAGTCACCGAACACCTCAACATCGGCTTCTTCCAAGGCTACAAGACAAATGTATTTATTAATTAATTTAAACACTTGAAATATGCGAAAACTTACATTTTATTCAATTTGTTGCACGCAAATCACAATTTGATTTCCATTTTTGACATGCATGTCAATCGACTTCTGTCAAAAGAAATTCACCACATTTTTTTTGGTTTGCTTTTTTTTGTGGATGTTCACACGGATTCTAATTGACATAACACCGATAGGAAAACAAAATGGCGAATTTGAAAAAAAATTGAGGGGGCCAGCGGCAAGAGGGTTGTGAGTTGGGGGTCTCAGTATGGTTTGTCTATGGTCGTCATAATCGACCGACTACGCAAGCAATCGGTAAAACTGTGAAGAAATTTGAAGAGAGTGGAAGCGTTACTGATGTCGTAAGGCCTGTGCTCCTGTGCACCATCGTAATGCACGCTTAGTCGAAAATATTGCTGCTGCAAGTGCAAGCGTTGCTGATGTTCCGTCGGTGCGATATGGCAATTGGCCACCAAAATCATGCGATTTGACACCGTTCGATTTTTTTCTGTAGGGCTACGCAAAAGACCGTGTTGACGCGAATAATCCCTGATCTGTAGACGCATTAAAAACCAACATTACTCAAGTTATGGTCAAGATACCGCCCGAAATGTGCAAAAAAGTGGTTAAAAATGACCTCAAAAGAATCACATGCTGCGAATCTTCCCGAGGCGGGAACGACATTTGTATTTCACACTTAATGGCAAAGTCCAAACTTTATAATGAAATTAAATTTTCATCAAAAATAGATCGCTGTGTGTGTTTTATTTAGCTTTAGGTACTTTCGAAACCGAAAATGAATGAACCTTTACAATAGACTTAAACAAATTCAGTAAAGTCTAATGTAAAGAAAAGAAAATAACGTAAAACAAAAAAAATATTCAAGCAAAGTTTGTGTTACTTTGGAAGATCATTGGCAATCCGTCAAGCTCGCAGTCAAGTCAAAATCAAATAACAACCTTAACAAATGCGATTTATTTTTTAAGTTAATCCACTTTAATAAATTGAATACAATAAAAAAATTCACTCAAAAATAATTCATTAGCTCATCATCCAAGCAGCACTTTTCGCATCAAATATCCACTAGCCCCTGGCTTGGAGCGTTGCTCTGTTTCAGACTGGATGCACTTTGACGAGCATAGATACTGCAGTAGAGGTACACGATATTTTCCACAAAAGTCCACAAACTTTATATGTTCCACACGATTGTCGAAAAATACTCCTTTGCAGTTGGGATTCACGCAGCAGTTCGCACTACTGAGGTAATCCAGAACTGTAAATGGTAAGTCTTCAGGTCCATACTTTACCGCCGTTGACTTTACAGCTCTAGCCCCTAATTCCATTAGAGAAGGCGGATTTAGTGCCATATCCTGGACAAACCGCACAACCAGTGGATTGTCCCTCAGACTGAGCTGTTATTGGTAACAAAATTAAACATATTAATTTCTATACCAAGATCTTAAATAAAATGCATTACCTCTGTTAAATTTTTAAGTGCTACTATGTCTTTCGGTAAATGCCGAAGACGGTTCTTGTGCAATAGCAAAGATTTAAGATTCTTCAAGCGAGCAATACTCATGGGAAGATTTTCTATTAAATTATCACAAAGCACCAATGCCTGGAGTTGTTTGAGACAACCAACTGTATCGGGTACATCATTGATCAAGTTTCCGCCAAGCGATAGGATCTGCAAGCTAAAAATAATGTTAGTATAAAACAGAATGTGATACAATAACTAAGTAAAAATGGTACAATAGATCCAATAGGACAGTAGTTCCAGCTCCTCACAACCGTTTGTTTGAGTGAGATTTTAAAATTGGGAAGACAGAAAGGACTTGATTTAAGAAGTTTTCTCGGTGTTATAGTCTCGAAAGTTTTTCAGATATTCACAAGAAGTGGGGCAATGGTACAAACCTTAATTTGTGTTAACCCGGAGGTTGAACTTAGCACCCTTTGCTCAATAGTCCAGCACACTTACCAATAAGCCACTACTGAGCCATACTATCCCCGATACTTATACTTATAATAATTTTTACTGTCCAGGCTAAATTTTTCGAGCTCACAATGGTATAATATTCCATACAAAATTGTATATTGTGACCCAGAAAATATTTTAAATTGAATTAGGCCTTTCAACAAATATGAACTCGCACGTTGAAAGCAAAAGTGGCACTAAACAAAAAACCTCATTTTCGAATATGCCCGAAGTGCCGTTTGGATGGAGTGATTTACCTCAAAGTAATAAGTGACACTAGTGAGACTAGACGAAGATTGTTATATGTATCGGAACATAGATGTCGCTCTAACTAAAAAAATGTGCCGCTTTTGTTTCCAACGTACGAATTACAATACAGTTTTAAGAATTGACAGAAATACTTTGTGGATTGTTGAAGAGGTACACTTTAGGTCAAAGATGCTGTAGTTCAGTAGACCGCACCAGGCACCACATATTAAAATACAGTCCACTCTTCTCAGAGCGTGTTAAAAAATACAACAGCGAAGAGTACAATAGATTAGGCGGCGAAAATATATAATGTATTTTTATCTAGGGTTAAGTTGAAGCATTTTTTTTAACTATGGGAACCCCCGTTGTATTTAAATTATAATTTAAATACAACGGCAACAAAGTAAGAGTAAAGTAAAATAGCAGTTTTGAGAGCCAGAAATTAGTTTTTTCTTATATTATTTTCAAATTAAATTATTTCTATCAATAGTTTTTTTTTAAAACAGTGACCCCTCCCGCCTAGGAAATTACAATCTTTGAATTTAACCCCTCTCCAAAATCCGTTATAATTTGTTACCACCTTAGTTATCGTACTCGCGCCATACACTAAATGCCCGAAAACAAGAGCAATAGTCTGGGGCTATTTAATTGTTCACAGGGTGATCCAAAATATTTTTGTTTTTACAACAGTGGATGCATAAAATTAACGAACCAATTTTTAACATTTTTAGGAAGTATTTAAACAGCATTTTTTAATTTTGTATTTTTCCTTTGAACGCCCCATATCCAATAACAAGCTTAGTGGGACCATCCAATTTTATTGGATTACTTTGAGGTGTACGAATACTCGCCGTTTTCCGTTGCACTCGTATTGGGCTTGCATTAAAAATTGCTTTTGTGATGTCCGCTTTTGTCTTTTCGTGATCCTTATCACATTTAATACTCAGAGCTGTGGAAACACTTTCAGTATAATTGTTTTAGACTCCATTTTATTTTAAACGAGAGTATAATCTTTGGAGTTTTTTTTCCCTTCATCGTTGTCACTTATATCTTCGTATTTGTTTTGGATCAAATTTACAAATTTCTCAGAACTTGAAACATTGATAAAATGTTCTAAAATGGTTCTGTTTGGAATTTTCATATTGATATTTAATTTGCACGCTCCGCTCTTCAGTCGCTCTTTTGAAAACTAACACCATCTGAATTTACCTGCATTATGTACATTGTAGGTAAATGCCCAAGGACTGTTTAACCAATGAAATTTAAGCTTTCCCATGTGAGGTAACATATAATCCACAATTAAATATTTCTTTCAACTTTTTGTAATGTTTAGGCAATAAATCAATTAATCCCTTTCTATAGGCAAGTTAATCGATGTTTACATACTTTAATAATAAGAGCAATAATGATTTACAGTATATTTAAGGAGGTAATTCAAAGAAACTTAGTTACAGCATACCTCCAAAACCCTTTTGGTTTAGGAGGAATTTATTTAAAAAGAGTCGTTAAGTGGCCGGGCGTAGAAGTTTGTAGATTTTTTAACGATCAAAATAATAACAAAACTATTTTTAATTAATATAAGAAGAAACTTTCACGCTATCTGCTCTTTTAATTAACAAAATAATTGAAATATTCCATAAGGAAAGTTGTTTTTAAGGCCGAAATGTCAGCACTGGGAACACGACTTTTTTTAAGCAAATTACAATCTCTCCGAACACTGAAGAAAGTTGCAGTTCCAAGTTTGCATATGGTTTAACAAATAGTTAGGGTTAACTATCGCGGTCAATTTTCCGCAGGAACTCGCAAATATTTTTGTAGCCCTACTCAAACCAACAAAGTGATAAAAAGATGTGTTTTTTTTTTAAATTTGAATATACCTATATATTAGACAAGAAAATTAAGATTTTTCGCTTAATATGCCATAATTAGAAAAAAAAAATAAAGAAGTTCGTTTTTTCTTACTCTAGAACAAAATTGACCAACTTTGAAAAGCTCTATAAGTCAAACTAGCTAGCAGAAAATTATTTTGTTTGCTGTTTTTGAAGCTTTGTTTAGATTTCTACTAGAAATGAAAACAAACCCATAGAAAGAAAACATCTAATTTAGTATTCTTGCCACGAGATTTGACTTTTTGGACCACAGTGCGGAGCTACTAAAATTGACAAATTGTATCAAACAAGAATGAAATACGATACATCAATTGCAACAAAGTCTAGTTATCTTAAGTCGACTTGATTGGTTTGGATGAGATGTAACCTGAACGTCACTCTTTCTACGTCAGCCACATATGCGAACTGTCAACTTAGTAACGAATTTCTGGACTAGATTCGTCGGTTACCCCTCCATAAACGTCAACTGAAAGAGCTGCTCACATGACCGATTTCACCCAATCAAAACCGAATGACATCTAGTCAGATAGCTGTCAGACTTACAAACTAGATACTTGAACGTCCCCAATATAAACCAGGGTTGAAAAACCAAACCGAACTGTTGGTATATTATAGAACAAAAAGCAACATCTCGAAATACGAACGGGGAATTTATTATGAATGTGAAAAATGCTTATTGGTTTTTCTGTTATAAATGGCGTTTTATATTTAAATCTGACAAAGTGATTGGCCGCATTCAAGAATCTAGTCATCTTAAGTCGACTAGATTGGTCTGGATGAGATGTAACCTGAACGCAAAAACTAGATTGGTCGGGAACGTCACGTTTTCTACGTCAGCCATATATGAGAACTGTCAACTTAGTACTCAGTCACGAATTTCTCGACTAGATTCGTCGGCTACCCCTCCATAAACGTCAACTGAAACATCTGCTCTCACGACCGATTTCCCCCAATCAGAGTCGAGTTTCATCTAGTGAGAGAGCTGTCAGACTTACTAAACTAGATACTTGAACGTCCCCATTGTCATATCATTTACAGGCACACCAACATTTAGGAATGAAACGAACGAACGCAGCGGGAAATAGTAGAATGCATTTTCAGATCATGATCTGATCTATGATCTCTATGTTGTAAGTGCGTGTCTCTATGGTCTCAGCTGATAATAAAAAACGCCTGATACAACTGGCAGACCGTTAAAAAATACGATTTTAATTATTACAAGTGGCGTACAAAAATAAAGTCCAGAATCCTGCTTGAGCGTAATTTTTTTCATACAAAGATGAAATTCAGCGATTCTGACAAACGAATGCCTGTGAAATATTAAATTATACATATAATCAAATAGGAATGAGTTCATTATTGGTGCTGCCTAATTGACTTGCATGCAACTTATTAAGGTAAACAAATATGCAGCAATATTTCAATCAATGAATACAAAGACATACCATCTCTACACAGAAGCGGACCAACCTACATTTTGGCCTTTGATTCCCACACTGATAATATTTGTGCGAGTAGGTATGTATAATTGTATAACATACTCTTTAAATATACCATAGACGCGGGCTAGAGCAAGCCAAATCGACAAAAAAAAAGAGAAATATTGTTCATAGGTATTTGCTTATCTCGCAGTCTTATCTTTATACAAATTACGTATGTTTGTATTTATGTGTGTACAGTTTACACGCAACGCTAATAAATAACAAATTCCACAAAAGGTAAAAAAACTGTAAGAAATTGTAGAGGACGTTCGGATTTCTTTTTAGTTCTTGTCTCACTTTTGGTTGGCCTAAATTGATCACATGACTAATTTTCAATTAATGTTGACGGAGGGGTAGCCGGAGAATGTATTCAAGAAAATCGTAGGTTTCTTCCTTTACTTTTGTAGTAAGAATGGAAAAGACTGTGCACATTCAAGAATCTAGTTATCTTAAGTCGACTAGATTGGTCTGGATGAGATGTAACCTGAACGCAGGAAGTAGATAGGTTGGAAACGTCACTTTTTCTGCGTCAGCCACATATACGAACAGTTGACAGTTAGTACTCAGTCACGAATTTCTTGACTAGATTCGACTACCCCTCCATGAACGTCAACTGAAACCAACATATGGCCGATTTCAGCCATAAAAAACCGAGATACATATAGTCAGACAGCTGTCAGACTTACTAAACTAGGTACTGGAACTACCCAACTGTCAAAATGGTAATGCTGGGGATAAATTCTCTCACAAAGAAAAACACTTACAAAAAAGTTAGGCAACGCTTTTGTAGTAATCTATGAAAAATGGCAGATACACCATTAAAAAATTAAAAAAAATACTACGAAAAATCGTTAAAATGTCTGATTAACTCGAAGAATTGTCTAATAAGAACTTATTAACAATAATATTAGTTGGTTCATCAAGCGAAGTCATTCGGAATAAGTTGAACTTGTTTTTGATGAATCCGTGTAGGTATGTTGAGGAGCTAGTACTAAATCTCAAAAAAGGAGAAGACTCTTTTTGTTTATTGTTTGTGCTTTTCGTTACAGTATAATTATTTATGTATGAATTTTTTCGTGGGGGTTTTGTAACAATGGCAGGGACAACAAGGGTATTTTTGATAATCGTCAAAGTCAGTTTGAAAAGTCTGTTATCTGTAGTCAGTGGACTGATAGTACATTTAGTCTTTGGCTGAATCTTGAATATCATTACTATTTTCAACATCTATTAGCTTTGGCAAAAAATAGAGAACGGTGATTTTTAAAATGTCATCATAAGCAGACTATCATATGCCACTATGAATGGGAAGTTCAAAAATCTAGTTTATGTCGTTTTCCATTGGGACCACCAAAAATCTTTTTCAGATCTCAGATTTATCGCGGCTCATGGAACATGCAACGAAATTGATCTGCTTTTGTAAATGGATTAGTGCGTTATTTGACAGCAATATCAGCTGTTCAGATTGCATTCGTTTTTGGAAAAATCAATTATGGATATCGACTTGAAAATTGTTTCCCATGTTGTAAATACAAATGGAGTAGTTTCGGTGATTCGTAGTCTTCAGATGATGAAGATAATAATTCCTCCAAAGTTATATCCCTTGCTATTTATGTTTATCTTTATTTCACTTTTCACGAAACTTTGTGCATTTGTTTTGAAAGCAAACTTCTTAAGATGACGTAAAACAGCTGTGCAAAGTATATTGGTATTTGTGGTAGTATGTGTAAATCTGAAAAAAGATTGATTTTTTTGCCCATTGGATCATGAAACGACATTAGCAAGCCTTACTGTCAGTCAGTTAATAAATGTTTTAATTATTTGGTTTCTGTGAGCAGTTTTTTCAGTGGCATTTCTGGATATCTAGTCAGTAAATTCAAGACTGAGAACAAAGTTATCAACAGTATTTATATGATTATAAAAAGAAGTCCTCTCTCTTTTTCGTCGTTGGAAAAATGGTCACCTTCAAACGCCATTATGGTATTTTCGTCTGATAAAATAATTGCCCTTTTCATCGAAAGAGAAAATCTAGAAATGCTCTTTCTATGTTTCTATGTTTAATTGAAAAAGAAAGTGCACTTCTAGGTCAATTTTTAACACGGCAAAGTGTCCCGAATATTTTGAAGGAATTGCCTGAACTTACAAACACAAAATAGCAAAATGTCAAATTGAAAATTGTGTTGTGTTGTTAGAAACAAATTTTGCGCTATGTGATCCGAAAATATGCAATTATACTGCATTTACAACGTCGCACGCACGCACATTCTTGCACGAGACGGGGCAGAGATCCGTTTGTCCGCATTCAATGTTAATAAAGGCGTAAGAATGAGATCACAAATCAGTCGCCTAGAGTGTCTTAGATAATCTACCCATAATTATAGATCAGTAAAACAGAAATAAACACAAGTTGCGGCGACCAACATTTCTGCAATCACTTAAAAACTTTTCTATTTCTGGCTTAAAACACGGGAAATGAAAGTGGTAATCAAGTGCTGTACCATATAAAAATGAATTAAATACACATAGTCGTTCTAATAATCGTGCCAAGACTATTGTTGGAACGAATACCAACTCTAATTTGGTTGTGGAAGTTGATGTCATAAAGCACTTTAAATGGCTCCATTTATCGTCTTTTAAACCAAATACAACATGCCAGTCAATTATTGACTATGTGTCATTGGCATTTAAAGTGGATTCATCGATTTTATCCTGTCATAAGCTGATTAAAGTTGACGTAGACGAAAACACACTTAGATTCGTAAACTTTAAACTTGGTGTGCCGGAAGATATGCTTTCAACGTTTCTTAACTCCGATATTTGGAAGAGTGGGCTACGCATTCGGATTTTTAAACCAAACTCAAAAAACGAGGTGGTCACTCCAATCGAGCTCCCTCAAATTTAATAATTGCTTTTTCTGTTCCTCTTGCTGTTGCTGTTGCTGAGGTGGATGTCTCTCTGCCGCTTTATGCGAATAATAAAAATATATCGTATCCCCACATGCCTTTTCGTTGCTGGAATACCTTGTATCCCAGGGCCAAATCTAGTAGACCGAAAGAAGAAAATTATGCGTTTTCTCATGTTGTTGACACGAACAAATAACGGTATCGAGCAAAGAAATAGAAAACTAAGAGTTTTGAATATAAAATTTCTTGTAGATTCTGTTCCCATTCTGATTTATGATGAGAGTATGAGGGATCAGATCTCAAATATTCCTATTGAGTACATTGATAGCTTAAAAGGTCCTACAAGTAGTGCAGCGATTTGCTCGCCAAATCCAGGAGGTAAATTGGATCTCAATAAATAAATAACAAATATTTTGGCTACTCTGACGTACATGTGCAAACTTTCTTACCTCTAGCTGATGAAAGAGATCCTGACTACAATTACGATAATGATCTAAGAGAACTTGAAACTTCTGTGAATGAAAGTGATGAAGATGGTCTCTCTGTTACGAGTGAAAGAGGTCTACAGAATGATGAGCTTGGAGAACAAAGTAGAAGAAAGCGCAGTAGGAAATCTGATCCAAACAAATGGAGACACGAAGACAACAAACGTTTGAGGTCTGAAGGTAAGGCATACATGGGTTATAGACGAACACATGCTCGACAAATCTATCACGACACACCTCGAGAAGCCCGAAAATTGGGTTCCCCATGTTTATCCAAGGAATGTGAAAGAAGAATAAACCGAAAATGTTCGACTCTAACGGAATCTCAACGGAAAGAAATCTTTGGTAGATTCTGGACGCAAAGTTCCTGGGATTAGCGAAAAACGCAAATGCAAGCTCATCTTTTGCACGGGTCTTTTTTAACCGTTTTCCAAAACTTCCATCGCATTATGCACGGGCTTCATCTTCTAAGCTATATTTTGAGCCCTTTATTCGAAGCATGAGTCAGCTGTATAACTTATACTTAGAAGCCTGCCGGGAAGAAGGCCAAAAACCGCTATCGAGATGGTATACTAACAATGGGGACGTTCAAGTATCTAGTTTAGTAAGTCTGACAGCTCTCTCACTTGATGAAACTCGACTCTGATTGGGGGAAATCGGTCGTGAGAGCAGATGTTTCAGTTGACGTTTATGGAGGGGTAGCCGAGGAATCTAGTCGAGAAATTCGTGACGTACTAAGTTGACAGTTCTCATATGTGGCTGACGTAGAAAACGTGACGTTCCCGACCAATCTAGTTTTTGCGTTCAGGTTACATCTCATCCAGACCAATCTAGTAGACTTAAGATGACTAGATTCTTGAATGCGGCCAATCTTTTCCATGAAATGAACTTGTCTATACATCCGATAAAAAAAGAAAAGTGCGACCCGTGTGTGATGTGTTATGCATTCCTTTTCATGTTTTAAAAAAATTACTCCTTTTTTTAAAAAGTAGGACGTTATTTTGTTTTCAATCACATTATTTGTAAATATTATAATTATACCTGTGCAGGAGAAATACCACGGAGACCAGAAAATTCTAATACCTCGTAAGCCAAAGGAAAACGCAAGTTAATACCTCGTAACCAACGACATTAACATAAAATGATAGTTTTGATAACAAGTTGTCGCGAAATATAAATCCGCATCAATTCAAATTTCTGAAATCAAAACCAGATCAATTCTATTGGCCCTCTTTACTGTTTTACCAAGTTTTTTGTTCCTCCTGAAAAAGCAATATTTCTGGGTTACGAGGTATTCGATCTACAGCGACGATATTATACAAACAATTCGTCAATCAGTTATACGAAATAAATAAATAATTGTTTTATAAGAAAGCCATTTCATTGCTATGGAAAATATCAACATTCCATACTTTCCCATAATTCCTACCACGTAAACAATATGGCCGACCAAGAAACGGGGCACGTTTTTTTGTGTGCTAGGTAATGCTGTCCCTTTCAGCCTTTTATTATTGGGCATCCCTTTAATCTTTCGTGTTAGGAATGTGGGGTGTTGTAAATGCAGTATTATGCGTGTAAATGTAATATATATTAATATAGCCTATAAAAACTACTCATTACTTACTGTAAAAACAAAGAAACTTAGCAATATAAAATCAAATGTGCTATATTGACGCAAATTGGAAACAAATACGTGTTGGCTCCCTTAACTGACGGCTATACTATACTCATCGCATATTGTCGTTTCCATTGTGCAAAAAGAAGCGTCCGGAATCGAAAGAGTCCGGAATCGAAAAAATCACTTCTGAAACCGTTCCATGCATTGGTACAAAAAATACCCTTCTGGTGATTCTGAGAAGAGAATTTTTCTTCTCGAATTGAAGTCAGAATCCACTCGAAAAGCACTCACACAATTATTTTATACAAGTCAGCTGACAGAAGCCGTAGATTATTTTTTGGCATTTCACCAATACTTTTGTGGATTCAGAAGCAGTTTTCTTGTTCCATTGGATTACAGAATGAGTTGATATACGAGTGAAACCAATGGAAAACGACATAAAACTGTGTTAAGTCAAAACAAGTTCCGTGAGTTAATTTGTATATAAATAGGTATCAACTATCAACATCTTTCCATATTTCTTTGCCTTTCTTTAGCTACATCGTAATATATATTCCAATCCCAATGGAAATATGTGTACAAAATATCAAAAACAAAATAATTATCAGCTGAAATACCTACCAGCTCGTGGCATTGATAGGCGCCTCATATGAACCCAAAGGTTATAATCAAGCACGTAATGTAGGATCGATTTACAAATCTTAACTGAAATAGTAATATTCGTCATTATATATGATTACCTATGCATTTTCCATATATCCTTTGATATGCTCGGGATCTTATTGCCGCCAATGTACAAGTACCTTAAATGTCGGAGTTCCAAAATTTGATCGGGAAAATGAGTCAGTAGATTTCCACTCAGATTCAACTCTTTAAGGCTCGAGTTTTTAGACACCAACGATTTTGGCAATGACTTATTGGTAAGTAAATTATTTTTTGCAATTAAAGTGACCAACGGTAGCGTGCTCACCGCCTCGGGCAATTCGGTTAAGGTGTTTGAACTCAAGTCCAGGACTTTTAGGTTAACGAACTGTTTAATCGCTGGCGGAATAATCGTGAGACGGTTGTGATTCAGAAGCATTGTTTCGATATCCTTTTGGCTTTTCAATTTTGTTTTTATCTCCGAATGAAGGTCATCTTCCAGAGTGATCTCGATTAAATTCATGCGACCGTAATCTAATGTTTTTTGCTCCCGAGAATCGGTATCGCTACTATCGGAGGTGTAGACTTCCATTGTGTGTTAAATTTGTCTGCCTTACTTATTCGCACCGGAGCGTACACATCAATTTAATTTATTGATCGAATTATGAAATTCACATCACGAATCATCCGCGATTATCACCCTGTGACTTGTAACTGCGAACTGACACTGCTTCAGACAGTAGTTGTGGTATCCCACCGCCACCATTGCATCGTGTACGTGTTGTTATCAATTCAGAACTAACTCAAATATACTTGAAACAGTACACAAATACGACTGCGGTAGGGGAGGGCAATTGAGAAGAAAGACTGAGACTGATACTGATTCCGATAATTTCAATTGACGAACGAGATTCGAAGAAAACAAACAGCCTTCTTATCAATTGTTATTGCAGAATGTACTTAAATATTCTAATTTCTGTTTAGTCATTCTGGTTCGATTTTTCTTATCTATGTAGGGATGGCAATTTTATTAAACAAAAGTAGACTAAATAAGAGATGCACAGTTTTTAGTGCACCCAAGGCAATATTATTGTACTTTCATCGGTATCACCCAAATTCTTTGACGCACTTTTATTTTCACCCATTTTTAAGAATGAGGAGTCAGGTCACAGGTTTCGCAACATGACTCCAACATTAGTAAGAGACTTTTACTTTTTTCCGTAGCGCTCCGCCATGGGTCTACTTGCTCTTACGACAAAGCTGTGTAGCTCAGTAAACGCAAGAGGCGCGAAGGACCTGATTATCTCTATCTGGCGATAGAATTGATTAAGCTGTCAATAACTACGAATCCATCAGCGGAAATATATGTCAGATGTCCAGGTTCATCCCGGACTGTAGCAAGTGATATGTCACAGGTTACAGGTAGTGGCTCGGCTCAATCTGGAGAAAAACTCAAGAGATTCTAATTCTAATAGCAATCAAATATCAGATTGACAGGCAGCCATCAAAGACGTCTTTGCCATTACATATTAGGTTCGTTTGTGTACTTTCAGCATAGAAAAATGAAATATCGAGAGAGAAATCTCTCAATTTGAAGAGAAGTACCTGACCGATTTTCTTACAAAAAGTTTAAGAAATGTCATTTTGACATTATCATTAGTCGGAATTGCATTTTTTTATAAGCTAAATACCTGTTAAACTTACCATTTTGAATGCGCTGATATGTTCTAGGAGAATATTCGATTACAACTTCTTCCTCCGACATCAGCCGTGTTTTTTTGAGCTTCGATCTCAGAAAACAAAGTAAAGTAGGGTTTTCATCATGCAATTACTACAACTACGCTGTACTTGAAACTTCGACTATCGGTTGAAGTTGTTGTAATCGCGTGCTGAAAATCCTACTTGACTTTGCTTTGCTGAGATCACGCACGATAGGCATCGTTGAAGACGAAAATAAATAGAGTTTTACATGTCAAACTTTTGAGCTGTCACTTAGTTGTCAGTTTTAATTTTTAATTTTTCAGTAAGTCGAAATTCGGCGAGTAGAAAATTACGAAAAAATGAAAAGAAGGGAAATGGATTTCTCTCTCATTTTTTTTAATTTTCTCAGTACGTGGTCGTATTCGCACAGTTTTTTAGCAAATTTTTAATAATTTTACGTTTGCAAAAAAGTACCCGAACGAACCTATTGTGTAAGCTTATATAGGAATGTGGAATACGCAGTGGCTCGGTGGTAAGTGTAGGGCTCAGGGCTCAGGTTTGATCCATGGAAACACAAGCAACGATTACACATGACACTTTTCATGTCAAATTTCGACTACAACTGTCAACGGGTGCAACGGACAAAAAAGTTAAAAGCAAAACCAGAGGTCGAATCGCCACTTCCGTGAACGAATTAAGTTGATTTTACATGGGAAACAAAAACAAATTCCCCTTTCATAAGCTGTTGTGTATTCCATTAACTTGTCAGTCGAAAACGTTGCCGTAACGGGTCATGATATTTATTTTACTATTTGTCTAGTTTTTGTACTGTTTACTGGTGACAGCTAATCATGAAAATTTGTTTTCTAGTTACTTCACTTCATTTTTGTTGACTAAGGATACCAGAAAAAGCTAAAATAAAAATTGAAATAACGAGTTAGCAACTGCGTGCATTCAGTACCGACTTTACTATAATGGCACACGGGTCTCAAAATGGCTGATATTTTTATTTATTTTCCATTATGGTAGATATATTGACAACAAAATTTAGAGTGTAAATACGGGCGTTGTTTGCGACTTTATGTCACCAGTGGTAAGCCACAGTGTTTTTAGCACTCTCTCTTCATTTATCCCACGAAGCGTGGTCGTTTTTCCCTTTTTTCCCTTTTCATCATACTCAAATTCCCTTTTCAAATCCCAAGATATTTTTTTGCGTCAAAATCCAGTTTTTAAAAGTAAAACTTGTATTACACGGAAAGAAAATCACGTTATTATAAAAACAGCAGTTTGTAACACTGCCGTGATTATTTTTTGGTACTAGAAAATGGTGATAAAAGACGATTTACATGAGTTGTTTTTTATTGACATTCAGTGTGTTGGTAATCATGGTGAAATATCCCACTAAAAGGGATAAATCCCACGGTATAACAAGACTGGTAAGCCATATTGCGAGTTCAATAAAAAAGTGTAATTGTCTGGTACAAAATATGTAGAGTAAGTGCGGCAAATATGGCCCACGTGGGTAATATGGCCTACCACTGTATTTCCCAAACCTAAACATACAGCGAAATAAAAAAATTGTCATTGCGAACTCGTACAAACCGGTTTAGTCGCGGTCTTTCGTGTCGAGTGTGGCGCAACGGGTTTGGAAGATATACGGTGCATTTTGTTTTCTTTACTTTCGTTGTAATTTTTTGGTAAGTTTTCGTAAGTGTTTTTACATTAAATTATGTCTTAAATTGGTAACTTTTTTCTAAAATTAAATAATGTTAAATAATTTCTTAATATGTGTGATATTATAATTTAAGAAAAAGTTTATGAAGTGTGTTGAAAATTAAAATGTGTGAAAAAATCACAGTGCGTTTAATATGGCCTACCCCATGTGTTGGTAATATGGCCTAGTAGGCCATATTTGACACGTTTTCTCGATTTTACTAATTTTTTTTTTTATTTATTATTTTGAAGGCTGAAATGCCTAAACAAAGTCCAAAACCACGGAAGACTTGGCGGAAGGAGGACATGATGGAAGCCATATCGGAAATGAATAACAAAATAATGGGATCTTTGAAGGCGTCCAAAACATATAATGTTCCGAGAACCACGCTGAGGCGATTGGTGGCAAAAAAAGAAGCACCATTGGAAGAAGTGGTAAGTGCCAAATTAGGAAGAAAGACAGTCTTCTTCATCAGAAAGTCATGACAGTAATTTCATTCCAGACGATGGTTCAGACCCAAGTCCCGATAGAAGTAATCAGGCAGATGCTAAATGCATCTATTGCTCGAGCTTATTCTCTGAAGATAAAGGAGGCGAAGCTTGGGTACAATGTGTTGTGTGTACAATGTGGGCACATGAAGACTGCTCAGGCAATGAAAAGCAATATTTTATATGTGAATTTTGCTGTTGTTAAAAAGTTAAATTTCCTCGAAAAAACATTGCGTTAAATATGGCCCACCCTGGGCCATATTTGCCGCAATTTTTTGAAACGTGAATTACGAAGTTCCTTTAAGTTTTTCTTTTTAACTTATTTTTATGTTTGTTTTTTTAATTAAAGTTTCTTAAGACTTAAATAAAAATGATTTGCAAGACTGTTTAAAAAATAAATAAATGAATTAGACTTAAATTTATGGTTTTATTTAAAAAAAATGTTAAGGGTGGGCCATATTTACCGCACTTACTCTAATTCCGCATTTCGCCACCGTCTAAACTTTTTTATCGGGCTGTATTACGAATAACCGTCATCATGTCTAAATTAAGATTTTAAATAGAAACCCAGATCAATTATTTTTGATTTTTTTTTCTAAACAGTAAACATTACTCATAAAAATACCTCAAGAGTACATAGAAAGTAGAACTAATTACCCGAGTTTAAATTTTAAAATTATAAACCTCCAGAAACTAATTTAAATATTCTAACACCAGTATTTGAAGACCAAAAATTAATTAAACAGCAAGATGAAAAGAAATAAGTACGTTCATTCGCGTACGCGGTTTAAATCATAGACAAACCATACTGAGACCCCCAACTCACAATCCTCTTGCCGCTGGCCCCCTCATTTTTTTTTTCAAATTCGCCATTTTGTTTTCCTATCGGTGTTATGTCAAAAAAGAATCCGTGTGACATGCAAAAACATACAAAAATGCAAAAATAAATGCTGCCAACTTCGGCAACCGTGGTGTGAAAGAGTTCGGGAATACCACATTTTTTCATTATTGAATGCCATTGGTTAGTTATTATAAATTGTAAAAAAGGCGAATAATTTGATTTGTTTGGTTAGTAAAACTATCTAAAGTTGATGTTCTATATACTAGAAACATATTAGGACAAAGATGGCTGCGTATTTTCCGCTTTTGGATAGCATTAACTTCGATTTCGTGTGTAAATCTTTCTTAAATAATGAAGAAAATTTCATTTTCCCTCAACCAATCTACATTGTTAATTTTTCATGAACATTTTAAGCAAATGTGCACTTATTCCTAAAAAAAATATTATCCACACGTAACGAACAATTTTAAATTAAACAGATAAAATTCTATGAACTCTGCCAGCAACTTTGTCCACAGCGGAAGTGTCTCATATCTCCTGGGAGTGCGTTGGTGAGCCGGAATTCTTGAAGTTTCGTGACATTTGTCAATACGATTTTCTATGTAAGAATACTAGCGCACCAAACGTGAACACTTCATAAAAATATAGCTTGTAGGCTAAGTAACGGGAAATCGGCCGGAGTTGGTGGTCTCAGTATTGTCTCTGGTTTAAATCGAACGCAATCAATATAAATCGATGGCAATCGCACAAAGTCTATACACGTACTCATCAAAAATGACAGAAAAAGTGAAAATTAGCAAAATAACGAGTAACGGGCAGTTCCTCTCTTGGCTCGAAACAACTCAGAGAATTTCAACCGGCAAGTACTGATAAAAATATCAAATGCGCAAAATTGACAGGAAACAAATTCAAAATCCGTTTTAAAAATCAATTGTACACAAAAATAAAATATCTGAAAATAAAGAAAATTCGTTGGTGGTCGAATGTTCTCCTAGAACGTTTCATATGTTGCAAAAAGGTAAGTTATACATTTTGTTCGTGATATGAATTAGATTTTAAAGATGTATGTGGCTCAAAGCAGAGACAATACTCATCAAACAGACATATATACATACATCATACACGTACTCATCAAAAATGACAGAAAAAGGGAAAATTAGCAAAATAACGAGTAACGAACGAGCAGTTCCTCTCTTGGCTCGAAACAGACCAAAGAATTTCAACCGGCAAGTACTGATAATTGATAAATATGTCAAATGCACAATGTTGACAAGAAACAAATTCAAAATCCGTTTTTAAAGTCAATTAAAAACTTCGTTTTTATATTTATATTGAAAAAGTTAAATTATATACTTATTTGTGATGTAAAATATGTAAGTGGCTCAACCTAGCTCCAAGTCTATCCAACTACTTTTGAGTACATTTTCATTTAATTTTAGATTTTGACAGATTTTTAGTGCTTGGCTTGGTTTGAAGTCAATTCAAAAGTGACAATTAAACAGTCATTGGGCACATTCAAGAATCTAGTTATCTTAAGTCGACTAGATTGGTCTGGATGAGGTGTAACCTGAACGCAAAAACTAGATTGGTCGGGAACGTCACTTTTTCTACGTCAGCCACATATACGAACTGTCAACTTAGTACTCAGTCACGAATTTCGCGACAAGATTCGTCGGCTACCCCTCCATAAACGTCAACTGAAACATCTGCTCTCACTACCAATTTCCCCCAATCAGAGCCGAGTTTCATCTTGTGAGAGAGCTGTCAGACTTACTAAACTATATACTTGAACGTCCCCATACAAAAAATTTATTTGTCATTCTCTTTTTTTTCCAAAAGGGCCCCAAACTCGTGTGTGCCCAAGGGCCCACATATTGTGGGAACATAAACCAACCAATTTTGGATAGCAAATTCATGCCTACCTCATACTTCGCACTCTTTTCCTTTCTTTACCCAATTCCATACCAAGTTATTTTTTACATCATTCCTCTGGGTTCCCTCTTTTTTGGTCTTTTCAGAAGATTTTAATAACAAAACGCTATATTTTCTGGCCGTATAAAAACATTTCACTTTATTCACACACGCCTCTTCCTGTCGTCGTAAATATTTGCAATAAAATAAAAAACTTTCTCATTTAAAAGATTCCCCCAGAAACGCCCGGTCCATATTGGTAACCACCACCGGCTGCAACTGGAATTGGAGTAGGAACACCTCCTAATCCAAGCCCTCCTCCGACAATGCTGCTGCCCAGGTTGCTGTTGTAGTAGCTTGATGGATATGAGTTGTAATACCCTTGACGGGAATATGGGTAGCCTGATCTTGAACTACTATATCCACCTGGATATCCACCAGTATACCCAGCGTATCCACCAGTGTAACCATTGTATCCAGTGTTGTACCCATTGTTATAATACGCGGGATTGGTGTATCCAGAAATGCCTACAAAAATAACAGTAAATAAATCAATGCTATTGGTTATTGTGCACTCACCTCCAAGACCAGCTACTCTTGGTGGGGTGTATGGGCTATAATAGCCACTGTTGTAACCGCCGCCGATAGCGCCAGGATATCCAACGGCTCCATTGTATCCAGAAAGGCCGTTGTATCCAATGCCACTGCTATACCCCAAAGTTCCGTCAACACCTAATCCACTGGCGTATCCTCCAAGACTATTATAGCCGATTCCGCGTTTCTCCTGTTTCTTCTCCCGATTCACTGGAATAACATCGACCTCAGTCGGTGACGATTCAGAGTCTACAGCTAATTCCTCAGTGCTCACGGCCGCAGCAACAATGACTACAGCAAAAACGATCTTCACAACAAAAAAAAAAAAAAAATTAGTCACAGTAGGATCAAATGATATCCAAGGATATTTAACTCACAAAACACTTCATATTCGGTAGGTTTATACAAGGGGATAGAAAATCAGAGTAAATGTGTATCCAAGAGATTCGAATCGAAAACTGATGCTGTTAACATGTATCTAGCTTGCTTTTATACAACAACCACCCTAAAGCCAAGTCAACGCTATTAGCACGCTCGTTGCAAAGAATCGTTGGCTCTAACACATTAGTGTAAACGGAGAAAATTGCGTACGTAAAGTACGAGTATCTTTGCAGATAGATACGTACCTACATGAGAGCTAACTACATTTTGGCGGTCACAACACACACCGAGATTACGCAAGGTAACAATGGTGCTCATTCAATATGGGATTTATTTTTTTTGGTTAACTGCGGGTACGTGTTGTTTTATATTTACAATGATTCCATTTGTAGGCGGACAGACTTACAAGTCAACATTGCAAAATGTTCAGAAGGTATTTCCGAGCCGCAGAAAGGAACAAGCGATCTTTATAATTGCTTTGTAAAGAGTATAGCTACATTTTTGAAATTGATACACAGCACCTGGAACTTTGGATTGCATTGGTAGGATATAGTCCAGTCTCATAAATAGAACAGGGTGACAAGTCGGTCAAGGTGGTTTTCGCATTATGAATTTATTTTTAAACATAGAAAACTTGGTAACCGTTTTAGCTTTGATGGTAAAATCCTATTATTAAAAGACTATTTTAATTTGAGTTTCAGATCCATGTAGAACCCTTTAAGACTTCTCACAGCTATACTTGTTCTTTTGTTGTGAGTTCTTACTTTCGCATTGTACTGAAACTGTGCAAACAGCAGTCCCACCCAGCATATGAAAATCGAACGGCTAACACAAATGAAAATTACGCTGCAGGTGGTGTAGGTTGTTTTATAAAAGAGAAAGCGGAATATTTAATTCGTGAAGTCCTTTGTGTTGACTTTTTAAGCGCTGATGTATTAAGGGTTTCCATTGAAATTAACCATGAGATCTATGTTTTTGTGTGTGTTTATAGATTGCATTTGTTTAGTGTTTCGACGTTTTTAGAGGAATTTTCCGGTCTGCTAGAGAATGAAAAATCAAAAAATTTAATTGTATTGGGAGATTTCAATATTAATATATTGGAAAATAGTGAAATTGTTTCGAGTTATTTGGAATTGTTAGCATCACATGGCCTAGAAAACTATATCAATGAACCTACTAGAATTATCTCAGGTAGATGTTTAGACCATATTTATGGACGCTTAAAAAATGGTTCGTCCAGAAAGTGTATGAAATGCGTTTTTGACCTAATGATTACCGATCACTCTATGACTGGTATTTTGTTTAATGTTTCCAAGAGTTTGCGTAGTCCTAGTTCTGTATCTTGTAAAACACCAACCAAAATAGACTATAGAAAACTTAAACACAATCTAACTTATGAGTTTTGGGAAGATGTATATCTGTGTACCGATGCCAATACTTCCTATTCTTTGTTTATTAATTCTCTTGAGAAGCATATCCTGAGCTGTTCCTCTACTTTGCGTCCTAAAAGTAATTGTAAAAGGCTTAAACCTTGGATTTCCTCATACTTATTGAACAAAGTAAAGGCAAAAAACAAACTCAGAAGTAAATGTTATAAACACCCTGGAAATCTAAGTCTTAAAGAAAAATATAAAAAAGTGTGCACTGAACTTAAGAAGGAAATTCCAGTTTGTAGGGATAATTATTACCGCTCTAAATTCAATTCGGCAAGAGGTAACTTAAGGAATGAATGGCAAGTAGTAAACAGTATATTAAACAAAAACACTGTTACAAAAAAACCGTCTGTTATTCGTGTCGATGACTGTGTTGTTTCTGACAAACTTGTCATTGCAGATGCGTTTAATTGCTATTTTACTAACATTGCCACCAGTTTGCAACCATGGACTGTCCATCCGTCTTGTCGTATTTGCTCGACAACTGGTTGCTTTGCTGAACCAAATTTCTGTAATAGTTTTGTATTTGAAGCCATAACTCCTCTTGAGGTATTAAAAGTTATCGGTACCCTAAAAAACACTAACTCATGTGGTGCTGATGGTATCAATAATACATTGCTCAAAAATGTTGCTTGTTTGGTAATGGATGTTCTGTCACACATTTTTAATCGGTGCATACTCGAAGGGGTTTTTCCAGATGAGCTCAAGGGTGCAATTGTAGTTCCTTTATTTAAAAAGGGTTCAGCTGTGGATGTATGTAACTATAGGCCTATCTCACTTCTTCCAGTGATAAGTAAAGTTTTTGAAAAGCTTGTAAAGAACAGGTTAGTGAGCTATCTCACGAAAACTCAGTTTTTTAAACCAACGCAGTTTGGTTTTCAAAAGGGCAAATCAACCGAAGATGCACTTTTGCAGTTTTGTAGCAATATAATGTCAAACCTCGACGGTAAAAAGTGTACTGCTGGGTTATTTGTTGATATCACCAAAGCGTTTGATATGGTCGATCACCACATTCTACTGGATAAACTTGAAAAAGCAGGAATTCGTGGCTTCATGTTGGAATGGTTTAGATCTTACCTTAAAAATAGGTCACAAAGTGTGAAGGTTGATGATGTAATTAGTGATCCACTGATTATCAACTTAGGGGTACCCCAAGGTTCTGTCCTAGGTCCGATCCTCTTCCTTATTTACATTAACTCTCTTTTTATGCTTGATTTTAAAGGTGTTCCAACTGCGTTTGCAGATGATGTAGGTTTCGCATATGGTTCGGCTAGTCGCCTTGATCTGGTTTCCGACATAAATTGGGACCTTAGCCTTTTAAGAATTTGGTTTTCAAAACATAACTTGGTTATCAGCTCCAAGACTAAGATTATGATTTTTAGTTTGTCGTCTCTGCTTGATTTTAATGTGAATGTTTACTTTCACGCATCTGATTGCAATAGATTTAAACTTGATTGCTGCAACTGTCGACCTGATTCGTCTTGTCCTAATTTTGATAGTAGCCTATGCTGCAGTGATAAATGTTTCCCCGTCGAGAAAGTTAAGGAATTCAAATACCTGGGTATAACTATTGATTCAAGAATGAGCTTCTCGAATCATGTAGAAGCCTTGAGGAAATATTTTCGTTGCACGCTAAGGCATTTTTTCTATTTAAGCAATATTTGTTCGACTACTTTGCTAAAAACTATTTACTATGGTATCGTTCATTCAAAATTACAATATGGAATTACGTGCTGGGGAGGCGCTTATAAAAATAAAATACAGCCGCTCTTGTTAATACAGAAATATATTCTACGGAAGCTATGCCGAAAACCTAGAAGGCACCCTACTTATCCTTTGTTCTGTGACTTAAAAATTCTCCCTGTGCGTCATTTGTATTGTTTTAAAGTTTTGAAGACCTTCTTTATGAAGTCTGGAAATCGCAACTTCCGACTGATCTCTAACTATAGTTTACGTGGAAACTCTTCGTACTCTTTATCCGTTCCTCAATTCCATACCACGGCTTATCGTAATTTTTATTATATATCGTCTATTCGTCTATTCAATAAACTTCCTCAATCGTTCAGGTCGTTATCTATACCTAAAAAGTTTCTCAAGCTCGTAAAAATATGGCTTTTCAATTTTAATTTCGCTGGCATAGAGTCTGTTCTTTCTGACCATCTGATATAACTTAAGAATTATAATTTGAGTCTTAATTGTTAATTGATCTTAATGCATTCAAAGGAAAATTGTTTTGTTTTAAGACTGTTTAAACTTATTTTATAAAGTAACGTAATTTTTTGAATTTTTTGATTTTTTAAGGGTCACCCCACCCACGCATAACTTTTTTAAATGCCTAAATTGTAAATTGTAATGGCATTCATCACTATTATTATTACATAAGTAAAATAATATAGAATGTCAAATGAATTTCATATTTTAATTACATAATTTGAATTTTTGTTCATATTGAATTATATATATAGGAATTTATGAAATCAATAAATCAATAAATCAATCAATCAAAAAAAAAAAAAAAAAAAAAAGAACGGCGCATTAAGATCGCAACTCTAATATCTAATGCATCTCTATCACCTCCAATAATATGCCTACTGCCTTGCAGGGACTTGTGACCTTATGAGTATAACCACACTCGCCTGAGGAGACATTGAAGATGCTAGTCTTATCATGGAGAGCTTCCAGCCACAATTTCAAAACCCCTTAGCTTTGTTTATAGAAGACACCAACTACAAGGTTGTTCAATTGGGACTGGTCGTTGTTGATGGCATTCGGCATTGCCAGAGGATCCAAATATTCTCCCCCAGATAAATCTAAATAACCCCAGATTTGGCCTTTTAAAAGAAAGAAAAAAAACTCCCAACTTTTTCTAATTATTTTTAACTTTCTCCATTACGTAGTAAGAGAAAGATATTGTATTCGTACAAAATTTCGAGCTCGAGATGTTAATTAATTCTGACATTAAGATGCTAGGCGAACTCAAAAAAGTTGGTCGCAAAATTCTGTCCGTCTGTCTGTCTGTATGTATGTCCCGAGGCTTACAGCCTAAGTGGCTGAACGGATTTCGTTCAAACTTCGCATTTAAAGTTTGGGGGCTTACAGTTCGGGGCCGTTTTTTTTTTTTGCACGGTAACCTCAATATAAATGGTACTTGCCATACAAAATTTTCATACCAGTTTGATTTGTTCGAAAACGGCTCTAACGATTTCAACAAAAATTGATACTTAGGCTTATGTAGGTGAGGTAAACATAGCTGCATACTCAGTTTTCCGGAAAAAAATCTAGTAACGGTACTTCTGAAATTTGGACATATGTATCTCGAAAACGGTCCATACGATTGTAACAAAAATTCATTTCTAAGGTTATATGGTAATTTCTAACTTAATGGAAAACTCAGTTTTCCTCTGTATTATCGTAAAATGGATTTTTGAAAAATGTCATTTTTGAAAAATATAGTTTTCCCTAGTTTAAAAACGGCATGATTTTGACCAAAATGCAGACTTAGAGTAAAATTGATGTTTTCAAAATTATTGCGTCCTTAATTTGCAATTCGAATCACTGGAAACGCTCACTTTAAAAACTGCTCATATCTTGAAAACCCAATTTTCAACCAACAACAACAACAATTTTTTTTCAACCGTATTAAATGTGCACCCTAAAAATATTTCCAACAACTTGGAACTTACACAATCAGCAACTCCCACTTCATTTACATTAAAACTATTAATGAACGAGAAAGTTACGTTCGACCCAGTCTTGCACTTTATTTTCACTTGTTTTCGTACGACTTGACAGATGAAAATTCGAATTTAAAACGGGAACATGTAAGATCAGTTTTCCGAATGCAAAAATTGCGGCAAATAAATACAACGCAAAATGTCGATTCACACAGCCCTTACGCAACATTGATGAAATCTGCGGGTCTTAAACCCGGAAAAATATTAAAAGACGAACTATTAAAAAAAAAAAATAAGAAAACTTGTGCCGTAAACAGAAATAGTCCAAAATGATTAGAGCAAATAACTATCATTGGCAAATACAGCTTTGGACCATCGATCGATCGATTATTTAACAGCATTTTAAAATAACATCACGCACATTTTATGGTTTCCGAAAAGGATGTTATAAATAAATACAAATAAAACAGAATTTTAAAAACCCCAGATTTCTCCTAAACAATTATTTGCAGCCAATGGAACATGAAAACTGACAGCCAGCTGATTTCGAGAGCAGAAAAACAGCTTTTTCTGTCCCAATGGTTTTCATTGGTGATGTCAAATCACCAAGTCAGGTTATACACGATTGAGTAACACGTCCAAATGATAAGACTCTATTTTGAAAAATTTATGTTTGCCATTGCAAATTTGCCCATTTTACGGTGGACTTTCCAAGTCGACTCTCCAACATTTGGTGGCCAATTTCCAGACAATCGGTGAAAGTCAAAGGACGCGGTCCGTAAAAGTACGTGTACACATGAGACATGAGAACTCAATTCAGTCGATTCCTCACCGTGTACAAAAAGTCGATCTTTCGCTGACTTCAACATAGCGAATTTTGCGTCGGGATTTGGGGTCTACTTTGGTACAAGATGCAATTGGCCCTGGAGCTCAAAGTAAATGGATATAATAGACAACGCTGATTGTTTGCTGACTGGGCTTCGGAGCATTTAGAAGAGGATTCCAATCTTGGCCGAAAAAATTATCTTTAGCGACCAGGTGCATTTTGGATGAATGGCTATCTTAACAAACCAAATTGCAGTATATAGGACGACGCAACCCACACGAGGTTCACCAGGTGGCAACGCATCCACAAAATAAAAAGTTACTGACCACCAACATTCACACACAGCTTTTTTATTCCATTTGAACATAGCCCCGCCCTTGTTAAAAAAAACCCTTTCCAAAAATCCCATGTTTTTTTTTTTTTTGTAAAATATTTGTACTTTTGGTCTAAGCGTTACACGCGCCTGCACGTATCTGCAGAATTATGGATTGTAATTTGTAACTCGTAGGTTATTTCGTGAAACAGGGCCCATATCCTTTGTCCAAAGTCGACAAAATGAGTCAATTGAATACTTTGTTTTGCTTGCGCAGCCATTAAAAAAATTTCTATATTATTCTATATATTCTATAAAAACCCGTTCATAATGGTAAAATTCTGATTATCCTTTGTGGCTACTAGTTATAAGAAATTAATTGGGAGCTGGACAACCTTATGTAACACAGCAATAACGAAGCGCCCTAATTAGATTGTAAGTACTAACCCATTATAGAGCCAGATTGAATAATCTGTAACCATAATTGATTGCGTTTTTGAAAATGATTCATTCTGACATTAAACTAAATTCACGAAGAATATGTGGTCAGCCTGAAGGTTACTCGTGCAAGCACGCCAACATCTGTATCAACTATTCCCAATGCGTCATGTTGGTGTCAGAGATTTATTGAAGCAACAATCGAATTATTTTTATAGAACTGAATGTTTTTCTTATTTTTTTGTTATAAATCCTTTAGCAACAATAAACACACGTAATACGGTAATAAATCTGAATCTTCTGTCCAGATGTTGTATTGCATACTATAATGTTCTCATAGCACCAGGAACCTAACCGCTCCGGAGACAATGCATCATAAACAATGGTTACATGTTAACCATAATGACGAAGATAAACATACATGGGCCTTTAAGAAGTGAACAATGTAACTTTATGTTGCTCTGCAGCTCATCTATTCATTCAGCGTTGCACGCCGGATCCAACCTTAACATTTGGTCTAGGTATACCAATACAACTACGACCGCAGGAGAGTTATGCGGGACAAGTTCAAAACAACAAATTGCATTTTCTTAGATTACATCAGTTTTTGTGGCTTGGGATTACGACCATTGACGGTGACAACTTGGAGGCGGGCACGCGGTTTTATTTGAACTCGAAAGGGGAGGCTATCGAAATGGAAATGCATGTGCTGGTAACTAGCTCTACAGCGCCTACGAATATTATCATAAAAGTTGTGGTTTTCCAAGTGAAGCTTAATTGTGCGAAAAATCCGTTTGGGGTCAATGGCAAGTACACGCCAGAAGTTTTTTGCTTTCTGTTTTATTCACAGCTCAGTGAACTTTATCAGAATAGAGTTATTGTTCTAAGACTCTAGATGCTATTTGTATGGGCAGCAGGTGTGGTGTGGCTTGCCGAGGGTGTTAATTGTTGAGGTATACAATTGGTGCTTTCAGAACAGCACTAATGTGACGATTATAAAAATTAGATTCGAATAAGAAATATAATTTTAGCATCTTGGTGAAAACTTATGAGTAAGAAAACTAAGGTCTTATTATGTTGTATATCTTAGTATTGGGTGGTATGAAGAAAAAGTAGCCATTGATTTTACTCAAAAGAAATGTCAAATCGAAGAATTTGCTAGGCTTCGTATGAATAAAAACTGATTTGAGTTAAGTCGAACTTTTGATATGTTCGAAAAGCGGCGCCACTGACCTTTTACCCAGATCTGTATGAATAACACGTGTCAGACAAAGCAATTGCAATGAATAAATTCAGCTATTTTTCTAACTCGGAGCATTTGCATGCTACATATTTTGTACGCACAATTTTTACATAAAGCGCAAACCAAGTCTTGTCAGTTCTTACTGAGGGCAGATTCCGTATGTCAACGATCGTCTAAACGATATCGTTTTTGCAACTTTGAACACCAAAATAATGGCGTTTCGATTGAAGATCCGAGAGAACTGCCCCGAAATTCAGAATTGCTCTTTTCAATGAAATTCGTCGGAGCACTTTTGTAAAAGTGGTAGACACCATATGAGAGATTTGGTTTTCTGTTGCTACTTTTTTTTTGCTTTCTGCAGTAATAAATACAGCCAAATCAATATATTTCAATTTAAGTTTACATTTTGCACGCATAATTGTATATTTTCGGATCACATAGCGAAAAATTTGTTTCTAATAACACAACAAACACTTCAGTCTGACATTTTGTTAGTACCTATGTGTTGGTGTTTTTATCCCTAAAAATATTCCGGACACTTCTGTCGTGTTAAGAATTGACCTGGAAGTGCACTTTTTTTTCAATGAAACCAAGAATACATCGAAAGAGCACTTCTAGATTTGCTCTTTTCATAGAAAGGGCAATTCTTTTCTTCAATCAAAAACGCCATAAGACATATTCTGCTCGAATCTTTTTGACAAACGTCAGCTTTTATTATATTTGTGGAAAATGAATTGGATTACGCTCTCAAATTTGTAATTTTAGCACTTAGTTGCTAGTTTTGGGGGTCTATCGTTTCGACGATAATCGTTTGAAAAGTTACGGAATGAGTGGCCTGTTTTGTTAATAAATAGAGTTTGGATAAACCTTTTTTTTGTGCAGAAAACCAGCAAAATATGAATGCGATAAGTTCCCACATTACATAACGTTGGTTCGTGAGAAAAATACCAGCAACTGTTTTGTTTTACGCGTCGAAATGTAGAGTAATTGGCTAATTTGTTTTTAGATGAAAGTTTTGAGACACAATTCTCAAGGTAGATACGTATACAGGAGATCCGGACTTTGAGGTTAACATTGCAAAAGCCTCTCGGAATTTGATAGTTCGTTTTAAAATAATTAGCATGTGCTTAGCAAGGATAAAATTTCCGACAACTACTGAAGAAGAAATGAAACTTCACCAAGCTATTTGGTAAACAGAACTCATGCTTCATCGCAATTGGATGAAGCATGAGTTTTTTGGAGCTTGCACTCTTATTACAGTATTTTTTTTTTTCGTTCACTTTTCCACCAAAGTCGTTGGACCAGTGATGGGACTTCCACCACTTAAGTGGTATTACTACCACTTTTTACACTTTCGGAAATTCTACCAACCTGAACTCGAAATCTACAACCTTTTACTCATCGCTATTCGCTAATAATATTTCTTTTCCATCATTGTATTAAATTGCAAATTGTACCTACTACCTATAACTACTCGCCTTACTTTTACCCATACATATACTCAGCTATCAGTATTTTTTATCTAAGAGTTGCATCAGCAAGAACTTCCAGTCCAGTACACCATTTACTGCGATAATATTTCATTATTTGACTGTATTTGTGCGAGGGTGTTTTGGTATGTTCTGAATTTTTGTGTTTAATGATGAGTTGAATCTATGGCGTTTTTTCTGTAGTTCTTTTTTTATATTGAAACTTTTAAAAACTTTTAATTTTTAAATTATATCAATTTTTAAAAATAATTCAAATTAATAATAAGAAATGACTGATTTATTTATTTTATTTCCCTGTTTTTTTTTTCTTTTATTATTAGATAAATATAAATAAATTAATTACTTACCATGGAAAATTCTGTTTTCTACCACTTTTCTACCCCCTTTTTTTGAGGCTACCTACAACCGCTTCGCTTTTTTCAAGTCCCATCACTGCGTTTGACTCTCAGGGGAAACTCAGTAATTCAAATTTGATAGGAACTGCAAGTACGTACATCTTTGTTCGAATTTTCGAACTTACTTTATCAAAACATGTTTTCATTCATATCGATTCAAAACAAATCGAATTCGAAGTGCTTTTACTATGCTTTATTTATACGACCCAAACAGAATACGACCCGACAACAGAACTCCACCTCTGCTTTTGTTTGATTTTTGGAATTCGTTTGCTTTTAATTGAATTTGATTTACAGCTCAATTTTTGCTCGCCCTTTTTTCAATCTAGCTGGTAGTTTTGCTCTATAGCTACAGCGCAAATGATAAAACGACAATTTCTGGAGTAAGGTACGTCGCTTTAGTTATCTATTGGTCAATGGAACGCGGCCTTTTAAAAAAATTAAAACGGACTAACCTGCAATTCTCAATTTGTACACCTTTATACCTAACTTCTACCTACATTGCATTCTGGGCGGAAGCCCTAAAACAACGTTTATATTTTAAATTAAATTCGCACAAATTAATGGATCGCAAGTCACAATCCACTTACAGATTCCACATTCACTCTCGGGTATTTTCAGAGAACTGTCAGAATCAATGTCACCAGTTGTCAAAAATTGTAAATATTGCAGGTTATGTGACGAAAACTAAAAAGTAGTGATATAAAAGAAATTCTGTGACAAATTCACAACCAATACAATCTTCGGTTTGTAATTTATTTAACAGCATGAGTTTCCCTACCAAAGACGAACGTGCGAAATGCTGGAAAACTCGTGACGATTTTTGGGCCTGCCTGGACAAACATGCTCCTACGTACCAGTACACAAGTGGTAAAGATGTTCCCAAGGAATGCGCCGAACTAAGAAAACTGTATGAAAAATCGTGCCCGGGTCAATGGGTTAAGCATTTTGATCGAAAACGAACCTATGAACAATTCAAGGATAAAATTGCCAAGGGCTTCGAACCCCTAGACGAGAATAGCAAAGGAAATTGATATATTCCGGAGCTGTCGTTAGGTTTAAGAACGCAAAATACAAGCTTTGTTGTAAAATACTTTTAATTTTAATAAATTAAAACAGAATTTGTTATTTAATTTTGGTTTATGAGTCAATGTGTCAAGTCTTTAGCCGTCAACGGTGTTTCAGATGGCATATCCACTGATATTGAGACAATATGCTTTCCAGGTATCATAACATTGCCTAAAACTCTTGCATCTCTACCCTCTTCCAAGTATTCTGCACACATTGAGAGGACTACGTTTGCATCCTTGTCCGTGCAATTGAAGAAACCAATAAGTACTCGTCCGTCGGTGATTACGACGCGAAATGTTTTCCCCAGCCACTTACGAAGATTCGCTTTGCCTTCTGTGAGGGTTTCCAAAGGTGCAGGGTGAATAAATTGCTGCTAGCAAAAGTAGAACGAGAAATGAAAATGTTAGTTACTTCACTTCTGGGGACATACCTCTAAATGCAGAGGTTCTGGTGTGTATTCGGAACCGCTACTACTCATTTTTTCTATTGAATATCAAAATCTATATCTGGGTAGAAATTATTTTGAATTGCTTACAACATTCTTATGTCAGAAAAATTGTAAAATCGTGCTAAAATGTGTACTGAATTAAATTTTTTTTCTAGATTTGTGTATTTTCGCAAGTGACAGACTACCCATTGACATACGGCAGTCGAGCTTTGGGTTTCGGTCCAACAACGACACAATTTGGAATTCAGATGGCACTTGTGGCATTAGAGAGATGCTGTCAAATATAAGAAGCAGGTGACAGCAAGCCGACGTTCATTCAAATCGTAGAGGTTCATCTTCGTCCGTCTATTTGCCGGTCGCCTCGTAAAGTGAGAACTAGGAAAACATGGATCAATCAGTGTTTGTTGTTTTAACAAGTAAATAATCAAAATATTTCTTTGAATTTCTAAATTTGGACTTTAGATAACACATTTTCTTTGCATAGTAAGCGACTCGTGTCACCAGCGCAGTGCTATTGACAAAAGTGGTCCTCGATTAGTGGAGCTAGTAAGCGAAACCTTCGGTGACTGCCAAGTAATTGCTGAAATTCTTCCCGACGAACGCAGTGTCATTACCAGTAAACTAAAGGGCTATGCTCTTAAAGATGTGCAGGCTATATTTACAACAGGCGGCACGGGTTTTGCTCCAAGAGATGTCACTCCAGAAGCGACAAAGGATGTTATTACTAAAGACTGCCCGCAGCTGGTACTTGCGATGGCAATGGAGAGCTTTAAGAAAACCCAATTTGCTGCATTGTCACGCGCTGTTGCTGGGATATACGAGAACACGCTTATAGTCAATTTTCCAGGCAGTGAAAAAGCTGTAGTTGAGTGTTTCACCTCAATTCGTGGTGTATTGCCTCATGCTCTTCAACTGCTAAGAGATGATCTAAAGTTAGTCAAAAAAACTCACAGTGAAGTTCAAAGTTCTGTAATCATGAATGTGGGACACGTATGTCCGCATAAAACCGGAACTGGCGACCGTGATGATCGTAATTCACCATTTCCAATGATACCAGTACATGAGGCTTTGCAGATCATATTTCAAATTGTATTGGTTCAGCGAACAATTCCGAATATCCTATCGCAGTATGTGGCTCCGGTTGATATTCCACCATTTCGGGCGTCAATCAAAGATGGTTATGCAATGAGATCGACTGGATTCTCGGGAACGAAGAGGGTCATCGGTTATATTGCAGCTGGAGATGAGGTAATAAAATTTTGTAAATAACAAATACCTATGACGACAAATTGGTAATCAATCAAAGATAAGTCGAATTAAGTTAAGAAATGTTAGGCTTCGAAAACAGGTTCTTACCTGTCTATACATGCGGTTAATAAAAGGAGACGAGATAACAAATATTCATTCGTGTAGATGTAGAGGCTTGTTGTTTATATCGACTCGAGTCGATTTGTATTTGTTGTAAGATGAAGAAAAGTTAAAGATCATAGCCACCGCCTATTAAAAGCGTTTGATACCTATATAAAGGTTTGTAAGTAGAAATTTCCTTCGATTGTTTGTCTATTTAATTAGACTATTTTGCATTCCTTTATTTATAGTGACACGCAAACCCAATATAATTTTCATTTGTTCCCCAGCTTCACTTTGGATGCGCCAAATGACGTATCACACAAATATTAGATGTCCGTTGCACACATATCGTGCAAAGTCTATTCATGGACAACCCCAAACAGATAACTTGATACTAAGCATCATTCATGATTGCAACAAAGAACAAGGCATTTTGAGTGCCTTCTTCATATTGAACACTGCATCTTTTAAGTCATTGTCTCTGCAGGAGATGTTTGCGGCTGGTAGTGAGAGTGAAACAATTTAGGTGCTGCCAGAGCTAGACTTTATCGACTGAACTCGATTGCATCAAGTTATGTGCTGACACCCCTGCTTGGTATAAAACACCAGGAGTTAAGGAAGAAGATTAAGACATTAAGAAAAGGTGTTCCAAGAACTTGCAAAATGCATTTCGAAGCAGTCAAAAAATAATCATACAGGAAGTGAGTGGAATAACGTTCAAGGAGAAAGATGGTCAAATCAAAAGATGGTTTCCGTTTCCGACGAAGAGAAAGACTTAGGCAAACCGGCACAAAGGGTGTCAGATCCATCGTTTTGAGCAAGGCGGAAAATAGCCATATGAATGAGGAAGACATTTTGCGATCGCTTTTAGCTGCACAATTTGACTGCACCTCAAGGTTGGGTGACAGAAGCACAACCATCACGTGTAGAATGTTACTTGAGAAGGTACTTGAGTACGGCATATGTCGGAGATCCAAGCAAGCAATTTCGTCTATTTGTTTAATCAACAACATTTCGAATTGGAAGACGTAGGTATAAGTCATTTGCTCTGATGCATTTGTAATTTCTGGGCTCCCCACAGTGTAACTGAGCTTGAACAAAAGTAAATGTTAACAAATCGAAAGTGATGGTCATCTCGAGTCATCTTTTCAAAGTTGTATCATTGGGACTGACCGAAAGAGTAGAATGCTGAAATGACATTTCTACGTTCTCCATTCCACTACGGGGAAAATCATTTATGAAAATGAGGCACTCGTTTTCGGCAAAAGAACTTGATGCCAAACTCCGTTAAATGCCTTTGAAATATCAATCGCACCCGACTTCGTTTAATCTGAGTGATGAAAATACTGGTTCTAATTTTTGGTGACATAAGCCGTCCAATAACCCGTTGATTTGTTGCCACAAAAGGCATACTACTGGCTTCCGTGACTGATATTCAATGAGCTGGGAGTTTATTACACAACAAGATTCGCCTTTTTAACGTGGACCTGGACATATTCCGTTTTACACCTACGCTGGAAAAACACAAGAGAATAAAAAAGATGCGTATAAAGGCGGATTTATTTGTATTAAAATCGAAGATCGTAATGTACTCGAACAACTGTATGAGTGCGAAAATGTATTTGTCGCATGCCAATGCAATAAGTTGGTTGCAAAATGTGGAGCAAGTAGATAAGCCTTGTCTAAGGAGCTGCGAGATGGAGCGAATTAAGAAATGCGCACTGAGGTCGATAGTCAGTTGGGGTGAAAAGGTTTTAGTACGCAAATTACTCAACTTTTGCTTGCATGGGTAAATTTAAAGCGCCGTAAAGTATCATTGGTTATTTAAATTAAAATGCCGAAATGCATTCTATAAGATCTAAATAAAATGCACACGGCTGTCTCCATTGACAAATGAATTTTTCCTTAAAATACTTCCCCCTTCAACAGATATCGGACTATGAACTACAAGAAGATGAATGTTACAAAATCAATACAGGAGCACCACTTCCAAACCATGCAGATTGCGTTATTCAAGTAGAAGATACAAAACTCTTGCATACGACAAAATTCGGATCTGAAGATCTGGTCGAAATACTTGTCGAGCCAAAAGCCAATCTTGACATAAGGTAAGTTCAGATCCACAAAGTTCGTGTATTAAAAGCGTACTTTAAAACATCAATTTTAGACCAATCGGGAGCGATTTAAGGAAGGGCACACAGCTTTTTCCCAGTGCCGATCATTCCGAAGTTGTTGTCAAGTCAATATTGGCATCTGTAGGCAAGACAATTAAGTTCAAGAAACCAAAAATAGCTGTACTTTCTACTGGCAGTGAACTACAAGCACCGAATGATGAGGACTCTGCAGGGAAAATTTACGATTCCAATACGACAATGCTCGAAGAGTTGCTACAATACTTTGGCTTCGAGTGTATGATGAAGCGAGTCCTGAGAGATGAGTAAGCGATAGTAAAACAAAGAAATTTTTGTCTGTAATTTGTCTTGTTCCACTACCTAGTTTTGAGTCGCTGAAAGCGGCCGTTGGAGAAGTTTACCAGTCTGTGGACTTCGTTATTTGCAGTGGTGGCGTATCAATGGGCGATAAGGACTACATAAAACCTGTGCTGGAGAATCTGGGATTTAAAATCTATTTCGGCCGAGTGAATATGAAACCAGGGTATGAATTCAACTCGGATTGCAATTAGAAAGAATATTAAAATTCAATTCTTCCTTACAGCAAGCCGATGACATTTGCGTCGAACGAGAGTAAAGGAAAATACTTCTTCGGTCTGCCAGGAAATCCAGTGTCGGCGTTTGTGACATTTCATTTGTTTGCATTGCCAGCGATCCGTTGGTCATCTGGCTGGGAGAGAGATAAGTGCGAGCTGGCCACTATACAAGTAACTGTGAGTAACTGCAAAACTGGTGTTATATAAATTGTAGAAAGGTGGTGCAAACGCTTCACCAGCTCGTTCGAATAGGGGGATAGCCCGGGTGGATATGAACAGATCACCGATCGCTTGGAATCTTCCATATTGTCTCTGGCGCGATTTTATTCAATCACTGACCAAAATTTATATTTATTTTTATATACAACTGCAGCTCCAAAACGACAGCATTGAACTTGATTCACGACCAGAATATGTGCGTGCTTCCGTTACTAGTAAAAATGGCCGCCTCTATGCCTCAGTCAACGGAAATCAAGTAAGGTATAATCAAATTTGCTATTGCCTATTACATAACACAAACTTTTGCAGATAAGCAGCCGACTACAAAGCATTTTAGGTGCCGATGTTCTGGTGCATATGCCTGCTGGAACCTCTGAAAAAACATTTGTCTCAGCTGGTGATGTAGTGAGAGCATCTGTACTGCGCTATGACTTTATATCAAAGTATGAGTAGATAGTATCCCTGCAAGGCATTCACCACTTGCTTCTATATTTTACTGAATTACTTCTTAGCTTATTATCTGGAGTAGTTGTTGTTATTTACATTTTTTACACATTTCTTGTTTAAGCACACAAAATTGTTACACCATTATGTTCAGTTAACCATCAATGTATTATTACCACCACGGGGATTAGAAAGAAATTAAAAGAATTTATATTTTACTGGACTTGGATTAATATTTATTTGCATGTAGTTTTAAATTTTGAAAGGAATGGTAAAAGAGCAATACCTCCGGATGGTATCACCTTCTTTATTGGCAGCTATAAAAGCCTTAATAGTCCCAGTAATAAAATCGAAGCTTGTGAAGTGCTGTCGCGAAGAGCTCAGACCTCTTGGAACACAAGGTAGAGCTCTGCTGGGTCCCTGGACATGAAGGCATTCTAGGCAACGAAAAAGCGGACGAACTAGCACGACAAGTTTCGACTAATGTTCTAAAACAAACATGTCCCTCTGTATATTCGGCCCTGTGCCCTGAAGTTCGATGCGAAGGAAAAGGCCACAGAAGGGGCAAACGCCAGATGGTCAGCCATGGTACGTGTGCTATCAATAGGAAACTTTGGAGAATAATTCTGAATGACCGAAAGTGAAGTTCTTCGCTTCTATCTGAACGGGACACAGCAACCAGCATGCTTAGGCGCTAACACATCAAACTTTAACCATAAGGGCTCAATAATTGACAGGGACTATCTTCCTGAAATAAATGCAAACGATTTTAAGCGCATCTCTGCTGTAGAGACTGCATTTTTTAGAGCAAAAATATCCCGGTCCTGAAAGGTCATTAATACGTTCATTTTTTATTTGTTGGCTAAGCTATCATCCGAAGTACGCAGGTTTTTTGTTTCTTGTTTTTTTTCAGACGCCGGTTTACCCTGGTAAAATATAAAGCCGTTAATGATCATCATAGCCCATCTGCCCACTTTCAAAGCGGCTCCTCTTGTGATTATCAGAAAACGTAAAAAAGCTGGTGAGATCATGCCACAGATCAACCACAGACAAGCTTTGAAAGTCACTTTTAAAGTTTCTTATGAAATGCAATATAGGAATTTTTAAACTCAGGCAACGAACCAACTTTCATAAATTCAATGAGGCAGGAAATTCTAGATCTAATTTTAGCTCTATCTATCTCCATTAGTATCCAAAGAAGCCTCTACGTAAGACAATAATTGTCATATACACCAAAGGCCTTACTAATAATTCATTTTTAACCTTCACACTAAATATTTTGTAGGTCACAATATTTGCATATTGCATTTTGTATGGAAAATTTAACCATTTTGAGTTCGAAAAATTTACCCTGGACACTAAAAATTCAAAATAGTATCGCGGCAAGACTCCAAGAACCCATTTTTATCAAGATTTGTTACCAAATCTCGAAGCATTTTAAAAGGGGAATAATTTGATTTGATTGGGTTATACAATTATCTAAAGGAGATGTTTTATATACTAAAAACATATTAGGACAAACATAGTTTTGTATTTTCTACTTTTAAATGCCATTAACTTCGATTTCGTGTGTATAATATTTTCTAAAATAATGAAGAGAATTTGCTCAAAATGTTATTATTTTCCCCCAACCAATCTACATTGTTAATTTTTCATGAATATTTTAAGCAAATGTACACTTAGGTATTCCTAAAAAAATACAATCCACATGTAACGAACAATTTCAAATTTAACGGATAAGATCGTATGAATGCTGCCAGTAATGTCGTTTTCTATTTGTTTCACTCGGGGATCCACTCATTCTGAAATCCAATGGAACAACAAAACAACTTCTGAAAGAATCCATAAAAGTATTGACGAATGGAGGCTAACCCCTGGCGGTTAATTTTCGCATCGGTAGGTTGCTATAGATTTTGACAGCTGGTATGTATTTCTATGAAAAATCAAGAAGTTATTGCGAGAAATTGTGTTCTTAATTAAAAATATACATTTAATATAAGAAAACAACTCATTTTATAACAGAAAAATAATATCTTAAAAGTGAGTGCGATAAGTATTGATATAAAAGTGAATACTATGTTCTTATTTTTGTATAGAAAATGCAGAAGACAATGCATATCGTAATGAGGGAAATATATTGTACCATCTTCCAAAAGAAGTTCGGAACTCTAAAGTTCTTTTCATTAAATGTGGTATTGTGCTTAGGATCGGGACAAAATTTCCAAATTTCCCGAGTACAGAGGATGGTTTTCAGTATAGAACCAAACTTGTGAAAGGAGCCTTTCCCAGCCTAAACCTTCCGAATTCAGCAATGAAAATTGCAGAAAATTCAATGAAATTGATGATGCAGCTACTACCAGCTCAGTAACTTCATCTACGGATGGAGGTGGGGATAGGACAATCTTATGTATCCAGCCAGCTTTCACTATTTCTTCGCCTTCTCGGATAGACCTTTTAACAACACTGAAATAGTCAATTATTTCACAGAGCGATATTGTGACAACCTTAAAAACTTCTTATCCCCATCATCACATCAAGCAAATCTGTAAAAATCATAATTAGCACGCATTTCATAAGATAAAAAGCAACCAAAATATATAAACAAAAGCAAATTTAGTATTTGTTTACATTAAATTCAACACTACTTTGAACAGACTTTTGTGCTGTTTTACCAGATGAATTGACTCAAACTATACAAATTTCGGACAAGTAGTACTTAGACTTGCAAATTAAGTTTGTTTTCAATTAGTTTGTTAACTTTTTAATAGATAAACAATTTATTTTCTAACACGAAAACACACGTATTCCTAATCCAAGCCCTTTGCAAAACTAACAGACGTCAAAATTCTTTAGGTCTCTATATATTCCTTTTTTATCCACCAGGTGTCGCAGGAAAACTTTTCCACTCGTCAATTGGTGAAATTCCAAAAAATAATCCACGGCTGCTGTCAGCTGACTTGTATAAAATGTTAATATAATGATTTGGCACCACGCATCCAGCTATTAAACGGTCATCACGTCATCTATTAGAATAAACATAAAACTTGTGGTCATCTAAACAACATACATTTGTAGAAGACAACTCTTCGTTCTCTTCTTTCTCTTCTTTCTCAGCCGTCGATATGGAAGGTCCTATCAACGATAATTAATTAACATTATCTAATTAACTTAAACATTATTCCTGAACTATAATACATACATATAATAAAGCCAATATTATATTTTAATTGTTACCATATGCGTTTGGAGTATTTCATTTAATATAGAAGAGGATAGTTTCATCATCGTGGAATCTTAACATAAATTACACTTGTGTGAGTGCTTCTTGAGCGGACAAATCGAGAAGCGAAATTCTCTTCTCAGAATCACCAGAAGAGTATTTTTTGTGCCAATGGAACGGCTTTAGAAGTGATTTTTTTCGATTCGGGACTTTCCCGGACGCTTCTTTTTGCCCAATGGAGAACGACTTAACTTTGCCCAGAGCGGAAGTGTCACACATTTGGTGCGAGTGCGTTGGTGAGCCGGAACTTTTGAAGTTATAGGTGACATTTGTCAATACGAATTTCTATGTAGCAACACTGGCACCAAATCGTGACCACTCCGTAGAAATATAGGTTTAAGGCAATTCGCGAAAAACCGGCCGAAGTTTGTGGTCTCAGTACGGTTTGATATGATAAGCATATCAGGCCAGGTTTCTACTCACGATACAATAAAATGGTCTAAAACCAGAAGTCTTTATAAATCAACATGAACGGATGGAATTTTCCCTATGGAATCACCTTTGGATCAAGCTTTAAGTATGTGTACCTATATTCCCTTCCCCTGGCGGAGGGTATGTGTTTGCTTTTCTACCTTAGCAAAAACTGTCAGATTCAGAAATCCTTCACACCAATAAGCAATTCCTTTCTAATAGAGTACCCATTTAACAACAACCATTTTGCATATCTGGCAAATCTATGATCCCGACATTTCATCGCTTAATAAAGAAAATCTATAGCCTGTGAGGCATGTTGGTTAAGGTCCACGTCCGCCTCGGTCTGTGGCATGCAGTTCATGTTAATTGAAGCAAATTGTCCTTTATTGATCTGTTGAAATTTTAGTTCTTTTTATAATCTGCACAGAGTGGCACCCTTGCAACCCCTCACCGAATTCAGATACTTACGCAGTATTTTTCAAGGATGTTCCCACGTATCACTATCTATTCAAAACAAAAAAAAAACAATTCCACATGATATTAGTTGTTTTATTTTTCTTCCAGTAAACGGTAATTGTTTTTCTTTTTAAGAGTATTAATACGATAAAATATATTTACAAGTAATTTTTGGTGATAATATATACAAATCCAACAGACAATATTTAAAGATTTAGATAAAATAATATATTCGAAAACCAATTCAGACGGAAAAGGTGTGCCAATGTTGTCGCAATCGAATTAGCCAATTGCCACCAGATGGCGCAGAGTTTCCACCGAATTCTGTTTTTTCCTCAACAAGAAAAAGTCTAACTTCGATTAGACCTTCTGTACGGCCCCCATGTCCATTCTTAGACGAAATGATGACCTGCATGGCAACGTTATGTTATACTTGTTTTGTGGCACCGCTAACTGATATCTCTCCTGTGGCCTGATGTCCCAGAGAGCATGTTCGATGGCTGTTAAGGCACTGGATGTAAGCACTTCAGCTGAATATTGAGTAGGAGCACCCTCGCAGTCCGATATGACTTGGCAAAGAAGAAAAAATTCAATTTGGATATTATTTTGCAGCACACTCTTTATATACTTACCATGTGGTATTGGTGCCCGGAATAGGGAATCAGCTGGGACACCATTTGTGTCAAGAGCAACCACACTTATGCCATATGGTTGCAGCTCTTTGCGCAGTTCTTCTGCGCATTTATCTACCGCAACGCGAGACGCATTGAAGGCGACAAGCTCCTCGCCACCATTTCCAGCACCCAAGTAGATAAGACGACCTCGTGTCGGTCGGAGGAGGCCGACAAACGACTTTGCTACCCTCAGTGATCCAAGGATGTTTGTCTTAAGCATTGTTTCCCATTGCTGAACGTCCTGACTTTCGATTCGTCCGCGGAAAATGCAACCGCTAGTGTTGATGACTGCACTGATGCCGCGTTCGCCGGCATTCAAATGGGATCCCATTGCATCAGTTGCTTCGCGGAGTACATCTTCGCGTGTCACATCCAATTGCATTGGAATAATTGACCCTTGTGTTGGTTCTGTGCTGCTCTCTTTCATTTTTATCCAATTTTTTAGCAACTTTGCTGGAATAGAATCAACCGAGTCTTTCATACCCGCAAAAACGCGACAACCTCTGTTCGCCAAATGAGTGCACAGTTGAAGGCCCAGAGCGCTGTCAGCGCATGTCACCAAAATGGTTCCGCTCTGCTGTTCGGACAGATTCACTTGGGTACTGCGAACTTTGCAAAGCAAATACAAAAGCAGGGCCCCTGCTATTGAGAACAACGCGAGGAGCTGGAAGGCTAAAACTAATGCTGTCATCGGTTCCATTATGGCATATCTGAAATAAATAGAAAATTAGTTGTTAATATTTTTTTTTTAGTTCATATACTAGGAGCTGGAGACTGAATATTAAAAGGAGATTATGCTTACAAGATACTAGAAGTTCACTTAAAGGAAATGGAAACAAGTTTTAATATTGAAAGAAATGATTCCTGCTAAATACTGGTGATCTAGGGTGACCATCCTCATTTTAACCATTTATCGACCTGCAAGAAGTTTTACTTCTTAAGCTTCGTACGCTGCTCGAGATAAATTTTCGCTCCCATACAAAATTCTCTCCAAAGTTTAGCTGAGCTAAATCTAAGCGAACCCATTTAGCTGAGTGGTACGCAGCTCGAGCTGAATAATAAAACTTTTGTTTCAGAATGTACTTCATGTGTCTGTCAAAAGTTAGCGTGCCCATTTAATGGGTCGGCACATTTTCTAAAGCTGAATTCTGACAGATCTTTGTGTATTTGTTGTTCTGTTGCGGAAAAGTATGCAAGGATGAGCTCTTTTAATAATTATTACATGGACAAAAAGTACCGAGAATCAGACATAGTTGAAATAGGAGAGAATTACATTTTTGAAGGAAGTTTTTTTTAAAGAACAGCTGTTTTCTGTGACACTAATCCACGGCGTACTCTCTGTCAAACTTTAGCTAAGACTTAGCTGATGTTTGGAGAGAAAAGTTGGAGACCAGATAAAATTTAGTTTAGCGCGAGCAGCGTACTACGCTTTACGCCAGACTTTGGGTTTATTTATTTTTAATAATTCATTAATGCTCAAGGCGTTTTATTTCCTTTATGTGGTAATGGAGGAAAATCAATTTAAAGAATTTAAAAGAACACAATTGTGTAAGCCGTTCTGTTACTCAATTAAACACAATCGATTTAGTATTTTACCCTCGTATTAATAAACAAATATGCACATGTAAGTTAGCTAGTAGACGTCAGATAGCATACAAAAATTTGACGTAACTGCTGAGTAACGAGTTGATAACTTTTACGCAGTGTTTATTAATACGGGGGTTAATCTTTATCTTTATTACACTAAACGCGAACCTCTTTCTTCTACGGAGTACATCTTTAGACTCTGTTGGCCAGTCATTTTAAAAATGAAATGAACATGTGTAATAAATTGCCTATCACTGACAGCTCACTTTAATTTTTTTTACAGTGTTGCCTTAATTGGTGGTTATAATGTACATATCCATTTTACAGCAACAATTTTGTGGTTATGTGTGAAATAAATAAATACATAATTACAAGTGAGATAAAAGTGCGTATTATTATTAAACAACGATAATTCCCCTCGAATGACTATTTCTTTCGGAATCATTTTTGAGGGTCCTGTACTCTTTCTTCTCCTTGTCGGAAGAAATCCATCCTATAAATAGCACTCACTCTAGTTCAGTTTCTGATAGATTTCTGTCGATTAAACCAAGTGAAATTGACTATTCATCAGGAACAAAGTAAAACACGTCTGTAAAGATTGGATGAGCAAGCAAGAAGAAGTTTCTTTATTGTTTATATTTAAGATAAATTGTCATCTGTCATTTTGCTAATGAGTGCATTCAATTCACTTTCCAATAGTTTGCTTTAAGAATCTAGGAACGAAAGCTGGACCAAGTATTTCTGTCTTTTGAGGATTACATATTCACATATTCTGAGATTTGACTGGGCTCATTATAGAATCTGCGGAGACCTTCTTCGGATATACCCAGTTTCCGGAGGTTTTCATTGAGTCTGCAACGCCCCGTTAGGATACGGACGTTATTTTTGCTCATGCCGATGCAAGCTTGGAATTTTTTCTTAGCTTGTATTGCTCTAGAAGATTCTTGGCCCGCTTCATGCCCCAAGTGCTATGCCAGGTTCTTGCCCCAATTTCTTTCTCTAGTTTCCTAAATTCTTCTTTGATGGTGTGATAAACTTTTCCGCAGAATGGTTCAGAACCTATGAAAGTTGCTGATGCTCCCTTTCTTGCTAGGAAGGCGGCCATTTAGTTATACTCTCTATTTCCGCCTTAAACCTGAGATGCTGGGACTTCGCTCATTGGTTCAAAGTAATTGGTTCTTGGCCCGAATAGTCCCGCTCCAGTGCCCTCTCCAGTTGTTTACCCATTACAAGCTTTATCGAAATAATTAACTTCCACACATCTCCTTGCACATTTTCAGAAATCTTATAGAGATCTCACCGAAACTTAATTCCATATATCTCTATAAGGCCTGTGCATATATGCTTCGCAGAGGACTCGCAGAAGTAATTTCTGAAACAAGAACTTCGAAGTTGCTCTGCTTCGGCTAACAAATATTATGGAAGCTCTATCGAATCTGTTGCCTACAGAACTAAAAATTTGAGCCTTACCGAAGTCAAATTGTTACTTGGGGTGTACCACTTTGTTGTATGATTGCTCAGTCTGTGGATTGCGGATTCATTGCTCCAAATATGTTTGTTGCTGAGCTTGGTAACAAAGTTCTTTTGAACATTTATTTTTTGGTGATATCATCTCTAGAAAAGGCTAATAGTGGTTTCGTTTTAAGTAGTGCATTATATTGAATCGATGTGATGCACTTTACTCTTCCTTTTATTAGATACGTTTTTCTTGCACATCAGTTCTAATAGCACCAACATGGCGGCAGTTGGGCAAGTTCTCATGGCCCCTGTTATGCGTGGCATGCCGGTCTTTGAACTGTATTGAGTGTCTTCCTTGTATAATAGTGCGTATGGCGTATACTTGTTATCTTTTCTCAAACTAAATGTTTCAATTTTTATTTTACAATAAATTATTGCCTAAGAACGATCTAAAAAGGCACTAAGTATAACACACAAGTCGCTATTTATCAGCAATTGAGGTTCAGTCATAAGCTTGATTTGCATTTTGTCCAACCAAACGATCCAGTTATTTGACAAAGACTCTTCTTTAATTGCATACCGTACACTCACAGCTCATTTTTTTGCCAGAAACTAGCACGGTGTAATTTTTATTTTTTAATGACCTACATGGGCTCCCACCATAAATCATACTTCAAATGCTCGCAAATGAAAGAGGCGCATTTCTACAAGTTCAACACATTTCTGAAGCATCAGGTTTCAAGTCCAATGCAGGTCGTATATGTGACATTTTATTGAAGCTCTAAACATATAAGTCTGAGATTTGTATTATAGCCAATGTAGCTATATTCGAAAACTTTTACGAGATCATTAAGTCAAAAAGAAAAATAGTGCTTTTCCTGGTCAATTGTTAGCACAACAGAAAAATCCGGGGCATTTTTGAAGAGCTGCTTTGAACTCACTAACACCACGCTTGCCAAATAAAAGATTGAAATAACAAAAAAAATCTCACATATGAGTACTTATGTATGATTCGCGAAACCATATAAAGTATTGCAAAAGTGCTTCAACGTTCATTAACAAGAGGAATTTATTTTGGGAGGCAATTCTCTCGGATCTTCAATGAAAAACATCAAAAGGCCAAGTTTTGACAGCAACGCGACGAGTGCGATCTACTGGCTGAGCCCTAGACAAGAACTGATTCCCTTTACAGTGACTGCGACAGAGAACACCCGAATGAATTTATGTACAAAACCAGCTTGTTAACGAGTCGATATGTGTACCAAAAATTGATGGTCAACTGTCAACACAACAGACAATACTGATGTTAAACCTTACATCGTAATAAATACTCCATAAAAGTACTACCACAACATATCCCCCAATTTCTTGTACTCCGACCACAGATTTAGAGAATAACAATAATCCAAAAAAGTACCGTCTGCTGTGATGTCAAATCGTGGGTAATTACAAATTTCGTGGTCATTTTTTATTTAGAAATAAGTAAAAGGGCGAAGAAAAGAAATTTTTATATCTCTCAGAACAAAAAAATAAGCATTTCAAATACTGAACCCGAAGGAAATCCCTTAGAACTATTGAATTCCTGGAATATCGCGGGGTTTTTCTAAAAACAGCATGCAGAAAAGGGGATAATCGTCGTCAGTTCGAAAAGTCTGGTGTCACTGCCGTTTGCCAATAGGAGAGAGAGAGTCAGATCAGTCAGTCGGTTTCCACGGCAACAGATCCACAAGCGATTTGCATATGATGACCTATCTCACAAAAAAGTTGTCAACGGCAACACTGCAACACTGTCCTGACGAAAACCAGTTTTGATCGACGACGATTAATAAGAAGAAAGGAGTTCGTTGATTGACCTTTACTATGAGTTTTTTTCTCTTGCCAGAGTATTTTATCTCATATTTAATTATTAATAAACAACTAATGCGTGAACATTTCGTCATCTTAACAAAGCGGATACTCTGAAAAAACGAAGATTGGTACCCTTGGTATTTAAAAGGCATTTGACAGAATTTGGCATCAGTTTCTTTTGTCGAAAATGCTTACTTATGGGATCGATGTGTTTCTTGTTCAATAGCTTAGTAGCTATACCTTTCTGGTTGTTCAATTCGAGTTGTTTTGGATGGTTCCATGATTAAGACACTCACCATAAAAATGCTGGTGTTCCTCAAGGCTCCGCTTTGTCGACGACACTTTTTTTCATTTTTATAAATGATCTCCTATCAATACAATACATTCGCGCGCCAGTACAGTATAGTGGGTGGATATGGTGCAGGGAAATAACTTCACGGGCAATAACTTCACATGGGAAATAACTTCACCTCGAGTGGGAAATAACTTCATTTTTTTTTTGTGAAGTTATTGCCCACTCGAGGTGAGCAATAACTCCACCGTATATTTTGTGAAGTATTTTCCCACCTATAATTTGGGAATTTGTCTATTATATCTAACTGGAGAGCAAATATGAAATAGATTTATTTATATGTTTTTTTGTAGAATTTTATTAACATTATGACTAACAAAAAAAAAATTATTTCATTTATAACAAAATATAACAATTTTTGTTTAGCAATTTATATCAAATTATATTTTCAAAATTAATACATTTTGAAACAAAGATATTTTCAAGTAGCTACGTATTTTTTTATTTACAAAAAAACGTTAACAACATTTTGAACAATAGTTCTACAAAATGGACAAAGGATTGAGGAGCGCGAGTTTTGAACCATTTTTGAATAGCAATCTTGGCACATACCGTGAAACATTTTTTCGGGTATACTTTTTGAAATATATTTGTTTTTCTTGAAAAACATATAATAACTTGCTGGTTTTCCGTAACCCTGTAATAAATTCAATTTGCACTTCCATTTTATTACCTTCACTTGATTTAAACACTTTCCTGGTCAAGAACCGATCACAAACTGAGTCAACTTTACCAACGAAGTTGTCAACAGCATTACAAATTACGGTACTTTGTTTACGTTAATAGTGCAAGAGTAAATCACCCATTATGACGGTTCTTAAATTATCATAAAATGTTAAGAGAAATTATTTCCCACAAAGAAGTGAGGATATTGCTCACTTATGGTGGGCAATAACTTCACTTTTTTTAAGTGAAGTTATTTCCCACTCGAGGTGAAGTTATTTCCTATGTAAAGTTATTGCCCGTGAAGTTATTTCCCTGCACCGGTGGATATACGTACTGTAATTGGATTACTTGGCTAGCACGTACATGCATAAGCAGTCTAAGCAAATTTATCCGCTGACACATCTTTAACCTCATTAAATCCTGACCTTGAGAGCATTAGAATTTGGGCTCAAGCCGATAGAGTGAAATTAAAAGCTTCCAAACAAAATGCCGTCTCAAAACGAAACCCAAACTTTTACCTATTATCCACGACTGGAATGAAACCGCAAGTCCCTCCATTCTATTGGAACGGCCACATGCACGAAGTTGCCAAGAACGCTGAGGAATATCCAAAGGATTCCTTCCTTTTACCCCCTACGATTAGGCTGCAATTTACACATAAGGCCTTGTTAATCCCAAATTTAGGTACAACTCTTAAACATCGAAAAAAATGTTAAGTGTCTCTTACTCTCTACCAAACAGTCTTCTTTTTTCTTTTACTCCGGAAGCTACTGCTGGCAGTAACACTATAACTCCTCCTGGAGCATAGAGCGGCAACCAGTACCTTCCATCTCTTATTTCTGTTTGCAGCCCAGTACCTAATTTTGGGACTGAGCCACCGTCATAACAGTTGACCTCCCTATATTGTTCTTATTGGCCTTCCAACACCCCTTGCACCTTGAAAGTTCCATTGGCAGCACTGCTTCGCTATGCTGTCATCTGTTTTCCTCAGAGTGAATGGCAAAACCAGCGTCATTTTCTCTGTTTGGTGTCAACATCTAAACATCCACTTTTGTTTGTCTAGTTCTAAGTCACAATTGATTGCTCGAAATCGTTTGTGGCCACCGAATCACATGCATAGCAGTACAGATCTTACATTGGATCCAAACAGTTTTGCTTGGCTAAGCGATATTTTGTTATCGATCCACATTGGAGAAAGGATTCTGAATGCACTAATTGAATTCAAAATTCAAACAAGAAATTCATCGAACCTTAAGAAAAATGTTATAGATTATATCGTAATTGACGAAAAAGAACACAAATTCCAAATTTCAAATTGGAGAACAAATTCGTTTTAAAGCGCAAATTTCATTTTAAGAAAAAAACAAACCAACGAATCATCAACACCAATTAACTAATAAGAACTAAAAATGGAATCTAAACTTTTAATATCTAGGCTTGGCAACTGTCTAAGATGATTCATAAATTTATGAATGGGACTAAGAGTCCCAATCTAAAAAGGTGGCTTGTCAAAGAGACTGCGCGGTGAAATTGTGTAAACATGTCTACAGGCTGTGGTTTGAGAACTCGGAGCAGCTGGTAATTTCAAATGACGACGTATATTATATTTTTCAAGAAGTCTAATATTCAAATTAGCAGAAAAATATCTTAAGAACCTTAAAACAGTATAAATGCAGGACTGCAAGAATTTTCAACTTGTAAAATAATGAAAAGCTTGGATCCAAGCGATTACAAGTAAGAACAAAGTCGGTGACAGATTGACAATTGGCACTTCAAATGCGTCAGAAAGCTGACCACTATGAGAAACGAGACTCATTGCGTTGTTGTGCAACTCTTCTAAAATAGAAACAAATTTTTCAGGGATGCCTTTCATATAATAAGCTATCAACAGATGCAATCACGATTAGCTCGATTAGGCTGAGTTAGGAAAGTGTCAAAAAAGTGAAAGCGGACTCTCAACGATAATAACTTAATAAAATGATTTCCGAATTAAGCATAATACTGACAATATCACACATTCCCAACACGAAAGATTAAATGGATGCCCAATACTAAATAGCCGTCCGACTGTAAGGGACAGCATTACCTAACATGCAAAATTACATGACACGCATTTCGGTCGGCCATCTTGTTGATATTTTCCATAGCAATGGCTAACGAAATTTCGCTTTCCTATAAAACAAATGATGAACGGACAATTATTTATCTAATTTCGTATTTTTGATTGATGAATTGAAAAGTGGGTTTAATTTACTGACACTAATTACCACTTTCATTTCCCGTGTTTTAAATCAGAAATGGAAAGGTTTTCAAGAAATGTTGGTTGCCGCAACTTGTGTTTATTTCTGTTTTACGTATCTATAATGCCGAATTCACAATGTCGCGTTGAGCGCGTGCGTGCGTCGGCGCGCTTTGACACGCTTTATCGAATCTTTACGATTTTAAATGCCAAAGTGCGCGAGCAAAAATTTTGTAAAACGAAATTCTGCTTTGAAGCGAATGCGCGTTGAGAGAGTAGAGCATGACAGATTAAAAGTTCGGTTTGGTTATAACTAATGTACACAAATAGAGAGCAGAATTCAAATTTCAAGTCTACTCTCTTTTTGTTTGTAGCTGTAGTTTTTGTGCAAGAATTAAAAAAGTATTCTCCAAAATCGATAAAAAAAATCATTCATAAGAATAATGTAAGGAACAACCTTAACAAAGATACAAAACCAATGATTAATATTTTTTTTTATCCAAGAAAATCTGAAGAAATAAGTATTAGCTCCACAAAAAAAAGGTATTCGTCATTTTCACTAAGTAAATTAATTAATTTGCATTAAAAAACATCATATTGTTTTTTAAAATGTGTGTATGATAAGCATAAGTGATTCTGTGCCACTCCAACTAAGAACGGCACACCCCATGACATCAAATCAAACAACTCAAAATTCTTAAGTTGTCAAACGCGCGTGAGAGTAGAGAGTAGGTCTACTCAGGCGTCGCGTTGAACTTTACGATATTTACGATCTAAAGTCGATCCAACGCCTAAAGTTGTATTTTGTGTGCCAGCATATGAACGCTTTGTTTCTACATAATCTGTCAACGCACGCGCGCGTCAACGCGACATTTAGTCTAAGAGCCCACAGCAAATTTTGGGCGTGAAAGTATAACCAAAAAGCTGATACATGAACAGAAAGGACTCGAAAAAGTAAACTCAAATGTCGAAGTCTGGCAGCGCTTAGTTGCAGCTGAGGTTAGTAATAGTAAGTTGAAAACGTGTTTTTTTCCAAAATCTGAATTTTTTATATAACCACTTGAATATAGTATTAAATGAAAGAACAGACTGCCCTGATCACAAAAATATAGGTCCCAGACGTCTTACGCGCAGCCATACCCTTGCCAGACGTACTAATAGTATGTTAAAAATCACATTTTGAAATAATTGGTATAACCAAATAATAGTTATACCAAAAAATTTTTGAGAACGCCCAGATCACAAAAATGATGGTCCCAGACGTTTTACGTGCAGCCAAACCTTTGCCAGACGTCCTAAAAGTATGCCAAAAGAACATTTTTTAAACAATTCTGATAACCATATTGTGATAATAGAAACGAACCATTGGCTACAAATGTTGCACTAAAGTGAAAGTGATTGACGTAGATCATGCAAAACAAGAATCCGTTTTGTACAGTTGCTTTACAGTATGTGTGATAGCAAAACAAGTCAAAATATCTGGGAGAGTAGAGCTTTAAATTTTGGTTACTTCTTCTCTTAATTTGTAAGCAATATTCCTACCATAATTTTGATTCATAAATAAATAGGTTCATAACTAAGGTAACATAATATGTAAGAAATGAATGTAAGTTATATTTATTTATTTAATAGTCCACATAGTTCCATAAACGTAAATATCTCGGTCTTTCGTGTACACAGTGCCTGAAAGCAATGAAATATCCAGTGCAAACATCGTACCTGAAAATACAACAAGGCATAACAATACAGTGTCAGTCGAATCGAATACCATTTGTTTTTTTTGTCATCATATCACTAAATATTCCAAGGGCAGGAAAGAAAAACTTATATGTGGTGGGAGATCCACATTGGAACACATAATATGCAAAGCTATACTTCTTGGGAATGATGCAGTGTATCAAACATTGATAAACGGCTTAGAAAACGATGAACTGAAGTATCACAAGGCATGTCTTGCTAAATTTCTCCAAGAAGCCAATAATTTGGAGAAGAAAATAGCGGCAAATGGGTATAGACATGCCCAAAAATATGCCCTTTCTATTGTTTGCGCTTTATAGATGACCACATATTAAATTTAAAAGAAATACATCCATTTAATGATATTGCTACTTTGTATCATCAAAAGTTATGTGAGAAAGTTCCGTCAATTACTTATTCCAAAGTTCATTTAAAAAAGAAGCTACTGACTATATACGAGGGAAAAATTGTCCTGAAAAAGATTCAAAAACAATTGGTTATTTTGGATGCAAGTATGAATGATTGCCAAGAAAGTTTCTTAAACGATGAAATTACAGCTCTTAATTTAAAATCCGCTATTAGGTACTACTTATTACATATTATGTTACCTTAGTTATGAACCTATTTATTTATGAATCAAAATTATGGTAGGAATATTGCTTACAAATTAAGAGAAGAAGTAACCAAAATTTAAAGCTCTACTCTCCCAGATATTTTGACTTGTTTTGCTATCACACATACTGTAAAGCAACTGTACAAAACGGATTCTTGTTTTGCATGATCTACGTCAATCACTTTCACTTTAGTGCAACATTTGTAGCCAATGGTTCGTTTCTATTATCACAATATGGTTATCAGAATTGTTTAAAAAATGTTCTTTTGGCATACTTTTAGGACGTCTGGCAAAGGTTTGGCTGCACGTAAAACGTCTGGGACCATCATTTTTGTGATCTGGGCGTTCTCAAAAATTTTTTGGTATAACTATTATTTGGTTATACCAATTATTTCAAAATGTGATTTTTAACATACTATTAGTACGTCTGGCAAGGGTATGGCTGCGCGTAAGACGTCTGGGACCTATATTTTTGTGATCAGGGCAGTCTGTTCTTTCATTTAATACTATATTCAAGTGGTTATATAAAAAATTCAGATTTTGGAAAAAAACACGTTTTCAACTTACTATTACTAACCTCAGCTGCAACTAAGCGCTGCCAGACTTCGACATTTGAGTTTACTTTTTCGAGTCCTTTCTGTTCATGTATCAGCTTTTTGGTTATACTTTCACGCCCAAAATTTGCTGTGGGCTCTTGGTCTAATTGTGAAATGGGCATAATTATGGGTCGTAGAACTTCCATGATACTTTAGGCGTCTGATTTGTGATCTCATTCTAACGCCTTTATTAGAATTGACTGCGGACAAACGGACCTCTCTGTTTCGTCTCATGCAAAAATGCGCGTGCTTGATGTTGTGCAAATGCAGTATGCAGTTCAATAGACTCTTCACCTTTTGTAAATTTTTACATTTAAATACAAAGCAAATCTCACTTTTTGCTTCAAAGTCAAATTCTACATGTCCATTCCCTGCACTGCACCGAACAAAGGAACGCAAATAAATAAGCTCTTAGGTCGATGGATATTTAAATTGGGCTGAAAATGCACTTCACATGCTAAAGTCACGCTTGCTGAGATTGCAAGTAAGTATTGATAAAAATGCAACCTCTTTCGACATCTACCGGCATCTGCAACTCCACATTTTACTGCATTTTTAGTTAAAATGTATTGAGCTTAAAATTATGCTCGAGGAGACCAGAAACCCGTTTTCAAAGAAGCATTTGATAAAACAATTCTTAAGTTGCTATCGAGTGCGCAGGAGCGAGGGCAGTCCCACAAAAAACGTACATAAGACCAGCAATCACTTTGAGAATTATTGAATAATTCAATAATTAAGCATTCAATTTTAAGCAAACCTTATCAGCATAAACGTTTTCCGCCAGCTTGTTACTCGTTTACGCAAAGGTACCGACACGTACCTATTTAGAGTTCAATAAACACTCCCAATTCGACGTGCGTTCAAACGGAAGTCGTTATAACAGTTATGCTCGCATTTCCTGTAAAACAAAATCCAATTGGAAGACAGGTTTTGTTATTGGTTCGGTTATCCACCGATGAAAATAAACCTCTTTATATGCAGAGCCCGCATAATTTATATACGATGCAATTAATCCGCCAGCCATTTCTTGTAATACAGGTGCTCGTGCCGTCAACGTCACCTTGAATTTCACTTTCATAATTCAAGCAGTTGAGCCCAACAACAAATTACAACGGACGGCTATTCATTAGATTTTCTTTTCATTTCTTTTGCGCACACATTAACATTGAAGGTAATCTGAAGCCGAGCGAAATATCTGTATCTGTGTCTGAGCCGGCACCAGCACAGACCTTCCATCAGATGTGGGAATATCATCTGTGGCCACACATCTGATTTTCCCATGCTGCAGGTGCATTGTGCGATCGGGTCTTTTTGTTTGAACAGCCACAGCAAAAAGGGTAATGCACTTGGAAGCGCCTCTTCATAATGCTTATATGCATAATGAATTTATTCCCGATCTTGTGGTAGATAGAGAGCTTTTGCTGTTGTTTGCTGTTTATTGTTTGAAACGAAGTTGACGCCCTTTTAAACAATGCAAAGATGCTAAGTGAGTATTTTGCAGATTGACATTGAATTTAAAGTGGGTTATTCGATTTATGAGAGATGCTGAGAAGATTTATTGCTAGCGTTGTGGACATTTGCATCGCGATTAGGTAGATATGCAAAACATTAGCAGAGTTTCGGCAAATGATGTGTACGTTTAAAAATAAATGACGAATTTAAAACGTTTGCGAAAGATCATTAACCTGTGACTCGACGGAGTTGTTGGAGATGGGATTTAATACACAAAACCTTTTTACGATGTATGTATTTTTAAATTAATGTTTTTTTATTGAGAACTAATTTGCAACAAACAAAAATCACCGAATTCTTGGTTTGCGAACGGTTTTTTTTTTATTAAACAACAAATTCACCCCCTTTGTAGTCGACAAACAGAAGAACTGTTGTTATTGACCAGCAGCTAAGCCAATAAAGATCTTAGAAGTTGATTGCGTGCCAGTTACGAACCAGCTGATGTAGTTGCGGATCAAAATTTGACTGTGTTTGGGCTGTCTGTCTGTCTGTCGACCTCTGCGGCGTACAGCAAGGTGCATTTATCTCAAACTTCGTCTAAGAACTTTTTGGGCTTAAAGTTCGGAGCCATTTTTTTTATTTTGCACGGAAATTTCAAAGTTTGGATTTTTTTCGATACCTAACCGTATAAAAGATTTTAACAAAAACATATTTTAAAGGTGACATGGGCATTTATAACTCGATGGAAAACACCGGTTTTTTTTAAAAGCATGGTATAACTTATAACTTAAATCAGTTTGTTTTACATTGGTTGTCATAAAAACGGACCCAACAATTTTATTCAAAATGCATGTAAAATTTATATTTTTGAAATGATTGTGTGTTCCATTTTCCACACGAATTTAATAATAGCAGTACTTTAAGCAACCGATCGTATCTCGAAAACAAGATTTTCTTCTTTGATAAATAAAAATGTAAAAGTTTTAATTTTTAACTAAATTAAGTTTACTATCAGTTCTTAGCTCAAGAATTAAAGAACAGTACTTTTGAAAACAAAAATTGCAACATATGTAAGAGTCAAAACAATTAAATATTTACGAACATAGACTTTTAAAACCTGTGCCTATGTTCTGTAATCATCGCATCGATATATCTATCACTAAAACGATATGAATTGAAACAAAATGCTGTAATATCACATGACGCGTTCTGTAACTGTGTGAATCGAAAACTATATCACATGGAACATTTCGATATGAAACCCCTGGAAATTTGTTATATATTCAGGTTCCGTAACTATCAAGAGCGATAAAAGCGATAATTCACTTCAACTGTCGAATTCTATCACGAAACTCAAAGCTTGCGGTTATAGAGTATTAAAACAAAAACTTCATTTCATAGCGCTGTTCTAATAGTGCGTTTATTTGTGATGCTTCCCACACGTATGCATCAAGAGCAGCTCCACCAAACCTTGCAAATCCTCCTAAAATCTTTAGATCACATCTGAAATGTGAGTACTAACATAATTTTCATTGTTAAATTATCAGAAATGTCACATTACAATTGCCAATTGTACATTCTTTGAATGGTAACCCTTACGGTTTAAAGTATCAATTTTCTACGTCTTGCTTAGGTCTCTTAATCCGAACGTGGGTACAATCTACTGTTCCAATAATCCCTGGGAATCCAGTCATTTCAATAAATCTTAGATGTAAGCCGTGTACTAACTTTTGGTTTATCTCATTGTATTCCTGAGGGGTTGGAAACTTGATGTATTTGGACATCATTTTGTTTTGCAAAACATCAGCCACTTCCGAAACCACTCGAGAAACCATAGTCCTACTAATAGCCGCAGAAAAATAATGGCCCACATCTCTCTAAAAGGACCCAGTTGCAAAAAAAATGTAATGCAGCACAGAAACGAATCGGGATTAGAATAAATGTATTCCTTTGCCCTTTGCACAAATGTGGTCCCGAAATCTTGCTTCCGGGCATGTTACGCCTATCGTATTCTTCATCCAAAATTAGCGGAAAGCTAAACATTTTTAAAAACTACGTTACTGAAAATCCCTGTGAAATAATTTTCAATTTTTATTGTTTTGGTTTTCAGTATTTTGACAGCTTTGGGAAATCTTTCCAAAATTCCCATGAAATTAAAAGTTACTACAGAATACTTTTCGCATAGAGTTAGAGAACTCCAATATTTTCCAGATGCGATAAACAGCAGAATGTTTTGTTTCTAAGTTTTCGATGCGAAAAGTTATCGCATGAGTTACATGGGCACTGAATATGTTCTTATTTTATCAACGGAAACACTAAATTCGAAATTGAAATTCGAAGAAAACCCTGGATTCGGATTTTAGAATCGTGTACATCTATATATACATATATTCAAATAAATTCGTTGTTCCTAAGTTTCATCAAAAAGTTATTTAAGTAAGTTTATAACAAATATCAAAAAATTTAACTTTAACTTTTATCTGCATAAAAGTGCATTTTCCAGGTCACCATTCACCAACCTATTCCAATTACTATTAAAACATTTTCCGAAAGAATGCGAACATTACTCAAATATCTCCCAGTGATGACACTAATTAATGTCGTTTTCGATTTGGCTTTTCAGATTTTAATCTGAGATGTTAGATTTCTGCTGCCAAAATCCGAATTTTATTGGTTCGGTTGTGTGTATTCAGTTGGCCGCAAAAAATATTTGTTTTCACTTGCACTGGAAACCCATTTCAATTGATTTTTACATATTTATAATATATTATAATATTCAATATAAAGAATTCAACGATAAACAATTCGTAACCGCATACACGTCATACACATTGGTATTAGTGAAAGTATGTGTGAAATCTGAGAAAAAATCGAGATTTCTACGTTTTCACGGGAGATTAACTGCGAGATTTAGAAAAATTTCTGTACGTCCCGCATAAATCTCGGGATTTATCATACAAAAGTTAATCTAATGAAAAAGGAGATTAGAAATAAATCTCCATTATCAACCAGGGGGTCAATACTCGTTCTGTGAAAGATTGAGTCGAATAAATCGTTTTCACATTCGCTTTCACACATTCCTTTCGTTTTTTCGATTCACTCGGTACTAAAGAGCGATTCTCGTTCAATAAGTGAAACTATCGTGGTGAGTTTAATATCGCACACTTTGTTGTTGTTGTACGTAATCAGGTTCTCAATTTTCAATCTCTCACTGAAAAAAAATGATTCATATGAAAATTTTTGATGTTTGGTTTCACATTTTCGCAGAACGAAAATCGAAATTGCGGTGAAAGGGTGAAAACATTTTTATTTCACTTTTTCACGGAGCCAGAATTGACCCCCAGGTTTACATGTACAGTCCGGTTTGTGAACACACTTTCCACAGCTCGAGATGTCAAAAACACAAAGCAAGCAGAGCTGTATTTGACATTGTGTCATAAAAAAAAACGAATTTATTTCTGAGAGGCTTCTCCTAGCCAAAGCAACCATCAAAACTTTCATTTTATTTTGTAGAATTAAGCCAATAATATTTTAAGATTTCTGGATTTCATGTTTTATTACTTTAAACTTTTCAATTGGCTAATTTTTTTTTTTCAATTACCACAATTTTGGGTTGTTCGATTCGACAGTTGTCAACTACTGGTACAACTACAGGTACATTTGGTGAAACGTCAAATTAATCTTGTTTTTTTTTTGTGGAAACACCTCAGGATTTGTTTGTAATCTCTTGCCCTAAATCTCGCGATTAGTGCCCGGTGGAAACGTAGTATAAAGAGAGTCAGATAAAAAAAAAAGATTGATTTTTATTGGCAAATCGAACATGAAAAGCAATCTCAATCAAAAAAAAAAAAGATTTTTTCTCAAAAAAGTTGATCTTTTTGCCAAATCGAAAACGACATAAGACATAGCTTATAGCCATAGACTTATTATATATGGACTGCTAGTAGCCAACTTCGCGTTGATTCCAACTTTAGCTCCATCTCTTGGTTCAGAGCGGAATAAATTGGAAACAAATTAAAAGAAGCAGAAATAAATTAGGTTTTATCTGCTGCATTATTAGTATGAGGAATTTAAAGATAACTTTTTTCAAAAAAAAACATTGAGGATAAAAAAGGTTATAATACATTTCGTCTTATAAGTTGAAAAAGGAAGTGAGTGAGTATATTCAATAGCTCCCCTGTCCTATATTTATAAAATTCAGATGGAATTTCCATCGCTCAGGTGTTTTGGAGCCTTCAGTACATCTTCCAGAGTTATAAATCTATCCAAAATATAATTTGAAAATTTATAAAACTGTCCTCAAAACTTTGTTGATTGAAATATTTTCAAAAGTGGTAGGTATTGCATATAATATTTCTAAGAAACAAAAACAAAATATGTAAAGCAACAGAAAGAACTCATTCGCCATCAACATACGAAAATTGTGCAATCATTTTTATGGGGAACTAAATGCATTCAAATACATTAAAATTTTGTTAGCTCCATAACAATTTCAGCTACCACATTTTCGATGCGACATCTATTGTAAAACATTCCGCAACAATTCGAGTTTCAACCGTTTTACTTAGCAAATTTGCTAACACCCAATAGGTGTCTCTAGCATTCTATGGAGAAATCCGAGATGGTTGGTATTTGTTACACTTTTTATTCGCTTTGAAACAAGAGCGCAAGTTATGTTGGCGTAATTTGATTGGACAGAGCTTGTATGGAACTGACATTTCACTAGCAGTCCATCAGTGATGCCAGACTTTTCGGACTGAATTGCCCACGATTCACGTCAAAAACACCCAAAAATTACCTTTTTGCCCATGCCGACGTTAAAAAACAACAAAATACACTATTTTTTCTTGTTCTGAGAGATAAAAAAAATGCCCTTTTTCGCCTTTTTAGCTCATTTTAGCATTTTTTTAGCACACGAAATGGGTAATTACCCACCATCTGGCATCACTGAGTCAATGTATATGTATAGTTTATCAATGCTTATAGCTGTTCCATCTTTGTTCGTAAGGGTAAGTTCACATTTCTTTGTTGGAATTGGATGCTTTCGGAAATAAAGTACTGATGAATAAACGAATAAAAAGAGTTGCAAGAGGTCAGTATCAGTATATTTAATAATGTTTTTGATCTCTAGTAGGTTGACCTTGTGCTGAAGTATGATAGCTCCTATTGCTGTAGGCTGTTAGTGTTATGAAGTTGCGATTGCCGATGCCTTGCTTTATGAAATAACAAGCACTATGTTTAACTATGTGGAATCGCTCCAACAAAATCTTCCAAGCAATAGTCTCTTTCTCGTGTAAGACTGGGGAAAGATTAGGAAGGGAAAAAGGAGAAAAAGACTCGAGAAACTCGTTGTTTTCAAAAACTGGTGATACAGTGTTCATCGCTCATTTGGCGACAGTGGTAATACAGTTTTATTTCGTGACAGGAAAAATCAAACACAACTGACAGTCAAAATTCGAGCAATAACCGCAGTCTGATAATGAAGTAATGGTGAAATTCAAAAGGAATGCCAGATCCACCCCACTTAAAGAAGTTTCATATTTAGAATGGATTAATTTAAATAAATACATTTAAAAGTGGCCGCTGTCAAAAGGCCAGTAAGAAAGAGATAATGGGCACATTAAAAAATCTAGTTATCTTAATCTTGAACTGGGCTGGACTGGACAGATGTAACCTAAACGCAAAAACTAGATTGGTCGGGAACGTCACTTTTCCTACGTCAGCCACATATACTAACTGTCAACTCAGTCACGAATTTCGTGACTAGATCTGTCGGCTACCCCTCCATAAACGTCAACTGAAACAGCTGCTCATATGATCGATTTCAGCCAATCAAAACCGAAATACATCTAGTTAGACAGCTGTCAGACTTACTAAAATAGATAGTTGAACCTCCCCAATCAGTTCAAGTTCCAACCAATCAAACGGACCATACCGCGTTGGTCTCCATCTCAATAAAGTACGCTCCAAGGCTGATAGCTCTGAGGATGAAATCCGAGTTCGCGACACTGGCTTTGGGCGGAACCACAATGGTGCTGTTAAAGTGTGTAACTCATTCTGCAGAAAGGAGCTTAGAAAAGCATATATGAATCGAATTAAAGAAACGAATCATCAATGCATAAGTAAGCACGTTCGAACAATAATTATAAATATTACAAATGGAATACGACACGCGGTTCAGTCCCTGCAAATACGATAAAGTCGACCAACGATCGAAGGATAATGGTTTCCCTGATTGAGTTTAGTTTTCTTTGGAATTTCGGCACAGAGATTAGGGTTAGAGTTGCTATCATTTAATTTCGAATAACAAAAAATCTCTATTTAGAAAATCGACTGCATGTCTACGAATAATTCCTCTCCACGCTATAGACATTTGATGAATTCTGAATTCGACTGCATGTTTGAAAAGTAGGTAGAGGTACCTCCTTGTGCCGAAAGACCAAACGTGCAAAACTAATTGCCAGTTAGTGAAATCGGTCAATGAAAATAAAAGAACTGCTGTAGAAAATTGTTTATTTTTTATTCCCCTCCTCTGTAACTATTTAATGCTGTTCAATTGGAAACGATAGAAATAATTTCTCAACGTTTTTTGTATACACTTTCGGTTTTCCGGCGACTGCCCACCGCCAACGCGAACATCTCAAACAATTTTGCCGCCAGAGTGCTTGTTCGCTCGCTCATCCGCAGCACCAAAGCACCAGTCACCGCGCGAGTTTATCATTTCGAATATCGACGAATTGCATTATTAAAAGCACGTTTAATTATTTGACTTTGGCAAGACTAATTAAGGCATAGCCACTGAAACAACAAAATATTAATTGAGACTTCGTATTGCAATCACGTGCGATGGAGTAATGACGTTCGGCTTCGCTTGGTGGTCTTTATTGTTTCAGTATATCTATCGGCATTCAGCTGGTTCTTCATTTGCGTTGTGGATTGGTTACTGCTTGTTTTTTTTTATATACGCGAGTGCGAGGTCTTGCGTCTTGGCGAAGTTAAATGTATTCTATTAGGGACACTTAGCCTCTTAATGACCAATCAAAATGCGGGACACTCTCGGTTGGCATGTGTTTGCAATTAGTTCAGGCTGAAATTCGTTGACCTTGCCAAAGGTAAAAAGTGCTTTTTAGGACAGAATACATGAGCGCATGTGCATTTTTGTTTTTACTCCACTGATAGATGGGTTTACTTTTCTGTTTCACTTTTCAGTTCCGTGGCTCTGGTTAATTTATTTTATTGCTTCGTTAACGCTTGGCTATTTTGTTTTTTACCGGAACATATCAGCACTATTGTTATGATACATTTGTGGTCACACGTAGTGGCCACAAGTTGTGCGTTGAGGGAACGAACGCATTGGGTAAGAGGTGATATATGTTGAACACTACCGGCAGCGGTAACAAGTGCAACGCTGGCTTATGCAATCAAGTATACAATCGTGTTCTTGTAATGCCGTAAAAAAATTAACCGTTGCATTTCATAATTTGAAAACTTAATTATGATTCGATTAAATAAGGATGGTTGCAGTTTTTGGTTTGTTGGTTACTAAGCAGTGTATTTGATTTTATGGATTGGTATAGCTGTTACCGAACGCACCCAATTTAACCAAATCATATTTTATTTATTTTATGGACGAAGAATTAGAATTAAGTACCCCATCTGTATTCCACAAGCTAAATGCGACTAAGTTGGTGAGGAGTGGCTATTTCGTTTTTGAGAAAAACGCTTATTATATATTGCTGGAGAGGAATAAATTCCAAGTGGTGGCAAATTTAAAGAAAACTAGAAGGCGCGTTGAATGTTAAGGCCCATTTTGCTTGGTTTAGTCTCGTTTGCTCAGTGGTAAGTGTGCGGAATTGCTGGGTCTCAAGGTTCATACCTGTTGAAATAAAAATTAAGCATGTTTTCATTGCCGACACTCTTGCGTACGTCTAACAAACTGTCCTGAATTTCTCATATTTCACCTTAGGGATATGGCATAAAATTGTAAGTTCCTTATATTTGTCCCAAGAAAAAAAAGCCCTCTTAAGCGAGCCGTTGTAAGAACCTAGATCTAGGGTCATATATACGGAACTTTTGCTAGATTGAATTTTAGTTTAAGGTGTCAAACCTACGAGAACATTACACTTTTGCAAAACTTCTTTGGCTGCAGGACAAGCAAACTTTGGAACTCGCTTCCTTAAAAAAAGCGTTTTCAGATGACCACAAAGTTCAAAAATTTAAATAAAGCGGTGAGTTAAGCGTTAGAACAGGAAGACATTTCACTGATTTCTTTAACCTGGCTATAGGTATCCCCAAATTAAGAATTTCTCAATTATTCACATATTGAAATAAATTTACCCTACACCAAATATCTGGAAAACACGACGGATTGCATTTAGTTCGCTCATACTTCTCCGGAAGATGATTTATATTCGCCAGTGAGTTCATCAGAGAATCGCAAATGAGGAGTAATTTTGGTATGGTTTGCACCGAATGCAAAAGGAAAAATCGACCGCGAATCTCTGAAACCAAGAGCGCAAGACGTAAATGCAAATATCTAAAAATCTGTTTATTATTGTATAACAGCCTTATTATGGCTATCAAATATCAATTATTTGATACTTGATAACATCTATCTGTTCATCGATAATCTGGTATTATGCGTATCAATTGATAATTTTTACCCCATTGTGAATGCTAATCAAAATATCATTAAGAATGGTTTCTGTTTTTAACTTCGACGTTTCTAATTTGTATTTGTTTTATTTGTTATTTTAACAATAAAAACAAGGAAATCAATGTTATGATTTGATTAGAAATTTTTAACCGCCCGAACATTTGATATGTATCAACAAGAAATTTTTGGTTGATAGAAAAATTGATGAGTATCAACTTTTTTGACAACCTTAATACCAAGTTGATCGATAAAGCTGTTCACAAATCACAATAGATCATAAATCTAATACAATTCAGAATTCATCAAAAATGTTGATAGGTTGATAACCATAATACCGATTCATTCATTTTGTTGATACGTATCAATTATTATAAAATATCGCGCTGATATTTGATAGCCATAATAGGGCTGTAACTCTAGGTTGGTGACAAAAGTGACGGCTTATTTCGGCCTGCTGTGCAAATATTTTTTGAATAGGGAACTTTGACTTGATAAAAACATGAGTGCTTTAACTATGTGTATTATTTTAAAATCCCTTAGGAATAAATATGAATTTTAGGAGTCCTTTTAACCTCTTTGTTGTTGAAATTCCCTAGTCATCAAATAAGTATCCCCAATGATGTACAATCAGCATGTTTGATCCTTTTCTTGCAAGATCCTAGTTCTAAGCTTTCTCGTTTCATTGCAAAGAATCGCTGCATTGATATCCAAGTGCTTATTGCAGTTTTTTTTACATTTTAACACAGCTGAGTCCATGGTTTTCGTAGTCGAACAAGTTGCGTCCCTTTATCTCCTTGACTGGTTGAAAAACGCTTGCAAAATTATAAATTATTTTCAGTGCCCTACTTCATCAAAATTGTATTTAAAAAGATTGTTAATACTAGTTAAAAAATCAATTATTAGAGACCATTTTTTAGCCCCAAACAAATATTTATGAATAATTAAAATGATCTGTTACCAGTCAATAAATTTTAATTTTGAGTGCTTGAATTTATTTTAACTCATTTTCCAATTATTGAGTTAAGATTAAGAACACAAAATTTTCAGTTAAATGCCTGAAAAAGTTTCACTTGCTACGTGGTTTCATAAAACCACACAATGTTTTTTTGTAACTTCGGGTCGTATGTTAGCAAAGGCAAGTACATACTTGTGTCAAAGCAAACGTATAAAATTGTTGATTGCATTAGTGGAATATGTTCCCAAGCTCAGAGCAAAAATATGAAATTCAAGCAAATTTTGTTCTTCTTTTAATTAAATTGTGTTTTCACCTTGAATTTTTAAAATGTATACTGATTGAAAACACATGACACGAAATATTTTACAACAGTCAGACAAAAATCGTATCAATCTCAAAAACCAGCCGGCTTATACAAAATCTTCCAGCTAAATGTGTATCAATCCGGTCAGATCTGACTGGAAAACAGTCAAAATCAGTAGTTCAAAAACAGTCAGTTCTCTCGAAAGCTTTGCTCAGTGAACACGCCGCTAGTCGTTTTATTTATTTATTACCGCAATTTTTCTATTGTCGTTTTAATATTTTTATTTTTATTTTTTTCCTTTTTGTTTTAATTTTGCATTTTTAATAATTGTTCCCAATATGGTTGAAACCTGCGATATTTGCGGTACTGGCATAATGTCTGGTGACTCCATCATTTGCGGAGGGATATGCTCCAGGGTATTCCACACCAAATGTGTGATGCTTTCCGAAGCGGCCCTCCAGCTGATGAAGACAAATAATGGTCTGTGCTACAAGTGCAAAATCTGCAGTGGGATGCCTTTACTTGGATTAATTTCCAAACTTAGTGCATTAACAAATGAACTGAGTTTGGTTAAGTTAGAGATTCGGGAATTGAAATGTAATTCCTTGCAAAAAAACTGTGCTTCGGATTTGCCGCCGGGAAAAAGTTGTTCTGCTGAAACGGGTGTTTCTTTTAATGACATACCCGTTTGCAGTAATTCACAGCCGCCGTCTGTGGAAACGGAAAATGCCTCCGAAGGCTCCGCATTATTGAGCAAAGTATCGCAAAAAAAACCGCGTAAAAAGAATAAACGCCCGAAAAAAATAAAACCTTCCAATGGTTCGGTTAATACCGCGTTTGATTTAGTTGCGACTCCTCCAATGGAGCTGCATGCTGCCGGTTTTCATGTGGATACTAGTGAAAGTGCACTGCGGAATTATATTTCAAATAAATTGGCCATATCGAGTGACCAAATAGTTTGTTATAAACTAGTTAAGTCGACCGCTGACTTAACCAAGTTACGTTATATAAATTTCAAAATTAAATTACCGGACGAATTCATCGCCCGCGCATTAGATTCTTCCTTTTGGCCGTCGGGTATTCGCGTTAAGAAATTTTTGACAAAAAACGGAGTTGTCTTGCCCCTTGCAGAAGCCAAAACATAAACAGTGATTCTCTGCGGCGGCAAGACATGTCCGTTATCAATCATTTTTCGTATTCTGTTTATTATCAGAATATTGGTGGTATGAGAACAAAAACAAAAGAGCTTTTTGTTGCGCTCTCTGACCATCAATATGATATTATTGTCTTAACGGAGACATGGCTGCACCCACATATTTTTTCGGCTGAGATCTTCGATGCTTCGTATGTGGTTTACCGAAATGGTCGCTGCCGAACAAGCAGCGAGAGAGGTGGGGGAGTTTTAATAGCTGTGTCATCTCTTTTTCAAAGTAGGCAGATTGCATTGGAGCATCGGTCGGTAGATGTTGAACAGTTGTGTGTGTGTATTGATTTACATAACATGTGTTATCAGTTGTATGTTTGCGTCTCCTATGTTCCTCCTGGTAGTGCTTTTAGTGTGTATGAAAAACACATTGAAGGCATTACTCGTGTTGTCAGTGGTCTTGGAGCTACTCAAATACCTTGTGTATTGGGTGACTTTAATATTGGTGATGTCACATGGAGAAATGTAGATGGTGATGTGAATTTAATACCTTTTAACGTAAAACATGATTATGAACAAATTGTCATTGATGGTCTTCTTTCTTTGGATTTATTTCAAATAAATTTTATTTGTAATTCTCTTAATAGAATTTTAGATTTAATTTTTATTAATAATGAAATTAATTATAATATTTCAGAGGCTGTGGATGTTATTGATTCCAATAAAATCCATCATAAAGCCTTACTTTTAGAGCTTAATTTTCGTAGTTTTTCCTGTGAACGTTGTAGTAATGATACCGCGTTATCTTATAACTTCGCAAAAACCAATTTCAGTGCACTGCAGGGATATTTAAATGATTTTGATTGGGTTGATATGCTAAAATCCCCCGATCTCAAAGGTAATTATGATATATTTTTGGATAAATTAAATTCTGGTTTTTATTTATTCGTACCAAAGACGCGTCATAATAATAAGTTTAAAATTCCTTGGTCCAATAAAAGATTGGTAAATTTACGTAATGTAAAAAGGAAAGCTCATTCGCGTTATTTATCTCATAAAACAAATTCTAATCGTGAACTTTTTTTGAGATTCAGGAAAGAATATGAGTTTTTAAATCGATTTTTATATAATCAATATATTTTGTCTGTTGAGTCGTCGGTAAAGCGCAATAGTAAATCGTTTTGGAATTATATTAATTCGAAAAGAAATACCACAGGCTTGCCTAAGGTAATGGAATTTGAAAATGTAAGTTCAACAGATTTAAAAAGCACTTGCGACTTGTTTGCTAAATTTTTGGAGTCGGTGTACAATGAGTGTCAATTACAATTAAGAGATAATCATTACGATATGATCTCTGATGCTTTGGACATCGGTGTCCTACAGTTTTCGGATGAAGATGTAATAAACGCGCTCGATAAACTTAATTTTAATAGCAACCCAGGCCCAGATGGGATTCCAGCGGTAATATTAAAGAAATGTTTGTCTTCCGTTTTTCTTCCTCTTAAAATAATTTTTAACCAGTCTCTTGTTTCTGGTGATTTTCTTAATGAATGGAAATATTCTTTTATAATTCCAATTTTTAAAACCGGTTTAAGGCATAAGGTGGAGAACTATAGGCCTATATCTAAGCTTTCGGCAATACCTAAATTATTTGAAAGTATTGTTAAAGACAAACTCTATTTCGCGGTAAAAGAAATTATTTCTAGTAGTCAACATGGCTTTGTTCGTGGTAGATCTTGTACTACTAACTTAGCTTTGTTAACTAATTACATTTTTAATAGTTTTGAGAAACGTGTACAGGTTGATGTACTCTACACTGACTTCACAAAAGCCTTTGATAGAGTGCATCACACCTTACTTTTGGCTAAGCTAAAATCGTTGGGTTTTCATTCCTCAATGCTAAAATGGTTCGTTAATTACCTAACCCATAGAAGGCAAATGGTAAGGGTCGATAATTTTACTTCTCGTGTAATTGAAGTTACGTCGGGCGTTCCACAAGGTAGTCATCTGGGCCCGCTGCTATTTATTTTATTTATTAACGATGTCCATGAAATATTTAAATTCTGTAAAGTTTTGTCATTCGCTGATGATTTGAAGTTGTTTTCTCGGGTTAATAATACTTCTGATTGTATTCGCTTTCAATCAGATATTAATAAGTTATCGGAATGGTGTAATCGTAATGCTCTAGAACTTAATGTTTCTAAATGCAAGGTGTTTACGGCCTACCGTATTGCTGCACCCCTTTTTCATAATTATTTTATAAATGATCTTAGACTTCAGCGTCATGATGAGGTAAAAGATCTTGGTGTCATATTTGACAATAAATTAAATTTTAAATTGCATTACGATTACGCCATTGCTAAGTCTAACTCTTTGTTGGGCTTTCTTATGCGTAATAGTAACGACTTTAGTAATGTACATAGCCTTAAGGTTATTTACTGCTCCATAGTCAGGCCATACTTAGAATATTCATCAATTATTTGGGATTCACCATATGTCTTACACAAACTTAGACTCGAAAGAGTCCAGAAGAAATTCACGAGATACGCGGTTCGTAAATTATATGTGTTTGATGAGCTTCCTAATTATGACAGCAGATGCACATTAGTCGGCTTGCAAACCCTCAGTTTCAGACGCACTGTAACTTCTGTCATGTTTGTTCGCGATATTATTAATTATCATATTAAGTCACCAGAATTGCTTTATCTTTTAAATATATATGCTCCCCAGAGGTCTCTGCGGGTTAGATGCTTATTGTATACAGAAAGGCACACAACCAATTATGGTATCAACGAGCCTATTACTAGGTGCATAAGCACATTCAATGATCTCTGCAATGAAATTGATTTTTGCTTATCCAGATTAGATTTTAAAGATTGCGTTTTTTCATTGGGTTTTGATTAAGTTAATTTAATACTTGAAGTAGTCTATAAGATTGAAGATCGGTAGATGACGCTAAGTCGCGCAACAAACAACAGTTGTGTAAAGCGTTACTGAGAGGTCACACTAAGAGATGATGGTAAAAAAAAAAAAAAAAAAAAAAAAAAAAAATGGCAACGCTGGTTATTTGATTGCCACCGAATAGAACAAGAAGAGTAGCAACAAAGGATAGTCACCCAAAATCAGGGATAAACCTAATAAATCAAATATTTTTTCTTCAAATTTAAGGTTATTCCTCTGTTTCCTTTTCTGTTTTGCTAACCTGTACGCCAGCAGTTAACATTTTTTGAACAAACAAACCTAATGCCGACACTATGCAAAAAAAAAAACAAATGGACGCTCATCTGATTTTTTTTCTGGTCTTCCTGTTAACTAAGCGTCTTTGCTTACAAAACGTAAAGATGAGTGAATTTGCGCGGATTAATAATATTGCAAATGAATTTGCTCGCACATAAAGAAAGAAGAAAAATGCAACTTTTCAAAAGAAAATAAAAACAGCGAGCGTAATGGGTACATTTTTCGCTTTTAATGCCTCTACTCCAAATCATTCATTTCCTTAACGAACACGCGGTGCACTTTCATATTGCACAAAGGCGGATATGGATATACGTTTTCTTGCCCCGTGTCATTCGTAATGACCACTTGGCTTAACCACATATGGGCGAAGGAACGTGTATAACCGATGCGGTTTCTCTCTACAAATTAAGACCGCAATCAACGTTTTGATGAAAATGCGCTTCCACTCTCTGGTTAAGGAAAGGTTGTAGTAGACAGTAGACACTCTATCCGTGTATATTTGTAAGCGGAATTGTTTATGTGCAAATGATTTTACATGTTGCTATTGCTGTCATAATTTAATCCCTGATGGATTCAAGGGAAAAGCGCTTGCTGCTTACGGTATTGGTCATCATCAGTTCAAGAACTAAGCTGCAGTTCTTAGATAAAGTAAATTAATTTCCAACAATGTTTAGAGGTCGAGTGCGGTACCTACGTTTAATGGTCATCGTAGCGATACTCAGCGTCGATATTAAAATGTATTCGTTGGACTTGGTTGATACACGTACAGTTTGAGCCTTGAAGAGTCATGGTATTGAATTATTTGTCGAATGGGATCGCACTACACCGCCAGTAAAAGTTACAATAACAATCACGCATTGAGACGCCTTGCAATAAAAGTTCAAACATTGAATGGGTGCCTGCGGGCTGAATGAGTTTACTTATTTAACAACCATATAGGTCGCCTTATTCCGAAAACTCCCAGTAGTCGAACACTTTTTGTAAAAAGCTACACAGCTGTATATTTTTAAGACTTTCAACTTCTACAAACGCAAAATGCTACATTGTGGTATTACCTTTAATCGTTTTTGCAATATCAACTGGTACAATATTATTGTTAATGTTTCAAAACTGCAGTTTAAATTCAGTCTTTTGGGAATGCGTTTGAGTGCGGGTTCAGTAGAAAAAAACAACTGTTGCGATTGTCCGAGGAAAGTGCGTTTTTTTGTTTGAAAATTCAGGTAAATGTTTATTTTCAATGATTGTTTCATTAGTTTATATCTATTTTATGTCTTTTTAGTAAAGTTTTTATCTGAAAACATAATAATTTTATTATTTTTTGACCGTTCGATCATAGGGAACCAAACTTCTTCGAGTTTCCTATTCGAACACTAGTGTGTTCAAGACTCAATTAATGTACAAATTTTATTTTTAATTGTTTGTGAATTCTATTTATTTATTTCCTTTTAAGTTTTTTTGTTACTGTTTTTTTTATGTTTTAAATAAAAAGAAAAATATGGAGATTTATCATTTTCTTAATTGAAAATATACACGAGATCTAGAGCTCGAAGTAAGGAAACTTTATGTTCGGGCTTAGGAAGCTAGTGTTCGACTACTGGGGAATAATGCTGTTCTTTTTTTCAGTTAAAACAATAACAATTACTGGGAGAAACTTAACTTTATTTTAAAACGTTTGAGTTATGTCAGCTCATTAATTTTTCTTGGCATATTAAATTCAACGGTTCTCTCACAGTTAGTGATTATTTTACAATGAACCACTAAGTGTTCGACTACTGGAGACATGACCCTAGAACTGAAAGAGTCAAGGGCACATTTAAAATACGCAATGCGCCGTAGTCATAGCAAATTTTGGTCTCGTCTAAAACGCAATTGTGAAATTTGTATGAAAAATATAGCAGATGTAAACTACTACAATTTAGAGTCGAAGCTAAAAATGTTTATTGGTAAGGCAAGGCCCAATATATTTACTCAGGCTCTTAAGTTCCACACGAGGGTCAATTTTATTGCGTAAATGCGCCTTCCTTCATACCGATTGCATGGATTTTAATGTGATATAAGGATTAGAACACGACATTTCCTATATTGTGCACGAGCTTTATATTGGGACTGCAGGAGACGGGCAGAACCACAAAACGCAGCTCTTATTTTATTATGGCTATTTGAAGAACAAGATGTCAAAGTCAGTCAGCCATGAAAATATATAGCGGGCAAATATTTAATGTGTGCGATGAGATGGTGTACTGTGACTTGAAATAACCTCTAATCGAGACACAAGAAAATAAATGGGGAAACCTTTTTTGAGTCGATCTTTTCCAAAAACGATGAACCTATGAGCTTTGAAAAAATGTGAATGTTGTGTATACAGCCGAGACATGTTGATTACATGGCCTTAGCCACATGATGCGAATATAAAACGCTCCACACAACAGTATCCTTGAATTCCATGCCCCAAGCTTGATACGTTAAAAAAGACATCGGTTCCAAGACCTAACCCGCACGCCGCACGGATGCAAGAGCGCTTATCTCAGGCATAGCAAAACTTTGATTCAAGACTGCGTTGAACATTTAGAGGTACTTACAGCCACTAAGCAGCCATCAACTGTCCACTTTTTTACTTGCCTAATAATTGGTGAGTGACCCTTCGGTAGTCAGAAACTAAGTTTGATGCAATTTTGCTCACGTTCTAAATGTCAAAAAAGAAAAAAACATATAAGTCATTTGCTGTTCGTTGGACGATTTGGTCATCCTTGAGTTCTATCAAACTTAGCTCGAGCACGTGCTATAGATAAGACTCTTACTTAGTGATTTGAATAGAACCTAAAAAAAATCAACCGAAAGGGAGCTCTCAACGTCAAGAAGGTACTTTACGAACGCAGCCGTCCATGGTTTGATGGTTTGGTCACGTAAAACGCATTCCACAAACATGGCTTCCCATCGATCGGTGATAATAGGCCTTTTTTATTATGCTCACATGATCTATATAGATCATTGATTTCCATGGTTTACAACAAAAGTTGGATCTCGTACTATTGTTGTAAACCGTGGAAATCAATGATCTATATAGATCATGTGAGCATAATAAAAAAGGTCTATTAGATGGACATCCTCTGCACGGGATGGTTGGATAAAGTCCAAGATCTCAATTAAAACTGATGATGTTTTTCCTTTTTTCGACAAAAAGCGACAACTCCCAACAGGTGCAGTTTATTTAAATAGTCAATAGGCGGCAGAAGCATTCGTTTTTGCAAGTGTTTATTTTATAAACACCTAATCGCATTGTGCGGCACTTAGGTAAGGAGGAGAGAAACTAATCAAATAAACTCCTTTACGCTTCGCGTCTCTCGTTGAACGTTCAGCTTCATGACTGAAGCCGTTACCCAATTTCTGAATACTTCATGGACAAGTACATTCGGATTTTTTTTATTATTTTATTTCGAGCCAACGCAAATTGCCAACAATTTGCATATCAATCATACTTCAGCTGCATACCTTCGGCACCTGACCACGTTCGCCAAGTAAGCATAAAATTTCACTTTTGCTTTGGTCAGTGTACGATGACTTCAACCGAACCATTACACTCAACCAATGTCGACTAGTAAATTATTTCTTTGCCCAATATTAAAGTAAGTTAAACATTTAGGTATAGGATGTTTTACAAACGGCTTTCACGACTACGCGTTAACTCGTCTTTTTGCTTGGGTTAACTTCGATTTGCTTTATACATGTTTGTCACACGCAAATGGGTATGGCGCGCCAGCCAGACAGTTAGCCCAGTTTTGCTTTACTACAATATGCGACGCATGAATGTCGCTGTAGGCGCAGTTCACTTGGCGCGCAGGTAAAATAGCAAAGACATGACACCGCACTTATCGGTAAAATCAAATCAAGTTCCGTTCGATGGATGTACGAATCGACTTGATTGTTTTGCCTTTCATCTCTATACATATATTAGCACGAGTGTGCCACTGTACAGTGTAAGTGTTTGGAATAACAATAAGCATAAGGTTGGTTACTTTTTAAAATAGTTCGCTATGATTACGGTTTTTTCCACTGCGCCATCTCTCGGGAATGTCTGACAAATATCCGTAAGTATAACTGTCATAAAAGAGCTTCTCAATTAGGCGTTTGGACTTGGCAGAAAATTGTATTTTCGTCCCAAAAATGAAAAACTCACCCAAAACGAATTTCTGTGAGAAACTAGGCCTAGGGTACCTGCGGACCTGTTGCGCCTACTTTTTATTTTATGTTATGTTATGTTATGCTAACAGTTAAGGAAAGGAGTGGAACTAATATCAATCCTTTGATTTGGCGCAGGTTTAGCCACGGGGCTTCATATATTAATATTTTCCAAACCTGTCGGCATTTGAAATTCTTTACTCAAAACGTAAAGTGACTTAAGTTGATTTAAGCCATAAACAGTATTCTTAAATATTTTAAATGAGAACAAATTTAGCTATAGTTTGGTGTAATCACCTTGATTCTACCTACCCTGGAAAACTGATTTTCTTCTGTTACAACGACTTAACTCAATAAAAGTAAAAACATTACATTTGGAATAACACGTTATTTCTGAAGTAAGAAATTGCAGCTTTATACTCAAAGTAGATTTTTTTACAGGAATTTTTTTAAAGTTTAAGATTGCTCTCCTGAAAAATGTGAAAGATCGACTTAAGCCATTTTACCTTTTGAGTAAAGAAATGCATCTCCTACACATGTTCCTTGGAAAAAAAGGTAAATATAATTTATTATTACCGAATAGTCACAATGGATGGTTTGAATTGCTTTTACTCAAAAGAAATGTCAAAATCGAAGCATTTGCTACGTTTCGTATGCATAAAAACCGATTTGAGTTAGCACCAACTTTTGACATATATATTCGAAAGGCTTTCTTCGTTGCCGACAGCTGACCTGTCGTTTTTTGCGGAACAAAATTTTGATTCCGGTATTTCTGTTGATTCTTCTTTCGTTGCATTTTTCAGCTTTATTTGCTTCTGTATTTATTCTGTGTGTAAATTTATAAAAATTCGGAAGTGGACAGAGAAAAATTGTTACTAATTATTGAGCCACAAGAATCCGGATAACAAAACGTTTTATTTCATTGGGCCTTACCAATAAACATTTTTAGTCTCGACTTAAAATTTTAGTAAGTCACAGTGGACCTTACCAATAACCATTTTTAGTTTCGACTCTAAATTTGAGTAACTCACAGTGGCTATATTTTCCATACAAATTTCGCAATTGTGAGCTTCGGTAAATTTAAAGTCGAGACTAAAATTTGTTATTAGTACGGCGCAATCACTCCCAGGTACATGTACATGAAATCCAGGCCGTAGGTTAACCCTTAAATCCATAGTTCTTTTTTATCTAGTTAGCTAGTGTGTCAACCAATATTTCCAACTAGCCAATGATCGATTACAATTCCAGGCACCTGAAGAAGAACTGAAACATCAACAAGCTATTTGACAAACAAAAATAATGTTACCAGGTGCAATATTGGAGCTAAAAATTGCATTAATATTTCTGAATTTTATTATTTCAATTTCAATTCTTGTTTAATTTTCCACAAAAGTCGTTAGAATCGCAAGGAAAATTAAAAAAAAATCGAATTTACAGATCAGGTTTGACAGGAACTGCAGGCAAGCACATGCACAGCGAAGTCAATGCTATGTTCGAATTTTCGAACTTACTTTAGCAAAGAAGGGTTTTATTCATACCGACTCAAAGAAATTGCTAAGGGCTTTTACTTTGCTACAACCTCTTGCTCAAAGCAAATGCTAGTTTTTATTCATACGATCCAATGGAGGACAATATCGACATTTTTTGAGAACTCCAAATAAGTAGGGACGTTTGTTTTGTCAGGTTGTTGCGCAGGCATTGACTTCCATAAAAATATTTGATCAAAATATCAACCTATCATTGTCAATATGCCTTAAAGCAAATGCAGTATGTTCGAAAACGGCGATTGGATCGGTACTAAGGCTGTGACACTACTTTGGGGAAATCTGTATAGTTTTCTTGAACGATCTCAATAACGAACATGGCAAACCCTTTGTGCTCCTTGTTCGCTGCACACTATCAATTTATAACTACATGTATATATGTATCTCCAACATTAAAATGTCTTTCTTTGGACCATACTCTGTGTCGCTGCATAACCAATTCCATTAGCTATCTGCCATGACAATCAAAGTGCATTCCATTTATGTTACGAGCTACGCATATATGACTGTCAACGCAGAACGCAGAAGTATTTCTCTGTCTTAGAAACCATTGCAAAGTTTCCCATGATCAACGTTTGGACAATAGATTTTGCAATCAGACCAAGTGCTGCAAATATCCACACGAAACAACGCTACCTACAGTTTATCCCACTGAACTAACAAAATGTCGTCATGTATTTATGACAGAAGTACAGCACTACAATAGGTAGGTACCAGCCTACATATGTGGACAATATTGACATGCTACGATATCCCAACTGCGAAAGGAATTATTGCTTTTGCCACTTTTGCTTCATTTAAGCTGGTCTCATGTGTGGAACAGAAACGGAAAAAATTAACAGAAATGGTCAAAATTTAATCATCTGTATAGAAGTAAATGGAATAATGCTTCGGTCTAGTTCTACAAACCTTTCATTTGGTTATGATTTTGTAATAGAAAGCCTTTAGGAGTGGAAAAAGATTTTTAGGTTATGAATGCTGTTTAGGACGAATCGTATTCTGGACGACAAGATGTTGGAGCAATTCTTTTGTAAAACTACATGACATGTATGACATACTGCCAAGCCTTTTCATTCTGAGAGTAAGTATGGCTGGTTGCTTCTGCTTTTGTTCGGACAAACCCGCACCTTGACCATAGACTAACCAAACTAGACAGCCAACTTCCCGTGCACCTATCCGATTTGAATGACAGCCCTCTCTCGGGCGCTCTTTTTTTCCTGTCTGTGAATACGCGTATTAATGGCCGCCAGGTGGCCCTATTTCAATAACAAACAATTTGTAAATAGATTTATAACAATAAATGTAAAAAAAAGTAAATGTTGATTATGGTTTCTTTAGATAGCACAACTTGTTCTCTATCCAGATTCTGCACCAAAAACTGTTCATTCATTCACATTTCAGTTGATTTTTAGTTTTATTTGTATGAATTCTATTTTTGACAGCAAAATTTATGCAGCTGCATAAATGAAATGCGTAGGGGGTTGTTCCAAAAATGAGTTAGCAACATGCAAGTTAAGCCCAGCTTCCACTAGGGCATAAGTGAATTTTAGAAAATTTTCATGAACGTTGAATAAATTTCTATAAGGCTTGGTGAATGTTTCCAAATTCGTTTATTTAACACCATATTTGTACAAAATCAAAATATGATTGTAAATTCTGTAACACTGAACAGTGTTGAATAATGTTACTTAGGAACAGTAAAAATGCAAATGCTATTAATATCGGAAATCAATATTGTGGTATTCAATTGGATTCTGCTACTTGATTTCCGATTTCAGATTTCGCGTATTCAATCGAACGTAAGAATCCAAATTGTTTTGTTAATTGTTGGTATTCGAATGCTTTATTTCGTTTTCTATACATATGTATATTCTTTTACAAATTTTATAACAATGTCTTTTCAAATGTGCACTGATTTTTGTATGAACCTCTCTAAATTATAAGGGGTATTCAGTATTCACGATCCGATGCAACTGGTCTAGTATCATTGCAAAATTGCGAAAGTGCAACTTTTTTTCGCACTCCAACAACAAAATACACTGATTAAAATTTCGCTACATTTTTGCACTTTATCTATACCCTGACCCTATAGCAACAGAAAAATACAAGGGAGTAAAGTGTACCCTCGTCCTTTTGACAGTTTGCCAAATGTCAGTGTTACTGGCTGTCCGTACCTTTGCTTCGTTGTTGCTAGAGATTAGAAAAAGAGTGTTCACGATCTGATAAAATAAAATAAAATTTCGCAATTTTGCTAGACCTGTTACACCGAATCGTGAATACTCATTAATTAACAAAAAAAAGTGCACTCTTTGTGTTTTTGGAATACAAAAATAATCAAAACATTTTGTTATTGTTCCGAGTATTTCACATAAATAAAGGGAGATCTACGACGATTTTTGAATTATGGCCTTTACCAGAAAAGCCAAGCGCATACAAATTTTATACTTGCATATATAATTGTGCGAGTATTAATTCTACGTACTAATTACAGGTTATAAACTATGCTAAAACTAAAAAAAAAAATGTTTCCCCATGACATTTACCTAAACGGTGTTAAAATATTTTGTTGCAATAATACTGCGAAACTTAAAGCATTAAAATCAACGAAAAACAGTGTATTTCCTTTAAAAAATACAAATAAGCTTCAAGTTACAAAATCTATTTTAACAAAAGCAAAATAAAACCGTGTTAGTTCATTTTGCTCTGATTAATATTATGAGATAAATTTCTGCTAGATATTGATAAATGATTATTTTATCAAGATATTTGGCATTGTAACGAAATTATAACAGGAATTCCATTTGATACCAACAAGTTCATAAACTTTAAAGACTTTTAAATTCAACTGAGATGTGAACGCCGTGTAACTAATGGGCACAAAATATGCCGAACACAGTCGCCCCCACTTGAAATCCCAACAGAAAATGCCCGCCCGATGGACATGAAGTGCCAGCAGCAGATTGTATAAGTATTCGTGCGGCAGCAATGGCGCTCCTTTGATTTGTACAGGCACGAATACTTATGCAATCTTATGTAGGACAGGCAGCTTGTAGGCAAACATACCGTTTCTGCTCTAGTTTGGTTTGTCTATGACCTTGACTCGATTGGCACATTCAAAAATAACTTAAATCCATGTACGACCATAGACGTAGCTTTTGATAATCATTAGTATAACCGTCATGAAAGAGCTTCTCAATTAGCCGTTTGGACCATAGACAAACCATACTGAGACCCCCAACTCACAATCCTCTTGCCGCTGGCCGCCTCAGTTTTTTTTCAAATTCGCCATTTTGTTTTACTATCGGTGTTCTGTCAAAAAAGAATCCATGTGACACGCAAAAACATACAAAAAATGCAAAAATAAATGCTGCCAACCTCGTCAACCGTGGGGAAATGTGAAAGAGTTCGGGAATACCACATTTTTACATAACTGAATGCCATTGGTTAGTTATTATAAATTGTTAAGAGGCGAATAATTTCATTTGTTTGGTTAGTAAAACTATCTAAAGTTGATGTTCTATATACTAGAAACATATAGGGACAAACATGGATGTGTATTTTCCGCTTTTGGATATCATTAACTTCGATTTCGTGTGTAAATTTTTCTTAAATAATGAAGAAAATTTGCTCAAAACGTTTTCATTTTCCCTCAACCAATCTACATTGGTAATTTTTCATGAACATTTTAAGCAAATGTGCACTTATTCCTAAAAAAAAATATTATCCACACGTAACGAACAATTTTAAATTAAACAGATAAAATTCTATGAACTCTGCCAGCAACTTTGCCCACAGCGGAAGTGTCTCACATCTACTGGGAGTGTGTTGGTGAGCAGAATTTTTGAAGTTTCGTGACATTTGTCAATACGATTTTCTATGTAAGAATACTAGCGCGCCAAACGTGAACACTCCATAAAAATATAGCTTGTAGGCTAAGTAACGGGAAATCGGCCGGAGTTGGTGGTCTCAGTATTGTCTCTGGTTTGGACTCGGCATAAAATGTAGATCCCTTGCATTCGTCCGAAAAATTAAAAACTCACACAAGACGAATGGTTGTGAGAAGCTAGGCTAGGGTACCTCTGGACCTGTAGTGCCAACTATTAATTATTAACCAAATTTCAACGCTGTCAATAATATAATTTTAAAAACTTTAAATAATGTTGCTGCTTGTAAAGTGACCCTCTATGTTCTACCCCATATATATTATAGTTTCAACAATATCCCTTTTGTTTATTTAAAAAAACGCTTTCCAGCTTTTGTTTTATTTTATTTTTCTTTCAACTTCCTCTCGTCTTCAGCCGTGCACATAGACTGACCCCCACCCTCTTACAACTTTATTCTCTTTCTCTCCTTTCGTTATCTGACAGCAGAGATTTTTTTTTCTGTAGTTAATTTTTATATTGATGCGTTTACGTCTCAAACTTTTAATTTTTAAATAATATCAAGAGCTATAGAAACAGAAAAAGCGTACATTCTTGGTTCCTACAAAAAATAAAGAGGAAAATTTAATTTAAGATGATCTTAGCTGCCAAGGAACTTCTGGGGAACGGGGAAGATTTTAAACCCCCGGAGATATTGGTAAAATATGCTTCAAAATATAAATTCAAAGACGTTGCCATACGAAGTAATAATTTTGTTTGTGTCATTTTTAAAGATTATTTAAATTAATAATAAGAAATGACTGATTTATGTTTATTTTATTTCACTGTTTTTTGTTTTGTTTGTTTTTATTATTACTATTTAATTGGTATAAATAAATAAATTATTTACCATGGCAAATTTAGTTTTCTACCACCTTTTTTTGAAGGCTATCTACCACCACATCGCTTTTCTCAAGTCCCATCACTGTCTGACAGTAGGTTTGATGTCAGTGTGGCCGTGTACCACATATTTTTTTTTTAAAGTGCTTTTCTTATCAAAGTTTCGAGAAATAGTGTTTTAAGTTTCCTTTTGCGCACCTCTTTGTCTAATTTTGACCAAATTTAATAGGAATACTCCTGGGCAGCGTTACCAATGGCCAAAATGATAAAGTCGCAAAAAAAAAAACCGCCGAGAGCTTAAATTCAAATGAACAAAAATAACAAAGCAAAATAGAGTTCAAAAAGAACATCGAAGTGCATAATCAAAGACAGAAAGGCAATGAAATAACGAGGGGAACGCATTGGAATGAAGCAAATTCATATGGATAGACAGAGATAATATTTCCTTAAACGGGTTCACTTTGTGTGGGCAATGGCAGTTATTCGACAGTTTTAAGTACTTTTTTTTTCGAAATAGTAGCCCGGAAGTCGGCAATCTTATAAAAAGTGAGCGAAAAATAGAGAATTTTTTAAAATGTCGTCGTCGGTGGCTATTAGGTGTAAGAAGTGGCCGAATACCGAATACCGAAGAATGCAAGAATGAGCTCAACTGGTTCGGTGTCCTTTTCTCAATGTTTTTCTTCCTTTTTTTTCAATCACCTTTGCACCGTTATTATCTACTAAAAAAAAACGCATTTTGTCTCCTCGTTTTATATATATAGCTGTACTCGAATGCTTTTATTTGCGTTTTCATAAACTGCTTAATAAATGCTTCTTTTCTGAAAAATATGTACTAGTACCTCTGGTAAAAAAGTACCTTCATCTTTTGAACGTCAGAAAATGTATAACAAACTGCGGTACTCTTCTATTCTCTCCAGTTTTCACCAATTTGTGGTGTTCTGTTCTGTCCAATTTTCCCTTCTTTAAACTAACTTCCAATTATGTATAATATTTTTTCTGTCAAACAACAAAAAAAATCAATCTGAGCACGTACTTCTCAATTATTTAATTATTCAATTTTTCTTATCTCAGTTAAAGCCCGCGAGTGCGAACACACCAACGTTATTTGTAGAAACATCAAAAAAATGTATTCAAATCACATTTTTCAGCTGCTGGCAGCTTTTTTTTTTTTTTGATATTTCAAGATTATTTGAAAACAAATTCGATTGAAAATTTGCGGTTGCTTTGCAAACAATTATTGCTACCCCTTTTCGTAATACACTTTAAGTCTCTTTTACACACCGCTGACTTTTCAACATTACAAAAATGTGGAAAAAATGTAGTGTCATACGGGCTGAAGCAATTCGTACACTATATATGGAATTTAAAAAAAAATAAAAATATTTACCTAAGGCTATGAAATATGTATAGGTATATAATATTAAAAATTATTTTTTAGTGTTATTTTTCCCTAGAGAAAAGAAACCCAAAGATTATGATGAAATACGACATGGAAATGAAAAAAAATGGATTTTTTTTTAATATAACTTTAGGACTTTCGATGATTAATTGGGGAAATAATTATATGGTATTTTACATTAATGCCATATATTACAGAAATACGCTCGCTGTAATAGTTGTTCAAATTATCTAAAATTATAGCTCATCAGGCATTAACACTTCAACCAAATCATTAGCATTGAAATACTTAATAAGTAACATTAATCAAAACAATTGCTGGGCTCCTATTCCTGTCTTCTCGCAACTCATAATCGGCCACGAAATCAATGATCATAATAATGTGGGAACTTTCTTTACATCTCACATTTACTACAAACAATTACCGCTCGCAGTCGGAATGGTTCCAACTCACGTAATAATCCATTCAACTGGGGGAGAATGTTAATCATCTACTTCAATTTTTTATTTTTTATTATAAATTATGTTTTTACTTATGCAGAAGGCGGCTGATGTGTGACTTAATTCACTCGGCACGAATTACGATCGCATTCTGTGTCAGGTTATGTCATACCAAAGCACCTGACTTAACCGCGATTATTGTAGTTTTAGTACGACAATTGTATTTTGCTACATTTTTTCCAACATTTCTTTTCGACTATCTTCGGATTGTGTGAAGATTACAAAAAATGCCTCACAAATAATTTGCCATGTACTCGTATAGCGAATAGCATTACAGGCTATTGAGTTCACGATGCGGCGAAGATGACTGCGGTGATCACTTGAGAGCGATGAACACTGCTGTCGTTTCTGCTTATGTAAATGAGAAGCGTGGAAACATTTTTTTCCGTTGAACGTATTAGCATTTACTAGTATCTGTGGTTTGATCATGCGTTGCTGTCAGATATAGCTACATCTATTTGCAATTAGTGAGAGTCATAGGTAGCAAATGACTGCATCTGCTGGAATGCGATGACACAATGCACAACTTGACATTTTGCGCACATTTGTAATCGATACGTTGAAGTTTATTGAAAGCGGAATCTCTGTAATGTGAGCAGATGCGCAATGTGCTCTGTAACAGGCTACTTCTATTTTAGTTATAGACAGGTGTTATTGGTCTTTTGAAGAGTCTTATACATTTCTGAGTGACAAGTGACAGCTGTGTCATCTATGTTGGTAAGCATTTACCAAATGATATGTAACGCTAAAGATCCGAGAGAATTGCCCCGAAATTCAGAATTGCTCTTTTCAATGAAATTCGTTGGAACCCTTTTGTAAGAGTGGTAGACACCATATGAGAGATTTGGTTTTCTGTTGCTACTTTTTTTTTGTTTTCTCCAGTAATAAATACAGCCAAATTAATATATTTCAATTTAAGTTTACATTTTGCACGCATAATTGTATATTTTCGGATCACATAGCGAAAAATTTGTTTCTAATAACACAACAAACACTTCAGTCTGACATTTTGTTAGTATGTGTTGGTGAGTTCAGGGCAATTCCCTAAAAATATTCCGGACACTTCTGTCGTGTTAAAAATTGACCTGGAAGTGCACTTTTTTTTTCAATGAAACCAAGAATACATCGAAAGAGCACTTCTAGATTTGCTCTTTTCATAGAAAAGGCAATTCTTTTCTTCAATTGAAAACGCAATTATACGTTTCTGAGTGACAAGTGACAGCTGTGTTACCTATGTGTGACTTGCAAAGTAAACACAGCCACCATAAAAGCGGTGCATTGAAATAAGTCCCCGGGAACTAAATCCACTGAGGGACTTAGTTCCCACCTAGTGGGAAATAAAACCACTTTCGTGAAGTGGACTTAGTTCCAATGTAAGGTGGGAAATAAATTCCGGAAACTCAGAGTGGTTTTATTTCCCTTTTAATGTGAAGTAAATTCTCACTTCTCAAAATTAAAGAGTCAAGTAGGAACTTTGCAATTTGTATAAACAAAAAAGAAATTAACTTTTAACTGAGTCAGAGTTCAGAAAGAGAGAGAAAAAATTCAGTTCAGTTAATAATGAATCGTATTCAGTCGTAATATTTGTTAAAAGAATGTGATAACTAACTGCACTTTACAGTTTGTTGTCCAATCCTAAATGTTGGAAGTTTGTACCAGTGATACCAGATCGTGGTTAATTACGCAGTTCGTGGGCATTTTTCTTTTAGAATATAAGCTTAAAGGGCGAAGAAAGTACATTTTGATGTCTCTCAGAACAAAGAAAAATAAATTTCAAATACTGATTGTAAAGGGAAACCATTCAAATATTTATTTTGAATAAAAATGCCTGTTTTTTTTTTGGTAATTTTAGTTGAAATCAGAGACAATACTGAGACCACCAACTCCGACCGATTTCCCGTTACTTAGCCTACAAGCTATATTTTGTATGGAGTGTACACATCTGGTGCGCTAGTATTGTTACATAGAAAATCGTATTGACAAATGTCACGAAACTTCAAAAATTCCGGCTCACCAACACACTCCCAGCAGATATGAGACACTTCCGCTGTGGGCAAAGTTGCTGGCAGAGTTCTTAGAATTTTATCCGTTAAATTTTAAATTGTTCGTTACGTGTGGATAATATTTTTTTTTAGGAATAAGTGCACATTTGCTTAAAATGTTCATGAAAAATTAACAATGTAGATTGGTTGAGGGAAAATGAAAACATTTTGAGCAAATTTTCTTCATTATTTAAGAAAAATTTACACGCGAAATCGAAGTTAATGATATCCAAAAGCGGAAAATACTCAACCATGTTTGTCCTAATATGTTTCTAGTAAATAGAACATCAACTTTAGATAGTTTTACTAACCAAACAAATCAAATTATTTGCCTTTTAACAATATATAATAACTAACCAATGGCATTCAGTTATGTAAAAATGTGGTATTCCCGAACTCTTTCACATTTCCCCACGGTTGCCGAGGTTGGCAGCATTTATTTTTGCATGTCACACGGATTCTTTTTTGACATAACACAGATAGGAAAACAAAATGGCGAATTTGAAAAAAAACTGAGGGGGCCAGCGGCAAAAGGATTGTGAGTTGGGGGTCTCAGTATGGTTTGTCTATGGTTGAAATCGAAGCTTTAACATTCCCGTTGCAAAGAGCTTCTAGTTGTTGGCGTGCATCAGAACATCAGACTGTACTGAGCCTTGTGTCCGGAACAAATGAGTGACGGGAAATACAAATGTTCGGCTTTATTTTTGAAGAGTTTCTATTTTGTAAGGCTTTTATTTTATATGCTTTCGCTAGCACACTCTACTCTCTGTAATTCTACAACCATTTATATTAATAAAAAGCAAAAAATTCAGTGATGCCAAATTTCCATTTTTTATTTTTTGGAAGGAAATGACAGATAATGCCAAATCGTAAAATAAAATGATTTAAATACAAACAACAAATTATTTTTAATGACAGAAAAAGCGCATGACGTAGCAAGAAATGAATCTCAACTATAATAACTATAACTATAATAATGACTCCTTGCTGATGTAATCACAGCCACCGACAGGCGATTGAGAATGAAATTAAAAAGACAGGCGATTGAGAACTTAATAAAAAAGAGCGTCACAATAGATTCACAGGGACTACAGTACAGGGACTACGGTACAGTAGGACCCAGTCTGCTTCACCAACCCGGAAACATAACCTCATTTGGGTGGCGCTTTAGTTCTGTCACCGTTTCGTTCCTTGCGAAATATTCTGCGTTTTATTGCCCGCTAAATAATTAGAAATTCGTCACATTAGTCTTACAGCCCGATTCTGGCAAACCTCACTGATACCTCACAAGTCACAAGTCACAAATTGATGTTGTGAGGTTTTCCTATTCTAGCAACACACTCACAAGTGTGAGGCTCACAAAAACATTCGAAATTGTGATCTCCTATGGAGAATGTCACAAAATATAAAACCAGTCATAAGCGCTCACAAATGACAATATCTCTATTTGATGGCATTGTTTCCCTCTTTATAAGCATTTAAAGACCCAAACCTAACATTTTACGCTATATGGAATATGGAAATTTTTATTTGTGACAAATGTCGTTAATATTTAATTTTCTTCGTTTCTAAAAAGTGTCAATATTTCGCATATTTTCTTAATATATTTGTTTTTCTTCATCCAAAATAATGGTGAAGATATAATGTTTTGTTCTCAGAACCCACAAAATTGAAGTGATAATAATCCAACTATTGTGAGGTTTGTTGTAAGCATTATCGGAGAATACGAAAAATGTTATCGAATCACAACAAACTTCACAAGTGAGGCCTCACAACGGCAGAATCGGGCTGTTAAACTGTATGTAAACAAAACTGAAATCTAACAGGTGGCCCTAAATCTGTAACAATTCCTGACAGATGTCAATTTAAATGTGAATGGAGGGCTTGCGTTGTATTTTACTTGATGGACGTGGAAGGACACCATTTAATGTCAACTCCTTACCTTCTGGTACTGTCTGTTAATCAAGTCGGTTAACGAATTCAGAGTCACAATTTAAAATTAAAGTGAAACTTCATTCATTTATAAAAACAAACACAAATTATACAGAGAAAAAAAATTAAAAAAAATACACTAGAAATACCTACCGACTACCGACTAGACAATTTGAATATATTTACATACCCATGACACCAGTAGAATAGAACACGTGTCCTTGGATGAAGGGTATCATCAACTAGTACTTCTCTGTTTATAAGTGGGTATTATATTCAACAGAACTTCGAATGACAAGTGTCATTTATACAGTTTCGAGGGTATTTCCGCAAAAAGAAAAGAGTATTTATGCAAATAAGGAACAAGCTCAGTTTTAAAGGGTGATTTTTTAAGAGGTTTAGAACTTTTTTTAACGAAAAAACACAAAAAATTCGAAAAAATGAATGAAATATTTATTTGAATCGATAGTTTGAACCTTGCAATTTAATGTTTAAAGATAATTTCATGCAAATGTTGACCGCGGCTGCGTCTCAGGTAGCCCATCCGCTGAGTCCAATTTTGGCATACTCTTTCACACATATCGGCCGGTATCTCACGAATGAATGCATGGATGTTGGCTTCCAGTGCGTCAATCGAAGCGGGCTTGTCCCTATACACATTAGCCTTGGCATACCCCCACAAAAAATAATCTAATGGTGTCAAATCGCACGATCTAGGCGGCCAATTGACCGGCCCGAAACGTGAAATTAACTGTTCACCAAACTCGCCTCGCAATTGCGCCATTGTTTCGCGTGCTGTGTGGCATGTGGCACCGTCTTGTTGAAACCACATATCATGCAAGTCAAGAACTTCCATTTCGGGCAAAAAAAAGTTTGTTATCATCGCTCGGTAGCGTTCACCATTGACAGTAACGCTGCGATTCGCATCATCTTTGAAGAAATATGGCCCAATAATGCCGCCGGCCCATAAACCGCACCAAACAGTGGCTTTTTCGGGATGCATTGGTAGCTGTTGCAATGCTTCTGGCTGATCTTCACTCCAAATGCGGCAATTTTGCTTATTTACGTACCCATTCAACCAAAAATGAGCCTCATCGCTGAACACAATTTTTCGATAAAAAAGCGAAAAAGAACATTTCGAACCGAGCACGAATTTTGATAGTAAAATTCAATAATTTGCAAGCGTTGTTCATTTGTAAGACGATCCATGGTTAAATTGCAAACCAAACTGAAGCTGTTTGACAGTGACACAAGGTACTAAACACACGTCAGCTGTCAAAACCAGTGTTGCCAAAACCAAACCAGCTAAAAAATCACCCTTTATTATCTTGAACTCACCACACAACGCCATATTCATATTTCAACGATATGTTTCAAGTTTAAATGCGGACACTGATGGCACAATCAGCGTTACCAAGTCAGTGCTTTCAGCGTTAATTGTAGTGCCCAAAACTTATTTTTAGTGCCGAAAAGGTAGATTAAGCGCTTGGGCGTTTTTTTAGTGCCTACAAAACATGTTAGTGCTTTTTTAACGCTGCCGCTGCACACCGCCTTTTTTTCTCTTTCTTTGAATGCAGCCATCCTTTTATACCAGTTCATTTCTCTTGAAATGCACTGCGTTCTTCTGTTTGCCTTTTTGCTAATTTAATTATTGTATTCTCACCTTAAAATTGCTATGTTTACCACTCTCGAATGGAGATGTGGAAAGGGTTTAGTTTAATCAAAAATAAACGAAGTAATAAAATGTGTTTTGATATGCTCTATGCAATGACATCAATTCGTTTTGGATTGCAGAGAAACAAACAATATCGTAGCACTTACACCAATCCTGAAAATATAGTTTCCAAAATCGGAACTTTGCAGGCATATACAGGGGCGATTTAAAAAACCAATTAAATGTATGTACCTATTATTTTTTTAAATTTTTATTGTAGTATTTATTTTTATTTATTTTTATCTTACTGCGCAATCGCCATATGTCTAAATATGAATAAACTTTTGTTGTTTTTTTTTTACTTTTATTTGTTTTTTTTATCTACTTTCGAGCTGTTTGGCAACGCTGGGCACAAGCACGCCGAAGCCCCAAGCCCGCTTGGCATCGTGTATGTGTTTTTTTTTCCTTTCGTTGCTCCCTCCTCACGTTCGGAATCGGAATGCCGAAGCAGAAGATACAGCATACAAGAAACAAGATACAATAAACAAACCAAAACCAGTTACCCTAATAATATGCTTCTCTCTGAGACATGTTTTTGTTGTTTTCGCTGGAATGGGTGTGTGCTGTGTGGCCGTGTGGCGTGTGGGCTTAACAAAATTTCACTTTGCCCCAACGGAATACCGATACACAAAGTTATCTCTCTGTTGGACGTTCATGTTTAACGCTTGCTGGATTGTGTTCCTCGTCAGTTGACCATTTAAACACACAGTCTGAATCTGTACAGATTTCTGCGGGAAAAATGAGTTTAGTTCAATAAGTTTTAAGTGGTAACCACTACGTTAATTTGCGTAGTCCGTTGAGCGTATATGAATAGAACCATTGATGAACATATATATGGCCCATATATAATTATTGCCTATAGTTGAATGCTCTGTTCAGCATACTTGAACATGTACTTGACGTGACCTCTTTGACCAAGATGAGTATCGTTTTGAAAATTTCTTTTAATTTTAGTCGAGCAAACAAGAATTTGGTCAATTGCCTCTAATGGAAGTTATTGACCCGAATGTGGGCCGACGTGGAATATGCGCGCAAAAATCATGCTCCGAGGGAATAGACTTCGTTTATTGAAACACGACTTCCCTGACAGATGGGCTACACAATTCGATGTCAAAAGAGTCTAAAGAATTTTTAATTTTTATTTATTCTTACTGTTTATGAGTGACATGATTTTTCTCTACACCATGACCCGAATAGAGTTGTGGCTTTAACGATATGTTTCACCTTGACTATTTGAAGAAACGCTAAGCGTTCTTAGTCTGACTTATGTCACTATATGAACCCAATAAAACTTGTAATAAATAGGACTAGGTAAAGTATTGGCCTTCACTCGCACCTGAGAAGCAGCAGGCAGTTGCGAACGACCAGTACCTGCATAAAGACGGGAAACAAGTCTGTTAAGCTGATTGGCTCTAGCGCAGGTCAGAAGTTTCAAGAAGAAGCTATTTGGAAGAAATCTGTCCGTGAGGCCACAAATCGCGTCATGCCTTACAAGCTCCTTCGAAATGGGGATATTTTATTGTAACCAAAAATAGCGGATACATGTACTTGAAGTCTAATGGCGTTTTCGATTGAAGAAAAGAATTGCCCCTTCTATGAAAAGAGCAAATCCAGAAGTGCTCTTTCGATGTATTCTATGTTTCATTGAATAAAAAAGTGCACTCCCAGGTCAACACGATAGAAGTGTCCGGAATATTTTTAGAGAATTGCCCTGAACTCACCAACACATATTAACAAAATGTCAAATTGAATTGTTTGTTGTGTTATTAGAAACAAATTTTTCGCTATGTGATCCGAAAATATACAATTATGCGTGCAAAATGTAAACTTAAATTGAAATATATTGATTTGGCTGTATTTATTACTGCAGAAAACAAAAAAAAAAATAGCAACAGAAAACCAAATCTCTCACATGGTGTCTACCACTATTACAAAAGTGTTCCTATGAATTTCATTGAAAAGAGCAATTCTGAATTTGGGGCAATTCTCTCGGATCTTCAATCGAAAACGCCATAAGGCTCCTAAGGCTACACGTTTAGTCAAAAAACTGGCCCAGCCACTAGAGGACTTTTCCAACTGCTACCAAAATAACCGGCAGGGATTTTTTTGGGCTTCAGATTTGATAACAGAAGCGGAGCTTTGCAAAATAGCTTGGAAAATGCGTGAATATACACTCAGATTGACAATGACGGAAGATATGCATCCAGTAGACCAACATGCATAGACGTACTTATACGTTTGGTTACCAAGGTCCCGAGATTAGCTCGGACAACAGCTCAATGTATGTTCGTGTTGTATTAAAAGAGGGTACCGTTCGAAGATGTAGATGGGTTACCTTACTTTGTTGATGTCTGCCTTTGTACCATCTTGGATACCTGTGGCTGAGAGCTCAGTGAGTTTATTTCTCATCTACATCTAGACTCTTCTACAGTGAAACTATATTATAAAGAGGAGCTATTTGTGAGCTATTTTCTAATTTTGCTTTAGGATAAAAAAAAAAATTGTTGTAAATTTTAGGTTTAGCTTGGGTTCTCTTTGTGGGCTGGCGAGTTTTTCCCTTACCCCAGCTGTAATTAATGATTTAAATACAAATCATCCTAAGGATTTGATAAAGGTCATCATCTTGATGTGCTAGAGAGCACTTCTTGGTTATGAAAGAAGAACTAACCAAACGCAGTGAATTTGCTCCTGTTTGTGTTGGAGGTACCTCGTGAATATTAATCCGAGCGTCGAAATATTTCTTCTGTCGTTTCGCATGAGTCTCTCTGTCTGAGATCCATTTTAGGTTAACTTCCTTCCACTTGACATTGAAATCATAAATCTATATCAACACTCAGCGAGGCCTGTCAGATATGCTACTAAGCCATAATCAATATATTTATGTTGACTTTGAACAAATTTGATTAAAGTCCTTAAAACTAGTTACAAAGAAGCTAGTCCTAGGCATTTCTTCCAAACAGGCGCACTTTTAGTCTGATTGCTCCTCGCTTGAAATATATGAGACGAGTTAATACATAAAATAAGACATTCAGCTTCCGTACACCGATTTTCAACGCAACTTTTGAGAGAAAGTCCTCTCACGCGCGCTCTTAACTTCCCTGTCTGTGAATACGTGTGAATGATGGCCGAATGCAGAAATGACGATGCTTTTGTGAACTGGCCAGTAATATTATTGCGGTGGCCTTTAAGAACTCTTTTATTCAATTTGGGTGCTGTTTTAACAAACAATGGGAATAAAGTGGAGCTAGGCTCTGATGTTAAACTGTGCATATGGCTCTCCTTTGATTTATACGGGCACAGATTTTAATAAAAATCAATGCGGAAAGTTGTCCTACAAGCTGCCTGATGGTAGCCAAACTTCCCGTTTTTCCTCTCATCCGGCGGTCTAATAGTCTTTGCGAGTGACTCGGATGATTTTTTGACAATTTAATTTGGACAGTTTAACTTTCTGGGTCAGAAATTAAAGTTTACACACACGACCCAGCCAACTCAAAATCCAATAAGCCAAACCAACAAAAATAATAATAATCGGAAAGCAAATCGCCGAACTCGAATACATTTCGTAATATGCATTAATAGCCACCATAGGATATCGCGAATTGTACATTAAGAGCGTTATTACCCAGGAGCCTACTTCAACCAACAATTCGAATCCATTCTCCCGGTTGATGCATTGTCCAGATGTCGTCACCCAACTCAAGGCCTCCCAATGTGCTTGTGTCAATATAACACCAATCTGAAATTAAAACAAATTTCTAACTAACGATTCAGACAGCTTCAAAAATAACCATACAGTTCGTTGAATGTCTTGGGTTTTTTTTAATTTGCATTCGCCTTTAAGCAAACTCCAGCGAAAATCGTCAGCCTCAGTGGTGAGGCGTTCACCCAGCCGACCCAACAATATAATATCCATCACTGGTGCCAAACCAGAAACAAGCATCAACTTTAACAACGCGACAAAAAATTGAAAATGGTTCACTTCATACAATGTGAACAACAAAGCTGAAAAACTTGCGTAGAAAAAAAACACCGTCCGTACTAAACTAATGAACGACGCCATTGCAAACTGTCCATAATACTTGGTGCAGGCTCGTTTCACCCTGAATATTCGCGAACAAATTATCGATATTGCCTGATAGTCCTTTCCCACTGCTGTGCCACCGTTAACGAAGGCGTTAAGTGCTTCGTAAGTGTTCACCAATTGAGTCTGAATGAATTGCCACTCCAAAAACAGTCCCAAGAGGACAATTTTATTAGCTATAGCAAGGGTTTGGAATTCGAGCAAATCAAATGTCAACATGTCCGTTCGATTTACAGTGAAATAGATATCCAGTGTGGTTGATAATACTCGCAGTTTAAATAACGACCAACTTCCTTTGCCTGACGGGACGGCTGGTTTTATTAGTTTCACCAACTTACGATCGCACTTGATAAGGCAATTCAATATGTAGTTTAAGTCTGATTGATTAAATGCGTGATTCCAGTATGTAGTCACAATTCCCAAACACAGTTGGCAGAAATTCAACCACCAAATGGTTGACTGCAGAATCGAAAGTGTATCATTTTTAGCCACATTTTCTCTTAAATTATGTCTTAACAGAAGAAAAAATGCAAACACAACTGGCAACAAGCAGTTGACAATGACAAGCATGCAGCGGTGGTAAACAGTTAAGAATCCACTCTTTTCAAATTTGTTTGTTTTGGGGTTGTATGAAAAAGTAAAGAATCCAAAAATCTTGGGGAGCAGAAATGCGATTCGAATTTTCGTTTGAATTTTTTTCATTTTTGCGCGTACAGAAGGAACTAGAAACAACACGCTACGACTGAGACTTGGAATAAGGCGTAAATGTGAGTGCGCACTGTGACAGTAGCAGCGGCATGAGGAAAATTACCTGATTGGAATTTATATTACATGGATTTAGGTTGAGTGGCAGCATGCACTTTTAATATTGCCAATCGATTTGCGTCCACTGGTCAGGCAGGAACTATCTTTCAGCTAATTGGAACATTCACTTCATAAACTAATGGCGGTTTCGATTGAAGAAAAGAATTGCCCTTTCTATGAAAAGAGCAAATCTAGAAGTGCTCTTTCGATGTATTCTATGTTTCATTGAAAAAAAAAGTGCACTTCCAGGTCAATTCTTAACACGACAGAAGTGTCCGGAATATTTTTAGAGACATACTAACAAAGTGTCAGACTGAAGTGTTTGTTGTGTTATTAGAAACAAATTGTTCGCTATGTGATCCGAAAATATACAATTATGAGTGCAAAATGTAAACTTAAATTGAAATATATTGATTTGGCTGTATTTATTACTGCAGAAAACAAAAAAAAAGTAGCAACAGAAAACCAAATCTCTCATATGGTGACAGGTGACTGACAGTTCATTGGAAAAAATTCAAATAATTCAATTAATCGCCCGTTATCGGGACGAGTTAAGAAAACGGTGAGTATGGCGTGGTGAATTTAGTACCAAATTATATTAAAACGCATATTGTGACCAACCTGTACGTAAATGGCACGTACAGTACGTAAATTTTGAGTAATGTACCGCGTACCGAAGTGATAACTCAAAATCACGAAATGTACGTAAATTGAAGCAATTGAAACAATAAATTATTGTTGTACGTAAAATGTACACCAACGACAGGAAAAGAACAAAGAAAAAGTTCTGTTTGCTTTTCGAAGCCCAACGATAATTCGATTGTTTTTAGTTGATAGTTCCCATCACTAGAAATAGATAGTTGCCCCCATCACTGCACTCGATTGACATTTTTGTGGAGTTCTTTTATTGTGTTCGTTCGTATTGCATTCTTTTTTGATAAATTAAACGAAATTTTTCTGTTAAAATTTCGAATTTTTAAAGAAGCAGCCTCCAATGTTGAATGAAATTGCATCAGATGGAAAGTATGCGGCTAAAAAAAACCAATCAAGAATGAATTGATTACACAGGCCAAAAAAAACAGAAAATTGGTCACAATCGGCCTTACTAACAACCAAATTTAGACTCGACTTTAGGGCAATAGTCGAAATTAAAATAAACTGTGTACCAATAATCAAGTTATCTTCGACTTTAAGATAATCGAGACTGTAACTTTCGATCCGGAGAAAGGCGAGTCTAAACCATTATTTAAGTTTAAACGTCAGTCTGAAGAAAAGTCAATTGGCCGTTTTGAATTAAATAAGGTAAGATGAATTGGTAAGTTATTTTAATATGTTACATTTCAATAATAGTTTTCTTCAATAGCCGTGTTTTTTTGAGCTTCGATCTCAGCAAAGCAAAGTAAAGTAGGATTTTCATCATGAAATTACAACAACTACGCTCTACTTGACACTTCGAGACTCAGTTGTTGTTGTTGTAATCGCGTGCTGAAAATACTACTTTGCTTTGCTTTGCTGAGATCGAAGCTCAAAAAAATACGCTAATGCTGTTTCTCAATCCATTTTAATGTTATGAATTTCAGGTGGTTATTAATTCGTTTTACTTACGTACGTTTCAAACTAAATTACATGTAATCAGTGCTCACCAATTCATAATATTAAATTTGCTTTTGAAGCCTAAATCTTTGTAAAGCTTTCACAACTTATAAGATGTAATCTTACTGTGAAACCATTCTTTGTAATAAATAAATATGAAATTAATATGAAATATGAAATGGACAACCAAAATACAACCAACTGCAAATTTCAACAAATTATTTGAAAGCTCAGAAAAAAATTATAACGCTTTTGAGTTATACTAGGTATGTTCCTTTACTTTTGTAGTAAGAATGGAAAAACTGTCAAAATGGCAGTGGTGGGTATAAATTCTCTCACAGAGAGAGACACTTACGAAAAAGTTAGGGAGCGCTTTTGTAGTAATCTATGAAAAACGACAGATATAAATATAATTCAAAGTCGTTAAAATATCTGATGAACTCGAAGAATTTGCTAATTTACGAACCACATTAGTTGATTTATCTTCCTAGCGATGAAAGTGATTCGGAATTAATCGAATTCATGAATCCGAGTATATGGAAGAGTTTGTACGGATTGAACTACAAGCATTCGAGAAGAGAAAAAAGCAGCACAGGATTAAAAATTACGTGGAGGAGATTGTCCTTTCTTACTCCTTACAGCGAGGAAGAATCTCGTCGCCACCAAACGAATCAAAGGAGAACATTCAATTTTATTTTTCCGCCTGTTGATACCATTTTAATATACAAGAAATCAAAACAAATGTCAAATAGGACAACAAATTTCGAATCAGCTGTTAATTTTTCAATTCTTACACCAAGATATTTGTTAGTAAAAATTCGTAAGATTCTCAGTGCAAGGGTAATTTCTTGCTCTCTCGATGACGCTCTCTTTTACGAATTTTTCGAGTTAAGGAACGGCATTGAGTAAAAATTCGTAAGATTTAAAAGTAAAGGAACAGACCTACTGTTATAATTTTGCTATAGAGTCAGATGTAGTTAAAGTTCCGATTACTGTGATTGTTGGTATCTAGAAATTAAAAATCGAAACTATAGTAAGTTTATATCGTATAATAAATTGAATAATTTTTTTCCTAAATTGCGCTTAAAATTTTGTAGTGAATGCGATAATGAAAACTTTTGGGTACGTAAATAGGCTCTTGGAAAGGTGGTCACTCTAGGTATACATTTTAGGATTTCCTTCATTTTACCTAGTTAATCTATATAGTATGGGAGGTTTACATTTCTCTTGCAAACAATGGAAACCGATGAACTATATGAATCATTGACAAAAGTAAAAAAAACGCTTATTAATATAAAAAATATCTGATTTCTAATGATTATGAATCGTATGAATTAAATGAAAATTGTAAGCAGCAAAACTTATCATTACGGCTATTAAAAGGAAATGGGATTTGGTAAGCGGGAATACCAACTTGAGGCAAACCAAGATCCAAACCTAAAATCCTTGCTTTTTCTTCAGAGAAAATAACTTTTTACAGTTCAAGAACGGCATATTTTCAGATTGGCGATTGGCAACCCAAAGTTGCCTATAACTTCAAGCACTAACACAGCACCACGTCGTATACTGAATTGAATGCATGGACATTGCTAACAAAAGTTATGTCTGATACGGAATTCCATCCATTACCATCTCAAACGAGTGCCTCATATTTACTGGCGTTGATTGTACTTCCACTTTTATTAAGCAACACCTGCGGCGATTTCCGCTCATTCGGATTAAAAATTTAATAAAACCAGTCTGTTATTATAATGTAAGATTAATCACCACTACAAATGTGCTGTGCACTACCTACAATAGCAGACTGTGATGAATTTTCATAGCAAACTCTCGGCCTACACAATGTCTTGAAAATTAACGCATAATATTCGTGTGAATAGCAGATAGGATCGGCTCGCACTGTTGATGGAATATTTCTCCAAACGCATCAGTTTACATTACAACCGCAGTGACTCCGCTTTGAATGCTCAAAACCCATTGGACACGATGATTGATTTGATTAATTCGCTCAATTTGCATACTGATTTAATTTTCCAATAAACTAACTCATCGCGGTAACCGCTGGCAATGTGGCGATTTGAATAAAGCCTGGGGGTACCCGAAACCACTGATTGGAATTAAATTCCGTATAAAACTCGTTGAATACCTTAGCCACGAATATTTTGAAAGACAGCCAGAGAAATTGATGGATGACAAGTTCTACAAGTGTACTACTAAAATGACGATGTAAGCGAAGAAGCCAACGTGTTTAAATCTGGCGACGCAAACGCGAGACACTACCTCTCGGCTAACAACAAAAGTAATTATCTCAGAAATCCAAAAAAGATATTCAAATTCCATTTGATTTCCTTTTAACTGTTATTTATGTATTCATATTTGTATGTAACACTGGAGCCTTAATTTTTTCAAGACCTTACGACAACACCCCCAAAGTAAAGAACGACAGCCTTAAGGTGGAAAACTGGAGTCTCCAACTCCTAATCCTTTTCGGCACTCTTTAATCTAAGTAGTAAGGTAGGTACTTAACCGAGGTCGAGTTCATAAATGCGAAAATGCTGCATTGCTGCAAATTTCGGCTACATTATTGTAAAAGAGCTACGTCATCATTGCAGAAGTTTGGCAGTACTTGTGTTAATAAAAGAAAATTGACAGTCCGCCTGCTGTCAATAGTGCATGTGTTTTTGTTTTGTTGCCGCGCTGCACAAAAATGGCAGGAGAGAAATTGAAAGTAAAATGTTTGCAATTATTCAATTATATAAAAACTTCTATTATTTAGAAATGAACAAGAACAACAATACTGATCCGCTGATGACACAAGAATTCTTATATCATTTCGCTTTTGAATGTAATCGGAATTAATTTCTGGGCGAAGGAAGAAGTCGGTGCTCCGGGGAAAACTAATGGGGTCAAGACGCGTTTTTTCCTATTTCCACATGACAAGGACGAAATTGTCCGGAAGTTTTAAACTTTATATTAAACATCCGAGTTGTCATTGACAAAAAAAAATGTATTTCTGTCATTTATGGCCTTAAGCCCGCCTGACACTAAATTTTTTTTGCATTTTTTCTACTTTTAAAATGAAACTAGAGCAGTAGGTACGAAAAATTGGAACGAAAATTCCCGATAGGAGTGAGTGCGTACACAACAACTTTATTAATGTAGACACGTCAAAAAAAATGCATTAAAAATGTATTCAAATCACATTTTTCAGGTGCTGGGCAGTATTTTTTGACATTTCGAGACAATTTGAAAATAAATTCTATTGAAAATTGCTACCTACCCCTTTCGTAATACACTTTTAGTCTCTTTTACACACTGACTTTTCAACATTATAAAAATGAGGAAAAAATGTAGTGTCATACGGGCTTTAGTAATTTATGCAATTGGTCACATTCAAAAATCTAGTAGACTAGATTAAACCCAATCGCAAAAACTAGATTGATCGGGACTCGGGAACGTCAGGGGAATTTTTTTCAAATTCAGGGGAAAACTAATGGATTTGTTCATAAAAAAAGGGAAAACAGTCTTCAAAAACTGAGACCACTGAGTCGAGGTGTCCGTTTTCGCAAAAGAATAATAAAAATGCGGTGACGCATTGTTTTGACAACTTCATATTGTTTGACACAAAAAAATTGTGTTGCTAAATTGTTTTTCTTCTTATTACTCACATTTACTAACACTTCACTTCAATAAGTAAACGAATTTCGCGACTATATGGGAAAGAAAAACAAAAATAACCCTCCCTGTGTCCAGTCGGGTAAAAGCAAAAACATCATCATCGCACTACAACGCAAAATACCTTCGTGTGTTTCATTCAGTATGTTCCTTTTCTTTTAAATTTTACGAATTTTTAGCCATTCCTACGTAAAATGCAACAGAAGAAATTGGAACAGTATGAAAATGAGTTTTTTTTACGTTCAGGCTGTCATAGCAAATATCTGTTAGAAAAAAATTCTCTACGAAAATAATTACAACAGATCAACTACCACTGATTGGGTTCCATCAGAAAAAAAAATCCTGACCGAACAATAAAGAGATGAAATATTTCAGTGGAATGATTTGGTTTTGTTTTTGTGGAATTGACTGAGAAGTTGAACGGAAAAAGTTTTTCGTACGGAAAAATTAATAAATTAGTTTTCTCGTAAATTTAAAGATCATTTCGCAAATTTTTTTTTCCATGAACTAGCTGTATAACTCATAAGCAACATTTTAAGACCAAATATTGTTATTACCATTTTAAATGAATTTTTACCCAATGCCGTTCCTTAAATCGAAAAATTATTAAAAAAGACCGTCTTCGAGAGAGCAAGATATTACCCCTCCACATATTACTAGTTTTTACTCAAAACATTTTTTGTAGTAAGAATTATTGGAAGAGCTGTCAGGCATCTATTTAACAATAATTGACAGATGATTCGAAGTTTATTTTCGGTGGTCATTCGTTTATCAATTTTCAGAACGTAGCTTCTTACAGGCTTCATTCCGTTCGAATCGTTCACTTAGATATTTGTGTGATTGTTTGCATCATTTATCCTGTCATTATATCGCTCACGGTTCATCGCAGCTTAATTGCTGACGTTTTTCAAAAATTCCATCTGTGCAGGTGTTCTTTTTGAAGTGCAATTGTTGGCCACGCAATACAGTTTCGTAGTTTGCCACTTTCGATGTCTCGATCCCATAAACACTTGCGTGTCGCCATACCGTCGATACATCACTTCTATGTGTGCGTATTGCCCCACAAATAGCTGCATGCAATATTCGCATCAAGCTCCACTGACAACTGACAACACATCGCAGTTGAAAGTGAGTCAAAAATACGCCTTTGGCTTTGTGCTTTACCGCACACAATAACATAAAACAGTCCTAATCCCACTTTTACCCAACTATACGTTGTTAATATCCCTTTCAAATGCAGGTATTTCGCAACCCCTTAAGGTATCAACTATCAATGACCGTACACATGAGTGTGCGTCTTTTCAAAACGAAACTTCAGACACAAAAGCTGGATTCCTAATTCCACCTTCGTCGCGCTGTCCATTCTCCGGGAAAGAAGTGATACTCAATATTGACGGCTTTAATTTCACCTCCACCTCACTTTCTTTTCTACAATCGCCTTGCATGTAACAAACGTGCCAGACAAGATTATATACTTATGCTCTACTCATATCTGTGTTGCATAACAAAAGACGTAAATGTTATCTTTACGCTCAAAAAATAATGTAAACAACGCCGCACTTAGCCAACGAGAAGTCAGTTTTCCACAATCAGGTGCAGAGAGGTGTGAATATTGCCAGCGCAATTCGAAGGCTTTTACAAAAGATGGCGGGTTAATATAGCATAGCTAAAGATTACGTTCACCAAATTATAGCACGCTCTCGATGCACAGAAGCGAAAATATACATAAATTGGGCGGAAGTTTTATTTATTTTTGTTTCTAATTGATTGCTGTCACAAGAATGGCGAACGAAGTTATTTCAGTTGCAGATCCGACATTTGACAAGTTTTTTTTTGCTTTCAACAGTCGAAATGTTTATAGACAAGTACACTTTACTTCTTGCTAGTAGAACGCATTTAAAAACCCGACCTTGACGTTATTACATTTCAGAATGAGTTAGGAGTTATGCGAAAAGCAAAGCGTAAGGCTACTCCCAGACCGACTTGAGTAGCTGTGTGTGTAATTAACTCTGCGAATAACAATGGCGCACGAGCATAAGGTAATCTTATTAATTACAGGTCGTTTGGAGTTTTAGGAAGCAACCGCGTTCGCGGAGAACGATCCAAAAAGTCGTTTTCGTGTTTTAGTTAAATGTGCCCATTTCGTAATATGCTACAACTGTTTGGCACGTACGGGAATTGCATACACATCCGGTTTAGGGAACTTTGCGAAAATTAAATGAGCTCAGCGGTAGTTGCTTACACAGCTTACATTTTTAGGAGCACTATGTTGTGAAGCTTATCCTGCCTTCACATATGTACCTCGGTAACTTAGGTCTATGTTTGAGTAGCGAGATGGGACAGGCTATAACTTTGGCGTGAAGGAAAAAAGCCCGACTAGTTTATATTACTGAGGAATTGCCGCGCCAACTCTCCGCTTGTGGGGAGACTTCGGCGGTTGAGATTGGTACCAGCGATTTTGTGCTAGGGTTATGCAAGCCCTTCAAGTTATTTTCTAGATCTGAAAAGAACACCTCATCCTTGGCGACATGCGCATTCTACTTGTCCCCTAAGGAACCTCTGAAGCAATGCCCTGAGCTTTATGTGCCCCAAAAATGATATTTCGCTTAGCTGAGTTTTAGAGAATAATAATTTCAAGTGCCGGCTCTCAAGTAGTCCTCGGCGTAATCTCGAATAGTCCTTTAATCTGTTCATAGATGCCATTCCTTTCATTAAAAAATTATGGACTTTCCGACAATCCCCAGACTGGTTGCCGTCACCGTTGCTGTGGAAAAGTTTAAGGCGCTCGGACGTCTGACTTGATGTATTTTAGTTGTTACTGCCCAGATTGGTCAGGTGAATAGTTTCTTTCAGATGACGTTTATGGAGGGGTGGCCGACAAATCTAGTAAAAAAAATTCTGCCTGCATATACTGAGTTGACATTTCGAAGTGTCAAAATTCATATAAAAACAATTCAAATTGACAATTCAAACTGAACAACGCGTTCGTATTCCTAGTTTATGTAGAACGTCAGACGTAGACTATAATCGAACGCGTAAAAGTTGACTTGTCAACTAGGTGTCAACTTAAATTGACAGCTAGGGTAGAGGTTGTTTATTATTATCTGATGGAGGAACATTTATACCTGAATAAATAATCACTGCGTTAAAGTTATCAACTCGTTACTGCGAATTTTTGTAGCTATCTGACGTCTACTGGCTAACTTACTTGTGCACATTTTTTGTTTATTAATTCGGCGGCAATTGTTTTTACTAATGCAAATCTTTATTTGCAGATATAAACAATTTTCATTGTTGGTCGCTATGCCCATTGCGCTCATTTAGCAGTTAAACTATCGAAAAGTGACACATATTCGAAACATTGTTAGGATGTGCAACGTTGCCCCGCTTTCACTGCCAAATCCTAACAAATTTTTGTAAATTAATAACGAGCACTAGGAACGGCGCCTATATAACGTTAGAAATGTCAGGCAATATTTTCGTCTTCAATTGAAAATTTGATTAATCTAGGCGGATCTAGACAGAAAAAAGAGACAAATGCTGTCAGAGTGCTGTCAGAATTTCTAAACTAGGAATGCGAACGGTTTTATGTTCACAAACTTTGGATAAGTTGGAATCCAATCCCAGTGTACCCACAAATATTGGTTTAGAGCGGTCGAATGCGTCATTATAAACAAAGTGGTCGCAGACGTCATTTGAACCATATCTCGTTCCTATAACTTCATTGTCCAAGCCCTAAAAGAAAGGAAAATCTGTATTGACACGTCAAACCTTTGTTGATTCTTGATTTATTTAATATGTAATAGTGTTGCCCCACGGCTTCGCCCGTCAATGGTAAAGATAATATAAAAACGACTTCTTGTTCCTCTTTATGTTGCTTTGTCAATGACACTTGAAAGCAATGTTTGTATTGCAAGTCAAGCTAGATTACTAGGCCGATGCAGATCTGGGTGTAGTTATAGAATTAACGTAGATCCCATTTTGATATTCGTCACAAAAAAAAAAAACACTCCCACAAACGAATATTTGTGAGAACCTAAGCCTAGAGGACCTATACGAACCCGTAGCGCCAAATATGAGAAACTTTATTAAATAAACTTACTGTTCCTTGGCTGTTATGGTGTCATCGATTGATAAATCGTTTATTCGATGGACTCCTTGGAAAGCCTATACATAAAAAGCGAAAGCTCACCCTCACTATAACCAAGGTTTGGAGGAAATACTTTTCTTGTTTAAATGTTTTGTTTTAAAAAAAAAAAAGTTGTCACGCCCCGTGAGGCATCGTATTTTATGTAGATTAGATTAGGTAAGAGGCTAGATCATGAAGAAGTTTCTCCTTCATCAAACTCAGGTCTATAATAATAATAATAGTAATAATATTTATTATATCATAAAGGTTGTTTTTTTTTAGAGGTATAGAACTTCCAATTGAAATAAAACACAAAAAAATCGTTTTAATGTCCATCAATTTGGCTTTATTGGAAGGATAATTTTATGCCATTAATGTTTAAATATGATTTCGGGCATGTGGCCGCCGCGGCTGCTTCGAATAAAGCCAAGTCTAGAGGTCCAATTTTCAGCCACTTTTTCGAGCATTTGAGGCTGTATGTCGGCAATAACGCCACGAATGTTGGCTTCCAAGTCCCCTAACGTTTCCGGTTTGTTGGCTTAGGCGAGCGACTTCACATATCCCCAAAGAAAATAATCCAATGGTGTCACATCACACGATCTTGGTGGCCAATTGACAAGTAACTGACTCCAGCATCATTTCGGAAGAAGTATGGCCCAATGACTCTACCAGCCCCTAGAGCACACCAAACAGTCAGTTTTTGTGGATGTAATGGCGTCTCATGTGGATTCTCTTCACTCCAAATGCGGCAATTTTGCTTGTTGACGTAGCCATTCAACCAAAAATGAGCCTCATCACCGAACAAAATTTTGCGATAAAAATCAGCATCGATATCAATCTCATTTTCGGCCCATACACCAAAATCACGACGCATTGCATGGTCTCGCGGCTTTACTAGCACAAGCTGGATCTTGTAAGGTCGCAAGCTAAGATCTTTGCGCAAAATCTTCCATAAAGTTGATGGACAAAGCTCCAATTGCTGTGCACGGTGGCGAATCGATTCATCCGGGTCCTCTTCAACACTTTGCTCTACAGCGGCAATTGTTTCTTCGGTGCGCACTGTTCGACGTCTCTGCGGATGCGTATTATCACATAGAGTAAACGTAGTGCGAAAACGATCCATGGTTAACCGAATTAATTGCTCTGATAGACGATTATGTCGACCATAAAATGAACGGAGCTTGCGGTAAACTTCGCGAACTGAACCATTATTTTCGAAATAAATTTGCACGATTTGCAAGCGTTGTTCATTTGTCAACTTGTTCATAATGAAATGGCAAACCAAACCAAAAATAAATCACTTGACAGCTGACAAAATGGCCGGCAGTTAAAATAGTGCTGTCATCTTAAAGTTCTATACCTCTAAAAAAAACACCCTGTACATGCTTACACAGTAAGAATTCACTTATAAGTCTGTGGAAGATAAATTGTTTTTAATTTAATTTCTATAAATGATTTGAAAGTTAAGTTAGACTGCTTTTACATTAAAAAGGTTTTTTCTTATATTTATTTTAAATAAGTTTTAAATTATTTTTAATTAAAGTTGAAATTGCTTGAAGAGGGATAGCGATGGGAAGAAAGTGAGTTGCTTTAGTCTCTAAGAAAATGTTTAAGTTCGTTTTTAAATCGTCGTGCATTAGTTACCTCTCGCAAGTTACGTGGGAGTGAACTCCAAAGGCGGATAGCAGAAACAAAAAACTGTCTTTCGGATGTTAGACATGTATAACGCGGAAGTACCAGACAAGAGTGTCTGTTAGATGCCGGAAACTGGATTTTATCATAAAGATATGAAGGCTGTCTACTTAAGAGTTTAAGAAGTATGACTGCTCTAAATTTGATATAGTTACAAAAGAACATGTTAACTAGGTGTTTTGCAAGATGTGAAACGTGGTTATGTCTTTTTAAACAATACACATATCGAATAGTAGCGTTGAAAGTCAATTGAAGCCGCCTTCTACTCTCGGCATCACATCCATAAAAAATTTCGCAACCGTAGATAAGTACAGGAATAACTAACGTTTTAGCAAGTAGCAGTCTTGTTTCAAGAGGAGTAAACTTTTGAGCAGTCCATAGGGTTCGTAGAATACCGTAAGTTTTACCTACTATTGTATTTATGTGGTTATTCCATGTTAAGGTCCTATTAAAGACAAGACCTAGATTTTTGAAGACCCATTGTGAGGCCCACTGGTGTTGGTCTGGAGTGCATTCTTCTTTTGTTCATGGATCAATACAGTGTTTCTAGCCAGCCCGATGTCACAAACTAAGTATAAAAAAATTGCGTTAGCTCAGAAAACTTAAGAGAAACGGCCTATAAGCTGTGTCCTTGAAAGTTTGTAAAGATCAGAGAGATATGCACCGAGTAGTTCCATAATGTACTTAAGAAGCAGCTGCCCAGAGCTCTATTCCCAGGTGATAAAGAGGCTTGGACAGTGACAGAGTAAGGAAAGGTTTTTTTGCAGACGTTCTTTTGGTTCCTGTTTGTGTCTTTTGGTAAACTTACGAGATACGTAGGTTGACAGTTGGTCGCATCTAGTGTTTGCACAAGAGCTTGTTGTCCAACTATTCTGTGGTTAACCGTTTCGTTTCCACAAGTCCCTGGCAACTAGGGACCCCGCAGATCTTTACAAGAACCTAAAACTGTTCACAACAGCTCTTCACCAGGTTCGAAATTATTTCCACAGCTTATTACTTTTATACCCACCTGGCCATCAACAAAAACGATCGTAGATATGATAGATTGGCAGCTTTTGTCGCTGCTAGAACCTCCGCGTGAAAATCGCATGCCTCTATTTCCATGATCGCACTTGGAAAGTTGCTGGAAAATGGGCTAAGAAAGTCTAAATTTGAGGCTCTTCTCATTGCACTTGTTATGCTGGTACTCGTCTATGTTTTTTTTGTCAATAGCTTTGTTGTCTTTGATACTCGTATGTGATATTTACTACACTTCCAACTTCCAAGTTACATCAATTTAAGCTGCCATAATTGCTTTGTAAATGTTTTCAGAGTATAATATGTGCCACGCCCATTTTCAAAATACTTCTTTCTCGCACAAAAACTCACTCAAAACAAGCACGCAAAATTGTCAACAGCATCCTCAAAATCGAAAGTGCCTACACAGTTCATGCTGCGCTTCGTTAAAAGTTAGTTTCATTTTTCATTCACCGTAGGAATCAATTTGTTAAAATCACTCGAATCGATCAACCAATGCGTCATCCAATTAGTGCACAAATCAGTTCACAATTGAAAACGTCTTTTCACTACTTACTCTCAGCACAAGTACCCAAAGTCATAAAATAACCGAAGTAGCTCTTCCAAAACGAAACAATGTAAGGCGATTTGTGTACCCTCTTGAAGACTGATTAACCTAGTTTCCACGATTCGATCGGAAAATCGAAAGCGAAATAATTGCAGCACATATATGTATTTTGTATCTTTTTACCACGTCAATAATAATAAATACCACTTAATGAGTTCAATTGCAGTTGGAGTGCTTCGAAAAGAATCCACCGCAGCATGACCGAAGCCTTCTTGGAAAGAAATTCAGCATCAAAGCTAGCCCGTGTGTGCGTGTGCACTCGAAAGTGGAACAATTCATGATTATTCCGTCTCTAAAGGCTTCGCGTGCGTACTTACAGACTGCATATAGAATATGAATTATTTTGCCGGCAAAGAAGAAGCCGTTCCACAAACTCAGGCATGCACAGTAGACACATATTTAGCTCTTAGCCCACGTAAATTTTCATTTGAATTCCATTCGGCTAACCGTTAGTAATGGAGCATCCGATAGAGCGCAATTAATGTATTAATGTATATACCTAACCTATCTCTGATTACAAGAAGCAGCTTGACGGGCGTTCGGCGTACACTTAAAGTGGCTTCTGTTTGTTGAAGAGCCACTTGATAATTGAACCAAACCTGTTCCGTTGATTTGCTGTGTTGGTTTTCGCGATAAAATTACTTTCAATATGATTGCGCGAGTTTGATTGTGGGCTTATTATATACCCTCGGGAGACATCTGACCTGTTTAAAACGCTGAGCAACCTTGCACTGGTGTGCCTAATTGACCTCAAAGTCTTAAAATTTCCTTTCCAAAAGCAATTGGCTACACATTACGTACATGTTTTCCTGTAGTGCCTTGCTGCCTTGGTAATTATACATTTGAACGAGTGTATGTGCAATATAAAATTATTATGCGTTCACGTTCATTTGCCATTGAGTAAGAAATAAAAAGACGATAATATTGTAGATCATTGAAACCGAATTGTTGTTGGTTCACAGTGGTTTTTTTTTTCTGTGTGTAGTTGAAATGAACTTTGGACGCTTTAGAATGATTTTATTATACAAACCAGATTGTTTTGCCTCAGGTATTTTTTTTATATTAAACACCACTCTGACCTCTAGGCGAATGTCCGTTGTGTGCAAACAAACAAAACCTTTTTAATAGTTGCGACCTGCGGGTTTAGCAAAGTTCTCTATCGGAAATTGCTAATGCCTCTTTTACTAAAAAAAAGTCTGACTGACAGTCAGTCGTATTGTGCACTTTGGAGTGCACAAAGTGATCCCTGAATTGACCGAACTAGGAAATATTTCTCCACCACACACGCTCGGACTTTTAATATTGAGACAGCGAAAACAAGAGACAGTTTACCATGAAATTGTACCAAAACGAAAAATGTTTGTCATTTGACGATTTAACACTGTTTTATCGGTGAACGAACCCATTGATGTAAAAGGAGAAAGAGATAAACATGGCGCCATCGCGACAGCCGCTTTGACGGCAGTAACAGCAAGATTTGTATAAAATATTTATATAAAAAACATTGCGCCGTACTAATAATAAATGTAAGTCTCGATTTTAAATTTACGCAAGCTTACAATTGCAAAATTTGTATGAAAAATATATCTACTGTGAACTACAAAAGTTTAAAGTCGAAACTAAAAATGTTTATTGGTAAGGCCCATTGAGAAACTTTGTCAAAATTTTGGTATACCGACTGAGTTCCAAAATGGATTCCATGCAGTTTAACTATAAAGTCAGCATTTGCAAAATTCAACCGAAAAAATTTTAAGAAAATCTCAAGTTTTTAAACGCGTATTAAGTGTGGAATCTGCGCAGTTATACTTTTGGATGTTTTCATTTAACTTTTGGCGTTTGTTGTGAAAAGAAAATATGTTGTCTCCAGATAAGTAAAGAATATCAGCCTTATTTATAAACGTATTATAAAGAGTTTATAAAGTTATGAACACTTTAAAATGCCTCTATACCTTATTTATAAAAATTATTCAACCTTGTATAGAGCTAAACGCCGTTGGACGTTGTTTAGTGCCTGTTTAGAAGTGAAATAGTATGAAATGTAATTTTGACTTAAAAAATCTGTCACATCAAGTCAAAACTCACTGTCACTGTCAAATCAAATCAAAAATAAATTGAATAGATTATATCGACGTTTCTATATTCAATTTTAAAGATTCTACAAGTATCCTCGATAAGAAATATGTGCGGATATGAGATATTTTAAATTGTTTTAAGAATTTGTTTTAATTTGCATAAGACTACCGTTTCATAGGAGTCCCAAATCACCCAACTTTTATTTTTACTTTTCCATTTTTGAATTCCTATTTGTTTTTGAATTTGTATATCTCACAGCTGCTTAGTTTTTTTTATCTTTTCGGACAGATAAATGTAATAGATTTTTTTTTTCAGTATCTTTTTTGACGCAAGCTCTACAGGCATATTATTCACACCCGAGTTTATGTGAGTTTAACCCAAAAATTAAAACCAGGTCCATAATATTCAGTCGTTTAACCCGAGCATAAACCCAGTTTTTTTTAACTTGACAGCATTTAATCCGATTGGATTTAAACTGCAGTCCGGAGACCGGTTTAAGTACTTTAACTTGGGTTAAAACTCAATTTCATAATATTGACATTTTGTTTCTCGCAGGGCGCGAGAAATAAGAAAAGTAGTAAAATAAATTGAAAATAAGAAGGAGCAAAGAGCTAGAAAAAAATGGATTTCATTCATGAAATGGACGTCGTCCTCGACTACGATGTGGTGAATTTTCGGAAATATTTCCGACTGAAGAAAGAGGCATTTTGGAGGCTACATACATTCCATGATTCGACTAATGTACTAAAAACTAAAATCTACACACACTATAAATCAAATCAATTTCCAAGTGACAAACAACAAAAAACAAATGTCATTATTTGTGAAATTTGACATTACGTAGGTTTAAAACGGATTAAAGTGTTTTAAATCCGCATTTAAATCCATCTTTAATCCAGCGGGCTTAATGCATGTTTTTACGTGAATAATATGAACATAGGTTTACATTTTCGGGTTAGAAAAATGCGGATTATGATCGGTTGTAAAATTAACTTAAATCTGAGCTACACCGGTAGTGAATAATATGGACGTAACTCTTTTATTTTTAGTGAAAGAAGATTTAATTATAAACAAGAAAGTCTTGTTTTGAATGAAAATGCGTTCCGAAACGTCAAAACTCAAGTAAATGTATCAAATGTATGCAAGTATGACAGCGGGCTGTCACTGGTGCATTTGCAAGTATCAGTAGTACAGAAGTGTCAAAAATGGGTTTACTGGTGAATGAGCACAGAACAAAACAATATGCTGTCAACAAGACGAGACACACAGCCAGCGGGGCCAGATTCCAAGATTTATCGTATTTTTACGATTTTAGGGCTTATTATTTATTCCACGATTTTTGAGTTAAAATACAATAAAATTCCAGGATTTTTCAAATTTATCGAATACAAAAATTCATTTGCAATTTTCCAAATATCTTCTAAAAATGTCAAGGTGAAGTAAGACCCGCCCATCTGTAGTTCTATTTTATGCTTATGCATATTGCTTTTTTAGTAAATGTACGTGTACAGTTAGTGTACAGTTATGGAACAGACTGTGCCATTTTGAAGAGTAACGCATTCGGCCATATTGCCTGATGTTTTGTTTTGCTTTTGATTGAGTCGTAAATTTTGTGGAAGCGGAGCTGTGTACTGTGTTATTATTTTGATGGTATTTGTTAAATTAATGAATTCAAAGGAGTTTACTGCAAGAACATGTACCTATGCACAAATAGTAAAGAATAACAAAATACAGACTTTCTTCATATATATGTTGTAATAAATAAAAGTATAATAACGTTCTTCTGTGTTTTTGTTTTTTTTTTTTTTTTTGTTTCACATCACATCACATCGGAAATCAAGCGAAGAGTGACACTTGCCAATCGCTGTTAAATTGGCCAAAGAAGACAATTGATAAGTAAGACTTTGTCGAGAAACACTAAGGAGACTCTACATACGACACTCATCATTGCAGTCCTGCTTTATGGCGCAGAAGCATGGACGTTATACAAAATTTCAGTTTTTGAAGTAAAATTTTTGGGCTGCGTTTTCAGGTTGATATTCGGATACTTTTTCAGAGTCAAAAGAAACTCGGAAATGTGTAGGGTTCGGATTTTCATGCACTAAAGATTTCAAAATATGCGCTAAAAAATGCAAAATATGCATTTTAAATATGCGCTTAAAATTAGTTAAACTTAATTTCGGTTCAATTTGAAAAAACACATTTTCTTCAGTCTATAAGAATAGAATACGTTAAATTTTTTTTTTTTATTATTTAATGAAATAATACCTTAAAACGAGATCAAAATAAATTCCTTAATTCCTTATATCATTTTGAAAAGTTTTATTTGCATAGATCATGAAATTTTTTTTTAAATTTTCGAATTCAAAACGTTGGCGATTCGGTCTTAAGAATGCCTTATACAACGAAAAAGATCTCTCGACGTCAACTGAAGTTAGTGGAGCATTTTTGAAAGAACAAATCTCATCGACGGTAAAGTTTTTTGTGTCATTTTCGTCATTGCAGTCCAATGTAAAGGTCTTACTTACATTTTGCATAATTGCAAATCCTTCATTTTTTTGACATAAAGGGGATATATTTAAATTTTTGAACAATATGCTCCAAAAATATGAATTAATATTATAAAAAATATGCACAAAAATTTCAAAATATGCATTTATAGTAAAATATGCAAAAATATGCACTAACGGTGCAATGTAATTTTAAAGGAAATTTCATGATACGTATACATAATAAGTTATGCAAGGCAAATCCGATCCCTAGAAATGTGTAATTTCCAAAGATACCCCAAATTAGAGGGTCGCTCTAAGAAGACATTCGGTGCTCTTTTCTAAAGTTTAAGACATGAAACTCGGGTACATGAGAGAAACTCACGGCTCTAGAAATCACAAAATAAAACCTCGGGTGTCCAAAATGAGCCAGGGAAAGCTGTCTCTCTCAACTCGATTTTTGAGTATGTAACTTGACTAACAAAAATGAACTCACGGCTTTATTAAGAACAATCATAAGCTTTCTTGTTGAACGTGCAGGACTCTCGCCTGTCTGCCTGTCACTAATTATGTACACCAAAACCTCGCTTTGCGTCGTTCCGATTTGCGTCTTTTCGAAGTTGCGTCATTTAAAAATGATCCTGGTTTCGAAGTTGGGACGATTTTATTTCAGTTTGCTTTTTTGTTATTCCTTTTTGTTAATTTTTTTTTTGTAAAAAGGGGATTGCCCAAGATTAAGGCTAACGAGTTTACACTTTACGTGAAGTCAGTCATTTTGGAGAAATAAATATTAAGATAATTAAGGTTAAGAATCGTTATTTCAATTTGAGTCGTTTCGATTTGCGTCGTGTTTTTTCTGGTCCCAATTAACGACGCAAATCGGGGTTTTGGTGTACTCCTATCTAGGGAAAGACTCCATTTTTCTGAACAGTCGCTTTTTGTATTGACAAACTGAGCTAAATCCTCCAAAAAGGAGTGTGCATATAGGTATTTCTTTCATTTCCGTCTTCCGTCAAATTGCCGCCATTATGGTGCTGTAAAAATGACACAAAATCTTGTTTGTTCTCCGACTTCAAACATTTAATAATTTTCGTGTGATATCATCGTCAATATTTTCTACGCCACCCGTCGCTATATAACTACTCCCTAAAACTTTCTCCATATTTTTTAGTCTAACATACTTACTTGCTTACTTCGGATTGAGCACCGCCCACATTGCCTAGGTAGACTTCTTGAATACTAGCGAACAAACATCAAAATGTATACCGTAACCGGTTCCGAAAATGCACACACAAAACAGAACCATACGCCAATTAGTGGCTAAATATTAACCAACATATCACGAAAAAGCGTAAACCCATAAACGATCAGTATCAACCGGCTTCCTTATAGCATTTCAGTCTGTATCGGGGTCAGAATGTAGGCATAAGTATATCTATACCTGCCTGTGTTAATGACAACATCCAAATAAAAGTCGCAAAAGCGGCGAGACAACCCTCTTTTGAATTTGAAAAATATCTTGCAACAGTCGTCATTCCAAATATCAGCAAAGCCCCAAGTTTTACCAAAAAAAAGAAAAAAAAAAAACCCGCAATGGGTGCGGCAACGGCGACATGATCATAATGATCATGATCGTCTTTCTGCGTTGCCAATTTTTAAAACCAAATCTGCCTGGCTTTGGAAGGATGTTCTATGTGTACCCCACTCCAAGCACACAGTCGAAGGCTGCCATGCGGCTTCTTTTTGTTACATGTAGGTATCTATAGCTGTACATCTGAAATAACAATAAACTGTGGTGACCTCACTGGATGACCCATCATTCTACACCGACCTTGACTGATCCAAGGTGCTTTTGACAGCAAAAAAAAGTAACCAAAAAGCCAATTAACTTTGTTTACAATTAAATAAGTAATCTCACCTTTTTGGCTGTCCGCGTCGGTTTCGGTTCTAGTTAAATCCAAATATGCAACGTTCGTCTCTGTGTTATCCCAGAAAGGAGTTAATTAGGCGAAGAGAATTTCAATATATCAATTAAAATAAATTAACTTGTCACTTCATGCATCCAGACAACAACAAAAAAAATAATAGAAAACGTTAAACTCCTTAAAAAAAAAACTACGCCAATCACTGCCTTACAATAATTTTCTTTAAGTAAAAAACGCACAAACAAACAAAAAACGCTCTGTGATTCTTCACTCGCCGTACAGGAAGCCCCCTATTAAGTATAGTAAGCGGTAGCGAATAATTGTAATTATTACGACAATTGTCGGTGTATCATCGGAGATACTTTTTTCTGTTTTCTTCTTTCAAGCAACGACAACCCGAACACAACACGGCTTGGATGGAGATGGATATAGTAATGTAAAACGAATCAAATGATAGAACGGCAGGTGAAACACTCAGATGCGCTTTTCAGAGAGTACAAAAATGTATCGCGAGTCACGGTGATTTACCCGCACACGTGATGCTTGCTGGTCGTTTGAATTCAACACGAAGACTGGTTGGCTAGCGCTAGATGTTGGATTGGAATCAACGATGTCAGTCAGTGTTGTCTTACCAGTTTCTTAGCGTAAAATGACTACAAACAACAAAATGCGCCTCTCAGTGTCAATGTATGTAAGTGGAGAAGCAGTGGTGGGGTGTATTATTTTCAGATGGGTGCTTTTGTTGAACAGTTGCCCTCCTACGAGTTTATTTGGTGCAAATTGCGAATTAATAACAAATAATAAATTCAATTTTATTAGTTTGGTTACGCAACTTAATATGAACTCACTTTCATCATTTGTTTACCGCTAAGGGTTTATTTTTCTCAACAAATAATAATATTGCCATGTCAGGCAGTTAAGAAAAACAAATATGACTTGATCTAGTAACGCCATCTATTGGCAACGTATCGACATCCAATTATGATAACCATCCCAGTTATGTATTTAATTTGTTTTTTTAATGTTGTATTTAATGTGATTCTTTAGATTCCCTCTCAAATTTCAGATTTTGTGTGCCTAATGGAACATAAAAACGTCACTTGCTTAATATTCTTGCAATTTCCACTACACTTCTCTGAGCATTTTCCATTCACTTGCTAAATTTAATATAAAAACATTCAAAATTTGCGCCCAGACTGATTTGAAAACATTTGTACAAAAAGATTTTACAAAATGCGTTGCAATGCGTTTCTTGGCAGTTGAAAAATTTCACGAAAACACAAACAAACTCCACTAGTTGTCAAACTCAAACGCACTTCCATTGGTAAATCTTAAGCAACTCTGAGAAAAAAATCCAGATTCGCAATTTTTTAAATTTAAATTTTAAATTCGCTTTTTTTCTTACCAATCAAATTTTTTTAGTTTCGACTCTTAAGTTTTAGTTTTATATTTTCCAAACAAATTTCGCAATTGTGAGCTTCCGTAAATTTAAAGTCGAGACTTATATTAGTTGTTACTAAGGCTCAGTTATTTTTAATACTAGAAGTACCCGCTTTTAATCAGCCCACAGATCTTTTAATGTAAGTAATAGAAGAGTCGTATATCGTATTTGAAGAATAGCGGATCCTTCTGTTTGAATTTAAAGATTATTGGGTGGGTGGAAATAGACAACACTCGACTTCACTACTTGCTAGGTAAGCATCAGGGTTCGGACTTTACTGCAATTGCAGTAGATCTACAGCTTTTTTGTTTCAAAAACACTGATCTACGTCTTTTTATTTTCAAAAGCACTGATATACTGCGCCACTGCCTCACCACACCAATCTACTGTACTTTTTGAACAAGAGTAATTTATTTGTTTTTGCACGTGAAAAGGTGTTTTAGGTTTAATTTCTAAACCGTATTATATTCAATACGAAATGTATTAAGTCTGGTATGACTTAAAATCAAAATTGGTGGAATGCAGATAGCTAACATTCAAGAAATGAAATAACCGCCAATATACAATATAGATCTGCTTGCTTAATTCTTCCTCGTTTCTCTTGCTTAACATCTGAGAGACAGTTATTGCTGCAGTCCGCCTCTGGAACTCACTTCCGCGCAATCTAAGAGAGCTGAATGATACACGTCAATTCAGAATCGAATTAGGGCTTTTCCTGACAAATCAGAACAACTAGTTTTTGTGTTTTTTTTTTTTCTTTTTTTTATTATTCGATTCAAGCAAATTCAAATCAATTTTATTTCTTATTTCTTATTTTAATTCTGTTACTTTAATCATAAATAAATATTAGTAAAGTTATTTTCCAAGTCTTATTTACTTTCGAATTTTATTTTATTATCAATGTACCTAATACCTAATACCGTTTAACTATCACAGAATTATAATTAATGTACTCTTACTGTATTAGCGTATACTCAATAAACTTAAACTATAATAAACTTAAATTAAACTATACATTCATGAACTAAAATTGAATAGATGTGAATGGATAAAAATAAGGTTATATAACACAAATGATTTATAAAGAACAAAGGAAATTACAAAGAAAATATGCACTTTTTCCAAAAATTGACTGCGTAAATGAATTCCCCAAGTCCGAGCCCTGGCTAAGCATGCCCTTGTTTTTCAAGCAGAGAATTTTTCTTATCTTATGGCAGCCGACAATGGGCCTTGCACTGAATATTATCTAGGTCACACTATGCAATTTTGTATGGAAATTTATGCCATAGTAATTTCGAAAAATTAAGACACCACTGTCTACGACGCTTGTGGAAAGGGCGACGGTACTTCGGATCACTTCCTTTGCTATTGTCCTGCCTTCAGATTACGTCAGCTCCTCATCGCTGGAGGGCATTCTCAGCTTTGTCATTGTAGGTCTTCAAATGCAAATAGATGTGCGTCGCTCCTTGGTGGGAGTATAAATAGCGCCCAAAAGCGCATCCGTCTATAAGCTTGTTTGAATGAACAACGCAATTAAGGAAACTGTCTCTTTCTGAGATTCAAATATGGATACTTGTACAGCGTTGCCAGGTTGAAATAATTCCCCCAGACAAATCTGAAAAACCCCCAGATTTAGCTATTTTCTAAAAAAAAACCCCAAAATTTGTTTTTTTTTTCAAATTATGTATGTAAATTTAAGACACAGTAAAGACACGAGTTTAAAGAATTAAAAAGATTTTTTAATGTAAACGTATTTAAAAAAAAAAAAGGAAGTGAATTCAGATTTAATAAGAAAAACTTAGCTAATAAGTAAAAATAATCAACTTTCATAAATAAGTCCTAAAATATAGTTCTCGTTGTCTTCATATTTGTTTGTGTACATCTGCTCATAAACATTTTGATCATTTGATCGCAAGGGGTAAAATTGATACATCTCGATCCAGGAACAATCACAAATTGGTTTTGGCAAGAGACACAATACAAAGAAAATCTCGCTCTATTTATTGCTTCTCATATGATTGTGAACTCTTCGCAAATGCAATAGTGTGTGATGTATGTAGCTTTAGATAGGGGTTTATCAATATCCTTGCAGCAATGAATATTGGAATGCGTTGGAATGGAATTGGCATAAATGGAACATGAATTTATGGTGTTCTTGTTGGTGTTGCTTTATAGCTTTAAATGTTCAGATTTCCCCCTAAATAATTTCTCCCCCCAGATTTCCCCCCGTCGGCCAAAAAAACCCCTAGATCTGGGAGGAAAACCCCCAAACTGGCAACGCTGACTGGTACAGTCAAACCCGCTTAAGTGAAATGACAAAAAACATTAACTTCGGTTTCAATTAACCGGGTTTTTCAGTTACGCAAACCCTGGATAACAGAAAACAAATTTCAGTTAAGCGGACTTTGGATAACTGAAAAACTGTTTCAGTAAAGCGAACCCTGGAAAAATGTTTCCAGAAAATAATCACATTTCAGTATTTAATAATATTTGAAGACTAACAATTTCTGATGAGCTGAACCTAAAATTCAAATAAACAAAAAATATTATGCGTCACCATAATTTACATCTGTCATTGTCAGAGGTAAAGTGGAATGTTGAAGGTGAATAATGCTAAAAATGGATGCATTCAATGGATGCTCGTTACTTTTTTGCCTTTTTTGCGATTCATGTAAGTGCGTTTACATTTTCATTTGTTTCATTTAAGCAGAGTTTTTTGTATGAAAAGTTATAATGTTTTAAAGGAATTGTGTTTCAGATATCCGAGCATTTCACTTAAGCGGGTTTTAATAAAGCGGAGTTATTTGTATGAATTTTTTTGATACAAAGAAATTAATCATAAAGCGATATGCTTTATCTGAAATCGATCTCCGCTTTATTGAAATCCGCTTAAGTGAAATGCTCGGATATCTGAAACATAACAAGGAGAACTTTGAATAAAACTAAAAGCTTATACGTACTAGTAAAACAAAAATAGGTACTATGTAGTTTATCACAAATGCCGCTATGAAAGAAATTTAAACATTCTTTACTTTGCTAAGACAAGAGACCAATAAAACGGAGCCCAGTATCTCCAGTGATTCGCTGGATGTGTGACATATCGCTCCATTCTACTGAAATCACATGCCCCAATATACAAACGATAAATTTTCGAATAAACAAGCGGGGCTATCATTGGCCATGGAGAGGTACTCTTCGTTCTTGAAAATGATGCAAAACTAAGACGCTTTGTTTCTCGGCCAAGCCATTTTTCATCAGAAATGTGTTTCATTGAAGTTACGGGAATACTGAATCAAGTTTAGAAAATGAACCGCTTTTCTAAAATGTTTTGACGTTTTTACGACCGCCGCGAAGCAATTTTGACAATATTTTTTTAAGATTAATATTTGTTCAATGGTAAAATTTTTCATACAAAATTGCATATTGTGACCTAAAAAAAATATGTAAGGTGAAGTTTAAAAATGCTTGTTAGTAAGGCACTACGTGTTTAACCAATATTTCGAGGAGCTGATAAAGGTGCGTTATGTAGAGATGGTGAAAAAAGTAGAGCTCTTTAAAAACGTACTGTGGTTGTGGTAGGGCATATGCAACAAGTGATCAACTAAGTATGATCAAAGCCTGCCTACGAACTGCATTATCGAGACACAACCCTGATAATTTCGTATACAAAATCCTATCCAACGAACTGGGTGAATTAGTGTAGTTTTAGAAACTGCAGCTCCTCCATGATTCTCCGCTCTTGTAAAACAAAGCAAGGCTTACGAATTTCAAGTTGAAATCCGCATATTATAATAGAATAAAAGCCTGGTATACCTATTATTCAACTACATTTTTCGATTTTTCGATCATTTGACTTTGAACTGAAACAGCTTTTACAACTACTTGCCCAAAAAAAAAGCATGAAAAGTACCTATCTAAAGATAAAACATTTAATTGCGGCATTTATAGCATTCGAAAATAAATAATTTTAATATAAACATATAGCAAAATCAAATAAATAAAAATGATTGCAATTATTTCCTGTAGGTAATTGATTTGTGGGGCTGGTTTGTGTTCCTATATCTAACCAAAGGGCATGTCTGTATCAGGGTTGACAAACGTGTTACAATCGTAACTTCTTATAGTTACAATGGACTTTGGAAAAATACACAATACAATCCTGAAAAAGTTACACTCAAAGAGTATTTTTTATTTAGAATTTCTATTTATACTCATTGGCCGTTAGCAATAAAATATATTAGAACTTTTGGAAATAAAAATCAACTCTAGGTCTAAATTATAAGAAATAAAGCATTCAATTTGGCTTTAAGTTAGGAAATAGTTAATAGGAAAATTGGAGTCACCGATCCGGGTCAGTTTTCACAAATCTCAATATTTTCGCAGATTTGCATGTAACATGATTTTACTAATAACAATTACGCGTATGGAAAAGAACTTCAATTACAATGGACTTATATTTATGAGTGCAAGTAAACAAAAAGTGTTTTTTGCGGCCAACTCAATAGACACAACACAGTTTCATAATAGCTAGCAAAAGTTGTCTTTTGTTGAATTTATTTCATTTCAATGAAATGCTAGGTGGGGTTAAAAGCCTAACAAAAGAGGACTTTAGATACGATTTCTTTTTCTATTCCTAAGGGCCAATACATATTTCATACACTTCTTTTGTATGTCATACTTAATTAGTGTTTTTTATTCAATATTCGGAAGTTTCGGTTAGAATGTTTTACAGGTTCTGTGTATAATGATAACGAAAACGATATACGAGTAAATGTTTTTGTAACTTGTAACTTTAAATCTTACAAGATTTTTGAGTGAAATTGTTAATCCTTTCGGAAATGTTTTCGAAGTACATAATTGGAATTGAATGGTGATCATGAAAGTTCATTATTATGCTTTCTTTTAGTGAACGTACAATTTGATTTCAAATTTGATGATTTAAAAATCAAAGTATGTGATCGCAAATAAAGTGGAAGAACTCAATTGGTTTGACAAAGTACACTTCGTCAACTGTTAAGCTAGAAATTGAGTAAGTACAACGTATTGTTGAGCATGCGAAATTTTTATCAAAACAGAAAATCTGGTGTTCGGGAGTTGTTTAAGTACTTACCTATTGTTATTGTTAAATTCGTGTGGAAAACGAAAGACAGCATTATTTAAAAAAAATTAAATTCCTCATGAATTTTCGACAAAATTGTTTAACGCGGTTTTATGTACATAACCTTAAGAAAACCAATGTATAAAATTGAATAAAGTTCACCATATAATACCATTAAAATACATTTTTGTTCACATATCGTACATATCATCTTCGAGAAAAATTCATTTTTTGAAATTTCTGTGCAAAATAAAGAATGGCTCCGAACTTGCCCACAAACTCGGAAAACAATGTTTGAAACAAATCCGCCTAGCTGTTGGCCTCAGAAGCTGACGGAAGAAATTGATTTGTGGGGCTAGTTTTTGTTTTTTTATTTTTTTATTTTTTTATTTTTTTATTATAACCTAAAATTCATGAACATCTCGAAATCATTCGAAATTTAGTACGAAAATATTTTCCTCGTATACGGAAATAAAAAATACAATTGAGCCTGAAAAAATACAATCGGGACTTAAGCTAAGATTAGACTGTATGCCAAGTGGTCATAAAATGCCAATTTCTGACAGTGCTCCTGGCAAAATATGGTCATACAATGTAATGGGCATATCTCATATGCTCTAATGACCTAAATGCCACATATGACCAGGCTGATTTTGACAGATAAAAATGCCTAAATAGCATATAGTGTAATCGGACAGTAAGCACGAATGCCATCATAAAGTACTATATGCCCATATGCACTTTATTGAAATTTCGTTAAGGCATTGCTGGCATTTTTGATGGAACAAGATTTATTTTGTTGTCATCGGTGTTTGAGTTCGTAGAATTTTGATTTATCTGATATATATATTTATATGATATATATAAATAACAAATGCCTTAAATGACCATCAAGGCAAATATGACCATATTGGTAATTTTGGTCATATAGTCTAATCTACAGTTTTGATAATCCTGACATTTTGGTCATTTGACAGCTTATCTGGTCATTTGCCTGTTGGCATTCATATGCATAATGGGCATACAGTCTAATCTTAGCTTAAGATTTGCTTACAGTCCACACCATTCATTTTTCATCCCTGGTCTGTATGTGTTATGTTCAGTGTTCCCAATTTTTCCGATTTTATATTTAAAAAGGTCACCTTTAAAAAATGGGAAAAAATCTTCGTGAAATATTAAACCCCGTATTGATAAAAAAAATATAAACAAAAATTCAATTAATAAGCACTACTTAAAAGTTATCAACTCGTTACTCAGCAGTTACGTACCTATGTAACGCACATTTGTTTATTAATACGGGGGTAATTGTCTCGCAGCTCGCAATTCTCTCTCATGTGAATAGTCATTTCATTTCATCTACTTCATTTGGGTCGCGTTTAGCAAAATCGCTTCCAAATTGTTATGAATCTAAGTCGCAGACTGACCAACAATTGAGTCGGTTTAGTTCCTGAAATCCGCATATAGAAATATAAATTCAGTGCTACCGGCAACTGGTAATCTTTAAAATGAACGAATGAATCTTTAACAGTTCACTTACAAACGATAACTAAAAACTCATTCCTGCAACAACGCGCCACTGCGTCTTTTTTTGTACCACAAACAACTTGTCCATACGAGTATCTTATACCTGTTGGTATATATTTACCAAACTTTGTGTAATTTAATCCTCGTGGCGTTGTGCTGACTGCTGATAGTTCGATCGTGAAGAGTCACACGAAAATGAAGCCGCAGATCAGATGAGGACGAAGAAGGCATCACCACAATGATAGTAATTATTTATGGCCAGCGTCACTGGTCCGCGATGTTCTTTTGGCTCTCCAGCTTGATGTTGCCGTTTCTCTCAGTGGTATGCCACTTTGAATGTAGCTTTTTTAACTCCACATTCCGATCATATCCACAATTATTGAACTGGCTTGGCTGACTGCGCCGATCGTAGTTTCACATCACATACCACGTCACTTCGGTTAACGTAAAGAAGTCGAAACGGACTCCACGAAGTTGTCGCCAAAACAAATGCCGATACTTGTACATAAACGGTGCTAGCAATCAACCAGAAACTCTTTTCTGGGCCAGTGCATTCTTTTGCATTGGGAAGCTGCAATTTATTTTGTCATTGTTTATTCTTAATTCAATTTGATTTCCAATTTTGGAAACTGATTGGAGAAGTGAATAGCGTATTTTTTATTACAAAAAAAAATACCCCTAGCACTTGTGAATATTAATAAATTCAAAGTGATCAGCAGAATGCTCATGACTCATGAGGCATTTATTGATATTCACCCGTTTCGGAAGAGTATTTATGGTTGCTAATTATCGTAGCTTCATAGAAGGGTTTCTTATAAAATTGACAGTTGGACGATATTTTTAATAAATGATTATATAATTTATAAATAAAAAAAAGAGCGGTAGATCACCTGATCGAAAAATGGATCAGTGAAAAAGGCGGTGAGCCGTGGAAAAGTTTTAAGTATGAGTCATGGAGCCTTGAAATAAGTTGTAGAGTTTTTAATGGGCCTTAGCGAGAATAATACTTTACATGGATGAAGGCGACAAAAAAGTCTGATTTTCGACAGCCGTTACCTGCTAGGAATTGGCTCGATATTTCTTTTTTTTCGAAACGGTTCAAAATAAATACGAACAGGGTCGCACGTGCTGTACTTCAACTTAAGTTGAGCTCAGCTGAAGCCAACGGAATTATAGCTTGTTTTAAAATATCCACAAATCGCGGCTATTGCAGATGACAGGTAGTTACCACAGCCCTTCAAGATGCTCTTGTTAACGAACTAAATTTGTGTCGGGTATAAACACCGTACACCGAAATCAAGATACCCGTTAACCCTGCCACGCTTGTCTACAGGATTCCATTACCAGCTGTGTCACATAGTCGTTTCGGTGCAACATCTGCCATACGGCTTGTTCTGTTCTGCGTAGCGTTGCTTTGGCTCATATACAACATGTGACAACTGAGCAAATAATAATAGACTTGTAACAAAAGTGTTACACTTTTTAATTATTTTATAATTTTGTTACAATGTTACTTTTTTTCGCTTTGTTACACTTTTTCCCATTAAATTTTTTTTTGTTTTTCTCGTTAAAAAATATTGAAAAGTTGAATTTCCTTCGAACAAACTTCTACCAATTTCTGTCAATATCAATGTCAATTTTGAGGCTTTAATAAGTCTTTACAAAGTTCACAAAAAGACAAATTGTTGTGCAATTTGCCAACAAAATATTAAGTTCTGCTGCAGCAGAAAGAGTTTTTTCTGAACTTCATTTAATTAAAAATAATAAGACGAACAGATATGATTTAAAAACAATTGAAGCTATAATATTCGCAAGGCAAATCAAAGGACTTTTACTTGTAATAATAATCAGAAAAGACTGAACTAATTATAATAATTTTTTTTAGCTATTATCTATGTATACATATTAAAAGGAAATGTGATAAAGAGTTCCTAATAAAGTTTTTTTTGAGTTGAATAACGATGTTTTCATTATTAAATTTTTTTTTCAGTTTGTTACATTTTTTTCCATTTGTTACACTTTTTGGAAAAATGAATTACACTTTTAAAAAAAGCTACGGCAACATTGCAACTGAGTCGTTTCAGTCATTCATTCATCTCTGCCTGCGGCTATGACAGTGACAGCTCTGTCCCTCTGTGTTTGGGTACTGAGCAATCCTATATCTTATGCCGCACCGAAAACCGTGTTTTCGTCTTATACTACGTTTCCACCGGAAATTAACAGCGAGATTTAGAAAAAATTTCTGTAAATCCCGCATAAATCTCGGGATTTGTCATACAAAAGTTAATCTCATGAAAAGGGAGATTTCAAACAAATCTCGATTATCAACCAGGTTTGCATGTATAGTCCGGTTTGTGAACACACTTTCCACAGCTCGAGATGTCAAAAATACAAAGCAAACAGAGCTGTTTTTGACATTGTGTCATAAAAAAAAAAACAATTTATTTCTGAGAGACTTCTCCTACCCAATGCAACCATAAAAACTTTAATTTTATTTTGCAGAATTTGCCAATAATATTTTAAGATATTTTGGAACTCATGTTTAATTACTTTAAACTTTTGAATTGGTTAATTTTTTTTTCAATTATCACAATTTTGGGTTGTTTGATTCGACGGTAGTTGACAACATCTGGTGAAACGTCAAATTAATCCTGTTTTTTTTTTTGATGGAAACACCTCAGGATTTGTTTGTAATCTCTTAGATTAGTGTCCGGTGGAAACGTAGTATTAAGACTCGTCGATGCATTCACAACCAACAGCAACTAGTTGTCGTTTGACATTTCAATCAGCGGTGTCGTGAAACTTCTGTGCAAACCATGTATTTTGGTTACAAATTTCGATCACATTTATTGGCAAATTAAATGAATTCAGAGCGTTTAAAAATAATATTAGGCCATCAATTAAGTGTGGAAAATGATTCTAAGTTGTGAGTTGCGACTTCTGTTCGGTTTGCTGCATTTGCTGAATATTGCAAAAGTTGTGTTTGTTTCAACAATCAACGATTGGAAGTCGTTTTCGTGGAAACGATTTTAAACAACTCGATTTGAAAATTGAAATATGTATGGGAAAACTTCTGTTTTCGATGAAGTTTTCGAGTGTTTTCGTAAAAACCCAGTTTTCGGCTATTGGTTTCCAAGAAGTCATTCCATTCAGACTTGTCCAGTTAAGAGTTTTTCCAAAAATTGTTTACCTACTCCTACACTTTCTAAAAAGTAGCAAATGCAGCAATGGGCACTGTTCGATTATTAATGTTACCTTCTCTATAGACAGCTGAAGATGCTTGCTAAGTTGAACAGCTAAAAAGTTACCTATGCTTAGGTATTTACCGTGTTTTAAGAGACAGTATCAACTGTGATCTTTCTAGATCTCTAAAGTGATTGTACAGGCTGATAATAAGTAAGTTTTAAAAAGCTTCTAAGAGGCTTCAATATCCACAAAGGATGGCTGTTTATGGGTGAAAAAAAAAATACTTTAAATAGGCCATGTCAGCTTTGCATTTGCGTTTACAACCTCTCTGATGAAGTTCTGACAGCTCTGTATATGTGTATAACAATTCTCTTGAGAGGCTGTGGCAGCTTGCGATTTTTGCGCATTAGCTCTTTAAAGAAGTTTTAGCAGCTCCGTACAAGGGTACTTCGACGTCCCATAGTATTATTAAAACATCAAAATCTAAAATCAAACAATGCATTAACTAGATCAAAAGTTGAATACATAGTGCTAACCCACAATCATGACAGCACACATTTTCAATGAACACTGTATTCAAAGAAGCTAACTTGAGGAATCCAATTAAGTCTGGCCATGCCAAGCAAGACTGCGGCGAAGTCACTTAACGAGATTGTAAGTGATTGCCCCTGCAGTGGCGGTGCTTTCGCTGGGCATAGATCAGTTCTGTTAGTCGCGTATGCCGCAAATTGTGTCATTCGTGCATTTGCAACAATGACACCGTCTTCTAAGTCAATGTGTCTATACACGAAGAGCAAGTGCCGACAAGGTTATACTCACGAATAGATTAGCAACTAGTGGCAACTGGCAACGCATTTGGGCTGTTTCTCGGAAGCACAATTTAACTAGAACGATGCTGAAGTACGAGTATAACTGAGCAGCATCATCGCTAGATTCAGATTAATTACCGAGCTCTATACTTCCCCATCTAACTACGTTTACATAAGCGAGCTGTTATTATAATTGTATATGCATTTATGACAACTATGTGCTCAAGTGTGTTTCATAAATACCTCAAAACAATCCGAGCACGCTCATAATCCTCGATCTCTAAAAAGAAAAACGCCTAAAGTTGAACGTCACATTTAGATCAGTTGGTAAACAGTCTCTGCCTGTTTGTTACTCGAACCCAAGTGCTTGAAGGATTTATGTATTAGGCGTTTAAATGCGCGAAAACATTAATTTATTAAATGAAAAATGCTTTATTTTTAAAAGAAAAGTAGCCTAAAACCTATGCATATCTAGTTCATTCATTTAAAAAAAAAAAAAATTTTTAGATCGGGGCAATAGTTAGTATGCTTTTTGAGGACACACAATTTTGCCATTCTATTTTGTAAAATAGCTGACCCGGCGAACTTCGAACCGCCTAAAATTTATTGAATTATTAACATCCCTTTTCATAGTTGAATTTCTCTATTGAACGAATGAAACTCCCTTGGAATTAAATTGAGTTCACTGCATAGAAAGGACTTAAGTGGCTTCAGACAGCGCCACCTATCGGGTCCAAAACTATCTTGTCCTTTAAGCTGCAACTATTACTACAGCGCCACCTATCGGGTGGCCACCAAAATTATCCTATCTAGCTGACACTTTTTTCTTCTTCTTATTTGACATCAATCCAAGTTCCATTGGATAAAAATAAACAATCTGCAAGCATATAGATTACATAGCACGCTCTGCATAAAAAGCTGGTTCAAGTTTACAAAGTAATTAAATATACCAAAGGTCCTACGAGTAAACCTTAAAGACTGTATACCCAGGGTTGCCAGAACTTAGTTTGCTTTAAGCGCCCAGACCTTAAAAAAATGTAGCCCAAAGTCGTTGCCCAGAAAGAAGCCCAAAAATCGTTAAAAACGTTTCCAATTCCTAAAGTACTTTTTTATTTGTATTTTTCCTACTACCTTCTGCAACTGGCCTTTTTGGCTTGTGTGCTTGTGTCAAATCAAAAGGCCTGCATAATAAATTGGTGTGTCTGCAAGTTAAACGAATGTTCGATGTCACTTGACTACAAAAGTGCTGCCAAGTTTTAAAATTGCGGGTTTGTTCGAAAATATTTCTTTTTTGTAGTTTTGTGAAGAAATAAAACAAACAAAATTTACACAAAACTTGCTAAACGATATGTAGCCCAAATTTGTGTTGGACACTCATTGAAGAAATTTCTGTCGTTTTTTATGAAAAAACATAGCCCATAATATGACAAAGCGCCCAATCTGGCAACACTGTGTATATTGCCTCCTCTAGATTGTAGGGACTTACACTTACAAGTTGTTCTAAAAAGCAAGAGGAGATTGGGAAGGTCAATCAATTAAGTTCCCTTTATTCCGGCGCAGTGTGTCTGTGCTTCCAACAATTCTGGATATTTAATAAGTTTTCAAAGACTTGGGATATATTTTGATCCAATCACTAACAGTGTCCTTCAGTAATGCGGTAGTGAAAAGAAATCGGCAAACCAAGAAATCGCCCTCCAATAGCAGCCATCGAAACTTGTATGCTAGAAAACGTTGCTCAAGTCAGAGACAATACGGAGACCACCAACTCCGGCCGATTTCCTGTTACTTAGCCTACGAGCTTTATTTTTACGAAGTGGTCACAATTTGGTGCGCTAGTAATGTTACATAGAAATTCGTATTGAGAAATGTCACGAAACTTCAAAAATTCCGGCTCACCAACGCACTCCCAGCAGATATGAGACACTTCCGCTGTGGGCAAAGATGCTGGCAGAGTTCATAGAATTTTATCCGTTTAATTTGAAATTGTTCGTTACGTGTGAATAATATTTCTTTTAGGAATATGTGTACATTTGCTTAAAATATTCATGAAAAATAAACAATGTAGATTGGTTGAAGGAAAATGAAAACATTTTGAGCAAATTTTCTTCATTATTTAAGAAAAATTTACACACGAAATCGAAGTTAATGATATCCAAAAGCGGAAAATACACAACCATGTTTGTCCTAATACGTTTCTAAATAGTATATAGAACATCAACTTTAGATAGTTTTACTAACCAAACAAATGAAATTATTCGCCTTTTAACAATTTATAATATCTAACCAATGGAATTCAGTAATATAAAAATGTGGAATTCCCGAACTCTTTTACATTTCCCCACGGTTGCCGCGGTTGGCAGCATTTATTTTTGTATTTTTTGTATGTTTTTGCATGTCACACGGATTCTTTTTTGACATAACACCGATAGGAATCAGGGCTGTCATTTTAGCGCTTTCGGCGCTAGATCTGGCGCTTTTTTAGTGTATTTAGCACGCTTTAAAAAGTTTTAGCAACTAGCGGAATTTCTCGCGCTTTTTATTTGCAAATCCCCTCTATTATTTCTGTAGTTTTGCGGTTTTTACACTCAATCAATCTTAACAAATGAAGTGTCAAAAGCAAGAGAGTTTGTTTACACATTTTTACTTTTTGAAAATATTAATAATTAAAAGAAGTTAAATTTTTCTATGTTTGGTTCCTTTTAAAAATTTCTTAATAATTATTTAACGATTTCTGTTATGGAAGTCGCATCGCAAAAGAAAGTGTATAGGCAACATTACAAAGTGGAGTGGGCCAAATACACAAATCTTCTTAAACCGGTTGCAGAACAAAATACTAGAGTTATGTGCATTTATTGCAGAAATGATTTTTCAGCAAAGCTTTCCGACATTGACAGACATAGCAATTCTGGACAGCAGAAAGATCGTAGTAAGCCCTTTTTAGACAAAAATCAGTTGCAGATTGTTATTCAAAATAAATACTTGATTGCTTATGAAAATAAGAAACAAAAAAATAAACTGAATATGTTGTGGTTTTACTCTCCTTATAGGAATTTCAGATTTAGCGCTTAATTTAGCTCTTAGTTTAGTTTTTTCCATGAAATAAAAAATTTAGCGCGTTCTAGCGCTTTTTGTTTAGTTTTTTGACTCCGAGTGGTTAAAGCGGCCTGGCAGCACTGATAGGAATACACAATGGCGAATTTGAAAAAAAAATTAGGGGCCCAGTGGCAAGAGGATTGTGAGTTTGGGTCTTGGGGGTCTCAGTGTGGTTTGTCTATGGCCCAGGTTAACACATAAAGCATAAAAGAGATTACAGCGTTTACTAGAATAGAAAAAAAAAACAAGAGCGCAAAATGACAAAATGCAAACCATGCAGTTGAACCTAGTCGAACGCTTGCAAACATACAGTTTCTCTAATAAAAACAAAATGGCGTCCTAATATTTTAAAACACTGTTTTATATAGCGTATTGATAAATATTTTTGATAGCTTTTTGACGTTTAAGTAACGAGCGAATAACTAAAGTAGCCTTCGGAACAAAGAACCAAACACGTTTGCATTGTTCAAAAAGGACAGTTTGATGTGGAATTTTTACCCAAGGGATTAGGTACAAGGCTCTCATCGCGTAAGAAGACGATCGTCTAACGACGTCGTTTCGACGATTGTATTGCTTCGTGTATCACTAAAATGGTTGAATCGTCTGGACGACGTCGTTTTGGACGATTCACTAATGCTTCGTATAACTCATTGAACTGTCAAATACAGACGATTGAACGATAGCGATTGAACGATTGCTATTTTACAATCGTTTCATCGTTTTTGGTGCATTTTTTTCAGTTTTAGTTAGGTCTGAGAGAAGTATAAAAAAATAATTAAAGAAAGACACATAAGTATGCTCTCTTTGGAGGCGACTCACTCTCATCCAAATTGTAAAACAATGCACTCTTTGCAAAAAAAAAAATGGTACTTGCACTTTTTTGGGATATGAAATGAATTTAATTTATTTGTTCCATAATTTCATACATTTTTAATGCAATCAGAAAAAAATGCAATTATTAAATTACATTCATTGATTTTTTTTAGAATTCGCCCCTTAGCAATAAAGATTCTACTACCTAGCATTTCGTTTCTATTTTTGCATTAAATGCCCAATTCCATGTCAATCAATGGCAACGAAGAAAAATAAACAGATTCAAAAAAAAAAAACCCAATTTCCATACATTTTTAATTTTTTTAGGTGTCAGAGTTTGTTTACAGTCATGTTCAAACTGTTTTAAATAAAAACGATGAACGACACGACCGAACGATGCGATTGTGATGATACACGAAGCAAACTTTTGACGACGTCGTTTAATACAATCGTTTGGACGATGATCGTCTTAAAAGTTACGCGATGAGAGCCCAGTGTTTTAAAATATTAGGACGCCATTTTGTTTTTATTAGAGAAACTGTATGTTTGCAAGCGTTCGACTAAGTCTCAACTGCATGGTTTGCATTTTGTCATTTTGCGCTCTTGTTTTTTTTTTCTATTCTAGTAAACGCTGTAATCTCTTTTATGCTTTATGTGTTAACCTGGGCTCTCATCGCGTAAGACGACGATCGTCTGACGACGTCGTTTCGACGATTGTATTGCTTCGTGTATCACTAAAATGGTTGAATCGTCTGGACGACGTCGTTTTGGACGATTCACTAATGCTTCGTATAACTTATTGAACTGTCAAATACAGACGATTGAACGATAGCGATTGAACGATTGCTATTTTACAATCGTTTCATCGTTTTTGGTGCATTTTTCAGTTTTAATTAGGTCTGAGAGAAGTATAAAAAAATAATTAAAGGAAGACACATAAGTATGCTCTCTTTGGAGGCGACTCACTCTCATCCAAATTGTAAAAGAATGCACTCTTTTTTCATTTATTTGTTCCATAATTTCATACATTTTTAATACAATCAGAAAAAAATGCAATTATTAAATTGCATACATTGATTTTTTTTTAGAATTCGCCCCTAAGCAATAAAGATTCTACTACCTAGCATTTCGTTTCTATTTTTGCATTAAATGCCCAATTCCATGTCAATCAATGGCAACGAAGAAAAATAAACAGATTCAAAAAAAAAAAAAAAAAAAAAAACAATTTCCATACATTTTTAATTTTTTTAGGTGTCAGAGTTTGTTTACAGTCATGTTCAAACTGTTTTAAATAAAAACGATGAACGACACGACCGAACGATGCGATTGTGATGATACACGAAGCAAACCATAGACAAACCATACTGAGACCCCCAACTCACAATCCTCTTGCCGCTGGCCCCCTCAGTTTTTTTTCAAATTCGCCATTTTGTTTTCCTATCTGTGTTATGTCAAAAAAGAATCCGTGTGACATGCAAAAATAATTGCTGCCAACCTCGGCAACCGTGGGGAAATGTGAAAGAGTTCGGGAATACCACATTTTTTCATTACTGAACGCCATTGGTTAGTTATTATATATTAGCCGTGTTTTTTTGAGCTTCGATCTCAGCAAAGCAAAGTAAAGTAGGATTTTCATCACGCAATTGCAACAACTACGCTCTACTTGACACTTCGAGACTTAGTTTAGTTGTTGTAATCGCGTGCTGAAAATCCTACTTTACTTTGCTTTGCTGAGATCGAAGCTCAAAAAAACAGGCCTATTGTTAAAAGGCAAATAATTTGATTTGTTTGGTTAGTAAAACTATCTAAAGTTGATGTTCTATTTACTAGAAACATATTAGGACAAAATATGGTTGTGTATTTTCCGCTTTTGGATATCATTAACTTCGATTTCGCGTGTAAATTTTTCTTAAATAATGAAGAAAATTTGCTCAAAATGTTTTCATTTTCCCTCAACCAATCTACATTGTTAATTTTTCATGAACATTTTAAGCAAATGTGCACTTATTTCTAAAAAAAAATATTATCCACACGTAACGAACAATTTCAAATTAAACGGATAAAATTCGATGAACTCTGCCAGCAACTTTGCCCACAGCGGAAGTGTCTCATATCTGCTGGGAGTGTGTTGGTGAGCCGGAATTTTTGAAGTTTCGTGACATTTGTCAATACGATTTTCTATGTAACAATACTAGCGCACCAGATGTGTACACTCAATACAAAATATAGCTTGTAGGCTAAGTAACGGGAAATCGGCCCGAGTTGGTGGTCTCAGTATTGTCTCTGCTTTTGACGACGTCGTTTAATAAAATCGTTTGGACGATGATCGTCTTAAAAGTTACGCGATGAGAGCCCAGGTTTATTTCATTTAGCAACAAGAGCCAGTCACTTCTGACGTTTATTGCCAAATTATTGCAAGACAAACTCCTTCACAAACATCCGTAGTTTCAATTGAGAAGCTGAAGGTAATTTTTTTCCAATAAATAAGTCAGCAAGTACGAAGACATACCCTGGTCACCAGACCTTTTTAATGGGGATACACACACACCTCAAGTCGAGGATTTGGAGCAGCATTCAGCCCCTAGAGGAAAATGTCCGCCTCAAAGTTGCTGCCATTTAACTAAAGCTTTGCGCACACATGTTCACAAGTTTAAGAGTTTGTTGATTTGAGAGTCATACATGGCGGAGAACTGTGAACGGAATCAGAAAACGAAAATATTGTTCACCAAATTGTATTATCTTCAGCAATTTCATTTTATCAACGCTCCATTAAGGCAAATATTTTGTTTCTAACTGAACATGCGCTATGCGTCCCATCGATATGAATCGTCTGCGTTTTGGATGCTCTAAGATATTCGTACATATCCTTTTTGTTTCGATCATATTGAGCAAACTGTGAAAGCAATGTTTGTTTCATCATTTTTCAAGTCGTCCAAATTTGTAATTTTACCTCTTTTTCGACGTATGCACATGAGTCAGACTTTCTTTTAACTGGACACGAAGCGCTTTCCCACTGTTTAATCAAACGTCGTAGTGCAATGTTTTTAACGCAGTGAAGCACCACAATTCTATTAGGAGGAATCTCAAACTTCTCGACTAAGGTTTCCAACTCGGCTTTGCAATTTGGAACACCGACGACGACGTAACCCTTGGTTAAAGCGTCCTTCTGTAAAATTCGCCTCCAAAGAAGAGCCATAATGGCGGAACTTGAGCACCTGTTATCCCGTTTAAAAGCGGTACAAAGTACCTTGGCCATGTTGTCCTTGGATTGCATAGTTTTTTGAATCAGTGATTCAACATTAACTAAAGAAAATCGGATTGTTAATTGCACGGAAGCTGAAATGATGAAAATTCGTTTATTCATACTGTAAACCAAGTTGTAGCGTGCGGCTAGGAGTTTTGCTTGAGTCTTTCTACCAGATCCACGCCGTCCCACTATCACTGCTCTGTATACAAAATGGGCAGCTATTTCATGCGGCACTGACACAGGGTGGTACTTGATCCTATACATGACTTCGGGTACTAACGAATCCACGATATTTTTTATGTCATCTGCACATCGAATAGAAACTTCGTTAACAGTGTCGCCGTAGAAGTCTAAGACATCCTTAAAATTCCGGTCAGTGCGTTCGCCTGCAGTGACGTGGATAAAGTTTGTGGGCGGGGACTCGCAGTTTTCAATTTGCAGGAACTCATCGAAATTGTTGGGCATATCTTTAGAGGTAAAGCAAACAATTCAAATTTAGTACCGATCTACATAGAAAGGATTGTGGCAAAGATGGGTGGTGTACCGCACTTGAGATACTTCTATATATTTCAAGCTGGGATCAGGGGGTGCTGGCAAGAGACGGTGCTGCCTAAACCCTTTATGGATCAGCTGCAACTCTCACAACATGAAGTGGGTTACAGCCACTGAAGTAGGCAGCCTTCTGTCATGAACTCAAGAGCAATGGCCAGGCTAAAACAAAATAACGAAGTAACCTTGTATAATGCTGGATTTAACTGTCTTCGTCTCTGCAAAATGATAAAAGGACGGCATTCGGGGCTGCATATGATTCTTACCACAGATTGATTTTATGAGCTCATACACAAATCATAATGGGCAACTACGATTTTAAGTGTAGAATAAGCAAGGCTAATAATAAGCTAATAAAGTTTTCAATTAAATAAACATGGCTTCCACCAGATCATGGAGTCAGCCAAATGGATCTTGTTGCGATGGACGTAAAATGAAATTCTTCAATATTCTGGATAACCGAACATTCCGAGATGCCAACGTAGACCTTATTTATATAACAATTGTTGTATCGAAGGAAGGAATACGATTACGGTTATATTAGACATTGCAACATAACTATGAGGAGATTAAGCTTTTAAGATCAGAAATTAAGCGAAGCACTATCCTCGTCTGTCGCTGTTTTTTTGGTCTTAGAAGGTGTAGAGTTCAAAATAAGACACGTCTTTACTATTTGCTTGTTCACAGTCGAGTGAGTTTATTCTCATATCATAACATATTATTCATATTCGACATATTGATGATACCCATTTTATAATAATACGTGTAAATTCAGAAACGTCAAACATTTGCGCAGTGATGCGGCATCACTGCTTTTTTGTTTATGCTGATGCGTTGCTGATTGAATATGAAGCTTGAGTTTTAGAACGCATTGTTTACATCAATCATTTTAATGTCAAGAATCAAGATGAAAGTTTTGCTAATTAAAGTCGATTACTATGATCGTTAAGACGATAAATTTATTTTCATGCCTTAGTCTTGCCGTTATTAAAAGAATTACATCCGCTGCGCTGAAATACTCAGAGAGAATTGCCCCGAAATTCAGAATTGCTCTTTTCAATGAAATTCGTCGGATCACTTTTGTAAAAGTGGTAGACACCATATGAGAGATTTGGTTTTCTGTTGCTACTTTTTATTTGTTTTCTGAAATCATAAATACAGCCAAATCATTATATTTCAATTTAAGTTTACATTTTGCACGCATAATTGTATATTTTCGGATCACATAGCGAAAAATTCGTTTCTAATAACACAACAAACACTTCAATCTGACATTTTGTTAGTATGTGTTGGTGAGTTCAGGGCAATTCTGTAAAAATATTCCGGACACTTCTGTCGTGTTAACACGTTCGCGCTTATTACGGCTATAGCCGTCATATTTTGAGAAACAAAAAAAAAAAGACGGCTATAACCGTCGTTTGAGTTTTGTGTCCTACGTAACCATTTTTATAGTTTACACTTTCGAGTACGATACCATATGATATGGCAACACTTTTTGCGTTTAAGTTCTGTTCGAATGTGTTGCGTTTTGCTTTTGAAATGGGGAATCCCCTATGTCCAACGGAAATTTAAATTTGAAGTTCGTTGAAGGAAATGACTGCATTAGCCGTCATATTCTTCATTTGAAGTAGTGCATGTTGGAAAAAAGTGTGTTTTTTAAGAAACTTTTCTAGTACTAGAATAAATTTAATAATTTACGTAAGATTTACATTTTCTATTAATTTTGAATGCAGAATTATGGAGCAACACAGTAAAAAAGAAAGAGCAGTTCGTAAGCTGTTGGAAGAAGTCGTTTCCGGAATTGGAAACAGATTTCGACGGTGAAACAACTAGCTGTCAGACGGCCATAGCCGTCATTTGCACAACAAATCAGTAGTCGTATATGAGTGGCACAAATGACGGATATAGCAGTCATTTAAAAAAACTCTTTTTATTATTCCAGTCGATTTAGATTTCAATTTCAGACATTTCTGAATACTTGCCAGACCTCAAATGGTATTTCTACCATGATTACCAAAAGTGTATATCTGAGCAACTCCACGCATTTAAAAGTGAGCGCGAACGTGTTAAGAATTGACCTGGAAGTAAATTAAAGAAAGATAATTAAGAAACAGATTTTTTTGAATTTTTTGAGGAAAACTAAGTACGGGATCTTATTTAGAATACTTATATTGTCTTTAATATGCATTTTGATCAATATCGTTACAGCGATTTGGCAGAATCATCATGACAGAACAATATTTTGAAAAATACTATTGTTAAACTATTTAGCTGAAAACCGAGTACAACTTATTGTTCCGGATGTAAGCATTCATTGGTTTTAAAAGTTTTATCGAAATCGAAAATGGGGTTTTCGAGATATGAGCAGTTCTTAAAATTAGCCTTTTTGGTGATTCGAATTGAAAATTAATACTATGTCCAAATTTCAAAAGTATCGTTATTCGATTTTTCAGCGGAAAACTGATTATGAGTCATGTTAACCTCGCCTACTTAATATAATATAATATAATATGCTCAAATATTAATTTTGGTATGCAAATTTTACATGGGAAGTACCATTAATATTGAGGTTACCGTGCAACCTCGAACTGTAAGCCCCCAAACTCCAAATCCGAAGTTTCAACGAAATCCACGCAGCTGTTTAGGCTGTAGGCCTCGGGACATACGCACAGACAGATGGACAGAATTTTGCGACCCACTTTTTTGAGTTCCTCTATCATCGTAATGTCAGAATTGATTAGCATCTCGAGCTCGAAATTTTGTATGAATGCAATATCTTTCTCTTACCCGATTCCAGCTACCACTCACTTAAATAAATTTTATGCTTCTTCTGGATACCATTCTTTTTGCAGAACTTTTCAAATTTCCGAAGTATTTCCCTCAATTTGTTGGCATCGACTACATTTCCTCTCGTATTGTATGCAATTATAGGAATATTGTACATTCGAAGACATGTTTTCACGAAATGTTGAACGTCTGAAGAAAATAGTAAATAATGTAGATACTATGAAATGCTATGAAACATTAAATATTTTGCGAACCGAACTGCAACGGCAAATGCACAATCGTATTTCTTGTCAGGACACTGTTTGCAATTTTACGTAAATTTTTCCTGAAATAATGTTTCAAGCACAAAGGTCTGTCCATACACAATTTGATTAAAAGAGCCTATTAAAATATATGTGTGCATACTTAGTACTTAAATGTTTTAGCTACCTACCTTAACGACGTCCAAAAATCGGTGTTTTTCGAAATACACCATTAACTCGGCAGCATAATACTGCATGTTGGTCATTTTGAAACGAAAAATACAAAACAAATGACATACAATATATGTTTCCGATAAAATATAGCAAGTGAATTTATTACAGTAGCTATTTTTCTCAAACTAAATTAAAAACAAAAGTATGAAATGGAAAGTACCTAGGTTAGGTTAACGGGTGGGTAGAAGAGGGTGAACTCTGAAGAACCACACTCTGTTCCTCAAGTTCTTTCCACCTGGTGATGGTTCTTATACGAATCTTGTTCTCCCCTCGTTCTCTAAGATTACATAATGGTGGATGGATCACGATCCATTACAGACCCATTTCTCGTCAGTTCGTCTGCTTCATCAAGGGAACCACCAAAAATTCGTGGTGTGCTGCGGGTAAAGAGCTTTGAGCTCTTGGCGGCAGCAGGGAACTAGCTTGGGTTATTTCAGTTTAAAAAAATGCTTTTATAGCCGCCTAGCTGTCAATGAAGATGGTAACAGCGCTTCGCGAAAAAAAAAACACCTAACTTTACAGGTACTGGCGTCTCTTGCCGCAAGTTATTGCAAGCTGCAAAGTGTAATCTTGAAATATCGAACTTAAGCATAGTAAGGCTGAAAATTTATGAAGTGGTACCTTTAAGAATAATATATAACAGGATTTTTTCTCGGGTATATTTTTGGGGCTTTTTTATTGCGGTTTTCGGACCAGTAGCTACAGTTCTGCAATATCCGGGGTCAAATCGCCACCTCCGTGAACGCGCCAAACGTTCACGAGATAAGTTGATCTTACATCTGAAACTAAAACATATTCCGGTTGTTAGTTGACGGGCGACGCGATTCGACACCTGACCTTGAATTGTCATGTAACAGACTTGGGTCTGTCGTAATTGGGCAATGTTTTTGTTGAAATGACACAGCTTGTAAGATTTTGATTGAAACACGATTTGCCATCTGGAAAAAGTGAAATTCTTCTCAGCACTGATTTTATTGCTGGAGTTCTGCGCAGAACCTACGGAGGCATTCCTTCACTACCTCATAACTAAATCTGTGCATTGTAACGTTCCACCCAGGCTAAAATCCTTAAGCTTCAAATTCGGTTAAGTGATAAGCTTAACAAAGCAGTGAGAGTTGTCTAACGTCACCCTCAGCACTTGAATCTGAGGGCAAGAGGCTTCTTATTGAGGAGAATGCGTTCGACAAAAGCTCTGAAAGTCTCACTCAATCGCGATCTTCCGACGTTTCTTTCTCACAGTATTTTCTCGTTGTTGAAATCTACGAGTTATCTCAAGAATAGGCGTTTTTTTTAGCTTCGATCTCAGCAAAGCAAAGTGAAGTTTTATTTTCAGCACGCAATGAGAACAACTACTGTGAGTGCTCGAAGTGTCAAATAGAGCGTAGTTGTTGTAACTGCGTGCTAAAAATCCTACTTTACTTTGCTTTGCTGAGATCGAAGCTTAACAAAAACAGGCCTTATATCTTGGCGGATGTAGTGGTCAGAGTAGACTTCGAACACGCCTTGGATCAATCTGTTCTTTTTTTCTTTTTCTTTTTTTGTATTTTGATCTTATTTTGAGCGCGAGTTCAATCAGTCATTTTCCATTCTCGGAAACACGTGGGAGTGTTGCCAAAATATTCCTCCTTTCCTATTTTGACATTGACATCACCAAGTAACGTTTAAGGACACTGGTCATAGTAAGTTATTTTAAACCTTCCGTTAGCATTTGACCGTCGTACATTACGCTTATGTTTCCGAACAAAGCCTTGATTTGGATTGTCACTGGGCGTCCGCTTAACTAACACCAATCAGCATTCAAAATAAAACTACAGAAGTGAAGTGTTTCTCATAATTAATATTGATTTTGTTTTTAGAATGGATTTTATAAATGAAAGGCGCCTAAATTTAGCAACATCATTTTACGTTTCATTAATGCATTTCAAATGTTTTTGTTTTTTTTTTTTTTTTTTTCAAAAAGCACATTAATCCAAATCCAAGGATATTATTTATACAAAGGTTTGCTAGCTGCCAAATATAGAGTTTCGAATGTTAAAATCAACACAGATGCCACAAAAAAAGCTGCCTTAATATGCAAATTTGTTTGAAACGATTTTGAAAACACTTCATTTGATTTATGCGCCGATGAATGCATTTTTATTTTATAAAGTCTTGGACATCTCTGCATATACTTGTCTGTGCGCTAATATAATGTTATAAAATACTTTTGCAATGCTCAACTTAACTACATTTATAATATGTTTTTCGTTTTGTTTTTGTTTTCTTTTTCTTTTTTATTTACAATACACTTGAGTTGTATAGCATTGTGTTTCGGGGCATAGTATAGTGATCGTGTGCTTGAAAAAATAACCAAAGCTAGATCCTTATTACAGACATTTTTGTTTCGTTTCATGTTAACCATTGAGGCACTTAGACTTTCACTGTGTGAATAGTTTTATCAGCCATTTTGTTTGTCATAGGAAAGTGTACACTATTATATTTCTTTCTTTTATCGTCTAATTGCATTTGTATTATAGGTTCGCAATTGTTTGTTTTGTTTTTATTTTGAACTTGAATGTAAGTCTCTAATCTAATGCATAATAAATATTACTTACGTATGTAAATCAACACAAGATACAACTTGCGACAATAGAATAGATTATCAAAACCGAAAATATAACTAAATTAAGTTAAGTCTAAAATTAAAATGTTTATATACGTAATATATTCAATAAATAGTAAGGTGCTTAAAAAGAAAACTTGTTTATCGCTTAAAAGTGCTTGTCATTGGGAGTGTGTAGTGGTGATGTGGTCCGAATGGTCTTTTCTCAGGTTTTACCATTCCATCGACCACATCCATTCCACAATCGGCTGCCTCGAGCCTGCGGGCTTTCTGTTTTTGCTGGCATCGCATATACCACGTAAGGCAGAGAATTAATACAAATATTAAGGCAAGTGTGGCTCCACTTGCGATGCTGGCCTTCTCCAACATAGCTCTTGGACGGGTTGCTGTAAGTAAAACAGAAAAGAAATGTTAGGATCCCTCTAACAAATACAATGGAGCTGACTTACGTAAATATGAACCATCGATTTCTTTGTATTCGCATCGAGGGCCCATGTACCCTACAGCACACCTGAAAATAAATAAAAGGTTTTATCAATCGTTGGGTTATTGTGTGTATGGTATAGAGTCGTTTTATTAAAGAATATTATGCTTTAAAGGAAAGGATACGTTTGTTTCTCTTTAAATGTTATATAAGGTAAATAAAGTCGCAGTTTAACATTAACCTAATTTGACTTTGAAAAAATCGTTCAAAAGTTCAGTCAACATGATAGATCAGACGAGGCTTTTGAGAATGTAGAAGGTGAATGGGTGGCCCGATAATTTACAATAACTGATTTGCTGAGCTTTGCGCGCTTTCGCTATGAGAATTTGGTTTCTATCAAAGGATGTGGAGATCTTTGACCTGCCAGTCTGTATATATAGCTCATTGATACTCAGGTCTTACGGGAATTTTGTTAGTTCTGTCATAGAAAAGTTTACCAAATGTTTTAGGTAAATACCGCATTCAAACTAATAACCAAACTTCAGATTGTAATTCTGATATATCTTTTTTAAAAGCATGTAAAACGGAAAAAAATAGAACTACTTGTCATCAAAGTACAAATATCTGTTCGTTGAATGTCTTTTAAAACAAAACACATATCGCTGGGGAATATACAGATACCAAAAAGTGTCGGTTAACGATAGAAATACCTAGAAAACCATGCAAACAAATAAATTCCTTAAACAAGTACGAATCAAATGGGGAAATCCGACGAATATTCGTATCTTAAGCTATCATTGCGTAAACATCACAAAAGTAAGGTGACAAAGTTTAAACTTGCAATAAGAAAGCAATTCTAAAGATAGGCGCAACAGATAAGACTTGTTTCCGTTTGAGTTTCAGCACCACCTTTTATCAACAGCCGATCAATTCCATCCACTTGTTCATAAAGATAAATCGGATCTTGAAACAGTGATAACGAATTTAATGCACCGGTGATTTTGCAATTTGTTTTAACGCCTTGCGTCGGTCACATATCTATTTATGAAAGGTCCCCTTTGCTTAAATGATTATGGCGCCGAAGATTCGTTGAAAAGACTCACAAGAAGTGATCACAAAATTAATTTAACATGCAGGAGCCCGGCAAATACGGATAAATCTGCATGAAGTGATCAGACGCTTGAAACGCCACTTGGGTCTGCTAATAGAAACAGAGCAGAGCTTGTGAAATGTAGAGATCTAGACCGTATAATAAACAGCAGAATATAATGTCCTCAATGTAGTCCGAATAGTTATACGAACAGAGAGGTTTCCGCTTCGTTGGATTGATCAAGTTAAGATTCCAAAACCGTGCACGCAAGAAGCTGTTGAAATGGTTGGATCAAGTTTGAGATATGTCCTCAGTAAGGTCATTGCCCCTTTTCGAGTGTATTGGCGAAAGGTAGAAAATTACATAGACGGAGAACTGTATACTGTTGTAAACTGATAATCGCGCGATTCGGGTGAAAATGAATAGAAATCAGCTAGCATCGTAAAAAGAAAACCAATCGAAAACGATGCATCAACTTTAACCAGATCGGATGGAGGAAGGCTTAGTAGAGTTTGCTTACTTCTTGAGTCATGGTCAATGATCTATAGTGTCGCCTTCAATACAATACGAGTCGAGTGTTTTAACCTACACAATCAGTGATCGATATTGTAAATGCAGTGTAGTATAAAGAATGTTACGAAACGATGGCATATAGATTGATGGCTTCCTAAGTCTTAAGAGCACCACAGACCGTGGTCGAATATTTCACTGAATGAACATTTAAAGTTGGTTTTGATCACATCTACAAGTACTCTTTTAAGGCCTTTATATTTTTGTGTTTTCAGAACTCAGTCATGTGACTGGCTATCACATTTCACATTTCATAAAAAATGCCAGTTCTAAAGAAGAAATCAAAACCAACTTTGCATGCTCAATACACTTCGTACAATTAGAAATACAAGTCCTTGAGAACCACATGTAAAACAACATTTTACTTACTCGCAATTGTATAAAATTTCATCGCCAATTTTAACTGAAAAACAAGTCGCTGAGTTAAGGCAATACCAGGCGTCGTATGTAGGTGGACATGAATATGTGTGGAATGTAATGTTTGGCCGAGGTGTTGGACTTGGCGGTGGCGGTCTTGGCTTTGGTACTGTACGGCTAGAGCAGGCTTCTAAAATTAAATGTACATTTTAAGTTTGTATGTATAGTTGTATAACGCGCCACTTACCTGATGTTGAGAATAATGATATTATGACTAATAGTACAATTACTTCGAGATAAATCCCCAGGTTCCGTCGACGTCCTGAAAGAACATAAACCAAAAATAATGCGAATTAGTAATAAAAATATGGTACGGGTACTTAAGATGTTGCAATTGGTAATAAAGATATGCTACGAGTACATATTACTTCTTAAAATGTTGGTCTACTAAGTCTGGGATTCAATTTCTCTGTATATCTATTAGTCAGCAAGTTTTTGTATTCGATTGTGGACTTATTTTTCAAGCTTCTTTTACTCTTACTCATTTGTACAAAATTCAAATACTTGTAGTCCAAAATAATACAAAAATTGACATCAAAGGTAAGACTCTTTACATGTCCGGAGGAAAGCCAGATGACGGATCTGGTTGTTTTCAAGTATACGTGGGCAAAACAAAGTAAATGGAAGAGTTTGTCCACCTGGGCAGAATACGCAGTAAGTCACAATTTACGACGACATTCGTAGATTCGACCAGCGACCATGTGGGAGAGATTGGAAGTGACAAATTCAACAGAGCTGGCCATCATTTAGACCAGGAGTCAGCTCATTAAAGTCCATCCATCTTAAGGCGTGAAGTTAGACATCATCTGCATTTGAGTCAACTGATGTATGTTTGCAAACATACGGGCGTTCATTTAAAAAAGTACCAAATTGATAAATGCGGATTGTGCGATTGCTTGAGTGATAACCCTTCCAGAACTTAACTGATTTGTCACTGAGAAATCATGTTTTTTAAGTTAACAAATCGGAATTTCACTGCTCACCTTCTCAAACGCTATTTAAAAATCGAATAATCAGGGAATCAGCGAACACAGTTTCTGTCGCAATCTTTCCAATCTGAGATGAAGATGAAACACCAAGAAAAAAAGTGCTGAGATTGCTTGTGTTGCTTATCTAAATAGTCCTTGCTGAATTACGTATGACTTCAAAGAATACACCCGATTTAATTTCATTTCATTTTAATTGCCATGAATTCATTTAGTTTGACCTAATTGAAAGCAATAACTTTACTCCTCAGTGCTTCCGTTTAATTTAGAATACAGTGGAAAATTCCTTGATTTTCCATGTTGTTTGTACAAAGCGAAACCCACTAATAAACTGATAGATGTATAATATAAACAAACCCTGTTTCAGATGTCATACTTAGCAAACGCATGCCCAATGCAAATGTGGGCATGAGATTACCAAGAAGGCCGGACGTAACCTATCCCCGAGTTCTTCCACAGGCTATTCCAATTGGAAAATCTATCAAAGTCTTGGGGGGATTTACATCATACCTACTCCCACAATAAAAGTAAGGACTAACGAATATCTTAATTGAAACCAAACTTAAAGCAGGTTGTGACATATTTTTAATTAACTAAGTAAATATAAGCACTAAACTTTTTTAGACCATCTTAGAGCCTATTTATAGCAGGAGAAACACCAGCATTATAACGTTTATGATCTCAATCGATCCGACTTAAAGAACACGCATCACGCAATGGGAAACGTTCGCGTTGCTCAGTAAATGGACACAAGTAGGTTGGAGTATACTGTGATGTATAATCAGAACAAACTTAAATCAGTTCATTACGATTACAATTCGACTTTTTCGGGATTAAAATACATAAAACCCTTTTGTTGGTGGGTTTATAATGCCAGGAGAATCGCAGTAAGCGCTTCTGCGGCATTTTTGGGACACAATTCACGAAACTGTAGACGATGTATACGATGAGGAATGGTAGTGACACCTGAGAAGTTTGGGAAGTTGAAAATGTTACTGAATTTGATGGCTAAATTTGCCGAGTGGTCATCAGAGAAAGGTGTCCGGTTTTGGCTAGGGCCAGACACTCACAAAGAATGTGTTACACTGCATCTTTCTCATTTGTGTCATTTGGTCAGTGTCCAGTACGGTGCCATCAATATAGCGACATCTGTACACGTTCTGGTTATGTTATGTGTTCTAACGCTGTCAAAGGATGGTTAAATCTACCTTGAAATGACGCAGTTCGTGAGGTTCGTTCACCCAGTCCCTGCCTTTGCAGTTAAGTGCAGGTAACGCAGTGGATCCAGGACAGAATATATATAAGCAAACGAAATGGAGAAAATCTCGCAAAAACAGCCGACTTATCTAAACAGTCTCTTGGGGACTAAGATCAGACAGGTGAAGCCCTAATTGATTTCAGGCACAGCTCCATGACAGTCAAAAGTCGTCCACAAATATAACACTTGTAATAAACGCGTTCTCATCCATTTATTCACAGACTGTCAAGCAGCTATAACTGAGCTTCAAAAGTCTTAGTCTTCCAAAATCCGCAAAATTCGTAAAATCCGATGAACTGGCCAATAGTTTCAGAAACTCCCTCTTTGCAATACCCCTAAAACGACTGCAGATTCTGTTATAAAAAGCTGGAAACACGCAAAGTGCTTCTCTGTTTGGAAAAATTCACAAGTCTAAAACAGGCCAAACGATGTTTCAGCTCTTCCTAGCTAAGAGAATCCTAAATCTTAGTACATCGAAAACTTAGGTTTTCTTACAAGTGTACCAGTGTTTTAAGGTACCACTTTAAATAAAATCAATTTAGGTTGCCCTCCAGAGTGCTGGCTATGCCTTGAAGAAAATTAAACAGCTGAACTTATGATATGTGAATGTGTGGTTCTTTCTGCAATTAGAAGGAATATCTTCTTCAGGGAACAATTGGTCCTTTTTGAGGAGAGTAGAACCCAATAAACAGCTTTCTGGCGCATTTGGTACAATTAGGGCTATCGTGGACAAAATTCCCCCCGAAAAATTTACCATTTTTCAAAAATAGGCATCGGCAATGAATTTCGAAAAAAGGAAGAAATTTCCCCCGATATAAATTGGAATCGTGAACAAAACTTCCTCACGGAATTTGATTGGACTCCGCCCGGAATATTTCCTTCGTAAATTTGTGGGTGGAAATTCAAAACTTAAGCAATTTCTATGACAGTTTTAGGTCGTATGCGTTTTTTTTTAATTTGGTTGATTTCAACCGAGAAAATAGAAGTGGCATAGGATATAGGTATAATTCAAACAACAGAGAGCAGACATTTTTAAGTATTTTGTTAAAATTCCTTTTTTCAAAGAACCGCAGGCATGCACTCAGCTTGACGATGGCAGGAGTGGCGAATGGTTTTTCGATTGCTGTCAGGTTGTCTGAGAGAAATCCAGATACTTGAACATTGGTTTATTGACCCTGAAATCTAATAAATAACGAATATGTAGTAACTTTATTGCAACGCTATTTAATTTCTCCTCACAACACCTGATGTGGCAATTCTAAGGGACTGGATTTATCTCTTAAAGTTCTTCTGTTCAGTTTCACTTAATTTTTGTCTTGTTGTATTTGTTCCTCGGAGGCAATGTAAACGCTGCCCGTGCATTTTGTAAGCTTCATATATTTTGTTTTCTATTTTACCGAATCGAACACTTTCTTTACTAAAAGACGGATAAATCCAATTCGCGTCTTTGCAATTGCTCAAATTAACAAAATTAATTGCTTTAAAACAAATATTTGCAAAAATGTTTCCAAATATGAGCTTAATTGACAGTTGAATAAATATCAGTTGACAACTGTCAATGCATTCGAACATATTTTCGAAAAATTCCGGGGGAAATAAATTCCGATGGAGATTCGCGAGAGGAGGAACATTTTTTCCCCTCAAATTTGCCAATAGCCCTGATTAGATCTTTTACGTCGACGCGGCATTGCTTTATAATATACTGGAGAACAAAGTCACACTGTTTTCCAATGCCTTTCAGAAAAAGCAAGCAGTATTCTAGGACACGAAAAAAAGGCATTCAGCCTCCGATTATCCCCTAAACAGGCTATAAATCGCAGAAAAAGGCACAAAAAATCGTTTGGGTCAGTGTACTCTCCGAAAAGAAGGTATTTTACGCTCTTCTGGAAAATCTATTCAAACTGACAGATTGACAGATTTAAGGTTTTTTTTTTCTCGGCGACGTTGAAATACGACCCTAAATTTTAGTAGTTAACATTTTTTCATACTAATTTCGCAATTGTGACCTAAACTTAAAGTCGAGACTAAAATATGTTATTAGTATGGCGCAATGTGCTTAAAATCCTATAAAACAATCGATTGATTCTCCAAAGCTATAATTGCCCGTGAAAATGATATGTTTTAATTTCAAAACAAGTCTTTCAAAAAAAATAATGTCAGTGTCACTATAGGAAAAACTTATAGTTTTTTTGTAATAGTTCCTTGAATATTTTTTCCGGATTTAGGCGCCAACCTCATCTGTAAATTTTATTTTTTTTACAATAATTTCTAATTTCATCAAAGCGTAAGGGGTAAGTAAATTCCTACAAGATGGTTTCATCCGGCGTATTTATTTGCCGCACAGTTTTGCATTCGGAATACCGCGTTTCAAATTCGAAATTGCTACTTTTTAGTCGTACGTAAAACATGTTAAAAAAATAATGACAAAAATTGTGGGGTTTTTTTTTGGAAAAAAAAATATGAAAAAAATGAGAAGAATGGCTGCGTTCTACTGTCCGCGAGATAACTAGCGGGATGTCAAACTCCATACAAAAATAATTGACATTTCACCATTTGTGCCTAAGCACATTTTGTGAAATATCCCTTTTAGGGAAATTTCTGAATATAACGAAAACTACCCGCTGCATTGAGAGAAAATCGTCAAACATTTACAAAATTAAAATAAATACGAAGCCGAGCAAGTGTAATTGTGATAAAATTGGTAATAAGGTAAGTAAAATAGCAATTTAGATATATATAATTGTAGTATGGAATTAATTAGTGTCAAATGTCTAGGTTTCTAGCGCGGGCGTTCCTTCATCTGGGAAATTTTGTGCTAGACGTCTACCGGGCAATGGAACGCGGCCATTATAACAACATTTTGCCGCGTGATCAACAAAATTTATCCAAAACTACAAATTCAGCGATACCAATAATCATTTTTAGTGTCCAGGTTAATTTTTCCAACTCACAATGGCGTAATTTTCCATTCAAAATTGCATATTGTCACCTGCAAAATATTTAAAGTGAAGGTTAAAAGTGATTATTAGTAACGCCCCTTGTGTGTTTTTTAAACGGACGACAATGTGTTAAAGTATTATGCACGCTGCTTTATTAAATGAACGAGTACAGATTTTTAAAGCGCCGCACAAACGATGACATCTTCATTTGACGTTGAATTGAATTAAATTTAAATTAAATTATGATTGTCCCCAAGATCAGCAGAGATGATAGAACTACATATGGCAATTTAAAATCAAACACTCTGTGTGTAATTAAAAGGCATGCTGATTTCATCAGTTCATAATTGAAACAGTCATAAGGTTAAGTGGTCAATGAATAACATCTTCGTGGCAGTACTCGTATGTGTATGTATCAAAGGAATGTATACGAGAGTTGCTTTGCTTATACTTCTCAATGGAGTGGAATTATTGACGTAAGTAGAGCGAAAATGTTATTCGGCTTGCCAAAACGTATTCGAATATACGCACAGGAAGAAAGAACTCAGAAAGCATTAACTACCACATGGGTAGTCGGTGGTCTTGAAACGAACAGAAGTCACCCGTAAATAGATATACGGCGCTGAGCATCTTGACGATTTCGAACGAATGCTAATATAATACCTTAAAATATCGAAATGTCCAAGAATGTCTCTTCCAATCACAAGATATGTTATGATGGCGTTGCAGACTGAAATACACAATCCAGATGAGGGCGGATTGTCCATTTGGCGTTTTTAAAAATGCTTTCGGTAGTCAATTGACCCCACATTGAAAAAAAAAATAGCTGCGTCCGAAGAATGAATGTCTCATCAGGAATATCCGCCCGAGCAGACTGCCAAGCCAAGCATAAACGTTGCCAAGCCCAAATTCTCAAGACTCAAAACGTGATAAATAAATGAAGCAAAGTCCGCGCAATTTCAACAAGATCTTTCTTATTCTTGTACAGATATGGGGACGGAAGTCGCAAATTACCGAGGTTAATGGACTATTTTAACTCCAATCACCATAAACTCAAACGCGCACCCTTATATTTACTTTTAATGTTTGAGCGCAGCACCTGCTGATTAAACGCGCCCATAACCCGACTTCTTATGAATGTAATGTTGATTGGGCGTTTGTTCTACTGTTCAGTATTTACACAAACTGTTCATTTTACTATTTCTATTTTCGATTGTACGCAAAAGAAACTGAAACGTAATAGCATACGAACGTCGAACATGTGTGCGCAAATTGTGGGTCAGCATTATTAGCGTGTTATTGAGAAATGTTGCCGGCAAGCATCTTAAACAGCTGAGGGAAGTAATTTGACTTCATAGCTTAACAATATTAGCAACTAATTATGGAATACTGAATGCAGTATAGCACAGAAGGAGAGCCCTTGGAAGTTCAGTATCAGATATGCATTATTCTGGCTCATATCTTATTCTGAGATAAGTTTGGCAAAGTCGTGCCATAACCTGCAAGTGGAAAATGCGGTAGCGAACTAGCGAACTAATTCACCCAGCTGAGCAAGTAACAATTTGAATGCGGTATTTTCCTTTCCTGGTGTGCCTGAGTGCGTTTTTCGATGCAACCGTGAGTGAATACTTGTAAGAAAACAAACAGACGCCCGGACTCTAGCGCCATCAGATGGAAGCATGATAAATCGGTGAGGATCCATCAGAGTTGTCCAATTTGCAAATTCCATTGCATTTGCATTTCTTGTGAGTTCGATCAAAGTTACTGTCGCCGATCTTTAATAACTGAAAAGTGAAAACAAATTGCATTTCAACATAATATTCCAGGAGAATTCACTGTAAGGCAGCCCAAAGCCTTAAATCGACTTCGGCGATATCAGGCGCAATCGAACCCTAAAATGCATGCATCCACAACATCCACATGCATGCAACACAAATCTATATGCGCTGAAATGTTTCAAGTTCTTCCGGTGAAACACGTTGATTTCCGGTGCTTGTGACTCAAATATCCAGATAAGACATTGCCAAAGAAGAAGGTTGCTAATGACCACGCCAAAAAATACAAATCCCTGGGAAAATGTATTGCTGCGTCATTTTGTCATTTCCGGTTATGAGGTGCTTGTTATAGACACCGGATAAATTTTCTTAAATTCAAATTGTATAGCCTCGGGGTATTTTCGATTTAAATGGGTTTTTCTCCAAAAAGCCGATCAATCCATATAAGTCTCAAAACGTGCAGCTCGCGGAATAATAGCAGCCGTAAATGGTGAAACCGAATTTGTTACAGAATGAGCAACAAGTTGAAGTCATACCGCCCACAATTTGTCGAGGCACATTTGGCACAATTAAAAACAAACAAAAAAGACATATTCCCAGATAGAATTTTGTATAAGTGAGTGAGTGAGGATGTAACGCTGTCACTTCACAACTAAATTCAGATCCACTGAAAATTATCATTCCTGTAAAATTCAAAACACTCTGTTGAATTGACCAGACAACTGTGCATGCAACGAGTATGAATCCGAGAGGACAACTAAGATGTACGTAAAATAGATTTAAGAAACCAAACAGCGGATACCGTTGGGCCCCTGTTGTCGAGCCGACATATTTAAATATTTATTATTCGCCGCCATTTGTTACACCTATAGCCTGAATAAAATTGTACAAAAATGTTCTATAAAAGCAAATGAAAATGTTCATTTTAAAATGTAGTTATCGACTAGCTTGATCTGGATTAGACTTTGTTTCTTAAACGCAAAAACTTGTAACTTGATTGGTCGGTAACGTCACTTTTACTACGCCAGTCACACTATACGAAATGTCAACTTAGTACTCAGTCAGAAAATTCTTGACTAAACTTGTCGGCTACCCCTCCATAAACATCAACTGAAAAAAAAAGAATTGTTCTCCTATTCAGGCCAATTAAAACTGAAACCCATCGCGGCATTTGTGTTTTCAAGGCTTAGACTTAAAAAGTTGTCGAAAATTGGGAAACTTCAAGTTTGTTCGTTACAATGCAAAAATGCGATTCACATTGTTCAACAAAAAAACAAATTGTGTCATTCGATTCCAAACTTGACGCAGTTGAGGAAAAGGGTCACGTCTATGGTGTGCAGAAATGCAGCACAACATGAAGTTGCTGTTCCTTACTGAAGGGGTATTTGTTGTTCGCATGAATTTATGTCCAGGTCCACCCGTAAATACTTAAATTTTCACTGTCTCTTTTTTAATGTGTTTGAAAACTCAATAATTACATCAATTCTAATAGATTCAAAGAAATCTCGGGATTTATCATACAAAAGTTAATCTCATGAAAAGGGAGACTAGAAATAAATATCGATTATCAACCAGGTTTGCATGTACAGTCCGGTTTGTGAACACACTTTCCACATTTCGAGATGTCATTTGACATTGTGCCATAAAATGGTGGAAACGTAGTAAAAGGACATATTTAAACAAAAATTTTGCGTAAATTTTATGACACAAATGTATTCAATACAATAAGCACAATTGGTGCACGGCTTTTATAAATCTTAGAGAAAAAATTCGGTAACAGACCGTGTGTCAAGATAGTTATATACAAAAAAGTATTGACGTAGGCTACTAGCTGTTTTTTTATTATCAGCTATGATCCATATAGATCATCGATTTACATGCACTTACAACAACAGCACAATGATGCTGCTTCTCATCGAGATCACGAATCATGATCTGAAAATTGTTTCTACTATTTCCCACTAGGTGGCTGTTTTTAGTTTTAAATGTTGGTGTGCCTGTAAACGATAGCCACACAATCACGTTGCCAGACTAAAAAATGGAACACAAAAAATCAATAGACTTTTTCGCATTCGAATGAACTCGTCCGTATTCCGAGTTATTTTGTTTTTTCTCGTTCTATAAAGATAAACATTTGATAAACAATTAAATACCTACATGTTCCATAAATATTTCTTAAACATTTATTAAACAAAACAATTTCTATAGAATGCTTATGAAATATTTTGCTGGTTTGGATCTGGACACCAAAAAAAGCATTTATGAAATGTTTCACAGTTACCCAATCGTGATGGGAAATAATTTTTGTTCTACAAGTTTTCCTGCAGAAAGTGAGCCCTGTTTTTCGATTATTATTGTTTTTTAAATGAAATAAAAATGTCCAGGAAAGTTTGGAATACCTAATGAGAAAGTTATTCTGGTCCAAAAGAGGATAAAATTGAAACATTTAATAAATAAATTTCAGAAATCTTTTATCAGTGTTAATGAAATGTGTCCGATTTGCTTCATAAACATTTCTGAAATGTTTCGCTGGACACACCTTAATATGCCAAAACAAACTCGAGTGCCAGCAGCAAAATATTGTTCACGTGTTGCATATTTGAAAGTAAAATACGAAATTTGTTTCACAAAAAAAATTTGATTCAAATATGGTAACGCCCCCTACATTGCAAGTGAAATGACATGTGCCTTGTGTGATCACGTTGAGCAGAATATTTGCCATATGGCTGGTGGCAATATTAAGTTTGTAATACCCTGTATTGTCTGTTGTGTTTTTGAAAGCAACTGTTGCCACAGTTCTAAAATTAAACTTTTCAATGATCCGTCTTGTTTTATTTTCGTGACACCAAGTTTCAACGAAGTTAGTTAAATTCTACAGAGTTAGTTAGTTACCGACTAAGAAATTGATAAATCGGTTATTTTTAACCGAGCTTCCTTTAACAAGTTGACTCGGTTATTTTTAATCCACTAACTCTCTATGAGCTATATTTAGAGTATTGCTTAACCGAAAGTTGGTTCATTTTAAATAAGTGATTTTTCTGCGTGTATCCTTTGCCAAATGCACACAATCGGCTCCTTTTACTTAATTGACTTTTTCCTGACTTTGACGCTTACTTTCTAGCTCATTTTATAGATGCTTGTACTTAACTGCTTCAAAATGTGGGGGTTCGCTGCAATTTTAAGCATGACCTACAGCAGAGATCCAATAGTCAGGATCTCACAAAATCAAACGGGCCCAAAACTTTTCTTCCAATACAGTAGAATTTGTGTTTTGAAAGGCGTAACCGCGTGGACTTTATCGAGTTATAATTTTAAGAAGTTAAAAGCTTGTTTGACGAAAAATAAAAAAGGGAGATCTGAAAACGACGAACGAGATTTTCGTAAAATTTGACAATTCTATCTTTGTTTGCTGGAAAAATGTGAGAATTCGTGCATACAAATTTAAAATCAATCTGCGTTAAAAGATCGAAGCAAAGAATACAATACCAGGAATAAAAAGCATGAAGGCGCATATACCTCAAATTAGGGAGTACAATTTAAATACAAAAATAAATCCAATCTTGAATGCTGGCTCTTGATATTGAATATCAAATCTAGGCAACGATGGAACACTCTTTACAAGCTCGTTAATAAACCTTTTGGTATAGAAAACGGCCCGTTTATGAATTGAATCGTTAAAATCGTGAATTAAATAAATATTTGTAATCCAAAATGGCTTTTTTGCTTTTCAAAATATTCTCCATGAAGATAAATACACTTTTGCATGCGTTTGAACCAATTTTCGAAGCACTTTTTTTTGATACACCCTCAAAAAGTGTGATTTGATTTTGAATGCATCAACTTCTTCAGGCGTCGAAAAACGTTGAGGCCGCATTTGATATTTGAGAAATCATTGGTACGGCGGATGACCCATCAATTCGATGTTTTGAATGCTCAAAACTGGACTTGTTTGAGCTGTAGTGTGAGAGCTTGCGTTATAATGGTAGGGAGTGATTCTACTTCTACTTGGGGAGTGCTGTTGAATTTTAGCAACGAAGAAGTCAAGTCGTGCTTTGTATATCACAAGGCGACCATTTGCCTCGAAGTGCTGCGTGTGTGAATAACTTTTATTGGATTTGGCTAGTCTTGAAAGGCCCACACAGTCGATCGTTGTTTACTTTCGGGTTTATATGCAAATGCATAGATCCATGGTTCGTCGCCTGTCACACTTTTATAGACGTTGTTTGAAGTTTTTCAACATTTCTTGGCACCAATCGACAGGAGGCTTTTTTTGAGCTATTCTCAAATAATTCGGTACCCAACACGAACAAATCGGTGCCGAATTGATGTTCCTGGAATGTCAGCAATAATCTTGCGAACTGATTCAATGTTTTCTGTTGAACAACTTGTGACAGGACCCCCAGAGTGTTTAAGATCACTATTTGATCCAGTCTTTCTGAATTTGTCAGTTATTCTCTTCACAGTTGATGGTTTTAAATCACAATGACGGCCATATTTTGAACGAAAATTGCGAAAATGACAAACTTTCATTCTTTTTAAAATATTGCTCAACAATGAAAATGCGTTGTTCTTTCGTATAGCGCTCCATTTTTACTAACCCCAAACTGTCAGCTGTCACATTGTTTTTTTTTTTCCGTTGGCATTACTGTACTATTAAATGGCGCAAAATTCAAATGCCACACAAGTTTTGTCTTTTATTTCGAAAATACGTCATCTCAATCCGAAGACATTGACGAATACTCGTGTTCAAAGTTTAAGCTCAATAGGAGGTCGCCGACCATCTTCCCCTGGACATCATAGATTGTACCAGTCTATCGATTTTCGTGGCAAAGCCAACAAAAGGAATGTGACTTCATCTTTATTTCGAAAACCGTCAACAAAAATCGCATGATACGAGGAGTATCTTTGCATACTTTGACATTAGCATGCCAACGGAGTGCCCTGCTGAGAACTGAATTGTTTTCCTCATCCTTAAGTACAGAGTCTTTTAATTTAACGCCAACATTTGCAGGCAAATGAAAAGAAAATCGCACAGTTACCATGTATCGCCCCTTCCAAAATGATCGTATAAACAACATTCTTCACCCTATTAAAAGAGAAAAAAGAAAAATGCTTAATTTGGCAAACAAGCAAGAAAAACAAAAAAAAAAAACTATGAAAACGCGTGGGCGGTTGACATCATAACTGATGTTATCTCATCTCTTTGAGTAGGTATATGTGCGTGTACTTTTCTTATGGCTAAATAGCAAACACAGTGACGGAAGTTATTTAACGCATAGAGTTTCGTTAACATTTCAAAGTTTTAATGTGAGATTTGAAATGATCACAGTCTTGATATAAAGGGTGTCCCATAAGTCAGGCAAAATTTGAATTTTGCGCCATTTAATAGTACAGTAATGCCAACGGAAAAAAAAATAACAATGTGACAGCTGACAGTTTGGGGTTAGTAAAAATGGAGCGCAATACGAAAGAGCAACGCATTTTCATTGTGGAGCAATATTTTAAAAATAATGAAGGTTTGTCAGCATTTTTCGAAAAAAAATCATCTTCGGTGATGAAGCTTATTTTCATGGGGTTGGCGCATTTGGGGCTCAGGAAACCCACGAATAATTATTGAGAAACAATGCAAACGCGTGACTGTTTGGTGCGGATTTTGGGCTGGAGGCATAATCGGACCATTCTTCTTCGAAAATGCGGCTGGTCAGGCAAAAACAATTAGTGGTGTTCGTTTTCGTGATATGATAACCCAGTTTTTAGTGCCTAAATTACAAGATATGGACGTGACCAACATGTGGTTTCAACAAGGCGGTGCCACAAGCCATACAGCCAGAGAAGCAATTCAATTACTGGATGAGTCATTTCCTAATAGTGTAATCGGCCGTTTTGGCGATCAGAATTGGCCATCCAGATCTTCCGATTCAACGCCATTGGACTTTTTGCCTTGAAAGACGAAATTGTTAGGTGTATTAATGAAGTTCAGCCACATTTATGCGAAACGGTCATAGAAAATTCAATAAAAGAGTAGTTACGTACTTGCCAGCAAAGCCGTGGCGGCCATTTATCCAATGTGATATTCCGCAGATAACCTCAATCTGTATACTCTATCTAATATATAGAAATTGAGCCTTAAAATTGTGTTCGTATGTCTCCGATTCGCGCTTTAACGCATTTACCGATTTTAACCAAACTTTCACACATCTTTGGTATTGGTCTATATATGGTTTTTGTAAAGTCGGGAAACATATGTGTGTGTTGTGCGTGCGTGAAAAAACGCACGAATTTCAGTACATTTTGGGTTTTTTTCCACACATTAACGAACGAACGGATCGACGGATTTGAATGATTTTTTCTTATTTTGTTGGAAAAATGAAAATTCGGAAAATTCTCTCCTTCTATATACAAGGTGGGCCAAAAGAGATCACCCTATTGGAAGATGCTCTTATTTTTGCAAATGGCCGCCAATGTCAAATCTGTTTTGACATTTGTGGACTAGACAGATGTAGAATACAAGTGAACAAGCCATGGAGCGATACACTCCCCAAGAACGCGGAATAATCGTGTCTATTTTTTTGCGTAGCAATTCGTCTTTAGTGTTGGCGCAGCGCGAATTCCGTCACCGATTCCACGGCCGTCCGACACCGACTGCGCAAACACTGCGCCGTTTGGCCACCAACCTTGAACAGTATGGGACCACACGAGACGTTGCCAAGAGTGGCCGGCCCCGGAGCGCCCGTTGTGCCGAGAATATCGCCGCTGTTGACGAGGATGTCGAGCTGTCGCCGGAAACATCGACCAGACGCCGTGCCTCGCAATTAGCCATCAGCCGGTCGTCCCTAAGGCGAATTTTGGTCAAAGACTTGCGCATGTTCCCGTACAAAGTCCAGTCCATGCATCAGCTGCTGCCTGTCGACCGCCAAACGCGTGTAACCTACGCCCAAGCCATCCTCAATCTCGAGGACGATTTTTCGACCAAAATCATAATGAGCGATGAGGCTCATTTCCGCCTCAGCGGGTACGTGAACAAGCAAAACTATCGCTTCTGGGGCACCGAAAATCCACGAGTAATGCACGAGGAGCCATTACACCCGCTCAAAGTTACTGCATGGTGCGCTGTTCACGCTGGAGGAGTCATCGGGCAATTTTTTTTTGAGAGCGCCGCTGGTCAAACGACAACAGTGGACGGTGCGCGCTATAGGGCCATGTTAACCGAGTTTTTTCTGCCGCAATTGGACGAATTAGGACTGGAGGTGGTTCCAACAGGACGGAGCTACGGCACACACTGCGCGAGCCACAACCGATATTCTGAAGGCGGTCGCCTCATCTCTCGTTTTGGCGATTTGCACTGGCCCGCAAGATCGCCCGATTTAACCGTTCCAGACTTTTTTTTCTTTGTGGGGTTTTTTGAAGTCCCGTGTTTACTTGAACAAGCCCGAGACCCTAGAGCCCTCAAGGACAACATTCGACACGAGTGCGAGAATCTGTCGCCCGAAGTTCTCGCCGAAGTGATGAAATATGCCATAAAACGAGCCCGTATGGCAATCAATTGTGACGGCGCCCATTTGGCCGATATCATCTTCTCGATTTGGCCAATAAAATTCTAAAGGTTCAAATAAACATAATCAAAAAACAGAATCGAAGTTTTTCATTTAGGAAAAAAATGAGAGCCAAACAACATCGGATGACTTCTTTTGGCCCACCTTGTAAAGGGTGATTTTTTAGCTGGTTTGGTTTTGGCAACACTGGTTTTGACAGCTGACGTGTGTTTAGTACCTTGTGTCACTGTCAAACAGCTTCAGTTTGGTTTGCAATTTAACCATGGATCGTCTTACAAATGAACAACGCTTGCAAATTATTGAATTTTACTATCAAAATTCGTGCTCGGTTCGAAATGTTCATCGCGCGCTGCTTCCATTTTATGATCGGCATTCTCGACCTTCTGAGCAGTCTATTCGGAAGATTGTGACCAAATTTCGCACCAAATTTACTTTGTTGGACATTAAACCACCAACACGTTTACGTACTGTGCGTAGTGAAGAAAATATTGCGGCCGTATCAGCTAGTGTGACAGAAGACCGCGAAATGTCGATTCGGCGCCGTTCCCAGCAGTTAGGCCTTTGTTACAGCACTACGTGGAAAATTTTGCGGAAGGATTTGGGCGTAAAGCCTTTTAAGATACAGCTGGTGCAAGAACTAAAGCCAGCCGACCTACCACAACGCCGAATTTTTGGTGAATGGGCTCTTGGAAAGCTGGCCGAGGATCCGCTTTTTTATCGAAAAATTGTGTTCAGCGATGAGGCTCATTTTTGGTTGAATGGGTACGTAAATAAGCAAAATTGCCGCATTTGGAGTGAAGATCAGCCAGAAGCATTGCAACAGCTACCAATGCATCCCGAAAAAGCCACTGTTTGGTGCGGTTTATGGGCCGGCGGCATTATTGGGCCATATTTCTTCAAAGATGATGCGAATCGCAGCGTTACTGTCAATGGTGAACGCTACCGAGCGATGATAACAAACTTTTTTTTGCCCGAAATGGAAGTTCTTGACTTGCATGATATGTGGTTTCAACAAGACGGTGCCACATGCCACACAGCACGCGAAACAATGGCGCAATTGCGAGGCGAGTTTGGTGAACAGTTAATTTCACGTTTCGGGCCGGTCAATTGGCCGCCTAGATCGTGCGATTTGACACCATTAGATTATTTTTTGTGGGGGTATGCCAAGGCTAATGTGTATAGGGACAAGCCCGCTTCGATTGACGCACTGGAAGCCAACATCCATGCATTCATTCGTGAGATACCGGCCGATATGTGTGAAAGAGTATGCCAAAATTGGACTCAGCGGATGGGCTACCTGAGACGCAGCCGCGGTCAACATTTGCATGAAATTATCTTTAAACATTAAATTGCAAGGTTCAAACTATCGATCCAAATAAATATTTCATTCATTTTTTCGAATTTGTTGTGTTTTTTTTTTAAAACAAGTTCTAAACCTCTTAAAAAATCACCCTTTACAAGTGAAAGTCATGCTGAAAACGGGGTAACATTGATATCCAATGAGATTATTATTCTTACAAGTGTAACGAAAGAAAGAGACGACGAAAAGGAACGACTAGTGAGGAACAGCGAAATGCAGGCTACTTGGTAGGCAGGGTGCAGAATGAATCAGGCCGTTGGACGAGGCAGATCATTTTATCTCAACTAAAGTGTTATACAGAGTATTAAATAGTTTAAATTCCATTCAATAAATATCACTATTAAATATACGTGTTAAACAAGTAAGTAATTTAACTTTAATTTCAAAGTATGTATTCTTGTAAGAGTTTATGACATTTGCTTTTTTTTTCCTTAAGTTGTGAAGCGCAGAGATGTTCCTAGTGGATTTGCTTTTGAAGATAAGGGCGGTCTAGAGATTCAAGTTCATTGCCTCAGAAATATAGCTATTACACTCCACAAAGAAAGTAATTGACTGATTAATTCATAAGATAATTCGCGCATACATGAGTTCTGCATTATTTAAATTTGAAAAAAAAATATACCTACTAAAGGAAGCACAGCGGCACTCTATAGGATTACTTTCGAAGGTGATAAAAGACCACAGGAATTTGCATACGCTCGACAATTTTCTATACGCATTGTAATATTTAAAACCAATAAAAATTAACATTAACATAAAATATTGTAGGTGTTAAAATATATCCCATAGATATTTAAATCAAATCTAAAGAAGTTTTAATATATAATAAGATTGTATTATATTTTAATATTCCATGGGCTTATAAAATAAAGTGCACGACTGGGTCGAACGTAACTTTCTCGTTCATCAAAAGTTTTAATGTAAATGAAGTGGGAGTTGCTGATTGTGTAAGCTCCAAGTTGTTGGAAATATTTATTCAATATGGTTGAAAAAAATAAGAAGTTGGTAATATTTGCTAAAAATAAGTTTTACGTAGCTGGATTTCCATTGGAAGTTGGGGCATTGTTATTATTTCAAAATTATACCGAAAATATGTGAATACAGATCGGAATTTGGGTATTCATATTTGAGAAATATTTAAGAAATTGATTTGTTCGAATATTTTGAGAAAAACTAAGTACGGTATCTTATTTAGAATACTTATATCATCTTTAATATGTGTTTTGGTCAAAATCGTCAGAGCGGTTTTTGTAAAATTTGGCAGACAAAACAGTACCAAATATTGCAATGTTTAGTTTGAAAAATACTATTGCTTAACTATTTAGCTGAAATCCGAGTACAAGTTATTGTTCGGGATGTAAGTATTACTTGGTTTTTAGGGTTTAATCGAAATCGAAAATTGGGTTTTCGAGATATGAGCAGTTTTTAAAGTGAGCGTTTCCAGTGATTCGAATTGAAAATTAAGGACGCAATAATTTTGAAAGCATCAATTTTACTCTAAGTCTGCATTTTGGTCAAAATCATGCCGTTTTTAAACTATGGACAACTATATTTTTCAAAAATGACTTTTTTCAAAAATCCATTTTACGATAATACAAAGGAAAACTGAGTTTTCCATTAAGTTAGAAATGACCATATTACCTTAGAAATGAATTTTTGTTACAATCGTATGGACCGTTTTCGAGATATGTCCAAATTTCAAAAGTACCGTTACTCATTTTTTTTTTTTTTTAGCGGAAAACTGAGTATGCAGTTATGTTTACCTCACCTACTTAAGCTTAAATATCAATTTTGGTTGAAATCGTTAGAGCCGTTTTCGAAGAAATCAAACTGGTATGAAAGTGTTATATGGGAAGTACCATTAATATTGAGGTTACCGTGCAAAAAAAAAAAAAAGGCCCCGAACTGTAAGCCCCCAAACTTTAAATCCGAAGTTTGAACGAAATCCGTTCAGTCGCTTAGGCTGTAGGCCTCGGGACATGTCTGTATGCCAGACAGACGGACAGAATTTTACGACCCACTTTTTTTGAGTTCGCCTATCATCGTAATGTCAGAATTTATTAACATCTCGAGTTCGAAATTTTGTACGAATGCAATAATTTTCTCTCACTCCGTAATGGAGAAAGTTAAAAAAGGAAGTATTGAATTTAAGATGAAAGAATTTTATAATAATCTGCAGTTTATTTAGTTCGAATACAAATGTATTAAAATTCCTTAATTTTTCAATATAAATAAGGGTTTAATTTAAATAATTTTGCATTGTAACCCATCTTTATTAAAATTTAATATTTCAGTCATATTTTGTAATAGCAGACATTATTTAAAGTCAATAAATCTAACGCCAGGATTTTTAACCGTTCAGTGGTTCCCAATCTCGTTCAGCCCGCGGCGCACCTACAGCTTTAGTATTTTTTCACGACGCCCTTCCCTAGCTATCTGAAAAAGAAACAGTCGAATGAAATAATAGATAGATAGGCACACAAATTAAAAAATCCGCAAAAAAGTTACTGCAACTGCAGTTAAAAAATGTTACAACCGACCAAGTGAATTTAGCAAGTGCAAAGTGAGGTTTGTTTAAGAATTTAGTCTACAAGCAGCGCGAAGCTGAAATAAGTTTGTATTTTTGTGACCCTCTTTACTTTCTACGGCGCACACTTTGGGAACCCCTGCATTATAACCTATAAAGCCGGCCTTCAATCACAAAAGACCACAAGAGGGGTGAGAGTACTCCCCTTGCGAACAGCACTTTGCAGCGTTTTCAAAAAATGAAGTCGGTCATCATGATGAAGCAGTTATTTTTCAAGCATCGCTTCGATAAATTTTAAAACTGGTTTGGCTACTTTTTGTGTGATGCTGAAGACATTTGGAATGAAGTCATCCATATTAATGTTACAACCACCTATATAAGGGTACATTGCACTCTCTTGGCAGCCGTAGGCACTATTAATCTGTGTTGTAAGCTTTAACAAACCACCCTCTGTAGGTCTATACCTTTCTAATACACATTTTGACATATGGGCGTAGAGGCTACTAGCTACGCCTTTTAAAAACATCAATTCTTTCTGTTCTCTTCGAGAAACACTGTATCCAGCTGGTTAACTAGGTTTATTGCCTGGTTTTTCGGGAGACTTTAGTGCTAACCAAGAAAGACTCAATGAAAACAACAAATAAAAACCGCAACAAAAATGTAAAGACTCTTGCCAAACACATGAAATTTGTTCCACCAAAATTCTGGCAAAGCTAACAGGGACAGTGTTCTAGGGCTTTGTGTTAATGGGAGGCTAAATGTGAGCGCAACACGAATACAGAACTTGTTGTGCTAAAATGTGCCAGAATAGCTCACTGCTCGCACACGATTTCTTCTACTCATCCAATTTGTTTTAATTATTGTTCAGTTAGAATATGGAGTAATAGTTTGTTAATCTATAAACTCGCTAAGTGATTGCGTGCGATTCTGAGTTTGTAGAGAGGGAAACGAAATATACAAGTATCCGGGCCGCATAAGCCGTCACAAATGTGTGGCAGCAAATTCAAACTGAAACCCGAACCGACAGTCTTTAGAATTATTTTGCATTGATGTAGACGTGTAGTTTCTATGACTATATAGTGGACGAGTGACGCCATACAGTGCAGTTACTCGCCATGCGCTGCCATACATCTTACACTAATACACTTTGAATCTTCTTAATGTCGAGTCATGTCTGTCTTAAGTGCGAAAAATTACCAGCATAATGTCACGTACCGAACGAGAGGCGTAGACCGCCCGGATAGTTGTAATAAAAAAGGGTTCTACCGTTCATAATTGAACTTTTCACTTTGATGCACGACCGAATGGGAACATTTCGTATATACGCTTGCAGAACAAACATTTCGTTTATGAAAAACGTGTCGTATCCTCAAAAGTCCCATGAACAACATGATCTTTACTGGGGTACATGTTTGATACAGGGATGGCCCGTGCGAATGGTGTTGAGATATTAGCTGTTTTTTATTATCAGCGTGATCTGATCCGGATCAGATCACGAAAATAAAACAAGACGGATCATTGAAAAGTTTAATTTTGGAATTGTGGCAACAGTTGCTTTCAAAAACAAAACAGATAATACAGAGTATTACAAACTTCCTATTGCCACCAGCCATATTGCAAATATTCTGCTCAACGGGACGTTTCACTTGCAATGTAGGGGGTGTTACCATATTTGAATCAAATTTGCATAATTTCTCTTTAAAATATATTTTTGTTAAACAAATTTCGTATTTTACGTTCAAATATGCAACACATGAACAATATTTTGCCGCTGGCACTTGAGTTTGTTTTGGCATATTAAGGTGTGTCCAGCGAAACATTTCAGAAATGTTTATGAAGCAAGTCGGACACATTTCACAAACACAGATTTATGAAATTGATTTATTAAATGTTTATGAAATGTTTCAACTTTATCCTGTTTTGGACTAGAAGTAAATGTTGTGGTAGGATTATTAGCAGGGCTCTAATCGCGTTAGGACAAAACGATCGAACGGCATCGTCTCGACGATGCTTCTACTTCGTGTAACAACCAAAAAACGATACTCGTTGAAACGATTGGACGATCATCGTTTAATGTTGCTTCACGTAATTAATTCAACTGCCAAGTACTGTCGTCAAAACGATTCGATTGAGCGATGGCTATTTTGCAATAGTTTCATCGTGTTTGGTGCATTTTTTCACTTTAAATTAGGTTAGGCGAAGTATAAAAAATGTTTAAAGGAAGACACACACTTATGTTCTCTTTGGAGGCAACTCGCTCTTATCCAAATTGTAAAAGAATGCATTCTTAGCAAAAAAAAAAAATAGTACTTGCGCTTTTTTGGACTATCAAATGAATTTCATTTATTTGTTTTATAATTTTATACATTTTTAATGCAATCAGAAAAGAAATGCAATCATAAAATTGCGTAGTTTTTTTTTTTTTTTTACAACTCACCCCTTGGCAATAAAAATTATATTACTAAGCATTAAATGCCCAATTCCATGTCAATCAATGACAACGACGAAAAATAAACAAATTCAAGAAAAAAAAAACAATGTCCGAGTTTGTTTACAGTCATGCTCAAACTGTTTAAAATAAAAACGATGAATGATTCGATTGAACGATGCGACGCGACGATGATAGCCCTGTTTTTTTGAGCTTCGAACTCAGCAAAGCAAAGCAAAGCAAAGCAGGATTTTCAGCACGCAATTACAACAACTACGCTTTACTTGACACTTCGAAAACTCACACTAGGTATTCATTCCCAGCAAGAGCCACTTGGGAGTAAATGATCACTTCTGAACACCAGAGGGAGAACATTTTTTGTTGCCAACCTTGTATAAGATGGATCTGTTCGCAGGATGTCTCTATTTACAGTACATACAAGGCGTTGGTTGTGATTGGCGGAAATGCATAAAGAAGTGCATAAGTAAACAAAATTTCAAAATAAAAAATTGAATGTTAGGGATAGTAAGAAAAAATACATAAATTATTTTTTATTTAAGCTGCAAATGTTGTTTAAGACAAATTAACCTTATTAGTACATACTTGAAATCATTATCTTATCTTTGAGATTCATTTCTTGCACCAGTGTGTCCTCAGAATTTATATTCTCTATTGTTGTTTAGCCCAAGAATATGAGGAAGGATGAATATCGCTTAGACTTTTTTATGAAAAAAGTGTATATCTTCGGCTAAAAAAGATACTTCTTTGATGTGCCCAATCAATTGCTGCCTACCTACCCATGATACAATAGTTTTTGTTGTATCATGCAACTCACCGAACAAGCCCACACTGCCACTCTGCCAGTCAGCCGCAAATGCCAATATTTCATCGATAAAACCTACTGTTCAGAAAGCTGCTGGGAATCGTTTATGTGCACATTTTCTTACTTTGCTTTGCTTTGCTGAGATCAAAGCTCAAAAAAACAGGCCTGATGTTATATGAAGCAGACTAAAAACGATATCGTTTTGTTCAATCGTTTCATAAATTACGCGATTAGAGCCCAGCGAGTAAAGTTTTTATTTTTGTAATTTTGGTCATGCGATTTAATTCAAATGATCGTATTAAATGAATCACTTTCTCATTAGGTACTCCAAGTTTTCTGGACATTTTTATTTTATTAAAAAAAATAATAATAATCGAAAAACAAAAATTAATTCCCATCACGATTGGGTAATTGTGAAACATTTCATACATGTTTTTTTGGTGCACGCTCAAAAATTGGCTCTAACCGAGTGCAATTTTTGCTCGGTTAAAAAATAATGGGTTAAAATTAACTAAGTCTCTGTTGAGAAAAAACGAGTACCTATTCGTTGTTAAAAACTACCGAGAAGGTTAAATGCATACTGTTAAAAAACTCACTTTATTAGTATTGTTATCAATCAAGTTTCTTGATTAATATCAACCAGTTGGTTAAAAGCTACAGAGCGAGTTTGTTAATAGGCGTGTTTTTTTGAGCTTCGATCTCAGCAAAGCAAAGTAAAGTAGGATTTTCAGCAGGCGATTACAACAACTACAACCGAGTCTCGAAGTGTCAAGTAGAGCGTAGTTGTTGTAATTGCATGATGAAAATCCTACTTTACTTTGCTTTGCTGAGATCGAAGCTCAAAAAAACACGGCTAATAACGAACGAGAAAATTTGGAGGAAATTGAAAAATCGGTTATTTTCAACCCAGTTTCCTTAAACAAGTTGAATCGATTATTTGTAATCCAATAACTGTGTAGGAGCTATATTAACAGTATTACTTCGTAGTTTTTAACCGAAATTTGGTTAGTTTTAAATAAGTGATTTTTCTGCGTGTGTCCAGATCCAAACCAGAAAAACATTTCATTAAAATTGTTTTGTTTAATAAATGTTTCAGAAATATTTATCAAACATGTAGGTATTTAACTGTTTATCAAATGTTTACCTTTATAGAAGGAGAAAAAACAAAATAACTCGGAATACGGACAGGGACTTTATTCGAATGCGAACAAAATCAATTGATTTTTTGTGTTCCATTTTTTAGTCCGGCAACGTGATTAGCCGTGTTTTTTTGAGCTTCGATCTCAGCAAAGCAAAGTAAAGTATTATTTTCAGACTCAGTTGTTGTTGTTGTAATCGCGTGCTGAACATCCTACTTCACCTTTCTTTGCTGAGATCGAAGCTAAAAAAACACACCTATTGTGTGGCTATCGTTTACAGGCACACCAACATTTAAAAATAAAAACAGCCACCTAGTGGGAAATAGTAGAAACAATTTTCAGATCATGATTCGTGATCTCGATGAGAAGCAGCATCATGTGCTGTTGTTGTACGTGCGTGTAAGTCGATGACCTATATGGATCATAGCTGATAATAAAAAACAGCTAAAACAAAGGGATTTTTTAAGCCCTGCACCATGAAGATAAATGAAGATGAAATGAATCGAAGAGAAGCAGAACTTCAATGTCGGCGGTCGGCCCATCAGGCTCGCAGAGAGATTATTGAAGAGGATATGACTAAAATGAAGAGCTGCAATCTCGCATAGCTTTAGAACAGGTTTTAAAACTGGAGTCGCAGTACTAAGCTTTCGTAAAAAACCTTTGCAAATACTGCAGATATGTTTTTGTAGATTTCAAAACCTTATATACAGGGTGTCCGCCGGGAAGGTATACTACTTTGTTTGTTTATAATTTTTGATTAAACGAAAGAGAATGGATCTTATATTGATAAATGTTTTATTTAATGTCGGCAATTATGTATGGAATACAATATCAGGTAAATGTCCGCCTCTGTTAGTCTCACAAATGCGAGCCCTTTTGAGCACATTTTTAATTACATTCTCACACATTTCAACGCGGTATTTCATTAATTTCATCACGAATATTTTGTTTGAGTTGCTCAAGCGTTTCTGCGTTGTTTACATAAACCGCTCGCTTTTCAGATATCCCCACAAAAAGAAGACCGGAGCAGTCAAATCAGGCGACCGTGGAGGCCAATCAACATCACCATTTCTTGAAATAACTTGTTGTGGAAAGAGGTCTCGCAGTAATTCCATTGCAATTCTGGCCGTATGCGATGTGGCACCACGAATAGCACGGATTGTGATTTGCAACAAAACTTCGATTGTATTTCTGTTATATTTAAGTAATCTGTAACAAAATCCGTTCTATATCAGTTGTATTCATGTTCACGCGGGACTATTTGTAACATTGTCATTCGAAATGTTGTAAATACGTTTCTTAAAGTTTTTAACTTGTTCACAAAAAGGGGGGGATGTTTGAAAATAGTTTTATAAGAGTTCGTAAGTTAGAGTTCTAAAAAGGTTGGTAATAAGTTGCAGATACGTTTAGTAAATTTTCATTTTGGATACTTGTAACTAAAACACATTGAAACGTAACAACGAAGTAACTCAATTACAATCAAAAGTGGTTAAGTTTTTAATATGTACAAATTACGTTTACAGAATGTTATATAAATAAAGAAACTTACAAAAATGGAAAGTCATTGCTTAGTTTTTTATATGTTTATAAAACGAATCGTATATTAACAAGTCATCTTGGATATTTTTGCAGTTCAGTAAAAAAAAAATAAGGGAAACATTAAAATGTGAAGCAATGCTATAATTGAGTTTTTACAATTATAAATATGTTTCATTATATGACAAGAATTCTAACATCATTTGGAATTATTAGCTTCAGTCGTCGTCAATTACTGCTGATTAGTGAAATCATAATAATGTAATGTTGATGAGAAAATCGAAATGTCAGTGTCAAGTTTCGTGGCGTTATTGTAGCTTCATTATAACTTAATATCCTCCACATAATCAAGTAGTTGTAGTCAGCATTGCCAAATAAGCTTTCCGCAATTATTCTGTATTGCAGAAAATGTTACTTCAATGCACAAAAAGAAGACATAACCTCGAATGCAATATTGTTCCACGCAGACGATCCGCAATTCAAAAATATTTTGTAAAAGTGAGATCACGACTTTTTTCGTCGAAAAGGAATAATAGCACTGATTTGTAGTTTTATCATTTTAAAACTCAAAATGTAAGTCAACTATCAAATGTAAGTTAAAAAGTTTAATGTAAATTCGGATTTTGGGAAAAATATTGCTTACGATCTTCACGAAAAAAGGAGAAAAGGAGAAAAAACCAAATGGCAGCTGAAAAATTGCAAGGTCCGAGCAGTATTTTATTGGAATGTTGTTGATACAAATATTGTAATGTGCAAATTATATGACAAAAAAAAACATTGTAGAGTTGAAATTTTAAATTTATCAAAAGTGTTTGTAAAAGCTGAAAAGCTTAAGTTGAAGTTATACGGAAAACAAAAACTATAAAAATCACCGATGAACATTTTTAAAACAAACTTCTAAAAATGTTTTGGCAACAGTGACTATAATGTCAACAAACAAAAGTTAGTTATAAAAAAGTTATAATGCTATTGCTTATTTTCAATTATAATGATGTTATAATAATGTTGATTTACTATTTTGAAGAAAACTAAAATGTCAGATATATACTTATCTTAGATACTTGTTGTTGGTACATCTCATAAATATGGAAACAACAGTTTGCTAACATTCAGTTGCTACTTTGTTGTAACTTCATTTCAATAGCATTTCAAGATACATTTTAGTTATAATATTATGGTTCATGTTTTAATGATGTTTCATGCAACAACCGCCATATTGTTCACCAGTAAATATAACTGTTTAACCATAGTTCTTAGGATGTGAAAAATACATTTAAATTTTCCCAATATATTACATAGCTGCTACAATTCATTTGTATAGAAACTGATGAATATGGTATATTCAAATTTGTTTCCACAAGTCTTTTGGGATTTTGAAGCTGAAATACAAATTTTAATATTTTCTGATTAACAAACTTTTCTTCTATTTAACGCTTTTTTGGAGGCGCGTAAATTTTCCGGACCCAAGACATTAATGTTCATGACAAAAGTAGTATTCGTTTAAGGATTTTGGTCGGAAATCGCAGCGAACTTGAACTGTTTTAGATACTAATACCTTTCAGATCAAATATGTTTACCTTTCCTTTTATACTTCATAATTTGTTTGTCTATACATGTAGACTCAGAAAGCATTCTAATAATAACTTATTTAAAACTTCTGGAATGTTTACAGAAACATTTCTCATACTTATATTATATCCAACATGTTATTCAAACTGATTTGCATAAACAACAGGACAACTCAACAGTCTTAACTCAACTTAATGGTTACATTGCTAAAACATTAGTTAAGTCAAATACAACATGTTTTCGTTGAAACAACGTAAATAAAACTATCATTTAACAAAAAATAACCTCAGTAAGACACAAATACTACAAAGTTGTTGCAAAATATAAGGGGAAATGCGGCTATTTTGGTTACAATGTGGGGTGTGACAATTTTACTGCAATACTTAGGAAATAACTTGATAGTTATATTAGAGTTGTAAAACCCAAGTGTGCTATTCGGGACCCGTCTTGTTGATACCACATGTTAATCAAGCCCGAAGCATGAAGTTGCGGCGTTAAAAAGTTTTCAATCATATCACGATATCGCTCCCCATTCACAGTTACCGTTACGCCGTTTTCATTTTCAAAGAAGTAAGGTCCAATGATTCCTCCTGGCCAAATTGCACACCAGACTGTAACTTTTAATGGATGCAAAGGTGACTGATGAATAATTTGAGGGTTTTCCATTGCCCAGAACCGACTATTCTGTTTATTCACATATCCCTTGAAATGAAAATGTGTTCTCCCAAAAATTTCAGGTAACTTTGTCCTCGTCACAGTAATCGATGATTGATTTTGATAAAATGTTTTAACGATTAAAACACGTTGGTTTATCGATTATTTTTGCATAATAAATTTGCCACGTGTCTACTTCACGGCTGCCAAATATGAACTGTCAACACTAATGTTTACCAAAATAGCGGCAAAACAAAGTAGTATACCTTCCCGGCGGACACCCTGTATGACCGAGTCGCTTACAAGACTGCAGAAGTACTGCAGAAGTAAAGCATATCACTTAAAGCCTTTCAACACAAAGTAGACAAGCTGTGTTCGGGTAAATATGGACCTTTCGCCGGGTTCGTTGGACTACGTCAGGGGTGCGTTTTGTCTCCTCTCCTTTTAGTTGCTTAAAGAAAGTATAAACTGATGGTCAGCAGAACGCCTGTTCAATGCACTCCGCATGCTAGGTTGAAGTCCCATTAAAAGACGTGCAGAAGTCTAAGTAATTTGAGATCGTATTGACGAGCTATGAAATTACTATTTTCGAAATCGGCAGGTCCGGGTACATTTTAAACAAATTGTTCAAACACTTATCAGGAGGACTCAAATTGGCTTCAAAGCTAAGTTGAGACCGGTAACTTATTCGGTGCATGTTTAAACTCTTACCTGGTTATGAGATTTGAGTACGATTCGAAAAATAAAAGCACGATTATAACCCAGGGTGATACGTAGAGAACATATAAGAAAGACTATAGAACACATCATGTACTCATTGTCGAGAAGTTACTTCTCTGAGAGAGCGGTTCGTTCTTCGGTGGTTTGATCACCCTAAACGCATGTGCCCAACTCGGATCGAATTGCATCAGGTAAGCTCAAGATGAAATAGTTAGATTAAATAAGATTAGAAGACGGAGAGCCTTCATGGGGCTCTGGCACTGCGCCCTAAAAGAGCCATCGTGAGGTCCTAGAGCCATCTTTTCACTCCGAAGGCAGTCGAGGAAGACGAGGATCTTCTCTGGGTGACGATTTCATTGTTAAGGATGTTTTTTTCTCAGGAAATAGAGCCGGTCATTCCATGAGTATGTGCAGATGGGATTCGTCACCCAGTCTGCATGTTGGATTCAGTGAGCAGTCAATGCAAAGAAGGTTTTCCTTCATGAGGCCCTGGCGACTAATTATTTTTGTCCAGATTAATCATGGAGTAGTATTTTCTGTGGGAGAGATGAAACAGTTAGTCTAAGTTCGACATTTTTTCTCTAACTGTGGACTCCCACTGATGATTTGACGGAGGATCAAAAGTGGGAAAAGGCTCCACTTTATCATCCCTTGTAATGGATAGATGAAACTTTTAAAATTGAATCAATTGAAACAGAACTGCATAGCGAACAAACTGTCCAATTCTTCCAACAAAAATAAACAAAAATTATACAAAACGATTGTCATTTCATGACCAAGTACGGTTTGACTGAAATTAACCAACCAACTGAGTGGTTGGTTGGCAGTTCAGACGATTTTTTTTTTTTTGTAAATCCAGTCTAAAAAATTAACACAAATATTCAACTGCAGCTAAATAAAAATAAATGAGTGTCACTTTTAGATCGGTAAACATCAATTGCTTTCCCGTAACTGCGTAACAACTGACGCGGGAGAAGCATCCCTGACACCAAAATCCTGCATAAGCTCAATCTGATGACTCCATTCATTAGCACCAACCTTATGGACGAGTTTACCCACTTCAACACATTTGCATGTGGGAAACACTGACTCCTTTAAATTTAAATTTATGATCTCATTTATGCGTGAAACAAAAAACTATCGCCGCTTATTACAACAAAAATAAAACAATTAACTAACTGCCAACGGATCTCAAAGGTTTTGCAATCGATAAACACTTGTGGGTAATTAAAAGTTTCGTTTGAAAGTTATGGTTGCAGGTTGATGGGCTTCAATAAGTACCGTGCCTACACAAACTTTAAGTTCAACGACACATGGAAGCCAAGCGCCCTGTGTTAGATTTCCGCTACATTAATTACCCATTTTGTTCAGGAAGGTACCTTCATCTCATCTATACTTTCAAGAAAATAACTGCTTAACTGAACCAACAAGTCCAGGAATATTTTCAGTTTTTTTTTTAACAAAAACTGTTGCCGGCTTCGTTGGTGGCTTAGATTTCGTTGCTTGCCATGCGGTATTCGTGCGAAAATTTAAATATCAATTGCTAGCGTGGCTTCACTAACGGTATTTTTGGATACTGTGATATTTTTTTTTCTTCAGATAATTATCGGGAAATAGCTGTTATGCCACGGCTCCGCCCAAGAATGTTATCTTCCCACAGAGGGGCAACAAATTTGCAGTAAATTTATGAAAGTTCATGACAATAGCTGTTGTTTTTCGCAAAACTAAGTTCGCCAGTTCACAGCTTAAGCGGTCGCACCTTAAACGGTTAAAACTAAGCGAGAATTGAATTGAATAGTAGGAACCATTCGAATTCGTTTGGTTTGAAATTACTTTAGCAATCAATGGCGCCGCCAAACAATTCTTTTGTATTTGTAGGTTAATGATTGTGAGACGGTCAACATCAGAATTGTTTCAATGAAGACCCCGAAGAGAGAGAACAAAATTTGGAAACCCGAATTCGGTCACACGCGCATACTTGCCATCTTTAAACGGACTAATGCCACTCCCCGACTAGAAGAAACCGAAGTACGACTTTGACAAGAAATGTAAAGTTTGTATACCGGACAGGCAGGACTGTCTCTCACCGAGTACCAGGGTTGTAGGAAAAAAATAGAATCTACTGCACCACTGCGCTCGACTGACTGACCACTGCAATTTATGTGAAGTTCGGAAATCTTAAATCAAAATTGAATATATTTACACATTTTCGTTTCTTAGTATATTTTTATAAGCCCATTGCAAATAATCAGTTACTGGAAGCACTGTTTATTGACTCTGCAATCTATTACAATATATTTTAAAAGAAAATGTGCATGCCATCTCGTTTTCACTGCATTTGCCTTGCATGATCTAATACTGTGGTCAAGTCTCAAGTATGTCTTTCTCTGTTTCTAAATGTATTGTTGTTGTCGTTCTGCTCTGCTGTCGGCTGTCGCATTTTCTTTCTTTCCATATTTAAAAAGAATTCGAAAAACGTAATTTTTATCGCATTTTTACTAAATTCATAATCTACTGCAATTTTTTTAAGATCTACCGCGAAATTTTACTTCTGAAGTCCGAACCCTGCCGAGTACTGTCATAAAAGGTGTAAGGAGAATGAAACGGGAGCCGGAGTCAAACTGTCTTAGCGAGGGAACTACCAACAATGGAGGAAATTACTTATTTATTTCTTTTCACCAAAGAGCAAAATCTTTCACAGACATAAGGTCATACATTACAAATTAAATAGAAGAAATAGGAAAACACAAAGAAAAACGTAGAGCAACAAAAATGATGACTGAACACTATCAAGTAATTTTCTTTTTATGGCGAAAGTTAACAAGTTAACATCGAATGAATTGACATAAGCATTATGCTATTAATTATTAACTGCGAGATTTAAAAAATTTCTGCAAATCCCGCATAAATCTCGGGATTTATCATACAAAAGTTAATCTCATGAAAAGGGAGACTAGAAATAAATATCGATTATCAACCAGGGCCCTATTGCACCATCCACTTTTCAATTTGCATTTTGCCATTTTTCACTTTATCTTTGCAAATTTCGTTTCACCAAACGCAAATTTGCAAAGAGGAAATTATTCCTTTGCGAAGTTAAAAATGTTTCCTTTTGTTGTGAACAGTTGGTGATATAATTAAAAAACTATATAATGAACCGTTTCGAAGCACTCTTTGAAGACGAAGAGGATACAAATAATGTACAAAGGGTTGTAAAATTAAGGACAAATTTTGAAATTGGAGATAATTTTTCAACCCTGTTCTGTAATTATCGCATCGATATATCTATCACTAAAACGATGTGAATTGAAACAAAATGCCATAATATAACATGACGCGTTCTGTAACTGTGTGAATCGAAAACTATATCACATGGAACATTTCGATACGGAAACCCCTGGAAATTTGTGATATATTCAGGTTCCGTAACTATTGTCGAATTTTATCACGAAACACAAAGCTTGCGGTTATAATTCCAATGGCTGAAAATCAAAAAGTAAGAAATAATATGAAAAAATAACGTAAATAAGAATTTTGTTTTGTAGAGGGGCTCAAAAATCTCCAAGATGATGGAAAAATTGAATGAAATCGAAGCACAAAATATGAAGATATTACCTAAGTCCGATAAGATACTTGGCATGTTAAGAGAGAAGCAATCTAACGAATAGGCTGCTCTCATTTTGTTCCTCCAACATGTGTTCAGATTATTTTTTATTTGTGCTATCTACATGAACGTCTTATAGAAAATAAAAAAATATATTTATTTCTCTTTAATTATTTAAAACACGATTATTAGCAAAACATTCTTTTAAACGATCGTGGTACACGTCTTTGAATCTGTTACATGTTACGCCGATCGTATTCTTCACCCAAAATGAATGAAAAGCAAAATATTTTTAAAAACAACGATACAACTAACTGAAAATGCCTGTGAAATAATTTTCAATTTTTATTGTTTTGTTTTGCAATATTTTGACAGCTTTGGCAAGTCGTTCCAAAATTCCCATGAAATTAAAAATTACCACAGAATACTTTTCGCATAGAGTTAGAGAACTCCAATATTTTCCAGATGCGATAAACAGCGGAATGTTTTGTTCCTAAATTTTCGATGCGAAAAGTTATCGCATGAGTTACAGAACATGGGCACTGGAAAGCTTTCGTTTAACGAAGACGAGTATTTAACGTGTTTTGGTGACAATTGGACATAGGCTTAGGTTTTGACAGCGAACGGAAAATTTCTTAAGTCCCTTGCAACAGATTCTTTGCACACTACGTTGGTTTGGAAATGGAGGGCAATATCACGGAGCCGCTGCTATGCACGGAATAAGTAAAGCTACAGTCTGCAGAGCAGTACAACGAGCATAGAGTAATCAAACTAGAGGGCCAACAGAGAGCAGAAACGGTATATTTGCCTACAAGCTGTCTGCCATACATTATATTGCATAAATATTCGTGCCTGTACAAATCAAAGGAGCGCCATTGCTGCCGCACGAATACTTATACAATATAATGTATGGCACTTCATGCCATCGGGCGGCCATTTTCTGGTGGGATTTCAAGTGGGGGCGACTGTGTTCGGCATATTTTGTGCCCATTAGTTATACGGCGTTCACATCACAGTTGAATTTAATGTCGTTTTCGATTTGACTTTTAAGATTTTGATCTGAGATTTCGGATTTTTGCTGACAAATCGAACATTAAATTCGAATTTTATTGGTTCTTGTGTGTATTGAGTTGGCCGCAAAAATATTTTTTTTCACTTGCACTGTAAATCCATTCCAATTGGTTTTTACACATTTACATTCGAAATATTTTAATACAAAAAATCGTTTCCATAGGTACTCGAAAAATGAATAATTCAGTTAAAAAAGCAATCCTTTCAACGATAAACAATTCGTAACCGACAGCTGTGTGTCATATACATTGGAATAAGTGAAAGTATGTGTGAAATCTGAGAAAAAATCGAGATTTCTCGAGTGTCAGATTTTTGGCAAATCGAACATAAAAAGCCATAATACAAAAATCTTCGTGATCGCATTATATTTATGTGAAATACTCGGAAAAAAAAAGGTTTTGATCACATTTTGTATCCCAAAAGTAAAATGAGTGCACTTGTTTTTGTCAATTAATAATTTATAGTTGTTGTTCTTGTTAGGAGTTTAATCCCTTTTTTTTGCTTTCCGATACTAATCCTTTTTTTTTTTAAATATGAATAGCATTTGCATTTTTAATGTTCCTAAGTAACATTATTGAATACTGGTCAGTGTTATTAAACGACATCAAACGAATTTGGAAACATTCAGCAAGCCTAATAGAAATTTATTCAATGTTCATGAAAATTATATAAAATTCACTTATGCCCTAGTGGAAGCTGGGTTTAACTTGCATGTTGCTAACTCATTTTTGGAACAACCCCCTACGGATTTCATTTATGCAGATGCAGTAATTTTGCTGTCAAAAATAGAATTCATACAAATAAAACTAAAAAACAACTGAAATGTGAATGGATGAACAGTTTTTGCTGCCGAATATGAATAGAGAACAAGTTATGTTATCTAAAAAACCATAATCAACATTTACTTTTTGTACATTTATTGTTATAAATCCATTTACAAATTGTTTGTAATTGAGAAATAGTGCCACCCGGCGACTAATAATACACGTTTCGGACGCAATAATCGAGGAATTGCTAACCACCATTTTATGGCCACAAAATACTTCGGAAATAGCTACCCAATTTTTTGCTCAAGGTGGATTCCCTTGTGTAGCTGCGTTGACGGTTTTTTGTTTAGTTATTTATAGTAAATTACAGTTAGTACAGAGTTCAAATGAAGGAGTAAAACGTTAACGATGCCAAAAAAAAAGTACATGACTGGGTGAACATAATAAGTACCTATGTACTTGCTGCTATATAGTTAGAAATGAATAAGTTTTAAGTTATTATTAAGACAGTAAAACTTGCTCTATATTACGTGCTGGGTGCAATTAAATATACAAACATACATGCATATGTTTTTCACTTTGCAAATTTGCAAAACACGATTATAAATGCAAAGTTCTCTTTATAATTGGTGAAACACTTACACTTTTCACTTTGCAAAAAAGTCTGAAAAAGTGCAAAATGCTCAGTCGTGAGAACCTTGCAGTTTTAGTGAAACACATCGCACTTGTACTTTGCAGGAATTATTTTTTTTGCGAAATTGCAAAGTGAAAAGGGTCCAGGTTTGCATGTACAGTCCGGTTTGTGAACACACTTTCCACAGCTCGAGATGTCAAAAATACAAAGCAAACAGAGCTGTTTGACATTGTGTCATAAAGTCATAAAAAAAAAAACGAATTTATTTCTGAGAGACTTCTCCTAGCCAAAGCAACCATCAAAACTTTCATTTTATTTTGTAGAAATAGGCCAAAAATATTTTAAGAATTCTGGAACGCATGTTTTATTACTTTAAACTTTTGGTTAATTTTTTTTTTTCAATTATCACAATTTTGGGTTGTTCGATTTGACAGTAGTTGACATCATCTGGTGAAACGTCAAATTAATCTTTTTTTTGTGGAAACACCTCAGGATTTGTTTGTAATCTCTTGCCCTTAATCTCGCGTTAAACCGTTAACCGCAGACGAACGACCGTATATGTTGTACGAGAGTGGTCTACTCTAAAAAATCTAGTGCATCGCAGGTTAAATGATGGAACATTTATGTTGAGAAGGCTAAGAATGTCTGTTGAATCAATCACTCCTATTTGGGTCCTATGAACAAAGACAACTCTTGCGCTTCCACAGTTCACCTAACTTCTAATGACTCTAAGCTCATCAGTTTTAACCCAGATATTTGAGGTGGTAAGTTGGTTAAGTCAAGCCAAGGGAGTCCTCTAAGAGCGAACCTTAGCAAGCAACCACAAATTTTCAATCGAATTTGTTTTCAAATAATCTTGAAATGTCAAAAAAAAGCTGCCAGCAGCTGAAAAATGTGATTTGAATACATTTTTAAAGCATTTTTTTTTTTTGGACGTGTCTACATTAATAAAGCACTCACTCCTATCGGGAATTTTCGTTGTAATTTTTTTCGTACTTCTCTAGTTTCATTTTAAAAGCAGAAAAAATGCAAAAAAAAAAATGTAGTGTCATACGGGCTTAAGGAAGAAACTTCAGTCCCAATTTTGTAAGTTTAAAAAGTAACATTTTATGGGAAACTCGATGAAAAGTTCTGCTGAAATCCGTAGGTATATAGATCGCATCAACCTGGTTAACCTTATACTGATTTCACAGATCACAAAGATAGTAAATAACAAAAGATTGGTTGCAGTTGACCTTTTTTTATAAAGCCATGCTGATTACTGCAAATGAGGGATTTACAATAGAAAAAAGTTATCTTTCAGTAACAAGAGAATCAAACAATTTTGGAAGAGAAGATTGCTTACCCTACCTCTACCTCTATAGTTTTCAATTTTATTTCTCCTACCAGACTTAAAAATGGGAACTATAAAAGAAGTTTTCCAAACGGATGGGAATGTGCCAGTTTTTAAAGATAAATTAAGGATATGACAAACGATTTTATGTAAAGGGAACGCACAGTTTCTAAGCAAAACAGAACGAAGATCAGCAGAAGCAGCGTTGCCACTTCAGAAAAAGGGGAACGCAGTAGATCACTAAAAAAAAAGCAGTAGATTGGACCTTTCAATTGCTTAAAACTGCATTTATAATCAATTTATTATTTTTTTTATACAATTCACAATAATTTGGCTTCGTTTAGACTTTCTTTACAGCGGTTACTTTTATACACTGGTTTTTGTACAGCTGTCCAAAAGAAGGTTTATCAAAAAAAAAAAGTGCAGTAGATTCGATTTAGTAGGTCTACAGCTATTGCAGCAATGTGGCACCGCTGCTCCGAAGCAGCTAAATTCATCAAAGCGTCATTTTCATAAAATATCATACTATTGAAAAAAGAACTAGGAGAATCACAATATAATCAAAAAATTCGAATATATACTGATTAAAAAAATTGGTCTAGTGTGTTCGGACGGACAAAGCGAAACTAATAAGGTTCCGTTTTTTCCCTTTGGGAACCTTAAAAAAGGTTGCAAAATTATCACAAATAGTATCGGGAGAGTCCGCGAAATGTCCATTAAAAGATAGTGAGGCTGGAAAACCATCACTTTATAAATTTCCAAAATTTGTCTGCCCTGGCAACAAGAGTATTGTGCATTTAATTTAAATACACAAGATATGCATGGTAGAGAGATGTTTTCAACTCAGACTTCAGCCTTCTAAACAGAAAGTACTCTCTGCGAGGATAGCCAATGGCACTTATGCCCAAAATACATATGCAGAATGCAGTGCTGCAAGTAAAACAGAGGTGCAGAAAATTGTTTGACATGCATTGCATCTAGTGCGCACTAGTGGGCATTGGGTTAACCCTTATGCGTTCGATATAGCACTGAACTCGCATTGGTACTGAAAACCTGGTTTGACATGACTTCTAGGGCACCCTAGTTGTGCCCTCAACTGACCCCAGTTAATTTGACGGGGCAAGAATTCAGTGCTGAGTTTTGCTGTCATTTCGCTTGCTGTCATTCATTTTAAAACTCATCATCCATATTGCGAACACTTTTATCAACTACTTGCATTATGGCAAACCCAGGTTTAGAATTGAGTTCACTCATTTTTAACAATAAACGGAAAAAAGTGTTACCAAAAGATAAATCAGTGGCCATAAACCATAACCGCTTAACTCGAGTTAGGACAAAATTAAGTTATATAGGCACCATCGTCCATCGTGTTCAGCATTTAAATTTACTTCCACTTATTTTTTTAAGACCATAATCTTTTTTTAAACAGAAGTTTTTCCAACGAAAAAATAAGCTTAGAAACAAATATTCCTGATTTGAAGTGATGATTTGAAACTTTAATCTGCTCTCCTGAAAAGTATGAAAAAAAAATTAGGCGGTTATGATGTGTGGCCACAGAAATATTTCTCAATATCAAAAACTGACAGACTTCAGGGCAACATTTTGCGCTCGACATAGAAGCTGAATTTTCAGGGTTTTGCAGTTTTTTTGACAGGTCTGAAAATTAGCTGACACTTCTCAGTGCGCACTAGCCACGTCAAACAAACCTATAATAGGGGTGTTCCTTTACTTTTGTAGTAAGAATGGCAGTGGTGGGTATAAATTCTCTCACGAACAGAGACACATACGAAAAAGTTTTGTAGTAATCTATGAAAAACGACAGAAATATAAAGCAAAAATTCAAAAAATTGGTATGAAAAGTCGTTAAAATATCTGATAAACTCGAAGAATTTGCTTATTTACAAACAAAATTAGTTGATTCATCTACTTAGCGATGAAAGTGATTCGCAATTAATCGAATTTCTTCTTCATATATATATATAGAAGAGTTTGTACTAATTGAGCTGCAAGCATTCGAGAAGAGGGAAAACGGCACGGCATTAAAATTTACGTGGAGGAGATTGTCCTTTGTTACTCTTTACAGCGAGGAAGAATTTCATCGACACTTTCTAAAACAATCTAAGGAGAACATTCAATTTTATTTTACCGCCTGTTGATACCATTTTAATATACAAGAAATAGGACAACAAATTTCGAATCAGCTGTTACTTGTTAGGTTACTGACAGCTTTTTCAATTCTTACATCAAGAAATTTGTTGAGTAAAAATTTGTAAGATTCTCAATGGAGGGCAGTGCTGTTAGCACTCTGTCTTCATTTATCCCACGGAGCGTGGTTATTTTTCCCTTTTTTGCCTTTTCACCATACTCAAATTCCCTTTTAAAATCCCATGATACTTTTTTGCATCTAAATCCAGTTTTTAAAAGTAAAACACGTAAAGAAAATCACGTTAAATTAACCTTTAGTATAAAAACCGCAGTTTGTAACACTGCTGTGATTATTTTTTGGTACTAGAAAATTTTGATAAAAGACGATTTACATGAGCTGTTTTTTATGGACATTCAAAGTGTTGATAATCATGGTGAAATACAAGTGTTTTGATAGAATTTCACCAAAAATTCATAGTTTGAATGTTTTTTGTCAGATTTGTGAAATTCCCACGATTTGTTGCTTTATCCCACGGAAGGCTTTTCGGACATCGAAATTCCCACAAAATGGGATAAATCAAACGATATAACAACTCTGGTGGAGGGGTAATATCTTGCTTTCTCCATGCCGCTATCTTTTACGACTTTTTCGAGTTAAGGCGCAGCATTGAGTAAAAATTCGTAAGAATTAGTAAAAATTCGTAAAATTTAAAAGTAAAGGAACAGACCTAATATGACTACTGTCATTCATAGACCAAAGCAAACACAAAAACGATCAGCAAATGTCAAAAGCCGATGATGCGAAATACTTGAAATTGCAATTTATTTTCTTTTGTGTTGTGGTACGCTTGCATTTTGAAGCAAATTTAGAAACAGAGCCATGTTGCAGTGCTGCGGTAAGTGCAGAATTTATATGGCCTATATCCATATAAAAATGTGTATTACAATCTTGCTGCGCAGTGAATTCTGCACATGTGTTTTGGGCATTAAAGCGATCAACTCCAACGTGGTGAACTCAAAATCTGTAAGTCAGTGAATTTCGGCTTTTAGAACGATAAACCATCACTCGGTACTGCTGTGCTGAGTTCCTGGACATGTTGGTGTGGAAGGGAACGAGGCAGCGGATAAACTGGCCAGATGTGGCTCTGAAATGGACATACTATTAGCTGGCAGACACGTTCTATACCTTATTCCAGTTGGCGTTAAACGCCAGTAAGCAAAACGACTATGTGAACTCGGCATTACAGGTGGCTTTTTATGAGTCGTTTTACGCCATTAAACGCTAGATGTCGTTTTAGTTCATGTGGAACGTAACGCCATCCTTATTCTAGCAGGCGTATTAGTCTGACATAACGACAAGTTAAACGACATTTATTGGCGTTGGGAAATTTGTAAACGCCAAGCAAAAAAATCGAATTCAAATGTGAGTTAAATTTTCAACTCATTTAGCTTAAATTTCACTTATTTATTCATTTGTTTTTCCTCGAGGGTGAAAATAACAAGTCCAAAACAAATGAAACGACTGGTGGAGTTGATGGAAAAGCATCTTCATCTGGCAACGAATTTCAAAAGAGGTGTTCCACAATCGGAAGAATTTTAAACTGGTGAGAGCATTTTTGTTGGTTTCCACTTCACTCTCATCTTCGCTGCTAAACCACAGAAATATTGCAATAGTGTCCATATTTTGTATTAGCTTGTTTTATTTATATACAAAATTAATTTAAGAAGACAAAATAAATCAACAACGAAATAATTTAATGCAGCTACTTATTCAAATTCAATACACATTTGCTTGTCAATAACAGCTGTTGTTGTGGAATCTATGTGGAAGGTAAATGAAAATGACTCTCATGGCGTTTAAGTCGCGGAATACCGATACCAAATCGACAGTAAAGTGAGACGACTTCTGAAACGACAATTGTCGTTCAATATAAACGCCACTTGGAATAAGGGTGAATGCCACATAAAACTTGTCGAAAGAACGATGGAACAACACTTACGGTTGCATCAAAGCTCGTAGTTTGTGACCCACAGTTGACACTAAAAGGTCAAATATCCTAACACCTCTTGATAGAAACCAAATCCGAATGCTCGCCGGGGTAATAGCTGGACACTGCATCATTTGAAACATGGCTAAAAGGATGGGTAACTTTACAAATGACTTCTGTGGAAGTTGCACAGACGAAGAGGAAATAGAATGTTTGGAAAATCTCCTGTGTCACTGCCCAGCCCTCCAAAAAAGCCGCTACTCTCAGGGCTCTTCGAAACTTGGAAGATCTAGCAACGATACCTCTGTCAGATCTAAGAAGATTATATGGCTGCCGCATAATATTGTTTACAGATTTTTCAAAAGTGTATTGCAAAAGAATATTGAAGAAATACAGAATTGGAATTTTGTGTTTATTAATTTGTAAATAGGCCTTTTTTATTATGCTCACATGATCTAGGTATATAGATCATTAATTTCCATGGTTTACAACAAAAGCTGGATCTCGTACTATTGTTGTAAATCGTGGAAATCAATGATCTATATAGATCATGTGAGCATAATAAAAAAGGCCTAATGCTGAAGGAGCCACTTGGTCTCCAAGGCCGTAACTAGGGGGGGGGGATCACACGGGTTTGACCCCGCCCGAAATTCTTAACAAGTGGACTTTTTTAAAACGAGAATAGAGCAAATCCAAAAAAAAATAAAAAGAATCCTTTAAAATAAAAAGTTCAATGGATCGTTTTAAAGATCATATCCCCCCCGAAATATTTGTCTGGCTACGGCCTTGTTGGTCTCCAAAACATATGCAGCTATATTACATGAACGAAGTGGCTATTCGCCCGTGTTTTTGCACTGACTGACGTTTGTCTGACTTCGAGACACGGCTAAGTAACGTAATGATGTTTTCATTAAAAATCGGTTGCCTAAAATAAAATACTGGAATTTAGAATCCTTTTTGCGAGCGAAACGAGCCACATACCTATACCTACCACCACCGTTTGACGCGATTTAACTTTGACACGACGGACGAATAGCAACCGCCTAATATGAATTACGAGTAACTGGGAAGCGGCAGCTTTTATTACAATCAATCATGTTTGTTTGGTTTGCTTTGTGTATTTTTTATTTAAAATTTCAATTTCATTCCTAGTTGCATTTTTGGTTATACTCGCCAGGAATCACGATGCCAAATCGTTTGAACTTAATGTACAAATATTAGAGGTCAAAAACAAAAAAAAAGATAATCCGCTAAAGGTACCGTGACATCACAAAATATTCACTTGTCAGCTATTCAAATTAATTAATTCGAAACCAATATCATCCCAAATATGTTTGCTCCCACGAGTTGCCCTTGAATTTTCTTCCCAAAGCTATGAACTCGAAGAAGAACGTGTACCTTCTCAAATATGGGCTGATTTAATTTACAAGGAAGTAGACTCTGATGACAATTACGGAGGCGGCGGCGGCTGCGGCGAGGCAGATGGTGAACGTAGGTAAAAAAGGAACAGATGTTCCTTCTTCTTGCCGTTCTTCAATTAACCACCACACCACAGAGCGCACAAGACACCATCGCCGCAGCCGTTGCTGTTCCTTACTTTTTCGAAAGATATGAATGCAAAAGAAAATATGCTGGCAATCCTCCAACCAATACACATTGCAAAGGCAGACAGGCACACGACAACAAAATGTATTTTTTAGAAATACTTTTCAAGCAAACTCACCTGAGAATCTTGCAATGAACTTGAAGAACTCATTCGATGCAACACTGTCCCGTCGTGGTGGACTGCTGAATTTTCCCCAAATGCACTGAGCTGTCGCATCCTCCGCAGCAGCTGCTATTTCAGTTTTGATCAATGTCGCTTCCATTGCAGTATCCATAAATTCGTATGGAACTTCGTCGTTTTTTCCTTTTGATGTTGGTCTCCTTGCTTCCTTTTTACTTGTTTTCAATTCCTATTGGAGTCTTCGTTCGCTGTTTTCGAGAATCGTCTGTCGTTGGGTTTGTGACTTGTGTGTACCCTATACAAGCCAGTGGTCTTTGCTGTTGATAGCTCCTAGCTGCGCATCATAATTTACGATGTCGGGTAGCTTTCTAAATCGACGCAGACTGCTTCCATGCAAAGTCCACACATTTCCAAAGTTCGCTGTCTGTGGTCGTGGCCAATGCGCGAGAGCTGCCTTTTATGTGCTAATTAATAAACACAGTTTTTTTTTATACTATCATTTTTCGCTACTCAATCCCGTAACCGTAGGAAATGTACCGTCTGTAGTACCGCGGCGGTGCTCCAACTCTAGTATCTAGCATTACTCATTCAATCTCGCGGGAGAAGACCTCACCACTAGTCGCGCACACACAGAAACGCACGCAAGTACGTGCACAAGTAGCAGGTTTGGTTGGGTCGATCGTCTCGAATAGTATTCGTACGTGGGCCGTCACAGAAGCGCAATATATGAATGAATGAACACAAGTATATAAGGAAAGGATGGGATGGGAAAAAAAAAAACACTTAGCGTAGTTCCTCTCTTGGGTTATGTAAAGAGCATGTCTGCATTGGATTATGTGTAGTGCAGTGCAATTGCAATAGAAACTGGGCTTTTGAAGTGGACCCTTTTTATTTTTATTTTTTTTTATTTACTCTTTTCCACTGCAATTGGATAATTATCAGCACTTTTAGGGAAACTATTGGACGAAGTATACACTAAACATGAGAATTTTGTTATTTGAAGCACTTTCACACTTTTTGTAGAAGCGTTTTTGTAATATTTCAGCAGGAAAACATGAAATCAACGCAATCAACGACATACGAAACAGACGGCCAATTACATACTGAAGTAAATGGATGAAGTGGAGACTGGAGAGACGAGAGAGAGAGACCATAACAATTCTCCACGAAAGTGATACCAAGTTGTTGTTTTAGGATAGAAAACAAAATATGTTGACTTTCTAGTTTAGTTAGTTTGACTACTGGCTGACTTGATGTGTCTCAGTTTTTATTGGCCTAGATCGATAACATGAGCAATGTTTTCAGTTGACGTGTGTGGAGGGGTAGCCGACCAATCTAGTCAAGAATTGCGTGACTTAGTGCTAAGTTGACAGATCGAACGTGATGCTATAGTTTTTGCGTCCTAGGTACATCTAGTCCAGACCAATTTAGTCGATTTAAAATAACAAAGTTTTTGAATGAGCCCACTCTTTAAAGACACTGCATTCAGTAAACTGTTGGATGAAAGACCGAAGAGCTTAATATTTAAAACGAAACTTTCGTCTTTATCATATGTAATCAAGTCCCATTTAAAAAAATAAAAAAAACTTGTGGAGATTTAGGTGAAGAAAAAAATGTTAAGCTCAAAACTTAAATTATTTCGTTTTCTTCCAATGCGTTTGGGAATTTAGTTCAGGGCTAATCAAAGCGTTAATCGATGTCAGAAACAGACAACTTGCAATCCGCATTTTTGATTTATTTCGCTCTTTCCGAAAAAGAGAATCCTTGGCGTCGAATTCCTCCGGGAATCCTATATCAGTTGCCTGATATAGCTAGGACACGAAGAGCGGATGGAAACAATCGCTGCCACCCGTAGAGTCTTCGATTTGAGCCTAAACAGTATAGACCATCTGTATGGTGTAGTCAGTAGGTAGTCAACTGAAGTCACGCAAAATATTTTCTTTGAACGAATTTAAACACAAAACATATTTGGATAATCGAACAAAAAATTGTTTTTTAATATCTTGATTCAACTAATCCATATTTATTTGATATTTACCTTATACAACTGATGGCAAATTTGGATAAAATGTAAGGACAGATATTTAGAACAGCTTCATCACTTATTGAAAACTATAGAGACAATTGAGAACAGTGTAATTCTCAAATAAATAAACAGCTTCTAGTAGACCAGTCGATACGACTAGAGTCATCCCACAAACGAACAGAGCTCTAATAAATAACACTCTACTGTCAAAAAATTAGGGACATTACAACACGCAACAGAAACACTATTGAATCTGTCAAAAAACTCATTGCCATCGTGTCAGTAGTTGGCTGCAAAATTTTGTTGCTGAAGATATATATTTAAATTGTTTTATATTGTTATTGTTTTTTTATTCTTGTTAAGTACCCATTAGATATCTAAATAACTATAATTCCAAAATGTTAGATCTGTTTACCATATTCACAAAGGGAGGCATTGTTTTATGGTGCTTCCGAGCCACAGACCAGATATTTACATCTCCCATCAATAGCCTAATACGTGGAATCATTCTGCAAGTACGTGTATAAAGTAATTTGCATACACTAGTAATTCGCTAACTAAAAGCGTACTTGCTTTCTCTGGTTTTTGCAGGAACGAACAATTGGAGACAAAGACTTCGAGCACAGCAATTTGGCTTTACGTTACAAGTTGGATAATGAACTGGACATTGTTTTGGTTGTGGCTTTTCAAAAGATCGTCCAAATGTCATATCTGGACAAATTTCTAAACGATGCGCACTTAGAGTTTAGGGACAAATACAAAAATGAACTTTCATCCAATGTGAAGCTGAACTTTGACTTTGATTTCTCGGCCGAATTTGAACGTATCCTATCGGATTCTGAATCTTGGGGTAAAATGCAAGAAAAAGTTCCAAAACCAATGCGTAGCTTTGATGAATCCGCAAAATCGAAGAAAACTGTTGCATCGATGATTGAGTCTGGCCCCAATGCTAAGCCGCCCACCAAAAAGGTACAAATAATCGAGAAGCAACAACAGCAACCCTATGGAAATCAAAAGTCTCGAGAGGAAATCATTCAAGAGAATCGAAAGAAATTGATGGAAAAAATGGCTGGCAAGAAGAGTCCACAGGAAGAGAAGAAAAAGACCCCAAAAGAAAATGAGAAGGCTGGAAAGAAGCCAAGAAAATGGGAGCTAGGCGGCGATGCCAAGGATATGACTAACTTGGACAGGTCCAAGGATAGTCCCGACGAAAGGAAATTGGAACTATCGCAGGAGTCTGTTGGAGTAAGATCTATATAGTCATTGTTAATAATTATATTGTATTATTAAATCGACTGAAGTTCCTCATTACCTGTTTTATAATAATCGCTCAAATGTGAGACCGCTAATTATTTCGTTCAGTGCAAGTCGCATTTGAACAATTGTTAAACTAATCGTAGTGAGTCATCGCCTTCAGGTATATTGTTTCAAGTGTCATGCTGTCATGCAAGTAGACCTATTGTGCGAGTGCTTTACGTTCTGCTAATTGGAGCTATTCTCCAAGACCTACATCTGAAAGCTAAGTTGCAGTATTCATGATCAGTCGCAGATATAATATTAGATTCTCATTCACTTTCGATCTGAAGAGACGGTGAATTTTAAAGAAAAAATTTATTGGTGTTCATTAGAGGGCGGTTATACACATGCTCATCACTAAGGGCGGTACGTTACATTCTTGTTGTTGGTTTTTAAGTGGTCCGCTTTTGGCGCAATACTGCCAATTTTTTTTGACAGAGCAACCTTTTCAATATTGGTAGGGGTTAAAGCTTTCCATTGACTGTCTTGTGTAACGAATCTAAAAATACGAATATATTGTTACCGCTTCTAACTAAAAAAAAAACATTCTGTTTTTACTTGCAGATGATTGGCTCTATGAAGGGTGGCGTTCAGGACTTGGAAGCAGAAAGTGACGACGACTACGAAGAGGACAACGTTCAAGAAATCTCTAAAAATAATAAGAAATCAAAATCTGAATCCGGAGTATTCTCTTTGTTCCGAGGTATTGTTGGCTCAAAGAATCTAACACGATCTGATGTGGAGCCAGCATTAGATAAGCTAAAAGACCATCTGATTGCAAAGAACGTTGCATCAGATATTGCACAAAAGCTATGCGACTCAGTAGCATCGAAACTTGAAGGAAAGGTGCTGGGAACTTTTGAATCGGTCGCAACGTCTGTCAAGACCGCTCTTACCCAATCGTTAGTGCAGATATTATCGCCAAAACGAAGGGTTGACATCATAAGAGACGCCCTGGAGGCCAAGCGAGCCAACCGACCATTCGTTATGGCTTTTTGTGGTGTCAATGGCGTCGGCAAATCAACAAACTTGGCAAAAATTTGTTTCTGGCTGATTGAAAACGATTTCAGCGTATTGATTGCAGCATGTGATACTTTCCGAGCAGGGGCAGTTGAGCAGTTGAGAACGCACACACGGCACTTAAATGCATTGCATCCGCCGCAGAAGCACAACAATCGTACAATGGTTCAATTGTATGAGAAGGGCTATGGCAAGGATGCGGCTGGTATAGCTATGGAAGCAATCAAATACGCCAATGATACGGGTATCGATATAGTTCTTGTCGACACAGCTGGAAGAATGCAAGATAACGAGCCCCTAATGCGTGCATTGGCGAAACTCATAAAGGTAAACGACCCGGATCTTGTGCTTTTTGTTGGCGAGGCATTGGTGGGAAATGAAGCAGTGGATCAGCTGGTCAAGTTCAATCAAGCTTTGGCTGATTACTCTTCTAATGAGAATCCGCACATAATTGATGGGATCGTACTTACGAAATTCGATACAATCGACGATAAGGTCGGCGCAGCCATTTCCATGACGTACATTACTGGGCAACCGATCGTGTTTGTTGGAACTGGGCAGACCTATACCGATTTGAAAGCTATCAATGCTAAGGCTGTAGTGCACGCTTTGATGAAATAAATTGTTTTTTTTTTTTTTTTCTAATTGATGTTTCTTATTAAAATGCAAAGATTATGATATCTTGTTGGTTCTGTTGTTTAATACATTCTTCAGTTTATGTGCAGAGCGAGGAACTAATATTTATTTACCAGTTTTCCATGGGGATAAGGAAATCAATCTTTTAAAAGCATCAACGTGGCGATGCTCAGTCATAGAAACTCTTTTAAACACATCATTTGCGATTGTTTAAGCTCCATGTGGCTGAGGGAACGTAATCGAATGGCTTAATAAGTACCAAACGGCTAACACGAGCCCCTCAGAAAGAGAAAGCACGGAATTAAATCACTGGATTCAAACAACCGAGTGGTCGATAACAAAGATGCCAAGTACCTTTCGTGAGTTTGACATATTTGAAGCTGGCGTTCTCCTTTAGGCCTTTTTTATTATGATCATGGATTTCCATGGTTTACAACAGTTGGATCACGTATTGATGGGTAAAATAAAAACGCCTTTTGTCATTCTGCACCTTGGCTAGTAATGTCGTTTGCCATTGGTTTCACTCGGGGATCCACTTATTCTGAAATCCAATGGAACAACAAAACTGCTTCTGAAAGAATCCACAAAAGTATTGGTGAAATGCCAAAAAATAATCTACGACTGCTGTCAGCTGACTTGTATAAAATACATAAATTACACTTGTGTAAGTGCTTCTTGAGTGGATTCTGACTTCAAATCGAGAAGCGAAATTCTCTCCTCAGAATCACCAGAAGAGTATTTTTTGTGCCAATGGAACGGTTTCAGGAGTGATTTTTCGATTCCGGACTCTTCCGGACGCTTCTTTTTGCCCAATGGAAAACGACATAAGAAAACTGGGCATAATTAACCGTATTCATTACATTTCCATCAGAGCACTCTCGTTTGTTGACAGTTTACCCGCCAGGTTGGCAGAAAATTGGCCAAAGATAGCTGTTTAGTGCAATCAACACACGGCCTAGATAAATATGACGATAGTTATGACGCTCAATACGAGCCGTTTTTTGTTGTAAATTGTTCGCTGTTGATCTATATCAAGATCATTAATTTTCACGGGCTACAGCAACTATATCAGATACCTATAAAACCACGAAGATAAAATTCTATATAGATCTTGGCTTCTTGGATCTTAAATAAAAAAAGAAGCTCCGACTAAATATATCCTTCAACAATTATGTCGTTTTCGATTTGGCAAAAAGATCAATTTTTTTGAGAAAAAATCAATTTTTTTTTTGATTGAGATTGCTTTTCATGTTCGATTTGCCAAACAAATCAATCTTTTTTTTGATCTGACTCTCTTTAGAGAAATCTAGATATTTTCTTAGATTTCACACATACTCTCACTAATACCAATGTGTATGACACACAGCAGGCGGATACGAACTGTTTATCGTTGGAAGGATGGCTTTTTTAACTGAATTATTAATTTTTCGAGTATGAAAACGATTCTTTATATTAAATTATTTTGAAATGCGTTGTTATAAATGTGTAAAAATCAATTGAAATGGATTTCCAGTACAAGTGAAAAAAAAATTGTTTGCGGGCAACTCAATACAAACAAGAACCAATACAATTCGGATTTCATGTTCGATTTGGCAGCAGAAATCTGAAATCTCAGATCAAAATCTGAAAAGCCAAATCGAAAACGTCATTAATTTTACTTTAAAAGCGGCAGTCTAATGTCGTTTTCGATTTGGCTTTTCAGATTTTGATCTGAGATTTCAGATATCTGCTGCTAAATCGAACATAAAATCCGAATTTTATTGGTTCTTGTGTGTATTCGTTGGCGGCAAAAAAAATGTTTTTTTCACTTGCACTGGAAATCCATTTCAATTGATTTCTATACATTTATAACAACGCATTTCGAAATAATTTAATATAAAGAATCGTTTCCATACTCCAAAAAAAATAATTCAGTTTAAAAAGCAATCCTTCCAACGATAAACAGTTCGCTGTGTGTCGTACACATTGGTATTAGTGAAAGTATGTGTGAAATCTGAGAAAAAATCGAGATTTCTTTAGAGTGTAGATCAAAAAAAAGATTGATTTTTTTGGCAAATCGAACATGAAAAGCAATCTCAATTAAAAAAAAATTTAATTTTTCTCAAAAAATTGTATCTAAGTCGGTCTGGACAGAAAGATGTTATCAATTTATACCCAAGAGCAGAAATGATTAATTAATATTTTAAAAACGAAATTTCTTGCCCTATACTCTCCTACTTTTTAAAATTTCCCATCTCGTTAGTAGGGGCTGCTACTGTACTACCTGTACCTGAACGCAGAAGTAGTTTAAACGTCATCTCGAAATGTCACATTTGACAATTTGAGTTTTTTGAAGATTCCGACCGACCGAAGAAAGGCTGAAATTTTCTCTAACATAAATTAAGCAAATTCAAAATAATCTAGTGATTTAAAAACATCAAAATGATTACAAGCTGTGCAACCAAAAGTTTAAATATACTCGTAAGTTTTTCCTATAAGAAATACTCGACGATTTTCGCAGCAAATTCCCGTGTTATGTAATTCAAATCTTGCTATGCAGCCGCACACCATTTCCAATAACAAACAGTTTTTAGTAAAAGTATTTTCTTTTTTACAGCGCTCTGGAATCAGAGCTATAACCACTTCCGCTGTGAACAAAAGCGATCACTTGTTTGTTCATCGCGATACCCCAGAGGATAACCCCGATATTGTATTTGAATTCACTGATGACAACAAAAAGGTATTTCGTCCAATCAACAACCATGTAGCCTAATCCAAGTGTAATTCATTTTTTAGCGTGTTAATGCAATCCTTAGCATCTATCCCGAAGGACACAAACGTGGAGCAATGATTCCTCTGCTTGACTTGGCACAGCGTCAGCATGGTTGGCTACCAATTTCAGCGATGCACAAGGTCGCCGAAATCCTTGACTTGCCCAATATGCGAGTATATGAAGTTGCTACGTTTTACACCATGTTTATGAGGCAACCAACCGGTCAATACCACTTGCAAGTGTGCACCACAACCCCTTGCTGGTTGCGTGGTTCTGATGATATTTTAAATGTTTGCAAGGTACCTACTTTCGAAAGATCATTTTTATTATTGAATTTTTAAAGGAGTTTTTTTTTTGCAAACGAATTTGTAGAACAAACTTGGAATCCAAGTTGGAGAAACTACAAAAGATAGAAAATTTACCTTGTCGGAAGTGGAATGCTTGGGTGCTTGTGTAAATGCGCCAATGGTTGCTGTTAACGACGACTACTACGTAAGTACTGTAGAAATGTTACATTTGTTGTTGTTTTGCGTATTTGTATTAAATTTGAGTTTATTTATATCTTATACTTAAACAAATGTGAGTTACCGAGCTATTTAATACCGGAAAGTGTTTTCGAAAAGGTAATCCTTCAACGCTGAACTCTTAATCATAAGCCCAGAGAAAAATATCGAAAATAGGCAGTAGTTTACATGCTCAAGACCAATTAATGTTCTTGATTAACTATTCGGCACTTGGTCATATGATAAAAAGGAAGGGGTATATTTTATTCATTTTCCCAGAGTATTGGCGGTGTTCTTAAAGATTTTTGTATTATTAGTTCGGTTCCTGGGCGTACTTATCACTCCCCACCGTCAGATACGCCATTCGTCTGGAAATAAAAACCCACACAAGCGAATTGTAGTGAGAAGCTTGGCACGGGATCCTATAAATGGACCTTTTTCGGCAACTATTCAGTTTTAAAGGCTGCCGCCTTAAAGCAATCTTACATTTAAAAAAAGTGTAAAACAATTGGTCACCTACGCTATTATACATTCAGAAACGTTCAAAATATCGTGAAGCAGTCCAAAATTGATCGTTTCCGTTTGCCCGATTCGATTCGGGGAATTTAAAGGCTGATGAACTTGCCACACAAGCAACGACACTACCTTTTCTAAAAAAATAAAATATTATGGCGAATCCACATCCGCGGGACGACGCAGTAGAGGAAGACCGCGACTCAGGCGACGCACGCATATGAAAGGGGACCTTAACCAACTGTAGCGCCACCTTAAGTAAGTAAGTATGTCAACGCAACAGGACTGTATGGCTAGCTTCTTGCAACTTATCCTTTTGTGTGAGTTTGAATTTTTGGACGTATGAAAGGTATATATAATTTAATTAAATTGAGGAGTTTTGTACGAGCAGTGATATACCCCTATTGCGACTGAAGATTGACCCCTAATAACCAGTAACATACTGGTGAATGTGATTGAAAAAAAAAGTCGTAGTTTTGAATTTTACCCATTCATTTCCTATTCAAAATATATACCCATTTCAAATTACAATCACTACACCTAACAATTCCGGCTGCAGCGATAAACGTTTAAGTTGCACGCACAGCTAATAAATTATATGGGATATAAATAAACTCCCGGGGATAGGGTATCATACGATCACATTGAAAATTTATAAAAAATAACTTGCTGACTGCTTATTACTTATTTCAGGAAGACTTAACAGCCAAAGATATGGAGAATATTCTCGAAGATTGCAAAGCAGGAAGAATATCCAAACCAGGCCCCAGGAGCGGACGCTTCGCCTCTGAGCCAAAAGGAAACCTTACATCACTAACAGAAGAGCCGAAAGGTCCAGGCTTTGGCATTCAATCCGCATTAAACTAGATAGATTCTTGAATGTATTGTTCAAAGTTGAAGTATAAAAAATAAAAGAAAATCAATACCGAACATCGTCATCTCGTCACTTTTTTTCTCCAAGTGGATACTGGCAGCAATGGCCATGTTTTCTTTCCAACTACTTCCGATCTACTTACTAGTTTGGGTAAGTCAAATAAAAAAACTCACAGCAACAGCTCTCTTCAAAGGTTAGGTTAGGTTGAAGTGGCTGTCGGCTAGCCGACACACTTAGACCTTTATGAGGTCCCTTGTGATACCATATGAATCTATGTGGTTATTCTTCCTACTCGTTGAACCATAAACAAACGTCTTCGGAGCTTCTAGCGTAGGGATTTCGAATGTCTGGGCCTTTTAGGTCGTTCAGATCACTATAGTAGAACGCTCCCAAATGGAGTTTTCTTCTTTGTGAGAGAGCCGGACAAGTACAGAGAACGTGGAGAACAATTTCTTCCTCCTCCTCGTCAAAACAGCTTCTGCAAAAATCGTTAAAAAATACGCCAAGCCTTGTTGCATGCCTGCCTACGAGACAGTGTCCTGTGATGACACCTATTGAAAGAAGCTGCACAGAAGACTACCTTTTCCTATTGCTACTATCTACAACGCTTGATATTTCGAGATGCCTATAAAACCGGAAATAGAAGTTTAAAGTCCGTGGTTGGCTTGTTCTTGTCAGCTTAGATATCTATTGCTTGATGCTTAGATATCTATTGCTTGATGCTAGGAATGAATTAAACCAGTTCCATTCAGTTTCTCTAACACCTTATTGGTACAATTTATCCCAGTATATTTTATCGACAGCTCGTTGAAGATCAATGAATGTTGCTACAATTTTTCAGTCAGATATAGTGTATGCATTTTAGCAAAATCGCTTTTCTCCAAGTCCTGATTGGTGTGATATAAGAATATTATTTTCTATCACAAAGCTCGCAGTTGCGCATGTAGTTTTTTTCAAGCCTTCTGTTTAGGAACACACTATTATATTCTATTCATTCTATTACACTTTGCGTACTTTCTTGCTAGTGCTAATTTGTTTCGTTATACTCTTTGTTTATTTGTTGCATAATGTTGAATAGTCATGATTTACCGTGTGTTTCTTTTCTATTTAAGCCTACAGTAATTCATACTCTCATTTGTCATGTTAACTTTGTCAATCTCTATTATGTACGTTCATTTTCTTTGCTACATCGCTGTTATTAAAAGTTTGTCGCGGGCACTTTGCCGTTTTCTTTTCTCTTTTCTTTCGATTCATCTTCGTATTCGATATTCGCCGGGTATTAAACACCTTCATTTATCTGCCTTCTTTCATAAATGGCTTTACAAATGACTCCTTCATATTTTCAGGGTACGCAGATTTTTGCTACTTATTGTTTCAAATAGTCAATACGATTCCAGGAAGGAACAATCCTACAGGGTAACTCAGCATTGCTCCTTCAATCGCGAGATATCCAACTTCTCAACTTGTTTCCAGAGGAGTCCGATCCCATGTGAGTGCATTGAACAGGCGTTCTGAAGACGACCATTACTTCCAATATGTTCGGCTTCAACACGGGCGGCTAAACAAATTCGTCGAATTTACTCAAAGTTCAGTCGGATCCAAGGACGGCAATCTCATAGCAAAGACCAAATGACTTATCCTTAGGTCTCTTAATTTGAAATGTTCTTCGTTAAATTGTTGGACTGCAACAAGTATGCAAAACATGAATAGAAAGCTGTGGCACACCACCAAGTCTTTTGAAGCACCATTCTGGGAGTGAACAACGGGTCGGTAGTGCTTATTCCGGCACGAAAGCCCAGCTCATCCGATATCGAAACGACCGCAGATCAGCAACACATTTCCAACACCTTGGGCAGAATTTTAAATTAAAAAAATAATAATACAAATAAGTAGATGGCGCAACAGGTTCGTTTAGGACCGGCCGGCGTTGAGAAGGACAGTTATACTCTCGTATGTTTGTTTATGGTTCTTACGCCGTCAAAAAAACCTTAAGAAGTAGTTTGTGTTTCAGACTGAACCAGATAACCACGAAACAGATGCGAACGGTAACCTTAGAAACGGTAAAGAAATTTAAGACGATTTCACATCAAAGGCGGCCTCATTCGTATTCGATTGGGCTTCTTCAGAGTCGCTCGCACATCTCAGATTTCGCTTGTGTAATCGAAAATAAAAACGTCACTTGCTCTTTTTTGTGTTGAGATTTGTGCGATTGGTGTATGAGAAAAGAAATCCAGATTCGTAATTGCTATGAAATCGGAAAAAAGATTGCTTTTTCGTATCAAACGAACATAAAAGTGACATAGAGCAAAAAAAAAGGGCTCTTAAAGTGCGCAATCGAATACCACATAAATATTTTCTAGGTCACAATAGGTATGCAATTTTGCATGGATAATGATGCCATTTAAATGTTGAAAACTTTCGCGGAATGACTATAGAATTTCCGGGACCAGCGTTTTAATAATGTTGTCAACAAAGCAAAGTCGATGATTGGATTTATAAAGCGAACATGTGCTGAATTTTCGAACCCATATGCTCTTAAGTCACTCTATATGTCTCTAGTACAACCATTTCTTGAATATTGCTCTATAGTCTGGTGTCCAATATATGCAAAAAGGGTAGGTACAAATGTCCAAATTGTCATGAGTCAATTGAAATGGAACCTTGATATAATGCCCTCTTATCCAACAAGATGAGCTTCAATAGGATTAGATACCTTAGAAAAAAGGCAGTGTTCATTGTATGCTGTTTATTCATCATGTTTCCTCTTATCGTATTGTATGTCCCTAAGTATTTCAATATTTTATGTTTTATGCACCAGAAAGAATTCCTCTAACAAGAAACAAATTTGTACTTAGCCCCAGACATTCTTACAATAATCATGGTCTTAATTAACCAATAACCAAGTGTAATAAAAAATGAAGTTCTCTTGGCACTGGAACAGATTGAAATTTAAATTGTCTGCATTAAATATAAATGTGTCCTGAATGAATGAGCACTAATGAATATTTTATATAATTTATCTTTAACTTTTAAAATATTTAATCCTAGTTCTCGGTGGAGGAATAAGGAATAATAATAACTTATATATGACGTTGGTTGGTGTAATCTTTGTAATTTATTGAGTTTTATTTTTATTGCGTTTGAACCAGTTTTGCTGCATATTCAAAAATGCTATATATATTAGGTTTTGTAAAATGTTATCTAAAAAGACATTTCGTCGCCTGAGAATTGTTTTGTTCCATACGCCACTTTTGTCGTTTTTGAGTTTGGAGTAATTTTGTAATTTTTAAATCTGTGATTCGATTTGCTCTGATTCGATGTCTTTCCAATCCCGAGATATCGAACATCGATTTTGTCCAATTTCCACCAAAATCAACAGTTTGTAGAATTGTTTTGTGCTATAAACCATTTTTTGGCGTTTGGGACAAATTTTCCATACATTTTTTTTTGCGAGAATTGTTTTGTTCCATGTTTGTCCTACGTGCACATGTGTTAAAGAAATGCTATGTACGTGGGATACTGATCGCAAACAAAATTGGTATTGGTTTGTGCCACCTCCATTACTGTTGTGTAGATATTCGATATTATGAAGATATGAATCAGTTACTGGCTGAACACAATGGGGCTGCAAACGCAATACATAGTTGAAGATCTAAACTGATATTAAAAGAAAAGATAAGCAATTCTTTAAAACGTTGTTAAATCTTTAGAAACTAAATATATGTTTATATAATAGAAAATGTCCATTTAACTTATTGTGATAGCAGTAGAACTGCTTTAATTTTTTTGTTTTGTTTGTTTTTTTTTTTTAAGAAGAATGTTTAATACTTAACACTTTGAATAAAAAAAGATGAAATCGATTTTATTTTAAAATTTTAGCACCCAACTCCTCGCTTGCCCTTCAGATATTTTGGATGAGAATTGCTTTGTGCCATATCCTTTTTTTTGTGTTCGTGTATGGAAAAAAAATCATTTTCAAAATATAGGATATAAGAGACTTTTATGTTAATTAACGTAGCTTCTTAACGGTTTGGCAAAGCACTTTCAAAATTTGTAGGTGAACTCATTATAAGACTAATTTCAAGTTAAAAAATAATATAATAATCCTATCACGCAGTTTCGGGGTAAAAAGTACGCAAACCTTTAAATGGGTTTTTCTCAGAATTGTTGCTCCGGACCTAATGTGTAGCTGCGCACATGTATTCTTCGTCACACGACTCTCAAGAAGATGCGGCATCATTGTTTATTTGCGATGCTGTTTGACGATTTAATATTCGTTGAAAAATGCAGGCACAATCCTTTTGATATTTTGTGAACGTATAAATAGTATGCATTCATAGAAAAATATTGCGTTAAAACCGTAAAAGTTATTGGGCTGTGGTAGAAATTCTACCATTACCCTGCACAATATTCCCAACAACAAAAAAATGTTGTCTTTAAGGCAGTGAAAGTGGTCCTGAAGCTATGTGTAAAGTCAGAAACGTCAAACATTTGCGCAGTGATGCGGCATCACTGCTTATTTGCGATGCTGATGCGTTGCTGATTGAATATGACGCTTGAGTTTTAGAACGCATTTTTCACATCAAAATTTTATGTCGTTTTCCATTGGGCAAAAAGAAGCGTCCGGAAGAGTCCGGAATCGAAAAAATCACTCCTGAAACCGTTCCATTGGCACAAAAAATACTCTTCTGGTGATTCTGAGGAGAGAATTTCGCTTCTCGATTTGAAGTCAGAATCCACTCAAGAAGCACTTACACAAGTGTAATTTATGTATTTTATACAAGTCAGCTGACAGCAGTCGTAGATTATTTTTTGGCATTTCACCAATACTTTTGTGGATTCTTTCAGAAGCAGTTTTGTTGTTCCATTGGATTTCAGAATAAGTGGATCCCCGAGTGAAACCAATGGAAAACGACATTAATGTCAAGATGGAAGACGACAAATTTGTTTTCATGCCTTATTCTTGTCGTTATTAATAGCTTTACCTCCGCCGCGCTGAAATACTCAATATAAAAAAAATAAATGTTTGTGAGAAAAATTAAAATAAAGAATTCAACAAAAATTCATAAATTTTTCCGTCAAACGCCTATGTACCTATTGATAAAAATGTTTATTTACTTTTTTTTCTTTCGCTTCCGACATTTTTCTTACTTTTTTGCCGGCAAATCAAGAGCGCATCAGGTATTTCTGTGATGCTTTTTTTCGTTATATTTGCGCATCAGTTTGATCAAATTTGCAATAATGAACACTTGACGTTGAAAGTGATGCCAATAGTTACATTAATGAACATTTTGCAAAGCATCATGAGCATCATGATGCCAGTGATGCGTTACTGAATTTACACTACATATATGTCTTAAGTAATCTCATTCAGCTGTTGTCGTTTATAACGGTTGTGCTTGTCTAATCGAGTCAGCATTACTGAGCAGTCATGAGAGTCAAGAAACGCATCCCATATCAATCTGTTCTTTTATATATATTTCTTTAAAGTAGAAATTATAACTTCCACTCATTTCAGTTCATTTTTTTTTTTGATACGATAAAATCAATCTATGTAGCTTGTTTTTTTTTTAGAACCCATCGCCACCAGCAGACAAACATTGAGTATAGTATGCATTGATCATTCGTATATTTATTGGTTTTAATAAATATTTCCTCACAACAAAGATTTATAATAGTACTGACCGTTTATATAACTAATGTTTGCAGGAAGACATGAAGAACATCCTGGCAGATGGTAGGTAGGTAGGAAGGATGTCCAACATCAGAAGTGCGAAGAGCAATTCTTACTTCAAATATGGAAGAGTCGAAATATTTCTGCTTTGGCCTTAGACCTGCTTTGAACTAGATGATGATGTGTGAAACTTGTAAAAATAAAAGAAAATAAATTTTGAACATCAAAAGTTGTTCCCATTTTATCTTCTTATAACTGTACGTTTTTCAATGATACGACATACAATTTTGTGAAAACTACAGAAAGTGTTAATTATTTTATATTTTCTCCAGTACCATTGTATTTAAATTTAACTCGCGCAATACTTAAAATCTAAGTAAAGCCCAAATTCAAATGTCAATTCAATCGCTATCCGCATACTGTATCCTAGAAGAGAACAAAAAAAGAAAAAGATCTTAGTTACATAACTGGAGGAAGCGATGGTAAAAGCTTACCTCTGCTTTCCGGTGCCACGTTTGGATTTGCGAGCGCCTTTTTCTGCCTTGAGGAATGCCTCTGATACCATTCGCTTTGTTTTCTTGGGCTCCTCACGCAACTCCTTGTACGAGATGTCCTTTTGGGAGTCGATTTTCTTGAGGAATTTCTGGATAAGCTCGTCGCAATTTAAATGTTCCTCTGGTTCCCATGTGTCGAATTTAGCAGAGTATCCTTTCCAACGAATGCGGAAGAGGCGACCTTTCTTCTCGTCCGAATGATCAATGATTTTATCGACTTCCCATTGCTTTTCAGGATCTTCACCATCTTTCTTGCCGGTTTTTGGTCCAGCTTTCTTCGATGCTGGCTTGGGTTTAGGTTGTGCTTTTGAAACTTTTTTCTACAAAGAAAATAGTAAATTTACATTTCGTAAGAAGTTTGCCCGTTGGGACATTTTACTTTTTTGTTGTATTTGTCAATTAGATCTTGGCAGGAGAGTGTGCCTTCTTCCTCCCAAGTGTCATCATTGGGGCCGTATCCTTTCCATCTGATCAGATAATAGGATACCCCTTTCTCAACTTTGTGATTGACAACGTCTTTAACCTGAAATGTATGACTTACTGTATTCAAGGAATGTGCACAAATTGGAAATTATGCTTATATAGATATTGCTAAAATAGATTCGGCTTAGAATTGGAGGCAGAAAAGTAAATATCAATCAATCGGAAGAACGAACGAACCAATCGCAATTGAATGACATAGAATAAGTCGTTGGGAACACTTACTGGGGCATATAATGTACCTATTTTGAAATACAGATATCGAAAGCATTTAGTTTAATTATAAGCTGGAGTTTGCCAAAGTATGACCTCTCATTAGCACACTTTGACTACGCTCAGTCGTTCTCCGTGCTCTGTGTATTTTTCACTTTTTTTCATTTCATCTTCAGAGAGAAAGGGACGGAGAGAACGCGACTAAGCGAGAGTGATGCCGAAAAGTTGTTGTTCTAACCAAGGTATTTAAAATTAAAGGTGGGCTTATGGCAAATGATTATTGCTTTTAAATACTTCTCTCGGGAAAGCGAAATGTGCACAACAACGCTTCAACAGCGTCCCGAGTCGCTTGCATTGTGGAATTGTTGTAAATTGCAGTTTTCAGGGAATATGCCTGAAGTGAGATAAAAAATTTTCTCGTCCTGTAGCTAAAGCAGTTTTGGAAATAAAATCGGCATTGGAACTTATTGGGCCTTACTAATAATCATTTTTAACCTTCACACTAAATATTTTTTAGGTTGCAATATGCAATTTCGTATGGAAAATTTTTCAATATCTCAGTTATTTTAACAATTTTTTGTGAAACACTACATCAATCGAAATATAGAGTTGGTGGGTTTTTTGAAGAACGCAAATAGAAAACTCCTACATTTAATAAATTTATAAGTCGGTTTATTTGGCTGTTTTCCCCTTTTTTTGCCAGGAGGCACAATAAGAGCTTAAGCGCCGTTTTGGGGCCACAAGACATGTAGATAATAAGAAGGGAAATGGTATTGGAGTTCAAAACCAGCGTGTGAAGTTGAGGGAGTTGATGATGTTATTGAACGAACAGCTTGCCTGGTGCGCAGTCTCTGAACGAACACAAAGAAAGGGGAACTGTGATTCATTCTCATTAGGTTTAAGCAGCTACGACAGTGGGTTTAATGAGGGATGCCAAGCTAAAAAGTTCCAAAAAGCCAGTGGCCCGGCCGATATATTAATAAAGTTGTTAAATTTTGATGGCAGAACATATTATATCAGATGAAAGCTTGAAAAGCAATTGTTGATAAAATGCCCCCATTACAAGTCCTTTAAAATAAAACTATGCGGTAGTTTAATACATAAATAGGCGAAGGCAAATTGTAAATTCAGTAACGCATCACTGGCATCATGATGCTCATGATGCTTTGCAAAAGGTTCATTAATGCAACTATTGGCATCACTTTCAACGTCAAGTGTTCATTATTGCAAATTTGATTAAACTGATGCGCAAAAACATTACGAAAAAAAGCATCACAGAAATACCTGATGCGCTGTTGATTCGCCGGCAAAAAAGTAAGAAAAATGTCGGAAGCGAAAGAAAAGAAAGTAAATAAACATTTTGATCAATAGGTACATAGGCGTTTGACGGAAAAATTTATAAATTTTTGTTGAATTCTTTATTTTAATTTTTCTCACAAACATTTATTTTTTTTATATTGAGTATTCCAGCGCGGCGGAGGTAAAGCTATTAATAACGACAAGAATAAGGCATGAAAACAAATTTGTCGTCTTCTACAAAACTTCCATCTTGACATTAAAATTTTGATGTGAAAAATGCAGTAACGCATCAGCATAAACTGTGCATCGCATCAGCATTGCAAATAAGCAGTGATGCCGCAAAATATCAAAAGGATTGTGCCTGAATGTTTCAACGAATATTTAATCTGCAGGCGATATACGAATGCAAAGAACGAACGTCTCTAGAGTGCAGAGGACTAAAAACTACATGGGGTTTCTAACCTTCAATATTTTGCCACCATATTTAAAAAAACAAATCAAATTTTCATGTAAATATTTAAGAAAATGCTTTTATTGAATCTATTACAGCTACTATAAAGTAAAAAATGCATTCTACATATTTATATACAGCTTAAAAATCAAAGTTACCGTTATTAAAATCCCTACATTTTTTTTTGTAGTTTTTTGTCAAAAAACTGCTTATGGTATGAAAATGAATGAAATTGTGTATACTTGAAAATGTTGCCGCTGGGGGGGAACCACATCCCCATTTTCTTTTTTTCCAAACAAAATCGACTCATTGCTCTTTGTAAATATTTGCTTTTACTACCAAAAATTTGTTTTGTTTTTGAACTAGCAGATGGTGTTGCTCATACATACGCCGGCAATCCAGCTAAGACGGAGGGGGAAAATATCTTTTCTGCCAAATTTGTTGAGACAGCGCATAAGCATCGATTATTTTGACTCCTTCTTTAAGGTGTTAAAACGGGCCAAAATTGCTGAATTTAGTTTGGATGTTCTGGGAGCTCTTGCTCTCGAATGCTTGAAACTCAACTGTATCAAAGTTGCTGGTACCCGGTGCACCGCATTGATCTACACCCGTAATTTAATCACTGTCTGAAATAGTATGAAATTGTGTAAAACCGCAATGAATTAGTTATTAATGCAAAAGTCTACATACCTTGCAATGAAGTACAAGACTGGAATAATAATGTGATCCGCCAAATCCAGCAGTTGCATTTTGCATTATTTTTAACCCTTTTTTATTTGACAAATCAAGGTAAAATTGTTAGCTTTTAAAAAGGATTGTTCCTCTATGCAAAGTATTTTTATTTGAGAATTCGTCAAGACCATTTGTCTTTTGAAAATGTATTTTCGATTTTTTTTTTATTTTTATTCCAGCTAGTCTCTGCTGCATACTCAGTTTCAGGTAGGATTCCACCTTGTTCACACAAAAATTGAGGAAACACTCAACTTTATAAATTTCTTTTTGTTAAACATAAAGAATCTTATTTTTATTAGCACCAAACGGAGTGTTCCATCCAAAATGATAGGGGCACACTAACTCTTCATTTTTAATTCACACTAACCGCCATAACTTTGTGCCGATCGCGTATCTCTCAACCTCAGCCAGAATCAAGTGCTTAAGGTTAGTGGCATCGACGCCAAATAGCAATCAGAAGCGCCTCAGCTGGTGCTTGGTGTCACCAAACAACCCCCACGAAACTCCTGGTTAGATGAAGAGTGCCGGCAAGCAGCAAAACAACGCGCCTACGAAGCGGCGCTGCACAGAAGGGCGAGAGCAGCTTGTGAGCTCTACGAGTAAACGAAAAGGGAAGAACACCGGCTTCTCCGAAAGAAAAAGAAAGAGCAGGAGAAGCGCACGATCGAGGAAATAGAGAGCCGTTACTCCAGGAACAATGTTAGGAAGTTTTATCAAAAGGTAAAAAAGAACGTATCGTGGCAACAATATCCGAACAGAAACATGTAGAGACGAACAAGGAAACCTTGTATTGGAATCACAGTCGGTGCTAAGGACATTCAAAATCCTTTTCTGCATAAACGGCGAAGACGACATGAATTCCGCTGTCAGGCAGAATGAACCAATCAACCTGGGCGATGAAAGGCAAGACTTCCGTCCGCCTGATCAAAATGAAGTGAGCATAGCAACATCCAAGCTAAAGTCCAACAAGGCAACGGGACCAGACGTCTTATCTGACCAGAAGCTTTCTTTGTTGTTTAGTGTTAAGATGCAATTTGTGTGGGGACCGGGCCTGTGACCCCTCGCTCCAGAACACCAAACTAAGCCAAGAGAATTTCGACCCAACTTACATTAAACATTAAAGCCTCGCTGGCAAAACAAAGCAGGTTATATGGGCGAAGGTACTTAGAAAGCTAGATTCATCCAACTTATGAAGGAATGCACTTTGGTTAGAGTGGCTAGACTGATGTCAGTTCAAATCATCAGAGCATAATATTGAAATGCTATTATCTGGAAAACCGCCGGCAATTTGACTCTTACAGGGAACGCATTTTGATTGCGAGATACATACCCACAACTACGTTGCATGTGTACCTGTAAAAAGATCCAAGAACTAACCTATTATAGGTCAAAATAGCCATCTCATATAATTTGCAAGTTAAAAATTTAAAGTAGGGTCCTGTAACCCTCGTCATGTATTTTAGTTTAATATTAAAGTTTCAAACAAAAATCTTTAAATAGAATATTACGTCATCGCATGTACATAATGTACATATATTCGTACCCACTGATCCTCCAATAAAAATCCACCAACTGAAGCAATATTTTTAGCGGCCATTTTATTAAACTACGAAAGTAAAGCCATCAGCACTTTTTTTTGACAAAAACGCAGAAGACCGAAAAATCTTTTTGTATGGGCGGCATTTTGCCGCTTAAAATATAAAATGTGCTGCCATTTTCTAAAATGCAAGCCACGTAGCTTAAAGGAATTTCAACAAAAACAAAAATTAAAAACTTTTATTTGATGATTAGTGAAAAATTCCAACTTTACACTGCAAGTTTTCATAAGCACTTTGTATATCCACCAAATCAAAAAATATTGTATATAATTAATAATCGTATGTACCTCATATTCGGGATCATCACCATCGTTGCCACCCTCATCATCTTTTTCATCACTTTGTTCATCTTCAGTTGGAACCTTTTGCTTTTTAGACTTCGGCTTGGCTTTAGCCTTTCTGCCGGCATTTTTCTTTGCGGGGCTCTTTTTAGCTGGAGATGCACCATTCGCTTCACCATCTTCATCTTCATCAGGTTTAGAACGTGACGCCGATTTTCTTTTCTGAGCTGTCTTCTTTCCAATAGGACTACTTTTGTTTACCTCGGCTTCGTCCTTATCCTCTTTTTCCTCATCATCGCTATCATTCTTCTTATCACTACGGTCGATATCATCGATTTGCTCCTCATCGTCCTCTACTTTATCGTCTGCCACTGGGGTGCTTTTCGGTGTTCGCTTCTTGGACGATGTGATCGATTCGTCGGCATCGGATTCAGCTCTTGAACGATCGCTGGATTTTTCATCGCCATTCGTGGAATTATCAAGTGCGTTATCTTTGCCTTCGCCGTTCTCTTTATTATATTGTGCAATTTTCTTTTTGTGCACGCGTCCCATGGTTTATTTTTTAATATTAAAGTCTTTTACTTAATCAAAAACTATTATTTATGTTTCCGAAAAAAAAAAAACACTTCCGCCCGCCAAGTTTAATCAATCGATATTTTCTTGAGTTCACAAACGAAAGAGTCCAGACAAATTCGTGAAGACGCCACAAGCACAGTAATGGCGGTTTTTTCGGTATGTTTGTGAAGAAATTTCGTTCGAGGCACAATTTATACCAATCAATTTTCTCTTTCAATTACGTGGCAAATTAGAAGTTTTTCCTTATAAGAATGATAGCAAAGTTTTTAAATATACAACACCAATTTTATCAACCTTTATAATTGTATGTATACAACATATTTATACGAGAAAATAAAAGGGTGCAGTTGCAATGTTTATTGAAGGTATGCATTATTCGCAGCAATAGATAAATAATAAGCTTTAAGTACATCCCTATAAATTTGGATTAATGAAAAGTACCTACATACAATATTGAGCTCCATTACCTACATACTTAAAAGCATATTTCAGATTTTAAGTCTTCTGTTCAGATACAAAATGTATGCACAATGAATATATGCCTCCTCTAAACTCTAACAAATATGTAATGTAGCTAAACCTGACATTTATTATATTTTATTATTAAAAAAACGACATTTTTTATAATGAACTTTCAAATGCGACGTTTCTTTTTATACCTATTCCTTTTATACGATTTCTCTTCCTAGTTCTGTTTCCTTCCAATGCTTATATGAGCTTTGGCAATAAAATGTTTTGCGAAACTCGTCGATTTTTCACAGATGGGCTATGATTTTCGTTCAAAAGTCGAAAAACTTGTCGTATAAAAATGTCGATTAATTATGACAAGAGTAAAAGCCATTACTTTAACTTCTCTGCTTTTACTAAATACATTTTATAAACATAACTTTTCAATTCAATGCAATGCAATTCTTTTACTCTGTTATTCATCTTTTATATTAACTTTTCAGTAAATTCTTAACATAATTAATTACAATTTCATATGATCACGTATTTTGACTGCGTTCAGGTGTTTCATACTACCGATTATGGTTTTTAATAGTATCCACTCCACGCGAACTAACTGTTAAGTAAGAACAATAGGTCCATTCGCTTAGGTGCTTTCCAGAGATAGAGAAGCAATAACAATTTGTCAAACTCAAATAATTAAGCGAAATTCCCTCAGAGAGCTGAAAATATACTCCAAAGTACGTGAATAGACTTTGAGCTACTTTGAGCCACTTTAATATATCTTTGACATCCATATCACAAATAAATATAAAGCTTAATTTTTTGCAACATATAAAACGTTCTAGGAGAACATTCTACCACCGAATTTTCTTTATTTTCACAGATTTAATTTTGGTCGCAATTAATTTTAAAGACAGATTTTGTATTTGTTTCTTTGTCAAATTTATATATTTGAAATATTTATCAGAACTTGCCGCTTAAAATTCTCTGAGCTGTTTCGAGCCAAGAGAGGAACTGCTCGTTACTCGTTATTTTGCTAATTTTCTCTTTTCCTGTCATTTTCGATGAGAACGTGTATAGACTTTGTGCGATTGCGATCGATTTATATCGATTGCGTTTGATTTAACCCGGGTATACGCGAATGAACCTGTTATGACGATATGCTGAGCTACTTATGTATTGTGTGTCTAGATTAAGAGAAAAACAATTTTTCTATTCTGGCAGTTCTGTAGAGCACAATTGACAAAAATTCATTTTGACATTTAAGCCACTCCGTCTAGCTGTCTACATTCGCACGTGGGAACTCGAAGTTTTTGTTTTTAAGCTACAAACTGCGTTTTTTGCTTCAAATTTAAATTAATAAAATGATAAAGGGGAAGAAACGATCCACGTCAGTTAATGCAGATGATTCTCCAAAATTAAAAGTCGTTAAAACCGACCAATCTGACTCTAAATCCAAGCCAGCCAAGCCAACAAACAAATTCAAAGGAAAACCCACCTTTAAAAAAGGTGAAGATGCAGACGCCAAGACAGAGAAGACCGACTGGCGTAAATTCAAACAAGAAAAGAAAGATTTAAAATTGAAAAGAAAAAAGGCAAAGGACTCGTATGAGGTCTCGGTTGAAGCGAAGCAAATTTATGAACAGCTAAAATGGTACCCACAATTGGTTCTCCTTTGTCACCATAACTTAATTCCTTTTTCTTTTTTTTTGTAGCAAGAAAACAGAAAAAAAACCTGACTTAGTTGCAAAGTTATACGATTTGCTTAAAGGTGACATGTTGAAAAAAATGGTTATGGCTCACGACACAGCAAGAATAGTTCAGTGTATGCTGAAATGTGCGTCTCCGACTGTTCGTGAAACAATTTCTGAGGTTTGTTTTGGGTTCATATTGCTTACATATTTATTTTATATATTAATTGATAAATTTAAAGGCACTTCTCCCTGTGGCGGTCGATATGGCAGTTTCAAAGTATTCACACTTTTGTGTTCTGCGAATGTTCAAGTATGGTAGCCCTGGAATAAAAACTAAGCTGGTGGACAGTTTTATGGGAAATATTGTCCGCCTGGCGTGTCATAATATATCTAGCAAGATTTTGGATCACGCTTATCTAACGGCCGCCACTACAAAACAAAAAATCTACATGCGTCAAGAGTTCTACGGCGATCTGTACAAAAAGGTAAGTTGGTATCGGCAACTGATTAGAACGTTATTCCGAAACGAAATCTGATGCACTGATAATTAATTTCCTATTACATACAATTATTTATTAACAGTCCAAAGATGATTCGGTAAAGGAACTGTCAGACACTTACAAAGAAACTACGCATATGAAAGCCGCCATTCTCGGATCGGTAAAATCAAATCTGGATCATGTCGCTAACAAGAAACTTGTAGACAGCTCACTAGTTCATGCAGTGATTTTGGAATACATTAAGGAATGCGAGGAGGACAAAATGGAAGAAACTGTAACAATGTACGCGGGACTAGTACCTTTAATGTTGACTACAAAAGAAGGTTGTCAGGCAGCCGTCATGTTTTTCTGGCAGTCAACACCGAAGAACAGGCGTGTAAGTTATAATTCTACTCACGTAGTAGTTGTAATTTTTCACATTACTTTCTATATACATTAGGCAATTGTAAAAGCGATTAAGGAACACTTGGTAAAAATATGTACTCACGAGCAGGGCTACGTATTTGCCATCGCTGTCATCAATGCGTTGGACGATACAAAGGCCACAAAGAAGGCCATCTTTGACCCTATTCATGCTGAACTGCAAACTGTTGCCGCTAATCAATGGGGCCGACGTGTCATTGAGTGGTTTGTTTCACCTGCTGACAAGAACAGTTTCCATCCACAATTCATTTCTTACATAGAAGAAGGTTTGAAATACGGCAAAAAGGATAAGGATGTTCGAAGGAAGGAAATCTTCGAACAAATTGAAGAGCCCATTGCGAAGGCGATAGCTGATGCACCTGAATTTTGGTTCGCCGATGGTCACATTGGCTTAGTGACGGCTAATATTGTCAACAAATGTGAGTATACGAATCTAATAGCATCTCTGGTTACCGAAGTTACGATTAGACCGGCCGACACAAACGATTGAGCAGTGCCTTAACCAACGTGTCTCCAGCCCAACTCGGTATATGGAACTAATAGGGAGCAGCTGGAAATGCTTGTCAGTTGAACTCTCCTCCTATTTTCCACCACACCGTGTCTTTCGTTGCTAACAAACTCATCCCAATGCTAAGCAAATTTATTCATGAAATTAAAAAAGCCAAATCTAAATATCCGTCACATCAACATAAAGAAGCCTCACATGAGTTTATGTCATGTCTCTCGGGCACGTATTTCTTTTTATGACGCATTTCGAAGCCTCCAGTGAATTACAGCCTTAACTAAAACAAACGAGGACTTTTAACTAAAATAATATCTTTTTTTTAACTTTCAGTGAGCTCGACACACTTTGCAAGTGCTTCACAAGCCCTGGCAACACTTATATCTAATCCCAATTGGACTGTGACAGTGGCGGATGAAGCAAAGGAGACTAATGACCAGAAACTACCTAAAGGAAAAAAAGAAATTAAAGTTTCAAGAGAACCTAAAGAGACCACAGAGGTAGCCGCTTAAAACTGTTTAACAACGTTCTTATATAACAAGCATATTCTTGCTTTAGGAAAAAACTGTGCCTGGAATTGAGGACGCGGGTTTCCATATTGTTCTCAAGAAAATAATCAAACATGATGCTGAACGAACCAAGGACAGACAAGAGACATTCGGATCGATTTTGGCAAACACAATTTCAGACGAAACTGTGAGCAATGCAATCCCTTAAACAACATTCCCCTTAATAATTTCATTTACTTCCAGGTAACTTATTGGTTGACAGTGAATCGCGGTTGTTTTATCCTGCTGAATGTTATCGAAAACAATGGAGAAGATGCCATCAAACCGTTAAAAGCCTTGTTAAAGTCACACAAAGCAAACCTCCAGAAACAAAGTACAGCGGGTGCGAAATTGTTGTTAAAAAAACTTTAAAACTAGGTTCTTAGGTTTTATATTTACTTTGTTGATACTGAGATGAAATTAAAGAAAATTTTAAATCTACACGATTAACAGACGTCCTACTGTGTACGAATAATCAAATGCAATCCAGAATCAGTCTCGACAACTTTTGACAATTTTCCGACTTTCAGGCTGAATGAAGCATCTTCAAATGGTTTCTGCATTTGTCCTACAATAAATATAAAAATGAAGCGACTTGTGTTCAATTATTTGATATCTAGATCCTACCTCTGCCGAATAATCCAAGATCACCACCTCGTTTGGCCGAACTGCAGTCAGAGTACTTTTCAGCGAGTTCATGAAGAGTTGCTTCACCAGATTCAATCTTGAAATTTTATTAAAATCAATTAAATGCATAGACAGATGATGTTCGCGCAGACGCGTACCTGTTTCTTGTATTCCTCAATTATGGTGCGTGCTTCGTCTTTGGTGCGTGTGATGTTGTCCTCTCTCCAGGAACTTGGTCGTCGGCTTTTATTGTGTTTTACTAATAAATGCGAGCATCGCACTTCATTTGGGCCCTGAAATACATAGAATAGAATTTTGTGTTTAGGCATTCATGTTGACAACTTGTTTGTGCAAGGGCAGGCAGGAAATATTTTTAAATATGCGTTGGACAACATAAGTAGGCAAGACAAGGGCCGTGCTCTGCATGCAAGGTATTAACAATTTTGAAAAGCAACGTTTGTAACTTTTAATCGGATGCGAAACATTCAGCACCAGCTTTTATGACTGTTATTATATATATATATGTACATATTATATGTACATACACAAAAATTGACTGATATCATTATCAAACAGATGATCTTTGATCGGAATAAAGTTAAGCGCAATTTAAGGCAATGTGGAGCCGCTATCAATAGCGCTAAATTTCTTGCATAAACAAAATAATTACCTGCTTTGCAGCCGGCTCGGTTGGTACATCCCATTGCGACTCCTTTGTGTAGATATTTAAGTAATACGTCATTCCTAATATATAGATATTTTTGTATTACTTAAAGGATAAATAAATGGCATTTTGTAAATTATAATAAAAACTTAAATCAAAAATCGATTTGCCATTGCCTTTGAATTTTTAAAGTACCTGTGGATCGGCTTGTGCGAACTTCCCATCCTTCAGGGACGCTTTTCTCTGTAGTATCAGACATCTTTTTTAATAAATTTTAAATTACTTTGTGCGGAATTTATTATAAAAAAAAATCCTTTAAATGCTTCTACCTCAACGCAAAACTTGCAAACGTACTTTTTTGCGATGCTTTTTTGACAGGTGGTGACTGCTTCAGTGCTGCCAAGTTCTTTTTAATGAACATTTGATACTGATCTCGTTCAGTTGAACTTAGCTATACCTACAAAACAAAACAATTTTATTGGACTTTCTATCATTACAGATCAAACAATAGAATTTACAGAAAATTTACCTACAATAAAAATGATTAATGGCGTTTTCCGTTGGGACTTTCTGGCTTCGCTCTCAGATTTCAAATTGTTCGTGCCCAATGGAACATGAAATGAGATTACTTTCTATGTTCACTTGAGTTGGTGGGTGATTTTCAAGTCAGCTGTTCTTAAATTGTAATTTGTGTCTACCAAAAATCGGTTCATTTATGTTGGTATTAATTGCAGCAGCCAAATTTATTTATTCTCTCTATTTTTCACCACACTAGTCGTCTAAAAACAAAAATAATAACTCACATAAATTTTGCCCAATGTGAAATGTTTTGGTGTTAATGAAAGTAGGTGTAAATGGAGATTCGCAAATTGCTCTATTCTATGTACTGGCCTAGTAATATTGCGAAATTTTATTTATCCTTATCAGTGACTCGATTTTGTGCGTTTTTTCCCGCAATGTCGGTTGCGGAGAGGATTCACGTATAGGCGGATTCTATAAATGTGTGAGTGATTTAGAGAACTGAAAACTTACAAAATTTAGTATTCGCATTGTTCCTGCGAATTACAGACCAGTTTTTCCTTACGCATAATACCGCACGATCACACATTCCTAACACGGAAAATTAAAGGGATGCTAAATAATAAATAGCCCTGAGATAGAAAGGGACTTCACAAACGCGATGTTCAATTGTTTTGTGTTTCGTATTCGTTTTTGTTAAGGCTTCGAAGAAAATAAAAAAAATTGTGAAATACACATTTCGGAATAGCGATTTTTTGCATTAATGTCAAATTCATGAACACACATAAATAGAAAACAAAAATACAATATGTGCGTGATTTCGAATTTTTTAGGAAAACAGCTTGTAGGCATCCGCCTTTCCACTGGAAAGTTGTATATAGCTGTACCTATTCTATTATCTTTGACCTAATCATATTCATTTTACAGCAGCCAACAATATTATTGGAATGTTCAATTGAAAGTAATTTATCGATTTTGCTTGTCATCTTCGTTTGTATCTATTATCTACAAACTCTTCTAAACAAGCGGAATACGGACTGACTGCGCTGCAGTTTTCAATATTTTCGCAACAGAATTGTCTCTAAAAAATTGAAAAAGAAATTGGTGTAGGGAAATGTTTAATTAAAATAATAACTACAAGACCGAAATGAAGATCGTGAAATTGTTTTTGGAAATCTTTGCAATTGCATGTGTCGTTGGTCGAGTGCATACCAAAGAAAATAATTTTATTGTAAATAAATACGAAGATGACTACGGTAGTAAAATTGGCGAAAACGGCTATGATCTGCATAGAGTAAAACGTTCTCTTCCGAACAATTCTTCGGAAAATGTTTACGTTAAGGTGAGTTGCAATTCCATTTAAAAGAATTTCAAAAACGAAAAGTATTATTTAGGGGCCAATACAAATTTTACTTTGCAGAAAACAGTTTTGTTATAGAGATGAAAACAGTGGTGTCAATGCGCATTTGCATTAACTTGGGGCTCACAGCTCCCAGGTTTTATACGCTCCCTAGTTTTCAGTTTATAATTTTAGATTTTATAATTGATTTGATAATTTTTTTGAAAAATTTAATCGGCTCAAAAACGGGATAAGATAAGATAAGGTTGCTGGCTGATTGGTCTAGAGCTCCCCCATGGAAATTGTTGTTGGAAGCACAGTGATCCTATAAATTATTCAATTAAATAATATGAGGCAAGCAGATAATGAAATGCACTTCTTTTGTGTACCTACCTTTAGACACAAAATTATATCTAAATAAAATATATTTGATTGCGTAAATAACTTAAAAGTCGATCTAGAGGACGTTCTTATCAACAGATTTGTATTATTATTATTTGCAGCTTATGATTCAACACAAATTTGTTTTGGCTATAAAACCGGACAATGGATAAATTGATTTGATTCCGTTTCTTTGTCTTCTGTATTTGACGTTAAAAGCTAGAAAAGAAACACGCAATTTGTAAAAATAGCAAACGCAATTTACTGCCTACAAATTCACACAAAAAACTATTTTGTGCTAATCAAAACCAATAAATTATTTGCCAGATAAAATATGTGATTAAAGCAAGAAACTGCATTAACAATGGTACGCAGATATTTATATGCACATGTTATCAAATCTCCGAGGGAAAGTCCATTCCTTATCTTTTTGAAATGTTCGAACCTAGTGCACATTCCCTTTTCTTAAGAATTTCAATTAGATTAAAAGCTTGCCGAAAAACAGTTGTCAAAAATGGAAAAGATCAAAAATTGAAAAGAAAGTTTTATCCCAACTTCGGCTGGACGGATTTCAATTTTCTAATTTCTAAACCATCTATAAATGGTCCCCTTTCATTTAAAACAATGATGTAAATCCATCCACCCGAATTGTAGATATAAGGACACACACAAAAGTGAAACTAGTTTTTATACAAAGAGATTAGTAGTGTGGCGACATTTACCGGTTACACACATTCTATATTCACTTGAACATTATTAGATATTTATTTATACAATATGTGTATCCAAATTAAGCGATCCTTTGACAGTCGTAGAAATAAATTTTAGTTGCTCGAAATTTTTGCAAAACTTTCCAATTTTAGGTAACACTTGATAGAGTTTTGCAAAGTTTCTTTAATGGGGTTACAGAACGAATTTAAACACCAAAAGTTCCATTGAATGTAGGGGAATAATGGTGTTTTAAACGAAATGCATTGCATCTGCAGGAGATTCTATTGATTGAATGTCGGTGAGTGGTTTAAGACGTCCGAATCGAACTAAAATAACCAATCAAAGAGAGGAATATGGCCCTCAAAGGATTCCATGACATTCTGTAGTGTCCATGCCACGGGGCAGTTTTCCTTTGGGTGCGCCCAGAAAATATGGTTAGATCAAGTCCGATATGTCTCCGTATAATGATTGTCCCTGATTTAGAGTCGGTCTTGAAAATCTATGAAGGAAAATCTAATTGAGCCGAAATATATTTTCAAAGTCCTCTCGAAATCAAAAGGAAACCAAAACCAAACTAATGTTAATTTCTTGCGTGTTTTTGAACGGTTTTCACATGTTTTGAGCTATTTTAAGCTGTTTCCAATGCAAATGACAAACATTCCTTGTTAAAACTTGTATATTGAACGAACTGGTGTGAAAATACAATTCAATAAATGTACACAATTCTGTGGATCTCTATTCAATAGGTTAACGGACTTAATGATATGCACGCGCAGCTAATGGTTCATTGGTTGGGAGATGGCTCCGATGTCATGATTTGCCTCGCTCGAGATCCGCCTGTCGAGTCCAGTGACGAGTCCAAACATATTGAACAAAATCCGCCGAAAGTGTTTATATCATTTGATTACGGAGATAATTTTGAAGAAAAGACAAATCTATTTACCGTCAAGGCTAATGACACGGAAAAATCGGCAAATTTAGATCAGTTCCTCACTCATCCCAAATTCGATACAATAATCTTTACGGACACACGAAACAAGGCGATCTTTAATTTTTCACCCAAACATCGTAACGTTACCAGAACCATGCTGGACTTTACGCCGTCTGATATTTCATTTTATGAAAATGATCCAAATATCTTTCTTATTTTGGACAAGAAAGATGCTGAAAGGAATCTCTACGTAACAACCAACGCTGGAAATAGCTTTAGTCTTTTGCAAGAGTACGTCAAGTCATTTGCGTGGTCCAGTGGGGCCGGCCTACCACTCATGCTGTATGTGGAAAGAGGAGAACCTTCAGGTAGATCGGACAAATGTTTTCAACGTGATTCCAACTGTAATATGTATATTTTGTTATATTTTTGATTTTAGGCGTTTCTTCCATTATCTACATAAATCCAGAGAATTTCACAAAACTCGATGATCGTTTTAAGTTCAACGTTTTGATTGAGAATGTCAATGAATTTTACATTAAAAAGGACTTTATGTTTTCAACTAGAAAGGTATTTCATATTTGGAGTTCTCATCCCGTGCATTGTGCAGTAAAATTGTTGTTACTTTGTTTCTTAAGGATCACGACACTATGGAGCTATGGGTTTCGTACAGAAGGACGAATTTTATTAAAGCGAACTTTCAAACCGAGCTAGATATTAAGGGACTGCACCTCTGTGATGTGGAGGGGAAAAAGTTAATGTTCTCTGCAGCTGTTACCAACAAAATGGCCCATTTGTACGTGTCCGAATATGATGAAGAACAAAAATCGGTAACATTCACGAAGAGCCTTGAAAATATTTTGACTTTTATTCCGAATGTTTTATGGAAAAATGCATGGATTACGTAAGTTACTTCCAACGTGTCAGTAATTGGGTGTAATAATTTATTGCTGTTTCAGTCAAACGACGGATGAACCTTTTACAGATTTGTACAAAGTTGAGGGAATGGTGGGCATATATATCGCTTCAAAAGTGCACCGATTTTCAAAATATCTCAGTTCGGAGACATCTGTTGGACCGGAACATCTTGTATCGGTTATCACGTTCGATCATGGACACAATTGGAAGCCAATAACAGCACCGGTTGTCGACGATGAAGGACAGCCTATAAATTGCACGCAGGACTGTAGTTTGCATTTGTCACAGAAGTTCAGCCAGTTGTATCCTGTTACAAGGTAATAATCCTTTATAATCAACCGAACTTACATCTCAATTATTTATATTTATTTCTTCCACAGATCGATTACGATTATGAGTTCAAAACTTGCTCCCGGAGTTATTATGGCCTCAGGAGTCATTGGCAAATCGCTGAAAGGCCACCCCGGCGTATTTTTATCGCGAGATGCAGGCCTCACATGGAAGCAAGTACTGAAGGGATATCATTTCTTTAACTTTGGAGATCATGGCGGGATCCTGGTGGCAGTGAAATATTTCAAATCCAAAGGCGAAACTCGAAAAATATTGTACTCCACTGATGAAGGTGAAACCTGGCAAACGTCCACCTTCCACACCAAAGATCTAAAAGTCTATGGCCTAATGACCGAACCAAATTCGAACTCAACAATATTCACACTCTTTGGCTCCGAGAAGCAAGAGCACCGTTGGCTAATTGTTAAAGTTGACTTCCAAAAGGCCTTTTCGCGTAACTGCACTGAAGCTGATTATAAATTTTGGACACCAAAATCTACATCTAACGACGGTGAGTCTTGGTGCACATTGGGACAACAGCTTTCGCTACAAAAAAGAATCGCCCACACAAACTGTTTAAATGGCATAGAATACCAAAGAGTTATAAAAACTGAGGTCTGTCCATGCTCGAAGAGGGACTTTGAGTGCGACTTTGGCTTCATAAGACAGTCTTCCAACAACGCCTGTATATTGGATAAGCAAATAGCATTGGCCGCAGACCCTTATGAGATTCCTGCCATATGTATTGAGGGCAATTTCTATAATCGCACAAGAGGCTACAGGAAAATCGAAGGGGATCAGTGCGTTGGTGGCGTTGAAACTCGTTATTTGCCACAAACCATATCGTGTCCCATCGACGAACCCAACTACTTCCTTCTGGTGGCGCAGCGAGAGCTTATATCACGAGTTGACCTAAGCACGCTAAATGTTAAGAAATTGCCAATCAACAATTTGAAAAATGTCATTTCCATTGATTTTGATATGAAAAACAACTGCGTGTTCTACGCCGACATTTTCTCCGATAAAGTCGTCCGCCAGTGCTTGAACGGTGTAAATGATGCAGATATTATTTTGGAGGAGAATTTGGCATCTGTCGAGGGCATGTCGTATGATTGGATCTCGGAAATGTTGTTTTTCGTAGACGGTACACGATCTAAAATCGAAGCCGTAAAGACGTCCAATGATTCTCTCTTTCGAATGCGTACCACAATCCTTGAAGCGCCGACTTTAATAAAACCCCGCGGAATAGTCGTTCATCCGCTCGAGGGATATGTGTTTTGGACCGACTGGGGAAGCGTCGATCCGTCATTGTCTCGAAGCAACCTAGATGGCACAGATGTAAAGCAACTGTTTACCAAACCAACAGTAGTCTGGCCAAATGGAGTGACCATTGATTACTTTGCTCAGCGAATTTATTGGGTGGATGCCAGCAAGGATTACATTGGCAGCTCGGACTTGGACGGAAAACATTTCTCAAAAGTTCTGCACCACGATTCGCGAATTGCTCACCCGTTTGCTATAGCTGTCTTTAAGGATCGAATGTTTTGGGACGACTGGAAAATGAAATCGATCTTCTCGGCAGACAAAGACCATGGAATCATGATCAAAACCGTTGCAACTGACCTTGGAAATTTGATGGATCTCAAAGTGTTTGCTCATTCCCTTCAATACGGCAACAATGCCTGTGCCAGTCACAATTGCTCACACATTTGTGTGGGTCTGCCGAACCAAAAGTACGCTTGCCTGTGTCCAGACGGCATGACAATGTCAAACAAAACCAATGAATGTGTGTGTGCCGACGCGAATGGTAGCGCTTCATGTTTGCAGAAGCAAAACAAATGTTCGAAGGGGTACTTCTCGTGCAACACCACTCGCATATGCATACCGTTTTTCTACACTTGCGATGGGGAGGACGATTGCGGCGATTACTCCGATGAGCACAATTGCACTGAAAATGTGGGCAACAAAAACGCATGTCCACCCAATATGCAAAAGTGTGATACTGATGACAAATGTATTCTCGACTACAAGTTTTGCAACTTCGAAATCGATTGCCCAGATGGCTCCGATGAGAAGAACTGCTCTATTCACGATTGTTCGACGTCCGATTTTCAGTGCAAAAACGGACAATGCATCAACAGCCGGTGGAAGTGTGACGGCGACAGAGATTGCTCTGATGGAACGGACGAAATAAATTGCAAGCCTGCCTCGAACAAAACAATATCTTCCTCCTGTGGAGTTGACGAATTCCAATGCAAAACAAACGGCGATTGCATACCAAATGGCTGGAAATGCGATCGCGACTTTGACTGTCCGGATGAGTCCGATGAAAAGGACTGCCAAAACAAGGAATGCGATTCGTGGCAATTTCGATGTAAGAACGGTAAATGCATTAACAAGACATGGGAGTGCGATGGTGACAAAGACTGCGAAGGAGGCGAAGATGAACTGAACTGCACAAAAACGACATCGTCCACGAACAACAACTTTCCGTCGATCATATGCCACGATTGGATGTTTCAATGCACGAACGCCAAATGCATACCAATGTGGTGGAAATGCGATAATGTGAATGATTGTGGTGACAACAGTGACGAGTTGGGCTGCAGTAACTTGAAGGACACCGTGTCCACCAATGAGTCGACTAACTCGAAAGATACCAAAGAAACCAAATGCACTTTCAACGAATTCGAATGCAATACGGGCAGCTGTATATCGAAAATTTACGTATGCGATGGCACCAAAGACTGTGCCAGCGGCGAGGATGAAGAACATTGTGCCGATCATGCGAGTGGCAATTGCCAAAAAAATGAATTCAAATGTGTCTCGGACAGGGTATGCCTGCCAATTTCAAATTACTGTGATAAAGTATTTCAATGCGCAGACGGGAGTGATGAAAAAGGATGCGATAGCAACAACAATACATTGCCTGAGCAGCCCATTGTATGTGGCGCGGCTTTCTTTTACTGTGGTGACGAATGTGAGCCTCTGTATAAGAAATGTGATAAGAAACGAGACTGCTACGACGGTAGCGATGAGAATAATTGCATCAATTATACTCGAGTATACCAAGTCGTTGAATATAAGGTGCCCTCAACAAAAGTAACGGAGAATTCTGTTATGCTGATATGGTCTCTTTCGCCAGCTAGTCGAAATATACCCGATGTGGAGTATTTGCCGTCAGTAGCCGAGTTGAACCTTAACCAGTGGAAGAATGCAACCACATGGACAGACAAGGGTCATTATGTGTTCACAGACTTGACGCCAAATACATCGTACAACTTTACAGTTTACGTCAAAGTGAAGGGCGCAGTTTATCCACCCTATTTGTTTGTTAATTCCACAACCTTGGAGGGAAAACCCAGTGAACCGGTTAATCTTGCTATTTTGAGGTCAGACTCAATGCATGTGGAATTGTCCTGGCAAAAGCCAAAGAATTTCAATGGCGAACTGGACGGGTATAGTGTTTACTATAAATTGAAGGACAACCAGAAATCGAACGTTTATGGTAGCAAGATACAGAATCTAACCGCCTTGATTGACATACGCAACTGGAATAATGGCACCTATGAGTTTTGGGTAAGTTCAGTTTTCGTTATGTCCAGTGCAGAATGCAGTGCTGCACAGAAAACAGATGTGCAGAACATTTTTTGACATGCGTTGCATAGGCTAATATGACTACTGTCATTCGCCGACTTAAGCTTAGTACGCTGCTCGAGCTAAATTTTCGCTCCCATACAAAATTCTCTACAAATTTAAACTGAGCTAAACTTTAGCGAACATTTTGCTGAGTCGTACGCAGCTCCAGTTAAATAATCAAACTTTTGTTTCAGAATGTACTTCATGTGTCACTCAAAAAAAAGCGTGCCCATTTAATTGGTCGGCACATTTTCTCAAGCTAAATTGTGACAGATCGTTGTGTATTTGTTGTTCTGTTGCGGAAAAGTATGCAAGGATGAGTTCTTTTAATTATTACATGGACGAGAAGTACCTAGAATCAGACATAGTTGAAATAAGGACGGAAGTTTTTTCAAAGAACAGCTGTTTTCTGTGACACTTATCCACGGCGTACTCTATGACTTTAGCTGATGTTTGGAAAGAAAAGTTGGAGACCAGATAAAATTTAGTTTAGCTTAAGCAGCTCAAAAACGATCAGCAAATTTCAAAAGCCGATGATGCCAAATACTTGAAATTGCCATTTATTTTCTTTCGTGTTGTGGTACTTGCATTTTGCTGCAATTTTAGAAGCAGAGACATGTGTAGTGCGGCGGTGAGTGCAGAATTTAAGTGTGCTTATATCCATATAAACATTTGTATTCTAATCTTTCTGCGCAGTGAATTCTGGACATGTGTTTTGGGCATTAATGTATCATAATATGTCTTGCTCAAATTGTGCGTACCTTTCAAAAGAGCAAACCTAGAAGCGCTCTTTCGATGTATTCTATGTTTCATTGAAAAAAAAGTGCACTTCCAGGTCAATTCTTAACACGACAGAAGTCTCCGGAATATTTTTACAGAATTGCCCTGAACTCACCAACTCATACTAACAAAATGTCAGATTGAAGTGATTGTTGTGTTATTAGAAACAAATTTTTCACTATGTGATCCGAAAATATACAATTATGCGTGCAAAATGTAAAAAATGTAAACTTAAATTGATATATTGATTTGGCTGTATTTATTACTCCAGAAAACAAAAAAAAAGCAACAGAAAACCAAATCTCTCATATGGTGTCTACCACTATTACAAAAGTGCTCCAACGAATTTCATTGAAAAGAGCAATTCTGTATTTCGGGGCAATTCTCTCGGATCTTCAATCGAAAACGCCATTAATGGATCATAATATGTCTTGCTCAAATTGTGCGTACCTTTCACTTATTCTTATTTGCATTGTGATGTGAACATGGACTTGTTAGGATAGTTCAGACGCGCCAGTTTTGTTCACCTTTAAATATTACTATAAAGAAATCTGATAGTCAGCAAACCGTTGATTTCGTTGTTTAAACATATTGAACACTGTTTTCTTTGTAGGTTACCGCTTCAAACAAGAGACGAGAATCCTCGTCATCCAACGTTGTTAAAATAAGTCTGCAACCAATGCATTCTACGACAGATGTAAAAAATCTTTCATACAAAGTCGAAGACGGCAATACTACAATCAAATTGAAATGGGAGTCTGAATCTTCGACGAAATCATTTTTCGTGGCAACATTTTTGCCCGAACCATATCCACATTTGGTAAATCGAAAAACGAATGTCACTGAAGCAGCATTTAAAAACCTTGCCCGCGGAGTATTGTACACATTCAAAGTTGCATCGTTAAATGGAACAGAAATAGGGCCTCCACTATCCATTCAAGTCAAACTGGAGGGGGAGCCCTTACCAGATGTAAGGAACGTACGAGTTAACAACAACGATCACACCATTAACATAAAATGGGAAGCGGCTAGAATATCTGCGACGAATTTAACATACGGAATCTACTATGGTACAACGCTGCGCGAATACTTGGAGAGTAAGTGGATATCCCAACTGTTTTTTTTTTTTTTTAACAAATAATTCGATTTTTTACTTTTAGAACCTCGTATTGTAACGGGAAGCACAAATGCAATTCTGACCGACTTAAAACCATGCCTGTCTTATTTAATTGGCGTTAATATTGTCGGTCCGTACGGGCCCGGACCGTTACCCAAAAGGCCAATACCTATCGAAACAGATGACGATTTCAAGAATCCACCAAAGAACCTAACCGCCAAAATTAACGAGCAGAAGCGGGTTTTGTACATCGAATGGGAACATAGCTGTCCATTTACCAAAACCTATCCCCCATATCTGCTCACAATTTCGGAACAGAAGCAGAACAAAACCTTCAATATAGAGTTGAAGGCTATTTCACAGAGAACCATGTCACATTATATAGTTGATATACCCTTCGGTGCTATTTATAACGTATCTGTGAAAAGAAATACCGAAGAATCCGAACGTGCTTTCATTTTAATCCACTCAACACAGCTAGAGAGTCCAAAGCAACTAAGAGCATGGCAGCAAAAAGATGGATCCTACAAGGTTTACTGGAAGGAAATACACACCAACTACGATTTCAAGTACTTGACTGCGACCTCGGTTTTTACCCACAATCTAAACTGTTGTTATTTTTTTTAGGTTTAACTATCAACTAGTTGTATACGAGGGCTTGCTATCGAATTACTCCAGTCCAGATGAAGCCCCCATTGTGAAAACAATCACTGCTACATCGCCACCGGTCATCGTTAATCAGTCAGACTTGGCGGTTGGAGATTCATTTGGAAAAGTTTATACATTTGGTGTGCGCACTATCTCCAGCGCGGGGTATACTTCTGAGATTCTAGAAACTGAGAACTTTGAGTTTCTGCCCACTTCCAAATGGTATAAACAAGTGTCCACATCATCCTACATTTGGCTTCTGCCAATCTGCGCACTGGTATCAATAATATTCTTTGCATCAGTATTCTATATTACTAGACGAAATAAGCGAGTGCGAGCATCATTTTCTCGATTTGCAAACTCACACTATGACCCAAAGACAGGTGCTACACGAATAGAAGACGGTGGCATGCACGACGTTAATACCTCTAATAATTATGATCATAATAGATTTTCCGACGACGATCCCCTTGTTCAAACATAAGGGGATGGTGTTTTCCTTCTCGACTTTTTATGTATATACTTGTATTTTGTATTGTGTTGTAAACTTTTTAAACTTAGAAAACATAAAGGCTGAAACTAAATAATTATGACGCATTTTGATTTACTAACCGTTGTGTTTTGCGTACGAAACCACATATCCTATAAACTTATCCCAGCAGAGAAACTGTAGTACTGAAATTACCAGTAGAGGTTAGTTTCTCTAAATATATAGAAAAAACCATTATTGTATGTGATATGGGGAGAATGCAACTGCTTTCATGAAAAAAAAAAAAGGAAAATAAGTTTCAGGTATTACTCTTGTCTCCGACACTGTCAGTCACATGGTTAAATTGAAAACAGACAGACATACATTTTACCGTCTTTAAGTCTTCGAAAAACAAGTTTGCAGACATCGTCCAGATCGAATTTGTGTCGTCTACGTCTTTTAACAGTCTGCAGTTGGCACTTAATGCTGGCTGCGTAGGACTTCTCGAGAGATTGAGCGATTAAAGAGTGAACTTAAAGCCTCACTGATGGCAATTAGAGTTAGGACCACTCAAAAATTGTAGAACTAGTAACCATTAACCAACTGTGGTTGGAAGAAGGAAAACTTCAAAATGCATAAGAACGAATTGCAGAAGCCAAGCGATTATCTTAAAAACTCTTTTCGCAAAAGAAAAAAATGCATTTGATGCATAAAAAAACGAGATGGCGCAACAATTTCATTTAGAACCCTTGACCCATCTTATGTCGTTTTCCATTGGGACCACTAGATTTTTTTCAGATGGAAGATTTTACGCGGCTCATGGAACATGCAGCGAAATTGATCTGCTTTGTAAATTGATTAGTGCGTTATTTGACAACAATTATCAATATCAACTGTTCAAATTGCATTCGTTTTTGGAAAAATCAACTATGGAACCTATCGACTTGAAAAATGTTTTCCCTGTCGTAGATACGAATGGATTTTTGGTGATTCGCAGTCTTCAGATGACAAGGAAAACGATGAATATAATAATTCCTCCAAAATTATATCCATGGCTATTTATGTATTTCTTAATTTTGGTCTAAACGAAAGCTTCTTAAGATGACGTAAAACAGCTGTGCAAAGTATATTGGTATTTGTGGCAGTATGTGTATAAATCTGGAAAAATATCGAGATCTGCAAAAAGTGATCCGAATCAAAAAAAAAAGATTGATTTTTTTGCCCAATGGAACATGAAAAGTGATTTAGATCCAAAAAAAGATTGATTTTTTGTCCCAACGGAAAACCACATTAAGTGCAAAAACTAGATTGATCGGTTAGCGGTAACGTCACTTTTCCTGCGTCAGCTACATATGCGAACTGTCTACTTGTGTTGTTTTCCATTGGCAATTTTATGGCGTTTTCGATTGAAGAAAATAATTGCCCTTTCTATGAACAGAGCAAATCTAGAAGTGCTCTTTCGATGTATTCTATGTTTCATTGAAAAAAAAGTGCACTTCCAGGTCAATTCTTAACACGACAGAAGTGTCCGGAATAAAAGAGCCATTCCGAATTTCGGGGCAATTCTCTCAAATTTTCAATCGAAAACGCCATTAGATTTTGCTCTCAGATTTCTGATTTTTCCCAATGGTGTGTGATTTGAAAGTCAGCTGTTCTTATTTTATATTTTGTATTTATTAAAATCCATTCATCCATGTTGATATTTATTGTAGGGGCAAAATGAAAATCTTTCTCTATTTTTCACAGAGTCGTCGCCTTAAACTTAAATAATAACACTTTTCAATGTTTGACAAAAAAATGTCAAATGTTTTGGTGTAAATCTAGGAAAGAGATCAAGATTCCCTGTTCACGTGACCGATCTTAGCCAATCAAAACTGAGACACATCAAGTCAAACTTAAAAATCACAATTATGTCAGATAGTTTTCTGACACTATCATGGTAAAAAATGATTTGTTTTCGCTGTCAAAAAATGATTCTGCTCCGTGAGCAAGATAATAAATTATATTGTGGCTAGTTTTCCTTTTCTCGGGAGTTGGTACAGTTCTTAGGGGAAGATATAAAATGCAATTTTCATTGAATACAAGCGTGAAATTGAAATAGCTTTTCTTTAAAATTTAAGTGTGGTGAACTTTTTCTTTCACCATTCACATAAAATAAATCCTATCATATTTCCCCTGATTCCTCTCTACTTAAATTTGCTTCTATTTCACTTCGATTCGATTGACTTTTGCGAAGAGTAAATTGTCTTTGGTGGTGAAAAGTCTGTTGTCTAGTATTTTAAAGATGTCAAAATTGATGTGTTTCTGTTTATAAAATTGGAATCGAATCTTCTTGTGTGAAAAAGCAGCAGGAATTGTGTATGTTATAAATATTCAATTTGAATAACCATTTAATAATAGTCTGTACATTTTTACATATCTCAAATACTTTGCATTTAACCAGTTTGGCTTTTGTTTGTGTACCTACACAGAAATTGTGCGAAGGGCTAAAAACTAGCAATTATTCAATCTCGTTTTTAGATCTAGGTGTGTGCAAGGATATGCATTTCTAAAATGGCATGACCTGCATTTTTATATATTCCTATCTAATACTCATTAACCTAGACCATCCAGTTAAATATCGTTAAATATTTCTTCCTTTCTCAATCGAGCTGTGGTGGTTCTAGTTCCAAAAAAAATGGCTACATACCTACCTACATAAATAAGCACAATACGTACCTACTAAACATCCTCTTAAATTAAATTAAATCTCCTTTCGTAATTTATCGATTTATATCCCATCTAGACACTTGAAACACGAAAATAAAAACATGTCTATTATTTTAAAAGAGCATAGTTCCAGACACCTTTACAGACTAGATTGGAAGGAATTTTTGGTTGGATATTAGCCCTTCGAACTTGTTTTCTATCCGATATTTACGTCCTCATTGATGAACACGTATTCTTTTACATCAACAGCCTTACTAAACAAAAAAGTTTTATTTTTAATTGTTGTAGACACAATGGCTCAACCGCCGGAGACTCCAGCACAGAAACTCACAAACGATGACTTTCGGAAGTTACTCGCCACTCCTCGCCCAAACGCGCAGTCTAATCTGGCAACAGGATCTGTGCGAGACGCTGGGCTTAAGCCGATAAAGAAAACAACAACCCCTATCAGTTCCGATAGAATAGAAGCAAGACGAAAGAAAAAACACTTTTATGCAGCTTTGAAAAAACAAGAAGACAACAAGTTAGCGGAACTATCGGAAAAATATCGAGATCGAGCCCGAGAACGCCGCGATGGAGCTAATCCCGACTACCAAAATGTTGAAACACCTGGTCATGGTAACAATGCCTACAGAGCAGTCGCACCTGATGTCAAATCCGGCATTGACGCTGCTGAAAGAAGACGAAGAGTAATTCAAGAATCCAAGTTCTTGGGTGGTGATATGGAACACACGCATTTGGTCAAAGGTCTTGATTATGCGCTCTTACAAAAAGTACGCTCAGAATTGCAACACAAAGAGGAGGAACAGGAAAAGGAGCTGGAAAAGGTTTTTGAAGAAAAGGAAATAACCATCAGTTTGGAAGAGAAGGAATTTTCCAATGAACCAACCTTCAGCACAGTCATGGGCAAAAACATTTACAACTTCATCCTTGCCGCCAAATCAAAGGAGATCATAAGACATGAGCACTTTATGCCTGGTCGAATGGCTTATGTCATTGACTTGGACGACGACAATGCAGAATGTGATATCCCCACGACATTGGTAAGATCTAAATACGATGTTCCAGTGAATCTTGACGATACACAGACGCTTACAACCAATGACATTGTTATCAATAAATTGTCGCAAATTTTGTCGTATCTACGCTCGGGGGGACGCAACAAAAAGAACCGCAAACGCGATAAGGACAAGCCATTGTTCAACGACACAAACGACAGTATGAAAAACTTTACACATGACAACATTTACGACGACATTGGGGACTATCAGCCACTTGCGAAAGGTGGCAATAGAGGAGCTATGCAGGGCACAAGGTCGCCACTAAAATATGACGAGGATCAAAATGTTGATAAAGGATTTCTGCCGACCGGCCGGGAGGGGAACAAGTATTTCCAGGACGATATTCAAGAAGAGGATGCATCGCCAGCTAAGAATAGTATTTTCATACCGCAGAAGATTTCGAAAGCTTTTGTTTCGAAGTTCTCCAATGAACCACAAGGTTACGCTGAGTGCTATCCTGGACTGGAGGAAATGAACGATGCAATAGACGACTCTGATGACGAGGTAGACTACACCAAGATGGATTTGGGCAACAAGAAAGGGCCAATTGGACGGTGGGACTTTGACACCCAAGAAGAGTACTCTGACTATATGAGTACGAAAGAAGCACTTCCCAAGGCCGCATTTCAGTATGGTGTTAAAATGCAAGATGGCCGTAAAACGAGGAAAAACAAAACTGATAAAAATGAACGGGCCGAGTTGGACCGAGAATGGCAGAAAATTCAAGTAAGTACATTTTAAAAGAGAACACGTTTCTAGGGATCGAACTACGAACCTCTATCTAGAACAATAGCCTAGTGAACTAACCACTGAGACAACTGTCGGTTTCGCGGAATTCTTAAGTCACGTTATTACGGACTAAAGTTTAATCTTATACATTTTTTAATTTGCGCAAGAAATACCTTTTCCCTCTCTCCTTTTCTAAACATTAATATGCGTTTCTCTTTTTTTACAGACAATCATACAAAAGCGAAAAACAAAAAAATCAGCTGATGAGCCCGAATATAAAATTAGTAAATTTTAAAATTTCCTTTGTAAAAAAACAATCTATAAACATAGGAATATTGCTTCTAAATCAAAATACTTGTGTGAGTTGTCGTTTAAATAAGGTTTAAAATGCAATCCAAATAAAAACTGAGAGAACGAAAAACAAATGAATGCGTTATTTCAAATTTGATAAACATAAACATCATTTTTGCTCTTTACAGTTTACATATGACTTGGTCATTCTTGGGCCTTCTCTAACTGAACTTTAGCGCGCTCTCGATAGGTTCTTGGCCATCTGCGTTGAATCTGGACTGGAATAAGGAGCAATGCTGAATTTCCCTGTACAACAAAAGTTGGATCTCGCACTATTGTTGTAAACCGTGGAAATCAATGATCTATATAGATCATGTGGGCATAATGAAAAAGGCCTCAGACAGGTTGGTTTGGTTATAAGAAGGACTTTTATCAATGGTCATAAAAATCGGGCTGAAAAGTCGCAAAAAAAAGGGCCAATGAAAAAAAAAATTCTCATTTCTGAAGCTATTCTGAAATTTTAGACATTTCGAACGATATTTAACAATCATTGGCTCGCTTAACACTATAATAGGTGTGTGATGGGAAACTGCGTTATATTTTAACAGTTTTATGTCAAAAAAAGGGCGAAAATAGCATAAAAAGTGTGGCAGGCTTTCAAAAAAGTGTCAAATTACAACTATAGTAGCACAATGGTCACACTGTACGCAGCAGAGACAATACTGAGTCCACCAACTCCGGCCGATTTCCCGTTACTTGCCAACAAGCTATATTTTCATGGGGTGGCAAACGCTAAGTGCGTTAGTATTGTTGCATAGAAATTCGTATTGACAAATGTCACGTAACTTCAAAAATTCCGGCTCACCAACACACTCGCACCTTGCATATGCCACTTCTGCTGTGGGCAAAGCTGCTGACAGCGTTCATAAAATTTTGTCCGTTAAATTTGAAATTATATATAAACGTGTGGATAGTATTTTTTTTTAGGAATAAGTGTACATTTGCTTAAAATATTTATGAAAAATTGTCAAGGCAGAATGGTTGCATGAAAATAAAAACATTTTGAGCAAGTTTTCTTCAGTTATTAAAGAAAAATTCACACAATAAATCGATCTTAATGATATCGAAAAGAGGTAAATACACAACCATGTTTGTCCTAATATGTTCTAGTATATAAAACATATATTTTAGATAATTTTTCTAACCAACCAAATCAAATTATTCGCCTTTTCACAATTTATAATAACTAACCAATGGCATTCAGTAATATAAAAATGTGGAATTCCCGAACTCTTTCACATTTCCCCACGGTTGCCGCGGTTGGCAGCATTTATTTTTGTAGTTTTTGTGTGTTTTTGCATGTCACACTGATTCTTTTTTGACATAGCACCGATAGGAATACAAAATGGCGAATTTGAAAAAAATTGAGGGGCCCAGCGGCAAGAGGATTTTGAGTTGGGGGTCTCAGTATGGTTTGTCTATGGAAAATCCTACTTTACTTTGCTTTGCTGAGATCGAAGCTCAAAAAAACACGCCTATAAGCGCTAGCTCTCGTGGTTCGGAGCGGTATAAATTGGAAACTCATATCTGACGGTTCCATTATTACATCATATTTCTAAAATTGATAATGAAAAACAACATAAAAAACTAATTCGCAATAAATATACGAAAATTGTGCAATTTATGGGACAATGAAAAAGCACATTTGCTTAAAATTTTCATGAAAAATTAACAATGTAGATTGGTTGAGGGAAAATGAAAACATTTTGAACAAATTTTCTTCATTATTTAAGAAAAATTTACACACGAAATCGAAGTTAATGATATCCAAAAGCGGAAAATACACAACCATGTTTATCCTAATATGTTTCTAGTATATAGAACATCAACTTTAGATAGTTTTACTAACCAAACAAATCAAATTATTCGCCTTTTAACAATTTATCGTAACTAACCAATGGCATTCAGTAATGTTAAAATGTGGTATTCGCGAACTCTTTCACATTTCCCCACGGTTGCCGAGGTTTGCAGCATTTATTTTTGCATTTTTTGTATGTTTTTGCATGTCACACGGATTCTTTTTTGACATAACACCGATAGGAAAACAAAATGGCGAATTTGAAAAAAAAAACTGAGGGGGCCAGCGGCAAGAGGATTGTGAGTTGGGGGTCTCAGTATGGTTTGTCTATGACTACGAGTATGAATCCGAGAAGACAGCTCCAATTTATGTTAAATAGATGTAAGAAAACAAACATTGTATACCGTTGGGCCCCTGTTGTTAAGCCAACACATAAATATTAATTATTCACCATCATTTGTCACCTAGTCTAAGTCAAATTGTATATACCAAAAGTTCAATAAAAGCAAATGTAATGTAAAATGGGAATGTTTTAGAAGTAAAACAAATATAATACATATGTATTTACATCTCTTTTACAAGTTACAGGACAGCTCATATTTCCCATCCTATGCAGCTTTGTATATAATACAAATATTAATATTTTTCTAAATATTCGAATTACCATTTTAAATGTATTTATAGTCATATTCAAAACCAATCATATGTGACGACTTCGAACTTACCACGATGAGTTGAATTTGACCTTGCCGCGGTGATGTAACTCACACACTCGAATCGAATTCAAAACGTCCCCTCAAGTTTACAAAACAATACAATACAAAGTTGAGAAGTAGTTCTCTCTTTATTACTTCTTTCTGACTTCAGTTTTGCAATTTTTAGCATTCCAAGTGAGATTTTATCTAATTTCAAGTCTCAATTTTCTGAAATTATGCAGCAAAATGTTTCGTAACATAATTGTTGGTCTGTCTGGCGGAGTAGATAGTGCTGTCACCGCATATTTACTAAAGGAAAGAGGTAAGTTGAACTAAAGTTTACGTTTTGTTTTTGAGTGAACTCGAATGGGCACACCGCACTATCTTGTAGAGATGCATGTTAAAAAATAATTAGTGTTGCATGATATGACGTATAAGCATGCTTGAACATAAATAAAATAATTTGAGATAGTTAACTGAAATGAATTTCAGACATTCTGATCGGGTATGTGTGTGTACCGTGTGAGCTCATGAATTGGATGGACTTTAATATTAAAATGTCGTTTTCCATTGGGTTTTTCGGATTGGAACGTGAAATGAGAGAGTTGCGTGATTTAGTCAGATGTTTTTTTAATTTTAATTTGGGTTTTTATAAATCCATTCTTTTATGCCCAAAACACATGTGCAGAAATTCTGGACGCAGCGCAGAATACAGAGCTGCAAGTAAAACAGATGTGCAGATTGTTTGACATGCATTGCATCGGCTTATATGACTACTGTCATTCTCCGAGGATGTTTACAACCAAAGCTAAAACCAAAACCATAGACAAACCATACTGAGACCCCCAACTCACAATCCTCTTGCCGCTGGGCCCCTCAATTTTTTTTCAAATTCGCCATTTTGTATTCCTATCGGTGCTATGTCAAAAAAGAATCAGTGTGACATGCAAAAACACACAAAAACTACAAAAATAAATGCTGCCAACCTCGGCAACCGTGGGGAAATGTGAAAGAGTTCGGGAATTCCACATTTTTATATTACTGAATGCCATTGGTTAGTTATTATAAATTGTTAAAAGGCGAATAATTCGAATAATTTGATTTGGTTGGTTAGAAAAATTATCTAAAATATATGTTTTATATACAAGAACATATTAGGACAAACATGGTTGTGTATTTACCTCTTTTCGATATCATTAAGATCGATTTATTGTGTGAATTTTTCTTTAATAACTGAAGAAAACTTGCTCAAAATGTTTTTATTTTCATGCAACCATTCTGCACTGACAATTTTTCATAAATATTTTAAGCAGTACACTTATTCCTAAAAAAAATACTATCCACACGTTTATAAATAATTTCAAATTTAACGGACAAAATCTTTTGAACGCTGTCAGCAGCTTTGTCCGCAGCGGAAGTGGCATATGCAAGGTGCGAGCGTGTTGGTGAGCCGGAATTTTTGAAGTTACGTGACATTTGCCAATACGAATTTCTATGTAACAATACTAACGCACTTAGCGTTTGCCACCCCATGAAAATATAGCTTGTAGGCAAGTAACGGGAAATCGGCCGAAGTTGGTGGTCTCAGTATTGTCTCTGACCAAAACTATCAGCAAATGTCAAAAGCCGATGATGCAAAATACTTGAAATTGCAATTTATTTTCTTTTGTGTTGTGGTACGCTTGAATTTTGCAGCCAATTTAGAAATAGAGACATTTTGCAGTGCTGCGGTGAGTGCAGAATTTACGTGTTGCAGTGCTGCGGTAAGTGCAGAATTTATGTGGGCTATATCCATATAAACACGTGTATTATAATCTTGCTGCACAGTGAATTCTGCACATGTGTTTTGGGCATTATGTTGCAGCGGCCAAATTCAAATTTGTGAAATACACCCAAACTTTCACTTAGTTCTTACTTTTAATGGAATGGCTTTGACAGCTTTTTCTCTTAATTTTCCTCATTCTAGCAGGTAATTTTGCGCTACAATGACAAACTTAGTTAACAACGTATTTTTTGATGTGAAACATCTATTTGCGCAACTTGGCAGTAAAATCGAATTGAATGCTGTGACAAAAATTGGCATGACGCTGCTATGCCGTGACGGAAATTGGACTGTCGACATCACTACGCCACCGCTCTCGACTCCTAAACCACTCAACCGATTTCAATAAAATTCTGTGGGTGGTATGGCTGCTTGCAACTTAAAAAATAGGATAGTTTTGGACCCGATAGATGGCGCTGTTGTCGATCTCCTAAACCACTCATTCGATTTGAATGAAATTTTGTGGGTGTGTATAGTTGCCTCCAACTAAAAAAATAGGATATTTTTAGACCCGATAGGTGGCGCTGTTGTCGATCTCCTAAACCACTCATTCGATTTCAATGAAATTTTGTGGGTGTGTATGGTTGCCTGCAACTTAAAAAATAGGATTGTTTTGGACCCGATAGGTGGCGCTGTTGTCGATCTCCTAAACCACTCAATCGATTTCAATGAAATTTTGTGGGTGTGTATGGTTGGTTGCAACTTGAGAGATATATTTTTTTTATTCTTTCAACTTAATTCTTAAAGTGAATACTTATATGGGCACGCTGGACCTGGGCAGTGAACTGATAAAGCTAGATCTTACACAACCAATAGGCTACTTAATCAGTTGATTAAATTAAATCTTTGTTGTAACGATATAAAAACAAAAACTATAAAAATAGAAAACCTTGGATTGGATTGCGTTATGAAAACTTTTTAAATTAAATTAATACACTTATCTACTGCGCTGTATTCAGATTATAGTATTAAAAAGATTTAGTTTTAAAATTAAATTTCTTAATACAACTTCTTTAACTGACTACGAAATTCGTTAAAAATATAAAGGAAAATAGTTGGCGCAACACGTCCTTATAGCTTCCAACAGTCATCTGTTTGTCTGAGTTTTTATTTTGTAGGCACTAATGAAAGGGACCAATTTATTGATGGTGAGTCCTTAATGAGAAGCTCTTTCAGGTAGTAGTTATGTTCTCCGATGTCTGTCGGACTTCCGCAGTGGAAGAAACCCTAAGAAGTAATATGTTTTTCCGTGGGTCGAACCTGAGATCCCTCACTTATTAGTCAAGCACACACTGAGGTGATGCGTCAAAAATCCGTTAGTTTAAAAATGATCGGTATACGGAAATGCAATTATAGAAAAACGATTGGCCTATAAATTGGACTAGGTTTTTCTCCACAAGTCCTACGTTACTGAGCACTACTTTCGCTATAACGCAACAGGTTCTTGACAAATATTTCTTTTGATAGCAGAGCGATATATAACACGTCGATGTATGAGACAAAAATAATACATTAATCCTTTTCAGGATACTCCGTTTTAGGATTATTTATGCGTAATTGGGATGAAATAGACGAAACTGGTCGATGCTCTGGTGAAAAGGAATTAGCCGACGCTCAATATGTTTGCAACAAAATCGGAATAGACTTAATGGAAGTTAATTTCGTAAAGGAGTATTGGAATAACGTGTTCTCGTAAGTATTTTACTACCAACACAGCACACTATCTGATTTTTAGAAGTTTCCTAGAAGACTATCAAAATGGCCTCACTCCCAATCCAGATATACTGTGCAACAGACACATTAAATTCGATCAATTTTACAAACATGCTACAGAGAAACTAAGTTTTGATGCCGTTGCAATGGGGCATTACGCTAAGACTTCCTTCGGGTCATATTTGGAGGACTATGAAGCCAATACAGGTAGGTGTCTACATTTAACAATAATTCAAAACAAAGACTTTAATTATGTTTTATAGATGTTCGCTTACTTCGGCCAAAAGACACTTTTAAGGATCAAACATTTTTCTTATCTGGCATAGGACAAACAGCACTCAGAAAGACAATGTTTCCTTTGGGTGATTACATGAAGAAAGATGTAAAAGACATAGCCCGAAAGATCGGACTTCAGAGAGTCGCTATGAAAAAGGAAAGCACTGGAATCTGCTTTATTGGAAATAGAAATTTTAAGAATTTTATAAAAGAGGTACGGCATTTTTTTTGTTTATATAATTCTCTTAGGACAGATCCACAAGTTGAGTGTGTGGTGTTTGTGTTCCCTATTGATGTTTGTTATACTATAGCTTTGCAGGTATTACAAAAAATTACACTTGATAGTGGATCGTTTGATCCATGCCGTCTGTCAAAATCCTTACAAGGGCACTTTTTGAATAAAGCGACTTCCATATTCAGAGAGTTCTTAGTTGTCGCGCTAGTTAATCCTCATCGGCGTTTTTGGTTTAACTGGTAATACAACGAAACGCAATTGTTTCATAAGCTTTCACATATTTTCTACAGTGGTTGCTATCTTCTTCAAGCGATCTTTGTTGCAAGAGAAAGAACAAAACAAATAAAGGTGAAATTAGAGATTAACCCTGTTTCATGTTGTTTATGATTGCAAGTTATCCATTGTGTATTTCTTGGACATAAATGCTCTTCCGTTTGTAGGATTTCGATGTTATCAAAGTCTAGCTGGTGGCCACTATCAACAAGTCTGGCTGTGTTGTTCAGTCTTTTCTGGGTTCTTTGTTAGCATTATCTGACCGGGGTATGCTGATTCTTTGTCCCAAGAATTGTTTGCTAGTCCTATAGCAAATGTCGCAAGTTGAACCACCACTACTCAGCCAATCAATCTTGTAGACAACATCTGTTGGGTTTTATTTGTCGGGTTTTGATTTAAGTTTAGAAAATAGTGATGCCAGTTTTTTATTGAATGTAAATGCCAGTTAAACATCTTTGGCATTATGTAGTTAGAAATTTTATACTTCCAGCTAGATTTCGGACGTAGGCGACGCTTTTGCAAATACTCTATAAGAGTCTAGAGCAGAAGTTCCCAATTTTTTTCGGCCACGGAACCCTTTATGATCAAACTTTTTTTGGCGGACCCCCATATTGATATTAACAGAAAACACCGTTCCTTGAATTGCGGTTTGGATATTTTGATGTTGGACAAGAAAAGAAAAAATAAATGATGTAAAAATAATTATTTTAAGTTTTATAAAACATTTATTGTGCAACAAAAAATACGTGGTAACTTTTTAATGTGAGGAAGGAAATTTGTTCACATATTTACTTAAAATATCCTTAAAATTAGGCCTAATGTCCGACAACTGAATGGGAAAGTCTGGATATGCGTCCAGTCTGTTTCTGTATTTGTTTTCTTTGTGTATGTGTAAGCCGAAAACCCAGCCTCCTATCGGTATGTTGTTACAAATGGAACAAGAACCATTGAGGATGAATTTCGGTGCGATGCGACGGCACGATTATGTTTTTTTTACGGAACCCCTTCGACCCTTCTACGGAACCCCAAGGTTCCGCGGAACACCATTTGGGAAACGCTGGTCTAGAGTAACATAAACATTTGGTCATTTATTTTACAAATGAATCGCACTGATGACTTTGGCCTGTCTCACAGGTTGTGGCATGGCGTTCTTCCGCTTTTCTTTAAGAAACAAATGATCAGAAAGGGCACTGATAAACAGCTTGTTAAGTTTACAGATAGTATAATAGCAACATATTTGCAATCATTTCAGTACGTACACTCCAAACCAGGACAGTTTATCGACATCGACACAGGAAAAGTAGTGGGACATCACGAAGGAATTCATCAATGGACTGTTGGCCAAAGATGTCGATTGCACTCATGTATCAAACCGTACTTTGTGGCTTGCAAAGATGAGACATCAAACTCTATTCTAGTCGCATCAGGCACTGACCATGCCGCCTTATACTCCAACGTTGTTTATACACAAGAACCATCCTGGATTTGCGGTGATCCGTTCGCAAATAGTACGCGACTACGGTGTAAATTTCGATTTCAGCACACAAAGCCATTAGTAGAGTGTACTCTGGAATATACTGATGACCATTCTGGGCTTGTAGTAAACTTAGAAAAACCACTGCGCGCAATAACACCTGGACAATATGCTGTGTTCTACCTACGAAACGAATGCTTAGGCTGTGCTAGAATAATAACATCCGAACAAATGCAAGATAACTTCGAACAACTACTGAAAACTACTGCTGCGTGATAGTAAACGAAACGCACATTTCAAAAGGTACACATTGTTTAATTTATTTACTTGCTCGTAACAACACTAAATAAAGCTTATAGTTAGATTTTTTGTATGTTAACATTATTTAAATAAACAAGTTTCCACCCTGACCGTTGTCGATTGAAAATTGTATTGTACTTATTTAAATGCAGGGTATGATATGTTATTTATGTTAAGCACAGAGCGATTTCTCTTACACTCTAAAGCAAATAATTAAAATTATAACGTCAAATAAATACTACTTAATAATTAGATGCATAGCTTGGTCCATTTTTAACTCAGTAGAACGGTCAACGTGTCTAGAAAGCGCGTTAAATCATTCTGTCGTATTTGTATCAATGATGGCTCAAAAAAATCCTGTAGTATCACCGAATTGCTTTTCTGAGCTGCTTGTTCGAAAGCTTTGCCAAAGAAACTCTTCGGAGAATTCTCTCGAACTGGCGGAATTCCAACTAAAAGGCATAGGCCACGCTCCGCGTCGACTGGACAACTGGCAATGAGTGGTAGTTCTGGAGCACGACGACTCCTTGAACTCGACACATAACCATTTAGCACAAATTTAGCCAACATTGTGAGGCCGTATGGATATGAAAAGAATACATTTTCATCGTTCAGTACATAGTAAAAGAAAGGTCCTGCGGAATGCACCTGGTGTGCTTCGAGGCTGCTTTGTACTTGACGGAATACTGCCGAGAGCAAAAGTTTGGAACTGTCTATTCCGGCAATGAGTATATCTTTGTGATTTCTCGACAGGCTATCGAGTGCCTCGAGAAAGCAATCCTCTGGGGTTTTGTCGCTTTTCACCGATTCCAAGGTTGCGAGCATGGCGTATACGTAGTCAGCTGCTGAATAGCGATTCCGATAGCCATAGCTGAGTGTGAAAGAACCGTAAACAATATCAGGGATACCATACTTCTCAGCAAGTTTCTCGATCATCTGATGAAACTCCTGCCGCAAAGTGAGATCCATAGAGTTAAACATTTGTTTTGCTTGCGTTAGGGGCAGGCCCATTTCGACAAGTAGCTCGTGCAGTTTCTTCTCACCGCGAAGGGTCCAGAGTTTCAGTTTGCAGGCACAGTACATTGAGTATCTGAAAAAAAAAACAATAAAATAAAGTATGGTGTTATTTATTCATGGGAACACAGCTATTTTTGTTAAGCTCTGAACTTCTGAGAAGATAAGAACGTTTGGTCCGTAACTAAGACATTACAATAGTAACGCTTTGCAAACGCCCGTTGTTGCAAAAGACTTTTACGAGAAACAACCAACGACAACAAAAATAGGTTATAGATATAATGTATATAAAGAATTAATAAAATTAACCTCAATGTACTCACTTCATCGATTCGGTTACCGACCAGTGTCGATACAGAGCCAAATGCAAATCATTCTCAAATGTTATCTTCGATGAGCTGTGTGTAGTCTGATTGCTGGCTTTATTTTCAAGTCTCGAAACGTGCGATTGAATATTTTCAATTTCTAATGTGTACGTTGTACTCTCAATTTTTCCAAGAACAAGCTGCTCGGTAGTGCCGACAATAGCCCACCATAAGAGCTCTGTGGAGTCTTTGGATAACTTCCAGGCAAGTTCAAAAATTGTAATAGCTGAGCTCCTTGCATAGAAACTGTACTGAGAGTAGTCGAACATAATGCGGTCGCGCTCATTCTCCCATGCGCGACGTTCGCGTTGCTTTAGAACACGATTTTCGTGTCTTTGCATGCGAGTAGTCCCTTTGGTTTCATCGTTTGAGTCTGCGTCTTCGTCACTGTCTTCGCCATCGGACTCCCGAAATATGGCCTCAAAGGATGGAATTGTTTCCTCAGCGGCTGGATCGGCTAGTATGCACACCTAAAAGTAAATAATTCTTTAATTGTGCGTGCGAAAACAAAAACAGTCGTAAGTATTTTGGCATGTCGGTAGCAACCCTATCCTTTCTAGCAAAGAAACTTAAAATTACAGTCACATATCTCATTCAAGAAATCCAACGAACAGCTTCGCTAAGATCTACCTTGAGCAGTTAATAGTAAAACACAATTCGACGACGTTAACAAGCTTCTACATCGCCAAGTATGGATAATACCATCGAAAAACTTTCCGGCGCCGACAAATAGTTCAACTGATCAAGTTGAGTCTGTAAGAATAGTGTAACAATTTCCATTCGCCGGAAAACATCAATCAAATCGGATAGGAAAGGAATTCTCAACGAAAGTTCTTTCAGGGCCAATAAATAAACTTCAATACAAGTAAGACGTACAATTTTTAAACATGTAATTCTACAATGTTCCAGAGAGGTATTGGCTTCTGAGTTTTTTTTCGAGAAGGCGTCTGTGAAACGGCCAAAGTCAAAAGATTGTTTCGGGATATGGAAGAATTTAATCAATTAAGGCGGTGCGAGATGCAAATGGCTTAAAATATAAGTTTAAAATACTGACTAACCTGTTTATCGCTGTAAATATTGCAAACATCCAGTGGTCTATGCGAATCACAAACAAAGAATGTGACCTCCTCACCAGGTTGTAGGAGCTCCACAATATCAACACAACCTCCACAATTAATAAGTATCACGTATTTTACATCGTCACGATTCTCAGTGTAGGCTCTTTGCATTCCGGCCATTCCCATGACCGGAACGACCGAATACAACATATGATCGTACCTAAATAGGGACTGCAGAATTTTACTTGCACAAATTGCATCAATATCATAGTTAACAATGATTAAAATCCTTTTCCCTATAAGCACATTGTAGAATTCCTGTTTTAAATCTTGCACAAACATGGTATATAATTTAAATTGTGATTGTTTTTAATTTTCCTTCAGAAACTCCTCGTGAGACTAAAAATTGAGCCAAATGCTCAACCGATCCGCGCTGGGATTCATTATGAAAATAATATTTCGGCTCTTTTACAAATTCTCCAACAGTTTCGATATAGATCGTTGTCCGTTTTTAACAAACAACTTATTTATTTTTGAAACAAATTATAAAAAATAACATAAAACAGAGAATATTAAATTGAAATCAATGGAATATAACAAAAAAAATCGTTGAATTCAGCTCGCCATCGATTCGATTTATAAACCTATTTTGTACCGATCAAACGTCAAGGGTTGGCGCGAAATGATTTTTGAAGGGATCAGAATAGGTGTCCATAGGGTATGTTTCCGTTTGTTTGGCCCATAACATTTTGACTCCTAAAACTAGCGCCACCTATTAGAATTTTTAAATTTCCTGAGTATTCTTTACATATTTATGTTTAGTTATGTGGAAAGAAAGGGCAAATGATGTTGTTGGTTATCCGTAGATGAGAAATTATCAAATTCAATTCTTGTTTTAGTTATTAGGTAATTCTCTCGTTGTGTATAACCTTTGCTGGTTCTTTGGTATGGTAGCGTTTATTTCTGAGACTAGCAGTGTTTTTTTGAGCTTCGAACTCAGCAAAGCAAAGTAAAGTAGGATTTTCATCGTGCAATTACAACAACTACGCTCTACTTGACACTTCGAGACTCGGTTGTAGTTGTTGTAATCACGTGCTGAAAATCCTACTTTTCTTTGCTTTGCTGAGATCAAAGCTAAAAAAAACACGCCTACTACTATCAAAAAGAATTTTTGTTTTTTCCGATGGTTGCGACCATAGACAAACCATACTGAGACCCCCAACTCACAATCCTCTTGCCGCTGGCCCCCTCAGTTTTTTTCAAATTCGCCAATTTGTTTTCCTATCGGTGTTATGTCAAAAAAGAATCCGTGTGACATGCAAAAACATACAAAAAATGCAAAACCCTGGGCAACCGTGGGGAAATGTGAAAGAGTTCGGGAATACCAAATTTTTTCATTACTGAACGCCATTGGTTAGTTATTATAAATTGTTAAAAGGCGAATAACTTGATTTGGTTGGTTAGTAAAATAATCTAAAGTTGAAGTTCTATATACTAGAAACATATTAGGACAAACATGGTTGTGTATTTTCCGCTTTTGGATATCATTAACTTCGATTTCGTGTGTAAATTTTTCTTAAATAATGAAGAAAATTTGCTCAAAATGTTTTTATTTTCCCTCAACCAATCTACATTGTTAATTTTTCATGAACATTTTAAGCGAATGTGCACTTATACCTAAAAAAAATATTATCCACACGTAACGAACAATTTCAAATTTAACGGATAAAATTCTATGAACTCTGCCAGCAACTTTGCCCACAGCGGAAGTGTCTCATATCTCCTGGGAGTGTGTTGGTGAGCAGAATTTTTGAAGTTTCGTGACATTTGTCAATACGATTTTCTATGTAAGAATACTAGCGCACCAAACGTGAACACTCCATAAGAATATAGCTTGTAGGCTAAGTAACGGGAAATCGGCCGGAGTTGGTGGTCTCAGTATTGTCTCTGGTTGCGACCATGTTGCGACCGTGGACTTCTGAAAACATTCTAATATACACTTCAGCATAATTTCGCTGTGCGGCGCCCTACTGCGAAACGAAATATTTGTTTATGAATCCGTCGTGTCTTTTTTTTTTTTTGTATGGTTGTTCCTGAGTCTAATGTGTGTGTGTTTTCGATTTGGCTTTTCAGATATCTGCTGCCAAATTGAACATGAAGTCCGAATTTGATTGGTTCTTGTTTGTATTGAGTTGGCCGCTTTTTCACATGCCCTGGAAGTCCATGTCAATTGATTTTCGAAATATTTTAATATAGTAAATTGTTTCCGTACGCGCAAAATGAATAATTTTGTTAAAAAAGCAATCCTATTTGAAGAAAAGAAGAAAGAAACGAATCTTTATATACATATATTCATTTTAATATTTTATTTGAATCAATAAATCAACACGTCTGAGTTCTTCGACTTTACTTTCCTAATCGTCCTTATAGTGCTCTCCCTCTGTTAGTATTATCGTTTCACCTTCCAAGTTCCAATGATAAACTATTTGTAAGCGTCAGCTGCGTGTCATGCACATTGTATTACCTAGTGAAAGTATGTGTAAATCTGCGAAAAGATCGAGATTGCTCAAAAGTGCCTCAGATCAAAAAAAAAGATTGATTTCTTTGGCCAAATCGAACTTGAAAAGCAATCTCGATCAAAAAAAAAATTGATCTTTTTGCAAAATCAAAACGACATTAATTAATTCAAATGGGGAAATTTACAATTACAGCATTTTTCCCGCGAATTGAAAATTCTTGCTGCGAACTGTCACACTTTTTTCAACAATCCACATGTTCGAACTTCACCTTTAAAAATGAAACTGAGTACGGGTATCTGCGACTAAAAAAGTGTTCATGTCTCATGTGAATAAAATGTCAGAAACCATAAATATTCGCTTGTTCGAAGTTTGCTTTCATTCATTCATCCTTCCCTTTTTCCACATTCCACATTCCACAATTCTCTCATAAAGTGTTTAATTTTCACCATAGGTATTTACGCACCCAGCTTTAAACATTTTGTGAATCTTCTCTTTCGTTCACTTCCACTGAGAGACAGCAAGTCCATGGTCAGAGATGAATGAATAAAAGAGATGGATATCTTTCATACGTCTATCCCCCTAAAACCCATTTGTTTCCTTTGTTGTTTTTGAAATTTCAATCCATGTCCATTAATACGTTTGACTTAAAAAAAATGATGTTGCTAATGGCCACTATTCTTTTTGCTTTTATGGGCATCGCGCTGTTCAATTGTTTTGTGTTCCGGATTGAACTTGTTTGGTTTTTGTTAAGGGTTCGATTAAAATATAAAAAATAGTGAAATACACATTTCGGAATAGCGAATTCTTGCACTAAAGTCCAATTCATGAACTTTCATAATGCTAAAAAAGAAATGAGCATACGTAAGTGACTTCATGGAAACAGCTCTCTCTGTATCTCTGTATTTCATTATCTTTGGCCCATGGTCAACTACGATATGTCACAGTTCGATGTCTATAAACATGACCCATCGCTGCAATAAACTTGTCAGTTGTCAATTTGTCATACCAAGTTAAGGAAATCGAGTGAAATTGTAATTTGTGTTTTCATTAATATATGCAGACTTAACCATGGGAATATATGATACTGTTATGCAGGAAAAACCTCCTGTTGTTCTTGATGTCGGAACAGCTTTCACCAAGTAAGTGCATTCCTATTTGCATATCTTATTAATGATGTCATTTCTGACCGCTCCTCTCTCCTCTCTGTCAAAAGAGTTGGTTTTGCTGGAGAAGCTCATCCTAGATTTATTCTACCATCCGAGGCATTTCTTTCTTCAACGGGTAAAATATGTAAACTCTTCGATTTTGCTTCAAATACCGAGCTCTATGATCATATGGTGGACTTCCTGCAGATGATATTTTTTAAGTAAGTTCGTCTTTTACCACTCTTGTTTACAAATGATAAAAACAATTTGAATTTTCAGACACGTCCTAGTGAGTCCAAAGGATAGGAAAATTGTAATAGTGGAAAATGTTTTTGGACAAACAATTATTCGTGAGACTATAGCCAAGGTGCTATTTAAGCATTTCGAGGTGTCCTCGATCCTTTTTGTACCAACCCATTTAGTGGCTTTGTCAACTCTTGCAGTGCCTTCCGGAGTTGTCGTCGATATGGGTAACAATGAGGCAACCATCATTCCAGTATTTTGTGGTGTTCAGATCCTGCAGGCCTTTAAAGATCAAGCATTTGGAGCAAAGTCTGTACACGATGAAATAAAGAGGCAATTGGTTGCGTCCGGCGTTGATCCAAGTCACCTCACTGAATCGGTTCTGGAGGACATAAAGGTTCGTACATGCTTTGTTACAACTCTTGAAAGAGCCAGGTCATACAGGGAAGGACAGTCGATAGCTCCACCGCCGGATATTGAGTATTCTATCAAGGAAAAGGACATAATTACTATTCCTGGCATTGTCCGTGAAACTGCTTTTGAAATAATGTTCACGGAAGACAATGAACGATCCAGTTTACCTTATCTGATCTTAGATTCAATTCTAAACTGTCCTGTTGATGTGAGAACTGTTCTGGGTGAAAATATATTCCTAATTGGTGGGACTTCGATAATAATGGGACTGCTACCGCGCTTGAAAGGCGAATTGAATGCTCTCTTGGAGAACAATGTCTATAAAGATAAATTGTTCTTTAAAAGTGTGAAGTTTCACAAGGCCATCGGTAGACAGAATTTTGCTGCTTGGCTGGGTGGCTCTATTTGTGGAGCAACTGACTTGGTTGGATCACGTTCGTTATCCAAGGAAGCCTACGCAAAGTCGGGTAGAGTGCCTGATTGGGTTAATTTAGACGATAATCGGTTAACAGAGTCCATTTGTTAACTGCATAAAAGATGCTTCTTGTAATTTATTTTAACATTATAAATTATTTAATAAAACATTATTTGGTGTTTGTAAAACACTTATTTAGAAAAAAGGATTTGTAGTTTGATGTACAAGAGGAGAGCTTCAGACATATTCTGGCAGGAAATTCTCACCAGATGGTCCAACAAGAACGACTTGACAGTTGACAATGTATAATTGAGAAATATGTATATTAACGGTGCAGTAAAAAAAATTAAGGTCATTGGTTTCTACGATCTGAATATTTTTTTTCATACATTGCGTCTTCGTTTGGTACACAAAAAGCAATCTTTTTCAGATTTCAGATCACTTTTCCGAATCTGATTTTTTTTTTGCTTTGCTTAGTGTGAAAGGTGTTCAAAAAAACGCGTTTACCTAGATACTTAAAACCAGAGATGAATGAATAAAAGAGATGGATATCTTTCGTACGCTTATCTCCCCAAAACCCATTTGTTTACTTTGTTGGTTTTGTATTTACAATCCCTGTCTGTGAATACATATGAGAGCTACAAAAAATCCACTAATGACAGACCACCAATCAAAATGCAGAATGGGCGGCAGAATGTCATAAAACAGCATATTTTTGTATTCACCATATGGTGACTCCTCTTAAGTAGGTCTGTTCGTTAGATATACGATTTTTCGGTTAACTCCAGAATGACCTCATTGTAATATTCCGACTGGAAGGAACAACTTATTTTATACGTGAAATTATTAATTGACTATTTAATTTTATACGCGGATGAATTTATGTATTTAAAAGAGTGGTTGGTGTACTAGGGTTCAAATTATAAGAATTTTGAAAAGAAACATTACGAAAGCATTATGTGCTATCTATCGGATAAATTGCGATAATTATTTTTATGGAAATAATTAGGTCCATTCGCGTACTTTCACGAGCCAAGCACTAAAAATCTGTCAAACTCGAAAAATTGAGCGAAACTCTCTCAGAGAGCTGAAAATATACTCCAAAGTACGTGGATACACTTCGAGCTACTTTGAGTCACTTACAACTTTAAAATCTAATCCATATCACGAATAAATTTATAACTTACCTTTTTGCAACTTATGAAAAGTTCTAGGAGAATATTCGACCACCACCATATTTTCTTTATTTTCGGATATTTTATTTTTGTGTATGATTGATTTTTAAAACGGATTTTGAATTTGTTTCCTGCCAATTTTTCGCATTTGACATTTTTATCAGTACTTGCCGGTTGAAATTCTCTGAGCTGTTTCGAGCCAAGAGAGGAACTGCTCGTTACTCGTTATTTTGCTAATTTTCTCTTTTTCTGTCATTTTTGATGAGTACGTGTATAGACTTTGTGCGATTGCGATCGATTTATTTCGATTGCGCTCGATTCAAACCGAACGAACCTATTATTTATTCTTGTTTTTTAAATAAAAAAAAAGTTATATTTTAATTCTACGTGCAGTACCAAAATGATGAAAAAAAAGTATTAAGGCTTTGAAATGAATTGTAAAGGGTTTTCCAATAAGAGGTGTTATTGTGAATGACCCGCTATTTCGGTTGCTGTCACTTTTGAAGCTTTTATTCTTTGACATTTGACAAGAAGAAACTACGGCATTACTAAAAATGGAACGATACACGCTTCAACAACGCATTGAAATTACTAAAATTCACTACAAAAATGGTGAAAATTTTGCAGTCACAGTTCGTAAAACTAAAGCATTTTTTGGTCGTCGATGATTAATGATTTTTTATGGTCGGAGTTGGAGCTTTCAACAAGACGGCGCTTCTTTTACGGGAAAAGTTTCCGGACCGTGTTATCTCTCGAAGAGGTGATCACAAGTGGCCACCGAGATCATGTGATATAACACCTTGCGACTTCTTCCTTTGGGCCACGTGAAAGATAAGGTCTACTCCAACAGCCCAGCGTCGATTCAAGACCTCAAAGATAAAATTCTTGAGGCTATCGAGGACATAGGGCAGCCACTTTGCGATTTGGTTATGGAAAATTTCATGAAAAGGATATGGTCCTGTATGGTTTTTGCAATTTATATACAAATTGATTGGTAAATTGTAAATAATTTCAATTTATACAGCCTGCTCAATTTAACAAGAGAACTTTTTCATTACTCTGTTAATGGAAATGGAATTTGAATTATTATTCGTAACTATAGGCGTGTTTTTTTGAGCTTCGATCTTAGCAAAGCAAAGTAAAGTAGGATTTTCAGCACGCGATTACAACAACTACAACTGAGTCTCGAAGTTTGAAGTAGAGCGTAGTTGTTGTAATTGCGTGATAAAAATCCTACTTTACTTTGCTCTGCTGAGATCGAAGCTCAAAAAAACACGGCTTATATTGGCCATGCTTGATAAAAGGCAGTGTCAAAGTGTTAGAAGCTTATTAATTATATATTCACTGCAAGCAAGTTAACTGTCAATCGTCAAAATTAAAATGTTCCTAGTTAACATGCTCAAACCAGTTTTCCAGGATATTTGAAAATTTTATGAATTTCGGTGGTGGATTCACCAATTTTCCGCCATCTTCCGGGTGAATGAGAATGTATGCTTGACTTCATGAACTTTTCGGGAAAACGGCTTGTAGGCAGCCGCCTTTCCAATGGAAAGATATATATCTCTGTATTCCATTATCATTGACACTAGGGGGCACTGGGTTGACCCTAATGCGTTCGATATAGCACTGAACTCGCCCTTGTACTGAAAACCTGTGTTTGACATCACTTCTAGGGCACCCCAGTTGTGCCCTTAACTGACCCCAGTTAATTTGTCGGGGCAAGAATTCAGTGTTGAGTTTTGCTGTCATTCATTTTCAAACTCATCATCTATATTGCGAACACTTTTATCAACTATTTGCATTATTGCAAACCCAAGTTTAGAATTGAGTTCACTCATTTTTAACAATAAAAGGAAAAAAGTGTTACCAAAAATAAATATATTTTAAAGTCAAAAACTGACAGACTTCAGACAACATTTTGCGCTCGATATGGAAGTCGAATCAGGGCTGTGCAGTGTTTTTGACAGGAGTGAAAATCAGCTGACACTTCTCAGTGGTTATTATTGAGCACTAGTGCTAGCCACTTCAAAAAAAACCTATAAACGTATAATAAGGACAATTTGGTATACGCCACCCTGTTCGACACTCTTATCCCTTTACGGTTTCTATTTTCATCTCATCTAAACTGCGAGTAATGTGCTTGCTGTCAATTGTCAATGTCATACGTTGCATACACTTTCTCTGTTTATTGTTTTCGTTGAAGAATCGTATTTTCTTTTTCGTTTATTTTCAACTGTATAAGGAACAATACAAGCTTTAAAAGTAAGTTATGTATATTATTAAGCACTTATAATTTTCAATATTATAATAACTGATTTTATGTACATCCGAAAGATATGGACATAATGGACATCCAAGCCGTCGAGTCGAAACTCAGCGATGTAACCGTGACACCAATTCCTCGTTCACAAGTACAAAATTTCTATAATTATCAACAGCAGCGGGAACAACGCGATCAGACACCACAAATTCAAATCTCGGCAATTCATCATGTTCCACAGATTCCACCACCGCAGCCGGTGTCTCCTGCAATAATAACCACACAGACCTCTGCGAATATTACTACTCCAATGACCTCGGCTGCAAATATTCCATCCAACCTGACCAATTTACATGGCTTGACAAAGTATGCCCAGCTATTGGCAGTCATTGAAGAGATGGGACGAGATATCCGACCAACATACACAGGATCTCGTAGTTCAACCGAGCGGCTTAAGCGCGGAATAGTTCACGCCAGAATATTGGTTCGTGAATGTCTGATGGAGACCGAACGATCAGCGAGACAATGATTTCGTAGTAGTATATTTGTACCAACGCTGAATGAATTTCGCGTCTTACATAGTATATATTAAATATTGAACTTAACTTTGCGACAAAAATATCGTGTTATGAAGAAAACAACAAAGTACCTTTGTTTCAAGCCTCTAAACAAAATAAACATTTGTATACCAAAAATAATTAAAAAAAAAAACACTGCAACACGAATGAGGAGCAAAATAGAAAACACAAATAAACTAGCTCAGGATTTTATAGCAAAAAGAAAATATTAAATTCAAAATATTCAAATATTTTAGTCACATAGATCGTACAACGTAATGCTCTAATTAATATTGTTTGTAAAATGCATTGATACCAATTTGGGGACAAATAATGTTAATAGAGATATGAAAAACTGTTTCGTTTTTGGACGGAACTATTACATAATTTGCGTAATATTTTATCAAATAAAATTGTATGTTTTTCTTTTTTTTTATAAAAAAAAAACGTTTCCTTTGATTTGAATGCTCTTTACTGTATAGTTTGAAGAACAGGGGCCTCCAATTGGGAAGCTTGAGCCCAGAGACAATACTAATAAGTATGGTTTGTCTATGCTTGAGCCCCTGAAAGGCGAATGTTGTTGAACAAGTAAGAACGTGCTTCTGTGTTAAGTTAAGGTATGTATATACTAAAATATGGTTTCTAAGAATATGCTAGGATCGAAGTCATCCTATTTGTCAAATCGATACATTTGGAACGGTATCCTTTAAGGTACAGCAGCTTTTAATTGTTTTAATGTCTTTATTATACACACCTAGCCGTATTATACGACAGAGACAATATATGACAGTATGATTTGTCTCTGCTATACGAGGTGCAGTAGGAACTATGACCAAGGAATGAATGAAATGCTACGACTCTAAACAACTTGCTTTGTTCTTTGCCTCATCTCCTAAATCGCTAGCACAAGCGTAATAGAATAACTAAACCCAATTTTTTGTAACCGGTATTTAATTATGAATAATTCAGGAAATATCCCTGACTTATGTCTATATTGTCCTTGCAGTGTTTCAAGCTACAAACATCCCTCAAAGCAAATCTTTTTGATTCAACATTTCTTGGAGTAGGTAGGTACATACTTGCTGAAAGTCCTACATGACTTTGCTAAGATCAAAGCTAAAATAAAAACAGGACTTATAATTATTCGTCTATGGTGTGAATTATATGACCAGAAATAGGATCGTACAGCATTTCAATATTTCCAGTCGCATATACGATTATAAATTGTTTTATGACAGCGGATCATACTAACAGCAGATATGAGATATAAGAAACATAAGTCGTAAGGCAAAACTGTCTACATCATAGTATTACAGTAGTAAACAGTGATTTTATTGCAAGAAGTATCTTCCTGATGAAAGCGTTCTCCTTCCTCATTATTAATATCACTAAAACTTTCATTGATGACGTATAAATGGCTAGAGAGAATATGTAGCTTAATGGCGGTCGTTCATATAGAACGTGTACATCTCATCAACTAATGTTGTGCACAAACTCACTCTGTTCATGTTGAGCAACATAGCACTAAACATTTCGTTTTTATTTTACGTTGTGACTTGTGAGTCCTGTACAATTAGATAATCAACTCCTCAATTTATTGTTGAATGACCGACCCAGTACACTTAGATGCCCCACATATCTGATTTTGTTAACCAAAGGGTAAGTCCTTGATGTTAGTCTGTTTTCGCTTATCAGGAAATTAACCTTTCATTTCGTTTTACCAATTGACGAAGCGCAAATAACTTGCGCGCACGTTGAGCAACGGGTCGAACAAATATGGTGCAGAACATTTTTTCAAAATTGGTGGCGAACGTAATGTACGACCATGTTCATCGAGCAACTTGAGCTCGTAGGTTAGGTAGGGAAGTGCTCAACAATGTTAATACAGAGCTTCCACGGATCCTTTAGGTCCATTGTAATCCCTTATGGTTTTTGCGGTCGTCAAAACGTAAAAAAATAAATAAATAAATATGTAGTTGCTCGAGGCGTCCGTAGGACGCCCTAGGCCTAGCACTTTACAATAATTCGTGTTGTGTAAGTTCCTCATTTGTGGGACGAATGGAAGGGGATCTACAATTTTATGCCGAGTACCACTCTCTGTACCTTTGAGAAGTTATTGAGATAAGTCTTTTCTTCTGTTCCTACCCTAACCAATTCCTACACTGGTCGGGCACCACGTAGTGCAACTATCTCAAACCGGATCAAAAACGTTGTTTGCATCGTGTTTGTATATTGACACTAGTGGAACATTTATCGCATTAACGTCGCCTTCCTAGACCAGTGCTCAGCTTAAGCTCTGCTATAGGCGTCTAAGCAGAACCTGAACTGCTATACAAAAAGCTCGTGTTTCTTTTTTAGTTCAGATACATCAGGGCTCAGAATTTGTGTTTCTTTTTCCGATCAAATCGCGCTCTATGGGTTTAGAATAAATTGACTGAGCAGGCTGAGTGAAAAGTGCACACTTCCAGACACATTTAACAGGATAAGCAAAATAGTTGCAATGGCGGACGAACCTTGTTGTTCTGGAAATGAAAAATAACCAATTTAATAAATAACAATTAATAAACATTCAATTTATACATATATTTATTACAAATGACAGCTATGTGCTCAAGTGTGTTTCATAAATACATCAGAACGATCTGACCACGCTCTGTTCAGAGTGCGTTCATAATGCTCGAGCTCAGTTTCAAGCCTATTATTCAAGCCATCATGTGTGGAATAGGACATCATTTAAATGGCCATCAATATGTACTGCGTTATTCCGACAATAGCGTCTCGAATGTTTGCCTCGAGCTCATCCAAAGTGGCTTGTTTGCGTAGAATAAGGATTTTACGTAGCTCCAGAGAAAATAATCGAGTGGTGTCAAGTCATATTTTCGCGGCAGCCAATTCATGAACGTTGCCATGACCCAGTCGCCAATTTCTTTTTTAAAACTTTGACCGTTGCGTCCCTTGTATTACATGTATCGTTGTCTCTTGTTGGAATCACGGCTCGGTTATTTCTATGATGTCGGTCACAGAAATTCGATTAACATCAGGTCTAAACTGATTCCATCTGTGTCCTTGATTTTTTCGAAAGAAATAAGGTCCGATTATGCCGCCATGCCATAAACCGCAGACCGCACCAGTCAAACTTTGTGGATTCATTGATGCCTGTAGTTATAGTCGAACACCTGTGGATTGTGTTCGCTCCAGTAACGGCAATTTTGTCTGTTGATATAGCCGCTAAGCCAAAATGGGCCCTCGGCGAATATATCCAATTATCGAACACACGGCGTTGTCTAAGGTCGTCCAGTTTCGATTCTTGCATACATCTTATATGGATGAAGGCCCAGGTCTAACCGCAATATAAGCCGGGTTGACTCTCGGGTGACGAATCGACACTTCAGTCTTCCTCGATACCGGGAGCTACAGCGGCTATGTTTTCTTCATTTTGCACACTAAAGCCATCATGATGACAATCGAACCCACCAGGAAATTCACGTTGCGTATTTACAGCTGACCCGGAGTTTCGATAATATGAAATGGCAAACCTTACTGTTACTTTTGAAAACTGAATGTAACTGGTAACTTTCACAGGCGCTGGCCGCCCTCTACCTTCTCTTGCACTGCAAAAACCTATGATAACTGATGGTATCTTTGAGGGGACCCGGTCGAAATTCTGCTTTCAAAAATCTGCTTTGCAAAATTCTGCCTTCTCACACAAAAATTCTGCTTAGCGAAATACTGCTTCTTTTAATTCTGCTTTACAAAATTCTGATTTTCAAATTTAAAGCAATAAAATTCTGCTTTTTTTCCAACTAACCAAAAATGTGAACGACGAGAAAAGAAGCAGAAATTAAAAAAAACTATTTTAAAAAAAGGATGGAAAATGAGTTTTATTGTTATTATTTATTATTATTAAGTTTTATTGTTTGCAGAATTTAGAAAAACAGAATTTTGGAAGCAGAATTTTGTAAAAAGAATTTTGACCCATCCAGAATTTTAAACCCAACCCATCTTTGAGATCAGCAAAAAACCTTAGGCACCGGCAGCAAAGTTATTACTTCATTTTAAATTTACTATACAGTGTAGTTTTTGATTTTAAATAAAGCTTATCAGAGATTATGGCCTTGTATGATCCCAGAAACAGGCCCATAGCCATAATTGCGGCTTTTATTGCCACCACGAAATCTCCAATCTACCCACTGCGGCCAACCGTATGATAATTATTATGCTACATGTATGATGATTTCAAGTCTTGTATGATGTATGATAGAAAGTCATTATCATACCCAAAATGTATGATAATTGTTCGATTATGCATTACCGTAAAAATCTTGCGATCACACTAATGTCGTTTTCCATTGCGACAAAAAATCAATTTTTTTTTTTATCTAAATCACTTTTCATGTTCCATTGGGCAAAAAAATCAATCTTTTTTTGATTCGGAGCAGATCTCGATATTTTTTCAGATTTACACATAAAAAAATACTTTGCTCAGTTGTTTTACGTCATTTTAAGAAGTTTGCTTTCAAAACAAATGCGCAAAGTTTCGTGAAAAGTAAAATAAAGATATGCATAAATAGCAATGGATATAATTTTGGTGGAATTATTATCTTCATCGTCTTTCCCATCATCTGAAGGCTACAAATCACCGAAACTACTCCATTTGTATCTACAACAGGGGAAACATTTTCAAGTCGATATCCATAGTTGATTTTTCCAAAAACGAGTGCAATTTTGACAGCTGATATTGCTGTCAAATAACGCACTAGTCCATTTACAAAAACAGATCAATTTCGATGCATGTTCCATGAGCCGCGTAAAATCTGAGATCTGAAAAAGATTTTTGGTGGTCCCAATGGAAAACGACATAAGTGGTCAATTTGCCAGTGAGCGATTTCCTTGCGAAATATTTTTATTTTGTTCCTTTATATCTTTCTACCTCTCTTCTACCCTTATGCAAATTAATGGAGTCACTTTTGTAATTTAAACACGTTTTTCATTTTTCGCTCAGTAGCTTTTTTTAACGTCACCGTTTCATTTAAGCCTACAAATGTATATATATATTATATATACTCGAAGTTCATAAATGCGAACGAATAAACAATAATTTTAAAATTCGACCAAAGTCCAAACATTATCGGCCATTATCATACATTGGATGATATATGAGTAAAACGTAGCAATTGCTTTTACTCAAAAAAATGTAAAAAGGTTGTTAGGTTTCGTATTTATGAAAACTGCGCTTTGACTGACCTCCAACGTTTTAATATGTTCGAAAAGCGTAGCCACTTAACTTTTTACTTTCCTACAAGGAACCTCTTACTCAAAGCAAAAGCTAGTTTTAATTAAACTCTCGTAAAGAATATGTAAAAATTGTTGAACTAATTTTTTCGACAATTTTACGTTTGTCTCGTTTAATTGGTTATAATATTATATATGTTAGATTAAGAGCCAAGGTTTGGGGAAAACTGTTAAGTTTAAGTGGTCCAAAAATGCACAACAACATTTTATGATTTTGTTTTACGTGTGCCTATAAATGGGATCTATTTAAGAGCAGACATTTAATTCTTTGGTTTTCGTCATTGCCGATTTTAGAGTAAGTGGAAGTATTCGAAGAAATTATTCAGATGTTGTCAAAATTGTGGGGACCATCGGATGAAACATAAATCTGCAATTCAAATCATATTTTAAAACTGAGAGAAAAACGCGCAAACATTTTAATATCAGCATTAACTTAATAACAAAACGCGTCCATATTTTAATGCGATGTGATCCTGACTATTGCAAATTGCAATCAAATGTCAGGTTTTGTATGACTTTACTTATGTAAAAATATTTAATTAATGAGTTACTTCTTACTGAGCTAAGTATAACATACGAGTTAGTAGGCAGTTACGAGTTTTTTTTTTAGAAACTTTAGAGAATAAACCAAAGATAAAAAGGTGCTCAAAAATCTAGTCAAGCGCTGTGGTTAGCCCAGTTCGCACCCGTATGCCCAAGTTAACTGCGATGAATCGAGGTATTCTTTTTTCCTAGTTATGAACACCTCAAAAAGTTTTTATAAATTTTGTATGATAATTTGAGGTCTCGTATGATACAAATTAGCCAATTGTATAATAACTCACTTCCAAAAATATGGTAGCACTTATCTACCCACATTTTGTGTCTCCAAGTCAGTCAGTCCTTTTCAGTGCTTGTGCAGCCTACTGCTGACTGTAGGTCTTCCCGAAGTATCTGCGTAATAATATTTGTTTTTTAAAACAATTTCACTGGCACTGTTAAAATTTATTAGTGACAGAAGTACATGGAATTACTGAACAAAAGCACCCTTAAGTGCCCAACAACCCACACCCCTACCGTAGGTAATAAAAAAAAAAAAATACAACTTAGCGAATAAACTTTCGACAATTGAAGAATAAATTTCAGATTATGTTTTATTCATCTTAATGACTTCGAAGCCATTGCATCTTACAATTCTATTGCAAATATGAGAACGCTTTCGCACCGACTTCGATGTTCCCTTGTGTAATATTTGCCAAATCGTATGTAAACTAAAATGGAAATCTTAAGAATTGAGGAGGGAAACGAAAATAACGTATGCATGTACGGATATCCTTGTTCTTACCTTTTCTAAATTGTTTTGTGTAATTTTTCGGCAAATTTGTTTCGTTGCATTCACGTGGGTATCCTTATTCCCTACAAAGAGCCACAGATATAATAAATGTAGGTACAAACAATGTGCGGTATCTAGGGTAGAGAAAGACATTTATCTATTTCCACGATAATTAGCTACTTGTACCGGCAATTGGTTTATTTTTTGTTTGAAGCCGAACTTTTCCTATTAGCAACTCTCAGCATTTACAAATTACACTATAGGTAGAGTGATTTGTTCACTCCACAAGCTTTGTCCTAACTAATTATCACGTAACTAAGCTGACAAATGAGAGTTATCTGTTATCTGTGCGCACTGAGGGTGACTGAGGTCGACTCTCTTTTTCTTCATGAGGTTTTCGAAGTGGCAAATGTTTCAAATTACGTCCAATTAAGTCTTTGATTACCATGTGTTTTCACGGATGTGTTTCTTTGCAAATGCGAATAGCTGATGTATTCGAGCAAAGTTTTGAAAGTACAAATGCGAATAATGTTATTACTACTATAATCTATACTTATTTACGGATAAGTTTCACCTCCTTCCTTCTTAAGAGCGTTGAGAAGCTCGAGAGTTGCACATGCAATGATGCGCTTTATTTGAAATGAAAATGAACACTGACGACATTTTCTCCACAAAAAATGTATGAAAGATGACGAGCTGCTTCGGTTGTTACGCTGTGTACTGTTATCACTTTACTGATGTGCCGCTATATCGAGAGGTTGACTGGTGAATTGTTGTTGTTGTCGACGTTTGTTCTGTACAGACACGTAACTCCCGCAGCTCAAAGACTCTTATGCCATGAAGGTTGCGTCTATAATATTTAATATGAAAGAACGCACATAGATTCAGGCAGTGTTGTTAGCAATCCCTCTTCATTTATCCCACCAAGCTTGGTAATTTTTCCCTTTTCACCATACTCAAATTCCCTCTCAAAATCCCACGATACTTTTTTGCGTCGAAATTCAGTTTTTAAAAGTAAAATTTGTATTACACAGAAAGAAAATCACCCTTAGTATAAAAACCGCAGTTTGTAACACTGCTATGATTATTTTTTGGTACTAGAAAATGTTGATTCATGGTTGATAATCATGGTGAAATGTAGCCGTTTTGATAGAATTTCACCAAAAAATTAATAGTTTGAATGTTTTTTTTGTTAGATTTCTGAAATTCCCACGATTAAGTATTTTTCCCTTTACCCCACGGAAGGCTTTTCGGACATCGAAATTCCCACAAAAAGGGATAAATCCCACGATATAACAACACTGCCACAGTCTCCTTGTGGTAACAAGCCGTGCTAAGACACACATTGAGTCGTATGAATAAAAACTAGCATTTGCTTTGAGTAAAAAGTCTTAGCAAAGTAAAATCCCTTAGCAAATGCTTCGAATCGGTATGAATAAAAACCTAGTTTGCTAAAGTAAGTTCGAAAATTCGAACATAGCATTTACTTCGCTGTACACGTCCTTGCCTTGCAATTTCTGTCAAACTTGACAATTGACATCTGTCCGGTGGTTTGTTTATTTTGAATTTATTTTCAAATTGTTGTGGGAAAATTATCAAAAGCAATCTATAGCTCCAATTGGTGATGTTTGATTTCTTCCTCAGTTGTCGGAAAATAATCAGCTAATTAAGCTATTTTTTGACACACATACCTACCAATTAGTTAACGAAACGATTGACTGATGAACACCAGGATCTTTTCCAACACCAACCTAAACACATCAATTTTTCACTTGTGAATTTTATAATGTTTACCTGAAAGCCCGGATCTCCTAAATACCTTAGGAAAGAGTCAATTTTCTGGATATTTGAAAGAGCACTACACGTCTCAAAATTATCATTTAAAAAAGTGTTAGCCAAAATGTCCACATTTTCACGCGTGAAACGAAACAATTGCTTGAAGTTATTATCGTCACCAATTCTTCTTTGTTTACACTGTTTTTTGTTAGCATGAACGTTAACAAGAGGTAAAATAGGTATAACGTGAAAACTTATCGCATCCATGTTTTGTTTGGTTTTCCTGCACGAACAAAACTTTATTTAACTATTTATAAACAAAACATCGAAAATTCACAATGCTTAGATTGTTTTATGTAAAAAATGTGCGTACAAAATATTTAGCAAAAGGTCTGAGTCAACTAAATAGCAGACTCTGAATTTGCATAGCATTTGCTTTGTCTGATAAGTTTTATTCATACCGATCTGAGGAAAAGGTCAGTGCCGCCGCTTTTCGAACATTTCAAAAGTTGGAACTAACTCAACTTGTTTTTTATTCATACGAAATGTAGCAAATGCTTCGATTTTGACATTTCTCTTGAGTAAAAGCAATTGCAACGTTTTATTCATACGACCCAATAGCTGTTTTTTATTATCAGCGTGATCTGATCCGAATTAGATCACGAAAATAAAACAAAACGGATCATTGAAAAGTTTAATTTTGGAATTGTGGTAATACAGGGTATTTCAAACTTCATATCATAGACAAACCATACTGAGACCCCCAACTTACAATCCTCTTGCCGCTGGCCCCTCAGTTTTCATAGGCAGAGTTCATAGAATTTTATCCGTTTAATTTGAAATTGTTCGTTACGTGTGGATATTATTTTTTTTTAGGAATAAGTGCACATTTGCTTAAAATGTTCATGAAAAATTAACAATGTAGATTGGTTGAGGGAAAATGAAAACATTTTGAGCAAATTTTCTTCATTATTTAAGAAAAATTTACACACGAAATCGAAGTTACTGATATCCAAAAACGGAAAATACACCACCATGTTTATCCTAATATGTTTCTAGTATATAGAACATCAACTTCAGATAGTTTTACTAACCAAACAAATCAAATTATTCGCCTGTTAACAATTTATAATAACTAACCAATGTGGAATTCCCGAACTCTTTCACATTTCCCCACGTTTGCCGTGGTTGGCAGCATTTTTTTTTGCATTTTTTGTATGTTTTTGCATGTCACACGGATTCTTTTTTGACATAACACCGATAGGAAAACAAAATGGCGAATTAAAAAAAAACTGAGGGGGCCAGCGGCAAGAGGATTGTGAGTTGGGGGTCTCAGTCAGAGACAATACTGAGACCACCAACTCCGGCCGATTTCCCGTTACTTAGCCTACAAGCTATATTTTTTATGGAGTGTACACTAGCGCACCAGATGCTAGTATTGTTACATAGAAAATCGTATTGACAAATGTCACGAAACTTCAAAAATTCCGGCTCACCAACACACTCCCAGCAGATATGAGACACTTCCGCTGTGGGCAAAGTTGCTGGCAGAGTTCATAGAGTTTTATCCGTTAAATTTGAAATTGTTCGTTTCGTGTGGATAATATTTTTTTTTAGGAATAAGTGCACATTTGCTTAAAATATTTATGAAAAATTGTCAATCCAGAATGGTTGCATGAAAATAAAAACATTTTGAGCAAGTTTTCTTCAGTTATTAAAGAAAAATTCACACAATAAATCGATCTTAATGATATCGAAAAGAGGTAAATACACAACTATGTTCGTCCAAATATCTTCTAGTATATAAAACATATATTTTAGATAATTTTTCTAACCAACCAAATCAAATTATTCGCCTTTTTCCTTTATAATAACTAACCAATGGCATTCAGTAATATAAAAATGTGGAATTCCCGAACTCTTTCACACTTCCTCACGGTTGCCGCGGTTGGCAGCATTTATTTTTGTAGTTTTTGTGTGTTTTTGCATGTTACACTGATTCTTTTTTGACATAACACCGATAGGAATACAAAATGGCGAATTTGAAAAAAAAAAATGAGGGGCCCAGCGGCAAGAGGATTGTGAGTTGGGGGTCTCAGTATGGTTTGTCTATGGTCTCAGTATGGTTTGTCTATGGTATTGCCTCTGCTTCATATTGCCACCAGCCATATTGCAAATATTCTGCTCAACGTGACGTAACACAAGGCACATGCCATTTCACTTGCAATGTCGGGGGGTGCTACCATATTTGAATCAAATTTGCATAATTTTTCTTTTCAATAATATTTTCGTGAAACAAATTTAGTAGGTATTTTATGTTAAAATATGCAACACATGAACAATATTTTGCTGCTAGCACTTGAGTTTATCTTGTTGTGTCCAGACCAGCGAAACATTTCAGAAATGGTTATGAAATATTTCTGAAGCAAATTGTACAGATTTTATAAACATTTATAAAAGATTTCTGAAATTTATTTATTAAATTCTTATGATTTGTTTTAACTTTATCCTGTTTTGGGCTAGAAGAAAATAATGTGCTGGGATTATTAGCAGCGAGTAAAGTTTTTATTTTTGTAATTTTGGTCTCGGAAATCACGCGACACGCTTTTCATTTTTATTTTATTTAAAAAAAAATTATAGTCGAAAAACAGCGCTCACTTTCTGCACTTTCTGCAGTGAAACATGTAAAACAAAAATTGTTTTGTTTAATAAATGCTTTAGAAATATTTATGTAACATGTAGGTATTTAATTTTTTATCAAATGTTTGGCTGGTCTGGACATACATTTATAGAACGAGAAAAAACCAAATAACTCGGCATACGGACAGGGAGTTTATTCGAATGCGAAATAAATCAAGTGATTTTTTTGTGTTCCATTTTTCAGTCTGGCAACGTGATTGTGTGGCTATCGTTTACAGGCACACCAACATTTAAAAATAAAACAAGCCACCTAGTGGCAAATTCGTGATCTCGATGAGAAGCAGGATCATGTGCTGTTGTTGTAAATGCATGTAAATCGATGATCTATATGGATCATAACTGATAATAAAAAACAGCTAATATCTGCATTCGAAAATACTCTTTTTCTCTTTTCTTGCTAGAAGCTGTGTGTGTAGTGTTTTTTAGAGGAGTTATATAATAATTTTTTTTTTTCTTTTTACAAATGCTTTTATTTATTTATTTTATTATGCGAAATTATTATTTTAAACAAAAACTTTAGTTATGAAATGATTTATTTATTTATGAATGAATGGATGAATTTAATTAATTAAAAAATATGAAAAAAAAAATATTTTAATGTAATTAATTTAAAAAAAAAATTTAATGCAATATAATTTAATTTAATTAAATTACAATTTTTCAAAATCTAGAAAAAAAATAAAGTTTAATGGGAATTACCGTTGTTTATTTGATATCCTGAGGTAAGTTATTTTTATCCGCTTAGAGATTGGGAAATCAGAGAGTAGTAATGGAAATATTTTAAATTTCAGGCTTCATTTTTGCTTCACTTGCTAGAAAGTATTTAGTACGAGCAACAGTTGACAACATTTTGAAGAGAAATTTTACTAAGTTTATTGACATACATAAATGTGTAGGTATAACTGGTTAAAACCGTAGACGAAGGTTTTTTTTTTAAGTGTGTGAAAAAATTACTAACCCACGCTACGCCAATGATAAAGAATAATTCACGCGTTGACATCCAAGCCCAACTACATGAAGTTATTTCCCTTAAAAATAAAATAAATTAATTAACATTTGGCGCAACCTGTAGCCAATAAGTAGCCATAGCCTAACTTTCTCACAGCTATTCATCTGTGTGAACTTGTACTTTTTGCGACTAATGGAGGGGACCTACCTACAAAATGGAAAAGAGTCCTACCGGCTAAGTTGGGAAGCGTTTTAGGATGTTTGTTAGACGTTCGCGAGAGGCGGCGTAATGAAAAAAGGCTTATAATTTGAAATAAATATTTAGGAAGGGTTAGAGCAATAGCAACTAAGGATTTTTTTTCAGAGGGGAATCCTCGCGCTGCACTTGTTTTTCGAACAGCCTAAAATATTCCGCGCCAGTGATGCCAGACTTTTCGGATGGTTTTCCCACGATGATTATCAAATATACCCGTTTTGTTCCATGCAATTGTTAGAAAACCACGATATTCAACGATATTGAATTCGAATGGTTTTTCTTCGGATTTTGGTATTTCAAATGGGCTTTTTTTGTTCTTTCCTTTCATCTTATTTTGCAAAATGCCAATATGACAGACAAACATTTGCGAAAATCGTATCTCAGTTGTACATACAGGAAACTCAATAGTGAGAGGTCTGCTTCAAAGTTGGCTTCGTAGCAGTGGCGTGTTCTCTGCACACCCTATCCAAATCTATTATTATATTATAATACACTGAACTTTAAAGTTAATTATGAAACACATTTCTGTTTCTTTTTAACTAATTCCAATTGACAGTCAAAGTGACTTGGTGGTAATGAAACTCAGAACAGGATGAGTTTCTAATACATTTTTTTGTTTCAATCAAAGCCCATCAAGTGTCGACTTGAAGTCGGTTTCGACATTTGGACTTTATTAACATCTGGCAAGAAAAAATCCTTTCGACATTTGCTGATGAGTGAGGAATAGCGAGAACGGCTTGAGCAATTTTCTAAATATTTTCAAACATCAGCTCATTACACTCGTTTTTAATTGAATTTATTTCAGGCCAAAATTCTCAAATTGAATAATATTTAAATTGAAGAATTTTTTAGCATTGTTTATTTGTTGAATATTCTTTTTTTCATTAGGGAAAAAATTCAAAAACAAAATTCAATATAAAATTAGATTTTCCTGATACAACTGCTTCTGATGTAAAATACTCCAGAAAATTTAGAAAGTGATTTTGAATATTAATTTTCCTGTTTATGTCTTTCAAAATGACATAAAAACATCATCATCTGGATTATTTTAATGGTTTTCTTAGAAAAAGCTTTAGAAATTGCAAGAGGCTTTGAAAGATAGAGATGGACAAATTGTTTCGAATTAATCCAAATTGTACTTTTGTACTTGAGCAAACTCATTTGTATCGAATTCGATACAATTGTATCGACTTTTCCATCCCTGATTTGTAGTAGATATATTTCATAACAAGTCATTTAGATAGGCTTGTTTTGTGAACACAGAATAAGGTACTAGAAATATGATATTAGGTTGAAGTTTGCTGGCATTTCTTTTTTTTTGTAAGTTGGCCAAATTTCCCACAAAATCTTACCAAATTCCCACGAAAAGGTAAATTTGCCACGAGTTACCAACACTGCGTGTGATTCGTATTGTTCGACGAAATTTGTTGCCGCATTTCGAATCTTGTGTCGTTTTCGATTTGCCAAAAAAATCAATCTTTTTTTTGATCAGATCAGATTTCACACATACTTTCACTAAACCAATGTGTGTGACACACAGCTGGCGGTTACGAATTGTTTATCGTTGGAAGGATTGCTTTTTTAACTGAATTATTCATTTTTCGAGTATGGAAACGATTCTTTATAGTAAATTATTTCGAAATGCGTTGTTATAAATGTGTAAAAATCAATTGAAAAGAATTTCCAGTGCAAGTGAAAAAATATATTTTTTGGCAGCAGAAATCTGAAATCTCAGATCAAAATCTAAAAAGTCAAATCGAAAACGATATTAGTTTGTTCCATTGTCAACACAAAAAGGGAAAAGTTACATTCAAATTGTTCATAGCATTGAACGGGCGAAAAATTCCAATAATAATCAAATCAAATATCACATTTGTCTAATTTTCTTTGTTCGTTGTCTGGATTTTCTGGGAAGTTCCTCTTCAATTGTCTTTTTTGTGCGATGAAATCTCGCCTAATGCAGTCGCAACTGTTTGACATTTTCGCATAAAATTCTATTCAGCTGCAAAACGGAGATCAAACTCTGAAGAATTCAAACTTCAACGTCAAAAGTGACTTCTCTGCCTTTGATATTTTCATTCCCATAGACATACTAAATATGGACTGCTATTGACATATCATTTTCATACAACTCTGCGAGAAAACACGTTCCAAAACACAAGCGCTACAGTTTTACAGCGGAAAATAACGTAAACTTCAAACGACCAAGTTTACTTTCATTGTACAAATCAGTTCAAATACTCGTATAATAAATCAATTTTCATTCAAATGCAAATTAAGTTTTTTGTTTCGAATTTCCGGGCCTCTCATAAACGCCTATAGCGCGGGGGAATATCCCGTTAAGCAACGATTGCGTGGTCACAGAGTAGCTTTAAATAAAACGTCAACGATCACACGAATGTATCGAGTCGGTCAAGCGTTGGACTGCATTCAGTGTCAAAAATTAACTTTATGAGTGTAAAATAGGATATTGTTAAGACAGTTGTTTTTTTAAGAGTGAAACATTTTATTCAAAATAAGAAATACAAAGCTCTAAACAACGTCCAAGCGCGTTTAGCTTATACAAGCTCTATACAACGTCGACAAATTTGTATAAATAAGGTTTTTGCGTATAGAGGCATTATAAAGGGTGCATAACTTTATACACTCTTTATAATACGTTTATAAATACGGCTGTTGTATTTTATTTAAAGAGGCAACTAGAACACGAGAAGTGATTTGAAATATTCCAGTATAAAAGTTAGCGTTTGGGTTAACAGCCGCAAACCGCCAGCTACTTTCTGCCCAGATGAAAAATTAAGTGGTTTTCTGAATTTTTGAAGAGATTAAAACGAACTTCATAATCTTTTGGAAAATTGAATAAAATGTATGTTATTCAAAAAAGAAAGACATTTATAGAAAAAAGAGAACAAAAATAGATGCGAAATAAAAAAGATCGGGCCGAAAAAAAAACATGTTTTTTTTTTAAAGAGATACGATGGACACTCTATAACTCGAATCAGGGTTGCCATGTCTTCAACTAGTCCGATAGCGCAATTTAATTTTTTTTTAACCAAATTCAGAGCCAAAATTCCATTCACAAGAATTTTTTTTTATAACTTTGATAAGAATTTATTTTTTATTTTAAAATTAACAGAAAATACGTATTTATGAAACAAATAAAAACAAAACAATATACAAAATATAGCTGAACCTAGTTGATTTGAAATGTCAAAATCAATGAGTAAAATCAGTGAATAATAAGTAGCGGCAAATTGTAGAATTCCTTAAGGAGGCGAAAAGCGGCATTGAAAAATAGTCGCCCAAGATAAATAATGCTCAGATTTATAGCCCATTTAGGATTGGGCTATCATGCTAATTTTTTTGTCGGAAATCTAGGGAAAAGATAGCCCAATCGAATGCATGTTTGACGAATGATGCAGTGATACCAGATCTTGGGTAATTATTCATTTGATGGGCATTTTGCCTTTCAAAATGAGCTAAAAGGGCGAAAAAGGGCATTTTTTTTATCTCTCAGAACAAGAAAAAATAGTGTATTTTGTTGTTTTTAACGTTGGCATCTGCAGAAAGGGCATTTTTGGGTGTTTTTGACGTGAATCGTGGGCAATTCAGTCCGAAAAGTCTGGCATCACTCAATGATGTGTCGCTTTACTATGGAAATGGAAGGGGCAGAGCCCGTGATGAGGCAATGCGGCGAGGAGTGAGACATGAAAAGGTGAGAAAGTATAGGCATCCAATGAGAGGGCTTAACGCGCGATGTGCGGTATTAACTAAGACGTCAGAGCCTAAGGGCCAAGGTGGTCGGGGGGTGTTAATTCAACATTTTGTGGGTGTTTTATTATACTTGTAACTTGGGGTGAGCACCTTCATTTTAACTTTTTATCGAGCTTCAAAGGTTTCCAACTCTCACCTATCTTTCTAGGCTGTTCCGTTTGTAATTTATGACAGTAAATGTAACTCGCCGTCTCACAGTGATTAAGGTTTGTCTATACGCGACCTTCATCACATTTCATTGCTCATTAGGATCTTTTTAAATACTTTTTGGTACAACTGGCTTGTCTTGAGCAAATCTTGCCTATTTTACCTTTCTGTCCACATCTTTTACACTGCTTTAATAGGTCTTGCTCTCGGTTTTATGGCCAAACTTTAACCCTCTTATTAATAAACACTGCATAAAAGTTATCTCCTTTGTTACTCAACAGTTACGTCAAGATTTTGTATGCTATCTGACGTCTACTAGCTAACTTACATATGCATATTTGTTTATTAATACGTGGGTAAGTGAACAACGCCGAATGCTATGCAAATGGGGCATAATGGGTGAATCCCTTGAACTGCTCGTTTCTCCCTTTTTACTGACGACTGTACATAACATAAGTGAGTTTGGCATTGACTCGTGACCGGCACTAATAAAATGGCTTACAAACTAAAAAAGAACGATAACGCATGTGGCAACAGACTAAAGATGAGAAAAAGCAAGTTTTTCCTTCTCTTGATTTAAGAAAGAAATGTTTGCTTTAGAAAATGATTCGTTTCTTTCCATGACTTTTCTGAGATGATTTGACAGAACGTCCTAAGAAAAAGGGACGTTACCTGCGGAATAACCCCGTCCCACTTCAGACTTCACACTCGACAGCCCTAAGCAGCCCAAATCGTTCAAAAATGATTGATCACTAACCTAAAACCGATGTTTGTTCACTTTAAAGAACTGCATATATGTTACTTATTGAACGAGTAACAGGTGATAACAAGGGCACTCTCTGGTTACAACATCGACAACAAACGTTCCCAAAACCAATTGCTGAGAAAAGCTAGGTCCGACGTATTGAGCTCGCATTCTTTTGAATTATTTCCTTCAAATATTAGAATGAGACAAAATGTCACTTGTTTCCATTACATAGGCTCTTTATTTCGAGAACAAGTTGTAATTTTGCGAACCAATTTACAAACACACATTCGAATGTTTACTTAAGTCGCCACCATGTTTTCATGGATCACCATTTTGTTTTGCATATGCAACACTTGCAGACAAGTCGAAAAGGATTAGCAGTACCTCGCATTAATTGGCTATAAATGGCTTAAGTTTTCAAATCTTTCCAAAAAACCATCCTATTATCGAACTTTATTGCTGTTCGATATTTTTACTTTGTTTTTCCTTTATTTTTTTTTCAAAAGTTAACTTTCAACAGCGCCCGTTGATGCCGTGCGAGGCTGTTAATATTATTTCTGTCCTGTATCGTCCTTGCTGTTACGCTTAACTGTGTGCAAAAGAGCTGAACATATTGAAGGCACAAAGCGAAACATTTCGAAAGCTCACCATATTTCATTGGTATTGGTTTCTTTGTAGTTTACGAGTCCCTTATTGTGGTTATGCGCATGCCCCAACCTCACCCCTAATACGTAGATATCTACATGCACAACTAAAATAACTCTCAATTTCATCGATAAACTTTTTCTAGGAACACAATCGTATATTTTTGTGCCACTACAATGAGCCTTCTAAATTTGGGAGAGACTTGAAGCGCGTTCTAATTTACTCTAAGATTAACACAAAAAACTTTTAATCCTGTGACCTATAACACTGAGCAAGAACAACACTATTCTATGTAACATCAATTCTGATTAACCAATCAGAATACAATCTGCAACGAACACAAATGTATCCTGCTCAAGTGGAAACGCCCTAATCCACCCCATGCATGCGTCAACTTTATCACAGAGGGTACTGCTGAGTGAACTTATTGGGTGGGGCACATCCTGGAACCACCCTCGGCTTGAAAATTTTGACAATCAAGAGAAAGAATACCTTTGCCTCAGACGTGTTAAAGAATTCGTTATCCTTTCTTCGTGTCTAGTTGTAAAATCTGTTAAAGTTCATATGGTTTAGAATTTAAAAGAGGATTCAAACGCATATACATTCTGCAATCGTTATTGTTAGAGAATTATATTGTAAATATTAGCACTGTGCAAGTTAAAAACAAACAAAAGAGCCCATATTCGATATCATAGTTCATAGTTATGTTTATCTCGACGAAACACAATTCAGTATTCTAAACGTTTTCTTGTTTTCACATTTGGATAATGGTCTACGCTCCGATAACAGTAATGGATATCAACTGAAATAATAATTGCAAGAAGTTCGTCCCAGAAGTATTATTGGTCTCTTCTGTTCGCAAGAAGTGAAATAAATTTTGTAAATATTAAGAAAATATTCAAAAGAAAAAGTGAAGATTTGAAAAAAATAAAAATAAAAATAGTTTTCGAGTGCTAAACAACAATCAAGATGGTTTTAGTTTGTATTAAGATCGTTTAACAAGAGCTCAAAGGTGCAGTTTACAATAAAAGAAAAAGGAAAAAAATATTTTCTAATCCAAGCGAAGGAGATTTTTCCGATCAAAAATAAAAAAAATCTAGTTCCAAACGGCTTGAAGCGCCCCGCTCCGTTTTGCGGGCATTTATTTGTGTTAATATAAATTGTTAATAGTGTTTCAAAATTTATTCTCCCACGTCCTTTGACGCCTCTAGGGCGTTAAAATTGGAGGAAGATTTCGTTGGCGGTTGTATGACGATGTCGATGTATTCGACACCAGATAAAATGAAAATGGGGACGCCGAGTTGTTTTCCCGGCCGCTATAGCCCATCTTATCGGGGACCAGATCAAATGCGGAGATGTATGACTAACCCGTCGGTATGTGCTTCTTTTTATATTGTAAACAGTCTTCTATTTTTACAAATAATTTTGCTTACAAAAGGATGTTTTTTTCCTTTTGTGGAGCCTTCGGTAAAAATAATAAAAAAGGCGCAAAACCCTAAATGGAAACTTTCGCTTCGATTGGATGTAATTGAATTTGACATCTCTGGTGCACAGAGGGAGTGACGCATGATTCTTTTTAATTTTTAATAAAACACATCAATAATTAATTAAGGCCGGGATGATTTATGTATAAAGTGCAAGTCCCGATTATGTGGTTCGGGTTATTTACGATATGGTTTCTCCTACGAATAAAAGTCAGTGAACTCTTATTTCATCAACTGTTATTGTGTTTTTAGCATTATTAGAGCGAATATTGGTCGCGTTCCATTTATTGTCTAACAAGTAGCTGGACATTTAGCGAACGCGGGAAAACTTCGCCTATGTAGGTACTTTAAAAGAACCAACACACAGAAAAATAAATTGTAATGCCAACAATTTTTGTTGGTTAAAATGAACCCAAATATCAAAATCTTTGATTTAAGAATTAAATTGTTGGCGATGATTTAATAAAATTCTTATGGAGAGTATTATTATTCTTACGCTGAATACCTGATTCTTGAAAACTTAAAAATGAGTTCTTGTTAACGAAAATAGTATTTGAACCAAGAACTTTTAGCTTACATTTTTTGAGAATCTCAAAATTCTTCGCTTAACAATATTTTTTTTTCTGAAAAGGAAAGAAAGAAAGCTTAGCTTGCCCGATAGGAAAAAAAGCATTAAAAAATACAGACAAGCTCATTACAAAGCCAATTTAAAATAGGATCTAGCTGCGGCTAAATCGTATACCCCGATCGCGCTAGTGGAAAGGACGTTAAAATGACGTCGGCTACAAATATTATTCCAAATACACGAATAACTAAAAATAGTAATCAGAACTACTTGGATTTTTACGTTCAAATTTATTATTTTCGCGTATAGTATAAAATTGATTAGTTTGGAATTCTTTTATTGACATTGAATATTCATAAACTTGTTTTAGAACGCGATTGAATATTCCAAACGTGGCGAGAACTTCAATGTTAGGGTTGCAAGATAAATTAAAAATCATTCAAAGTGGAGTGTCTGACTGAGTTTTTAATGACTTTAATTGGTCTGTCTGAGTTTTTGTATGACTTAAATTGGTTACGTAAATAGTTTTTTGGTTGAATTTTTTTGAAAGGCGGAGATGTCAAAACTAGTCAAAAATTTCTTCACTGAGGTGTCAGTTGACTTCTCGATTGAATGCTGTCTGACGTAGTAAAAGTGACATTTACGACCAACTGGTTTTTCAGGAAAATTTTAGTCAAGACTGGTCTATTCAGGTACTCTAAACGAATAGAATTTTGAATGTGTCCAATATTGGCCGTCTATTGACTGTTAGATGGTTTAAAATTTCACTATTTGCGGATGTTGTGAAATTTCCCACAGGGAAAAAAATCTCAAAGCTATCCACTAAAGAAAGGGCGGGAAAAACCAATCTGTCAATGCAATTCTATGGAAAAGTTAACAAATTCGAGAAAACAATCAAAAGGAGAGAAAGTGTTCTTCGATAAAATTCGGAACTACATAATACATATATGTAAATTAAAACGGAAGCAAGTTTGTTTTTGCAGTTATAGGAAACGTAAACGAAGCAAACAATTTTTTTTCGCTGGCGCTGAAGGTCTAGCGGTCATTTTCCCATTTCGGATCGTATTGTTATAATACGTCGGTCCATACAAGTCTGCCGTTGTAGGTTTGCACAACGCCTGTAATTATTTCTTTTTTGCAAATTGCAGAAAAAGAGCTTGTAAGTTGCGGATTCAAGTTTTAAGAAACAGTGTTTGCACCTGACTGGAATTCTTTCAAAGCGATGCCTTGATACCCAAGTCAACAAAAAAAACAACATTTTTAGCTTGGTTTTTTGTTAATTTTTTGCATGGTTTCGGCATAACATTTATTTTATGATGGATTTGAGACTCGAGAAATGTTAATAATTCACAAATTTGACACATTTTCTGTATCAATACAATTTTCCGTCGGCAAAACACGAATGTTTAATTGCGCACATGACTTACTATTTTAATTATGCAACAAAACCATATTATTATACTAAATTTTGAATACTTATAATTTTTTTAGAAAAATTTGACTCCAAATCATTCTAAGTGGAAATGTGGTAAAATGGCAGAGTTCACTAGACGCCTAGCGCCTTTTCCCAATCTGGTGGAAAATTTTGTGTTTGTTTGAGAGAATGCCCTTCAAGGAAAATTTGAAACTAGTTTTAGAGCCGCAAACATTTCAATGTTTATTTATATTTTATGTATATATTGATTAGTCATTAATCATTAAATAGAAACAAGCTCAATCTGAGTGAGACATCTTCAAATTGATGTCTCTGCCAACTTCTGAGTTGATTGAATGCGTCTTGTTGCCACCAGCTTGCCACAACGCGATCAGCGTGGACTGACTGCAGAGAAATTTAACATAAAATCGCCGTCGGCTGATTGTATTATGTTGAATGTAATTGTTCAAACGAATATCAACTTGGTCAATTATACTCGTATATCCCTTAATGTCTTAAAAAGAAGAAAGTATTACAAACGCCAAAAGTTATAAGAACGGTTTCCATTGACGGAGCAGGTTAAACTAAATAAAAAAAAAAATACTGCTAGGCAGGTTGTTAGCACTCTCTCTTCATTTATCCCACGAAGATTGGTAATTTTTCCATTTTTTCCCTTTTTGCCATACTCAAATTTCCTTTTAAAAGCCCACGATACTTCTTTGCATCTTAATCCAGTTTTTTAAAATAAAATTTGTAATACACGGAAACTTTTAGTATAAAAACCGCAGTTTGTAATATTGCTATGATTATTTTTTGGAACTAGAACATTTTGATAAAAGACGATTTACATGAGCTGTTTTGTATGTACATTCAGTGTGTTGATAATCATGGTGAAATACAGGTGTTTTTATAGAATTTCTCCCAAAATTTACAGTCTGAATGTTTTTTGTCAGATTTCTGAAATTCCCACGATTTGGTGCTTTATCCCTTTATCCCACGGAAGGCTTTTCGAAAATCGAAATTAACACAAAAAGGGATAAATCCCACGATATAACAACACTGCTAGTAGGTTTTGCTTGATTGTTCCCATGTTTGTCCTAATATGTTTCTAGTATATAGAACATCAACTTTAGATAGTTTTACTAACCAAACAAATCAAATTATTCGCCTTTTAACAATTTATAATAACTAACCAATGGCGTTCAGTAATGAAAAAAATGTGATATTCCCGAACTCTTTCACATTTCCCCACGGTTGCCGAGGTTGGCAGCATTTATTTTTGCATTTTTTGTATGTTTTTGCATGTCACACGGATTCTTTTTTGACATAACACCGATAGGAAAACAAAATGGCAAGAGGATTCTGAGTTGGGGGTCTCAGTATGGTTTGCCTATGGTTGCCATAAGAAGAACAAGTCAAATTAGCCGATTCCAAACTATTGTAAAACAAGATGGATTTTATACATTCATGAATAATTTACAACATTTGCTTGAAGAATTTCAACCGGTGGTAATTATGTACACAGTTAAAAATAATGTGTTGCAACTGTCAAACCAAATACATTTTTCATTTTGCCAGTGTTAGTATGTCATTGAGATGGTTTTTCCCTCAGACAGCTAATTTTTTCCCATTTTTCCCTTTTGGACCTATAGTCAAAATTCCCACAACATATAATTCATTATAATTTCACATTGTTTGTGTATTTTAGTACCTATCAATAAAATAAGTTAATAAAAAGACGAAAAAATAACATTTAGCGCAAATAATCTCTATAATAAGAAACTGTTCGATAATGAAAAAAAACAGCAACTCAGTTGAAAACATTGCAAATACTGGTGAAAGTTAGAAGGAGAAGTTCAAAATGAGTATGAAAGAGAAAACAAAAATTTAGTACTCGTAAGAGGCTAATTACGTGTTTTGTAATTTGTAGTACATATATTTCATATATAAGTCATTTAGATAGGCTTGTTTTGTTAACACAGATTAAGATGTAGAAAAAATATGATATTAGGTTCAAGTTTGATGGAAATTTGTTTTTTGTAAGTTGACCAAATTTCCCACAAAATCTTACCGAAATTTTAATTTTTCCCTTTTTCCACGAAACGGTTTCTTACAATCGAAATTCCCACGAAAAGCAAAATTTCCCACGAGTTAGCAACACTGATCAGAAATTCAGTTGGCCATTTTTTATTTTATTTTTGTTTGGTTAAAGTTGGTGCAATCCAGTCAAATTTGACAGGAATACTGAGAAAAAAACAAGCACTAAGCCTTTTTGTTATTAAGTGCGTTTTGCGTTATTTATGTGCATTCAAGAACTATAATCAAAAATAAGTAATTGTTAACTTTGGCTGTACGTTTCACATTTTCTGTCATAAAGATTAATCGAAAGTCTGGTTTACAAAACAAAATTTCGGAAATTTTTCTGGAAATACAAGAAAATTACTGCGGGATATTGTAGAAAAAAGTGTTTTTCAACAGGGAAACGTCTGTGCACATTATGGGAAGGATATAGACTGAAAATATTCGTTTTCACTATACATTTATAGACCACAAGAGCCGGCGATACTTCCATCTGTAGTTGAATTTTGCGTTTGCAAATAAAAGAAGTAGACTCAGATTCAATCAGGTGTATACTACGTGTAAATTCAATAGTTGATATTAATACGATATTTTTGACGTCTGCATTTCTGCGTCGTTCTTGGGTCAAAACTGAAATCAATGGGCACATTCAAGAATCTAGTTATCTTAAGTCGACTAGATTGGTCTGAATGAGATGCAACCTGAACTCAAAAACTAGATTGGTCGGGAACGTCACTTTTTCTACGTCAGCCACATATGCGAACTGTCAACTTAGTACTCAGTCACGAATTTCTTGACTAGATTCGTCGGCAACCCCTCCATAAACGTCAACTGAGACAGCTGCTCACATGACCGATTTCGACCAATCAAAACCGGGATACATCTAGTGAGAGAGCTGCCAGACTTACTAAACTAGATACTTGAACGTCGCCAATGTCGAGGTAGAATATACTCGTAGCTATGACAATTTTACTATATTCTGTCACAGATCGCATGGCAGTTATGAATTATTTAAAATTTCTGATCCATCTGCTCCTTTAGTTATTTATATTTTGAAAGTCCATTAATAATGTATTCCGTTCCTCTATCAGATAACTTTGCATGTCACGCCATTGAGTACAATTAAGCTTAAACTTCAAATGAAAACTTAACGAGTCTTGTTTTTGATGGGTTGAGTTAAAAATTATTGGAAGCTGTTTTGATTTTTAGGATGAGTTGTTTTGCCTATAGCGATATCATTTGCATAACAATTAGGAAGATAGCTCGTGTAAAAGTTTTAAGTGGTGCAGCGCCTTTATGGTCTGTCTCTATTAGCATTTTCGTTCCAGTACAATCATGTGGATTAAAGAGACTTATCGCAGTACGGTGTTTGTTCCATGAATGGGTACCTACTAACCGATTGTTATAGCTAAGGGTGTTAATTACCGGATGGTGACAAATTGACTTTACCCATAAAGACCTAAATGGCATAGCGTGAGAAAATATTTGCTATGAAATTGCAAGTGGAATACATAATTATTGTCATGAAACCGACACGCAGGAAGAGAGCAACTCATTTTCCATCAATGAGTCGTTTTCATCGGTAATATTCTTAACACGGCTAACAAATAAGCTGAAGACAAGATACTTTTCGAAATTATTATGCTCATAATTAATTATGAGTACAGCCGCCCCTTCTGTAAACATCAAATGAATTGTTCGAAAAGCAAAAACAACAAAATTAAGCAATCATTTTTGGAGATATTCTCACTCTGCTTACTTTTTTCTTGGTTCATTAACAAGCGCGTTAAAATACCAGAAGTCTACTTAGATTAAAATATTCATTTGTCTTTTTAATTCCAGCGATTAGAAGTGACCAGACCTAATTTATCATTATGCACCCTTGTTTCCTTCGGTTTGAGTAAATTAAATGAGATTAATTGCAGCGATCCGATATTTTAAACTGTGCCATCAGTTTATTTCACACAAGAAAACAGAATTTGAATGTATAAGCTGTACATTGACTGGAAGGAAGTGTTTATTTTTTCGACTGAGGTATGGTGCGAAGGCTAGAGGCTAATTAAATATAGAAAAGTTTGTGCTGCAGGTTGAAACGGTTTTGAAATATCTTCTAAATAGAGTTGATATGGGCTTAAGGATGGTACGCTGTTCGAGTGAAGTGAAATTTGCACTTCTCTCCATAAAGTGCTGTCAAATGTGTGAACAAAAATTGTTATGGAGATTTTCGTGGAGATATTTATGCAGGATGACTGAGCTGAAAAGTTTTTTTTTTCCAAAAAGATCTTATTGTACCTATAAAATAAAAAAAAAATACTTCAACTTCATTTTCGCACTCCTATTTATTTTACTTAAAATAAAACAGCTCGAAGAAGTAAATTGTGAACTTTACACTTAGTTTTTTTTTGTACATGACAAATTCAATTTGTCATAAATGCCTGATTTGTAATATAACAAGGACAGCGTTTGCACTTAAACAATCAATACTGCATCTGCATGGAAATTGAACCTATTCTTAAAGATCAGTTAATCTGTTGGTAAGACGTATGATTCAGTGGTGCCATTTTGGAATTTTTTATGCTAAATCTAGCATATTTTAAGTTTAAATTGCATATAAGTATAACAAAAATATGCCATATGCAATCTGGCATATTTTAAATTTTTAACATAAAAACTTCATCATAAGAAATATTTCCGTGGTATATTTTGCCAAAGAAATAACGAACGCATCCATCAAAATTGTCTGTATTTGGCATTGCTGAAGATTTGTATGACAATTTGTCAATTTGAAGTATCAGCTGTCAAAGTGTTAAGCCTTATGTCGTTTTCCATTGGTTTCACTCGGGGATCCACTCATTCTGAAATCCAATGCAACAACAAAACTGCTTCTGACAAAATTCACAAAAGTATTGGTGAAATGCCAAAAAATTATCTACGGCTGCTGTCAGCTGACTTGTATAAAATACATAAATTACACCTGTGTGAGTGCTTCTTGAGTGGATTCTGACTTCAAATCGAGAAGCTAAATTCTCTCCTCAGAATCACCAGAAGAGTATTTTTTGTGCCAATGGAACGGTTTCAGGAGTGATTTTTTCGACTCCGGACTCTCCCGGACGCTTCTTTTTGCCCAATGGAAAACGACATTAAAATCAAAAATCTAAGCAACGTCAACTGCCCGTGAGTAGTTATTATATATTTTTAAAAGGCGAATAATTTGATTTTTTTGTTTAATAAATCTCTCTAAGAGATGTGTTATATACTAGAAACTTGTTAGGACAAAAGTGGCTGTGTATTTTCCGCTTTTGGATATCATTAACTTCAATTTCGTGTGTACATTTTTCTTAAATAATGAAGAAAATTTTGTTCAAAATGTTGTTATTTTCCTTCAACCAATCTACACTGTTGATTTTTTATAAATATTTTAAGCAAAAGTAAACTTATATGCACCCGCAGTGTTGCTTGTGGAATTGAAGAAAAAAGTAGGTATTCAGGTTGAGCTGTCCAATCTTAAGTGAACAGTGACAGTCGTTCTCTTTGCGGCGACTGTCGAGAAAGTCTTCGAAAGATCCCAAATTTATATCAAATTTTATTTTTACCTAGCATTCGTTACTTGCGCAAACTATTAAAAAAGCAAGCACCAGTGGCTAAACAGAGAAAAAGCACTAACCATTTCATTTAATCAAAATATTCGAAATATATACAATATACATATATTTCAAGTGATTAGAAATAAAACAAAAATACAATTTTTTTTCAATTTTGTGCATAAATTTGTACAAATTTGAGGTTGCTAGACTTCAAAACCACTTGCATTGTTGTATTCCAACGAATAAAATTAGAAATTCCACAGCGCCATTTTGGGTGATTGGGCAACACTACTCTTCAAAATGACATTAAAAAATAAATAAATAGTTGGCGCAACAGGTCTGTAGAGACCCAAGGCCTAGCTTCTCACAACCATTCGTTTGTGTGCGTTTTTCATTTTTGGGACGAATGGAAGGGATCTACAATTTTATGCCGGCTAATTGAGAAGCTCCTTCATGACAGTTATACTCTCGGATGTTTGTCAGACGTTCGCGAGAGGTGGCGCAGCGGTTAAAACCATTAGTTGGAATTTGGGTTTTTTCGGGATTCGAACCTGACATTAAGGGAGGATTTTTTTTTAGCTAATGCCCGAGGTAAAGATGGTTTTTTTCAACATTAACATTTAACCCCACAGTTAACGATATTCTGTCAACTATATTTGTTTATTGGTAAAAGAATTTTGAAAAGTGTGGAGTCTTCGCGTAAACTGTCAGACTAAAGTTGATTATTGGTAATATTTACTACGTTTCCGCCGGAGACTAACTGCGAGATTTAGAAAAAAATTTCTATAAGTCCCGCATTAATCTCGGGATTTGTCATACAAAAGTTAATCTCATGAAAAGGGAGATTACAAACAAATCTCGATTATCAACCAGGTTTGCATGTACAGTCCGGTTTGTGAACACACTTTCCACAGCTCGAGATGTCAAAAATACAAAGCAAACACAGCTGTATTAGACATTGTGTCATAAAAAAAACGAATTTATTTCTGAGAGACTTCTCCTAGCCAATGCAACCATCAAAACTTTCATTTTATTTTATAGAATTAAATTCTAAGCCAATACGATTTTAAGATTTCTGGAACTCATGCTTTATTACTTTAAACTTTTGAATTGGTTAATTTTTTCTTTCAATTATCACAATTTTGGGTTGTTCGATTTGACATTAGTTGACAACATCTGAAACGTCAAATTAATCTTGTTTTTTTTTGTGGAAACACCTCAGGATTTATTTTTAATCTCTTGCCTTAAATCTCTCGATTAGTGTCGGGTGGAAGCATAGTATAAGGCCGAGTATCTATCTCATTTCAGTTAAGGTCATGTTTGGGGGTGTTGTATTTTGTATACATATATCATGCTTTTAAGAACTCGACCACTCCGCAGCACCTGGTTCTAGTACACTCGCAACACAATTCTGCCTGACATTACCGTCGAATTAATTTACCGATTTGGACATAAGTACGTTAAGTAAAAAAGAGGGCGCTCATTCAGTAACTTTTCAGATAATTATCGTCGGAACAATAACTAGCAACAGGCTTGAGAGCTTAATCCGTAGTTAATTTTCCTCAAATTTTATGAAAACTGACGTTTGTCAAACAAATTCAAACAGAATGTGACTTATTTTGGTGATCAAAGATTCCAAAATAAAATAGTTCACACGATCGTTGATATACGACATTTTTTTCCTTTTCATAATTATAAATGGGACGAGACTGTTGTTGGTGTTAGGCAGCTCGGCTCGCATTTCTTATTCACCGAAGCTTTCGAAGACATTTCACAGCGGGTTTCCGTCCTCACTTTGGGAACAAATCCCTAAAGCAAACAGTTTTACGAAATAAACTATTCCTTCATTTTTGAGTGAAATAAGTTCCTTTCAGCATTTAAGTGATAAAAATAAAGTACATGACTTATACATACAGGCATACAGGACAAAAAAAAAAGACCTGCTCTTGTGTATAATTTATTATTTTAATTCACCTGCAGTTATTCCCTCTGTTCCTCTGATGTACCGACGGCCGAACGAAAGAATAACGGCGATCGAAGCCAGCAACTCTCACGGGAATAATCCCACATTCTATATACGTAAACCTATTGAAGGGGGCATCAACGTTACAACAACCCTCGCAAAAAGTATCTGTAGCATGTCGTTTTTTTTTTTTCTTCCTTTGCTTCTACTGCCAAAAGAATGAAAAAACAAGGACACATAGTTGAACTCTCGCTTCGTTGGAATTTAGTAATTTTTACCTCTGCAACTAGCTGTAGATTAACAATTCCGAACCGGGGAAACATAGAAATATAAATTCCAGCCATGTTATATGGATTTGTATTCGTTCTCCGGCAAAACAAGGACTAAATTGCACAAAAGAAAAACATTATGCTCTCTAAAGCGTAAAGCAAAGTCATTTTTTGTCATTTATTGGGTTTTTTTCTAGTTTTTTGTTTGTTCTCGATGGTTTTCTATTCAAAGGACTAGGTTTGGTTTTTGTTGTTTTCATTCACCCTTTCGACAATTGAGAATATTCGCTTTTATGCAAAAACATGTTCAGCTCTGCAATTGGAATGCAGGAGCAATTTTAACCTTAGGGGTGGGAATAAGTGGGATGTCACAATTTTTCCATTGCACTTTACAATTCACCTGTAAGCAAGAGGATAGTGTTTTTCTGTTCTAAATAAAATCCATTTTCTCGAAAAACCATACATACTACTGAGTGTATGTGTTATGTTCAATTGTTTTCATCAAAATGCTAGGACATGCTCAATTCAGTTGAAATAAAAATATACACACAGTAAGTACCAAACGTATTGTCCCTAACATATTCCATGCAGAATGGCGTACCTATACAGCATACACAAATGGAAAAGCTTGGATGATTATATGGGCATTGCATACACATATGTGTGTGTCGTGTTTTGACAACTTGTATCCACCCATAGTAATGTATCCGAGGAGGATTTTATGATTTTTTTTCCAACAGCATTGCTACACATATGCAAAATGTTGGCCGCATAAAGCCGGCAGAAGACAAGAGTCGCATACAAAATGATAAAAGCGTGGCACTGAAGAATAAGAATAAGGAATGATGCATAAAACTAGATGGAGACTTTTCCTTTTATTATTTGGCAATAAAGAGTATAATTTTTCTTTTTATTTTCCTGTGGATCGTTTGAGGCTTTCGTGAAACCTTTTTTTTTTTTTTGTTTTTTTTTTTTCGTTTTAATGGAAATATATACATTTTTGGACGAAAACAATTTGGGGTTTATTTTATTGCGATCTAGCATGGAAGGGGCAATGTGTTTTATGTGTTTTTTCTTCTTCTTCTTTATTTCTTGGTTATTATTTGGCAGAGATGTTTAGATGCGGTGTTTTTTAATGAACGGGTGATGCTTTCTGGGGGCAATTATTCTTCCCAAATGCGTAGGTATATATTGTGGGGGATCTTGAGTATAGATTAAGTTAAGCCACAACTTTCAGCCAGAGTGTCGAGCAACAAAAGCAAATATTGCAATGAGTATCTACGAAATTGTAAACGGATAACAAAAAGGGAAAACTTAATTTTTGATTGTACAAGGTGGCGAAAAAGTTTTCGCTCGAAGTTTTGTGGCTGTCATTTTCTAATGAATGAAAAACGTTGATTCTGCTTTGGGATTATGTTTATTTGATGTCTTTAATTTTGTCGAGAAAACGCTATCGAATAGTGGCCTTCGTCAAGAGAATTGATGATAGGTCCTCGCAATCTTGACGGACATTCTCTTTAAGGGCATCAAGCTTCTGAGGATTGTTGAAAGAGACTTGTGACTTCGAAAAACCTTACACCTAGAAAACCACAGAGCTAACGTCTACTAAATGCGCCACCTGTGTTTTATGTAGGTATGCCAACTGCTAACTTCGTGGCTGCTACAACAAAAAGTATGGTGTTATGTTTAGTATCACGAGTAAAGCGCATTTAACAGAGCTGCGGGAACCAACAAAATATATTTGACGACATCCAAGCTAGCTATATCCGACCCCCGCACAGAGCTGCTAAAATTCTTTACGTGCTTAATGCGGACGCATGCATTGGAGGCTGTCATTGTCAATACAAAAATAACTCTAGAATGGTTAAATGGAAAACCAAATCGAGACATTAAGCTTGAGCGTACGTTACATGTTTGGCGGTCAACAGCTAACAGCTCATAAACTGTCTGCACTTTGTAAGGGAGCATATGTTCAAGTCTTTCACCGAAGTATTCTGTAAAGACCGCCGATTGATGGCTGATTGATACTCCGCGGTCCTCTGCGACATTTTCAGTGACAGCTGCGATATTCTCAGCAGAACGGCTGTTCCGGGGCCGGCCGAACCTGGCAGAATCCCGTGTTGTCCCATATTCTTACAGGCGAGCGGCTGAACGTCGTAGTATTTGGCCAGTTGTTTTCGGACGACCGACGAAATATTCGCAAAGAAGTTAAAACAAATATTCTGCGTATTCATGTCTTGTGGCGCGTGTATTTTGGTTTGTTTACTTCACAAATGTCAAAGTAGAATTGACATTTGCCGCCATTTGCAAAAATTATAGCATCTTCCACCACCTTGCACGAGCTTCAGTTTCAACTGTGCTTGATTGCTTGGAATTTTTACATTTGACAGACTGGAAAAGCTATTGCGATAGTTGAAAGCAACTCCTAACCGTAGATACTACTATATTTCGTTTCTTAAAGTGTGAGAAGAAAGCTCTTAAAGCTCTTAAATAACAAATATTATATTAGTCTCGACGGAAACTCGCAATTGCGAAATTTGTATGGAAAATAACATGTGACCCTAAAAATGTTTATTGGTACAGCCTCCTAATTTTGAGAAGTATTGGATGTACTCCAAGAAGTTCAGACAAGTATAAATTACAGAGGCGGCAGCTTATTTGTCCGGTGTAAAATTTAGCCCTAAGATCACAGATTTGGTTTTGAAAATTGTGCTAATTTCATGGGTAGTCAACTTTGCTGAAATATGTAGTTGTTTCTAATGAATGATTTGGCGCTCTTTATTGAAGGCTTTGAGATGCGGAAATTTGCACCCTGCTTAGGCAATTGAAGCGGTCCAGCTCCTTTTTTTTTTTTGTCAATGAGTGGCATGTTCTAGAGTAATATTGACTTTTTCTAAATTTCAAGGCTAGAGTCGCCGTAAATGTCAAGATATGGCGTTTTAATAAACTTTGTTGTATGACAGATGCCACACCCCTTTGTTAAATACCGCCCAAATTAAGTTAACAAATTAGGTATCTCATAACAACTCACCAAAGTTTAATCACAATCGGGTAAGGAGCGCATAGAAGACAAATATATATGTATAACATCTTTCTCAGCCTCTTGACATAAGACCCATGCCCGGTACCATCTTTACCATAAGGCCACACGGTGGGTCGGTGGCCGTGGCCAGGGCCCCGAATGGCCGATAGGTATATTCACTCACGCCCCATAATTTATTTTTTATTTTGGTAGATATAGCTTGGCAAACAATTTAGAGAGTATAAATGTTGTTGATTTGAAACAATGAAAAGCCAAAATGGCATTGACGACGCCGAGTTCAACAGAAAATGTGGCATTGCCAGGTAGGAAATTTGTAGTTCAACATTTCGCTCCTGTTTAGCCTTTTTCGTCGGCGTTCTGCTTTAAGAATTACCGTCAACATTTCTAAATTAAAATATCAAAAAGACACCAGATCAGTTATTTTTATTTTTTTTCGAAACAGAGAACATTTTTATGCTTCTAGAAATACCTCAAACGTACCTTAAAAGTAAAACAAATCGCCCGAGTCGCAAATTTTTAAATTTTTAAAATGAAACTGTGATTCTTTAGAAATCTAGTTTTCTTTTTACTTAAAATATTCTTACACCAGTATTTGAAGACAAAAGTTAAGTTTAATACAAAATTTGTCTTCACTTATTTTAGGTAAAAATTTAGAATTTTGAGGTTCAAACTTTCGCCGCTAAATCTACTGAAAAAATATATTTGAGCCTCTGAACCTCCTGACAGAATTCATTTTAGCCGTTCAACCTTTTGCCAGAACTAAGATTTTCAATAATATACAAATATAACTTATTATTATATTGCAATTACATTTTTTATTTTAATAATATTAATCTTAAAGTTAAGTTTCATGAATATTAGTTATTAATTATGTTAAGATTATTTTTAGGGCTGTTTTATTTACTATTGTTCAACTTGCCGACAACTCCTAGGTTGGCCAGCTTAAGAGCTGATTTGAAACTGAGAGTTGAACGGCAAAATTGCTTTTATTCACTACTTTAATTCTCAACTCCACAGTTGAAATTCAGAATTTGCCCTACTTGCGGTTTAAGAAATATCCCTAATTTGTCAAGTTAGTTTGAACTTTGAATTTGTATTTCGCCCGTCATTTTCCTAATAGACAAGGTATACTGTATACTTTTTATTCTTTCTCGATGATTTTCGTTTTAAGGATTAAATATTTACATAAAAATTAAAATTATTCTAGGGAATTTTGCTTCCGCGAAAAAGCCAAGTGCTGTTTCCAGCATACACATGTTTTGTAGCGCAAGATTGGCAATAGCTTTCGACGATTACTTCAACAAACGGTTAAAGGTTAAAATGCCAATAAAATCGGCAGTAGCCAATTGAATTCATTTCAGTGCATAGTAGCATAATACTGTTAAGAACTGGGTTTTTGGTCGTAGTTCACGCGATCTATCGAAGACGAAAACCATAACCATACAATAAATTCCAACCACAAGTGGTGTCATCTTGTAGACCAACTTCTATACTATCTCCATCAATTTCACTGCTCGAATCAGACTATGGCCGATTCTCGCAGCAAGAACTTAAACGATATATTACATATTTCAAATCTACAAATTAATGATAATTACTTCTGTCACTTGATTTGAAGAGCCTACAGTCAAAAACCCAAAAATAACTAAATCTATACATAAAGTCCCAAGTTTGGCTTCGTCATCTACTATATAATATTTCGAGTAGGTAGTTGAGCAAATCAAAAGTTGTGTTTTCTCAACTTCAAAATATCTAAAGTTAAGCGTTTTAGCTTGGAGTGTGCTGGGAAAATTAAAACACATCAAAATTGAACAATTGGCAGCACCGTTTTCCAGACTGCATCAGTGCCAACTTCAGAAACGAACAGGCAGTTGACATAAAAGCATGAAGACGAGCGGAAGTGAATTTTTAATCTTTTTGTACTCATCTGTTGAATTCATACTATTTTTCTATTAAATTCTATTTTGCCGGGTGGCACTCTTTCAATAACAAAATATTTGTAAATAGTTTTATAACAATAAATGTAAAAAAAAGTACACGTTGATTATGGTTTTTTTTTTAGATAGCATAACTTGTTCTCTATCCATCTTCGGCACCAAAAACTGTTCATTGAATGGATGAACATTTCAGTTGTTTTTTAGTTTTATTTGTATGAATTCTATTTTTGACAGCAAAATTCATGCAGCTGCATAAATGAAATCGGTGGGGGTTGTTCCAAAAATGAGTTAGCAACATGCAAGTTAAACCCAGCTTCCACTAGGGCATAAGTGAAGTTTAGAAAATTTTCATGAACAATGAATGAATTTCTATTAGGCTTGGTGAATGTTTCCAAATTCGTTTATTTAATACCATATTTGTACCACACTGAACAGTGTTGAATAATGTTACTTAGGAACAGTAAAAATGCAAATGCTATTCATATTTAAAAAAAAGTATTAATATCGGAAAGCAAAAAAAAAGTGATTAAACTCCTAACAAAAAGACAATATAAATTATTAATTAACAAAAACAAGAGCACCCTTTGTGATTTTGGAATACAAAAAGTGATCAAAACATGTTTTACTGTTCTGAGTATTTCACATAAATATAGGGCGAGGATTTTTGTATTACGGCCTTTACAAGAAAAAAACCAAGCGCATACAAATTTGACAGCAATATTATAAACAATAAAAATATAGAATTAATTTAATATTAATGTGCAAGTATTCATTTTACGTATTTAGATTATAAATTATGCTAAAACAACAAGAAAATGTTTTCCCTAAACGGTGCTAAAACATTTTGTTTCAATATGATTTCGAAACTTAAAGCATTAAAATCAGCAAAAAAAGTGTGTTTTCTTTAAAATATACAAAAAAAAGCTTCAAGTTACAAAATCTCCTTTAACAAAAGTAAAAAAAAACGTGTTAGTTCATTTTATAAAGTTCATAAGCTTTGTAAACTCTTATGTCGTTTTCGATTTGGCAAAAATATAGATTTTTTTTTTGATCGAGATTGTTTTTCATGTTCTATTTGCCAAAAAAATCACAATTTTTTTTATCTCAGGAACATTTGAGAAATCTCGATTTTTTCTCATATTTACACATACTTTCACTAATACCATACACGTTACGAATTGTTTATCGTGCATTTCGAGAATGGAAACGATTTTTTATATTAAATTATTTCGAAATGATTTATTATAAATATGTACACACCAATTCAAATGGATTTCCAGTGCAAGTGAAAACAAATATTTTTTGCGGCCAATTCAATACACACAAGAAGCAATAAAATTCGGATTTTATGTTCGATTTGGCAGCAGAAATCTGAAAAGCCAAATCGAAACGACATAAGAACAATTGTTATTTGCCCAACACAGGCGCAACACTCGATAACAAAATGAAATCCCACCTCAGGCTACCGACATCCGGCTTAAACCGGAAGAGTGTAGGCTGGTTTTTTTCAAGTATGAGTGAGCCCTTTGATTAACATAGGCACAAATTCATGAATTCAAACTGGGCTACCAAGATCAAATTCAGCTTGTAGGCAATTTCTCCTTTTTGGCCGAAGCTGTCAGTCTATTTAGTAGTTAGTTTATGCTCATGCCCTATAAGTAACCATATTTGGCTGCTCTCCTTTCCTAGACTTTCAAATTACTGTTCGACGGTACAAAAGAACAGTTTTTGGAATGCGCCAGGGTTAGGACCATTCGTCTAAAAAACACTGTTTTTATAAACAAGTATAGTCTGTAAACTAGCCCAAAAGCAACAAGTCCCAAAATAATAATATGACAAAAAAACAATTTAGCTGTACAAATATTTGCATCATCTTAACACGAGATATTGAACATGTTCCGGGAACTAATGCCCGCATTGAAATCTCAAAACTTTCATTTTATTTCAAAGAAGATTCCATACTACAATCTTTTAGCGTGATCCCTTTAAGTATAATGTGCATCGTTCAAATGGCATTGTAGAAATTCCCAACATGCACACATCTCGAGGTAAAACTTTTTAAAAAGTTCTTGCATGTAATCCACTCAGACGTTTTTGAAGCAACATTAACCCATTACAGTGGCTCGTGCACAGTCCATTTTAAGCTCCTTGACTTCAAAAGGACAAACGACAGAACTTTGTGTACTATTTTACAATCCACTTTTCATGCTGCCCTCCTCGTGGATTACAATTCGTAACTCCATTACTCCTCTCCTATAGGTACACCCGTCTAAGACTGTCAGTCACCATCAAATGGGTCTCACCCTTTTATTCCACGAATTGTTCTTATACGAGCATGTAATTTAACCCTGTATAAAATATATACACATCTGCAAGTGTACGTATATCGGTTTATCCTTATTTTTGAAGTGACACACGGACTACCCAAGTAAAGAGGATGAGCTCGATGGGTTTTTATCGTTGTATTGAACACGTTTGTCTGATTAAATAGTACTATGAGAAATATTGCACGATTTTAATTCTTTAAACGCAGTTGTGAACGTTATTGTGGTACCGTATAAAACGAAAGAAAAAAAAATCAATTAGTGTGCCAACAACTGTTTACTTTCTCACAATTACATGGGTACGTGTACGCGCCATATTCCAAAGCTTTTAAGTCGCAGGTGGACAAAGTTAAGGGTGCACGAAAATGATTCCTATAATGGTAGGGATTTTTCCCATGTCCAGATAAATTTTAATTCAAGTTAGTTTTCGATAATAATCGACTTGAGGTTTATAATGACATGCTATATCCGAGACCGCTCGGCAGTGGAGAACGTTGTATATACGTATGCGGTGTAGGTAACGATAATTTAAGTCATGTGCGTTTTTCAACCAGAAACGGGTGGTATCCTTTTGAACACTGTAACTTCAATTAGTTGAAGGACGAAGTGAAAATACGTAATGGATCAGTTTCATGAGTTAGGATATGCTTTCCGTCCTTATTAGTTAAAAGGATAATGGTCTACATTTGCATACTGTATGACAAGCTATTACACACGTAGGCGTTCCGATAAAGTTAACGTAGTAGTTAGTGCTCTTTTACATTTTGATCATTGACTTAATATATATGGACTGCTAGTAGACAACTTCGCGCTGGTTCCAACATAAGCGCAAGCTCTCGTGGTTCGGAGCGGAATAAATTGGAAACTCACATCTGATGTTTCCATTTCGTTGCAGATAGTTTTGCACAAGACTGTGTTATTTGCTTCAGCTTATAAACGACTTCTTATTCATAATGAAGTTCGTTCGTCGGCTGAAGCAAACTGTATTTCTTGCGAAAATACCAAGATTTAAATGGCATCTTCTTCAAAGTGAGAGGTGGTGTAAAGCCGATGCCTGTAGTGGAAAACGAGGCTGATCTAATCGTTTTTGACTATATCGCTGAAGGTCATATGAACAACTAACCATTTGAAGAAATTGTTATCTATATCAGTCGATTCGTAGCGCACAAAATAATTAAAACAATTAAATGTACGAAATGCAAACAATTTTTAGTTTCTTGTAGTAGAAAAGAAAAATCAAATTTTATTAATATAAAATCTAAAGGTTTCCTGACATAAGGACACAATCAAAATTTGTAAAACTGTGTCTTTTAATGAATTACAAAATAAATTAGGGTGCAATACGATTTATAGCCTGATCATTATAAGTACTTTAAGAAATATAGATGTAAGCAATTTATATGATGAATTAAATTCTCATGTACTTGAATGTGATATTCTTGACAATCATAAGTATTTATTGATCAAAAATGTGATTGAAATATACGCCAAAGTGTTATTACATCATATTTCTGAAATTGATAATGAAGAACAACTATTTCGCAATAAATATACGAAAATTGTGAAATTTATGGGACAAATTTTGTTGGTTCCATCTATTATTAATTATTTAAACTAGCACAATTTCGAGATGAAATCTATTGTAAAAAATGCCGCAACAATTTTAATTTCAGCCGTTTCAGGTGGCTCTAGCATTCTATGGAGAAATCCAAGATGGTTGTCATTTTGTTTCACTTATTTTTCGCATTTCAATAGCAGTCCGTATATATAATAAGTCAATGATTTTGATACTCTCATCATCAGAATCATGGACAAACCATACTGAGACCCCCAACTCACAATCCTCTTGCCGCTGGCCCCCTCAGTTTTTTTTTTCAAATTCGCCATTTTGTTTTCCTATCGGTGTTATGTCAAAAAAGAATCCGTGTGACATACAAAAACATACAAAAAATGCAAAAATAAATGCTGCCAACCTCGGCAACCGTGGGGAAATGTTGAAGAGTTCGGAAATACCACATTTTTTCATTGTATTGTTAAAAGGCGAATAATTTGATTTGTTTGGTTAATGAAACTACCTACAGGAGATGTTCTATATATTTACTAGAAACATATTAGGACAAACGTGGCTGTGTATTTTCCGCTTTTGGATATCATTAACTTCGATTTCGTGTGTAAATTTTTATAAAATAACCAAACAAATTTTGCTCAAAATGCTTCTATTTTCTTAAACTAATCTACATTGTTAAATTTTCATCAATATTTTAAACAAATGTACACACACTTATTCATAAAAAAAAAATATTATCCACACGTAACGAACAATTTAGAATTAAACGGATAAAATTCTATGAACGCTGCCAGCAACTTTGCGCATGCAGTGGAAGAGGCTCATATTTTTTGCGAGTTTTGGTGACCGGAAATTTTGAAGTGACATTTGTCAATACAAATTTCTATGTAACAATACTAGCGCACCAAAACGTAACCACTCCTTAAATTATTGCTTGTAGGCAAGTAACGGGGAATCGGCCGAAGTTAGTGGTCTCAGTATGGTTTGTCTTTGTCCCAAATCATCAAAATTACCGAAGGGATTGAGCTAAAATTTGTCAACATTCTTTGGTATTTGCCCGAGAGGATAGGTGTTTGGTCAAAATCGGACAAAGATTCATGGTACCCCCATTAAAACAAAATATTCAAAAAGTTTTTTTTGCCTGGTGGCTAGTGTTGAAAGCATTTTCTGAAATGTATGTGGGACTCGATACAAAAGGTAAGTCACGTCCTTCTTTTAGATGATAGTATACAAAAAACACATTTTAACAAATGCACGGGCAAAGCCGGGTACATCTACTTCCAGTGAAATAGCTACCGAATTTTCATTTAAGATTTACTTCGCGTTCACGTTGACTAATCGTTCTTTTTTAACTAATTTTGAATGCTTGAAAAGATGATCAATTCGAAAAGACGAACGCGACCTGTTTTATAGCTGTTCAAAAAACCCAAACCAAAAATTCCAACTTAAGGTTAGGGTCCCTACGGACCTGTTGCACCAACTATTTTTTTTTTATCTTTCTGATATTCTATACTGTACCGCTTTCGAGACAGAAATATATTCTGCAGCCGTAAACAGACTTATCTGAGATTTTTTCCATTGGCGGGTCAGTTAAGCAGTTAAGCAACTCATGCTAAGTCATCCGCGTCTGCCAATTCTACTTTTCCGAAACTTTCGACACTTCTCAGTTTCTCAATTTCATGGCGGGGCTAGCTCTAACATTGAGTGCAGAATGCATCATTTGATTTATCCCAGAGGATGTAAGGTTTTACTCCAAGGCAGGTCCAAAAAAGAAAACGGTTTCGGTGGGAGTAAGAAAAGCAGCCATTTAAACCGATACACGAGAGAAACGACCGTACGAACTTGCCTCGAAGCAGGGGTAGTTGTAGCAGTTGTAAGGTTTTTTTAAAAGAGGCAATATTTTGACATCTTCTAAGCAGATTATTGGATTTTTTTTGCTGCATTTTGTAGCTTAAATTTTGCAATCTGTTTTCAAATAGCTTTGACTTAATCATTTGAAAAATCGTAGGAGCAGCATCAAATTTAGTCAATGTTTTCAAAACTACCCCTTCTTAAATTTTCCATTCAAATTTCTGGAAACAGTCCTCTGAAAGCCGCTCATATCTCGAAAGCCCATTTTCAATTTCGAAAAGTACTACTGCTTTCCAACAGTTTAGAAAAGCTGTACCTACTTTTTGAACCAAACATCTTATTGTCTTCATTTGGTTTGCTCAATTTTACAAAAACCGCTCTAAACATTTTGATCAAAATACGTTTTTAAGAAAACATAAGTATTTTACTAATCTTTTCTCAAAGAAAAAAAATCCAAATAAATTTTTCTTTCATATGCAACCAGCGGTGTCAGCACGTAACTTGATACAATCGAGTTCAGTCGATACAATCGAGCTCTGGCAGCACCTAATTTATTTCAATCGGTTATCCTCGATTGAGACAAATTAGGTGCTGCCAGAGCTCGATTGTATCGACTGAACTCGATTGTATCAAGTTACGTGCTGACATCCCTGAATTGGTTCAAAATTTTGACTTGGAGTTTTTGGGCCCGGCGTTTCGTTTTCTGCAAGTACACGGAAAGAATTGAAAATCACCAATTGCAAAATTTTGAGTTGCAATTTACGATTTATATATTTGTCGCAAATCACAACGAAGTTTTCATGGATTGATACAGAAATTGGTAATTTGACATTGAAAACGGCGGAGAATACCAAATTCTGTTTGTTGTAATTTACGATTAGAAGTATCAATTCGAGCTTCTTTTATTTGTAGTGATTTGCGAGATTGTTTGGCGCAATTTACCACTCTAATAGGTCAATTTCTCAAACACCACTTCACAATCTCAAATTGCGAAAAATATTTGGTGATTTACCAAAACTGAATGATGAATCAATAAAATCTTGTAATAATTTAACACATGAAACTGAAAACGTATATTGACGTAGAGAAGTCGTAAATTGCAAAATATTTTTTGTAATTTCCATGGAATCAACTACCTGATGTGTGGAATTTTTTTATGCACGTTAGTCCATGTACCTATCGAAATCCTTTTAAGTCCTTCCTCTTTATGGATGAATGTATGTATGTGGTATTGCTAGACAGCTGCAATCATGAAGGCAAATCTTCATTGTGCACATTGCGTTGGTAGTTGGCAGTCGGTATTCAATCTTTGTTTAAAGCAATCGGGCTAAAGTTGTTTAAATTTAAATATAACTAATTCGTATGGATAGTGAGTGTCCTACTAATTATAAAGCATTCTGCATTACATTTTGTAAGTACCTATTGAATTCCAAAAACCCTGAAGTACCTATGCATATAAATCTGTATTTTTTTTCAGAAGTTACATCTTGTTATTATGTATTCTAAAATATGTAATTGAAAAGAATTGTAAAGGTTCGTATTAATGTCAAGTTCATCTAAATATTTTTTTTGTATTTTAAATTTCATCATAGACCGAAAAACCACCCCAGACAAATCCCGTTGTCTCCGGACGATATGGCGCCGTATGATTTTCTTGGATATCAGGAGGAATACGAAAATAACCTAATTAATAAAACTATGAATTTTGATTTGTAAATCACAACATATAAGTTGCAAATTGAGAATAAAGTTTTCTAATTTCACGACAAAACATTTTCAATTTAATACGGCGATGCCTCAAATCACTACTCAAGAAACGTAAATTGCAAAATATAAATTGCAAATTGATAAAAATAAGTTGCAATTTACGACTAAGAATTTGTAAATTGCAACTACTGAAGTAGTAAATCCACCCCTGTTAGTTCGCAAATCAACACTATTGAGTTGCAATTCAGGACTAAATGGTTGTATTTTGCTAAGGGAGGAAATCGTAATTCACAACAGAAAAGTGGTAATTTACGAATTGTTTTTGCAATTTACAATCCATGTAATATCAAATTGATAACTATTTGTGTCAAATTGCGATCGGTTATGGCAATATGTTTTTCTCGTTTGACCGCATTATTGATAATGAAAAGTGTTGATTCACGACTTTTGAGGGTCAATATCTTCACTTCGTACAATTTCTAGAATTGCGAAAAAAAAGTCGTGAATCAGTAAATCCTTAGCTAAGCTCTAAAACTAGACAAACTTTTCGTGATTCTGCGCTTATTTTTCTTGATTTGATCTTAAAATTCTTTCCGTGTAGGTGAGGTTAACATGACTTCGTACTCAGTTTTTCGCTTAAAAATCGAATAACGGTACTTTTGAAAATTAGACTTATCTCGAAAACGGTCCATGTGATTGTAACAAATATTCATTTTAAAGGTAATACCTACGTTTATTTCTAGCTTAATAGCATACTCAGTTTTCCTCTACATTATCGTACAATGGAGTTTTGAAAAAGGCCTGAAAACGGCACTAAAGATTTTAACCAAAATGCATGCTAAGATTGAAATTAATGCTTTCAAAATTATTGCGTCCTTAATTTTCAATTACAATCACCGAAAACTCTTATTTTAGAAACTGCTTATATTTTGAAAACCCCATTTTCGATTTGGATGAAACTTTAAAAACCAAGTAATGCTTACATCCCGAATACTCAATTTTCATTCGTATTTTTCAAGGTAAACACTGCAATATTTGTTACTGTTATCTGCATAATTTTACAAAAACCGCTATCGGTAGTTATCTAATAAAATTAAACAAAAATCAAGCAATAGGTCCGTTCGCGTACTTTCACGAGCCAAGCACTAAAAATCTGTCAAACTCGAAAAATTGAGCGAAACTCTCTCAGAAAGCTGAAAATATACTCCAAAGTACGTGGATACACTTCGAGCTACTTTGAGCCATTTACATCTTTGAAATCTAATCCATATCACGAATAAATTTATAACTTACCTTTTTGCAACATTTGAAACGTTCTACGAGAACATTCGACCACCACCGAATTTTCTTTATTTTCAGATATTTTATTTTTGTGTATACAATTGATTTTTAAAACCGATTTTGAACTTGTTTCCTGTCAATTTTGCGCATTTGACATTTTTATCAGTACTTGCCGGTTGAAATTCTCTGAGCTGTTTCGAGCCAAGAGAGGAACTGCTCGTTACTCGTTATTTTGCTAATTTTCTCTTTTTCTGTCATTTTTGATGAGTACGTGTATAGACTTCGTGCGATTCCGATTGATTTATACCGACTGCGTTCGATTCAAACCGCGTACGCGAACGAACCTAATATTTGCAATGAACGAACAAAATTTTAAAATTTATTTGATGTTCCATTTCCGCTTTAGCGTTCTTGTTGCGATATTTTTGTAAGTGCTCAGTACTTACGCCACATGAATAGAACATGCATTTAGTTAGATCGTTATCTTTGGCACGCGGACACATATTTCTCGTTGATTAACTTGTTTGTTAATTTCGACTATTTAATTTAAAAAAAAACGTAAAATGGGTCGAGAGAAAATCTTAACCGAAGCGGAAAAAAGACAACTCAAAGCAAGGACAAACAAGGACGCTGGCCTATCTATTGCCAAAATAGCTAAAAAAAATCGAGAGGAGCCGACACGTTATATCCACATTTTTAAGTAATGCGACTAAATATGGAATATGGCAGCCCTATTCACCGGATTTGAATATCATCGAAAATGTCTGGGGATGGTTGACACGCCACGTATATGGATCAGGACAGCAATACTCGAAGCCATTGAATACCGAAGCCATTGAATTAGCTTGGAACTCGATTTCGCTAAACTATTTGGCCAATTTGTATGCATCCCTTCTAAGCCGGATGTGTGAAGTTTTGGAGCAGAAAGGTGGCTCAACACACTATTAAAGGTTTTTTTAATTTAAAATAAAATTTAGATTAATGTGTTCAAAAGAATCGGAATTCCCTGAAAGGTTTTTTTCATTAAAGTGTCCTATTCAAGTGGCGCAAAATTACGATTTCGTATTTTGTCATTTTTTAGTTATTAATATTTTGGTAATACTCAAAGCTTTAGAATTAATTATTCTTTGTGGTTAAATTATAACTAGTAATAAACTAGAACTAGCTGACATGTCGATGATTATTGAGCAAAAGTTTTGTTCTTTTTTATGTGTTAGCACGTTTGTTGTTCTCGGCAAAACAAAACAGTACATACAAATATGTACCTGCTAATATCATTACTTTATGATTAATTTAGATATTCAAACAAATATTCCTCAGTCTTCGCCACCAAACACGTTATTGACACAATTGTTTTGGCCATCATTACTCAATTAAGGTATTGAGTCTGAAATCGTAGACATGCCATTGTAAAACATACGTTAGAAATGCTTTGTACCTATTGTTTCACTTTCAATCGTAACCTGTTAATTATTGTGACACTAACCCATAATCAACTATAAACTGTTTATTTGTTTTCAGTTGTGAGTCTTTACATAGTTAGTGGTGTACTAAATGTGCAGTTTGCATGATTGATAATGCTTTTCTAATTTTATTGACAATCGAATAATAGAGACTAACGACTACGATAACTTTGTTAAATTCGAGTAATTTGTAAATATAGGGTGCTTTGTATTTTATGGTGTAAAACTAATTACTGTATGGGTGGAACTTTATGCGGTTGCATAAATAAAATCTTTCATCACCTTTATAGTTTGTGAAAGGTATTGTTTTTACATAGGGGATCCTTTATTTTCCGTCAAGTAGGTGTGAAGTTAGAACGAGCTAGGGGAAGGGAAAACTTTTCACTTTCAGGTAATTTTGATTCTTATGTGTTGGTTAAGAGAACAAATACTTTGATTAAAATTATAGCCATTTTAAACTATACAGTTAATTCATCGTTCGACTTGACTACTTGAAGTGATAGTTAGAATAGCTGAATGCAGTCAATTCCCCTTGAAAAGACATTAGGTCCATTCGCGTACTTTCCCGAGCCCAGCACTAGAAATCTGTCAAACTCGAAAAATTGAACTAAACTCTTTCAGAAAGCTGAAAATATACTCCAAAGTACGTGGATACACTTCGAGCTACGTTGAGCCACTTACATTTATTTGAAATCTAATCCATATCACGAATAAATTTATAACTTCCCTTTTTGCAACATTTGAAACGTTCTAGGAGAACATTCGACCACCACCGAATTTTCTTTATTTTCAGATATTTTATTTTTGTGTACAATTGATTTTTAAAACGGATTTTGAATTTGTTTCCTGTCAATTTTGCGCATTTGACATTTTTATCAGTACTTGCCGGTTGAAATTCTCTGAGCTGTTTCGAGCCAAGAGAGGAACTGCTCGTTACTCGTTATTTTGCTAATTTTCTCTTTTTCTGTCATTTTTGATGAATACGTATATAGACTTTGTGCGATTTATATCGATTATGATTTACCCCTGCCACGAAGTTAGCCTGCACTTTGAAGCGTCGTAAATTTGACCAAACAACTATCACTCCGCGTCTGTTGTTGGTGCCAGAAGTTATGCCTCATAATATGTAACCACAAATACATTCCAATAGATAAACACATCGCAAAAGTCGCTACATTTTATTTAAAAATAAACAGAGAAAATAATAGAAAGAGATAAGGCTAGAAGCATTATGCTTATTCTGCGCAGAAAGATAACGGTACCTATCTAAACAAAGGTGTGAACATAAAGCCGATCGGATTCAGGAAAATGCTAAAAAAATTAGAATAGTAGACAAAATATAAAAACACACGCATATTTTGACACTCGGAAGATTTTGGATCTTTTTCGTGGTTTCATATAGTTCGTCCTAGAAATTCCATGTTGGGCAGTCCCATGGCTTATTGTTATGAGCTTTAGAGGCATTTTTAGAGCGTAAAACGTTTTACAAATTTTACTGGAGTGCTGCCTCGAAATTGACGTGATATCTTTATTTATAATCGTTGTCTCTTTACGGCAGTGTTTTTCAAACTGTGGGTCGCCTAGGGGGGTCGTGGTTGAAAGCCGGTATAATTAATAATATAATATTGATAAATAAGTACTCTCAGTTGAAAAAGGCCAAGGCCTGCTAAATTTTTTTTTTTTTGCAATACGGGAGCAAATTTCATCACAAATAAAATCTTGTGTAATTAGACCGGGTTTGAAAGGGGTGTGTGTATGAAGCTTTTTAAATAACTAAAACATTATAATGTGGGGGTAGCCAACATTTTTTTCTATACAAAGGGGCCGCGTACTTAAAAAAGTTTGAAAAACACTGCTTTACGGCATGCCGATAATCGCTTCTATTGGTGTCCTATAGAGTTGGATTTTTTTAAACAATAGAAATTAAATTGTCGTCACTTTTCTAAGCGTTTTCCATTCATTGGTTTAATTTTATATAAAAACATTCGAAATTTGCACTCAGATTGGTTTCAAAACATTTGCCTATAAATAATTAACAAAAATAGATCAACCTGATGCAATTCGTTTCCTTTCAGTTGGAAAATTTCCCGAAAACGTAAACAAACTCCACTAGTTGTGAAACTCAAACGTATTTGTATTGGTAAATCTGAAGCAAATCTGAGAAAAAAATCCAGATTCGCAAAAGTGCTCTAAAATCTAAAAAAGATTGCTTTTTTGTACCAAACGAACGAGAGCGCCCAATCGAAAAACACATAAAAGTGACAAAAACTCAAATCAGTGATATCAGATCGTGGATAATTAACCTTTTCGTGGGCATTTTGCCTTTCAAAATGAGCTAAAAGGGCGAAAAGGGCATTTTTGGGTGTTTTTGAGGTGTATCGTGGGCATTTCAGTCATAAAAGTCAAACGCAAGAAAAGGTGTGTTTCCTCAAAATCGTTGACTTTCAGAGCCGCCTACTGGGAAGATTGTATAAACTGTTTTTAGTGTGTGTTGGTTTTTGCACTTTGCAAAATTCGAAAGCTCAGAAAATTTAAAAAAAATTCGTTTTAACAAAAATGAAACAGAATGATCGAAAATAGTTGATGTGATAAAAGGAGGAAAAAAGCTTTATTTTGTCACTTTTTTACATTTTCCTGAATGTGATTGTAGCTTAAAAGCGAAAAGCGATGAAGGTGATTTTATTGCAGAGCATTATTGTAACAGTAAATTATATGAGACTAAACTAAATTTACATGACTTATGTCGTTTTCGATTTGGCAAAAAAACTATTTTTTTTTGAGAAAAAATACATTTTTTTTTATTGAGTTTGCTTTTCATGTTCAATTTGCCAAAAAAATGACTCTTTTTTTTTTGATCTGACTCTCTTTAGAGAAATCTCGATTTTTTCTCAGATTTCACACATACTTTCACTAATACCAATGGGTATGACACACAGCTGGCAGTTACGAATTATTTATCATTGGATGGATTGCTTTTTTAACTGAATTATTAATTTTTCGAGTGTGGAAACGATTTTTTATATAAATTTCGAAGTGCGTTGTGTAAAAATCAATTGAAATAGATTTCCAGTGCAAGTGAAAATTTTTTTTTTGCGGCCAGCTGAATACACACAAGAAGCAATAAAATTCGGATTTTATGTTCGATTTGGCAGCAGAAATCTGAAAAGCCAAAAAACGACATTAACTAATTAATTAAGGTGCTCCCAAACTTAGACAGTGCATGAAGGACTTATTAAGTCCGTACATTTTATATACATAAAAACCAACTATCGCAAACAACGCACCCAATGTTTTTCAACGCCAATTAGTACGTCTTCATCGCAAGTTGGACATTTGGGATTAGTTTTCTTGCGATGTGCTGGTTCTTTCTTATCCACACTTTTCTTGAGCCGCTCGAGTTTTTTCTACTTTCGCTGCTTTAAGGAGATTTGCATCTTCTTTGCTTATTTTTAATGCTCTCGAAGTACCAGAGAAGATTAAATTTTTTCTATGTTTTGTAGCTTTCCTATATTTTATGTCGGTATTGGGTTTGGCGATCCACCAAGCATTTTTCAAACGATAAAACATATTGGAGACATTTTTCATTTCTCATCCACCCACTCTTAGTTTCCTCAAAGACCGAATTATCAGGCGTTTTTGAATAATTTTCAACCACGTTATCTTTTGGTAAGGCAGAACGCCCATGAGTGGAAGTGTTTTTTGATGAACCATTAAATAAAACGCGAGTTTTTATAGTAACAAATATAAAATAAGTTCCTTATTTTAAAAACTATAGCAGTAATAGTTGGTAATAAAAAGAAAAAGTGTAACAAGGCTGTCCATTCAAAGAATGTTCAAGAAGATGTAAGTAATGGCTGCGTTCAACAAGTAAGCACTGTAAAATTCAGTGTTGCCAAATCAAATCAAATCAAATCAATCAAGATATATTTCAACATCTTTCAGAAGGCTGTAAATATCAGACAAACTCTCCGAGTTACACTATGATTTGCAACAAATGTGCTCAGGTCTGGGGAATAACCGGTGAAATGTAAATAAATATTGAAGGCAAAGAAGTTACCCAAGTAGCATTCGAATACACATTTTAGGCCTGGCGACGTTCTGGTGTCAATCCGTGATCCTATTTAGGAACTTATGTTTCGAAACAACGAAGTAACAGTTCCTTTTTTGTTTCGGAAGTGGCGCAACACAAAGCAGGAATTGTTTTTGATGCAAATCCTATATATGTACCATCTTTGAAAACACAATTTCAGCCCAAAGTGTGAGGCCATAACAATTTTCAACACAAATTGGGAAAAATGCCTTATTGTGTCATATTCATTCATTTTGTGTTGTGTACCAAAATAACATTCTGACAGCATCAACCATTTCATTATTAAACAGAAAGCAGCTACTGAAATTTTATGGGGAACATCAATTTGCCTTGAAATGTTACTAATGTATACTTCGAAAAAAAACCTTGATCCTTACAAAATATTCTATATTCAATCAAAAATCTCTCTTATAATTATTTAAATGCTGATAGGGAGCATTATAAAATCTATATAGACATAATAGTACAATTTTAATTTATTTAATTACCTAAGTACACCAAATCCGCCAAAACTGAAAATTTAAAATTTCTTATTTTCCAAATTTTTTTTTTGTTTAAAACTAGTTCCTATTTGGGAATAGTGGTTACAGTAAAATATTCCTAATTGTGTGCACGAACACACATCTCCACACATAATGTTTCATTGAAGAAACAATTATGACACAATAACGTACCTGTGTAGATATAAAACTCCAAGATAGGAATACTCCTAAATGGGAAATGTCTATACCTAGTTTTTTTTGTGAATTTTATGAATGTAGAAAGAGAAGACCGACATAGGTATGAGATGATGCATAGTGTAAATTCAGTAGCGCATCACTGGCATCATGATGCTCATCATGCTTTGCAAAATGTTCATTAACGCAACTATTGGCATCACTTTCAACGTCAAGCGCTGTTGATTTGCCGGCAAAAAAGTAAGAAAAATGTGTCGGAAGCGAAAGAAAAGAAAGTTAATAAACATTTTTATCAATAGGTACATAGGCGTTTGACGGACAAATTTATACATTTTTGTTGAGTTCTTTATTTTAATTTTTCTCACAAACATTTATTTTTTTTGCATTGAGTATTTCAGCGCAGCGGAGGTCTTTTAATAACGACAAGCATAAGGCATGAAAACAAATTTGTCGTCTTTTAAAAAACTTTCATCTTGACATTAAAATGCATCAGCATCGCAAATAAGCAGTGATGCCGCGTCACTGCGCAAATGTTTGACGTTTCTGAATTTACACATAATAGGTACCTGACATAAGTTCAGATAAAATAGGATTTTAGGCTTGAAAATGTCGCCGCTTGAAACTGAAAAGCTTTACTCTGTACCCAGCTGATCGTTTTTCGATTCAAAGTGCAACAATAAGATTTCATGGTCGTTCACAAGAATAATTTAATATTTCATTCAAACGAAAGGTAGGCGTTCGAACACCTATAACCATCCCATTACCCACGTGCGGAAAATTACGGGATTTCTTTAAAATTGTGCTACTTGCAATGTGTACCACTGTTTATTTAGTTTTATAATAAGTTTCTTTGAAATATTTAGCTTAAGGCCTTGTAAATCAATAAATATCGCAGCATAAAACACATCTTGCCACCAAAAAGCAACCATTGTCATTTTGAACTTCTAGGAGGCACATCTCTCTATCCCCTTTAAAGTTTCATTCGGCATAACCTGTTAGAGAAATCAAGAATACTCTGGCATAAGAGACGTTTAACATCTTGGGAAACAAAGTTTCGGGTATAATTTGATATTCATGATCTGATTCTAAAACTTTTTTCGTGTTGGTTTTCTTTGAGGCTTTTGTCTTTGATATGTAAAAGTAGGTACGTGTTGTTCTATAAAATCTAAAAAATAACCCTCGTATTATGTAACGGAACCTCCTAAATTTCAGAAATTGCCGATACCTCCATGTATCTGCTATTAGCGAAAATCAACAAAAGTACGAACATGCTCAGCTCGAAGTAGGCATTTAGGTTCCACTCGTATATGGAATTAAGGGCTTAACGAATTTAAATTAGCGAGTTCAACCCACCATTTTGCAAACCCTTATGACTTTTCCCAGATTGACGTACTGTCTCTATCCATCTTATACGTCTTCTTCTACCCCAGAAACAAAAAATGTATTTGTGTACATAATTTGTATACTTGTGTTTGCTGTGCGTAGAGCTTTTGCCATTTCCCCACAGATAGATTCAAACAACCAATCACAAACAAGAATATATATCGATTTCCCCAATGAAAGTTCAACGGTCCGCAAATTTCGGAAGCAGCTTTTTCCCTTATGGGGCTTCATTTGCATCGAAATGTTCTGTAGCTAGGTACACGGTACAGAGTATCCTTTATCCTATACACTATAGATGTATACACAAGGGAATGTCCTGTTTATAAAAAAAGTCCTTGTAAATAAATTATTACAACAACATCGATTTTAAATTTACGATTTTTATGTTGCTTTAGAGAGAGCGGGCATATTTTATTTGGCCGCAACATACCTACAGCTACAACCTACCTGTATGCGCTTCAAAAAGGATTAATTCGTGAAATTCGTAGATCCTGTAACGCAGGTTCGCTAGATGCACAGATTTGCCAGACCTGTAATTCAATTACTCACCCAGAATTGAACAAAAGACCAATTAACACAAATACCTACCATTTTAGGTTAACCAAATCGATTGAGGGTGAACCTGACTATAAATTTGTACTGCGTGCACAGTGCACATCCCCCTCTCACACACATGCGACTGGACAATTTCTATAGGTCCTATGTACGGCACAAAGCTTTTATTTCGAAAACTTGGACAATTTATTGTTATTATTCATTTATAGATGTGTGGGATATGGTTTTGGATTTATTTCATGCTTGAAATTAATGGGCAACCAAAAGTACAATTAATTTCTTAAATTTACGGTACGATCTTGGCCAGACACAAAAGGGGACACTATGTAGCATATTGCAAATTGTCAACCACAAAGGATTTTCTTATAAAGGGTGATTTTTTAGCTGGTTTGGTTTTGGCAACACTGGTTTTGACAGCTGACGTGTGTTTAGTACCTTGTGTCACTGTCAAACAGCTTCAGTTTGGTTTGCAATTTAACCATGGATCGTCTTACAAATGAACAACGCTTGCAAATTATTGAATTTTACTATCAAAATTCGTGCTCGGTTCGAAATGTTCTTTTTCGCTTTTTTATCGAAAAATTGTGTTCAGCGATGAGGCTCATTTTTGGTTGAATGGGTACGTAAATAAGCAAAATTGCCGCATTTGGAGTGAAGATCAGCCAGAAGCATTGCAACAGCTACCAATGCATCCCGAAAAAGCCACTGTTTGGTGCGGTTTATGGGCCGGCGGCATTATTGGGCCATATTTCTTCAAAGATGATGCGAATCGCAGCGTTACTGTCAATGGTGAACGCTACCGAGCGATGATAACAAACTTTTTTTTGCCCGAAATGGAAGTTCTTGACTTGCATGATATGTGGTTTCAACAAGACGGTGCCACATGCCACACAGCACGCGAAACAATGGCGCAATTGCGAGGCGAGTTTGGTGAACAGTTAATTTCACGTTTCGGGCCGGTCAATTGGCCGCCTAGATCGTGCGATTTGACACCATTAGATTATTTTTTGTGGGGGTATGCCAAGGCTAATGTGTATAGGGACAAGCCCGCTTCGATTGACGCACTGGAAGCCAACATCCATGCATTCATTCGTGAGATACCGGCCGATATGTGTGAAAGAGTATGCCAAAATTGGACTCAGCGGATGGGCTACCTGAGACGCAGCCGCGGTCAACATTTGCATGAAATTATCTTTAAACATTAAATTGCAAGGTTCAAACTATCGATTCAAATAAATATTTCATTCATTTTTTCGAATTTTTTGTGTTTTTTCGTTAAAAAAAGTTCTAAACCTCTTAAAAAATCACCCTTTAGGTATAAGTTACATTTTTAAAGAATCTCCGAAGTAGATATGTAGGTAATTCCCGCTTGGCGGTAAATTGACTTAATATCCATTTGAATGGCAGTTTAGTGCGGCCTTTTGCTAACTTTCACTCTCTTAATGGTAAATAAATAAACCACACGAATTGAAGTGATACAACGACAAACGGCGTACACGTCTGAATCGGGCTATAAATATTTTAGTAGGTATGTGAGAAACTTTGTTTAGTGGAAACCATTTTTTTCACACCTTATCTGGTTTTTGCCAAAGTACCTACCTAATTGTTGTAAGCAAATATTTCAGCAATTGCGGCATCTGTACCGTCGTTTTGTTTGGTATTGTAAAACGATTGTTTTTGTTTTGAAAGTGAGTAGTAAGTATCATAGACAAATCATACTGAGACCCCCAACTCACAATCCTCAGTGCCGCTGGCCCCCTCAGTTTTTTTTTAAAATTCGCCATTTTGTTTGCCTATCGGTGTTATGTCAATTAAGAATACGTGTGACATGCAAAAACATACAAAAAATGCAAAAATAAATGCTGCCAACCCCGGCAACCGTGGGGAAATGTGGAAGAGTTCGGGAATACCACATTTTTTCATTAAAGGCGAATAATTTGATTTGTTTGGTTAAGAAAACTACCTAAAGGAGATGTTTTATATAATAGAAAAATATTAGGACAAACATGGTTGTGTATTTTCCGCTTTTGGATATCATTAACTTCGATTTCGTGTGTAAATTTTTCTTAAATAATGAAGAAAATTTGCTCATTTTCCCCAGCAATATACATTGGTAATTTTTCATGAACATTTTAAGCAAAGGTGCACTTATTCCTAAAAAAAAAATATTATCCACACGTAACGAACAATTTCAAATTAAACGGATAAAATTCTATGAACTCTGCCAGCAACTTTGCCCGGTGAGCCAGAATTTTTGAAGTTTCGTGACATTTGTCAATACGATTTTCTATGTAACAATATAGCGCACCAAATCGTGACCACTCCGTAAAAATATAGCTTGTAGGCTAAGTAAAGGGAAATCGGCCGGAGTTGGTGGTCTCAGTATTGTCTCTGGTAAGAACCTAGCGCGAGGAGAATTATTTTGTTTTAACTAGCCAATCGGGGTCGAATATATATATACATGAAAGGGGGTAATGGGTGCAATGACTCCTGGAAGAAGCGTTTTAAATGTGCTCTTATATTGGTTCTTAAGACCCAATTGAAAAACGGTATAAGTAGTGGATAAAGTTATTGCTTCTGACCCGGGTCGCTCGATTCTGCTTCAAGTTTAAATGGCTTGTCAGGTGCATTTGAAGTGACAAATATGCTCCTGTTTCTGGTAGTGCACATAGATTCTGCAGAAATTGTTTGCAGGTTTATACCAAAACCAGGCATCTTTTGAAAATTGCAGTTTTGGTGAAGTTCGGCATTGAACGGCTTGAAGCCGTTTACTACCCCAGTTTGTTTTTTTTTGCTTCAACTGACCTTGCTAGTTGTCATAGCAACGATTTTAAGGGCTATGCCAAAGGAGAGTCTTCATCAGAGTAGACTGATCGAACCCCAGCTGGCTGTCAGAAATATCTTCTCAGACATGACTTTCGTGACAAGCAGCCGAAGTTGCTTGTTTATTTTGTTTCGCTGATGTTGCATCTATTTCTGAGATTCACAGTATAAAAGTTTGTAAAGTAAAGTAAAGTTAGTGTAAAGTTTGTTCCAAAGAGGACCGCCAATCGTTGAAATCATTGTTCTTTTGCATTCAGGTTTCCTCAAACAAATTTTTTTCTGGTGCAAAATGGTACATACTCAACTAAATTAAGTACACGACTGTGCGTCGCATGAAACTTTCTCTATTACGGAGAGCTGCGTTCGTTTAGTTGGCATTTATTGAAACATAGTTTTCAGTTCTTTCGAGGTACGGTTTTTGAAATGTTTACCTAAAAGTCAGGATCCATACACCTTCCTAAAGTATATCTAAACATTTTCGCATAAAAGAAATACAAAGCAAATATTTTACACTTTACGAAAATGGAAACAATTGTTACTTTTTCACAAAGTTCACAAGTATTTTTGTTGGTTTTCCTGAACAAACTGAATAAATGACAGCCAATTTGAAAGATGTAGCTTCAACAATATGGCCGCTGTCAACTGTCAAAGTTCGGAAGTCCCTATTGGAAGACCCTTTAATTATAAACAAATCAGTAAAAACTCACAATAAATAAATAAATAGTTGGCGCAAGAGGTCTGTAGGGACCCTAGGCCTAGCTTCTCACAACCATTCGTTTGTGTGAGTTTTTCATATTTGGGACGAATGGAAGGGATCTACAATTTTATGCCGGGTCCAAACGGCTAATTTAGAAGCTCCTTCATGACAGTTATACTCTCGGATGTTTGTCAGACGTTCGCGAGAAGTGGCGCAGCGGAAGAAACCACAAGTTGGATTTTTTTTTTTCGGGATTCGAACCTAGGAACCCTCGCTTAGTAGTCCAACACACTAACCACTAAGCCACTGCGCCTACCAATGCTTGGATTGTTTTATGAAAAAAATGTGTGCACAAATTTTTAGCAAACGACGTGAGTCAGCAAAATAGCAGACACTGAATTTTCGTAGCAATTGCTTTGCCTGACAGGCTTTATTTATACCTTGAAAAATCGCTGTAAAGTTTAGTCTGACGTAAAGTTACAAAATACTTTTTTTTTATTAACTGCTCTTTATACCAGTGTTAACTACCCCACGTACATGGTGGCGGCCCATCTACTTGAGTGTTTAACTTTTAATTTTGACAACCAATAATGCCTTTTTCTTTTTGTATTGATCGATTTCGAGTTAAGAGCTGAGACCGAGAACGTGTAGAGTATAGAGTAAATCCTTTGTATTGAAATAAATAACTTAATATTATAAATAAAATACAATAAATACGAATATTTATTGAATAAAATAGGAACTTAACCAGCTTAAAAGAAATTTTAAATACCATAGTACTTCACAATATTATTAATCGATCTTAAAATTACTTTCTACAGCATTTTTGTTAATAAAAAAATTTAAAATTTTCAATTTCAGACACGACTATTAGAAGATGCTTCCCTATTATGTAACTCATGGTCTTCAAGACAAAATGTAAGTTAGTTAACACTTTAACATACACACTACCAAATACATAAAAAAAAATACAATTTGGGTGATAACAAATTATTAATAACTGTCACTGTCACGACTACTAAATTTGTTTTTAGTCGACGAAGTTTATGCTTCTACTATAGGGTCACACAAAAACGCTTATTTATATTTTTCCTTACAAAAAAAAACTTAATATATTTACTACTATTGGTGTCACTATTACTATTATCTTTATCATTCGTTAGATGGCGCTACAATCTGGAGTGAATCTGTACTTTAACCAACAATCATCTCCAGACGTTTCGAGTTGTAGCCAGCTGCCTTCAGTAACACACTCCAAATTGGTTGAAGTGCCTTTCGACTTGCGAGCGGCATCGAAGGTATGATCTACCTTTTATGCGTAAAGACTGTCTTTAGGTTTGATTGCGAGCAAAAAAAAAAACAATAAATAAATAGAATTTCTGCGAAGTAGGTTGCAGTTGATCCCGATTTACATGAAGATTTTATTAAGGTATAAGGTTAATTAGTTACCTTTGCTTTGGTCGGAATAATTTCCTGACGGTTTATATGAAGACCCGTCGGAAGGAACGTGTAAAAGATCGATGGGTCTTTCAGATCGCTTGGACTTCTAGAAGTAAATTGGTTTATGTCGTATCGACAGATTGGGTGTATTTTATTTGAAACTACAAATGTACTGAGTCATATTATGCGATCGCAAGTACATACCTCGATGTACATACTTTTTCGGATGCACCTTAAAATTGTCGTCACTATGTTTTCAAATATTTTATTAAATAAATTCGTTAAATGGACGTATTCAGTTGTGAAAGTAGTTTATAGAACACTTCGTAAGCAGTGTCCACAATGGCCTCGTAGATCCAAACATCGAATGAGAAGAATATGGAAACTGGAATTTTTTTTTTTTGTTTATAGAAAAGATGCACGAAAAAAATGGGACTTCTCTTGCGCCCTTTAGTATTTTGAATTTTGAGCGACAAAGACATTTTTAAGACGGAAAAATGGGAACGTAGGGTAACCCTAAGCCCGACTGACAATTGTACCTGCAATTCGATGATTTTACAAACCTATATCAACGCGGATTAATGAACACAGCTCCGCACCTTGATTTTTCGCGACCATTCAAAACGTCATTTCCCAGCAGGGAGTTATGACAAGTTAATCAACTACTAGACTACTAACCACGAACCAGCGACATGGACAGATCCAAATAGAATATTAACCTTCGCGCCGTATCTCACTTTTTCGGGCTAGCCAGTTCAATTAGACCCTCTGTCTATAGCAGGAATTTCCAAACTAACGTCCAAGCAGTCACACCAACACTTTGAAATTTAATTTTTCATCGACAACCAAGAGGTGATACAAAGGACTCCTGTCATAATAATAAAATTGATACTTATTAGTCGGAGCTGATACTTTTGTTAATAGATATTCCACATCCTGTAATCTGAACGGGATTAAGAGGGTGACATCGAATTAGAGATGCAGTTGACTCGAATCTTGTGTAACAACCACCAGGAAAATGTGAATAACAAATAAAAGCGAGAGTCCTACAAATAAACAAAAAGCTTTGTCCTCTCTCCAAAACAGAAACAGTTTGATTGATTAGAGATCCCGCATAATAACACCAAAGGGACTTCATAGTGATCCAAGATGGTGAAGACTGTTTCCACTCTTTTTTTTTATCAGCAAAGGCAATCATTTTCCTTTAAATTCGAAAAAAAGTTCCCCCTTTTCCCTTGTAAGTGAAATTTGTCTTTATTTTTATATGAAAAAAAAATAAATAAAAAATTAAGAAAAGATAAACAAATCAAAAAAATATGTGAAAATATTATTGACTCATCCATTTTGCTGTCATTCAGTTTGAAATTAGAATTTCAAATGATTTTCTTTTCTATTAGACAAAACGTCAAATCGAGTGAATGCATTCAGATACACAAAAATTCTTACGTAGACGTTCGATTGGCTATTTTATTTCATATTTAGTGTGAACATTTCATTCTGAGTAAACTTTGAAATTTATTTGTAATGGAAATGCGTTTGAATTTGACTTTTAAACAATTTAATGTCGTTTTCGAATTGGCTTTTCAGATTTTGATCTGAGATTTCAGATTTCTGCTGCCAAATCGAACATAAAATCCGAATTTTATTGGGTATTGTGTGTATTCAGTTGGCCGCAAAAAAATGTTTTTCACTTGCACTGGAAATCCATTTCAATTGATTTTTACACATTTATAACAACGCATTTCGAAATAATTTTAAATTTAATTAAATAATCGTTTATATACTCGAAAAATTAATAATTTAGTTAAAGGAGCAATCCTTCCAACGATAAACAATTCGTAACCGCCAGCTGTGAGTCATACACATTGGTATTGGTGAAAGTATGTGTGAAATCTGAGAAAAAATCGCGATTTCTATAAAGAGAGACAGATCAAAAAAAGATTGAATTTTTTGGCAAATCGAACATGAAAAGCAATCTCAATCAAAAAAAAAATTGATTTTTTCTGAAATTAAGCACTTATGTTCGTGCAGTTTGCTATGATGTGGCCAAAGGTGATCGATCATGATCACCTCCAACTTGTTTGTGTGTGTTGTTGCAATCGTTGTGCAATATTTTGTGATAAGTTGCAATATAAAAACGGACTACTGACACATGTAAGCACTGACCGTACATTCGAACTCCAGCTAAAAGATCACCCACCCCTTCAACCCATCCCATCAAGAACCTTAAACTTAAACATCTGAAGCGGCATACTCAATAATTATGATACGAAAGTCTGCCGCACAAAGTCAGTAGACAAAAGATCTAAAATTTCATACCCAACTTAAATGAGCTGCAATGCGTCACTCATTGAGTTCGAAATAATCGGAAGCTCCATAAGTAAACAGCTCTGTTGGGAAAAAAAATCACACCACATTGCAGTTTCCAAAAGTTCACCAGCTATCGTGCTTCCCCCCGTTATCAGCACAAATTCACTGTATTGGCAAACAATTCTTTTGTTTTTTTTTTTTTCAATCTACAAAACAGCGTCAAGTATAAAAGCAAATTTATTCCATCTGTTGGCATCAGTTAATCAGGCAAAGCCACTGAAATAGCATCTTTAGGAATTTACGATGTCTTCGAAGCTTGTGATAGTTTGTTTTCTTGCGCTTGCGGTGTGCGGCGTTCTAGCACAACGTACATTGGAATATCGACCAGATAGGGATGGCGGCAGGACGAGGACACTTGAATATCGGCCAGATCGCGACCGTGCGCGTGTCATTAATCCTGTGTACCGCCCAAATAGGAACAACGAGCCAAGGCAATACCGCTTCAGACGCCAGTCTCCCGATCATCTAGACTCGTCAAACACTCGCACCAATGAATACCATCCGGATGCAGCTAACCAGCCTCGACCATCATATCCCGTGTACCGTACGGACAACATCGATGAGGGACGTAGCTATCGCTTCAGGCGACAGACCACCGATAACTTGGATTCTTCCAACACCCGCACCAATGAGTACCACCCCGATGCCACAAACCAGCCACGTCCATCTTATCCGGTTTATAGAACAGACAGCATTGACCAGGAACGCAGCTATCCGTTTTAGTTACACCAATTTACCACAGATTTTAAAATTCTGTTAAAGATTTAAGAAAATATCTATAAACATATGTAATAAATTATCATTTTGACTAAATCTCTGACGTTTCCTTTTGCTGGAGATTTGCTACAGTGTTGGAGGGGAAAATAAACAATTCATTTCAATTGATTTATATAAAACGCGACATTACTGAGATCTGTGTTGCTAATGTCGTTTTCCATTGGTTTCACTCGGGGATCCACTCATTCTAAAATCCAATGGAACAACAAAACTGCTTCTGAAAGAATCCACAAAAGTATTGGTGAAATGCCAAAAAATAATCTACGCTGTCAGCTGACTTGTATAAAATACATAAATTACACCTGTGTGAGTGCTTCTTGAGTGGATTCTGACTTCAAATCGAGAAGCGAAATTCTCTCCTCAGAATCACCAGAAGAGTATTTTTTGTGCCAATGGAACGGTTTCAGGAGTGATTTTTTCGATTCCGAACTCTTCCGGACGCTTCTTTCTGTCCAATGGAAAACGACATAAGGTTCCAGCTGGGTTCACTTTCCTTTTGCTCATTCGCATGCTCGGCTTATAGATATGTCAAATGCACAAAGTCTACGCTCTCTTCACGTCAAAAATGACAGAAAAAGAGAAAATTAGCAAAATAATAAGTAGGTAACGAGCTATTGCTCTCTTCGCTCGAAACAGCTCAGACAATTTTAGCCGACAAGTATTGATAAAATAGGTCCATTCGCGTACTTTCATGAGCCAAGCACTAAAAATCTGTCAAACTCGAAAAATTGAGCGAAACACTCTCAGAGAGTTGAAAATATACTCCAAAAAACGTGGATACACTTCGAGCTACTTTGAGCCACTTACATCTTTGAAATCGAATCCATGGCACGAATAAATTTATAACATACCTTTTTACAACATATGAAACGTTCTAGGAGAACATTCGACCACCACCGAATTTTCTTTATTTTCAGACATTTTATTTTTGTGTACAATTGATTTTTAAAACGGATTTTAAATTTGTTTCCTGTCAATTTTGCGCATTTGACATTTTTATCAGTACTTGCCGGTTGAAATTCTCTGAGCTGTTTCGAGCCAAGAGAGGAACTGCTCGTTACTCGTTATTTTGCTAATTTTCTCTTTTTCTGTCATTTTTGATGAGTACGTGTATAGACTTTGTGCGATTGCGATCGATTTATATCGATTGCGTTCGATTCAAACCGCGTACGCGAACGAACCTAATATGTCCAATGCACAAGTTGGCGAGGAATAAATTCAAAATCCGTTTTAAAAGTCAATTGCACACAAAAAATGAGTAAAAACAAAGAAAATTTGGTGGTGGTCGAATGTGTTTGTTTTCCTTTTTTTTAAGGCACACCAAATATAATAGTTATTAAGGGAGTAAGTGGGAACGTTAAAGTATCTAGTTTAGTAAGTCTGACAGCTGTCTGATGTATCGCGGTTCTGATTGGCTGAAATCGGACATATGAGCAGCTGTTTCAGTTGACGTTTATGGAGGCGTAGCCGACGAATTTATTCAAGAAATTCATGACTGAGTACTAGTTGACAGTTCGCATCTATGGCTGACGTAGAAAAAGTGACGTTTCCAACCAATCTAGTTCTTGCGGTCAGGTTACATCTTATACAGACCAATCTAGTCGACTAGATTCTTGAATGTGCACAGTGGCTTAAAGTAGCTCGAAGTCAATATACGTACGTAACATGCACGCTTGCCACTTGCAAACAAAATTAGCTACCAACAAAATTGGAAAAAAAACTTACCAAACCCAGACAAAATTTACCAAAAAATCTGGAGACGTTGATAAAACATTTTTAAAACATAAAAAAAAAACATATGTCTTTTAAAATATTCAATTTGGTACATTAGGTTTTTAGGAACTTATTCAGACTTTAAGTAGTTAAACAACGACTACTTTAGAAAATAAAAAAAATAAGACTTAACTTACTAATGTAATAGTAATATCAACTTTAAATGCTTTTGCTGACCAAAAGCATGATTTTCTAAACTCAAATTATTTTATTTGATTTTTAAAATTGCTTGTTTAAAAACAAACATTTATAAAACATAAGACTCAGTAAGGAACGTAGTAGGAACTTTGTCAGTCTAAGCAATTAATCAACGTCAACAACGTTGTGCACAAAATTACCCGCTGTTAGAAGGCATGGGATCATCTACCATTTCCGAGCCTTTGTTCTTATAACTTTAATAAATTAGAGTTTTATGTCTGCAAATAAATAATATGAATAACTAACCTATGCATATCTAAATGTAGTTATAAACAGAAAATATTTCGAAGTTCACCATCTGTCAAAAGAAGAAAATAAGTGCATTCAGTAATTTTTCGAACAAAATAGGTTTATATGGGTAGTGCTGACGCATATACAAATGCAATGCTTTCACTCAGAAACAGTAAGGCAGCATTTAAATGAATTAATATCGAGTTTGTATTTTTGGTTCTCCTGCTCTCAAAGTTACCAAAACCAGATAAAAATTACCAAATTACCAAAACTCAAAAAGCAAAAAATTTCCCAATTTGGTAAACAATTACCAAAGTGGCAACCGTGCGTACGTGTACTTTGGGTTTGGAGTGTATTCCAAATTACCACTCTGAGAGTGTTTCGCTCTATTTTTTGAGTTTGACAGATTTTCATGGCTGCGCTCGGAAAAGTATGCGAATAGACCTGAATTATATCTTAGCAAATTTGCGGAAAATAACTGTTTAGCGTAGTTGACACAAGGCCAAGGGATATGTGGCAAATTTTCACTATTTGATTTTTTAAGAACAAGTTGTTTTTTAAAAGAACTTGCTTTTGACTTGAGTAGACTTACGATCAGATTTTATATTGGATTATGTTTGCTGGTTGCAATATTATGTAGCCTTTGCTTTCACGAACATTTTCCTGTGTCAGATGTCAGCTCATAAGTGAGTCTCATTGGGCAGCGTAAGCGCATATGGACTGGTGGTAATCGTATGTCTATTTTTGTTAATTTGTTTGAGCGAAATAATAGAGACTTTAAGTGTGTTTATAAAAATCGCCACTGGTGCATATTTCAAAACCAACAACTAAAAGTTACTTTTGGTGAACAATTCGGAACGCTTTAAACCTGTTCCCTATAAAGCGGACTCAAACAGTCGGCGAATAGCTAATCTGACAGCTGGCACCATATTTACTTATTCAAAGTTATTTGTGTTTAGTGACTTATTTTGAGTATACCATTTTGACAGCTTATTAGAAGAACATTTGACAGCTTTATAGAAGAACTTTGGGGGTGTTCAAGTATTTTGTTTAGTAAGTCTGACAGCTGGCTGACTTGATGTGCCTTTGTTTTGATTGGCTTTCTATCGGTCACATGAACAGCTTTTTGACAGTTGACGTTTATGGAGGGTTAGCCGACGAATTTATGTCGTTTTCCATTGGGACAAAAAATTAATCTTTTTTTTTTTTTATCACTTTTCATGTTCCATTGGGAAAAAAATCAATCTTTTGTTCGATTCAGATCAATTTTTGCAGATCTCGATATTTTTTCACACTTACACATACTGCCACAAATACCAATATACTTTGTACAGCTGTTTTACGTCATCTTAAGAAGTTTGCTTTCAAATGCGCAAAGTTTCGTGAAAAGTAAAATAAAGACAAACATAAATAGCAAAGGATATAACTTTGGAGGAATTATTAGGTCTGTTCCTTTACTCTTAAATCTTACGAATATTTACGAATTTTCACTCAATGCCGTTCCTATGACTCGAAAAATTCGTAAAAGAGAGCAGCATCGAGAGAGCAAGATATTACCCCTCCACTGAGAATCTTACGAATTTTTACTCAACAAATTTCTTGGTGTGAGAATTGAAAAAAACTGTCAGTCACCTTACAAGTAACAGCTGATTCGAAATTTGTTGTTTAGTTTGACATTTGTTTTGATTTCTTGTATATTAAAAAAAAAAATTTAATGTTCTCCTTACATTCTTTTCGAAAGTGGTGACGAAATTCTTCCTCGCAGTAATAAAGGACAATATCCTCCACGGATTCATGAAGAAAAAGTTCGATTAATTGCGAATCACTTTCATCTCTAGTTAGATGAAGCAACTAATTTTGTTTGTAAAATAGCAAATTCTCGAGTTTATACTATATTTTAACGACTTTTCGTACAACTTTTTTTGAATTTTTGAATTATGTTACTGTCATTTTCATAGATTACTACAAACGCGTCCCTAACTTTTTCGTAAGTGTCTCTGTGAGAGAATTTATCCCCACCACTGCCTTTTTGACAGTCTTTTCCATTCTTACTACAAAAGTAAGTGAACAGGCCTATTATCTTCATCGTCGTCCTCAGCATCTGAAGACTACGAATCACCGAAACTACTCCATTTGTATGTTGTTTTTCCAGAAACGAGTGCAATTTGAACATCTGATATTGCTGTCAAATAAAGCACTAATCCATTTACAAAAGCAGATCAATTTCGTTGCATGTTCCATGAGCCGCGTTAAATCTGAGATCTGAAAAGATTTTTGGTGGCCCCAATGGAAAACGACATTAGTCAAGAAATTCGTGACTGAGAACTAAGTTGACAGCTCGCATATGTGGCTGACGTAAGAAAAGTGATGTTACCGACCAATCTTATTCAGACTAATCTAGTCCATTTAACATACTAAGCTGTATACTCTTTTCTGTGCTTACTAGTTCTGACGTTTTCTTTCCTTGTGTTGTTCTGTTCCAGTTCCACCAAATCACGAGACGCTCATCGTTTGCATGAGAGGCAATCGTTCCAGTGATTGGGCTTAAATAGTTGGAAGTCGTCCCACTGCTTTAGCACAAAATATTGTTCATTGACGAGTCTACTAAAGGGTCCGCCAAATAACTTTTTTTTTTTTGAAAATGCTATAAAAAAAAACTACTGAATATTTTCTCAAATTTATTTTTTTATTTTAAAGTACAATCCTATCGGTTAATAATGGAAAATAATTTCATTCAAATGGCTGCCTCGGCTGGCCATGCAGTAGCCTACACGAAGATGCCGATTTTGCCAAAAAAAATCATCTTTTCAGATGAAGCTCATTTTCATCTTGGAGGGTATGTAAACAAGCAAAATTGTCGCATTTGAGGCACAGAAAACCCGCACGCATACATTAAAAAGCCGATATACCCAAAACGAGTCACTGTTTGGTGCGGAATTTGGTCCAGAGGCATAATTGGGCCATTTTTCTTCGAAAATGAGTTATCGGGCCATGTTGAACGAATTTTTGTTCATAAAAATTGAAGAGGAGGATATTGGCAACATTTGGTTTCAACAGGACGGCGCTACGTGCCACACAGCCGAAGCTACACTCGATGTTTTGCGCCCTGTTTTTGAAGATCGCATTATCAGCCGCAGAGCTGATGTCGTTTGGCCACCTCGGAGCTGCGATTTGACACCGTTGGACTATTATTTGTGGGGTGCCGTAAAAGATAAGTGTTACGCCGACAAGCCAGAGACAATTGACGCTTTAAAGGACAATATTCGTGAAGCCATTGGTGAAATACAGCTGCACACAATCGATAATGTGCTTAAAAATTGGACCGATCGTGTAGGCTACTGCATGGCCAGCCGAGGCAGCCATTTGAATAAAATTATTTTCCATTATTAACCGGAAGGATCGTACTTTCAAATAAAAAAATAAATTTGAGAAAATATTCAGTAGTTTTTTTTTATAGCATTTTCAAAAAAAAAAAAGAAGTTATTTGGCGGACCCTGTACTACTACTCTTTGGAATTGAAAACACCTTGTCTGGAAAACTGATTGCCCAAGTGCATTCACTTGCACACGCAATTTCGCTGCCATTCCCTTTCGATAAATTTGGAGTTCGATTGCCATCGTGTATGCCAACATACACAAATCAAATTATAGCGCATGGCAATTATTATTGTTTTACTTCGGTTTATCGAATTTCACAAATACAAGCGTACGTCTGAACGTACTCATTAGGCGTGTAGTGTAGTTCGTCTAGGTTTTTCTTGTTGTTTTCTGTAACGCTGCAAGTGACCACATATGGTTATCCACCCCAATCAAACTGCGAGTAGTGTTCCTTTATGTCTGACCCACAAAAGAAGTGGTCTGTAGAATAATCCATGTCGGGAAGTAGGATAGGGTTGCACTTGTTCCAATCGCAGGAAATTAATGTTTATTTAGCCACAAATTACTTCCGGTCACGACATACTACCTCAAGTAGCGTATTACAGTAAAAGTGAGCAGCCACTGCATGCATGTTCATTTACACATTTACCCAGACCACATGAGTATGTCAAATGTATGTATTTCGACAATCGGCTTGACCAAAGCATAATTTGCGGTCCTGCAATGACATTTCATTATGCTTGCATGTGTCGATATTAAAAAGAGGTACGAGCGTCGTATTCCACAGCTGAACATACGGCTAGTTTTTCTCAATCGGAAAATAGCCAAATAATATCCACCTTATGTTGTTATTTTTGTTTGATTTTTTTGTAGGTACATACTTCAATTGAAGCGAACAACTGTTGACAGGGCACACAACGGGCAGAGTCTTGTTGCGAGTATACTCGTATGATATATACCATTTTTGGGGGTAGGTACTGTTTTGAGACTAGTGCGAAGAAAAACTTTTATCGACAAACACATACACCCACTTGCTGGTAATTGATGTGAAACTGACACATCAAGTCGAAGATTTTTGTCAATTTGTGTCCCGTTCCTGGGAGGTGTGAGCGTGAGGGGCGAGCCACATTCAAGAAGCGAAAAGTATCAGGAAAATCAAAGTTAAGCACTATAAAAAATATCTGCAGATACATTTCTTTCACCCACATTTTAATGTCCAACGGCAGATTGTTAGATGCCGCAGCAAAAGAAACAATGAGACAGACAGAGAGAAAGAGAGAGAGAAAGTTGGCCTCATTAAAAATTGGTCAGACATCTCATAAATATTTCAAGGTCCTCTTTGCTGAAGCTCCCCTTATTTCTAGCTTGATGGATGACGAAAGCCATAGGTTTTTAGCACTCGTCGAGTGCTCTGCCATACATAGAAGCTACGTCGGTATATACTGTAGGTGGGTAGGTAAATATGTGGATATATTTTTTATTCATATTGATTGTTCACGTGACTGTGTAAAAATGCAGCTTAAAAAAAAAGCTGTATTCGTGTTTATATTTGGATTGAAGTTTATGGAACTTTGTGCACTTACCCGGGTATTTGACGTTTACTATTGGCGGCAAATAAAAGCCGTTTCTCCGTGTATCACTGTAGCCCTGGAATTAATAAATTATTCTCTTTCGATGATGGAACAGCAATATTATAAATAGAAGTTATAGCAGTAGGCCTAGACAAATGGAACGGGACCTGTGTCCACTTATGACTATCTAATAAATTAGGTGTTCAGGTCTGGTAGCCTTTTTAATTATAAATGAATTGGTTTTCTTTTTCGGAACTCTAAAATCAATAGCTGAATAGTGTTTTTATGTGGGCATAATTTAAGTCTAAGGTGATGTAGCCAGTTTTTTGTAAGTGTCTGGCGTTCAGAAAGTATAAGGTAAATAGGAGAGGGCTTTTTTAAAACCCTTCGAGCTGTATAAACATTGGAAACTTTCACATTATAGTCGTCTCCAAAGTCAAACAAGACGGAGATGGGCTATTGCAAGCTTTTGTCAACATTAAGCAGACAAGTTGCGACCCGTTTGCAGCGATTTTGACAGCTCTAGAAGAAGAAGAAAATCTTATTCTCTGTGGATTTGAATTGATTTTACCTTTTTGTGTTCTGTTTTGTTTTTGATGAAAAGCTAAGCCTAGGATCAGATATTGAGCTGTTTGAGTATTAACTAGCAATACATTTAACACCAAGTTACTCTTCATCCTGCACTGTATTTAGTTTCTTGGATATTGGACCTTTTTTGCTCCGAGCGGGTCTATTCATCGGTTGATCGCGGTTTAAATATGGTGGGTTAAAACTGCCGCGGTTGTGGACTGAAATGGGGTTTGATAATCATTTTTAGAATTATTTACACTGTTGGTACGGGCAAAAAATCCATGTTAGGAAAACGGTTCCGTTTTTATCGGACAAACTGACCTTCAATGCATATTGGAGATAAGTTGGTGCTTGTTCCCGACTAAGTCATAACCCCCTCTGTATTAAATATCTCGATAGGTAAGCGTAATCCGTGAGAAGTCTTAAACTTATGTTTAAATATTGCTGTCCTGTCTTTTTATTGCGGGTGGATGGAAGTTTTGGCTTTCTTCATCGTCTTTTCGGCATCATTTTTGAACAAAATCACTTTACATGTAAATCACAGCAAACAGTGACTTTTAGTGGATAAAACGCCCTCAACTAAGGCGTCCGGACTATCTCCACACTAAATCGGGCAATTCTGCTTATTAACGTAGGCGTTCAACATAAAAGAGGCTTATTCCTATTAAAAAATGACATTTAAAAATGAGAACAGCGCAACATTGTTTTCGCCGAACGTACGACGCACATAATGCACATGCGGCGTAAATTCTTGCACAACAAGCTAAATCTAGTCAGCTCTTTCTTATATTTATCTATATATCTTTCCGCAAAATCTTCAATCAAGTAGATAGCCACAGCTTCAAATGCTGTATATGGAGAGCCGACTAGCTCGGGTCTTCTTCAACAGTATCTACGCTTCGCAGTAGCAGCAACTTCTTCGATGCGCACGGTGCGTCTCTGGACGACATCTACGCTGATGTGTGTTGTTATTTGTCAACCAGAGTGTGCGAGGTGCGAAAACTATAATCCATATATTTTCGAATACCTAACTCCGATGGAGGATTAGTCGATCGTAAATTGGGCTGTATGTTTGTCTAACTAAATGAAACAAAAATTACATGATTTTCCAACAAAAGTTACTGAGTACAAGCCATCTGTCAACTGTCAATTTGACATTCGAAACAGTGTTGAAAATTAGAACATCCTCTACTCGTACCTATACTTGTACGGAAAAATAAATTGAATTGGTTATGAACGATTAATTATTAAAATTTACAATCGATCCGTTCGAAACTTCGAATACCTTTCTTCTTATTATGTTTGACAGCATTTGGCAGTTGGCATACTCTTTCACTTTCAGTTGGCTTTCTTTTCAAGATATTGGGCACATTCAAGAATCTAGTTATTTTAAGTCGACTAGAGTGGTCTGGATAAGATGTAACCTGAACGCAAAAACTAGATTGGTCGTGAACGTCACATTTTTTACGTCAGCCATATATGCGAACTGTCAACTTAAACTTAGTACTCAGTCACGACTTTCTTGACTAGATTCGTCGGCTACTCCTTCATAAACGTCAACTAAAACAACTGCTCATATGACCGATTTAAGCCAATCAAAACCGAGATACATCTAGTCAAACAGCTGTCAGACTTACTAAACTAGATACTTGAACGTCCCCATTCCTTCCTACCGAAGGGTAATTTTAAATTAAAAAAAAATATAATATGTCTGAGTATTTCAGATCACATTATCATAATATTTACAATTGGGACTTTCGGATTCCTAGTTTATTAAGTCTGGCAGATGACTGAGTAGATGTATTTTTTTTTTTTGGCCCAGAGTGGTCACGCGAATAGTTTTTGCAGTTGACGTTTATGGAGGGGGAGCCGACAAATCTACTCAAATAAATCCTGCCTGTCAGTTGACACTTCGAAGATTCAAATTTAAAATGAACAGAACAAAAAAGGGCCGGCGAGTGAAAAAAAGGTGTCTTCTCCGAAGCTACCTACTCTATATTTAACAACCATTAGTTCGCATAATGCCCAATTCACATTTCGGCGTTGAACGCGTCCGTGCGTCGGCGCGCTTTGACACGCTTTATCGAAACGATTTTAAATGCCAAAGCGCAGAGCAACAATTTTGTAAAACGAAATGCTAAGAATGCGCGTTGGGAGCGAGGTTGAGAGAGTAGAGTATGATATATTAAAAGTTCGGTTTGGTTTTTTGCTAAAAAAATACAAACTCAGGGCAGAATTAAAATTCAAGTCTAATCTCTTTTTTCTGTAGCTGTGATTTTTATGGGCGAATTGAAAAAGCATTCTCCAAAATACGAGAAATTCACTTAAAACAATATACCTATGTCTCTAATAAAAAAACAACCTTAATACGGATACAAGACCCTTGAATTATTTTGTTGCCTCCAAAAAATCTAAAGAAATCAGTGGTGGCTCCAAAACCACACGCTGAATTAATTAATTTGCATTGAAAAAAACATCATAAAGCTCTTTAAAATATATGTGTGCTAAACATTAGCGGATCTGTGGCACTCTAACTTCGAAAAATGTGCGAAGGACCTTTTCCAAATAAAAAATGGCAAAATAGCAAGAAATTATGACAGATTCTCGAATAAAAGGCCAAATTTCGACTTTAGTCGAACAAGGGTAACGCTGACCGCGAGAATACAAAAACAATTCAAGTTGCATAGTCAACGCGCTCGGATACCTAGTCCAGACAAATCTAGTTGACGTTTTACATAAAATAGGTATTCGCACGTCACCATATTCACTTACCAGTGTCCAAGACCATCAGGACTATCATATTGTCTCCCCCTCCCCACTCTTTTGGCTTGTATCGGACTGAGGACTTATAAAAGTTCAGTTCCCCTTTTTTTTTCCTTTTTAGTTCAGAGCACAACCTGAACTGTTATACAAAAAGTTCGTGTTTCGAGCTCAGAATTTGTGTTTCTTTTTTCGTTCAGAGCACGATCAATGCTCTATGAGCTCAGAATAAATTGACTGAGCAGGCTGAGTGGAAAGCTGATTACAAACTTCCAGTCACATTTGACAGAAAAAAAAAACAGGATAAGCAAAAAAGTTGAAATGGCGGACGAACCTTGTTGTTCTGGAACTGAATATTAACCAATTTAATAAATAACAATTAATAAATATTCAATTTATAGCTATATTTACAACAAATGACAATCAGAGCGCGCTCATAATGCTCGAGCTCCGTTCAGCTCTGAACTAAAAATAAAAACGCCTATTGTTGTGTCTCATGACAGAGTCTTAGACGTCATTTCGGTGTGCATTTCTTTTCGATAGTTTGTGTCCAGTCGTAGGAGTACTAACCTAAAAGATTGGCACACTTTGGTAAACGTACACTCCGTACCTATATTCATACGGAAAACGGAACCCATTCCTTTAATTACATAACCTCTCCCTAGCTTTAGAAAGTAAGGTAAAACCTATTAAAGTAGCTTACTGAAGATTCTTAGGTACTTGAATGATTTTTAACGAGTGAGGCAAAAAGTGCCTATTTATAGGTGAAATTCGTCATCGTTCTTCAGGCTATTTTTCTTATTTTTAATTACTTTAGGTATAGTTACTGAAATTTGGGAAGATCTCGTTCCAAATGTATTGGAAAAATAGTTGATTTTAGCGATTGAGATGCAGAGTACAGCAACCCTTAATTGGAGCACTGAGCGATCCCAATTGAAAATACTTTCAATACCTACCAACCTGCTCTAAGCCCCACAAGCACAAAGCCATTCATGACTTACTTCTTCAGTGTAATCAATTACAAGTTCGGAGAAAAAAAAATCTTAAAAGTTGGTCATAAATTCCACCTAACGCTCATTTATCTTAATTTATATATAAAAAACAATTTCCATTTGTAGGCATAGACTTGCGTGAGCATATTTCACAGAAGTCTATAAATTAAGGGACATCACCTGACCTTTCACAATCCTAGAAATACTAACAAAATATTTTGTGTAGACAAAGAAAGAGTGAAACAAAAAATAAAATACGACTCTAGTAAGCTTGCATGTCTCTCCTTCTGTTTTGATTAAAATTTATTTTCTTTTCTCTAGGGTGACATATTTGCCGGACTGAACGATGGAATTCTCAGCAGAGCAGAGGCATTAGCAGCTGTCGATATAGGAAAACATCAGACATCACATACACATGCCCATTCGCAAATGCCCTCACAGATAAAACATGATGTCATGTACCACCATAGCATGGGTGGGCCTCCGCAAAGACCATTACAGGTGATTTACTTGTTACTGTATGATCGAATTGTATTTGTTTTTTTTTCTTTCTGTTCTTTGTGTTCGTGAAACCACTCAACCAATTTGTGACACACGAGTCGATAATTTGATCAGGAGTAGTTTTTGGTTGATAATTTTATTAGCTTCACGCACTTATACACACATACATCCGGTATTGCCTAATCAGAGACACGATTTCTGACGTATGCACATCCCCGCGACGACTGTCACGTGTCATTACTCAAGGGGCATCGCAGACAGAGACACAACCCTTCGGCCGCCGTGCGTCGTCAGCCCAAACGAAAAGGAAAAAGGAAAACCCCCTATATTTATTTGAATATAACACAGGTACTTGAGTTTCAAGGGCTTTTGCATTGGCTTGGACTTCATGCAACGTGGATTAGATCAATTCGAGTCACACTTTTGGCTCCCTTGAAACAAGCGGAGAGTTGAAAATCCAGCCAGTGGTTTTTCGGCTCATTTGAGAAATTAACAGCAAAGGCAATACACTTAGCTACGAATTCAAATTGCTCTGCACGCCCCTGTTGGTCTCATCATCCATTAAAGGTTGAAAAATTAAAGTCGGTTGAGGGGAACAGCTTAGTGGCTGCAATAAAGGCGCTGCGCTACCCCTCATGAGAAACGTGAATGTAAAACGGAGACACGACAATAGCGAGGACTATTTTTTGAAGTGTGTTTTGAGCAATGGGAAATTGTTTAATTGTTTCCATTTGTATTAACAAGAAAACAACACTTAGGGCTGTTTTGACACACATAGGGTAGAGTGGAGGAAGTAAGGCTGCACAGGGCGCAAACAATAACGACTTATTTTCAATTAGGGAGCGTTCACCGACACGTGATGTATGTGATGGGTAACAAGTGCATAAGCACATGGGACTTTGGAATAACAATTCAGATTGGACTGGTTTTTTGTGTTGCCTCGTCTTGCGTTTGCAGAAAACTGCCCAAAATATGTCAAACGAATAAGTTTTTGGGGAAATTCATTGTGCGTAATGCAGCTCAGTTTACATAGTGACGGCGTATGCGTCTGTAAGTTTTATCTTGCCCTCTTACGTGAAGTACCATAATCACATGTAGGTGACATATTATTAATGGTATTTTTGTTTTTAACAAATAAGGTTACATGTTTTTGATTTCTGCATAATTATTTTTCTTGTGTTTCTAAATAGTTGGTAAGCTTTTGTCCTAAACCATAGACAAATCATACTCAGTGATGCCAGATTACAAGATATATTCTTTTTTACAGATTTTTGAGCTCCAAAATATGTACAAGACTTTTTACCTTAAATTCATCAAATTTCAAGATTTTTGATTTCAAGAATTTTCTAAATCTAACAAATTAAAATACACAAAACATTTTCTATAAATTGAATTATTATTTATAATGTGAATCGAACAGAGCCCATGCACAATTTCGGTTTTTTTCGTTTCAATTCTAAAGAAACATAAATTTCAACGGACTTGATATTTTATCAACTGATTATTTTTGAAAAAATATTTAGGCGTAAAAACAGCGGATGTAAACTTTGTATATCCACTCTTAAAAGATTTTATTGTTTTGCTTCCACATTCCTCCGCAAATGTTGAAAGAATATTTTCTGGTGTAAATTCAAATAAAACAAAAATTCGTAATCGTTTGAGTAGGTAATGAAACAGTTGAAAATGTAATATTTGCAAAGGATTTGTTGCGATTTAATGAAGCGGCAATTAAATTCTAAGTCATTTTAATTCATTATTTAAAAGTTTTAAAAAATAACCAAAGTTTCATAGGATTATTTTGTTGATCAAGTACAATTTTGTACAGGTACATATGTCTTTTTTTTGGGCTTTTTGGTCGATTCTTTAAAAAATGCGAATATTAAAACTATTCCATTATTTTCCACCCAAGTTTCTTTATCGATATTTATGTGATTTATATGTATTTACCTACTATAATTTTGTCGAACGAATAAATAAATACAATTTTTATTTAAAGAACTTAAGTTTCATTTTATATTTCCTTTTTCTATATTTTGAAAAAATCTTAAAAAAAAGATTTTTTTTCGGAAAAACCAGATTTCTCATCTGGGAACACTGATCATACTGAGTCCCCCCACTCGCAATATTCTTGCCGCTGAACCCCTCAAATTTTGTTAAAATACCGCCACTTTGTTGACCTGTCGGTGTAATGTCAGTTAGAGTCCGTGTGACATGCAAAATCATACAAAAAAGAAATATAAAAATATAGAACAAATGCTGCCAACCGTTGGGAATGAAATAGAGCAGAATTTGACATCCATAGTTCTATACAGATGTCAAATGCTTGGAGTTTGTAGTTTAAACCATATACAAATCATACTGAGACCCCCAACTCACAATCCTCTTGCCGCTGGGCCCCTCAATTTTTTTTCAAATTTTGTATTCCTATCGGTGTTATGTCAAAAAAGAATCCGTATGACATGCAAAAACATACAAAAAATGCAAAAATAAATGCTGCCAACCTCGGCAACCGTGGGGAAATGTGAAAGAGTTCAGGAATTCCACATTTTTATATTACTGAATGCCATTGGTTAGTTATTATAAATTGTTAAAAGGCGAATAATTTGATTTGTTTGGTTAATTAAACTACCTAAAATATATGTTTTATATACTAGAAACATATTCTGTCAAACATGGTTGTGTATTTTCCGCTTTTGGATATCATCAACTTCGATTTCGTGTGTAAATTTTTCTTAAATAATGAAGAAAATTTGCTCAAAATGTTTTCATTTTCCCTCAACCAATCTACATTGTTAATTTTTCATGAACATTTTAAGCAAATGTGCACTTATTCCCAAAAAAAAATATTATCCACACGTAACGAACAATTTCAAATTTAACGGATAAAATTCTATGAACTCTGCCAGCAACTTTGCCCACAGCGGAAGTGTCTCATATCTTCTGGGTGAGTGTGTTGGTGAGCAGAAATTTTGAAGTTTCGTGACATTTGTCAATACGATTTTCTATGTAAGAATACTAGCGCACCAAACGTGAACACTCCATAAAAATATAGCTTGTAGACTAAGACGGGAAATCGACGGAGTTGGTGGTCTCAGTATTGTCTCTGGTTTAAACACTGTCAGCCTTAACAAGGGGATCCCCCACAGTAGCATGCAGTCTAATTTCAGCAAAAAAAGTGAAATATTACAAAACAAACCCAAACCAGATGTAATCATTTAACATCTCTGATTAGACTTAAATTTAAAATAAAATCATCCATTTGACATCCGTATATATCGTTCTATACCTACCAATGTCAAATGCTACTTAGATTGAAAAATATAGGACCTTACTTAAAAGCTTTTTAACTCAAGACTTTATGCTTTAGCAATATTTTAAAATGTAGCTACCAATAGTCAATTTCGTTGTAAAACCTTCCGCATACAATGCATCGCGGAAGACACATGTCTACGAGACTTAGGCCGAAAACACAATTTGTTTACCGTCGGCAATGCACTTTAACGGCGGTTCGCAAACGAGGCAATGAATGTGCGCAGCTCGTCTGCATTTCTGCAATACGCACAGTTGGCAAAACTATTTTGACAAAATCAAAAGTAAAATTTTTTAAATTATATTGAAAACTAAAACTAAATAAATACGTGAATTGCTTAATATTAATTAAATTTTTGTGTTAAAATATATTTATTTAGATTCATTTAAAATGAATAAAATTAACCCTATACTTTTTTTGACACAAGATTTTTTTAATTTGGAGTTTTACGATAAATTTGTTTAGTTTTAATTATTTAAAACAACTTTTCTGTTATCGATTAGAAGTTGGAACCGATTCGATGAGTCTTGCAGCATTTCTGCAGGAAGTTATCCCAGAGCTCTGCTATTTCAAAAATAATTTCATCTCTGCTCAGAGAAACAGGGCTCTACCTCTAATCGCGTAAGGACTAAACGATCGATCGACATCGTCTCGACGACGCTTCTACTTCGTGTAACAAAAAAAAAAACGATTGGATGATCATCGTTTAATGTTGCTTCAAGTTACTAATTCGACTGCCAATATTTGTTCTCTTTTTGCATTTTTTGTTCTTTTTCATTTAATGTAACCCCATATTTTCAATAACATTTAATACTGTGCTTTGGCTAAGTGTTTCTAGCTCAAGATCCGGCAAAAGTTGCTTCATCATCATTTGCCTTGTGTGATAAGGAGCGTTATCCAGTTGGAGAATAAATGACTACCCAATTAGCATGTCACCAGATGGGAATGCATGATTGTTTAAAGAATTTGTTGGTTAATAGTTTAATCTCGATTGGAAGCAAATCTCCACGGCCGTTGGACGAGAAAAAACCTCAGAACATTACAGACCGGTCAGTAAGCATGATCTGAACGGCTGGTGGGTTTTTGACGAGTTGTTTTCGGCATCCGAAAGAATCATTTCGAGAAAGATTATCACAAGAACAACGGGCGGTCGTCCAAACTGGAAACCGCGATAGACAGAATAGCACACATGCTGTTTTTAGTATATACATTTATTCCGCAACGATACAACCTCAAGTACAATTAGTAATTAGTTACCACAATTCAGTTTTATTCGTTTTAAAATTCCTGGAATGACAATAATGTTTATTCAATAATTATTCTGTGTAATCTATATTTTACTTTAATGTTCCCGACGCAAATTCTGCCAAAGATTTCCACAAATCTCCTAACCGCAATTAAAATGTGAAAAGAAATCAAAAACGTGGCACAAGCTTGACAGCTTGTCATATTCTGCCTTCCGACGTTGCCAAATCCATCGCAACAACATTTGTTCAAAAACAGATGACGCTGCAAATCGACTGTGACATTTGTTGATGATTCAAAAAATCGCCAGGTGGCGAGGTTGTTCCACTCGCCATTGCGCAATATGACAAATGTCCTTTTAGTTTCGTCATTCCAATTGAATTGGACGGACTTGCGGACTGCGTGCCGTCAGATATCTATCGAAAATTGCATTGTGAACAGTGAGGTTAACCAACTGCATTTGATTTCGTTCCGGTACAATTGGATTTGAATAATTTGCCACACAATTTGAAATTGAAAGTCGGCTCAGTTTTAATTTTGTTGCGCAATATCAATGCACCGAAATTTTATAACGGAAGTCGTGTGATTGTGAAGAATCTCAAATAAAATGTCATTCTAGCGACGATTTTGAGGGAAAAATTCAAATGCGAAGACGTTCTCGCTCCGAGAATTCCGCTTATTTCGTACGATTTGACATTCGTATTTAAGCGTCTTAGATTTCCCGTGCGTCTCGCTATCGCTACGACAGTTAAAGAGTCGCATCGGAAGGACAATCGCTGTTTGTGGCATCAATCTGGAACTACCATATTTCCCACATGGTCAATTGGATTGGAAGAAGCATTTGCAAAACTTATGTGTGGATTACGCTACTGCATATATGAAAATTATAATCCGTGTACTGCGCTCTAGAACAACAATAAGTAAACCAGAAATCGCCCATATGGATCGAGTACTACATTTATTTTAAGGGAAGGTATCTAATATTTAAAGTTACATTAGACTGACATAAAAGGCAAACCGTGTATTTCGGTGGTTCTACATGTATATCTGAACAAAGCGGCCATCTTACTAGTTGAAAAGAGAAACCAGAAACAGAATTGAATGTCATAACCAACAGCTATACATCTTGAACGCACTTGTGAAAGCACAAGCAGGGCCACACGATCATAGGCATGACTTTCGAAAGTGAATTTCTGCTTTGTGCAATCTACTCTTCTCGTTTACTCACTTAAAATCTGCCTCTATTGTGGACACAGGTTCCATGGGAAGGCGTATGAAGTGGCGTAGAATAGAATTCATACAAAATTGAAAATGTTGTTGAAAATGTAACATTGCGAGCAGACAAAAATGCTCATGTCCTCCAGTTCAATAGCAACCTGCATTCATAGTTGAAAAGTGCTGTTTTATGACGAATACTAAACGCGATCGACAACTCCCATTCTGAGCCCATGTTCTGTAACTCATGCGATAACTTTTCGCATCGAAAACTTAGGAACAAAACATTCCGCTGTTTATCGCATCTGGAAAATATTGGAGTTCTCTTACTCTATGCGAAAAGCATTCTGTAGTAACTTTTACTTTCATGGGAAATTTGGAAAGATTCCCAAAAGCTGTCAAAATACTGCAAAACAAAACAATAAAAATTGAAAATTATTTCAGAGGGATTTTCAGTAACGTTGTTTTTAAAAATGTTTATTTTTCTGCGGCTATTAGTAGGACTATAGTTTCTCGAGTGGTTTCGGAAGTGGCTGAGTTTTGCAAAGCAAAATGAGGTCCAAATACATCAAGTTTCCAACCCCTCAGGAATACAATGAGATAAACCAAAAGTTAGTACACGGCTTACATCTTTTATCAATCAATTGTTCACAAAATTCAATTAGATTTAATGAAATGACTGGATTCCCAGGGATTATTGGAGCAGTAGATTGTACCCACGTTCGGATAAAGAGACCTAAAAAAATTGCTACTTTAAACCGTAAGGGTTACCATTCAAAGAATGTACAATTGGCAATTGTAATGTGACATTTCTGATACTTTAACAATGAAAATTATGTTCGTACCCACATTTCAGATATGTGATAACAAGATAAAGGAGGATTTTCAAGGTTTGGTGGAGCTGCTCATGATGCATATATACGTGTGGGAAGCATCACAAATAAACGCACTATTGGAAAAGCGCTATGAAATGAATTTTTGAGTTTCGTGATAAAATTCGACAGTTGAGGTGAATATTTTATCGCTCTTGATAGTTACGGAACCTGAATATATCACAAATTTCCAGGGGTTTCATATCGAAATGTTCCATGTGATATAGTTTTCGATTCACACAGTTACAGAATTCATATCGTTTTAGTGATAGATACATCCGCCAAATAACTTCTTTTTTTTTTGAAAATGCTATAAAAAAAAAACTACTAAATATTTTCTCAAATTTATTTTTTTATTTGAAAGTACAATCCTTCTGGTTAATAATGGAAAATAATTTCATTCAAATGGCTGCCTCGGCTGGCCATGCAGTAGCCTACACGATCGGTCCAATTTTTAAGCACATTATCGATTGTGTGCAGCTGTATTTCACCAATGGCTTCACGAATATTGTCCTTTAAAGCGTCAATTGTTTTTGGCTTGTCGGCGTAACACTTATCTTTTACGGCACCCCACAAATAATAGTCCAACGGTGTCAAATCGCAGCTCCGAGGTGGCCAAACGACATCAGCTCTGCGGCTGATAATGCGATCTTCAAAAACAGGGCGCAAAACATCGAGTGTAGCTTCGGCTGTGTGGCACGTAGCGCCGTCCTGTTGAAACCAAATGTTGCCAATATCCTCCTCTTCAATTTTTGTGAACAAAAATTCGTTCAACATGGCCCGATAACGATCGCCATTGACTGTAACGGCCACTCCTTGCTCATTTTCGAAGAAAAATGGCCCAATTATGCCTCTGGACCGAATTCCGCATCAAACAGTGACTCGTTTTGGGTATATCGGCTTTTCAATGTATGCGTGCGGGTTTTCTGTGCCCCAAATGCGACAATTTTGCTTGTTTACACACCCGCCAAGATGAAAATGAGCTTCATCTGAAAAGATGATTTTTTTTGGCAAAATCGGCATCTTCTCTAAGTCGATCGCAGGCCCACTTAACGAAGCGAAAACGCAATAATTCCCAGCGTTGTTCAAGCGTATACACAACCATATTCGTTCAGCGGAAGGATAAAACTAATTATCTGTCAAATCAGACATGAGTTAAGTGTTACCATTCGCGAAATAAGCACTAGTTGAAAAAAAAAAGTTAGATGGCGGACCCTTTATATCGATGCGATAATTACAGAACATAGGCACTGGATCCATAAAAAAGGGACCTAAAATCTCGACCTGACAGTTTCGTAAATATTGACAGGCACATAAGGTGGGCTACATAATTTTCAATTAGCCTAACCCTTTACCTACAATGAATACGAAATATTATCACATGTCAGCAATCTAGTACCACTTTGTCCAGGGGATGGTTTGAATTTGACATGCCGAGAACTGCTGTCAAAATTGAACAAGTGATCCCGATACGCCCGTCATCATGTCTGTATGGAAAAAAAAATCACTTTACTTCCAAATTGCATTCTAATGGACATATGTTGTTAAACTTCGCTTTTACCAGGATTTTCTGCCCAAAAAAACATTACAGATATTACACCCCTAAGTGCAGTTTCATGTGTTCCACATTAATGAATATTATTCGAAAGTAATCTGTTAAAAATATACTGTATCTCATCCCCATTTATCGGTGTAGCATGTGTTGCGTCCGCACCCTTCCGTATTCCGTTTGTCTTCTGGATTCACTCAAAGCCAAAACAATCCCTCGTGGCGGAAAATTTAAAACAATACAACTAGCATCAGATCTACCTACTCTATCAACACTGTTTCAAGTCCATAACCCGAGATGTTATCGTGCATTAAAAGTGAAAATCCAAAGGGAAAGTGCACATTACTAACGCAAAAAAGAACAGCAAATTGATCGTATTAATAAATATAACTGGTTCATCCCGCCCATATAATCAACTTAAAGATTAGAACGATTTTCCATATCGAAACTACACTCGGCCTCGCTGCTTGCCATTTTATGGCAATGAATACGATTAACTATCTCCCACGGGGCTAGCGCATAGCATCGAGTATTGCATATCAAAGGCGACCCTTATTGAAAATCTCTCAATATGGTCTGGATTCAACCACTGGACTGGTGTTTGCAGATTGTGCACCCCCTCGACAAAAATAAATCATAATACGCTTTTCTTAACATGCGTACAGGTTATAACCCTGCGTAATATGCGTTGAATAGAAAGCAGGGATGAAACAAAACAGACACAACAGACCAGTCTTGAAATTCAGATTTCTTTCCCATTACGGCGGCACGATACGATAAAGCAGTCGCTTCCCCTTACATGGGTATTGATATGGTTCCCAAAAGACAGAGGCGGATCCATATGGGCGAGGATGAGTGCTTTTTGTGTAGAAGTCATGTACCGCATTAACAACATGTTAACCCCGGAAAAACTCAAGGTTGAAAAACTAATACAAGATTGCTAACCAACAGCGGGGTGATAAAATGAGGAGATGCCGAGTCGATTACGTGGGCAACCCCAGTGGCAATTTGTTGTGTTTTTATTTTTATTATACTTTATACAGTATCTATGGGTGGACTTCTACCCTTCATCTTTTGGGCGCGCTTTTCGCAAATGTACATACTAGCAGTGACGTTCTCGTACACACCCCTTTTGAGATAAGTATTTCAATTTTGTTGTTTATGTTTCATAATAGAACAACAGATGGTTTACGCAATCACAATGATACACGATATTTATCCACAAAGGATATTCGGATACTCCTGTTCAATTTAGACTGCGGATTTGTTGATTTTGTCCTTGGATATAGGCGTACGATGTGATGTTACACTTGGTAGTGCTTTGATTTGGTAGCTCCACGTAACTGGATTTGAATTGGAAATTGAAGATCCATTTATCTTTAAGCGCAGTTCTTGGCTTAGTGAATATTAGCAACGAACATGAAAATATTTCGCGTCAGGAAATTGATTCACCGAAGTAAGTCAGAAACGTCTCTTAATATAGGCGACTAGGGCTGTACAAATACCTTGAAAAGTGACTTCAGCGCAGAGGTGGAGCGAAAAATCTCTCTTCATTTATATACCTACGAAAAAATCTAGTGTCATACTTTAATTAATTTAATTTAATTTTAAATTTTTCAGCACTTTTGGTACGTTTGATTTCGATTTTGCAATTTTTCTTATGTCAATATTTATTGAAGTTTTTTTTTTTTGAAGTACATAAATGTTAAATTTGTGTTGCTCCTTTAAATGCATTGCAAATAAAAAAAGTACCAACGATCATGCTAAGCAAAAATTTCAGTTTATATTTTCTTAGATAACTTACGTTTCATAACCGTAATATGACTAATAACGGTTAGTGTGTTAATGAGCTGTTCAAAATGATATAATGGTATACAATTTTTAAAATCAAATTATTTTATTTGAATGATATAAATGTGTGGGTGGGAAAATCACATTAATTCGGCTCAGAAAGTGCAAACTACCAAAACTATTTAGATTTTAAAAAGCGCTAAACAAAATTAGCTGACCATTATTCTCTACCTCGAACAAAAATAGGAATTCGTTAACTCTTGCAAGTCTGCTGACAGCTTTAGCTATATCAGAAATAAGTTCGTCCATTGTTGAATTGTGCGATTTTTGCGCGTGATGTTTTAAACACAAAGTTTGAGAACCGTAATGAGAGGTAATTGTTTTCCTGCAATTATTTTTAAAAAGTTTACAGTCATGTTTGCCTTACTATGCTTGCTGGTTTCTCAACTACGGGAGTTGCTAATTGCATTAATACGTTATGCCCGTACAATATTTGTGATCCTTTAATAATTTGCATGCTTTGCTGAAGTTACAAATTGTCAATACGGATTTATTCGAACACAATCGTGATACCTTAATAACTGTTGTCTATGATTGACTATTTTTATGATCGATAAAAGGCTGATTTATCATGTTATCACGTTTGTTGTTGGTTCACCATTAACCATTAACATTAATCAACCATTTTCATGATCTTTAAAAAAAAAATTATCAACAACGCCGCCTTAGTTGATTCAAGCATGCAGCGTTATCTGAAACAACCACTTTCGTATTCAGTTTGAACGTTTTCAATGGATTTTCAATCAACAATTAAACGTGATTGATTCAACCAAGGTTTTTTCTTTCGGTGTAGCTCTTGGCAATCGCTGTCTCTTTGCCGAAAGAAGATATCTAAGAAGTAAAGTCATCACTGAAATAAGGAGAAGGCTTTTATGCGCGCACTTAGTCATCCCAGCATAGATTAAGTTGAAACCGAATGAACGTTTTCAATCAAGTTGTATGATCGAGGAGATTTATATAAGAGCCTTCAAGGTTTTTTACCAAGTCGGGCATAGTTACGGCCTGCGATGGCTAGGTGATGAGCGTGTGGAGAATGACTCAATGACGAGTCTTTGAGTCCATCCTTAAGGTCGGAAGGACAACGCAGCAGAAAAATAAATAAAATGCACGACTGGGTCGAACGTAACTTTCTCATTCATCGACATTTTTAGTGCGAATGAATTGGGAGTTGCCTGATTGTATAAATTTCAAGTTGCTGGATTTATTTTTAAGCTGCATATTAAGTACTATTAAATGTTAGCTAAAAATAAGTTTTGCATAGCTTTTATTTTACTTTCATTGCAAGTGGGCGCCATTGTAATTATTTCAAAAATATACCGTAGAAATGTGAACTCAGATCGAGATTTGGGTACTCATTTTTGAGATATATTTATAACACGTCAATATTAGAATTTTTTGGGACAAAACTAAGTACGGGATCTTATTAAGAATACTTATATTATCCTTAGTATGTATTTTGATGAAAATCGTTTGAGCAGTTTTTTTTTTTTAATTTGGCAGACAAATCAGTACCAAATATTGCCATGTTTAGTTTAAAAAAATACTATTGCTTAACTATTTAGCTGAAAACCGAGTACAAGTTATTGTTCGGTATGTAGGCATTACTTGGTTTTTAAAGTTTTATCAAAATCGAAAATGGGGTTTTCGAGATATGAGCAGTTTTTAAAAATAGCGTTTTCGGTGATTTGAATTGAAAATAAAGGACCCAATAATTTTGGAAACATCAATTTTACTCTAAGTTTGCATTTTGGTCAAAATCGTTATCGCCGTTTTCAGGTAAACTAAAGAAAACTAAATTTTCCAGAAAATAATTTTTCCCAAAATCTATTTTACGGTAAAATAGAAAAAAAAACTGAGTTTGTCATTAAGTACTTAGAAATGACCATATTACCTTAGAAATTCATTTTTGTTACAATCGTATGGACCGTTTTCGAGATATGTCCAAATTTCAAAAGGACGGTTATTCGACTTTTCATCGAAAAACTGAGTATGCAGTCATGTTAACCTCGCCTACTAAGGCTTAACTATCAATTTATCAATTTTGTTTCGAATCGTTAGAGCCGTTTTCGAACAAATCAAACTGGTTTAATTAATATTGAGGTTACCATGCAAACAAAAACGGCCCCGATCTGTAAGCCCGCAAACTCGAAATCCGAAGTTCTGTTCCCTCTTATTATCAAATAAAAATCTGAACAAATTTTATTTTACCTGGTAGGTATTTCATCCTTTTAAAGGTAATTACCTAATCATATTAAAATGTTCCCCATGAAATTGTTGTTGAAATTGTTATTTTGTTTTTTTTTTTATAAATTCTTATATTCCTATGTATATTTTATTTTCTTTTTGATTTTTTCTACATTAATAAATGAAAATATTTGTAACTGATAATTTACATTTAGAATTTATAAATTCTAAAAAAATACTCGCACTAAAACAGATATTGTGTCATTACAAAGGACCCCGCTTAATAAGAATTTAATTGAAAACCCGACTTAATCACATCCGTGGACTTAAAAAATTATTTAATTTAATTTAATTTTTATTTTTTACTTTTATTTTATTTATATTCTGACTATTCATTAAATGGGTTGTTTATAAAATAGGCTCAAGTGGACCCTCCACAATTCTCGATCCATTGCCACCGACCATCATAGGGATCATCATCCATACTGATAGAAGAGAGATGTCGGACTGGAAACAATCATCTTATCCTGGGCTTACCTAGGGAATGCCAATATTTTGGCCCGAATTCCATGGCTCGTCTCGGTATTTATTTTATTTTGTTATTTATTTAATTATTTTTTCCCATCTACTTATTTATTTTTGAATACGTTTTATTTTTATTAATTTATTTAATTTTTCTGGACCCCTCGCTAAGTCGCACTAGCCACTAAGCCACTGCGCCTAACAGATAATTAATTCAGTAATAGCGTTTTTGATTGTAGAAAAGAATTACCCTATCTATCAAAAGAGGGAATATTGAATTGCTGTTTCTATAAATAAAAAGTGCACTTCCAGATCAATTCTTCTTCACTTCGGCAGAAGTGGCTGGAATTGCCCTTAACTCACCAACACACCCTAGTCATATGACAGATTGAAATGTTTGTTGTGTTGTTAGAAAAAAATGTTGCGCAATGTAAACTTTAATTAAAATATATAGATCTTTTAAAACATTTATATTTGTAAAAAAAAAACAAGGAGAAACAGAAAAAAAATCCCACATTATGATGTGCATATGGTGTTGGTTTCTACCACTATGAAAAAAGTGCTCCAACAAATTTAATTGAAAAGAGCAATTCTCTCGGATCTCGGATCAATAAAGAACGCCATTGCCTTAAATACATTCCTACAGAAGAGCCAAAGAACTAATAATGTTGTAATGTTTCACGACAAAGTGTTGGCGCTTTAATCGATCTAAAACGAAAACTAGTGTCCAAAATTGATATAGATGGTGCTCCCAACTCTTATGTAGGATAAGTTAAAACAAAAAGCTAATATTTCAACGAAACAAAATAGGCAACAATAATTGTTACTAACAAAAGTCTAGACTTTTGGCGCTTTGCTTTGGAGATACAGATGAAAATTTGCTTTGTATAGATAAAAATTGTGGTGTTTCATTTTCATTTCCCCAATCACGATCCGCTTCACACAGCGATGTAGTGTTTTCAGCTGTATATCGGGATATCATTTATTTTTCCCCACTTTGATATTTGATCGTTTAAAAGCGAAGTGTGTTAAAAAAACTGAGCCTTCAGTCTCGGCTTTCCCGAAAAAGAAGCACAAACTGCGTCTTAAGTTTTTTTCCACTGATCCACCTATAGCGAACGTCTTGCAAATATTAGGGAGTACAATTGTCCCCAAGAAGCTTTTCAAATCAGTCGTTCATACTCGAAAATCTGTTTTTTTTTTTCAAAGGGTTGGTGTGGATCGATTTTAAATTCTTTGGTTGACTTTTCTTTCCTAGGATCACACTTCTGTACCTATATATGTAGATCGAACATGTTATTTATTGGAAGGTCAGTTTAAGGCGATCAAACAAAATGGCCGGCATCATCTAAACATACGAAATTCACAGGACTTGTTCCTATTATTGAGTTTAGGATTATTGTGAACTGGCCAGTGGGCATGCTGCATGCATAACGCTCGTATCTTTTTTCCAACCAAAAAAAGTGGGTATATTTCACCAAAAAAAATTAAAAAAGCGCAGTATACATTTCATTCGAAAGAAATTGACAAATATAGCAAAACTAACCACCGAGCAATTCATTTCTATCATCCGAATCGTCTTCGTTTTCCATCTCTATATCTCCTTCTGTGATTGTTGTTTTGTATAAAACTTAAGGGCCTGCCTAAGCCATAGAAGCCGTCGCATATTCCGTTGGAAATATTGAGAGAATGAGAGAAACTGCCCTGCTATAGCCGCTACTCTCACACTTAGAAAATCATATAAACAGACGTAACCAGAGCTTAACTTCATCCTCTTCCCATTGTTTGTTATAACATCTTCCAAAATGGCTACTTTGTAATATTAAATAAGGCCACCGCAACAGTTTCACTGGACAGTCCACAAAATCGCTGTACGATTTCACTATTCACCATCCTTCACACGTATTCACCAGACAGGAAAGTAGAGATCGCAAGTGAGAGCACTTTCTTTTAAAATTTAAGGGGAAAATTGATGCACGGAACCTGACAGTCTATTTTAAATAGCTTTTGCTGGCAGTAAAAAAATATATCGGCCACCACATCAGTGATATCATAGACAAATCATAGAAATCATCCCTCAACATTTTTTCAAATTCCGCCATTTTGTTTTCCTATTGGTGCTATGTCAATGGGCACATTCAAGCATCTAGTTATTTTAAGTCGATTGGTCTGGATAAGATGTAACCCAAACACTAGATTGGTCTGGAACGTCGCTTTTTCTACGTCAGCCAAATATGAGAACTGTCAACTTAGTACTCAGTCACGTCTTTTTTGACTAGATTCGTCGGCTACCACTTTATAAACGTCAACTAAAACTGCTGCTCATATGGCCGATTTCAGCCAATCAGAACCGAGATACATCTAGTCAGACAGCTGTCAGACTTACTTAACAAGATATTTGAACGTACCCAATCCGTGTGACATTCATAAAAAATAAAATAATAAAAAATGCTGCCAACCTTGGTGGAATGTGCTTGGTTAGTTATTATAAATTGTTAAAAGGCGAATAATTTGATTTGTTTGGTTAATGAAACTACCTACAGGCAGTGCCGGCTCCAGCCAAACTAGCGCCCTGTGCAAGATTTACAGAAAGCGACCTTTTTTCATATTTGCACGCATGCATAAGTCTTTTCCACGTCTCTCAGAAGGTAGACTTTCAATGCGTTTTTTTATTGAGGTATTTTTTGTTTTGAGATTTTTGAAATAGATTCTTTTGTGAAATGTAAGTGGATGTGCAAGAAATATACCTACACGAACAGGGTGGAATATTTTGAGATTATGTAGGTAAGAAGTGAACTTGCATAGATCTAGTAGGATTTTTTATTTTGCGATATTTTGAGTTAGATTTTCCTTGAAGTTGCAACATTTCAAGTGATGTGAGTTAATGTGCAAGAAATAATTCAGAACAGGTGTAATGGATGTTGCTATTTTAGGGTTTTTTGAACAAGTATTTTGTTTAAAATGCAAATTAATTGTTCGTTCCTAGCAATGCGCCCCAGAACTTGGCGCCCTGTGCATTTGCACATCTTGCACATGTGGTTGCTGCGGCCCTGCCTACAGGAGATATTCTCTATACTAGAAACATATAAGAACAAACATGGTTGTGTATACTCCGCTTTTGGAAATCATTAACTTCGATTTAGTGTGTAAATTTTTCTGAAATAAAGAAGACAATTTTGCTCAAAATATTTTTATTTTCCCTCAACCAATCTACACTGTTGATCTTCTATATAAAGGGTTTTCCAATAAGATGTGTTATTTTGGGATTCAAAGAAAAATGCCATTTTTTGAGATAAATGATCGGATGTTTATTTCATAATAAAGAGGAAGGTATGCCGTTAATAATGGAAAACAACATCAGCCAAATGGCCACCACGAGCACGCATACAGGACCATATCCTTTCCATGAAATTTTCCATAACCAAATCGCAAAGTGGCTGCCCTATGTCCTCGAGAGCCTCAAGAATTTTATCTTTGAGGTCTTGAATCGACGCTGGGCTGTTGGCGTAGACCTTATCTTTCACGTGGCCCCAAAGGAAGAAGTCGCAAGGTGTTAAATCACAAGATCTCGGTGGCCACTTGTGATCACCTCTTCGAGAGATAACACGGTGCGGAAACTTTTCCCGTAAAAGATCAATGGTTTCGTTGCTTGTGTGGCATGTAGCGCCGTCTTGTTGAAAGTAAACGTTGTCCAAATCAATACCATCCAACTCCGACCACAAAAAATCATTAATCATCTCTCGATAGCGTAATCCATTCATCGTAACTGTTGATCCAACCTCATTTTCGAAAAAGTAAGGTCCAATGACCCCGCCGGACCATAAACCGCACCAAACAGTCACACGTTGAGGATGGAGAGGCTTCTCAACAATAACTCTTGGGTTTTCCGAGCCTCAGATGTGACAATTTTGCTTGTTGACGTAGCCACCGAGGTGGAAATGGGCCTCATCAGTCAAGATGATTTTTCAATCAGCAAAGACACGACGTTGTTGATGATCGGCCGGCTTGAGTTCTTGTGTTAACTGAACTTTATAAGCCTTAAGACCCAAGTCTTTATGCAAAATACGATGTAATGACGTTTGTGGAATGCCCAATTCCAAAGAACGACGAGGAATGGACAAACCTGGGTTTTCTTCAACACTTTGGGCTACAGCAGCAATATTCTCAGCTGTTCTTGAGCGACGTGCACGGGTTTTATTCTTCACATCACTAACTTGTCCCAACAGCTCGAATTTTTCCACCAATTTCTGTATTGCGGTCCGACAAGGTGCTTCACGACGACCAAAAAATGATTTAGTTTTGCGAACTGTGACTGCAAGATTTTCACCATTTTTGTAGTGAATTTTAATAATATCAATGCGTTGTTGAAGCGTGTATCGGTCCATTTTTAATGGCGTAGTTTCTACTTGTCAAATGTTGAAGAATAAAAGCTTTAAAAGTGACAGCTACCGAAATAGCGGGTCATTCACAATAACACCTCTTATTGGAAAACCCTTTATATAAAAATTGAGCCTTAAAATTGTGTTCGTTTGTCGCCGATTCACGCCTTAACGCATATACCGATTTTAACCAAACTTTCAGACATATTTTGAATTGGCCTCTATATGGTTTTTGTTTGAAGTTTGGTTGAAAACGGAAAACGTATGTGAAAAAAAAACATGAATTTCAGTACATTTTGGGGTTTTTTCACCCAGATTGCACAAGACCAGTGATGCCAACTCCAGTTTACCTAAAAAAAATATTTTAGGCATTATTTTATTGAAAAAGGCATATTTTCTTCTCAAGTAATTTTTTCGTCAAAATTGGTTGGCAACGCTGCACAAGACGCTTAGCCAAACGCGTTATAATTGTTCACGCACATGCTGCAGGATGACGTGCGACGAGGAAAACGACAACGAAATTCACGCTGCGCTACTTTATAAAACTCCCCAACCAAAATTTATTTGGGGCTTATCCCCAATTTAAACGAAAAACGCTGTTGCTACTCTCCTCACCCATACGGTTTTTAGTTTTCTGTTTGTATTGTCGTTATTAGATTTGCTAGAAAGAAACATAACCCTACTTTGAATTTCACCATATGATTCGAGTATATGTGCATTGTACATGTGCACGTTACGATCTCCAAGAGGTCGAACAATGGATGAAAGGCGCGCAACCAAAGCAATGGCTGCGACCTCGCCAACGACGCTATCGCCTTAGAACTTCTGACAGCCACTAAAAGAACCAAAACAAGTCATGATCCTCCATTTGGAAACATAAACATCTATTCAGAGTTTGTTGTAGATCTAAAGTAAACTGAAACTCGGGGTATCACCCCTTTCCAAGGGAATTGCTCTCAATTGCAGTGCACCACCCTCACAGATGTGCATCAATAACCAATTAATCGCAACAAAAGATTCTCCAACCCTAATTACCAACAGAAGAACAAATGTTGTGACGGCCGTATCTAATAATGTCCTTCCAAAGAAATAACAATCAATTATAATTCTGTTCATGGGAAGAATAAAGCCACACCACTTGTCGTTGTCCACCAAATGCGCACGGTATACTCATATCATGCAACGTTTGCCCTTTACAAACCTCTTGTAAATATTATTATCAGTGCCATGTCGCGCTCAATCGTTCCCACACAAGTACAAAAAAGAAACGATGCGGTGGCGAAAGCAATTATTTCACATAATAACACATCACAAAGCCTTGACACAAACTTGAAACAAAAAGTACCACTTGTCTTAGATATTGTTGTTATTTTTTCTATGCGGCCAAAAAGGATACGAGCACCCACATCCCACGAAACAGTACGAACACAAACGTATCCGTAGGGCGAAACCAGTAACTTGGGGTATATTGGGATAAAAGCAAAGATCTTGAGCAAACATAAAATTAATTTCAAGTGCTCTAATCATTCTCTGACGATATTTACCTAATTGAATGTAACAGTAATGGAAGTCAAACAAGAGAATTGAAAGTCCTGTATATAGTATAGGTATAGCTTGTTTGCTGTACTGAACTCTGGAGCGCTGCCGAGAGAGAGAGAGGGCGCGAGTGGCGAACGTTTTCAATATGTTTATTAGGGTTGCTTAAAATCGAGCCAGCCCTGCCGCAGCGTCTAGATAATTTTGCGGCTTTTTGATCAGATGAAATAATGGAAGAGGAAAAGTTCGAATGGAAAATATTTGCATTGGCAGGGTTGGCTTAGCTGCCTAGAGCACCTTTAGAAATCTGGTCACCTCGTTCGTGTTTTTCTTTTTCTCCTTTTTTGGTTTTCCAGTTGATGTTGTTGTTTTTATGCCCTAAAACTTATTTAGTAGCTCGGTAGTTTATTTGAACTATGCAGCCCTCTGCAATCCTGTATGATGTATAGAAACGGTAGCTATACCTACTGTCAATGTTTGTACACCAAATTAAATCGAGATGTAACTTAATTTAGTTGGTAAACAAACACACTCTCTCTGCCTGGTTTTACATATACACAGTCCTCGTACACAGTATCACAAATAAAGTGCAATTGGAAGCCCGAAGCATTGATTTGGTCATAAAGCCTATGAACATACATATATAAACATTTTCTATGGTAATTCAATTGGTATTGATGGAGGTTTCAAATTTGTAGATGCACCATACAATGGACGGACTGGATATGCTGGATCCAACGGGTTCAATGACAACTCTAACGCCAATGTCTGAAACGCCAATTACACCCACGCATCATCAACTTCATGGGTCCTACCATGGCATGAACCATATGATGGGGCATCACCATGCAGGACCTTTGGGTGGACACACACCGGGTAGGAATTATGGTAAACGAGATTCACGGACAGTCAAGCTGTATTACATATATTATGTGTTCTCTATTTTCATTTGTGACATTACATTTTAACAGGACATCACGGGCATCCGAGTGCGCATCATCCTGCAATGGCGGCAGCGGTTGCTGCTGCCGGCCTGCATCCTGACACCGACACAGATCCTAGAGAACTGGAAGCTTTTGCGGAACGTTTTAAACAAAGGCGGATAAAATTGGGTATCGTATATTGTTGTTAATTTTAATTGCTACTCTCGTTTTGCTATATTTGCTATAGAGTGCGCCTGAAACTAAATTTTGAATGGCTATTGTTTTCTTTTACTAGCAGTTTTACCTACCATGGATGTGATTCATGGTTTCGCAATGCTTGAAATGGAGTAGTTTTGTTATTTTAATTGGCATGACTTGCTTCAAATTTTTTTTTTTTTTCAAATTTCATGCTAGTGTATTATTTTTGTGATTACTGGAAGTATTTTATTGAAGGCAGCCAAAATGCAGTCACTGGAGCTAAGTTAAGTTAAGAGTTAAGTCCTTAACACTGAGTGACAAGGCTATGATTTGTAAAATCTATTTAACCCTCTACTGCATGCAAAGCCATATATGGATTTCAATTTTCCAACTTCGATTGGAAGTTCTCAACGATAGCGACGGGAAAGAAACCGTTATCGAGTGACTTTGTTAACGTTTGTGTATCTGTTGAGCGAATTTGTTTCCTTCTTTTTTACACAAGACAAAAAAATTTCCGTTGACAAGTTCGAACGCGCGCATCGTCAGCAAAAAAAAAAAAAAAAAACTTTTATTTTGTGTAATTAGTGGCATAATATTGAAATATAATTTTTTTTCTTCCATTATTAAGTAAAGTTCCATAAGAAACGCCATATATGGCAAATTTTTTTTTAGGTTGAAAAACGACATAATGCATGAGAAGCCATATATGGCGAAAAAGTTTTTTTTTTTAAATCGGCGGTTTTTTTAAATTTTTTTCTTAAATATCTTCTAAGTTTTCAAAATGAAAATAAAAAAAAAAAAATTCCTCTGGATCATAATGCATGCAGTAGAGGGTTAACCCCATTTTTTACACTGAGTTCGCAATCCGAAATTCCGATTTTACACCACAGTTTAACCTTCTTTAATCTTTAATCTTCGTTTTTGAACGATTTATCTGTCATCTGTACAAAGGATACACGCTGAAGTAAATGCGAAGTACAGTGGACGTCCATTATAACGAATATCCGATATAGCGAATTTTAGATATAACGAAAGGTTTTTAGATTTACATTAGTGCCCACGATTTGCTATCCGATATAACGAACGTAGAAATAAATTGGATTAAAAACCATGGAAGTATTTAAATGGCAGGACCATCATCTATTCAATTTAACATTAAATAAAAACGGCAAATAAACAGATATTTTTTTTTTTAAAGTATAGAATATTCGATCGATATAATGAATGACATCAAACATTATATCATTCGTTAAACTGGACGTCCACTGTACTAAAGTTCTTCGTGAGCTTGGGATCGATATGCGAAAAACATGTCCATGAAATGCTTATAAAATCTTGCGCACAAGGAGAAGATCGAATGCACCACCAGTGTTACCAGAATTTAAAAACGCAAAATGCTAAATCACAAATAAAAATTGTGCTAAACTAAAAAAAAAGATTTTCATAACTCTTTCTAGATTTCTTGTTCATAACCTAATTCATGAAACCCAAATTATCAAATCTCTGTAAAATGTGCAATAACAATAGTCCTGTAAGATTATTTTTGTACGAAATAGAAAATATCTATCTATCTACGGAAGGGAATAATTTAAAACAAAAAGAAAATCACGTTCGAACAAAAAGAATCCGCCCAACAGTCATGCATTTTTTGCATAAAATATCGGTCCAATTCTGCTTTCGATATTAGGAAACCGGGCTCTGGATAGGGCAAACCATTCCAGTTCCCTTTCGTAAGCGGTAATCAGTTATTTATATTTTAAATTGTTTTAAAGAGCTTACAGATTCGTGGTTTCCGAATCAAAATAATAACACTATTTAATTCTTCTCCCTACGTTTCCTTGGGTTTTTCCAACTTCCTCAGGGGAATGTCTTAGTCTTAGCCTTTAAATTTCCCCAGAGCGGGATCTTTGTACCCTACTTCAAAACGATTGTGTACATATGAAGTTGCTGTAGATTTAAAATAAGTAAGGCTAAGGATATTGGTAAAATTTAATTGAATAGAATACATAAGTTCTAGAACTTTGTATTTAAAATATGCGAGATCGAAGAATAACTATTTTTCAGGAACAACCCTTTTTGTTATTTTGCAGGCAAAGTCAAATTCCAAGAAATTAGTTGAGCGAACAACAAGTTTTTGCTAAGAATTGATTAAAAGTATAAGTATTTCGAACCACAGGGTCGTAAATTTGTGGCTACGTACTCCCTCTTGGAAATACTTATTCGTTCTTCGCCTGCCCAGGAAGTGAATTCTATTGGAATTCTGAGAGTCTTAAAAAGCCTGTTCCTGTGAATTACTTATATTTTTCCATACTACACCAATAAATAACCTAAATCGCAACTCAATAACATTTCAATTGCTGAAAAACATTTTGGTTGCTATTGGCATAACTAAGAACATATTTTAAGGGCCTTTGCAAAATATAGCAAAAATATAGCAAAACTACAGAGTTTGGAAAACACATTTCCTATGTTTATTGTAATTCTGTTCACTAATAAGACAAAACTTCAATAATTCAGCATAAGAAAAACGCAGGTCTGTCAATCTAATGTCGTTTTCGATTTGGCTTTCCTGATTTTGATCTGGGATTTCAGATTTATGCTGCCAAATCGAACATAACATCTGAATTTTATTGGTTCTTGTGTGTGTTTAGTTGGCCGCAAAAAATCATTTTTCTTCACTTGCCCTGGAAATCCATTTCAATTGATTTTCGCCCATTTAGAATAACGCATTTTGAAATAATTTAATATCAAACTCGTTTCCATACGCGTTAAATGAAATGTTTAGTAAAACAAAAAACAATCCTTCCATCGATAAACAAAAAGCTGTGTGTCAAGCACATTGATATTAGTGAAAGTTTGTGTAAATCTGAGAAAAAAATGGAGATTTCTCAAAAGAATGTCACATCAAAAAAAAAGATTAATTTTTTTTTGGCAAATCTGACATGAAAATCAATCTCGATCAAAATAAATTGATTATTTCTCAAAAAAATGATTTGTTTGCCAAATCGAAAACCACTTACGAACCTAGCGGGGTATCCCTCGGAACGGAAATTGCTCCGCAGCGAATATTCGGTCTGAGCCCAAAATTACATTCGAGGTGTCCGTTTTCGGAGTAAGAAAAATAATTGAAATGCGCTGACCCATTGATTTCACGTGCTCCCTTTGGTTAGTGCTTGTGTTTTTTTTTTTTTTTTTGTTGCTTTATTTTGCACTGAGAACAAAAATTAAAGCAATAAATACAAAAAAAGGCGTTGCTGTTTTCTTCCTTTTTCTTTTTATTGCTCACATTAGTTTCTTCGCTTTACTGCAATTCCGCGACTGATTGCTGTCGAACTATATCAAAAAACATTTTTACAAGTTTGTTACATTTATATCGGAATAACAGCCGAACAGCTGTTTTTCCGACGGATATCTCGTTAGGACTTATAGCTTTACGTAACACATTTTGCGATGCACCATTTATGCATCAGAATTAGTGTCCAATCATTATAGGTCCATTCGCGTACATTCACGAGCCAAGCACTAGAAATCTGTCAAACTCGAAAAATTGAGCGAAACTCTCTCAGAAAGCTGAAAATATACTCCAAAGTACGTGGATACACTTCGAGCTACGTTGAGCCACTTACATTTATTTGAAATCTAATCCATATCACGAATAATTTTATTACTTCCCTTTTTGCAACATTTGAAACGTTCTAGGAGAACATTCGACCACCACCGAATTTTCTTTATTTTCAGATATTTTATTTTTGTGTACAATTGATTTTTAAAACGGATTTTGAATTTGTTTCCTGTCAATTTTGCGCATTTTTGACATTTTTATCAGTACTTGCCGGTTGAAATTCTCTGAGCTGTTTTGAGCCAAGAGAGAAACTGCTCGTTACTCGTTATTTTGCTAGTTTTATCTTTTTATGTCATTTTTGATGAGTTCGTGTATAGACTTTGTGCGATTGCGATCGATTTATAACGATTGCGTTCGATTCAAACCGCGTACGCGAACGAACCTAATATAACCGGTCAGTGAAATTTCATTAACACACAATATAGGATTCCAAAACCTGCGAAAGTTGTAATTTTGATTCGTTTTCCGCTAGCCATATTTCAATAATACAAAGAAAGAGAAAAAAGAACAAAAACTTGCAAAACTTTGGAAAAACTCTAAAAAGCATTATTCAAAATAAAAAAGGTGGCATCACTGCTCAACAAAATTTAGCCATTTTTCATAACGTTCAATATAACATTAGCTTGTTGCCGCAACAATTTACAATCACAGAGATACGATATTAATAATCTTACTGCTGAACAATTAATTTAATGAATATCGAGATTATTAATTAGATTATAATTTTAGGAAATAAACATTTTATTTTGAGGAAACAACGAAAAAAAAACTAAAATTCACACGAAACTGCTCAACAAAAAAATTCTTTCCATATTATGTCGTTTCAACTATCAAAAAATTGTAGAAATTGTTGTTCCAGATGGGGTTTTCATCTAGTTAGGGTCAGTTTTTGCTCTTCAGCATTAGAAATGTTGACCGAGGCTGCTCGAATAGTTAGTTCCTCTGTTTGCCCAACAGCAACACCAGAGATTGATGCGGTTTCAGAGGCGAAATTGAGAAATTTTTGTGCCACGAGAATCCGGGATAGAAAAGTCGCCCAAGCCGGAGACAGGTACGGCACTCGAAGGCTGGGAATAAATCCGAGGGTCGCTTTTATTCGGTGTAGAACAAATTGGGAACTGTTTTTTTTTTTTAAATTCAGTTTCGAACATGTATGCTTTATTTGTGCGCATATTTTTAGCAACCGCTTACATACAAGAGACTATTATACGAAACTCTGTATCAATTGAAGGGCAATTAACATGTGTAACTTATTCTATTTTTTAAAGGTGTCACCCAAGCGGATGTGGGAAAAGCGTTAGCGAATTTAAAACTACCTGGAGTTGGAGCCCTCTCACAAAGTACAATATGTCGCTTCGAGAGTCTTACTCTGTCTCACAACAACATGATAGCATTAAAACCAATCCTGCAGGCATGGCTGGAAGAAGCGGAGGCGCAAGCGAAAAACAAACGAAGAGATCCAGATGCGCCGAGTGTTCTACCTGCAGGCGAGAAAAAAAGGTAGAAAATGTTTCAATTCGATTGGGGCAGAGAGTTTGAATTGATAGATTTCGATTTCGAAAAAAAAAAAAAAACAAAATTCTGTCCCCAATATTGAATATCTCAGCTGTACCGTTATCTATATCGAGTCTTTTTTCAAGAAAAAGGACTTCCATTGCTGCACCTGAAAAACGTTCCCTTGAAGCATATTTTGCCGTCCAACCAAGGCCGTCTGGCGAGAAGATAGCTGCCATCGCTGAAAAATTGGATCTGAAGAAGAATGTGGTACGAGTCTGGTTCTGCAATCAAAGGCAAAAACAAAAACGTATGAAATTCGCTGCACAACACTGACAATCAAATAATACAGCCACACAATTAGGTATAGTTAGTAGTGTTACGGCATCAATGACCGGTCCTGGGCCCGCTGGAGTCACTGGTTATGGTTACTGATAGTAGCTTACATCCACCCACACATCCCCACACAGCAGCGTATTGAACATCATCGATCTAATGGACACGATCATCACATCAACGACCCTGACAGCGGCATACTGATCCCAAAGACAAAGTGTAAAAGTGGACAAATAACTGACAAGACCTGCGCGCCCTCCCCCTATTCTCCATCGACAGACCAAAGTTTCGTGTTATAACTTTTTTTTTTGTTATTTGTTTTTTTTTGTATTTATTTTTTTTTCTAATAATTTTGTTAAATATTGTATAGTGCAGTTAAGCCAGTAATTGAATTAAATTTGCGTTCCTAATGAAAAAATATCAACAGAAATTGTACTTTCGAAAAGAAAAACAAAACAAAGAAAACAAAATACAGCAAAGTGTTATTTAATTTTTCGTTTAAATTGTGACAAGAAAATGAACAAAAAAAAAATACAGAAAAAACAGAAGAACAGACAAACATAAGTATTTCCTAGTGTAAAGTTAAAAGAAAACCTTAATTCAGAACTCAAATAGACTCACGAAATACTAAGCTATAGAAAGTCTTAGCACAGAAGGTTACAACTGCTTACCTACAAACTGAATGAGAGTTTAGTGTTATTTTTATTTATTATTAGAATTATTTAAAATAATAAACGAATGTGCAATAGGCAATAAACTATAATGAATAATAAAATTCGTTCATTTTATTGATTATTTGGTATGTGCTAATAGCTTTTTTAATCAACTGATATATTAGTAATAGAATAAACAAATTGCGAAAGAAAAGAAATTTGTTTGCATTTTGCAAATTCCATGTATATAGTATCCTGTTTCATTGATTCACTAAATGAAAATCATTTTCGGATAAAACTATCGTGTAAGGATTTATTTTAAGAAAATGAATAGAATAATAAAAGGAGAATACATATATATATGTATATATAATAAAAAACTAAGATTTATTATTAAACGTTCTTGTATATACAACCTTTTCAAATACAAATAAAGTTAGACTAATTTTTTTAGAAGAATAATTACTATGTACACTTTTTTTTAATTTATGAGAATATGGATGTCTGCAGTATAGGTAGAGTGGGCTTGGATATCTCCTGCGGCTAAGGTAATTTTCTCTTATTTTCGTTCATATACTTAGAACTTTCTTGCAGATAGTCGGGGAAGTGAAATAGATTTAGAGAAGGACAAGCTGATACGGGTGTGACGAAAGGGAATCGATTGGGAACTGATGAAACCAACGAGCTTGCGTACTTAGCTTGACGACTATATCGAGAGGTAATTATATTGATGTTACAGCAATATTGTTAGTATTATACAGAATTAACAAGGCTAGATGTAGCTTTGAAAGTTATCCCTAATGGATCTATTTTTTTAAAGCTTGTAGCAAATGGATCAAAGCAAACTCTTTTCCATTTTCGATCAGCTATACAAGAAAAACCCATTCGTGTACTTTTTCAAGCGAAAGCGATAAAGGTCTGTCAGATTTAAGATATCAAACTTTAAGTTTCCGGCTAGGGATGCCAGACGTCCCCCTTTTTCATACAAAAATTCTGTTTTTTACCCCTAATACAAACCACTATGCCTCTTATTAAGTCAAAATTCAATAAAAGAAAACATTCAATTGAAAATTTTGGAAATACTTTCTTTTAATATTTTTATATTTTTATTGAAAAAGGTTAAGTCAGTCAAGTGATAAATACGAATAAATCCTTTACTTTTGATAAATTAATTATTTATACTGCTTTTGTTTCTCATTCGTTTTTAGTTGAATACTTATTTATTTACTTTTTACTTTCTTTCGTTTCTCTTAAATAAATTACATAATATGTACATGAATAATGTTGATGCTTTTTCCTAATATGTAGAAATAAAATAAAATATGTACCTATATAATGTCTGAAATGAAACTTATTTTTATTTCACATTTTTTTGACTCCCTAGAAAACTTACGATGTCCCCCTTTTCGTATTTTTTAATCTGGCAACCCTATTTCCAGCTATAGTAAAAGTCAAAAATGTTTATTATATCGGGAACATACTTGTATTCTGCTATTAAGATGAGATATCCATTTTACTTGTTTTGCTTCAAGAGTATTTAATTTTTTGTCTAGCTGTCAATTTACTGAATTTTACAAAATCGAATTGAAAAATGTCACACAACTTCAAAAATTCGGGCTCACCAACACACTCGCCAAAAATATGAGCCACTTCCGCTGGCAGTTGGTGGCAGCGTTCATAGAATTTTATCCGTTAAATTTGAAATTATTTGTTATGTGTTGATAGTATTTTCTTTTAGGAATAAGTGTTCATTTCCTTAAAATATGCATGAAAAATTAACAATTTAAATTGGTTGAGGGAAAATAATAACATTTTCAGCAAATTTTCTTCATTTAGAAAAATTTACACACGAAATCGAAGTTAATGATATCCAAAAGCGGAAAATACCCAACCACGTTTGTCCTAATATGTTTCTAGTATATAGCACATCTCTTGTAGGTAGTTTCATTAACCAAACAAATCAAATTATTCGCCTTTTCACAATTTATAATAACTAACCAATGGAATTCAGGAAGGTAAAAAGGTGGTATTCCCGAACTCTATCATATTTCCCCACTGTTGGCTGCGGTTGGCAGCATTTTTTTATATTTTTGTATGTTTTTGCATGTCACACGGATTCTTAATTTACATAACACCGATAGGAATTTAAAAAAAAAATTGAGAGGGCCAGCGGCAAGAGGATTGTGAGTTGGGGGACTCAGTATGATTTGTCTCTGGTTTGCAGTTTACATTGTTTTCCGCTTTTAAACAGCATCGCGTCAGTATTTTTGAAACATGCGTGAACCCGAATAGCACACTTGGGTTTTAATATGGTACATACAACTCTAATATAACTATCAAGTTATTTCCTAGGTATTGCAGTAACATTGTCACATCCCACATTGTAACCAAATTAGCCGCATTTCCCCTTATATTTTGCAACAACTTTGTAGTATTTGTGTTTTACTGAGGTTATTTTTTGTTAAATGATAGTTCTTATTACGTTGTTTCAACGAAAACATGTTGCTTATGCAAATCAGTTTAAATAACATGTTGGATATAAAATAAGTACGAGAAATGTTTCTGTAAACATTCCAGAAGTTTTAAATAAGTTATTATTGGAATGCTTTTTGAGTCTACATGTATAGACAAACAAATTATGAAGTATAAAAGGAAAGGTAAATATATTTGATCTGAAAGGTACTAGTATCTAAAACAGTTCAAGTTTGCTGCGATTTCAGACAAAAACCCTTAAACGAATACTACTTTTGTCATGAACATTAATGTTTTGGGTCCGGAAAATTCACGCGCCTCCAAAAAAGGGTTAAATAGAAGAAAAGTTTGAAAATCAGAAAATATTAAAATGTGTATTTAAGCTTCGAAATCCCAAAAGACTTGTAGAAACAAATTTTAATATACCATATTCATCAGTTTCTATACAAATGGATTGTAGAAGCTATGTAATATATTGGAAAAATTGAAATGTATTTTTCACATCTTAAGACCTATGGTTAAACAGGTATATAAAATGGTGAACAATATGGCGGTTGTTACATGAAACATCATTAAAACATGAACCATAATATTATAACTAAAATTAGAAGTATCCAAAATGAGGATTTACTAAACGTATCTGTAACTTATTACCAACCTTTTTAGAACTCTAACTTACGAACTCTTATAAAACTATTTTCAAACATCCCCCCCTTTTTGTGAACAAGTTTAAAACTTAAAAAAACGTATTTACAACATTTCGAATGACAATGTTACAAATAGTCCCGTGTGAACATGAATACAACTGATATAGAACGGATTTTGTTACAGATTACTTAAATATAACAGCAATACAATCGAAGTTTTGTTGCAAATCACAATCTGTGCTATTCGGGAAGTTGGCTACTAGAGTTCATACCGATCTAGGCCGATCTTCACTTAAAACATTTTTTCTGTCTTTTTATACCCTCCACAGGAAGGTATATTCACTTTGTCACTCCAAGAAGGAGTCACCGGAGACCTAATAAAGTATATATATTCTGAATCAGGATCACATTCCGAATCGATGTAGCCATGTCCGTCTGTCTGTCTGTCTGTCTGTTGAAAGCAGTGGAGGTTACCAAAGCATCGGCCAGGCCGATGATTACACTTTTACTTGTTTTAATTTCCTTTTATACTTTTCAATAAACTAATATGAAATATTAATTTAACCCCTTATTTTCCAATTAGGACTAACAATTTTTTTAACAATAATCATAAATAACTATTTCAGACAAAAATCCGATTACTATCTCGAAAACACTTTTTCGACACAAACTGCTCCGTCATAGCGCCACATATACTTGCAACGCACTGCATTGATTTTTTTTTAATTTTTGATAATTCTATACCTACATGGACTGATTTTAATTTCTTTTTTTTAATTTATATTAATTCTAATTCCACATTAGATATGTCTAAGGTTTTTTATTAGGCCAATTGAAGCTGTAAATAAATGGGGTTTGTTATGGTTACCATACATAGTGCGGAACGTTTTTATGGAAACTATGTATATCTAACTTTAATACCTATATAATATATCAATACAGTCAGCGTTGCCAAGTCATTCTAGCGTTTGAGCACCGTTTTGAGAATTTTCAGCGTTAATTTTGACCTTTTGGGCACCAAGACTGAAATTTTTTTTAAACAGCTCGAAAGTAGATTAATAACAAAAAAAGTAAAAAATAAACAACAACAAAAGTTTATTCATATTCAGTCATATATGGATTGCACAGTGCCCCTGCAAAATACCGATTTTGGAAATTACATTTTCAGGAATGGTGCGCAAGTGCTACAATATTGTTTGTTTCTCTGCAATGCAAAACGAATTGATATAATTGCATAAAACATTTTATTACTTCGTTTAGTTTTTATTAAACTCATTTGGCTAAAAACCCTTTCCACATCTCCATTTGGGTGTGGCAAACATAACAATTTTAAGGCCAGGTGAATCAATACAATACTTAAATTAGCAAAAAGGCAAACAAAACGCATTACATTTCATGAGAAATGAGCTGGTATAAAAGGATGGCTGCACTCATAGAAAGAAAAAAAAGGCGGTGTGCAGCGGCAGCTAAAATATTTGTTTAAGCACTAAAAAAACGCCCAAGCGCTAAATCTACTTTTTCGGCACTAAAATTAACGCTGAAAGCACTGACTTGGTAACGCTGAATACAGTATAAGAGATTATATGCGGCAGCGCCATCTAGTAGCAAATGGGCCGCCAAGCAGTGATAGTTTGAACTATTTTCCGGATCATTAAAATTGATGCAGATAGAAAGTCGGAGCACGTGCAGTTGTTGCAAATCGAGTTTATTTAGTGATTTGGATCAGAAAACGGGCATAATAAAGTACGGACTTTATTTATTGAAAATCTAACAAAATACGGATATAGGATAGGGCAAGGAGCATGGAACCTTCCAACGTAGGCTTCGGAATAGAATAATAGAATAAGATTTTTGAATATTTCTGCGACGTCGCTTAAAATAACTGAGCACCTGACCTTGTTTATAATTACAAAAGGTAGAGGGTATACCTCACCTCGTAGTATACTGCATACAGATATTAACTCGTAGATATTAACATTTTATTTTTGCATAACAAAACGCTTGGCATCATTTCCGTCATTGCATTTATAATGGCACCTATGTAGGATAGGGCTTCCGGATAATCCAGTTAATAACTTTAAAATAGCCTTCCTCTTTTTATTATTACAGAGAAATTACCAACACTGGCGAAACAAACAAGCACTCGTAGGTAGGATGTACTTATAAGCGAAAATAGAACAAAAATCTCCTTAGGCAGACTGTGTACCATATCTGACAGCCCATTTGTATTTCGACAGACAAGAGAAATTTTAATTATTTATAAGACTCTAATGCACCTCATTCAAGGACTTGACTCCCTAGTTGTTATTACAGATAGCGTCGTTGCTTTAAGGTTCAAACGCGAGCATCAAAATAATAGCAACGGACGAAGGAAGGGTACACGTCATCTGTTCCGACTTACCAGTTACCAACCCCATTATTCGGAATAAGATTGTCTTATCCTGTATTTACCATTGCCAAAACCTTTTAAAGGGTTCTTCCCCGAGATTCTTGAAATAAGTTACCGAATGAATAATTATTGCATGATTCATGTTAAATTTCTACTTTGTGCCATGTGATCAGCTTAGTGTAACACAAAATCATTACGCTTGAAATATTAAGGGATGTTTTCGGAAACATCTAATAAAGCTGGATGTTCGTGAAAGTTATTAGGATGTTTTAAGTTGTGCGCACCTGACAATGAATTTGCAAAAAAAAAAAAAACAACTCCCTTAAAATTTATGTTAAATTTTTGGTTCAAAATAAGAGGAACAAACTGATTTTTCGTTAATAGATTTATAAATGATTAAAAATCAAAAGTATTTTTATTTTACTACATAAACTTGATGTGTGTTGGAAAAAAAATCAATTTATAGAATAAAAATCTTGAATGGAAGCTAATTTTATCGAGACCTAAAGAGAAGGATTGCATGTTTAGATTTGAACTAAATATATGATGGGCCTTACCAATAAACATTTTTAGTTTCGACTCTTAATTTTAGTAGTTCACAGTGGCTATATTCTCCATATAAATTTCGCAATTGTGAGCTTCCGTAAATTTAAAGTCAAGACTAAAATTTGTTATTGGTATCCCGCTATATATGTCTTATATCAGCGACTTACTTTACTTTAAATTGCAAGGATATGAAATGTTCCATTCCCCACATCATCATAACTCATCAAAAGCAGATACTGTAGTCAGGGTGACCGCTGCAGGATTCTGAAAAGTGGCAAGAAAAAGCCCCAATGAGAAAAAAATGTGCCATTTCTGAGGGTATTCTGCCATTTTAAAAATTTTGAACGCTAAACAATATAATAGTGAATAAAGATTTGAAATAATAGCATTTGCACAATTTTTGAAGCGCCTTCTCCAACTAACAAAGGGCCAAAATAGCAAAAAATTGTGGCAGGCTCTCAAAAAAAGTGTCAAATTGCAACTTTAGTCGCACAACGGTCAAGCTGACTGTAGTAATAGTTAGAGAAGACTCCGACATAAATTCCAAATATGCGGAATTCAAGGAACACCTCTGCTCTGCATATGTATAACTAATCATTTTATTTGTCTGTTTCTTTTCAGGATAGAAATACGTTTTTAGAAAGCGACAACCGACAAACTATTTTAATTATAGAAATTCAAGATATTAAAAAGAATAGAGACTTCCGTAAAAATGTCTGATTACAAAATTGTAAGCGTAACTTATCTTTTGAAAAGCTTCAAGAAAAAAGAGGTTAAAAAACTGGCAAATCAGTTTGTTTGACATTTAAAAAGCCCCATTTAGACGATCATTTCAATTTCGGTTTCAGTTACTGATGTCTAAATGCAAAAATTGAGTGTAACTGCAACTGAAACTCAAACAGATGGAATTCCCATAAGTTCTCAGTTCAGTTATCAGTAAAACTGATGTGTAAATACGCTTCAGTTCAGTTGCCATTTCAATTGCACTTGGCGGTCTTTGAGTTTCTGTTTCTTTTTTCCAATATGTCGAAACGGAGTGATAATTTGGTCGACTGCATTTAAATTGAACTGATAACTGATCGTATGGGGCTTAAGACGTCAGTTTGACTGAAAGCTCAACTGAAACTGAAACCGAAATGATCATATAAATGGGGCTTATAAGACTAAACGAAAACTTTTGGCGAAAAAAAAGATAATGACGTCCAACAAAAATAGTGACGGGAATTATGCAGTTCAAAGCGATGTCAAACAGTTTATGTGTAGATTTGATAACGAGTCACGTTCAAACTACTTAACCAATCTGCATGGATCTTGCAGATATAGAGCGACTTTTAGCTTTATTTTCTATTTCGGCGCAATCGGCCAAATAAATTATTTACATAATATACGATTATGTGGATTTGACGTTTTCTGAAAGAGGACATATTTCATTGTACATAAGAAATTAGTACTTTGGAAAATGGAAACTAATACGAAAAGGAAGGCACTCCCATTTTTAGACACTTATAGAAAGCAAGGTGTTTAAGGAATACAATTTCTCGCCACGGTAAGAGACAAGGCTAGCCTGTAAATATAGAACAAATTACTATTGAACTATCTATAAAATATTCAAGAAAGAGAACAGTCTGACATTAGTCAAAAGATTTACAGTCTGAAACTACTTCCGACAGAATTTTCTGCAAGGCACTCAGCTATCAGAAATTTTTGAACATGGAATACAATTATAGATTTTACAATTGAGCCGAAAGCCTCTGCAGCTAGCGCTCGTTAAGTTTTAATATTACCAGCGTATTTTAAATCCATTGTTAATAAATAATAATAATAATAATAATAATAGATTTTACGAGCTCACAATGACGAAATTTTTCAATGTGACCTACAAAATATTTACTGTGAAGGTTAAAAATGATTATTATGGGCCTTACCCATATACTGAATAGATATCTAGAATGTATCGCGGGCTGAAACTCCTAAGACATAAGTTATAGCAAAACAATAGAAATATGTAAAATTATTGCAGAAAATTATGTAAAAAAACGATGGCAGCACTCACGATTAGATTGTCTTAACTGGGCGATTCTTGAAAATCAAAGAAGAAAATAAGTATTGAACTTAAAGAGAAATTATAACTGGTGCAGCACATGGCAGTATTACAGGTCCTTTGTTGTATCTTCTATTCACCAGTGTTTGGTCGGAAGGGTTCAAGGTCCAAGATACCAAATTACACAATCTGAGGTCAGCTCATATCAACCTCACTTATTCAAATTTAAAATAATTCACATTAATAACAATAATAGAGTACTCTAATACCTTCAGGTAAAAGCTTTTATCGGTATGGCCCTAAACAAAATCCTGTCCTGGAAAGCGCACGTTAAGAAAAATAAAGTGCACCACTGGGTCGAACGAAACCAGTGTGACCAATTCAATATTAAAAATGATACAAAGTTTAGCAGTATAACATGTTTTTTTTTTGTATAAAAAAGTGCCAAATATTTTTTGGAAATCAAAACCTGCTAAAATCTCAAAAATTAACAAAGAAGCTGTTTTTTCAGAGAAATATGATATATTTCAAAAAAATATCTATACCTACATATGAAAATGGATCGTGGTGTGTTGGGATGCTTAAAACTTGAGAACCACTGGACCAAATAGGATACTTCCTTCTGGAAGTTTGTTCGTATTTGCTTCGCGAAGGTTTAGGAAAAATGAAAAGTTAAACGACAACGTCGACAACAACAAATTGTGAACGTGCAGCCTTTCGGTCTCAGATGTCTGTTGAACCGCCTGGATTGCGTTCCGCGATCGGCAAGCTGAAATTGCCAGTATTGCTTCCACCACCAGAGCCATTGCGCTAATATCTTTTCGGTGAATAACCTAATTCGAACCATTTCTTGCAATACGATTTTTTTCAAACTGTTGTGAAATTGCTAAGAAAAATTGCGTGCATGATTTGAAAAAAATAAATTTTAAAAATAAAAGGATCCTGCTAAATTTAGCAAGAAATATGTTAAATTGGTCACACTGAACGAAAAGTAATATTTTATCAAAAGTTTGGTTGTATAAGAGGATTTTTATTTTATTCCCGTCTCTACGCAAAAATTCAAAAAGGAAGTGTCAGTCATTTTAAAAATGGCTGCCGACCTCTGTCTTCTTATGTGGTTTTCCATTGGGCTTCTTCATTTTCGCTCTCACATCTCAGATTTCGCTTGTGTAATCGAACATCAAAAACTTCACTTGCTCTTTTTTTGTTGAAATTTTTGTGTGATTGGTACATATGTAGCCTTCGACACTTTTCTAAGCGTTTTCGATTCACTGGTTAAATTTTATATGAAAACATTCAAAATGCTAGCCCAGATTGATTTCTAAACATTCGTACATAAATAATTAACAAAAAATAGATCAACCCGATGCAATTCGTTTCTTTTCTGTTGACAAATTTCACAAAAACGTAAACATAGCTCCACTAGTTGTCAAACTCAAACTTGCATTGGTAAATCTGAGAAAAAATCCAGATTCGCAAAAGTGCTCTGGAATCCGAAAAAGGATTTCATTTTTCAAACGAACATAAAAAGTGCTCTGAGAGCAAAAAAAGTGCTCTGAGTGCTCCCAATCGAAAACCACATTAGTACCTACCTTACCTAGTGAAGTTAGTTACATTTATAGATTGGTTGCGTTCCGACGCAACAAGGCAAAATGCGAAAACGATGAGTAGTCCAATAGATGGCGTTGCTACTTATGTTACAGTTGGTTGTTTTCTTATTTTATTAGGTAGGTAGGTAACAATCTAGGAAGAATTTAATATTCAATTTAAACCGATGTGTTGTTTATATTGGTCTAATGGCGCATTTAAAGATGCCCTTTTATCTAATGAAATCAAGATTTAAGATTTGTTTTTAAGATTTATTTAAATAGAAAAAGCTACCCATTTATACTATCATCCTTTCCTCAACATTAGCCAGAGTCCTGTACTTTGGTCAAAATGTTCTAATTTATGAAACGAGATCAGCAAATCTTGAAGAGATGCATTGCTTCGTTTAGGAATTCACCGAAAATGCATTTTTTAGACGATTTCTTTTTAGCAAATTAATTGGGTGCAGATTTTGCAGCGTCTGCATACGAAAGAGGATGAACTTTAGGTTCCGCACGAGCTATTTCAATGTCTTGATACTGGTTGCCAAGCGTTTAGCGTTTAAAAGAAAGTTAGAGCCTTCTTTGATTGAACTTATGATATTTCACACCTTTTATGTTCGATTTGAGGCACGGGATCTGAAATCTGTGAGCGAATCTTAAGAAGCCCTATCGAATATCACATTCGATTTTAGATTTTAATGGACAACATCAATAATAAATAAATTGATTGCAACGCTTCGTATAGGATCCTACAAGGCTTGGTTTTCTCATTTGTTTGTGTGAATTTTTAGCTTTTGGGACGAATTTTCGTACTAATAGAAAAAGATATCAAACCAGTGGTCAGATTTTATAAGGCATGATTTGCCCTATGTAACACAAGCAAATTTCTTCGTGCACACGAAAACGTTTGATCGTTTCGCCTTACAGAATGCCGACCCAGGTTTTTATTAAAATAAAAAGACTCAGGTACTGCTATCGCGGAATCGATTTCGTATATGACTTATTTTTTTATAAATGTTACATTTCCCTAACATAACATCTAATAAATCATAGGGGCGGACATTTTTAATATATCCACTTGATTTTTTATGTATTTTCAGACATCCTTGTGGAGTGAAATCAGTGGAATGAGGATATTCACCGAGTAAGAAGTATTTTTGATTTTTGTACATCTAATGGTTTTGATTTTGTGTCTCCATTTCCGGGCCTACTATAGAAGAAAGACGAACAGAATATACTTTGTCTCAGAAGTTCTTGGGAATAATTCACAGCAATTTAAGTTACGTAAATTAATATTTAAGCTTAAATCTTAGTGAAATTTATTTGTATTGTGTTGTCAATTTTAGTACGCATATTTAAATATAAAAAAAATACACAAAATACAAAATATGAATCTGCAGGAAGGTTTTTTATTTCGAAGCTCAAAATTCGGTTATGGTCTGGTGATTCCCTTGAAGCTGGGGTAAAAAGCGGACAAAAAACCGAAAGCTATTTCTCGCGAAAAATGACACCACGTCATAAATTAAAGGAAGACATTTTTTAAGCTTAAGAAGAGTAGTACCTAATGCTTGTCAAGAAACACTATGAAGAATCTACAAAAGACCCTCTTTGTCTGGAGTCCCGCTATATAGGCCGAGGCATTGACATTCGCGAAGGCTAAGGCGTGAACGACAATGCACTTGGATAGCAACAGTAGGGGACGTGAAGAGCGCAACTAAATGAAGTAGCCGAAGATTTTCTAACTGAAGGTCTACCCTAGAATTGAACGGCACTCAAATAAACTATTTGCCATGTCCAATCGCACAGTGTCTGTCTATGGTTTTTATTAAGTATGTAAGTATACTCAGAAATGCCAACAATTTTCGTTGGTTAAAATGAACCCAAATATCAAAATCTTTGATTGAAGAATGAAATTGTTGGCAATGATGTAATAAAATACTTATGGAGAGTATATTATTCTTACGCTGAAAACCTGATTCTTGAAAACTTTAAATCGAGTTCTTTATTTTTATTTTATTTCTTTATTTTAACCAAGAACTTTTAACTTACAAATTTTTTAAAAAATCTAAAAATTCTTCGCGTAACAATCTTTTTTTTTTCTGAGTGTAAGTAAGTAAGTTCAATTATTTCCATTCCAATATAACGTAGAGTACAAAATATGAATTAACGAGCTATGGCTAGGCCGTCAGCCTGGTTAGCATTAAGCAAATCTAAAAATGCATACTTTATTAATAAATTAAATTTTCGATAAATAAAGAAGGATAGAGCACGTGTAAAAGATTCAAATAACATTCTTTACTACTAAACTGATTATAGAAATTTGTAAAGGGTTTTCCAGTCGCCACTCGTTTAGAAGTTGAATAGTTTCCCGCATAGTTGGCGATTGTTTTCTAAGACAAATTAGCCTCTGCGGTCTGAATATATGACATACACTTATGATATGGAAGCAATCTTCTTTCGGTTTCCGGTTGCAGAGCGTCCAAAATTGGTTGAAGCTTCCATTATAAGGGTTACTACTTAAGGAAAGGAGCTCACATTTTGCTTTATAAATACAACTTTAAGTTGGCAACACTATTTTAACTGGCGGCCATTTTGTCAGCTGTGAAGTGATTTATTTTTAGTTTGGTTTGGCATTTCAATTTCAACATGAATAGGCTGACGCCTGAACAACGGCCACATTCAAGAATCTAGTCATCTTAAGTCGACTAGATTGGTCTGGATGAGATGTAACCTTAACGCAAAAACTACATTGGTCGGGAACGTCACGTTTTCTACGTCAGTCACATATGAGAACTGTCAACTTAGTACTCAGTCACGAATTTCTTGACTAGATTCGTCGGCTACCCCTTCACAAACGTCAACTGAAACATCTGCTCTCACGACTGATTTCCCCCAATCAGAGCCGAGTTTCATCTAGTGAGAGAGCTGTCAGACTTACTAAACTAGATACTTGAACGTCCCCAACGTTTCCAAATTGTGCAAATTTATTTTGAAAATCATGGTTCTGTTCGAAATACAAGATTGCCGTTGATCGCAATTTTCATAAGCGAATTTTGTTAAGCGATGAAGCTCACTTTTGGTTGAATGGATACTTCAATAAAAACTGCCGTATTTGGAGTGATCCTCAAGTGTATGTTGAGACACCGTTACATCCACAAAAACTGATTGTTTGGTGTGCTTTATGGGTTGGTGGAATAATTGGTCCGTACTTCTTTAAAGATGCTGGCCAGAACGTTACAGTCAATGGTGACCGCTGTAGAGCCATGATTACTGACTTTTTCGTTCATCAATTGAACAACCATGATGTGCAGGAGCTCTGGTTTCAACAAGACGGCGCAACATGTCACACAGCTCGTGCCACAATTGATTTTTTGAAGGAAACGTTTGGTAACCGCATAGCTTCACGTTGCGGACCCGTGAATTGGCCCCCAAGATCGTGCGACTTAACGTCGCTTGACTATTTTCTGTGGGGATATGTGAAGTCGCTAGTCTACGCCGATATGCCTGAAACGATTGACTATTTCGAGAATTCAATTCGCAGCATTATTGCAGATATACGGCCACAAATGTTGGAAAAAGTCATCAAAAATTGGACCTCCAGATTAGCCTACGTCCGAGCTAACCGTGTCATATGCCAGAAATCATATTTAAATTATAATGTCAGTAGATTATCTTTCGAATAAAGTAAATTTCATGTCAATTTAAAAATATCATCTTTGTTTTATTCCAATTCAAAGTTCTATACCTCTAAAAAAACACCGTTTCTATCAAGGATATTTCATCACAGCTCTTAGTGTGTCGTTGAAATAGTTTCTCTGATTGAGATTAAAGTCAAGCTGTCTGTATCATTGACTTATTATATTTATGGACTGCTAGTGAAATGTCACTTCCATACAATCTCTGCCCAGAAAATGACGCCAAATTAACTCGTGGTTCTATGCGAAAAATAAGTGTAATAAAATAACAACCATCTTGGATTTCTCCATAGAATGCTAGAGCCACCTATTGGGCGTGAGTGGATTTGCCAAGTGAAACGGTTGAAATTCAAATTGTTGCGGCATTGCTTACAATAGATGTCATCTCGAAATTGTGCTAGCTTAAATAATTAATAATAGATGGAACCAACAAAATTTGAATAAAAAATCGTTTTTCATTGTCATAAATCCCATAAATTGGACAATTTTCGTATATTTATTGCGAATTAGTTTTGTATGTTGTTTTTCATTATTAATTTTAGAAATATGATTTAATAACACTTTAGCGTATATTTCAATCACATTTTTGATCAATAAATACTTATGATTGTCAAGAATATCACATTCAAGTACATGAGAATTTAATCCATCATAAAATCGTTACATCTATGTTGCTGACAGCGCATCCGAGCTGAACACAGCCATTCGCTGAAGATGCAAGAGGGGGAAAGAAACGTCAAACGTCATCCTAATTATGAATTAAACGACTTTTAAGTGGGTGACGAATCAGAGAAGGATCGAATCACTTTTAATTTTCTTTTCTTTTAATTTATTTTACTTCCACTATTGACTTTTCCTTTAATTGGATAATAAAAGTTCGAAGTTAATAAAACACAAAAACTACTAAAGTTGTTTGATTTGGTCACCAACATCTATATTTCTTAAAGTACTTATAATTATCAGGCTATAAATCGTATTGCACCCTAATTTATTTTGTAATTCATACAAAGCCACAGACAATTTTGTTGTAGCAATTTGCTTCGAGATGTTTGGAGCAAATTCTTTTATTATCAACTGATTCCGTGTCAATGTACTGGTAATTAAGACAACGTATCGCCTCAAGCCAATCCTTGTTAAATCCATTTTTTACGCAATCTAAATAACGCAAAATTAGTTTTCTGCCTCAAGCATTTTGATTGAAAATCTTACCTATGGAAACGGATTTGTCCCCTTTCAGAGAAACTTGAATCATATTGCAAATTGCAACCAATTATACAACACTTCATTTTTTAATTTTAAATCTTTATTCAATTAATCGCAATAACACAGTACATATTATGCAAAACTATCTGCAACAAAATGGAAACGTCAGATGTGAGTTTCCAATTTATTTCTTATGTTGGAATCATCGCGAAGTTGTCTACTAGCAGTCCATATATAATAGGTCAATGGTCTGTATAATAACCTACTTTCGGACACCCGAGCCTTTATAATAAACGCGTATGGAATAGAGCCTTCATTTTTCTGAATAATGAAATGTTTCACTTCAGGCGTTACCGTAAAAGCTTGTCACATTCCCTACCACCAGTCCTTATTCCTCAACTCAAACAAAAGCAGTTTTTTGAAAGTCTAGTTTCTTAACAAGTACTGCATATTTTGATGCTGAAGTCGGCCTGTGACTTCAGTGGGTTCGCCTCGACTTTTGGTTGTTATCAATCTCGATCACATAAAAGAGGACACTTTTTTTAAGCAAAAATAAAGCAAAAATAAAGTTAAAGCTCAGTTTTGTTATCAAAATTTGTGGGCTTGATTTTGGTCTTTAAAAATCATATATATGCTAAGCTTGCGTATTTGAATATTTCTTATCGTAGGAAGATGGTCTTTAGAAGGAAAAGAGGGCATTTGGAGGTCAGTTTAGAAAAAAGAGGACAAAAATCAGAAAGGACATATGGTAGCGAGAAAGGGGACTGCCCTCTCAAAAATATGTTTATGCAACGAAAGATATCTTTTCAGAATCTTCTTACAGCAAATTCATGGACTCCTTTTTTGCATTGCATTCAAAAGGCAATAAAGAGTTGGTGCAACAGTGTACCCTATTTGACAGTAGCCCAGCTTCTCCCTACCATTCATTTGTGATTTGTGCATTTAGTTATGGTGCCAAAAACTGACGTTATTTCTCTCTAAGCTTGGCGGTGCATTACTTTATATAAAAAGTAAACATCACAAGGACTCGAGAGATAAAAAAAATGAAAGGCACGATACAATAATCCTACCGGCACGTCAGCGGCTAAACGGGCACCACTCGTCGTAAGTAACGCGTTAAACCCAAGAAAATGAATAAAATATTCTCCCCAGACCTTTTTCTCGCTAATTTCTTTTATTTATTTTTACTTTTTTTTTTTTGTTTTGGTGTTCAAATTTTGTACATTATCCAGGGGAATCACCCCAGATTTTTAATTAATTTTTTTTTTCGTTTCGCTTCATAACCACCAGGGATACATTTAAAAATAAAATAAACGGAATGCGTTTTGAAGGGACCTGTAATTTTCAATTGTGTTCCCATTTTTAAACAATTACACACTTTAATTCAAAAATATGAACAGGATAGTCAAGGGTGATATAATTTGCTGATATTTTTATGTAACTTAATTTGCATATGGATATAGAGAGCGCATTGAAGGATATTGACTGCTCTCATATTAGAAGAAGGTGTGTATATTCAATCTATGTATGTACTTCGATACAATCCTGTAAGTTGGCTGTAAAAAGACAGTTGAAGGAAAATCAGCCATAAGCTATGATTGTCGGCCTAGATGGCATTACGAATAGGGGTGTAAAGAACCAAGTGAATGGAAAATAATTCGTACACCTGCCTCGGTCTTGCATCCGATATCTGAAATCCTGTTAAATCTAGGCTGCTTGTGAAGACTCTAGAGTCTAGATCATAGGGAACGTAGTCGTCGTTCTCACAGAGCGGAACAGTGGCGTGAGAAATGTTGGATTGACTTCACCTTTGCATCGGCATTAATCTTTGGACATAAATCGTACGGAGCATGACAATGATCGCGCAGTGTCCCGTGATTACTACAGTTTTGATCCGGATAGAGGATCTATTAAGTTCCAGAAGGCTCTTTGTTTTAGTTTTGATCTTTTTGACCATAGACTAACCAAACTATATACGGTCAACTGAGAGCAGAAACGGGTCATCTGCCTACAAGCTGCCTGTCCTGAATAGGATTGCATAAGTATTCGTGCCTGTACAAATCAAAGGAGCGCCATTGCTGCGGCACGCATACTTATACAATCTGCTGCTGGGACTTCATGTCCATCGGGCGGCCATTTTCTGGTGGGATTTCAAGTGGGGGCGACTGTGATCGGCATATTTTGTGTGCGCATTAGTTACACGGCGTTCACGTCACAGTTGAATTTAAGAGTTTATAAAGTTTATGAACTTGTTGGTATCAAATGGAATTCCTGTTATAATTTCTTTACAATCCCAAATACCTTAATATAAAATCATGTTTTATGAACCTGATCATTCGACAAGCTATGGAATGAATGAGCCTTTAACAAGGTGCACTAGGAGTTTTAATTCAATATTTTGATCAACAGAATTGCATTTCAAAAAAGATTAAATGAATTGTTATAATTGCTCATAGGGTTTTTTTACTTTTGCTTAGAATTTTACGAATGTAATTATTAAAAGCACAAGTTTTTCCCTTAGGGTAATGGATTATATTTTTTTCTTGCACAGTTTTTGGAAGTTTTTTTTTTTCGTTATTTTTTAAGCTTCATTTTTTTTCTCTTCACTTGAAGAGTATTTTTTACTAAATATTTTTTCTCTTATGTTAAGAGTTTTTTTTTGTTTTTTAAAAAAATTATGGAATTATACAGTCTGTAAATTGTAAAATGGTAGACTTAAATAAATAAACAAATAAACAAATAAACATTTATCAATATCTAGCAGAGATCCATCTCATAATATTAATCAGAGAAAAATGAACTAACACGTTTTTTTTTCTTTACTTTTTTTAAAATACATTTTGTTACTTAAACCTTTTTTTTGTATGTTTATAAGAATATACACTTATTTCGTTGATTTTATTGCTTTAAATTTCGAAGTCATACTGAAACAAAATGTTTTGACACCGTTTAGATAAAAGATTTTTTTTTATGTCATGGGAAAAATAGTTTTTTTTAGTTTTAGCATAATTTATAATCTGTAATTAGTGCGTAAAATGAATATTTGCACAATATGCATTTGTTTAATTTGAAAAATTAATTCGATTTTTTATTGCTGTCAAATTTGTATGCACTTGGCTTTTCCTGGTAAAGGCCATAATACAAAAATCCTCGTAGATCGCCCTATATTTATGTGAAATACTCGGAACAGTAAAACATGTTTTGATCACTTTTTGTATTCCAAAATCACAAAGAGTGCACTTGTTTTTGTTAATTAATAATTTATATTGTCTTTTTGTTAAGAGTTTAATCCCCTTTTTTTTGCTTTTATTAATACTTTTTTTTCTAAAATTCACTTATGCCATAGTGGAAGCTGGGCTTAACTTGCATGATGCTAACTTATTTTTGGAACAACCCCCATGGATTTCATTTATGCATCTGCATGAATTTTTCTGTCAAAAATAGAATTCATACAAATAAAATAAAAAAAAAAAAATGAAATGAGAATGGATGAACAGTTTTTGGTGCAGAATATGGATAGAGAACAAGTTTTGCTACCTAATAAAACCTTTATCAACATGAACTTTTTTTACATTTAATTAAAAAGTTAATTCATTTACAAATTGTTTTTTATTGAAATAGTGCCACCCTGCGGCCATTAATACACGTATTCACAGACAGGAAAAAAAAGGGCTGTCATTCAAAATTTGCGGGCAAAATCGGGTAGGTAGGTGAACGGAAAGTTGACTGTCTAGTCTAGTTAGGTTAGGTTATGGTCCGCATAATGTGTTAAAAATTAGCGCTCCTGATATTTTTTCAAGTGATGTTGAAGAAATCACTTGACGCGCATCACATCGTCTAGATCGTTTTTGACATCGAAGGTGTATAGATGAAATTGTTTACGAATGGAGCAAACAGCGCGCGTAAACCATCCTGTACAGGCGTATGAGTTTTGCTTACTTCCATATATTGTTCGGCCCTAGTTACATAGCTGCCTTAAGTTAAGCCCACCAAGTTGATTAAGAAGACTCGCTCTGGCCTCCGTTCTCCTATTGTGTGTGGACTCAAAAACTTATGACTTTTGCTTGAATTCCAAAACTGGACAAGGTTTAATAATTGAACTTTTCGGGGTTTTTTTTTTTTTGATCTTACAAAGAATGAAAACCGCCTTAAACCGCACCGATGGATGTCAAATGCGTTATTGACGAAAGGTTGACTGTGGACAATATACAGCAGACACGATCTTTAAGCACTTTTTTAAGGAGAGTGATGCTATGCAAATGTTTGAAACGAGTTTGAACATGTACCCTGTACCAAGTTATTTCCAACTGTTCTAAAAAGATTGTCGGGCAAGACACACCCGAAGCTTGTTGGTCCTTAGCTCGGACATTGTTCTCCTCGCTTTACTTCGATCAGATAAATGGAAGTTTGAACTATCGTTGAATCGTTCGTTCTGTCAAAGAGCTGTCTGCTGCGCTATTAAAAAATCTGCTGAAATAGCTTCAGCAAAAACTGTGATTCTGTTATATATTCAGCCATTTGTACGGGATTTCATGCCAGCGCGTGTTCTCTTTAACATTTGGTAAAACATTCCGCGATAAATAATCTTTTTTAGTGTCCAGGCTAGATTTTTCGAAATAATGACCAAATTCTCGATACACAATTGCATATTGTGACATACAAAATATTTAGTGCGGAGTTTAAAAATGATTAAAAGTAAGGCCCATTGTTTTCGGAGTTGCATTTATCAAGTTTTTAATCTCAAGCTTTCCTTTTCTTCTTTCGGTGGAGAGGAAGTAACCTCGACTCTCAAATCTCAACCTGAAGTACCGGTAGAATATCACAGTATCGCACACCCCTATAGGACTAAGGGCCCACTTACTGAACCAAAAACCTTGCCGTTGGCGCATTAAACGTACATCCAAAGACAACTATTTTTTTAAACCATTGGTTAGTGTTTCGAGATGGGATCCGAATGCGTCAAGGCAGCTCTTATGCTTTAAGACTTACAGGGATTAAAACTAAATATGTCCGCCTAACTGGAACTAAAAACCTAGCCCCTCATTTCATATTGGAAACTCGTTCGCTGCCGCCTTTAACAAGGGGAAGGTACGAAGTGAGAAAGTACTCCTTCTCTCCCAATCTCCGGTCGGGACAGATATTGGGAGACTAAAGGCTAGAGTCTAATGTACGTATAGTCATATTTAAATCCCTTCCTTTTGACAGAATAATAGTAGTACGAAATAGTGAATAGGAACCATGAGAGACCAACAGAAACCAAGAAAAAGCATTTTCAACACCAGGTACCAAACACTCATTCCGTAATTTTTCAGACGATTATCGTCGAAACGAAAGACATCCAAAAGAAGCAACTAAGTGCCAAAATTACGAGTTTGAGAACTTAATCCAGTTCATTTTCCACAAATGTAATGAAAGCTAGCGATAGTGAAACAAATTCGGGCAGAATATAACTTCTTATGGTCATCAAAGTTTCAAAAACGCTATCGTCCCGACGAATATTGTTATACGGAATCCGACCCCTCAGAACAATTCAGTACAAGCATAAAATATTAAGCGGTGTGAATAAAATATTTGTTTTTGTAGAAGTTACGAACTATAAAGAAATCGAAATAATTTCCAAGACGTCAACAACGCTTCTGACGTTGGAAAGAAATAAAAACAGACAAACAAAAAGAGGATAGAAATTACACAGCACACAGCAGAATAGACAAATATTATGAACAAAAGTTTGAGTGGACGAAAATAATTGCTTTCCTAAGGATTTCAAGTGTTAACTGCCAATAGGGGTACTCTTCTCATGGCCATAATTCTAAGAATAAGTTTTTTTTGTTAGCTTCGATCTCAGAAAAGCAAAGTAAAGTAGGATTTTCTGCACGCTATGATACAACAACTACGCTCTATTGGACTCTTTAAGGTCTCACAGTAGTTGTTGTAATTAATTGCGTGCTGAATGTCCGACTTTGTTTTTCTTTGCTGAGATCTGAGCTCAAAAAAACAAGCCTAATGTTTCAAAACTCTTAAAGTTAGTTCCACTTACGTTTTTTCGCTAATCAATACAATAAAGTGCACGGCTGAGTCACATTTTGCATTCTCCTTTTGATTAGCTGAATTTTATTAAAATCGTAAGAGTTATGACAGCAAGCGTTTACTAGCTTAGTCCACCGGCCAACATTTTGCCGCTTTCTAGGAAAAAGCTATACACATAGTTAAAGGGATATTAATTGGTGGAAACATTCTGTCTGACAGGCAATGTCAGTGTTGAGGATGTATATTAAAATGAATTAAGAATCAAGTAAAATTGTCAAGCTTAATCAATAATCATTGTATTTAGAGCCATAAGCGTATATTTGACATTTGTCAATAAAAGTCTACACTGAATTGTACATAAGCAAAAGTACAAATGTCAAACAATTCTCGATACATAATTCAATTAGCAATAAACCCGCAATTTATAACGTTGACTAAAATGACTGTGCGTCATTCTTTTTATTTCATCCGCTTTTAAATAAAGTTACAACGGGAAATTTTCTCATCTATTGTTAGACAAAACAGTCAGTATGACACCGGCGAACGTCAAACGACAATTCGAATCAAAGCTAAATTCGCTTATAATTTTAATAGTGCTCATGAGTAAACAACGTAGGAATGTTAAGGCCACTTGGTGATTTTATAACACCAAAATGACCAAGGAGGTTACCAGTTCTCAAAACGAACCTAGCCTATTCCTTTAAAAAGGGGTTCTCAAATACTGGAGCCCTCTAGTTCCTGGTTCTTAAACAAATTAGAGATCCAACAGCTTTTTACTATACAAAAATATTTTTCATTAACATTCTCCGAATCCGAAGAAGTTTTGTATCGACTAATAAAGCAAATCCCAAGTCGCTGTTTTTTTTAATCGAAATACTCTGCACAAAGTAGTCACAGAAACCGGAGTAGAATTGGGGAGAGCTAATGTACAACAGGCGTGTTTTTTAAAACTTCGATCTCAGCAAAGCAAAGTCAAGTCAGATTTTCAGCACGCGATTACAACAACTATTGTTAGTCCTCCAAGTGTCAAATAGAGCGTAGTTGTTGTAATTGCGTGCTGAAAATCCTCCTTAACTTTGTTTTGCTGAGACTGGAGCTCAAAAAAACAAAAACACAGGCCTAATGAAGATTGGCAGAAACCGCACACGAAGATCTGTAGACGTTTTCAAGGAACTAGACCGACAGGTGGAAACAAGACTTAAGTATGTGCACTCATTGGCAAAAGTATTTTAAAAACTAATAGTTAAATTTTATGAATTCTCGGAAGAAGTGAAAAAAACTGAAACACAGTTTGCTTACTTTACTAACAGTAACAGGTGAACATTACATTTTTATTTTTAAATACATTAACTTAAAATTATTAAAATGAATAAAATTTACGTTTTACTTTGGCATAATTTTGTTGACAAATAAGTTTAACTTACAAAAAAAAAATATAATTTTAAATTTACAAAAAGGGAATAAATAAATTTATTTAATAAAAAAATATGGCCGCTTTAGCCTCAATAACTTTCTGTAATTATATTGGAACCGTTTCGACGAGTTTTCTGCAGGAACGTCATCCCAGAGCTTTGCTACTACAAAAACGATCTCCTTTCTGTTATTTTTTCTTAAATCCTCATACATATTTAATAACATTAAATCTACGTCCCGGTGTGGCCAGTTGTGTGTTTCTAATTCAATATCCCCAAAGTTACCATTGGGCTTTTGTGACAAGAACAAATGACTGCCCGATTAGCATATCACCAGATGGGAATGCATGATTGTTTAAAGAATTTGTTGTTGGTTTATTGTTAAATCTCGATTGGAGGCAAATCTGCTCAACCGTTGGACGGTCTACAACCCTAAAACATTACAAACCTGCCACCATGACCAGTGTCTGAACGATTGGTGTGTATTTTTCACGAGATAATTTCGCCATCTGAACAAACCTTCTTTACGGTGATCCTTGAGGCTCAAATGAACTCCCTTCCGTCCACAAAACCCGGTTCCACACCTTTTGGGTTTATTTATAGACTTTTGGGCCTCTTTATTTTGTTTTCGTAGACGGTATTTTTTTTTAAAGAATATATGTATCCCAATCGAGTTCAGCAAGTCGCCTCTAAATTATACTTTAGATAATCTGGTTCTCAGGATATATTTTTAATTTAAAGCTCGAGAATTTTAGGAGTTAAGCTTGGATTCTTAAAAAAACTTCCCTAAAAGATATCTTCCATCCTTTTACCTTCTTCGATATAACTTTTTTACTCTGGGGGGTAGATTTTGCACAGAGATCATTCTTTTGTGATTATTGATTTGAATATTTACAATATGCTTCGACAAACTAAGTTCTTCCCCTATTTTTTAACAGAAAAACGCAATCGAATTTTGCGACAAAAGCTGTTCGATCTTCCATAGTTTTCTCTTTCGTTTTCCCCATTTTGTAGTCAGAATGAACCTGTACACAATGGGCCTTACTAATAATAATTTTTAGTCTTTGCCTTATATATTTTGGAGGTCACAATATGCAATTTTGTATGGAATATCGCCATTGTGAGTTCGAAAAATTTAGCCTGGACACTAAAAAAGGTTATTGGTATCGCAGCGCAAAGAGAGTTCGTTGAAATGTCCACTGTTTCGAAAAAAATAAAAATAACTCATCTGGTGCCTGATTGATATTTAAATTTAGTAATGTTGACGGTAATTCTTAAAACAGCCCGCCGCCAAAAAAGGTTATGTTTCCTACCTGGCAGCGCCACAATTTCTGTTGAACTCGTCGTCATCAATGCCATTTTAGCTTATCATTGTTCAAATAAACAGAAACGCTCTGATTTACTTTCTAAATTGTTTGCCAAGCTATAGGCAGAGACAATACTGAGACCACCAACTCCGGCCGATTTCCCGTTACTTAGCCTACAAGCTATATTTTTTATGGAGTGTACACATCTGGTGCGCTAGTATTGTTACATAGAAAATCGTATTGACAAATGTCACGAAACTTCAAAAATTCCGGCTCACCAACACACTCCCAGCAGATATGAGACACTTCCGCTGTGGGCAAAGTTGCTGACAGAGTTCATAGAATTTTATCCGTTAAATTTGAAATTGTTCGTTACGTGTGGATAATATTTTTTTTTGGGAATAAGTGCACATTTGCTTAAAATGTTCATGAAAAATTAACAATGTAGATTGGTTGAGGGAAAATGAAAACATTTTGAGCAAATTTTCTTCATTATTTAAGAAAAATTTACACACAAAATCGAAGTTAATGATATCCAAAAGCGGAAAATATACAACCATGTTTGTCCTAATATGTTTCTAGTATATAGAACATCAACTTTAGATAGTTTTACTAACCAAACAAATCAAATTATTCGTCTTTTAACAATTAATAATAACTAACCAATGGCATTCAGTTATGTAAAAATGTTGAATTCCCGAATTCTGTCACATTTCCCCATGGTTGCCGCGGTTGGCAGCATTTATTTTTGTAGTTTTTGTGTGTTTTTGCATGTCACACTGATTCTTTTTTGACATAACACCGATAGGAATACAAAATGGCGAATTTGAATACAAATTGAGGGGGCCAGCGGCAAGAGGATTGTGAGTTGGGGGTCTCAGTATGGTTTGTCTATGACACTTAGTTTATGGATTGAAGTAACATGCGCAAACGACCTCATAAGTAGCTCGTGTCAAATTGTTGGCTTGCGTCAGGTCCACATAAACTTAAACTTGATGGGTAAGAAGCAGAAAGACAGCTTGGAAGCCTTTTGGAATTCATTTTTCAAATGCCGCTACGGGCCTAAATCAAACACACTAACATATGATTTAAATATGATCCGACAATGAGTTATTATTCTCCCATTCACGAAAGAAAAAAACACACACATCCTAATACTAATGGTAGCATGAAATTTAAATCGGCTTAGCTAGGTGATGCGGTAGGCAACCTCATACCTGATACCTCATAGTAGGATGTAACTTCCATGTGATAGATAGATGAACAGACATACAAAGTCAACTATCGAACACAAACCAATTGAGGGGAAAAAGAGGATTTGTCGTAATATTGCAATGCTGACGTATCCATATTTCAGTCAAAATACGTTCGATATCAACCGAACGCACGCATGGACGACACGAGCACGACCCTCCTCTCGGACACAAGTCCAGGCCCTAGCCGCAGACTCTTCTTCCGATGATATCCCGTACAATATTCCATACAAATATGGGTGTCGTGCTCCATACGTAACACCCTCGCCCTCGTCCTGCCACAGATATCAACCGGATCCCTATATGAAATACATCATGCTCGGTATGGTATAGTGAAAAGGGACATAATATGTGAGCGAGCTACACGATATTGTCGTAAGAACACAGAGGATGATTTTATGTTTACCCTGGATTAAATGAGAATGAATATTGCATGCGATTTGCAAATTGTCTTCATTGTTCTCGTTAATGTGAAATTAGCATTATTAGGTACTAGTGTGTTTCGAGTGGGTACATATTAGGTTTGGATTTATCCGTAAACATGATGTCATATTTGTACATTGTAAATTGTCCGAGAACTTTTGAGTTTTCGGTTTATTCTCAGTGGTCTACTAATTACAAAATCCCACACCACATAGATGGGCCTAAAACGTGCACCGTATTAAATTCTAATTTATATTCACGCAACGGAGAATTAGATTTCGGAAAACGTTTTTATTTCGTCATGGTGTGGGTGATGTGGCTGGAGCGGAGCGCGGAGCACTCCACTGAGCTCTGAGCAGAGCAGGTAGTAATTAGAAAACATTTTCATCCTCAAATCAAATACATCTGTCGGGGGCACACATATGCGGAGGCAGGGTTAGATAACGGGTATGTACCCAAAATGATGATATTCAGCACCAAATGTGTACGTAAGGAGGTGTTTTTAAATATTTATACAAGTTATTGTCGTTTGGACAGTACCTCTGTTTCGGATGAAGTGCGGCCTTTTATTTGCCAAATGAATGCTAGTTGCTGAATAGCTGAGTGTTGCATATTTTACGTATTAGCTGTGGCATGCGGGTCTCGCAGGATTACACGAATAGGTACCATCATTTTTGAAACAAGCTGAACATTTCGGGGAGGATTATTGACGTTGCGCTAATCAGCTAAACGAGCATTCTTATACTAAGGCGTTGTTAGACTCTTTCTAATGACAGCCAAAATCATTGAATCACGTCGATGTTGTTCAAGTATCTAGTTTAGTAAGTCTGACAGCTGTCAGACTTGATGTATCTTATGGCGTTTTCGATTGAAGAAAAGAATTGCCCTTTCTATGAAAAGAGCAAATCTAGAAGTGCTCTTTCGATGTATTCTATGTTTCATTGAAAGAAAAAATGTGCTTCCAGGTCGATTTTTAGCACGACAGAAGTGCGCGGAATATTTTTAGAGAATTGCCCTGAACTTACCAACACATACTAACAAAATGTCAGATTGAAAGTGTTTGTTGTGTTATTAGAAACAGATTGTTCGCTATGTGATCCGAAAATATACAATTATGCGTGCAAAATGTAAACTTAAATTGAAATATATTGATTTGGCTGTATTTATTACTGCAGAAAACAACAAAAAAGTAGAAACAGAAAACCAAATCTCTCATTATGGTGTCTACCACTATTACAACAGTGCTCCAACGAATTTCATTGAAAAGAGCAATTCGGATTTTCGGGGCAATTCTCTCGGATCTTCAATCGAAAACGCCATTAGTTTTGATTGGCTTAAATCGGTCATATGAACAGCTGTTTCAATTGACGTTTTTGGACGGGTAGCCGACGCATCTAGTCAAGAAATTCGTGACTGTAGTACTAAGTTGACACTTCGCATATGTGGCTGACGCAGGAAATGTGTCGTTCCCTACCAGTTCTAGTTTTTGCGTTCACGTTACATTAGGTCTGTTCCCTTACTTTTGTAGTAGGAATGGAAAAAAACTGTCAAAATGGCAGTGGTGGGGATAAATTCTCTCACAGAGAGAAACACTTACGAAAATGTTAGGGAACGCTTTTGTAGTAATCTATGAAACTGACAGAATTCAAAAAAATTGTACGAAAAGTCGTTAAAATATCGTATGAACTGGAAGAAAAAAATAGTTGATTTATCTACCTAGCGATGAAATTGATTCGGAATTAATGGAACTTCTTCTTCATGTATCTGGAAGTCTTTGTACTGGTTCAATCAGTGCAACAAGCATTCGAGAAGAGGAAAAAGCGACACGACATTAAAAATTTCGTGGAGACGATTGTCCTTTCTTACTCCTTACAGGAAGGAAGAATTTCGTCGCGACTTTCGAAAAGAATCTAAGAAGAACATTCAATTTTATTTTTCCACCTGTCGATACCATTTTAATACGCAGGAAATCAAAACAAATGCACTCATATGTCAAATAGGACAACAAATTTCAAATCAGCTGTTAATTGTAAGGTGACTGACAGCTTTCTCAATTCTTACACCAAGAAATTTGTTGAGTAAAAATTCGTAAGATTCTCAGTGGAGGGGTAATATCTTGCTCTCTCGATGCTGCTTTCTTTTACGAATTTTTCGAGTTAAGGAACGGCACTGAGTAGAAATTCGTACAAATTAGTAAGAATTAGTAAAAATTCGTAAGATTTTAAAATAAAGGAACGGACCTATTAAGTCCAGACAAATCTAGTCGACTTAAGACAACTAAATTTTCAAATGTGCCCACTGTCTTTTCGCTCATGGGAATTGAATCTCAAAACTCACGCAAGAAGTAACTTGGATAGAAAACACAGTTTTTTTTTATAATTTGTAAATTTTGTATCGACATATAAAGTTTGTGTATGGAATGGCCACGGACTCTTTTATGGGAACTTTTCATTAGCGTTTTGCATAGTGTGACTGAATTTCATTGTTACGTAGAGAGCTTAATTTGATCCTTGTCGTTAAAGTGCGAAAACTGTCAACTGTTACTACCAAAGCTCAGTTATTCTTAAAATAATGTTCAACAATAAACGTGATGTTCTTTGGTGTAGCGCTCCATTCTTAATAACAATAAACTAAGTTTTAAATAGACCGTCAGCGGTCAGCTCCCGCGCACCAAGCCCTCCGCAAATTTGAAAAACAAAATTTTTCGTCAATTTCGCATCTGTGAATACGTGTGGAAGCAGCAAAAAAAAAATTAAAATTCTAAATGGCGGGAGGTGTAATAAAATACTGACACTCAGCAGTGTTCATACATCGTGGTATTTCTACCTTTTTGGGGGAATTTCAATGTCCGAAAAACCTTCCATGCGAAAAAGGAAAAAAGCATCAATATTCAAAATCAGAAAACTTAAAAAATCGTAATTACAAATTGTTGGTGCAATTTCATAGAAACATCTAATCGTCGTGATCACTGTTTCTGAGATCAAGGCTCAAAAAACTAGTCCTACTATCGGCGACTCAAAAAACATTTAAAATCTTAATATTCTCAATCGATTCTTCTCTTCTTTGGTTGGCTTTTTTCTGTCGACATTTCAATACCAACCTGACAACGATAAAAATAAGTCCTTTCATCAAATTTCATTCGCCTATGTCAATTCCTTTGGGCGCTATCGTGCTTTCAGACAGACAGACAGACAGACAGACAGACGGACATGGCTAAATCGATTCAGAATGTGATCCTGATTCAGAATATACATAACTTTATGAGGTCTCCGGTGACTCCTTCTTGCCGTTACAAATGTAATGACAAAGTGAATATACCTTCCTGTGGAGGGTATAAAAACAACAGCGTTTATATTAAGAACTGAAAGAACCAAAAACTACTTGAATTGAAGGGGCAGAACTGAAGTTTATAATCCATTATAGGAACTTATCTCCTATAATGGATTATAAACTTCATATACGTCTTTCTATTTATACACCTTCATTTTCAATAAAAAACATTAAAACTCTTCCCAACGTTTTCGAAAATAAGCGGAATAATCTTTGTTTCTGAATAGGTAGTCGTCGATTGCAGAGATAAGTCCCACTTTCAATGAAAACCGTGGGGAAGATTTGTCAGCGTATTCACAACTTTGTGAAGAATAAACGCAAAAGCTACGAGTCTAAAAAGAAGAAGATTCGACGCATTTAACATTTAAGTAAAGTACTCCAGCTGTAAGTGCGATTTTCCATCCACTCGATGAGAGTCTAGAAGAAGTCATTGAACTAATGTGGCTGAAACTCGTGTGGAATGGCTCGGAATAGGGCTCAACTCCAAAATTTCTTCGGAACAACGCTGCCCCCAACTTCGACCAATCTACGGTTACTTGCCACAGCTGTATTTTGTACGCAACGGCAACAATTGGCAGCTTTTTTTATTGGCCACATTCAAGAATCTAGTCATCTTAAGTCGACTAGATTGGTCTGGATGAGATGTAACCTGAACGCAAAAACTAGATTGGTCGGGAACGTCACGTTTTCTACGTCAGCCACATATGAGAACAGTCAACTTAGTACTCAGTCACGAATTTCTTGACTAGATTCGTCGGCTACCCCTCCATAAACGTCAACTGAAACATCTGCTCTCACGACTGATTTCCCCCAATCAGAGCCGAGTTTCATCTAGTGAGAGAGCTGTCAGACTTACTAAACTAGATACTTGAACGTCCCCATTCTTTTGTATATTTTTGCACGTCACTATATACGTCACGATCCCCCGCGCGGCAGACACCTTGACGAATGACGTCACTTTGACGTCGGGTGCGGGGGCTTAAGCCAACTCACTTGAGCCTGTTGGCAGGATCAACACTACCAGCCATCGAAGTACTTCAGTGTATGCCGGTTACTGGTGGAGTTGGTTTGGTCGAAAGGCGATGAGGGTTGGTGAACTAAGTCTGCCACCCCTAATCCGAGAGAGTCATGCGACCCGTGCTTATCGGATACGGTTTGCAGTCAGGGGTAACCGACTGTATTATTACGGAGCCTCTCTGATACCGGGCCACCTCAGGGAGTAACTTTGGCCTTACCACGTTATACGGGGCTCTGGCGTGGCGGACGACCCTTTCCCGCGTTACTCGTGGGATATGAAACCAAATTTTAAAAAAAACAAACAAAAACAAAAAACCCAACTAAACAGATTGCGGGGTAACACCGCATCTGGATTAGTTACCGAAGTGGAGCAGAGGCTCCACGATGACTCAAGTTGTCAGCCTGGAACAAGTCGAGGAAGCAGTGTTCGGCAAGTGCAACCCAGCACCAGCCAAAACACCGCCAAATCAAAAATTCCGGTGCCGACAACTATGTTGGCTGAACGCCTTGAAGCTGCCAGACTGGGAAGCGGGAGCCAAGCTCTAGCATCTCAACCTTTGGCCAAGGCTGCAGTGGGAAGTAAGGGGATGGCAACGAGCCAAGCTCGTATACCTGAACCTAAACAACCTGCAGTAGCTACGGCTAAAAGGAAAGGACGGATATGCCCACCCATGCCACCACCGGGCCAGCCTGGTGGTAAGGACGACCCTCTTCGGAAGGGGCTGAGCGGTGCAGGCGTTAGATGGTACCTTCGCTACCTCGAAAAGGGCTTTGTACCTGAGGAGGCAAGGAAGAAGGCCGAAGAACATAAGGCTAAGCCTGTTCCTGGTCCGACACCAGCGGCAAAGAGGTGCAGTAGCACTATCTCACCTTCTGTAGGTAATACGCAGAAGAAGCCAAAGGTGAGTGAAAAACCTGACAGGTCGCGGACAAAGCCTGCTAGGCATGCTGCTGTCTCACACGGCAAAAGCTATGCAGCGGCTGCAAAAGCAGCTGCAGCTGGTGGAAGTCGTGCCATGACGGCGACGGCCGAGCAGGTGGCGGTTCTCCCTTGCGAATATCCTAGGGAGATGCTGAGTACCGACGAGCTCAAGGATCTAGAGAATGCTCTAGTGGATGAAATGGCCCGTGGATGGGAGCATAAGCTCAAATTCAATGGCATACATTTCAGGATGGGTATGCTATTGGTTGAATGCGAGACTCCACAGACTGTGGAATGGCTGAAGACAGTAGCACCCAAACTATGCAATTGGAAGGGAGTGGGCCTTACTGCGATGAGCGGGAAGGAAATACCACGTGCCCATTCGATAACAATCTACTTCCCACGAAGTGCTGATCAGGAGCACCAAACCACATTGGCACTCCTCGAAGCACAGAATGATGGCCTGAACATCAAAGCGTGGAAGGTTCTGAACGGGAGGAAAGAGGGAACCGGGCAAGTACTGGGCCTCGGTATCGACCAGCAGTCCTATGATACCATAAGGGCTCAAAACAATTCCCTCAGCTACAGGTTCGGCAGGGTTGCGGTGTCTGGACTCAAAAAGTCGGAGGAGAGTGTGGGGCAAATGACCCTCTCGACTCCAGCTTTACAGGGGACAGAGGCCGTAGTGGAGCATATTGATCCACAGCAGGCTGCCTCACCATCACCTCTTGTTGAGCAGGTAGCTGAAGGAGAGACACCAGAGGAGTACATGTCCCTCTCGGAGAGCTCGCTCTCTGATGAGGAACATGACATGACGGTTGTAGAAATGGATGAGGACATCCTACTTCGGGAGGAGGATGGGGCAACAGCCCCACAAAATCAATGAATCCCACACTGAAAATGGCCCAGGTGAACATCCACCATGCTATAGCGGCATCAGCTGTAATAGCACGGATGTTCACAACTAATAGACTGGGCATTGTACTCATTCAGGAGCCGTGGATCCTGAGAGGAGCAGTCAAAGGACTCGCATGTCAGAATGCAAAGGTAATTTGGGACACTCGTGTTCTCAACCCTAGGGCATGCATTCTTATTAACAAAAAACTAAGTTTTATTCTACTTTCAGAATATGCTACGCGAGACCTGGTGCCAATACAGGTAGCTGTGAAACTGGAAGGAGCATACCGCACCATCATCATCGCTTCAGCCTACTGCGCCGGGGACGAACCAGTCGTATCGGCGGCACTGCAAGGCCTTGTGGAGCATGCAAACAAGCTCCAACTGCCGTTGCTAATAGGATGTGACGCCAATGCTCACAATACCATCTGGGGGAGTACAGACACTAACATCAGAGGTGAGTCATTATTAGAATTCTTCTTAAGCTCTGCTCTTGATATATATAATGTAGGTAATACCCCCACCTTTGTAACTCGAGCTAGGCAAGAGGTACTAGACCTTACACTAGGCAGCCATAGCATGAGTAGATTTGTTAGGGACTGGAGAGTATCAAGTGAGCCATCTATGTCTGATCATAGAATCATTACCTTCGATCTAGACAACACTTGTATCACAAGTAACCCAATCAGAAACCCAAGAAATACAAATTGGGACCTCTTTGAATCAGCTCTTGAAAACAATCTCGAGCAGGTAAATACCAGGAGAGCCCCAGCTTATCATTTAGAACTGGAACACACAGTGGAGGGCATAACATCAGCCATCACAGATGCGTTCGAAACTAGCTGCCCAATAAGCAGAAGTGCAGAGAAGAATAAGGTTCCATGGTGGAGCAACAATCTGTCAAGACTTCGGTCGAAAACGCGTAAACTGTTTAATACAGCGAAACGTACTGGAGACTGGCAGAGCTACAGTATGGCACTGACTTCTTACAACAAAGAAATAAGGAAAGCAAAACGAGAAAGCTTTAGACAATTCTGTGAGACAATCATGGATACTCCTGTTGCTGCCAGAGTGCACAAAGCACTAGCAAAAACAGAAGGAACATCAATGTCTCTCAGAAAACCGGATGGCAGCTATACACAAAATGAGAAACAGAGGGCAAGACTTCTATTAGAAACTCATTTTCCTGGCAGTCATCCGACTACGGACAACAGGAGCATGACCAATAATCGAAGACCCCAAAGAGAGGATTGGAAAACAGCGACCGAAATCTTCTCCAGGGGGCGACTAGAATGGGCAATCTGTTCCTTTCAGCCTTTTAAATCACCAGGGGTGGATGGAATTACGCCAGCCCTACTACAAAAAGGACAACGTAAATTGCTTCCACATCTGGCAAACATTTTTAAAAGCAGCCTGGCACTGGGCTATATACCAAACCAGTGGAGACGGGCAAAGGTAGTGTTCATTCCGAAAGTGGGAAAAAAGGACCCAAGTTTACCGAAGTCCTATAGACCAATCAGCCTTACTTCGTTTCTTCTCAAAACGATGGAAAAGGCCGTGGATAACTACCTACGAGAAGATGTACTTAGTATATCGCCTCTTCATTATCGCCAGCACGCCTACAGAGCGGGCAGATCTACGGAGACTGCTTTGTACCAGCTGACCGAAATTATTGAAAGCGCTCTTGAATCAAAAGAGATAGTACTGTGTGCTTTCTTGGACATCGAGGGAGCATTCGATAACACATCGCATGATGCAATTATACGAGCTCTAGGTAGAAAAGGAGTAAATAGCACAGTATCGAAGTGGATGTATGAACTTCTGAGCACTAGATCAGCAGAAACTCACACATCAGAAGGAATTATCAAGGTTAACACAGCAAGAGGCTGTCCGCAAGGAGGAGTTCTATCTCCCCTAATGTGGAGTCTTGTAGTGGACGAACTACTTGAGAAATTGTCAAACCACGGCATAATCTGTCAAGCATATGCTGACGACATAGTTATAATCGCCAGGGGTAAATTTGAGGGAACCTTATGTGATATCATACAAGGGGGACTCGAAATAACTCGGGATTGGTGCGCGACGGCTGGGCTTAGCCTAAATCCGTCAAAAACAACAATAATACCATTCACGAGAAAAAGAAAACTCGAACGGCTGAGACCGATAAGGTTGTCGGGTACCACACTGGCATCAGTCAACGAAGTTAAATATCTGGGACTAACCCTAGACAGCAAACTCCTCTGGAAAAAACATACAGATGAGATAAACAGGAAGGCAACGCGGGCTCTAATGATTTGCCGGAGCCTAGCGGGCAAATCCTGGGGATGTAGCCCGACCATCCTTAGATGGATGTATATTGCCATTGTGAGACCAATGATCACATATGGAGCGATTGCATGGGTAAGAAGAACCAGTCTATCCACTACAAGGAAGATACTCAATAAAGTGCAAAGACTGGCATGCCTATGTATTACAGGGGCCATGAGAACTTGCCCAACTGCAGCTATGGAAGTGCTATTGGAACTGACCCCCTTGCACCTCGTGGTTGAGGAATGTGCAAGTAAAACGATTCTAAGAATAGCCAAAGAAGGAATAGGACGAGGAAAGTGCATTACACTAAAACAGTTTGATGCACTAGTCAAAAAACACCCATTACTGGCCCTTCCTAGAGACGATACCATCAAAAAATTTGATTTCCAAAAGAACTTTGTTACAAAGCTCAGTAACAAGAAGAACTGGAGCAACGAATCCACAATTCACAAACTGAGCAATAACACAACAAAGTGGTACACAGATGGGTCAAGAACTGATGAGGGAACTGGAGTGGGAGTATGCGGGCCTAGAACCAAATATTCTGAACCAATGGGCAAAAGTACCAGCATCTTTCAGGCCGAAATCTATGCCATAGATAGATGCGTCCAAATCAACCTCGACAGAAACATAACCAACTGTGATATAGCTATAATGTCAGACAGTCAGGCTGCAATTATGGCACTCAACTCCTACATCATCCAATCCAAACTTGTATGGGAATGCCTACAAAAATTAAATGAATTGGGTAGGAGAAACAAAATAACCCTCTGCTGGGTACCTGGCCACATGGGAATAGAGGGTAATGAAATGGCCGACTCCCTAGCAAGAAAGGGAGCATCTGAAGCTTTCATAGGTCCTGAACCATTCTGCGGAATAGGGGATCACACCCTCAAAGAAGAATTTAGGAAACTAGAGAAAGAAAACAGGGCAAGAACTTGGCACAACACTCAAGGCATGAGGCAGGCTAAAAAACTTCTGGGACAATACAACCGGAAAAGATTCCAAGCTTGCATCGGCATGAGTAAAAATAACCTCCGTATCCTAACGGGCTTTCTAACGGGGCATTGTAGACTCAAGGAACACCTTAGGAAACTGGGTATATCTGAAGAAGGTCTCTGCCGATTTTGCGATGAGTCCAGTGAAATCCCAGAACACGTGCTGGGATCGTGTGGGGCATTGACCCACAAAAGACTGAAATACTTGGGCAAGTACCAACTATCTGATGAGGAAATACGGTCACTGGAGCCAGCTCTCATCCTAAGATTCTTAAAGGAAACTGGACTAGAGAGAGTGCTATAGGACGGATTTCTTCCGCCAAGGAGAAACGAGAGTACAAGAACCTCTAAAATGATTCCGAAAGGAATTATAATGGGAGGGGAACTCGTATGAGGGCATATACCTCACTAAGGCGTTAGCAGGGGGTACAATAGACCAAAAGGTCGCAGTACAACAACCCCTCTCAAAAATAAATAAATATACGTCACGATATGTTAATTTAGAAACGTCAAACTTATTTGCGATGCTGATGCGATGCGCAGTTGAATGGGCTGTTTCAATATCACGCTTGAGTTTTAGAACGCATTGTTCACAGCAAACATTTTAATGTCAAGATGAAAGTTTTGTAAAAGACGACAAATTTGTTTTCATACCTTATTCTTGTCGTTATTAAAAGCTTAACCTCCGCTGCGCTGAAATACTCAATGCAAAAAAAATAAATGTTTGTGAGAAAAATTAAAATAAAGAATTCAACAAAAATGTATAAATTTTCCGTCAAACGCCTAATGTTTATTTATTTCTATTCTTTCGCTTCCGACATTTTTCTTACTTTTTTGCCGGCGAATCAACAGCGCATCAGGTATTTCTGTGATGCTTTTTTTCGTTATGTTTGCGCATCAGTTTGATAAAATTTGCAATAATGAACACTTGACATTGAAAGTGATGCCAATAGTTGCATTAATGAACATTTTGCAAAGCATCATGAGCATCATGATGCCAGTGATGCGTGACCGTATTTACACATAGATTCTTACAACTTGTGTTTCTTTTCATACGTTCGCGATGGAGAAATCCTTAAGCTGTAGTTAGTGTTTTCCGGGGGTTGAACCTGAGACTCTTCGGCAAATAGTAAAAAAAGACAAACACAACGATGCTGACAGCTCTCATCGGACAGCAAATATGAGATTTTGTATTTATTTTCATATTTTAAAGTCGAATGAAATGTGCGTCATTGTTGATGACACCGCAAAATGGAAAACCATGTTTCTTGAATTAATATTTTCTCCTTTCACTAGATAAAATAGGAATGAGATTCTTAGCATAAATTTGAAAAAAAATAAACGAAGTAGGGAACTAAAAATGTAATCCCATCGCAGACCTCAGAAATTATCGAGTCAGTGATGCTGATGAATATAAAATCAAGAAACTCATGTTCATTAGAAAGGGTTAAGGTTGGGTCATTAGATATAGATACTCATACCTCAGTACAGATGGTTAAATTTGATTCAAAACAATAACTGTTCACCCCTTCGTTAACGCTACTATGCCCAATATGGGGTGGATTGCAATTGTAGGTACGGCATACCCTAGAGTAATTTGATTGTTATTAGTTTTTGCTGTCCTTTTGGGAGCTCAACTCATTTATTAACAGTGGATATGTAAAATCAGACATATGTACATAAGTGCGTATTTATGTAGTGCATACCACAACTAATGACAGCTTGATTTTGCTTTTTTCGGTAAGCTCTATTTAGTTTTGGAATAAAGTTGGAGCAATATTTAGTCTCACAAACGTCTGCCAAATATTTAGAACATCACACACGCTCATTTTTGCACGAGACGGGCATAGAGATCCCGTTGTCTGCAGTCAATGCCAATAAAGGCGTAAGAATGAGATCACAAATCAGATGCCTAAAGTGTCATGGATGTTCTACCCATAATTATAGATACCTACGTAAAACGGAAATAAACACAAGTTCCGACGACCGACATTTTTGCTATCACTTGAAAACATTTCTATTTCGGATTTAAAACATGTCAAATAAGTGTGTTAGTGTCAGTAAATTAAATAAATAAATAATTGTCCGTTCATCACTTTAGCCATCGCTATAAAACAGATCAACATGAATAGCTTTCCCATAATTCCTACCACGTAAACAAGATGGCCGACCAAAAAACTTGTCACGTTCTTTTGCGTGTTAAGTAATGGACCGTATAATGGTCTAAGTGTGTCGGCTAGCCGACAGCCACTTCAACCTAACCTAACCTAACCTAAGTAATGCTGTCCCTTTCAGTCTCACAGCTGTTTAGTATTGGGCAGCCGTTTAATTTTCCGTGTTAGGAAAGTGTGATAATGTAAATGCAGCATAATGGTCCTATACGGACTTGTTGCGCCAAATATTCATATTCATCTTTATTAGTTCACGGAACCAGAGACAATACTGAGACCACCAACTTCGGCCGATTTCCCGTTACTTGCCTACAAGCTATATTTTCATGGGGTGGCAAACGCTAAGTGCGTTAGTATTGTTACATAGAAATTCGTATTGACAAATGTCACGTAACTTCAAAAATTCCGGCTCACCAACACACTCGCACCTTGCATATGCCACTTCCGCTGTGGGCAAAGCTGCTGACAGCGTTCATAAAATTTTGTCCGTTAAATTTGAAATTATTTATATACGTGCGGATAGTATTTTCTTTTTTGGGAATAAGTGTACATTTGCTTAAAATATTTATGAAAAATTGTCAATGCAGAATGGTTGCATGAAAACAAAAACATTTTGAGCAAGTTTTATTCAGTTATATTCACGCAATAAATCGATCTTAATGATATCGAAAAGAGGTAAATACACAACCAAGTTTGTCCTAATATGTTCTAGTATATAAAATATATATTTTAGATAATTTAACTAACCAACCAAATCAAATTATTCGCCTTTTAATAATTTATAATAACTAACCAATGGCATTCAGTAATAAAAAAATGTGTAATTCCCGAACTCTTTCACATTTCCCCGCGGTTGGCAGCATTTATTTTTGTAGTTTTTGTGTGTTTTTGCATGTCACACTGATTCTTTTTTGACATAACACCGATAGGAATACAAAATGGCGAATTTGAAAAAAAATTGAGGGGCCCAGCGGCAAGAGGATTGTGAGTTGGGGGTCTCAGTATGGTTTGTCTATGCACGGAACATCTTGGAGCTTGGATAATCTGTTTTCCTTAAGAAAGAATGGCCGCATTCAAGAATCTAGTCATCTTAAGTCGACTAGATTGGTCTGGATAAGATGTAACCTGAACGCAAAAACTAGATTGGTCGGGAACGTCACGTTTTCTAAGTCAGCCACATATGAGAACTGTCAACTTAGTACTCAGTCACGAATTTCTCGACTAGATTCGTCGGCTACCCCTCCATAAACGTCAACTGAAACATCTGCGCTCACGACCGATTTCCCCCAATCAGAGCCGAGTTTCATCTAGTGAGAGAGCTGTCAGACTTACTAAACTAGATACTTGAACGTCCCCAATAACTGATCAGATAGACGAATTCACGGGTCGATTGAAACGTGTCCGTGAACGAGCATTGCGTAACGGAGTTTGTTTTTGTTTTACATGTAAAATCAACTTAATGTAAATTTTCCCTATTTTTCGCAGACTTGCCTAAAAACGTAATTAATAATACACTTTAAAGTTTGACAAATGACAAATGTTTTGGGTTACTGTAAGTAGGTGTAAATCTAGCTGAGAAATAGAGATTCGCAAAATTGCTCTGACTTTGAAAAAGAGGTTTTTTTTACGGCCAATTTAAAATGAAATCTGCTCTGAATCAGTGTTGCCAGAAATTATATGGAGGAATAAAACAAAATAGGTACGATAAAGTTTAAAACAATGCCTTTATCAAAAAAAAAGTTAAAAAAAACAATAAGCCAGGAAGAAACTTAAATTAAATTGAGGAGCAATTCACGGCTAAGGGCAGTTGACTTTTTTGATTTTTTTTTTTAATTTTTGATTTTAATGTTTAACACTTTGACAGCTGATACTTCAAATTCAACACGAAAATATTTCTTATGATGGGTTTTTATGTTAAAAATTTAAAATGTGCCAGATTTCATATAGCATATTTTATTTATACTTATATGAAATTTAAAGTTAAAATATGCTAGACTTAGCATAAAAAATGCCAAAATGGCACCACTGCTCTGACGGCACGGGTGTACATTTTTTTTATATAACTGGTGAAAGTTTACTCATAATGTTTTGATTTGTATCTTGCTGTTTCTATTGGCATCTTCTTTAGTCGAAAGTTCTACCTTCGTACCATAGACAAACCATACTGAGACCCCCAACTCACAATCCTCTTGCCGCTGGCCACCTCATTTTTTTTTCAAATTCGCCATTTTGTTTTCCTATCGGTGTTATGTCAAAAAAGAATCCGTGTGACATGCAAAAACATACAAAAAATGCAAAAATAAATTTTGCCAACCTCGGCAACCGTGGGGAAATGTGAAAGAGTTCGGGAATACCACATTTTTTCATTACTGAACGCCATTGGTTAGTTATTATTAATTGTTAAAAGGCGAATAATTTGATTTGTTTGGTTAGTAAAACTATCTAAAGTTGATGTTATATATACTAGAAACATATTAGGACAAACATGGTTGTATATTTTCCGCTTTTGGATATCATTAACTTCGATTTCGTGTGTAAATTTTTCTTAAATAATGAAGAAAATTTGCTCAAAATGTTTTCATTTTCCCTCAACCAATCTACATTGTTAATTTTTCATGAACATTTTAAGCAAATGTGCACTTATTCCTAAAAAAAAATATTATCCAAACGTAACGAACAATTTTAAATTTAACGGATAAAACTCTATGAACTCTGCCAGCAACTTTGCCCATAGCGGAAGTGTCTCATATCTGCTGGGAGTGTGTTGGTGAGCCGGAATTTTTGAAGTTTCGTGACATTTGTCAATACGATTTTCTATGTAACAATACTAGCGCACCAGATGTGTACACTCCATAAAAAATATAGCTTGTAGGCTAAGTAACGGGAAATCGGCCGGAGTTGGTGGTCTCAGTATTGTCTCTGCTTCGTACCGTCCTTTATTAATAAATTGATTTGTTATGAAAATATTAGCTTTTAAGACGGATGAATAAAAATCACAATACAATACAGTCTTACTATTGGTATGCTTTAATAGGCGTTTTTCTTGTTTAGTAGAGCTCTAGCATTATGAGCGCGCTCTGAAGCGAGCGTGCTCAGATTGTTCTGAGGTATTTATGAAACACACTTGAGCACATAGCTGCCATTAGTTGTAAATATATGTATATATTGAATACTTATTAATTGTTATTTAATAAATTGGTTAATATTCAGTTCCAGAACAACAAGGTTCGTCCGCCATTTCAACTATTTTGTTTATCATGTTTTTTTTTTCTGTCAAATGTGACTGGAAGTGTGTGATCAGCTTTTCACTCAGGATACTCAGTCAATTTATTCTGAGCTCATAGAGCGCGCTCTGATGGTGCTTTGAACGAATAAAGAAACACAAATTTTGAGCACTGATATATCTGAGCTAAAAAAGAAACACGACATTTTTGTAGGTATAACAGTTCAGGTTGTGCACTGAACTAAAAAAAAACGCCTAATGACTGCCTTGTTGTCTGTGTAGATGACAATGCGTCTGAGCTCGATATTGATCTCTCAGTAGTTCAGCGGTTTCACGAAAAGCAGTAACTTTTGCCTGGAAAGCACTACAGTTATTTGCTTTTCTAAAAGATTGAAAGATGGAATGGCGAAAACTCCCGCTCCTACTACATCAGCAGTCTTATATCCATCTGTGCATATTTCTAGCATGTTTCCGTCAATGGAAATACCTAATAATGTACCTAATATTGAAGGCCGGAACCATAGTTACGTAGTCCGTAACTTCTGCTGTGCGTTGTTAGCAGTTAGTATGGTAGCATGCACTGTATTATTACTTTTTTAATTGTAATTGTATTAATTAACTAAATGCCCACATTAAACTATTTAAGTCGCAGTTGTTCTTAGTATAATTATTTAAACCTTTATAGATGTATACGTACGAGTATATCATAGGCATAGGACTGTAATATTTTAAGTACAATTAAAATCCTTGGTTCATATACCCACATTACTCATTGTTAACTCTTAACCCTTTTGATGTAAATTATTTTCCATAACGATGGTTATCTCCGTGACCTAAGCCAGGGGTGCTGATATCTCATCCCAAAAGGCATGAAGCATCATTTCAGTAGCTCCGGTCAGTTCTAAACTTGCCTACCTCAAAGCGGATTTTTACAAAAAAAAAAAAGCAATGGGGTGGGCCTATGCCAGCAGCACGTTACATAAATTGCTTCGTAGAGTAGGTACATATAAAATGCGCATAACAACATTTGTAAATGAGCTATGCAAAACAGTAAAAGCTGAATTTGTTTAAATGTAAGTACTGTTGTCGTGTTAAGCTTAATTGACTTCTTAAAAATACTTGGTATAAATTCCCATTTAATGGACGAAGTGGCTTGATGCTTATGTTATAGATATATGTAAGTTGTATTTGGCATAAAAACTAACGTATTATCTATTATCAAAAGCATGCTGCAAAAAGGGTTTTATTCAGAAATTGAGAACAATTTTGCATGATTTATAAAGATCCACGTGGAATTCTGTAAGGTGACTGGCGATAGTTGACAGTCACAATCACATTTTTTGTCTCTATGTAAGGTGATAATCGCAGTGATAGTCGCTTTGTTCGATTGCATTCGCGTGATACCGATTTAGGTATCATTTCCATATAAATTGTAATGTCTCTTGTGAGACAATTTATACTCGTTAATAAGAAAAACACTTTTATAGATGAACTTAGATGATAATTTTATTGATTTACAATTGTCCAAGGAACGTCTTACATCGATAGTGGCTGGCGGAAGAAAAGACAAAAACGGTTTTTCAGATGAGATCGAGAGCGATATTAAAATGTTATATGGATGGTTGGGTGCGTTCACCACATCAGTAACTTACATCACATTTGGTATTACCACTCTATATCCCCACATTTTCTATCGTTAATTCAAATCGTTTTATAAAGTAGGCGTTCAACGCCTGATTTCTTAATTTTTCAAATTTACCGGTACGAACGCATTCCATAACGTCAGATATCTCCGTGTCATTAAACGTTTCATTTTTAATAGCAGACGCATCTACTACCAAGTTTTTGTTTTCACTAACAAAAAACAAATAATTCTTGAATTCGTTTTTATTTTCCGTGGAAGTGTCATTCTCTGTCCGTAGCGGATAACGAGAAATAGTGTCCGCGCAATTGTTTTCGGATTTCACGTGACGTACTGAATAATTGAAAGCAGATAATTGAAATGCCCATCGCTGTAAACGACTGGCAGACATTTGAGGAATACCACGATTTTCACCAAACATTGCCAAGAGTGGTTTGTGGTCTGTGACCAGCTCAAAATGCCTTCCAATCAAAAATTGGTGAAACTTTTTTGTTGCGTAGATAATCGCGAGAGCTTCTTTTTCTATCACTCCGTAATTCTTTTCAGACTTCGATAGCAAACGTGATACAAATTCAATTGGACGTTCCACACCATCCGGAAATCTGTGTGGTAACACCGCACCGATGCCCACGTTGGAAGCGTCACACGTCAGAATCAAAGGCAAATCGGGGTTAAAATGCACTAAAATCGTTTCGCACATAATTTCGCGCTTTACCGATTCAAAAGCCTTGTCCGCTTCCTTCGTCCACACAAATGGATGCTCACTCTTTAAGAGATCGTAAATAGGAGAAAGCTTTGTGGAAAGATTTGGAATGAATTTTCCGAAATAATTCACAAAACCGCAGAAAGAACGCACGTCCGAAATGCTTGTTGGTTTGGGGAAATTCCTAATAGTTTCGTTTTTATTTATTTTAAAAATGCCTTTATCCGTAACTTTATGCCCGAGATATTCAATCTGCCTCTGTGCAAACACGCACTTTTCCCTATTTAACCGTAGCCCCGCGTTGGAAAGTTTTTGAAACGTGTCGCCTAGTCGTTTGTTGTGAGTCGCTAAGTCGGGTGCTGCTATTACAACATCGTCCAGAAAACTAACTACCCCTTCTTCGTTTCCCAGAACCTTTTCCATTTCCCTTTGAAAAATGCCTGTCGCCGGTTTTATCCCGAAAGGTAACCGATTCATTTTGAAATTGCCTAAGTGTGTACTCCACGTTACTAATTCTTTTGACTGGTCGTCCAGTTCGATTTGATTATATGCACTAGCAAGATCTAACTTCGTGAAAAATTTACCGTCTTTAAGTTTAATCAAAATGTCGTGAATTCTCGGTATAGGGTAATTCGTGTCCTTTAAGAACGGGTTAACCGTTATCTTATAATCTGCACAAATGCGTATTTTTCCGTTCTCTTTTAAAATAGGCACCAAAGGTGTGCCCCATTCAGTGCTGTCCGTTTTCGTTATGATACCTTGTCTCTCTAGATTTTTTAACTGTTCTTCAACACTAGGAAGGAATGCAAAAGGGATCTGACGAGCTTTTACAAATTTAGGAGTTGCATTTGGCGATATATCTAGTTTTACCTTAACATTTTTTAGTTTACCAAATTCTTTTGCAAATAAATTACTGTACGTTGCTAAAATATCTCTTAAATTTGGTTTATCTGAATATAATGCCTTAATTTCTATATTTCTTACTTTAAAATTATGCATGAAATCTCTGCCTATAATCGGTGCCTCCGCTTCTTTGATTACTAAAAACTTAAATGGTCTACACATGCCATTGAAACTTATATCCGCACACAGAGCACCCATTACCGTCAAAGAGTTTCCTCCATAATCATAAACTAGAGTAGAATCGGGTAACAGTTTTTGCTTGGATAAACGTGATATATATATTTTAAATGGGATAGCGGTCACTGCCGCCCCCGTATCCAATTCGAAATCTATCTCGCAACCAAAAACTACTATCATTTCCACTATTGGCTTACTTGCCTTGCTTTTTAATGATCTTATAGAATAAACATTGTTCTCACTCACGCTGCTACTGTCGTCTCCAACGTTAATAGTGCTGATTTGGGCTCTTGCGCCGGTTCTTCTCGATCTGCATACTGATGCCATGTGACCGACCTGCTTACAGTTGTAGCACGTCATATACTTATAGCGACAATCGTTCTCCTTGTGGTTCTTGAAGCCGCAATGCTTGCACTTGTGTTCACCGATTGCCTAAGACGTCCGTGATGTTGACGTGCGATGATCGTTTTTAGCCGCATGCGTGCGTTGGTGCTGCTGTCGACGTTTGTACTCCGTTCTCACCATGTTGACGGATTCCGTTTGCTGGTTGTCGTTCTTGATTTCGTACTTTTTTTGCGATCTCGACCGCTTTGTTTAACGTAAGCTTGGACTCTTCGCAAAGCCTGTCGAATATGCGTCCTGTCATTCCTGTGATGAATTTGTCGACTAGCATATCGTCTAAGCGCGACTCAAACTCACACGATTTAGAGAGTGTGCGTAGGCGTATTAAAAACTCCTGCGCATTTTCGTCGCTCCTCTTCTTTGCTTCGTAGAACGCTTGCCGTTCGCAGTATAAAATTGTTGGAGTCGTGAAGTTGTTGTCGAAGATGGTTATTAGCTCCTCGTATGTCTTGCTCCCAGGATCGTTGGGACTGCAGATGTCGTAAATGATATCGTACGTTTTTGACTCACAGAAATTTAACAGAGCCGCACGTTTTTTGTTCCTCTCTGTTATGTCACATGCGCCGAAGAATTGCTCCAGCCTTCCTTTGTAAATCTTCCAATTGTCTTGTTCGTATTGGAATTGTGGTAAGCTTCCCCACCATGTTGTCGTTTGTGGTGCTTGCCGCTCAGGTTCATTCGCAATGCTTTATTCGTTTTTTTTTTTTTTTTTTTTAGTTTTGCAGCGATCAACACGGAAAATATGGATCCCATCCTCGTCGCCAATGTAATGTCTCTTGTGAGACAATTTATACTCGTTAATAAGAAAAACACTTTTATAGATGAACTTAGATGATAATTTTATTGAATTACAATTGTCCAAGGAGCGTCTTACATCGATAGTGGCTGGCGGAAGAAAAGACAAAAACGGTTTTTCAGATGAGATCGAGAGCGATATTAAAATGTTATATGGATTTGTCTGAATAATAATGAGAGCTCTACGCATATCCACATTTCTTTAACTGGATAAAATCTTGAAACTTTTTGGAGGTGGCGCTTAAAAAAGGCCATTTGGTGCTGATTGGGATGAATCAATGGGTCAGCGTACTGTAGCCTAAATTGTTGCCCGAGTCATCCTCAAAAGTATGCCAAAATATGATACAATTTTCGCCAATGAAGTCCATCAACGATTTTTTTTTTTCAAAAGTAGGTACAAAATACTGTATTATATACAAACCTATATGATGTTGGAAAATTATTACATAGCCCTAACATCGATGGAAGTCATTTAATGATTCTTCACCAGAAAACAAAAAAACATAAGTTTTTTAACTTTTACTAGCTGGTACCCGTGATTTCATCTGCGTAGAATTAGTAATTTAATTAAAAAAATGTTTATACAACAAGAGCGTTTATCTTGTCCAAAACTGTCCTATCTTTTAAGCCAACGAACCAACCCTTCACATTTAAATTCATCGGTAAAAAACGCAGCGAATATCTTTATTTCTTACCGAAAGTGTAGATACCTACCTATGATGAATTTTCATATCCCTGATTTGATTCGTCATACACACTTGCATCCCCTACATCATCCCCTTCACGTTTTGTTTTCACGACAATAAGTAGCCTTCTCAGAGGTCCCATCAATCCCTATCATAAAAATTGGTTTAGCATTTATAATATTAGTTAGTAAAAAAAAAGTTTTTTTCAAAAATGTCACTTAACCAATTCTTCATCTAAACGCTTCTTGAAAATTAAAATTAACTAAGTCTCTGTCGGGAAAAAAGAGTATTCGTTGTTAAAAACTACCGAGATAACTAGGTTAAATGTTAAAAAAAAGATTATTAACTGTTATCAACCAAATTTCTAGATTAATACCAACCAAAAAGATTTATTTTGACTTTGACGACCGAGAAAATTTAGAGGGAAAATTGTTAAATCGGTTATAGGTATTTAACGTTTTGATTTGGCAATCAGATCAATTTCATTTTGGGAAAAAATCTTATTTTTTTTCATCGAGATTGATTTTAATGTTCGATTTGCCAAAAAAAATTGGCAGCAGAAATCTGAAATCTCAGATCAAAACCTGAAAATCCAAATCGAAAACGACGTTAGTTTCCTTAAACAAGTCGACTCGGCTATTTTTAGTCCACTCTCTGTAGGATTTTGTTGTTGGTACATACAAATTAAAATTAAAATTAAAGTTAGGTAGTTTCAAAATAAGTTAACTCGAGTTTAGAGGGTTTGGTTGTTGGTTGTTGGTAAGACCAAATGTATCAATTAAAGTATTTAATTTGTGCGACGGAAATAAAAATCGTTTGATTGTATATATAAATCGATATACGTATTAAGAAGTTTAAAATATTGCTATGGCTCAGTCATTTAATTTATTGCAATAAATGTACATTTTTTGTTCTAAATGGATGGCTGATTTGAAACCGTTTTTTATTTGCTGCAACAGTTTTTATATCGAACAAGTCAGAAATAAAATAAAAACGGTAAAAGGGGCATAATACTTAATACTTGAAAATACTATGGACGAGTAGAGGGGATATTGACAACAATGTAAGACAAACACCAATCATTCAGCCAATAATTTTAATTAATGCCACTACGAATTTCCCATGTGAAATCATTGTTCATCCGTTAAATTCAATTTATTCCGAATTTTATAGAAGCACTTCACCTCCACTTGCTAAAATAATGCATTTTCAAATATGGTTGGCGGGTGTTGGTGCCAGTGTAGTGACTGTCGATCCAATATGTCTTTAGGTTCTATTTAAGGCCCCCCGTGAAAACCACGGCGAGACTAAAGCTAATTGAAATAAACAAGGACTGACAGCGTAATCTCAATCAACGGTGTAATGCCTTTTTGCACATTTTCAGTACCGACACCGTATCCTACTACAATGTCTATGTAGACTCCAATGTAAAACCAATCACATCAAAGATAGCACATTTAATGACTTGCTAACAGCTCGACCAATAGTCTCCAGCACTTCAGTCTATATGTACGATTAAGATGACCAACTTGGGACACCGCTCTTGGATCCGCCATAGGAGTGTTCCGTAACGATAGCTGTAGTTTGATGTGGAATACTGCTAACAGTTCGCTAAACATTTGTTGCCTGCTTCGAATGACTTACATCCAAATAGAAACTCGAGGTACATCAACAACCTCCGAAGTAGATGTCCATTGTCCATATTGTAGATTATACACACTTACTCAAAAATGTTACTCTCATTCGACAAGTGATATACTCAATTTATTATATTCTTTTAGGTTGTATAAAAATGAATTTACTATTTGTTACGTAAAAAGTATGTTCATAATTTCACGTTTGACTGACTTTTTTTTCTCACTGTTCATTTTACGTAGCGTCGCAGCGACCAGTTCTCCAAAAATGGTGTCCTCGCATCGGTGTTTTTCAGTGGCTCTATTTTCCTGCAACGCTTTCTTCTCATCGTGGACCTTTATTTGTTTCGGCCATGGCCCTTGCAATGTCTCGCCTTCCTTGGCAGTGCTTTCACTTTCTGGATTACTTGAACTTGTCTTCGGTTGATTCGTTGACTCTTGACGGTTTCCATTTTTTGTATTTTCCTCCGCGCAAACAGTGGAAGAATCTTCCTTTTCATCTTCTTCCCCCACAAGAATCGTTTCCTCTTGTGATTCGGAGTCAGCAGCCTTTACAGCCGGTTGGTTCGCCGAAAATGAATTACTATTAGATTCATATAATAATGGTTCATCGTCGCAATCTTGGCTGACCTCTTCTGTAAGATCAAATGTTAGGGGGATTTGTTCCGTCTCCTTATTTTGTTCTTCTTCTAAATCCAATTCTAAAAAAATGTTCGATTCATCCTCGCTGTCATCTTCCAGATCTTTTTTTTCAATAACGAATTCAGGGCGAGATATAAATTGGTTTCGTTTTGAATGCTTTTCAAAAGCATTTATGTCTACGTGCTCTACTACAAAGGACATATCATCGAAGTACCTAAAGGTACTGCGTCTGCCTTGTAAATGTGTTACATATTCCTCCAAGAATTTAGATCTTAGCAAGTGCCATCGACTTTTAACCCACGGAACTAAAGTATTGAAATTGGAGTGTATGTTGTTGTTTTTATGATCTTGTAATGTGTTATAATTACCATCAGTCTTTAGTATAGCGGCTATTTCCTTCCAGTGTAATGTGCGTGCATGAAAATCGCTGCCTTTGGCGTATAGAGTAGGCCTGGCTTGAACCAGTTGTATTATAAGCACATTTTTATCCTCTTCCATTATCTTTTGAAATGCAGTTTTTTGGTTGGATATAGAACTAAAAATAAGCCCAAAAGTACTTACTACTCCTCGTAAACCTAAACAGTTTTCAAATTTATGTCATCAATATGTAAACAAATAAGAATGAACAAGTTCAGGCGGGAACATACGTTTTTTTTAATAAACCAGGGATGTTAAATGTCATTAAGGTTGCGACAGTACAGAACAGATTGCCGATAACATATCATCATTTCACCTTAGCTTTTTTTAACAATTTCCTTTCCTAGATGATTTTTCTTTTTAAATATGTGGAGCAATAAAACGAGTGGTGGACGGACTGTAACTTAATTTTGTCAAATCATGTCTCAAATCCGTAATATAAATGTTTTTAGCATTCTTGCGATCATGCTCTTCCCCAGAACTTATAAGTTTTGAATGACCTACAACAACTTCATTAAATTCTACCATTATGTTCGTTCGCGTACGCGGTTTGAATTTAACGCAATCGATATAAATCCATCGCAATCGCACAAAGTCTAAACACGTACTCATCAAAAATGACATAAAAAGAGAAAACTAGCAAAATAACGAGTAACGAGCAGCTTCTCTCTTGGCTCGAAACAGCTCAGAGAATTTCAATCGGCAAGTACTGATAAAAATGTCAAATGCGCAAAATTTACAGGAAACAAATTCAAAATCCGTTTCAAACATCAATTGTACACAAAAATAAAATATCTGGAAATAAAGAAAATTCGGAGGAGGTCGAATGTTCTCCTAGACGTTGCATATGTTGCAAAAAGGTAAGTTATACATTTTTCGTGTTATAGATTAGATTTCATAGATGTAAGTGGCTCAAAGTAGCTCGAAGTGTATCCACGTACTTGGGAGTATATTTTCAGCTTTCTGAGACAGTTTCGTTCAATTTTTCGAGCTTGACAGATTTATAGTGCTTGGGTCGTGAAAGTACGCGAATGGACCTACTGTTGTTTTAAGCCGTGGAAGTTAATATTATTTATGATAGGTACATAGGTCTTGGGTGAAAATTAAAATAGCCGTCTGTTCTTGCCTCTTCTCATATTCCACTTTCGTTATGACTGCACTGTTGCTCTCTCATTCTCTCAGTACTCACTGCACATAAACACGGTTATTTGTCAAATTGATGAGTGATTACTACTTCACACAAAATTATTCCGCGTTTTCTATGTGTGTGCTAACAATAATAAAACCAGCTGGAGAGCAGATTTATCGTTTTTACGGTACAGATTGGAATTTGGAATGTTACCAAATTAATCAAACCGAACGCAATCCTATTATTTTTACCTATGTATGTTCCTTAGCAGTGCTTTAACATTTAGTACATACCTGGAATTTGATTCCATTTCATCTTTCTGAAAAGAATATCACACCTGACTTTACTGTTTCGTTTCCTTCGTATTTCGTAATCCCATACTTCAAAATCAGCAGGCTTTTTTGTGTTTGCGTTATTTATATTTTCTTGTTACTGAATTTGAATATGATGAAAGTGTTTTAACTTCTATGTTATTTGAGATCTCTTCGAAGTTGGTCGTGTAGTTTTGTCTGTGCTTTACCGGTAGTTTGCACATTAAAATTGATCGTTTAACAATAATTAATTTTTCAGCCGCGGCATTTTCAAATCGCCCGATATGTATAAGCATTTAGTGATAGTTATTGCATTGTCCAGCCTCTGCTGTTTCTTGTACGGAATTGTCAACATTTTATTGGACGTCGAAAAGAATGCTTGCCACATGACTTATATGTACCAAGTTCCGACATTTATTGTAAGATAATGAATTTCTGTTTTGTTGTTTCTTATCTGTAATATTTTTATTTCGTATAGCCCAGAAATAGTAAGTAATATTTAAGAAATATGTAGGTGAGGTACAAACCAGATGCAGTGCCTCTCATGTCCTCGATTACGTGTCCTGTAATTACATGCCAGCTGTTGTCATTTCCCACGCAAACTTCAAATAGTTTTATAATAATTATAGGGAGGCATTCTTAAGATAATTTTCTTATCGCATTAAATATTTATTGCCAGTTTTTTTCAACGAAGGGGGAATTATTTTGAATTAGTTTAGCAACTTTTGGATATGAAGGAGCATTTGCATTATTTGGTCGTTATAGAGGATACCCAACCTTCGGTCATGCCTACCGATTGTACAGTGTCCGGCTATGACGTTTGTATGTGTGGCGATGGAACATCTCTTTAGTTCAGTTTTGGCCATATTAGCTTAGATTTGTTGTGTTCATAGAAGCAAGTCCATCTAAGGGTTTGCCGGTGTTCCTATCAGTACCTACTTATCTTAGGCGCACTTGCTTAGTTGTTGTAAAGAATTGGAGCTGCAAGCAATGCCTCTTGCCTTCATTAGTTTCCTTACATTGTCAGAGTATTTCGCATCATTCCAATTTTTTCATAATTTTTATAAATTTATTATTCCTCGATATATTTTTTTCTAGAAAATCAATGTTGACGGGGAGGAACAGTTTCCAAAGTACAACCTGTACACGTACGCAGAGGGTCGTTTAATAGAAAACGCACGTTCGCAACGATTCAATGGAGCGCCTGTTATATTCGTTCCAGGAAACAGCGGATCATACAAACAGGTAGAGACTACAAACTATAAACTAACATTCAGAATCAAAAGTTGAATATTTTAGGGAAGGTCGCTGGGGTCGACTGCACTGCGCAAAGGTATTGATCACGACTTGAACTATCATTTGGATTATTTCATGGGTTAGTGTATTCAACTTCCTAACATATATTCACATCCTTTAAAAATGTATCCATCCTTAGTCGACTATAATGAGGAATTTTCCGCATTATTCGGTGGATACCTCGGCAGTCAAAAGGAGTTCCTCAAGAAATGCATTTTCGCTGTTCTAAACTTGTACAAAAGTTTGCCAAATGCACCAAAACAAGTTGTACTAATAGGACATTCAATGGGAGGAAAGGTTGCTCAGTCGTTGCTCACCGACCCGGAAGTAGCCGAAATGATTAATACAATCATATTCATAGCGACGCCAATAGATCGTCCAGTGATAAACTTTGATGTCTACATGGAAGCTGTTTATCGGGATACCAACAATGACTTGCTGAAAGAGAGAAGGGTGATACCATTTGAAAATAGCACCAACTACTGTACTGCTCCGTACGCAATAAGTCTGTCAACGCGGCCTGAAGACCCAAAAAGCCTAGACGATAAACTTCTTATATCAATTGGTGGTGGAAATCGGGATTTACTAGTTCATGCCGGTCTTACGTATTCAAAGTTCAGCGACATTAACGTGATGGTTGGTTTTGAAAGACATTTGAAAGGACTGCGAATAATACGCTCTTCTTGTTTTCAGGCCTCCGCTATACCGAATGTGTGGTTAAGCACCGATCACGTAGCTTCGGTGTGGTGCCTCCAACTAGTGCTTGTCATCAATCGTTTCCTATTTAGTATTATATCTTCTTCGGGCAGCAAGCGCAACCAAGTTCTGAGCTTTGTTCAAGATAAATCTGTGCGCTTATCTAAGGCGTCGTATTATTTTGTGGTAAATCCTTAGTTTCTCTAAATATGGTTTAATAAACCTTTAATTTTCCGGGCATTTTAAGGCACCAACGACAAGTTCAAAACGGCGAGATATTAATCTAGTAGCCGAGGGGGATTTGGATGAATGGAACGAGGACTCTCGCAGGGTGTTTAGCAAGGAGTTTACAGCTGGACTGAACTACACCTATGTTCAGATGATTCCACTGGTCGATAAACCTCAGTATAAGGTATGTTTTTGAAATTAAACCGAAGTGGACTGTTTGGTGAATTGCATCTTTCAGAAATTGTACGCGGATGCTTTTAATTTGGAAGTAGAAGATTGGGTCTTCGGCTGTGATGCCAAGGAGTTCAAACGCAACATGAGATACTGGTATGTACTATTGAAATTTTGTTGTGCGCTATCGCCACCAATTATGGCACAAAGTAAAGTCGCAATTGGCTGTCAGAATGGGTTTAATAATGGCGTTTTCAATTGAAGAAAATAATTGCCCTTTCTATGAAAAGAGCAAATCTAGAAGTGCTCTTTCGATGTATTCTATGTTTCATTGAAAAAAAAGTGCACTTCCAGGTCAATTCTTAGCACGACAGTAGTGTCCGGAATATTTTTAGAAAATTGCCCTGAACTCACCAACACATACTAACAAAATGTCAGATTGAAAGTGTTTGTTGTGTTATTAGAAACAGATTTTTCGCTATGTGATCCGAAAATATACAATTATGCGTGGAAAATGCAAATTTAAATTGAAATATATTGATTTGGCTGTATTTATTACTGCAGAAAACAACAAAAAATTAGAAACAGAAAACCAAATCTCTCATATGGTGTCTACCACTATTACAAAAGTGCTCCAACGAATTTCATTGAAAAGAGCAATTCTGAAATTCGGGGCAATTCTCTCGGATCTTCAATCGAAAACGCCATAAGTCTAACAGGGAGGCGTACGGCAAATGAATTGGATTGTATTGAATCAGTTGTGTCATCAGTATGGCAGACACTTTTACGCAAGCTGCTTCGACGCACTTCGAGGGGTCAAGCAATGTTGATAGAGGGTTACTTCACAGCTGCGTCACAGTCACAGCGAGTGAAATTTGCTTCATATCGGTTCTATGTTTTACGAGTTAAAACTGTCGTATATGGGAGGCTTTCAGTCCGATTCGTCAATGTCGTTTGTGTCCCTTCTTCAACATATGCGTGGTTCTGACCCAATTTACTACTGTGCCCATTTTTGTCCTTTGTGTCTGAATATTTGCAAATGCGCTAGCCAGCTCAGTACATCAGTTGCGGCCATCAAAGTTGGTTAAGAGGTTAGGTTAAATTATGCGAACATCTAACATTGATAGTCTGGCTCACGCGCGTATTAGGAGGATGCTAAAGTAATTAAGCGGAAAAGTAGCTCTTTGAAATACGGACACTTTTTTGTTTTTGATTGAAGCTCATTCACGCGTTGGGACAGGTGAGCAACCATTTTCAATCTAAAAAAATGATAACAGCCGAAAGCAACCGATCCTATACGCAATTCACAACGACACGAAATTACCCAGAACTAAATGAATTAGCACTCTAACGTACGTACTAAAATAAACTAAGTAAATCAACCGCCAATTAAAAACCGGGAATGGTAGTATGAAACGAGGTATAAAAAGTAATGCATTGGCATACAAAAACGAGATAAATGGGAATCGGTTGTTTCCACCTCACGGCGCTTAGAAAACTGCGGTTCAACAAACTCCAGACGATGGAACCCACTCATCCAACATCACAGAAACCACCTTGGCATGTTGATGGAAATGTCTCGCCACAATTGTTATTTGCAAATGGTTCAAAGCCGCTTCTCTTTGTCCATATAAATTCGTTCGATGATTGGTTCCCATTCCAATTCAAATAAATTGCGTTTTGTTTGTCCGTTTTACTTTTAGTTCAACTGGTTATTCCATCTCCCACCGTGTGCAAAAGCTGCCAAATAGCCCTCAAAAGCGAATGTTTCTATCGATCGATCTTCATAAAATAAAGAAAACATATCCCCATTGGACACATGTCATTCTGCGGATTCCACCAACCAGGAGCAATGTATTCAAAATAACTACTACACCATCTCAAATAATAATTCGTAACTTTCGATGCAGGTTAAGCTGAATGTAGATATTCACGATCCGGAAGAGAGGACTTTGAAAATTGCCGCTCCAAAATGGTACTCGTACAGCGAAAAGCAATTGATTTCGGACTCCACGCTTGGCGCATCGCATTATAAGATACTCGTGTCAGGTAAAAATTTCATGGAATCCTTTCAACCAATGCATAACAATTGTTTTCTCAAGATCTCGATGACTCCTATCAGTCGTTTAAAATCTTCATCAAACCGAGGGTGTGTTCGCAGCCAACTCATAACGCAGTGGCAAAGACTTGTGTACCTTGGGCCAAAGGCGCTGAACGTCACCAAAACTTCTCGTAATGTCACCCTTTGCCATTAAATATTCAGTGTCATATAATTATTTTCTTTTGCATGTAAGCGGATTGGAAAACAACCCACTTTTAGTGAATGTACCAATATCAAAGCCGCTTGGCTACAACACCACCGAGAATCCGGTCACAATAAATCTGTATTTGGATCCCAATTGCCGCTATCAACTATCGTAAGAGTGTTGCCACCTGCACCTTACTTTTATAATTGTCTTTTCATAATTTGACAGATATCAAAATGCATTTGGAGGATCTCTGTCGCGCATAGTGCAGCAATATGCCCATTGGCTTCCAGCGCATTTGACTGCAGTTTTGCTTTTATCGTTTAAATATCAAGTGTCATTGACTCCGAACCGGGCACCTTTTAAGTGTGGGAAACTTCACTTGGCCATTGTAAACTGCGGCTCTTTCTTTCTCATCACAGGTAAGCCAACAGATTGACTTAAATTCATCATTGCATTTATGCATTCGAATGATTTTAGCTACTCGCATATTTGCCAAACTGCTGCAATCGGTCAAGTTTTTACCCGAACCAGATAACTTTCATCGGTCGATGGTTATATCGTTTATTATACACGGATCTGCGGCTGCAATTGTCTTACTGACTACGGCTGGCTTTTGGACTTTTATAACATTTTATGGAAATGTCATTCATCGTATATTTTTAAGGTTCGTACTTATGAGTAGAGCAAAAATTATTTCTAGTAGAGCATTTAGCACCCGCAGAACACAAATCGCACCAGAAGTTCTTTTTTCCACTAACTTCTTGCAAACATAATTTGTTTATTCCCCGAGATGTTTAAAAGCAAATGATAAAACCAATTTAAATATTCAAAAACGTACGCAGCAATTGATGAAGCTTACTTTAGTGTATAGGTTGAAATTCGAAAGAGTGATTTAAACGGAAAATTAAAAGATGCACGTGTTTGCTTCTGGGCATAACATCAAACCAATCTAAGCATAAGATATACTCAAAAAAAAAAAATTCCAATAACTGGTCTTGTATATTTCAGATTGACAAAACTCTCTACGCCAGTTTTTTCAATAGTTTTGCCTATTATTGAACGTATTCCTCTTTTGGCTGGTGTTGCTCTGATTGCTATTGCATTTGCATCATGTGGTGGTATAGCCATGATTATTGGTTGTGTCGTCTATTTTATGCTGGTAAGTATGTAAACAAATTGAATCGTACTTTTGCTTAGTTGATTTTGGTTTAAATAACTTCGACACTCAAAGTATAGGTCCTCCATCTAAGTACTAACCGCGCCCGACTCTGCTTAATTTCGGTGATCGGACGAGAACCGATTTTTTTTCAATTAATTTTTATTTATTCATTCTTTAAACTTATATTCTAGACAAAAACGATTAAATCTAATTAAAAACTAACATTTATCTTATTCTAGCTTACTGGCTCTTAGCGAGCGCTCTAAACTTAACAATATGCTTAAAACTATTTCCTTTCGGCCTTAAACGAGAGCCGATTTTTTCAGCGTGGTATGGTCGTTGGCGAAAATCTGCATTACAAACTTTCTATTTAATGTCGTTTTCGATTTCGCAAAAAGATACATTTTTTAAAGAAAAAATCAATTTTTTTATGATCGAGATTGCTTTTCATGTTCGATTTGCCAAACAAAATCAATTTTTTTTTTTTGATCTGACGTAATTTTGAGAAATCTGGATTTTTTCTCAGATTTACACATACTTTCACTAATACCAATGTTTTTGACACAAAGCTGGTGGTTACGAATTGAAGATCCGAGAGAATTGCCCCGAAATTCAGAATTTCTCTTTTCAATGAAATTTGTAGGAGTACTTTTGTGATAGTGGTAGACACCATGAGATTTGGTTTTCTGTTGATACTTTTTTTTTGTTTTCTGCAGTAATAAATACAGCCAAATCAATATATTTCAATTTAAGTTTACATTTTGTACGCATAATTGAATATTTTCGGATCACATAGCGAAAAATTTGTTTCTAACAACACAACAAACACTTCAATCTGACGTTTTGTTCGAATGTGTTGGTGAGTTCAGGGCATTCCCTAAAAATATTCCGGACACTTCTGTCGTGTTAAGCATAGACAAACCATACTAGGCCTTTTTTATTATGCTCAAATGATCTATATAGATCATTGATTTCCATGGTTTGCAACAACAGTTGGATCACGTACTATTGTTGTAAACCGTGGAAATCAATGATCTATATAGATCATGTGGGCAAAATAAAAAACGCCTACTGAGACCCCCAACTCACAATCCTCTTGCCGCTGGCCCCCTCAATTTTTTTTCAAATTCGCCATTTTGTTTTCCTATCGGTGTTATGTCAAAAAAGAATCCGTGTGACATGCAAAAACATACCAAAATGCAAAAATAAATGCTGCCAACTTCGGCAACCGTGGGAAAATGTGAAAGAGTTCTCGAATACCACATTTTTTCATTATTGAATGCCATTGGTTAGTTATTATAAATTGTTAAAAGGCGAATAATTTGATTTGTTTGGTTAGTAAAACTATCTAAAGTTGATGTTCTATATACTAGAAACATATTAGGACAAACATGCTTGTGTATTTTCCGCTTTTGGATATCATTAGCTTCGATTTCGTGTGTAAATTTTTCTTAAATAATGAAGAAAATTTGCTCAAAATGTTTTCATTTTCCATCAACCAATCTACATTGTTAATTTTTCATGAACATTTTAAGCAAATGTGCACTTATTCCCAAAAAAAAATATTATCCACACGTAACGAACAATTTCAAATTTAACGGATAAAATTCTATGAACTCTGTCAGCAACTTTGCCCACAGCGGAAGTGTCTCATATCTGCTGGGAGTGTGTTGGTGAGCCGGAATTTTTGAAGTTTCGTGACATTTGTCAATACGATTTTCTATGTAAGGATACTAGCGCACCAAACGTGAACACTCCATAAAAATATAGCTTGTAGACTAAGTAACGGGAAATCGGCCGGAGTTGGTGGACTCAGTATTGTCTCTGGTGTTAAGAATTGACCTGGAAGTGCACTTTTTTTTTTTTTCAATGAAACATAGAATACATCGAAAGAAATGGATTGCTGACGTCACAAAAATTCGGCCATTCGGTGTTCACTCGTGTCGTAGCGACATATTTAGGACAAAATGTTTAAATAATAATGACGTCGGCATGTCAAAATTTGACATGGAAATTGAATCGTAGCTGCCAATCAAAACTGAAGTCGTTTTCCATTGGGACCACCAGATTTTTTTTTTCATATCAGATTTTACGCGGCTCATGGAACATGCAACGACATTGATCTGCTTTTGTAAATGGATTAGTGCGTTATTTGACAACAATAACCAATATCAGCTGTTCAAATTGCATTCGTTTTCGGAAAAATCAACTATGGACATCAACTTGAAAAATATTTCCCCTTTTGTAGACACAAATGAAGTAGTTTTGGTGATTCATAGTCTTCAGATTACGAAGACGATGAAGGTTATAATTCTTCTAAATTTATATCCATTGCTATTAATTTATTTATTTTGGTTTTCACGAAATTTTGAGCATTTGTTTTAAAACAAACTTCTTAAAATGACTTATTTTTGTTTAAATCAGAAAAAATAATCGAGATCTGCAAAAAGTGATCCGAATCAAAAAAAAATACAGATTCTTTTGCCCAATGGAACATGAAAAGTGATTTAGATCAAAAAGAAATTGATTTTTGTCCCAATGGAAAACCACATAAATGTTTTACTCATGATTAACATTTTAATACCTACGTCACTATGAAAATGTGAGCAAAAAAAATATGTGAAAATGTTCGTTTCCATAGTAACATTATTGCAGCCAACCGTCACCTCGCGATTATATGCCTTGAAATTAAAATGATGTATGCAGTTGCTTCCTTTTAGGGTTAGGTAATTTGCGTTCCTTCAAAAGTAAAACTGTTATTTGTACGAGAACATATAGGTAACTACGGCAACGAAATGGCTGAAACCTGAAACCCTTGCAAAACAAAGGTCAAGTGTAATACCTCTCGCCTACAAAGTGCGCTGAGCATTCAATTTTAAATTCAACACATTCATTTCTAATGTACGATACTCCCCATGCAACAAGTATTTGATTCGGTTGTAGATTCTTTTACAACGCTCAAAAAGAAAGAGTAGTGTCTAGTATTACTCGATAGACATGGACCAATTATGACATCTTGTGCAGAACATTATCTGTTCAACTCGTTACTCAGCTTCCTGCATTTTTGCTGTGTCGAGTGCAAGTAATTTGTGGGCCTGTGCGAGTTGAACCATTGGTATCAATAAACTAACAACATTAATACGGTTGTCATTTGCCGGTGTGTAATATTTTCCTCAACAATTGTCTAAAACAAGATACTGTCTAATTAGAAACGGCAATCTATCATCATCATCATCATCACTCATCACTATGGCGGATGAGTGCTGGGCTTAAGCGCAGTGGAAATATAATTTCACAACCTTTCTATTCAGATCAACAATATGGTAAATAGTACCGTTACATGTTTTCTCTGAATAAACTGAGTGAAAAGTGTTAAACCGTTGCGGTTGGAAAATAAGAACCATAATCTTCAATTGGTATAGAATTGTTAGGGCAACTGTGTCAAGTAAATGAATGATTCCTGAAATAGCACTCTGTTGCCTGCACTTATAACCCTTATATTAATAATGCCTGAGAGCGCGTGAAATATAGAAAAAAAAACATTGATTATCATAAAGCGTACTTCTTTTGAGGGTTTTCTTTTAAATATTCCAGATTTCAAAACAATATGAAGATTACTTGGAAAAGTTTGTTTTCGATACAGTAGCCACAATTGCCAGCAAACTGTTTGGAAAGAGAGTGCTGAAACCTGACGACGAGAACGATATTGAACCGGAAACGGAGGAAGAAAATCATGCTACAGACGTAGAAACAGAAGACGTCAATCCGCAATCAGCGAATGGTACTGTCGAAGAAAGCGATCCATTAGTATTGCGAGAAAAAGAAAGCGAGGAAAGCTCAGACCTCATTACCAGCGAGAACCTCGAAGAGAAGAACAGCGAACAAGATGAAGAACTTGAAAAGCTGCTTAACGAAGCAATAGAAAAACAAAACGAGGCTCTTAAAGAAAAGCAAGAGAAAAGAAAACAAGAACGTAGGGAATATGACGGTATCCACGAAGGACTAGTCAGTGTTCACTTCCACATGACACTTCTACTACTAATGTGTGTGCTGGCAGTTTTGTTTATTCCTACAACCATTTCTTGGGCAAGAGACTTTAGGTAAATACATATAAACGTTGATCCAAGATTAACTCGTATACGAATGTTTAACAGGTATTCAAATAGTCTTTCCCCGGATCCGTCAATAATCCCGGCAACTATAGTGTTAAGTTGTGTTTTTACACTCTGGCAATTGGAGGCTCCCAAAAACCTGTAAGTTCCTGTAAATACTTTCCATTAGTCTATTAAATGTGATTCTTTTATTTTCAGATTTGCGTACAACTTTGTTGCAAGTATTTTATACGTTTGCGCTGCGATTTCTATTGTATACTGCCAAGATTCGGTTTACCGCTTAAGTGGAGTGATTTCTGCTGTTTTTCTCATGGTCACAGCACATCAGTTATTCTCGTCAGTAAAATCTAACGATATTGACTTTGACCCTGCCGAAGCTGAGATAAAAAATAGAATAGAAAAAATGAGAGCCGTATTATCAGATACTAATGCTAGTACCAAAAAGACCTCGTGAAAAATTGTTTTAGATTTTATTTTATTTAGGAACAATGTCTAGTCCCGTTTGCACGTTCGGCTTATACTTTTACATTCATTTATATTTGTGCGTTCATTGCAAATAATTGTGTATTCGATGCAGCTATTCTTTTTTGGATTGATTAAAGTCAAAATGTTGTTTTAAAAGTAGGATATTTTTTCGCCACTTTAGAACAAGGCAAGCGCGATTGTAAGTTTTTTCTGTTCCCTATCAGTCGACTACAGAACTTTAGATCGGAAATAGCGTTGCATGCTTAGAGCTGTCAATGAAAAAATTGATATACACCAGCTGTGATCCAGGACATTCAGAAACATTCAGCAATGTAAGAACGTGCACAGTGATAGGAATTGCGGATTGCGGAATTCAAAAAAATAATTGGAATCCGAACTACAATGAAAGAGTTAGGAAACAAGCGAACGGATTCTATGCATGCAATCAGCATAAAGTGGGGACAAACCCCCAAAATAATGCCAAGCCAATTACAAGAATACAAATGCCAATGAGGACGATATCAGCCACAGGACTGGAGGTGTGATTCTATAGATTTATACAGTCGATTTACAAAAGTACCTTAAAGAGTCCAGCGACTTGCGAGTTCATCGATCACCGTCGTTTAATAGATGAGTCTAAAAAGGGTTCCTGCTCACAGCAGTTCTAACAATTGCGAAAGACTTCAAATTGATGGAAATAAAAGAAATCACTATGAGCCTATTCATCGATTGTCATAAAAATAATTTCTGCTACAGAAGTCATAACGAAAACACACTCTGGTTTCAGTATGATCGAAATACATGGACATATTTTACTCCATTCGGTCAAGAGAATAATACGATGCCGCTTTTGTTTACTTTAGTATGATTTTCTTTAATTTGGGATTATAACAACGTAAAAGAACATAAGGAGGAAATTTAAACGTATTAACAAAATATAACAGTTTCTATATAAAATGCTGGGTATATATCACTTTTAAAATATTCACTACTCAGCCAGTACAACATCGTGTACCCGTGGCGGGATTAACTTCAGCAGTATTATCATCGGAGTCGTCCACAATAAGTCTGTTTGAACTCCGTACCGAATTATTGCGTTGAAATGACGAAGCTTTTGCTTCCTTTAGGTCGGTACATTGGATCATCTAAAATGTGAGTAATTAAATAATATGGATTACAAAAAACTAAAAAAACATACCAATAATGTAAGTTCCTGGAACAGTTCTTCAATTCCTTCATTTTGCTTTGCTGATGTTTCAAAGAAACTAGCTCCGACAGCTTGGGCATAACTAGAAGGACATTTTTAACAAAATTCCATTTAGGCTAAAAATACTTGTGACAAACCTTTGAGCTTCTTCGATGTTGACAATTCTATCCTTTTCTAAATCGGTTTTGTTTCCAACTATAGCAATAACTATATCTGAACCCAGCATTTTTTTCAGCTCCTTCACCCAATTTTTCACCTGTTTATAGAAACAACGCAGTTAGCGCCGTATGGAAATGATTTAGGAAACAAATTATTTACAACCTTTTGAAAAGAGTCTTGGTCTGTGATATCGTAAACCAATATTGCTCCATTTGAACCGCGGTAATAGATAGGGCCAAGAGCGTGGAATCTTAACGCGATAAGAAATGAACAGAGGTAAGCGTTTTTTACTCGTATCAATGCATTTCACCACAATGAATGTGCTTTATATCAATTTTTATTACCTTTCCTGTCCCGCAGTGTCCCAAATGTTCAGTTGAATTCGTTTATCATCTAAATTGATTTTCTTTGTTAAAAACGAAGCCTAAAATAAAAGTGAGTAGGTCTAAATAAGAAGGGAAGCCCAACAAATAAATCAGTTTAAAATAAAAAGAGAACTTCAACAATGGATGAAGCTCTCCTTTAGATTTAATAACTTGCTGTCCAAATTACCTGCAATGTACTTATGTGTTTATTATTAAACTTATCCTCCACATATCTCAGGACAATCGAAGTTTTGCCCACGCATCCTTCTCCAAGCAAAACAATTTTCAGATTATAATTAGTAGCTGCGCTTGTACTCATATTTATATCACATCTGTGGTCTCCTATATTTAGTAGTCACTAAGCTGGTTGGCACAATATCATTTCTTTCGCGATCATCCACAAATTCAATAAAGAAATTATTTTTCACTTGCAGTATAAATATTAAAAACAGAAATTGGAAACAAATTTGCAAAAGTTTCCTCTCTTCTTTTTTTTTAATGCGATTGTCAGATCCAGATGACACAAACATCCAGGTATTACCAGCTTTAAGTGCGTACGGAAGTTTAAGGACGCCATCTAGTAGAAAAAGCATGTACCAAAGTAATATACCTATGGCAAGAAATATAAATTTAAGGTAGTCAAGTTGAAAAGAAAAGGGAAATGCAGATTATTTTATTGGCATTAACGAAGAAAACTCTATTGTATTATGTAGTTAGCTCTGCTTGATTGAACACCTTCCTCAGAAATGCAAGCAACACTTAAGCCTTTTTGACCTAATAATCTAAAGAGAAATTTATTGTTTCCGAGCTCGATTGACATAGGCATAAACTGTATTAAATAGACCGTCAACTCAGACAACTTATGCAAATTTGCCTACAAGCTGGGTAGGCATTCTGTAAGGCGAAACATTCAAACGTTTTCGTTTGCAAGAAGAAATTTGCTTGTTTAACATAGGGCTAATCATTCGTGGGCACGAAAACGTTTGATCGTTTCGCCTTACAGAATCTGACCCTTTTTTTCCGTGTTACTATATGGGAAAGTATGTGTGCTATGTTAAAGTAAATTAGTCGCACGCATACACTTACACACAGTAACCTGACTGCTTTACATGCATTCACAGATAGGCAATTTAAGAGAGAATATTATTTTCTAAATTTGCGGGGAAATCGGGTAGGTGCGCGGGAGCTGACGGTCTATTTAATACTTAGCTTATAACAGTGGTACCATTCCCACGTCCGTTACACAAATTCATTATCAAGGTACTTAGATAATAATAACCATTATTCACTATATAGCAAACTCAGTTTTTCTCTGTTGTATCGTATAACGAATGTTGACTTAAAGCCACTTTAAGAAAAAATATAAATCTGATTTTTGTATACATGAAAACAGGTATAGCGATTTGGAGCAGTGTGCATACTTGGAGTAGAATTGATATTACACAAATAACTGCGAAATTTTAATATTATCGGGTCCCTATTCACCTCATACAACCTTCAAAAACACTCCCTTTCATTATTATGCCAATGCAGATCTTCCCTGAGTTCTGAAGAGAGCGAACATCAAATATAATGGGATATTCATTCATCTCTGGCGCACATTGTATTATTTTGGTTAAGACACTTATATGATACACACAAGATTCTAGGAAATCTGTTTGATATTTTTTTTAAAGTGATTGAGCAGTTTTATTGCGCATTCGTCTACTTTATTTTTCTGAAATTAATGTTTAATAAAACGCACCTAGCTTCTAGCCTATTCTAGTACACAGAACACTTGCTTTTACGATTAGCTAAACTTGCGCAGCTTTGCATATTCAAATAAATTTTTGTATATATACCTATGTATATTTCATAATAACAATCAAAAAAAGGTTGAGGAAAACATTTTATTTTTTAATACAATTAAATGACTTGTGATTCTCCGTGCACCTTACATTGACTGACTATTTAACACCCGTGGTAGGTGCAAAGTCATTAACAAATAATAAGGTTATATTCCCTTCTTTAGATGACAAGGAAGACGAAGAAGATAATAGTTTCTCGAAAATTATAGCAATGGCTATTTATGAATATTTTTATTTTGGCTTTCACGAAACATTGCGCATTTGTTTAAAAAAAAAACGAACTTCTTAAGATAAAGTAAAATAGCTGTGCAAAGTATATTGGTTATTTTGGCAGTATGTGTAAATCTGAAAAAAATATCGTGATCTGCAAAAAGTGATCCGAATCAAAAAAAAAAGGTTGATTTTTTGTCCTAACGGAAAACCACATAAAGATACGGTGGAAAATGTTTCGAAAAGAGTTGGAGACGCTGCAATTGCGGCTTTTAAATATTGACCACTTCATACTTACCTCACGTATTGGTGTTAGGTTTGTGTAACTATTAAATGTCCTAATAGACGATGTTACAGGTACTAGCTAATTCAACTTTTTATTTCCAAGTGCTCAAATACACGAAACAACAAATACAATAAATAAATCAGGTAAAATTTAATATTTTTTATTAAGAATATCTCTTACCATGGAATGTTAGTTCAATTACTCCAATGTTATAAAATATTTCTGTACAAAATACTACAATGATAAATAATAGCAAATTATATAAATAGACACAAACAGATGAGTCGTTTTCAGGTAAAAGACAAGACAAGACAATACAAATAATTATTTCCTATATCCTATGGGTTGCAATGCACTCCAATGGAAAAACGATGCGCTGACTGATTGATACATATTTCAATTTACATTTCTACTTAATGAAGTACCGATTAAAAATTTGTATTCACAGTTCCATCAAATGGTCCCATTTCATCACCGAAATCCTGTAGCTCATCATCTACGATTTCTTCCAAATCATCACCGTCCTCCTTCGATTCGGGGCAACGTCTACAGCGACTATCGTTTATTCCGTAATTAATGCATGCTGCACCAACACACTCACAGCAGCCGTCATGGAACCACCTGAAAACAAAACAAAGAAATGCTAACAAATTTCTATCAAGTAGTAAAATAAAAAAAACACAATAAATCTGTTAGCACTTAATTCTATTGTGTTAACAGTGTAAGGGCGAGCAATGTTTGCCGCTGCATTTTCATCCGCTCTATTATCAGTAGTTCTGTATACTTTATTTTCCATTAGCCCAGCCAAAACATACATCCGACAAGAATGTCGAGGGTAATAGATTTAAAAAAAAGGACACTCACCGATAACTGCTGGCGCCAGTGCTCTGACAACTCTGGCGACACTTGTTCCAGGAAATGCATGGCGCCAGGTAGATGACACTGCAGTTCATTGTAATCATATGGTCCCGCTCCTTGAGTATTTCATCCGAATCTTGCTCGTTTGATTCTATCGATAAGTATCAGTATAGAGAGAAATATTAAATGCAGGTCAATGAAAAACTTACTTAAGTAATATTTCACGTCCTTCTCCAGCTTTGGGCCTGCAAGGACAGTATCAAAATCAACTGGAAATGTCACAATGTCCCATTCATATTCTTCGGGTTCGGAGGTTATAAGAGCATTGAATAATTCTGGAACACCGTCAAATTCTTCCACGTGCGATTTCTTCGATAAAGCATTTCGAGTTTCATTAGGTTTAGGACAGAGCTCTGTAAACATAACAATAAAGTTTCAAGAGTTAGAATTAGCCCTCCGTAAAAAAACACATAGTGCTTTATGTAAGCTCAGTTACGCGAAATTTGTATATAATTATAGCTGTTGCGTAATCCTTAAATTAAAAGTGGAACACGGTCATTAGTAAGGATCATCAAATTTAATATTGAAAAGATGTTTCCTCGTTTTGTAATGATTTAGGACTACGAACTTTATGAGTTGTCTTTCAAAACTAGACTACCCTCATTACAAAAAGATGTATCCAAGAAGCCTTAACATGCAAAAAATAGAAAATTTTAAAATGTTATACCTATTCAATAAGTGCGTTACTTATTAAAAGTAAATTTTAGGTTTTTCTTGTTTTTCTTTGTAAATCGACTAACTTGGATATTTTTCATAGTTACTGTATAAATATTGAAAAACGCCTTCAAGTATGTATACTAATTTTTCAAAAGCATGTTTAAGTGTGTTTTTTAAAAGATTTTTAACAAAAATGAAGACACCGTGTCATGCGCTGAAAATTGAAGCGGGTAAAGAATTTGATTTGTTAAGAATTGAATCAATGAGGTTAAGCACTTAAGCGTTTTAAAATATCATTTCGTGCATTGTCTTTTCAGGCTTGAGAACATGTTTTGAAAATAACCCTCCCTCCATGCTCCATATCGGATCTGAAAACAGGGGCCGAATTACCAAACGCAATTTGTTTTTGATGCATGAAAAGTTCGCAAATTTTAGAGACGTATTTCCCGCTCACGGGTACGGGAATTTGACCCCCGATTTGAAAATCATAGGGTTGACAGATACCGAAGATTCGGGCGACAGTAAGAACCCTAACCCAAGAAGTACTCCTATAAACTAAAGATCACCAAGATATACTGAAAAAAAATGTGCATTAGAATACGGATAGAAAGGATTGAGAGTTGACAAACGGTGAAGTTAAAAAAACGCAATATCTGTCACTGCTAACGGGTGAACGGACGAAAAGTGGATGCAGCTAATCTACTCCGAGCGCTCTCATACAAGAATATGGAGTTAAGTTTGTGAGAAATTGATGCTAGAGGGAAAACTGCAAAATCTACCTGAGGCATAAGCGTTTTCCAAGAAAAAGTGTCAACACACGAGGAGGCTTTGTAAGGGCAAACATTTACGTCGAAATGTTGTATGCTATCTGACGTCTACTAGCGAAATTACTTCAGCGCATTTTGTTTATTAATTCGCGTGCACGGTTCAGATCGAACGCAATCGATAAAAATCGATCACAATCGCAAAAAGTCAACACACGTTCTCATCAAAAGTGACAGAAAAAGAGCAAATAAGCAAAATAACGAGTAACGAGCAGTTTGTCTCCCAGCTCGAAACAGCTCAGAGGGCATCCGAATAACAATAATCGTCAGGACGATATCATTTTTGAAACTTTGATGACCATAAGAAGTTATATTCTGGCCGAATTTTTTTCACTATCATCAGCTTTCACAACATTTGTGAAAAATGAACTGGATTAAGGTCTCAAACTCGTAATTCTGTCACTTAGTTCCTACTTTTGGAAGTATCGTTTTGACGATAATCGTCTGAAAAATTACGGAATGTGTGCCCAGGTAACTTCAACCGGCAAGTACCGATAAATATAACAAATGCACAAAGTTGACAAGAAACGAATTCAAAGTCCGTCCTAAAAATCAATTGCGCAAACAAAAATAAAATCTCTGAAAAATAAGAATGGTTCTCCCAAAACGTTTCATATGTTGCAAATAGGTAAGTTGTATATTTATTTGTGATATGGATTAGATGTCAAAGATGTAAGTGGCTCAAAGTACCTAGCTCAAAGTCAAAGTAATTCAGGGATCATGTCAAGTCGAATGACATGTAGAACAAAATGGAAAGTCGGCGAAAGACTCTTCGCACCCACGGAATCCTAGCTTAAAAGAGCCGCCACAACCGCATGAGCCAAAATATAAACAACGAACTACGAAAATGACAGACACAGTTACTATACTACTATAACCAGATAAGGGTTGCATAGGTGAATTGCATAGTATCCCCCATACGATCGTCGTCAGACCTGATCTACCACCAGTATTATAATATAAATCAGAGTTGACAGCTTTTAGCAGCGAGGCAAAACCTGTAGAGACATCCGAAAAACTAGTTTATCGCTTGTTTTTTTTTTTCTTGTCAGTTAAAAGTAAATTATGTATTATGCTATTTAGGTATGTAAAAAGTACAACCGCCTCTGTGCCGAAAAATTTGGCGTTGCGAATATCTCAAAACTATTTTTAGATGGGTTTATATTTGCGACTACTACTGTTGTATGTCTTTAGGATTGGCACTGGTGGGTGCCTCACTTACCAACGCAACTACAGCACTCCTCGTAGTATTTTTTTCCCAAGCAACTGAGACATTCCTTATAGCATGAACAATTCTTTGGTTCACATTTGCAGCTTTGTGTTAACATGCATTTAGAAACAATAGATGCACAAACGACTTCATTACAAGATTCCACTTGGCTAATAATCAGCATACCGCCATACACAATCAACACGCATAAAGACAGCACTTTGCGAAGAACCATATTTATATTATTACCAAAACAATTCGACAAAATACAAAAATAGTCGCGTGAAACAGGAATCAACGACAAGACACACTTTTTGTTGAATATTATTATACAATATATTGATTTTATTAATCCCACTTTATTTTAGCTCACTAAAATTAGTTACACTCTTTTGATGTAATTAATATTTATCAAAGCCCGATAAAGGAAATCAAATTCCAAAAATCGATCGAAACCAAAGAAAAAACAGATCAAAACAATACATTCAGATTGTTTAGTGAATCCATAATAAATGACACGCGATATCACAAGTTTTTGTACATTGCTCAGCAACAAGCAAGCAGATCTCAACACAATGCCAAATGCTTTGTCAACAAGATCAAAATCGATCAAAATGATCGTATCTTCGATTTGAAAGATACATGAGATTGGATGGCATCAGCAGCAGCCTCACTCTGAAAAAATGCGGCGAAGAATAGACACTTCAGTCTTCTCATTCTTTTCAACGAATTTATCAATAAACGAAACGAATGATCTCCTTACACCTAGGCGACTTAGGCTATTTGGTTCGGGGTATTCGGAAAGGGGATGCTGTAGAGCTGTAGTTGTTTAGCAGCTTAGTAAAAATAATAAAGCACTCCTTGCTTTTCACAAAGCGTGCGTGAAAGAGGGAAAACATCTGTACATCGATCAATACACGGACATAGAGCAGAGGTACCTGAACGTAAAGTTCCGTCTTGCTTCTTTGCCTGGGCTGTCATATAAATGAGGAGAATGAACGACGGATCAGTTGAATCCATTTATCTCTTTTTAACCTGCAGCTTTTAAGGGAAATGCATCAGCAAGTGCTCTGCATTTCCACCTGCCCTGTTAAAGGGGAATTTTATTTAATACATTGTGATCAGAGCTGCCAACATAAATCTAGTCCGCACTATTACGTACGTACTTTTTGTGTAGTCCACATAATATTATTTGGTGCGAAATGTGGGTTAGATAAGGCGAGTTTTTTTAGCTTCGATCTCAGCAAAGCAAAGTAAAGTAAGATTTTCAACACGCTATTACGACAACTACTACAAATACTGTCTCGAAGTGTCAAGTAGATCGTAGTTTATTTTGCCGAGATCGAAGCTCAAAAAAACAGGCCTATTGTTGATAGACTTCCATAAGCTGATAATCACTGTTGTTTTTAAGTAATAGATTATAAGTTTCTAGTTCTGTAAAACATTCAATTGACATGACACTAATGTCATTTTCCATTGGGACACTCATATTTTACTCTCACATTTCGGATTCTTCGTGCCCAATGGAACATAAAACGAGCTATTTCTTTTCTTGCATTTGTGGTGGTGCATTCATTCAATTTACGTTGATATCCGTTGCAGCGGCCAAATGTTAATTGTCCTCTATTTGTCACAGACAGTCGTCTGTTATTAATCACACACATAATAAAGTTTGACAATAATTGACACATGGGTTTTGGGTTAGTGTAAGTAGGTGTAAATCTAGCTCAGAAATTGAGAGTCGCGAAATTGCTATGTCTCTGAAAAAGGTGCTTCTTTTCCGGCCAATGGAACATGAAATCTGACAGCCAGCTGATTTCGAGAGCAGAAAAACTGCTCTGGGGCCCTACTCTGTAAGTCTGTTCCTTTACTTTTGGACTGTCAAAATGGCAGTGGTGGGGAAAACGAAAAAGTTAGGGAACACTTTTGTAGTAATCTATGAAAAACGACAGGTATATATTTCAAAAATTCAAAAAATTTGTGCGAAAAGTCGTTAAAATTTCTGATAAACTCGAAGAATTTGCTAATTTACGAACAACATTAGTTGATTTATCTACCTAGCGATGAAAGTGATTCGGAATTAATCGAATTCATGAATCCGAGTATGGAAGAGTTTGTACTGATTGAACTACAAGCATTCGATAAGAGAAAAAAGCGCCACAGCATCAAAAATTACGCGGAGGAGATCGTCCTTTCTTACTCCTTACAGCGAGGAAGAATTTCGTCGCCACCAAAAGAATCTAAGGAGAACATTCCATTTTATTTTTCCGCCTGTTGAAAACATTTTATTCATAGACAAACCATACACTGTATTGTCTCTGATTTTAATATACAAGAAATCAAAACAATTGAGTAAAAATTCATAAGATTTAAAAGTAAAGGAACAGACTTTGTATCTCATTCCGAAAGTAACATTTTTTCGAAAACGAACCTTTTCTACTCTGTATTTCGAAAGTGGAATGAAATGTACCTACTTATGTCGCATTTAGAATTCGGGAATAATTAAAGAGGTACATACATAGAAGCGGAAGGGGAAAGCTATTTCGTAGGGCCCCTGAATCTGAAAGTGTGTTTTTTTTTGGCCCAATGAAAAACGACATAACCATGAACGTACCTACTGATCTGACCGCTAATGAAATTCCATTTTTATACATTTCTAAGCACACAGAATAGCAATGATTCTATTTTGATAGATGAAGTAAGTAATGATGGTGCCGTAAATGTCGTTACTTGAATGGGCACATTAAAAAAAATAGCTATTTTAAGTCGACGAGATTGGTCTGGACTAGATGTACCTTGGGCGCACAAACTAGATTGGTTGGTAACGTCATGTGTCATATGAAATTTTTTTGAACACGTAACAACTAAATAAAACCATTTATTCCCAAAGTGGCATAAATGTCGCCTCATTTTTTTTTCTTTAACTTTGCAATGCACATAACGGTAGAAAAGCAATAGGTATCTATATAGTCAACAGCATGAATAATAATTGTAAATAATTATATTTTATATCAACAACAAACTCCCCTGCCTTTAATATACAAAACAGAAATGACCAGACAATGAAAGACTTTTATTTGATACTTTCAACGGTCCTCGAAAATCAAGTTGAGTTACCACTCAGAGTTTTCAGAGAATCTTCAAAGTCCACTGGTTCAATCATGCGCTTTGCTTTCGCGTGTAATGGAGGTCCTATTAATTCCACAACTTCATCATAGTTTAAGGTCTCCTTTAGTAGCAAGGCCTCGGCGAGCTAAAAACAAAAACATATAGACAACTTGCGTTATTTTCACATATTTCAACAGGCAAACCTTTATCAGTTTATCTTTATTTTCTTTCAGGACTTTCTCAGTGTTGACATATGCAGATGTAACAAGACTCCTTGCTTCTCTGTCTACCAAAGCTTCTAGTTGTTTAGAAAATGGCTTATCTCCTTGAGGGCCGTTTTCCATTTCCTCAGAATCGGTTATATACATCGGGCCAATTGTCTCGTTCATGCCGAATTTCTTTATCTAAACAATGCTTAGCTAATGAATAAGCCGTTTGCAGTAATTTATATTTTTACCTGAGAATATGCGATCTTTGTAACTTTTTCCAGGTCATTCTGCGCCCCAGTTGTTATACTGCTAAACATAAGGTCCTCTGCTGCTCTTCCACCGAGAGCCATACACATTTTATCGAAGAGCTCTTCTTTGGTGAATAGTTTCTGTTCACTTGGTGTGTATTGTGCAAAACCCAGGGCCAGGCTGGTTCGTGGTACAATTGTGACCTTTAACAGTACGTCGGAGTTGGGCAAGAGCCAACCAACTAGAGCATGTCCTGACTCATGGTAGGCGATGACTCTGCGCTCTACGGGGGATAGTGCATGCGATCGCTTTTCTGTTCCACCTGTGAGTATATTTCAATTGTAAGCACTGAATGTTTGCTAACTATTTTAACAACCTACCAACAAGTCTCTCTACTGCATATTCCAGATTTTTAGTCAAGACAACCTTTTGGGAGAGTCTCGCAGCATGAAGGGCTGCTTCGTTGCAAACATTTGCAATATCTGCTCCAGAGAATCCAGGGGTTAGTCTCGCAAGCCGTTCGGAGTATTTATTTGGATCGTTCTCCAATTGAATAGATGAGAGGTGTTTTTCAAAGATTTCTTTGCGCTCCTCGAGTGACGGAAGATCAATTAGTATGTGGCGATCAAACCGTCCAGGACGAAGGAGAGCCTTATCAAGAATATCTCCGCGATTCGTGCTGGCCAACATGAGCACTCCTTCTTTTGACGAAATTCCATCCATTTCTACTAAGAGTTGGTTTAATGTCTGTTCCGATTCTCCCGAACTTCCTTGGCCACCTCCCCCTGCACCTGACCGCGCTCTTCCAATGGCATCTATCTCATCAATGTATATGATGCATGGGGCACGTTTGTTGCCTTCTTGAAACAGATCCCTTACCCTTGCTGCACCAAGACCTCCAATCATTTCAATGAACTCTGAGCCGTTCATACTTAAAAACGGAACTTGTGCTTCGGTAGCAACAGCTTTAGCGAGCAATGTTTTGCCGCATCCAGGTGGCCCTAGCAGCAAAGCACCTTTAGGCACTTTAGCGCCCAGCGTCTGGTACTTCTCTGGGGACTTCAGATAGTCGACAAACTCAACAACTTCTTGCTTGGCTTCTTTTAAGCCAGCGACGTCTTTAAATAGAACACCACGCCCGCCATCGTGTGGATCCACTAGTGTGAATTTCGCACGGCCCATTTGACTCTAAGAATTGCGACGAAAAAATAGTCATGTATGAAACACTTTACAAAAGCTTAACTTACAAAGGAATCCATGCTTATTGGGTTCTTCATTCCTTTCATACGAGATGCCAACGCCATGAATAGACCGAAGAATACCAAAAGCACCAAAATGCGTCCAGTTATATCACTCTGCCTGTCGTACGTGACAGAAACACCTGCAAACAAAGGCAGTGAGCAGTGAGTACTTCTATGATGTTTAAAATGACACGTATACCTTCGCGTATTCCCATTCTTGTTTCGACGTCGCGCAGTTTTTGTTCGAATTTGGAAGCATCGGCTATTGCCATATGAAAAATAGGTGAGCCTACTTGTCGTCCTTTGATAATAGCTCCATCGTGAAGGATAATTGTCACCATTTCCATGTCAGGCCGAATGATGAGTTCCTTCACCTCACCGGTAGCGAGCATGTGGTGAACAAACTCGTTCCACGAAACGTATCTAGTAGTAGTAGACTAAACAGTTAAACTTAGAATATCAGACCTATTACACCACTTAACGCATAATGATCAAGACTACCAACCTCTGGCTTTTCTGGTCTTTTGAAGAACAATGACATGAAAGTGATAAACATGTAGATTGTGAAAACCCAAAGAAAAACCTTCGTCAGAACTGATTTCATTTTCTCATCATTTTCATCTTTTTTCCCACCGTTGTTACTGTCGCCTCCACTGCTCGATGAAGCATTTTTGTCCGGTTTTTCTTTACCGTCCGAGTTGGCGGAACCATCGATCTTTCGTGATGAAAATAAGGACGTATGAAAACTGCGGACCTCGGATGGTGTAATATCAAAGGAACTGCATATAATTCTTACAACAGAATTATATTCCGATTTGAATAGCTTTAACTGCAAGTGGATGATGTAACGTATCAATTGTTATGTTTCTCCATATAAAAATTACTTGTTTTCTCGTGCACAATATACTGGACTGTTTGGGTAGAACCGGTAAGAACGACGCAGATTTAGACAGTCTTTTCGATATATTTTGCTGAATTTTGCAAATTTCTCGTATCGATCTAAACATGTTAACTCTTGATAGTAATTAATTAAGTATTTAAAATAAAAATACAAAATCTATTTCATGATCTTCTCACAATATTACAGCTTAAACGTCAATTCGCAACATATGATTTTGACAATGCCGGGAAATAGCACTGTTTGTATGTAGGAATACAAAATGTGCAGAAGGTAAGTTCGTTTCTATTTCTCGGAGTTGAATCATGTTGTTTTGATAGAGTGACACATTTTATGTTTTTTTTTTATATATGTATGTACCTGCCTACCAGCTCTTTTTTCGAGCATATTTCCTAATCTGGATTTCTCTTCAGAGTTGCCCTGAATCTACCAATGTAATTCCTCTTAAGTTTGACAGCGGCTAATGGAGTTGGCTTGCAATTTTGTATAATTTTTAAACTGATACACATTTATAATAACGCATTTCGAAATAACTCAATATAATCGTTTTCATAAGCGAAAAATGAATAATTCAGCTAAAAAAGCAATTGTTCCAACGATGAAAAATTCGTACACGCAAGCTGTTGTGTCATATACATTGGTAGTAATGAAAGCATGTGCAAATCTGAGAAAAAAAATCGAGATTTCTCAGAAGTACCTTTGCAAAAAAATTTATCTTTTTGCCAAATCGAAAACAATATAAGTCAAAACGCTCTCTATTGATTTGTTTGTGCGAGCAAATATAAACAGTTCTATGTATTTAAAAAAAAAGCAGACGCTCGAACTTTCTGCAGAAGTATTTTGCACAAAAATGTTTAATACACACGAAATCAATGTTGACGATAACGACAAAATGCCACTGCATACGAAAGAGTGATTGATCATCAACCGGGATTCTTTTAACTGACATTTTTTTCAATTTGGTCGATCCCAATTATATCCCTTATAACCGGCAATGCGTTCAGTTTCTCAACCATGGTTATACGATAGGACGTCTCATATATCGAATTTTGAAGAAAAACCTGCTAACCGGTATTTTCAATTGTTCGTTATGGCTTGTGGGCTCGGTCCCAGCTATTCCGGTTAATCGTGATTCGATTCTTTTTTAATACGTGCATTTAAACTTATTCACTAGTTTTAAGTTGAAACTCTTTCAACTCGTCATATAATCTCGGTAGGCTAAAAACATTACAGTCACGCAGTAATATAAACTAGCCTGTAAAACGACCTCCAAATTTATCATTAGAACTGTCAAAACTTATTCGCGCCCAAATTTTTTGGCGGAATGGAAAATACATCATCTTTTATTTTTTCGCTAGTTTGCATTACGAATTTTCACCAGATTTTTACTTCACAGTTGTGTTATATTGCAAACAAATCGCATGTATAAAAGGATCGAGTGTTTTTTAATTGCGTTAGTTTAATTTTTCACATTCGCGAAATAACATTTCAATCTAAAATTGCATATAAAAAATAACTATGGACGCAATGTTCCAATCAAAGTCAGAAGAGATGAAAATTAAATTTCAGGACTTGTGCCGTGAACTTAATATGGATAAAGAAACAGAAGAAATTGCATGGACCAGTTATAATGATATTTTACAAAATTTTTCGCTGGACGTAAGTTTATATTAGAATATTATTCCCCAACAGAATTATGTGATAAAAATTACTCTCATTGTTAGTATGCAATTTTTTTTGTATGGTTTATTGCTCTTATCAATAAAAAAAAGTGCAGTGTTTTTATAGCCTTGATCACAAAAAATTAAACATTTCGGTGCAGCCATATGAAACAAAAGAACCGTCGATTATTGCGGGAGGTGGGGCCAAAGAATCGGAAATAAGAAAAACGCACATCATGTTTATGCCAATGAATCAGAGCTCGATTTCGTTTGACATCAATTGGTTTGAGCTGCAACTACTTGCAGTTGCTGATCGCTCTAGTAAACTTGGAAAGGTTCCAATTTTTTTTTTGTTTTTTTTTTTTTTTAACAAAATGGTTTCTCTACCACATATTTCAGGTGTGATCATGATGTCGTTTTTCATTGTCTTTACTGAAGAATTCAATCCTGTAACAAAAGGTAATCGCGGTTTGGGGTGTTTTCTTTGGAGAGTGCTTAATTTTGCCCAATTAAAAGTGGCATGTTTCGAGGTTTAATGGGTTCCTTTTCAGCTTTGGGTGTTAACCACTCCTTGACATGGTTTACGTACGAGTGCTTCATATTTAGTCCTATCCTTTTTCTTTTACTTAAATAGAAGACCAAGTCACAAGGTAGTCGGGGCAGGTCACCCGTGAGGAATCGGAGCGATAAATCGATAAACGTGGTTAACATAATGTCTCATTTGATTGCATTTATGCAACACTGATTTAATTGCAGGTAATACATCTGACCGTATAGTAAAAGCATCATCCCATTTCGTCTCAATTGTTTCGACAGTCAGGTCTTTTTAGCTAATTGCAAAAGTGTTCTCTTTGCTGTACCTAATTATCCATAGTGCATAGGCCGTCTTTGTAAGTAGTAATTTTTTTCCAACCTTTTTATTTTGCAAAATTTCTGTTTTCTATTTTTACCTATATGCAGAGGAGAAACAGAAGTAGAGCTAAACTGGTACTTCATATGCCAACTGGATTAACTTTTTCCATGTTTCTTCATATATGCAATTCGGAGCTTGGCAACAAATTAATGTTTTCCTTATATCTCCATTCTAACACAATTCCAATTGGCACGGATTCTATAGAATCATTGACATCATCCTTGCAGTTTTGTATAGTACACTACTGCTGTGCAAGTTTAGACGACTACATGCAGCCATAAGATGAAACACTTTCCAGCATACAACTACATTTTGTGTTACGTTGACAAAACGTTTGCATTAAAACACTAGATTTGAATGGTTTATTACAGATTTTCAGCCTCATGTGCACTCAAAGAAATAAGCCCCTGCACACCTCGGAACATCTGAATAGAAAATGTACCATCCGACATTCGACTAGAATCGGCTTAACGCATGCATATCTTCTACAAAGATAGGATTCTTGTTTCGGCAGCCTGTATCGCGATCTAACATCGAATTAAAAACCGATGACATTCTCTGAAACCATTTTCGATTCTCAACAGATTGACTGTCCCAAAATAGATTACATTCATTAAGTATGCGGGTTGATAAATCAGAGTAGGCCTACTCTACCATACTTGGATCCTTGTGTCGGCCGGGCTCAATAGTTAATGTGATGGCCTACTAAGCGAGTGACACAAATCGCACATTATGGTTCTTCCAATGTGCCACGTACTCGAACGTCTGACAAACATCCGAAAGTATAATTACCCTGAGGAAGCTTTTCAAGACTCGGAATTAAATTGTATATTTTTTCCCTTCGTCTGAAAAATAAATTATCAAGCAGAGCAACTATCAACTTACCTGACGATGTTCTGTCAAACTGTTAAGGACTGCGGCTAAAGCTTCCGTGATATTCACATAGTATCAAAAATCCTCAAGGGCGATAACAGAATCCTGGCTCTAGAAATTTCTACAAGTCTCACCAGCAAACAACCCTAAAGTAGCCGGAAGTGAGACCACGCCAGATATGCTTGCATGTTTTTCGCAAACACCAAATAAGATTGGACAAACGATTGTATCATGCTATGGTTAACAATATTCAAATTAACCTTAAATTTAATGCTGCATGCGGTAATACTCTCGCATGTTTGTCATGATATGTTTGGAAGTTTCATCCATTGGGTGTTGCATCGCACTGAGCTGGTTCCTAACAGACGTCATTCCTTGTTTGTGCAGTATATTTCAGCGGATACGGGTGCGAAGCCGTACTTGCGTATACAAAAACACCCCTCGATTAATACTTGTGTTCTAATGCACCTAATAAAATGCTTATTTCTCAAATTGAACACAAAACCATATTCTAATAATTACAGGGAGATCCGTGTCAATGGCTTTGCTGTGCATTATATGCAGCCTGTCGCGCCTCATACAGGCCAACGGTTGGTGGATCCAACGAAGTTGTGAAAGGAAATTGCGTCTCTTTAACGAAACTTCTTCGAAGTTGCAATGTCAGGTAATACTTTCAGCCGCGGATTTCATTAGGTTCATTCCTGTCTAACTAACAATTTTTTTCTAGTCTGTATGATTTTTTTACAAAAATCAAAAACTGGTGCGAAATGGCAAATCTGTCAAATAATTTCCTCATGCAAGTCGAAAGACTGGAGCGGGGCTTTAGAATAAGCATAAATCTGTTCGAAAGGTATAATAACATATTTGACAACATTTTCATTGTGCCACCACACGAGAAGAAGAACAAAAAATCAAGGTAAATAAAGTTTGCCCAATTTCATTCCATAATTTGTTGATATAATTGGTATATTTTGTTTCAGGCCGGTAAAATGCACAGCTAACAAGCTGTACGAGCTCTGCTGGTGTTTGTTTTTGTGCGCCAAAAACGAAGATATGAATTGCACAGTTGATCTTGTGTCATCATTTCATTTATTGTTGTGCTGCATAGATCTAGTGTATGTGAATGCACTTGCGGAAAATCGAGTTGAATTAATAAATCCAAACTTCGAGGGAGTACCAAAGAACTGGAATACGGCTGATTTCGACGCATCGGTGGTTCATAAACATTGCATAATTGAAGCCCTTTGTAAATCTACTAAAGCAATATATATAGAGGCAATGTCGATGAAACTTAATTCGTGGAAGAAAATTATGATCAAATTTATAGAGACAAAAGTGAGTAGATGTTAGCGAATTTAAGTTTTGATAAATTTATATGCTTCAAACAGACGTTACTGGGAAATAAGGAGTCATTTATGGACATCATATCCAATAACTACTTTGAACCAAACTCGAAGTCTCTGAATAGCGCTTATGAACAGTATGTCTTGAGTGTGGGAGAGCTTGATGAGAGAATTTTGCTGCACAACACGAATCAAAGGAAAGTCGACAATAATGGTAAGTTTTTTTCTAAGTGAAGTGACTACATACGTTCTGCAACGAGTCCTTCAGAAAAATAAAGAATACAGTGAAAGTAGGGTTACATAGAATCGACTCTACCGTGCTGAAAGACAAGAAGAATATTTAAGTTAAACAATTAGATATTTACCGCGCGCGTTCACATTGAAAGGTAAAAGGCATATGTGATAAGGTCTGGGTTCTCACAACCTTTCGTTTGTCGTTATGATTTACCATATTCCATATAACCATATTCCATACAACCATATTCGAGTGGACAACTCTGGGAGATAACCAAACCCTCGGCTTTCTGAAGCAAAGGTCCAAGTAATGGAACGGAGAGGAGATAAATCACAAGTTCAACTCAAATCATCAAATTTTTTTGTCCCAACACATGTTGTACAACGTGTCAACCAAAGCATTATTCTCGTGATAGCATCGAGGTATATCAGAAGTTTGCTATAAAGATCGAATAACCAAAGTGAATATTGAGCTGCACCGCCGTCTCTCGAAGAGATGAGCGACCGCCTAGGGCTATGCCTTCATCTGTGACTAGTAAAAGAAAGCATTCATAAACGATAGGAGATAACCGCTGTTAACAGCAGAACGTGTGTTATTTTGAATCCGTCGCTACACATTAATCATTTTACAGTTGGCTAACAATATTCACAAAATTTTTCATTTCATTCTTTTTCACTTAGAATCATCCGGCGGTATGAATGGATATATGAGCCAGGTAATTAAATAAAAAATAGGCGTTCGTTCTCGTTTACTCATGTTCTTAAATGCATTTTTAGAGTACGCGCTCTTTAGCTCCAGAGACTCCATTAACAAGAAGACATCATCTGCCAACAAAAGACAACGTATCAGAGCCAGTGGCAAGTGCAACACAGAATGTTCGAATTTTGCTAGATATAGCTGATCTCACCGGACCCATCGAATACATTAAGTAAGCCTATGCTATGAATTGCCTGAAACGACGCAATACATTCTTATTTTGTCTTTTGCAGGCAAGCTGGCGAACAGACTATGCAGAAACTCATGTCTAAGCTGGACGCAATGGGCGCTGTATTCAAAGAAAAGTTTCCCAACGAATCCGAGGCCGACAAACGCTTCGCACTTACACGATCGCTTTATTTTTATTTGTTAGAAAAGATAGTCCGGGCTGAAATTGTATCCAAACCCAATTTAGACTTCAAAGTAATTATTTGCTTATCTTACGTCTTTTATTGTTTAATTAAATTCAATCTTTTAGATTTTACTGGAAACTGACACATTAAACTCAACACTTATAACGTGTTGCGTGGAAATTGTGCTAGATGCATATAATTCTTCATTAAAATTCCCATGGGTATTGGAATGTTTCGACATGAAAGCGTTCAATTTTATTAAAATCATCGAGCTAGTTGTGAAGCGGCAAAATAAGTTCTCGCGTGCGTCCATCAAACATCTGAATTTCATCGAAGAAACTTGCCTAGAAGTTTTGGCATGGAAAAGCGATTCGCCCTTGTGGACTACATTGCAACAGAGAAAAGCGCCACTTCCTTCTTGGGCGGATGTTGATGTAAATAAAATGGCACATTGCAGTCAAGAACGGAATGGTATGTCGAAAGTGATTTATGTTGTGTGAAGGACGGTTTTGTAATAAATATTTTGTTTTCCGTAGTTTTGCAGTCGCCAATGAATTCTGCGTATGAATGTTTCAATCCAGCGTCGTCAGCATCCACATCGGAATCAGCGAGGAGGGACCTGTTCAATGCGGGAAAAGGTGAAGATTGTTGGCCTTCGATTTTTTATTTATTTTTTATTATTTAGCTGTCCTAGCACTCTGTGAATTATTTCTAAGCAAAAGCAATGTCTGCACTTGCTTTTGATTGTTCTTGTCTACCATTTTTGTTTTTAAGACAGATAGCAGATCCCCGAAACAGCGATGCTAAATGCGGTGGCGCTATAGTCGGGCATACCAAAGCATCCGAACAATACATTTTAATAGTTTGGGTTTTTTTTTAACTGCACACTCCAAATATGTTGATATAACCTTCCAGGGCTCAGGGGACATCCTTGCTCCCATTCATGATGCGAACCATTCTGAGATTTCCAATCCTCTACATACTGCTGATTGAGTGTCGTCAAGGCCGTAACTAGGGAGGGGGATTACAGGGGTTTAATCCCCCCGGAAATTCCTAACAAGTGCACTTTTTTAAAACAAGAACAGCAAATCCAAAAAAAAATCAAACTTTTTAAATCAAAAGTTATTTTTTAAAGATCATATCCCCCCTCCCCAAAATATTTGTCCGGCTACGGCCTTGAGTGTCGTCATAGATACCCTCCAAAACCAAACTTCGACGATATTCCAGCGGCAGCTTGTAGAACAAAGCTCTTCTGTCAACTGTGTCGAAGGCTGCCTTGAAGTCGACGAAAAACACGTACAGTTTATTTTTTTTTGCCCGAGGAATGTTGCAGCTATACTCCGAAGGATAAAAATGTTATCATTCGTTCAATATCCGCTTCGAAATGCAGCCTGGAATTCTTTGAGTTTGTTACCATCATGCAACCATTTGCCCAGTCGATGATTTAATTGGAATGCAAATATCTTATAGGAGGCATTAGAAAAAGATATTCCACGATAGTTGTTTGGATCCACTGTTTCCTTTTTGTAGATTGGGTATATAATGCTTTTTTTTTTCCTGTTCCTGTTTCCATGATTTTGTTAAATGCCTTTGTAAGTACACCGAGAAGACCCTCTGTTCCATATTTGAAAAATTCCACTGCAACTCTACCCACTCCTGGTGCCTTTCCATCCTTCAGTCTGTTGATCATCCGGCGTACTGCCTCCTGTGTGAAAGGAACATCTAATACATAACTAGAGAACGATGGTACTGCGTCCTGGATAGATAGCGCATTTGTATTTGGATTAAGCAGTTTTTGAAAGTGATGTCGTTTTCCATTGGGCAAAAAGAAGCGTCTGGAAGAGTCCGGAATCGAAAAAATCACTCCTGAAACCGTTCCATTGGCACAAAAAATACTCTTCTGGTGATTCTGAGGAGAGAATTTCGCTTTTCGATTTAAAGTCAGAATCCACTCAAGAAGCACTCACACAAGTGTAATGACAGCAGCCGTAGATTATTTTTTTGGCATTTCACCAATACTTTTGTGGATTCTTTCAGAAGCAGTTTTGTTGTTCCATTGGATTTCAGAATGAGTGGATCCCCGAGTGAAAACAATGGAAAACGACATTAGAATTGCTCTTTCCAATGAAATTCGTTGGAGCACTTTTGTAATACTGGTTTGGCTTTCTGTTGCTACTTTTTTGTTGTTTTCTGCAGTAATAAATACAGCCAAATCAATATATTTCCATTTAAGTTTACATTTTGCACGTATGCTGCATATTTTCGGATGACATAGCGAATCAATCTGACATTTTGTTAGTATATGTTGGTGAGATCAGGGCAATTCTCTAATGTCGTTTTCCATTGGGACCACCAAAAATCTTTTTCAGATCTCAGATTTAACGCGGCTCATGGAACATGCAACGAAATTGATCTGCTTTTGTAAATGGATTAGTGCGATATTTGACAGCAATACCAGCTGTTTAAATTGCATTCGCTTTTGAAAAAATCAACTATGGATATCGACTTGAAAATCTTTCCCCTGTTGTTGATACAAATGGAGTAATTTCTGTGATTCGTAGTTTCCAGGTGATGAGGAAGGCAATGAAGATAATAATTCCTACAAAATTATATCCATGGCAATTGATGTATTTCTTTATTTTGGTTTTAACGAAACTTTGCTCATTTGGTTTAAAACAAAATTCTTTAAATGACGTAAAACAGCTGTGCAAAGTATATTGGTATTTGTGGTAGTATGTGTAAATCTGAAAAAATATCGAGATCTGCAAAAAGTGCTCTGAATCAAAAAAAAGATTGATTTTTTTGCCCAATGGAAAACGACATAAAAATATTCCGGACACTTCTGTCGTGTTAAGAATTGACTTGGGCACTTCTTTTTCAATGAAACGTAGAATACATCGAAAGAGCACTTCTAGATTCGTTATCTTTTCATAGAAAGGGCAATTCTTTTCTTCAATCGAAAATGCCATAAGCCGCTTCCACTTTAACCACTAGATGTCGCTTGTGTCGGTTTGTTTACATCTTTGCCTTGACAGGTCTCGGTTTCAGGCCCAAGCAGGTGGAAGCACGGTTGTTTACTTAAATCTGTAAATCTGGTATATATGATTTAATTCGGAGATTCCATCTGCAGTGTTATTGAACAGAAGCCCTATCGTTTGACTCCATCGAAAAACTTTTTACGTTGATGACCATTTTATCATCTCTTACCACTACTGATATCGTTGGATTAACCTCTATCAGCCGCCTTCTTCTATTCGACAATCGATTTCGCTTCTGCCTGATGGTAGCGCGAAGATCTTTAAAAATTGTTACTCCATTGTCCTTTAAGACTTACGATGATCTTAGTGCTGTGATGACTTGTTGTTTTGACTCTAGCTTGATTGCAAAGTTCTTCACTTTTGAGTTCCGCGAGCGTATCTCATGAATTGGCAAACAATCCATTGACAGCGGTGGTTGAACAATGATTGCTCAGAAGGTTTTCACCAATTCGCTTTCATCTTTACCCTGTTGGATTGTAACTCTCATCATGAAATTGTTTTCGGTGTTTTTTCTTTGTAGCTGCGATTTTCTAAGTGCTCATATTTTTTTCTTGTGCGGCTAGTTTGGTTAATAGTTGGACATTTTGCTCCAAGATTTTTTGATATACCACCGCGATTGCCTCGATATCGCTTTTTTTGCTGTGTCTTTTACCTCTCGTGCAATTTGCCTAGCATTTCTATTAAATCAACTTTAGACATGGAGCCAACTAACGCATCAGCCATATTTTCGCAGATTTGCGACTTTTCTGTTCGTTAAACGTTTCAGGGGATGTTTCCAATGTTTCGTTTACACTTGTGCATATAGTAAATTCTTTAAATGAGGTTATGCGTACTCAATCTTGCAGAAAATGTACTATAAGAGTCTTAATCTCCTAGAACTCACTTGAATTTCACATGACGGTGCTGGTGTTTGGTGTTGAGAACAATTTCAATGACTTATAAAATTATATTTATATGAGAAAATTGTATCTTTTCACTTTTTTGTATGCGAGCAGTTGCACTCAGACTTCTCAGTTTTGACAGCTTACGTTTTTTTATTGTTAACTATCTAAATATTTATGCAAGATATAATAAAAAAAGAAAATAGATGATTGAAGGTCAATCTTTCTTTACAGCTGCCGAATTAAAACCAGTTGAAGCTCCAAAACCTACGCCCGCTGATAGTAGAAAAGATGTCCCTCTTTCAATATATTTAAGAAAGGTGAATTGCATATCATTTGATATTTGCTAGAAAATACTCATATAATGCCTTTTGTTTATAGTTCTACACATTAGGTTGGATGCGAATGAAAGAGCTGTGCAAGGAACTCGGCATGAACGATGAAATACATATGACAAAGATATGGACGTTATTTGAGTATTCCATTACCCATAGAAAAGAACTTATGCAAGATCGTCATCTTGATCAGTTACTCATGTGTGCAATATACATATATATAAAGGTTTGTAAAAATAACTACCAACACAAGATGTGAATTGTATGTTGGAACACTTTGCCTTTAGGTTGGAGAAATTCCAGATAAATCTTTTACTGATATTATGAAACAGTATAGAAAACAACCGCAATCCTCTAGCAATATTTACCGCGAGGTATTAATCAACAATAAAGGTAAGTTAATTGTGTTTTAAACAAACCCCTGCCTTACGGAATTAATATCTGTGTCCTTTTTTGTAGATGAGAAATATGGTGATATTATACGATTCTACAATTTTATTTATGTACCAAAAATGACGCCACACGCTCTCAACTTCAGCGACAAGAAGAAATCGGTGAGAAATCTAGTATGTAATAAACGATTTGAATTCTCTTTACTGTTTGAAACTATCTGTAGTTTGTTTATGTGGGCGGCAGTCACTCAAAGGTTTTTTTCGTCTGTCCCACCTCCAACGTCTGAGACGATTTTTTTTAGTTCAATCGTTGTTTGTCTTCGCTTTCTTTCAAATGATCAATAGGTCAGCTGGCAAAAACTGTCTGAAATTATTTGGGGCGCTCAGGAAATGATCTATGTTCGACTTTTTGTAATTTTGCCTTTTGTAAAGTATATAGTAAGATATTTGTCGCGTGTCAGAGGTTTTTAACTGTAGGAAAGAATGAAGGATAAGTGAATTTTACTGCAAGTGTGAACATGGAAAACGGACTCAATGGATATTTCAACTCAAGCATTTCGACAGTTCGACTAACAGGCAATCATACACTACGATAAAATCTGTGCAACAGAAGACGCATCGACCACCTATGCAAATTCTAAAGGGTTATACCTTGGTTGATGTTTCGAATAACTTAGCGAAATTATTATCCACTAGGGATCTCGTATTAATAGTGCATGTAGTAAGATGCTAACTGAATTGTTGGTCAATAATGTTTAAGCTTATAAACCCTGTTAGCTTATGTCAGACAGGTAGAAGTGACAAAAACCCATCCTTATGCAATGAAATGCCAAGAATCTTATCCGGTTTTTATTTGTTTTGCAGCAAAATGATCTCCTTCTCTCGCCGCATCCCACCGAAAAAGTGAATCCCCCAAAGAAGCTCTCAAATCATCTCTATGTTCATCAGTTGGAGAAAAATGAAGTCCAGTACGCTCCTAATCACATCACGTACGAATTTCATAAGAGCCCCGCAAAAGTAATAGTTACTACTTCGCTTCGTTGCAATAATAATAATAATTTAAAACATTGATCTGTTACAGGACTTGGATATAATGAACGAAATCGTACGTAGGAGCAAACGCAATCTGACGTTCAGCGAAGAAGAGCCGGTAGTAATAAAGAAATTGGCAAAGCCAAATCTACACTTTCAGGGGAAAATACTAGGTATAAAGAACGACAGACAAGCGGAAAGAAAAGAGTGAATTACGTATAATTAAATTTGTATTTAAAATAATGTATAATTTTAATAGAATTAATTATGATTCCTTTTTTTTATTTCAACATTGGGTAACATCTAGTCGAACTAATCGTAGAGGAAGAGCTGAGATGAGTATTTCGAAATAAAATTCATCAAAACGCCTATTCCTTGGATGCATGTAAGGCTTATCGTACACGTTTGTGTATGCATCATTGCCAATAAGTAAATTCTCAAAAATCTCCCAACTTTATGAATTGAATGCAATTTTTTTTTTTAAATTAATGTATAAGAGGCTTCAGATGCCATTTGCAGATGTAGGATGGACTTTTCGCTGGGCAACATCGACGAAAATGGACAGTATGCAGAGTCCTACTTCTGAGTGATCTCCATGAAATTATGTCAGTGATTAGTTGGACTAGATTATACCCGTTGTTTTTCACATTTTATATATAACCACTATAATATTAAACAAAATAAAGAAAAACCACTGTATTTGAAGTATAAAAATGAATTAGACCATGTTGTTACTAACGTACTAAATCGATTGTAAGTAAGAATAAGTGATGACTATGATTGTAATCACTGCGAACACATTTTGTTTTGCGTCTATTTATTTTCATTGGAGACAAAATCCAAATAGATTATGCTTGTTATGAAAATTATATATTTTTATAATCTCAATATTATAATACGGCAAACTTTTTATGCTTATAAATTTAATAATAAAGTACTTTGGATACCATTATTAATATTTACAGTACGATACATGTACGAGATATCTACTACGCAATTACCTTTAACATTTTGTTATGTTATAAGAACAAACCATTGTATTAAACAAGATAACAACTATTTAAGTAAATACATTTACACACATAAAATCGAATCATCGGATGGTTTTAGTTATCCTTCGGTCGATCACCACCCAATCTGCAAATATTGGGTGGTATGAAAAAAAACGTAGCTATTGCTATTACTCAAAAGAAATTTTAAAAACGTAGCATTAGCTAGGTTCCGCATGAATAAAAAATTATATGAATTAACTCCAACTTTTGACTTGTTCGAAAAGCGGCGTCACGTACATTTTACTCCTAGCAATTGCTTTGAAAATCCAAGGGCCCTACTCTCTATTGCTCGAAATAGCATTCCCCTTCCGCTTTTAAGAAGGTACTCGAAATAATTTCGGAATTCTAAATTCGACATAAGTGCATTTCATTCCACTTTCGAAATACAGAGTAGGGCCCCAATCCTGCTATTTTGCTGACTCAATCCTTTTGCTAAATCAGCTTTGTGAATTTCCGATGCTTTGTTTATAAATATTTAAGTTAAATTTAGTTTGTGCAGGAAAATCCAAGAATACCTATGACAATATTGTGAAAAAAAAACAGAAATTGTTTCGTGTCACACGAAGTGTGCGGACAGTGGACCATTTGGCTAATATTTCTTTTAAATGAAGATGTTTAGACCCAATCATTTCTATGGTAGCATTTAAAACCTCTCAGTAATTCATAGTTCTTCTTTAACTACTTGGCTAGTGTGTCAACAAATATTTCCAACAAGCTGATGATCGGATTCAATTCCCGGCACCTGGAGAAGAAATGATACACCAAGCTATTTGGCAAACAAAATTTATGTGTCCAGATGCAATTCGAGCTATAGATTGCACTCATATTGCAGTATTTTGCTTTTTTCGATTTCCTTCAATTTTGTTCACTTTTCATTATTAATTTGTTAATCAAATTTGACAGGAACTATAAAGCAAGTACATGTACTCGTACCTACAACGAAGCATAAATGCTATTTTCGAATTTTCGAAAGTAGGTTTCAATCAAAACGATTCCAAGCAATATTCTGTCGTTTTCCATTGGGACCACCAAAAATCTTTTTCAGATCTCAGATTTATCGAGGCTCATGGAACATGCAACGAAATTGATCTGATTTTGTAAATGGATTAGTGCGTTATTTGACAGCAATATCAGCTGTTCAAATTTCACTCGTTTTTTGAAAAATCAACTATGGATATTGACATGAAAAATGTTTCCCCTGTTGTAGATACAAATGCAGTAGTTTCGGTGATTCGTAGTTTCCAGATGATAAGGAAGGCAATGAAGATAATAATTCCTCCAAAGTTATATCCATTGCTATTTATGTTTTTTTTTTATTTTGGTTTTCACGAAACTTTGCGCATTTGCTTTAAAAGCAAACTTCTTAAAATGACGTAAAACAACTGTGCAAAGTATATTGGTATTTGTGGTAGTATGTGTAAATCTGAAAAAATATCGAGATCTGCAAAAAGTGCTCCGAATCAAAAAAAAAAGATTGATTTTTTGTCCTAATGGAAAACGACATTAGACTGTTTTTTTGAGCTTCGATCTCAGCAAGGCAAAATAAAGTATGATTTTCAGCACGCAATTACAACAACTACAACTGAGTCTCGAAGTGTCAAGTAGAGTGTAGTTGTTGTAATTGCACGATGAAATTCCTACTTTACTTTGCTTTGCTGAGTTCGAGGCTCAAAAAAAGAATGGATTTTTCTAAATACTAATTATACAATTTAAGAACAGCTGACTTTTAAATCACGCATCATCACAAATGGACAAAAAAGAATACTCTCATTTCATGTTCCATTGGCAACGAGAAAACTCAAATCTGAGAGCAAAATCTGAAAGTCCGAATGAAAAACGACATAAAATATTTTACGACCTGTTTGACGTCTCACAATGAACCTACACTTTTATGTTAGTCACATCTTCGTTGATGAAATGGTGAAATTTCGAGTTCGATTCAAGCATTAGAACGGATGATAGATGGAACATGGAACCAAATTGATCAATTTGCTGAACGTTCCCGTGAATTGAGTGGTTTTTATTCCAAGCGTTCTGTCGTCTGTCATTCTGTGTGAGTAATATCTTGGTTGGTCTTGTTGGTTCAGTTTTTTATTTACTTCGTTAGTGGAAAGTTGTTTTGTCTTTTGTTATGAAGTCGTCCTAATTGTAATACTATTTCATTTTCTGAATTGTGCAAAGTACATTATTTGGTGGTATACGAAAGACAGGATATTGTTTCAATTTAATGCGGCTCTTCCATTTTCATTTTCTTTTTATTGTCCAGTGCTGGTGAAAGTTGTCAAAACGTGAATTTTCGTTGGACCATGACTTCCGGAAAAGTTAACGTGCAGAAGTAAATCGTACATAATCACATAAATGTATCTCAGAGAATTTTCTTAAATAAATTTTCTAAATATTTCATCATTGAGCTTTAATCTAAAAAAGAGTGCTTCCAACATTTGTGTGCCAGTTTTTGTTGTTAAACAACTCAATCTAAAGAAGTTGCGCTTTTCCCATAGGTAGTGAACAAAATATTGCTATGTCATTGAACGTGCAATGTGATAGTTGATAGATAAGTATGATGCTTTCAAGCTTCCACTCCAGCTGCCAAAACAATCAATCTTCGCTGCAACTGCAATGATGTATTCATCTATCTATCTTCATGTAAATATTATCTGAAAAATGAGAAGGTATGTGTTGTGTAGCATAATTTCAAAGCTAGTTATATAAAATGTATGTTGTTACATGACAACGTTATTAGCAATAGGACTACGTAAGGTGTTTCTTACATCTGTCTAAATCTATCTTGTGCGTTGTGGTAGGTAGGTACATTATATATACCTAGTTGTTGACATTGTTTGATGATGCAAAGCTGTAGGATTGGGAATTATATAAGGTTGCCGCGAACCGACGTACATACCTACCTTGGTAAGTTACTTCAGTCATTCATAGTCACAACGACAATACATCGGGTACCTTTTATAGTTGTGCGATGCGCCTGTCTGTCTTTTCAAAAAGTCATGGGTTCATAGCAAAGCGCTACGGCGGCATTCATATTTTTAGATCAGAATGTCCCTAATTCGATTGAATTTTTAACAAAATGCTGTTTACACGCTACTTTTGGGAAATTGATAAATCGTGTCATTTCTTGTGTGCTTACACAATTTGGTTGACTTACTTACCTACCTGCCCTTTTTACAATTACACTAGATGGGGATGATGATATTTACTGAGGCTTTTTATATTCACAGAAGCCTTGAATGGGGCATAAATAAAATATTTTTACAGTATGGTTTAACTACCCATTTGGGATAACTGGGCGGCTTGTTTATTTGTCGGCTATTCTTGAAACGAACATGCTGGTTAATTCGAACATGCTAGATATTCGTTCATTGCCTTAATTTTTCATTTAGTCAGACACAGTCTTAGTGTGGAGCCGAAACTATATTGTACTGACAATCAACTAATCTATAAAAGGTGTTTTTGTAAAAGAGCTCAATATATCCGGTGAGGTCTGAAAGTGAAATGTCGCGTTCTTAGTTTGTCTAATGGGTTTTTCCATCAATCTTTTTTTTGATTCGGATCACTTTTTGTGGATCTCGATATTTTTTCAGATTTACACATTCTGCCACCAATACCAATTCACTTTGAACAGCGTTAAACCATTTAAGAAGTTTGTTTTAAAACAAATGCGCAAAGTTTCGTGAAAACCAAAATAAAGAAATACATATAAATATCCATGGGTATAATTTTGGAGAAATTTTTATCTTCTTCGTCTTCCTCGTCATCTGAAGACTACGAATCACCAAAACTACTCCATTTGTGTCTATAACAGGGGAAACATTTTTCAAGTCGATATTCGTATTTGTGATTTTTCTCAATTTAAAAAGTTGATATTGATTATTGCTGTCAAATAACGCACTAATCCATTTAAAAAAGCAGATCGATATCGTTGCAAACAAATATCTGGTGGTCCCAATGGAAAACGACACAAGTTTTTTTGTTTGTTTTCCCAGTAAAGATCTGAGAAGTTATAATCGATAAAGTGTTATAATAGTACGAAATGGTAAAAAGAAGAGGTTTTATTATACTGCAGCCTAATTATATAAATTTTGTATCCAGACCTCCTTTGCATCATAATTCTTATTCTCCTTGCATTTTTTTTTTGACACAAAATTAAAGAGAATACAAAATTTAAGTTTCCCTGCGTAGGTACATGCATTTATATTTTTTTTTGGTTAAAGGAAACTTACGGGCTTATTATTCACTCGCTCTTAGAGTGCAATTTAGACCGTGGATTATACTTTTTTATCAGACAAAATGTTGCTGCATTTTTTCACCTTCACACATAAATCTTTAGTACCCGACAACTTCAAAGTCGGGTTTGGGTAAGCTAATGGGGTAGGTATTTGCTAAAATTTCCGAAATGACACATGGAGACAACTTTTGTAAAGCTACGATTGCACGTGCCATTTTGCATATCTCTTCGCCCATCCTATCGTAGCCAGGGTTTTTTAGGCAGAACGATGACAGATCGTGGGTAATTACCCATTTTGTGGGCATTTTGCCTTTCAAAATGAGCTAAAAGGGCGAAAAAGGGCATTTTTTATCTCCCAGAACAAGAAAAAATAGTGTATTTTGTTGTTTTTTAACGTCAGCGTGGGCAAAAAGGACATTTTTGGGTGTTTTTGACGTGTATCGTGGGAAATTCCGTCCGAAAAGTCTGGCATCATTGGCAGAAGTACTGGCGACCAGTACTTCTTCGAATTGAGCGGGAACTTGTGAAAACACTTTTCACTTTACAGTATCACAAAACGAGAAATGACCCCGAGATGTCACTAGTCAAGCTTGGCATTCCCCACAACACCTACTGCCGCAACTGCGCTGACACAAACGAGATTGAAACAGTGTTCAAGTTTCTTGTGAGTGTCCGGACCTAGCCAAAACCTGACGCCGCGCAGTAGGTATACCATTCTTCTATAACCTCTTCCTCTTTATATACAGGTGCCGTTAGTTGTGGCACCAAAATGGCGCTTATCAGGTAACGGGGAAAACGGCCATTTTAACCAAACAGACAACAGTTCTTAGGCGGTAGAAGGATTTTTTTTCTAATCGTGTGAGAGGTGCGAGGCAAGTGCCGGCCTTAAACATTTGCGTCAATGATATTGTCTAAGAGGCCTAGTTTTTGTAATCGTATGGAATCTCTTTTGAAAATATGGGTAAACAAAAGTACCGAATCGCGATAAGGTGTTTGAAGTAAATTTTATTCACAAGTAGGTGCCCATTTGAGAAATGACACTCAAATTTAATTAAAGGTTACTTAGAGGCTATTTGGTGATGATAAAAAGTTTATGTGTCACAACTGAATTTTTTAAGATCGGTGTTCAAAATGCTGGTCATCGAAAACTGTTTTTAAAAAAGTCTAAGGTACAAAAATCAAACAGTATCCCTCGGCTGTACTTTTGGTTATGTGGGGACAGCGTTGCCAGACGGTTAAAATATTTTCCCCAGATAAATCTGAAAAACTTCGAAATTTGACTATTTTTCCGCAAAAAACTAAACTTTGTGTCATTATTTTGTTAAAACACCTTCAGTATTTCAAATTTGAAGTATGAAAATATAAGTTTGGTTTTCCGAATGCAATAGCAAAATTTCAACACATGTTGCATTTTGAAACCTTCTTGCAAGAATTTACACAGGTTAAGTTGGAGCTTAAATCCGGAAAAATATTTAAGGAACTATTACAAGAAACTATAACTTTTTCCTCATGAAACTGTCATTAAATTTTTTTCGAAAGACTTGTTTTGTAAATGAAAATAGTAGAAAGATTAGAACAAATAGTTTTCATTGGCAAATATAGCTTTGGAGGATCGATCGATTAGATTATCTAATAGCATTTTGAGGTTACCAAAAAGGATATGATAGTCCTGTTTTTTGAGCTGTGTGCTGAAAATCCTACTTTACTTTGCTTTGCTGAAATCGAAGCTAAAAAAAACACGACTAATAACGAAATACGAATAAAATAGAATTAAAAAAAACCGCAGATTTCCCTGCGTCGACCAAAAAAACCTCTAAATCTTGGGGGAAAACCCTCAAGCTGGCAACCTTGTATGGGAACAAAAATCACCACCTAACCAACCGACGTGAAAATACATCACAATTTTTATATAAAAGTAATTTGCAGTGATACATAAACTGATGTCGTTCCAATTTGTATCATTTAAAAAATCACATATACATATACTCTTATACTGCTGTGCGTTCCTCTTCACGCCAGGAAGAGGTTATTACACTAGACTTCATTACATACTTCGTTGCGCAAAAATAAAACATACAAGAAAAATTCGCTCGTGCAATCTTGCATCTGTCAAACGTTGTGACTTGTGAGTGGAATTACGCGTTCTGAACTATGAGAGTATGAGACTATATTTGAGCTAATTGCCACAACAACAACGCAAAATCGGGCAATCAATCATAAAAGAAGCAGTGCTGTACCTACTCAATCGCTGTGAATTGACGTGAATGATATGATAAGCGACTACTAGAGATTAATATTTATTAAGCTGTATACACATGTTTTACTTCCTTGTAAAGTATGACCTTATTCACTGGTAGCTAAAAGCGATAACAGCTCTTCTAAAACGATAAAAACTAACAATAAAACTGGTGTTATCAATTCTATAATTATTTTTATGCACCGAAAGTAATCGTTTCGGATTTTAAAGACTATAGTATAGTTTATTGAGAGTGATACAGTTTTGTTGTTTAAACTCAGTAAATTATAGCAATTCATATGATAAATTCATAAGTAGACGCGTGAGCAATCAAATTTAGCTTTGATGTGTGTCGTGTGTCGCGTGTCAAATGGGATAAATAATACTCATTCATTTTTGACACTTTCAAAGTAAACTGTTGGGGAACTTCTCCTCTTCTATAATTAAATTATCTTTCGGTTGTTATTTGTTTGGTAGTTTTTTTTCTTTTTTTGGAGACTTTGAACCAAAAGTTGGTGTATGTTTAAGGCTTTCAAATCGATACGAAAATCATGATCTGGACTTCTTAGGGTTTCTTCAGGATCAGTAGAAGTGCGAATATTTGATGGATGGTCAACTAATCGGGCTTAAAACGGCCTTGTCAGTTCGTTGACAAATGGGTTCCGGACTTCACACGCTATGACAGAGAGGATAATGCGCATCTCTTGCATGGGAACGCATTTCTTTGGAAGATCGAGAAAAGATATCTTTACTAGATCTAAGAAGACCATTAACATGTTTAAATTATATTTTTTTTAATGTTCTACCACGTGCTATACGTGTGTACCCTAAAGAGGCAATCATAACGCGCCTTCTTCCGACTTCTTGTTGAAAATTGCAAAGGGTCCTCCGAACTAGCTTAACCAACCACGTATTTAAGGAAAGCGACTAATGCGCTTTTATTAGTCGAATATTCTCAAGGTGGAGCAAAAGATTCTTAGATTCCATTCATCAAGCATACTTTCGTTTGACAAAATCTTGAAAATTGAATACACACTACGGAGGCTCACAATTGCGAAGTTTGTATGGAAAATATACTCAATGGGCCTTACCAATAACCATTTTTAGTTTCGACTCTAAATTTATGTAGTTCACAGTAGCTATATTATTCATACTAATTTTGCATCTGTAAATTTAAAGTGGAGACTAAAATTCGTTATTAGTGCGGCGCAATATGATGAACTACTAAAACTAAGAGTCGAAACTAAAAAGGTTAATTGGTAAGGCGCTCTCTGTCTTAAACAGTTTGGTAGGCAGTTTGACTTTAGTTTTGTCGTCACTTGCTTTTGGTCAGGTTTAAGGAAGTCCTGGCTTTCATTGTATACATGTTGGGTGGTTCGTTCTATTGGACTGAGTAATTACGGTCACCTTTGCCCTTTAAGAATCTGCAGCAGTGGTTTTTCCATATCCTATCATTATCATTCATATGCTTCTTACGCCTTAGCTTGGCGGCTGTCACCCAAGAGAACTGATTTTGGATTACGCTGGCAAGTACATAGGTTGGCATCAGTCTTGCAAGTGACTCAAATGACGTTGTCCCAAAGCTCAGCAATTGCTGGGGCCCTACTATGAAACTCGATTCTAAAGTGAAACTGTTCGAATTCGCAAAATCGCAACTCTGTAATTCTATAAGTAAGTTATGAAAGCGAAATTCAAACAGCTCTAGTACTGCCAACTTTTTTGTTGTTTTCTTGGTACAAAATTGGTATACTACCTTTTCCGAAAGTTGATGCCAAATTCGTTCGAATTCGCAAATAATCATTCTACATTAAATGTGCTTGCTTCTCCGCAAGCTTTTAAAAGTTTTTTTTTCTCAGAATGTAAGTAAATAAATTTTATAAATTAATAATTCATGAATATTTCATAAACATAGTAATATGTATAATGTTTGTTTTTTTTGTCCAAACACAAAAGTGTCACAGTTTGAAAAGGTGCAATATATGAACCGGCATCCAGATTTGTCAAAGGGGTATTTAAAAACAGCCTTTATAATGTTGGGAACAAAAGATTGTTTTTTGCGAACACTTAGTTCTGTTGAAATATTGTTCAACAAGTACATAAAGGCATCTTTCGAAAGGCGATAGTTTTTAACAAAGCTGAATAAAGTTATTTTAGTTAATCTTATTTTTGGATTAAAAATGTCTTTAAATAAATACTGAATAGAAAAACTTTTTGTTGCCAAGCTCCATTATGATTGATTTATCCGTAATCCGCCTCCTCCAACCTAATTGCGACACAGTCCATGTTTATTTATTATTATTAAATTGTTTCACGATAATTTTTTTGGGAAATGCCAAATATAATGCGAGACTCGTTTGGGTTATGTCAAATATATTGCGAGAATCGTTCAAAAATCGCAAATTTTTGGGCAAATAGTTTGGCATTACCGGCATTCGATTCTATTTTCATAGAGGGTGCCATTTGAAAGTAGAATCGCAAATATCTTTCGAATAGAATCAATAGTAGAATCGAGTTTCATAGTAGGGCCCCTGTTATAGGTTACCCTGACCAAAAATGTAACAAAGTCCCAAAGAAAAAAGTGAAAGGCCTTCAATCATCAAATGCGCAATATTGGCAGCCAATTGAAGAAGCGGTCCAGAAACTTTGCCAACAATATCTCCAGTGTTTCACTCGATGTGTGGCACCACGTCCTATTGACAGCGTACACGTCCGCAATAGTCGAAACGATCAATTTGTGGACACAACCAACTTGGCTAACATGGACCAGTACCGCTCAAATTTGACAGCAAGCACTGGACCACTTTTGTCTTACCCATTGCTCTTTAGCTTCGAATTAAAAATCGGCGCATTGAACATCCCATCACTTTCTTTATTCATGAAGTCAGTTTCAAGTTTGTCGTGAACACTTGTAGCTCCAATGCGATTAATATGCAGTGTTACCTAACATCTACAATATTGATCTATCCTTATCAATTTGGCTTTCCATGATCAAATCTATTATTTATCAAATAATTGCCAGCCATGTTAGATTAGCGTCCTACTAATAATAAATTTTAGTTTCGACTTTATAGTTTACGGAAGCTCACAATTGCGGAATTTGTATGAAAAATATAGCCACTGTGAACTACTCAAATAAAAATGTTTATTGATAAGGCCCCATGTACATTGGAGAAAAACCCGGCATTTGAAATTAATTCTTATAGGTAATTAAGTACTTTTGAGGGTTGAAAGTGCAGGTGATTATCTTTATTGAAGCCGATAGATAATGAAAGGTACGAAGAGCTTTGTCGGTACTGTTGCTCAGTGGGTATTTTGTCGGGCCACTAAACGAAGTGCTTGGCCTAGGCTCCTTACGGCCCTATTGCGCCACCTATACCTATATTTATTTATTAATTCCGATTATCACAAAAATAAAACCCGAGTATATGTTTGCGAGACAAGTAGAAATTTCCAACTCTCGTGGTTATAAAGGGTTTTCCAATAAGAGGTGTTATTTTGGTATTCAAAGAAAAATGCCATTTTTTGAGATAAATGATGCCGTTAATAATGAAAAACAACATCAGCCAAATGGCCACCACGAGCACGCATACAGGACCATATCCTTTTCATGAAATTTTCTATAACCAAATCGCAAATTGGCCGCCCTATGTCCTCGATAGCCTCACGGATTTTATCTTTGAGGTCTTGAATCGACGCTGGGCTGTTGGCGTAGACCTTATCTTTCACGTGGCCGCAAAGGAAGAAGTCGCAAGGTGTTAAATCACAAGATTTCGGTGGCCAATTGGGACCACCTCTTCGAGAGATAACACGGTCCGGAAACTTTTCCCGTAAAAGATCAATGGTTTCGTTTGTTGATGATCGGCCGGCTTGAGTTCTTGTATTAACTGAACTTTATAAGCCTTAAGACCCAAGCCTTTATGCAAAATACGATGTAATGACGTTTGTGGAATGCCCAATTCCAAAGAACGACGAGGAATGGACAAACCTGGGTTTTCTTCAGAACTTTGGGCTACAGCAGCAATATTCTCAGTTGTTCTTGAGCGACGTGCACGGGTTTTATTCTTCACATCACTAACTTGTCCCAACAGCTCGAATTTTTCCACCAATTTCTGTATTGCGGTCCGACAAGGTGCTTCACGACGACCAAAAAATGCTTCAGCTTTGCGAACTGTGACTGCAAGATTTTCACCATTTCTAGTGAATTTTAATAATTTCAATGCGTTGTTGAAGCGTGTATCGGTCCATTTTTAATGGTGTAGTTTCTACTTGTCAAATGTCAAAGAATAAAAGCTTTAAGAGTGACAGCTACCGAAATAGCGGGTCATTCACAATAACACCTCTTATTGGAAAACCCTTTACATGACAAGCATTATAATCAAAAAAAGAATAAGAGGGGCACAAACTCGAAAACCTCTGCAAACTTAAATTGCTTAAAAGTTAAATTAAAACGTATTTTACTACAAACAAATTTCAGAGTTAACTCAGAATTGAATCTTTGCACTAAAGCCCGTATGACACTACATTTTTTTTGCATTTTTTCTGCCTGTAAAATGAAACTAGAGCAGTATGAAAAATTAGAACGAAAATTCCTGAAAGGAGTACACACCGACTTCATTAATGCAAAAAAAAAATGCATTAAAAATGTATTCAAATCAGTGCTATTAGCACTCTCTCTTCATTTATCCCACGAAACGTGGTCATTTTTCCCATTTTTTCCCTTTTCACCATACTCAAATTCCCTTTTAAAATCCCGCGATACTTTTTTTTAAAAGTAAAATTTGTCTTACACGGAAAGAAAATCACGTTAAATTAACCTTTAGTATAAAAACCGGAGTTTGTAACACTGCTATGATTATTTTTTGGTACAAGAAAATTTTGATAAAATACAATTAACATCATCTGTGTTTTATGGACATTCAGTGTGTTGATAAACATGGTGAAATACAGGTGTATTGATAGAATTTCACCAAAAATTCATAGTTTGAATGTTTTTTGTCAGATTTCTGAAATTCCCACGATTTGGTGCTTTATCCCTTTATCCCACGGAAGGCTTTTCGAAAATCGAAATTAACACAAAAAGGGATAAATCTCACGATATTAAAACACCGATTGAAATCACATTTTTGAGCTGCTGGTAGATTTTTTTTTTTTGACATTTCAAGATTATTTGAAAATAAATAAATTCGATTGAAAATTTGCGGTTGCTTTGCAAACAATTGCTACCCCTTTCGTTACACACTTGTAGTCTCTTTTACACACCGCTGACTTTTCAACATTCTAAAAATGAGCAAAAAATGTAGTGTGACACGGGCTTAAACATAAAAAAAACAGCCCATCGAACGTCTACGTACACGTACAAAATTCAGACTTTTCAAAGTGCTTAAAACTATACTTAATTTTGAGCATTAAGTATAACTTTAAGCACTTCGAAAAGTCTGAATTTTTTATTATTTATGGAAAACTGAGTTACGTATTAGTTCTATATATATAAACTATTTCGAATAAAAAAAAAATTAAACCACTAATCGAAATTATTTTTTATTTTCAGAACTGGGACATCTCGCGAAGTTTTTTAAGTCTGCCTCAACTTTACGGTAGGTCAAAAACTGATTAATTTCCGCAATGATTTCTCCAAATCACTATTTATTTTCGCACCATTTTCCATATCCTCTCATTTTGTGTACGCACTGAATGTTACAGTACAGCTTTGGCAAAGATAATTCATTTGCTATTTGCCGATCATCCTTGGATTCTCCCAAACTTGCGCCCGTCTGTGTTGAAAACAAAACACCTATGCGATGTTATTGGAGCCCTATTACAACAGGTGGAGATGCTTGGGTACCTCTGCATAAATTTGCCTGCAGGTTTGGTCAAGCTTGGGCATTTTGAGAGAACTAGATCGATTAGTTGCCAGGAGGAGCTAGTATCAGAGCCAATATATCGGTTTTTGTTTCCACTTCTACCGTGAGCGTGAGATTTGGGTACTGGCTAAAATCGGTATTACAATTACAACCTGCCAAAGGGAGATTTCTTTGTTGTGTTGATGTGGTGATGTTGGAGAGATCGTTCGAAAACGTCTACTTCTGCTACTTTGTCGAACAGAAAGGCCCATTCTGGGTATAGGCCCTTGATTAGATTAAGACTCATCTGACTTAGAGTCTGTGGTGAAAAAGCTAGGGTTATGGGGGCATCATTGAACATTTACAACTGCAACTTGCCACAGTTGAAAAGCATAGGCGGGGCATTCAAAATGTGGATAATGGGTCGTATGAATAAAAACTAGCATTTGCTTTGAGTAAAAGGTTTTAACAAAGTAAAAGCCCCTGGCAAATGCTTCAAATCGGTATGAATAAAAACCTAGTTTGCTTAAGCAAGTTCGAAAATTCGAACATTTGCATTTACTTCGCTGTACATGTCCTTGCCTTGCAATTTCTGTCAAACTTGACGAGTGACAACTGTCCGGTGGTTTGCTCACTTTGAATTTATTTTCAAATTTTTGTGGGAAAATGATCAAAAGTAATCTATAGCTCCAATTGCACCTGGAAACATAAATTTTATTTGCCAAATCGATTGGTAATTTCTTCCTCATTTGTCGGAAAATATATCCAATCATCAGCTAGTTGAACTATTTTTTGACACACATACCAATTAGTTAACGAAACGGTTGACTGATGAACACCGAGGTCTTCTCCAACACCAACCTAAACACATAAATTTTGCACTTGTTAAGCCATGAATTTTGAAATGTCTACCTGAAAGCCCGGATCTCCTAAATACCTTACGAAAGATTGAATTTTCTGGATAAATTAATTTTCAAAATTATCATTTAAAAAAGTATTAGCCAAAATGCCAAATCACGCGTGAAACGAAACAATTGTTGGATTCTTCTTTGTTTATACTGTTTTTTATTAGCACGAACGTTAACAACAAGAGCATGGTTGCCAATGGACTGGAAAGTCAGGGAATGTCAGGGAAATTTTCAAAACAGTCAGAGAAAATTCACTCTGTATTTTTTTTTATATAGGTAATTTAAAAAAATTATTTATGTCGAGCTCTGAAGTCTACCCACACGTTTACGCAAAAATATAAAAATCTTGTTTACATAAACCCGCGACTTCAAAAAGCCCCACAAAAAGAAGTCTGGAGCGGTCAAATCAGGCGATCTTGCTGGCCAGTGCAAATCGCCAAAACGGGAGATCAGGCGCCCGGGAAATGCATCCTTCAGCATATCGGTTGTGGCACGTGCAGTGTGTGCCGTTGCACCGTCCTGTTGGAACCACATGTTTTCCAATCCCAATTCATCAAGTTCATCATCAATTCATCGCTGTAAAGACCGTCGACTGATACCCATTTGCGTGGCACGTCGTCTGGTCGATGTCGACGGCGCTTCCATGACATCTTCGGCTACAGCAGCAATATTCTCTGCAGAACGGCTACTCCGGGGTCTGCCACGCCTGGCAGCATCTCGTGTTGTGCCAGTCTCTTCGAGGCGAGCGGCTAAACGTCGCAGTGTTTCACCAGTAGGCGTTGGACGGCTAGGAAATCTGCGACGAAATTCACGTTGTGCCAAAGTCACCGACCGATTATTGCTCAAATAAATAGGTAGTCACCAATATTCCGCGTTCTGGAGCAGTGTAGCGTAACATTGTTTATTAACGTGTATTTCGCATGTGTTTACTACACAAATGTCAAAATAGAACTGACATTAGGGGCCAATCGCAAAATTTATAGCATTTTCTAATAGGAGGATTACTTTTGCGCCACCTTTTATAATGTTTCGTGGACTGTGGATTACGGGACATCATTCTTTTGAGAATCCGAAGGTCAGCCGCATTTGTTTTTGTTTTTGTTTCACAAAGCTATTGCTTTGAAATGTGACTCTCTGCATTTTGATAGTCAAATTTAATATATTTTATCAACCGTTCTAGTAAAATATAGAACATTTGACTACCTTCCATTCGAAGGAACCAATTTTTTCATCACAAAATCCTGTAAGCTATGCCTAGTTGCACTTTCAACCAATTCCTTGTGTTGGTCATCTGACGCACATAACATCACAATAAATCGATCGATTTGCGTGGTAGTTTTTCCTTTTAAGGTTGGGGAAGGCAGCAGTTAAACAAACAAGTTGTCCTGTAGGTGTAAATGTGTTTGGACGAGTAAGAGTATGGCAGTTTTGGTTTAACAGATGCAGACTTGTAGATTGTAGAATGGAGGCAGTACAGTTAGTTCCGGATCACTGCCCCACAAGTGGGAGAATTTTTAGAGCTCATCTATGATTTTGTAGTTTGTTGCTGAACTTGAGTTAATCTTGCTATAAGTCGCGAGTGTTGCTTCGTCTTTTCTAGGAAATAATTGGCACACGGGGAAAAAGAGGGGAAAGCTTAAAAAAGGGGAACAAATCAAAAATCTCTTTGAAACATAAAAAATTTAAACCATTTCCATTACAAATAAACTTCGAAGTCTACTCAGAATGAAATGTTCACGTGAAATATGCAAGAAAACTGCCCATCGAATGTCTACGTAAGAATTTTAGTGTATCTGAATCAGCGGTACCACTTTACTTCAATTGAAGTAGATTTAACATCTGCTCCCTACTTCGCACTATTATTTAAATTCTTTATATCTACTTCGCTTTAGAAATCCCTTATTTAATCCGCTTAAATTTCAATAAAAACAAATTAAATCTACTTAAAAAAATGTTTTATAATGTTTCATTAGATTCACATTTCAAAAAAATAAATTGCTTCAAACTTCACTTAAAACACAAAATTCATAAAAATTTTCTGACGTCTATTTTTCCTTTTAATTTTCTGTCAAAGAGGAGATGCGTTTGGCTTGGTTTTGCTTCATGTCTGCTCCGAAAAGTTTAGCCAAAAATACGTGAAAGAATTATTGAAAACGCAATGACAAGATATTTTGAAGTAATCAAAATTTTGTAGATCTTAAACGGTTTTTTTTGGACATGTCTTATAAAAATATGCAACTAATATGGAATTAAATATATAATTAAAACTATGACTATGAAATCTGAAAAAAAACTATGAAATCTTCTTCCCAATCTTCAATCTATTTCACTTTTTGGGTCAAATCTACTTCGCTTTATTTTTTTGAAGTGGTAACGCTGATCTGAATTCACTCGATTTGACGTTTTGTCTACTAGAAAAGAAAATCATTCCAAATTCAAATTTCATGTAAATATAAAAGCAAATTTCACTTAGCTGGAAAAAAGGGTACATTTTTTCGAGTTTAGGGGAAAATTATTGAATTTTCTGATAAAAAAAAGAGGAAAACAGTCTTCACAGCCTGGGACCACTGGCAGGGATGGCCTGTTCAGAGGATACCTAACACTCTGCCGAAATATAATTTTTTGAATAATACTTTTTCTAGGACCTACATGAACCTGGTTAAAGCTATTGGCCCTTACTAATTACCATTCTTAGCCTTCGCTATAAATGTTTTGAAGGTCACAATGGGTATGCATTTTTGTATGGAAAATTTAGCCATTGTGGGTTCGAACACTGAGACTGGACACTAAAATTGATTATTAGTATGGCGAATTGGCAATGCGTACGATTTTTTTCATTATGAGAAAGCCATGGAACCCCCAACGGCGTAACAACGGACCTACATTAATTTAAGTGCGGCGGTTAAAGACTTCTCCTGTATTGCTATCTCATTTACCGAATCAAACCTCACACTCTGACCTTTTATGTCTCTATATATAACCACTTGTTCTGCATGTCTACAGAGAGTCGGTTCCGAGATGTGCTGCTGATTGATATCTATTTGCCGGCGATCGCAGATATGTGGCGTTCTTATTTCAATTGGGTTAATTGTGGTGCGCGATCTCGAATTCCTATGTGTGGTTTTCGCGTTTGTAAATAGTAAACTGTACAACGTTTTGGCAGTCCGGCAAGTCTATTAAAAAAAAACTCCCTGTAAGTATGTAACAGATTTCTATATTTTAAGTTGGCAATCGCCTGATGATGTATAAACTGAGGAAGGAGTTGCCTGTGTTATGCAACATTTTTATGACAGCTTAACGATTCTGGAAAGTTTCTTAATCAAGCCAAATTTTTGTACGAAAATGAGTAAGATAGGAGAAATATACATAAATGCAACTTAATACTAACAACACTCGATAAAACTGTTATGAACTCGGTTATGTTGTTGAGCTTGTACTGCCCCGCCAATTTATTCCTTGCCCTTTAATAATTGCAGTTTGAGTCCAAACCAAATAGCTTGGATGATTCGCTATGATTTTGTCAATTTCCATTATGGTGTCACTCCACATTCTCAGTTTTTTATTAATTTCATTTCGACGAACAAGGAATTAAATACGTAAACATTACCACTGCGACGACGTCACCCCATAACCTGCAATTATAAAATATGTCTCGCTGACGCACAGCTAAATATAAAACAATACAAAAAATTTGCGCTGGAGCTAGGGATGCCAGACGTCCCGCTATAAGGCTTCTGTCCCACAAGTGTCCCGCAAATTGTTCCGCACTGAAAATTTGTCCCGTAAAATTTCCCGCCTTACAACTTGTCACCCTATTATTACTTCATTATTAAATAAAATAATTAACAATTAATAATACAAAGAAATTATAGCGCTAGCCCTAGTTAGCTATAATCAGAACTTCTAAAGTGCGAAGCATAGACAAACCATACTGAGACCCCCAACTCACAATCCTCTTATTCGCCATTTTGTTTTCCTATCGGTGTAATGTCCATTAAGAATCCGTGTGCCATGCAAAAACATTAAAAAAATACAAAAATAAATGCTGCCAACGTGAAGGAGTTCGGGAATACCACATTTTTATATTACTGAATGCTATTGGTTAGTTATTATACGTTTTTTAAAGGCGACTAATTTGATTTGTTTGGTTAAGAAAACTACCTAAAGGAGATGTTCTATATATAGAAACAAACATGGTTTTGTATTTTCCGCTTTTGAATATCATTAACTTCGATTTCGTGTGTAAATTTTTCTTAAATAATGAAGAAAATTTGCTCAAAATGTTTTCATTTTTCCTCAACTAATCTACATTGTTAATTTTTCATGGATATTTTAAGCAAATGTACACTTAAGGCACCAAGTGACAAAGAATAGAAACAGAATTCCATACATTTGCAAAAGAAACAGAATTAGGAACAGAAGAACATTTTTTCAGCAACAGAATTTAGCGACAGAAAAATGGTTGTTTGACGACAGAACGTAAACAAGTCTACATTGATTGTTTCTGTTGCTGACAGCAACATTGTGAGACCACGTATGAATAACAAACAAAACATGGAGAAAAAAAGGGTTGTTAGTAGACGAAGAGGAAAGTAACAGATTTCGTGAGAAATCACCAAATATTGTATAATGTCCGTCACCCACTATTTCGAGACAGCGACATGTTTTTATGGGTCTGTTTCTGTTTCAGTTTTGTGTAGCTGAGCGAGCAACGTAAACAGAACCAGAATGTACTACAGAACGAAAAAACGTTCTGTTCTGTTTCAATTTCTGTTCTTTGTCACTTGGTGCCTTTATTCCTAAAAAAAAAATCTATCCACACTTAATAAACAATTTCAAATTAAACGGATAAAATTCTACGAACGCTACCAGCAACTTTGCCCATACAGTGTAAGAGGCTCATATTTTTTGCGAGTTTTGGTGAGCTGGAATTTTTGAAGTGACATTTGTCAATACGAATTTCTATGTAACAATCTACCGCACCAAATCGTGACCACTCCGTAAAAATATAGCTTGTCGGCAAGTAACGGAAAATCGGCCGAAGTTGGTGGTCTCAGTATTGTCTCTGGTGTGAAGTGCGCCTTAATCTGATGATGATAGTTCAGTGGTCTGGGCCTCCGAACTCAAAAAGTTAGTCATAACATAAAATGTACAAATATGAACTAAAAGACTTTTACTTAAACCAAATATTAATTATTACACCAAATAAAATGTAAACTAAATTAAAAACGTTTTTTTCAGTTCAAATGCAAAAAAATGTTCCGGCAGCTAATTTTTCAGATCTGGCATCTCTAGCTGGTGCGCATAATCTGCTCTATCTTATTTATATCGCGCGAAATGCACATTAGCCAAATGCTGTCTCGTTTTCGATTGAAACGAGTATTTGACGTCATTTTCAAATTCTAGTAAATATGTATAAAAATATGTTCTTTATTGTAAACACATTCAGATGTTGCTGGCAGGTTCAGCTGTAATTTGTTCACACCACATTTACGTACTGCACGTTACTCGGTATCATTTGTATTATTCGCTAAACAATTAGCTATGTATTTAAGCTGCCTGATTGAACATTTAGTTGGTAACGTTAGAAGGTAGGGATGCTCATCACTAAGAGATTGACTGACAGTATGTATAAGTATATCCAGCTATAACAAAATTGTATCACATATTTTGTCGGCCATATTGTTGTGGTATGGTATGGGAAAACTCAGAATTGACACTAATTTATTCACTGCTATCTTCTCGTTTTAGAGAAAATCAAAAATTCTTGAATTAATATTAATTTTTCGGTCCATCTCCCCCGTCCTTCTCCTCCTCTATAAAGAACTGTTATAATTTTTTTGCCGCCTAAGGGCCGAGTTTTCAATAGACAGACCGGAAAAACCTTTTTTGACCTGAAAAATAATATCGTTCTAGAACATAGAACATAAAGCCATAAAGGATATATTTCTATAATTTTAATTATACTTGGCCATACTTAACGAACACACTCACAATTTCATGCAGAATGTGAATAATTCTAGAATACAGCGGCTCCTCGCGGCAGTCCCCGCAAACTGTGACTCGGTGTGAGCATTCAAACAGACCTGAAGTGAATACGATTTAGCATATTTTGCAATTTCGGTTTGCTTTTACCAATTTCAAACACCGAAGTGGAGTGGAAAGTTCCTTTTTCAGCAAAACGTTGTGATGTGATGCAAAGCTTTTCAAAAAATTGTTTGTTTTTTGTTTTATTAGATTTAAGACTAGAAAAATAAAGTAACTACATACATATAATATGTATGTGTAATATAATTAATTAATATAATTATTATAATTATATATTAAATATATATATATAAAGGGTGATTTTTTAGCTGATTTGGTTTTGGCAACACTGGTTTTGACAGCTGACGTGTGTTTAGTACCTTGTGTCACTGTCAAACAGCTTCAGTTTGGTTTGCAATTTAACCATGGATCGTCTTACAAATGAACAACGCTTGCAAATTATTGAATTTTACTATCAAAATTCGTGCTCGGTTCGAAATGTTCATCGCGCGCTGCTTCCATTTTATGATCGGCATTCTCGACCTTCTGAGCAGTCTATTCGGAAGATTGTGACCAAATTTCGCACCAAATTTACTTTGTTGGACATTAAACCACCAACACGTTTACGTACTGTGCGTAGTGAAGAAAATATTGCGGCCGTATCAGCTAGTGTGACAGAAGACCGCGAAATGTCGATTCGGCGCCGTTCCCAGCAGTTAGGCCTTTGTTACAGCACTACGTGGAAAATTTTGCGGAAGGATTTGGGCGTAAAGCCTTTTAAGATACAGCTGGTGCAAGAACTAAAGCCAGCCGACCTACCACAACGCCGAATTTTTGGTGAATGGGCTCTTGGAAAGCTGGCCGAGGATCCGCTTTTTTATCGAAAAATTGTGTTCAGCGATGAGGCTCATTTTTGGTTGAATGGGTACGTAAATAAGCAAAATTGCCGCATTTGGAGTGAAGATCAGCCAGAAGCATTGCAACAGCTACCAATGCATCCCGAAAAAGCCACTGTTTGGTGCGGTTTATGGGCCGGCGGCATTATTGGGCCATATTTCTTCAAAGATGATGCGAATCGCAGCGTTACTGTCAATGGTGAACGCTACCGAGCGATGATAACAAACTTTTTTTTGCCCGAAATGGAAGTTCTTGACTTGCATGATATGTGGTTTCAACAAGACGGTGCCACATGCCACACAGCACGCGAAACAATGGCGCAATTGCGAGGCGAGTTTGGTGAACAGTTAATTTCACGTTTCGGGCCGGTCAATTGGCCGCCTAGATCGTGCGATTTGACACCATTAGATTATTTTTTGTGGGGGTATGCCAAGGCTAATGTGTATAGGGACAAGCCCGCTTCGATTGACGCACTGGAAGCCAACATCCATGCATTCATTCGTGAGATACCGGCCGATATTCGGTCAGATTTGATCGGATTCATTAATTTTTAGTGGCAACACTGGTGTTGACCAGAGACAAGTATGATTTGTGTCTGGTGTTGATGATTTTATTATTGAGGAAGAGGAACATGCAAATAATTACTTGAACCAAACAAGGAAACAAAGAGTAGTGAGAAAGAGACCTAACCATTATGCACACTGGGAAAATGTCAAACGCTTAATGATAAACGTCAAATTATGAACATGCCTATCTTCTATGCTTTAACACAACATATTGTCAATCATCAATCTGTCTCTCTCATACCACTTTACCTTCGAATAATTATCTAGCCATTATTTTATGATTGAAAAACCCGAAGGTTATATCTAGCACTATAACTTATCATATTTGCGTGTCCAGTTAGTTTTCTGCACACTTATTCTGCATAAACAATTCGTAATCGAGCTTCGAATAATTTCAGCTTCAACAGCGTAGTATTTTGATAAGATTTCAGTTTTAAGTAAAACAAACCCGCAGTTGCTTAGTACGCACTTAATTTGTCCCAACTATAAAAGAAATTACATAAACGATTACGCGTCTGTTATATATCAGTTAAGATATTCCATTTGTCCAAAATTTCAAACTCGAGATGATAATCAAATTTGATAACGAGCTAAAAAAAAAACATGACCGAAATCTTATCATTCCGTCTGTTCAGGGAATTTGTGGCCATATTTTATTTTTATTTATGGTACTTCCCATATAATGGTTTTATTCAAATTAAGGAAAACTTGTATTTGAGCTTATTTAAAAGAGGGCTGATTATCCATGCGGCCGTTTTGACCGATATAAACAAAATGGCGTAATCACTTTTGTTGCTTAAATATTACAAGTATAAAAAACTGTCTCCAAAACACTGAGGTAAATTTAAGTGAATTCCTTTACCCTACTTAGCAGCTCTAGCTAAAATTCATTCAGAATGTACTCCATATACCTGTCAAAAATTAGATCGCCCATTTAACGGTCCGGCACATTTTCTGAAGCAACATTTTGACAGATCGTTCGGTTCTGTTGGATTTTTGTGTTGCGGAAAAGTAAGCAAAGATGAGTTTTTTTTAATGAGTACGTCGAATCTGAAAAGGTTGAAATGAGAGAGAAGTCGTCGGAGTACCTACTTAGATTTGCACCATTAGGAGATTCAACATTGAACGGCTCCAATCGCAACCATTCGTCAAAAGCTTACCTATCCATATCCAGTCAACATCTATAGTACCACAGAACAATAGCCTTGGCACACGCAGCTCATATAATGCGGGGCTGCAGAGAAGGGCGAGAGTTTTTCCTTAGCTCTGCTAACAAAAGAAAAGAATTTCTCAATAGGAAAAGGAAAGAGCACGAAGCGCGTGATCTAGGAAATGAAAATGAACGACCTCCAGGATCAATGTTCGGAAGTTTTGCAAAAAAGAACAAAACCAAACCCAAACAGAGACTTGTAGTGATGACACAGGAATCTTGTAGTAGATTCAAAGTTGGTATTTAGGATATGGAAATATTTACTGTCTGCCTTAGTGGCATCGCCTGAAACCAATTTGCCAACGAACTGATTTAAACTATCAGTACCGTTTCAGGCCCAGTAAGTCCAAAACCCACAAAATCCACCCCAGATCATGCAGAAAACCCATCATGAAGTCCAGATCGATATCCATACCATCTGTCTATCGGTTTTAGAACTCAACTCAAACTTAATCGTTTAAAAATATTGCGACAGAAGCGACAACAATTGCTTAAGGTATGAATTAGGGGATTAGGCATTACCAAGTTTCAACAAGAATAACGCCGAGAAATCAGACGGAACAAATAAGTTATATCGGTGTCTAACTTTAAGGACCTCAATATTTAGCTCGGTTCCGCTACGGGCAGCTTTGTGTTCGCTTTCTGAATTCGGTTTTTGATAAATTGGTTTTATATTATGTATGCCAAAAGGTTCAAAAAAGTATAAAAATAAACTTGTTCAAGTAAGCAAGTAAGAAGTAAGCCCTTGTCAAGAAACACTAAGAACACTTTATATAAGACCCTAATCATACAAGTCCTGCTATATGGCACAGTAGCGGGGATTATCCTTGATTGTTTTGAAGGTAAATCTCTTCGAGTGATTTTCAGTTACTTTTTGTGTTGAGGGTATTTGGAAAAGGAGATTTAACTGCTTTTACTCCTTGAGCTGTACAGCCGCATCGACCTCGCATCGACAGTGAGGGAGATCTCAACGAACTTAGAGTTCGTGTTAGCTGAAGACCGCCCAGGTCTGGATCGCCACCATAGTAAGTAAGTGAATTGAGGATGTAAGAGTTGCCGTTGGCCCACATCCGCCAATCTCTTTTTTTAAGCACTCTGACTGAAAAATTCCTACTGACCTTAGCTCCAAATATATTTGAGTAGCTCAAATATGGTGTAAATTCAGAAACGTCAAACATTTGCGCAGTGATGCGGCATCACTGCCTATTTGCGATGTTGATGCGATGCGCAGTTTATGCCGATTGAAATGAAGTTTCAGTGTGAGAACGCATTGGTTACATCAAATATTTTAATGTCAAGATGGACGTTTTTCTAATAAAAGTCTTACTCGATTACTATGATCGTAAAGACGATAAATTTATTTTCATGCCTTACAGCCTTATTCTGCTATTCACAAGACGACAGGTCTTCTCGTTATTAAAAGCTTTACCTCCACAGCGCTGAAATACTCAATGTAAAAAAAAAATATTTGTGAGAAAAATTAAAATAAAGAATTCAACAAAAATTTATAAATTTTTCTGTCAAAAGCATATGTACCTATCTATTGATAAAAATGTTTATTTACTTTCTTTTCTTTCGGTTCCGACAATTTTCTTACTTTTTTGCCGGCGCATCAGGTATTTCTGTGATGCTCTTTTTCGTTATGTTTGCGCATCAGTTTGATCAAATTTGCAATAATGAACACTTGACGTTGAAAGTGATGCAAATAGTTGCATTAATGAACATTTTTACTGAATTTACACATGGTACGAGTATCTGTTGCCTTAACGACTCCGTTTATTTAATTCAGGAAACTTATCTATCATACGTCCTACTTGTGAGAAGAATTCTGAAACATTATTAGTCTGTCTCAAACAAAGCATTACACCGATGATATTTTCTTATGTCGTTTTCCATTGGTTTCACTCGGGGATCCACTCATTCTGAAATCCAATGGAACAACAAAACTGCTTCTGAAAGAATCCACAAAAGTATTGGTTAAATGCCAACAAATAATCTACGGCTGCTGTCAGCTGACTTGTATAAAATACATAAATTGCACTTGTGTGAGTGCTTCTTGAGTGGATTCTGACTTCAAATCGAGAAGCGAAATTCTCTTCTCTCAATCACCAGAAGAGTATTTTTTGTGCCAATGAAACGGTTTCAGAAGTGATTTTTGCGATTCCGGACTCTCCCCCGGACGCTTCTTTTTGCCCAATGGAAAACGACATTAGTGTTCAATGCTTGTGCAAATGGATTCCGCATGTACAAAACCAGCATCCGGTGGCTACCACTTTGAGGTAAGATAAGCACAATCGATGTCATGAGGCAGTTGCGACACCTCTTCAATCAACAAACAACACCTAAAAACTTAATCGTCTTAAATGCCAAGTTGCCGCCACATTTGCAACAAGCTTCATGTTGCCGTGCTACCAGTGATGCAGGAATTTTTACATTTGCATTATGGAATCTGATGTCAAGTGATTGAAACTGCCGGGCATGTAATTGACGTAAAACTTTGTTTTCCGCACACCATTACCTACTCAATTATACATCTTTACATACAAACATCTCGTCATATTTTGAAAACAGTTCAGGTTCAACATTCAATGCTCAACAATACTTGTATACTATACGTTAAGTGGCAGCTTAAGCAGAAGCCGCTCAAATGATTCCTTACAATGTTTGACTGTATGAATTTGATCCAAATTAGTTGCAAATTGCATGTACTTAGTGGCTCTGGTGCATTTGTACTTTAACCGTACTCATATACACAGTTCGTGTCACGTGCTCTGGCAAGCACATTTGAGTGTTTCTGACGTTTAATTCTAATCCCAAGATACACGTAGTGCACTCCTCCATGTAACCCAGTGCATCGGTGGTGACCCCTTTCAATTGCCATTTTTTATTGAATAAGAGGCAATTGCAGCAATACCGTGGATATAATTTATATACAAGCAAAATCACGTAATCACATGAATGAATGCACTGCTGTGAATTATTGATAACAATTTTCATGGTGATAAAGACGAATAAAATAAAAAAAAACGATTCTGCTCTCCGGGCGGTGCATGAGCGCTTTCATCGTTTGCATATCAACTCTTTCGTAACCATTAGGCGAATTACTATATAAACGACGGCACGTTGCAAAGTTACAAGCAAATGAGGAGTGTCCCATTCACATAGCTATGTAGAATACGCCAACTGGCAGTAGTTGTAGGTATAAACATTAAGCCAAACAAGGGAAAGAGAAAACCAGTCGGGTAATAAGCAACAGCATCGAAGGAAAGACAAAGTGCGTTGTGGAAAATTAATTAAAAAAATTAATACATCAGCAATAGAGATGCAGGGCTAAGTTTGGAAAACGTGCAAGATAAAGGATTTTATATATAACGCACCAAACAAAGGCCATTGACTTCCTGTCAGACCCAGAATTTCAATTTGCTAACAATAATGATCAACTTTAACCAAACTAATTTTCAAACTTTAGGGTTTTTCGTCTGTTTCATCGCGTTTACCTCCTGTTTACCGATAGCGAAAGGTTCGAGACTGGCGGTACCACAGGCGTGAACCGTCCACTAAATGAAGAGCTCTTTGACCCTAAAATAAAAAAACCTAGGATAAGAACAAGGATAGATCGCTTGCTTTGCTTCCTGGTGTGCGGATAAAAACCGAGAATAATTCCATCGAAGATTGGGAGATGCACCTTAAGTTGAAGCTGGACCAACTAATGCGCTTTGTGGCTAGGGTGTAGTTTTTAAACGGCGGTCTTTGTGAAATTTCGCGGGGGACAGCAATATTTGCCACTGACTTGAATTCGAGTCCGAGCGTTCAGATTTTTTAATCTTGCTTTTGAAACTACAAAAAAAAGGAAATAAAGCGTACGACACTAAGGGCCGGCTTGCTCAATCTTGGTTATCTTTAATCATCGGTTATTCCAGCTGGTAATCATCGAATGTGGTTGTTCAGCAAAATATTAACCAGAGAATCTACGGTTTGGTTAGTTAACCCAAGATATCGATAACCAGCCAATTTTGCGCGGTTAACGATATTTAACCAATGATTTTCTAGAACTTCGTTTATTCAAGATTTTGTAAGGACTTCGTAGGTATTAGTTTTGACGTATCTGCTATATAAAAACTTTTTGTAGAATATTGCGAGCAATCTTGTGCGAAAAAAAATACAAATAATAAAATGAATAAACTTATACATAACGCAAGATGGAGCGAAGGCCCTGACCAATAAAATCTGTTCGGTTAAGTTAATGTTTTCAACTGACAGATGTATACAATACACTGCACGCCATTTTATGGAAGGTGAGGGGACAGACTGGTTCCCAACTTCAGCCGGATGAATTAAGATTACTTTCAACATTTTTGTCCTTTGACAGTTCTTATAAATTGAGCAAATATTGAGAGAATGAGAAAATTATTATTGCGACGTTTGAAGAGGAAATTGAAATGAGTCCCAATAATGGGTTAACAATTTTTATTGGTTGTTGTACTATGTATTATTTATAATTATTACTAGCTTATTGCCTCACACCAACAAGATATAATTCGAATTTGATTTGACATTTATGTACTCAACAGTGAAAATATATTCATTAATAAATTACCTAGACAAAATACAAGGAGCCAGAAAACAAAACTGTAACCATAGATTCGGCTAATAACTGAATTGACAAATGAATTGGAAAAATGGAGCGATGTGTCGCAAATCTATGGTTAGGTGACCGAAGTGAAAAAAACGGCCAACAAACACTCATTGGTTATCACTGATTTGTAATCATGGGCTATCCTTAATCGATGGTAACCTAACCAAGGATTTGACCAGCTGTGAACAGACCGCCCCTAACTATAGGAACTTGAATTCTGTGTGCAATTTTGTAACAGGGCTGGAAGTTTTCTCTGGTCTCAGATGCCTTAAAAGGCTTACGTAAACTTATATCCCAGCATCATATTTTGCAGTCTAAAATGTGGTGTCACCTGTGTACCAAGGATTTTTGAAGGACTCAATTGTAAAATACCCAGGTTCCCGTAACCTGTTACAAAAGTTATTTTTGTTTAAACCGTCCTCGGACTTTTAGCAATTTCGACTATAGCAGAGGAAATTCTTTACCGATTTTCCAAATTCCATTATTCCATTCCATTCCATTCCAAGAAGAGAAGTTCGTGCTCGGCAAAGTGATGAAGTAAGGTGTGAGTGCGTATGATCAACTGATGAAGGCTGTCGATGAAGGAAACGGTGGACTATTTTTCCTTGATGCGCCCGGCGGTACTGGGAAAACGTTCCTGATATCATTGATATTAGCAGCAATACGTGCTCAAAGTGGCATTGCTTTAGCTCTCGCATCTACCGGAATTGCTGCAGCACTGTTGGAAGGTGGAAGAACAGCACATTCAGCACTGAAGCTTCCGTTAAACCTGCAAATCAATGAAAATCCTGTTTGCAACATTTCAAAGCAATCAGCCATGGCAAAAGTGTTGAAAAATTGTAAATTGATCATATGGGATGAGTGCACAATGGCGCACAAACGATCATTAGAAGCACTTGATCGAACATTGCAAGATTTGCGCAACAATAATCACCGGTTTGGTGGCGTGATGATACTGTTGGCGGGCGACTTCAGACAAACACTTCCCGTGATACCGAAATCAACAGCGGCGGATGAATTAAATGCATGTCTGAAGTCATCGTATTTGTGGCGATACGTGAAAACCATTTCATTGAGTATGAATATGCGAGTGATTCTGCAACAGGATAGAACCGCAGAAGTTTTCTCTAAAGAACTGCTAAAAATCGGAAATGGACAAATTCCGGTTGAAACTTCAAGTGGTTTAATATCCATTCCACCTGTCATTTGTCAATTCACCTTAACGAAAGATGAACTCATTACTAATGTATATCCGAACATTGGTCAAAATTATCGTAACTACGATTGGTTGAGCGCACGCGCAATTTTAGCAGCGAAAAATATTGATGTCAATGACTTGAATTGGACGATTCAAAATCAAATTCCGGGAGAGCTGCGTTCATACAAATCGATTATATATTATATAACTCAAGATGTAGTGAACTGAACCAATAAATGCGGTACACGCATTGAAGGCAAGAGTAACGGTCCCCAGCTCAATAATGGATGCGAAGGATGGAGTAAGATTATTTTCAACATTTTTAGCCGATGACAGCTCTCAAAAATTCAGATAAAGCGCGCTCATTGGAGCAAATATTGAAAAAAATGAGAATTGCAACGGTCGTTGAATAAATTGAGATGATCCATTTGTAAAATTTTATTGATTGTGGCTATAATTCGGTTTTGTTTTTACAAAATCGGTTATTGTCTCACAGCAATAAGATTTTATTCTTCAGTTTTTAAAAAACGCCTGTATCATTCGCACGTTGAAAACAAAAGTGGCGCTAAACAAAAAACCTCATTTTCGAATATGACCGATTTAAGTTTTGGACTTACTCCAATGGTGGATATCTCTAAAACAAAAGTTGAAAATGTTATGTTACTTGGCCAAAGTAAAGTATCACTATAGGCTCGGTCGCGTAGGAGGTTTGAATCGAACGCAATCGATATAAATCGATCGCAATCGCACAAAGTCTATACACGTACTCATTAAAAATGACAGAAAAAGAGAAAATTAGCAAAATAACGAGTAACGAGCAGTTCCTCTCTTGGCTCGAAACAGCTCAGACAATTTCATCCGGCAAGTACTGATAAAAATGTCAAATGAGCAAAATTGACAGGAAACACATTCAAAATCCGTTTTGTGTACACAAATAAAATATCTGAAAATAAAGCAAAATTCGGTGGTGGTCGAATGTTCTTCTAGAACGTTTCAAATGTTGTAGAAAGGTAAGTTATACATTTATTCGTGATATGGATTAGAATTCAAAGATGTATGTGGCTCAAAGTAGCTCGAAGTGTATTCGCGTACTTTGGAGTATATTTTCAGCTTTCTGAGAGAGTTTCGCTCAATTTTTCGAGTTTGACAGATTTTTAGTAATTGGCTCGTGAAAGTACGCGAATGGACCTTATATTTTTGTAAAATTATGTCTTAAGATTTAAAAAATAATAACTTAAATTCATATCGAAATTATGCGATATGAATTTAAGTTATTACGTCAAAGTAATAAGTGACACTAGTGACCTCTTGTGTCGATTAGACGAGGTATCAGGAAAAGTATCTCTACAAAGAATGCGTTGTATATATCGGAACCTAGATGTCGCTCTAAACTCAAAATGTAAGATTTTGTATGGTGCCGCTTTTGTTTTCAACTTGCGATTTGATTATGACATTCTTGTGCTAAGCAAATGTTGCGTTTAGTTAGATTACTAAAAATAATTACATTAATAAAATACCTTGACAAATAAGTAATCAGAAACAAACGATCCCGGAAAACAAAAAAAAATGTAACCAAAGAATGAATTGACAAATAAACTGGAAAACTGGAACGATTTGTCGCAAGGCTATGGCTTGGTGACCGAAATGAAAAACCCTTCAACAAACACTCATCGGTTATCACAGATTTAAAATCGTGGGGTTAACCTAAATCTATGGTAACCTAACCACGGATTTAACCAGCTGTGAACAGACCGGCCCTAAATGTCATGAAAGAGCCTTTCAATTAGCCTTTCGAACTCGAGCTCGGGCATGATTGCGGGAAACTAGGCCAACTATTTTTTTTTTTTTAAATGAAAGCTTAAAAGATGTGTATACGGTTCACTCTCCAATGTTAATGTCTAAATTGTTAAACTGTATTTGAAACTTTTAGTTACACAGATTTAATTATTATTTTCCTATATTTGAGGAGCACTATTTGAAATTTATGTATTTTCGTTTTCTTGTTATTTTTTCATAACTCTTTCAAAAAATAGTTGTCAAGTAAACTACATGTTTGTTTCTATTTATTTTCAGAACAATTTTAACTAACTAGTGTCTTAAATTGAAATGCTATACAAGGTGAGATCAGATTCCAATGCTCTTCCGTACACATTGGGCTTTACTAATAATCATTTTAAATCTTCGCTCTAAATATTTTGTACGTCACAATGGGTAATTTTATTTGAAAAATTTCGCCATCGTGAGTTCGAAGAATCTAGCCTGAGCACTAAATTAAATATGATTATTTGTATCGCGCATTATGTATAATTTTGACTTTAATAGCTTTATAGCAAAAGAAAAATGAACAATTTTCTGGAACAAATTCAAAACAAATACTCCTTCATCGATAATCTATTAAAAAATTTCTGGAAGTCATGGATCAAGTCGAATATATTATTGAAACTGGAACTTCAAAATCTTAAATGGAAAAATAGTAAAGCGAAACCAGGATGTGCGTATATTCCAACAGAGGTACAAAAATAAATAATTATAGCTCTTATAAAATTTCCATTTTATTACGATTCATTAAATTACAGTTGGAGCAAATGGCTAATTGTGTCACACATGGATTATGGGTAATACCATCTGTGATGGCTACAATGAAACTTATCGAGAGATCTAAGACTTCGGGACAGATGTTGGTTGCATGGGTTTATGGCTCCGCCCTAACTCTATTGTTTTGTATATCCACTTTCTTCCACTGTTCCTTTTACTGTGATCGCAACAGGTGCTATAAATTTGACACGTCTTTAAAGTCACAAGTGCATTTTGCTCATGCTTGTTCTTTTCTTTTTTTTGCTTTTTAGGGGACTGAAGAACGTTTTGCATCGCTGTGATCGTGCTATGATTTACGTATTTATTGCTGGGTCTTACTTCCCGTGGCTCCAGCTGGAGAATACAACACACTCTATTATCTTAGCATCGTTAGAATGGATTATATGGGTAATGGCTGCGCTTGGTATAACATATCAACAGGTATTCCAACAAATTTTGTTAATTGTTGTCTGTGCTAACTTTGGATCTCTTTTTATTTTTTAGATATACCACGAACGGTTTAAATGCCTGGAAACTTGTTTTTACATTTTAATGGGTTTGGGTCCTGCCCTGATTGTCATAATGTCGGGTCATGAATTTCATGGAATGACTGAACTGAAACTAGGTGGCTTCCTTTATATAGTTGGAATAATATTCTTTAAGGCAGATGGAATTATACCAATGGCGCATGCCATTTGGCATATATTTGTCGTGCTCGCCGCAGGTGCTCATTATTATGCTATTTTAAAGCATTTGTATCCTGCAGGTGTTAGTGAAATTATTAATAACTAAAAGCGATTATATTATTATAGCGTAATTGGGAGTAAGTGTAGAATATAATATTTAAGACCGTGATTTAAACCAAATAATTATATACAGTGATGCCCTCGGATACATATATTTGGTAGAAAATATACATTTAATATAAGTACATTCAATTTAATAAAATTTAAACAAATAAAATTGGCACGAATAAGGTCTTTTTTTTTCCTGTATAAGTTGTATCTAAATAATATTGAGATTTTTGTGGTTATAAGTCAGAAAATGTGTGCCCACTGTATGTTCTGAAATTTTTGTTCTTTGTTCTTTTTTTTTTAGCTAGTTCTGAACAATTTGCAGTTCGTATTTTGTGTATTCCTTCCTAAGCTCTTTAGTATTCTCACGTGCATATAGAACTCCTAACATCGCGCATACTTGCCTGCTAGTTCTCTGTTTTGAAGTCATCGCCACATGATTTGGCCAAAGTGGAAGAAGCTGCTGTTCGGCATGAAGCCCTTTGCTACACTAGGGATAGTTTATTCGAAGTTTGTTATTTGTTATTTTAGCTAATAACTCGTTAATATCCGTAAAACTACGATTTCAGTTATTTTTTAAAATCTAAAAACAGCACTTACTTTCCTCTTTCAAATTCGAGCAAACACTTGAAGCTATTCGAGAGCTGTGCTGCGCTAGTCTTTCACTACTAGATTAGTACGTTCCTTAGTTACTTGCAACTACACTACAAGAAAACAAAGTAAATGGTTCTGATAATTAAATATCGCATTAGAAAGTTAGTTACTTTATTCAATGTTTTCTTATACTCCAACCAACTGAGAGTTGAAGGAGCACTGCACTGTGATATATTGAGTATTACTTTGGCATTTCGTGCACTTGGATGCTTTGCTATGAGGAGACAGGTCTTAGAACATATTACTGGGCCTTACTGATAAGTATTCTCAACTTTGTTTTTAAATTTATTGTAATTCAGGGACGATTTCGCTATTACGAGATTGTCAAATTTAACCTGAACACTAAAAATGTTTTTTACTACCGTGCAGTGCACTTTTTAGTTTTTTTTTTTTATGCCCCCGAGCTGATTCCTTTTGCATCAATGTTAAGAATCGTTTAATGTTTACAGTATCACGGTTGAAACTGGCAGACACCATATAAGCCGAACTTCCGATTAAATACGAAGTGAGCGCGGTTCACTTTCTCAATATGAAATTTGCATTTTTTATTTAATGTTGCCTGTTTTATGTTTAAGTTTACTGTTTTTAATTTTAATCTCTCTGGCTGGAGGCATACTCCGGGTATTACTGGCAAAATATTATTGTCAAATGTGGACAAGCTAAGACGTTGGTGGCAATAAAAATACCAATGGGAACTGCATAATTCATTTATAATCAAACATCAAAATCTTTTTTTCTTACTTATTTATGTCGTTTTCCATTGGGCAAAAAGAAGCGTCCGGAAGAGTCCGGAATCGAAAAAATCACTCCTGAAACCGTTCCATTGGCACAAAAAATACTCTTCTGGTGATTCTGAGGAGAGAATTTCGCTTTTCGATTTGAAGTCAGAATCCACTCAAGAAGCACTCACACAAGTGTAATGACAGCAGCCGTAGATTATTTTTTTGGCATTTCACCAATACTTTTGTGGATTCTTTCAGAAGCAGTTTTGTTGTTCCATTGGATTTCAGAATGAGTGGATCCCCGAGTGAAACCAATGGAAAACGACATTACTTACTTACTTACGGAGGTGGTGCTACATTTGCCTCAACCCATGCGCCTCTAAAGTTAGCTTGGCTCTGCCTTCAGGTATGCACTCCAAGTCGATTTGATCCCCTTCCGCTCGCCACCATGTTCCAGCATTCTTAGACCACTGATGCGAACTTTTCTGACCACGTCGTTGTCGCTGTTTAATCTCCTTCACCAAAGCCCCTAAAACGGGACCGAAAATCACTCGAAGAACTTCGCATTCGAAGCAACCAAGGAGATCTTCATCCGCCGATGCTTCTGCGGCATAAAGCACGACTGGGATGATGAGGTTCGACAAGGCCTTCCTAATCAAATGCCTTCGAAGGCCAAATTAAAAGCGATTGGCAAATATAACTCTTAGCTTGATTTCTGATGTGATGTCATTTACAAAGTCAATAGCAAAGCCGAGGTAGACAAATTCCCGAACTACCTCGAATTAATAGCTGTCTATCGTGAAGTTCTTTCTGTCCGATTCGTCGATCTTGTGTGCCCCTTCTTGTTGACAGCATATATTTTATTTTGCCTTCATTCACCACTAAACTCATTTTTCTGTACTACATAATACATGCTGACAAATATTTAGATTTATAAAAATATTTAACCGAAAACAGTAACAAACGATAATCACAATATTAAACTAAGCAAACAATAATTATTATAAGTGACGATTAAATCAATACATTACATACACATTCAAAGTTTGAAAGATAAGTAAATAAAAACAGTAACGTATCAATTCTTCATAAACGTCATCACTGCCATTAACTGAATTTAGTAAATCGAGTATGAATTATAACTAATTATTGAGTAAAATATTTTAAATGAATAACTGTTCGCTCCAAAAAATGAAAATAGATTATTAGATTCAATTATACTAAAGTTAGGTAAATATCTATTAATACGTACTCTGTATTCATTATAATTTCGTGCAAGTTAAATACAGTACAAATTCAAAGATTTCGCCAATGTCTTCCTTGAAACTGTTCAGTTCCGAACAAGTGCAAGTGCGCCGCCTGTGACAATAGCACAAACTGTATACAAATTAATGGTAATTTGTCACACAAAAGGTCACTAAACGGCGAGTTTCATTTGGCGCATTTAGAATTTTTATTCATGATTGTGGTTTAGTCGATTACGGTTTTTGGTTAATGTGCCTTATTGTCGAGTTTGTACTGTATTTATAATCGCTCATTGAATAAGTAAAAATACAGTATTAACTTGTTTCGCTCAATTATGACCAAAATCTACTTAGATATATGTATTTACAAAGGGCATCACTGTTTTAATACCTCTACAACAATAATACAAAATAATAAAACCTTGCTGTTTCGTTATAATTATTCTGTTTACAATTTTCGGGAAATACTGTTCTTGTTTATATAATATAATATTAGAACCATCTAATAACAAATACTTAGAAAAATTAGTCGCTCTTTCCACGGTGCTATATACATAATTCCATACTTAAGTGAGGCTAAACCAAAAGAAGGAAGTCCTGATAACGTCGCTATTTAATATGCGTCTTTAAAGAAATAAGTTATTTTTTGTAGTCGGGTGTAGAAATGAGCATTCTCTGCGTGGTATGAATGACGAATCCCTCATTTATTTTATTCTGGATGTTCCGAGTCGCTGTGGAATGACAGTCGCACATATCCACTTTTGTTTGACTTTTCGCAGATTTGATGGCTTATTCACACGACGAAACGAATATCTCCTCACTAACACTGCAAGTCCAGCTAATCTGTACATTTTTAAACTTGGAAGAATTTTTTTTCTTCACATGTAAAGGACTTCCGTGTAATTTTAAACTATTTCCAAACATTCATACAAAATAACTCTAGCTGACACCTTCTATGTATATATGTATATGTACATTTGTTTATAAAATAGGAATTTTATTGGATATCAAACTGGCGGAATCCAACAATTTGAGGGCACTAGCGGCAAGAGGATTGCGAGTAGATGCAGAGTCTCAGTATTTCTGGTATCCACCTTACACAATTTAAGTGATAGTACCGGGGGTGTATACCCGAAAAAGAAACCTGCAAAGGAGGAGCCATTTTTATTTGCATTCATCACTTACGACATTCGAAATAGTACATCCAATCCATCCAACCACTTTTATACATACTTTACTTTTGAAAATAATGCAAAATGTCCTTTGCCCGAAACGAGTTTGAGTTCTGGAAACAAAATTCTGTGCAAATCTATTTTTTTACGCAAAAATACGCAGAAAAAGCTCTTTTAAAATTCGTCAGAATATCCATATATATTTGATTAGTAAGCGTTGCATAGCGACGAATACGTAGGCAACTTTTTCGGGAACTTTCTTATTTCGGTTAAAATAATTGTTTTTAGTGCCAAATATTACCAATTTGTGTATTGTATTATGTATACTTTATCCACTTTTTGAAAATAAAATGTAAGGTGTTGTGTTTTTCTCAAATCAATATACCCGCATAAAAGTAAATTATAATCGTATGAGTATTTTAATTTATATTAAAAAACAAAGTAATTTGGCATCACTTTTCTAGTTAACGTTTCAACCGGGATTAACTTGATTACATGGAAATACATTTGGTATACAAACATATTTTTTAAATTTTTGTTAACATTTTTAAATCAAAGTATTGTACCTACTATTTTTCTAGCCCTATAAACAAATAAACTTATTTGAATAAATCAATTGGATGGAGGTATTGGGCACATTCAAATATCCAGTTGACTAGATGTTCCCCGCTATAAATGTCAACTGGAAAAAATAACAAAAATGTATCTTCACATGACCAATCGAGGCCAATAAATACTGAAAAACATTGATGGCGTTTTCGATTGAAGATCCGAGAGAATTGCCCCGAAATTCAGAATTGCTCTTTTCAATGAAATTCGTTGGAGCACTTTTGTAATAGTGGTAGTCACCATATGAGAGATTTGGTTTTCTGTTGTTACTTTTTGTTTTGTTTTCTGCAGTAATAAATACAGCCAAATCAATATATTTCAATTTAAGTTTTGCATTTTCCACGCATAATTGTATATTTTCGGATCACATAGCGAAAAATTTTTTTCTAATAACGCAACAAACACTTCAATCTGACATTTTGTTAGCATGTGTTGGTGAATTCAGGGCAATTCTCTAATAATATTCCGGACACTTCTGTAGTGCTAAGAATTGACCTGGAAGTGCACTTTTTTTTCAATGAAACATAGAATACATCGAAAGAGCAGTTCTAGATTTGCTCCTTTCATAGAAAGGCCAATTCTTTTCTTCAATCGAAAACGCCATAAGTAAGCCAGCTGTCAGACTTACTAAACTAGATTCTTGAATGTGCCCATAAACCAAAACATACGCAGTTTTTTTTAACAGTTACTTCACAGAAGAAAGCATATTCGGCATAAGATCCATTTCTGGACTGCGGCAATTAAACTTGAGTACCGGTCCATACCTTCATTAGATCCGTTTTCTCGGAGTAATAGTTGGAGAATCTATCATATTAAACCGACCTAATTATCGAACTATGTAAGTAATGAATCGGGAAAAAAGCTTAAGAGAACTGCCCCGACACTGAAAATTGCTCTTTTCATTGAAATTTATTACAGCAGTTTCACAAGGATGGTAGACAACGTTATGCATATCATATACGTAAGGTTTGGTTTTCTGTTGCCCTTTTTTTTGTTTTCTACATTTTTAATAGGCCAAATCAATTATATTTGAGTTGAAGTTTGCATTTACACGCATAATTGCCTAATATTATCGGCTCACTTAGCTGAACATTAGTTTCTTCTTTCAATCTGACATTTTGAAGTGTGTGCTTGTGAGTATAGGACAATTATTTAAAAATATTCCGAAGACTTCATGTTTTTGCACGACTAAAAGGAGGTATTTCGAGTTTGAAATGTGAAAATAAAAGTTTGGTTTTCCGAATGCAAAAGGAAAATGTCAGGTTGGAGCTTAAATGCGGAAGAATATTTAAGGAACTATTACACGAAACTATGCGCCGTACTAATAACAAATTTTAGTCTCGACTTTAAATTGACGTAAACTCACAATTGCGAAATTTGTATGGAAAATCTAGCCACTGTGAACTAAAGGGTTATTTTTTAGCTGGTTTGGTTTTGGCAACACTGGTTTTGACAGCTGACGTGTGTTTAGTACCTTGTGTCACTGTCAAACAGCTTCAGTTTGGTTTGCAATTTAACCATGGATCGTCTTACAAATGAACAACGCTTGCAAATTATTGAATTTTACTATCAAAATTCGTGCTCGGTTCGAAATGTTCATCGCGCGCTGCTTCCATTTTATGATCGGCATTCTCGACCTTCTGAGCAGTCTATTCGGAAGATTGTGACCAAATTTCGCACCAAATTTACTTTGTTGGACATTAAACCACCAACACGTTTACGTACTGTGCGTAGTGAAGAAAATATTGCGGCCGTATCAGCTAGTGTGACAGAAGACCGCGAAATGTCGATTCGGCGCCGTTCCCAGCAGTTAGGCCTTTGTTACAGCACTACGTGGAAAATTTTGCGGAAGGACTTGGGCGTAAAGCCTTTTAAGATACAGCTGGTGCAAGAACTAAAGCCAGCCGACCTACCACAACGCCGAATTTTTGGTGAATGGGCTCTTGGAAAGCTGGCCGAGGATCCGCTTTTTTATCGAAAAATTGTGTTCAGCGATGAGGCTCATTTTTGGTTGAATGGGTACGTAAATAAGCAAAATTGCCGCATTTGGAGTGAAGATCAGCCAGAAGCATTGCAACAGCTACCAATGCATCCCGAAAAAGCCACTGTTTGGTGCGGTTTATGGGCCGGCGGCATTATTGGGCCATATTTCTTCAAAGATGATGCGAATCGCAGCGTTACTGTCAATGGTGAACGCTACCGAGCGATGATAACAAACTTTTTTTTGCCCGAAATGGAAGTTCTTGACTTGCATGATATGTGGTTTCAACAAGACGGTGCCACATGCCACACAGCACGCGAAACAATGGCGCAATTGCGAGGCGAGTTTGGTGAACAGTTAATTTCACGTTTCGGGCCGGTCAATTGGCCGCCTAGATCGTGCGATTTGACACCATTAGATTATTTTTTGTGGGGGTATGCCAAGGCTAATGTGTATAGGGACAAGCCCGCTTCGATTGACGCACTGGAAGCCAACATCCATGCATTCATTCGTGAGATACCGGCCGATATGTGTGAAAGAGTATGCCAAAATTGGACTCAGCGGATGGGCTACCTCAGACGCAGCCGCGGCCAACATTTGCATGAAATTATCTTTAAACATTAAATTGCAAGGTTCAAACTATCGATTCAAATAAATATTTCATTCATTTTTTCGAATTTTTTGTGTTTTTTTTTAAAAAAAGTTCTAAACCTCTTAAAAAATCACCCTTTACTAAAGTGTAGAGTCGGAAACTAAAAATGTTTATTGGTAAGGCCCTATAACTTTTTTTTTTTTTTTGAAAGACTTGTTTTGAAAAGAAAATAGTCGAAAGATGTTAGAACAAATAGTTTTCATTGGCAAATATAGATTTGGAGGATCGATCGATTATGTAATAGCATTTTAAGGTTACCAAAGAGGATATAATAGGTCTGTTTTTTTTTATCTTCGATCTCAGCAAAGCAAAGTAAAGTAGAATTTTCAGCACACAAATACAACAACTACGCTCTACTTGACACTTCGAGAATTCACAGTAGTTGTTGTAATTTTGTGCTGAAAATCCCACTTTACTTTGCTTTGCTGAGATAGAATCTCAAAAACCACGCCTAATACCGAAATACAAATAAAATAGAATTTAAAATAACAGAAAATTTCCCTCCGTCGACCACAAAAAACTCTCAATCTAGGCGGGAAAACCCCCAAACTGGCAACCCTGATTCAATAACCCTTGTTTTAACCCAAAGCGAAATTACAGAACGCGGCTATTGAGTTGTTGTTACTATCCTTTTTTTTTATTTTTGCTGATCGTTCGTATTCTTGGAGAGCAATTTTCGTCGGGATATGGTGCTGCCTTGTTATATTATTTTAATCATAGCGGAGTTGGCATCCAAGTCCAGGCAAACATGAAATTTGGACTCAACCTTGTTCTTCTTAATTCATCCATTTAAGAAAAAAAAAAAAAAAAACAGCACTTAAAAATGTTATTTAGATTTTATTTTGAGCTATAAATATGTGAAATACGCTGCATAGTTATAATAAAATAGTCGTAGGTAGGTAATATTCAAAATGTATAATAACCGATAGTTTATTTACGTTTAAGTTTATTTAGGCCGCTTCCAAATCAATTCACGGTGATAACAATATGATTATTTAGAGTTAACTTTTATTATTTTTTATATAGTTAAACATTATGCTGATGTTTCATATAAGATTTAAAATTTTATGATTAATTCGCATATTTTTGTTTAAATGTAGGAGTGAATATAAAATGTATGTACTATGTACTATTTTTATTATAATTCTATGTCTGTATATGCAGATGTATTCCAACAAAAAATTAAATACAAATTAATAAAAAGCAATAAATAACAAGTTAAAGGCATAAATATATATCTCGTCATACTAAACTCAGTCTACTGTTTGTTTTCCTTAGTTGTGCTCGCCATGGTATGATATTATCGGCATCGACTTCTTCGTCTTGGTATTTTCTGGAATCGTCTGCAGAATCAGACACCTTTTCGTTACACTTTCCATTTAAATTTACGGCTTGGTAGTCCAACTCGTTTTCCTTATTATCCTTGCTACTGCTGTTGTTATTGTTGTTGTTATTGTCGAGTGGTAATGTCTTTTGATCGTAACCGGACTCTGTGCAATATGACGACATACTAATGTTGTCTATTGAGACTGATTTGTTTTTCATCCTCCATGAGTCGGATACTCTGTTGCCCTCCTCCACTCGAGGTGTGTATATGGTCGCTCTGAAATTGGAAAGAAAAATACTTGTAAGTATAATACTTATTTAAAATATGGCCAACTAACTTTAGCTTATTTTCAGCTTCTTCGCGCCTTGCTAGGAGATCCCGCTTCCATTGTGGTATTTGCGACAGTCGACGGTTTTCTGCTTCACGGGCCATTCGCTCTTCGAATTCTTTTTTAGCGCGTTCGGCTGCCTTCTTCGCAAGCATCTGCCGTTTCCAATCAGGTATAACGTTTCCGGCTTGATCCTTTTCAGGAATCTGCAATTGGACCTTTGAAATCGTATGAAAGCTCCGCAAAGATTTGGATAATTATTATGCCTTCTCACCTGGTCTACAAAATTGTTCGCATTGAATTGCCTCGATATCTCTGAGTAGTGTTCCTGATCGTGCTTGTCGGCCATGCGTGCTTTCTCTACTTTCATTTTTTTAATACCCGATATGTCCTTGGACATTTTAAGCTCGGCAATCAGATCGGTCTTGAGGTATGTCTCTGTTGTCGACGAAAGACACTGCATGCTGAAGCTTCGGGTAGGTGCGGCAAATGATTTCTGCATAGTTTTGGTTTCTGTCCTTCGAAGCTGAACGATTTTGCTTATTAAATTAGTTATTTATAGTTGAGATATGCATTCTTACCTGAACGCTGTTTAAATCCTGAATTGATATTGCAGACAGAGGTTGGTGCTGCTTTCGGGTCACTGTATCTTGGTGGGATTGCTGATTGGAAGAAGATTTACTCAGGGTTAAGTTGTTGTTTCCAGCAATCAGAGGCGCTGGCATCGGAGGTGGTGGTGGTGGTTTTGGAGGGTCAGCAGCACTCGAAAGCTGGTGAGAGATTTGTATTTGCATATAATCCTCGGTGTCTGTGGATCTGCAAAATATTTTAGAGAGTATTACAAAAGTAAAGTTTTTTTTTTTGGTGCTGGCACAAACAAATTTCTGATAGGAAATGTTTAGGAAGTAACTGGGATCTCCGGGATCGGATGGTACAAAAATGTTGGACTTTTGCTGTGCAAGCCCGCCATTAACAAAGATTTCCGTAAATACACAAAATTCAGCAGGTTTGCTTGTCGTACCGTTCTGTCTGACACGCTCGTATATTGACAAGGGTTGAACTGTCAATCCGGTTTGTGCAAAATGTACCTTAACGATCAAATTGAAGCCTTCAACCAATTATGGTTGCAAATTTGGGCGGCATCTAACTGAAAGATTTAAACAAATTCCAACTATTCCATTGGAAGTAGAGGAAGAGTGGCCATTTTTTTCAGAGCAGTCATTAACACGTTTTACAGAAAAGTTTCTCGGAGTAGAGCTGCTAGCTGCGGCTGGCGGTGAGAGAAGACTTTTCAGGTTTGAAACGCACCAAATGGTCTGCAAGGGCATTCAAAGAATAGTATTGGAAGCGGTTCTAGCTTTTTATAGCTTTAGACCACCGTCCGTATTAGAGGAAAACTGGTGGAATATCATTGAACAAGTCAAACCCAAACATGACTTTTTCCCGATGAAAGGAACATCTTACGCAGATGAGGCGATTACCTCACCGAATGTATGCTTTCTCTTGAAAAGGCGTATTTAAGTGTGTATTGTGTTTAAGTCCTCCTTTTGAACCCCTTAAGTCCGAAAAAAAACAACACTAAATTCAATGAAAGTGTCAAGTTAACTAGGCCTCAGCAGCACTGAAAGTACTGAAAATTTAGGTCTTCGATATCTTGCATCACAGAAACAATTTTAACAGAGATCAGTGTAAAGCCTGCCTGCTGCTTCCACAGGGACAAAAACGGAATCACTGTAAGGTGCGGGGTTTTTGTTAGGCCAAACAAAAGAATTTTCGCTCCTGCACAGCGAAAGATAAATTAATTAAAAAATAATACAAATCACGCCTGGATTTTGGAGAACACTCGAGAGGAAAAAACTAGTCACTTGATCTAATATTTTATGTAAACCACGAGTTCATTTATTAAAGGACAATTTTTAGCCCTTCGTTAATTTTGTTCACACAAATCGAAATACAAATAAATAAAACAAAACAAAAATCGAAATATCACTCACCTTGCTGATGATGTGCAGGATCTTTTGTCGCTGATACTCTTAAGGTATTCCGAAGGCTTTATCAAATGCGCCAGACCATCCTGTGAGCTAGTGGGAAAGCTAGGCGGTACAAACGGCAGCACCAGCTGTTTGTTCACAAGATTCGGACCTCCAGGTCGTCCACCCGCACCACTTCGATCGTATCCTGTCGACGAGTAATTACAATGCTGGTCGTTATAATCACTGTCTGCGCAGCTGTAGCTCTGTGATATTATTCCAATTCCAGAAGTGTGATGATGGCCGTGGTGTTGCTGCTGATACGAAGCTTCGAATGTGGCTGAAGAAGATGATTGCACGGTTGATGTTCCATTAAGAAGCTTGGCTTTCTTGTTCGCTGAAATTGAACCAATTTATGTATGAAACTCATCTGAGTATGTCTGCGCGCCGTTTACTTAAACGCTAAAGTGTAACCATGCCGCACGCCACAAAATATACAATTTGTAATTACGGACGTTAAATTGGCTTAAGAGGGTGTGCATTAAAAGAGTAGTAAAAGAGACGCAGTAAGGTGATTAAAAATGTGTGTTGGGTACGAATGTGTGTGTGGGTTTGTGTGGGTAGCATTAGCATTACGGTTTATTTTGATGGATTCGGAATTGTTTATTGTTGGTGCGGCAGACTTGAACAATTAATTGCACTTTGATGCTCACACAGCCAGATGCGGATGTATGTGGAATAGTTATGGCCTATTATGTGGAATGATATTTTGAGGGCATTTAACTTTCATAAAGAGATCGATTGAGATATACATAGATACAGATAGTTAAATAACTAATTTGGGCTTTTTGTTGATTTACCTATGTGCGGCAAAAAGTAAAAGTTGGTAGCGAGTGCTAATAAACACTGTAAGCACAAATGGGTATATAAGAAGAAATTGTGTCAAATTAAAACGGATAAAAAGAACAACAGTCGCTATAGACGACGCGATAAAAAGCTGCGAAGGAAGGTGATACTCAATTGGAGGGAGATAGGTATGCATTGCATATGCAAGTGTCACGCTATTTCTACTTAATGAGCACGGATGACACAGGTGATTGTTGTTTTTGATTTTGCGCAACTAGCACTAGGTTCGTTTCGGGATCTGGATTTGTCTTTTGTTTGTGACGAATTCTTTGCATAATAGCATAATTACCGTTACAACGAAAACTTAAGACTGTGACTTTGCAGCCAAATCTGCAGATTTTGGCAGATCAAATTTAGAGCTATGACGGGTTAGGTGAATTTGAAACCAGAGATATAGAAAGACAGGCGGTAAAATAACGCTATTCAGTCACAATTAATGAGGTTATCAAAAACAGACTCTTAAAGATACTTTTCGCAAGACTCTGGTGCCATTTAGAAAGAGGTTAGGTCAAAAAATGCCCTTTTTAAGGTTCCGTACCCAAAGGCAAAAAAACGGAACCTTATTACTTTCGCTTTTGTCCGTCCGAACCCACTAGACCAATTTTGTTCCTAGGTCTATCTCAGAAACTAATTGACGTAGAAGGCTGAAATTTGCACACAACATCCGGTATAACCTTTAGTTAAACGACAAATGGTAGCGAAACATCGACTGGTTTTAGAGTATTTAGTAATTTGGTGAAAAAAATATTTTCATTCGCAAAGCCGAAGACTGTTTTGCGGAAAAGTTAATATTTTAAAAGATATTTACAAAAAAATGTCAATCACTACATAAAGTATACGCTCCTTTTAACCATTTTTCATTCGTTATTGGTGTGTTCTCTTAATCGATTACAATTGGAATTTCACACACCTACACCACGGCAGCGTTGCCAGACGGTTGAAATATTCCCCCCCAGACAAATCTGAAAAGACCACAGATTTAGCTATTTTCTGAAAAAAAAAACCCAAATTTTTCTTTTTCAAATTATGAATGTAAATTTAATACTAAATACAAAGACACGAATTTAAAGAATTAAAACGATTTTTTAATGTATATGTATTTAAAAAGAAAATGAAGTGAATTCAGATTTCAAGATTAAATACGAGATTTCCCCCCGTCGGTCAAAAAAACCCCTAGATCTGGGGGGAAAACCCCCAAACTGGCAACGCTGCACGACGGTCACAGACCACACTCCACACTAGTGTTTGTGCTCTCGGTCATCTCCATTCTCCGTTCATTAAATCGTATTCTCTTAATCGTTTTCCATTGGAACTTTTCCAATGAATACTCTTCCTCATGTATACATGACACATGAGAGATGAGACATGAAACTTGCCACATATTGACATATTGTTGTGCAAAAACAAGCCCTCGATCATTTCGTTCATTAGAAAATTGTTGAAAATTTATAGCTTAATTCTTCTCTAAATCTCCACAACAGTGCTGATCAGATCTTTAAATTCCAAAGATGAAAGAAGAAGAACCCTGTTTTGGAATTGCTCATGGTGGGAGCAATTGTGGCAGAAACATATAGTTAACTGCATCCAGCGACATAATGAAAACGGTGCTTTAGGGTCTAATCCCATCTTTAGTAATGGCCAAATGAGCGAGACACTCTTTGTTGATCACATGAAGCTATATATCCCTTTGTTAAGCCAGCTTCAAGACTAATTACGACCTTGCAGTTATGAGTCGGGGAGTGACGAATTGCTTAATGTCAAGAATCTTGCCAATGGAAATAGGTTCGGCTGCGATCCAGAAAAGAGCTCTCGATATGATTGGGATATTCGCCCTTGCAATAACAAAGAGCTTTGTTATCGGTGAAAATTCCTCTAGTTTGCTGTTTGCAAGATCAGTGTTCAAAGTTTACCCAAATACCTTTAGAATGCGGATGTCATAGTCATAGAAACGTTTTTGGTAGACTGCCTTTTGGGGTAAGCGGCGATGCATTGGACGACGAACTTTTAAAGGTTAGTACTTCTTGAGCGAAGGATTTCATTCTGGAAGCAACTTAAGGTTGGTGCCAAGATAAAATGGGCAAACAAATAATGAGCAAAAAAAGAACGCCTTTGTAGGTTAAGCTGTCTTATTTGTACATATTTTTTGTTTTAATTCATTTATCTATTTATCTGAATTTAATTTCTATATTTTTATTATTTAATTTTATTTATTTATTTTTTTTGTCAAGCTTTTTTATGTTCCACGTCGAATTTTTTGGTCGGCATTATCCAAACCGGGATAACTTTTGTCAGTTGCCAATTGCCACTTGAAAGTCGCAGAGTGTTGTCGACAGCAAATTATGATCAAAATGCTTTACAACCATATTCGAAACAAAAAATAATATAAGAAAGTTGAAAAAAAAGACTAAAAGTCTGTGGAATTGTTTTTAAAAATGTGTTTAAGGGAACTCGCCTTTCCGCAACGGATAAAGAATAATAGAATATGAAACATAGAATTGTATATCATTTAACAGCTTTTAATCAGCGTTGACGCTTGGCCCCTTTAGGGGCAAAATGGGCCCTTTTGAACCTCAAAACCCGTGGTTCCACTTTTTTTTTTAAATGATCGAAAGGGCCCCCTTCCAGTTTAAGTAAGATTCTATTCTTTTCTAAATGAAAAAGAATGAAAAATATCTATATTTTCTTTTTCTTATTCTCTAATTTTCTTATTTTCTTCAAAAAAAATTTGCTTTATTAGTAATTTATGTGGCTCTGCCTTTATTTTTTTAGCTCGTGTCCTTTCTTCGCCCCTTTTTGAGAGTTTTCAGTGTCAACATTATCGGCCCTAGCGAGGTATCCGTCGGAACTCAAAATTCTCCGCAGCTCATACTCTGTCGGAGCCTCAAACTGCATTCGCGATGTTCGTTTTCGGGAAAAAAATAATTGAAATGCAACGACGCATTGATTTGACGTCCTCGTGCTGTTTGGTGCTTGTTTTTTTTCGATTGATCTTGCACTTGGAACGCAAATTGCGTTGCTTTATTGATCCTTTTTTCCTTTTATTGATCACATTTATCAACACTTCACTGCAAATCATAGATAACTTTCGCGACTAATTGCTGTCGGAGAATATCAAAAAACAATTTAAATGAAGATGTCAAAAATGTCACACAAAAACAAGCTTGATCGCACATTCGCAAAACTCTGGAGTGTGTTACATTTGCATCATTGTTCCGACATAAATGTAACAGTTGTTCGGAAGTCGCATTTACAGTAACGTCATTTTTATCGACGAAAAAAACTTTCCGAAACGGGGAATTTCCCGCTCCGACGGATACCTCGCTAGTATATTAAACTAAATGTAGAACACAAAACAAATATAAGGCCCTCTTTTTTATACCTGATGGTTTGTTTTTTATTAGCAAGGCATTATTTTTGCACTTTTTACTTCTCCATTTCAATTAAACGTTTTTTTTGTATTCTCCTTCAGAAACAAGCTCAAGCTCAACAGGGTCTTCAAAAAAAAAAACAATAATGCTTCAAACGGAAGATGTAACTCATCATATCTAGGAATTGTAATACTTGTTGTTTAGAATAAATAATTTATATAGACAATTAAACTGTATATTAATGTATAGCTTATGCGTCTGCGGCGTAGGTTCTAGCCCCGGGGCGAAAAGCAAGAAACAGACTCAGTGGCTAAAGTGAAACTAATAATATTGCCTCAGTTTTACCATCACTCACCCATTCCCATTCGTAACTAATTGTTTGCTCCAAGAGCAAACAAACAACATTTTAAACCAAATAACCCGCTGCACTAATTTTTTTGCATTGACCGTGTGCCAAAATCTACCACAGAAAAAATAATAGTAGCAAAAACGCAAAAAAATAGGAAAATTTTAGAGGAAGCCAAAAATACTGATCGCGCATTTTAATCAGTTAAATTTAATTCACTTAAAGTCAACTCAAACTATTCGGTTTACAAATCCTTTTTGTATAAAATATTTTTCCCACCGGCTTTTTTTCTTGCACTCGGCAACTTGGCAAGTTTTTTTTTTCTTCTAATATTTTCGAAGCCAGGCTGATACCTCATTAAAGCACTTAACGTAAGACAACTTATCTTCTATCCCACGTGCGAAGCTTCATTGAGCAAAGTCGAAAATTTCAGACCTGTTGTTGTTTAGACAAAACAAACGGACGATATTAGAAAGGACCTTCTCTTACTATAAATTACATTACATTTATTATCTGTCATAATGTTAATGGGACTTACTTAAAAACTTGCCCACAAGCCCAAAATTTAACATGATTGCAAGTAGATAGATGCAAGTAAGACAAATAATTTTAATCACTAAACTATGCACTTTTTTCACAGTTAATCCAATTCTCTAAAATATATGGTTATTTCAAATTAAGGATAACAATGCAGCACGTAACTTATTGTTGTTAATTTATCTTCGGATGTTATGAATATTTGGGAGTCATGCGAGTCGATGTCATTCGAAAGAAATACCTCGGAACTTAAAACAGGACAATATTGGTTCATCGCGAATTCTCCACTTAAAGGTCATTTCGAAAAATCCGTTTTCAATGAACTCTCACTAATTCGATTTAAACAGCAATCCTTAGCCACTTACACAAAATTGAGAAAATATCTAAATTTGGAAGGCGCGCAAAATAATTCATAGTCAAGTCGTTTGTTTTTAATTTATTTAATTTTTAATTTAATTGTCGCTCGCATCGAGAATGTCGAAGAAAACGTTCGAACTGTTTAATCTTAACTATTCAACTGAACGAATGAATCGTGATAACTGTCTCACAAAATTCCGCAGCTCAATTGAAAGTTTTAGTCGTCTGTTTAATGAACTATAATCTGTGGATGGCTAGCAGTATTGCAGTTTGCTCCATGTATAAAGAAAGTTACCAAGCAAGATCCAGATCGATCACATTAAGAAGGAGCTTCGATGGAATTCTCATCGGATTGCACGTTAAAGCGATTTGAACTCGCTTAACACTGAGTGCGGCTTATTCTCCTTTTGGCTGATCAGCTTTGCCCCACCACATTCGTTAGTTGAATATTTCAAGACTTTATTTTTTCATTTTTTCCTGTATTTATCACCTAACGTGGTTAAGGTAATTGATTGTTGTTGTCGCCGTACAGGGGGATTTCATAATATGCGCTGACATATACCCGTACGACAACAAAACGTCGAGGTCTATGACATCGTAGTTCAATATCTTCATTTCAACAAGAGAGAGAACAAACTCTCTGGATACTGTGCGAGTGTGGACACTTTCATTTGTCCAAATAACGTGGAGATGTTTGGCAACTTTCTATTATTTTTTGTCTATAATCACAATTACCGTAGGAAAATTGCCTTAACCTGGGGGCAGAGCTAGCCGAGTGCCAGAGTTGGCTCTAATCAAATGTTAAGGTGTGATTAGTCTAAATAATCGTTAATTATGATTTGGTTGGTCATACTTTATACCGATATATGGCTTCTATGGAAAAGATTAGTTGCATGGAATGCTTCCACGATTCGGACTGAAGTCGGAAATGAAATGCAAGACTTTGTACAGCTTCAAACTTTCGGCAGATTTCCTAGTTTGGTTTTTTATACCATGGACGAGGGTGCTCAAGTTGTTTGGACTTATTAGATCCTTAGATCGTTGTGGTAGGTTTTGATTATCATTTACGTAGTTGACAGATTTGTTTTTAAATATTTTTCGTTAGGTTCCTGTTTATTTTTGATTTAACAAATTCCTGCTATTAGTTACATGGGAAATAAATTCCCATTTTCTTTGTCATCCATTTTGATGGCAAAAAACAGATTTAAAGCAATTTTGACAGAAATAAATAAACCAAAGCAGTGTTCTGGTTCAGTACTACACCTATCAATATTTACAAATGATCTTTCAGAAGGCCAAAAAGTTGCTGTAAAGATGTCAGTCTATGTCTTCTTTATTTAAATAATAGAAGTGCTACTCATCGGAAGTGCTAATTCAAGTCAAACTTACAAATAAGTCCTAATTTTTCAAAATAAGTACTAATGAACAAGATTAATCGATCATAAAAGTAGTAGTACGAGTAAAAGTCAGGCGTTTTCCTCAGAGTCTGGTAAAATTTCTTCACTATTACCCCTCCCGAAAAACATATTGGCGACCAAAACAATTTAAATCGAAGGGGTGGTTGCACGAATTGTTTTTCGTTTCCACAAAGATTGGGCGGGCATCACCCACAACTTTAGACCAAAAAAGTTATTTAATGTTAAAAGTGTCGCCAATGTGAATTCATAAAATTTAATCAAAAGGTTTAAAGTACTAATCATCTTTCATTTGAATGATTGAATATTTATTTTTTTTTCTGCTCTATCTCCATCCATTAGCGGTCGGAATCTGTCAGTGTGACTCCAGTCTCCAGCAGTCATTTATAACAGCTCGCACTGAATCATTTAAAATTAAATATTTGCAAAGTCAATCAAAATCAACTTGATTTTTAATCAGTTTCAATCCAATTGAGCGGCATGCATTTTTACATTTTAATATAATCGGCCTGTTCGAATGTCTTTTACATCTGTAGATTTTATAAATTTGTTTTACCAATTAACCTAAAAAGTTTTTCCTACCACTTTCTTATTGAAAAAAAAAAAAAAAAAATGAGAATTTAACACGAAATCGACTACAAAAAAAGTTTACTTATTTTTCGGTGCGTACAAGTTTTTCGGATCAAAATATAAATTAGTTCAACAAAAATTAACCACATCTTTCCACTGAAATGTTTGAACATTTTTTTTTAGAGTTCCATCTACCAGAAAAAGTTTAAATTTCGATACAGCGCTTTTGAGATCTATTTACATTAGTATTTCTATATAACAAATGGTGTTGGCTTAAAAATGTTGTGATTATTTTAACCGAGGGAACATCATCTATTCCAGTTAAATTAAATAAAAACTTTAAAATAAACACCTTTTTTGAAAAAAAAAAGTATAAAAAATCAATTGATATAACGAACGTGCTCGATATAGTTAGTGAATGACATCCAACATTATAATATCATTCGTTATAAGAGGCAAAATGGGTAATTTTCAACCAATTCTTTTTTTTTTTTTCTAAATGTAGATGTTTGTACAGAGGTTAGGTACAGGTTAAAAAAAAGTACAGAAACATTCAAAATAATAAAAAGAAAAACACCAAACCGTATGATCAAGTATTTTTCGGTATTGACTATGGACATTCCTGTATATAGTTTGGTCAAAATTGGACAAAGGGGTGTGGCACTTTCGGTGCAAAACGACATTCAAAACATTTTTTTAGACACTTATGAAACCTAATAGGTTCGTTCGTATACTTTCAGCATAGAAAAATAAAAAACGTCAAATATCAAAAATCGAGAGAAAATCTCTCGGTTTTCTTACAAAAAGTTTAAGAATTGGCCACATTCAAGAATCTAGTCATCTTAAGTCGAATAGATTGGTCTGGATGAGATGTAACCTGAACGCAAAAACTTGATTGGTCGGGAACGTCACGTTTTCTACGTCAGCCACATATGAGAACTGTCAACTTGTACTCAGTCACGAATTTCTTGACTAGATTCGTCGGCTACCCCTCCATAAACGTCAACGGAAACATCTGCTCTCACGACCGATTTCCCCCAATCAGAGCCGAGTTTCATCTAGTGAGAGAGCTGTCAGACTTACTAAACTAGATACTTGAACGTCCCCATTGTCATTTATGCAGCATCTACAAAAAAAGTTGGAATTGAGTTTTTATAAGCTAAATACCTTTTAAACTTAGCATTTTGAATGCGCTGATTTGTTCTAGGAGAACATTCGATTACAACTTCTTCCTCCGACATCGTTGAAGACGAAAAGAAGTAGAGTTTTACTTGTCAAACCTTTGAGCTGTCACTTAGTTGTCAGTTTAAATTTTTCAGTAAGTCGAAATTCAGCGAGTAGAAAATTACGAAAAAACTAAAAGAGGGGAAATGGATTTCTCTCTCATTATTCTCAATTTTCTCAGTACGTGGTCGCATTCGCACAGTTTTTTAGCAAATTTTTAATAATTTTACGTTTGCAAAAAAGTACCCCAACGAACCTTAGATGTAAAATTTAGAACTTTGATAAAAAAAATTGTATTTGAAAAAAAAAAAAAAAAATGGAAAAAACAGGAGTGTCACTTCCCATACAACAATATTACTAAATTTTATTTTTAAATTATACTATTAAAGCCTTCAAATTTTTGTAATGTTGGTTAAATACACAAAAAAAACATTTGGAACATTATTTCCCGGAGCTAAGTTGTAAAATTAAAATTACTAATGCGGAATTTAGTAGGAAAGCTAAGGTACGAGCAAGACGGGGAGGTCCGGCAATTATTTTCTATAAACTAATTTCCAAAAATCTACGTCTGGTATACCAAAAACAAATTTGGCAAATTTGATAAAAATGTTTATTTTAATCGAAATGGTATCAAAGCTGTGCCTTAATCTACAAGATAAATAAGTTTGAGATTGCAGCGACATTATGTCAACAGTCAATATGAGTATAAAAATACGCGCCAAATGCAATTATGTACCACCATTTCACACACATCGTTTTTTAAGTGAAACACTCAAACAAAAATAATATATATTCAAACTTTACTTACCGGAAATTGTTGACATCGTACGATTATGATTTCCACGCACCAACTCCGAAGGTCTGAGACTCGGTTCTTCTACAACTTCAAGACCTGAATCCGAATCAAAAGGTTCTGGTGGCGAATTATTGGGATTTCTAGAGTTATTGTTATCATATCCATATCCATCTGCATTGAAGTTGTTATGATTTATTGGTGCTCTTAGTGGCGGTGGCAATGGCGGTGGGGGCGGTCCGTTAACTTTGAATAATAATAAAAATGTTCACGCAATTTTTTAATATTTGTTACTTAGTAGGGCAGTAAAACTGTTCTTCGAACATGACTTTTTTTAAATAAGTAAGGATATTCCACGACAAATGACTGTGATTTGAAAAAAGTAATACTCATTGACAGCCGAACAAAAATGTTCGAGTCAGAATTTGCCTTAACAAGCAGTGGTAATAATTGTATCCCTCTAGTACCTAAAACTAGAGCCAATTGAAAAATCTTAACGTGTGTAAAATCAAAAACGCCATAAATTTAGAAAAATGTTTTAGAACCGTTTGCTGATACGACTCAAAGCGAATTAAGTGCCACATAAACTCTTACGTGACAGTTTATGCCCTAAAAAAAAGTAGCCTATGAGTAAATATTTAAATCGTTAAGAGTCGTATGAGCAAACGGCCCTTAAAGTATCCAAATGCGTTACTTAAGAATTTGTTATGAAGTTTTTCAAAATTATAAATGTAGGAAATATTAAAAAAAAAGAAATTATTTCATTATTTATAGAATTAAATATTAAAATTATTTTGTCTATAAATAGAATAATTAATATTAAAATAATAAAATTAATTAATATAATTGAAGTTATTTTTATTGAAAATGAAAATATTTCTTTTGCAGACGACAAATGTAATTTTAACCATACAAAAGTTCTCCCTTCTAAATAATAATCAACAACAAACGTTCGCCGCAAGCTTTCAGTTTTGAAAACCATTTGTCCGAAAACTTTGAGAAACTTTTTATGATTAGCTGTCTTTAAAAATATTTAAAAGCTAATCCAAAATTAGCACATGCAGTTCAGTCATGAAAGCTGTAAGAATCTATAGATAATCATCTTGTACGCAGTAACAGGATCATACACATTTTATAATTACAACCACACTGAAGCTACATTTCTTTTTCAATTACAACGAAATTTGTACAGCCAGCTTGAGCAGACCTCTATAAGACGAAAATTACAAGTAGTTTCGAAATGACATTTCAGTGATTTTAAAAGAAGACCAGCTAAATAAATTGCTGACCTGCTATCTCTGGAGAAGAGAGTTAAAGAAAGGCGTTTGTATGAGGAAGGGCAAACCTACATTCAGCAGTTGTTCGAAATGTTAAATAGTGCAAATTGGGAAAAAGGTCATTTATTCATCCTCGTGAATGGACCCCGCTATCCATAACAAGGTCCGTAGTGTAGACGTGAACCCTCCATAACCTTTGATTTTTAGACACTGATGCTTAAAAACCACTGGCAATTCTCAATCCTCATGAAAATTGTTGGACTTGTTCTAATCAAAAGCGTCTCAAATTGGGCCTAAATAGACGAAGTTTTTCTGAAGGCGCACAGATGTCATAGAAAGCCTAGAAATCCGAATAGGGAACATGTGTCCACCATGACCAAACCACCGAAATCGTCCTGAGAATGAGAGGTGAACATTTAAGTGCTCACATCTTTTAATACAGGTATACCTACTTCATGCAAATTATTTTCCCATCGGCTTCTTTAGTCAAAGCTCATAGGTTTTTGAAGGAATACGAATTAGATTAGAAAAGTTGCTGACTTTTTAAGGGGGTTTATTGGAAAAAATGAAACATTATTACGAAATACAGAAGCTATTTCACTACATCCATCAACAAATTGAGGGCAATTCAATTTGGAAAGTAAGCAATCGTCTCTCGTTCTTTTTTCTAATTTTTAAGGAGCAACAGTCATCCAAAAACAAACAAGTTCTTAACCGAATAAAATAATATAAATAACTCTCTCTTTTCTGTCATTTTCAGAGCTCAGTAGTCAGCTATTTAACCAAATAAGGACGCAACGTATCGCTGTCATATTGGGCCTCACCAATGATCATTTTCAACCCTGAGCTTATTTGTTTTGTAGGTGAGAATATGCAATTTTGTATGGACCATTTCGCCATTGTGAGTTCGAAAAATTTAGCATGGCGCTAAAAATGATTTTTAGTATCGCGGAATGTCGGTATTTTTTCCCCAATGTGATACAAAAGTTTTAATTTGTAAGCAGCAACTGCATAATTGTCAATATGACAACTTTGTTTTTTTTTTAAATAAATAAATAAATAAATAAATAAATATTTGGCGCAACAGGTCTGTAGGGACCCTAGGCCTAGTTTCTCAAAACCATTTCGTTTGCGTGAGTTTTTTTTTTTTCATTTTTCGGACGAATGGAAGCGATCTACAAGCCACTGCGCCTACCTTTGTTCTTTTTAGAGAAGTTAAAAGTTGATGATGAATGGTTTTTTTTTGTATTGCCAGTTTTAGTTCTCATTGGGGACGTTCAGTATCTAGTTTAGTAAGCCTGACACTACACTAGGCTGAATTGATGTGTCTCATCTTTGATTGGACTAGATCGGTCATACGAACAGCTTTTCCAGTTGACGTTTATGGCGGGGTAGCCCAGGAATCTTGTCAAAAAATTCATGTCTGAGTACTAAGTTGACAGTTGTTGCTGTCGTACGAAAAGTGACGTTACCGACCAATCCAGTTTTTGCTTTCGTTTTGCCAGACCAATCTAGTCGACTTAAGGTAACAAGATTTTTGAAAGTGCACATTATAGAAAATTAAGTAATCAAATTAAAAACTTGCAACTGACACTCTATAAACGGCAATTGTCAAATCCAAAACAAGGGAATATTTTGATTTTCAAATTTATAAAATAAAATTCCATATTCAAATTCACAATATTCAATGCGATTGTTCTAATTTTCAATGATGGTTTTAATTATTCCTTGCTAAGAAATTTCAATTTCTTTAACTCGAAAAAATGCGTTTTACCCTGATATGGTGGTTGAGCGCGTCAGTGAATGGCCACCATAAGTCATCTAACAAAAATGTTTACTTAATTGACACCGAGACTATTCATTTTCAGCCAAAAAGCACCTGTGAATCATAATTTTCAATTGAATAGGTATCGCTTTACGAAAAGCATATTGACAACCGAAATTGTCAATGATGACCATCGTTTTCCAAGTGATGCCAAGATGCAATCATCCTTTAGCCAACCGCATTTGTCACTTTGAATACTGCGATTGTCGACATGACGCAAAAGATTTAAATTTACCAACAAAAAAAAAATATATATATTATATATTAGGTTCGTTCGGGTACTTTTTTGCAAACGTAAAATTATTAAAAAATATTTATTATTAAAAGCTAAGAAGCTGCAAATGCGACCACGTACTGAGAAAATTGATAGAAATGAGGGAGAAATCCATTTTTCATTTTTTCTTAATTCCCTACTCGCCGAATTTCGACTTTCTGAAAAATTAAAAATTAAAACTGACAACTAAGTGACAGCTCAAAAGTTTGTCAAGTAAAACTCTACTTATTTTCGCCTTCAAGGATGTCGGAGGAGGAAGTTGTAATCGAATATTCTCCTAGAACATATCAGCGCATTCAAAATGGTAAGTTTAATAGGAATTTAGCTTATAAAAAATTCAATTCCATTTTTTTTTGGATATGCTGCATTTAATGATAATGTGAAAATGACATTTCTTAAACTTTTTGCAAGATAACCGATCAGGTACTTCTCTTGAAATTGAGAGATTTCTCTCACGATTTTTGATATTTGACGTTCATATTTCTATGCTGAAAGTACACGAACGAACCTATTGACAGCAACAATATTCCTATTGACAACTGGAGTTGCTAAATTGACAGCATTTTTTATTACTATGGAATATCGCAAATTGAAAACTAAAACAATTTCATATTGACATCTATTTGTCAATTTTTTCAATCCATTTGACAATTATCAGTTGACAGTCGGTAATTTTCAATATGACAGCCAGAATTTTGTTTACAGTGTTTTTTATATTACAGTTGCAGTCACTCATAATATGTACCGTGAACCAAAATGAAACGATTATCTTCAGAGACCACTTCGACAGACATCCCTCAGAATCCATTCCTCTGAATACGTTTTTGGTCCTCAAAGTGGTAACTGATGGAGAAGCGTTTGCGAATCACTCGATACAGAAGCGCCTCAAAGGAGGAAAGTCTTAACAGTTCAATGGTAGGTACGAGTAGCTAAAGAGGAACGCTGGATGTGATTTTTTCTTTTCTTTCAAATAGATCCACGCATTGCGGTGCGTTTAATGTACGCATTTCCACGGTTTGAAACATGTTCTTATGCGGGGAGTATTTTGTTCGTCAAAAGCGGGGCACTCATTCCGTACCTCTTCAGACGATTATCGACGAAACGATACCCCTTATAAACTAGCAAAAAAGTGCTAAAATTACAAGTTTGAAAGTTTAATGCAGTTCGTTTTCCAAAAATATAATGAGAGCTGACGTTCGTCTAAAAATTCGGGCAGACTATGACTTAATTTAGTGGTCAAAGCTTCAAAAACGATATCGTTTAGACGATCGTTGATACGGAATCTGCCCCCGGTTCTGTCTAGGGTTGCCAGAATTTAGTTTGCTCTAAGCGCCCAACCTTAAAAAATTTAGCTCAAAATCGATGCCCAGAAAGAAGCCCAAAAATCGTTGAAAATGTTCACAATTCCTTAAGTACTTTTTTTTGATATTTTTTCCACTTAGGTACCATCTCACTTTTGTGCGACGCGAGTTTTATTTGATTTCTATCTTCTGCAATTGGCTTTTGTGGCATGTGCCAAATAAAATGGCCGGCGAAATAAATTGGTGTGCCTTCAAGTTGAACGACTGCAAGAGTGCTGCCAAGTTTTAAAAGTGCGGCTTTGTTCGAAAATATTTCTTTTTTGTAGTCTTATGAAGGAACAAAACAAGCAAAATGTACCCACAATTTGTAAAACGATTTATAGTCCTAACTTGTGTCGGGCGCTCATTGAAAAAATCTCTATCGATAAAAAAAGAAAAAAAGTTTTAGCCCAAATAACGACAGAGTCTGCTTAGTCTGCTAACACTATTAGTCTATCATTTGGCGCCGGTCGTGTCGAAATGGTGGACTCGAACAAGGTTATAGGACAAAAAACATTTGATTCCTCTAAACAAATCTAGTTTAATAACTTAAACTGTGTTAATTGAGCTCTTCTTCACTTCCCTATTGTCTTCTGAATAAGAATTTGTCTTTTATTTTAACACAACAATACAGCTGTCAACGTCAAATGCCGATGACCACAAAAAAAAAAGAATTGCACCTCTGTTTACACTTTACACTTCATAGGGTTATAACTTATTTTTATTATTTTTAATAAATAAATATTACCTATTGCGTTGCTCTGAATCGGCGGTGCCGATGATACACGTTTCAGTAGTCTGTTGTTGGAGCTATTTGAATTGTTTTGCGAATCGAGATTATTTCGAATTACTGTTGAATTGCGATTGGCCTGTTTGGTGCGTTCGGCAACGTCTTCTGGAGGACAAACACTCTCGTATGTGTCACTCTTGAGGCTGCTGTTGATTTGATTCTTCAGATTTACATTCTTTGTTGTGTATGTTTCTTTGCGCGGAGAATCGTATTTACTATGAAGGCCATTGATGGACTGCGACTTGTAACGATTGAGCAGAGCCACATCACGTTTGTTGTTCAAGTCCTGTGCAAGAAAAGGAAACCAAAAAGAAAATAGTCAGTTAGTGTGGAAGCAATTTATATGTATTTGGGTCAAATCGGAATTTACGTGTTTGGTGTATTGTATGGCAACATCTGTGCTTCTTGAAGAACTGGCACTTGCCGAACGGCTGTGTGATCCGCTATCTCTCGACCGAGATCTACCGATGTTGTACTTTTTCTTGATAGCATTTCTCGCCTCTTCACGCACCAGATAGATATCTTCGTAATCGTGGTTATTGTTGTGGTTTTGGTTTTGGTTGTGGATGCTGCTGCTGTTGTTGGCGTTGTTTTTGTTTTTGCCGTGATTGCTGCTGTTATTGTTATGAACAAGTCTGTTTAGATTGTGGCTCATGCGAATGTTGTTCTTTGGTGAGTCTAAACTGGATTGGATAGAGACAGATTCATCCGAACCACTTCCGGCACCACTGCTGCTGGAATGAACATCGGCCTGGATGATCATAGCCTTGTTCGAGTGGTCCTTATGCATTGCATTCTTGCTGATGCTGCTGCAATCAGAGTCAAACAAGTCTTTCACCCGATTGTAAATAATTTCCTGGGGATCATGCAAGAAGAACGACTCGCCGGATATGCTGCCATTTGGCGAGGGCGGTGTTAGGGAGCCATTTCGCATTGGATTCACATAGAGGCCGTCATTTGGCACGATCGGTCCGCTGTAGATTTTCTCCGACGACGATCTAGATTGTGAGTAAATGCCGTCATTGCTTTGACGTACTGACGGTGGATGCAAGTAAAATGGTTCAATGTCAGAGCTGCCAGTCGATGATTTCGACTTGATTGTGTAGCTGCGGTTTGCCTGCTTGCTGCTGTTGCTGTGCTTGCCATACGATTTCTGTCGTGAGGCATTGCTTTTCTCTCGAGTGTTGTAATCGACAGATGTTCCATGTTGAACTAAAATGTTGAGACACTATGTGGAAGAAGTAAATAAAAAAATTGCAGTAGATCACTTAAGGAACGACTATCCTCCGTAATTGAACACTTACCTCAACCTGCTGGTTCTCTGCAGCGTCGTTAATTGGACTTTTACCATACTTATCGAGGGACAGCTTTGCACCGTGATTGAGTAGCCACCTCACTGTTGTTAGATGGCCTCGTGAGGCAGCGAAATGCAGTGGAGTAGCACCGTCACCGTCTCGCAAGTTAGGATCAACACCCTGCTCTTCCACCTGGAATATAAATGTATTTTTAATTGACGCGCAACAATTAAGCGGCTTGCTGTCCCTGTACGGCCAATGGAACTAAATATGTATGAGGCGGAGCAAACGAATGAAACCATGTATATTGTACGTAGATCGGATTGAACTTGCGCATAGTAATTTGCTAAGAAATGTGTATTTGTAGATAATTTTAAACGTATTAGGTTTGTTCCCTAACGATAATTCAAACACTTTATTCAAATTTAGTCAAACTTCGTTCCCTAACCTTACGCAAAAGGTGGTCAGAAGAGAGCCACAAAGAGAGAACAACAAAATGTCCCCTCATAAAAAGCCGCAAATATCGGGGACGTTCAACGTGTTGCCAGAAATTTTCTAACGCAATATGCTAAATTAAGAAATAAATATGCTAAATTATATGGACGAATGAAACCAAATATGCTAAAGTTTAAAACAACGACTTTAACAAGAAAAAAAGTTTAAAAAACATAAAGCCATAAATATACGGATGCGGTCCAATTAGAGAAACTTCAATTTAATTGAGCAGCAATTCACGGCTCAAGATTTAACACTTTGACAGCAGATACTTAAAATGGACAAATTGTCATACAAATCTGCAGTAATGCAGATGGGATGCTTTCATTATTTCTTTAGCAAAATATACAACGAAAATATTTCTTATGATGGGTATAAAGTCTTTGCGTTTTTATGATAAAATTTTAAAATATGCTAGATTGCATATAGCATATTTTATTTATACTTATATGCAATTTAAAGTTAAAATATGCTAGATTTAGCATTAAAAATGCCAAAATGGCAAAATGGTAGGTCTGACAGCTCTCTCACTAGATGTACATGAGAGTAGCTGTTTCATTTGACGTTTATGGAGGGGTAGCCGACGAATCTAGTCAAGAAATTCGTGACTGAGTACTAAGTTGACAGTTCGCACATGTATCTGACGTAGAAAAAGTGACGTTCCCGACAAATCTAGTTTTTGCGATCAGGTTACATCTCATACAGACTAATCTAGTCGACTTAAGATAACTAGATTCTTGAATGTGGCCATTAGTTCCAGAAACTATTATTTAGCTGACAGCTGGTTGTCACATCGTTTAAGTGCTGTTTTGTTACTGAATTTTTATTTGATTTCATTTATTTTTTGTGCTTATATAAAATTAAAATAGAAGAAAAAACAAAAGAAGCGATTTTTATTAGTTTCTGCAATAGAATTAATTTTAAATATAAATTTGGACTTTGTTCTACTGATATTTAAATATTCCTGAATAGCAAAAATTCACATTTTTTAAGTTTGTGGTTCAACGCGTTCCTTTCTTAGTTCCAAAAGAGTTTAAAGACTGATTTACATGAAGACCCTAGGATCGGCAACGAATAGCAAAACCTTGACATAGATCCCTGCAAACCTGTTCGGCTTTGTCAATCTAGCTCGCCAACGTTCCAAAAGAGTTTTGAGCGGCGGCAGCTTCTTGACAGAGAAATAGGTACATTTTTGAAGCTCTGAAAGTTTCGTTTGTACATAATAATAAAAAAAAAAAACATTAAACATGCCTGTAAGATAACGAAAAATAACTGCAAAAACACCAACGAGTTTTGATCTGGTTCGGACAGTAGTTTGAAGTGAGGTAAAAAAGACTGCTCACCACCATTTCTACAAAAATATTTACATGGACTGTACAACCATTTAAAATGAACGACAAAGCCTCATCCATCAAAAGGAATCCACGGACCTTATTGCATTCACAGCAAATTCGTTCAAGACGTCTTATCCAATGTTGCAAGGTTAAGCTACATATTTAGAGAAAGGAGACACTTCAGGCCGAAATATTTTTCCCTTTTATGGAGTTCCGTCCTAACACATTTACTTAATCGACTTGATAACATATACAAGGAGGGCCAAAAGAAGTCATCCGAAGTTGTTTGGCTTTCATTATTTTTCAAAATGAAAAACTCCGATTCTGTTTTTTGATTATGTTTATTTGAGCCTGTAGAATTTTATTGGTCAAGTCGCGAAGATGATATCGGCCAAATGGGCGCCGTCACAATTGATTGCAATACGGGCTCGTTTTATGGCATTTTTCATCACATCGGCGAGAACTTCGGGCGACAGATTCTCGCACTCGTATCGAATGTTGTCCTTGAGGGCTTCGAGGGTCTCGGGCTTGTTCACGTAAACACGGGACTTCAAAAAACCCCACAAAAAAAGTCTGGAATGGTTAAATCGGGCGATCTTGCGGGCCAGTGCAAATCGCCAAAACGAGAGATGAGGCGACCAGGGAACGCCGCCTTCAGAATATCGGTTGTGGCTCGCGCAGTGTGTGTGCACGGACTGGACTTTGTACGGGAATATGCGCAAGTTTTTAACCAAAATTCGCCTTAGGGACGACCGGCTGATGGCTAATTGCGAGGCACGGCGTCTGGTCGATGTTTCCGGCGACAGCTCGACATCCTCGTCAACAGCGGCGATATTCTCGGCACAACGGGTGCTCCGGGGCCGGCCACTCTTGGCAACGTCTCGTGTGGTCCCATACTCTTCAAGGTTGGTGGCCAAACGGCGCAGTGTTTGCGCAGTCGGTGTCGGACGGCCGTGGAATCGGCGACGGAATTCGTGCTGCGCCAACACTACAGACGAATTGTAACACAAAAAAATAGAAACGATTATTCCGCGTTCTTGGGGAGTGTATCGCTCCATGGCTTGTTCTTGTATTCTACATCTGTCTAGTCCACAAATGTCAAAACAGATTTGACATTGGCGGCCATTTGCAAAAATAAGAGCATCTTCCAATAGGGTGATCTCTTTTGGCCCACCTTGTAGTTAGAATCGAACAGTTCGAGAAGCTTGAAAACTACTCACAGAAGACTTTAATTATTTTATGTACTTAGCGTATATCCAAATAGAAAAAAATGGGGACGCTCGCAATTTTCGTATAGCAAGTCTGACAGCTGACTGACTTGATGTATTGAAGTTTTTATCGGAATATATTGGTCGCGTGAATAGTTTTATCAGGCAATAAAATCCTGCCTGCCATTGACTTATTATATATGGACTGCTAGTAGACAACTTCGCGTTGGTTCCAACATAAGCGCTAGCTCTCGTGGTTCGGAGCGGAATAAATTGGAAACTCACATCAGACGTTTCCATTTCGTTGCATATATAAGTACTTTAAGAAATATAGATCTAAGCAATTTATATGATGAATTAAATTCTCATGTACTTGAATGTGATATTCTTGACAATCATAAGTATTTATTGATCAGAAATGTGATTGAAATATACGCTAAAGTGTTATTACATCATATTTCTAAAATTAATAATGAAAAACAACATAAAAAACTAATTCGTAATAAATAAACGAAAATTGTGCAATTTATGGGACAATCAAAAACGATTTTTTAATTAAATATTGTTGGTTCCATCTATTATTAATTATTTAAACTAGCACAATTTCGAGAGGATATCTATTGTAAACAATGCTGCAACAATTTGGATTTCAACGGAGAGTTCCGTTTGTCCGCAGTCAATCGGAATGAAGGCTTTAGAATGTGATCACAAATCAGACGCCCAAAGTGTCATGGATATTCTACCCATAAAACGGAAATAAACACAAGTTCCGGCGACCAACATTTCTGCAATCACATTAAAACATTTCTATTTGTGATTTAAAACATGTGAAATGAGAACAAATTAAACCAACAATAATTCATCAATCAGTTAGACGAAATAAATGAATAATTGCACGTTTATCACTTCCGGGAGCCATTTTGCTTTATACGAATGTGAAATTTCGTAAGCCATCGCTATAAAAATATAAACATGCTGAGCTGTCCCATAATTCCACGTAAACGTAAACAAGATGGCCGACCAAAATATTTGTCACACGTTTTTGCGTGTTAGGTAGTGCAGCCCCTTTCAGCCAGACGGCTATTTAGTATTGGGCATCCTTTTTATTTAAATTAAATAAATTAAATACAGAATGCCTGATTTAACTTCATTTTCAGACTTGAAAATATAGCACATATGGAGCACAATCTCTAGTTCCTAAAATGCGACTTAACTTATTACAACCAATGGAAACGAAAGGGCCAGCAATTTGATGCAATATCTGAACGGCTGAACTGAGAAGCAGGAAAAGGAACATTATTCATTATTCCATCAAAATCAAGCCACTGCTTTCATTGAAAGAATAATTATTATGAAAAATGTCCGTAAAGTTGCAGTAGCACATCTTCAAAACTCAAATCAAGTGCATAACAGAGAGAGAGAGAGAGAGTAGCTTTGGAAACGTACACGGGCGACTAAAACCATGTACCAACTATATCACTACTGCGCCGGAATTTATTTAAAAAAAAATCAACATAACGTAGAAAACCTATTGTCAAAGTTCGCATCTCTCAATCAAAAAAGGAGTAAAACGCTTCACTAAATATTTACCAATAAGACAGATTAAACTTCTGCCCATTCTGCATGCATAATATTCTAATGTTTTACTTGCAATACGTGCAAAACTCTGCAATACGGGTGTGTACGTTACCTATTACTCCTGAGTCTTAAAGTGCAGTGCAGCATCATGTTGGGAAAAAAGAAAGTTCAGATAATCTCTCCAATTTTCTTTTTTTTTTCTCCTCTTCTTCTGCTGCTTTAGAAAGGTGAATTTCAACTCTGCTTTGAGTAGGTTTTTTTTCTCTTCGGAACTGCTGTTATATTTTATGCCGATGGAAACGAATCATGATTAACATTTATATGGGGAAATCGCGAAACGAAATGCAACCGACTTGTTATGACGATGATACAGTTCTGTAGCGACTCGTGTTTAATGAGATTCAAGGCCATTTCTTTACAGTTTTTTTTTAATGCTTTGATCTTAGTTTATCTGCTTGTACAATTAGAAACAGAATACTTTTAATACATTTTTAAAATGCATGTAGAATGCTCAAGTGGATCATCAGCAACCCTCAATGTTAAGGCCAGCGACTATATCAGTAAAAAGAGCTAGAGTTCAGCCAGCGGCCTGGCTGATACACAACATAATTTGAAAACAAATAACACACAGCGTTGCATCTCAACAAAACAAAAAAATTAAGGGAATATGTTGTGTGAGGCAGTGAAAGTGGCTCTTAACCCTGTTTATGTACAAGAATTTTTGGTCTTTTTTTGACAAACTCATCCCAAGCCTAGCTGGGAGAGGACGCATACTACAGGACGTGCTATGGAATCCGAGTTGAGGATATGCGTTTAAAGTGCGCCGCACCGAAGAATCTTCTAGACATTGAGGAGCTGAATACACGAATAAGGTAAAAGGTATCTGCTTTCGACAGCTTGTAAGCGCGATCTTATACTTTCAGTCGTAACGGTGTGCAAGAAGTTTACAAAATAACGGATTAAAGCCGATAACTGAGCTTTGAGCTTTTGATAACCGACTAACCTAGCTTTCTCCAAAGTTGATCCAGCCTAATGAAGACAGCAGGCTAAGTTTCAATTTGGGCCGCCATTTTTGGCAAGGAGCAAGTGACTTACCTTAGGTATCTCAATTCGAAACGAGTTTCCCTCGAGTTTTCAGGTCATATGCCTACTTAAAGTTTACAAAACGGTTGTGAACAGGTGAATAACTGACCGGTTGTACTCTTGCCCAGACGAAAGCCGCGTTGCTTGTGCTCCAACAGCTTAATGCAATCCGCTTCAATCACTTTAGAAAAAACTTCTCGGAAAGACTTAAAAGTGATAATCCTCCTGCAATTGAAGCAAGGCTTAAGAATTTGCATAAATTGAATTCTGTTGATAAGACGCTCGTTGCTACTCCAAATTCTATTCTAAAATCAATTGTGAAATGAGTCATATCGTACCTACTACTGTGGTAGGGAATATACGATATTTCTGTGACTGTGACTATACGGTCTTGAGAAACGGTAGTAGGTATCTGGTTTCCTTTAAACTTTTTGTTATACACCGTACAACGATTTGGGGTTCCCATTGAATAAATTACAGCTATTTCGAAACCATTGGAGTAAAAAGAAGTCTTTCGGTTTAAGTTTCTTTCGAAAAGTTTGGTGCTTTTATAAACTCCTTCATTTATAAGAAAGTATAGGAGGTGTGAGTTGTCGTTTTTTCAACTTCCTAATGACGCAGTGGCTTATTGGTTAGGGTGTTGGACTACAAAGCGAGGGCTCCCAGGTTCGAATCCCGAAAAAACACAAAATCCAAATTCCAACTTATGGTTTTTTTCCGCTGCGCCACCTCTCGCGACGTCTGACAAACATCCGAGAGTATCACTATCATGAAGGAGCTTCTCAATTAGCCGTTTGGACCCGGCATAAAATTGTAGATCCCTTCCATTCGTCCCAAAAATGAAAAACTCCCACGAAACGAATGGTTGTGAGGACTAGTATCCCTACAGAACTGTTGCGCCAAATATTTTTTTTTATTTTTTAATGACTCTCGAGACCTATTTGGGTCATAGCGAAATATACGGTCGTTTACGACTACGTATACATATTTTTTAGAAACCAACCGCGGAAAGTACAAAAGCTCACAAATGCCAAACTTTAACAATTTTTTTTTTGAAATGGAATCAATATGAAATATAGCGGCGTATTGTATTCTCTTTCTGTTTCAATGTACAAGGAACTTTCATATTTACCGGCGTATTCTTCAAATAAAGGGTTTTTCAACAGGGACGCTACAAAAGTAGAGCGACAGGGACAGCAAATGACGCCGAATTTCTTGCCGCTCTTTTAACATTTCTCTTCAGTAAGGTTTGCCATTTCATGATGGAAAGATATACCAGCCAACAACGAGTCAAAATTATTAAAATTTACTACCGAAATTCGGAGTCAGTGGCCTCAACGTTAAGAGCGCTACGTCCAATTTATGGTCGTCATAATCGTCCTAGCAGATCAACAATTGACCGTCTAGTGGAAAAATTTGAATCCACAAGCACAGTACAAAATGTTCCCGTGCCAGTGAGATAAAAAAGTGCCCATAGTGTCGAGAATATTGCTGCCGCTGAGGCTTCAGTTGAAGAAAGCCCAAATGTGTCTCTCACACGTCGTTCTCAAGCGTTGGGCATCTCTGTGACGTCGTTGTGGCGAATTTTGCGAAAAGATCTTGGCCGAAATACTAACAAGATTAAATTGACGCAAGAACTGAAGCCGCTTGACCACCAGAAGCGTCGTATGTTCGTGAATTGGACTGAGCAACAACTTGAAAATGATTCGGATTTTCATCGAAAAATCATCTTCAGCGGTGAGGCTCATTTCTGGCTGAATGGCTTCGTCAATAAACAAAATATGCGGTATTGGTCAGGCAGGAATCCACACGTACTCCATAAGTCATCATTGCATCCCGAAAAAATTACGGTTTGGTGTGGTTTATGGGCCGGCGGCGTCATTGGGCCGTACTTCTTCCGTGATGATCAAGACCGGCACGTTACTGTGAATGGGAATCGCTACCGTTCAATGATAACCGAATATTTTTGGCCGAATTGGATGATATGGACTTGGAGGACATGTGGTTCCAACAGGACGGCGCCAAGTTTGGAGAACGTGTTATCTCACGAAATGGTCCAGTCGCTTGGCCGCCTCGGTCGTGCGATTTGACGCCGTTAAAAAAACGTTTGTAGCGCTCTTTTTGAAAAACCCTTTAGTTTGACTAAAGATGGTCAACTTGACATTCTTGAGCCATAGCCGACACTTCTAAAATGAGTTTGAACGATAAGCCAAGCCAAGTAAATGGACAGCGAAACGTCTGCGAAAAGGCAGCGGAAAATAGTTTGTGGAGGGTTCTTTCAGCTGCTACGTAATTAGCAGTGTTACCACCACTGGCTATTCATCTCCGATTTGGCTACTCGAACTTTGCACTCGCTACTTAAAATTGTAAAATTGTCATTTGGGATTTATCCTAATTACGCTATTTATTTTAAAGTTTGGCGATTTTTAGGCTCCTTAGGAATTTATAAAAAAAATTGCACAATTCTATTGCGAACGTAATCTTTTCGGGTTGGGGTCGAAATTCTTGATGGGTCAAAACTATTTTAACAAAATTCTGCTTTTCTAGATTCAGATTTTCAAAATTGTGCAAAAAGCGCGGGCTTTGGAAAAGCAGAATTTTGAAAATTTTGAATTTCGACCGGATCCCACTCTTTTCGTATAACTAAAACTTTTTGCAGCTGAGCCAACTAAATTTTCATACAGTTTTTGAACAAAATCTCAAATCTCATCAGTAAAATCATCTCACAAGATATGCATGAAAATGAAAACATACTATCCAAATATGGAGTTATGCCCCCTTCCATCTTTTTTTTTTAACATTGGAAAATGGAAACTAGAAAAGTCTCCCAATTACGAGGTAGTGTAGTGTTTTTTTTTTTTTTTTATTTAATATTGTCGTCTTTTAAAACAATTCAATTCAGTATAAGCGTGTTAAATTTCGCAGCGGGTGCGAACTAGATAACGAAAGGGAGAGCGAAATTTCTAGCTCACGATTTTGTCAATTTTGTATAGGATATTTTGTTCCGAAACAGGTGCGTATTAGGCTTTATCAGGAAATCCCAAAAACTCTTTCATAAATTTAAAGATTGTTATATTTTGCTCCTAATCCGTTCGAAAAATTGAGTGTTTAGCTATCGACGAAAATTTTGTGTGAAAATTGTTCTTCGTTCCTTTATACACCAATTTCACTTAATTGTTCCGATAAAACCCGGGATATAGTGGCTTAGAAAACCTAGTTTATTTCAAGGATAAATTGGAATAATTTAAGGCCACATTCCAAAGGTAAAAGTTGGAGTTTAAAAAAGGAAAACATACCTACTCAAGCTTAAACAAAAAAACAGTTCTAAAAATTGTTTTAGTATAAATTTATTTTACGAAATCTTTTGCAAAACCATTAGAGCCATTTTTAAACCAGAAAAATGTCAAAGTCAAAAAATAGACATTATCCCGATATGCAGATAGGTATGCATAGTATTTACCTATAGCTAAAAATGCTGCGTTGCTGTGTTAAGCGTTAAGGTGCTCATGATCACGTTCCTGTAAAAGTTAACATCGGACGAAAAAGCGTGGCTTACTTCCCATAAAAACATCACAAACGCTATTTCTCGAAAGAAAAGCTGAAGATGTAAAATTTAGAACATATTGATGTGTATAGTCCGAACAAAGCACTAAGAACACATTTAGCAACAAAGATCCTGGGCACGAGCATAGCCGGGCGGGAGCAGCTGGCATTTTTTCAGAATTTCACAAACAAGTCTTGAGGATTTCAGGTACACTAATAAAAATACTTTACAGGCGTAAAGAGGACCGGAGGACCTCGTCAATAAACCAGCGAACATTATCCAGCTGTAAACTAATATTTTAGGTTAAATTCGTGATAAGAGACTTGAAGTTTTGTAAAAGGTGGTGAAAAATGCTCCGCAAGAGCACAAAAAATGTGTGAACTTGAAAATTGTTTCCATTTACGATACGTAATCGCTTACGTTTATGTAAATAATATTCTGAGCCACCCTATGTAAAGAACTAGCTGTGTTCTAAAATGTTTCTATTCTTCAAAGCACTGCTGGCAGGATAGGCCAACATTTCAACAACTTTTTGATTAAAAGTGTCTTTATTTTCGCAATTTATTTTGTTCTATAGAGATCGCGGATGGCCTATTTCGCGAGTTAGGGTTATAGTATATTTAGTATAGTAAAGCAGTCCTTCATATGCGTTTACACTTGTGGCGAGAACAGAATTAGAACTGAATCTAATGACAAGAAGGATATCTGCTTGTATAGCGAAAAGCAGTCAAACCAATAATTAGACAATTCTTAAAATATAATTATAAGATATACGCAATTTTAATAGCATTACACCAAATTCAGAAAAATATCGCAAGCTAAATTCTAGTCCGAGCAGGATTATTCTTAGTTTTCTTCATTCTTACGTGCTCAATCTAAAAAAAAATCGAATAATTCTTAAAACAATAACAGAAATCTAAAATCAAGCCTATTCAATATTAAAATCTGAATCATATCACCTGAATATTTTTTTTTCCCCAAGAATACAGGATAGAACAAGAATTATAGGTACTCTCCGATCAAGCCCAAATAATTTTAAACATGATGGATTAATGTGCATACCAATTGAGATCTAAACGATCATGATATACGAATTTGTATTCTCGAACTAATCGCAACCAATGTCAAGATCGAAACATTACAGATACAAGAATTGTATTCTCCAATCAAGCCGCACAACTAAAACTAGCATGATGGATAAAGAAAGTTCAATCGTTCCGATTGATATCCTGTACAGTTTAAGTGTTTCCGTAACTAGGTGTTCTTTCAAAAAATAAAAGAGTGGAAAATTGTATATATAAAGTGCAAGTGATAACAAAAATGGTGGAATTATTAATAATAATTTAATATACATACTATTTTATTAGTGCACCCTTATATTTGTATCCATTAAATAATGGAAGGACATATTTTAGATTTAAGTCCACTTAAGCACTTTTGTTACAATAAATAAATATGATTTCTAAAAAAATTATTTGTTTTATTTTCTTAAACAGGAAAGTAAAAACGGAGTTGATAACAAATTCGACAATCTTAAATAGGGATAAGACATTCTTGAAGCATTCCGATAAAAATTAATATAAGGATAACTTGTTCTTATTTAAATTTTTGTAAGTTTATTTCAAGAGTACATTTTCTGGGTTTTAGGGAGCATTATTCTTACTGCTATTTATCAGCTCACATATTCTTTTTCGTTGGACTATGTGCAAGAATACACATAAGCTTTATTTAAGCTTACAATGATTTAAAATCAAGTTCTTAGAATGAAATTAACTTTTGGCTTAATTTAAGCTTACACGTTCTTAATACTGTTATAGAACAGTCTTAAAATAAGAATTAAAGGTTAATCGAAAAACATACTCAACGTAAGATTTTTGTATTTGGATGAAGAATTTCCGAGCTTAACAGACTTTCGTCAACGGAAAGGCTTAATCTGCCACTGATTGTCCTGATTTTATCTCGTTTTTTTTTTGAGTGATGTGGAATAATGTGATAACCAGTATTTATTGTATAAAACAGAGCTTTGTAACGAATTAATTTTGAACCTGTTTACTTTTGGACTTAGAGGTAGATGTTCTATAAATACTTTCCCTAGATCTATTTCTGTAGGTTGACGAATAATAACATTGAAAAAAAAATATTCATCTGATGGCAGTACTCCAATACGTTCTCCTTTCTCGAACCCTTCTTAGCGTTTGATTTCAAATACACCAGAAATCAGCCAAAAATGTGATATGAATAAAATATTGGAGTTGCGAAACGAAGGCTCACCTCACCACCTTTTTTAAAATGCGTCGACTGTTCTATAAATGAAAGCCTATCGATATTAAAAAGTGCAAATGGTTCATGCAATTCGACAGACGGCACCACATACAAAAATTAACAAGAACTACTTGAAACCTTAAAGAGCACATAAAAACTTTTTTAGTCGCAGATACCTGCGATTCAGTTTCACTTTTTAAAGTTTAGGTCGAACGAGTTCTTCATTCGTAGGTTTGTGGATCGCGACTGTATTATGTGGATTGTGAATAAAGTCTGACAGATCGCGGCAAGAATTTTCAATTCACGGAAAAATGCCTGTAATAATTGTAAGTTTCGCTATTTAAAACAAACAGGACTAGATGTTTGTGTTAGATGTTTGATTGATTAAAAGGGTTTTCCAATAAGAGGTGTTATTTTGGTATTCAAAGCAAAATGTCATTTTTTGAGATAAATGATCGGATGTTTATTTCATAATAAATAATAATGAAAAACAACATCAGCCAAATGACCACCACGAGCACGCATACAGGACCATATACTTTTCATGAAATTTTCCATAACCAAATTGCAAAGTGGCTGCCCTATGTCCTCGATAGCCTCACAAATTTTATCTTTGAGGTCTTGAATCGACGCTGGGCTGTTGGCGTAGACGTTATCTTTCACGTGGCCGCAAAGGAAGAAGTCGCAAGGTGTTAAATCACAAGATCTCGGTGGCCAATTGGAATCACCTCTTCGAGAGATAACACGGTCCGGAAACTTTTCCCGTAAAAGATCAATGGTTTCGTTGCTTGTGTAGCACGTAGCGCCGTCTTGTTGAATGTAAACGTTTTCCAGATCAATACCATCCAACTCCGACCATAAAAAAATCATTAATCATCGACGACCAAAAAATGCTTTAGTTTTGCGAACTGTGACTGCAAGATTTTCATCACTTTTGTAGTGAATTTTAATAATTTCAATGCGTTGTTGAAGCGTGTATCGTTCCATTTTTAGTAATGGCGTAGTTTCTACTTGTCAAATGTCGAAGAATAAAAGCTTTAAAAGTGACAGCTACCGAAATAGCGGGTCATTCACAATAACACCTCTTATTGGAAAACCCTTTATCATGCTTTGGTAGAACAAATAGCAATTTTTAAATAATAAATACAATTAAATTGACTTGTTCGCAAATTGCCTATTCGCAATTCGCGCTCATGTGAATAGTCCTTAAAATAACAACCGATCAACCTAAACGATTTGCAGCAATTAATTGGCTAAATATTTAGGTAATTCCCGCAGGATCCCAGACAATTAAAAGATGACAGTGCATAGTTGTCCTGCGACAGGAACATACGCCGCCGCTCAGGGTTACCAAAGTCGTACTTGCAACTTCTACCGAATTCACGCCAGAAATTAATTTTAAACAAATGTTTGTACCAAGTGTACCAAGTGTTTTGTTTCCCAAAAGTGACAAAATGGGGGCACTAAATCGGTTAAATGTCCACTTATAGCGATCATTATAGTAAAAGAAGAATTCGGCATCAGAGTTTTTTAGAGACGAATGTAATAAAAGTCCGCAACTTTGTCACTTATTACAAATAGTTGCAAAACCCAAACAAACACACGAAATTTCCATGTTCGTGCAATTCGTTTTGAAAATCACTTTGCCACCTGTATGTAGAAGAGATGCAGCAAGAGTAATGAACACTTACCATCCATTTGAGGCAATCCAAACAACCCATTTGGGAAGCGGCATGAATCGGTGCCATTCCATCGCGAGCACGCACATAGAGAGATCCGCCAGCTTCAAGCACCAAAAATTTTAAAACTTCTAAGTGTCCTTCTTGCGCTGCTAAGTAGACTGGTGTGACATCGTTATCCATTTGGGTATTAGCACTGCAATAAAAACATTCAAAAGCAACAGTTATTGGTGAAGTGAGTGTGAAATGAAAATGACACAGAAGCAAAAGTAAACACATGAGTTGCAATTGCAGGCTGAAAAATGGATAGTTTGTTTACCCACCGTATTATAAGTGTAATTTTATGCAAATTAAATTTGGCAATACAAGTTATTGATGTAAAGCGTCAGACGAAAGGGAAATTATTTGCAGGGCATATTTTAAGACATATTTATAACAACTAGTGTCGCTTGTGGTCGAAAATCGACCTTAAATTTTATAAGAATGTACAGTCCGACCAGATTTAATTTTAAATTTCACGCGCAGATCCCTTAACATCAGATAGGTTACTCTCCTTGCGACACACAAAAGAGTCTTGCAACAACAAATCAAGCAAAAAAATAAAGGCACAGAGAAGGGTTGCCGCTAATTTTTTTTTAAGAATGGGAATGAAAAGGGAATTGAACCGAAAAAGGGACCTCCACATAAAATGCTTATATAGAAACACAAAAGAAAAGCATCTACCTATTTATAACAACAAATTTCAAATGGCAACAAAAATAAAAAGGAAAATAAGCTTTAACAATTTCATTTGATCAAAAATGCGCCTAAGAGAAAATATCCACTGAGGGAAATTGCTACTGCACATCTAGAGAAGTTTTGTAGCGACCAGCGCACAGATGGCGCAATAGGCGGTAAGAACAATGGGAAAGGAAGTCGACCATTTGTAAATTAGAATAAGAACTAGAACATAAGAGGAGGAACGCGCGACATTAGCTGTTTTTTTATTATCAGCGTGATCTGATTCGAATCAGATCTCGAAAATAAAACAAACGGATCATTGAAAAATTTAATTTTGGAGTTGTGGCAACAGTTGCTTTCAAAAACAAAACAGTAATTCAGGGTATTTCAAACTTCATATTGCCACCAGCCATAATGCAAATATTCTTCTCAACGTGACGTCACACACGGCACATGTCATTTCACTTGCAATTTGAATCAAATTTGCATAATTTTTCTTTTCAAATATATTTTTGTGAAACAAATTTAGTAATTTATGTTCAAATACGCAACACATGAACAATATTTTGCTGCTAGCACTTGAGTCTGTCTGTCTGGCATATTAAGGTGTGTCCAGACCACCGAAATATTTCGGAAATGTTTATGAAAGTTTCTGAAACAAATCGGACGAATTTCATAAGCATTTATAAAAGATTTCTGAATTTTATTTATTAAATGTTTCAACTTTATCCTGTTTTGGACTAGAAGAAAATAATGTGGTGGGATTATTAGCAGCGAGTAAAGTTTTTATTTTTGTAATTTTGGTTTCGGGAATCACGCGACACGCGATTTAATTCAAATAATCGTATTAAATGAATCACTTTCTCATTAGGTATTCCAAGCTTTTCTGGACATTTTGATTTTATTTACAAACAAATAATAATCGAAAAACAGCGCTCACTTTCTGCAGGGATACTTGTAAAACAAAATTTATTTCCCATCACGATTGGGTAACTGTGAAAAATTTCATAAATGTTTTTTTGGTGTCCACATCCAAACCAACAAAACATTTCTAAACATTTCATAAATTGTTTTGTTTAGTAAGTGTTATAGAAATAAATATGGAACATGTAGGTATTTAATTGTTTATCAAATGTTTGGCTGGTCTGGACATACCCTTATAGAACGAGAAAAAACAAAATAACTCGGAATACGGACGGGGAGTTTATTCGAATGCGAAGAAAATCAATTGTTTTTTTGTGTTCCATTTTTTAGTCTGGCAACGTAATTGTGTGGTGTCGTTTACAGGCACACCAACATTTGAAAATAAAACAAGCCACCTAGTCGGAAATAGTAGAAATTATTTTCAGATCATGATTCGTGATCTCGATGAGAAGCAGGTTCATGTGCTGTTGTTGTAAGTGCATGTAAATCGATGATCTATATGGATCATAGCTGATAATAAAAAACAGCTATTCAGTTTGTTTGTTCCATTGTGTGCGGTGTTCAAGCAGTAGCACGTTAGACCAAAACAATAGAAATTGAAGCAAATAAAGTTTTTGAAGTTACGGCGTGTTCGTTTTCATTTCGTTAAATTGTTGCCTTGGTCCCAAACTACAAAAGCCACGGCCAACATAAGTTTCAACTCCTTTTGGACGGACTATAATGATTTTTTATTAAATAAGTGTTGGTTTTATTGCCTTTCTTTTATAATTTGTACTAAAAAAGTGTACGGAATCTTTGGATGTTCAAATAATTTATACCGGAAAAGACTTCACAGATAATCACCCCTATCGAGGTATCCGTTCGGAATGGAATATTCTCCGTTTTTAACGAAGTCGCATACTCTTAGGGGTTACGTAAATTTATTTATCACATCCATATATTTATTACTAAAACGATTTTCGCATCGAAAATGTGTAATTTTGTTTTCAATTTATATCTATTAGTGATAAATATATCGATGTGATTATTACCTACAGGTAAACAACTCTGATTTATTTTTTGTAGTTTTGAGATAACCTTGGGAGAGGATCATGGTCACACTAAAAAGACCCTTCATCAGTCAGCTCGCAGTTTGGGCATTTATGAAGAAACACCAATTCAATTATTTTTATTCAATTCGTTTTGAATTTTATGACGCATTGGCGTGGCGAACGTTGCCATATTTGGAGGACTTTTTTTTTTTTTTTAATTTTGGAATTTCTTATTTACTGTGGGGCAGTGTGAACAACACCTTTGGAATAACGAAAATAATTCCCATTACACTTCTTTATTAATTTTAATTCTTTGGTTTATACTTCTGCTCTTCATTTGGTTACCCGCAATAGCTGGCGTATAGATATCTATAGAATAGAAGTTGGCCACTGTTAAAATGGACAAAAAAGAGGTGGGGAGAGCGAGCTAGAATTTGACCGCTCCTACGGCTTAGAAAATGAGCGAGCCAAACCTATTTAAAAACTAACAGCAATATTTAAGCTACAAAATTCGCAAAAAAACTCACAAAAAGTCTGCTTAGAAGATGTCAAAATATTGCCTGAGGGGTTGTTTCAACTTACCCCTATTACGGGGCTAAGTTGTAAGAATCATAACAATGATGAAAAAAGCTTGTGTCATCTGTTTTTAAGTAAATTTCTTAAAAAATCCTCATATAAAAAAAAAATCACAATTCACTTGCTCAAAAAACTAAAAAAAAGTAACCTTTCCTTCACCTGATTTTTGATGTGGCCTTGGCGGACTTTTTGGCTACGCTTTTTTTTTTTGTTCCTCAAGAAATGCTCGTTTCCGTCGAGCATCGGTTGAAATGACTGACTTTCTTACTACCCGCGACACCTTTCTCTTTTTTGGACCTGACTCTGAGTAAGACCTTGCATCCCCTTGGACAAATGATGCATTCTGCACACCATATTACAACTATCCCCGCCATGAAATTTAGCACAAAGAAGACTTTAAAATAAGAAACCGGAATCCATACAAAGCTCATGTATGTACCGAACATTTTCCGAAAGATAAACGCATAGCTACAAAAAACAACCGGCACTGCAGTTTTTGAGTGTGGAAAACACTACAAACAAAGAAAAAGTTACAAATCACCCAATTTTCCTGACCTCACACAGTACGGCTCCAACTGGCGATGAATATAAAACTTAAAACCTTAAACTTAAACCACGCGACTCTGAATTTTAAGTGGAACCCCTAAGATGTTTAATTGATAACTAAAGGCCCCGTCTTCACCTACAAAAAACTAGGTAGAAAAATCGAATTCTTTAATCACATAGCGTTTTTTTTCTCAATTTAAATACGACAGATAGTCTACCTCTTCAGAAGTACCATGCTTCTTGAAGAGCTTCGAAATATTATGATTCAACCAGAGAGGTCTTGACTCCTAAGCTGACTACGAGGTATAGCATAATGTTTCTTGTCGGAGTGCTCTCTGCAAAGACACTTCGATATCGCCTTTTTTGAAATTGCGTCTATGAAAACTGGATTTAGCAAAATCTATTAAGAATTTGCAAGACTTCCTGTCCCAATATGTTAAATTTTGTTCCCTTTCCTGCAATAAAAATCGCTTCACTTTTTAGTCCGTGAAATTTGTATCAGTAAGTTGATCCAGTCGACAGATGTTTTTGAAAATAGTTCAAATTTTAGTTTGCAATTGACTATTTATTTAATTTTATTTCATTTTTGTGTTTGTTTTGCTATATACAGGAAAAATAAGAAAATTTTTGATTTCTTAAATTTAAGAAACCATAGGTTCTAAAGCTGTTAAATATGACTTCTGAGCGTTTGAAATATAATACCCCAGTTTTGACTAAGCGCATATAAACAAAATTGGCACGAGGTCCACCAGATGGCAATGCAATCACTAAAAGTTACTGTTTGGTTCGGACTGTGGGGTTTTCTGAAATCGCAGGTCTTTGCCAATCAGCCGCCACTGATGACAGATGACTTTTAAGCCAACAACGCTCAAATTCGGACGGATTTATGTAATTAAAAATCGTAGAACTTGGATCCGTGACTCCGTGAGAACCCGCAGCGGACAATGGAAACAATATCATATTCCATGAATAACGGTATACATTGGCCATTCAAATAAAAAAAAGATTTCGTTAATACCTCACACACAGCGAGTTTAATTCCACTCCACCATCGGCCCGTCCTTATTGAAAAACGCTTTCCATACCTTTGATATTCCACTTTTCACCCCTCAAAAAGAGGGTAGCCTCATCAATTTGAAGGACTGTGAAACGACCTATTAAATCATTCTAATTTCTCTATCAGCTTTGTACAATCTTAAGCTAATACGACCAGTGATTCGTATGCTATGGAAAAGCCACCCTTAAAGGAAACTATATTGAATGGAACTAACTCGACAGTTAAGTCAAATATGCTGACATTTGATGACAAATCGCAAAACGCCACAAAGTTCATATACTCATGATGTGGACTGACATTTCGAGAGCACATATTGTCCACGTTATTCTCGATAAACTCCCCTTACTATCAAAAAACGTTGACAATAAACTGATTGTAGTTTTTGATTCTGATGCTCAGAACCCGGCCAGGCTTACATTCAAAAATGCATGCCAAATGCTTTCCTTTTTCTTTAATTCCTACGTTTATCTGTGTATTATTTTACAGAAATTTAAAATATCAAATACATAAATTCTGCGGTACTTTAAGTGAACACCCTTCGCAAATGTCACTGCGTAATTTGAGTTCAATATCGATAAAGCAATGGAATAACTATCTATTCTAACCGTCATTGCTGCAACTCTAAAAACATTAAAAGCAATTCACACGTCAGCTTGTCACAGTTTGACATTTGTTAATTTGCGTAACTTTCCGCAGTCGATTTCCGAGTCTAATTGATCGCGGCAACTGTGCGTAAACTATTCTCCATACAAAAATCTGACAGTTCATTTACGACGTGGTAAATTTCTGCAGTTTACCCAGTTTATGAGAGTTTTGCGCGTTTAAGCGAATACCCTGAATAACGTTTTTGAAAATTTTGAAATAATAACTTCCAGACCTCATTTGTGGAAAGGAACTTTGCAATTCTTGCATTATAAGCTTGATAGTTTTTTATTCGAGTTATATCTACCACATTAAAAAAGCAGATTGTTCTATTCCAGTAGCGATTAGAAATACGGAATAATTTTAGCTCGGTTTCACAAAGTCCGACAATTTAATCAGAAAATTTCTACGTAGGTTTGGAGACAAAAATTCCAGAAATCGGCATTTCCAAAGAAAAGCTATATTTTGTCGGTGCATTCCTAAATGTTTCTGAACTAATATTTAATTACCAAGCCTTTTTCAAATAAGTTCGTCAATTATATACTTTTGAAGCCCGAATGAATAGCATTGCAAACTTTTGTTTTCGGAGCTGTTATTTCCGGCCTTCCACACCTTTTCTAAACATGAATTTGAATTATAGGCTAACGTGCTCGCTAAATCATTATTTATGATATTTGAACCGATAGTTGGATAAAGCAAATCCGGCCTTCGAAATGTGCCATTGGATGCTCGGAAGAAGTTCGACAGCTCTTCTCTGTCCTCCGTATGAGAATTGCCTCTGATAATAATTTTGAGTTGTTGGTGGAAAATGGATGCTTACAGCATTCTATAGTTCAAATTCACTCCTCCACCTTTCAAGAATGTCTTACAAACATCTGGAGTATAAGCGTGCTAAAGGACCTTCTCAATTCAGCAGATCGTATAAGGCGTAAAAATAAAAAAGAAAACTGTCAAACGAACGGATGTGTGAACTCTACTGAGAATGCGTACAAGAAACTAGGAATAGGAAACCTATGGATCGGTTCCGCCAACTATATTTATTAATTTATTCCCGAGTGTTGTATGGAAATGATGATCATGATGATTTATCGTCATCAGCTAATAATTCATGAAATTCGCTCCTCAAGTTCAGTGCAACTTTCTCATTCAAGATTTAGAGAAATGTTTAGAGCACAAATAAATAAGTTTAGCCATAAAAATTAACTAATAAAAGTTTTAAAACAAAATCCGACAAGGTACAAGTTCAAGAGAAAAATCAGACACTATTCGGCATTTCATATATTGTGGTGGTTCGAGTGTCATGCATTGATGCATCTATGCGGTAGCACAGTGAGTTCGCTGTAGGTATGGGATATTCTACCATGAATTTCAAGTCCGCAGCTTTGGTGCACAGTCGAAATATCTACATGTTTGTGGATGTTTTCAAACCCCACAAATAAACGGTTTTTTTTTTCATTAGTGACTTGACAACTTAAAACTTTCACTGTGAACGCACCCTTAGACCCATCACCGAACTGTCAATGTCAAAATATTAAACAAACACAACATTCACATCACGGTGAGGTACACGAAGGAAAAACGTTTACAAATAATTAAAATTTACTACCGAAATTCCGAGTCGGTGGTCGCAACTTTAAGAAGAATTTCAGCGCAAAATCATCTTCAGCCATGAAGCGCATTTTCGGTTAAGCGGCCTCGTCAATAAGCAAAATATTCAGTTCTGGTTACTGGACAGGTGAGAACCCTCACGTGCTTTATGAATCAGCACTTCATCCGCAAAAAGTCACTCTTTGGTGCGGTTTTCATGCTGGTGGCGTTTTTTTTCGTCGATAAAAATGACCGTCACCGTCACCGTCACACTACGGTAGATGATATTCGCTACAGAGATATTTGGAACGTTATTTCATCGAGAAATTACATGAATTAAACATCAGTAATATGTGGTTCCAACAAGACAGTGCCATAAGCCGCACAACGGGTGCATGATTCGAGCTATTGAAGTCTCAGTTCGGTGAACGTGCTATCTCGAGAAACGGACCCGTCTATTGGCCGCCAAGATCGTGTGATTTAACGCCTCTGGACTTTTTTCTATGGGGCTACATTAGATCATTGGTCTATACCAACAAGCCGGCGCTCAGAGCCAATATTGAACGAGAAAAAGCGGCCGTATCGGTCGAAATGTGCGGCCTAGTCAGCGAAAATTCGGTTCAACGTAACGTATCGACCCGTACGTTCCCGTGGTGGACATCTGAACGAAGTCGAATTCCAATCATAAATGTTTTGGTAGTAATTCAAGCCAATTACCTTTCTTTTTGAGATATCTCAAGTAGTTTGCATTTTATTTAAAAAGGAAGTTCTTAATGAAAGACACTTTTTATATATTCAAAATCCTGATTCATCCCTCCCTTTGTTTTCGTAGAAGCAACACTTTTGGAACACCGGTGCGACAGAATACAAGAAATATACAAAAGATTATAGCACCGTATTGTTCAGAAAGAAACATCAAACTAAGTTTTGACTATCGAAGGAATTAAATTCCAATTACTACTACTGGCTTAAAAAAAAAAACTCAGCCGTGACATTATGCAATTCCTAGAAACACAACTCACAAGAAGAAGACTAACCGCATAAAAATTATATTATGTCTTCTTTGCAAAGTGAAGAGAGTCAAAAAGAAAGAAAGAAGATGTGAAGGTCCAACACAATTTAAATCAGTAAATTAATCGTCCAAACAGTTATGTTCAAACTTTTACCCAAAATAAGTTGATTGGGGAGCATTTACATTTTAAAATATGCACACACCGACTATAATTCAACGGCCACGATGATATAACCCTGTTCGTTGGCAAACAAAAGATTTCATCTTTGCTAATCACATATACGTGTCTCGGATTCAACTCTTTCCGATAAAATTGTCCTCCATTTTTTGATTGTTCCCAACGCCAACAAACAACTCTCACTTTAAAAGTTTATCAGTTACATCATTAAACTTTGCCGTGCTGGGAGCACAAACAACGAAAAGGGAAAGAAAGGGAAACAACAGAGTGAATGTAGATGACTTGAAAGAAAAAAAAAAAAAAAAAACAAAAAAAGACGACAAATACAAAATTATTACCTTACAAGACTTCGTCTATTATTCCGCTCTTTGCGAACAACAATCGTACTGTTCTCGTCTGTTTGTTCTTTTTTGCCTAGTGTTGCATCTTGAACGTCATTGACTAATGCTAATCCATCGGATGCGTCCTTAAGTGTCGCATCGTTGCTTTCACCAAACTCATTAATAATCGAACGAATATCACTGTTCGATGAAGATGTTTTCATCTTGCTGCGTCGATATGACGTCAAACTTGTCATTTTGCCGAGCAGTCCCTTTTTAACATTTATCGTCGAAAAATAGCTAAACATGAATAGAAATATTTGTTTATTTTGTTTGGTTTGAATTTTAGCTCGACTTGTGCAATATAGTGCGTTCCCGTAGTACAGTTGGGACTTTTTGGCTAACAGTGGTGCCTTTGTGGTTGCATGTGATTTATTTTTCTGTATAACTCAGCACTTTTGAGACACTTGTGAGTTGAGTAGTTAAACATTTGAAACAAAGACAGTAACATAACCCACCTTTATTTTGCTCTCTTACAAGACAAAGAAAACTATACAATATTTTTTGTTTTTCTAGTTCACATTAACTGGTCGAATGTACGAGTATAGATTCGAAGCCACTTTACCCACAGTGTGTACATCCTGGGCTGTATCCTTTAGATTCTATGTACGGTTAACACACTTCTTTGCCGATGAAATCTAAACGGACAACTGCGGCGGTGAAATTGTGAAAATCGGTCGATAGCTTTGAATTTAAGCAACACTTCATTATCCACTGCACTGCACTTTACTTATTGTTGGTGTTTGCACTGCGCGAAGTGCACTATTTTCTACGAAGAAGAAAAACAAGTTGAATGAGTATCTATGTGAAAATGGAGCGAAATTTTCTTGGCTCACGGCATTTACCGGTGTATAGTTTTGATTTTACAGTTGGTCTTCGATTTTTCTTCTCTCCTTTTTCTATAATTGTTTGAATTTTAAACGAAAACCCAGTGACCATAAAGAAAAACACTTTTAGACAAAACCAATCGGTCAGGGAATGCAACACGAGTGCACACAAACCACCCACTAGTAAGTTATAGATCTGTCTCGCGGATGCACTTTTGCGATTACGTATGAGGTACTGCAGCGACAAAGATCCAGTGGTCGGTAGCCCTAAAATTTGATTTTTGTGCAAGTGATGCAGTTTTTCGATAGAGAAACAGCACTGACCATCGAACCGAACACTTCAGGGAACCGATTACGAATAGATACAACTTAAAGTTGGCGGAAAGCGGGTCTCTTCTTCGGCGCTAAGAAAAAGTACGAACTCGTTCGCTTGGTATTTCTCATTTGGATTTCTGGTTTCTTGTGCGCGGACAGTCAATATTGGCAGTATTGTAAGTCAGTGGGTAAAAGTCGGTAGCAACGAAGCGAAGATATTGTGTGTGCATTGCATATGCTTATACATGGAACTCTGTTGAGCAGAGGATTTTTGCGATACTTAGTTAACATTTGGACGACTGTTGCTTATGGAGGAAATGAGGCATAGAGAAGACTGAATGACTATTATTTGACGACTGTTCGCTTGCCAGTGGGGTGCATGTTTTCTTGTGGCATGAAATCATGTTGTAAGCGGAATTCTGTTGTAGTTCGCAATTTCTATTCATATTGGATACATTTGAGCACACATTCGATAGAAGACGAGTTGCGACAGGATTGAAATGGATTGCAAATTAAACGTTACAATGAAACAAGGTTCTATGAGTTAAGTAACTGGTATGTTAATTGTAGTAATTAATTGGATACACGAAGTGTCTATGAATAGAGTTGAGACTATAATGTTTATATGCAATGGTCAAGTTATTGGTTAAAAAGGCACTAGAGGCTAATCTCCTCTAAACATGCTTTTAGAGAACATGGCCCTCCCACGGGGTGAAAAACTCTTGGTACACGAAAGTGTGACGGCATTTTTGTATTTACTAAATTTATAATAATGTAATAGTTGAGAAAACCACATTGAAGGTTAATCATATTCAAAGCGACATGTCGCGGGCTTTGGAGGACGTTTAACGAAAATCGAACACGAGTTCAAATATTTAGTGCTGATTTACATATTTTAAGATTTCATGGTGGCACTGCCGAGGGATAAAACAAAGAATACAAATTATATCTTGACAGAAAAATCGGTTAACAATCAAGAAGGTCGCTGTAGGGAGTCATCAACGCCGATCGATACTGAGCTGAATTGCTTTTAGAACTCCGATCAACATAAGTTACGTCAAAGAAACACATCTCCCGACTTATTCTGTTGTTTGATCTTGTTTAAAAAAAACTAGCAATCTAATATTTATTCTGAGGGTGGTAATCTCTGGTATCAGGTAGTAAGGGGTAATGTCAAAAAATCCCATTTAAGTCAATTTTGTTTTCTCTTTCGTTTGGTCCTATCGGCATAAGTCTAGCGTAACATCTTCCTATTGAAATTATTTTATACAAATGGTATAAGTCAGGAAGTTTTTAAAATTGTTTGTTATGAAGGATGTAAGTTGACGTAAGTTCTATGTATTTATACCAATTTTATATTTTGAAATAATTAAGTTGCTCCTAAGGGCTTAAGTCATCTTATGCCTTCAAAATGGCCACATATAAAAATTGTATAAGATGCCTAATACTTTACTTTATTATTTATTTGAATTAATTTAATGTTTCCAAATTTTCTTAATGAATTAAACTCACTGATTACCACTCACAAAAAATGACTTCCTGACTTGACTGCTTTTAATGGCACTTGGAAAAAAAGCCAGGACTATTTTTTTTATAGTTGACTAGCTAATCTGTCTACTACGATGGCAACCGATGTTATGTCCTTGAGATTATTTTAAAATTGTGTATTTTAATTTACAGAAATTTAAAATTAAACACAACACATACAAATCAAAGGGTGGACGATATTAGAAAGATAATTTCGTGCCATTCTGTATAATTTCGGTCGACTTAATCCCAGTATTTGTGGGAGTGGTTTTTCGACAATTTTTCCAAGTTTATATTAACTCAAACAATCTAAAAGGTTGTTTTAAGGCGATGCCACAGTGGAGGAAGGGCAGAAAAAGGTGTCATCCCGTGTCAGGATGACCACATTAATACAAATTCTGACGGCCTCATTTCATCCGAATGACATATTTGTTTATGACTGTCCGATCGTAGATTATGTTGCGTCACAATAGATAAGTGTTAATTTCACTTTCTCAAAGACTGGTTCTGGCTTTCCATTGAATGCCGTTATAATTAAAGTACCTACAGAACCCTTTAACAATCGCTTAGGCAGTGTCCCTTAGCCCCTATAAATCAAACAAATGCCCACAACCCCCGAGTAATTAAATCGAGCTCGAAATCATGAACGGTTGCAAGGAATCAGGCCTAAGAGGTTAGGTTAGGACTGTTTGAGACAAAAAAAAAAAACATTGGCTAGGGCTAGATATGGGAATATCGCGATAAAAATATATAACAATATATTTAAGTTAGGTGAAAAATTAAAATAAAAAAAAACCAAACCAAGGCCCACTTGTGGCGGCAATGATATGGAAGATTTGGTCCACCCTTCTATCAAGCAATCTAAATATAAATTGTTTTCATTGCAAATCCGAGGCTTCGGTAATACGAAAATAGTACGTATACGCCATGGGGTATTTAGGATAACATTTTTTCAATATTTCAGAGTTTTCTTAAAGTTTTCTTATTTGTAGATACCTTAGATTAAAAATATATTTATAAAACTAAGTGGCGAAATGCGTATGATTCCCTCTTCCACCCGAACGTTCCAATAAATGTATTTTTTTTTAATGTAGTTAATTCCGATTATTAGATTGAAAAAAAAAAACATTTTTTAAATGCCTCACACGGCATTATTTATATTATTTCCGTAGCATAGGTCCCTTTTACAGGTCTCAGACTCATCAATTCTTAACAAATGAGTTGCTAAAAGAAAGAGATTCCTTTAGCATATAATAAATAACACTTTTTCCAGCATTACCAGAAATTATTGCTAAATTATTTTTGTTTTATTTATTTGCCCTTGCCTTCAGTCTGATTTTGTGTGCAATAGGCTCCAGATCCAGCTTAAGCTCTTGGTCTTGTTTAAAGTTACCGAAGATTTATGAGTTTTCAGTCAAAAGGAGACCAAATCAGGAACAATTAACTTTGTAAAAACAACAAAAACAACAATCTATTATCTGTATTATTCCTTTTATACGAAATAAAAATATATATCTATCTAAAGAACTTAAAAAGATTTGCTTTTAATTTCGGTTTATTACTTCTAAAAGCAACACTGCTCAATTTTCGCGTACACGTATAGAGACTGAAAATATTTTGCCTTTACAAATAAATATGCACAACTCTAAAAGACTGTTGGAAGAGTGTCAAAAACAGGGAGGCGGAGATCTAAACCCTATTAAAAAAAATCACTTTCAAATATGTGAGTCTATGTAAATCAAAACTTCTGTTCTAAAAATCATTTTTTTTGTTTTAAATGAATAACTGATTTTAAGAACACCAAGGGCCGTTTGCTCATACGACTTTTAACGATTTAAGTTCTACTTAAATACTTATGGGCTACTTTTTTCAGGGCATAAACTGTCACATAAGAGTTTATGTGGCACTTAATTAGATATGAGTCTTATCAGCAAACGGCCCTAAGTATGATTTCTAGGGACAAAATATATATTTTTCTCCAGTGTATGGAACGAAAGTCAAATATAAAAATGAATTTTTATGCCATAACTTGAAAACGGCTTAACCGAGTTGAATATTTTTTTTTTTGTCAAATGTTGGCGATTAAGGAAGGTTTACACGGAGAAAATTGTTACAAAAGTTCATGTCTGATGATACTCTGCATCAGATGCGTATTAGCTATTAGGACATCAAATCCAGATATGGAAATGGGCGAGGACATTCTTTTTGGCATAGACAAACCACACTGAGACCCCCAACTCACAATCCTCTTGCCGCTGGCACATTCAGTTTTTCTTTTCTTCAAATTCGCCATTTTGTTTTCAAAAAAGAAACCGTGTGACATGCAAAAACATACAAAAAATGCAAAAATAAATGCTGCCAACCGCAGCAACCGTGGGGAAATGTGAAAGAGTTCGGGAATTCCACATTTTTATATTACTGAACGCCATTGTTTAGTTATTATAAATTGTTAAAAGGCGAATAATTTGATTTGTTTGGTTAGTAAAACTATCTAAAGTTGATGTTCTATATACTAGAAACATATTAGGACAAACATGGTTGTGTATTTTCCGCTTTTGGAAATCATTAACTTCGATTTAGTGTGTACATTTTTCTTAAATAATGAAGAAAATTTGCTCAAAATGTTTTCATTTTCCCTCAACCAATCTACATTGTTAATTTTTCATGAACATTTTAAGCAAATGTACACTTATGCCTAAAAAAAAATATTCTCCACACGTAACGAACAATTTCAAATTAAACGGATAAAATTCTATGAACTCTGCAAGCAACTTTGCCCACAGCGGAAGTGTCTCATATCTCCTGGGAGTGTGTTGTTTTAAGTTTCGTGACATTTGTCAATACGATTTTCTATGTAAGAATACTAGCGCACCAAACGTGAACACTACATAAAAATATAGCTTGTAGGCTAAGTAACGGGAAATCGGCCGGAGTTGGTGGTCTCAGTATTGTCTCTGCTTTTTGGCTTCTCCCGGTGGAACTGGAAACATGTTTTTAATATCATTGATTTTGGCAACGATTCGATCGCGAAATGGAACTGCACTTGCACTTTCTTCTTCAGGAATTGCAGCTACGCTTTTGGAAGGTGGTCAAACTCATTGTTTTCGGCAATCAGGTTGCCGTTGAACATGCAATTGAGTTAAAATCTAGCTTGCAACATTTCGAAGAACTCTGTGATGGCCAAAGTGTTGTAGCAATGCAAATGGATCGTTTTGGGATAAAACACCGCAAGATACAAGACTTACAAAGCAATGAAAGCCGGTTTGTTGCTGCGATGATTCTGTTGGAAGATGATTTCTGCCAAACATAACCAGTGAATCGAAGATCCACGAGTTAATGCATGCTTGAAGCTGTTTGTTTTATGTTAACACATCAAAGCAATCAGATTAAATCTGAAACATCTATTCAACGAAATTTTGAAACCCACTGCAACTGCTCGGATTATCGCCTCATAATCGACAGTTAAAAGTCGGATCGGTAATCATTATGTTGCGATAAATCAACCAACCACGTCTTTGTAATGGTACTCGGCTCGCGGTGAGGAAACTAATGAGCAACGTAATCGAAGCTACAATTTTTATTTTTAAGGGAAAATTCAAATTCGAGGCCGATTTTATCCCACGCATTCCGATTATTCCGACCGACATGCAGAGTGACCATTGCGCGACTAATGTTGCAATTTGTCACTTTTTTGTTGCTATTTTGGCCCTTTTTTTTTAGTTGAAGAAGGCGCTTCAAAAATGTTTAAAATGCTGTTATTTACAAATAAAAACCTCTTAAATGTAACACAGTTGCCTATCACAACACTATTTTTGTCAATGCTAGTTAAATATTGGTCAACAATTTTAAATTACAGAATAGCTTTAGAAATGAGACTTCCCATTGGCCCTTTTTCATCCGGCCGATATGCTATTTGAATTTTAACAGTTGCAATTTTCAGTGCGGCTTACATTCGCAATGGCGATAAATAAATCGCTGGGCAGTCGTTGATCAATTAAATGCCGCCTCTTTCCGTGTCGGTAAACCAACAGACTTATTTGCAATGATGCCAGATTACAATATATATAATTTTTTAATTTGTTTGAGCTCCAAAACATGTACAAGACTTTTAACCTCGAAATCACCAAATTTCTAGATTTTTGATATCAAGAACTTTTTAAATCTAGCACATTAAAAGAACCTTTTCCAATGAAGGAAAACGTTTTCTATTAATTCCATTATTATATAAAATGTTAGTCGAACGATTTCTGCACAATTTCTGTCTCACTAACGTTTTCATCAACTCTAAGTAAACATGAATTTTAACGAATTTGATAAAATAACTGATGTAACGTGTTTTTGGAAAAATGGTTTGTATGTACTGAAACGGTTTTTGAAATTTTTACAAATGATTTGTTGAGCTTAAATGAACCGAAATTCTTTGATCTTGATATAAGGTAAGTCAATTTAATTCAAATATATTCCAAAATTTCAAAAAGCATTAACTTTTATTTATGGCCAACATTTTTTTTATAGATATTTAGTTGATTTGTGTATTAGTAGTAAAGTATTTCAAAATTGTATTTTAAATTTCGCTCTTTTTATATTTTGATCAAAATCTTGAAAAAAAGATTTTTTGTTTCCGAAAAACAGGATTTTCAGATTTTTTATCTGGCAACACTGATTATTTGTTTTCGCGACAGACAACGTAATAAAATGTGTTGTTTACCAAAAAGCACTGCAATAGACAAAGTGGCAAGTTTCAAGATATAAGTAAAATATTTTCATAGTTATTGTTATTTCAAATTAAATTTAATGAAATATATTTTTTGGATAACATGACATTTTGACTTAATTTTTTTTAAATTTACTTTTTTACTACTTATGTACTCCTCATCCAATTGAGTGTTCACGGCGAAGACAAGACAAGACAACGTTTGTCGGCTCATTGTGTTGTGTTGTGAATAATGGAGGTCGTCTAGTGGTAGAAATTCTACCAGTACTGTACCCTGGCAACCCATTGCAAAACAAATTACACGCAGCAGTGCATCTCTGCACATCTTCCGGAGACAACGTTCGGCCTTACCAAACAAAATTTCTAGCTTCAAAATGGCAATATTTGCCATACAAATTTTGCAATTGTGAGCTTCCGTAAATTTAAAGTCGAGACTAAAATTGGTTATTCGTATCCCGGGTTGTGTTTAAGGCAGTGAAAGTGGTTCTTAACTATTTGCCTTCGCCTTTTTATATACAAGATAAATGGGTAAATAACCTGAGCATGAACTTACCAAATTTCAGAAGTAGCCTCTACAAGCAATCGAACACAGTCCAAACAACCTCGTGCGGCTGCATAATGTAAGGCTAGTGCACCTCCGTTGGGCCTTTCGATTGAAGAAATGCTCCCCGAGTGCATTGAGTCATATTTATCAAACTGATGTGAATGCATTTTGTCGGTAGTATTCAAATTTCCGGGGCAGTCAAAAGTTCTAAAAATAGAAAAAAAGATATTTTGTTACTACTCTTAGGAGTTACTACTAGAAATAACATTCAATGGCATTGCATATTTTTAGGAATAGTCGAAGAGAGCTTTCCTAAGCCCGAACATATGCTACATATCTATTCGTCTATGCGCCATTATTTCAGATTCAAAGCTTCAAGATAAGCTTCACGAAAAGTTGAGGCTTATTATTGTGAAGCTCATCTCTAATCTCCTAAATTTCAGTGGGCCTCACTAATAATCATTTCTAACCTTCACCTTATATATATTTTCTAGGTCACAATATGCAATTTTGTATGCAAAATTTCGCCACTGTGAGCTCGAAAAATTTAGCCTGGACACTAAAAATGATTATTAGTATCGCGGAGCGTTTTTAGTTTGCTTCATTTAACATCATCGTCGTATTGTTTGATGGAATTGTTCATCGTTTTTACTTGAAACAGTTTAAACATGACCCTGAGACCTGAAAATTTAAAAATGTATGGAAATTGGTTTTATTTTTCTTCGTTGTCATTGATTGACATGGAATCGGGCATTTAATGCAAAAGTAGATAGCTAGGGAGTAGAATTTGTATTGCATTTTTTTCTGAATGCATTAAAAATGTATGAAGTTATAAAACAAAAAAAAATGAAATTCATTTGATAGTCCAAAAAAGCGCAAGTACCATTTTTTTTTTTGCAAAGAATGCATTATTTTACTCTTTGGATAAGAGCCAAAAGGGAACAGAAAGTGTGTGTCTTCCTTTAAACATGTTTTGTACTTCTCTCAGACCTAATTAAAAGTGCAGCAAGTAAAAGTGTTATCATCGGCTTGGCTGATGCTTTCCACTGCATAAAAGTCATGCAAAGTTTTTGGCATGTGAGGTAGTACGTAATTACATTGAACAACAGACAGAGAGACACATGGGCCTAATATTGATTTTGTATGGGAGGTACCAGAACTACTTCACCGACATGGCCCATTTTTAATACCAACTTGACGACAGTAAATATAAGTCCTTTCACAAAATTTCATTCGCCTATGTAAATTCCTTTGGGCGCTATCGTGCTTTCAACAGACAGTTGACAGACAGACAGACAGACATGGCTACATCGATTCAGAATGTGATTATGAGGTCTCCGGTGACTCCTTCTTGGCGTTACAAATGTAATGACAAAGTGAATGAACCTTCCTGTGGAGGGTATAAAAATGCACCAAAAACGATGAAACTATTGCAAAATAACCATCGATTAATCGTATCGTTTCGACGACAGTATTTGGCACGCTGAATTAGTAACGTGACGCAGCATTAAACGATGATCGTTCAATTATTTCAACGAATATCGTTTTTTGGTTGTTACACGAAGTAGAAGCACCGTCGAGACGATGTCGTTCGATTGCTTTGTGATTAGCCACTAAAAATGATTATGTATCGCGGTCTGTCTCTTTGGGCCTTATCAAGTTAAGTAAGTAGTTCAAAAATTTCGCAATTGTGAGCTTCCGTAAATTTTAAATTTGTTATGAGTACGGCGCTTAGTGCTATTTTTTTGCAGAACGATTGATTTCTTTTTTATGGAAATTTTAAAGCTTTCGCCGCAGGTACCTATATAAAATATTGTGGGAGTTCTGTGGTAGTCAATGTGGTTTCAAACTTTCGCCAAATTGATTGTTTAAAATATATTTTCTTATAAATACTTCTCCTACAACACTTTAAAGGGACCCTGACATTTTTGGACAGGTGGTATATCTGTCAGTCCTTTGGAAATATGTCTAGAGGAATAGAGCTCAAAAGATTGATTATCTTATGCCTGGCCCAGTGATACCAGATTACAAGATATATCTTTTCAAGATTTTTGAGCTCCAAAATGTGTACAAAATATTTTACCTCGAGATCATCAAATTTCAAGATTTTTGATACTAAGAACTTTTAAATCTAGCACATTAAAAGATCCTTTTCTATTGAAGAAAACCGTTTTCTATTAATTTTTCCATTATTATATATAATGTGAGTCGAACAGAGCCCATGCACAATTTCTGTCTCACTTACGTGAGATCAACTCTAAGGAAACATGAATTTTAGCGAATTTGATAAAATTTGGAAAAATGGTTTCGTATGTACTGAAACGGTTGTTGAAATTGTTATCTTTACAAAGGACTTGTTGAGCTTTAATGAACCGAAAATCTATGATCTTGATATAGGTAAGCAATGCAATCCTAAGTCAATTTAATTCAAATATGTTCCAAAATTTCAAAAAGCACTAACATCAATTTATGACAAACGTTTTTTTATAGATATTTAGGTGATTTATGTATTAGTAGTAAAGAACTTCAAAATTGAATTCAAATCTTGAAAAAAAGATTTTTTGTTTCAGAAAAACAAGATTTTCAGATTTTTTATCTGGCAACACTGGCCCTGGCCTCGTTAAATTTCTCGTAATATTAGCCGTGCTAGTGCATTACATACTTAGAGGTCAGCGAGCAGTCTTCTATGCGCCAGCAATCTTCGTTTCGAAAACTAATTTACTCACACCTCTGACTCCTGTAGGGACTGTTACAGGCTTTAGTTAAGTCCAAGCATTTTTGCGCCAGAAATTATCATTTAAAAACAATTTAGTCACATCTTTGACTCGTGTATAGGGTCACTCACAGGCATATTTTACGAGAAGGAAGTGCTATCGTTTTCAAACCTTTAAAAAGGCAGAGTTAAAATAAAAAAATATTCTTCTTCCTGTCGACATAAGCAGATCATTAATATGAAGAAGAAATTAAGTTGATTTTAAGCAGACGCTTGGGGATCGCCTGCATTTACGGCAGAAGACTCTGATGATAACCCATCACAACAACTTCGAGTTCAATTGATGTCTCGAAGAAAGATTTGCATCATCCGCGTAGTTGTTATGTAGATAGAAGGCTAACTTTTTGTTTAAGCCATAAGAATGCTATAGTCGTATATTAGGCTTTCGTTTTCCTTTCCAAAAATGTTCCCAGCTTCGGACATGCCATTTTTAAATGGACGCCAGTTAATTTTTTTGACATAAATGTTAGTGAATGCAAGAACAATTATTCACTGTCACTAGAAATATACCCAATATTTCTTCGCGCATAAAATTTCTTTATAATCGATCTTCATATACTTGATCTGAGGTTAAAAGATTTCCCGTACATTACCACATTAAACCTATTAATCGTAATTTTCCTTTTCCAATCACACCTATTCAAGATTTTAGACCCAATAAGATTTTGCGGATCCGAAGATTATTCTTGTGTTACACTGTAAGGTGTTTTTTTCAGCTTCATTGAGCAGGAAAAACTCTGAGCCCCCAGGAAATAAGGCCCCGAAAGTAAAAACGAAAAGAGACCCAAAATTTGGGATAATTTTTCATAATGAAATTAAGCCACTTTTTTAAATCGAAATTAGGCCCCAATAAAACAAAATAAACCCACAAATTTGGGTAAATTTTCATATTTAGATTATGCCCCATTTTTTAAATTGAAATTAAGCCCCCAATGAAATTAGGCTTATATTTTAAATTAATGGTTTTCAACTCTCAATTTTTAGAGTTATTCTTATACAATATTCTCGCTTACATTAATGTAAAATGTCTTGCGTTAAAAATCTAGCGATAAGTTCCTCTGTTCGCGAAGCTTACTATTTAAATAAATCGATCGGTTTGTTCAGTTATTCTATTACTCGCTTACATTTAATTTAAATGTGGGCCTAATGTTGAAAATCACCAGCTATTCTGTTACGCAATTTTTTCAGCCATGTGTTATTTTTTAAACAAAAATTAAATTGGGCACCAAAACTAATGTTGGGGCTTTAATTCCTAATTTCATAATCAAATAAGGCCCAAAATGGAAAATGAAATAAGGCTCAAAAAAGTGAAATTGCACTACTAACTTAGACAATTTTTGTTGTTTTTTTGTATCGGCATTTCAGGGGGCGTTATTTATTTATTGTATTTCCTGGAGCTTTATTTCGCAGAGCAAAAAAGAAAAAAAGTATTCGTTGTTAAAAACTACAGGATGTGGGTTAAATGCATACACTCTAACAACAGAATGTACTTATCTATTTCCCTCTTCAGCTCTTATGCTAGTTACTTTTTTTTGTAATTTTTTTAAATACACACTGTTAAAAAAAGAAGACTTTTTCATTTATTATTAACTAAGTTTCTAGATTTTATTCTGCAGAGCTATAGTTTGTTATTTACGAGGAAATTGAAAAACCGGTTATTTTTAAACAAGTTGACGCGGTAATTTTTAATCCAATAACTCTGTAGATTCGTACTTTTTACCGAAATTTGGTTGATTTTAAATAAAATATTTTCCTGCATGTATAAAAATCTTATTGAAAAAACCTCTGCAAGTGAAACCGACTTCTAAATTTATTTATTTGAAACTCGATTTTTGGAACAAACTGGCAAAAAAAAAATCATGTCACTCTCTAGACATTTTGCATTTTTTGAAGACCTTAATATCAATAAGTGAGAAACTGGGCAACTGGAATAATTCTATAAGTGAGACTGAAATAAATAGCTCATTAGATTCCAAATAACCACGTTCGACTGTACGAAAATCGACTGTTTGTTTAAATATGGTGATCGTGGGTGATTTCCCAAACAAACCCATCACAATCCTGACAGGCCTTTATTTGCATGTCCAGTAAACACCACGAAATAGCTCCTCAAAAAATATAATGTTGAAATTTTCCTAAGGATCCCTAATGCAACGGCTGTCAAAATTTAAAATTTATCATATCAAAACTACTGAATTGACAAGTTGTCCCAGGATAGTCTTAACCTGTTTGTAAGGCTTTTGAAAGAGGCGTCGAAAAAGTGGAGTTCCTTTTTCTTCGAACTTCTTTTGTGACACTGCACCCAAAATGGGCTCAAAGTTGTTTCCTAGATATTGATGTTCATATGAGCAAATTCAAAAAAAATAAATATAACAATTAAGCTGACTGGAAAGACGTTTTCTTTTGTAGCCACATGATCTATATTAGTTCATTGATTTCCATGGTTAACAACAATAGTTGGATCTCGTGCTGTTTTCATGGTTAACAACAATAGTTGGATCTCGTGCTGTTGTTGTAAACCATGGAAATCAATGATCTATTAAGATCTACATAGCTAAGGAGGCCTATTCATCCAAATGAAGACCCACCTGAAAAGTTCTGTTACTTATTCGTTTCATTATAATTAATTATCAATCGCAATCATTTCCAGATACGAAAGGTAGTAATGCACACAGAAAGAACGCGTATCCATTGACTTCGCATGTATATTGACAACAACACTATTTTTATTTACCATTTACTTTAATTTAATCCTATTTACATAGAGTTTACTCGTATTTACCTTAATCGCAGAGCAGTATCTTTGCACTTTTCGCATGGAACACTTTTATTTTCAAGCACAGCTGCTGTCTTTAACCGACTTCGATGTGATTTCGATTTCGAATTTGGTATAACATCTGTTGGCTTTCTCGGCGACACATTCTCTCGGTCAAAGCTATTAGAATGACTTGCACTTCTTTGGCTGAAATAGCCATTACCACTCACAAGAACATCATCATAATCGACACACTGATTGTTCTCACTTCTTTTAAACACTCGCGGTTCGTAGTTGCATTTCCGAAGCACTTCCATTCTTTTGTGTCGAAGTTCAATAGAAAATATTAACCGAACGCGAATAAAGTGTTGCTTCTCTTCCGATTCCAGTTGCTTGAGTCGGCGCTTGTTCTTTCGTATCTCTAATCTGTGCAACCAAGAGATACTTCTCTCGATATCGCGTCGTGAATTGGGATCCCCGCCACAGTCTGTGATATTTGCCAAATCTAAGCGATTTTGTTGTCTTCGCCACGGCAGCAAATCAAAGTGAGCGAACTTTTTCCGTTCGGACTGAAGCCACGGGTGAAAGTTTGTTTCTGAATCACTGTAACGTAATATCCATGAGGCGGTCAAGTCGGCTGAGGAAGTTTTGTAAGAACCTTGCAATGGTTCTTCTTGTTTGCCATCTTCGCTTTTTCGGTTGTTTGGTGAAACTGCTCTATTTCGTATAGGGGCCGGTTTAACTTTATTACCATTCAAAATACAAGCAGATAAATTATTAAACATTTTAAAACGGAACGGCAGTGAGTATGCAAATCGGTCAAAGTCATTGCATATAAATAAAACTACCAGTGACTCGCATTCCCACGAGATGCATTCGGTGTCTAAAAATACAAAAATTACACTGGCAAGCGAGAGCTGATGAACTCTTTGAATATTTTAATTTCAGTGAGCACTTGTTGGAACGAACAACAACAACAACAATAAAAATGAAAAAAAGAACCTCGCTGGATTTTGTCTCGTTCATTTATTTATGCTTTTACTTAGTCTGTCCACTCATGTCTGCGGCGGGAAATATTTTTGAACGTGCTAGAGCTGTCACTGTGTAATGCGAGGGGTTACTCGTAGTTAACCAGTGTGAGCAACGCCGTTTCGGTTGGACGAGCACGGTTTAAGGTCGACTTTGGCCGATAATTAGGGTTCACCATATCATGAGCCAGCCTAACATTGACTGGTGCGTACTTGTCACCAGAAAATAGAATTATTTAAGCTGTAGTTACACAATAGTAGAGCATAATGTAGTTCGTTGTTTGCCTCTCTTTGTTAGAATGGAATTGTTGAACCATGGTTTTTGGTGGAAGATGAATAATTTAAATATATTTTAAATTGTACGCGTAGCAATTGAAATATGCAGATACACTGAGAAACTTCTTTTGGGGTTAATAATACGTATTTTGCAAAGCTATGGGAATGAATGAACCTTGGCCCATTATGGCAATAAATTTGCGTCAATAGCAAAATTACAGGTTACCGGTTCGGTGCCTTACTGTTTTGATTTTAAAAATGTTGAGTCATATAATTTCCGGTGGAAATAAGGTTTGAGTAAATTTGTTGGCGCTTTGGGAAAGCCGAACTATATGGCAAGTCAAGGATGTGTCTTCTCAATTTGGGTTACTCTCGGTTATCGAAGGTGTATTGTTGCAGTTTGAAGTGTGAGATTTGGCCCGGACTAAAAACCTTTTTTACCTTAATGTTTGTTGTTCTGCGTATAGGTTTTCACAAGAATAATCTGAGAGCGTTGCAAACTTTCGTAATCTATATATAAAAAAATTGAGGCTTAAAATTGTGTTCGTTTGTCGCCGATTCACGCCTTAACCCATTTACCGATTTTAACAAAACTTTCACACATCTTTGGTATTGGTCTATATATGGGTTTTATGAAGTTTGGTTGAAATCGGAAAATGCATGTGTGTGCTATGCGTGCGTAAAAAACACATGATCCATACATTTCGTTCGACGGCTCGACGGATTTGAAAGATTTTTTTTTCATTTTGTTTGTCTTAAATCAGGGATGGTTTAGGAAAAAATTAAATTCGAAAAATTCTCAACAGGTGGCGCTGTAGGCTGTAGGTGCGAATCGATTTTTGTTCACAAAATTATCTGTAATTTTTCAGCTATACTAATAATCTTTCTTAGAGTCCAGGCTACATTTTTCGAACTCACAATGGCGAAGTTTTCGATACAAAATGATCCTTGTGACCTACAAAATATTTAGTGTGAAGATTGAAATTGGATATTTGCAAGGCCCTTTGTTTAAATATGTGCTTAATATAACAAGAGCCTAAACTGACCAAGAACAAAATGTTTAAATGCAATTTCAATAAATCAGGTATATAATTTTCGGACCATATAAGTTTTTGTTCACATTTCCGTCTTTTATACACATCGCAGCTCGCTCCAACAGCTAGTTTCAAAGCGAAAGTCATCGAATCAAACAACGCAGGCCTGAAACGTATAATGGAAGAAACATTGGAGCGTTTTGACATTTGTAAGGCGCATTAGTTCCGGTTAATGACCTGCTATAAAGTCACCTGGGCTGTCCCCTGATGGTTGAACTGAAAGTCAAATTGACCATCTTATGTCGTAACACACTGTTCGTCGTTATGAGATGTCCATCAATTAAATATAGGTGGGAAATGACCATAACTCTTTAGTTTCAAATTTTAGTTCAACCGCGTTCAGAGGACGCAGCAAGGACAACCAAAACCAAATTCTAAACTCTCCGCGACCCTAACATACTTCGTGATTCTACGATCCCTCCACTCACCCTAAGCGATATCAGATATATATTCATTGTTTTTCGGAAGCTCTAACTGAAACTGTTCCTAAACAGTCTAAAGTTAGCGGCTGCTGAGTATCGTAGGCGGAGTCCCGTAGCGAGTCCCGCATACCTCATAAAAGAGTTCATCATGCACTCATGTCCCACAAAATGGAGGTCCAGCTTCGAGAGGTTTGTAGATAATGCGAAAAACACTGTAAAGCGACATATCCACAGGTCAGACACTCATCAAGCGTGAGAAAATGAGACACGTAATAGTTTAGTGTTTGCTTGAAGCAAAATCAAAACGTTTGGATTTTTGCTCACTCGGGGGTCAATGCGCCGTACTTTAAACAAATTTTAGTCTCGACTTGAAATTTTCGGAAGCTCATAATTGCGAAATTTGTATGCAAATAGCCACTGTGAAGTACTAAAATTTAAAGTCTCGACTAAAAATGTTTATTGGTAAGGCAGTGTAAATTTATGATTGGATGTTCGATCAAGCATTATGTTAATTTTCGCGCTGACAGCAGAGATCGGATATTTGTGAAGCGGGTTTTCAGCTCATTTAAACGATTGTCGTGTGAAAACTTCTTTCATATTTTCATTCACACACTTTTCTTCAGAACTTTTTTTAAATAAAAATAAATGCTTGAAGACTCGTACTTGATGCGTGTTGAAGAGTTCTTGATCAGTGTATTGCCTCTTAAAAATGAAAGATTTCAGAAAGCTGTTCTATTATATTCAAAGCAGTTATTGGAGAAAAATGGTAAAGACCAACCATCCTTGCACTGGATGCGGACGGAAACCTACTGATATCATCTGCTACGTGACGATTCCATATTATGTGGAACTCTTAGAGTGGAGCTATGTTGAGACCTATAGGCCAAAAACACAACTGAATGTAATGGAATTTTGGCAAGTATTTTACCAATCGAAGTAAAAAACAGCACGACTGTTGGGTAAATCAAACAAAAAAAAAAGGAAATTTTAAGAATGGTAATAAATGGCCTACATGTTTTTCTGTTCTGTATGTTTTTTAGAAAAACATTAATGATGCTCGGCCGGTTAAGGCTTACAATCGGAACGGGACTACTCTCAAAAGGCACCATGTAGGCCAACGCAGAAGTAAGTCTTTCGTCGACCAAAACTTTCTCAACAGAATTCCAGTCCCCGCTGAACGTTCTGTTCTTGGATGTCATGAAGACCTTTGAGCTGACAAAGCGTTATTGTATATGGAGAATAATTCTCAGGAGATTAATACAAAGTCAAAAATGGTTGCTATAATCATAAAGGTGTCGAAGGAGTGTTTCAGCACCCTCTCTTCATATTTCCCATTTAAATTCCCTCGATACTATTTTGTGAACAAATTTAACATTTATAAATGTAAAATTTGTTATATAGGAAAGGAAACACAATAAATTAACCTTTAAACCTTGTATCCTGTCCCTAGTCTCCACATCAAAGATAAATGGTCGCTAAATCATTAAACACTATGTAGGTAAGTACAACAAAAACGGCTACATGAAATTTGGTCCCCAAAAATATGAAAACCAACGACAACAAGAAATTGATACAATTTTTGTTTATGGGGTGATATTTCATATTTTGTGGCCATTTTTCATTACGAAATAATGTCCCCAACTTTTTGGGGTCATTTTTCATTTCACGAATTTGAACTTAAAATTGATGCAATCCTATCAGGCGTGTTTTTTTGAGCTTCGATCTCAGCAAAGCAAAGTTGAGTAGGATTTTTTCGCGATTACAACAACTACTGTGAGTCTCGAAGTGTCAAGTAGAGCGTAGTTGTTGTAATTGCGTGCTGAAGAAAAGGCTTATATTGCAAAACTTGCATTTCTAAATGATATATTATAAAAACCCAAAACAAATAAAAATTCCAGTTGTCAGATATCTAGGAAACACCCAAATCGATAATATAATCAAAAAAATACCTCCACATTTTTGTGGCAGCCAGCTTCAAGTTGTATACTTCAGCTGTCACGGTTACCATAAACGCATGCTAATTTTCAAGTGCATCAGATATGTGGAAGTAGGTGAGAATGCAGGTGTACGATTTCCCAACATATCGTACAAGGCTAAAGAAAAGCGTGTTAACTGAAAAGCCCAAACAAAAAATTACCATGTACATCCGAGTACCGATCACAACTTTCTTTACAAACGCTACTCACTTGGGTTTGTAGCTACAGTAAGTAATGCACACAGATCAACACATAATAAATTTTAATTGTAGGAAACGTCCGTTCACTCAGTTTTTACTACATCAAGGAATGAATGTAACGTTTTTTTTTTTTATAATAAAAACCATGTTATTGTCATTTTTTTTGGGTTATTTTTCTCCAACGAATCAATATGGACTGGAAAAAGTGCACATAAGACCTAATGCTAAATCAAAATCCACAGCGGGTACCTACTAATTGTGTGTTTTCTTCTTTACCATAATAAGTGCTTCACGCTTCATGCTTGCAACGCATTAATGAACTTTCGCGTTTACTTAAGGTGCAAATGTGTTATTTTTAAATTGAATAACTATAGAGAAACTAAGCAAAGGCAGATGTGTTAAACCATACCCTATTCGTTGTGCAACACAGAAACCTAATGTTTTATATAATTCAAAAGCCGTAGATTGAAAAAAAAAATTTAAAACAAAAGAGTTCAACAGAGAACTTGGTTGGTTACTTTAAATATAATTGAATTTGTCTGTTTGAGAGGTTTTTTGCATAAAGCCCTTTGTACCAATGGTTAGGTATTATTTTAAAGTCTGAAACAGTATTTTGTGTGTACAATTTCACTACTGGTGCTTTTGGCAGAACAACTCAAAATGCAATTTTTTTTTTTCGGTTTTTTTATTTATTTATATAATTTTTTCAAAGCATGTTGAGACCAATTACACTGTGATTTTTTAGTTTTAAGCATCAGAAATATGTAAATAGAATGCTGAACTAGGTTGCACTCATAATTATTAGCAAAACTTTTAAAAGCATATTCCAAGATAAAGAGCTAAGTCATTTCAGTTTCGGCAACTTGGGTTTCAAAAAGGTAAGCATACGCAAAATACTCTGTTAAGTGTTAAAAATTAAATTAAATCTGTTTTCCAGATCTATGTACTCCTTGGGCAAAGAAAAACGTCTGCAATATTTGTGGATATATACAAACCGGGATACTAATAATAAATTTTAGTGTCGAGTCTAAATTTTTCGAACGCACAATGGAAACATTTTCCATACTTAATTGCATATTGTGACCTACAAAATATTTATTGTCAAGGTTAAAAATGATTATTAGTAAGGCCCAAAATATATAACTTTAACTTTGAGTGGTTCGAATTCTACTTGGGAAATGAGATCCCAAGTGTGTAAAAATAGAGGAATCCAGAAAAATTATAAAATGGGAATACCACAAGACTCAGTTTAGGGAGCAATACTTTTAATCAACCATTATTATTTTTTTGTGGTATAGATCGCTTTTACGGTTCTTGGATGGGCACCATAGTTTGAATAAACGCTGTATTTTTAAATAATTTTGGTGGTTAACTAAGAGTGTGTGAAAATTGAATTTGAATAACTTATATCTGAACATCAAAAATCAACAAAATAATCTGCTGAACACAAGTTTGCAATATAACCAATATGATAACATGTCCTGCTCCTAAAATAATGTTTTTGAATGTAGTCTTGGCAAAACTGTTTTGATGCAAATATTTTTTTTTAAGTTTCCGAGTGCCTTTTTAAGAAAGTCAAAAAAATCAAATATTTGGAATTAAATTTTAACTTTAAAATGTATTTTTGTATTCATACATTAAAATATGAATTGTTACTAAGGTTACCATTATTTAAATTAATACCCAATGAAATATTCAATTCGTCGTCTTACTAGTAGGGATGCCAGATCTGAAAAATTGGCTGGCGGGACATTTTTGCATTTGAAGTGAAGAAAAACGTTTTTATTTTAACTTGAATTTTATTTTTTGTAATAAGTAGTATTTGGTTTAAGTCAAAGTATTTTAAATCATATTAGTACATTTTAGGGTTATGGCTAACTTCTTGAGTGCGGATACCCACACCACTAAACTATCATCATCAAATTAAGACGCACTTCACACTTTGTAAAAAGTTATGAGGGCTACTAGGGTTAGCACTATAATTTCTATGTATGTATTATTAATTGTAATTTATTTTATTTATTAATGAAGTAATAATATGGCGACAAGTTGAAAGGTGGGACATTTTGCGGGACAAAAGCCTTATAGCGGGACGTCTGGCAACCCTAGTTACTAGCATTATCTAATATTTATAATGTTTGAAAAATAAATAAATAAATACTTTTACTACTTACTTATATAGTGTCTAATATTCCTGGGGAACTAGCTATCGAGAGTCGACGCGGGTACTATCAAATAAATCCCCGCAATGATTAGAATAGATTATAATAATGATTACAAATCTTTACAGTAATCAAAAAGAAAGCATGGCAATAATCCGCCTGCCGATTGAAAAATATTTTTTTAACAGTAGCTAATTCTTCTGTTGTTTATCTGTTTTAGATTGTTATTTAATAAAATAAAACCGAGGCTTTTCTAGCGATGTGTTTAATTAAAAATAAAGTCAAAAGAGTGAATGAATTATAATTGATTTGTGCATCAGCTATTATCGAAAATGCGCCAGAGCTTCTATCACACGGTAAAATGATCACAGATGATAATAATCAAAGTATTTTGCCATAAAATTGCCATCGATGATGTGGTAATGGAGTTAACAGAAATAGTAAGTTAATAATACTGCTTAGTTAAAAAATTAACTCATTTTCCCAATATACCAATATACAATAAAAACGTTCTTACTTTACTTTTGAACCTTTCTAATAAATCTGCCAGTTTCGCAAATTGGGTCTTTCTTGTTGAAAAACGAGCACTCAAATACCCTTCATTTCTAAGAAATTAAGGTTGATATACCATTTATATGGACATATTTTGTAGTAAATGACAGGATAACGAGCGCAATTTTTTTTGGGATAATTAGAGGTTTACTTAAATGCAGAGTGATTTCGTAATTTGTATTTAAGAAATAATATGTAATAAATAATAATACATAATTACTTTCAGGCAGAAATTTGTGTACCTAGATGAACTGAAACTAAAAATACCAATTTGTGGGAATTTTCCAAAGAAATATCACTATTGCTCATTTTCTTGTAAATAACATAAAAAAAACCATGACACCGTGACCAACATTTTTATATGCATGTAACTAACACAATTCTTTGTACGCTATGCAAAATGCAACTGCCCGCAATTTTATTAATCCGTTTTGTTAGATTCCTGCAAAGTCATACATGCCCTATACTCGTAGGTAGCACAACAGTACCAAGTCAAATAAACTGACTGCAATAGGTACGCTTACCGTCTACACCTACGTCCAAACTTAAGATTTTAATGAAAGCCATGAACTCTTTTTTCAATTTTAAATACAGTTGCAACAGTAACAATTATTATTGAGCACTGCCGATATATTAAAAACAGCGTAAAGTCCATAATTAAAGCTTTTGAGTTGGATGAGATTTTGCACATAGTCTTCAATGTTAGTCTAAGAAAATTAAAATGCACGCTTTCTGGAGTCCGAGCCGCAAGCAATCATTTTATGCCGTACTGATAATTTATGCACACGTAGGTACATGTTATGAAGAGATTCTTTATTCTACTGATTGGTTGGTTGGACTAAAGAAACGGAGTAACATAAATTGCAGATTCCACAGTAAGTAGAAGAAGAGGCTACTTGAAATTTGCAACCGATTTCCTATCATCAGTGGATGGAATTCCAGAGCGAGTTTCAGTAAATGGAAATGAGAACGATGAAGATAGGCCACTGGATTGCATTTAAATGAGGTATGCAGACATCGATTCAATTCAACCTGTGTATATATAGGTACAGATGACTGTATCTTTATCTTCCCAATTAGAGGAAATCTTTCGCTTCACTGAATTGAAAAATAAAAAAATCTAACAAATAAATAAATTGTACGTCAAACTAAAAATTGAATCGGTCAATATGCCTAAGGTACAAGTTGTTATTTTCTTCCGCAAATAATGCATGAGTATCATTTTTTGTTAAGTACTTTGTACTTGCTAGTACTTTTTTTTAGCCTAAACCCTGTATGTACTTATCTGATTTTGTAAAGGATGTTACAAATTACTTTTTCGATATTTAGTTTAATAAAATTGGAGAAATTTTGAGTCATGGTTAATATCGTACTGAATTGATATTCATCGGTTGATCAATTCTAAAGTCGTCCAATGTTTACATAGGGACATAAAAGATGGCGCCCCACTCTGAATGCCTTGACAGAAAGGGAAAACTAAAACTGGACTCGTTTCGTCATTCAAAAACAAAAAAAAAAAAAAATCCCAAATAGGGAAGATAATAAAAATGGGAGGTCTATGAGCTAGTCCATTGGGGGCACGGTTGCCACTTAAAAAATTAAATTTGGTACCAAAAATTTAGAAAAAAGCGACCAAACGCAGTAAAAAGTACACCAAAAATCATAGAGTTTTCCATTATCTTTTTTTGATTAAATAAGCAATATACTAAACAAAAACAAATAAATGAAAAGGTTAAGAAATAATTCATAATAGTTCTGATGGAAGATTCGGGTTCATCTTCGACTGTGAGAATTTCCATTTCCTAATCAGTATCTTTCCGATGTTTCTTGGTCATAACAAAAAACCTTTTATTGTTTTGGTTTTCCAACTATGAACGATTTTTTAATTATTACTAAATTACTAACCTAACCATTTTTGATTTAAAATTTTCCTCCGGCGAGAGCGACGTTTGCTTTGTTTAAACCAAAGATAATGGAAAACAGAGATATGTAACTTTCCAGTGGAAAGGTGGCTGCCTACAAGCTGTTTTTCCGAAAAATTCTTGAAGTCACGCACCCATGCTCATTTCTTTTCAAGTATATGTGAGTTCATGGGACTTTAATGCATAATTCGGTATTTTCTAATGTGTATTTCACTATTTTTTTCAATTTAATCGAAACCTCCACAAAAACTAAACAAGTTCAATAAATATCGAAACACAAAAGAATTAAACACTGCGATGCCCATTAAAGCAAGACGATTGGCGGCCGGCCATTAGCAATATGCTTTTTTGTAGCTCACACGTATTTACAGACGGGGGTTGAAATTGCAAAAATAACAATGTAAACAAATGGGTTTTGGGGGGATAGACGTACGAACGATATCCATATCTTTTATTCTTTCATCTCTGGTTTAATCTCAACAAATTTAAAATTTTCCAGTCATCTGTCAGGAAATTGTCAAAATCAAATGAAGAAAATGAGTGCTTTCAGCCGCCGTGCATAGGTAATGTAGTGCAGTGTTGCTATGTCATTGAGATGGTTTTTCCCACGGGAAGCTAATTTTTTCCCATTTTTCCCTTTTGGACCTAGTCAAAATTCCCACAAAATTCCCACTTGGTTAATTTTAAAAAAAAAACAAGTTTATTTTCAATATTTTTATTAACAAAAAAAAAATAAAAGAGAGCAAAAAAATATTCTATATTAAGGAATTTAATTGGAAGAATAAGATAAACAGTCATTTCATTACTAGATATACACACTTAAAACATGACATTGGTACAATTCATGAAAAAAAAAAAAACAACTTAATTCATTATAATATCATATTGTTTGTGTATAGCGAAAATAATCTCTATAATAAGAAACTTTTCGATAATGAATAAAAACAGCAACTCAGTTGAAAACATAAGCAATGAAAATACCGGTGGAAGTTAGATGGAGAAGTTCAAAATGTGTATGAAAGAAAAACCAAAAATGTGATACTCTTAGCCTCTTACGTGTTTTGAAATTTGTAGTAGATTTGTTTCGTAACAAGTTATTTAGATAGGATGAACACAGAATAGGGTACTAGAAATATGATATTAGGTTGAAGTTTGATGGACATTTTTTTTTTTTTAGTTGTCCAAATTTCCCACAAAATCTTACCGAAATCTTATTGTTACCCTTTTTCCCACGAGACGGTTTCTTACCATCGAAATTCCCACGAAATGGTAAATTTTCCACGAGTTATCAACACTGATGTAGTGCGGTGTACGGAAATATGTGCTACGTGTCAGACACAGAGCTAGTAAAAATCAAATGTTTTTGATTTTTGGTGTCGGTGTCTCTGCACAATAAGGTGTGTAAGATTTGGTTTGACGTGTGTGCAGACACAAGTGTAGTGTCTATGGACCGCACGTCAATTTTGGCATTAAGCCCATTAAACAAAAAAAAATACAATCGCATCGAAATCGGAATTTTTTCCCGTTTTCGAAATTCATTGCCGATACCTATTTTTGGAAAATGGGAAATATTTCGGGGCGAATTTTGTTCACGATAGCACTGATTGTTTGCAAAGCAACAACAAATTTTCAAACGAATTTATTTTCAAATAAATTTGGAAAATTAAAAAAAAACTTCCAGCTACTGAAAAATGTGATTTGATTAGATTTTTAATGATTTTTTTTTATCTGTACCTATACATTAAGTGTACACACTCACTCCTATTGGGAATTTTTGTTATCATTTTTCTAGCTTCATTTTAAAAGCATGAAAAAAAAAATGTTGTGTCATATGTGCTTTAGTAAGGTATAAAAAAATGAAATTTTCATTGTTGCTGTTGGCATTCTTTAAAACGAATCTCTATGTCCCTACAAATTATGCACAAATTCGTGTCCAAAGATTTAAGACTACTCTGCTATTAATATATAAAAGGTGATGACTACGAAAAGCCTATAGGTATTCAAATTTAAGAGAAGAAAGTTATCCGTAAGTAAAAGTAAAATCATAAATTTGAACAGAAAGTCAGTTGGAAACGTTAGAATGAAAGCAAACGGATTTATGTAAATCCTACCCAAAAAGTAGAACAGACTTAATTAATTTCCAGAAATATTGGTCATTGATTTGAAGAGGCAAACGTATTTAAAACAAAACAAAACAAAATAGACACACAGAAAGTGCAAGTTCGAGTTCGATGGCTCGACGGACAGGAAAACAATATATTGATTTATTGACCTTTATCAAAACATTTTCTGTCTCAATGCGAGGCCGGCCGGTGTCGTCGAGTTGGCCGACACTTCCGCATGCACAACTACTAAGATTGATAGCTGATTGCTAAAAGAAAGTCAAATGACAATTATCTTTTGGCAAAGATGTTCTTTAAATTATGAATACAAAACATTCTCAAAGGTGATGGTGGGATAAAAGAATATTTTCAGTGAAATTATGTTTTTTTTTTTTGAAAGACATCTCCACATATGTAGTATTATAAATACTGTAATTCGTGAAAGTATGTCAGTCCAACACTTAAATGTGATGTTAACCAAAACGTGAGCATGAAGGCAAAGAAAACAAAGTAGAAGCTAGAGATTGCACACCTTCTTGACGGGTCGTGATTTGTTTATTTTTCACTTCACGTTTGTTGCGATGCAGTTAAGTAAACTGCATAGAATCATGAGAGTGGTTGAGGGTGGTAAATATTTGCTTTCATTCCAATCACGAATTAATAGCTGTACTGTATTTTTAGTTTCATATCCGTTCTTAATACACTCGAATTCGCAAGTGAACCTTACTGAAAAAAATTGTAATTGAAGTTAATTAGCATAGCGCATTTAAATTTTAAAGTAGCATAACTCTTTCAAATTGGACTTCTGATCGAATACGTTAGCGTTGGATATTGTTAGCCAATGTTTATGGACCATTATTGTTACGAGTGCAGCGCCTGCTGATAAAGTTGGCTTTGCTATTGCACTTGTGATTGAACTATAGCAATAGCACCTGTTTAATTGGGCAATTATAAAAATGCAGTGAGAAAAAAATACTATTAAGACACTTCAATCACATACGGCGCAGAAAACTTGTGCATCAATCAAATTACGCAACTAAATTTCCATAGAATGTCTGACGTGTACTAAAAGTAACAATATTTAAAAGCGAATTAATGTTTTTCATCGACGGACGACAGTCGACAGAAAATAGCTATAGAGGTAGGAGTGGGTATAAGGTTAGGTTAGGTTAGAGGGGCAGTTTGCATTATATGCAGTTATCATCCAGAAGTTATTTAGGACCATTATGACTACCCTTATATAGTACATGGTATGACATGCAACTAACAAAAACCGTTCGGATCAGTTAATGAATCTTTTCTATCTGATAGATGTATCGTTGCTAGTTTCGAAGAACAGTGCTACCAAACAAGAGTAGCGGGGTTCCTGGAGGGCTGGGAACTTGGGCACACACACAAACCACTAACCCACTGCGTCACATTTTAGTACGTCAACTACCCTAACGTTGACCAGTTTTGAACTTTGACGTTGAATTTCACAGTTCTTTTTATAGATATCCACAACTATTAGATTATGGGAACTATCGTTCTGTATCATAAAATCAAGGATTTACCAAATTTTGTCGATTCGTTTTTGATTTATATTGGAAAAAGTGGGTGGTCAATGTTTGGGCATCGAATTCCTAACATTGACCAGCGATCAAAATGTACCAGGAATAAATATTTTTCAAGTATATTTTTCTATTATTTTATTTTAATTCTCAAAAGTTTAGCTTTAACTCGATCAGTAAAAACTGATTATTTAATATTTTTTTTGTTTAATGTAAATTTTTTAATACTTAAAATAAATTAAATTAAAAGAAACTTAGTTTTTACCTTTTAATTACAAGAATATTAAATTAAAATTCAATAAAATTTCAAAGAATTAATTTTGTGAAGTATTTAGGGTAACATATTAAATATTGATATTTGTTAGAAAAAGTTAAAGAGAAGCAGTGGTCAATGATAGGAAATTTGATAAATTTTCGAATAGCTTTTTCAAAAACCTGATTATCAATTGTCTAGTATTTTTATAGACAAACAAAAATATTTTCCTTTATGAAAAATGTTGAGCTACTCCCATTAACTATTATTTTTCTATACAAACGGTAGTTTCGGTACAACAGGCAAAAGTTTGCACCACTCAAAATCACACAAACTTTTAATATTTCCCTTCATATAATATGCCATCTAGTGACAAATAGCTTAATACCAAAAAGAACAAATTATATAGAAATTATAAGTAACTACCCACCACGGTATTTAGAAATATTTTCTTGTTTTTGGTCAATGTTAGGTACCCGTTCAATGTTAGGGCAGTTGAGGTACAAATTAAAAAAGACCTGTCAGGTGCCTATGCCTTGTCGATTTAGAACAATTCATATTTAAAAGAATTGATCAAAAGCCCGCATCCAATTTCGCTAGGCTTAAGCCGGATAAAAGGACAACGGCATCATCTGGGTAAAACAAATGTGTTTAACAATCAGAGCATTAAAATTTCTGAATGGGAAAAAGACCCAAGAACGACATACCTAGACTAATGTGACAACTGACAAGGAAAGAACAAATTTTATCCGGCTCTTATCCGCAACGTTTTCGCTAACCGTTTTCTGACAAACTCGAAAGTAAAATGAGAGCTTTTAAGCAAATATATTTTTAAAATACAATAATGTCTTTGAACCGAATTCAATTGGAACCCATTACTGATCACAGCCTTACTAACTTCCTGTATCAACTGTCAACACTACAATTATTACAACACGACTTACTTCCAGCCTCTGGCTTTGCGAAAAACTGTGGTAAGACGTTATTAACTTCGTGGTTTCCTCACAACAATTATGAAGTTATATCGTATGTGCTGGTTAACTTTTCTAATTGCCCGTCTACGTCTTGGACTAACTGGAAAGGATTGTAAGCCCGTCCAGTTTTTATTTAATAAATTGAACGCCTTATATAAGACTCAATAAACCAAATCCGGATTTTTTGGCATGAACCCATGCGTTTCGCTATGATAATATTATTCAACAAGTTATTGTGGCAAAGGCTTATTAAAATGCGAAAATTCATTTAGATTTTGTACGTCAGTCATGCGTCGAAATGAGAAATGCAATCATTCGCGTAAAGATGCACGAGTAAGATAACTTTATGGTAAAATGATATTAGTATCGACTTCAAGAAGTCATTACCTATTAAATGTACGCACCATATAAATGTTTTTGTTTTTATCACCACCTATGAAGGAATTGGAAAATGGCCGTAAAAGTTCAAATGAAATTTAGCTTACAGCACAGAAAGAAAAGAAAAAAGTGTAAGTGGAAAACTGGAACTAAACGCTGCGATTACCAATAATAACTTTCTGATAGGTTTTCACTTTTGATAAACTTTCATTGCCAATGTCCAATACAGGTTGTACACAGTCGAATATCTATGGAAAGCGCACAGACAACAAACACCATCAATATGTATCTCCAAATGGAAAAGATGAAAAAAAAAAAAATAATAATAATTGCTGCTGGTGCCTATTAGCGAGAACCTGTCTTTGTGAAAATTAAAAATGTGTATCATCATTTACACTAAAACAAATCAACTGCGCATTTTGAAGCATCCGACAACACAGAGAAACTACGAGTACATGTACCCACAGGAGAAAGGAGTTCGGCGCACGGCTTTTCAATTGTGATCATATTCGCGCGCATCTTTTTGAAAGTAAAAATATTTATAAGACTGCAAATAAATGGTTTTACATTTGCCCAGAAGCAGTTGTGTAATCATTGGTATCTGTTTCTTAAATTAGCATTTGTCAGTAAGTATACCTATTGGTTTTAACCTTAAAACGAGTATTTACCTTGGACACACAAAAATTATCTCACCGATGAGAAAAGTACGTGAGCGGAAAGAGAAAGTGGAATTTATACCCAATCATTAAAAAGTATGCGACGAGGAGTGCCCGATGCCCGAATGCGAGTAGGAGATAAATCGGAAACGTTTTCTGATACGTGTTTGTTCTCATGTTCTCCAATGCACTAGTCCCTACCCTATTATGTAAATCATTTGGCAAACTTGTCGCCGGCAGCAGTGAAATTGAAAGTAGTTATCGACCACATGTAAATATAGTCAAAGTGAGATAAGTGAAGGGGCGAAATGGTCGTTAAGCTTCACAGGAAATTCAGATAAGATGGTTGGCTTAAATTGGGAGTAATAAAAATATGTTGTTTTATTTATATTATTCCGTCCATCAGAAGCTGTAAAGATTAGATGACAGCCTCATCCATTTGATACGTACAAAAACGCACTACTAATGTTAAAGCGAACACATCAATGACTGAAGAACTTGTTTTTGAGCATCAATATTTGGGGGCCATAGAACTGATCAATAGTAAATGAGCGCACCTATGTGAAAATATTGACCTTTATTTTATTGATAGCATTTTTAACTGCACACTCGAGCGACTGGATTGAGGGCGCTTTTTTCACAATATAGTATGACACTTTCTAACCAGCATTACTGTAAACAAATAAAAAAAAGTGTCTTACAATAAACAAAGGCATTAAACTTAAGTGTAAATTAAGTAAAATCACGAAAATTTCGGAAGCCATTTTAATGCACTTTTAAAAAGGGGACAAATAGATGCATGACTTTGTTGCTTTATTGCTCAGGTCTTTATAGTAAAACCCGGAAAAGTGCCTTTTTACTTAAGAATAGCTCTTTAACTTTATAAAAATATGAATGACAATCTAAAGTTTGATCTAAGGAGATGCACTCACTAAGGCGAAACACAAAAAATTCATAGAACTATCAAGTTTTAATATATTATTTGAGTGGAAGAATCAGAGAAAGTAATTTTTACTCGCACTAAATCGAGTGCTTCATCCAAAAACCAGGGTCCAGATTCCGTATAACAAAAATCGTCTGGAGGATATCGTTTTTGAAACTTTGATGGCCATAACAATTTTTGACTACCTTCAGCTTTCATTACATTTGTCGAAAATGAACTGGAATAAGCTTTCAAAGTCGTGTAACTTTCCCGCTTAGTTGGTTGTTTTGAAGGTCTACCGTTTCGACGATAACCTGAAAAGTTACGGAATGAGTGCCCTGGGGGAATCTTTTACGCAATCATTTTTATTTTGACGTTTAAGGACCTGTTTCACAAAACGAACACCCCGATTCTGGCAAACCTCACTGATACCTCACTAGTCACAAGACCCTCACAAGGTGAGGTGAAATGGATTTTGTGAGGTTTTCGTATTCTGGCAGCACACTCCCAAGATGTGAGGCTCACAGAAACAATCGAAATTGTGATCTCCTATGGAGCAAGTCACAAAATGGAAAACCAGTCATAAGCGCTCACAAATGACAATATTTTTTTTGTGATGACATTGTTTCCATCTTTCCAAGCATTTAAAGACCCAAACCCGACATTTTACGCTATATTTATTAACTTTTCGGGGAAAAATGATATCTGTATAAAAAAAAACTGAGTAATGTGGACATTTTTATTTGTGACAAATGTCGTTAATATTTTATTTTCTTCGTTTCTAAAACATTTCAGTGTCAATATTTCGCATATTTTCTTAAGAAATTTGTTTTTATTTATTCAAGATATGATATTTCGTTCCCAAATCCAACAAAATTTTAAGTGATAGTAATCTAACCATTGTAGGTTTGTTGTGAGCATTATCGGAGAATTCGAAAAATGTTATCGAATCACAACAAACCTCGCAAGGAATCAACCTCACAACGACAGAATCGGGATGTAGAACTCGCAATTCACAGGCATTTTTGTCACAACTTAGAATTCAAAATTCGTCTCACGAAAATGCAACAGTGTGTAAGAGCTGATGAATGGTAACGATTCTACAGACAAATTTGTGCTATTTTACTGGCGATTTAAAATTTTAAATTTTAAAAAAAATTTTAAAATCTCACTAATTTTACCTGTAAAAATAAAATCTATTTTCATTTACATTTTTCAATCTATACTCATGCTGCAACTTTATTTTCAAGGTATAATTTTAGCGAATAAAAATAAAAACATTTTCAAATGCTACATCCGTTTTGCTTAAAACAGTTTCAATTCTCACCAATTGAAAAATATGTAGGTACTGTCCAATATAGTTCGCATACGATCTAGCCTGTAACACAATACAACAAGTGCTTGTTAAACAAGTGAAATTCAACAACTGTTGTAAATTTGTGTAACACGTACCAACCAGTCGGCGAGCACTTCAACAATTGTTTTAGAGCAATTTAACAAGTGGGAAATTTGATAAGTCTACTGTTTCTGTAACTGGAAACAACAAGTGCTTAAAGGAAAGAGAATGCATTTGTGAAAAAGTTGATTAATTCCAACCGACGGTGACGGAGTGTTTGCAAAGTGTAATACAAGAAGATCATTTAAAATTTATTTAATGAATACCTAACAATTTGCCGTTAAAAATGTTTTTTTTTATCAGACAGTGACAGTGAGAATGTACGAAATATAAAAGAGTTTAAAGAAAGAATAAATTTCGAAATAGATTCCAATTTGTTCGTTGAAAAATTTCGCGTGACAGTACAAATTATTGATTACGTTACTGAAAGTCTCTCCCATAAATTAAAGTTTACTTAGAAGTCTCATCTTGTTTTCTTCGCAAATTCTCCGACTCCTCGCAGACTGATTTGTTGAACTGATCCAACAAATCGAGGGAAATTTCCATGTTTAACAATAGTTATAATTGTTCTTGTGTTACAGCTTTATAACACACTTGTCAGACTTATATAATTGCACAAGTACCTGTTGACTTTTTGAATTGTTGTTCTGTGTTATAGGCCCCTAGTCGTTCACTGGTAGAATTAAAAGCAAATAAACCTTTTGTTTTGTGAAGCAATTGCACTTGTAGTCTTAGCATTACAGACGCCTGTACCTGTAGAATTGTAGATTGTAACTTTTTACTTTAGTGAAACAGAGCCCAGGGGTGTCACATTAAATCAGCCATTTGCGCATTTCCTCAGAAAAAAATTGTAGCATTGGTTACATTCATATGCGCATTGGATACTTTTCTTAGATTCCGCTCGAACAAGAAGACGACTCCCAACTGTTCGTTTGCTTAACTAAATTTATTTATTTATTTAACTAAATTAAATTTATTCAGGTGAAATATTGTTCTGGAGAAAGCAGAAAGATGACTAAAAGCTTCAAATCTTTTACGAAGTACTCGTATTTGCTCCCTTAAGCAGGTTTTCTTTTTTTCTATTGATTAAAATTTAATTGCGTTATTGCAAATTTAGGGCAGTGATGTCAGAAAATGGAAAGATCCATTTAACTGGTAAGTTTTTTTTTCTTGAAAACCCTAAATTTAATAAATTTCAGATATGGAACCAAGTAATGTGTCTCTTTTTTTTTGTAAGTGGACTGATTTTCTCACATAACATTAATTTACAGCACAAACGAAAGGAGTTTTACCATTTTAGATCCTTAAGTGAGGTCGTAGTGTAATTTTTAGCAAACCATTGTGTACTAATTTATCAAAGAACAGTCATGTCGATTGACTAGCCATGCAATTTTGACAAAAGTTCATATAAGATCAAACATTAAATACCTTTGATATACCAAGTAAAACAATTCCTATGATGAGTTTTCTATGAGAGTGGAAAATGGACGAGTGGAAGCTTTGATATGAAAATCGTACACCTGCGGAATTTAAATATATTTTAAAATTCTTTGGTTTGTGGTTAACCTTTTTCAGATACCCAACTAAAAATTCAATTGACTCATAACAGATTCTGCCTGAGACATTGGGCCTTACAAATAATCATTTTTAACCTTCACCTTATATATTTTGTAGGTCACAATATGCAATTTTGTGTGGAAAATGTTGCCATTGTGAGTCCGAAAATGTTAGCCCGGACACTAAATATGATTATTAGTATCGCGCATTGCGTCGTACTGATAACAAATTTTAATCTCGACTTTAAATTTACGAAAGCTCACAATTGCGAAATTTGTATGAAAAATATAGCCACTGTGAACAATCAAAATTTAGAGTCGAAACTAAAAATGTGTATTGGTAAGGCCCATTGGAAATAAAACTCAAGGCAAACAAAATTGTTGAATTTGTATACCGTCGGGCCCCTGTCGTTGAGCCAACACATTTAAGTTTTAATTATTCACCATCATTTTTTACCTAGCCTAAAGTCAAATTGTATATATAAAAAACGTTCAATAAAAGCAAATGTAATTATACTTATAATCATATTTAGTGTCCAGGTTCGATTTAACGAAATCACAATGGCGAAATTTTCCATATAAAATTACCTATTGTGACCTACAAAATATTTAGTTTGGAGGTTAAGAATAATTATTAGTAAGGCACATTGTAATTTAAGGGTATTATAAAACAGTGAACATTTTTTTCAATTTAAATGAGATGTTTGAGGCGAGGATGGTAGATGTTGTGTTATGGTTTTCGATAAAGTACAAAATGTCACCCGCATTAATAAACGCTGCGTAAAAGTTATCAACTGGTTACTCAGCAGTTCGGTAACATTTTTGTATGATCATTGTGCCTTACTAATAATCATTTGTAACCTTCACACTAAATAATTTGTAGGTCACAATATGCATTTTTGTATTGAACATTTCGCAATTGTGAGTTCGAAAAATTTTGTCTAGACACTAAAAATGATTATTAGTATTGCGAATTGAGTCTGCTAACCAACGTATTCGTGCACATTTGTTTATTGATGGTATGGTGACCGCTGCGGAATTGTGAAAAGTCGTAAAAGTAGGGCCAATAAGAAAAAAAGGGTCATTTCGAAAGCCATTCTGCAAATTTACAATTTTCCCACTATATTTATCAAACATTGGCTCGCTAAACTTTATAATAACGTTGTGATAGGCAACTTCGGCACATTTTAAGGGTTTTTATTTCGAAATAAGAGCATTTAGAAAATGTTGAAAGTGCCTTTTCCAACTAACAAAAGGGCCAAAATAGCAAAAAATTGTGGCAGACTCTTGAAAAAAGTGCCAAATAGCAACTCTAGTCGCACAGCGATCATGCTGATAGCGGTTATGTGCTATGTGCCTCGCCAGTTCTCTGTGAAGGCCCGGTGGGGTATACCCTTCCTATTTACAACTAATTGGTTTTCCGTATGAACTTGCTGATAGTATTTAGAATTTGAGTCCATACTATGAATAAGGTACATTGCAATAAAAATAAAAATCTACCTGCACCTACATAGTTTTCAGACTTCCAATCTACAGTATGCAATTTTTAAGCTTTTCATTTATAGCTTTTTCAGCAGAAAAGTTTAGATCCCAAAACATTTACTTACGAACTCTTCGACTAATACAATTAAGTTAATCTACCACCAAGACACTAGTGGACAGACTGGTCGCTGACGTATGCATATTCTATAGGTACCTACGTGGCAGATGTTCCACTTATCGAAATTATTCCTCAAAATGTGACAAATAAACGCTCACCAAGAAGGACAAGCAAGGTCCATACATCAGCTAGTAGGTACTACACTGACAGCCGCGAGGACATCAGCATTTTTAAAACTTTTTAGGACAATTTTGGAACCGTTTCTTGGAAATATACTGAGGAACACAAGTACAAGTTTAACATATTAGAATATAATGCAAAAAAAAAAAAATGTTACAGTGACGATCAGCAGTGCATTTTATTTGCCTTAATAGCCTAAACCAATTGACGTTTGAGTAGAATGTGAAAATGTAAAAAGAAGTCGAACATCGTTGGAAGCCAGTACAAAAATCAGAGGTTCTGCAAAGACTGGATTTAAAAGTAAGAATCGAAAAAGAGTGCCAAATACAACCTTATGTTAACATAAAGACTAGTACCTACTATGGAGCCTTGGTTGGGGAAGCTGTAATCATGACAACTATAGGAAGGCTCATTTAAAATTTGATTTTAAAAACCAGTGCAAGTAACGATGAATTTTCTTGGTCATTCGGCACAAAAGCATCGAGAATTTCATAGTCATTTTATTGTAAGAAGTTGGTCTTGAGATGTGATCTTTCGATTTGTAAAAGAAACTGTTGCCATTCATTGACAAACGTGACGTTAGGTAGAATGTTTCGAATTCAACTAACATAAGTCGTTTAGATGCTGCTGCTGGCGACTTCGACAAGGCAGCACTTCTATTTACGGACAATTTCAAGAAGCGATTTGGGTTTTATTACTTTAACAAAAGTTCAAATAAGTCAAAAACCCCGCTGGACAGAGGCTCTCCAGTGTTCAAGTTCGTTGCTACTGTTGCATGCAAAACAAAGAATTTGTTTTAAGAAACAGATTATCCCAGAAAAGTTTTGTATTTTCAAACTGCTTTCCGTTTCCAGAGTTTCGTGTGTAGAATGCGCGAGTTGATATTCTATATCTTTTCAGATTCCTACGAGGACCATTAAAAAAAATTTTGTAGATTGGATCTTTCCGCAGTAGATTTTTTATAATGCAAAAAACAAAGATCAATTGCTTGAAACTATATTAATTAAATAAAATTTTTGAAAATACTCTAAATGCCCGGGAAAGTCTGAGGGTGTCCAGCAACCGTTGCTGACATTATTCATTTACTTACATAAATTTACATTTTCAAGAGTATTTACGTTAAGTTTGTTTCGTAGTTTATTTTTTACTTGGTTACAATAGCAAATTTTCGTTCAGACGCTCTTAACAGCGGCTATTTGCAGCAGATTTATTTTTTTGCGAAAAGTGCAGTAGATCTACTGCTATTAAAGCAAAGTGGCACCACTGACGAGGACTATAGATTATCAGACCCAAAGCCCATCAGTATTGCCAGAGCAAAATATACTGATTATACAAAAAAAAAAAGGTTTTTATTTTTTTATAATATTGACAGACGCTTGGTATTGATTGTTCTGCTACAAAACTCGTCGCTTAAATTGCCACTTTTTCATGCCTCACTAATATACAAAGTTTTGTTTCGTACAAGTAATTTATGCCAAGCCCAGCAAAGGGTCTTCTTTTGAGCCTGCACTTTGAAAGCGAAAATAGTTTTTTTCCAATTCTTCCTATACTTTCGGCACATACTATATTTGGAGCTGAACCTAATTAATTTGTATTCGAATTGTAATCTTAATCTATAATGTAAACTAATTGTTAATGTTTAGTGAGAATTACCATGCGCTGTAATAATAACAAATTTTAGTCTCGACTTTAAATTTACAGAAGCTCACAATAGCAAAATTTGCACGGAAAGTATAGCCACTGAAATTAGAGTCGAAACTAAAAATGTTTATTCGAAACAGGAACAGAAACAGAATCCCATACATTTGCAACAGAAACATAATTAGGAACAGAACATAATTTTTTCAGCAACAGAATTTAGCGACAGAAAAATGGCTGTTTGACGACAAAACGTAAACAAGTCTACATTGATTGTTTCTGTTGCTGCCAGCAGGTGCCTTAAGGCTCCTTGAGATTATTGAACACAAACAACGCAAACAAACAATGGGGACGTCCAAAATTCACGCGTACTAAGTCTGTCAGCGGTCTGAATTTGTATTAGTCGGGGTAACCGACTAAGCTATTCATGATGAATTTATCGACTGAATCGAGACTAAACTTCGATCACTGACCACCACAATCCACTTTTTACGTTCATAAAAAAGTTAGTTGGCTTAAGGAAACGCGACGTGCCCAATCAATTTAATAAATTAAAATGATAACCTTACAGCTGATACAATTTAAATGAGACATTTGCGAATGCCAAATTAAGTAAAATTAACGAAAGATGTCAAATATAATAATATGTCACTTTAAAAGTGTAGTAGTCCTCCTACAAAAGTGGTAAAAGTGGCAACGCTGGTCCCCATTACAAGTACTAAAATTAGAAACGTTTTAAAATCAATGGGTTCTAATTGGCATCTGGTCCTCTTGATCTTGTGGTATATTGAAATTCCTCCTCACAAAAAGCATAGTCTTCGAAAAAATTTGAAACTGTTGATACGGTGCGTCATATAAAGTACACTAATTGTAAAATGGTTGAATCCGAAGGAAAGTAGCAAATTTTAGTCGACTGGTTTTTTTCGACTGAAAGATTCTCTGTACATACAAAAATTGCGATCGTCATTAAGTACCATACACAGTGTGCAATTTTAAGTTGCAACAGGAATGGTGTGTTGCTTAATTTCAATTTAAAAACTGACAAATAACTGATACAACAACTGACAAAAAATCAAAAGCGTAAATTCAGTCAAAGTCGGTTTGAAACTGTGTAGATGAAAGCAAACTAAAGTTATAGAGTGCCTCCATGTAAAAATATGAGATACGATTTTTGACTCGCACTTGACAGTTAGTCGGCCATCCCCTTGACACTTTGGGCCTCACTAATAATCAATTTCAACCTTCACACTAAATATTCCGCCTGTCACATTATGCAATTTTGAATGGAAAATTTCGCTATTGCGAGTTCGAAAAATTTAGCCTGGACACTAAAAATGATTATAAGTATCGCGGTTTGTTTAAAAATTAGCTAATCGTTCTCTCAAACTGAGCCAACTTGATCGGGTGTAAATATAGACTTCCGATAATGCGGAAGGGTTTTTAATGCCGAAATGAGAAAATAGACTTAAGAGCGATCTTCAGTCAATTACGTAACCATTTCGTGGGCTTATTACTATCGTCGAATTATTTAAGCTACCAACTTTTAATGTAAACTCTGATTACTGCCTGACAATGCGAATTTGGCGAAAATTCAAAATAATTATGTTGATTTTCTGCGATTTATCTTAATGAGTGTTTGTGCAGTGTGTCGAATGACGAATCTAAATTCGTCTTACATCAATTTCACTGTTGGACTTAACTCTAATGAGCCTCATAACAGCGAACTAGCTTTTTGTACAGCCGCGAATATCTCGGCTGTGAATTCATTCAAAGTGAACGCGAAAAACTGATCAGTCCCGCCCAAACAGTATTAAGTCATATAAAAAATAAAACAAACCTTTTTGAAATCAGTTATCCAAATATTATCTAATTTCTCATAACTCTCGCTGGTACCGCGATGGTGTTTTTGGTATTTTTTATTTTTTTGTGTTATTATTTATTTATTTATTTATGCTATATGAGTATGAATTAGTTTGCATTTTACACATACGAACGGATTTATTAGCGGATATCACTGGAATTAGGGGGAATGTACTATTTATACTGCACTTTAACTTTCCAACATTTGTTTGCACTGTTATGAACTTTGTCAAGAGTGTTTAGACAACGAACCGAGACCTGAGTAAAAACATCTGAAATACAAGACACAACTACAACTGCGGGAAAAATTCTTTTTAAACAAAACAACAACACGACCACGAAGATCGAACAAATTATAAAATATGCACAGGCACACGTTGTGAATACATTTCTGGTGAGAAGAAATTTTGCTCACAAATATAATTTACACCCAAGAGAAATACAAGTTTGAAGAAGCCACAGAAAGATCACCATCACGTGCTATCGCAACAATGGCCGGGGAGTTTATGAGCCAAGAAAGATTTCTCGAAGAAATTGGTCCCGAAGAAAGGAAATTAAAGGTGGCTGACTGTTCATCTCTTCATCGACGCATAACAGTTGCATAGTTCTTTTGGCCAGCCACACTGCTGCTGTGTGATGTTGAGGTGTTTTTCACTTAGTGGATGCAGCATAAGTTAGTGAAGAAAGGAAAATTCAAAAGTTTGTTCGCATCTTTTTACCCGCCGCCGTTCATCACGTCAGTTTTAACCGTTTGGAGTTGTATAGTTTTACGTGTGTGTATGTTGGGTTGCAATTGAATAAGCTGTAGAAGATTTGTATCATATTTGTGCGTTACTAATCGTTAAATTAGTTTTTATTGTGCAGTGTGCTGTATTTCAGTTTTCACTATAAGGTTAGGGCTCTATTAAGGCACTCTCACTCTCGACATTTCTGTGGATAAAAGCTTTCGGCGATGGCGCGTGTGTGAAGTTGTGGCTGGCTTTAATGCATTTTTCTTTTGAGAATGGTTCGTGTATTTACTCAATATTGAAAACTGCGCTCTACAAGTTGAGTGAGCTTTAAAATACAAACTGATGCAGAAGCTTACTGTGTGAGGTTTTGGCTATAGGTAAAGGGTCATTATTCGGTTTCGAAAGTTAAGCTAAATAAAACCCACACAGCGATATATTTTTGATGAAAATTTTATTTTATTATAAAGTTTGGACTTTGCCATTAAGTGTGAAATACGATATCATTCAAATGACCGCCTCGGGAAGATTCGCAGCACGCGATTCTTTTGAGGTAATTGGTAACCACTTTTTCGTACATTTGGGGCGGTGTCTCAGCCACAATGTGAGTAATGTTGGTTTTTAATGCGTGTAGAGTTCGGGGATTATTCGCGTATAGACGCGTATTTTGCGTATCCCCATAGAAAAAGATCTAACGGTGTCAAATCGCATGATCTTGGTGGCCAATTGACGTCGCCAAACCGTGAAATTACGCGACCAGGAAGCTTCTCATGCAATAAAGCCATAATTGGTCGTGTTGTGTGGCTTCTTGCCGCGTCTTGTTGGAACCACATATCGTCCAAGACTTAATCTTCGATTGTTAAGCGATCCATTATGGTAAATGGCAAAACATCCAACTAATACTATGAAACTTCAAATCACAGCGGAGTTTGACAGGTGTCAAATGTCAGCACTACCAACGTGAAACCACGAAATCAATGACCCTGTACATTAAACTTAATAAACTTTTTAAATGTTGGTTAATATGATAAAATGGGGCACCCGATCTTTTCATCTTTTATGTCGGCATGTGAATATTGAAAAAAAAAACAACTAGCGAATTTAGTTTTTTTATTTAAGTTGGTCCTAAGCAATTAATTTGAACTAGTTTTTGAATATACAACATCAATCCAGTGGTCGCCTCTATTGACCATTTTTGATGCGTTTTCCATCACTTTTTCCATTACTTCTTTGGTATAGCGGTATAGCGATGATTTCGGTACTAATGTCAGCCTTGAGCTCGTCAATGGCCTGAGGCTTGCTGGTGTACACGTTTCTCTTGAAATAACCCCACAAAAAGAAGTCCGGAGCTGTCATATCTTAAGATCTGGATGGCCAGTCAATGTCGCCATTTTCGACAGCACACGTCCATTGAATTTTCGCTACAGAAGCAGCATTGCTTAATTTTCGGTGTGGCATGGCGTACCGTCTTGCTGAATACAGTAACCGTTCAAAACTTTTTGACAGATTTGTGGGCAGACATTATATATATATTTCTAAATTGGCAGAGACAAGTCCAAGGACTATATGCACAAAGTTTGATCAAAGTGAACTGAAATATTTGAACGAATACTTGTGGACAATAGCTCACCATCTATAGCACTATCAGACGCAATGGCGTCCGAATAACGAAAAATACAGCAATGGAAGCACCAAATCACATGCTGTGACTTGAATTTTTTCAAATTTTCTTTCCGTACGCAATTTTGTGCAGAGAAGAACAAAACATTTAAAAAATGTAAAATAAAAAAAAAAAAAAATAAATAAAAAATGCCTTCCTATAGGTACATTTAAGCCAAAGATTTTGTATTGAGCTATTTGCGTCAGCAATAATGACGTATGGTTGTGAAATCGTTGAAATGACCGTTTGCATTAGTCTTAAAATAACATCGAAGCAACTAGGAAAATGAGCGTGTATTACTGTATTTTTGGTACAAATGGAAGAAACCCTTAATTTTCTGCCGAGTCCAAAAATGTAAGACGTAAAGCGTTTCCAGGACAAATATACACTCACGGATGTTTGTCAGATGTAATTTGTTACCTACCCCACGTACACGGTGGCGGCCCATCTACTTGAGTGTTTAACTTTTGACAGCTAATAATATCTTTTTTATTAATTGATTCCGAGTTCAGAGCTGAGACCGACAACATACAGAGTTTAGAGTAGATCCATGCGAATTATTTCACTTAATTTATCAATTTCATTCTTTTGCATTGAAGTATTTGTGTTTAATTGATTTAATGTTATAAATATAATATAATAAATACAGAATATTTATTAAATAAAAGAGCAAGGTTACAATTTTGTGTTTTACCGGAGATTCAATCTGAGACCCCTCGCTCAGTAGTCGAGCGCACTTCTAACCAGTGAATCCTTATACTATGTTCATATACTGGCCTGCTAGTAGCCAACTTCGCGTTGGTTAGCGCTAGCGCTTTTGGTTCAGAGCGGAATAAACTGGAAAAAAATTACAAGAAGCAGAAGTAAAGCAGGTTTTAAGGGCTTCATTATTAGTATGAGGAATTTAAAAATAACTTTTTTTAAATACATTGAAGACAACAAAAGCCTAGAATACATTCCGCCTTATCGGTTGAAAAAGAAGGACTGTTTATTCAATAGCTTCCCTGCCATATATTCTTCAAATTCGCAGGAAATGCCATCCAAATATGCAGCCTTTCTATCGTTCAGACGATTTTGAGCCTCCAGTACATCTTCCAGTGCTTTGAATCTATCCAAAATATCATTTGAAAATTTGTGAAACTCTCCAGAAAACATTGTTGATTGAAATGATGCAAAACTGGTATTGCACAATTTATTTCCAATAAAAAAAAAACAAAAACAAACGTAAAACAAGTTAAAACTCATTCGCTACTAATATACGAAAATTGTGCAATTTATGAGGCCATAAATGCATTACAATATTAAAATTTTGTTGGTTCCATCTATTATTAACAATTAGAACAATTGTAAAAATATCCGCGACAAATTGAACGGCAACTGTTTTACTTAGCAAATCTACTGTCACACAATAAGTGTCCCTATCATTCTATGGGGAATCCAAGATGGCTGGCATTTGGTTACACTTTTTATTCGCTTTGAATCAAGAGTGCTAGTTATGTTGGCGTTATTTTTGAGCAGAGATTGTATGGAACTGACATTTCACTGGAAGTCCATATAATGTCAATGGGGACGTTCAAGTATCTAGTTTAGTAAGTCTGACAGCTGTCTCACTAGATGAAACTCAGCTGTGATTGGGGGAAATCGGTCGTGAGAGCAGATGTTTCAGTTGATGTTTATGGAGGGGTAGCCGACGAATCTAGTCGAGAAATTCGTGACTGAGTACTAAGTTGACAGTTCTCATATGTGGCTGATTTAGAAAAAGTGACGTTCCCGAACAATCTAGTTTTTGCGTTCAGGTTACATCTCATCCAGACCAATCTAGTCGACTTAAGATAACTAGATTCTTGAATGTGCCCAATGACTATACTATTCTCATAAAGTTTTACACATGGTTTTTAATAATTGAATAAAAATCTGGCATGATTCCCTACCATAGGTTATTATATTGTTGATACATTAACAGCAAATCTTAGCTTAAAATATCTATATCACTGTAGTTTTAAGCTCTAGCTCAAACTATCAATTCGATTTTTTTTATATTCATTCCTTTCGGACATTTCTTCAAATTAGCGTCTCTAAACCTAACACCAAAATTATTTCTCATTAAATGAAAATTATTCCATAAAAAAACTACAAATATGTATCGATAAAGGAAAATATAAAAAAAAAAGTAATAAATACCTCTGTGTAGAAAAATTGTTTCCGTACAGTTCCTGGTGCCTCTTCTGTGACTTGCACTTGGATCCGCAAAATGAATTCTCGCAAAATCGGCAAAACTGCGTATAACTAAATGTTGACGTGCACAGAGTACAAAACGAGTCCAATTGGTCCCCGTCATCATTAGCTCTGTCCTTTTCTACGCTATCCGTTTCATAGGAGCTGTAGTCCAGTTCACTTTCGGTTCCATTCCCAGAAGAAAAATCTAGTTTTAAGCTTTCAGAATCATATCCACGAAGCGATCGACGTGAATATCGGTCACTCCCACTCGCGCTATTCGAATTAGGATTGTACGATGTGTAATGACCCAGGCCGTTTCCCGCAAAATGTCGCATTTCATACTTTCTCGTCATACACAAGTTCTCATTGAAAAATATGACATTCACGTCGTTGTACTTCTGCATTAAATCAGATGGATTTCTGGCCGATATGTCCTTAAGCGATTTTTTCTGCTTTGAACACGAACCAGAGGGACGAATCAAATCCAATAGACACAACTTAAGGTCGAGCATTTTTCACTCAAAATATTTCCGAGCTATATCTGAAATAAAGAAAGATTTTTAATTACATAAACAATTGAATTCAAATGACAATCAGCGCGATTTGGAAAGCTATATTCATGATTTTCATATTTTTAAGCAATTTTAAATAATAAAATATCTCTGAACATGGTTGCCATGATCTGATCACACACAATACGTAAGTCTATTATCGTGAAAGGGATTCCGTTTGAGTATGGAACTGCAGCTTAAGGTACCTACACAATAACGTTTTGCAAGAAAAGTTTATTGAACGTATTGTGGTGTGAAACGATCGTGGAATCGAAGGTGGTGAAGTGTAAACAAGCCATTAGTCACCAAACAAGTTCCACCTTCTATTGGAGACTCGAATCTGTCAAATAAGTGGAGCTAATTCTAGAACCAGCGAGTTTGTTCGAGACGAACCGGAATAATCCAGAAACTTCCCGGTAGATGGCGAAGCGGATATAAAAAGGCAGATTTGAGAACAGGGAGGGACAGTTGATTTTTAAACAGTGATTGGTAAAGGTCGAAATGTAAAATAATACAGTGAATTAAGTGATTATTCTAAATCGGTTAACAACTGTTTTTAGAAATTTGTTTTGAAGTGAGTTATTGGAATAATCCGTTAAAGTGTAATAAAAAGTGTTTTTTTTTTTTAGAAAAGTTGAAAAGAATCCATCCCGGATGTAACAGTATGTAACACAGGAAAAGCTATTACTCAACTTTAATAACATAGGAGTCAGTTGAAAAAGAACAATTGCGCAATTTTATGTCCATTTTTCGGAGCCCATAACACTCATAAATATACAAAAATTTAGCAATATAGCAATCTCTTCAATCCGGAACCTTTTAAGTATCTAAAGTAGATATAAGGGTCCACTGACGGTCTGAGATTTCACTAGACTCATTGCAGAATCTAAAGAGGCATTCTTCAGATGTCCCTAGTTTCTTGAGGCGAGGCCTGTCACTGCATACAAAAGCCGATGTATCTTTTAAGAAGTTGCAAATTTATGAATACCCGCATAATGCCTTTTTTCGGAAAAGTGTTCTTAGGGGGAAAGTATTATGTAGGCATGTTTGTTGGTAAACGACCGAATATTTCACTATTTCGCGAATATTTAAAACAATTTGCGAAAAATAATGCGAAACCTTTGATTTCTTAGGTAGCTCAGTTTTAATTAAAAATAAAAAGCGAGAGTTTGAGAAAATAAAACTAAAACGCATGTCCATGAAGCCATAATGTGTTAATATATTTATTCTAATAGTGTCACATTATTCTTTCATTTAATGGAGATGTCGAATTTGATTTTATCTTAAACTTAACCTCTTTTGAAAGAATTTCATTGTATACCTACTCTTGACCTTCTAAAAGCACAATTTCAGAGCTTTAACAATTTCTATGAGGATGTTAAAGTGAATTAAGGCGATTCAAAAATTCCAAATATATTGTTTGTTTTTTACAAGTTTAAGCTTAGTATCCTGCTCGCGCTAAATTCTAGCGTCCCTAGTCTCCACTTCGTTTCTCTACACCAAAGATAAATGCTCGCTAAATTATTAAACATCATATAGATGGAACAAAAACCATAAATGTTCATGTGGCAGATGTCAGTAAACGTAATTTTAATTATACGCATAATTAGAATTTCGAAATTCAGACTGCAAATACATCGCAATATTTGAATATCTCCAAAAAAATGGATACAAACAAATTATTATCAATAGCCGTGTTTTTTTGAGCTTCGATCTCAGCAAAGCAAAGTAAAGTAGGATTTTCATCATGCAATTACAACAACTACGCTCTACTTGACACTTCGAGACTCAGTTGTAGTTTTTGTAATCGCTTGATGAAAATCCTACTTTACTTTGCTTGGCTGAGATCGAAGCTCAAAAAAACACGCCTAATGCTACAGCAGCTTAAATAATTTCTGTAGTAGCAAGTAGAAGACGACACGTTCCTTAGTGTCGGGTAGATCCCTATTTGCAGTGGAATTTGTCTGCAATTTCCATACTGCTGATCGTTCCTCCACAAGCCTCGCATTTTTTTTATGATATTCATCGCATGAAAAGGAATTTTTTGTTTTTTGCGTTTTCCTTTATGTATCAGGCAAGTGTTTTCTGCGGTTTCCTCCAAAAAATCTATAACAATCACAGCACAAACATTTTTTCCTTTGTATTCTGACAAAACTTATCTTCGATTTAACACGTTCGCGCACGGTATTTATTTTTGATGACTTGCGGTGGTGCATTTTGAATATTTCAAAAACTGTTCATGTCCCATCAAACCCAAACAGGCATAATATTGCTAAAATCAGCAGTAGAACGGATATGATTACTGCTGCTGGTGCGTATAATATTAGGTTTCCTTTAAACTCAGTGTGATTGAGGACATGTATACACGTCTTGCTGAAAAAAGGAGATTTTTAAATGACGTCATGCACCACCGAGAGAGCCGACGAAGACGTGTATACACGTTACGTGCGCGAACGTGTTAATGTATCGGACAATTATTTCGCGAGCTAGCTAAATGAGTGGAGACTTGTTATCGGCCCATCTATATGAAGTTTAGAAGAAGAGCGAACAGAAACAGAATACTGCTTTGCTAAACTCCCTCTCTAAATTTTATCTTTTTATACATTTTTGTATGGGAGATACAATTTAGCGCGAGCAGGAAAGCTAAAAAAATAGACCTCTTTTATTTAATTTTTGCCTTTTCGTGTCTAATCCGCTTATAGCCGATACATCCACCGCAAAATCCAAGGTCCCGAAGCGCCAGGAATCGCGGATTTTCACTCCAGAATCGGGCCCTAAGGCCGAAAATTCACGAAATTTCACGAAAATTGCGAAAAATTGCAAAGCCGAGATTTCCAAAACTGTCGCGATAATATATCAATCAGACTGACTTAAGGGAGTTGAGATTGATTGTTTTTTCACTTTGGCTGAGATATGACGTTTTATTAGAGCCGCACAAGAAGACCATTTTTTAAGAATTCCTACCTCCGTCGGTCTAGTAGTCTTAATCTTTACATGGACCAAAGAGGAAAAACCCGGGGCGTCCGACAAAATTAAAAACCCAAAAAAATCAAAAAATAACTCCGCTAAAATTTTCCGAAATTCACTAGGAAAATGTGAAAATCCTGGCGAATCGGGCATTTACTTCAATAATTTCCCATTACATAAAACATCTCCATTAGTGTACCAAGCAAACACAACTTCAATCATGTACACAAACCCACAAAGTTTTACATCCCAATGGGATCCACAACTCATGACAGTTCTATTGTGAGGTTATGGATGTCATGCCAGTCAAATCGTTTGTTTATTTTCAGTGCAAGCCAACCGCACGTTATTCTAATAAACATCGCAGAAGAAAAATAGGTATTTCTTTTCATGTTTTCTTAAAACATATTTACCAATTTTATTTAATCAACAGTGTAAACAATGAGTACCCAACGAGGAAACGCCGAACGAAAACGCGCTCAAAAGTACAAAAATCGTCATGTCTTCAAAAATGATCTGCACGACAAGACACCACAGCAAAAAATGTTGAATTCCTTGCACATTTCCGAAGTGTGTCAGCATTGTAAACAAGTGATAGAATGGAAAATTAAGTACAAAAAGTATAAGCCTCTAAGCCAGCCTAAAACTTGTGTTAAATGCCAACAGAGGAACATTCGTAAAGCTTACCATGTGCTCTGTCGTGGTTGTGCTCTGTCGCAGAGAGTTTGTGCAAAATGTCTGAAGGCTGCTGATGAAGTGGAAATTGAACCTCCGACACCCACGCCAGAAGAGGAGCTCAAGTTAAAGGTCGAAATGGAAAGGCTTATCAAGTCATTTCCAGAGAGGAAGCGTCGCGCATTCCTCCGCTACATGAAACGGGGCACAGTTGATGAAGCTGCGAATCAGGAAGAAGCGAATGGTGACAATGAAAACCAGGATGAGGATGCAGATGCAGTTGAACCTAGGGCGATACCCAAAAGAATTCCACATTCACGTGATACTCTTCTTAAGAAAATCGAGGAGTTAAAGATGGGTGGTGATAATGAATTCGATTCTGATGACTTTGATGATAGCGATGAAGATGATGATTTATCGAAAGATGATGATTTGTCGGAAGATGGAGAGTCTGAGAAGAAGTAACAAACATGTAATGAAATAAATAAAGCTAAAGCACATTATTAGTTTGAGCGACGCTAGTTATAAATAGGACTGAATGGCGTTTTATGCACGACTATTTGCTTCTGATGCAATCTCCTTTTCGCAGTAAGTAATACTCCATTATGCAAAATGCATGATTTTTAAGTGCAGCTTAATATAAGGAATAGCGAAAAGATGAAATACGCGATTATTATCTGAAAAATTCGTCGTCTAAGATGGCTAGGACATGTAGAGCGTGTGGGCACAAATACTGCGCCCTGTAGACCTATCAAGTCTTATCCAGAGGGAAAGCTCAATTCGGGAACATCTCGACCCAATTGGTGCGCACAGGCAGAAGTAACTGAATGCATTTAGCTAAGATCCGGACTAACTGGAGAGGGGGACCATTGTCAGTTCAGTCCTTGTTTCGTCCCGGACTGTAGAGCCACCAAAGTAAAAGCACTTGTGATTGTGACTGCTTCTGACTTGCTTTTGTGAGCCTCGCAAATTGTGAATGTTTGCTTACAAAAAAACAAAAATCTTCAACTAGCAAGGAGTAGGTATGTATTTTGTTGAGACTTTGTGCACAGTGGGGAGAAGAAAATTACATAACTTAAACGAAACATCTTACTGCTCCGCTTAACTGCATTGCTTCTTTTCATTTTTTAATATATTTTTGTATGGGAGCTTATACTCTATTCACACCGAGCCCAATAATGGGTTTTCGCGAAAACACCCGAAAACAGAAGTTGTACCATACATATTTCAGTTTTCAAAACGAGTCGCTAACAATCGTTTTCCAAGAAAACATAACGAAAACGGCTTCCGATTGGAAACAAACACACCTTTTGCAATATTCAAATTCAGCAGAACAGCAGACCTAACAGAAGTCACATATCACATCTTGAAATCATTTTCCACAATTGTTTGATTTGCTAATATTATTTTTATATGCTCTGAATTATTTTTATTTGTTAATAATTAATACGAACAAAATTTGTAACTAAAATAGTTAACACAGAAATCTCACGAGTCACGACTAGTGTCTCACATCTGGTTCAACGTCAAACAAAAAAAACTAGTTGGTGTTCGTTGTGATTTGTGAATGCGTCGACGTTAATGGTGCCAGTTGGACTAGGAGGCGCTGAAATTGATGTATGCCGAGTCAATGCGAATAGGAAAAATTTAACAAAACTAGGTCTGTACTTTTTTTTAGTAGTGTCAATTGAGGCAGATCCTACAACAAGTATTTGAACGATCCATTTTGGACGACTCCTCTACGAAAGAGACAAATATACAAATTATGTTTGAAGCATACTTACAATTTGACAGCGCCGTATAAAACAAAATCCCTCTCAATGTGTGTATTTTATTAAAAAGTTCTTCATAGTTTATATAAAATACAACATTATCAACATTTTACTTACACCGTGTGTTTATTTTGTACATTGATTATACATTTTGCGCGGAAAAAAAGTGTTTTCTTTTTCATCATTACACAGCTGGGCCAATGGCTAACAAGCAATTAAAATCACAAGAAAATGTACCCCGAGGATTGCAGAGAGAACTAAAAGCTAAAATAACCCATTTTCTTGACTATGGAGACTCTGACATATTAATCCTCAGCGGCCTGCCAAACGATCAACGCAAATTTCTGCATAAATATGCTGCTTCCATCGGCTTGAAATCTCGAAGCTTTGGCGGTAAAAATCAACGCGAATTGCATATAACACTACCGAATAAACTTAGAATGTTGGGCGACACAAGGATCTTATCGTTAAGCGACGAGGCACGAAATTACTTTTATAAACCATTGCTAAAACAGCTAAAGGAAACAGTGTTTCTACCAAATTCCATATGCGATAAAAATGCGTTGCGAAAACGTAATCGAATACGCCATGAAAGCTTAATGTTGGCTTTGTGCTCTCGTTTGGTCCCGCCCAGGCCAATAAGAACCAATCGCCAATTACAGAAGGATAAAATGGAATTGCCAATCTTTCTGTATCAGGATGGGATAATCGAAGTGCTTCGCAATAATTCAGTAAGTGCAATACTCAAAAGGCGGTAACGATGTGATTTAAAATCCTACCATTGCAGGTTATCATCATAAATGGAGAAACTGGTTCTGGGAAAACAACCCAGGTTCCGCAATACATCCTTGAGGAATATACGAGATTGAATAAACCGTGTCGCATTATTTGCACCCAGCCTCGGCGTATTGCAACTGTTACTGTTGCAAATCGGGTCGCCGAAGAACGTGGGGAACCCATTGGAGAATCAGTTGGGTATCAAATTCGTTTGGAAAGTAAGTTTAGACGGATGTCGCGTCTCTTTTTGATAGGTCTTTACTGTAGTAATTCTAACATTCAACGTGTTATATCTGTCGGCCTTTTTTGTTTTGCATCAGGTATCATCCACTCAATCAATTGTCAGAAATATTGGTTATAGAGCATTGGAATCTATTTCAGTCTATGTTTTGTGTGAACCTGCCGTATTTTTTTGAAGATTTAAGTTCCTGCCAATTCTCTAACGGATTCTTATGGGTACTCAATTGGTTTCTGTTCGTGGGGGACCACTTCAGGCTTTCTTTTAGGAGTAACTTGTGCTCGCGATGATTCGTTTTCGTATAAACGAGCTCTGCGCTTACTGTAATAGGCGGCTAAAGATGTTCCGATGTTCATTTTCTGCACCATAAAACACCCTAGGATGATGAGGGTCTTACATAGAGTCTCCTAACTTTTTCCTCCGAAAGCCTATTTTCAGAGTTTGTAGCGGAGTCGAAGGCGATCCCTAACTACGCAAATTCGATAGTGTATGTCCCTTGTTGTTGCCAGGTTTTTCTCTTATTCACGACCAAACCCATCTGTCCCAATTTCTGCGAATGATGTCAACGACGTTAGCAGAGTATGCAAGTAATTGTACATCTGTACCCCTGTTGTTGACTTGTGAGTGACGCGTTCTTCTTTTTTTATGTTAATGCTCGTAGTGAGGTTGTTTCCGACCTTAAAACGACAGAGCGCATTGTTATTCTGCGCAAATTGACGTGTTTGGCTTGGAATAGAATAATCTATAATATAACTCGTCTCGATAAGTTCTGTCATATGCGGTCTTAAAACAAAAGGTGAAGATCGACCTGGACCTCTTTGGATATCGAAGGTTGAAATTTAAACGATTATGGACCTCCCCACTAGTAGGGGCAATCAGTTTGTTGACAAATGGGTGCAGGCCCACAGGGTTTTCTATGCATATTGAGGAGACTAATTGGCGAAAAGGACTCTGAGGTTCTATTCGTGAAGCTGAATCGGTAGTTCAATAATCAAAACTGATGCTTCTAGTTCCTTTATTGATATACGGCTGCTTATTATTTATTCAACTCTGCTCTGAACCAACAAAATAACTATTTACGGTTTTCAGGTCGCGTTCGAAGGACTACCAACCTTATTTACACCACAAGCGGTTGTGTCTTGCGATCGATTATGGCAGATGCACGAGACTTCTTTCAGAAAATTACCCACTTGATAATAGACGAAATACACGAGCGCGACAAGGACACTGATTTCATACTAATCGCCATCAAGGAACACCTGAAATACAATAAAAACTTCAAAGTGATTCTGATGTCGGCCACGATGGATATTCAATTGCTTTCAACTTATTTTGGTAATTGCCCCATCGTCAATGTACCCGGACAAGGTTATGACGTAAAGTTATATCATCTGGAGGACATTCTCTTTCACACTGGGTACCGCACATCACTCATGGAGAAATATCTACGCCTGTCGCCGGCAGAAATACCAACAGCAAAAGCGGTGCCAATCGCCGATGAGCAAACCCAATGTATTTTCGATGCTATTATCGACGACATAGAAGAGGTGAACCTCAGGCTTGAGAGTACGATTGAATATTTTGATCAGCTGCAGTACTACATTGAAAACGAAGGCATCGCCATTGACTTGCGCCATTCGAAGAGTGGAAAGACAGCTCTCATTGCCGCCACTCAATGCAATATACCACAATATGTGCAGAGATTCATGCAGCTCAAGGCAAGTACTAATATTCGCGATTTCACTGGCAAGACAGCCCTGACGTACGCTGCCGCATTCGATGATGGCATCTGCCTGCAGTTGCTTGGGCATGCTCGGCAAAATACCGAGGCGGTATCTGAAAAACAGATATTACTGTCAGCATATACGCAGCAGTTCCACGACGAGAATGAAGTAGATCACTATTTGATACTGTCATTGCTGGAGGGATTGTATCGAAGTAAGCACCCCGGTTCGATACTGGTTTTCTTGCCTGGCTACAATGATATTGTAGCTCAAAGGGATCTCATCACCAGCACCCTACCTAGCGGTACCTACAAAATATTCATACTGCACGGTCAGATGGAGTCTAATGACCAACGGTCGGCAATGCAGCCGCAGAGGAATCGAAAAATTATATTGTCGACCAACATCGGTCAGACGTCAATCACAATTCCGGATCTCGCTTTTATCATTGATTCGGGAAAGGTAAAGATGAAGACTTACGATGTTGTCACCGGTTCGTCAGAGTTGCGCTCCATGTGGATATCTCAGGCGGATGCCAACCAGAGATCTGGACGCGCTGGCCGAACACAAAACGGAGTATGCTACCGCTTGTATTCCACGGAAAAATACCAACTCATGAACAGGCACTGCATTCCAGAGCTTATGCGTATCCCACTGACCGAGATATGCCTGTACGCAAAATCATTTGATCCACAAGCGGAGGTTCAAACTTTCTTATCGCGTGCTTTGAATCCGCCCTCGGGCATCATAGTACAAAATGCCATCAAGAAACTTAAAATAATCGGCGTCTTTACGGACGACGAACAGGTAACTGAGCTGGGCAGACATTTGGTTGAAATACCAGTTGATGTGCAACTGGGCAAAGCCATATTGTATGGCATATTCTTTAAATGCATTGATCCGATCATTACTATTGTAGCGTTCCACTCGGTAAAAGACCCCTTTACACTACCAACCGATCGTTCTTTGCAAGGACAAGCGTCTTTCCAACGCAAGTCGCTGTCCGGCGACTATTACAGCGATCACATGGGCATCCTCGTGCTGTACGACTCGTACATGGCCATAAGGAACAACAAGAGAAAAAAGCAAGAGTTCTGTAACAAACTCTTCCTCTCTGAGCCCTGCATGGAGATATTTTGCGCAACCAGACGGCAGATATACGATCTCATTCTTAGCAAATATTCAATAACACCAGACAAACAAACAAACAACTCGGACTGGAATATAATTCGATTGTGCATGGTAGCTGGTCTCTACCCGAACATTGCACTAATTGATCGCAAGCGAATGTCTATTAAATCGGGTGCTGACAAACAGCTAATCCTTCAGCGAAGCTCATCACTCAATCCTCCCGGCAAGAAGATGCTGAAGGAATTCGCAAGCACGCTACCCTACGATTGGCTTGTCTACTACGAGAAATCCAAACTCTACAGCATGTACAGCATCAACATGAATACCTTGATTGCACCCGTTCTAATTGCCTTGCAGTGCGGACGTGATCACACAGTTAAACCCGATGGCAAAGATGATACTGAACTAGAGGTCCACAACAATGAACTTAACGACGATGAGTCGGATCCAATTGTCCGGAGAAGCATGCTGACTCTTGACAGCTGGATCAAGTTCGACATGTGCGAAAATGATGCCGAAATTTTAATCACCCTGAGGAACTTTGTTCAGAATGAGTTCCTCAAGTTTTTACACCTGGGGCATTCCGAGTCCTCCGGCAAGGCCATCGGTTATGTTCAGTACCTTCTGAACGCAGAACTCAACGAGTCTAATCTTCACCTTTAAGCAACACCAAACAAGAATATATATTTTAATTTTATTTTATTTGTGGTATGTCTTTTTATAAATGTTCGAGAAGTTTTAAAGTATTATATATAACATTTATTACATGCACTTTGTGTTACAAATTTATTGAACATTCGTCAGGATGCTAAGACATTTTATGGGCATAGGACATCATGTCGTCCTCATTATTATGATTATTACATTTTATTATATATATTTAATGTTATACGGTATTGTAAACACAGAAAACAAAAAATATTTTTCTTTTGAATTAATATGGCATTAGAGAAATGTGATTTTATACATAAATATATATTAAATAAGTAGTGTCATTATGTAAGCCTTTTCTTCTGATGTGTGTGAGTTTGCATGCATGTAAGACGGTGCGGTGCTAAAATGTCGTTAAAATTCCTGACCATTCTTGGCTAGTTCCTCAGGGTTTGAGTCAATGGTAGATGAAAAGCTAGCATTTATCGAAAGTCGGATCATCATTTTAGTAAAAAGCTCATATTCAAGGGAACGCACGTTGTGTATATACGTAAACACAGATTGAGATTGAATAACGACTCTCAACCGCTCTAAATGAAATGATAAGTTTCGAAAACCGTTCTTCAATAGTTTCAAGAATGGGCATGTTCGTTTAAAAACATGTTTTACGTTTGTGGGCGCTATAGGGTAGGGGCCAACTACTTGGGCATTTGATTGTACGTAATAATAAATGAATAATTCGTTATAGGCCACGGGTCTACCTTCTCACTCGCACAGTCGAGTCTAAGTTTTTGGTACTAATGAAAGGGACCTACAATTTTAAATGAAATTAAGAAGCTTTCGAAGTTACTCAGATGTTTTTTAGACATTCACGAGAGATGGCGTAGTGCAAAAAACCTTAAGATGCAAGAGGGTCCCCTCGCTCAGTAGTCCAGCACTAACAATATGTGGTTAGTTGTTAGCTGTTTCCTGTCCTTTTAGCAAACTAAACGGTAAGCTGAGTTCATAAAAGTAAAAATGCGGTAGTACTGAAATTTTTGCGTTCATTAATGTAAAAACCCTGCATTACCTTTGCATGACGGCAGTTTTATTTGCGTTCATACAAGTAAAATGACAGTCAAATTGCGATCAACACTGCATTGAATTTTATTTTGTTGCCGAGCTGCAGGAACAAATATGTAAGTAAAATAAATGAAAATTAAATAGATATATCCAAAATAAATGAAGGTTTTTGTTTTTATTAAAAAGTTAAAATATATTATTTGTGTTTTATAGGAATGAAAGTGAACAAAAATTGTGGTCGGATGCTGACACCAAACTGCTGATTTCGATCCGTTTAGACATCGAGTCGGAATTTATAGCAGGCCGAAAAGAAATCTATTCTTTGGGGAAAAGTTTTAACGGAAATGAAAACTCTTTCGCCCTTGATGCCTTACAATGCAAGAAAATATAAAAATTTAAAGGTAACCTATCAAAGGATAAGAAAAAGGAACAAACAAAGCGGGAGAGATGTCTCTTCGTGTGACTATTTTCAGAAATTTTTGCCTAAACACTTTCAAAATTAGATCCATTTAAGTGATTAAGAATCAGTCCTAAAATGATTCTTATAATTGACATTATTAAAGTTTTTATAAATAACAGCCATCTGTCACTGAAAGAAGAAAGATAAATTAAAAATTTCTACTGCATATATGAACTCTATTTTGGAAACGCAAAACTACTGCAAACTTGCAGCAGTGTTTCTCTTCATAATTGCATTGAATCAATATTTTTTGCATGGCATGTGCAACAATGTTGCAATAATTATGAACTCGCCCTATACCACCTTAGTGGAATCCTGATAATCAAGCTGCGCAAAACGTGCAGGTTGCTTAGGCATCAAGAAGTACAAAATAAATATAAGGAAATTTCAATCCTTTGCGAAAGAAACATAAGAAATCTCTGAGGAATATGCTTACGAAGATCCTTGCTGCAGCTTGGTTAGTTATCTTAAGGGAGAAGATTACTAATGGACCACCTCTGGTGCCAATACCCTAGAACTTTGGAAATAGCTGGTACCCCAGGTGCAACTGCGACTTCGGCAACATCGGTCCTCCTAAGCAGCTCCTGTTATCTTCTTACAAAGAGCAACGGATAATAAACGGCCTTAAGCCATTCAAGTTTCCTGGAAGTGATGGTCCAATACCTGTCGAACGTCAACGGAATGTCTAGCCTGATTCTTCTCTGTCTATAGCTATTAGTGCAATTAGACCTTCTTTGTCTGCCAAGTTTTACAAATTTTTGGGCATTTAGTTAACAAAGAACACAACTTGGAACGCGCCTTCTTCTGGAAACGCCAGAGTTGATCCAAATCTTCTGTCAGCGTCTCAAAATGCATTAAGGGAACATAAGTTGAGATCGGTTCCCTTATATACGAGTAGCTACTATTGGAAAATCTATAGATTGCAAAGAATATCCATCAACCTTGGCGGTGTTACCTTGACATTAAGGAAGCGTTTAACAACATGGAACCAAAGACAGACGCATTAACGAGCATTTGAATCAAGATGTCGATTAGCGCCAATGTGACCCACTTGCTCGCCATCAGGTTCATGAATTCAAAGCTCGGTTCGAAAGTTCATCAACAGGGGTATACGGTATACCACAAGGCAGTGTGATCTCGCCTCTTCTTTGGAACCTGTGTTGAGCTATTTCGAATATTTGAAAGGGCAGAGTGCAATGGATATGCAGATGTCGCTGCTTTTGCTGTCTCTGGGAAACACCTCACATCGTCTCCCTCTTAATGGACCAAAAAATGTGACCTAGGGTTCAATCTCCAAAAAAACCGAACTGGTCGTCTTCACAAGGAAATACGAGTTTCTTAATTTTTGCAACATCCTTCTTCCTAAACTAAACTGTATTCGTGCTCCCCAATAAAAAGCCTCCAGGGCTCGGTTCTTCCGTAGAAAAGCTGTTGCAAGTAAGAGGAATTTCCGCCTCGAACGACCTACTGGGTCTATCCGTCATCAGGCCTGGCATGATCGTCCTGTGAACTGCACTTGAAGAGGCCATATCGACCATAGACAAACCATACTGAGACCCCTAACTCACAATCCTCTTGCCGCTGGGCCCCTCAATAACAACTCCAGCCGATTTCCCGTTACTTAGCCTACAAGCTATATTTTTATGGAGTGTTCACGTTTGGTGCGCTAGTATTGTTACATAGAAAATCGTATTGACAAATGTCACGAAACTTCAAAAATTCCGGCTCACCAACACACTCCCAGGAGATATGAGACTCTTCCGCTGTGGGCAAAGTTGCTGGCAGAGTTCATAGAATTTTATCCGTTTAATTTTTTGTCAATACGAATTTCTATGTAACAATGGCCGCATTCAAGAATCTAGTCATCTTAAGTCGACTAGATTGGTCTGGATGAGATGTAACCTGAACGCAAAAACTAGATTGATCGGGAACGTCACGTTTTCTACGTCAGCCACATATGAGAACTGTCAACTTAGTACTCAGTCACGAATTTCTCGACTAGATTCGTCGGCTACCCCTCCATAAACGTCAACTGAAACATCTGCTCTCACGACCGATTTCCCCCAATCAGAATCGAGTTTCATCTAGTGAGAGAGCTGTCAGACTTACTAAACTAGATACTTGAACGTCCCCAATACTAACGCACTTAGCGTTTGCCACCCCATGAAAATATAGCTTGTAGGCAAGTAACGGGAAATCGGCCGAAGTTGGTGGTCTCAGTATTGTCTCTGGTTGTCACTGTGCAACCGATCTCTATAGTCTATTCCATATTTATACACACAGAGGACCAGAATGATTAATTATACAAAATTCCAGCTTCTGCTTTAAGGTTCTGCAAAGAATAGCGCACTACAGGAGAACGAAGCACTAGGGTGGGAATGTGACTTTGGCTCTGGCTGTTGTAAGTTGCAGTTGTTGTGCTGTCTTGTGTTGTGCTTGTTCTTGTTCCTGCACACAGTACCAGTAGGCACTATAGGCATATACGGGCAGTAGGCACACCGCACAAACACAACAACTCCATATTTGCCATGGTGGAACGAAAACGAAAATGAAACACAAGAAGTGCGAAGCGAACTGCAAAGAGGTGCATGATGTAGGAGAACACAAGCGAGGAAGATTTATGAGGAAAGGGTTTTTTTTTTTGTATGTTATTTTGCCTGTCCACGGTGCTCTAAAGGAAGATGAACGATGGGTGAGTTTCATTACCACCAAGGCAAAGATAATGGAATACAGAGATATATATCTTTCCAGTGGAAAGGCGGCTGCCTACAAGCTGTTTTCCCGAAAAATTCATGAAGTCACTCATCCATTCTCATTTCTATACTAGTATAAGTGAGTTCGTGAATTCACCCGGAAGATGGCGGAAAATTGGTGAATTCACCACCGAAATTCATAAAATTTTCAAATATCCTGGAAAACTGGTTTGGGTATGTTCACTAGGAAAATTTTAATTTTGACGGTTGACCGTTAATTTGCATGCAGTGAATATAAATTAATATGTTTCTACCACTTTGACACTGCCTTTTATCAAAAATGGGTGATATAGTTACGAATAACAATTCAAATTACATTTTTTTTAGGTAACACAGTAATGACAAAAGCTTTCTTGTAAAATCGAACGCAAGCAGGCTGTATAAATTAAAATTATTTACAATTTACCAATCAATTTGCAAATAAATAACAAAATCCAACATTTTAGTCAAGGCTATCTACTATAAAGCCTGAACTACATCGGAACAAAAGTGAAGAAAAGTACAAACAAATTATAAAAATCTGATGTACTGCTTCATCGCATAGTGCGCTCTGTATATTTCCTCTCAATTTAAAATTTTCAGTGTGGCTGAAAGCTCGAGCATGTTCCAGCTTTCACTTTTCTCAAAGTTCAAAAAACAAATACACTCAAAGAATACCTTACAGGCTTTCCGATAGATCACGCTTTCATCACATAAGTCCTGTCAGTTTCACAACAAAAAGCTCTTTTGACAAGTAAGTGACAAATAATAAAAATACAATTTGAATATTTGTTTGAAATTCTTGAAAATTTAAAACGATGGAAAATAAGATAACATTAAGTTGCCCTTACGAACAAAATTAGCTTTGCAGAAGCTGACGATGAAAGTCTTGTCACCAAGTCATACCAGCCGCTTTGACTTCCGCGATTCCAAAAAGAAGCAAAGAATATTCATTCAAATCGCACTGCATTTTCCCGGCATAAATGCAATGCAGATCGAGAAGAGGTTTTTGTTGCGGGTTTTGGTCTTTATGGAATTCATAAAAGAAAACGCGCGTTCTACTACAGCATTGCTTACTGGAAGTGTCAGTAATTGGATGGCAAACAAACTTAAATCTTTAAAAATTACTTAAGTCCAAAAATGTTCTGGATTTTGTGGTATCTCGAGAGGAAACACAACTTTCCAGTCAAATACTAACAATTTATTCCATTGATCCTCCAAAAGTTCAATGTAGGATGTGTTTCTCTTGTCCTGTCGGAAGATCTCTGAAGCTCTGAAGCTCCGACGTATAACGAAAAATGCGGGTTCGTTGGAAAATGTTTTTTTTTTTAGTTTTGTGAAAGAATAAAACAATTAAAAATAACAAAGCAGAAAATACAACGATATGTAGCCCAAAATTGCGTTGGGCGCTCATGGAAGAATTTGTATCGTTTTTTAAGTAAAAAGATAGCCCAAAATACGATAAAGCGCCCAATCTGGCAACGCTGAGTGGATGGGTAATTTCTTGCTCTCTCGATGACGCTCCCTTTTACGAATTTTTCGAGTTAGGGAACGGTATGAGTAAAAATTCGTAAAAATTCGTAAGAATTAGTAAAAATTCGTAAGATTTAAAAGTAAAGGAACAGACCTCTGCCTCTGCCATAAACTATTTTTTTTTTAACTTTGGTGTGTTTTAATACAACTTGCAACAAAACTATACTTTTATTTGGAGTTTCACAAAATTTGTAAAGAGCTTACAAGAGCTTGTAAGGCTTACATCCTTGATCCTTAAGAATAACAATAACCTAGCTATATTCCCATTACCAAAAAAGTTTGGTTGTTGGAAACAGACAGGAACAATATGCCGGCTAGTCGGTGCAATGCGAAAAAGATGATATCGGACTCAAATAAAATTCGACGTTAATGCTAGGCTTTCACTTCCTGGAGCTATGTGAGGTATACGTTAATCAACGGCGAACTGTGTCAAATTAACCGACTAAAATCAATCACACAAGATCCCAATTTATCTTTAAGCTGTCACAGTAACACATATGCCTATTCATTATAAATGAACTAACTGAAATTGGCATCGTCAAACTACAATAATTGTTTTTTTTCTTCTTCGCTTCAAATTAGTTTCTCTAGATTGAAAATAAGTTTCGTTTTTTTTTATTATGTGGGTACCTACTTAAATGGCCTTGGCATTCATTATATTTTTAAAAAATTATTGGAGATTGGAGAAATTGATTTTACTTTTTATTGGAGTAGCTGTCATATTAGGTATGCAAAAAAAAAAAACTGAATGGCATTATTAAGCCGAAATATACAGCGATCAGCCACAGAGAATAAGAGTGCAAATACGATACCTTTCCATATTAAATTAATAAGTTGAAAACAATTAATTTCGATGCTAAGCTGACAGATGGCTCTTCTTTTCTATTGTTTGCTGCTTTGTGTGGTTTGTGTTTTGATGCCTTATATAAAGTGGAGTGGAACAAGTATAATTATGTCAAATAAAGCGGTGATATTTGGGAATATTCATATTTTTACTTTCACCCAGCACTGAGGCGTACCTATTGGCCGTTCTTTTCAGTTATTTTTTTTTTGTGGTCATAAACAGTAGTTAGCCTTTTTTACACAGCAAATATTTACATCTATTTTTGTACAACATAAATGCATTAGTATTCAAGCGTAATCGGCTTGAGTTTGAAGTATTCTTTATGCACCAATTTAATTAATTACTTTCACTTGCTTTCGTTAATTAGAGAAGAGGAGTTGGTAATAACATGAGAGGTTCTTTAAAAATGATCCAACGTTGTGTGATGCCTTCGGCAGAGCTACACCAATTAACGTTTTATATTCTCCTAAGCTTTATGTGCAGGGTAAGTAAGGTTTAATATGAGGTAATGACGAGGTGTTCAACCGGCGGCATTAAAAATACCTGTACCTTTTCAAGCAAAATAAAATTACGTGATACAGTGGGCACATTCAAGAATCTAGTTATCTTAAGTCGACTAGATTGGTCTGGATGAGATGTAACCTGAACGCAAAAACGTCACTTTTTCTACGTCAGCCACATATGCTAACTGTAAACTTATGTCGTTTTGCATCGGGACCACCAAAAATCTATTTCCGATCTCAGATTTAACGCGGATCTTGGAACATGCAACGAAATTGCACTCGTTTTTGGAAAAATCAACTATGGATATCGACTTGAAAAATGTTTCCCCTGTTGTAGATATAAATGGAGTAGTTTCGGTGATTCGTAGTCTTCAGATGATGAGGAAGACGATGAAGATAATAATTCCTCCAAAGCTATATCCATTGCTATTTATGTTTATCTTTTTTTTACTTTTCACGAAACTTTGCGCATTTGTTTCGAAAGCAAACTTCTTAAGATGACGTAAAACAACAGTGCAAAGTTTATTGGTATTTGTGGTAGTATATGTGTGGATCTGAAAAAATATCGAGATCTGCAAAAAGTGATCCGAATCGAAAAAAAGATTGATTTTTTTGCCCAATGGAACATGAAAAGTGATATAGATAAAAAAAAATGATTGATTTTTTGTCCAATGGAAAACGACATTAGTAGGTACTCAGTCACGAATTTCTTGACTAGATTCGTTGGCTATCCCTCGATAAACGTCAACTGAACCGATCGCTCATAGGACCGATTTCAGCCAATCAAAACCGAGATACATACATAATAGGGGACGTTCAAGTATCTAGTTTAGTAAGTCTGACAGCTCTCTCACTAGATGAAACTCGGCTCTGATTGGGGGAAATCGGTCGTGAGAGCAGATGTTTCAGTTGACGTTTATGGAGGGGTAGCCGAAGAATCTAGTCGAGAAATTCGTGACTGAGTACTAAGTTGACAGTTCTCATATGTGGCTGACGTAGAAAACGTGACGTTCCCGACCAATCTAGTTTTTGCGTTCAGGTTACATCTCATCCAGACCAATCTAGTCGACTTAAGATAACTAGAACTTGAATGTGGCCATAGACTTATCATTATATGGACTGCTAGTAGACAACTTCGCGTTGGTTCCAACATAAGCGCTAGCTCTCGTGGTTCGGAGCGGAATAAATTGGAAACTCACATCAGACGTTTCCATATTGTTGCAGATATAAGTACTTTGAGAAATATAGATCTAAGCAATTTATATGATAAATTAAATTCTCATGTACTTGAATGTGATATTATTCACAATCATAAGTATTTATTGATCAGAAATGTGATTGAAATATACGCCAAAGTGTTATTACATCATATTTCTAAAATTGATAATGAAGAACAACTATTTCGCAATAAATATACGAAAATTGTGAAATTTATGGGACAATGAAAAACAATTTTTTATTCAAATTTTGTTGGTTCCATCTATTATTAATTGTTTAAACTAGCAAAATTTCGAGATGACATCTATTGTAAACAATGGCGCAACAATTTTAATTTCAACCGTTTCACTTGGCAAATCCACTCACGCCCAATAGGTGGCTCTAGCATTCTATGGAGAAATCCAAGATGGTTGTGATTTTGTTTCACTTATTTTTCGAATAGAACCATGAGCGCTAGTTATGTTGGTGTAATTTTCTGGGCAGAGATTGTGTGGAAGTGACATTTCACTAGCAATCCATATATAATAAGTCAATGACATACATCTAGTCAGACAGCTGTCAGAACTTACTCAACTTGAACGTTCCCTCTGTGTCTCGATTTTTAGGTTGATTAATTCAAGTTCTATAGTTGTTCTACTTAATTCCTGCCACTGAAAGTGAGTACCGTAGAAAGCAGTTTACTTGAATAGTCAGGAACAGATCTCAACAGTTAAAAAAAATAGATAAGATGCTGTTGTCAAGCCACTTCCACTGTAAGTCACGGAAGTCTCAAGAAGAGTCTAGTTGTTGTAATTGGGTGCTGAAAATTCTACTTTACCTCATACTTTCCTGAGATAGTTTAACAAAACACACGTTCTAGCTACGGTAGGAGAAATACCAGGTAATATTTTACCTCCTATTAATAACTGGTTTGGTTTTCTGTAACCAGTCCTCTATCAGATGAAGAAGAACTCGACAGCCTATTAACTTTAGGAAGCTGACATTTTAAATAAAGGTAGATATATTTTGTTGTACGAATGAATTTATATTCCTTAAAATATGCAAGAAAACGCTGAAAGCTCTAAAATCTACGAATATCAGTTAATTAACAGGGAATGTTGATTGCTGATTATTTTCCTATTAGAGAGTTATTAATATTTATAATAAGTTTACCAATTATGTCGAGCGTCATTTGATACCAACAATTTTTAAATTAAAAAGAAAACCCTGAACTGAAATGTGGTGTGAACACTGTTCAGCTAAAAAGGCGGAAATTGCGAGCACTCCCTTCACACTTCATATTATGACCGCATGCCATTTCCAATTGGTGCAACTTCAAGTGCGTAGAACTAGAATTTAAGGTTTGTTTGTTTTTGCGTGTAAGGTGGTAGTGGAAAAAATCTCAAGGATTTCCTTGTGTTTTATCGGGCAGTTAAGCCTGGGACTCATAGCTTAGTAGTTCAGCAAACTCATCACTTACCCACAGCCGTCGAATATTGTGGTAAAACCCTGAAAGCTGGGGTGCCTTAGGGCGTACTGTGACCGCTTATAATTCTCGATGAAAAAAAGAAATGACAATTACTTCTAACCTCAACAAATTTATGAGAAGTTATATACCAATGAATCTGTTATAAGTGCACCTAACTACTAATCACTAACTAACTCCATCGCGTGAATGAGCATGGACAATTTCCGACTTAATAAAATGGCTTATTGCTTACTACACTCAACTAGAGGCACATTTTATTTTAAATTATTGCTAAATACGTAGTTAGCTGTTGCCGACTGAAGTCTGCACATTTTCGTTTAAATCCATCCGTCGTTTACTTTCAGCTTGACCAACTATGCATCTAAGTCAAAATGAAAACATAATCGAAGCGTAAGTGCCAATAAACTTTTTATTTGCAATTCCTGCAATCCATCGAGTTCGTTAATCGTAATTTTTGATATTAATTTGTTGTTCGGTGAATTTGGGGAAAGCTCCATTTTGCCATTTTGTTTCCTTCGAATAAATCACATGTTCTGCTTATGGTTTCTTGGTTTTACTGTCTGCAGCTACTTTTTTTTAGTTATAATTTGTATCTGTTTTCAGCCACAATTACGGTTACGCTTGAGATAACATTTGAAATTTAATGCAGCTCATGACTTTAATCATCGGCCGTCATTCGCACTACGAAAAAAATTGTCTTTTCTGGTGTGGAACAGTGGATAAAGCACCGAAACCGTCATGAAAACATCAAAAGAATGAAAGTGGATGCTTTCTAATGATTCCGATGTCAATTTGGGAAAATGTTTTATTTTCAACTTTAGCTGATCGAAATATCAGCCAAATGTTGTTATTTTCTTACGTGCATAATGAATGAAAGGGAACCTCAAAAAGGAAAGTGCTCAGCTGAAAGCTGTTAGCCAAACACCGCGCTAGAACTTAGAACTGCAGCGCCACTTAAGTAAGTTTTTTTTGCAGTTTGGGCTTAAATTACGAAATTATGTAGGTAGCTGCTGATTTTTTAAGAAACTAAAATTAGAGGAACCCAAAAAGCGGGTTCCTCCCATTATTTTTGTAAACTTTCAATAAATTTTTTTTAGCTCCAGCCTAAGTAAGTGCAAGTGGAGATCGAAATTTTTTATTTGCGGTTGTCAATTAACAACCGATTGATTGTTGGTAAAATGTATCAATCAATTGATACTTTTGTATTGTGTAACTCAGTTGATAAAGGTTGTGATCAATAGGCCTTTTTTATTATGCTCAAATGATCTATATAGATCATGGATTTCAATGGTTTACAACAAACCGTGGAAATCAATGATCTATATAGATCATTTGAGAATAATAAAAAACGCCTATTGTGACTCAAATTGACTGTTGTGAATAAAATACGCTCTTTGACATTTGCTCTTGACAATTATTATTATTTTGCTGTGGATATTTTTTGTTTAAATTAGAATAGAATTAAAAAAAATTAGGTCTCTGTCTCTATTTGTTTTGTTTTCGTTGAAGCTTTTAATTTCTCCCTCTTGATTTCTATTATTTCGTCTTTTTCTTTCATATTTTTTCTTTGAATAATATTCAATATTATTCATGCTTTTTCTTATATTTTGTTGCTAACTATTGAAAAATGCTAACTATGAAAAATTGTTCAAATCAGTTACATAAGCTAAAAACTTTACATAAAAACAGTACATTTTATTGCAGTCCCGTACAAATTAATTGTATCAATCATTTTTTTCCATTTGAAAGAAATAGACAATAGACAAATAGTCAATGACAATTGACACTCGCAATACCGATTTCTGTGTTCACAATCAAGAACACAGAAATCAATTTCAAGAATAGAAATTGACACTGGATCAACAATTCACTGCCAATTGACAATTGACAATTGCAATAGGGGCCTATAAAATTAATGGTATCGGTTTCACAAAATGTAATCGTAGCTCCCTTAAGGCTGTGTGTACACTCAGCGGCAGCCTTAAAGGCTGATCGAATCTACCTACTCTAGATTTAAATTTTTTGTGAACTCCTTTCAGAACGATTTTTTAGTTTGGCTGTTTTAACAGCTAATTTTCAATATTTTTTGCGGCAATTATGGGCATTCAGTTATACTCTCGGATGTCTGTAAGACGTTCGCGAGAGGTGGCGCAGTGGACAAAAAACTTAAGATGGAATTTGGGTTTTTTTCGGCGAATGTAATGATCGCGGTCACAATAAATTCCAATTTTGCACCTGCAATCGATGCTGTGCAAATACTATACGGGCCGATCCGTATATTTAATCGACACGAAAAGAACCGAACAAGACAAACAATTCTCTTTGCAACAGATTTAAAGCAGATCCTCACAAAAGAAAGCGAGTCGCTGGGATATTTTTAATACGTTTTTAATGTTACTTGAAATATCTACTTTATAGTGATAGTATTAGAAAAACAAAGTCTGTTTTAATTTTCTAATTTTAAAAAAAGATTCACCAATATTGTTTTTACGTATACGCCACATAAATCACTTTTTTCTTGCTTTCATACACGTGCGTCAAAAAATGCTCCTTAAGCCCGTATGACACTAAATTTTTTTTCCATTTTTTCTTCTTTTAAAATTAAACTAGAGCAGTACGAAAATTTAGAACGAAAATTCCCGATAGGAGTGAGTGCGTAAACACCAACTTTATTAATGTAGAAACATAAAAACATTTTTCAGCTGCTGGCTGCTTTTTTTGACATTTCAAGATTATTTGAAAATAAATTCGATTGAAAATTTACGGTTGCTTTGCAAACAATAGCTACCCCTTTCGTAATACACTTTTAGTCTCTTTTACACACCGCTGACTTTTCAACATTATAAAAAAGTGGAAAAAATGTAGTGTCATACGGGCGTAATCGACATTGCAGTAATAAACAAAAAACAAAAAAGAGCAAATCCAATTAGAGATAGGGGTAATACAGTTGATCAAAAAGTAAAATAAAAAAGGGTTTGCATGGAAGTATTGGAATTTCTTTTTTCGTACGTTCCTGGGCAGTTTATAACAGCCAACCCTATATTTTAGTTAATGGAAAGCTCACAGTTTTAAAATTATGCTTGTTCCAACTTTCTTTTTTATGGCAATAAATAATCAATGAAAAAAAAAATTTTTATTATAGAGTTGGCGGGTGTTTGTGACGGTCTCAGGTCTCATCTTTATTATGACCACTCAATCTTCATTTTCATGTCTCAGCGATCAAACAAAAAAATGGGCATTCTTGCCTTTCAATTTCCGCCAAGCTTTTGCGCTTTGCATAATTACTTCATGTCGAAAAATTTAATTTTAATTGTATAGGTTATGCGAAATTTGAATCGTTTTGCTGAATATGAATATGCGGCTGAGTTTTGCAAATCGCACTGCTCTCAAAATGCTGGTTGTCATTTTTGCGTTCGGATTCGGATAAAATATATATTATAGTAGCAGTCATTTCTGAACGAAAGAATTTGTAGTTTCGTTCAACAAAACTAAAAGATCTAATTGTAAAAAGGTATGGCATTAAAAAGTTTCGAAATGTGATTTATTTTGTTAAATATTTACTATAAATACTTAGGTCTTCCACATTCTCGTACTATTTATTGATTTACATTTTTTTAATACAAATTTGAAAGCAGATCTGAGTTACAACTTGAAGTTGAAATAATTTCATATAGCCACTTACATAGATATTTATGTTCATTATAAAAATGGTTTATATTTTTAAAATCAATTTTTTTTGTGAAGTATATTCCCTAACGACAATGCATTCGAAGACATTAGTCAAAGTTCGTAGCCTTACGCAAAAGCTGGGCATAAGGAAACGAAGTTTGACTTGGGTATGTATTCGAATGCATGATGGTTAGGGAACAAACCTAATAAAACTAACTATTTTCTTTTCAAAAACATAACTATTCTTCTTGATATTTTGTTTTAGAATTCCACAGCGTGAAAATGAAGCCAATCGGAAAGAAAAATTTTGTTTTTTCTTCTTTGTAAGTACGTTGACGAAGTCTTCAAAACTGTTTTATAATGTTTAAAAAAGATCTACATATAAAAAAAAAAAAAAACTGTTTCAAAGATCTGAAACTACGATTACACATGCCGCTTTCATGTCAAATTTTGATGCCGACGTCCTAAAATTGTCACTACAAAGTGTCTGGTCACTTGGGCTATCGCAGCGCACTCTCACGAAAGACAAAGGAGTGCCCACCGAATGGCCGAATTTTTGTGACGTCCGCATGTAACCCATCTTAAGCCCGTTAACCAGCTCTGCTTACAATGCCTAGACTGCCTCCAATAGCTCATACTTATACTCTATTTGAGATCATTGATGTCTTGACTTATACAATACTCACAGGAAAAATTGATCATAAGTCCAGAATGTTGTACTTGTTGGTGGTTGAAATTTGAAAAAAAGAAACAATTTTTTTTTTCTTACACAAAACTATTTTGTAACACAGACTATTGCACTGTACAGTTCCTTGTCTTACTTGGATCGATCACTTTCACTGCACTGTTGTTTCAAAAATAAAATAAGCCACCCACTTGCTTAACGCTTTCAATTTCATACGTATCAATTATGGGGTATATGCTTAGAGTTTATCCAGACACACCCAAAACCACATAGCTCTAGGTATGCAAGGCGACGCCATTTAAAAGGGATTATTTTCCGGATAATATGCAGTTACACACTCCAAATGCACGTTTTCAATGATTACACCGATTACTCGTATTTTACGTCTCACAGCGTTCACGCCGATTTATCTCAAAAAGTTTAATAATATTCAATCACTTATAAAAACAAAACATATTTATTTATAGCTGGCATGCTCAATAAACAGACCGAATCAATTTAGTTATTATTGAAAGAAAGTTGCGAAATATGATGTTTATTGTTTTAATGAAGTCATTGTTGTTTTATGCTGTGATAATAGTCCGTCCACTGCACAAACTCCAATTAATAGCACTTTTGAAATTCGAATTCCCGTTAAAAGGTAGCTCAGAAAAAAAACGAAGAATTAATTTAAACGTTTTGCAATCGATACTTATTTCCGTTTCCTTAAAATTTATGAAGATTGCAATGGCGACATCGAGCAGAAAAACCGACAGAAATCACTCGCGATCCGAAGAAGTGCGCCAACAAAATGCTGGAGAAAGATAATACCAGGGTAGGTAATGCCTCAAAACTATTCAAAAAGAAACAGTCAACCGAATGGAAAAGAAAGATGCCTGTAGCGCTTTCGTGACGTCGATGTAGATCATCAGCACTGCACGAACAGATGGTAAGAAATTTGTGTAGGTATATCTCGATAGATGGTGCAGAAAGAAAAAGAAAACAGAATCCGATGTTTATGAGAAGCGTAACAATGCAGTCATTAGAGGTATAATCTTGAATGATGTTATTAAAACCTTTTGATCAGTTTTGGTGGAATTACATGTGTAGCATTATGAAAAATATTGGGTTGGGCACGCATAAGAAAATGAAAGTGTTTAGGTACGTATTTCTGATTTACTTGAATATTATTTTGTGTATGCCACATTCTCCCACAGAAGTTTGAACTTGAAAACATCAACATGTAACGGAAATGTTTGGAAACATTTACAAATAGAAACTTAAAACTGGTTTCAAAATTAGGCTCGGCAATAGACTGCTTTGTTGACAGAAACGCAATGATCTAAAACTTATAGCTAAGAGCCATGCAAAGCCAAAGTTTACCTAAGGACTACATCACATCACATCATACCTACTTAGAGTTTACAAGACCTATTCGCCCAGCAGGGAAGAGCATTTACAGAAGGATCTAAAATGGATACTGGGGGTCACGCGTCTTCTGACACCTCAAGGTATACCTAACCATCTTTTGATTACTGTTTTCATAGACAATGCTATAATGGATAAAAAAGAACCTTGTTCCCCCAGCCTCTTCCGCTATTGAGCTGTCGATAACGTTATGTACAATTTTCCAATCGACAAAATGTACTTTTTGCTTTTTGACACATTTAGAGAAGCGCGACAAGATATTTAATTTAATAGAATAGTAGACTTAAAATATACGCTTCTTTTAAGATATTTGGCGTATTCAAATTCGAACGGGTTAGTTTTTATTCGTTTTTTCTTCTCCTTGAAAAACAAAAGAGTCCTGCAGAAGTGCGAACTGGCAGTTAAAAAAAAAACTTAAATTTAAAATTGTGGAAATTTTGTGCGAAATTTTTACATTTTCACAAAGCGATTAAATCGGTGATAGGTATGTGCAGAAAAATCTCTCGAAAGTCAATTTAATGTACGCTTGGCGAAATTCCAATGTGGCGGACCCAGCATAACCACATAGGCTTAGGTTATAATTATCAACCCAGTAAGATTATTTTATTGCATAGTTTGCTCTAACGCTAATAACATTATTGCTAAAAGTATTCATTCTACATCATACTTTTAGGCTGTGTTCAAGAGCACAGACGCACAGCACCTGTGTAGCTTTTAACTGGGATACAGTATGACAAGATGCGCTAAACTTACAGCCCGATTCTGCCGTTGTGAGGCCTCACAAGTCACAAGCTCTTGTGAGGTTTGTTGTGATTCGATAACATTTTTCGTATTCTCCGATAATGCTCACAACAAACCTCACAACAAATTTATTATCACTTCAATTTTGTGGGATCTGAGAACGAAATATTATATCTACACCATTAATTGGATGAAAAAAAAACAAATTTATTAAGAAAATATGTGAAATATTGACACTGAAATTTTTTAGAAACGAAGAAAATAAAATATTAACGACATTATTTGTCACAAATCAAAATTTCCACATTCCTCAGTTTTTTTTTAAACAAATATTAATTTTCCATGAAAAGTTAATAAATATAGCGTAAAATGTCAGGTTTAGGTCTTTAAATGCTTGGAAAGAGGGAAACAATGCCATCAAACACAAATATTGGCATTTGTGAGCGCTTATGACTGGTTTTCTATTTTATGACTTCCTCCGTAGGATATCACAATTTCGATTGTTTTCGTGAGCCTCACAAGTTGTGAGTGTGCATGAATACGAAAACCTCACAAAATCAATTTCACCTTACTTTGTGAGGGTTTTGTGACTAGTGAGGTATCAGTGAGGTTTACCAGAATCGGACTGTAAAGGCGTTTTTCTTTTTATGTTCAGACTTCAGAGCACAAACTGAACTGTTATACAAAAAGTTCGTGCTTCTTTTTTAGCTCAGAATTTGTGTTTCTTTTTCCTTTCAGAGCATGATCAGAGCGCGCTCTATGAGCTCAGAATAAATTGACTGAGCAGGCTGAGTGAAAAGCCGATTACACACTTCCGGTCACATTTGACAGACAAAAAAAACAGTATTAGCAAAATAGTTGAATAGGCGGACGATCCTTGTTGTTCTGGAACTGAAAATTAACCAAATTAATAAATATCAATTAATAAATATTCAATTTATGCATTTATGGCAACTATGTGTTCAAGTGTGTATCATAAATACCTCAGAACAATCCGAGCACGCTCGTTTCAGAGCGTGCAAACCATAGACAAACCATACTGAGACCCCCAACTCACAATCCTCTTGCCGCTGGCCCCCTCAGTTTTTTTTTTCAAATTCGCCATTTTGTTTTCCTATCGGTGTTATGTCAAAAAAGAATCCGTGTGGCATGCAAAAACATACAAAAAATGCAAATATAAATGCTGCCAACCTCGGCAACCGTGGGGAAATGTGAAAGAGTTCGGGAATACCACATTTTTTCATTACTGAACGCCATTGGTTAGTTATTATAAATTGTTAAAAGGCAAATAAATTGATTTGTTTGGTTAGTAAAACTATCTAAAAGTGATGTTCTATATTTGTAGTATTGTTAAATACAAATTCGTATTGACAAATGTCACGTAACTTACAAAATTCCGGCTTACCAACTCGCCAAAAATATGTGCCATTTTCGCTGTGGTCAAAGTTGCTGGCAGCGTACATAGAATTTTATCCGTTAAATTTGATATTATTTTTTACATATTTTTTTTTAGGAATAATAATAAAACTATCAGTGCAGAATGTTTGCTAGGAAAATAAAAATATATTGAGCAAAACTTTAATCAGTTATTCAAGAAAAATGTACGTACACACGAAATCGATGTCAATGATATCGAAAAGTGGTAAATACCTCCATAGCCGTGTTTTTCATAACATTTCTTTTGTAGATAGTTTTATAAACCAAACAAATCAGCATATTCGTCTTTTAACAATAGGTGTGTTATTTTGAGCTTCGATGGCAGGAAAGCAAAGTTAAGTAGGACTTTCACCACGTTGAAAGTAGTTACAACAACTATGCTCTACTTGATACTTCGAGTACTCACACTAGGTATTCATTACCAGAAAGAGCCACTTGGGAGACGTTCATTTCTGAACACTAGAGAAGAACATTTTACGTTGTATAATTTGGATCTGTTCGCAGAGTGTCTCTACTTAAAGCACATACTAGCCGTTGGTTGTGATTGGTGGAAATGTATAAAGAAGTGCATACGTAAACCAAATTTCAAAATAATATCTGCATATTGGGGACACTCATTAAATATAGAATAGCTTCTGTTTTAATTTTAGCTGCAACAGTTTTTACAACAAATTTGCATTAGTAGTAATTGTAACCATTTTTGTGACCGGCAAATACTTAAAAAAACAGCGTTGAAGCGAAATTTTCTTATGCTCACATATTCACACAACTTAAAAGTGCTGTAGAGGTCTAAGTAAAACATTTTCCACATAATATTTATATATATGTGCTGTTGACAAGTCATTATGAACATGGCACACGTCTTACATTTGTTGTCTATTGTAAAATGAATACAGTCTACAGATAGAATCCTTTGCATAAAATTTGTAGAAACTTTTTAAAAATGAATCGTTTAAAATGTACCGAAAATAAATTGTTTGACAGTTTTCACTTTACGAACATCCCCGCGGTTGCTTTTGTTTCTTGCGATTTGATTGGTTGTGGTGTACAGCCTACAAGATGTCAAGAAGCGAAAAAATAGTAGGCTGTAGGTTGCCAACATTTTAGCGATAAAGCTTAAAGTGGTTTTAATGTTATTTAAAACAAAATAAGCAGGAACAAACAATGGACTCTTAAATATCCAAAACTATTTTGCGATCTAAAGTCTAAGTTTAACAAAAAACAAGTATATAAAGGAACAAAACAAAAAAAATAGGATTACAATATTTTGCACGTATATCTATTTCAAGTGAATTGATTTTTCTATCTATTTGTTGATTTAATAAAGTACAAGGTACTTGAAATTTAATAATCTGTAAGATTTCTTATCACGTCAGAAGGTATTTTCGCTGCACTCTGGTAGGGACCAGATTTTAGTAATTGAAGTCTGAAAAAAAAACCGGCGTAATTAATTACCGAATACCTAACACCACCCTTAAGACTTTAACTTGACCGCAGGTTGAGCCGTAAAAGATTTTGTAAATAAGCAAACTAGTGCTCATCATGTAAATACTAAAAATCGAGCTAGAATTTGGTAAAACTGGAAAGAAATTCAGTCGCATTTTCACTCGGAAGACGGAAGAGTGCCCATTTTTTTCAAGTCATTAATCAGGCTGGTATAGTGTAAGCAGTATTAGTAACCCACCCGTGGCTTACCTATACCCAATCTTTGAGCTCTTTATTTTCAAAGTCAGAAGAAGAAAACTCCACAAAAAATAATAATCCGTTTTGACAAAAATGATTAAACGACAACATTATTTAGTGACAGGTATATAAATAGGCGAATGCAAATATAGTTAAGCACCACTTTCACTGACTTAAACGCAACATATTCTGTTTTTTTTGTTGGGAAAATTGAACAGAGATGCAATGCTGTGCGTAATTGGTTTTCCAAAATGTTGTATATAAGCCAGGTTGCTATAATTTTACAACTTCTACCCCTGGGCGAACTCTGGTTTAGTGAAACGGACCATTGCACTGGCCACTCCATTCGATTTGTTCTAGTCTTTCAGCCTTCGAAATATTTTTAAACCTAAATGTGAGTCGTAATGTTCTAAGGCGTTGGACGGTTTAAATTCCTTGCATGTAAAACCTAACGACCGATGTCGTTATTAATCATCATTTAAAGGCCCTACTCTAAATGTTTTTGAATACTTTAAGTTGTTGTATTTGAAGCGTATGCCAAAAGCAATAAATACTCCACGAGTGCTTAATAAATGCTTAAATAGTGCTTCCGTTTTATGATTTGCTTATTGCAAAGCGGTGGCATCCGCCTCCTTCCAATACATTTCAACATCTTCTACCTTTTATGCCATAACCATTATGATGAATTAGTCTGCGAAGCCGATAATTGACGGTTCGCATAAAACAGTTGCAAACGTATGCCGGTTTTTACCGGGGTATCTAACGCAGTAATAAACCAAAACGTTTAACTTTCACAAAAAACTTCATTTAACAAATTATCAGAAAGCTTTTAGAACTTGAAACAAACGCCTTGAATCAATCTCAAATAGGTCGACCTTTGTAATGGCAGATAAATACTTAATGTGGCCACTTAATAAATCCATCACCTGCTGTAAATTAACGTTGATAAAATTGTATATATTTTCAAGAACGGTTAGATTTGATATACGAGTGAACAAAAAGGAATGCGAAACTGATGTCGTTGAAAAGGAGAATAAAAATGCATTAGGTGAATTATACTTGTCAACCTCGATTGCAGGTTTAGTGGCATAAATACTAACGGTTGAAAAAAAAAACACAATCTCTTAGTTATGTTTTAAATAAATGCATACCCGCCGAATTTTGCCGGAGCATTAAATTCCGTCGGTTGAAGGGTTGTGATGCGTTTTATGAGAACACAAGCGTTCTCACTTAGCCTCTCACAATCAACTCCTACTCTCACCTCCGCGTTGGTGACTGGTGGGTGCCTAGTACCTCGACTGGAGATTGGGTAACCAACCCCTTTGGAAGGTTGTTGGTGGCAGCAGACGAGAGAGGGGGGGGGGAGGGAGTGTTTTCTCACTAAGGCACTCCCTCTTTTTCCAGACGGCAGCGGAGGAATTCTCTAGATGGAATCAACGGTGGCGTCTACAGTTCCAGTCAGGCCGAACTATTTAGTGTAACCCCTATATGGGCTGCTTCGACATATTCGAATACCAGGTCTATAGGGATTTCCAATACCGAGCCAGGGTGTTGGAGAAGAGTTGGTGGCGGATGAACCCTTAATGGGCCAACGGCAGCGCTCACATCCCAAAGTGGGTTACTGGCACCGGAATAACCGGCCTGCTGTCCTAGGGTCAAAACAAGGGCCTGGCCCTCCAGGTTGGGGGTTGTGCCGTCGGGGTAACTTCCCGACCACGGAAAAAAGTATTAGTTATGAGAGAGACACGAGGAGCCTCGGATATTGAATTCCCTCAAACGGCAACTAGACCCGGAACGTCAACGGACAACGAGATGAGAGTATGCACCTGGAACGTGCGGACGCTGTATACCCCAGGTGCTACTCAAAAACTTGAGTCTGTCCTCACGCGGTACAAGGCAGACATTACCGCGATCCAGGAGATACGATGGATAGGATCAGGTATGATGAAAAGAAAAAATTGCGACATCTATTACAGCTGCCATAAAAGATTGCATGTATTAGGATGCGGATTCGCCGTGGGAAATCGGCTTAGGACAAAAGTTATTGACTTTAAGCCGATTAGTGATCGCCTGGCTGTGATCCGCATCAAAGCTACTTTCCAAAACATAAGCCTAATATGTGCACACGCCCCTACCGACGAGGCTGAAGACCCCATCAAGGAGGAGTTTTATGACCTCCTGGATGGAGCCTACGGAGCCTGTCCGGAGTACGATGTAAAAGTTGTACTCGGGGACTTCAATGCTAAAATCGGAAAGGAGAACATCTTTGGCGGGTTAGTTGGTAAGCACAGAATCCACGAAACGACAACAGACAACGGCTACCGACTAATCGATTTTGCAGCAGCTCGTAATACGGTGATAAGTAGCACTAGGTTTCCAAGGCTAAGGATCCACACAGCAACCTGGCGCTCTCCAGACGGTCGAACCGCCAACCAAATCGACCATGTGCTAATCGATGCGAGGCACGTATCCAACATCCTCAACGTGCACACATATCGAGGGGCAAATGTCGACTCTGACCATTTTCTTGTCGCGGCAAAATTCAGAGCTCGACTGTCCAACGAGAAGAAGCTGCGAACCGCCCAGAAGAAGAAATTCGACGTTGGACGCCTTAGCACACCTGGAGTAGCCAGAGCCTACAGAGAGCGCCTGAGTGAGAGACTCTCCATTGTGCATTCACCCACCACAGACGCCAACAACCAGTGGTCCCAGTATCGCGACATCATCAAGGAGGTAGCCGAAACTACTATAGGGTACCAGCCACCCCAGAGAAAAAGCCCGTGGTATGATGATGAGTGCGTTCGTCGGAAAAAGGTGACAGAAGATGCACATATGAAGACGCTGCAGCGCAAAACAAGGGCAGCGAGGGAAGAGTATCGAACCAGGAGGAGGGAGGAGAAGAAAATCCTGCGTCGAAAGAAGAGGGCTTACGCAGTCTCCCAGCTCAAGGAGATCGAAGAGTCTCGCGATCGAAACAACATCCGGAGGTTTTACAAGAAAGCCAAGCAACTGGCTGCTGGCTTCAAGACCGGAACGCAGGCTCTTCGAAACAGCGAAGGAAATCTAGTCACCGAAGCGCAGGGAATAGTAGATGTGTTTAAGCAGCACTTCCAGGAGCTGCTAAATGGGCATCATGTAGAGAGAGTGATAGGGCAAGAAGAGAACCCACGTCCAGTCAATGAAGAACCAGTTCCACCACCCAGTATAGAAGAAGTTGGCTTAGCTATAAAAAAGCTTAAGAACAACAAGGCCGCAGGCTCTGATGGTCTACCAGCGGAGCTCTTCAAATACGGTGGTGATGTCTTGGTAGGGCGCATGTACCAAATCATCAACCAAGTATGGGTGGAAGAAAGCATGCCCGATGACTGGACTATCAGCTCCATATGCCCCATCTACAAAAAAGGCGATCCTATGTCTTGCAAGAATTATCGAGGCATATCCCTGCTTAATGTCGCATACAAGATCCTATCCAACGTACTGTGTGAACGTCTTAAACCGTTCTGCAACACACTAATCGGCACGTACCAGTGTGGCTTCCGGCCCGGCAGATCGACCATAGACCAAATTTTCACACTGAGACAAATCCTGGAGAAGACCAATGAATTTCAAGTCGAGACTCACCACCTATTTATCGACTTCAAAGCCGCATATGATAGCATTCATCGTCAGGAGCTCTATATGGCGATGGCCGAATTCGGGATCCCGGCAAAACTGATCCAGCTGTGTCGCGTTACGCTGGAAAACACGCGCTGCTATGTGCAATTTGGAAGTAGCTCCTCCGAATTATTCCAAACTTGCACCGGATTTCGGCAAGGAGATGCGCTATCATGTGACTTCTTCAATCTCGTGCTGGAGCAGATAGTGCGCAGGGCAGGTGTCAACACGGAAGGCACTATCTTCAACAGATCCGTACAGCTACTGGGGTATGCGGACGATATCGACATCATCGGTCGCTCCCAGCGTGCCGTGATAGAGGCTTTCACGGCGATTGAAGAACAGGCGAAATTTGTTGGCCTTGAAGTAAACGAGGACAAGACCAAGTACATGCTATCAACAAACAAACAAGCATCTGTCCACCGCCTAGGACAAAACGTCACTGTTGATAGTAAAAATTTCGAGGTAGTTAGGGAGTTTACCTACCTCGGAATAAACATAAACTCCACGAATGACACCATAGTGGAGATCCGGCGAAGAATTACCCTAGGAAACCGCTGCTACTTCGGTTTGGCAAAGCAATTGGGTTCAAAACTCCTAACTCGAAGGACGAAATGTACGCTTTACAAAACACTCATCCTGCCAGTCCTGCTTTATGGCGCCGAGTGCTGGACGATAAGCAGGAAGGGAGAGCTGATACTGGGCTCCTTCGAAAGAAAAATTCTTCGACGGATTTTCGGTCCTGTGTGCGAGGAGGGCGAATGGAGGAGAAGATACAACCGCGAACTCTATGAGCTGTACCAAGATGTGGATGTAGTCCAAAAAGCCAAAATACGTCGACTACATTGGCTCGGCCACATCGAGCGAATGGATAATAATGCTCCAGCTAAGAGGATCTTCGAATCCCAGCCCCCAGGTTCGAGGCGACAAGGAAGACCGAACCTCCGTTTCAAAGACCAAGCCATCGCGGATGCCAGAGCGCTTGGTCTGGAAAATTGGAAGCAGCGTGCCCGGGATCGTAGAGGATGGAAGGCTGCAGTGTCTCAGGCAGAGACTCTCCACGGGTCGGGAGCCCGTTAAGTAAGTAAGTATTAAATTCCGTACTAATGTTCTCACAGTAGCACAAAAAAGAAAAACGTGACTTACTTTTCGCAGAAGGTACAAATTAGAGCGGCGAATTAAAATTTACGAAACCGCATTTTGAATTCTTGTTGAATTCAAGCTTCGGTTTCTACTTGCTGGGGCAATGAATACTCTCATCCAAAACTTGGAAAATGTGACTTTGAAATAAATAAATATACCTATTGCAAAAATCCACGCCAAAGCGGGAAATATTTTAGTGTGCTAAACGTTTTTTTTTTTTTTTTTTGGTTGCGCCTGGAGGTGAGTAATCTTCAAAAGATACCAATGGCCCGTACCATTGGTTATGCCCGATTCAGGTATATCTCGTCTGCCTACGGGCTAAACCTCACCCCTCAGAGAGGCACTATGAGATCCGGCCGCGCGCGCTCATAGTAGTATGAAATTTGTTCCTCTCATTTTTTCATTTAAGTGATGACTACGACTAAGTTACCTTAACAAGTAGTTTACGCTTCTGTAGTGTTATTCGCGTTTGGTAGGTAGCTTTCCAGCGAACGCACCTACTAATACCGTCATTACATGCGGTTTTTCCTTATGGCGCTAGGTCGAACGGTCTTGTTCTTTGCAGTCGGCGCTCAAGGTTTGTCACGTCCAGAGTACGGATTATTTCATTATTGCAGTGACCATGAATACGAGAACGAAGTTTGCGAGCAAAGTTTGTTACTTCGTTACTCACGGTAGCAATTCCTAGATCTCTGTGAATATCACTATTCCTTATATACCATGGAGCATTCACGATTGCTCTTAGCGTTTTGTTTTGGAATGTTTGTATTATAGCCATATTGCTTGGTTTGGTACAACCCCAAAGTTGTATACCGTATGTCCAAGAAGGTTTGAGCACTTGTTTATACAGGAGCAGTTTGTTGTATACGCTTAGCTTTGAATATCTTCCGAGTAGCCAATACATTTCTCTAACTCTGATTGCGAGCTCGTCGCGCTTTTTCTTTACGTGTGGCTTCCACTTAAGTTTAGCGTCTAGGGTCATTCCTAGATATTTCGCCTCGTTTGCATATGGTATTTGTACCGAGTTAATGAAAACAGGTAAGTTGTTTATCCTTTTGTACGTGAAATTGACATGCGTCGACTTGGTCTCGTTAAGGGCAATTCGCCAGGTCTTTGTCCACTCGCATACTTTATTAAGAGCCCGTTGGAGTTTTCCAGTTGATGATTCGACTGACTCATCGATTGCGAGGATAGCCGTATCGTCTGCGAACGTTGCTACGATGGTCCCTTCATCCTGTGGTATATCTCTTGTATAGAGCAGGAATAAGATTGGGCCGAGAACGCTTCCTTGAGGAACACCGGCGTGGATTTCTTTGAATTCCGAGAATTCAGTCTCATGTCTAACACGAAAGAGTCTGTTCTCAAGGTAGGATTTCAATATTTTGTATAATTTTTCCGGTAGGATTGTCCTTAGCTTATACATGAGGCCTTCGTGCCATACCTTGTCGAAGGCTTGCGATACGTCAAGAAAAGCGCTAGAGCAAATCTTTTTGCATTCTAGAGCTTTTTCAATTTCATTTGTTATTCGATACACCTGATCGATTGTGGAATGCTGAACCCGGAAGCCGAATTGATGATCTGGTATCAAGCGTCTTTCTTCGATTACTGGTTGTAATCGTTTTAGCAGAAGTTTCTCATAAACCTTAGATATTATCGGCAGTAGCGAAATAGGTCTATATGATTTCTTATCATTTGTATTCTTCCCTGGTTTCGGAACCATAATGACTTCGGCTACTTTCCATTGTCTTGGAACGTATGAGAGTCTCAGAGAAGCATTTATAATGTACAGCAGCTTAACTAGTGCTCTTTTCGGTAGTTCCTTTAGAACTTCTCCAGTTATTAGATCGTATCCTGGAGCTTTGTTATTTTTCAACTTTCTTCGGATCCCGTATTAGCATTCGGTTCTTCGTGTAAAGGTTGTCCATCGAACGGCCTGAATGTTTCTTCTAGATGCTCGGCAAACAAATCCGCTTTTTCTTTGTCTCCTTTCGCCCATTCTCCGTTAGCTTTTCTTATTGGTGGCGAGTGCATTTTTGGTTTCCTTATGGACTTCAAGGCTTTCCAAAGTGAGTAGTTTGAGCTCTTTTCAGCAGTCAAGCCCTCTAGGTAAGTAGAAGTTTCGAGATTTCTTAGATCCTGTAGCTCATTTTTAAGTTTGTTGCAAAGATGGTTCAGATAAGTTTTATCAGGGGGTGCGCGGGATTGTTGCCATCTCTTACGCGCTCTCCTCTTTGCTCGTATGAGGTCTTCTATTTCAGGCGTGTACTTGACTTTATTGTTCCGTGTAGCTGTCTTCCGGAAGGGAGTGTTTTTCCACGCTGCACTCTGAATGGCTTCCACGAGGTTGTCAACTTCATCTTCTATTTCTAGCGGTGTCTTTAGTGGCACATTTAAAGCAACATTTTCTTTACAGTCTTTTCGGAAAACGTCCCAGTTGGTTTTGTTACTACTTAATCTGGGCGGTCCTACATTCGTTGCTACACTTCCACCCATTTTCAGGGTGACTGCTGAGTGGTCTGAGCATAGATCGTAGCATTCTTCGACTTCCGTCAGAGTTTTGTTTAGCCCTTTTGCAATAAAGAAGTCGACGAGGTCAGGGATTTTATTTTTGTCAGTTGGCCAATATGTTGGCTTTCCCGTCGAATAAAAGTCCACACCACGCTTCATACTGGCTTTGTACAGTAGTCTGCCTTTCGTTGAGTTGCATCTTGAACCCCAAAAAGTGTGTTTCGCATTAAAGTCCCCACCGATAATAAAATTAGACCCAGATGAGTCAAAGAGGTGGTCAAGGTCGTCGTCTATCAGTCTATATCCCGGGGGGAAGTAGCAAGATCTGATAAGATAGTCTAAATGGTTTACTTCAACGGAGACTGAACTTATTTGCATAGAATCGAGTTCTATTTTTATTTCTGTTGAGTGCTTAATACAATCTTTAATGTAAAGAGAGGATCCGCCTCTGGCATTTTCCGAGGGATGATGCGCGTGATAATCTCTGTAACCTTTTATTTTGGGTCCATGTCCCTTTTTTAAGTGGGTTTCCGATATCAAGCATATATCAATATTGTTTTTCCGTAGAAATATTTCTAGTTCGTTAATTTTGTTTAGGAGGCCGTTTGCGTTCCATGTCAGTATTTTAAGAAACTCTATCATATTTATGTTTTGTTATTAGGCTTCCGAGGTTTGAACTCGGGCTTGCTCAATTTGTCAAATAAAACTTGATTAATCTTGCTTTGCTGCTCAAGTTTTTCTAATAAAGGGTGATTTTTTAGCTGGTTTGGTTTTGGCAACACTGGTTTTGACAGCTGACGTGTGTTTAGTACCTTGTGTCACTGTCAAACAGCTTCAGTTTGGTTTGCAATTTAACCATGGATCGTCTTACAAATGAACAACGCTTGCAAATTATTGAATTTTACTATCAAAATTCGTGCTCGGTTCGAAATGTTCATCGCGCGCTGCTTCCATTTTATGATCGGCATTCTCGACCTTCTGAGCAGTCTATTCGGAAGATTGTGACCAAATTTCGCACCAAATTTACTTTGTTGGACATTAAACCACCAACACGTTTACGTACTGTGCGTAGTGAAGAAAATATTGCGGCCGTATCAGCTAGTGTGACAGAAGACCCCGAAATGTCGATTCGGCGCCGTTCCCAGCAGTTAGGCCTTTGTTACAGCACTACGTGGAAAATTTTGCGGAAGGATTTGGGCGTAAAGCCTTTTAAGATACAGCTGGTGCAAGAACTAAAGCCAGCCGACCTACCACAACGCCGAATTTTTGGTGAATGGGCTCTTGGAAAGCTGGCCGAGGATCCGCTTTTTTATCGAAAAATTGTGTTCAGCGATGAGGCTCATTTTTGGTTGAATGGGTACGTAAATAAGCAAAATTGCCGCATTTGGAGTGAAGATCAGCCAGAAGCATTGCAACAGCTACCAATGCATCCCGAAGAAGCCACTGTTTGGTGCGGTTTATGGGCCGGCGGCATTATTGGGCCATATTTCTTCAAAGATGATGCGAATCGCAGCGTTACTGTCAATGGTGAACGCTACCGAGCGATGATAACAAACTTTTTTTTGCCCGAAATGGAAGTTCTTGACTTGCATGATATGTGGTTTCAACAAGACGGTGCCACATGCCACACAGCACGCGAAACAATGGCGCAATTGCGAGGCGAGTTTGGTGAACAGTTAATTTCACGTTTCGGGCCGGTCAATTGGCCGCCTAGATCGTGCGATTTGACACCATTAGATTATTTTTTGTGGGGGTATGCCAAGGCTAATGTGTATAGGGACAAGCCCGCTTCGATTGACGCACTGGAAGCCAACATCCATGCATTCATTCGTGAGATACCGGCCGATATGTGTGAAAGAGTATGCCAAAATTGGACTCAGCGGATGGGCTACCTGAGACGCAGCCGCGGTCAACATTTGCATGAAATTATCTTTAAACATTAAATTGCAAGGCTCAAACTATCGATTCAAATAAATATTTCATTCATTTTTTCGAATTTTTTGTGTTTTTTTTTTTAAAAAAGTTCTAAACCTCTTAAAAAATCACCCTTTATGTAGCAGATAAAATACCGTAAGAGAATTAGGACACGAGGGTGAAAATACCACAATGCAAGCAAACAACATTTTGAAAATCCTAGTAACAGTTTTTGAATTTCCCTCATATATTATTTCCTACTTTAGTGTCAAAAATATTAATTACAAAGTTAAATAACACTTTGAAAGGTCACAGATTTACTAGCTTTGGAAAATAGGGGGATTGAATTGAAACAGCATATTCAAATGTACCTCTTTCGAAAACAAGATGGTTGTTAAGTCAAACAAAATGATGGCCGGATGGGATAAGAAAGGCACCAACTGTAGCTACAAACGCAAAATGAATAAATTCTTCAACTATTCATGCTGCAAAAGTCATATATGTCGTTTTCGATTTGGCTTTTCAGATTTTTATCTGCGATTTCAGATTTTTGCTGCCAAATCGAACATTAAATTAGAATTTTATTGGTTCTTGTGTGTATTGAGCTGGCCGCAAAAATATTTTTTTGACTTGCACTGGAAATGCATTCCAATTGGTTTTTACACATTTATAATAACTCATTTCGAAATAATTTAATATAAAGAATCGTTTCCATACTCGAAAAATGAATAATTCAGTTAAAAAAACAATCCTTTCAACGATAAACAATTCGCAACCGGCAGCTGTGTGTCATACACATTGGTATTAGTGAAAGTATGCGTGAAATCTAAGAAAAAAATCGAGATTTCTCAAAAGAGAAAAAAAAAATATTTTTGTGGCAAATCAACCATGAAAACCAAAAAAAAATTGATCTTTAAAACGACAATAAACAAGCATCCAGACATATTTGGCCATATAAGACGCCAAAACAACTCGAAGGCTTCTTTCTCTTATTTGATACACAATCTTCTGCCTTGCTTGCACCTGTCCAGCTCTTGCCACTGACAGGTGACAATTTGTATACTGCCAACTTGACAAATGTCAAATTTCTCTTCCCAAAATACACATTAGTCGCTTTCCATTGATCGCTAGGGCTCTAGCAAAAATTGTGAAATATCGAATAAAGTGAGATTATATTTCAAGTACAAACAAATGTCACTTTTGAGTGAAATTAATAAGAAATATAATAATATAATTCTTTAAAGTACTTACTCGACACTTGAAAGAAATATTAAAAAAAATTCCATTACATTTCGACGGATTTAGTTATTGCGCCATACTAATAACAAATTTTAGTCTCGACTTTAAATTTACGGAAGCTCACAGTTGCGAAATTTGTACGGAAAATATAGCCACTGTGAATTACTTAAATTTAGAGTCAAAACTAAAAATGGTTATTGGTAAGGCCCATTGTTTTTTTGCCTGTAAATCCACTTTAGGTCAATGGGGACGTTCAAGTATCTAGTTTAGTAAGTCTGACAGCTCTCTCACTAGATGCATCTCGGTTTTGATTGGTCGAAATCGTTTATGTGAGCAGCTGTTTCAGTTGACGTTTATGGAGGGTTAGCCGACGAAGACGAATCTAGTCAAGATTCGTGACTGATTACTAAGTTGACAGTTCGCACATGTATCTGACGTAGAAAAAGTGACGTTCCCGACCAATCTAGTTTTAGCGTTCAGGTTACATCTCATCCAGACCAATCTAGTCGACTTAATATAGCTAGATTCTTGCATGTGGCCAATAATACATATAGAGGATAATAAAATATTGTGAGTCTTTAACAAATTTGTCAAATCGCAATGACACAAAAGTCATGACAAATTTGTAATAATCTGACAATTACGTCACATGTCAGTATTTTATGAAATGCAAATTTGCCAGACAAGTGCGACAAATTTGTTGAAGTGTCACATGTCACATGTAACCATTGTGAATTACTAATTCTCCCATACTTCTGGCTTTGATTTTCACATAGCTGGTTAAATAGCTTCAGCTTCATCTGGTTGTCACGGTTTGCTGCTCCAGTTCTGGCACAAAAATAAATGGTAGTGTAGTCACAGGAACACGCCGAAGCGGAGTAGAGCAATAATAAACCTCCATGTGTTTGGAATCCAAAGCCGGTCACTTTATCTTATAAGTCCATCGCTACTATTATTATTACTACACTCATAAGCTGGTGCCCTATTGCATAGGATTTAGTTTTATGACAGTGTATAGAAAATATTTAGTGAAAATTATTAACCGACAGGTACGATGTGTGGGGGGAAACATGAAAGCTTACCTTGACTATGAACGACGCATAAATTAAAAAGCCGGAAATCTGTTTGAATTTAGGGAAAACAGAACACATTTTAAACAAACTGTGAAGGTTCTTTTATTTCGCTTCTAGATCGCTGTCAGACCATACGCAACATGAAAGAAATAGGTTCGCACTGCAAGAGTCGATATAAAATAGAGATAAAACAACCACTCGAGCTCTACAAACAGAGTACACACCTATGAAATTCGTAATATTAATGAATGACTTGTCTACGGCTATACAGAAACTTCAACACAGTCCACCCAAGCCCATCTAGTTTTCTGCAATCCACCAGATACCTGTTCGCAGAGCTCACACTCAGATGAGATACCTACTAACTTTGAAGACCAGCGTCGGCAGCTTAAACATCAGTCAGTCTCATTGAACTTGCTCAGTTTAAATCGAGACGCGAAACAAGACTTTGGCTTCGGCGAGCGGCTGACAATCACGTGTGGTCTACATAGCTCAGAAAAAATATATCTTAGTTGCAGCGACAGAACCAAAGATGAAACAAGAATGACGATATACAGTGTAATCGTGCAAATAATACTCATTTGTCATTAAACCGCGGAAAATAAGCAAACAAAAAATGGCAGTCGTTAATGTTTATTCAAAGCCGCGGAGACATTGCACTGAAGAAGAAGGCACCGACGAGGAACTTATATCCAAGGTCAATATAAAATGCTAAACAAAAAATCACATTTCCATTTAAATTCACAAAGAAGTGTTAAGAAATTAATCAACTAAAACTTGTTCTAAGCATTTCTACCAACTTCGATGGTTTTAATTTGTGTTGGCAGTTTCTAAGTGGTTATTCTTGATTTTAATTATGGCTGTTGTATACTTGTTCATATAGTTGTACGAATAGTCATGAACTAGAATAAGTTTTTCCAGCACGCCGCCGTTGCAATAACGAAACTGCGCATATTCGCAATGACGTCGTCATGCCTAATTATTCGGTTTTAAGACCTCGAATAATGCACAGCAACCAATAATGCAAGACCCAATTGTAATGGAGGTCATTGGCGTTGATCGCTATGCTTTAATAATCTAGTTTTGACTATTCGTCGGCGTGTGGCTGTCGTTTGGAAACTAAATTAGGTATTCTAATCTCTAATTTAATTAGTCGTGACATCTCTTAACATCCATTAAAATTTTGTGGTGTGGCTATAGACCGATGTGAGGTTCATTTTAATATGACCTCGTTGAATCAAGGTGGCTATTGTTAACTTCCTGAAGGCATAAGTTACGAATGGATTTATTCATATTTAAAAAGACAAATAATCTTAAAAGTCTATTAAGCAAGCCACGCAACTAATTTTTTTATGGTCAGTATTAAAAGTAGGCTAAATCACCTATTTTCACCTTGAGAACAATTCTAAACCACCGACAATAAAACGAAGCAATGTCCCATGACGGCACTTGGAGTGACTAGCTACAAATTTATATTAAAATGCTTTCCGTGAGTTTCATGTTCATTATTCATGATTAAAATGCTGCTACTCATTGTGGTTTAATTACATAGTCACCTTCTCTCGCATACAGCAAGATACTACATTCTAAATTGCATATTTGCTAAAGAAAAAAACCTACTAAATACACTACGGGAGCTCGAATATACACACAATAATTTGTTTGAGTGTTGCCAAATTATTTGTTTTATAAATTAATTTATTTTTTTTAATACATGTTTGTTTGTGAACCATTTAATTAATAGTATCAATTTATCCAAAGACAGGGGTAGTGTGTATATTCCAAATTTCCGTACTGTATTTTCAAGATGGTAAGGTTGTGAAAAAGACAAAGGCGGAATGGGAAGGGGTTGCAAACACGGTTGCCACTTGCAAAACAAATTAGCTACCAAAATTGGAAAAAAAAGTTACCAAACCCAGATAAAATTTACCAAAAATCTGGAGACGTTGATAAAACACAAAAATAAAAAAATAAAGCATTAGTCTTTATTCTTGAGCTAATGAGAAAATGCCTTATCACAATCCTAAGACTTTTCTCTGATTTACGAACTTAATATAAAAAAACGCCAGGGCAGTGTAAAAACGTCCATTTGCCTAGTATTCAGAGGAACTAAAAGAAAATTGTTTAATTCATAGGACTTTATTTTTATTTATTATAACACACATTCGTACAACATAAGAAAAAAAAACATACGTCCTTTAAAATATTCAATTAGGTACATTAGGCTTAAAGGAATCTAGTCAGTCTTTAAGTAGTTAAACAACGGCTACTTTATTAGATAAAATAAATAGTAATATCTACTTTAAATACTTTTGCTGACCAAAAGCATGATTTTCTAAACTCAAACTATTTTATTTGATTTTTGAAATCGAAGTGGCTATTCGCACGTTGTTTTTGTACTGCCGGACGTTTGGCTGGCTTCGGGACACAGCTACGTATTTGAAGCAACGTAATTCTATTTTCATTAAAAATAGTGTTTTAAGAAATAAGTTAGGTCTTAAAACGGACAGGATCCTTCCCGAAAATTAAATGCTGGAGCTTAAAGTCTTTTTAGCGAGCGAAGCGAGCCACATTTCCCCTATTTGCCGCAATTTAACTTTGACATCTCGTTACGTAGCCGTGTCCCGAACGATGGGCGAATAGCAACAGCCTTTTAAAATGTCTTCTTTAAAAACAAACATTTATAAAACATAGGACTTTTCAATTCAATAGATAAGGAACGTATTAGTAACTTTGTCAGTCTTTAAGCAATTACAAAACGTCAACAAAATTGTGCACAAAATTACCAGCTGCTAGAAGGCATGGGATCATCTACCATTTCCAAGCCTTTTTTCTTATAACAAACCCTTAACAAATTAGAGTTTTATGTCTGCAAATAAATAATATGATCAACTAACCTATCCATATCTCAATGTAGCTATAAACAGAAACAGAAAATATTTCGAAGTTCACCATCTGTCAAAAGAAGAAAATGAGTGCATTCAGCAAATTTTCGAACAAAACAGGTTTACGTGGGTGGTGCTGACGCATTTGCAAATGCAATTTATTACTCAGAAACAGTAAGGCAGCATTTAAATGAGTTGATATCGAGTTCGTATTTTTGGTGGTCCTGCTCAAGAAGTTACCAGAACCAGATAAAAATTACCAAATTACCAAAACTCAAAATGCTAAACAAAAATTACCAAAGTGGCAACCGTGGTTGCAAATAGTGGTTTCTCTGCTCTATTTGATTATTATTATTTTTTTTTTTAATGAAAAATTAATTCGTCAAACAGAATTTGTGTCTGTGAGATTATTTCACGCGACTGTAAGACTATTAGACTTAACGTTTTGACCGCGCGTTGTGCGTGTCAAACAGAAAGAGGTGACCAAATATCGTATGCTTTGTATTTGTTGTAATATGAACTTGGAAAAATAAAATAAACGCACAGAAATATGTTCCACCCATCCCCAACTCAGCCTTCTTAAAAGTAATTTTCCAATCTTCATCTCACGTGCACTATAGAAATTTAGGAAACGTGGACTTGCTTAAAAGTGAGAAGTTATTTATGATATTGAGCAAAGGGAATTAGTTAGCAGAGCAGAGCACTTGTTTTAGCCTTTGGTTTCCTCAAACCTTCAGCCTCGATATTAAGTCTCATGGTCTGAGGAGCTGCTTTCATTTTGGAAATTCGTAGTTTGCCCAACTGCATAATAATTGCCATTTATTTGGTATATTTGTCAAATAAATTCCATGTGCCTTGGAACTCACTTAGTTTAAAGACAGACAGACAGAGAAAAAAAAAAAAACAAAATTCTCATACAATTCATTGCAAAATGTTTAAACAATTTATTTTGTCTTAGTTTGACTTTTTGTATACAGCAATACACTGGTCAACGTCATTATGAATGGCTTCTAACTGCACTAGGGCAGTTTCTTCTGCAACAGCCGAGCAGTCTTCCAAGTCCAGCAGGATTTGTGGAAGAATCTCATCAACAGATTTGTTCACCTGTTTGATAGCACTCTTTGTTTTAAATAAGAGTAAAGTGGCCTTAACTGTTGCCTTGGTGTAGCATGTTTTTGCCAAAATTTGATTTTTGTATTTCTGACATTTTTTGTATGTCTTTACCAGATCAATGGAATCAAAAACTAAGTCTGTGGATACTTTTGCAATTTCGTATCCCACAGCTGCACTCTTTACAGCTGCAGTTTTACCGCACACATTAATAGAATCTTCTACAGTTGCAATGACATTTTCGATTTCAGCTTCATGAGCCACAACACAATCTTCACTGTTCTGCTTTAGTTCTTCGATCTCATTGACAGATGCCTCAACATGTGCAAGAGGTTGCACAACAATCTCATCATACTTGTGCTCGAAGTCCTTAACGACTTGTTCTTTTAGTCCGTTTAGGGTCTCTGAATAGCTCTCCAAGGTTCTGGTTGTTTGTTCAATGGGGTCGACAACACCTGCGTTTGTCTGAGCGAAATAATATTTTTAACTTAAGTTATCGTCTCAGAGGAAGTCCAACAAAATACTAACCAAAACTAGGCAAAATGCCAATAGTCCGAAGATTGTTAATTTCATCGTTGTATGATTAGAGTTAGTGGTGCACAAAGACTGCTGAGTGGTCAATGTGATTAGCATTACTTTTATACCTGAACCCAGACGCATCAAATGGCGATTTTCACAAAGAAATCTGATAGTACTTTTATTTGTGACGGATTATACTTATGCAGGCATATCTTTGATTTATTTCCATGTTATCAGAGCAGCCACTTATAACAAGATAAGGATACGATCGATTCATATTTGAATACAAGTTTTATAAATAAAAAAAAATTGACATTTTTACGAGGAGTGTAAATTTCAGACAAGTCGTAATAAAGTCAGCATTAAGAATCGTTTGGATTAGGCTAATTACATGTAATAAAAGCTACTTAATCGGATCGGGTTTTTTTGAAACGGTTTAGAAAATAAGCTTATGCGCACTCAAATGGGTTAACGTAAGTCGTAACATTTCTAGAAAAGCAGACGTCTAGCTAAAGGTCGACAACTGACAACGTCGTGTTTCTAATATCAACTCAAACATTCAAATAATAAGCATTGGATGTGGAATAGTTACGTCCTGCAACAGTCTCCTATTTCATTAACAACAACAATTTAATAACGGAAACTTACAAAGAAAAAACTGTAAACTTTTGCAACGCAAGGGACATTTTTTTTCCTCGCAAGTTATGTATTGTTACATGGAAAATGGTATGAGGTAGTTCGCTACAACGTCAGTCAGTGTCAAATGTGACAGCTGAAAAACCTGTAGGAAAACAAAACAGATTTTATACACACTCTATAGAGTGTTTCGCGAAACCCATCCTTTCACAGATGGGCTATCTTTTTGGTTCAAACGTCAAAAAAACTTGTAGGATAACAAAGCCGTTTTGTAATGGCCAGAGTAGTGTTTTATTCAAATATTGCCAAAAAGCGCACAATTCCCATTACTTTAACCTCTCTTTTTTTTACCTAAGACATGTGATAAACATCAGTTTTCAATTGTAAAATGTTTTTATTCTGTTTTTTGGTCTTTCTTATAAACTTTTAAGTAATTTTTTAACAAAATCATGCTACTGCCATATAAATTCTGTTTTGTTTTCCTACAAGTTTTTTAGCTGTCACTTGGTATTTTCTTCTTAATATTTGACACTGACGTTGTAGCGAACTACCCTATTGACAAATATCACGCACCAATTCACTCATACCTACAGCTATACACAATCATCAAAGATGCTGGCAGTGTTCAAACAATTTAATCCGTTAAATTCGAAATTATTCGTAATGCCCAAAACACATGTGCAGAAATACTGGACGCAGCGCAGAATGCAGTTGTTAGCACTCTCCCGTTTTTCCCTTCTCACCGTACTCAATAATAATCCCTCGATATTATTTAGCGTCAAAATCCATTTTTTAAAAGTAAAATTTGTATAACACGGAAGGAAAATCGCGTTAAATTAACCTTTAGTATAGAAACCGCAGTTTTTTAACACTGCTATGATTATTTTTTGATACTACAAAATTGTGATAAAATACGATCTACATGAGCTGTTTTTTTATGGCCATTCAGTGTTTTGATAATCGTGGTGAAATACCAGGTGTTTTGAATTTCACCAAAAATTTATAGCCTGAATTTTTCTTTGTTAGATGTCTAAAATTCCCGCGATTTCCTGCTTTTTCCCTTTATCCCACGGAAGGCTTTTCGGTAAAAGTAAAACAGATGTGCATAATATTGTTTGATTTGCATTGGCTAATATGGTAACTGTGATTCTAATAGGATTATTTTGTTGACAAGTATAATTTTGTGTATGACTTTTTTCGGGCTTTTTGGTGGATTCTTCTAAAAATGCGAATATTAAAAACTAGTATTCTAAAATTTTACACCCTACGTTTCGTTGGTATTTTCCAACTTCTTCAGGGGCAAATTTCTTTATTGGAGCTTTTTGGAAAAGGGGATACATTAGTTATTTAGTATTTAAATGATTGTTTTAATTTTCACTTACTGTTTGTTTACAACTACATTTAAAATTGTACGGTCCAGAATAGGCGAACAAATAAACAAAAAATAAAATAAAATAAATAAATAACTAAACAATTGCATACACCGTACACTAAACAGAACTCAAAACGTATAATACAGAAAATATCACAGATCAAGTTGGGTCTGATTTCACAGAGCCACACTGTAGTTGCTGTTTATGTTTTCTTTGTCCTCTTTGGTGTTCATAGTTTTGGCGGGCTTTTGCTGGATTCTTAAGCTCTCTAACGTGAGTATTTTACTGTGATAACAACAAAAACACGATCAAAATGTCAAAATGCAAATGTCAAAATCCAATGATGCCAAATACTTGAAATTGCAATTATTTTTTGTGTTGTGGTACGCTTGAATTTTGTAGCAAATTTAGAAAAAGAGACATGTTGCAGTGCTGCATGTGTATTCCAATCTTGCTGCGCAGTGAAGTCTGCACATGTGTTTTGGGCTTAACATGTATTTTTTAGGAATAAGTTTACATTTGCTTTAAATGTGAAAAATGATCAATGCAAAGTGATTGCAGGAAACTAAAAACATTTTGAGCAAACTTTCATCAGTTATTTCAAAAAAATGTAGGTAGTTACACCGTACACATGAAATCGATGTTAAGGATATCAAAAAGTGGTAAATACATAACCACGTTTGTCCTAACATGTTTCGAATATTCAAAAAATCACCTGAAGATAGTTTTATTTACCAAGTAAATCATATAACCTATTCGCCTTTTAACAGTGGGTACATATACCTCATAACTGACGAATGGTATTCCCGAACTCTATCACATTCCCTCATGGTTGGCAGCATTTATTTTTGTATATTTTGTATGTTATTGCATGTCACACGGACACTAGTTCACATTACACCTATATAAAAAACAAAATGCGGTATTTGTCCCTAAATGGCTGGACGGATTTGTTTCAAATTTCGTATTTGGAGTTTGTGGGCTTGCAGTTCGGGCTTGCAGTTGCAAGTTTCAAAGCATAACAGTATGAGTGGAAAATGAACGCAGAGTTAAGAGAATCACTGGAGGAAACAAGGTTGATGGATCTTGAAGAGCTAGTGAAATAAAGCCTGTTATACAATTAACACGGACATGGAGTATTCACGGTTTTGTTTAAATATTTTATATATTGCTGCAAAGTACAACTAATTAAACCCCTGGCAAGCTCAGAGTCTACGAATGCCGTAAATATAACGAGCTGTGTCATTAAAAGTAACTTGCAGTTTGCGCTGGGATAATGAGTCAAGATTGCTGTAGACCACCTCTGCATAAATGTTATGACAGGTAGAACTAGGGTCAAGGTTAATACCAACTTAGGTCGTGTATCTTGTGGAATAAAATAGCACTGGTCCACAATTTGCGAAGGGATCCCTCGATACGACCACTGAATACGTTGGTGTGGTTATATCCAGGCAAATTTTTGTTTATTGTATAGCCTAGCCCTAGACTAACGACTTTCTCCGAAGATTTAAGTTTATTGTTTTTGTAGGTGATAGGTAAGAAATAAAATATTAAAAGTAGATATGCAATCACTTATTAATTAATTAATGTGATGGACCAAAAATACAGCCAAACTTCTGATGAACAAAAAGATTTCGTCCGATCCAGTCGCGAATTTCAATTAATTTTCTCATTTAATTGAATACAAAATAAATGTGCACAGATCTCGGCATTTCGGGTCCCTCAATAGTCCAGTCTCGACGGGCACTCATGGTTCAGACGGGCCAGCAAATACCCACTGTGTGCCATCTTCTTTGTCAGTGTCCGGCTCTAGCCAAAACCAGACACGGTGCACTAGATAATGATGGTCATCTCAGTCATCCATTTAAACGGTCTGAGCTTCATTAACATTCCCTCAATATCTGCAGATCCCGTGAGTGTGGCCCAAAATTGTTTTTCCATCGACAGGAAAACCGTCACTTACACCAAACTTCGCTTATTTAGTGTATATAATCAGATGTCGCCAAGTGTAAATCCATATTATATACAATGTGGTATTCATTTCTTTTCATTGGTGTATTTTCAGAGAGTTTTTTGTTTTGTTTTCATTGTTAAGTTACCAGATGCCAAGTTCAAGGTTATATTCGGTATACATTCGCTTTGTAAAAAAAACCTGTTCGTGTAGCATTTGGTTAGCGTTAAAAAGCTCACTGCCTGAACAAGTGATGTATACTTAAATAGATTACAGACACAGGTGTACTGTTTTGAAGATACAAGTAATTCTAGAATTGATGTTATTTTGGACTTTTAACAACAGATGACTTGCATTGGACCGAAACAACTGGAGGATGAGGCACATTCACAATATGCGAGTAGATGGCTATATGAAAAATCATCTCAGGTTGTGTATACCGAGTTCCAAATGAGTATGTGTAAGTAAAAGTGGTCTTGTATGGACGCTGATGTTAAAGGATCGACATTTCATATAATTTTTGTTGTTAAGAGCTGTAGATGGGCTGTCAAATGTCATTCGTTACTCATTACGTTGTGTTCTAAATTCCTTTGTCTGCTATGGCTGTCCATACGAGGGTACCTCAACTTGGTTCCTGTTGCATTATTTACAAGTAGGTACCACTTGCAGTACTTCAGTTCTATGTATATCAACTGGCCTTGGAGGTACTCTTAGTTGTAGCCGGTCTTTATGTAGTTAATTTGGTTTCAAGTATGTACGTACCCCTTGCAATAAATACATGCAGTGGAGACCGCAAAGCTGCGGGCATAATATTTATCTTGGCATCCGTATCAGATTTCGTTTCCTGCTTCTCTTAATAAACTCCGAAACTGAAGTAAGATCGGCACAAATCTACGCCTGAATATTATCGACCAACGAACTTTAGGAGTTTTTGTCGTTGTCAACAAAGCGAAGAACAAGTTTTTTGTCAATCAGCTTGTATGAGATTGCTACAGTCAGTCGTAAAAGCTGTAACTAAATGAAAAATCAGGGGTTGATTAAATTTACATGGAATTAAAAAGCCTGCTTACAATAATATCTACGGAAATGTCGTCCCTGAAAGGGAAAGTAGGAAATGCGGTTGGCTTCTTTCGCGCCAACGTCATCAGACTCTATGAAGAGAGATACATCTTTGATTTTAAGTGAAAACTGGTTTTATTCGATGTAAATTGGATCCTTTTATTTCAAGTTAAAGAATATTCACGGTTGCCACTTTGGTAATTTTTTTTTTGCTTTTTCAGTTTTGGTAGTTTGGTAATTTTTATTTGGTTTTGGTAACTTTTTCAGCAGGAGCACCAAAAATACGAACTCGATATCAATTCATTTAAATGCTACCTTACTGTTTCTGAGTGAACGTATTGCATTTGCAAATGCGTCAGCACCACCCAAGTAAACCCGTTTTGTTCAAAGTTTGCTGAATGCACTCATTTTCTTCTTTTGACAGATGGTGAACTTCGAAATATTTTCTGTTTCTGTTTATAGCTACATTGAGATATGGATAGGTTAGTTGATCATATTATTTATTTGCAGACATAAAACTCTAATTTGTTATAAGAAAAAAGGCTTGGAAATGGTAGATGATCCCATGCCTTCTAGCAGCTGGTAATTTTGTGCACAATTTTGTTGACGTTTTGTAATTGCTTAAAGACTGACAAAGTTACTAATACGTTCCTTATCTATTGAATTGAAAAGTCCTATGTTTTATAAATGTTTGTTTTTAAAGAAGCAATTTTAAAAGGCTGTTGCTATTCGCCCATCGTTCGGGACACGGCTACGTAACGAAATGTCAAAGTAAATGAGTAAAGTCTAGTGACTTAAAATGACATTACATGACTGCGGTCTTCAAAAGGATTTATCTTTGCCTTAATGTAAGCAAATCCTACAAAAAAGGACTGATCAAATAAACATCAGAATGTTGATTTCTTTCTACCTTCTTAACACATTGAAAGCCATTGAAAAAAACGTTCTTTGTTATGATCATTATGTTTGAGCTCCTGGATCAGTTGGTGGTAGTACGGGGTAGGCCCAAGTCGCGGTGAATAATTGATTGCCTAGGGTTCTCATGTACACTTTCAGTTTCACGGAACGCGGCAATGCTTTTGGTCGATCTGGCGTTCCTATGACGTACGGATGCCGGTTTTGGCGGATTGTGTACCTAACCGGCTGTCTCGAATTTGGCCACCAAACATTGGAGGGTCGATTTGAACGTTTGCTGATTATGATTAACTTGGCATGGAGATTCGGCATTAAAAAATGGATGCCACAGGCTGCCAAAAACGACTTAACGTTACACGGAATATAGTTAATTCATCATTAGAAGCACTGTCATAGGGTTCTACAAATAAAAATTATAGAAGATGAAGTTAAAAAAAGTAACTTATTAAATCCAAAATAAATTGCATACACCTAGACGAAATAATTACAAAAGCAAATTATTTGAACGCAACATGTAGACATGTTTTTTTTTGTAATGAATTTGTGGGGTTGAAATCAAATACATGAGTGTATTTATTGAAATCCTTCGTCAAGTTAGTGATGCTACCATAACATCCAGAGCTATAACCTCGTTCTCGTAGGGATGTTTTTAGAACTGAAATCAAAGGTTAAGTAAAAATGCAGAACCGAACTAAGGTATCTGATATCCCTTCTAATTTGTCTGACCTTCAGATTTTAAGGTACTGTAATCAACAGGGGCATTCGTTAAGAATTAACACAGTTTTCACTAAATATATTGTTTTCGAAGAGGTATTCAAGTATTTATTCGGGCTAAGAACCTATCTAAAAAGTGAAGCCCCATCTCATATAAAGATATTTTATAAGACCCTAATACTAGATGCAAACCCTAATAATATATAAGACCACCATTGTCGGGTCTATTAATCGATAATCATCTCGGTTCTGTATGGTGAAGAAGCTTGAAGTGTGATGAAAACGAATGAATAAAAACCTCTTTGGATGCTTTGAGAGAATGATTCCTCGGGTGCTTATCGGTTGGGTTTGTATCGATGGAGTGTCGATGTTGCCCGTGGTTCACCCCGGACTGTAAGAGTCACAAGAAGAAAAGTAAAAAATCGTTTACAGAAGTGGACTAGTGGCTAACTTGCGGGACAACAAAATTGCGGCAATATTCTTTTTAATTTTACATTTTGCGTACAATCACCTTGATATGAAGAAATTCATCTCAAGATCGATCCAGGGAATCGGCCTGAAGATATATAGGTTACTTGCTCCTTGGTATTGATTTTCTCAGAGCCCGCACTCTGTCTGCAGCCCCTTTGTAACAGGTGGACAGTAAAGCAAGGTCAAGTAGAAAGTTCAATAAAACTGTGCCAACAAAATTCTTCTAAGCCATCAGGTACAATTAGAACGAAGTGCAGCCGACATTTGTGGTGAAACTGTTCGTCGCTAAAGTAAGACTCCTGGGTAATACGGAGACATCTTTGTCAAAACCCTTATACTACGTTTCCACCAGAGATTAACTGCGAGATTTAGAAAAAATTCTGTAAGTCCCGCATAAATTTCGGGATTTATCATACAAAATTTAATTTCATGAAAAGGCAGATTAGAAATAAATCTCGATTATCAACCAGGTTTGCATGTACAGTCCGGTTTGTGAACAAACTTTCCACAGCTCGAGATGCCAAAAATACAAAGCAAACAGAGCTGTATTTGACATTGTGTCATAAAAAAAAACGAATTTATTTCCGAGAGACTTCTCCTAGCCAATGCAACCATCAAAACTTTCATTTTGTTTTGTGGAATTAAATTGTAAACCTAAAAAAATTTTTAAGATTTCTTGAACTCATGTTTTATTACTTTAAACTTTTTTTTTTTTCAACTATCAATTTTGGCTTGTTCGATTTGAGAGTAGTTGTAGTAGTTTTTTTGGTGGAAACACCTCAGGATTTATTTTTAATCTCTTGACCTAAATCTCGCGATTAGTGTCCGGTGGAAACGTAGTATTAGATTCAATTCTAAGTGCTTCATCAAAACCAAAGCAATCGGTCCCGCGCTCGGCTGGATAAATACTATACCCTATACCGCCTTTTATTTGATCGGGCGATAAGTCATAATTTTCTGTTTGACACCTTAACGAGCTATACTTATTTCGAATAACATATATCTCAAATTAAATAATTACCATCTATTTCAAAGCCAGTTTTGGACACAAATTCAGCTGTATTACGATTGATTTATATAAACAATTAAGTGCCAATTAGTAGAAAGACCAATCAGTCCCACTTATCACAAATTAATCTGGTTTCGATTGGGCTTTTCAGATTATGATGCCAGATTTTAAATTCCTAAAGCACGGGTGGTCATATTAACTGGACTGCTTCCTTTTTTTTTAAAAAAAAACTTTCTCATATAGAATTAAATTGGATATAGTTTTCGATACCTTGAAGAAATTGTTCATGTAAAAAAAAAACCTATATTTCCTCGAACAGTATAAAATATTTGATGTGAGTTGACATAATATGTAGTTGCTTATGTTCCTATTTTATGGCGCGGTCTTAGAGGTAACATAACCCAACCTGCAGACATAGACTGCCCTTCTCTTAAGCTAGGATTTCCTATAACAAAAAACAGCAAAGCTCTTCAATTTACGCAAAACAAAATATTCCCTACCTAAAATGAAATAAGTAAAAAATTTGTTAAATAATAAAAATATTGAAATAATTTAACATTAACGAAGTTTCTTCTTTTATTTTCAGATACCTTCGATAGTGGTATTTCTAATGATAGATTAGGAACAAGCTTATCCGAAATAAATATCGCAGAACCAGTTTCGTTCATCACGTAGACGACTATTGAAATAAATAATAAAATTTTAACTGAGTATTTGAAAGATTTATTTTTTTTGAATTTGCTTCTAAGTCTCCGCTTTATCACATTTATGTACCGGACGTCTTTACTATTCCATGGTCACTATTCCGTGGTCACTTTGCTGACTCATTTGATGTTATTAATAAAGCTCAGAATGTTAGCGGTCCTGTTGTAATCAGGCAAGTATTGCGGAAAATCTGAAAATTTACAACAGGCGACGTTCTCATGAGTTGGTTATGTCTAGGCGGTCTTTCCTGTTTTGTTTTAAGCCAAAGACAGAGAGAGAAAAGCGTTATTCATGAAATAAATCATAACGTTATTTATGCGCCACCCTGTATTAACCACAATATGCTTAAAGGCTTCCGGAAATAACCCTCCGTAGAGAAAAACTCTCAAATTTTTGGAGGAACGAATATTGAAAATATATTCAATGGGCCTTACTAATAATCATTTTTAACCTGCACACTAAATATTTTGTAGGTCACAATATGCATTTTTGTATTGAAAATTTCGCCATTGTGAGTTCGAAAAATTTTGTCTGGACACTAAAAATGATTATTAGTATCGCGGAATGATATTTGCGTGGCGGGCAGAGAGCGCAGTAGAAAAAATATAGCACCCATTTTTCGTATACATTTTTCCAAAATTCACAAAAACCTATATATACCTAATAATAAATTTAATAAAACGACACTACGAATTATTATGTGGATTATGTGCTTTCGAGCGAGATGTGACAATAATCAGCACAATTGTATAGACACCGCCTCATGTTAATAACCGCTGCGTAAGAGTTATCACATATTTGTCTGACGTTTGCTAGCTAACTTATTAGATGTGCACAAGTTAGATAGCTAGTAAACGTCAGTCAGCATAATAATGGAGCTTACACTACTACTCTCTAAATTATGTCAAAGAAACAGAACTTGCGGAAACGCCCTCTATGAGTATTATAATGAAAAGTGGTATGTTTAGTTGTAGCTAACTTCAGTTTATGCTCTTGGAATTTGGCGCCAAAGCCGCTGTAAATTGTAAACCATTCAATTAAAGATAAAAACGCGCCATTATGTATGACAAGCGGAATTGACATTTTTAAGACTCTGTCCCTGAATTTCCAACAATTTTTATTTTTATTTATGTGCACAAGTTTACGATGAGGGTTCTTCATATTCCACTGTTCTACCTTCCATCTTCGGAAAACAGCAGCACTCCGCAAATGCTGGGTTTATTTCAGAAATAATAAAATAAATCTCCAATTTTGCAAACTAATTTCATACATGAAATAACTTTCTTGGCCATCGCAATTTTATTATTGTTGTTTCCCAGAGTTGATAGCTTTCACACTACATAAACTATTTTAGCTATTTTTTAAATTTGTTCCGTAATTTTTTAAGTCCAGTCACCTACATTGTACACAAATATTAATTTGCTTGTTATATATTATATTTGTTATTACGTAGATATTTACTACATAACAAATATACTCACAATTTCAAAGCTGCGATTTAAAAGCATTTTTTAAACAGTAATAATTATTATAATAACAATTTCAATTCTTATGACTAGTATGCTGTTCCAGGAAAGCTAAAGTTAAGCGCCTCTCCAATGTTTCTCTCCACTACTTCGTCGCTTAATTTTGACAGCGTAGGTTCCGTCAAAAAAAAAAACTGTGTTGGTAAATCTGATTGACTTGCTCTGTTTAGTCACTTGGTAGGCACATGTTTTCACTTAAAACATTAAAAAAAACAACCATGAATAGAAGACGGTTAGAAGAAGACTTTTTAATAAGTGCAGCTGTGCAAGTCATAGCAAAAGCAACAAACCGAAGAGAGAAAATGCTTTCTGTACGTGTGAATCCATATTCCATTTCTAAAAGAAATTAAATTAACAACAACGATTTTTTTTGTGTTGAACTTACCATTCTCCATACTGTTTTTTTGCTTTCGTTTGAAATACCGCTATTTTCCCTGATCTGTCAAAATTAAGCTGTGGAAAAATGTATCTTGCATTAATACGCCTACTTAAATTCTGTAGAGATTTTTCGTACAGTGGCTAGCAAATTTAGCTTGAACTGCGTACTGCTTGGCTTAGCTGCTTTGCTTAATTTTATCTTTGGAGACATTTTTTTATGGGGCTCAATTTAAACGAGCAGCATACTATGCTTTAGCGGAAAAAATTAGGCCTCCTTTTTTCTTTAGTGTCAAAAGTGAGCTTTAAGGGAAAATCAAGTGTGAAGTGTCCAAGTGTCAAAATAGAGGTTTTAAAAATAATTCTTTGGGATAATGCGTATGTTTTTTTTATTTTGTCTACCCTTCTTACTTTTTTAACATTTTCCTTAATGTGATTGTGGCTTTAACAGGAGAACGCAAAGTGGTGGGGATTGTCCATTGACCAAGTCGTGTCGCATCTTTCTTTCTTCTATTGTCCTTTTAAGAGTTTTTGCGGTGGTTTGTGTGCTGGACTTCTGCGCTAGGGTTTTTGAAACAAATTGAGGTTCTTTTTTGAACTGCATCACCTTTTAAGAAAGGAACCGAAACAAAATTATCATTTGACAAACATACGAAAGTACTACTGTTGATGCGGCGATCGCCGAATATTTAAACACCCAACAAAGTCGAGCAAATAAAGTCAGTAAATACAGGTATCGATCTACTGCAGTTAATCTACTTTTCTGAGTTAAAAATTATTTATAAATTCTTCAACTGCACCACAATCACCGAAAAAGTAAGTATACATTTAGTAAGTTTAAGCGCAGTGGCAGCACTGATTTGTTTGCAGGGCTTTCAAACTTCAAACTGCTTTGAAGGCCCTGAGTTGCAAGGTTTGTGCACATGATTCTACATAATTCCCTGCTCCTTAACCACCAATACTTCATTTATTATCAGTGTCAAATATAGTGAACTGTATAATCTTGGATTTGTCTTTTTTGTAAATGAATGAAATTCATTCGAAGCAGATAAACCCAGGTTCGGTTATGTATCTATACAGTAACAGTAGGTAGGTATGCCTACAAAATTCGTGCGTGTTCAATGCCATTTGTACAACAAGTAGGTAGGTCACACAATGAAAACAAAAATCTAACCATTCGACCGGGAGTTACTTTTGGACTAGAGAGATAACAACGACTAAAATGCTTGTGAGTGGGACAATTGGGTTTCGACGATACCTTTAGAACGAATATAGACGGATGAATAAAATGCTCGTAAAATCGTATTAATTCGCTTTCCCCTTGAGGTTGCGTAATTTGTTCACAGGTGGTGAGTTTTAGTTTCAATGAGTCAACCGTTGACGAAGCGTGAAGTGCGAGAGGCCGCACAGAGCCACAGCCACTTTAGGCTAGAGCCGCTTGCATCCCAAGCAGAGTAGTTGTTGTTGTTTAGTGATGGCGATGAGGTGGTTCGTGCCCAGTGCTTTACCTTGTTTTTGTTACTCTGCCAGCTAAATTTGTAGGGCATACGGTGCGGCGTGCGCGGCACATTGGAAAACCTATAATGCCCAAGAACTAAGAAATGTCTATTGTTCACATTTTTATTGCTGCGACTGTGGTGGTTTCGTTTGTGGGTGTGCACTTCAGACTTTGGCCACAAACAAAGTAAAAAGTGCATGCTAGCTCGTTAGACTTTGTTGGCCAACACATGATTTTCAGATTACATTCGACGGGCGTTCTTCAACTTTTAACTGCCGTCGCGTCGTCGTGGGTGCCAATTGCCAAAGCTGATGGAGGAAATACAATCAAACGCGATAAGTAAAAACAAAGCCAATATCTCCTGAGTGAGCTTGTATTGCGCCAGCATTGATAATGGATATTTAAAATTGAATGGGTGTGTATTTTGAAATTGTTTAAAATCAGTTAGTGTGATCACCAAAGTGACGCAGGACTAGCGTTTTGTTACCGGTCGCGGTTTCGTGGTGCGATAATGTTTTGAGTTTGCGTGCATATTGAATGAAGTCAAGTGAAATACAAATAAATACAAAGCAAAACAAGTTATCAACGATGGAAGACGAAGGATTCAGGACCTTGTTCAGGAGTATATCGCAAGTTATGTACACAAGGGGAAAGGCGGTAGACGACGGTAGGATTTTTGTGAGTATGTGTGGTCCCATTATAACTATCGGGACGCAGATCTGCTCAAGGAGCCTACTTGAGTCGAATTAGTCTTAACAGATGTGAATAGGTATGGCAATGCCGAATGGCAGCTGCAGAAAACCGTGGTGATGACTACAATCATGATCGGTAGTACCTACCTATAGGTGCATTTTATGATAATAAAACTCTGAATTTACAAAATGGAAGAACAGGAAAACAGGAACACTTATTGTTAGATACCTAATACAAATATCTTTCGAAAATTAATTAGGTACCTACCTGAATCGTTTTGAGCAGAGTAGTTTGAACTATCGATATACACTATCAACAAAATATGTATAATTGAAATTGTATTAAAAAATAGCGGATGACGTCAATTCAGTGCAATAAAGACGCCATGATAACTTCTGGCATGGAGTCTTGTTGTGTGTGGATACGTGCGTTTTATGTAGGTTAGGTAGGTAGGTACTCAACCTGCTAATTAGTTATGGATCGTCTTATCTCCACAAACTTGTAATTGCACTTGTTTTTTCAGGGGAGATTATTGATATCGACATTATAGGTATTCCACTAAGGCGATAATAAAAGTAGGCTTAGCCAGAGTTGAGTTAGGTACTGTGGCAGGCAAAATGTAAACTCTTGAAATTAACTCGAATTCATTTTTCACAGCCCATAAAGTTTCCTACAACACCTAGGTACCTACCTACCTTAGTCCAGACAGAAATACGTAAAACGTATATTAAGCTACACTGAAAGAAATGGGCAGAGAGCAAAGTTTCTTTTTAATATTTCGAGTAAGTTTCGACTTAGTAAAATATAGGTTAGGTATGTTTTCAGTAACTGGCTCAAAAATTGCGACCTGGATTTACCTATTAGGAAATATAAGACGTAAGACATCAAAATGGAAAATAAAGAGATATTCATTTTAAAAACCGCGGACGAGGAGGATTATTTTCCAATTTCGCTGTACGGTTTTGCCTAATTTTTTAACAAAGCTTTTATTGATGCGTTTTTAATGGTTTTTTGATGCCGTTTGGGCCCAAATTTACACGGTTTTTTTGCGAGTTTTTTTACCCAATTTGTAATTGGTTTCAGCTCATTTTACGACGCGTTGTCAGTTTTTTGAAGCGATTTTGGACACTTTTCTTACAAGGAATTTAACTCCGTTTTTAGACTCGTTTTTAGGCATTTTTGTGACGCTGCTTCCATGTTTTTGTTGACAGATTTTATTACGCGTTCTTGGGCGCACTTTGCGGAACATTTTTGGCCTCGTTTTTCGACTCTTTTTTCGATGTGGATTGGGCGGGATTTCATATACGTGCTTTCGACGCATTTTCGGAACTGATTTTAAATTTATTTTTCGACGCGTGATCTGTTTATCGATGTGATTTTAAAATTTTTTTTTTTGACAAGTTTTTTAACTTGTTTTTGAACGCCTTCTTAAGCTACACATGACACTTTTCATGGCAAATTTTGACATTTGTCCAAATTTGTCACTACGTGTGATCGTCTGTCAAGCGGGTTGTCACAGCGCACTCTCACGAAAGACAGACGAGTGACCACCGAACGGCCGAATTTTTGTGACGTCAGCATGTCAAAATTTTCCACGGAAAATTACACGCGTAATAGTAGCTTTAGGCGGCTTTGCACTTTTTTTTGACACTTGGTGTAGATAAATAATTTTGGAAAATGTTTTTACTGGCTGTTCAAATTGAAAAGCTAACTATGTCTGGTGAAAAAGGGACTTTAAATGAAAAACGGCGCTTGTTGAAAATTTTTATTTGCGGGCTTCTCTTGTCCGGTTTTTTATTTTCCGATTGACTAAATGTTGTGCATTATACCTACTCTAGCTCCCGTGAATCCGCGTATCGTATAATTCCGAACTTTATCTGGTTTCTGAAGAATATAGCTAACATAAATCATGGCTCAGATTACAAAGGCCTTTTACACTTTCCTTTTTAGGGTTCGGAAACGGAAACGGAACCCTTGTGGATTCGTCATGTCTGTCTGTCTGTCTGTCCGTCCGTATGTCACAGCCACTTTTTTCCGAAACTATAAGAACTATACTGTTGAAACTTGGTAAGTAGATGTATTCTGTGAACCGCATTTTTCACACAAAAATAGAGAAAAAAACAATAAATTTTGGGGGTTCCCCATACTTAGAACTGAAACTCAAACATTTTTTTTCATCAAACCCATACGTGTGGGGTATCTATGGATAGGTCTTGAAAAATGATATTGAGGTTTCCATCATTTTTTTCTAAACTGAATAGTTTCCGCGAGAGGCACTTCCAAAGTGGTAAAATGTGTGTCCCGCCCTCTGTAAATTATAAAATAAGAGAATGATAAAACTAAAACAAATATATGATGTACATTACCATGCAAACTTCCACCGAAAATTGGTTTGAACGAGATCTAGTGAGTAGTTTTTTTTAATACGTCATAAATCGTAAACCGCAATTTACCTTTCTTTCAATCAACTCAAATATAAAAATAAAAAAAGCGGCCAAGTGCGAGTCGGACTCGCCCATGAGGGGTTCCGTAGCAGCAAGTAACATAATATAAAAGTTCTTGTAGTTCGTTGTAACTGTGATCGATGTTTTAATAATAGCGTATTTTTTTTAAATTAAGTTATTGATAAGTAAACATTATTATTAGGTACCTAAATGATGGGATTTAGATCTAACTATATATGCGAGCCCATATAAGCTGCTACGGAACCCTTCATGGGCGAGTCCGACTCGCACTTCGTGGAACTTTAGGATCTTGATTACGCAATGATTTATACATTTTTTTTTTCACTGTTATTCCCTCAGAATAATGTGTTTGTTCTTTATATACATCTGTATAAAGGTAATAAATTTAAAGAAACTATATCGTGAATGGTTTCTTTAAACGGGAAAGATCATCCTAACTGGTGGTCCAAGTGAAGCTGTTACAGCTGTCTCTTTAGAGTTTTGATCTACATATATGTGGGTTATGTGCAGTGATGCCAATCCGAATCGAAGTTCTTATGCCTAAACCCGAAAAAAATACGAAAAAGGTACAAATTTCATATTTTACTATGGCAGCACAACGAACATTTCGTACAAGGTGACAAAATTTGTTAACAAAATGTTGGTCGATCGATAGATAATTAAATATTTTTTGCTCTCTGTATTCCAAGAAGCTTAGAGAAGATTTTGTTCCTACTGCTTTGTATATAACATTGTTTGACGTCGAGGAAGTTATGTTGAGAATTGGAAAATAAACAGGACCCACAGTTGCGAATGAAAATGAGTGATGCGACTTTGATCAAAGTACCAAACTTACAAAATACCAAATTTATTTTATTTATTTATTTATCTATCCATGATTGTAAAAACCATAGACAAACCATACTGAGACCCCCAACTCACAATCCTCTTGCCGCTGGCCCCCTCACTTTTTTTCCGATTCTCCATTTTGTTTTCCCATCGGTGCCATGTCAATTAAGAATCCGTGTGACATGTAAAAACATTCAAAAAATACAAAAATAAATGCTGCCAAGCGCGGCAACCGTGGGAAATGTGAAAGAGTTCGGGAATACCACATTTTTACCTTCCTGTATGCCATTGGTTGGTTATTATAAATTGTTAAAAGGCGAATAATTTGATTTGATTGGTTAATAAAACTACCTAAAGGAGATGTTCTATATACTAGGACCAACATGGTTGTGTATTTTCCGCTTTTGGATATCAATAACTTCGATTAAGTGTGTTAATTTTTCTTAAATAATGAAGAAAATTTGTTCAAAATGTTTTTGATTTTCCCTCAACCAATCTACATTGTTAATTTTTTATGAATACTTTAAGCAAATGTACACTTATTCCTAAAAAATATATATTATTCATACGTAACGAACAATTTGAAATTAAATGGATAAAATTATATGAACGCTGGCAGCACCTTTGCCCAAAGCAGAAGTGGCATATGCAAGGTGCCAGCGTGTTGGTGAGCCGCCATTTTTGTCAGGACGAATTTCTATAGGCGTTTTTCTTTTTTAGTTCAGAGCACAACCTGAACTATTATACAAAAATGTCGTCTTTCTTTTTTAGCTCAGATACATCAGAGCTCAGAATTTGTGTTTCTTTTTTCGTTCAGAGCACCATCAAAGCGCGATCTATGAGCTCAGAATAAATTGCCTGAGCATACTGAGCGAAAAGCTGATTACACACTTCCAATCACATTTGACAGAAAAAAACAGAATAAACAAAATATAGTTGAAATGGCGGACGAACCTTGTTGTTTTGGAACTGAATATCAACCAATTTAATAAATAACAATTAATAAATATTCAATTTGTATACATATTTACAACAAACGACAGCTATGTGCTCAAGTGTGTTTTATAAATACGCTCATAATGCTCGAGCTCAGCTCTGAACGAAAAAGGAAAAACGCCTTATGTAGCAATACTAGCGCACTTAGCATTTGCCACCCCGTCAAAATATAACTTGTAGGCAATTAACGGGAAGTCGGCCGAAGTTGATGCTCTCAGTCAGAGAGCACGAACTGAAGATATCCATATTGTCTCTGGTAAAAACATCTCACAAAAATGTATGCCTTTTTTCTGAAAATTATTCCCCAATGCCTCAAGCATCGGAATTATGCCAAAGTTGGCATCACTGGTTATGTGGGTATATTCTAGTTATTGCCACTATCGAAAAATGTCCGATACTTCAATTTTGACTTCTAACTTTATGCTAAACAATACTAGTTCACAATTCAGACGACGTTGTACTGAGTTAGTTCCCGATTTCATTTAAATCATATAAATTCTAACGAGCACCCTCCGTGCGTCAAAATACATGACTGAATCGAACTTGTTCATTTCGAACCTTTTATTTCTCGAAATGTGTTGTGTGCTCGACAACCCTATATATTTGTACAAGCAGTCCTACACATATGGCCGTGTATTTGTATTTATTCGCCTTATCTAAAATTATTGAAATTTCACCCGTAAACATTATAAATTAATCTATATTATTTAAAAGAGGCAATGTCAAGCAAAAGTCTATAGCATTACAATACGCCGCGCGCCGGCTTCTTAGTTTAGTGTGTAGCACAAGGCTCGGGCGCGACGATCGTTTTTGGCGAATCCACGTAACTTAATACGAAACTCGCGATCGCACACCTCTCATACGAATGGTAAATATCACACAGTTACAAGTAAATAAATTCGCGATGTGTCATTGGATCGCACCAGGAAATAACCCTGTATATTGCCGTTGTTGGTTTTAATGTCATAATACATATCTTTATTGCATCGTTTCAACACCGAGTGGTGAATGTTCTACACTTTGAATCTCTGAAAATGTTTTAAATTGCATTAGCCTGGCATTGGGTTTGTGTATACGAGTATGTTCTACCTACAGAGGGGCTTTCATTGATGGCTGGGCATGGCCCCATTTTTCGTTTGTGTTCTGGCCTGTGTGACCTCTTCAATTTAGCATGAGCTACTCCCCCTTCTGATGTTCGAGAATGACGTAAGCTGCTGGGCAATATGTTTAAAATTTGTGTTAATACTAAGGTTTTTTGTTTGTTATTTTTTATTATGCTTTTTACTCTGTACTATGTTCCTACGTGTGTGGTTGTAAGTTGAGTCTTTTACGTTCTTATCGAGTATTCTATTTCCAGCTTGTGGTGTGGGTTGGAGCTTGGCGGTCCCCCATATTAAAAAGAAAGTCTTTGTGTTTTTATTTCGTTGTTCGTTTTGCAAAATTGAACAGGAAATGCAGCAATGTGTTGCTGACTTTGTGGAAGTTGCATTCTTTCCGTGGTTTCGGGTCCAAGTAGTTGGAATTCGATTTTCATTTGTGTACCTACTCATTTCTAAAGTTTTTTTCTGTAACCTAGGGCTTACAGATAACCTTTTTTCTTTACCCATACAATTTTTAAATTAAGCCCGCTTTGATAAGAACGAATAGGCTGTGACTTTGATAGATTATATTTATGGAGCCCGATTTTGCAATTGCCCACAATTCCTCATTGTCAAACAGCAAAACAGGACGAACTGGTACAGCATGCTTATGACATTGAAGATAAACTGCTATTTAAAAATTTGAATTTGCACAAGTCTCGATCTCGATACACAAAATCCAAAAAAAAGATGCATTAAAATTTTCCCAAAACGTAAAACAGTATGTCCATATTGCACTACGTTACCAGCTCATAAAGCACACCAAACAGTAACTATTTGTGGATGTAATGTCGCAATAATAACCTGTGGCTTCTCTTCACTTCAAATGGTTCAATTTTGCTTTTTATCAACATTTGATCAAAATTGCTAATCATCGATAAACAACATTTTGTGGTGAAAGTGAGGAAAAAGAACGCAATTTCGTTTTGCAAAATTTGCAAGAGCTATTCCGGCACACTCCTACTTGAAAAATAAATAAATAAAATTTTGCATTTGGAAATTTGGTCTGTGTGGTTGGTAAATTCAATAAGAATATTAAAAAGACGTAGAAAACCAAACTGTGCCCAGTTATTTCTACCTATTCGCCAATTTGGGGTGAAATTAAATTTATATGAGCAACGAAACTAACCACTCTAACACAAATAAGCTAGAATTATTATTAGCAATCCGATTGGTGATATTCTTACAAAAATTAGTGTTGTTGGTACCGTCTTTTAGTTTGCTTTGTTATCATGATTTTTGTGCTGACGATACTTGAACTTATGAAGTTTAATGTGAGAATTCCTCATTTTGATATTAAGACCAGTAATCTACATATATATTTTATACATCTTTTTTCAAGATTTTTGAGCTCCAAGATATTCAAGTTTTTACCGCAAATTCATCAGAATTCAAGATTTTCGATACCAAGACTTTTTTAAATCTTATAAATTAAAGCAACCCTTTCTATTGAAGAAACACGTTTTCCATTATTTCCATTTTTATGTATAATGTGAGTCGAACAGAGCCCATGCACAATTTCTGTTTCACTAAGGTTTCCATCAAACTCTAAATAACATGAATTTCAAGGAATTTGATAAGATAACTGGTGTAATATTTATTTGGGAAAATGTTTCAGGAGTAAAAACAGCGGATGGAATCTTCGCATATCCAGTCTTAAAAGATGTTATTTTCAATATTTTATCTCTTTCACATTCCTCTGCAAATGTTGAAATAATATTTTTTGGTTTAAATGTAAATAAAACAAAAATTCGTAATAGTTTGAGTACTAAAACAGTTGAAAGTTTTATCTTGACAAAGGATTTGCTGCGCTTTAATGAACCGAAATTCTGAGATCTTTATATCAGCAATGAAATTCTTAGTCAATTTAATTCAAATATTGTCCAAAATTTCAAAGAGCAGTAACATTAATTTATGACCAACAGTTCTTTTTTAAGGATATTTATGTGATTTATGTATTATGTACGTAAATAGCTACTATAATTTTGAGGAAAAAATAAATATAAGTTTTATTCAAAGAACTTCAAAATTGAATTTTATGTTTCGTTTTTTTTTTTAATTTGAACAAAATCTTGAAAAAAAAAGGATTCTCATTTGGGAAAAACAAGATTTTCGGATTTTTCATCTGGCAACATCTGGCAAGACTTCTTTTCCAAACCTAAACAAACTTCGCTTAAAGTCGTTGAAAAGCGAGCTTGTGCTTGCTTATCACAATCCTAAAAAGAAGCAACCTTTTCCGTCGCGGGGTCGATGCTTAAAATTTTCCAAAATTTATTTTTAAAGATTTATTTGGCTCTTACAAAACACATTTTTCTAGATAACGAAATGAAGAATTTGAGAATTTCGAAATTTGTTGCAAATTGTCGTAATCAGCTAGTTTATATTTCAGCAGCATGCAACCTACTGTCTCCCGCTTTAAGTTTACGAAATTAATGCGATCTTGAGACACTAAATAAATAAACAGGCCATCCAACTCTAACTTGAAATCTCATGATTGTGATATATTAAAGGCTGGCCAATTTAAGTGAGACACATTGCTACTTCTCGTTTTACGATATTCAGTTTATGAACTATTATTTTGCACATATTTTGCTATTTGCCGATTTTATAAACCTTAAAGCGACTACAGGGAACTAGAAAGAATTCGACTATTAAGACCTATTCACCTGTCTCAAATATAAATATCACATTATTTTACTTCTGCTTTGTAAATATTTGTAACAATTTGTTTTTAAGAAAATGCGCAACATCTTTGAGCGCCGTCTGTCTTTTTTTTCTTTGAAATAACACCGCTTAGCGTCGTTTGTCTGATAGGGCGATTTTTACAAAATATCCAGCAGGTATTTAAAAATATTTCAACCAAATTATATTATGTACATATTTAAAAAAAAAAATTAATTTCTTCCTTTATAAAGTTTTTCACATTCGTTTGTGCAGGTTTTCATGTCGTCTTATTTTTTGAACGGGTGGACTGATTATTATTCTTACAGCATTTATTGTGTTTATAAAAAGCTGAATTTAGAAAATTTGATATTTTTAGCTGCGATAAACCATAAACTGAGCTGTCAACGCTTCGGAAACACACCCCCACCCCCACTAAACATTTGAGCCTACTTGTATTGCGTATTTGAGAATTTTATGTATTTCCTCTAATTTAATAATAATTGCCTTACTCTGCATGCAAGATAAGACATAATTAAAAAAAGATATGTCTATAAAGAAATTCCTTGTAAAACGCAAAAAAAAAACAAAAACATCACAAGCAGATCGTTAAAATGCATGCTGCTGCAAAACTTTTTTTTTTGTGTTTTAATTTACAACAACTGTTGCTGTTCAGTAAGTCCACCCTTTCCTGAGAGCAATTATTTTGATAATTCTATGTATTTTGGTGCATACAGTAGCTCAGAAAAATAATTAACCATCGGAAAAATGATTATGACGATATCAGAACATTTTGAATAGGACGGCTCAATTTTTTTCTAAAATCATCAGAAACTGAAATGAACACATATCTAACTTTTTGGCACGTTTTACTATTTATAAATATTTTATTGGGACTTGGTAGGTACTTCTTTAATTCAACAGCATACAAACACCAAAAACGAAAAAAGTAATCTGGTTTAAGGTTTCAGGATATTGGTAAAAAATGCCTTGCGCTGTTTAGCCTGTTTTTTTCATATATTTGTGCTACAATGCAGAACTAGTCTAAGTCTCAAATTTTTAAATTTGCGATTTTCACTTCAGATAAAAATCAGTTCTATTCCGCGCGTGCCTTTGTGATAACTGAGTTCCTACGCGCAGTAGTTCGTTCACAGTTTTAATCGTACAGAAAAAAACCTAAGTAATTTTTTTTCAAATAAGTAAAGGGTTTTCCAATAAGAGGTGTTATTGTGAATGACCCGCTATTTCGGTAGCTGTCACTTTTGAAGCTGTTATTTTTTGACATTTGACAAGTAGAAACTACGCCATTACTAAAAATGGAACGATACACGCTTCAACAACGCATTGAAATTATTAAAATTCACTACAAAAATGGTGAAAATCTTGCAGTCACAGTTCGCAAAACTAAAGCATTTTTTGGTCGTGGATGGTATTGATCTGGACAACGTTTACTTTCAACAAGACGGCGCTACGTGCCACACAAGCAACGAAACCATTGATATTTTACGGGAAAAGTTTCCGGACCGTGCTATCTCTCGAAGAGGTGATTACAATACGTTTAAATAAAATAAAAATCCTTCTTTAGTGCCCTTAATGTGCAGCACATAAAAATAAATTTCATGAAATACTTTAGGAATAAATATAAATATATTTTCAAATTTCAAAATCGCTCTCCTTAAAAATTGAAAAATTTCGACTCTTACCAGCTCTCCCATGAATTGGGACGGTTATACTCCTAAAGAAGGCGGAATAATTGTTTCGATTAAAATAAGAATTTGTCAGTGGTAGTGCCGCAGCGTAAATATCAGCGCAGATTTCCCGGTCGCCCGACGGCAACTGGGCAAACACTACGACGTTAAGCCGCTTGCCTAAGAGAGCATGGGACACCACGAGGTGCTGCCAGATCTATAGCTGGCCCCGGAGCAGCCGTTCCGCTGAGAATATCATACTGTGGACGGCAAGCGCTACAAAACCGTGCTCAACAACTTTCTCCTTCCTCAATAATTGAGGATGAATTATGAAATTGAGACTGGAAAACATGTGATTCCAACAGGATTGAGAAACGGCGCATACTGCACGAGCCACACCCGAAATTCTGAGGACTGTATTCCGGGTCGCCTAATCTTACGTTTTGGCGATTTGCACTCGCCGCAAGTTCTGGCAAAAGTAATGGAAAAGTGTATAAATCGGGCCCGAAAGGTCATCAATTCTTCCACTTAACCGATATCTTTTTCTCGACTAAAGCCTAGTACGCTGCTCGAGCTAAATTTTCGCTCCCATAGCAAATTCTCTCCAAAATTAAGCTGAGCTAAATTTAAGCGAACCCATTTATTTGAGTGGTACGCAGCTCGAGCTAAGTAATCAAGCTTTTGTTTCAGAATGTAGGACTTCATGTGTCTGTCAAAATTTAGCGTGCCCATTTAATGGGTCGGCACATTTTCTCAAGCTAAATTGTGACAGATCGTTGTGTATTTGTTGTTCTGTTGCGGAGAAGTATGCAAGGAGGACCTTTTTTTAATTATTACATGGACGAGAAGTACCTAGAATCAGAAATAGCTCAAATAAGAGAGAATAACATTTTTGAAAGAAATTTTTCCAAAGAATAGCTGTTTTCTGTGACACTTTTCCGCGGCGTACTCTATGTCAAAATTTAGCTAGGACTTTAGATGATGTTTGGAGAGAAAAGTTGGAGACCAGATAAAATTTAGTTCAGCTCTAGCAGCGTCCTACGCTTTAATGGAAAACAATTTCACAAATCAAATAAACGTAATCCAAAAGCAAAGTTTTTCATTCATAAGAAAATTAACAGCGAACAAAAATCGGGTGTCTTTCACTATTTAGCCTAAAAATGGAGCCCCTTTCCATTAATAAAGAAAGCCACACAAGCGGATGATGGTTGCAAGAAGCTAGGCTTAGTCGCGTCCATACGTATCTGTTTTTATTAAAGCATTTCTATATAAACGCCTTGATTTCCAATGTGCCTTGAGCATTTTTTCCGTAGTTATGTGTGCCCATGCGGCCATGTCCAACTAATTCAAACTGGTTGTGACAAACGGTCCAAATAGGAACTGTATTTGTTTCCATAATCATAATTGCCGCTGCTTTGATCAAGCGAGAGTGACCGGAATCAAACCAAAATCTATTGTTTGCCAACTCATGGGTACTAGCTGGCTATTATTAGTTTCCGGTTGGTTCTGCGGAACGCATCGCTGAAAGCAATAGAAGTTCAAGCATGCAAAATCACCGAGGCTAGACCTGTCACGGATTGCTGCAATTTATTCCAAGTATAGGTAAATATTTTCGCCATTTCGATTCCAATAAACTGCTCGGAATGGTTTAGTAATTTATGGGGTGTGCTGGGCGGGGCGTGCCTACTTATTAACACGTACGTGATCTATTTGGGAACGCGCCGTCCAATCTATGCTGAGTGCGTTAACCAAACGCGTGGAAGAGTTGATGACAATTAAGCATATCAATCGCACTTGGTGTTGTTCCCCCTTTTAGCAATTTAAGCCCACATCTATAACGGTAAAAGTGTGGATATTTTTCATCCCCCACTGTACTTTCTCGTATGTGTGGATGCAGCCGCACTCGTCTAGATGATCTTTGAACTTAATTAATTAAGCACAATGATCTCAATTGTTGGTTGTTTTTTTTTTTTTTTCTGAATTGATTTTGATTAAACTACACATGTCTTCAGCGTCGACACATGCATGCAGTATAGTACTACTTGGCATCGCCCTGGCATAAGCTCATTCAATGTGTATAATTTTCTGAAATGAAATCTTCATGCATTTCCCAACCGGAGTCCGCGGTCCCAAGACATAAGATTAGTCCGATTAAGTGTCCGTCTCAGTGTAGTTGACAAAAGACTGAAAATATCAGAACCAGCACATGAGCTGAGCTATATATATGCAATAAACTCGATCGGCGTTATCTTAATCGATTTCAAATATAAACCCACCTTTGTTATCTTTATCACATACACGGACAACAACAACCCTGTCCGCTGTGAATTTTCAAAATAAAATATTAAATCATGACAGCAGAATTTAAATTCTCAACGCATAAACCGTGTAAAGTTGATAATATCGCGCACACGATTCAACCAAATGACTCATTCCGGAATTTAAGTTGCTGTTCTCGATTTGTATAAACAACAACTTATGACACAAGAAAAAAAAAAAAAAAAAACACACAGCACAAAAAGATACACTCATACAATTAAAAATCAAATACCTACTATCCCCATTCCCATATATGTGAGAAACAGTGTGATCATGCCAAGGGGAAATAGCTTTGAAAACATTCATACCGATTACAGAGAAACGCACCAGACGTCGTCGTCAACCATCAACAGTGTGGCCAGTGTTCGTTCAAACCAGACCGCTGAATATATCGGAAGTGAACGAAGTGAACCCTTTAACGATCGCGATTATTCAAATATCTCGTACGATCCGAGCAAAAATTTAATTTTAGCCAAATTCTTCAAGAGCACCAAAGCGAATGATTCGGCCTACGAGAACCTTTGTTCCGGTTGCGGGTACGGCGTGTTCGAGGCGCGCGGCAAATTGTGCAACTTTTGCCAATACGTTATAAATGGGTATCTTGAAGATAACTCGAACATTTATGAGAATATTTGTGATAAGTGCTCGGAAGTGTACAGTGGAGGCGAGTGCTCGCTTTGCTCCAAAAATAACAATGTCAACAGAGCAGATAACGCCGCCGCTTGTCTGAGCAGCCACAAACCGACTTCGAAAAAGTTGAAAAAGCGATTGTTTCACAGTCTGTTCGGCTCGCTGAAGAGAGTAAAATCATTTAACGCGTCTGCGCCGCCTAATCACAATCGAAAAGTGTCCGTTCGCAAGTTGGAAATCGTTCACAATGTCGACGGCTACGACAATGTCTTCCGGACAAACGAAACCTTCGATCTAAGTCGAATCTGTGAATTGAAACGACTGAAGTCGAGCACCAGCGATCATCATATCTACGGCAAATTACGAAAAAGCGACGATCACCTGCTGCAGACACCGTACGTGTGTGTAAAACAAAAATCACAATCTGACGATTACTTAATTGGCGGCACCGGTTGCGAGCCACTTTTTCGCAGCACCTCCATCAGCAGTCACGATTTGGTTGATAGCAGCTATTTGTCGTCGTCGACGTATCTTCAACAGGTGCGAACTAGTGTTAGTGAGTGGGTGACGTCATTGCGGTGTGAGACCCACGACTATTACAGTTTCGGGGCGCCAGATACCGGGGTTTGTAATCCGAAAAGTATTCCCGCCAGCACTGGCGGTGCCTCATCGTTTGTATTTTACCCCGAGCAGCAACTAGTGTACGAAACAGATGTGCGATTGAGATCGTTCTCCGAAGACAGCATCAGACAATTCGATTTCGCACAGCAAATGGTTAACGAATTCAAACGCAGTCTCATGGAGAAACAACAAGCGCACGGTACTCAACAGCACCTACGAACGAAACGTCAGGCAATCTACCTGAAACTCGACGGCAACGAAAGCAAACAGCGTAATTACCAAGTCGACCTGGTGGGAGATGATCGTAATTGTTTATCGCCATCGCCATCGCCATCGCCATCGGCGCAGTCGCAAACCGTACCCACAGAACTGACAGCAGGCCTGGAACACAGTCGACGCGGAGTGCCGCATCAGTTCAGCAAACGTTGCTGTATCTACGAGAAAGATTCCGAGTTTGTGAGTGATATTCTCCAGGCGTTTGATTCATTTTTACTGCGCGACTCAGAGACTATCGCAGTCACGGACGTGAGCGAAGTGCAAAATGATGAAAAAGTTGAATTGGTGATTGCGCATCCCCCTATTCGAACATCCGCAGAGTCAGAAACAAAAAGTGTCTTCAATTGTGCTGCCCTTGGAATCGACATTGAGCAAATTATCAAACAGTTGGCGCTGTCTAAGAGCCTCAACAAGATCACAATAAGTTACGACATTCCCCTGAAAGTGTTCCTAAGTGGCATTGATCAATCGGCACATCTCTCGCATTTGAAATTCCCCAGATTGTTGAAGATATTCCGTCGGTTTCAAGTGTTCTTATCCCGAAACAAGTGTCACATACAACTGGAAGCAAGTGCCGTGTCAAGTGATCCACATTTAGCCAGATCATTAGCAAGTGAAAGTGTTCCGTCGATAGGCCAGCACATTCCTCAAACCGAAGTGCATTCGAATTTAGAATTAATACGCCCGCCAGTGTTATCGGCTTCCACGACAATGACGGTACCCAATGGCAGCTCCTGCACCAGCACAAAAGAGGAAGAAGACGAGCCCATTTACCAACCGATATGGAAATTCAAGACCGTAGGGGAAGTCCAGGAAAACTACATCAACGATGACTACTACGAACACTTGCCAAGAACATGTGACTCATCCGCATCTATAGCGGGAGTTGATATTGAAGATCACGACGAATGGGAGCCCGATGACGAATTCACATTCACCACCAAACTAGACGTCAGTCTAAGCGATACTCTGAGTGTCAACACACAGAAGTCTTCGTCAAGTGGAAGTACCATAACTGGATATGCCAGCAGTATTAGTACGATGACTATTGCCTCGACGTCGACATTCAGCCTCACACATCACATTTTCAGAAACATTTGCATAGTGTATAGCCTCACGGAGCCAAAGATACGTGCGGTATTATATGATTACGACCGGAATCGATGTTCGAGTTATTTTGCGCAGCAGCCGCCTATTAAACCGATAGGGCGCGGCACAAACGGTTCTCCTCCAGCGACAACAAGTGCGGATTGTTCGAGGCAACCCAGCGAGTTCAATTGTCATGGAAATAAATTGAAAAAGTCAAGTGAAAGCGGGGGCCGAATGTTCGCCGACTCGGTTCAGGCCTGGAAATACATGCTGTTGGATGTTAATTACCTTGAGGATGAAGAAGATATGGTGAGCAAAATATACCTACCACCTACATTTATTGTATCAATGAAAGTATGCGACAGACACAGAATTGTGGCCTTTTGTTTTTCCAAACGGATTTTCTCTTTCGTATTCTCACAGTGCATGTAGTATAGTATAGTAAATAGAACTCAAACAATAGCAAACAATGGAGTGAAACGTACCATAAGATTCTCACTTCCATTCAGAGACGAGACAGTGTGTGCTGTGTTTGTACCTATATAATACAAAATGTGATTCATGTTATATTCTCTCCATCTGTACATTTATGATGGGTTTTTCAGAATACATACTATAATGGGAATGATAGTTTCACTTCGTAGTCATAACATAATAATATCTCCGTCGGTTGATAACCTCTTGTGTGTGTGCTTAACGAAGGTCATTACATGATGGTGTGCGTTCTAATGATGATAGAGCACTTGTTGTATTTCCTTCTTGTCGACCTCTCATATCCATTCTACAGAAATATCGTTACAACATTAATAAGGTTTTTTTTTCTCCGGCTGATCGCCTGTCTGCAAGGTGTTTTTTTTTTTTTTAATTCTTAAAACATTTAATCGTAGTTATTTGATTTTGCTTGTAAAATCATTTCTCACTACTCCACACTCAGAGAAAAATGTCCCATTAAATCGTCAATGGTACGACCTTTGGTTCTGAAAGCACGGTTGCCACTTGCATAAAAAATTACCAACCAAAATAGGAAAAAAAAGTTAACAAAACCCAGATAAAATTTACCAAAAATCTGCAGACGTTGATAAAACACTTTTAAAACATAAGTCTTTTAAAATATTCAATTTAGTACATTAGGCTAAAAGGAACTTAGTCAGTCTTTAAGTAGTTAAACAACGACTTAGCTTACTAATGTAATACTAATATCTACTTTAAATACTTTTGCTGACCAAAAGCATGATTTTCTAAACTCAAATTATTTTATTTGATTTTTAAAATTGCTTGTTTAAAAACAAACATTTACAAAACATAAGACTCAAGGAACGTAGTAGGAAATTTTGTCAGTCTAAGCAATTAAAGAAGTCACCATTTCCGAGCCTTTTTTTCTTGTAACTTTAACAAATTAGAGTTTTACGTCTCGAAATAAATAATATGACTACCTAACCTATCCATATCTAAATAAAGTTATAAACAGAAAATATTTCGAAGTCCACCATCTGCCAAAAGAAGAAAATGAGTGCATTAAGTAATTTTTTGAACAAAATAGGTTTACATGGGAGTTGCTGACGCATATGCAAATGCAATGCTTTAACTCAGAAACAGTAAGGCAGCATTTAAATGAATTGATATCGAGTTCGTATTTTTGGTGCTCCTGCTCAAAAAATTACCAAAACCAGATAAAAATTACCAAATTACCAAAACTCAAAATGCCAAAAAAAAATTACCAAAAAACGGTAAAAAATGACCAAAGTGGCAACCGTGTCTATAAGACGTGTTTTAATAAGATTTTCCCATTTAAACAATTGGCTTCTAACGAAATTAAAGGTTTTCGGGTTATTAATAGGTACAATGGTATTGAAGATATTAAAACATGGTTAGCAATCCTGGTGTTAAATTTAATATTTTTTGGGGTTGTATATAGGACAAGGCCGAGAAAGTATTAAAATTTAATATTTTGCATGTATTCAAATTAAGCAACTAATAACAAATTTATTAATTTTAAATAATGTCTGCTATTACAAAATATGCATTTAAAATAAACCCTCATTTATGTTGAAAAATTAAAGAATTTTAAAACATTTGTATTCGAATTAAATAAGCTGCAGTTTAAAATATGATACTTTCGCCTCAAATTCAATCATGTTTTGTTTTTTATAAACCCATCTTATTATCTTTTAAAACTTCTTTAGATTTTTGTTTTTATTTTTTATTTTCAATCAAATGAGTACATCTACTGTTCTCGCTAGATTACTTAATACAAAAATATTCTTTAAAATCTTTAGATTTGATTTAAATAATTATGCGATATTTTTCAACACCTACAAAATTTTATTTTAATTATAATTTTTATTGGTTTTAAATATATCAATAAATATATATAATTGTCAAGCGTATATATAATTCCCGTGGTCTTTTATCACCTTTAAAAAAATAATCCTATAGAGTGCATCCTTTAGAAGTTATATTTTTGTACAAATTTAAATGAAGGAGATTTCATGTATGCCCGAATTATCTTATTAATTATTCAGTCAGTTACTTACTTTTTGGAATGTAATAGCTATATTTCTGAGGCAATGAACTTGAATCTCTAGACCGCCCTTGTCTTCAAAAGCAAATCCACTACGAACATCTCTGCGCTTCACAACTTAAGAAAAAAAGCAAATATAATAAACTCTTACAAGAATACTTTAAAACTATAGTTACTTACTTGTAAGAAGAATGTTCTCATTGGATATCAATGTTACCCCGGTTTCAGCATGACTTTCAATTGTATTTTTAAAACATTTTTCGTTTAAAAAAACTATCCAAATCATACTCCATTGAGTAGGGCGCCTAAACTAAGTCTAATTCTTAACCAAGCGACAAAATAATATATTTGTGTTCAAAAGTAATACTGATATATCTAAATCTAATCTAAAACTTAATTGTAATAAGTTCTTGATTGAAATATTATTTTAATATAGACCGGGTTAGATTGTAGGACAAAAATACTGGATTTTAATCTTTGAAGATAAAAGTTCAGAAAATTCGTATTAAAATGATCATTTTAATAAAACAATTATTCAATTTTAATATAAATATATTAGTTACAGAAAAAGTTTAATAAATTGGAAATATTGAAAACCTGTAATACTGCGGATGTGTTAAAACAAATCCCCATATTTTTAACCGTGTATTAATAATATTAATAGGGTTTACGTTATTATTAGAATGGGAAACCCTGTTGAAGTAATATTTTAAAACGCAGACTTAGTAGAGAAAATCCCATTGAAAAATCTTCGTATTATTAGTGCTGTCTTATTATTTCAATGGGCGAACCATTAATGTAATAGTTTTTATCTTTATTTTAATAAGATTGATACCATTGGTCAAAATAAGGCACCCATCCATAGTTTAATTAGATAAAAATATTGATTTAATATTTAATATTTTAATAATAATATCTATTACATGGACTATGGTTTTAATATTAGTTAAATATTTTTAATGCCAAAAAGCGATATATAATTAACAGGGTATCCCATTCAATCAATGTGACGGTTCTAGCATAGTATAGCACTTGGTTCCACTTTGTCAAATATCACACAAACCATTTATTTTATAAAACAATACCATTCATTTTACAACATATCGTTTTTTCGATATTAATAACACATGCTTTTATTATAAATATATACATTATTGTATTATGAATTATTATTACATAAAAAAACACTCTCCGTCTCTACAGCGGCGCTTATTGTGAGCAAATCATTCTGAACCGAGCGTGCTCAGATCGTTTTTCACTAATTAGGTTTATTCTATTTTTTTTTCTCTGTCAAATATGACTGGAAGTGTGTATGCATTATGTGTAATCACCTTTTTACTCAGCTTGCTCATTCAATTTATTGTGAGCTCATAGAGTGCGCGCTGATCATGCTCTGCACGAAAAAAGAAACTCAAATCTGAGCTCTGATGTGTCTGAGCTAACTTTTTGTACAAAAAAAAAAAAAACTAGTATAAAGTTTCTGGAATCGGAAAAACACTCTCAATGTTGGCATCGGACTGCCGGTAATCTCTACAGATGCAACAGAGGAGTTTTATATCCATGTGCTGTGCGCACCTGGTCGTAGAAAAAATTAGCTCAACCATCAGCCAGCGTGACCATTGTGCGACTTAAGTCGCAATTTGGCACTTTTTCGGAAGCATGCCACAATTTGTTGCTATTATTTGGCCTCTTTTTGAGTTGGAAAAACACTTCGCAAATTTTTCAAGAGCTGTTATTTCCAAATAAATAGGCTTAAAATGTCACTTAGTCGTCCATCATCACAACACTTTCGAACTTAGATAATAGCCACTGTTGTAGAATAACCCTCGTTATAACCCCTTTTGGAAAACTGATTTCACAGAACTATTTATAAGTCACAATTTACAGGCACTTTTCTTACAGTTTGATTCTAGGGGCGCTTCACTAAAAAACAAAATGGCAGACTTTTATACATCTGCAGACGAGTAAAAACAATTCCACAGAAAAGATTATTGAACTTTGGAGGCGATTTAAAATATTTATACACATCTAGAGAAAACTTCGTCATCGATAAGTGAAATAATGACGAGTTCAATCAAACATGCCTAAAAACCTAACTTCAAATGACGCATGAGGACAGTGTTTACTTCGTACACTTCAAGAATAAAATATACGACAAAATTTACTGATGTCGTTCGCTATCTGGTGCAATTTCTAGGAAGCAGATATCAATCGTTTATAAAGGGGGTTTCCATAAAAACAGTTGTTTTTTTTAAACAACGCTGAATACAATTTCTGTGCCGGAAATAGCATTTTGAGTAAACCAACGAGTCCTAAATAAAGATTTTTTTTTTTTACATAAAAATGTAGACTGCCCCCCCTATTAACTTTTGACTCATAACCACTGAGTACAGAAGACAGGGATTTCTTCTTGAAAGAAATATTTGCCGAGCAAAACACTAAACAGTGATATTTAATAAGTTAGAATTAGAGCCTAGTGGTAGAAATTCTACCATAATAGGAACCTTGCTTATACACAACATATTGGAAAACATATGAAAAACATCATTGCATCTCGGCACAATCTTTCCAACACAAAAAAAAAATAAACCCATTATGTTGCGTCTAAGGCAGTTAAAGCGGTTCTTAACTTCGTCTATTTATTGTAAAAGATTACTTTTATTTCTTCAACATATTTAGTTTGCTGCAATATATTTTTAAAAACGATTTTAGTATAACGACAAATATCTGTCTTAATGAATTGCATCTACTGCCATAAACCACGTGCCCTTGAGAACTTGAGAACTGAAATTGTTCACGACTCAGTAGAAGTGTGTGGGTATTAGATCCATTCCTCAAAACAAAAATATAAATCACAAACCAATGCTATTGTGTCATATCTTCTGCTGAGTTCTTAAGTCTTCAATCCACCAAAGTTTAAATTGTTCAGCAGACGACTTTTTGTTTTTATTTTGCTTGTAAGTTTTTTCCTAAATATACAATCGCCTCCAAACAAAAAAAAAAAAAAAACGGCCTGGCCGATGCTTTGATACCCTCCACTGCATACAAGTCATGCAAAAGAATAATTGAATAGACGCTATCGTCTAATATGGGTTTTGTCTACCAACCAGAATTACCAGAACTACTTGACCGACATAGCCCATTGGTATTGAATACCAACCTGACGACGATAAAAATAAGTCCTTTCACCAACTTTCATTCGCCTATGTCAATTCCTTTGGGCGCTATCGTGCTTTCAACATACAGACAGACAGACGGACAGACAGACATGGCTAAATCGATTCAGAATGTGATCCTGATTCAGAATATATATACTTTATGAGGTCTCCGGTGACTCCTTCTTGGCGTTACAAATGTAATGACAAAGTGAATATATTTACCTTCCTGTGGAGGGTATACAAACAATGGAAATTCGAGCAGTTGCGTTAATTGAGGTTGTTGCTTTAACCGAGTCACAAAAAAAAAAGTGCTTTGAATTTGAATTTAAGGTGAAAACCATAGTATAAAAAATAAAAGAATATTGTTCGTCGTAAAAGAAAAGAAAAGGAATATAATTTAATTCATTTAAAAAAAAATTAATACAGTTTTTGGCTAAATTGCTTTAAAATATTGGGAAATGTTCGTTTGCTTTTTCTTAGAGGATATATTAATGTCAACGGCCAGCTCTTTCAGTTTTTGAAGAGTCAAGGTATCTTCTAGTGGAACCGAGTTTTCTTCAGCCCATTGAAGACAAATGCTAGATGCTTGGATAGCATGTTCTGTTTTGATTTTTGGCCGCGGAGGACTTACACTTCACAAACCAATCACAAAAAAAAAAAAACGAAACAAAAATTAAATGAAATAAGAGCATGGATGGAAAGTTGCGTTTACCGAGTCCCAGTTTTTTGAAAAGTTTCAATTACTGAGTCACTAATGGTAAAATTTTAGGTATTGCTTTAATCGAGGTATTGCATTTATCGAGGGTTGCTTTTACCGAGGGCGTACTGTAATACAATATAAAAAAAAATCTTGAAAGATTATACAAAACGGTTCAATCTGCTTTTTGGATCATCTATCACAATCTATCAACATACCATATACTAATCGTTTGAGAAAAGTCCTGGAGATGGAACATTTTTTTGGATATTGAACAAACAAGAACTCAGTGGATTGTCCCTGAAGCAATATGAATGTGTATGGACTTACACATTAGAATTTATTTTATTTTTTTATTAGGTCAGTATATTTAAATTCAGGTATCTAGTTTGATATTTGATTAAAAAGACAGTAAATAAAGGAACTCTTAAAGTGAATTACGTTGGCTTAATAATATTTTGTATAAATCAACGTCACATAATGGCATCCAAGGGAGCTTTGATTTTATATTATTCTTTTTTTCTTTAGAAAGTATGTTTAACACTTTCTTTGTGTTTTGTACTTTTGGCAGATCACGTTTTATTTCATTTGATTTGTTTTACCTCTCTTTCTTTTTAATACGTTGTGGCATAACTAAAACACCAACAATGAAACACTCAGACCAAAAAATAGGTTGATTTTCTTGGCGAATCAAACATGAAAAGCAATCTAGATCAAAAAAAAAAAAATTTTTTCGCAAACAAATTTATCTTTTTGCCAAATCGAAAACGACATAAGTATATTAGCTTCTTCACCGTTACTCTTACGAAATGTTATATTTAGCGATTTGTCATAAATAATTTCTCTTGCTTTGGTATATACGATGAATTGTAGTCCGTTAGTAGCTGTGCTATAGGTAAAAAAATCTTTTGCCGTCCACTGCATAATTTTTAAGGTTCCGTACCCAAAGGGAACAAATGGAACCTTATTAGTTTCGCTTTTGTCCGTCCGAACCCACTAGACCACATTTGTTCCTAGGTCTATCTCAGAAACTAATTGACGTAGAAGGGTGAAATTTACACACAACATCCGGTCTAACCTCTAGTTAACATCTACCGATACATCGACTGGTTTTAGAGTAATAAGTAATTTGGTGAACAAAATATTTTCATTCGCACATAAAGCTGTTTATTTCTTGATTTAGAAAAAAATGGGTATGTACCTTTTTTGCAGATCATGCTCGGCTCGTAGTTATGTATGTGTCGAAGATTCTTTTGCGGAAAGGTTAATATTTTAAAAGATATTTACAAAAACTGTCAATCACTAAAGTACGCTCCTTTTAACCATTTTTCATTCGTTATTGGTGTGTTCTCTTAATCGTTTTCCATTGGAACTTTCCCAATGAATACTCTTCCTCATGCACACATGACATGAGGCATGAATGTGTTTTTAACTGGGAGGGGAGCCACGTTGCTATGAGAAATGTGGAAATGATTCTGGCCCTCTGTTCTGACTTCTGAGTTATGTGTTTCATTTTAGTATTCGTTGACTGTTAATGATACCTAATTTCACAAATTGTTTATTAAGTTATCATGATCCTAAATGGTTCCAGGTAAAAAAAGGAATGAACTACGGCAAACGCACACAAACATCATAAATTATGTGTCGGCTAACATCCCCCAATTAAGGAATGCTAAACAATGGTTCCGCCGGAAAATGGGAATGGGGGCCGATGTGGTAGTGGATTAAAGAGTGACACTCCCACTTGGCCGGTTTTTTAAAAACACATTTGCGTAATTCATGTCCTTGAGTTCACGAATAAGTGACAAAGGGCGTGATAAAAAATATATTTCAAATGTCTATCGATAACTTTTCACCTTTGGAATTTGTTCCAGTGACTTTCATATTGCTAAAGATGTTATTCGATTCCTGTTTTGCGGAATACAGAAGTCCGACCAGAGAATAATATCTGGATTGTCAACCAGTACAGCTTGCCAGTATTTTGTTTAGTGCCCTAGAAATGTCGCTACCACTACGTCCGCTTTGAGATTCATACCAAAACCGCACAGTCCAGTCAAATTATACATGTTGGTCTTTCTTTGATAGTAAAAGTTTGACACATTTAATGACGGCAGTGTAAAAACACTTTGCAAATCGTATGATACAACTATCTCATTTGGATCTCTAAGTTCACCAGCTTGTCGTCGAAGTTTAGCCTTTTCAATCAACTTGCTTGTTATCTATGCCGTTCTTTTTATCTTTATCTGTTTGGTCTTGATTATCGTGAAATCCCGTGCGAATGTCGCACAAATCCATTTATATGGAAATTGCCATTTCCCATATGAATTTTTTTTTAAACAGTCACTAAAGTGCCACTTTTAACATTTAAGAAATAATCGGTTGACTAAAAAACGTGTATTTTTGGTCTATTGAACAAAATGAAAAAAAAAAAAAAATATTTCCCAAACTATTTCTGACTGCGACAATCGAAAGAGCGTCCCCAAAAACTTAAGAATCAATAATGGTCCCACTTTCGGTAAAATTGGAGATTGAACACTCAAGAACTCAGCCGACGATATTTGAACGCTTCGTTTGCGTTTCACTCTAAATTAAAATATTAAATTAACATATATTAAAAATCAATTTTGTTCACGAGGTTTATTTTAAGTTCAAGATTCTCAACATTTTTAATATTTAGAAGGGTTTAATGAGCCGAAATAAATAATTTTACCCCTACAACCAGTTTCTATTTGGTAGATACCTTCAAGGTCATCCTATTTCATAAATCTAATATAAAATGTATATTTAATAATTTTTGCTAAATTAGGTAATTTTTTTTTAGATCGTTTCAGAAAGCCAAATATTAAAAGCCCAGACTGTTAAGGAGATGGACAGTTCGCCACCGGCAGTAGGCATTCTTCAGAGATTTAAAAGCATTTCCAGTGGGAATTTGTTGGATGTACCAGCTGAGGAAGACAAGAAGTCAATAACAGAAAGAGTGCGGAACAAATGTAAGTTTGAAAAATCTTGCATATTTTAAAATTCTAAAGTTGGTACAGGATATCATCGTTTGACTATTTTATTATATGCCATTTTTAGAACTGATTATTGAGCGTTCTTGATTTTTTTAAGACAACGGTACTGTGCTTCATCCTACTAAAAGTTTGGTATTTGAAAAGAGTTAAAGCAACGTATTTTTTTAGGCATAAAACGTCAAAGCTGGCTTATTGATTTTTGCTTAAGCTTCTGAACAGGATTCAGATTTAAGCCTGAACTTTTAACTTTTGGACATGTTTGGTGCCTGCAACTTTATACTTAATTGGGCTGTTTGCGCATGACAATTTCACATTAGTATTTGACAAGCATTTCTTGTGGGTTGTGAGTAGTGACAAAAGAGTTGGGATCGAATCTTTCACAGAGTAGCTAGAGATCAATGACCTATGGTATATAGGTAAGCTGGAAGTGGCTGACAGCAAGATATACACACTGGATCGGTATTATTTTCCTAGTGATACCAGATTTATTAAAAATATTGTAGACTTTCCATCAAATCGTTTTAAACTTCTAATGAAGTAGAAAATTCCTAGATGAAGTTGCTCTCTGCCATGATTGCTCCAGGATGCGTCGAAAATTGCGTATAGTGACCATGACCACTAATGAGGAATGAACAGAAAATACCATAGAGAATAGGCTTTTGCTTCTCCTTTGGTTACGGTGGCCATTGCTTTTTGGCTACAATATGTCCTCTCTGATTTTTTTTACTAAAAGAAAACAATACATTGTCCTTTTTTTTTATTATTAAACTGACCTCCAAATGTTTAGTTTCTTCTTCTAAAGCCAATCTTCTACAATAAAAAATATACAAGCAGGTACTAAAGTAGGCAAGACTGGTAATAAATACTTTCACTAAAATTATTTCATCTGGTTATTTCTAATGATCTCAAAGCTATCTTTTTCGAGTGTTGTTGACAAGTTCTTTTTGCGTATTGCTTTGCCTGATCTAAGGAAAAGAATTGTGGTTTCTTTTTATCCAGAGTCAATTATTCATGTTTTACGAATGCATCGATTCGACAAATAGTTCAATTCTTGATGGCATGCCACGGCTACGCTGACCATCCGTCCTTTATTTAAAAGGACAGTCCTTTCTTTTTTACACCTGTCCAATTGAATTTTTTTTTTTTTTTGCATTTAGGGCAATTAAAAAGTTTATGTGGAAGTATACGAGAACTCGTACGAAAAAAATAAAGTGCACGACTGGGTCGAACCTAACTTTCTCGTTCATCGAAAGTATTAATGTAAATGGGGAGTATCGTGTAAGCTCCGAGTTGTTGGACATATATTTTCAGGGTGCATATTCAATATTGTTGAAAAAAAAAACTAGGGAAAACTATATTTTTCAGAAAATGACTTTTTTCAAAAATCCATTTTACGATAATACAGAGAAAAACTCAGTTTTCCATTAAGTTAAAAATGACCATATTACCTTAGAAATGAATTTTTGTTACAATCGTATGGACCGTTTTCGAGATATGTCCAAATTTCAAAAGTACGATTTTTAGCGGAAAACTGAGTATGCAGTTATGTTTACCTCACCTACTTAAGCTTAAATATCAATTTTTGATGAAATCGTTAGAGCCGTTTTCGAACAAATCAAACTGGTATGAAAATTTTGTATGGGAAGTACCATTAATATTGAGGTTACCATGCAAAAAAAAAAAAACAGCCCCGAACTGTAAGCCCCCACACTTTAAATCCGAAGTTTGAACGAAATCCGTTCAGCCGCTTAGGATGTAGGCAGACGGACAGAATTTTGCGACCCACTTTTTTGAGTTCGCCCATCATCGTAATGTCAGAATTAATTAACATCTCGAGTTCGAAATTTGGTACGAATAGAATATCTTTCTCTTACTACGTTAAAAAATACAACTGTAAATTACTTGAAAATGTGGACTATTTCAAGTCGTTGGGTGGTTGATTTAATGCCATAACTAGAATCAATAATAAAAATGTTTGGCCCACTTAAGGCATCGTTTTTGGAACAAACTAAATGTCCAACAGTTTTATTAAATTTTTTTACTGATCCATCTGCATGCTGAAGCTTGGCTATTTTTCGCAGGTGTCAGGCCACAATGTTTCCCGTTGCTGCTACACATATTGAGTCGCAACATGATACTTCAATGACGGAAGTATCAATGGTTATCAAGGAAAGGTGTAGTTTTTAAAAAGCCTTTCACACTCTTATGTCAATTTATCCAATGAAGAAAAACTGTTTACATTTCTTTTTTTTTATATCTTAATGTTTTCTTTTAAATTTATATTTTACATAATAAACAGAAAAAGGTTGGAAGCATAATCATTTTTTGAGCTTCGATCTCAGCAAAGCAAATTAAAGTAGGATTTTCAGCACGCAATTACTACGCTCTACTTGACACTTCCAGACTCACAGTAGTGGTTGATGAAAATCTTACTTTACTATGCTCTGCTGAGATCGAAGCTAAAAAAACACACCTATTGTCCTTTATTTTCTTTCGACAAATATGGTCACCGTACATGGGCCATGGATCCCTGTTAATCAACACAATTTCTCTAAAAAAAGGACAGTGCTCCTCTTATTGATCCGTAAGCCAAGGAAAAAGAATTTAGCGTTCAATGCGAACATGTTCCCACAGTAACTATGAACTTAAATACATAACTCTGCATCTTCTTAAGCATTTAGGTATACCATTTTGGGGATAATTTTCTTATTTTTAATTTGCAAAACTATTTTTACCAGTCAGCGCGAATTTCTCATAAATCACTCGATCTATCTAATTGAGACGCCCGGCCCTATTGATCGGGGCATCAGAAAACAACTTTCTCAATTATCTTGATCAGACAACTAGTTTGACCTGCAACCGACCATTTATATATTCAGTTATGCTATCACCATCCTTCATTTGTGAGTGTCTTACAAAACTGTTCATGTAGATGCGATAATGCGGTCCCTAATGTGGTTCAATTAAGCAGTCCCATAAAAAAAACATTAAACTACATGGAAAAACAAACACCACAAATTTTGCCCAATTTAATATAAATTTTGATTAGTAAATAATACTAAATAAGTTCTTTTCTACTTACAGTACAACGAGGAGTGTTCAAATTGTAAGTTTTTTAACAGACAACGTTTTGTTTTACATTTAATTCAATAAACAATTTCCTCATAGACAAACAAGATCGCCCAAGGAAAACAAAAAGGGGCGCAACATATTCCGCCGCGCTGAAGCCACTAGTCTATACTTAGAGGACGGCATGAAACCAAAGTACCCGATATTTAATGCTCCACTAGAAAAGTTAGAAATGAATGAAACGTCGTATCCCGATGTGCCAAGATTTGTTGTCGATTGCATCGAATATATTGAACAAAAAGACTGCATCCAAATGGATGGATTATATCGAGCCTCCGGCAACAAGGTGGCCATAGATGAACTCAAGCAAAAACTTACCGAAAGCTACATCTACGATCCAAAGCTATTAGTTGCCGATGATATTCACACGTTGACCAGTCTGTTAAAGTTATTCTTTAGAGAATTGGGCTCACCGCTTATACCGCAAGATACCTACCAGCGATTGGCATCGACCAAAAATTTAATGGAGGCGTCGGCTATTGTCAGTTTGAAGACGGCCTTTAAGGATATGAAAAATCCCAATTATGCTACCTTAAAATTCCTTATAAAACATTTGACAACGTAAAAGAAAAACTAAATAAATATTCCCAGCAGTTCTATAATTCATATATTTTTTTTTGTTTGCAGCGTGGCTCACTACAGCAATGAGAACCGGATGCCTGCCTCCAATTTGGCCATTGTTTGGGGTCCCTGCATCCTCTCTGCAAACCAAATAGAGTACGACATTGCCCGCATGAACACATTGGCAAAGGTGCTAATCGAAAACTACGATCAAATTTTCGGTGACAATGAACGTTTAGTTAGCTAACTTATAATAAACATTCCTATTGCCTACTTACCTATAAAGAGTTATAAATATTTAAGAACTTATAAAAAGAAACCAAAAATTATTGACAAACTAGTTTAAGTGAGATTTCTTTAGAATACGAGTACAGTACTAAATCGAACATGCATTGAAAGGGGTTGTACAAAAACCTTATATTTTTATTGTGATATTTATTTAAGTTTTCTTTTTTTATTTGAATAACAGAAAAGACAAATAAATAGCTTTGAACTAATTTTTAGTTTTTACTTTTATTTCAAATCAAAGAAAATGGGTGCCTAATGTACAAAATTAAAAAAATCAAAAAGTTCATGACATGGCCGCGCAAGAAACTTTCTCGGTCATTGCAAACTTGTCAAAATTGCTAGCATACACTCATACAGTCCGCGAAGGTTATAATAAAATCGATTATAAGAAACGCACGTGGAAGCACCGTGGGCTTTGTTTCTTATCAAATTTAGCATATTCAACTTTATGAACCTACCTTGTAGGATTGAGTATTAGTACTCAGCATTTATACCACGATCTGTCATTTTATCTATGATGAACTTTAAATCTGATATTTGTGGAGATTTGTTGTGCAGTGAAATTTTACGTCTGCAAAACTATCTCCACGACAATCTGGCAACACCTATCGAGACATTCACCCTGGATAACTAAACTTAATTCGAAGTCCCGTTGTAACTAATCATTCGCCTTCCAGGCTACGAACGGAAATACTAAATTTTTTAATAAGCCCATCACTAATTGTTTAATAAGTAGATAGAACGAAGAAGTGTTATTTTATTTATTAAGTAAAAGTAAAAATGTTGGTACAAATTAATTTGAGCATTTATTACAAAAAATGTGTATTCTGTGTTCTCCACAAATAGACTTGTTGCAGTACCGGCATTGGTTCTTTGTCATCCTGCGTATCCTCGATGGCCAAAAAATAGATTTTTCGATTATTACTGTCTACTTGAGACGAACTTTGTTGAACCTCTTCAATATTAAAAATATCTTTTATACTTGATTTCATATCCGCCTCAAAGTTGTTTAATAACGCTAATGTAACCAAGGCTCCATCAGACCATCCGCTACTGCAAATGCGAATTCCCTCCGGTTCATTGGTTTTTGTCGCAGTCTAATACTATTAAATACATATTTCACATACGAGTTAATTATGGATATATTTAGATTGCCATAGAACAAGCATAGTGGCCATCTATTGGTTTTACGACTGGTACTCATTATTGAGCACATTTGGTCAGAACAGAATCTCGTTTTGTTTTGTGCTGTTATAAAATTCAACGATTTCTGGCTTGTCCGTAGTAGAATAAATTCCAGGCTGATCGTGCGTAGTAGACAGGCTTTAATTTTCGTTTCATCTCCCCTCCAATCCATATATTCACAAAAATTAACGCAATACATACAACAAATTTAATATATATAATAATAATGTTATTTGTTATTTAAAATGTATAAAGTATTTAGTTATTTCACGAATAAAATAAGAAATAAATGGATTGATACAAGCAAACCTTGAAAAAAAAAAGTAGCTATGGACTAAATACTCGACTATTTGACTACGTTCGAGCAAAATCTCCACTACTACCGAGCGCACTACCACGAAGATCACCTACGAGTAACTGACGTAACCAATAAGGAAGGTACTAAGAGAGGGAACTCTCTGTTGCAAACCCTTCGTATCGAACTAGTGAATGTGCATGTGTATTGGGTATGGCATCTGTAAGACGAATGTTTAGTTATTCAGGGTTAAATTTGATCAAAAAGCACAATCTTCCATAATTTTATCCTGTTGGGATAATCGCTGCGTATTCTGTTAACAATACCGGTGACCGTTGCAACTAACAACGCAGTTTTTCTCAACTTAAGTTGCAATAATAACTAGCTTTGCCTCACTGTCCATTTTAAATCAAATGGCAGAAAACCTAGATTTTGACAGTCTTATCGGAGAATATCTCGACAAAAAAGATAGAAAAGCTACACAACTATAAGATTTTAGTTGTTTTTTTCATTAAATGTTTCGTGAGACTGACACAAAATAGGTAACTTTCCATTAATTCAATAATAAATATGGTAGACAGTTTAAAATAAGTTTTTTTTTTTTATTATAATTAAATATTAAAGGCCGCCAATGCATGATTCGCCCTGGGCGCCTAGATCGTTAAGGCCGGCCCTGTATACGGTTCGCATATAAAGACAACTGGAATATAAAAATCTTTTCAATTTTCACATGAGAGCGAAGAACCGAATATTTGAAGTTTCTGACATTTTATTCACACGAAATTATTTTTTAGTCGCAGAAACCTACGACTCAGTTTTCATTCGTGGCTGTGTGGATCGCGACTGTTTTATGTGGATTGTGAATGAAGTGTGAGTGTGACAGATCGCTGCAAGAATTTTCAATAGGGTAGTTCGCGACAACCTCAGTGTCAAATAAGAAGAAGAAAAAGCCAAGTGACAGCTAAAAACTTTGAGGAAAACAGAACAGATTTTATATGGTTGTAGTACCTATAATTATGTTAAAAAAAACATAATAAAGTGTGACAAACAATCTAAAAGCATTGTAGAATTGAATAATGATGTCTATCAAACGCATTTGGTAACAGATGAGAAGTAATGGGAATTGTTCGCCTTTCAACAATATTTGAACAGAACACTACTACCATAAAATAAGTATGAAATAGACTGACAGCTTCAGCCAAAGAAGAGGGATTGCCTTGGATGTATTTTTATATAAATAGTTGTTCGATTTTCTTATTTCCTGGTAACAAGTGAAACGAATTATGTAGCTAGGCACCATGCAATAAAAATCAGTTCTAAATACCGCAAATTCATTTATCAAAAAAAGCATTTCATAGAAACTATACTTAAAACAAGCATACGAAATAATTGATAATTGAATAATTAATTATGTTTTTTGAACCATTTTGTTTTTAAAACTGAAATAGATTACACCAAAATTAGTGAAAACTGAATTATGTTTGGAATTTATGCAAATAAGAAATTTGAACTGTCAACTCGACCAAATATTCACCACGGAATAATGACAGCGTGATGACATTTCTTTTATTACACCTCCTGCCATTTAGAATTTATTTTTTTTCTGCTTCACACGTACCTATACAGAGATAGGAAATGTAAGAGAGAATTTTCTTTTCGAAATTTAGAACTGACTGACGGTCTATTTAATGCTTAGTTTATGGTTTGTAGTTCGATATCGGTGGATATGGGCTCACTTTTTCAACCCAAAAATGTGTGAAAAGGTCGGGTTAGTGGTTTCAACAAGATGGTTTGTCATGCCGCACTGCAAATCAAACAATGAAGTCTCTGCAACGAAAATTGCCTTGGCGAGTGCTGTCTAAAAATTGCGACATTGACTGGCCATCCAGATCTAAAGATACGACCCCACTGAACTTCTTTTTGTGTGGTAAATTGAAGAGCAAAGTTCAAAGTTCACCAGCTAGGCTCAGAGCATTGAAAGGCTATAGGCTAACATTCGTGCCGAAATCATCACAAGAGATGCGCGAAAAAGTGATGGAAAAGCTGCAAGAAGGGCGCATTTTGCTTTGGTTTCAAAAACTAGTCCAAACAAACTGTAAAGAAACAAATTAAATAGAAATATCGTTTTTTTTTAATTCAACATTCTTATACCGACATAAAAGATGGCGCAAGCGTAAAATTTTCAAAGGCCTTTAACTGCTTAAATAGTGCTCCACTAATATCTAGAGTGCATAAATTGCATAGAACAGGCAGTTTGATGACGACACGACAATGACTTCGGATTTGTAAATTTTTCACTCAACCCAGCTCTAACAAAGACTTTTACAAACCCAATGAGTGCGTGCTCTAACGTACGTCAAAATAGCGAAGAGAAAATGAATGACCTTAGGTCCCCCAAGTCTCAATTGGAAACAATCTTCGCCAACGCTGGACTAAAAAACCCAGTCCACGATGATTCGGCGATTAAATACAACGCACTCGTTACAGTGGTATTCATTTGACGCCGAGTTTGCCCGAACACAGCTTGAACAGTTTTCAGAGATCAATTCCACGCTCCTGCCCTATACACCTCAGAGACTGCCTTGAGAGCCTCGATCCTATGGCTTTTCAAAGTCTACAAAACAAGCGATCTCCTAAAGCCTTCTCAAGTTCATACATAACATGAATACCTGGTCGGTTGCACAATATTTTTTTTTGTTTATACATTTACAACCCTGTTCAAAACAGTGGATCTGCCGTTTTAAGTGCGCCTTGCCCAGTATTCGATTTTGCAACTGAAGTATTAGCTCGCTTTCAGCGCAAGATCTCCTTCCGAGCGAGAAGAGGTTGGGCTCCACAATGGATATTTCTGTCCACCTTGATCACAGCTGACATTTTCGGGGAGCATCTTTCATGATTGATTTTTGCCTCCTTTTAACAGTCAATTTGTAGGAACTTCTCCCTCGGTGTACACCGGTTACGAAAAGCCGATTACCCCTAAGTGAATCGACGCCTTGGAAGCGTTTGTTCTGATATTTGTTTCCTGATACTCAGGACTTCACTCCGCACAGGACCCCTATAAAGGCAACAACTTCTGGTAAAAATAGCCACAACTCTCCACATTTAATGGAACATATTTCAGATAACGTGCTAAGTTTCCTCATATCTTATCGCACTGAAATAAATGCCCATCGTATTTGGGTAGCCTTGATTGTTGTGCACTTTGCCAAGATGACAAATAGAATATCAGAAAAATCTTTGTTCAAAATCGCCCAAAACTGTTGAGTAACCATGTTTAGTGGTTAAATATACGAAGACAGAAAACCAAAACAACTTTTGGCCAGCCCCACCACAAATTACACTAAACTTGCAAATGGAAGTGAACGGGCTAAACACGTACACGATCACCCGCCTACATCTTCTAAATAGAATGCTAATACAGTTTACGTAACTCCATTTACGAATTACCTACCAGCCACGCCTCGATTTTACATGCGGCTGCCAGGAGGAAACGTTTCGCATCCATCCATATCTGCATTGCCAATACTCGATCACGTTTCCATGTGGGAGGATGTGGGATGAACCCCACATTCATTTAGAAATACCTCACCACCTCATCGATTTGATTAGTACCCTAAACGAGCAACTCTGAAGTGCCTCGAATTGTCAAGTTTATCCCACAGACGAAGCTTCACCCAAAGCACAAAATTTCTCTTTCACCACAAACAAACCATAGCTGTCTGCTATTTCTTTGCTAATGAGAGGTTCTGAAGAAGTATTCTCCGTTATTCGTCGTATGAAGCTCTTTTAAATCTCTCTCAGCTGCACTTCCGAATTTGCTTACTTGTAATGTGGTTACTTTTGAGAAAACCCCAAAAACGTGATTAAGTCATAAAATTTGCAAAATATTATATTTGTGCCATTTGTATGACGCAACTGTGTGCGGAGTTGTGAATTTGCTGAGAGACATTAGAGAAGAACAAACATTTTCAAGTTTGCGGTCAACAACTGAATTCTAGAAACGTTTTGCTAAGTATGGCATTTTCTGCCCACCAAATTGTTTCTGCCACTAGTAATCAACGGTAAGTGTTATTTGGGCTTGACCCTTGACCATACTCTAGTGTTCAGGGGCGTATTTGGTGGCCCATACTGTTTCAGGCTCGCACAGTGCCATGAATGAAATACTTCTGCATGCATCACGAATTTGGTGGTGTCGACATATACAGACGGCCTTCGTAATTTTTCTTTCAAAAAGGCCGCCATGGAAGGAATTAATGGCATCACTGCAATTTCAAAAATATATACTTACTTGAGTACATTACAATTACAAGCGTCCATCCAGTGATGCCAACCCGGATCGAATTATGCCTAAAACCGTAAAAAATATAGCTTTTTTTGTTTTTAAATTATGCATCTTTGGTAAAAATGATAAAATTGCATCTTTTACCTACATGGTGATTAAAATTTGTCGAGTGTTGGTCGATCGAGGTAATTAAACTATTTTTGTAATCCAAGGCTTAAGCTAAGTACGCTGCTCGAGCTAAATTTTCGCTCCCATATAAAATTCTCTCCAAAATTTAGCTGAGATAGCTGAGTTGGACGCAGCTCGAGCTAAATAATCAAACTTTTGTTTCAGAATGTACTTCATGTGTCTGTCAAAATTTAAATGAAGATTAGTGATGCGACTTTGATCACAGAATGTACCAGATTTACCAAATTCAAAATGTGTTTGTATAAGTTGATTGCAAAATACAATTCAGAAAAAATTATGTCTTTTTACTAAAACTTATTACCCAATGCCTCAAGCATCGGAATAATGAATAAAAGGCATGCTTCGGTTGGCATCACTGGCGTTCACCTATGATCTTCGATCATGCGCCACCGACTCTAAACCATTAACGGCAATTCACATACGGGTAGCGGAGAAATATCGGGTTTGATTTTACCATCTCGTGATAGGCTGGGCATGCCTTGTGGTCGCCCGACTGATGATACGCATTCAATGCGTCTTTGTCTTCGAATTGTAGTTGGTGACGTTTTTCGTTTAACGTAACCTAACCAACGAAGCATGGACAGCTTCGTTCGGAAAAACAGCTGCCCGACATTAAGTCCGCTCTGGTGTTCCTTGGGAGTTACTCAATCTTCTTCCATCACTCGTAAATAATACCCCTAGATATTTAAAGTTCTCCCTTTTCAATAGGACTTCTCAAACCTATGGATGTTTTCAGGGCCACCACTTCCGATTCGTTCAATTTTACCTATGTATATCCCAGCTGCCACTATCGAGTGGGAGCAGGAATTCAGTGAGAGATTCAAGTAATCAGCGAAGTAAGATACAGCAGCCCACACGGAAAAAATGTTAGGATCAAATCAAGAAAAATAAGCGCAGAATCACGAAAAGTTTGTCTAGTTTTAGAGCTTAGCTAAGGATTTACTAATTCACGACTTTTTATTCGCAAATCTAACAATTGAGCGAAGTGAAGATATTGACCCTCAAAAGTCGTGAATCAACACTTTTCAGTATCAATAATGCGATCAAACGAGAAATAGATATTGCCATAACCGACCGCAATTTGACACAAATAGTTATCAATTTGATATTACATGGATTGTAAATCGCAAACACAATTCGTAAATTACCACTTTTCTGTTGTGAATTACGATTTCCTCCCTTAGCAAAATACAACCATTTAGTCTTGAATTGCAACTCAATAGTGTTGATTTGCGAACTAACAGGAGTAGATTTACTACTTCAGTAGTTGCAATTTACAAATTCTTAGTCGTAAATTGAAACTTCCTTTTATCAATTTGCAATTCATATTTTGCAATTTATGATTCTCGAGTGGTGATTTGGGACATCACCTTAATACGGTGAAATTAGAAAACTTTATTCTCAATTTGCAACTTATATCTTGTGATTTACAAATCAAAATTCATCGTTTTATTAATTAGGCTATTTTCGTATTCCTCCTGATATCCAAGAAAATCATGCGGCGCCATATGGTCCAGAGACAACGGGATTTGTCTGGGGTGGTTTTTTGGTCTTTGCTGAAATTTAAAATACAAATAAAATATTTAGATGAACTTGACATTGATACGAACCTTTACAATTCTTTTCGATTACATATTTTAGAGTACATTCCAATTGATACTTCTTTTCTAATAGCAAGATGTAACTTCTGATAAAAATACAGATTTATATGCATAGGTACTTCAGGGTTTTTGGAATTCAATAGGTACTTACAAAATGTATTCCAGAATGCTTTATAATTAGTAGGACACTCACTATCCATACGAATTAGTTATATTTAAATTTAAACAACTTTAACCCGACTGCTTTAAGCAAAGATTGAATACCGACGGCCTGTCTCTGCACCGCAACGCAATGTGCACAATGAAGATTTGGCTTCATTATTGCAGCTGTCTAGCAATACCACATACATACATTCATCCATAAAAAAAAAGAACTTAAAAGGATTTCGATAGGTACATGGACTATGAACTGTGCATAAAAAAACTCCACACATCGGTAGTTGATTCCAGAGACAATACTGAGACCACCAACTCCGGCCGATTTCCCGTTACTTAGCCTACAAGCTATATTTTTATGGAGTGTTCACGTTTGGTGCGCTAGTATTCTTACATAGAAAATCGTATTGACAAATGTCACGAAACTTCAAAAATTCCGGCTCACCAACACACTCCCAGCAGATATGAGACACTTCCGCTGTGGGCAAAGTTGCTGGCAGAGTTCATAGAGTTTTATCCGTTAAATTTGAAATTGTTCGTAGATAATATTTTTTTTTTGGGAATAAGTGCACATTTGCTTAAAATGTTCATGAAAAATTAACAATGTAGATTGGTTGAGGGAAAATGAAAACATTTTGAGCAAATTTTCTTCATTATTTAAGAAAAATTTACACACGAAATTGAAGTTAATGATATCCAAAAGCGGAAAATACACAACCATGTTTGTCCTAATATGTTTCTAGTATATGGAACACCAACTTTAGATAGTTTTACTAACCAAACAAATCAAATTATTCGCCTTCTAACAATTTATAATAACTAACCAATGGCATTCAGTAATGAAAAAATGTGGTACACCCGAACTCTTTCACATTTCCCCACGGTTGCCGAGGTTGGCAGCATTTATTTTTGCATTTTTTGTATGTTTTTGCATGTCACACGGATTCTTTTTTGACATAACACCGATAGGAAAACAAAATGGCGAATTTGAAAGAAAACTGAGGTGACCAGCGGCAAGAGGATTGTGAGTTGGGGGTCTCAGTATGGTTTGTCTATGGTTGATTGCATGGAAATTACAAAAAAATATTTTGCAACTTACGACTTCTCTACGTCAATATACGTTTTCAGTTTCATGTGTCAAATTATTACAAGATTTTATTGATTCAGTGTTGGTAAATCACCAAATATTTTTCGCTGGTACGAATCGAAAAATTGGACGGCAGTGACTTAACGTTTACTCCCAAAAAGGGTTACCATGCGTACCCCTTTTCGTCTTAATAATGACATTGTCCCCGTAAATTCAAAATACAAAAGGGAACAGAAAAGTCATACATCTTTTCAAAAAACAAAAATAAAGCTTCCACTTTGCGTATTCTTCTCTTTCAATGTTTGGATTTACGAAACCATAGTGAACACAAATGCACCCGAAGTGTTATACAAACTTAAACAACTGAATCCATTTAACAAACTTATTAAAAAAAATATTTGAAACTATTTCGTTAATTTTTTTTTTTTTCTTTTGATTTGAAACTAAAAACTTGTAGCATTTTGATGTTCGTTAAAGTTTTTGTCGCTCCAATGTTAAAATTGTCCCCCCTGAAAATGTATAAAGTCCCGATTTAATCGTTTTGGACTCTGGTAACCCTAATTTCAAAGTGGGCGACAAGATGGTATTGCAGCTTTCCACCATCCTTCCATTCATTTACTATATGGTTCACTGCCGTCTCGCATGAGTAGTTTTTTCTGAAGCCTGATTGATACATTGATAAAATGTTGTTGTCTTCTATGTACTTTATCAGCTGTTGTTTGACTATCGTTTCAATAACCTTTTCAATGGTTCTTAAAGTATTGATTGGTCTGAACTCCTCACTTTTACATGTGTTTGCAACATTTTCCACTGGTGTCACCATCGAGTCCTTCCATAAACTTGGAATTATTCCTGTCATAAGCACAGTCTTCCCCAAAAAATATCCCAGTTGCCAATGATCATTTCAGGTTTTATTCTCTCAAAATCAGCCCTGATTTTTTTTAGATTTTTACACACTTTATAAACTTCTTGTATTGTAACTTGGCGAAATTCAAATTTGCTTTTTGATTGGTTAATGTAGTTCACGTATCCGACATTTTCACTTGATCCTATGCTTTTTATAAAATATTGATTAAATTTATTTGCAATTTGTGATTCGTTTTCGTATTCCACTCCATCAAATAATAAATTCCTTGGCTTCCTGAGAACCTGCCTTAGAACCAATTCTTTTATTTCGGGCCACATCTCCTTCTGTCCATTTGCTTGTACTATTTTCATATTTACATATTGATTTTTTGCGTTGTTTATTTTTACTTTGTATCTGTTTCTGATTTCTCTGTATTCCTGCCAGCTATTTCTATTGCCTCTAGACTTTTTGATTTTCTCATCCCTAAGTGTTTTAAGTTCGCTGTCATGCCATACTTTCGTGCTGTTGTAGGTTCTTATTTGTTTTTCGGTTTATGTTGCACCGTCTGTCGTACGATGGGTCTATTTTACGTAATTCTCTTTTCAAAACCGATTTCGGCCTTACTAACAACCAAATTTAGACTCGACATTAGGGCAATAGTCGAAATTAAAATAAACTGTGTACCAATAATCAAGTTATCTTCGACTTTAAGATAATCGAGACTGTAACTTTCGGTCCGGAGAAAGTCGAGTCTAACCCATTATTAAAGTTTGAACGTCAGTCTTTGTAATAAATAAATATGAAATGGACAGCAAATAAAGAGAAGCCGCAGCTAAATTGGACGCAGGCAATGCGACAACTATTACCTAGTTGACGGTGTCAAACCATTGGCTGATATTATTGATAGCAAAATTAACAATGCTGCAATGATGCAGTCAAAAAACCAAGTCTGGGAAATAGTTGCTTCTATATTTCACTCAAAATACAACCAACTGCAAATTTCAGCAAATTATTTGAAAGCTGAGAAAAAAATTATAACGCTTTTGAGTTATACTGTTATAATTTTGCTATAAAGTCAGATGTAGTTAAAGTTCCGATTACTTTGATTGTTGGTACCTAGAAATTAAAAGTCGAAACTATAGTTAGTTTTGAAATTAGTTGAACTCGAGTTTACGGTTTGGTTGTTGGTAAGGCCCATTGTATTTAAAAACCATAGTAGGTTTTTCACTAGCTACGCTGTTATTTACTCCACTGATTAGAATTTCTATGTTTTCGTGGTCTGATATCATATCATTTGCATTTATGTGTACCGTCCAGTTTGCATTATATGTTATTACGTAGTCGATTATTGTTTCTCATTCTTCGGTTACTCTGGTGTATTGTTCCATCTTTTGGACTAAACAATTATCATTGAGGACCCTTTCTATTTCACGTTTGTATATATAGGGCCTTACCAACAACCAAACCGTAAACTCGAGTTTAACTAATTTCGAAACTAACTATAGTTCCGACTTTTAATTTCTAGGTACCAACAATCAAAATAATCGGAACTTTAACTACATCTGACTTTATAGCAAAATTATAACAGTATAACTCAAAAGCGTTATATTTTGTTTCTGCGCTTTCAAATAATTTGCTGAAATTGGCAGTTGGTCGTATTTTGAGTTAAATATAAAATATGGTTGCTTGGTTTTTTGACTGTATCATTGCAACATTGTTAGTTTTGCTATCAATGATATCAGTCAACTAGGTAATAGTTCTCGCATTGCCTGCGTCCAATATAAGCTGCGGCTTCTCTTTATTTGCTGTCCATTTCATATTTCATATTTAAATATTTCATATTTATTTATTACAGAGACTGACGTTTAAACTTTAATAATGGGTTAGACTCGACTTTCTTCGGATCGAAAGTTACAGTCTCGATTATCTTAAAGTCAGAGATAACTTGATTATTGGTACACAAATTATTTTAATTTCGACTATTGCCCTAAAGTCGAGTCTAAATTTGGTTGTTAGTAAGGCCGATAGTCTTTATACCAGTCAATATTAAAGTCTCCTGCAATTAGAATATTACTCGATGTTTCAGTTAGTCTTTCAGTATACTCTACAAAAAAATTCACAGAATTCTCTTTCTGAACTACTAGGTGATCTGTATATTACGACTATTACTAACTCGGTGTTCATGTGTTTACATCTGCATTCGAAGAGCCACATTTTAAAATCCACACCACAATATGATCAAATTTATAAATTACCAGAGGGAATACATTGTTTTTTTTTTGTAACAAATTTCAATGTTTCCACTGTGTGCAAAAAGGAGCATATGAAATTTTGCATATTGTTTAACAAATAGTAATTGTCAAAAATCCTTGTAGTTCCCAGCCTAAATAATTTTTTTTTTGGCTCTATTTGCAACCGCACAACCTGTGCCCATGTTCTGTAACTCAAACTTAGGAAGAAAACATTCCGCTGTTTATCGCATCTGGAAAATATTGGAGTTCTCTAACTCTATGCGAAAAGTATTCTGTAGTAATTTTCAATTTCATGGGAATTTTGGAACGATTTGCCAAAGCTGACAAAATACCGCAAAACAAAACAATACAAATTGAAAATTATTTCACAGGGATTTTCAGTTAGTTGTATCGTTGTTTTTAAAAATGTTTTGCTTTTCACTAATTTTGGGTGAAGAATACGATCGGCGTATCATGTAACATATTCAAAGACGTGTACCAAGATCGTTTAAAAGATCATTTTGCTAATAATCGTGTTTTAAATAATTAAAGAGAAATAAATATCAAAAACAACTAAATATTTTTTTTTTATTTTCTACTAGCTGCCCGGCCCGGCTTCGCCCGGGTACTGTTTCGTTTTAGGGTCCGTAATAGTATTTTAGTGTGAGTAGTATTTATTTTCTCAAAGCTGACCCGGTGAACTTCGTACCGCCTTAGCGTAGCTTTGATGCACTACTTTATTTTGTATAGCTGACCTATCTTATGTATGAGTACCTATTCAATTTGAACTGTAATCTATAATATCCTCCATATAAAAATGAATCCTTATTTCCCTGATCTCGCCATACCTGAGGACTTTACTAATTTTTATTAAATAAAAAACAACATATATATTTTCATAATAGTGTTTATTCCATAGGGTTCAATTTTACTCATATTTTTACAAATCGCTATTGAACAACTTTGCATTTTGAAGTAAACACTGAGCTCAGCACCACGCGCGCTCTAGAAAGCAACTAATAGCCTCTATACCCTTCACTGCTTCTCTCTATTCTAATGCTTTTTGATAAACTATATTTTTAGTTTTATGTTCTGGCGCGTAAATAAATAATGTTGATGGTTTTCCGACACGGGAACAGGCGACATATAATTGGCCATGTGAAAAACATGGATTTTCTAGGTTGATGCCACATACACTTAGCGACTGCCCTTGCGATTTATTTATTGACATTGCAAATGCAAGCCGCACTGGAAACTGTAAACGTTTAAAGCTGAATGGCATGTCGTTCGGTATCATAGGGATGCGTGGGATTAAAACATCTTCGCCTTTATACTTCCCTTTCAAAATTGTGGCTTCGATGACGTTGTTCAATAATTTCTTCACCGCAAGCCGGGTGCCATTACACAGACGTGGCTGGTTTATGTTCCGTAACATAATAATTACTGATCCGATTTTTAATTGCAGATTATAAGGTGGTAAGCCGGGCAGTTCCAGCGAATTTAAAAATTCTGTTGGATAATTGACAACTTCATCTTCATTAGTAATGGAATCAACTGATTTGTAATTCTTCAATTCGCCAGCTATTTTCTCTTGAATCTGAAAATTCATTTCATTCACATCAACATTTTTTGCTGCCAATATAACACGTTCGCTTAACCAAACGTGATTTACGTAATTTTGAGCAATGTTTGGGAAAACCATCTCCATGAGTTCGGTCTTTGATTCACAAAAGTTACAAAAATTGGTAGGGAATGTAATGTATCCAGATGATGTATCAACAGCAATAATACCATTACCAATATCGAGCAGTTGTTTGGAAAACACTTCTCCAGACTAGTCTTCCTGCAATTCGACTCTCATGTTTATACTCAATTTAAGTGTTTTAATGTATTTCCATAAAATGGACGACTTCAAACATGCATTCAGTTCATCAGCAGGCGTTGAGCGTGGAACAACTGGCAATATTTGTCGAAAATCACCTGCCAATAGTATCATTGCACCACCAAACCGTTTTTTGTTATTTCGTAAATCTTGCATCGAGCGATCTAATGCCTCCAAAGATTTTTTGTGTGCCATCGTACATTCATCCCAAATGATCAATCTGGTTTGCTGCAGCACTTTGGCCATCGCAGAATTCGTCGAAAGGTTGCAAGTTGGAGTCTCATTAATTTGAATGTTCAACGGCAGCTTGCCTTCCAACAACGTAGCTGCAATACCTGATGAAGCTAGGGCTAGTTCAATTCCTTTTTGCTCGAATCGTTGCCAAAATCAATGATAACAAAAAAGTTTTCCCAGTTCCACCGGGAGCATCTAAAAAATAAAATCCGCCAGATCCATCGTTCACTACTTTCATGAGCGTATCGTAGGCATTTTTTTGTTGTTGATTTAAAAGGGGAACTGTTCTATCAACCATTTCTCGTAATGTTTCGGAATCGTATTGGGCTTCGCGTCTCAATTCTTGATCAAATGAGTCGTGCATTGGGCGATTGGGTGCTATCATTCCTATTTGTGTTAATACTTTGTTGGTAAGCATCAAGCACAATTAAAATTAATGCTTCATTGTGAATTTCTTCGTTCATTTGCAAATTTGGATTCGATGTTCTAAGACGCATCTGATGCAATATATCTTCCGCCATATGATCTTTTGTATTTATGTATTTGTTTAGCATTTGACGAAATCACAGCATCTTCGAGAGTGTGGTCCCAATGAGTGTCATTCTCTAACAATCCCAAATGTTGACAGGCTTCTCTGTATGTGCCACACAATACACCATTAACAGTTCGCAGATGTTGGAATGATGTTGGACCACGAACATTGACTAACAGTAAACGCAAATAAAAACACTCGTCTTGACTGGGATGGACTGCATAAAGACGGCCTAGTGCATCGGTGGAAAATACTCGTGGGTAACCTGGAACTGGCTGTCCTCGTTTTCGTCGTTCAAATTTTTTTGATGATTGATTCCAGGTATTGATTGATTCTTGAAATTTCGGAGTAAAGTAACGTTCTGGCAAAATCATCATTCTGGCACATTTCAAAGAAGCTGGTTAATGTTGTCGATGGTGGCCTCAATTTTTTTCCGTAAGAACCTTGTACACAGTATTAGCCAAATTGGTCAAGCCGTTTTCATGTTATGTCGTGACAACGGAAAACGGGTTTCATTTTTATATATATAGATAAGAAGTTCATATAGATAGCACAAATAAAAAATAATCTGAACACATGTTGGAGGAACAAAAGCAGAGCAGCCTATTCGTTAGATTGCTTCTCTCTTAACATACCAAGTATCTTATCGGACTTAGCTAATATCTTCATATTTTGTGCTTCGATTTCATTAAATTTTTCCAACATCTTGGAGATTTTTGAGCCCCTCTACAAACCAAAATTCTCATTTACGTTATTTTTATATATTATTAATTACTTTTTGATTTTCAGTCATTTGAATTACCTATAACCGCAAGCTTTGTGTTTCGTGATAAAATTCGACAATAGAAGTGAATATTTTATCGCTCTTGATATCACTAATTTCCAGGGGTTTCATATCGAAATGTTCCATGTGATATAGTTTTCGATTCACACAGTTACAAAACGCGTCATGTTATATTATGACATTTTGTTTCAATTCATATCGTTTTAGTGATAGATATATCGATGCGATAATTATAGAACATAGGCACTGGTCAAAAGAAGTGTCTATATTAAGTATTTGTAGTTAAGGAAATTAATATTTTATTTTCTTGTTTTAATTTCGCATTTTAATTTATTTACAAAGAAAACCACTGGGTAGCATAAAAGAAAGAAAAAGTGTCCAATGCAATATGTCATAGTCTGGTAATTGCGAAAGAACAGAGAAATAAATATAAAATTTATATACCTATTAGAAATCTATATCAAACTAATAAAAACATTTAATTTTTCATTTTTCCTCCCACATTGAAGTCCTGCTGGCATTGATTGCTCATTTTCCCACACCCATTACATTTCCCCGCACACCTCCGTGCTACCTTCTAAGTAATAATTCATACATTTGTTCACTCATAAAATCAATACCTTATTTATGTACCCCAACCGCATTCGCCAAGAGTAGGTAGGTATATTTAATATTTAGTAACGGTTGCACTAGCCATTAGTTAAACGCACAATTTTCACACGACACTAATGTCCACGACAACTATTCATATCTAGACCTGAGAAAGGGGGTTGATTTGGCAAGTTTATTGGAAAACATCATCAACCTAATTCATAAATAAATAATTTTCTACTTCACACTGAAGGTGTTGCTGTTGTCCTTTGAGCACAACACTGCCATTAAATACCTTTACTATAAATAAGTAATGCATCCAAGCACTCCTTGAGTGCACTTGAAGGTTTTCGATTACACTGCTAATTCGCGCAGTCAACAAAGTAAATTCAAGGGCACACGACCATTTTTAACAGCCATAATGTCTCTCGGAGTGGACACCAACGATTCCTTTCAATACTTGTGGAGGGTTTGGAGATTTGTCGGCTTATATCCGTATCCGAGTCTAAAGGGGTTTTATTATACCTATTCAATTCTAGTGAATACTATAGCCAATGTGCTGACACCACTGTTCGTGTTTATGAACGTGTTCCTTCTGGACGACACCGCACTGATCATGATGAATTTGCAAGCCAGTCCCACACTTATCGCCGCCTCACTGAAGCAACTAGTGATCTTTCTGCGTATGCCGACATTTCACAAAGTGAGGACATGCATCGACCAGCTTGACAAGAGGGCGAATCGTAATAAGAACGAGGCTCAGTATCTCAGAAACGTTGTCAAGCAATGCTACTTTATCTGTATGATAATACAGGCCGGATTATTTGCCGCCTTACTGTCGACGACAGTAACAGGGCTCATTAAAGGGAAACTACTCGTCGAGGGATGGTTTCCACTTGATTGGACTTCATCAACTTCTATTTATGTACTTGCGTTCGCAGTTCAGTTCTTTTCAATAGGTTTCCAGTGTGTTCACAATATAACAAGTGACGCCTATCCGCCCATATACCTCAACGTCGTGATGGCCCACATTCATGTCCTTTGCATGCGAGTTTCAAGAGTTGGCCATGATCCTAGGGCCTTACCCGAAGAGAACTACATTGAACTTAAAGCCTGCATAAAAGATCATAAGAATATCATACGGTATGTCATATGTCAAAAAGATTATTAATAATCAGCTTCTTTTTTTTTAGTTTATTTGAAATAATCAAGCCAGTAATTTCCGAATCGGTGATGATCCAGTTCATTATAACGGCTTTCGTTTTATGCATATCAGTAGTTAATTCGCTTATATTCCATCGGCAGGCTTATCAGATAATTACAACAATTTGTTATATTGCCTGCATTCTGTCTGAAATATATCCTGTATGCTATTTTGGAGATGCTTTGAAAGCAGAGACAGACGGTATAACTACAGCTGTCTACAGCTGCAACTGGGTGGATCAGTCAATCAATTTTCGCAAGGATATAATTATATTCATGCAACGTTCACAGGAAACCAACATAATTCTGGCTGGAGGTCTTACCACCATTTCTCTGCAAACGTTTGTCAATGTAAGTAGGTCTGAAAAGATATTTTAGCCGTTGCCTTTAGTTGTTGTACTTTTTTCCAGATTATCCGCTTTTCATTTTCATTGTATACCATCTTGAGCGAAGTAGATTAGAATTGCTTGGTTCGATTTCGACTAGTAACTATTTTCAGATTCGACTTTCAATCTATGCAGTTGGCAACAACTACCACCTAAAGTGGAGCCTGAAGCTATTTACATAACAGTGAGGCTCACAATCAATATAATTAAAATAAAAAAACTATCATTAAACAATTTTTTTTATAGCTCATGCAAGAAAGGAAGCTTTCAAGTTAATCAAGACGTCAATTGTTAAAATGCACATTTGCACTTTTAGGTTCTTGAAATGTTATTTCATAAAATGGAATAATTTATAGTCTAATAAAAAAATGCAATCCGAGTTTTGATTTTATTGCATCTGTGTCATAAAATCGATAAAGAGTAATATGATTTTATTTATAGTTAAGCAAATGTTGTCAAGTTAAACTGGGTAGATTTTCAGAATACGATAGGGAACAGCTTTGTGCCAAGTTACTGCAACTGACTTGATCTGTTTATTTCCTTTTACTCCAGGGGTACGAGTAACGATGATTTCTTGGCGGTTGTGTGTCCGGCTAGGGTAGATCTAAATGTAGCAGAAATTATTTGAAATTATTTGTTGAGCAGATCCCGTATTCTGGCAAGAGTCTCCTTCTTATTTCCTTCGTTGTAAGTAGCTATCCAACCCAGACCGATTCAACATTTTGATAAATTGCGCAACTCATAACAGTAGACCCTTCCTGGAGGCATCTTGCGGGAAAGAATTGCTTGCCTCTCTTGGTGTCACACTGATGGACATGCATTTAAAAGGTTTAGCTGCCGTCGAACACTCCTCCTAGATATATTAGTGCTTCCTTGGATCTGTTGGTTTAGTTCCCAGCTCGAACTTAATTTCCATAATTAACAGTCCTTTGGCTAGTTATCAAGAGAGCCTCGGTCGTATGGTCAGCTATAGTTCTACACTGAACCAAATTTAGAACCTAGTCATATTGATAAAAAAATATGGATTTGAAAAAACGGTGATCAATATAAGGTCAACAATTCCTGTCCGTTGTTTGAATGAAAATTTTGTTCTATATAAGAAATATTGCCATTTTGATGAAATGCATAAAATTTTTCATTTCCACAAAAAATGATCACTTGAATAAGACTAATTATTCTTTCGTAAACTTCAGTGGATACTGATTCTTCAATTTAACTTAAAACGTACTATCTTATTCCACAAATGAGCTTTTTTGAAATTGATGAAAAATTTTTCTTAAATTTCATGTATTTTTTGCTTCAAATAAAATATTCAAGGTCCATTAAAACAAATAAATACAAATAAATATGTTTAAGTTAAGAATATGTTATTTGATTTATATTTATGATTTAATAATATTAAAATATTTAATGGATTCATAAGAATAAATAGGTAATTGTAATAAAAATAGATAATTAATAAAATTAAAGCTTACAATAATAATAACAATAACACATAATAATTATAATAATAAAAGAGTAATTAAGGTAATAATAAATAATTTATAATTTAAAGTTTTTAATTGATTTATAATTATTAATTGCACAGCAGCGACCATCTGAAATAAAAGAAAATCATTCGAATGTGTTTTTGTTGTTTTTGTATTTTTGTATTAATCCGCACTGCACCACTTCACTTACAAGCATAAAAGTTTTCACTTCGAACACAACAATAAACATTTACATTTTAATGAAACTTCTTCAAATTGATTAATTTTTTCAATTTGAAGAAAACGTTTTCCTCATATTAAAGAAATTTATTCAAATTGAAGGGATTTGATAAACAATTGTAAATTTAATAATTGATTCATCAAAAATACCTAAAACATTAAAAATGTCGGTTTTGTCAATTTGAAAATAAATTTATTCACTTGACTATAAATAATAAATAGAATATCATTTGATGAAACATTACTGATTTTGAATATTTAATCTTCAATATGAAGACACATTTTATGGAAAATTGTTAATTTGAATAACAGACTCGTCTAAAAATTATCAACATATTTTCCACAATATCACATACAGAATACCGCATTGTTAACGACTTCAGTTTGTCAATATGACAAAATTTCATTGGTTTGAATACACTACGAAATCGGACAGTAGTTAATGAAATGTTTATTTACAAAATTCAATATGTCTACGCGATATGGTTCAGTGTAGGCCGGCAGACTTTAGGCATTAATTTTTTATTTTGATGACTGTTTCATATCCGTGGCCAGGGTCACACAAAATTCCGTAATATATTTTGTTCCAACTAAGAGGACCAGTAAGGGTAGCTCACGTGGGGTATCTGCCATCTTGACAATTGAAATAATCTAGAGGATGTGGAGCTTAATTTTTCTGGTCATTTCAATCAGCCGTGCGACTAAATTTCCAAATTTTAAGTTAATTACTTAACTTTGTATTAGTTAATGTTCTCTCGATTGAAAAATATCCTCAAAATACCAATAGTTCTTTGGAAAACTGTTTGGCATTTTCTTTAAAAAAATACAGCGTAAAAAAAGTTAAGTTCAATTAAAGAAACCGAATATGAACTAACTTCTCACTCAATCACAACATGAACTAACATATATATAATTTCCACAGTTATTTTTGAAATTGCAAATTCTCCCGCCGAAATAAAAACCTTATTAGGGTGACCAGGTATGAACGATAGGGGCAAAAACTTTAAATAAAATAAAAACGGTTTGAGATATAAAATTGATTTATGGCATTATCTATATGTGGAATAGCATTCATTTAAAAAATGACTGCCGCGGCTTAAGCTTAGTACACTGCTCGAGCTAAAGTTTCGCTCCCATACAAAATTCTCTCCAAAATTTAGCTGAGCTAAACTTAAGCGAACCCATTTAGCTGAGTGGTACGCAGCTCGAGCTAAATAATCAAACTTTTTTTTCAGAATGTACTTCATGTGTCTGTCAAAATTTAGCGTGCCCATTTAATGGGTCGGCACATTTTCTCAAGCTAAATTGTGACAGATCGTTGTGTATTTGTTGTTCTGTTGCGGAAAAGTATGCCAGGATGAGCTCTTTTAATTATTACATGGACGAGAAGTAGGTACCTAAAATCAGACGTAGTTGAAATAAGAGAGAATTACATTTTTGAAGGAAGTTTTTTCAAAGAACAGCTGTTGTCTGTGACACTTATAAACGGCATACTCTATGTCAAAATGTAGCTAGGACTTTAGCTGATGTTTGGGGAGAAAAGTTGGAGACCAGATAAAATTTAGTTTAGCTCGAGCAGCGTACTACGCTTTAGCTGGCAATTTTTGATAGTCGCTCCTTACGTAATACATTGACAGCTTGATTTCATTCTCATTGGTAACTCTGAACATAACAAATTGAAAAGGTGACATGCCACTAAATAATTTCAGAACTAATTTAAAAAAAAACTACAGTCTAGGTACACTAATCCAATGACAGAAAACCAATTTGATGGTCTTTCCTATAACATTTCATTATCCCTTGCAAGGGTTTCCGGTTGAAGCAAATCACAATAACCAGCCGATGTTCAGTAAAAAAAAGAAGAAAATTCATAAAAGTTCATGTATTGTATTCGAAAAGCCAAAATCCGTCCATACCCTTGCCGTTGTATGCAGACATATAGTTTTGTGTTTCTATACTCACCTCGATTGACCCTACATCCAAATCCAAGTTGCTCGACAGAATCCCATTCCTCCTGCTGTCGTCGTCGTCGTCGTTGTCGGGCTGCCATGAGCAATATGATTTTTCAATATAATTCTGTTGGAGATTTGGAAAGGATTTTTGGTCATGAATAATTTGCTTTCGTTTTTGGCTGTTCAGTTCTCGAGCCAATTTATGCTTATGTATATTTAAAGCTATACGATTTTTATATTAATATTGGGCATCCACGGATAAACCTCCTTGTGAATGGATTCTTTGGCTTTTCGGTCTCTGACTGTGACTATTGGCACGGTCAATGTTTGTATGGGTTTTAGAATGTCTGATATTTATATTACCTACGAGACAACCATATGTCAAAAGCCTTTGAAACAACCGACAGTGGGCTATCTGAATTTGTACAAAAATGTAAATTATTTTTAGTAGGTAGGTACATACTTTAAATGTAAGTAGGAATTGGCTTTTTTTCCACTTCATATAATAAACACAAGCACACCCGCCCGTCTTCGCTTAAATGTTTTGCAAAATAAAATTCAGATTGAAAGTGTTAGTAAATTTAACACGTTCGCTCTTAGTACGGCTATATCCGTCATATTTTTAGAAACATAAACTGCTTTTACTGTCTACATATTACTATTCGTATTACTGGGCCAACATTGACCAATTGGAAATTTCAAACAGGTGTATCATTTCGGTTTTTTGCTGAAGTGGGAAATTAATGACACAAATTGTGCTTTAAAATCAAACATACCTGTTATTAACTTCAGCACTTTATTCAGCAAACAAAATATAAAAAAAACTGTCCAAAAAATTATTTCAAATAAAATTTTCCAATATTTTTCGTGTTTCGGTGAGTTTTTGATATTTTTATTTATTACATACAATCAAAAATTGTTTTATTCTTGGCAGGTATGGCAAGAAAACAGAAACAACAATAAAAATAACTATCTTATAATATTAAAAGTTGGACACCAAATGCCAGATAAAATTTGACAAAAATGTCACGCTAAATCACGAAAAGTTCGGTGGAGACGCCTTTGGTGATTTATAAATCATTTTGGCTAAATCAGGTTGGTGGGAATAAGATTTGCTTAAACAAAAACATGGAGGCAGTTTCATAACAAAAATTGGGTGATCAATGTTAGACCTGGTTTTGGGTAACTTCGACCGGCATGTTCAGTTTTTTTTTTAAATCATAATTTTGGTAGTTTTATTTAAATGCTGAATATATTAAGGAATTATTTTAAATTAGTTAGACTGTTGTAGAAAATAGCTTTCAGTTAAAAAATAATGGATGAACTGAATATTGAAGTTCGTACATTGTTTTACAAATAAATATTATTATTAAATTAAAATAATTAAACAATTTTTAAATTAAAAGTGTTGTTTAGTATTTATCTTCCGTAATTTAATTTATATTCCTTTGATATTGTTAGTATTTATATTCATTAATGTTTTTCCTTTGAATTTAAAATGTATTTCTTGATTAATTTAATTTACGTTCCACACTTTGTCGAACATAAACAATTTACCCTAAATTTTGTTGTTGACGTTTAAATACTCTAGAAGCTGAGGGACAAAAACAAAAAGTCGATGAAGAAAGCAAAATTATATCCCAAGAGGAGGTAGTTTGCAAAGAGTTGGCCGCTGTTGCTCAGAAAGATTTAGACTTTGTCATGCCGATAATTGACGCAGCTGTAAAAGCGCTTAACAAAAATGATCTATCCAAAGTTATGTCATACGCTAAGCCACCGCTAAAAATTGAAAAAGTTATGGAAGCGGTGATGATACTCTTGGGGAAGGAGCCCAGTTGGGAGATGGCCAAGAAAATGCTTGGCGAGCAGAATTTCCACAGTGATTTAAGAAATTTCGGTAGGGATCATATTTCGGATAGAACTCTAAAGCGTATTGCCTTGCTCACGCAGAATCCTGAATTGGAACCAGATAAAGTTGCCAAACAATCAATTTACCCTAAATTTTGTTGTTGAGGTTTAAATACTCTAAAATTGTTACCCTCTAGCTGTTAATTTTCTCTTAAATGTAATTTGTCTATTCCGCTACTTTCTTCATCAATTGCATAATATGTAAAATTTATTTCTTCTTGTTCGGACCAGCACACTGGAAATATCACTCGCCTGTAAGACCAATAAACTATAGAATTTATGTTTTAATCGAGTTTGCTGTTTTTTCATCATACATAATTGTCGCTGTAGGGACAGGAACAGCAGGATTCTTCTGATTGTTTTTTTGAATTTCATTCATCGTTGTGCAGTTAGCAAGTAATTTGAATTTAACATGTGTTAAGGCTCATTATGGCACATTTTTCTACTGGTTGTTAAAAACAATACCACAATACTTCATTTGTTATTCGGATTTGGTTTGGGTGGAGCTCACAGTTAACAATAAAACTTCAAATTGCAATTTTCTTCTCTTTAGTGAAGTGTTTTTGTCAATCTCAATAAACCAATATCTTTATAATGTTTCAACTTTAAAATTATCAGTCATCCCTTCGATGCCCACCATGAAATAGTTGCTACTTGAACTTGTTCTTTATTAGTACTGTTGTTTTGTTTTTTTCAAATTGAATATAAACCTATAAAACGGCTAAAATAGATGTGGTCAATGTTACCCATTATATCCAGCTTTAACTTTGACCGTTGACTCATAATTTCGGCACAATTTTCAAGTTGACCTTAAAAGCATTAGTCCATTTGAAATATGTATTAAAAAGTATATATTCTCAATAGAAAACATTTTAGGTTATGTAGCCTAACATTTTAGCGAAAACTGTTTTTATAACTCCGAAATACCCAGAAGTTTGCACTCAAAAGTGCAACAAAACGGACATTCACTGCATTAGCTGTCAGAGTGTCAGGTAGCGAGAATTGCCTCCGTTCTCTTAATATTTGTTGCCTCCATCTGTGAACAAATAGAACTCCTTATAAACAGGTAATTATAATCCTAACTTATACCAGATGCCGGTTGTGTAAATATAAAGAGTTGGTGTACTTTTGGTCAATGTTACCCCTCCTGGTCAATGTTTGACATTTCCCTAGTTTAAACTGTTCAGTACGATACCATATTAGGTATGTGGCAGCACTTTTTGCGTTTTGTTCGACTGTGTTGCCATTGCCATTTGCTTTTGAAATGTGAAGCCCCCTGTCCAACGGAAATTTAAATTTATTTGTTTATTTGTTTGTTTTGTTTATTTATTTAAGTCAGGATTGCAAGAATTTATATTTCTTTAAGCCCCTAAACCTTATAAAAATGGAGCCCAAAATCGTTGTCGTTGAAAATTCCAATTATGCGTCTCGAATTTTATTTGACTTCTATTTGCTGCAGTGGGCTTTTGTGGCTTGTGTCAAATCAAAAGCAGAGTATATCCATTAATGAGTAGGGACAATCTCTCTACATATGCATTTGCTACTACCACAAAGCAAAATGCAGAAAAAATCGTACAATAAGTGGAAGCAGGTCGAAAGAATCCTTTTTACCTGAAGAAAAGGGTACACAGCACTTTTTACCTGAACCACTACATGGGGCTTGCTGCGTACGACGAACGATTGTGGGTTTTTTCATAAAGCATTTTTAAAGGCGGGCCGGAATGACTGTCAGTAATTAGTATTCTCTCTCATGAATTAATATGATCAGGAAACCAGCTTTGCTTTAGTAGAATTGGTAATATTTTTATTTTTTGCTATTGGTTATTGATTAAATGGTCTTTGTTATGGACATGAAAAATAAATGTTTCATTCTATATCACGAAATTCAACCCTTTTGCTTTGCTACGACTTCGTTAATAACAATTTTTTATGATTTTAAGTTTTATTGCCAGCACTTTTTAGGTAATATATTTCATAGCAGATGGTCATACTAATTACTTAGGTTGGCTGTAGATTGTTTACAATTTTTTCGCACGTATTTTTAAAGGCGGGCCGGAATTGGATTGTTATCAGTCGTTCAATATCATCAATTGACGAAAGAAAGGGTGTTCCGTGTCTGTGCGTGTGGCAAACATTTAAAAGTAGTGAAATAGTGAAGTTGAAGTGCAAGTTTGCATAGTTTAAAAACTCTAAATAAAATAATGGGAAAACATTATTTTAAATGTTTGGCATGTGGGCGAGAGGAGAAAGAAAATGTTGGAGTTAAATATTTCCAAATACCGGATAATAGTGAGAGGTAAGCAATATAAGTTATAGATCGGGCAAGAACGAATATAAATCTGTGTTGTATTTCTTAATTTTTTTTTAGAAAAGCAAAGTGGTTGAACTGCATAAACAAACAACACGATATTACCCATGGAAACTGTGAGCCAACTGCTAACATGGAACTTCCAGACAAAATAAGGACAATTTGGTTTACGCTTTCAAAACTGAACCTGATTATAAAACTGTAAACTTTGGTATTGATAATGCATTCTACTATTTCGCAGGTTATATTTAAAAAAAATACCGCCTAAACCACAAGTGTGAGTTATAATTGAGTCCGCAACTTAACGTTTCCTCCCTTTTTACAGATTTTAAGGAATATGAAGATGCGAAATTGACACGGCCCAATCAAGAATTTTTAGACTCGTTAGAGAATCTTGAACAAAAATTTATTTCTTGTTTTCCAAATATGTACTACCTAAATAATTTTGAGGGGAATATTTTTAACTTTTTGAAAAATTAATTTCATTACAATTGTTGCAAAAATCAAAATAAGGAATTTCTTATCAAATTTTACGTCCGAGTACGGGTTTACTTTATTCTAAAACAGTTCAATAAAAATAACAAAAAATGTACCAACAAACAAAAATATTTAAGTGTAGCACACATGTGAATATATATTAGATATTAAATGTTCAATAATAAATATTACAAATAGATTTTGCTTTTTTTTTACGTGACACCCTGTACCACATTTTAAAATAGTTCAACTACTCTTCCATCCCTCTTTTACTAGAGCACTTTTAGTGCCGTCTATTTCTCGTGTATGTGTACTGCAAATTGTAAACTGATAAGAAACACGTGGAGAGTGTCCCTACTCATTGATGGATATACTCTGATCAAAAGGCCTGCAAAATAAATTGGTGTGCCTGCAAGTTGAACTGTTGTCACTTGACCGCAAGAGTGCTGCCAAGTTTTAAAAGTGCGGCTTTGTTCGAAAATATTTCTTTTTTGTAGTTTTGTGAAGGAATAAAACAAACAAAAATTGTAAAACGATATGGGCACTTCTACTACGTTTCCATCGGACACTCATCGCGAGATTTAAGGCAAGAGATTAAAAATAAATCCTGAGGTGTTTCCACCAAAAAAACAATATTAATTTGCCGTTTCACCAGATGTTGTCAACTAATGTCAAATCGAACAAGCCAAAATTGTGTTAAAAAACATAAAAAAGTAATAAAACATGAGGTTTATAATTTAATTCCACAAAATAAAATGAAAGTTTTGATGGTTGCATTGGCTGGGAGAAGTCTCTCAGAAATAAATTCGTTTTTTTTTATGACACAATGTCAAATACAGCTCTGTTTGCTTTGTATGTTTGACATCTCGAGCTGTGGAAGGTGTGTTCACAAACCGGACTGTACATGCAAACCTGGTTGATAATCGAGACTTATTTCTAATCTGCCTTTTCATGAGATCATCTTTTGTATGATAAATCCCGAGATTTATGCGTGATTTACAGACATTTTTCTAAATCTCGCAGTTAATCTCCGGTGGAAGCTTATACTACGTTTCGACCGGAGATTAACTGCGAGATTTGACGGTAGTTGACAACATCTGGTGAAACGTCAAGTTAATCTTGTTTTTTTTGGTGGAAACAACTCAGGATTTGTTTGTAATCTCTTGCCCTAAGTCTCGCGATTAGTGTCCGGCGGAAACGTAGTATTAGTATTACCAAAATACGACAAAGCGCCCAATCTAGCAGCGCTGTTTGAAGTTGAAATGACTGGCTTAGTTATAATATTCTTCATTCAAAAAGGGGAATAAAACATGTTTTTGAAAATGTTAACACCAAAGTAGGAAAAAGTATATAAAAATAAGTTTCATTAGATACATATTTGTATGTATAGGTACACACTTTCTTTTATCTTATTTTTATAAGAAAAAAAAAAAAACAAATATTATTTAGAAAAATATAAAGGAACTTGAATACTTTCAGTCAAATATAAAAAGTACACGATTTATTCATACTTTTCGGTTGACTTTATTCGTGTTTTGTTTAGGTTCGGACATTTTACTTTTGAATAAATTTTTTTTGAGTAAATTTTGTTTCTTTACAATTTGTTTTGTAAACAAAAACTGATTAACTGATTGCACGTGAAGTGAGAGGTAGTTCATTGAGTGGATGCATTCAGGTTTGAAAGGATTTTGAGCTCCAAATGGATGTGTTCACAGAGTATTTTTTTAAAAAAAATATCTAAGGAAAGTTTTTTTTTAAGGTTTGTGATTGAATATTTAATAAAGGGGACAGTGGTATATATTAGGGGGGACAAACAGAATTTTGGTATGGAAATGGGGGGCGTCTGGTAACTTATAATAAGATCTACTATACGGAATCGTTCGGTGTGACTTGGATAAACCGGTATCCAATGCTCAAAGTGAGATGAGATGACAGTGTTACTCATCAGAATTTGGTTCTGTCTATGATTTGGCTGGCAAAGTGTTTTACTTGGACGTGAGCCTTTGACAAAACGATTCAAGCCAGCATCCAGTTATTTGCACATCACCAATGTTTGTCTAAAATTGGGCTAAATATTTTTCTTTTCAACTTCGTCTATGATCCCATCAACGCAACCCCAGGGCATGGCAGTTAGGCAACACTTCAAATGGTTGAATCCCAGCGCGTATGTTGTTTTCGCAGTATAGTGCAAATTTAATTTGACCTTTTCATTTAGAAAAGAAGGTAGGGGCTCTTACTCGTAAGTTTAAATAACACGATAGACTGAAATTAAGTGGCCCAAGGCCAGAACGCCAGAGTTATAATTTGAATATTTAATAGGCAGGCAGCGCATCAAAGGACTTGTTCCATGAAGTGCACCCAAAAGGCGGCAGTTGCACAGCTAGTTCGCTCAGTCAACAAAGTGAACTGGAGCGACAAACTCCTCACAGCAGGCAAATACTCGTATAATAAAGCGATGTCCAACCTGGATACTAACGATTCTTTTATTTACATGTGGAAAGCCTGGAGATTTGTCGGCGTGTATCCGTACCCGAAACTGAAATGGCTTTACAACTTCTACGCAGTTTTAGTGAACTTGGCGGCCGATATAGTGTCACCGGTTTTCATATTTATAAACGTGTTTTTCGTGAACGATCATTCAGTTATTATGAACAATTTGAAAATCAGTCCCACACTTATTGTCGCGTCGTTAAAACAGTTGGTGATTTTTTTCAGAATGTCAAACTTTCACAAAGCAAAGGAGTACATCGACCAACTGGACCAAAGAGCGAGTCTTAATAAGGGCGAGACTCAATATCTAAGAAATGTCGTCAAGCAGTGCCACTGCATAGCGCTGGCTGAACAGATTGCATTATTCGCCTCATTGTTGTCATACGCAATACCTGGCCTTATCGGCGGGAGACTTATATTTGCAGGATGGTTTCCGTTTGACTGGACTTCGTCAACCACGCTTTATGTAGTCGCGTTTTCATACCAATATCTGTCGTGTGCCTTTCAGTGTGTCCAGAATGCGGCCAATGATGCCTATCCACCGATATACATAAACGTATTGATGGGTCAGATTCATGTGCTCTGCATGCGAGTTTCAAGAATTGGTACAGATTCGAGAGCAACACCTGGTGACAACTACAAGGAGCTGAAGGCATGTGTAAGAGACCACAACAACATCATCAGGTTAGACAATATCAAGGGACTGTGCTCAAAATAAATAAATAAATTCGCCTTTCAGCTTGTTCGAGACAATCAAGCCAGTGATTTCGGAATCAGTAATGATCCAGTTCTTCATAACAGCCCTCGTTCTATGCCTGGCGGCTATTCACTACCTCGTTTTCGATCGCGACATTTCTCAGCTAATTAGTACGATTGTTTACATTGCCTGCATTCTGTCTGGATCGTTTCCTGTTTGTTATTTTGGAAATGCTTTGATGGACGAGTCAGAAAGTCTTGCAACAGCTATCTACAGCTGCAACTGGGTGGATCAGCCGATCAAGTTTCGCAAAAGTCTGATTATATTTATGCAACGCTCACAGAAAACCGACATGATTCTGGCAGGCGGTCTTGTACCGATTTCCCTTCAAACATTTACCGAAGTAAGTAATCACAGTCACTATCAATGTTGCCAGATACAAAATCTGAAAATCTTGTTTTTCCGAAAGAAAACATCTTTTTTCCAAGATTTTGTTCAAAATATAAAAAGAGCGACATTTTAAGTACAATAAATCAATAAATCATCTAAATACCCATAAAAAATACTTTGGTCATAAATTAATGTTAATGCTTTTTGAAATTTTGGAACATATTTAATATAAAAATTAAATTGACTTAGCATTGCATATCAAGATCATAGAATTTCGGTTTTTTACAGCTCAACAAATCCATTGTAATAAAAAATAAATTCAACAACCGTTTCAGTAGGTACATACCTACAAAAACATTTTTCCAAAAACACGTTACATCAGTGATTTTATCAAATTCGCTAAAATTCATGTTTCCCTAGAGTTGATGAAAACGTTTGTGAAACAGAAATTGTGCCCACTGTTCGACTCATATATAATATAATTATAATAATGGAATTTATAGAAAACGGTTTTCGTCAATAGAAAAGGTTCTTTTAATGTGCTAGATTTAGAAATTTCTTGACATAAAAAATCTTGAAACTTCATGATTTCGAGGTAAAAAGGTCTTGTACATATTTTGCGGCTCAAAAATCTTGAAAAAAAGATATATCTTGTAATCTGGCATCACTGGTCACTATTTGAGCCGACGGTTACCTAAAGGCATTTTTTCTAGATCATCCGCTTTTCGTTTTCGATGTTTACTGTGCTAAGTCAAGTATAGATATTTGGACTGGAGTCTCTTGCAGTTTGTTTCCTGTTTTCGCGTGGCGATAGTTTCTGTCAGATTTTATTTTTAATAGCATTTTAAAGGTTTTTCTGGAGTCTAAATAAATAAACCATCAAAGGGAACTTATGCACTTAAGAAATTCTTTCCACTTCGCAAATTAGTTTTAAACCGAAATTATAATAAAGAAGTATTTAATATTATTAATGCACACAAACAGAATACAACTCATTTGGGTGCCACGACACAGCGGACACTTGGGCAATAAAACAGCAGACATACTTGACAGAAAAGGATCAGCATCGACGTTCATGATGCAAGGCCATTCTGTGAATATTAAAACCTGGCTGGAAAACAAGGCCAATCATTACTGGACTAACAATGTTGGTAACGGACAAGCCAAAATGTTCATGCCAATTTTCTCACAAAAGAACAGAACAATTCGTAAACCTGATTAGGAGTCAGAATCTTATGGTCACAGGGCTCCTCACCGGACAGTGTCAAGTCGAAAAACACCTGTTCGATAGCCCAATTTTAAAATTTTTGTATCCCAAAATCGGAGCAAAAAAGGTAGCTCAATCACAACAATTTGTTTTTATAACATTAATAAGAATTAATTTTTATTTTAAAATTAACAGAAAATAAACATGAAAAAAATAATAAAACTATATAAAATATAGTATTGGTTGATTTGAAATGTCAAAACCAATGAGTGTAGTCAGTGAATAAAAAGTAGTGGCAAATTGAAGAAATCCTTAAGCGTATATTATTTGGGGGCGAAAAGCCAGAAGTCAGAATCGACGCTATAGAAAAATAGTCGACAAGATAAAAAACGAGTGTGTTTTAGACCACTCGACTGAAGTAAAACTTCTTTAGCTCCATCTATACATGTATGTATGCGAGTGCAAATGAACTACTACTGGCTGAAATATATATATATATATGAGAGGAAGAGAGGAAGAAAATGTGCGGGCGCACTGCTCTCTCTTGCTCCTACAGTGTGATACAGACAATAGGCCACAGTTGCCACTTTCAAAAATAAACTCAAAATATTTTTTTTAATTTTTAAAATACATAATTGCTTGTTTAACAAAAAAACTTTTATAAAACATAAGACTTTTCAATTCAATAAGGAACGTAGTAGAAACTTTGTCAGTCTTTAAACAATTAAACCACGTCAACAAGGTTCTGCACAAAATTATCAGCTGCTAGAAGGCATGGGATCATCTACCATTTTCGATCCTTTTTTCTTATAACAAAACCAAACAAACTAGAGTTTTATGCCTGTATGTAAATAATATGATTAATTAACCTATCCATATATCAATGTAGTTGTAAACAGAAACAGAAAATATTTCGAAGTTTACCATCTGTCAAAAGAAGAAAATGAGTGCATTCGATAATTTTTTGAATAATAAATAAAATAGGTTTATATGGATGGTGATGACGCATTATGCAAATAATACAATGCGTTCACTCAGCAAAAAAAACCTTACCAAATTTGGATAAAAAAAAATACCAAAGTGGCAACCGTGCAATAGTCTATATATACGAAAAATAACTGGTTATGAAAGAAAGAGAGTAAGAAAATGTGTGCGGTGCGCAGTGGCGGCCCCAGCCAAACTAGAGGCCTGTGCAAGATTTACAGAAAGCGCCCTTTTTTTCATATTTGCACACATGAATAAGTCTTTTCCACATCACCCAGGAGGTACACTTTCAATGGGGTTTTTTTTATTGAGGTATTTTTTATTTTGAGATTTTTTAACTAGATTCTTTTGTTAAATGTAAGTGGATGTGCAAGGAATATACCTACATGAACAGGGTGGAATATTTTGAGATTAGGTAGGTGAGAAGTGAACTTGCATATTTCTAGTGGGATTTTTTATTTTGAGATATTTTGAGTTAGATTCTACTTGAAGTTGCAACCGGAGACAATACTGAGACCACCAACTTCGGCCGATTTCCCGTTACTTGCCTACAAGCTATATTTTCATGGGGTGGCAAACGCTAAGTGCGTTAGTATTGTTACATAGAAATTCGTATTGACAAATGTCACGTAACTTCAAAAATTCCGGCTAACCAACACACTCGCACCTTGCATATGCCACTTCCGCTGTGGACAAAGCTGCTAACAGCGTACATAAAATGTTGTCCGTTAAATTTGAAATTATTTATATACGTGTGGATAGTATTTTTTTTTAGGAATAAGTGTACATTTGCTTAAAATATTTATGAAAAATTGTCAATGCAGAATGGTTTCATGAAAATAAAAACATTTTGAGCAAGTTTTCTTCAGTTATTAATGAAAAATTCACACAATAAATCGATCTTAATGATATCGAAAAGACGTAAATACACAACCATGTTTGTCCTATTATGTTCTAGTATATAAAACATCTCCTTTAGGTAGTTTAATTAACCAAACAAATCAAATAATTTGCCTTTTAACAATTTATAAAAACTAACCAATTGCATTCAGTAATATAAAAATGTGGAATTCCCGAACTCTTTCACATTTCCCCACGGTTGCCGCGGTTGGCAGCATTTATTTTTGTAGTTTTTGTGTGTTTTTGCATGTCACACTGATTCTTTTTTGACATAACACCGATAGGAATACAAAATGGCGAATTTGAAAAAAAATTAAGGGGCCCAGCGGCAAGAGGTCTCAGTATGGTTTGTCTATGGTTATTAGTTTCAGTAAATTAAGCAATTATACGAAATAAATAAATAATTTTCTATTCATCACTTCCAGGAGCCATTTTGTTTTATATGAAAGCGAAATTTCGTAAGGCATCGCTTAAAAAATATCAACATGCATAGCTTTTCCAGAATTCCTAACACGTAAACAAGACGTGTTACGTTTTTTTGCTTGTTAGGTAATGCCGTCCCTTTCAGTCACACGGCTATTTAGTATTTAGTGTGATAGTGTAAATGCGGCATAAGACTTCGCGCTATAATTTGAATGTATTATTAATTCTAATTTATTTTATTTAATAATGAAGTAATAATAGGGCGACAAGTTGAAAGGTGGGACATTTTACAGGATAAACTTTCATTGCGGGACATTTTGTGGGACACTTGCTGGACAAAAGCCCTATACCGGAACAGTCCCGCACTGACGTCTGGCATCCCTAGGCCGCAGTGATATGGTAACTTGCTTCCACCTCCCCCTAACGATCGAATCTATTCTAGTGTAAATTGAATTAGTCAGAAGTCGTCAAATCGTTGTTGGGCGTTTGCTTTTGAGTCCTGAACATTGGCAAATATGACTTTCCCTAATCGGCCAATTGTTATGAAAGCTGGAAATCGGCCAATTCATGATAAATCTGCAAATATAACATCGCTGGTCTCACTGGCTATTGCAGAAAATAACACTTATTAGTAAAGTGAGACGATATTATAAGTCTTTTCAAGAGGAAGGAAGTTGAGACTGAATCAAATTGGCGGTAGTTCCTCGGCAGATTGCTTTTCTACAACTAAATCTATGTACGAATGACATAATCATAACCTCTATATTAGTTCTGTAATATAGATCCCTTTTACGGTTCTCAATATCATCCAATCTTAACAGATGAAGTGTTAAAGATAGAGGTTTTCCTGGAGCATAGAACTACATTTTTATTTTATTAAAATACTGCTTTGCCAAGCGTTTTTGTTTTATAATACCTACACATTTTGCTTCGGCGAGTCGAGGAGCTTTGATTTCATCAAACCATTTTACCTCTGATTACTTGATCTGTTTGAAAAATATCACGTAGATCTAGATATTAACCCTTTCGGTATTTTGATGCCATATGGCAACATGAAATATCATATCTCTCTAAATAAGTAACTTGTATCTGTTTAATCACTATAGAGGTAAAAATACTGGGCGATTATCGTCGAAACGATAGACCTAAAAAACTAGCAAAAAAGTGCTAAAATTACAAGTTTGAGAGTTTGTTAAAAAAATTCGGACAGAATATGACTTATTTTAGTGGTCAAAGTTTCAAAAATTGTATCGTTAAGTCGATCGTTGATATACGGAATCTGCCGCCTGGTTTATGGTTGACTTCCTTCGGCTTTTAGCTCTAGTGCAAGAAAGGTCTACAGACGAACTCGAGATTTTTCATTAAAAGACTATTTTTATTATTTATGTTTTACATCGAAAATTGACAAATACATTACCAATTTCGAATTTGTTTGACTGATAAAATATAACAGGCACTCAAATAAATAAAGTGCACGACTGGGTCGAACGTAACTTTCTCGCTCATCAAAATTGTTGGTGCAAATGAATTGGTAGTTGCCTGATTATGAAAATTTCAAGTTGTTGGATTTGTTTTTAGGGTGCATATTCAATATTATGAAAAAAAAAAGAAGTTTTAGGCCATTGTAATTATTTAAAAAAATATACCGTAGAAATATGAACATAGATCTAGATTTGGGTACTCATTTTTCAGAAATATTTATAACACGTCACTATTAGAATTTTTTGAGAAAAACTGAGTACGGGATCTTATTAAGAATAATTTATAAGGTCCATTCGCGTATTTTCACGAGCCAAGCACTAAAAATCTCTCAGAAAGCTGAAAATATACTCCAATGTACGTGGATACACTTCGATCTACTTTGAGTCACTTACATCTTTGAAATCTAATCCATATCACGAATAAATGTATAACTTACCTACCTTTTTACCCGACTGGACACAGGGAGGGTTATGTGTTTCGCTCGTATCCTATGTACGTTCCTACGGGACTCCCTGTAGCCTAAACGGCTTAACAGATTTTGAAGAGTGAGGTATCATAATATTCGTATTCTTCCCCGGAGTGTCATAGGCTAAAAAGATAAAAATAAAAAAAGTTAATTTAAAAAACCAAAAAACACGACTGACAAGACGTATTTAAGTACCTGTAACTAACTAAATATTTGGCCGTCGGAGGGTACTCAAAACTCATACATGTATTTATTAAATTGTGTAGGTATATAGTCTCCGATTGTCAATTATTTAGGTATATAGGTACTTAAATGCGTCTTGCAGTCGGGTTTTTTTGTTTTTTAAATTAACTTTTTTTATTGCAACATATGAAACGTTCTGGGAAAACATTCGACCACCACCATCGAATTTTCTTTATTTTCAGATATTTTATTTTTGTGTACAATTGATTTTAAAAACGGATTGAATTTTTTTCCTGTCAATTTTGCGCCTTTGACATTTTTATCAGTACTTGCCGGTTGAAATTCTCTGAGCTGTTTCAAGCCAAGAGAGGAACTGTTACTCGTTATTTTGGTAGTTTTCTGTTTTTCTGTCATATTTGATGAGTACGTGTATAGACTTTGTGCGATTGCATTCGATTCAAACCGCGTACGCGAACGAACCTATTATCTTTAATATGTATTTTGATCAAAATCAAAACAGTACCAAATATTGCAATGTTTAGTTTGAAAAATACTATTGCTTAACTATTTAGCTGAAAACTGAGTACAAGTTATTGTTCGGGATATAAACAGTTCTCAAAATTAGCGTTTTCGGTTATTGGAATTGAAAACATCAGTTGTACTATAAGTTTGCATTTTGGTTAAAATCGTTGTTGCCGTTTTCAGGTAAACTAAAGAAATCAAAATTTAAAAAAAAAATACTATTTTCAAAAATCCATTTCACGATAATACAGAGAAAAACTGAGTTTAAATTTTTAATTAAAGCTGGTCAAACAAATGGCCTTCAGTGTTGCAGTTGACTCAACACTGCAAACATTGAAAACGAAAATCGTAAAATCTGAAAAGTAAAACCAAAATTAGTAAATTAGATATTTACATATTTATTGGTTCAAACAAAAAGTAATATTTAATTGAACCTACCCCAATAAATGTTTGCAGGGAAATTACTGCAACTCCTCCAGCCAGTATTTTGTTAGTTTTTTGTGAACGCTGCATAAATATGATGAGATTTTTGCGAAACTTGAGTGGCTGGTCTATCCAGTTGCAGTCGTAGATGGCTGTGGTAAGATTGTCTGTTTCCGTCATCAAACCGTTTCCAAAATAACAAACAGGAAATGATTCAGCCAGAATACAGAAAACATAAGCAAGCGTGGTAATCAGCTGGGAAATTTTCCGATCAAATATAAGAAGATGTACAACGGCTGTACACAGGACAAGTGCTGTTATCGTGAATTGGATGAGGATTGTTTCCGAAACTGCTGGGCTTATTGTTTCAAATAACCTTTAAGGAGAAATTAATATTTTTAAATAGAGTGCACAGAAAAGTACTGAAAACATAAGTTTTTGACTGTAGCTACTTATATTTTTGAATCCAGTCGCATGTATTTTATATATAATAATCTAGCTAATCAATGGTAGACAAGGCCATAGACTAACTAACCAAACTAGACAGTCAACTTTCCGTGCACCTACTACCCGATTTTCCCCGCAATTTTTGAATGACAGCCCTCTCGCGCGCTCTTTTTTTTCCTGTCTGTGAAATGTGAATAGTACGTGTATTAACGGCCGCCGGGTGACACTATTTCAATAACGAACAATTTGTAAATAGATTTATAACAATAAATGTAAAATTTAAAATGTTTATTCTCTATCCATCTTCGGCACCAAAACCTGGTCATCCATTTACATTTCACTTGATTCTTAACTTTATTTCTATGAATTCTATTTTTGACAGCAAAATTCATGCAGCTGCATAATGTGGTTATCGATTGGGCTTCTTCAGATTCGCTCTCAGATTTCAGATTTCGTGTGTCTAATCGAACATTAAAACGTCACTTGCGCTTGGAGAGATTGGAATATGTGTAGCCTTCGACGCTTTTCTTAGCGTTTTCCATTCACTGGTTAAATTTTATATGAAAACATTCAAAATGATCGCCCAGATTGATTTCTATACATTAGTACATAAATAATTAACAAAAAATAGATCAACCCGATGCAATTCCTTTCTTTTCAGTTGAAAAATTTCACGAATACGTAAACAAGTTGTCAAACTCAAACCTACTTGTTTGTATTAGTAAATCTAAAGGAAATCTGAGAAAAAATCCAGATTTGCCAAAGTGCTCTGAAATCTGAAAAAGATTGCTTTTTTTCTACCAAACGAACATAAAAAGTGCTCTGAGAGCGCCCAATCTAAAACCACATAAATGAAATCCGTGGGGGTTGTTTCAAAAATGAAGTAACAACATGCAAGTTAAGCCCAAGCTTCCACTAGGGCATAAGTGAATTTTAGGAAATATTCATGAACATTGAATAAATTTCTATTAGGCTTGGTGAATGTTTCCAAATTCGTTTATTTAACACCATATTTGTAAAAAATCAAAATATGATTGGAAATTCTGTCGTTTAATGTTCCTTAGGAACAGTTAAAACGCAAATGCATAATTCATATGCAAAAAAAAGTATTTGTATCGAAAAGCAAAAAAAAAATAATTATTGAACTTCTAACAAAAAGACAATATAAATTATTAATTAGCAAAAACAAGAGCATTCCTTGTGCTTTTGGAAAGCAAACAGTGATCAAAGCATTTTTTTACTGTTCGAAGTATTTCACATAAATATAGAACGATCTACGAGGATTTTTGTATTATGGCCTTTACAAGAAAAAGCCAAGCGCATACAAATTTTACAGCAAAAGTTTAATCAATAAAAATATAGAATTCATTTTTTGAATTTAACAAATACATACTTGCGTATACTATTGTCCAAGTATTCATTTTACGTACTAAATTATGCAAAAACTAGAAAATATTTTTCGCTACGTCATAAAAACAAAATGCTTTCCCTAAACGGGAAATACGATTCAATATGATTTCGAAATTTGAAGCATTAAAATCAACGAAAAGAAAGTGTATTTCCTTTAAAATATTTTGAAGTTACAAAATCTCTTTTAACAAAAGTGAAAAAAACCGAGTTAGTTCATTTTTCTCTGATATTTATGATATATTAAGACCACCAACTTCGGCCGATTTCCCGTTATTTGCCTACAAGCTATATTTTCATGGGGTGGCAAACGCTAAGTGCGTTAGTATTGTTACATAGAAATTCGTATTGACAAATGTCACGTAACTTCAAAAATTCCGGCTAACCAACACACTCGCACCTTGCATATGCCACTTCCGCTGTGGACAAAGCTGCTAACAGCGTTCATAAAATGTTGTCCGTTAAATTTGAAATTATTTATATACGTGTGGATAGTATTTTTTTTTAGGAATAAGTGTACATTTGCTTAAAATATTTATGAAAAATTGTCAATGCAGAATGGTTTCATGAAAATAAAAACATTTTGAGCAAGTTTTCTTCAGTTATTAATGAAAAATTCACACAATAAATCGATCTTAATGATATCGAAAAGACGTAAATACAAAACCATGTTTGTCCTATTATGTTCTAGTATATAAAACATCTCCTTTAGGTAGTTTAATTAACCAAACAAATCAAATAATTTGCCTTTTAACAATTTATAAAAACTAACCAATTGCATTCAGTAATATAAAAATGTGGAATTCCCGAACTCTTTCACATTTCCCCACGGTTGCCGCGGTTGGCAGCATTTATTTTTGTAGTTTTTGTGTGTTTTTGCATGTCACACTGATTCTTTTTTGACATAACACCGATAGGAATACAAAATGGCGAATTTGAACATTTGAAAGTGAGAGGCCCAGCGGCAAGAGGATGGTGAGTTGGGGGTCTCAGTATGATTTGTCTATGATTAATATTATGAGATGGATTTCTGCTAGATATTGACAAATGATATTAAGGTATTTGGCATTGAAATGAAATTATAACAGAAATTCCATTTGATACCAACAGCTTCGTAAACTTTAAAAAACTCTTAAGTTCAACTCTGATGTAGGCACAACATTTATGCCGAACACAGTCGCCCCCACTTGAAATCCCACCAGTATGCGTGCGTCTATTTAATACTTAGTTTATGTTCTTAAGAATTGCCATTGTTTGCTTCGTCATTTCTTGTTTTAAATCATTAAATTTTATCAATTTTAATATTTGTTAAATAATAAGACGGAGAAAGAGAGGAGACATTTCGTTTTAAACAAAACCTAGTAAAATTCTGGCTTGAAAGAAACAATTCTTATGGTAGGACTGGATACTTGTACACTGCCATGAAAACTTTTTAGCCAAAATAACTTTCAGCATCGGATTTCTATTTCTTGTTTAACATACCTTATGACATTCCTATGATCGTTTACACATGACTTGAGTTCCTTGTAGTTTTCATCAGGTGTTTTACTTGGATCTTTACCAATTCTGGCAACTCGCATGCAAAGAACATGAATGTGCGCCATCAGGACGTTTATGTATATCGGTGGATATGCATCACTGGCAGCATTCTGGATACATTGAAAGCCGGTCGAAAGAAATTGGAACAAAAACGCAAACAGGTAAAGTGTATTCGATGATGCCCAGTCAAATGGAAACCATGATTCAAAGAGTAGCGTCCTCTTGTTGAGGCTAGGAATGGTATAAGATGCCAAAGATCCAATTAGCGCGATCTCTACAATTTGCAGCATCCGGTGACACTGTTTGATGGCATTTGTGAGATATTTTACGTCCTCCGTATTACAATTGGCCCTGTGATCGAGTTGATTGAGGTAGATCTTTACTTCGTGGAATTTGGGCATTCTGAAGAAAAGCACAATTTGTTTAAGCGACGCGGCGATGAGTGTAGGACTAACTTCCAAATTTTTCATAATCGATGCCAGATCCCTTAGAAGAAACACATTTAAACACATGGAAACTGGCGACACTATGTCGGCGACAAAATTTGTCAAAACTGCGTAAATGGTGTAGAGCCATTTAAGCTTTGCGAAAGGATACAAACCAACGATCCGCCAGATGTACCACAGGTGAATAAACGAATCGTTGGTATTTACTTTGGACATTTAAGTAGATAAATGGGGCGTATTTACGTCTAGACTGAACATATTTTCTACTAAATGGGCACTTTTATAGGCGGAGACTGCTCAATTCCAAAGGGTTGACACTCGTAGTGATTCATTTATCATTCTAGAAATAAAACATTAGAAACGAGTGTCAAAATGAATTTTAAATATGAATCACTGTCAAAATTGAACTATGTGAACCTCACTTTCGAAATCAATATGACACATTTTACGCACGCAACCAAAAAATGTAAATTGTTAATTACACAAGGTCACAGGATAAGTGACGACATGTTAAGGGACGTATACAGGGCGGGGACTCGGGAGGTATCAAAAATTAAAATTTTGTATGCCTTGCCCTTTTTGTGGTAACACATCTGAACTAAATTAAAGCGTTAACAAAAAATGTATCTAACTACAAGAACCTAATGAAGGTAATTTATACATATTTAAGGTTGAGAGAGATACCCACCTGTGCCGACTCCAGCATGAGTTTATTATTGATTCCTTGATAGTCCAACATTCGAAAAATAGAAAAATGCCATCGTTTCTTCCGGTAAATCAAGGTGTCGCTCAAGAATCTATTCTATTACAGTTTTCCTTGGTCGTAAATGTTTCACCTTCCATCCTACCACACTGTCACCTCCATGCACAAGAGGTGACGCAAAAGTTGGCTGTAATTTGTTTTACTAATGAAAAACTTGATTTTGCTTTTGGATTATGTTTTTCTTTGACGTCTTAGATTTTTTTCCATTACGTCGAGAAAACTTTTCATTGATGAATTGATTTATGGCATTTTGCATTTCAAACTTCCGATAGGCCCTCGGGTTCTTGACGGACATTCTCTTTGAGGGCTTCAAGAGTCTGAGGCTTGTTGAGATAGTCTTGTGACTTCACAAAATAAGTCTGGAACGGTTAAATAAAGCGATATTACCGGCCAGTGCAAATCGCCGAAACGAGAGATTTTGCTTGAGCGTAAAGGTTGAACGCGATTAGCGGTCAACAGCCAACGCTGATGCACTATCTGCACTCTGAAAGGGAGCATATTAAAGTCTTAATTAAATTAAACAGAATCTACTACAGATAATCAAGGAAATTCTACTAAAAAATGCATCGCGTTGAGGATTCAATTGCCCGGTTTGTTTTCAATCGTCGTAGGTTTGATCATAAACTAAGTATTAAATAGACCGTCAGCTCTTACAACTTAAGAGAATTTGCCTACAAGCTGTTTTCCGTGTTGCTATGTGGCAAAGTATGTGTGCCATGTTAAAGTAGATTAGCCGCACGCATACACTCGCACATAGGAACCTGACAGTTGCCTGACAGTTCAATCTGTGGTAACATTGGAATAAATTCAAATAATTCAAATAAGTTATGAAAGCGGTGGGTATGGTGTGGTGAATTTAGTACCAAATTATTAACATAGGTATACATATTAGGATCTCTTTCATTTTACCTAGATAATCTTTATAGTACGGCATGTTTACTTTTTTGTTGTAAGCAACGGAAATCGATAATCTATATGAATCATTGACAAAAATAAAAAAAACGCTTATTAATATAAAAAATATCTAATTACTAATGATTATGAATCGTATGAATTAAAAGAAAATTGTAAGCAGCAAAACTTAAATGCGTGAGACATATCAGGGTACAAATCAGTAAACATGTTTATTTCCAATTTTGCTTGTATACATTTTGAGTTTCGCTTTTTTCCGGTACATTTTAAAGAAAATAAATTTTCGTTGATTGTGTTTATTCGACTTTGTCGTTATAAATGAACATTATTCATATTCTCGGCTGACGCAATTGATTTCAAATGTAATTTCATTAATTATGTCAATTGTGCCAAATTTTCTAATAAACAACATTTTTTTTTTTTTAATAAACGGAATCTTCATGAAAAGATTATAACTAAAAACTCATATTATTTCAAATCTTAAGATTCGTAATCAATTCTTCTCTTTAAATTCTTTGCCGTATTTCTGTGGACATTCACAGTGAAATCATTTTTCGCCAAAAACAGCAAACCAAAACAGACACCATAATTATAGGAACAAAAATATCTTATTTTATTTCACACATTAGGTCCATTCGCGTACTTTCACGAGTCAAGTACTAAAAATCTGTCAAACTCGATAAATTGAGCGAAACTCTCTCAGAAAGCTGAAAATATACTCCAAAGTACGTGGGTACACTTCGAGCTACTTTGAGCCACTTACATCTTTGAAATCTAATCCATATCACGAAAAAATTTATAACTTACCTTTTTGCAACATATGAAACGTTCTAGGAGAACATTCGACCACCACCGAATTTTCTTTATTTTCAGATATTTTATTTTTGTGTACAATTGATTTTTAAAACGAATTTTGAATTTGTTTCCTGCCAATTTTGCGCATTTGACATTTTTATCAGTACTTGCCGGTTGAAATTCTCTGAGCTGTTTCGAGCCAAGAGAGGAACTGCTCGTTACTCGTTATTTTGTTAATTTTCTCTTTTTCTTTAATTTTTGAAGAGTAGGTGTTATAGACTTTGTGCGGTTGCGATCGATTCAAACCGCGTACGCGAACGAACCTATTATTCCTTTGATTATTTATGTTGATTACATTCGCTATTATACATTTTGTAGAATATCTGCATGTTTTCGTGGTGAAATAAAACAACGAACTTAAACTCTCAGAATGCATTCATCAGCTGACAGAAACTCACCAAATACACTAACTCTCAGCAAGAATAATAGAATAGTATTCTATCATTCTTGAACTCTCAGTCAGTGTTCTCAGCACTCTCTCTTTATTTTTCACACGAAGCGTGTTCATTTTTCCCTTTTCACTAAACTCAAAGTCCCTTAGTTTTGTTTATGGAAAAAACATACTTTTAAAAGAAAAATTTGTATTGTTCGGAGAGAAAATCATAATAAATATTAATGATAATTTTTTTGATAATAGAAATTTTTGCTTAAGGCAAATCTCTTTTTTATGTACATTTAGTGCGCTGATATTCATAGTGAAATGTAGTTTGACTGTTTTTCTGCCAGATTATTGATAGTCCAACAATTAAGATATTTTTTCCTCTTACGCAGGAAAGTTTTTCAAAAATTTAAATTCCCACTAAAAGGTAGAGATACCACAATGCAGGAACACTGCTGAGTGTCAGAATTTTATTACTCCTCCCATCTTTTAGAAATTCTTTTTTTGCTGCTTCACATGTATTCACAGATAGGAAATTTAAGAGAGAATTTTATTTTCAAAATTTGCGGGGGTATATTTAATACTTAGTTTATGGGTTTGATCGTCAACTCATTGGATGCATTTTTTAAGTATTAACTATTTGTTTACCAATATTCATGTCTGTGCGATTGCCGAAAAATGATCTTTAGCGACGAATGAATGGTAATTTGGACGATGTTAACCTGAGGCTTAACAGGTGGCAATGCGTTCAGAAAGGGTTACTGTTTGGTTCGAACTTTGGCCCGGCAGTGTCATTGGCCGGCACGTTTCAGAATATGACACTGGAGAGGGCATTACCATCAACGGCGAGTGCGGCTTACCGGTTTCTTTTGGCCCAAATTGTACGATATAGAGGTAGACGACATGTGGTTTCAGTAGGACGGGGCTACGTGCCACACAGCAGATGCCACGATGAACATTTTGGTCATTTGACCAGAAGACCAATAACAGATGGCGCTGAAGTGAGACAGGTACTCGTTTTGCTTTGCCATTTCACATTGATCTGGGGCAGATCACGTAAGCGATGATCGTCTAGACTCTAGGCGATATCGTTTTCGATCAAAATAAGTTATGTTCAGGCCGATTTTTTTTTTTTGAAGAAAGAAATAGATGAAATACGTACTTTTTCCCCTTAGATGGTAGTTTTGGAGGTCTGTCGTTTCGACGATATAGTAGTCTTAAAAGTGTTTGAGCATTAATTATCAAATTGTCGATATTTAAAGTGTGCCAAAATCATTCGTGAACCAAGGCAAGTTTAGCTTGATTTTGATGATTTCGTTTTGGTATTATTTTAAAGGAAACCATTTGTGCGTTTTGTGAGTTCTTTAATTTGTTATTAAATTTTTAGGTAATTTGTGAGAAAACGATTTCTTCTTCAAAGCTGTCCAATCCTTTCACATTGTAGTTTCATTTTCGATAGAATCTTAAAGCCCTAGATACACTGAAGAGAGTTACATGAAGCAAATTCCGTTTTCGCATGTTTCTTTCGTTTTGTAAAATGCGAAACTGCTTTGCGTTTATTTTTTTACATAATTCCACCGCGAAAATTCAAACTATTTCTTAAAATCCTAAAAAAAAGAAGACAGTCCGGCATAATGAAAGCTTCCTTCAAATTTCGCTTTCGAATGATTTCCTTCGTTTTCTAAAATACAAAATACGGAGACGTTTTTCGTTTATTTCTTTTTTACAGAAATCCCCTGCAATATTTCGGAATAATTCTTAAAGTCTTAGAAAAAAAAAACAGCCATAAGAAATTTTCCTTCAAATTTCGCTTTCGCATTATGTTTTTTCGTTTTGTAAAATACGAAAACGCTTTGCGTTTATTATTTTTTACAGAATTACACTGCGATGTTTCAATTAAATTCTTAAAATATTTGAAAAAAAAAAAAAAAAAATTATTTCTGTACTTAAAGGATTTTTTTTGTCTTACTAACGTAAGTTTCGAAGTTTTCGATAACAAACAAAGGTGACTTATGTTTTCTATAAATTAAAGGTGATATCAGGAGATTATATTGTGTGGTTTTTGAAGGATTATAAAATCTAAACCAGAAAAAAATAAAAATGTTTATATTTTAATTCTGATTCTTATCACATCTTTTGTCCTTTTGAGCTGTGAGGGTTTTTGACGAGCTAAACCCGGCCGAGCGTGTCAAGGCCATCACGAAATGGTCAAACTGGCGGTCAGCTGCAGGAGGGGCCATGATTACCTATTTATATTCTATTAAACGCCGATTACAGCCCTCTGGGTAATATAATTGCAGTAATTAGGTGTCGGGACATTAGTTAACTATAAAAAATTCATCGACTCAAAATAAACAGCAACCCTTTTGTTGGTTTAAATCACTGCAAGAGTATAAATGCGAACAACTTATTCGAAAGGATTCGTAGTCAAGAAACTTAACTCAAACGTGACACTATACCCTTCGGAAACATTATGTCCAAGGTAGACTCAAACGACTCTTTTATACACATGTGGTACATCTGGAGATCCGTTGGCGTGCATCCGACCACCAAGTTTAAATGGCTTTACAACATCTACGCAATTTCAATAAATTTTGTGGCCGATTTACTTGCACCGCTTTCCATATTTTTAAATGTTTTCTTTCTGCGGGATCTGTCATCAGTTGTAGCCAACTTGCAAATAAGCCCCACTCTGATTGTTGCGTCGCTTAAACAATTCGTGGTTTTCTGCCGAATGTCCACATTCTACAAAGTCAAGATTCATCTTAACGAACTTGATGAAAGAGCAAACCGCAACGAGGAGGAGGTTCAATACCTCAGAGGTGTCATCAGACAATGTCACAGCATCGTGTACGTTTTCGCTGTAACATTATTTTTATCTTGGCTATCATATGTCGCACCTGCCCTCGTCTATCATAGGCTAGTCTTCGAGGGGTACTTGCCTTTTGACTGGGATTCATCAACTGCTGTGTATGCACTTGTGTTTGCATTTCATTCGCTCTCATGTGCCTTCCAGTGTTGTCAGAATACCGCAAGTGACGCTTATCCATCGGTATACATGAATGTACTGATAGCTCATTACCATATTCTTGGCATGCGAGTTGCAAGGATTGGAACAGATCCGAGTGCTACATCTGAAGATAACTACAAGGAGCTTAAGGCTTGCATAAATGATCATAATAGCGTTACAAGGTTTGTCCTCCAAAAATTGGATACACAATATCAATTAAAGCGTTTTTTTTTGTTCCAGGTTATTCAACACCATCAGTCCAGTGATTTCCGAATCAGTCTTAGTCCAGTTTATTATCACAGCCTTCGTTTTGTGTTTAGCAATTCTTAAATTTGTCATATTCAAAAGCGACTCCGGTACCCTCTTTAACACTCTTATGTATACGAACGGCATCCTTTTCGAATCTTTTCCCGTGTGTTACTTTGGAAATGCTCTAATGGCAGAGACGGACCAATTTACTACCGCCATTTATAGTTGCAACTGGATTGGGCAGTCAGCGCAATTTCGAAAGGCTCTTATTATATTTATGCAGCGTTCACAAAAACCGAACACAATTCTGGCAGGTGGTCTCGCATCCATTTCTCTGCAGACATTTTTGGGTGTAAGTTAAATTCAGCTTTCGAATATAATATTCGATACTTATGCCTTTTTCGATGTTTCAGATTATACGGTTTTCGTTTTCAATGTTTACTGTGCTCGGTCAGTTACGAAGCTAAGAGCTTTGCTCTCTCATCAAGTGTAGTATTGAAGTCCACCATACGACCAACATTTTTATGATACGGCTTCAAATGCTCAAACAAGTCGTCGAAAATTGGAGGACACTCGAAATCGCGCTTATTAATTTGTAAATTTTTTTTTTTCACAAGCTGTGTATATTTTTATTTGTTTTCAAGCCCAAAGAAATAGTTGGCGCAACAGGTCTAAACCATTCAATTGGATAGCTTTAATTAAGAAAATATTTTTTAGTCGTACCTACGCGTGAAAACCATGGTTTGAAAATAAAATACCAGGGCACTCATTTCGTAACTTTTCACACGATTATCGTCGAAAAGACAGACCTCCAAAACTAGTAGCTAAGTGCTAAAATTACAAGTTTGAGAGCTTAATCCAGTCCATTTTCAAAAAATATAATGAAAGCTGAGGTTTGTGAAAAAAATTCCAGTAGAATATGACTTATTTCGGTGATCAAAGTTTCAAAAACGATATCGTTTAGACGATCGTTGAAATACGGAATCTGCCCCCTCAGGTAATATTGACAAAATTCCATTGTAAAATTTCAACAAAATTGGTTTTGTTGAACTGAAAACAAAATTGTTGTAATGATAAATGTTATCAATACAACTTAAGTTTTATCAATTTGATTAATATTTTGTCAAGCGGATAAAACATTTACTACTGATTACATTTGTCAGATTAACAAAATACAATTTTCAGTTAAATAAATCGATATTGTATCAATTGAACAATTTTGTTGTTGAATTAACAAAGTTTTCATTATATCAATAAAAACAGAACCAAAAATCACTTTTGTAAATGTTCGTGAAATTGTCAAAACTTATGCAAAATGTTCGTTAGCCAAACAAAATACAGATTATCAATATTACAAACAATTTTTTGAAATGAAAACAAATGTTTGTAGAAATGACAAATATTTTGTAAAATTAATAATACACGTGTTGAATCAATAAAAATAAATTTTAAACATTGTAGTCCTTTGAATGCAATGCTATTGATGGCGTCATTTGTATTTCACACGCGAAGTAGATCCGGTGAATGTGAGTGAGACTAAACTAATAAAGTATAGATGCCGCATATGGAAATTGTCTGTAAGTGCATCTATATTCGCTACACACAAGAAATTTTTATCTTGAGACTGTTGTGTTGTTAATCCTTCGTAAAATTGATTGCATTTTTATTAGGTAAATACCTCCTACTTTGTTCGTATTATTGAAGTTTCGATGTAAAAAAAGTATTTGCCTGAACAAAGACATTGGGCACATTCAAGAATCTAGTTATCTTGTCACTTTTTCTACGTCAGCCACATATGAGAACTGTCAACTTAGTACTCAGTCACGAATTTCTTGACTAGATCCGTCGGCTACCCCTCCATAAACGTCAACTGAAACATCTGCTCTCACGACCGATTTCCCCCAATCATAGCCGAGTTTCATCTAGTGAGACAGCTGTCAAACTTACTAAACTAGATACTTGATACTTGTCCCCATTTACATATACCTATACAATACATATATATTATCTTATCTGAAAGTACAATCATCTTAGTTTTCTATGTACTAAATACAAATTTTGAATATTTTCTTCGATTGTGAATCGATCGGGAATGCCCTGGCATATACAACGCCAAACATTTGGCAACATTTTTCTCTATATATGAGGAACTACCATTGGCGCATATTTTTTAAACTCAAATAATTAGTAAAATTAATTTAGTTGGACTTGTATAATTATTTTGTTTAGTAAGTCTAATTATTATTTGCTTCTGGATATTATTTCTTTATTTAGATAAATACTTATTTCGTACCTTCAAAATGAAGTTCAGGGACAACTGCAAGTGAGCATTAATCATGTCGACCAAATAGTTCATTTAATTCGACCGAACAATAAATGAGCCATTGACAGACTCAACAATTCTGCTGATGAATCAACAAATTAAAATGCTGGAGCTGACAAAATTTTGCTATGTACAACAATCTGTTTACAGATTCAACAAAACACAACGGCAGTACTGAGAAACTATTTCTGTACAATCAACAATGTTTGCTGTTGATTTAACAAAATACAATAGCTGAATTGACAAACTAATTCGATGCTATTAATAATTTTTTGTTTGTTTGACAAAAAGACAAGGACCAAATTGATAAATTTCTTTGTAAAAGCAACAGTTAATTGTTGATTTGACAAAACAGCAACGTTAGAATTGACTAATTTGTGTAAAATTAACAACATAATGATTAATTTATAACACATTATTTTTATAGGCACAAACAAAGGATTTTTGTTAAACCAAACATTTTTTTATCATCACAACAAAAGTTTTAAGACTAGATAAAACTTTTTAAAATTTTGTCAATTTGATAGAAACATTTTGTTGGAAGTTATTGACAAAAAATTGGTCTAAGTGTGTCTTTCTAGACAGCCTCACCTAACCTAACGCAGACTAACAGATCAAGTAAGCTTTCATATAAAACTGCATAGATCAAGAACCCAAGTTTATGACGCATTACGAGAAGAAACCTTCTTTAGATTCCCTGACTTCGGTCACTTCATATTTATTGTACATCTCAAGACTTGACGCTTGTTATCGTAAACGGAGTGTAAGTGTCATTTTGTAGACGCGCTGGACTGTCAACATCTTAAACAGTCTTTTATTAGGAGAGTCCCATAATTCACTCGGGCTCTTTTTAATTTTATTTATTTTATTTTACTCACAAATCTATTTATAATGACTGCAGGAACAGGCTTTAAAGGTCTTGTGTATCGTACTAGGTTCAATACATCTCGTCCTCATATCATTTTAAAGTTTTCTCTATGCCAAAAGCCAGAGATTAATTTTGAGTCCTATACGAAAGATTAAAGTAAGCTTAAGTGTAGATCTAAAAAGTCGGAGTAAGCATTCTTGAATTCCGTTGATCAGAATCGACAAATTAATTTTAAAATTCGATATACATGCCCGCCCTGCATTAGGAAATCAAGAGCTATAGGACAGGAGATAAATTGGTTTATATTATATTTATCTACATCTTCTTAATAAACGTGTTTTTTTTTTTTTTTTTCATATTTTTGTTGTATTTTTTTGTAAATCCAGCGTCAAACTTATTTATAAAATACATTTATAAATAAATATGTACCTGTAGATATTCGTTAAAATATGGTATCGCAAAAATATAACCAAATTGAATTAGTGACTTGCGTACCGCAAAGAGTCTTATATTAATTTTGAGTAATAGCAAAGTGAGTATTCGTCAGTATAATTTTTGCGTACAATATCTAAGCTTGAACTAACTTTTAAATCATATTTTCAAAGTTTATCCTTGGATTTTCGACATCAGGTAAAATATTGTTAATATTAATGTTTACATTGTGCGGAAAGATCAATGAGGGTGGTTTGTATATATACATATACAGTTGACATTTACTTTCAGCAAAAATCTGTTCTTTACCAGCGAAAAAAAAAAAGGCGAAGAAGAAAAGTTTAAGTTTCACTCCCTCGAACATTGTTCTAACTTATTTCTTTTTTATCAGACAGTAGCAAAGTTTCTCAACAAAAGTTAAATTAAAAACTTTTCCTTTACAACAAGGAATGTTTGTTTGGTTAAAACCGGAAACTGTATTAAAACCAGGACTATAGATATGACATAATATGACTGCAGATGGTACCAAATGCGTTATGTGTGGTGAATAGATTTTGTGTTGAAATTAATGAAAATTTTTAATCACATCAGTAACAGCCGTCCTATTCATTCGGACTGAAAAAGTTTTGACGACATTTGATTCACTTTAAGCCTCATATGTCAAACAGCTGGCCCTTTTAAGTTGTGAAATCACCGTCTAAACTGACAGTTATGAATTTAGCCCTGTTCAAGGTGGCGCAAAAGCTTTCACCCGATGTTCTTTGGCTGTAATTTTTTTATGAATAAAAGACTTTGGTTCTTCTTTTTTTATTTATTTTTTCCCATTTAGTCGTGACTTCAAAATAACCCAAAAAAAAACCTGGAAGGGTTAAATCAGGCGATGTGGCCCGTCAATGTAAATGGAACCTGCATGCCCCAAATACGACATAACTCGATTGAAATTTAGTTACCTATTTATTATTTATTAACTAAATCTTATTTAAAAGTAGGAGAAAGGAAAAAAGTTCTGTCTTCTCATTTCAGCAGAATCCGGGAAGCTAGCATCTCTTCCTTTTCATCATTTCTTTACAATTTAGCATTATATTTAAATATATATGAGGTATAAAGAAGAAAAACTTTTATTACGAAATCAAGATACCTACTTTCGTTTGCAAATGTACATTTTTTTATTAATGACTTTTGTCTGTATTATGTAATATTACATAAATATATTTGTAGAACTTGTTTGCATTTTCAGTGCACACTTAATTTTTGCCCTGTACGATATTACACACAGAATATATATTTTCGACAGAGTTGCAAAGGGATAAACAGGAAACCTACCTATTGACACGTTCTGTGCTATTATAGCACATACTGTATTATAATTCCAATCGGATTGTGCTAATGAATGCGAGTTCATTGCAATTGGGTATATCTGGAATGCAGGATAGTCAATTTTACTCAGTCTAATTCCAGTTAATTTCATCCCTTATGGTTATTTCCGTTCCGAATTTAATTAAACTCGTCGTCAAGCCTAATATAAAATGCAAATGTAATTGATTCAAATTTTGTGTTTAGGTAACAGCCGCAGAATGCACATTTAGGATTATAAACAGCTTTCGACACAATTTGGGTTTACACATAATATGGTTCGTTATTATTAGTGCAGACAGCTACCTATACCGTTAAACCAACGTAGTTTGTTATCTACTACTGAAATATTCACTGTCATGCACAGGCACACCTGCGAAGGGGAATAGAGAGCTTAATATGTGTGATAAGAGTTCGCGTGCAAGACAAATGTTTGATGAAAATGCATATTTGATACTGACGGAATAAAGATGTAAATGTCAGATTAAAAAAAGCAAATCTGTTTTTACAGAAGATATACCTGCAAAGAGTGATGCTAGTTTTTCAAATTAATTTAATGGGCTGGATATTTTATTTTCCCCGCAAACAAAGTCACGCAAAACCATCACAGACGACTGTGTGCATCCCAAAATCATAGACAAACCATACTGAGACCCCCAAACTCACAATCCTCTTGCCGCTGGCCCCCTCAGTTTTTTTTTCAAATTCGCCATTTTGTTTTCCTATCGGTGTTATGTCAAAAAAGAATCAGTGTCATCAGCAAAAACATACAAAAAATGCAAAAATAAATGCTGCCAACCTCGGCAACCGTGGGGAAATGTGAAAGAGTTCGGGAATACCACATTTTTTCATTACTGAACGCCATTGGTTAGTTATTATAAACTGTTAAAAGGCGAATAATTTGATTTGTTTGGTTAGTAAAACTATCTAAAGTTGGTGTTCCATATACTAGAAACATATTAGGACAAACATGGTTGTGTATTTTCCGCTTTTGGATATCATTAACTTCGATTTCGTGTGTAAATTTTTCTTAAATAACGAAGAAAATTTGCTCAAAATGTTTTCATTTTCCCTCAACCAATCTACATTTTTAATTTTTCATGAACATTTTAAGCAAATGTGCACTTATTCCCAAAAAAAAATATTATCCACACGTAACGAACAATTTCAAATTTAACGGATAAAACTCTATGAACTCTGCCAGCAACTTTGCCCACAGTGGAAGTGTCTCATATCTCCTGGGAGTGTGTTGGTAAGCAGAATTTTTGAGGTTTCGTGACATTTGTCAATACGATTTTCTATGTAAGTAACGGGAAATCGGCCGGAGTTGGTGGTCTCAGTATTGTCTCTGCCCACAATACTAAAGAGCATGTTGAAATTTGTGTAGCGATGACATACAGAAACTCGCTTTCGTACAAAACAAAATGTCTTCCGAAAGTACTGCTAGGGTAACAATTTGTTAATCTTATTTTATTTCTTAATGTGTAGGTAGTTGGTTATATTTACTGAAACTAATTTCACAGGAAACGTTTTCAAGTGTTGTTCGTCGAAGCTTATGTTCGCTTTCTTTATTAATGGGAAGGACGTTTAGGTCTATGACACTGACACATTAATTAAGCGTTTCGTCGGCCATTTTTTACGAAATTGAGTTAGGTATACAGTCTTCATAATTTTGGGACGCTCTTTCGTTTGGCTGGTTTTGTTCTATCTCTTTTAGTTTTAAAGTTACAGAAAACTGTTTTGTGCAATAGGACGACTTTTTAACGGTTTGGCATTTCATTTTTGTTCAATAAACTGTTTTTCATATTTTTTGTATTACATTGAACAATTGTTAGTATATTTTTACAAAATGTATTTGATAATTTCTATTTTGTTCAATATCCAATTAATTTTGGTTTTTGTTCACTATCCAACCGTATACTTTTATTCTCTTTTGTTCAATATCAAACGAGATCACCGTTGTTGCATTTTATTTCCGTATATTCTCATTCAGACCTGATCTTTCGGCGGGTACTGACGATGAGGTTTCAATGTAGTAAAGGAACTTATGGCTTTTTTTTCTTTTTCTAAGTTTCTTTCTCTTTTCTCAGGGTTTTGAATGATATGGATTTATCTACCCCAGATAACATGGCTACAATCGACAAAACTACTGAAAATTCAGGGCAAATTGCAGAATTGTTGCAGTATCCCAAAACACTTTTACGGTAATATTCTAAGCAAATATTATGATTTTTTTATTCGTTTTTTTTTTAATAATTTGTTTATATTATGTTTGTTTTATGGTATGATATGATATATCAGAATCCATCTGAACAAGAAATCGCTGTGCTGTCATTGGAAAATGAGCTACGAGAATCTGAGCAAGAGTCGGAATTTTCACCGAAGGAAACTTTACGTGGATCGGGTAAGAAAAAAATGTCAACACCCTCGTTATGGAAAAGAAACATAAAAAAGAAATTGCGTCAGAGTGGGCAGGAATATCATAATGCAAAAGGTCACAAGTCTAGAAAACGTACCTAATATTCAAGTTTCGCCCAGTTGCAACATTACTTGCAGTCATGACTGTTATAAAAAAATTTTGGATGTAGATCGCGAGCGAATATAAAAGTGGAACAAAGCAATTTCAACATAAAACTAACAAAAAAAAAAGAAAAAAGATATTCAGGCCATGTGACCATACATGCCAAACATACAAGACCGACGTTTTAATGAACATATTATGAGAAATCATTAAATATACCTACAACGCAATAACTACCTATATTATTTTTTTTAAGTTCTTGCTTGAAGCAAAGTTATATTTTTGTTATTATAAAATGTAAAATGTACCGAGTTAAATGTATACCTTTGGTTATTTAACTATAGTACGTATAGTTATAAAGCATGAAATAAGAACTTAGACTAAAGCAAAAGAATTTCTGTTTTCTTTTTCGTTCCTAAAAGAAGTATGTATTTTTTTAATTTTTTGATAAAATAAATATTTGAATTGAGAAACAAATAAGCTTTTTTACTTAAACGCACATGATTTTGCTTCGCTCCAAAAGAAAACATTGCAACATTATATGTTGTGTTCCTTGTTTCTTTCAAAATTCTTTATTAAATCAGCTTTAAATAATAGAACTATTTTTTGTTCTATATAACATAATCAACTTTATATTTTCTCTCTATTTTGTTCAATATTGAGATTTTCTGTTCAATATCCAAAAATTTTACCAACTTTTTGTGACTCTATATAACTTTGTTCAATATCCAAAATGACTTCCTCGTTGATTTTAATTTCTAACTATTTCAAAATAAAAGAAAAGTAATTTCTGTGACTTGTATTTTAAACAAAATTGTCAAGGCTTTCAGAAAAAAATCAAAACCAATCAATTTTCTGATATAAACAAAAATTTTCAATCTGAACTTTAAAAATCGATTTCCCAACATTTTGAAAAATGGACATTGAACAAGATAGCATCCACCCGACCGACGGTTTGATTTGCGATCTTATTCTTACACCTTTGTTAACATTGACTGAGAAAAAACGCGTCTCTCTCTCATCTATTCAGCATTGCCAGACGGTCAAAATATTAAATCTGAAAAGCCCTGGCTATTTTTTCCAAAAAAGAAAAACGCAACATTTTGTCACTATATTTGTAACATGTTTTTGTACGACTTTAAAGAAGAAATTTCAAACTTGAAACGAGACCATTTAAGATTGGTTTTCGGAATGCAAAAGTGTGCGCCAAATAAACACAATGCAAAATGTCAACTCATGTCATTTTTTATTTCTCCACCCTCCTAAACCCTAAATCTGGTTGGAAAACACCCAAACTGGCAACACTGCATCTGTTGTTAAAATTGCTCGTGTCATAATGTTAATGCTCGCTAAAAGACGAAAAAACTACAGCCACGAACGCAACTAACGTAGGTAATACAGTAAATGCTCGTTCATTCGGAATGGTTGAAGGTCAGTCCGAATAAACGAATTTTTCGAATTGATGAGTGATTTATTTTTATGACCCGAAAAACATTCCTATTGATAAAAATTGCAAGAACTTGAAACGAAAAATTATTTTATTAACGAGAAAGATTGCAAATAATACAGAAAATTTGTAATAATAGGCATTCATTTTTGTAACTAAAAATATAAAAAAAATTATATAAACGTACCTATCAACAAATGCAAGAAATGAATAACATAAAAAAACATCATATTTAATACAACATTATGGATCAATATCCATATTCGTTTCAATTGGTTTCAAAAATGTTTCAATATGACTTTGTTTAATGTTAGTCGTTTGCTCGCGTAAAAGAGTAGTTCTTAAGTTTTTAACCTTGAAATTCCGGTTCACTGAATCTTGTTTCTAAGTAGCCAATGGTTTTGTCCAAACATTGTAGCACGTCCCTTCGTGCTATCTTGCATCTTCAGACTCAGAAGAAATTTCCGTTGAATTTTAATCCAATAATAGCGCTGATATTTCCTCCTCATTCAAAACTAAATGGCCCGGGCCACTTTGATCAATATAAGCCCAGTTTTCCAGGTCTTCTGTAAAGTTTTCTGTCTGACGTGCCTGACGAAAAATGTTTCCCAATCTCCCAAATTTATATCGTCTTCACTGTAATGTTGCATATTTCATCTTGGATGAGTAATTTGTTCAAACAATTTTTTAAAGTTGCTGTCTTTATCTCAGTCAAGGAATGAGACAAGTTGTAAATCGCTTTTTTCAAGTTATAGTTTTTTAAATACAATTTTTCTTATGGTTTTTCCGACTTTTAAATGTGAATTGCCGGGACTAACCCAAAAGACATTTGGATTATTTGTTGCGACTTCTGCATAATGATATCTATTTGCTACCTATAGGTACGTGTTCGATCATTCGGTTTCTTAATTTTATCCGACTCTCATTTATTCGGAAAAATATCTTTTATTCGTAAATTGTTTCTTTTCCGAATTAACGAGTTTTCCGAATTAAAGAATTCCGAATTAAAGGGCTTTTACTGTATGTTCAAATGTGTGTGAATCAAAAATGTCCAAACATGTACTAGGTACAGATTTTGTTTCCTTTAATATTTGAGTAATAAATTTATAAAACATGTTTTTTTAACTGTGTGGTTGTTTCACATAACCTAAACTGCAATAAGGCTTTCGCAAATGGCTTTAGGGACAGCTATATATTGTCGGTACATCTACTTGCGTTGTGAAGTCATTTTTGTAATATATATTTTTAGGTCGGTTATTGTAGGAGCCATAACCCTAATCAACTTGGAAAGCAAAGCGGAGCCTTGGCGCAATCATTCCGAGCACGGCCTTTTACTAGCCCAATAGTAGAAGTAGATGAGTGACAGTCGTCATCAACAATCTCCACCCAAACTTTCATCGTCACTCAAGTCGATTTGTTCAACATTTCCAGAACGTTAAAGGAAATAACAGAGTTTTTTTTTTTTGTTAAATATGACCAACTGAGAAATATTGTGTTCTTGATACAAGGAGAACGCCCTACCCAAGTACAATAAAATGTCATTTGCAAACAAAGACCAACGATGCGTTCAAATACACCTACATTAGTAAAGCTTAAAAATAACATTGCTGCCGGGTGGCCACTAAAGCCACTGAAGTTTAGTATAATCCTCCGCCTCTGTAGAAATAGATACGATAAGCCATAGTTCTATACTTAAGTCCGGCGGACAGGAAATTCAACCTGGTTGTCAAGAATAAAGCAAGTGTCACACGAATCGAAGAAATATTGCCATAGTAGCATTATAACTCAAGGACCGTGGCTTACATTAGTTAATTAATTTTCCATCCCATCACTGCGGTCTTATTCACCCAAATAAGGAAGCAAAAATTTAATTATACGAGAGCCTATAATACTCGGGGAAGGCGGACACATGGTGAGTGGTATTATTGCCTGAATTATTGTCCTCCTTGTCACGACTGTTAGTTGTGTTTTTCCATTTTATTTTTGTACTGAAAAAAGGAAAAGAAGAAAAAATGCTTATAGGCCTATATTAGCAAGGATGATTTCCTTTACGTTGAATGTTATACATCGAAATAGCATTCGATTGCGGCCAACACATTCCTATATCCGTATCGAGTACATTAAGTCATTTGGCCGGAATTAACTCCAATACCTACCAATACCGAATGGCGCCTGCCCCCTAATAAAATAGTTTCGCAATCGAACTATAAAAGTCGATGCCCTTTTAGTGTCATTATCAATAAGATCGTGTCGCATTACAGTAAAACGTGACTGAAATCCCGAGAGGAGACTGATGTAGGCCTCGCTGAATAAAGTAAAATATTGTCGATAGGAATCTCCGGCTGTGAAATTGGAAATAAGTTTGCTGGTTTTACCATCTGTGTGAGTAGCTGAATTTGCTTTTCATAGAAGTGGGCTACGTGGACCATAAGTCCATCACATTCGAATAAATTTGCGAAATAGGAAAATGTTTTTCGTGTCTCCTAGCGTATTTGCCAACTTAAGCCCTTGAGGTATTAAAACAATTTTGCAGCTGGCCGATATTTTATTAAGCAAGTACTGTTGTAGGCACATACTTGGTCAAAGCTTTTCGGAGTTGTGTTGTCTGACTTTGGTTAATACGAGTAGTTCGCTGAGTGTTTGAAATTAGCCAGAAATACAAAGTAGTCACTGTGTCGAATCACCTCAACAGGGCCATAATACGGGATCTGGTCGAAATTCTTTGCAAAATTCTGCTTTACAAAATTCTGATTTTCAAATTTAAAACAATAAAATTCAGCTTATTCTGCATTTTTTCCAACTAACAAAAAACCAAAAAAAACCCGACTGACTGTAAAAAAAAAAGAATTAAAAATATACGAAGTAGACACATTCAAGTACCTATACCTAGCTTATTGACAATCGGAGACTATGTACCTACACAGCCTAACAAATATATGAGTATTGAGTACCCCCCGACTGTCAAATAGTAAGGTTTAATTTATTATTTTAATTCTTTTTTATACAGTCAGTCGGGTTGTTTTGTTTTTTAAATTAACTTTTTTTATTTATATCTTTTTAGCCTACGACACTCGGGGTAGGAATACGAATCTTATGACACCTCATTCTTCGAAATCGGTCAAGCCGTTTAGGCTAAAGGGCGTCCCGTAGGAACGTACATAGGATACGCGCGAAACACATAACCCTCCCTGTGTCCAGTCGGGTAATAATTATAAAACATTAAAAATTATTTACTTTTAATTTTTAAAAAGAATTAAAAATAAAATTAAAAAGAAACAAAACAAATTGCTTAAATATAATAATTTAATTTAATTTAATTAAAAAAAGATATGAAGCAGTCAGAAATTACAGCTTTTATTTATTATAATTTCATTTGTTTTCCTTTTATACTTCATTTCGGCAGTATAAAAGGACAGACGAAATTATGTTTAAACAAAATTCCTGCGACTCGGTAGGATCTTCGAATACTAAAGGGTTCGCCATCTAACTTTTTTTTTCAACTAGTGTTTATTTCGCGAATGGTAACACTTAGCTCATGTCTGATTTGACAGATAATTAGTTTTATCCTTCCGCTGAACGAATATGGTTGTGTATACGCTTGAACAACGCTGGGAAATATTGCGACATTACTTTGAAAATCTTGGTAATGTTGCAGAATGTGTGCGAAAATTGCGTACGGAATTTGGAAGAAGAGAAGCACCGTCAGATAAAGCTCATTTTCATCTTGGCGGGTATGTAAACAAGCAAAATGCTCGCATTTGGGGCACAGAAAACCCGCTCGCATACATTGAAAAGCCGATATACCCAAAACGAGTCACTGTTTGGTGCGGAATTTGGTCCAGAGGCATAATTGGGCCATTTTTCTTCGAAAATGAGCAAGGAGTGGCCGTTACAGTCAATCGCGATCGTTATCGGGCCATGTTGAACGAATTTTTGTTCACAAAAATTGAAGAGGAGGATATTGGCAACATTTGGTTTCAACAGGACGGCGCTACGTGCCACACAGCCGAAGCTACACTCGATGTTTTGCGCCCTGTTTTTGAAGATCGCATTATCAGCCGCAGAGCTGATGTCGTTTGGCCACCTGCGATTTGACACCGTTGGACTATTAATTGTGGGGTGCCGTAAAAGATAAGTGTTACGCCGACAAGCCAGAGACAATTGACGCTTTAAAGGACAATATTCGTGAAGTCACCAATGGAATACAGCTGCACACAATCGATAATGTGCTTAAAAATTGGACCGATCGTGTAGGTTACTGCATGGCCAGCCGAGGCAGCCATTTGAATGAAATTATTTTCCATTATTAACCGGAAGGATTGTACTTTCAAATAAAAAAAGAAATTTGAGAAAATATTCAGCAGTTTTTTTTTATAGCATTTTCAAAAAAACAAAAGTTATTTGGCGGACCCTGTATAAGACCATTTTCCTCGGAGGTTCGTTGTAATTACTGTTACGCCGCGATTGATGGTTTAATGGACTGACAATGTAATAGCAGTTTCGCTTTTACTTTCGTATTTCTATAAAAAAAATAAAATAAAATATGTAGCGGAATAGAAGGAGAAGTTGGCGAGGGAAAGAGACGGTGACATCACATGGTGCGATTCAAGAAAGGAATAAGGAGGAGAACGGACGGAATTACTGATTTAAATAAAAGATGGAATTAGTAATTTTTATAGAAGACGTAATAAATCATTTTAAAAATTGTATTTTTTAAAAAAATACCCAAGACATTTTTTTATTTTCCTCCCAGGTGGAAATAAATGGCTACATATAAATATTAAGAAAAGAGGAGCTAAAATTAGAAGAAAAATTCTCTCCATCTCCATCTCAAAATTCATTAACATTTTCCAAACATTTTTTTTGTTTGCAGAATTTTTAAAACAGAATTTTGAGAGCAAAATTTCGTAAAAAGAATTTTGACCCATCCAGAATTTGGACCACAACCCCTATAATACCTCAACTAAACAGACAAGGGAATAGGAAAAGCCAGGAGCAGCTCCGTGATGAATAATTTTGGTAAAAGTACAATTTCAAAGTTTTTCTGCTCTTACTTTTATTTGTTAAACTTATAAGCGTATAACATGAGCACAATGATGCTTCTGATAACAAATAAGACGTATAGCCGATAAGTTGAGTAGATCGAATCCACGGCATTGCCAAAGACGGCCACATACCTTATGTAAGCAACTCTGATATATTTGAAGAGGACAACATCAGGGAGTTTTTGACTAGTGACATCGAATCACATCGAAAGTATGCAACAAAAAGATTTAAATTACTAATTTAAATAAGGAGAATTTAAAATGAATGCTGCATATCTTCGGGCGCCGTATCGAATCCTAAAGTGAACAAATTGAAAAGAGAAAATTGCAATATTACAGCTCCCATTAAAGGTGGCAGGAAGTTGCCTTGTAAAAAAAAATTATTTCGTAGCTCTAAAAAACTTTTTAAGTTTTATGGTTAAATTTTATGAAATCAGAATAACTAATTTTCCATATGTAAAATTATCTATTGTGATCAACCAGTGGTCCCAGATTGAGCGGAAAATCGCCAATTTTGGCGCTTTTTCCAATGAAAAAGGGGAAAACTTAAAAAAGCGAAAAAAATCAAAAATGTCTTTGAAACTTAAATTGCTTAAAAGTAAAATTTAAACGCATTTCCATTACAAATATATATTTCAATGTTTACTCAGAATGAAATGTGCATACTACATATGAAAGAAAAACGCCCATCGAACGCCTACGTAAGAATTTTTGTGTATCTGAATGCATTCACTCGATTTAACGTTTTGACAAATAGAAAAGAAAATCATTTCATATAAAAATAAAGGCAAATTTCACTTGGGGGAAAAAAGGGGAACTTTTTTCGAATTAAGGGGAAAATTATCGCCTTTGCCGAAAAAAGGGGGGGGGGGGAAGTCTTCACAGACCACTGGTATCAACACAGTCAAATTATGCCCCTAAACGATAAGAAGGAATAATTCCTATGAATATTAAAAGCTTTTTCTGGCTCTCTATATCAATTTAGTGCAAGAAGCCAAAACACGTGTACCACAGGGGCTCGCCAAATGATGCACACAAGGGAGTCTTCGAATCCAAGTTGTTTCAAGACGATACAAAAGACTGAAAACTCACTACAAAGGCTAAGCAATCGCGGATGCTCGAATGCTGACATTTAAAGGCGACAATATCTCAGGCAAAGTCAAAAACTACGATTAAACGTGCAAGTTTTCGTGACAAATTTTGACATGCTGACGTCACAATCACAATAATTTGGCCATTCGGTGGTCACCCGTGTCTTTCGTGAGAGTGCGCTGTGACAAATTAAGGACAAATGTTTACATCATAATGACGTCGGCATGTCAAAATTTGACATGAAAAGTTGCATATGTAATCGTAGCTTAATACCGATTCAAATAATCATATTTAGTGTCCAGACTAGATCTTACAAACCCACAATTGCAGAGTTTCCAATTTAAATAACCCATTGTGACCTACAAAATATTTAGTAAAATGATTATTAATAGGGCCCTATAAGTAAAAAATATAAGTCAAACAGTAGATGAAGGCTTTGTTGTGATTTTTTAAAAAAAACTCTGCATAAGTACCTATAGTTGCAAAAGCGAAATCACAGCGGTTTGGGAGAAATCTTGAGGCTATATATAGGCAAAATAAATAAGCAAAATATTCGTTTCTTTGGCACTGAAAATCCACGTGTGATGCACGATGAGCCTTCATTAACGACATAAATTCGTATCTCACAATCTCAAACTGCCAACAGCAGTTAGATGCTATTCGTACGAGTAAATTGTGAGTGCATTGACAAAAAAATAAACAAAATCAAACGTATTCTCAACGCAATGCTATCCAACGCACATAACCGTAGCTTTCCATACTAAAAAAAAAGGGAAAACACCGGCATAATCATAAAAAACCATTCCTGCAGATAACGACGATTCGAATCCCTGACAGAAGGCAAAATATATCGTATTCCCACTTCAGCAAACGAATTCATCTAATTTCGCCCGACATCCGCCGTAATCCTCTAATTTTCTTTTACAGCACACAGTCAATCCGAAAAGGAAGAGCGAAGTAAAAAAAAAAACAGAAATCTGTTGGCCTTATCCTCTCAAATGCATTTAACACATAAAAATTTGCATACAAAGTGCTCAATGAGAAGCCATGGCAGTCCCAATAAAAACCAAGGAAGGCTTTTAAAATCCTTATTTGCTAAGGTGCCAAGCATCTGTGAGCGACAGTAAATGATTCCGTTACACAGAAAAAGGTCATTTCTTTTGGAATGGCAAAGTACACCCTTATGTCGGCGGGCCACCACCACTCTTGTTTTGGTATCAATACGTCGCGTCGCGTCGTCGGCGTCGCACGGTATGTGATTGTGGAACAAATGAAGAGTGTCATCCCTCAGTTCCTTTAGTTATATCCCATGTCTTGAGATTGGGCTTAAGGTTGTTACTTTAGATAACTGGATGCATGTACAAGGTCCCATTAGATTTGCATATAAATTGCGTCTGGCTGCAGTTTATTCGCATACACATACACAAATACAATCCATAGACTCTTTGCGCATATTTCAGCTAACTTGTGGTAAAAAACAAAAAAAAAAAAAACAGAGTGCGAGGACCGTTAATGCTTTAGATGACAACATGCGCCACCGCCATTTTTGTTCCCTACGAAAGTTCAGTTTTAAAATAACTTATGCATGGTAAGGGTGCAGCGAACTACTGTGCATAATCATTCATTGGATTTCTCGCTCTATTTGGTACCAGCAATTTAGCAATATATCCTAATCCCTTTTTTTACTATTCACAGCGAGCAATAGCAAACGAGATGAGTAAAAAATGCGAAACGTTTTAAGAAATGTTTGAGTAGTATGAAAGTTGTTACTCGTTTTTAACATATCCTTTTATATGTACATGTATTTGACTATTTAAATTGTTTTTTAAGTACGAGTACCAAACCCGAAAGCTTGTTTCCGATGCGCACAGCTTAGCTTTATCTTGCATGTCATCCCGACATGTAGGCTGTTGCAGATAACAAAGAGTTACCTAAAGACGCGGTATGAACACCGTTGTAATAGTTTTGTTATGGTGTAATCAAATCAAATCAAATCAAATATCTAATTAAGGTATGTGATCCTGATCATATATAATTTTTCGCAAATTCTTTGCTAGTATTGTTTTGTTCCACGTGCATATCAAGCCGACAAGAGATAGAGAAAATATTAAGAAAGCTGAGAATTGGTTTGTCCTACGTGCACTTGTGTTAAAGAAAAGCTATGTATGTGGGACACTGGTCGTAAACAAAATTTTAGTATTAGTTTGTTCCACCTCCATTACAGTTGTGTATATATTCGATATTATGGAGACTTCAGTTACTGGCTGAACACAATAGAGAAACAAGTGTTAGTTTTTTTAAGATTAACCTGAACATTTATGTTTAAGTAGTTAATAAATAATGATAATAATAAAAAAAGTGCAAGTGCATTAATAAAAATTATACTTAAAATCATTCAAATGCTTCCAGAAAATGGAAAATGGACTTCAGCAAAGTACCTATTACCAAAGTAGCAATATTACTTTATGAAAAAAGTTTCGAGTTTGAAATAGAATATAAAAACTCGGCTTAGGAAAATGAGCTCAAAACTGTCAGTTTAATTCAGGCAGCCACCAAGGGTACACTAGAAACACCCAAAAATTAGCTTTGTGCAAAATTAAAAAAATACCTTTAAGACACTGATATCAAAAGAAAAAAATATATTTACAAGACTTGCTTCCGTTTATTCCTGATATCGATAAGCAATATTTTAAAGGCTCCATGAAATTATGCCCCAATGAAAAATGGCAACAAAATTAAAAAAGGTCCCACAAAATTATATAGTAAGCAACAACAACGTTTGATAGTCTGATTTTTCAATATTTTGGGGCCATTTGTCATTGATAATTTGGGGTAAAATTTAATTTAATGAAATGTAATGTTATTGGGGTCTTTTTTTAGAATGAACGAAATAAATAATTTGCAATAGATGAAATATCACCCCAAAGTAATGAAAAATGGCTCCAAATTCAATGCATAGAGCCCCAAATTACAAAAAATATTCAATAAAAAGAAACAAATTGTCTGTAAATTTTTTATTATTTAAAAAAAAAAAAGCTTGAATTGTGCTTTTAACGTTTTGCCTGCAATACGGACACTTACAGTTTTGGCTGTTATCCACCGCTACTGCCTCGGCCATTAATTTTAAGTCGCACTCAGAGCACACTTTTAAGTATCTGTAAGGCAAAAAAAGAATATTTGAATTTTAGTCCCGACAACTTAATTGTTTTTATTTAATTTTCTGAAGCTTAAAGTCAGCTTAGGTTTTCAAATAACTTTAAATTTTAACTTTAGAAAATTCGAGAAAATAAAAGTTAAATATTCGCGCGAATTGAAACGAGTTACGCCGTTGTATCAACGGTATACTTCGCGTTTCTTCTCGTAGAATTTTGTTTTGATACCAAAATAAGAAAATGAAAAATGGCCCCAAAAATATGCAAGACCCCAAAACAATGAAAATACTCCTCAATTTCGTAATCATTTTTGTTGTTCATTTTTATGCTATAAATTTAGGCTCATTCTGCATTTATTTGGGACAATATTGCATAAATGGAAGGGTGGCATTTTGCGTTATTAAATACAACCCTATTTTTGGGGCCTTTCTTACAATTTTGTTGGGCCATTTTTAATTTTGTTTGGGGCTATTTTTCATTGTGGCTAATTTCGTGGAGCCATTTTAAAACGTTGCTAAATCTTTAGAAACTAAAAGTCTGTTTATATAAAAGAAAATGTCAATTAAACTTATTGCACGATACCAATAACCCAATAACAAATTTTAGTCCCGACTTTAAATTCACGGAAGCTCACAATTGCGAAATTTGTATGGAAAATATATCCACTGTGAACTACTTAAATTTAGAGTCGAAACTAAAAATGTTTATTGGTGAGGCCATTTGCGATAGCAGTACAGCTTTAATTTTTTTCTTTTGTTTGTTTTTTTTAGAAGAATGTTTAATACTAAACACTTTGAATAATTTTCTTTTTTTATTGTATTTTTGCATAAAAACTTTGTAAATAAAATAAGATGAAATTGATTTTTCTTTTAAAATTTTACCGTCCAACTCCATGCTTTCTTTCTTTCTAGATATTTTGAATGAGAATTGCTTTGTCCATAATAATTTTATTTGTGTTCCACTTGTATGGGAGAAAAATCAGTTTCAAAATATAGGAGGTGGGACACAAGTCAAAAAAGTAGACTTTTACGTTAATTAACGCAGCTTGTTAACGGTTTGGCAAAACACTTTTAAAATTGGTGGATCAACTCTTTGTAAGAATAACTTCAAGTTAAAAATATATAAAAAAATTCCTAAAACACAGTTTCGGGGTACCAAGTACGAAAACCTTCAAATGCGTTTTTCTCGGAAAAGTGCCAATGGCGTATGGAACAAACCAATTCTCGGGCGACGATAGGGGAAAGGTGCGATCAGTGAAACATATTTCTAATTTTCTCTCCCAATGTTTCCAAGAGATCTTAACAAAACGTTGAGTTTATTTCAGGCACATCTAACTTTAATGTCGCAAAAGAAATTTTAGTGCCAGAAAACTAAGAGCATCACAATTCGCAACAAACTAAAACGTAGAAAGAGTCAAACTGTCTCACTGTTAGCACTGCTTCTCACTTTACAAAAACACTCTCTAAATACCAAAGATTGTCTGAAATTTTGAGCCTGAAATTAGGACAGTGGCCTTCGAAATATAAAATTTTGATTGGAGGGTGCCACACCCCCATTGTCTAGTTTAAAACAAAGATACCTATGCCCATCTTTAAGTCTCAAAACTCTCTCCTTGGAAAATTGGTTCAGAGCTTTAGTTGTGCAGAGGCAGTAGACAGGGCTACTTGCACCTACAAAGGGGTGTGACACTTCTAGAAGTTTAGCTAAATAACTGTTTTAACTTCAAATCATGTAGATATACCTTAAAAGGGATTTTCCTGGTGTCAGGGAATGGTAATAAATACAGGACTGTGTGATTGTGTATTGAGCCAAAGACACCGACTTCTGATATTGCTATCTCCTATCCGACTTGTAATTGCACAACAACGCGTTGCATAGTTCTATTGCTCTTGCAGACATAAAAATAAGCGGCACACTCGAGCAATATCTTTTACTGAAAGTACTTGCGTCACCTAAATAAATAGTAGCGGTGTCAAGGATTAAATGATTAAGTGGGAGATTTTAAGTGTGCACGTATTCGTCGTTCTGTCCCCAAACGTCCAAAAAGGATTTTCCCAACATCCCCACTCATATTTTCCGAACAACGTACGAGACCACATTGAATCTTATTATACCCATCTTATACTGCGACTTATTTCCTCCGCACTTGCCGCGAACGCAGCAGAGCAGGAGTGCTGCTGCTAGTTCGAACGACGACCAGCACCAGCACTATGCCACCATCACACTCGAAGTCCTTAAAAATGCGGGTCGGTCGGACAGTAGCAGGCCATATATACATACAGCCACATCCCTAATGCCTTCCTATGGTGATGAGTAATAGCTAAACTTAAGCTGCTTGGATAAGGGATATGGTGCCATCACATGCGGATGCTCAGCTCGGCAGCGCTCTCCTTTCTCTGTGGCATTCGACAGTTATACCTTGTTTTTGTTTGCTAAAGAGGAAAGCGTCCAGTGTGGGATGTGGGAATGCGCGTGCTTTGCTATATAGCTGGTGGCTGCAAAGTTCCGACGTGTGACTGGCTATAGTGTGTAAACAAAGGACGATGTTATCCCCAAATACAAATGATGGCAATATGTCATTTGCGGGCATCATCTTTCAAGGACTGTCATATAGTTTTCCCCAGACAATCTACGTTTAGTGTACGAATTTGTTTTTCGTCGTTTTTTGTCTGTTTTTGTCGTTATAAGCTTGATGCGATTCTCCCCAGAAGCACATGTTATAGCTATTTGTGAGTGGACAGTGAATTTGATAAATTTCTGCTGACAAACCAAGGGGCCATACATTACTCGTGTTTCGGTTTGTGTTGGTTTTTTTTGTCCCACTTCTTTTACAGGCCTAAAATAAAGTGGCTGGCAGAAAGACAAAGGGAATGATATATACACGCCCCATTCGCCTTTGCTTTGCTAATCATTTGTCTTCGTTTTTTCTAATTCGTTTTCGACACTGTCACTCTCCGCATCAGTATCCGGTCCATTGTGACTTTATGAGTGTAATAAAATTTTACGTTTTGTGCTAATTTCTGCTTGGGTTGCGCAATATTTGCCAAACCCCTGTTGTGGCACAAAAAGTAGATGTAAAGGACTCTTGGATTGCAGCTATTTGCGGAAGCTCTGTAGTGGTCGTTAATATTTTAACGGCAACATATACGACAGCATTACTGTCATCAGTTTGACATGAGAGTGCTAATTTGGCGGGTATGAGCTTGCATGGTTTTCTATACGGCTAGCGGTGCCTGTTTAGCAGATCAGGCTTTGAAAAAATATTGAAAATATACATTGATTTATCCCTGGCCACAAGTTTGTAAAAAAAAATGTTTAGGGTCCTACCCTAGTCATTTTGGGTGGTATAATTAAACGACAACGTCGGATGAAGGCTGCTCTAATAATCAGCTCGTAATATGCTGACAAATCAAACACAACCTAGTAGTGTACACATCCTGAGAGGCAAGCTACAAGCGGACCATTTTTTAGTGTCTATATTCCGAGCACTGCAGTCCAACGAGAAAATAATTTTGACACACCGTGCATTATTTATATATTTATTTAGCAACGGAAGATTTGAGTCACAGTTAGGGCCGGTTTGTTCAATCTTGGTTATCTTTAATCGTCGGTTACTTCAGTTGGTAATCATCGAATGTGTTTCTTCAGCTAAATGTTAACAAAGAGAATCAGTGGTTTGGTCAATTAACCAGAGAAATCGACCGAGATTTAACCAATGATTTTCTGGAATTTCGTTTGTTCAAGTTTTTTTGACGTTGCTGCTGTAAACAACAACACTTTGTACAATATTGTGGGGTAAAAATACAAATTATGCAATAAACGTGTATTTAACTCAAGATATGTAATGAACTGAACCAATTAAATCTGTCTTGTCAGTTTCGAAGACGTCTTAAACTGACAGATGTATAGAATACGGTACACGCATTGAAGGTAGGAGTAACGGCCTCTCAGATTTCAGATTTTTTGTGTCAAATCGAACATAAAAACGTCACTTGCTCTTTTTTTTGTTGAAATTTGTGCGATTGGAATATACATATGTAACCTACGACACTTTTCTAAGGGTTTTCCATTTACTGGTTAAATTTTATATGAAACCATTCAAAATGTTCGCCCAGATTGATTTCTAAACATTTTTACATAAGTAATTACAAAAAAAATGTAGGCGCAGTGGCTTAGTGGTTAGTGTGTTGGACTACTAGGCGAGGGGTCCCAGGTTCGAATCCCGAAAAAAAACCCAAATTCCAACTTATGGTTTTTTTCCGCTGCGCCACCTCTCGCGAACGTCTGACAAACATCCGAGAGTATAACTGTCATGAAGGAGCTTCTCAATTAGTTTGAACCCGGCATAAAATTGTAGATCCCTTCCATTCGTCCCAAAAATGAAAAACTCACACAAACGAATGGTTGTGAGAAGCTAGGCCTAGGGTCTCTACAGACCTGTTGCGCCAACTATTTTTTTTTTTTTTAATTAACAAAAAATAGACCAACCCGATGCAATTCGTTTCTTTTCAGTTGAAAAATTTCACGAAAACGTAAACAAACTCCGCTAGTTGTCAAACTCAAACGCACTTGTATTGGTAAATCTGAAACAAATCTGAGAAAAAATCCAGATTCGCAAAAGTGCTCTGAAATCTGAAAAAGATTGTTTTTTTTTTTTGTACCAACCGAACATGAAAAGTGCCCTGAGAGCAAAAAAAGTGCGCCCAATCGAAAACTACATGAGATAAAGCGCACTCTTTGGAGAAAATATTGAAGAAATGCGAAAATTGCGACTGTATAGTTAAATAAATTGAGATGATCCATTTTTAAAATGTTATTGGTCGTGGCTTTAATTCGGTTTTGTTTTCAAAAAATTGCTTATTGTCACACAACAACAAGATCTTATTCTTCAGCTTGTAAAAAACGCCTGTATCATTTGATTTTGACATTCTTGTGCTAAACAAATTTTGAGTTTAGTTAGATTACTGAAAATAAATACATTAATAAAATTCCTTAAAAAATGTAACCAAAGATTCGGTCATCAAATAAACTAGAAAAGTGGAACGATTTGTCGCAAAGCTCATCGGACATCACAGATTTGAAATCATGGGTAAATATAAATCGAATCTATGGTAACCTAATCAGGGATTTAACCAGCTGTGAACAGGCCGGCCCTTAATAAATTAATACATTCTTTTTTTTTTAAAGGTAGTTATTTTAATAAATACGAGTGTCGCTTGAGGTCGAAAATCGACCATACATTTTATAAGAATGTGTAGTCTGTCCAGACTTAATTGTAAATTTCACGAGTAGGTCCCTTTACATCAGATATTTTACTCTCCTTGCGACACACAAAAGAGTTTTGCAAAAATAAATCAAGCAAAAAAGCACAGAGCAGCGTTTCCGCTAAAAAATTAAAAAAAATGGGAATGAAAAAGGAATTCAGCCGAAAAAGGGACCTCCACATAAAATACTGATATAGCAACACAAAAAAAAAACAGCAAATAACAACAAATTTCAAATGGCAAAAAAGATAAAATGGAAAAAGCTTAACAATTTCATTTGATCAAAAATGCGCCTAAGAGAAAATATCCACTTAAGGAAATTGCTACTGCACGTCTAGGGAAGTTTCACACCTTTTGGACGGACTATAATAATTTGTTACTAAATAAGTATTGGTATTATTCCCTTTCTTTTAAAATTTATACTAAAAAGGTGTACGGAATCTTTCGATTTTAAAATAATTTATCGGAATAATTATTATATAATAATTCGGAATGGAATATTGTCCGATTTTTACGAAATCCGAGAAATTCCATTCGAGATATCCGTATTAACACATCTTTCGGAAAAATTCTCCGCTGACATTACAGCGCACCTTGTCGCATTGCGTGGAAGGAACTCCATTATACCACTTACTTTTGACAGCTAGGTACACGGCACATTTTTCCCGAAGCTCTCCGACAACTAATTGATACGGAATTATGTTATTGTGAAATTAACGCATTTCCTATATACTTAATTTTTTTTTTGGTCCGAAACGGATACTTCGATAGGGGTTAGTGACTCTATATTAACCCTGAATTAAAATTAAACAATTGCTTACTTTTAGGGGTTACGTAAATTGCATTTCTTTATGGGTAAATGATTTGCTCCATCGAAAACAGTTTCTAATCTTTGATGATTCTTGAAAGAATTACTATATTAAAATTGCGGCGACAGATTGAGTGTCGAAAAAATGATTTCAGTAAACTGATAAGCATTTTGTATGGAGAATTTTTAACTTAATTTTACCAGCCTTATTGGCGACATAAATGCACAATTTTTTTGTTTGTGCACAGTACCTTTCGAATGATATAAGTTTCATTCGCCACAATTCATAATAAATACTTAAAAACTGCCCTAACAATGACCGGGTCCCTAACATTGACCAAAAACAGGAAAATATTTCTAAACACAGTGGCGGGTAGTTTATTTATAATTTCTATATAATTATTTTTCTATACCGCTTGTGTAGCAAAATAATAGTTAAGGGGTGTAGCTCAACATTTTTTATAATGAAAAATATTTTTGTCTGTCTAGAAAATAGCTTGACAATTATAAATAATCAGGTTTTTGAAAGGCTATTCGAAAATTTATCAAATTTCCTAACATTGACCGATTGGACCCTAACGTTGACTACTGCTTCTTTTTAACTTTTTCTAACAATTATCAATATTATATTGAATATACTACCCAAATACCTACCTCACAAAATTAATTCTCCGTAATTTAATTTAAAAAATAGGTTTGTTTTAATTTTATTTATTTAAAGTATTAAAAAATGTACATACAAAAGAAAAATAATCAGTGAAATCAAATCGAGTTAAAGTTTAACTTTTGAGAAAAAAAATATAATAATAAAAAAATATACCTACTTGAAAAATATTTATTCCTATGTAAAACAAAAACGAATTGACAAAATTTGGTAAATCCTTGATTTTATGATACAGAAGGATATTCCCCATAATCTAATAGTCGAAAGTTGTGGATAACTATAAACAGACCTGTGAAATTCAACGTCAAATTCAAAACTGGTCAGTGTTAGGGTAGTTGACGGTTCACGTATTAATATAATGATACATTTCTTTCAATATTCTTCTTTTAAATGGAATTTTTTTTGGGAAAAAATCAATAAGTTGACAATTCGCTAAATTGTTAATTCCTGTGTGTAGCTATCGATAAAAAATAAATAGAATTCAAAATAACGTAAGCGCCACCGAAGGAAAAATCCAGTCAAAAAATGGGCAAAAATGAGATTTTCATGATATCATCTTCGTCTTTACTCTTTTCATTATCTAAAGTTATTTTTCTTTTTCGCTTTTTTCGGCATAATAAACAATTAAAAGAAAATCTTTCAGTTTCAGAAAAAACTAAAAGTTTTTTCAGAACATAATGTCAATTATTGTCAAACTGGATCTGTCATTTGTTTCAGTTTTGCAAGAGATGAGAAAAAGTTTGTTCACGATCTGAAAAAAAATTTGACTACGTCTGTTACACCGGATCGAGAATACCACTATAGTTTTTTTGTTTAAAGAATTCCTCGTAAGATTTGGAAACAAGCCTGGCTACGGCACTGGCATCACGGAAACAGTCAATGAAGACGGGGTCGGTTTAACGATTATCTATAGCATGGCATCAGTTTTGATAGAGCTTATCATCGGGCACTTGAAATTATGAGGTCATCCGAATCAAACACATTTCTTCAACTCAATCAAAAGGAAATTATTTCCAAAGAGTTAGAAGGGTTTATGACAACCTATAAACGATAAGCCAGAATTGTTTGTGCTGCTTTTCGATGTCCTACCAATCGAAACAGCACTTAATGAGCCATTTAACTAGAATGGGGCCATAAAAGTATCGCAGAACACCCACATTGCGCTACGAGTATCTCCTCGTCCTTGGTAGTTTCGCAAACATGTTTGGATTCGCAAGCAATTAGCAAAGGAAACGAGGACAATTGTGTTATCTCACAATGGCATTTAATTAAGACCTGATTTCTTTCATCAATAACGAGGAAAAGTAACGAACTCGTCCATCGAACACACCTACCAACGTACCTTCGGAATGAACACCGAGATAGGGCGAGAACGGCCCCGCAATGCGGGTGGTGGAGATTTGAATGCCTCTGGTCGTTAAATCAAGATCTTAATCGTTACCCAATTTGTGTGTGTATTTCGTTACGAAGCAGAACCATTCGCCGGATGCTCCACGTAATACAATAACAGAAGCGAACACTTCCATTGTTTTTGTTATGGCTTTTGTTTGGCCATATCCATCCTAGAGAAGAGTCTTATCGCAAACGGCTTTCATTATAATTTGATAAAGACAATAAGGGCCTACAGGGCAGCGCTCTTCGTGCTTTGTTAATTCGCTTTCACTAAGTTGGATCAGTAGTGATAATTTAATGACTTTGTACAATTTGCTTCAAATTTGAATGCTTATCTCCGGCGGCTCTTTGAATGGTTGCCGACGATAACTATTTGGCTGTTTGAATTTGTGCCGATTCTACGAGTCCTTCGATCAATAAAATGGCTCGTCGACCATTAACTGCTTGAGCTAGGTCAAACGTTTTGCACGCTTTGGCACTCTACCTGTACCCACTTAAAACCGACATCCGATAAAATCTGTTGAAAGAGATTATTGCAAAACTCTTATAAACACGTAGATGCAAATATTTCATAATTTTTGATATCTGCCACTTATTGCTGTGAGGAGAATATGGAAAATACGAAAGAAGGGTCAGAAAGCAACTCAGCAAGAGAAGGGTGAAAATGCTTCTACAGCATTCCTAAAGGATTCGAAGGATTCAGATTTTATTTATTACATTCCTGCCATTATTGTGAGTCTTGTTGTTGTGTAGCGCAATTGTGTTTATCCGTCTGTGTTTTATTTGCGAAAGATTTCTTTTACCAAGTTTAGTCGTAAATTCTGAGACCTATTATCATCTATCATATTTTGTTGCTTGCCAAATTCCCGTTTGTGTCCTTTGAGACGGGTTGGCGATGGCAGGGACTGGCAGAACGACTGCATCAAATGTAAGGACGTAAGTGATCGTATTTAAACTTGTAATTCACTAACAGGTTCTATAAGCCATTAGGCCGAAATGCAATATTGTAGTAAAAACTACGACCAATGCAACAATAGTTTGCACTTAGGCGAGGTTATCAGAATAGGTCCAGTATTGTAAGGTACCTATTTGCAATGTGCATCCTGCATGCACTAAAAAGCAACAGAAGAGTGAATAAATGTTTCAATGAGGTCCTGTGTGATATTCCAAATTTGATATAGGTTCTTCTTGGAAGGCAGTTTTATATATTATGTGTGCAGGGTGCTCACAAGATACTCTGTCAAGTTGCGATGTGGGTATGGAAGAATGTCTCGATTCTATAAATAATGGAATTGTATCACAATATCTCCAAATTTAGGGGGTTCGTTAAGGTTTACCAGGAGTTTTGGGTGAGGCCCAGGTCCACCCCGGACTGTAGAGCCACCTAAGTAAGTGTTAAGTTTTCCACTTTAAGGGATTTGATGCAAACAAAACAAAAGACCAGCTAGAGAGATAGACAACAGAAGTGAAACTTCTTGTTGAAACGAGTGTTTCAACAAAACAATAAACAATTTCTGTATTACTTACTCACCCACTGGTATGGGTTCAACTTCCGTTCCACAAACTTTGCTAAGTAACAATATATCTCAGTCAATCTCAATCATTGTGAAGCGACACAAGACCTGCTTCAACCAAGGCCGCCGAGAACAAATTTGGACGGAAAAATGCCGCGCCCATGTACGTATAGTGAAGGAATACGAAAGCTTTATAAAATGAGTATGATATAACCTTTAATGAATATACATAATGACTAGGGTTGGGATTTTCATGCACTAAAGATCTCAAAATATCAGTTTAAAAATGCAAAATATGCATTTAAAATATGCACTTAAAATTAGTTAAACTTAATTTCGGTTCAATTTAAAAACACATTTTCTTTTAATAAAATAATAACTTAAAACGAGATCAACATTTAATAAAAAAAAAAAAAAAAAACACAGTTAACGTAAACATAAACATCTTCCTTTGTTTAATAAAAATAAATAATTCAAAATAAATTAATTAATTCCTTAATTCATTTTGAAAAGTTTTATTTGCATAGATCATGGAATTTTTTTAAAAATTTTCGAATTCAAAACGTTGGCGATCGGTGCCTTATAAATACAACGAAAAAGATCTCTCGACTCTCGGGGTTGTGAAATGAACAAAAGAAAAAGATAATAGTCTTAAGCTTCGTTTGCACTGACATAAAGGGGATATATTTTTACTGTCTAGTTAAATTTTTGAACAATATGCTCCAAAAATATGAATTAATATTAAAATAGTGTTGGATTACTAAGCGAGGGGTCCCAAATTCCAACTTATGGTTTTTTTCCGCTGCGCCACCTCTCGCGAACGTCTGACAAACATCCGAGAGTATAACTGTCATGAAGGAGCTTCTCAATTAGCCGTTTGGACCCGGCATAAAATTGTAGATCCCTTCCATTCGTCCCGAAAATGAAAAACTCACACAAACGAATGGTTGTGAGAAGCTAGGCCTAGGGTCCTTATAGACCTGTTGCGCCAACTATTTATTTATTTTTTTATTATAAAAAATATGCAAAATATGCAAATATAGTAAAATATGCACAAAAATTGCAAAATATGCATTTATAGTAAAATATGCAAAAATATGCACTAACGGTTAAATGCCATTTTAAAGGATATAAGGTACATAATAAGTTGCCTTGCATCCAAGGTGTTCATAAAAAAACATGCATTTGCATGGAAATCCGATCCCTAGTTATTATAAACTGTTAAAAGGCGAATAATTTGATTTGTTTGGTTAGTAAGACTATCTAAAGTTGGTGTTCCATATACTAGAAACATATTAGGACTAACATGGCTGTGTATTTTCCGCTTTTGGATATCATTAACTTCGATTTCGTGCGTACATTTTTCTTAAATAATGAAGAAAATTTGCTCAAAATGTTTTCATTTTCCCTCAACCAATCTACATTGTTAATTTTTCATGAACATATTAAGCAAATGTGCACTTATGCCTAAAAAAAAATATTATCCACACGTAACGAACAATTTCAAATTAAACGGATAAATTTCTATGAACTCTGCCAGCAACTTTGCCCACAGCGGAAGTGTCTTATATCTCCTGGGAGTGTCTTGGTGAGCAGAATTTTTGAAGTTTCGTGACATTTGTCAATACGATTTTCTATGTAAGAATACTAGCGCACCAAACGTGAACACTCCATAAAAATAAAGCTTGTAGGCTAAGTAACGGGAAATCGGCTGGAGTTGGTGGTCTCAGTATTGTCTCTGATACAAACTAAAGTCTGTGCAGATTGTCGGCACCGTGTGTGTCGAAAGCATGTTTGTACAGCCTTACGGTCTGCAGCGACGTGTCTGTGTCGTGTATTTGCCCTTTTAATGAAATAATTCTTACAAAATTTTTATTGGCGTTGTTTTGTACTCCACTCAATTTTGTTCTTCATATACGAACCCATCTAGTTTTCTGGGCAGCAAAACTACCTACAATTATGCCTCGTTCCCACCGAATTGAAATCGCGAGATTTCGATGAACTTTTACCGAAACCTTGTAAATTGTTCACACCCATTTGAAGTGATTTCAAGTCATAATCTGTCAATTTTGAAGTGGCTGGAAAAAGTTGGAAAGAGGAATTACTAAAAGGAAATTAAGGAAATAATTGTAGAATTTATAAACACATATTTCTCTAAGAAATATTACTTCCTTCTTTTCATACCCTAGTACCTCCCATACAAAATCAATATTAGGCCCATGTGTCTCTCTGTCTGTTGAAAACAGGATAGCGTCGAAACAAATCGACTTAGGCAAGTGCGAGAGAATTAGCTTAGTTTCTCTCATATTTTCAATGAAAATATTTCCAGAGACAATACATATGTTATTAGTCAACCAATGTTTTTTCCATCACATTTTTTCTATTAATTCGGCCTTATCGCAAAAAATTAAAAACCATTTCAGGTAAATTTTAAACTTAGTTCTTTCCAGAATTTTGCGCAATATAAATGATTTTGATTCAGATTCTTTTCTTCTTTTATTATTTTTTTGATTGTCACATTTGTTTTGGCGTTTAATATTTTGACATCCACAAATGAACACAAAATAAACCAAAGTTCACGCTGTAGGCTTGTTCGGTTTGATAACCTCTAACGGACGGATGAACTCAGAGGGGTTTCAAATAGGTCTCACTGAAAACCCGAGGTGTCGAAACCTCACAAATGTATGGCAAAACCTCGGAGGTTTCGGAAAATCTTACGTAACCTCGCGGTTTCGTTTGATGGGAACATAGCTTTACGTCGAAATCGAATTTCCTTGTTAGAGGTGCTTCGATACAAAGAGTAGCAAGTCCTGAAACACGATCTTGTGAAGAGCACGAGAGATGAACATTTTGTATTTTTGCAAGGACGCCGAGGGGACATTCAGCTCTAGGTAACAGTGACAGGTATGGTGCAAAATACACATATAGCAACCCAAAAATTCTGGAAAATCGTGACCCAGTTCTACGAAAAAATAGCATTCAGAAAACTCAATATATGTATATATATATATTTTATTTTCATGCTCAGATACGAGTGATTTGTATTTATCTACGAAACTTGTTGCCGCATTTCAAATCTCAGTCTTCTCTATTATTAAAAATTTAACATGGAAATTAAAATTAAAGTTTTATATCGCTTAAAACCGACGAAAAGTTCCAGAAATAATGGAATCAAATATGAAGTATGTATCGCGAAAGACCAGTTTCTTTGCCAAATGTTGTTGGTTCGTTGCCTGGATTCCCTTCAAAGTGCCTCTATAATTGTCCTTTTCGGTGCAGTCGCAACTGTTTGACATTTTCGGATAAAATTCAAATCAGCTGCAAAACTGAGATCAAACTCTGAAGATTTTGAATTACAAGGTCAAAGGCGTCTTCTCTGCTTTTCATATTTTTGTTCAATACTAGCTGTACCGGCTTTGCCCATGCTAAGGAACTTTGTTGCGTAAAGCTTAGTACGCTGCTCGAGCTACATTTTTGATCCCGTACAACATTTTCTCCAATAGAAACAATCTATTGTTTCCCCCATAAATACTTACATACTGGAAATATTAAAAATAAATAATCAATTTTTCGCCAATCACCTAAAAATCCAATTTTAAATTATAGGTAACATAAGTTGTCCGTAAAGAAAATTGGACGTAGACAAACACAACGAAGAAAAGATAGCTCAAATCCGACGATCGGATGCAACTTTATTTTATATAATGTTTTAAGAAAATTAAAATTTACGTACAAAATAATTTTTTTGTTTCTAGTTTCCGGGCCCATCATAAAAGAGAGGGTTATGTCTTAATTGTGGGAGATTTTTAAGAAGGAATAGAGCAGTTCGCTTACGAATCATAGAGGGACTTTCCAAAATGCACTATACGCAATGCAAATTGACGCATTAGCGACCATGCATAGTAACAACCAGACTCTTTAATTAGCACTATCACCCAATTAGCGAACCGCACTAACTGAAAGACGATAAAGCAATCGCATTATACTATAAACGGCTTGTCTGCCGAAATGGTTATAGCTTGTCCTAGGGAAGGACTGACCGACGCGGTTTTTTAACCAGGTCATAAAAATTAAACAAACAACAAATTATTGTACCTAAACCTGATTTTTATATATAAATAAAGTCTGTTTTAATCTAAAATTTAAATCTACTACGGCTCAATTATAGAAGGGTACCTGCACTTATTTATTATTAACACATGTCTAAGCTTTAAATGCTATTTACAGCATGCATTGAAATGTTTGTTAAAAACTGTTGGTGCGCACTTTCAAGGCTGATGCCCGAAACAGAAGAAGAAACCACTTCTGACAGAAGCTGGCTGATCTAGACTCACACGTAGCCTACGTGTACGTTTGGTCAAGTGTCGCGCAAAATAAAGTCCATCTGCCGTCTAAAAATTTAAAACTCTTATTTCATTCAATGAAGTGTTAGACTAAATCCTTTGTTTAAACAAAATGGCTACCTCATTCATCGATACCCTGTCAATCCACTAACTACAAGAATCGTGTCCGCCACCGACTCTATAAAGAAAGTATGCAATCCCCATACAAGTAGGAGACAAAGTTTGCATTTGACCTGATAACCTACCTAACTGAAGCACAGATTCCCTAGCCGTTAATAAAGGGTCTTTCATTGGCGACTTGACAACTTCAAACTTTCAGTGTGAACGCACCCGTAAACCGATTACCGAACTGTCAATGTCAAAATATTCAGTAAAATCAGCATTTTCATCATGGTGAATTACACAAAGGAACAACACTTACGAATAATTAAAATTTACTACCGAAATTCCGAATTCAGAAGAATTTCAACGCAAAATAATCTTCAGCGATGAAGCGCATTAAACGCATTAAAGCAAAATATGTGTTACTGGACAGCTGAGAACCCTCATGTGCTTCATGAAACTGCAATTCATCCGCAAAAAGTCACTGTTTGGTGCGGTTTTCATGCCGTTGGCGTCATTGGGTTGTGAAGGGATCGCACCAGCGGCCACTTAATTAATTGCACCAAAGCAATTAATAATATTTAAACTCACTTCGATACTGGATACCCATAACCCAAAACCATTGCATTATGTGGCATTGCTTCAGAGTGATATGAATCACGTACTGAACAAGTAGAAGAGTCATATTACTCTGATGGCACACTCGGCACATGAAGCCAATGGGTATAAAAATATGTATCGTTATGCTGAATCGAGGGCACGACCAGGGTACGTTTGCGTATGACAATAAATATGCCAACTAAGCATCGTACGCAAATGTACCCAAAACACTTGAAGTGTTTGGTCGTTTACCCTCGCTATGAGTTAATGCTGATAAGGCATAATATGGGAATATCGATATTCGAAGTGGGTCTTTGATATCATTTTGTGAAGTATAAAAAGGGAAACATTTTAAATAAACGGGGACTTCTTCTGCGAAGTGCCAAGACTACAGACAACAAACCACTTTGTTTTATTTAGCTTACGAGCTGCGAGGAATTTGGTTACAGTCTTTAGGTTGGGAACTCTCACCCTTAGCGGGCAAACTATTGCCGAAGGGTCCGAGCTACGGGCGTTATCGCCAAGCGAGAGAGTCTTCCCAACAGGTACGTTGGCCATAGGACCAGCCAACGTTACATGGCGATCCTGCCAGGAGCAGAGAAATATTTGCTCATAGGGGAGAATTTGTCAGAGAGCAGTAGGGAACGGCTAGTACTCGCCGCCACCTACATCCAAAAGGCCGAGGTCCTTTTGAAGCAGGCACCCCAGCCAGAGCCTACTCTAAGAATCGGACCGAAACCCCTCACGCTAGAGGAATACAGGCGCCGGACAAAAGCCGGAGCCCCATCTAGACCCATTACTCTAGAGAAACCAAAATCGACTCGAGGAGGTCTCCGAGTCAAACAACGAAAGGAGCTTGCGGAGTTAAAGCGGCTGGCCAACATTCCCGGCCAACCTTCTGACACGCGACGAAAATTCATCCAGCAACTCAAAGAGAAGAGGAAAGAATTGAAAGCCGCAGTAAAACAGAAACGAGAAGAAGCTAAGCAGTTCCATCGTCTCTTTGAACATACGGCAGCAAAACTAAAATCCTGGTCCGATGGGAGGACAGGAAAGTAAGGAAATTGTCAACACAGGCCCGCAATTGATTGCGGCGTCCGCAATCCCAGAAAGAAATTCCACGGACCAGACAGCTGCAGTACTCCTGCTAATATTCATAACCGCGCTGATCATCGGATTAGCATACTTGGGACTGAAACATTACCGACGCAAACTGATTGCCGATACCATCAAGCACCTAGAGCGACGACCTGCTCAGGTATAGACGCTAACATTGTTTTCCTTTTTCAAAATTCTCACCGTTATTTTAGATTCGTTATATACTATAATTTAAGTAACAAGACATATTTTTATTTACTATGAACTAAAATATTTGGAAAAAGAGAAATACTAAGATTGTTTCGCAATAAATAAATAAATAGAATATTTTTGAAAACTAAAATCATTGGTCTTATGAGGACGGGATCTACTTTCTGACGCTCATTTCCTTTTAGTTACACCGCCAAATGAAATTCGCTCAACTTCTTGAATCTTTAGACGCCCTCCAGCAATGCCTGGCTAGCTTAAAGAAATCACCTAATAGGACGAGAACGGAAGAAAGCATCCATAACAAACTAGCGCAGATTGAAGGGCTTTGGACTACTTTCAAGGAACACCTAGAAGTCGTTGATCAGGAATCCATTACTGAGATAGAGAGAGCCAATCTGAAAAGCCTAATAGCTACGGCAGAAAATCTCAAGCAAGAATCCGAACGAATAGTTAGGAATAGCCTAATAATAGAATCCAATATCGAACTAGTAACTATCGAGAAAAAAGATACTAACATAACACCACAAACGGTCACAATGACCGAATCATTCAGTTTTAGCACCGCCCAAAAATTGCCCACTCTCACTTGTGACACGGACGACAAGCGTTCAGAACAAATCAGGGACTTTGTGAATAGTACAGAGTTCTATCACGACACCCTCAACAATACAAGCAAACCAACCTTGATCAAGTTCCTTTTAAAATGTAAGATACAAGGGAAAGCTCTCACCGAGTTAGGGTCGTGCCAGCCATCCACCTTTGCAGAGCTAAAGACCGCTCTGAACAATAAATGCGGTCCCAAAGAAAACCTCGAGACTCTGCAGTACAGGTTAGACAGGCTCAAACAAGGCAATAGGCCTATGCGTGAGTACGTGTCCGATGTGGAAACCCTAATCGCTAGGATGACCACTTTGGAAGTATCCGCCCAGGGAGAATCAGCACGGGCTACGCTAACAACTGCGAATGACCGCCGAGGTCTCGCCTTTTTAAAGAAGGGAGTAAATGAAAGGTACAAGCTTGTACTAGATTGTGCTCGACATACCAACATGCAGAGCGCAATTGAGCATTTGCTAGAGTTAGACCCTGGCAACACTCTTCCTCAGACTGAAACAGTCCGATACACAAATGATTTTGTACCACGGCAACAGTATCACTACGGACAGCATCCAAACGGCTATAACCCACCCAATACAAACAGGGGTGGCTACAGACATGGTTACAGGGGGGTGTCCCAAAACCGCCCCAATTACAATAACCAAAACTCGTATCAAGGTGCGAGGAATGCGCAACAAGGTCGAAATAGTAACTACCAACAACCCCAACATCAACACCAACAACGATCGAATAATCGTAATAATAGACGGAACAGCCAAAATCGAGGAAATAACCGACATACGAATCGGGTTCCCCATAACACCAATGGAAGAAACAACAACTACGGCTCTAACAGCAACCAATATAATGATCAAAACCAAGTTCTAGCTTTTGACTCGGGAAACGACATACCCCACGGCGGGCAAGCCAACCCGTCGGAGGGGGTACAATAAGTACGCCACCACCCATTGCCATTTGCACGGGAGGAATCGCGAACGGCCTATATGTCATTTTTAAAACTATAGACAATAACGAAATAAAATTCTTGGTAGATACAGGAGCATCCATATGCACTTTGAGAAAACAAGCACTCGGAGGACAAACGCGCATTAACAGCGAGGCGCGCACGTCTATTATGGGAATAGCCGGATATATACAATCCGAGGGTACCTGCACCAATACATTATTCCTTGGTGAACGAAAAATTCAGTATGATTTCCATGTGGTACCAGATTCATTCCCAGTACCAACTGATGGTATTTTAGGTGCCAACTTTTTGCAAGATTATGGAGCAATTATAAATTTAGAAAACTTCACGTTAGAACTCCAAAAGGGGATACCTGTATCCATACCCATAGTAAATTCAGACCATCATAATTCCGTTACCGTTCCTCCAAGATGCGAAGCCACCTATTGGTTCGACACGAAGCATGCAGACGATCGCATATTCCACCCCCAAGAACTCTGCGAAGGAATCTTCATAGCAGGGTCAATTTCCAAACCAATAGATGGCAAACTACCAATCAAAATTCTTAATACTCGTGAAACGGAAGCAGTTTTGAAATGGGTAGAACCAGTGTCCTCACCATTGATCGATTATTACGTTCTAAAATACGACAAATCAGAGGAATTACCGACAAAAAGAACTAAAAAGTTGATAGAAGAAATGGATCTCACCACATTAAATGAAGAAGAAAAATCCGAAATCATATCCATCTGCACAAAGTTTCAAGATATCTTTCATCTCAGTGGCGACAAACTTACCTATACACACATAGGAAGCGCCAACATACAACTTAAGAATGGAACTACTCCAAAGTATACAAAACCATATAGGCTACCACATTCGCAAAAGCAAAACATAGAGGAGGAAGTACAGAAAATGCTTCAAGACGACATTATAGAACCATCTGTATCCGCTTGGAACTCACCTATCCTTATCGTGCCAAAGAAAAAAGACCCTGTGACCGGATTACAGAAATTTAGGATCGTGATCGATTACCGAAAACTGAACGAAGTCATAGAAGATGACAAGTTCCCGTTGCCTAACATAACGGATATCTACGATATGGTAGGAGGAGCCAAATGGTTTTCATGCATAGACTTAAGTCAAGGCTACTACCAAATGGAGTTAGAAGCTGAATGCAGACCATGTACAGCTTTCTCGACGGAAAACGGGCACTACCAGCTAAAACGCCTGCCCATGGGACTCAAGATCTCACCAAGTACTTTTTCCAGGATGATGTCCATCGCGTTATCCGGGCTGACATATTCAAGGTGTTTTGTCTACCTGGACGACCTAATTGTTTTTGGTAATAGTTTACATCAACACAACAAAAACCTAATGGACGTATTTCAAAGACTTAGAGAAGTAAACTTAAAAATACACCCTGGAAAATGCACTTTTCTCCGCAAAGAAGTACTATACCTGGGTCATATTATCTCAAACAAAGGCATTGTACCCGACCCATCTAAATCAACAGCTATACGAAATTTCCCCATCCCCACCAATGCAGACGAAGTAAGAAGATTCGTTGCATTTGCCAATTATTATCGCAAATTCATCCCAAATTTCGCAACAATAGCCATTCCACTAAATAAACTACTAAAAAAAGATACAGAATTCAAATTCAACCAAGATTGCGTAGAATCATTCAATATGCTTAAGGAAATACTGGCAAGTCCGAAAGTTCTACAATTTCCGAACTTTGAGGAGGAATTCATCCTAAGAACTGATGCCTCAGGGTTCGCCGTAGGAGCAGTCTTATCAAACTATGACGATAGACCCGTAGCTTATGCTAGTAAAACCCTAAATAACGCCGAAAGAAACTACAGTACGATAGAAAAGGAACTACTAGCTATAGTTTGGGCAATCAAACACTATAGACCGTATCTTTTCGGACGACGTTTTAAGATTCTCACCGACCATAGACCATTAGTATACCTATTTTCATTGAAAGAACCATCAAGTAGATTGACAAAATTTAGATTATTGTTGGAAGAATATAATTTCTATGTGGAATATTCACCGGGAAAAGATAACTGTACCGCGGATGCTCTCAGCCGAATACAGCTAGATTCTGAAGATTTAAGAAAACTTTATGTGTGCGTGACAACAAGGTCAAAAGCAACACCTGCAGATAATACGATTATCACCAAAGACAAATTAAGTTTCGAAGAAAAACAAAGCCTAATTACCGAACTGCTGAAACCACCGAAGACAGGTTTAAAACTCGTTGAACTAAAGATAATAGATAGTTTCGATAACATACCAAATAAGGGTTTGGAAATAATAATAGGTCCAAGTAAAATATTGGCCTATATACCGAAAGAAAATTGTATACTCCTAAAATGGGACAAGGATTGCACTATAGCCCGATCAGCATCATTCGACAGAATGTTGTTGAGGGACGTGCGAACAATCTGCGGACCCCTATTAATTAAAAGAATTTTTATTACTAAAGAGGAATTAAATAAAATTCCAATTGGCCGCCATACATGTACAATTAATAATATAAAGAAAATATTAGGAGAAATGTTTAACTCGAGTAATATAAAAGTGCACTTAATAAATAATACAACACAAATCACCGACCCATATAAAAAGAAACTAATACTCAACGACTACCACATGTTACCAACCAGTGGACATGCAGGTATAAACCGCATGATAAGAAATATCAAGAAGAAATATTTTTGGACAGGCATGCAAAACGATGTGACGACATACGTTAAGCATTGCACCATATGTCAGAGGAATAAAAACATACAACCTCGAAAACAACCAATGACAATAACAACAACAGCAGAATCAAGTTTCGACAAACTATTCTTAGACTTAGTAGGTCCTTTAGATGAAGCCGAAGATGGATCAAAGTACATCCTGACCGTACAAGATGAGCTAACCAAGTTTATCGAGGCAATACCACTTCCGAATAAAGAAGCAACCACAGTAGCAAGAGGATTGGTAGAATGTCTTATTCTAAGGTATGGAGTACCCAAAACGATAGCAACAGACCAGGGTACCGAGTTTCTAAATCAAGTGTTCAGGAGTATTTGTACGCTATTGAAAGTGGAACAAATTCAGTCCACGGCATACCACCACGAAAGCATCGGAGCGCTGGAAAATTCTCATAAAGTTCTAGGAGCGTATCTCAGAAGTTATGTATCAGAGAAACATTCGGATTGGAGCACATGGCTACCTTACTATGTTTTCTGCTACAACACTTCTGTCCACTCAGAAACCGGGTACACACCTTTTGAACTAATGTTTGGAAGACATTGTAATCTACCCTCAAACTTAACGAAACAGGTAGAACCCGTGTATAACTATGATGATTACGTCATTGATCTAAAACACAAACTACAAGTAGCACATAGGGACGCTAGGGAAACTTTAATAGAGAAGAAAAAAGCTAGAAAATGTCAATACCATGCAACTGGGCGAACAAAGAATGTAAGTTTTGAGGCAGGAAGTCTAGTGTTGTTACGAAATGAGAACAGAAAGAAACTAGATCCAATCTACGTAGGGCCATACGAGGTAATAGCGCAGAAAGGCGTAAACTGCGAAATAAAGCAGGAAAACAAAAAATGTCTAGTTCATAAGAATAGACTTAAACCCTTTTATATCTATATAGCATTAATATAAAAAAAAAAAAAAAAAAAAATTTTTTATAGTAAACATTTTTTTTTTTTATTAAGTTTAAGGGAGAAACACGTGCACACTGTAAATATTATATGTTGATCAACCTAGAATAAGAACCTAAAGTATGTTAAAATTAAATATAAAACTACTATAAAATAAAACTAAGTATGTTAAAATTAAATATAAAACTGCTAGTAATTGGAATAACTCTAAAATTGGAATATACGTAAGATTAAAATAACTGTAAAAATTAAAATAACTGCTAGTAATTGGAATAACTCTAAAATTAAAATATCCGTAAGATTAAAATAACTGTAAAAATTAAAATAACTGCTAGTAATTGAAATAACTGTAAGATTAAAATACAAAAAAAATGTTTAATAACTGTAAACTTATTAAAATAACTGTATAGTTATAATCAAAATAACTGTATAATTAAAATAACTGTTAGATTAAATTAGAGTAAAGTAAAAGTTGTTGAAAATTAAAATATATGTAAAATTAAAAGCAAAAGCCTAATCCCTTAATGTACAAGTGACGCGTAAAAGAAGAAATCAAGTTATATCATGATTTCTCCTTTTTCCCCAGGAAGGGTGGTGTGAAGGGATCGCACCAGCGGCCACTTAATTAATTGCACCAAAGCAATTAATAATATTTAAACTCACTTCGATACTGGATACCCATAACCCAAAACCATTGCATTATGTGGCATTGCTTCAGAGTGATATGAATCACGTACTGAACAAGTAGAAGAGTCATATTACTCTGATGGCACACTCGGCACATGAAGCCAATGGGTATAAAAATATGTATCGTTATGCTGAATCGAGGGCACGACCAGGGTACGTTTGCGTATGACAATAAATATGCCAACTAAGCATCGTACGCAAATGTACCCAAAACACTTGAAGTGTTTGGTCGTTTACCCTCGCTATGAGTTAATGCTGATAAGGCATAATATGGGAATATCGATATTCGAAGTGGGTCTTTGATATCATTTTGTGAAGTATAAAAAGGGAAACATTTTAAATAAACGGGGACTTCTTCTGCGAAGTGCCAAGACTACAGACAACAAACCACTTTGTTTTATTTAGCTTACGAGCTGCGAGGAATTTGGTTACAGTCTTTAGGTTGGGAACTCTCACCCTTAGCGGGCAAACTATTGCCGAAGGGTCCGAGCTACGGGCGTTATCGCCAAGCGAGAGAGTCTTCCCAACAGGTACGTTGGCCATAGGACCAGCCAACGTTACAGGGTGGTTTTTTTTTCGTCGATGAAAATGTTACGGTAAATGGTATTCGCTACAGAAACATGTTGAAACGTAATTTCTTTGAGCAATCGCATGACTTAGTCATCATTGATATGTTTTGATTGAAGTCTCAGTTCGGTGACCGTGTTATCTCGAGAAACGGACCCGTCTATTAGCCGCCGAGATCCTTTGATTTAACGCCTCTGGACTTTTTTCTATGGGGCTGCATTAAATCGATGGTCTATGCCAATAATCGAGCGACGTTATAGGAGCTCAGAGCAAATATTGAACGAGAAATAGCGGCCGTAACGGTCGAAATGTGAGGCGGAGTCATCAAAAATTGGGTTCAACGTATCGACCGCTGCAAACGTTCTCGTGCTGGACAAATGAACGAAGTCGAAATCCGTTCATAAATGTTTTGATAGTAATTCAAGCCAATAACATTTTTTTTCAGATATCTCAAGTAGTTTGCATTTTATTAAAAAAATAAGTATATAGTGTATGCAGTTGTTCAGTTATTTATTTATTTATTTGTTTATTTGTTCGCCTATACTGGATGCAGTTGTAAACAAACAGTAAGTGAAATTTAAAGCACTCATTTAAATACCAAACAACTTATGTATCCCCTCTCCCAAGAAGCTCCAATAAAGAACGTTGCCCCTGAAGAAGTTGGAAAATACCAACGAATAATGGAATTGTTTTTTAATATTCGCATTTTTAAAAGAATCGACCAAAAATGCCCTAAAAAGACATACACAAAGACAAAATTATAATTGGTCAACAAAATAATCCTATTAAAAATAAGTTGTCAAGTCCTTAATGAAAGACCCTTTACAATCCAAGTATATGTTTTAAATGAACAAACCAAAGTTTGATTGACCGCTCTGTATAGCCGCTCGACACTTCACGTTTCGTTGGTTTTGCGATCACTCCGAGTCACTTTAGAAGTACAACAAGTGCATCTCAATTCGGCAGCTTAGGTAAAGACCGACAACTTAGGTTTGAAACCAAGTTCGACCCACCTAAAGAACAGACCAAGCTGTTTCAGTCCGACCATTGACCAATCCTACAGGATGGCTCAGTTCGTGAATAAGCTTCCGAGGTATTCAAACTTCACCCGCTGTTCCAATGGAACTCCATTGACATGATGACATAAAGTGACTTAATTTAATTCACATTTAATTTAGTTTTAAATGCGTTTGGAGTTTCCCAAGAAATCCCGCTTACTCAAACTAATTTTAAAGGTGAAAACTCGACTTGAGTTAAATATTCAGGAACGAAAACCCAGTTAGGTAGACTAACGACTAACCCCTTGTACAGTGACACTGTACAACTGAATTTCTCAAGCACCTCAGGTGCATGACGCAACATTACTGGAAGCTGTTAAATGGCTAAAGATATCAATACTTTGAAAAATAAAGAGAGAAAAGCATTTTCACTGCTCAGTCCGTTGAGAGCTGAGCAATCATGTCGAGTTTTCGAGTACCTTACGTACTTGTTGTTTTAACAAAGACCGACCGTGCTACCACGTGCGAACAAAGCGCTTTTAAGTCAGTTATAACAATCGCTTTCAAGAGGTTAGTTTCCTTCAATGCTCGAAGGTAAAATAGCTATCCACACGAGCAAGGGTTAAGGTACACTCTCCACCGTACATCAGTCACGCACTGTATATGGTATTCAATGTTTATAGGGCAAGGATAAGTTCAGTCAAATAACAGGCAAAAACAACAGTTTTAAGTTAAATAAATTCATGACAAAAAACAAAGTGAATAATATACCTTACATTGCATTGGCAAGACAACAATTTCATTTTGGGCGTATCGCAAAGTAGGATTACATGTCCTGGTGTTCACGTTTTGTCATTTACATTAATGTGTTAAGGTTTCTGCCAGACATATCAGCAAGTCATTCAATTTAGTCCCCTTTGGTATACGTACAATGCCTTCGACAATGACGAACAAAACACATGAGTGGTATCTAATCATGCACATTTACGCGGTGAGTCGCAACTTTCAAGACATGTCACTAAATGAACGGATCAAAATGATTTTATAATTGCAAAGGACATGCAAAAAGTTTTAAAAATGGTGACGCGTCACTATCAATGTGCCCTTTTGCTGGTGGGGGATCTGTGAGAACGGAACCATAACGTAGGTTGGAGAGAAGGAACCCTCCAACGTACGAGGGCAGCAGCACTAAGTGTTTTCCTCTTCACTAATGACAGATAATAACTAAAACGCAAATTTATTCTTATATTTGCCGATGGTAGATTTGCCGCCCACACGCAATAAGGAAACAATACATAAAGTCTGCGGTTTCGCTCCATTAGCAAAGCTCCTTTGCTACGGAAATAGACCTCCTGCATGTTCTCGATATATGCATATAAATTAGGCCTAAAGGCAGGAAAGCCCAGCGGTAACATTTTAATGACTTAACCTATAAAATTGTGAGCCTCAAACGAAACGCTTTAATTGCCCATTTTCGCTGGTACGACAATTAATGCAGCGAAGGTTTTTAATCGTACGTATTTTTATAGAAACTGGTTTTACTTGTGGTCAAAAATCGACCCTACCCTTTTTAAGAATGTTATACTAAAAATTGGTCTAGTGGGCTCGGACGGACAAAAGCAAAACTAATAAGGTTCCGTTTTTTCCCTTTGAGTATTATTAAACATAATATTTATGTTTATGTTTTTTTTTTTTATAAACTAAAAAGCGACATCTCGATTTTAAATAAATACGTCCCTTTGAAAGTAAGTCTTACTCGAGATATTACTGCTAAAAAATTGCGTGCAAAACATTTGTCGAAACAAAAGTGGTTGTCAACACCTCACAGATATTTTATTTATTTATTATTTGAATTAAAATTATCAGTTGCCTACTTTTAGGGGAAGGTAAAATGCATTTCTTCGAAAATAGGTTGTAATCTAAGATATTGTATTTTTGAATACGTTACTTTGGCAATATGGCGGTGACAAATTGAATGTCACCAAAATGCTTTCATTTAACTGATAAACATTTTGTATTGGAAATTGGTAGGTAACTTATTTTACCAGCCAATGGCGACATACACCCACCCACAATGTTTGTTTTCTTTGGATGTTCACGTTTTAATATACAATGATACATGATAAGTAGGTACGCTTTTTACAAGTAACAGAATATTTATAAGATACGCTATATAAAAGATGAAGAAGATTGAAGGTGACTAATCCTATTTTTACTTTATTTCTATTATTTATAAATAAAGTGCACGAATTAACTTTCTCGTTCAACAAAGACAAAAGTTTTGGTGCACATAGGGATGCCAGGCGTCCCGCTTTAAGGCTTTTGTCCCGCAAGCGTCCCGCAATGAAAACTGTCCTGCAAAATGTCCCGCACTGAAAACTTGTCCCGTAAAATGTCCCGCCTCTCAACTTGTCGCCTTATTATTACTTCATTATTAAATAAATTAAATTACAATTAATAATATTTACATAGAAGTTAAAGTCCTATCCCTAGTTAGCTATAATCATAACTTAAAAAAGTGTGGAGTACGCCTTAATCCGATGATAATAGTTCAGTGGTCTGGGAGTAAGGATGCCAGACGCCCCCCTTTAGACACAAACTAATGTCCCCCTTAATAAGTCAAAATTCAATAAAAGAAAACATTCAGTTGAAAATTTCGTTGTTTTTGTTTTTCATTAATTTTTTATTAGTTGAATACTTATTTATTTTCTTTTGTTTCTCTTAAATAAAGTGTGAATGTATGTTTTGTATATAACAATTTTGATGCTTTTTCCTAACAGATATGTAGAAATAAAATAAAATATCTACCTGTACCTAACGAAACTATTTTTATTTCATATTTTTTTGACTCTGGTGTTCAATAATAAACAAAAATACTTGTCCCCCTTTTTGAACACTTGTCCTCTCTAGAAAACTCACATTGTCCCCCTTGTCGTATTTTTTAATCTGGCATCCCTATCTGGGAGTCCGAACTCAAAAAGTTAGCCATAACCATAAAATGTACGATGAATTGAAAGACTTTTACTTGAACCAAGTATTACTTATTACAACAAATAAAATGTAAACTAAAATAAAAACGTTTTTTTCACTTCAAATGCAAGATTTGAAATCTGGCATCCCTCGTGCACATGAAGCGGGAGTTGCTGATTCTGAAAGCTCTAGGAATTATTTTTAGAGTGGATATTCAATATGGTAAAAAAAGGGGAAGTTGGTAATATTTGCTAAAAACAAGTTTCACGTAGCTGTTATTGGATTTTCATTGGAAGTGGGGCATTGTTATTATTTCAAAAATATACCGAAGATATGTGAACACAGATCGGAATTTGGGTAGCGATTTTTTGAAAAATAATAATTAAAAAACTGATTTATTCAAATTATTTGAGAAAAACCAAGCACGGGATCTTATTGAGAATATTTTTTTATCTTTAATAGGTACGTATTTTGTTCAAAATCGTAAAAGCTGTTTTTGTAAAATTATAGAGACAAAAGAGTTACAAATATTACAAATTGCTTAGTTCGAAAAATTCTATTGCTTAATTAATTATATGAACTGAGTTCGAAAAATTATATTGCTTAATTAATTATATGAACTGAGTATTAGATATTGTTCGGGATGTAAGCATTGCTTGGTTTTTAAAGTTTTATCCAAATCGAAAATGGGGTTTTCGAATATGAGCAGTTCCTGAAATTAGAGTTTTCGGTAATTCGAATTGAAGATTAAGGACGCAATCATTTCGAAAACATAAATTTTATTCTAAGTACGCATTTTGCTCAAAATCGTTATTAGGTAAACTAAAGAAAGCTAAATTTAAAACAAAAATCTTGTTTTCAAAAATCCATCGTACGTTAATATAGGGAAAAACTGAGTTTGCTATAAAGTTAGAAATTACTATATTAACTTACGAATTTATATTTGTTACAGCCGTATTAACCGTTTTCGAGATATGTATGTATGTCCAAATTTCAAAAATACCGGTATTAAATGTTCTTTTAGAGAAAACATGAGTATCCAGTCATGTTAACCTTACCTACTCAAGCTTACATATCAATTTTGGTTGAGATCGTCGGAGCAGTTTTCGAACAAATCAAACTGGTATGAACATTTTATATGGGAGGTTAACGCACAAAAGGAAAAACGGCCCCGAATTGCAAGCCCCCTAACTCCAAATCCGAAGATTGAGCGAAATTTGCTCAGCCGTCTAGGCTGTAGGACTCGGGACATACGGACAGACGGACAGAATTTTACGACCCACTTTTTTGAGTTCCTCTGTCATCGTAATGTCAGAATCGAATAACAGCTCGAGTTGGAAATTTTGTACGAATACAATGGGCCTTACCAAAAAACATTTTTAGTTTCGACAATTTCGCAATTGTGAGCTTCCGTAAATTTAAAGTCGAGACTTAAATTGATTATTAGTACGGCGCAATAAATTTCTCTTACTACGTAATCGATAAAGTTAATAAGGGGAAAACTGTCTTCAAAGTCTGGAAAAACTGCCGCTCACATGGATTTATGATCATGTTGCGCAAACTAGCATGGTTTGGTTTTGGCTTTGTTTAGTGTACTGTGATATTGTGTATAGATACAATGGGCATTAGCAATAATCATTTTTAACCTTCAGATCATATATTTTATATGGAAAATTTCGCCATTGTGAGCTCGAAAGATTTAGCTTGAACAATAAAAATTAATATTATTTATATACAATGACCGTGGTCCCTGCATTTTCAGTACGGATGCAAATCGTCATTGAAAATTGTGCCCTTTGACCGCGCGAAGAAACTTTATCGCTGGTGATAAGGAACCGTTTCTAAATTATTGTTATCTGTAGCTTCGCATGCAATGGAGAATTCTTAAACTGAGAACGATGTTTTCTTGACAGTTTTTGTGACTTATAAACGTGTCCTCTTCCTCTTCCTGATAGTAACAATTAATATCAGCAGCTAGCTTCAACTCATAAGTCATAACCCGATTAAAATTAAGCAATAGATGCTGCGTTTGACCAATTAAAAAGTTAAATATTTCGACACGCTTACCTAGTCTGAATTTGGTGAGAAAAAGTGCCCAAAAAAAGAAACTCCAGCACAATAGCCTCCTAACTGGTAGCAGTCATAATACTAAAATTTATTTAGTTTGCGGCAATAAATACGGGAATTCCAGTCAGTGTTGTTAGGTAATTTTTCGCTATTTTCCTTTTTCAAGTTACTAAAATTCCCTTTTAAATTCCATCGATACTTTTTTCTGAAAAAATGTAACTTTCCAATGTAAAATTTGTATCATACGAAAAGACGTTCACATTAAATAAGCCTTTAGTATAGAAATTGTGTGTTTTTTTTTTTAAATTATTATGATGTTTTTTTTTGGTACTAGACAATTTTTCTAAAAGGCTTTATTTAGTGTGTTCAAAATCATGGTGATATGTAAAAGTTTTGATGAAATTTCAAGAAAAATGTATAGTTTAAATGTTTTTTGTCAGATTCCCAAAATTCCTACGATTTTGCTGCTTTTTTCCTTTTCCCACGGAAGGCTTTTCGGACATCGGAGTTCTAACAAAGGGGGATAAATCGCACGATTTAAAACACTGGTTCTACTATTATTCGCATAAAAGAGAGGAATCTGCTATTTGGCCGGAACAAAAAAAGAAAACAGCTATCAAATAGGGAAAAAATTATATTCAACTAAAAGCCAGATCCTTGCTTGCATTTATAATTTTCTCTATGTGTGAATTACGCGGCCGGGGGATTTTGGATTTTATTTAATATATGTCTGTCGGACGGATACCAAGCCTGCATGTCATTCCCCTGCGACTTGGTTTTGTTTTCTTTTGGCATTGCTAATGAACATATATGGACTTCTGAAAGCGAGGAGCCAGCTACTCTATTTTATGAGTGCCTAGGAATGGGTGTGATAGGAAGGGGGCAAATGGCTGTATTGAAACTCCCCAAACAATGTTTTGTATACAAAAATACCAAAGGGTACTTACTCAGTGGAACCGACGATATTTATTAATGAGCCAAATAGGAATATCTACTTAATGGTTTTGCGTTAGTTTTAGTTTCAAAACCGAAACCACAGAAATTGATTAAATGCAGAGCAATTAGTTAAAGTATGTCCAATTAAATTGTATTTATACAATTTTTGTTGTTTTCAGTGACTGCGCCATTAACTCGAAAATTAACCCATAACCATAAACTGGGTTATTATATATGTAAGGGACGTAAAAAAATCACTTGGGGCTTCGGTTGTAAGTGTGTTCCTTGCTGTAACTTATTATTTAGGTCTTGCTACAACGAATACGCGATTTCTTATGGCCCTTGCCTCCCATTTTATTGTGTCACTGGGTACTCAGGAGAGTTTCGTGGAAAATACTTATTAATTTAAATTATCACATTAATTCTACACCATGACTGTGAGCGTCTGATAAGGTGGTGACGTTCTTACTTTATTCATACTTAGCCAAATGATTAGAGTCGAAAGCGCGTAACACCACAAGGATGTTTGCATCGAGCAAACGATAAACAAAGTAGCGAGTAATTTGTGTGGTTAACTGATTTTCAAAGTCCTAAGAAAAGCGTCAGCCATTGGCTTTGTGGGGTGAAGGTCTTTGACATTGAGGGCATGTGGATTTAATGTATGCTTTTAGACCAAAGTAGCTCAAGCTCTTTAAGCTTTGATATTATCTATATATATAAAAATGAGTGTTTGTCTGTATGTCCTTTATAGAATCGTAAACCATGCATTTGATCATGTGATGATCTTTAGCAAAGTTGTTGTGCATGAGCCCACGAATTTTTCAGAGTTGGTACGACCAATTTTCGACAGATGGCGCCACTGATAGTTCATGCTGATTTGAATTGAAGCGAAACTGATGACGTTTCGAGTTGTGGGTGACATAAGAATTTATGTAAATTGTGAAATTCATGTCCGGTTCACATTGAACAGACAATATTGGCGTTTTTCGAATAGTTTTGTGCATTTCATTGTGAGTTAAAATAAATTAAATTAATATATAAAAATCAATTCCGGTGCGCAATTGGGTAAAAACTCAAGAACGACTCGACAGATTTGAATGATTTATTTTATTTTGTTTGGCTTGAATCAGGGATGGTTTAAGAAAAATGAGAATTCGGAAAGTTCTCAACAGGTGGCGCTGTAAGCACTTTTCGTGTTTCATCTATATCCTTCTATGTATATATAGGTAAAAAATATGTCAGATTGTTTTTTGAATTGATGTTCTCTTAATGCGTGAACCGATTTTTTTTGTGGAGACTTCAAATGAAAGGCGACGTCAATACCAAGGTTTGTATGGATATACGGTCTTTGTATGTGTATTGGTTGTACGAGTTATAGGCATTTTAGTGAACATACATGTGTTATCGACCTCAGAAAGCCCTCAACCACTTTAAATTAATTTTTGTGGATATGTATGGTTGGTTGCAGCTTAAAGGACAAGCTGGTTTTGGACCCGAGAGGCGGCGCTGTTGTCCATCTATCTGAAGCCACTAAACTGATTTCAAGGAAATTTTGACCTGACTCAGATTGTCGATCTCCAAAACCGCTCAACCAATTTCAGTGAAATTTTGTGGATGGTTCCGTTCTTGCTCTGCTTTGGAGTGTTGGGCGCAAATCGCAAGCATTTAAGAATATGTGATGTGGCATTTGTCATATGTGTGCGTAGGCCGTACACTCAAGTAGTCCAGGATACTAACCACTGAAACACCGTGTTCACAAGTCGCAACTACTGATATTTATTGTTCTATATCTATAGGACCTATATCGAAAGTGAAGTGAAAAAAAATTATCCGAACGGTGATACTTACTTCCCGGGCTTCTTCGAGCAACCAACATGACATCAGCGCATGATTTTTCAAAGAAAAGATAAAAGCGATCATGGCCTTCATCGTTAAGCACAATGTTTTTGGACAATCGCGTTTCTGGATATACTCGGTCAAATGGCAGATTTGTCTGACAGGACAAACTTTATTCAATCATCAGCGCGGAAAAAAAAACGATCAAGAAGCCGACCCGGAAATCTATGAACTCGTTTCTATGCATTGAACTCAATTTAATTCCAAGGGAGTTTCATTCGTTCAATGGAGTGGTTCAACTATCAAACGGGATATTAATAATTTAATCAACTTTAGGCGGTACGAAGTTCGCCGGGTCAGCTAGTTTTTAATATAACTAAGTAAGCAAGTTATTAAGTATTCTTATAAAAAGGGATAAGGTCAATCGAAAAGGGATTTTTTACCGTTCAATCTGGGATATTCCATTATATACTAGCATACCTTTGAGCAGAAGGGATTTCCCTGCTCAATGAAGCTGTACAGGATAACGACTTTGATCATACAATCAGGTACATATTTTATTTATATAAAATCTCTTCAGAAAAACCTAACAAAAAACTCCGTACAAGGATTCTCATATTCACTGTCCATAAAATGAAATACCAGATAGCTACAGCATTTTATTTTCATTATTAAAAATTGCTTATGTATCAGAAATAAAACCACCCCGTTGTACAAATACCGTACCGTATTATCATTTCCAATTATATCTCTAAATTGAAAACATTGACCCATATCTTCCTTATTTTTCAAAGGAAAAGCTGTCCTTTTCACATTTTATGTAGTATGCTGTATGCTCCATAAAAGCCATCATTTTTTTTTGCACTCAACTTTGCTCCTAAGGCCACCACTATTGTATCCTTTCCATTTCATCTCAGCTGACACGAGGAATTCCTCGAAAGTCAACAATGTGGGGAAGAATTCTTTTAGACAAATAACAACCCGACCGGTTTCTTCATCTTCATTTGGCCATTTGCAAAAATAAAGAAAATATGCCAATTCCGATTCACAAAGTATGTCAACAAGCTGAAAACACACAACCCACGATGCTGTTTGTGTATTTTCTTAGGCCGGGTTCTCATGGAAAAATGGATCGACCCTGTCTCTGTATGCACTGACGGTATTCTTGCATCTGTCACCTATACATTTTTTAAGATAATCCCCTTCTTATTCATTCCTTTTCCTTGCAAATGTTTATGTCGAATATCGACATTCGTATTTGAAAAGTTTTTCAGCAGAATTTTTAAGGAGGTTGACAGTCTTTGCAAAAATACCTATCCACACAAACAAAACACGAAAATATTTTGCTTTGTAAATTCAATTTTTTATGCGAAGTCATCTCCGATGTCTTCCATACCTACAATAATTCATTCATGATTTAATAAAAGATGCCCCGAGCTTTAATCTGTTTCTGTCGTAAGAAGATTTGGGTCAGGAACAAGAGAGAAAGACGTCTTTTATTTTCATTGTGTTTGTTGTCATTGGAGCTTCGTGTCTGCTGCCTTGGTAATTCCTAAAGACGTACAACCACACCACTGGAATAGAAAGGAGCACATTAAGCCGAACAAAAAATTGGATAACGGGTGCGTAGGTGGGTTGTGTCTTGAAATCCTTAAAATTGATTTGAAGTCTTTACAAATGTGTTCGATTTATTGTCAAATTGTGTTACATATGAATTTTATACCTCCTTGTGGCAACCATCATGCACCGCCCAGTGTCCGTGTCCATCAGGGCTCGACTTGGCATACCCATAAAAATGTAAGTGGAGCGGGCTTGATTGGTTGGTATTTCTAAAAAAATATTATGTACGTCCACTACAGAACGAAGCGATGGTTCGATGCAGCGTTGCCAACCAATTTTGACGAAAAAATGCCTAACTTGAGAAAAAAAGATGCCTTTTTCAATAAAATAATGCCTAAAATATTTTTTTTAAGTAAACTGGAGCAATAAATCAAAAATTAACATAAATATAAAAAAAATTAACAAAAACAATTTTTATTTACAAAAAAAAAACACTTAAATTATAAATCACAGAAGAAATTCTTAATAGCAACGAAATTCATGACTTTTTAGTTTCATAAGTAAAAATCAACATTATCAATAATACCTAGCTTAATCTACCGAGCGAACTCGGACATACGTCTTACGTGGCCGCGCGGCAAAATTCATATTAACAATCTCGAACACACTTTACTCGTATGCCCGAGCTGCCAAATGACAGTGCTATAATGCTACCAACTACTTAAGAGCTGGGTATGTTCTACTAAAATTTGCATAGCATAATAATTCCGCTTACATAAGTAGGTACCTATAACGTATTGAGAAAAACAAACATAGTTTTTGTCCATCAGATCGTCTTGGTCCTTGAAATCATACATTAAAAAAAATAAAAAGTCAGTATTGAATCAAAATAGAATTAGAAAAATATTTGAAATAAAAAAAAAGATGCATTTTTGAACCTTAAAGCCTTAGCTAATGAAATAATGCCTAAAAGGTATGAAAAAGCCTAAGTTGGCATCACTGGCTCGATGGAATGCTTCCACAATTTCCTAGTTCTGTACCGAGTACAACTTCGAACTGCACTAATTGTACGTCAAGAGGTTTACATTTTTCGAGATGCCGCAAACAAGGATGATGATAAAAAAAAAGTCCGCAGAAGCAGATCCTGCTGAACGCGCTGTTATGAGAATCCTTTAACATCATACTTGAGCGAATAGTGGGAAAGTTGCAAGCCAAAAGGTTCATACACATGGAAATGACTTAGTAGAACACAAAGAGCCTTCGCAGGTTCTATGGCGAGTAAATAAAAACAGAAGCGATATAAATTCATGGTCGTTTCTGGTGAACAAGTCTTTGTAAATGTAAAATATTTTGCTCCTTTACGTTGACAAAAGTAACCAAGGAGACAATTCAGAAAATTCAATGACGAACAATTCGAGTTGTACATCGACAGTTGGTTGGTTAAGGACGTATCTAATTGAAGGACTTGTTATACATACACTCATCGACAAAAGTATGTTCACAAAACTTAGAGATAAATTTTATAAATTCCAGGAATAAGTGAGAAAAAATTAATACACAGTTTGCTTACTTAATTAAAAGGCGAAAATCGACAGTTTTTATTTTTGAATAAAATAATATTGAATTCTATAAACTTTTTACTTTGCCATAATTATTTTGACAAATAAGTTTTGCTTTGAAAAAATTTAATTAAAAAATTTAAAAAGGAACAAAATAAAATTACTTAATAAATAAATATATCCCCATTAGCCTCAATAACTTTCTCTAATTGCCTTGGAACCGTTTCGACAAGTTTTTGCACCATTTCTGGAGGAACGTAGTCCCAGAGCTCTGTTACTGCAAAAACGATCTCCATTCTGATCCGTGTCGGAGAAACATTTATTTTTTTAATGCAAGCTCTTGCATATTCAATAACATTAAATCTGCTAGTTATGTGTTTCCAGTTCAATATCCCGTGAAAGTTGCATCTCCATTGGGCTTTTGTGACAAAGAGCGTTACCCTGTTGGAGAAAAAGTCACTGCCTGATTAGTCTATCGCCAGATGGAATTGCGTAATTGCTTAAAGTTTGTGCTGGATCGTTTTAGACTTTTTTTTTTATTGTAATTTGTGAACATATAATAATTATTAAATTCACTTAAATTTTGCACAATAAAAAAGAAACACACAACATCTGCTCGGAATGACAGCGTCGGCAAGGAAGTGACGTTTAAAGCTCTAAGTGCTGCCAATAATCAATCACTTTTTAGTGATCGCTTTACGCAGAGCAAAGAAGAGTTGATAATCAGAAACGACAATCAAAAAAGCGACACTCATCTATCACCTTAGCCGATAGCAGCCCTGGTCTGAACGACTGGTGCTTATTTTTCATGAGATAATTTCGCCATCCGAATCGGGGCTGCCGTTTCATGATTTCGTTGAGGAGTATATAAGAAGTTTTTTTGGGAGCACCGGGGAGTACAGAACAAATTAAGAAATTAATTTTTTGCAGGTTTTTCAATTGGACAGGTTGATGTTGGCAGCCTGTAGCGACCATGTTGTTTTGGCGGCATCAGCGCCTATTTTGGTTCTTATTATTCAGTCACTGTTGAGAAACATTATATTGTTTGTTACTGAATTGTTGTTAATTTTAATTTCTTTTTGTTATTCATTAATTGTTTACTGCTTTGCTATTTGTTCACATTTCTGTAAAAACTATCCTTTGCCTCACTGTACTTAGTACAACCAGTGTCTGAGATTTTCTCTTGTCGCAACAACACTTTTACGCACTACACGAACAATTAGCAAGGCACGCACAGTTGCTTTACCTGCATTGTGCAAATTGTTTTTGTATTCTGCTTTGTGCTGTTTTTCGTCGTTGTGCTGCTGCGCTTGAAACAGGAAAAAATTTTAGTCTCAGCACGCACACTTTCGTCTACAATAATTGGTATCGTATAACTATAATAAATATTATAATTAATTTGTTGTGCCTTTTGTCTGCTGTTTCCTCTCAATAAATTGTTGAAATCATCGCTTAAAGATTCCTCTGAAACTATCCATTCGTCAACAGTCACTAAAGCCAAATCGCCGTGACAGGTTACAGAATTGAACAGAACGTCCAAACAATAAAACATTTGTTTGGTGGCCAAATTCGAGAGTAACGGTTCGGTAAAAAATCAGCCGTAAACTGGACCAACCGGATCCGAAGCCGTGGCAAGTTTGTGAACAAAATTGAATGCACAAAATCAATCAAACATCAAGAACGTAAAATTCGTTTTGCAATTTACTACCTAGAGACAAGTCAAAATAGTTAAATCCGAAATTAACCAGTCAGGTAAAAATATGAGTACAATCTGTCTTTGGGGAGTACGTGAGTACGGCGGACGAAAAATTAGTACTTCCTATTGTAGTAGTCTCGGCAGCGCTGATCCAAACAAATCTATTTTACCGTGATTCATGAGTAGCTCAAATGAACTCTTATCCGTTCAAAAAACCCGGTTCCACACCTTATGGGTTTATTTTTCAACTCTATGGCGAATTGTAGCCTCTTTATTTTGTTTCCGTAGTTATATACGGTACAGCAAGGCGACACTGACTTATCCTTTAGATAATCGGGCTTTCAGCATAATTTTGCATTTTAAGCTCGAGAATTTTAGGAGTTAAACTTGGACAAACTTCCCCAAAATATATCTTCCATCCTTCTAGCTTGTTCTGTATAACTTTTTCGTTTTGTGCCCGAGGAAGGTACATTTTGAAGAGAGATCTTTCTTTTGTGATTGTTGATATGAATATTTACAGTTTTCACCGAAAAATTAAATTCTTTCCCTATTTTTGAACAGAAAGGCCGCAGTCGTATTTTGCGACAAAAGCTTCTCGATCTTCCATATTTAACTTTTTCGTTTTCCCCTGTACACAAAAAATGTAACAGTATTTTTCGCTGAACAAACCTTGACAAATGAGTTTGTCAAAATACTTTTGACAGTCAAAACATCGTACTTTAAAAACAAATAGGACTATGCTGTCCAGGGATGGTTCGCAAACGGTCTCATTTACACTCATAATCATAGGTCCTACCATATGCAACCACTGAGTTAAAACTTTACAAAGTTAAACCGTAGAGGCTAATAATTATTCGCCTTGAGCGACTTGCATTTCTGTCAGAATACTTTTGCCGATGAGTGTAGTCAAGGCTCTGGTTTATTACAAACAGCAGTATCGTATCGACGCCTTTGATGCCTCAAATAAACGGGTGCTTTTCCCATTGAGATGCCTTGGTTCAGTCCGGGAAAACAGGCTCCCACATCCGATTTCATTTTGAGCTTCTTTAAGCCACGTGACAGCTCAGTGATGCCAGATCGTGGGTAATTACCCATTTCGTGGGCATTTTGCCTTTCAAAATGAGTTAAAAGGGCGAAACAGGGCATTTTTGATCTCTCAGAAAAAACAGTGCATTTTGTTGGTGTTTTAGACGTAAATCGGGGGCAATTTAGTCCGAAAAGTCTGGCATCACTGTGATAGCTTCGTGGGCTAGAGGCCCATGCTTCTCTGTTGTCTACACAATTTGTGGATGCAAAATGATTTTTTGTAGTTGGAATTTCAGAGAACAAAGAGATTAATAATTTAATCAATTTTAGGCGGTACGAAGTTCGTATATAGATTTGGTTTTTAAATTAAATTCCTAATATCATCCAATTGCAACACAAATTAATTTAACATTATATACCTATTAACACTTACCTAGCGCCACTTCCGAAACAAAAAAGGTTCCTAAATGGGATCACGAATAGACACCAGAACGTCGCCAGGCCTAAAATGTGACTTTTTTCAAATTGATCAAGTGATCATAAAGATGATAATGGATTATGTTTTTAATTGGAAATCCGTATCAAAAAACCTTCAAAATTTATTTAATCTTGAATTTTACCGCCAGCAAGGCAGGGGGGTCCAGGCTATTCCAGGATAAGTACTGCAATACTGCTTTTGAATCAAATTTACGGGATCGGTTAGGACTATTCTCTAAAATACGTTTCATTTACTTAAATCTGTAGAGGATTGTCGAATCGTCGTGGTCAGAATTTCGTTGTGACGCTGGCGGATACAAGACTGATGCTTGTCAAACTTATCATGGTCAATAAATGTCACAAGTTTGCATTCGAAATCATGATGAACATGAAACTTTATGCTTGACGATGATAAGGTTTCTAAGGCTCCTGTTACTCAGGAATAGTAGAGGGCCAATCGTCACATCAACCTCACTTCACAAAATACAAAAAAAAACAGCAACAAAAATGGGGGTGATTTAGCTATGGAAACATTTGGCCTAATCGAGGTATCCGTTCGAAACGGATTTTTCTCAGATTTGTACGAAATCCGAGAAATTCCATTCGAGATATCCGTTCCGATGCATCTTTCGAAAAAATTCTCCGATGACATACAGCGCACCTTGTCGCATTGCGTGGAAGTAAACCCGTTATACCACTTTCTTTTGACAGCTCTCCGACAACTAATTGCTGCGGAATATTTGTGAAACGTATACTTCGAACGCAATTTGGGTTCCGATCAGATTTGACTTCCGTATCGGAATTTTTTCCGAACGGATACCTCGATAGGTGTGATCCATACCCAATGGACCTTATCAATAAACATTTTTAGTTTCAACTCTAAAACAGTGGCTACATTTTCCATAAAAAAATTGCAATTGTGAGCTTCCGTAAATTTAAAGTCGAGACCAAATTCTGTTATTAGTACGGCGCAATGCTAATTAACGAGCAACTTCCACTGTCAAGAACATTGTCTAAACGAAGAGCAACTTCAAAAATTGACTCAGAAGTCAGAAGTGTTTCGATAACGAGCTAAATGGAGTATTTTCGACCCCTTCGTTTAACACTAATTTATTGAACGCGAATAAAGATCGTTAACTAAAATCAGAAAACGAGTATTTTGCCAATTTGTCATCCATCTGAACCATCTAAAAATACTGAGAGCAATTACAGCACCCCAACAGCAACTAAATAGGAAAGAATGTTGCTCCAACTTAATATTTCATTTACACCCAATTAAGGTTTATTACAAGACAAACTCATCGAACACGAACATCATATAAATTTTCAATTAATTAGAAAACATGACCATAAATAATTTCCAAGTGCGTACATTTTGCAACGCAATAAAGAACATCCGTTGTTGTATCGTTGTCGTCGTCATCTAGTAACCCACCCCCGAAAAATTTCCACCCGAAGCCAAAAGCCCGGCACAGCCCTGCTGAAGATGTCCTGCCGGCATATAGCGGGCTGTGTTTATTTTCTGCAAAACCATTATGGTCTCATACCTTTTGAGGACGAAAGATAATATGAAATAAGCGTAGCTATTCGGAAATAGAATTGACACACTGGTAAATAGGGTGTACATCTATTTATCTTCAAATAAGTTTGATGGTGAAAAAAAAGCGTATCCCTTTTTGAAGGTTTTATATCTAAAAGTACCCACACTCGAAGTATTGGACGATATATGGCATATCCGTATGTTCCTGTTCGTCCTTTTATATTTTTTTTTTATCTTCTGTCAGTTGAGTGTGCTCGAATTCGAACGGTTTGGTCGAGGAAAAATCCATTGCTCGTGTAGAATTGTATTCAATAATGTACCGGAGGGGGGTCGCAGATACTTGTGTTCGCATGTCCGCCACCGCTCAATGGAAAGGACATAACTTCCAATTTGATTTCATCGCATATAAAATAAGGAACTAAATGGAACATTTCGTGGTTTTCCGCTCAAGGGCCCAAGCGATTATGGGGACGGCGAATTTAGTCTTTCTTTGGAGACATTTTTACTTCATCTGCGAACCCTTAGTTTGCGTTTTTGTTTTTCCGATATTGGAATTTCGTTTTTGCGTTTGAATTCACTTTGGGCCAAGCAGCAGAAGGTTTGGGAAATTATTGTTGGTTTTTTTTTCTGCCTGGTATTCCATTAAGAATTAGATTTGTAACTGCTGCTGCGGATATGTACGGTATACGGCTTGCGGTATCTGACGAGGATGTGGCTTGCTGCTGACACTTGTATTGGAGAATTTAATATTTCGAAACGAGTTTGGGCTTATTTATTGCACGAACATAGAGTAGGTAGTGTTCTTTCGATCCGTATAGCACAATGTGTATCTGTGATGTCAACGAGGCATATTTTTCTTCTTACTTGCTATGGTTAATCTGATAAAAATGTTTGTTAGGCGAGGGTCGCCGGCTTTCAGTGGCTGAGGAGGAGGACTTAAGTCTTGTCAACACATTTTTATGTCATTTGCTTGCAGGTGCATGCTATGCTTGTTGAATTTTTAAAAAAGTTAAAAGAAAGATTCGGTTTAAGCTCTTAACGTTATTTTCTGCCAAAAGGTAACTGGTATTGCTATGATTGCCCTTTTAGAATTTCTAAACTAATACCATGTGAATGAGGGAAAACAACGAGTGACAACTTTTGTCAGTAGAATTGGGTAGCAATTTCTATTGGAAAAGTTTTCAATTGATTCGGAAGAGCAACAGCTTGTTAATAAACACCATAATGGGAGTTAAAACTCATTCGAAATACACCACTAATCAATCATAAGACCGCTTTAAGTGATTGTTTGAACTGTTTAGTTCCGACAGGTGACAGTCAATCGTCGGTATAATTCCGCCCGGAAAAATAGTATCCAATCTTTTATCCCTGTCAGGAAGCGAACCTGCAGTTAACTAACCTGTTATTTGACTGAACGTCTTATACACTTAAAAAAAAAAGCGAGGAACACCAGGCTAATCTACAATTTTTCAATGCAACAGAGAGGTTCGACCATGCAATGTTTTATCGGTGTCTCAAGACTGTTTTTTTCTCCCCTTAAAGCTTCCTACGCTGCTAGGGCTAGACAAAATTTTATCTGCTCTCCAACTTTTCTCTCCAAACATTAGCTAAATTTTGGCATCGAGCGCGCCGTGGGTAAATGTCGCAGAAAAAATGTTGTTCTTTGAAAATAACTTAATTCAAAAGTTCAACTCTTTCTCTGATTTCAACCATTTCCGATTGTAGGTACTCCTCGTAGAGGTATTTATTAAAAAAAACTCATCATTTCTTACTTATCCGCAAAACAAAAACGTAACCGGAACAACAGCACACAACGACCTGTCAAAATTTAGCTTGAAAATATGATCCGCTCCATTAAATGGGTACGCTAAATTTTGACAGATACATGGAGTACATTCTAAAACAAAAGTTTAATTTTTTATGTCCGAGCTGCTACCACTCGGCTAAGGGGATTCGCTTAAATTTAGCTTATTAGAATTAGGTAGCAAAAGACTGGTAGGTATGGGAAAAGCGAAAGCCGGAAGCGGATAAATTTATGTTTTTTTTTCCAAATTGCGCCATTTTGTTTTCCCATCGGTGTAATGTCAATTCGAATCCGCGTTACATGCAAAAACATACAAAAAATAAAAAAATAAATGCTGCCAACCGCTGCAACCGTGGGGAAATGTGATAGAGTTCGGGAATACCACATATTAACATAACTGAATGCCATTGATTTATTGTATATTGTTAAAAGGCGAATTATTTGATTTGTTTGGTTAATAAAACTGTCTACAGGAGATGTTTATAAAAGAAACATATTATGACAACCATGGTTATGTATTTACCTCTTTTTGATATCATTAAGATCGATTTCATGTGCACATTTTTCTTAAAAAACTGATTTTGGTCAATCTGTTTTTATTTTCATACAACAGTCTGCATTGACTATTTAGTCATAAAATGTGTATGCAAATGGACTTATTCCTAAAAAAATACTATTCGCACGTATATAAATAATTTCAAATATAAAGGATCAAATTTTATGAACGCTGCCAGAAACTTTGCACACATCGGAAGTGGCATATGCACGGTGACATTTTTGACATTTCGTACGTGACATTTGTCAATACGAATTTCTGTCTAACAATACAAGCGCACTTTGCATTCGCCATCCAATAAAAATATAGCCGAAGTTGGTGGTCTCAGTATGGTTTGTCTATGGTTTTTATTTTGAACAGATTGAACATGACTGTAGACTGTTGCAAACAACTTAAAAGACAAAAATAATTATGTAATTGTTTTCGATGTGAATAAAAATTCTGATCTGAGGCATCATTTTTAAGGTTCCGTACCCAAAGGGAAAAAACGTAACCTTATTTTAAGTTCTTTTTTACAGCTAGTCTGTTTTTTTTTTTAATTTTTTTAAGAAGAAAGAAAGGCTTACCTATTTTAAAAGAAATTTAATACCAGTAGGGATGCGCTTAAAGACGCCTCGTTAAAATTGAAACAGTGATGCCTGACATGTAATTTAATAATATCAAAATGAAATAAATTTAAAAAATGCGAGAGCATTCAAGGCGCCTCTCCTTTAAATAAAATGCATAATAGAGAAATATAAAATTATCAGATAAACTCGATTGAACAGTTTTTTTTTTTTATTTACTCGTCGAGCACCCAACTCATGGCGATGGCACTGGCACATGAAACCCTATGCTTAATATTGTTGTCATTGACAACATCACTGAGAATGTGCGATGTGCCCACATACGAGTAGCTGCAGCAGAAATGGAGTTATATAAATCAATAATAATTAACGTAATTAAATGCAATCACAATAATATTTTAATCATCATTGAGGTTTGTTGGTTTAATGTTCAATTAAACGCGTTCGCCATCATTTGCTGCCCACCAGCAGTTTTCAACTCCTCAGCTCTGTTTAATATTTAAAATGCAGGATATGTGTTTAAAAGGGTCATACTAAATAAAATAAAATATGCTCATTTCGATTTATCTTACCGCAGAGAGTGGTATTTGTTTGGTCTTAAATAAAAGATGTATAGAGGTATTTGTTTGATGTCTATATTATGTTTTAAAATGGCTCATATTGAGATTCGAGCAATGTGTTATATTATATATTAGTGACTTATATTATTGCCCACAATTATTGCCATAATAAAGCAAGTTTTAAACTCGGAGGATAGAGACCCGAATGCTTGTCATAAACTTTAACCTTTCAGGATTAGATTATACTACCTATGTTTCTTTATAATTAAAGAAGATTTATGTGTCTTCACATAAAAGAACATTTTCTTTTTAAGTATCCAAATGCATTTGTAGGAATAGAAATGTTGAATGCTTTATTTTTTTGTGCGGGAGTACCACGCCTTTTGTCAAATTTTGATCTCCTCCACAACAGGTGCATTTTAAAAAAATTCCGCCATTACGACACGTTCAGATTAAAAAAAACCGCCGTCAATAATGGAAAGATTTTTTTTTTAATACCAGAATAAGGCTCATAAATTTAATTTTAAAAGTCAAACTAAAGTACCTATATAAATGGTGCAAAAACTTTAAAGAACTGACCATTTTATAATTTGCTTTAGTAGAAGGAACCTTTAGAAATGTAAGTTCGTGAAAAAATTTCTTACATTTTTTAATGTTTCTGATATGTATAGAAAACTTTAGTTGGTTTTATGTGCGAAGTATTTGTGCGGTAAAAATAAAAGCCAAATCATCTATGCATATTTCGAAAACCATATTTTATACTACTGAAAGTCCCTTATAATTACAAAGGCCATCAGTTCATTGTAGTAATAACCAGTTCTCTATTTGAAGCCATATTTATTATGAATTATTTTGTAAACACAAACATATAAAGGGTGTCCCATAATTCAAACTTAAGAATTTTAATTTTGCGCCGTTTAATAGTACAGTGATGCCAATTTAAAAAGATAGCAATGTGACAGCTGACAGTTCGGGGATAGTAAAAATGGAAAATTTCAATAAAAGAGTACGTACTTGCCCGCAAGGCCGTGAGGGCCATTTATCCGATGTGCTATTCCATACATAACGCCAATCTTTATACTCTTGAATCAATAACAAATTTAAGCTTTCTAATAAAAAATCTGTATTTTCTATCAAAATTACATTTTGCGTGAATTATGGGACACCCGTCAAATGTGTTGTATATTCTAGAATCTATTTTTAATGAAGTCTTAAAAAAAAAAACATGAATATTAAGAAAACTAAATGATAATACTAAAGTACCCAAACTTGCTGAACGAGCAATTGTTTGTTTGAATTTCTCAAAAATGTTTTCTATTAAAGTATTTTTAGGCGACTGGACAGAGGGAGGGCTATGTTTTTCGCACGTATCCTATGTATGTTCCTACGGGACGCCCTGTAGCCTAAACGGCTTGACCGATTTTGAAGAGTGAGGTATCATAATATTCGTATTCTTCCCCGGAGTGTCATAGGCTAAAAAGATAAAAATAAAAAAAAGTTTATTTAAAAAACAAAAAAACCCGACTGACTGTAAAAAAAAAATATTGAAAATATATGAACAAGACGCATTTAACTACCTACGACCTACCTAATAACTACCTAATTGGCAGTCGGAGGGTACTCAATACTCATACATATATTTGTTAGACTGTGTAGGTATATAGTCTCCGATTGTTCATATATTTTCGATTCTTTTTTTTTTACAGTCAGTCGGGTTTTTTGGTTTTTTAAATTAACATTTTTTATTTATAAAGTATTCTATATCAAATGGAAAAGAATTGAATAATGGAAAATTGTATTAAAATGTTTGCTCTTTTCTTTGGTTTATTATTTGTTTTTTTTTTTTTAATTTGGCCACCGTTCATATAACATGACATTAGGTATCAATCAATTTGCAGTCAAAAGAAGAAACACCTGAAATAAATATCCCATCACAAGTTAAGAATTGCCGAACCGACTTCATGCAACTAAATTATGAGTACGTCAACCAGGAAAGAGTTTGAAATATCTATCAGGCATTAATCAGCGCTCCCTGGCAGCGATTTTTTTTGTTCACCAAAACAATACACAAATGTGTAATCATTTTTCATATTCTGTCGGTGTCATTTCAAAATGTTGACTACTTCAAAATGAATGCGTTTGCACAAGTTGATTACGTAACTTAGTTCGCTTTGATATACACTACAAGCGTAGATTAAATGTACCTATGTATTCGCATCCATTCCTATCCACAGTCTAAGTATAGCCATCAGTTTTCATTTTGATCCCCGAGCTTAAATCGCTAACGTTGTCGTCTCTTAAAATAAATTACGTCAATATAGTTCAGTGACTCCTTTCATAATGAAATAAGACAAATCTATTTAACTGTCATTATTTTTAACTACAGGAATTATCTAGCTGCAAATGGCTGCGCAAAATAATTTCCACAATCACGAAGCCACCACCCCCACAAAAAGAGAAACGAAAAATGACGGACACTTTATCGCAACCACTGCCTCTATGCCAGGCCAGGGCGCATGGTGGTGGTTCAATAAGCTTCAACAAAAGTGGTCACACAATTGAAAAATTAAAAACATTAAAATAAATAACCACAAAGTTGTGATATTAATACCAGCGCCAGCCAGCACACTGTGCGGTGCGAGAGCCACTTGAAAGAGCCATTACATTACAACAAGGCAGGACAATAGAGTATTTTTACGCAGAAGGATACACAACGGTGGAAATTTTCTTTACGCGAATGACGATAAGCAATAAAAAGGGTCATTTTTTGTTCTTGCCCTACAATGCTCATTTCGTTTTCTTTTTTAATTTGACTAAAACGTCCGGCCGGGGGGTCGAAGTGGCACCCCCCTTTTGATTGTTCTTCAACAGTGAGTAGGTAGTATGCGTTTTGGTGTTGTGATGTAGACAAATGTTGCGCGGACGTGTGCTTAGAACGCGGAAAAACACGAAGCACGCTACTAAGCGTCACATGGAAGCACTCCTGGGGGAAGAACGAAAAAAATCGAAAGAAGTTTTTCGCTTGGAAAACAAAGAGAAAAGGACGGATCGCTGACGCAGTGGATGGGGGCAGAACGTACAAGTAGGACAATGCAAAGGAGAGGAAACAATTTTTAATTTAACTTTTCCGTGAATAACAGCATTATCCATAAACACTTCTAGACTGTCTGTGGGTGGGTGGTTGTCTAGAATAGAAAGACGTCCTTCTTATCGTATTACAACGTGAAACAATATAATAGGTTCTTTTGCTTTGCTAAATTAAAATTGAGTTCACGATTGGCAAGAGTTGGTGTTGTTAGGTTTTTTTTTAAATGCATGGAAACTTTGTTTAACAGAATCAAGGCAAAATATAAAATTTAAATAAATACAACGTGCTTGAGATAAAAAAACGCTAGTGGTAACCCAAAAAAAATAGTTTTAAGGATCCAACTTGACCAAAACACAACCTAAAGCGGTACAAATAACAATATTAAAGGTATAAGATATTTTTAACGATCCACAGATATAAATAGAGTCACCAGCTGTATAAAGAAAATTTAATTGCTGCCGAGAAGCCGATACAACTTACATTACACGAAAGTTTTTAACAAACAATATTGGAATCTGTATTCAATAAAGCATACCTACTATATTTTTAGTTACAGATATTTTACAATGACGTCAAAAATTTCAGTATTGCTGCATAGGATTCTTTGGAACCAATTAACGATTAAGTGCAGATCAACATTTCTCCAAACTGACAGATCTGGGAGCTCGGTAAAACTCAACCCTACAACAATCTGTCTTTTGCTTGACTATGCATTTACCACTGAGCCACTGAGCCACTGAGCGCACATGGCATTTAATAGGGTAAGGGCACCAGTATCCGGACACTTAAGGCGTTTTCGATTGTAGATCCGAGAGAGTTGCCCCGAAATTCAGAACTGCTCTTTTCAATGAAATTCGTTGGAGCACTTTTGTAATAGTGGTAGACACCATATGAGATATTTGGTTTTATGTTGCTACTTTTTTTTTGTTTTCTGCAGTAATAAATACAGCCAAATCAATATGTGAACATTGGAAAACGTGAACCCCCCAAAACGTGAACTACCCCAAAACGTGAACACTGTATTTTTTACATTGACTGCTCTAAAACGTGAACAAATCTAAAAGCTTTAAAACGTGAACAGAAATTTTTTCTACATTTCTACATAAAAATGCACTGAATTATTTAATTCGGGGAATCCCATAATATTGACAATGCGTAGTATGTATGTATTTGGTGCCACACGTGCGTGTGCGTATTGCATAGCTATCATCCCTCATTCGGTTGCTGTTTTTTGCTTGCATCAACGTCTTATTTTCTGTTTAAAAACTTACTTAGACGCCTAAGAGAAAATGCAGTTGTTCAAATGTTGGGAAAAATACAACAGAAAAAAATTACAGATTTTTTTTGTTAAATAAACCTTTTATGTATTTTTAAAACGTTCAAATGTAAAAAAAATCCAATAAATTTTGTTAATGAGCCGTACCAGTATGTGTAAATATGTAAAAAATATTCATGAATCTATACTTATACAAGCAAAAAGAAGATAAAATGGAAGAAAATGTGTTTTATTTTAAGAGCAGAATCATAAAATGTTACATTCCAAAACATGAACAATCTCGAAAACATGAACACCCTCAGTTTTAATTAGTTCACGTTTTCCAATGTTCACTGTATTTCAATTTAAGTTTACATTTTGCACGCATAATTGTATATTTTCGGATCACATATTTGTTTCAAATAACACAACAAATACTTCAATCTGACATTCTGTTAGTATATATTGGTGAGTTCAGGGCAATTCTCTAAAAAACATTGCGCACACTTCTGTCGTGCTAAGAATTGACCTGGAAGTGCACTTTTTTTTCAATGAATACATCGAAAGAGCACTTCTAGATTTGCTCTTCTTTTTGCAATTCTTTTCTTCAATCGAAAACGCCATTAACGTATTTGTCTGGATAAGATATAACCTGAACGCAAAAACTAAATTGATGCGTCACTTTTTCTACGTCAGCCACATCGAACTGTCAACTTAGTAGCAGGCAGCTGTCAGGCTTACTAGACTAGATACTTGGACGTCCCCAATCAAATGGCCAAGTTTGGAAATTTATTGTGACAGAATCTTTGAGTTTGACACATGTCATTAATTTTAGGGATTTGCTATTTACTTCGATTAATTCAATTTGCAATTTGAAAATCGGAAATCGATAATTTCTTTTCGAAGCCGATAACTTTTCGGTTTTTTTTTTTGTAATTAGTGCGAAATAGAAATATACTAAGATTTTAATTCGAAAATTACAAATCGCCAAAAATCGCACGTTTTTGGGTATGTTGCCAAACTGATTTTCGTGTCGCCCAATGAGACTTGAAATCGCCCATTTGGCGATAAATCACCACATCTGACAGCCCTGGCATGAACGGCATATATCAGCTTAATGTACACGAATGACCAAAATTCGAGAGCAACGAAAAATATAGAAATTCAAAAAAATGTTAGGCAACTCTATTCTGAGATTCGAATCGAATCCAAAGTTATTCGATTTCTTCCTACTGACATTCCTACTTTCGATTTCGATAGAGATTCATTTTTTGTTCATTTCTTCCCACATTCTCAGTTTCGATTGCATTAGGCTAAATGTCAAATTTAATTCGAGCGGAAAGCTGTATTAAAAATGTAAGTTGAATTGTTTTTAAATAAATCGAAAGAAATGTTGCTTACTTTTATCACAAAATGTATAAATATAAAACGCATATTATGAACAAGGAAGCAACATTTGTTCGTTTATGAACAAAACAAAATTGAATTGTAATAATTATTGCAAAGTCGCAATCCATTTATTTATTTATTTATCCATTTTGGAAAAAGAATTTGTATGATTTCCAAGCGAAACACTACAAACTCAAACTTACAAGTCGTCCGGCAGATTAAATGAATTCGATTTGTCTCGCAGTATTTTTCGATTCAATTTGACCGATTCCTCCTCCAAAAATGCATATAAAGCCACATTTACTTAATAAAAGCAAGAGAAAAAATTTACAATCTGACAGCTAAATTTGAAAATCAAGTTCATCCAGTGAAATCATTCGATAATGAACTGGAACTCCTTTCCCTCGAAACTTAGAATGTGAGGACCTGAGGAGTTCTTTCGAGTGAGAGTTTTAAATTCGAGGAATACTCGATTCGATCGAATCTCAGAATTAGCGTGATCGTGTTGATATTTGATAGCCATAATAGGGCTGTAAGTGTAGAGCTCGTTTTGATACGTTTCATTATGTAATGACATTTTTGTGTGCTACCTACTCGCTATATATCTGGATACGTTGCTGTCAAATGGGTGGGACATTGAATATTTACGGGACAGCGTCTTTCGAACCATTTTATGCATACTTTCGACATTAAATGAATGAAAAGGTGGTGCAACAGGTCCGTGTTGCTTCTAAAAACAACTCGATTTTTTATTTCTGTATCCGAGTGGCTGCATCGAATGGCTTCCCCTTATGGAATAGTTAGTAGTAAGTACCTACAATTTGTGAGAAAATGACAATAAGTCAAAAGCAGTGATGCCATTCTGTTATTTTTGATATTTGATAATAATTGATACGTATCAACAAAATGAATGAATCGGTATTATGGTTATCAACCTATTAAAATTTTTGATGAATTGTGAACTTTATTAGATTTAAGATCTATTGTGAATAGTTTTATCGATAAACTTGGTATTACGGTTGTCAAAAAATTTGATATTCATCAAATTTTCTATCAACCACAAATTTCTTGTTGATACGTATCAAATATTCGGGCGATTACAAATTTCTATTAACATCAAATCATAAAATTTATTTCCTTGTTTTTATTGTTAAAAAAAACTACCTTAGACCGAAATATCGTCGGTAGAGTTATTTTTTGAGCCACTAAACAAAAACCAAATACAAATTAAAAACGTCAAAATTCAAAACAGAACCCATTCTCAATGATATTTTGATTAGCGTTCACAATGGGGTAAAAATTATCAATTGATACGCATAATACCAATTTGTCGATGAATTGATAGATCTTATCAAATAATTGATATTTGATAGCCATAATAGGTCTGTTAGATATTTTCTACGCAGTTATGAATGTTACAAATTGGTGTCCTCGCAACATGGACGCGGCAAAGCCATAACTTTTTGTGTTTGCCTTAACTTAAGGCGAACAATTTTTAACTTTTTTCAACCCATTGCGGCAGCAAAAGATACGGCAATTCAAATAATAACAACAATACAACTCGATGGAAGAACATAAATGTACGGTTTGCAATTATGGCTCTAGGCCGAATCGATAAACTTAATTTAAAAAAAAGGTCCCATTATTCCTCTGCTGCGGGTGAATGGGTTGTTCTGAAATTAGAAAACCCAGAAGGAGATATTATTCACTTTGGATTCAGGTCCTGCGGAGAAATAACGCGACTAAATCGGGCAAGATTAACTTGGTTCTGTATAAGAGTACTTCTCAGCAGGGTGTACTTACCTTCCCTTCGGTAAGACACTTTTCAATTTAATTAATTTATTGCTTTTGAGTTTCGTTTTTAAATTAAATTAGACCTTTCTTAGTTGCGCTATATCCTTTTTTGCAGCAAACCTAGTAATTCACTGTATATATATAGCTAACGATTATCTGTAAGGAAACTCATTCAATCGCAACAATAAGGCTGAATTAATTAAGTTATACCTATGTAAATGTAGATGGGCGTAGTAATTAATTTGATTAGAGACCAAGGGAGTTTCATCAATATTGCTTTCGATCGGAAGTGGGACCAGCGGTAAGTACGAGAGGAAATTTTTATACTGTACAAAGAAATTATTTGGTAATTATAGGAATTGAGAAGAACGTCTTGTGCGTTCAACTTGGATTGCACGGAGCACAGCTTCGGACCGCGTAATTTGAATGTGGTAAGCTCTTTCCCAGTTTTATGGCCTCTTCGAATCAGATAACGACTTAATGACTTCTTGGCGAATGCTCAGATTCTAAGAATTTATTTTGTTACAGTAACACAAAATACAACTACGAGTATTCAATGAATATTCGCGACATCCTAATTGAGTGGTTAAAAATATATCCTTGAGCTTGTAAAGTACTCGTGTGTAGGAAACTGTTTAAAAATTAAGTAGCGAATCTGTGCAATTTGTTCATTGGATTGGTATTTGTCTTTGGAAGTATAGAGTTAAGGAAACTTATTTCATCAGACAAGAATGAAAAATCCCCAGATTTGGCTATTTTTCCCAAAAAAAAACCCAACTTTTTGTCGTTATTTTTTTCACATCTTTTTGTTAGACTTAAAAGAAGAAATTTCAAATTTGAAACGAGACCATTTAAGTTTGGTTTTCCGAATGTAAAAGTGTGCGCCAGATAAATGCAACGCAAAATGTCAACTCATGTTGCACTTTGAAAAGGCTTTGCGCAACTTTGATGAAATTGTTGTCTAACAAATTTACAGATGAGTTTGTTGCTTTAATTTATGTAAATATTATAAAAGTCTATAACTTTTTACTAATGAAACTGGCAATTAGTTTTTTTTTAAAGATTTTTTTTTGTAAGCAAAAATAGAGCAGACATTAGAACGGATAATTTTCATCGTCAAATATTGCTTTGGAGGATCGATCGCTTATTTAACTGCATTTTAAAATAGCACACATAGATACTTTGAGGTTACCAAAAAGGATATTATAACAAAATACAAATGAAATAGAATTTTTAAATCCCCACATTTCCCCATAAACAATTTCTCCCCCGAGATTTCCCCCATTGAGCAAAAAAAAACCTAAATCTGGGGGGAAAATTCCCGAACTGGCACCACTGCCCGTGAACGTTGTTGTTGATGTCACTTGGATTCTTACATCCGATATGGATGAAATTGGCTTGTGCTTTGTTGCTATGCCTTCTCGAAGTTATATTCCTGTGGAACTGGAAACAAGTGAAATATTTTAGGATTGGAAAGAGAACGCCTTCTGTAAATGAACACATATCGAGGAAATGAATATTAAAATTTGCTAACTTCACAAAACAGCTCCTTAAAATTCATACCCTACTACTTTCAATTTATATGCTTTTTCGCTTTGCGCAGAAGATATGTTCAATGTTGGCAACGCGATTTTCTCAATAAAGTCAAAGTATCTTGGGCTAGATAATATTCGCCCGACTTTATAAAAATGCGTAAAATACTCTGGTGATTTTTAATTGCATTTTAACTAAATTCTAACTGTATGGAAACGGTTTAAGATAGTTCGGATAGCGAAAACCTCAGGAACTGTGAATGATTACCGTCCAATAGCCATTCTGCCTTATTTGTCGATAGTCTTTGATGTAATTCCCAGAAAAATCAAGGAGCATGTTGATAGTTTAAATTTATTAATTTAGATCTAGTCACAGCTGCATAACGGCCTTGTTGAAGGTCTCGGATGAAATTCGTCAAAGGGAAAGGGATAGATAAAAACAAATTAACTTTGGTCACGCTGGTCGATTTTTCAAAGCCCTTTGATTCAGTTAAAGGGACTATTTTAATGTCAATATTTATTTAGTCGGTTCAATTTCTCTAACAGTGCAATTAAAATGGTTTCTTGATGTTTAAATAATCGCTTTCAGGCCGTTTCGTACATAAATAGTCTTTCCCCTTTTTACCTATAAGAAGACTTATTCTTGGACCTTTACTTTTTCCTTTTTATTTATAAACGATCTGCCATCTAGGTTTGCAAGTATTGCAACTTCTACATTTATGCTGACAATGTCCAGCTCTGACTCTTCCTATATGCCTTGTTGAAGATGCCGTAGTTAAAATGAACGAGGGCCTGCCACCAATAAAAAAGTATTTAAACCAACGCTGTCAAACAGCTGCTGTCAAATCCTGCTAGAACAAAATATTTACCCATTAAAAGACACCAACCAGATTTTGCAGATTTCCCTCCCGTGAACAGCGTAGATAGTTGAAGAACAAATAAGGCTCACTGCTCAGTCTTTCCACCAGTATCTAGGAACTTCTTCACTCAGAAAAAATTGTAGTGCCAACCATTTTCGTTGGCTAAAATGACCCAAATATCAAAATCTTTTATTTAAGAATGACATTTTTGGCGATGTGGTAATACAATTCTTATGCAGAGTATATTATTTTTACGCTGAATACCTGATTCTTGAAAACTTAAAAACGAGTTCTTGTTAACAAAAATATTATTTGAACCATCAACTTTGAACCTACAATTTTTTAAAAATCTCCAAATTCTTCGCTTAAACAAGACCGGTAAAAGCATTTATTATACATATTCTAAGATATGGCTGTGAAACTTTTGCCAATTTAGACCCTGGCGTACTATGTAAACTACAATATGCTTTGAATTCCATTACCATACTTGCCTTCGTCGTCCACAGGTTTGATCACATTTCCGGATACTTGCGACAAATTTTTCACTCATTAAGGAAAAAAATCGAACATAGAAAATATTTACCTGCCGTTTCTTCTTTTTAATCACTTGTTTCATTACTAGATACCTATATGTAATAGGCATACGAAAGAGGCTGACAAAAAGGTCTCCCGGTGTGCCAAAATGGCAAAGACAGACGCGCACAATAAGCTATTATTCGGAGTAGGTTTTGAGTTCCTTGTGATGGTGAAAATATTGACTTGCAAAGAATCGTCGATAGTTTTCAAAGAGCTCATGGAAAGAAGTGCTTATCTTAATACAGGTACTTTGATACTTCAATTATAAAATATGTTTTCATGGATGAGACGAAAATGGCGTAACCTTCGGGCTGAGTTTTTATACAAGGGTCGTTAAGGCGTTCGCATAACATTTAAAACAATTTTGGAACCAGAAAAATTATCATTATTGAACTTATCAAGGCCGTGGCTATGTCAACTGAGGGATGGACGGTACGCTTCTACTCAAGTACGTACTAAAGTATTCACCGACCGTCGAGTAAGTGCAAAAGAGGTTATAAAGACTCTTTAAAAGGGTCTGCCGAAGATTTTTTAAATAGTTTAAAAGTGAAGTGGAAATGGAAATGTTATCGGGTGATTTGTGGTAATGTCTACAGATGTATTTTCTAGTTCTCCCTCCCCTTGGAATAGCTTTAATATTTTTCGCTGAAAACGAGAAAGACTGAACCTTGAATACTGCCATATAATGCATGGAAAACCAAGCTGAAGTAGCTTTCAATCAATTAATAATTAGTTGAAAGCAGTGTTCACAGTTGAAAAATCTGAAAATTAGTTTTTCCGAAATAAAACATCTTTTTTTTTTTAATTCCAATTTTTTCAGAACTTTAAATAAAACCTGTATTTATTTTTTCTACGTACATATATAATAATATACATGCATTAGGTATACATATTCAATTCAATTCAAATTTTTACATACCATAATAACAACTAAGACTCCCATGTATTTATATGAAAAACTTAATTTTTCTCGTTCACGTTATCGATATCTTAATTCGTCCCGTTTATTTTTTATTTACGCCATCAAATTATGGAACTCTCTACCCATAAATATTAGAACCATCTCTAATGCCACTCGCTTTAAGAGCGCAGTTTTTCTTTATTTTTCTCGCCTACTCTAATCTCCAATCTTTTGTTTTTTTCTTGTTAAAGTTCTACTTCATTTCTCTCTTCTGCCTTCTGTATTCAATTCCTTTTCTTTCCATAGTTTTATTTTTATATTAATCCTCCTTTTGTCTCTTACTGTTACGTTACTATTTCCTTAAATTTAAGGCCTACACATTATTTTATTAAATACTTTGTTATTGCCTCAACTCTATGTACTATAAAAGATATTTATCTTATTGTACTTTAAAACTTTTGTTTTAATATACAATTTCTGGCGTCAATAAAATGTTTAAGGGTTGTGCCTAAAAGGCTTCGTGCCTGTTGTGAAATATGGTACCCTTCTTGTTCTCTGAAATATTTCTGAAATAGAAACTTATTTTGTCAAAAGTGTTTTTATTCATTGGAATATTGTTGTCAACATTCACTTTGCTAATAGCTTAATTTGAAATAAATGGATCAATACAAAGAACACAACAAAACCTCTACAAAATAGGCGGCTAATGTGGAGTACTACAACTTCATTCGCTCCTACGTAGTCCACATTTGCCAAAATGGTAGTGTTTTTCAAAAAAAAAATGTAGTAAATACCAAAGAGAACTGTTAAACTTGACTTAAATACCAAATTGGCGCTATATAATGTCTCGGAATAATAAGACAGCCAATGGAATGCAACTCAAAATCATTACATTTTACACGATTCATTTATCGTCAAAATAATTAACGACCTCACTACAAAACGGCAAATGCCGTATTGTGCAAAAACGCATGTTGCGATTTAATGACATAAGTTTTAAAAAGCAATAGAGTAAGTTCGGGTAATGTGAAATAGGCAATGTGGACCATCGCCATATCTCGTTTTCGGTCAAAAGTAGGAGAATATATCTATTACTACACGTAAGTTAACTTATGCAGACAACCAATTCCGGTCTTATATTCTTCTCTTAAGCTTTATAATCTTTGCAAAGATTAATCTTTCAACAACTGTTTAAGTTCATAGCAGAAAATATTCTTTCAGCATTTGCAGAGAAACGTTGAAGCAATAAAAAATAAAATATTTTAACAGTGGATATGCAAAGTTTCCATCCGCTGCTTTTACTCCTAAATATTTTTCTAAAAACATCAACAGTGGATAAAAACAGAAATTGTGCATGGGCTCTGTTCGACTCATATGCAATTAAAGGAAAACATTTTTCTTCAATTGAAAAGGTTGTTTTAATTTGTAAGATTTAGGAAAAAATATGAAAAATTTTGAAATTCGATGAATTTAAGGTAAAAGTCTTGTACATATTTTGGAGCTCAAAAATCTTGAAAAAAAGTTATATTTTGTAGTCTGTCATCACTGGTTGAAAGGTAGATATATTTCTGCCGATGGAACTATCCGAATGAGTAGGAAGCATTTGGAGATATAGTTCCCTAGCAATAAACATTTTTAGTCTCGACCAGCGTTACCACTTGTACTACATATGGAGTAGGTACTGTGCTACATATTTGCTGGATTTTTTAACGCCGTACTACATACTACATCCTTACCCTAAAGTACTACATTTCTTAAGATCCGTCTAACCATTTTACTTTTTTACGAACAACATTTCGAATTTTGACCCTTTTGCTTTTATAACTAAGTAAATAGATTTAAAAACTTGGCATCACTCTAAAGTAAGTGCAAATCTTCAGCTCGCACACAAAGATATCGCAAGGAATGGGAAAACCAATTTTCGTGGGTCGAATGCAGGTCTGGCAAACCCTTTTGTCGCGCTTGTCAGAAGTCATTTGTTTGCAATATGACTTTGCTTGTTTAGACATGAACTCTTAGCCATACACATTTTCAATTATAATAGTGCAAAAAAACTCCAAGTGTGTCCGACTGTTTTAGAAACATAACAAATAAAAACATCATCATTATCTAAACTGCGCTCTGAAATTGTTTATTTTGTTTGTTATGTTACTTAATTTAAATTTCAATAGAAAAAACAACAGGTACCTACTACATTTTGTTGGCTAACGTACTACATTTGCTAAAGATTTTAGTGGCAACGCCTCTCGACTCTAAATTCACAAAAGCCACAGTGAGCTACGAAAATTTAGAGTTGAGACTAAAAATGTTTGTTGTTAACAGCGTTGCCAACCAATTTTGACGGAAAAATGCCCAACTTGAGAAAAAAAGATGCCTTTTCAATAAAATAGTGCCAAAAATAATTTTTTTAGGTAAACTGGAACAGTAAATCAAAAATTAAACATGAATATAAAAAAATTAACAAAAAACAGTTTTTATTTCCAAAAAATTACGGAAGAAATTCTTAATATGAACAAAATTCATGACATTTTAGTTTGATAAGTAGGTACATGGTATTGAACAAAACAAACATAGCTTTAGCCCATCAGATCGTCTTGTTAATTGAAAAAAAGATGCCTTTTGAAAAAAAAAAAACAAGCCTTAAGGCCTTGGCTAATGTAATAATGCCTAAAAGGCCTGAAAAAGCCTTGGTTGGCATCACTGATTGTTAAGGCCCATAGTGTTCTCACATTCCAAGTTTATATTAAGCCCGCGCTAACTCATGACCACATTTTGTTTGATGTCCATAAACTCTGTACGAGCACAGAATATCTTCATATATCGGGGAAGTCATTCCCGAATCCTTGTGAGAAATCTTCAGAGACAGCCTGAGGATGACAGATTATGTCCAATATTAAAACAATTTATCTCGAGGCGACGTTAACGTTTCAGTAGATACTTGATTCAATCAAAAAGACACTAATAGTGATCAAGTGAAGTCGCCCATTTTCATCTAAAAATGGAATGACGAAAAAGCCACAAAAATAGGACAGGGCTTTTTTCTGGCAACCATCCATTTTTCGTATCGTTGACTTTAATAATAACCTTTAGTGCCATACTAAGCCCTTGGACTGGTGGACAATAACAACCAAACTCAGAGTCTTCTTATTGCCAAATCATTGTTGACGATTCAAAATGGAAGTCGTGTGAGGTTGAACGACTTTTTCGCTGTCAGAGTTGCTTTTATAATACTCAGACTCGGAAACTATCCCAGTAAAAAGAGCTCCTCTTTACTGTTATGGGTCCTACGAAGGCATAATCAGTCTATAAGCTGTGCGAACTTGCCTTTATTTCGAAGAGACAAAGTCTCCGTCACGGACGCATCAGTTTATGCTGATATTGCTGAACCCCATGCCTAGTACTGCTAACTGGTGCGGTAACCAAACAATCTTCTATCTTAATCTAAAGTGCACCCATTAAGTCCATTTCATGTCAATGAAATCGTTGCACCAAATAACGACCTCTCGTAAAGTCAGTATACGCGAGTACAATACGATAGTGAGGTCTCGGGCACATTCCTAATCCCAACACCATGGAAGAAGTTATCGTTTCGGTGAGAGTGTGTTTAGACAACCCCGCAATTACTCCCTAAGGGAGAAATAATCTTCACACCTTATCGTTATGGCGACGATGGTGTGTACAACGGTTTTAAAGGTATCCCATATACTTCCTTGATTCATCGTCCTGCCCCTGCTCATAAAAGTTACTCCTTTGAGGGATCAATGCAACAGTGTCAAATAAGCAAAAGGAGACATACAGTCCCTTGCGTTCACTATATAAAGTCGTTACATTTGAAAATAAGATGCTGTCACTCCTCTCGATTCACGTTCGTTGCTTTATTTCTATACGCTTCCAATCCGGGAGATATGACGGCCACTTGGGAGCTCATTATAGTTGAAAAATGATTCCATGCTTCTGAATGTTGACAAGCGTGGTATCTCACAATCCCTTTCAATCCGCAATAAATAGAGTCGAAACTTTTTCGGTTTGTTGCCTTCCCAAAATATTCCGGCTGGCGGCAGCTCCTACCATTATCGTCACCGAACGTGTCGTTAGTGATAAGAATGGCAGGGCGGTCAACCCATATCGATAGCCCGACTGAAAGTTACATTTCCCACCAATGCGAGGCGAGGCCGAGTAGAAAGGAATATTTTATTGTCACCGATTTGATGGCGACAATTTATTACGGAAAAAGTCGTTACAAAACACATGAATCTCGTATCGGCTTGCAAGTGGGTGTCCTTTGTCCTCGGTCGAGTCAGGGTTTGAATTAGCATTTCCTAAAACATTTGGCAGTTCCCCTAGGGCGAGCGGCGTGTTGCTAGCCCATTTCTATTGCAGGATTAATTGAAGTGCTTTGTTTGAAGTTTGTGCATAAAATTGCTGTAAATGTGCTTTGATTGGGTTTGTATAGTGGAAAAGTTAACCAGTTTATTGGAATCTATTCAGCGTGAACTTTTAACTCGATATTTTTATGTGGCAGCCCTAGTGGATATGAAGAACAAGTGCGCGTATATTGGGGTTGTAAAAAAGGTGTGAAAGCGAAAAAAGTAACAGCGGTCCTTCCATAAATTTCGGAGTAATTTGCGATGAAACGAAAAAGCGACAGGTCGATGGGCACCAACTTCGAGCGGCAGTAACTCGGAACTCCGATAAAATTAAATTGAAAGGAGTGTGCACTGTGCAGACGAAGCTCGGGTAGAATGTGAAATCGTAGAGTAACGAAAAGGTGACATATTCAATGATGGCTCAAAAAAGAGAGGTTGTGCAAATGGAAGAAAACCCGTCGTGTTCACTCGGAGATGTTAAAAGGTCGATTGTGAGCAGTGATACCAGACTTTAGAAGCAGGTTATCCCACGGATATACCCAAAAAATCCCTTTTATCCCTCGCCAAAATATAAAAAAATCCCACATTTATCCCACGAAATATTTAATTAAAAAAAACCATGTATTTCATTAAATTCAGTCTTTTTTATTATTAACAAATACAAGTTGCATTATACATTGACTATGCAAGCTAACAAAAATAAATACATATTAAGATACGTTTGTATATAATAAAAAAATTAAAATGTAGGTACCTCTTATACAATTTTAAGACTTTTCAAAAAGGAACACATAAATTCACAACGACAAGTGTCAAATTGTTGTTTTCATTTGAAATTTCATCTCAATAGTATGTGTGCGATGAGTTGAGTTTTTCACCACAGATATGTCAGTTTAAGGAAATAAAAAAAAAAAGAAAATGAACGCATTCAGATATTTTGAACGACTTTTTTCTAAACATGAAAATATTCAATTTGATCGTAGGTTGACTTATTTTTTTATTCTTAAGGAAATTAGCAATTAGGAACAAAAATTGATCAAAAAGTAAAATCCCTTTTTTTGTACTATTTTAAGTGAGAAAATCCCGCAAAAAAGGGATAAATCCCCCGATCTCGCATCACTGATTGTGAGTCCCCCCGTTAAGAGTAAACTATAAGAAAAATATACAACACACCGAAATAAGTTACTGGTCGGCTTACAGGAAACAGGGGTCGAATCGCGTCATCTATGAACGAGCAATAGATGACGGAATTTGTTTTTGTTTTGCATGTGAATTCGACCGGGTTCCGCAAAGAACCCAAGTCCTGAGGTACGTATAGGCTCTCGCTCTTAATTCCATCTCGTTCACATTTGTGCAGTCTCAGCATGAATCGTTGGACTCGTACAGTGTCCTCTGTCCCATGACCATGGGCTGGAGGGTGTGTCTAGTACCAGGAGGTTCATTGTTTTACTTTTGTCATACTTCTGCAATTAAATACGAGAGCTGGCACAGTTCTCCCTGGACAATTAAGTTATGAGTTGGCGTCTTCCTCAATGCCGTCAATTTCAGAATGGGTAGCAGTGTGGATTTGTCACTGATATTAATATTCGACACCATTTTTAGGGTTCCCTAGCCAAATGGCAAAAAACGGAACCCTTATGGATTCGTCATGTCTGTCTGTCTGCACTTTTTCCGAAACGATAAGAGCTATAGTGTTGAAACTTGGTAAGTAGATGTATTCTGTGAACCGCATTAAGATTTTCACACAAAAATAGAAAAAAAAACAATACATTTTTGGGGCTCCCCATACTTAGGATTGAAACTCTTAAAATTTTTTTCATCAAACCCATACGTGTGGGGTATCTACGGATAGGTCTTAAAAAATGATATTGAGGTTTCTAGTATAATTTTTTTCTAAACTGAATAGTTTGCGCGAGAGACACTTCCAAAGTGGTAAAATGTGTGTCCCTCGGCTAAGGAAAATGAGTTCAAAACTGTCAGTTTAATTCAGGCAGCCACCAAGGGTACTCTACAAACACGCAAAAATTAGCTTTGTGCAAAATTAAAAAATACCTTTAAGACACCGATATCAAAAGAAGAAAAAAGATTTACAAGACTTGCTTGCGTTTATTCCTGATAAATGAAAAATGCCCCAACAAAATTGAAAAAAGGCCCCGAATTCTATGTATGGAGCCCCAAATTTCAACAAATATTCAATAAAAAGAAACAAATTGTCTGTAAGTTTTGTATTATTTTAAATAAAAGCTTGAATTGTATTTTCAACGTTTTGCCTGCAATACGGACACTTACAGTTTTGGCTGTTATCCACCGCTACTGCCTCGGCCATTAATTTTAAGTCGCACTCAAACTTTTAAGTGCTTGCAAGGCAAAAAAAAAGAATATTTGAATTTCCGACAACTGAATTTTTTTTCTGTAATTTTCTGTAGCTTAAAGTCAGCTCAGGATTTCAAATAACTTTTAATTTTAACTTTAGAAAATTCGAGAAAATAAAAGTTAAAAATTCGCGCGAATTGAAACGGGTGACGCCGTTGTATCAACGGTAAACTTCGCGTTTCTTCTCGTAGAATTTTGTTTTATACCAAAAAAAGAAAATGACAAATGGCCCCAAAAATATGCAAGACCCCAAAACAATAAAAAATACTCCCCAATTTCGTAATCATTTTTGTTATTTTTTGCCATGCATTATTTTGAGGCAATTTCTCATTTTTTATGCTTACAATTTGGGCCCATTCTGCATTTATTTGGGCCAATATTGCGTAAATGGAATGGGGGCATTTTGCATTATTAAATATAACCCCATTTTTTGGGGCCTTTTTTAAAATTTTGTTTTTTTTAATTTTTTTTGGGAAATTTTTTAATTGGGGCTAATTTTGTGGAGCCTTTTTAAAACGTTGCTAAGTCTTTAGAAACTAAAAGTCTGTTAATATAACAGAAAATGTCAATTAAACTTATTGCGCGATACCAATAACAAATTTTAGTCTCGACCTTAAATTTACGGAAGCTCACAATTGCGAAATTTGTATTGAAAATATAACCACTGTGAACTGCTAAAGTTAAGAGTCGAAACTAAAAATGTTTATTTGCGATAGCAGTACAGCTTTAAATTTTAAATTTTACCGGCGACGATTGATTGACTTCAATTAAAATCAGCTGGAGCTGGGAGACTGTGTAAATCCGATCTTTGTGTGCTCTTACCTTCCCTATCTCTGTATTCTTGCCTCGCTGTCTTTGATATTCTACACTTTGTGCTGCAGCAAGTTGCCTTGAAATGTTTTTGGTAAACGCGCATGCATCATCATACCACAGATGCTTTCTCTTGGAATGTTGGTAGCCTATATTGCTTTCATGCATCATAAACGAAGTTTCATCGTCATGTTCTGAGCTCGGAACAACGTGGCCAATTAATGCTGTTCAAATAGGGAAACGTGTTTTTTGCAATGAACTACATATTGTATACAAAATAACGACCTCGTGATTACTGCGTACACCCTACTCTATTAGTAAGTTATAACCAACATCAGAGACTTCTCCGTAGCAAAGGTTGTTCTGCGAAAAGCCTGAGGCATCTGTGGCATTCGCCAGCCTGTTACTTTGTTCAAATATGAGCAAGCAAGTTGCCTCTCCGGACACTCAATTAGAAAGTCCAATTGAAGTTCCTATACGACCCAATAACTGACAATAATCAGACCCGAAAGCGAGACATTTGGTCATTTCTAAAGTGGCAGCATTGCACTGCCTTCTCCCTGGAGAATGCATCACTTTGCCCCCGACTCGATGATGCCCGATGACAACTACTCGTAGCAATCAATATGCGACGCACTGATATACTCGTACGGACATACGAGAGACAGCGTCATTGCTGGAAGCAATTGGCCACGCACCATCAATTAAACTCAACCATCGTAGTCATCTGCTAAAGGTTTTCTGGAGAATTAGTATCTGTTTCTCTGCATCGTGTGCGTATATCCACATATTCTTCGTCTTCAGGAAGGCCGGAATACGGCCAGGCCGAATAATTGCATTTTAACATCCACCCCCAAATGGGAATTGTCATCCCTATATGTAGTGAAAAGAAACTTTCCCCTATTTCCTTCAGCGCCACCCACTACACTTCATGTGACAGAAAGACAGCAGCGCGCACGGGAAGCACGCTCATGGAATTAATTATTCCGGTCGAATTTCATTCAAAGCAAAAGCAAACCCATTTACCAGATTTCCTACGGACATTATTTCGAAGGGATGCATTCAACGACACAAGCAGCAGAGGAATTGAAGTCCTGAGATTTGCATTTACAAAGAGTGTATTGTGTGCGTTACGTATTGTACTTGAAACAGGGGTGAATCTCCCCTGGGAAGAATCAAAATTAACACCCCGAGCTGTTTTTGAAACAAAAAGCCAACTGAGGCCAGCCCAAGCATCCTTGTTGTTTTAAACGAGGCGAAAATGGTCATTAGATACGGCAAGTTGTCGTGCTGACGACTGCTCCGCATATTATCAAAGCATAGCTACCTCTGACGAGTTAAACGTAGGTATATAAACAGAGCGATAAATTAAAATTAAATTTAGGTCAAATGACATGAAATAAAACTCTCAAAGGGGGTATGAGCAAGCTGAACGATGCGGAAGATAAGCCAACTCTTTCTAATTGTTGACCAGACAAGACAAAAGGGGGAACGGCAAATAGAAAGACACAAGCAGCTATTGACTTCCAACGCTTTAACTTTAACTTGGTCCCTTATAATTGTAACTAAAATAAACATGACATCCTTTAGGAGCAGTCCAAATGAATCGGATCAGCTCCGTTATGCAAGCGAATGTCTGCTGAATCTATCTAATAAAGTACCATCAAGTTGAGAGGACTGCCAGAACTTATACCTGTGTAATATGAAAACAGTTTTTGCAGCTGAAATCTTTCTAGCTTCGATTTTCTCCACGCATTAAATGCTATCCAACGTACTGAGCAAACGTCTCAAACTTTTACAATGGATCAAATTTGCATACTTACTGAGGTAAATCTACTAATTTCATGTCGAGCTCCTCCATCATTCTATCGATTACAAAACCGCAAAGTTTTTTTTACTGAGTTCTTACATACTAATCATGCGACTTTTTCCATCTCAGATAGTGTGTAGCGAGTAGAGAGTCGAAAAAAGAGCCGACAATGGTGGTCTGATTCGAATATCTCTCGAAACATATAGTGCGTAGCGCACTTTTGAACAATTTTGTCAAGAATGTTAAGAAGACGTGAATCTATTTTACCTACTACAGTGTCAAAATTTTAGAAGACCAAGTACTAAAAAATAGAAAAAGAAATAAATTTCAAAATTTTTTTCAACTATTCAATTCGTTATTCCATTTGATGAATAGACTACTTTTGTTCTCTTAAATACGTATTTTTATCAAAATCGTTAGAGCGGTTTTTGTAAAAAACAGTAACAAATTTTGCAACATTTAGTTTGAGAAATACTATTGCTTAACTAATTATATGAATAAATATTAGATATTGTTTGGGATATAAGTGTTACTTGTTGCTGCTGACTGTCAAATGCATAGACTAACCAAACTAGACAGCCAACTGAGAGCAGAAACGGTATATTTGCCTGCAAGCTGTCTGCCATACATTAGATTGCATAAGTATTCGTGCCTGTACAAATCAAAGGAGCGCCATTTTTTACACTTGCACTGGAAAATCCATTCCAATTGGTTTTTACAAATTCACATTCGAAATAATTTAATATGAAAAATCGTTTGCATACTCGAAAAATGAATAATTCAGTTAAAAAAGCAATCCTTTCAACGATAAACAATTCGTAACCTGCATCTGCGTGTCATACACGTTGGTATAAGTGAAAGTATGTGTGAAATCTGAGAAAAAATCTAGATTTCTCAAAAGAGTGTCAGATCAAAAAAAAGATTGATTTTTTTGGCAAATCGAACATAAAAAGCAATCTCGATCAAAAAAAAATTGATCTTTTTGCCAAGTTTATGAACTCTATAAAATGAACTAACACGGTTGTTTTTTACTTTTGTTAAAAGAGATTTTATAGCTTGAAGCTTTTTTTGTATATTTGAAAGGTATCTCCTTTCACTTTTTCATGTTGATTTTAATGCTTAAAGTTTCGAAATACTACTGAAACAAAATGTTTTAACACCGTTTAGGGAAAACATTTTGTTTTTATGTCGTGGCGAAAAATATTTTTTAGTTTTAGCATAAATTATAATCTTTAATTAGTACGTAAAATCAACAATAACATATCAAGTATGCATTTGTTTAATTCTAAAAACGAATTCGATATTTTAATATTGCTGTCAAATTTGTATGCATTTGGCCTTTTCTGGTAAAGGCCATAATACAAAAATCCTCGTAGATCGCATTATATTTATGTGAAATACTCGGAACAATAAAAAAATGTTTTGATCACTTTTTGTATCCCAAAAGCACAATGAGTGCACTTGTTTTTGTCAATTAATAATTTATATTGTCTTTTTGTTAGGAGTTTCATCCCTTTTTTTTGCTTTCCGATACTAATACTTTTTTTTTTAAATATGAATAGCATTTGCATTTTTAATGTTCCTAAGTAACATTATTCAACACTGTTCAGTGTTATTAAACGACAGAATTTTCAATCATATTTTGATTTTGTACAAATATGGTGTTAAATAAACGAATTTGGAAACATTCACCAAGCCAAATAGATATTTATTCAGGGTAAATGTTCATTTTTTAAAATTCACTTATGCCCTAGTGGAAGCTGGGTTTAACTTGCATGTTAATATCTCATTTTTGGAACAGCCCCCTACGGAAAATCGGGTAGGGGCACGGAAGCTGTCGGCCTATTTAGTAGTTAGTTTATGGTCTATGGTCAAATGAAAATTAAAATTCTTCTTTTAATTGTCTTCTTTTAAATATACAGGAAGGGGAGCTCTAATTTCTTCTCAAAAGCAACGGGCTAGGTGATGGTGAATGTATGTTGCCGCCGGCTACCGGGTAGCTTAGTTAGGTATGTTGGCCTTCCATAAGCTATTTCGATTTTCAAATAAAGTTATAGCAGTGATGCCACTGCGTGTGTCTGTTTCATAATACAATTTCGGTTGGATGGTGTTTTTACAACGAAAATTAATTCACAGTCGCAACACTTTCAAATAGCAATTACAGAACGAATGTTTTGAAACGATTGCTTATAATACAACTACTTACGCTACATAATGTATCAAACGAATAGGAGACCTTCCCAATGCTCTTTGTCATTACTGGCAGTACTGCCAACCTCCTGAAAGTGACGTAACCATAGACTTCTGCATTCACAATGTAGAATATTTTAAAGTCCTTTGCGTTAAAAAAGCTGCTCTTGCTTTTGCTTCAATTTTGAAATAGATATGATAATGTAATATAATGTAATATAAAAACTAAGGGAACAATGTTGCCATTACGGATACAAATCTTCAAATGAAATTTTCACTCGATAACACATTTTCAATTTTTTTTTTCTCGGGCGCGGTAACCCTAGCCGCTGAGTTGCCAACACTGGCTTATGGAAAGTCCGGCTCTGCTAACAAATGACACATAAGTGACAGGATTTATCATTTAGTGCATTTAAGTATACACATTTGACAGCAGTTTATCACGATGAGTTCGAGAATCGCAGTTATGATGAAGTAATGAAATGAAAAGCTGTTGTGAAAACTGAAATGATTTTAATTATTTATTTATTTATTGAATTAACTCCCTGGTGCCGTAAGACAAAAAACTGTGTTGCATTGTGCATCAAACTGCATAAATTTTGAATTTCCCGGTGTCTTTTCGATTTTCGTTTCCCCCAAAACAAAATTCATTCAAAAAACCATCTCACTTAATATTTTAAATCGCACCACAATTCTGTGTAAGTTCAAAGATACATAGCAACTTTCACATAGCAAACCTACCGACCCTACCGACCAATGCAAACACTTTTCATATAGAAAAAGTTACTCAAGTCTTTAAATAAAGAAAAAATTCCTATAAAGAATTATTGCGCTCTTTGCGATTCTGTAGCGGATGTTAACTTCCGCAAATTCCTCATTTCAAAAATGAAATGAACCAATATACCTAACCTTGCTAACCTTTGAAAATATTCCTTATCTAGCGTCCAAATAGCAAAACTTCCACTCATTCATCATTCACAGTAAAAAATGGGGGAAAAAAGGTGGTGGAGGAAGAGTGGGCGAAAGAAACTCAACTTGTTTGGGATATTCTTCAACATGCAGTAGATAGGTATATACTGTTGGTAGTTATACTCCCGTATCTATCTATGTAGACGAAGAAAAATGTTGAAAAAAAAAATTAAACGAAAATTGTTGACAGGACGAAAGGATTTATTATTTACGAGTATCCGTTCGCTTTCTTTGTCGTTTTATCTGTTATTCTCTCTTGGAAATTAAACTTAGAATTTAGGACTACCCACCGATATTTTTTTTTTTTTTGTCTTTTACAAAATACTGAATAATAGATGGAGGTAACTGCTACCGTACTTTTTTTGAAAAATGTTAGAGGCCATCTGGACAAATATTATGACGTGAATATTTACTGTCAAATAGTCGCCTTATAGAGGGAATAAATAATTGTTTAAATAATATAAATCGATAAATAAATTGATTGATTCAGAATTAATGAAAGTTGCAGGCATTATTAGGTAGAACTTTCGTTCTCAAAAATACAGTAGATACCTACTACCAGAGGAGAAAGAGACTTCCATATAAAAAAGGGTTTCCCGAATGTGATGTGAGGTACATACATACCTTAAAGCCTTTTTTCAGTGGAGAACTATTTCAATTTTGTTACATTGTCGAGACAAGTATGGTAAGCCTTACTCCGTTTCGATGTCGTGTCCTCTTTTCGACTCCTGAATGAAATAAAGATAATAAAGACGGACGGTGGTGTGTTAAAGAAAGCCTTTTAAAGACCGAACATCGATAAAGTGATCAGAATTTTTGCTACCGTCATAATAAAGACGAAAGTTTGGAACAAAGCAGGTCATTTTTATCAGTGGACAAGATATTTCTATTTTTGTAGTAAGAAATAACAAAACCTATTTTTAAAATGTTTACGAATCGAAACTATATAACTGTCTATCTATCTATCATTACAACATTTATAAAACAACTCCACGTCCACTATTTGCGCCTTAATATGAACGTAAAAATATCAATGCCAATAGATTTCAACAATTAAAATATTAAGTTTGACAATTTGAAATCGAAGTTCAAAAACATAGCTAATATGATATATTGAAAATGATATTCCTGGTGAAAAATATTTATTGTTGATATTTATTATTCGCACGTAGGTACTTGCCCATAGTTGCAGCAATATTTTTGTTTTCGGTACTGTAAATAAAAACATACGCATCTAGAATTTTATATTTTTTAGTCCGATTTATTAATTTTGTTTTCATTGCTGCTGGAAAAAAATTTCTTTTTTTGGTAGGGCTTTCCGTTTATGTTAGTTTTTTTTTTTGTTGGCTGTTATTCTTACACAAATGTAATTTATTTTGATTAAGTACCTACATCGCTGCAAATGTTATTTTAAAAATTAAATATTTTTATTGGAAGGAGTCTGTTTCTCAACATAAATGCAGCTGGTCATAATTTTGTATTGTATAGGTACTGAAAGACGTAAGCTGTTTTCAGTTGAACTCACGGGTATTGAAACACTTCAGCCCCCGAGAATTTAAGAAAGCAGAAAATGCCTGGATCATCGTTTGTGCCCCATTTTATCCTTCTCTTTTTCGCCAACATTAAATGTATTGCAATTGTACAAACATTTGTAGATACCAAAAAGATGTATTCGATGAAACAGAACGCTTACTCGTATTTTGTACGTACATAAATATTCCAACAAATATAGGGTGCGCCATCTTTTATGTCGGTACGCAAACATTAAATAATTTTGACATTTTTGTCGACCGATCAACTTGAGAAGAGATTTTTTTGAAACGTAAATTCAGTACAATTTTAACCATGAATCGCTTCACATCGAAACAACGCACGGAAATAGTGACGGTGTACATTGAAAATAGTCGTTTAGTTGTATTAACTCCACATGCATATCGTAGAAATATCGGGGACAACAAGCACCGTCTGACAAAACTATTAGTTGTTTGTGTCGAATTTTGTTGACCAAGGAACAGTAGAATATCGTCGTGATGTAGTTTATACGCACCCAAGACGTTCCAATAAACTGGTTGAACAGGGAAAGAATTGAAAATCACCAATTGAAAAATTTTGAGTTGCAATCTACGAATTATATATTTCTCGCAAATCACAACGAAGTTTTCATGGATTGATACAAAAATTCTAAATTTGACATTGAAAACGGCGGAGAATACAAAATTCTGTTTGTTGAAATTTACGATTAGAAGTGTCAATTCGAGCTTCTTTTATTTGTAGTGATTTGCGAGATTGTTTGGCGCAATTTACCACTCCAATAGGTCAACCTCTCAAACACCACTTTACAATTTGAAATTGCAGAAAATATTTGATGATTTAACAACACAGAATTATGAATCAGTAAAACCTTATAATAATTTAACACATGTGAATTGAAGTCATAAATAAATTGTAATTTCCGTGGAAATTTCCACCTGGTGTATGGAATCTTTTTATGCACAGTTCATACTCCATGTACCTATCGAAATCCTTTTGAATCCTTTTTCTTTATGGATGAGTGTACGTATGTGGTATTGCTAGACAGCTGCAATCATGAAGCCAAATCGACATTGCCTGTCGGTGTAGAGACAGGCAGTCGGTATTCAATCATTGCTCAAAGCAGTCGGGTTTAAGTGGTTTTAGAATAACTAATTCGTAGTGATAGTCAGTAAACTAACCAGCGGAATATAATGCATTCTGGAATCTGTTTTGTAAGTACCTATTGAATAATAAAAAAAAGCTGAAGTAGGTACCATATAAATCTGTATTTTTTTTTTTCAGAATCTCGCTATAATTAGAAAAGAAGAATAAATTGAAATGGACTCTAAAATATCAAATGGGTTCTAAAATATGTAATCGAAAAGGTTTGTTAAGGTTTTAATTATTGGCAAGTTCTTCTAAATAATTTGTGTGTATGTATTTTAAATTGCAGCGTAGACAGAAAAAAAAACCCCGACAAATCCTGTTGGCTTCGGACGATATGGCGTCGTATGATTCTCACGGATATGAGGAAGAAAACAAATTATAAAATAATACAGCTATGAATTCTGATTTGTAAATTACAAAATATAAGTTGTAAATTGAGAATAAAGTTTTCTTATTTCACGATAAAGCATTTTCAATTTAATACGTGATGCCTCAAATTACCACTCGAGAATCGTTAATTGCAAAATGATAAAAATAAGTTGCAATTTACGATTCAAAATTCGTAAATTACAACTTCTGAAGTAGTAAATCTACCCCTGTTAGTTCAAAATCAACACTATTGAGTTGCAATTCAAGACTAAATGGTTGAAATTTGCTAAGGGAGGAAATCGTAATTTACAACAGAAAAGTGGTAATCTACGAATTGTTTTTGCAATTTACAATCCGATCGGTTATAGAAATGTTTTTCTCGTTTGATCGCATTATTGATAATGAAAAGTGTTGATTCACGACTTTTGAGGGTCAATTTCTTCACTTTGTACAGTATCTAGAATTGCGAATAAAATGTAGTGAATTAGTAAATCCTTAGCTAAGCTCTAAAACTAGACGAACTTTTCGTGATTCTGCGCTTATTTTTCTTGATTTGATCTTAAAATTCTTTCCGTGTACCTAAAAAAAACTTTGTCTCTGAACGAGTGATGTCAAATGGCCAGATTTGACCCCTCCGGACATCTTTTTGTGGGGTTATTTAAAAAGCAAAGTGAAGGCCAGCAAGTCTACGACCATTGACAAACGCAAGGCAAATATTCTGCCCGAGATGCTCGAAAAAGTGAGGGAAACGCTGAAAAATGTACACACTTTGCTTTGGTCAATAGAGGCGGTCATTTCCATTGATGTTGTATTCAAGAACTAGTAAAAAAAAAAATTGTTAAGGACAAAATTAAGTAAAAAGACTTCATTTTTGGAAATCGGTTGTTTATTCAATATTCACATACCGACACCCGTTATTTTTTTCACTAACATTAACACAAATTCATTAAATTACTAAATGTTACAAAATTCAATAGTGTGACCATCCAGACTTTACTTTCAGCCGTTTTTCATTAAAAATTGGCAATCGCCTGCTTTTGCGCTGCTATTAAATATGATTCCCCCCCGATCATTTGGTAACATATAAAAAAAAAACAGCAAGTTATAATAAAAACTTTAACTTTAACATTTTAAAATAAACTAAATTACCGCACTGAATAAGAACAACTTTCGCTAGAACTATAACTATAAATATATAAAGCGCGAAACTAATATTTACATTTTTTAAATTAACTTAATATTTTCAAAAGATATGTAATTTAAAATGTATGATATGGAAATATGGTTTAAACAAACACATTTTTTAATAATATATGTATCTTTTATAAGAGTGTAGACTATTAGATATTGTATTTTTTGAAATTTAAATACCAATTCAGTTATTGATATAATATTTTTACTATCATAAAATTATTATTTGGTTATCATAAATTCATAAAAACATAACACTTTGGATGAAAGACACTATTGAGGAGTTGATACCTAGATATTAATAAAATATTGATTTGTTTTTTTTTTTCGGAGAAGATTTTCTCGGATGTGAATTTTTGGTGGAATTTTTGTTTTTTTTCTCCGAGAGAAATTTGAAAAATTAAGCTTTGATGCGGATGTAGAATAACTATTTTGTCGGTTAGCCGATTCATTATATTCCTAAAATACAAAACGAATAATAAGATCTGATTTACAGCTTTCCGGGATGTCCATTACCATACTATTAACTTTCCTCTCATCCCATATCATGCTGGCTCAGTGTGAGTATATCGTAACGAGTCTGCATGTACACCTATAGGTCTAACTAGGTATTCCTAGGGATAGAGTCGAACTCCCCTTTTTATTTTTAAACAACCACAAGTTCCCAAATGTCTATTTGGACCAAAGGCACGACTAATCAGAGGTTGACATTCGTTTCTTCGCCAAGTCTACCCTCTGTGACAAGGCCAACTCCAAGATGACCTATTTGAAATAACTCTGAGTCGCTTAAACCGCTTTTAATCCCCTGTAATGCGTTTTCCTTTCTAATTTAATTAGTAACCTTTCTCTTTCTGTGAAACCAAAATGGCCATTGCTTAGCGTCTTAAATAAAAAAAGTCCCTACATATAAAAATAGTCTGGTAAAAAGTCAGTTTTCAAAGGGGCGGAATAACGCAGAAACTTTTCAACATTCAACGGACTCGTAAGCCTACTCTACAAAGCAAGGCAATAAATAAAATTTAAAATGCAAAACAAAAGATACGTTACGTAAGCCTTCAGCAGACACGTGCGCCTGTAGAATCCTTTTTTTTCCTTCCCTAAGCATAATGGCAATATAAATATATTACGACACAAACAACACGGAATCAAAGTTTTCCCCTTTAAGGACACAAAAATGTAGAGGAATTCGGTAGCCGGTTTAGGATTGCGTTAAGCTTTTTTCCATCTCTATCATCTGGGGAATGAATCTCCTTCCAACAATTGTTATTCCTCTCGGAATTCACGTACGTGGCTGTCCCGCTGCATTGTATAAACAAAATATATATCAGCGTTTAGAGTTTAGAGGGCACAGCTTGACTACGAGTATTTCGTGAGGATGCAAAACACTAAATTTGTTTATCTGTAGTAAAATTCTAAACAAACATATTGCCGCTCTTGAGTCCGACTAAAGCCCACCCCATGGAGAAGGTGCTACAGACTGCATATTGCAAAATCACAAGTCAATGGTCGAAGCAATGAAACTTAACGACAAAGAGCTCTACAGTTAAGACCAGCTACAGTATCAGTGCAGTGGCCAGAGCAACAATCGCAAAGGGGGAGCTGCTGTGCCAGAATAAAAAAGAATAGTCATGTTACCCACAGCGGGTTTTCTTCCCTTCCGCAAGGATACTCTTTCTGTTTCTGTTGAATTAAATTTGCATAATGGCCAAGAAAATATTTTCTTACTTCGTTCGCCCTCTTGGCATTCTGCATACATTGCACACAATTTTTTTTATCCCTTGCATCAAGATGGTACGGTTGGGGTGCTTTCGAATAAAGTGCCCAAATGTGTGTTTTTTGCACAGCAAGGGAAAGGACACTATCAGCAGCCAGATAGACATTCTCAACTCAATGAAAACAAAACTGCTTGCAAAAATATTTTAGATGCTCTCATATGTCCGTGGGTATAATGTATAATGTATTTTGACAAAATTGACTTTTTGGTTGTTTACGATATTTGTTGCTGAATTGTTTTGGTGGCAAACTTCTTCCATAAGGATATATATGTAGTTATATGGGATATGGTGAGACGATGGTATGGTCGATGGTTTTAATTTAAGATGTGAAATTTATGTTCTAAGGAGTGTCTGTATGTGCTTCGGAAAAATGTCCAAAGGAAGATCTTTAATACACTTTTAGGGCATTAATGATGCTTTCTAATTATGGCTCCATATTTATGACCGCTTTTAGATGAATTTTTATTCGGCCTTTGCCATGGTTCGGGAAACAAATCAAACAATGGATGGAAACGATCAAAAAAATCATTCCCAGGACCCAGAGGATATATAAGGTCCCTCAAGTTCGGTCGAAATTCTGCTTTGCAAAATTCTGTCTTCTCACACAAAAATTCTGCTTTACAAAATTCTGATTTTTAAATTTAAAGCAATAAAATTCAGCTTATTCTGCTTTTTTCCCACTAACAAAAAATGACGATAAAAAGCAGATATAAAAAAAAACAATTTTAAATTTATAAAACATTAAAAATGATTTACTTTTAATTTTTAAATAAAAATGAAATTAAAATTAAAAAGAAGCAAGAAAAATAGATTAAATATTGACAAAAAATTAAAAAAAAACAATATTTAAAAAAAAAAAATAGGTAGTGCGAAATTTAATTAAAAAAAGATAAAGCAGTCAGAAATTACAACTTTTATTTATGACAATTTCATTTGTTTTCTTTTCATACTTCGGCAGTATAAAAGGACAGCCGAAATAATGTTTTATCAAAATTCCTTCGACAATCGAGTCGGTAGGTTCTTCGAATATTCTAAGACCATTTTCCTAGGAGGTTCGTTGTAATTACTGTTACGCTGCGATTGATGGTTTAGTGGACAGACAAAGACTTTTCCTCATTCCTAAAAAAATGTCAATTGTAGTGTCGCTTCTTTTGTTTACTTTTGTATTTCTATAATAAAAATAAAATAAAATCGTATTTTTAAAAAAATACCTACAACATTTTTGTATTTTCCTCCCAGGAGGAAATAAAAGGCTACAAATAAAAATTAAGAAAAGAGGAGTTAAAATTATAAAAAATGTTCTTTCCATATCTACTTTACAAAATTCTGCAAACAATAAAAAAGGTTTGAAAAATGTTCAAAAGCGCGCGCGAACCCTCGGCAGATTTACAGAAACTTCCCTTACTTACAGGGGCATAAGTGGACTTACGGTTCCTAGATGACGGCATTGGTTAAGGATAAGTGCATGGAGCACCTGTTCGTTTATGGGAAAAGAGCTGGCGCTTGTTTGGGAATCAGTTTATTACAGATGTACCTACACTAGTCGGCATAAGTATTTTGATGAAACCTTTTTGTGACTATTGAACCTAGCTTTGCTTAGTGCTGTTAAATAACGGTGCGAAAGTGATGCGCAAAACACAGAATCTATGCATGCCAAATTTTATATTGTTTATCTTCTTCATTCTCTTTCTGCTGCTAAGAATGCATGCAGACAATGATTTTTTGCGTGGCACAAGTATTTTGACGGAATCTTTGTGCAAATGTTTTTATACACTTTTGAGCATGTGAAAACCAAACAACTTTTGCATTATTTGACTATAGGTAATTGATGTAAATGTTGATAAAAAAAATAAAACTTGATTAAAAGTTATTAAAAACCAATGGTAGCAACGTTTAAAGCTGGAACGGCAGTAAAGGACATTGCAATTGAGATTAATGTGTGTTGGGAAAATGTAAACACATCAAAATTGAATAATTGGCAGCACCGTTTTCCAACTTAAGAAAAGGACATGCAGTTGACATAAAAAGCAAGAAGACGAGAGGACGTGGATTTAATCGCTGAATTAATCCTTTTTTTTGTTAAATACTAAAATAAAAATTAAATTAATTAATTAAATTAATATTTGAGCCTTGCGAAATGTTCATTAGCAAAATATCGACAAAATATTTAACAATGTGCACTATCAAATTAATAAGTTTAAAAAGCATAATGACATAAGAACCTTAACGAGATCAGGTACTAAGCGCAAAACAACGCCGAATAAAGACCGAGTCCATCTACGGGAATTTAAATCTCAATCTGCTGCAGATCAATAACATTTTACGGCCAAGAATCCAATCAGTGAACGCACGGTGCGACGACGTTTAAAAGAAGGAGATTTCAAGACAGTTAATGCTAAGGATGTGCCGTAGGCATGTCAAAGGCAAACAAGCTTAAAAGACTGGCCTTCGCAAAGGAACATCTGCACAAGCCAAATGAGGTCTGCAGAAGCGTTCTCTGAATATAACTCATCACAAAACAATTTTATTTATGAGATTGCCAAAGGTAGTACCATTGTATATGAAACTTATAGTAGTATCATCACGGCAATTTTTTTATTTCTGTCTCCAGCCGCCTAGGGGGCGATCGATCGTTTCTCCCGAGAGAAGAAACATTTGTTCACTCCTTCTGAATAGAGTAAATAATAGCGTAATGAGTGAGTTTATGAGTGATTTGAAGAGTGAAAACAACAACAAACCGGTTTTGGCGTACTCGCACTCGTACTAAATAAGATAATGAGCAATATACAATGCTAGAGGTGATAACTTCAATCATGCTTTTCCACGTCACCCAAGAGGTAGCATATTAGACTCGTTTTTTTTTTCTCGAGATGTCCCCCGTAGGCCTAATCCTCGCACTTTAGTAGGAACTAAAGGGTACAATATATGTAAAATAAAAAAATAAGTTCATGTTATAAATATGAGAAAACGTAACAATGTTTATGTATAAACGGGGTAAAAAACAGAAAACATATCGATAATTCAATAAGCAAACAAAACTTAAAAAAAAAACGAATGTGGGGATCTTAGTTCCTCGCACTTTTAACTCCACAGAAATCCTTATTGCTTTTTCTTATAGAAAATTTGACTAGTCCAATTAAAATGAACTTACAAATGGAGTATTTGTGTTCATTATTGTTACACGTTAGGGTCTCGCAGGCTGCCATTTTTAATGTAGGTGTCATCAAAGTCTCGATTAGGTGTTCTTTATGACGCACTTCCATGAACTGCCTTTCAAAAAGTGTTTGCACACTTTTCACTAACTCTTCAAATTTCACAGAAGGCACAGTTAATTTTCCAAATTGGGAAGAAGTGGTGCAGGTGTCGTAAGCTCGTAATTTAATCAATAGAGCTTGTTCTCGGAATTTGTCTGTTTTGTCGATCATAAATAGAGTGCAATTTGAGCAATTAAGTTTCTTATCTAACTTAAAAGCTGCAAAGCCGGCATAAAACGTAAGTGCCGCTGCTTGCAGCTTCTCTGAACATCCTTTAGATATAATCATTTCCGTTTTATTAGTTTCGTCATCAATATCGTCATCGCAGCCAACATGGTACTCGATATTGTTTAAAATATCTTCCCTCATAATATGATCTTCAACAGGAGCTTTAATGTGGAATTCTTCGCTGTCATCACACTTTAGATCATCACAGTCTGCTTCGAGTATCAACGATTCAGCTCCAGAATCTTCGTAGCCAGAATTCTCTGACGATCTCTTACATATGTTACGGGGTTAGCAACCCTTTTAACAGAACTGACAGGTGAACACATTGCACCATTTTCAGTTTCGCCAGTTTCTCGAATAAAGTTTGGATTATTGCATGTTCTGGAGTTGTGTGAAGTTACCGTCGATGCAAGTTTAATCTTTCGATTAGTATCCATGATTTTTAAGCAAGTATCGTCAGTGAATAGGTTAGAGCAATTGCAAACTAATGGGGATGAAATTGGAACTGCATTTTTAGAAAGACATTTTCGAAGTCATTCTAATTTTAAGTCTTTGATATAGAAATGGTTTTCACACATAAAGACATTTTTATTTAATGTGATGCACTGTGAATGTTTTATCCAAACATCTCTCCTATGATCGTTGGGGAGCTTAAAAAAGGACAAGGAAAATGGAATTTTGAAATTATTACAGTCTTTATATGAGCATTTCGCCATTCTATAATGCTAAATAACTATAATTTATTAGAAATAAAAAAATACAAATGTATAATTGTTTTATTCGATGAATAACAAACCAAGAAGTACAAACCAAAAGCAGAACAAGAACACAATTAAAAATTCACAGTAAAATTCTCCACCCGTAATAATAACCAACTGCCACTGCAAAAAACTCAAAAAACCGATTACCTATTGATTTGAAGCAGAGTGCAAGCTGTACGTGGACGAAGATGATATGAGATGGGATATGGCATATGGGAACATCATACATTATTCCCTCAGACTCAAATTTTAGTACATTGAGTAAATTAACAAAAAAATACGAAAATAAAATTTGAATCTGAGTAAAATATGAAACAAGACATGTACAACCTCCCTCAGCAAATGGCTTTGCAGCACTGAGATTGAGATATGAAATGCGATTGCTTATGCTTATATCGGCGGTTGGTATGGTAAATGGTACACTCGCATTGCAACAAAGTAACTCACTTCGCTTTCGTTTTTGACAAAATGAGTGAGAAAGAAATAGTATATTGGCATGCGATTGGTTTAATGTTAGAGTAGAACTGTGTAAATTATGTGAGTGGATCTCCATTAAATTAAATAAAGAGAGCGTAATATTTTCAGCCCTCTTTGGCTTAGTAGTATCTAGCGCCGATAGAGGCATCACCATCGATTTGCCAAAGTGATAGTACTATTAGTTTCATATACAATGGTAGTACCTAAGGCAAAGAAAAACGCACCATTTGTCAAAAAGTGAGCCATAAGTGCGTCAATTGAGCGATTAGCACTAGACCACCATTTTTAGAATAAATAAAGATATTGAGAGCCGTACGTCTTCTAATTTGTTAAATGCGACAAGAAGACTTGCTTTACTACAGGAAGATTGTGTTCTGGAAATTCGACATTTTAAGCAGCGTAAGCAAATATTTTAGGACCGGGTTTTGGAATTCTGTTAAAAAGTTTTGGAGTGTTTACGCTGGCTGAAATCCCGTCAAGTCTCCTTGTTCGTTCAAATACTCATGGTCACTCAACACATGTAATCGATGATTGCACATTCGGGATAACTAAGCCTAGATTTGGACAGAATCAAATAGATCAGCCCTGTTACAGTTAATCATGTCTTATATTTTTTTTAATTATCCATAAATCTTTAACCGTTTAGCATCTCCTAATAATCGAATGACTCGTCTCAAACTGCTGTCAAGTCTAACATTCTCTTAATCGATACCCATTCGAACTTTCAATGCATACTCAACTCTATTCATACCCATCCACACAGCGTCACCACACTCCATCCTAACTCCACAGTCCGCAGTCCACACTAGGGTTTTTGCTCTCCTTCATCTCCATTCTCCAATTCTCAATTTATTAAGCCGTGTTGTCGTAATCGCTGTCAATTGTAACCAAGCCTTGAGATTGGAACCTCTTGCCTTTTTCCAACCGTCACTAAAGAATAATTACGCAAGCAAATACACGCGATTTATACACGCACTGACTATCTACAAAAAAAAGAAAAATTTATCAGGAATCCTCTTTCTACAAAGATTTAAACGATCCAATAAACACAGCCCCTACGAATACTCTTAACTAATGTGGCTCTTTTTTGCTCTGAGAGCACTTTTTATGTTCGTTTGGTACAAAAAAAGCTATCTTTTTCAGATTTCAGAGCATTTATGCGAATCTGGATTTTTTCTCAGATTTTCTTCAGATTTACCAATACAAGTGCGTTTGAGTTTGACAACTAGCGGAGTTTGTTTACGTTTTCGTGAAATTTTTAAACTGAAAAGAAACGAATTGCATCGGGTTGATCTATTTTTTGTTAATTATTTATGTAGGTACAAATGTTTAGAAATCAATCTGGGCGAGCATTTTGAATGTTTTCATATAAAATTTAACCAGTGAATAGAAAACGCTTAGAAAAGTGTCGAAGGCAACAAAAAGGACTAGTGAGGTTTTCATGTTCGATTATACACACCAAATCTGAAATCTGAAATCGGAGAGCGAATCTGAAGAAGCCCAATCGAATATCACATAACACTTAAGAAGCTCAATCTTATTCAATCACCCCCATCGAGGTATCCGTTCGGAAAAAAATCGGAAACGAAGATCAAATCTGTTCGGAACTCAGATTGCGTTCGAAGTATCCATTTCGGAACAAAAGAAATGAAGCATAATAAACGCGGAGCTATATGTCATCGGAGAATTTTTGTGAAAGTTGTATCGGAACGGATATCGCGAATGGAATTTTGTTCCGATCGGTTACCTCGACAGGTTTGAATGTGTAGGGTGGGTATCAATAGTACTTTATATAAAATATAATGGACTGAGTGTCTCGGCTTTTTGTTGACAATTACCTCAACTTTAGATACCGTATTTTCTATAGTTGAACCAATATGTTGGTAGTTAGTCAGTGCATCCTTGTAAATTATATAATTAAATAGTTGGCTGCTTGCTTACATTTTTTGTTGAGCCTGGCTGTGGTCGGATCTATTGCCTTGTTGGATTTGAGAATAAGCTCATACTCACAGAATCATAGTAGCACTCACAAATTCAATGCCAATGTTGGACATCTTCTGCCAAAATATGCTCCCACCAAAAGAACGAGTTTTTTGCAAAATATAAACTTGGAAGACAGTTTATATTTTGCAAAATAACTTATAATTTGCATCTGCTGTGAAATGGTGCGTATGCCTGCCTATTAACCAAATCAGTTTGATGCCACAGCTACAAAACCATAACCCAATCTTGCTATCCCCCAAATGAAACAATGGCCTTTAGATATTTTAATATTTATAACCTTTTATATTTATATTGTTCTTCGAGTTTTACAAAATATCACATTTTAAGCTTTTTGGATTTATCCATTCATAATAATTTCTAAAACAATCATTCTCCATGTCATAACTTCGATTCGATTTTAATGTTAATTTTCTTCTGTTTATTTTTCCTCAAACTTTTACTCGCGCGTATACTACTTTCGAAATATTTCAAATTTTTGTTGTGGTTTTCATTTTTGTTTCTTATACAGAATTTTAAAATGTTCAATGAAATTGTGTTGACGAAAAAAGGAAGAAAGAAAAAGTTATACAAATTTGTTTGCGACATTTATGTGCATTTAAAGTCAACGATTGTAATATTTATAAAACGGTTCGCCATTGAATTTTATGTGTATCTCCGTAATTACCAAAAAGTTTGAATGTTTTAATATGTATCTAATAAATTGAATTTGTTTTAATATTAGTATCTCCTTAGAGAGTTTTGTGTGCTCCATTGCTGTAATATTTATTTTTTGTGTGTTTCTTTTTTTATATTTCTAAAAATTGTACATTTATACAGAACATTTACAATTAGGTAAATATATTTCTATAAATATTTCATAATTTCTAAATACGTCTTTTTGTTGTTCTTAAATACGAATATATGCATATTAGTGAATGTATAGTCATGAGCTATATTGTAGATTAAAAAAAATAATTCAATTTAAGCAAGAATCTAGAATTCATATTTTTATAAAAATAATAGTGATTTCAATGTTATTATAGATTTCGTTATAATTAAATACTAAAAGAGAGTACATGATGTTCCTTCTTAATTTAAATGCATCTCCAAGTTTATTCTCCATTTGTGAGTGTGTGTTAAGTTTTAGGCAGCTTCCACTTCAGGTTCATAACTCCGTTTTTTTTTTTTGTTGTTTTACTTTAAACTTATAGTTAATGTTATGTATAAATCCGCAAGTGCTGATACATAGATTTTCAGTGATTCTAGGAAAGGAGAAAAAGAAAATAAAAATAATGTGTAAGAAAATTTATGTTCATCGGGAAATGGCATACCGTTTTATTTACAGAAAAATGGCTGTCTACAATCTTCGGTGTCTCCACATTTTGATAATTTTTTGGAACAGTGATACTGAATTACATGGCATGAGGCAGTCTTCGAATTATACTCCTGCAAGAAGAGAGAGATACTTTTGAACGTTTTGGAACTGAAATGATTAATGATGGATAAGGAAAATTATTTGTTAATTTTAGAGAGTTGTCTCATTATCAGGCGTGTTTTTTTCAAACACCTTTCTCAGCAAAGTGAAATAAATTAGACGAATGCCAAGATTAAATATTTATTAATTGTTATTTATTAAATTGGTTAATATTTCAACTATTTAGTTTATCCTGTTTTTTTTCTGTCAAATCTGACTGGAAGTGTGTAATCAGCTTTTCACTCAGCCTGCTCAGTCAATTTATTCTGAGCTCATAGAGCGCGCTCTGATCGTGCTCTGAACGAAAAAAGAAATACAAATTCTGAGCTCTGATGTATCTGAGCTAAAAAAGAAACACGGACTTTTTGTATTACAGTTCAGGTTGTGCTCTGAACTAAAAAAGAAAAACGCCTAATCTCAACCCGTAAGGAGAATATTCGACATGAATGCGAACAGTTCTGTGCCTAAAAGTTAAAACATCTTAAGTCGACTTAAGTTGTTTTAGCTGTTTGACGTTATTTGAATTGTGTTCTCCTTACTCTATTTCTTAAGCCAAAGCAGTTGAAAAAATGTCAAATAATGAGGAAGTTATAACTGTTTTAAAATAGATTAAGTCATCAACAGTAATGCCTTGCATAAGTTTAAAATTTCTCTCCTGAAAAGTGGACAAAATTGACATAAGATGTTTTGCCTTTTAGGCACAAAGTTATCACCGGCAATCTTGCGGAAAGTCATGGAAAATGCGTTAAAACGGGCACAAATGTGTATCAACACTGGCGGCAGTCATTTGACGGATATCATATTTTCCACTTTACAGAAAGAGTGTAAAGTTCTAAATAAAGACTTCCATCACTCAAAATCATTTTGCGCCACCATCATGGATGGGTAATACTAAAGTGAAAAGATGGGTAATATAAAGCTTAGAGGAATTGAATATTTATTCAGAAAAATAATGCAAAACATGGAATAAATAAAAGATAAATGATATAAACATGAAAATGTAATATTAATATGTACTATGCAACTTTCCACAAAATATTTTTCATAACAAAACTTAATAAATGAGGACACTACTTATATTCAAAACAATCTACGGTCCACAAAAATGAAAATACCCTAAGTCCAAGTACACTCATGTCTAGTGGGTTCGGACGGACAAAAGCGAAACTTATAAGGTTCCATTTTTGCCCTTTGAGTACGGAACCTTAAAAATGGACTTTAAGATTTTTATATTGCACTATGCGGTTTATAACAAACTTTTGCGAAAATGCATTTAATAAATACATGAACATGTTTTACGAAATGTTTTTTCTTCTTTTTTATAGATAGCCTAAAAGATAAAATAAGAAAGAACTGTGCTGATCCGAATCTGATACCAACCGGCGAAGAAGAGCAAATATATTATATAAAATTAAAATAAATTATTGCAAACTACATTCTTTTAAAAAATAAACCTAATTGCTCAAGTTATTATAAAAGAAACTGCAGCTTTAAGAAATCATCTCAGTATAGAATCAGCATTTTTTATCGTTGAGTAAACAAAACATTCTTGATTTGACTAATATTTTGACAACAACTTTTTTGTTAGTTTGACAGAAAAAGATTGCTTAACTTACGGAAATTTGTAACTATAACAACTTTTTTACTACAACAAAAAAAAACGTAAACTTATTTAAATTCTGTCAAATTGATAAAAGCACTTTGTCGGAGCTAAATTGATAGAAAAATTATTCAAACAAGGCGCATCTTTGTCATATAAAACTATGGTTGGTTTTATTTTCAGTGAAATGTCTGAGACAAAAAAAAATACAAAAAAGTTAGACACATTCTAGACAAGCAACGTCTTACGAATGTGTTTCCTGGTCTTAGACACTGAGCAAAACTGATACTGTGGAAGATAGCCGACTTGTAAGTTGAAAATCATATTCGGGCTCGGTGATTTCGTTGACCAAATAGGTAAGACGACATCTTTGGCGGACAACGAACTTATTCTCGTAAAAAATCTCAACAAAGCTGGGCATAAAACGGAGGAAGACTGGGCTGCCATTGCGTTAGCATAAAAATTATAGAATCGTACACGTTCGTTGAAGAGACGACAACACCATAAGCATATAAGAACTGGTTGCAATGAAGACTTCAGCCAATTTTCACTTCGTGTGCTACGTTTGCTTTGCCCTCTCAGCCCTTAAAAGGCTTATTATAAGTCATATATATATTATAAGTCTTTTTGAATTGTCTGCCCTGGGCTTGAACCCATTTTGTCAAAAGTAATATTTTATAAAAAGGTTGCTTCTGCTCTTTTCTTGGGCATCTACAACACAGCCATCTAGGCCCCCATCTTTTCATCATAAAGCACTCCGTACCTTCTACTTACACCGCAGTCTCCCATAGTTATCACAGTTTTTAAACCCAAAATGACTTCTTCAACAAAATGTGGATAGTTTTCCAAACCGGCGCATGACTCAAAAACTGTTTAAAGCTCATTATGATCAAATGTCAATCTATTACCAACTCCACTGCGAAGCTGTGAGATACCAAATTCGGAGGGCCAACTCGTTACTCGGCTTGGTTAGCATCTCACAACTGTCCGTTTGTGCGAGTATTTATTTCTGGGAAGAATTGAGAGGATTGAAAAGCTTTTTTAGGACATAAATACTCTTGGATGTTTGTCAGGTTGCGCAGAGGACTTTACTTTTTACCTGGTTTAATTTAAGTTTTTTCGGCCCATGGTAGTCTTGCATACTAAGCACTGAGATACTTCGCAGTTTTACAAACAACTAACTTATTTGTATAATGACAGGAAAGGAACCGCCCTTGCCACAGGTATAGTAACTCGTAAAACCAACCATTCAGACTCAGACTGAAATTCAAATTGCTCGTGTATATTACACACACACTCGCATTAAAGGTCCCATTGCGATGGGCACTTGCTAATTATAAATAAAGCTGTTCTTTAACCGAAACAAAAGATCCCTATCACACTTTACTACACGTGTCCAAGGCACAAGTTGCCCTTCTTCCACCTTTAACTACATCCTTTTCAAATATGTAAATGCACCAAATAAACGCTATGCCAAAATTTAAACAAAATGTCCTCTAAATGTTTATGTCGTTAGCATGGACTGTGTTCTGTTATCCCTTTTTTGCTGGTGCTCGTCCTACGTCTATCTTACCTAGTAAATACTTAAATACGTGGTGCCACTGACGCCGCTACTGCTGCGGCACAAAAAAGGAAAATCACAAAAACAACAACAATGACTCCCACAGCACCATTATTGCTTGTATCACCATAAACGATTTAGGTGTCTGGCAGTGGAAACCAAATGTCGACTTTGTCTTTTTGTTTAAATATTTTTGCGGTGTGTGGTGTTTTTTTTTTTTATATTTTTTTTTTCGTTTTTCTACCCACGTTCTGATAAACAATGTTGTCGCACTTACCACCCAGCCTATCGTGTCCCAAAATCCCATAAACCAAACAACATTAACAGTACGCATGGCCTAGCTGTATGTTGGTGCAATTTGAGCTATCTGTGGCCTCATCTATAATGGGATTTGTCACGTTAGATGGCTGATGTCCCACGAGTTGTTGTAGCTCGGTGGTGGCTATTTACGCAACCACTCTACTAGTAGGGTTTGCAAATGGTGGCGGCATCAGGATATCCCGTTTGGCTTTTGTACACCGCCAACAATATCTGCACTCACCTAGAAAGGCAGTTCTGTTTATTTTATTTTTTCCTGTTTTTGTTTTATTTGCAGAAGGCTTTGTTTTTCTATTTTTTTACATGTCGCTGATGAGAACAAAAATGAGAAGATTTTTCAATACTGCTAAAGGAGGAAGGTTACTCAATTTTACATGGTTTCTATTTTGATTTCCCGTAATCCTTGTGGGGCAATTTGTTAGGTCGTCATCATAGTAGCGTGGACAAAAGTTGATTTGGAGAAAAAGGAAATGCGGGGTGGCACAGAAAGGACCTACGAACAAACTTAATTCAGCTTGAAAACCACATCCTGGTTTTTCGGAATTGGGATGCAGCAGTTGCCGATTATAACATGTACAGAAAGTGTGGGACGAAAATAATCACAAATTGATGATTCAATTGTCGGTGTATAAAGTATAGATAACCTGAACTAGCTTTATTAACCTGCAGAGGATTAAGTCGTCCTTACGCATACGAAATTCTGTGTTCAATAATCCGTTATCACTTAAAACCTCTTGGCAGCAACCTGATAGGTCTTCATTAGTAAAGTTTTGGGTCGGGAGAACCCGCAATCGACCAAATAGTGTTGAAAAAAAATTACTATAATTCCAGCCATACCTATATATCGAATCTATGGTTGGCTTCGATGACGTGAATGGGTATAGACTTTAGTACAATTTAGGGCATCCGCGACAAACGCGTGTGTTTGTGTAAGAATTGGGTGACGTTGACGCACCACTTTCTCTGCCTTATAAAGGTCTGTTAACGTCATCAGAAGAACTCGGCGAGCTGTCAGTGGTTCCGTTCGTGAGTTTAGATATTTTAAGCATAAGCTAACTTCATTCCGGGGTAATGAAAGACTTTGTCGACCTCAATTCTGCGATGAGCTCTAACAATAACTCATTAGTGTTGCGAAGATTTACTCACGCCAATCGCTGTGTCTGCAGATTTGGAAGGCAATGAAGGAGCAAAGAAAGGACGATTTTTTTTTAATCTCAGTTTTTTCTAATAAAGGGTTTTTCAGTAAGAGCGTTACAAACGTATTTTTTTAAATAAAAGAAAAACGGTTTTGGATATCAATGAAATTCTTTATTCCTGTGAAAGTACGTTCGATGCCATTATGTATGGAACTCGATTTCTTTTGCATGGCCACCACGGGCACGCTTGCAGAAGTCCAGACGCTGAACCCAATTATCGACGGTTTTCATAAGCATAAATCGGCCGATACTGCTGCAATTTCACGTTCGATATTCGTACGAAGTTCATCAGTCGTCGCTGGCTTGTTGGCATAGACCATAGACTTGACGTAGCCCCACAGGAAATAGTCTAACGGCGTCAAATCGCACGACCGAGGCGGCCAAGCGACTGGACCGTTTCGTGAGATAACACGTTCTCCAAACTTGGTTTCCATTAAACTGATTGTGACATTCGCTGTGTGGCTTGTGGCGCCGTCCTGTTGGAACCACATGTCCTCCAAGTCCATATCATCCAATTGGGGCCAAAAATATTCGGTTATCATTGAACGGTAGCGATTCCCGTTCACAGTAACGTGCCGGTCTTGATCATCACGGAAGAAGTACGGCCCAATGACGCCGCCGGCCCATAAACCACACCAAACCGTAATTTTTTCGGGATGCAATGATGACTTATGGAGTACGTGTGGATTGCTGCCTGGCCAATACCGCATATTTTGAAAATTGACGAAGCCATTCAGCCAGAAATGAGCCTCACCGCTGAAGATGATTTTTCGATGAAAATCCGAATCATTTTCAAGTTGTTGCTCAGCCCAATTCACGAACATACGACGCTTCTGTCAAGCGGCTTCAGTTCTTGCGTCAATTTAATCTTGTAAGGATGTAGGCCAAGATCTTTTTGCGAAATTCGCCACAACGACGTCACAGAGATGCCCAACGCTTGAGAACGACGTGTGCGAGACACATTTGGGCTTTCTTCAACTGAAGCCTCAGCGTCAGCAATATTCTCGACACTACGGGCACTTCTTTGTCTCACTGGCACGGGAACATTTTGTACTGTGCCTGTGGATTCAAATTTTTCCACTAGACGCTCAATTGCTGATCTGCTAGGACGATTATGACGACCATAAATTGGATGTAGCGCTCTTAACGTTGAGGCCACTGACTCCGAATTTCGGTAGTAAATTTTAATAATTTCGACTCGTTGTTGGCTCGTATATCTTTTCATCATGAAATGGCAAACCTTACTGAAGAGAAATGTCAAAAGAGCGGCAAGAAATTCGGCGTCGTTTGCTGTCCCTCTCGCTCTACTTTTGTAGCGTCCCTGTTGAAAAACCCTTTATTTATTTAAGTCTAGTGTTCTTTTAAATATACTGAACAGTTAAGGCCGCATTCGAACCCTCAGCCTCGAATCCCTACTCCGTTACTTGTAGACTTATTCGGGTTGATGATGATAGGTATCTATATGTTTATAATTATATATGTCGCAAACGAACTACTGACTGAGATATAAAGGGCTTTCCAATAAGAGGTGTTATTGTGAATGACCCGCTATTTCGGTAGCTGTCACTTTTGAAGCTTTTATTCTTTGACATTTGGCAAGTAGAAACTACGCCATTGCTAAAAATGGACGCTTCAACAACGCATTGAAATTATTAAAATTCACTACAAAAATGGTAAAAATATTGCAGTCACAGTTCGCAAAACTAAAGCATTTTTTGGTCGTCGTGAAGCACCTTGTCGGACCGCAATATAGAAATTGGTGGAAAAATTCGAGCTGTTGGGACAAGTTAGTGATGTGAAGAATAAAACCCGTGCACGTCGCTCAAGAACAACTGAGAATATTGCTGCTGTAGCCCAAAGTGTTGAAGAAAACCCAGGTTTGTCCATTCCTCGTCGTTCTTGGGAATTGGGCATTCCACAAACGTCATTACATAAATGCATAAAGACTTGGGTCTTAAGGCTTATAAAGTTCAGTTAACACAAGAACTCAAGCCGGCCGATCATCAACAAACGAAACCATTGATCTTTTACGGGAAAAAGTTTCCGGACCGTGTTATCTCTCGAAGAGGTGATCACAATTGGCCACCGAGATCTTGTGATTTAACACCTTGCGACTTCTTCCTTTGGGGCCACGTGAAAGATAAGGTCTACGCCAACAGCCCAGCGTCGATTCAAGACCTCCAAGATAAAATTCGTGAGGCTATCGAGGATAGAATCGCCACTTTGCGATTTGGTTATGGAAAATTTCATGAAAAGGATATGGTCCTGTATGCGTGCTCGTGGTGGCCATTTGGCTGATGTTGTTCTCCATTATTAACGGCATACCTTTCTCTTTATTATGAAATAAACATCCGATTATTTATCTCAAAAAATGACATTTTTCTTTGAATACCAAAATAACACCTCTTATTGGAAAACCCTTTATATATTTCATGCACTGGCTATGAGAGGAAGAGAGAAAGAAGATGTGTACTTGCACCTCCCTTTCTTGCCTCCACAGTAATATAAGAAAAGTTACTCTCTCTCTTTCTATCTTCACTATCTTATATCTCCCGCTCAACTTCCGTTCGCCTCGGCCGATCACACTTTTCGTAACGCTCTCGTCACCCATTTACCAGCTTACTTCCCAAGTCAAGGACGTAAAGACGTTTTACTTCAAAAACCTGTGATTTAAAAAGAAACCACTAGATGGCCCACCTTTTGTTCTATCTTAGTTTGAGAGCACCTCTTGGTGTATAGCTCGATGTTAGGTTCAGCAACCTTGCTAGGCCTGGTTGTAGTGTAGATTTCAGTGAGCTCGTAATACCTTTACAAGCGATCCTCTGTACATTGTTCAGATTCCTTGGGTAGGATTTGGTGTTGACAGCCTCCCACCAAACAACCAAACCAAAAGTAAGAATTGGTCTTATAATTGCGGTCTACATCCATTGCACTGTGTTCGGTTGTAAGTCCCGCTTCTTCCCGAAAGCCTCTGTGCAGGCTTGAATTATCCTGAGCAAAAAATACGTATTAGTACTGTTCCTCAGAGAGAATAACATTCGTTTAAATAACTCTCAATGAGGCCTCAAGAAAAGAAAAAAAGGAGTTGCATCAGATTTATCATTAAAATCAACCTTCTCAAACTCTGTCGTCTACAATAAAGATAGTTAGATTAGGTTAGGTAAAAAAGTTAATTTAAAAAACCAAAAAACCCGACTGACTGTAAAAGAAAATAATTAAAAATATATGAACGAGGCTCATTTAAGTACAACTAATTCACAATCGGGGACTTTATTGGTACCTACACAGTCTAACAAATATATGTATGAGTATTGAGTACCCTCCGGTAGTTATAGGTACTTAAATGCGTCTTGTTCATATATTTGTTATTTATTATTATTTTTATCTTTTTAGCCTATGACACTCCGGGGAAGAAGACGAATATTATGATACCTCGCTCTTGAAAATCGGTCAAGCCGTTTAGGCTACAGGGCGTCCCCTAGGAACGTACATAGGATAGGCGCGAAACACATAAACCTCCCTGTGTCCAGTCGGGTAAAAAGGGGCAGTGAGGTAGTGAGGTCTCATACGGCACCATAAGGGCTCAGCGCGATCCCCAGGGAACCGACTGCAGTAAACAACAATTCTTTTGAAAAACACTCTATCTCCCTACAGAAACCGAGTGCGAGTAGTCCAAAAAAGATAACAAGCGTAAAAAAGTACTTCCTTTGGTTTTAGAAGCTCGAAAAAAAAACCACTTGCCTAGTGCAGAAAATGCACGTCATACACTCAGAAAAAAAATATTGTTAAGCGAAGAATTTTGAGATTCTTAAAAAATTGTAAGTTCAAAGTTCTTGGTTCAAATATTATTTTTGTTAACAAGAACTCGTTTTTAAGTTTTCAAGAATCAGGTATTCAGCGTAAGAATAATATACTCTCCATAAGTATTTTATTTTATTTGGTCATTGCCAACGATTTCATTCTTAAATCAAATATTTTGATATTTGGGTTCATTTTAACTAACAAAAATTGTTGGCATTACAATCTATTTTTCTGTGTGTAGTAAATGCCATTATAAACGTTATAAGTCGTCCTCCCTTAAGCCAAACAAATAAAAAAAAAATCTATTTCAAAATTAAAAGCGATACCGCTTCAAAACGTAATCTTTCGACCGAACTACGTACCACCAGCTCCAATCGGTAATCGCACGATTTAAAAGAATTGGACACAACAGTTGGGAAAACTTCTCATGACAATAAGAAAATCTTCAAATAAAAGAAGATTAGAAGGAAAAAAAAAATCAATTAACCGAACTCTTCATGTCGTCATCAATTGTGTAAAGATACGTGAGCCAAATACCCTCATAAGTATTTCCATTTGACTGGCCACCGCCCGCCCGCACCCTGATTTTTGAATACACACACCATATAGTTCAATCGTGATGATATCTTCACTAGAATTCATTAATTTCCTTAGTCGAACATTATCCGTGCGCTGCGCTAATCCCACAAAAGCGCCTTATAGTGCGAGTTGCGAGCATGAAAAATGTGCCACTACTGTGCCACACTGTACCGAAGGGGGAAAGAAATTGATCCGTCCGTACAGTAATAAATATGTCAATTTGCCTCTGGATGCTGTGTGTGATGTAATAAAAATCTTCTCCAAATCTTTTCGCTGTTGACTAACCCCTATTGTATCTTGAAGATTTTTTCTTTTGCTTTTGCAATATTGGATGAGGGTAAAATATATTTGTACACTCCTATCCCTTGTTCCCTCGAAAATTTGCCTTCGCCCCATATCGGTGTCAGATTAAATGTACTATCGCATAAAAAAAAAGGAACAGAGACGCACTCGCAATACGCAATTTCGAGAGATGTCGCCCCAGATCTTCGACGCCGAAACTTTTGCGTAAATCATGATGGAATTCCCTTTCTTTTTTTTTGCCAGCCAGCCAGCCAGCCAGACTGAATTAATTCTTATCTCGGTAGTCGCTTTTGACTTCATTTCTGGGAGTGGGAATGGGTGCTTGTCCCGGGGCACGGTGTGGCAGTGGCAGTGGGATGGTATCGATTTTATCAGCGGTATGTCTGTCCTTCCGAACGAATCGAAATTATTAAAATGTGCTGTGGGAGTACAATGGGGTGGATTGGATGTGATGTCGTCTGTCTGTACATGGGCTTAGATACCCATGGCGATCATTCTGGAGGACACAAACAAATGGCCACGAATCCAATTTAAATTATTGCAGTGCAATGACAGTGAAGATTTTCTTTTTTATCGACTTTGTGGTTTCATTTTCATCTTTTCAGTAAAATTCGATTTCCAAGTGTTATTGCTGCTGACTGTTTTCCTTATTCGGAATTGTTTTCCACGAAAAGTTCTTCTTACAAGAATAAGCTTATAAAGCCATTTTCAATAAACATGTTAGAGACTATCGCACGATAGCTACTTTCATGATTGTGGGTCCTCATAAAAGAATGAAGTTTGTTAGCTATAAAGTCGAGTCAGTTATTCGAGTAAGTAAATGTTGACGTCCGGAATTGCTAGTCGTAATTTTGCACAAGTAGCTGTGTGGTTTGGGCAATAACTTTCTTGAATCATCTTGATAGATTTAGTGCGGGGATATCATTTGACTATTTAGTTAGTTTGAGCATGTCTTAAAGTGAAAACGGACGGAGTCAGGCCAGTCGCAAATCGGAACGGAGAGCGGGAACCTTTCGGCTCATTTTTATTGGCAATTTCAGCAAGACAAAGGTTTATAGATTACAAGTGCGCGACAAAAATGCTTAGTGCAAAAGCGTCTTCTGTTTAAATTAGCAGAGGGACATACATTTTCAGAAGGGAGCTCTCAAAGTGACAGACTTACCTACAGAATCCGGCTGCGTTTGCTTTAACTCGTTTCGACATAAAAGAAGTAGATGGACAGAATACGTAAAGGAATATCTGCAATGCCACAGCAACTAACATATACCTACGTTGGAGAGATTTAACGCTGGGCGTCTAGAATCGCACCAAACCTAGAGTACCTATGCCTTCCCAAACCGAAAGAAAAAACCTTAGTTGAATCAATCACGTTTCATTGTTGATTGAAAATCCACTGAAAATATTCAAACTGAATAGGACGGGGCTACGTGCCACACAGCCATAGCTACACTCGATGTTTTGCGCCCTGTTTTTGAAGATCGCATTATCAGCCGCAGAGCTGATGTCGTTTGGCCACCTCGGAGCTGCGATTTGACACCGTTGGGCTATTATTTGTGGGGTGCCGTAAAAGATAAATGTTACGCCGACAAGCCAGAGACAATTGACGCTTTAAAGGACAATATTCGTGAAGCCATTGGTGTAATACAGCGGCACACAATCGATAATGTGCTTAAAAATTGGACCGATCGTGTAGGCCACTGCATGGCCAGCTGAGGCAGCCATTTGAATGAAATTATTTTCCATTATTAACCGGAAGGATTGTACTTTCAAATAAAAAAAGAAATTTGAGAAAATATTCGGTAGTTTTGTTTTATAGCATTTTCTAAAAAAAAAAGTTATTTGGCGGACCCTTTAGCTGTAATTTTTGTGCAAGAATTAAAAAGGGATTCTCCAAAATAGGTAAAAAGTCATACATAACAGTATAATTAGAAGACCAATTATTAATATATTTTTGCCAGGAAAATCTAAAGAAATAAGTATTAGCTCCACAAAAAAAGGGATTCGCCATTTCCACACACTAAATTAATTGATTTGCATTAAAAAAAATATCATATTGATATCACGTTGATTGATCCTTCTGCACGGTTTACTGTCCCATCAGTTCCTTCAATTAACCTTCAACTATTCTTTCCCAAAAACAGCAACATAAGCTTGGTATATCTACGAACTGCTTGTCACAACAAGACTGTTTTTAGAGCTTATGCAGATGAAACGTCTAGCTAAAAGTCAATAACAATTCTTTTCCGCAACACCCGTGGAGACAAAATTTATTTAACTCGTAGTTATTCCTTGCGTCGTTTATACTGTCGATGGGCAACTGTAACTGTACACACTGCAAATGAAGAGTCTAACTTCAAACCTAATTGACTGCTATCAGTGCGCGTTTTTTTTTTTTTTGTTTATTGTTCTTTTCTGTCAAAACTGAAGGAACATTTATTAATTCAGGAATGAACTTGTCTCCAATCCGAAAAACCCAACAATGCACCTTATGTAGCATGTTTCTATAACAGAAAGAAATTCTTTGACCGCCACAAGACCTCACGATATTCACGAGCGTATTTCTAGCTTCATGATTTGATTCCCATCAGCGGGAAACAGGAAACTGTATAAGTACAGACAAAAAATAATTTTCAAAGAGGTTTAGTCAGAAGAAAAAAGCAGTGAGGGCCATTTCAAAAGATTTTGCGAGCAAAAGCTGGGGCCAAATATTTTACATAAAAATCCTAGGTAACCAACAAATGTATTTTAACTGCTTCACTTTGAAAGCTTTTATTCAAATCAGTTATTATGTTTAAAACATAATAATTAAGAAAATAAAAATACATTTTGTACAATGGGTTGTTCAAATTAATTAAATGGGTATTTCCCTTGGGGTTCTTATCATCAAAAGTCACTGATACAAAGTAAAATTTAAGAGCTTCCCAGTTTCTTATGAAATAATTTACCAGCTCATAAAAAGATAACCATCGAGTTGCTACTACTTTCTTATTTTGTTTAAGATCAAAATATTCTTGAAACATTTTTAGTTCGTCCTGTCTTTTCGGACTGTCCCTTAAAAAGGTGTGTTTTACCTATAAATGTCTTGGGGAAAAGAGCACACTTCATTTTAAATTATTTATTATTGCATATTCTGCGCACTTACGCATGGAATGCCAATTGCAGACAATTGGACATAGATAGCCATTCAGTGTTTTTAGTTTTATTTGCACCCCATTTCGTTCACCCTGCATTACATTAGCTTCATCTGAACCAAAATTCATAAGGAACTTTCATTTCATCTAAATGGTCTTTAATTGTATTACAAATGATTTCAGCGGAATAATCTTTATTTTCCAAAATACACACAAATTACGTGAGAAATGTCAAATCATTATACGAGAAATATTAATGAATTGAATTCTATTTTAATTATAATTATTTGCTTGTGGTGGAAACAAATTGTAGTGGCGATAGTCTATATTTCATTTTATAAATCTTTCTAATTATTATTAAGAACTAGATGTATGATATGATGGTAAATCTTCTAAAATTTTGATTTGGGTGGCATTTCTAATTGGCCCGGGCAAATGGCCAAAATAAAAAACAGGGGGACAAATGGCCCGATCAGGCACTTTGTGGCGACGATGGGTTTAGTAATATGTTCGCATTACGAAAGTAGTTAATCCAATTCGCACCATTTCTATAACTAGAGTTCAGTAGAAATTCTTCCATTAGTGACCTGACATAATTGGAAAACAATTTACACACAGCATTGCATCTCTGCACAATCTTCAGAACATAAAGATACAAAAAAATAAAGCGAATATGTTGTGTTTAAGGCAGAGAAAGTGCTTCCTAACTATTTGCCTTCGCCTATTTTTACACAAGATATTGTGCCTGGTGACACCGGACGCATTAACACAAAACAACGACATCATACTGTTTGCATAGAGAGCAAGAGAGGTGACTATTCCACCGAAAGTCACACGAATTATTTGGTATTCTTTTATTTGTGGAAAACTTACCACCACAATACTCCACTTGCGACAGAACTTTCGTATCGCAGTATAGCATCACGGTTTTATCGTCCAAAAGTTTTTCTTCGGCTTCGTGCCGGTCGTCGCCGAAGAGGACCTTGCCGATGACCGCTGCGTATCCGAGCACCTCCGATTGTAGTTGAATGGCGAGGATGAAGTCGTCGCTGTCAGCATGCCGATACCTTGGTCTTCGGACGAGTTCATACTGCTCTTGGATGTTGAGGTACCAGAGGCTGTTGACGACCGACAACTTCTTAGATTATGTGGCAGAGTTGTTGTATGCATCACAGATTGTGTACCTGTTTTGTAATATCTAAGGCTTTCATTATAACTAGCACCACTACTACTACCACTGCCGCTGAATCCGCTATCCAGGTCTCCCTCATCGAATTCCGGATTGATGCAGGTATGGTCCTTCAGCTCGATAGAGTTCATCGTGCTGGACAGGTTCTCCAGGCTGGCGTGTGACATCGCTGGTGGCTTCTCCTCCTGGGTGGGGCTGATGTCGGGCGGGGTGGGCGGCATAATAAGCGCTTCCAGGGACAGATTCAGCTCATCAAGGACACGAAAATGGTTGTGTTGCACACGACGGAGCTCTTCTTTAACGGCGCCAGTATTGGCCGAGCCTATACGATTGTCGGATAGGACTTTGCGTATTTTCTGGTCGTTCACCTCTTCGTACAGGTTTTCGGTAGTACCGTATCGAGTGGTGTACGTGTGTCGTTCCTCGGCCGAAGAGTTCGACGCACTTAGTGCTTTCGAACGGAAACTCTTGGCTAACAGGGCTCGGATGGAGTTCCTAGGCGGACTCTTTGACGGGCCAGGAATTGTCTGAATTGGTGACAGCCTATCCTTGTGAGGTATGTTCGTATGGCATTTAGCAGCGCCGGGCTCGTAATAGGCGTACGAGTAGACATGGTTAATGGGCGCTTGCTGCTGCGGCGTCACTGGCATTGATTGGTGGAGCGGGGTGCCAGCGGTCGGTGTAATCGCCAGTGGCACATTCGGCGCTATGACACCGGCCGCAAAGCCATATTCCAGAGTTTGATCCGGCTCGTAACGATCCATTGTGGCAGCTACATTCTTTCGTGACCATTTCACCTGGAAACAAAATTACATTAACAATCGCTATGAGGTCATGCAAGAGCAAAGCTTACCTGCTTTTCGACGTCCAACTTTTGATTACTTCGCCGACTGTGACCTCGTCGTCGACGTTCCGAAAACGACGAGTCTCCATGGCACGCATTTGTGGCGGCTCGCAGCATCTCATTCGATGGCGGCAAGCAAAATTCGATGCTGTCGATGTCATCGGGAAATATTAAATCACCTCGCCCACTTATTGTGCTGGATGAGACCATCCTCCCACTGGAAATGCTGTCCCCATCGCTACCCATCATCAGGCTTTTCGACGATTTAGGATGTCGCATCGACATTGAATGATGATGAGGAACGGACGATGCTGCCGCAGCCGCCGCCGCAGATGGATAATCGGACGGTGGTGAGAAGTTTACAAATTGCGGCGACGGAGGCCGTGTGGAAAATTTCGCTGATGGATACATATCCCTCGACCACAAAGCCCAGTAATTGTATCTAGTTACTCGTGTGAGTCGTTGTGTGTCACCGGAGATAAGACAATATCGTATGCTGATGGGGCTATGAAAGACGAGTAGCACAGCTCAAGGATCCTCAGATGCACTCATTCGTTCATTGTTACGCTGTAGACAAAGTCGGCTCCAGGCTGTTGCTTCAATAAAGCTCTCCTCTTGCGCTTCCACTGCCGCTGCTGCTGATGCACATCACACACTCTATAAAATAGGATTAAAGCGAAAAGGGGACATTAATCAGTATGAAGAGCATAAGAAAGGCAAACAAAAAAAACTACGATACGCTACTCCGTGTGCAAACCGATGGGATTTACGATAAGTACACTTGTGGCTTGTAGTGACGATGGTGGGTGGGGGGATACCACTACCACAGAGAAAGACCGAGTTACGACGCAATATTTATTCATTATTTTGGGAAAAGTGTATGCATTCGGGACTGCCAAACGGTTGTAGTACACTGCTATAGACAGCAGAGTGTAGTGCGCTCCTGCTTTGAGGACTTTTGTGGTCGACGAGTGGGCATTAGAGAGCACATACTCGTACACCAGACCATGTGGTCGGTGGTGGCGGTTGGCAGCCGCCGTTATATCGCCCAAACTCCTTTCATAAGACCGAAACGAAACAATAAATCAATCATACTGGTGAGCCAAACAAATGGCGTTTTAAGCCGCCCATTCACCCCAGACGAATGTGTGTTTTGCTTGTACCATGGATGATGAGTTGCACAGATAGTTTTCGCTACGCTTTTTCATTCTATCCTCGTAAATTGTATGATTTTCCCCATCTCGTGCCGAGCTAAGGAAGCGCACAGCGTAACTGTATCTGGATGATTTTTGTTTTTTATTCAACTCAATGAAATCATGGTACATGAATGATAGGAAATAGAATCGAATGAAATAAATGTTGGGGCGACGAATTATTAATCTTGCAACACATTATGGACTATGGTCTGAGGAGAGAGAGAGAGAGAAATGATGGCTGGAAATGAAACATTATGTAGCTTATACCGCTTGTTACTTCCGCCAGTACAGTGAGCACAAGGAATTTTGTTTTTTTTTCCTCGTGGATTTGTCGCTCGATAATATGTAAGTGTAGCGTGCGCGCACAGCACTCTGTAGTGGAGTGCTAATGTCCGTATTGTGTGTGTGGATGCTATAAAGCTTCGCGTTTAGACGAAAAGGGTACATGATTTATTTTCGCCGCAAATGATAAGATAAATAAAATAATTTCTGTTCTTAAAAGGAATTTAGAAATTAAAGTATAGACCATAAAAGTTTATGACATCCCCTAACGGCTGGATAATGGTGGAAAAAAAAACTAATTAGACGAAAATAAATGGCACGCAGTTTACATTTCAACAGGGATGTTATATCCAGAGAAAAGGTGTCTGAAAAATAAGTATTTTTAAAAAGATACGAAGGTTTACTGAAATTTTCAGTGAAATTGTTACATCTCTGTTAAATGGAAGTTACTCGTTAGTTTTATGTGAAAGAGGAGGGCTATACTACTGTGAAATCGGATAATTTCAAAATCCCAAACTTGGTTTAAAAACTATTTCCTACACGGTTAAAAATGTGATACCGCGTCAGTAGGTTCGTTCGCGTACGCGGTTTGAATCGAACGCAATCGATATAAATCGATCGCAATCGCACAAAGTCTATACACGTACTCATCAAAAATGACAGAAAAAGAGAAAATTAGCAAAACAACGAGTAACGAGCAGTTCCTCTCTTGCCTCGAAACACCTCATAGAAACTGACTGATTAAAATGTCAAATGCGCAAAATTGACAGGAAACAAATTCAAAATCCGTTTTAAAAATCAATTGTACACAAAAATAAAATCTCTGAAAATAACGAAAATTCGGTGGTGGTCGAATGTTCTCCTAGAACGTTTCATATGTTGCAAAAGTTTCATAAGTTATAAATTTATTCGTGATATGGATTAGATTTCAAAGATGTAAGTGGCTCAAAGTAGCTCGAAGTGTATCCACGTACTTTGGAGTATATTTTCAGCTTTCTGAGAGAGTTTCGCTCAATTTTTCGAGTTTGACAGATTTTTAGTGCTTGTCTCGAGAAAGTACGCATATGGACCTAGTATTACAGGAGTATACAAAACAAGAAAATTGCTTTGTAATGTAATTGCTACGCAAAGGTTTAAGCACAGTACGCTGCTAGAGCTAAACATAATTTTATCTGGTCTCCAACTTTGCTCTCAAAACATCAGCTAAAGTCGCAGCTAAATTTTGACATAGAGTACGCCGTGGATAAGTGTCACAGAAAACAGCTGTTGAAAACAGCTTTGAAAAAACGTCCCTCCATAATTTAATTCTCTCTTATGTCAACAACGTCTGATTCTAGGTACTTCTCGTCCATGTAATAATTAAAAGAGCTCATCCTTGCATACTTTTCCGCAACAGAACAACAAATACACAACGATCTGTCACAATTTAGCTTGAGAAAATGTGCCAACCCATTAAATGGGCACGCTAAATTTTGACAGACACATGAAGTACATTCTGAAACAAAAGTTTGATTATTTAGCTCGAGCTGCGTACCACTCAGCTAAATGGGTTCGCTTAAGTTTAGCTCAGCTAAATTTTGGAGAGAATTTTGTATGGGAGCGAAAATTAAGGTCGAACAGCAGAACTTTAGGAAAAGGAAAAGTCGGAAAATTCTCAACAGGTGGCGCTGCGGCACATTTCGTTTTTCAGTTCAATTCAATTACATATCTTCTTCTATAATATAAATAATTCCTTCTGGGTGAAACTCTATGATGTTAAAACTTAATAACCGCTGAGCCAATTTTCATGATTCTTTTTTTATTTTGTTCGTATTGCTGTATTAAGGCAGACTTAAAAGAAACGATACTTTTGGACCCGATAGGTGTTCTGTTGTCGATCTCCGAAACTGCTCAACCGATTTCAATAAAATTTTGTGGTTGGTTCCAGATTGAAAGATATGAAAAAAAAATTCAACGCTTAAGTTGTATAGGTAATTCATGTTATTAATGGGCATTGTACAAATAAAGCACTTTGCGAAATGTGGGTGGGTGGGACTTAATACGAAAGGCATGGGCAAGACAGGGTGTGCGCAGCTTTATATAAAAGTTACTTGTAGTGTCTGGAAATACTGTGTAAAATATTAGAATGTGTTGTCTAGGCAACACTATAATTAAATTTAAATAATGTATTTTAAATCATTAAAAATAAAAGGACAGTAAACGGATACGGATACTACAATACTGACGTCCGTATGTGCACTCATAACTCGGGAACGGATCGTTACATTTTTACGATTCTGGGCTTGGTGGATTTGTATTGGCCCAAGGAAGGACATATGCTGCTTTTTGTCGTAAAAAATCTTTAAGGGGATGAGATTGGGAATGGAAGTTTGTATGGAAAACCGCACTTCGATTAGAAACTGGTAAGAAAAACGGGTAGTATCACTTCTGGAATGTAACGGAACGCGTTTGATTTGATTGTGAAAATCTCAAATCGAATGTCATGCAAGCGACGATTTTGAGGGGAAATTCAAACGCAAACATTCTCATTCTGCGGATTCCGCTAATTCAGAACGAATAGCAATTCGTTTTCAAGCGTCTTCAATGTCTCGTGCGTTTCGCTTTCGCTATAACAATTAATAAGTCGCAAGGACAATCACTGGATATTGGTAGATTGTGGCATCAATCTTGCATTCACATGTTTCTCAGTTGTATGTGACGCGCTCACGTGTGGGCAAACCCGCTTCGTACATCGTGTATACCCTAAAGCACTTTAGTGAAAAAGCGGAGGTTTTGACGACACGTCAATCATTGCGGTTTGATTAAAACATTGCTATACTTACTTCAGTTATTTCTATTGCGCCGTACTAATAACAAATTTTAGTCTCGACTTTAAATTTACGGAAGCTCACAATTGCGAAATTTTTATGGAAAATATATCCACTGTGAACTACTAAAATTTAGAGTCGAAACTAAAATTGTTTATTGGTAAGGCCCATTGTATTTAATATAACTTTTGAACAAGGAATTTGTATTGACCAAATTACTGAAGTATGTGCATTGCGCATGCTCGGACTTATTGTTTTCATTACATTAACGAATTTGGGCGAACCGAAGTTTCCCGGGTCATCTAGTAAATCGTATAAATTTGGAAAAAAAAGTTATTTGAGTTTCTTAATGTAGCAATCGGTCACCAAATATCTGAGGACTGGATATAGGCATAGGGCCTTGCTTATAATCATTTTTAATTTTAATCTTCACACTTAATATTTTGTAGTTCACAATGGGTAATTTTTTATGAAAAATTTCGCGTAAAACTCAGCCTGTAGAGTCGTTTGGGGTAAGTGTGCGCAGCGGGTAAGTGTACGCACAGTGAATTTCTCGAAAATGACAATGAATATTAAGTATCTGTAAATGCACAATTCAGTAGGTATCTGTCCTTTGCTTGGGTCAGCTGTTGTTGCGTTTCAGTTTTCTTTGTTTTGTGAAGGGAAGCCAAACAAAAAAAAAGGTAAGTTTTACTAAAATATTGCTGAATTTTAAAATCGTGTTAGTGTTCAGTGATTGAATTATAACACATTGAGTGCTAATTATTTATTGAATATATTATATATACATTATATTTGAGTGAAAATTTTATTGGATTTGGTGTTAATTTGTTCAAAATAAACCAAATATTGAAAAAAGTGCAGTGGGGGTAAGTGTGCGTAAAACTTTTGGGGCAAGTGAGCGCGTGCGTACACTTACCCCTACAAAGAAATGTGAAAGAACTCGATATGTTTCGTCTTATGAATAAATATAATATAATGTTCCCATGATGTTTTTATTGTTCTTTTTTTTAACAGATGCCTCGAACATACGTAAGGAAAAATCCTGAAAAGAAGATTGTGACACAATGCCAAATTGATAAGGCTAAACATCTTATCAGTTTGGGTTTAAGCCAGCGTAGGGCCGCGGAGGAAGTTGGAATAAGCGAATGTGGGCTTAGAAAACGCCTCAAGCTTATCACTGCTGCCAGTTCTCTTGGTCACTTCAAAGTGACATTTTCTCCTGATCAAGAAAGAGAAATAGTAGAGTATTGCGAGAAAATGGACAATTTATATTATGGAATGACAATTTCAGCAATACGGAAGTTAGTTTTCCAATACGCCACGATAAACGACATCCCAAATCGTTTCAACAAGGATTTGCAAATGGCTGGACGTGATTGGGTTGAAGGCTTTCTTAAGCGACATAAAACAATTTGCTTGCGACAATCCCTTGCAACAAGTCTTGCCAGGGCAATAGGGTTCAATAAGGTGCAAGTAGATAGATTCTACAAAAACCTTAAGGAACTCTACGCAAAATTCGATTTCGACGCAACTCGTATTTATAATATGGATGAAACAGGAATGAGTTCTGTGCCAAAAAAAACTCCAAGAGTAATTTCAACTCGTGGAAAAAAAGTAGTTGGAAAAATTGTGTCCGCAGAAAGAGGTATAACAGTGACTGCAGTATGCTGCATGAATGTCACAGGACATTATGTCCCACCGGTTTTCATTTTTCCAAGGAAAAGAATGAAAGATGATTTGCTTGATGGTGGACCTAATGGTTGTATCGGAATGGTATCGGACTCAGGGTTCATTAACAGTGGGCTTTTCATAAAATGGCTGCAACATTTTAAGGCGCACGTACAAGCAGAAAAAAACCAACCTACTCTACTCATCATGGAAATGAAGCAGTATTCTACTGCGATTTTTGCTGTGACATGTAGATAATATAATTTATAATTGAACTGTAGATATTTTTTTTAAACATGAAGTTCCTTTTTTGTTATTTGTTAATTTATTTTTTTATTTATATAACATTAAAATAATTAAGAGTTTGATCTGTGAAATAATACTAATTTTAATATTTAATATACCTATTAAGAGTGTTTCTTGTGTTATTTAGTTACTTAAAGTTTTCTCAAAGATGATTAATATTTTTTTTACTGCGTTTCAAGAATTTTTAATGTGTTAAAAAAAATCTATTTTCCTTAAAAACTATATGAAATTTGATTTTGTGGTTTATCTATGAAATATACTACTATTATTTCGGAAAATAAAAGAGTTAATAATAAAAACTTGTAATATAAGTGTTTTAGTTAAAAAACGCTGGACATTCGCACATTTACCCCAAATCATGCGTACACTTACCCACAGATAGGGGCAAGTGTGCGCAATCTGACTTGCTTTGGTTTTTTCAATAAAAATGTAAGTAAATTAAACAAAATATATTGTTTTACTCTTTTAAATAAATAGCCAAATATGCAGCTTTATAATTTAATAAAGTCCTGTAATATATCTTCTATATTTCGCTTGGAATCATGTTTCAAAGTCGAAAGTGCGCACACTTGCCCCTAACGACTCTACACTAAATAATGGTTATTAGTAGAAACCGGATTATATGCAACATAAAAAGGTTGAAATATGCACTAAAAGGGAACAAAATATGCAACATTAGCAGTATGATAAAATAATTTTTTTTTAATTTAAATCCAATAAAAAATATTACTGAATAATAAATACAGTTTAGTACGATATTTAATTAAGAATTTTTATAACATTTTGTTAGTCTTGAAAATGTGAACAATCATGTACTGTTCAATCAAATGTTCGGTGGTTACTAAAAATATTTTTATATGTATGTGGAAAAGGACTTTTCGCGTTGGTACCAACATAAGCGCTAGCTCTCGTGGCTCGGAGCGGAATAAATTGGAAACTCACATCTGACGTTTCTATTTCGTTGCAGATAGTTTTTGAAATACACGCTAAAGTGGTATTACATCATATTTCTAAAATTAATAATGAAAAACGGGAGAAAAGGCAAAATATGCAAATGCATATAGGCTGAATTCCAAAACGCAGTACTTCTGCATTACTGCTTAATCAAGCGTTCCAAAATGCAAACAGACTATTACGATGCAATGCATACTTTTCTAAAACGCATTGTGAATGCATCAGCTGCACAAACAAAAGCAAACAGAGCATCGTGAATGACTATGATGTAAATGACATTTGACATTTCAGTTTATACCGCCAAAATAAAATGGATACATCGCCATCGCTGGAGTCGTAAGTAAAATAATATATTTTGTAATATTTTGCATATTTAACTTTTATTTGCAGTAATAAAAAGTGGACCAATGAGTCCATTAAACTATTGGTCAGCACACGCATACAATTTGAGCCCGAATTTCGAAGCAATCGAAGGAAGAAAAAGCTGCTGCGGCGGCGAGTGGTGTTGGAGGAGATAAGAAAAATCAAACCAGAATTCGGTTTTTCGGTGGATGAAATTAGCAGAAAATTCTTGAACCTAAAGACAACCTACAAAAGGATAAAAGACCGAAATTGTAGGACTGGACTTCTCCGGCAACGTCGTGGGAGTTTTTCTCAGATTTTGACAACGTTTACGGGAGACGACATTCGGTCGTTGTTCCACCTAATAATGTGGATGCTTCTTTGGAGGAGTCAGATGAAAATAATATGGAAAATTTTGAGGAAGATATAGACGATCTGGAGGCTTCTGGAGCGCGCAATCGCGGACCACCACAGAATAAAGAGCTGATTGACTTCATCCAGGCTGAATCGGATAAGGACAGAGAATATTTGAAGCAGCTGGTAGATATTGAAAGCGCCAGACTGAAAGTGGATCAGGAAAGAGTGGAAGAAATGAGGAAGTTGAAAGGCCATTTAGACTGTTTTAAGTTCGGACCGTGTACCTCGATGGCCTGGACTACTTAATTATTAAATAATGCAATGAACTGTGAAATGAACTGTAATATTTTATTTATTATTTCTGTGTTATTTTTTTTTAGTTTTTTAATAAATACTTAAAATGTATTGCGCTCTTATTTCTGACAAACTTTAGGCGGAGAATAGTGTAGTAAGTCGTTCTCTTTTTAGTTTAGCTTCGTTGTTTGGAATTGGACGATGGTCATCATTTATATTACCTTCTGATAGTGAATCTATGGGACACTGATTCATATAGGAGTAATTGGGGATTTCATGCAAAATAATAAAATTGTGAAGAATGACACATGCCATTACAATTCGTTTAACTAATGGAATCTTTTGCACAGGTATAAAGTTCAAGATTCTAAATTTCTTTTTTAAAATACCGAATGATTGCTCAATAAATACGCGTGTTGAGCTGTGGCAATAATTAAAACGCTTTTGTTCCGCTGTTAAGTGTCCATTGTCTCTATATGGAACCATTAAATGGATATCCAACGGGTAGGCCGAATCTCCAAGTAGATGATACCCCGGTGATACTTTTATTTTGCCTCTAACAATAGCTTTTTGTAATGGGCTAGCACGCCAGACAGTGGCATCGTGGCAAGAACCAGGATATCCAACGAACACATCCGTAAATATGAAATTGCTGTCACAAACGCCCTTTAATTCCATAAAATAAAAAAAGAATTAAAAAAATAAATAATAGTTATCATTAAAGTACCTGCATAATTATGGAATGCGTTCATTTCCTGTAATAATAACTAATGGAATCTTCTTTTGGTGCAGGGATTTTAAAATGGGTTCTATCCACACATCCCAAGACGAATGGGAACGGATTAGAGCGCTTTTCTTCGAATTCCTCTACAACTTTATGGCGGTATTCATCATTTTCAGGCCACTTTATGAATTTCTTTTTTAACTTTATTATTGCCATCAATGTTTTTGTAAATACTCCTCTTCCCATTCCAAAGCGATCAGAAATCTCCCGGAAGCTACATTGACTGGCGAGTTTCCAGAGAGTTACGTAGAGGCATTGCTTCAATGAATAGGCAGGTCTACCGGTTTCTCTAGATTTGCTCATTGGTTTTAGAATTCTTTCAAGCTCTTTAATAGACGAGGAAAATAAAGTATAAATTGGTGTTTGAGAAATTTTACGATAGTTCGCATCAAAATCGTTCCAAAACATCAAAAATTGCAAAGCATAACAAATGCAAAGCAGTGCAAAAGCATTTATAACCTGGCATCACAAAAGCAGTGTGCATTCACAATGCGCATTTTTTTGACGTTTTGGAATTCTGCCATAATCCGGCCCTTAAATAAAAGTGAATTGGCAATACCAAATGGCGCCTTAAAACTCCCGAAGAAAGTGAAGATAATGGGAAAGATGTCCATTCGCCCTGGCAACACCGGTGGGAGATATATATTTTATATCTTATTTTGTAAAAAAATTTTGTCAAATGGCCTTTTTTTTCAATCCCTTCCCTTCCCTTCAATATTCCCTGTAGCATAAAAACAACTTAATATTTACGGTAGCCATTATATGAATATCACAAGGCCTGTTCAAAATCATTTTGTGTAACCTGATCTCTAAGGAATTCCAGGATGAACTTTGTACACGTTAAATAAATACAAAATAGCCGTCTTTGGAAATTCGCTTATGCCTACCTATCTGCTAATTGAAGTATACAGATTGCATAAACCGATGAGATACGCGTTAAGAGTCATTGTCCCAGTCCCCAGTTACATCCTTAATGACACATAATGTGTTTATGAAATGCCACACTCATGTGACACTTTTTCTTGTAATCTCAAGTTATTCCCCACACACACGAAAAAAAAAATAGAAAAAACACTAAACGGACCACACCTTGAGTATATATCAGCGGAAATATCGTCTATTTGTGTAGACAACTCATTTGTTTGTTTGTTTCGATAAATACAAACAGACCCCTTTTCTGGAGCCGCGCATTCAATCAATATTGGGAATTCATCGACTCGCAGTGATGACTGATGGATTACGATAACATGTGTCATAACATTTTGTTAATAAACGTTTTCTAGTCGCGCTCCTTTCATATTTCAAACAGAGCAGAACTACCTTTAAATGAGGTTTCGGTTCAGTAACCCAACTTTGTAAACAAAATGTTAAAGTTCACAAGAGTGGCAATCATAGATATTAGCTGGGAAACGGATAGACAGATAGCTACTTGATAGGCAGACGATTTTCCACTCAAAGAAGATCAAATGGAGGTAGGAGTTATTAAACTGATTTGACTCCTGACAATTTCAGCTGAAGATGTGACCCACAAGAGTCAGGACCCCAAAAGGTCGACTGTGTTAAATATAGTTTGCTGACGCATAAACTCGTTCCTTCTCAATGAAAAGTCCACTCGAGCCGATACAAGTCCTTGTCCTCAGGATTTTAAGTAATTTAATTTATTAAAAAATAAATAAAAATGCCGAGAATTTCCAAAACTCGTTATATAGTTCGCACAAGGGGTTCTCTTCGTCTCTCTGGCTTCTTCCACCAACATCGCCAGTGAAGAACAAATTCTGTAAAGGAAGTGCTCTCATATGGACGGTCGCAAACCAAACACCAAGCACTAAACACGTACGTTTTGCTTCATTAAATATGAAATGGAAGGATCAACATAAATATAAAAATGCACCCTCAACAAATAGCTCAGAAAATTCGTTTACTCTCATATGAGCGGGTGTTCGAAATGGCATGTTTATGTAATATTTTGAAGGATCATTACTACTCCGGTGAGACATTTTAAGCGAAGCAAGTGAATTTCATGCACCTGTCGGGTGTCGTCGTTGTTCGCTGACAGGCGTTTGCTCATAGTCGTGGGAAAAATTATATTCCATCAATCTACTCGTAAGCTTTTGAGTATGCGTATGATAAAGGTTGAGTATTTTTCTTATTTGAAAGGAAGCAGACGATTGCAAATATTTTAAAGGACCATAAAGAATGTGCTAACAAATTGAGCGATGTTTGTGTAGATTGGTGTTAAAGTGAGAGAAATAAACGTTTGGAAGCTATTTTTCGGTTTAAATTTTAGCAGTTACAGCACAAGTCGGGGTATTCCGTAATCAGGAGGACATAGCTTAGTGTCAGAAGCTAGGGTATCAGTCTTTAATGCGTTGCTGTTTCATTCCTTACTTATGATGGCCACGGATCTAAATAATATCAAGTACCAAATGATTAACCACGTATAGGTGGAAGAAATGACTGGACTATCAGTCGTAACTACAAAAAAAAGTGATCCTTTGTGTTGCAAGAACTCTCGAGGAAAGAGGTATATGTAAGACCCTATCCAGAGTACTATCTCAAACTGTTCTGCAAAACACCAATCGCAACGTACCGGTGCGGCCTCCGACTTTGGACCAAATATTCACACTTAGTTAACTGCTGGACAACAAATTTCAAGTAAAACTTCACCATCGTTACATTGACTTAAAAGCTCCATTATACGGTGACCATTTTTTCAATCCCATAAAAGAGGACTTTTTTCAAGTAAAAATACCTATACAGTCAAAAATGGTTAAAGCACATTTTAACTATCAAAATTTGTAGGTTTTTGTAGGGTTATAAAAGGAATTGACCTGATCTTTGAAAATCAACAAAAGTTTACCATCTATCTCCAGCTTTGTACGACTTGAGAAGGTACCTACTCACAATCTCGCACGTTTCTTATGGTAGGAAGATGGTCTTTAGGGGGAAAAGACGACATTTTAGAAAAAGAGGACAATTGTTTTGTAAAAAATCAGAGAGGACATAGTAGCGAAAAAGAGGACGAATGGTCACCGTATCAAAATGATGATGGTGACGGCCGAATTTTGGGTTCCCGGCAAAACTGATGCAGCTGTGTCGGGTGACACTGGAAAACAAGCGCGCTTCAGCGTGCAATTTGAAAGTAGCTCCTCCGAACTGTTTCAAACATTCACCGGCTTTCGGCAAAGAGATGCCCTTTCATGTGACTTCCTTAACCTCATTCTGGAGCAGATATTGCGCAAATGCAACCTTTTGGTGTATTGTACCCCCTGCTGTAGCTGCGCTAACATTATAAAATGGAACAAAACAGTTACCTTTTTTTGCGAAAAAAAAAATGTTTTATTATATTATTACACTCTTTATTATTCAAATTTTAATTACAATTGTGTAGAATTTTCATAGACATGACATTTTAAGTCATTAGACTTAAGGATTAGACATTTCAACAAAATGGCAAGAAATATGAACAAACAAATAGTGCAATACTTTTTATACATTTATAATTCAAAATTCGTTCTAAAGTTTGTATTATGTAGTGAGAAGAGGATGTACAAAAAAAAAAAGACAAATATAAAAAAAGGCTGTATTTTAACTAGATCTTAACTATTTTAGAAACTATTGTGAAAGAGCATGTTTGCAGTACTGATCTAAAGTTGGTGAACTACTGGAGCCATTTAAAACGTCATAAGGTTCGTCAATCGAGAGCGAGCTTACATTAAAATGTAATCTCCGAATTTCTTGTAGTAGTGGACATATAGTTAGGAAATGGTAAATATCCTCTCTTTCGTTTCTATTGCAGAGAGTACACCTCGTCGGAAGTCGAGATTTTATGTGGTAAAAAATTAAGATTGAGAATTTCAACCATAGCTCTAAATATAGTTCGAATAGAGTTCACAGAAAGTTCCCTGGAGAAATAACTATTTTCCATACGATGCGACAAGTTTCTGTAAATTTTTTTATATTTACATATGTTTTGAAAATATGTAGTTATTTATTATTAAGCTTAAAATTTGCGCAAGCTTATCGACTTCAGCAATTTTTTGTTTTTCTAATTTTTTAAATTGATCTTCAGTTGGAAGTGAATGTGTAGGTCAATGTAGGTCAAAATATTAATTTTTTTTTAATTTTCCTTAAAAAAAAAACAACATTTAAGAAAAAGTAATGTAAAAGTTTAATTTATCTCACGTTAATCGGTTCAGTACTTGCTAAGTTTACCCCGGACAAAATTTTTAAATGTTTTCGCATTTAAAAAACAACTAGGATTAGGAAGTTGGAATTCCTAATTCAGTTGTTCTTGCTGGTGCAACTGCAAAGGTTTTATAGGCTTATACGAGCATATGCGTAAGAGGCTGCGAGCTTCAATTTTTGTGTCTTGTCGTTTTAGGTTTTGTTTAAAAGCGTTAAGGTCTTTCCGCGATACTAATAATCATTTTAAGAGTTCAGGCTAAATTTTTCGAACTCACAGTGGCACAATTTTCTATACACTGAAAATAAAATATACCAGGTAATATTGACAAAATTCGATTCTAAAATTTCAACAAAAATAGTTTTGTTGAGCTGAAAAAAAATTGTTTATTGTTTATTATTTATCAATACAACTAAAGTTTTATCAATTTGAACGATATTTTGTCAAACGGATAGAACATTTAATACAAAACTACTTTGTCAGATTAACAAAACAAAATTTGCAGTTATATTGCATCAATTGAACAATTTTATTGTTGAATTAATTTTGTTATATCCATTAAAACAGAACCAAAAATCGCTTTTGTGAAATTTGCAAAACTTATGCAAACGTTTGTTAGCCAAGCAAAAAACAGATTGTAAATACTACAAACATTCTGTTGAAATGAACATTTTTGTTTGCAGATTTGACATAAATTTTGTTCAATTAATAACAAGTGTTGAATTGAAAAAAAAAATATACAATTCAATGCAAATGTTTTTGATAGCGCCATTTGTTATTTGACACGCGAAGTAAAGTAGTTTGTTAATGCGCATAAAAATTCACTAAAAAAGTGAATTCAACATTTTAAAAGTAAATAAATCCGTTTATGGATGAGGACACGAAAAATGAAAAGCATGTAAACTACCCCTTGGATATAAATTGGTAAGAATTGCAGTTTAGTAATATGGTATTGTTTAATATGTGTTAAAACCCACGATAAAATAAAAGAAAGCGCTTACAAAATTCAATATAACTTTATTTTTTCCGATTTAAAAAAAAGATTAATTCAGGCTAGCGAACTGATCGGATAAAACCCTCGAAATGACTGCCGACCAATTTTTGGTTCATTAGGTTATCAATTATATAAAGTATTTTAATTTCTTAAATTAAATAAATTAAATTTGACTTCAAGGCTATGTTCCCGGATTCTTTAACCGAAGCTAAAAGAAATTCAAATAGTGAAGGAGATGACTACATCTACATCGTTGTCCGTGTTTTAGATATAGCGGACCTTTTTATTTTTTAATTTTATATAATTATGTTTATTTTGATATTTTCTATGTTGTTTGGTAAAAATAATGTAAAGTCATTTCTATAGTTCCTTTCTTAATGAATCTAATTGCTAAACTTATTTGTTTTGCGTATCATTTATTAATACCTAATGCTATCCACATAACAATTTATTTCTTGAATCAACAAAATAAAATTATGGAACTGAGATAATAATTATAAATACCTAACCAGCAATAGTGTTATAGATTCAACAGAAGACAGCTGTAGTACTGACAGATTACTTCTGTAATATCAACAATATTTTCTGTTGATTTAACAAAATGACAAAAACTATTAACTTATTTGGTTTTTTTTTAACAAAAAGATAAATGTCAAATTGATAAATTTCTTCGCAAAATCAACAGCATTTTGGTAGATTTAACAAAAAAAATTTCATAAGCAAAACAAATTTTGCTACCATAAGAATTTTTTGGTATCACAACAAAAACTTTAAGACAAGATAAAAGTTATTAAAATTTTGTCAAACATTTTGTCAATCAAGCCTCATTTTTATTAAATATAACAGGGTTTTATTTTCAGTGTACAAAATTGCATATTATGACATAAAAATTGTTTAGTGTGAAGGTTAAAAATGGCCCTTTTTTGACGAAGAACTCTATTTATTGATTGTCGCTTTAGGGTGCCTAGGGTTATAGGGTTGAAATGCGTCGAGACTTTAAGTCCTACCTATTTAACGGTCGCTTTATGGGCAGTATAATTTTTAAAATGCCAGTAACCCAGAAAACACATATGCAGGTTCTGTATTGACGGGACTATCATCGTTTGTCTTACATCATGTTGCCCAGCCTCGCCTCGATACTCGCAGAATTGATATTGCTAATAAAACAGACACGCTCTTTAACAGTTTATGGTACTATTAAAGTGCCTCCGGTTCCTATACCAACCGGTTCAATTTCGTTTGTAGGTGCCACAAAAATGCCCAAGTGCGAGTTTTAACAAACAATGTTGGTGGAGATGTTGTAACATTTTTAACACCAACCCACCTTACATAGGTACTTGGATTTTGAGTCACCAGAATTTAATTGAAGGGACATAAGGATTTCGTTAACTTTGTCTGGCACCATGACACAAAGTACATGACTCGGGAATAAATAAGATTCAAATCTCACTGCACACAAACTGCGCCACACAGTTGTAATACAATACCGTAAATCGAATGAATGGGCAAAAATGTCAAAAGCCATTTTAACGGCCAAATGAACAGGGGAAGCTTTCATTCATCAGCCAGCCAACCCAAAAAAAAAAAAAACACGACGTATCCTCATGCTCTTCCACTTGGTTGGGTAAATGCTCATTGAGCTAATTTAATTTCTTGTTTCTACATGATTCGGAAATTGAGGTTCATGATGGGCGCGTACACAATCAAATGAAACAAAATAAGGAAGCCGTACTACGAGTAGTACGAGTATATATCAACGGTACGATGTGTATTTCCTATATATATGTACATTGCACGAAGCACACTTTGGTAGCAGTGCCTAAGGATCACATTTCCCGTGATGGTTGCTATATGCTTCTATCACGTTCTTCGGTAGGTACATGCCCGAACTTCTGCACTTAATTACTATAATTTCGATGAGCATGTAAGTAGGGAACTTAGGAGTTTGATTTAAGGCAGCTCATGTCTCTTCAAACTTCAAATTCGTGTATTATATACCATGTGAAGGGGCTGCTTTCTCACACAAGCAGGCAGATGGAAAAGGTTATGTTTTATTTCGAAGACCGAAAAATAAAAATCCAATTTCAAATGGAATTGTTCTTTTGACTCTCTCCCTTTGCGACGTCATTTTTAACCTAGGGACCTAAACAAACAAAAAGACCAATTAGATCTCAATTAAAAGTAAAAGGTCAATACCCATAGACTGTGTTGTTGACGGGAAAATAAACGCGAACGCGTTACGTTCAATTTATACCCCTAGCGAGGTACACAAAACTCGGAAAAGGTGAGTGATTTTAATGTTTGTTAAGGATCTTTGTGCGGTGGCACTGGCAATGTGGTCGTTTCTGTTTAGATGGGCACGGAGAGAAATTTATTACTTCTCACGTTCGTGCTGTGTTCTGGTGGTGGGTTTATATTTTGTTTCGTATCCTTGACACCAAACGATTTTTTTTTTTCTTAATTCAAAAACTTTTGGGGACTGACACTGACACTTAATATCAACTGAAACATGCTTTTATCAATGATTGATAACTAGTGAGTGTTGCCCCCAAGTTCACTTGTCAAATACATAGGTAGGTAGTCCATTATTATTAATTTTGTATTAATTAGTCAAAAAACACTGTAAACGTGTTCAATACCTTCAATAAAGTGAATTAATAATGATTATAAGTGAGAAAAAGCCCACCTTTGGCGCACGATTAAAAACTTCATGTTGATGGTGGCCCATCGCAGTTATTTAATTTTAAACAATGGGAGCCGGTCGAAATTTTCACACAAAAATTCAGCTTTTCGAGATTCGTTTTTTTCAGTTCGTCTTTACAAAATTCAGCAATAAAATTCTGCTTATTCTGCCTTTTTCCAACTAACAAGTTTTAGAAAAAGAATTTAAATTTATAAAAAAAGTACTAAAAGTTAAAAAAAAAAAATTTAAATATAAATAAAGTTAAATATTAAATAAAAAAATGAAAGAAAAGTATATTTTTGGAAATAGGGAAACTTAATTAAAAAAATATTAAGAATTACAAAATTAAAGAAAACAAAATTACAAAAAAAAAAAGAATTTGAAAAAAAAAATACAAATTAAAAAAGAAAATGTTCTCTACAACTCTTTATAAAGTTCTGCACTCAATCAAAAAAGGTTTGGAAAACGTTAAAAAGCGGGCGCTTTTGATCATTTTCCAAACCATTTTTTTGTTGCTTGCAGTATTTTGTAGAGTACACTTTTGTGAAAAGAATTTTGATCATTCCAGAATTTTGACCATAACCCTAGTTATGGGAGGGTTAGTTTAACTTATTCACAAAATAAACTTAAGGTGCACTTTATAAGACATTATAACACTCCCAAAACTGGTTTGTTGTTGACTTAGCAGTGGTCGGATGAATTGTTAAGGTCTGGAAAAGGAGTTGTATTTCAGCATTTTTTATTTAGTTCCCTGTCCAATGGCTGACACTTCGACCTAAAATATATATGGAAGGCCAGTATTTATTTTATTTATTTATTTATTTATTTAGTTATTTATGTAGTATGCCCTTGGTAGCAGATTTTCTCAGCTCTGCTGATGAAGAGTATCTCTTCGGTAAAGGTACTTATTCTTAACCAGTGAAGTGCCGTGTACTCAGAGAGGATGTGTTCAAAGGATTCTTCGCAAGTTCAACTTGTTAAGATGATATCTCAAGAAACAGTGGCCTGTGGGAAAGCCCACTAGCTTTCGAATATTTTCCTTATTGAGTTTTAGGATTTCCTTTTAGAAGCAGAGTCTAATAAGTCTTCTGAATTGTCTTAAACCCGGGACGTTATCCCAGTGGTTTAGGCGGATTTGTTGCTCCCACTCGTTAATAAGTCATAAAGCAGTAGCCCCAGTTGACTCGACGATATGGTTCTGGTCCAAAGAAGGCGGATTCTGATCCAGCCTTAGCTAGTTCGTCCGCCGATTCACTTCCTGCAACAAGCCGATGACCAAATACCCATCCAAGTCTTTCCCTATTGTGTTTGGATATAGGGTTTGCAGCATCATGGCAGCACTTTACCGTTATTGAGCAGGCCTTGTAAGGTTGCTTGAACAACTGGGAAAATTTATATTTTGGCGCTTTTAATTCTCATTTTAGAGTTCAAAGCTGCGCAGATCTTAAAGGCATGAAATTCCACCATGGGATTTGTTCCCATGGGTATTGAGTCTTTGGTATTGGGTCCAAAAGACGACAGCACCCACTTCAGACTCCATTTTTGATCCGTCAGAGTGTACCAAACCAAACTTCTTGGGTCTAGTATCGGTATCTCCCTCATATAAGTTTTAAAAACTATATTCCCTAACCATGGTTTCATGGATGGAACATAACATGTCCAAGTTTGGGATCGAGTTAAGTATTTCGAGGTGTCTCACGTGGTCAGCTGGTTTAAAGATATATTCTAGTTGCAACTTAATAGCGCATCTATCTGCTACATTCCTACCGAAGATGTTGTGTGAAGCTGAGAGCACAATTATAGCTTGTGAAATTGGGCCTGTGCACCTTTCATACCGAGACAGGCAACACGTTGTAGCTTTTGGAGTGTTTTTTTCTTATTTCACATATAGTATTATGTGTATTTTAAGACTTTTAAACCTTGGAGCTAAATGGATTCAAAATTATGTTCGCTGTTCGATCCAAAACCGGTCTTACGCTGTCAAATCTTATATTTTGAACAGCTATTAAAGGGTGATTTTTTAGCTGGTTTGGTTTTGGCAACACTGGTTTTGACAGCTGATGTGTGTTTAGTACCTTGTGTCACTGTCAAACAGCTTCAGTTTGGTTTGCAATTTAACCATGGATCGTCTTACAAATGAACAACGCTTGCAAATTATTGAATTTTACTATCAAAATTCGTGCTCGGTTCGAAATGTTCATCGCGCGCTGCTTCCATTTTATGATCGGCATTCTCGACCTTCTGAGCAGTCTATTCGGAAGATTGTGACCAAATTTCGCACCAAATTTACTTTGTTGGACATTAAACCACCAACACGTTTACGTACTGTGCGTAGTGAAGAAAATATTGCGGCCGTATCAGCTAGTGTGACAGAAGACCGCGAAATGTCGATTCGGCGCCGTTCCCAGCAGTTAGGCCTTTGTTACAGCACTACGTGGAAAATTTTGCGGAAGGATTTGGGCGTAAAGCCTTTTAAGATACAGCTGGTGCAAGAACTAAAGCCAGCCGACCTACTACAACGCCGAATTTTTGGTGAATGGGCTCTTGGAAAGCTGGCCGAGGATCCGCTTTTTTATCGAAAAATTGTGTTCAGCGATGAGGCTCATTTTTGGTTGAATGGGTACGTAAATAAGCAAAATTGCCGCATTTAGAGTGAAGATCAGCCAGAAGCATTGCAACAGCTACCAATGCATCCCGAAAAAGCCACTGTTTGGTGCGGTTTATGGGCCGGCGGCATTATTGGGCCATATTTCTTCAAAGATGATGCGAATCGCAGCGTTACTGTCAATGGTGAACGCTACCGAGCGATGATAACAAACTTTTTTTTGCCCGAAATGGAAGTTCTTGACTTGCATGATATGTGGTTTCAACAAGACGGTGCCACATGCCACACAGCACGCGAAACAATGGCGCAATTGCGAGGCGAGTTTGGTGAACAGTTAATTTCACGTTTCGGGCCGGTCAATTGGCCGCCTAGATCGTGCGATTTGACACCATTAGATTATTTTTTGTGGGGGTATGCCAAGGCTAATGTGTATAGGGACAAGCCCGCTTCGATTGACGCACTGGAAGCCAACATCCATGCATTCATTCGTGAGATACCGGCCGATATGTGTGAAAGAGTATGCCAAAATAGGACTCAGCGGATGGGCTACCTGAGACGCAGCCGCGGTCAACATTTGCATGAAATTATCTTTAAACATTAAATTGCAAGGTTCAAACTATCGATTCAAATAAATATTTCATTCATTTTTTCGAATTTTTTGTGTTTTTTTTTTTTTAAAAAGTTCTAAACCTCTTAAAAAATCACCCTTTATAACGATTCAGCTAGAATTTCGCTGTCACTTTTATATAAGAAGATGGCATAATGTGTCCGTTTTCAAATGTTGACTAATCATAGACAAACTAGCAACCTACGTCCAACCGTTCCCTAGCATAACACGAGGTGCATAGAGTTATCCGTTGACTAACACCCTTAGACATTGACTTGCTGGCGCTCACTGCAATTGGTACCGCATAGATGGATTTCGGGAGGCTATTTACATTTTTTTCCACAGTGTAAAATCCGCTAGAAATGTCAGTCCATGCATCGGAAACATCTGCTAGAATTTGCTAAAATATCAAACTTTGCTTTACTTTACTTTTATTGACTCAGAAAATATCTTTTACATTAGACTTGAAGTCCATTTATAGGAAAAGTTAATACAATTTTAACTAATTAATTAAGCTAGATAAATATGAATTACATTAAATAAAATAAGATAAGCAAAATAAGTAATTGAAACGATGAAAAAAAATCTACATTATTAACAAAAAAAAAAAAATAAGTTAATTAACAAATAATAATAATTATGAATTATTGACTAGATGTCTGAATAAAACGTTTTCGAAATTTTTGGTACCGCGATGTCTTCGTATATCTAGGGGTAAGGCATTCCCCTGTCTGATAACACAAACAAAAAATTGACGTTCGGAATTTGTACATGTGAACTTTGACTGTACAAATATTAACGATCTTGATGAGGTGCCAAAATGTATTTTTTCATAAAGATACGAGGGTTCCTTGTTTATAAAATGTTATTTAGCGTCTTAAGTCCGCAATACTTAAGATACATATACAAACTACATCCAAAAATGCTTTTCGAGTAGCTTGATATGTGATCGAAGCGTTTGAGATTATATATAATATTTAAAAGTAAATTATTATTGAATGAAATAAATAAAAAAACAAAACAATCAACAAATTCAAAATAACAAAAAACAAATTCAAGTAAGGAAAAAGAAATGTTTTGGAAAAAAAAGATGGATTCATTTATTTCTAACTTTGAGGCCTCGGTTATAGTTCTTGAATCAGATTGCGATTTTGTTGGCTTTCCGATTTTACTTATGACGTCGTCTGGTAGATCGTGATTTCTTATTGTTATAATTTAACGTCAGTGTTGAACGTTGGTTTCGCAATTTTTTCTTAACGATGTTCAGAAAAAGAATCTGCCATGAAAAACTCCGTCGCGGCGCCGCCTACTAAACAACCAGTTATTGGCATGTGCAACCAACCATACGCAGTGGTAAATATTTTCAAACAGGTTTGGTAGTAAAAAATCATTTTTATTTTATTAAAAATCGTCGGGAGTCTTAAAAATCCACTAGATTTAGCGACAAAATCGCTAGAACGGCAACACTGATTTTCCATACCAAAAATTCAAATGGGTAAGTCAGAGAACAGGCCCAGACAGTGATTAAAAAAAAACTAAATTTATTACTTTATGTCAGACGAGGCTTATTTTCATATTCGTCAATATACAAAGTAAGCGTCTCTGTGTAAAGAAAAGCCGCGAATAGTTCGGCAGCGAAATGTGCATCTACTTTGGTATATGAGACATCTTGGCTTAGAAAATCAAATAGGGTCTTGCGGTCGGCTCCCGTTCTATACTCACAATAAACGTCCATATATATATGAATTCAGCTTTATACATAGGTACAGATCCATTGAGCTGAGCAACCAAAACGTCTGTTTCGAAAGCATTGGATTATGTGGACTGAATGGGATTTTTTTCTCTGGGGAAACTGCGTTCCATTAGCGTGTAAAGTCCATCGGGTGGTTAAAATCCCTCCTCTGATGTCTGACTTGAATAATTAATTGCGGGTTATGTCAAAATAAACTCTAATTGCAGTCCAAGTTGATAGTGATGGATACCACTTTGTAATTATCCAACCAGCAGCATTCGAATGCCAACGTGGGTTGTTGCGATGGCGAAAAGTGGGCAGTAATACTTGTGAATGAGGCTTGAAGTGGTTTGGACAGTTGCTTCGTTACGGCTATTAGGTATATATATTTGTTGGATAATCATTCCCGCATTCTTCTGGAGCATTTCACTTATAATTGTTTTTTTTTTTACTGTGCCCTTGTGGTGTCGCATTTTAAATTATGGTGTTACATACATATATGCAAAAGTAGTAAAAAAAATAGGTATACTTTTTTTTAACGCCAAATCGGACATTAATTAATAAGGTTTGACTGACATTGCAGGGCTCAGTTTACAAATGCCTTGAAAAATGTTACAAATGGGGCAGTTATGGCGTATGCAAAGTCCGAGAGTTTGGAATCATAAATTAAGCAAAAAAGTTACTTAAGGAATAATCTAAATGCGATAATCGCCTAAGAGCTATAGAAGAAATAAGGCCTTAGCCGGCCGCACGGCTTTGGTTGCAAATTATGCACGTGAAAAGGTGAAAAAATGAAGAAAAGTCAAAAACTGGTTGCTAAATTGGGCTTGAGAAATGAAATCAGTTATCCTAATGACAAACGTGTTGTTTGGCAAAATCAATTTCCACCTCAATTGGTTTGTTCACAAACAAAGCGTCCGTTTCTGATAGGGTGCAGCACACTCGAAAAATTCGGCAGCAACGTATGGATCCAATAAGTAACTAGCGGTGGGCCCTATCAGCTAAAAAGATGATAGCGTTGTACTTTTTTAGAAACACAAATAAGGACCCAGTAAAAGCATATGAGAAAGTGTATAAAGTAATGAATATTTTTTACGTCCGCAGATGATTTTGTACGGCGTTTTTTTATAAATTTTAAAAATGATTAATGGCCAATAGTTAAAATAATACCGCGAGTTCTAAATTCAGGCCGCCATAATTTACGGAAACGTCCGCAGCTGAATCACCTGCCCGCATGTAGCTTCAACAAGGGCGGTAATATGCTCATACAGCTTAATATAATATGCTGACTTTTCGTCAGAGAACGTTTCCTGGCTAAGAGATTACAACGACAAAAAAAAAAAAAACGGCCAAGTGCGAGTGTCACTCGCGCACTGAACTTCTCTGGAGTTGGAAATTGCGAAGATTCTTTTCTATTTGTAAGTACTTTTCCGCAAAACAGTCTTCGGCACATATATAGCTACGACCATGATCTACAAAAAAGGTATACATTAATTTTTTTGAAAATCACTTTTTCGCTTTTTGTGCGAATGAAAATATTTTTTCCACCAAATACCTAATTACTCTAAAACCAGTCGATGTATAGCTACCACTGGTATTTTTCGTTTAACTAGAAGTTATACCGGATGTTGTGTGCAAATTTTTTGAGATATACCTAGGAACAAAATTGATCTAGAGGGTTCGGACGGACAAAAGCGAAACTAATAAGGTTCCGTTTTTTCCCTTTGGGTACGGATCCTTGAAAATGGAGACACTGATTGCCGGTCTCGTTCTTTAAATCTAACAGCTCAATGTCTCAGCCCATGGAGTTATCTAGAAGATCTACAAAAAAAAAACGGCTTAGCTGAGACAAGAGACAAGACCCTGGAAAAGTCACAAAAACTGAAGTTTTAGAGCCTCATAAATTAAGATTAGCCAATGAATATCGGTCCGAGTCTTACATTCGCATTGAATGGTAAAACTCATCAAAAGACTGGGGTGTTGCAAACCCAAAATTATTGTAGTAATCTAGAGGAATTAAAAAAAAAATAATAGAAATGGTACCAATTTTTATTATTCTTCCATTTTTTCAAATATTCCTCCAATTTTCTCGAACAAAAAAATGCGACACTCTGGCTGAGGCCTTATAAAACCCTTGTAGATTCAAACGGACCATCGAATTACAAAAATTATGTTGATTTCTTGTTGAATTTAGGTCATAAATAAGCCCGAGAGGGCGACAGATGCACTTTTGTGATAAAAGACAACATTTCGTTTTTAAAACAGTCAATGGTGCTCTATTATTGCACACCATTCAATTTTGATCGGAATTAATGCGTTTAACATACGCACAAAGTTTTGACTCCACCAGCGAAGAACAAGACCCAAGTGACGGATATTAAAATGACCCAAGTGACGGATATTAAAATACTAAGGCGAATATCATCATCATCATATAAGAAATCATTCGACTTTGAGTCGAGATGAACGAACGAGAACCGGAGACAAACCAGCTTTAATATGGTGATTTGCAGACTTTAAACCAGGCAGAACAATCTAAAGGGTGATTTTTTAGCTGGTTTGGTTTTGGCAACACTGGTTTTGACAGCTGACGTGTGTTTAGTACCTTGTGTCACTGTCAAACAGCTTCAGTTTGGTTTGCAATTTAACCATGGATCGTCTTACAAATGAACAACGCTTGCAAATTATTGAATTTTACTATCAAAATTCGTGCTCGGTTCGAAATGTTCATCGCGCGCTGCTTCCATTTTATGATTGGCATTCTCGACCTTCTGAGCAGTCTATTCGGAAGATTGTGACCAAATTTCGCACCAAATTTACTTTGTTGGACATTAAACCACCAACACGTTTACGTACTGTGCGTAGTGAAGAAAATATTGCGGCCGTATCAGCTAGTGTGACAGAAGACCGCGAAATGTCGATTCGGCGCCGTTCCCAGCAGTTAGGCCTTTGTTACAGCACTACGTGGAAAATTTTGCCTTTTAAAGCCTTTTAAGATACAGCTGGTGCAAGAACTAAAGCCAGCCGACCTACCACAACGCCGAATTTTTGGTGAATGGGCTCTTGGAAAGCTGGCCGAGGATCCGCTTTTTTATCGAAAAATTGTGTTCAGCGATGAGGCTCATTTTTGGTTGAATGGGTACGTAAATAAGCAAAATTGCCGCATTTGGAGTGAAGATCAGCCAGAAGCATTGCAACAGCTACCAATGCATCCCGAAAAAGCCACTGTTTGGTGCGGTTTATGGGCCGGCGGCATTATTGGGCCATATTTCTTCAAAGATGATGCGAATCGCAGCGTTACTGTCAATGGTGAACGCTACCGAGCGATGATAACAAACTTTTTTTTGCCCGAAATGGAAGTTCTTGACTTGCATGATATGTGGTTTCAACAAGACGGTGCCACATGCCACACAGCACGCGAAACAATGGCGCAATTGCGAGGCGAGTTTGGTGAACAGTTAATTTCACGTTTCGGGCCGGTCAATTGGCCGCCTAGATCGTGCGATTTGACACTATTAGATTATTTTTTGTGGGGGTATGCCAAGGCTAATGTGTATAGGGACAAGCCCGCTTCGATTGACGCACTGGAAGCCAACATCCATGCATTCATTCGTGAGATACCGGCCGATATGTGTGAAAGAGTATGCCAAAATTGGACTCAGCGGATGGGCTACCTGAGACGCAGCCGCGGTCAACATTTGCATGAAATTATCTTTAAACATTAAATTGCAAGGTTCAAACTATCGATTCAAATAAATATTTCATTCATTTTTTCGAATTTTTTGTGTTTTTTTTTTAAAAAAAGTTCTAAACCTCTTAAAAAATCACCCTTTATATGTGTATTCAGCAATCAGGAAGTTATTTTCTATATTTAAAAGAAGAAATTCGTTGGCTCTCAAATGCAAAACAAAAAAAAATCCTTTGTTCACAAAAATAGTGAAGCAATTGACTCACCTTTTGGTTTAGGTAAGCAAAGCTTGTACACCCAAAAAAATGTCCACTGTAAATTTTACAACATGTGGCAGTCAAATTTACAATAAGTTGTATATTTTTGTATTTAACAGCAAATGCGTTCATATTCACAATTAATTGTAACTTTTACAGCGTTTGCTTTCATTTCAGCAATTAAATTGTTAAATTGATCGCAATTTCTTGTTGTAAAATTGACAGCGCGTTGTCAATTTTTGTTGTTAAATGTACATGTATGAATTGGTCACATCTACAACCAAAGTATAGCAAAAAGATAAAAACCCGTGTAGAATCCTTTTCAAACTTGTAAATACATTGCACAACATTTGCATTCAAATCCACAACCATTTCACATACATAAAACCACATTGAGTTGTGGATATGAGCGCTACATTTACCGTTACCCATGCGCACAGCCAGAATATTTTCATATGGTTTATTTTCAATTCTTTGTTTGTCACGTAAGGAAAACATAGTCGATTTCTTAGTGCGAATTTGTGTTTTTTCCGTAATGAACAGTGACTTGCTTTTTTTACCCGCAAATGCTGAAAATGTTGAAGACAACATTTTAAGCAGCGATTTAATTGAAAATAATGCTCCAGTAGATAACGCGGTGATTGAAAATATTTTTCTATTAGATGTGGATGTTTTTGAAGTGGTGAATAGTTTCACATTGTCAAAGAGTGTTTTGCCATTTTTAGCAGGTAAGTCAGAAAATTGTTTTTGTTTCGTGCGATCGTCTGTCTGTTTGTTTGCCAAAGAGCATTTTATTGTTTAACTCCTTAACATAACTGCGTTTATACCAAATTTCTGTTTAACAAGGTCGCGGGCTCACGAAACGGAGTTTACTTCTGTTGAGATCGGAGCACATCTCAAAAATATTCCCAGACAGTGAACTTGGATTGCAGTTGGAGTTTGAAGACGAATTACTGAAGTGGAAGAAAAAAGAAGTAAGTACCTTTAATCAGTTATTTGAATGTAGAAATTTGGATGTTTTTAACTAGTCTTATTCAAATTATAGACATTGTACTTTTACCAGCATTTGATAAAGATATACTTGTAGACTTATCTAATACCATCAAAGTCCATCATGAGCAATATAAAACAGTATTTAAAACCCATTTAAAGCCAAAATACCATTTTCTACTTCATTATCCATCAGCTATTAGAAAATCAGGACCAGTAAAATACAATTGGACATTTAGGTATGAATCCTATCATCAGAATAGTAAACAATAAATAAATAGTAGAAATATATGCCAGTCTCTTTCAACAAAGGCTTGCTTGTCATTTTCAAACTTATTGTTAAATGATTCAGGTTTTCAGACAGAAAATGGTTTAATAGTTAAAGATGCTCTAACTGAAAATTATGAAAGGCTACCTTATTTTGCAATATTAAATGATATGAACTTGAACATACAAAAAATCGTTTCAAGTAAATTTCATATATACAAGGGAACTCTGTATAAAATTGAAAACTATATAAATATTATTAAAAATAATGAAAAGCGCATTTTCAAAATATTAAATATTATTATTGATGAAACTCAAGAAGTATTTTTTGTATGCTGTGAATATAAAATTCTGTATTTTAATTTTCATTATAGTTGCTATGTGGTTGATTTAACAAAAATACGTCATGATTATATTATTTTAAACATTAATAATTTTACAAGTCCACCAATTCACTTAAATAAATTAATTGATGGGACAAATGTTTTTCGCAATAAATGTATTTAAATTTGTATTATTATTATTTTTTCAAACATAATGTAATTATTCCATTTATGGATTCATGAATATTATTTACTTCAATTTTAGAGCATAGATTTTACAAAAAAAAATTATTATTTCGTTTCTAGAAATCGAGTTGTAAGTTTTACGACAGAAATTGCATTTTGACAGCAAGGTGTTGTGAATAATACAACCAAAATCCGTAGTTTATACACATAAGTATTGTGTATTTTACAAAGTTTGCTGTACATTCAACAACGATTGCTGTTTTATTTACAATTTTTCTAGTTGTAAAATCAACAACAAATGCTCTCATTTTCATAATTTGGTTTTGGAAAGTACAACCATGTCTCTGTTAAAATGAATATGACATCGACACCGCCGTAATTTTGGAAGGAAATTCGGACCCGATTTGTGGCATTTTCCAGTATTGCCAGAACTTACTTAGGTTGACGGATATTCTATTTGAGGGCTTCAAGAGTCTGAGACCGAAAAACCCCACAAAACGAAGTGTGAAACAGCGAATCACCGAAATGGTAAATTAGACTACCCAGAAATGCTGCTTCGAGGCCAGTGGGACCTATGGCCGCATCTCGTGTTGTCCCGTACCCTTCTAGGCGAGCGGTTTAACGCCGTAGTATTTGCCCAGTTGGGCCGAACTATTTCGCAAAAAAAAAAAAAACCGAGACAATTCTTCCTCAAAAAATCGAAACATTTATTACGCGTTCTTGAGGAGTAAAACGATCCATGCCTTGTTGACGTGTACTTAGTACCTGCTCACTTCACTAATGTCAACGTGGAATTGACAGTCGACATTTGCAAAAATGATAGCATTTTACATAGGGTAGTGACTATTGCGCCACCTAGTAAGTCTCTCTCAGCCAGCCGGAGTCTCTTGTTGCCCCAAAAGGCAGTGTCCCGATTAGATTTCAACTATAGTTCTCTTAGCTGGTACCCGCTCCATTTAAGAATTTGACGGATTGACATTTTGCGTAAGCAGTAAATTAATAGTTGCCCACGGCCACAGGTCCGTGTAAAAGGTGTTTTTTTTACAGATATAAAACTTTAAGTTGGTAACACTATTTTAACTGGCGGCCATTTTGGCAGCTGTCAAGTGATTTATTTTTAGTTTGATTTGGTATTTCAACATGAATAGACTGACGCCTGAACAACGCTTCCAAATTGTGCAAATTTATCTTGAAAATCATGGTTCTGTCCGAAATACGTATCCCAATTTTCATAAGCGAATTTTGTTTAGGGATAAAGCTCACTTTTGGTTGAATGGATACGTCAATAAAAAAAACGGCCGTACTTGGAGTGATGATAATCCTCAAGTGTATGTTGAGACACCATTACATCCACAAAAACTGACTGTTTGGTGTGCTTTATGGTTTGGTGGAATAATTGGTCCGAACTTCTTTAAAAACGACGCTGGCCAGAACGTTACAGTCAATGGCGACCGCTATAGAGCCATGATTACTGACTTTTTCGTTCATCAATTGAACAACCATGATGTGCAGGAGCTGTGGTTTCAACAAGACGGCGCAACATGTCACACAGCTCGTGCCACAATTGATTTATTGAAGGAAACGTTTGGTAACCGCATAGTTTCACGTTTCGGACCCGTGATTTGGCCTCCAAGATCGTGCGACTTAACGCCGCTTGACTATTTTTTGTGGGGATATGTGAAGTCGCTAGTCTACGCCGATAAGCCCGAAACGATTGACCACTTGGAGGAGAACATTCGCCGAGCTATTGCCGATATACGGCCACAAATGTTGGAAAAAGTCATCGAAAATTGGACCTTCTATGCCAGAAATCATATTTAAATTATAATTCCAGAAGATTACCTTTCGAATAAAGTAAATTTCATGTCAATTTAAAAAAATCATCTTTGTTTTATTCCATTTCAAAGTTTTATACCTCTAAAAAAAACACCCTTTATATGACTTCAGGCCTATATAGCTTTTTCCCAGACGTCTGTAAGACTTTTACTTTTAAGGACGATTGGAAGGGAACCACATACAAAGAGGACTTTTGTTTACAAGCTCTCAGTAGTGAACAAATTTAATTTATATAATAAATAAAATAAAGATAAAACAATAAATACTCCAAGTCGACCAGGAGTTCCATCAATTTTTACACCATTTATTTAATAGTTTGTATTTATTTAATAGTTAATTAAGGTCTATACAGCATTTAAGTATGACGCTATAATTAATTTAATTTTCTATAATTTAAATTAAAAGTAAGTGCTTAGAATTGGAAATCGGAACCCCTCTTGTGAAACGTTGCCTTGTTGGAAATGTGTTCCTTTCCATTTCACTCAACAAATGAAATAAATTAATTTGTCAATATGCTACTCGATATGCCGACATAGGCAAGTAGGTGACAGTGCGAACGCATTTATAAATAAAGTATACGAGTAGCTGTACAACCCGTCATACCTGTCATTTGAAATTGATCCAAATATAGGACAATGAGGACGTGTACATCCTACGAGGAGACACTAATTAGTATCAAACTCAAACATTTAATTGGTTGTATCTTTGTTATAGGTCTATAACCAGCTAGGCCGCATTTCAAAACACCTTTTATATATGGAATCGGTTTGCAATCAAACGCAAAAGGCTCCGAGGTGATAAATGTCAAATTTATGTGCCCGACATTGTTAATCCCAAACATCCGACACAAACTGTCAACTCTATGAGTATCAATAACAAAAATTTAATGGTTCTCCATTTAACATCTTCCGAAATATCCATTGAATTCGAGCCGCTACAATATCCTATTTCCACCACCCGAGGATGAACCCAATGCTTTGTTTATTTTCTGTTTCGTACATCCCGTTATTATTGTTTTAAGTTTATAGCTGCTTTTTCTTATTGCTTTTGTTATCGAATCGTTGCATTTATTCCTACATTCAATTTTCTACATATATGCAAGTGGAATGTCTACATTGTGCTGGATACCGCAATATTTTCCATTTTATGAGAAGATTTTCATATTCCATCTGTAGTATTAACACCTACACCTTGGCAGCATCTGGTGGGAAAGCACTTAACCCTCACCCCATCAACTACGTGACTCCTCTCGATAATTGCCAAGACGACTGTGAAAAACAAAAACATCTGTAAAAATATACGCATTATAGTCACACTCATAGATACAGCATAATAAAAATATCCAAGATTTGTTCAACCCTTCCGATACGGTTTACCACGCACCGAATCAGAATGTCTTACAAAAGTACGGCATGTCTGGAATTTTCATTAATCTAAAAGGGATTGCCCTGCCTGCGTGTCATCCACCACAAACACAATGGCCCCGAAGAACGAAGCCGAACGAAGCCAAACGAAGCAATAACATCGAAGGAGTGATGGAACTAAAGAGTCTACCGCACAATAATGGAATATCTCTGGTAAAATCATTGACTTGAGATGGGTCGATCGCTTAACGCGTCAAGTAATGAGCCTTAAAAACAATCGACCCGCCTGGTGAGACCCTTTTTGTTAGGCTTCGTCTGGACATCTTCCGCGTTTGTGTTCGTGTTGTTGTGATGTCCCTTTTCTGTCGACGACGTCATCTCGTAAACAAATGAATTGCTTCCCGCTTCTATACCAAAGGGAGGAACATTCTGCGGGCATATCATATCGACATCGACATTCAAATTCATTTAAATCAAATAGAATATTTGGAATTTTTTAATTTCAACTGATTTTATTGGCTCGGCGGTCTGCATTCGAATGCGAACGGATGACGCCACTCAAAATAAATCAAGTGGCGTGGAAGATATCCACTTAGATTATTGGAAATGTACTTCATGCCGGCCCCCAAAAGAATGAAAAAAAAAAGACTGATAAAGATGTTAAGTGGCTCAATATCCGTTCTTACAATTTAATAATTCACATTTGGATTCAAACGGAAGAGCACCAAGTGCAATTGCAATGGTGTTTATTACTCGCATTGCACTCGAATCATGTGTGCTAATGGAATATTTTGGTTCGGCTAACACTTAAAGAGATCGAAAGTCGATCGGATTTTCAAGACGGAAGTGGGAATTACTGCTGAAGGATGATTTGATGCTTGCATTTTTATGGGTATTGCGTATTCGATTGGCGGGTGTGAGTCATATTTGGTAGATGTTACAAAAAGGGTGGTACTTCGTGGGAATTTCCCCATTTGGGGGCATTTTTAGCGCAAAAATGGAAACTTGTTGGGGTTCAAAGAAACAACAAAAAAAATGTAAGAGTCAGCTACTAATTTTGAAATTTTTTTAGGCAGCCATCAGAAGTAGTAATAATCGGCCTCCAAATTTAGACTCGACTTTAGGGCAATAGTCGAAATTAAAATTAACTGTGTATCAATAATCAAGTTATCTTCGACTTTAAGATAATCGAGACTGTAACTTCCGATTTTTTTTTAACCCATTATTTAAGTTTAAACGTAAACGTTTTGTATTTGTAATAAATAAATATGAAATAGACAGCAAATAAAGAGAAGCCGCAGCTTAAATTAGACGCAATGCGAGAACTATTAGTTGACTGTGTCAAACCATTATGGCCTATATCATTAATATCAAAATTAACAATGCTGCAATGATACAGTCAAAAAACCAAGCATGGGAAACAGTTGCCTTAAAATTTCACTCAAAATACAACACACTGCCAATTTCAGCAAATTATTTGAAAGCTCAGAAAAAAAACTATAACGCTTTTGAGTTATACTGTAATAATTTTGCTATAAAGTCAGATGTAGTTAAAGTTACGATTACTTTGATTGTTGGTACCTACAAATTAAAAGTCGAAACTACAGTTAGTTTCGAAATTAGTTAAATACGAGTTTAGGGTTTGGTTGATGGTAAGGCCCAATTTGTTTATTTTTTGTTATAAAACACTTGTTGATGCATGAAGAAGAATAAATTGAATTAAACCATATTTGAATTAGTGTTAGGATTATAGCAATAAATCTCTTGTTTTTGGTACAACCTTAAGAAAAGGAAAGATAGATTTTGAGAAATATACTGGGCTATAATCGCGTAAGCACAAAACGATCGAACGACATCGATTCGACGATGCTTCCACTTCGTGTAACAGCCAAAAAACGATAATCGTTGAAACGATTGGACGTTCATCGTTTAATGTTACTTCAGGTTGCTAATTCAACTGCCAAATAAAGGGTTTTCCAATAAGAGGTGTTAATGTGAATGACCCGCTATTTCGGTAGCTGTCACTTTTGAAGCTTTTATTCTTTGACATTTGACAAGTAGAAACTACGCCATTGCTAAAAATGGACGCTTCAACAACGCATTGAAATTATTAAAATTCACTACAGAAATGGTGAAAATCTTGCAGTCACAGTTCGCAAAACTAAAGCATTTTTTGGTCGTCGTGAAGCACCTTGTCGGACCGCAATATAGAAATTGGTGGAAAAATTCGAGCTGTTGGGACAAGTTAGTGATGTGAAGAATAAAACCCGTGCACGTCGCTCAAGAACAACTGAGAATATTGCTGCTGTAGCCCAAAGTGTTGAAGAAAACCCAGGTTTGTCCATTCCTCGTCGTTCTTTGGAATTGGATTAATGATTTTTTATGGTCGGAGTTGGATGTATTGATCTGGACAACGTTTACTTTCAAGAAGACGCCGCTACGTGCCACACAAACAACGAAACCATTGATCTTTTACGGGAAAAAGTTTCCGGACCGTGTTATCTCTCGAAGAGGTGATCACAATTGGCCACCGAGATCTTGTGATTTAACACCTTGCGACTTCTTCCTTTGGGGCCACGTGAAAGATAAGGTCTACGCCAACAGCCCAGCGTCGATTCAAGACCTCCAAGATAAAATTCGTGAGGCTATCGAGGACATAGGGCAGCCACTTTGTGATTTGGTTATGGAAAATTTCATGAAAAGTATATGGTCCTGTATACGTGCTCGTGGTGACAATTTAGCTGAGGTTTTTTTTTTCATTATTAACGGCATAAATTCCTCTTTATTATGAATTAAACATCCGATCATTTATCTCAAAAAATGGCATTTTTCTTTGAATACCAAAATAACACCCCTTATTGGAAAACCCTATACTATCGTCGAAACGATTCGATTGAACGATGGCTATTTTGCAATCGTTTTTTTCGTTTTTGGTGTATTTTTTCAGTTTTTCTTAGGTTTTAGAGAAGTATAACAATATTTTACGGAAGACACCAACTTATGTTCTCTTTGGAGAGGACTTGCTTTTATAGAAGTTGTAATAGGACGCATTCTTTGCAAAAAGATGTTGGTTGCATTTCTTTTTCGAATATCAAGTTTATTTTATTAATTTTATTTATTTGATTCATGATTGCATGCAGTCATAAAATTTCATTCATTGAATTCTTTGTCACAACTCGATTCTTAGCAATAAAACTTCCTAAAACACTCTTGTGTATCTGTTTAATGTGAACTTTCATAAATCATTCCACCCTTCTTAGGCGAATCTTGTTTTTTTACACTCCTAGCTGTTTTTTGGCTTCGTAGATATGTGTTTGCATACTTGATACTTGTAGAGGCCATATTCCTTGCTAACTATCCATTTTTGCATTAAGTTCAAAATTTCATATCCAACCAAGAAAAATAAATAAAACAATTTCCATTAATTTTTTGATTTTTAAGTTGTCAAAGTTTGTTTCAAGTCATGTTCAAACTGTTCAAAACAAGAACGATAAACCATTCGATTGAACAATTCGACGATGATTTTGTATGAAGCAAACTAAAAACGATATCGTTTAGTTCAATCGTTTCGACGACTATCGTTTCATTAATTACGCGATTAGAGCCCTGTATTATGAGAGGAGAATGCCTCTAAAATGGGGAGTACTGTTTGAACATTTAAAAGAGGCAGACACGCCAAGAAATTGTCCAACATCTTAAATTAAATGTATAACGTTTTTACGAGAAGTCGCTTTTCATTGATTGCGAATTAATCCTCGCGAAAAATACAATCATTGTGACCAAGCACAACCAGAAAGCGAGACAGCAAGCTGCTAACGAGAGACCATCCAGCCAGCGGCGAGTTTGTGAAAACTCTCACAATAAACACAATTTTTACAATTTTATACAAAAAATTGAGAACATACGACGAAAATGACATAAATATCGTCGGTCAGTGAATTAAATTTTAAGTTGAGCTGTAGTTTTAAGTGATTAGTTATTAGATTCTTCAATAACAATTTCCTATACGGTAAAGCATTGATAATTTAATTCTTTAAATTTTCCCAATAACTAAGTAAATACATACACCGTTTAACAATTTAACTAAATCATCTTCTAAAAGGTATCTTTTTTCAAAGTACAGGGTCATTCATTTCGTGGTTTCAAGTTGGTAGCGCTGGCATTTGACACCTGTCAAACTCAGCTGTCATTTGAAGTGTCATATTAGGTCTGTTCCTTTACTTTTGTAGTAATAATGGAAAAGACTGTCAAAATGGCAGTGGTGGGGATAAATTCTCTCATAGAGAGAGACACTTACGAAAAAGTTAGGGAACGCTTTTGTAGTAATCTATGAAAAACGACAGATATATAATTCAAAAATTCAAAAAAGTGGTACGAAAAGTCGTTAAAATATCTGATAAACTCGAAGAATTCGCTAATTTTTGATTTATCTACCTAGCGACAAAAGTGATTCGGAATTAATCGAATTCATGAATCCGAGTACCTATATGGAAGAGCTTGTAGGTACTGATTGAACTACAAGCATTCGAGAAGAGAAAAAAGCGGCACAGCATTAAAAATTACGTGGAGGAGATTGTCCTTTCTTACTCCTTACAGAGAGGAAGAATTTCGACGCCACTTTCGAAAAGAATCTAAGGAGAACATTTTTTCTCCCTTTACAATTTTATTTTCCCGCCTGTTGACACCATTTTAATACACAAGAAATCAAAACAAATGTCAAATAGGACAACAAATTTCGAATCAGCTGTTAATGGACAGCTTTTTCAATTCTTACACCAAGACATTTGTTGAGTAAAAATTCGTAAGATTCTCAGTGGAGGGGTAAAATCGGGCTCTCTTTTACGAATTTTTCGAGTTAGGGAATGGCATTGAGTAAAATTTCGTACAAATTCGTAAGAATTAGTAAAAATTCGTAAGATTTAAAAGTAAAGGAACAGACCTAATATTAGTTGAATATTTGCCATTTACGATAATGGATCGCTTAACAACCGAAGATCATGACTTGGACGATTTGTGGTTCCAACAAGAGGGGGCAATAAGCCGCACAACACGACCAATTATGGCTTTATTGCTTTATTGCTCGCGTAATTTCACGTTTTGGCGACGTCAATTGGCCAGCAAGATCATGCGATTTCACACCGTTAGATTTTTTTCTATAAAGCTACGCAAAATATCCGTGTTTGCGCGAATAATCCCCGAACTGTAGACGCGTTTAAAACCAACATTACTCAAGTTGTGGCCAAGATACCGAACGAAATGTGCGAAAAAGTTACCACAAAAGAATCGCATGCTGCGAATCTTCCCGGGGCGCCCATTTGAATGATATTTTTTTTCACACTTACTGGCAAATCCAAACTTTATAATGAAATAAAATTTTCATCAAAAATGTATCGCTGTGGGTGTTTTATTTAGCTTCACGTTCGAAACCTAAAAATTAATGACACTTTATTTGTATCTGGATTCTTTAAGAATGGGACATCTTCCTATGAAATGCTGTATATTTTCGATATCCTTTAAACTGCATAATGAGCAGTTTCTTGACATGTTTGCTTTAAAAATAGATGCATTTAATTCAATTCAATTGAGTCGCATCGAGCTTTAAAAATCCACATTATTGTGACTAGAATCCGTTTCAAAATCTACCTCTACCTTTCAGTTTCCTTCGCTCTTTGTATCCTTTTCAAACGGTAGCTTGACATTAATTTGGTTAAAAATTCTGCTCTCTTATAGTTCCATTATCCATTTGCGATATATTGGCATTTATCCAGCTATTATTGAAGTCTGCACTCAATTTATTCAAAACTGTCTCCTTTTTTTAAATTGGCAGCCAGAAGAGCAGACAGCTATAAGAATCATGTCACTAACAGTGGCCTTTACAGGATTTAGATTTTCTCAATTTTTCGGCATGACCGAAAATGGGTTAAACATGTTTACTCTTCGCTTCGCTTCCAGTATTTGTTTTTGTGGAAAAAGAAAAACGTTGCTCAAAAATCGGAGTAAGTCATGTTGCGTCATGTTACCAACCATAACAAAGAACAAAATTACTTGGTATCCTGAAATGAATACTGCCAATGCAAAGATAATTCTAAGAAGCTATTATTCAACAAACAATTTCTATGGCAATTTGATCTTATGGCAGACAGGAAAAGAGCAATGCGAACCCGAATGCTGAGCCCACTTGAGACTTAAAAATAACCACAGCGGATCCTTATCTTTGCCTATACCGCCACACATTTCATTCGACTGCGGTTGTATTCGGTTCGCCCATGGAGTGAAATGCGACACCGAATACAAAAGAGTTTCAAACCTCCATACATCCCAACGATTGGCAAGGCGCACAAAGTTATTTTAGAAATTCTAAAATTGAACGTTGACTTTAACTTTCTACTTTATCTAATGAAGGGAAACATATTGGGTTCGTACTAAAATCCAGCGCGGTAGATGGCATACAACTCAAAGGTTACAACCATCTTATCATAATCGGGCTAATTGCAAAGGCTTTCTTGTATAGGCCACCAGCTTTATTCCCTACTAAAGAGCCGCTTAAATAACCACATACAGTGGCTGCAGAAGCTCTAATCATACTTTGAAAATTGAATGTGGAGACCTCAAATAGTATTCTATAAAAAATGGAATTATGGAGGCGCGGCAAACGACGCACGGTCAAGATAATTTGTACTGTTTAGTTTTTTTTTTTAATTTGAACTGACCGCGTGTAAGTGAGATGTCGCAATTATGAGACCCGCACGACGACTGAGTCAAATTGGAAGCAGGTTTGTAAATGGTGTCCCAAATTACGCGCCATTTAAGAGTACAGTGATGCCAACAGAAAAAAATGTAACAATGTGACAACTGACAGTTTGGAGTCAGTAAAAATGAAGCGCTATGCGAAAGAACAACGCATTTTCATTGTTGAGCAGTATTTTAAAAATAATGAAGGTTTGTCAGCTACAGTCCGCAATTTTCATAAAAAATATTACCCTCATAGTTACAGTGATTTAAAACCATCAACTGTGAGGAGAATAATTGAAAAATTCAGGGAGACTGGATCAATAGTGATCTTAAACACTCTGGGTGTCCTGTCACAAGTCGTTCAACAGAAAATATCGAAGCAGAGAGAGTATACCTATTGATGACAGTCCAGTAACATCAATTGGGCACCGTAGTCAAGAATTGGGACTTTTCGAGAAGCTCTAAAGTTTTTAGTACCTAAATTACAAGACGGTGCCACATGCCATACAGCCAGAGAAACAATTCAATTACTGCTTGAGTCATTTCCTAATCGTGTATTCGGCCGTTTTTGCGATCAGAATTGGCCATCCAGATCTTGCGATTAACCGCCATTGCATTTTTTTCTTTGGAATTTTTTTTACAGCCAAAGGTCTAGCAAACAAGCCCACGACCACCAACGCCTTGGAAGAGGAAATTGGGATTTGTATTAATGAAACCAAGCAAGAACTGGGCAACTAGTTTATACATAAAACATAAAGCCATAACGAATCATTACCGTTTGACACATGTTGCGTTCCAAATCGTAATTGATTAATTTAAGTTCTATTGCCCCTATTGGTTTTATGGGTCATCTATCCAACTACAAATCGAGTGCGATTCCAGTATCACCGAAATTCACAACTAGCGCCACACCATCGATCAAGTTCAAACTAGTATTCCACTATGGAAGACCTGATCATAGAATAACCAAACTAGACTGTCAGCTTTCGTGCACCTACCCGATTTTCCCCGCAGATTTTGAATGACAGGCCTCTCTCGCGCGCTCTTTTTTTTCCTGTCTGTGAATACGTGTATAAATGGCCGCGGGGTGGCACTTTTTCAATGACAACCGATTTGTAAATGAATTTATAGCAATAAATGTTAAAAAAGGAAATGTTGATTATGGTTTTTTTAGATCCATACTCAAGATCCATCGATCTTCGGCACAAAAAAACTGTTCATCCAATCACGTTTCAGTTTTTTTTTAAATTTTATTTGTGTGAATTTTATTTTTGACAGCAGAATTCATGCAGCTGCTTTTTTTATAGGTACATATTCTTTTACAAATCTTATAAAAATGTATGTCGAAATGTGCACTGATCTTTTTATAAACCTCTCTAAATTATTAATTCACAAAAACAAGTGCACTCTTTGTTTTTTTTTTAATACAAAAAGTGATCGAAACATTTTTTACTGTTCCGAGTATTTCACATAAATATAGTGCGATCTACGAGGATTTTTGTATTATGGCCTTTACCAGAAAAAGCTAAGCGCATACATAGTTAAATTTGAGAGCAATATAAAGGGCTTTCCAATAAGAGGTGTTATTATGGTATTCAAAGAAAAATGACAATTTTTGAGATAAATGATCGGATGTTTATTTCATAATAAAGAGGAAGGTATGCCGTTAACAATGGAAAACAACATCAGCCAAATGGCCACCATGAGCACGCATACAGGACCATATCCTTTTCATGAAATTTTCCATAACCAAATCGCAAAGTGGCTGCCCTATGACCTCGATAGCCTCACGAATTTTATCTTTGAGGTCTTGAATCGACGCTGGGCTGTTGGCGTAGACCTTATCTTTCACGTGGCCCCAAAGGAAGAAGTCGCAAGGTGTTAAATCACAAGATCTCGGTGGCCAATTGTGATCACCTCTTCGAGAGATAACACGGTCCGGAAACTTTTTCCCGTAAAAGATCAATGGTTTCGTTTGTTGATGATCGGCCGGCTTGAGTTCTTGTGTTAACTGAACTTTATAAGCCTTAAGACCCAAGTCTTTATGCATTTATGTAATGACGTTTGTGGAATGCCCAATTCCCAAGAACGACGAGGAATGGACAAACCTGGGTTTTCTTCAACACTTTGGGCTACAGCAGCAATATTCTCAGTTGTTCTTGAGCGACGTGCACGGGTTTTATTCTTCACATCACTAACTTGTCCCAACAGCTCGAATTTTTCCACCAATTTCTATATTGCGGTCCGACAAGGTGCTTCACGACGACCAAAAAATGCTTTAGTTTTGCGAACTGTGACTGCAAGATTTTCACCATTTCTGTAGTGAATTTTAATAATTTCAATGCGTTGTTGAAGCGTGTATCGTTCCATTTTTAGTAATGGCGTAGTTTGTACTTGTCAAATGTCAAAGAATAAAAGCTTCAAAAGTGACAGCTACCGAAATAGCGGGTCATTCACAATAACACCTCTTATTGGAAAACCCTTTAGTATAACCAATCAAAAATATCGAATTAATTTTATTTATTTAACACACGGAAGATAAAAATTAGTTCGAGTTAGAGGGATTTCTGGAAAAATTCGAGTTAGAGGGATTTAATATATTTTTTTAAGCGAATTTATTTAAGGTAAAAAATAGGAAAGTAGGTACATTTTGAACAAAATTAGTTAAAAAATTTTTTTATTTTTGATTGGGATCTGAAAGTAGCAGTGTTCACCCGTTTAATAAATGATTCTATTCTAAAAAGGCAACCAACAACACAAATGTTAAGCACCTCTAACTAGAACAACAACACAAAAGTGTTGCGCATTTAATTTTGTAAGTAGAATATGTATGCACAAATCTAAATGCATATAGTACATTTTGTATGTATGTAGAAACACAGCGTATCGTCGCGACGCAACAATTGCGGGAGGGAGATCTTTTTTTTATTGATTTTGTTTTCTTCAGACGAAACATTTAACTTAGATGAATATTGTAATAGGTCAAGAATCAAAAGAATATGTTCGAGTTAGAAGGATTTTCGACTTATAGCGATTTCGACTTAGAGGATGACTTTTCTATGCAAAATTGAAGGGAATGCAAATTTTTTTCGACTGTATATGCATACTTGCAAATAATTACTGTGGAAGTATGCATTTTGCGCACCAATTACAGATTATAAATTATGCTAGAACTAAAAAAATATTTTTCCTCACGACATAAAACAAAAAACCCCTTTTCCCTAAACGGTGTTAAAATACTTTGTTTCTATTTAACTTCGAAATTTAAAGCATTAAAATCAACGAAAAAAAGCTTATTTCGTTAAGGGTGGCGCCCAACGTAAGTCACGAATGGATTAAATTTGTTTTCATCCGTGTCCAACCCTCAACTGCGTTAAAGGCCTTATAGAACAAATCCTACTGCCAATATAGTCTGAAAAATAAGATAGTTGAACGATTGAAACCTCTTTCTAACCATCAGCTTCGAATTTTTACTCCCGCGTGCTTGTAGCCTCATTCGGGCTGATGCCTACGGGACCATAATGAAAGCGAATAAAAAAGACTTGTTTCCACCGATGAGGTTGTTCAAAAATGCTTAGCCAGCTCTTCATTGTTAGAGTTTTATAAAAAATTTTTCGAAATACGGTTTTAAAGCTTTATTTAAAAAACAACAAATTGGTGGCGATTGGTCTAAATGTAGACTCCAGATTTAAAATTGTAAAGCGTGCCTTTATTAACAGCTAGAAAATTGAGAAAATATATGGCCCCCCAACATCGAACTTCTTAATTTCGAGGTGAGCGAGTTTAAATATTGCAAAAATTACCTTTCTGCCTCCAAAATAAAACTGAAATAACTCCCAAATATTTTTTTTATGCAGCAGCTTTCAGTGTAATCTTTAGAAAAAAACCTGACAGACCACCCTGTACGTACCCAATAGTTGTGAAATACAGGGAGCTTCGGTCAACAAATATATAAACAACTTTATGGTTTCTGAATCGGTTATTCAATTATCAGAGTAACCAATAATATTATTTTTGCCGTTCAATGTCCAAAAGATAAAGAAGAGCGGAGAAAACAACAGAGCGACGACAAAACATCCAAAAACACACAATCGACTCGTTTGCTCATGGAATAGTAAAACTGCTTGTCTAGACACCTAGTCCGCTGCCGACACGTCGACGACAACGGCAACAACAATGGTGAGGTAGAGAATGTCGCATATACCTCAACCTCAACCTCAACTCTGATTTTATAGTTTCGTTGCGCTCACCAATCGCCCCCACTGGAACACTCTGCAGTAAACTTACCACATTAGTGGGTGCAGTGTACTCCACCGCAGACGAGACAACCAAACGGGTAAAATATGAAATTCCATTAGAACGATTTTATGGCAGAGCACCTTTTACCAAAGAAGCGTTGGTCGTTACCAACCAATGGTCCATCGTCCATACCGTATAACGTCTCACAAAACAGCAAGCAACACGTATCCACAGTCACTCTCACAATGGACCACATTAAATGTGAGTTGTGATGTTGCCTCAATCGGAGTGGAACAGAAAAAAAAAAAAAAAAAACATCTAATCATCATTTGAGAGGAGAACGAGTTTCACAGATTATTTTCCACATCGCCAAAGGCCTCAGGGTCCACACCAACACCGCACACAATATATTTACTAAAGCATAAGTAGATGGCAGATACTCTCCCAAACCCGCAACTGCAGTGTTACTCAGCATCAGAGTCGGAGATTATCTTTCGGACTCGAGAAGAACAAAAAAAAAAAAAAAATACCGATGAGGTGTATCACTGCATGCAATTGACTTGGCATCATTTATTTTATATGCGGCTAGAGCACAGAAAACAACTCGTCTAATGATGGCCTGTCGCAGTAGCGGGCTCTGCACACTTCAATAGATGCAGGCAGGGTGAAAATCCGGTTCGAATCTGATGGCTTTTCCTTCGTTCTGGCTCGTCCTCGCATGACATTGTATATGCTTTGCAAATAATGTTATGGGAGTTCAATTGAATAAATTTCTCTCTGGAAAAGCTCCTAATGCCGATGGTAGATTACGTGCTACTGCTGCTGCTAGGTTCCTCAGTCGAACCGCTTAACATTGATCGGATGTGCCGCAGCTAAGCAGAGAGAAAGAGAAAAGGAGAATGTTGACGCCAGAAGGCAAGGTGGTCAATTTAAATTAATTCTCTCTGAGTGATTTTACCCAAATGGCCGTTGAGTGGGGTACGCCTATGTCTACGTTAGTGTCGGACGAAAGGGGCCGTTTCTAATTCGTTTCAGAGTCCATTGTTCCAAGTCACCCGAATATAATTGAGTTTTGCAAAAGATTTATTGTGTTTGACTTGGTTGGTATAACGTATAAGTGTGGGTTTTTGAATATGCACACTAGAACTTAGAAGTCGCCATCAGGATTATTGTATTTCGTAAGCCCGGTTAAAATCATTCCTATATTGTACCTTACTAAAACAGTGGGCTTTAAAGGTGGACTCCAACCTCCAAGATGGTGTGGAAAAAAACACATATTAGCATAGTAGTTTATTACGAATGTATAAACCATAGACAAACCATACTGAGACCCCCAACTCACAATCGGTGTTATGTCAAAAAAGAATCCGTGTGACATGCAAAAACATACAAAAAATGCAAAAATAAATGCTGCCAACCTCGGCAACCGTGGGGAAATGTGGAAGAGTTCGGGAATACCACATTTTTTCATTACTGAACGCCATTGGTTAGTTATTATAAATTGTTAAAAGGCGAATAATTTGATTTGTTTGGTTAGTAAAACTATCTAAAGTTGATGTTCTATATACTAGAAACATATTAGGACAAACATGGTTGTGTATTTTCCGCTTTTGGATATCATTAACTTCGATTTCGTGTGTAAATTTTTCTTAAATAATGAAGAAAATTTGCTCAAAATGTTTTTATATTTCCTCAACTAATCTTCATTGTTTATTTTTCATGAATATTTTATTCCTAAAAAAAAATATTATTCACACGTAACGAACGATTTCAAATTAAACGGATAAAATTCTATGAACTCTGCCAGCAACTTTGCCCACAGCGGAAGTGTCTCATATCTCCTGGGAGTGTCTTGGTGAGCAGAATTTTTGAAGTTTCGTGACATTTTTCAATAATATTTTCTATGTAACAATACTAGCGCACCAAATCGTGACCACTCCATAAAAATATAGCTTGTAGGCTAAGTAACGGGAAATCGGCCGGAGTTGGGGGTCTCAGTATTGTCTCTGGTATAAACTTCATATACTAAGATACAGGGAAGGGAATTTGAGTTGTGTTAAATTATTTGTTTGACATAAAATTAGTTACTGATATTTGTCACGGTAAACAAAAGAGGATCAGAGATAAAAAATAGTTGGTGTCACGTCTCTCCGGGGTGGTCTTTGCCAAGCTTGGAAAATTGTATGAGCTGTTTTGATTTCGCTTTTTTAATTTCTACACAAAATTCATACATATACAGGGTGTCCGCCGGGAATTTGGTCAGGAGGAATCATTGGACCTTATTTCTTTGAAAATGAAAATATCGTGTATCGATATCGTGATATGATTAAAAACTTTTTAACGCCACAACTTCATGCTTTGGGCTTGATTAACATGAGGTATCAACAAGACGGTCCAACATCGCATACAGCCAGGATTACAATGGAATTACTGCGAGACCTCTTTCCACAACAAGTTATTTCAAGAAATGGTGATGTTGATTGGGCTCCACGGTCGCCTGATTTGACTGCCCCGGACTTATTTTTGTGGCGATATCTGAAAAGCAAGGTTTATGCAAACAAACCAGAAACGCTTGAGCAACTCAAACAAAATATTCGTTATGAAATTAATGAAATACCGCGTGAAGTGTGTGAGAATGTAATGAAAAATGTGCTCAAAAGGGCCCGAATTTGTGAGACTAACAGAGGCGGACATTTACCTGATATTGTATTCCATACATAATTGCCGACATTAAATAAAACATTTATCAATATAAGATCCATTCTCTTTCATTTAATCAAAAATTATAAACAAACAAAGTAGTATACCTTCCGGGCGGACACCCTGTACAACTCAACTGATGTTGTGGGGCTTAGGAAACACGTGGTTCTTTATTGTAAATAGCTGGCTTGGTGAGGTGCCCGATAGGAACTTGTACCTTAAGCTTAAGCCTTTAACAGTATACCTAACAGCGATGTATCATCCACTGAGTTGAGTGTTTGGCTGTTGCTGCTGGCAAAATCTTACATCAACTCTCAGCATTTTGTGGTCGAAAAATGAAAGGTTCATAGAAGATAGTGATTTGAGAGTGGAATTAGCTATTAGATATACATATTTGAAAGGTCTCAAGTAAATCCTAAGTGAGGAGGACTGCACGCGTTGTCTTTGGGTAAATATTGAAAAAAAAAGTCATACATCGTCACAACTGGCTTCGCTTTAGTGTGGTGACATTAAGCGGATTGTACTACCGGATGAGATGAAAAGACATTTGCTGACTTAACCTTTAAGCCCCGTAGAAAGCTCACAGCATAGCCCGAAATAATTACAGAAGCTACGATTACACATGCCACTTTTCATGTCAAATTTTGACACGCCGACGTCATTATGACGTTAACATTTGTCCTTAATTTGCCACTACATGTGATCGGTTGTCAATCGTCTGGTCACGCCGCCTGTTGCAGCGAACTCTCACGAAAGACACACGAGACACGAGTGACCACTGAATGGCCGAGTTTTTGTGACGTCAGCATGTCAAAAATTGCCACGAAAAATGACACGTGTAATCGTGGCTAGAGAATCTTTGGCAACACTTTCACTGCATGCCATCGCATGAGATGCAGAGGCAATGTCCGAAAATTCTACAAGAGGGAGGAACGATCTTTTCAAGGAAATAAGGCCAAAAGAAAACCCTGCAAAAATGAGCATGGAAATGCGGTAGTAGATTAACAGTGAACTTCGAAAAAAATGGAGAACAAGAGACAGCAGCCCGGGGATCCGGATCTGTTCTATATCTGAGCGTTTTGATTGTTGTTAATATCGTTGGGGTGGATCATATACTAGCTCATTTGGGCGTCTTTTGATAGCTCAGAAACATTTAATAAGAATTATTTGCAAAAGAAATCAATTAGCTCACAGTTTAGCCTTGTTTAAAACGTTCCGAATTTACCAATGAGGCATGTTTTCAAAGTTTTGAGAGAGTTCTATAAACAAAGCGGAACCATACCAAGCAGAAACTCTCAAATTTACTACTTACGTATTAAAAATTTAAATCTTGTCAACGTACCAATCGCACACAAAACCCATTTTGCTCATTTTTATACTTATACTGCCCCGACCATTTTTCATAAATTACCATTGTGCATCAGGACAACTTTGAGTTATCAAGAGTTAAGGACTGGCTATTCACAATTGACTATAATCAGATCGAATATTTCCCAAGATCTTTTTTCTAGTATTTCTCGTCATTATTATTAAAAAAAACAAAAAAAAAATTTTATTGTAAAGGGTGATTTTTTAAGAGGTTTAGAACTTTTTTTAAAAACAAAACACAAAAAATTCGAAAAAATGAATGAAATATTTATTTGAATCGATAGTTTGAACCTTGCAATTTAATGTTTAAAGATAATTTCATGCAAATGTTGACCGCGGCTGCGTCTCAGGTAGCCCATCCGCAGAGTCCAATTTTGGCATACTCTTTCACACATATCGGCCGGTATCTCACGAATGAATGCATGGATGTTGGCTTCCAGTGCGTCAATCGAAGCGGGCTTGTCCCTATACACATTAGCCTTGGCATACCCCCACAAAAAATAATCTAATGGTGTCAAATCGCACGATCTAGGCGGCCAATTGACCGGCTCGAAACGTGAAATTAACTGTTCACCAAACTCGCCTCGCAATTGCGCCATTGTTTCGCGTGCTGTGTGGCATGTGGCACCGTCTTGTTGAAACCACATATCATGCAAGTCAAGAACTTCCATTTCGGGCAAAAAAAAGTTTGTTATCATCGCTCGGTAGCGTTCACCATTGACAGTAACGCTGCGATTCGCATCATCTTTGAAGAAATATGGCCCAATAATGCCGCCGGCCCATAAACCGCACCAAACAGTGGCTTTTTCGGGATGCATTGGTAGCTGTTGCAATGCTTCTGGCTGATCTTCACTCCAAATGCGGCAATTTTGCTTATTTACGTACCCATTCAACCAAAAATGAGCCTCATCGCTGAACACAATTTTTCGATAAAAAAGCGGATCCTCGGCCAGCTTTCCAAGAGCCCATTCACCAAAAATTCGGCGTTGTGGTAGGTCGGCTGGCTTTAGTTCTTGCACCAGCTGTATCATAAAAGGCTTTACGCCCAAATCCTTCCGCAAAATTTTCCACGTAGTGCTGTAACAAAGGCCTAACTGCTGGGAACGGCGCCGAATCGACATTTCGCGGTCTTCTGTCACACTAGCTGATACGGCCGCAATATTTTCTTCACTACGCACAGTACGTAAACGTGTTGGTGGTTTAATGTCCAACAAAGTAAATTTGGTGCGAAATTTGGTCACAGTCTTCCGAATAGACTGCTCAGAAGGTCGAGAATGCCGATCATAAAATGGAAGCAGCGCGCGATGAACATTTCGAACCGAGCACGAATTTTGATAGTAAAATTCAATAATTTGCAAGCGTTGTTCATTTGTAAGACGATCCATGGTTAAATTGCAAACCAAACTGAAGCTGTTTGACAGTGACACAAGGTACTAAACACACGTCAGCTGTCAAAACCAGTGTTGCCAAAACCAAACCAGCTAAAAAATCACCCTTTATAAACTCGGCAATTTATAAATACTAGTATCGCTTGTGGTCGAAAATCGACCATACCTTTTATAAGTATGTTATATTTACTAAAAAAACGTACCAGAATTATTTTCGTTATTTATGTTTTTTTTTAAAGGGTGCTTTTTTAAGAGGTTTAGAACTTTTTTTTAAAAAAAAAACACAAAAAATTCGAAAAAATTAATGAAATATTTATTTGAATCGATAGTTTGAACCTTGCAATTTAATGTTTAAAGATAATTTCATGCAAATGTTGACCGCGGCTGCGTCTCAGGTAGCCCATCCGCTGAGTCCAATTTTGGCATACTCTTTCACACATATCGGCCGGTATCTCACGAATGAATGCATGGATGTTGGCTTCCAGTGCGTCAATCGAAGCGGGCTTGTCCCTATACACATTAGCCTTGGCATACCCCCACAAAAAATAATCTAATGGTGTCAAATCGCACGATCTAGGCGGCCAATTGACCGGCCCGAAACGTGAAATTAACTGTTCACCAAACTCGCCTCGCAATTGCGCCATTGTTTCGCGTGCTGTGTGGCATGTGGCACCGTCTTGTTGAAACCACATATCATGCAAGTCAAGAACTTCCATTTCGGGCAAAAAAAAGTTTGTTATCATCGCTCGGTAGCGTTCACCATTGACAGTAACGCTGCGATTCGCATCATCTTTGAAGAAATATGGCCCAATAATGCCGCCGGCCCATAAACCGCACCAAACAGTGGCTTTTTCGGGATGCATTGGTAGCTGTTGCAATGCTTCTGGCTGATCTTCACTCCAAATGCGGCAATTTAGCTTATTTACGTACCCATTCAACCAAAAATGAGCCTCATCGCTGAACACAATTTTTCGATAAAAAAGCGGATCCTCGGCCAGCTTTCCAAGAGCCCATTCACCAAAAATTCGGCGTTGTGGTAGGTCGGCTGGCTTTAGTTCTTGCACCAGCTGTATCTTAAAAGGCTTTACGCCCAAATCCTTCCGCAAAATTTTCCACGTAGTGCTGTAACAAAGGCCTAACTGCTGGGAACGGCGCCGAATCGACATTTCGCGGTCTTCTGTCACACTAGCTGATACGGCCGCAATATTTTCTTCACTACGCACAGTACGTAAACGTGTTGGTGGTTTAATGTCCAACAAAGTAAATTTGGTGCGAAATTTGGTCACAATCTTCCGAATGGACTGCTCAGAAGGTCGAGAATGCCGATCATAAAATGGAAGCAGCGCGCGATGAACATTTCGAACCGAGCACGAATTTTGATAGTAAAATTCAATAATTTGCAAGCGTTGTTCATTTGTAAGACGATCCATGGTTAAATTGCAAACCAAACTGAAGCTGTTTGACAGTGACACAAGGTACTTAACACACGTCAGCTGTCAAAACCAGTGTTGCCAAAACCAAACCAGCTAAAAAATCACCCTTTATAAACGAAAAGAGCGACATCTAGATATCGAAAAAATACGTAAATGAGCTGCTCCATCGGAAACAGGTTCTAATCTAAGATGATTTATATTTGAATACGTTACTATGGTAATATGGCGACGACAAATGGAAAATGGAAAACCAAAATCCTTTCAATTACCTGTTTTGTATGGGAAATTTATAATTTTATTTTACCAGCCTTAATGGCGACATATACCCACAATTTTCTGTTTGTGCACGTCTATGGCACAGTACCTTTCGAATGATATAGGTTTCATTCTACTCATTTCATTATAAATACTTAAAAAGTGTACCGAAACTTTGAATGTTCACGTATTAATATAATGATGATGTAGTTTGCATTTTTTGAACTTTGCTTTTGTATATTTATATATTGTACTCATTGATGTTAATCCACATCAGATTATCCTTATTTATTTTAGACATAATTTAACTGATGTGTCATTCAACGGTAACTTTGATAGTTAAAGAATGAACACTCCTATTCTTTTCAAAATAAGTATCATTTTATATCACACTCTGTTAACATTAGCTGTTTTTTATTATCAGCGTGATCTGATTCGGATCAGATCACGAAAATAAAACAGAACGGATCATTGAAAAGTTTAATTTTGGAATTGTGGCAGCAGTTGCTTTCAAAAGCAAAACAGATAATACAGGGTATTTCAAACTTCATATTGCCACCAGCCATATTGCAAATATTCTTCTCAACGTGACGTCACACAAGGCACATGTCATTTCACTTGCAAAGTCGGGGGTGTTACCATATTTGAATCAAATTTGCATAATTTTTCTTTTCAAATATATTTTTGTGAAGCAAATTTAGTATTTTATGTTCAAATATGCAACAGATTAACAATATTTTGCTGCTGCCGCTTGAGTTTATCTTGGCATATTAAGGTGTATCCAGACCACCGAAACATTTCAGAAATGTTTATGAAATGTTTCTGAAGCAAATCGGACAGATTTTATAAACATTTATTAAAGATTTCTGAAATTAATTTAGTAACCCCCGTATTAATAAACACTGCGTTAAAGTTATCAACTCGTTACTCAGCAGTTACGTACAATTTTAGCGAGTTAAATTAGCAGCGAGTAAAGTTTTTATTCTTGTAATTTTGGTCTTGGCAATCACGCGACACATCGGACACAATCGGACAGATTTTATAAACATTTATAAAAGATTTCTGAAATTTATTTTTTAGCCCCCGTATTAATAAACACTGCGTAAAAGTTATCAACTCGTTACTCAGCAGTTACGTCAAATTTTTGCATTGTATCTGACGTCTACTATCTAACTTACATTTTGCATATTTGTTTATTAATACGGGGGTAAAGGTTTATGAAATATTTCAACTTTATCCTGTTTTGGACTAGAAAATTCAAAGCTTTTCTGGGCATTTTTATTTTATTTAAAAAGAAATAGTAATCGAAAAACAGGAAAAACAGCGTTCACTTTCTGCGAGGATACTTGTAAAACAAAAATTATTTCCCCTCATGATTGGGTAACTGTGAAACATTTCATAATATTTTTTTGGTGTCCAGATCCAAACCAGCAAAACATTTTTAAACATTCCATAAAAATTGTTTTGTTTAATAAGTGTTTTAGAAATATTTATGGGACATGTAGGTATTTCATTGTTTATCAAATGTTTGGCTGGTCTGGACATACCTTTATAGACCGAGAAAAAACAAAATAACTCGGAATACGGACAGGGAGTTTATTCGAATGCGAAATAAATCAATTGATTTTTTTGTGTTCCATTTTTTAGTCTGGCAACGTGATTGTGTGGCTATCGTTTACAGGCACACCAACATTTAAAAATAAAACAAGCCACCTAGTCGGAAATAGTAGAAATAATTTTCAGATCATGATTCGTGATCTCGATGAGAAGCAGGATCATGTGCTGTTGTTGTAGGTGCATGTAAATCGATGATCTATATGGATCATAGCTGATAATAAATACAGCTATTGCTACTACTTGAAATAAATAAAAATGAATGAAATATATGACCAAAATGAAGGACATAATGCTCGAGAAAGGAATCTCAACTTTGGCGATTCGCACAACACGTAATTAGAAACGGCAAAGATGCTAAAAACATTTCGTTCGGCTTTAGCGCAGTGAAATTTTCATTTTTACTGTACATATTAATAAGCATTTTGTTCTCAGATCAACAATATGACATATAGTTCGGTTACATGTTATCTCTGAATAAACTGAGTGGAAGGTATTTAGTACACTGATCGTTGCCGTTTCTAATTACATGCACGCCACGGTACCTCCAAAGTTGTTTTTGACTTCGTCTATCCAAGCTCTGCAAATCAGTCGCGAAATAGCATCAAGCGAAGCATCCTTCTCGCCAATCGCTGTTTCTTATTGATAAAAAACCATCCAAGAGGAAAAGACCTCTCTTCTTAAAGCAGTGAGATATTAAGATCCTAACCGTCCTTGGTCTGATGTATTGTATTGTAAAGAATAAAGGTCGTTTTGTCGATTTTATGTTGTTCATTTTGGAATATGCAATCCACCTTCATGGGGCAACTGTTTGGGCGTTTTGCACAACGAAGTAAAGTTAATTGGCCTCATTTCACTTTTGGAGGCGGAATAATGCCAAATTCTGAAAAAAACAAGAACTCTTCGTTTATACATTTAGTTTTTAATATACTCGAACCCCTTTTATAGGAGTACCCAGCCTTTCTCATTCAAAACAACCACCTACATTGCCAGTGTGGAGTGCAGTAGTTGCCTACAATTAGGTCCTCAATATTTTCGTCGTAGTTATGACCTGGATTTAATTTAATACATCTAATATCGAGCAAAACGACCTCAAAAAGAACAACCAACACATATTTCAGTATTTTAAAATAACGTGTTAAACTCAAGTAATTTATCGATTTATTTAAGTGCATGCTAAGAGGAATGCAAATGTTGTAAACACGTAACGAGCACGGCGGTAATATGTAGCTATACACACACGCTTATTATTTAAAGATTTATGCACAGGAGTAGCTCGAAACATGAGAATAAAAAACGAGAAAATCGTTCCATTAGCGTGGGTACGAACCTTTTAAACCAGTGTGTGTTTCATTCAGCAGGTGATGCGGTGAACAACGTCCTGGAAAGAAAGAAAAATATCAAAAGTTATAAATAGTAAATAAGCTATAGTGAAAATAAAATATAGTCTGACAAGGACATTTTTTGTACGTTTATTCCACGGGACTCAATTGAGTGGCACAAACCTTTCTTTCCCATTTTCATCCCCATTTACTGCCTCTGGACTGGTTATTGAACAGACTGAAACAAAAACAACTCGTTCAGAACTCCATCCAGAGGACTAATTGAGCTGTCACGACAGCCTATACAAATATTTATCTGAATTAAATTAACAGTGACAACAGTGACCACAGTGTTGCCAGGCGGTCAAAATAGTTACACCCCGAGATAAAACTGAAAAACCCTCAGATTTGGCTATTTTTCCGATGAAAAAAAACAACTTTTTGACAGTTTTTTGTAAATGTTTTTGCACGACTTAAAAGAAGGAATTTCAAATTTGAAACGAGACCATTTAAGATTGGTTTTCCGAAAAAAGGTGCGCCAACGCAAAATGTCAACACATGTTGCATTTTGAAAAGACCTCACACACAACTTTGATGAAATTGTTGTTTATAAAATTTACAGATGAGTTGCTTAAATTTAAGGAACTATTATAATAAATGTTAAACTTTTTTCCTAATGAAACTGGCATAAGCTTTTTTTGAAAGACTTGTTTTGTAAACGAAAATAGTTCGAAGACAAATAGCACAAATAGTTTTCATTGTTAAATATTGGTCTTTGGACGATCGATCGATTATTTATAACTGCATTTTAAAATGACACAGACATTTAAAGGTTACCAAAGAGGATATTGCAACAAAAAACAAATAAAATAGAATTTAAGAAAACCCCAGATTTTGCCCTTAAAAATGTCTCCCCGTCGACCAAAAAAAAACCCTAAATCTAGGGGGAAAACCCCCAAACTGGCAACACTGGTGACAAGAAAAATTGATGTTATTAAGAACGAATCTAAGCAATAAATGGGCGTTCAACTCTTATGCCTGTGCCAATATGGCGCGGTCCTATGACAATCCTGATTATATTTTCCATTAAACCGTAATTCATTTCAATTGATGTCAATTAACAAGCGTCTAATGAAATACTCTATCTGAAGTTTGTCGAAAGCGGTAGCCCATCTGCGTATTTGCACAGATTATTTTTAGACTGAATTGGAAAACCTTCATAAGAAAACAATAATAGACAGGAAATTGTTCTGAGACAGGAAAAGAGTGACAAATATGTGAGTGAGGAAAACGACATTCATTATTTCGGTCGGGCAGCAGCCACAGCTGTGGCTACTGGCACATGACCGAAATCAGTCTGCGTAAAATGACAACATTAATCACACATCCAGATCGTATCTCTGTCGCATTTTGACAAATTTCTGTTTACTCATTTGTGATGTTTATCCTATTGCTACGTTTTTGTTCCACTTTCCTTCCGTACGTACACTCGGATCTATGCGAAAGGATTATGTGCCGGGCTGACTTGTCCAGGGTTCAAAATTGCTTGTATCTGGGGAATCAACGTTTTCAACGTAAACAAATTTGAACAGCAACACTAGCTACTAACCAAAATGAGTTATGTTATTGTCATACCTTCTTTTGTCAGTTTTTTGTCGGTTTCTCTCTTTTTTGCCTTAACTCTAGGGACGCACACACACGTGCAGCAACAAAAAGCTGCAGGGATGACAGACCGAAAAGGGAAAATGAAACGAAAGCGAAAAACCACTTGACAGTTATTTGGATTAAAACACCATCTGTCGGTCTGCTGGCTGTAATTTCTCGCTTGTCGGGGGTCTCTGGAAATTCCTCAGATAATTTCAATATTTGTCACCTTGTGTACGAGTGTGTTTGTTTGCCACCCATAAATTACAGAGATAAAATCGTCAAAGCGGGAATACAAAGACGAATATGGGTTCGAGTATTCTTTTTTATTTGTTAAATGGCCGTTGGCTATCCCAACAAGCAAGTCCATCCGTCTTGTGGCTGGAGGTGTTTGCGGGCTTTTTTCCAACCATCAACGAGACAAGTTTTTGATCGCAAGATTATATTGTATCGTCGTCGCAGGGCAACTTTTTAAACAACTGTCCCTCCATTTACACGTAATTAAAAAACATTCAATTACATACTCGAAAATCGTTTTCAGATCTCCTACCATATTTGGTCGTACCTTTTGTTAGTTTGGCCAGCTGATGCCTTTTGACAGAGATCAAAGCGATTAAGCATAATTTATTTTCTGAATTTTTCTCACTCTCATTTAAGTCAGATGAACGATGAGGTTTGTCAGTGAAATTCGGAATTTATTTCGTTTTGTTCACATGGGTTTTAAACGATTTCCGTGGAAGCTGTGGCTTATCGCGACTTAGATCAGGCTATAGCGGACAAGAGGACAATTAATATTACTTTACTATCACAGATCGCATCTGAAGTTCACATTTTTCATGTCGGTATGGCTTGGAAAGCAAACATTTTAATATCATCCACTGAAATGGGTACAAGTGGAATGACCTCTACAACGAAGATGTTTAACTGATTTCAGTGTCTCGGTCTCGTACTTGGTCTTTATGCGGTTGTTGATTCGTTTTATTACTTAAAAATATACTCAAAATGTTGTAGCTTAGTGCGGATATTTTACTGTAAAAGAATTTCTGTCGTAAATAGTGTTCAACAAAAGGGATTATTTTTTAAGCCCAAGTTAGCAGATTTAACTCCACAATTCCGATTGCAATTGGTCCTAAGTATATGACTATTTGTGTTATAACTTTGTGTAAATTCAGAAACGTCAAACATTTGCGCAGTGATGCGGCATCACTGCTTATTTGCGATGCTGATGCGATGCGCAGTTTATGCAGATGCGTTGCTGATTGAATATGAAGTTTAAGTTTTAGAACGCATTGTTTACATCGAACATTTTTGTCAAGATGGAAGTTTTGCCAATAAAAGTTTTACTCGATTACTATGATCGTAAAGACGATAAATTTATTTTCATGCCTTACAGCCCTATTTTGCTATTCACGTGAGTCGTCTTCTCGTTATTAAAAGCTTTACCTCCGCAGCACTGAGATACTCAATGTAAAAAAAAATTGTTTGTGAGAAAAATTAAAATAAAGAATTCAACAAAAATTTATAAATTTTTCTGTCAAAGCATATCTATTGATAAAAATGTTTATTTACTTTCTTTTCTTTCGCTTCCGACATTTTTCTTACTTTTTTACCGGCGAATCAACAGCGCATCAGATATTTCTGTGATGTTTTTTTTCGTTATGTTTGCGCATCAGTTTGATCAAATTTGCAATAGTGAACACTTCACGTTGAAAGTGAAGCCAATAGTTGCATTAATGAACATTTTGCAAAGCATGCCGGTGATGCATTACTGAATTTACACTTTATTGTTACATAAATTAACTATAAACAAAATATAAGTATATCTAGCACTAGCTTCCAGGGCTTTAGGCTAAAAAAGTATATGAATTTAAGAATTTGCTATTGGAAATCAATTTTCTCGGCAGCCAGTGAAGTTAAATCGGACAGCTATCAAAACTTGAGCCGTTCTCAAGCACAAATTATCATTTTTAGTGCGTACGATGGATTTTATGAACTGAAAACACATTTTTTTCGCTCTGTTACACTTTTTCCCATTATCATTTTTTTTTGTTTTTCTCGTTAAAAAATATTAAAAAGTTGAACTGGCAGCACTTTTTTTCTTTCGAACAAACTTCTACCAATTTCTGTCAATGAATTTGTTTGTTTACACAGAGCACAAGTTGTGCAAAACGTCAAACTGCAAGTGGAAATGGGAATGGGAGGGAACGAGAAAATACCACAATATTTTTCTGTCTCGCCGCGTCGCCGTTGACAATGTTCTACTACTTCGAAATATAATAAAGGGTTCCTAATGAAGATTTTTTTGAGTTGAAAAACGATGTTTTTATTATAAATTTTTTTTTCTCAGTTTTTTACATTTTTTTACATTTGTTACACTTTTTGAAAAAAATTGTTACACTTTTAAAAAAAACTGCGGCAACAAAACGGTTGTCGAAAAATTGTACTTTTGGAACGAGATACAGAGTAGGGCACCTGATGGACAAATTGCTTGGCCGGTTCTACTTCCAAAAGCAATAAGAGCTAGATATATCTAGCACTTCAACACACAAGATTATTAGCTACACGAAATCGTCATGGTAGTTTTTATGTAAATAGCAGCGTAGTACGTAATTAATTAGCGCAAGTAGATAGAGCTACTACTTTTCTCCGACGGAAAATATGTCCGTATTGACCTGAGTGTGGCACGGACTGCTCCTCGTCAGCCCACAAAACCTACCTTAACCTGTGTCGTGCATTATGCCACTAAAAAAAGCTTACGTTTGCTCTTACGCGGTAAGGCTGACATGTGGAGATACGCTGGATATGATCTGAGTGGATGTGAACACAGAAAGCTGCTAGATTTCTATTAAAATCTTTCAGTTCAAAGGTGAAATAGGCTTTGACGGCGATTGATGAAAAGCTGAATCTGCTGTTAATGAGAACATCAACAATAAACGTGGAAACTACAAAAAAAAAATAGGACAAAAATCGATATCAGCAACTTCGAGGTGGCTAAGGTGTTCATCTACATCAGAGTTAACATCAAGGAAAAACACAAAAAGTAGATTAGGCAAAAAAAAATGCGGGTTCAAAAGTGCCGACTCGAAGGAAGAGATAAGCCCCCATTCTTCCAGTTCTGCTTGATTGCGTCGAGTGCTGCTGGGCGATGAGCAAAAGAGAGGGCTAATATTGGGATCGATTAGAAAAATAATTAAACCAAGTTGAGCCCTTGTAGCTGTAGGTACCAAGAGTTGGATGAAAAATCCAGAATACATTGAATACATTGGCTCTTTTACAAGGTGGTGCAAAATTAATCATTAATCAATCGGAAGATGTTATAATTTTTGCAAATGGCGTCGTACGTCAATCATATTTGACATTTGTGAACTAGGCAGATGGAGTATAAAACAGACAAGCAATGGAAAACTATACTCGATTTTTTTGACCAATAATCGGTCGGTGGTGTTAGCGCAGCGTGAATTTCGAATCACCATGAGCGACGAGGAGCATGTCCACCTAAGCGTTTACGTCAATAAGCAACTGAAAAGCCATCACATCCACTCAAAGTTACTGTGTGATGCGGCGTTTACGCGGGAGGAGTGATTGGGCCGTATTTTTTTGAGAATGCCACCGGCAGTACGATCACTGTCATTGGCGAACGCTGCAGGGCCATGATAAACGACTTCTTACTGCCCGAATTGGATGAGCGGGGCTTGGTGAACATTTGGTTTCAACAAGATTGTGCAATCAATATGCCAAAATGTATATTGTGAAGGAAGCGTTTCCTGGTCGCGTAATCTCCCGTTTTGGCGATTTGGCATGGCCAGCAAGATCGCCCGATTTAACCATCCCAGACTTCTTTCTTTGGGGCTACTTGAAGTCGCGGGTTTAAGCCAACAAGCCTCAGGCAATCGCAGCCCTTGAGGAGATTATTCGACAGGAATGCGAACAGTTGTCCTCGGAAATCTTGCGAAAAGTCATGGAAAATTCTTTAAAACAGGCACAAATGTGTATCGCAACACTGGCGGCAGCCACTTGACGGATATCATCTTTTCCACTTAACAGAAACAATTGTAAAGGTCCAAATAAATCCATCACTCAAAATCATTTTTTTTATTTATTAAAAATGTAATTAAGAAATCAGAATTGGATGATTAATTTTGTGCCATCCTGTATAAGGGCTTTAAATTAATGGAGCCAAAAAAATGTCAAAATCTCACCGCACCCAAAGTAGATATAACTTATAACCTACTCTGTATGGTTCAAACGAAAATCTACTACATTTATCCCAAAGAGACAGCTCCTTAGCAACTGCAGTGAATTTTTCACGAATGAATTTTTACATTTTACGAATGCATTCGTAACTCATATTTACAAATATTTATTGGTACAAAGTACAAATATATTGTTCCAATAAATAAATGGATTCGTAAATATTTCACGAAGGAACTTTTACATTTTACGAATGCATTCGTGGTATTTATTGATGTTTATTTGTTGATTAGGCGAATGTGTTCGTAAAATATTTTTTTTTTCGTTCGTGCATTGTACAAACAGCCACATGCAATTTTTACCGTTCGTCTGCTGAAAATTACAAACGGTTTCGTAAAATGTAATAACGATTTCGGGCATATAACGAATTTTTTTTTTTTTTTGTGTGCAAGAATGATTAGAAGATTTAAAATATTTATAAAATAACAAAAAGGTCACCTTGAACTTGTCCTGATTATCTTGTGCATTCCACATAACTTTGCAAAGAAGTATGACCATCTCTGGCCTGTTAGTTTACAAGATAAGGCTTCGAGCTACTCTGAACAGCGTAATTTTTTTATCGTGTTTTTATCACATTCAAAGTGGAGCTTATGTAACCCAAGTGCATATACACAATACCGCGAGTGAAATTAGCTACGCGCTAATGATGTAATAAATAAAAACAATTCCATGGTCCTCACTCAAGCTTCAGCTCGCTTTATATATTTGTATGGTCATGTTTGATTATGAAATGTGCAGAGTAATAAAGAAGACTTGTATGCGGCGCCAGAACATTCCCGGCGTTATGATTCCATTGAATTTAGAACATATTTAGCTAATTAGTTGGAAAGACTTTGTCTAGAAATTAGTGAGGGCAAAGAAGCATTTGTTTTCTTTGTGTGTGCAATAGCCGCACACAGTCGACAGGTGTGTTGAATTAAAAAAAAAAAAAAAACAATTAATTTGCTGTCTAGGTTAACGAACAAAAGCAAAAGTAACGCCTTTGGTTAGGAAATTATGCCGAGCTATATTTAATGACGCAATGATTATATCGTTCGTGTCACGCCCTTGCACCCAGTTGTGTTTTGTTGTTGATAAGAAAGAGGAGAATCTATTGTATATGCCCATAACGCATAACAGTCGCGACCTATCGCGCTATTAATAACCACATGGAGACTCCGAAAGGAAACTTTCTCCACTCAGAACCTCTGCAGAATGTTGTTCACATTTGGATGTGAAGTACACCATATCGCTTATTACTTACTTTGCTATATATAAGCAAATTTCGATATCACAATCAAACTTTGTATGATATGCACAAGCACATATGTATATGTGCAAACGAAATTGCCGAGTCAGACAAACAGGAAGGCTGCGAAAACAGAAAACACATAAAATTGTTACGAGGGTCCTCGAGGATTTCGGATTATTCAAATTTATAACTTTATAAATAAGCTTAAGGAAACGATGACGTAACATACTTTTTGCTATATACAGGCTTTCACGTTACATCGCATAGGCGAATTATGCCGGAACACATTTCTGAACAAAACTATAAAACGAAATAGCTCCCGGCTTATAGAAATGAAAGAAGCACTTGATATATATGCATTGGATCGCATGTTATAGTATAATTAATAAATTTACGTACATGTAATGCACATAAAACAAAAATTAACTTTAATTAGTTCTACGCGCTGTCCTTGACTTGGAAATTTTATTGCCGAATAAGGATTACCAAGGGCGTATTGTTATGCTGCATAAATGAGCGTTTCCAAGACAAATGATTGTGGGCTTAAGCTGTATCGGAGATATACGAGTACTCTCCCCACGGCGGTTTCGTTTGTTTTGCTTGCAAAACGCGTCCATAAACAAGAGTGGTGTTTTTTATGTACATCCATAATCTACAAATACGTATATGGAAAGAAATTTTATGGTAATTATAATCCTTCCGTGCGAGTCGTAAAAACGCGTTTAACTGTCTGTTTTCAAATAAACATCCCGAAATGGTATTCAGATTCGGGCGGTAAGATGTAAAGGGTGACCACAAGTTAGGCAAACAGTCGGGATTACGAAAAAGAAAAAAATCATTTAGCGCATTTAAGAGGAAACTCCGTCAACATCTTAAATGAGTCCATCAAATGGTAGGGTTGTGTTGAAAAATTAATCTTATCGTCTTTTCTTTCATCGGGAATATTTTTAACAGGGGCAGATTCCGTATATTAACGATATCGTTTTTGAAACTTTGATCACCGAAATAAGTAAGATTCTGCTCGAATTCTTTTGACAAACGTAGGTTTTCATAATAATTTTGGAAAATGAACTGGATTAAGGTCTTAAACTTTTAGCAATTTTAGCACTTAATTGCTAGTTTTGGAGGTCTATCCTTTCGACGATAATCATCTGAAATGTTACGGAATGAGGTTGCCCAGGTTGCCTTCAACGGAAGACCTAATAATATGCATTTTGATATACAGTCAACTCTCGATTAACCGGGGTGCTCGGGACCGAGCTCGTACCGGAAAATCGAAATTCCCGGATAATCGAAAATTATATTATCAACGAATAAACCAACTTTTTACAATATTTTTCCATTTATTTGTAATAAGATTTTGTACTTTGAAACATTCAACAAACTAAAAAACATAATAAGAAAGACAACACCTACAGATACGTTTCTACACGTGTGGATAGAAAAAATACGTAGTATTTATAAAAAATGATCACGGATAATAGAGTGAATCCCGGAAAATCGATTTCTAAATTAATAAATTTTTGAAAACAAATGTTCCGGTTAATAGAGTTGCCGGTTAATAGAATGCCGGATAATCGAGAGGTTGACTGTATAAGAAATGGATCTTTTACTAAAGGTCGTGGCGCTTTTTAAATCCTTAGTCATTCGGTGATAGAAAAAAAGTCTTTTAAGCTTTTTTTCCCACGGCAATTTAAGCTTTAGGTTGTCAATCGCCCAGAATTGTCAAGGAAGAAGATACCGAGGCGGAGCATTCTTCTTCAAAATAAACGGAACAGTTTCAGAGAATTTGTAGAGTCTTCTTATGCCGAATTCACAATGTCGCGTTGAATGCGTGCGTGCGTCGGGGCTTATTTGACACGCTTTATCGAAACCTTACAATTTTAAATGCCAAAGCGCGCGAACAACAATTTTGTAAAACGAAATGCTGCTTTGAAGCGAATGCGCATTGAGAGAGTAGAGTATGACAGATTTAAAGTTTGGTTTGGTTTAAACTGATGTACGCAAATAGAGAGCAGAATTCAAATTTCAAGTTCACTCTCCTTTTTCTTGTAGCTGTAACTTTTGTGCAAAAATTAAAAATGATTCTCCAAAAAATAACATGATAAAAAAACCATTCATAACATTCATTCATTCATGCAAAAAACAACCTTAAAAAAGATACCAGACCAATGATTAATTATTCTTTTTATCCAAGAAAATCTAAAGAAATCGGTATTAGCTCCACAAAAAAAGGTATTCGTCATTTTCGCATACAAGATTAATTAATTTGCATTAAAAAAACATCATATTGCTTTTTAAAACTTGCGTGGTTCTGTGCCACTCCAACTAAGAACGGCACACCCCATGACATCAAATCGAAAAATTCAAAATTCTAAAGTTGTCAAATTCAGAGAGTAGGTGTACTCAGGCGTCGCGTTGAACTTTACGATATTTACGATCCAAAGTCGATCCAACGCCGTAAGTTGTACTTTGTGTGGCAGCATATGAACGCTTTGTTTCTACATAATCTGTCAACGCGACATTGTGAATTGGGCATTATTCTTATCTTCGTTGCCGTAGCACCTAATTTTAAGAAATGTTTAACCTTCTGACTTGGTGTTCATTGGCCTACGGGAAAGTGCTTAGTCATGACAGCAATGACGGGTGGTGCACGATAAATTGAGCAAAAGTAAAAGCCCTGATTTTCTTAGGTTCAAAATTGTCCGGATTTGTTTGGAGATTCAGCTTGTACGGGGGTTTGTCCTCTAATAAAATTTCCAAACTTTGGCATGGTTCACGCAACTGAAGACTGTCATCTGACTGACTGCAAACACACTTTGCCATCAACAAACAATTGTCTATACGGATATCCCTAACAAAGAAACATGAGCAGATAACGCACCAAAATTCCCAAGCGTCATAAAGACAATTGTGTGGTTTTGCAAAGAACTAGGATGTGGAAACCGGCCATGGTTTTCACGGACCAAACCGCAAAATATCAAGATCAATGGGGAAGAATTTCCATGTGTTCCGTACGGATCTTTATGACCTTTAAGACTGGTCCAAAGGCATTGGCATCAAATCAGCTCAAACTTTCTTCAAACACTCAGTTATAAAAACAAAAACCAAATTGTGTGAGGGCTTGGGAGAGGCCGATGATCCGGACAGAAGGGGTCCGAAAACTCACTTACAGTAGGTATTCCTGAATCACCTTTCTGCAGCACTCTTAAATGTAAAAAGTAAAAATAAAGACAAAGGTCCTTACCAATAAACACTTTTAGTTTCGATTTTAAATTAAAACTGCTCAAACTATTCACAGTGGCTATATTTTCCATGTAAATTTCGCAATTGTGAGCTTCCGTAAATTTAACGTCGAGACTGAAGTTTATTATTAGTACGGCGCAAGGATTGTACCTTATGCTGTGAGATCATCCCAACTCTAAGAGAGGCAAACGAGCTAACAAACGTTCAGAACTGCCAAAATGATCAGATCTAAGTAGGATTTACCTTAAAAAATAGTCCAAAGTGTCACCTTGCATCAAAAATATTAGGTGAATCTACTTCTAGATTCCCCACTTTAAAGGAATAGGTATGCAGGCCTTTATTGCATTAAAAATCGTTTTTAAGAAACAACTAGTTCCCGCGCAGAAAGCGGTCTGCTATCAACCTTATAAAGAAAGTTGGTAGTCTCCTATATTTATGTATCAAAAAAAAATTTCTTGTGACTCTCAATGCTTATACCAAAAGTAAGTTTAAGCCACAAAGTTGCCGAGTATTATATAGCGCATCTGTGAATAGGTGGATATACCTATATTTGATACAAAGAAATCAAATTTTGTGGCTTTTATTGATCCTATTTAGAGAAGTGTCTTTAAAACAATCGAAAATGCACTATGACTCATTCAAAACTATGCATATCCAGTTTTATAATATTTTCCATGTAGTAATTACGACTCACTTGTCAATAACATCGGAATGTGCAGTTAAATCGGATAGTGCAACAAACAACAACAATCCATCGATTGAACTCACTGTAATAAACTTGTGAAGAGTCATTCAAACGCTTATTTGCTGCGCCACTTCATTCTTCCACTTTTTTCAATAAATACCAGCAAGCAGCACTCAAAATTCGCTTAGGGACAGAGGAAAATAAAGAAAAGCACAAAACAAAACCAGTTTCTTTCTCACACAACACCGAACACTGGACGAGTCAAATGCAAAAGAATCAAATTAAAAGGAAAAGGAAAAAGAAAATCCATTGTTTGTTGTTCAGTTTTCCTCATTCCTATAACCAACTTGTTGCTGCCTAAGCAATTCCCGTCTGACTTCGCTCATACATTTCCCACAATCCCTGCCCCCAGTTGCATCTTGCATCAGTGCATTGCAATTTTTATTCTGTGCTATAGTATAACTTCTTTTTTTTTTATCATTAAGTATACGAAAAATAAAACATTCAGAGAACGTGTCTCGTGAAACACAAGAAGTTCACCTCACAGCGTAGTATATGTATTGCATTTCTACCACAGCCAGAGATAAGGCTGCAATGCGGGTTTGGTTCGGATATTGGAAACAAAAAGGCCGGGGGAACCGATCGCATGCCATTGTGCCAGTGCCAGCAAAACTAGTTTTATATAAAGAAACTGGAATAAGACGACTCAGACTCAGACTCAGTACATAATCCCCAAAAGGAATCTGGGTTTATTTTTATTTTTATGTCGACTTGTAGGTAGTCCGACGAAAAAAAAAATATGTAGTGCCTTTGACCGTAATCAGTGGAATGCAATAGCGTGAGGCAATCTGCTGCGTGTGCATTGCAATTATGTACACAAACACTTTTGGTAATAATTTAGCTCCTTATTTTGATGACACTTTATTACCTCCAAGTCTTATTGTTTGTTACAACTTATAAATATAAAAATATAATAAATGAAAACGTCATTTGGTTTGCTATGTGGATTGGGTAAACATTTTTCGAGTGTTACCAGATGAAAAATCTTAAAATCTTGTCTTTCCGAAATAAACAATTTTTTTTTCAAGATTTTTTTCAAAATATAAAATGAATGAAATAATAAAAAAAACATTTTTAAGTACTTTAAATAAAACTTTTATTTATTTTTTCGGCAAAATTATAGTAGGCAGATATACAGTAGAAATCGGTTATAACAATACCTGGTATAGCCATGAACCGGATAAAACAATATATTTTCAAAGTCCCGGCAAAACTCCGTCTAAATCAAGGTAATTTGCAATCGATTACAACGATGCCGGGTATAACGTTCAAGTCGGTTATAGCGATGAAAATTTACCATATTTAAGTCTAAAAACTGTTTATAGCGATGGTAAAAAACGTGTTCTTACATCCCTACAGCCTGATATTTTCATTCCGCTTCTAGTATCGATATTATGTATGCACATACCTTACATATAGACAACTGTTAAATTTCGTGTAGCCACTGTAGTGGCTGGTCTGTGCATGTAATTTCATGGCATGCCCTGTTCGATTTCCATATCTCTGAAGAGTTCATTAAGTGTTAATATTGTGTCAGATATTCAATTGAATAATGCTGATGACGATAATGCCACTGAAGATGAGGAGACCAAAGAAATACACGTTCCATCTGCAAACGAAGCACTTACTGCAGTGGTAACACTAAACCGCTTCATGGTCCTGAATCCTGTATGGGCCACCTCGAATTCAAATCCAAACGCTGGATTCCAAACATTGGACAACTCTCTTCGAAAAACATTTTACTCAACAAATGTACAAAACAGACACAAATTAGTGATTTCTTTCCTCAAAAATTTTCTTCAGCATTTAAAGCGTTTTTTTTAATAATTTTTTTTCTTATTTTTAATTTTATTTTCATTGTACCGGATATAACGATGAATCGTTTATACCGATGACATTCTAAGATCCCTTCGATATCGTTATAACCGATTTCTACTGTATATAACACCCCGATTCTACCGTTGTGAGGTTTGCTGTGGTATTCTGCGATAATGCTCACAATAAACCTCACAACAAATTCACCCGTAATGGTAAGATTTCAATTACACAAAATTCATGTTTTTGAAAGAGAATTTATAACACAATTTTTTAATAATTCATTTTATTTTTTTTAGAAAAAATACGCGAATTTCCGACCACAAATATGTTTATTAAGAACGAAAACATAATGTACGACATCTGACAGAAATTAAACTCCCCACGTTCCTCAGTTTTTGTTATAGAATTATCTATATTTTCCGAAAAAAAAAACCCATTAAATAATGTGGAAATGGCATGGAAATATGGAAACAGTGTCATCACATGCAATATCATAACCACTTTTTGTCAGTCTTTATGAATTTTGACGGATTTTGAGTGTTGTGACCTGCTCCATAGGAGATCACAATTTCGATTGTTGTAGTGAGCCTCAAAAGTTGTGAGTTTGCTGCCAGAATTCGAAAACCTCACAAAATCATTTTCACCTCACGTTGTGAGTGTTTTGTGACTTGTGAGGTATCAGTGAGGGCTATAAATCACATAAATATCGATAAAAAGAACTTTGGTCATAATGTTATTGCTTTTTAAACCTTTTGAATAGGTAATGAATAAAAATGAATTAGAATTTCATTGATTATATCGTGATCGTATCAATTCACTTCATTAAATCGCAACAAGTCCCTTGCAAAGATTTATCTTTCAACTGTTTTATTTAATTTTACAACAGAAAATATTCTTTCAACATTTGCAGAGGAATGTGGAGTAATAAAAATAAAATCTCTTAAGAATGGGTATACGGAGTTTCCATCCGCTGTTTTTACTCCTCAATAAATTTTTCTAAAAACATCATCAGTTGATAAAATATCAAATGCGTTGGAAATTCCTGCTTCTTTAGAGTTGATGAAAACGAAGAAACAGAAATTGTGAATGGCATCTGTTCGACTCACATGAATTAATTAATAGAAAAACTTTTTCTTCGATAGAAAAGGTTGTTTTAATTTGTAAGATTTAGAAAATGTTTGATATCAAAAATGTTGAACTTTGATAAATTTAAGGTAAAAAGTCTTCTACATATTTTGGAGCTCAAAAACCTTGAAAAAAAAGAAGATATATCTTGAAATCTGGCATCACTGGTTCCAGTTGTAAGTTATACTCGAACTACCGCCCTATACAAAATAATTTTAGCTAAGATGAATAAAGTTGGGCTCTCGTTTTTGAAATAAGTTTCCAATGAATTGCATATAGAATAAAGGTAGAAAGTGTTCAATTAAGTTATCAGAATACTTTCTCGAGGTGAAGCCCTTTGTCATAAAAAAAATAAAAAAAATTAAGTCGATTTGGTTTGCAGTTGAGATTTCAATATGTGAAGTTCTAGTGTGCAATCGAGCACAAAACCGGGTTTGATCCTTTTCTCGCTAGCTTTCGCTAGCACAGCATTCGTTTCTCCCAGCAACATATTCAAACCCCTAGGTATTGGCAACCGAACTATTGGACAAACATTTTATTTTTCTCTATTTTCTCTATTACCGAAAGTTTTACTTAAGGAAATTGACCCCACAAAAAGGAGAAAGACGGGTAATTTTTTTTAACGTAAACTTTTTATTATTTTTAATTTTATTTATGAAAAATCCTTATTGTTTTTAGTTTCCTACCATCACCATCATTCAAGTTTGAAACTGAAAACTCCTTTCAACTCTGCGTCTACACAGGTAGTGAGCATTGATGAGCCAGTTAGTCAGGGTAATCTCTTTTAGAAATTAAATTAAAGCAGGTGTTGTCTTTTCATGCTGCAGCTTCAACGTTTCTCTGCTTTACCAGGAAAAAATGTTAATTTAAACACTGATATAGATAAGTTTAAGACAAGAAATCGAATTTGAGTAATGGATGGATAGAGTTTTCGAAGTCCACAGCTGCTGCAAAAGGTTTTTTTTGTTCGTAATTGTGGTGAAGTTTATGTCCAGCTTAATCTACCAATCGTGTGTATCCCCTGACATACTGCAAATTTTAAAGGGATGTTCGGAATTTATATTCTAACTCAAAAACTAAGCGTATGCTACATGCGAACATTTAGCAGTGGCAGCATTTATCAATTTGGACGGGGTTTAGTTTTCTAGCGGTCTCGTATATGTAGGTATAGTAGGAGAAAGATTAAATACCTCGTGATATTATTCAATTCTGTTACAAGTATTGCGAACAAAGAGGAACTTGAAGAAATCATTTCTGCATTTTTATACAGCAAGATTTGTATTGGCAGCAAATTTTGTTGGTATAAAATAAATAATAATAATGGTAATAAATAAATAAATATAGATTTCTATTACCGACTTTGTAAAAAAAAAAACAACCATTAACCAAAAACTTAAAACATTGTAAGTAAAGTGCAAAATTGCAGCCAAGAGCAAAACACACAAGGCCAATTCAAACCTCTGGGTTTCCGATTTCAACCCCATCTCTGACCATCTCAAACTCGATCTCATTCACCATTCCCCTTAAGGCTTAGTTTAAAGGAATTTTCATGCCTTAGTTGAAGGTGTCTTGGTTTTAAGTTTTAACTTTGGGCCTTATTAATAATCATTTTTAATCTCCACACAAAATATTTTGTAGGTCACAATATGCAATTTTGTATAAATTTCGCCATTGCGAGTTCGAAAAATTTAGACTGGACACTAAAAATGATTATTAGTATCGCGGTTTAAGTCTAAATGTTAGTTTTAGCTTGTATTAGGCCATGTATCTTTTTTCTTAAAAAACGATAGAAATTCCTTCAATGAGCGCCCAACACAAATTTGGGCTACATATCGTTTAACAAGTTTTGTGTAAATTTTGTTTGTTTTATTTCTTCACAAAACTACAAAAAAGAAATATTTTCGAACAAACCCGCAAATTAAAACTTGGCAGCACTTTTGCAGTCAAGTGACATCGAACATTCGTTTAACTTGCAGACACACCAATTTATTTTGCATGCCTTTTGATTTGACACAAGCACACAAGCCACAAAGGCCAGTTGCAGAAGGTAGTGGGAAAAATAAAAAATTAAAATACTTAAGGAATTGGGAACATTTTCAACGATTTTTTGGGCTTCTTCCTGGGCAACGACTTTGGGCTACATTTTTTCAATGTTTGGGCGCTTAAAGCAAACTAAATTATGGCAACCCTGATTAAAAAAATAAATAAATAGTTGGCGCAATAGGTCTGTAGAGACCCTAGGCCTAGCTTCTCACAACCATTCGTTTGTGTGAGTTTTTCATTTTTGGGACGAATGGAAGGGATCTACAATTTTATGCCGGGTCCAAACGGCTAATTGAGAAGCTCCTTCATGACAGTTGTACTCTCGGATGTTTGTCAGACGTTCGCGAGAGGTGGCGCAGCGGAAAAAAACCATACGTTGGAATTTGTTTTTTTTTTCGGGATTCGAACCTGGGACCCCTCGCTTAGTAGTCCAACACACTAACCACTAAGCCACTGCGCCTACAACCAACCCTGATTGTCCTTTATTTCTTCCGGGGATAATAATATCGTCTACGTGCGTCTCAGTGTCAGGAGTTAAAGCCCCAACCCATCGAAATCCATCGATAAATAAAGTTAGCGTTCACGTGAACAGTATAGTTTGCGATTTAACGCCCTTGTTCTTCTTTTAGCAATTAAAGAACTTCAATCTCTATTTGTGAAAATTGTCAACTGCAAAATATGGCAACTGCTATATTCTTAACCTGGCATATATGTTCTACCCATCTGTCAGTTGTAAACGTCAATGAAACGCACGACATGGATTCCCAGGGATGGAGCCAACCTCACCGGCAGCGGCGATCGCAGAAAGCGGAACAACAACATAAGCTGTCGTGCCTCTGTTCTGTGGCGGTGTTGATTTCCCATTAAAGCTACATAGAATGTTTTCGTCAATTTCTCAACTTGCCAAGCTTGTGGATCACCCCAATAAAGCAAACAATAGCCCAAGGTTTATCACTCTTTACACATAAAATTAAAAGTGATATACATTATTTTGCGAATCAAACGAAATTCAAAGCGAATCGCACCCATTTTCCACGAGTGTATATCAATTTATGAACATGATATACCATACAAACAGAACTAGATAAAGTAGAACTGGAAGATTTTTCCACGTTACACCTAGAAAATTATTTAAATATAAAAAAATAAATAAAAGATATTACCATAGCTATTCATCATTTCTGTGAATTTCCTTACTCCAATTTCCACTTGACCGAATTGCACGCAGACTGATGGCTTCAAGTAAAACTGACTTACATACATTGCATTTTAATTTCTGTAGACGTACCATATTATAATCTTTGGCACAAAAACCACAAATACATGTTTCGCAAATGAATCATAGATCAAGTCCGTGTCTGTCCTATCACGTTACACCAGTCATACGATTTTTATCTTTTCAAAGAATAAGCGTAAAATATATTTCACTTGCGGCAATACTCAGTTAGGCAAGCTATCGCATTCAAAGTGAAAAAAATAAATACAAAAACAATATCTGACAAAGGCTGACAAATGAACACTTTAACGCACCTAACATGAATAGTGAAGTAGGTACTTAATAATGCCAACATACCTTCGGAAACCAGTTTCTTTTGCACGCCTTTGTTTACTTTTGCCCAAGTATAGAATGTTTGCCCTCGATTTGCAGACTAGTCACAAATCACATGAATTTCAAAGATTTGTATTACCAGCAGATATAATTTCACAATATGAAATCAAATATTTAAAGCCGAGCCAAGTATGGGTAGATGACGAAGACTATTATTACGAATGAACTGCAGCAGTCTACAGTTGAGGAATTTGCAAGAGTCTTGTTAGCTGTGAGGTATTGAGTTTTGTAGGTTATTGGAAATTCAATTTATAAACTTCCAAGATATGAATTTTGACAAATGTTTGTTTTTCATTTATTAGATAATTAATTGGAAATTCAATTTCCAATTTTCAATGAAAGGTTTATCTAAAATTAAAAAATTAAGATAAATCGAAGCGTATATCCTTTTCCTTGCAAAAATAGGTGAAGTTCAATTCATCACAACCCACATGTAATGGATCCATATTAATGACCCACCACCACAAGGATTTCTTAGCAAAAAAATTAACCACTTTAAACTTTTGCAAAAGTCCTTAACAAAAAGAAGAGAAAAGATTTTCTTTCCGAGTTTTTATGCCTTATTCGTTCAGAATCTAATCGTGGCCATTGACAAAAATACATGGGATATCATTTATCAAGCCGACAATGTATACAATAGATGGGATTGCACCTAATGGGGCAATATATTTTCCGCAGTAAACTTCTCCTTAAAATGTTATTTACGTTGCTTCAATAAAATTGCCATTTCCTTTGCTTTCGGTTCATGGCCCATTTTTCGGCTCATTACCAGCGGGCTGGTGTTTTGTCACTAATTTTACCATTTAAAAAGTACTTGAATATTTGAGTTCAAATGCATACAGGGGTATAGAGGCCATCTTGTGGTTCTTTTTAAATCACAGGTTTTTTTGACACTGCCAGCTGTATCCCCGCTCGAAGTCTTGACAGAAATTCGGTTTCATACCTCCGCGGAACGAAATGAGTTGCTTCACGTTTGAACAACGTTGGGAAATATTGAAAACTTATTACCAAAGTGAGAGCTTTGTAGCCAAAACAGTGCGTTTTTTGAAAAGAAGTTTTGGCCGAAATGAAGCAAGTTTGTGCAAAAAGTTCGTGAGACTTATAAGCAAAACAACAATTAGTAGTTCAGAAGGCACTTAAAAGCGTGTTCGAAATACAAGTGGTTTTATACAGGGTGGCGCAAAAATAAATATTCAATTTTTTTTTAATGGCAATTTTTAACTAAATAAAAAAAAATAATTTTAAGTGATGGGAATCTTTATTTGGACCTTTACAATTGTTTATGTTAAGTGGAAAAGATGATATCCGTCAAGTGGCTGCCGCCAGTGTTGCAATACACATTTGTGCCTGTTTTAAAGAAGTTTCCATGACTTTCCGCAAGATTTCCGAGGACAACTGTTCGAATTCCTGTCGAATAATCTCCTCAAGGGCTGCGATTGCCTGAGGCTTGTTGGCTTAAACCCGTGAAGAAAGAAGTCTGGGATGGTTAAATCGAGCGACCTTGCTGGCCATGCCAAATCGCCTTGCCATGCAAAAGTGATATGTTAAAAAATGCATCAACTTTTGTCAGGAAATTTAAAAGATATTCCAGACACCGGAATCATTGACTAAATAAAATAAATAAATAATTGGCGAAGCAGGTCCGTAGGGACCTTAGGCCCAGCTTCTCCTTTGGTGTGAGTTTCTCATTTCTGGGACGAACGGAAGTGATCTACAATTGTATGCGGAGTCCAAACGGCTAATTGAGAAGCTCTTTCATGACAGTTATACTCTCGGTTGTTTGTCAGACGTGAAAAAAAACCCTAAGATGGAATTTTTTTTTTCGGGATCCGAACCTGGGACCCCTGGCTTAGTAGTCCAACGCACTAACCACTAAGACATTGAATATATATCTACATCAAAATTTTACATTACTTGCAAGTACACATGACATTCTCAAAAACAGGGCAACCAACTGTAATGAGAAATCTTGAGTGTCATACCGGTTTGATAAGTTTTTGCCAAGAAATAAATCCCCAGAAAACCAGGCCAAGAGGGACCAACCTCATAGAATTTATGACCAATCCCCGGTCCATGTTAAGTGGAGGAATACCTCGAATTACCACGTCCTGATCTAAATCTTTTGACATACGATGTCGGAAACACTGATTTAGAAAGAGTTTTCCTAAATAGTAGGTCTAAACCAAAAAATCGTGCAATTTCACAAGAGGTTTCCTCGATCCTACAAAAGTGCACTGTTTTGTTTTATCCTTTTGTCAAGTGCTTACGTTACACCCAATTGCTAAATTAGCGGACAATGACGAAAGTGTGGAAGATATCCAGCTAAACGTTGTTTAGGCATTGGAAGGCAACATTTATCGGGCCCAAGTCCGATTTTGTGAAAATAAAACAGATTGCTTTTCAAACTTAGTGCAAACATAAATAAATGCCGACTGACAGGTAGGCAAGGCCCTTCTCCGACTTTGGCACCAACCCTAAGTGGTCTGTTAACATGATCTATCAAAATGAAATCATGCCGGATCGAAAATGCCAAATGGCACAAGCGTAGGCGCATATATAAGAAAATTGGTAGGCATTCAATCAAGTCAAATGAGTTCGTATATCCTCCTCACTTGTCAACAGTTCGCTTGAAAAATGAACAAAACCCTTACGCTCTACTTGAAGAAGAACGATGGTTTTATTTATCATCACATTTAACTTTTCAAAATTCCCTCTAAAAAAAAAAATCTTCACCGTAATGCAGATATCCAAAGATACACCTATACCTACGCATCTATTATGCGAAGCAATTTTGTAACAGATAGCGGCAAACATCCGAAATCTTTGGATCTCCCAGTTCTTTGTAAATAGGGTAACGAAGAGCTATTTCCTGGTATTTTGTTTCCTGTTTTTGCATAATTTATTGCCATGGAGGATAGAGGAAGCTGTTGCTATTTCGTCGGAAAGAAAGCTTAATCGAAAACAGAAATTCCCTAGACAATGGTTTAGTTACACCCGGGTTTCTGTTTCACGATAAGCTTTCTCCCTCACGTACTACACACGTACCTATATCACGTATTTAAAAGTCCCTCTAACACACGATATTTTTTTTACAATAATTTAAGGCTGCGAACTGCGCAAGCTGTTGTCTAAGATAAACTTCAACAAGAATGTGAATCGTAAACACATTGCGATGCGAACAGCGGCAACGAAGGAAAAAAATTCCGATAATGGCTTATAAAAATATCTATAAAAACAAATGCCTTTTTTACAGGTAACGTATATACGAACTTCGTAGAGGATGTACCTGTGGCAAGTCGGGAAGCAAACACAAAAAGGCAGGAAAGCAAAACAAAAGAGACGACCTCTTCGTCGGTTTGTCGGCATCCTTTCCGTTTTTTTTTTTTTTTTGTTTTTTGTATTGTTGTAATATTTACCCACATACAATTACATGTAATTTTATGATGGCAACGAAACAAGTTTCTGCCAACGACGTCGAGAGGGATGATCTCCCACTGACAACCCTGGAACGAGAGGGCCAGGGCGCAGGGAAACACACCGCTGGATGGAATGTTTTTCTTGCAGAATATAAGCCAACAAAAACAAAAACAAAACCAAACCAACATTAGGGACACACATTAAAGGCATCCGACTAAATACGAGAACACGGCAACAATAGAAAAATAAAGCGAAAATCTACCTTGATAGGACTGTTCTGTTTGGCTGAAGGCGACACACGGTGAGCGCTGAAAGGGTGGCAAATATACCTACACTTTTTTGTCGCTTTTCAAAGACCATTTGGTGGGAATCAGGTTCAAGGAGCAGACTGCAGTGTTTGCTTTGGCGCATTTACACTTTTGTTTCAATGCAGTGAATCAATTTCGAACACATGTTGCGGAAATTAGCTGGACAGTTCATTGGGAATGAGAAGCGTAATATGTTTGCGTCGTTGCAAGTCGGCGCCTTCTAGCGAATTCATTAGCGACGATTCAATCGGGTTTGCTGTAGCACTTGGGTACAGACTTTGATAAGCTATTAAGAATGTGACAACAAATGTGAGTTTGTCGATTTTTTTTTGGAAGTAAACTAGGAGGCGGCAAACATTCTAAAATCCTCTATTAGCGTAATGGATAAGTTTATTTTTATTTCGAGATCGAAATTGTAAACGAAAACAAAATCGTGGTATTAAATTGGCAGGACTTTCTTTCTCGCAACTGGTACTCTGGTACACTGGTACACATAAATAAATGCTGAGGCAAGTTGCTCAACTTTTGAACATTTCCAACATGTACATGAAAAAGTGGTACACTTAATTTTTGCTCTGTACTTTTAAGTTTGTGTGTGATGCTACGAATCGTGCTGCCAAATCGTGGGTAATTACCAATTTCGTGGGCATTTTGCCTTTTAAAATAAGGTAAAAGGGCGAAAAAGGTAATTTTGTATCTCTCAGAACAAGAAAAATTTGTGTATTTTGTTGTTTTTTAACGACGACATGGACAAAAAGGGCATTTTTGGGTGTTCTTAACGTGTATCGTGGGCAATTCAGTCCGAAAAGTTTGGCATCACTGCTACGAATATAATTCCTGCTGTCACATTCATAAAATATGTAGAAAAACATAACTTAAAGGTAGACACACCATTAAGGATAATTATTGACCAAGAAGTTTCACATTGAGTCTTTGAAAAAAGAAGAAAAAGTTTGTTGTTTGACTTTACCCCATTCCGCGATACTAATAATCATTTTTAGATTTTCCAACTCCGATTGGCGAAATTTTCCATTGTGACCTACAAAATGCTTATAGCGTGAAGATTAAAAATTATTATTTAGTATTTATTTATATAATACAAGGTGGCGCAAAAGTAATCCTTCTATCAGAAAATGCTATAAATTTTGCGATTGGCCCCTAATGTCAGTTCTGTTTTGACATTTGTGTAGTAAACACATGCGAAATACACGTTGATAAACAATGTTACGCTACACTGCTCCATAACGCGGAATATTGGTGACTATTTATTTGAGGAATAATCGGTCGGTGAATTTGGCACAACGTGAATTTCGTCGCAGATTTCCTAGCCGTCCAACGCCTACTGGTGAAACACTGCGACGTTTAGCCGCTCGCCTCGAAGAGACTGGCACAACACGAGATGCTGCCAGGCGTGGCAGACCCCGGAGTAGCCGTTCTGCAGAGAATATTGCTGCTGTAGCCGAAGATGTCATGGAAGCGCCGTCGACATCGACCAGACGACGTGCCACGCAAATGGGTATCAGTCGACGGTCTTTACAGCCGCAACTTGATGAATTGGGATTGGAAAACATGTGGTTCCAACAGGACGGTGCAACGGCACACACTGCACGTGCCACAACCGATATGCTGAAGGATGCATTTCCCGGGCGCCTAATCTCCCGTTTTGACGATTTGCACTGGCCAGCAAGATCGCCTGATTTGACCGCTCCAGACTTCTTTTTGTGGGGCTTTTTGAAGTCGCGGGTTTATGTCAACAAGCCTCAGACTCTTGCAGCTCTTAAAGACAATATCCGTTAAGAATGTGAGGACCTATCGCCGGAAGTTTTGGCCAAAGTGATGGAAAATGCCATAAAAAGGGCTCAAAAGACAATCAACTGTGGCGGCGGCCATTTACATGACGTCATATTCTCGACTTGATGTAAAACAAATTAAAAGACCAAATAAAAATAATCCACAAGAAGAATCAAAGTTTTTCATTTTTTTTTTAAATTACAGCCAAAAAACATCGGAAGGTTATTTTTGCGCCACCTTGATAATAACTAATTACATGCATTAAATTGAAAACTTAAGTTACATAAATCAAACAAATGAAACAAATTAATAACTTTTATAAAACATACATCTCTTTGACGTGAACATTTTATATATCACTGACCACGTGTTTAATTAGTTTATTTTTAAATGTGCTTGTGTTTGTGGTTCTCCTTAGTTACGCCTAATGCTGTAGTCAACATGGCAGAAAACCTTGCAACCGTACAAAAGGTCCAAGTGAGTGTGTCGTTGAAGATTATCCCCAAATTTGAAGCCCTTTGAACGTATTTAATTGATGACTGTCGTAACAAGATTGGCGGAAAAGTAGATGTATTTAGCTGATGCTTATAAAGGGTGATTTTTTAAGAGGTTTAGAACTTTTTTAAAAAAAAAAACACAAAAAATTCGAAAAAATGAATGAAATATTTATTTGAATCGATAGTTTGAACCTTGCAATTTAATGTTTAAAGATAATTTCATGCAAATGTTGACCGCGGCTGCGTCTCAGGTAGCCCATCCGCTGAGTCCAATTTTGGCATACTCTTTCACACATATCGGCCGGTATCTCACGAATGAATGCATGGATGTTGGCTTCCAGTGCGTCAATCGAAGCGGGCTTGTCCCTATACACATTAGCCTTGGACTACCCCCACAAAAAATAATCTAATGGTGTCAAATCGCACGATCTAGGCGGCCAATTGACCGGCCCGAAACGTGAAATTAACTGTTCACCAAACTCGCCTCGCAATTGCGCCATTGTTTCGCGTGCTGTGTGGCATGTGGCACCGTCTTGTTGAAACCACATATCATGCAAGTCAAGAACTTCCATTTCGGGCAAAAAAAAGTTTGTTATCATCGCTCGGTAGCGTTCACCATTGACAGTAACGCTGCGATTCGCATCATCTTTGAAGAAATATGGCCCAATAATGCCGCCGGCCCATAAACCGCACCAAACAGTGGCTTTTTCGGGATGCATTGGTAGCTGTTGCAATGCTTCTGGCTGATCTTCACTCCAAATGCGGCAATTTTGCTTATTTACGTACCCATTCAACCAAAAATGAGCCTCATCGCTAAACACAATTTTTCGATAAAAAAGCGGATCCTCGGCCAGCTTTCCAAGAGCCCATTCACCAAAAATTCGGCGTTGTGGTAGGTCGGCTGGCTTTAGTTCTTGCACCAGCTGTATCTTAAAAGGCTTTACGCCCAAATCCTTCCGCAAAATTTTCCACGTAGTGCTGTAACAAAGGCCTAACTGCTGGGAACGACGCCGAATCGACATTTCGCGGTCTTCTGTCACACTAGCTGATACGGCCGCAATATTTTCTTCACTACGCACAGTACGTAAACGTGTTGGTGGTTTAATGTCCAACAAAGTAAATTTGGTGCGAAATTTGGTCACAATCTTCCGAATAGACTGCTCAGAAGGTCGAGAATACCGATCATAAAATGGAAGCAGCGCGCGATGAACATTTCGAACCGAGCACGAATTTTGATAGTAAAATTCAATAATTTGCAAGCGTTGTTCATTTGTAAGACGATCCATGGTTAAATTGCAAACCAAACTGAAGCTGTTTGACAGTGACACAAGGTACTAAACACACGTCAGCTGTCAAAACCAGTGTTGCCAAAACCAAACCAGCTAAAAAATCACCCTTTAGATACAAAGAGTCTTTGGCTTTAAAGGATTGAGCGACAAGTTGTGTTTAAGAGCCCACTGCTGAGAGACCTCTAGATCTTCATTAATAATTGAATGCCGCTATTAATCATATCCAACGGGCAGCACATAAATAATTGAACATCGACAGCAAACATGTGGACAGTAGAATTTTTTTATAAGGTGTGGCAGTTCATTCACACAAATTGAAAATAATATGGGGCCAAGAATAGAACAGGCAGGTACCCCAAGAAATGATGAAATTATGTCTCCTACAGCCACGCATTGCTGAAGGTCCATTAAGTACGACTGCAATAATTGATTATTAGTAAGGCCCAATGTATGTGGTGGCCTGAACCACTCTGACGTAGTCAGTAAGCAAAGACAGGGACGAATTTATCAACGTCGACGTATTTTTTTCCAAACACGGATTGCCGTCTACCTTTAAACACGAACAGTGTTTTATTTAATTTTTTTAAGTTCTTAATGAATTTTAATTTATCTCAAGACGAATATGATGTATGAGTATGGTACGTGAGTTTTTTTGCTGGTTTTGAAAAATTGCACATAAACAATATAATAACTGCGTAACAACATAATAAAAACCAAGAAAACTTAAGATTTTTCAATATTTTACAGAACCAAGAACGTTAAATAGTATTAAATCTCTATATATATAAAACAAAGTGGGAAAAAGTGTATGTTTCCCTCTATCGCCCGTAATTTTCAACCAATTTAGTTGAATTTTTTTTTTTAAATGTCGGTAATCACGGTGATCAGTTGATTGGCTGAAAAAAAATTAAAAAATTAAAAAAGAAACCACGTAATTTCTATCAGTTTCACAACTCTTTTTTACATTTCACAATTCGGTTAGATTGCTTCTGGAAAAAAAGCAACAAATATCAGAGATAATTTCATGCCAACATTTAACAACAACATTTTTAACTTAACATCTTTTAATATCAAGATTCAAGGTCAGGTGTACCACAGAGTCGGATCGTTATTGCCATTTGCAGATAGTTATCATCAGTTTTTGCAAATTTATTTTCTTGAAAATTCAAATGATGAAATTGATCAACGGTGTTCTATTTCTTCCAACGTACGAAGGTAAATAATTGCTGTCTTACAAGATTATTTTCATCAGCACAACGAATTAGCGACTTTGTTTAAAACGGCATTGGACAGAATGCCATCAGATAATCATAGGTACGGTGCAATGCCCGTCGACAGGAATACAGGAATGATAACACTACCATACGATTTCTGTCTGTGTAATGGTACCAGGCTTGCCGTCAAAAAAAATATTCAGTAATGTGATAAAAGCGACAATTTTGAATGGAAAATTCAAAGGCGAAGAAGTTTTGATTCCTCGCATACCGATGATTCCCTCTGATGTCCCATTCAAATTTAAGCGTCTTCAATTCCCTATTCGCCTTGCATTCGCCGTTACCATTAATAAGTCGCAAGGACAATCCTTTCAAATGTGCGGTATAAATTTGGAAAATCCGGTTTTCTCGCATGGCCAACTTTACGTTGCATGCTCCCGAGTCGGAAAACCATCTGCACTATTTGTTTATACAAGCGATGGTAAAAAAATAACCAAGAATGATGTACCTTAAAAAGCATTGCAATAAATGTTTTAGTTTTATTTAAATTATTGGAAAAAGCTTTTTTTTTGCCTGGCGAAGCCGGCGGGGTTTCAGCTATTTTAGAAATAAAATACTGAGTCGACAAGAAAAGTGTCAAGACTGTGTGACAAAAGACAGCAGTTGTTGCTAAATAATATAAATAAATAAGATAGCTGCACGCACAGTGAAAATTACTTTAATCTTTATTTGTTTTTTAACTTTGTCGGAAACTATTTTATTTTTGAATTTTATCACATACTCATCGGCTTTTGCCCCGAGTTTCTACATCTTGTCTTCTTGATTCAACAATTTTATTTTAATATTTTATTGACAATTCCTTTTTATCACAACTACATATTTCTGTTCTCAAAGTTTTAACATTTCTTCTTGTTGATGCAACAATATTATTTTCAAGTTATTGAACAATTCATTGTTGCGGCTACGATTATTCTTCTAAAGAGCCTGACATTTTGAATTGTTGACATAAGAATATGCATTTTTAACTTTCGGTAAGAACTCGTTTTTTGGTACAACAACGATAGTTGATGCAACAATGATGATAGGGATGCAACAATGTTTGATTTTGATTTAAAAATTTAAATTCTTATCTCAATGCCAACACTTGCAATCTTGGATCAAAAATTAAGATATCTGGGTTCATTTCAACCAACGAAAATGGTTGGAATAAAGCATAAAATTGTTAACATTACAATGCTTTTTTTTTTTCAGAGTGTCACTCGAACATGCTGCCAGAGCGTACACTAAATGATTTTTTTTTAATTTAGCAAAACTTTAAATACGCGGATAAGGACACTTGCCCTTTAAGAAGGAATAAACTCCGATCAAAGTGTGTTCAAAGACAATTTACACCCTTTCCTTTACAAAGCACACTTTACTTGTCAGTGGCTCCTTGATTTTCGAGCTAAAAAACAATCCCCTGCTTATTTTCAATAAACTGAACTTGGACTGATAAAACCCATAGCAACCTTTCGTTGATTTAGACTGTACACCTTTTCTGGTGAATGGAATTCGCCTGAAAGCCAAAGCTTTGTGGTATTGATGTCTTCATCTCTGCCTCTGTTTATTTTCCTTTACAGATTATAAAAGATATAATATAATATCGCCAGACCCCGCACTCTCTATTATATAGTGCTGCGGAATCACACAAAGGAAACCAACTAAAGGATTCTCCGGCAAAAGAAAGATCTACTGACTCCTTTCAGAAAGAAACCTAATGGACTACCCGTTTGTATCATGGGGCAGCAAAAGTGCGGACTTATACTCACAATTACGAACTTATCGTTGGATACAGATAGCTCGGTGACCGAAATGAGATGCTAACAAAAACGACATCTATTCACTCACAATTATTACTACCGCCCTTGAGCAGTAAAATGTTGTTTACTGATAAAAAAAAAAAATAAGAATAACACCGACCAACAAAACCCACTCGCATAAAATCACCAAGACAATGTGCCCTAAAGCCAGCCACCACCTGGGCAGTATCTTACGCAACCATAGCAACATCTCACTCGCCCTCCAACTTCTTTGCTATCTTAACACATGCATAATTCCAATAATGATACTATTCAAAGCTTAGCGTGAGCATCCTCAAGGATATACATACAAAAACCTACCTTTTTAGGTAATGGAGGTACTCGTCCTGTCTGCTCTCCTGTCGATATGATGTGCTCGCTCTATTCTCGTTTAGATGATTTCCAAAATACCTGCAAGCAAAAGATTGAGATAAACCTTAGAATATAAACTTTCCATCATTAAATTTTGAGTGGGTTCAGGGTGTATTTTCAAAAGTAAAAGCCAATGTTGTTGTTCTGGAATGCTTTTAGCTTGTCGACATTTTAAAATGAAAAACATACCCTAAGGACACTCTTCAGCAGAGTGCGCTTAACAACATTACATTAACCGAAATGAAAAACAGCAAATAAAATAATTAATTCAAGCCATCGCCCCCAGTCGTATCTTGCGTGGCGGGCTGGTATTGTACTGTGTACATGTGGTAAAACAGAAGTTCGAGAAAATTTGCTTAATGGCTCATTTCAATTTTGTTTTATTTCCTCTCCAGGCGCCGACAAGTGGACGGCAAACTAAAAATTATTTACAGAGTTCAGAGGGCAGGACTTTCGATACTCCACGAATTCGCACTGTATCAACGTTTATCAAACGCAATTTTTTTGCAGATTACTTAGGAGCAATTTGATTGACAGCCACAGGGACAATGGATTATGTTGAAAGGCTTCCTTTTGAAGGTAACTGGTTATACCATGAGTGAACTTTGTGCAGAAATACGCGTGGTGGGGAGAGTCGTATAGCGAACAGCAATATCGAAGCCACCCACCAAAAGGGGAAACAAGTAATATTACAGATTCTTCAGAGTTCGAGTATATAAATATAAATAAAAAGTAATCATTTTTAACCTTGACACTAAATATTTTGTAGGTCACAATCTGCAATTTTGTATGGAAATTATCACCATTGCGAGTGCGAAAAATTTAGCCTGGACACTGAAAATGATTATTTTTGTTGGCGAATTTTATTTTTTTAGGTTCCGTACCAAAAGGTGAACAAACGGAACCTTATCATTTTCGCTTTTGTCCGTCCGAACCCACTAGATCAATTTTGTTTAAAGTTTGCAGTTAGTTTCTATCAGTTGGTAGACTGATAAAGACTATTGAGACATTGATCAAACATAACAATACCAGAAGAGACAGAATTTTATAACCTATCCAGGGCAGAAGACACTCATTATGATTCGAAAAAGTCAGGGGGCAGAATCCGTATAACAATAATCGTCGGGACGATATCGTTTTTGAAGCTTTGGTGACCATAAGAAGTTATATTCTGCCCGAATTTGTTTCTCTATCGTCAGTTTTCATTACATTTGTACATGGTTGCCACTGGACTGGAAAGTCAGGCATAGTCAGGGAACGAAAATTTGGTCAGGGAATTTTGAGAACAGTCAGGGAAAATTCACTCTATTTTTTTTATAATTAAAAAAAAAAAAAACTATTTATGTCGAGCTCTGAAGTCTACCCACAAGTTTACGCAAAAATATAAAAATCAATGCGCCTGAGCACTCCCATTTGTTTCAAACAAATAAATAAACCCATATAACTTATTGATCTCCAGGACTAGTGTTTAAATGCGTTGTTTTTTTTTTTATATATTTGCAAAATTTGGTCAGGGAAAACTTCAGAACTGGTCAGGGAAAGTCAGGGAATTTTTTTTTAATAATAGTGGCAACCATGTTGTATTAAATGAACTGGATTAAGGCCTCAAACTCGTAATTTTGACACTTAGTTGCTACTTTTGGACGATAATCGTCTGAAAAATTACGGAATGAGTGCCCAGTTTAACAGAGGGCATAATGCAGTCAATACTGACATTATAACGATAACTTTGCGAGCTATTGTAAGAAGAAGAGTGGTGATGAAGGCGGCGTAAAAAATGTGACTGACTGCTAATGGGAACAATGTGGAATATATATTTCGTCATCAAAAGAATTTCCATTCTCGCGTCGGCTACTCGGGCGAAGCATCACCATTCGTACAGATATATGGAAGTACAGGGTGGGACAAATACTAGAGTCTTTTTCAACATACAATAAAATGAACAAAATTAAATTTTTTCCATATTTTATGGTTTTATTAATAAGAGAAAACATTCCCTCGGCTGGCTTCGCATTCGGTCACTCCAATTTTCCAAGACCTTGTTGATGGTTTCGGGCTGTAGCTCCCGGATTGCTTGGATGATATTAGCCTTAAGTGCCTGAATCGTTTCCGAATTGTTGGCATAACATCGGTCCTTCATGGCTCCCCACAAAAAAAAAAGTCCAAAAAGGTCGAATAACAGCTCCGAAGCGGCAAATTGACATCGCCACGACGGCTGATAAATAACACGATTTGGGAATTTGGTGCGCAAAAAATAGATTGTGGCATGGACTGTGTGGCATGGCGCGCCATCCTGCATGAACCAGAGGTCGTGTAAATCCATGTCTTCAATTTCAGTAAAAAAAAAAAGTCGGTTAACATGGCTCTGTAACGCCCACCGTTGACCGAAACGTTGTTCCCAGCATCATTTTCGAAGAAAAATGGTCTAATGATGCCATCACTCCACAATCCGCACCAAACTGTCACTCACTGTGGGTGTGGATGCATTGGCTTCTTGACGATAACGTACGACCATGAAACTAGCATACCAGCCTCACGAACTTGCCCAAACTTGCGTACAGCAGGCGCGGTGGGTTTTTCATTTCTGCCAAGACTTCTTTTCAAAAAACCCACTGTTTGGGCTACACAGCACTCACTTCGGAAATAAGTTTTCAATATTTCCCAAAGTTATTCAAGCGTAAAGCGATTCATTTCGTTCCGCGGAAGTATGAAACCGACTTTCTGTCAAGTTTTCGAGCGGAAAACAGCTGTCAGTGTCAAAAAAAACCGGTGATTTAAAAATAAACCACTAGATGGCCCACTCTTTATTTAAAGACTGTGTTCAGATATTGCCTTGCAAAATTGAATCAACCACTGAGAAAAAAAAAAGATTGTTAAGCGAAGAATTTTGAAAAAAATTGTAAGTTCAAAGTTCTTGCTTCAAATATTATTTTTGTTAACAAGAACTCGCTTTTAAGTTTTTAAGAATCAGGTATTCAGCGTAAGAATAATAATACTCTCCATAAGTATTTTTTTTACATCATTGCCAACCATTTCGTTCTTAAATCAAAGATTTTGATATTTGGGTTCATTTTAACCAACGAAAATTGTTGGCATTACAATTTTTTTTTCTGAGACGCGAATATCAAGGGAAGAGCCATTCTAGCCTTTCAGCAATTTGTAAATATGCAAGTATTTGGCGCAAAACATTCACAGCCAGCCAGTTGTTTGTACAGTCTGTTTGGAACTCGGAAGTCCAGAGCCTCATTCCAAGCGCTCGTCCGCTATTCAGATAGTGTTCTTGAAATTCACTTTCGATGTGTCCTTTCTTCGCTGCCTGGGTCTTCTGCCATTCGGTTTTCCAAAAAGCTGTCTGTGTAAGGTTCTCCCATTTTCAATTCTTCCGAAATGTTCTCCCGGTCTTAGTTTGTGAAAACTTATTACTCAGATAAATTAGTTCTCCGTGTCTTAAATTTGCGATGTGTGGTTGTCTGCATTTGTCTGTTTTGGCTTTTTAAAACAATTTGTACTTGAGATTAGCGTTTGCTTAAATAAAACAGACCTACAATTTTATATCGCACCCGGAAAACTACCTCAACCTGTTCGCAAGAGGTTGGACGCTGTAAAAACAAACACGATTCTATCCATCAATAGTTAACCACTGAGCAACTATAGGCAACTTAGTGACAGCTTAATGCGTGAGAAAGGTTCAAGGACTAGAGTTCGGTTAATGCCTTGGCGTTTGTTGTCGGGTCTTACCAAATGCACAGGAATTTCGATTTGATCTCATGGTTGTTCCTAACAAACTATTCAAGTATTAAAGTCCCAATTCTGATGTAGATATTTATTTTCATTTGAAATTCAAAGGAAAAAAAAACAGCATCTAAGCCCTGAAAGTCGTTTATAAAAAGAATAAGTCTTCCATAAGCTTCAAGCCATTCCATTCCATTCGTCCCAAAAACGAAAAAACTCAAACGAAACGAATGGTTGTGAGAAGCTAGGCCTAGGGTCCCTACAGACCTGTTGCGCCAATTATTTATTTATTTACGTATTTGGATGTGTATATTGTGTGTTAATGTGTGCAGACATAGGGATGCATAATAAGGTCCTCTGCTAAAACTCAAGTTCCTCGTTCAGGCATCGAATCACGGCAACAGTCACTGAATTTTACATGCAAAACAATCACAAATTCAGTCACGTAGTACTCGATCACGGATGCGGTAATTCAACCCCAGGGTGGTTTCAGTTAACTTACTTTGCTCGCGGACTGAGTCAATATCCTACTTCCTTTTTCTTTGTAAAATACTCCATCTAATTAGCCCACCAAATCACATCGTTATTTCTCAATCGTTAAATTGAATTACCATCCAATATTTCACTGGAAAAATAATTGCATATAATTTATTTTGAGTTGTCATTAACCAGAAATTAATTCAAGTATAGTTTGGCAACGAAAATATTCCAGCAACCGTATGCTCTGTCCCAAAAAGTATCAATTTACGTCCCTTGTCCCGGTGAACCGAAATTGATGACATAAATGATTGAAAAGAAGACAGCAGCGGTGGCGATGATGAAGAAGATTATGACTAAGGTATACTCATTCTTTTCACCCTCCTATTCTAAGCAACACGCAGCAACAAAATTTCGCTAGTCCATCATGCAGGATGTCAACAAGGGCGGGTCATGATATTTTTGATTAATGACTTTCCGCCAACGGTTTGACATTTTCTTTTCGTTGTAGCTCTGTTACTGCTCTCAAGTGAAAGTTTGAGAAGTGTTGGAGAAACCAACCCGCCGCCGCCGCCGCCGCCGCCCTTTCGTCAGGCCACTCTCTCGCCATGCGGCAAGAGGGGGTGTTCGTTTTCAGAAGAAATTACTTTAATGAATTTTCATATACCCTCTTCTAGCCAGGACGAATTTCCCTTTTGCGACAACCGAAACTAATGGAAATGTTCATGGTGACATTGTTGCGTATAAAACGGCACACGCGTATTAAGCGATATAAGAGGGACAGTCTAATCCCAATTGAAATCCAAGTTCCTGGCGTAAGTGGAATTTCGCAAATGAAAATGTGAACGAAGGATTAATTAGGATTATTGTAGTGAACAATTATTTTCGTTACGCAGCAGCTCTATGGGGAGTGGAGTTCTGCGCATTTGTAATTCGGTATATATACGCTTTTGCATGTACTATGCTCGGAAAGCATTCTGATTGTCGTTCATCAGGATGTGGGATTTGTTTTTGTTAATAGCCATGCAGGGCCGCTGCCGCCGCCGCCTCAAGTCGCGCACTTCTGCACCGATTGTTGCAATTAATTTTTATTTATTTTCTTTGTTTGCGCGGCAAACTCTTTAATCTTTATGACAAACACCTGAGGTGGGTGGTTTCCCCGCGGTCGAACTAATGCGATTGACACACGCGAATGTGTAATATATTTTCGCCGTTCCAGAGTGCGTAGGCGGTGGAAAATGTTAGTTTGCTCAGAGGAGTTTCGGTAATTTGCTTCGGGAATTATAGATCGCCTTAATTTATTTTTCGTTTTATGCAAATTTAGCAATTAGAAAGAGTGGACAGGAACAGCGACAGTGGTTGGGAACATATCGCTACTCAAAAGGACCGCGAAACATCATCAGGCAACTGGAAGGAAGTTCAAACACTGCATCCAGCTATTGGCTGCCGACTGTTTATCAAGTGTAAATAGCAGCCAAGCCTCGACCACTATCTGAAATCAACTGGCGCTACAAGTCCTCGCATTGTTGTTTGTGGGAATCATACTTTTGACCGCGAGCTAATGCTAAATGCGGTAACTCAGAACAATTATCATTATATGGTTTTTCAGTCTCAAATCTATCGACCCAAATAAAGGGTTTTTCAACAGGGACGCTACAAAAGTAGAGCGACAGGGACAGCAAACGACGCCGAATTTCTTGCCGCTCTTTTGACATTTCTCTTCAGTAAGGTTTGCCATTTCATGGATGGAAAGATATACTAGCCAACAACGAGTCGAAATTATTAAAATTTACTACCGAAATTCGGAGTCAGTGGCCTCAACGTTAAGAGCGCTACGTCCAATTTATGGTCGTCATAATCGTCCTAGCAGATCAGCAATTGAGCGTCTAGTGGAAAAATTTGAATTTTGCGAAAAGATCTTGGCCTACATCCTTACAAGATTAAATTGACGCAAGAACAGAAGCCGCTTGACCACCAGAAGCGTCGTATGTTCGTGAATTGGGCTGAGCAACGACTTGAAAATGATGCGGATTTTCATCGAAAAATCATCTTCAGCGGTGAGGCTCATTTCTGGCTGAATGGCTTCCTCAATTTTCAAAATATGCGGTATTGGTCAGGCAGCAATCCACACGTACTCCATGAGTCATCATTGCATCCCGAAAAAATTACGGTTAGGTGTGGTTTATAGGCCGGCGGCGTCATTGGGCCGTACTTCTTCCGTGACGATCAAGACCGGCACGTTACTGTGAATGGGAATCGCTACCGTTCAATGATAACCGAATATTTTTGGCCCCAATTGGATGATATGGACTTGGAGGACATGTGGTTCCAACAGGACGGCGCCACAAGCCACACAGCGAATGTCACAATCAATTTATTGGAAACCAAGTTTGGAGAACGTGTTATCCCACGAAATGGTCCAGTCGCTTGGCCGCCTCGATCGTGCGATTTGACGCCGTTAGACTATTTCCTGTGGGGCTACGTCAAGTCTATGGTCTATGCCAACAAGCCAGCGACGATTGATGAACTTCGTACGAATATCGAACGTGAAATTGCAGCAGTATCGGCCGATTTATGCTTGAAAACCGTCGAAAATTGGGTTCAGCGTCTGGACTTCTGCAAGCGTGCCCGTGGTGGCCATGCAAAAGAGATCGAGTTCCATACATAATGGCATCGAACGTACTTTCACAGGAATAAAGAATTTCATTGATATCCAAAACCGTTTTTGTTTTATTTAAAAAAACTTTTGTAGCGCTCTTATTGAAAAACCCTTTACTTCTTCGGGAGGTATAACTGCCCTGAAAATTCCTCCCATAACTACGATTTCGATTTCTTATAATTTTATAATCATTTATTGTGCACTGCGAGCCGAAAGAGAGTTGAGCGAGACAAGTTGCGTAGTACACCTGCTCGGATGGCTATGATAGCTGGTCGCAAAATGCAGCTTTCGATTGTGCGGTTGCGGTACGTATTTTCTTGCATTGCTGGGATATTTTTACCAGTCGTGATTTCCTGCGATTAAATACTAGGAAAGCTACAGCTCCACTTGAAATGCCTAGAATGTTGGAATTCAACGTTTAGTTGTCTTTGTAAGCAATTGTGACTTGTGCTATGATCCATGAACAAATTTTCATCCGAAAGAGTTCTTTTTTTTTTTTAATACAAAGAAAAAGAAAAACGGAATTATTTAAGTGGCGGTTTTTCCTCATCAATAATCAATAAATATTTTGCAATGAAAACGAAATGAAAATCGAGTGCAATATATTTTTTTTTGCCAAGGAACATTCCCCCATCATTGCGAAATCGAAATCGCCGATATAGTTTCAACTAGATCAAAAGATGTAACAGGTCATTCAATAAGTCCGTGGGATAAGTAAGAAAAAAAAAGAAAATTTTGACAAAACTCGATTTTATTATTCATCATATTTGCCTTCGAGGGCTATACAACGAGTATAGCGATTTTCTAACTTTTTTTTATAGTACGATTTCTCTTTCCCGTCAAAATAGGCCTCAGTTTCAGCAATTTCTTCATCATTCGACTTAAATTTCATTCCAGCAAGCGTTCTCTTGAGATCTGAAAACAGGAAAAAGTCGCTGGGGGCTAAATCTGGAGAATACGGTGGATGGGTAAGCAATTCGAAGCCCAATTCATTCAATTTTGCCATCGTATTCATCGATTTGTTGTTGTTGTTTCTGGTCGACTGTGAGCTCACGCGGCGCCCACTTTGCACAGAGCTTACGCATACCCAAATGTTCGTGTAAAATGGTAAAAACACTACCATCTGATATCTTTACAATGCCAGAGCTAGCTCGTGCACCTTCAATTTGCCATCGTTCATAACCAATTTGTGGATTTTTATGTTTTCTGGAATAACAGCCTCAGTTGGGCGTCCACTGCGCTCTGCATCATTTGTGCTGGTACGACCACGTTTAAATTCAGCAATCCACTTCTCTACCATTTGTCTCGATGGAGCAGAGTCGGGATAATGTTTATGAAGCCATTGTTTGGTTTCCACTGAATTTGTTTTCATCAAAAAGCAAACTCGAAATTCACTTTTTTCCATTTTTATTCAATAACAAATAAAGTTGCTTCACACAGAACGCTATAACTCTCGAATCAATAGTCAGATTGCTGTCAAATTTATAAACTTATCGTTTGAAGGCTAGTACTAAACAAAAACCATTTGGAAACAATTCTAGTAAAGCCTATGTGTCATCCTATGGACTTTTTGAGTGACGTAATAATTGGCTGTTTTTCCTGATGACCCAAGGTGTGTGCTTTCCACAGCTACAACATTCAAGTCGCCTCGTCGAATCGTCTCTTCCAAAAAACGAGCAATACGTGACGGAATTTGTTTTCGTTTCGAGCGTGTAAAACCGGCTCGTTCACGGATGTGGCGCCTTGACCCCCGGGGGTCAATTCTGGTTCTGTGAAAGTGTGAATCGAATAAGTCGTATTCACATAAACATTTTTAGTCTCGATTTTTCATACAAATTTTGCAATTGTGAGCTTTTGTAAATTTAAAGTCGAGACTAAAAATGTTTATTGCTAAGGCCCATTAGCTTTAACACATTGCTTTCATTTTTTCGATTCTCTCGGTACTAAAAAGCGGTTCTCGTTCAATAAGTGAAACTATCGTTGTGAATTCAATGTTCTCAATTTTTAAACATACACTAAAAACATTCACTAGCAAATGAAAACGTGAAAAAAATATATTCAAATGAAAATTTTTGTTTGGTTTCACATTTTCGTAGAACGTGAATCGAAATTGCGGTGAAAACATTTTCGTTTCACTTTTCACAGAACGAGAATTGACCAGCTGGTCTACGAATACTCTTGCCAATCGCATCTCTTTCGTAGACGCACAATTATGCATTTCATGTTGACCCGTTTGTGGTATGGAAACTGGTTAATAAAATGAGTTGAAATGATCAGCCGCATCAAATGCACTCGAAACCTTAATACAGACGAATCCCTCTAAGTCGAATTTTCACGGGAGATAAAAATTAGTTCGAGTTAGAGGGATTTCTGGAAAAATTCGAGTTAGAGGGATTTAATATATTTTTTTAAGCGAATTTATTTAAGGTAAAAAATAGGAAAGTAGGTACATTTTGAACAAAATTAGTTATTTTTGATTGGGATCTAGCAGTGTTCACCCGTTTAATAAATGATTCTATTCTAAAAAGGCAACCAACAACACAAATGTTAGGCACCTCTAACTAGAACAACAACACAAAAGTGTTGCGCATTTAATTTTGTAAGTAGAATATGTATGCACAAATCTAAATACATTTTGTATGTATGTAGAAAAACAACGTATCGTCGCGACGCAACACTTGCGTTAGGGAGATCTTTTATTTTTATTGATTTTGTTTTCTTCAGACGAAAAATTTAACTTAGAGGAATATTGTAATAGGTCAAGAATCAAAAGAATATGTTCGAGTTAGAGGGATTTTCGACTTATAGGGATTTCGTCTTAGAGGATGACTTTTCTATGCAAAATTGAAGGGAATGCAAAAATTGAGTCGAAAAATTCGAGTTAGAGGGAAATTCGAGTTAAAGGGGGTTCGACTTACGACTGTATATGGGTAATTTTTTTAATATGTTGCAATTAGATGTCCCCCAAGTTTATTCTATTTTTAAATTAGCAGCTTAAATTAGATTTATTATGAATAAACTTCAATTTAAAAAAAAAATTAAATATCGTTCAGCACTACAATTAGTTTTGCACTAATTGGCGTCTGTCCCCAACGCAGTAATTTGAATCTCCCGATTAAATATCATTACCTCCTTTATTAGGTTAACAACACTGGGACAGCTAATAAACGAGATTTATGTGTTCTTTAACAGTAATACTAATCAATATTTAAGAATAATATTATATTGTATTTTTTCTTATTCAAGAAAAACCTGTCCCCATAATTCGTCAATCGTGTCTTGTAACTGCTTTCCGTTAAAATTTTGAATTTCAAATTCGCATTATTTTGCAAATGGTACCTGCTCTATATTTCTCAGAAAAAAATGTCACCCAGTAAGCGTAGCGGAAAAACTCAAACGGGGGAACATAGTCAGTTGAATGAATATGGTCCGTAATGTTTTTCAAAACCTATAAATGGACACAGTTTGGGCATAAAAAGTCACTTTTTGAATGTTTTTCGTTTTTGTAATATTTTGTTAAATAAATTCAGATGTTTTAAGAAATATCCTTCAAGTTTTTATTGCGAAATAAATTAATTTTGGCAAATATTGTCCACTGCGTCACTTTTTCGTCATTTTTTTCGTCACTTTGTCCCCAAAAAAAAAAAAACAAACCAAGGATTTGATTTTCACTAATTTTGGGTGAAGAATACGATCGGCGTAACTTGTAACGGATTCAAAGACGTGTACTAAGATCGTTTAAAAGAAAATTTTGCAAATAATCGTGTTTTAAATAATTAAAGAGAAATAAATATCAAAAACAACTAAATATTTTTTTTATTTTCTATAAGAAGTTCATATAGCACAAATAAAAAATAATCGGAACACATGTTGAAGGAACAAAAGCAGAGCAGCCTATTCGTTAGATTGCTTCTCTCTTAATATACCAATTATCTTATCGGACTAAGCTAATATCTTCATATTTTGTGCTTCGATTTCATTCAATTTTTCCATCATCTTGCAGATTTTTGAGCCCCTCTACAAAACAAAATTCTTATTTACCTTATTTTTATATATAACTTCTTACTTTTTTTATTTTCAGCCATTTGAAAGCAAGCTTTATGTTTCGTGATAAAATTCGACAGTAGAATTGAATATTTTATCGCTCTTGATAGTTACTTACTCTTGATAGGAACCTGAATATATCACAAATTTCCAGGGGTTTCATATCGAAATGTTCCATGTGATATTGTTTTCGATTCACACAGTTACAGAAAACATATTGTTTAAGTGATAGATATATCGATGCGATAATTACAGAACATAGGCACAGGATGGACTTGGTAGTGAAATTCCTTTATGTGGAAATAACGAAAGGCCCAACACATTCTTCAACGAGCTTCTTTTTTTTTGTAAATAAATGTTTTATATTGGTTTTCGTGACGCAAAAGACATTCAAATCAGAAAAAAAACCAAAAATTATTCTTATCATTTCCAAATTTAAATAGACTCAAGTTTCATTTTATTTAATAAAGAGAGTATGTAGTTATAGGCACTTAAATGCGTCTTGTTCCTATATTTTTAATTCTTTTTTTTTTCAGCCAGTCGGGTTTTTTGGTTTTTTAAATTAAATGTTTTTATTTTTATCTTTTTAGCCTATGACACTCCGGGGAAGAATTCGAATATTATGATACCTCACTCTTCAAAATCGGTCAAGCCGTTTAGGCTGCAGGGCGTCCCGTAGGAACGTACATGGGAAACACATAACACTCCCTGTGTCCAGTCGGGTAAAAATAGACGTTGATTCGATGTTTTTATCAATTATTACCTTAGTCCTTTACGAAAATGACAGGATTTCAGAGTGTGGGCGACATTGTAAGTTATATTGTCAAAAATATTAGCAAAACTACACTGGTAACGGAATTTAATTGTTGTTTCGTTGATAAAAAAATAAAAAAATAGTTTTGCATCAACATTGAGATTTATTAAAAAAAAAAAAAAACCCTTTTTTAAAAACAACCCATATACACCAAGTAGAGACGATTGTCAAAAAGTTGTTGCATGCTTCAAGGCTGAACAACTGACTGACTCTGGATAAATTTACATTGCTTTGAGGCATTATTTATTTTATTTGTGACAAACCTAGTGTCGTCCTTCGTACCCTTCCACATTCCTGTGGATTTTCTGATTATCGTCCTACACCATTGTAGTACATATTCATGAGCAATATGTCGTAAGAAAACCAAATTCCTGCGTCAGACACCCACCAGTCACGTTCTTCTTTGATATTGCATTAGAAAAAATGTTCTGAATTACTTTACATACATAATGAATGCTCTGCATCGTAGCATTGTTTGTTAGACGGGGACCCTCGCACCTGATATCAAAAAATGACAACTCGTTCATTCGGTCATCATCTGGTTGGTACTCCGTTCAAATATTTAAACTTCTTGTTACCCATATGACAGCATAGTGTGCACAATGTACGTACACAGTTTCATCCCTTGCATTAAACAGCAGCAAACAGGAAAGTTATGACGATGTAAGACCAGAATCCTTGTGCACACAATCGCGCACGCAAGCAAATGTGAATAGTGAATCTAGGAATTCTTTGGAATTTTTTTACTCTTTTTTTTTAAAGAAACATTTAACCCTGTTTTTTTCTCCCTTTGCTCGTCTTTCCTTGTTTAGCATATTGTTACTATACAAAGTGTACATGTGTACGTAAAGGTATACCGTATACATGATGTGAATATTGAACATAACTAACTAACCAGTACATCACGAATTCCATCCGCATTTCGAAACACGATTTCTTATAATATGTTCCACACCTCATTGTTTGTTGGGCATTGGACCGCACCCACTGTAATGTGTATCAACAAACGGGCCGGGTACCATTATTTGTTTAACTTGTTCAAGTTTCCGCTTCCACTATATTTAGCTGACGTAAATTATATTTTATTACAATGTTACACCTTATGTATGTCAAAATATATCAGTTTTCATTTAGACAAAGGGAACTATAAAACGTGTCTGCAAAGTGTAAACGGTTGTGGACAACTCAAATCGGACTGCGGCGATAGCATCAAACTGGTTTCAGGGAACCTGTTCACGTAACATGTAATTAATCAATTAATTCAGAAATTTAACGCCGGAAAAAGTATCAATAATGATATAAATTAGACAAAAGAAATTAGAAGTCAGGTCCTAAACAAAGGATGAGATTGATATAATCTGTGAACGTGTTAGGTTTTTTTTTTGTTTTTTTTTTACAGCCCGGGAGGTATTTTTTGTGTGTATAGTTCTCTGGATATACCTAATGTAGTTGAAATGAAAATTGTTCAGCCCGCATGTAAGAAGGGGACCATCATTTTTCAAGATGGATCCATAGCAAGGATGGTTATTTGGCCAAGTGACTTAATAGAAGAAGCTTCTTTCAAAATATTTCTTAAGTCAAAGATAGGGTTTTGGGTTATATCGTTCATTGACACGCCGACTTCTTTGAAGCCTTTCTGACCAGACCGAATATTTTTCTGAAGACAGCGAGTCTTTGCCATTACTCAAATAATTCTTAATCAATATACAGGAATATATAAAGTCCACGACTGGGTCGAATGGAACTAGTCGTTCGTCAAAAGTTTGGTTGGTTGTTTTCTTTTTTTATTAGGTAGGTAGGTAAAAGTCTGGGAAGCGGTGCTAGATGAACAAAACGATGCCAACAATATAATAATAGTGTTAAATAAAATCCACTTTAGGGTTATTTAGCTGATATAGCAGTACATACTCGTAACAAAACAGTGTGGTGGACGTGTGTGAGGGTACAATTGAAGTGGGAGTTCCTGAGTGCGTAACGCGTAAGCTTCAAGTGGTTGGAATTTTTGCGAAGAAGTGGGTAATATTTGCTAAGAAGAAGTCTTGCGGAGCTGTTATTGCATATTTATTGGAAGTGTTGAGATTATTACAAAAATAAACTGTAGATCGGTTTTGGGGTAGTAGTAGTAGTTTTTGAGAAATAATAAAAAACGGATTTATTCGAATTTATTGAGAAAAACTAAGTACGGGATCTTGCTTAGAATATTTATATTTTCTTTAAAATGTATATTTTCATTAAAATCGATAGAGCGATTTTCGAAAAACTATGCAGACAAAACAGAAATAAATTTTGCAAAATTATACAGAGAAAACAGTAAACATTTTTGCAACATTTAGTTTAAGGAATACTATTGCTTAACTATTTAACTGAAAACTGAGTATAAGATATTCTTCAGGATGTAAGCATTACTTGGTTTTCAAAGTTTTACCCAAACGAAAATGGGGTTTTTGAGATATGAGCAGCTTCTAAAATTATCGTTTTCGGTGATTCGAATTGAAAATGTCGAACGTAATAATTTTGAAAACATCAATTTTACTATAAATATGCATTTTGGTCAAAATCGTTGGGGTCGTTTTCAGTTAAATTAAAGAAAACCAAATTTTGAAAAAATGTCTTTTTTCAAAAACCCATTAAACGATAATATAGAGAAAAACTGAGTTTACTATCAAGTTGGAAATGACCATATTACCTTAGGAATAAATTTTAGTGACAATCTTATGGACCGTTTTCGAGATATGTCCGAATTTCAAATTTAGATTTCATTGCAAAAAACTGAGTTATGTTAACCTCACCTAATTAAGCTCAAATATAAATGTTGGTTCAAATTGTAAGATCTGTTTTCAAACAAATCAAACTGGTATGAACATTTTATATGGGAAGTACCATTAATATTGATATTACCGTGAAAAACCAAAAAGGGGCCTAGGTCCACCAACTACAAATCAGAAGTTTAAATAAAATATCTGCAAGAATTTTTGTTAATCGTGTTTCTGCTTTGGGGTGGTGGGCCCATACCGAAAGAAAATTCGCTTGAACATATACAGGTTTTTGAAAGAACAACTCGAATCTTTGTGCGTACAAATTACTTAAAAATTGTTCACTCCCTCACATGTAATTTCATGAGTAATTTCGAAATATCTCTTGACTTATGGGGAATTTTTGCACGGTTAAAAATAAGAAAAAAGTCCATTTTCGTTGATAAACTTTGCCAAATTAAATCGGTTAAATGCACTTCTCCCACTATCACAAGCAACGGTTCTCATTACCAAGTAAATTCGTTAAATGTACGCATTGGCTATTTTCGATTTCGACAGAATTGGTTTTTTGAAATTATTAACAGGTAGATCGAGATAATTAAGGACTTTTTTAAATTTAGTCGCTCAATAGATCTGGGAACAATATAACTATAAAAGAAGAAGACCAAATGCAGGAAAATACTTCTTCGACAGTCTCTCCGAACTCGCTAATACAGGGAAGAATTAGCTGGGATCATTTAGTACCACAATGGGTCTAGTTGTTTCGATACCTAGTCCTCTGTTGGTATTAATACTCTCTCCGCGATACTAATAATCATTTTTGTGTCCAGGCAAAATTTTTGGAGCTCACAATGACGGAATTCTCTACACAAAATGGCATATTCTGACCCACAAAATTGCATATTGTGACCTACAAAATTGCATATTGTGACCCACAAAATTGCATATTTTGACCTACAAAATTGCATATTGTGACCCACAAAATTGCTTGTTGTGACCTACAAAATATTTAGCGTGGAGGTTAAAAATGATTATTAGTTAGTTAGGCCCTCTCAAATCAAACAAACCCGGCCAATGTATGTCCAGTTCGTTATCCGCCTTGAAACGCTTAACTTCTTTTGGCTTTTTAAAAATGTACCTTATTTGCATACAAAGCAGTGGGTCGATTGTCTCATTCAATCGCATTCCAGGTATGTCGCCATATGAAATTACTTTGGACCTCGTGCCAACAGCGTGCATGAAAATCATTAAAAATCATATCCCATCGCATACTTTGTTCTTAACACCTTATTTGTTAAAAATCGTATTGTGGCAAACAGAAAAGAAATGGAAAAAAAATTAATACCCAACCACCGACAACCCACCGCTCAGCCTCAACATCCAACATGTCCTACACAACACCACACACCACAGCCCGCATTGGACACATCTCGAAATCCGAAGTCCCGGGTGGCGTTCTTTATTTATGATTCGAATAACTTTTGAAATTCAATACCTACGTTTGTATAGGTACCATGTTGCCAGATTATGAAGTGCCACCTCAAGAGAGCGAAAAACGGCGACTGAATAGCTAATGATTACCTAAAACCGTCAATGGAAAATAAGAAGTTGAAAAGCAGCACCACGTAGGCGGATACCATCTTATCGATGTGCATATGCGCGGAGAACGATGGATGGAAAGTTTTATGTTCTCACCCACACACCGAATGCCAGACGAGTCATGTTCGCTTTAAAATATGCAGCTATGGATTCAAAATTATTCGGCTATATGCATTTCCTTTGTTCTGAACATGGGTTCACAGTCTCAGATCCCTTTGTTGGTTGAGTTTTCTCTTCTGCGTTCGTCGATCATCATCAAAAGCGCTAGCGGCGTTTACTTCAACCAGTTGAAAAAGCAGAATGATTAGACGGACCTTGTGTCCATTGTGTGTGGAATTGTAATGTAACGTGAAATTATAAACAATTACGACATGTGGAAAATACAATACACACTTTCACCCTTTCTAAAAAATAAAATAAAATAAAATAAAGAAAAAAAGCCAAAAAGGTGTGAACCTCGCACTGTGGTATTGAATTGATCGTCGGTTTCTTAACTCCTCCAAAACCACCAGCACCACAACCACCAGCATGCTGTGTTTGCGGAGGAATTTCAAAACGATTAGTTTCTAATTTGATGCTCGACCTGATCTTGTCTGACCTTCCAGGTCGTGTGTATGTAGTCATTAATTATTTAAACATTTATACAGAAACCACAGCAAATAGCTGTTCGGCTGCGGGGAAACATTTTCTTTGGAATCAATTTTCGGATTAGCCGGCGCACACACACTGAAATATGAAATACTGATCGATGAGGAGGTGTCGTCTGTTTCTGTATACCTGTAGATAAATCAAAAAGCTGAATTATTTTTAAGTTCTTTCTAGAATATCTAGTATATCTGACACTTGTTTTTTTATTTATTTTGTAGTAATTACTGGAAAATATTTCCAGGAATAGGGGATCGTCTTTTCTACTTCAAGTAAAGGTAGTTTAATTGCTTGCTTCCGTAAACACAAATCAGACCTTTACATTATTTTTCCTCGAAGTGAAGAAAAAGGCAACCGATCGTTAGATAAATTTTCACAGCGACCTGATGTTGATCAAAAGTTGATAGCACTTGTGTAACAAAATCAGCAGAACATCAACTTTTTAAGATCACAAAACACGTTTTCTTAATTTTGTTTAAATTTTAGCGCATGGATTAAAAATACAAATCTGGGAGTGTCTATTTTTACAGACTACAGGCAGCTGCTTTATTTCACAACACGATCTACTATTTCCAATTTAAATTAGTTGGCGCAAAAATCCATAGAAGTAGTCACCTTCGGCGTAGCTTCTTACAACCACTTGTTTGTGTGATCTTTTTTGTTTGGGCGGTTGAAAGGGACCTACAATTTTGGCCATGTTTAGAGCGTGACTTTTTTCCTTTTTTTAAAAACTGTCCTTTATGCAGTAATTTATTAGGCGTTTTTTATTTTGCCCACATCATCAGTATACGTGATCCAACTGTTGTTGTAAACCATGGAAATCCATGATCTATATAGATCATTTGAGCATAATAAAAAAGGCCTACTATGTTAAATTATACAAATAACGCTACCATGGATGGAATACAATTTTGTAATACTACCACTACCTGCGAGGATTAAAAAGAACTCCCTTTGACAGTTTTAAGGAAGGAAGTCTTGGATCCTGCATTTAAAAAAAATAAAGTGCATGAACGAAACTTCCTCATTCATCAAAAGTTTGGTTGGTTGTTTTCTTATTTTATTAAGTAGGTAGGTAAAAATCTCAGAACCGATGCTAGATAAAAGAAACGTACATAGAATATAGGAAAAGGAATATGTAGGGTTAAATAAAATTCACATTCGGGTTATTCATCTGATAGGCAGTATATAAATGTAAATAACAATGTGAGTTTTTAAAAGTTAAAGCTCTCAGTAACAGTCAATTGTCGCAAGTTCTGGTTAGAGAGTTAAAAGAGTCTACAGTTCTATTTTATAAGCTCTTACACTTTACAAGATTTTTGAGTACACGGCAAAGTGTGGCAGTGGTTTCTGTTTTCTGATGTTTTTTTGTTGATGTTTTTATTTTTGTGACCGTTTTCGAGATACATATGTACAAATTTCAAAAGTACCGTTAATCGATTTTTCAGCGAAAAACTGAGTATGCAGTCATGTTAATCTCATCTACTTAAGCTTACATATTTATTTTGGTTGATATCGTTAGAGCCGTTTACGAACAAATCAAACTGGTATGAAAATTTTATATTGGAAGTAAAGGGTTTTTCAATAAGAGCGCTACAAACGTTTTTTTAAATAAAACAAAAACGGTTTTGGATATCAATGAAATTCTTTATTCCTGTGAAAGTAAGTTCGATGCCATTATGTATGGAATTTGATTTCTTTTGCATGGCCACCACGGGCACGCTTGCAGAAGTTCAGACGCTGAACCCAATAAAAAATATTCGGTTATCATTGAACGGTAGCGATTCCCATTCACAGTAACGTGCCGGTCTTGATCGTCACGGAAGAAGTACGGCCCAATGACGCCGCCGGCCTATAAACCACACCAAACCGTAATTTTTTCGGGATGCAATGATGACTCATGGAGTACGTGTGGATTGCTGCCTGACCAATACCGCATATTTTGAAAATTGAGGAAGCCATTTAGCCAGAAATGAGCCTCACCGCTGAAGATGATTTTTCGATGAAAATCCGCATCATTTTCAAGTTGTTGCTCAGCCCAATTCACGAACATACGACGCTTCTGGTGGTCAAGCGGTTTCAGTTCTTGCGTCAATTTAATCTTGTAAGGATGTAGGCCTAGATCTTTTTGCAAAATTCGCCACAACGACGTCACAGAGATGCCCAACGCTTGAGAACGACGTGTGAGAGACACATTTGGGCTTTCTTCAACTGAAGCCTCAGCGGCAGCAATATTCTCGACACTGCGGGCACTTCTTTGTCTCACTGGCACGGGAACATTTTGTACTGTGCCTGTGGATTCAAATTTTTCCACTAGACGCTCAATTGCTGATCTGCTAGGACGATTATGACGACCATAAATTGGATGTAGCGCTCTTAACGTTGAGGCCACTGACTCCGAATTTCGGTAGTAAATTTTAATAATTTCGACTCGTTGTTGGCTCGTATATCTTTCCATCATGAAATGGCAAACCTTACTGAAGAGAAATGTCAAAAGAGCGGCAAGAAATTCGGCATCGTTTGCTGTCCCAGTCGCTCTACTTTTGTAGCGTCCCTGTTGAAAAACCCTTTACCATTAATATTAAGGTTACCGTGCAAAAGAAAAAACCGCCCCGAACCGTTAGCCCCCGAACTCCTGATTCGAAGTTTGAACGAAATCCGGGCAGGCGTTTGGTCTATAGGCCTAGGGACATACAGACGGACAGATAGATGGACAGACGGACAAAATTTTGTTACACACTTTTTTGAGTTCCTCTATCATCAGAATGTCAGAACATCTCGAGCTCGAAATTTTCTGCGAATACAATATCTTTCACTACGTAATCGCGAAAGTAACAAATAAATTTTGTTAGTTTTATTGCAATTTTAAAAAGAAACTTGTATGTGGCCCACCCTGTATATGATTATAAGAAACCAATATAAGAGCTATACCTCTTTACCAGAGTTTGGGGCTTCTTTCGGAAACCTTGGATCCGGCGAGCTAATCCCCGGCCTGAGAAAAAGCACATCACAAATGCTCTTAGTTATTTTTCACAAGTGACTGACGAGCCTCTTTTATATTTTCCATCTCATTACTTTGACGGGAGCAGTTTGGCATAGTTTTTGTCAAGTAATATTTTTTACTGATAGCGGAAGAAGTTTTCATTTCAATTAAAAATAATAAAAGGAAAATTTGGAACGCCATTAATTTGACCCCGCAAAAAGCTACATCGCTACCAAGCTTTTGTCAAAATTAACCATAGGCAGTTCAAGTAAATGAGCTGGCAAACCGCAGCAATATGTTGAAAACCCAGAATAATGCCCGCAGTGTAGGTGAGCGGAAATCGTATGCAAAGTAAAAAAAAAATCATCGATGCGATACGGACTGTCATCACTTTTAAAAATACCTTTTTGCGACCTTTCCATATAACATCAACTTTCATAAAATAATTCAAAAATAAATTGCTGATAGGTGCAATCTTATTCGGGATGGCGAATGTCAGTCCCCCGGGAGTTTTTTTAGATGAGTTAAAGCCCATCACTATTACAGAAGCATCCCTCGCGTAATAGCTTTGCAATGTCTTTCGATGATTTTTTACTTCCAGCGAATTCCCAACACAAAACAAAAAAAAAAAACTTCAAATAGATAGGGCCTCCATCTGATGGTCAATCGCCCTGAAGAAGTCACTTTAGCTCTTTCGATTGATATTTTCAATGAGCCAGAGGTTCCCAAGTAACAATTTTACTTCGGTAAGGTTCAAATTTGTAATTTCTGTAGGCAACAGCTTCGATAGAGCTTCTATAGTCTTTGTTAAACGAAGTTGATTTATTTCGAAGCAATTGTTTCGATAATAACTTCAGTAAGTCCATTACAAAGCATATACACAGGCTTTATAGAGGGATATGAAATTAACTTTCGAAACGATCTCCATTAGACTTCTGAAAATGTGTCTGGAGATGTGTGGAAAGTGAATTGCTTCGATAAAGCTTGTGGTTCGAAGCGCTTCCTAGAAGCTTCTTTAGAGCTTCTGACCGAAGGCATTATAGAAGCAATAAACTCTTTATAGGCTTTATAGAGGTAAAAATTAATATTAAATTTCGCCCATGAATAAATAAGGGTAACACTAAATGTCTTGCTTACAACTTCGGTCGAGTAAGCTGCAAGTTTATTGCAAATCTTAACCAAACTCTAAAATGTACCAAGTAGTTCAAATTTAGCACTGCTACAGCATTATGACGAATTAGCCTAGGGGGTAGTGTATTGGACTACTACGCAACAGGACGACCCATGTTCGATTCCTAGTGCGGCGCATGTAAGTAAAATGTAAATTATAACGAGTACGTAAATGTAAACTCCATGAAAATTGCAAAAAGTCTTTAAAAATGTTTATTAAGAAGATAAAAAAAATAAAAAAAAATAAGAAAATGGAAAATTGAAAAATGTAATAAAAAAAATAAATATTTTTCTTGTTCATTTTGGATCCTCTATAAAGCTTCCATAAAGTTTCGGTAAGGTCTATTCAAGCTGTTCAGGAAGTCTTAAACAAGTAAATACTTGCATTAAAATGCGCCAAATGTGTTTCCATTAGACCTTATGCAGTTAATATTGCGGGAGGTGAAATAGCTTCGATAGCACCTTACCGAAGTCAAATTGTTACTTGGGCTGTGCTCTCGCTGAATAAAGCCCACAATCTTGGGCGCTTTGAGAAAAATCTTTGTCTCTCGAACCGACTTGAGGTAGTGTGCCTCTATAATTCCATAACAATAGCTCTTAATGAAGGTAATTACGACGGTGTGAAGGTCATCTTTAACACACTTAGTATACCTACCAGAAGCATAGGAATTGATGCACTTACAAACTTTTCACCTGATCCGTGTGAATTCACATTCCGTTCGAAATTAATTAATGTATGCTTTTACGAAAGTATTTCTGTATGCAAATATAAAAACCGGATTTATTTTCATTTGTTTTTTTTTATCCTAAACTTCGAACTTGCCTCAATGCTGGTCCAACAGCTTTAACGACAGTTACATTTGCGTTATTGTATGTAAATGAACACTTTTATCGAGAGTAAACACGAACGGTTTATTGACAAACACGAATCCATTCCCTCGCAGTGGAGATTGGTCCAGGTAAATGCATGGCACACACAGTCGAATGTGTGTAGGACAGAACTGATGTTGAAAAACGATTCTTGTGTCATTTGAAATTGGATTGAATTAAGAAACAAAAATCAAAACAGAAAAAATAGATTCCAAAGGAAATATCGATTAAGTCATTTATTCGTATGTGTTGAAACTTTACACAAGACTGCTGGGGCGACAAGAAGTACGGCAGTACACTTTCCATAATTGGGTAAATGTTGAAGCACCACAGCGAGGGAGTGGAAAGAAACTTGTATAAGTGGCGATAAGAACAACTTTTTTATTCTACCGATTTGTGCGAACGATGCCGCCGCTAAATTTGGATAACGGTTCAATTAAAAAATCATGTAGCGAGCGTTACACAGACGATTACAATTTTTTTTTTTTTTGGAAGAAAAAAATATATGAAAGTTATATGAATCGATGTTTATTTGTTTGTTACTTTGGATGGTTTATTGGGAACACTTTATGCTTACGTTTGGAAATATCTGAATCATTTCTTACCGCATTCGTACATTTAATGATCGCTTACAATACCGATTTGTGATACTTTGTGCCAAACGTTTCCTGAGCTTTGCTTATTTTCTTTTCATGGCATTAACTTGGATTTGAGTGAGCCACTTGAGCAACTTTCTCTCGAATAACGCGCTTAATGAATATACGAGTATGTACAAGCTTTCACGAAAAGATGTAGAAAGGCGTATCCAGTAGTTAAAGTGTTTGCTGGCGCATCGAATCATCGGTGTTCCACTTTCAAGCTGCGGAAAAGCACAAACTAGACCGTGAGATATTTAAAACTATGACGCCCCAGGCCTTGCCGAGGTCTGAGTAAAACTGTTATGGGCAAGATTATCAATTCAGATGTTCGGATGTGACATACAACTGTAGGATCTCTCATTAGTAAGTAGTTGCGTCCAAGAAGCTCTTTGCCGATGGTCCGATCGTTAGACCTACTCAAAATGTGTCGAATTAAAAGTTAGGGGTCATTGTCATTGGTTGTTTTCTCGAATTTATTTCAACGCAACAAAGGACATTCAAATCAGACGACTTTTCAATCACTTGCATTGTATATAGACAGGTAATATCTGAATCACGTTCAGCAAAGCGAGATCTATACACGATGTTTACTTGAATGAATGTAAGAGTCACGAAACCGGGAATATTTGGTGGCTTCATCATTTGTTGTCGCAGGCGCCAGCCGACGCAATCTGAATACCATTAGAATGTTAAATTGAAATTACATCAACGGTTTCGTACATTATTTCTTGAACACTTTATTCGTGTTTCCTATGCAACCAATAAATTAATAAACAAACATTTGTATTTTAGTGTGGTATCGCGACTTTAGCACGTGTCATGCTTTTATACAGCTACGTTAATGGAAAGTTTAATAAATATTTTTTTTATTTGTTAAAGTGATATTATTTTTACATTCGTGTGCCTTTATGTCTATTTCCGGTGATTTGTGTTTGGTCATCTTTCGGAAGCAATAATGCATTTTTGTCTGCTTTGGTGTTGTGTACAACTGTTTGTCGGTGTATAGCTGCGATTGTTAGCTACAATTATTTTCATTATTTATTCATTATTATAACAACGAACAGTTCTGTAAAAGACGATGTACATTATGATATAATTAAATATTCTGTATTTTAGAAGTTGCTCATTATTTGTTCGGTATTTCATTTAAATTTCTAAAAAGAATACCGTAAACATTAAGAAAACCAAAATTCAATGGACAAAATGATACTGTTAAAGTACAATAACCTACTGAACGAGCACACCAGTGATCCATTACAAAAAAAATGGGCTCATTACAATTTTTTTTGTTTTTTTTTAGTAGGAAAAGAATAGAATAATTGAAAATTAAGTTGAAATTTGTTTTTTTTTTCTATTGTTTGTTTTTTTAAGGTTCCGTAACCAAGGGGAAAAAACGGAAGCTTATCAGTTTCGCTACGATGTCTATCCGAACCCACTAGACCATTTTTTTTTTTTTTTTTCGAATAACGAACGCTTTTAAGATTCACACTGGATCTCTCTGTATAGAAAATTATGGCCACAAAACTATATATAAAAGGTGGCGCAAAATTAACCACTCTATATCGGAAGATGTTATAATTTTTGCAAATGGTGCCGTACGTCAATCATATTTGACATTTGTGAACTAGGCAGCTTCAGCATAAAGCAGACAAGCAATGGAGCGTTACTCGTCAAGGAATAATTGTGTCGATTTTTTTGACCAATAATCGGTCGGTGGTGTTAGCGCAGCGTGAATATCGAATCATTATAAGCGACGAGGCGCGTTTACGTCAATAAGCAAAATCTTCGTTTTAGGGGCACTGAAAATCCCCGTGTGGTGCACGAAGAGCCATTACATCCACTCAAAGCCACTGTGTGGCGTGGCGTTTACGCGGGAGGAGTGATTGGGCGGTATTTTTTTCAGGACGCCATCGAGAGTACGGTCACTGTTACTGGCGAATGCTACGGGGTTATGATAAACGACTTCTAACTGCCGGAATTGGATGACCCGGGCTTGGTGAGCATGTGGTTTCATCAAGACAGTGCAACCGCACATAGAGCACGAGCCACAATGGATATTGTGAAGGAAGCGTTTGATGGTCGCGTAATCTCCCCCTTTGGCAATTTGGCATGGCCAGCAAGATCGCCCAATTTAACTATCCCAGACTTCTTTCTTTGGGGCTACTTGAAGTCGTGGGTTTAAGCCAACAAGCCTCAGGCAATCGCAGCCCTTAAGGTGATTATTCGACAGGAATGCTAAAAGTTGTCACCGGAAATCTTACGGAAAGTCGTGGAAAATGCTTTAAAACGTATCAACACTGTCAGCCACTTGACGGGTATCATCTTTTCCACTTGACAGAAACAATTGTAAAGGTCCAAATAAAGATTTTCATCACTCAAAATCATTTTCTTTATATACTAAAAAAGTACCATTCAAAAACAAATCGGATGATTAATCTTGCGCCACCCTGAATAAATTTGGTTAAAAACCATGGAAGTATTTAAATGGCAGGGCCATCACCCATTCAATTTAAAATTTAATAAAAATTACTAAATAAATACATTTTTTAAAGAATTATTTTTTTAAAATATACAGCCTTATTTATGAACGTATTATAAGGAGTGTATAAAGTTATGCACCCTCTAAAATGCCTCTAAATGCATAAACTTTATTTATGAAAATGATTCACCGTTGTATAGAGGTTGTGAGCCTGTATAGAGGTGGAAGAGTATCGAAATGTCATTTTTACTTAAAAAATCTGTCACATTTTATTTTAAATGAAATCAAAAATAAATTGAAAAAAATTTACAAATACCTACCTATTCTCGATAGGAAATAGGTATGTGGAGATATGAGATATTTTAAATTGTTTTTAAAATTAGTTTTATCGTGCATAAGACTACCGTTTCATAGGAGTCTCAAATCTCCCAACTTTTTCTTTTTATACTTTTCCATTTTTTTAACTCCTATTTGAATTTGCATTCCTCACAAGCTGTTTTTTTTTATCTTTTCGGACAGATAAATAATGTTATAGATTTCTCCTTTTCAGTCCCTTTTTTGACGCAAGCCCTGTATTTTCACCAAAATGAAAAATAATCAAAAAGAAAAGCAACGCCTAGAACTACAACATAGAAAAATGTGAATTTTTCCTAGACGGGAACAGTGATGCCAGATTACAAGGCATATATTTTTTTCAAGATTTTTGAGCTCCACAATATGTACAAGACTTTTTACCTCGAAATCATCAAATTTCAAGATTTTAGATGTCAAGAAATTTCCAAAAAAAAATCTTTTCTATTGAAGAAAACCGTTTTCTATTAGTTCCATTATTATAAATATAATGTGAGTCGAACAGAGCCCATCACAATTTCTGTTTCACTAACGTTTTCATCAACTCTAAGGAAACATGAATTTTAACGAATTCGATAAGATCACTGATGTAACGGGTTGTTAAAATTTTTATCTTTACAATGGATTTGTTGAGCTTTAATGAATCGAAATTCTATTCTTGATATAGATAAGCAATGCAATTCCAAAATTTCAAAAAGCATTAACATTAATTTATGACCAAAGTTTTTTTTATGGGTATTTAGGTGATCTATGTATTAGTAGTAAAGTACATACTTCAAAATTGTATTTAAAATGTCGCTCTTTTTATATTTTGAACAAAATATTGAAAAAAAAGATTTTTTGTTTCGGAAAAACAAGATTTTCAGATTTTTTATCCGGCAACACTGGACGGGAATCAAATATCAGTAGAACAGAGTACAAATTTATATTTAAGAGCAAGAGTTTTATTGCTTCTATTGTAGAAGTTAAGAGTTCTCTTCTTTTCCTACTTACATCTATTTCGATGCTGTGCACAAAATATAAATGAAATCAAATCAAAAGTAAGTCACAAAATCACATTTGAACGATCTGTCAGCTATAACCAACTAGCCTAAAGAAATTTCATGGGCTAATATTTGCAGTTTTTTTTATGGAGGCGAAATGTTTTGTTCCCTCTTTGTGGCTCTCTTCTGCCCAACCTTTGCGTTAGGGAAAGAAGTGTGACTAATTTGGACTAAATTTAATGCGCTCGAATGCATTATCGCTGGGGAACAGACCTAAAATGGAAATAATTTCACACGTATTTCAGGTTAAAATGTATTTAAACCATAGACATACTAAATAAGGACTGCTAGTGAAATGTCTTTTTCATATACTTTGCGAGAAAATATATTCCAAAACAGCACAGGCGTTTCTGTTTTACAGCGGATTAGCAAAGAAGCACAGCGAAATTTTCTCAAAAAAAGCTCGTTTCCATAGAAACATGTAAACAAAAGAGCGACATTTTGTCCGAAGAGATTCATTTCCATAGTTACGTGTAAACAAAAGAGCGTCATCTATTGAAAAGAAGCAAAGCTACATAGAGTGATTTCAAATAAATTCCTGTTTATTATTTTGAAAAATAAATCGAAAACAACAATAGATTTCCACCCATAAACTAAAACAAAAAACCTACAGGTATCTTCCAGGTATAGTTCAATTCCATTAATACGAATACTGATAATTAATATCGCTGGAGATGAATCTTCGGTGGAGTTTAAATTAGTGCCGTAGTCAATTGTACCGACGTATTTCGTTTTAACTTCATCCCACTGAATGTGCTTCCTTATGGCCATTTTATCCATCATGAGATATCATGTCACTTCAGTTTTGGAGGACCATGATCTAAGATACTAAATAAATATATAAATAAATAAATATTTAGCGCAACAGATTCATGTAGGTGGCCCAAGCCTAGATTCTTACAACCATTCGTTTTGTGTGTTTTTATTTTTGCGACGACTGGAAGGGACCTAAAATTACTTTATGCAGATTATTTATTCAAGTCCGAACGGCTGAATTGTTAAGCTCTTTCAGGACAGTTAACAAATACTCCCGGACAGAGAAGAATGAATTTAAAGAGATGGATATCTTTCGTACGTCTACCCCCAAAACTAATGTTTACATTGTTGTTTAATAATTTCAATCCCTGTCTGTAAATGCTTGTGAACTACAAAAAAGCATGAAGCTAATGGCCGGCCGCCAATCCTTTTATGGGCATATGGTAGCTCTTCACATCTTTTGTGTTTCGTATTGAATTCGTTTGGTTTGTGTTAAGGGTTTGATTAAATTCAGATAACATTAGTAAAATATAAATTACGGTACTAAGTAGGTCCTAAGACTAAGTAAAATACAGAAACATCTATTGGTAAATAAATAAATAAGAAAACACTAACCAATCCTACATTAGTTCTCTTTTTTTCAATGCAAAGGTATACTACATGCAAATTTGTAATGAAAGTAAATTTGGTCGTTTGAAGTTTATTTTGTTTTCCGCTGTAAAAGAGTAGCGCTCTGTATTTTTGGAACATGCGTAAAGTTGGCTCCTAGCAGTCCTTATATTATAAGTCAATGATTTAAACAATTGAATGAAAAAAAAAGAACAATTTGTTGGCCTACTTAATACTCAGCTTTGGTATTTTCTACAACCCATATTGAAAAAAAAAAATCCGAAGTCATTTTGATTTGAAAGAAATAATTAGCCAACATGTTCTACGGCAACTTTACAATAAGCTTCTATCCAGTGGTGCCATTTTGGGATATTTTATGCTAAATCTAGCATATTTTAGCTTTAAATAGCATATAAGTATAAATAAAATATGCTATATGCAATCTAGCATATTTTAAATTTTTTACATAAGAACCAATCATAAGAAATATTTTTGTGGTATATTTTGCTATACAAATAACGAGCGCATCCATCAAAATTTGCTGTATTTGGCATTACTGAAGATTTGTATGACAATTTGCCAATTTGAAGAATCAGCAGTCAAAGTGTTAAACCTTAAAAACAAAAATCAAATCAAAAGTCAACTGCCCGTGAACCGTGAAATGCTGCTCCAATAAATTGAAGTCTCTTTCTAAATAGACAAGTAAGAATATACGTATATTTATGGCTTTTTGTTTTTTTTTTAACTTATTTGTTTATAAAGACGTTGTTTTAAACTTTAGAATATTTTGTTTTATTCCGCCATATAATTTAGCATATTTATTTCTTAACTTAGCATATTCCGTTAGAAAACTTCTGGCAACACTGCTTCTATCCTGTTTAGAGTGTTCAATTGTTCATACACGGAAGGGGGGATTTGACGCCATCATCAGGAGTTAACGAAGAAATAATCTGAATTGGAGCCAGTTTCTCCCTATTACAATTTTGCACACACAAAATTCGCATATTACAACTAGTATTTGACAGCTATAAACAAATGAATGCAGTTTGAAAGGGAAAATGCTACGATCAGATATGACTTGCAAAGGAAAAGTTTTAACGCTTTCCTTGAGAGAATAACGAGGAAGGTAGACTCATCGATGTGTCTTGTGATAAAAAAACTTAGGGAACTTTAGGTATTTAGAAAACGATAACGTCCGGTGAATTTAAGATGCTGCTTTAGCTATATAAAAAGTTTAGCAACCGCAAGGTTTCTGATATAGTTTTTAGAGCAACTTTACAATCTCGTTCTGTAGCATTAAATGCACAGGTGTCAACACAGCTGCGACTATCTTCAACAGATACCTAGATGGAACATAATCCAAGCGTGCACAGTAGTAAAGACTTATACGACGATTAAAGAATAAAGAACGACGATTAAGGAACATGCGAAATGTGTGCTCTCAAAGGAATCAAACATAAAACTGAATGGGCCTCACAATCACTTTCAACCTTCAGATAATTCGTAGGTCACAATCACAATAGGTAATTTTATATGAGAAATTTTCCCATTGCAAACGACAAACAAACAATTTGCATCGCCTTGGAAAGTAAGTAAGCTATTTAACTAGTTACGGAAGGCATGTGCGGCACTGAAAACAAAGGGCAATGAAACCCGAAACGCAGCTAAACCATAACCGACGCGGACGGCGGGTACGTAATTAATACTTTTTTGAAATTAGTTTTTGTTTGCAGAACTTTTCAAAACCACCTAAGTAGGTGTATATTGAATTTTGAATTCAGCTAATTCTCATATTCACACAATAACCGCATCCCTTCCTGGAAGTAAACTGAACTAAAATCTACCTACCATCTTCAGTCCCACACAACGAAAAGTTCTTCACTTCCAGATTGGGATAATAAAAAAAAAAAAAAAGGTAAACAAAAACTACAAGATACCGAACAGAGGAAGACAACACCAAAAACGAACACGCAGAAAACCGAAAATGTGGCTTCTGTAGCTCAGTCTCAGGTAAGAAGATTGCGGATAATAAAAGTCACAGGAGAGGTCGCTTCAAATTGCAGAACTTCAAGTATGTTTACATTTTCCTTTCCTCAAGCTTGCACGACGACGACAACTCAATGGGAGTGAACTCAGTGAAACATCGCGGAACCTGGGCTATACATTTTTCCGTTTCAAGTGGAATAGATGCATAGCGTAGATTTGTCAGCAAAACTGTTGCGGATGCATGTTACTTAACATACCTACCAAAGTAACAAGTAACAAGAAACAGAAGGTTGAGTATGAGTATCTACTCGCTTTGGGTTTATTCTGCGCTTCGTTCTCCTTCTCCCTTTGACCTCGATTTTTCCCAATAAACCCAGTGGAAACTGAAAACCTCTGGTGACTACACGTTTGCGTTGCCATTTCTGGTATCTTGGTTATTCTGTTTCAGTGTCTCTCACTTGCCGGTCGACAGCAAAAAATTTCGGGTAAATGTAACGCTGATGATGGTTCGTTTGTTACACTCTTACTCCTTGGTCGTAGTTAGATGTACGAAAAAGGAGCCTCTTGTTATACGAACTCGTCCATGCGCATATGTACATCGGGGTTCGGGTTGGTTGTTGTTTTGTTTTTGCCTTCTTTTTTTTTCGCAAAGTGAATGTTATTACGGATTTTTGCTTTCAGCGAATTGTCGATAGCTTCTTTGTGTGTATGCTAACAGCACCACATGTTTTGCATCTCGTTGGTTTTAGGCTAAATTTCAACAGTTTCATACATTTGCATGTAGTTAGGGAGATAGTTTTTTTTTAAATTAAAATCGCGTTTCCGAAAGCAAAGCTGCCGTGCCGTTTAGGCTCATCCTTATCCACTGTTTTGTTTTGCATTTCAATGCGGTGTTGGTATATGTAAAAGAGTACACGTACTATCATATGAACGGGACTTGTTGTCACGTACTGCCTTCTTTGGCACATCAGGCTGTTGCAAGCAGGTGTGCGCTTTATTCCTTGCCGGCACAATGTATCCAGCCATACGAATTTATATTCACAATAAGGACGGCAATGACCGCAACAGCCTTCAGCGCTTGGGGTTGGGTGTGTGCTTTCAACAGTCGTTCGATAAATATAATGAATGAAGTAACAACGGCTGAGGTTTTCACTCTGCGCACTAACCAAATTTACAGGGTGGCCCAAACACAAGCCTCTTTTTAAAAATGCCATGAAATGAACAAAATTAAATTTTGTCCATGTTTTATGGTTTTATTAATAAGAACAAACATTCCCATTAATTATGGAACACAACGTCGTTCAAGTGGCTGCCTCAGCTGGCTTCGCAATCGGTCACTCCAATTTTCCAAGACCTTGTTGAAGGTTTCGGGCTGTAGCTCCCGGATTGCTTGGATGATATTAGCCTTAAGTGCTTGTATCGTTTCCGAATTGTTGGCATAACATCGGTCCTTCATGGCTCCCCACAAAAAAAAAAAGTCTAAAAAGGTCGAATCACAGCTCCGAAGCGGCAAATTGACATCGCCACGACGGCTGATAACACGATTTGGGAATTTGGTGCGCAAAAAATAGATTGTGGCATGGACTGTGTGGCATGGCGCGCCATCCTGCATGAACCAGAGGTCGTGTAAATCCATGTCTTCAATTTCAGTAAAAAAAAAAAGTCGGTTAACATGGCTCTGTAACGCCCACCGTTGACCGAAACGTTGTTCCCAGCCTCATTTTCGAAGAAAAATGGTCTAATGATGCCATCACTCCACAATCCGCACCAAAGTGTCACTCACTGTGGGTGTGGATGCATTGGCTTCTTGACGATAACGTACGACCATGAAACTAGCATACCAGCCTCACGAACTTTTTGCCCAAACTTGCGTACAGCAGGCGCGGTGGGTTCTTCATTTCTGCCAAGACTTCTTTTCAAAAAACCCACTGTTTGGGCTACACAGCACTCACTTCGGAAATAAGTTTTCAATATTTCCCAAAGTTGTTCAAGCGTAAAGCGATTCATTTCGTTCCGCGGAAGTATGAAACCGACTTTCTGTCAAGTTTTCGAGCGGAAAACAGCTGTCAGTGTCAAAAAAACCGGTGATTTAAAAGGAAAAATCTAGATGGCCCACCCTTTATTTTTTTTGTTTTAAATTGTTTTTTTCTAAGATGTTCTGTTAAAGAATTTTTCGGAGGAAACTTTTTTTCTATTTTTTAAGCCTTTTTCATTTTACTAGAAAAGTGCATACGTTTATTTTGTCTTATGTATTTTTTTGAAATATTTTTTTTTCCAATGACTGTTCTGGGTTGGTAGAAATGGAGCGCTTTACGAAAGAACAACGCATTTGCATTATTGAGCAATATTTTAAAAATAGGTTTTTCAGCTACAGTCCGCAATTATCGTACATTTGCGTCACCGTCAAATCACCGTCAGAGTGATTTAAAACCATCAACTGTGAAGAGAATAATTGAAAAATGCCGGAAGACTGGATCAAAAACACTCTGGGTGTCCTGTCACAAAGTCGTTCAATATCCAACATCGAAGCAGTTCGCGAGAGAATTGCTGACATTCCACGAACATCAATTGGGCACTTCGAGAAGCTCTAAAGTTTTAAGAGCCTATACAAGATATGGATGTGACCAACATATGGTTTCGGCAAGACGGTTCCACATGCTATACAGCCAGAGAAGCAATTCAATTACTTTCCTAATCTCGTAATCGGCGATCAGAATTGTCCATCCAGATCTTGCGATTTAAAGCCATTGGACTTTTTTCTTTGGGGTTTTTTTTTTAAGTCAAAGGTCTATGCAAAAAAGCCCACGACAATCAACGCCTTGAAAGAGGAAATTGGGAGGTGTAAAAGGTATACAAAAAATTAAAAATTAGCTCAGTGCGCATAATGAAAACCCGCCCGTTGTTTGTGTGTCGGACTACTTAGCAAGTGTCTCATATTCAAACTCCGGAAAAGGACAAATTATCTCAGATTTTTTTAGCTATGTGTACGGTAGAATTCTCCAAAGAAAGCTTCTCATTTCAGTCGATTGAACTCGGTATGAGATTGTTGCCATTAAATTCGTCTCAAATTTAAAAACTGAAAGACACGAATGGTTGTGAGAAGCTGGGCTTAGGGTCCTTTTTACCTTTTGTTTACCATAAATATCCGCATGTAAATAAAAGTGAAGTATATTTATTATTGGTACACTCAAATCAGACGTCATTTTTTACTAGTGGCTATATAAATCCCGAAACACGTGATCCGAAGAACATGGTACTTGAGCTAAAACATGAGTATTTCCAGCGCATTAAATGAGGAAGATATACTTAATTTAGTTACCTACATTATTAATTAAAAATATTATTAATTAATGAAATAAATGAATGAATAAATTAAAATAAAACATTTCCACGTAGAAAATTATTGTTCACGGAGCCTTCGGCTTCGGTTTGCGAGGGTGGTTAACTTGAAGTATCCCTGCCTATTCATATTCATATCTCAGTGGCAGCTTTTTGCTCACAAGAGATACTCAACTCATGTCATGACTCATGAGTATTTTCTTTTCTGAATAGCCTGCTATCCGCATTTTTCTCGTTATCCCTTCTGTAAGTTTCGTAACTTTTCTCTCTCTGCATCACTGGATTGGGTGAAGTAAAATTGACAGTTGCCTACACATTGTTCAGTGACCTGTAACAAATAGCCAAGAACAGATAATCACAGGTTTATGGGTTCAATTCAAAAAGAACATCCTTCAAAAGTTTATTTTACTATTTGGTGAGTGGGTTGCAAACAGTTTTTATACCTTGGCAAAAGTATATAATACATCTTCGCCTGAGGTAAATGTCAACCTCAGCTATTAGTTTCCAAATTCATTTCAGTTAAAGTTATAAGTCTACTGCAGTGACTTGCTACTAGCACGCATGTACGAGTAGACATGAATGTCCCGCAGACTTTAGTTTACGAGAGGCTTTTAGACGCATGTATCCATATCAACATCCATTTTAATTAAAATCAAATCTATTTGCTGGAACTCACAGGAAACTTTTCAAAAGTTTATGGACAATTTTGACAGCTGGAAAATACACACATACTTTGGGCAATTGCACGGCTCATTCCACACAGCGGTGCGGACACATCCCAAAGTAAATTAATCTGACAGTCTTCACCCATTTAAGCTTTTCGTTTCTGTTCCTCTTTTTTATCACTGAACAGAGGTATTATTTTAGCCATGACGAACGAGGTGAGTTGGACATTTTACCATGATTGAGTCTGTTTGTTTTCAACTGTTTCTAAGCATATATTTTGTTTTATTTATTAAGTTCCTATTTGCATATGAAACTAACTTCCACGGGGAAGTGGGGAAATTTAAGTGTTTGATTGATCAGATAGAAAAGCTGAGAAGGAAATGTTTGGATTTGTTACTTCTTTGGCCTGGGTCTCTAATGCACTCTACCTACGATTAATCTTCGTCAAACTGAACACTTCTGGCTGGTAGAGAGGTAAAGAAAATGTTCAAACAAAAATTTCACGTGATCAAAAGGGTATGACATTTTTAGAGGACATTTATTTGGTGCAGCCTGTACCCTTCACGAGACTGTAGATTAAAACAGACACTCTGATTCCAACCCATAGAAGCAGCCAAGTCGCTTGCGGATAGCTCGCCCGGCAAGAAAAAAAAACTAAGCTAGTTGGACGTCAAAAGGCTGCTGGTCAAAGAGGCCTTAATCTCTCAAAAAGTCTCGTGCCGCTTAAATAAAGTTCAAAAGATCAATGACCAGCATTTCCAGAAAGCCATCAGTCTTTCTGTGCATTTCTTCACGGGCTCAGAGGCTTGCTATAAAGTTGTTCTTGATCTTATAGATCTTGATTCTAGTTTGTATTGCCAGGAGCTCGGTGTGGAAAGTACAAAAAAGAACTTTACTGTCTGTAAAGCCATAATAGACCTAGTCAGAGAGATTATGGGCCGATTTTTAAAATGTTGCAATAAGATGTCCCCTATGTTTATTTGCTTTCTAAAACCACATTTTTTTAACATTTGTTATGTCCGAAACACTACTTAGAACCTGTATTTATTGGCAATAAATTATCAAAGCTTGAAATAGATTTATTTTACTTAAATTTTAAAAATGTGGAAATATGTAACCTGGGACATATAGAGAGGATATGGTACATCAATAGGGGCGGTGGAGGAAGACCCAACCCTAGGTGGTGCGCCTTTTAGAAGGATCCATTATAAACGAAGGTGGAGGCAGCTAGCGCTAGGCCCAAATCTGCCTTGGACATCAGACTGAAGCGCCATCAAAAGTAAAGTGAGAATTTGCCTTGCTAATAATCATTTTTAACCTTCAAACTAAATATTTTTAAGGTCACAATATGGTATTTTGTATGGAAAATTTCGCCATTGTGAGTTCCAAAGTATTTTTTCTTTTAAGTAGTGACATATCCGAGGTTACCTTTCTTACCGCACCGACCGAACAACTGCGCGAATTAGCAGCTCGTTCAATGTGGGCATATGTTCGATTTTGTACAGCTACACTATTCTGACTGATGGGTCAATCACAACCTACCGAATCGAATGGAATCAGCATTTTCAGTAAATTTAAATAGTTTTGAGTAGAAAGGATCGTACATTTTTTGTCAGTTGAATCTACAGTTGATAGGAGAGGGGAGGAATGCTTAAAATGTTTAATCCAAAGAGGAGAAATATTGGACCCTTGCCGGGAAACAGATTTGGTTACTTTCCCAAATGGTTGTGAAAACCTTTGGATTGCGTGAGTTTAATTTTTGCGACAAATGGAAGGAACCAACTGAGTCAGGATTAGGAATCTTTCTAAAGGCAGTTAAACACTCTCGGATGTTTGAAGGTCTTTCTTGTGGTGAGACAGTTGAAAACTGCTTAAAAGTTATGATTTTGTTAATTTCTTTCATGGATTGAATGTGACCTCTTGATAGAGTTCCTAATTTCTATAGAAAATAATCGCATTCTGATTCTGCTATCAGAAGAGCAGTTATAACGATCTCGGTGGGACTGGGACGTTGGTTCTGCACCTATTCCGTTTCATTTGGTATCAAATGTAGTGCCCGAATCCTTGTAAAATCTGCAACAAAATGACGAGCTGAAACTTTTTAAAAGGAGTATCTAAAGTGTTCTTTAAAATGTCCGATCTAAAACCTAGTTCAGTTGATATGATTTATTTTAATTAATTTGTAGCGTGGAACTATTCACTTTATAGTGCAGCACAAATAATTTCTCTATCTAATTTTGTATTCATGGTAAACGACACCCAGAAAAGCAGACTATCATTGGGGAAATACTTCCTTTGACAATCTCGACGTCAGTTTGAGCTGGGCTCTACTCTTGATTAGTTTAAACGGTTCTACATTTTGACGAAAACGATAACATTAACATCTAAATTATTTAAAATATTCCGTGTGACAGAAGAATAAAATACACACCACCTGTCCCATTCAGATGAGAGTCAAATTTATGCAAATTGTTTAGATGTGTAGTAAGTAGAATGAAATCAATTGACGGAGGTTTTTAGAAAAAGTTAAATAAATTCCAAATTAGACATCAGGTAGGTAAAATAAAATGCACAGCAGAACTATATTCGTTTTAGAATTTAGTCAGAAATTTAGATATTAGACATTGTTTATTTATTAAATTTTATATCTGGTATCCTACGAGAGGTTTCAACAAGCTTGCCTAGCTTACTTGCAAGAACAACTAAAGTGACACAACAGACCATTTTTGAACAGAAAGTATTCACCGAAATGGGCTAACTACTCTTCTTATTTCGAAATGAGATTCTAAAAAGACAGCAAAAGCCAACAAGTAGTTAGGTTGTCGTCAGTAGAAAAACCAAAGTCCAGAAATTATAACTTGACGAAGGTATTGCCAAATAGTTCATGCTAAAATACGGGCCTGAACATTTTAAATGTGACGAAAAAAATTAGGTCCATATGAGTACAGCTACTCGAAGGACGTTTCAAAAACGTGTCCACTCAAATCAATCGGTTGATAAATGTCAAAGGCATTCAATAGGCGTGTTTTTTTGAGCTTCGATCTCAGCAAAGCAAAGTAATGTAGGATTTTCAGCACGCGATTACAACAACTACAACTGAGTCGCGAAGTGTCAAGTAGAGCGTAGTTGTTGTAATTGCATGATGAAAATCCTACTTTACTTTGCTTTGCTGAGTTCAAAACTCAAAAAAACACGGCTAATGTTTACATTCCCACATAAAAGATGGCGTTTACACAAAAATTAAGTTAAACAGCTGTGCAAAATACATTGGTACGTGGTACATATTAGTGATTTGCACCAGATTTGCTCATATCTGGAAAAATATCGCCATAGGTACGCAAAAAGCGATCCAAATAAAAAAAATATATTTTTTGCCCAATGGTAAGATCAAACAAAACGTTCTTGATTTGGGAACTAAAAACTCTTCTTTTTTTATTTTAACGCACACCAAGCAAACTAGATGGTAACAAAATAAAACGTTTTGTTCTCTTGATTCGTCTGGTGTGCGTTGAAATAAAACAAAATGGAAATTTATTGGCATCCTCCTATCTTTATAATAATTGTAGATAGGGCTTCTTGTCTCAATTGAAAAGTAAACATTTTTCTCCATCCGCGTCCATGTTTCTACAAATTTACGAACAGAATAAATACAGAAGCTAATAAAGCTGAAAAGTGCAACACAAATATTAGAACCAACGTTTAGTTTTGCAAAAAAAAAAAACACAGGTCAGCTATTGGCAACGAAACATGTTTTTATGTTTCGCTTTGATTTTTATGTTTCGTTTCATTTCGCGTGTGTTGCGCCATAAGAGAGCAAGCAATTATCGACAACGAAGCTTCTTCGAAACAGTTTTGTTGCATTCGGCGTGTGTTGTCTCATAAGCAACAATGTTCTCTTGTTTCATGAAACAAAACAAAACGTTTTGTTTGATCTGTTGTGTTTCCGCCTTAAAAAGTTATTAAAGAACATACTAATTTGATTTTCTGTCCCAAAGGACAAAATTTGTCTATTTTATGGTCACGTCCCAAATTTTCGGTTCACGGTTGCAATGGTGTGATCGATAAGTTTTCTATTCCGAAAATTGCTAGATTTTATACTCTTGCCAGTTCTTTTTATCAAAGTTTCTAAGCAATCGACAATAGGTGTGCAATTTAAATAATAGAACAAAACAAAAGTTGCAAACTCATTTAAATTTTGTAGCTTAGTCCTGGCTAAAGTTCCGACAAACTAAGAATCCGAACTTGCTCAAGGTACTTAAAACAAACAAAATCTTATCAGCTTATGATGTAAGACAGTAAGACTTTCGAAAATGGGTACCTAGGTAGGTACCTGAACTCCTGAATTTCAAGCATCTACTTTTCCGAACGGACCAATCCGTTTTTAGGTGATTTAATCATGTTTAACGCATGTCCCCAAGCGGTGCCGTGAAATAACGCCGAGAGAAACAACGCCGAATTCCAAAACTTGAAGTGAAATAAACTTTGTGAAAGCGAAAAAAAGCCGAATTTTGTAATTTGGCATAATTTGACATTGACAAAGTGAAATAATGCCGAACATTACTTTTGAAATAAAGCCGAAGCAAATGTTTTCAGAATGGTCGAGAACTTTTAGTATACATATTTTGAATTTTCAGAAATAGATGCAACTATTTTTTTTAACTATAACTAAATTCTGAAGGCTGAAATAACATGAGGGGAAATTTGAGAAAATAACAGTACAAAATTAGCTCGAATAATTCAAAGTTAAAATAAAAGCTATATTTGTACATAATATCATCTGAATGTAGGTATTCATAATTTCAAAGCGAGATAAGGCCGACTGGGATTTTTTTCACTTTAGCAAAGTGAAATAAGAACGAACAAGAATATTCGGTGGTATTTCTCTTTGAATAAATTAAATAACGCCAAATTCCAAAATTCCGCGTTATTTCGCTCGGCCTTCTTTCACGGCACCTCCCCAAGCTAAGATTTGCATCCGTGCAAACAGACAGGTAAAACTAGAATTATACGGTTCGATCAGGCCCGTCATATTATTTCGTCATATGTAATGAGGATTAACAATGATTTATACCTTAGTTACTGACGAAAAGTCGAGAGTTACCTACAACTTTGATACTTTCATTCATACCTGTACGGATATATGTAAATTTTTTGAGTAAAACGGTTAATTTTCTATTTTCCCCTTCAGAAATGTTGATAAACTTGGCTTGGCAGCGAATGTTTTAAAGAAATCCGAATGTTCGAATCCAAGTCAAACTAAAATGTTGCTCCCTTTTAGCTTTTCCTTTACATTTCCGTCAAATTTGCAGAACTACCTATTAAATTGACACTGGAACCAAACTTAACTAACCTATTCCCTCACTTGCCTTAATCTTTCAATAATTTGCCAGACGAAATGTAATTTTTTTTTTTGATCTGGACACAAAAACAACACATCATATGTATGGACAGTGCACAGGTTATAGAACGTACCTACAGGGACAATAACAAAAACCTGCTGCAGACAGCAGACACGAATAAATAACCCTTCGTAAAATAGGGTGAAGCAGACATGTGTAGTGTATGTGTCAAATTGCTTCCATCCAACCTCCCTCCTCTGCTATACCCTTTCCTACCTTTAGCAAGGGAATCCGAATGGAATCGCGTTATTACATAGCCATAGCCTCTACCCATTCAAACAACATACGAATGTTGAGTATAATATAACTTGAGGTTCAGGGTAAGAGCAAAGGATAAACCCATGTAGGCATGCAGGTACGACTTCTTGTAGTAACACATTTTCATCCGACGAACATGATTATAAAACAAATGTTGAGTGGTATCCCTCCGGGAAGGTGCAATGCTTTTAAGCCAAAAACTTCAACGTTGGTGTATAATTAAGATTTCGATTAAAATAATTGCAGGAAATTTACCTTCGGAAAGACGGCAGCTCTGCCCAAACTGTGTGTGGATGTCCTTTATGTCGTTTGATGGAATTTCTACTATTGGATTATTTCACTTATCAAGTTTCAACGCCTATTAAATTACAAACTGTGTATATATTCGAACGGTTCTTCAACCGTACACTTCTTCTCCTCGTTTTGTTTCTCTGTTTTTCCACGTCCACTTCAAGGTGTAGTTTGCGTGAAAGGAAACATGTACTTTGTGTAAATTCTATGAATCTAACAATTAAAAAAATTACCGACACAGAATAGAGGTATGCACTCGCGAGCACTTTTCCGACCTTTTGAATATAAAAGGAAAAATAAATTCACTTTAAAAGAAACACAACGAAAAAAAAAAAAACTAACCACAGTTGATGAAAAATTCACAGTGATTTTGAATTTGTTTTCACATTTGCACACCCAATTTGGGATTTTCACTTTGCACAAGAGAATTTCTTCTTTTTTTTTGCGTACAGATTTTATTCCAAAATTCCAGAACTCAAAAGCATATAATAATTGGTGGTCCTGTTGGTAGTGCTTGTGCTACCATGATTACACAATGAAAAGAAGGTTCACCTTGCCCGACTGGTAACACTGAGTTCAAAATGGGAGAGAAACCGGTTTCGCTTCCATACGAAATAACCGCCCGAAACAAACTAAACTCGCCGTCGCCGAACAGGATGATTCAACGTCCACCAAACCAGACAAACCGAATCAAATGTGAATGGAAATTCCAAGGCAATTGTTTATTGTGGGCCATGATGTAATTTCCAGTGCGATGATTTCCATTTTCCAGATATTTTACTTTTTTCCCCACACAAACACAACAATAACAATAAGCATATCAAATCAAACACCATGGCGCGCACGCAAGAAGAGGAATACTGCAATAGCAAACTCAGGAAGGAGAATGGAGAAGACAAAAGACCACTGGAATTGTTCCCGTGCAATTACAAGTGACAGCCGACAACGGAGAAATGCTGCTAGCTTGTGGATCGTGGAAGAGTGCATGAACGAAATGTTTCTGTTTCGTAGCTGCGCGGCAGATATAGCAAGATGAATGAGTGAATATCTGATTCTGAATAAGTGAAGTGCATTGGGTGTTGGTGTTTATTAGCTCCAATTGATTGTACATATGAATAATGATTGTTTTTAGTATGAATCATTTACTATGTAAGAAATAGAATGAAAAATAAGCTGGAACTGGAACTGATGGTTCTGGTTTCTGCACTGGAAACGAATGAAATTCCCCACAGATTTGTTATGCTCTTAGAATTGAGTGAGTGTTGACTGTTGAGTGAGTTTTTATTAATAGTGTTCTCTTGCATTTTATTCAATTGCAATGCAACTGCAATTTGCAACTTGCCATTTGCAATATTGCATTTCTCTTAAAAAAATCGTCAATATAGGAACTCCATGCCTAGGTGTAGGTAGTAGGTACTAGGTACCTATGAAAGATGAAGCTGATTACTTCTTTAAAGGTGGATGCGGTGCATGTCACATAATGGATATCTACCAAAATTAGTACCTATCAGAGTATGATCTGCTCTTAGCATAAACTAATACTTAGTTAAGTAGAAGCAGTGGAGGTGGGTCTGGGTTGTTCGAAAGCGAATCAATTCTGACGTATCTTTTGTGAAAAGCAGAACTGAATCGGTGATTGTTACAACAACATAAGTAACAGATTTTTCGAAATCAGTTTTACTACGTTTTTACACAGCTTATGTGTAGACACTGCGTTGTGAACAAAAGCAACGTAATTCGATACCTAAGACACACAGAAATTCGATCGCAAAATCGACATTTTGTACTAAGACAAAAAAAAAATTTAAAATGTCGCTTATGTTGTTTTAGCAATCACTGATTCAACTACGATCGTACCAAGCTGCATTTTTTTACTTAAAAGGTAAAATGCCTTAAGTTCTTTATTTTTTTTAGATTTTAAGGCTTCGCTTGGTAGAGTGGCAGACATAAACTAATGTCGTTTACGATTTAGTAACAGATCAATTTTTGTTCTATCGAGGTTGGATTTGCCAAAAAAAATTTTTTTATTTAATTTTATAGGGCAATTTTGAGAAAACTCATTTTTTGGTCAGATTTACACATACTTTCACTAATACCTACCATTTCAATTTGGCAGCAAAAATATGAAATGTCAAATCCAAATCTGAAAAGACAAATGAAAAACGAAATACAGGGTCCGCCAAATAACTTCTTTTTTTTTTTGAAAATGCTTTAAAAAAAAACTACTGAATATTTTCTCAAATTTATTTTTTTATTTGAAAGTACAATCCTTCCGGTTAATAATGGAAAATAATTTCATTCAAATGGCTGCCTCGGCTGGCCATGCAGTAGCCTACACGAAGATGCCGATTTTGCCAAAAAAAATCATCTTTTCAGATGAAGCTTATTTTCATCTTGGCGGGTATGTAAACAAGCAAAATTGTCGCATTTGGGGCACAGAAAACCCGCACGCATACATTGAAAAGCCGATATACCCAAATCGAGTCACTGTTCAATTTTTATTTGAAGCGTCTTTTAAAGACTTTTTTGATAATTTTTGACTTAATTATACCTAATACATAATACCTAATAAGTGTAAAGGAAAGAACATCATGGTTGGTTTAAAATATTTTTCAGAGGGTTGGTATTGGTTCTGCTCTCTGACGGCACCAGACTTCTTCCTTTGGGGCTTTTTGAAATCTCGCGTTTACTACAGCTAATCTCAAACCCTGGAAGTCTCAAAAGCCATCACTGAAGTAGAAATTGACAATTTGGAGCTAGATGTGTTGTGAGGATTTAATTCAGGCAGGCTTCGACATTTAGATAGGCATCATTCCCATAGATAGCTGTTGCGTCAGTGATCCAAGGCCGTGAGTAATTACCCACGTTCTGGGTGTTTCGCATCTAAAAATAAGATAAAAGAGTGAAAGGGTATTTTCATATCACCCAGAACAAAAATATGGGTATATTTTGTACTTAGGAAATATTTCATTATTATAAGTATTTCAATGCAATCAGAAATAAATTATAAGCAACCTACGCGAATTCGTTTGCCGACAGCGCTTATTAAGAAATGTGAAAAAAAAACCATTCCGCGATTTCTTTTAATGTAAAGCCGAGTGTTTTGTGATCTGGGAAGTTTTTTACGTTAATATTAAATCAAATATTGAGTTTTGGATATTCCAGACAATCTATTTTGGATCGAAATCGACGGCAAAACGTAAAATAGAAAGAGTTTTCAGACAACTTGGTTAGATGAAGCAAAATTTTCTGTACCTAGTTCTAACAGACGACTACAAAGCATCACGCAAAACATTCGCTTTAAAATTCCTATGTGAACAGAGCAAACACGTTCGGTGGCAACCATCAACCAAGCATTTGGCTAATTTAAAACCATGGGTAATCTAGGGCATTTTCCACAAACGACTTGGGAGTAAAGGCTATTTTTCGACATTCGTGTGGGAAAATTGTAGCATCAAAATATTTTCATATTTGCCGACCTTGTGGGAATGTGATACAATTCGAGAATACCACTTTTTGGCATAACTGAATGCTTGTTATTATTTATTTTTAGAAGGCGAATAATTTCATTTGTTAGACTAATAGAACCATCTACAGGAGATGTTTTACATAAATGAGAGACATAAGGAAAAACATGGTTATGTATTTAACACTTTTCGATAACATTTACATCAATTTCATGAGTACCTACATTTTTTTAACATAACCGATGATAGTTTATTTAAGATGTTTTTATTTTCTGCATTGTTCATTTTTCGTAAATAGGTGCAAAATTCGAAGTATTCCTATGTCCAATGTCAGCTTTATTTAATCGGGCACCAATTGTGACCTTTTAGATACCCACCTAAGTTATAAAAAAAAGAATGGTTTCAATATTTTTCCTGACAAAATAATGACTTTGTTTCTTCACTGCCAAATAGTTTTCGCCATAACACTTTCAACGAACTTGTGAAAAAGCTCTTCGTGTCGATTATAAGCCAATTCAAAATCCAGTGGAACAGGAATTTTCAACAGTTTCGTTTCCCAAAAATTTGTTTTATAACAAATTCATTACAGATAATTTTTTTTTAATCTATAAAGTTAAAATTAAAATTAAAATTAAAATTAATAAAAAAAAATTGTGGTTATAATTTGTGGAATGGGGGAATTGGCCACAGGTTATGAACTTGTATTCAATAAGCAAAAGATAAAATACTAGATATAAATCAAAAATTATTCAGTAAATTAACAGCCCGATTCTGCCGTTGTGAGGCCTCACAAGTCACAAGCTTTTGTGAGGTTGATTCCTTGTGAGGCTTGTTGTGATTCGATAACATTTTTCGTATTCCCCGATAATGCTCACAAACAAATTAGATTACTATAATTAAATTTTGTGGTATCTGAGAACGATGTATTATATCTACACCATAATAAATAAATAATAAATAAAAGCAAATTTATTAAGAAAATATGCGAAATATTGACACTGAACATTTTTAGAAACGAAGAAAATAAAATATTAACGACATTTGTCACAAATCAAAGTTTTTATCATACAAATATCAATTTTCCCCGAAGATTAAAAAATATAGCGTAAAAGGCCAGGTTTGCCATCAAATACAGTCAAACCCGCTTAGCTGAAACCCGTTTCATTGAAAAACCCGCTTATTTAAGCTTTATAATTAATCCCCTCGTATATTTCAAAGAATTTCATACAACTCCGCATTATTGAAACCCGCTTAAGTGAAAAGCTCGGATATCCAAAACACTATTCCCTTAGAACATTAGGTATGACTTTTCCACTTAAATGATAGAAATGAAACTGTAAACATAAGCATAGTATGCTGCTCGCGCTTAAATTAAGCCCCCATACAAAAATATCTCCAAGGATAATATTAAGCAAAGCAGTACGCAGTTTAAGCTAAATTTGTTAGCCGCTGTACGAAAAATCTGTACAGAATTTAAGTAGGCGTATTAATGCAAAATACATTTTTCCACAGCTAAATTTTGACAGATCAGGGAAAATATCGGTATTTCAAACGAAAGCAAAAAACCAGTATGGCGAATTGTAAGTTCAACACAAAAAAAATCGTTGTTGTTAATTTAATTTCTTTTAGAAATGGAATATTTTAACGAGCAGTACCTGGAACAGGTTTTTGAAAAAGTACAAATAAAAAAACGAAAAAAAAAAATTCCAACACAGATCTTTTTTTGACCGAACCTACACTGTCAAAATTAAGCGAGCATTAAGCGAAGCGGTGTAGAGAAACATTGGAGAGGCGCTTAATTTTATCTTTCCTGGAACAGCATACTAGGCAATATGATTCATGTGGGAATCTAAAAAAGGGAAAAAATAAGGAGCAGGCGCCGAATGGATTCATATTTTGAATTATTCACCTTCCACATTCAGGTTTACCTCTGACAAATAACAGATGTAAATTCTCGCGACATATGAATTAAAATTTTTTGTTTATTGGAATAGGGTTGTTTTACTTTTAAGTTCAGCTCCGCAGAAATTGTTAGTCTTCAAATTTTGCTAATAAATACTGAAATGTGATTATTCTCAATATTTTTGGTTATTGTTTTGTTTATAAATAAATGAATTTATTTTGTTTTGTTAGATTACTTAATTTTTATAAATTTATTCATTATTACAAGCAATTCGTTTTGATGAAAAATTTGTCCAGGGTCCGCTTTACTGAAACTATTTTTTAGTTATCCGAGGTCCAATTAACTGACTTTTTTTTCAGTTATCCTAGGTTAATTGAAACTGAAGTTAATGTTTTTTGTGATTTCACTTAAGCGGTTTTGACTGTACAAATATTGCCATTTGTGAGCGCTAATGACTGGTTTTCTATTTTGTGACTTGCTCGATATGAGATCACAATTTCGGTTGTTTTTGTGAGCTGCCATAATACGAAAAGCTCACAAAAGGGTTTTGTGACTAGTGAGGTATTAGTGAGGTTTGCCAGAATCGGGCTGTATGTTCACAGTTCAGTTTGTATCGTATTGAAAATGTGCTCATTGCTTAATTCCAACAAAATATAGCTCTGTGCCAAGATAGGTCTCTTATATCAGAGGTTATTTATAGACAATTGCTGGAGAGTACGACTAACCAGACATTGGAAGAGTCTATCAGTTTACCTCGTTTAAACGATTTTTAAAGTTTATTCATTAATCGATGGGATGATTTATGACTTTTATGCTGAAAATACTGAGTGGGGGTAAAACATTATTAGACTAATGTGGATGGCAAGAGGTTACATAATATTATCTCTATAAATTGTTGAAGTCGTAGTTTGTTAAATTTTCTCTCCGGAAATTTTGAATGCTGATCAATATTGATGAATTCGATCCATATGCATGGTATTGATCAATCTTCTCATTCAGAAAACAACTGACGTGTGTGCTGTTTCGAAAAATTAAACGAAAGGCAAAAGAAAGATAAATTGACTATTAATTGGTATTAATAAGATTGTTGTTCAGTAGCCAGACGCTTCATTGAACTTTTGATGGAGTCAATTAATTTATGATCAATCTTCTTTTATTTATCTGGAATTGCACATCACATGCACGTAAGTGAAAATACAAAAAAAAAATGATTGATTGCATTCCCTAGCGATGACGCTGTTTAAAATAGAAAATAATTTGTGTGATCAGCATATTTTCAGTTGTAGCGATCAGATCACTTTGCCGGTACTATCCGCCACCTTACATGATCTCGAAGACAAGCTGAAAGAATATTCCTACGCATAATTTTTTACGCGAGTCCAAACTAGATTGAGTTGCTTTATTTTTTGAAGTGTTAGTCGATTTTTCCATGGATTCGGAATAAGGAATACGGAATGGAAGGTGTAATTTAGGGTAAGGTTCTATATAGCTACGGTGACCATCCGTCCTGTATTTAAGAGGACAGTCCTTTCTTTTCAACTTTTCCCTGTATTTTTTTCTTTTTATTAAAGGACGGTTTTTGTCCTTTATTTTTGAGACTGTCCTTTAAAACAATGACAAAAACATGCATGCATCGAGCACTCATTTTTGAGCAACAAAACAATTTACGTATAACTCATAATGTACGTACAAAAAGGCAAAAAATACCAATGTAAAATACTTGAAAATGTGTTTACACCCTAAGTTTATGCTCAAGCTTATAGAAACACAGTCAACTACTAAATGGAAGCCAATGGAAGAGGTAAAGCAACTTTCCAGTTTTTATGGAAATGATTGTCTTACACACTACTTTTCATTGCTCGTTAGGTTGGCGTTGGAATTTGGATACGTTTGTTGAATGGTGCTGAGAGTTTTGGGTTTTAATAAATACAAAAATAATAATATTTTTTGTCCTTTATTTTGCTTTGAAAAATATGGTCACCGTATATATAGCGGAACAAATGTTGTAGTGTTTCTATGCTCTTTATAGTAGATTAAATCACGTTTCAATGTAATTTACTGTCAGTTGGAATGTACAAATTACAAAAAAAAATATCTGGAAATAAAAGTTCTTCTAAAGTTGAAATTCACTTGTTATTGAGAAGCAAATTTCAAAGCGACGCAATACAGTCGAACACGGATATAAGAAACACTCGCTTTTAAGAAACGCATGTGAAAATACGGAGATTTTTTTACTATATGCACATATAAAAAAGTTTTCATATAAGAAACTCGCTTAAAAGAAAAATTCGGATAGAAACGTATTTTTATTCACACAATTTGTTATTTTATTGAAATCATTACACATAAGAAACATCATTTTTTCTTTTGTTGAGCTGGATTTCAGTTTAAATGCAAAAACAGCTCAACTATGCATGTAAACGAATTACGGTATGATGCGAATACACCTTTCAATGACAATGACAGCTGTGCTACTGTCAGTAGAAAAAGCCCGTCAAATCGTCCTACATACTCTCTTCGTGTTGACTTCTGCTTTTGTTCGTTCATATTTCATATCGGTTGTTTTTATATAAGAAATTTTGTTTCTTACATCAGTAGTTTTCGTATAAGAAACTTTGTTGCTTTTAAACGTCGTTTTCATATAAGAACAACTCGGATATAAGAAACAAATCTCTTTGTTTTTTATATGTTTCTTATATCCGTGTTGGACTGTACTATGATTGGCACCGATCTAGCGTTTCCACGATCAATTTTCGATTTTCCAATGCTGCGTTGCAGGTTATTCGACGCCCTGTCTCTGTCGTTTTTTTCAGCATCACATGTAAACAATTTTCGAACTTACAATAGCGAAATTTTCCATTCAAAATTGCATATGTGCAAAATATTTACTGTGAAGGTTAAAATTGATTATTAGTAAGGCCCAATGCGTGTATCACTTCTAGGTTATCAGGATGATAGGTAAAATTTTGTATTAAAAATATTCCTGTAATCAGATTCGGCAACCAAAAAAATATGGCTGTTGTCGTGTTTTATCTATCCACATGGTTTTTTTTTTAGAATGTTTTTAACAAAGAGAAGACTTTCTGCATTCAACAACTGGTGCGGTCAACAACTGGCTTCCAGCGGTGCCACTTGGCAACAATAGCAGTAGATCTACCGCACTTTTCGCAAAAAATTAATCTGCTTCCACTAAATCAAATCTACTGCCCTTTTTTGTTTGGTAAGCATTCTCTTGGACAGCTGCTGCAAAAAAAAAACATGCATAAAAACAACTGCTGTAATTGCCTTCTGAACGAAAGTTATAGATTGTAAGCCAAAGTAAAAAATTAACTACGAAACAAACTTAACGTAATACATACTTTTAAAAATGTAATTTTTTGTAAGGATATGAATGATGTCAGCAACGGTTCCTGGAATCCCTCAGACTTTCCTGGGCTTTTAAAGTATTTTCAAATTTTGAATTTAATTGATGGAACGTTTATAAAAAAAAAAGCACTATAATGATTATTAATACAGTTTTCAGCAATTGATCTTTGTTTTTTGTGTAATAAAAAATCTTTTACGGAAAGATCAAATCTAGTGCATATTTTTAATGATCTACTGCGTTGCTCTTTTTTTTAAGTGGCAACACTGCTGGTTTCTAGTTCGTACGAACTTAATGAATTGAGGACAAGACCTCGGAGGAAACATCAACTTTACAGATGACGCACCCTGTTGTGGAAATCCGTTTAGTATGTGAAATTACACTAAAAAAAAACGCCCTCGATGTGTCAAAATAGGTGAGTTTTACTCTTCCGGCTAACTATCCGGTCAGTTCTGTTCTGTGGTTCTGAAGGGAATATCTGATATTGAGCTCGTTGGGTTCACATTGTTAGCTGTACGGAGATGAGCAATAATAATAATTTATATTTTAATTTTCCCTACCATCCGCATTGACTAAAATCTCGAGCTCGGAATCTTGTACGAAAATAGAATACATATTTAAAGGTAAAAACTAGACAGAAGAAGTTCACAAGGAGGTGAATTGTCAAACTGCATATAGTAATGGAGGGCTAGACATACGAAGACAGGCCTGTTGCCCCAACAATTTGTATACCCTCCACAGGGGGGTATGTCATTTGTCATTACATTTGTAACGCCAAGAAGGAGTCACCGGAGACCTCATAAAGCATATATTGCGGAGCATTGACGTCCATTCGCTCTACATGACCCAGCCACCTCAGCCGTTGGACCTTCACTCTTCTGGCTAGGTCGATGTCGCTGTACAGCCCGTACAGTTCGTCGTTGTATCTATTCCTCCATTCACTGTCTATGCAGACGGGACCGAAAATTACTCGAAGAACCGTAACCAAGAGTAGCCTCATCCGCTTTTGATAGAGTCCATGCCTCTGCACCATAAAGTAGGACTGGGATGATCAAGGTCTTATAAAGGGTCACTTTAGTTGTTCGAGAGAGGGCTTTGCTACTCAATTGCTTTCTTAGCCCAAAGAAACAGCGATTGGCAAGAGTTATTCTTCGTTTAATCTCAGCGCTGGTGTCATTGTCTGAAGTCATAGCGGAGCCTAGGTAGACAAAGTCCTTTACCACCTCAAAGTTATATCTGTCTATGGTGACATTTTGTCCAAGACGTCGGTGTTGGGTGTCCTTTCTTGATGACAGCATATACTTTGTCTTGCCCTCATTGACCGCCAAACCCATCTTTGCCGGTTCCGTCTCAATGCTCACGAACGCGCCAGTGACATCACGTTGCGTTCTGCCGATTATGTCGATGTCGTCGGCGTAAGCCTCTGGTGTTAGCGATTGAGTTTTGCACTATTCTTTCAAGAACGATGTTAAAGAAGTCACAAGACAGCGCATCGCCTTGTCTAAATCCTTTTTTGACATCGAAGGTCTCGGTGAGTTATTTACCGACCTTAATGGAGCAGCGTGCATTCTGGCAGGGATGCCAAAACTAGACATTGCTCTGTATAGCTCGTCTCTATAAAAAGGTGGTGGGTATCGATTTGGACTTCCTGGGTTTTCTCCAAGATCTGTCGCAGTGTGAATATTTGGTCAACGGTAGACTTTCCTGGCCTGAAGCCACACTGATAGGGACCAATCAGGATGTTGACGAAAGGCTTCAGGCGTTCACACAACACGGCAGATAAGATCTTGTAGGCGATGTTAAGAAGACTTATACCTCTGTAGTTGGCGCAGTTCAGAGGGTCTCCTTTCTTGAGGATCGGGCAAACAATGCTGAGGTTCCATTCATCGGGCATACTTTCCTCCGACCATATTTTACAGATGAGTTGGTGCATGCTCCTAACCAAGTCATCGCCTGCCGCTTTGAATAGCTCGGCGGCTAGGCCATCTGCTCCAGCGGCTTTGTTGGACATAACCTTAGATATGGCTATCTTCACTTCGTCCAGGCTACTCAAAAACTGATTCTTATTACTTGTTGACCTTTACCTATACTACCTCACATGCCTACAATTTTGCATGACTTGTATACAGTGGAGGGTATCAAAGCATCGGCCAGGCCGATGATAACACTTTTACTACTTGTTTTTGATGGCGTTTGCAACGCCGGACGTTTCAAATTCATTTGTTCTTACCACTCTATCAGCCGCCACACCTAGTTGCAGATGTTTAATTCTGGTTTAAATCAGTAGAATATTCTTCCTTTTTCAAATGTCACTTGTAAAAAAATGTTTGATGTTAGCTTTTCGTACTTTATTTTCGAAGTGCAGATTTAGGTCTCGACTTTAAATTTACGGAAGCTCACAATAATTGCGAAATTTGTATGGAATATACAGCCACTGTGAACTACTAAGATTTAGAGCCGAAACTAAAAATTATTACCTCTAAGGCCCAAAGTCTATTTTGGGCAAAAACAAATTCAATTTATGTGAAAAACACTTTCAAATAACAAAGTCACCAGTTTTGTTTTATAATTGGCTCAAAAACCTTCACTCTTTCTCTCAAGACAGGCGATTTTTCGCGGACTTGTTGAATTAAAAAAGAAACAAATTTTCAGTTGTAAGTTTTTTTCGTCAAACGGGCGCCTGTACCTGTAGAATTGTAGCTACTTTTACTTGCGTGAAACAGAATCCAGATCTTGATCAGTTGATATCACAAACCATTCTTTCGATACACACCAACTCTGCCTGCCAAATGGTATCGACTGCAATAATCACTTACCCCCTCCTGAGCAGGCATTTTAAAGAGTATTCCGCGCAAACTTTTGAAAAGGATCGTGTTAAGCAAAATACGTTCCACATTATTTAGTTCACTCCCCACCTTTCACACTAGCTCTAAATACTTTTTACCTCAATTACTTCCGTCAGGTGATTTATGATCATTGCAACGAATCTTTCGCTGACTTCAACAATTTAATTTCGCCTTTGATTTCAAATTCTCTAATAGCTATGCAATTAAGTCTTCGCCGTAAGTACACTGTCACTTTCATTACACATCAAATTGGGAAGCCATTCCTATCTGCAAACGTTTCGTTTCGAACTCCGCCACCTTATGCATGTACTTTGTTGCGAATGTTACCCGGTCTTTTGTTTAAGCCGTCAAACACTGAAAACTAAAGTGTTTTGCGGACTGACAGTGATTTGCCTTTTACATACGTCCGTCGTTATGCTTCGTATATTACCGCCTAAGGAGGACTTATTATTTGTTTATAAATATACATTCGAAGGGCATTAATCTCAACAATACCCAGTAACAAAATTGGAGGATTTACTTTCACGAAAAGGTGTCTCAAAGGCGTGGCGTATATACGCCGCTTAGAAATAAATTGACAGGCCACGTTCTTTGTTTGTAAATTTATTAGAATTTGAACGAAAGATTTGACTAAAAGATCACATATAGGAAAGACGGCTGAAGTATTTAATCAGGTTTACCTCTTTAACAACAAAAGATTAACTCCGATCAAAAGAGTTGGACACTTATAGATGTGAGCATGAACAAAAAAGTCGTTAGATTCCATTTAACAAAGAAGCTTTGGCAATTTCTATTGATGGATTTTAGTGTCTTAATAAAAAATGAACGCCCGAAGCGTGGAACATTTGATATCTACTTGAATTGGTATAAATACTAACTGCTAAAAGGGGGATTATACCCACATGCGAATGAACGAAGGTATTTTTTTGTTTGAGTCTAAAATAAGAACTGAAACGTTTTGGGTTTTACAGGAACCAAAAGTGCTACGTTATTCTCTGCCAGTAGCATAGCAAAAAAAGCAAATAAAGTTCGGAACACACGTAGGGTATTTAGTTAAGAGCTACCCCCAAAAGGTACTGACTTTTTTTCAGTTCCATTCATCCTCATAGTAAAAAATTGTACATCCCTTCCATAATTGTCCGTCATGGGAATATGTCCAGTCAAGGGAGCTGTTTGGTCCCTGTCTATTAGAAGATCGACCGGATACGAAACCATGCTGACCATCTGACAAGAACTCTTTAGTGGGAAACTCGAGTTTGTTTTTAACTAAGCTTTCCAATAGCTTACAACTCACCGGTAACTTGCAGATACCCCTATAGGCCTCAACATTTTTTCTAGAGCCAGACTTTTGAATAGGAACACGAAATTAAATTTTCCTTGGAGGAATACAACCGTCAGAAAGCGACTGGGTAAAAATACTGAGCAAAGGGAAACAGAGAGTCATAACAATAATTAATAATTACAGTTGGGATGCCATAAGCTCCACCAATGGGATTGGGCTTAAGCGACTTAAGGGCCATGAGGAACACAAAAATTCAATTGATTTTTTCGCATTCGAATGAACTCCCCGTCCGTATTTTGAGCTATTTTGTTTTTTTTTCGTTCTATAAAGGTATGTCCAGACCAGCCAAACATTTGATAAACTATTAAATACATACATAATAGAAAACATTAACCGAGCACACACAATACGATTCTGTGGCGCAATACCCCTCGCGTCGGCTGGCTAGCAGTGACCATAGACAAACCATACTGAGACCCCCAACTCACAATCCTCTTGCCCCCTCAATTTTTTTCAAATTCGCCATTTTGTTTTCCTATCGGTGTTATGTCAAAAAAGAATCCGTGTGACATGCAAAAACATACAAAAAATGCAAAAATAAATGCTGCCAACCTCGGCAACCGTGGGGAAATGTGAAAGAGTTCGGGAATACCACATTTTTGCATTACTGAATGCCATTGGTTAGTTATTATAAATTGTTAAAAGGCGAATAATTTGATTTGTTTGGTTAGAAAAACTATCTAAAGTTGATGTTCTATATACTAGAAACATATCAGGACAAACATGGTTGTGTATTTTCCGCTTTTGGATATCATTAACTTCGATTTCGTGTGTAAATTTTTCTTAAATAATGAAGAAAATTTGCTCAAAATGTTTTCATTTTCCCTCAACCAATCTACATTGTTAATTTTTCATAAACATTTTAAGCAAATGTGCACTTATTCCTAAAAAAAAATATTATTCACATGTAACGAACAATTTCAAATTAAACGCATAAAATTCTATGAACTCTGCCAGCAACTTTGCTCACAGCGGAAGTGTCTCATATCTCCTGGGAGTGTGTTGGTGAGCCGGAATTTTTGAAGTTTCGTGACATTTGTCAATACGATTTTCTATGTAAGAATACTAGCGCACCTAACGTGAACACTCCATAAAAATATAGCTTGTAGGCTAAGTAACGGGAAATCGGCCGAAGTTGGTGGTCTCAGTATTGTCTCTGGCAGTGACTGCTTCCCCAGCACTCACAGATCTCGTTTCTTGTCAATTCGCCCAAAAATGGTCAAGTACACCACCTCACAAAAAGCAAAAGAGAAGGACCTCTGCATATCCCCTCCTTTCATATGCAGTGAATATCAAAAGTACCTATACACAATACAGTAAGGTAGAATAACTGTGGTATACTCCAACATACATGTTCCATAAATATTTCTAAAACATTTATTAAACAAAAAAAAATGTATGAAATGTTTATTAAATGTTTTGCTGGTTTGGATCTGGACACCAAAAAAAAACATTTATGAAAAATTTCACAGTTACCCAATTGTGATGGGAAATAATTTTTGTTTTACAAGTTTCCCTGCAGAATATTTTATTTTTTTTAATAAAATAAAAATGTACAGAAAAGCTTGGAATACCTAATGAGAAAGTGATTCACTTAATACGATTATTTGAAATAAGTCGCGTGGTTCCCGAGACCAAAAATTAAAAAAATAAAAACTTTACTCGCTGCTAATAATCCTACCACAAAATTGAAACCTTTCATAAACATTTAATAAATAAATTTCAGAAATCTTTTATAAGTGTTTATGAAATGAGTCCGATTTGCTCGAGAAACATGTCATAAACACACCTTAATATGCCAAGATAAACGGAAGAGCTACCAGCAAAATATTGTTCATGTGTTGCATTTTGAACATAAAATACTAAATTTGTTTCTAAAAAAAATATGGTAAAGAAAAATTACGCAAATTTGAATCAAATATGGTAACACCCCCGACATTGCATGTGAAATGAAATGTGCCTTCTGTGACGTCACGTTGAGCATAATATCTGCAATACCTATGGCTGGTGGCAATATGAAGTTTGTAATACCCTGTATGATCTGTTTTGTTTTTGAAAGCAACTGTTGAAACAATTCAAAAATTAAACTTTTTAATGATCTGGTCTGTTTTATTTTTGTGATCTGATCCGGATCAGATCACGCTGATAATAAAAACCAGCTAATAATGAAAAAAAAAAAAACGAATATAAATGTCACTCACTCTATGTCAAATAACTTTCCAAAATTTAAAACTATATAAATAGGTATTAGAGGGTATTAGAGAATTGCGTCTTATGTCGACTTAAGCCATTTTTCCATATTTAAAGGTATTTCTTCGCTTAAACAATTTGAGCCTAAGCCGTTCTTTTCTCTCTCTTCCCTTTCGTACACAACACATATGTACCTCAAGGCATTCGTTCGAATATTGTGTATTTCTTATATATTTTTAGAAATCACATTCTGGAATAACGCACCAAATCTGTGCCCGCAAAGCTATGTTTATAAGTTTTAACAGAGAGCTCTTAGCTTATTCTTAATGCCAACCCCCTAACTCCCCGCAGTTAATGCGTTTTCACTTCAACAAGGATGAACATTGAACACCATACACAAACACATAAACAATTTATTCGCCAAGAGTAGCTTCTATGATCCATTAACTGAAGCCCACAACACCATTTGTATGCCATTGTCCGACGACGGTCATTACAAGAAACTGGACTAACCGGTAGTTATATAAAACATAGCCTAACGAGCAACTATGACCATAGGAGCACACTTCAAACAAGCAGATACTTGCATGGAATGGAATGGAATGCGTCGTATGAAAGTAGGTACCGTGGAGAATGTTTTATTATTCCTCCATTTCCATTCTCTTGTATAGCTATCCTATCCATTCCGATGGCATGGACATTGCACTGCAGTCCATCCGAAATGGATTTACGGATGCAATCTCCACGATAAGTGCATTTTGCGATTGCTCCTTAATTTTTTATGTGTCCTCGTGCACAATGTAAGTGCATAGCATTGGTCTGGCACGGCTGGGCCTGGTCGGGGCCCCCAAACCGTAACTCCTCAATCAAAACTGACTCTTTCCCGTCCAAATGGGTGACAACGACGCCGATGACATTTTCTGTGATATCCACAAATTGATGTGTGCATTTTCCGGTTGAGCACAAACCAGTTTTTTGTTTGTTTGTATCTTCGCGTTCGCACTCAACGCCTTGTACTTTTGAATCACTTATCAATTTGTCTGCTGTGGGTTAAAAGAAAGGACAGAGATAAATAAATAAAAAAAAATTAAAAATAATAAAAATAATCAAAACAGTGCGGCGCGGCGTCAAAGGTTCACGCAGCGTTAATATGGTCCTCGGAGTCCCATTTACCCGACCAAAGCGGAATGCGCTTTAAACTGTCCACTTTATCATCGAAGCAGCTAATTTATGTACACCTCGCACCACTAAGAGACAGAGATAGTAGTCAAAGTGTGCCTCAATTTGGAGAGTGGAAGCGACCACTTTGGAACAACAAGATTTTCGATTGTTTCTTCAGCTGATAGCACTTGGAGAACGGAACTTTATATTTACTAAATGTCCGACACTGCGCACAGTGGTCTGTGGGATGCTGGATGGACAAGTTATGGTGGGTGGTCCTAAATAGTTATTCAAGTGTTGTCGCATTCGAATATTCATTTAAGCTAATGAGTTGTCAAAGCGTTTAGAATATTGGTCAGCGAGGCGTTAAAAGGTTTCGATAATAGAATGTCAAAATATTTCCGGCATACATGTCAGTCAGTCAGTCAGTCAATTCGGAGATCTTACTATATAAATTCGGGGGAAAAGCTTAAATCTCCATAAAATGCAAATCAGTATATATTTTTTTGGTTGTCATGCCGCAAGATCTTTGGGTCATCGGTATTATGTTACTGCCTTTAGGCGAAGCGAATGTGAACGAACCCCAGTCCAGACATGAGGAATAGGAAATTGATAAACTCAATCCATTCCATAACCTCTTAAAATGTTTTTTAGAACAAAAACAATTGGAGCAATGAGTTGACCTCAAAAACAGCTAAAGAAGTGATCAATTGCGCATATTATCCGAAGATATCCAATTCAAGACGAATAACTTGGAAGCATAACTCTCAAGTGAACGCGGTTGTCTTGAAGATAAAGCATTTTTTTTATAATGGGCACGCGCTGAAGAGGTTTCGTATAATCTGCTGAGAAGTACACAGTGTGGGCATTTACGAAATAGGGAGTGATAAGACAGAACATATCAATACACACGGTTAAAAATGCTGGCGTTAAATTTAATATTTTTGGGGTTGTATGTAGGCGACGCCGAGAAAGTATTAAAACTTAATATTTTGCATGTTGTTTATTTGAAACAACTTATAAAAAATGTACTAATTTTAAAACAAAGACAAAATATGTCTGAACTATTAAATTTTAATATAGAGAAAGATGGGTTTCAAAATAAATTAAATCCTCATTTATATTGAAAAATTAAAGAGTTTTAATATATTTGTATTCGAATTAAATAAGCTGCAGATTAAAATATAATACTTTCACCTCAAATGCAATATCCTTTTTGCATTTGATAAGCCCATGGAATATTAAAATATAAAACAATCTTATTATATTTGATTTAAATATCTACTGGATATATTTCAACACCTACAATATTTTATTTTAATATTAATTTTTATTGGTTTTGAATATTACAATACATATAGAAAATTGTCAATTGACAATCCTATAGAGTGCCGCTGTGCTTCCTTTAGCAGGTATATTTTTCTAGAAATTTAAATGAAGGAGGACTCATGTATTCCCGAATTATCTTATTAATTATTCAGTCAATTACTTACTTTTTGGAAGGTAATAGCTATATTTCCCATTGCCTCGGAAATTTGAATCTCTAGACCGCCCTTGTCTTCAAAAGCAAATCCACTAGGAACATCTCTGCGCTATACAACTTAAGAAAAAAAGCAAATATTTTAACCTCTAACTTTAATAATTTAAAATTAAAGTTACTCACTTGCTTCTCATTGGATATCAATGTAACCCCGTTTTCAACATGACTTGTTCGTATTTTTAAAACATTTCTCTTTAAAAAAAAAAAAAAACTTTATCCAAATCATCCACTTCATTGAGTACGAACCTCAAACTATTTAGGTTGAAAAGTAATACCGATATATTGTATTTAAATCTAATCTAATCTTTGGTTCAGATCCTGTATTAAAACCAAATGCAAATGTATTGAAATTGATGGCTTTAATAAATTCGTATTAAAATGTAATCAGAGTAGATGTTATATTTCAGGTCAACTATAACTTAATTGGAAAAAGTTCTTGATTGAAATATTATTTTAATATTGTAGACCGGGTTAGATTGTAGAACAAAAATACTGGATTTTAATCTTTAGAGGTTAAATTTCAGTAAAATCGTATTAAAATGAGCATTTTAATGAAACAATTATTAAATTTGAATGTAAATATATTAAAGAAAAAGTTTAACAAATTGGAAGTATTAAAAAAGAATGCTAGACGTGACATTCGTGTCAGCACTTGCCATCAGAGGAAAGCTAAGGTCATTGAACCAGGAAAACTAAGGTCATTGACCACTCCAAGCAACGGTCCATCGAAAAGCGTGCAGCATAATCATCGCTCGCCTGTCGGTGAAGAACAGTAAGAGTTCTCCCATGGGCAGGCAGTGTTGATAATGCTTTTGCTACTGCTGGTGCGTATACAAAATCGTTTGAAAAAAAAAACAAAAAAAATATCGCCATCTCCAAAGCTGTTTAGTAATGCTGATGCTGTTAATAGTAAGTCTATTTCAAGACGATTGTGATGCCAATATTGTCCTGCTGCCGTTTCGTCTGCTGACGCTGGTTTTGGATATGAAATTATTATTGACTATTGTTGGTTGTCACATACGACTGCGTCGCTGCTGCTGTTGCCTGTTTGTGCTGGCAACAAGCTGTGCTTGAAAATTGTATTGTTGCTGCTGTGAGAAAAATCTTTTTACTGTTGTGCTTTGCGTAGTGATGGCGCTATTTCTGCGATTGCAGAATTCTGAAAAGTGTCAAGAAAAAGGGCCAAGGAGAAAAAAAGTGTCATTTCTGAAGCTTTTCTCCAAATTTAGAATGTTCGAACGATATTTAACAAACATTGAATTGCTAAACACTATAGAAGTGTTGTGATAGGAAACTGCGTGACATTTTAAAGGGTTTTGTTTGGAAGTAACAGCATTTGATATGTTTTTTCTCCAACTAAAAAGAGGGCCAAAAAAGAAAAAAATTGTGACAGCCTCTCAAAAAATACCAATTCGCAGCGGAAAGAAACCATAAGTCGGAATTTGGGTTTTTTCGGGATTCGAACCTGGGACCCCTCGCTTAGTAGTCCAACACATTAACCACTAAGCCACTTCGCCTACAAATTACTTCATTTAGTTCATATTTTGTTGCAACAGACCCAACAGTAATTTAACCAAAAAAAAAATTAACTTAGGCAATTAATGATCTATAAGTTTGCAGTTAGTTTTTAGATAAGTAGGTACTTTGATCGGCTATCTATTTTTTTTTTTTTTGCGTTTTACAAAGAGATTTATATGGAAATTAATAACATACAAAAATAATAAGAAATTTGACTATTTAGTGCGGAAAATTCTCCTCAAAGATTTTAAGAAATGGAAACTAAATATTTAATTTAATTTAATTTAATTCCAGATTTCAATAAAAAAATATACAAGCTTAATTCTAACAGAATTTGAATAAATATTGAATGGCCATGAATATAAATGGTACATTATTAAGATTTAGACATAAAATAATTGTACGGAAATAATACTTCTGAATTAAGTTTGCATTTTAATATGTGCTAGAGGTATGTATAGTTATAACTTTAAACTCAGTGTACACGGAACGAATTGAAAATCACCAATTGCAAAATTACAAGAATCAAAACGACTTTTTCTTTATTAATACAAAAATTCGCAGTTTGACATTGAAAACGGCAGAAAATACAAAATTCTGTTCCTTGAATTTTACGGAAGGATTAACTCGAGCTTCTTTTATTTGTAGTTATTTGCGCGATTGTTTGGCGCGATTTACCACTTCAATAGGACACGGTCAGTTAACATTGAATTTAAAATACACTGCTAATTTAAAATTTAATGAACGCTATTTGCGGAAGCTTTCGGCTCAATTTAAAATAAGAGAATTAAGATTCATTCCGTACATGGCTAGGGTCGCTCGAAGAGATGGGGAAATTACGATTTTAACAATGGAACGGTCCTTTTTTTTTTGTGCTTTGGTTGTTTTAAAAAAATGTCCCCGACTCGACTTCCAATACACCAGACGTATTTTACAGGTAGTCCCTGGATGGAGAAGTTAGATCAAAAAAGATAACTAAACCTTAAACAATTGCCCTTATGCTTTATAGCTGGTGTCGGAAGAACGAGAGTAGTGAAAAGCTTAACTTTATATGGGATACACGGGCATTTAAAAATGAATAGAAAATCGCACAGTTTCCAAAGTTTTTAAATTTTTCACTACAGTGTTGGTGTCTTTTGTTTGAATAGCATCTCTACTTATATCATCCCCGACAGAAAGAGCCTTTGTCGGATTTCTATACTTCGCCTATATGGCAAGTCTGGCTGTAACAGAAGACGTATGCTCATTTTATTCGGGCAGTGTCGGGCCTGCCTACTGATCGAGCTATATAAACTATTAGTTCCAAGTTTATAGTGCGCCCAATATACAACAGTCGATCATTTGTTTCTTCCTGCAGACTCCAAGTCAGCCTTAAACGAATGCGTCAGAATATTACACCTCGAATGATTTATATTCTTCGGCTTTCTTTCATTAATAAATTAAAAAGAAAAAGAACTCAAAGCCGCGTTCAGGTAAGGCAGTTTCCTTGGTGTTAATGCTCACTCGTATATTTTTCTACAAACCAATTTATGTGTGTGAAATGTGGGGAATATAAATAAGGAGCATCAGCGCGTTTTTAATTTGCATATTCTCCTGCTTAGTATTCAATCTTGTCGCCAAACAGAAACCAAAAGGTGAATATATAGTTAAAGCAGTCGATATGTGGTAATTTGCTACTTTATTACCAAAAAAAGCTAAAGTTGTGACATTTCTGAACGTCTTCCTAAATGGCGGCATAGTGGCGGCATTATTTATGTGTTTAAAAGGCGTTTGATAAATCACCTAATAAAATTTAATTCGTGACAGCGCTATTGACTCACGCGGTGTTTCTTTTTAATTTGTCTTGTTTAGCTCCTTCCAAGTAAGACAATCGAAATTTTGCGGTTTTCAACTCATCCATGTGGCATTATATTTTAAGAGATTTGCTGCGGAAATAAAATGCCATTAAATTAGTGTTCGGGTTCACACATGACATGATTTGCGGTAATTATAGTTCTTTCAAGAAATACAAGCTTTGTTTTTTGTTTTGATTGGTTTGAATTTGTTTCTTTTAGCACATGAGTGAGACACTGCAAGAGGACTGAACAGGGACACGGGTCGAAGATGAATATGGAATATGTACATCTGAGAAGTTCAGTTTTTGGTTTTATAAAGCAAATCCTGCATAGGAAGGTACCTACCCCAGTTAGATTGTCGACCGCATGAACGAGTATCGTGATAAGCTAGGTTTCAAGCCAAAATATTGAATAAAAACTCAATAAGGTACCTAATTTTGTATCAACGAGGACAGTATTTATATTCGAAAAATAAAATCTGTGCTTCATAAAAATATCCTTATTCATAAGTCAGCTCCTTGTAAGCTGGCCATACCAGCCGAAGTTGGCCAATATGTAGAAGCACCAAGAAAGTTGCCTACAAATGCTCGAGGAAATACCTCAGTATGTTGGCCACCTGTCTATCTTGGAACTTGGCCACAGATTTCTATATTTCAGTTCTTTTTTCGTACTAATTGACCTTTGAAAGTTGACCATGGTCGCTGTTTTAGCGTTTGCACTCTTTTGTGTGTGTGTGTGTTTAAAAAATTGTTTTGTTACATTTATGTACCTTAATTTTTATAATTTAATAATTTTCATATCGGTTTTGTTAAAAAAGCTGTATCTTTTGTGGATTAAGTTTTGTTTTTAAAAATTGTTTTAATACCTAAACTAAAAATATGGATAAAAGCGTCGTTTTTCCGTAATAGGTATTACCCTTATAAGTTGGCCACCTCTCTAAGTTGACCAAAAATGCCTGCACCACAGGTGGCCAATTTACGCAGGTTTCACTGTATATACTTTCGAAAGGGATAGGAAATGAAATTTATTATTTTTTTTAAGCACTATCCTCCTAAACGCAAACTTAAGCAAACAAACGATTACAATATGGCTACTGAGCGAACCATTCTTCTTATGTTATGGATGATACAGTTAAGTTAGTTAATTAGAAAAAATTGCCCAGTGCGGGTGACAACATTTTTTTTTTAAGTAAAGTAATTTCCTAAGTTATTTCTTAAAGAAACGGCAGCGTTGAAAGTAGTTTTCTAGATTGACAAATTTTTGATTGATAAAACAATAATTGACAGATATTTATTGTGCTAAAAGTTTGTTTGTTAGTTTGACAAAAGATTTTACAACTAAAAAATATTTTTTTGTACTGTTGTAATGTATTGAACTTGAAAATGAGCTAGAGCAAATTGTACTCCATCATTGGGAAATGTACCTATAAATGTACAGGGTGCGCTATTTTTGTCGGTATGTAAACATTGAATCCAACCGATTAACATAGGTAGACATGTTTTTTAAAACGTCGATTCGAAACAACTTTGACTATGAAACGCTTCACACCGAGATAAAGCCCCAAATTAGTGACGCTTTGCATTGAAAATAGTCGGTTAGTTGTTTTAGTTCAACGTGCATATCGTCGAAAATTACGTGGCCAACAAGGACCGTCTCTGGCAACACTATTCGTCGCCGTTCGTCGATATCGGTGGTAATTATGGCTAAGATTGTTAAGCGAAGAATATTGGGTTTTCCCAAATTTGTAAGCTTAAGGTTGTTGATTTAACTATTATTTTTCATACCAAGTGTTTTTCAAGTTTTCAAGAATCAAGTCGTTTAGGGTAATACCTTATTCACACCGCACCGAAAACCGTGTTTTTATTAAAAACTGGTCGATGCATTCACACCGAACACCATCTAGTTTTCGTTTGACGTTTCAAGCAGATGTGAGACACTAGTCGTGAAACTTCTGTGTAAACTATTTTGGTTACAAATTTCGATCGCATTAATTAATGAATTCAGAGCATTTAAAAATAATATTAGACCATCAATTAATTGTGCAAAATGATTTTAAGTTGTGAGCTGTGACTTCTGTGAGGTCTGCTGAATTTCCTAAATATTGCAAAAGGTATGTTTGTTTCAACAACCCGACGATTAGAAGTCGATTTCGTGGTGTTTTCGTGGAAAACGACTTAGGGCCGGTTTGTTCAATATTGGTTATCTTTAATCATCGGTTATTCCAACTGGCAATCATTGAATGTGTTTATTCAACAAAAAACTAACCAGAGAACTAGAGTGGTTTGGTCAGTAGCCAGAGAAATCACGGTTAATGGGATTTAACCAATGATTTTTCAGATCTTCGTTTGTTCAAGTTTTTTTTTAGAACTAATGTATTAATTTTGATACACAACAACTCTTTGTACAATATTGTGGGGGGAAAATACAAATAACACAATAAACGTTTACATAACTCAAGATGGAGTGATCTGCACCAACAAAATCTATCTCCTCAGTTTCGTAGACGTTTTAAACTGACAGATATATAAAATACGGTACACGCCAGTCTAACGGTACCCAACACAATAATAGATGCGAAGGATGAAGAAAGATTATTTTCAACAATTTTACCCGATGACAGCTCCCAAAAGATTGAGATAAAGCGCACTTATTGGAGAAAATATTGAAAGAATGAGAAAATTGTGAAGTTGTCGAATACAAATCGATATGAGGTCCATTTGTATCGAATTTTACGGGTTGTATACCATTATTATATAGGTATGGACTGCTAGTAGCCAACTACACGCATGTTCCAAAAATACAGAGCGCTACTGTTTTACAGCGGAAAACAAAATAAACTTCAAACGACCAAATTTACTTTCATTACAAATTCGCATGTAGTATACCTATGTGTTGAGAGGGTGGGAACTAATATAGGATTGGTTAGTGTTTTTTTGATGCTGCTATATTTTACTTAGTCTTAGTACCTACTTAGTTCCGTAATTTATATTTTACTACTGTGAACTCAATTTAATCAAACCCTTAACACAAACCATGCGAATTCAATACGAAACACAAAACAAGTGAACACAAATATGCCCATAAAAGCAAGAGGATTGGTGACCGGCCATTAGCAACATGCTTTTTTGTAGTTCACAAGCATTTACAGACATGGATTGAAATTATTAAACAACAATGTAAACATGAGTTTTGGGGGTAGACTCTCAATTTATATTCATTCTTCTCTGTCCGGGAGTATTAACTGTCCTGAAAGAGCTTCACAATTCAGCCGTTCGGACTTAAATAAATGATTAAGTAATTTTAGGTCCCTTTCATTCGTCACAAAAATAAAAACACACAAAACGAATGATTGTAAGAATCTAGGCCTGGGCTACCTACATGAATCTGTTGCGCTTAATATTTATTTATTTATTTATTTATTTATTCATGTATAATCTTTGTTTAGCTAGTTGTTCACATTTTTTTTATTCAAATAAAAAATTGCAAGCATGCAATATATCATACAATGAAAATTGGCAATGGAGACCGCAAATAGTATTCTATAACAAATGGTTGTAGCTTTAAATCACAAAAAATTCTTATGTTAAACAAATTTTGCTTTTGCTTAGATTACTGAAAAAAATACATTGATAAAATACCTAAACAAACAAACAGACGCGGAAAACCAAACAATTTCCATTCGGTCAATCACTGAATTGACAAATAAACTGGAAAAGTGGAACGATTTGTCGCAAAGCTACGTGGCTACGGCTTGGTGACCGAAGTGAAAAATCGTTCAACAACACTCATCGGTTACCACAGATTTAAAATCATGGGTTAAGCTTAATCTAAGGTAACCTAACCACGGTTTTAACAGATCGGCCCTTAAACAACTAGTTTTGAAAAATGAAATATTTATGGGAAAACTTTTCTTTTCGTTGAAGATTTCGAGTGTTTTCGGTCAAACCCAGTTTTCGGCTCGGTGTGAATAGGGTGTAAGAATAATATATGCAATCTCCGCAACTATTTTGTCAGTCATTGCCAATATTTGCATTCTTAAATAATAAATTTTTATATTTGGGTTCAATTTAACCAAAGAAAATTGTTTACATGACAAAATTATAGTGTGAATTCAGAAACGTCAAGCATTTGCGCAGTGATGCGGCATCACTGCTTATTTGCGATGCTTTTGCGATGCGCAGTTTATGCTTATGCGCTGCTGATTGAATATGAAGTTTGAGTTTTAGAACGCATTGTTTACAGCAAACATTTTAGTTTCAAGATGGAAGTTTTTGCTAATAATGCCCAATTCACAATGTCGCGTTGACGCGCGCGTGCGTTGACAGATTATGTAGTAACAAAGCGTTCATATGCTGCGACACAAAATACAACTTCAGGCGTTGGATCGACTTTAGATCGTAAATGTCGTAAAGTTCAACGCGACACCTGAGTAGACCTACTCTCTACTATCACGCGCGTTTGACCACTTTGGAATTTTGAATTGTTGGAATTGAGTGGCACAGAACCACTAAAGTTTATCACACAAGTTTTAAAAAGCAATATGATGCTTTTAAATGCAAATTAATTAATTTAGTGTGTGGAAATGACGAATACCTTTTTTTGTGGAGCTTACTTATTTATTTAGATTTTCCTGGAAAAAAAATATTAATAATTGGTCTTGTATCTTGGTAAAGTTGTTCTTTGCATTATTATACTGTTATGTATGTTTTTTTTATCTATTTTGGAGAATCCTTTTTTAATTCACATGCACAAAAATTAAAGCTACAAGAAAAAAGAGAGTAGACTTGAAATTTGAATTCTGCTCTCTTAAAACCAAACCGAAATTTTAATCTGTCATGCTCTACTCTCTCAACGCGCATTCGCTTCAAAGCAGCATTTCGTTTTACAAAATTGTTGCTCGCGCGCTTTGGCATTTAAAATCGTAAAGTTTCGATAAAGCATGTCAAAGCGCGCTGACGCACGCACACGTTCAACGCGACATTGTGAATTCGGCATAAAAGTTTTACTCGATTACTATGATCGTAAAGACGATAAAATTATTTTCATGCCTTACAGCATGAAATGATTGCTATTCGCGTGAGTCGTCTTCTCGTTATTAAAAGCTTTACCTCCGCAGCGCTAAGATAATCAATGTAAAAAAAAATTGTTTGTGAGAAAAATTTAAAATAAAGAATTCAACAAAAATTTATAAATTTTTCTGTCAAAGCATATCTTTTGATAAAAATGTTTACTTACTTTTATTTGTTTCGCTTCCGACATTTTTCTTACTTTTTTGCCGGCGAATCAACAGCGCATCAGGTATTTCTGTGGTGCTTTTTTTCGTTATGTTTGCGCATCAGTTTGATCAAATTTGCAATAGTGAACACTTGACGTTGAAAGTGATGCCAATAGTTGCATTAATGAACATTTTACACATAAATGCTTGGCACTACAATTTTTTGGTTTTTTCGGAGTGAAGAAATGCATTTTCCGTAACGAAAATTCGATAAACGTGTGCTGTCAAAAAATGTCGCAATTGACTCGACACATCTCCAGATTTCACCCCCAGTTTCCCAAATGTGGTATTCACCGCAAGGGGAAATAAAAGTCCGATGCATTTCAGATTGTTCATCGAAAACGTTTGTATGCTCTGTTACCGACTCATTAACAAAGACAAACTGAAACATGGATGTGATGGCACGCTGCGGTGGAAACAATAAAATAAGTACTACAGTTGCTCTTTTTTTATTACGTCGCTATCGAAAAACAAAAACACTCTGCCAACGTTTTTCGAGACACGAGTACGAGTACGAGTATCCCTGGTAATAATTTCAACTGCTCATTGACAACTTTCATCGGCTGTCCCTCGGTAAAATGACAATTTCTGAGAACGATTTGCACAACCATGTTCTCAACCCTGTAGAGAGCTGATTTCCGTCGAAAGTGATGAATTGTGCAGACTCAATTGACAACCTCTTTTGCCGGTCGACGTACTCATAAATTAAGAACCTTATAGGTACAGAGACTGCGCGTACTGTAGTCTCCCAACTCCCAACTATCAGGTGTCATTCGATAAAATTTAGAACCTCCGTTCGTTCAGAGATAAAATACTACATACCTCCAATCTCGGTCCTATTAGTCAACTTCAATCTAACATTTGTATTCACAAAAGTACCATCAGAGTGGGCACAACAAATCAACTGAAAATGACGTTGCAAGTGTCTGACACTCACTCAAATGCAATTTACATACAAAATTTCCCCCATGCGATTCGATTGGGAAAACGCACCAACAAACAGCACAATGTGTTAATTCGGAGGCGGAATCTAATTCCTGGCAACAATCCCATAGCACTATGCGCATGCATATGTAAAGACGGCCGTCATCGTCATCGTCGTCGGCGTCGTGCCCATGCTTAGCCGCCGCCTTTGACAAGGTGGTTAAACTATTATGAAATTTGTTTATCATTCGTATCAGGTTCGGTTTGTACTCTGCCATGGTGTATGCAGGAGGACATTCGCTTGCAGAGGCAATAACTCAATTACTTTGGCTTGTATAGTGTGGCTTTTTAGTTTAAAGATCTTTGGCCTTTCAAGTGTCGGAAATTTATGCGGACTCAACGGGGTATAGAGTTTACTTAAACTTTCTTAACACAAACCCACACGTTCTTGTTAAAACAAGTCGTACATTAGCAACAGATACATGAGTTATGCATATCCGTTTGTGAAATGACTTTGATTCGCATCATTGTGAGTGATTCTGTCATGTGGTGTGCCCACCGATACTCCCGGTTGAAGTGGAACAGTGATGCCAGACTTTTCGGACTGAATTGCCCACGATACACGCCAAAAACACCCAAAAATGTCCTGATTACCAACGATCTGGCATCACTGGCTTTTTCTTACGACACTTTTAGAGATACAAGTTGAATGTAATTTATATCACATCGTCCTTCCTGCGACTATGTTGAGTCTAGACTCAAATTTTGACCTATAGGTTATACAGATCAATGGGGTTTCACAGTGCCGCTCAGGTTAAAGTCTGAATTGCTTTAGTAAAAAAAGTTTTGGCTTCTGGGTCTTATTTAAATTTTTGAATAATGAAAAATAAATGTTCGGAAATGAATTTGAAAAGAATTTTCATCTAAACAAAATAATAATCTAAGAAAAATTTGCTCTAAAGACTTTTACTCCTTACTCCTTACGATAAATAGAAGATTTTTTTATTAAAAGTGCTACGCCCTTTTTTGTTAAAAAGTTTATAATATTGCGCTATTATCATGCAGTTCTATGGCCAATACTTCAAGTCTCTTGCTCATTGGGAAGTTACTTTAAATTTTGAACAGATCGGACAAACAGACAGCCACGAAAGCGACCTAATAAGAACGTTGGTAAAGCTGAAGAACACGGAAAGAATTTTAAGATCAAATCAAGAAAAATAAGCGCAGAATCACGAAAAGTTTGTCTAGTTTTAGAGCTTAGCTAAAGATTTACTAATTCACGACTTTTTATTCGCAATTCTAGAAATTGTACGAAGTGAAGATATTGACCCTCAAAAGTCGTGAATCAACACTTTTCATTGTCAATAATGGGATCAAACGAGAAAAACATATTGCCATAACCGATCGCAATTTGACACAAATAGCTATCAATTTGATATTCATGGATTGTAAATTGCAAAAACAATTCGTAAATTACCACTTTTCTGTTGCAAATTACGATTTCCTCCCTTAGCAAATTACAACCATTTAGTCTTGAATTGCAACTCAATAGTGTTGATTTGCAAACTAACAGGGGAGATTTGCTACTTCAGTGGTTGCAATTTACAAATTCTTAGTCGTAAATTGCAACTTATTTTTATCAATTTGCAATTCATATTTTGCAATTTACGTTTCTTGAGTAGTGATTTGAGGCATCGCAGTATTAAATTGAAAATGTTTTGTCGTGAAATTAGAAAACTTTATTCTCAATTTGCAACTTATATCTTGTGATTTACAAATCAAAATTCATAGTTTTATTAATTAGGTTATTTTCGTATTCCTCCTGATATTCAAGAAAATCATACGGCGCCATGTCGTCCGGAGACAACGGGATTTGTCTGGGGTGGTTTTTCGGTCTGTGATGAAATTTAAAATACAAAAAAAATATTTAGATGAACTTGACATTAATACGAACCTTTACAATTCTTTTCGAATGCATATTTTAGAATACATTCCAATTGATACTTCTTTTCTAATAGCAAGATGTAACTTCTGAAAAAAATACAGATTTATATGCATAGGTACTTCAGGGTTTTTGGAATTCAATAGGTACTTACAAAATGTATTCCAGAATGCTTTATAATTAGTAGGACACTCACTATCCATACGAATTAGTTATATTTAAATTTAAACAACTTTAACCCGACTGCTTTAAACAAAGTTTGAATACCGACTGCCTGTCTCTGCACCGCAACGAAATGTGCACAATGAAGATTTGGCTGCATGATTGCAGCTGTCTAGCAATACCACATACATACATTCATCCATAAAAAGAAAGGACTTAAAAGGATTTCGATAAGTACATGGACTATGAACTGTACATAAAAATATCCACACATCAGGTAGTTGATTCCATGGAAATAACAAAAAATATTTTGCAATTTACGACTTCTCTACGTCAATATACGTTTTCAGTTTGAAGTGTTAAATTATTACAAGATTTTATTGATTCATCATTCTGTGTTGGTAAATCACCAAATATTTTTTGCAATTTCAGATTGTAAAGTGGTGTTTGAGAAATTGACCTATTAGAGTGGTAAATTGCGCCAACAATCTCGCAAATCAATACAAATAAAAGAAGCTCGAATTGATACTTCTAATCGTAAATTACAACAAACAGAATTTGGTATTCTCCGCCGTTTTCAATGTCAAATTACCAATTTCTGTATCAATCCATGAAAACTTCGTTGTGATTTGCGAGAAATATATAAATCGTAAATTGCAACTCAAAATTTTGCAATTGGTGATTTTCAATTGTTTCCGTGCGCACTTCAAGGGTTTATTTAGACTCACGTTGTCAAAATATTAGTTATAAGAAGCCTTCCCTTAAATCTAGATTTTTTACAGAACACTAAATATTATTGCACTTTAAACTATTTTGCACTTCAGGCGTTTCAATCGCCTTTTGGTCTTGCTTAAGACTTAATTGAAATTAGGTCAGATTTTATATAAGCTTTATAAAGCACTTATAAAGGGTGTTTTTTTTAGAGGTATAGAACTTCGAATTGAAATAAAACACAAAAAAATCGTTTTAATGTCCATCAATTTGGCTTTATTGGAAGGATAATTTTATGCCATTAATGTTTAAATATGCTTTCGGGCATGTGGCCGCCGCGGCTGCTTCGAATAAAGCCAAGTCTAGAGGTCCAATTTTCAACTACTTTTTCGAGCATTTGGGGCTGTATGTCGGCAATAACGCCACGAATGTTGGCTTCCAAGTCCCCTAACGTTTCTGGTTTGTTGGCGTAGGCGAGCGACTTCACATATCCCCAAAGAAAATAATCCAATGGTGTCAAATCACACGATCTTGGTGGCCAATTGACAGGTCTATTCCGCGAAATTATGCGCTCATCGAATGTTTCCTTCAATAAATCGAATGTGACGTGCGCTGTGTGGCATGTAGCGCCGTCTTGTTGGAACCACATCTCATCCACATTCATGCCATCCAATTCGGGAACAAAATAGTCGGTTATCATGGCTCTATACCGGTCTCCATTAACGGTAATTGACTCTCCAGCATCATTTCGGAGGAAGTATGGCCCAATGACTCTACCAGCCCCTAGAGCACACCAACACCAACAGTCAGTTTTTGTGGATATAATGGCGTCTCAAGGGTCTCATGTGGATTCTCTTCACTCCAAATGCGGCAATTTTGCTTATTGACGTAGCCATTCAACCAAAAATGAGCCTCATCACTGAACAAAATTTTGCGATGAAAATCAGCATCGATATCAATCTCATTTTCGGCCCATACACCAAAATCACGACGCATTGCATGGTCTCGCGGCTTTAATTCTTGCACAAGCTGGATCTTACAAGATCGTAAGCTAAGATCTTTGCGCAAAATCTTCCATAAAGTTGATGGACAAAGCTCCAATTGCTGTGCACGGTGGCGAATCGATTCATCCGGGTCCTCTTCAACACTTTGCTCTACAGCGGCAATTGTTTTTTCGGTGCGCAATGTTCGACGTCTCTGCGGATGCGCACTATCACATAGAGTAAACGTAGTGCGAAAACGATCCATGGTTAACCGAATTAATTGCTCTGATGGACGATTATGTCGACTTCGAAACTTCGCGAACTGAACCATTATTTTCGAAATAAATTTGCACGATTTGCAAGCGTTGTTCATTTGTCAACTTGTTCATGATGAAATGGCAAACCAAACTAAAAATAAATCACTTGACAGCTGACAAAATGGCCGGCAGTTAAAATAGTGTTGCCAACTTAAAGTTCTATACCTCTAAAAAAAACACCCTGTATATTTCAAGTGTCTAGAAATAAAACAAGAGTGCAATATTTCTCAATTTTGTGCATACACTTGTAGAAATTTGTGTTTGCTAGACTTAAAAACCACTTGCATTGCTGTATTCCAACGAATAAAATCAGAAAACATTTGCAATTTACTAAAATTAAATCATAATTATAAACGTTCAGGCTGAAGAACAGCGTATTTAAATTCGCCCCATTTTGGTTGGCCAACACTCCTCTTCAAAATGACATTAAGGTAGTATTTATTTAGCTAATGCCCGAGATAAACATGGGTTTCTCAACATTAGCATTTGACCCTAGAGTTATCGATATTCTGGCAACTATATTTGTTTATTGGGAAAGGGATTTTGCAAAGTGTGCGGAGTCTTTGCGTAAGCTGCTCGACTAAAGTTGATTTTTGTTAAGGCCGATTGTATATATCAAATTATTTTTGAAGGCAAGGTGTGCTAATTTTTATTTTTTGTTTCATTTATTGTTCGGATCTGCTTATTTAAAAATGGGCCCTCTCTCCTCAGAATACGAAGGACCGTTTGCAATTGAAATATTCGCAGCACATAAGGTTCGTGAGAAGATATTTTAGTCACTTTATTAAAATTTAACAGAGATTAATGAACACTTAAACTGAACGTGATGCACTGTATGAGGTGAGGTACGGCATAGCTATGATTAATTATCAGCTACCTGACGCTTTTTGTTTAGCGGGTGGTGAAAGGTAAAACAATCTTTCACTGAACTCGCTCACACGTCACAACACTACCAGCGCCCCACCGCCATCGGTACGGAGTGTGTCAGAATTAATGGCTGTATTTCGTAGCATGCAATCAGGAGGCGGATGTTTTATACAAACATACACCATGTTAGTGTGAGATACATTAATTTTTTGGATAAAATCAAGCTTATGTGTTGTAATTGGACTGATAGATGAGAATTTCGAGATATTGTCGATAATCTTCGGCGGTGCTTATATACACATTCAAAGTAGTATGTAGTGTGGGGAATACTCATCGAAAATGGATTCCCATTGTGAATATTTGGATACTTACTAGGATATAGGTGATGAAAATTAACGTCGACCTAACTATAGTTATTGAGCCAGAAGGGTGTTTTAACTATAGATGGATTCCCTAGTACTGTATACAGGGTGGGCCCAATACAAGTTTCTTTTTAAAAATGCAATAAAATGAACAAAATACATTTTTTCCACGTATTATTGCTTTATAAGTAAGAGTAAACATTCCCATTAATTATGGAACACAACGTCGTTCAAGTGTCTGCCTCGGCTGGCTTCGCAGTAGCGCATTTTGTCACTCCAAGCGAATAATCCGAGATCTTTGTGCAGAATTCTCCTCAGGCTACTGCGTGAAATGTTGAGCTGTTGAGATCGATGGCGAGTTGATGTTCGTGAATTGAGTCTCACACGCTCGACTACAGGAGCCGTATTCTCGTCTGTGCGCACCGCACGACGACGGGGACCATGAGTGTTGTCCACTAGCATACCCGCACAAACCTGCGTACAGCAGGCGCGGTGGCTGCTTCATTTCGGCCAAAACTTCTTTTCAAAAAACCCACTGTTTGGGCTACACAGCTCTCACCTTTGGAAATAAGTTTTCAATATTTCCCAACGTTGCTCAAACGTAAAGCGACTCATTTCGTTCCGCGGAGGTATGAAACCGACTTTCTGTAAAGATTTCGAGCTGTCGACAGCTGTCAGTGTCAAAATAACCTATGATATAAAAAGAAACCACTAGATGGCCCACCTTTTAGGTTCTCGTAACCTTTCGTTTGCGTAATTTTGTATTATTAAGAACGAATGGAAGAATCATGGGATTTCATGTCGAGCCTGAACGGCGGCGGCGACATTTAACAACTGTTTGGCTAGGTACATCAAATGCCCTAGACCGGCTTTAAGTTTTATCGTTGAGTTTTCGAATATAAGCGGGCAGAGAGGATTCGCTTGGGCTTTAATTTAGATAGAGAGAAAAATAAGCTCTCTGATATCCATCAAAAGGATGAACTTCGAGTAATTCGACCCCATTGATAAACGCACGGGGCGGCCTGTTAAATAAATCACATTTTTTGCTTCAGACTTGAAAAAGTATAATTTGTAAAGCATTTAGCGAGCGCTGGCTTTTTCTGACATATTGCTGAAGCAGAACAACCGTCAATTAACGCGCAAAGACCAATTTATGTTTTAAAGAAAGCCGACGCCTTCGGACATGCAACACACATCCCATCTTTATGAGACCATTCAAATGATCAGCAAAGCACATAACATAGCGCAGCACTTTAGCCAGCAACAACACATCTTTACTTTGAATTATTTCGGGAACTGGTACTTATCTCTTCTCGCTCTCACATGACAGCGAACAAGCTCGATGTTGTTCTGTAACTGAAAATAAATGCGACTTGTGCCACTTCCTTTTCAAATCCCGCAATTAAAAGTCCGATCGATTTACAGATTAACATACAAAAGCAAAAGTTGTCATGTTTTCCCAAGAAAAGGGCATTTATTTTCAGTTACCAACACCAGTTACAGTAGTTATTAGATCAGGAATTAAAACGCTAATGATGTACGACGAACATAAATAAAAACACTCAAGACTCAACCAAAGGAAAGGAATAAAAAAGGACACATGCCTCGCACGTTCGCACACATAATGCAATATCCGGAGAACACACACGTCGTCGTTTAACATCTTGTGCCGAACTCCTGACATGCTCAGCATGTTAAAATACCAAATTACAAAGCGTGTTGCCTCCTCTGTTGGTCGCATACTTTTAAGTGTACTGACTCTTGTGAATGGTGATGGTGACGGAGTGTTGTCCTCCTCTGCGTCTGCTCTCCTATGCAAAATGTCTTTTGCGATGAGAACATGTGATACTCCTCGTCTTTAGTATGAAGGCAGATTCTCCAATATGAAAATAATATTCACTTTAATCTCTATTTTACAGGTTTGCCGCCGTCCGAGGGCGAGTTTGTGCCATTAAAAAAAAAAAAGAGTCATTAGAAAAAAAAATACGTGCGTCGGATATAAGTCTATAAAGGGACACGGAACGTGAATTTATATTTACGTACGAATGTACCCATTTTATTATAGGATTGGTTACATTTAAGCAGGGAGCCACTCTTGTAACGTTCGAAGAAGCAGAACTTGGACAGAAAAAAAAATTATTAGCTTTAAATTCGTACTTACATTATGTTGATGTAGGTCCATCTCGGCCAGAAGTGATCTTGTTCCCTTTTCGTACTTCCGTTTGATTTGGTCACCCAAACAATTTTTTTTGTTATTTAAAAGGAAAGTTTGAAATAAAAAAAAAAAAATATTTTGGCCAGATACAATTTTTTGAAGCTGATTAAAATTGGACGGGTTACTATAGTTGTTGCTCAAATTTATAAATAACTAGCTGTCCCGGCGAACTTCGTACAGCCTAAAATTGATTAAATTATTAACATCCCTTTAAAAGTTGAACCTCTGTATTGAACGAATGAAACTCCTTTGGGATTAAATTGAGTTCAATGCATAGCTACGACTTTGTAGATTTCCGGGTCGGCTTCTTAATAGTTTTTTTCCGCGCTAATGATTGAATCGAGTTTGTCCGGTCAGATTTTCTCAATCAACCAAAACAGAATGTGGGCCCTCGGCAATCCTCGCTTCTGCCATTCAACCGAGTACATCTAGAAACGCGACTGTCCAAAAAGATCGTTTTGAGCTTTTGTTTGAAAAATCGTGCGGTCATGTCATGGCGGTCGCTCGAAGTTTGCCCGGAAAGTACGCACACATAGGCCACATGCCATATCACATATTCTAATGCTTCCGATTTGCCCCCCAAAAAAAAACCAAAATATACTGAAATTCATGTGTTTTTTCACGCACGCACAACACACATATACGTTTTCCGATTTCAACCAAACTTCACAAAAACCATACATAGACTAATACCAAAGATGTGTGAAAGATTGGTTGAAATCGCTTAATGCGTTAAGGCGTGAATCGGCGACAAACGAACACAATTTTAAGGCCCCTCACCTAAGAGGGGGAAAAGTGCTCCCAACTCAGGCACTTTAGTTTGTAACAGACTTAAAGTGCCTGACTTCTAGACTACTGTGCACTGTGAAGCCGAATAATTAACAGAAGATCTTGACTGCTATAAAAAAGACATAATCACCGGCGAGTTGGCGTGATTTCTCATATTTTGGAGCCTTTTTTTAATTGGCTGTTGCTATTGGCACGTCGTTCGGGACACGGCTACGTAACGAAATGTCAAAGTAAAATCGCGGCAAATAGAGGTAGTGTGGCTCGCTTAAAGGACTCTTAACTTTATTCTTAAAACACTGTTTTTAATGAAAATACCATTACGTTACGTCAATTACGTAGCCGTGTCCCGAAGCCAGACAAACGTCAGTCAGTACAAGAATAACGTGCGAATAGCCACTTCGGCTTTAATTTTTCAGTTCAATCGACATCTGATTCGTGCCGAACAAAATAATATAAGCTAAACTGTAATATCTATTTCGAGGATTGCAATTTTCATAAGTGTACTTGCCATGCGCGGTAAAATCAATAAGTCGAACCACAGTTTACCAGAAAAGTCATCGAAATTATTTGCGGTACATTGTGAATTTAAATCAAAACCAACCTAAAAGGAGTTTATTTCAACAATTTTGTTTGTGTTTTTTTTTCAATGGGTTTGGTAAAACTAACAAAAAAATTTTATTTGAACTGTGTCATTTAACAGAAAGACGACCAATACTTTGTAATAATTATTTAAATAGTTAAGAAAAAGTGTCTAAATAAAAATAAATATAAATTATGTGGCAACACTTAAAAAAGAGTAAAACGAAGTTCTTGTTTAATTATTTGAGTAAGTAGTTTAGTATTAAGTAATATTTAAGAAAAAGTGTTTAAGTAAAAATAAACATAAATTATATAAGTGATTATGCAATAAAAAAGAACAGTTGTCATGTTTTCCTCCATTCTTTTTAAAGATAACGTCATTTATAATAAAAGTGTCAAAAGAATAATAACTCACAGCCTTACCTCTGGGTGGTCTGACATTTGTGGATTATGTCTTTCTTCCAACACAACACCTCGCCGTGACGATCGGCATGCAAGTGAAATGATGGCACTTTAAAAATACCTATTAGTTAACGTTGAACATTATTATGTGGAGTTGTAATGACAAATAGACGACATGGTGGCGGGCCCATCTACTTGAGTGTTTAACTTTTAATTGTTGACAACCAATAATGCCTTTTTATTTTTCGTATTGATTTTTATTGATTCCGAGCTGAGAGCTGAGACCGAGAACGTGTAATTTCACTTAATTTATAAATTTCTTTTCATTTGTATTGAAGTACTTGTTCTTATTAACTTTCTATTATAAATAAAATATATAAATAAAAGAGGAACTTAACATAAAAATTATGATCAGTGGACGAATCCGAGTTCATCACTTGCACCATCTTACCAGGCAATTCACAATCGTTATTTTAATAGTTAAGTTAAGTTAGGATATAATTCACTAGACTATAATATAATTCACAATGCTAGTCTTTATATAACTTTGCATTAATATATTATTTTTTTATAAATTTATGGTTTCTTAGAAACGTAGCACCAGCTAAATTTTGACATAGAATGCGCTGTGGATAAGTGTCACAGAAAAGAGCTGTTCTCTGAAAATAAATTCGCTTTAATTCAAATGATTAAAAATGTGAACTTGATCACTTAAAAATTTGAACACAAATGAAGATAAGGACGACGTAATTATCATTTTTACACGTACAGCTCCTTAAAAAATGCTTCCTTGCTCAAAAACACAACGATCTGTCAAAATTTAGTTCGAAAAAACGAGTCGACTATTAAATGGGAAAGCTACATTTTAACAGGTACATAAAGTACATTGTGAAACAAAAGTTTAATTTTGTTCCCTCATGCTGCGTACCATGCCTGGTATGCTGCTCCAGGAAAGCTAAAATTAATCGCCTCTCCAATGTTTCTCTCCACCACTTCGCTTAATTTTGGCAGTGTAGTTCTTTAACTAGGTCCGCCAACCTTTTTTTTTTTCTCGGAGGTAAAAATGGTTTTCTTGGTATTTTTTTTTGGGGTTTTTTTTATTTGTACTTCCTCAAAAATCTCTTCAAGGTACACCTCGTTAAAATATTCCCTTTCTGAAAGAAATTAAATTAACAACAACGAATTTTTTTGTGTTGAACTTACCATTCTCCATACTGTTTTTTCGCTTTCGTTTGAAATACCTATATTTTCCCTGATCTGTCAAAAAATAGCTGTGGAAAAATGTATTTTGCATTAATACGCCTACTTAAATTCTGTACAGATTTTTCGTACAGCGGCTAAAAAATGTATCTTGAACTGCGTACTGCTTGGCTGAACTGCTTTGCTTAAATTTATCTTTGGAGACATTTTTGTATGGGGGCTTAATTTAAGCGCGAACAGCATACTATGCTCCACTCGGCTTAGGGGACACTCAGAAAAAAAAATTGTAATGTCAACAATATTCGTTAATTAAAATTAACCAAAATCTTTGATTTAAGAATGAAACTGTTGGCAATGATGTTAAAAATACTTATGGAGAGTAATTATTCTTACGCTGAATAGCTGATTCTTGAAAACTTAAAAACGAGTTCTTGTTAAGAAAAATAATATCGGACCCAAGAACTTTTAACTTACAATTTTTTAGAAATCTCAAAATTCTTCGCATAAAAATCTTTTTTTTTTCTGAGTGGACTCAAATAAATTTAGCTCATCTAAATTGTTGGAGATAATTTTGTATGGGTGCTCAAATTTAGCTCGAGGACCATACGAAGTTATAGCTGTCGAATTGATTACATTTAAATATAGCTCCACACAAATTTAGCGCAAGGAAATAAAGCCTCCGTTCAAGAATGATACCTAAACTGATAGGTAGCTGTAAACAGTAAAGTCACCAAAGCTTTTTTAATTGCGTAAAGGCTTTTTTTTTTGTTTCTATTAGCATGTTAAATAAAATGCGGGTCGGGTACAACTCATCCTAGTAGAACCCATCCTTAGTCAACTGAAAATTCGAACATCGCAGTTCCTTTCAAACCAGACCAGTAAGCTTGATGTTTTTTTTGGATTTCCATCTAAAAGAGGTACCTTATAATAGGTATATTAAGAAATAGCAGGCAACAGTCCACACTTTGCGTGACTATTTGCCTGATATGATTTTCCTGCAACATCGAAAAACATCGAAAATTCAAAATGTTGTGTTATGTTAAAAATGTACGTACAAAATATTAAGCAAAAGCTTTGAGTCAGCAAAATAGCAGACTTGAACTTTTGTAGCAATTGCTCCTCTTTTCGCACATGTCAAAAGTTGGTGTTAACTCAAATCGGTTTTTATTCGTACGAAACGTAGCTTGACATTGACATTGACATATCTTTTGAGTAAAAGTGATTGCTTCGTTTTATTCACACCACCCATTGTATAGTGCACCTAATGGCTCAAGCGTGACTAATGAATTGTTTTCACGACAACAATACATTGCACTTGGACCAAACAATCCATATCAAGCCTTACTCCACTTGGGTGTCATGTCCATATTTGGGTTTCTGACAAATCGCGCAACCTGTATAATAATCTTTATATGTCAACATAAATCGCAAGCTTCTTGTTTCAGGCGAAAACGAAAGGTTCAGCACGCATAACTTTCCATTGACAGGCACATGCTCACAAAATTAACGTATTCCGAGACCCACCTCAAATTTATTCTTCCTTGGTCCAAAAAGTGTTGAGAAACATTTTGTTTCCGCTTCAGATTACTCGTGAGTGGACAACATTTAAGATGACGTGATCGCGCTGTTTAAATTAATGCAAGCTGCTGAGGAGATCGCATTCCCTTCTTTGTTTGAGTTAATGGAATTTTCACAAAATTCCCATCGCGAGTTAAGATGAATCGTTTACCTTACCAAATTAAGGTCGATAAGGCTACCTTAATTAACCAAAAACAGACACAACTCAAAAAGAAGCAAGTAGAGTTTAGTGGTGAAATCATTCATGTGAAATAGTTTGTTCGATTTATATATCAGGCGGAATAAAAATAAGTTCAGAGAATATGGATACATTATATAAAAAGTACCTAACTATACATAAGTAGATGTCTAATTAAATAATTTCGTGTCGACTGGCGGTAGCTTACAGTGTTGCCAGATGAAAAATCTGAAAATCTTGTTTTTCCGGAACAAAAAATCTTTTTTTCAAGATTTTGTTCAAAATATAGAAAGAGCGAAATAAAAAATGCAATTTTGAAGTACTTTACTACTAATACAAGAATCACCTAAACATCTATTAAAAAAAATTTGGTCATAAATTAATGTTAATGCTTTTTGAAATTTTGGAAAATATTTGAATTAAATTGACTTAAGATTGCATCGCTTACCTATATCTAGTTCATAGAATTTCGGTTCATTCAAACAAATCCTTTGCAAAGACAAAAATTTCAACAACCGTGTCAGTAAATATTAAACCATTTTTCCAAAAACACGTTACATCAGTTATTTTATCAAATTCGTTAAAATGCATGTTTCCTTAGAGTTGATTAAAACGTTAGTGAGACAGAAATTGTGATGGGCTCTGTTCGACTCACATTATATATAATAATGGAATTAATAGAAAACGTTTTTCTTCAATAGAAAAGGTTCTTTTAATGTGCTAGATTTAAAAAGTTCTTTATATCAAAAATCTTGATAGGTATTTGATGATTTCGAGGTAAAAAGTCTTGTACATATTTTGCACCTCAAAAATCTTGAAAAAAAAATATATCTTGGAATCTGGCATCACTGAGCTTATGCGAAAATGAACGACCGCAGAGAAGCGAATTTACATAGATATACGAGCAACTTTCCAGTGGAATGAATGCCTGCTCCCGGCAAGCTGTGTTCTCGACAATTTCCTAAACTCATGCAGCGATGCTCATTTTTTTCTAGAATGTGTAAGTCAGCGATTGTGCTTTCATTCATGAATCCGGTATTCCCTTATGCGTGTACAACTATTTTTGTGTCCATCTCTTCAAATTTGCTCATGCCAGACGGAGATCATGTGTACCTGCATATTCCGCCATTTTTTAAGCCTGTCTATTTAACTATTCTAGGGAAATATAATTACCGATGTAGGTAACAAAGCAAATCTAAAAACTAAATTATAGCTTGTCACCATTTCCTGAATTTTACGCCATATCAAACCAGGTATGGAAAATGTATTGAAAATTAAAACGAATGATTGTATTAAAGTAATATTAATTATTGTGTTTGTTTGCGGAACTTATAAATAGTTTATTTATACAGCACTGTGCACAGACTTAACTTTGGAATCCCTTAAAGTCCGATTGCACCTGCCTGTTCCAAAATAGTCCAAGTCGGACCCCTTTACGGAAATTCATAACACTTTTTAACGCCTATGGACCCTTTTTTCAGAATTGGGTTATTCACAGGAAGCAGAATATTATAATATTCTCTCTTTTCACAGCCATCGACTATCGACATCGAATCGACATAAATCTTGCATTTCTGTCATTTTTAATGCTAAATCTAGCATTTTCGAAGACTTGAGAGCATTTTTTAAAAAAGAAAAATGGCTCTGGAATTTTGGTACAGTGCATCGAAGTTTTAGATGTCCAACGCATCAGATAGAATTTGAAATGTGAGTGCAATGAATCCAGGCTAGTGTGTTTAAGTAGATAAGTAGATACCAGAGATGAATAAATAAAAGAGATCGATATCTTTCGTTCGTCTATCCCCCCAAAACCGATTTGTTTACATTGCTGTTTTTGTAATTTCAACTCCCGTCTGTGAATACGTGTGAGCTTCAAAAATCATGTTGGCCGGCCGCCAATCGTCTTGCTTTTATGGTCATCGCGGTGTTTAATTGGAACTTGTTTAGTTTTTGTGGAGGCTTTGATTAAATTGAAAAAAAATAGTTAAATAGTGAATTAGAAAACTTCTTTTAGTCTCCCTGTATCCTTTCTGTATTCAAAATTGCTTAATTTCGTGATCAACTTGTATATTTTATACACGTAAAATTTTCCGAAACCTCTGAGGTTTTCCCATACATTTTTGAGGTTTCGAAACCTCGGGTTTTCAGCGAAACCTATTGGAAACCCTTCTGAGTTCATCCGTCCGTTAGAGGTTATCAAACCGAACAAGCCGAGCGAGTCTGCAGCGTGAACTCTGGTTTATTTTGTGTTCATCTGTGGATATGAAAATATTAAACGCCAAAACAATTTATTGTTAAAATCAAAATAATTATAAAAGAAGAAAAGAATCTGAATCAAAAAAAGAAGTAAGTAATATTTTTAAGAGAAATATTTATAAATGCTGCAATTATGTCGTTAATTTCTTCAGAATTAATTTTTAGTATAATTCATCTTTCCAACACTATTTTCCTGCGCCAACAAACAGCTGTTTTGCAAGCCACTTCAAAATTGACAGGTTATGACTTTTGAACTCTCTTCAACTCGGTGGGAACGACTTACAAGGTTTCGGTAAAAGTTCATTGAAACCTCGCGATTTCAGTTCGTTGGGAACATGACATGAGTAACATTATATGCACACACAAAACCGCCACTCGAAGTTTTTTTTAATTTGAAGCCGAGTGCTTTGTAATTTGCTTATATTGTTTAAAAATATCATGTTGTTGATGTTCCTGCCAATGTATTTACGAACGACGTCGACTAAAAAAGGTAACAAAAATAATTTATTGACAACCCGGGGACAGATCAGGCAATATCGTTTTTGCAATTTTGAAGATCAAAATAAGTTTAATTCAGCCCGATCTTTTTTGATCGTCGTAAGTTTTCAATTAATTTGTGGAAAATGAACTATGTAGATGACTCGTAATTTTTGCGCTTAGTTGCTAGTTTTGGAGGTCTATCGTTTCGACGATAGTCGTCTCAAAAGTACAAAATTCCTGTCTGGACAGAACGAAAACATTCAGCTACAGCCAAGCATTTGGCTAATTTAAAAGCATGTGTAATCTAGTAGGCATTTTCAACCACCAATATGGGGAAAAAGGGTATTTTTCGTTATTTGTGTGGGAAATTTGTAGCATAAAGTCTGGTACCACTGGCAACAGTGTTTTGTTTTTTCTCCAGTTAAATGAGAACAACCAAAACTTATGGCTAGATCAAGTGCAGGTTAAACATAAAGCCATTTTTTAAGTAAAAAAAAAAACTTAGGGTAGATATCTTCGTAACTGAACGGAACTGCCAACATTACATAATCTTGTCAATCTTGCTATATTTGACTAAGCACCTACTTTGTGAGCCTCTCCGACAGTTCGTCAAATACCACAAATAGACGAAACTGTTTGAATAGTCCAAAGTTTTGCCGCCGACGCGACTTTTGGTATGCCAGCCATTTTCATTAGGTAGGTATGTCAACCGTTATTTTTGTCTCTTGAATAATCATTAATGTGTTTTCCGAAATGTCATCTGCATCAAATTGCTTTTGCAGCATGTTCGAAAACGCAAGTTGCCAATGTCATGTGTTCGGAAACGTCGTCATAGAAACACTGCATTAGCATGTTTTCGGTAATGTAGTTCTGCAAAGGTCAGATGTTCGTAAACGTCTTTTGTGTGTCGTCTGCCGTGCAGCAAAGCAGATAAAAAACGATCTTGCATCTGCTCAATTTGCTGTGTAGTACGTGAAAGTGCGTGATATCTGGGAATGGATTCATCGTCATCATCATGCTCAGAGGAGTTTTCTCGGTCCTGGTCTCGGTCTAGATCAAGATCTAGGTCACTTGAGCGGTAAGAATGTGTTTTTTGATTATGAATTATAAATTTAATGCAAACAAATTATTGTAGACCCCCAAAACAAGCTGAAGAGGAGAATGTAGAACGTTGGACCAGGAACAGAATAAAGATCTTTCTGTTAGACTGGATTTCGAAGACTCTTTCCAAAATGGATAAAAGTCAAAAAGAACTGTGTGGAATGGTGTACTCCGCGAAATTTTATTGCATGACAGCAACTTTCCTTTTAGATGTGACGAGATAATAAAAAAATTCACCAATTTGTTCACTTCATATAAACGTATAAAAAAACGAAACAACAGGTCCGGAAGAGGAGCATCAAATGGGAATATTTTGAAGAGTTCGATGCTGTTTACGGATCAAGGCATTTCGTTAATCTTCAAATCTGGGAGATTCCATGTTAATCGCTGATATATTCGAAAACAATACTGAAAATGTCATTGCTTCTACGATGGATAAACCTTCGAGTACAGGACGCAAAGAGAAGAAGAAGAATGAAGTATTGGAATACTTGAAGGAACAGGAAAAAGTTGAAGCAAAGCGCCACGAAGAATACGTGTCTCTTGAACGTGATAAGCTTAAAATAGAAAAAGAACAAATCGCAGTTCTACGGGAGCTCCAATCACTTTTACAAAGGGATATTGATAATTAGAACTTCAAATAGAATATACCTACTTCTGAAGCACCTACATGCCACTCTTAGCTTTTTTTGTTTTTGTTATTGAAATTCCTTTATTTTATTGTCATTTTAATTATAAATAAACAAGTGTTAGTTATCAGATGTTTTTAGTTTATTGAAAAAATGTTTACGCATACAGCAAGCTTGCGAGAAGATCTCTTACTCTTTTAGAACGTCCTGCTGATGAACTGGTAGTGGCGGTCAAGTTTTCCATGGCGTATGATGCAGATTCAGTTTATGTTTTCAATCTTTTTGAAGTTTAGACTTTCAACAATCCTAAACTTCGCTTTTAAAGTACCAAAGGCTTGCTCAATTATAACTCTTGAAGAGCTCAGACGATAGTTGAAATGTTTTTGCATTTCACTTAAACTGCCGTTGTCTTTGTAGGGTGTCAACAGGTAGGTAGATAATAAAGGGTGATTTTTTAGCTGGTTTGGTTTTGGCAACACTGGTTTTGACAGCTGACGTGTGTTTAGTACCTTGTGTCACTGTCAAACAGCTTCAGTTTGGTTTGCAATTTAACCATGGATCGTCTTACAAATGAACAACGCTTGCAAATTATTGAATTTTACTATCAAAATTCGTGCTCGGTTCGAAATGTTCATCGCGCGCTGCTTCCATTTTATGATCGGCATTCTCGACCTTCTGAGCAGTCTATTCGGAAGATTGTGACCAAATTTCGCACCAAATTTACTTTGTTGGACATTAAACCACCAACACGTTTACGTACTGTGCGTAGTGAAGAAAATATTGCGGCCGTATCAGCTAGTGTGACAGAAGACCGCGAAATGTCGATTCGGCGCCGTTCCCAGCAGTTAGGCCTTTGTTACAGCACTACGTGGAAAATTTTGCGGAAGGATTTGGGCGTAAAGCCTTTTAAGATACAGCTGGTGCAAGAACTAAAGCCAGCCGACCTACCACAACGCCGAATTTTTGGTGAATGGGCTCTTTTTTTTGCCCGAAATGGAAGTTCTTGACTTGCATGATATGTGGTTTCAACAAGACGGTGCCACATGCCACACAGCACGCGAAAAAATGGCGCACGTTCACGTTTCGGGCCGGTCAATTGGCCGCCTAGATCGTGCGATTTGACACCATTAGATTATTTTTTGTGGGGGTATGCCAAGGCTAATGTGTATAGGGACAAGCCCGCTTCGATTGACGCACTGGAAGCCAACATCCATGCATTCATTCGTGAGATACCGGCCGATATGTGTGAAAGAGTATGCCAAAATTGGACTCAGCGGATGGGCTACCTGAGACGCAGCCGCGGTCAACATTTGCATGAAATTATCTTTAAACATTAAATTGCAAGGTTCAAACTATCGATTCAAATAAATATTTCATTCATTTTTTCGAATTTTTTGTGTTTTTTTTTTAAAAAAAGTTCTAAACCTCTTAAAAAATCACCCTTTAGATATGCCGAGTCACCGATTAAATGAATATCAGGAAGCAGTTTTAAAGTTCCATTAATTTGCTTTTTTCCGAGTTCACTTTCTTTAAAAACGTAAGCATCGTGACATCTACCTGGCCATCCAAAGAAAAATGTTTGTGAAAGCTCTATCACTATCGCATGTCGCCTAAAACATATATATAAATTTGCTTTGTAAGAAATAATTAGAGTTATGTATTTATAAACCTTCTTCTAAATGAATTCCCGGGCGTCCCCTCTTTGCATTTGTCCATAAAGGATTCAATTCTTCTTTTAATTTCTGCAATACATTTTTCATAATTTTTGTTATAGCCTGAAAATAGGTACACCTTACTTACATTAAACACACTTTAAGACTTTCTGAAGTGGCTGTGAAAAGTTTCGTCCGTAAATTCAAGGATTGTCACCAAATAGTTTTCGATTTTTGGAATTTTCGGGATATAAACACTTTGCATAGGTACCTACTTAAATTAATTTTCTTTCTTTTCTGATGTGATAATTTTTTTTAGATGTAAGTACTGTTTATCATTCTTCCAATTAAAATTTTGCATCAATTTTGCACCCGACACAAGTCAGCTGCAAAAAATGACATTTGCAAACAGATGACCGATTGATTTCTGTCATGCATTGACGTTCATTTGCAATTGCAAATGACTTTTTGTTTACATTTCCGAAAACACCCTTATTCCAAAAGAACTCAGTGACGTTATTGACGTAAATGTTGAACAATGATGTCAAACGACAATTTTCATTGGCAGTTTGACAAATTCCACTTCTAGTATGACAACCAATTTTTCTTATAGTATATGGCTTACTATAAATGCATTTCCAACTTTTGTTTTACGCACGCAACATACGCACTCTCTTTAAAACTTCAGTATTGGCTGTCATGGCAAGCGGCAAATTATAATAAATCAAATAAATATTTACCATACTGTAAATATGCAAATATTTGCCTGCATAGTTTGAATATTTTCATTTATTTGTATATTGCCCGCTTTAATGTGTTAGTAGTTGGCACCGCTTTATTTCCCTTGTGCTCTTAAATTTTTAACACATTGTTCAACCTGTCACGCTGTGGTGGAATTTCACAGCGCGAATTTAAACGCGCTTGACATGTAATTATGTTGACAATCGACGACCAATTTCGTAGTACAACAATGTTCACCCCAAGTGAACCCACTTATTTCAGAATTAATTTGTTTTCATTAGGCTTAAATTATGTAGAAGGAAATTCTTTGTAATTATTTCTCTACGTGCCACATCTCGTGACAGAGCATTCTATTTCGGTGCAACAGCTCAAAGATGCGGCACGATCGCACTTCCAGCGGCAGCCGCTGATACAATCAGCACACCACCAAATGATCAATCAGAAGACGCTTGCAGTCTCGCTTACAAATCCCAGCAGTCACTTCTCTGAAATGAACACAAATATTTTTAGCATCACAGATGTACGCCATCGTTACACCCCCAGCCCCGACCCCAGTCTCCGCGTAATAGTACACTTATGTACCATCGACCATGATGGCAGGCCGATGTACACGCATATCCATATAGACGTGCCTATAGTGCCTCGTCGCATACTGTAGGACTCGAAATCGGATAGGATTCGTTCATTAAGCTGCGTCTTCTGTCGGCCGAACTGCGTCCTCCTCAAAGTCAAAGCACCACTTCCACACTTTGAATAGTCTGATAATTTGTAAGAATTTCATGGTGTCGACTAGAGCACCAGCGACACACCTCGCGTCGCTCCCTTTGCGCAAGCGATTCTCCGCATCTCCTCAAGGAAGAAGCACATAAATTCCCCTTGAAGAAGTGTCTTGCTTGCTTCTGTCACGAGTAATTATTTCTTCGACATGTCGGGAGATGACGACAATGATGATGTCTACTCGTGATATGGGGCGCGTGGCGCGTAGACTACAGCTTTATAATAATAAACCATCCAATGGCCAAAAAAGTGTATCCACGAGTTTGCCTTCTGCCTTGTTCCGGAAAGGGCGATACCGAAAAATTTAATTATTCCTTGATTCTGGATGAATTCTTTGTTATTTGGAAAATGTGTGTTTATTATAGGTCGCCCATAGATACCTGCGCCCGCACATGACTTTTATGGCAGCGATAAAATTTTATGTTTGACTTGTCATCATTAGTGGAACGATACATCCCTAGACTTTGATGGCAGGTGTAGGCTTCAATTACTTGCGCCCGTGGAATGTGTTCACGTTAATGAGTATTTTCACTGGATTACTTTTTTAATGTGCGCTTATTGGGTATTTGTTAATGCCCAGATCAAAAATGTATCAGCGGAAGTGTCTGCTGGTTCAAGATTATATCCATCTATCGATAAGCAGTATAATAAACTAGATGTTCCCTCCCGGCCTTGCCCGTGCTAAGGAACTTTGTCGCTTAAATAAGTTCTTCTCTAAAGTCCCGCTCACATTTCGCAAAGTACTTTGTTTGGACAGGTCAGAGTTTTAGCTGCCATGACGTGTGCGGAGAAATTGCGTTTTCAGTATTCTTTAGCTCAAGGTTATGTTGAAACAATTGCTTATAAAAAATATTTGCATAATGGAGATATCCAAAAATATCAAAAATAAATATTCAACGTTTAACAAAATAGCGAAAATCTCTGAAATCATCAAAATTAGGCAGAAGTTTTTGAAGCCACTCGAGCTTCAATTACTGGTTGAATGACAAACAATACAGAAACTTTGCACTGCAACTTGAAAAACATTTCCACTATACACGGCTACTAATCTGTGGATGGATTGATCACGCTGATTTGAAAGGGATATCCATCCTCTCGGTGGTAGAACGTGAGCGGCTTTTGGAATCAGTGTTCCCAGACTTTAAAGACTGGTGTTCCCCTTTTTTTATCAAAAAAAGCTTTAGTTTTCCAAAAAGCAACCCTTTTTCTCCCCTAAGTGGAATTAACACTTGTTTTCATAAGAAAAACTTAAACACTGTAACTGTTTTTATTAACGAGCTTAATTAAAATAGGCATAACACATAAAAATATATATATAATTCAATAATTTCCCTTTCTATACTAGAGATGAGGTCTGTTCCTTTACTTTTGTAGTACGAATGGAAAAGACTGTCAAAATGACAGTGGTGGGGATAAATTCTCTCACAGAGAGAGGCACTTACGAAAAAGTTAAAAGTTAGGGAACGCTTTTGTAGTAATCTACGAAAATGACAGATACATAATTCAAATATTCAAAAAAGTAGTCGTTAAAATATCGTATAAACTCCAAGAATTTGCTAATTTACGAACAAATGAACTAGCATTCGCGAAGAGGAAAAAAGGACACGTCATTAAAATTTACGTGGAGGATATTGTCCTTTCTTACTCCTTACAGCGAGGAAGAATTTCGACGCCACTTTCGAAAAGAATCTAAGGAGAAAATATTAAATTTTATTTTCCCTTATATTTATTTTTAATATACAAGAAATCAAAACAAATGACAACAAATTTCGAATCAGCTGTGACTGACAGCTTTTTCAATTCTTACACCAAGAAATTTGTTGAGTAAAAATTCGTGAGATTCTCAGTGGAAGGGTAATTTCTTGCTCTCTCGATGCCGCTCTCTTTTACGAATTTTTCGAGTTAAGGAACAGCATTGAGTAAAAATTCGTAAGAATTAGTAAAAAATCGTGAGATTTAAAAGGAAAGGTACAACCTTTGATGTTAACGTTCAAGTATATCTAGTTTAGTAAGTCTGACAGCTGTCTGACTAGATGTTTCTCGGTTTTGATTGGCTGAAATTGGTCATATGAGCAGCTGTTTCAGTTCACGTTTGTGGAAGGGTAACCGACGAATCTAGTCAAGAAATTCGTGAATGAATGACAGCTCACATTATGTGGCTGACGTAGAAAAAGTGACGTTCCTGACCAATCTAGTTTTTGCGTTCAGGTTACATCTTATCCAGACCAATCTAGCCGACTTCAGATAACTAGATTCTTGAAAGTGCCCAATATCAAAAGTGAAAGCATTCAGATGCACAAAAAGTCTTACGCAGACGTTCGATGGGCTGTTTTCTGTCATGTTTAATATGAACTATTCATTCTTTGAAATTTTTTCGTAATGAAAATACGTTGTAATTGTAATACGTACTCGGGATTATAAAAATGCTCTCAATAGTTTGTGAACATTATTGTCTTGTGGCTGATGAACAACTGCCTTAATCTCTATTACATTTATTGGACTGTCACACAAGTGTCAAAGAAGACTAGCCTGGACTAATGGTCTGTTCTCATTACAGTAATTCTAGTTTTAAACATTTTACGTTTCCCGGAGATTTTTTATTTTTCCCCTTTTTAAATTTTCTACCTTTTTTCTTCCAATGCCGTCTTGAATAATCGAACCAAATCGTTGTGCTCGTAAAGAAGTTCTAACAAATCTCCAATGATCTGACATTTCATAGCAGTTAATCGCACAACACTGACCAATTTAGGTATCAGAATTGGCAACGACACAAATGATGGCACAATTTTTCAGTCAACAATTTGCATTGGCTTTGGATTGGCTGCGGGTGCTTCTCGCTCCTCCTGAGTTCGTCCTGCACGAATTCGCTACGTATGTGTTAGAAGCTTCATCAGAATCACTTAAACTATGCTCACCACTTAACAACCTAACGATACCGCACAGAATAATAATAATCAATGTTTTTGCAAATTAACTAAAAATCCAATTTCAAATTAGTACACAGGGTTCTGTAAAAAATTTTACGTAATCATCAAAATCAAGCAGACGTTTCTGATAAACACGATCTCACTGTACCTATATTACGATTAAAATTAAAAAAAAAATCCTCGATAAATATAAATATCCAACTTTAACGAAGGAAAACGTGCTAAGTCTAACTGAACTTCGAACCTCGATGAATCTGCATCGGGGGTGCCACTTTGCTGCAATAGAAGTAGATCCACTGCACTTTTTGCTAAAAATAAATCTTCTGCCACTAACTCCAATCAACTGCACTGTTTTTGTTTGATAAGCCTTCTCTTGGACAGCTGTACAAAAACCATGCATAAAAACAACCGCTGTAAAGAACCTCTGAACGAAAGTTTTCGATTGTAAGCCAAGTAAAAAATAAACTACGAAATAGACATAACCTGCCACTTCTGCCACTAACTCCAATCAACTGCACTGTTTTTGTTTGATAAGCCTTCTCTTGGACAGCTGTACAAAAACCATGCATAAAAACAACCGCTGTAAAGAACCTCTGAACGAAAGTTTTCGATTGTAAGCCAAGTAAAAAATAAACTATGAAACTGACATAACCTAATACTTTTAAAAATGTAATTTTTTGTAAGGAAATGAATAATGTCAGCACCAGTTGCTGGACACCCTACTTATGAGTATTTTAAAATTTTTAATTTAAAAAACGTTTATAAAAAATCATTAAAGTGATTATTAATATAGTTTAAATTGTTAATTGTTAGTTTTTTTGCATAATAAGAAATCTACTGCGGAAAGATCAAATTTACTGCATTTTCTTTTATGATCTACTGCGCTGCTCTTTTTTTGAAGTGGCATAGCTGTCAGCATACGTCAGTTCTCAGCTGTTTGTTAGGGCACACACGCGTCGGAAACAATAAAAAATATATATGTATTTTGTCACTTTGTTCCTACCATTCAACTACACATATTATTTTCTGTAAACATTTAAATGTCGTGTAAGGTGTAAAACATGTGGAAATAAAGTGGAGCTACTCAGCTAAAGGTGGAGTGTCGTGACCGCAATAGCCTTTTGCACGTTCTCTGTGTTAATGTCGCTTTCAAGAAGAAGGCAAAGAAACTCCGCCCATGCATGGTGTGACTTGTGAATCGCTACTAAACGACGCGAATTGATATTTGGTGAAGCACCAGCATGCGTCTCTAGTCTGATGCAGGTATTAATATCTGAATCTACGTAATAAAAATATTTTCAAACAAACAACTTTCGCTCCACCGAAGCCCAATGTGAAACTAGATTTGATTCAGGCGGAATTTCGAGAAGTAGTATAAACAGATTCAAAGAAGGCATCTATAGAGGTAGAGGGCATTCACTTGAAAAACAAGGAATGCGATCTTTAAATTCGGCAACTCGAGAAAAAGTTGATCATCTAGAAGGAGAAGGCGATGGTTTGCTTGTCGACTCATCGAAGGAAGACATTGACCTTTGCTAGTTGCTACACAAAACGCATTGTCAAACGGAGAAAAAAAACAGGCCTTACTAATAGTCATGTTTTGCCAAAAACACCAAGTGCAGAATTGAGTGCGCAGCAAGATTAGAATACACATGTTTATATGGATATAGGCACACGTAAATTCTGCACTCACTGCAGCACTGCAGCATGTCTCTATTTCTAAATTTGCTGCAAAATTCAAGCGTACCACAACACAACACAAAAAATTGCAATTCCAAGAACTGGCATCGGCTTTTGTCATTTGTTGATCGATTTTGTTTTTGCTTTAGTGTAAACTTTACGAATTTGGGCGTAAATACGCCCGAGAGCGTGCACATCTTCTTGCGAAGTAGGTAACCTTCCAGCCAACGGAACAAACGTCATCCAGTAATGACAGAATAGTCATATTAGCCGATGCAATGCATGTCAAACGATTTTCTGCAAATGTGTTTTGGGTATTTAACCTTCACAATAAATAATTTTATATGAAAAATGTCGCCACTGTGAGTTCGTAAAATCTAGCCTAGAGACATGAGCTAATGTGAGTCTCCTAACCGACTGAAATTGTCTGCTAGAATATTTCAATTTTACTGCGAGTTCTCGCGAGAATACGCATAAACACTATCCAGTAACCGACAAATGCTTAAGTTTACACTTATTCATCATTAAACCTGTTGCACACTTGAAGGTGAAGCACAACTGCTAATAATTATTGGTGGTAATATTTATAAGTCAAAAGCCGCCCGAAACTTTATAATCTGTCAATTTATTAAACTGGCAAACTAACTGACAATTGTTTGAATATTTTAGGCCGAAAGATAGGAGTAGTAACGTGGAGTAATTAAATGACATTGATCAAGCGTTTCGCTTTGTTTCCGATAGGCTACAATTTACCCCAGATAGACATCAGAGTGGAAGGGCAAACGGTTGGTGGTCAACTACCAGTTGAGAATGATGGATATCTACTCCATGGATTTCCCAAGAGTAATTAAAATTAATTTATTGCGTGGGAAATTCATGGTTCGTGCAAGATAAATTGAGCTTGCATGCATAAAATGCAACCAAATGAAGCGTTACCTTCCAAGCGGAATGATGAATTCCTCCCCATGATATATGCCTACATCTGGATGTGCTTTGTAAAACATTCGCAACAAGTCGCTGCAGTGTCTTTGGGCATTTTCGATGCGTGGTTGGTGTTTTTAAGATTCTTGTTTACGTAGAATGAGAACGGTATTCTGAACGATATAAAAATGCAAGTTAAGCGTTCCACAAGGAAAATGATTTCAAAAACTGTTATATTTTTTTAGTTTTAGTTTTAAGTTGGTGGTTATGTACTGTTTGTTACAATTGACAGCCACTACTTTTGAGGTGGAATATCAGACATGTGAGGTTTCAAGGTCTGCTACTGTTCACTGATTATTGAGTTGGCTTTATGAAACTAGTTAACATTAAACTAGTTTTCGAGCTCGGAATGTACATAAGTTCCTTCAATCCGTCACAAAAAATATAAACTCACACAAACGAATAGTTGTGAGAAGCTATATGGCAGGCCTAAGGTACCTAAAAGTATTTATTTTTTTTTAAAAAGACTCTAGATTGTCACTCTTACGGCGGTTTGGAAAACTCAAATCAACTTTTAATGTATTTTGGTTTAGTTCAATTAGACTTCTGTTCTGATGCCATTTGTGTTTGACACCAACATTTTTCGTCATAATTTGTCTATTCATTTAATTACAATTAAAAAAGATCGACATCTTGGCAGATATTCGTGCATATTTAGACACCAACCTCACCTAGTAAAAACTTCTACGTGAAGGCTGCGGAAGATTAAAAGGCTACCCAATACTAAATATAGCCGCGTGACTGAAAGACACAGCATTACCTTACACGTGACACGTATTTTGGTCGGCCATTTTGTTAACGTGGTAGGAATTATGGGAAATTTCAGCATAGGCACTGATATGTTTATAGTAATGCTTACGAAATTTCGCTTTCCTATAAATCAAAACGCCTTTCGGAAGTGATGAACGGGCAATTATTTATTTTTTTTTCGTATAAATGGTTGATGAATTGTTGGTTTAATTTACTGACACTAAGAGTGGTACTCTCGTTTCACATGTTTTAAATCAGAAACAGAAAAGTTTTCATATAGAAATGTTGGTCGCCGGAACTTGTGCTTATTTCCGTTTTACGTACCTGTAATTATGGGAAGAACGTCCATGACACTTAAGGCGGCTGATTTGTGATCTCATTCTTAAGCCTTTATTAGCATTGACTGCGGACAAACAGATCTCTCCGTACGGCACTCGCCTGATGTTGTAAATGCCGTATATTTGTTCACTTACCTAACTCAAGGGTGTCCCATAATTCACGAAAAATTTTAATTTTACAGCATTTAATAGTACAATGATGCCAACGTAAAAAAGATGACAATGTGACAGCTGACTTGTTAGTAAAAATGGGGCGCATACGAAAGAACAACGCATTTTCGTTGTTGAGCAATATTTTAAAAATAAGGAAGGATTGTCCGATACAGTCCGCAATTATCGTGCAAAATATTACCGTCAGAGAATAATCGTGCAATCGGTCGGTTTTTGCGATCAGAACTGGCCATCCAGATCTTGCGATTTAACGCCATTGGACTTTTTTCTTTGGGGTTTTTTGAAGTCAAATGTCTATGCGGACTAGCCCATGACCACCAACGCTTTGAAAGAGGAAATTGGTAGTTGTATTAATGAAATTCATCTGATGTGCTAATCCATACATAACCCCTATCTGTATACTCTATTAATCAAAAAAAAATGTAAGCTTTCTTATTAGAAATCTGTATTTTCTATCAAACTTATATTTTGCGTGAATTATGGGACACAGTTTATAACTAGTGACAAGAAAAAAGTTCTTAGCAACAAAATGGTGAGAACCATATCTGCATTTTATTTATTTGTGTATATGGTGTATGTGGAATAGAAGTTCCACTTATCTTCTATCCGAAAACTCAATTTTAACTAGAAAGTGGACATGTCAAAGTTATTGCTAAATATTGTAAATTTTTACTCATTAAGTACGGGTAAGAATTCCAGGTATTGAGCAATGGACAAGGAAACAGATCACAACATTATTTTCAATTATTTAAATAAGAAATTTATAAAAAAAAAGCTTACACATTTTTTAGTACTAGACTACTGGCTTGCTCGTTCAGCAAATTAGGGCACGTTAACATTTTTTTTATCATTATCTTAATGATAGCGCTATTTAAGAATTTAAATAAAATACTTACAGCCTTATTTATTTGAATTTGCTAAACGCGCCTAAACATGTTTAGCTAAGCATTGTATAAGTATTTATACACCCTTCCAAAAATTCTTATTTGCATAAAACATTTGTCAATGCATACTAGTTATACAGTATTATATAGTACAGCGTAAAAAAATGTACTGAAAAGGAGAAATCTATTACATTATTTATCTGTCCGAAAAGATAAAAAAAACTTTGCAGCTTGTGAGAAATGCAAAATTCAAATACAAATAGGAAAAGGAATTAAAAAATTTAAATACAAAAAAAAGATGATTTGGGACTCCTAAAAAACGGTAATCGTATGCAAATTAAAACAAATTTTTAAAACAATTTAAAATATCTCATATCTGCACAGTGCACATATTACATATCGATGATACTTGTAGAATCTTTAAAATTGAAAATGAATAAATGTCCATACAATCTATCCAATTTATTTTTAATTTCATTTAAAATAAAATGTGACAGATTTTTTAAGTCAAAATGACATTTCGATACTTCTCCAAGCTCTAAACAACTTTCAAGCAACGTTGAATAATTTTTATAAATAAGGTATGCGTTTAGAGGCATTTTAAAGGGTGCAATTTCAGCTTAGTAACAGTGGCATCAGAATAACGGCTTATGCCGACGACGTAGTTTTGTTGGCAACGGGTAAATTCCTTCCAACACTCAGCGAACAAATTGGTGGCGCCCTAAAAACCCTCGATATCTGGACCCGGAACTGCGGTCTTAACTTAAATCCCCAGAAAACAGAACTGGTTATCTTCACAAATAAGAGGAAAATACCACGGTTTGTCGCACCTTCTGTTGGCGGTATACCACTCAGAGTATCTGACAGTGCAAAATATCTGGGTCTTATACTGGACAAAAAACTAAATTGGAAACTAAACACACACGAAAGAATCAAAAAAGTCTCAGTAGCCTTCTACTCATGCAGCAGAATTTTTGGGAAAACCTGGGGACCATCCCCTAAAATCAAACTGTGGATGTACACGGCTATAATAAGACCTATACTGACCTATGGCTGTCTCGTATGGTGGCCGGCAACCTGCAAAACCACCTACCTAAAGGCCATTACGAAAGTACAAAGACTAGCGTGTATTGGCACCACGAGTGCCATGAGGACTGCTCCTACTGCAGGTCTTGAGGCTATTCTCAACCTGCTGCCGCTAGACATCTTTATACAATCTGCAGCTGCAATCAGCGCCTTGAGGATAAGTCAGACAGCAAGCTGGAGAACGAATGCAACGGGTCACTCCTCGATCCTAAAGAAATATTTTGGCTATGTACCCAACACGGACTACATTACGCCATACCTAGAGTTCACAAGACCTTTCTCGAGCGCCTATCCCAGTAGGGAAGAATGGAGCGAAGGACTCGTACCCAACGCACAATCTGTAGCCGTCTTTACGGACGGTTCAAAAATGGAAACCGGGGTAGGGTCTGGCGTCTTCTCTGAGTCGCTGGGCATATCAAAGTCGATTCGACTTCCCGACCATAGTAGTGTCTTCCAAGCAGAGGTCATGGCAGTGACAACAGCAGCCCGTGAGTCTGTGGTAAGGGCAATACCACCTGAAGGTATTACCTTTTTTATCGACAGCCAGGCAGCAATAAAAGCATTAACTGCGATAGAAATAAAATCAAAGCTTGTGAAATGCTGTCGCGAAGAACTTAGGGTTCTTGGCACTCAGCATAAGATATTGCTCTGCTGGGTTCCGGGACATGAAGGCATTCCAGGCAACGAGAAAGCTGACGAACTAGCAAGACAAGGTTCGGCAGCTGTATCAGAACAAGCTGACCCCTCTGTGAAAATCCCGCCTTGCGCACTCAAGCTTGAAGCAGGAAGAAAAGCCACAAGAGAGGCGAACGCTAGATGGACTGCACTAGAAACTTGTCATACCACAAAAAGGCTATGGCCAACTTTCAATGAAGCCAGAACCGAGAGTCTAATGCGAAAGGATAGAAAATCTCTTTCCACCCTCGTAGGAATTATAACGGAGCACAATACTCTACGGTACCACATGAACAAGCTACGCTTGACTGAAGAAGAACTGTGTAGGGGCTGCGGTGATGAGGAAGCTCTTGAGGACACAACTTAAATCAGTTCAGAGGGGTTCTACCAATACCATATTCTAAGAATTGGAAATCCCAAATACAATACATATATAATGAAAGTAGAAAACAAAAAAGATAATGTACAAAATAAAATACAAGTAGGTTGCCCTCTCTATTTCAAACTCAAGACCTACTTGTCGCCCAGTGTTGTTTGCCAACAACAAATAATAAAATATATTTTATCACATATTAGGGTTTTGATTTCCCTATATCATTTATTTATCTCATTTTTCAATAGTTGTTATCCATCTCAAAAAGAGTAGCAAACACCAATACGCTACCCAGCCAACATCGCCATTGAGTCCAAGCAGTCTAGGTCTTAAGAAGATTATTAATAATTACACACGGCTCACTGCCTTGGCAAGATATCTCAATTTAATTATACGAAAGCAAATCCCGAAAATCCAACAAAACAAAATGTGCTTTATTTCGCAAAATTGAAGATGATATCAAGTGACTCCCTTCCCGTTAGTTATCTCTGTTGGCTATAACAATATTCTGTTCGATGTGTCGAGGAGAAACTGATGTTTAGGTCTTATGAGCACTTATCCGTTGGAAAATATGGGATGGCAATATTTTCGCTGTGGTAAGCGAAATCCAATTTAATTTTCTGTTTACTCTTAACCTAATTGTTATTTTTCCAGTCGTTTTCTGTGTACGAGGTATACATGCGTAGTTGTTATGTATCCAAGTACTGCTTTTGATATTACACCATGGGGTTGTGTTACAAAAATGTAGTCTCTAATTTATAGGAATTGATAAATTCTTCAAATTAATTGAATCCTGTAGGGCGTTGGGGGTTAACATGGCGAAGGGATAACAAACAACTGGAGCTGAAGCTGTAATTTTTCTGGCAAAAATATTAGACCCTTGTAGTTTAATATATAGTTTCATTATAAATAATTCTATTTATTTGGGTAATAACTCTGCTGAAAGCCGAATAATATATTTAATAATATATTTAACTGTAATTTAATAAAATTCAAACTTCCGTTTTTATTTTTTTTTCACTGCGCCACCTCTCGGGAACGTCTGACAAATATCTGAGAGTATAACTGTCATGAAAAAGCTTCTTAATTGGCCGTTTGGACTCGGAACAAAATTGTAGATCCCTTCCATTCGTCCCAAAAACTAAAAACTCACAAAAAAGGAATGGTTGTGAGAAGCTAGGCCTACGGACTTTTTTTTAATTACTTTTTATAAATTAAATAATAATAATAATAATATTTGAGTAATTGTAATTGAATTGGCATGCCTCGCGTGATTTGAAGAAAAACGAATGATTCCAATCCAAACTAGGCTATAGAGTTGAATTTTATTACATCTAATAATATTTTTCCTGTTTGTTTATGCAGCACGTTTAAATGACTGAACAGATTTTAATACAAATGTTTTTTAGACGTCAAAAAGGCTTTAGACTATGGGCCTTAAGCACGTGTGACACTACTTTTTTTTCATTTTTTTCTGCTTTTAAAATGAAACTAGAGCATTACGAAATAAAATGGAATCATCAAAATAAAATGCATTAAAAATGTATTCAAATCACATTTTTCAGCTGCTGGCAGCATTTTTTTTTTTTTTTTTGACATTTCAAGATTATTTGAAAATAAATTCTATTGAAAATTTGCGGTTGCTTTGCAAACAATTGCTACCCCTTTCGTAATACACTTTTAGTCTCTTTTACACACCGCTGACTTTTCAACATTATAAAAATGAAAATGCAATGTAGTGTCATACGGGCACTATACTAGTAGGTAATTCTTTTTAGGGGATCCGGTCGAAATTCTGCTTTCAAAATTCTGTCTTCTCACCAACAATTCATCAATCAGTTATACGAAATAAATAAATAATTTTCCATTCATCACTTCCGGAAGCCATTTTGTTTTATATGAAAGCGAAATTTCGTGCATAGCTTTCCCATAATTCCTATCATGGTCAACCGACTTTTTAATTTAGAGAACGACTTATGGACAGTTAATTGCCAGTTGAGTGTATTTTTCAGTATATTAAAATACATTACGTTGATTATGGTTTTTTTTTTTCATCCATTCACATTTCAGTTTATTTTTTAATTTTCTTTGTATGAATTCTATTTTGACAGCAAAAATGTAATAATGGGTCGTATGAATAAAACGTAGAAATTGCTTTTACTCAAGAGAAGTGTCAAAATCGAAGCATTTGCTACATTTCGTATGAATAAAAACCAATTTGAGTTAGTTCCAACTTTTTAAATGTTCGAAAAGCGGCGGCACTGACCTTTTACTCAGATCGGTATGAATAAAACTTATCAGACAACGCAAATGCTATGCAAATTCTGAGTCTGCTATTTCGTTGACTCAGACCTTTTGCTAAATATTTTGTACGCACATTTTTTACATAAAACAATCCAAGCATTGTGAATTTTCGATGTTTCGTTTATAAATAGCTAAATTAAGTTTTGTTCGTGCAGGAAACCAAACAAAACATGGATGCGATAGGTTTTCACATTATACCTGTTTTACCTCTTGTTGTTAACGTTCGTGCTAATACAAAACAGTATAAACAAAGAAAAATTGGTGACGATAATAACTTCAAGCAATTGTTTTGTTTCACGCCTGAAAATGTGGACATTTTGGCTAATACTTTTTTAAATGATAATTTTGAGACGCGTGGTGGTGCTCTTTCAAATATCTAGAAAATTAAGTCTTTCCTAAGGTATTTAGGATTTCCGGGCTTTCAGGTAAACATTTCAAAATTCATGGCTTAACAAGTGAACAATTTATGTGTTTAGGCTGGTGTTGGAGATGATCTTGGTGTTCATCCGTCAACCGTTTCGTTAACTAATTGGTATGTGTGCCAAAAAATAGTTCAACAAGCCGATGATTGGATACATTGGATACTGAGGAAGAAATCAAACATCACCAAGCGATTTGGCAAATAACATTTTTGTTTCCAGTTATAATTGGAGCTATAGATTGCTTTTGATAATTTTCCCACAAAAATTTGAAAATAAATTCAAAATAAACAAACCCCCGGACAGTTGTCACTTGTCAAGTTTGATAGAAATTGCAAGGCAAGGACATGTTCACCGAAGTAAATGCTATGTTCGAATTTTCGAACTTACTTAAGCAAACTAGGTTTTTATTCATACCGATTCAGAGCATTTTCTAAGGGCTTTTACTTTGCTAAAAACTTTTACTCAAAGCAAATGCTAGTTTTTATTCATACGACGAATATCCATTAGGTCTTCTTCCTTTTAAAACAAATCCGGCCCGCTCTAGTCCAATAACATTTTCTTATAACTACGTCGACAAGTATATAAAGAAGAGTTTGGTTCCAACTCTTTTTGCTGCAACTTATCAATTTCCGTATCTTACAGATGTGTGTGGTGTGGTGTGGTAATTTGAATACTCATTAGCAACCCATCTATCTCCGCCCAATAAAACAGTTGGTAGCACCTTAAAGGGCCAACAATCCGAACACAATTGAAATTATTCGATCATTATATTTGGTATATATAATAGCTACCAACAAAATACCCAGACCTATTAATAACTAAGTTTTCCGCGTCAGATGCAATTTTAATAACTGGGGGAAAAAAGTGATGAGGTTTGTCTTAAACACATATACCTACCTACCTACGTGAGAAGTTATCCTTCCCTTTTGTGCCTTGTGCGCCGGCCGGCCGGCCACACGGGTAGAGGTCAATTAATAATCCACGGCATACTTTTATTATTTCTCCATAGGAAGCCAGGTTGAAGGCGAAAGGTAAAAAAAAAAAAAAAATGTTTCACGCCGGGAATAAACAGGTATAAATAATCCGCCCTAATGGTCTACCGCCGCACCTTTTCAATTACACCAAAGTCATAACAAATGGGAGAAGTTTTTTTCTATTGTTAAGCCAAGGAAGGAATATCCCCACACATACTAACAACAGATATAGACTTCTGTCGTCATCGTATCGCTTCCCAACTTGTTATTTCTGTTTTATATAAATACGTATTTGTAAGCCGGTTTGAAAACAGTAATTATTAATTTATTATGTGTCCGTAGCGGCACTCGTGAATGGGTGCCAGTTCGTTTCGATTTTCCGCTATAAAAAGCAAACGACTTCGAAGATAAAGCCATATGAATAAGTGTGACTAGGCAGCATGCAGCGTTTAAGTGTCAAGTTCGAGATGCCACATATATGGGCTTAATGTTGAAGAAAGTGAATACATTTAACGTTGTAAGGTTCACTTTTGAGACAGAGCAAGAGCAAGAGCACTCTTTAGGTAACTTTAGCCAAGAATTCGCCGTAATGGTCTTGGCTGACAAGAACGACAAACTAATAAAGCGATAAACGGAATAGTTTATGGAAAGTGCGGTGAGCCGTTAAAAATGTAGCGTTTTATGCTAAATAGGTTGAACACATCGAAATTGATTTTACTTTAGAGCCTAGTGGTTTTACGATACACTTTAAGGTAGTTAATGATAAAGCCCTAAAAGCATGATCGGTTCATCGATAAACGCTGTAAAGCTCACATCAGATGGTTGACTTTTGTTATATACGATGCATACGAGTATGTACAGTTTGAAAAATAGCGTCACATTCCTGAATTTAAGAATATTTAGGGAATGATTTAGTTGCTTTTGTTGAAATACCCCTTGTCAAATTTCAATACAAATTGAAAATATCTATGAGTAAGTAAGTAAGTTATTTTCATGTATTTACATTTCAATATACACATAGAGTACAAAATTTAAGAGCTGTGGCTAAGCCGTCAGACTAAAGAAAATATCAGTGATTTATACTAATTGGGCCACATTGTAGGGTGCGGGGCAGTTAGGTTGAACGGAAAGCTTCCGAAAGGCCTTATGGCCATACCAACATCATACTCTCGGTACGCGCCAAGATATAAATCCTTATCCCCTGAACATAAAAATGTACGAGGTGGCGCAAAATGAATCGCCCTATCGGAAGATGTAATAAATTTTTGCAAATGGCGTCGTATGTCAATCATATTTGCCATTTGTGAACTAGACAGCTGCAGTATAAAATAGGCAAGCAATGGAGCGCTATACTCAGTGATGCCAACTAAGGCTTTTTCATGCCTTTTAGGCATTGTTTCATTAGCTAAGGCTTTAAGGCTTGTTTTTTTTTTTTTTCCAAAAAGGCGTATTTTTTTATTTTAAATATTTTTCTAATTTTTTTTCTTGATTCAACATACTAATTTTTTATTTTTTTAATGTATGATTTCAAGGACCAAGACTATCTGATGTTTGATTTGTTCAATACTTTGTACCTACCTATTAAGAATTCATTCTGTGATTCATAATTTTAGTTTATTTTTGGAAATAAAAATGGTTTTTGTTTATATTTTTATATTTGGGTTTAATTTTTGATTTATTGTTCCGATTCGCCTTTAAAAAATATTTTAAGCATTATTTTATTAAAAAAGGCATTGTTTTTTCTCAAGTAAGGCTTTTTTTTCGTTCAAATTGGTTGGCAACGCTGGCCTATACTCCGCAAGAGCGTGGAATAATTGTTTCGATTTTTTGACCAATAATAGGTCGGTGGTGATAGCGTGAATTTCGATTCATTATGAGCGACGAGGAGCATTACCACATAAGCGGTTAGATCAACAAGCAAAATCTTCGTTTCTGGGACACTGTTGCACGAAGAGCCACTCAAAGCCACTGAGTGGTGTGGCGTTCACGCGGGAGGAGTGATTGGGCCGTATTTTTTTGAGGACGCCATCGGCAGTACGGTCACTGTTACTGGCGAACGCTAGGGCCATGATAAATGACTTCTTATTAGATGAGCGGGTTTGGTGAACATGTGGTTTCAACAAGACGATGCAACCGCACAAGCAGCACGAGCCACAATGGATATTGTGAAGGAAGCGTTTCCTGGTAGCGTAATCTCGCGTTCTTTTTTTGTATCCAGCACTGTTTCTTTTTATTGATGGCAATTTGACAGGTACCTTTATGAATAGTGACACTGACAGCCATTAGCAATTTCAGTGCGGAAAACGACAAGGACGCGATGGAGAATTATAACTTAAATTTTATCAAATTATATTTGTGCTTTTTTTTTGTTAACTAATGCTAAAGTGATGTTTTTTAAACCACTTTTATGGAAAAACATACGAATTTATTTACCTGTTTATTTTTATAAATAAATACCCTTAAAAACGATATGATAGACTTTGATTTTAGATATTAGGTACTATTTCGTCATTTAAGGTACCTATTATACATATTTTTTTAAATATCAACACTGGTGCGTATCCTCTGCGAAGGAAGTTTACCCTCCGCTGGGCTACTTAAAGAGAGAAATTCTTCCGCACTTTACTTAAAAGATTTGGGCAACCTATCAACGTTGCCACTTTCACGGAAAGAATTGAAAATTACCAATTGCAAAATTTTGAGTTGCAATTAACGAATTATATATTTCTCGCAAATCACAACGAAGTTTTCATGGATTGATACAAAACCTTGCAATTTGACATTGAAAACGGCGGAGAATACAAAATTCTGTTTGTTGAAATTTACTATTAGAAGTATCAATTCGAGCTTCTTTTATTTGTAGTGATTTTGGAGATTGTTGGTGATTTACCAACACTGAAACCTTATAATAGTTTAACACAATGTGAATTGAAAACTTAAATTGACGTAGAAAATCGTAAATTGCAAAATATTTTTACCTAATGACTCTAAATATGTACTCGAAAATAACCTAATTAATAAAACTATGCATTTTGATTTATACATCACAAGATGGTCCATTGAGTCCATCAGTTGAGTGACACAAATAAGTTTCAAATTGAGAATAAAGTTTTCTAATTTCACGATAAAACATTTTCAATATAATAGGGTGATGCCTCAGATCACCACTCGAGAATTGCAAAATATGAATTACAAAATGATAAAAATAAGTTGCAATTTACGATTGAAAATTTGTAAATTGCAACTACTGAAGTAGTAAATCCAATCCTGTTAGTTCGCAAACTAACACTGTTGTAATTTTCTAAGGGAGGAAATCGTAATTTACAACAGAAAAGTGGTAATTTACTAATTGTTTTTGCAATTTACAATCCATGTAAGATCAAATTGATAACTATTTGTGTCAAATTGCGATCGGTTATGGCAATATGTTTTTCTCGTTTGATCGCATTATTGATAATGAAAAGTGTGGATTCACGACTTTTGAGGGTCAATATCTTCACTTCGTACAATTTCTAGAATTGCGAATAAAAAGTCGGAATTAGTAAATCCTTAGCTAAGCTCTAAAACTATTATTCTTATTTTTCTTGATTTGATCTTAAAATTCTTTCTGTATTGCTGCAATTGCATTAGATCTTGTTTATTTTTCGAAATTTAGATCTACTGCCAACAAATTTAATATACCTTAAAGACTGTTCTCTCTTTTTTTATCCTCACAAGCATTTATTTTCCCCTAAATTCGTGAAAAGTTTCCCTTTTTTTATCTTAAATTTTCAGTCATTTTCATAAATTTAATAACAAAATTCAGACTTTTCAAAGTGCTTAAAATTAAATATAATGCATTCATTTTGGTACGCATGTACGTCGACGTTCGATGGGACTGATTTTCATAAACATTTTATTCTGAGTGAACTTTGAATTTTTTTTGTAATGAAACAATTTAAGTTTTACGAAGATTTTTGCCTTTTCCCTTTATTAAGCTTGTCCCTCGCACTTTTATAATTAAAAGGGGAAACTTTTAATTATAAAAGCACCAAAATTGGCGCTTTTCCCCTCAATCTGGGATCAATGACTGACGTAACTACACCTACACTAACCCAATGAGAATGAAACAGTATAATCCATTTTCTTTGTTAGTGGCCACCCCCATTGACTTATTATATAGTGAAATGTCACTTCCATACAATATCTGCCCAGAAAATGACGCCAACTAGCGCTCGTGGTTCTATGCGAAAAATAAGTGAAACAAAATGACAACCATCTTGGATTTCTCCATAGAATGCTATAGAGCCACCTATTGGGCGTGAGTGGATTTGCCAAGTGAAACGGTTCAAATTCAAATTGTTTATAAATTGCACAATTTTCGTATATTTATTGCGAACTATTTTTTTATGTTGTTTTTCATTATTAATTTTAGAAATATGACGTAATAACACTTTAGCGTATATTTCAATCACATTTCTGATCAATAAATACTTATGATTGTCAAGAATATCACATTCAAGTACATGAGAATTTAATTCATCATATAAATTGCTTACATCTATATTTCTTAAGGTACTTATAATTATCAGGCTATAAATCTTATTGCACCTTAATTTATTTTTAATTCTTACAAAGACACAGTTTTCTGTAGGTTTTACAAATTTTGATTGTGTCTTTATGTGGGTTTCTCAGAAAACCTTTAGATTTTATATTAATAAAATTTGATTTTTCTATTCTACAAGAAATAGGAAAAATTGTCGTCACTGAACCGGGAAACAATTGCATTCCAAAGCCAATTTTTTTTGTAGCAATTTGCTTCAAATTGTTTGGAGCAAATTCTTTTAGTATCAGCTGATTCCGTGTCAATGTACCGGTCATTAAGACAACGTATCGCCTCAAGCCAATCCTCGTTAAATCCATTTTTTTTACGCAATCTATTTAGACAAACAAAATAAGTTTTCTGCCTCATGCATTTTGATTGAAAATCGTACCTATGGAAACAAATTTGTCCCTTTTCAGAGAAACTTGAATCATGTAGCAAATTGCAACCAATTATACTTACAACACTTCATTTTTTAATTTCAAAGCTTTATTCAATTAATCGCAATAACACAGTCTTATGCAAAACTATCTGCAACGAAATGGAAACGTCACATGTGAGTTTCCAATTTATTCCGCTCCGAACCACGAGAGCTAGCGCTTATGTTGGAACCGACGCGAAGTTGTCTCCTAGCAGTCCATATATGTATATTAGGTCAATGGCCGCTACTATTTAAAAGCAGACATCGCGCACAAGGTAAGTTACTCTATGATGACCTCTCTGCTATACAAGTAATCTATTTAATTTCTCAATTTATTTTAGCTTCTCTGACATACATCTCTCTCATTATGTACAGATCCCGTAAGTTGCGGTTATAGAAATAAAAAAACAGCTACATAAACTAACCAGCCAACTAATTGGGCGTTACAAATACCCAAATCGTTAACACTGAGATAGAGATTTATTGTTTTATTAACCCTCAATTCACAAAAGCTGTTCTACAAAATTTTTTAAAGGTACCTACGCAGCGCTGGAAAAATGATAAATGTTTACATCTCACTCGCAGTTAGGAATGTTCAGTATTTCTACCTTCGACTTCGAATTACTGTCGAGAAAATAAAGCTTATTCCATTCGAACTGCCCCATAAACTGTATACGACATCTTCCATTTCACAAACGTTACAAAGACGGGAATAGACACCCAAGTCCTCGCGATGTGATATGAGTTTTATTCCCATCTGGTCTCAAGTCATTGTGACTATAGCAGAAATTAGCCGTGATTATCGTTAAGTTAATGCATAATTCCATTCAAAAAAATTGCCACTGCCAATGGACCACAACAAAACCACATTAAGAATTCCAGTCAGTCACTTGAAAGTCGTAACAGAAACTACATTCTCAATTTTCAAATATGTGCTATCAATTTACAAATCCAACAATTTGTACGAACGTACCTGTACCCACGTAGCTATTTATTCACATTGCTGAAAGATTTAATCATCAAGATAATGGACCAAGAAAAAACATTCGAAACCCTAACCCAAATTACCCAATTTGAATAAGTTCATTCCCTCAGTTTAGTGACACAAAGCCAACGCGCGCAACAAAACCATTCGCAAGGAACTTGAGGGATTGTTCCATAATAAAAACGTCGTTAATTGCATCGTTAAAATCATTCGAGCAGACAGGTGTAGGATGGCTACCGAGAATCGTAGAAAAACAATTTACCTTCTGCAGGAACCGTCACAGCTATTGTCGTTGATTTACTGACTGATTAAGATAATTGCTGGCCTTGAAGTGGAACTCAACGCTGACTGCTGCCGTTGCCGCACTGCTGCTGGCGGATTTCGGTTGAAATTAAGAAAAAGGGTTGACAATTGTTATGAGCGCTTTTAATAATAATTCTCATGAATAGTTTTCTTGGTTTATTATTCAGTTTTCAAGAAGCCATTGCTGAGTTTTGAAATGAAAAATGGAAATATTTACAGAAACTCGTACACAGGTGCTTGTATTAATTATTTACGGTTGTGTGTTAATTATGAAACGAAAGCTGCTGACATTTTATATTTTTTTAGTAGTTCTAGACTATAAAGTTATTCATTGTGTTTTTGTGATTATATCTGAGAGGCCATTAATTCACGAGGTTGGTACTCACTCATTGTCAACAGAACATTCAGTAATTTTGCCTGACAGATGACTGAAAACGCAGACACCGTAAACGAGACCCTCATTTCATGGTTTTAATTGTCACATGTGCTTAGACCAACCTAAATCAATCTCTCATTCGGGCTTATTACCACGATTTGGAACGGTGAACAAGTCAACGTTTTATGTAAACAAAGCTTCTCATTATGGCCTCAGGTATGTGGAATGCGACTGTTCAAATGGTCAATGCGGTGGAACTGCGGTTTTTCTATACCTTTTTAATGTAGTTTTTTTTTTTTCTTTATACTTTAAAGGGACATAGAATGGCAGGGACGGAAGTTGTTACATTCGATGTGTTTGTGAAAACTTTAAGGGCATTTCCAAACAGAAGGAATCAAATTTTGAATCATCTATTGCCACAAAAGTAAACACCGGGGTAGCTTCCCAGTCACGGCAAAATGTGTATTTATAGGACAGAGCAAGCCTCGGATACGTACGATCCGATTATCAACAACCCCGGCAAATAAAACAAGGACAAAGGACTTTGGGGCTGCACATCGAGTGTCCGAACTTTAAATAAATGTATAAGCAAATTTGCCGTAATTGTAGGCAACCGAACATGGAAACCTAAAATAGGTGCAAAACCAACATCAGGGTCAAATTTGAAAACATAATTTGTGCCCAAGCCCTTACCGGGAGGTCTTACAATATTTAAATCTGGATAAGGGGCAAATTTTGGATTTGGATTTGAGTTAAAAAATATTTCTTTATCAACTGTCTGAATAGTTGGGATTAGTAATAATAATTTTATCAATAGAATTTTTAAAAGCAGCTTTTTTTTCATTTATTAACTCTTGCTCTATTTAAAGCTTTACTTTTTATATGTTATTATAACTACTATATTATTATATTATTATTATTCATAATATACCCAAATAATTCACAAGATTAACGAGTAAGTTCTCTGAATGTTTTAAATGATGAAAATTGAGTTATATTTAAAAGAATATTAATTTTAATAATTATTCGAATTAGTTGAGCTATTTTGTTTAACTCCTTTGACTATTATTTTACCTTTTAGTTTAAAATTTCTAACTTTATGTATTAATTTCTAAGATTACATTTTTCTTTTTTAGAAAATCTTTCATTATGTATTTAATGAGTTTATTTGTTGGTTCAATGTGATTTATCACATATATTTCTACTTACGGTATTATAGATTATTCAATAAAACTTGGTACAAAATATATTAAAAAATGTCAATCAGGGATGATGAAAAATTATAGGAAGTCAAAATTTATAGAAGCAATTAGTTGGATATTCTCAATTTAGTTATATACAGGGTGTCCGCCGGGAAGGCGCCGCCATTTTGGTAAACATTAGTCTTGACAGTTCATATTTGGCAGTCGTGAAGTAGACACGTGGCAAATTTATTATGGAAAAATATTCGATAAACCAAAGTGTTTTAATCGTTAAAACATTTTATCAAAATCAATCATCGATTACTGTGACGATGACAAAGTTACGTGAAATTTTTGGGAGAAACAACATGCCAACAAAACGCACTATTTATCGTGTAGTGAATGATTTCGAAGAAAGAGGATCTGTAGGTGATAGGCCCAAGCACCTTTGCATCCATTAAAAGTTACAGTCTGGTGTGCAATTTGGTCAGGAGGAATCATTGGACCTTACTTCTTTGAAAATGAAAATATCGTGTATCGATATCGTGTATGATTGAAAACTTTTTAACGCCACAATTTCATGCTTTGGGCTTGATTAACATGTGGTATCAACAAGACGGTGCCACATCGCATACAGCCAGGATTACAATGGAATTACTGCGAGACCTCTTTCCACAACAAGTTATTTCAAGAAATGGTGATGTTGATTGGGCTCCACGGTCGCCTGATTTGACTGCTCCGGACTTCGTTTTGTGGGGATATCTGAAAAGCAAGTTTAATGCAAACAAACCAGAAACGCTTGAGCAACTCAAACAAAATATTCGTTATGAAATTAATGAAATACCGCGTGAAATGTGTGAGTATGTAATGAAAAATGTGTTCAAAAGGGCTCGCATTTGTGAGACTAACAGAGGCGGACATTTACCTGATATTGTATTCCATAAATAATTGCCAACATTAAATAAAACATTTATCAATATAAGATCCATTCTCTTTCATTTAATCAAAAATTATAAACAAACAAAGTAGTATACCTTCCCGGCGGACACCCTGTATAATACAAAATAATATTTTAGAAATTACTTTGTTAATTTTTATGTTTATTTCGATCTTTTCGAGAGATCGACAAATATGGGTCGGATGCACCTCATCCCCGGACAACTCATCCCCAGCCAAATTTCGCAACTAGCGCCATCTATATCTCAACTCCACAACTAAAGTCCAATAATCGCACCACTCACCTTTAGTGGATACTGGATAGTATTACCCTCAAACGAGTATTATGTTGAGTGTTAGGTTTAAGTTTCTCTAAAGTCTAAAAAGACACATTAGTGGAATTCGGGATAATTTTTTTACGTTTATTTTCTCAAATTCTCTGAAGCTAAAAGTTAATTTATTTTCTCAAAAAACTGTTTTAACTCTAGAAAATAAAAAGACAAATTGCGCAAAGATATTTATCCATTCATGTGTATACGTATTCATAAGTATACATAACTGGCCTTTGCAGCTCCTACTCTATTTCACAAAACGGTTTCCAAAAATAATTAAGCAGAACCAACTTCAAACACAAATTGCCTTATAATATGGTAGCACTTATTTCCCACATGAAATAGCATAGACTACAACTCAAACGATAAGGGTGCGTAGTGAGAAGGTAAATGTCCAGTTGCAGAGTTCAGATGTAGATGTCGCTAGGTGTAGGGGAAGAGCTGTCCGGGGATAAGATGCGGTTACCCCTTTCGAGCGATCGACAAATATATACTCGATGTGCGACGTCCAAACCGATAATACCGACTTTTGCGAAAAGAGGGGCTGCTTCTTTGGGTTGGCGACAATACCTCCGGAAACTGACTAAAATATTGCTAAAACACACATTTCCAAACTTTGGTCAGTTGGTTATGAAAATTTGGAAAGAACTCTTCTGCAGAAGCGACTCACAGCAATCCGCTTGAGTTTCACCTGGACGACCAAACGTTTGTCCATCCGAATCACACCAAGGATGCCGATATTCCAACTGAAGGCAGTGCCTTTTAAAGCATCTAAAGACGACCAAGACTGACTAACCATGTAGGTATGGAGCAAATATAGGTACACCTGTAAGCATCGCGTGACCCATTCACAAAAAAACGCTTTAACTACGCCAATTACACCCAGAGAAAAAACAACTTAAATCAAAGAAAGCCACTTCGATTTAAATATTTTCCGGAATGATTTAGCATCGACTACGAAAATGTTTAAATCGAAGTGGCATATAACATTAATTCAAAGGGTTTCCCTACTCTAAAAGCATATATTTTTAATTTCATCTAACCACGTATGTACCTTGATTTTGAATCATGCTTAAATCAAAGTTCATCTACCTTTAAAACAAGGTGTATAAATTTCGATTCAACCATAATGCATCGTAGATTTAAATGCATTCAACTTTGAAAATACTATGCCTTAACTTTAATTTAACTTCTTTCAGCTATTAATTCAAAGTGAACCCATCAGTGAATAAGCATTCTTAAACTTGAATCCTACCTTGATGCTTCATAGACATAACCTCTTTGGACTTTGAAAATATCAGGTGTCACATGTAGGACTCTGTAAATGTTTAAAACCTTTCGCTACAGCATTGAAAATATATAGTCTCTATGTACAATGGCTGTAGTAACCAGATCGACCTACATACATCAGCACGATTTGTTGTCAAGACGCACCCCACCCCCTTAATGTCGCCTACAACAGCAGGCGTGTAAGGACGAATCGAAAAAAGCCATTCCAAGCCTCGGCATCTCTGCCTAACTCGTCAATCTCTGCAAGATGTCGATGTAGAAACCGCATTTCTTTGTCACGTCGGAAAAACAGAAACGAAGGCTTTGATATCGACAAAGGTTGAGGACTAGGCGGAGCGCTATGATTTAACTTCTTTAACATTATTCTTGAAGGAATTTTACCAAACTCAACGGGCAGCACTAGAGGTACTACTTGTTTGGATATCAGTGGTGCGCTTAAATGTATTGAAAAACGAATGTATCGAGGACAGGCCTCACTGTTAATGAAGGCAAAACTCAGTACACGTTGCCATCAAGAATGGATTCTTACCAACTGGCAGAACGTCATAATCGATATAACGGAGAAGCAATTACAGACCTTGGGCCCTTCTATGAAACTCGATTCTAAAGTGAAACTGTTCGAATTCGCAAAATCGCAACTCTGTAATTCTATAAGTAAGTTATGAAAGCGAAATTCGAACAGCTCTAGTACTGCCAACTTCTTTTTGTTTTCTTGGTACAAAATTGGTACTACCTTTTCTGAAAGTAAATGTCCAATTCGTTCGAATACGCAAATAATCATTCTATACATCAGAGACAATTTGTCTATGCTATACATCAAATGTGCTTGCGGAGAAGGTCGATTTAAGAAGTTTTTTTTCTCAGAATGTAAGTAAACAAATTTTTCATAAACATAGTAATATGTATAATGTATGTTTTTGTATTTTTTTTTTGTCCCAGGGAATCATCTAAAAGTATCACAGTTTGAAAAGGTGCAATATATGACCCGGGACCCGGCATCCAGATTTGTCCGAGGGGTATTTAAAAACAGCCTTTATGATGTTGGGAACAAAAGTTGGTTTTTTGCGAACTCTTAGTTCTGTTGAAATTTTGTTCAACAAGTACATAAAAGCATCTTTCGAAAGGCGGTATAGTTTTTAACAAAGCTGAATAAAATTATTTTAGTTTATTTTATTTTTGGATTAAAAATGTCTTTAAATAAATACTGAATAGAAAAACTTTTTCTTACCAAGCTCCATTATGTTAGATTTATCTCTAATCCGTCTTCGTTCAACTTGTTGAATTTGTTTATTTATTATTATTTAATTGTTTCACGATAAATTTTTTGGGAAATTCCAAACATAATGCGAGACTCGCTTGGGTTATGTCAAACATATTGCGAGAATCGTTCGAAAATCGCAAATTTTTTTGGCAAATAGTTTGGCCCTGTTACTAGGCCTCTTGTCTTCATGGGCTCTATCGCAATAAAATATCGACGCAAAGATCAACCGACGATGCACAGACTTTATCATCATCCGGGGATACCGGGTTTGCTGGTGATACAGAAGCGCACAGAATTTGTCGGAAGCGATTTGTCGGACAAACTTGTAGCGATGCTACGGCGAACTTTTTGGGTTATACCACAATCTTTTCCAGGGGGAAGATTCTGTATAACAATAATCGTCTGGACAATTTCTTTTTGAAATTTTTTAAGTTATATTTTTCCCAAATTTGTTTGAACATATCACCAGCATTCATTACATTTGTGGAAAATAAACTGAATGAAGATCTCAAACTCGCAATTTTTGCACTTTTAAGGAAGTCTATCTTTCGTTGAAAAGTTACGGAATGAGCGTTCGGCCGAAACTTGTTACATAAAAATTCATAGCTCCCTTTTGGACAACACCGTAGGTTTCGCGGATAAAGGGATAGAACCACTTGGTAACTGAAATCATCTAGCTAGAATTGGGTTGGTTGGAAGCCGTGTTCCACCAAGGTCTGTCATTTACAAAAATATCGCAAGTTAAGTTCTATTCCGATCAGGCTTATTCTTAATTTTCTTCATTCTTACGTACTCAATCTCAAAGCCGAATGATTCTTAAAACAAAGCAAAAGTCCAAAGTCGAACTTTTTATTATTAAATCAAGCCTATGCAATATTAAAATCTGAGTCATATCACCTGAATAATTTTGTTTCCATACAAATATATGGTTTTCCAATAAGAGGTGTTATTTTGGTATTCAAAGAAAAATGACATTTTTTGAGATAAATAATCGGATGTTTATTTCATAATAAAGAGGAAGGTATGCCGTTAATAATGAAAAACAACATCAGCCAAATGGCCACCACGAGCAAGCAGACAGGAGCATATCCTTTTCATGATATTTTCCATAACCAAATCGCAAAGTGGCTGCCCTATGTCCTCGATAGCCTCACGAATTTTATCTTTGAGGTCTTGAATCGACGCTGGGCTCTTGGCGTAGACCTTATCTTTCACGTGGCCCCAAAGGAAGAAGTCGCAAGGTGTTAAATCACAAGATCTCGGTGGCCAATTGTGATCACCTCTTCGAGAGATAACACGGTCCGGAAACTTTTCCCGTAAAAGATCAATGGTTTTCGTTGCTTGTGTGGCACGTAGCACCGTCTTGTTGAAAGTAAACGTTGTCCAGATCAATACCATCCAACTCCGACCATAAAAAATCATTAATCATCGACGACGAAAAAATGCTTTAGTTTTGCGAACTGTGACTGCAAGATTTTCACCATTTTTGTGGTGAATTTTAATTATTTCAATGCGTTGTTGAAGCGTGTATCGTTCCATTTTTAGTAATGGCAGTTTCCTTGTCAAATGTCAAAGAATAAAAGCTTCAAAAGTGACAGCGGGTCATTCACAATAACACCTCTTATTGGAAAACCCTTTACAAGATCGAACAAGAACTATGCTCTCCAATCCAGCGCAAATAATCTTAAACTTCCATGATGGATTAATGTGCATACCAATCAAGATCTAAACAATCGAATTTATATTCTCCGATCAAGCCGCACAATGTAAAACTTGCATAACTTGGATAAAACAATTCATTCATTCCGATTGATATTTCGTACAGTTTGCGTGTTTCCGTATTTAAGTGTTCTTTCAAAAAATGAAACAGTGGAAAATTGTAATAAAGTGCATGTGATAACAAAAATGGTGGAATTAATAATATTAATTTAATGTACATACAATTGTAATAAAAAATAGGTCTGATTTCAATTGTCCACCCTTACATTTGTGTCCAATAAATAATGGAAAGACATATTTTAGATTTAAGCCCATTTAAGCATTTTTGATTCAATAAATTAATATTTTTAACGGAGTTGATAATAAATTCGAAAAATAAAACTGTGCAATCTTAAATTTTGATATGACATTCTTGAAGCATTCCGAAAAAATTTAATGTAAGGATAACTTGTTCTTATTTAAATGTTTGTACGTTTATTTCAAGAGTTATTATTCTGAGTTTTAGGGAGGTTAATTCTTATGCTGATAAATAGGTGGAAAATAAGGTGATTTTGAGCACATTCTTCATTTTTAATACATAGATTTAATTTAAGTTTACACCGATTTAAAATCAAGTTGTTGCATTCTTCGAATGAATTGACTTGGGCTTAATTTAAGCTTAAACGTTCTTAATACTGCTATAGAACAATCTTAAAATAAGAATTAAAGGTTAACCAAAAAGCATACTCAAAGTAAGATTTTTGTAGTTGAATTAAGAATTTCCGAGCTTAACAGACTTTCGTCAACGAACCTGACACTGATTATCTTGATTTTAAGAGTAAGAGTCATCTAAAGTAAAAGAAGTAAATAACACGTTACGTTTAATGATACTTTACCTGCTTGGATCTGTTGAAGAGTTCTGCTAAATATTCGAATATCCACCACCGGAAGTTATTTTCACCACAGGTCTTACAAATCATTTGTCAAGAATGTCAAAACCGTGTCATTTGGGATTTCTTACTATACAATGGTGCAGCACAAGTGACTTACGTGAACAATGGATGCCACGTCCTAATTGTATAAAAGAAAGAATTCTTAGTTAGACAAAAAACATTCCGGTATATGCTCAGCGGGTTGTCCAACAGCAAAGTTTTCTCTCGAAAATATGTGTTTACTCGGTTTCTGACTTACAACTTATGATATATGAGAAGACACAACAAATAATGATGGATTAGCATATCAACTGGGTGCACATTGATCTACGCAACATGTAACCTACGGCTACGGAGGTACGAGTATACCTTCATAAATTCTAAAATCGAGTTTAAGAGGTGAGTATGTGACATGGTAACCGAAAAGAAAAAACAAAAGTTGTATTCCACAGAAATAACAACATTTTTACAATTAACATCAATAAAAGACTAAATAATACTAATTCCATTTGAAATATACCTACTCACCGCTGAGCCTTTCAGTGAAAGTATTTCGTTGTCCGGCTCCGATGACGTTGTTCAGTGAGAAATGCTAATAAACCACAAGACAAAAAACAATAAATGAAAAGAAAGTCTAGAGTTCAATGGTCACGAGCAGGGAAGTAAAAGTAAAACATCTCTACAAGGGAGTGTGCATTTTTTACACAATGGTTGAGAGAATATAACATTTTGTTGTGACTTAGGAGTCCGTTATAAGTCTTAGGGCCGTTTTCACATACGATTCTACTTAAATACTTATAGGCTACTTTTTTTAGGGCATAAACTGTCACATAAGAGTTTATGTGGCACTTAATTCGCTATGAGTCGTATTAGCAAACGGCCCTTAGTTTTTAGTTCTAGTATTGTAAGTTGGTTTTTCTAGCTTGTACTAGCCTAATTAATATGAATATTTTAGTCACTTTATTTCTATATTTTTCGTTGATACAATTGAATACTTTATAATTTTTGCGACCAGGTGGGTCGGCTGGCAGTTTAGGAAGTATTAAAAATGGCTACCCCGTCCGGCAGCTGACACCTGACAGCAGCTTATCGTTTGCGCCATCTACCGGATGAAAGTGCGGCATGAATCAACGACAGAATTATTATTATTATTTTTTTTAATGCAATACTACAACATTTTCCCCCACCAAATATGAGTTTTACTTTTGAAATAATCGCCCCTAACGAGGTATCCGTTCGGAACGGAATTCTCTCCGATTTCGTACAAATCGAATTCCATTCGAGATATCCGTTCCGATACAACTTTCGGAAAAATTCTCCGATGACATATAGCGCACCCTGTCGCATTGCGCGGAACCGCGTTATACCCCTTACTTTTGACAGCAACACGGTACATTTTTCCCGAAGCTCTCCGACAACTAATTGCTGCGGAATATTTTCATGTGAATTGAACCCGTTTACATGCTTCATTTATTTTGTTCCGAAACGGATACTTCGAACGCAATTTGGGTTCCGAACAGATTTGACTTTCGGATCGGAATTTTTTCCGAACGGATACCTTGAATACCTTGGAAAGGCACAGTGGCTTAGTGGTTAGGTTGTTGGACTACTAAGCGAGGATTCCCAGGTTCGATTCCCAAACAAACCAAAATTCCATTTATTTCCATTGCGCCACCTCTTGCGAACGTCATACAAACACCCAAGTCATGCTGACTGCAGTTTCAACTCGGCATAAAATTGTAGATCTCTTTCATTTGTCCCAAAAATGAAAAACTAACAAAAAAAAATTGTGAGAGGCTAGGACTAGGATTAAGGTCTCCTAAGGACCTGTTGCGCCAACTATTAATTTATTTATTTTTTTGATACTATGGAAACGGGTCTTGCTGCAGAGTAGATTTACTTTCGGAGGCCTGAATATATTGGACCCGTCGACATAACTCATTTTTTTAATATCCCTGACAGCACACTTTGTTCCTTACTTGTTGCAGAGAACTGCGAATACTTTAATTCTGGTACTAGAGGAGCAATGGTACATAGGGACTATGGAGACAAATTACGATTAATTTCATACGAAAGGGAGACAAATCAAAGCGCTCTAACGCTGAAGAAACCTTCTCACATCCTTCATTTCAAAAGTGAAAGTATTAAAAACGCTGATCGGAGAGGAAGTTATCGCTCTGCTGGCTACAATTCGTCAGCTGTTTCCGAACAATCTAATCCTTCTGTGAAAGAAAGAAAGCTGCAGTCCTCTTTCAAACATCACCGAGAGATTTAAAGGTAATACCTCTTGTCAGCCTCGTAGGAATTCTAATGGGACAGTAATCTGCTGTACCATACCGTGGTCCCGTGGCTTTTTCAATGAAAAGGGGGAAAACAAGGGGAAAGCTTAAAAACAGGGGAAAAAATCAAAGATCTCTTTGAACCTTAAATTGCTTAAAAGTTATGTTTCATTTATACGGTCACACATTCCAAACACGGACGACTAAAGGGATGCTAAATATTAAATAGCCGTGTGACTAAAAGGGACGGCATTACCTAACACGCAAAAAAGCGTGACACGTTTTTTGGTCGGCCATCTTGTTTACGTGGTAGGAATTATGGGAAAGCTATGCATGTAGATATTTTTATAGCGATGGCTTACGAAATTTCGCTTTCCTATAAAACAAAATGGCTTCCGGAAGTGATGAACAGACAATTATTTATTTATTTCGTATAACTGATTGATGAATTGTTGGTTTAATTTATTGAAACTAATTACCACTCTTACTTCACATGCTTTAAATCAGAAATAGAAATGCTTTCAAGCGATTGTAAAGATTCTGTTCGCCGGAACTTGTGTTTGTTTCCGTTTTACGTATCTATAATTATGGGTAGAACATCCATGACACTTTAGGCGTCTGATTTGTGATCTCATTCTTACGCCTTTATTAGCATTGACTGCGGACAAACGGATCTCTCTGTCCCGTCTCGTGCAAAAATGCGCGTGCGTGATGGTGTAAATGCAAAATAAAATTTAAACGCATTTCCATTGCAAATAAATTTCAAGGTTTACTCAAAATGAAATGTTCACACTAAATATGAAAGAAAACAGACCATCGAACGTCCTACGTAAGTAAGAAATTTTGTGAATGAATCTGAATGCATTCACTCGATTTGACGTTTTGTCTCATAGAAAAGAAAATCACTTCAAATTTAAATTTCATATAAAAATAAAGGCAAATTTCACTTAGGGGAAAAAGGGGAATTTTTTTCGATTTTAGGGGAAAATTGCTGATAAAAATAGGGGAAAACAGTCTTCACAGTGTGGGACCTCTGGTACCATATATGAGAAAACTCCACTAAAACGGAAAGAATTTCTTCTGAAACTGCGATGTGAGGACAAAACCCACTGTCAAATCACAGGCCAATGTCTCCACGGCTTTGGAGAACTTACCAGTACAGAGTTTCTTAAAAAAAAAGGTTAACAAACTTTTGCAAGTCCACAGGATAGTTTGTATGTACCGAAAGTGTTCCTGTTGTGTTTTTTTTACTCTACTCATTCCGCGATAATCATTTTTAGTGTCCAGGCTACATTTTTCGAACTCACAATGGCGAAATCTACCATACAAAGTTGCATACCTTTTGTGACCTACAAAATATTGAAGTTGAAGTTTAAAAATGATTATTAGTAAGGCCCAATGTAAATCTTGATCCTGAAATAAGTATTAGTCTGTTGCTATAAGGGTTGAGATTGTCCTGGCTGTAGCATATGAATGGCTAACCTGCATGTCAAACAAAGTGAACAGCACTTCTAATGAAAACGCTACTCATTAAATTGCGAAAGCAGCATTTCATATACCTATTCAGTTCGATACGAGTTGTTTCGGATAACAATTGCTCGCAGGTCCACTACCAAAAAAGAGCTCCATCTGAATTACTTGTGTAGAAGAAGATTTGTTCTTGCGCCCCATTTCTCTTTTAGAATTTCTGCAGTATTTCCACTCGAGTGTAACAGGAGTGGAAAATTTACTCATTCAACACAATTCAACCTGATAGATTGTGTCTTGCGCATGGATGACACAACCAGCCGCCAGGTCTATCTCATGCGAATTTGTCTACGATATCGTTTGAGTGGACTTTGTATCTAAATTGGTTGAGTTGAGTTTTCCTAACAGAAATGCCATCAGCGTCTGGAGTGATGTCGGAAGTACATGTTTGCCCAGTTTGATTCATATATAAAGTTGAAAATTAAATGCTCATCGCGTCCTTTTGGAAGCAGATCTCCACCACCCTTGTTTTTTTACCTTAAATATTGCAATAAGGGAAAGACACCACCAAACCGTTTTCAAATGTGAATATTTATACAGCCTTTGTCAAATTACTTACAGACAAAAGGATGACCTCAATTGAAATAATTCGTATTGAATTTAAGGGTACGAGCAGGATCAAATTACTTTACTTAGGTACCTACTCGTCCTCCATTAGGTACTTAGGTCGGCCGAACATCTGCCGTAAGCCCAGCTTTTTGTAGTTTACGACACCACACTACTAATTTCGGTCACCGATAAAGAATATCAATTTCATTGGTTCCTTGAATGAGACTCTGATGACAGACTGCAGAGATTTTGTCGGGAAAGGTATTTGTCTTTAAGGAAAAGACGGCAATGACATAGCTTAGAATGTAGGTATGCTTCAGCAGAAATGATTATGTCATGAGGGTATACTCATTTTTGTAATAGATATCTGTCATTTTGCCAAATGAACCCTAAATAGACATGATTTTATAGCCTCTGCGGCTATTGCTATACCTGCAGTAGAGAGTATACTGTAGGGCGAAACGTTCAAAACTGTGCACGAACGATTTACTTCTCCAACTTAGACCAAATTATTCGTGCTCACGAAAAAGTTTGAACGTTTCGCCTTACAGAATCTGACCGCAGGGCTTTTCAATTTCTGATATTATAACGCTAGAAAAAAATAGCAATTTTAGTATTTAGACGAAGTGTTTCTAAAATATATTTTTTTTTAAGTTTCGAACTCCGTATTCTGACAGTTTTCTTAGTTAGTTTTGAAGATAAGTAGCCGGCCTCTTGTGGTATGTGCAAGGCCACTAAAATTTCAGTGGTATTCTTGAGTTATGCACGACAGGCATGCGCATACGATAATGAATTCATACACAATCCGCAATAGTAATAATCATTTTTAGTGTCCAATCTAAATTTTTCGATCTGGCGAAATTTTGTTATTAGTAAGGCACAATCTGATTCCTTAGTTTGGCGAAAAATAGGGACCTATATGCGGTACCGCCTTTACCATAAGGGCACACGGGGCACGTGCCCAAGGCCCCCATCCTCACGGGCAACCTACTTACTATAATTTTTATTTTATTTTACTAGATAAAGCCTGACTAAAAAAATTTTGAGAGTAAATGCGGGCTTTGTAAGCGACTTTAGGGCAACAGTGATAAGCCAATAACATTGCCGATGCAGAGTTCAAGAGAAACTGTGGCATTGCCAGGTAGGAAATATTTAGTTCCGCATTTCGCCACTGTCTAAACTTTTTTTTTCTATATTAAAATATTATTAGGTAGGTATTATTATTTAAACTATTAACTTGTATATTAAAATATCAATTATAACCAGATCAGATTTTGTTTTTTTTTAACAGTAAACTTTTATATACATATGATGGCTATATACAAATGATTTCTTTAGAAATTTAGTTTTATTTTTGCTTTAAATATTCTTATACCGGTAGATATTTGAAGACCAAAAGTTAAGTTTATTAGACAATTAGTTATCAGTTATCGTAGATAAAAATTTAAGGAGGTTCAAACTAATTTTATAAACCTCTTTTTTCGCCTCCATATAATAAATAAAAAATGAAAAAAAAAACAGTTGGCTTTCTGTCCCGAGGCAAAAAATTGTATTTTGCTGCTGAAAACTTTATTTCAATACTAAACCTCCTGAAAAAAATATATTTTCGCTGCTAAATATACCGCCAAAAATATATTTGAATCTCCTGACAGAATCTATTTTAGCCTCTGAAACTTCTGATTATTTTTATTTATTTATTCTTATTACGGCTAATACAGATTTTATTTAAATAATCAACTATAGCTTAATGAATATGAGTTGTTATTTATGATTAGATTATTTTTATTCTATTTATTAGAGGAACTAGCTGACCCATGCTAGCGTTGCTTCTTAGAGGCCTTAGAAAACTTTGTTGGCTATTTAATAATAAAATTAAAGCAATAAAATGTTTTTTGTCATTCTCTTTTTTTACTTTTCAATGGGGCCCAAAATTCTTGTATGCTCAAGGGCCCCGGCATACCCTAAGACCGCACTGCCTATGTGCGATTCCTACTGCATTTTATACTACGCATTTTTTTACTCCTATTCGGACTATAGATTACTGCTGGATTTACATAGAAAACGTATGTTTTGGGATCTGCACCAGAAAAGGATAAAATAATATAAAAGCAACTCATCCTGCGTCTCGGCTGCTGTTTCTAGTTTGGGAACAATAGTATAAACGGAAGAGTGATTTTTGATTTAATTTTATTAAAAACGTAAGGGGAAAATATTTTGGTGCCTAATTTTACCAATTTGAATTTTTTTCGTCGTCGGTTTTTTACCTACCTATGTAAGGAAACCTTAGAGATACTTAGAAATTGTCAGAAGAAGGGTTTGACATACAGAGAGAGGGAGAGTTTGAGAACTTTTTTGGTAAAAAATATAGCCTAATTTCTATTCTTAGCTAATTTTTTATAGATCAAACTGTTTTATCTGCCTTAATCTCCTGATTGCATTATCTGTAAGCTAACGTGGTTGAGAAGCCTACGTCTGTGCATTTGAGCAACTTTTTTTGAAGCTTTTTTGTCGCTATTTCGGCAGTTGAGCAGTGTCACCTGCAAATATTGCTGTAGTTGTATCTCCACTAACAGGCAGTGAATAATAGGTATATCACTGGACCTAGAACACTGCCTTGCGGTTAACGAGCCTTAATTTTTCTTAATGTTGAGTACTCTGACTCTGTCTCTTGGTTAATTCTGAAGAACCGATCTGATATGTATGACTCCAGAATTGTCGAATACTGCTTCGGTAGTTGCTTTTGTAGCTTTGCGGATCTTTTGCCAGACTTTATCGGAAGCTTGTGCTATATCAAGAAATATTGTAGAGCACACTTTTTTCTCTTCAAATGCTTTTTCGATTTTATCCGTGATTCTATGCACCTGATCAATTGTAGAGTGCTTATTTCTAAATCCAAATTGTTGAATTGGGACCAGCGCTTTTTCATCAATTATTTCTTGCAGACGTATTACCAGAATTTTTTCGAACACATTGGACAATGTTATTTTGCGATAAGAGGTTACTTCGCTTCCACATGCTTGGCCTTAACTTAAATGCAGCATTTATAATCAGCGTTTTTTTAAACCTTTTCGTGGGAATTGTTTAAAGATTTCTCCTGTAATTAGATCAAACCCTGGAGCCTTTTTCATGTTTATACTAGCTGAGCCGGCGAACTTCGTACCGCCCAAAATTGATTAAATTATTAACATCCCCTTTCGATAGTTGAACCTCTCTATTGAATGGAACTCCCTTGGAATTAAATTTAGTTCAAGGCATTTGCGCCCACCACCCCAAAGCAGGGCATGAACGGAGCTATCAGGTTAACCATATACGCATCCACAAAATTCCATTGAAATCAGTTGAGTGGTTTCGGAGATTGACTACAGCGTCAAATGTCGGGTGGCCACCAAAACAATCATTTCTTTTAAGCTGCAACCAACCATACATATCCACAAAATTTCATTTAATGTGGTTGGGGGCTTTCTGAGTTCGACAACACATGTATGTTCACTAAATTGCCTACAACTCGTATAACCAATACACATACAGAGACCGTATATACATAAAAACCTTGGTATTGACGTCACCTTTCATTTGATTTTTCCAGAAACATTAAGAGAACATCCCTGGTTCAAGCCAAAAACAAAATTAAAAAAAAATTCGTTCAAATCCGAATTACCCGATGTAGATGATAATGTGTGGAAAAACCCAAAATGTACTGAAATTCATGTATTTTTTCACACACGCACAGCACACACATACGTTTTCCAATTCCATCCAAACTTCACAAAAACCATACATAGACCAATTCCAAAGATGTGCGTAAGTTTTGTTAAAATCGGTAGATGCGTTAAGGCGTGAATCGGCGACAAACGAACACAATTTTAAGGCTCAATTTTTATATATACAGGTGGCGCAAAAGTAATCCTCCTATCAGAAAATGCTATAAATTTTGCAATTGGCCCCTAATGTCAGTTCTGTTTTGACATTTGTGTAGTAAACACATGCGAAATACACGTTAATAAACAATGTTACGCTACACTGCTCCAGAACGCGGAATATTGGTGACTATTTATTTGAGCAATAATCGGTCGGTGACTTTGGCACAACGTGAATTTCGTCGCAGATTTCCGAGCCATCCAACGCCTACTGGTGAAACACTGCGACGTTTAGCCGCTCGCCTCGAAGAGACTGGCACAACACGAGATGCTACCAGGCGTGGCAGACCCCGGAGTATGTATGGTGTGCTGTTTTCGCTGGAGGAGTCATCGGACCTTTTTTCTTCGAAGACGTCGCGGGCCAAACGGTTACTGTGAATGGTGAGCGCTACAGGGCAATGATCAACGAGTTAATTTTGTCGCAACTTGATGAATTGGGATTGGAAAACATGTGGTTCCAACAGGACGGTGCAACGGCACACACTGCACGTGCCACAACCGATATGCTGAAGGATGCATTTCCCGGGGGCCTAATCTCCCGTTTTGGCGATTTGCACTGGCCAGCAAGATCGCCTGATTCGCGGGTTTGTGTCAACAAGCCTCAGACTCTTGCAGCTCTTGAAGACAATATCCGTCAAGAATGTGAGGACCTATCGCCGGAAGTTTTGGCCAAAGTGATGGAAAATGCCTTAAAAAGGGCTCAAATGACAATCAACTGTGGCGGCGGCCATTTACATGACATCATATTCTCGACTTCATGTAACAAAAATTAAAAGACCAAATAAAAATAATCCACAAGAAGAATCAAAGTTTTTAATTTTTTTTTAAATTACAGCCAAAAAACATCGGAAGGTTATTTTTACGCCACCTTGTAGGTATATAGATTTTCTTTAATTTCTTTGGCAAGTTCTTTAGCTGTTACCGGCTGTACATAGGTCGATCTTTTCCGCACTGTTCCTAATCCCTTAGTAACTTTTATCTTAAAAGAGTTTGAAAACGTCTTCAAGATATTCTGCATAAGCGTTTGCTTTCTCTTGGGTGCGTTTTGTCCAATTACCTTCTCTCGTTTTTACTGGAGCAATGTGAGCTTTTTGCCAGTTCATTTGCTTTGTTGCCTTCAAGAGCGAGTAGTCGGTACTAGCATCGTTGTTTGTAAGACTGCTAAGGTAGGTTTTCAAAGACTTATTATTGCATTCTCTTATAGATTTTCTGAGCTCATTATTTAAGTTGTTTAGTGTGGCTTTGTGGCTTGGTGACCTTGTCTTTTGTCAACAATTTTTAGGTTTCCTCTTTTCTGTAATGATTTCACATATTTCGCGAGGGTTAGTGCTTTGCTCAATCTTGTTTGTTATTTTGGGCAGCTTTTTGTATGTTGAGTGTTATTATTTCCAGGTCTTCTAGTCGGTCTTCTGTTTGAATAGCTGATGATAGTTGTATACTTTCTTTCAATTTCTGTCTAAAATAGTTCCAGTCGCAGTCAGTCTATTATTTAGTTTTGGGCTTTGTTCTTTTATAAATATATTATCGCCAAGTCTAAGAAGTACTGAATTGTGATCTGACTGACTTAAGGTCTTCTTCCACATTTATTTTATTTGAAGATATATTTTTGTATATGAAAAAGTCAAAGTCCAGGTTTTATTCCTTTCTGTGACCCAGTAGGTGGGTTTTCCTGTCGATTGGTATGGTTACATAAAAAAAACATGGTGTTTTAGTTGGACAGACAACTTTCAATGTATTACCGCCGCTCTTCGCAAAAGGAAGCTTTAACCGAATGGACCTAACTAATTTGACAAATGTTGAAGTTCGCAGGCACTTCTCCACTTCTGTCTTTTGTATTGACAGTGACAGCAAATATTTGAATTTGTATCCAAATAGTGGTCACTTTTCCAATTGTTAAGCTTGCCGTCCCATTTTAAACGACCCACCGCATTTGACTATCTTAGTTGCGACGATATTCTAAATAGCGCGGTTAGGACCTGCCAGTAAATGAAAAACGACACATCTTGTTTTCTTTAGCCCCAACCATAAACAAGACGTTCGTATGTCTTTTTTTCAGCAAATATCATTTGACATCTGTATCTTTCATTTCTTTTAACCTTCGCACTAAATATTTTGTGGGTCACAATGGAACATTTCATATAAAAAATGTCTTCTAAACTGTTATCTGAAATGATTATTAGTACCGCCAACCTTGAAAAATCACTTGCAAATAAAACGATTTGGCCCACTCTTATGTTTTCCTCTTCACTGTTTATTATTTGACACTGTCACTTGCCAAACTGCTCAAAAATACTCTTGGTCATATCGTAGATATCCGAAAACTGATCCAGAAAGGACCTTCTGCACTCCTTAAATACGCGATCGCAAGGAGCTCCGGACTTGCCCAACACTTCAGCATGAAAGTATTCGTTGTCGGAATGCGTTGATAACCTATCCACGGAGGACGAAGGACTAAAAATGTACTTTTGTGAGATCGACCAGCAAGTATTTTGTTTTCTTTAATCTTACGTCAGTATAACATGCAACATCTCCGCGTATATGCCATTGTGATAGTGAAAGGGAACCTCTGCCACCTCGCATATGCTTTTCAAAACGCAAGCTCGCCCGGATAGACCCATTCTGAAATTTCGTCCAATCAAAATGTTAATTTTTATCCATGCCAATAGTCATTTAATGTTACCTATCACCAAACACCTCCAGTCCTTTGTATATCGCCCACCGATATCCTGAGCCTTTACGGTCCGACTCAGCTTCAGACAGATCATTCGGCTGCTCGTCCACGTGGTTCGCATAATCCTCACTATGGGTAGTGTTCACATGCTGTAGGTCAATAAAGCCATCATCAGAAACACCTCGTCCTCTTGCCACATTGACGGTGCCATGCGTTCGTAAATGTTGCACGGATGGTGGCAATCTGAATCGCGTCCTAAACACGTAGCCCATCACAACAGTTTCATAGTCCAGATCTTCAACAGGAACACCGAAACCAGCCAGGAACTGCGTAAGGAACGATTAGTATTTTTTTCGGCTATGAGTCAATAAAAAACAAAGCCCACTCACCCTAACGTGAGGATTAGTCGTTGGATATATTAGAACATTCTCCAAGCATAGAGTAAGTTTAACGAATAACGTCAGCAAAACGTAGTTCAAAACGCGACTCATTTTTAGCAAGATTTAAAAGTTAACAAGGTCTTGGCATCACCGAATCACAAACAAGAATAAACTGAACCGGTGCAGTGATACTGGCGTTGGAGTTATTTTTGTCCTCAGCGCTACAAGTTTCGTTTTTAGTGAGAGAAACCGATTTAATTCCCACTTCTTTCATGGCTTTCTAATTAACACTTGACGGCCGTCTAATGTCTTCTGGTGACTGACAAGCGACGTGATTGGAAATTTTCCATTTTACAATGTCTACAAATCAATAGTCGTTGTAACTAAGGCAATATTTTTATTTGGTTGAGTGGTTTTGCATTTTAAACTGCAGGCAAGCAAGAAGTGTTTTGTACTTTATACATCATAGGTAAGTCCTTTCGTGGTGGTATCGAAAACTGCTAAAATGGAGAACGTTTTTAGTGTAAGTGAGGCCTTCGTTTGAAAACGAAAACTAAAATGAGTTTTCCATTAGATTTTTACAGAGTTATCCCCTCAGATTCATTAAAACGTAGTGGGTTGAAGACCGGTGGGCCTAGTGATGCCAGACTTTTCGGACTAAATTGCTCACGACGATTATCAAAAATACCCAAACATGCCCTTTTTGCCCATACCGACGTTGAGAGAGATAAAAAAATTACCTTTTTCGCCCTTTTAGCTTATTTTGAAAGGCAAAATGGCCACGAAAAGGATAATCACCCGCAATCTGGCATCACTGGGTGCACCTAAGACAGTGACCAAAAGAACCGAGCATTTCGTGAAGCAAATAGTAAATTGAAAGAGCCATGTGGGAAAATGCAAGCTCTCGTGAAAATAAATATACCTTCTATTGAAATTGGTGGTAGAGCGATGATAAATATGAAAAGTATGAGGACGACACTTGTCGATTATTGAAAAGCAAGCTTCGTCTGTCAGCATGCTCCTGATGCGCCTAACCAGGAGTCGGGTTCAAATCCCAGATTTGAAGTTTGTGGGCTTACAGTTCCTCTTTTTGCACATTGGCTTCAATATCAACGGTACTTCAGATTTATGTATACCTAAGGGTTTTAAACAGATTTGATTATTTCGAAAACGGCTCTAAAAATTTCAACCAAAATTAATATTTGAGTTTAAGTAGGTGAGGTTAACATGGCCAGTTTTTCGTTAAAAAAAATCGAATTATGATACTTTTATCTCGAGAACGGTAGGTACGAATTCGGCAAAAAAAAAATCGTTCGGAAAAAAAAAAATCGGTACTTAATCTTTCGTAGCTTGATGGCAAACACAGTTTTTCTTTAAGTTATCAAGCAACGCACTTTTTCTTTTTTTGAAAAAATAATTTTTCTAAAGACTTAGTTTGCTATAGATTACTGGAAAACGGGCGAATTTGACCAAAATACATATTTGGATAAGAATTTATGTTTTCAAAATTGACACTAAATTTTTTCCTCATTTTTATAATGTTGGAAAGTCAGCGGTGTGTAAAAGAGACTAAAAGTGTATTACGAAAGGGGTAGCAATTGTTTGCAAAGCAATCGCAAGTTTTCAATAGAATTTATTTTTAAATAATCTTGAAATGTCAAAAAAAGTGCCAGCAACTGAAAAATGTAATTTGAATAGGTACATTTTTAATGCATTTTTTTTTGACGTGTCTAGATTAATAAAGTTGGTGTGTACGCACCCACTCCTATCGGGAATTTTCGTTCTAATTTTTCGTACTGCTCTAGTTTCATTTTAAAAGCAGATAATATTCAAAAAAAAATGTAGTGTCATACGGGCTTGGGACTAGTGTCTCGAAAACTCCATTTTCGAATTGGATAAAAATGTAAATGGTTGAAAGTGAAAGGTACACCTTGAATAATTCTTTGAAAAAAACTGCAATTCTCCAACCAAATATTGCAATTTTTGTTACAATTTTGTTTGCATAATGTTTGTTTTAAAAAACACTCTACGGATATTGATCAAAATACATATTTAGTTAAAAAAAAGTATTGCTAATAAGATCTCTTACACAGATTTGCTAAGGAAAATGTAAATAAAACCGTATTAGAAATATGAATTTCCCAAATTGCCTATTCAAATCACGATCTTTATTCACAGACAGTTTCAACGGGCTGATTCTAATTCTAAAAAAAGGTTATTTTATTTCAGGGTGATGCACACCTGGACAGATCATTCTGAGACCCCCATTTGCTTCCCCATCGGTGTTATGTCAATTGAAAATCCGTGTGGCATGCAAAAACATACAAAAAATACAAAAATAAATGCTGCCAACCGCGGCAACCGTGGGGAAATGTATCTAAAGTTGATGTTCTATATACTAGAAATATATTAGGACAAACATGGTTCTGTATTTTCCGCTTTTGGAAATCATTAACTTCAATTTAGTGTGTAAATTTTTCTTAAATAATGAAGAAAATTTGCTCAAATTATTTTTATTTTCCCTCAACCAATCTACATTCTTAATTTTTCATGAATATTTTAAGCAAATGTACACTTATTCCTAAAAAAAATCCTTTCCACACGTAACTAAGTATTTAAAATTAAACAGATAAAATTCTCTGAGCGCTGCCAACAATTTTGCCCACAGCGGTAGTGGCTCATATTTTTTTGCGAGTGTGTGGGTGATTCCGAATTTTTAAAGTTACGTGACATTTGTCAATACGAATTTCTATGTAACAATACTAGCGCAACGCATCGTGACCACTCCGTAAAAATATAGCTTGTTGGCAAGTAACGGGAAATCGGCCGGAGTTGGTGGTCTCAGTATGGTTTGTCTATGCTGGAAACCATTTTGGCAATATTGCCCTAGGTTTTGATCTTTTTATATATACAAAACAGATCGATTTACATGCACTTACAACAACAGCACATGATCCTGGGGTGGAATCGGCTAAGGTGATAGTTGATAGTTGACAATCAAAATCGTTGCTTTACGTCCACGTAAGGTGATTATCAAGTTGACAATCGCTTTTTTGCGATCAATTTCATGTGACAGCTATTTAGGTGTCGCTTTCATACATTTGTGTCATTTTTATAGGTATGTACCTCGGCTTCAACTCTAAATAAATTAAATCTATAAGTGAAAAATAATAGCTATATTAAATAAATTAAAATAAAAAACTGTAAATGTAATTTAAAAATTCGTGAAGTGCAATGTTTACTTCATTGGAACTTTTTTACACAAACGAAGAAAACAATTACAAAAATGTCCAACTATTAAAAAGAAACCTGAGAAATAAAGCAAATATCTCGGAACTTCCAAACGCGATGCAAGAATGCATATTTATAAAAAAATATTAATTTTTGATTGATAGCATTTATTATTGCGTATTTATTTTAGGTTTTTGAAAAACTTTCGCTTATCAAAAGATGTGTTTGTGTTGGTTTTGGGACTGCTTTTTTTCGGAAAATTTTTATTGTGCGTATACTTTTTTTTATTGTAATTTGTGAACACATTATTATTCTCAAATTCACTTACATTTTTCACAATAAAAAAAGAAACACACGTCAGCTGCTCGGAATGACAGCGTCGGCAAGGAAGTGACGTGTAAAACTCTAAGTGCTGCCAATTATCAATCATTTTTTACTGATCGCTTTACGCAGAGCAAAGAAGAGTTTATAATCAAAAACGACAATCAACTATCACCTTAGCCGATTCCAGCCCTGCTTCTCATCGAAATCACGAATCATGACCTGAAAATTATTTCTACTATTTCCCACTAGGTGGCTTATTTTATTTTTAAAGTTTAAAGGAGCCTACAACGAACTAAATAAGGAAGTAAATTTATTTCGTCCGAATGGTCCTTAGAAGTGGCAAGGGAACTCGCCGCAAGAAATACAACTTGGCATTTTAACCCCCCTTCCTCACCTCATTTCGGAGGGCTTTGGGAAGCGGGGGTGAAGTCCATCAAGCACCACATCAAGCGAACTATCGGGAATTCCAAATTAACATTTGAGGAGTACTCGACATTGCTTACCCAAATTGAAGCATGTCTCAATTCAAGACCACTATGCCCCATGTCTTCGGATCCTGATGACCTAACAGTTTTGACTCCTGGTCATTTTCTCATCGGAGGAACAATGCATACGGTCCCCGAAAGAAATCTTTGCGACACAAATATAAGCAGCCTGGAAAAATGGCGATACATTCAGCGGCTCCTGCAAGAATTTTGGAAGCAGTGGAGCTCATCATATATTCATTTACTCCAACAACGACCGAAATGCCTCCAAAGGCAGCCTAACCTCAACGTTGGAGACATCGTCATTGTCAAGGAAGATAATTTACCACCCTCGTCGTGGGCACTCGCGCGAATAATTAACTTACATCCGGGCTCGGACGGTCTAACGCGCGTCGCGAAAATAAAAACAAGCACATCGACATTTAAAAGGCCAATTGTAAAATTATCCCCCTTGCCGATATCAGAGCCCATGAACAATTCATAAAAATCATAACACATAAAACAAAAAAAAACAATCAAAACAAACCTCTCCCACCCTATGAACGTTAAAAATAATCAAATACCTATCACAAATCACTATGAACCCTTAAAATAATCAAACATAAATCTGAACTAAATATTTAATATGATCACGAACATAAACGAGTTGTAGCAAAATAATGAACTCAAACTAAATTAACTTACCCCATCCCTTGTAATCAAAACTGAATTCAGAAGTGCAGATAGACACATTCTTAACACCTCATGATTTTTTGATTTTGCCCAAACTCATGAAAACGAATTTCACTAATGCACATTATATTATTTTTTTTATTGCATCACATCACAACACTGCAATGAGAGGCGCAGGCATCCGGCCAAGCAACACAACAACAAGTAAACCTAGTACCAGGTGCACGCAAATAGATTATGTCAACAAATCAGGACTAAAAGAGATGCCTTGAGAAAAAATCGTCGCCGAAGGCGGGGAGCATGTTGGTTCTCAACACAAAACACAAAAAAAACACCGACAAATCACCGATCCATCAATCAACACTTATCAAGTTCAAAATGATTGTAACCTAAGGCACACTTGACACTGATGCATTAAAATCGGCGTATTGAACTATTCATTTGGATATTGTTTTATATTCAGCATATCCAAATGATTAGTTTTTAATACGAACGATTGAAAGAATCACTCGCGTTAAACTTTTCACGCATTTTATTAAATTAAAATCGAGATAAAGGACCGATCAAACACACGCAGAAAGAAAAACACTGAACTAAGTGTCAAATGTGCAATTAGGATTTATGCAATGCATTCTCCCTCTCTCACATATAATAATGCAAAGGAGCTAAATGGCTATCCCCCTCTTATGAACATACACGGGCACAATCAAATGCTATAGAGATAAGGATGGAGAATGCATTGTATGATCACTTCTAACCCCCAAGTCAAATATGGGGCATTAATGTCAAAGTGTTATACAAGAATAAAAATCAATGTAATCATACAGTTCTCATGATACAAGTATGATAATGTTTGAAGGGGAATTGAAAATTCAAGTTCAAGTTAAGAGTCATTGACCACCTAAGATAATAAATTCCGTAAAAGCTATAACAATGTACAGTAGTGCCTGACGGCGAGGTATCATGGGGACTAGCATGAACAATTGCGAACACTTGTCCATTATCACTCCAACGACATAGTAATAAATCACAACATTATAACGTATCTTGGCTTGCGTTTATTTCTCATCTCAATTGTTTTAAGACAGCATTCTTGAAACATATTTAATTCTGAGTGCATCAGAGCTCAGAACAGTTGGTTTACCTGTAAACGAGAGCCACACAATCACTTAGCCAGACTAAGAAATGGAACACAAAAAATCGGTTGATTTTTTTCGCATTCGAATGAACTCCCCTTCCGTATTTCGAGTTATTTTGTTTTTTCTCGTTCTATAAAGGCATGTCCAGACCAGACAAATATTTGATAAGGAATTTTACATGTTCCATAAATATTTCTAAAACATTCATTAAACAAAACAATTTTTATGAAATGTTTAGAAATGTTTTGCTGTGAAATGTTTCACAGTTTCCCAATCGCGATGGGAAATAATTTTTGTTTTACAAGTTTCCCTGCAGAAAGTGAGCGCTGTTTTTAGATTTTTTTTTTTTAATAAAATTAAAATATCCAGAAAGCGATTCATTTAATACGATTATTAGAATTAAATCGCGTGTCGCGTGATTCCCGAGAACAAAATTAATTAATTAATTAATTTTTGATTAAATGAAAGAGAATGGATCTTATATTGATAAATGTTTTATTTAATGTTGGCAATTATTTATGGAATACAATATCAGGTAAATGTCCGCCTCTGTTAGTCTCACAAATGCGAGCCCTTTTGAGCACATTTTTCATTACATACTCACACATTTCACGCGGTATTTCATTAATTTCATAACGAATATTTTGTTTGAGTTGCTCAAGCGTTTCTGGTTTGTTTGCATTAAACTCGCTTTTCAAAATCAGGCGACCGTGGAGCCCAATCAACATCACCATTTCTTGAAATAACTTGTTGTGGAAAGAGGTCTCGCAGTAATTCCATTGTAATCCTGGCTCTATGCGATGTGGCACCGTCTTGTTGATACCACATGTTAATCAAGCTCAAGCATGAAGTTGTGGCGTTAAAAAGCTTTCAATCATACACGATATCGATACACGATATTTTCATTTTCAAAGAAGTAAGGTCCCATGATTCCTCCTGACCAAATTGCACACCAGACTGAAACTTTTAATGGATGCTAAGGTGCTTGGGCCTATCACCTACAGATCCTCTTTCTTCGAAATCATTCACTACACGATAAATAGTGCGTTTTGTTGGCATGTTGTTTCTCCCAAAAATTTCACGTAACTTTGTCATCGTCACAGTAATCGATGATTGATTTTGATAAAATGTTTTAACGATTAAAACACGTTGGTTTATCGAATATTTTTCCATAATAAATTTGCCACGTGTCTACTTCACGACTGCCAAATATTAACTGTCAAGACTAATGTTTACCAAAATGGCGGCAGAACAAAGTAGTATACCTTCCCGGCGGATACCCTGTAGCTAAGCCCAGTGATGCCAAATCCGTATCGAAGTTTTTATGCCTAGTCCCGAAAAAATGTATGCCTTTTTGGTAAAAAAGACAAAAATTGCATATTTTTCAATGGTAGTGAAACGAACCTACAAGCTAATTAAATTTTTTTTAAAAAATGTTGGTCGATCGATAGGTAATTACACCTTTTTTGCTCTCTGTAATCCAGGTTATGGGTTAGGCTAGGAAGTCAAGTAGAGAATTAAAAAAATAAGCATGACGCACAGTTGTAAATTGGTCAGACTTAAAAATTCTAAATTGATTTGTATGAATTGATTGTAAAAAAAAATCACAAAAAAATAGCCATTTTTTCTCAATGCATAATTATCCCACAGTTGGTATCTATCACTGGTTAAGCTCGAAAGATGTTTGTCCTCTTGCCGATTGATTACGAATATTTCTTCTGAGTCCGAACTCTGAACAGAGCCTGCTCCAGTTTCCTCAGCATTCCTTGTCCCATCTGTGTACTACCTACTCTAGGGAAAATCGGTTCCCCTTGATGCTTGGGATAGAGGTTATGTCTACGCTTAAATTATTGCAAGTTATAATTCTCTGGGAACGCATCTTCCCAGAAAGCGAATACAAAAGCTTTTTGCGCCAGAAAATTCAAAACTTAACATGTGCAATTCCATCTTCAACCAATGGATAAAAAAATATTTCCAATTTTCCGTTCTTTTGGCCATCGCATATTCAAACAAAGTGGAACATTTTTTGTATCGATTTGTCAGTACCTGGACCCATACTCATAGCATCTCTGAACTTAAGACAGAGGGATTTTTTTAACTCACCTCGAATTTTTATCTTGTTTGTTGTGCTTTTGTCCCTCTACAAGTTTCTCCATAACTGAGTGTAGTGTATGCCAACTTTTTACGTTGGAAATAACCATTCCGTGACCTTTGCTTTGAAGTCGCAAAGTTTGCAAAGAAAGAACATTGATTGGTGTTATTTACATTTCTTCAAAGACCTGCTCTCATGTCCAAATCAGTGGGGAGAGTAAACATCTGACTTTTCGGAAAAGTAGCTGCTCTGCATTGAATACCTAACCCGTTTTAACAACCCTGTTCTAAGTTTTCAACTGAAATGAAAATTTTACCTTACAGGTATGTAATCCTGCAGGGTCGACTACCGATTGTCAGACTAGATGGATGGAGATGACGCATCATCATCTGACAAATTTCCAGACAAAATTATATTGTTACTCGAAAGCTCAGCTTTCTATTTTTGTTTACTTAAAAGTGTGGGATAAAGATCTAATTTCTTTCTATATCAAGAGTTCTCTTAATTGTTTAGCACTTTCATTGGAGAAAACGCCACTCAACAGTAGCGCTATAAGATATTATTGTTTTCACTTTCTTTGTTTACGTGTGATAATGGTGTTCTGTTCATCCAAAGTTGTATTCGAACTTATGTCAATGGTCAACACGTTTTCGCGCTTTCGTTCGTATACAACTGATTTTGATTTCTTTAGGTAAATTTCTAATCGATTTCAAAAGAGCTGACTACTGACGACTGTTTGTCTGTTCCATTAGCAAGCAGAGTTAATTAGCTCGTGAAATCTTTCACAAATGACGCCAACAGATTTGATTGATTTGATTATAGAAATCTAGAAATATTCTCACTTTGTTTAGTTTAAACAATATATAGGTTAAGAGAGCCACAAAATGAAGTGGTGGGTGAATGAAGGAAAAATGAAGTGTTGTTTTCAGACTTCCGCAATAGACAGCTCTTAGTTCGGAATTGTTACACGAGCTTTGTTATTATTTTTAAATTGGCTCTGCGGTATTAACTGAAAAAATAACAAAAAATTCCGCGTTTGCTGGGATTTCGAGGAAGATATAAATCGGCGAACTCTACGAGCTGTACAGCGATAGCATTAACCTTGGACGGCTCGGACATGCACAGCGAATAAACATGCAACGAAGCTCTGGATCGCACCAGTGTTGCCAGAGTGTTATGGTGGAATATCCCAGATTGACAGTTAAAAATTCCTTTTCGATGGACTTTATCCCTTTTTGTTAGAGAAAACCCACACCCCCACCTCCGTTAACAACCAAAAAAAGAAAAGAAAAAAAACACAAGAAAATAAAAGAAACAAAATTTCTTTTTATACGATCGCTGCGGTGACTCTCCCATTCCGCCATTCTAAGAACAAGGATTGAGGAATGACCACTCAAATAAAAAAATAAGTAGTTTCATTTCACCAACAAAAAATCAGTTTGAAAGATGAAAAATATGAACGACATCGAAGAAGTTACAGATGATTTCGTTTTGCTCAGAAGTGAGTGCCATTTCATTTCACTAGTGTTTGAAAATCGTTATTATATCAAACTTGTAACTATGAAAGAAATTCCCTTTAATAGATAAAATGTCCCTTTATCCCTCGGACATATTAAAATTGGCAGAAAATGCAATCACTGCATCGCACAGTCTTTGATTCAAAACCGGGGGGACAGCACCTAAGATTTCGGACACAACTTGGAATGGGTATTTAGCAAATATCATGTTAAATTTACAGAAATATTGACTGACCGCCAGGAATACACCGCGAATATTAGTAAACTGTAAACTTACATGTAAATTCTGATCAATTTTAAGACTTAATTGAATTTTTGCAGCTATTTTCAAAGTTTTCACTCAATTATTGACAGCTGTCAAGCTGAATACATTTGGAGTGCTGAGCAACGTGTATGTATTATTATAAAAATTACTTTAAGGCTTGCAAAATTCTGTAAAACGTGAAACAGAAAAACCGTCAATTATTTGTAGCGTAAAAACCATAAACTAAGGACTAAATAGACTGACAACTTGTGCCCAAAAAGAGGGATTGCCTACAAGTTGAATTTGATCAGCCCAGTTTGAATTCATGTATTTGTGCCCATGTAATCAAAGGGGGCACACGCACAATTGAAAAAAAAAAACAGACTACATCTCAGGTTTAAACCGGATGTCAGGTAGCCTGATGAGGTGGATTCTCATTTCAATATCGAGTGTTCCCATTTTTTTTTTATATTCGCCGATGGTTTCTCTTTCGACTGTTTTGTAAAAATTATCGAATTTTTAAACAACTAAATACAACATTAAACAAAATTGACAAACTGTATACTGTCACTCAAAAAAGTGTACGAAAAATTACAAAAAAAAAGCATCAGTTTCCTGGAAAAAATTGTTGGAGAAAAAATAATAAATTTGTAGTCATCATTTTACAACAAAATTTGGATTCTTATTTACTACACTCACGGTGTATAATAATCATTTAATCTTCAGTAAATATACTTGGAATGACATTATTTCCATTCATAAAATGTATAGGTATGCCAAAAACTTTTCAATAGTGATTTTTTGTGTATTAATAATAAAAAAAAACGCCTACCTACCAATATTAAATCTCTGATTACTAATGACGTAAAAACTTTAGGAAGTTATATTTTAATGAAAATAAATTCATTTCAGTTGATTTTATCTATTAGATTTATATTTATATTCTCGGCTGACACAATTGTTTATTTTATTAATTACCTATGTCAATTGTTTCAAATTGTTTAATAAATTTATTTATTTTTTTGTTTTGCGTTATGAAACGGAATCTTCGAAAAGATTAAAACTCAAAAATCATACCCATTCCTGTCCATTTTCATCCATTTTCCGGCGAAATTATTTTTCGCCAAAAACAACAAGCGAAAACAGAAACAATAATTGTAAGAACCAAAATGTCTTATTTTATTTCCACGAATGAATTTTTCACAGTTTATTGCTTTATTTATTTGTGTTGATAATGATTACATTTTTAGCTATTAACCATTTTTTAGAATACATAATTTTCTTGGTGAAATAAAGCAACGAATTTGAACTCTTAGAACGCATCCATCAGGTGACAGAAACTCACCAAATACACAAACTCTCAGTCAGTGTTCTTAGCTCTCTCTTTATTTTTCCCACGAAGCGTGGTAATTTGACCCTTTTCACCGAACTCAAATCTCCTCGATTTTTTTATGAAAAATCTTGCTTATAAAAGTAGAACTTGTATTGTTCTGAAAGAAAATCACATTAAATCAAGCTTGAGTATAAAAGTCGCAGTTTGTTTATTTTTTGGTACAAGAAATTTTTGCTTAAAAGAAAATCTCTTTTTTATGAACGTTTAGTGCGTTGATATTCATGGTGAAATGTAGTTTGAATGTTTTTTTTATCAGATTATTGATATTTCCACAATTTTGATGTTTTCTACTTTTACGCACGGATGGTTTTTGAAATAAAAATTCCATCAAAAAGGTAGAAGTACCACCACGATGTAGGAACACTGATCATAACACCTCATGAAATTTGGAATTTTATTTTGTTTCCTGCTTCACTTCACTTCCTCAGTTAAACTAAGAGGGGTATTATTGAAAAAAATTGCGGGGAAATCGGATAGACGTATGAAAGCTGTCAGTCTATTTCATACTTAGTTTATGGTAAAAACGGTTGTACTAAAAACCGCTGCCAATATAAACAACGTAACGTAAAATACTGGAAACCGAATTGTTGTAAAAAATACAATCTGAAAAAGTTGCATTTAGATCGATTTTTTTTTTATTTATTTCCAAAAGGCATCGTAAAACGCATCGAAAATTGTGTCAAAAAACGCATCCTAAATAAGTTTTCTGGGATTCTAAAACCAGGACCAGAGAAATACCTTTTTAACAGTGGAAAAGGAATCTAATTTTTCTCTTAGGAAGGACCGATTTAAAAGTCACAATGAGATTAATGAAAGCAGACACTTAGGCCGCCCAGCTGGAAGAAACTTTAAAGCAAATTAATAGTCCAGTGCCAACGCGCTTTCGAAAACTCCTGCCCAAAATGGTAGCTGGTGCCCAAGTCCATCTAGCTGTGGGCCCCGAAATGCGAAAAGCAATGGACATATTATATTTAAGCACAAGACATTGGTTTCTATATTCTATATTTCTACAATCCATAATTAACAAAAAGGGCACAAATTTCAAACCATGCCTGGTCCGGTGCCAGCACAAGTTTTAATAACGAAGGAACTAGAGACCAATAAACCCTTTTTAAGCCAAAAAAACGGAACGGTCTTTATCTAACTAATATCGGTGTGAAACCGTGCGCTCCAAAACTATTAATTAAATCTTTCCTCTATAACGAAGCTTTAGAAGGCATCAAAAGCAGGTGGGAAACAGCTAAACTTATAGGAAGACCACAAAAGGTGGGCCTAGAGATCACTAAACTTCGCCACAATCACTTTTTGTGTTGCTCTAAACGAAGCGATGCCCAACGTACTAAAGCACACACTTTGAAGGTACATTAATCAATCTTCTAACCTCTCTTTTGGCATTATTTGCTCGATTTTCAAATATAAAAAGAGAGAGAGAGGCTCCCACCCAAATGTCTATAGCCAGTCTATGGTCCAAGCATGTTTTTTCGATGTCCACATAGACTTCTAAGATCTAATGAATTTCTCACTTAATAACATATACCCACATATTGGTTTTACTTAGAAGCTTAACCAAGTTTTGACTCACCCTCACGGGATGCAAACTTCAATGGATATTTTTTAAAGGTCTATAAACAAAGGTTTAAAATTTTAATACAGCTGCTCTTGCATAAATGGGGGCAGCCATTTTTGACCGGAAGCAAATACATTACTTTCAAATTAATTTTTATACTCACCTATCAAAAGCTCAAAACATTTTTTCCAAGTCTGTGGCTTATAATAAACACAAACCTTATAGACGCTGTTTTTGCTCTCTTTAGCCATCAATAGGCGTTTTTTTTTATTTTACGCACATGATCTAAAAAGATCATTGATTTCCACAGCTTACAACAATAGCATGGAAATCAATGATCTATATAGATCGTGTGGGCATAATTAAAAAGACCTACTGTAGTAGGTGTCATAGTTTTACTGGTTTCATCCATCTTTTACCCTTCCTTCGGAGTCATAAACTCTGGGGCTATAAAAGCAGCAATGTATACCTGTAATTGATGTTTATGATATTTAAAAGTGGAAAATACATACAGCTGTCCTGAATTTTAGACAACTTGTACTGGGAGAACTCAGACTATGAAAATGAATGAAAATTGTTCAAGTTTTTGATTTCCAAAAATCCACTTGAGCGGACTTCTATCTTACCCAGTGTCCATTTTAAGGATTTTTTCCACTGCGCCGACTCTCGCGAACGTCTGACAATAACCCAAAAGTATAACTGTCACGAAAAGGCTTCTTAATTGGCCGTTTGTACTCGGCATAAATTTGTAGATCGCTTCCATTCGTCCCAAAAATGAAAAACACACCCAAAACGAATGTTTGTGAGAAGCAAGACCTAGGCTCCCTAAGGACCTATGGAACTATTCCAATTTTTATTTATTTTACTTATCCTTAGGAGTATAGGAGACATCAGTGGTGTCACATTGTGCATTATATCCATCGGTGTTATTGACAACCCTGCTATCTTGAAACCGCAAGTCACAAACTGTTTTTTTAGAAACGTGATAATAGTACAAAAGATAATCCAGATAATTTCTGATATTCGCAAGCACCTCTCTATGAACTTCTTCAGGAAACATAATGCAGCCTTCTGGGCCTTACTAAAATAAAAGCCAGTTGTGGAAAGTCACGATTTCAATTCGAATCATAGTCACGGTCCCTGTCGGCGAAAAGCAATTTCCAACCCAACTTAATTTACAGACTCCAAGAGGTCAATATTAACAATTCCCAAATCACGGAAACGCTAGATAAGAATGAGAAAATACAACGATCGGAACAATAACGCCAACAACATTCCATTATCTTATGGACAAAACACAGGCCACCGTATACGGTACCTGATCAGTTCGGAATTACGAATGCCTGCCTGTGTCTCTTCCGTCTCCGGTTATTGAATCCAGGTCTGGGGGCCTATGCTGCTCATGATGGCGATGGCATTCTCATTCACTTCATGTCTTATTCGATCGCGGCGATTGTGCAACGATTTGGTGGTGTTCTGTTGGATTGGAGTTATGAGATGTGAATTGCAGTAATATGGGTCAATGCTACAGAGCTATATGCGGTCTGTTTTATATACAGAATGCCAGTTGGTTTTTTTTTTTTTTTTTTTGTTTTTAAATAAACAAATCTATCCGCAGTCATCCGTATAAGTCGCTTGCTCAACCACGACTCCGTATATAGTGAAGAATGGATGAAGATCGCTTCCAATTGACAATGTGAATGAATGAAAAATTTAAAAGCGATAAATCTTCTTTAAGTAAATTGTCAGTTGCACTTGGGGAGACTTTCTGTGATTTGCATTTGGGTAGGGTCGTTAATTCACACGCAGGCCGAGTGACTGGGGACGGGGAGCCCAAATAAGGAACAAACATCTTTGTCTGCGTATAATGTATTCAGTGGAAGGTCTGTCAAATGTGTTGATGCACTTTGCAGCCGAAGAGTGCAATACGATGTTAATCTTTAAGGTTATCTCTTTTTAATTGAGTAACAATAGATATATCCCGAACGCAAATTGAATTTAAAGAATATTAGGCAATAGGCCAATTTAAAGAAAACATGATATTTCTTTTCAAACTACTGAATAGAGAACATATTTTTTTAAAGGACGGACATATAGTTTGAATCCAAAATATACGAAATGTGGCATCAAGTCACTTTACATAAAGGGTTTTTCAATAAGAGCGCTACAAAAGTTTTTTAAATAAAACAAAAACGGTTTGTGGATATCAATGAAATTCTTTATTCCTGTGAAAGTAAGTTCGATGCCATTATGTATGGAACTCGATTTGTTTTGCATGGCCACCACGGGCACGCTTGCAGAAGTCCAGACGCTGAACCCAATTTTCGACGGTTTTCAAGCATAAATCGGCCGATACTGCTGCAATTTTACGTTCGATATTCGTACGAAGTTCATCAATCATCGCTGGCTTGTTGGCATAGACCATAGACTGGACGTAGCCCCACAGGAAATAGTCTAACGGCGTCAAATCGCACGACCGAGGCGGCCAAGCGACTGGACCATTTCGTGAGATAACACGTTCTCCAAACTTGGTTTCCAATAAACTGATTGTGACATTCGCTGTGTGGCTTGTGGCGCCGTCCTGTTGGAACCACATGTCCTCCAAGTCCATATCATCCAATTGGGGCCAAAAATATTCGGTTATCATTGAACGGTAGCGATTCCCATTCACAGTAACGTGCCGGTCTTGATCATCACGGAAGAAGTACGGCCCAATGGAGGATACACTAAATGGGAAAGTACGAAAACGGTGGATTTGCGGAACCAAACTGGCGATTTTGTTGATGCAATGCCTGGCGAACCTCGTCCAAATGCTCTGAAGTCCAATCAACGAACAAATAGCGTTGGTCGTTAACTTTGAGCTCCTGGGTCGGTTAAGGTCCCGATGCAAAATTCTCCAAGTTGAAGTCTGCCGAAGGCCGACTTCATGTTCACGGCGAAGAATTGGCTGCTTCGGGTTCTCCTGTGTACACTTTCACGGACCACAGAAATGTTTTCGGTCGATCGGGTATTCTTTTTGACGTGAGGGTGTCGGCTGATTGTTTGCCGTACCGGTTATCTCGAATATGGCCACCGAAAGTTGGAGAGACGGCTTTGAAAGGCCACCGCTTCTGCCGTAGAACGGTGTAAGGTTAACACTCGTATCTATACTGCTTCTCTCATTATCAGTATCAGTATTATACTGTTTTTCAGACTCCAAAACTGCATACCGCTTTTTTTCTCAAAATACTGCGTTTATACTAAATTATACTGCGAAAAAATATAAAACTTTAATGAATGGAAGGATGGTCATGTTTCGATTGTAGATTGTTGGGAAGATATATTCAACCAAATAGTGCAAAGAAATGGCTACAATCATTGAGTACTTTCTATGCTTGCCAGGAACTTCAGCATCGGTGGAACCAATCTTTTCTGGAGTTAACAAAACTTGGACTTCAGACAAAACTCGTTTAGAAGTGGATACATTGAAGGTGATTGAATTCATCAAATGTAACTAACATATTCATGCGTTGATTTCTTTAAATACCTAAAAACGAAGACGAAATTGCTTTAAAGGCCAAATACAAAATAAAGTGCACGACTGGGTCGAACGTAACTTTTTCGTTCATCAAAAGTTGTGGTGCAAATGAAGTGGGATTGGCTAATTGTGTAAGCTCCAAGTTGTTCGAATTATTTTTTTGAATCGATAGTTTGAACCTTGCAATTTAATGTTTAAAGATAATTTCATGCAAATGTTGACCGCGGCTGCGTCTCAGGTAGCCCATCCGCTGAGTCCAATTTTGGCATACTCTTTCACACATATCGGCCGGTATCTCACGAATGAATGCATGGATGTTGGCTTCCAGTGCGTCAATCGAAGCGGGCTTGTCCCTATACACATTAGCCTTGGCATACCCCCACAAAAAATAATCTAATGGTGTCAAATCGCACGATCTAGGCGGCCAATTGACCGGCCCGAAACGTGAAATTAACTGTTCACCAAACTCGCCTCGCAATTGCGCCATTGTTTCGCGTGCTGTGTGGCATGTGGCACCGTCTTGTTGAAACCACATATCATGCAAGTCAAGAACTTCCATTTCGGGCAAAAAAAAGAGCCCATTCACCAAAAATTCGGCGTTGTGGTAGGTCGGCTGGCTTTAGTTCTTGCACCAGCTGTATCTTAAAAGGCTTTACGCCCAAATCCTTCCGCAAAATTTTCCACGTAGTGCTGTAACAAAGGCCTAACTGCTGGGAACGGCGCCGAATCGACATTTCGCGGTCTTCTGTCACACTAGCTGATACGGCCGCAATATTTTCTTCACTACGCACAGTACGTAAACGTGTTGGTGGTTTAATGTCCAACAAAGTAAATTTGGTGCGAAATTTGGTCACAATCTTCCGAATAGACTGCTCAGAAGGTCGAGAATGCCGATCATAAAATGGAAGCAGCGCGCGATGAACATTTCGAACCGAGCACGAATTTTGATAGTAAAATTCAATAATTTGCAAGCGTTGTTCATTTGTAAGACGATCCATGATTAAATTGCAAACCAAACTGAAGCTGTTTGACAGTGACACAAGGTACTAAACACACGTCAGCTGTCAAAACCAGTGTTGCCAAAACCAAACCAGCTAAAAAATCACCCTTTATATAGAAAAACTGAGTTCTCTATTAAGTTAGATATGATCATATTACTTTAGAAGTGCATTTTTGTTACAATCGTATGGACCGTTTTCGAGATATGTCCAAATTTCAAAATTGCCGTTATTCGATTTTTCAGCGGAAAACTGAGTATGCAGTCATGCATACCTCACCTACTTAAGCTTAAATATCAATTTTGGTTGCAATTAGAGTTGTTTTCGAACAAATCAAACTGGTATGAACATTTTATAGGGAAAGTACCATTAATATTGAGGTTACCGTGCAAAAAAAAAACGGCCTCCAAACTCCAAATTCGAAGTTCGAACGAGATCCGGGTAACCGCTTAGGCTGTAGGCTCGGGACATACAGACAGATATACGGGCGGACAGAATTTTGCGACCCACTTTTTTGAGTTCCTCAATCATGGTAATGTCAGAATTACATCTCGAATACGAATACAATATCTTTCTCTTACTACGTAATCGAGATAGTTAACAACAACCACAGAAGGAGTTATAGAAATGGAAAATGAAGACGATTCAGATGATGGAAATGAATTGTTCGGTGGTTAATTTGCTATCTTTGTCAATTTTCATTGAATAAAATGTATACTGCGCAACATACTGCTTTTTTTTTAAAATCGATTTACTGTTTTGTTTTTTAATTTTTCGGTGAATTAGGTATACTGTTTTTGGTCCGAGCATTATTTGAGGTGTAATTTGGTGATTTGGCATCAGTGGCTAAATAACAAACACCAGGCACAAACAACATGGCCGCCATAGGCTGTCAACATCGAACCGTCGCAATTGAAAAGCCTTTTAAATACGCTTGGGATAAGCAAATATGTACCGCAGTTTTTTTAGTAGGAGCACAACGGTACTGCAGAACCCACTCATCAAGTAAGAGATAATTTCGCGTGCAAAATGTCTTTTTTCTTTTGCTTTTATTGAGTATGCACTTTAGTACTAGAAGTTACTAAGAATATATATAAGAATTACATACTTTGAATTTGTTCAGTCATATTTTTTTGGTTTTATTTGAAAATAATTATTCTTAGCGGAGAAAGGGTCTTTCATATCTAAGCAGCTGATGAAGTTTGCAGAAATCGTTTGTCAGCCTGACACGCCTACTCATGGGCCAGTGTCCCATAATGACACCTCCCATAGTGCTGGTGCACCTATGATTGAAAGTGCTACTTTAAAGAAGGTACATTATCTGGTACTAAACAAGCACAAATAATGCGAATGGGAAAACGTTTTTGTAATTGGCGCGACACTGCATAAAGGCGTCATAAATGTTTACACACTTTGCGCAACTTTATACTGCCGTACAAATCCATTTAACAATTTATAATAAATAAGGCTGATTGTGTATAAATTACACAGCCGGACAGAAATTTAGAATGCAATAATATTGAGAGAAACAACAGATGCTTTGGGCAGATCCATTTACCTACTTTATTTATAAGGATAGCGTAAGAAATCGCAGAAGTTAAAGCATCAAATTAATAGCATTGTCCTGAAAGTCTAGTTATATGTGTGGGTACAACTTGGCACGCTAATGACAATTTAATATAAGCTTTGCATTTCTGGGAAAACTAACCACTGTGTAGCACTGCAGGTGTTAAATGATGGTAAATTTTCAGCTGAGCTATTGTACGGGGTGATCCAAAAACGTTGAGTGGATTTTTATTTTTATTTTTCGAAAATAGTTCACGGGTTTTTCGGAAAAGTGGGAGGAATCGCATTCGGGCAGAATAGGTGCCCAAGACCTGGCTTCTCACGTCTGTTCGCTTGAGTAAAGCTTTTTTCAGGGCCACGATCACGTAACTCCTGACACGTCTACCGTCCAAGCGATAGACCTGCAAAACTAGCAACTAAGTGCAAAAATTACGAGTTTGAGAGTTTTCTTTACAAAAATATTGAAAACAAAAAGTATAAAAAAAAATCTGCCTAAAAAAACAACTTTTGTGGTCATCAAAATTTCCAAAACGATATCGCCCAGACCATCATCGTCTTATGGAACAGTTATGCTCTGAGATGTGGCGCAGCAGAAAAAATCCTTAAGAAGTACAATCCACGACGGATATAAGAAACGCTCACAAGAACACATCGCTTATAGATGGAAACACGGTTTTTACATAATGTTCGCACAATATATAAACAACTTGGATATAAGAAAACCCATAGCTGAGCAGTGCAGCGGGATAACCATTCTGAGCCAGTGCTACCTCATAGGTGTATATAAATTCCAAAGAAATGACGGCAAGCTAAGAAAAACTACAAAATGCTATAAAGACCCATAACCCTTAAGTCGTGCATCATTCAATCAAAAAAACGTTTGAAAAATAACTTATAGACGTTCAAAATCGAATCTTGCTTTCAAAAAGTAAGAGACAGGAAAAAGGCCAATGTGACAGCTGGAAAGTGATGGTTGACGACAGCGGTGCGATTTTAGCATTTTTTATGCTAAATCTAGCATATTTCAACTTTAAATTGCATACACGTATAAATAAAATATGGAATCTAGCATATTTAAAATGTTTAACATAAAAACGCAAAGACTTTAGAAGAAATATTTTTATGGTCTATTTCGCTATACAAGTAACGAACGCATCCATCAAAGTGTTTTCTATTTGGCATTTCTGAAGATTTTTATGACAATTTGTCAATTTGAAGTATCGGCTGTCAAAGTGTTAAACCTGAAAAACAATAATCTAAGCAAAAGTCAATTGCACGTGAGCCGTGAATTGCTGCTCAATTAAATTTAAGTTTCTTCCTAAATGGACAGGCAAATATCCGCTCCGTATATTAATGGCTTATTGTTTTTATAACTTTTTTTTCTTACAGTCGTTTTTTTAAACATTAGGTCCATTCGCGTACTTTCACGAGCCAAGCACCAAAAATCTGTCAAACTAGAAAAATTGAGCGAAACACTCTCAGAGAGCTGAAAATATACTGGATACACTTCGAGCTACTTTGAGCCACTTACATCTTTGAAATCTAATCCATATCACGAATAAATTTATAGCTTACCTACCTTTTTGCAACATATGAAACTCTCTAGGAGAACATTCGACCACCACCGAGTTTTCGTTATTTTCAGATATTTTATTTTTGTGTACAATTGATTTTTAAAACGGATTTTGAATTTGTTTCCTGTCAATTTTGCGCATTTGACATTTTTATCAGTACTTGCCGGTTGAAATTCTATGAGGTGTTTCGAGCCAAGAGAGGAACTGCTCGTTACTCGTTATTTTGCTAATTTTCTCTTTTTCTGTCATTTTTGATGAGTACGTGTATAGACTTTGGGCGATTGCGATAGATTTATATCGATTGCGCTCGATTCAAACCGCGTACGCGAACGAACCAATTAGAATATTCTGCTTAATTCCTCCATATAATTTAGCATATTTATTTCTTAATTTAGCATATTCCGTTAGAAAATTTCTGGCCACACTGGTTGACGAAGCGAAGAACCTTCTGTTATTGTGGCTCTGTTCGCTGAGAACGTTTAGTGTTGGATAGCCACAGCAAGTTTTTAAACAAGACAAATTATCTAATACAAAGGCTTTGAAAACTTGAGAAATACTTCAAACTGTATCTTCGGCAGAAATTATTCTCAGCGATCGATAGACCAATGGAAATCTACGGCAACTCAGTCTGATGGCAAGCCGCCAGCGAAGCTACAAACATCGATGACTGTTTTCTGTTAACTTTTCGTGGAAAACGACTTAAGCCACTAGTTTTGAAAACTGAAATATGCATGGGAAACTTCAGTTTTGGGCCTATTTATTTTTATTTATTTATTTATTTAACTACTAAATATTTAAGCCACAATTAATCAATTATAAATATTTGTTTTAAAAATAGGTAGTTATTTAAACATATGTTACATTTCTTTTAAAATTTGTTTTAAATTTAATTTTGTTAGGTTGCAATCAATCACTTCGTCAAGTTATTGATGGGGCCATTGCTTCCATAGTTACATCGAGACGTCCTTTGATATAAGGGAGATGAAGTTTTCGAGTGCTTTCGCGTAACCTACTTTTCGTCTCGATATGAATTGGGTATTAGAAACAAAATTCTACGCATTTGTAAGTTCCTGGTAGTACCGAAACTGGGCAATGCTAAACAAATCAGCTCATCAATTATTCATGTGTTCAGACCACAGCGAAGCAAGCATTTACCAGCTGCCCCTACCCATGCAGAGCAGGGGCAACTCCTCTCAGTTAGCTAGTTTAGCGGCGCCAAACCAAGAAAATCAATTCTTTGAAATAGATCTCATAAGCAAAATACAACAAATGACGAAGTTAAAGTAATTATGAAGATTAATAATTGCAATAATCAATGACATATTAAATAAAATAAAATCATATTTTCCTACACAAACGTAAAACGCGCAATACTCCCATACAAAAAGTTTCCCTTGAAATATTCTTTAGCGTTAAAATACGATACCGAATTTCCTACCTGCACACACACGTGAAAAAGTCTCCCGCTTGTTGCACTTTAGCATACAAATTTGCGCTAAAAAATTTCCTAAAATCTATATAAGAGTGTTTGACTACCGGTCGTCGCCACGTAAGCAGTTAAATAAATGGAAGAGTTAGCGCAAGCAAATGCGATAAAACTTGAAAGTAGAGTGTTATGGGCGATGTGCATGTGTAGGGTAAGCAAGCAGGTACATACATTTTGTGCGTTCTCTTTTGTATGTTTCTCTTTCTAGGGAAATTGGGAAATTGCAGTAAGAATGCGTGTGCCTACTTGTGTCGTTATTTGATTGAATAAACAGTGTTATTGAATCCCAAAAGTTCAGTGCGAAACTGTTTAATTTATTATATTTTATATTTGCGTGGATTATAAATGTGAGTAAATTATGTATTTGTATTTGTGGTACTTTGGAATATGACAGTGCGCTATGTTTTTTTTTTGTTTGTGAGAAGTGAGATGAAAGTAATGCAGAGGGTCTGTTTTTAATGAAAACATAGACGCTGTACAGCAAACAGGTAAAAAATCGTCAGGATCGTCAAAAAGACAACACCATTTGAAGTCTTACTCTGGATGGAGACAAATTTCGCCAACAGCTTTGAGCAGGTGTACAAGCTTTCAAAACTAATGTACAGTACCAGCTTCAACGGCGTCTGTAGAGCGCTCCTTTTCTGCATTGAAAGGATGAAGACGTTAGACGTACCTTGGAAGTACTCAAAGTCAGGAGAAATTGAGCTTTTTGGAAAATGAATTTTTGAAAGAGCTGAAAGAAAGTGCCGAATCTTAAAATGGAGTCATCGAACATTTTGTGACCGTTGACCGACGAACCGAATTTATGTATCGATAAATGCTATTGTTATAAACCCTTTATTTTATATCATTTATTTGTGGAGTATAATTAATAAAATTTTAAAAAAATTGTATAACTTTCCCAGAGCACGTAGCTATCCCAATGCTTAAGACCAGGACCACTGATGCAGAGGTCGCTATACAGGACATTTTGTACATAAAGGTGAAAGTCTTGAGTAGATACCTGAAACTCAAATGTGAAACAGTGAAGTCCCTTTTCATTGTCTTAAATGGCAGCAGGAGAAAATAAAGTGTTTAAAAAATTATTTGCTTAGTCACTAAATATTTACGGCCCACCCTGTAGACAGATACATATTGTAACGACAAAACGGTACCATCAGAAATGGCTAACCTAAAATTATGCATGCGTAGGAAATAAATAATGCAACCATTATATCCTTTTAGAAGTAGGTACATATAAGAGGACTTTCCCATTGCCAATTCGCGTAGTTGAGAAAGTCAAGTCTAGTGTAACTGGTCATTTTAAGAGAACACAATGTTCAAAGTCGATAGTAACGAATCGTTTATTTACTTGTGGAAAATCTGGCGATTTGTCGGTGCACATCCATACGCAAAGCACAAATGGCTTTACATCATTTACGCTGTTTTAATAACTTTTGTCACTGATATACTGTCACCATTTTTTGTGTTTATAAATATTGTCTTTTTGAGGGATCTGGCATCTATTATGCACAATTTACAAATATGTCCCTCACTTATCGCCGCATCGCTGAAACAATTCGTCGTTTTCTTTAGAATATCTAATCTTTACCAGGTCAAGTCATTCCTCCACCAACTAGATGAAAGAGCGAATCGTAATAGGGAAGAGGTTGATCATCTGCGAAAAGTCGTCAAACAATGCCAGTTAATGTCAAAGGCCGTGCAGATCGCTTTATTTGCTTCTTTGGCATCATATGCAATACCGGCCCTCGTAAAAGGACAACTTCTTTTCGAAGGATGGTTTCCATTTGACTGGACTTTGTCAACTTCGAACTATGTAGTAGCGTATTCATTTCAGCTTTTTTCAACCGCTTTTCAGTGCGTACAGAATGCTGCAAGTGACACCTACCCGCCGATATACATTAAGGTACTGATTGGACATATTCGTGTTCTCGGAATTCGAGTCGCAAGAATTGGAAAAGATCCGAAAACGACACCTGAGGAGAATTACAACGAACTCAAGGCTTGTGTAAAAGATCATATGGCCATTATACGGTTTGTTTGTTATGAGAAATATGTTTATTAACTAATTTGTATGTTCTTAGCATGTTTGAAGCAATTGAGCCAGTTCTTTCCGTAGCAGTCGTGATCCAGTATATTATAACAGCTTTCGTTATATGCATAGCAGTTATTTACTACCTTAAATTCGATCCGAGGCTTTCGCAGCTGTTCGCTACGCTTTTCTATGTTTCTTGCATTCTCGTCGAAGTTTTTCCTGTGTGTTATTATGGAAACGCTTTAATGGACGAGACAGAAGATCTGACAACTGCTATCTACAACTGCAACTGGGTGGATCAGTCAATTCAATTTCGCAAGGCACTCATTATATTTATGCAGCGTTCACAGAAGACCAACGTTATTATGGCCGGAGGCATGGTTATAATTTCTCTGCAAACTTTTATTGCCGTAAGCATCATAATCAATTAATATAATAACTTGGCTGTAGTCTGAAGCTGCCGTTTTTTTCTTTTTTCAGATCATAAAATTTTCGTTTTCGATGTTCACCGTTCTGAGTCAATTTGATTGAATTTTAAAAACGGATACCCATTTAAGCATCACAGTTATCAACTGAAGCTAATTTTAAATAATATCTCACCAACGAGGTTGTGTATTTTTAGTACTCACAATGAACACGTGTCGATTGCACTCAGCACAAATAAGTACATATTATGAGTTTACTAACTGAACTGAAATAAACTATGGGACATCCCAGATTCAGTTTGCACGGAAAAATGTCTACAAGGTGCTACATTTATCAATGCACTATCACCGTATATAAATTGAATGGGCCCCCGGCTATTTCTGGGTCAATTTTTCAATCCCCTTACACAATTAAAGTTGCAGCGGTATAACATTTATAATTTAAATAACTCTCTCAAAGTTATTGACACTCGAATCACCGAGAACGCTAATTTTAGACACGGTCCATACCTCGAAAAACCTATTTTCGATTTGATTAAAACATTGAAAACCAAGTAATGCTTACATCCTGAAGAATATCTCAAGTCAGTTCGGCTAAATAGCTGAGCAATAGTATTTCTCGAACTAAATATTGCAATATTTGTTACTGATTTGTGTGCATTATTTTACAAAAACCGCTTTAACGATTTTGATCAAAATGCATTTTAAAGATAATATAAGTATTCGTAATAAGATACCGTACTTATTTTTTCTTAAGAAATTGGAATAAATCCGTATTTTAACTATTTCCCACAAATGATTACCCTAAACCGATCTGTATATTTTTTGTAAAACTAAATACCGGTCTGCAAATAAAAATGTTGTTAAAACTACGAAAAACTTATTTTAAGCAAATAAGCAAATATCGCAGCACGCTTGCGATTGCTCGGCTCAGCTCGTCGGACGGGGTAGTTCTTGCCCCCTCACCGTACACCACCTGCTCAACACATATTTTGTTTCGTGCCAAAAAGAAATATAAAAATCAAAAAAAAGGAAGAAAGCTACGTCAATTCGACTGCGGACGGATCAAAATGGACATGAAATAAAAAGCAAAAATTAAAAGAAGGGAAAATGAAGCGCTCAAGTACTTCTGCCAAAGCTAGTGAGAGAGAACAGGAAAGTCACCACGAAGCTTACTCTGACTAGCCTAATCTAAATCGACTCTAACCTTAAATTCCAAATGAACCCTACTCTGGGCCTATAGTAACTTAAAACTAACCTACAACTAACTCTTCCCTAACCGTACTTCCTTTCCCACCGTCTCTCAAAAGCAGTGGCTCGTCAAAAACCCGAGACATGCCTGATGATGTTGGCAAAGGTTTACCTGCCCTCCCTTCGTGTCATAAACACAACCGAATGCTACCTCTGGCCAAAATTGTGATTGGTAGCCCCAAAAGGTTCCTCCCAGCCACAATTTACGACCTCATCAGAGAAAAGTTGGTCTATATCATGTTTTGTCGTCAAAGTCAGTTAAAGTCACGTCCAGTCTTAGTCTACCCATTGAAGGACGGCCTTTCCATGATCCCAACACCGAACGCGAAAGAGTTCTAGGCGCACATATTCAATAATATGTCAACCAATAAGAATAGGGGAAACAAACATAATTTATTAAAATATAAAAATAAGTAAAAAAAACTTCCAGAATCTGCCCTTAATATTATTAAACTAAATATTCTAATTTAAAAATTCACCAAATAACTTTTTACTATTACTTACGGTTTCAAAGACGATCCCCCGTTGTCCTGGCGCCAGCACGAGGAAGGACGATGTATTTTTGTTGGCAATAGACCTTAACCGTGAGCAAAACAAAACTAAATACTAAAAGCACATTAAAAAAAAACTACTTAAACTAATAATCCTAACCTTATCTACCTTAATTCACAATAATTCCGAAAATCACAGCTAAACTTATATCTGTTGTAATTAATTCACAAAATTCAGAAAAAAAATATTTAATTTCGATACTATCGAATTGCCGATTTTGCCTGGACTGTCTTTATTAAAATGCTTCACCAACAAAGTGGCTGAAGCGGGTGGAGGCGGAGCACCAATTTGTGTTGTTGTTTTTCATGTTGGGTGGGAATAACCTCTTCAAGTTGGGGAGTAACTTCTCTTTTTCTAGGGATCGTTGGATTTTTGTACCTTTTGTTCGGAGGTTGTGCCCGATTACTGTGTTTTTTGGTAGCGGAATGCTTTGGTGCACCGCTATTGACTCCAACTGTTTGGACCACCAGTTGAATTTTCCCAAACGAAAACCTGGAAAATGTCCGGTCTTTCCTGGCCACACTGTGGAACAGAAATTTAGGGATGCACACGCACTCAGTCTATTAGACTTCCCCGTTTAAATTCCTCGCCGCTAGACTCCCTGTTTCCCGGCTAATTTACTCTTTTAATTGACGGCCTGTTTTTTCGCGCAGAACGGAAACTGTAGTTTTCAAAACAAAATTAAAAAATGGAAACGATATAATTCGTGCCCGCTACTGTACGGATTCTCCTAAAGTCAAAAAACGGTTTTTCTGTACTCTTTCTCGCTGCTTTGTCTACTGTCAAGTTCAATGACCCTATATATGATCTTCAACTTGACCCATCCATATAATTTACTTCCCCTCTTTTGGTATTTCTTTTACGTTATCCTTTCTTTATTTTACTATCCTCTTTTGCTTCATTCGTTTGTTTACTTTTCATATTTATTTTTCTCTTTTCTTTACTTCGCCCTCTTCCGTCTGTAGGTAATATTGTCAACTTCGTCAAGTCGATAACATTCAGTCGTCATGTAGTCCCATTCAAAATAAAAACTAAGCCTTAACTTATAATTTCTACTTATTATTTACCTCAAGACACCTAACATAACTTATAAACCTACAGAAATTAATAAATTAACAAAATTAAATTAACACGCAGTTGACAAAACAAAAAAAAATCAATAATGCATCAACACATAATTGCACTGAGTGACGTCAATCTTTACGATCGAAAGTTATATCGGGCATAACTCAAAAAAAAAACTTAACGAAAATGCGACGCGCAAAAATTTGTCGAAACAAATGAGTTTTGCAAGCTGGTCGGCCATAATGCTTTTCGCTTATCTTTTTTTTTATGTTGTAATGATTTTTATCTGGTATTTCAATTTCGTCTTCGGTGTCTGTATTATTATCGCGAATCCTATTTTCATAGTTAGGCCTACTCGCGATTGTGTGTCTGTTAGTTTTGTAATGTGTTAAGTGTTATTGCTATGCGATCATGGAGCGTGGGTTGATTCAACCCCTTTGACGTGGCTCCTGAGCTAAGTTTGTCATGGGGGTGGCTGTGTCGATGGTCTGCAGTAACACATGAGTATTTTTGGAACATGCGTGAAGTTGGCTACTAGCAGTCCATATATCGCACATTTATTTCAAAAGTGGTACAATTCAGAAAAACTTCCACCCAACATATTTGTCAAAAGTGTATTTACTTACGTCGTTTTCGATTTGGCAAAAAGATCAATTTTTTTCAGAAAAAATATTTTTTTTTATCGAAATTGCTTTGATTAGCCAAAAAAATCAATCTTTTTTTTGGTCTGAGGCAATACCAATGTGTATGACACACAGCCGGCAGTTACGAATTGTTTATCGTTGGAAGGATTGCTATTTTAACTCAGTTATTCATTTTTCGCGTATGGAAACGATTTGTTATATTAAATTATTTCGAAATGCATTATCATAAATGTGCGAAAATCAACTGAAGTGGACTATCTTTCAAGGCCGCCTTGAAGCTTATTGCAAGCAAATAAAACGATTTGGTGCGTTAGTGTTGTTACATAGAAAATCGTATTGACAAATGTCACGAAACTTCAAAAATCTAACTTTTTTTTTCAGCTAGTGCTTATTTCGCGAATGGTAACACTTAGCTCATATCTGATTTGACAGATAATTAGTTTTATCCTTCCGCTGAACGAATATGGTTGTGTATACGCTTGAACAACGCTGGGAATTATTGCGACATTACTTTGAAAATCATGGTTATGTTGCAGAATGTGTGCCAAAAAAATCATCTTTTTAGATGAAGTTCATTTTCATCTTGGGGGGTATGTAAACAAGCAAAATTGTCGCATTTGGGGCACAGAAAACCCGCACGCATACATTGAAAAGCCAATATACCCAAAACGAGTCACTGTTTGGTGCGGAATTTGGTCCAGAGGCATAATTGGGCCATTTTTCTTCGAAAATGAGCAAGGAGTGGCCGTTACAGTCAATGGCGATCGTTATCGGGTCATGTTGAACGAATTTTGAAGAGGAGGATATTGGCAACATTTGGTTTCAACAGGACGGCGCTACGTGCCACACAGCCGAAGCTACATTCGATGGTTTGCGCCCTGTTTTTGAAAATCGCATTATCAGCCGCAGAGCTGATGTCGTTTGGCCACCTCGGAGCTGCGATTTGGCACCGTTGGACTATTATTGGGGTGCCGTTAAAGATAAGTGCTACGCCGACAAGCCAGAGACAATTGACGCTTTAAAGGACAATATTCGTGAAGCCATTGGTGAAATACAGCTGCACACAATCGATAATGTGCTTAAAAATTGGACCGATCGTGTAGGCTACTGCATGGCCAGCCGAGGCAGCCATTTGAATGAAATTATTTTCCATTATTAACCGGAAGGATTGTACTTTCGAATAGAAAAATAAATTTGAGAAAATATTCAGTAGTTTTTTTTTTATAGCATTTTCAAAAAAAAAAAGTTATTTGGCGGACCCTGTATAAGAATTATATACTTTGAATTTGTTCAGTCATATTTTTTCGGTTTTATTTGAAAATAATTATTCTTAGCGGAGCTAAGCAGCTGATGCAGTTTGCAGAAATCGTTTGTCAGCCTGACACGCCTACTCATGGGCCAGTGTCCCATAATGACAGCTCCCATAGTGCTGGTGCACCTATGATTGAAAGTGCTACTTTAAAGAAAGTACATTATCTGGTACTAAACAAGCACAAATAATGCGAATGGGAAAACGTTTTTGTATTTGGTGCGACACTGCATAAAGGCGGCATAAATGTTTACACACTATGCGCAACTATATACTGCCGTATAAATCCATTTTAGCAATTTATAATAAATAAGGCTGATTGTGTATAAATTACACAGCCGGACAAAAATTTAGAATGCAATAATAATACAATAATGTCCTGAAAGTCTAGTTATATGTGTGGGTACAACTTGGCACGCTAATGACAATTTAATATAAGCTTTGCATTTCTGGGAAAACTGACCACTGTGTAGCACTGCAGGTGTTAAATGATGGTAAATTTTCAGCTGAGCTATTGTACGGGGTGAGCCAAAAATGTTGAGTGGATTTTTAACATTTTTCGAAAATATTCGACCTATCTCGGGCTGTAGCTACTCCAGCTGCTGACAGGATTCCCATTTCCGCCTTTAAATAAATGTGACTCAGCTGTGTTCATAGTTCACGGGTTTTTCGGAAAAGTGGGAGGAATCGCATTCGGGCACCCAAGACCTGGCTTCTCACATCTGTTCGCTTTTTTCAGGGCCGCAATCAAGTAACTTCTAAGACGCCCAAGCGATAGACCTGCAAAACTAGCACAACAATTGCAACAATTTAAACAGAAAGTATCAACAAAAAAAAGTCTGCCTAAAAAAACAATTTATTGTGGTCATCGAAATTTCCAAAACGGTTTCCAGGACAGTTATGCTCTGAGATGTGGCGCAGCAGAAAAAATCCTTAAGAAGTATAATCCACGACGGATATAAGAAACGCTCACAAGAACACATCGCTTATAGGAAACGCAGATGGAAACACGGTAGACTTTCGTTTTTACATAATGTTCGCACAATATATAAACAACTTGTATATAAGAAAGCCCATAGCTGAGCAGTGCAGCGCACTAACCATTCTGAGCCACTACTAAATACCTCATAGGTGTATATAAATTCCAAATGACGGCAAGCCAAGAAAAACTACAAAATGCTATAAAGACATATAACCCTTAAGTCGTGCATCATTCAATCAAAAAAACGTTTGAAAAATAACTTATAGACGTTCAAAATCGAATCGCGCTTTCAAAAAGTAAGAGACAGGAAAAACGCCAATGTGACAGCTGGAAAGTGATGGTTGACGACAGTGGTGCCATTTTAGCATTTTTTATGCTAAATCTAGCATATTTCAACATTTAAAATGTTTAACATAAAAACGCAAAGACTTTAGAAGAAATATTTGTATGGTCTTCGCTATACAAATAACGAACGCATCCATAAAAATGTTCTCTATTTGGCATTGCTGAAGATTTTTATGACAATTTGTCTATTTGAAGTATCTACTGTCAAAGGGTTAAACCTGAAAAACAATAATCTAAGCAAAAGTCAATTGCACGTGAGCCGTGAATTGCTGCTCAATTAAATTTAAGTTTCTTCCTAAATGGACAGGCAAATATCCGCTCCGTATATTTATGGCTCATTGTTTTTATAACTTTTTTTTCTTACAGTCGTTTTTTTAAACATTAGGTCCATTCGCGTACTTTCACGAGCCAAGCACCAAAAACCTGTCAAACTCGAAAAATTGAGCGAAACACTCTCAGAGAGCTGAAAATATACTCCAAAGTACGTGGATACACTTCGAGCTACTTTGAGCCACTTACATCTTTGAAATCTAATCCATATCACGAATAAATTTATAACTTACCCTTTTTGCAACATATGAAACGTTCTAGGAGAACATTCGACCACCACCGAATTTTCGTTATTTTCAGATATTTTATTTTTGTGTACAATTGATTTTTAAAACGGATTTTGAATTTGTTTCCTGTCAATTTTGCGCATTTGACATTTTTATCAGTACTTGCCGGTTGAAATTCTATAAGGTGTTTTGAGCCAAGAGAGGAACTTCACGTTACTCGTTATTTTGCTAATTTTCTCTTTTTCTGTCATTTTTGATGAGTACGTGTATAGACTTTGGGCGATTGCGATCGATTTATATCGATTGCGTTCGATTCAAACCGCGTACGCGAACGAACCTATTAGTATATTCAGCTTTATTCCTCCATATAATTTAGCATATTTATTTCTTAATTTAGCATATTCCGTTAGAAAATTTCTGGCCACACTGGTTGACGAAGCGAAGAACCTTCTGTTATTGTGGCTCTGTTCGCTGAGAACGTTTAGTGTTGGATAGCCACAGCAAGTTTTTAAACAAGACAAATTATCTAATACAAAGGCTTTGAAAACTTGAGAAATACTTCAAACTGTATCTTCGGCAGAAATTGGGGACCAAGTCTAAAAATTATTCTCAGCGATCGATAGACCAATAGAAATCTACGGCAACTTAGCCTGATGGCAAGCCGCCAGCGAAGCTACCAACTTCAACTAAATCAATGACTAAAATACAAAAACTAACATGAATACGCTGATCATCCGATCCTTATAATAATGAACAGTTTTGTATTTGAAGACAATTCATTATGTATTTTTTTATAAGTACCTACAAAAACATGTAAATGTTCTTTATTTAGGAAGTAGTTCAAAATTTGTTCTTTATTTAATTTAAATTCTTACAATCGAAAAAGTAACCAAAAATTCAATGAAGAAAATGATAATGCTAATGTGCTCTACACTCGCTGAACGAGCAAACAACTAATCTAGTACTAAAAAATGTGTTCTATTTAAGTCTTTGTTTTTATTTGTTAAGAACCTTTTTATGAAATGAAAAAACAAATTGAATAATAGAAACATGACCATTACATATTTGGAATTCTAGAATACAGTCACCGTAAGCATGAATCAGCACAATTGAGGTCTTGAGAACAACTCCAACCTTGGGACTGGAAACAGTGCTTAACTGGCTGTCAATGGATTTGCTTTTGCAAGAGTCTGGAGCGAAATTTTTTTTTTAATCGCCAGAGACAAGCCATACTGAGACCCCCAACTCACAATCCTCTTGTGACTCGCCATTTTGGTTTCCGATCGGTGTTATTTCAATTCAAAATCCGTGTGACATGCAAAAGCATACATAAAATACAAAAATAAATGCTGCCAACCGCGGCAACCGTGGGGAAATGTGGTAGGTATTGCAAACTACCACTAAAATGCTAGACGGAAGAATTAGAAGTGTAATTGATAGAAAGAGTTTTCAAATAAAAGCGATTCCGGGGCTCTAACTTCCTTGTCAAATTGATTGGATTTTTAAACTTATTCCGCACCGAAAACCGTGTTTTCGTCGCAAATTCGTCGATGCATTCACACCGAACACCAACTAGTTTTCGTTTGGCGTTTCAATCAGCTGTGAGACACTAGTCGTGAAATATCTGTCTAAAATATTTCGGTTACAAATTTCTATCGTATTATTTATAAATTAATAAATTTAATTCAGAGCATTTAAAAATAAAATTAGCCCATCAATTAAGTGTGGAAAATGATTTTAAGTTGTGACTTCTGTTCGGTCAGCTGTTCTGCTTAAGTTGTGACTTCTGTTCGGTCAGCTGTTCTGCTGAATTTGCTGAATGTTGCGAAAGGTGTGTTTGTTTCAACAATGCAACGCTTGGAAGTTAGTTTCGAAAACTGAAATATGCATGGGAAAACTTCTGTTTTCGATGGAGTTTTCGGGTGTTTTAGCGAAAACCCACTTTTCGGCTTTCGAAACAAAGTTTTGTGCATTTATAAATCCCTGGTTGTACAGAAACTGAGCAATTCTTCTTCAAATCAGCTCCAACAATTATTCATGTGTTAAGACCACAGCGAAGCCAGCATTTACCAACTGCCCCTACCCATGCAGAGGTCGCTATACAGGACACTTTGTACATTTATAAAACTCAAATTTGAAACAGTGAAAGTCCCTTTTCATTGTCTTAAATGACAACAAGAGAAAATAAAATTTTTGAAAAATTATTTACTTAGTCACTGACTATCTACGGCCCACCCTGTAGACGGATACATATCGTAACGACAAAACGGTACCATCAGAAATGGCTAGTAACCTAATATTATGCATGCATAGGAAATAAATAATGCAACCATAATAGTATCCTTTTGCAAGTAGGTACATATAGGAGGCACTTCCCATTGCCAATTCGCGTAGTTGAGAAAGTCAAGTCTAGTGTAACTGGTCATTTTAAGAGAACACAATGTTCAAAGTCGATAGTAACGAATCGTTTATTTACTTGTGGAAAATCTGGCGATTTGTCGGTGCACATCCATACGCAAAGCACAAATGGCTTTACATCATTTACGCTGTTTTAATAACTTTTGTCACTGATATACTGTCACCATTTTTTGTGTTTATAAATATTGTCTTTTTGAGGGATCTACCATCTATTATGCATAATTTACAAATAAGTCCCACACTTATCGTCGCATCGCTGAAACAATTCGTCGTTTTCTTTAAAATATCTAATATATACCAGGTGAAGTCATTCCTCCCCCAACTAGATGAAAGAGCGAATCGTAATAGGGAAGAGATTGACCATCTGCGAAAAGTCGTGAAACAATGCCAAATAATATCAAAGGCCGTGCAGGTCGCTTTATTAGCTTCTATTGGATCATATGCAATACCGGCCCTCGTAAAAGGACAACTTCTTTTCGAAGGATGGTTTCCATTTGACTGGACTTTTTCAACTTCGAACTATATAGCAGCGTATTTATTTCAGTTTTTTACAACCGCTTTTCAGTGCGTACAGAATGCTGCAAGTGACGCTTACCCGCCGATATACATTAAGGTACTGATTGGACATATTCGTGTTCTCGGGATGCGAGTCGCAAGAATTGGAAAAGATCCGAAAACGACACCTGAGGAGAATTACAACGAGCTCAAGGCTTGTGTAAAAGATCATATGGCCATTATACGGTTTGTTTGTTATGAGAAATATGTTTATTAACTAATTTGTATGTTCTTAGCATGTTTAAAGCAATTGAGCCACTTATTTCCGTGGCAGTCGTGATCCAGTATATTATAACAGCTTTCGTTTTATGCATATCAGCTATTTACTACTTTAAATTCGATCCGAGGCTTTCGCAGCTATTCGCTACGCTTCTATATGTTTCTTTCATTCTCGTCGAAGTCTTTCCTGTGTGTTATTTTGGAAACGCTTTAATAAACGAGACAGAAGATCTGACAACTGCTATCTACAACTGCAACTGGCTGGATCAGTCAATTCAATTTCGCAAGGCACTCATTATATTTATGCAGCGTTCACAGAAGACCAACGTTATTATGGCCGGAGGCATGGTTATAATTTCTCTGCAAACTTTTATTGCCGTAAGCATCATAATCAATTAATATAATAACTTGGCTGTAGTCAGACTACCTGACTAGCTGCCGTTTTTTTCTTTTTTCAGATCATAAAATTTTCGTTTTCGATGTTCACCGTTCTGAGTCAATTTGATTGAATTTTAAAAACGGATACCCATTTAAGCATCACAGTTATCAACTGAAGCTAATTTTAAATAATATCTCACCAACGAGGTTGTGTATTTTTAGTACTCACAATGAACACGTGTCGATTGCACTCAGCACAAATAAGTACATATTATGAGTTTACTAACTGAACTGAAATAAACTATGGGACATCCCAGATTCAGTTTGCACGGAAAAATGTCTACAAGGTGTTACATTTATCAATGCACTATCACCGTATATAAATTGAATGGGCCCCCGGCTATTTCTGGGTCAATTTTTCAATCCCCTTACACAATTAAAGTTGCAGCGGTATAACATTTATAATTTAAATAACTCTCTCAAAGTTATTGACACTCGAATCACCGAGAACGCTAATTTTAGACACGGTCCATACCTCGAAAAACCTATTTTCGATTTGATTAAAACATTGAAAACCAAGTAATGCTTACATACTGAAGAATATCTCAAGTCAGTTCGGCTAAATAGCTGAGCAATAGTATTTCTCGAACTAAATATTGCAATATTTGTAACTGATTTCTCTGCATAATTTTGAAAAAACCGCTTTAACGATTTTGATCAAAATACAAAATACTCAAGAAATTGGAATAAATCCGTATTTTAACTATTTCCCACAAATGATTACCCAAATCCCGATCTGTATAATAGCTGTTTTTTATTATCAGCGTGATCTGATTCGGATCAGATCACGAAAATAAAACACAACGGATCATTGAAAAGTTTAATTTTGGAATTGTGGCAACAGTTGCTTTCAAAAGCAACACAGATAATACAGGGAATTTCAAACTTTATATTGCCACCAGCCATCTTGCAAATATTTTTCTCAACGTGACGTCACAGAAGGCACATGTCATTTCACTTGCAAAGTCGGGGGTGTTACCATATTTGAATCAAATTTGCATAATTTTTCTTTTCAAATATATTTTTTGTGAAACAAATTTAGTATTTTATGTTCAAATATGCAACACATGAACAATATTTTGCTGCTAGCACTTGAGTTTATCTTGGCATATTAAGGTGTGTCCAGACCACCGAAATATTTCAGAAATGTTTATGAAATGTTTCTGAAGCAAAGCGGACACATTTCGTAAACACTTATAAAAGATTTCTGAAATTTATTTATTAAATGTTTATGCAATGTTTCAACTTTATCCTGTTTTGGACTAGAAAAAAATTATTAGCAGCGAGTAAAGTTTTTATTTTTGTAATTTTAGCCTTGGCAAGCACGCGACACGCGATTTAATTCAAATAATCGTATTAAATGAATAACTTTCTCATTAGGTATTCAAAGCTTTTCTGGGCATTTTTATTTTATTTAAAAAGAAATAATAATCGAAAAACAGAGCTCACTTTCTGCAAGGATACTTGTAAAACAAAAATTATTTCCCATCATGATTGGGTAACTGTAAAACATTTCATAAATGTTTTTTTGGTGTCCAGATCCAAACCAGCAAAACATTTTTAAACATTCCAAAAAAATTGTTTTAGAAATATTTATGGAACATGTAGGTATTTCATAGTTTATCAAAAGTTTGGCTAGTCTGGACATACCTTTATAGAACGAGAAAAAACAACATAACTCGGAATACGGACAGGGAGTTTATTCGAATGCGAAAAAAAAAAACAATTAATTTTTTGTGTTCCATTTTTTAGTCTGGCAACGTGATTGTGTGGCTATCGTTTACAGGCACACCAAAATTTAAAAATAAAACAAGCCACCTAGTCGGATATAGTAGAAATAATTTTCAGATCATGATTCGTGATCTCGATGAGAAGCAGGATCATGTGCTGTTGTTGTAAGTGCATGTAAATCGATGATCTATATGGATCATAGCTGATAATAAAAAACAGCTATTGTGTAAATTCAGAAACGTCAAACATTTGCGCAGTGATGCTGACGCGATGCACAGTTTATGCTGATGCGTTGCTGATTGAATAGCACGCTTGAGTTTTAGAACGAATTGTTCACATCAATCATTTTAATGTCAAGATGGAAGTTTTGCAAAAGACGACATATTTGTTTTCATGCCTTATCCTTGTCGTTATTAAAAGCTTTACCTCCGCTGCGCTGAAATACTCAATGCAAACAAATAAATGTTTGTGAGAAAAATTAAAATAAAGAATTCAACAAAAATTTATAAATTTTTCCGTCAAACGCCTATGTACCTATTGATAAAAATGTTTATTTACTTTCTTTTCTTTCGCTTCCGACATTTTTCTTACTTTTTTGCCGGCGAATCAACATTGCATCAGGTATTTCTGTGATGCTTTTTTTCGTTATGTTTACGCATCAGTTTGATCCAATTTGCAATAATGAACACTTGACGTTGGAAGTGATGTCAATAGTTGCATTAATGAACATTTTGCAAAGCACCATGAGCATCATGATACCAGTGATGACTGAATTTACACATTTTTTGTAAAACTGAATACCGTTCTGCAAATAAAAATGTTGTTACAACTATGAAAAACTATTTTTAAGCAAATATTTTTCTTTGATTTTCGCTTTAAAACAGTAGCGCCTGTGTATTTTTGGAACATGCGTGAAGTTGGCAACTAGCAGTCCAATTATCGCACATTTATTTAAAAAGTGGTACAGTTCAGAAAAAGCTTTTTAAAATACCACCCAACATATTTGTCAAAGGTGTATTAACTTATGTCGTTTTCGATTTGGCAAAAAAATCAATTTTTTTGAGAAAAAATATGTTTTTTTTATCGAAATTGCACAAAATATCAGCTGATCTGATTTATCATAAGCGAATACGCTTTCCTTTGTTTTCTAATACTTTACGATTGATTTATGAGTGAATTTGTGTCGTAATAAAATATTCTTTAAATTATTTAATAAACGGAACGCAGTTCATTGGAGTGCTTTGATTAGGCTGATGAGGCCAGTCAAAGCTTATTGGTGGTCTAGAGATCACCCGAAAAAATTATGCCTTTTTCAAAAAAACTATCCTTTTTTGGTAAAAAAGATAAAAATTGCATATTTTACTACAAAATGCTTAAAATTTGTTAACAAAACTTTTTTTGATCTCTGTAATCCAAGATTTGGGTTGGGTGAGTAAGTAAAATAGAGATTTAGAAAATAATCATGACGTGCAGTTGTAAATGAAAATAAGTGATGCAACTTTAATTAAAGAATGTACCAGATTTACCAGTTTCAAAATTTATTAGTATGAATTGATTGTAAAAAACAATTCACACAAAATTATGCCCTGTTTCTAAAAATTATTCCTCAATGCCTCAAGCAAGCCTATGCTACTGAGAATTGTAGAAAAAAGTAGGTATTCAGGTATGAACTGTCCAATCTTAAGTGCACGCATATTTTATTCTCTTTGCGACGACTCTCAAAAAATACTTGGAAAGATCCCAAACTTATATCAAAGCTATTTTTTTACTAAGCAAATATTCGTTACTACTTGCAAGCCATTGAAAAAGGAAAACCAATCAAAATCAGCAAGGTTAAACAAAATACAGCAGAGAAAAGCACTTAACCATTTCATGTAATCAAAATTTTCGAAATATATATTTCAAGTGTCTAGAAATAAAACAAGAGTGCAATATTTATCAATTTTGTGCATACACTTGTAGAAATTTGTGTTTGCTAGACTTAAAAACCACTTGCATTGTTGTATTCCAACGAATAAAATCAGAAAACATTTGCAATTTACTAAAATTAATTCATTATAAAAACCTTCAGGCTGAACAACAGCGTATTTATATTCGCTCCTATTACGAATTCCATACCGCCATTTTGGGTAGTTGGGCAACACTCCTCTTTAAAATGACATTAAAGTAGGATTTATTTAGCAAATGCCCGAAATAAACATGGCTTTCTCAACATTAGCATTTGACCCTACATTCAATATTCTGGCAACTTTATTTGTTTATTGGTAAAGGGATTTTGGAAAGTGTGCGGAGTCTTTGCGTTAGCTGCCAGACTAAAGTTGATTATTATTAAGGCCGACAAAAAACACAGGTAGTAGGTATATATTGGCCAACTTTTAATTTTTGTTGCGCGACAGGTCGCAAAATCAATCGAAATGGTTTTCGGTTACTTATAGATATACCTATAGATAGTTCAATGTACTTAGTTGAAACTTGGAGGCGGCAGGCGGGCAGGGTTACTCATTGGAAAGGATGCAAGATTGCGATGTGAAAAACTAATAGAATTGGTAAAAGAAAAATAGATTTGATGGATTCCTGGTCATCCACTTTAAAAAAAAATATATATAAAAAAGAAAGCATAACAGTTTGTATGAATTTGACGTATCAAGCTACTTCATTGTAGGTATACACTTTTTGTGTGTGTAGCGATGCGTAATTTGTGAGCTTGTATGTACTACCGCCGCATTCCACGACTACCGCGTCCTAATTGCGTTTAGACAGTATGTCAACGATTTAAACTGTTTCATTCATTGACTTATTATATTTATATGGACTGCTAGTAGACAACGTCGCGTTGGTTCCAACATAAGCGCTAGCGCTCGTGGTTCGGAGCGGAATAAATTGGAACTCACCATTTGAAGAGATTGTTGTCTATATAAGTGGATTCGTAGAGCACAAAATAATTAAAACAATTAAATGTACGAAATGCAAACAATTTTTAGTTTCTTGTAGAACAGAAAAGTCAAATTTTATTAATATAAAATCTAAAGGTTTCCTGAAAAACCCACATAAGGACACAATCAAAATTTGTAAAACTCTCCAAAAAACTGTGTCTCTGTATGAATTACAAAAAAAATTAGGGTGCAATTTATTTATAGCCTGATAATTATAAGTACGTTAAGAAATGTAGATTTAAGCTATTTATACGATGAATTAAATTCTCATGTACTTGAATGTGATATATTCTTGACAATCATAAGTATTTATTGATCAGAAATGTGATTGAAATATACACTAAAGTGTTATTACATCATAATTCTAAAATGAATAATGAAAAACAACATAAAAAACTAATTCGCAATAAATATACGAGAATTGTGCAAATTATGGGACAATAAAAAACGATTTTTTATTGAAATTTTGTTGGTTCCATCTATTATTAATTATTTAAACTAGCACAATTTCGAGATGACATCTATTGTAAACAATGCCGCAACAATTTGAATTTGAACCGTTTCACTTGGCAAATCCACTCACTCCCAATAGGTGGCTCTAGCATTCTATGGAGAAATCCAAGATGGTTGTCATTTTGTTTCACTTATTTTTCGCATAGAACCACGAGCGCTAGTTATGTTGGCGTCATTTTCTGGGCAGAGATTGTATGGAGGTGACATCTCAGTAGCAGTCCATATATAATAAGTCAATGGTTTCATTATTGTTTTTCCACTGGATATTCTATCTCGGCTCTAATTGTTTGTCAATACGATTTTCTATGTATCAATACTAGCGCACCAAATCGTGACCACTCCGTAAAAATAGAGCTTGTAGCCTAAGTAACGGGAAATCGGCCGGAGTTGGTGGTCTCAGTATTGTCTCTGGTCTCGACCCCTTGAACATTAAATGTTTTTTATTATTATTTTCGTATCAATCTCGAATGCACAACTTCTGTGGGGACTTTTGCTAAGATTCTAAAAACAAAAACTTAAGGGACAACCTACTGAACATGACCAGAGTATTATATTTGAAGGATGATCAATATAGATTAATATTTTTTTATAAATAAACTATTAAAAATGAAATATCATAGCCTCTAATGCAATATTAAACGTTTTGCTTATTTATTTACTTATTAATTTATGCATGCGTTTTGTTATTGTATAGCACAGCAGAAACGATTGGTCGTTGAGTCTTGAGTGTATGAAAGGATTTTATTTTAAGATTTTCGGATAAAACTTGGATATATGCTTGGAAGCTTATATCTGAGAATCAACTTTAACATAATACGAACATAACCGCTTTAGAGAAATTTTTTTATTTTGGAAAATAATACTTTGATGAACATAGAATTAAGCTGCATTCTAAAGCTGTTTTGGCTTCCATAGAGGTAATTAGTGTGATATCCCTACTCATACAGTCCTCCACTTATTGAAACTCCCCTGCAATCTGCAAACGACTCCTAGAAATATGAAAATTTCTGCGGGGGAGGTTGCATAATGGTGTTCCACTTACAAGCGGTTATTTATATTTACACTTACGTCTTTGACGTCGTGCTGTGACGGTTATAGCTCGTTAGGCGCATCACTATACCTTCACCATTTACATGCAAATAAGTCGTCACGAATTGTCGATCTGTCATACGCAGACGATACTCGTACATACGTCATATCCATGTCTTCAGCAAATAATAGAGCTTGCCTGACGGAGATTATATAAACCTGCGGATATTAAAAAGGGCGGGTGCTCTACGCACATAACACAGTGTGAAGAATGTAGGTATATAGAACCTTCGTGCATTGTTCGAAGTAAACCTGTGGGCCACAAATCAATTTAATACATTCAATAACAAGACGAAGCTGCATGAGAGAAATATGTTCAAATTACAGTGTTTCCTGATCGCCATTTTGTATTCCTATTGGTGTTATGTCAAAAAAGAATCAGTGTGCCATGCAAAAACACACAAAAACTACAAAAATAAATGCTGCCAACCGCGGCAACCGTGGGGAAATGTGAAAGAGTTCGGGAATTCCACATTTTTTTATTACTGAATGCCATTGGTTAGTTATTATAAATTATCAAAAGGCGAATAATTTGATTTGGTTGGTTAGTAAAATTATCTAAAATATATGTTTTATATACTAGAACATATTAGGACAAACATGGTTGTGTATTTACCTCTTTTCGATATCATTAAGATCGATTTATTGTATAAATTTTCTTTAATAACTGAAGAAAACCTGCCCAAAATGTTTTTATTTTCATGCAACCATTCTGCATTGACAATTTTTCATAAATATTTAAAGCAAATGTACACTTATTCCCAAAAAAAATACTATCCACACGTATATAAATAATTTCAAATTTAACGGACAAAATTTTATGAACGCTGTCAGCAGCTTTGTCCACAGCGGAAGTGGCATATGCAAGGTGGGAGCGTGTTGGTGAGCTGGAATTTTTGAAGTTACGTGACATTTGTCAATACGAATATCTATGTAACAATACTAACGCACTTAGCGTTTGCCACCCCATGAAAATATAGCTTGTAGGCATAGACAAACCATAGTATTGTCTCTGCTTGTAGGCAAGTAACGGGAAATCGGCCGAAGTTGGTGGTCTCAGCATTGTCTCTGGTTGTAATTGAATGTTCTCCAAGAACATATCAGCGCATTCAAAATGGTAAGTTTAATAGGTATTTATCTTATAAAAAATTCAATTCCAACTTATTTTATAGATGCTGCATTTTACGATACTATCGTAATGACATTTCTTAAACTTTTTGTAAGAAAACCGGTCACGTACTTCTCTTGAAATTGAGAGATTTCTCTCTCGATTTTTGATATTTGACATTTTTCATTTTTCTATACACGAACGAACCTAATGTGGGCTGCAGTAAAAAGGGGGCGCGGTACCTTACATACTAAAAATAAACATTTCAGTTGCTCTTCCTCGTGGAACATAATTGTAAAATTGGGAACATAAATGTGCAATGTGGAATTAAGTCACTTTGCGAAATGTGTGCAGGACTTAATACGAATGGTAAGGCACGGGCAAAGCCGGATCTGTCAAAGGTATTCCTCAACCTATACGTTTGGATAGAATTTATGTAAACCTCAGAAGTGGTTTAACAACCTCATCTTCGGTCTATTTAGAGGACACTAAATTAACATTCATTTAACGCAAATAGTATAATGTGGAATGACTTAGCACCGTTTACCCGAAAGTCATCATGTACAATATGCGTAAGGAGACCAAATGATTCTTAGACAGAATCGTCAATTCCATCCTGCTGCAGTTTATTCCCTATTTTAACTCGAAGAGCTCAGTCGTATACCTTCCACAAATCTACAAATTTCGTCCCAAGTAAGGGTTTTTCAACAGGGACGCTACAAAAGTAGAGCGACAGGGACAGCAAACGACGGCGAGTTTCTTGCCGTTCTTTTGACATTTCTCTTCAGTAAGGTTTGCCATTTCATGATATATGAGCCAGAAACGAGTCGAAATTATTAAAATGACTACCGAAATTCGGAGTCAGTGGCCTCACCGTTAAGAGCGCTACGTCCAATTTATGGTCGTCATAATCGTCCTAGCAGATCAACAATTGAGCGTCTAGTGGTCAAATTTGAATCCACAGGCACAGTACAAAATGTTCCCGTGCCAGTGAGACAAAGAAGTGCCCGTAGTGTCGAGAATATTGCTGCCGCTGAGGCTTCAGTTGAAGAAAGCCCAAATGTGTCTCTCACACGTCGTTCTCAAGCGTTGGGCATCTCTGTGACGTCGTTGTGGCTAATTTTGCGAAAAGATTTTGGCCTACATCCTTACAAGATTAAATTGACGCAAGAACTGAAGCCGCTTGATCACCAGAAGCGTCGTATGCTCGTAAATTGGGCTGAGCAACTCAACTTGAAAATGATTCGGATTTTAATCGAAAAATCATCTTCAGCGATGAGGCTCATTTCTGGCTGAATGGCTTCGTCAATAAACAAAATATGCGGTATTGGTCAGGCAGCAATCCGCACGTACTCCATGAGTCATCATTGCATCCCGAAAAAATTACGGTTTGGTGTGGTTTATGGGCCGGCGGCGTCATTGGGCCGTACTTCTTCCGTGATGATCAAGACCGGCACGTTACTGTGAATGGGAATCGCTACCGTTCAATGATAACCGAATATTTTTTGCCCAATTGGATGATATGGACTTGGAGGACATGTGGTTCCAAAAGGACGGCGCCACAAGCCACACAGCGAATGTCACAATCAGTTTATTGGAAACCAAGTTTGGAGAACGTGTTATCTCACGAAATGGTACAGTCGCTTGGCCGCCTCGGTCGTGCGATTTGACGCCGTTAGACTATTTCCTGTGGGGCTACGTCCAGTCTATGGTCTATGCCAACAAGCCAGCGACGATTGATGAACTTCGTACGAATATCGAACGTGAAATTGCAGCAGTATCGGCCGATTTATGCTTGAAAACCGTCGAAAATTGGGTTCAGCGTTTGGACTTCTGCAAGCGCGCCCGTGGTGGCCATGCAAAAGAAATCGAGTTCCATACATAATGGCATCGAACAAAGGTTCACAGGAATAAAGAATTTCATTGATATCCAAACCCGCTTTTGTAGCGCTCTTATTGAAAAATCTTATTGCCCAATTGGATGATATGGACTTGGAGGACATGTGGTTCCAAAAGGACGGCGCCACAAGCCACACAGCGAATGTCACAATCAGTTTATTGGAAACCAAGTTTGGAGAACGTGTTATCTCACGAAATGGTCTAGTCGCTTGGCCGCCTCGGTCGTGCGATTTGACGCCGTTAGACTATTTCCTGTGGGGCTACGTCCAGTCTATGGTCTATGCCAACAAGCCAGCGACGATTGATGAACTTCGTACGAATATCGAGCGTGAAATTGCAGCAGTATCGGCCGATTTATGCTTGAAAACCGTCGAAAATTGGGTTCAGCGTCTGCACTTCTGCAAGCGTGCCCGCGGTGGCCATGCAAAAGAAATCGAGTTCCATACATAATGGCATCGAAAAAAGGTTCACAGGAATAAAGAATTTCATTGATATCCAAAACCGCTTTTGTAGCGCTCTTATTGAAAAACCCTTTTGTTCATCCCGCGGACTCTACCGCAGTTTTGCAACGCCTTTCAACACCTTAGCACAGGCTTTCCCCGAAAGACTTAAAAGTGATATACTCAATCTTTTTTGATAACTTTCGTGTAACTCAATAGGTCGCTGGATCAGCAGGCCAGTTAAATGATACATTCATTTCAACTAGGGCCTGGGGTATTTCTGGTAAGACCGGATTTCGGACCCAATTTGGCATTCATAAAGTAAAACTATATCCGGCAAAATGTTAACCGTGTTCAAAGTTCACACGTCCTGGAAAAGAATACTTTTTATTTTAAAGTGTCCCCCTTTTTATTAAAGCTTTATCTTTGCAAAGGGTGGTAGTCGTAAATATACATAAATAAAATTAGTAAAATCAAATAAAAATCCAAAAGATTACTTAAATTCATATACCTAGCTTTACAGCAAGTGGAAACTGCTGCAATAAAAATGTATGCAGATTATTTTCGGCGCTCAATTGCAATGCAATTCGAAATTGAGTTGAATACGTATCTGAGTATACTGCATCAATACGCCTCCAAACGTGACCCATTGGTACGAGCACCACACCCACAGCCGTCACACTTCACTTATCTGCGGATCAAGTTTATTAATGCAATTAACAATCCATGGCCTTACATCACCGGCTGCAACTATTTGCCCACAGTTGGCACTCGAGGTCGGGGGCTATATGCTGGAAAGCGCCCCCTTCCTGTAGGTATGTGTTTGTATTGCCTGGTGCTGTGCATATATAGCGTTCAGATACTTCAACTTCAACTACTGCGGCAAATTGAAGTTCATAAGTAATTAACCACATTGCAGCAGCGGAAGCTGTTGACTGTGAGTTAACATCGATAAATATGTTTGCCAACTTGGTCATTGGTAGGTTAAGCCGTATACCGTATATTGAAGCGAAATCGTGCTAAGTTCGACTTGTTGGAGCGTTAGTTAATCTGCTACTGGTTTCATAGGGGCGCACATTGATGTTTAAGTATAGTTTCTGTTGACTTTACGCGGTGAATTTATCTGTACATTTTAAAATGCAATCCACTTTAATTAATTCCTGCAAAGGCTACTCGCATGTGCTTGGTTTGGAACTTGTCAAGGATTTGGCTTAATCTAATCAATAGCTAATAAGTCAGGTGGAATAGTAGGTCAAGCGAGAGAGTATTGCCCATAATGTAATGGGAGTTGGGAACGACTTTTACGAGTAGGTTGGGGAATAACTGCCGCTGAAAAATCTGCGTGACATGAGACACTGCCATGTTGCACACCTATAATCAAATTCTCCTTTCAGTTTCAGCAGGACAAGCGGACAGAAGCGGCTTTAGATTCCGATTGGCATTAAGCATGTCAGTTTGATCGTCTTGGCTCTTAGGTGCCTTGAACTTGAACGTCGAACTCAAGAAATTTCGAATCTAAGCACTCGTTGTATAGCCGGAGTTTTTTCTTTAGTTCCCCGAGTTCGTTTCTAAAGGGTGATTTTTTAGCTGGTTTGGTTTTGGCAACACTGGTTTTGACAGCTGACGTGTGTTTAGTACCTTGTGTCACTGTCAAACAGCTTCAGTTTGGTTTGCAATTTAACCATGGATCGTCTTACAAATGAACAACGCTTGCAAATTATTGAATTTTACTATCAAAATTCGTGCTCGGTTCGAAATGTTCATCGCGCGCTGCTTCCATTTTATGATCGGCATTCTCGACCTTCTGAGCAGTCTATTCGGAAGATTGTGACCAAATTTCGCACCAAATTTACTTTGTTGGACATTAAACCACCAACACGTTTACGTACTGTGCGTAGTGAAGAAAATATTGCGGCCGTATCAGCTAGTGTGACAGAAGACCGCGAAATGTCGATTCGGCGCCGTTCCCAGCAGTTAGGCCTTTGTTACAGCACTACGTGGAAAATTTTGCGGAAGGATTTGGGCGTAAGGGCCTTTTAAGATACAGCTGGTGCAAGAACTAAAGCCAGCCGACCTACCACAACGCCGAATTTTTGGTGAATGGGCTCTTGGAAAGCTGGCCGAGGATCCGCTTTTTTATCGAAAAATTGTGTTCAGCGATGAGGCTCATTTTTGGTTGAATGGGTACGTAAATAAGCAAAATTGCCGCATTTGGAGTGAAGATCAGCCAGAAGCATTGCAACAGCTACCAATGCATCCCGAAAAAGCCACTGTTTGGTGCGGTTTATGGGCCGGCGGCATTATTGGGCCATATTTCTTCAAAGATGATGCGAATCGCAGCGTTACTGTCAATGGTGAACGCTACCGAGCGATGATAACAAACTTTTTTTTGCCCGAAATGGAAGTTCTTGACTTAATTTCACGTTTCGGGCCGGTCAATTGGCCGCCTAGATCGTGCGATTTGACACCATTAGATTATTTTTTGTGGGGGTATGCCAAGGCTAATGTGTATAGGGACAAGCCCGCTTCGATTGACGCACTGGAAGCCAACATCCATGCATTCATTCGTGAGATACCGGCCGATATGTGTGAAAGAGTATGCCAAAATTGGACTCAGCGGATGGGCTACCTGAGACGCAGCCGCGGTCAACATTTGCATGAAATTATCTTTAAACATTAAATTGCAAGGTTCAAACTATCGATTCAAATAAATATTTCATTCATTTTTTCGAATTTTTTGTGTTTTTTTTTTAAAAAAAGTTCTAAACCTCTTAAAAAATCACCCTTTATATACTCGTATGAGACTCCACAACCTTCTTGAGATGCTTTTTGTCTGTTTTTGAGCCTCCTCTTCCCTAGGTTACTGAAATGCTTTTAGAGAAATCAGTCCCATTAATTTAAAGAAGTTTCTTAAGTTTTGCATACGAGGTAATAGGATATTTCCTATACTCGCATCAACCTCCAAAAATTATCCTATCACTCGCTTCGGTAAGTGCAGTACGCTGCTCGAGCTAAACTAAATTTTATCTGGTCTCCAACTTTACTCTCCAAACATCAGCTAATGTCCTAACTAAATTTTGACAAAGAGTACACCGTGATTAAGTGTCACAGAAAACAGTTGTTCTTTGAAAAAACTTCCTTCAAAAATGTAATTCTCTTCTATTTCAACTATGTCTGATTCTAGGTATACTTTTCGTCCATGTAATAATTAAAAGAGCTCATCCTTGCATACTTTTCCGCAACAGAACAACAAATACACAAAGATCTGTCACAATTTAGCTGGAGAAAATGTACCGACCCATTAAATGGGCACGCTAAATCTTGACAGACACATGAAGTACATTCTGAAACAAAAGTTTGATTATTTAGCTCGAGCTGCGTATACCACTCAGCTAAATAGGTTCGCTTAAATTCAGCTCAGCTAAATTTTGGAGAGAATTTTGTATGAGAGCGAAAATTTAGCTCGAGCAGCGTACTAAGCTTAAGTGGTTAATTATACGTCGTTTAAGAACAAGTCTCAGAGTTTCTGTCAAAAGCACCTTCTATCGCATAAGTTATGTTGCTAGGTACGTACCGTATATTAGTTTTAATCAGGGCGCAGTGTCGCCTTATATCAAGCTGAAAGGGGGAAAAAAGGAATATAAGATAAGCAACAGCACTCTTTCCCAATTCCAAATCACAAAATTTTCTGCCCTATTCATCGTGTTTTGTGAAAGTGGACTTCCTTCAATTTGGCGGTCATTTTTCCCGGCCCATCACAAAAAAGGCAGGGGTCGAATCGCCACTTCCTTGCACGAGCTATACGTTGACTTTACTTTTGAAACTAAAGGAAATACCGTCACGTATTGCTCGTTCACAGACGAGCCGATTCGAGCCTAGGTTTTTTTTAATTGGATACAGGGAGACTATTTTCTAAAGAATACTGGCCGCTTCAGTACTTTCTTTCTTGTACGATCTCGCCACTCTCTCATCTCTCTCGGATTGACGACTTCTCATATCCCCTCTAAAAAGCCAAGCAGCAATTGAATTATCATAAAAATACTAAGAGATTATTGATGATGCCGCCTTGTCCGGCACCATCTTCAGTATTGCGTTTCGATTCAAACTGTACCTATGTGCAAATGGTCGACATGTCACTCTATTTGGTACAATCGAGGGAATGGCGGCGTTCAAGTTTCTATAGTTTAATAAGTCTGACAGCTGACAGGCTTAATGTGTTTCAGTTTTGATAGAACGTCTCGTTCAAACCTCAAAAAAACTCCTAGTTTAAAAAAAAACCGATTAAACAAGGCACTACTTCCCGAATAGCACACTTGGGTTTTAATATGGTACATACAACTCTAATATAACTATCAAGTTATTTCCTAGGTATTGCAGTAACATTGTCACATCCCACATTGTAACCAAATTAGCCGCATTTCCCCTTATATTTTGCAACAACTTTGTAGTATTTGTGTTTTACTGAGGTTATTTTTTGTTAAATGATAGTTCTTATTACGTTGTTTCAACGAAAACATGTTGCTTATGCAAATCAGTTTAAATAACATGTTGGATATAAAATAAGTACGAGAAATGTTTCTGTAAGCATTCCAGAAGTTTTAAATAAGTTATTATTGGAATGCTTTTTGAGTCTACATGTATAGACAAACAAATTATGAAGTATAAAAGGAAAGGTAAATATATTTGATCTGAAAGGTACTAGTATCTAAAACAGTTCAAGTTTGCTGCGATTTCAGACCAAAATCCTTAAACGAATACTACTTTTGTCATGAACATTAATGTTTTGGGTCCGAAAAATTCACGCGCCTCCAAAAAAGGGTTAAATAGAAGAAAAGTTTGAAAATCAGAAAATATTAAAATGTGTATTTAAGCTTCGAAATCCCAAAAGACTTGTAGAAACAAATTTTAATATACCATATTCATCAGTTTCTATACAAATGGATTGTAGAAGCTATGTAATATATTGGAAAAATTGAAATGTATTTTTCACATCTTAAGACCTATGGTTAAACAGGTATATAAAATGGTGAACAATATGGCGGTTGTTACATGAAACATCATTAAAACATGAACCATAATATTATAACTAAAATTAGAAGTCTCCAAAATGAGGATTTACTTAACGTATCTGTAACTTATTACCAACCTTTTTAGAACTCTAACTTACGAACTCTTATAAAACTATTTTCAAACATCCCCCCCTTTTTGTGAACAAGTTTAAAACTTAAAAAAACGTATTTACAACATTTCGAATGACAATGTTACAAATAGTCCCGCGTGAACATGAATACAACTGATATAGAAAAGATTTTGTTACAGATTACTTAAATATAACAGCAATACAATCGAAGTTTTGTTGCAAATCACAATCTGTGCTATTCGGGTTGTTCAAATATTTTTAGGAAGCGCACATTTCCCATAACTAAAACTTTTTAGCTTTTACCAAATAAGGTAGGTGGTCCGAATAAGGCCCATAACCTAATAAGGCCCAGTGCGCAAAATTGGCATAACCTTCAATCAACCTGAATTATATTTTAAATGTGCTTTTGGCCACCATGTCTACACTAAAATCGATGGAATTTTCCGTCTGACGCAATCGTGTTTTTTCTTACAGTCGATACAAGTTAAAGTGCGCACTCACACGCTTTTTATAAGAACTTGGTTTTTGTAATTGATTTTATTGCAAATAATAATTCGGGTAAGTCTAGTTTTTACACTAAATATACCACATATAAAACTAAGGTTTAGTATGGTTTAAGTATTATTTTAATTCTTTGAGTAGATTTTCGTTAAAGTTTTTGTAAAGAAAAGTTTTTCATGTTCCTAAAAAGGCCCACCAAAAATATTAAAAGGCCTTATTAGGAATATGAAAGATTAAATTCGTTTTTTTGGTTGTTTTTAGATAAAATGTCAAAGGCGAGCAAATTAGGGAACAGAAAGCGGAATTTTAACCTAACATTAAATGTAATTCTTAATAAAAATCTCCTTATTTAAAATTAATTTATTGAAGTCAAATTTATTTATTTTTTTTAAATTTTTCTTTCTAGTCAAGAAGGCTGTGTTTATTTTTTGTTTTGTGTTAATAAATAATATTATAATATATATATAAATAATAAACTAGGTTCTTTTATTTGTTTCATGACAAAATACTTTTTATTTTAGCAGGATAACCAAAGTAACTGAACAAAATTATGTATGGGCCTTATTCGGAACAGGTGTTCGTAATAAGGCCCAACGTAAGGTTCTTACAAATGTTATGAAAATACATTTCAAATTGGGTTTTAAGAAATAAACGTTGTGTTTTTATATAGATAACTGAACTAAGGCTTATGCTAATGTCAATTTAGTAATTTTCTTTTAGGCGTTTGCAAGTTATTAACGAAAAACTATAAGGTGGGCCTTATTTGGGTCACCCACCTTACATTAGGAAAACATAATTTTTTAGTTCTACAACGCTTTTATCCTATTTTTCCACTTTATTATAAACTTTTAAGTATTTTTTTAACATTATTATATTGTGTACAACCATTTGTTCTGTTTTCCTACAAGTTTTTTAGCTGTCACTTGGCTTTTAGTTATATAAAACGTCAACTAGATTTGTCTGGCCTAAGTATACGAACGCATTTACTAATCAACTTAACTTGTCTTTGTATTCTGGCGGTTTGTTTTGAAGTTTGACAACTCCAAATGTTAGCTGAGTATGCAGGCAAACGTCAAATGAAAAAAAAAAACATTTACGCGACCAATCTGGGCCAATAAAAACTAAAATACATCAGTTGAGGCAGCTATCAGACTTACTAAACGAACGTCCCCATTAATGACTCCTTACAGTTCGCATAATTATGTGGCTGACGTATTAAAAGTGATGTTACCGACCAATCAGGTTTTGGCGTTTAGCGTAAATCTAGTCCAGACCAATCTAGTCGACTTAAGATAACTTGAATACAAAAAGAAATTAAATCTAAATTCGATCGATTTGATACGGTGAACACAGACCCATTCTTATATTTATATACATAAATATCAATTAATTTTCATGTACACATGAAAATTAATACGGAAATTGAAATGAATTTCTACTCAAAGTAAAAACCAATAATCAAACTAAGTTTACCCCTTCAACCCATCTGTGTGTGATGCACCAAGTATTTCGTATATGCAGATAGCATGTGTGTAACGTAACAAAATTAAACGTGCTCGGCTTTTATCGATAGAGCCGTAAAAATAGATAAGCTTTCGGTTTTTTACGATTCATTGCACTCAAAGCGTGCGCTTTGATATTGATCAATAAAAATAAATTCGGATTTTTCAAAGGTATTCTTTATAATTATATAGATACAATAAAGCGTTATCCTCTGAAAATGGTTCTGTTTACTTTTGATGGTAATGTCATTGGGGGACCTAAAAAAATACACAAATAAAATAGATTGTAATACATTGAGGTAATAGGTCTGTTATGAACTCTTCCGAAAAAAATCTCACATTTGTAAAACTTGCACCTTAAACTGGCTAACATTAACCAGGCGGGGGTATCATTGACCAAAAATAAAAACAAAATGTAACTAGCAAGCACAAGGTTTCCACGGGGACATCAGTGCTGCAAGCTTATGGAGCCAAATTTTAAAAATCTTGCAGCCAAAAATAACCAACTAAAGTATGTTTTTTTTTTAAATTCTTAATGACAAAATGAAAAATTAAACAAAATAAAAAAATCTGCATTACAATAATTATAAACAAACTTGTAATTTTCCAGTTCTCGGACAAAAGGTGAGTTTTCATATTGATTCATGTTTGTTGGGAGATGATTTCACTGATGAGAAGTGGGAATGTGTGGTTGCCTGATTCACAATGAACTAAAAATCAATTGTTTTTTTCGCATTCGAATGAACTCCGTATTCCGAGTTATTTTGTTTTTTCTTGTTCTATAAAGGCCTGGACATACCAAACATTTGATAAACAATTAAATACCCATATGTTTCATAAATATTTCTAGAACATTTATTAAACAAAACACTGTTTATGAAATGTTTATGAAATGCTTTGCTGGCTTGAATCTGGACACCAAAATAACATTTATGAAATGTTTAATAGTTAACCAATCGTGATGGGAAATAATTTTTGTTTTACAAGTAAAAATGCCCAGAAAAGCTTGGAATACCTAATGGGAAAGTGATTCATTTATTACGACTATTTGAATTAAATCGCGTGTCGCGTGATTGCCGAGATCAAAATTACAAAAATGAAAAATTTACTCGCTGCTAGTAATCCTACCATATTATTTTCTTCTAGTCCATCAAAGGATAAAACTGAAACATTTCATAAACATTCAATAAATAAATTTCAGAAATCTTTTATAAGTGTTTATGAAATGTGTCCGATTTGCTTCAGAAACATTTGATAAACATTTCTGAAATGTTTCGCTGGTCTGGACACACCAAGATAAACTTCGTTCCGTTTTGTTTTGTTTTCGTGATCTGATCCGTATCAGATCACGCTGATAATAAAAAAACAGCTAATGTTCGCAAGTATCATCATGAAGTATGCATCTTTTTCATAAATTTATAAGGAGCCTAAAAATCGCCACATTAAAAAACCAATACCCTCAATTGGGATGAATCCCAAATAACAATTTTAAGGAGCTAGTGAACAGTTTGAGTAGCAAATCGATAAATAGCTAGTGGCAACACTGGGGGACATGGCGATTTACCGATCAGACTAACCATCACCGAAATTGACCTCACGCACGCTTTTAGTTCTCCGTGTGTCCGAACATTCCAAGTGGCAAAAATTGACTCGGATCACTAACTTGTTGCAGACAAATTTATAGAATGCAGATAAACAACACACGTCAACAAAGAAATAGGTGCTCTGAGGAAGTAACACAGAGACGGCCATAATCTTTGAGGATTGTGTATTCCAACGCCTCGAGATTCGTCCTACAACAGCAATATAGCTACTACAGAAGACCAGTTGCGACACTACCATAAGGCCGACATTAATGCCACTACTAATGTGCTGGGTTTCAATCGTCCACTCCAGCGAAAACCCTAATTGGATAAACAAGCACACAGAAAAATAAATTGTAATGCCAAAAAATTTCGTTGGTTAAAATTAACCCAAATATCAAAATCTTTGATTTAAGAATGAAATTGTTGGCAATGATGTAATAAAATACTTATGGAGGGTATATTATTCTTACGCTGAAAACCTGATTCTTGAAAACTTAAAAACGAGTTCTTGTTAACAAAAATAATATTTGAACCAAGAACTTTCAACTTACAATTTTTTAAGAATATCAAAATTCTTCGCTTAACAATCTTTTTTTTTCTGAGTGAGGCGACTAGCAAACGCAAAAGAGGACTAGAGATGCTCTACAGCTCTACAACCAAAAGAGACATGGGTAACATCGGCGCTTCAGGAAGAAAACGAAAGTCGAAAATTGAAAGATGGTACGTTTGTTTTACCATAAGGTGAAGATAGATAGCATGCACTGGCAGAAAATACCGTATAGAATCCTGTAGAGATGACGAAGGAAACCTTATACTACATAAAGCAGAATACCATATAGGCGGGAATAAAACTTTTATTTCCGTGGTCAAAACGAAGTTACGATATGGCAAGATGTAAGCTAAAACAAACCAAAGCTGCTGGACCTGACAGTTTACACCGACGAGGTCTGTAGACTGTAGAGCACCTGGATATGACTTGGTAGAGGGCAGGCACCATTTTATTACCAAAATTTGGTCAGATGAATACATTCCTGATGAACAAAACCTCAGCATCATCATCTGTCCGGTTCACAAAAAATGAGACCCATTCAGCTGCACCAATTACAAAGGTTTCACTTACCTTAACATTACATCTGTCATACTGTGTCAAAACCTAAAATCCTTCATAAGCAACCCGAGGCGCCAGAAAAGTGGTAGGCTTATACAGTTTTCACAGATGTTCGAACAACGAATTAGACTTATGAAAGCTACACCTTGGAGGTAAGAACTCTTCTCTAAGTCCGTACAGTGACTTCCCGCTACGATAAATGAGGTTGTATACATGGATATGTATATTAAAATCTGGCAGCTCTATGAATATAAACGCTGTTTGAAATAACTAAAACAATTAAGCCTGAAAGTGTAAATACAACATGGGGGGCAACACTCTTAAATCTTTTACGCGTTGTTAAGGTTCATCTGGTGGCTTTCCCATCTACAACTTCTGTTGATATTCTTTCTGGTAAGCCTGAGTCTCCTTTTGTCATCAGCAAAAAACCACAAACTAGAGAGTCTTTCTGGATGCAGCCCGGACTCTAGCGGCGCTTAAAGAACTTACTGATTTCACGCACAGTTTAATTATGACTTCCTTCTAACCTGCGGCAGTTGTGTACATTAGGCCTTTTTTATTATGCTCAAATGATCTATATAGATCATTGATATCCACGGTTCACAACAACAGTACGTGATCCAACTGTTGTTGTAAGCCATGGAAATCCAGATCATGTGGGTAAAATAAAAAACGCCAATTGTAGGTACGTATATATGCAAATACCTGAAAAGAACAGCATCCAATGATTCACATTACAAGCTTGCTCCTATCCCGATACATCAACCGTGGTGCATGCATCAAAGTTGCTCGACAGGAAGAAGCTTACCAGAAACGGAATTATATCCGATAAATAAATTTCGACAATATATTCGCTCTTCAAGTAGGAAAGAACATGAATGTGTCCCACTCAACTCCATATCTAAAACGTTAAAGACACACCCACCACATATTTTTATTGCCTCATGTAATCGCTCCTGTGGGCTTCGGGTATAGGTATCCTTTTCGATTACTTCTACTTCATTTTGTCATTCCTAACAAAGTGGAAATTTGTGATACTTTGCAAATATTTGTCTTCCATTACAGGGCATAGACTAAAGTCCTTGCATTTACACGCAAGTTTCCAAGGAACGATGTTAAGCTCTTAAATCCTTAAACACACTAACCGGGTAACATAAATTAAATTTTGTTTGTCAGTTATTTTATACTCCTTTGCGTTCGTTATATTAAGACATGACGATGATTTTGGTGTTTTAAATTCTACCACCATCACAATGGCAGGGCGGCTTTTAACTGCTTGCCAAATTTCATAAGATTTGCGTACGCAGTTTTGGGACTTTTTCATAAACCGAATTTGTTCTCGCTTTCAGATCACCGGTTTATTATATCGTACACATCGTGTTCGTGTTCGTACGAGTATGTCGAGGGACGAGGAGAATACATTAGCATAATAGAAATAAAAAAATGTGCGATTTAGAGAACCGCACAGATATGGGATAATAAAAGTAAGAAATAACAGTAAACAGTGAAGCAAACAGCACGCAAAACATGAGAAAATTCTCGTACTCTTGTTAAAACCATAAAAATTTATGAATTTCATTTTTCGAAATGGGTATTCGCCGATAACAGCGTAAAAGATGGGTTCATCTTCATCGTTCACCCCCCGTCACCATAGAGATGCAAAGAGGGTTTCATTATTAACTGTTTATAGTATGAAATGATTTGTAGGCGAACGGATCTTCACAACTTTGGATTATTTTTATTTTATTACAAAACTGTTGGCCAGTTAGCTGTCTTTTTTTTTCGAAAATGTGTCAATTTAATATTATCATGCAGAAAAACACAATTTTGACAGAAAAAATATATTTTATGCGAACAAGTGCAAAAACACTCATACGTCCTGGTTAAAAATATCTAATGTTTGATGAATTTACTTAAAAAGTGAATCCTCTGTAGTTCGAACCTGCGACTTCTCACTCAATTTGTTCAGACTTCTGACCTTTTGCGCTACCTTTTCGTTTGATTATTTATTTTTTATAGGGTAAATGGTACTTTTCACGGAACTCTAGACACCAAAATGGGTTTATTTTCCTTGAAATTTGGTTAATGGTCCTATATTGCCTGTTGGAAGTATTATAAAGTAGTATAATTTGGAATGATGCGCATGAATTGGCCAAATAAAGCACTTTGCGAAATATGGCCGGGACTTGATAGGTACGTACGTAGGGCACGGTCGGGTTTTAGATTTCATCAGATTTGTAGGCTTTTTATTACCATATGCTCTGTCTGTGTCAGTATTGGCATTCTTGACCAGCTCAGTAAATTTCATAAGCTTTGACAATTCTACAAATTTGTCGCACTTGGCTGACAAATTTTTGTTTCATAAAATATTGACAGGTGACATAATTGTCAGTTAAATACAGCGACAAACTTGTCATGACTTTTTTTCTATTGTCCGATTGTGAAAAATTTGCGTGACATCCACAATTTGTATTTTAGTATCACCTATACCTATTATTGTTTTGATTAAAGTAAAAAATATATTGAGCATCTATCTCAGCAAAGCAAGGTTAAGTAGAATCATCAGCACAAAATTACAACAATTATCAACATCCTACTTAACTTTTTTGTGATTCATACTACGTATTAATCCCAAGTGGAAGTGACTTGGCAGCTGCAACTTATGTCTGAAACTTTTTGGTGATGTGTGTGGAAATTAAAAAGCTGACAAAAATTGCACTTCAACGCGAGGCTTGCAATTTAAATAAATCGCTCGATTTGTTCAGCTGTTCTGCTAGTCGGTTACTATAACTTATCATTTAAGTTGAAAGCCTTCAGCTCCGAACAAATTTTTCAACTGTTCTGTTACGCAAATTTTTTATTTTTTTATTTTTAAATAAAAATGAAATTGGGCCCCAAAAATAATATTGGGTTCTTATTTCATTGAGGCCTTTTTTTATTATGAAATTAGGCTTTAATTGACAAAATGAAATAAAGCCCCAGGAAGTGAAATTAAACCCCAAATTTTGACGTTTTTTTTTTGTGGTTTGTTGTAATTTTTAGGACTTACTTCACGAAAAACTTTATTTTATACATTAGTCTGAGCTTGAAAACACAACTGATCTACTGCGTATATGTCATTAGGTACTTAAGAGTTGAGATTGGATTCAGACATGCCCAGCACTTGTGACTTTAGCTTCTGGAGACTAAAAGTGCAAAAGTTGAACAACCCCATCATACAGTTGACACCTACATAAGCATAAATATCCAAGCTCGGTCGTGAATTATTTTTGATTTATTTTTATTTTTAGAGAACTCATACCATTTATGCAGTGGATCTTCTCAACCCATTTATAAAATTAAAGGCCAAACTCTTATCTATGCACGATTTCGCAAATGAATCCCACACACCACTTGACAATAATGGTCCTTTGTACTGTTCCTGTTAAAGGTGCAATCGTACAAATCGTTGTCACATAGTCATTTTTATGAATTATTATAACAAGACCGTTATTTTGTCCTCTTGGGGCGTGCTTACTTTGTCTCCCTTTTAAATTTGAATCATATCCGCAAATACTGCGTCCTCAATTACAAAAATTGCGACAAATTGTGTATTTCGAGCACGTCCTTCTCTCTCACTGATTCTTTCAGTAAAATTATCTAATGAATAAATCCAAACTCCGCCAGTATACAGTTTCATCCGCATCCAAAGTTAAGGGGGCAGAAAGGCGCACAATATTAGCTAATTTTGTTGAGCTGGCACACCAGGAATCATCCCCCAAACCACACGCCTTGATAAAAGACACTTGCAAATTGTCTACCCTTTGAGTTGGCTGCAACAACACAAACACAAGAGCCAACAAAGGAAATTTAAGGAACGAAATTGGTTAATGTCTATAGTCAAAGCCAATGCGGCACGTGCGGGCAGGCTTTCACTTTCGAATACCGGATTATAGTGTAGTCTGTACATTCTAGAATGCCCGAGCATACGCATACGAATGCGTACAAAGTGCGCACTGATGACAGCCTATTTGCTGAAGAACTTTCAGTCTTTTCTCATAATTGGAATTGTTTTATCAACAATTCGCTTGGTGTGATCAGATGGTAATCGATGCATGTCGACGGAATAAGAGGATGCTCATCATATTCATCATCTGGGACGTGTTTAATTTTATTATTTGTGTATTAAACAAATTCCTCCGCAATTTTAATTACTATGAGGCTGCCTGTCAAGAGCAGAGACAATACTGAGACCACAAACTTTGGCCGATTTCCCGTCACTTGCCTAGAAGCTATATTTCTATGGGGTACCAAATGCTAAGTGCGCTACTATTGTTACATAGAAATTCGTACTAACAAATGTCGCGTAACTTCAAAAATTCCGGCTCACCAACAAACTCGCACTTAGCATTATGCCACTTCCGCTGTGGGCAAAGCTGCTGACAGCGTTCATAGCATTTTATCCGTTCAATTTTAAATTGTTTATATACATGTTTATAGTATTTTTTTTAGGAATAAGTACACTTGCTTTGAATATTTACCTATGAAAAATTGTCACTGCAGAATGGTTGAAAAAAAATAAAAACCTTTGACCAAACCTTTATCAGTGATTTAAGAAAAATTAACACATGAAATCGATCTTAATGATATCAAAAAGAGGTAAATACATAACCATGGTTGTCATAATATGTTTCTTATATGTAAAACATCTCCTATAGATAGTTTTATTATTCGCCTTTTAACAATACTTAATAACTAACCAATGGCATTTAGTAAAGTGAAAATGTTGAATTCCCGAACTCTTTCACATTTCCCCACTGTTGCCGAGGTTGACAGAATTTATTTTTGCATTTTTTGTATGTTTTTGCATGTCACACGGATTCTTAATTGACATAACACCATCATAATATTTATATTAAAGTTTACATTTTCACGCATAATTGCATACTTTCGGATAACAGAGCGCAAAATTTCTTTCTCACAACATAACAAACATTTCAATCTGACATTTTGCTAGAGTGTTTCGGTAAGTGGATGACAATTCTTTAATAAAAATTCCCGACACTTCTTTCGTAGGTATATTAAGAATTAACCTGGAAGTCCACTTTCTTTTTCAATGAAACATAGAAAGGGCAATTCATTTCTTCAATCAAAAACGACAGAAAATAATTCGATTCTTGAATGCACCCATAAATCCCAACTATCAATCAGATGTATATTTGTATTATATTGTTGTAACTTGTAAGTCGTGTTTCCATAAAGTCACGTCATCAATTTAAAAAATTATTTTTCTATGCTGTTCAGTAAAATTTTTTTTTCAATATTGCGAATGCTACCCTAAGGCAATTCAATTCACAATCGAGACTATTTAGACGTCAAAATTCCAGCAGTCTGGCTCAGCTGTCTGCTGCCTGCAGATGACTTTCAATTAAAACAAATACGTAAACAAATGAATTTTTGTTGAGGAACTGAACGTTTTACCAAATAAAATGCACATGGCAAATATTGATAAAGTGCGAATACTTCTCGTCGGCGATTCGGGTAAATTACTAAGATATCATTTCAACCAAAAATATTGACAACTTTATATTTATATTAGGAGTTGGAAAAACATGCCTCACTCATTTAATCGCCCACAATGAATCACTCTCACACCCTGGCTGGACTGTGGGTTGCTCCATAGAAGTCAAATTGCACGAATATAAAGAGGGTACTCCGCAGCAAAATACCTTTTTCGTTGAGCTATTCGATATCGGGGGATCGCTTAGTCACAAAAGTTGTCGAAGCGTATTTTACAATCCAACGCATGGCATAATTTTGGTCCATGACCTAACAAATCGAAAGAGTCACGAAAATCTTAAGGAGTGGCTGTATGAAATTTTAAACAAAGATGGGAAAGATACTGCGAAGGGTGTCTTAGATTCTGGAGTATTTGACCCGGAACAATTTCTCGGTTCGACACAAATTCCGATTCTAGTTGTTGGAACAAAACTTGACTTAGTTGACGAAAAGCGGCAACCTAAAATGATACAGAAATCTGCTGGAATAGGTTTGTTTTGTGCTTAAAAATAGTTTCCATGAGTAACCAATTGTTTATATTTCAAGCCCAGCAGTGTGGAGCTGAAGAAATCTGGCTAAATTGTAGGAATGCACGCAGTTTGGCAGCTGGCACAACTGATGCGGTAAAATTAGCCAGATTCTTTGACAAAGTTATTGAAAAGAAACTTTCCTCCCGTGATTCCGGAATTTTCGGAGCAACAGATAGAAGGAAGTATATGACTCCATCGCCTTACGTGTCACCTGATAGTGCACTTTTATACAGCCCACCCAACACGAGATATGATGGAAATTTGTAATTTTAATTTTAATATGTATTCCTACAATTTTAGTTTAGAAATGTAAATAAAAAACAGAGTATTAACTGTAGCAATAGAAGTGAAGCGAAAATTTATTTATTTACAACAACTTATACATAACTGAGTCCATGATATATATACGTGGAAGTGAAGTTATTCATGAGTTTCCGATATAAAGATCGACTTTTGGTTTTAGGAGCCTTGTCTTTCTAATCAGGTTTAAATGTCAATGTTTTCGTTTCATTTATCCTCTTTCGTATGCTTTATAATCACAAATGAAATCTGTTGAAACTCATTTCTAGTGCTACAGTTTTTATAAACAGATGAAGGTATCTCTATTCGTACTTACTTCAGCATTTGTATCTACCGGCTTCTTCGGATTTTACACTTGCATTACATAAATTACTATTGTATCGGTATACATTAAGGAGCCGTTGTCGCCTCTACATTGCTAAACCAAATCGTTAATGAGTAGAATCTAACGATACATAACGTCAGCGGAAAGCATAATTGGTCTAAGTCACAAAAACGAAATTTTACAGGAGACAATAATTGAATAACTGCCATACTTATTGGCTAGTTCACTGCTCATGTAAATTTTTTTTAATCCTTTTTGCAATTCTGTTTTCAAAAATAAAAAAAGCTGCTTTATAAATAATTTTAAAAACAAAAACCTCCAAAATGGACATAGAACAACTCCCATACAAGTGTGCATTCTCGTAAAAAAAAAATGGACTTAGAACAAAAAATGGTAGTTAGAACAATTGAGAACAACGTTGTTGTAATGAAAGTGATGACTCACCTTTGCATTGCTGTGTTCTATGTCCAACTTCGAATTAAATTTTAATCAAAAAAATATTATTTCTTATTATCTACTCAGACAAAAAAACAAAACGTATAACATTAAACAAAAATGTATTTATTAAATTAATGAAAAATGAAAGCTTAGCAAAAATTACAGTTAATAATTCATACAAAATAAGTTAAAGAAAAGAGAAAAGCTTTTATGTACGTCTTATTTAAGAACTGTTTTATAAAATTGGACATCTTCGGAAGGCATCCAATTGTATATGGATTCGATATCCTTTTTCTTTTCCTTGGAAACCAAGCCTCCCATTGACGTTTTTATTATTTTAGGCAAAACATTTCTTTTTCCTGGGTTTCTTAACTTTTTGTTGTTTGCGAATAACGAAACAGATTTTAAGATTATGTTTTCCCCCATAATCTTCACGGTACTGTATGTGAAGTATATTCTTTTGTTCATAAACTAACTCTTTACATTTTGAGAATGGGATGAAATTTAACCGTACTGTAGCGATGCTATAATTAAAAAAATCGTTTTGGTTTAATTGCATCAATTTTAATTTTATATTTGGGTAATCCATGTTTTCCAGATTACGCATAAGTGAAATTGGGCTGAAATATGAAATGTTCTTAAGATGCCGATCAATAACACTATGAACTGCATCCAGCTCTTGTATTCTTGAATGTCCCGAAGAAAAGCGCTCTGAAATCATTTCGATTTGTGTATGGGTTTCCAGAAATTTAAGGATAGCTAAAGATGTGAGGCGATTTCTGTTTTGAGGTATGCACGAATCTGACCAGAGAATAATTTTCGTAACTTCCGGATTGTCTTGTAGCACTGCGTTAAGGATTTTTACTAGAGCGCTTGCAATATCATTTCCACTTCTTCCACTTTGACTTTCGTACCATAAAGAACAATACGTTATTTTGTTTAATTAAATTTATGTCCTTATCAGACATTATGCAATCCATAATTCTATATAAAAAAAAAAAAACTAAAATAGTTAAGCCTAACTCACAAATATTAATAATCTTAATTCATACGCTTGCAGTGATGGTGACAAATCTATATACGAAGAGCTCTCAGATGTAGCAGAAGTGGAAATATTTCTAAAAGATTAAATGAATATTTTATGTTTACAATTTTTTTAACAGGCCCTATATTTTGCTCTTATTTTACTTACTTATTTTCCGTATCCATCATTGTTTTGTAATTTAATTAACAAAATGCACAAATAGACCTTCAACATCAAAAGCAAATCACGCACTGCCATTGTCAATCAATTCTCCGGATACTCGATTACTCGTTGGAGATAGACCAAATGAGAATTCGTTGTCACTTAGAACAAAATGGCCTAGCGAATCGTATGCACAGTATTTAATTCCCAATTAGTCTAAGTAATATTGTAAATTGGACTTAGACTATTTTGGAATTTTTTTTTTTGAAACATGAAAATGTATAAAAAAAACGTTCTACTCCATACAAAAATGTCACTTTGAACGCTTTGGCATGAATTTCGCTTGAAAAATTTGGCACTTAGAACAAAGAGGTTATAAAATATCTGCTGAACCGAAAGAGGTAGACCAAAACGGATTTCAGATTCAGAAAGAGCACACTCAAATTAGTAAAACTGCATCATTACCTGATTTTCGATAAAAAGTGGATATAGAACGATTTTGCTTTCCGCTGACGATAAATCTGTGGCCACAAACCATAACCGCTAAAGTCGACTTTAAACGAAAGTGAGATTTTGATGCCATTAGATTCAGCGTACTCTAATCTATTTTGTACATTTTTTTCAGCTTTATATCTTTAGAAAAGTGGCCACAATTTCAAAAAAACCTAACAGCTTAAGTCACTAAAGTCAATAAAGTCACATGTAATTTCACGCGTTTGTCAAAAAATTTAAGCTGCTCTCCTGAAAAATGAGTAAAACAGACTTTAGCGGACAGACTTTTTCCTTGTGACCACAAATAATATCGATGGAGTTTTCTATTTCCGACGTCCTCAAACAGCTTATGACACATAAAAGGTTCGGCTAAGGATATCAGTTGATCACTCAACTGCGTTAGATCGCGCCTGGAACTAGCTCCCCTTGATAGCTTTTAAAAACTGTTCAACTATCTATACTTTTGTATATATATACTCGTTACTGATTATGTGCAGCGTTCATCAAATGTTTGTACACAGTGCACTGGGGGGGTTATTCCCCAAATGCGCGGCGGATCGCTTTTGATGGCGGATTTGAATTTTTGTATTTCCATTCGACAATATGGAAATCGAAAGCACTTTCCAACGTCATTTTATGATTGCTTTGAAAGCGATATTTGTTTAGGTGACGGATTGTTTGCGGACCTAATAAAAATGTGGTCGAATGGAAATAAAAAAAATTCAAATCCGCCGCGCATTTGGGAATAACCCCCATGTACTCCCGCTGAGCTCATTGCACTCTTTCGGCTTTGATGAGTAAACCATTGTTCAAATAAGACGCATGAAAAACCAGCCTCAAATCCGTTCTTAAATAATAATTCATTATTTATTACATAGCTTACACACAAACAAATCTTTAAAGCATTTTAAAAAGACAATCATAGTTTAATACTGACTACGGCAAGCCAAGTACTTTGGTTATGCAGTTAATTGTGCTCGTCTCCATCTTAAGTTTCTTCAACTCATATAGCAATCGCATGTAGTTCACTGTGCCAGTCAAATCCACCAGATTAAGAACGTTGGGACTCAATCCATAGTAGACAATGACAGCAACTACTTTTGAAATATCATCCGCACTTACTTCTGCTAAACTATCAAAGCGAGGCGATGTAATGAACGTTTTCAAGTGCTCGCTGCACGTAGTCTGACACTCCTCCACGTAGGATCTTAGGTTGTCCAGCACAGAGTTAACAATTTCCTTCGAAATGAGTATATTTTCCTTTGGTTGTCGCATTAATATTTCGATCAGCTTCAGTTGCCAAACTTCAAAGGCGGTCGATTTTATTGGTATCGCTTGCAAGGTCTATTATCAAGGAAACTTGAATCAGATAAAAGGACTTTTCATTAGATTGCAATACTCACGTTGACAATCGATAGATAAATTGGTAGGCCATGCATTTTATCCTTTATGACAGCGTTGTAGAAAATAACTATTAATTGTTGGTATCGTTCCATTTCGACTTTCGTGAGCTTGCTTTCTCTTGCGTCCATACTTAACAATCTGTCAGTGAAACCAATAACAATGGGATCCGATGAAAAGGTTTCCAGTGATTTGGTGTCAATTTTCCAACACGTATACTGCTCGGTGGTGAGTGTTTGAGCGAATAGACTTTTGAGTCTATCTGGATCATCCAAATGTGAATGACAACCCGAACGCTTTTTTATATCAATGCAGCCAGATACTTCCAAAGCTTTACTGAAAATATTCAATTATTTCAATTTCCTATCAAAAGGCATTCTTATTTGTGGGTTAAACTTACACTAACTGTTCCCAGTTGCGTCCCTTTTCGAAGCAGACTGGCCAATAATTCGGGTCGTCCACATTCACCGATTTCAGTGTGCTGAGATCGGGTAGCATGCATGGCGCCATCGGCAGTCTCTTAAGTTCGCTTTTGCCGATTTCTATGTACGATATTTGACACAGGCACAACTTTTTCGTATCCAGATCTCGGGGAAGGAACAACCGCGGCTCCACCGCCAGTACGTATAGATGGCGGAACGCTTGTAGGTGATATCTAAAAGGTATGAAATGATTTGTTATTTTGTTTAAAGTGGAATAGCACAAGACTGATTTTAAGAAACAAAGTAATAGTGACAACAGTAGCCGTCTGCGGAAGAGGCAAAACAACCGAAAGACATCTACTTATGTCGTTTTCCATTGGGACAACAAATCAATCTTTTTTTTGATCTAAATCACTTTTCATGTTCCATTGGGCAAAAAATCAATCTTTTTTTTGATTCGGATCACTTTCTGCAGATCTGGATATTTTTTCAGATCTACACATACTACCACAAATACCAATCATCTTTGAACAGCTGTTTTACGTCATTGTAAGAAGTTTGCTTTCAAAACAAATGCGCAGTTTCGTGAAAACCAAAATAAAGAAATACATAAATAGCAATGGATATAACTTTGTAGGAATTATTGTCTTCATTGCCTTCCTCATCATCTGGGAACTACGAATCACCAAAACTACTCCATTTGTATCTACAAAAGTGGAAACATTTTTCAAGTCGATATCCATAGTTGATTTTTCAAAAAGGAATGCAATTTGAACAGCTGATATTGCTGTCAAATAACGCACTAATCCATTTACAAAAGCAGATCAATTATGTTGCATGCTCCATGAACCGCGTTAAATATGAGATCTGAAAAAGATTTTTGGTGGTCCCAATGGAAAACGAGATTATTTATCGACAGCCAGGCAGCTATAAAAGCTCTACCAGAAATATAATCGTAGTTTGTGAAATTCTGTCGCGAAGAAGTCAAAATTCACAGTCAAAAGCATAGACAAACCATACACAATACATAGTATTGTCTCTGGTTAGAACGGCACAGGAGGACACTACCCACTTCCAATGTCACCGCCCTGTTCAAGTCTCCAACACGCCAAAAACAAGTTCCTTGGGAGGTACTTATTGCAAGACTAGACGAGCTTTCCAGCAAATGTCAATAGGCCAGCTCACAAACCTAACCTCACAATTAGGTTTGTGACCATTTATAGCAACCTCGATGAAGAAATTCATAACAATTCTGTTCGAGCTTCTCATGCTCATGAAGCTAATGAAATATACTGCATTAAGAAAGCTCGACTTACCTGTTGTCGTTGCTATGGTTGGGGAACTTTGGGAACAGTGCACATACCAGTGCAGCTATTGCTGCCGGACTCTTCGAAAGCGTGTAGCGACCAGCACCGAGAAACAAAAATCCCAAAGACATGTGTACAGCCATTTGAGAGCCATAGGTAACCTGTGAATGGGCAGAGCCAATTCTCGACCGTAAATAACGTATAATGCGCAAAATTTCCAGATCTCCAGTTCCAGCGTACACCAAGGAGATAGAGATGAGGATCAACATTAAGCTACTCTCCACGGTTGCCCTGCCAGCAAATTCTCCAACATACTTCCCCTGGAATCCAAGGAAAAGTTTTATCGCTTTCCTAAGCGAATCGAATGCTTCTTGGTTTTCGGTGCCAGCATACTTGAGACCGATGCAGAAGGCAGCCCCGGCGATTATGTTGCAGTAAGCTTGCCTGGAAAAGGTTCACCCGTTATTTTCTCTATTTGTCTGCAGTTTGTTTAAAACTTACGTAATTGCCTCGTGATCGATGTCATCCCCGCTGGGGACAGGCCCTCGGTTTATGTCGAACCTTAGATTCTCTGGAAACTGATTGAACAACCATTCCGAGGTCGGTTGCACATCTCTCCAGAGGATCAAGCCCCTCGCAATCGTACGTAAGAGCAGCAAATCCGGCCGAACTAGGTCAAGCAAATAGCTCGTATCAGGTGGGTCCATCCACTGAGCTACAGCTCTGTTGTCGGTATTGAAAAACATCAAGCCCAGGGCCAGGGTGGCACCAGGCGCAGTCACATCAATATTGACTGTTTCGCCTTCTCGCACTTGAAACGATGGCAATTTATACTTCTCTTTCTGGGATCCCATCAGTGGGCGTTTATTCCCACCCACCATGTAGTAGTGAAGGGTGTCAGGCAGTTGCAAGTCCCGCAGGCCAGCTGGAGCTTCGCCGTGACCTAGAGTAACCAAACCCAACGCCAAACCAGCTGTCAAAGCATACGACTCTCGTTCAACACTATTCTCCATTTCCGGACCGGGCGGTCGTCCTATGAGAACGAAACGATTTTTATTACGCGAAAACACGAATTGGCTTTGAAAATACCTATTTCTTGTAGTAAAACCTCTGCTATGTGTCGCTTGGCAGTTCCTTGGTAAATAAGCCCTATTCCCATGAGTGATGCCACTTGAATGTTCTGCGGTATATCCAATTCCAGAGCAGTAGCTGGCAGCAAGGCCTCAATGTGAACGCTTAGTAGTTTGGTCGTTGTCGTATCCATCGTACCTGAAAAGTCAAATGCCAATAGCTGCAATTGTTACTGCGTTGTCTACGTACCTCTGTGCGTGGCCGAGATTCCCAACAGCAGACCTACGCTCGTCATCTCGTCACATTTCACTAAATACTCATAGATACTCATGAACGAGAGTGTTTTCAGGTGACCATTAAGTCCGAGCGCCATTAGGAAGCCCGCGTGCTCTGTTGGTACATCGGTTGGACCCTTCGGTTTGTTGTACACGATCCAAGTGGAATCTACATCTCTGGCATTGGGTGAGATTCTTAAACCAGACGCTACCCCGTTATGAAAGCAAGGCCATAAATTCATGTTGGCGGGAAACTCAATTTGCTGCATCTCGATCGTGGCTCCCTTGACGGGTTCCTTTCCGGCCAGACAAAGCTTCGGAATAGGCATCGATTCGGTCGGTGTAGGAATTGATGTTCGCAAAGTGAACATTCCCCTTCCCATTGGCAGTGCCATGGTTCTAGTGCACATCGCATACAACTGCTTCTCCTGTTCTTCGATAAACTCGTGATCAGAAATACCGGGCGATTGAGAAATATCAATTATAACCGGCTCAGAACTAGTGAGTAAACGTCGAACTTCGGCTATTCTCAGATCGTCGGGAAAACGTAGGCTCAACAGTTTTGTATCGATGTTTTCCATGCCGTCGTCATCGGTAGACTCGGTTCGTGAGAAACCGTTCGGATTGGGTGGGCACCGAGGCGAAAGCGAGTCTTCTGCGTCAATGTTCGCCTTATTGAACTTCATCGAATAGAGTTCGGCGGACTGCTGATATCGTGTGTGCTCCAGCAGCTCGGAACGCAAAATAAGTTCGTACGTTGGCGGGGAGCACCCCATCGGGGGAGAAAGCCGGCCGTTCTCCAAGCATTCCGCAATCATCAGGTATAAGGCAACTGGCAAACGTTCCACATCGATCCTCGTCATATCTGTAATTAGAAAATTGCGTTGATTATCTCCCCTGCTTGCTGCACAATCGAGGGTGGTGCTGCTAAGTTTGCCCACGATATAAGCACTCGATATCGATACGAATGAACTCGAAAAAAGAGAGATACGCCCGTAATAAGTGGTGGAAATATGCATTTTACTCACCCATATTTATTAGCATTTGGATAAGCTGCTCACACAGTGGGACATTTATAGAAATGAACCGTTTCTTCTTCTTTGGCATATTCGAATACATTGTGTCGGGGAATTCCAATGGCTTGATCCAATTCTTGATCTTCATGCATCCGTGAATTATAAGCGAAACCAACTACAGAAAAGTTATTCGTGCAAAGTCATTTAACAGACAAATCGTGTTCCAACTTCAAACCTGCAAGACATTCCTGCTCATCGTGTTGATATTTTCCCCATGTGAATATTGATAAACTTCCCGGTTTCTTAGAATGTTTTCTATTTGCTGGAAAATATGTGGTACTGGTTCAACAAGCAAGTCCTTGTGCAGCATTCGCTTTGCATGATCCTCTGTAAATATGTTTTGCGACTTTATGTTGGCAAACTGAGGGAAATCAATGAAATAGTGAAGACAATAGGCGTTCATTTGCATCTCCGATGAAAGCTGATAGAGAAACTGAAATGATTTACCAAGCGGTCAATGTGATTTCAAAATGTACTCGTCTCGTCGAGAACTCACCTCCCCCAAAGAGTTTAAGTTACCGTGCATCGCAGTGTCAAGTTTAAGGTCTTCATACAACAGATGTAAAGTGAAAAATATCTTTGGAATCTCCTTGAAGAGTGGGGCAGTGCAATCAATGGATTTGACTGCATTTGCACTGACCTGCGCCTGTTTGTTGCGCTTGTTCAGAATCGACTCTAAATAACTCCAATCGTCATCGGTGCCATCTACAATTTCTTCGTTTTTTTTCCTCTTCTTCGGCTCCTCAGGGTGGTATGATGTATTCGCAGTTGACTCATCGGGCGTAGGTACGCGACCCATAAGTTCGGATAAAACCGCTTTGAAAGTTTCCCATTCCTTTTCGCTGCTGAAATCTCGAGAGCCGGGCGGATTTCTGGCTCCATACCAATGGGTTATGAATTGAATAAATTGATCTTTCGTCAAAATTTGTCGTAGTGCTGATATGCAGCGGGTAACAAAATGCGTTTCGTTGATCAGTGGCAGAGATAGCCGATACATTTTACCCGATGGATATACGAGAGTTAGTCGGTTGCCTGCGGGATCGCGCAAGTTCAGACAGACGCCACTGGTAGTTCTGCATTAAATAAAGAAAAATGCTATCATCTCTGTGTGAAACTACATGCATTTACTACCTTAGTGGAAATTGCGGCTGAAGCGGGTGCACCGGAGACAACATGTGCAGTTCTTCCTCAAAATTTGAATCACTTTGTTGTTGGGCTGTCGGCAGAAGGCTGCTTCTTCTGCGAATTAAGCGTTAATTTAACTTTGATTGTTGGTACGTTGATTCAGCGAAATTTACCTGGGAAATGGAGAGCCAAGAGGCTTGTTCTGTGGCAGAGATGATGGGATTATGGAGGTCACATGCACTTTGGATACCAAAACGGTTCCCGTGTACAAAACTAACGTCCCACTTGGGTCAAGAACTGCAATCATTTTCATTCTCTGAAATTGATGATGAGAATGTCAGTTAAAACAGCTTTAAGAATTAGGATTCTCGTTAGAGACGTGGTCTCGGGTCTTTTGCTGATACAAAAAGTGTCACATATGTGATGGTGTTTTCGATTGAAGAACCGAGAGAATTGCCCCGAAATTCAGAATTGCTCTTTTCAATGAAATTCGTTGGAGCCCTTTTTCAGTAGTGGTAGACACCATATGAGAGATTTGGTTTTCTGTTGCTACTTTTTTTTTTGTTTTCTGCAGTAATAAATACAGCCAAATCAATATATTTCAATTTAAGTTTACATTTTGCACGCATAATTGTATATTTTCGGATCTCATAGCGAAAAATTTGTTTCAAATAACACAACAAACACTTCAATCTGACATTTTGTTAGTATGTGTTGGTGAGTTCAGGGCAATTCTCTAAAAATATTCCGGACACTTCTGTCGTTGACCTGGAAGTGCACTTTTTTTTCAATGAAACATAGAATACATCGAAAGAGCACTCATAGATTTGCTCTTTTCATAGAAAGGGCAATTCATTTCTTCAATCGGAAACGCCATAACTTAGCTTATACGCAAATATGTCTTCAAGGTCTCCTTAGCAACTTGTGCAATACTCGCACATACCTCTAGAACGACAGCATCCTTTGCGAGAACTGTACATAATTCCTCCTCGATTTGTGTATTCTCTTCATCGAAATTCACAATTCGAACAAATTGAAGCTTGCAGGATCGTGGCAGCAGAAAACAAATGAATGTCTGCCCAATTAAATCGACATGTACAAACGCCCGTGTTGCTATTTCACAGAATTCTCTGCAAAAAAATATGATTAAGACCTGCGATTGTTATATGAATCGAAGCCTTACTTCGAAGACGAATTCTCAGTCCAAATGTGCTCCAAACAATACTCCGGTACAATCGGTTTCGAAGGTTGAGCTTGTCCAGGTTTGCGTATATCTTGCAAAGACATCGAAAGCGGGCCCATAGAAGACTGCAAACGGGTAAGCGGAGACTGGCTGTTCGTTCGGCTGAAAGAGAATTTTTTAATATACAAAGTTGGTAATATACGTCAGTTGGTAGCTCACTTTAAATTGCCTGCACCACTGTTCACTGACTGTGAGTTAAGGAACTTGCTGATATGTGTAGTGCAGCCGGTGTTTCCCAAGCTGGAGCGCGGCATATATGCCGTACTGTTCTTTGCGTTATCTGCTATTAAATAAAAATTAAAAACAAAATATTTTTTTGACGTCACATAAAGTTACTTGAAAATTTTGTAAAGTTCTGGGAAAAACTACACATTCCCGGTCGTTGAGTCTGATTGACAGTTGCACTTCCAAAAACAGTATCATTGTTGCATCCGACAAAGTGTATCTCGTCTTCGGTGGCTTTCCTTAGCTTTGAAACAAAGTGCTTGCCCAGTTTATTGTCGTACAGAAGAACCAAGTCGCTGCGGTCGGTAGAAAAGATCACGCTGTAATCGGCTTCGGTGAGGTAACTAACCACCCCTTGTGCGGATTTATTTAGAACTGGACATACTTCATCTAGTGGATGGGATAGTGAAAATATGCGCGGCATCGATATTGCGAGGTTTTGAACAACTGTGTTGGTTGCCTCTTTTTCTAGTAGGATGCCAAACTTTGTAACCCACACATTGGATACAGGGAATTCAAGATTTGAGATAAAATCTTCGCCGTTACTACAATAGACGCGCAAACAGTCAGCATCTAAAGCAGAATGCGTTAAGAAATTGTACTGCAATCAATTGTGGTCTTACCAATGAAACATATAGCTGTGCAGTTGTTTTCGATTGTCTTCTTCAGGACGCCATTCAGAAAGCTTAGACTACAGAAAAATGCGAATTTAATTGGCGTTTCACAGGTGAAGCACATTCGCGGGAGAACTCCTCTCTCTTCGTGGAGCCCTAAAAAAAATGGTTATCATCAAAAATGAGATAGTTTCTTCCATCTCAACTAGCAAACCTCTGTTCCAAACCGAAGTGTTTTTCTTTACATAAATTTCTTCTTCCGAGTTGACATAGTAATCAGTCATGTAATCAGGAGAATTCACTCGACTGTTTTCTGTTTGGCGTCTGCACTCCGAATATATCTCACGAATTGACCAGAATTCATTGTGCTCCTCGTTGGATGATATATTTACATTCTGCATGCGGTAAAGCAGAACATTCTCTGATGGAGTATTCGAATTTTGTATAGGCACAATTGGACCCGGGTGCTCCTCAACCGCCTTACGCCCCCGAGGAATGAATTCCTGACAAAGAAATGAAACCCACGTTTTGCATGCCGACTTGAATTTTCAACTAATCACATACCAAAGGTTCTGAGGCGGCGATCATAACTTCTCCAGTTTCATCCAGATTTGCAAAATAATGTTAAAACGTGAATAAAATATCCACTCAATAAGATTTACTGGAGCCAGATCTTGTTTTTTGAAGAGAGACCTTTAAAAATCTCAATGATTGTTGCCGGTATAGTAATTCTTCCAATATGCCAAAATTTGTTGCGTTTTTATTGCACGCTTTGACTTCAAACATCTTCATTTTGTTGTTTCCACCATTCCGAGATAATAGGTTTGTTTGCTTTGTTATTCAAAAATATCAACAACAGTACGAAACAAAAGTTTGTTCAAACAATGTTATTTCTATGTTAATTGGGGACGTTCAAGTTTTTAGCTTAGTTAGTCTGACAACTGTCTGACTAGATGTATCTCGGTTTTGATTGGCTGAAATCGGTCATATGAGCAGCTGTTTCAGTTGACGTTTATGGAGGGGTAGCCGACGAATCTAATCAAGAAATTCGTGACTGAGTACTAAGTTTGTGGCTGACGTAGAAAATGTGACGACGTTCCCGACCAATCTTGTTTTTGCGTTCTAGTTACATCTTTTCCAGACCAATCTGGTCGACTTAAGATAACTAGATTTTTGAATGTGCCCATTGTCAGCATTTCCGTACTGCCTAAATAAGGTGTTCAAATTTGTAATTTATAAATAAAAAATTGTGTGCGAGTGGTGAAAAATCTTGGTTATACAAGGTAATTCCTACGTAATTCTTTATCAGAAATCTCTCATTCCATAGAATCTCGATTCATCATATTTTGAACTTAAGTACAGCCCAGTTTTTAAAAGTTTGAATTCAGCATTTCGTTTTATCGGAGTTCAAAATGACTGCCAATGAAAGTCCATTTTTTCCTGTTTAGTAGAGAAGAAATGATCTATGCACCATAAGGAGGCCTTTTCAACGTTGACCATCCCCGTGTGCCCGACTCCCCTTTTTGTAAGGGTATACGTGGACTAAAACTCCCCCCGACCCTTCGGTTTCTGGCCAACCAACTTCATGGGTGCAGTCAGTCCATAGGCGTGTTTTATTGAACATCTATCTCAACCAAGCAAAGTAAATTAGAATCTATTCCACGCAATTACACAACTGCACGTCACTTATCCTAGCTCAGCCATATATACGAAATGTCAGCCAGAAGTAGATTATTATCGTAGTATTGAAACTTAATTTTCACTCAAATAAATACTCCAAGACCTCTGCTTCAAATAATTTTCTACAAAATATCTCAACTCAACGAACATTTCCAGTGGCGATTTAATAGAAACTTCAAAATCAGCTGATTCCTGTTTACCACCCGAAGGAGAATTCAAAGAGGATATCTAATTTGTGTTTTGTTTTGAATGCTGTTTGTTGTTCTACCTCCTTTGTGTTATGCTTTGCCTTATCAATTTTATTTTGGCATTATGTTTCGATCTTTCTTTCGCTAAAATGCCCGCTGTCATTATCGGGCTTCTTCCTATCAGTCATAAGTTTGCAAATCGGAGATTTCTTCTCAATTCCGGACCAAATGAAAACATTTGAACTTGTTGCGATATAGGTATCGATTAGTGCGAAGAAAAATCGAACAATTGATTGTTATCGCGAGATCATCGTCATGTAAAACATTTGAATGAGACAGTGTGTTGTAAAGCGAGCTATCAAAAAGACCATGCCCAAAGGATCTGCTGCACAAATATAATAATTGGAATTGATACGCCTTTTTTCAAAGAATACCCCCACGAAAATGAATTTGAACTACTGCCTTGGAGGCTGCTTGACCGCCCTGCTGACTATAATCTATTGCTACCCATCGTTTTTTTACATTTTCCTCTTTATCGTCTACTCGGCTGTTCTAGTTTTAGGAGGTGAGTCTCAAAACATTGATAAGCTGCTTATGATTCATCAATCTTTTACATTTCAGCCATCGCTGCTACAATCTATATACATTTTAGTTTGACGTCCAAGACGCAGCCAAAACTAATCCACCAACCTTTTTCCGTGGTCTACAATGCGACCAAGTAAGTATGATTGATTATCGAACCACTACCACTTAGTGACCACTGTCGCTTGGAATTCTTCTTAGATCTAGTATTTTCGATTTGCCGAACCCAATCAAGAATCCATCTAATTTGCCACTCATTTTTGGTAAGACTGTTGACTTGCAACTACAACAAATCGCAGAGTATGTACTCCGTGACTTTATGTCACCTTGGTTGGGGTGAGTTACGAATAGTTACATTAGTTGTGGTTATCATTTTAATGGGAAATTTTAAATTGCAGACATGTGGCCACAAAACCAAAGCTCATTAATGATGTATTACGTGAGGATTTGTGGAACGCAATACAGAAAATTCGTGAGCGTGCTATTAAAGTCGATGCGGCTAAGGTTATTGCTGTCGACATGGTTAACCGCGTCACAGTGCACTTGGAAAAAATTCGAATAGCTGAGGCTAGAGCGTAAGTTCTATGTTTAGAACGTATGAATGCAAACTAAATCTGTCGGTTAGGAAGATATACATTTGGTACTCTTCACCCATATACTGAACGGTGTATTTCCTTTGTAGCATGTAAAGATTACCTTTATTTACATAACTTGAAATGCTTATTTAACTTTTTGTTTCCTCGACTACTAGGCAGAGAACGCATTAGAACTCAATTCATGAGAGTGAGAGCGCCCAAGATGTGTTTTTGTTGATTGTTTAGTTCATTTGCACTTTCAAGTGGCTAACTACTACCTCAACAAATAGAACGACAATTTGCTAAGCAGGTGTACCTATATTTGACTGAATGATAATCGCCTCAATATTCACGATGTGACTTCAAAATAATTCGATAGTCTGCGCATGTGCTAATGGACTTTGTAGCAAATCGTACATTGAGTTACTATTACTTCTATTCCAATGAGGGCTTTGTAAACAGGACAGAATAAAATGACTTTGTAGGTTAGGTGGCTAGCAAGCTGACAATAATTATTTCTTAAATGGAGCTCGACATAAAATTAAATTTTAAAAATCGTCTCATCCTAATTCTCCCTGCAAGTTACACAGAAGTCAGTGAGGACAGGATTGAAAGTGTTCCTCGATCTACCGAGCTTCAAATTTGCTCTATTCGTTTGGAGATACCGCCATGTAATGTACCCACTCCACAAATCTTGACATTTGGTATGCAGATCAAATCCAGCATTAATTTTAATTTAATTGTAGCAAGTGAGCTGATGAGGATAGTACCAAGTATCGCAAGTTCGTTGGTCTCAAAATTCATTGACATCGGGAAATCCCTGGTACCCAGTACAGTCGTATGTAAGACTGATTTCTGTCTGTCTGGGAGAGATAAGCGGGTTTGACTCTGCTGTGTTAAACAGTGATACTAGAAATCATTTTTAGTGACCAGGCTAAATTTTTCGAACTCACAATGGTGAATTTTTCCATGCAAAATTGCGTATTGTAACCTACAAAATATTTAGTGTGAAGGTTAAAAATTATTTTTAGTAGCTATGGTCCACTGTTTTGACGGTTTTGCCATTGAGAATGACGTAAATCTGACATTCACCGTTAATATAAAAAATAGTAAAAAGTTAATGACCTATTTCAAGCTTCCGGATGATGACGGGTGCAACACAGTTCACGGTTGTCTGATTATAGGGAATGCCCAACCTTTGGACGTATACCTATCACACGTTTTCCGTTAAAAATTAAAAGTAATAAAATAATATCAAATACTTGCAATCCTTCTCCTGATTCGGTACAGTTCATGTCGTATCATAAGGCCGAGCTTAGAACTGATAAATTCGTCAGTCGCTCGTAGATCGCCAGTAGATAAAATGTGTGGTTACGTTTTCCTCAGAACGTATTATTCTGATGATTTTATTTGCTTTGTTGTGGCAAGCCTGACACAGATTTCAATATATTGTGCTTAATTTGTTTTAGAGCTGAAACCCTATCTGCTCCCGTATTTTCCACAAACTCGTATCTACAAGACGATGACCATGAAATGGAGTTCTTGCGAAAGCTAAGTGAGATTATGGTGATTCTTTTGCTACCCCGAGGTTATTCGCTGCCGCCATTGAAGATACTACTAACCGAAATTCTATCCTTTAAAAGTGAGTTTAAAACTTTAAATCCCTTTCACATTAGCTAATCAATAAACTCTGTAATTTTTTTCAGTTTTCTTTCCAATGATAAAAATGCTGACTTCGCCTGATTACATTAATCAGAAAGTTGTGCAGAATATTGAATCGAGGCTAGCCGCAGCAGCAATAAACAAACGTAGCTATGAATACGCAGCCAGCTTCGAGGACTTTCTGAAGATCATTAACAATTCGGGAAATATGGAGGAACTTACGCTGATCCGCAATAGTATTGTCAATGATCTGATGCATGCGACAACGATGCAAAACTTGCAACGAGCTAAAGGTTCACTTGCAATAAAAGACAAACTTTGTTACTTAAACTCTTGAAATTGTTGCAGGATTGGATCCAGACACGGACGATAAATGCTTATCACGTTCAGAACTTACAACTGCAGTGCGACTGAAAAGGTACGTTCAGCAATTGTCGCATGCGAAAGCACAGTGCGAGAAAAATCTTATGAAATACGGCTGGAAGGAAAATTGTTCGAATGACTTGGTATAACTTTTGCTTAGCTAAATCCGAAATGTACCTTAAATGTTTGGTTTTAGAATTTATCACTGACAGATATTTTAAACACAAGCACGGGGCGACGATATTTGACGATCTTCCTAGAACCCCTGAAGGCAAGCTCTCTGGTGGGCTTCTATTCAGCCGTAGAAGACCTAAAACATGCACGCAAGGCTCAATGGCATCATATGGGAACTGAAATTTTCTACACATACATTCGTGTGCCTAAACCTGAAATAAAAATAGAAAAATCTGACCGAAAGCTGATTGAAACTTTTCTCCTGGGCGACGCTGGTCCAGATATATTCTATCAAATGCAATCGAGTGTAGTAAAAACTTTGGAGGACAAATATTTTCAATCTTTCTTGCTAAGTGACCAATATCGACAATTAAAGGACGCACTCACATCCGAAGACTTCAAGGATCCCACCCTCAATTCGCTCTCCGATGGCCAAGAAGAACAAACTACCTCGCTGGAAACGGACAACCCCATGGATGTAGCCACTCATACCACCTACGCAAGGAAGAAGCTCGAACAAATTCAGGAACGTCTGGACAAAAAGAGTCTTGCTCTAGACGCATTGAAGTATTCAGTGAAACCAGAGTCAAAGGTTCTGTTAATATTAGAAAAAGAAATGGAATGGTTGAAAAATGAAAAGCGCCAAACCGAAGCCCACTTGCGACGGACGGATGCTTGGTCTGATCACATTGGCAAGTGGAAGGCATCAATTCAAAGTCTCGAGGTCAGTAAAAGTCTGTTTTGCTTGGCAAATGTAGTCTAAAATACTGCTCTTATTAATTAGGTCTCGGATGAGAAAGAATCTCTGCAGTTTATGGTTCTAGTTCATGTCGATGAGGATATTAATAATCCAAATATGATTTTCAAAGAGCACAAGCCGAGCAACATTTCAAGTGGATGGGTGGTACTTCGATCTTTGGCGCAGTTTCACGTTAGTTTTGCTAATTTTACTAGTTGCAATTGATTAACATATTTTTTGTAGGAATTGCACCGAAAACTACGTCCAATGTGCCCTGAGTTGAAGTCAATGGATCTTCCAACAAACTTTAAGCTTTTCTTTTTGAAGAACGACAAAAATTCACTTGAGAAGACTAGGGTACAGGTTCAGAAGTACTTAAATGTGAGTATACGCAGAATATTTATTTAAATGCGGAATGCTACATTGAGTAAGATAAACATTTTCCGTCTCACCATTCCAAATTGAAAATATTCCCTTGGGAAAAATGTCTCCTTCATCGTGATTAGGCAAACAAACTGTAAAACATAAGCTTTCTTCTTCTATGAACATAAAAACCTTCGGAGAACTCTATCTCATCGGTGTTTTGGATTGTTGAAGAAGTAGGGAGGACGACTCCGTCGATTCTTCTGCTGTTTTCAACAATCCTGGTGATTTTCTTCTTTGCACTTTGAGGAGGGACATGGGAAAGGGTTTTTTTCGTTTTACATCTTGATATTTTTAAGTGAATCATTTATCTGCCTGCATTTTACATAAAATATTTAATTTTTTCAAGTTTATACTCGAAGACGATCACTTGTGCGGAAGTGAAGCGATTTATACATTTCTCAGCCCTAGCTCGGATCACCTGAAGCAAACCACCCCGTCACCGAGGAAAACCAAATTTTCCCTCTCGACCTTGTTCAAAAGCGATAATGCCAAAGCAGAAAATAACAAATCTACAGACCCTTTTTGGGGCCTCACGCATCACCGGGAAGATGATGATATATCGATGTATCTGGAGGGATCTGAATCTGAATCGAAACTACAGGCCGATTTGGATAGTAAAGACTCGATTGCTGAGCCATTGTATGCTTTGATGGGCGAAATTTTCGACATGGGCGGCGTATTCAAATGGCTGAGGAAAAGTATTATATCATTTGTCCAAATCACCTACGGTAGGACCATCAATAGGTAACTTAATAGCTGAAAAAGTAATTCCAGCCACTCAATTTTCTTATTTCCTCTTCTTTATCCAAATAAATTTTCTTAGACAAATTCGCGAGTCTGTCGCATACCTGTTCGAGGAATTGATGCTTCATCACTATTTCTCAGCAATATTAAAGTCCTTTTGGCCGGGCGGAGTACTTGCATCCTCATACCCCCCGCGATCAGAAGACATGATGGAAATGACGAGAAATGCGGCCAAGGCGCTCCTCATGGACAACATTCCCGAAGTATTGAGTAATCTTGTAGGCGCACAAGCTGCTAAGCATGGCGTCATAAAGGTGTTTGATGCACTGCAAAACCCAATCTACAATAAGCAGCTGTTCTATGTAAGTACTTGAAAGAGTCCGTTTATTATCGCTGTCACTGACTTGGAATATTTCTCTTCAGGAATTGGTGGAGATTTTGATGATTGAACTCTTTCCCGAAATTAGACAGCTGAAAATCAATGCTGCTGCGAAAACTACCAGCAACAATAAATAAAATTGTGATTTATGTTCTTCGAAATAGTATCCATTGATTTTAATCGGGCCACTCTCTCTAAACACATCTTTAGTACAAATTTAGTTGAAAACATACTTTCACTCAACGTATTTTTTTTTTTTTTTTTGGCGTAGACAAATACTTACATACTCACAACCCAAATGTTACAACTTAGAGTAGAGCTATCATTATAGTTAATGCATATATTTAAGTCCAGTATTTGGACAAGGAACCAATAAGTTATGATTTCACAAATTTTACCTATTTTTATGAGAGCTATTTAAAATGTATATAATGGATGATTCTCGAACCGTTATTTATTATTGTGATCTGGAATGTTATGTAACAACAAATAGTCTATGTTTTTCTTTTTTTAAATAGGAAATGGAACTCCGGATTTTGTTTTTAGTGTCGTTAACTCAGTATTACTGTGTGTTTTATTGTCTAACGTCGTGCATATTACTGTATTATTAGTGTGCGTAATATTAATAAGTTGTATCTGTACATTTAGGTTTTAAGTAAATTGAACACAACCTGGTAAATATTTATGTAGGGAAATTATGGCTATATACATACATATATAGTAAATAAAGTGGATTTTGTGTAACGAAATTGGTTGCTGTTCACAATTTGTTTGTTATCAAGAAATGAAGACATCAGCTTTAATAATTAATACAAGAAGTCCCTCAATGGAATCGGCGGTGACGTCTATTTTTGTAGTGTTATCCCAGGTGAGCGAAACCTTGAAATATTGGCATATAACTAAACTTTTTACGACAATCGGAGAAATCGAGCGAAATAAGCAACATCCTCGATTAAACATAAAGGGTGATTTTTTAGCTGGTTTGGTTTTGGCAACACTGGTTTTGACAGCTGACGTGTGTTTAGTACCTTGTGTCACTGTCAAACAGCTTCAGTTTGGTTTGCAATTTAACCATGGATCGTCTTACAAATGAACAACGCTTGCAAATTATTGAATTTTACTATCAAAATTCGTGCTCGGTTCGAAATGTTCTTTTTCGCTTTTTTATCGAAAAATTGTGTTCAGCGATGAGGCTCATTTTTGGTTGAATGGGTACGTAAATAAGCAAAATTGCCGCATTTGGAGTGAAGATCAGCCAGAAGCATTGCAACAGCTACCAATGCATCCCGAAAAAGCCACTGTTTGGTGCGGTTTATGGGCCGGCGGCATTATTGGGCCATATTTCTTCAAAGATGATGCGAATCGCAGCGTTACTGTCAATGGTGAACGCTACCGAGCGATGATAACAAACTTTTTTTTGCTCGAAATGGAAGTTCTTGACTTGCATGATATGTGGTTTCAACAAGACGGTGCCACATGCCACACAGCACGCGAAACAATGGCGCAATTGCGAGGCGAGTTTGGTGAACAGTTAATTTCACGTTTCGGGCCGGTCAATTGGCCGCCTAGATCGTGCGATTTGACACCATTAGATTATTTTTTGTGGGGGTATGCCAAGGCTAATGTGTATAGGGACAAGCCCGCTTCGATTGACGCACTGGAAGCCAACATCCATGCATTCATTCGTGAGATACCGGCCGATATGTGTGAAAGAGTATGCCAAAATTGGACTCAGCGGATGGGCTACCTGAGACGCAGCCGCGGTCAACATTTGCATGAAATTATCTTTAAACATTAAATTGCAAGGTTCAAACTATCGATTCAAATAAATATTTCATTCATTTTTTCGAATTTTTTGTGTTTTTTTTTTAAACAAAGTTCTAAACCTCTTAAAAAATCACCCTTTACAAGCAATGTCCCTAACATGCCATTTAAATCATATCAGCCGATACTAAGGCTTAAATAGGAAATGGGCTTATTTTTTATTGGGTACGATCGTAATCGCAGACAGATTGTCAACGGACTTTGGCTTTGATTTTGGCGTAAGGCGAAGTACGACCATAACACTCCGCTTCCATGTCTCAGTGAATAATAGAAGACATGGCCGACCCAAGGCAGCCTCCGGTATTCGGACCGCCACATTGTTGTAGCCAAGTTACGAATGCGGACATTCAACAATCCTGAACGAAAATAAGTATGAGCTTCAATCAGGTATATAAAGGCACTGCAAAAGAGGCCTAGAGCTACACGCTAGCTCTACGAAAAACTAAAAGCGGAAGAAGATTGGAAGGAAAATCATAGGTACGAACAGCGCACAATTGAAAGTATGCTACTCCAGGAACAATATACCGAAGTTTTAATAACTAATGTCGTTTTCCATTGGGCAAAAAAAATCAATCTTTTTTTCGATTCGGATCACTTTTTGCAGTGTCGATACTTTTTAAGATTTACGTATACTACCACAAATACCAATATACTTTGCACAGCTGTTTTACGTCATCTTAAGAAGTTTGCTTTTAAACCAAATGCGCAAAGTTTCGTGAAAACCAAAATAAACAAATACATCAATTGCCATGGATATAATTTTGTAGGAATTATTGTGTCCATTGCCTTCCTCATCATCTGGAAACTACGAAACACCGAAACTACTCCATTTGTATCTACAACAGTGGAAACATTTTTCAAGTCGATATCCATAGTTGATTTTTCCAAAAACGAATGCAATTTTAACAGCTGATATTGATGTCAAATTCAATCAATTTCGTTTCATGTTCCATGAGCCGCGTTAAATCTGAGATCTGAAAAAGATTTTTGGTGGTCCCAATGGAAAACGACATAAAATAAAAAATATATTGATTTGGCTGTATTTATTACTGCAGAAAACAAAAAAAGAGTAGCAACAGAAAACCAGATCTCACATATGGTGTCTGCCACTATTACAAAAGTGCTCCAACGAATTTCATTGAAAAGAGCAATTCTGAATTTCGGGGCAATTCTCTCGGATCTTCAATCGAAAACGCCATTACAAAACATACATTTGTGAGGAGCACCGGGTTCCTAGGGTTATACTTTGTAGGATCTCCAACAAAGTGTCATTCGTAAAGTTGATGTTTAATAAATCTAACTAAGGTAAAAAGGTTGCCCCCAATTAATTCCGTCTATCAACGGAGACGCTCTAGCTCTTTTAAAGCTCCAATAAAATGATCTCCGTTACCTGACTGATCTAAATATAGGTACATCAGTTAGCAAAATAAGTTTTAGTGTGACAGGTTTGGTCATTCTCTTTAAGCTTTTTCTTTGTTATTAGCTCTGAAATGATAGTACCTCTGCCATGAGAAAAATATGTCTTTGTTGGTAAAAAAATAACATTTTATTCAGTTCTTTAAGGTTAATAGAAGTACATACAGAGTTTTGACTTTGTTTTATTTATTTGTCTACAAATCCGAGTGTACCCCGCTATCTAGGAAATCGCCAACAACTTCAACAGCCTTAATTGGTATCACATTCATGATCTTCTCCATATAGTAGTAATGTCCAGGAATACTTGCTTCTTGAATACCGCGTCTTTGTGCGCTAACAATAGCCTTTGCAGCATCTTGCGGCTTAACCAACTGCATAGACTGGAACTTGTAGTGTGGTCTTTTGCACAGTCCAGTATCAACCATGTATGGGTAAATGGTTGTCAATTTAATCTACGACAGATGAGTGTTAATCATACAAATTTGGACCCTATGTCAAACTATCTGAATCGAGTACGTACTTGCTCTTGAACACCAAGTGCGCGAAGTTCTTGATAGAATGCCGCCATAAGTCCGCGGACGGCATATTTAGTTCCACAATAAGGTACCAAATTTCTTAATCCAAAGAGTCCTGCACACGACGACAGAGCAATGATGTGGCCTTTCTTGTTTTCTATCATGTCCGGGACGAATGCTTGCAGCGTCTGAAAGCAAATGTGCATTAGTTTATGTTAACATGACATGTAGGCTAATATACCTACCCAGAAATGAGCAAGGACATTCAGATCGAACACCAATTTGATCTCATTCTCAGTTTGATCAAGTAATGGGTGGGTTGGCATTATACCGGCGTTGTTTACTACAATGCTAACAAAGCCAACTTCTTTCTTCACCTTCTCAGCCAATTCGAAGACATCATCTTTTTTCGTAACGTTGCATCTGAATTTACTTGATAAGTATAAGCTTTTACCAGAAAGTGAATAAAGTATCTTACACGTATGCGAATGCTTTTCCACCCATCGTCTTGATGTCTTTGACTGTCTCTAGGTTACCTTTTTCATTGATATCAATACAAACCACTGTTGCTCCTTGGCTTGCATATTCAAAAGCTGTTTCCCTACCCATGCCGTGGGCAGCACCAGTGATCTAGTTTAATGATGACCGATTTTAACTTACAGATTACATGTTACATGTCAGTTAATCAATACAAACCAGAACGATTTCTCCCTTGACATCCTTTTCCACCTTGTCTTGAGTGACGAGCTTCACAATGTGCTCAAATATATAGAACCAAAACTTGGCTATAACTGCCAGTATCTCCAAGAATAATAGGAATGCGCCGTAGGCACCTGCATTTTGCCCTTGTCTGAAATAAATAAATATGTTAACTGGTTTCCATATAAATATAATTTTCTAAAAAAAATTGAACCATGTGCAGAAATTGTAAACAAACTGAGGGGACACTAAATGCCTTCGAAAACGATGATAACCATGATGCAAGTGTGGCTTTCTGCCTTAGGTTAGGTTAGCATGAGGATCGTTACCCAACAGTTGGTATCATTAATGGCCCATCACGATCATTATAGGAAGGTTAATAGATAATATCTCTAATGAATTATTTTCGGGATCTTAGCTTCTCACAACAATTCGTTTTGTGTGAGTTTTTCATGTTTGGGACGAATGGAAGGGTTCTACAATTTAATGCCGAGTCCAAACGGTTAATTGAGAAGCTCTTTCTTGACAGTTATACTCTCGGAAGTTTGTCTGACGTTCGCGAGAGGTAGCCTGACTATCAATGTAGATGGCAATTTACCTTACAGACGTTGATCCCAATCCCAACTACCATTATATCTAAACTTTCGATCTTTTCACCATATGTCACTCTTTAAAAATTGCAAATTACATTTTCTGACTGCTAAAAATGTTGATTAGCCGATTACACTTTTTGCTAAATTGCCCAATATTTTTGTTGCCAATCGCTGGTGGACGCCTAGCGGAAACGAATTCGGCTATTAGGTCTGGTCCTGCTGTTTCAGGTCATTATTTAATGAATTCCAGATCTCTTCCAGTGCGAGATAATTGTCATAACGAATAACTAAAGGGTTTATCATTAGTGACTTGACAACTTCAAACTTTCAGTGTGAGCGCACCCTTAAACCGATCAGTAAAATCGACCATTTCATCATGGTGAAGTACACAAAGGAACAACGTTTACAAATAATTAAAATTTACTACCCAAATTCCGAATCACAACTTTAAGAAGAATTTCATTAAAAAATCATCTTAAGCGATGAGGCGCATTTTTGGTAAAACGGCTTCGTCAATAAACAAAATATATGTGTTATTGGACAGGTGAGAACCCTCATGTGCTTCATGAAACAGCGCTTTATCCGCAAAAAGTCACTGTTTGATGCGGTTTTCATGCCGGTGGCGTCATTGGGCCGTTTCTTTTCGTCGATGAAAATGACGTTACGGTAAATGGTACTCGGTACACAGACATGTTGGAAAGTTATTTCTTTGAGCAATTGCATGAATTGGACATCGGTGATATGTGGTTCAAACAAGACAATGCCACAAGCCACACAGCAAGCTTTCATATCCAATTCTTTCAATTTATTTAGTTGCAGATGTTGTTTAGTTATTTTAGTTTATTTCCAATTTCAATTTATTTATTTAAGAAATTATTTTATCTACATACAAGGCAACAGCTTTGTAAAGATTTTAGTATAACTTGGTATCATCAGAATGGAAACCGGAATATTCATTTTTTGGGTGTTCGTATGCTTTTTCCTTGCCGTTCGAGGTTTTGCAAAATCGTTTTAATAACAACCAAAGCTTCTATAGCCCTGTTTTTTTGAGCTTCGAACTCAGCAAAGCAAAGCAAAGTAGGATTTTCAGCACGCAATTACAACAACTACGCTTTACTTGACACTTCGAAAACTCACACTAGGTATTCATTCCCAGCAAGAGCCACTTGGGAGTAAATGATCACTTCTGAACACCAGAGGGAGAACATTTTTTATTGCCACCCTTGTATAAGATGGATCTGTTCGCAGGGTGTCTCTATTTACAGAACATACAAGGCGTTGGTTGTGATTGGCGGAAATGCATAAAGAAGTGCATAAGTAAAAAAAAAAATTTCAAAATAACAACTGAATGTTAGGGATAGTAATAAAAAATACATAAATTATTTTTTATTTAAGCTGCAAATGTTGTTTAAGACAAATTTACCTTATTAGTTCATACTTGAAATCATAAAATATTAGTGTGTTTATTTTTGAGATCCATTTCTTGCACCAGAGTGTCCTCAGAATTTATATTCTCCATTGTTTTTAAGCCCAAGAATATGAGGAAGGATGAATATCGCTTAGACTTTTTTATGAAAAAAGTGTAGGTATATCTTCGGCTAAAAAAGATACTTCTTTGATGTGCCAATCAATTGCTGCCTACCTACCCATGATACAATAGTTTTTGTTGTATCATGCAACTCACCGAACAAGCCCACACTGCCAGTCAGCCGCAAATGCCAATATTTCATCGATAAAACCTACTATTCAGAAAGCTGCTGGGAACTGAAACTCAGCCAGGAGTCTCAGGTTCGATCGCAGGAAAACACAAATAATATCTTAAGGTTTTTTTCCCTCTAACAGGAACGCCTGACAAACATCCGAGTGTATAACTGTCATGAAAGAGCTTCTCAATTATAGTCGTTTTTACTCCGCCTAAAATTGTAGGCCCCAAAAATAAAAACTCACACGAAACGAATAGTTGTGGGGAGCTAATCCAGGGTATCTCAACTCAGAAAGATTTTAACCGAGCCACAGCAAACGAAGTAATTTCTACCGCGACAATTTTCCATCCTGTAAGCTTCATTCTAAAACTTTTGATGGTTGGTACAAGCTCCACAGAATTTGAAATAGTCTCAGTCTAAATATTTTCAGTTACTAATTACAATTCTTTCTGGTTTTTGTTGTTGTTAATGGGGTAGGCCAATGAAACTCATGCGAAAAAGTGGCACATAGGAACATAGCTAACAAACATTTTTTGGAATAAAATTTCTCTTATGGTAAGCAATTTAAAAATGTACAATGCTATTGAACTCTGTATATAATCTCGTATATACCTACCAACATACACACATATATGTACAGTTGCTGTTTCTGCCTATAGGAGTATAGTACAATTTTCATTTTTGTTTTTAAATTTGATAACCTTTCTTACGGTGCTCACGCTCATGGTCATTGGTCGATGGGGTTCGGTTGTCGGTTCTCACTGTTACAGAAACGTATTGGAATTCTTAATTTGTCCGAGTATTATAGCTACTGCACGTCAGTCGAGATATAATTTCGAGGTGATATTAAGTATTGCAGCAACGTGACTGTGCAACGATCTGCTATTCACATGAAATATAAAATATTTCGTTGAATTTATTGAAATAGTGTAGAAAACACGCACCGTATTGCAACAATTATCTTCCGTAGAGTTGCCAATTGCCGGCCACTTAACGCGATTTTCCTACAAAACTTGTCATCGAGGCTTGAATTGTTAAGTTTTTGATATGGTTTTTTTTCTTAAATTGTTGATTTGATATTTCTTAAGAGATAAGAAAAAATAAAACATTAATTTTTCGATGTAAAACAATGTTTTTCTTAGCTTTTATGAAAAAACGCATACTTTCCTATATTCGGCCACCTTGGAGAGAGATGACAGATCCTTTTAAGATTCGAGCCAGACCAGAGAAGAAAGACGACAATTTCACGCTTTTCATGACATGCAGCCGAATATTGGAGACGACCGGAATAAGGTAACCCTACCCTACCTAACCCAAGTAGGTGTAGTGATTTTCACCGTTCTAAACTAACATCTCTGCTCATATACTCGTATCTCTTATCATGTCACGTTTTCAAAGTCGAGCAGATTTCTAAGAAAATGACACTAAAATTTTATTATCGATTTTATTTTTGTGTATAAGGTCGTACAAAGGTAAGGTCTAGTAATCTCAAAATTCCGAGTCCATAGACTTCGATTCTATACTAAGATTCTAAAGGTGTGATATAAGATTAGATTTAGCTATTCATACATCTAAATAAAAGTCACAAACAAACTCGACTTGTATCAAAACGCAATCGTTAAAAAAAGGAATGGAAGAAATTAGAACTAGCTGTGCTCGTCCCGTCTTTTCCGTTCCTTATCTTTCGTATTAAGTCCCGCATTAATAATCTTAATTGTATAGCCTTAGCTAGGAGAAATTACCTTTGGAATTTTTTTTTTGCTTTACAGGAACACTCCAGGGTCAATACAGAAGAATGTTTCCTAATTGGAGCTAATTGGTGTTTTTGGAGGTGGCACAGTGTAATTTGTTTAATTTCGCTAACAAAACTATCTCCAGGAGATGTTATTCATATAAGTGACATATCAGGACAAACACGGTTATGTATTTACCCCTTTTCGATGTTCAAGTTTCTAGTTTAGTAAGTCTGACAGCTGTCTGTCTAGATTTATCTCGGTTTTGATTGGCTGAATTCGGTCATATGAGCAGCTGTTCCAGTTGACGCTAATGGATGGGTAGCCGAAGAATCTAGTCAAGAAGTTCTTAACTGAGTACTGACGTTCCCGACAAATCTAGTTTTTGCGTTCAGGTTACATCTCATCCAGACCAATCTTGGTCGGGAACGTCACTATTTCTACGTCAGCTACAAATGAGAACTGTCAACTTAGTACTAAGTCACGAATTTCTCGACTAGATTCGTCGGCTACCCCTCCATAAGTTCTAAGCATGAGTCGAGGAACATTGAAATGGGTGGTGGCTTTGTCTACAGGACATGGTAATTTCAGGTATCACTTAAGGAAAATGGGCCTTATAGAGGATGATACTTGTAGACTATGCCTGGAGGAATCTGAGACAGCGGCACATATACTGTGTCAATGCCCGGCATTGGCTGGCAGAAGAATGAGGATCTTGGGACATCAATGGGTCGAGACCCAGTCGATGAAACGGATCTCCCATAAACAGATGCTAGCGTTAACACTAGGAATTGAGCCCAGAGAAGAACTGTGGAGAAATCCAGAGAGTCTCTCTGAGTAAGATTTACAGTGGTAGAGAGACGAAAAGAGACCCGACAATGGTGGTCTGATTCGATTATCTCTCGAAATATATATATATATATTTAAACCTTTCACGTTTAAGGCAGGGAAAACGGGGTTAAAGTGTGTTTGCTTATTTTATAGTGATAACTGATTAGATTGGGTAAAGCTATACGGTTTTATTTAGCTTTTGTTTTATAGATAAAGCACTCAAACGAAACTGGGCATGTCTATCAGGTGTTACATAAAAATCAATTAACTAAATTCAGCCGGCTATATTTATTCAATAAGACATACCAATATAATAATTGAGGAAGGTTGTGCACAAGCATAAATAATATCTCGAATTTGAAATCAATAAATAATTCATGGAAAGCATCTCTTGTAAGATTAAAGCATTGAATTGCAATACATACTATTATTATATAAAAAACGTTGTCGCTGGTCCGTTGATTAGTGATATAACCGATACGCTATCAATGTTCTACTTCCATGGAGCAAAGCCACAATTTCTATGGTCTATTAGTCACAATATTCATTGGTACCTAACTGAACCAGAAATTAAATGATCAAATAGGGATGGTTAGTCGTTTTAATATGACAAGCACCTACGCATCGCGAATAAACTTGCTTAGATGCATGGGCTGCATCGGATGAGTTGACTAGGCAAGGGTACGAGTATCACACTTTACAGTCACGATAGCCGATTTGCGCTGCTCGATTGTTACGTAGGATTCTTTACTACACTGCCCTACTGTGTGCATTTTTGCAAAGCAAACATACCGGTTTAGTTTCAAGTTCAATATATTGAGGGTGATCATGATGAAGGCCATAGTGTGTATAACAACGTGCTCGACACAACATATGATTATTGCGCTGCGGCTGTCTATTAATTTACAGTCGTTAAGTGGGCTGTATGCACTTGTGACATCTGAGTGAACTCTAACTAAACGTGTTTTTAATGTCGGAATATTTCAAAGTCACATTTGAGAAATGGCACGATCATTTGTGCAACTATTTATCTCTAGTTTAACTTGAAAATACTTGGAAGGAAAATTGGAAAACAACCGGTACTCTATAATGTCTGAATAAATTTGAATGTTTCATGTTAAGCATGAGATTGAGTTTTTTTTCTTAATACATTTTATTAATGTAATCATATTTGGTGCGCAGGCTTGATTTTACGAACTCACAATGGCGAAGCTTTCCAAATAAAATAACCCATTTTGATCTGCAAAATACTAAGTGCGAAGATTAAAAATGATTATTGAAACGGCCCTTAGTGTAAACACTAAAAATGAAGGCCCAATGCGCCGTACTAATAACACATATAGTCTCGACTTCAAATTTACGGAAGCTCACAATTGCGAAATTTGTATGGAAAATCTAGCAACTGTGAACTACTAAAATTAAGAGTCGAAACTAAAAATGTTTATTGGTAAAGCGTTATTGCTCGAGCTAAACTAAATTTTATCTGGTCTCCAACTTTTCTCTCCAAACATCAGCTAAAGTCCTAACCAAATTTTGACATAGAGTACGCCGTGGATAAATGTCACAGAAAACAGCTGTTCTTTGAAAAAACTTCCTTCAAAAATGTAATTCTCTCTTATTTCAACTACGTCTGATTCTAGGTACTTCTCGTCCATCTAATAATTAAAAGAGCTCCTCCTTGCTTAAGGCCGAAAGGCAATAGTTTTAAGCATATTGTTAAGTTTAGAGCGCTCGCTAAGAGCCAGTAAGCTAGAATAAGATAAATGTTAGTTTTTAATTAGATTTAATCGTTTTTGTCTAGAATATAAGTTTAAATAATGAATAAATAAAAATGAATTGAAAAAAAAAAAAAAAAGAAAAAGAGCTCCTCCTTGCATACTTTTCCGCAACAGAACAACAAATACACAAATATCTGTCACAATTTAGCTGGAGAAAATGTGCCGGCCCATTAAATGGGCACGCTAACTTTTGACAGACACATGAAGTACATTCTGAAACAAAAGTTTGATTATTTAACTGACCTAAATGGGTTCGCTTAAGTTTAGCTCAGCTAAATTTTGGATAGAATTTTGTATGGCAGCGAAAATTTAGCTCGAGCATGTACTAATCTTAAGACTCAATGAATGTAATAACAAAGAACCGATATTTACAAATCATCATGTCCTGCAACAGATACAATTTTTATCGCTTGTATAAATATTTTTTTAGAACTAAGCAATCCACTCTGGGTGACCCATAACCAAATGTCGGCCGATAAGGCGTAATAGTTAAACATTTTTCTTCTTATCTCGCACAAGTATAATGCAACACAAGGGCATGCATTCATGGTCCCTGATGGCGGTCTAAGGCGATAGCACAATCGTATGGCTACATCAATGTTAATGTGGCATATTTTATGGGTTTATTTTGGTGCGGATGGCAGGTGTCAACGCGGAAGTTACGCGACTGACGAACGCAGAAGTAATTGTTTGCCCTGGATGTGAACGAAGATAAGATCAAACGCGTGATATGAACACAGAAAAATCTGTTCAATGTGCATGCAGAAGATAGTAGACAGCCTAATAGCTCTCTTTGGTCAAATAAAGAGTTTGCTGGATTTTATGACTGTGTCAATTGATATAGGTATTTACCTACGTTAATATAGTCACCTTGAATCCCGCAATATGGTTAATCTTGTTGGACCAAATAAGATAACGTTTTGAAGGTGAACATGCGGCGAACTTAGTCTAGAAACATAAATTCGCAGCTATCAAAAAATTTAAGGCGTACCATTCGATAAGAGCACTTTTGCTTAATGTTGATAATGTTTTACAGTGTGCACTTACAGATTGTTTTTTAGGTCCCAAGTAATATTGATTTAAGGCATGTTTTTACCCGACTGGACACAGAATGTGTGTATGTGTATATATATAATGTGTTCCGCGCGTTTCTATGTCTGTTTCAGCGTGACCTCCTGTAACCTAAACGGCTTGACCTTTTTTGAAGAGTGAGGTGTCATTAGATTCGTATTCTTTTCATGAGTTTTATAAGCTAAAAAGATAAAAATATAAAACTTAATTTAAGAAAACCTAAAAACCCGACTGTGAAAAAAAACTTAAAAGATGTGAACAAGACACATTCAAGTAAACCTAACTATTTGGCAGTCGGAGGCAGCGTTGCCAGTCAATTTGGACGAAAAAATGCCTTACTTGAGAAAAAAATATGCCTTTTTCAATAAAATAATGCCTAAAATAAAGTTGGCATCACTGGTCGGTGGCTACGCATATTTTTGAAAAGCTGTTTATGTGGTCTCCGATTGTCAATTCGCTAGGTGTACACTTGGATGTGTCTTCTTCAAATTTGTATAGTTCTTTTTTACAGGCAGTTGAATTTTACCTTTTCTTCAATTACATTTTGTGTTTCTATCTTCTTAGCCTATAATCTAACATTCTGGGAAAGAATACGAATCTAATGACCATCACTCTTCAAAACCGGTCAAGCCGTTTAGGCTAAATTGTATTTCCCAAGCCCCCTTTTGAGTTGAAGTAAGATCTTATTCTTTATTGAATGAAAAAGAGTGCAAAAATATGAAAAACGGGGTTTAATAATGAATACACTTTTATTTTATAAATACATGTATGTGTTGCTGTGTTTTTTGTTTTTTTCTAACAACTATATTAGTATTTTATGTGTAGGCCCCTTTTTTCTCTTCGGCTCCTTTTTATTTCCCTTTTTGAAATTTTTCAGCGGCAGCACTGTCCTATTCTCACGTTAAATTCTTAACTTCATATAGATGGGCCGATGACAAGTCTACAATCATTTGGCTCGCGACATTAATGCTCGATACCTACATTAAATCGAAGATAAATTTTGCGGGGCTTGTGGAAGAACGAACAGCAATATGGGATTTGGGTCAAATCCGAGGTCAAATCCCACTGCAAATAAGGAGAGTGTCGTCTTTTACTTTGCTACTACAGAAATTATTTCAGCTATTGCAGCTATTGTAATATCTTCTTTAAATTTTCTTGTATCCATTATTTTAGAAATATTCAAATGTTGTCTTTGAAGTCAGACATTCGAAAATTCTGACTACGCGTACAACTAAAATTACTTTTAATGACATATGCCATGAACATATTCCGCGATACTAATAATCATTTTTATTGTCCAGGGTAAATTTTTCCAACTCACAATGGCGAAATTTTCCATACAAAATTGCATATTGTGACTTACAAAATATTTAGTGTGAAGGTTAAAAATGATTATTAGTAAGTCCCATTGGTTTTGTTCCTTCTATATCGTGTTTAATAATTTAGCAACCATTTATTTTTGGTGTGGAGAAACGAAGTGGAGACTAGAGACGCTAAATTTCAGCGCGAGCAGGATACTAGGCTTAAATATCATAGCCAAATAGGTAAATGCTAAATATACCTATCCCGCCAGCCTTTTTTTTAAAACAGGAGCAATAAGCCTGAAAATCTGAAGAAACGGGATAAGCTGGTGTATTTTCTGCACCGCGAGGTTGTCAACATGAAATATACATTCCACCTTATTATAGTAGGGGTATTCACGATCCGATGCAACTGGTCTAGTATCATTGCGAAAATGCGGAAGCGCAACATTTTTTCGCACTCCAACAACAAAATATACTGACTGAAATTTCGCTACACTTTATCTATACCCTGACCCTATTGCAACAGAAAAATACAACGGAGTAAAGTGTACCCTCGTCCTTTTGAAAGTTCGCCAAATGTCAGTGTTACTGGCTGTCCGTACCTTTGCTTCGTTGGTGCTAGAGATTAGAAAAAGAGTTTTTACGATCTGATAAAGTAAAATAAAATTTCGAAATTTTGCAACACCTGTTACACCGAATCGTGAATACCCCTACTTTTCATAAGGCCCATCCTTTTACAGATGGGCTATCTTTTCTGTTCAAGCGTCAAAAAAAAACTTGTTGGATAAATAAAGCCGATTAAAAATGGCCAGAGTTGTGCCTTTGTTCAAATATTCTTGAAAGCGCACAATTCCCATTGCTTAAACTTTTTAGCTTTTACTAAATACATTTGAAAAACATCATTTTTCAGTTCTACGATGCTTTTATCGTGTTTTTCCACTTTATTATTATACTTTTCTGTATTTTTTTTGAAATAATTATGCTGCAGCCATATAAAATCTGTTTTGTTTTCTTACAAGTTTTTCAGCTGTCAGTTGGTTTTCTCTTCTTCTTTTTCGACACTGTCGCGAACTACCCTATTGTTGATTGTTTATATCTTCCAATTAATGCATTCATTCATAAATAACTCGTGTGAATCTGAGAAGTGGAAGGAAATTTATATTGAATCCTTGAGTAAAGCAAAGTTATGCTGGACCAATCTCAAAACATGTGGACACACAGAAGAACCATGTCCAGAAGTGAGCGAGAAGAGAAGTGAATTCATGATCCCACAGCGCGAAAAGACTGGATTATTACTGAACACTCTGTGATAGTCGTACACGGAAAGGGCTAGTCATACTGTATAATGACTATTCGCTATTGCAGTTTGCACATGTCTCAACGACGTTGTTCACCACATAGGTACTTTTTTAGTTCCCTAAGAAACAACAGACTGACAGTTACTTCGTTGATAAACTAGAACAATGTTTCAAGAACCCGTGAAACTCATGTGCAATCTAGGTGATTCAAATAAAAAAGCGGATGTCAGTCATGTAAACACAGCGATTTTGCATTTAATAGATCGGGTACCATCATCTGATGATTTAAATGACTCTCACAAGAGAACCCATTTACCTACCTACCAACATGATAAAAATATCTATAGAGAAAACTGTCTACTAAAACAAACCGAATCTGACAAATGTTTATTCAACTCTTAAAGCACTTCATTTTCGATTTAAATGATACATCATCTATCGACTGAGGCAGAACCAAAGCACTTATCGGCTGGAAATTAAGTCTGTGCAGCCAGCAGAGCCAATATTTGTGTTAAATTTGTTCTATCCCTAAAACCAAAAATAGTACACCACTTAAAATGACAGTAGGACTGCAATACGAAAAAAAAAAACACAAATTAAATGAACATAAATAGACACATGACGTGCTCCTTTACTATCTATAATCTTCCATGGAAGCACACATTTTCAATACCTTCTATTTTGAATGTTTTTTTATGTTTTATTTTTTTTCGCAGATAGGGTCACTCTTATCACTGCTCCCCTGGGATAATACTTATAAGAAAAGATAAGAAAAGTAGCATTGATTACTTATATTCTCATTTGTAGTATCTAAACAATATTTTAGTGGAAAGAGCTTCGTGAGAGGACGCGATAGCCAACCAATTCAATTGCGATATCGGGATTGTTTTTCACGTAGGTAGTGAATGCAACTTCTTCCAACAATTAGCTATTTTTATAACGCACAATTGAGTATTTTAACACCGAATACCAAACCAAAAAACAACAGCACTTACTGATCAGTCATTTTATCGAATATGTTTCTGGTGCACTATTTGACAGAACGACACGATTGAACACCCGTTTCAGTGGCGGTTTAGAACACTACTAATAGAACTGAAAATCAATTTTAAATTTTTTTCAAAATACTACAACTAGCCGGCTGCAGCAATATTCACGCTCGGAATAAACACCGATAGCAGTGTCGACTGGCAATAGCGCTAGCATGTGTTCTAGTCTCTAAACACAGTCGTATGATTAATACCTCTCTCCATTATCTGGCAGTTTATACATTTCATACATGGAAGATTTGAAATACATTTATACAATTTGTATCTTGGTGACAAGAGCGCAACCTCAAACAGCGGTATCGGTATGGCTTTGGGTTAGCGTAGCGTTCTTATCAGCCGCAATCTGACAAAATTCAAATAGGTAGTTGTTCATAGTCTGCGACATCTTGAATGGTGTACCGCCGCATATACCTATAGATGGAGGTATTTTCATCTCCATTCGACCGGGTTTTAAGTCGAGTGCTTCATGGCAATTATATTTTGTTTGCAGCTTTGTGTATTGTCAGCAGCGCGACCGTTTTGCATTCTGGGTTCACATGCCACCGAACAAATAGCATCTGTTATTGTTATGTTACATAGAACAAAAATAAACTTCGGTGTATAAACAAATGTATTGTTCAATTGTTCAATTGTTCAAATGGAACAATTTGTGTGGATGCCTTGCACTTTCCTTTTTATTGGTGAACAAAGACGGCTGTCGGTGGGGTAGCTATGGGAAATGGTGCATATGTTTTAAACAGTCTACTTAACTGGCACATTATTAATGGGTTATTGATTTAAAATTGGTCATGGCGGGGGTCGATTCGGTTCGACTTGAAATGTTTAAGGACTGTAATTTTGTCCTTCAATTGTTTCACTTGGACATTGTTTTGTATTAAAAAAATTGCCTTCAAATTTTATGTTTGCTGATAAGATAAAGCGTTGTCATGCAACCGAAAATATTTTTTATGGAACGCATTTCACAATGCACACTACGGTTCATTAGATTAGATGCAGGCGAAATTTAGGGAGCGGTTTGTTTTTGCCATTTCGAATTTTGACCACAACCTTATGTTTGAGCGGTTTTGTAATGGCGTTTTCGATTGAAGAAAAGAATTGTCCTTTCTATGAAAAGAGCAAATCTAGAAGTGCTCTTTCGATGTATTCTATGTTTCATTGGAAAAAAAAGTGCACATCCAGGTCAATTCTTAACACGACAGAAGTGTCCGGAATATTTTTAGAGAATTGCCCTGAACTCACCAACACATACTAACAAAATGTCAGATTGAAGTGTTTGTTGTGTTATTACAAACAGATTTTTCGCTATGTGATCCGAAAATATACAATTATGCCTGCAAAATGTAAACTTAAATTGAAATATTTTGATTTGGCTGTATCTATTATTGCAGAAAACAAAAAAAAACAGAAAACCAAATCTCTCATATGGTGTCTACCACTATTACAAAAGTGCTCCAACGAATTTCATTGAAAAGAGCAATTCTGAATTTCGGGGCAATTCTCTCGGATCTTCAATCGAAAACGCCATAAGTGTTTCCTGATGCGGCCTTCAACTAGATTTTTGGACCATGTTTTGACTAGTTTTGACAAGTTTTTAGTGCATTTTTCATGCACTATTCTTTCGAATACCTAGGTTTATCACAATCAAATTTACTTTATAATTTGTTTACTGTAGCTAAGCTAAATTTTAAACTCAATATAAAAATAGATAAGTAAAATATTCGGTTTATTAAGCATTTAAAAAGTTTATTCCACAAAATCATTCAAAAAATAATCTGGCAGACTGCTGGTATAAGCCAAGCTCATGACTCTCCTCACGAAAGACTAAAAAAAAAAAAACATACGAAAATAAGCCACTTGGTATTTGCTCAAACCTAGTATGCTGCTCGCGCTTAAATTAAGCCCCTATACAAAAATGTCTCGAAAGATAAATTTAAGCAAAGCAGTTAAGCCAAGCAGTACGCAGTTCAAGCTTAGTACGCTGCTCGAGCTAAATTTTCGCTCCCATACAAAATTCTCTTCAAAATTTAGCTGAGCTAAATTTAAGCGAACCCATTTAGCTGAGTGGTACGCAGCTCGAGCTAAATAATCAAACTTTTGTTTCAGAATGTACTTCATGTGTCTGTCAAAATTTAGCGTGCCCATTAAATGGGTCGGCAAATTTTCTCAAGATAAATTGTGACTGATATTTGTGTATTTGTTGTTCTGTTGCGGAAAAGTATGCAAGGAGGAGCTCTTTTAATTATTAGATGGACGAGAAGTACCTAGTAGAATCAGACATAGTTGAAATAGAAGAGAATTACATTTTTGTAGGAAGTTTTTTCAAAGAACAGCTGTTTTCTGTGACATTTATCCACGGCGTACTCTATGTCAAAAATTAGCTGAGACTTTAGCTGATGTTTGGAGAGAAAGATAAAATTTAGTTTAGCTCGAGCAGCGTACTACGCTTCAAGCTAAATTTGCTAGCCGCTGTACGAAAAATCCCTACAGAATTTAAGTAGGCGTATTAATGCAAAATACATTTCCACAGCTAAATTTTGACAGATCAGGGAAAATATCGGTATTTTAAACGAAAGCAAAATAACCGTATGGAGAATGTAATGCCGCATTTACACGGTCACACCCGGAAGATTAAAGGGATGCTAAATACCAAATAGCCGTGTGACTGAAAGGGACGGACGCGACACGTTTTTTGGTCTGCCATTTTTTTTACGTGCTAGGAATTATGGGAAAGCTATGCATGTTGATATTTTTATAGCGATGGCTTACGAAATTTCGCTTTCCTATAAAAAAAATGGCTTCCGGAAGTGATGAACAGACAATTATTTATTTATTTCGTATAACTGATTGATGTATTGTTGGTTTAATTTATTGAAACTAAAAACCACCCTTATTTCACATATTTTAAATCAGAAATAGAAATGTTTTCAAGTGATAGTAGAGATGCTGTTCACCGGAACTTGTGTTTGTTTCCGTTTTACGTATCTATTATTATCCATGACACTTAAGGCGTCTGATTTGTGATCTCATTCTAACGCCTTTATTAGCATTGACTGCTGACAAACGGATCTCTCTGTCTCTCTGCAACATAAGTTCAACACAAAAAAATTCGTTGTTGTTAATTTAATTTCTTGGAATATTTTAACGAGGAGTACCTCCTAGAAGAGATATTTGAGAAAGTACAAATAAAAAAACGAAAAAAAAAATACCAAGAAAACCATTTTTACCTCCGAAGAAAATAAATTGTTGGCTGACCTAGTTAAAGCTGTCAAAATTAAGCGAACATTAAGCGAAGTGGTGGAGAGAATCATTGGACAGACGCTTAATTTTAGCTTTCCTGGAGCAGCATACTAGGCATTAAATAATTTGTCTGCGTTTGTATTGTGAACCACATATACGAGTATTCTTAAATAACCTTAAATAAATATCATATTTATATAAAAATCTTGGCTCAACGTGTCGATTATAACATTATAGAAGCATAGGGCTAGCTTGTCACAACCATTCTTTCGTCTAAGCTTACATTTTGGAATAAAAAGAAGGTACTTACCTGAAAATGTATGAATTATCCGAGGATCTGAATTCATATTTTTAAAGCAAGTTGCGCTGTATTATGTTTGTCAGACACTTTGCAATAGTAGAGGTAGTATAGGAAAACTTTAAGGTGCAACTTGTGTTTTGTCAAATGTTAACCTAAAACCCCTTGCTCAGTATTTTCCATCACACCAGCAACTGATTCACTGTGAAGGAGGCCAAGTAGTCAAATTTAAAATATAAAAAAATATATATTTAAGCAGAGAGATAACTAAAAATAATTTAAGTGGGGTTCGGTATTCAATCGGATGTAGGTACTGATAAAGAGGTATTAGCCACAGGCAAACAGGTCGTATGTTTTAAACACTGTACTTGTGATTTATTAATACAAATTATTAAAGAATTGTTGGGTTAAAACTTGTCGAGTTATAATATGGACGGGAAAGTTGATTCGAAGTGTTCAAAGTCTTCAATTGGAGGTTCGTTTACTTGCACTTTTTACTAAGATATCACGTTATAAGTGCTGATAAGATAAAGTTCATTAGATTAGAAGCAGATTACTTTGAAATGTGAAGTCGATGCCATTATGTACACTGCGCGTCAGTTGTCTGACTCCACGCTTTTTTCCATAAACTTTAGACAATACTCAGTATATGCTTTTGACAAATATATGAACTTGTGTCCACTATCTTGCAAAGGTAATATCATTTCAGAGCTATTATAATAACAAAGAAAAAGCTTAAGGAGGAGGACCAAACCTGTCACACTAAAACTTATTTTCCTAACTGATTAGGTACCTATATTTAGATCAGTCAGGTAACGGAGATCATTTTATTGGAGCTTTAAAAGAGCTAGAGCCTCACCGTTGATAGTCGGAATTAATTAGGGGCAACGTTTTTACCTTAGTGAGATTTATTAAACATCAACTTCACGAATGACACTTTGTTGGAGATCCTACAAAGTATAACCCTAGGAACCCGGTGCTCCTCACAAATGTATGTTCTGTAAGGCTCTTAGGGCCGGTCTGTTCACAGCTGGTCAAATCCTTGGTTAGGTAACCATCGATTTAGTTTAACCGATGGTTAAAAATCAGTGGTAACCAATGAGGGTTTGTTAACCGTTTTTTTTTTTCACTTCGGTCACCAAGCCATAGATTTGCGACAAATCGTTCCATTTTTCCAGTTCATTTGTCAATTCAGTGATTGGCCGAATCTATGGTTACATTTTTTTTCTGGCTCCTTGTGTTTTTGTCTAGGTAACTTATTAATGAATATATTTTCAATGTTGAGTACGTATATGTCAAAATCAAATGATACAGGAATTTGAAAAAAAAAAAAAAAAACAGAGGAATAAAATCTTGTTGGTGTGAGACAATAAACTAGTAATTGAGAACAAAACTGAATCAGTACAACAATAAAAATCGCTAACCCATTATTGGGCCTCGTCTCAATTTCGTCTACGAACGTTTCAATAATTTTCTCATTCTCTTAATATTTCCTCAATTTATGAGAACTGTCAAAGGACAAAAATGTTGAAAGTAATCTTAATTCATCCGGCCGAAGTTTGGAAACTCTCTGTACAATCACCTTCCATAAAATAGCTTGCAGTGTATTGTATACATCTGTCAGTTGAAAACATTAACGTTAACTTAACCGAGACAGATTTTATTGGTCAGGGGCTTTGCTCCATCTTGCGTTATATATAAGTTTATTTATTTTATTATTTGTATCCTTTTTCGCATAGCAGATACGTCAGAACTAATACCAACGAAGGCATTACAAAATCTTGAATAAACGAAATTCTAGAAAATCATTGGTTAAAGCTTTGACGGACAACAAAAGTGGACTCATTGCCAAATTAAATTTAATAATGCCAACGTTTCATGGACACACTGCTTTCTTCATCGACAAGTTCTGGCATCCAAGGTGTTACCTTCTGAATTAAATGTTGTGCTTAAAGATGTGATCAGAGTTGTGAACTCTATTAAAGACCAGGGTCGGCATTCTGTAAGGCTTGTGTGTGCACGAAGAAATTTTCTTGTGGAACATACGGCACGAAAAAGTTTGATCGTTTCGCCTTACAGAATGCCGACCCAGGCCTTGAAAAGTCGGCTGTTTAGGATCATATGTGATGAAATGGGTTCACTCCATCAAAATATCCTTTATCATACAGAGTTCAGATGACTGTCAAAAGAAAAGGTTTTGACACGAGTTCTGGAACTTAAAGCTGAATTATTGATGTTCTTACAAGATTCAAAATCCGGAAATTTGAATAATTTTACTGATCCCATCTGGCTTTTAAAATTATCATTTCTCGCTGATCTTTTTGACCACTTGAACATAATGAATAAGAGCCTCAAAGGGAGAGAAGAAAGCATTTTCACTGTAAAAGACAAAACAGAGGATTCCTTGCAAAGCTTTGTTTGTGGTCAGAGTTTTTACAAACACAAATTTCTAATATTTCCCTGCGTTCAAAAGACCCTCGATGAAATTTCATCAGATGAACCGATATCTGTAAGCTCTCATACTCATCTCCTGGTACAGAGCTAACATAATTTAGAGATGAAATTATTAAATTACTTTCCACAACTGTATTCTTCAAGTGGAAATGGATAAAGGTTGATATTGAATCCTTTTTTGAAAATATCAGTCGAACTCTTATAGATTAAGCTGCAGATGGCATGCTGAGAATGGAATTCAATTTAAAAACTATTGACAATTTCTGGATAGAGAGAAGAGAAGAGGAGAGTATCCTGCGCTGGCAAACGAGGCTTTGAGGTTGTTACTGCCATTCGCCACTTTTTTACCTGTCTGAAGTCACATTCTCTTCAATGTTTCACAATAAAACTAAGAAGAGAAACAGGCTAGATTTGTAAAATGATTTAATCGTAAATGTGTCAAAGATTAATCCAAGATTTCAACGTTTATTAAAAAATAAACAGTCACATTATGTCGCACTAAAAAGTTTTGTGTTTTATTTCATTTTTATTTGTAAAATAACTCCACCCAAGGAACTCTTGGCGACCACCTAGGGGGTCGCGATCCACAGTTTGAAAAACACTGGGTTAGGCTGTAGGTTCCTTTTGTTTACATGTTTGTATAGAAACAAACTTTTATACGAAAAAATGTCGCTTTTTTGTTTACGTTACTATGGAAATATTTTAACTTGACGGCGGCAAGTGTTTCTTCGCTGATCCGCAGTAAAACAGTGGCGCCTGTGCTGTTTCGGAACATATTTTTTTCGCAAAAGGATATAAAAATGACATTTCACTAGCAGTCCATATTAAGTCGGTATGTCTATGATCCACACATTTTTAAAAAGCTAGTGCGGAGGCGCCTAATGTTTATTATTTTGATTTTTTCCAAATAAATTTACTGTCGAGTAAAGATGTTATCTAGCAAAGTTGCTTTATTACGAATACGATAAATGCAGTACCTATGCCAATATATTATGTTCGATGCCGAATTAGCACTCAGCAGTGCCTGATCGATGGTCCCATAAAAATAAGGCACACTCGCAAGTGAAAAATAGAAAACAGTATCTTATCAAAGTAACGGCTTAAATAGGTGGGAACCACCGACATAACTATAAAGATACGACATCATTTACTAGTTACCTATAACAATAAGTATATTCTGGCACGAATCGATTAAGTGTGCAGGTTTCTTTGCTAATAAGGGGTTGGGGTCATTGTTATTATCTGTATACGGGACAAAGGGTATATAGATGTACTCAGTCTAATTATTTAATTATCATGTCTATACTGATAATAATCGATATTCTCAACAAACAATCTAATTGTCTACCTTTGGATTTTCTATGGGCAAACTGAATCTATATATCGAATAAGTAATAGGTACTGGACTACTGCCCTTTTAACCTCGAGCTGAACTGAGTCCTATTATATTAAATATCGTAATAACAACTTAGTGTCGGTTGGGGTAAACGGCCGTTATTTTCACATTTTAAATATAGTTCTCGGAACCCAGACCAAACATCTGAATTTGGAGTGTCGCGACACCGGTGCATGCAATACATGGGATAAATGTAAACATTATGGTAATCAATTTTTCAAGCAAATAAATTAACAGAAATTCATGTCTGTTTACTTTTACCCCATAGCTCTAAGAGAACAGAAATTTGTTGTCCCCATTTACCCCAGTATTTTTATAAACTAATCTATAATGTAAACACGGAAGGGGTAAATGTAAACACTGCCCTACGTCTTTTTTGGGTTTTTATAACTTGATAAAGTCATCATATATGCAACATCTCGTATCTTATAATATAATATCCCATTTACCCCAACCGACCCTAAGCCCTTACTTACTAACAGATATTTATAAAAGTGGTAGTTAATGTTCAGTTGTGTCGACGGCAACCCTGCAACGTCTGGACGAAGATCATTTTTAATCGACGAAGATGAAAAAGGGAAGGGGCTCGTTGATTGAACAGAAGGTTTTATTGCTTTATTGCTGATTGCTGCATTTTATTAGTTTGCCCATGTACTTAATCTTATTTTAAATTATTAATAAATACTGAATTCATAATCCTTTGGTCATCTTTACAGTTGGAAGATCAAGAAAAAGGGACACAATTAGTTCGTTTCTTTGCAACCGTTTAATTTAAAAGTTCACGAGATGTTGAGTAGTTAATTGTTGTTTTTTTATTATCAGCTATGCTATGATCCATATATTTAGATCATCGATTTACATGCACTTACAACAACATTCCTGCTTCTCATCCAGAGCATCATTGAAAATTATTTCTACTATTTCCGATTAGGTGGCTTGTTTTATTTTTAAATATTGGTGTACTTGTAAACAAAGAATCAAGTTGCCATACTAAAAAATGTAACACAAAAAATCAATCGATTTTTTTCGCATTCTAATGAACGGGGACATATTCCGAGTTTTTTTTTTTTTTTTCTCGTTCTATAAAGGTATTTCCAGACCAGCCAAACATTTGATAAAAAATTAAATACCTATATTATATTTCGTAAATATATTTATGAAATGCTTTGCTGGTTTGCAGCTGGACACCAAAAAAAAACATTTATGAAATGTTTCACAGTTACCCAATCGTGATGGGAAATAATTTTTGTTTTACAAGTGAGCGCAGTTTTTCGATTACTATTTTTTTTTAAAATAATGAGAAAGTGATTCATTTAAAACGATTATTTGAATTAAATCGCGTGTCGCGTGATTCCCGAGACCAAAATTACAAAAATAAAAACTTTACTCGCTGCTAATAATCCTACCACATTATTTTCTTCTAGTCCGAAACAGGATAGAATTGAAACATTTCATAAACATTTAATAAATAAATTTCAGAAATCTTTTATAAGTGTTTATGAAATGCGTCCGCTTTGCTTCAGAAACATTTCATAAACATTTCTGAAATATTTCGGTGGTCTGGACACACCTTAATATGCCAAGATAAACTCAAGTGCTAGCAGCAAAATATTGTTCATGTGTTGCATATTTGAACATAAAATACTAAATTTGTTTCACAAGAATATATTTGAAGAGAAAATTTATGTAAATTTGATTCAAATATGGTAGCACACCCGACATTGCAAATGAGATGACATGTGCCTTGTGTGACGTCACGTTGAGCAGAATATTTGCAATATGGTTGGTGGCAATATCAAGTTTGTAATACCCTGAATTATCTGTTTTGTTTTTGAAAGCAACTATTGCCACAATTCAAAAATTAAACTTTTCAATGATCCGCCTTGTTTTATTTTCTTGGTCTGATCCGGATCAGATCACGCTGATAATAAAAAACAGCTAATGATACAAAAGTATGCATGTGATACTGCACATAGATAATATATAAAGTATAACCGAAAAATGCAATACATATTAAGTTATGTAAGTAATATATAATTAGTATTAGTTGAGCGTTTTTTAATTATATTCAACATGTTCTTATACTCTTCTTATAGTTAGGTGTATATTATATGAAAAGGTAAAGGAAAATAAAATCACTAAGAAAATGGCTGCCCCACTCTATGCTCTTCTCATTCCATACAGGTCACTCTCACTATTAGCATTTAATGGGTTAAAACTCTTTTGCCCTCCCTTCATAATAAAAATATCTATACATATTCGAATTATTAAATGATATTCATTAAACATTAGGCCTTTTTTATTATGCTCACATGATCTATATATATCATTGAAAATAAACCAAGAACTCCGTGCAACAGAAAGCAAAGGAATTCGGAGGAGGAAAAATCATGTCCTTTCCAGGTAGGGATGCCAGACGTCCCGCTCAGTGCGGGACTGTCCCCCTATAAGGCTTTTGTCCCGCAAATTATTGAACAAAATAAAATTATAGCACTAGCCCTAGTTAGCTTAATCATAACTTACAAAGTGTGAAGTGCGCTTTAATCTGATAATAATAGTTCAGTGGTCTGGGTCTGGGTCATAACATAAAACGTACAAATATGAATTAAAAGACGTTTACTTTAACCAAATATAACTTATACAACAAATAAAATGTAAACTAAAATAAAAACGGTTTTTTTTCACTTCAAATGCAAAAATGTCCCGACAGCTAATTTTAGAGATCTGGCATCCCTATTCTCAGGACTATTGCCTCAGAGCTCTCGAATGTTTCTTCAAATTTTATTCTGTTTCCCAAAGATAAATATCAAATGGACTTGCTGATTGGGATAGTTCTATGATTTAGTTAAGAAATGAACACAAAAAAATTATAATTCTTAGTATTATGCTACAAAGCAGTTTCCAATCTCATTTATAATTCTATTTTATAATGCGACCTCTAACAATAATTCACGAGTATTCACATAAATTCAACAAAAACATTACGCCTTATTGTATTTTGTTAACTGTTGTGTATATAATCACTAGTACGACTAAATAAAACAATAGTGGAAAGTAAACATCTAGTGATAATAAATATTTCTTTCTAAAGTCCAATGATAACAATAATATCGACATAATTTATATTTGTAAAGTGGAGAAAAACGAGACAATAGCACTATCTGTGGGCAGGCATTGTCCAAAAGCTTCTATCAATAAGGGCTGCGCGTTCACTGTATTGTAGAAATCCTCAAAGGAAACCTAGAAATGAATTCACATAATAAAAAATATATTTTTACTATCACGAACAAATCAAAATGAAAACAAAGACTTACCTTGCCATCCTTGTCCAAATCGAACTTTTTGAGAACAATCTCAACCAAGTCTTTGACACCCTCGTCTGGATCTTCATCCTGGGGCTGTTTTATCAGGCAATTTCGCAGTAAGGTGAACATTTCGTCTTTCGTAATAAATCCATCAGCATTCAGATCGTACACCCTAAAGCAAAAGGCGGCCTTCTCGGCTCTGGTCCCGCGAAGAAATACTGACAATCCCATTAACCATCCTTCGAGTCGTAAGGGTAGCCCCTCGTGTGTTTTATCCCAGCTGCAGAATATTCTTTCCATTAAAATTTCTTCCGTCACTATGTCGAATGTGCTGTGCAACAATTCTCGAAATATTATGCGATCAATCCCCTGAAAGCAGAGTTGAAATAATAGATAAAGACACTGTAAAAGTTTATCCGCGATACTAATAATCAATTTTAGTGTCCAGGCAAAAGTGTTCCATTAAAAATTGCATATTGTGACCTACAAAATATTTGTGAAGGTTAGAAATTATTAGTAAGGCCCTGTGAAAAGAAAGTGGGCAGTAACTGTGAAAACAAGCAGCGCTGTTTCATCAAAGGTTTTGCCACAAAAGTAGCTCTCAGAATGAGAATCTATATAAACCGACCATATCTAAACTTGGGGCGATAATATAACTCAGAAAGCTTCACTTAAACATTGGACTTCAGTCGTCTTTAATTACATGAACCTTTACATCCCAATATTCTACAAATGCAAATCACAATTTGCACGTATTCGGTATTCATCAAAAAAGGCGATCTGTCGATACGGGAGGAGGATTTTACTCAAAAACAGGAACCTTTTAGATTGGCAGAAGCATGTAATCTATTCTAACCTCAAATACTGGCAATAGAAAATGATATGACAGTAACCTTCATCCATGAGATATAACGTCGTTTTCCATTGGCTTCACTCGGGGATCAACTCAAACTGAAATCCAATGGAACAAGAGAACTGCTTCTGGTTGAATACCCAAATGTATTGGTAAAATGTAACAACATAGTTTTCGACTGCTGCCTGCTGTCGTGTAGAAAAAACATAAATTCATTATGTAAGTGCTTCTAACAAAAACAAAAGGCCTTCTGATTCTGACACTGAATAGATTCATTAGCGCATCATTACTGGATACTGTGCCATTAGAGTCAAGCTGCATAAATGTCGGATAGAGTCCACCGAATAATGCTAAAAGCTACAGGGATGTGAAAGAAATGTGGTCAATCCAAGACCGGATTTGCCTCTGCCCTTCTTAAAAGACGCGTGAGTACCCTTGGAGCTAGGATCTTCGCAAGCACCGCAAATTCAACATAAATATCGGATCCTCTTCACTTCATTAGAAACATCAAAGGGTTCTCATATGAAAAATGCAAGCCGATCAGAAACTTGAAGGGTTTTTGGTAAGTTCAGTATCACTTTTCAACAGGGAGTTCACAATGACCGTTTCAGGACCCCAATTCTCAAAAATTCTCGCATTCTCGCGTTAACCTGTCAAAATCTCCGATGCGATGCGAAAAACTGAAATTTGTAATTCTCGAAATCCGTATACGAGCATTTCTCTTCGAACTGTACTTGTCTGCCTTTTCCATGCAGATTTGCGTCTCGCATACGGAATTGCTTACTGACGATTCGCTCATAGCAATGTTACGGTTATCTCCTATGCAGTTTTGGTAACTTCCAACTGCAAAAAATAGAAGGCAACACAAAATCTGAAAACAGATTTTTCAACACCAATTAATTAAGCTCTTACAATATTATTATATTTACCTTTTCTTGAGCTGGTAAATGGTTTGATTTAAATTGGTCAAGATGCGGAGACAAGATATCGATGAATTCCTGTGCAAAGCGCTTATTTAGCCGAAATAATTTCATAAACTTTGTATCAGAGACTTTAAAGCAATCTTGGAGCTCTCAAATAGTTCGGTATGTTTACGTTGCGCATAACTGCTCCATTGCCAAATCAACAAATGCTAAGCCCAAATCAACCAAATAATCCTTTGCGAAAACACATAAACTAAACATACAAGTATTTTAATATATCTCTTTTTTTCAATCGAATTTAATAATTCAAAGCCAATTTAAATGTGAATATTGGTTTTTGATTTGATGAGCATTTTTTTTCACAGCCTGTCAAAATCGTTTTCTTGACCTACTCCAAAATTGTACCTCATTCGAGAGGTGAATACCATTTTCGCATACCTAGGTGGAAAAAAACCCGTGACGCTTTGAGAATACCAATTTTTCTACTTTGCGAAAATTTCAGTCGGATTTGCTCGTGTACGAATTATGTTATGCGGAATTTGAGAATTGGGGTTCAAGTCTCTTACATTCCTTCACAACCTAACCTAACCAAGTACCTACCCATTTAAAAATATGTTTTTTTTCCACAATTTAGGAAAGACCTAACGTATTTTACAGCCCAAGTTTTGACATCATGTGGAATCTTACAAGAATGTTGTTTTCAAGACACGAAAAAAACTTTAAAAATGATTTCCGTACAAGGAGCTCTACTTTAGCACAAACATCAAAATAAATAACCGCATACGTTCTCGAATGCGGTAACACAGTACCAGATGTATATTCCCAGAGGACCGGTGCCTTTACAAACTTTTTTCCCTTGAAGTTAATAAACTGAACTTCTCTGAAAACTTTCTTGTGGTTGCTCCACTATTTTCACTCCAAGTAAACCATTTACCCAAATCTCCAAATAAAAAACTTACCTCAACAGCTGCATGCGGTTTGGCGATAACCGAGCTCGAAGTATTAGTTGCCAGTGCCTTTGCTGCGTATTGACAATTTGAAACTAATTTCCTATATATTCGGAATAGGGCTTCAATTTCGCCTCTAAAATGAAAAACAAAAAGACATTCAATGGCAACTTCTTGCATATAAAATAAGCCGCTGTGATCAGCAATATTGTGGATGAAAAAGTATCGCTAACTAATTAAAAATGTACATGAATATGTATACCAAAAGTTATACCAGTGTACTTACTTTGTAAACCGCGTCTTCCTTCGCAGTGTTTCCAGTAACTTCGGATTTGCTTTACTAGTGTTTTCGTCCATTTTACGTGTACGCTTCTTAGTGGATCCTTGGGTGCTTCTTGACTGACGACTGTTCCGCTTACCATAGGCCAAAAAAATGGAAACCGTCTTTAGAATTGTGTTCGCGTGATGCGAAAAAGACTTTGGTTTCTGTTGTGTTGCCTTGCCACGATAAATCGGGGTTGAAACACTTTTGGCGCGAGCGCCAGCCACCGCCGTCACCTTTGATTTCATAGTCTTCTGTGTCACTAAAAAACAACAAAAAAAACACTGAATGAGCACGGAGAAGAGGAAAAATGAAATGTTTCGTTACAACAAGTTCAGCTCCCAGTGCAAAGCAGCAAATATCTGAACTGCCGTATGCACCCTCGTGGAGAAAGATTTTGTAAAGGGAGTCGGTACAATATGCTAAACAGACAGATTGGTTGGGAAAATTAATGTCATCATTCACGCAACATGGCGCGAAAGTGTGCTAATGTGTTAATGAGAGTTATTACGTGTAGAAATTGGATATGTCAATCTAATTATTATTCAAATTAAAATTAATTGCATATAACTACAGGACGCATGCTACACAAAAAGCTATCATGTAGTTGTATGCTGTTTAGAATTATGATGGTACAAACGTAGACGTCGTAGATACCAAAAACTTTAAAAAATTGTTGCTTGGGTTAACAAGTCCAATTTGAGGCCTTGCTGCGGGTGAATCTACTTGATTAATAACAGTCGAGATGGCAGAACTTCGAGAAAGGAATAATGATGGATGAACATGAGGCCAACAGTACAGCTCTCGAATCCCGGAAGCCGCTTATTTCCACCAAAATATCCATCCCATATAATATGGAGTCAAAACAATGTAAGCCGAACTTGTAAGTTGTGCCGGCGGATTATCTTCTGATATTGTCAAAAAGTAAGGGTGAAATTCTAGGAGCGTCAGAAAATGGAAAGGCAACCAAACCCGAAATGTTCACATACCTAGATTACCTACTGCGATATGAGAGTGGGTACATTCAAGAATCTAGTTATCTTAAGTCGACTAGATAAATAAAGATAATGGAATACAGAGATATATATCTTTCCAGTGGAAAGGCGGCTGCCTACAAGCTGTTTTCCCGAAAAATTCATGAAGTCACTCATACATTCTCATTTCTATACTAGTATAAGTGAGTTCTTGAATTCACCCGGAAGATGGCGGAAAATTGGTGAATTCACCACCGAAATTCATAAAATTTTCAAATATCCTGGAAAATTTGAATTTTGACGGTTGACCGTTAATTTGCATGCAGTGAATATAAATTAATATGTTTCTACCACTTTGACACTGCCTTTTATCAAAAACGGGTGATATAGTTACGAATAACAATTCAAATTAAATTTTTTTTAGGTAACACAGTAATGAAAAAAGCTTTCTTGTAAAATCGAACGCAAGCAGGCTGTATAAATTAAAATTATTTACAATTTACCAATCAATTTGCAAATAAATAACAAAATCCAACATTTTACATTACATTACATTACATTACATTTTTTTTATTATTACGTAATTAATTACAATAATAATGTGAAACAGGCTATAGCACTAGCTACCAGGGCTATCGGCTAGTTTTTGAGGAGTGATTAATTTAAATAAAATTATTGATTTTTAGTTTTTCTAATATATTGTATACAAGTCTAATATTGGCTTCAGTTGGTGTTTTTAACAGTTCAGTAAGAGGGGCGGTGGTGAAGTTTTTTACTATGTCGTTGGTCTTTTGGCATTCAAATAAATGTTTGGTGGAGAGGACGGTATTATTGAGGCAGGTGTGGCAAGTAGGTGGATCACTTCTGGACAGAAGATGACTGTGTGTGAGGCTTGTGTGGCCCATGCGGAGTCGTAGAAAGCATTTGATAATTTTTTTTGGGCAGTTTGTAGGGTATAATGCCATTTCTGCATGGGGGTTAATTATAGAGTAGTGGTGCGTGCATTCATTCCAGATAGCCCTTCTTTTGTTGCTCCAGGAAGTTTTTATTTTTTTTTTTGGAGGTCCTTTTTGTTGTGTGTGTAGAAGGTGATAAGTGGTTCTGTTGTTGCAGCTTTTGCTGCCATATCGGCTTGCTCATTCCCTATTATTCCAGCATGACCAGGGGTCCACATAATTTTAAGTCTGTTTTTGTTTGTAATTAGGTTGTCCCTGATCCTTTCTATTATTGGTGTCGTGTTGTAGATGTTTTGGATGGCAGATATTGTGGATAAGCTGTCACTGCAAACGAGAATCTTTTTGTTTGGGAATAGTTTTGTAGCATGGAATACTGCAAGGGCTTCGGCAGTGAAAATAGAGGAGAACTGAGGCACTAGACCCTTTATGAGGACGTTGCTGTTAGCATCTACTACCGCAAAAGCGGTGCAGTCTTCTGTCTTTGACGCATCGGTGAAGAGAAGAGTCCAGTTTGCGTCTATGAATTTAAGCGTTAGGTCCTTAAAGATCGCTTTGTACACCTGGTTGTTTGTAGTCGTTCTGTGGTAGTTGTGAAGATGAGTTATTATAGATGATTCTTCGAATAGCCATTGAGGATGTCTAGGTGTTTTGTGTGTTTGAATATTGATTGGCATGTCGGACCATGACGGGGAGCGCAGTGCGTTGTAAATAGCCGATGACCGTCGGGGTAGTTTCTTCCAAGATAGTACTTTTTTGGCGTCCAGTATAATGGGTGACTCTCGGGATGTCATCATTTTTGGGATGAGGAGATCTGTGAGGTAATCGCGTCTTTCTTCCACGGAGAGTAGGCCAGCTTCTACAAACATATATTTTATTGGAGTCGTCCTGAATCATAAACTAACTAGTAAATAGACTGACAGCTTCAGCCAAAAAAGAGAAATCGCCTACAAGCTGAATTTGACCTTGGATGTAGCCCAGTTTGAATTCATGTATTTGTGCCTATGTTAATCAAAGGGGCTCACTCATACTTGAAAAAAACCAGCCTACACTCCTCCGGTTTAAACCGGATGTCGGTAGCCTAAGGTGGGCTTTCATTTCGTTATCGTGTTGCGGCTGTGTTGGGCAAATAACAATTGTTCTTATGTCGTTCTCGATTTGGCTTTTCAGATTTCTGCTGCCAAATCGAACATAAAATATGAATTTTATTGGTTCTTGTGTGCATTGAATTGGCCGCAACAAAAATTTGTTTTCACTTGCACTGGAAATCCATTTGAATTGATTTGTACACAATTCGAAATAATTTAATATAAAAAATTGTTTCCATACCTACTCGAAAAATTAATAATTCAGTTAAAAAACCCAACCTTCCAACAATAAGCAATTCGTAACCACCAACTGTGTGTCATACACATTAGTATTAGGAAAGTATGTGTAAATATGAGAAAAAATCGAGATTTCTCAAATGTTGCTGAGATAGAAGAGTGTGTTTTTTTTGGCAAATGAAAAGCAATCTCGATCAAAAAAAATGTATTTTTTTGCCATACTTAAGAGTTTATAAAGTTTATGAACTTTATAAAATGAACTAACACGTTTTATTTTCCTTTGTTGAAAGAGATTTTGTAACTTGAACCTTTTTTGTTTATTTAGAAAAAAACACACTTTTTTTTTGTTGATTTTAATCCTTCAAATTTCGAAATCATACTGAAACAAAATATTTTAACACCGTTTAGGGAAAACATTTTGTTTTTATGTTGTGGCGAAAAATATTTTTTAGTTGTAGCATAAATTATAATCTGTAGTTAGTACGTAAAATGAACAATAACATATCAAGTATGCATTTGTTTAATTCGAAAAATGAATTCGATTTTTTTATTGCTTATACTATTGCTGTCAAATTTGTATGCGCTTGGTTTTTGTTTGTAAAGGCCATAATACAAAAATCCTCGTAGATCGCCTTATATTTATGTGAATACTCGGAACAGTTAAAATATGATGTTTTGATAATTTTTTGTATTCCAAAAACACAAAGAGTGCGCTTGTTTTTGTTATTTAATAATAGGTCTATTCGCGTACTTTCCCGAGCTAAGCACTAAACATCTGTCAAACGAAAAAAATCGAGCGTAATTCTCTCAGAGAGCGAAAAATATACTCCAAAGTACGTGTATAGATTTGTAGCTACTTTGAGCCACTTACATCTTTGATATCCACTACGTCAAAAATAAAAAATAAACAGATATTCAGTTGTGTCTCCTACGTCCGGGTCCGTTAGTTCTGAATAGCCTTTGTAGTCGTATTCAAATGTGTCCAGAGGATCCTTTTCCTCTTCAATAGGCATAAAGTCCTGCGATGAATGTATGATATCCTGCGAAACATTTGCCATATATTGAGGATCTGAAAAAAATTTTTTTTAACACATCACAAATAAATAAATATAACTTACCATTTTGCAACAATTGAAATGTTATGGGAGAACATTGGACCACCACTGAATTTTCTTTATTTTCGCACATTTTATTTAAGCGCATGACGTTTGACGTATTTTGAATTTGTGTGAACTTTGTGGATTTGACACATTTATCAGAACCTGCCGGGTGAAATTCTCTGAGCTGTTTCGAGCCAAGAGAGAAACTGCTCGTTACTCGTTATTTTGCTAATTTTCTCTTTTTCTGCCATTTTTGATGAGTACGTGTATAGATTTTGTGCGATTGCGATCGATTTATATCGATTGCGTTCGATTCAAACCGCGAACGCGAACGAACCTAATGTAGACAGGCTTATAAAAAATCAGTGCACATTTGAAAATACATTGTTATACAATTTGTAAAAGCAAATCGTTTGAATACGCGAAATCTGAAATCGGAAATCAAGTAGCAAAATCCAATTATACCACAATCTTGCTTTCCGATATTAATAGCATTTGCATCTTTACTGTTCCTAAGTAACATTATTCAACACTGTTCTGTGTTATTAAGCGACAGAATTTCCATTCATATTTTAATTTTGTACAAATATGGCGTTAAATAAACGAATTTGGAAACATTCACCAAGCCTAATAGAAATTTATTCAACGTTCATGAACATTTTCTAAAATTCACTTATGCCCTAGTGGAAGCTTGGGTTCAACTTGTATGTTGCCAACTCATTTTTTGAACAACCCCCACGGATTTCATTTATGCAGCTGCACGAATTTTGCTGTCAAAAATAGATTTCATACAAATAAAAATAAAAAACAATTGAAATGTGAATGGATGAACAGTTTTTGGTGCAGAATATGGGTAGAGAACAAGTTATGCTACCTAAAAAAAACAGAATCAACATGTATATTTTTGCATTTATTGTTATAAATCTATTTACAACTTGTTTGCTATTGAAATAGTGCCACCCGGCGGCCATTAATACACGTATTCACAGACAGGCAAAAGAAGAGAGCGCGAGAGAGAGCCTCTCTTTTGAAATTTGCGGGGGAAATCGGGTAGGGGCACGAAAGCTGTCAGTCTATTTAGTAGTTAGTTTATGTCCTGAATGCTTTAAGAGCGACACGAACAGCGGAGTGATACTGCGGTTTGAAAATTTGAAGCGAGGCCTTTGGGCATTTACCATAAATGACTAAGCCGTAATCAATCTTGGACACCGTAATGGCTTTAATAATTCGGATCATAGTATTTATGTGTGAACAGGAGTGTTTTGATGTAAGATATTTAATTATATTTAGTCTGGTAGCTAGGCTTTTTTTCAGATATATACAATGATCTTTAAAGTTAAACTTAGAGTCAAAAATAACGCCTAATATGCTTAAGGAATTAACATTATTAATATTGTTGTTCTTAAAATTAAGTGTAAGGTGTTTTGCAGCTCGTTTTTTTACAAATATGTAATATTTTAGTTTTGTCCAAAGATATTTTTGACCCAGAGAGAGTACACCACTGGTCAATATCTGTTAGGATATTAGAAAATGTGGAGGTAGTTTTTATCAGGTCTTTACATTTAGAAAAAATTATAAGGTCATCGGCATAAAGACAGTGCCTTATGGTACTATATTTTTGTAAGATATGGCTTAATTCATTGAACGCGATCATAAAAACAACAACTGAGAGTGGAGATCCTTGTGGGATACCATTTTGTGAGCTGTGGATTTTAGAGTGTACATTGTTTAATTTGATTCGGAACTGTCTGTTAGTTAGAAATGACTTAATATATTTATAAATCTTTGGACCGATTTTCCATTGAATTAGTTTGTTTAAAACTATATGTATCCCAATTCTGTCAAAAGCTTTTTCGAAGTCTATTGACAGAATTGTAATATGATTTTTTGTTGATAAGGCGGATGAGACAAAATCGTCAATATGGAGGAGGGAATCAATGGTACCACGACCGTGTTTGAAAGCAACTTGATTTATACTTATGAGGTTCTTTTTTTCTAGGAACCAGAACAGCCTTTTTGAGATGATCTTTTCTATAACTTTACCGATACATGGTAAGAGGGATATTGGTCGATATCCACTGACTTCAGTGTTTGCTTTATTCGGCTTATGAATTGGTACCACGTTTGCAGTCCGCCATGCTTGGGGAATAATTCCTTGGTCAAAGATCTGATTGTAGAGCGTTACTATGCGTTGTTTTAAGGCAAGGGGTGCATTTTTGATCATTGGGTATGATATTCTATCGAATCCGGGTGTTTTCCCTTTAACTGTGCGGAGACAGTTTTCAAATTCTATCATTTTAATAGGCAGTTCAATCGTGCCAGCTGTGGATGGATGGTTTTGGTGGGGTGGATTTGTATTGATTGCAGAATATTTTGCTAGATGGAAGGCAGAAGAAAAATTTGAGTCTTCGGCTTGGCTAGACCAGGTATTGGCAAAATGTTCGGTGATATCAAAAGGAGAGGACATAGTGTTTGTTCCCGATCTGATAATATTTATAGAGCGAGGGATGTAATCTCCCGTGAGTGATCTTATGTTATTCCAGAGTTGTTTGCATGTGGCTTTTGGATTAATGCTTGAGGTAAAATTTTCAAAACAAGTCTTTTTGGCGAGTTTGGCTGATTTGCGGAAATGAGCGTTGGATTTACGGTAGGCAATGAGGTTTTCCTGGCTAGGATGCTTTTTGAAGTCGTGCCAAGTTTTCTGTTTTATTTTTCGGAGATTACCTATTTCGTTATTCCACCAGGGAACAGATTTTTTTTTTGGACGGTATTGGCTTTGTAGTATGGCAGTGTTATCTGCGCTTCTAATGCATTTATGTATGACGGCTGCTTCTTTATTTATGTTATGCGATGGAGTCGTAGATGTTATGAGATTCGACGCTACGTTTTGAAACAGGGACCAGTTGGCTTTATCGAATAGAAACTTTGGAAGTCGACTTGGAGTTAAGGGCTGAGTTCCTACCAACACTGTTGTGATAAGGGGAAAATGGTCACTACCGTGCAGGTGTGGGAGGGTTGTGCATGTGGTGTTGGGATATAATTGGGAGGAGATTAGGGATATGTCGACATGGGTGAAGGTATTGTGGGTAGAGAAGTGGGTAGGATTACCATCATTTAATACGGAAAAGTTGGAGTGAGACAGAAAGTCTTCCAGTATTTTGCCCCTTGTATTTGTGAGGGGAGAGCCGCAAAGAGGGCTCCAAGAGTTAAAGTCGCCTGTGATCAATAGGGGGGGTTGGAAGGCATTAAAAATGTTCTCTAATTCAGAAACAGAAAAGGTTTGATCAGGTGGAATATATAGGGATATTACAGTGATTTTCTGTTTTAGATCGATTATAACGGCGGCTGCTGATATAGGAGAGTTGATTTCGATAAATCTGTGGGGAAGAGATTTGTGGACTAGGAGACCTACTCCCTGTTTGGCTGTAGTGTTAGTTGGAAGGTTATGAAAAAAGGGAGCGTATTGCTTGGGCGAGTAGGGTTTTGTGACATTTTCGGGTAAATGTGTTTCTTGAAGCGATATGATAGAGGGATTGAGATCATTTATAAGTAACTGGAGTTCTTGATAGTTATTGAAATAACCATCCGAATTCCATTGTAAAACTTTTAATTCTGTTTTTTTTTGATACCGGAGACTTTTGAACAATATATTCTGAGGGATATTGTGAAAAATCAGGGGAGGTCAAGTTGGATGATGGTAAGCTTTGACTCCGCAATCCGGATGTTGAACCGCCCAAGCACGTAGACGTGCTTGGTCGGCTCAATTCCCGGACTGCGGAGTCAGGGTTGGGGGTAAGAAATGGCTTATTAGAAGTCATCACCATCGGGTTCCATGGTGTGAATGAAGTATTCGCTGTTTTTGATCAGCGATTGGGTGAAGGCGGATATAGGCGAGTTGGGGGGAGTATTGTTTTGGGTATTTCCTGTTGGAGTTGGGCTTTGCTTGCATGTGGGATTATTAACTTGGTTTGTTTTTAAAGGGTTATTGTTTTGGAGAGAATGTGGGTTGTTTGAGTTATTTATGGTGTCTGTTGGGATAATGGAGATAGATTGAGAATTGCGAGTTGGGGCAATTTTAATAAGATTGTGTTGATTTGATTTGTGTGAGATTGTTTCTTGTGATGAAGAGGTGGGGTGCATATCTACATTGAAAGTCGCTGACAATGTTTGGGGGTTATGTTGATTTATTGTTAAGGTTTTGGCGGGTTCGTTGGTTTGTTTAGTTTTTGTGGCTATGGCAGAATTGGGTAATGCGGGTTGATTAGGTTTAACATTTTCGGAGGGTTTGGGTTGGGAAATTGCTTGTCTAGCTATTTCCGAGAAAGGGACTGTAGTTGGATTTGCAGGTTGAGGGTTTTGATGGTTATAGAGTTTCGTGGCTTCGGCCATGCTGCATTTGTTGGTGGTTTTGATTCTTAATACTTCTTTGTTCTGTATGTATTTAGGACATAATTTTGATGAGGATGGGTGATTATCTAAGCAGTTAGAGCACATTACACGTGTACATTCGCTAGGATCATGAGGGGGGAGATTGCAATTTTCGCATACCTTACTTTTGGTGCACCGTCTGGTGGTATGTCCCAGTAGCTGGCAGTTCCTGCATCTCATCGGAGACGGGATGTATTCTTTGACCTTGGCAGTGTAAAATCCAATTACAATCGTTTGAGGTAAGAAATATAAGTCGAAGGTGAAAAGCATTAATCCTGTAGGCTTCTGAATTCCGTCTATTCTCTTTGTAAACTTGTAGACTTCGCTGACACCTTGAGATTTCATATTTGATATTATTTCGGCGTCAGTGAGGTTAATAAGCCATGGAGCGTATACTATGCCTTTAGATGAGTTGAGTTGTTTGTGTAGGGAAACAGACACTGGGCAATGATTAGCTATGTTTGTTAACTTAAGGAATTTTTCTGCGACTTTTTCGGATCTAGCAAGGATAAGTAGGCTACCGTCACGAAGTGAGGAGACGCTGTCATACTCAGTGCTAACTCCGTCAATGACTTTTTTTAGTAAGAATATGCTTACACTTGATAAAGGAGTGTCGGCATTTTTTGCAGTAATGATAATGAACTTTGGGTTTCGAGTGTTCCTTGATGTTGGTAATTCAGGGAATTCTTGAGGGTTAGTTAGACGTTTGTTTTTCTTTGCCCTGGGCTCAAACGACCAATCGTCGGACAAAAGGTCGAAGTAATTCCCGGGCTTATCCTTGGGCCCCGGTGGGCCCATGATTTTTATGATCAGAAGGGAAAAGTTATGTAAGTGAGGTTAACTAAACAAACCACGCGCGAAAAAATTGCAAAAATTGACAGGTGCAAGGGAGACAGAAATAGTTGCCAATGAGATTTTACGAAATCAGTGCACAGCCGAAAGAAAGGTCTTCACGCTACGAGAGTAAGATCCAACATTTTAGTCAATGCTATCTACCATAGACAAACCATACTGAGACCCCCAACTCACAATCCTCTTGCAGCTGGCCCCCTCAATTTTTATTCAAATTCGCCATTTTGTATTCCTATCGGTGTAATGTCAAAAAAGAAACCGTGTGACATGCAAAAACATACAAAAAATGCAAAAATAAATGCTGCCAACCTCGGCAGCCGTGGGGAAATGTGAAAGAGTTCGGGAATACCACATTTTTTCATTACTGAACGCCATTGGTTAATTATTATAAATTGTTAAAAGGCGAATAATTTGATTTATTTGGTTAGTAAAACTATCTAAAGTTGATGTTCTATATACTAGAAACATATTAGGACAAACATGGTTGTGTGTTTTCCGCTTTTGGATATCATTAACTTCGATTTCATGCGTACATTTTTCTTAAATAATGAAGAAATTTTGCTCAAAATGTTTTCATTTTCCCTCAACCAATCTACATTGTTAATTTTTCATGAACATTTTAAGCAAATGTACACTTATTCCTAAAAAAAAAAAATATTATCCACACGTAACGAACAATTTCAAATTTAACGGATAAAACTCTATGAACTCTGCCAGCAACTTTGCCCACAGCGGAAGTGTCTCATATCTGCTGGGAGTGTGTTGGTGAGCCGGAATTTTTGAAGTTTCGTGACATTTGTCAATACGATTTTCTATGTAACAATACTAGCGCACCAGATGTGTACACTCCATAAAAAATATAGCTTGTAGGCTAAGTAACGGGAAATCGGCCGGAGTTGGTGGTCTCAGTATTGTCTCTGCTATCTACTATAAATCGGCATGAAATGTTTTTATTGTTTGTTATATATTATTTGAAAGCCTTAATTCTTTTTTTTTCTTCATTTTAGCCTACTGCATGTGGAATTAAATTATAACTTTTTTTTTTATTTAAAGAACAAGAATAGATAATTGCCATAGAAGTAAATATCGCAATTTTTCCGATAGATAGCACATAATGCTTTCGAAATGTTTCTTTTCAAAGTTCTTATAATTTGAACCCTAGTACACCAACCACTCTTTTAAATATATAAATTCATCCGCGTATAAAATTAAATAGTCAATTAATAATTTTACGTATAAAATAAGTTGTTCCTTCCAGTCGGAATAATACAATGGGGTAATTCTGGAGGTAACCGAAAAATCGTATATCTAACGAACAGACCTATCTAAAAGAGAGTGTCACCATATGGTGAATACAAAATTATGCTGTTTTATGACATTCGGCCGGCCGTTCTGAATTTTGATTGGTGGTCTGTCATTAGCAACTTTTTTGTAGCTCACACGTATTCACAGACGGGGGTTGAAATTACAAAAACAACAATGTAAACAAATGGGTTTTGGGGGGATAAACGTACGAAAGATATCCATCTCTTTTATTCATTCATCTCTGGTCAGCCACATATGCGAACTGTCAATTTTTGTCGTTTTCCATTGGGATTTTCAGATTTTACTCTCAGATTTCAGAATTGTGTCGCGCCCAATGGAACAAGAAATGAGATCACTGAGTTTTTGCATTTGTGCTGGTGCTTGATTTAAAATTCAGCTGTTGTTAAATTGTAATTTGTGTTTTTAAAAATCCGTTTATTTTTATTTATACCCATTGCAGCGGCCAAATGAAAATTGTTCTCTATTTTTCACAGACTCGTCGTCTAACGTAAATAATAGCACACATCAACGTTTGACAAATGTCAAATATTTTGGCGTTAGTGAAATTAGGTGTAAGTCTTGCTAGGAAATCGAGATTCGCAGAAGAAAGCAATGTGTCAAAATTTGGCGGGACTTTTCATTATTCCAAGAATTATTTTCCGAAAGTAGCTATTGTGAAATATTTTGTGAGTTGGTCGTGATAACATTTAAAATGCGTTAAAGAATTATTTAAATGAACAAATTCGCACGGTTTAGCTATTTAAACCAGGGTTAAGTAATGTTCAATGAGGCTACAAGGAAATGTTAATATTCTATAGGTCTGTTCCTTTACTTTTGTAGTAAGAATAGAAAAGACTGTCAAAATGGCAGTGGTGGGGATAAATTCTCTCACAGAGAGAGACACTTACGAAAAAGTTAGGGATCGCTTTTGTAGTAATCTATGAAAAACTACAGATATATAATTAAAAAATTCAAAAAAGTTGTACGAAAAGTCGTTAAAATATAGTACAAACTCGAAGAATTTGCTAATTTACAAACAAAACAAAAGTTGATTCATCTACCTAGCGCTGAAAGTGATTCGCAATTAATCGAACTTCTTCTTCATGAATCCGAGTATATGGAAGAGTTTGTACTGATTGAACTGCAAGCATTCGAGAAGAGGGAAAAACGACACGGCATTAAAATTTACGTGGAGATTGTCCTTTCTTACTCCTTACAGCGAGGAAGAATTTCATCGCAACTTTTTAAAAGAATCTAAGAGGAGAGCATTCAATTTTGATTTTAATACGCAAGAAATCAAAGCAAATGCACTCATATGTCAAATAGGACAGCTTTTTCAATTCTTACACCAAGAAATTTGTTGAGTAAAAATTCGTAAGATTCTCAGTGGAGGGATACTATCTTGCTCTCTCGATGCTGCTCTCTTTTATGAATTTTTTGAGTTAAGGAACGGCACTGAGTAAAAATTCGTAAAAGTTCGTAAGAATTAGTAAAAATTCGTAAGATTTAAATGTAAAGGAACAGACCTTATAACAGCTTGCCACACCACTCTTTTAAAAACTTTGAAACGTAAAGAAGCAGGAAGTCATTGTTGTTAGAAAAAGAGTAGTTGGAGTTTAAAATAACATTAAATCTTTTCTCAAAAATTAAAAGCTCATACAAAATGAATGGTTGTGGGTAACTAACCAGGGACAAGATAAATATATGAGTAAGGTGGTAGCTATAGCCCACCAACTGTATATAGACTACAAATACGAATGGCTTTGATGTAATAGTCTTCGAGTTAAACACGTGGTTGCATGTGCTATAAAAGTGCATATTCCAGATTTTTATTTATTTCTTCTGAGCTATAAAAGCAAAGAACCGAAAAAAAATAAAGCAAAACATAACACGCGACTACCACGAGCACGATGGGAGCAAACTAACTGTCTTTAACACGCAAACATTTACTCGTATGCAGGTTGTTGATTCGCATTCCTTCGACTATATGTTGGAATGGAACGTACACATACGTACATCAATGCCCTGTATGTTAATATAGCCATCGTCTAAACGGCTGTTAAAAATCTAGTTATATCGTCATCTGACAGGTTCACCGCAATTTGTTAAGGATATAAAAATGAAATCATTGAATTGCACATAAACATTCTGCCTTTTATGAATAGTCAAAGGGAGCTGCCTTGGCGGAAAGGATATTATCCTGTGCATGTGCACGGCTTAAATTGCCATTAAGTGAACATCTTTGCGGTTGATGGGCATAGAACAGTCAGCATGTGTTACTTTGGTTATCGATCAAACTGGAGAACTCATACCGCAACTTTTGTGTCGATTATCGTCGAAACGATAGCCATCAAAAACTTTCAACTTGGTGCAAAAATTACTTGTGCGAAAGCTTATTTCAGTTCGTTTTCCCAAATGTAATGATAGCTGACGATAGTCATAAAAATTCGCGGAATGTAAAATATTTTGGAAAAAAAAAACATTGCTAAAGTTTTTGTATATCGTGAGCACCGATATACTGGGACCACCAGTTGACAAATGTCACGTTACTTCAAAAATTCCGGCTCACCAACACACTCGCACCTTGCATATGCCACTTCCGCTTTGGGCAAAGTTGCTGCCAGCGTTCATAGAATTTTATCCATTTAATTTGAACAAATTTTCTAAATTATTTAAAAAAAATTTACACACGAAATCGAAGTTAATGATATCCAAAAGCGGAAAATACACAACCATGTTTGTCCTAATATGTTTCTAGTATATAAAACATATATTTCAGATAGTTTTGCTATTCAAACAAATCAAATTATTCGCCTTTTAACAATTTAGAATAACTAACCAATGGCATGTGGTATTCCCGAACTCTTTCACATTTCCCCACGGTGGCCGACGTTGACAGCATTTATTTTTGCATATTTTGTATGTTTTTGCATCTCACACGGATTCTTAATAGGGTAGTTCGCGACAACGTCAGTGTCAAATATGAAGAAGAACAAACCAAGTGACAGCTAAAAAACTTGTAGGAAAACAAGACAGAATTTATATGGTTGCAGCATGATTTTGTTAAAAAATTACTAAAAAGTTTATAATTAAGTTCAAAAAACAGAATAAAAATATTTTAGAATTGAGAACTGATGTTTATCACATGTATTAGGTAAAGAAGAGAGGTTAAAGTAATGGGAATTGTGCGCTTTTTGGCAATATTTGAACAAAACACTACTCTGGCCATTATCCTACAAGTTTTTTGACGGTGGAACCAAAAAGATAGCCCATCTATGAAAGGATGGGCTTCGCGAAACACTCTATTGACATAACACCGATAGGAAAACAAAATGGCGAATTTGAAAAAAAAAATCAGTCTCAGTATGATTTGTCTCTGGTTAGCACTGTATCTGTGACAGGTTTCGAAAGAAAAAATCATAAAATTACATAAATCGATAACATAGGGGTTTCCTTGCTCAATATTCAATACAGCCAATTTTATTGTGCTCATTGTCGATCGTCAATAATGTTTAATCAGTATCAATTTAACTTATCTCACATGAAGGCATTGCTTACGGCAATTCCGCCGATTTGCAGCAATATTATTATCGAAGGAGGAGTAGGTAAGGATACTAGGTTCGTTCGCGTACGCGGTTTGAATCGAACACAATCGATATAAATCGATCGCAATCGCACAAAGTATATACACGTACTCATCAAAAATGACAGAAAAAGAGAAAATTAGCAAAATAACGAGTAACGAGCAGTTCCTCTCTTGGTTCGAAACAGCTCAGAGAATTTCAGCCGGCAAGTACTGATAAAAATGTCAAATACGCAAAATTGACAGGAAACAAATTCAAAATCTGGTTTAAAAATCAATTGTACACAAAAATAAAATATCTGAAAATAAAGAAAATACGGTGGTGGTCGAATGTTCTCCTAGAACGTTTCATATGTTTCAAAAAGGTAAGTTATAAATTAATTCATGATATGGATTAGATTTCAAAGCTCGAAGTGTATCCACGTACTTTGGAGTATATTTTCATCTTTTTGAGAGACTTTCGCTCAATTTTTCGAGTTTGACAGATTTTTAGTGCGTGGCTCGTAAAAGTACGCGAATGAACCTATTAACTAACTTCCCAGCTTAAATTTAATGCTATGAAAATTAAATTTATAATTTAATGGCTTGAATGGGAGGCGAAAACATATAATCATGATTCACATAATGTCTCCTGAATAACAGTGATAATGGTGATAACCGAGTTTCCTTTTCAGAGATGAATGCCGGTCGTCCATTATGTGCGCAATTTATCAACGAATTTTATATTTTCCTAGCATACACACCATTTTGAAATAGTTTTATTTTTTATGATTGCCCTATTAGGTCGAATTCATGGGCATTTTCCAAAATCTAGCTACCTTGAGTTGACTAGATTAGTCTGATCTAGATGTAACCTGAAGAACTAGATTGGCCGGTAATGTCACTTTTCCTACATCAGCCACATTTGCGATCTGCCAACTGCCCCTCCATAAACGGCAACTGAAAAGCTGTTCATGTGACCGATTTAAGCCAATCAAAACTGCGACACACCAAGTCAGATTTTACTAAACTAGATACTTGTACGCCCTCCCCCCACCAGTTACAATCCGTGTGAGGTGTTATGTACAAGAAATTAAAAAAAAAAAATGCTGTCAAACAGCTGTCAACCGTAATGGAATGTGACTGAGTTCGAAAATACAACGCTTTATTATTACTGAATGCACAAAGGTGATGGGTACAAAATTACAAAAACATTGAAAAAAAAAGCTTTTGTAAATGCTGGAATGGGTAGGTAGTCTAATTAATGCTACTGTTTTCTTTGACTTTTATTATATTTTATTCTTCTTGGCATCTTACAATTTTTGAGCACGAGAGGTAAAAATAAACGCTGAAATTTCTAAGAACGGTCTCAAGCGCCCGAATAATAATTTGGCAACACTCCACCCGCTTATTGTCGAGAGAATTTAGCTGGTAGTGAAATGAGCTTCCGAGCAGAGACAATACTGAGACTACCAACTTCGGCCGATTTCCCGTTACCTAGGCAAATGTACCTACACTTATTCATAAAAAAAAAATTACTATCCCACGTAACAAATAATTTCACATTTAACGAATAAAATTCTATGAACTCTACCAATTTTGCCCGCAGCGGAAGTTGCACATATTTGATGCGAGTGCGTTGATGAGTCGGAATTTATTCGAATGAAATATCGGAAACGGATTATTTGTTTTCTAAAGATTAATCACAGCCCTCGAAGTGGAAAAGATTTAAAAATACATTTGAACTCAAAAAAAACACTTACTTCAGCTTAGTAAAATAAAAATTTGTATCTCTACGCTTTATTCAACAAAAAAAAATAAACGGACTTCTTGGTTAAAACTTAGGTACATTTCCTATGCCACACAAAAACAACCACCATGTGAAATGAAAGAATACATCAACAGCTATGTTTATTTACACATCCATTAAGTCTTCAAATATTTAAACAGCTTATAATGGTAATAGACCTCCTCAAAACTGAATGCACTACTAACTGTTCGGGATAGAACCAGTTAATGAACTTCTGTATAAATGATGGTTTTGTAGACTTTTGGATGTCAGTATTTTTTATGCAATTAATAATGTTATTTTCAATATAAGGCACCCAGCTATTCCTTGAGACAGTACACCAGTCATATAATATCAAGTTTACACAAATTACCTTCGTTCATGTTGGATGTTTAATAAATTTAGTTAGGAAATTATAAAAACACTTCACTTGCACTCTTTAATAAGTTCTAATTTTACTTTGTATTGTTTCTATGGCATTTGAATATTTCTAAACTATGGTTATTGATATCATTACAATATTGATAAAACATTTACATAGTTTCTGGCTCTGCAAATCCACTCGAAATATAAATATCATAACATAATCAATACCTTTGTTAAAACAAATTGGTGAGCTACAATTTTGCGTTTAAATTGCACGAGTGCCTAGCTTGGATATTTTTGTCCTCTAGTAGGACCAGTAGCACATGTCAAAAATGTGTGAATAAATATTGCCTTTGCATATAGACCAAATATTTGTATAGTTTTGTATTGTATTGTTTAAAAAAAAGTGTTTTATTTTTGGACAAAAGTGACAAGTATGAACTATGAAGTTTCCGAAGCTGGTGGGGGCGGGTACCTAGACATGACTAACGCAGTGATAACCCCAGATGTCAAAACGAATTAGTTTAATTAATATAGCGAATATAGCCGAGCCTATGAAATAAGGGCACACTATAACGGCCATATTTTTCTTTAATGAGTTCAACCCAAAAACTAAACCCAAGTCCATAATATGTATACAGTCGATAAACCCGAACATAAACTCAGTTCCGTAAACTTGACGGCGTTTAATCCGATTGAACTTAAACTGCACTCCGGAGACCAGGTTAATTACTTTAACTCGGGTTAAAACTCAATTATATAATATTCACATTTCTTGGGCGCATGGAATAAAAAAGTAGAAAAGTGGAACAGAAAATAAGAAATAACAAGAAGCTACATAATAAAATTCGTGAAATGGAGGAAATATTGATGTCTTCGTCGTAAGAAGACGAATTTGTCGGAGAGCTGTGTTGAAACCATAGACAAATCGCAATCCTCTTGCCGCTGCCCCCCTCAATTTTTAATTTTCCTTATTTTTATTTTTATTTCTTAAGGCGAATAACTTGATTTGTGTGGTTAATAAAACTATCTAATGAAGATGTTTTATGTACTAGAAACATATTAGGACCAACATGGATCTGTATTTTCCGCTTTTCGATATCATTAACTTTGACTTCGCGTGTAAATTTTTCTTAAATAATGAAGAAATTTTGCTTAAAATGTTTTTATTTTTCCTCAACTAATGTACATTCATTTCTTTAAAAAAAAATTCTATCCAGTCCTAACGAATAATTTCAAATTTAACGGATAAAGTTCTATGAACACTGCCAACATCTTTGCCCACAGTGGAAGTGCGCACGACTGAGCTCGATTGTATCAAGTTACGTGCTGACACCCCAGGTGGCGTTCCGCGTTTTGCAAATTGTATCTATGATCAAATACCTTTTTGGTAAAGATTAACAGAAAATAGTTTGGTAACACGAATACGGTGGGTGGAGATGCGATGAATGAAGCAACATGTCAGGTATTTGAAAAATGTTAGCAATTACGTCCAGAAGGGATTTAGGGTGGGGGCTTGGCACATGCAGATGGAGGAACCACTTTTCCGAGTTCTGCGATTAAGTCGCTAAAAGCGTGTCCCAACGACTTTCGACTCGTTTTTGGGCGCTATTTGGACTAGTTTTTTTTTAACCGTTTCCGGACCGTTTGTGGACGCTTTTTTCGATGGTCCCTGGACCAGCTATTCAACGCATTTTTCGGCGCGTTCTTAGACGCATGTTTGGATGCGTTTTTGAACGCATTTTGTTTTAAACATTTTTAAACAGTAGGAACAGAAGGTTAGAATAAAAAATGTGCAAGTAGAATTATGTATCTTCTCTAAGTGAAAATATAATGACCTGGATGTAACTTTTTTAGAGCGACCGTATTGTAAGTGTAGTATATATTTTCTAGGTCTGATGTGTCTTTTAAGTTACAATTATTATTGTAGCCTATTTTTGTATTCCAGATGTCACACTATATTCGCTTCTATGAAGAAATTTTTGAAACCATAACTTCAGCCGGATGTCTGCTTCGGTTTTACCTCACACGGAGTTGAAACGATGTAGAAGAAGACGGCTGCAAAATGAAGAGAGAAAACAAAATGACGGATTCTATATTTTGTGCCTACTTTCCATTTTCTTTCGTTACTCCTTCAAACTCGTTTTTAACGCCGCAATGAGGTAATTTTACCAGGCGGTAAGATTATCATTACACGAAGCGTTCTTATCGACTTGATAAAATGTTTCCCAAAATGTTAAGCAGCTCTAAAGAAGAATCATTAGACATATTTGCCTGTGTTTTTCTCTAAGGAAATTCAAATAGTAGGAATAAATATAAAAAAATCTGTCAATTCTTTTGGCTTAGAGTTTACAGCAACGTTTTTTTTTTGTATCAACACCTGTATCCTACCGACATGGTTAGTTTCTAAGGCATTTAAATAAAAATTATTTCCAGAGCGCCACTTCAGTGAATACGTGTAAATTCAGAAACGTCAAACATTTGCGCAGTAATGCGGCATCACTACTTATTTTGCTGCTGATTGAATATGAAGCTTGATTTTTAGAACGCATTGGGTCGTATGAATAAAACGTAGCAATTGCTTTTATCTACGCAAGAAAAATGTCAAAATCGAAGCATTTGCTACATTTGAATAAAAACCAGTTTGAGTTAGTTCCAACTTTTAACATGTTCGAAAAGCGGCGTCACTGACCTTTTACTCAGACAAAGCAAATGCTATGAAAATTCTGAGTTTGCTAATTATTTTGTACGCACATTTTTTACATAAAACAATCTAAGCATTGTGAATTTTCGATGTTTTGTTTATAAATAGTTAAATTAAGTTTTGTTCGTGCAGGAAAATCAAACAAAGCATGTAGGTATGCGATGAGTTTTCACATTATACTTGTTTAACCTCTTGTTGTTAAGGTTCGTGCTAATAAAAAACAGTATAAATAAAGAAAAATTAGTGACGATAATAACTTCAAGCAAATGTTTTGAACTTTTTTGAATGATAATTTTGAGACGCGTGGTGGTGCTCTTTCAAATATCCAGAAAATTAAATCCTTCTTATGGTATTAAGGAGATTCGGTCTTTCGGATAAACCTTTCAAAATTCATGGCTTAACAAGTATGTATGTCAAAAAATAGTTCAAGAAGCCGATGGTTGGATACATTTTCCGACAACTGAGGAAGAAATCCAACATCACCAAGCGATTTGGCAAATAAAATATATGTTTCCAGGTGCAATTGGAGCTATAAATTGCTTTCCCACTAAAATTTGAAAAGAAATTCAAAGTAAACAAACCACCGGACTGTGGTCACTTGTCGAGCTTGACAGAAATTGCAAGGCAAGGACATGTACAGCGAAGTAAATGCTATGTTCGAATTTTCGAACTTACTTTAGCAAACTAGGTTTTAATTCATACCGATTCAAAGCATTTGCTAAGGGCTTTTACTTTGCTAAAACCTTTTACTCAAAACAAATGATAGTTTTTATTCATACGATCCATTGTTACATCAGAGATACAATCGATTTCCGGCAGCACCTAAATTGTTTCAATCGATTATCCTCCATCGATTACCCTCGATTGAGACAAATTAGGTGCTGCCAGAGCTCGATTGTACCAAGTTACGTGCTGACCCCCCTGAATTTACACAACAGTCTGCAATTTTTCAAAACACCGCGATTCAACGCCAACGGGGTGAATTGAACGCGATGCTAAAAACGAGTTCTGTAACGGGGTATTTTATATTGCAGTACCTACACTACAACGCGGCGTTAGAACCCACTCTTTGATGAGGCCTAAACCCCGCGTATCGACAGTTTTAGTATTAACTTCCAATGAGCTTGTTAGAAAAAAAAACGCAATCGTAAAAATGTCGTCTCAAATGATATTTTTTTTTATTTAATGGCGCATAAATTTATCTATCTGGCACTTGTTTGCAACACACTTGTTCAAACTTGTCGTCAGAAATGTTAATGTACGCTACAATATTAAATAACGCTATAGAATGTGTTTCTACAAACGGCTACGCACATACACAAATGCTTTAATTTGGCCCGAGCATTGTGCACGTTTAAATACTCAACTTTTAGCAAACAAAGATATTTAATAATGTCCTACAATTATTTCCAAACTACCCTAAAATGTAGCCTAACAAATTATGTTTCCTTTGCTATTCTATTGCTTACAATATTTGTGAATTTTCTAGGTTATATTTTTTTTAGAGAAAAACATGTTCCTAATTTGTTTTAACCTATTTATACATTTTCAAAATTTACAAATTAGTGTAATCGAATGTGTTTTAAAAGTATGCATTGCAAATGGAATTTAGATTACAAACATCTTATATGTACTCTAATATTTGTGTCAATGGTTAAAGTGATGGATAAAAAAATCAAGAATATGCCAGAAACGATATTATATAATGTATATGTATGTATGCAACTCCAGCGAAAAATTATCGTATTGTAGGAGAGGTTTATTCTATTGAGATCTATGAAAGCCAACAGTTTTGATGCTATGTTAATGTTTATTTTGTTTCTTAGCGTATGCAATGATTTAAAAATTAAATGACATTAGTTACAAGTCTTTTACGAAGTTTTTCCGCACAAGGTGCAGTTTAATTTAAAGTTTTCTTGTTATAATTTATATATTAGTTACCCTAGAAATAAAAATAATAATTGACGACGTATTAAGTTTAATGACCATGTATGAATACATAGACCAGTCTTTAACCCGGAAAGGTGCAACAACTGACTAGCACACGTGGCAATAGCAATTTTATGTTTACTCGTATCTCTTTCCATTGTGTATGTTTAGTCTGTATATTTGCGACGATTAACAATTTAAAATGAAGAAAAATAGACAACAAAATGCAGAAAATAAAAACACAGTTACAAAATAAATCAATCGCCCATACATTTGTTTGTAGAGAAATACGCCGTGGTTGTTTGTTTTAGTTCGTACTCTCCGTTCAAGGACATTACTTTTCTTTGTCATCTAGTGATTTACTTGCGTCGGGAAGTCCCAAAATGTTCTCCGTACTCATAAGTGGTATTTTTGCGACTTCGTGGAAAATCTTATGCGAGTATTTACTTCTTATTGTTTTAATTGTGCCTTTTGGTTTTCTGTGCAGTCCAGCATTCAAAACGGGGATAATGTGTGCAAATTCTTCTAACGTGTAGCCTGTAATTATAATACAAAGAACAATTCAAAACTTATCATGCTTTTTATTCATCTAGTATATGATAAAGGAAGACTGTGTTGGGTATTTGCGATTTTAGGATCTCTGATGTCGTTTGGGTCACCTTCTATTTGATAATGGTACCTAAGGACCTGGCTTTAACGTTTTGTATTTCGATTTATTCATGATCTATGAGCAGTATGAATATTTTCTTAACGATAAGGTTACCTTCTATAGCACTCAGCAGTACAAAAGCTTGGTAGAGTTCCATATTCCTCGGTGTCAAGTAAATAATCCCTATCCCGAGGTAACCGTTCGGAATAAAATCCGATACGGGAGTCCAATTTGATTGTAATTCAAATTGCGTTCGAAGTATCCGTTTCGGAACAAATAAATGAAGCATATAAACGCGTTCATTTCACATTAAAATATTCCGTAGCAATTAGCTGTCGGAGAGCTTCGGGAAAAGTGTGCCGTGTAGCTGCCAAAAGTAAGTGGTATAACGCGGTTCCACGCAGTGCGACAAGGTGCGCTACATGTCATCGGAGAATTTTTCCAAAAGTTGTAACGGAAGGGATATGTCAAATGCAATTTCTCCAATTTCGTGCAAATTGTAGATCCCTTCCATTCGTCCCAAAAATGGAAAACTCGCACAAAATGAATGGTTGATATGACCCTATTGCGCCTATTTATGTATTTATTTTTATAAACAGATGACGTTTTGGCAGATGGGATTTGAAGCAACTTTCTGAAACAAAGAAGGGGATTACCTAATTCGGATCTCCCGGTGTACTATCTAACAATCACAACGAGAGAAAGTAGAGAAGCTTATTAGCAACAGATTTCTGCAACATTCTGAAACTAGAGGCCACAAATGACAAAATCAATTTAACGCTCCGTCAAAAAACTTGTAAATTTACCGGTCTTTCGAAAAAACTTCGCGGACCTCACAATTTGTTTTTATGTTTAAGAAGACGATTTTCAATGTTTTCGCAAGTGTAGTGTTTTTTTTTTTCTTGAGGACTGTCTATAACGATCTCGAATTTTAAACGGTGATAGAGAATTCAAAAGAATTGGACACGTTTAGTAGATTTTTACTTTTAGTGGCGTTTTTCGAGACATTTTTGGGGGGCTTATTTTGGGAGTTTTTCGCTGGATTGTTGAGACGTATTTCAGAGGCTTTCATGGGAATAGGCTTGAGATTGTCTTCTTCATCAACGCAATAAAATAAACTTCTACAATAAGAGTATTGGTGTTAAAATATAGGTCACAACACCTAAAGGACCACTAAATTGAGAGCGAATTGCAAACTGCCAACAAGCAAATATTCATAAATTCCGAGTCTATATAATTTTTTTAGTCAGTGGCCACATCAATTAAATAATAATGCTTTGTAAATACCAACAACAACAATTTTCTGTTTCCAATTTCCAACAACAAAAATAAATTATCATTGATTCAAAGTTCGCCTATTCGCAACTCGCAAATATGAATATTCCTTTAGAGGGACCATTCAAAAAAAAGCCTTAGAAACTCCTTCCTTAGTTTTAAGGTTTTGTTTGGTTGCAAAGTCGTCATTTTTCTAGTTTTCAGTGTCATGCGGCCATTATTCAATTTTTCCATCAAGCAAAAAGTCTTTATTCTGAATCAGTCTTCTTAGCGCGCACCCCCAGACGTACCCATTGAGTTATTGGCTTATTATGAAGCTAAGGGCGCTGCGAAATTGGAGACAAGCTACTTTATATTTGTGTTATAAGCGCCAGGAAGTAATTATGGATAACAAACTGACGATGCGATCAAATATCACCCTTGTAGCCGAACATCCGCTAATTAAATCTTTAAACCCCCACTTCTCTCTCCAAATATAATTAAACTTACCAGTATAGTATTCGAGAGTTTTTGTCCAAGCGTTCACTTCTCCGTGCATCCGCAATGCAATCATTAACGCGGCAGATGCCATTTTCGAGTCGCTAAAACTAATTGTTGCATAGTCCATCAGCGAGAACTCCAAAATATATCTAGCCAGAGTGAGTGTAGGCATTGGCACTTTGGCGCACTTCGCATGCAAAAAATAAATAAATTATAATTCCCATTCACAATTGAGTCCTAGATTCATACTCACTCTAGCGTATCTTCTGAGAAATCTATACGACAATGGTATACCCAGGTCGAAGTTAATGGTCTTTAATGTAGTCATTTCCATTCTGATCAATTCGTCGTGGTTGTATGCTCCGTCACATATGTACAGAAAGTCCTCTATCAATGGGGGCGTTCGTTCCTGTACAGAGAAAGTATTTATAGCTAGTGTTCGCTTTCATATAACGGTGCGAATATGCTTTGAGACTTACATCGAATTTCGATGCAATAAAAAGCGCCGCTGCTCCAAGCAATTGCAATTTATCCTTGTGTATAATCACTTTTCCAAGGAATATGTCCACCAATTTGACAGCCAAGTACAATGTTTCATGGTTTAGTTCAAAAGTCTCTTGCACCTCTACCATCCAGTCGACGAGCAGAGATCGCATCCATTTGGACAAATGAGTTTGCCTAGCCATGTAGTCGTCTATTGGAAACTCGATCTAGTTTTAGAAGAAGAAAAAAACAAAACACTCTCACAATGTATTTTATATACAAGTTTTTACTGAAATACCTCTCTGGACTTTAGATAGTTGAAAATGTCCATTGCATAGTGGGACACTTGGAACGGATCGTTCCAGTTTGCCTTGTCGAAATCAACCACACCATCAGGAATACTGACTGGGAGATTTTTCAATGGCGACGGTGTGGATATTCTGTTTTCGTCATCTTCGTCTGGTACTTCCACTGAAATCTGTTCTTGGACATCCTTTGGTTTTTCGTTTTGTGTCAGGGATCGCCGTTTGGAATCAAAGTTTCCTGAATAGCGTACAGAATCCGAACCAGAAATATCCTCCAGCGCCGACATATACAAGCTTTCTTCAGTCTTATTGAACTCATTCGATATGCGCCTAGTTGGTGGTTTTATAACTTCAAGATCGTCTTTCTTTTTTACTATGGTGGCAGTGGCGGCTGCTTGCTTCTCCTGCACCAACAGTTTTTTCTCTTCGAGTACATGTGCGATGGCATTGCGAGTATTCGCCCGAGTGTTTATTTTGGTCGGCCGAGATGTTATGGCCGCAGTTGCGTTTTCTTTCTGAAATACAAAAGCCTAACAATTATGGAACTCATCTTAAGCCTATCGGAGCACTTTTTAAGCGTTATAAGTTCGTTTCTTTCCAAGATAAATGTTAAACAAAATAATCAGACGGAAGAACAAACAGTATAGTTACCTTTAAGGCTGCAACTTTTTTGTGTGCTTCGTTAAGAACCTTAGCGCCAATTTTCTTAACGTCATCATCCAAGTGCAGCGTGTTGACGTTGTTTGTCAAATTACCTAAGGCTGATCGTTTGATCTTTTCGTTCTTCAAAGGACTGTTCTCAGCTTTCCGCTTGCCTCTTGTAACAATCGGCTCGGCATTTTGGTCTTGTATATTTTGGGCCCTTGAATTCGAAAGCCAAATCAACTATGTAATAAATTTGATATGCTTTTTGATGTACTTACCTTTTAGTAATTCCTTTTCTGGCCAATGGCAAGAGAGTTGTTGACTGTTTTGTAACATTTCTTGTTTGTTTTGTTGATGCCATTATTTTTTCGTATTGAAGCGTTTGCGCAAATTTTTTTTAAAAATATACTTTGTCCTAACAGTCGTATTCTTAAAAATCTGCAAAGGAAAAATTTCTTTTCTACAGTAGACTGAAAAATTGTTGTTTGCCATAAATTGTTTGTAGCTAAAAATATGACGAACAATCCAAAAGATTTTGTCTAACGAATGTACGCACATCTGATGATTGAATGTTTCAAAATATTATTGACAAGATCTGTTTAACCGCCCAAACTGAGGCAGATTTTCAAATCGGACACAACCTTAAAATTGACAGTTATTACCAGAGACAATGCTGAGGCCACCAACTTCGGTCGATTTCCCGTTACTTGCCTACAAGCTATATTTTCATGGGGTGGCAAACGCTAAGTGCGTTAGTATTGTTACATAGAAATTCGTATTGACAAATGTCACGTAACTTTAAAAATTCCGGCTCACCAACACACTCGCACCTTGCATATGCCACTTCCGCTGTGGGCAAAGCTGCTGACAGCGTTCATATAATTTTGTCCGTATGAAAAGAGGTAAATACACAACCATGTTTGTCCTAATATGTTCTAGTATATAAAACATATATTTTAGATCATTTTACAAACCAACCAAATCAAATTATTCGCCTTTTAACAATTTATAATAACTAACCAATGGCATTCAGTAATGAAAAAATGTGGAATTCCCGAACTCTTTCACATTTCCCCACGGTTGCCGAGGTTGGCAGCATTTATTTTTGTAGTTTTTGTGTGTTTTTGCGTGTCAAACTGATTCTTTTTTGACATAACACCGATAGGAATACAAAATGGCGAATTTGAAAAAAAATTGAGGGGCTAAGCGGCAAGAGGATTGTGAGTTGGGGGTCTCAGTATGGTTTGTCTATGGTTATTACTTATGGCTTTAAGGCAGTGAGGAACTTTGTATCAGCGTTGTTAGCAATCTCTCTTCATTTATCCCACGAAGCTGGTAATTTTTCCCTTTTCACCGTACTCAAATTCCCTTTGAAAAACCCACGATACTTTTTTTTCGTCAAAATCCAGTTTTTTAAAGTAAAATTTGTATTACAAGAAATGAAAATCACGTTTAATTAACCTTTTTTATAAAAACCGCAATTTGTAACACTGCTATGATTATTTTTTGTTACTAGAAAATTTTGATAAAAGACGATTTACATGAGCTGTTTTTTATTGACATTCAGTGTGTTGATAATCGTGGTGAAATACAGGTGTTTTGATAGAATTTCACCAAAAATTTATAGTTTGAATGATTTTTTGCTAGATTTGTGAAAATCCCACGATTTGGTGCTTTTTCCCTTTATCCCACGGAAGGGTTTTAAGACATTGAAATTCCCACAAAAAGGGATAAAGCCCACGATATATTAACACTGCTTTGTATACCTTGGATTCTCAGTAGAATAAGGGGAGTAACACTTAACAATCGCTGTTTCTTTGGGTGGAAAAGGCAACTGAGAAAAATTAAAGAAATATTGTAGTACAGCATTTCAACTGTGAAAAATGAGCTGAATAATGACAGGACAGCTCGCGGCTTAGTTGTTAGGGTGCTGGACTAAAATAAGTAAAGTCCAAAGAACATTTTGCTTGTGCATCAGCGGAGCCTTTGAAGTACTACTACTTTACACAGTGGACTAGTAAAACTATTTGCAATAAAATAAGTCTTATCTTGGCAGAAAGAAAACGTGATATCTGCTTTTGGATCTATGTATCTCCTCAGATGCCAAGCTGCAATCAAGTGCTAAGAATCGGTCTCTATAAACTCTGTAGTGAGAGACAGCGAATCAGTTTTCACTTTTGCTGGATGCCGAGGCATAGAAACAGTACTTACCCGGCCCTCTACCAAAAATGAAACTTTATAAGGAAACCTTCTAATATAACGATCTTAACTCTGTGGCCACAAACCATAACCGCTAAAGTCGACTTTGGACGAAATTGAGATTTTGATGCCATTAGATTCAGCATACTCTAATCTATTGTGTAAATTTGTTTCAGCTTTATATCTTTAAAATAGTGGCCACAATTTCAAAAAAAACCTAACAGCTTAAGTCACTAAAATCTACCCCATTTTTGAGCTCTAAAAAAATTAAAGTATGTAGGTACCTACTTTTTCTAACCAACTATACCGCAGCGATGTGCAATTTTGCACTGTGATAGAGAATAGAAAATAGATTGCCACGTGTGTGCTTCACGGAATTTGGATTTTAGTCTAGTAATCAGTTTTTTTGTTTGTCGGGTTGAATCGAAACTTAAATCCCTTCTAACTTTTTCGTAGAAATATTAAAATTATTACATTCATTCATTTATAATATACAAAGGGAAATTCGCAGCTTTATTCGCAGAGGTACGTCTCTAAAGCATCGGGATGTCAAAAGAAAAAAAAAACATAAGCGAAGTCACGAGTGACTGCTAAACTAGTGTCAACTCACCTTGGACTTGTGAGTATGCTCAGGACATTTGTAAAAACGTTCTAAGTGAAAGTGATGACGCAAGGTGAGCTGATATAAATTGCCACCCACTTATAGTAGTTTGTAGGAGTTCCAACACCAAAAAAAAAGTAGCAGCAGCATTATGCTCGAAAAAATCGAATGAAAGGAACAAAGATGCTAAAAGATATGCTTCTCATAAGCGAACAACAAAAGTAACAAGAACGTGGTTGCATGGAATTCAATTTCGAGTGTTGTCTTCTATAACCATGCTTACAAACTGACACACAATTTTTTTTATTTTGCCCACATGATCTATATAGATTATTGATTTCCATAGATTACAACAAGAGTAAGAGATCTAACTGTCGCTATTAACCATGAAAATGAATGATCTATTGATCCATATAAATGTGGGGAAAAATAAAAAAAAACGCCGGTTGATAGAGGTTGGTTTTAGAATTAATTACAGAAGATCACAGCCAAGTCGATGTTACATAGCGTAGCACTATCGCCAAGTTTCAAGTGGCTAACAAAATGTGAAGATTTGGACCTCAAAATTCTAGTGCATTTATCGATTGTCTGATTGCTGGATAGTGGATCGAATTGGAAGAGCTCTTTCTTTAATCCTATCTGTAATTTAGTAGAAAATGCGATACAAACAAATCCTACATGCAACAATATTAAATAAGATCTAAAGCCAACATCTGAAATGCGCATTTTACTTACCAAAATTGTTTCTATTTTACAAATCCAACAACAGAAATAATAAACACAACAAATATCACTTAACCTAGTTAAATAGAACAACAGTAACAAAATAAAATCTTAAACTAAACAAAACTTAAAAACTGAAGCGTAGTAGAGGAAGTAAAATAAATCAATGGCAAAATGAAGGCGATGGCAAATAGCACCGCCAAAAATCTGATCGACAGACGACAGATGATTTTCAAAATCAGTCTGTCCTTAGATAATCCTGAGGAAATTTTCTTTCAAATTGTATTCCCGGCAAAAAGACGAAAACAAAAGAGTGCACTCTATCACTGTGTTCTGCGATCGTCTTCTTTTTCATTTTCAGTGCGCATAGAAAAAGACAAATCCTGTTTTATGGAAAATTCAGAAATCCTTACTTCTTCTCACAACAGGCGAGAGGTGCATTTTGGCAGGTAATAGTTTTGTAATAGGTATGATTGTCGGTTCCTTGCGGGTTCAAATAAACAGTTTCGGCATTTCCCCTTCACAAAGGAACGTGTGTGAGCGAGTATGCAATATTTATAGTCCTTTGCGCACACATAAATAATAATGCATTGTCAAAATTAACAAAACCAAAGCAGCAGCTGTGAAATAAGACAAAAGTCTAAAATGTCTATTCTTCTTTTGCTCCTTGCGATCCGGTAGGGCATGCTTTTAAAAGATTTGTGTATTCAGGTAGAAGAAAATTACTTGCACTATCAGGGATCATTATTGTATAGATTGATGTTATGTTGTGTAGAGCAGACGACTTTATTCCGCAAAGCTGACCGATATCCAATAGCAAATCGTTTGTTTGATTTCAAAGCATTTTAGCAATAATAATAAACAAGCTATCTAACGAACGGCCTTACCTCGCGTTTTGTACTCGGTCGTTGCGTTCCCTTTGCTTGCTTCAAAACGAGAGTATGAAAACCCTTAACCAAACATGTTTGAAGAATATTAAATGAAAAAGCGCAGAAAATAGATCACAATTCACTTTAAACAATGCTCACTAGATGTAATTATAAATCCTATTTGGAAGGTGCCAAAACTTGTGGGTAGTTAATTTTTAATTAATAAATTTATTTGAAAAACGATTCTCCGCCAGCAAAATGCCGTTCTTTCGTCCGTTCGGTCGTTTTTCCACCACTTTTGAAATTTCACTTTTGAATGCACGCAGTACAAAAGGCTGGCTGTCACTTGTGCTGGCAATGCCATTCGGGTATATTCGTTAAGTCTTAGGCAACGGTGACATTTCAGTTACCGAAAGAACTATTTTATGGTATTTTTATTCATTACTTATGTTTTATTTAATACCTCAATGTTAAAAAAAATCGCGAAGTGTTGACTCAATATTCGTATGAATAAAAAATGTGTGTTGGCATTTTGTTGACAGGAAATAACACGTGGATAACTTAAGAGCAAAATGACACTTCAACATTAATAGACATGACCTTTTTATATTAACCAAGAGACCAATTTTTGTTTATCAGTATTATTTTACAAATGTTTACAGATCCATTTAAGCGTGAATTTGGATTACCTAATTAAAATAACTAGAGGTCGCCCAGTGGTGGAAATTCTACCATTATAGTGACCGGGCTTATACACAGAATAACCGAAAACAAATTACAGACAGCATTGCATCTCTGATCAATCTTCCCAATAAAAAAAATCAAGCGAATATGTTCTGTATAAGGCAGTAAAGTATTTTCCTTCGGCTGTTTATATAAAATTCTGTCAACCGTGACAGAGTACTAACCAAAACAATTCTAGCATTATTGAATTGTTTTGGTTAGTAGGTATCAATTAATTCGATTTGTTTAATAAAAAAAACTGTCTAATTTACATATTTGAAACGTAAGCTGCGTTTGATTCCTTTTATTTCCAAAGTACACACCGACTTCGAGATCTAACTGAGGCTTACCTGTTATTTCGGGTCTGGGGTTTAATAGAAATTTACAAGAGAAGAAAAACTATTTCTCAGGACATGCACCCGCTTTGAATGTACGAGTTTTTATTTGTACCTTTATTCATATCATTCACAGACTTCCGGTGACAATGTGAAATATATATTTTAAATTTAATCAAACTCACAATTCATTTCAATTTACCTATATTTTGAAACATAGTTCAGTTTGCACACAGGTAAACACAAATTTCCAAAACATCATATTTATAAAAGTATAGAACATTAAATTTGAATAGATTCCGAAATGTTTGGAGAACTCGCTAAGCCTTAAGATCTCTTAAACAGTTCAGTGCGAACACAGTGAAAAAGCTAAGGCCTACGGTTACAATTTCGATCTTTGGCACATTATATCGGCTAGACAACTTCTTGAAAACGTAGTGGTTCAATGCACTCAACGCAATAAGTCCTCCAGTCCAAACACCCGTTTCCTTTGCTATATGCAAGTAGACCAGCGATCCCAAGTTTCCCAATATGGTTATATCGACTACTGTCATTGTGTGCTCCTCCATTGCAATTTGTGCCACCAGCGGAAGAAAGGCGGCGGCCAGATGGGCATACGCATATTCTTTGGCGAATCCAGTGAGGAGGTAGAATTCTGCATTTATTAGTGCCAGAGGTGCTATTTCCGCTAGTATTGAAGTTTGTCTGAATATTTTGCTCACAATTTTCGGTGGACTCGGATGAGTCGTGTGCAGGAAGCCAATCAAGCTGTGGCCCAATAAAAATGAAAATGTTCCCAGCGCGTATGTTGCGGAAGAAGATGTTGCCTTGAGCGCCCAGCCAGACGTGCCACTTAGGATCAAATACGCCACACACAGCGATGGCTGGCTCCCACCGACTGGTAACTGCTCCATGTTCCTCAGTCGCCCCTGACGAATAAAATAGAAATATTAAATGTTGACAGCTAGTCTAGGCAAAGCCTACGCAAACGGTGAAAAGGTTTTATTTCGATTTTTAGGTGAATCAAACCAAGGTAGGAACACGTAGAAAGCTGGCTGCCTGCACTGACGAATGAAAAAATACCTCCATAAACATTAATATTTGTATGTATGTACTTGAAACTGGCACCGGCTTTACATATTTGTTTAGTTTTACAGTATTTTTGTTTAACATGCTCTCTCTCTCCTTGTATTACCTTTCTACGTGTTCCTAGTTCCTACTCCTGGCTGCAGTTTAGAAATTGTGGCCTCACATTGTTTGCACTCCGTTTTGTTGTCATACTCGTTACTTTGTGGCAAAAGTTAAGGAGTTAAATTTAAATAAGAGCACTTTTAATAATTTAATGTAGGTAAATAAACAAAAACAGAAATTATATGTAGTTCTGTTCGAACGTATGCCTTTTTTGGATTGAAAGAAATTCTCCAACAGGTAAATGTCAAAATCAGCTGGCACACCACGGTACTTGAAACCAGAGACAATACTATAGTATGGTTTGTCTATGCTTGAAACTGTAGTTAGGTTACGACATTGGCTACAGGATTATTGAAAATTAAGTCATGAAAGAATTGAAAGTAGTACCTAGAAGGAGTGCACTAAAAAAAAAAGCCGAAAACACCGTACACATTGAAAAGTAGATTCGCATTGAGATTTAAAGACTGAAAATTACAGTCCGCTCCGAATATACTTAAGAAATCACGTTATATTGCACTAGATTATTGTTTTCTTTTTACATTACTGATTTAACTGTCCCCAAGTAGCTGAGAAGCTCCTCAAAGTCATCTGAACACTTAAAATTACTTCTTTCGTTATTTAATTTAATTTTAGGGCACTTTCTCTTTTTAATCACTATAATTGCATATTTTCTGATCAGACTCGCAGTAGTTGTTTTAATCGCATGCTGAAAATCTTGCTTTACTTTGTTTTGCTGAGATCGAAGCTAAAAAAAGACGTCTAATATATAGGTTCTTCCATTGACTTATTTTAATAATGGACTGCTAGTAGACAACTTCGCGTTGGTTCCAACATAAGCGCTAGCTCTCGTGGTTCGGAGCGGAATAAATTGGAAACTCACATCTGACGCTTCCATTTCGTTGCAGATATAAGTACTTTAAGAAATATAGATGTAAGTAGTTTATATGATGAATTAAATTCTCATGTACTTGAATGTGATATTCTTGACAATCATAAGTATTTATTGATCAGAAATGTGATTGAAATATACGCTAAATTGTTATTACATCATATTTCTAAAAGTAATAATGAAAAACAACATAAAAAACTAATTCGCAATAAGTATACGAATATTGTGCAATTTATGGAACAATGAAAAACCATTTTGTATTCAAATTTTGTTGTTTCCATCTATTATTTATTATTTAAACTAGCACAATTTTGAGATGACATCTATTGTAAACAAAGCCGCAACAATTTGAATTTCAACCGTTTCACTTGGCAAATCCACTCACGCCCAATAGGTGGCTCTAGCATTCTATGGAGAAATCCAAGATGGTTGTCATTTTGTTTCACTTATTTTTCGCATAGAACCACGAGCGCTAGTTATGTTGGCGTCATTTTCTGGGCAGAGATTGTATGGAAGTGACATTTCACTAGCAGTCCATATATAATAAGTCAATGGGTACTTCAATCCAAATGTTCACACAAAACGAATAGTAGCCAAAAATAAAAATTCACGCACAGCGACACCTTCAATATCGATAGTGTAACATTTGGTTTGAGTTTAGTATATAATATGTTTATAGATTGATAATTATTGTGAATGAAAAATTCTTGTTCCCGCGGTATATGGTTGATGTATGAGATTAGTGCCCATGGTAAATATAATATGAAAAAACTACAGATAGCGGTAAAGCGGTAGAGAGAAATCTTAAAACAGTTATGAGAGCACTGACCTATGGCGGTATGACACGGCCAACATTAGTGTGGCTTCAAACCGAAATTTGAAAAAATTAATACATACAATTGTAATAAATTTTATGTTTTATTACAGATACGGTTGATGTATAAGAATGGTGTCGTCCCTGATTACATTGTTAATAAAAACGACAGATGGTGATAAAGCGTTAGAGCGCAATCTTATAACGGAGAATAGAGCTAATTTGAGCGTTTTTTCGTACGATATGAAGCTTCAAGGCTGCTAATGGGGTTTTTTCAAATATCCGAGAGAATCGCCCCTGAAATTCTGAATTCTTCTTTTCAATGAAATTCATTGGATTACACTTGCATTAGTGGTAGACACCGTATGTGAAATTTGTTTCTTTTTTTGCTACTAGTAGTAGTACTTTTTATTATATAAAGGCCATAAACGATTTAGATACACATCGCTAAATAACTGTCTTACGGCCGTTTCATTACTCGGTTTAAGGTAAATGCGCTTTTGTTAATCCATTTTTTATGTTTGCTCGTAGTTTTTAAAGTAGTAAAAAATGTTCTCAGTGGTTTCATTTAATTTTTAGTTGTGTTTTTCATTGAAACAAACCTGAACTGTTATACAAAAAGTCCGTCACATTTGACAGATAAAAATAACAGGATAAGCAAAATAGTTGAAATGGCGGACGAACCTTGTTGTTCTGGAACTGAAAATTAACCAATTTAATAAATAACAATTAATAAATATTCAATTTATACATAAATTTACAACAAATGACAGCTATGTGCTCAAGTGTGTTTCATAAATACCTCAGAACAATCTGAGCACGCTCGCTTCAGAGCGCGCTCATAATGCTCGAGCTAAAAAAGAAAAACGCCTATTATGTTCTGAAACTGAAAAATTGCTTTTAATTTTTATTATGCCGGAAAATGCAAAAAAGAAAAAATATTTTAGATAATGGAGAGTTTAAAGACGAAGATGATATCATTAAAAACTTTTTTTGAATGGATTTCTCCTTCGGTGGCACTTACGTTATTTTGAAAATTAACAATTTAGCGAATTGTCAACTTTACAAGGCTACACTTTAATCGGTTGTAAATACAACTTACAACAGCCAGAGTCCCAGTCCCATTCAAATCCTACTGATTCGTTCTCCTGTGGTGCGCTATTTTTTGCAGAACCTTGAAGAAGCACAAGCTGGAATTTTATACAATTATTCATTCCCATTCTGGTCTTTTTAGTGTAAAAAAAATATGGAATAGATTATAGTCGGTTGCACCGTGACCACAACTGACAAAAAATATGAGTATTCAAATATTTGAAATTGCAGCTGCATTTTCACAGCTGTTCGGCTGATAAATTGGAAATATGTATGTTATTTTGTATGTTAGTCCAACACTACTTTCTCCAAATTTTAGTATGAATTCAAGCTTTGGTTGCGTGGTTGCCATTCTATAAGAAAAGTCTTCTGCTGACCTTGTCTGCTTTTTTCTCACATTATCTGATTATTTTAGAGTTGCTGTAAATAAGCACATTGTTTCCCAATAGAAGAAGTAAAAAACAAAAAATAAATCTACCTATAAAAAAACTTAGTAATGGGATCGTTGTCTATAACGTCCTCGTAGGGTCCTGGAATAAAACAAAAAATACATTATCTTACCACTGTAGAAAATATAGCGAACACCCTACTGAAAGCACCACAGCACGTCACTGGGGTCAGGGTATAGATAGAGTGCAAAAGTGTAGAGACATTTTAGTCAGTATCTTTTGTTTTTGTAGTGCGAACTAAAGTTTCACCTTCGCACTTTCGCAGCCAGTTGCATCGGATCGTGAATACCCCTTATAAAGGGTCCGCCATCTAACTTTTTTTTTCCAACTAGTGCTTATTTCGCGAATGGTAACACTTAGCTCATGTCTGATTTGACAGATAATTAGTTTTATCCTTCCGCTGAACGAATATGGTTGTGTATACGTTTGAACAACGCTGGGAAATATTGCGACATTACTTTGAAAATCATGGTAATGTTGCAGAATGTGTGCGAAAATTGCGTACGGAATTTGGAAGAAGAGAAGCACCGTCAGCTCCGTTATCGGGCCATGTTGAACGAATTTTTGTTCGCAAAAATTGAAGAGGGGGATATTGGCAACATTTGGTTTCAACAGGACGGCGCTACGTGCCACACAGCCGAAGCTACACTCGATGTTTTGCGCCCTGTTTTTGAAGATCGCATTATCAGCCGCAGAGCTGATGTCGTTTGGCCACCTCGGAGCTGCGATTTGACACCGTTGGACTATTATTTGTGGGGTGCCGTAAAAGATAAGTGTTACGCCGACAAGCCAGAGATAATTGACGCTTTAAAGGACAATATTCGTGAAGCCATTAGTGAAATACAGCTGCACACAATCGATAATGTGCTTACAAATTGGTCCGATCGTGTAGGCTACTGCATGGCCAGCCGAGGCAGCCATTTGAATGAAATTATTTTCCATTATTAACCGGAAGGATTGTTCTTTCAAATAAAAAAAGAAATTTGAGAAAATATTCAGTACTTTTTTTATAGCATTTAAAAAAAAAAATAAGTTATTTGGCGGCCCCTGTATATATTGCAATTCACTGATTTTTATTAGTTTTTAAGTCTTATGTACTTAAACGAACATACTTAAGTAATTATTTTTTTACACACATTTTTTAAAAGCAGACGTCTTGGTTTTTTTTTTGACATGAGATCAATCACATTATCTGGATTCACATTAATATTCATATGTTGAAAAGGTTCTTTCAACACTAGCTGTGGTCACTGGAAGCGTTGCCCAAACCGTAAGCAAGAAGTTTATACCTCGAAAGTACTAAGTCTTGTCACATCAAGCAATTTTAAAACTTCTTTGTACCAAAGAATGTACTCAGCTTTCATAGCTGACAACGAAATTGCATTATCAAAGCTCTTGCATAATGTTGTTAGCTTTTTCAATTCCTTCAATCGCTCAACTACAGAAAAACCGGGGAGAAGAGCTTTGAACGATTGGTAGAACGTCTTCGTTGACCATGAATCTGGCCGTAAGATTTTTTATTAATGAATCTATGCAAGGAATCAGTGTAGACACTCTTCAATAGGCTTCAGTAGAAGAGGTTTCTGGATTGGAAACGCATGAAATTCTTGGAGCTCTTAATTCAAATTCCAATAAGTCCTCGGCAAGTTGGGATGCGTATTGAAAAGCCTCTCAGAAAAAAGCGTCGGCATTTTATCTGATGTTGTTAAGGGAACTCAGAAACAAACAAGTCAAACAAGCCCAAGCCCTTATATAGTCATACTTATTCACAACCATAATGTGTTGCCAAATCTGGTCAACTTGTTGTTACATCGGTGAGGACAGCATCAATCACCGAACTTGAGGCTATCCTCAACCGGCTCTAGCTATACGTCTCTATACAGCCATCAGCAGCATTTATTGCTATATGCTAGGCAGCTATAAAAGGCGATAACTGCCCCAGAAAATTAAAAACGCAGCTTGCAAAATGCCGTTGTGGAAAGCTCAAGGTTTCTTGGAACACCGCACGAAGTTTTGTGCTGTGTTGGGTCTATGAACATAACAGAATTCAACGCAATGAGAACGCTGACGAATACCAAGACAAGTTTTGACAGCTGTTCGCTCGGTGACAAGAGAGATGATCGCCAGATAAAACGCCATGGATACGAGTAAATCTATGCGGCCACAAGATGCAATGGGCAGACGACAACCTCTTTCAACCTGCACTGGCATCGCTATAGGTCAGTATTTACCTGTAAGAGTGACGTGAAATACTCCTGCGCCATCGGATAAAACCGATATCCTAACTAACACAAAAACGACAACGACGTTTCAAATTGATGTAATAGACCTTTTTACACCACCACTAGTCTCATACACATGCGAAAAGGTACGAGTATTATATTATTATAGTTTTAGTGTCCAGAACAAATTTTTCCAACTCACAAAGGCGAAATATTCAATGCAAAATTGCATATTGTGACCTATAAAATAAATATATTTATAAGGTAAAGGTTAAAAATGGTTATTGGCAAGGCCCGATTACATTACGTCTTGCAGAAGATTGGCTATTCTTATTATCGTTAAATTGCTAACCCCTTAAAGTCATCCCGAAGACATCTTATTTTCAGGGTCTTTGCAGCAAAGTCACCCAGCAATGGAAAACATATCCAGTGCGATCATACCACAAAATTATCTTATAAACACTGTAATGAACTCCTTGTGCTTTAGAACCGAAAATGAGTAATGAAGTAATTTAAGAATTTATTCTTTTCTAGTGTGGTGTGGGATACAAACAATGCGCCTCTTCATAAAACCGCAACAGCTCTTAACCGCTAGGCATCAGGTTCGAAAAGCGCTAAGAACAAGAAAAATTACTACCAACGCAAAGCCGTAGACGGAGAGCTCGAATGGGGAGTGTTAGGACGAGTCGCGGTCACATTTTAATAACAATAATAATAATAATACAAAAAATGTAGGTGCCGATGACATGAAACTTCTGCCCACACGATACGGATTAAGTGTCATCAAGCAGTAACTTTAACCAGTCCGTTGTTTCACTTGGGTGGTATTTTGGCTCATATCTGTAGGACTGCAGTTTTTTATTAAATTATCTAGTTCATTGAATTTTCCTCGGTTGTGATGGCTTGCGACAAAGGGTGTACTACAGACATTCGAGACTATCAGCTTACAGTGAAATTGCGTTCATTATTCGAGTAAGACACTTGAACTGGAAGAAGGGTTTCATCGATTCGTTATTATGATGCAAATATGGTTATTTAAATTCTATCCGCGATACTAATAATCATTTTTAGTGTCCATGTTCAATTTTTCCAACTCACATTGTCGAAATTTTCCATTTAATGCTGCAAGTCTTCGAAGTCATGAATTTTGTTCCTATTAAGAAATTCTTCTGTCATTTATAACTTCAGTTTTTTTTTTTGGAAATAAATATAGTTTTTGTTTATTTTATTATATTTGTTCTTAATTTTTGATTCATTGTCCAAGTTTACTTAAAAAAATTATTTTAGGCATTATTTTATTGAAAAAGGCATCTTTTTTTCTCAAGTTAGCATTTTTCGTCAAAATTGGTTGGCAACGCTGGCCAGCAACATGCTTTCATTTAACTGATAAACATTTTGTAAGGGGAATTCTTAACTTAATTTAACCAGCCTTAATACCATATACCCACACATTACACACAATTTTTTGTTTCTGCACATCTATGGCACATAAACCTTTCTGTAAATAATATTCAACGCCTTACTACTAATTCAATTATTTTTTAGTACTTCAATATTTAAGGAGTTGTTACAATGCTTGGCAAGTGAGGTTAATGAGTGAACATGTGGGTAGATGTCATAATCACTAGGGGGATGACAGATATTTTGATTCGTAGGTGCATTAGAGCCCTGAGGGCCAGTCCACATTGGTCTTTCGAATGATATATAAAAAGTGTACGGAAACTTTTGATGTTCACGTTTTAATATCCATAATACATAATATATATATATATATGTATATATAATATATAATGATAAAACGCCTTACGAAGGAAACAATGAACAATCCTTTTCGCTATACGAATCTCTAACCCCGCCGGCTGCAAACTACAAGCATTAGAAATTTGCACTAAAGATTAAAAAATATCAAACGTTCCTGCCTAATTTTATTTTTTGTTTTCCGGCCAGAACAAACTGCCTGACAATATCGTCGGATTTAACTTAACAGTCCCACACTTTTTTATGGGGATTTTTGAAGTCACAAGTCTATGACACCAAGCCCCAGACTTTTGAATCTCTCAAAGAGAATAGCGCCAAGAATGCGAGGACCTATCGCCGGAAGTTTTGGTAGTGAGCCCTTAAGTCGGGTCCGAATTGTCATTAATTCTGACGAAGGCCACTTTTAGTCGATATTATAATTCTTAATTTAATGAAAAAAAAAACAAGGACATCAAATAAACATAAAAGCAGAACCAACGTTTTTCATTCGTAAACAAAATTACGCCCAAAAAACATCGGGTGTCAACTTTTACGCCATCTTGTATTATATCAATCGCTGTTTATGTTATGTGCCTCTGGTAACACTGATTCGTACGGGTTATCTCTTAAACATCTTCTGAAAATTAGTTTTAATTCTGAGGGGCTCATGTTTTACTTCCAAGAACCAATCCGTCAGTCATTTATGGGTGTATAATACAAAAACCTATGCGGAGTCAAAATTAGGACAATTGCTGTTAATAGCTGTTTTTTATTATTAGCGTGATTTGATCCGAATCAGATCACGAAAATAAAACAAAACGGATCATTGAAAAGTTTAATTTTGGAATTGTGGTAACAGTTGCTTTCAAAAACAAAACAGATAATGCAGGGTATTTCAAACTTCATATTGCCACCAGCCATATTGCAAATATTATTCTCAATGTGACGTCACACAAGGCACATGTTGTCATTTCACTTGCAAAGTCGGGGGTGTTACCATATTTGAATCAAATTTGCATAATTTTTCTTTTCAAATATATTTTTGTGAAACAAATTTAATATTTTATGTTCAAATATGTAACACATGAACAATATTTGCTGCTACCGCTTGAGTTTATCTTGGCATATTAAGGTGAGTCCAGACCACCGACACATTCAGAAATGGTTATAAAATGTGTCTGAAGCAAATCGGACAGATTTTATAAACATTTATAAAAGATTTCTGAATTTTATTTACTAACCCCCGTATTAATAAACACTGCGTAAAAGTTATCAACTCGTTACTCAGCAGTTACGTAAAATTTTTGTATACTTATTTGTTTATTAATACGGGGGTAAATGTTTGTTAAATGTTTCACCTTTATCCTGTTTTGGACGAGAAGAAAATAATGTGGTGGGATTATTAGCAGCGAGTAAAGTTTTTATTTTTGTATTTTTGGTCTTGGCAATCACGCGACACGCGATTTAATTCAAATAATCGTATGAAGTGAATCACTTTCTCATTAGGTATTCAAAGCTTTTCTGGACATTTTTATTTTATTTAAAAACAAATAATAATCGAAAAACAGCGCTCACTTTCTGCAGGGATACTTGTAAAACAAAAATGATTTCCCATCACGATTGGGTAACTGTGAAACATTTCACAGCAAAACATTTCTAAGTATTTTATAAGAATTGTTTTGTTTAATAAGTGTTTTAGAAATAAATATGGAACATGAAGGTATTTAATTGTTTATCAAATGATTGGCTGGTCTGGACATACCTTTATAGAAAGAGAAAAAACAAAATAACTCGGAATACGGACGAGGACTTTATTCGAATGCGAAAAAAATCATTTTGTGTTCCATTTTTTAGCCTGGCAATGCGATTGTGTGTACATTGATTGTGTTACAGGCACACCAACATTCAAGAATAAAAGAAACAACGCAGCCGGAAATAGTGGAGTACATTTTCAGATCATGATTCGTGATCTCGATGAGAAGCAGGATCATGTGCTGTTGTTGTAAGTGCATGTAAATCGATTATCTATATGGATCATATAGCTGATAATAAAAAACAGCTAATGACGTAGTACCCCGATAGGCGGTACAGAGAAATTTAAATTAAGCTTCAACATGAATATTCAAAAAGGCCTTAACTGGGAGACTATAGTTTAGACCATTTCACGTATATGATAATGCGCATGAGAAGGATCTAATCCACCAGCAAAGAACGTAAATCCTTCGGTAAATATCTACGAGGAGACAAGGAATGCAAAGTATTATTTTTCGGAAACCACAACTCACCTGCCATATACAGAACTGTGGTGAGACTGAAAAAGTTCAAATATTAGGTATACGCAAAACCAAATTATTTTTAGAAAAAAAAATGTCCAATATAAAACGCTAGCCTAAAACAATATGGCACCAAAGGCACATATACTATACGAAATTTAAATGATATATAAATATTAGATGGGCAGCTACATAAGGGCGTCGTTCTGTAAGGCTGCCTTCCTTTACGAGACATTAGGTGTAGTTGTTTATCTCGAAAGAAATCTAAATGTTTCGAAAGGGTAGGTAGTTAGTTGGCATTTGTAAAGGGAGATTGTTCGCTATATTTACATTCTATATAGACACCCGTTCCTTATGAAAGCCAATCTTATGAAATAGGGTGCAGAAAATCCAGTTGATTGAAATAGATACTTTAAATATGAAGGAAATACTGACTGCATACATAGAGTACTCTCAATCCATATACATATATGTAACTTCAATCTGGTGATGGGTGTATTCACAAATTCGTATATTGTATTCATAAAGGGCGTTAGCGTAATAGAAATTGTGTAGACTTGCGAAACAAATGGCCGCTATGCAAATTATATCATTTATTTTTATTAGTCCTTTTGCATTCATGACATACTTAGTCGGAAAGGGCCTTACTAATAATCATTTTTTTAACATTCACACTAAATATTTTGTAGGTCACAGTATGCAATTTTGTATGGAAAATTTCGCCATTGTGAATTAAAAAAATTTAGCCTAGACACTAAAAGCGATTACTAGTATCGCGAAAAGATTTTTGAATGAGGAAAAGGTATATAGAAAAAAACGAGTTTAAAATGCTTGCCATCTACGGTTTTTTATCAAAATTGAAGGAAGAGGTTTTCAAAAACGATGCGTTGAAATTGTTATAACAATTTATGAAGCTGCCGAAAATTTGTTAACACTTCATTTGTGGGAGCTGCAAAATGAATAAATGGTTTAAAATAATATACACTATAAAAAAGCGGGCTTGCTGAATCTCTGGAAACATATTGTTACATTTGGACTGGAATTCGAAAATACTATTCTGTTGAACTTTTCTAATAAAATCACTTTTGTTACACTTTAATGGATTATTCTAATATTTTATTTATTAAGTACCAAAACAGTGGGCTTTAGCAATAAACAGTTTTAATCTCGACTTTAAATTTACGGAAGCTTACTGCTCACAATTGCAAAATTTGTATGAAAAATAAAGCCCACAGTGAACTTCGAAAATTTAGAGTCGAGTCTAAAAATGTTTATTGCTAAGGCCCAATGTTGCAAAAAAATATTGTTAATCGATTGAAACCAATCACTTAATTCACTGTATTACTTTACACTTATTTGACTCCACAACCGATTACTATTTCGAACTTTACCAATCACTGTTTAAAAATCAACTGTCCCTCCCTGTTCGCAAGTCTGCCTTTTATATCAGCTCCACCATCTTCCGAGAAGTTTCTACTCGCTGGTTCTAGAATTATCTCACTTAACTCTCCACTTATTTTTGTAGGTTCCACGCTACTTTCCACACACACAGTATTAATAAAGCAAGATGTCGCAAAAAGTCCATTTAAGGAACCTTATTTAGGTCAGGAATGTCTACCATCGACCAAATTTGTACACTCCAACGGAATGGATCTTAGAAAAAACGCAAAAGTTTCGATCTTTTCTCGTCTTTGAAGCCGCCTGTTCAATGTCAAGTTTCGCCATCCCTGCTAAACTCGTTCGCCTGTGCAGGATGACAATGGACAAATTTAGCTGCTCCGTCAAAATCGGCAAGAACATCACCGAGCCCTTCGATGTTGAAATAGTACTAAGACAGGGCGACGCGCATTCATGTAACTTCTTAACTCATCCTTGAGTACGAAACTCTTTAAACTCAAAAGCCAACCGAACAAGAGGTACAATTTTTCAAAGGTCTGCTCGAATTCTTGGATTCGCTGACGATATTGACATTAGCGCAAAATCGCACCGAGCTGTCAGCGGGCAATTTGAAAGTATTGAAATGTAGGCGGCGAAGATTAGTCTGGCTGTAAATAAGGACAAAATGAAGTACATGCTGTCAACGCGATAGAACTGTCCGCATTGACGATTTGAACAGAACGTCACAATAGGCAAATAAAAATTCGGAGTGGTTAAAAACTTTCCGCATTACTTCTAATCATTTTTAGTGTCCGAGTCCGGGCTAAGTTTTTCGAACTCAAAATAGCGAAATTTTCCAAACAAAAATTCCATATTGTGACCTACTTCTGACTCGCCAAGGCGAAGAATAGTCACGTCGACCTAGAAGACCTATTGTGCCGGGATTGTCAGAAAATAGTATATAGGCTAACAGAGCTTCTACCTCCCTATAATGTAGGTGATGTTTTCAGAAGAGGACTTCTTCGGTTTTTCTGGACTTAGTATTTACCGGAAGAAGAGTTCCCTTTTAATTTTAGATAGAGCTGACATAGAGACATAGCCGGTACTCCGGGGAGTTAGCTATTCGTATTTTGCTTAGGTGGTATCGCAAACTGTTGTGACCTATTAGGTATAGCTTGTGGGCTTTTGATATCGTGCCTTCGTATAGATTTGGTATTTCTTTGGCATTTTTCTTGAATGACAGGATTGCCCTTTTGACCTGGCCTAGGATTTCTTCCCACTATTTGATACACATGTTGTTTGTTGTGTTCCCAGCTTTTGATAGTCGAGTTGATAACTGATTTAGTGAAGGCGCACGAAAGTTCTGGTCCTATAAAAGGGGTTTCTGAGCCCTTCCTGGCAAGTTCGTCAGCTTTTTCGTTTAATTCAATATACTCGTGTCCGGGAACCCACCATATTTTGGTTTTGTTTCTGGAGCAGAGAGTCTGTAGGGCATTGAAGCAAAGCATGACTGATTTGGAGACAATGATTGGTGAGCTAAGGGCGTTTATAGCTGCTTGACTGTCTGTGAATATATGGATGTTTGCGCCTTTGATTCCTGAAAAGTTGATAAGGTTCGCGAATTTCTTAATGGCTGAAATACACTGGGGCTTTTCCCCGTATAGGTATTGAGACGTTTCGGTTTGGTCCATGTATGCCAGCTCCCACTCCCGTGTCCATTTTGGAACCATCCGTGTACTACTTTAGGTCGTTTTGGCAGTTACGTGGGTTATTGCTTATTACTCACCCATGCTTCTCTTTTAGTGATTTCCGTGGAGTATTTTTTAGTGTTTTTGGAAGTCTGTCAGTTGCCGTGCAGATCATGTCAAGTTCCGGAAGTTCCGAGATAAGGGTCATTATTTCTGGATGGTCACTAAAGCTTTTCTCTTCACTTGCGCCAGGCTTGCTGAACTGTGTATAGCCACCTTTTTGATATGTTTGTGGAGGGGTGTTAATCCTATTAAGGCTTCTATAGCAGTAGCTGTAGGACAAGTTAGCACTGCGCAAAATCTTTAGTGAGTATTTCAGGCCCTTTTCCTACCTGGGCTCCACTATATAAATATATCTTTGCAAAATGACATCAACGCAGAGATCAAACGAAAAATCACTCTGGCCAACCGCTATTTCTTCGGGCTAAAAGGGCGTCTCAGAAGTAAAACCATCTCTCATACTATATAAGACGCTTATCACCCCGGTCCTGCTGGATGTTGCAAAAGCATGGACTCTGTCAAAATCGGATGAAAACCTGCTGGGGTGTCTTGAGAGAAAGATTCTTCGGGCGGTATTTGGTTCTGTTTGTATCGATGGAGTGTAGAGGAGAAGATTTAACTACGAACTTTATGGGCTACCTGTTCAAAAATCGGAGGATATAGATAACGGCTGAGTTTGCTGCGTGGCACGTGGAGCGTATGAACAGCAACGCACCAGTCAGACGAGTCTTCAAGACCAACCTTGAGGGACAACGTTGTTGAAGAAGTATTTAAATATACATAAATTAATGTCCAAGCAACACTTATCAAGTACCATTGTTATTTACCTAAGCACATAAAATGAATTACTTTACTTTAAGCGCAGTCAGTCGTCAAATAAAACTATAACGTTAAAGAAGTCTCCTTAGTTTGATTCGTTCCTATAATAATCCTAATAGTCTTCTGATTTGTCATTATTCGTTTGTTGCGAATAGAAAACAGAGTAAGACCCCACGTTATAGTTGGCGCGCACATTTGGAGAACGACCTCAACCAACTTGGTGTTTCTAACTGGAGGCAGTGAGGTAGGGACCGACCTGGCTGAAGAGGCTTGTTGGTTTAGTCGTGGGCCAACCCAGTCCCGGACTATTATGGCCACGAAAAGTAAAAGTAAGTAAGACAGGGCTAACGAAAATAATTACGAACATGAGATGAGAGTTGAACGTAGCAGAAAATAATCTCTGTTAAATGTCACAAGTTGATTATTTATTATGCGAGTTCACTGATGAATCACCAACAAATATTTTTCTTTTCATGACGATTCATGTAAACTGTGTAATGGCCACTTCTACATTATATGCCAAGCCGTAAGATATACTCCTTAATTCTGCCATGAAAATGAGAGCACACAGAATTCTTCCTCTCACTTTATCGCAATATGCCCCACCATACAGGAAATTACGTGGTTTCTTTGTCCGACCGCAAAAATATTAAGAAAACCACAGACATAAAATTGAGCCCCTCTGAGGCACTGGCAATGTACGAGTAAGAAAGTCCAATAAATCCGGAATATTTTACGTACTAGTACTTATTCCAACAGAAACCACAAAATGCAGTATTTTCATTATTTTCTTTCATATTCTTTCGTGCACTTTAGTTTACCTCGCAGTATTCAATTCTACGCATCAAGAGAAACCACTTTGCTTTTTTTTCTACTCTGGAATATTCGAGTGAGGAAATTGCTTTTTTTGGGTGGCAATCGGATAATTGTGCGATTCTCGAAGGCGGAGTTCGTTCACACCATTAAATCTACTACAAAAAGGGTTGTTCTTTGACGTGGCATATCGTTCTCTCCTAAGCCGATTAGTTCTTGACTTTTGCGAAGGGCTGGTGATGGGGACGGTGAGTGAGTGTGAGGTGACCCGGTAATGATTGTTATCGTCGCGAAATCTGTGTGAGAAATGCACACAAAATATCGTGCAGAAAGAGTTGATCTGGATCTCCAGTTACACATGCTATGCAGTCATGTTCGGCTGTACTTTATACATGAAACTGTTTTTATATTTATTTTTGTTGCTCTAGGTCAGTTTTTTATGTTCGTTTGGTACGAAAAAAAAACAATCTCTTTCCGATTTCAGAGTACTTTTGCGAATCTGAATTTTTTTCTAAGAGTTGCTTCAGATTTTCCAATACAAGTGCGTTTGAGTTTTGACAACTAGTTAAGTTTGTTTACGTTTCAGTGAAATTTTTCAGCTGCAAAGAAAGGCATTTCATCAAGTGGATCTTTGTTTGTTAAATAAAGGGTGATTTTTTAGCTGGTTTGGTTTTGGCAACACTGGTTTTGACAGCTGACGTGTGTTTAGTACCTTGTGTCACTGTCAAACAGCTTCAGTTTGGTTTGCAATTTAACCATGGATCGTTTTACAAATGAACAACGCTTGCAAATTATTGAATTTTACTATCAAAATTCGTGCTCGGTTCGAAATGTTCTTTTTCGCTTTTTTATCGAAAAATTGTGTTCAGCGATGAGGCTCATTTTTGGTAGAATGGGTACGTAAATAAGCAAAATTGCCGCATTTGGAGTGAAGATCAGCCGGAAGCATTGCAACAGCTACCAATGCATCCCGAAAAAGCCACTGTTTGGTGCGGTTTATGGGCCGGCGGCATTATTGGGCCATATTTCTTCAAAGATGATGCGAATCGCAGCGTTACTGTCAATGGTGAACGCTACCGAGCGATGATAACAAACTTTTTTTTGCCCGAAATGGAAGTTCTTGACTTGCATGATATGTGGTTTCAACAAGACGGTGCCACATGCCACACAGCACGCGAAACAATGGCGCAATTGCGAGGCGAGTTTGGTGAACAGTTAATTTCACGTTTCGGGCCGGTCAATTGGCCGCCTAGATCGTGCGATTTGACACCATTAGATTATTTTTTGTGGGGGTATGCCAAGGCTAATGTGTATAGGGACAAGCCCGCTTCGATTGACGCACTGGAAGCCAACATCCATGCATTCATTCGTGAGATACCGGCCGATATGTGTGAAAGAGTATGCCAAAATTGGACTCAGCGGATGGGCTACCTGAGACGCAGCCGCGGTCAACATTTGCATGAAATTATCTTTAAACATTAAATTGCAAGGTTCAAACTATCGATTCAAATAAATATTTCATTCATTTTTTCGAATTTTTTGTGTTTTTTCGTTAAAAAAAGTTCTAAACCTCTTAAAAAATCACCCTTTATTTATATCCAAATGTTTAGAGATCAAGATGGGCGCAAATTTAGAATGTTTTAATATAAAATTTAACTATAGTGAATGAAACACGCTTAGAAAAGTGTCGAAGGCTACACACATTCTAATCACACGAATTTTATCAAAAAGAGCAAGTGACGTCTTCATGTTCGATTAGACAGACGAAATCTGAAATCTGAGAGCGAATCTAAAGAAGTCCAATCGAATGCAACTTCGTTTTAAGAAAGGCAGTGTAGTTCCCCAATATCCAAACTATGTTTTAATTCAGCTCACTTTAGAAGGCCAACTGTTTCCTTTTTGTTCTGCTTCAAAAAAACAGAAACCTTTTATAAATATTCATAAGAATCGAATTGCATGTCAATACACCGTTGACAGAAAAATAGCAGTTATATTTGTATTGTAAAACGCTGCACTCAGCTATGTTCAACATTAAGAGGACATTAAGTACTATTAAGACTGTCACTCTTAAATAAGGGTGACATTTTTTTTAATACACAGTAGCGTTGACATTTTAATAAGTACGAAAAAGGGAAAAGGATTAAGAAAAAAAAAAACGCGCATGTGTTGTGTGTCACTTACCGGCGAAATGAATGGGACCTAGTTCAATATTTGCATGCGTTTCACCGAAACGAATTGCTGAACACCTTTTTATTTTTAAATAAATCTGCATGTGTGTATAATAGGAAAGCATTTTGAACATTGGATCGTTCGTAACCTTACGACAAGCGAACACGATCTCGTGGTGCCCATTTGGATAATCTGACGATAAATGATGATGCAAAGCGTGAAGCAGAAAAGGGTTGATATTTTTGGGTTTGACATCCTTATTACTGTGTAAACATCGATATGATGATTCAACACTTTTAATTCGATTAGTGCGAATATAGGCTCCTAGAATGGGTAAAAAAAAGCAGACGCTCGTTTGGGTGATATATCTTTTTTTTTTTATACTTGTATACGAAGACGGTAGAGTGACACTGGGAAGGGTTGAAGAATTTGTTCGGGTCTGATCGGCAATTATCCGTAATTTCATTTTTATCTATCTTGTTATGCCAAATTATAAGACGGAATTTTTTCGGAATGGTTTCTGTTACAATTTCTTCCCATTACTAATTTTATTGTTTCTCATTGATTTAGGGAAACAAAATTTTAGATAGGAACGAAATATGAGAAATGTCACAAAGAGTAAGTCCTCAATAAGTAGATAAAAGGGCCCAATCAACAAAAACAGAGAATGTGAATTGTTTTAAATATAGCTTCCTGGTGTAGGCAATTTTTCAAAGAACAGTCACATATTTTTGTGCCACACTGTAACTTTATAATGTAAATAGAATCCGATATCTACTTGTCTGAAATAGTGGCCTCATGATCGCATGATCCTCCCGCTAGTATATAAGATTCCGTAATTGCACTTGACAATATAATACAGCTTTCGATTGCTGTTGGAGGCAGTTTTTAATAAACCATCGTAAAGTGAATATCACTGGTCTTTTTGTTTAATTTTGTTCGTTTCGCCCTACAATTTTTCAGAAGTGGGATCTGATTTACCACTAATCGTCCAAGTTTCTATATACGTTGTGGAAGTGTCGACTTTGTAAAGTGTTAATTTCGGTTTATGTCTAACCAGTAAATATGTCACGAGAGTTTAATCGTTTATTGGAAGTGGCAACTGTTGCTTCATTAAAAAATGTTTTGCGTACGATTAACATACAAACTAGTGGCACTAAGGCGGTATTAAAACTTCGCGTACAAGATGCAGTGCAAGGCTATACCGAGGACGATCTTCAAAACTTGATTCCACATTTTACGCCCAAAGGTGAAGACAAAACAGCAGAGTCATCCAATGACAACGGATCTGAGCAGGAAGAGGATTTAGCGACTTTAAACAGTGACGACATTGATGAGCAGCTTAACTTACTTCGAGACGCATGCAAGAAGAAGGAGGAGATTATTCTTTTGAAGCGGAAACTTAAAGAGTTGCAGATCGAAGATGCATCTCCCAGTCCAAAGCCACAAGTTTCAAACAATTTCAAGGACATGGAAGACTTGTTGTGTCCATTTAGCGGGGATGATAATTTTCCCATTGATCGTTGGGTAGAACATTTCGAAGAGTATGCTGAAATTCTTTGTTTAGATGATCGCACAAGGTTCATATTTGGGAAAAGACTCCTTAGTGGCACTGCAAGGTTATTTGTGAGACCTTTGAAATTGGCGAATTGGATAGAACTTAAACACGCGCTCGTGGACGAGTTTAAGCGTCTGGTGACCAAAGCAGATATCTTCAGTGAACTTAATGGGAGAAGGAAACGGCGTGATGAAACAGTACAGCAATATGTTTTGTCAATGCAAGAAATCGCGTCGCATAATCCCATTGAAGAAGAAGACCTAATTCAATTTATCATCAAAGGTATTGCGGACACCGAAATCAACAAGAGTATACTGTACAGTGCGAATAACATTGACGAGCTTAAGCACGCGTTGAGAAAGTACGAAAAGTTTAAAAACAACACCCGTGATAATTTTCTAGCAAAGCCTAGTACATCTCAGGCGTATAATCGCAACAAACATCAAACTAATCCACATAGGCCGAATGAACGCCCTACCGAACGTGAGGGAAATGCTATACCTGCCAAAAGTTCACATCAGAGGAAAGAGTTTACCTGTTTCAAGTGCGGACGTCGGGGTCATATTGCCAAAAACTGTTCCAGTAACGAACCTGTTTTGATACTTCAAGATGAAAGCAGCAAGAGCGTGAATAAAAGAGAATCAGCGACCAATATCAGCGTTTCGGACCAGGAGCAAAAGAGTTTCAGACAGCAACAGCGGCACTCAGCAGCTAACGACTTCGAGAGAGATATTTTTTATCAGTTTGTTGATCTTGATGGCGATGCAGAAAGTTCCATTACTCTCAAATCTCTCTTGGACTCTGGGAGTCCGATCAGCTTTATTCAAGAGAAGTTCCTGCCGCCGTTTATGATTACACCGTTGGAAGCGAATAGTCATTCATATTGTGGCGTCAACAGCAGTCCACTTCATGTATTGGGAAGTGTTAATTCTTCTATATTTTATGATAATTTACCAACTAATTTACATTTACTCGTAGTTAAAAATCATTCAATGAGCTATCCTGTGGTACTTGGCAGAAATTTCATTGACAAGATCGGTATGGTGTTGCAGAAAGCTGATAATCAAGAAGATAACATTTTGCGCGAGACATCCAACATTCCGAATCATCGTGTTTCAAGTCCATGCCATTTTTCTCATATGCATGTAAGTACGTTAAATGAAGAAATTGGTTTTGTTGAAGACATTTTTAATATTGACATAAGTGGCAATCGACTAGAATTCGATATTAAAATCAATCAATGTTTACCATATGATATTCGGAATAGTGTAAAGGAGATAGTGAGACCAGGTTTTTATCCTGATCTCGATAAAGTTTGCTCAGCGGAAAGTGAATTTAAAATGAAAATAGTATTATCCAGAGATTTTCCATTTCATTGTCCACCTAGAAGGTTGCCCTACTCTCATAAAATTGAATTAGATAAAATTCTTAATGACCTGCTTAGTAAGGGAATAATACGAGAGTCTAGTTCACAATACGCATCACCTATTGTACTTGTGGAAAAGAAAAATAAAGAGTTTAGACTCTGCATAGATTTTAGAGAGTTAAATAAAATTACATTGCGTGACAACTATCCCCTACCCCTAATCGAGGATAATATTGATCGGCTTAAAAATAAAAAATATTTTACTATTCTCGATTTAAAGAACGGATTCTATCACGTTCCACTTGAAGAAAATTCGATGAAGTACACCTCTTTTACTACCCCTATTGGTCAGTACGAATTCACTAGAATGCCGTTCGGGCTTAAGAATGCCCCTTCTGTTTTCGAACGCTACATGAAACATTTGTTTGGTAAAATGATTTTAAAATCAAGAGTTCTGACATATCTGGATGATATCCTTATTGCAACTGAAACGATCGAAGAACATATAGATATTCTTCAAGAAGTCATTAATATCGTCGTTAATAAAGGCTTGCAGCTCAGGTTGGACAAATGTCTTTTCTTACAAAATGAAATTACTTACTTAGGTTATCGAATTACCGAAGCTGGTGTCAGCCCAAATGATGCGAACCTAAAAGCGATTCAATGTTTTCCTCTACCTTCCTCTACTAAAGATGTTCATAGTTTTCTGGGACTTTGTTCCTACTTTAGGAAATTTATTCACCAATTTGCCAACATTGCAAAACCTCTTTACGACCTATTAAGGAAGGATGCTCCGTTCATTTTTGGCTTCAAGGAAATTGAAGTCTTTAATTTGTTGAAAAACAAATTAATATCAGCACCCGTTCTATCCATTTACAGTCCGCATAATGCTACAGAGCTGCATTGTGATGCAAGCACGCTTGGTTTTGGAGCAGTGCTCCTGCAAAAGCAAAGTGATGGTAAATTCCACCCCGTGTTCTTCTTTTCAAAGCGTGCGTCGGATGCTGAAAGCAAATACCATAGTTATGAACTGGAGACGTTGTCCATAATATATGCATTAAAAAGGTTCAAAATATACTTACTTGGGATTCCATTCAAGGTTGTGACAGATTGTCAAGCTCTCGTCCTAACCTTGAACAAAAAATCATTGAACCCTCGTATTTCGCGGTGGGCGTTAGAGCTACAATCATTCGATTACTGTGTCGAACATCGCAAAGGTGATCGAATGTTGCATGTTGATTCCCTAAGTAGATCCTTTAATATCTTGCATGTAGACGACGAATCCTTTGAATTCATTCTAGCAGCTGCACAAAGACACGACCCTAAGATTATTTCAATTGTTGCGGAGCTGAGTAAGTCTGAAAGTCCGCACTATGAAATGGTTGATGGATTGATTTATAGGAAAATAAGGGAAAAGATTACCTTTTACGTGCCGTCACACATGGAGGAGCAGGTTATCAGAACCCATCATGAAGCGCTTTGTCATTTAGGGGTCGAGAAATGTTTCGAGCACCTTTCTGGAATTTACTGGTTTCCCAAAATGAAGGACAAGATCAGAACATTTATTAAGGGGTGCCTAAAGTGCATCTATTTTTCTCCCGAATCGGGAAAGGCAGAGGGAATTCTACATCCCATTCCGAAGGGAAAACTTCCATTCGACACCCTTCATATTGACCACCTAGGTCCATTCCCTACCTCTCGTTCCAACAAAAAACATATTTTAGTGGTGGTTGATGGTTTCACCAAGTTTACCAAGTTGTATACAGCTAAAAGCACTCAAAGCAAAGAAGCTATTTGTTGTTTAAAAACATATTTTGCAAATTTTTCTAGACCTAACCGAATCGTGTCGGACCGTGGGACTTGCTTTACCTCGAAAGAGTTCACCGAATTTTTACAAGATAGTAATATTCAGCACGTCAAGGTGGCAACCCACTCCCCACAATCTAATGGTCAGGTTGAACGGCTTAATCGCATAATAACACCTATGCTGGCGAAAGAGTGTGAAGCGTTTACAACTATTGATTGGGACAAAAATTTAGATAAAATTGAGTTTGCTATTAACAATAGTGTAAACCGAAGCACTGGTTTTACCCCGAGCACTCTATTATTCGGTAGAGATCAAAAAGGAAGGTTCTGTGACAAGATCAAAGAGTTTCTCATTAACAGTACTGCAGGGTCTGAAGAAACAAATATAGTGGATGTTAGGGATAAGGCTCAGGAAAATATTGAAAGGGAACAAACACGAAACAAAATATATTACGACAATCGGCATAAAATTCCGACCAAGTACAAGCTAGGCGACTATGTCATGATTAAAAATGTCATCACCACACCAGGTATAAATAAAAAATTACTAGCCAAGTATCGAGGACCATATGAGGTTAAAAAAGTTCTGCCTAATGACAGATACGCTATTGGTGATATAAACGGTATGCAGTTGACAAGGTTACCTTATAAAGGTATAAGTTCTCCGAACAATATGAGATTGTATGCGGTACCGAATATTGACTTGAAGCATGATGAAGAGGATGAGGATCAAAGGAGGAAGAAAGAAAATTCATAAATCTTAATCGACTATCATACATCCACACCAATGTTGTCAATGAATTTTATTGCTTTTAAATATATGTACTTTGATTTATACATTAATTAATTCGTATTTAAAAAAAAAAATTAAGTTTTTATATTTATGTAATGCACTAATGAATACATGTAAGCATGGAATCCGTATCTTATGTATCTACTCATATTTTATGATATTTAAATTTATATTTTTATATGAATTTTTAATCGATATACTTTTATTGAAATTTATTATGTAATCGGGACGATTACGCGATCAGTATGGCCGAGTTGTAGGCAATTTTTCAAAGAACAGTCACATATTTTTGTGCCACACTGTAACTTTATAATGTAAATAGAATCCGATATCTACTTGTCTGAAATAGTGGCCTCATGATCGCATGATCCTCCCGCTAGTATATAAGATTCCGTAATTGCACTTGACAATATAATACAGCTTTCGATTGCTGTTGGAGGCAGTTTTTAATAAACCATCGTAAAGTGAATATCACTGGTCTTTTTGTTTAATTTTGTTCGTTTCGCCCTACACTGGTGATTTAGACAAAATTATAGCCGCTTTAAATGTGGCAATCAACAGCAGCTTATACAGCAAAAGAACATCCACATCAACATCCTATGAAATGGTAAAAAATAGAACAGAGAAAAGTGCTATAAATTTCACTTCAGAAGTTTGTAAGTAATTTCGAATACCTTTTTCTCCTTTGGAGAAATACGAACCTAGGAAGTAGGTAATACTTCTGCACTTAAGCTTACGACTGTAGAATTGTATAGGATTTGGTGTAGGATGTCCAATTATTGGTCCCTAAATTCATCGTTTTTGAATGCTGTCTAAAAAAAGTTCAGAGAATAGTTGAAAGTTTTAATTATCCTTTTCTTCGAAATAAGGTGCTCATGCCATCTGCTCTAGAGTAAGGCAAGGCGCGCACTGTAGAAGTGTGGTAGTGGTGAGGTACTGGAATGTTGCTGGGCATAGAAAACCAAGTGGTATTAAAGTAGTGCTTCAATGCGCACTGTCAACGCATGTCCACTGATTTATCAGTTGTTAAAATGTCGTCCTCAGAGGATGAAAATACTCTCGTAAATGGCTAACTTGTTAAACTAAATGCTAAAAATCAAGAGATGAAGAAATAACACAATTGAGTTCATACTCTTTGACAGAAATAAAAAAAAATTGGTATTTTTAACGTTTATAAATATGATTTGCCTCTCACGACCGAAAATTGAAACTTTTCTATCAAATGAAGAAAGTTTCATTGTTTTTAAGTTACTGACAAAAGCAAGACCTACCCACGTCGTCACCAGCCTCTACAAGGTTTATAAATTTTGTGCTGAATTTTTGGTAGTCTTGAATGTTTTTATTTTCCGGGTAAAAAAAAAGAAAAACGCAGTTGCAATGCAAAATCCATTTCGTCATCAGCCGCTTGCCACTCGAAAACTAAAATTGTTCAAGATTAGTGACACTTAAACCACGTTAAGGTCACTGGCCAGTTATAGTTAATTTCTCCATAGCTATTCTGCTCCAATACGTAAGTACAGCTTGGTAGTTAGTTAAAAATTATTGTAAAGAAACGGCTTCAGATAAAGACTATGGGCCTTAATAATAATCATTTTCAACGTTGACACTAAATATGTTGTAGATCACAATGGGTAATATTATTACATAACACGCAAAAAAAAGTGACAGATTTTTTGGTTGGCCTTCTTGTTTACGTGATTGGAATTAAGGGAAAGCTATGCATGTTGATATTTTTACAGCGATGGCTTACGAAATTTCGCTTTCCTATAAAATGCCTTCCGGAAGTGATGAACGGACAATTATTTTTTTTTATTTCGTATAATAGATGATGAATTTTTGGTTTAATTTACGAAAACCTAAAACCGCTCTCATTTCACGTGTTTTAAATCAGAAATAGAAATGTTTTCAAGTGATTACAGAAATGTTGGTCGCCGGAACGTGTGTTTATTTCCGTTTTACTTATCTATAATTATGGGCAGCACATCCATGACACTTTAGGCGTCCGGTTTGTGATATCATCCTTCCTCCTTTATTAGCATTGGCGGCTATCTCTGTCCCGTCTCGTGCAAAAATGCGCGTGCGTGATGGTGTAAATGCAGTATCAGCGGTTATGATAATAACCTGCAGGTTTCAAAATGATCAGTTTGCATCCATTTTACAGCATAACACATGCCGATATTGGCATCATTCCAGTGGTCCCGGATTGAGGGGGAAAGCGCCATTTTGAAACCATAAAAAGAGGGGAAAAAATCAAAAATCTCTTTCAAACTTATATTTCTTAAAATTGAAATTTAATCGCATTTCCATTGCAATTAAATTTCAATGTTTACTCAAATGTTCACACTAAATATGAAAGAAAACAGCCCATCAAACGTCTACGTGAGAATTTTTGTGTATCTGAATGCATTCACTCGATTTGACGTTATGCCTAATAGCAAAAAAATGGGCACATTCAAGAATCTGGTTATCTTAAGTCGACTAGATTGGTCTGGATGAGATGTAAACTGAACGCAAAAACTAGATTGTTCGGGAACGTCACTTTTTCCACGTCAGCCACATATGAGAACTGTCAACTTAGTACTCAGTCACGAATTTCTTGACTAGATTCGTCGGCTACACCTCCATAAACGTCAACTGAAACAGCTGCTCTCATTCATGACCGATTTCCCCCAATCAAAACCAAGATACATCTAGTGAGAGAGCTGTCAAACTTACTAAACTAGATACTTGAACGTCCCCAATCATTTCAAATTTAAATTTCATATAACAAAGGCAAAGGAGAGTTTTTTCTTCCAAATTTAGGGGAAAATGATTGCCTTTGCTGGTAAAAAAACAATCTTCACAGTCTGGAACCACTGCATCATTCTCCAAACAATTGCCCAAATAAAAATGCACTTTTTTACAAACTCTGGGATAAGCTAGCTATCAGCACAGAATGAAGAACAATCTGTGTAGGTATATGGACAGATTAAAGAAAACAACAAACAGTCGAATGTTGCAAGTAGTACGTTCCGATCATTCAACAACAATACTAGGTCCTAGAGCCTTTTGTTGCGTTGCACCTAACTCAAATTTCAAATTACATCTTCCGGCAAATTTCTATTTCAAATATAACTAATCCCTCTGCACCGTTGCATGAGCAAGTATAAACAAAAAGACACAGGCTAAGGCCAACTTAGCTCCCGGAGATGGCTATTTCTCATGAAATTCAAAAAAGCAGCGGCAAAACTCAAAGCAAGGATTTGTCCGTTTATCCACTTGATTTGCACAACTGAATAGGACAGATGACATAAAGCAAAGATTCAGTTTATAAGCATTCAAAGAGATGCTCCTACAGGTGGTGAAACTATATCATGTAGGGATTCGGTGTCCATATACCAAAACAAAACAAAAAACAGATTTAGTCAATCCTCTGGGGTGTGTTTTCCTACACTGATTGCATTAAGGATAAGCCCATAAAGGGACGTTTTCCGTACAAGTTGGAACATAAATGTAAGGAGCGTTTCAATTCCTGCACTGAGCTAGGATCCGACTGCTTACAGGTAGGTGAGGCAGAACGCACACATGTGCCAGACAAAGAGTTTTTTTTAAGCATCAAAAAGCAAAACTGTGTAGCACATAATATATCTCTCAAACATCACCTACCTATTGATTTATTTTTTATACAAAAACGAAAACATTATGAAAAGGACTACGTCTAATTACGGCATATTCCGAGTGCTTTTGTTGGAGTAAGGACTCGTGAAAAAAGGGCCTGCAGACACAAAACAGCCCGGGGATATTTGACATCTCGTTCAGTCATTTCAGTATTCAGTCCGACGTTCACTTTTAGCCTCCCGGAGTGTTGGTATCATGCTGGGAGTCACATTGTTGATGTTTCTATATGCTGTCGCATAGTAGGCAGTAGGCACAATAATGCCTGCGCTGTGTAAGGGTGACGTCAATTCTAACCTTTAATCTACGTTTATCTTTGTAGTTCCAAAGCCCTGTTTCAGCAATCAGTGTTCCAGGAAGTCATCCATGGCAGTTGCTCTCCATAAAAAAAATAAAAAAAAACGTGACAATCTGTCAGAAGTGATGCCATTATTCATCTTGTTAGTGAAACAGTAACAACAAGTCACTGAAGTCAAAGTTGAGTATTTCATGTGAATTATGTTATTTTGGTAATCTACGTATAATTGGGTAGGCCGAAGCAATTTTTAAACATTTTTTAACTCCTATTTCTTGTGATTTTGATTTTGATTTAGACATGATAAAAGCGCGATGCTCATAATTATGATTAGTGTCCGGTCTAGATTTTACGAACTCATTGCCCATTGTGACCTACAAAATATTAAGTGTGAAGGTTAAAATTAAGGCCCAAAGTGCTCGGTCTTGTCTGCTAAACGGTCTTTCATTCAGGACTTATTTTTTAAATAAAATGCAAACTACTTGAGCTTTCTCAAACAAAATTTTTTGATTGGCTGAAATCGCTCAAATGAGCTGCTGTTTCAGTTGACGTTTATGGAGGGGTAGCCGACGAATCTAGTCAAGAAATTCGTGGCTTAGTACTAAGTTGACAGCAGAGACAATACTGAGACCACCAACTCCGGCCGATTTCCCGTTACTTAGCCTACAAGCTATATTTTTATGGAGTGTTCACGTTTCACATAGAAAATCGTATTGACAAATGTCACGAAACTTCAAAAATTCTGCTCACCAACACACTCCCAGGAGATATGAGACACTTCCGCTGTGGGCAAAGTTGCTGGCAGAGTTCATAGGATTTTATCCGTTTAATTTGAAATTGTTCGTTACGTGTGGATAATATTTTTTTTTTAGGAATAAGTGCGCATTTGCTTAAAATGTTTATGAAAAGTTAACAATGTAGATTGGTTGAGGGAAAATGAAAACATTTTGAGCAAATTTTCTTCATTATTTAAGAAAAATTTACACACGAAATCGTTAATGTTAAAAATTAAAGTTAATGATATCCAAAAGCGTAAAATACACAACCATGTTTGTCCTAATATGTTTCTAGTATATAGAACATCAACTTTAGATAGTTTTACTAACCAACCAATCAAATTATTCGCCTTTTAACAATTTATAATAACTAACCAACGGCGTTCAGTAATGAAAAAATGTGGTATTCCCGAATTCTTTCACATTTCCCCACGGTTGCCGAGGTTGGCAGCATTTATTTTTGCATTTTTTGTATGTTTTTGCATGTCACACGGATTCTTTTTTGACATAACACCGATAGGAAAACAAAATGGCGAATTTGAAAAAAAAACTGAGGTGGCCAGCGGCAAGAGGATTGTGAGTTGGGGGTCTCAGTATGGTTTGTCTATGGTTGACAGTTCTCATATGTGGCTGACGTAGAAAACGTGACGTTCCCGACCATTATAGTTTTTGCGTTCAGGTTACATCTTAAGATAACTAGATTCATGAATGTGCCCACTTTTTCTAATTCTCTCAATATTTCCCCCAATGAAAGACTGCTAACTGTTAATATGGGTACCAACTGTCAACGGATAGAAAAGTAGAAAGTAAACCTATTTTATCCGTTAGCATCCGGCACGTGCGCTGCTTATGTGTCACCTTCCATAAGCTACTGTGTTATGTGTATTCTATTAACCTGTCAGTCGATTATATATTGCCGCAACGGATGCCGAACGGATTCATAGGTTTGGGCCCATCAGACTCAAAGTAAACTACACAAGGCATTGTTTCACGGCAACGCATTACAATAACAATGTAAAATGTCGAAGAGAGTGAGGATTCGGAGTTTGTATGTTGTAGCAAACTCGATACTCGACGCTAACTACGCGACGTAGACGACGCGAAATGTCAAATGGTCGTATGCCGGTTGTGTTAATCAATAATCCTCGTGTTGTAGTCTGTATTATCGTGGTAAGTAACTTGTTAACAAATTAAAGTCTAAAGTCTCTGTAAAGATATTATTTACTATAATAATTATTCGACTAGTTTTTATTTGTTTGAGATTTGGTGCACAATTTTATAGAATCGATAAGAATTGATAAATAGTGAAAATTAAAAATCTCTTAATAAACTATTCCTTTGGACGGTCGCATAAGTCACAATCAAATTTATTATTAATAATAAATTAAAATTTTATACAACCTACAACTAAACATTCGCCACAGTTCGTTTTGTATTTGTATTAATTTTTTAGTTATAACAAGTTCATTTTGATTTGTAAAAATAATTATTATGTGCGTCCGACTTTTTGTGTAAAAATAAAAACTTATTTTTGGGTCATTCTCGTGGATTTACAATAAAAAGTGATATTGCAACGCGTTGCATATCGCAACGTCAAAAAGTTGAAGTTAAATTGTCACTTGTATTCGTACTGTTTTTGGTTTACATGTAAAATGAACTTAATTCCGTGAACATATAGCTCGTTCACGGAAGTGGCGATTTGACCCCTGATTTGTTCCCTGATAGCCCCATTGACTTGATGTCTTCTCTTAGTAACATGTGTGTTCCTGTTCTAATTGTAAGTTATCTTTTTGTAAAATGTTCTGTGTAGATTGTAAGCCATATATAACTGTTTTAAGTTCATTGGGCCTTATCGGACAGGCAAGCTATTTGTTTTATTTAAAATCTTAATCTATTGGAGCAACAACCACATACTCTTATTTAAACCAAAACGGGTAGCATACCCGAAGAAAGATGTGTGGAGTCAGTTAATGAATTTAATGGTTGAATGTGTAAGGCTTAAGATGTTTTATTACTTCAGAAATATCTAGATATCGGGATACCCACCGTTATGCTATGTTCCCACCAAACGAAACCGCGAGGCTTCGTAAAATTTTCCGGAACCTCCGAGGTTCATCCGTCCGTTAAAGGTTATCAAACCGAACAAACCTACAGCGTGAACTTTGGTTTGTTTTGCGTTCATTTGTGGATGTCAAAATATTAAACGCCAAAACAATTGTGACAATCAAAAAAATAATAAAAGAAGAAAAGAATCTGCATCAAAAAAAGAAGTAAGTAATATTTTTAAGAGAAATATTATTAAATGCTGCAATTATTTCCTTAATTTCTTCAAAATTAATTTTTAGTAGTTCTTCCTTCCAACACAATTTTTGTTGCGTCAATAAACAGCTGTTTTGCCAGCCACTTGGAAATTGACAGATTATGACTTTTGAACTCATTTCAAATCGGTGGGAATGACTTACAAAGTTTCAGTAAAAGTTCATCGAAACCTCGCGATTTCAATTTGGTGGGAACATGGCATTAAAGACGAATCGATTGCCCATATAGGAATAGAAATTGAATATTAGGACACGTCAATATCACGGTCCGTTTGAGTATTGGCGAAACAAATTACGGCGATTACGCTTTACGACGACCTAAACTTTAGCCATTGGTGAAATACAGCTGCACACAATCGATAATGTGCTTAAAAATTGGACCGATCGTGTAGGCTACTGCATGGCCAGCCGAGGCAGCCATTTGAATGAAATTATTTTCCATTATTAACCGGAAGGATTGTACTTTCAAATAAAAAAAGAAATTTGAGAAAATACTCAGTAGTTTTTTTTTATAGCATTTTCAAAAAAAAAAAAGTTATTTGGCGGACCCTGTAGTACGATAATTATCGACTGATACTAAATTGCGGAACTATCGCCGGAGAGATGCCTGCCAAACAAATATAAATTCTTGATCAAATATGTGCTTGATACGTCGTAATTTAGTTCATTGGTCTTTCCTTGTGTACAAGATTGGTAAAATCATGCAAAGTATTTTAAAGACAGAGGGCCTTACCAATAATCATTTTAAACCTCAACATTAAATATTTTGTAGGTCACAATATGCAATTTTGTGTGGAAAATTTCGCCATTTGTGAGTTCGAAAAATTTTGCCTGGACACTAAAAATGAGGGAGCGTATCGGAATCCTGCTTTTTGAAATCCAGCTTTTCAAAAATCCCGAAAAAAAAGTTTTAAAATCCCGTCTGCTAAAATACTGCTTTTTCTAAAATCACGTCTTCTAAAATCCCGCTTGTTCAAAATCCCGATCTATTATAATCCCGCCAAATCCTGGCAATCCCGTTTTTTTTACAAAACATTGTTATCAAAAAATAGATGTTGGTTATATGCGCTTTTTATTATATTATTATTATATATTTAAAAATATTAAAAATACTAGACCAAAAAGAAAATGCATCCGAATGTTTTTAGCTTTTACTGTAAGCACACATTTGTTTTTGTTTACATATTCTACATTGTTTTTACGCATTGCGAAAATAGTATATAATGCACATAAAAATTTAAATTTACTGCTGTAACAATAACTGCATTTCAAAAAAACACTCATTGCTTAATTTATTTTAATTTTCTTATCATCCTGCATTTTTAATAGCGGGATTTTAAGAATCGGTATTATAAAAAGCGGGAAATCGAACCCAACCCTAAAAATGATTATATAAATTACTTGTTATTGACCCATCAATTAAATGCAAGGTGCGGGCACTACCCTGAACCTGTATTTCATTTTAGAACAAATCTAAAAATTAAGGAATGCGAAAAATGTTTAAAAGCGATTCCCCTAAAAGAGCGAATGTTTGACAAGTGGATCCCTTGTAATTCTTAGACAGCACGTTCATTAATTGCAGGGGTTGTTCTTTGAGGGTCGAAACAAAAACTCTCATAGAGTATTGAATATACACACTTCTAGTATTATCAGAGTTTGCAATTCGTGATGTTAGATACGATAGGAATTTACTTAATAATCCTTTCAAAGCAGCCCCTTGTCAAACAACACAGAGGAATTTACGAAATAAAAAACGTGTTATCCTCTCCTTTTGTAGATTCCTTTCTGCATTACCATTTGATGGCAAATAATTGAAATTAAGGAACACGTGTTGGGGATTCCAAGAATTTATTCGAAAAGTTGTTGTTTGTCATCCAATGAAAAACATTCAAATCGTATTTCACGTGCCATACTCAGTGTTTGTCGAATTCATTTGAATTTCAAATCAATTAAGTTCTGAAAAACTTAAATTCGCACCACACTCGTGTATGAATTGAATCAACTGATTCCTAAGCCATAACTATTGTAACAATGCAATCTCAGCAGGATGTCTTTCCTCGCACCAACACTGATGTTTTCATTTACAATCATCGCGCCTGTAGGACAAAATTAAAGTTTGTTACTGTTGCCGGAAAAAGAAATTCATTAACATTGTCATCGGATGAGCGCCTTTTGCAATAATAAAGGGACGGCATATGCTTCCACGCTTCCACCCCTTTCCAACGTTTTACACGAAGGCTTGATCTTGGCAAAGTTGGATTGCACCGTTCAATTGGACTCGCTTGAATCCTTTTTTCTGTTATCCCTTTTATTCGTGTAATATGTCGCAGTAGTTCAGTTGATACCACGGTGTGCGCTCATAAAAAGGGTCCACTTTTTGACATCACTTAGACACACCAGGAGAGGAAGCATGAAAAGGTTGTGTTGTCATCGCACTAGTGTGAACACATTATGGACTAATTTCTACCCATCATAAATTTGAACGTAAATTGGTGCAAGACGGCATCAGATGCGTTTGATTAGTATAAATGATACTCGCAAAGGATACAATGAACCCACCGACACGAGGGATGGCAAGGTGGGAGGAATACAATTTTAATTACAGGTTAGGGTGTGCACGTGCAAGCACTTTGAACTGACGCAGCTCTGAGATTACTGTTCATCCAAAGCCATGAATACTACTAGGGCTTATCTCTTATATTAGATGGGTTATGTTCGGCGCAAAGGGACAATTTTTTCGCTAAACGAAACACCTTGAACAGAACGCGCAGAAGAGCTGCAGATAAGCGGCAGGATAATCTGGTACATCGTCAGGAAAGAAGGCCTGTAGTGCTGCTTCTTGAAGCTAATAGGAGCAAACAAGTGGAAAGTTCGTGTCACTAGGTCCACGTGCGGATGCACACCTTTCAAATAGCAGCGGATATAGGAGGCTTATTTCGCAACGCACCTTTTATTAAATTCTATTCGTGCATATTGACGACCTCACCGACATGTATTGGTACGTGTACACGTGTTGGGCTTTTTAAGGGCAATACATACACTGTCGAACAACATAAAATTATATTCTAAGGCGTTAACTTGGTATCGACAGTTGACATGTTGCCACTTATTTAAATGCATGTTCAAGCTATGGAAAGTCATATTTAGTTTGAACGATTTCAACAAATGTGCGAGTAGGTATGACCCAAATTGTTTGGTGATGAATCAAACAGAACTCTCTTGGGAAAAAAATGGAAGTGCTGGTTTTATAGCGAACTCGAGGTACACGTCTGTTTTTTGACATTCTCGTACTAAAGCTTAGTACGCTGCTCGAGCTAAATTTTCGCTCTCATACAAAATTCTCTCCAAAATTTATCTGAGCTAAGCTTAAGCGAACCCATTTAGCTGAGTGGTACGCAGCTCGAGCTAAATAATCAAACTTTTGTTTCAGAATGTACTTCATGTGTATCTATGTCAAAATTTAGCGTGCCCATTTAATGGGTCGGCACATTTTCTCAAGCTAAATTGTGACAGATCCTTGTGTACTTGTTGTTCTGTTGCGGAAAAGTATGCAAGGATGAGCTCTTTTAATTATTACATGGACGAGAAGTACCTAGAATCAGGCATAGTTGAAATAGAAGAGAATTACATTTTTGAAGGAAATTTTTCCAAAGAACAGCTGTTTTTTGTGACACTTATCCATGGCGTACTCTATGTCAAAATTTAGCTAGGACTTTAGCTGATGTTTGGAGAAAAAAGTTGGAGACCAGATAAAATTTAGTTTAGCACGAGCAGCGTACTACGCTTAGGCGTATTCACGGTGGTCTAGTAAAATTGCAAAATTGGACACAGTCAAGAATCAAGTCGACTAGATGGGTCTGGATAATATGTAACCTCAGCGCGAAAACTAGATTGGTAGGGAACGTCTCTTTTTCTACGTCACCCACATATGCGAACTGTCAACTTAGTACTCAGCTACAAATTTCTTGACTAGAATCGTTGGCTAAACCTCCATAAACGTCAACTGAAATAGTTGCTCATATGACCGATTTCAGCCTCTCAAAACCGAGATATATCTATATCTAGTCAGATTTCTGTCACACTTACCAAACTTGATACTTAAACGTTCCCATTGTACTTTTTTATCAGAGCGCGAGCGCACTTTCTCTAGTAACACTGAAGCAAAGCTACAGACAGGCAGCAACACTGACACTTGGCGAACTGTCAAAATGACAAGGGAGCACTTAACTCTGTTGTACTTTTCTGTTGCAATAGGGCCATGGAAAAGGTATATAAAGTTGAAAAGTGTAAATAAATTTTAGACAGTACATTTTGTTGTTGAAGTGCAAGATTTAAATCGGTTCCGGTGACATTTCTTTGATAGGCGAACTTAAAAAGCGGGTCTCACAATGCCGTGTATCGACTTAAATATTTTAATTTATTATTATTTTCTGAGATATATTTAGGCACTAAATTCCTTACTAAAGAGAGTTTTGTTTTATATTACAGGCAGGCAAAATACATTTAGATGAATGTGTAATAAAATAATATATATTTTTTTTAAACACATGATGAAAACACATTTTGTTTTGTTTAGCATTTTTTTGTTAGCTTCATGCATTCTAGCATATTTTTTTTTTCAGTCTAGCATTTTCCTTTTAAAAATTCTGGCAACACTGAATATACCAAAACCGTTGTGGAGTGTGGGGTGTGGAACGGGGCTGCCGTTTCACATTTTCGTGGGAGTTTAATATACTTTTTTTGGAAGTACCAGGGAATACAAACAAATATAAAAAAATATTTTTTTTAGTAAAAAATGAATTAACAAAATAGCCGTGAAATAATTTCTAAATTAAATCAAACAAGAAAAAAACATGAGCGTACCTACATATCGGAAAATTTGTATATTTTCATATCAGTTGACTTGAAGACTCTCATTATTCTTTGTGTCCAGTCCACTATATTAGTATTAAAATAAAAGGGACATTCAAGGTATATAGTTCAGTAAGTCTGACATCTGTTTGATTTGTCTTATGTCAATAAATTGGTGACTGATGAGTACTAAGTTGACAGTTCGCATATGTGGCTGACGTAGAAAAAGTGACGTTGCCGGCCTAGGTTTAGCGTTCAAGGTACATATTATAGTCCATACCAATCTAGTCGCCTTAAGATAACAAGATTTTTGAATGTTCCCAATATAAAAAAAATCGAACAAAGCCAGTGACAAAAAGTCTGAATGGAAGCGTCCAGAAAGTACGTTATAAAAAAATCCAAATTAAGAATAGGATTACAACTTGTCTTTGGGAAGTACGGAACAGGAAACAGGAGTACAATACTCCTATTGTTGTACTTTCGGCAGCACTGCGGATCTGTCTCGTGCAAAAGAGTACAGCAGAGCGAATGAGGAAACCTGTCTGCCTATTAATTTAAATCACATTGCGGCATTCCGTTTTCGAATTGCGTTTTAAAATAATATCGCCGGCGTCTACCGTGAAGTGGTTTAAATATTATCGGGAAAATAAATAATAGGTACACCTTGTGAACCCATATTTCATATCAGTCTTTTCAGCATTTCACGATGATTTTTTTGTTTTTGTTTTATTTACTTTGTATGCATTTGTATCCAAACGAGAAATACTCTTCACTTCAACGCCTTCTAAAGAAAATCATTATAATGCTGGCACGTCTCCCTTTCGCAAATATGCTTTAATTAATCAGCACACATTTGTGCAATATCGCGACAGCGGCCGGTAACAATTAGTCCTCAAATGAGGGCATGTCATGTGAATTGTTCGTAAGTCGTTTCGACGTCTCACTGAACAAAGGTCACATGGGGGTGGCGGATTTTTGAACGCCGCGCCGGTAAGGGGAAAAGAACAAACAATCGGAATCGACAATGCGTGGGCTTTGTTGTCAGTTGAATTGCAATTGCTCTCTTCTAGGTACCAGGGATCCTTTCAATGCTCGATATATGTTCTAATTTCAGGGACCAGCGCACCAAAGCAAATGTGCACATCGGAAGCAGCGCCACATCCCTTCGATTCGAACAATTGGTCTCGCTCTAATTTGTTGTTGTTTGTTAAACTCTTATTAGTTTCGTTTATCCGCTCTGAATGATATGACTTCGGAATGACGTGCTTCAAACTGGCACTTAGAGCCAGATGAAGGGCGGATATTTCGCTTTGTTGTTCGGACAGTTTTAATGATTTCCAAACAGAGTGGAAAGTCAGAGAAATGGAACCGAGTTTCGAATGCAATTCCAATTCTAATTTGGGATAAACATTTCCAAATAACTATACGGATACCTAGGGCTTTGTATATCCCCCTGTTGGTTGTTATTGTGATTGTACGTGCTTAACGGGCAATCAATGTCTATCGAGTTTTATTGAAGGACGGACATTGCAAAAGGCGATGGCAGGTGGAACAGATTCGGGAAGGAAATTGATTTTAAATGAATTTCCACGTCAAATGGCGGGAAGAAACAACCACTTTGGGTTTGAGAGTTCAGGTTTTAGAAAGTTATGAGACAATTAAGTAAATAAATCAGATCAACTGCAAAATTACGACAAAATGTCGATTTGCTTGCATGCCCTATATATTTGGAGACTTGGAAATTGGTTCGGTCTGTACCCAGTTAGAACGTTTGAGCAGTAATGCCTACTTCAGCTGTAAAAAGCATCTTCAAACCAAGTCACCAAAAATGTGAACCTCCGTGTCAAAGAAAATTCAACGCCTGGTCGCTGCGGATAGCAGGCCGCCATGCCCCAGACAGATACTCTTCAAAGGTATTTTTATAGTAAGAAAATTAAGCGCTTACTAACTGACGCCGAGCAAAATTCCTTGAAACAAATGATATCTGTTTATATTTATTTCTGAAAACATAATTCGAAAGAATAAATACATTAACATTTCATTTAGTTACATTTTTTGCTAACCGCAGTTTTCGCTGTCGCTCGACTTGTGTTCAACATAAATCATTTTAAGCGGAACGGCAACCAATTTGACAGAAGAAACTACGGCAGCATTCAGTGACTCTTCGGGTTCTTATTTTCACTTTTAGCAATGGCTGTATCCAGCTCCGCTTCGCGACACTAACGTAAGCTATTTTCTGTCTAACTATTTAGCCACAACATAACAATAATAATAAAAACCATTTTTAGTTTCGGCTCTAAATTTTAGCAGTTCGCGGTGGCTATATTTTCCATGCAAAAATCGGAGCTTCCTTAAATTTAAAGTCGAGACTTAAATTTGTTATTAGAACAGGCGGATTAAAACAAAGCATTGAAATCAAAAGCATTTTTTATAGCATTCACTGAGACACTTTCACGGTACAGAGCTCCGCTGCCTGCAGAGATCAGTTCAGTAGGCTTCGGTAGATATGATATGATGTTTAGTTAAATAATTAACTAGTCTTGATCTCGATGCGTCCCTTAGTGAAGGATCGTTCATTTAAAAAGCAGGGTTCGAGTCGGGTCGTCCGTGAACGAGCATTACGTGACTGAATTTGTTTTTGTTTCGCATGTAAAATCAACTGGTGATTCGACCCCAAGTCTTAATGTGCCTGTCCATTTGAGTTGAGAGTACTTTCGTTAGTAAGCTCTCGAGAGTTACTCTCGGATGGCTGTCCATTTGAGAGTAATAATTTCGGGATTTTAATATCGCGAGTTCTTTGATAACATTTTGAGAGTAGATTCCCCTGAGAGTACTCTCATAACCGTGTCCACTTGATATATTTCGTCTGCTAGTTACCAGTTAAAATGTATTCTTACAAGCAAAAGGTTGCCGCTGCGTTAATAATTATTAGCCCTGTTCTTAAAAAAAAGAATAAAGCAAAAAAGAAATGCTGGACTAAACCATGGGTAGATCATCCTCATGAACTTGGTGCAGGGTCTACTCTTACAAGAGAGCTTCAAATTGAAGATGCTCAGCAGTTCAGGGATTCTTGCCGTTTGACAAAAAGTTAAATAGAATATAATAATTCAATCCGTTGGGCCTACTATTTTTAAAATAGATACCAAATTTCGTATCCCTGTCCGTACGACTGGAAGAATTGTGAGAGAAGTCTGTTCAGCAATTTTCAACAGTTTAAAAGACAAATATTTGAGGGTAAAAACAAAAACAAAAAAAAAAATTATTTTTAAACGTAAATTAAAAAAATACTTCAAGGAACATAAATTAAGTTAATTTTTAAAAATTATCGAATTCAATGTTCATATTTCCCTATGAGTCGATTAATTTCTGTCCACTGTTTTGCCATGTCGACTCTCGACAGCTGCTCGCAGAATACGAAGCATGTTGGAATTTTACGAGCTAATCTCCGATAGTGATCAGAACATGTGTCCACTTGCGAGTGACTTTCAAAAGGCTCGAATCTCGAGAGTAAAAAGTTAACTCTCCGCCAACTACTCTCATGACTATGTCCACTTGCGAGTTTGCTCTCGAGAGCTGCTTGAGAGCTGCTCGCAGCATATTTACTCTCAAATGGACAGGCACCTTTAGCGAGGCAGTCTGTAATAAACGAATAATTTTTCGTTCTATACAGTTTTCAGGAGAAACGATGTCAAGCATATGGGACTATACGATTATACACGCTCAAAAATTGGACCAAACCGAGTGCGATTTTTTTTCGGTTAAAGTTTGCTAAAATTATTTAAGTCTCTGTTGAAAAGCTACCATTATAAAAGGTTAAATGCATACTGTTGGAAAAATGCACTTACTCAGTTGTTATCCACCAAGTTTCTCGGTTATATTTAAACAACTAACTCTGTAGGAGCTTTATTTACAGTATTAATTTTCATTTTTTACCCGAAAGTTGGTTGACTTTAGATGATTTTGTGATTTTTCTGCGTGGCTTGTTGCTTTTTTGATATAAATATAAATACTTCCGCCGAAAGCCTCTGAAGCTGGGGTTTTAGTTTTTAGTTTTGAAATAGTAAATTAATTCTGTGTGCTAATAAATATGGATAATAATAAAAAAAAGTTAAATACTGGCTGAATACCCGGCATAGGTTGAAGGCAAAATTTAGAAAAAAAAATCTTACCTTTAAAAATAAAAATTTAAATCTAATATTTCAGCAGTCTCATTGTGGGCTGAAAACTAAAGGCCTTCGAAAAGTAAACTTAGTTATAAAATTAAAATCACGTTTTCCGTAAGATCCATTTCTGTTCCAGTTTCGATCTTGAGCGAGTTGAGATTCAGCTAAATATTCTACAAACTTGAGACAACTCGATCCCGTACCAACTTCAGACCTGTTACATCTTTAGAACGTGGGCAAATTGTATTTTCAAAATTCTTTGTAAACAGAGGAGGTATCACTGAAAAATACGCTTCTTTAACCTGAGTTGCGTAAAATATGATGCACATAGAAGGTTAGGTTAAGTAAGTTTGTGAGATCGTTAAAAAATATCAGCCGCCAAAGCGGACCCATCTCTTTCCTCCAGTGACCTTGTAGCGGCTTCCAAAACTTAGTAATTGACACTTTAGGCAATGTTATTCGGGAATGTAATTATTTCAATTTTTTCCTTGGTGCTTCTCAATGTTTTAATCACAATGAGCTTGTGGATACTTACTTAGGTGGCGCTACAGTCCGGGGTTAGCGTTCCCAGGTGGTCTTAATCTTTTCCCCCCGATAAATACGAAAAACCCCCAGATTTGGCTTTTTTCTCATAAAAAAACAACGTTTTTTATAGTTGTTTGAATAACTTTAACGTACGACTTAAAAGGTAGGATATATCGGTATTACTTTTGAACCCAAATATATTATTTTGTCGCTTGGTTACGAATTAAGAGTAATGCCGAATTCACAATGTCGCGTTGAACGCGTGCGTGCGTCGGCGCGCTTTGACACGCTTTATCGAAACTTTACGATTTGAAATGCCAAAGCGCGCGAGCAAAAATTTTGTAAAACGAAACGCTGCTTTGAAGCGAATGCGCGTTGAGAGAGTAGAGCATGACAGATTGAAAGTTCGGTTTGGTTTTAACTAATGTACACAAATAGAGAGCAGAATTCAAATTTCAAGTCTACTCTCTTTTTGTCTGTAGATGTGATTTTTTTGCAAGAATTAAAAAATGATTCTCCAAAATCGATAAAAAAAATCATTCATAACAGTTATGCAATGAACAACCTTATCAAAGATACAAGACAAATGATTAATATTTTTTTTTTGTATTCAATAAAATCTGAAGAAATAAGTATTAGCTCCACAAAAATAGGTATTCGTCATTTTCACTAACTAAATTAATTAATTTGCATTAAAAAAGCATCATATTGCTTTTTAAAATTTGTGTATGATAAGCATTAGTGGTTCTGCGCCACTCCAACTTAAAAAACAGCACACCCCATGACATCAAATCGAACAATTCAAAATTCTAAAGTTGTCAAACGCGCGTGAGAGTAGAGAGTAGGTCTACTCAGGCGTCGCGTTGAACTTTACGATATTTACGATCTAAAGTCGATCCAAGGCCTAAAGTTGTATTTTGTGTGGCAGCATAATGAACGCTTTGTTTCTACATAATATGTCAACGCACGCGCGAGTCAACGCGACATTGTGAATTGGGCATAAGTTTGAGCATTCTACTCAATGGAGTGGATGATTTGGAAGAAGTTATTTTAAATGAAAAATGTTTTCAAAATACAAACAAGTGAAAGTCATGCTGAAAACGGGCTTACATTGATATCCAATGAGAATATTCTTTCTACAAGTAAGTAAGTTTAATTCCAAATTATTCTTGTAAGAGGTTAATTTAATTTTTTTCTTAAGTTGTGAAGCGCAGAGATGTTCTTAGTGGATTTGCTTTTGTAGATAAGGGCGGTCTAGGGATTCGAGTTTATTGCCTCAGAAATATAGCTATTACATTTCAAAATGTAAGTAATTGACTGAACAATTAATAAAATAATTCGGGCATACACGAGTTTTCCTTCATTTAAATTTCTATAAAAACATACCTACTAAAGAAAGCAGCACTCTATAGGATTATTTTCAAAGGTTATAAAAGACAGTAGGGAATTTGCCTACGCTTGACAATTTTCTATATGTATTGTAATATTTAAAACCAATAAAAGTTAATATTAATTCTTAAATTTTTCAATATAAATAAGGGTTTAGTTTAAATACTTTTGCATTGAATCCCATCTTCCTCTAGGTATATTCAAAATTAATATTTCACACATATTTTGTAATAGCAGGCGTTATTTAAATTAAATCTTTTATTAGTTGTTTAATTTGAATACTTGCAAAAATATTTAATTTTAATATTTTCTCTTTCTAATATTAAATTTAACGCCAGGATTTTTAACCTTGTAAGGAACTATTACAAAAAATGTAACTTTTTCCTAGTGAAACTGCCAGTATCTTTTTTCTGTTGTTGAAAGAAATAGCCCATGCTAGACATGCGAGAACAAATAATAAATAATAAAACAATTTCTCCCCGCAGATCTACCCCGTTGACCAAAAAAATCCTAAATCTGGTGGGGAAACCAAACTGATAAACCTGTCCAGGGTGGACCTGGGATACAACCTATACGCTTCTACAGAATCGAAGACTCCTCGGCTCGAAGAGCTGGTGTCTCTTTCAGAGGGTCTCCTTTCATATAAATTGGGGTCTGTGACGTATTAGGCCAGCGCGGGGCAAGGGGCCCTTGGATTGCTTTATCTTATGAAGTTTATGGTATTAAATTAAAAAAAAAAACTGTGACAAACAAACTTTTCTGGATTTAATTCTGGCAAATTTATAAAAAAAATACTGTTCATATCGACTTCTGGAAGTATTCAATATTCATTAAAGTGAGGTGATTAAGAGGCTTTTGGTTATATAGTTATTTTGTTACGGTCAAACGTAGGAGTTGGTGCGCGGGGCCCGTAGCATTACTACTCTTGCTACGTAGCTAATCCGCCACTGATTGGGGTGAGGGCTGAGGTATAATCAGCTGGTGGATGTCTGTTGAAAATTAAAAAAGGGGGCATCACCCTGATGTCTGATTTCGTTGTACATAATTAAGTTCTATACTCTTGTCTTTCTTAGCAAACAGCTATGTATACAAATCCCATTCTATTTTGCCTGTATAAACGTATACACAACCATGGATCAAAGAGTTAATGAATTTCTCTTGACAAGATATAATATTTCGGTTGTTTTTTTGTAATAAAACTTATTAAACATGGACCTAGGTATTTTTATTTTATCGCTTGGCTTAAGCTTTTCTTTGTTGCGTAAAGAGCTTCTTTACATGTTACCAAACTTACAAAGAATTCCCTCCAAAATGACCCCGCTCTGGCCATCATTTGGCCCCAAAGCTGTTCTATAAAACTTGTAAAATATGTGTTTATTTTTCCAAAACACTTGAGTAAAATCAAACTAACGATATATACCCAGACCCGCCATAGTAACCTGGCTCAAAATGTTAATAATTTCGTTTAGCTAACAATAGCAAAATATTGACATAATCCAAATCACTTCAAATATATCACGCCGAGTCGAAGGTGACAACACATCGAAGTTTTGGTTCATAATTCAAAAGCATTGAATTTCCTTTTGAAAGAGACCCATCGCCATCCTGCAGAGGGACGTCACGTCAGCCCATTGTGCGTGCGCGTTCATCATACGTCAGTAGAATCAAAATAAAAGTTTAATGAGGATATCTAGCAGATCAACAATACCTGCAATTTAATCTCGTTCACAGGAAAGGGGTCCGCCATTCATGTCGACTGAATGCCGTCTGTTAAGATGAAGAAACTGAGCAAGAAGGAAGGGATAATAAAAATAATAGTCGGCCCATCAGTTCCATTTACAAGCGAATGCGCCTGTGTGAGTTTCTTGTCAATGGAAATGGAAATGGAGCTATCAACGAAACGTTTGAAACAATTTAGGTGATTTATCATCGCTGCTGCCATCAGCTAAATAGCTTCGCTTTAATATCGAAAATAATATATTTGTCGGATTTTTTCTCGATTATTGATCGCGCACTTGGTGCAGCGCACATCAAATAATGAATGTAAACGTGTGCTTGATAAAATAAAACATGATATATGGACAAGATTAAGCATTAGAGGAACCTTTTTTTTTTGGTTGAATGCTGCACAATGGAAAAGGGGTGCCGCTCGAATTGAACCCTTTCTTTTAATAGTCGCAATAACAGAATATGGGCGTGGTTCACAAATGGACAAGAATGAGTAGAAATGAAAAAAGTAATTTAATGACAGCATAATGGGTAATCCTGTTGGGTCAGAGTTATGCTAATGTGGAAAAGCGCAAAGGAGTAGAAACTGTTGCAAGTCATCAAAAAGTAGCGTATTAGTTTCACAGACACAAAGTCGCCTTGGTGAACAACGCCTACTTTTCTGTGGACTATAGACTGAGGTCACTCGGAAAAGGGTTATGTACACTACAGACTGCAGTCACATCCGGCATTTCAACTGTGCCGACATTGACATAATAAATCACAGCTAACCTACCTTGCTAAACAAGTTTCCGACAGTATACAGAGCAGCTGAATCTGGCAACTGTTGTGTAGCTAACCCGTACAGTGATGGTGTTGATTTTATTGTATCTGCCTTCTAATGAATAGATACCGCTTTTAATTGGATCCTAGTATTTTATTTACTAACTTAAGTTTTAGATTTATTTGCTCAAAAAGTGGATATTGTTAATTTACATGGAAATATCTCGAACAAGATTTTGTTTAGCAATGTCTTACGATCTCCTTGAATATTCATAGGAAATGATTTTGTTTGATTAGTTTGTAGTTTTTAGCTGCTTACATTTAATTAATGATTAGGAGCAGCGTTGGTTGCCAATGAAAATTTTCAAGCAGGGGCCTCCACATAAAATGCTAATATAGAAAAGAAAAAACAGCAACAAAAACATTTATTTAAGAAACACTTTTTTCATACGGCCTTACTAACAACCAAATTTAGACTCGATTATAGGGCAATAGTCGAAATTAAAATAATTAATAAATTGTGTACCAATAATCAAGTTATCTTTGACTTTAAGATAATCGAGACTGTAACTTTCGATCCGAAAAAAGTCCAGTCTAACCCATTATTAAAGTTTAAATGTCAGTCTTTGTAATAAATAAATATGAAATAAATATGAAATATGAAATGGACAGCAAATAAAGAGAAGCCGCAGCTTAAATTGGACGCAGAATAGTTGACTGGCTGATATCATTGATAGCAAAATTAACAATGCTGCACTGCAATGATAGGGTCATGTCTCCAGTAGTCAAACACTTAGTGGTTCATTGTTAAATAATCACTAACTGTGAGAGAACCGTTGAATTTAATATGCCAAGAAAAATTAATGAGCTGGCATAACTCAAATATTTTAAAATAAAGTTAAGTTTTTCCCTGTAATTGTTATTGTTTTTTTATAAAAAAAAATAAAAACGAAAAAAAGCATTATTCCCTAGTAGTCGAACACTAGCTTCCTAAACCCGAACATAAAGTTTCCTTACTTCGAACGCTAGATCTCGTGTATATTTTCAATTAAGAAAATGAGAAAAATCCATATTTTTGTTTTTATTTAAAACATAAAAAACAGTAACAAAACAACTTAAAAGTAAATAAATAAATAGAATTCACAAACAATTAAAAATAAAAATTGTATACGTTAATTCAGTCTTGAACACATTGGTGTTCGAATAGGAAACTCGCAGAAGTTTGGTTCCCTATGATCGAACGGTCAAAAAATAACCTGAATTTTCAAACAAAAAAACTCACTTTCCTCCGACAATCGCAACAGTTGTTTTTTTCTACTGAGCCCGCACTCAAACGCATTTCCTAAAGACTCAATTTAAACTGCAATTTTGAAACGTTAACAATAATATTGTACCAGTTGATATTGCAAAAACGATTAAAGGTAATACCACAATGTAGCATTTTGCGTTTGTAGGAGTTGAAAATCTTAAAAATATACAGCTGTGTAGCTTTTTACAGAAAGTGTTCGACTACTGGGAGTGTTCGGAATTAGGCGACCCTACCCTACAGTCAAAAAACCAAGCATGGGAAACAGTTGCTGTTATATTTCACTCAAAATACAACCAACTGCCAATTTCAACAATTTATTTGAAAGGTAAAAAAAATAAATATAACGCTTTTGATTTATTTGATATGATATATTGATTTATACTGTTATAATTTAGCTATAAAGTCAGAAGTAGTTAACGTTCCGATTACTTTGATTGTTGGTACCTAGAAATTAAAAGTCGAAACTATAGTTAGTTTCGAAATTATAGTTAAACTCGAGTTTACGGTTTGGTTGTTGGTAAAGCCCAGCCCATAGTCTTACATTCTTTTTCATTCAATAAAGTATAAAATCTAACTTATTGAAAAAGGGGCCATTTTGCTTATTTTTAAAAAGTGGGGCCACGGGTCTTCAGGCTATAAAAGGTTAGCAGCAGAGACAATACTGAGACCACCAACTTCGGCTGATTTTCCGTTACTTGCCTACAAGCTATATTTTCATGGGGTGGCAAACGCTAAGTGCGTTAGTATTGTTACATAGAAATTCGTATTGACAAATGTCACCAACACGCTCGCACCTTGCATATGCCACTTTCGCTGTGGACAAATCTGCTGACAGCGTTCATAAAATTTTGTCCGTTAAATTTGAAATTATTTATATACGTGTGGATGGTATTTTTTTATGAATAAGTGTACATTCGCTTAAAATATTTATGAAAAATTGTCAATGCAGAAGGGTTGCATGAAAATAATTACATTTTGAGCAAGTTTTCTTCAGTTATTAAAGAAAAATTCACACAATAAATCGATCTTAATGATATCGAAAAGAGGTAAATACACAACCATGTTTGTCCTAGTATATTTCTAGTATATAAAACATATATTTTAGATAATTTTACTAACCAACCAAATCAAATTATTCGCCTTTTAATAATTTTTAATAACTAACCAATGGCATTCAGTAATATAAAAATGTGGTATTCCCGAACTCTTTCACATTTCCCCACGGTTGCCGCGGTTGGCAGCATTTATTTTTGTAGTTTTTGTGTGTTTTTCCATGTCACACTGATTCTTTTTTGACATAACACCGATAGGAATACAAAATAGCGAATTTGAAAAAAAATTGAGGGGCCCAGCGGCAAGAGGATTGTGAGTTGGGGGTCTCAGTATGGTTTGTCTATGGTTAGCAGCGTTGTTCCGGTGAAATTTTGGAGCTGAAGTTGGAGCCATCTTTGTTAAATGAAAACGAGGCGGGGGAGTTTGTAGTGATTTCTTAAAAAAATAAGTGCAAAATTTATGGGTGCGTTCACTTGGTGAATCCTTTTAACCAGCAATTGTTTAGTGACGGCGTTCAGTCGAGTAAATTCTCATTTCCGGACAACTTTTTATTCATATTTTTTTAAATTCTATTTTAAGAAAACGATGTGAGCCATTTATCGCAGCTAATTGGGTAGGCACTTCAGCACAACACTGGTTGGGAATTGTATGAGTAACGGTAGAGAAGCTCAAAGACTATAAATTGGCAGACTAGACATGGCTAGCCTGATGCTGCATTGAAATTGATAAGAATATCTATTTCGCCAATTGGACTTCTTAAGAGGATCTGCCTGAATCTAAAAATTTGATCGACAGCAGACTTTCCCGGACCAAAGCCACGCTGAAAATCTCATTTGTTTGTGGGTCAGTCTAACGATGTTATGGCATTCATCAGGTGTACCTATAATGTCTTGATAAAATCTAAGAAATGAGTTATGCTTTCTAAAAAGCTCGGCCAGCAACATTTGCTGGTCTTTACCTTAGGTATAGTTACCCACACTTCATTTTGATTATGTGGGCAAACATTATCGGCCTTACTAACAACCAAATTTAGACTCGACTTTAGGGCAATAGTCGAAATTAAAATAAACTGTGTACCAACAATCAAGTTATCTTCGACTTTAAGATAATCGAGACTGTAACTTTCGATCCGGAGAAAGTCGAGTCTAACCCATTATTAAAGTTTAAACGTCAGTCTTTGTAATAAATAAATATGAAATAAATATGAAATATGAAATGGACAGCAAATAAAGAGAAGCCGCAGCTTAAATTGGACGCAGGCAATGCGAGAACTATTACCTAGTTGACTGCGTCAAACCATTGGCTGATATCATTGATAGCATAATTAACAATGCTGCAATGATACACTCAAAAAACCAAGCAACCATCTTTTATATTTCACTCAAAATACGACCAACTGCCAATTTCAGCAAATTATTTGAAAGCTCAGAAAAAAATGATAACGCTTTTGAGTTATACTGTTATAATTTTGCTTTAAAGTCAGATGTAGTTAAAGTTCCGATTACTTTGATTGTTGGTACCTAGAAATTAAAAGTCGGAACTATAGTTAGTTTCGAAATTAGTTAAACTCGCGTTTGCGGTTTGGTTGTTGGTAAGGCCCTATATTTATATAGAAACGTTCTAATATACAGTATAGTAATATTCTGTTTACCTTCGATGAAACAGAATCTGCAGACGTAGTTCTTTGGAGTGGCATCTCTCAGTTTCTTGTAACACCATGCTTCGGATATCATCGTCGTACCACCTATTTTGCACCCCCGCGAGCAGCTCTAGACAGCTGAAACCGTGTAGAGGTATTGCAAAAATCACAGCTCATCAGTCGGGGAAAAAGCTTAAAAATTGGCTCTAACCGAGCGTGATTTTTGGTCGGTTGAAAAAATGGGCTAAAATTAACTAAATCTCTGTTGAGAAAAACGAGTAGATATTCGTTGCTAAGAACTACCGAGATAAAAAGGTAAAATGTATGCTATTAAAAAACGAACACACTTTATCAGTTTTTACCAACCAAGTTTCTGGATTAATATCAACCAGTTTGATTTTAATTTTTTTTTTCTTTTTAACCGAGTTTCTCGGTTATTTTTAATGCACTATCTCTGTCGGAGATATAAAGGGTGGGCCATCTAGTGGCTTCTTTTTATATCATAGGTTATTTTGACACTGACAGCCGTGTCGCGCGCGAAATCTTGACAGAAGGTCAGTATCATACCATACACTAATAAAGCCATAACACATGGAACAAATTTAATTTTGTTCATTTTATTGCATTTTTAAAAAGTATAACTTGCTAGTTTTAACCGAATGTTGGTTGATTTTAATTAAGTGATTGCTTCCTGTCACTGATATTTTGCCCTTACTGTTGCAGTAGTGGGAGATGCCGGTCTTATCCGATCGCAGCTCTTCGACGTCAAACTTTCTTTGATGTAAAGTGTGGAGGTATAGAACCTTGAAATGGAATAAAACAAAGACGATTTTTTTTTAAATTGACATGAAATTTATTTTATTCGAAAGATAATCTTCTGGCATTATTGTTTAAATATGATTTCTGGCATATGACCGCCAAGGCTGGCGCGGACGCAGTCTAATCTGGAGGTCCAATTTTCGATGACTTTTTCCAACATTTGTGGCCGTATATCGGCAGTAACGCGGCGAATGTTGTCCTCTAAGTAGTAGCTTATCGGCGTAGACTAGTGACTTCACATATCCCCATAGAAAATAGTCAAGTGGCGTTAAATCGCACGATCTTGGAGGCCAATTCACGGGTCCGCAACGTGAAACTATGCGGTTGCCAAACGTCTCCTTCAAAAAATCAATTGTAGCGTGACATGTTGCGCAGTCTTGTTGAAACCACAGCTCCTGCATGGTTGTTCAATTGATGAACGAAAAAGTCAGTAATCATGGCTCTATAGCGGTCACCATTGACTGTAACTTTCTGGCCAGCATCGTTTTTAAAGAAGTACGGACCAATTATTCCACCAACCCATAAAGCGCACCAAACAGTCTGTTTTTGTAACGGTGTCTCAACATACACTTGAGGATTATCAACACTCCAAATACGGCAGTTTTTTTAATTGACGTATCCATTCAACCAAATGTGAGCTTTATCGCTAAACAAATTTGCTTATGAAAATTGGCATTTGGGATACGTATTTCGAGCAGAACCATGATTTTCAAAATAAATTTGCACAATTTGGAAGCGTTGTTCAGGCGTCAGTGTATTCATGTTGAAATGTCTAACCAAACTAAAAATAAATCACTTGACAGCTGACAAAATGGCCGCCAGTTAAAATAGCGTTGCCAACTTAAAGTTTTATACCTCTAAAGAGAACACTCTTTAGTAACATAAATCTAAATAATATCTATTATCCCACATTGACCACATATTACCATGAAAATATTTAAAACTAACGCAGCCACAGCTCAGGTAAGGAACTGGATATCCGGCTATCGTACATGTGTACTCTTCCTCGATTTAACCGCAAAATTTAAAAACAATCCTCTGTCAATTTTCTTCTCTGTTAAAACGAAGCTTATCGCTTCTAATACACTTTCTATGATAAGGTGTAGTTCGAACTTGGAAGGGGACCTCAACCCAGTGGTCCCATCCAAGCGTATATGGACACCATATGAAAATAAACACAAATCACATTTCTCATTTGCTGAATATTAATTATTATATTTATGTATTTCAAAAATTCCTATAGTAGTTATGTAGAATTTTTTTTTATTTAAGTATACTGCCTTCGCATAGGTACCTACATATATTATCTTATGCTCTCATATCGAAATTGCACTAGAAACAATCAACACAATTATAAAAGTAAAATATCTAATAAAACATTCTGATAAAGCGAATATAATTTTTACTTAGAACTGAATTTTAAGAAAGGAATACAAATAATTAACTATATGTACACATCCATACATATTTATATATATATAATAAAATTTAAAATTGAAATTAGAATATCTTCTTAGAGTCCATTTAATATAAACGCAACTTCTGTCAAACAAAAATTATTCGAATTGAACAAAAACAAAATCACATAAAGTAGATACCATTAAATGGCAAGATCGTAGGCATAATTTGTATTCCTCTTTAACTGTTACTTATGCAATGGCTTAAATTATCGCCGCCACATTCCGGGTCCAACACCGACTCCAATACCACCGGAAGCTACACCGCGCCGAACAGCTTCCATTTCATCTTGACGACTGTCGCGGTATGCACGTTTTGTATCCTCGAATTCGCGTAGCCTTTGGTTGTATCTATCAATTTGTTCGCGCAGTATGGCGTCCTCGTGTATGGCCCGTCGTTCATCGTATTCTAGACAGCCGACTCCGTCTAATCGTTCCAGGTCTAACCAACCTCTAAACCGGACACAAACTCCGTTCATTATGAAGTGGGATTTAATGTGAACCTGAAAGGAAATGAAAGAGAACGAACTTGTTATAAATATGTAGTTCATTTTTGAATAAATTACAATTGTATGAAAATGATTTCGCTTTGGAAAACGAAAAAATGGCTTTATTTCACGTCCCACAACTTGTTGTTGTTCAAAAATTATATCTAGTCTTCTCCATAAAAAAGTTTACAAATTTTTAAATTTTATACCGAATTCAAACAGTTGAATTTCAATAAAAAGATTTAAAAATTTAAAACGTTTATACCGAATTCGAACAGTTGAATTTAAAAGATTTCTCAAGACAGTGGAAACAAATTCAAGTCTAATGTTTCACGGGGGCTGTCAACCTAGGGCCCCTCGCTCAGTAGTCCAACACACTAACAATTGAGTCATTGCGACAGCCGACAGCGCCCCCTATTAGGGTCATAAAGAAGTATAAGAGAAGTCCGTTTTTCTATCGAAGAGACGTAGAAAAAAAAAACTACGGACACGGACGTTGAGCATACGCTCAAAACTTCTTACTTTTGACATAAAGAATATGAGTGATAAAATTTTACCCTAATGTCTTCTTTCGGTAATAAAACCCCACGTCTCATTTAGCATTTTAAAGAAATAAAAAAAAATTTAACAAAAGTCAACTTTTTCTCTTTATTGTGACGCAATTTTGTTTTTTTTTTTATCAGGGGCGAGTTCAAAGTGAATTAAATAAATAAAAAAAATTGGAACTTGACAGATAAAATATAGGTAATTTTAAACTTTTCGTTGTTAAAACATTAGTATCCACAGCCGTACCGATATTTCACTGTTCTAAAATAAATGGACGCTACTCTTTAGGCAATTAGGAAAAAAATTAAATGCGTGCACATAAAAGAGTGACAAGCCCCAAGTTTCCCCAGTTATCAAATGAATAATTATTATTACCTATTTTGGTAACAAATAACAACTGGGATTTCGCCCCACTGTGAAATGCAACTAATTGGATTTGACAGATGACGCTTTAGATTTGACTTCTTCAGTAGGTGTGACTGCAATCTTATATTTTCCCAAAATCGAATTAAATGCGTTTCCATTGGAGATTAACTGCGAGATTAACTACGTTTCCGCCGGAGTTTAACTGCGAGATGTAGAAAAATGTCTGTAAGTGCCGCATAAATCGCGGGATTTATCACACAAAAGTTTGTCTCATGAAAGGGAGATTAGAAATAAATCTCGATTATCAACCAGGTTTGCATGTATACAGTCCGGTTTTTGAACAAACTTTCCACAGCTCGAGATGTCAAAAATACAAAGCAAACAGAGCCATATTTCACAATGTGTCATAAAAAAAAAGAGAATTTATTTCTGAGAGACTTTTCCTAGCCAATGCAACCATCAAAACTTTCATTTTATTTTGTAGAATTAAATTATAAGCCAATTTTAATATTTCTGGAACTCATGTTTTATTATACTTTAAACATTTGAATTGGTTAATTTATTTTTCCTATGTCACAATTTTGGTTTGTTCGATTTGACAGTAGTTGACAACATCTGGTGAAAGGTCAAATTAATGCTGTTTTATTTTTTGGTGGAAACACCTAAGGATTTATTTGTAATCTCTTGCTCTAAATCTCGCGATTAGTGCCCGGTGGAAACGTAGTAGGTACCTATAAGGGCGAATTGCTAAGAAATCATTTGAATTATATTTATGAATTGAAAATTGCTATTTGTTCTACCAAAAAAAGCATTATATTTAGTTAATCTAACATACAATCTAAAAAACAACTGAGTCTTAGAATTAAAGCTATTTTCCCGTGAATTGAAAATTCTTGTCGCGAACTGTCACACTTTATTCACAATCCACATAATGCAGTCGCGATCCACAGCCCTGTGATGAAACTGATTCGCTGGTATCTGCGACTAAACAAGTTTTCATGTGAATGAAGTGTCAGAAAATACGAATATTCGCTTATTCGCAGTTCGAATCATGTGAATAGTCCTTATGAGTTGATTTATTGCCAAAAGTCGTATCTAAAATGGTTTATTTAGAGTGAGGGGACAACCTGTCACATTGCGCAACAGACAATGCAGGAGAAATTCATTTGTTTATCTTTTTTTGATAATAGGATCTTAAGCTGTGCTTTTTTGTTGATTTGGCATCATTTTAATGAAAAATTATAATTAACACTAACTGGTAGCACTGATTTATGACAAATATGACAAATAAACTTCTCCTTCCTTTTTACACTTTACATAGATCGAAATGTGTTTTTTTTTTATTTCTCTCGAATTTTTTTCCAGAAACGTCTGCGCTATCTAACATTTATAACCACTTGGACTTGGATTATCGACAACAAATCAAAGAGCAGTTTAACTTCCTTAGAAGACAAGGAAGGAAGCAGTAATATATTTTCAAGATGAATATACAAGTAGGTATACAAGAAAGTTGACTGTCAGATTTCAACTTTTCAAATAAAAGTTCAATACGAATGTGAAAATAAATAAGTGACTTTTTTTTAAAGTAGATACGTATAATTTTTGGTTAAAGCTGTAAACAGAAACTGGTCAAGAGCCGCTTTCAAACTCAAGAGCAAAATGCTGCATTTCGAAGATGATTGGTTTAGTTCATTATGAAGGAAATTTGAAAAAACTAATCTTTCAAGTTTTTCTACACGTTCGGTTCTATTGGGAATCAAATTGCTACTCTCTGGTTTTGACATTTATCATTAACCTACCACCGACAGTCAGTCTCTCTTAAAGTTTTCTCATTTTTTAGTGTGATTTTTGCACCACCCTGCTCTAACAACTAGTTTCAAAAGTCGGCTGCAAATTTTAAAATAATAACTAATTGTAATTAGCCACATTAGTTAATACAGTGTTGCCGCCGGTAAGTTCATCTACCTTTATCCGAAGATTGGGCACCTTGTCGTGGTGGGGCGGCTTAAGTAGATTAACAGGATGCTAGACCAGGGTAGTGGCCCAACTCCTCTGGTAGAGCTGAATGTGAATTGAAGAACCAAGACTCAATCCGATCAATCGATCAACCCTTAAACTCCAAGATGACTAGTCTGCAATGTCGAGGGAGCTGTGATGAGGTAGGTAAAACTACTTGTTCACAGGGTTCAGGGGTAATTGAACCGCTAATGGAGACTCCTCAGGGGCAGCTCAATCCTCTGTTGTAATTTAGTTGAGTAGGATAGGTATTGGGGATCTCTGCCTATTCGGTCCGTTTAATTCTCCCCTACTCGTGGGTACATATATGGACCTAAATTTAAATAATAAAAATAATATTCCTTCGGAAAACGAGGTGGAAGGCTTAGGAGGGGTCGAGAAGGCGCTGGAAAGTGCTGACATGAACCCGAATAAGCTCGAGGGGTCAGTGGACTCTGATGGGAAACCAAAAGAGTTAGCAGACCAATCGTCAGTGGAGGTGGACAATGCGGGGCAGAAATGCGCCAAGAGGTCAGCCGGAACTGCGGAAGCCGGATTGGAAGAGGAGAGAAGTCCCGACTCCGAGCGGAAGTTGCACCAGCAACTGAAGCAAAGAATGAAGAGGGTCAGAAGGAGGCAAAGATTGGCCTTGGCCAAATCTGTCTCGGCGAAAGGCATAAGTAAGTCGGTTGAGGAGTTGACTGAAATGGTTGCCAACTTGACGTCGACCGAAACCTCTCCAGAAGACGGTGGATCTAGGAAACGGTTCAAATGTTCCGGGACCATGAATCCACCTAAAACTGTGAAGAAGGGGACGGAAGGCGGAAGGGAAGACGGACAGTCTGTACAATATGGGGTCAGTCTACAGGTACCACACTCCAGTGGTTATGTGGATGGACAACATTTACAACGGACTATTAGTCAACCCGGAAAGCAGAAATCGTGCAAGGCCGAGCAACCTGGACCAAGCAAGGTAAAGCGAAAGCTGAGCCAAGCTATGGGAAGGAGAGCAAAGCAAGCATCAGATGCTGCAAAGCCTTACGCTAGGAGTGAGAGAGCCAAAGTTGACAGGGGTGTAAAAACCTTTGCTCAGACAGCGGCGAACGATCTCCAAATGGGTGTTGCCGACATGAGTCGAGAGGGGGGGATAGAAGCTTCACAGTTGAGTATTTTCAAGAATGCTCTGCTGAGGGCTCTTGACTTACTTCCGACAAATGCAGGTGATATCGGTGTAAAGGAGATAACCTTGGAGGAAGGGATTATAGCAATAAAATGCGTAAACCAAGAAACCAAAGGGTGGCTATGTGAGACTGTAGGGAAGATGACCGACCTATGGGAGGGAATCAACCTTAAAATAGACAGGCTTCACATACTAAAGGATGTGGAAAGGTTGATAATCTTCGTTCCCGGTGAACCCGTGAGCAAGGATGTCATCCTTGCCAGACTTTGTCGTCAAAATTCCTGTGTGAAGGACACTTCGAAATGGAGGGTTATTCATGTGGGAAGATATGATGACAAAAAAATTGGTGGAACCAAGCTGACGATCTGGTGTCCGAGGGAGGAAGCGAGGCTGGTTAGACAAGCAGGAGATAGACTCTTTTGCGGGTTGGACATAGCATTCGTGAAGTTCCAAAGATCATCGGAAAAGACTCAACCTGAAAAGCCACCCGGTAGGGCGACGAAGTGATAGACACCATGGAGATGGGATCAACACAAGTCGGGCGGGAGGTGGGCCCGTACCGGGAAAAGCTGAGGGTGATTCAATTGAACCTTCATCACAGCAAAGCAGCATCGGCAATGATGACTAAGTGTTTTGATGAGGATTCGTTTGATATAGCCCTGATACAGGAGCCTTGGATCTTTAGAGGAAAGATTAGAGGACTCCCAAATAGCATGGCTGAGTTGCATTATGCACAAACTAGCGGAAGAATTAGGTCCTGTATCTTGGTGAGGCACGGAGTTCAAGCATATAAATTGCCGGATCTGTGTGCCCCAGACCTTGCAACAGTACGAGTAGGATCAGGTGCGGGAAGTTTTGTCATAGCATCTGCATACCTGCCGTATGATTCTCCAGAACCTCCTCCGACAAGAGAGTTAGAGTCTTTGGTGAATGCATGCAGGAACAGGAACGAGGATCTAATAATTGGTTGTGATGCCAATGCACATAATACAGTGTGGGGCAGCACCAACGATAATTACAGAGGAGAAGCCTTATTCGAATTTGTATCATGCAAGGATCTAGCTATCTTAAACCGGGGAACAGAGCCAACCTTCGTCGATGTGAGACGAATGGAAGTGATCGATGTTACCCTGTGCAGTAGCCAGATAATTGAAAGAATATCAAATTGGAGGGTAATGGATCAGGCTACATTGTCGGATCACAGAGCCATTTCATTTGATGTTCGCTATGGATCTAAAAGGAAAAAAGATCGGAAATACATCAGAATTCCGAAGAACACAGATAGGATAAAATACCTTGAAGTGTTGGAGGAAAAACTGAATGTAATGACATTCGGAATACCGAAAAACACTTGGCATGTAGAATCACAGTTGAAGCATCTGCAATCAGCTGTTGAAGTTGCGTACCGAGTGGCTTGTACACCTACTTTAGTGGAAAAACAAGATCCTGCGCCTTGGTGGTGCCGGGAACTTGAAAAGCTAAAAAAGGCTGCGAGGAAGGCCTTCAATCACGCCATGAGGAGGGGAGAACCCGAAGCATGGGATGAATATAAGGCGAAAAAGAAAGAGCTAAACGTTACTCTGCGACGACGTAAAAGGGAGTCATGGAGGGACTTTTGCTCGAGTATGAGGAGTACATCTGAAGTCAGTAGACTACAAAAGATTGTCTCGAGAGATCCAGTTTCTAAGATCGGACTCATTCGTAATAGAGCGGGGGAGATGGTGGAAACACTGGATCACACAAATGAGGTCCTAATGGAGGTACACTTTCCAGGAAGCTATAAGTCAGCTCAGCCCTGGGCTCCAAGGAAACAAGGAGCGAACAGGATGGATAGGACGGAAGCAGAACGGATCGTGACACCAAAAGCGGTCAAGGGTGCGATAGCAACATTCTCACCCTTCAAAACTGCGGGGCCGGATGGTATATTTCCAGGTCTAATGCAATGGGGTATAGACCTAATTGCACCAAGGCTCAGGAATATATACGTTGCATGCCTAGCAATAGGCTATATCCCGATAACATGGAGGGAAGCAAATGTGGTCTTCCTTCCAAAACCGGGAAAAAAGGACTACACCGAAGCAAAGTCATTCAGACCAGTCAGCCTAACATCCTTCCTGTTAAAAATAATGGAAAGGGTGATGGTGGACTATATGGAGAGTACTGCGCTTAAGATGTATCCTTTAAATAGTAGACAGCATGCATACAGGGTAGGTATGTCTACAGAAACAGCGCTACACCAAGTAGTACGCGTTGCGGAGGAAGAGCTAAATACCGGGGGCATTGCGATGACCACTATAATGGACATTGAAGGTGCCTTCGATAAGATATGCTTTGAAAGTCTGAAACAAGCCTTGGAAAAACGTAGGGTTAACCCACTGGTGGTAAGATGGGTGGACAATATGTTGAATACGAGGGCGATTAATATTCAGACGGGAACCTCAAAACTCAGAGGAAGGGTTAGCAGAGGTTGCCCACAAGGAGGTGTTCTCTCACCTACACTGTGGAATATCACTGTGGACTCTCTTCTCGACAGACTCGAGGCGACGGGCATTCACACAGTGGGATATGCCGACGACATAGCAATAATGGCCAGAGGCAAATTCATGGACGTCACAGCAGATATCATGAGGAATGCACTCAGAGTGGTTGAGCGGTGGTGTCTGGAACAAGGGCTCTCCATTAATGCGGCGAAAACAGATCTAATAGTCTTCACTAGGAAGAGGAAAAATCTGGAATTTCGGCCCTTAACACTTTTCGGATCGGAACTAACAATGACTAAGAAGGTTAAGTATCTGGGAGTCTATCTAGATACTGGACTTACTTGGAATTACCATGTTGAGGAGAAGGTCCGGAAGGCAAAGAGGGTACTACATCAGTGCAAACGTGTATGTGGACAGAGGTGGGGACTCTCGCCTAGGTCAGCATACTGGATGTATACGATGATAACTAGACCCATTATCACGTACGCCTCGGTTGTATGGTGGGCGAAAGCCTCTCAGAAAACTGTGAGGAAGCACCTGGATAGGGTTCAGCGTTTAGCATGTATGGGAATTACAGGTGCAATACGTACAACCCCAACATGCGCATTGGAAGTCATCATGGGGATATTACCGCTAGACTTATTTATTAAGAAAACAGCGGCCCAAACGGCACTTCGCTTGCATCGAGATGCGAAATGGCACCATCGTGGTACGATCTATGGACATAGGAAGATCCTGGAACTTGTTAAAGACGAGATTAGGGAGCTAAACATGCTTATGGATCGAATAACAAGGGTGCGTATTATGGAAAGAAATCATAAAACTCGTATTGAGAACGGATTACTTCCAGAAAAAAGAAATGGTGAAATAGTGATTTTCACGGATGGATCCATGATGGATGGCGGGGCGGGGGCCGGTATCTATTCAGAAGAGCTGGAACTTGCCCGTCACATTAGCCTCGGGAAATACACTTCAGTATACCAGGCTGAGATGATTGCCTTGCTTTATGCGTTGGACTACTTGCTTGAGTGTCAGGTGGAAGGAAGAAATATCCTCATAGCACTGGACAATCAGGCGGTGATCAGATGCATGGAACAAACAAACATCACAACATCACTGGCACTGGAATGCGTACTTAAACTCAATAAGTGTTCATCTAAAAATGAAGTAACACTGACTTGGGTACGAGGACACATAGGGATCGAAGGCAATGAAAAGGCGGACTCCCTTGCAAAACAGGGGTCAACTGAAAAGTTGCTGGGACCAGAACCATTCTCTTCAATTGGCAGAGGAATGGTTGAACAGCTTGTCCACAAATGGATCACGGCAGAACACCTGAGAAGGTGGTCAACCGTGGAACAATGTAGACAAGCTAAAATGGCAATAAAGTGGCCTACCTGCTCCACTCAAAGAAGAGTTCTAAGCATGAGTCGAGGAACATTGAAATGGGTGGTGGCTTTGTCTACAGGACATGGTAATTTCAGGTATCACTTAAGGAAAATGGGCCTTATAGAGGATGATACTTGTAGACTATGCCTGGAGGAATCTGAGACAGCGGCACATATACTGTGTCAATGCCCGGCATTGGCTGGCAGAAGAATGAGGATCTTGGGACATCAATGGGTCGAGACCCAGTCGATGAAACGGATCTCCCATAAACAGATGCTAGCGTTAACACTAGGAATTGAGCCCAGAGAAGAACTGTGGAGAAATCCAGAGAGTCTCTCTGAGTAAGATTTACAGTGGTAGAGAGACGAAAAGAGACCCGACAATGGTGGTCTGATTCGATTATCTCTCGAAATATATATATATATATAATACAGTGTTGTAAAAATTAAACAGAAGTATATTTAGAACGAATTGATTTTTTTTTTTTCGAAAATCGCTCCGTTTTACACGCTCTTGTGTATAATTAGGTTCGTTCGGGTACTTTTTTGCAAACGTAAAATTGTTAAAAATTTGCGACCACGTATCTACTGAGAAAATACAAAAAAAAAAGGAAAGAGAAAGATCCATTTCCCCTCTTTTCATTTTTTCGTAATTTTCTACTCTCCGAATCTCGACTTACTGACAAATGAAAAATGAAAGTCGACAACTAAGTGACAGCTCAAAAGTTGGCCAAGTAAAATTCTATTTATTTTCGCCTTCAACGATGTCGGAGGAAGAAGTTGTAATTGAATGTTCTCCTAGAACATATCAGCGCATTCAAAATGGTAAGTTTAATACTGAATAGGTATTTATATATATTTATATATATAAAAAATTCAATTCCAATTTATTTTGCAGATGCTGCATTTTACGATAATTTCAAAATGACATTTCTCAAACTTTTTGTAAGAAAACCGGTCACGTACTTGGTAGTTGGTACCAGCGTTACCACTTCAAAAAAATAAAGCGAAGTAAATTTGACCCAAAAACTGAAGTAGATTCAAGAAATGGGAAGTAGATTTCAAAAGTCATAGTTCTAATGATATATTTAATTTCATATTAGTTGTATATATAAAACATGTCCAAAAAACGTTTTAAAATCTTCAAAATATTTTTTTTTATTAAAATAAAGTCTCAAATTTTTCCATGTTTTTTATTCAAAAAAATATTATAAATGGTGCACAGCGATATGTTTATTAAATTATAATTTTGCGCAATCTTTATTCACATTCTTGATTACGTCAAAATATCTTTTCATCGCGTTTGTAATAATTCTTTCGAGTATTTGGCCTAAACTTTTCGGAACAGACAGGAACCAAAACCAAACAAAACGTATCACCTCTTTGACAAAAATTAAAAGGAAACTAAGAATAAAAGTCAGAAAATTTTAATAAACTTTGTGTTTAAAGTGAAGTTTGTAGCAATTTATTCTTTTGAAATGTGAATCGGTGCTTAAATGAAAGAGTTTAAAGCATTTTTTAAATAATTTTTTTTTGGAAGTAGATTTAGGGTTTTCTTATTAAAATTGAAGCGGATTAAATAATGGATTTCTAAAGTGAAGTAGATATTATAAAGAATTTAACGATAGTGTGAAGTAGGGAGCAGATTTAATTTTTTTTTTTCCTAAATTGAAGTAAAGTGGCATCGCTGGTTGGTACCTACTTCTCTTGAAATTGAGCGATTTCTCTCTCGATTTTTGATATATGACATTTTTCATTTTTCTATGCTGAAAGTACACGAACGAACGAACCTATTGTAACAGTATTGTGGCACGGAGATGAAGAATGCTTAAAAATTAAAAATTCCTCACAAAAGATACTTATATGAATAAACAACAAATCGATAAGTAAGATGTCTGCCCAGTTTCCATGGAAATATCGACTTGCCCAACCCCCGAAAAAGCTTTACATACACATAGTCAGTTTCAGTATACTGTTACTGTATCTGTTCGCAATAGATACAGAACAGATTGTATTCATGCGGGTGTAGAACTGTAGATAGCTACAAGAACGACGCATGCGAAGATGAGGTTCCGATATCCCTTTCGGTATTATGTAGTAAATAGTCAGCCATTTGCAAAAATAATACGCACTCTCTGTGCAATTATATAGCACAAGTCTTTCGTTACTTCTGAATAAAAGTATGAGGGTGGTGTTCGCTTGTCCATATATACCACCTACAGCTATTGACAACCATTGTTGTAATTTTGTCAGCAGACATGTACGTATTCATAGCAAAACACAAGTTTCACATGTGCAAGGACCCCCCACTTGCAAGGGACCCCGGAAGTCGCAAGTAAACAATTAAGACAACAAATTGCAGGCATCTACACTTTTATAGTTTTTTTTTTCCGGAATTATGTTTCAATTATTTAAAGTGTCCGACACAAAAGTAGGGAGAGAACACAATAAAATACGGATTCCGCTTTCCGCACCCCTGAAACACGACACAGTTGCACGGTCATTTATTATACTGTGCCCAAATGGTCCGTGGTCCGACGACCTCCCTCGTCGCCGTGTGGACCCACACAGCTTGAAGCCGGTAACAAACTTCTCCCGTTCGACATGTGTTTAACATGCCCTCCGGGGAACACACATTTTCACTTGCCGGACTGGGTTTATAGTATGCGACACCTCACAACAAGACCAATTAAATAAAATTGCTTTGTTTCTCGACGATCAAATGGTTCATTGAGTTTCTTTAAATCATTTTGTGTACCTTTATCAGTCAGCTATCCTTAACAGGCTTACAAGTCATTTGGTTAATTGACCTCCACGGCAACTACATACTTTCAAATGTCTGTTGCCTATTGAAACTGTAAATGCGAAATCCTTTCAGTTCACACAGGAGTATAACGGAAAAGGAAAACCTATGAATATTCCACTATTCCCACAGACACTTTACTTTTTTGGTACCTCTATTAAATGGTTCGGCAATTCTTTCTTAATGCAAGAAGGATACTGCTGCTTCCACTTATAATCCCCGTAATTTACTCTTGAGTTGTTCTCTGACACATTTCCAACAACTGTTGCTCGCGTGCCATTCAGACGATCATGCAACTTGAGACAGGCAAAAGTACAAGCAGGTCCTCGTCCTGCTATTGATCTTTTCAAGAGCAATTAAGTATGACTTGAGTTTTGTGTACGTACGTGTGCTGTTATGTTTTGAGTGCTGAACATATCGAATTACAATTTTTTTTGTTTTTTTTTTTTTTGGGACAAATTAAAGCCTCTCGGAAATGCTGCAGAGGTACCTACAAAATGTGCGTAAACTTTTTAGTTTTGTTCCTTATTTTTAATAGATAGAGAGAAAAATATTTCCTCACGATTTATGGGGAACACATACATGCAACATTCTTGGACCCACTAAGGTGGACAAGTGAGTTGAGCTTAGCTGAGCTGCCGGCAGAGATATATCTGTCAGCCATTAAAAAGTAGGCGAGTCTTTATATAACCCCTTATCTAAGTAGTGCGACAATCGCTGGCATTAAGCACAAAACCTTACGACAAGCTTTATACCTTATTCGCACCGAGCCGCAAACTGGGTTTACGCGAAAACAACCGAAATCAAAAGTTTTCAAAACGAGTTGTTTAAAGTCGTTTTCCACAAAAACAAGACGAAAACGACTTCCAAACGTTGGGTTGTTGAAAGAAACACACCTTTTGAAATATTCAGCAAATTCAGCAGAAAACTGACCGAACTGATGTCACAACTCAAAGGCTAAAATCATTTTCCACACCAAATTGATGGTCTAATACTATTTTTTAAATGCTCTGAATTAATTTTAAAGTACGCCCTCGGTAAAAGCAACCCTTGATAAACGCAATACCTCGGTTGAAGCAACACCTAAAATGTTACCTTTAACCCTTTCGCCCCGCATGGTACATAAATGTACCAGCAAAAGTTCAAAGAACCCTAGGATCTCTCATTTACACCAGAATTGGTTCCGATTTGTACCAAATCGTGCTTGACTATCTCTGAAGCAAAAACTAATGGTGCTTCACATTTTCGTTGCAGCTGTGACTCTTTATTTGTCATTGTTCTCTGGCGTGTCATGCAAAAAAGTGGTGTGTTACAAGTTTTATTGCAGTTTTCTGTAATTTGTGCGGAAATAAATTGATCAAATAGTGATATTTCAGTTGATATAATTCGATATAGTGAAATAATTGCAAAAGGTAAGTTTTTTGAGTCGAGATATGGGTTTTATTGGCAGTATCTTGTAGTTGGTACTCAAATGTACCATGCGTCTTTTATAGTGGTTCATATATGTACCACTCGTCTGCTTTGGCATTACTTTAGGTACGATCTTTGTTTCTTTTTGCTTCAAGATTCCAATGGATAACGACCAAATTAGAATGACCTTGGAGGAAGAGACTGGTACATCAAGCGAACAAGACTTTTCTTCTGATAGCGACGATTTCTATGAACCCTCAGCTAGAGATGAATCCGAAACAGACTCTGAGGATGATCACGAAGAATCCGCTTCTGAAGATGATTTGGATGGCGAACTGGCTGGCGTTGAAGAGTTAGATGCTGAACCTGAAGCACGCGATGTTCCAAACACTGCAGAAATGTCCCATGGTGAAGGTTTTGTTTGGACTACGCCAAGTGAAGCATTCATTCCTAAAAAAAATGTTTTTCCTCCACGAGGCTGTAGAATCTCAGACACTATTCACAGATCGTCATCAATACTCGACATTTTTCATAAACTCTTGCCACAGTCTGTTTATATTTACATAGCACAGTGTACAAACCAGCGCCTAAACATCTATCGAGGATTGACGAAATATGAACGGAATAAGAATATGCAACCAACTAACGCAGGTGAAATCAAAGTTGTTATTGGATCTATGTTCGTAATGTGCTACAATAGACTCCCTTGTCTAAAAGATTATTGGTCATTGCACAAATCAATGGGAAACCAGGCAGTTAAAGATGCAATTACGCGGGATCGATTTACAATAATATCTTCAAAGATGTATTTCACTGCTCCCGAGAAGGCTTCTAATAGTTCGAAAACGTACTATATCAATGATTTGGTTGAATGTTTCAAAAAAACGTTTCAAAGGTGCAGACAGGACAGCGTGTATCAAAGTATCGATGAGTCGATGACGAAATTCAAAGGGCGCAGTTCACTGAAGCAGTACATGCCTCTAAAGCCTGTCAAAAGGGAATAAAAATGTGGCTACGTTGTGACGCTAAGACCGGCTATACCTATGATTTCAACATATACTGTGGAAGGGAATGTCAACCAGTTGAAGGGACGCTAGGTGAACGGGTTGTGAATAAATTGGCCAGTACAATCACAGAGCCGGATGTAATCTTATGCTTTGACCGTTTCTTCACATCCGTTGATTTATTGAACACAGTTGCCTATCCAGCGGTTGGTACACTAATGTCTAATCGAACAAATGTACCCAAATTCGCCAAAAAACTACAAAGAGGGGAAGCAGAGTTCAAAGGCACTTCCTCTGGTCTCTTATGTGTAAAATGGCAAGACACAAAAGAGGTCTTAGCATTGAGTAATTGTCACAGTGATGAAATGAAAAATGTTACAAAAACATTGAAAACTGGAGAAAAAGTCATAGTGCCATGCCCAGATATGATCAAATTCTACCGTGAAATAATGGGAGGCGTCGATTTGGCGGACCAAATGAGTGGGCTTTACGAATACGATCGAAAATCTGATAAATGGTGGAAAAAAATATTTTATCGTTTGATTATGATGGCAGCCGTCAATTCGTGGGTTATTCACTGTGACATAAATAGAAGGAAGATACCATTCAAAAAGTTTTTGGTGAATTTGTCGGAGGATTTGATCAATCAAGGTTTGGAAACAACAGCTATTCGTAGATCTTTTCACCGAGGTACACGACCCAAAAGACAAACAGGTATAAAACATTTGCCATCCGAGGGATCTACCAGACGCCGATGTTATAGTTGCAGCCTGGTGAAAAAACAGTCGCGCACAAAAATAATGTGCAAGGAGTGCGATGTCTTTTTGTGTAAAAAATGTTTTACGCCTTTTCATTCATAAATAACAAAAAACTTTCAGTAAAATAAAGTGAATATTTTGAGTTTTATAAGAAGGTGTTTTATTTTATTATATTTCAGACCGGACGAGTGGTACATAAAGGTACCAACTAACATCTCGACTGGTACATTTTTGTACCAGGCTGCCCCGCCCTACCCCCGCCCCCGAGGGCTAATATCTTTACATATATAACTTAAAGGCGTTGATACTGACATATTAAAATAATAAAATTATTTCTAACTTATCTATTCGAATTGCGGGGCGAAAGGGTTATGTGACTCAGTAATTGCAACCAGCGTCACCACTTGTACTACATATATAGTACTGTGCCACATATTTGCTGGATTTTTCAACGCCGTACTACATACTACATCGTTAGCGTTACCGTACTACATTTCTTAAGATCCGTCTAACCATTTTACTTTTTTACGAACAACAGTTCGAATTTTGCCCCTTTTGCTTTTATAACTAAATAAAAACTTGGCATAGTGCAAATCTTCAACTCGCACACAAAGATATCGCAAGGAATGGGAAAACCAATTTTCGTGGGTCGAATGTAGGTCTGGCAAACGCTTTTGTCGCGTCATTTGTTTGCAATATGACTTTGCTTGTCAGACATTTCCAATTATAATAGTGCAAAACAACTCCAAGTGTGTCCGACTGTTTTAGAAACATAACATATTTTGTTTGTACTATACTTAATTTAAATTTCAATAGAAAAAAAAACAGGTACTACATTTTTTTTTGAAAATGCTACATTTTGTTGGCTAACGTACTACATTTGCTAAAGATTTTAGTGGCAACGCTGATTGCAACTTTTCAAAAAAATGTGAATCGGTAAACGCAACTTTCCATCCATGCTCTTTTTTCATTTAATTTTTGTTTCAGAAACACACATAGATCGTAGGTGCATTTTTTTTGCACGAGAATAAGAAGAAAAGGAGGGGAAAATGTTTCGTATTTCTTACCAGTGTTCATGTGATTTTCTCGCGGCCGGTAATTGCTTTGTTTCGTGTAATAAAGAAATCATGGCTATCGGAAGAAATTTTCCCAAACTGTCTATAAAGCAGAAGGCTGAGATTTTAACCAAATTGAGTAACGGTGCATCAGTAAAATCGCTTTGTGAAACAGACAAGTGCAACAATTCAAGCATTAGCAGAATAAAAAAAAAAAAAAAATGTGCTTAACCAATTCGTATATAATTCTGAGTCCGGACCGGGAAAGAGCGTAACTTTATAAAGCTGCGAGTATCCAAGGATGGAAAAAGCCTTGTACAATTGGTTCCAGAGGCAACGCAGGCAAAACGTACCCATTTCCACAGAAATCCTTAAGTCAAAAGCATGCATGCTTCACAAGAAAATTAAAGAAAGACCAGGAGATTTTAATGCCAGCAATTCTTTTATACTATGGTTTTCACCTTAAATTCTAATTCAAGGCACGTTTTTTTTTTTTGCGACTCGGTTAAAGCAACAACCTCAATTAACGAATTTCCATCGGTTGCTTTTACCGAGGGCGTACTGTATTTGTAAATGAATGCGATCGAAATAATTTGTAACCAAAATATTTTACACAGAAGTTTCACGAGTAGTGTCTCACCAGCTGATCGAAACGTCAAACGAAAACTAGTTGGTGTTCGGTGTGAATGCATCGACGAGTTTTCGGTGCGGTGTGAAAGGGTATTAGAATGATGCAAAAATAAATGACGCCATTAAATCTTGCAAAACCTCTGTAGCGGATTTAAAAAGAAGAAGACTGAGTAGTGCGTTTTTGCCGCATAGAACCGGATGAATTTCAGCGAGGACATTGGTTATGTTGGGTTGAAAGGTAACGGTCGATATCGGCTTATTGGCCCAGACCTGTGACTTTAGGAAATCAATCACCAGAAAAATCGCGGTCCAATCGCAGGTTTTTTGTGGCCAATTCATAGTATTCATGAAAATATGCGAGCCTCGTTGCTGACGATGATGATTTTTCGGGCAAAATTGAAGTCCTTTTTATAGCGCTCTGAACTCTAATCATCGAACAAATGGCGTTGTTTAAATGGTCATTAACTTTAGCTCATACACTTTCACGGGCCGCAGCAATGTTTTCAGCCGATTTCGCGTTCTTTTTGACATTACGGCTGTTGGCTGATTGTTAATGAACCGAAGAGTTAACTTCAACTCATATGGACGAAACGCACGCAACGTTTGCACTGACGAACACTTTTTTTTGAAAATAAAATTTTACCATTTGGACGTGCTGCTCAATCGTGTAACTTGCCATGGTGATTTGGCACCAGCAGTGTTGCTAACTCTTGGAAAATTTACCTTTTCGTGGGAATTTCGATAGTAAGAACCATGTTAGAAAAATGTCCATCAAACTTCAACCTAATATCGTATTTCTACTACCTTATTCTGTGTTCACAAGCAAGCCTATCTAAATGACTTTTTATGAAATAAATCAACTACAAATTACAAAACACGTAGGAGGCTAAGAGTATCACATTTTTGGTTTCTCTTTCATACACATTTTGAACTTTTCCATCTCTCCAACTTCCACCGGTATTTTCATTGCTTATGTTTTCAACTGAGTTGCTGCTTTTCATTATCGAAAAGTTTCTTATTATAGAGATTATTTGCGCTGTACACAAACAATATGATATTATAATGAATTATAGTTGTTGTTTTTTTTCATGAATTGTACCAATGTGATTTTTTATCTGTGTATATCTAGTAATGAAATGACTGTTTATCTTATTCATCCAATTAAATACCTTTATATAGAATATTTTTTTGCCTTTTGTTAATAAAAATATTGAAAATAAACAGTTTTCTTCTTAAATTAACCAAGTGGGAGATTTGTGGGAATTTTGACTACGTCCAAAAGGGAAAAATTAGCTTCCCGTGGGAAAAACCATCTCAATGACATACGAACACTGGGCACCACTGACTGAATAAAAAACACACCAGATTTGGCAGACGCCACCAAAACAACATGGCTGCCACAGGTTGGCAACATCGACCCGTTTCAATTCAGAAGCCCTTTACTTGGCGAACGTCGGCGAAAATGTGCCGTAACTCCTACCGCAAAAGAGCGACAACAAAAAATGTTGAACTGTGGCTACTAAGAGTAGGGTATAGCAGGGACTCTGCAAAAGCTTTCTCTAGAGCGAACCCGAAAAACAAAACCAAAATCTATTTCGACTACTCGTTTGAGTTAACGCGACCTTTCAAAAATGCAAAATTTGCTCCTCGGAAGGGCTTACTTCGAAGAGCAAATTTTGCGTACGGGATTAATCTTCATCCACTTCACAGTACTGAAAATAGATACGACGAGACTGTGACAAATCAATGGGACACACCTCTCCATACCGCACTTAATCTGAATGCCTATCGATCATATGACTTAATTCCAAAAAAAGAAGAACCTTTGTTAGCCAAAAAAATTCCATCTGTATATATAGGACGGCCAATTATGCAACCATAATTGGATTGGTAAGCGTGACTAAGCTGTCCATACAAAAATATAACAACCACTCAACAGGAACTCACCTTTCCGTGCTCTTTGTCAAAATCACATTCCTTGTCCTGAATGTAAGGATTTTGATTGGCATTGAAAACTAATTGCAGATTCGTTCCGGATGCGACAAAAGAGATTTCCGTGTGTCCCTCGCGACAGCCGTTCTGAAAACGTATCTGACGCTCTTCCAGCGCTCGTTCTCTGTAGCCTGTGTAACGAACCTGTAAGCAACAAAAAAAAAAAAAAATTTCCGTCAACATTTATGGCAAGATGAATAAATCTGTGAATACAATTAAACTATGTGTTAAAAGAAAGCGAAAGCGAAAAAAACAACAACTCATCAACCCGACGGTAACTACAAAGATTCTCCGAATTGATCAACAAACAAATTTGTCAATAAAAGATAATAAACCTAGTTCCAACAAAGTGGTAGTGTAGTCTCAAAAGGTCGTCATCAAATCAAGCCAAGATGCGTCAGCAGTGCGCTGAAAGTAACCCAACCAAACCAGCAGGTAACATGGAGGGTAAATCACCGGACCAACTGTGAACCGGCACGTTAAGGCTGTAAAGTAAGCGTAGTCGTTATTTTTTTCATCTTCTTTTTTGTTACCTGAGGCGAACGGGCTATCAATAGCAGAAAAGAAATCCCCGAATATCGAAGCGGCGAAGGTGCTGTCGTTGATTGCATTTAAATTAGAAATGATCTCGGATGTGAGAGAGATGTAGGAGGGAATTCCAGTCCAATTCGAGGAACTTTGCATAGATTAGTCATTATTTATTATTAATTAGTTATTAGTGCGTGAAGGTTGTCACACAAGTATTCGATATTTTAGGTGCATATACCCACGCAAGCTGTCTAATGATTCATAATGATAATTCACGAACGAAGTGCCCGTGAATCATTTATTTATTTAATGAGTAAGCAAAGTACCGGCATCGTAGAAATACGTTGAGCCCCTTAGTCGGCACAAGAAGAAAACACTCGTATTAACACTAGCACTTAACACGGTCATTTTGATTGTTGGTTTTGTTGATTTTGTTGTTATTGGTACGCGCGCAGAGAGAGTATCGGTCATTTCTTTCATTACTTAATTGAGAAATGTAGCACTCATGTGTTAAAAGATTAAAAGTATCCTAAAAGTTTTCCTTGTAAGGTATAAGCGGAAGGACGTTGAAAAGAAACATTTAACAATGCATAAAGTGCAGTAGGTTTTTTGAATTTAAGCAGAAAATAGAAAATAAAACGGGAGTATTTTCAGTCATATATACAAGTCGGCCAACTTTATTTTAGATATTGGGTATTTTAAAGCCATAAATATATTGGGCCTTACTAATAATCATTCTTAACCTTCAAAGTCAAACTATATATTTTTTACGTCACAATTACCCATTGTATGGAAAAATTGTGAGTTCGTAAAATTTAGTTTGGGCACTAAATATGATTATTAGTATGTTAGTATTTGTCTCTCACTCATCAGTAAAAGCCTGGGTCGGCATTCTGTAAGCCGAAACGTTCAAGCGTTTTCGTGTGCTTCTCAAATGTTTCATCGTTTTCGCCTTAGAATCTGGTCCCTGATTTTCTTCTTTCGTAGAGCATGTAAGAGTATTTTTAATAAGTTATGCGTTATAGCCACTAAACAAACCAGGCGATTCGTATTCCGTTCTCTTAGAGTTTCTTGGAAGAAGATTTGAAGATTTTGTTAACCGTCGGGGCGATTTCAGAAGATCATCTCAGGTGGTTAATATTGATACGTATTTCATATAAAGTGGTCGAATGTCGCCGTCGATTCACCCTAAAAAAATCTCCCCTTCAAATTTTACAACATGTGGCAGTCAAATTTACAATAAATTGTATAGTTGTGTAATAAACAGCAAATGCGTTCTTCTTCACAATTAATTGTAAGCTTTACAGAGTTTGCTTTCATTTTAGGCGTAGTACGCTGCTCGAGCTAAACTAAATTTCATCTGGTCTCCAACTTTTCTCTCCAAACGTCAGCTAAAGTCCTAGCTAAATTTTGACATAGCGCCGTACTAATAACAAATATTAGTTTCGACTTTAAATTACGGAAGCTCACAATTGCGAAATTTGTATGGAACTATGTGAACTATGTTACTATGTGAACTACTAAAATTAAGAGTCGAAACAACAAATGTTCATTATTAGAGTACGCCGTGGATAAGTGTCACAGAAAACAGCTGTTCTTTGAAAAAACTTCCTTCGAAAATTCAATTCTCTCTTATTTCAACTATTTCTGATTCTAGGTACTTCTCGTCCATGTAATAATTAAAAGAGCTCATCCTGGCATACTTTTTCGCGACAGAACAACAAATACACAAAGATCTGTCACAATTTAGCTTGAGAAAATGTGCCGACCCATTAAATGGGCACGCTAAATTTTGACAGACACATGAAGTACATTCTGAAACAAAAGTTTGATTATTTAGCTCGAGCTGCGTACCACTCAGCTAAATGGGCTCGCTAAATTTAGGAGAGAACTTTGTATGGGATCGAAAATTTAGCTCGAGCACCGTACTAAGCTTTAGCAATGAAATTGTAAAAATTATCGCTATTCTTGTTGAAATTTTTTTAGAAAATTAGCCGCTGTGAAATACAAAAATCTAGGGTCGAAACTAAAAATGTTTATTGGTAAGGCCCAATATGTTTAAATAAATACCTTTATTATATTTATGTCATTTTCTAGATTCTTGAATATTTATTACTCGAATAAAATTAATTCCAAATTATTTTTTGTGTTTTTATTTTAATTTTGCAGCATAGATTTCACAAAAAAAAGTTGCGTGCATGAGACTAAAGAGCTGCGAAAATGAAAGCAATAAACGATAGAAATTGCATTTTGACAGCAAAGCGTTGTGAATAATACAACCAAAATCGGAAGTTTGTGTGGGTATTGTGTATAATTAACTAATTGGTTTATACATTCAACAATGAATGCTGTTGTATTCACAATTTTTTAGTCGTAAAATCTACAACAAATGCTCTAATTTTCATTATTCGGTCTTGGAATTTACAGCCATGTCTCTGTTAAATTGACAGCATTGGATGTCGGGTAGATTATGACAATTAATGGAGTGGAATTGTTTGGGTGATACCCAAAAACCAAGAAAAGAAGCTAAATGCGAACGTGTTGAGGAGGTTTATGCGAATTGAAAAAAGAAGAAGAATTAGTAAATTGTGTGCTACAACTTGATATTTTCACGCAGAAAAATCATTTATTTAAAATCAACCAACGTTCGGTTAAAAACTAGCAAGTGATACTGTTAATATAGCTCTTACAGAGTTAGTGGATTAAAAATAACCGAGTCAACTTTAAGAAACTCGGTTAAAAAGAAAAAAAGATTTTTTCGGTCTTAAATAACAAAGTAACTCGGTAGAATTTTAACAACTGATTGATATTAATCTAAAAATTTCGTTTATTAATAACTGATAAATGGCGTTGAATTTAACCTATTAATCTCCGTAGTTTTTAACAAGGAATACTAATTTTTTTCAAAAGAGACTTACAGTGGGTGATCAAATTATTACGGCCACTAGAAAAAAAAAGATTTTTGGAAAAGTAACCTAAGTAACATAAGTTATATGTTATTTTTCAATCTTTATTTTTTTTTGTATATTGAGAACGTCTTATAAACGTATAAAAGACATATTGTTATTTAAAATGGGCAATTAAAAAATTAAAAAAATATATTTTGTTACCCCTCCTATTGCAGATAAAGCCGCCTTGATGACTCCTTTGGGCACACATTTAATGAATTTCCTACAATACGTATTTTTAATATTTTCGCTTCTGTGCGCCATACTTCAATTAATTTTTCTTAAATTGTAGCTTATTTGTTAATTCTTCTTTGCATAATTAGCCCCCAAAGATTTTCTATGGGGTAAAGATCTGGGGAGCTTCCGGCCCTTCAAGGACCTCTTTTCACCAAAAAAAAAGTACTCCGTTTGCCTTAAGACAGCGTGCAGAGTCCTGCATAAACAAATAATTGCCGTTTGGAAACCATTCCTCCACTTGTGGCGATATCTTCGTTGCATTAAATCCTCAAAACAAGTATTTTTTTTTTAGGTGGCCGCAATAATTTGATCACCCACTGTAGTTGATTTTAACCCATTTTTTTAACCGAGCAAAACTCCCACTCGGTTAGAGCCAATTTTTGAGCGTGTTTCTGTAGAATTCTTAATATTGGAACAGAGATTTACAAAAATTGCACACATATAGGTACATATGAATTTCTCCTATTGGTAGGTAGAATTGCGCACTTCAAAATCACATTATCGAATACTTATTCTCACATTCATTTTTACTTTTTGTCATCGTCATCTTTTTGCACAGGAACAACAACAACTTTGTCGCCTGATATCACATACGAGTACGAGTACATATTCCAAGATTGAGATATCTTACCTGCACTTATGGTGTTTCTTGGTAGCTGTCGAGCTCATTCCAAATTTTAAGGTCTTCTTCCCGTGAGTTGACGAAAAATACAAAGCCCACTTTAAATCTTTTTCTATTTTAAATTTAGGCAGAGCGACGTCGCTCAATCGCTTGTCGTTGTCGCTCATTGCGTATCTGCGCACCTTAACTATCTTCAATCTTCGATTGAAGATCCGAGTGAATTGCCCCGAAATTCAGAATTGCTCTTTTCAATGAAATTCGTTGGAGCACTTTTGAAATAGTGACAGACACCATATGAGAGATTATATATTTCAATCAATATATTTCAATTTAAGTTTACATTTTGCACGCATAATTGTATATTTTCGGATCACATAGCGGAAAATTTGTTTCAAATAACACAACAAACACATTTTGTTAGTATGTGTTGGTGAGTTCAGGGCAATTCTGTAAAAATATTCCGGACACTTCTGTCGTGTTATGAATTGACCTGGAAGTGCACTTTTATTATCAATGAAACATAGAATACATCGAAAGAGCACTTCTAGATTTGCTCTTTTCATAGAAAGGGCAATTCTTTTCTTCAATCGAAAACGCCATAAGTGTAACGAAGCGACATACGCAAAACATTCATCTAGAAAACGCAAGAACGTCCAGTTGGGAAGAATTCGTTGGTATTTCTTTGTTTTTACTTACAGATCTTGTCGTTCATCCAAAAGAGTATTGATTAATTTGGCACCACTGCAAAATGCAACCGAATCTTCTAAATTTATTCTGTCATTCTAAAATATTTATTTCCCAAATTAAAAAGTCTCGATCTGCATAAAATATATGCTTATTTTGTTCCTTTTTTTACCTTCGAATTAAAATGATTGCTTTGAAAAGTATAGCGACATTCATTAAGGCTGAGCTTACATACCTACGACTTTTGTGTTAGGTCTGCATGCGGCGGGCTGGGAATTTGTATGTGTGCTGCTGCTCATATTTAGAATTCGGTTTTCTCTCTTTTGCAGTTGACAAATACTATTTTCTATTTTCTTACCGTAGCACTGCACCCGAAAAAAACTAAATATGCAAAGACCCAAGTAGTCGAAAGTCGAATAGAGGCGAAAATAACTCGTCTTCAATTTCTAGTTAGAGAGCAAAAGTACTTATGTACGTAAAAAATGTCGTCTCAAAATTTGTTCGTATTGAAAACTATAGCGGAAATTTTTTTTATGTTGGCGTCCGTTTTTTCGTGTGTATTTAATAAACGCGTTATTTTATGTTTTTGGTTTTTGACATCTGGATCTGCCAAACAGAACATTTGAAGTCAATATAAAGCCAGCTTCAAACTGTTCAAATGAGCCTTGGAAATTAAGTCCGTCCTACAAATGCCAACTGTAAAAACTTAAAAAAAAAAAAAACACTTATTGAACAGATACGAACAGTTACTTACAAAATAAAGGTTTTTTTGCTCAAAAACTTTAAATCAGCGTCGGCAGTCGGCACAATCGATGATTTGTATTTCATTTTTGCAAAACGTATGGAAAATACCTATAGCTACGGTGACCATTCGTCCTCTTTTTGAGAGGACAGTCCTCTTTTTCGCTGCTATGTCATCTCTGATTTTTTACTAAAAAAAAAATTCATTGTCCTCTTTTTTCTAAAATGTAGTCTTTTTCCCAAAAAGTCCATATTTCTTCCATAAGAAATATGCGAGGTTACGGTTACCTTCTCAGCTTTTACAAAGTGGGAAGACGGTAACCCTTCTCAAAGATCAAGTCAATTCCTCTTATCAAACCTACAAAAACCTAAAAAATTTGAAAGTTTAAATGTGCTTTAACCATTTTTGACTGCGGCATATTTTTTTTACTAAAAAAAATGTCCTCTTTTATGTGATTGAAAAAATGGTCACTGAACCTATAGCTATTGTAAAATGTGAACTTCATAAATTTTAATGAAAACAAAACGCTAAGAGTTCTACTAAGAAGACCCGATCAGAGACCGGTAGAAATGAACAAGGAAACCTTGCAGTAGAGTCCCAGATCTCGTATCCAGTATTAATATTTAATTAATTTCGAATACGACTAAAATTTCGCTGTCAGACAAGGCAAACACTATCTCATCGTAAACTAGAAACATCTGTGTTTTGAGAAATCGGGCTTATGTCAAAACGAAAACAGACACCAATAACTGTGAAATACGGTAAGGGACTTTGTCAACCTCGGCTATAAACTCTGAAAAGAAATCACCTCTAAGATCAGGTGATTTATTATATACGCTTGGCAAATGGCAATGCTCTTTAAAGATACTCAAAGGCGACATTAGACCTTTATCATTCCATTTCTGCTTTATGGCAGAGAAGCATGAACATTAAGGGGACCGATTGAAGATATCCCTGGCCGTTTTGAGAGCAATATCCTTCAAGTGATATCGGTCAAACTTCCGTTTACATTCACGTACGAGCTTTGACGAAAGAGATTTTACAGCGAGCTCTATACGAGCTCAAGATCGACATTAACTTGGTCAGAATTAGTCGCCTTAAATAGAAAACGGTTTCGTTTCAGGTTGTGCGCTCACGTAGAAAAGGACTTTATAATCAACTGGAGGCAGTTAACCAACGACATCGCTAAATGGATAGGCATACAACTGGTTGTGCTGGTAGTGCCCCCTAAGTAGGTAATGGGTGTATTTTTAAAAATCCTTTCGGGCTGAGTCTCTACGCTATAAAACGAAACTTGACTCGAGTTTCTCTATTTTCCGTTCTATAACACCAGCGTCAACTTTCGACGGTAGTCCTGACTGTCGACATCATTTTGATTTGTACAACTCACCGACGTTTACAGTACTAAAAAAAAAACACTCACCATAGCTGTGCAAAAAAAAAAGAAGCTTCGTGAGATCTTTCTTACAAAAACTACTAGAGTCTAGATATTCGTATTGAAGCTAAATAGGTATAAGTCACAGTCGTCTTAAACGAATGCCAAACCTACGTTGGCAAAGTGTTCCGTTTATGATTTTTCCAAAAATGTCTCTTTTAAAAAGTATGACCTACTGCCTACCTTTAACAAGTTAAGTGTCAAACTAGAACACATCTGCAAGGATCTTGGGGCGCAGTTCAACCGCTATATGTTCTCCCTTTCCGAGAGGTACCTATTTACAAAACAAAAATAACCAACGTTATATCTTTGGTCAGAAATAGTTGTAGATAAGCCTCCTTTCCACCCTCGCCGCATGCCAGCAGAATTCCACAAAAACTCTCTCAAATGCCTGCAGTTGTATAGGTTATTAAGCTACGAGCTATTGAGCCACGTTATGGCAATCAGATGCTTTTATTGATTGCCCCACTTTTGAACAATGAAAGAGAAACCCCTAGGAACCGACAGGTTCATCTAAGATCAGGTCTACGACTTTACATAAGCACAGCAGCATAGTTCAGTCTTCGCATATCAAAGCGAGAACTAAGCTTAAGTTGGAGTAGGTATATCATTTAAAAAAAAAAAACACCTAAACAAAAGCAGGCAATTTCTGATGTCCTCTACACTTACCTCACTTTCTCGGCTGAGCCTTCGAAAGAGTTCGTCGCTTTCGAATTTCGCCTTTTGGTCGGGCACAACTCGCGGCATTTTGAATATAAACCGTGGCTTTGGTTGTTCATAGAGTCCGATTGTGTCGTATGGGATCATGCCCGCCAAGGCTGCTGCGTCATTCATATTGAAGTGAGCAATTTTTTTATCGGTTTTATCACAAAAATAACAAAATTATAATCACTAAACCACAACGGGAACTTTTTATTTTTTCTTATGTCTGCTTGTCAGTGCAACTGAAACACACACGCACACTTTGTTTGTTCTTATCAAATGTTTTTGTTACTAGAAACTGTTTTTTTTTTTTCTTTCTATTTTCCCGAATGTCCTGTTATCTGTTCAAAAATGTTCACAAGTACACTATCGCAACGAAAGTATTAACAGTGTGTTCTGGCATACACCCGACTGTGACGGCGGTCGAATAATGACTGTTGTTCAGCATCAGCACTGCGCTTAGCTCATGGATCATGGAAGGGGTCGCACTCGCACACTTTATGTCGTCGTCGGTCGTCGCTCACCCAACTTCTGTTTGATGTTTCTGTACATGTCGGTCGGTATATAGGTACGATGAACGAGGGGTAAAATTGTTCAACGCACGGCACGGCCGTGAGGAGGTGATGCCTTCCTGCCATAGGGAATTCCCTATGTACACTACGCTGCATAATTCGAGTCCGGCTTCCACCCTAGGATTCTTCTGCAGGTTATTCAAATGCATTCGGGCGAATTATTTGTTCGCACCACAGCAGCATGTACCTACAAAGAGGCGGGGCTTCCCTACTGTAAATAGAAATTCACAGAATTTAATTGGACGATGTGGTTCTACTTGAGATAACAAGGCTGCTCGCTGCAGCACATTTCAAAGTTTTGTGATGAAGTATAGGTAGTCGGAATGCCGTAATTGCGCAGAATCTGCTATTTTTAAAGCTATAAAGTTCAGTGAATTCATAGCTTAAATTTGGACTGCAAAGTGTGGTAGAGTGAGGGCACCCGTAGTCAGATTTCTAACTTTTTTTGTGTGTTTGATTGGACTTTAAAAATCCCTTGTTCAACTATTATTTAGTCGAGTAACATATTTAGTTGTCTCTGAATGCTTGAAGTGCGTAAATTATATAGCACTTACCTTATTAAATCTACTAGCTATAGATACATAATGCAAACTAAATAAAAAGTAAAGTGCACGACTTTGGTTGGCTGTTGTCTGGTTTTATTAGTTAGATAGGTAAACATCTGAGTGGCGATGCTCGACAAAAGAAACGGTTCGTAAAATAGGTAGGTATAGGAAAAGGAATAGGTAGTGTTGAATAAAAAGCACTGTTGGGTAATTCATCTGATGTGGCAGTGCGTACTAAAGGGTGATTTTTGAAGAGGTTTAGAACTTTTAAAAAAAAAAAAACACAAAAAATTCGAAAAAATGAATGAAATATTTATTTGAATCGATAGTTTGAACCTTGCAATTTAATGTTTCTAGATAATTTCATGCAAATGTTGACCGCGGCTGCGTCTCAGGTAGCCCATCCTCTTTCACACATATCGGCCGGTATCTCACGAATGAATGCATGGATGTTGGCTTCCAGTGCGTCAATCGAAGCGGGCTTGTCCCTATACACATTAGCCTTGGCATACCCCCACAAAAAATAATCTAATGGTGTCAAATCGCACGATCTAGGCGGCCAATTGACCGGCCCGAAACGTGAAATTAACTGTTCACCAAACTCGCCTCGCAATTGCGCCATTGTTTCGCGTGCTGTGTGGCATGTGGCACCGTCTTGTTGAAACCACATATCATGCAAGTCAAGAACTTCCATTTCGGGCAAAAAAAAGTTTGTTATCATCGCTCGGTAGCGTTCACCATTGACAGTAACGCTGCGATTCGCATCATCTTTGAATAAATATGGCCCAATAATGCCGCCGGCCCATAAACCGCACCAAACAGTGGCTTTTTCGGGATGCATTGGTAGCTGTTGCAATGCTTCTGGCTGATCTTCACTCCAAATGCGGCAATTTTGCTTATTTACGTACCCATTCAACCAAAAATGAGCCTCATCGCTGAACACAATTTTTCGATAAAAAAGCGGATCCTCGGCCAGCTTTCCAAGAGCCCATTCACCAAAAATTCGGCGTTGTGGTAGGTCGGCTGGCTTTAGTTCTTGCACCAGCTGTATCTTAAAAGGCTTTACGCCCAAATCCTTCCGCAAAATTTTCCACGTAGTGCTGTAACAAAGGCCTAACTGCTGGGAACGGCGCCGAATCGACATTTCGCGGTCTTCTGTCACACTAGCTGATACGGCCGCAATATTTTCTTCACTACGCACAGTACGTAAACGTGTTGGTGGTTTAATGTCCAACAAAGTAAATTTGGTGCGAAATTTGGTCACAATCTTCCGAATAGACTGCTCAGAAGGTCGAGAATGCCGATCATAAAATGGAAGCAGCGCGCGATGAACATTACGAACCGAGCACGAATTTTGATAGTAAAATTCAATAATTTACAAGCGTTGTTTATTTGTAAGACGATCCATGGTTAAATTGCAAACCAAACTGAAGCTGTTTGACAGTGACACAAGGTACTAAACACACGTCAGCTGTCAAAACCAGTGTTGCCAAAACCAAACCAGCTAAAAAATCACCCTTACTATCAAATAACTATGTGAGTTTTTAAAAGTTGAAGCTCTCAGTAACAGGCAATTGTCGCAAGTTCTGGTTAGGGAGTTATAAGCACATTCTGTACTATTTTATAAGCTCTTTACAAGATGCTTGAGTACAAGCGTAGTAGGTTGCCATTATTTTAAGGTGCATATTCAATGTGGTCGAACAAAGAAGAAGTGGGTCAGATTTGCTAAAAAGATGTTTTGCGAAGCATTTTTATTAGAAGATTATTACAATAATATACCGTAGATATGTGAAATGGATCGGGATTTATATGTAGTATTTTTTGAGAAATATGTAATTAAAAAAATATAATGATTTATTTGAGTTTTTTAAGAAAAAATATGTACGGTATCTTCTTTAGAATACTTGTATTATGCTTAATACGCATTTTGAGCAAAATCGTTAGAGCGGTTTTTGTAAAATTATGCAGGCAAAACAGTAACAAAAAAAAAAATATTGAAATATTTAGTTTGATAAATAAAGGGTTTTCCAATAAGAGGTGTTATTTTGGTATTCAAAGAAAAATGCTAGTTTTTGAGATAAATGATCGGATGTTTATTTCATAATAAAGAGGAAGTTATGCCGTTAATAATGAAAAACAACATCAGCCAAATGGCCACCACGAGCACGCATACAGGACCATATCCTTTTCATGAAATTTTCCATAACCAAATCGCAAAGTGGCTGCCCTATGTCCTCGATAGCCTCACGAATTTTATCTTTGAGGTCTTGAATCGACGCTGGGCTGTTGGCGTAGAACTTATCTTTCACGTGGCCCCAAAGGAAGAAGTCGCAAGGTGTTAAATCATAAGATCTCGGTGGCCAATTGTGATCACCTCTTCGAGAGATAACATGGTCCGGAAACTTTTCCCGTAAAAGATCAATGGTTTCGTTGCTTGTGTGGCACGTAGCGCCGTCTTATTGAAAGTAAACGTTGTCCAGATCAGTACCATCCAACTCCGACCATAAAAAATCATTAATCATCTCTCGATAGCGCAATCCATTCACCGTAACTGTTGATCCAACCTCATTTTCGAAAAAGTAAGGTCCAATGGCCCCGCCGGACCATAAACCGCACCAAACAGTCACACGTTGAGGATGGAGAGGCTTCTCAACAATAACTCTTGGGTTTTCCGAGCCCCAGATGCGACAGTTTTGCATGTTGACGTAGCCACCGAGGTGGAAATGGGCCTCATCAGTCAAGATGATTTTTCGATGGAATTCCGGATCATGCATTTTTGTAGTGAATTTTAATAATTTCAGTGCTTTGTTGAAGCGTGTATCGTTCCATTTTTAGTAATGGCGTAGTTTCTACTTGACAAATGTCAAAGAATAAAAGCTTCAAAAGTGACAGCTACCGAAATAGCGGGTCATTCACAATAACACCTTATTGGAAAACCCTTTATTATTGCATAGCTATATTTAGCTGAAGACTGAGTACCAGATAATGTTCAGGACGCAAGCATTACTTGGTTTTTACATCGAAAATAGGGTTTTCGAGATACCTATGAGCAGTTTCTAAATAAGCGTTTTCGGTTATTGGAATTGAAAATTAAGAACGCAATATTTTTGAAAACATTTATATATAGCGGTTGAAATACATTACTTAGAGTAAAGTAATGCATTTTCTTCAACATCGTTATTGGCGTTTTCAGGGGTCTAATCTCGTAATTTATTAAACGATCGTCGTCGAAAAGATTGGAAAAAAAACATGTCGTTTTTAGTTTGCTTCATATAACATCATCGTCGCATTGTGTAAATTCAGAAACGTCAAACATTTGCGCAGTGATGCGGCGTCACTGCTTATTTGCAATGCTGATGCGATGCACAGTTTATGCTGATGCGTTGCTGATTGATTATCACGCTTGAGTTTTAGAACGCATTGTTCACATCAAACATTTTAATGTCAAGATGGAAGTTTTGTAAAAGACGACAAATTTGTTTTCGTGTCTTAGTCTTGTCGTTATTAAAAGCTTTACCTCTGCTGCGCTGAAATACTCAATGTAAAAAAAATAAATGTTTGTGAGAAAAATTGAAATGAAGAATTCAACAAAAATTTATAAATTTTTCCGTCAAACGCCTATGTACCTAATGATAAAAATGTTTATTTACTTTCTTTTTCTACTTTTCTTTCGCTTCCGACATTTTTCTTACTTTTTTGCCGGCAACTCAACAGCGCATCAGGTATTTCTGTGATGCTTTTTTTCGTTATGTTTGCGCATCAGTTTGATCAAATTTACAATAATGAACACTTGACGTTGAAAGTTATGCCAATAGTTGCATTAATGAACATTTTGCAAAGCATCATGAGCATCATGCGATGCCAGTGATGCGTTACTGAATTTACACATTGTTCAATCGAATCGATCATCGTTTTCATTGGGAACAGTTTGAACATGACTGTAAAAGAACTCTGACACCTAAAAGTCCAAACAATTTATGGAAATTGTGTGTTTTATTTTTTCTTGAATTTCTTTATTTTTCCTCGTTGTCATTTATTGACATGGAATGGAATTGGTCATTTAATGCAAAAATGGATAGCTAGGTGGTCGAATATTTGTTGCTTAGGATCGCGTTGTAAAAAATGAATGTACCTAATTTTAGGATCTTTTTTTTTTTTCTGATTATAAAACGCTTTAAAACAAATAAATGAAGTTCATTTGATATTCCAAAAAAAGTGCAATACCTAACCATTATTTTTTGTAAGGAATGCATTCTTTTACAATTTTGATAAGAGCGAGTCGCCTCCGAAGAGAACATAAGTAGGTGTCTTACTTTAATTATTTTTTTTATACTTCTCTCAGTCCTAATTAAAAGTGAAAAAAAATTAACCAGCAACTAGGAAACGACTGCAAAATAGCCGTCGTTCAATCGAATCGTTTTGACGACAGTATTTGCCAGTTGAATAAGTTATGCCGAATTCACAATGTCGCGTTGACGCGCGCGTGCGTTGACTGATTATGTAGAAACAAAGCGTTCATATGCTGCTACACAAAATACAACCTCAGGCGTTGGATCGACTTTAGATCGTAAATATCGTAAAGTTCAACGCGACGCCTGAGTAGCAGCGTTGCCAGATTGGGCGCTTTATCGTATTTTGGGCTATCTTTTTACTTAAAAAACGATAGAAATTCTTCCATGAGCGCCCAACCCAATTTTGGGCTACATTTCGTTGTATTTTCTGCTTTGTTATTTTTAATTGTTTTATTCTTTCACAAAACTAAAAAAAAAAACATTTTCCAACGAACCCGCATTTTTCGTTATACGTCGGAGCTTCAGAGATCTTCCGATTGAAATGCTTCCACAGGACAAGAGAAACACATCCTACATTGAACTTTTGGAGGATCAATGGAATAAATTGTTAGTATTTGACTGGACTTTTTGGACTTAAGTAATTTTTAAAGATTTAAGTTTGTTTGCCATCCAATTACTGACACTTCCAGTAAGCAATGCTGTAGTAGAACGAGTGTTTTCTTTTATGAATTTCATAAAGACCAAAACCCGAAACAGATTGTCGACGGAGTCTCTTGAAGCTTTACGCATCGATTCAACAGTAAAAAATGTATGTTGCAAAGACATCAGAAATGATAAGCAAATTTACGTCAGACATTTATGCTGGGGTTAGTGATGATAATGAGGATGAATATTAACCGAAAATAGCTATCATCTTTGTGATTTTTTTATTTAAGTTTTTTCCACTATAATATATAGGTATACCTACAAAATGTTCAAGATCTTTAATTTATAAGCAAGTCATTGTGATATTTTGTTTTGTTTTCGTTAAATAACAATAAATGTTTCATAATAAAATACAAGAACTGACTTTTATTTTCAACGATATTTGGGCTACTTTCAGGGCAACGATATTGGGCTACATTTTTTGAATGTTTGGGCGCCTAAAGCCAACAAGCTTCTGGCAACCCTGCTGAGTAGACCTACTCTCTACTCTCACGCGCGTTTGACAACTTTAGAATTTTGAATTGTTCGATTTGATGTCATGTGCCGTTCTTACTTGGAGTCGCACAGAACCACAAATGTTTATCACACACAAGTTTTAAAAGGCAATTTGATGTTCTTTAAATGCAAATTAATTAATTTAGTGTTTGAAAATGACGAACGTTTTTTTTTTTGTTGGGCTAATACTTGTTTCTTTAAATTTTCTTGGATAAAAAAAAAATATTAATCATTGGTCTTGTATCTTTGTTAAGGTTGTTCTTTGCATTAATGTTATGAATGATTTTTTGTATCTATTTTGGAGAATCCTTATTTATTTCTTAGACAAAAATGACAGCTACAAGAAAAAAGAGAGTAGACTTGAAATTTGAATTCTGCTCTCTATTTGTGTAGATTGGTTTAAACCAAACCGAACTTTTAATTTGTCATACTCTACTCTCTCAACGCGACTTCGCTTCAAAGCAGCATTTCGTTTTACAAAATTGTTGCTCTCGCGCTTTGGCATTTCAAATCGTAAAGTTTCGATAAAGCGTGTCAAAGCGCGCCGACGCACGCACGCAACGCGACATTGTGAGTTCGGCATAACGTGAAGCAACATTAAGCGATTTCGACGATTATCGTTTTTTTTTTTAGGTTGCACGAAGTAGAAGCATCGCCGAGACGATGTGGTTCGATCATTTTGTCCTTACGCTATAAAAGCCCAGGTGACCCAAATGACCATATTACCTTAGAACCTTACAATCGTATGTCCAAATTTCAAAAGTTGGATTTTTCAGTCAAAAACTGGGTATGCAGTCATGGTAACCCTATCTACTTAAGCTCAAATATCAATTTTGGTTGAAATCGTTGGAGCCGTTTTCGAACAAATCATACTGCTATGAAAATTTTATATGGGAAATAGGTATACCATTAATATTTCTGCACAAAAAAAAAACGGCCCCGAACTCTAACCCCACAAACTACAAATCTGAAGATTGAATGAAATCCGTGCAGCCGTTTAGGCTGTAGGCCTCGGGCCAGACGAACAGACGGAGAGAATTGCGACCCCACTTTTTTGAGTTCCTCTATCATCGTAATGTCAGAATTGATTAACATCTCGAGTTCGAAATTTTGTACGGAAAAATTTTCTGTCGGCCCAATTAATTCCAGTAGTCGACCACGCAAGTATCCAGTAGTTCACACAAATTACTTTTTATACATTTTCATAAAAACAGGGGCTTATTCCAACACACTAACCACTTAGCCGCTGCGCCGACAATTATGGTGAATAAAAACGGATATATTCATGCAGAAGAAGAGTAAAAACAACTTTTTCCGTTCGGTTATATGCGTCGCAGAACGCATTTCTTCGGTCAGATATCCTGCCGCCGAATATCCGGCTTCCCGCCTTACTATACTTCATACCGAATATCTCTAGTTTATAGCATCAGCCCTACCCCAGCTTTCAACTCATCTACTTTCTTTTCGGTTAAATCTCGCAGCCAAAACTTGCTGTGGGCTCTTAGACTAGGTACCTATTAGCAAGGATTTTTATTTGACTCGCGAACGAGAAAGGAATAAAATATCAAGAAGTCTCCAGCCGTAAGCCTTGGAGCTAGTGCTGTTAGTTTTAAGATTAACCCGAACATTTATGTTTAAGTGGTTAATAAATAATAATAATAATAATATAATATAATATAATATAAATCTGGATATTCTAAGCGAATCTCCAGCTGTTTTTAGGTATCTATCTATTATGTGTGCTAATGGACTTGAGTCATGTATAAACGTTCCTACTAGACACCCCTCTAACACGTGCATTGATCATATTTTCTGTAGGCTTGACTGTAATTCAAAATTGTCTCTTATTAGTATTAGTAGCACTGCTGACTTCAGAATTTCTGACCATTCAATGATCTGTTTATTCCTGCATTCAAACAAGGTGCAGAGAATGGACAAACAAAATCCTTATTATTTCTCCAAGACCGTTGATTACTCATCTTTAAAAGCTTGCTTATTACAAGAAAGCTGGTCAGATATATGGAATATAAATGATCCCAATGTTGCTCTTGAGTTGTTTTCCAATGTACTTAACAAACATGTTGAACGAACTACATATGTTCGGTGAATATGAATCGAAAACGCAAAAAAATCAACAAACTTAAACCTTGGATATCTAACTACCTGATAAATAAAATAAATGAAAAGAATAAACTAAGAATAAAATGTAAAAAGCATCCACATAATAGTCATATTCGTAGTGCTTACGATAAGATTGCTAAAGAAATTGCTGTTGAAGTTCCTATATGCAAAGAAAACTTTTACTTTTTACTAACAAATTCCTCAGTGTTAAAGGCAACATAAAAAAGGAATGGGGAATAGTCAATGAAATATTTAACAGAACTACTCCAACTGGGATACCTTCTTGTTTGAGCTATAAGAATCGGGATATTTCAAATTGTTCAGAGATAGCCAATAGTTTCAATTTATTCTTTACTAATGTTGCGACAAAAACAATAACCAATAAGAGATGCAGGGATTACCACCTGTTCAATCGTATGCACGATGAACGGAACGTATGTATATGAACACGGAAAGAGCAGAGGCTCGTAGCTTCTTCTATGAATCTATTTCATCTTTTGAGGTTTTTAAAACTATTATGTCATTAGACAACTCGAAATCGATCACTCATAATTCGTATTCTAATGCATTTATCAAGAGAATAGCTTTCCATGTTGCTGATATCTTGGCTCACATATTTAACAAAAGTATCTTCTGTGGTAAATTTCCAGATAAGCTCAAAATTGCTGAAGTCATACCAATTTTTAAAAAGGGTGATAAAAATGTATTGAATAACTATAGGCCTATCTCTCTGCTTCCAGTATTTTCTAAAATTTTTGAAAAACTAATAAAAACCAGAGTTGTGTCATACCTTGAAAACATCTCCTACCTTAGCAATAAACAGCATGGATTCAGAACTAGTAGATCAACTGAAGATGCACTTTTAAGCTTCTGCAGCAGAATATACGATAGTGTCAATCACGGAAAGAATTTTAAGATCAAATCAAGAAAAATAAGCGCAGAATCACGAAAAGTTTGTCTAGTTTTAGAGCTTAGCTAAGGATTTACTAATTCACGACTTTTTATTCGCAATTCTAGATATTGTACGAAGTGAAGATATTGACCCTCAAAAATCGTGAATCAACACTTTTCATTATCAATAATGCGGTCAATCGAGAAAAACATATTGCAATAACCGATCGCAATTTGACACAAATGGTTATCAATTTGAAATTACATGGATTGTAAATTGCAAAAACAATTCGTAGATTACCACTTTTCTGTTGAAAATTACGATTTCCTCCCTTAGCAAATTACAGCCATTTAGTCTTGAATTGCAACTCAATAGTGTTGATTTGCGAACTAACAGGAGCAGATTTACTACTTGAGTAGTTGCAATTTACAAATTCTTAGTCGTAAATTGAAACTTCTTTTTATCAATCTGCAATTCATATTTTGCAATTTACGTTTCTTGAGTAGTGATTTGAGGCATCACCGTATTAAATTGAAAATGTTTTGTCGTGAAATTAGAAAACTTTATTCTCAATTTGCAACTTATATCTTGTGATTTACAAATCAAAATTCATAGTTTTATTAATTAGGTTATTTTCGTATTCCTCCTGATATCCAAGGAAATCATACGGCGCCATATCGTCCGGAGACAACGGGATTTGTCTGGGGTGGTTTTTCGGTCTATGATGAAATTTAAAATACAAAACAAATATTTAGATGAACTTGACATTAATACGAATCTTTACAATTCTTTTCAATTACATATTTTAGAATACATTCCAATTGATACTTCTTTTCTAATAGCAAGATGTAACTTCTGAAAAAATACAGATTTATATGCATAGGTACTTCAGGGTTTTTGGAATTAGATAGGTACTTACAAAATGTATTCCAGAATGCTTTATAATTAGTAGGACACTCACTATCCATACGAATTAGTTATACAAGGTGGCGCAAAAATAACCTTCCGATGTTTTTTGGCTGTAATTTAGAAAAAAAATGAAAAACTTTGATTCTTCTTGTGGATTATTTTTATTTGGTCTTTTAATTTTTTTTACATCATGTCGAGAATATGATGTCATGTAAATGGCCGCCGCCACAGTTGATTGTCATTTGAGCCCTTTTTATGGCATTTTCCATCACTTTGGCCAAAACTTCCAGCGATAGGTCCTCACATTCTTGACGGATATTGTCTTTAAGAGCTGCAAGAGTCTGAGGCTTGTTGACATAAACCCGCGACTTCAAAAAGCCCCACAAAAAGAAGTCGGGAGCGGTCAAATCAGGCGATCTTGCTGGCCAGTGCAAATCGCCAAAACGGGAGATTAGGTGCCCGGGAAATGCATCCTTCAGCATATCGGTTGTGGCACGTGCAGTGTGTGCCGTTGCACCGTCCTGTTGGAACCACATGTTTTCCAATCCCAATACATCAAGTTGCGGCAAAAAGAACTCGTTGATCATTGCTCTGTAGCGCTCACCATTCACAGTAACCGTTTGGCCCGCGACGTCTTCGAAGAAAAAAGGTCCGATGACTCCTCCAGCGAAAACAGCACACCATACAGTGACTTTGAGCGGGTGTAATGGCTCTTCGTGGGTTACACGCTGATTTTCAGTGCCCCAAAAGCTAAACGTCGCAGTGTTTCACCAGTAGGCGTTGGACGGCTAGGAAATCTGCGACGAAATTCACGTTGTGCCAAAGTCACCGACCGATTATTGCTCAAATAAATAGTCACCAATATTCCGCGTTCTGGAGCAGTGTAGCGTAACATTGTTTATTAACGTGTATTTTGCATGTGCTTACTACACAAATGTCAAAACAGAACTGACATTAGGGGCCAATCGCAAAATTTATAGCATTTTCTGATAGGAGGATTACTTTTGCGCCACCTTGTATTTAAATTTAAACAACTTTGCTTTAAACAAAGTTTGAATACCGACTGCCTGTCTCTGCACCGCAACGCAATGTGCACAATGAAGATTTGGCTTCATGATTGCAGCTGTCTAGCAATACCACATACATACATTCATCCATAAAAAGAAAGGACTTAAAAGGATTTCGATAGGTACATGGACTATGAACTGTGCATACAAAAAATCCACACATCAGGATATTTGATTCCATGGAAATTATAAAAAAATATTTTGCAATTTACGACTTCTCTACGTCAATATACGTTTTCAGTTTCATGTGTTAAATTTTTACAAGATTTTATTGATTCATCATTCAGTTTTGGTAAATCAACAAATATTTTTCGCAATTTAAGATTGTGTGGTGGTGGAGAAATTGACCTATTAGAGTGGCAAACAATCTCGCAAATCACTACAAATAAAAGAAGCTCGAATTGATACTTCTAATCGTAAATTACAACAAACAGAATTTGGTATTCTCCGCCGTTTTCAATGTCAAATTACCAATTTCTGTATCAATCCATGAAAACTTCGTTGTGATTTGCGACAAATATATAAATCGTAAATTGCATCTCCAAATTTTGCAATTGGTGATTTTCAATTCTTTCCGTGTAGCAAAATGTTAACTGCTGCTCTCTTTATCGATATTACCAAAGCATTTGATACAGTTGATCATACCATCTTGCTAAATAAATTAAACAAAGCTGGTTTCAGAGGGTTTATGCTCAATTGGTTTGAATCCTATCTCACCAACAGAAAACAAAAGGTTAGAATAGGAGAAATTTTTAGTGAGAGCAGTGATATAAAAATTAGTGTTCCTCAGGGCTCCGTTCTGGGACCAATATTATTCTTAATATATATTAACTCTATTTTCAATCTTAATATGAAAGGTGAACTCACTGGTTTTGCTGATGACATAGGATGTTCTTATTCCAATAACTCCCTCTTAGATCTGACAGCCGATATCAACTATGACTTTGAAGCATTGAGGCATTGGTTTAGTTTGCATAAATTAGTAATTAGCGACAAAACTAAAATAATGTCCTTTAGCATATCTGCTCTTAACCTACAACTTCCAGTTTTCACTTTTCACATAGTTCGTACTGCTACAACACGTTAATAAGCTCTGACACTTGCTATGCCTATGACCTTCATTCTGTAGTTACGTATAACACTAACAAATAAGAGGAGAATTATTAAATTTAAACTACATACCACAACGACCTGAACTTCCGATTATTTGCGATTTATGTAATCTAAGAGAAAGGGAAGATGTGACTCACTTTCTTGCTAGATGTCCTATTCTCAGAGAATTTCGTGTGCGGTTTTTTGGATCACAAGTACTAGCGATCGAAGACATGTTAAGTTTTTTACATGGAGACCGTGGTTTCGAAGAACTATACAAGTATGCTGTAAATGCCCTACGCTACAGGAGACGCATCATGGAAGGCGATTTTTAAATAATACATTTTTATTAAACCAAAATATCTATTCGTTATGTTATTCTAAAATAAATAATAACCTAAAACTAAATATTAATTATATAAATGTCAAACTGGTGGACGGCTTTGGCCAAACCTAATAGACTTAAGATAATAACAAAATGTATCTAAATATATATATATATTTTTTTTTAATGAAATAAAGTCAATAAAAACTAACTAAAACTAACTATTAACAAAAGTTGCTCCATTAATTGCTTTGCTATCGGTAATGTACAGGTATTTAGGTATCTGGGACTTGAAATCGACCGTAGGTTAACTTGGGCCACCACCTCCCACCTCCCTAAGGAAATACCTGGAAAAAACTACTAAAATACTGTACCATTTGAGGCAATATTGCTCGAGAAAACTTTTAGAAACTGTTTATTATGGCCTGGTCCAATCCAAACTACAGTATGGTTTATCGTGTTGGGGAGGAGCATACAAAAACAAAATTCAACCCTTACTTATACTCAGAATCATCTGGAAGAGAAGACGCCAGGAACATAGTTTTCCACTTTTTATGCATTCTTTTATATTGCCTTTAAAACATCTTTTCTTTTATAAAGTTTTAAAAATATTTTTCTTAAGATCTGGGTATTCTTTAAATCATGATCCGAATGCCTACGGTCTTCGTAGCTCTGTTAGGAATCTTGCTTGTATTCCCCCGCACAATACTCGTCTCTTCTTAAATTATTACTCTTCTGTAGCACCGCGTGTTTTTAATAAATTACCCATTGAATTAAGACATTCTCAGAATATCTTATCGTTTACCAAAAAAGTAAAAAAATGGCTGTTTAGTTACGACTTAAATGAGATCTCTAATTAATCCAAGGTAATTGTATAGTGACTGCGCTCACCTTTTATTTAAACTCACTCCACTAAACCAAATTTAGATTTATATATTATTTAACTACGTCCAGCTGAACTGATACTCGAAGCATTCGGCACTAGTTTTTAATTAGCTATAGAATTCATTCCCTGATGAAAAACACTTTTAATTTACTTATTGTTCTTTTTTTCCCAAATTGTTTTCTTGTAAGTTAAGTAAATTATAATGAATATTGTATTAATTACCAATGGAATGAATAAAAAATGTAATCTAAATCTAAAAAATCTAATCTAATAATAAATATCAATAAGAGTGTAGTTGATGTAATGTCGTGTTGAAGATTCGACTTGTCTTTGACTTACCTACCCAAATACCTACCTACGGGCAAAAAAGTTTCTATCGAAACATAGGAACTTACCATTAATTTCAGGGTTCATAAGTTATTCTGCCTTTTGATCAAGAGTGACGACATTTTAAAAGTGTTCTTTTTTTGACTTCGCCTTCCATGGCAAGGCACCCGAAAACTACAAAAATTGACATGATCTGCATCGACATTTATCCTCTCTAATCCGTTGATATTAACAGGATTAGAGAAAACTCATTTGAGTGTCTATAAATGAGCTGACTCCTCTTAAGAGGGTCAACGATTTATTTCACGAAAAGGTATCCGACGGGAATATTTAGCTCGAACCATTTGAAAACGAATGAAAACATCTGTCAGCCTCAGCAGATTCCGGCTGATTTCTACCTACACGGGCGGGCGTTCTTGTCGCATCCGAGCGTCAGTATTCCGTCGGCAACACTATCAAACGTGTAGATTTTCGTATATATACCGATTGGCCCCTGTGCGCTGATGTGCGCCCAAGCGGATCGATGTAGGCACAACGATATTTCCTCTATCCCCTTTTGAGAAGAGCAGACCAATCATCTTCCATGGATTTAATATGTCAAAATAGCGCCAAGGAGCGTGCCCTCTCTGAAGAACCCTATTTATGTATATATCATGCTTGATAGCATGATGCATGCCCTGGGCGCACAACTGAAACGAACCGATGCCATACTTTACGGGCTGCTTCCATTCAAAATGAGTTGTGTGTTTATAGAGATGTTTTTACGACAGAATATTATACGTGTAATAGCGCACAACTGACACACAAAAAATCGTTTGTTATTCTTCAAAACATTGTGATCCGCTTGGGAAGCGATGAATTCTATTGTAAACAAGGTTCGGAATTCGGATTAGATGAACTCAACGACAGACATCACTTGGAAGCGCTTTAGCAGTGAGATCTATTGCTCATAAATGATGATGTTTGGAAAATGATGTTTTCATCTTGTTTTTGACAATTAAAGTTTAATATCAATTTAACAGTCATGAGCATAAACAATTCCGCCAGAGCATTATTCTATAAAAGACACATATGGAAAATCTGTTCACAAGGATGTTTATAGTTTAGCATTTTGAGTTAGATACATTAATCGCTTTGACGTTAGGCAAAAAGGTCTTAAGTCAAAAAATTGCATTTTGGGTTTTGTATTGGGCTTAACTCAATAAATACTGATTAATTTGGAAAAATGTATTAACATATTATATAAGTCTTCATTTCAGAGCTTATTTACCATAATCCCGATTTGCAAATAATTAAACTATTTTTAATTTGGTTTTACGAAAAACTGCAGTTTCTGACTTAAGACCTTTTTGCCTAACGTCAAATTGTTGGTACCTACATGTGTTTACTAAATGCTTCTGTTATCAAACTTCATGGCCGCATATTGAATTCGTCAGCATTTAGTTAAGCTTGAGGCAAGGTTATAAGTTCGTAAGTTACAATTGTGGCATAGCCAGTGGTGCTATTAAAGAATTTTTTTTTTTGCTAAATTTTTTTCATTTTTGAACCCTCTAAATTGCATATAAGTATAAATAAAATATGCGAGGTTGAATATTTAAAAATTTTAACATAAAAACGCAAAGAAATATACCCATCATAAGAAATAATGTAAACTAAAATGTAATATGTTCTATTTGATTTTACGTTGAATAAACTTTCATAAAAAATATTCCTTTTCACGTTAAAACATATTTGATTTAAATACGCAATGTAATTTTAAATTAAGTCAACCTACTAGATTCAAAGTGAAACGTGTTCACTTTTACATTAAGACCGTGTTTTTAAAAATTGCGACTACTCTCAACGTAACTTTAAAGTGTAACATGATAATATTTTTTTCCAATATTAAGTTTCGAAATGACATCTACGTATATCCAAAGTATTCAAAGTGTGTAACGGTGGTTCCCATGTTACTTGAGCGTATGTCCTATAGTATTCTCATACAGGATCAAACAAAAAATCATTTTTTAAATTTCCATTATTTTTTTACATTATTAATAATAAACCGTATGTAGTAGGAAATATTTATCATTCAATTTCTGTGTCGAACAAATAAAATCAATTTAAGAAATAAAAAAAAAAAGTAAAGGAGAAATATTAAGACAAAAAGAGAAATTATAGAAATTATTATTTCAAGAGAAGTTTAGGATATTTTAAGGTAAATTTTTTTGTAAAAGATTTCATCTACATTAGTTAGAACAATATTATTTAAAAAAAAATTTGGATTTGGTGTATGTACCGTGAACTAAGCACAAAAATAAAAGCGCGGGCACAGGACCAACGTCTCGGTCTTGATTTGCAATCCAAAACAAAAATAAAATCCATCCAATTCCGACCAAAAGAAAAATTTAAAGGAGAAGCAGAGAAGAGAAGCGAATCTAACCTAAAAGAATAACAATTAAACAAAAAAACAAAATAATAATGATTTTTTTTTTAAATTTGCGTTTTTAGTACAGTCAACTCTCGATTATCCGGCATTCTATTAACCGACAACTCTATTAACCGGGACATTTTTTTTCAAAAATTTATTAATTTAGAAATCGATTTTCCGGGATTCACTCTATTATCCGTGATCATTTTTTATAAATACTACGTATTTTTTCTATCCACACGTGTAGAAACGTATCTGTAGGTGTTGTCTTTCTTATTATGTTTTTTAGTTTGTTGACTGTTTCAAAGTACAAAATCTTATTACAAATAAATGGAAAAATATTGTAAAAAGTTGGTTTATTCGTTGATAATATAATTTTCGATTATCCGGGAATTTCGATTTTCCGGTACGAGCTCGGTCCCGAGCACCCCGGTTAATCGAGAGTTGACTGTAATTAGTTTATTCAATTCTATTTCTTTCTTTCTTCTCAATTTCACTAAATTTAAAATGTTAAAACAAATCAAATCATAATTATCATATTTATATTGTTAATCATTTTTTCATCCTTTCATAATTGTTATTATTGTCTATTGATTGACAAATTAGTTCATATTATCAAAATATTGAGTTTAGCCATAACAAACCAAGATTTTCATGCGCACGGACGTCGTTGGATTTTAAAGGTAAATACATTTTTTTTCTTTTTTTTTTTTCTCTATTACGTTTTGTTGTCTCTCAATTTATGAATCAATATTCATAATTATATAAACGTTTTTATTGCATGTAAATAGTTTCATTAGATTACTCATGTTTCATTTAAGTTTTAAAATTAAAATATAAATGTTTATATTTATAAGCATGATGGTTTGATTTTTAATAACCCAGGAATGGCGTAGGTTGCAGGAAAAGATGTAACTCTAGTTTAGGGTAGATACCAAAAACTCTCGGACAATGTATCTACATGGATGGAGACTTAATAATTTTTTTTCTGCCTCTGACCAGGGATGACTCTAAATGATCATGATCAGTTATTGATTTTTCTTATTTTCCTTTTATTTGTACTGTGCTGTCGCCTGGAGCCGGGATTGCCTCATTAGCAAGATTGGCGACCTCTCTATCCTCCACAGTTACAAGTGTTGCATAGTTAATTTAACTTTGTTTTAAATCGCGATCCACTTCAAAACTTTGTTTTAAAGGTAGATGATTTGATTTAAGCATGATTCCACGGCAAATCAAAGTACATACGTGGTTAGTTAAAAATTAAAAGTATACTTCTTAGAGTAGGGAAACCCTTTGAATTAATGTCATGCCACTTTGATTTAAAAAATGTTGTAGTCGATGCCAAATCATTCCGAAAAATATTTAAATCGAAGTGGTTTTCTTTGATTTTACGTTGTTTTCTCTCTGGACGTTCGCGGTATATTTTGCTATAGCGGAAGCATCCATCAAAATGTTCTGTATTTGGCCTACTGAAAATTTGTATGACAATTTGTCAATTTGGAGTATCAGCTGCCAAGTGTCAAACTTCGAAAACAAAAATTAAATCAAAATTCAACTGCCGTAAGCCGTCAATTGCTGCTCAATTAAATTCAAGTTTCTGCCTAAATGGACAGGTTTATATATACGTTTCTTACTTATTTTCTTTTAATAAAGTCGTTTTTTAAACTTTAGCATATTTTGTTTTTAACCTTCTTAATTTTGCATATTCCTTTGGAAAAGTTAGGGTTCTCTTTCCGTAACTCTTAGAACGGTAACCTTTTGCGGGATAGAAGTCAACGATCTCGTCATGAATTTGCTTTCCGTAACTCTATCACTATACCGTCTCATCTATCGTTTATTTTTTTCGAAGATTGAGAGAATTGAGTATGTTTCAGAAACTCTCAAATATCAATCAGACGTCGCATAACATGTCATAAATGACAAAATTGTTTGAATAATTTTGTGTTTGATGCCGGCAAATTTGAAAATTGAAAAGTGTACCTAAGTAATTAATATTTGTTTCTTAGTTTATTAATACCTAATAAAAAATAATATCAAAGAACTGTATTATTGAAAGGTCAGTTTTATCCCTTATTTTTGAAGCCAACTGTCTCATCCACTTATTTCCACTTATAGCGTGCGAGTCGCTTAAAGTTGCACTTGTGAAATCTTCGTATTCATCGATTGCTCTTTTGTGCAGCAGCTGATGCAGGCATACGTAGCCAGGAGGGGGGCTTGAGGGGCTAAAGCCCCCTCCCGAACTCACTAGAGAGCCGAAAAACTCGACTTCTTCGCCTCTGTGAAAGAAGATTCATTGAAAGGCATGACAGTATTATTTCCTTTGTAGAGCTCTTCAAATGCATCTCAATAAGTCTTGATGAAATAACAAGCAGAACGTGAGCGATGTCTTCGAAAGCATCAACGCTTTTGGTAGCGGTCCAAAAATGATTTCATAGTAAGCCTTATTGTGTGCGAAAAACTATTTAGTTTAACGCTGCCCTTATCAGTTTTCCTACAGAACAGATCCTTAGATTTCGTTTCTGCAATCGACCGCACAGAACAAGTTCTGAATTCTCTTAAGAACATCGGAGAAAAAATGCTGACGATTTTTTCAGAGAGGCTTTTCAATCCGCATCCCAACTTGCCGAGGACTTATTTCAAGTTGCATTAAGAGCTCCAAGAACTTCATTGAAACAAACAACGCGTTCCAATCCAGAAACCTCTTCTACTGAAGCCTATTTTAGAGTCTCCATACTAATTCCTTGCATAGATTTGTTATTACAAAATCTTACGGACAGATTCATGGTCCGTAGGTTTTGTATGGAAAACCGCGCCAACTTCGAAAAAATTTGCCTGGACACTAAAAACAATTATTTGTATTCCATTTAGGTTTTTTTTGTACTTAGCTGCGCTGGATGCTTCGGAGAAACTTATTTATGAAGTTTAAAATCGAGCACCTTTATAAGGAATGAACAGGAAAGACTTTTACAAAAAAATAAGCGGAGCCGTTGGACAAAATAGCTGCTGTAATGAGATTTGTACTTCAAAAGCTATTTTCTTACAAGAATTAGTTTCCACAAAGCGACAGGTGATTAAACTTTCGCGACTACTCAATACAACATAAATAATACGCTTACCTCGCCCGCGCAAAACTCGCTTGCACCGGAGCCATCGCGTAAATGCGCTCGAGTTATATTACATTCGCTTAGTTCGCGCGAGTGAAATTCACTTGCCTAACGCACATTGACCAGCAACTGCGACCGTGCAAGTTTTATAATAGAGAATAAGAAAAAACCCCACCGAGAACCTAAATTCTAAAATGTTTACGTTCGCATTATTTCCCCAAGCGGCTTAAACAATTTATCACCTGTGACTGTGAGCGACATAAACTATACGCTACACCGTCCACGAAAAACCATGTGTTTCATTTCACATGCACAACTGAAAATGACTCCAGTGCCGTATCAAATTCCAAGATTTAAATTAAATTTGAATAATCCCATAAATTACTGCGACAAACTCATTACACGCACTAGAAAAATAACACAGCCGACAATAAGCCGGTGAGGGTGGCCACCTCCATGAGTAGTTTCATATAGTCAAAACAAAGCCGGGCTCGTCTGACGTCTGAGTTTAAAATTGGACTCTGCGTACCAAATCTGCAAGGTATTTGCATTTTTCAAAATCAATTTTCATCTCTCTTCCCCATTTCCATATAATTAATGATTAAGTGTACTTGCAAACAAAACAACCCCATACGCGTGTTCCTACTTCGCCTCTTATTCAAACGTTCTGGCCCATTTCTTGCCCTATTAAGTTGTCAGTCACTCAACACTCTCGCAGTCACCCCTAAACATGCATGCGTCCTTAGGCTGACATTCTCTCCTCTATCCACCCTTCTGTGAAAAGAGCTGTTGTACAAGCAGCAGCAATGCAAAACATATCGTTTTTGTTCTTCGTTTGTTGACGGTCTGAAACGATTTTCGTTTCAATTATTTTGCATCCCTGTGTTGTTGGTCCTTGATGGAATTTGTGCGTATCTTTTGGGCACTAAGAACTACGGCAAATAGTCACTACAATCGACTGGAAAAGGAGAATTAAATCCATTTTCAACATGTGAATTCTTACACTTGTCGCTGTTTGTGTCCTGGTGTTAAGAGGTCTGACGTTGAATCTAATTCGGGGATAGCCCATCGGTATATGAATAATTGTTTAAACGTTGGATTTAAATCGACAATATGTTGATTTTAGACGAGATTATAAACACATAAGCTTAATTTAGATTGGAATGGGTTTTCACTGTAGTCTGAAATGGATTAGTGTCCAAAGCAATGATGGAAAAGTATACGTCAAAGAATATCCAAACTTGACGGTCAGCTTCTGTGCACGGAACCGATTTTCCGCCTAAATTTGTTTGGATAGTCTTTGGTATAGGTTTTGCAAGCTTTGGCCAACACTGTTCCGGTCTTCTCAATAAATTATGTGAAGCTTGTAACTATCAATTTTAACAAATTGAACCGCCTCTTTCAACCTTCTTTCTAATACATAATATCTATCTATCTTTCTATGGCTATGCGAATTTGAAAACGCAGTCCGTATATGGATTTCCTGAAGGAGGGCAGATGTATTTGCCGGCAGGCTTGCCATATTGCGCGATATATCGCAAAACGCGCGGTATTTTCTTCTATTTTGCGGTGTAAAATTAGAATTTGCGATATCTCTTATTTTTTGCGATGCTTGCGATATTGTGTTTTATTAATCATTAAAACAAAATAAAATTCAATAAAATTCTTCGCATATTAAAATAACTTAGTTACATAACTTGATCTTGCTGCAATACTAATACTAATTTGTTCCTTTTTCTTTGTTATTGTTTTCTGTTACCTAATCAAAAATATTAAAAATCAAGTGAAAATCAAGTTTGATGTGTTATTTTTTTATTTTTAAGCATTTTGCGATAACTTCTTTCTTCATTTTGCGGTTTTTTGCGAAAAAATAACTAAAAATTGCGATATAGGCTTATAAAAATCATCATTTCCGCTCGCAGGTGTCTCTCATAGTGCATGAAACTCTTGCAATGTGTCGCTTTGGGTTTGTTTTGTGCAAAGGTGGAGCAAATGTTATCACCCGATGTTCCTTGGCCGTATTTTTGTATGAATAAAAAACTTTAGTTTCACTTTTGCAATATATTTATACGATGTCAAATTTTGTTTTCTATAAAGTCGAGAAAATGATAAGTGGGCGTCACTAGAATTGACCCATCACTCTTTACAGAACTTCCGACGAGAAGTCCACGCATTTCTGACAGATATTCTCTTTGAGGGCTTCAAGAGTCGGAGGCTTGTTGACTTTGACTCGAGAGTTCAGAAAACCGCACAAAAAAAATGTCCAGGTGATCTTGCCAGCCAATTGAAATCGCCGAAACGAGAGATTATAGGTCAACAGCTTATTGCTGATGCACTTCCTGAACTTTGTAAGGGAACATCAATTGCGTGGCACCTCGTCTGGTCGATAGTTTGGGGTCCTCTGGAACATTTTATATTTATTTATTAATTCCGCGTTCTTTATGAATATTTACAGTTCACAAATGTCAAACTAGAATTGACATTTGGCGACGTTGGAAGAAGATATCAGCGTTGCCACTTCAATAAAAGATGAGCGCAGTAGATCATTAAAAAAATGTAGTAGATTTGATCTTTCCGCAGTTCATTTTTTTGTTAAACAAAAAAAAAGCAAAGGTCAATTACTTAAAACTATATTAATCATCACTTTAATGTTTTTTTATACAATAAACTCACAATAAGTTGGCTTCGTTCAGAGGTTCTTTACAGGGGTTATTTTTATGCGTGGTTTTTGTACAGCTGTTTAAGAGAATGTTTATCAAACAAAAAAAGTGCAGAAGATTGGATTTAGTGGCAGTAGATTTATTTTTTGCAAAAAGTACAGTAGATCTACTGCAATTGCAGCAAAGTGGCAATGCTGGTAGGTATACGAGGGAGACAAACCACAAACACAATCCGCGATACCAATAATTTTTAGTGCCCAGACTAAAGTTTTTAAACTCACAATAGTGAAATTCCATACAAAATTTCTTATTGTGACCTACAAAATATTTCGTGTGGAAGTTCAGAATGATTATTAGTAAGGCCCAATTAGTTTTCAATATGTGACAGCCAAAAAACTTGTAGAAAAACAATCTGATGTAATAATAACAAATTTTAGTCTCGACTTAAAATTGCGAAATTTGTATGGAAAATATAGCCACTGCGAACTACTAAAATGAAGGATCGAAACTAAAAATGTTTATTGGTAAGGCCCAATGTATATTTTGCGGACCGAAAAGTGCCTTGTTGGAAAATTGTTTTGACAAATAAATCTAAACGCTTCACATTATCTTTCTTTAAAGATTACACGACAAGACAGAAAAATAACAACTGACGACTTTTGGCCGCACTGTCAAACACGGTATTTCGTGGGTTTTCAATAGTTGTTAGAACTGCAAATAAAGATAGTCAGAGGTCAGCTGTTGCCACCATTGGCCCCAGACTGTGAAGACTGTTTTCCCCTATTTTTATCGGCAAAGGCAATAAGTTTCTCCTAAATTTGAAAAAAGTTCCCCTTTTTTCCCCTAAATGTAATTTGCCTTTATTTTTATGTGAACAAATTTAAAAAAATTAAGTCGTTTTATAACTTTCTTTATTACATAAAAATATACATATTATGCAAGAATCAATGAGCTAATTCTATAAAAACCTAAAATAAAATAAAAAACTTCATTAAGAAATAAAAATAAATACATAAATTAAATCGCAAAAATTCTTACGTAGACGTTCGATGGGCTGTTTTCTTTCATATTTAGTGTGAACATTTTAAATTAAATTTTACTTTTAACGATTTAAGTTTCAAAGACATTCTTGATTTTTCGCTTTTTTTAAGCTTCCCCTCGTTTTCCCCTTTTTCATTGAAAAAGCGCCCAAATTGTCGCGTTTCCCCTCCATCTGGGACCACTGGTTGCTGCCCGCAGAATTGTTGTTCTGCTTTCACATGTATTGCCCCTTCATGTCGAAAAACTGCGACTGGGGTTAAATTAAGTTCAGTTAATTAATGATGGAACAATAAAAATAACCTAACTCCATACGTCTTCACTGATATCTTAATTGCTTTCCGTGTAAGCATTTTAAATTTGTGTGCTAGAAATAAAATAAAAATCCAATTCCTTAAAGCACGTATAAAACCGAATGCATTTTATGTAGACTGTCTTACATTTTTGAAGTTTCAAATCAGTTGGTTGTTATGTGTGATGTGCCTATAACTAAATTAAGCAAAATGTTTTTCTCAGTCTGTGAATGAAACAGTCGAAATAGAATCTGAAAGCAACTTAAAAACGAATACTGTTTACCGTGACATATTGCGCCCTTTCAACGAAATGAACAGCATTTTGTTACCCTTTCATGGATTACAAAAGGTGTTTATGTCAACTCAGCTTCATGCCTTCATTAACTATTGCCCCAGTTTAAAAATGAAAAGTCATGTTACCCACTGTGTCACAATTTACATTTCCGGTTCATTGAACTGAATTCGATTTTATTTTTTGTTGTTTAATTCAATTTGCAACGAAGTGTTATTTACACTTGAATGTTTTTACATGCTGAGCTGACAAATGTAGGATCTTGCAAATGGAAAAAGGGTTTAGTTACACGGAAACTGCGGAACAAATAAGTCTTGTATAAAACATTTGAACTCTGTTTTGCAGCTTTTCATTCGTTGGTAAACGCCACCGACGAGTTTCAAATGTGCGAACTTAAAGAGGTCGCTTTGCTCTGTCATCTGCCCGTAAACGTAACCCCTAACCTTAATAATGGCACTCAAAATATTCTTATAATGAAATTATTATCGAATACAGTTTATTGTGCGAAGCTTTAAAGAGAACATAAAGTTTAAGTTAGAATTAGAGTCCATATGGGTACCTAGTCTTTTAGTACATTTATCGGGATTAGAGATAGGTACCCTGAACGCAAAATCTAGTTCGTCGTTGACTAGACTCATCGGCTCAAACGTCAACAAAAAAAGAGCTGCTTACTTGACTAAATCTAAGCCAATACAAATTAAGAAAAATAAAGGGTCTTTCATTAGCGACTTGACAACTTCAAACTTTCAGTGTAACCGCTCCCTTAAACCGATTATCAAACTGTCAATGTCAAAATGTTCAGTAAAATCTACATTTTTATCATGGTGAAGTACACGAAGGAAAAATGCTTACAAATAATTAAAATTTACTACCCAAATTCCGAGTCGGTGGTCGAGCGTTATCGCCAATTTTCATGGCAAAATCATCTTCAGCGATGAAGCGCATTTTTCGTTAAAAGGTGGGAACACTCATGTGCTTCATGAAACAGCACTTCATCCGCAAAAGTCACTGTTTGGTGCGGTTTTCATGCCGGTGGCGTCATTGGACCGTTTTTTTTCGTCGATGAAAATTACCGTCACGTTACGGTGAATGGTGTTCGCCACAGAGACAAAGTTATTTCTTTGAGCAATCGCATGAATTGGACATCAGCGATATGTGGTTCCAAGAAGACGGTGCCACAAGCCACACAGCGGGTGCAACAATCGAGTTATTGAAGTCTAAGTTCGGTGAACGTGACTATCTCCAGAAACGGACCCGTCTATTGGCCGCCGAGTGTGACTCTAGACTTTTTTTTATGGGGCTACATTAAATCGAATGCGACAACTTTAAACGAACGAAAATTGGTTAAGGTGTACGTTATACGTGTGTATTTGATTTTGACAGCGCGAAAGATTCCATTCGAATTTGGTACTACCCAAGTGAAATTTTATCATTTTTACAATGCGCCTTATTCTATTACGGTTGGAACTAAAAACTATTGACAAATCCATTTAGGACATACTTCATTTTACTTTCGCATCATGATCAAACCTCACTTCTTACATTATTCGAAGTGGCATTATCGTAAATGGCACACATTGCATGTGATTTTTTTAATGACTGACGTTTGTCTGGCTTTGGGACACAGCTACGTAATCCACTTAATGTAATAATATTTTCAGAAAAAAAAAGAGTGTTTAACAAATAAGTTGGGCCTTAAAACGTACAGGATCACGTCCGAATATGAAACGCTAGAATTTAGAATCTTTTTTGCGACCCACATACCCCTATTTGACGCGATATAACTTTGGCATATCGTTGGGTAGCCGTGTCCCGAACGATGGTCAAATACAACAGCCTACATTATTCTAGATGCATGTTTGCAAATACCTACCATTTCAACTTTAATTAAATTTTAATTTTGCAGAAAAAGCAGAAACAAACAATACTTACCTGCAACTACTTTACTATACCAACGCTCATTGATACATTTCCCTCGACCTTTTCAATTGACAGCTGTCAATCACACGAAATTGATGTTGACATCCTCCTCAATAAGTTGTGCAGGCAGCAAAAATCGAAAATGTTAAAGGAATCCGCTTAAATTTCACATTCCATATCCCAAACTTTATTGTTCTCAGAGTTTGCAAAAGAAAATCCTGTCAAAAGGAGAATCATTGCACTCTATTACATAAAAAGACCCAGGAAATTTTCCAAAAAATAAAAAGGAAGATGTCCGACTCTTTTTAACGAAATTATTTATACGTTACTGTCACTCAGCACCTAGTATTTCACACAATGCATAGAGCACATTGTTGAGAACACCTTTTTTTTGTTCGGATCCTATTACCGGGTTCAATAAAAATATTTTGCTAACTTCTGTCGGAGATGTTACAATAGAGATTACGTTGCTGTATGTGTTTATTGTGTTGATCGCTTAAAGAGAATAAACTACTCATCGTATGTTTATGTATATGTACCAGAAAAAGTACACGCACTATTCACGGCGTTGTTATAAATTTAATTTTGTGTTTGAAATGGATTCGCTGCATTATCTCTGGCCTTTGGTGGGAGTTGAAAAAGGATATTTCAAAATGTATTATACACACCTTGAAAGAGGTAGAAAGAAGGGTGTTTTTGTTCGCCTTCTAGATTACCAGTATGATTATTATGCAATTGTGATGCCGATCCGGAAGTATTACTAGATAAGACGTAATGATTACATGATAAAAAGGTGAAGGTATATTTATTTGGCATATGATATTGTATTTACCCTTGAGGCTAAGGAAATGCATGTCACAATACGCAAAGATGATACTGTCAAACTCAGCTGTCATTTGAAGTGTCATAATATTAGTTGAATGTTTGCCATTTACGATAATGGATCGCTTAAAAATCGAAAAACTTACTACAAAAGTGGTACAAAAACGGGACAACAAGCCACACAACACGACCAATTATGAATTTATTGCGTGAGAAGTTACCTGGTCGCGTAATTTCACGTTTTGGCGACGTCAATTGGCCACCAAAATCATGCGATTTGACCCCTTTAGATTTTTTTCTGTGAGGCTACGCAAAAGACCGTGCTTACGCGAATTATCCCCGAAGTCTAGACGCAATAAAAACCAACATTACTCAAGTTATGGCCGAGATACCGCCCGAAATGTGCGAATTAGTGGTTAAAAGTAAGCTCAAAAGAATCGCATGCTGCGAATCAGAGACAATACTGAGACCACCAACTCCGGCCGATTTCCCGTTACTTAGCCTACAAGCTATATTTTTATGGAGTGTTCACGTTTGTTGCGCTAGTATTCTTACATAGAAAATCGTATTTACAAATGTCACGTAACTTCAAAAATTCTGCTCACCAACACACTCCCAGGAGATATGAGACACTTCCGCTGTGGGCAAAGTTGCTGGCAGAGTTCATAGAAATTTATCAGTTTAATTTGAAATTGTTCGTTACGTGTGGTTAATATTTTTTTTTTAGGAATAAGTGCACATTTGCTTAAAATGTTCATGAAAAATTAACAATGTAGATTGATTGAGGGAAAATGAAAACATTTTGAGCAAATTTTCTTCATTATTTAAGAAAAATTTACACACGAAATCGAAGTTAATGATATCCAAAAGCAGAAAATACACAACAAAGTTTGTCCTAATATGTTTCTAGTATATAGAACATCAACTTTAGATAGTTTTACTAACCAAACAAATCAAATTATTCGCCTTTTAACAATTTATAATAACTAACCAATGGCATTCAGTAATATAAAAATGTGGAATTCCCGAACTCTTTCACATTTCCCCACGGTTGCCGAGGTTGGCAGCATTTATTTTTGCATTTTTTGTATGTTTTTGCATGTCACACGGATTCTTTTTTGACATAACACCGATAGGAAAACAAAATGGCGAATTTGAAAAAAAACTAAGGGGGCCAGCGGCAAGAGGATTGTGAGTTGGGGGTCTCAGTATGGTTTGTCTATGCTGCGAATCATCCCGAGGCGGCCATTGAATGATATTGTATTTCACACTTAATGGCAAAGTCCAAACTTTATAATGAAATTAAATTTTCAAAAATGTATAGCGGTATGTGTTTTATTTAGCTATACTTTTGAAACCGGAGCATACATTTAACAGTTTACTCCTAAAAAAGGGATAGGGGGATGAAATACTTCAAACCTTTTCTAGCAACGTTTCAAAATAATTCGACTTCAGGTTCTTTAAAAGTATTCAAAAAAGCTTGGCGGCTAGATAAATCCAATAAAGTCTCCTTACTCTACGGTGCTGCTTTGCATTGATGACTCAGTCAGTCAGAACAAACTCCATGATATGAAAACATCATACTGCGTTTCCTATAGTGTACTATGCTGTCAGTTATGAAATAAAAACTTGTACTCTATTCCGTACAATACGTGGTGATAATAGGTCTGTTCCTTTACTTTTGTAGTAAGAATGGAAAAGACTGTCAAAATGGCAGTGGTGGGAATAAATTCTCTCACAGAGAGAGACACTTACGAAAAAGTTAGGGAACGCTTTTGTAGTAATCTACGAAAATGACAGATAATTAAAAAATTCAAAAAAGTGGTACGAAAAGTCGTTGAAACGTCTGATAAATTCGAAGAGTTGGCTAATTCTAATTCTAGTTCTAACAATATTGAATCGAACTTATTTTTGATGAATCCGAGTATATGGAAGAGTTTGTACTGATTGAACTACAAGCATTCGGGAAGAGGAAAAAGCGGCACAGCATTAAAAATTACGTGGAGAAGGTTGTCCTTTCTTACTCCTTACAGCGAGGAAGAATCTCGTCGCCACCAAAAGAATCTAAGGAGAACATTCAATTTTATTTTTCCGCCTGTTGATACCATTTTAATATACAAGAAATCAAAACAAATGACAAATACGACAACGAATTTTGAATCAGCTGTTAATTGACAGCTTTTTCAATTCACCAAGAAATTTGTTGAGTAAAAATTCGTAAGATTCTAAGTGGAGGGGTAATTTCTTGCTCTCTCGAAGACGCCCTCTTTTAAGAATTTTTCGAGTTAAGGAACGGCATTGAGTAAAAATTCGTAAAAATTCGTAAGATTTAAAAGTAAAGGAACAGACCTAATATGATCAACTAATATTATGACACTTCAAATGAGAGTTTGGCAGTTGTCAAATGCCAGCGCTACCAACTTGAAACCACGAAATGAACGACCCTGTACATTATGTAGTTTAAGACTGTCTTAATCTCAAGATTTATAATATTATTCTCCATCTGCTTAGTTCGAAACCAACGAGGCTTGCATGCATAAATAAGACTGTTTGTCTACATAATATACTCTTCACAACTCGAAATCTTAAAAATTGAAAGCAAAACAGATCATTTGATTCATTTGACATCAGATTGTGTCGATGGTGGCGTTTATGTCAAATGTGACTCCCTGTGAGCATGGTAACATGTTTCTACTGAGAGGATTTAGCAAAAAGATTTATAAATTCCATCCATCAAACGAAAATATATTTACTATGGCATTTCTTAGGTCAATGTAAAACTGTCCAACTAACCCAAGAACCACAAACGTTTCCGTCACTATTGGTCGCTAACGTCAGAGTTTTCCTACGTCAGCCACTGTAAACTTAGTACTCAGTCATTCTTGACTAGACTCGTCGGCTACCCATCCATAAATGTCAGCTGAGAAAGCTGTTCATGTGTAGGCAGAAAACACAAGAACACTGCACGAACACCGATCACAACAAAACAAACATTGGTTTCCCAAAAATGTCAGCTATTTGTCTCCACCATTTTTCAAAAAAATGTATTTAATTAATTTTAATCTGTCAAAATTAGCATGAACATGGTGGGCATTCGCATTACACTTCATGACCTTGCTCTGACAGGTAAAACTGTCAAAAATGGGAGTTTTATGATCCCTCCCTCGCTATGCAGTCCAATCTTATTTTATCTGAAAACGTTTCACATTTTTTCATTGAGAGCGGTTTGTTATTTTATACCATTGAGTTAAAATTTAACAGAAATTAATTTATACTGCGTCGTATGACTATTTTACAGGCAAAAAATAGGTTTGGTTGTAGTTTAAGAGCTAATTTGAGATTATTCAGGTTTGTAATCGCAAATAAAACATAGGTATTTGCTGACTCGAGATTGGAGGAGAGGAAATGTTTTGACCGATTGATTGACGATTGCCTTCAATTTAGTTCCGCATGTGGTAAAACATTTGGATTCAGAAGCTCCCTACTCCACGTTGCACACGTCACTCATGCATTTACGCACCGTTACCTTGTCATAAATAAAAATAAGTTAATAATTGGCGCAGCAGTAAAAACCGTATGCAACCATTCGTTTTGTGTGAGTTTTTTTTTATTTTTAGGAAGAATGGAAGAAATCTACAATTTTTTGAGAAGCTCTTTCATGACAGTTATTCTCTCGGATGATTGCCAGACTTTCGCGAGAGGTGGCGCAGTATTTGAGTTTTCCCTAGAATTCGGTCAAATTGTTCCCGCTCCGGGTTTTCCTAGCCGCTATTCCTTATCTGCGTCAAAAATCAAAAGCAATACACTATAGAGTATAGAGCATAACAGCCTTCTATGTGTGATTGACTTACTTACTAGTTAAAATCAATTTTCGTACCTACCAATTCATAAAATAAAAAAATTCAATAAGTTCAAATGTATCATGCTGTTCTATTTTGTTAACAACTGAATTTTTTTATACTTCCAAATCGAATTAAATGCACGTAAGGAAAAAAAATGTGCCCCTTTTTTTTAATGTCAAACTAGAACCCATACTGAGTATTTATGTTTCAAAAATTATGGAAAAGGATTTACAAGATATAACATAATTGCACTTCAAGCTGTTAATTTTACAGCGCACCATACCAACGGATACCACACGTCGAGATGGGCGAAAGTGTCGCAACTGTTACACCATAAAAGGGGAAGCTTTCAGTTGCACAGGGGAAAACATTGCCTTCTGGCGTAACTGATTTTTTTTTTCATTATTTAAATAGAGAAAAATTATAGGTGTATGAATTGATTACGCCTTGACCAATGGTCATTCTAAAGTATACGGCCAATGTTTGCATTGTAGTAATTCTTTTCAATAAACCCTGAATAGTAAGTGTGAACGATGTCGTTTTGTTCTGATCCTGTTTTTAGCGCTAGGTAATAAAATAAAAGGATTTTTCCTTTAAATCTACTCAAGACTGATATGAATTAAATATTTTGCAAAATCTGGTATGCACCGAGTGTTGTCATTTTATTTGGAATCCAAGTAAAAGGCATTTTGAACGGTAAGAACCTCAACTCCATTATTACGAAACAAGTGCCGTAGAGCAAAACTCAAAAATTTCTTTTGAACGCTTTCAATTCTGCGTACATTTAAAGAAGTAGTCATTTCATTTTTCTAGGAGAATCATTAGATTAACTCTGCTGAATGAAAGCGTTCAAAAGAAAGTCAGTGTAAATCACATGCATTTGTTTATGGTTTTCTAAAGACGCTATACAAAAATTTGTGAATTCCACTAAGTTCGAAACAGTTTTCCAAAAACCATGTTGTATTTACTAATTTTGAATGGAAAATTTCGCCATTGTGAGTTCGTAAGATCAAGCATGGACACTTATGTCGTTTTCGATTTGCCAAACAGAGCAATTTTTTGAGGAAAAATCAATTCTTTTTATCGAGATTGTTTTTCATGTTCGATTTGCCAAACAAATCAATTTTTTTGTATGATCTGAGGCACTTTTAAGAAATCTCGATTTTTTCTACGATTTACACATACTTTCACTAATACCAATGTGTATGACACACACCTGGCGGTTACGAATTGTTTATCGTTGGAAGGATTGCTTTTTTAACTGAATTATTAATTTTACTCGCACGGAAACGATTTTTTATGATAAATTATTTCGAAATGCGTTATTATAAATGTGTGAAAATCAATTGAAATGGACTTCCAGTGCAAATGAAAAAGAAAAACTGTTTTCGGCTTACTCAATACTGTTAAATTCCCCGATGATGAAAGTATCCTCTTCTATTAAATAAAATGCTCCTACCGACTTCAACGCTCTTACCACTTTATCGAAGGCGAGTAAATGCTGCTCTATACTCTCTCCTTCACCACATTTCAAAGTTAAAAGTTTCTTTCGTAGACACATCGGAGATGCAGTACTTTTTCTCTCGAAAATCGCCATTAAACAATCAAAAATTTCCTTTGCTGTGCTTTTATCCTTAAAGTATTCTATAGCTGGTCATCTGCTATTCGATAAATAATAATAGCTTTGCACTTCTTTTCTTGTTTTTTGATTAAATTTATTTATTTCATTTTGGGCTTTTTTCCCTTCCAAAAATTGTTCCAGGGTTTCGTGAATAAATTTAAGCAAATCTTTCTCCTCAAGATCGGTTTCAAGTCTGGAACGCCAATTATTGAAACTCGTCCCGTCGAATACATGCAATTAATATTTTGTCTTCCTCCATATTAAGTACTTGGGGTGCTGAGGTGCCTTGGATTCCTAGGTTGCCTTATATGCCTGGTTTGATTTGTGTGCCTGCGCCTGGGCCCATAGCCTGTTAAGATTCCCCGATGATGAAAGTATCCTCTTCTATTAAATAAAATACTCCAAACGAATATGGTAACAAATATATAATTCAAGTATAAAGTTTAAGTTAATTATATACTGTTAATTAATTACAGCAGATAGAACCTTCCATGTCGAGGGCTGAGAAAGAAGAGAACGAAGATTTGGCTTCTACAAATACATGTTGTTTCGATGACTGCAAGTTTTATGGTTATTCTAATAGATGTCGTGATGAACGTTTAGTAGCTGGATCCATGGTGCCAAATCGTTATACAAGGTGGCGCAAAAATAACCTTCCGATGTTTTTTGCCTGTAATTTAAAAAAAAAATGAAAAACTTTGATTCTTCTTGTGGATTATTTTTATTTGGTCTTTTAATTTTTTTTACATCAAGTCGAGAATATGATGTCATGTAAATGGCCGCCGCCACAGTTGATTGTCATTTGAGAACTTTTTATGTCATTTTCCATCACTTTGGCCAAAACTTCCGGCGATAGGTCCTCACATTCTGAGGCTTGTTGACATAAACCCGCGACTTCAAAAAGCCCCACAAAAAGAAGTCTGGAGCGGTCAAATCAGGCGATCTTGCTGGCCAGTGCAAATCGCCAAAACGGGAGATTAGGCGCCCGGGAAATGCATCCTTCAGCATATCGGTTGTGGCACGTGCAGTGTGTGCCGTTGCACCGTCCTGTTGGAACCACATGTTTTCCAATCCCAATTCATCAAGTTGCGGCAAAAAGAACTCGTTGATTATTGCTCTGTAGCGCTCACCATTCACAGTAACCGTTTGGCCCGCGACGTCTTCGAAGAAAAAAGGTCCGATGGCTCAATAGCAATATTCTCTGCAGAACGGCTACTCCGGGGTCTGCCACGCCTGGCAGCATCTCGTGTTGTGCCAGTCTCTTCGAGGCGAGCGGCTAAACGTCGCAGTGTTTCACCAGTAGGCGTTGGACGGCTAGGAAATCTGCGACGAAATTCACGTTGTGCCAAAGTCACCGACCGATTATTGCTCAAATAAATAGTCACCAATATTCCGCGTTCTGGAGCAGTGTAGCGTAACATTGTTTATTAACGTGTATTTCGCATGTGTTTAGTACACAAATGTCAAAACAGAACTGACATTAGGGGCCAATCGCAAAATTATAGCACTTTCTGATAGGAGGATTACTTTTGCGCCACCTTGTATCAACAAATACAAACAAGAAAAGCAGAAATCTGAAATCTCAGATCAAAATCTGAAAAGCCAAATCGAAAACGACGTTAGATATCGTTGTCAGGCTAGAAAATGTCTTCTTATTTCAAAAATGAGTCTATGACAAGACCTGCCTACAGTCATCAACAAAGGAGTTGAACTTGCAGATGTACTCGTCTTTTAAAAAAGGGACTCAATTTTAAAATTCAGTAAATCATTGCTTAGAATTTGGGAAGTTTTTGTAAACTGTCTTGTTTTATGTCAATGGAATTCTTTGAACGAAATTGAAATTCCCATATTAAATTATCTTTGATCCTTTTTCTACTAGTATTTTGAATGCATTATAATATAATTTGTATTATTCCACTCCCTACTACACAACACAAGGGTGGGCCCTCCAATTTCCGAGGCCGTGCATGTTTTACAACTTTGTTTCAAAACACTTTCATGCCTCATTCAATTTGCTTTGAAATTCCACCGACCTTCGTTTAAAAGGATATTAAACAGCAATAACTGTCCATCTGGGTATGTTACAGCTATAGTGAACAGAGCGCGGAAAAGATGAAAGAACTCAAACCGAATATAGTCCTAAACAATTGAAAGGTTCGAGCGCTTGCGTTTTAGAACACATGATGGCACACACACTCAATCCCATTTCGATTCTTCCACACATCGACTTCAAGGTCAGAAATTTATTGAAACTAATTAGGTTCAAACTCAGGTTGTTTTGTATTGTAACGCTTGTCGGTGTCTTCCGGAAAATATATCTTCAACTGAATATTATGTCCATTTCATGGTAATTTTTTTGAAGCGAGATTTACGGTGCTGTCGTTTGTTCTATACCTGCATACTCATTTGTTAAACGGATTTCTATTTTTTCTTTGTGCACATTTTGTGCTAGCGAGCGTTGGGTGGGATAGAGGAATATCGTGCAATAATTCACTGGGTCACCTTAATATGCGACATTATATCGCTCACGCGTTGCTTTTTGAAGCATTTCTAAGTTTCTATTAATTTTTTTAATCACTATAATTCACAATTTGGGTGATATACACAAGGATACATTTATAAAACAATCTGCTTTACCTACGGAATCAAAAGTGAGCTGAATTGCAACATTGGTTTGTTGGCAAGGGAATCGCACCTTTGACCGGAATATTTTAGCACGGATTCACAGTAAGCCGAAAATGCAAACACAAAAAAATCTATCTATTTCGAAAACAGAACGAGAAGCAAATTAAAAAAAAAGTTAGTAAATATTTTGGAGCCTATTTTAATTTATAGGCTTTCGGAAACATAGATAAGGGCTCTTATTTTTTTTATTCGAAAGGGGTTGCTGTACTGCGACCATATGGTCTACTGTACCCTGCTTACGCCTCTAAGAGGTATATTCCCCTCGCATTGCACATTCCTTTCGGACACATTTTACAGGTTCCTCTACTTTTGCTTCACCTTGGCTGAAGAAATCCGTCCTATAGCACTCTCTGTCTCTAGTCCAGTTTGCTTTAAGAAACTACGGATGAGAGCTGGCTCCAGTAACAGTATTTGAATTTCAGTAAAACAAGCTCAATTTCCATAAATTATCCTCTGTTTGGTGCATGTCCTCTTCTCTTAAATAACTGGTACAAAATTTTCAACGCCTACGATTCTTGCTTGGAAATTGGAAGACTCTGTTTCAGCAGTTGTTTTTACCTCAACTATCCTTTTAAGGTATAGACGCCGCTGGGTGACCGCTGCAGAATTCTTTTCCGCCTTCTCCAACTAAAAAAAGGGCCCAAATAGCAACAAAATTAGGGAAGGCTCTTAAAAAATCACGCTGAGTGGGTGAGTGGGTGAGTGATCAGTAAGCTGAGCGGGCACTCTTATAGATTCGATCTCCGAAAATACGTAATCTACATCTTATGGTTTTTCTAATTGCGCGTACTTGTGACAAGGATCCAAGAGCTTTACTGTCCCAGAAATGCTTTTCAATTCAACACTGAGCTCGATATATTGGCGTCAACCGATACGCTTCTCCCTTTAGCAAGCTCTTTGACCAACTACCTCGAGTTATGCGTAGTGCCGGCTCCAGCCAAACAAGCGCCCTGTGCAAGATTTACCGAAAGCGCCCTTTTTCATATTTGCACATCACCCAGGAGGTAGACTTTCAATGGCTTTTTTTATATAGGTATTTTTGAACCAAATTTTTTTTTGTATAATAAAGGGTTTTCCAATAAGAGGTGTTATTTTGGTATTCAAAGAAAAATGCCATTTTTTGAGGTAAATGATCGGATGTTTATTTCATAATAAAGAGGAAGGTATGCCGTTAATAATGCAAAACAACATCAGCCAAATGGCCACCACGAGCACGCATACAGGACCATATCTTTTTCATGAAATCTTCCATAACCAAATCGCAAAGTGGCTGCCCTATGTCCTCGGTATAGCCTCACGAATTTTATCTTTGAGGTCTTGAATCGACGCTGGGCTGTTGGCGTGGACCTCATCTTTCACGTGGCCCCAAAGGAAGAAGTCGCAAGGTGTTAAATCATAAGATCTCGGTGGCCAATTGTGATCACCTCTTCGAGAGATAACACGGTCCGGAAACTTTTCCCGTAAAAGATCAATGGTTTCGGTGCTTGTGTGGCACGTAGCGCCGTCTTGTTGAAAGTAAACCTTAAGACCCAAGTCTTTATGCAAAGTACGGGGTAATGACGTTTGTGGAATGCCCAATTCGAAAGAACGACGAGAAATGGACAAACCTGGGTTTTCTTCAACACTTTGGGCTACAGCAGCAATATTCTCAGTTGTTCTTGAGCGACGTGCACGGGTTTTATTCTTCACATCACTAACTTGTCCCAACAGCTCGAATTTTTCCACCAATTTCTGTATTGCGGTCCGACAAGGTGCTTCACGACGACCAAAAAATGCTTTAGTTTTGCGAACTGTGACTGCAAGATTTTCACCATTTTTGTGGTGAATTTTAATAATTTCAATGCGTTGTTGAAGCGGGTATCTTTCCATTTTTAGTATTGCCGTAGTTTCTACTTGTCAAATGTCAAAGTGTCAATGCGCCCCCAGAACTTGTCGCCCTGTGCATTTGCGCATCTTGCACATATGGGTGCTCCGGCCCTGGTTATGCGCACTGAAGTTAGTTGTGGTCCCTTTCCACTTTCGCGCAACTTATAGTGCGGGGTCATCCCCTAATGGTCGAATACGTTGTCAATTCAAGCTCGAATTTAAATGATTTTGTGCATGCCTACACCGTCAGGGAGTATGTAAACGAAATTGCTAGATCCACGTCCTGAATTTCCACCTCGAAATCGATATTGCTTTGCGAAAACAATACACCTACTCACCCTTTTAGGGGCAAATAAGAACTAACCAATTTACAAAGTATAGAAAGTCTCCGAACTGCGTTTAATATGAATTAGTCGCACTACGCAGTTCTATTCCAAGCTCCTTTGCTTCAGTCAAAGTTTATTATAAAAGAGACATTTTTCCATCACCCTGCCTGGATTGGAATAGTACTTTGAGTTTTTTTTTTCTTTTTTCTAAGTATCTACCGCAGATCTTTAAAAAAAAACCACTAATTATTTCCGCAGCATGAACCCGAACGACGTCTTTCCGTTTGCTGTGGCCTCCTTCCAAGAACATTATTAAAAAAGCCGTCAGCTCTGTGTTCGGTAAATGAGATTTAACAATTGTTTTATGAAAATAAACAGCACGCCTTCGAATGCACCACATATACCCTGCATGGTGCGAGTGGTTAATGATTTCCAAAAAACAAAGGTCGATCGCGTGCTGATTATAATCAGAGTACCACATACACGTGTTTCATTGTGACATAGAAGTCGGTATTGTTCGCGACAACAGCCCCATAGAATATTTCGATTTGAGGGGATTAATTGATTAGTGCATCTGATTATGCATGAGGATTGGTACACAAGGTTTACATCCTATTGGTATAGTACAGTCCTTTGCTGTTGCAAAGCAGAGATCTAGGGTGGGGCAAATTTTACCCTTTTTTAAGTGAACCTGGAATACAGTTTGTAACCGATTCTGGCAAACCTCACTGATACCTCAGAAGTCTTAAAACCGTCACAAGGTTAGGGGAACTTCGTTTTGTGAGATTTTTCTTACACCTTGTGGTGCAACCAATCACAATTGAAATTGTTATCTTTCGAGTGTATTTGATGATCCTACTTCCGTATTTCCACACATTTAATGAACCGATGGCTCCGTCCTAAAACATAAACACTCCCAAGTACTAATAACTGAGTAAAATCAACGCGTTACTCAACAGTTACGTCAAATTTGTGTATGCTATCTGACGTCTACCAGCTAACTTAATTGGGTAGATTTGTTTATTAATACGAGGGACTGAGTGCTTGTGCTATATTTTTAACTTTCTCCATTACGTAGTAAGAGAAAGATATTGTATTCGTACAAAATTTCAAATTCGAGATGTTAATTAATACTGACATTACGATGATAGGCGAACTCAAAAAAGTCGGTCGCAAAATTCTGTCCGTCCGTCTGTCTGTCTGTATGTCCCGAGGCCTACAGCCTAAGCGGCTGAACGGATTTCGTTCAAACATCGGATTTAAAGTTCGGGGTCGTCTTTTTTTTTGCATGGTAACCTCAATATTACTGGTACTTCCCATACAAAATGTTCATACCAGTTTGATTTGTTCGAAAACGGCTCTAACGATTTCAACAAAAATGTATATTTAAGCTTAAGTAGGTGAGGTAAACATAGCTGCATTTTTCCGCTAAAAATGGAGTAACGGTACTTTTGAAATTTGGAAATATATCCAAAACGGTCCATACGATTGTAACAAAAATTCATTTCTAAGGTATGGCCATTTCTAAGTTAATGGAAAACTCAGTTTTTCTCTGTATTATCGTAAAATGGATTTTTGAAAAAAGTCATTTCTGAAAAATATATTTTTCCCTTAGTTTACCTCAAAACGGCATGATTTTGAACAAAATACAAACTTAGAGTAAAATTGATGTTAATTTTCAATTCGAATCACGGGAAACTCACTTTAAAAACTGCTCATATCTCGAAAACCCCATTTTCGATTTCGATAAAACCCTAAAAACTAAGTAATGCTTCCATTCCGAACAATAATTTGTACTCAATAGTATTTGTAAGCAATAGTATTTTTAAAACTCAACATTGCAATGTTTGGTACTATTTTCTCAGCGAAATTTTACAAAAACTGCTTCAACGATTTTGATCCAAATACATAAAGGGTGATTTTTTAAGAGGTTTAGAACTTTTTTTAAAAAAAAAACACAAAAAATTCGAAAAAATGAATGAAATATTTATTTGAATCGATAGTTTGAACCTTGCAATTTAATGTTTAAAGATAATTTCATGCAAATGTTGACCGCGGCTGCGTCTCAGGTAGCCCATCCGCTGAGTCCAATTTTGGCATACTCTTTCACACATATCGGCCGGTATCTCACGAATGAATGCATGGATGTTGGCTTCCAGTGCGTCAATCGAAGCGGGCTTGTCCCTATACACATTAGCCTTGGCATACCCCCACAAAAAATAATCTAATGGTGTCAAATCGCACGATCTAGGCGGCCAATTGACCGGCCCGAAACGTGAAATTAACTGTTCACCAAACTCGCCTCGCAATTGCGCCATTGTTTCGCGTGCTGTGTGGCATGTGGCACCGTCTTGTTGAAACCACATATCATGCAAGTCAAGAACTTTCATTTCGGTCAAAAAAAAGTTTGTTATCATCGCTCGGTAGCGTTCACCATTGACAGTAACGCTGCGATTCGCATCATCTTTGAAGAAATATGGCCCAATAATGCCGCCGGCCCATAAACCGCACCAAACAGTGGCTTTTTCGGGATGCATTGGTAGCTGTTGCAATGCTTCTGGCTGATCTTCACTCCAAATGCGGCAATTTTGCTTATTTACGTACCCATTCAACCAAAAATGAGCCTCATCGCTGAACACAATTTTTCGATAAAAAAGCGGATCCTCGGCCAGCTTTCCAAGAGCCCATTCACCAAAAATTCGGCGTTGTGGTAGGTCGGCTGGCTTTAGTTCTTGCACCAGCTGTATCTTAAAAGGCTTTACGCCCAAATCCTTCCGCAAAATTTTTCACGTAGTGCTGGAACAAAGGCCTAACTGCTGGGAACGGCGCCGAATCGACATTTCGCGGTCTTCTGTCACACTAGCTGATACGGCCGCAATATTTTCTTCACTACGCACAGTACGTAAACGTGTTGGTGGTTTAATGTCCAACAAAGTAAATTTGGTGCGAAATTTGGTCACAATCTTCCGAATAGACTGCTCAGAAGGTCGAGAATGCCGATCATAAAATGGAAGCAGCGCGCGATGAACATTTCGAACCGAGCACGAATTTTGATAGTAAAATTCAATAATTTGCAAGCGTTGTTCATTTGTAAGACGATCCATGGTTAAATTGCAAACCAAACTGAAGCTGTTTGACAGTGACACAAGGTACTAAACACACGTCAGCTGTCAAAACCAGTGTTGCCAAAACCAAACCAGCTAAAAAATCACCCTTTATTAAAGATAAAATCAGTATTCGCAATAAGGTATACGTACTTAGTTTTTCTCAAAAAATTCGAAAAAAAATCATTTTTTTCTAATTACTTATACTTTCCAATCTATTTTCACATATCTATGCTAAATTTTTGTTATAATCTCCCCCACTTCCGATAAAAATGCACTAACAGCGAGGTACGCAAAACTTCATTTTAGCAAATATTACCCTGCTTTCAACCTTGTTGAATATGCACTTTAAAATAATTACAGCCACTTCCTTTCACAATTAGAAACTCCCACTTCATTTCTTTTATCATAGCAACTTTTGATGAACGAGCAAGTTACGTTCCACCCAATCGTGCACTTTATTTAGGTTATGATGATGATTCGATTACTATTTCTAGTCAATCCATAGGGTAATAAGAGAAGTATACACAAAATAAGGGTAATTCATGTTACGATTTTGAACTTGGACTTAATTTTAATTGCCGGGTAGGTAAACTCGTAAACTAGCTTTGTTTTATTCAAATGACTTCAAATATTATGGATGGCATTTCAATAGAGTGCAAGACCATTGGAAAAGGTATTGGCAACTCAGAACTGGTATTTCTCTAAAAAAAAAATTTCAAAAGTTGTAATTGTAATTTGTGAGCTAACTGTGCGTTGGGTTGAATCGTTGTAGTGTCACAAAACCTAAATACCGAAAATTATTTAAAAGACACAGAGAATAATCGCTTAAGGAACAGTCGCCAAAAATTCCTAAATTTAAATTTAAAACTCCTAAAATGGCCGATAGTTCATTTAAGTTGGACGATTTTTGTTGACTGCATACGTATTCTTGATTTTGCCCTCATTAAAGCCTGTAGCCATTTTTGACGCTTTTCTCCCAATATTTGCAAACTCGCTGAGTTCTGCAGTCAGTGGGATCGGTCAAGTATTTAGTAAGTCTGATGACAGCTGGCTGACTTGATGTGTTTAATGTGGACATGTAATATTCGATTGGGTACTCTCATAGCACTTTTTTGCTCATAGCGCCTTTAATGTTCGTTGGGTACAAAAAAAGCAATCTTTTTTAGATTTCTGAGCACTTTTGCGAATCTGGATTTTTTCTCAGAGTTACTTCAGATTTACCAATACAAGTTCGTTTGAATTTGACAACTAGTGGAGTTTGTTAATGTTTGAAATTTAAATTTTCCAACTGCAAAGAAAGGCATTTCATCGGGTGGATCTATTTTTGATAATTATTTATATACAAATGTTGAGAAATCAATCTGGGCGAGCATTTTCAATGTTTTCATATAAGATTTAACTTGTTAATGGAAAAGGCTTAGAAAAGTGTCGAGTGCTACACATATTCCAATCGCACATATATCAACAAAAAAAAGAGAAAGTGACGTTTTTATGTTCGATTAGCCACACAAAATCCGAAATCTGAGAGCGAATCTGAAGAAGCCCATTCAAATAAAGGGTGATTTTTTAAGAGGTTTAGAACTTTTTTTAACGAAAAAACACAAAAAATTCGAAAAAATGAATGAAATATTTATTTGAATCGATAGTTTGAACCTTGCAATTTAATGTTTAAAGATAATTTCATGCAAATGTTGACCGCGGCTGCGTCTCAGGTAGCCCATCCGCTGAGTCCAATTTTGGCATACTCTTTCACACATATCGGCCGGTATCTCACGAATGAATGCATGGATGTTGGCTTCCAGTGCGTCAATCGAATCGGGCTTGTCCCTATACACATTAGCCTTTGCATACCCCCACAAAAAATAATCTAATGGTGTCAAATCGCACGATCTAGGCGGCCAATTGACCGGCCCGAAACGTGAAATTAACTGTTCACCAAACTCGCCTCGCAATTGCGCCATTGTTTCGCGTGCTGTGTGGCATGTGGCACCGTCTTGTTGAAACCACATATCATGCAAGTCAAGAACTTCCATTTCGGGCAAAAAAAAGTTTGTTATCATCGCTCGGTAGCGTTCACCATTGACAGTAACGCTGCGATTCGCATCATCTTTGAAGAAATATGGCCCAATAATGCCGCCGGCCCATAAACCGCACCAAACAGTGGCTTTTTCGGGATGCATTGGTAGCTGTTGCAATGCTTCTGGCTGATCTTCACTCCAAATGCGGCAATTTTGCTTATTTACGTACCCATTCAACCAAAAATGAGCCTCATCGCTGAACACAATTTTTCGATAAAAAAGCGAAAAAGAACATTTCAAACCGAGCACGAATTTTGATAGTAAAATTCAATAATTTGCAAGCGTTGTTCATTTGTAAGACGATCCATGGTTAAATTGCAAACCAAACTGAAGCTGTTTGACAGTGACACAAGGTACTAAACACACGTCAGCTGTCAAAACCAGTGTTGCCAAAACCAAACCAGCTAAAAAATCACCCTTTACAACATATTGGCTTTGCCCGGTCACAATAACAGATTTTTTTCAGTTGACGTTTATGAAGGAGTAGGCGACGAATCTAGTCAAGAAATTCGTGACGAGTACTAAGTTGACAGTTCGCAGACGTGGCTAACGTAGACGTAAGAAAAGTGACATAACCGATCAATATAATTTTTGAGTTCAGGGTATTTACATCTACTCCAGAACAATTCGCTAGTCGACTAAAGATAACTTATAGGCTTTTGAATGTCATTCGCGTATTCAAGTAGGTAATTGCACAAACTTGTGAAAATTGTGCGCTTTGTGTTGACTTGTGAGTTTGCTTAAATTTCCCTAAGTATAGTGTTGAAGAAGTTACATAACAGCGTTTCACCTTACCTGAGTCCTTTTTTGACAACAATGGTTTTAACAAAATTGTTTCCGAACTTAATAAAACAGGGATCGTCATTCTTAACAACCGGACGAGTTTTGCAGGGATGTGAAAACTGCACAGCTCTATGTAACTCGTCTGTTTAAATGCCATAATAATGTGGTCTTCCAATCGATAATCCGGTGTGGACTTTTATGAGTCCGTATTGAATTTACCGTAATATGAATATTTGGTCAGGTGTGGACTTGCCTTGCCTAAAATGCATAGGTTATTTCACTCATTGTAGCTCTCCTATAAAGAAGTCGAGGCTAAACTGAATCGCAATAAGTAAGTCGAGCACGTAGGTACAAAAGGATGACAATGATCTAGATATCGTGCATAGCATAGGATACAAAACACTCCAACCTCTTAATCTTTAAATCTACCTCACATTGAAGGTATTTTGCTTCTGGGCGTACTTTCGCTTGCAGTACCAAGTATAGCTTTAGGCTATGAGCTATAATTCAATAGCTGGCTATATGCATGTACCTAATTACCTACTCAAGTTCCGCCTTCATTCGCATTGATAGATAGAGTTATATATACCTTGTCGTTCACCCCTTGTTTATTGAATAATTTCTCCCCTAAAACTAGCAAATGTTTGTACCTATATATTATTATAAGGGATGAAACAGAAATTGCAATTAGCCCGCCTTTTCATTTTCAGTACATTCTCCACCCCATATGGCTGAATTAAAAGGTCACACTTGAGAACAACATGATAAGTATATCTATGTAACTAGATACTTGAATAGATTTGGAATTTGCGTTGATAAGATTGAACAATGATTTTTTACTTGGGTAGGTATATGAAACAGATTTTCAACCTCTTCAGCCATTATGATTTTGGTACTCGTAGAATTCCGGTTTATGTAAAAAACTTGAAGTAGAACTTTCGGTAAACATTTATACCTGGGTAGTATTTTTTAATGGTGATGAACAAAATAAGGGGTCGGATTGGTATCCCATCCACGTAACGAGAGTTGTGACAGGGACAGCTCTAATGTTTCATAGCCATAGTCCAGCTACCTATTTTCTGTCTTATTTGTTTGTTTATACTGTCAGAAAAGGGGATAACGAGTCCAGAACACATAAATCATTCTTTCATCGATGTATGATGGTATACTTATGAAAAGATATATAGGTAGGCTGAAATTATTTATTGAAAAGGTGTGTTCCGGATTGTTTTGTTCGCACTCAGAAAATGATCCCAGAAGTGGAACAGTAATGGCCTTTCAGATATTTGTTTCGTTTTGACATTATTTATGGAGATGCATATAGCAATTCAATTGTCAACATTTTACGATGTAAGAATCGGATAACGTACTGTTATCCCGTGTAAGTAATTGACACTCTTGGGAGTTCTAATAAAACGACGCAATTTATTTTCCGTAATTAGGCAGTAAGTGCGATAGGTAGGTAGGTATACGACAAACCATTGCCGCGTTATCTTTGGAAACAATAGTAAAATTTAAAATAGATGTAGGTGCATATTTTTCCATTTGTCTTTTATTCAAAATTTTAAAAGAAAATCCTTTCTCGCGCGCTCATATTTTTCCTGTCTGAGATCTGTGAATACAAGCGCTGTAATTAAAGGCCGCCGGGTGGCACTATTTAAATAAGAAACAATTTGTAAATGAGTTTATTACAATAATGTTGGAGTATGGTTTTTTTTTTAGATAGCTTTACTTGTTCTCTTTAAAGTTCATCAGGTTTCTTTTATTTTATTTACAGGTCTGTTCCTATACTTTTAAATTTTAACACTTTTTACTAACTCTTACGAATTTTTAAGAATTTTTACTCAACGTCGTTCCTTAACTCGACAAGTTCGTAAAAGGGATCGTTGCCGAGAGAGAAAAATATTACCCCTCAACTGAGAATGTTACGAATTTTTACTTAACAAATTTCTTGTTGTAAGAATTGGAAAAACTGTCAGTCACCTGACTATTGACAGATGAATTGAAATTTGTTGTCCTATTTGCCATACGCGTGCATATGTTTTCATTGCCTGCGTATTAAAATGGTGGAAACAGGCGGCAAAATAAAAACCTTTAAAGTTATAGCTGTCGATTGTGACGTTCTGTACGGTTAATTAATGTTATATGCATAAACTAAATATAGTTTAGTACTTAGTTTATGGTTATTATGTCCCTTCATGTTGACAGCTTATACGTACTTGGGTTTGACCTGGTTAGCCGCTAGACCCGTTTTAGACGTTTCTGTTTTTATAAAAGCAAATGCACCAATGACAGCTCGCTGTGTTTAACCAACTATAGGCGCGTTTTTTTGAGCTTCGCTCTCAGTAAAGTAGGATTCTCAACTCCGCAATTAATGGCGTTTTCGATTGAAGATCCGAGAGAATTGCCCCGAAATTCAGAATTGCTCTATTCAATGAAATTCGTTGGAGCACTTTTGTAATAGTGGTAGACACCATATGAGAGATTTGGTTTTTTGTTTTCTGCAGTAATAAATACAGCCAAATCAATATATTTCAATTTAAGTTTACATTTTGCACACATGGTTGTATATTTTCGGATCCCATAGCGAAGAATTTGTTTCTAATAACACAACAAACACTTCAATCTGACATTTTGTTAGTATGTGTTGGTGAGTTCAGGGCAATTCTCTAAAAATATTCCGGACACTTCTGTCGTGATAAGAATTGACCTGGAAGTGCACTTTTTTTTCAATGAAACATAGAATACATCGAAAGAGTAGTTCTAGATTTGCTCTTTTCATAGAAAGGGCAATTCTTTTCTTCAATCGAAAACGCCATAAAATAACTACTTTGAGTCCTCGAAGTGTCAAGTAGAGCGTAGTTTTTGTAATTGCGTGCTGAAAATCCTACTTTACCTTACTTTCCTCAGATCGAAGCTAAAAAAACAGGCCTTATATCAATGCCATCCGCGTATGCAAGTAATTGTACAGACTTGTGGAAAGTTGTGCCTCTGGTGTTCTCACGTGAGTTTCGCACAATTTTCTCAAGTATGATGTTGACAAAATCACATGACAGCGCATCACCTAAATCCTTTTTTGACATCAAACCTTAATGGAACAACGAGTGTTTTCCATAGTAACTCTGCACAATCTTGGCAGGGATTCCAGAACTATACATCCTATACATGGCTCTATATAACTCGTCTCTATGAGTGCTGTCATAAATGCGGTCTAAAAATCGATAAACAGATGGTGGGTATCGATTTGGACTCTTGGGTTTTCTCCAGGATCTGCTGTAGTGTGAATATTTAGTCGGTTATGGAATCAGTTCGTTTCTGTTTGGCTTCTATTTCTGGCTTAGTCAGGATTTTGAAGAACTTATAATAGACCTATAATTGTCTGTTAAACAAATGCAGTTTACTTAACGCACATTTCTTATTTCTTAATGGTTGGTGCTACGATGATTTTTATAAAAATTATTTCTAAACTATGGTTTTTGGTTTCGAGAGATAGCTTTAGAAAAAGGAAAAATATATAAAAAATAATCACAGTAATTTGCGAAAAAAATGCAAAACTTACTTCACTTTTGCCACAAACTACCTACATACTTGAAACTCTCTTCCTTACTTACTGGACGTCAACCAATACGCCTCAGGATTTAATGCGGTATTTAGTTCACTGCCTCCCACTGCGCACTCCATTTTGATTGAGGTTAGTTTCCAATTTGTCTAAGACGAAATCTACCTCTACTGCGTTGTCTTTCGGGATTGCATCACGAAAGTGAATTGTGGTTGTGCTGTCACTGTGAAGCCGTTTCACTGACGCAACATCATGGTTATTTAGTTAGTTAGCCACGGCTCGTACATTATGCGTATTTGGGGCATAACAACCCTACAGGCCCATCCGATCAACAAGTCTTTACCCATCTTAGGCGAATGAATAATGATGCCCAATTTCTTGGGGTGGTGGTTAATTGTAGAAACTCCTCTTAAAAATCCGTCAACCGTTTTCGGTTTTTGTTCTTCCTTCTCGTGTGCTTTCTTCCATTTTCCACATCTATACTTATGTTTGCACCCTACCATAGTTTTAATAATATTGGCTTACGTAGTGAGAAGTATGTAGAAAGTAAATCGAAGAGAGAAAAAAAACAAGGTGGTGTTATATAGAAAATCGAACTGACATTATTATTACAACAATAGACTTTTTACTTTCAACTTTTAACATCGTTAATTAACTGGCACAAATTGTATCAAACACTTAATACGTCTTAGCAAAGCTTCAGTGAATCCTTTATCTGCCACTGCTTGGGTTTGTGCAGTCGATATCAATTGTTTGCTAAATGTTTCGTTGAATATTGAAACGAGGCTCTTCTTTAGATAACTGATATCATCCGAGGAAACACGCCAACTTGCTTCAGACGATGACGAAACAAAGCCTGAAGAAAATTAAGTTTTTATCACCCAGTTTTGGCATTTCTAGTTTAAACATTTGCACTTACTGTCTGAGGGAAATGCTACTGATTTATTAAACTGTAGAGAGTTCACAGGAATAGTGCGCCTCATGTAAAAATCAAGATGTGTCCACAACAGGTATAAACACTGCTCAGTGATAAATGCACAGTGATTCAGTTCATTTTGCTTTTCGGACAAACGCTCAGAGAGCTCAGCATAATTGGTGCGGGCTGAAAGAAAATTATGAAGTGAAATCATTGAGGATCTCGAAATTCATGTGCATACCACCAGAATCAAGACTAATATTGGACAAAGACGCACGCTGACGTAGGAGATTGTCGTAAATTGATTTTTGCCTATTGTAGTACTCCACCGAGTTCTTCAGTTGATTGAGCACTATTCCAAGGCTGGGGGAAATCTCTAGGGTTCCACTGCGGTTTTCATTGCTGATATAATAATAAAAAAATTGATTGATATACTGCATCCGAAAGAGGATATGTTACCTTTGAATCGAGTCCGTAATACTGGGCGAGAATAGTATTCCTGTTGCGCGGTGATCTGCTGAATGATTTGCAATCGCATTCCGACAATAGAGGGCTATATTTGATGCAGTTTCCAAAAAGTACTTCACTTGCAGCGCTTTGTTTTTATCAGTTGGCTCGAACATCATATTTTCTGGCTTCAACATCTCCTTCAAAGTCGCCTCGCTAATTATGAACCGAGGAAACAGGGACAACATAAGACGCTGCATACGGTACAGATGAACTCCAACTTCTTGGTTGAAATTGGGATCGGCTAATGCACAAAACTCCTAAAAAAAAAAAAATTAACAATCAAACAAACCCCCTTTTCCCAGTACTTTGCAGTCAACGAACCTGGTTTGTAGTACGAGCTATCAAGCCGGTGATTGCAGAAAGCTCTTGCAGTAAACCAAGATCCAAAAACGGAGTGCCAGCTCGCAATATGATCTCGATCATGTCCCCGTGAGAAAGTAAGAAATGCATTACTTGTGACACAGCCGAGTGGTTTTCTGATCCAAGTGTCGAAATAATTGCATCGCACAAACTCAAAGCGGGAAACAATATTTGTTGGTAGCGTGCCTCAATGGGAGGCACAAACGAGTCTTGTCGCTTGTGGCGTGAGTAACTGTTTATTTGAAAGTCAGGATGCATATCAAACACCTTCATGCCTGAAAGAACCCCCAGAATTTTGTCTTCCAGCAGAAGTTCTGCGCCCACATGTGACCCAGCTACGCGAGCCAACATTGCCATCTTCGATTCGTAAACATACAACGCCCGCATATTCTCAGGAGTGTTACGCAAAACTCGACATAAGCTTTCATCCGACTTTAATAGGCTGTCGATGAGATGCGACAAATAGCCACGCTTTGCAATAAAGTTTATAAAGCTCGTCAGAGAGTCCAAGTCAAGCAAAGTATCAATGCACGACAATGCCGACATTTTGCAAATATCATGTCCCCCTATGCAATCATGGCACAAAATGTCAATCAGTTTGTCCCCGAAAGAGGTAAAAACCTCAATTGTCATCTGAACTTGATTAGACTCGCCGAGATGCTCATTGTCCTCTGAGGCAAACATGGAACGATCAAGGCGGGAAATGTAGCTGAAATTGTGATGCATGAAAAAACGTTAACTGGCAAACGTTTACTTAACGGTACTTACTGTTCATCGTCGGTCTTTATTGCTGCGGCTTCACCGGCATTTCCCTTAACAATGTGCATAAAGTTTAGTAGCGATGCGTATAAGTTGATTCGCAATTTTTGCGATGTCACGCCGCTGACGATAATCCACTCAACGATATTTCGCAATATAAATTTAAGGCTGAGTGTGTTTGACTTGGAAAATGTTGACAAGGCCTTGCCGTTGCCACTGAAAGTTGATAGGTGACGGTTGTCGTTTTGATCTGGAGAAAAATGCAAAAAAAAAGGAGTAAATCTTGTTAAAGCTTTTTTTCAAAAAAAAAAAATTGGAAAACGCTACTGAAAAACCGAAGATGTCAGCCCTATTCTTACTTCCAAAGAATGAGTTACTACCACCGTACTGGTCGAATTTGGTTCTACAGAAGAAATCAGACAGCACAAGTTTTTAGTGTAAATTCAGAAACGTCAAACATTTGCGCAGTGATGCAGCATCACTGCTTATTTGCGATGCTGATGCGATGCACAGTATGCTGATGCGTTGCTGATTGAATATCACGCTTGAGTTTTAGAACGCATTGTTCACATCAATGCTTTACCTCTCCTGCGCTGAAATACTCAATGCAAAAAAAATAAATGTTTGTGAGAAAAATTAAAATAAAGAATTCAACAAAAATTTATAAATTTTCCCGACAAACGCGTATGTAGCTATTGATAATTTATTTACTTTCTTTTCTTTCGCTTCCGACATTTTTCTTACTTTTTTGCCGGCGAATCAACAGCGCATCAGGCATTTCTGTGATGCCTTGCGCATCAGTTTGATCAAATTTGCAATAATGAACACTTGAAAGTGATGCTAATAGTTGCATTAATGAACATTTTGCAAAGCATCATGAGCATCATGATGCCAGTGATGCGTTACTGAATTTACACGTAGTCTCTAGATCATTTATAACAGTCAATCTGTCAGAGGGTTAACTCTTCTCACCTGATTCCTTTAGCGCAGTGGACTTTTGAATGTAGCAATAACGCAAGTTAACCAGCAGCAACAGCACTGTCCCCGACGATATATTCGCCAACTCTAATATTATCTGCACTGGCACAACTTTGCTCAGGATACCCTGAAGTATTTCAATTATAAGCTCCTGTTTTACCTCGACTGGTAGCGCGGGTATAGGTGCACAACTGAATAATATTTCCGTTACCTAAAGACCAAGTTGATTAACAATCCAAGATGTCGCCTTTTCGTGGACTCACCTGTCCCCATGCTTCCATAAATTTCACAGTAGCAAAACTCTTATTCTTCTGTTCGTTCACTTTGAGCGCAAACACCAATACGGACTCGATTTCCTTGAGAATTAACTGTCTCTGACCCGACGCAATCGTATTTTGAACCGTGTGCAGTTCGTCGTTGAGAATGTCATGCAGTTTCTTAATGTTTATCAATTTAGGGCCATATTCAGTTTTGTGCTCGCATTCTTGTAGGATCTGTGCAGTTAGTGAATTATCAAAGAAATCCCACTTGGGATGGCTAACCGATTTCGCCTCAAACTCGAGGCAGTCTAGCAAATTACAAATCAAAAGTTTGGCTCCCTTATCGGATGATGTCTGCATTTCGCTTAGAGGATTGGAATAGTAGTGGCTGAGCTCCAAAGGAATGTTTTCTTGACTCGCAGTCCCGGAAACACCTTTCAAGAGATTGAAACATTTCACTACTGATAGATTACAATGCAAGCCCTAAAATCTTACCCAGAAGTATTTCACACAAGTGTTGGAACCGAGTTATCTGACTATTGGCAGCCGTAATTTTCAGTTCGATGGCAGTGCACTTGAGCAGGTAGCTCATTTGATTCAAAACTTGTGAACGTTCGTAATTTCTAAATGGCAACGCCGAGATATGTCTGCACAAAAAGTCGTTGCACGTGCGTAGGAATCGCAGGATGGGGTCCGATGTCCGGTGATTGAAGCACAATGCATACAATAGACCATATGCTTTCTCGATTATGCTCTCATATGCCGCATCACAGTCAGCCTTTGCTTTTAGCGTCTGAAATTGATTTCCTGTAAACACTGATGTCAGGTTTCAGGTTCAAGCTTACCTCCAAATGATTGTCTAGGAGAAAAACAAGCGACTTTGTGCATGTACTTGGAAAGTCAAGAACACCCGGCTTCTGTAATAGCGTCGATCGAATATCCTTAGTTATATCGAAACCTAATAGGAAGTGTGCAACATTGGGTGCCGGCTGCGGTAGGCAGTCTTGAATTAGGCAGATGATGGCCTCCTTTAAATAGAAAATCTTGCATCAAGCACATCTTATAGGTTAAGTCGAACATACCTTCATTTCAAGTTCGATTTTGCCCTCATTCTTCCCTTCGTTGTCAAAATCATCGGCCAACGAGGTGGGTAGCTCTCCTTCTAAACTCTCCACAAACCCATGTCGAATCTCAGTTTGGATTCTCTCGTTTTGTGTAAACATTCCCAAGATTTGTGAACTGACATTCGGAAGACGCGACACTATATTCAATACCTTTACACAAACCAAAGCGTGGCGCGGCAGCCAACTGTTGTAGGTAACGAATTTTGTTGTATTCAGGACATGGTCCGGCTTCCCACTTCTTGGATTCACGTCCAGCATAATTTTATTCAGGCCAGAGAGTAAAGTTGAGCAATTGGCCACCGAATGAGCATCAAAGTACAAGTCTTGATTAGACAGACCCAGTTCGAGTATATTTAGACAGTGCAGAGCACATTCCTCCAGCTTTGATTTGCCGGGAAACGGGTGATATTGATCCAGGCAGTTGCGAGCTTCGTCGATAATGTGAAGCAACAAACGGAGAGTGTCTGATTTGGTGTGCAATTGCAGCATAATATGATAGCCTGGCGGAGCATTCTCCTCCTTATTCTCGGCAAAATCTGCCGGACTTATCTCGTATGACTTGAGGAAATAGTGAAGTATTCTCAAGCACTTCTCGCCGACTTCCCACTTTTCTGCTGGATTTTTGTAGTTTCTGTAGAAAAAAAAAACACACATAAGTCATATATACAAATAATCCACAAAAAATGGTCTGTAGAAATATTTTTTTAATTAAGGGAGACTGATGATGAATGAGTTGTGTTGTTCGATATGGAGAATTTTCTGTTTCAATTCTTTAAATGATGGTGGCATAGTGAAAAAAACACACACCAAAGCAGGGTCGGCATTTTCAAAGGCAAAGACGTTCAAATGCTTTCGTGTGCACGGAAGATTTGCTTCGGCAACAGAGCAGATCATTCGTGTGCACAAAAACGTTTCGCCTTACAGAATGCCCACTCGGAGTATTAAATAAGAAAGCCTTTGCAAAGACTACTCACCTGTTGTAAAACTTGAGGAGAATCGCATCGATGATAAATGTTAAATATGGATCTAGACCAGGTTTTCTTGGACCACCGCCCAGATTTCTTGGAACCGCAGTGGATGAGAGTGAATATAAAAGCTCCAAAGCTGCTTGTGACAGAGGGTACAGCTCATTTCGGGACTCATTTTGCTCGATTTCCACCTCCAATCCACACACAACTACACCAAAGATGAATATTAAATCACGTACTACCGAATTCTACTCGCACTCACCATAAGTATTTGTGGTAGGAATTGTGGCGATAATTTGCGAAGCTTCTAAATTATTCCATAGCTGGATCGCAGTATCCTTAGATTTTCCAAGAGCTGCCAATGTCAGCAGAATGTCTGCCTTCAAGTTGATTGGCACGGAACAACTTAAAAGCCCTGCAAACAAACAGGTTATCTAGGTTATCGGCTAGCTATACCTACTTGTTTTTCTGAACTTACCAAGCAATACATGCAAAGGTTCCCAGTTTGGGTGCTCACATAGAGCCACCCTTGCCATTTCGTCGTATCTGGCAACAGAACGTATAACACCCAACACAGCGTGTAAACCGTCAATTTCCTGTGGATTGATACTCCTATTCAACACACGATTTCTGTAAATTGTCTCACTACCCGGACACTGTTCTTGACGCAGATTTCTGAAAGCAGACGCATTTTATCGAATGCTCAATAGTGTAATGTTTGTCTACGTACGAGTAGTATCGAGCCAACGAACTGAAAAAGTGTTCCCAGGACAATGTCGCACTCCCCGATAAGCCAGATCCTTGCTTTAGCAAATTGAAAGTGTTGCGAGCTGATTGGCCGCAGCCTGAGAGACCAGCCAGCATTCTTAAATATGGAACGAATAAAATCGGGGGTAGGAGTTCGCCAGCCAAGCGAATAAATTTAAACAACGAGACCGAACGGGATGTAGTCTTTGCGTAATTAGCAGGAATGTCCATTGGCCCCCAGTATTCTACACTAAGTGATAGACCAGATTTGTTGCCATCGTAGAATTTGCCGATAGACAGCATAAGAAGCTCGAAGTTGTGGTCCAGGTTTGATGGAGGGTCCAAGCCCTCCTTGGCAAACCCTTGTACAGTTCGAGCTGTTTCATCAGCTCGTCCTCGCAGTTCGGTGACCTGGGAAAAAAATCATATTTATTATTTCTAGAGTAAAGAGTCATCTCACACCTCAGCATAAGAGGCGTCAAAAGGAAAATAATAGGAAGTATTTTCATTTATTTATAGGAAAGTTATAAAGAAAGAAGTCGAGTTTTCGCACGGGTACTCTAGTTTTCTAGTTTAGTGCAGGACAGATAGGTAATCCCACTATAACTCACCTTTGAATGCATGAAATCGATGAAATCTGTGAATAACGAGTGCACACGGCGATAAAAGAACTCAGTCCTAAAAAGAATAAACGTTAACAACTTTCAGCTTCAAACTGGAAATGAGTGCACATACTTGAATAGAATATCCCTGTCGAGAAAGTAGTAATGAATGAAATCGAAGACTTTCGATGAAATCGCCTCGTCCACAAGCTGTTCGTCGCGGTCAATCACTCTGGCGGAGGTAAATTGAAGATTTTGTGGTGCATGACGTAGACTTGCCATTGATAAACCAAAAGCAAACATTACAATTGCTTTAAGCCGGTTATCCCATTCCCATTTGGTGTCCGTTTGCAATGCCTCATATATATGTTGTGCATAACCAGTCTCATTGATAATGGGCAAGTTTTGAACACTTCGCTCATTATCCTCCTGCCTTTGTAACACACTGGTATCGAACGAATACAGTAATGCCATTAACAGCGTCATGGTGACATCATCAATGCCGCCAGTAGATTCGGTGGGTTTGTATTTCGACAAATATTCCATCAGTTTTTTGGCAACGTTCTTCGGTAAACCGCATTGGGCTGACCAATTAAACAGCGCGGATGCTAACGCCAAACGAATATCCTCAAAGAGATCCAGTACTTGTCGACGATGTTTTGGCGGTCCAAGGGCACGATTCTTGGTCAAAATGCTGAGCTGAAATATAATTTTATTTTGCAATCACACATCTAAAGCATTTAGGCAGGTATTACCTCAGAGGAAATATCCAACTGTTCCAAGAGTTCTATTACACGTCCCAAAACACTTGACTCCTCAACAAGGTTCTGAGTGAACGATGAGATTAAATAGGTTACCTATCAAAAAAAAATTCAGTTATTATGTGTAATTTGAAACGAGTGGAAAGAATTTACTTCCTTGGGCGCATCAGTACACCATGATACACCATTACTAGCTTGAAACAAATCCCGCAAAGAACAAGCAATCGCTTTGCGACCATCATAATATAGCAATATTGCTACCAAACCACGAGGAAGTCCTGGATGTTGTGGCATTTGACGCTGAGCGGTGCATAGTAATTCCAAAGCGATAAATTCATCTAAATTAAACATATCCGAGATGATGATGCTCTCATCAACTAAATCCTTGGATAGCAACATGTGACCATGCCCCGGTACATTAATGCCATCGGTAATGCCTTGTCTGAGTTGAGAGCGATTGTTCTCATTCTTGGGCTAGGTGATATTGAAGTGGTTAATATTTTTCTAAAGAAATATCGTCCACTTTGACTTACCGGATTCCTTAAAATATTTGTAAAGTTCTGTTTGTGCTTCCTTAAGACTGATTCTAACTCTGGAATAATTTGTTTGGAGGGATTCGCAATTGAATTTTCGATGACCCGGTATAAGTGCTTGTACGGCGTCCACATATCTTCTGGCATTGCTGTTTTAACAAACGGATTTTTTATTGTGATTAGATGAAATTGTTATTTGTTTTAAAATTTACCTTCACCCATTGTAGCAGTTGAATACTTTCTAGATAAAATGAATAAATATTTTCACTTGAATTTGCTGTAGGTAGCCTAATGTATGGATGGTTTACAATTCCCATAAATGCGGTTTGCCGCCAGTGTCGAAATCTAATGTCAAAATTTAAAATCAATTCAAAATATGAAAAAATAAAACTTTGCTGGGTACGTTCAATAAGTTTTGTCTTACAAAATCACATATTTTATTAAACTTCAAACTAGGTATAATCGTACCTACCTACTAAGCCGCGTGCAAGGTTCTGCCGCCTTAAAAATGTCTCTCAGCAAGAAAACACTATTTATAAAAATTGCATAACGTTGAACAGGAGCTCCGTAATCTAAGCTAATCTAAGTTCAGTGCTTGTGCTAAAGTAGTGCTGCTGGATTTGAAAATGAAATTAAATAAAAGCTGGTTAAACAACTCATTCTATATTTTATTTTATTACACAGCCACAACACAAAGAAGCAACTGCTTATACTAATATATTCCCTGAAATATTTGTATCAATTTTAACATATACATAAAAACAAAGTTTGTTACATTAAAATAATAATATTTTCGCAATCACAAATTTGTATAAATCTTCACTGTGAATCGACCTTATAGTGAATTTAGCCCGCACATAAATCTGTCAAAAAATTTGTCTTCACGTCGTCTGCATTCAATTTTAGTCAATTGTCAAATCAATTTTCATTGCAATTTCAATCGGTAGTTTCGTATTATTCAATAAAATTAAAAATATTTGCATTAAACGGCTACCAATTTAAATAATTGAATGCTAAACTATTGAAACTTGCAATGGCAAATGTCGATGTACGCAACATTAGGGTATTGGCTTTTTTAGATGCCTACGAAAAGCAAGAATGTCTATGGAATCCTGCACTGGATAGCTATAAAAATAAAGCTGATCGTGATAGAGCATACATGAGAATTATTCACGACCTAAACATTCCCTCACTTACTGCACACGATGTTAAGCTGAAAGTAAAGGGCATTAGGACAACATACGCAAAAGAGTTAAGGTTTCTTAACAAGCATAAAGAACAGGGTAAACCGTATAAGCCGAAGTTGTTTTGGTTTAAGAGGGCGAATTCTTTCTTAAGAAATGTTTGCGTTTCAAGGCACCGAAAAGCGGTAAGTGCATTATGAACTTATCGTTTACTACTTATAAATATATCGCTTATGTATATTTCGGAAGGCGCTTTGGTTACTTTTGTAATATTAGTGCTTTTGGCAGCTCCTATAACCGTCCACAAATTAGCTCTGGTATTAGCACCTATATTTCTGGCTTGTTGCCCTTGCTAATCCATTACTTTCATTTATTAAGCAATATTCTGCTATTTGAGTGCAAGAAAAAAATTTCAATTTTCATATAGTTAATAATGACCATTTCATTTGCTATTCTCAAAAATCCGTTCAGTTCTTTTCAAAGGAAGACGAAACAACATCCAACCAAATCGAAATAAAAGATTGCACCTTTGAGTACGTCAGTGACGTTGGAAGTAATGATGATATCCCACAAAACGAACCAAACGAAGATGAAACAAATAACATACTCGAAACTACTTCGACACATTCACATGAAGCTTCAATGGACTTTAAGTTTGGGCAAATTGTTGATCAAGTTGATAATCAAATCGAATACCAACCGGAGGAAGTTCCCGCAATACAGTCGATTTTTGACACAACTCGTGCAGCAGATTCTTCAGCGCCCTCTACAAAAAATCGAAACGAACCAGTCATTTGGAAGGACGACGAATTCGAACTGTTTTGCCGAAGTGTAGCTGCGCAATTGCGTTCGATACCGGACTCGTATTCCCGTTCAGTGGCAAAGTTGAAAATTCAACAAATCCTCTTCGAAGCAGAGACTGGCCACTACAGGAACACTCCTTGCATTACGATACCTGTTGCACACTCATAGATATAAAAAAGAAAAAAACCAACGCAATTCTGTTTGTTTACTTATTGTTAAGTATTTCTTCATTACTAATCAAAAATGTATTACTCGTAATTGCTAGCAGTTAAATATGTAAAATTTTGAATAAAACAATATGCGCGCCCTTACAGTGTATCATTCAGAAGTTTAAGACCAATTTTCTTCTTGTAGAACGGATTGATGGGACTCGGCATTGCGTTCGGTTTCAGGAGACCTTTTGTGGGCATGTTTTTCGGATCGTAGGGTACGTTGGGTGAGCTCCTAATTTGTTTCATATATTCACTTGGCTTCTGGCTGGTATTTCGTTGGAGAACAATTTTCACGCGTTTGGGGGGAGTATATGGCGAACCCGCCTGTGTTTTCATGATATTTACGCTTTGAGATGCCAATTTCTTGACTTTCTTTCCGAGGAGTGTATTCTTCTTTGGAGTCTTCGGGGAGTTGGTGCCGTTTTGCGCTACCTTTGCAAATGGGTTTGGTACAAGATCTGATAGTTTATCATTCGCACTCTTAAGTTGTTGTTTCATTGATGGGACAAAGTATTCAATTTCACCATCCTTTAACGGTTTATCCCATTCAGTAGTACTTTTGTTTGTTTTTATGGCGGACGCTGATAGGTTCAGTTTTTTGCCCTTTGCTAGTTTTTTCTTGTTGTTTTTCGAAGTGGCTTGTGATTCTGTGGTTTCGGGGACCTCTTCAGTTTTCTTGATTTTTTTCGGGGACACTTCAGCTTCCTCTTCAACCCATGTCATGCAGGAGAGCGATTTGCGTTTCTTTGCTTGGCCGCCATTCTGAAGACTCTTGGGCAGCGAACGTTCGATTAGCTTTTCAAAGGTGTCCTCATCGGCTTCGCTAAAGTTCAATGATGCAAGAAGTTTCCTACGTTTTCGTTTGTTGAGTTGTTTCAGCTTCCTCGATGTGGAGTAAATGTCATTTTCCATGTACTCCAAGGCGTCCACTTTGGATTTAATTAAGGGCTTATCCGATTTGAGGTTTGGCTTAGGCATCTTTTGCACACCCAATGGGAATTTCCCCGTCTGATATATTTGATACCTAAAGGAAGATAAATGTGGATAGTATAGTTAGAGTTAAGGTGAGCTTCACGAGGCAGTCGATAGTATGGATGTGCGAATATTGGGATCAAGAATTTTGGAACGGGATTGAGCACGTGTTTAGCTGACAGCTCTTATGAATAAGTGTCTGCAAAATATACTAAGGACTCTCCGGCTTAAATGCATTTTGAGCTGGGCGCATTAGTTAAATAGTAAGCATTCTGGTCTGCCGACCGGCGAGCCGGTTTAACAAGGAGAATTACTCGATTTTTGTACTGCCCAATCTTCTTATATTTATGTTCGTTCCATCGAAATTCTGATGCGCAGCTCTCATGGAACTGCGCGGCAAAACGAACAGATATTGTCGATGAAAGTATAAATGCATTGGGCAGACAAATCGAAAAGATGATGGCATTTCCGATATGAACGGAAACCTTCAATCTAAAATGAATCAGTACAGAACACTAAGGAGGATTAAGTAAAGTTTTGAGGTGAAACTACTGTGACAAGTTTCGTTGGTACATACTTTTGTAAAATGTCCTTCAGGAGCTTCCGACTTCTAGGAGCAGTTTCCTCCTTGTAGATAAGAGACTCTATCTCTTTAACAACGTACTTCCCATCCAAAGGCAGGAGCGGTATAAAAACATCAACATTTCCAGCTCTGGGATCCAAGGGCTTTTGCTGTTGCAGTGTCTGAGGATCCGCTTCGTCTGTAACTTACGGAAAGTTGCAAAAATTCCTTTATAGAGCTAACGTTTTTAACTAACCTTCGCCTTCTGCATCAGAAGCAGCCTCAACTTTTTCTAAATCATCAATAGATTCGGTAGGGAATCCCAACTAAAATGATAATCAATTGACACAATTCAGAGCAAGAAGCTTAGTGAACTTACCTCCTTCCAGGCGTTGTACTTGTCGCTATATTCCCGGCCCAATTCACTCTGATAAAGCAAATGATGAAATATTCTGTTGCGGCAGTGGCCGAGAATTTTGAAATCATGCTGCTCAGCCATAAACCTTACGAACGGCTTTATAAATAGACCAACTGCTTTAGCGTTAAGCTCACCCTCAGATACCTTAGCCAATTCTTCGAAAAAAACATCCATAAAGTGCATTGTAATTCCCCCCGAGGTGCTCCCCGCCAAAACGGAGCCAAAGACATGAGAATTGAATTCCTTAACACTTGCTGCTGTCCAGTTGTCTTTTTTCAACAAACGAAACATATACCGCATCATCCGCCTAATTAGCTGAAATCGACGATTGTACATACATTTTTGTCTGTATCGCACCAAATCATACCATTAAGAATTTGTCCATTCTCCACTGGTCGATGCCAAACCATTCCCTGCACATTGTTTTCAGGAAAGCTCCAAAGAACTGAACACCTGTTTTTACATCAGTGAAACAATTTATTAGTTTGCCCAAGTCTTCGGCTAGTTCCTCCTGCACCAATGGCTTATCTGACATCCACATCATGTAGTAGAGGCCCTTCCAAATACGAAGGAAGTCTTCTTCGGTAAATGCTGCATAAAATATAACATTTTAGAATATAGATAACATTATGAAAATAGACTTACGGAAGGAACTACTGGATCTCAGCGTCAACCAACGCCGCAGTTTTTTTAGTTGCTTCGTTCTTTGCACTAAATCATTGCTTGCCAGCGCCTTAATAATTTTCACCTCTTGCGCTATTACTAAAACATCACTTGATAGTTTATCATTCTCCTCTTTATCACTGACATGTTCTTCTTCAGGTTTTGTGTTTGTGGAAATTTTGGAAATCATTTTTTTTTTTATAATAATTAATGAACGTAATTGGTAGACTGTCCGTATTTTTATTTCTTGAAAATTAAATAAAAATACTTTTACCGATTCTCACACGTGGTGGTGGTAGAATTTGGAATGACAGAAAAGAAACGAAACGTCAGTTGGGTAGCGATGGGATGTGGTTACAAATGCAGGGTAATCGCAGAATTTATCGATACTCGAATTCGGTGGGACTTTACACCAGTTCCATAAATCTAGTATCGTTTTCGATAATACAGGCGTTTGTTTTTTAATTTTCCCTCGGGATATTATATAAATGTATTGTTCATTGATCTTCGTGGTTGACAACAGAAGTGGGATTTTGTGATATTCGTGTATGGAAATCAATTTTTTTTTGTAAATCATTGGAATCCTATTATACGTTCCAATTTTGCAAACAATAAATTAATGCAATTGCAAGTAAATTTGCAGGATAAGCTGTATGGTAACTAATTACACCACTTATTTCCCAGACTGCCATCACGTCATATGATTTTTAAAATTGTAGACAATTTTGTAAAAAAAAAAAGTCAATGAAAAGAACATGCTTTCATAAAAAAAATATATTTGACTCAGGCCTGTTCGTTTAAAATTCAGGGAAATTTCAGAGGGGAATGAAAACATCTTCGTACATAAATCCTCTGTTTGCAAACGTCAAACGGCTAAATAGAAAAAAGTGCTTCAGAGTGAGAAGTCTTTGGTTAGGTAATTTTTAAATTTTCCTATTTTAAGTGCTAATAATAACAAGAAAAGTTTTCAACATGATAAGAAGGGCAAACCAAATTGGGCGTCTTTTCTTCGGTAAAAATCAACTGCGATTATTCAGCTGTCCCGAAATTCTACAATAAATAATATCATTTTCAGAAGCACCCGCTCAACTCAGAATTCAGTCGGCAGGACTAAAATACTTTCCTCCACCAATCAAATATGAAAGTAGGTAGGTTCATCTAGAATGCTGATCTTCTAATTGATGTCAAATTATTTTAGATATTGAAAAGTTTGAACGTCCCAAGCTGCGAGTTGTTGAGAAGGTGCCACAATATCCACCAAATCTCCGGCCACCCAAAATGCAAAAGAAATTGAAACTGATGAGAGGCCCTGAGCCAGTACACAACACTCTGATCCATAAGCAGTATGGAATTGTAGCCACTGGCGGTGGACGCCTGCGATATGGACATTATGAGATGTTACGTCTGACAATTGGTAGGAAGATGGACATTAGCCGAATGTTTGCCATATGGAGAGTGCCATCACCGTGGCAGCCTGTTACTAAGAAAGGACAAGGACAACGTATGGGCGGAGGCAAAGGTTCCATCGATCACTATGTAACTCCAGTGAAAAGTGGTCGTGTTATATTAGAAGTTGGAGGAACTTGCGAGTTTGCGGAGGTCAAGCCATTCCTTCAACTGGTGTGCAGACAGTTACCGTTTAAGGCAATGGTTGTATCCCAAGAAATGATGGATGAAATGAAAGCGGAAGAAGAAAGGCTTGAAAATGAGAACCAAAATCCTTACACTATGAAGTATGTGTTTCAGAATAACCTCAATGGATGCCATAGATGGATGTCTCCAGTAGATCACAAGTGGTTTGGAAAATACTTGTAATCAATTGGAAATAAAATACGTACATGTACACTTAGTTGTGACTTTTATATATCTTTTTTTTTAAAGCATGCCGGGTACAGATTACAGAGCATTAGAGCATTTAGATTTCAGGCCGCAATGTGACTTCTACTAACTTTCATCTTTTGAGTCAATAATCATTCGCTTATTGCGAAGATGGTGCACTTATCTGGCTGAACCTTATTATTTCAAGTAAAATGAAAGATCACGTAGGCATTTTCCTACAAGTTGTGTTTTTGTTCTTAGCCAAAAGTTCATAGCAAACGAAAAACAAAATAAAAGATTAGACGACCCACTTTTAAGTTCTATAGTAGTATAACCATAACCCAGTGGTTGCAAAACTGACAACCAAGACGTTTCATTTTTAACGCGGAGTAATGGGGTATTCCTACAACTGTGTTTCTATGCGTTTACGACAACCTCAATTGGTAAAGTTTGTGCATAACAGATATCAGTGAAGTTTGCGGGCTGTTTTTTTTTTTTTTTGACAGACTAACCGTATGGTGCCGCATGATACCTCACTATCTCATACATATCCCATGCGCATTTTAATTTACCAGACTACAAATACGAAGGACTACAAACACGAGTATAGGCAAACATAATTGAACATTACATTATGACTTTTATTTAGGTAGGTGATAACTTTTATACATACATACAAAAATTATACTCTATAGAAAAATATACATGTTATAATAACAATCATAGTCTATTTAAATCTCTAATGACGATGAAACATGTTAAGAATAACCTTTCATTATTATGCAACAACATTACATTGGTCCATGTGTTGTGTGTCAGTAAAATAAAACCGAATGCAAGATTGTTCGGTTGCGTCTAAACTCAAAGTCTTGTAGTAGCTCATCAATATCGTTATCGAGATCAGTTGATTTGGCCATCTGGAAATAATAAAAATAGATTGGACATTAAACATTTTTATTACCAACAAACATTTTAAAAATATTGAAATGAACTGGTTAAAAAGAATGCGGTCACTTCCACTTTTGGCTATCTCCTCCTCAGAGGAGTAATGAATTTGTAGACCACGCTAAAAAGTGGCACCCATATTGATCCAAAACTCATATAGAACTACGAATCCAAAGGGACAGTTGTGCCAGTATATTTCAAGCTGAGATATGTGCGTTTGGATCAGTCTCGGTAAGAACAGCAGAAGGCATTTTTTATTTTACCCGCATGATCTATATGGATCATTGATTTCCATGGCCAGATAGCCAATCGGTCGGACAAACGTATATGAATGCCTACACAGAAGAAAAAAAAGAGCGGCTCGTATCAAAGAACATCTGATTCTCCAGATAAAAAAGAAAGAGTGCGAGAGAGACTAGTAGGTGGTGAGCGTACTTCAGCGATGAATTACACTTGCCAATCAGTCCTCCTTTCAGCAGATAGACAATTGACTAAAAAAAAACGCTAAGGAGACTCTGTATAAGACAAAAAGGAGAACTAAGTGAAAGGGAAGTGTTTGACGAATTCTTACACATCAGTTCAAACATCTCTCACAATTATACAATAAACACAAAACATAAATCAATCGACATGCATTGCAGGTGGCAGATGAGCCGGTAAAGGAAAGCATTGTTGACAACAAGAAGCGAATCAACAAAATCATTTAAGCAACTGCTATTCCATATAATTTCGTTTTATGAAATTCCCAATATTTTTCAAGCAGATTACTAGGAACAGGGTGAGAAGTACCTGTTACTAGGACATTTTACAAACCTAGTATATTAACGGCTTATCGATTAGAAAAATAGCTCATTATGTCATTGGAAACAATGATTTGATTTTTGGACGAGTTGACCAAATATTAAAATTTAAAAAAAACTGCTCATTTGTGAATATCTGTGCTGCTAAAGCGTTAGCACAGATATAAAATGTGATTCATTCAATGTTATAAGAGGTAGGTTCCATGAATTCAGCCGTCTTCACCCTGTATGAAAGATGAAGAAAGTCTTTATATAGCAATGCAACTGATAACCGTCTTGATTTAAAAAGCAGCATATTTATTAACAAATAATATAAATATTCGGGATAGATATACATGCTCAAACATAAATTTACCATATTTATCATATCAGCGATAAGGAACGTTCCCAGTAGAGCGTCCTCGTGGTTATCCTCAATGTCAACATTGAACACATGAACGGGCTTGTTATAAACTGGCTCTCTAGATTCCATACATTCTAATACCTGTTGATGGAAATAAAAAGCTCTGAGTCAATTTGCTTTTTGCGGAGTTCGGAAAATAATTTACCTGATCATAGACACGTTCTTCCACGGTAACAATTATATCGAATTGGTCTTTACAATCCTGAAACCGTTCCGGGCACTTTTTTATTCTTCTATTTCTATCGAGCATGTGGAGCAATCCGTTCTGAGTGTAGCTATTTGATATTTTAAGGAAAATAAATCCGAAAGCAATATAAAAGAAATTTTAACCTAAAATCGACATAGAAAAGGATACTATTGTTTGTCTTTAGTAACTAGATCATTGTAAATATTATCATATGGAGTTCCAAATTCGTATACATTTGGTTTGTCTATAGCAGTTCCAGGAAGTTTCACTCGTTCACCAGTGCCAAACGATCGCACTTTGTATCCCTTTTTTGCAAGAAATCCATGAGCTTCCATAGATCTGTTCATATTGGAGGAACATATTACTGCGATAACTAAGTCGGATACATTTGCCATTCTGCAAAACGTAAAAGTATAATTAGTAGTTTTTTTAATATAAATTATAAGTTAAATTTTGTATTTTTATTATATGAAACTTCACTACGCGAATGAAAACGAAAAATCCAAATGCGAAATCATTGGCACCTGTCAAGTGTCAAAAAGTTAAACAAAACTTTGGAACATGTGAAATAAACGATGAAATGAAACGGAAGAGGAGTAGGTACAAGGAATGGGTCTCGTTATTTTTTATTATACGTCATATTTACTTGGAAATAACGAATAAAATAGCTTGCGGACTTTGGATTTGGATATCCTCAGTCTTTTTTTGTTTTTTCAACCATAGTTGATGTGGTTACTAATTGACGTTTCCTATCCTATTACTATTGTCCGTGAAGTAAAATTTTTTTTTTTGCATTTTGTCTGCTTTTAAAATGAAACTAGAGCAGTACGAAAAATTAGAACGAAAATTCCCGATTGGAGTGAGTGCGTACACACCAACTTTATTAATGTAGAAACATAAAAAAAAAAATGCATTAAAAATGTATTCAAATTACATACACACCAACTTTACTAATGTAGAAACATAAAAAAAAATGCATTATCACATTTTTCAGCTGCTGTCAGCTTTTTTGACATTTCAAGATTATTTGAAAAGAAATTCAATTGAAAATTTGTGGTTGCTTTGCAAACAATTGCTACCCCTTTCGTAATACACTTTAGTCTCTTAACACACCGCTGACTTTTCAACATTAGGCCTGTTTTTTTGAGTTTCGATCTCAGCAAAGCAAAGTAAAGTAGGATTTTCAGTACGCAATCACAACAACTACGCTTTACTTGACACTTCGAGGACTCGCAGTAGTTGTTCTAATCGCGTGCTGAAAATCCTACTTTACTTTGCTTTGCTGAGATCGAAGCTCAAAAAAACACGGCTATTGTTAGTAGTACGAAAGCATGCACAGTGCTTATGTGTGTTTGATTTATTTTAAAGGTCGCGAGTTACAATCGTTTATAATACAATCGTTTATACATCTTTAAAATATTAATACGTATCTATACTATAGCTATTTGCATAGCGTCGGTTCTAAAATATATGGCTTTCAAACAATAAGTTTTTTATGTTTGTATTAATAGCCGTGTTTTTTTGAGCTTCGATCTCAGCAAAGCAAAGTAAAGTAAGATTTTCAGCACGCGATTGCAACAACTACTGTGAGTCTCGAAGTGTCAAGTAGAACGTATTTTTTGTAATAGCGTGCTGAAAATCCTACTTTACTTTGCTTTGCTGAGATCGAAGCTAAAAAAAACACGGCTATAGTAAAGCAATAGTATTTTGCAAACTTAATATTTCAATATTAGGTCCATTCGCGTACTTTCACGAGCCAAGCACTAAAAATCTGTCAAACTCGAAAAATTGAGCGAAACTCTCTCAGAAAGCTGAAAATATACTCCAAAGTACGTGGATACACGTCGAGCTACTTTGAGCCACTTACATCTTTGAAATCTAATCCATATCACGAATAAATTTATAACTTACCTTTTTGCAACATATGAAGCGTTCTGGGAGAACATTCGACCAACACCGAATTTTCTTTATTTTCAGATATTTTATTTTTTGTACAATTGATTTTTAAAACGGATTTTGAATTTGTTTCCTGTCAATTTTGCGAATTTGACATTTTTATCAGTACTTGCCGGTTGAAATTCTCTGAGCTGTTTCGAGCCAAGAGAGGAACTGCTCGTTACTCGTTATTTTGCTAATTTTCTCTTTTTCTGTCATTTTTGATGGGTACGTGTATAGACTTTGTGCGATTGCGATCGATTTATATCGATTGCGTTCGATTCAAACCGCGTACGCGAACGAACCTACTTTTTCAGAATTTGAGCTCAAAGTAAAATATGCGCATTCCTACTCCCAAAGCCTCTTATAATTGACATATAATTCGTTAGCTAATTTGTTGCTCGGGCCCTTTTTGCTGCCAAATTTTTGGGGAAAAACACAAATTTTAATAGATAATGGAATAGAAATGAAAAGTCTTATTATCATTCCAAATGACTCTGCTTTAAATCGGTTAAAATGTTTTTCAAATTATATAATTCTACAGAGACTGTGCACTGTAAGCGTAGTAGTTTTATTTCCCTGGAACACTTTGAGACTGGAACCAAGCCAAGGGAAATGAATGGTGACGTTTGTCAATTAAGTTACAGTAGTCTAGTGTATTGTGAACAAGCAAATAAAGTGCCTTAAATCGATCAAGTAATTTATCGTATTTGCAAGTATTCAAAATGGCAAATGAAAATGAAATGGAAGTTATTTGCCGCACTTGTTTAAATGAAACAAATTCATTTAAGTGCATCTATAAAGTTGGCATGTTATGTGGAGAAATAACAACACTGTCTGCAATGCTCACCGAATGCACGTCTATCGAGGTACCTACTTATTTTCCCTGATCCTAATTTTACTCAAGCTGCTTGTGAATAACATTATGATAAGCTACTCCTGAACGGATCTTAGATCACAGGAACTTAGCTGCCACTGCCAAATTAATGCATTTCCGGTAAGAAGGTTTAAAAAGAAATAACTATTTCCATGAAATGTATGGGGCTGTTGTAATTGAATTGGACAACCTCTGTTGTTCCATTTATCGAACTCAACTCGTTTTGAGTGTGCATTTAAAGATATGTAGTAATATTCTTAACGAATTGAAGGTGTCGTCCATAAACTGTTAGTGACTTTTTGCATAAAAAACGTACTCCGACCCAGGCATCATTTATTCTATTTTCTTTTCTGAACTTGCACAAATCTATTGTGCCTTTATATGCCACCTCATATCGGTTGTGAGGTAAATAATGTTTTCTGTTTTGCCAGAAGAAGCCATTGCTTGGAACACACCCTTTCATGTCTCAATTCTGTATTTCAGTTCGACGAAGATGAAGATCTTCCACGATTTATCTGCATGAAATGTGTACAGCAGCTGAGCAAGTCCTACGTTTTCCGTCAAGCCGTTGTAAAAGCTAACGAAACGCTGAGGGAACAGCAATTAAGTATAAAGACCGAAGACGATATGCTTGACACGCTATTCTACTATGAACAATCAGGTAACAGCGAAATTATGGAACAAGATGAAGAAATGGAAAACGAAGAAGAAGAAGAGGAGGAGGGGATAGCACAAGCCAACGATGACATGGAAAATGATATTGTCATCGACAATGAAAATTGCATCAAAATCGAGCTAAGTTCCACTGAAACTGAAACCGGTACTGAGTACGAAGTTACAGTGTCAAAGAACGACAACCATATGATGGTCGAAAGAAATGAAGAAGTCGGCGATGAGTGCAGTCAAATTAGCAGGCATCAGGACTCAAAAGACATTACCCAAGAACTGATTAACGCACAAAAGCGTTCCAATCGAAAGTGGACTACAATTAATTCTGCACTAGAATGCGAATATGCAGTGTCAAAGAACTGCGAACAAACTATGATCGAAAGAAATGAAGAAGCCGGTGATGATTGTAGTCAAATTAGTGATGGCAGGGATTTCGAAATAACACATGATACGGCTTTAGAAATGCTCCAAGAAAACGCTAAAGCAAAAAAACGTCGCAGTCGGAAGGGACAGACTATTCCCGGTCCACCATTTAGGTGCGAAATCTGCGGCAAGATTTTAAGTAACCACAGTTCTTATAAATATCACATGCAATTGCATTCGGATGCCACGCCGTTTCTATGCAGCCATTGTGGCGAGAAATTTAAAACCAGAAACGCCTACGACGGTCACATGACAACGCACGATTCCTTCAACCCGAACAGCTGTCATATCTGCGGAAAGACATACCGGCAATCCAGCTCTCTGCGAATCCACATGCTCACGCACACCGGTGAGAAGCCATATCTATGTGGTATTTGTGGTAAAGGCTTGACTCAGAAGTCAGGATTTAAGGTAAGACATGAAAAGTCTGATATGTCTTCTCAAATCTAAATGTTTTTTTTTTTTTTTTAGAAACACATGCTGACCCATACAGGAGAAAAACCATTTACGTGTGATATCTGCAACAAGGAGTTCCGATATTCCAGTAACCTAATAACACACAAAAGAGGACACTCCGGCGAGAAACCATACGAGTGCAAGGTAGGGTGATATCCGTGCAGCTTTGCAATTTGCAAGGATTCTAATTTTTGTCATTTCTTCACTAGGATTGCGATAAAAAGTTCACCAGTGGAGAGCAACTCAGGCGGCACCATTTAGTTCACACGGGTGAAAGGCCATTTTCGTGTGAAACATGTGGAAAATCCTTCAATCGACGCAGCACCTTACTGGTTCACAAACAAATCCACAAAGCAAAGACAATTAAGTCTGAAAAACAATAGACTCTGATTGATATCCAAGTAAAATTCAAATTTATGTAAATAGGCAGCGATGTCGGTTTTTCAGTGCTGATCTAAATGACTAAATTTCTTCCTAAGTTTCTCTCGTTTTTCTTTCTTCGGCCGTCTCCATGGCTTGTGCGGAACTCCTGCTGCCGGATCGTCGGGATTGTCTGATGTACTGTTGCCGATATGTGGAAAACTAGCTCGACCCTTAGCATGAGCCGTGGAATTATTCATTTGGAAGAACTGATCATCCAATTCCTTCGAAGAAGTGTTTTTGTTTATCTAAGAAAAATAAACTCTTCAAGATCGTATCATTGGTTTCCTGATGGTTTATGGTCTTACCCTCAATGCTCGTTGTTGCCTGACAGGAAGGGACTTTTCTTCGATTTCCTTCTTTGTACGAGAGGGGAAACTGTGAAATAGTTCGCTTTCCACTCCAGGGGGCGCATGGGAGTAAAGTAACTTTCCACATACATAGTCCTTTAGAACGTAGCGTGCGGATCGTGACTGATCGGGCTGCCCGTTGGCCGTCATAAATCCTCTGTTGTCTAATGAAAAATCGTATAAAATGCGCATTGATGAAAAATCAAAATTCACTTACATCCATATGCTAAGAGCAGCTCTTCTGAGTACGGGGGCCTGTTGGGGTCTTCACCTTCCAATGGCTTGGCGATAATTATGCCATATTTGTCCTCAAGTACATGACGCGGGATGCGAGCGCATAGCAGATTTATTGGCGGAACATGATCTCTCATCTAAAAAATGAAATTTATTTAAAACTGTGATAGCGACAGCCGGAGAACCCAAAAAGGAGACCCACACTGGATGCTCGTGTTGTGCATCGATAGCGTTTACATAAACTAGTGCCTACTCTGTTGGAGAAATTCCAGAAAGGATGTAGAAAGTTGTGTGTAGGATGCAAGATGAGGTTAGCCTCCTTACGGAGGTCACCTACAAAGAACACATCAGTCTAGACATTTTAATCTGCCGCCATTGCAAAGGTAGGTACTAAGGAGGGCCCCAAAACATTGATCACGCAAAAGATTCAATATAAACAAAAACACTTTAGAACAATGCAATGGGACACCAAGATAGTATGAAAGTCAAGAGGAAGACAACTTTGTACCATCAGAGGAAAGACATGATGTTCTTCTGCAGGGCGTGCATAAGGGCTATGCAAACAAGTTACCTCAAGAAAAGAGCATTCCCATTAAGGCACACTCCGTAGACACAATTTTTACATAGACATTGGAAAAAAATTAATAATAATTGCCCTTAAGGCATGAACTGCGTAGGTACACTGACAACGATACATTTGAGCTTACCTGGTCTATAGGTAGGATTCCATTTAAAATCATATCGGCTTTAGTGAGTACAAAACTGGGCATGACTAAGCCCGGACAATCACAAAGCATTATGTCTTTTTCTAGAAACAATGTTTGGAAATGCTTAGTTTTGCCAGGTGTTGCTGAGACAGAGACTTTTTTTTCAATCATCAGCGAGTTAATAGTACTACTCTTTCCCACATTGGGATAGCCAACTAGCCCAATAGTGACAACGTTCTCTGTATAAGTCGGTCCAGTGTACACATTCCTAAATAATTCAATTAACTCAAGCCGGTTCAATAGTTTTGAGCTGTTTCCCGGCGGTTTCTCAGGAATACCGATTTTCTGCTCGATTGTTCGCAGCTGTTCTTCAGTCTTATCCAAACTTTTACTAACAGCTTCAACAGCTTTCTGTAACTCTTCCACTGATATACTTTTAGAATCCTTTTCATCAGATTCATCATCGGATTTGCTTTCAACCGTTAAGGGTTGTTCGCCTTCTTCTTTATTGTCTTCTTTTCCTTCTTCAGCCGCCAGAGACGCAGAAAAGAAAGCTACTTTGATGTTTTCATCGTCAAAGTACTTTGCCCATGTAGCCCTTTGCTCTGGGGTAAGCAAATCCGATTTGTTTACAAGAATCATGTTCAGTTTGGTGTTCTTAACTTCTTTTACATATTTCTCTAAATCTTCACTTCGAAATAGTAATGGATTCCTTGCATCAACAATTTGAACAACAACGTCACTTCTTTCGACAACACGCCACAATTGCCTCCAGAATTCCAAATTCTTCTCATAAGGCGTAAGTAGGATCTCATCGTCTTCCTGCAATAGGGCCAGGTTACGTCTCCATTCAAGAAACGAATCACTTTCTGCTCTTTGTAAGTCTTCGGCTGACGTAGTAGGTGTCCATGTAGGACGTCGTGGTATTTTCAACAGTTCCTTTTTGTCGATGTGTTTCTTCTCCAAGATGTTTTGCTCGGTTTTCGACAAAAGTCCAATGTTACTCTTTGGATTTACAAAGGCAATGTTGAGCTTTTCAGCCTGAAATTCCGTACCGGCTAGTTCGGCTGTGCGAAGAAACTCCTGAAATGAAGATTCCTCGGTAACCGACTGCAAATTCAGACGACCCCAATCGTAGCCGTCTTGTACTTCGGTAGTGTGAAGCTAAAATGGTGTAAATGTTTATTTCATAATAGAAACACGTTTGATGTTATTACCATAGAGTCATTGTCGACTTTTCTTCTGTTTGTGTGACCAAAACGGTCTTTAATTAATGATCTCCCCAAATTGGATTTATTTTTCTTGCTCATTTTCGACACTGCGGACTATTATTTTGGTTTTACGAATTTGCCACACGTGTGTTTGACAGTTATAAAGGTTTGTTTACTTGACATCCGTAAGTTATGTTTGATTTGAGAAATAGAGTTGTTCAGTAGTGCAGAGTGTACCTGCCTACCTAGGTAAAGTTGTTCCCTGTTTGTTAGGGCGGTGATATGAATAAATCGTGTCAATTAATTAAGTATAATAAAACTAGAAATGTTATCGAAGATTCGCCGAAAATCATACGGATCGTCGCAATTGGATATTTTTGTTTAGCCATAACCTAATTCTTACATAATTTAGCAAAGAAGTTTCATTCGTGTTGCAAATTTAATGATATATGCAGGTAGTAGCTGTTTACAATAAATATAACTTTTGAGTGGAAAGGCGGTGGACTACAATACTACAAATAAATAAAATAACTAGTAGAAATAAACAAATAAAGATAGTAGTCAACAGATAATGAATCGTACCATTTATAAAGATTAATGCAAAGATTACAACTTAGCAAATGAATATAATTAATGACAATGGCAATATATATTTTCAAAAACCCATTTACGCTGTTTAGGTGGTAACCTTCAAGAGGGCGTTATAAACTTATGCTGTGCAAAAATGGGTACCAGTTAGAGGATTCCTTAGAAAACATTTTTTTAAGCATATCTAGATTCCACAAGAAAAACAAGTCTACATTTACAAGAGTTTCTGCAAGGAAATTGGCTGCTTTTGAGGAAAAACGTTTAAAATCGAAAAATATAAAATGACAAACAAATTTATTGCCTTCTGACTCTCATGCGACAAATTGTGACTTACCTGCTGCTAGGGTATAATTGTAATTAATGTCGTTTTCCATTGGGACAAAAAGTCAATCTTTTTTTTTGATTCGGAGCACTTTTGCAGATCTCGATATTTTTTCAGATTTACACATACTACCACAAATACCAATATACTTTGCACAGCTGTTGTACGTCATTTTAAGAATTTTGTTGTAAACCGAATGCGCAAAGTTTCGTGAAAACCAAAATAAAGAAATAAATAAATTGCCATGGATATAATTTTGTAGGAATTATTATCTCCATTGCCTTCCTCATCATCTGGAAACTACGAATCACCGAAACTAAATACTTCATTTGTATCTACAACGGGGGAAACATTTTTCAAGTCGATATCCATAGTTGATTTTTCCAAAAACGAATGCAATTTGAACAGCTGCTATTGCTGTCAAATAACGCACTAATCCATTTTACAAAAGCAGATCAATTTCGTTGCATGTTCCATGAGCCGCGTTAAATCTGAGATCTGAGATCTGAAAAAGATTTTTGGTGGTCCCAATGGAAAACGACATAAATATATACATTAAACAAGGCATGTGTATGTTCATTATTTTTAAATACATTTATTAAATATTTTTAAAACATAATTTGTACCAAAGACCTGATATGATCTCATAACCGCGCGGTTTGGAGTAAGTCCAAATTTATATTGCTCTTAGTTAACTTATTCTGTATTTGGTATTAATTTTTAATAATTGTGGGACTGAAATGCAATCTTACTTAGAAACGCAATTTTCTAAGTCTATTTTTAAGCGTTTTTTCGCTTGTATATCAGCCATTGTTTGCTCAATAGATCGCAAATCTTTTTTGTTCTTGCTGGGAACTGAAATGGAGAAAGACAAAATTTAAATAAATTAGATATATAAAAATAAACAATTAAGACGATAACAAAAGAGCAATATTTCAGTGCAAATTGTCTTACAATGATCTGTAAAAACTTCTAAGCCATGGTTTCACGGCCGACAGTTAGAAAAGAGGGGCTATAAATCTGAAACTTTTTTGTTTTCCATTGAGCAAAAAGAAGCGTCCGGGAGAATCCGGACTCCGGAGTTGAACAAATTATTGCTGAAAACGTTCCATTGGAGCAAAAATAGTCTTCTGATGATTTTGAGAGGAGAACTTCGCTGCTCGATTTAAAATCAGAATCCAATCAGGAAGCACTTACGTAATCAAGCTGGCAGTAGCCGTAAATCCATTTTTTGACATTTCAACATACTCAACCTAACCTAATGTCGTTTTCCATTGGGCAAAAAGAAGCGTCCGGAAGAGTCCGGAATCGAAAAAAATCACTCCTGAAACCGTTCCATTGGCACAAAAAATACTCATCCGGTGATTCTGAGGAGAGAATTTCGCTTCTCGATTTGAAGTCAGAATCCACTCAAGAAGCACTCACACAAGTGTAATTTATGTATTTTATACAAGTCAGCTGACAGCAGCCGTAGATTATTTTTTGGCATTTCACCAATACTTTTGTGGTTTCTTTCAGAATCAGTTTTGTTGTTCCATTGGATTTCAGAATGAGTGGATCCCCGAGTGAAACCAATGGAAAACGACATAACCTAACATAATACGTTTGTGGATTCAACCGGAAGCTGTCCATTGAATTTCAGAATAAGTGGACTTTTCTTTTGTGACCTGCAGGCTGCAGAAGTCACAGGCCAAACTGGAAATCATTGATTCAAACATTGAGGCAATTCCCACTGCAACCCTACAGACAGTAATGACCTACTCTCAACTGTGCATGACCACAGAAAAAGTCCACTTCGAAATCGTAATGCTATTTGGCCGCAGGGCTTGAAGAGGACTCTTCTACGAGTAGACGGTCATCCAAATCAGTTACCCGAATAAATAGTTCCCATAAAATTTGGGTAAAAGTTTTTGTTTTTTTTTTGTAAGTCGACTTAAGTTGTTTTAGCTTTTAACGTTATTCGAATTGTATTCTCCTTACTCTATTTCTTAAGCCAAAGCAGTTGAAAAAATTTCGAATAATGAGGAAGTTATAACTGTTTTAAAATAGATTAAGTCATCAACTGTAGTGTCTTGCACAAGTTCAAAATTGCTCTCCTGAAAAGTGTACAAAATTGACATAAGATGTTTTGCCTTTTGGGCACAGAGGGGTAAATAATTAGGTCCTTGGATAGAAGAAAAATATTATGGATAAATCAGTAATCAGTGCTAAGGGACATCGTTGTAGATGTTCTCAGAGAATGTTAAATTAACTTACCAAATCCGTAGGATTCATTTGTCTCCGTCTTGCGCGCAGCTTCTAGTGCAGCTTCTTGCCCAATTAAATGAACATACTTGTCTTTATAGTTCGTTGTAGGTTTTACATTCTCAGGAGACTGTCTTCTTTCAACTTCGATTTGCTTCTGTTCTTGTCTCTGTGTTTAAACAACGTAAGAGTTAAGAATAAAGATTGGCATTTCCGAAGCCCTTTTACCTTCTTAGCGTATTCCTTTGCAGTTTCCTCATTCCATTGGTCTCCATTGCGTCTGGCCAAAACTTCGTCTTCTGAAGGTGTGAATTCTCTTTTATAGACCACAGAGTACCTGTCATGACCCTCAAATCCAAAACTTATGGCCACAAGCCCACCCACTTCGGCTACTTCATGTCTGTAAATTAGATGTACCCGATCATTACACTCGAATCAAAAAAGGTTTTCCCGACTTACATGATAGCTCGATAAACTTTGTCCAATGGCTGAAATTCTATGTAACGCCTTTCGTCCTTGGAAAATCGATCGATTCGTTCTTGGGCATATTTGCGAAAACGATTAAGTTCCTCCTTTTCCTTTATTTTCATTTTTTCAGCATGCTCCTTTTGTTCTAAAACAAACAAAATGCGTCTTGGACTTACTTCTATTTTTAAATTTTGATGGGATTAATTTTACTTTTTAAGAGTTCCCTTTCCTTTTCGTTTACGGTTGGAGGTTTATCCATCGAATTCAAAATTGAATTCAATAAATCCATGTTGCTTTTTGCAAATAATCTTTTTAAATTCTTTCGTGTCCACCCAAATTGTTTTGAAAAAGTTCTTGTGTTTTGAAAGCTATGACTATAAATGTCAAATAACACCTGTTTCTGAATTACAGGGTTGTGATAATTCTTTCAAACTGTATCATGCGATATTAAGGACTATTCACATGAGAGCGAATTCCGAACAAATCTTTTTCACTGTATTTATGAATTGAAAACTGCTAGTTGTTCTACCACAAAAAAAAAATTTAACGAATCTATTTCGCTATTCGCTGTCATATGAATAGTCCTTTAAGTGTCAAAATCAAGGAGAGAGGAGTGTTTCGAGGAGTATTAGGATGAATCAGCTGATTTTTTTTTAAATAAGCCTTCGAAACCGACAAAATGTTTACTTTGTTAAATTAAAAAAAAAATATAGAAAAAAACGTTAATAAATTTTTCATATAATTAAAATTCCTATAAGCTCTGTTCTAACAAACACAGCAAAGTTTACTTCAGGAGATAGTTTCGGTATTCGCTAGCTACTTTAAAATCAAATAGCTTTCAAAAATATTTATTAATTGGATATAACTTGTTAGCTGCTTCTTGGTTTTTATTAAAAGCCGTGCAAGACTGTACGAAAACCTCTATTGTGATCATGCAAACAGTAGTGCCCATATATTTCACCGCTTGGAGAGCTTACTGCTCTGAATCTTTAATCAAACAAACTTTTGACAAATGCCAAACGATTTGTTATGATTTGTATTTGATAACTTTAAATTTTAAACTCAGAGAAACGATTTGCACATTGTTAACATTATTTATACATATATTCGGGCGAAAACTGAATACCTACAATGTCCAGTCAATCAAGCTGTCCAGAGGTATTAAATTAATATTTGTTTATAACATCACTTCTTAAAATTCAAGCAATTGCAGCACTTACAAGCTCAAATGATCATCGTCATCCATCCCGGTTCACTGAACCTTCGAATAGGTAGGGCTTCCGATTTCAATCCGATCAGAATCATTCATGCGATAGGTCGGAAAAGAAAACCAGACGGAAAGTCACACAGGGATCGTTTCCTACCTCAAATCGTAAGCTTAAAGTCATTGCACATTGTCGGGAAGCCATAATTAACTTCGCTTTTCTGCTCCTAGTCTAAGGAGTCACTTTCTGAGTTTGAAGAACACCGGTTGCAAGTTTCGCATATAATTCAGTCATGTTCGCAGTCAGATGGACGACGTCGATATGCAACACCGCCTCAACAAATCGCTGCTTTTAATAGAAGATCTGTTCCAGACATTGTTGGTAAAATAACGCCTACAGAATTGAAGAGCGAAACAATTATTGGTGATGAGGTAAAAGCTGCGAATACTTTTGATATCACATACATACTTCTAAAATGTATATTGTCGGTGGAAAAACAAACTGGAAGCTTGTTCCATTGACTGCAAAGGAAAAACAAGAGACTTGCTAATTTTTTAATTTATTTCAAGATAATTAACATAGGTGTTAGCGACCCATATAATATTCATTTTCCAATCAAACGCGGGGAGCTCAATCTACACAACAAACTGGGCGGTTCACTTAGCTCAGTTATGACAGATTTACAGGATATCTGGGAATATGTTCTAAAGTCAAGAATGGGAATAGACTTGAGGTAACAAACAGACTACGTAGTACAATGTAATACAAATATGAATTGCAATATAGCATCCTCCATCAGTATAAGGCGGTGTTGGTCGTTTCGGATATCTATAATCGAAATCACTTGAAAGAGCTAACCTCACTGTTGCTCGTTCGAATGGGTTTCGGCAGCTGCTTCTTAGTTCAGGTTTGATATGACGACAAACCGGTGATGATAAACTGATTTCCTAGTGTAACTGCTAATTTACTCACTTCTGTTAACATTGGATTTCTGTTTATCCCTGCCTTTTTTGTACCGATGTCTCACATTTAAACTATGCATATAGGATCATGTATCAGCAACATTTGGTGCCGGACTTGGCCACGCGTGTGTGGTCGATGTGGGAGATCAGAAAACATCCGTTTCCTGTGTTGAAGATGGCATTTCCCAACCTAGTACTAGAGTTAGACTTGAATATGGGGGAGCTGATGTCACTCAAGTTTTTCACAGTTTACTCCAAAAGTGTTCATTTCCGTACAAGGAGTGCAATGCCAGTAACTTTAAGGACACAATTTTGCTGAAGCAGCTAAAGGAAAAATATTGTCACGTTAACCTGGTGTGTTTCATTTTAAGTTAATGTGATACGACGAAACTATATATAGCCTTCTTTCATTTTAGGACATCTGTGGATCTCAGGAAAAAACCTTCGAAGTTTCTCGCGCTGAGAATAAACTAAGGTACACAATACAGGTGGGCGATGAGTGTATAGTCGCTCCGCTGAGTCTTTTTCACACAGACTTGCTTGCCATTACCGGCAAAAATAAGGCTGCGAAGGTGCAAATCTCGGCATCTCACCAATCGGATTCCGAAGACTGTTTCGATGCCGAGTACATTAGAGAAACAAGTGTATGTCGTTTAGTTGCACGTTCTCTAAATAAGTTATTACAAACTTTTGAATTCATACAGCGACGAAACGCCCGCGAACAACTAGAACAAATCCAAGCTGATGGTGCTATAGTCCAGGCTGATAACCAGGAGGAGGAACTAGTTGTTGATTCGTTCGAAAATGAAAGAGATAACAAAAATGACAAGGACTTTGTTTTGCCGGGCGGCCAGATCATTGGCATTGATCAAGCGGTTTTGCTTAGTATAGAGCGATGTCGTAAGATCTATAGATGAATCACAAAAAACTTAATTAATTAATTCTACTCTTTTTGTGGCAACAGCTAATGACGAGATGAAGAAAAAAATGTACGGGTGTGTACTTGTGGTAGGTGGAGGAATGAAATTCACCGGCATTGGAAAATGGTTGCAAAATAAAATGGCCTTAAACGTAGCTTACTCCCATCGCTCCGGTGAGTATTAGTAACCCAAGAAACACAATGGCGACAATGGTAGTCCTGCAGATGTTTTTTTTTTTTAATTGTGGAATTCCGTTTGCTTTGCAATTTTTGTTTGTCAAAATATTAGAGTTAAAAACAGATGTTTTGCAACGAGCTATATAACATATTTGTAAAGTTCCATAATGGAAGAATCTTTTCATTTTCAGAGCAATTGGATATTGTTACCAGCACAAAAGACATGGACCCTGCAATGACTGCATGGAAGGGTGCAGCTATTATGTCCTGCCTGGAGAGCGCACCAGAGTTATGGATAAATCGAGGGGAGTGGCAAAAATGCGGACTGCGTATATTGAGGGAGAAAGCTCCTTTTATGTGGTAGCATCTTTTACTGTCACTACGACGGTGTGCTGAGTGTCGGTGTAACGCAGTCGACATGATGTTTGCTTGGGTTTTCAGCGCATGAACAGACTTGTCATGTTTAAAAGAAGTAGCAATGTATATTGATTGACCAGTCTTTAATTTTAATTTACGGCTATTAAATGTTCCCATCAAACATTTTTAAATGTTTTTTTATTTTTATGTATGGATAACTTTACATTTCATTTCGAAAAAAGCTTTTCTGTTTGTTTAGGTAGATTCACGCGTTGATTCAATAAAAATGTTCTGTAGTTCCAGTCTGAACTATTTAGGTAACTATTTTCTGGTTAGTTATATTTAAATCCTAATTGCAAGGTTTTCTAATAATGGAACTGAGTTGGTGGCGATTGGACTCCTAATAGCCCAACGACAACACTCTTATCCCGAAGTGTGCTACTGGCTCTCAATGTTGCAAGATATTTACCCTATCCAATAACTCTTAGCAAGCTCAAGGACAGCAGTAAGTGTAGAGGACCAGTGTTGGATTGCATAAATAGGGGGCATATGAAAATGTATTGCTTTCTGACTTTTTTCAGGTAGAGCAAATATTTATTTTAATTAGGGACGTCTTCAAATAAAGCAAACATTTCTAGCTAATGTCGTTTTCCATTGGGACCACCAAAAATCTTTTTCAGATCTCAGATTTAACTCGGCTCATGGAACATGCAACGAAATTGATCTCATTTTGTAAATGCATTAGTGCGTTATTTGACAGCAATATCAGCTGTTCAAATTGCATTCGTTTTTGGAAAAAACAACTATTGATATCGACTTGAAAAATGTTTCCCCTGTTGTAGATATAAATGGAGTAGTTTCGGTTATTCGAAGTCTTCAGATGATCAGGAAGACGATGAAAATAATCATTTCTCCAAAGTTGTATCCATAGACAAACCATACTGAGACCCCCAACCATAGACAAACCATACTGAGACCCCCAACTCACAATCCTCTTGCCGCTGGGCCCCTCAATTTGTTTACAAATTTGCCATTTTGTATTCCTATCGGTGTTATGTCAAAAAAGAATCCGTGTGACATGCAAAAACATACAAAAAATGCAAAAATAAATGCTGCCAACCTCGGCAACCGTGGGGAAATGTGAAAGAGTTCGGGAATTCCACATTTTTTTATTACTGAATGCCATTGGTTAGTTATTATAAATTGTTAAAAGGCGAATAATTTGATTTGGTTGGTTAGTAAAATTATCTAAAATATATGTTTTATATACTAGAACATATTAGGACAAACATGGTTGTGTATTTACCTCTTTTCGATATCATTAAGATCGATTTATTGTATAAATTTTCTTTAATAACTGAAGAAAACCTGGCCAAAATGTTTTTATTTTCATGCAACCATTCTGCATTGACAATTTTTCATAAATATTTAAAGCAAATGTACACTTATTCCCAAAAAAAATACTATCCACACGTACCTATATAAATAATTTAAAATTTAACGGACAAAATTATATGAACGCTGTCAGCAGCTTTGTGCACAGCGGAAGTGGCATATGCAAGGTGCGAGCGTGGTTGTGAGCCGGAATTTTTGAAGTTACGTGACATTTGCCAATACGATTTTTTATGTAACAATACTAACGCACTTATGTCGTTTTCCATTGGTTTCACTCGGGGATCCACTCATTCTGAAATCCAATGGAACAACAAAACTGCTTCTGAAAGAATCCACAAAAGTATTGGTGAAATGCCAAAAAATAATCTACGGCTGCTGTCAGCTGACTTGTATAAAATACATAAATTACACTTGTGTGAGTGCTTCTTGAGTGGATTCTGACTTCAAATCGAGAAGCGAAATTCTCTCCTCAGAATCACCAGAAGAGTATTTTTTGTGCCAATGGAACGGTTTCAGGAGTGATTTTTTCGATTCCGGACTCTTCCGGACGCTTCTTTTTGCCCAATGGAAAACGACATTAGCGTTTGCCACCCCATGAAAATATATCTTGTAGGCAAGTAACGGTTTGTAACGATTACGTACAAACCGCAAAAAATTCCGTTCCGAACGGATACCTCGATAGGGCCGAATGTCCCTTGAGAAGTCCTAAGTATGATACTTTGTTTGCGAAGCCAACCTCCTCCAAATGGCCATTACTACTTTCCGAGGTGTGATGATGTCAGCAGCGACTCAGGAGGTCGATACAACGCCTCATATTGCAGAGCTTTTCAAACATCAAGGGTGTGAACGGCAAGTGAATCGGTGATTGTTAAAACAACCCAAGTAACAGATTTTTCGAAATCAGTTTTACTACGTTTTTACACAGCTTATGCGTAGACACTGCGTTGTGAACAATAGCAACATAATTCGATACCTAAAACACACAGAAATTCGATCGCAAAATCGGCATTTTGTACTAGGACAACCTGACTCTTCTACCATTTTTTGTTTCTCCTCTAAAAAAATAAAAATGTCACTTATGTTGTAAAACTGATTCGTTTCAAGGGACCATTCGGTGGTACTCGGTTTCTATGAGATTCTTTACACGTCCGTTCTATTCGATTACAAAATGTCGGCGGCAACTGAACGAACCGATACACGGAAACGTCATAAGTGTCAAAGGAGCTTTACACAACAGCTTTCACTTGCAACATGCAGCGAAAAGCTGCAACTCTGGTTGCGTCTTATTATGCTTTTGCTTTTTCTTTTCACAGTCGGTTGTTGCCACAAAAAAAAAAAGTAAACAAAACAAACATGTTTAAATTTGTTGCCATAAGTTTGATTTATTTATGTATAAATTTAATGATATTACATTGTCCATATTTAATAAAAATATTTATATTTCTTTCATTTTATAATTAAATGAACTCTATCCAATGCTATTACATTCATTAAAATAAAAAATATATGTTTCCAAATACAAAATCGGAAAACCAAATTATATATAAAATCTGTAAGATGAAAACTATAAACAAATAATACAAAACGCATGCACATGTCGAAGTTTACTTGCTCATTGTTTTTGTGTTTCTTTTCTGTTTTTTTGATTCATTTTTATTTATATATTTTACATCTATTAAATACTTAAATTACTAACATACATGTTCTGATTTTTTTTTAACGAATAGTTGCTGAAACTACGGAATAGTAAGTGTGTATCATCAATTACGTTTTGTTCTCTTTAAATCTATTACATCTAAATTAATTAAAACATTCTATTTTCAACAAAAGCGCATTCCATGGAGCGCCTTAATGTTTTAAACGGGTTTTACCATTTGCATATTCTTTCATATTCTTATGCAAGATATATGAAGGGTATCTAATTTTTTTTGGGTAAATATTTTCAAATCATACAGACATAGTAGTTAGGAGAATTAGGGGGGCGACTGTTTCTTTTTTGGATAAAATACATTTACATACTTGTTTCCTATTTCTCCACATAATGTCAGATATGAATATTTTCTTATAGCTTACAATTGTATTGTTGACTTTTTCTTGTTTTATTTTATCTATTCGTTTAATTTAAACAAACATTGCATATATATATTTATTTTAAGCTACAAGCAATATGTTGCTATATTCTAAACTATAAATTTTATTTACACTACACCATTACACTTCCGTCCTTCTTCAGTATCTCTTTACGCTATAGGCTAACAAAAAATATCAATTTTTTTCTTCTTCGTGTTGGACTTCCCTTAATGCTATTAATATTTTCCTTGTTTTTTGTTTTTGTTTTTACAATTTTCAATGTAACTGCGCTATTCGAATTGTTTGCTGTAAAAAAAATGTATAACTAAACTATTCTGTCGACTTGTGTTTTATTGTCACAATTGGATAAGAGGGAAGTAAAAAAAAGAGGCGGAAAAACTTGGCCAGCCAAGTGGTACACGACTTTAGATGATTGCACGGAACTCAAGTGGTTTAGAAAGGGTTTAACTCTTTTTCTTTGAATTAGTCTCTTTCACACCACAGTCATCGACCTTCTTATTGCCCTTGGCTATTGCCAGAAGTGTGACCAGCTTTTTGTGCGAGTCACCGACAATCCAGCCGTGTTGCTGATAGTTTTCACTCTCTTCAATGTGGTCTTCATCGTCGTGCGTTGACTCTATAAGGCCGAATTCTTCATCACTCGATGATGACCAATAGTAGAGCATTTCTGATGCGATTCTTTTTCGTCTGGCCTGTGGTTTGGCTTGACTATCAGCAGGCGGTGGTTTGGTGTTCGATGATTTGCGGGCCGCCACTGGTTCTGAAGCAATTTTCGACTTTCCCGATTCTTTTTTAGCGCTACTTGATGATCCAGCATCATTTTCAAGTTTTCCCGAAATTGTTTTGCGGCGATTTCGAATCGGAGCCCCTTTCGTTTTCCGATGAAGTTCTGTTTCAAAATCGCTTTCAGAATCCTCTGCAGCTTTTGACACGCTTCTGGGTTTCTTAAAGGCAGAAGCAATCACCTTTTCTTTCGAGGCATCAATAGAATTTCGTCTGCTTGATGCAGCAGATTTTACATCTTTAGGTGCCTTGGGAGTTGACTTTGGTGGTGGCATCACATTAGCTGTTGCAATTGGGCCTTTCTTTTTGCCCTTCGGAGGCTTAGTTCTTTTTGTATTTTCAGTAGCTGCCTTTGGGTTATTTTTTAATGTTTTTTGAGGCGAAGATGAAGCTTTCTCATCTTCTGATTGAAGTGTACTTGCTTTTTCTTCGTCGGGGGGCTTTGTATCATTTGGCGCTGATGCCGGTGTGCTCTTTTTCACCGCAGTTGTGGTCGTTTTCTTTTTTCTCTTTGTTTTCTGCTCCTTTTCTTCGATCAGAGCAATTATGTCCTTTGTTGAGAGGAACTCCTCGAATTCGTCGGAACTCCATATTTCGACCAATTTCTTAGGACGGTTTACGGCACATCTCCTTTGAGATTTCCGTTGACCCTCGCCAATAAGTTCTGCGATTTCTGCGGGCGACATTCCCAGCTCTGCATGAAGCTGTGCGATCTCCTTCGAACAGTGGTCTTCCTTGTTAGATGCCTTCTTACATTGCCTGCTTGTGTTTGCTTTAGTTTTGGTTGCTTTTGGGGCGGTTTTTCTCTTAGCAGCTTGACTTTCTCTGGGTCTAGATGAATTGGGTGCATTATCCTGCCTCTCTTCATTGACGGCATTTGTTTGACGATTTTCATTCAAACCACGCAATGTGTCAAATAAGCGGTCAAGCTCCTGCTTGGGAATCAACTTAGGTGGTTCTGGGGTAGGTAATTTGGGTTTTTCTACAGGAGTTTTTGGTTTCGTCTTAGCGTTCTTGAAAATGCGACCCATTATCAGAGATTTGTTTTCAAAAGTTTTCGCTGTGAAAGCGCTGGAGTTACTGCTCTCTTCAGAGTTCACATTGCCATCCTTAATATCTTCGTTGTCATTATCAATATCATTGTCGTCATCACCTCCACTGATCGAGCCATACACAAAGTCATCTCGATCAGAATAGGTGACGGTTGACGTTGTGTTGTCATCGTTGATCGCAGGAGTTTCTGGTTTCTGGAATTTGATTCCCTCTTGCTCTTCCCTGCCGATGTTTTTGAACGGCCGCTCGGGGATGATAATGGCTTTTTTTGGACTTCCATCGTTGTCCTCGGCCAACTTAAATGGCGATTGGATGGCCTTGGATATCGGTGTATTTTCGGAGTCATCGAATTCGTAGATATCTTTGGCTATAATGCCTTCTAGTTTCTTGGGTGGGCTTAACACGATTGGCATGCAGCTTTCAGTATCATGTATAGAGATGACAGGTGAAGAAATCTTAATAGGTGACTTTTCTCTCGTCTTTGTTGGCAGGGTTTGATTCGCTTTCGATTCGCTAAGCATTGTCGGAAACTGTTCCACAAGGAAATTCGCCTTTGCTTTGCATTTTGACCTTTGCTCATTATGCATTTGCATGGCAGGTGTAAAAGATGTTATTGCTGTCATAGGTGCCTCATTTCCAAGTGCAATCTCAGCCAATGTTGTCAGTTTGCAGCCTGCACGTGGACTTCGTTCTAGAGCATGTTCCATGTCCAATCCTATTGTTGGAATAGAAACTTTCAAATTGTCATAACCTTTCATTGCAGCTTTCGTTTTAAGGCGACATGTTGTTGTCGTTATGGTGGAACTTTGCGACGAGGCGGAGTGTAGTGGTGAGATGAAGTTTCTAAAATAGGACGAGACAAACAAATAAATTACATTGATGTGAAATTGTGTAATGTGTTTTAGAGGAAGGAGCCGCATAATTTTGTTGTGGCAAAATCATGTCCAGAATCAAAGAGTGTAGCACAAGCTATTGAAAATGAAATGAGGCAACAAGTCTGGATGGTACATATATGAATACAATTATACACTGCAATTATCCAAAAGATAAAATTACACAAATAAGGTTTGCATTAGAAGGAACCTTTCAGAGTTAATTGCATTCATTTCAAAACAATTCTATCTAAATGAAAACTATATTGCAAAACGAACTAGTATTTTTTAATAATTTCAACACTTTTTACGAATCTACTTCACATCAGCGATAGGTGCAGCACAGCTATATGAAACAGATAATAGAACAGGTTCAGACAACATTTATACTAATGGAACGTAAAAATCTGGACTCTACTGCGCAACTCAGAGTGACATAGCACACCTCATTATATTTTTGATCAAGGTAAACATCGAGCAAACAGCCCGTCTAGAACAGATGTGGTGTTCGTCTACTGATTGCATTAAGGCGAAACACATTTTTGAATGAATGAAAAAATGTGTAAATATTTATAACAGTTCCAAAACTCCACTGAATTTATTTATAGCAGGAATACAAATTGTAAAACAACATAGGTAGATGTCATACACCCACTCTACATGGGAATTTTGTCTCTCAAGTATTTTATGACTTAAAATCATTACTATCTTAGCCTACAGCCCTGGCAGCTAGTGGTATATGTTCTATTGTTTATGTAATTCATTTATGTAACAATAAAGTAGTAATAATAATAATAATGATAAAATCATTACTGGTGTTACTCGTATCACAGGATATTTCGCAATTTTAGTCATGCACCATAAATGGAAGATAAAGTCCAATGATTTATGCGGAAATGAGGTGCAGTCAATCCAACATCGGTCTTGCCACTGTCCCGCTCTGCTAGAATGAAGTCTCCGTCCCCTAGGATTTAGGTCCTTCAAAAGGATCGCAGGCATTCAGATAGCCGATCTACTAGGATTCATAAGCAGCTCCAACTGGTTCCCAAACCGACTGGTAATTTGATGGGCTTTGGCCTGTTTTTACAATCTCACTCTCAATAGGGGTTTGACAATAGTCAACCTAACCTCAACAATTTGTTGCTGGAATTTGTGTAGATGTGGAGCAAAAACAAGAAAGCCAACACAAGACAAAAAAAAAAACCATAAGTCTGAAGCACAAGATAGTGCATGAGAGCATCTGTTCCGTTTTTGATATTAGACCCAGCTACACTGACTGTAACAGCGACAACATATGTAAATACATTTGTCAGCCGAGTCAAGGTACCGATATACAATTCACAAATATCTACCAGCTTGGATTCCTGTAAATTGTAACTGTTAGTAGGCTACTAATAAACCTGTTAAGTGAAGACTTGAGTATGTTGCCTCCGGAAAATTTACAATGATAAATTCTTGATTAATTTTATATTAATTTAACGAAATTCTTGCCCAGATTGATTGTTGTACATTAATAATCAACAAATGACCTACACGATGTTTCTTTGTTTTTTTTGCACTTAAACAATTTGATGATAACGTAAGCAAACTCAGAAAGCTATCAAACTTAAACGCGCTTGTATTGGTTAATCTCAGGCAACTGAAAAGAAACCAAGTTCAGAAAAGTGCTCTCAAGTCCAAGTGATCTTTTTAATCTATAACCACAAAAGTTTCTCAGATGAGTTGTTCTGCTTTATTGTTGTTGTTTATTTAAACGACTGTAACATCAAATGTCCGCTGCAACTAAGGTTGAGTTATTAAAGGAATTTTTATTTTAATGAGACCTATGCCAATGTTCAAATGAATTACTGTCGAACAATATCAACATCACGCAATAAGTGCAAAATCACAGAAATACTGAATCTCATAAGTGACAGGTTTGTGCAAAAAAAAAAAAAAAAAAACACCTGCCAGTGGCAATGAAAAACAGTGCTTCCAGGTACTACAAGGTACACAACTCAAACGCGATGGCGAACACGAAGTCAAATTTATGTACAACGTTGCCAGACCTGAAAGGGGCACAATCCCAATCCCAAAGTGGATTGGTACCTCGCTAAGCCCGGGAAACGATTGAGTCGATACATTACTGCCGCAGTCGCTCAATTTTGCAGGATAATATTGCGAAAATCTCACTGCTCCATAAAAGTCGGTAAAACCACTGCGGAACTTTCTGATATCAGAGAAGTGAGGCTATTTCTTTATTTATTCAACATTATTCTTAAACTCAATTTATAAAACTAAAGACAAAATTACTTGGAAGTCGGTGCAATTACTTTTCCATAATCGAAACAACTGCTCGTTGCAGCGGTTAGGATAAGTCTAGCAGTGAACGAAGCAAAATAAAATAAGAGGAATAGTTCCAACTAGCGGTCTTGGGGACCAGTGGCAATTTGGAACAACATTATAATGTCGTTTTCCATTGGTTAAACTCGGGTATCCACTCATTCTGAAATCCAATGGAACAGCAACAATGGTTGAAATCCACAAATTTATTGGTAAAGCTTAGTACGCTCGAGCTAAATTTTCGCTTACCTACAGAATTCTCTGAGCTAAATTTAAGCGAACCCATTTAGCAAAGTGGTACGCAGCTCGAGCGAAATAATCAAACTTTTGTTTCAGAATGTACTTCATGTGTCTGACAAAATTTAGCGTGCCCATTTAATGGGTCGGCACATTCTCAAGCTAAATTGTGACAGATCCTTGTGTACTTGTTGTTCTGTTGCGGAAAAGTATGCAAGGATGAGCTCTTTTAATTATTACATGGACGAGAAGTACCTAGAATCAGACAAAGTTGAAATAAGAGAGAATAACATTTTTGAAGGAAGTTTTTTCAAAGAATAGCTGTTTTCTGTGACACTTATCCACGGCGTACTCTATGTCAAAATTTAGCTAAGACTTTAGCGGATGTTTGGAGAGAAAAGTTGGAGACCAGATAAAATTCAGTTTAGCTCGAGCAGCGTACTACGCTTAAAATATCACAACGAAAGGGGCATTCAGCATCCGATGGAACTGGTCTAGTATCATTGCGAAGGTGCCATTTTGTTCGCACCACAACAACAATATATACTAAGTACACTTAACACTTAACACTTTTGCACTTTATCTATACCCCGACCCTATTGCAACGGAAAAATACAACAGAACAGTGCAAAGTGTTGGTACCCTTAACCCTTGTCCTTTCGAAAGTTGGCCATTTGTCAGTGTTACTGGCTGAACGGAGCTTTAGGTCTGTTCTTTTACTTTTAAATTTTACGAATTTTCACTAACTTTTGCGGGTTCTTACGAATTTTTGCTCAATGCCGTTGCCGTTCCTTAACTCGACAAATTCGTAAAAGAAAGCGTCATCTAGAGAGCAAGGTATTATCCCTCCACTGAAAATTTTACGCCACCTGACAATTAACAAATAATTGGAAATTTGTTGTCCTCTTTGGCACCCGAATGCATTTGTTTTCATTTCTTGCGTATTAAAATGGTATCAACCAGTGGTATCAACCGTTCAAAATCCCTTTTCGATGAACTTTATTATTTATTTTATTTTTGTTAGAAAAAACAAGAAAAGAAACATTTAGGGCCGTTTGCTGATACGACTCATAGCGAGTTAAGTGCCACATAAACTCTAATGTGACAGTTTATGCCCTAAAAAAAGTAGCCCATAAGTATTTAAGTAGAACTGAAATCGTTAAGAGTCGCATGAGCAAACGGCCCTAAATTAGATAAATTAGAGAAAACAACACAAAACCATCATTGTTTAAAGGGATGTTTTATTGATGTGCCATCACCAAAAAGCCGAAGCATGATCAGGAGCAACTGTAACTGTAACTGATATTTTTCAAATTTCCATTCCGATGGATACCTCGCTAGAACTGATTACTATTGAGAAACCATAAAAGCTGTTTATATACAGGGTGTCCGCCGGGAAGGTATACTACTTTGTTTTGCCGCCATTTTGATAAACATTAGTCTTGACAGTTCATATTTGGCAGTCGTGAAGTAGACACGTGGCAAATTTATTATGGAAAAATATTCGATAAACCAACGTGTTTTAATCGTTAAAACATTTTATCAATATCAATCATCGATTACTGTGACGATGACAAAGTTACGTGAAATTTTCGGGAGAAACAACGTGCCAACAAAACGCACTATTTATCGTGTAGTGAATGATAAATAGCACCTTTGAATCCATTAAAAGTTACAGTCTGGTGTGCAATTTGGTCAGGAGGAATCATTGGACCTTACTTCTTTGAAAATGAGAACGGCGTAACGGTAACTGTGAATGGGGAGCGATATCGTGATATGATTGAAAACTTTTTAACGCAACAACCCAAATGCTTTGGGCTTGATTAACATGTGGTATCAACAAGACGGTGCTACATCGCATACAGCCAGGATTACAATGGAATTACTCCGAGACCTCTTTCCACAACAAGTTATTTCAAGAAATGGTGATGTTGATTGGCCTCCACGGTCGCCTGATTTGACTGCTCTGGACTTCTTTTTGTGGGGATATCTGAAAAGCAAGGTTTATGCAAACAAACCAGAAACGCTTGAGCAACTCAAACAAAATATTCGTGATGAAATTAATGAAATACCGCGTGAAATGTGTGAGTATGTAATGAAAAATGTGCTCAAAAGGGCTCGCATTTGTGAGACTAACAGAGGCGGACATTTACCTGATATTGTATTCCATAAATAATTGCCAACATTAAATAAAACATTTATCAATATAAGATCCATTCTCTTTCATTTAATCGAAAATTATAAACAAACAAAGTAGTATACCTTCCCGGCGGACACCCTGTATTTATCAAAAGGCCTTGGAAATTGTGAAAATAGTGGAATTTTTACTTCGCATTGCTTTGTGTTCTATATGTATCTAAATACTCATTTCTAGTGGCAACTTGGAGCAATTACTTCCGCATTTTAAGTATAAAATATAGACGCCTATTCTGAGTTTCGAGTCGAATTGGTTCCCAAGCTCCCAGAATTTGCAACTTATCTTATTTGAATGGAAAAACGAAGAGTTGATCTAATTGTTTACTGAAATTGAAGACATGGATTTGGACAACCTCTGGTTCATGCAGGATGGCGCGCCATGCCACAATCGATCTTTTGCGCACCAGATTCCCAAATCGTGCTATCAGCCGTCTTGGCGATGTCAATTGGCCGCTTGTGAGCTGCGATTTAACCCATTTCGATTTTTTTTGTGGGAAACCGTGAAGGACCGATGTTATACCAACAATCCGAAAACGATTCAATGACTTAAGGCCAATATCATCCAAGTAATCCGTGAGCTACAGACCGAAACCATCAACAAGGTCTTGGAAAATTGGAGTGATAGAATGCGCCACTGCGAAGCTAGTCGAGGCAGCCACTTGAACGACGTTCGGTTCCATAATTAATGGGAATGTCTGCTCTTACTAATAAAGCCATAATACAAGGAAAAAAAAATAATTTTTTCATTTTATTGCATTTTTTAAAAAGAAACTTGTATTTGACCCATGTAGACGTGCGGGGTATCTCCGAGATGAACAAACTTTATGTCGAAATAAATGATTAGGTGAAATGAATGATTAGGCCTTCATATTTAAAAAAAAAACTATTTTAAATGTACATTTATAAAAAAAAAGTTCAATATCCTACTCACTGTTTTTGTGTTACTGTTGCTGCACTCTCCATCGCATAAAGATGGGCTCCTATCTGCGATGGCTGATTTACAAAAGTTCTCGCTGTCAGAGGTGCCACAGGATTTGGTGATACCAAAGATGATATTTGTAGAATTGGATTCTCTCGAGGTATGTGACTTCTTAAAGCACCGCCATTACCCTCGTCGTTGGGCAAGACTGCCTGATCTTTTGCACCAGACAACGCATGCATTTGTGCGTAGCTTACTGGCAAAATTGGAGGTGGCTGAGCACAAGCTGGGTTCGAATCCGAAGAAATGTCACTGAATTGATTTATATCAAGCCGGGGATAAGCACCACCATCGCGCTTACCGCCAGTCTCCGCTGTGGATTGCTTGATGTAGGAAAACCGTTCATTTGTCGATTTTGGTGTAACTGGTTTTATCTGCAAGTCATATGCGTAGGTTGTGGGCGGCACAATCGGATAATTTCTTTCCACCTGAGGCGTTTCAGAGCCTTTTAAAATGTTACAGCATTCGTAGAACAAACGTTCGTCCGGGTTCAGTGTTTTCGTAGAGTAGCGCTCATAGTTTTGCTCTGGCGAGGAGATTGGTTCGATGCCCGATTGATTGAGAATACTATTCGGAGGGATATATGAGAGTTTCGGTTGAGGTGTCTTCTCTACTTTCTCCATCGGCTTTTCATGGATTTCGGCTGCTTTTTGAAAAACGATATTTTCTACCATTGGAATGGTGGTTAAGGATTGCTTAACGCTTTCAACAACCTCTTTATCGGTGGTCTTTGTTTTTACCGTAACTTTAGCTGGCGATGTTACAACTGGAGGTGCTTGTTTGGCTTCTTCTTGTTTTCTCGTTGCATTCAAGTATTCCTGTTCAGACAGCTTAGTCACATGCGCGATCGTCAATTGATGTTTGTTAAGCGCTGCCGACTTGGCAAACGTTTTATTGCACAGAAGACACACGAAGGTCTCCGTTGGTTCCATCGTGTTGACGTTTGCCTTCTTCGGCTTTCTCGTTAGTAGAACACTTCGTCGGCGACGACGACGTCTTCCTTTAGTACTGCGCGATGTGTCCTGCGAGAAGGTCGTGTACACACTCATATCATCGTCTACATCCATGTCAATAAGGTCGGTATTGGTAGCGTCCATGGTGTCCATATTCGAACGATCCTCATTGAAGTTCGGTGCGCTACGAACACTCATTGATGTAGAGGGTCGTCCGAATGGATCGTCTATGTCTAAGAACGAATTCGCCAGGTCAAAGCCGTCATTGGCAAGATTGAAGTCCTTGTCTTCAGCCGACATGATTTTGTCATTCACCCTCTTGGCTATTGCCGTCAAGTAGTTGTCATCATCATCGTCATCAAAAGCCATCGAATTGCGACGGCTATTAGCTTCGGATCGCTTGGTGGACGCTGATCGCGAATTCGCTCGAGTGGTATGTTGCGTTGGTGCAGTGACGTCGGCAACGGATTTCCTTCTCTGGCGTAAAGTGGACAAACGGGACAGAGTCTCAGGTGGGAGAGCTGCGGGTTCACCCTCCTCGGTATGAATGTTCTTATTCAGTCGAGGATCGCGACTAGATATGCTCGATTTTCGATTTTCACTTTGCGATGCGTTGTCCTTATTTGTAGCGATATCTAGCGATGCTGCTAATATACTTGGTCGCAGAATGGACGAAGATGATTTTACTGCGGTTAGAGTAGCAAATGCAGATGCCTCGGGTTCTTTCCCACTGGTTAAACCGCCCGGATTACGCTGTGTTGGTGTAAACAGACCAACAATGGATATAGGAGGTTCCATGGTACGGCCAAAAACTGGCGCATCCTCTTTGATATCGTCTGCCCCACCCTTGCTAAGGGTGAACGATTCCAAACCCGTACGTAACTGATTGATGTTCTCAATTTCGATCTTTTTGTCACGTTTTTTCATTTGCTTCTTCCTGTTTCTTTTGTGAACCCCAAACGCCACATCACTGTTGGGTGATTTGTCATTTTCCGGGGACAGCAGCGCCATGTTATTTTGTGTTGGGCCCCGATGCGACCAACTGTCGACCGAGTTTGTTCGATAGTTACCAAAATCGATTGGCAATGGCTTCGCCTTTAAATCAACTTTGCAGTTTGGAAGCTTAACCATCTCTACATCTTCCTTTTGATTTTTTACTTTAACGTCGACTTTCTGGGCATCCTTTGGCTCTTTAAAGAGTTCCCCATCCTGTTTTTGAATCTTTTTCTCTTTTGTTGTTTCCGCCTTCTGCTTTTTGGCTTCTTTTCCTGCAGGCACCTTGGACTCTTGTTCTGTGCCAATTTCTCTTTTGTTGTCTAGAACGTTTTTTCGCTTAGTTGTGGGCATCAGACGCATTCCTGTAAGGAGTAGGTCTTCACTCTTCTCATAGGCTAGATTCTCGAGCCTTTTCAAGTCGTCGATTCGAGATTTGTCGACTTCTTTGAAACTCTCCATCAATTGATCTGCTACAATTGCGGCGAGTTCATTTTTTCTTCGTCGTCTGGGTTTCTTACTTGCGTCTTGGTTGTTTTGTGTCGGTGCCTCTTTGTCTTTGTCATCTGAGACTGGAATCACTTCGATATCTACTGATGAGGCCTTATTATTAAATGTAGGCTTTTCAGGTTTAGTGGCCGCTAGCACCTTCGCATCGTTTTCATTTGTTTTCGCTTTTTTGTCAGGCTTTATGTTTTCGGGTTTGGGAGCTGGTGTGCCCTTTGCTTCTTCTGGTTGCGGCTTGGATTTATAGGGCATTATTTCTTCATTTTCTTGCTCGTCTTCACTGAGAAAACTTGCGGCTATCGCTTCGACTTCTTTAAGTGCTGAGGGTCGCACGTCATTCGGAACGGCCTTCTGATCGGCCATTTTGTTTCTTCTACTTCTTCGAGTTGGAAATGATTTTTGAGATTCCGGTGACGATTCCACTTTCTTGTCAATTTTAACAGCGGCCTCCAACTGCTTAACGCTTTGATTAGTTGTCGAGCTGATGGCTGACAAGGTAGAAACTTTTTTAGGTGCAGCTTGTGGGTGTTTTTTGTTTGTCCTTGATGGCTCCTTGGTTTCTTTTGAATCCTCATGATCTTTTGTTTTCATTTCATTCGACTTCATGATTTCCTTTGGATCCACGATTTCCTTAGGTTCCATGATTTCCTTTGGTTCCTCGATTTTCTTTGATTCCATGTTTTCTTTTGATTCTCTGATTTCTTTTGATTCTCTGATTTCATTTGTTTCCCTGATTTTATTTGCTTCCTCAATTTCACTAGGTTTCCCGATTTCGTTTGGTTCTTTGATTGCATTTGATCCCTTGATTTCCTTGGGTGACTTGATTTCTATTAATTCCTCTACCTGGCTCTTCTCTGGGATGGACACGAACTTTTCGATTTCTGTTTCGGTTGTTAGATCCAACGTTGGCAGTGGTGGAACCTTGACAACTGCCTCTTGCGCTTTAATTGGTGGAACAATGGTAGCTTCATCGCAGCCAAGGTTCTGTATTGCCGGCGTGATCTCTTTTGTTTTTTCGAAGGGGCTTGGCTGATCTTTTACATTATTTACCGTCTTTTCATTTGTCTGCGGCCCCTCAATAGAATGTGCAACCGGCAATATCAAAATTGGTTCCCTGATCAAGGTTGCAGCTTTTGCCGCAGGTGGCACGGCTACGACGTTCGATTTCAACTTTCTTTCAGCTGTCACGGTCAGCTTTTTAGGAACCTTCTTTGGTGAAGGAGAATCAACCGTTAAATTGATGAATGGTGGACTCAGAATGGTGCTCATAACGGCTTCTTGCTTTTTGTTGCTGTTGTTGTTGTTGGCTCTCTTTCTGGGTAAGCTGGTGTTTGTTTTGGGATGCTCGTTTTGAAACAATAACGGAGGACTTTGAAGAGGAATTTGTGATACCTTGGGTTGCATTGAATCACACCGTATTGGTATGATTTGTGTTTGCGGTAAAATTGGTAGTGGGAACGGCATTGGAGGCATGAGAACTGCATTCGACTTGACCGAGATCTGAGGATGATGGTGCGGGGGAAAAACTTTTGGACCCGCTTTCGCCTTTGGCGACGAACGCTTTGACTTTTTCGATAAATCCAATGGCACTTCTAATTCAAATGGTAGATTGTTGTAAGTGTTTGCACAGCGCAGCGAATTTATTTCAGACAGAAAGTCGTTTGGTGCGCCTGCGATTGTTTGACGACGTTTGGTAATCATTCCCCTCGGTGATGGTATCTGCACTGGAGTGAATTGCGGAATTGTCAGCTGCGGGGGCTTTATGCAGGGTACACGAATGATGTCTGCATTATTGATACTTTGCTGTTTGGGTGGATGCTTTCTTTCTGCGAGTAATTTTTTCGACACTTCTATATGAGGGGGTGTAGTTATTTCAACTGTAACTACAGGTGGCGGTGCCTTTCTTGTGGGAGCTGATATAAAGTGGTTTAAAGCTGCCGCTATTTCCATGGACGGCGCCTTTGTTTGCGGAGGCTCCCTTACACTGTAGCCTGTTAGCGTTGGCTGCAATAGTGAGGGACCTGAGTGAGAAGGAACCGCAAATGGGGGGTCTTTTAATGAAGGCCCTATAACTAAATGTTTTGCTACGGGCGGTTTAGCAACTAGGGACTTTGCGTCTAGATGTTTGGTTACTACAGGTTCTATTACTTTACGTTCTGTTACTATAGGCTTTTCTGCAAGAGGATCTTTAATTGAAGGCTCTATTACCGGAAGCGTTATTACAGGAGGTTTTGTTACACCAGGCTTTGCTGCAGCAGGCTTTGTTATAGGAGGCTTAGTTATTGGAGGCTCTGTTACTCGTGGCTCTGATACTGGCGGCTCTGATACTGAAGGCTTTGATACTGGAGGCTCTGATACTGAAGGCTCTGGTACTGCAGGGTTTGTTACAGAAGACTTTGTTACCGGATGCTTTGTTTCCGACTGCTCTCTTACTGGAGGCTTTGTTATTGGGGTAGCAGTATTCGTTTCAGCAGGTATGTCACATTTTATGATCCTCCGGGAGAGCGCTTTTCGTTTCGGCAGTTTCGTGTCTTTATTTTCAGTGGAAGGTGGCACAGTTCCAGTTGATACTTCTGGGTTGATGTGCGGTTTTCCGTTTCCAGCCGTCTCCTTACATTCCAAAAAGGGTTTACCCAGCTTTTCTTGAAGCTTTCCCGTAAGCATTGCTATGCAATCGTTAATTTTTTTGCTCCGACGTTTAGTTGTTGGGCTTACTTGATTTTGTAGAAAGCCTGATGGTAATCTCCTTAAATCCTCTGTACTTGTTGATAACTCTAGCTGTTGTTGATGTAAATTTTCCATAGATCCTTCAGATCTTAAAGAAATATTTTCACTAACAATCGCGTCTTGCGATTTCTTCCAATCACAATCGCTTTCAATGGTTATGGTGGGTACGGGGTCTTTGCATACACTTAGCTCTAGTTCAGCTTTCTCACTCTTGCCCTTAGGAGTATCTACCTCGGTAATAGTGGACGCAGTCTGTTTACACCCGATGAATGGTTTTTCCTCACTGTCGTCAGCTTGGTTTTTGCAAGCATCCTTTTCTTTGTCAAAGGTCAGCTTTCGAACAGCAGACAATTTTGAGGGTTTATTCACGGTGGGCTTTTCTACATCATCAGCAGTGCTGTCGGTGGTGTTTGTACTTTGTTTTTTGCCTAAAAGACGCTTCTTAATTTTCTTAACAAAGCGCTTGGTTGTGGCGCCGATTTTCCTTACAATGCCACCTTTAACCGTGTCAGTCTTTTTATTTGTTATATTCTCCGTTGATTGGGACTTTTTGTTTACAATTAGGCCGGTACTATTGACTCTAGTGGACTTGCGCTTGTTCTCTAAAAGTTTGTTATTTCGCGAGATTTTGTCTTTTTCAGAGATTGCACGTAGTTTGTGATTTCGAAGAAGTTTTTTTGATATCGCTGTTAGGGTTGTGTTGGATGACTTGCATTTTTTATTCGCGGCATTTTGTTGCATTTTTCTTCCGGCAGCCGTTTTGAACTTTCTCGAACGCGGCTTTGTTGCATTGGGTATAATCTCTCGGCATACACGCTTTGGTGGAAGGTTTTCTAGCATTTTCCGAATTGAATCAGCTGGAAAAAAAAACAGACAAAAATAAAAATTAATATTTGAGTAAATGCTAAAAATTACGATTAAGTCAACACCTCGCAGATAGATGCCATTGAAATAAAACTGTACAATTTCTTACTTTAAATTAATTAAATTACATTTCTTAATGGGTAAATGGGGCGCTCCATCGAAAACAGGTTCTAATCTAAGATGATTGAATACTTTACTATGAAAACATGGCGGCGCTATATTGAACGTTACTTTCAGTTAACTGATAAGCATTTTGTACGGGGAGTTCTTAACCTAACTTTACCAGCCTTTATGGCGACATAATATACCCACGATTTTGTTTATAAACACCTATGGCACATTACCTCTCGAATGATATAAGTGTCATTCTAATCAATTCATAATAAAAACTAAAAAAAAACGGCCAAGTGCGAGTGTCACTCGCTAGAGCTGGAAATTGCGAAGATTCTTTTCTTTTTGTAAGAAGGTGGAAAGCATCGAAAGCCTGTGTGTGGGACTTTAATCCACTACCACACCTGCCTCCATTCCCATTTTCCGACGGAATATATATTATATGCCTTAGTTCATTCCTATTTTACCTGGAACCATATGGGATCATGATGACTAAAAAAATTATGAAGTTTTCATTAACAGCCAACGAGTTCTAAAATGAAACATATAACTCAGAAGTCAGAAGGCCAGAATCATTTTCACATTTCTCATAGCCATACATTGCAGCTGAGGTAAACTCCATACATACTAAATTAATGTAAGCGTGAGAGTAGAGAGCACGCTCTAGTGAAAGAAATGACCGAGAGCTTGTTTTTGCACAACAATAGGTCTGTTCCTTTACTTTTGTAGTAAGAATGGAAAAAACTGTCTCTCACACAGAGAGACACATACGAAAAAGTTAGGGAACGCTTTTGTAGTACTCTATGAAAAACGACAGATATATAATTAAAAAATCGAAAAAAGTGGTACGAAAAGTCGTTAAAATATCTGATTATTTTTCCGCCTGTTGATACCATTTTAATATACAAGAAATCAAAACAGATGTCAAATAGGACAACAAATTTCGAATCAGCTGTTAATTGACAGCTTTTTCAATTCATACACCAAGAAATTTGTTGAGTAAAAATTCGTAAGATTCTCAGTGGAGGGGTAATTTCTTGCTCTCTCGAAGACGCTCTCTTTTACGAAATTTTCGAGCTAAGGAACGGCATTGAGTAAAAATTCGTAAGATTTAAAAGTAAAGGAACAGACCTAATATGTCAATATGTGTCAAGTTTCATGTCTCATGTGTGCATGAGGAAGAGTATTCATTGGAAAAGTTCCAATGGAATACGATTTAATGAATGGAGAATGGAGATGACCGAGAGCACAAACACTAGAAAGTGTGGAGTGTGGTCTGTGACTGTGGAGTCGGTGTGTGAATGATTATGAGTAGAGTTCAGTATGCATTGAAAATTCCAATTGGAATCGATTAAGGAAACACACCAATAACGAATGATAAATGGTTAAAAGGAGCGTACTTTATATAGTGATTGACAGTTTTTTGTAAATATCTTTTAAAATATTAACTTTTCCGCAAAACAGTCTTTTGCACATATATAGCTACGAGCGTGATCTACAAAAAAGGTATTTTTTTTGTAAATCAAGAAATAAACAGCTTTTTGTGCGAATGAAAATATTTTTTTCACCAAATTACTAATTACTCTAAAACCAGTTGATGTATCGCTACCATTGGTATTTATCGTTTAACTAGAGGTTATACCGGCTGTTGTGTGAAATTTCAGCCTTCTACGTCAATTAGTTTCTGAGATAGACCTAGGAACAAAATTGGTCTAGTGGGTTCGGACGGACTAAAGCGAAACTAATAAGGTTCCGTTTTTTCCCTTTGGCTACGGAACCTTAAAAAAGTGTACGAAAACTTGTTCATTTAATAAAATGATGATGATGATTAGACAGGTGCTATAGGCCGTCTACGTTTTACTTTGAGACGTGTAAATAAAATGCCTCTAGGCACTAGGCTGTCGAAACAGACTACTGATTTCTTTGGGGCTTTCTTGTAAAAGTAAAATCGAACAGATACCATTCGTTTAGTATTTTGATTTCACAATATTTAGCATGCGAAGAGGTCATCTTTATTAAGATAAATTACTTGTTATGGATATGATACATACATGCATGTCTTATAGACAAACAAAAATTTAAAATTGGGTTTGTAGGTACTGAGCCAGATTCGGTCAAGAAAATATTGGAAATAGTTTCATTATTAGTTGAAATTGTTCTTTTATTAAGAAACTAAGGACACCCTGTCTGATTCACATATACGTTTAATAATGGAACGGCCAAAATTTCTATCGAACTGTCAAAATAGTTTTGTCGGCGATGCATAAACATCTGATTTTGTGAACTCTTGTTTAACTGATGTATACCGAGGAAGACTGAAACCTCCGGACTTGAAATTCTTTTATCCCTGTTTCTATAGTTTATTTTTGTCAAAATTTATTTACACTCTAAACTTACTTTCCGTGTAGGTCATTTTAAATACAGGCTGACAAAATTCTGTTACAAATATTAGCTCAGAAATTTCAATAATAAAATCAATCATTAGGTGCTTTTGTGTTAGGTTTCATTACATTTTTCAATACTGTACTAGATTTCCGCAATAGACACCCGGACTTATCATTGGACCGTTTCGACGTTGAGAGGTTTAGAGCTTATTCAATAAGTAAAAAGTGGACGCTAAATCGGACGTTTTGTTTAAAAATTTGCTGGAGTAGGTATGTTGAACCTTCAGTGGAGTGCATTACCAAACCATGATCACCGATTATTATTTGTTTCCTTATATGAAAGATATAGGATTTTTTCATTATGGCGTAACCATGGAGCAGTTAGGTGACACATAACCTCATCAAATAATCAGTCAATTGACCCTCAAGAGCACGTGAATTCTTGTTTGGGGATATAATCATATTAAATAATCCATAACTACAATAAAAGACGCATTTGATGGGGAAAATCAAATTAAAAAAAAAAAAAACAAGATTGAGCACTTCAAGGCTACTAGTGGTGTGCTTATGAGCGAACAAAACACTTAAAAGTAGGGCAATTTGCTGATTTCTGTAGAACTTAGATCGTTATGAGTCGTACCAGGGATGCAAAAAAAAACAAATTCTGTCACGTAGTACTCGATAACGTTTGCGGTAATTCGCCCTCAGAAATTCAGAGGTTATTATTTATGTCTTGAGATATGGCAACACCTTCGTAAATATGTCAAATTTGACATTCCGCGGTACTAATAATCATTTTTATGTGGTATTCGATTGGGCACTTTCAGAGCCGATTCAGAGCACTTTTTCGAATTTGGATTTCAGATCCTCAGAGTTGCTTCAGATTTACCAGAACAGAGCGTTTGAGTTTGAAAACTGGTGGAGCTTATTCACGTTTTCGTCAAATTTTTTAACTACAGGGAAACGGATTGTATCGGGTGGATCTATTACTATTAATCATTATGTAAAGGGTTTTCCAATAAGAGGTGTTATTGTGAATGACCCGCTATTTCGGTAGCTGTCACTTTTGAAGCTTTTATTCTTTGTCATTTGACAAGTAAAAACTACGCCATTACTAAGAATGGAAAGATACACGCTTTAACAACGTATTGAAATTATAAAATTATAAATCATGAAAATGATCCGGAATTCCATCGAAAAATCATCTTGACTGATGAGGCCCATTTCCACCTCGGTGGCTACGTCAAAATTGTCGCATCTGGGGCTCGGAAAACCCAAGATTTTCTATGATTTTTGACGTGGATTCAACCAACAACCGTGTGCCGATCACCTCGCTTTGACTTTGGGTAATGAAGCTCCATCTCGAGCCAGACCGTCTTTCGTTGGTTTTCCCGAATTTAATCGTGGTCGCACTTCGCTACTGGTCAAATTTCGTGAGGGTCGTCCAAATTCGAAAATATCGATGCTGTGCGTGAACTAATGTTGCAAGTTCGTCATGTGTCATACCTTGAGAATGAAATTAATGCATACTTGACCATTAGTTCCACTCACATGCATTCAATATTGAAAAAAAAACCTCATGCGAAGACATATTTAGAAAATTTAATCGCTGTGCTTCAAAAGAATTCTATAAAATAGTGACAGACGACGAACCATGGATTTATGCATTTGAGCCCGAAACTATACAAAAATCGACTGTATGAGTCTTTCAAGACGAGCAAAATCCAACAAAAGCTGTTGGCGCACGAAGCGAAGTGGTCGCCTGTTTATTTTTACAAAAACGTACAAAAGTCACTTCTGAATCGTACTCCACCGTGTGTTTGCCAAAAGTGTTAGCTCTCAAACATCGGCTCAAACAAGTTCATTTTTCAGTATTCAAAACATCGAATTGATGGATCATCCGACTTACAATTCAATTTGGCACCCAATGATTTCTTTTTATTCCCGCAGACCAAACACAATATGCAAGGTCAACGATTAAAAAACATGTTTTTGAGGTACCTACCTCAAGCGGAGTAAAAAAAAGTGCTTCGAAAATTGGTTCAAACGCATGCAAAAGTGTATTGATCTTCATGGAATATATTTTTAAATGCCATTTTCGATTGTGAACATTTATTTTTGCATTTCTATCTCAAAACTTAAGTAGCAACCTTCGTCTTCGTGGCAATAAAATTCAGATAATGAAAAAACAGTGATTATGAATTAGGCCAAGTTTTCGATAAAAAATAAACATATATAATACAAGTATGCATATAGCTTAGCCCCGCTTTTATAGACTCAAAAGGAAGTGGTTCCTCACAATTGTACAACTTGAGAATTACTGATCGCAGAAAAGACTGCCGCCAGTGCTGCGATCGCAATGATTTAAACATATAGACGGTGAAAGAATGGCAACAAACAAAAGTTTTTGATTTAGAGTTCCGCGCTAAAAATCTATAAACACTTACCACTGTGGGCGATGACTGTGGTGTAGTGGTAAGACCATTAAGGGAAACGATCAATGTAACAATAAACACCAGAAAAATTCCACCAATGTTAGAATGGTTTGTTAGCAATCGTATTCTGGACGAATATTTTCACAAAAAAAAAAAATGATTACGCAAAGACGACCACTTAATGCGCCATTAAGACACATGAACCACCCAACTTTTTTACCTGTACTGAGAATTGTTCGCGTAATCGAAATTCATATTCGCCATCTGCCTCTATATATATAGAGTTTCAACTGTTTTGCTGATTGTACAAATGTACAATATCACCCCCAAGAATGATAGATACGAAAAAATGCATTAAAAAAAAAAATTGACACCTTTAGTCCATTACTCGCTTTGGATTAACATTTCAGAGGATAAAAGCAACAGATAAAACTCACCGTCACTTGGTCGCGGACGTGGTGTTGACGGCGACATATTTGCGGGCTTCTTCTTCGGAGTTGCATCCGATTCATTCTCATCCTTGTTCTCTTTCAGCTTGCGCTTGTGCAAATGTAAAGTTGAAATGCTGTGCTTATTGAATTGTCGGCGTTTGCGCGAACCGTAATAACGATACTTCTTCTTCTTGGCCAAAAGCCAAGCATAATCACCCGAACAATCCAACATGTGCCGATAGAGTTCCAATATTCCATGGCAATTCCGGTTGCACTTTGTGCAGTGGACTGAGAAACTGCTTACTCCCATCGAACTGCTATCGTTTTTAATGGAAAGTGTCGATGGTTCTGTGTAAGACGACGATGAGACATTCTCAATGGCAGTTTTTGTGTCCGTGTCACAATCATCACTCAGCTTACTACTGCTGAGCGTCGTAAAACTAGCTGTTACCGAATGAAGGCTGTCTAAGGACTCTTCCTCATTGCCAGAATTGTTATTGGACGATTTCGGTACGAGATCTTCAGTCTTTTTATTTACAAGCATTCTTTGCGCGTATTCTCTATGGCGACTGAGTGCTTTCAGTGGGATGAAAAAATGCTTATACAGGTTGCCTTCGATCAATTCTCTTCCCACGATTTCATAATGAGTTGAGTAAACGTTCGGATGGCGGAACATTTTGTGCTCTTCGAGCGCTTTCAGTTTATCAAATCTGGCACCACAACCAAAGCAGACGTAGCAACGTGGCCTTGCCCACTCTCCACTTAGCACCACGGTATGGCGCAGAGATTCGCCCAGCGAGCGACTAGGAATCAAATTTAAATTCGCTGGAACAATACGGTCGACAGCAAGGCTTGTGCTCGGTTCCTCACAAGTCGATCCGGCTGACATTTCGCCGGCCAAATATCGCAGTCCTTCATCAGTTATCTCGAGCTTGATGATTGTTTGCTCATTCTGCTCTAAAATTATTTGTGGCAGTCGACGATTGTCCAAAATCGTGTTTAACTGATCGACCTGCTTTTGTTTTTCTTCCCGGCTACTCTCGCTTGTCGCGTCTGCTTGCCTTCGCACCACTTCGTGCTTCTGACGCATTGTAAGCTGCGTCCACATATCCAATTTGGATAAATCTCTTAAACCAAGCATCGGCTGCTTAATTTTCTTTACTATTTTACCACCTTCATTGACATACTTGTATTTCTTCACGCTGTCCCATTTCCACTTCCACGAGTGCTTGGTGATGGGTCGCTTAATCTTGGCTGTGCCAAAGTCGCAGCCATATTGTTCGGCGGTGAGTAAGGTGGGGAACGCTGTCAGAGCTGCCAAACTCGTGGCTGTGTGTACTTCGCTCTCGACTATGTGCGGACTTTTGACAACTGTACTAGATATGGCAGGCAAGAGCGGTGGGGGGCTTTGAGGGCAATTGCAATCAAACTCATTGCCTAGCTTTCCATCCAAATGGCAGCCTAGGTTAGTTCTAACGTTAGTGAATACCTTTTCGTAGAAATCTTCATCGAATGTGCAGGATAGTGGTTCGGTGCGTGTATTTGTCGGGGTCCGAAAGACGGCTTCAATTGGCTCATTTGATGTGAACACTTTTCCAACTTTGCTTCGGGTCTTTACGTTCATTAAGCTGTTGTCAGGCTTAACACCGCCATCCACATTGGTTTGTCGGCGACTTCGAATACCTTTTCGTCCACGCGGCAACCTGTTCTGGGTGACACCAAGTCGCGATAGTATCGGTTCGTCGTTAGAAAACATAGAACCATTTCGACTTACGGACGACGACGAAGCCGGCGATCCTGCCTTAGTAGGCGGCGAGAAGACCTCCGCATTGGGTTTGGCACTTTCCGCACTGGTCTGTTTCAATTGTCGACGGGTTTTTGTCGGTGTCGACTTGCCAAACTCACTCGCACTACGTTCCTCATCGGGAACCAACGGCGAACTCACTTCTTCAGCGGGGAGCTTGCTTTTGCTCGGTTGGGTGTGGGTGCGCTGAACATGATCATCCAATTTGGCAGCGTTCTGAAACCTAATTGCACATAACTTACAGCCAAAGTACTTATCCGAATGAAGGTCTACTAAGTGATAAAAGAGAGCATTGAGATCAGTTTCTAAAGCGACTGCTTGTAGTTTGAGGGACTTGGAGCAGAATGAACAGCCACTGAAGAGAAGGTTGCTCGATGACTTGGGCGTTGATGGGGATGATGACGATGAGCATACTGTTAGCGAGCTGGCAGAGTCCTTCGAGTCTTGAGATGATGTGACAGGATTTCTTGTGCTAGATCGTCGTTCTTTGGATATCGTGTGAAATCGCTCGATATGTCTAGCTCTGACTTTCACTGTCGACATGCGTTTATCACAATACAGACAAAGAGTTTTACATTGACTTGAGTTCTGATCGACATTTAGTTTGTCTTCTATTGACGTTTCTTCTTCATTGCTTGGAGGACATTTCGTCAATGTCTTGTCTATTTTTAGGTTTTCGAGTATTCCGGAGAGTCTATCCAATGGTAGGCTGCATATAAAGGTGAGTGGCAGTTCTTGAGATAACTTCGTTTGCGAATCATCACTAATGGGGTTGACTGTTTCTTGAGGCGGACTATCGATTGGTTTTGTGTTCCCTTTTCTCTTGTTAACGTTTTTCTGTTTTCCTTTGGCATTGTTGTTGTTGCTGGTGGTACTGGTATGGCTTTCCAAACTATTACTACGGAGTCCTGCTCGAACAGGAGATATACAGATGGATTTTGCGCTGTTTTCAGGTTTGGAGTTGGGGTGATTCTTCTTCTTAATGAACCTCGATCGTTCTACTCTTACTACGGTCTGTGAAATGGAATGATCGGATAATGGCAGTGCTGTGCTTTTGAATGATGCTTTTTTAACTGTTCCTTTTGTCTGTTTAGCTTTTGTTGCTAGTTCTTCGATGTGATCGACGTAAGTCTCATCGTCAGCGGTTTTGGCATCCTCTGCTAGGCATGTGTTGAAGTCGTCTTTTTTATTTTGTTCTGAACTAGTCTCTATCCCACCGCGGTGAACCATTTTAATCTGCAAAATAACACGGGAAAATTGATAGCGTTTAATACAAAAGTCTTTTGAAAATACTTATAAATCTATGGCTTATATTAAAAGATGTGCTTAAACAAAACACTGTTCCATTAAAAAAAATAGCTGTCAGCGCTGCTAAGAACATGCATCCAAGCACGCTTAATTAGATGTGTAAGAACTACAGACTAGGTCTTTGTATTTTATTTCTATTGAGAGGGTGCCCAATTTTATTCTAACCTTCTCACTAAACTAGTTCGTTTAATTCAGACTTGTAGGCCCATACGCTCAAGCCCTCCATTTCCAGATCAATATAAGCATGTGTCACGTTATAGCTCATTTTCAAAATCTGATAATGTTCGGCAGGCACCAATTTCGAGTAAGAATTCAAAACAAAATAGGAAACGCCCAGCAAATCTGCTTTGAACTATACAAATTTTATTCAAAATAGTTCTCGATAGAGGATCCTTGGTTTTGTTGACATGAAGATCATCTCTGCCTGCTGTGAGCAATCAATCCCTGTTAACAAACAAACAAACAAACAAACTAAATGAACTGGTGAGATATATTTAATCTGCTATATTGAACTGCTTAGCTCGCTTGCCAGAGAACTTTTTTGAACTAGTTCCTTTTACGAACTTAAAATTTTCCATATAAACTTATCTATTGTGATCTACAAAATATTTAATGTGAAGGTTCAAAAATATTTTTTGAAAGCTCTATTGTTTTTTAATAGATAAGTAGTATCGTAACTAAAAAAATTGTTGGTAGTGAGCCAGTTTAATTATCAACTTGTAAAGGGTGATTTTTTAAGAGGTTTAGAACTTTTTAAAAAAAAAAAACACAAAAAGTTCGAAAAAATGAATGAAATATTTATTTGAATCGATAGTTTGAACCTTGCAATTTAATGTTTAAAGATAATTTCATGCAAATGTTGACCGCGGCTGCGTCTCAGGTAGCCCATCCGCTGAGTCCAATTTTGGCATACTCTTTCACACATATCGGCCGGTATCTCACGAATGAATGCATGGATGTTGGCTTCCAGTGCGTCAATCGAAGCGGGCTTGTCCCTATACACATTAGCCTTGGCATACCCCCACAAAAAATAATCTAATGGTGTCAAATCGCACGATCTAGGCGGCCAATTGACCGGCCCGAAACGTGAAATTAACTGTTCACCAAACTCGCCTCGCAATTGCGCCATTGTTTCGCGTGCTGTGTGGCATGTGGCACCGTCTTGTTGAAACGACATATCATGCAAGTCAAGAACTTCCATTTCGGGCAAAAAAAAGTTTGTTATCATCGCTCGGTAGCGTTCACCATTGACAGTAACGCTGCGATTCGCATCATCTTTGAAGAAATATGGCCCAATAATGCCGCCGGCCCATAAACCGCACCAAACAGTGGCTTTTTCGGGATGCATTGGTAGCTGTTGCAATGCTTCTGGCTGATCTTCACTCCAAATGCGGCAATTTTGCTTATTTACGTACCCATTCAACCAAAAATGAGCCTCATCGCTGAACACAATTTTTCGATAAAAAAGCGGATCCTCGGCCAGCTTTCCAAGAGCCCATTCACCAAAAATTCGGCGTTGTGGTAGGTCGGCTGGCTTTAGTTGCACCAGCTGTATCTTAAAAGGCTTTACGCCCAAATCCTTCCGCAAAATTTTCCACGTAGTGCTGTAACAAAGGCCTAACTGCTGGGAACGGCGCAGAATCGACATTTCGCGGTCTTCTGTCACACTAGCTGATACGGCCGCAATATTTTCTTCACTACGCACAGTACGTAAACGTGTTGGTGGTTTAATGTCCAACAAAGTAAATTTGGTGCGAAATTTGGTCACAATCTTCCGAATAGACTGCTCAGAAGGTCGAGAATGCCGATCATAAAATGGAAGCAGCGCGCGATGAACATTTCGAACCGAGCACGAATTTTGATAGTAAAATTCAATAATTTGCAAGCGTTGTTCATTTGTAAGACGATCCATGGTTAAATTGCAAACCAAACTGAAGCTGTTTGACAGTGACACAAGGTACAAAACACACGTCAGCTGTCAAAACCAGTGTTGCCAAAACCAAACCAGCTAAAAATTCACCCTTTAGTTAGCCATTTCCAGTATTCAATCCAATTCGCCACAATCATAATTCAATTCACGCCGCATTTCAGCGTTGAATAAATCTTGCGCCCGATTAGGTGCTATCAATCCCAACTGAGATAATGCTTTATTTGCAATTGACATACAAATTTCTTCAATCAAAATTAGAGCTACTACTACCCGCTTCGCCGGGTGCTAAGTAACTAATACAATACGAACAAAATATTTAATTTAAATTGAGCCGTACTAATAACAAATTTTAGTCTCGACTTTAAATTTATGGAAGCTCATAATTGCGAAATTTGTTTGGAAAATATAGCCACTGTGAACTACTAAAAATGGTTATTGGTAAGGCCAAATATTTTTCGTTTTGCCGTCGGCCAAAATTATTAAGTCAGATGGTTTGCCTGCACGTGAACATGCTACATACAGTTGACCATGCGCAAATACAGCAACCTCTAAATTTAAACCATATATTCCTAAAGATTGGCCTGGTGCCTTCCATTTCCAATATCCAATAACTGATTAGAAAATTCGACTGCTGTTGTATCGTTTTTTAATTGAACGCGCATATTTGTGGTTAGTGTGAGTTTTTTTACATGCCTCCACAAAAAGGATGATTTTAACCATGCATTCAATTCATGATTGATTCCCAAGTAAATCTTGCAACGTTCTATCTAACGCTTCCAGAGACTTTTTGTGAGCCATCGTGCATTCATCCCAACTGATTATCCCACATTTCTGAAAAACTTTTCAATGAGAACAAAAGCTTGCCGAAAAACAGTTGTTCTCAAAAATGGAAAAGATCAAAAAGTGAGAGAGAAAGTTGTATCCTAACTTCGGCTGGACGGATTTTCAATTTTCTAATTTCTAAACCATCTATAAATGGTCCCCTTTCATTAAAAAAAAAATTATGTGAATCCATCCACCCGGATTCTAGATATAAGGTCACACACAAAAGTGAGAGATATCACTCTATAGTATTAAGCAGTTTGCCTTCTGTAAACAGTCCTCTGAAATAACTCGAAGACAGAATTTACGGAAAATAGAATATATTTGAGGCTTTTTATTTAGAACCGAGATCACTTTAGGGAGGTTTTCAGTTTTCGCCCTACAATCAATTCCTAAATAGGACTGCTTAAATATGACAAATTATTAAAGAATAGTTTGCGTATGTAAGAAATATATGTTTTTAAGCAGTTTTATGCTGGACCACTGCTGGTTCCAAGTTCAAACCCACACACCTTGGGTTTTTTCAACATCTGTCGCTTTCTCAGAACTGTTATACTCTTGGATATTTGTCGGATGTTTGCAGTTGCGTACGCCAAACTCTAACTTGACAATTTATCAAGGAAAGTCCTTAAATATTTTATATGCACGCCTTGGGTGAAGGTCATTGAAAAGATCGTAGCCAAGATGTGCAGTCCGAAACAAAAATAAATAATAAAAACATATATAACCTTTGAATCAAATAAAATATCAGAACTGTGGTATGAATGTAATCTTCATCATCATCAATCAATATACATTATAAATGGTATAAAGTAAAATCCCCAAAAAGAGTCATTGCTGCTAATCTCGAGAAATAATAAACGTATTTCGATGCGGTTTTCACCGTTTTTACCTGAATTTCTCTAGGGAAATTTGATACGAGTGTATTAAAAATGGCTCAATCATCATCAATGGAGCTGAGCATTAGAGGACTAAATCAAATGTAACCTTTATTCAAGTACAAATTAAGGACAAAAAAAACTTTTTACTTATTTCATCCATGATTAATTTAAGCTATAAAGCTATTTTATACACAGACTCCGCTTAACTGACACACCAATTTGCCACAATTAATTTTGCACTTAAGCGGTATTCTCTCTTAAGCGATAATCTTCGGATAATTAAAAAAAAAAAAAAGTCCGTGGGAAAAATTCTGTTCCAATTAAAATAATTATTAATGAGGCCCCTTAAATATAAGAAATTATTCATTTGTTACGTCAAATAGAATAACAATTTTTAGCAACGTATGTATATGTAAAGTTAAAACCGGTATTGATTTGGTAAAATGGTGAGATACGTGTCTCGTCATTAGAATTCTGATTTTCATACTAAAAAATATCTTTCTTATTGTTAAGTAATTTGTTTAAGAAATATTAAATCTATTAATAGTAATTGCTTGAATATTAAATTATGGAAGTTGAAATTACAGTCGAGACTCGATTAACTGGGATTCTTTTAACCGGGACATTCTGTAAACCGGCATTTTATATGCAAATTTATTTTCAATTTATTTCCCATTAGTAACTCTACTAACCGGCATATACTCTATTATCCGTAAAAGAAACAATAACATTTCCATTTTGTATCCTTGAATTTTGAAAAAGAAAAAAAAAAGAAAAAAGAATAAAGTCACTCAGGCATACAAAAATGCAAGAATATTTTTAATTGACATTTCGCGTATCTGTTTGATGTTCCTCTTAAATGTTTGAATTCCTTATTTATTAGTTTTTCGTCATAACGTTGTATGTATGCATGTAGTTTCATTCATCGTTAAATTGATTTATTTAAAATGAATTGTTGTGTTTATTGATGAATTTAATATTTGTTTTTGTTTTTATAAGGTAAGGAAATAAAGTGTCATCAAATTTAGAGTTTTTTTTTTTATAAATTTAGAGAAAAATCTATTAACCGGGACTTTCGATTATCCGTTATGGGCTCGGTCCTAGCCATTCCGGTTAATCGAGTTTCGACTGTATATTGTGGGAATTAAAGTTCGGAGAAAAGTGAAAAGTGGTGTGACTCCACTTTGTGGAGAATTTCTTTATACAGTCTCCTGCAAAACTTGGACATCAAGTCTATAAAAAGAAGTTTAAGGAATGGGGAAGTAGGAGTTTTGTTTTCAAAGTTGAATAGTCGCCGAGATAATCCGATTTATAACCACTAGACTTTTTTCTAGTATGTTAAAGAAGGAAACTCTGCCAATGCTCTACCAACGACTTGTGTACTAAAAGAAACTACATATCTATATTATGAACAATTTTGTCCGACTTATCGCTTTTTTTTTTCTTTATAAAAAAGTTATTCATATTTTTGGATGGCATAAGCTGTTTTCAGTTAGGACAGCGCTAGTCCTTAAACAAAACTTTACTAAATAAAGTTTTTAGACAGGGTCTTATGAAACTTTCTCGCTCATTACGATTTCGCTATAAGTTTTAAGCAATCGAATTACATTAATTGTACAAACAACAAAAAGGATACAACAACAGTAAGCGAAAAAAATGGGCACGCAATTATCTTGCATATGCCCAATTAAATTTAATTGAAATCTAAATTGTTAGATCTGTTTAAACGAGTTCTTTTAGTCTTGTTATATGGGAAGGATTTCAAAAATAAGGCAGGTTTTGCCGACCTAACTATAGGTGACAGGTTCATGATAAAATGGTTTGATCAAGTGCATTTTGGCGGTGGCCCTGGATATAAGTATGATCATGATGATCTTAGCTATAATGTTAGGTGCATTCCTTAGATAACGGGACTATGAAAGACTGGAAAATAAAATAGTAAGTACAGAAATCCTTTAATCACTGTAATATGGAACATTTTTGAAAAAGCTGTCAAACGTAGAGTTTTGAAATTCATTGTTAAAGAGAAAAAAATGTTGCGCAGATGTTTTCGTGGATAGAAGGTCACAAAAATACTTTTGGGTAAAGTGTACTTATATCGAGTATTTGTTTTAGGTTGGTTTACAAAAATATTTAGGACCTGACTGCTAATAGTCAAAATAGGGAATATTGTCAGTGGTTTCAAGACTTCCTCGGTACCCCACAAGGATCGGTCCTTAGTCCCATTTTGCTGTCGATACTTGTGTTAATTCCGTCTTTGGTGTTCCATTTATCGGCAAGTTAATGGTTTTCTCTGATACTTTGCTGGTTGCTTAAATTAGTCATGATCATCTCCATTACGCTAATAGTAAATAATAAAACTAAACTAATGCTACTTAGCCTCTACGCGAAAGAGTTCTCCTATATTCACATTGGGCCTTAGCAATAAACATTTTTAGTCTCGACTCTAAATTTTCGTAGTTCACTGTGGCTATATTTTTCATAAAAATGTTGCAATTGTGAGCATTTGTAAATTTAAAGTCGAGACGAAAAATGTTTATTGCTAAGGCCCATTGTGTTAGTTGTTGTAGACTAGTCTGACCAAATGCCGCGGATGCGACATGTTATACTCGTACAAAGACGATAAAGCCTTAAATTCTAAGTGCTTGGAAATTAAAGTACATATAAAGGGTGATTTTTTAAGAGGTTTAGAACTTTTTTTTAAAAAAAAACACAAAAAATTCGAAAAAATGAATGAAATATTTATTTGAATCGATAGTTTGAACCTTGCAATTTAATGTTTAAAGATAATTTCATGCAAATGTTGACCGCGGCTGCGTCTCAGGTAGCCCATCCGCTGAGTCCAATTTTGGCATACTCTTTCACACATATCGGCCGGTATATCACGAATGAATGCATGGATGTTGGCTTCCAGTGCGTCAATCGAAGCGGGCTTGTCCCTATACACATTAGCCTTGGCATACCCCCACAAAAAATAATCTAATGGTGTCAATTCGCACGATCTAGGCGGCCAATTGACCGGCCCGAAACGTGAAATTAACTGTTCACCAAACTCGCCTCGCAATTGCGCCATTGTTTCGCGTGCTGTGTGGCATGTGGCACCGTCTTGTTGAAACGACATATCATGCAAGTCAAGAACTTCCATTTCGGGCAAAAAAAAGTTTGTTATCATCGCTCGGTAGCGTTCACCATTGACAGTAACGCTGCGATTCGCATCATCTTTGAATAAATATGGCCCAATAATGCCGCCGGCCCATAAACCGCACCAAACAGTGGCTTTTTCGGGATGCATTGGTAGCTGTTGCAATGCTTCTGGCTGATCTTCACTCCAAATGCGGCAATTTTGCTTATTTACGTACCCATTCAACCAAAAATGAGCCTCATCGCTGAACACAATTTTTCGATAAAAAAGCCAAAAATTCGGCGTTGTGGTAGGTCGGCTGGCTTTAGTTCTTGCACCAGCTGTATCTTAAAAGGCTTTACGCCCAAATCCTTCCGCAAAATTTTCCACGTAGTGCTGTAACAAAGGCCTAACTGCTGGGAACGGCGCCGAATCGACATTTCGCGGTCTTCTGTCACACTAACTGATACGGCCGCAATATTTTCTTCACTACGCACAGTACGTAAACGTGTTGGTGGTTTAATGTCCAACAAAGTAAATTTGGTGCGAAATTTGGTCACAATCTTCCGAATAGACTGCTCAGAAGGTCGAGAATGCCGATCATAAAATGGAAGCAGCGCGCGATGAACATTTCAAACCGAGCACGAATTTTGATAGTAAAATTCAATAATTTGCAAGCGTTGTTCATTTGTAAGACGATCCATGGTTAAATTGCAAACCAAACTGAAGCTGTTTGACAGTGACACAAGGTACAAAACACACGTCAGCTGTCAAAACCAGTGTTGCCAAAACCAAACCAGCTAAAAATTCACCCTTTAGTTAGCCATTTCCAGTATTCAATCCAATTCGCCACAATCATAATTCAATTCACGCCGCATTTCAGCGTTGAATAAATCTTGCGCCCGATTAGGTGCTATCAATCCCAACTGAGATAATGCTTTATTTGCAATTGACATACAAATTTCTTCAATCAAAATTAGAGCTACTACTACCCGCTTCGCCGGGTGCTAAGTAACTAATACAATACGAACAAAATATTTAATTTAAATTGAGCCGTACTAATAACAAATTTTAGTCTCGACTTTAAATTTATGGAAGCTCATAATTGCGAAATTTGTTTGGAAAATATAGCCACTGTGAACTACTAAAAATGGTTATTGGTAAGGCCAAATATTTTTCGTTTTGCCGTCGGCCAAAATTATTAAGTCAGATGGTTTGCCTGCACGTGAACATGCTACATACAGTTGACCATGCGCAAATACAGCAACCTCTAAATTTAAACCATATATTCCTAAAGATTGGCCTGGTGCCTTCCATTTCCAATATCCAATAACTGATTAGAAAATTCGACTGCTGTTGTATCGTTTTTTAATTGAACGCGCATATTTGTGGTTAGTGTGAGTTTTTTTACATGCCTCCACAAAAAGGATGATTTTAACCATGCATTCAATTCATGATTGATTCCCAAGTAAATCTTGCAACGTTCTATCTAACGCTTCCAGAGACTTTTTGTGAGCCATCGTGCATTCATCCCAACTGATTATCCCACATTTCTGAAAAACTTTTCAATGAGAACAAAAGCTTGCCGAAAAACAGTTGTTCTCAAAAATGGAAAAGATCAAAAAGTGAGAGAGAAAGTTGTATCCTAACTTCGGCTGGACGGATTTTCAATTTTCTAATTTCTAAACCATCTATAAATGGTCCCCTTTCATTAAAAAAAAAATTATGTGAATCCATCCACCCGGATTCTAGATATAAGGTCACACACAAAAGTGAGAGATATCACTCTATAGTATTAAGCAGTTTGCCTTCTGTAAACAGTCCTCTGAAATAACTCGAAGACAGAATTTACGGAAAATAGAATATATTTGAGGCTTTTTATTTAGAACCGAGATCACTTTAGGGAGGTTTTCAGTTTTCGCCCTACAATCAATTCCTAAATAGGACTGCTTAAATATGACAAATTATTAAAGAATAGTTTGCGTATGTAAGAAATATATGTTTTTAAGCAGTTTTATGCTGGACCACTGCTGGTTCCAAGTTCAAACCCACACACCTTGGGTTTTTTCAACATCTGTCGCTTTCTCAGAACTGTTATACTCTTGGATATTTGTCGGATGTTTGCAGTTGCGTACGCCAAACTCTAACTTGACAATTTATCAAGGAAAGTCCTTAAATATTTTATATGCACGCCTTGGGTGAAGGTCATTGAAAAGATCGTAGCCAAGATGTGCAGTCCGAAACAAAAATAAATAATAAAAACATATATAACCTTTGAATCAAATAAAATATCAGAACTGTGGTATGAATGTAATCTTCATCATCATCAATCAATATACATTATAAATGGTATAAAGTAAAATCCCCAAAAAGAGTCATTGCTGCTAATCTCGAGAAATAATAAACGTATTTCGATGCGGTTTTCACCGTTTTTACCTGAATTTCTCTAGGGAAATTTGATACGAGTGTATTAAAAATGGCTCAATCATCATCAATGGAGCTGAGCATTAGAGGACTAAATCAAATGTAACCTTTATTCAAGTACAAATTAAGGACAAAAAAAACTTTTTACTTATTTCATCCATGATTAATTTAAGCTATAAAGCTATTTTATACACAGACTCCGCTTAACTGACACACCAATTTGCCACAATTAATTTTGCACTTAAGCGGTATTCTCTCTTAAGCGATAATCTTCGGATAATTAAAAAAAAAAAAAAGTCCGTGGGAAAAATTCTGTTCCAATTAAAATAATTATTAATGAGGCCCCTTAAATATAAGAAATTATTCATTTGTTACGTCAAATAGAATAACAATTTTTAGCAACGTATGTATATGTAAAGTTAAAACCGGTATTGATTTGGTAAAATGGTGAGATACGTGTCTCGTCATTAGAATTCTGATTTTCATACTAAAAAATATCTTTCTTATTGTTAAGTAATTTGTTTAAGAAATATTAAATCTATTAATAGTAATTGCTTGAATATTAAATTATGGAAGTTGAAATTACAGTCGAGACTCGATTAACTGGGATTCTTTTAACCGGGACATTCTGTAAACCGGCATTTTATATGCAAATTTATTTTCAATTTATTTCCCATTAGTAACTCTACTAACCGGCATATACTCTATTATCCGTAAAAGAAACAATAACATTTCCATTTTGTATCCTTGAATTTTGAAAAAGAAAAAAAAAAGAAAAAAGAATAAAGTCACTCAGGCATACAAAAATGCAAGAATATTTTTAATTGACATTTCGCGTATCTGTTTGATGTTCCTCTTAAATGTTTGAATTCCTTATTTATTAGTTTTTCGTCATAACGTTGTATGTATGCATGTAGTTTCATTCATCGTTAAATTGATTTATTTAAAATGAATTGTTGTGTTTATTGATGAATTTAATATTTGTTTTTGTTTTTATAAGGTAAGGAAATAAAGTGTCATCAAATTTAGAGTTTTTTTTTTTATAAATTTAGAGAAAAATCTATTAACCGGGACTTTCGATTATCCGTTATGGGCTCGGTCCTAGCCATTCCGGTTAATCGAGTTTCGACTGTATATTGTGGGAATTAAAGTTCGGAGAAAAGTGAAAAGTGGTGTGACTCCACTTTGTGGAGAATTTCTTTATACAGTCTCCTGCAAAACTTGGACATCAAGTCTATAAAAAGAAGTTTAAGGAATGGGGAAGTAGGAGTTTTGTTTTCAAAGTTGAATAGTCGCCGAGATAATCCGATTTATAACCACTAGACTTTTTTCTAGTATGTTAAAGAAGGAAACTCTGCCAATGCTCTACCAACGACTTGTGTACTAAAAGAAACTACATATCTATATTATGAACAATTTTGTCCGACTTATCGCTTTTTTTTTTCTTTATAAAAAAGTTATTCATATTTTTGGATGGCATAAGCTGTTTTCAGTTAGGACAGCGCTAGTCCTTAAACAAAACTTTACTAAATAAAGTTTTTAGACAGGGTCTTATGAAACTTTCTCGCTCATTACGATTTCGCTATAAGTTTTAAGCAATCGAATTACATTAATTGTACAAACAACAAAAAGGATACAACAACAGTAAGCGAAAAAAATGGGCACGCAATTATCTTGCATATGCCCAATTAAATTTAATTGAAATCTAAATTGTTAGATCTGTTTAAACGAGTTCTTTTAGTCTTGTTATATGGGAAGGATTTCAAAAATAAGGCAGGTTTTGCCGACCTAACTATAGGTGACAGGTTCATGATAAAATGGTTTGATCAAGTGCATTTTGGCGGTGGCCCTGGATATAAGTATGATCATGATGATCTTAGCTATAATGTTAGGTGCATTCCTTAGATAACGGGACTATGAAAGACTGGAAAATAAAATAGTAAGTACAGAAATCCTTTAATCACTGTAATATGGAACATTTTTGAAAAAGCTGTCAAACGTAGAGTTTTGAAATTCATTGTTAAAGAGAAAAAAATGTTGCGCAGATGTTTTCGTGGATAGAAGGTCACAAAAATACTTTTGGGTAAAGTGTACTTATATCGAGTATTTGTTTTAGGTTGGTTTACAAAAATATTTAGGACCTGACTGCTAATAGTCAAAATAGGGAATATTGTCAGTGGTTTCAAGACTTCCTCGGTACCCCACAAGGATCGGTCCTTAGTCCCATTTTGCTGTCGATACTTGTGTTAATTCCGTCTTTGGTGTTCCATTTATCGGCAAGTTAATGGTTTTCTCTGATACTTTGCTGGTTGCTTAAATTAGTCATGATCATCTCCATTACGCTAATAGTAAATAATAAAACTAAACTAATGCTACTTAGCCTCTACGCGAAAGAGTTCTCCTATATTCACATTGGGCCTTAGCAATAAACATTTTTAGTCTCGACTCTAAATTTTCGTAGTTCACTGTGGCTATATTTTTCATAAAAATGTTGCAATTGTGAGCATTTGTAAATTTAAAGTCGAGACGAAAAATGTTTATTGCTAAGGCCCATTGTGTTAGTTGTTGTAGACTAGTCTGACCAAATGCCGCGGATGCGACATGTTATACTCGTACAAAGACGATAAAGCCTTAAATTCTAAGTGCTTGGAAATTAAAGTACATATAAAGGGTGATTTTTTAAGAGGTTTAGAACTTTTTTTTAAAAAAAAACACAAAAAATTCGAAAAAATGAATGAAATATTTATTTGAATCGATAGTTTGAACCTTGCAATTTAATGTTTAAAGATAATTTCATGCAAATGTTGACCGCGGCTGCGTCTCAGGTAGCCCATCCGCTGAGTCCAATTTTGGCATACTCTTTCACACATATCGGCCGGTATATCACGAATGAATGCATGGATGTTGGCTTCCAGTGCGTCAATCGAAGCGGGCTTGTCCCTATACACATTAGCCTTGGCATACCCCCACAAAAAATAATCTAATGGTGTCAATTCGCACGATCTAGGCGGCCAATTGACCGGCCCGAAACGTGAAATTAACTGTTCACCAAACTCGCCTCGCAATTGCGCCATTGTTTCGCGTACTGTGTGGCATGTGGCACCGTCTTGTTGAAACCACATATCATGCAAGTCAAGAACTTCCATTTCGGGCAAAAAAAAGTTTGTTATCATCGCTCGGTAGCGTTCACCATTGACAGTAACGCTGCGATTCGCATCATCTTTGAAGAAATATGGCCCAATAATGCCGCCGGCCCATAAACCGCACCAAACAGTGGCTTTTTCGGGATGCATTGGTAGCTGTTGCAATGCTTCTGGCTGATCTTCACTCCAAATGCGGCAATTTTGCTTATTTACGTACCCATTCAACCAAAAATGAGCCTCATCGCTGAACACAATTTTTCGATAAAAAAGCGGATCCTCGGCCAGCGGATCCCAAACCAGCTAAAAAATCACCCTTTAGTAAAAAATAAATTGATTTACAGATTGCGTGATACTTATAATCATTTTTAATGTCCAGACTAAATATACGAACTCACAAAATTATCTATTGTGACCTACAAAATATTCAAAGGGAAGGTTAGAAATGATTATAAGTAAGGCCCATTTTGTTTACTTGTTAGCTTTATTTAATTGTTATCAATCAGGCAAACGGCAAAGCCGTGTTTATTGATATTTTTAAAAACTTTAAAACAATATTGAAGCATAAATAAAAATCTCCTCAAAACTTTTTGTCAAGCGAAGCCAAATATCGTGGTTTGGTCAGTAGATCGCATGAAACGAGATATAAAGAGTGGGCCATCTAGTGGTTTCTTTTTAAATAGGTTATTTTGACACTGACAGCTGTTTCCCGCTCGAAATTTTGATACAAAATCAGTATCATACCTCCGCGGAACGAGATAGATCGCTTATTGAAAACTTATTTCCAAAGTAAGTGCTGTGTATCCCAAACAGTGGGTTTCTTGATAATAAGTTTTGGCCGAAATGAAGCACCCACCGCTCCAGCTGTACGCAAGTTTGTGCAAAAAGTTCGTTAGACTGGTATGCTAGTGGACAACACTCATGGTCTCCGTCTTCGTACGGTTCGCACAGACGAGAATGTGGCTGCTGTAGCCGAGAGACTCAAATCACGAACATCCACTCGCTATAGATCTCAACAGCTCGTCATTAGACCACTTTATTCGAAAATGGGGCTGGGAACAACGTTTCGGTCAACGGTGGGCGTTACAGAGCCGTTTTAACCGAGTTTTTTTTTTTTTTACTGAAATTGACGACATCTATTTGGAACTTGACGACGTTGTGTTTCATAATTAATGGGAAAAAAATAAGACGAGTATACCGTTCAAAATCCGTAAATTGGATTTTCTATAACTTAAACAAATGTTTCAGAACATAGACCCGAGACTTACTTTTCCACATTTTACTCTGTAAGTTGAAACTTCCTTTAAGCCATATGCGACGTTTTGCTGAGCAATACCTCGTAAAAAAAAAATCGAAAACTCCAGCGGTCTTGTATAGTCGAAACGTTTATTAAGCCGAACTTTGCAACATGTTATCTCATGTTACTTGTTGTTGAAGTCAATAAAAAAGAAGCAAAAGGAGTCGCTTCTGGATTGGAGTTGGGCATATTCGTGTCGCAACCTCGTAGGTGTGTCGTCGTTTAGACCCGCCATACGTAAAATACAACAAAAATGGCACAAAATAAAAATGCAAAGAAAAGATAGCAAAAAATCAGTCAGAGAAATGTCTCCCTACAAAAACAATTACAAAAAATCAACCACCACTGATTGGATTCAATCAGAAAAAAAAAAATTCCTGACGGATGGAACAGTAAAGAAATGGAATGATTTGGTTTTGGTGGAATTCACAGAGAATTTGATCGCAAAAGTTTTTCGTACGGAAAAATGATAAAAATCCTGTTTTTTTTTCTGTCAAAATGTGACTGGAAGTGTGTAATCAGCTTTTCACTCAGTTTGCCCAGTCAATTTATTCTGAGCTCATAGAGCGCGCTCTGATGGTGCTCTGAACGAAAAAAGAAACACGAACTTTTTGTATAACAGTTCAGGTTCTGCTCTGAACTAAAAAAAAAAAACGCCTTATCTATGTTACTTGGGGCAGATTACACCAACTTGGGCGGAGAAAATTAATAGCGGATTGTTATAATGTATGGTTTCTTACCCACAAGCATTTCTTGTTTTAGGGGGAATGTCTGTCTCACAAAAAAAAAAAAAAAAAACCGCAACACCAACAATTAAGTATTAGGTATATCAGCTTTAAAATCCATAAATATGTTAATTTATGTTATTTTTAAATCAACTCATTTCTGTTAATAGTTTTGGAAAAAGCTGCTTCCAAATTTGAATATTTTAGCAAGCAAGATTAAATTCGTATTATGCTGATTTTTTTCGTATTGTGAGCCAGCCAATAAATTGGTTTTTACACATTTTACATTTACTGCCCCTATTAATTCAACAATGAAATCCAAATTGTTTTGTCTTCCAATAAAAAAAAATGAGCAAAATGTGTCCAATTGACTTTTAAGACGGATTTTAAACTTATTTCTTGTCAACTTTGTCCATTTTGACATATTTATCAGTACTTGCCGCTTGCCGGTTAAATTTCTCTGAGCTGGAACTGCTTGTTACAAGTCTGTCGTTATAAACGTAAACGTAAATAATGACACACTTTAACGTTTGACAAATGTCAAATGTTTTGGTGTCTGTGAAAGTACAAATCGAGATTCGAAAAATTGCTGTGACTCTGAAAAAAGTGTTTTTTCTCCTGCCAATGGAACATGAGATCTGACAGCCAGCTGATTTTGAGAGCAAATTGCTTTTTCTGTCCCAATGGAAAACGACATAGTTTTAGCTTTTTCTGCCAATTTGGATGAGAACGTGTATAGACTTTGTGCGATTACCATGGATTTATATCGATTGCGTTCGTTTTAAACCGCGCACGCGAATAAACCTATTGTGATCATAAGTACGCTTCATTGATTCCTTTTAAATATAAAAAAAAAAAAAACGGAAACATTCAAAGTTGTGGAAAGTGTTTGGTAGAAATTGATTATAAAAGGAGGGGAAGATTTTCGATCGCAAGTGATGCTAGTAGAATAATTTCTTGATTTCAGGTTCGTTCGGGTAATTTTTTGCAAACGTAAAATTATTAAAAATTTGCTAAGAAACTGCGAATACGACCACGTACTGAGAAAATTAAAAAAAAAAAATTGCGAGTAATCCATTTCCCCTCTTTTAATTTTTTCGTAATTTTCTACTCGCCGAATTTCGACTTACTGAAAAATGAAAACTGACAACTAAGTGACAGCTCAAAAGTTTGATTTATTTTCGTCTTCAACGATGTCGGAGGAAGAAGTTGTAATTGAATGTACTCCTAGAACATATCAGCGCATTCAAAATGGTAAGTTTAATAGGTATTTAGCTTATAAAAAATGCAATTCCAACTTCTTTTGCAGATGCTGCATTGACATTTCTTAAACTTTTCGTAAGAAAACCGATCAGGTAGGTACCTACTTCTCTTGAAATTGAGAGATTTCCCTCTCGATTTTTTATAAAGGGTGATTTTTTAGCTGGTTTGGTTTTGGCAACACTGGTTTTGACAGCTGACGTGTGTTTAGTACCTTGTGTCACTGTCAAACAGCTTCAGTTTGGTTTGCAATTTAACCATGGATCGTCTTACAAATGAACAACGCTTGCAAATTATTGAATTTTACTATCAAAATTCGTGCTCGGTTCGAAATGTTCATCGCGCGCTGCTTCCATTTTATGATCGGCATTCTCGACCTTCTGAGCAGTCTATTCGGAAGATTGTGACCAAATTTCGCACCAAATTTACTTTGTTGGACATTAAACCACCAACACGTTTACGTACTGTGCGTAGTGAAGAAAATATTGCGGCCGTATCAGCTAGTGTGACAGAAGACCGCGAAATGTCGATTCTGCGCCGTTCCCAGCAGTTAGGCCTTTGTTACAGCACTACGTGGAAAATTTTGCGGAAGGATTTGGGCGTAAAGCCTTTTAAGATACAGCTGGTGCAACTAAAGCCAGCCGACCTACCACAACGCCGAATTTTTGGTGAATGGGCTCTTGGAAAGCTGGCCGAGGATCCGCTTTTTTATCGAAAAATTGTGTTCAGCGATGAGGCTCATTTTTGGTTGAATGGGTACGTAAATAAGCAAAATTGCCGCATTTGGAGTGAAGATCAGCCAGAAGCATTGCAACAGCTACCAATGCATCCCGAAAAAGCCACTGTTTGGTGCGGTTTATGGGCCGGCGGCATTATTGGGCCATATTTCTTCAAAGATGATGCGAATCGCAGCGTTACTGTCAATGGTGAACGCTACCGAGCGATGATAACAAACTTTTTTTTGCCCGAAATGGAAGTTCTTGACTTGCATGATATGTGGTTTCAACAAGACGGTGCCACATGCCACACATCACGCGAAACAATGGCGCAATTGCGAGGCGAGTTTGGTGAACAGTTAATTTCACGTTTCGGGCCGGTCAATTGGCCGCCTAGATCGTGCGATTTGACACCATTAGATTATTTTTTGTGGGGGTATGCCAAGGCTAATGTGTATAGGGACAAGCCCGCTTCGATTGACGCACTGGAAGCCAACATCCATGCATTCATTCGTGAGATAACGGCCGATATGTGTGAAAGAGTATGCCAAAATTGGACTCAGCGGATGGGCTACCTGAGACGCAGCCGCGGTCAACATTTGCATGAAATTATCTTTAAACATTAAATTGCAAGGCTCAAACTATCGATTCAAATAAATATTTCATTCATTTTTTCGAATTTTTTGTGTTTTTTTTTTTAAAAAAGTTCTAAACCTCTTAAAAAATCACCCTTTATTTGACGTTTTTTATTTCTCTATGCTAAAAGTACACGTACGAACCTTTTACTTCGCAAATAATGAAAACAAATCGCAAATCTAAATTCTGTAACACCACCTCGCGCATACTCCAATTCCAACAGCGACTCCAAGTAGTGGGATTAAAGGGGGGCTTTCTGAAAGATCTGATATAGCACTTTGTTGAAAGTGTTACCGTTGTTCTTTAATAAATTTTTTTTTATTTCAAGTCGTATTTAAAAAATAAAAGTATTCCTTAATCCTAGACGGGAGTAAACAGATCCTCTCCCAACACATAGCAAATATTGTTTGTAATTAACCCCTCTACACAAATTTTGTTCCCGCTTAAGTTATCGCCCTCTTGCCGTTGTTTGCAGTCAAATTCAAAATTTGCAATTTACCACCGACTTTTAAGAATTTGGAGCAATCTCCCTTTGAAAGATGTCGGACCGGTTCTCACCGCCCCCAATTTTATTTTTTCTTCCAAATGTGTTTATGTCTACTTTTTGTCAAACATTGACAGATCATTTCTTATTGTTCTTTTTTGATTTTAATTCTCCGCTAGATTTTCAATTTTAGCGAAATTTTGCCAGAGCTCTATTACGGTAGGAACTCAATTTTGTTATATACAATGTAGTTTAACATGCCGGTAATCATAAAAGGTAGACCAGAAGCGACCATTTAAGGGTTTATAAAAATATGTGTCAAATTGACTGATACCATGAGGGTCCATAGGTCGTGTTACCATACTAGGTCTCATTCAGTCGAAACTTTAGCATAATTATTAATGTAGATTGCCTACTTACATGTTGGTATTATCCCTTCCAAAGAATAAGCATTACCAAATCATATTTCAAGGACCAACAACATCTCCATTAACAACAAAAAGGATGAGTCACCCCATCCGGGAGTTGTATAGCATTCACCGCCGAGCGACTGTTTTCGGACTGACTATACCATTCGAGCATCACTAAGAATCGAGCACTTGGCCGTTCAGGGGTTGCAAATTGTCGATACCCCCGCTCAGAAGCAAACAAATAAGTTTTGATGTGAGAAATACAAATAGCTAATTTAAAAACTTGCAAACATTTTTTGGAAACCAACTTGGAGAAGCCGAACTTCTTTACAAAAGAAAAACAAACACCAAACAAACAAGGATGTATGCATTACAACAATCTTACTCCCGCACTCTTAAGTATGTCGGTAACTTCTCTACACTTTCTATGCATTTGCGGTTTGTAAGTGCAATCTTCTCCAGACATTATCTAATTGCATTTTTCCAGATGTAAACAAATTCGCACATTTTCACAAACACACACAAAAATAAATGGAATTAGTGATGAACAAAAAAACCTACCTGTCCATTTAAAGATTACAGGTGAACAGTCTGATAGCCTCCCCTTAAGCGCAACTCGAAAGGTTTTCTTCGCAGGATTCTGCTTTTTTTTTTCTATCTAGGAACAAAATTGCACATACAAAAAAAAAATCTGTACGCGTTTTCTGAAGCAAAAAAAAATAATCACATTTTACATCGTGTTATTTCGATATATTTATATATTCACATTGCAGACCACTTAGATAGATATTGAACAAAAGGACATCTTATAAGAATATTTTGGAAAAACTGTGTAATAAAATCACAAAGAACGAAAGCAACGTTTTCACAATTTCGATATCCACCCTAAAACATCAACTAAGTATCCATGATGAACATTTCACACTTTCTCCCTCGAGGGGCGAATTGAAGACTTTAAGTCACAAACAATCGTTTATTAATGCATTTTTGATTGTTTTTCTGATAATTTTCACTAGTTTTTATATTATAAATTAATGTTTGTTCTCTGGCGAGAATTTTCCGAGTTTACCAAAATGTCGGTACCAATATTTTTTTTAGTACCATCGACAATGAGAAATTTCATTCACGGTGAAGAAGTTGTGTATCGAATTAGACTAGTTTTTTTTTTTTATTTGGATTTATTGTGACTGAACAGGGATGGCTGTGTGCGAGCACTTTGTATCTGAATGTGGCCATGTTCTGTCGGTAATGTAGAACTAGACACAGGGTATATATTATTATTATTATTATTATTATTTGTGCGAAATTTTGTAAATAAGCCTTCTAATTAATAATTATATAGTCGGCAAGTGTCTTATTTTTTCTTGTGTTTAGAGCAAAATTGAAATTTCAAAACCTATGTAGTTTGTGTTTTCTGTAATGAATAGTTGATTTAATTTTAAGATGATCAATAACCAAATTGACGGAAATTCAATAAATTTAAGTCGAATAAACCCCAAAACGTGCAGTTTGAAAAACCGAAAAATCTTGCAATATGATTTTGGGGAATCATATTTTGACAAATCTAAATAAAATTGACAGATGCAAGAGACCAGAAATGCTCTTTAAATATTTCCTATCGGCAAATGCATTTAAAGAAAAAACGTAGGTGTTTCTTGTTTTTTTTTTTCGCTCAAAATTTAAATTCGTTCAATTTATTTTGTTAAGAATTGGAACAGACTGCGAATTTATTCATGGCAGGCGACAAGATGGAATATTATTGCGTGATACCAATAGGTAACAAGTTTTAGGCTCGACTTTAAATTTATGAAAGCTCACAATTGCGAAATTTGTATTGAAAATATAGACACTGTGATCTTCTAGAATTTTGAGTCGGATCTGAAAATGTTTATTGGTAAGGCCCATTGTTTTTATTTTATTTTATTATAATTCGCTAATCTTTTGTTAAGATGGCAAATGTCTTCTTTTTATTTGTAAAGTAGGTGACAGCAAAATCTCTCAAATATTAATTTCCCTATAATGCTGCATTTACAACAGCATACAATCCTTACACTGAAGGAAAAGGACAGCTTTACCATCTTGTTTATTACGTGTAGGAATTATGGGAAATTTCAGCATTTTCGTAGTTTTATAGCGATGGCTTACGAAATTCCGCTTGCAGTAGATGGGATATTTTCCTAGATTTTAAAGAAGGGAGAGAGAAACAACTAGCTTTCTAATGCTATTCGATTGAAACTAAACACATTTAAAAGGTATGTACTTTAATAACAATAAAAGTGTAGGCGGTCGTTGTAGGTTCATCGATTATACTCGAAATAAAAGGTCTGTTCTCGTACGGTAATATTACAAAAATATTACAGTCAAATTTGGCCGAATTTTTTTTAAATTTTGTTTCTGTTAGGATTCACAAAAAAAATCAAAAATATTATTTCTAATTGACGAATGGAAATTCTTAATGTTCTTCGCAAAGGACCAAAAGCTGTTACAACCCTTGGGATGTTGTTTTATTTTTTGTTTCAACATTCGGTCAAATGAGTATTTAACGTGCAGTAATTTCTCTCATTTGAACTCTTGCGGCTTTCCCCTCAGATGGATTGGCAGTTTGATTCGTGCCATGCGTTTGCTTTCATCGAGGATGTGTCGACAATTTGAGGCTGCTAAGAAAGCTGTTAAGTCCGCACCAGTTGGCTTTCTCGTATTGGCATACGGTTGTTCTTGGAACTTTGTCTTTAACTTGGCTTGAGAAGTATGTATGTAAGAAAAAAGTACACTAGGTCTGTTCCTTTACTTTTGAAGCAAGAATGGAAAAGACTGTCAAAATGGCATTGGTGGGGATAAATTCTCTCACAGAGAGAGACACTTACGAAAAAGTTAGGGAACGCTTTTGTAGTAATCTATGAAAAACGGCAGATATGTAATTCAAAAATCAAAAAACGTGGTACGAAAAGTCGCTAAAATATCTGATAAACTCGAAGAATTATTTGATTCATCAAAATTAGTTGATTCATCTACCTAGCGATGAAAGTGATTCGGAATTAATCGAATTCATGAATCCGAGTACATGGAAGAGTTTGTACTGATTGAACTACAAGCATTCGGGAAGAGGAAAAAGCGGCACAGCATTAAAAATTACGTGGAGGAGATTGTCCTTTCTTACTCCTTAAAGCGAGGAAGAATTTCGTCGCCACCAAAAGAATCTAAGGAGAAGAAAGAAGATTCAATTTTAATTTTCCGCCTGTTGATACCATTTTAATATACAAGAAATCAAAACAAATATCAAATAGGAAAACAAATTTCGAATCAGCTGCTAATTGACAGCTTTTTCAATTCTTACACCAAGAAATTTGTTGAGTAAAAATTCGTAAGATTTTTAGTGGAGGGGTCATTGACTTATTATTATTATGTATGGACTGCTAGTGAAATGTCACTTCCATACAATCTCTGCCCAGAAAATGACGCCAACATAACTAGCGCTCGTGGTTCTATACGAAAAATAAGTGAAACAAAATGACAACCATCTTGGATTTCTCCATAGAATGCTAGAGCCACCTTTTGGGCGTGAGTGGATTTGCCAAGTGAAACGGTTGAAATTCAAATTGTTGCGGCATTGTTTACAATAGATGTCATCTCGAAATTTTGCTAGTTGAAATAATTAATAATAGATGGAACCAACAACATTTTAATAAAAAATCGTTTTTCATTGTCCCATAAATTGCACAATTTTCGTATATTTATTGCGAATTAGTTTTTTATGTTGTTTTTCATTATTAATTTTAGAAATATGATGTAATAACACTTTAGCGTATATTTCAATCACATTTCTGATTAATAAATACTTATGATTGTCAAGAATATCACATTCAAGTACATGAGAATTTAATTCATCATATAAATTGCTTACATCTATATTTCTTAAAGTCCTTAAATCTGCAACGAAATGGAAACATCTGATGTGAGTTTCAAAAATATTCCGCTCCGAACCACGAGAGCTAGCGCTTATGTTGGAACCAACGCGAAGTTGTCTACTAGCAGTCCATATATAATAAGTCATTGGGAGGGGTAATTTGTTGCTCTCTCGAAGACGATCTCTTTTAAGAATTTTTCGAGTTAAGGAACGGCATTGAGTAAAAATTCGTAAAAATTCGTAAGAATTAGTAAAAATACGTAAGATTGAAAAGTAAAGGAACAGACCTACTGTCTTTGTATTTTGACGTCCAAGTTTCAGTTTGTAAAATCTAAGTATTATATACCACCCTCAAATTTATAAATAAAATTACGATGGCGAGTGTAGGTATAGTATAACACAAACTTTATTTCCATATATAAGGTATAAGTTTACAAAGTATTTTTTTAACAATGACCATTCAACATTTATAACACTTTTAGAATACATTTATGTATTTGGACTTCTTATATCAATATCAGTAAATATATGAGACGCAACAGGACTCCTCATGTATAAAATTTTATATTTATGTTTTTTTATTTTTTAAATAACATACAAAACGTTCACAAAGTCTATTTTTTTATTACATTGTTACACATATAGTAAGGGGGGAATACTTAAAAAAATCTATTCACATCAGGAGTATAATAAAGCAGATGCCTTCGAACAACCCTAGAATCCTTTATTTGTTTGGTTCTTATGTGACCATCACCTGGTGACTAGCCCGAAGGTAGTGCTTCAGCATGTCACTATAATGTGCTTTAAATAAGAAAACGATTCCTAAAAACACAATCGGTGTTCCGAGGAGCGAACAAATGAGCTCTCCTGACACGGATGGTGACCAGATAAGCGATACATCTGAAAAAGATTACATAACAGACGAGGTTAACGTTAAGTGCTTTCTGAAAATGGAAATAATCTACTCACTAAGGCCATTTTGTGTATCCAATTTGTAAAAGGACCAAAAGAGTCCAATAAACGGAAGAGTCCCTGTCGCCATTGCCACAGTAAATACTGCAGACTGTGAAAGATTTAAAACATTGAATAGGCACGCTACAAACCCCACATAGGTACAGATTAATATCAAAGCATAAAAACCACTATTATGGCAACAGTCTACTTTAATGTTTTTTTGTCCAACAGTTTTAAGATTGCCAGACTTTGAAGGCAGATGATTCGAGGTCGTGTTTTTGTACTTTAGAAAGGCATTCTGAAAAAAAATATGTAAGTTTCATTAGAATAGTGCAATCAACTTAAATTAAAAATATGTAGAGTCATAATTTATTGTAAAAGATGCTATATGTCACAAATAAACAATTAAATATAAATGTTATGGAAAAATACCTTGAGTTGGTTTTGGGACGATGCAAATAAAGCAAACGGGTTTTAAACTTTTTAAGGATAATGTTTCATTTACACGGTCACACATTCCTAACACGGAAGATTAAAGGGATGCTAAATTAAATACTAAATAGCCGTGTGACTGAAAGGGACGGCATTACCTAACACGCAATGTCGGCCATCTTTTTTACGTGTTAGGAATTATGGGAAAGCTATGCATGTTGATATTTTTATAGCGATGGCTAACGAAATTTCGCTTTCCTATAAAATAAAATGGCTTCCGAAGTGATGAACAGACAATTATTTATTTGTTTCGTATAACTGATTGATGTATTGTTTTTTTTTTTTTTTTTTTTTTTTTTTTATAATGAACACGCGCTAAAGAGGTTGTGACTACTCTTATGGTGTAGTTTGAAGTACACAGCGCGGGCGTTAAGGAAATTGGGATGGAGAAGATAGGAGATTCCGATGCACATTGGTCTTAAATGTCTGCAAATTGCACTGTGGGGGAAAGACCGAGCTGGGCAAGGCATTCCACATTCGTGTTGTACGGCTTATGAAAGAATCTCTATATTTCATAGTACGACCGAAAGTAGGCTGAAGGGTAAACTGATGGGCATTCCTGGCTTGGCGAGTATTGCGGTTGAATTGTTGGAGGGGTGGAATGCAGCTGGCGATTTCACTTGAGCACTGTTTATGGAAATAGCGATAAAACAATGAAAGACATGTTACATTTCTGCGATGTTCGAGCGAATTTATAGAATTCGCTATATTTGTGTCTCCAATGAGTTTTAAAGCACGATTCTGTATCCTATCCAGCAGGTGCAGTGAGGTCTTAGGCGCACCAGACCAGATATGAGAGTTATACTCAAGTTTGGGACGAATGAACGCCTTGTATATGGTAGCGAGATCAGAAGGGGTGAAATATTTCTTGCACCGTTTGAGGAAACCTAGACATTTCGCAGCGTTCTTGGCGACTTCGTGTATGTGGTCGATCCAACGAAGTTTGTTGTGGACACACATACCGAGAATAGAAAGTCTTTCGGTTTCGGCGATGCAAGTGCCATTCATGGATAATGGCTGAAGATTCTGGTTACGCTTTAATGACAGCAGACAGCATTGTGTTTTGGAAGCATTAAATTCCACTCTATTGGCTAAACCCCATTTTATAATGCTGTCGAGATCGGAATTTAATGAGCTTAACATACGTTTCCGTTCCAGTTCTACGGCCGAAGAGCAGGGACGTGAGTCTTGGAATGAATATGAGAAGCTGAGGGTGCTGTCATCAGCGAAGGAGTGGATTGGATTAGAGGTTGCAGACAGGAGATCATTTATGAAAATGAGAAAGAGAGTCGGAGACAAAACGGAGCCTTGGGGAACACCAGCATTTATATGGTGAATTTCAGACTTGAAGCCATCCAATACAACTTGAATTGAACGGCCAGAGAGGTAGTTTCTAATCCATTGAAGAAGAGACGCATCGATCCCATATGCACGCATTTTCGATAAAAGAGCTTGGTGCCAAACTCTGTCAAATGCCTTTGAAATATCAAGCGCAACAATCTTCGTTTCACCAGAGTGATGTAGAGATTGGTTCCACTTTTCGGTGAGATAAGCCATCAAATCACCAGTGGATCTGTTGCCACGAAAACCGTACTGTCGGTCATTAATGAGTTTTCGTGATTCAAGATATTTCATGAGCTGACGATTTATCAGCGTTTCCATGACCTTAGAAAGAATGGATGTAAGTGCTATGGGTCGGTAGTTGGTGGGAGAAGAAGATTCGCCTTTTTTGGGGACGGGCTGGACAAATGCTGTTTTCCACCTTCTCGGGAAGAGTCCAGAAGAATAGGATAGATGGAAAAGCTTACGCAGTGGTTTTGCCAGCGTGGAAGAACACCTCTTCAGAACAATTGGGGAAATACAATCTGGACCAGCGGATTTATTTATGTTGAGATCATTAAGTACTCTTGCCACTGTACGAGTGCGAAAATGGATTTGTCCCATGGTGTATTCGACGCTCTCAAGTACAGGTAGAGGCAAAGCGCAATCTGGGAGCATTGAGCTGGCTGCAAAATGTGCAGCAAGCAGATTCGCTTTGTCTAAAGAGTTGACAGCTGGAATGTCATTGTAAATGAGCGTTGGGATCGAAGATGTGGCCGAATTCTTTATATTTTTTACAAAAGACCAAAAGTTTTTACTACCCTTGGGACATTGTAGTATTTTTTGCCTCAACTTTTGGTCATACGAGAATTTAACACGCTTGATAGTGGTATTGCAGTCATTTCTGGCTCGCTTGAACTTTTTTCGGTTTTCCTCAGATGGGTTGGCCTTATATGACCGAAAACTTAACTCCTTTTGTCTGATAGCCTCTTTACAGCTCGAGTCGTACCACGCATTTTCTTTCGGTATGATACTCTTTATCCTGTTAGGAATAAAGGATTTCATACCTAAGGTGATAATACTGGACACCATATCAGCGGCGGCATCCACGTCGTTATCGAGGAAGCATAACGGTTTAATTTACTAACTAATCTTATATCACATGTTTTAAATCAGAAATAGAAATGTTTTCAAGTGTTTGTAGCGATGCTGTTCGCCGGAACTTGTGTTTATTTCTGTTTTACGTATCTATAATTATGGGTAGAACATCCATGACACTTTAGGCGTCTGATTTGTGATCTCATTTTTACGCCTTTATTAGCATTGACTGCGGACAAACGGATCTCTCTGTCCCGTCTCGTGCAAAAATGCGCGTGCGTGATGGTGTAAATGCAACATAAGGAACACTCGAAATGCCAAAATCAGTTGCAACCTTTACACAAAGGCACTGAACAGGGCGCGTACATTTTCAACTGAGCGTGTTTAGAGCGATCTGATTTGACTCTGAAACACATTTAAAACACTTCAAACCAAATAAACAATTTTGGTTGTACATATTTCTTTAGTCTGCTACATTTTTTATCGATCTACTACAATTTATTAAAATACTGATCAGTCATCTGACGCGCACACCAAATCGGCTCAACTTAATGGGGACGTTCAAGTATCTAGTTTAGTAAGTCTGACAACTCTCTGGCTAGATGTAACTCGGTTTTGATTGTTCGAAATCGGTCCTATGAGCAGCTGTTTCAGTTGACGTTTATGGAGGGGTAGCCGACGAGTCCAGTCAAAAATTCCTGACTGAGTACTAAGTTGACGTAGAAAAAGTGACGTTCCCGACCAATCTAGTTTTTGCGTTCAGGTTACATCTCACCCAGACCAATCTAGTCGACTTCAGATACCTAGATTCTTGAATGTGCCCAATAGCTCGGGCTAATATTTGCTTGTATCGTATATAATAAATGGAACATGTTTTACTATCTTCATGAACGTTGTTTCACCGAAATCATCTATAATTTTCGATAAACACTTAAAGCTACGATTACACAAGCACTTTTTATGTCAAATTATTTTGACATGCCGTCGTCATTATAAGGTAAGCATTTGTCCTAAATTTGTCCCTACGAGTGATCGCCTGTCAAGCGTCTGGTCACGCGGGCTGTCGCGGAGCACTCTCACGAAAGACACACGGGTGACGCAAAATGGACGAATTTTTGTGACGTCAGCATGTCGAAATTGATTGCAGCGAAAAATGACACGTGTAACCGTAGCATTATACCAATTTAATTTGGTAAGTGAAATGATCTATATCTGAAAAGTAAACCATGTATAGGTACATACCAAGTGTGAAATTTTGTGCTGGTGCTTATTCGCATCGATTGAGGTTGATCTTGATGTTCGATTGGGATGAATACTCATACCCTTATGGACAAATGCATCGCCATTGTATTTCTGTGGCATTGAATTCAAGTTATTTATTGTCGTTTGCATCGAAATATTTGAATTGGAGTCTAAAATGACATTTTCGTACGACGAAATATTTAAATGACACTGAAATGTGTGCCTTGTTTCTATCCAATGTTGTGTAAATGTTTTGATCTGCAAAGACAGCTTAACCAAATGAAATTAAGTGGAAATATATAAAAAGCTGCAACACTTACTTGAATGCCAGACACTGGGAAAACGTCCATAAAACCAAACAATACGGCAAACATTGTCCCAAATATATGAATCCACATGGCCACATGCAGGGGATGCATATTCTTTTTGCCTGTATCTATCTCAATATTCTTTTCCTTCGGAGTGTCATTCAAGTGCCTTTGATCGTCATAGCTGGATACAAACTTAGATATTGTCTTAAGGAAAGTTGTCTGCTTCGATGCTGATTTGTCCTAAAGGGAAAACAGGCGAATTAATGACATTATAAAAGAGCGGAACAGGAAGATCAAGAATTCACTATCATGGACAAAGTGATGACTGCAATGGTTTTGGCTGTGAAATGTTTGGGAAGGTATAGATTTTGGTATCGTATTTAAATATAAACAAACACATATTCAGAAAATTACTATTTACAAAAGTTTTCGAAAACCGAAAAAAGCCGCGGAAAAACTATTTCTGTGGCATTGAATTCAAGTTATTTATTGTCGTTTGCATCGAAATATTTGAATTGGAGTCTAAAATGACATTTTCGTCCGACGAAATATTTAAATATAATAAATAATAATTCGCTAAGATTCTGTTTTATAGTGGCTTGAAATGAAGCAGGCTGTACTTAATAATTGTTTTTCACTTTTTCATATTCGAAACTTTCACTAAAAACGGTTTCTAAATATTTTTAAATTTTCGTAAATATCTGTATGACAGTTTTGGTTAGATCTCATTAAAATACACTTCAGTTCTGAAGATCTGAATTTGTATGTGCATTTTGTATTTTCTAAGTCAGGGAAAACGTAAAGGGATTTACTTTGACACGGACGCTTCAAAAACCCCGACGGAGCTGGAATCGGGTTCTTGTCATAAGAACTAAGTCTGGGCCTCTTCTTCTCTCTATTGCAGTGTCTTTCAAGCCGAAATCGCAGGTTTTCGTCAAGTCTCAGGGTGACTGTCGATAATACGGTGTCATAAAAGGATATCGTCATATACATCGAAAGCCAGGCTTCCACCTGAAAATAAAACTTCCCTAACCTAACCCTAGTTAAAGCTTAACCTAAGAACGGCAATCGTGGTTGGTAAAATTAAATCCAAACCTTTTTGAATCAGGGCTGCCAAAAATATAACTCCTTACTAATAATAATCATTTTTAACCTTCACACCTTTTACTTTGTAGCATAGACAAACCATACTGAGACCCCCAACTCACAATCCTCTTGCCGCTGGCCCCCTCAGTGTTTTTTCAAATTCGCCATTTTGTTTTCCTATCGGTGTTGTCAAAAAAGAATCCGTGTGACATGCAAAAACATACAAAAAATGCAAAAATAAATGCTGCCAACCTCGGCAACCGTGGGGAAATGTGAAAGAGTTCGGGAATACCACATTTTTTCATTACTGAACGCCATTGGTTAGTTATTATAAATTGTTAAAAGGCGAATAATTTGATTTGTTTGGTTAGTAAAACTATCTAAAGTTGATGTTCTATATACTAGAAACATATTAGGACAAACATGGTTGTGTATTTTCCGCTTTTGGATATCATTGGGGACATTCAAGTATCTAGTTTATTAAGTCTGACAGCTCTCTCACTAGATGAAACTCGGCTCTGATTGGGGGAAATCGCTCGTGAGAGCAGATGTTTCAGTTGACGTTTATGGAGGGGTAGCCGACGGATCTAGTCGAGAAATTCGTGACTGAGTACTAAGTTGACAGTTCTCATATGTGGCTGACGTAGAAAACGTGACGTTGCGTTCAAGTTACATCTTATCCAGACCAATCTAGTCGACTTAAGATGACTAGATTCTTGAATGCGGCCATTAACTTTGATTTCGTGTGTAAATTTTTCTTAAATAATGAAGAAAATTTGCTCAAAATGTTTTCATTTTCCCTCAACCAATCTACATTGCTAATTTGTGCATTGTAAAATGTGCACTTTTGCCTAAAAAATAATATTATCCACACTTAACGAACAATTTCAAATTAAACGGATAAAATTCTGTGAACTCTGCCAGCAACTTTGCCCACAGCGGAAGTGTCTTATATCTCCTGGGAGTGTGTTGGTGAGCAGAATTTTTGAAGTTTCGTGACATTTGTCAATACGATTTTCTATGTCAGAATACTAGCGCACCAAACGTGAACACTCCATGAAAATATAGCTTGTAGGCAAGTAACGGGAAATCGGCCGAAGTTGGTCGTCTCAGTATTGTCTCTGCTTTGTAGGTCAATGCGTAATTTATAAAGGGTCCAAATAAAATATAGATGGAAAATTTCGTCATTGTGAATTCGTAAAAGAGCTTGGGGAATATTATATCATTATGAGTACAACGCACTGCCTATTTCTCAAATAAATTTCTGAGCTCAAATTTATGTTGTAGGAGTGTATATGATGAAAAGTAGTTAGGATTTATTAAAATTTTGCAGGGTTTACAACTTATTGAAACGTCAAAACCTAACTAACAGTTTGAGAGATTTTACGCGTTTTCGAAAACTTATATGTTAGAAACAAAAAATGATCTAACGTTTGAGTAATTCTCGCCGTCCATGCTAATAAGTTGTGTTTTTTTGTAAAGCTTCCAGCTCCAGTCTGTATTGTTGCAAAAATACTACTATACTTACATTTTCAACGAAACATCCTTCGAGTAGTGCAATATGTAGCGACCATAGTAGTATCCCGATTGTGTAAACGAGTGCCCAAAATGCACGCCCCTGCCAACCGGAATGGGGAATTTTGTCTTGAAAGGAAATCACATTCCCATGGCAGTGGAATTCATCACAAAGTCCATAATCCACGGATATAAAAAGACCAACAACACTCGTTGTAGCTGAGAAGATTTTTTGCAAGCCCATAACTGTTTTCAACAATAAAATGAATACGAAAATATAATGCATAACTACAATTCGTATTATAAACTATACTTACGACGTGTGCAAAAGAAAAAATAAAGTAATAGGGAAAAGGCTAGTGCTGTCCCCTTGAGTGGGTCCTGTAAGTGACATGCGACTCTTTTGTAAGATCCTATAATGACTAAAGTTGAGGCCAATCCAAAGCAAAGTGAAATTACAAATAACCTGGAAATTAAAAAGAAGAGAACTGTTAGCTATTTTAAAAGAGGTGTTTTGCAGTATTTTTTGCACAATAGTTCTTTCAACCAGTGTTCCGAGGTAAAAAATCTGAAAATATTGTTTTTCCGAAATGAAAAATTTTTTTTCAATATAAAAATAAATATATAAAATGAAATTTTTAAGTAGGTACTTTACTACTAATACATGAATCACCTATATACATATCTATAAAAATAACTTTAATCACAAATTAATGTAATGCTTTTTGAAATTTTGGAGCATATTTGAATTAAATTGACTCATAGAATTTCGTTTCATTAAAGCGCAAGAAATCCTTTGTAAAGATTACAATTTCAACAGCTGTTTCAGTACCTACTCAAACGATTACGAATTTTTGTTTCATTTAAATTTACGCCAGAAAATATTATTTCAACATTTGCAAGAGGAATGTGGAAGAGATGAAATATTGAAAATAAAATCTTTTAAGATTGGGTATGCGAAGTTTCCATCCGCTTGTTTTACTCCTAAAACATTTTTCGAAAAACGCCTTACTTCAGTTATTTTATCAAATTTGTTAAAATTCATGTTTCTTGAAGAGTAGATGAAAACGTTAGGTAACAGAAATTGTGCATGGGCTCTGTTCGACTCACATTATACATAGTAATGGAACTAATAGGCAACGTTTTTAATTTGTCTGGCTTAAAAAGTCCTTGATACCAAAAATTTGATGAATTTGAGGTAAAAAGTCTTGTACATATTTTGGAAAATTTAAACAACGGCAAATTCATATTTAATTTAACAAAAGCTTACTCTGAAGATATGTACACCAGCGCACAAGATCTAGGAGGTGTTTGTTAAATTTGTTTACATGTAAGAGTCCTAAAAACATTTGGCGGTCGTAAAAGAGATATTATGCCATATGTGCAAAGTCTGGATCAGGCTATAGTACCGAGCATTGACAGAGCAAGTGAGTGAAAGTTTTCACCATAGACAAATCATACTGAGACCACCAACTCACAATCCTCTTGCCGCTGGCCCCCTCAGTTTTTTTCAAATTCGCCATTTTGTTTTCCTATCGGTGTTATGTCAAAAAAGAATCCGTGTGACATGCAAAAACATACAAAAAATGCAAAAATAAATGCTGCCAACCTCGGCAACCGTGGGGAAATGTGAAAGAGTTCGGGAATACCACATTTTTTCATTACTGAACGCCATTGGTTAGTTATTATAAATTGTTAAAAGGCGAATAATTTGATTTGTTTGGTTAGTAAAACTATCTAAAGTTGATGTTCTATATACTAGAAACATATTAGGACAAACATGGTTGTGTATTTTCCGCTTTTGGATATCATTAACTTCGATTTCGTGTGTAACTTTTTCTTAAATAATGAAGAAAATTTGCTCAAAATGTTTTCATTTTCCCTCAATCCTACATTGTTAATTTTTCATGAACATTTTAAGCAAATGTGCACTTATTCCTAAAAAAAAATATTATTCACACGTAACGAACAATTTCAAATTAAACTGATAAAATTCTATGAACTCTGCCAGCAACTTTGCCCAAAGCGGAAGTGTCTCATATCTCCTGGGAGTGTTGGTGTGTTGGTGAGCAGAAATTTTGAAGTTTCGTGACATTTGTCAATGCGATTTTCTATGTAAGAATACTAGCGCACCAAACGTGAACACTCTATAAAAATAGAGCTTGTAGGCTAAGTAACGGGAAATCGGCCGGAGTTGGTGGTCTCAGTATTGTCTCTGGTTTCCACTTCCTGTGGACGGAATGCCTAGCGTAGCGGCTGCATATCAACTGGCCAGTGACCTGTGCTACGATCCTTGTAGTCTTAGAACTGGATCTGTTTATTTATTCCTACGTCCTATTTGAGTTATAGGAGCATCACATCTGTTATATTGTGTTCCATCTTGAGAGGGAGTGGTGGAGAGAGACTGCTGGCTTCCGCTTTGTTGTTGCATAAAATTTTGTGATCGCTTCTATAAGCGTTTTTCTTTTTTAGTTCAAAGCACAACCTGAACTGTTATACAAAAGAAAAAGAAAAGAACTAAAAAAGAAAAACGCCTTATATGGTATTTTGGCCTCGCTTACTTGACTAAATTCTTTTCTGCACTGTGCTATAATTTGGTTTTTTGCAGCTGCACCGAATGCGGATTTCGTATGAATAAAAGAAACTTCTTAAGAAGATTAGCATAATGTGCTGTTAATGCAACAATCAATAGATCGCTGCACCTCTAATAAACTCAATTGGAACGTCTTAATGAAACATACTGAACCCTGTTTTAAAAAGGGAGGGAAATACAAGACTAACAGTAGAAGCATTTAGAGCTCGAAGAAGAATCCAAATAATTTTAAAAATGCAATGGAAAATTGTAATTCATCGATTGCTTCCAGAGTGTGCCGCAGAAACACGGAGGGCAACAATACACCGCCAATTTTCAAATATTCGGAGTCAAAACAGGTTTTTCTGTGCATTAATTTCGACATACTGAAGTTGAAGGTAATTTTTTTCCTTCTTTAGTTTGTTGGAGAATAACAATATATCAGTATATATATCAGTAACATATACCAATAGCTATTTCTTTGGCTTAAGAAAGCTGCAATCGATCTGCTAATCAACTATTTTCGTTCAATGGCACCTCTAACTTGTCTCGCAAATAAATCGGAACATACATACAATCTCATCACCTTAAGTCGACTAGATTTGTCTGGAATGGGTGAGGGTGTTCCCTGAACGCAAGCACTTAAGACTGGTCGTTAACATCACAATCGAAATGTCAACTCAGTCAAGAAATTGGGGACGTTTTAAATTTCTAGAAAAATATATCTACTAAAGGAAGCACAGCGACACTCTATAGGATTACTTTGTATTCAATTTTATTTAAAGTAAATACTTTTGCATTGAAACCCTTCTTCGTTTATATTCAAATTTTATATCTCAGACATATTTTGTAACAGCAGACATTATTTGAAATCAATAAATCTTTTATTAGTTGTTCAATTTGAATGCGCGCAAAATATTAAATCTTAATATTTTCTCGGCGTTGTCCTATATACAACCCCATAAATATTCAACTTAACGCCAGCATTTTTAGCCGTGATAGTTAAAAACATTTTTAATGCAAATAGACGCCTAGGCTTCTATGGTTTGATTATTTGGAATTCGCATTTTTAAGCCTTATGTTTAAGGGTTGGGACGGATCTAAGATCCGTCATTTTTATGTTAGCATTCGCCTATGACAACTCCCATATTTATATGTCATGTGTAGCTAACACAGGTCAATAATATATTACTACAACGGTAAACCCTGGAAACGAAAAGGTCAGAAACCAAAAGTTTTAATTATGCATCATTATAAGCAAACTAATTTAGTTTTTGAGTGTACACCGCCATTCAAGTTCATAATTTATTCAATGTATGTATTTCCACTTCACATCGACTAAACGGACTATCAAAACCGCCAAGGTAGTTTCAAATTCAAAACAACATTCATGATGCATCAGGCAAATGGGTTGTTAACTCATTTCAAAGCCCTTTGTGGTAAACAAATGAAAGTGATGGTATCACAGGAATTCCCCTTCCCCTGATGATGTCAAATAGAGAATGCAAAACATTATATAGAGCTAAGTAGAGCAGTAGCCTTAACTGGATTTTTATTTTTTAAGGACTACAAACTTTTTTCTATTGCGAACCATTCAAAGTTTGCAAGAACTTTGTACGTACAAAAAGTTGTTTTCAAGGAGAAAACTGACTACGAAATTGCAACTAGGCAGCTGTTAACGAGGGTGATGAAGTGGAGACAAAGCAAGGACCGAAATGCATTAAGGAGAGGAAGGCACTCGAAGTATGGGCTGCTCTCGATTTATTGATATTTTGCGTTTACGAATCGGCAGTAACTTTACTACCGATAGGTTACGGTTAAATGTATGTACTATATATATATACATTTTTGCTAGCAGGATAAGAGTGTAGGTATGTTTATTTTTCTGTCCTTGCACGGCATTCAAATCAGCGCATTTCTACCAAATCTGTTCCGATATTTCAAGAGACTATGCGCTCGTGAAAAAATTGGATTTAATTCGTTCTAGTCCGTTGTTCCGTAAGTCGTTGAGTTTCCCATAATTAACACTCCATCGATGCAATTACTCGACCGAATTGTGCTTGAAGAATTATTTGCTTAAAATAATGCAATCGCTTTATACACAGTAAATATATTTGCAGGGTCGGTCTGATAAGAAGAAGCGGTGATTTAAATCGATAGCAATCGCACAAAATCTATGCACCTTCTCATCAAAATTGGCAGATTCAGAGAAAATTAGCAAAATAACGAGTAATAACAAACGAGCAGTTTCTTTCTAGGCTCGAAACAGCTCAGAGAATTTCAACCGGAAAGTACTGATCTGTCACTGATATGTCAAATGCAGAAAGTTGACAAATTCAAAATCCGTCTTAAATTCAATTGGAAACCAGTAAAATTCGTTGGTGGTCGAGTTCGTTTGTTTTCACAACTTTTTTTAAGACATACCATATTTAAAATGTATAAAATTATCTGATCTCCTCTTTTCGACACTAATGTCGTTTTCCATTGGTTTCACTCGGGGATCCACTCATTCTGAAATCCAATGGAACAACAAAACTGCCAAAAAATAATCTACGGCTGCTGTCAGCTGACTTGTATAAAATACATAAATTACACTTGTGTGAGTGCTTCTTGAGTGGATTCTGACTTCAAAAGAAGCGAAATTCTCTTTTCAGAATCACCAGAAGAGAATTTTTTGTGCCAATGGAACGGTTTAGAAGTGATTTTTTCGACTCCGGAGTCCGGATCCGGAATCATCCGGACGTTTCTTTTTGCCCAATGGAAAACGACATGAGTGTGTTTCGCTCAATTCTGTGAGTTTGAAAGATTTTTTGTGCTTGGCTTGGGAAAGTACGCGAATAGATAATAGCTCGTCAAAACGTTTTAAACCCTGTTACATCATAGGGTTCGTTTTTTTTTTTGTTTATTCTTTGGCGCTTTGGACTGTGTGGCGAGATTTTTTAAGACGAACAAGAATGGTCACGAAATAAATATTTACCCTTGTATTTACCCTAATAGGTAGGCTTGAAAGCTGTCCATTATTTTAACCTGGCGAAAAGTAATTCAAAATGTGAATAGAGTCAAAACTTACGAATAGTACTTTCAACGAACGACTAGTTTGGTGGGTAAAATTGGTAAGTGCACATTACAAGTCTTTAGATATAGCTGTCATCTACGAAGATCTGCCCTTTTTCTCAAACTTATGTTATTTGATAATTCTTTGTAAAAAACGTGCACTCTTCTCCCACAGGTCTTAAAGGACCAAGTCATAGCCATAGCCAACTGATTGGGTCCATTGCAGGTTTCGTTAAATTCGTTGACAATTTTGACAAATGGCGATAAAGCGGTTGTGGAAAAATTGAAGAGTGAGAGAAAATGTAATCGCTGCTGAATGAATTGAAACAAATCTCATTCATTAGTGGAAACTTTAAAACACCGATGGCAATTCCATATAAAACTGATTTTGTCCGTCACATTATTCTGGAAAAAAAAATAATTATATGCAACGGATATGCGACGAATTTAATAGAGCTGCTCATTTCGTTGAATAGTTATTTCCACGCAACGGAAAGGACGGATTCTACGGATCAAATGCGCAAAAACAATAGCCTAGAGAAAGTTAAAGCCAGTATGACACTACATTTTTTTGCATTTTTCTTCTTTTAAAATTAAACTAGAGCAGTACGAAATATTAGATCGAAAATTCCCGATAGGAGTGAGTGCGTACACACCAACTTTATTAATGTAGACACGTCAAAAAAAAATGCATTAAAAATGTATTCAAATCACATTTTTCAGATGCTGAGCTTCTTTTTTGACATTTTAAGATTATTTGAAAATAAATTCTATTGAAAATTTGCTGTTACTTTGCAAACAATTGCTACCCCTTTCTTAATACATTTTAGTCTCTTTTACTCACCGCTGACTTTTCAACATTATAAAAATGAGGATAAAATGTAGTGTCATACGGGTTTAAGCACAACATAATTTGACTTAATAAGCATTTATGATAGCTAATTAGTTCAGAAATGCCGAAAAGAAAGATGATTGTGAACAAGTGTAGCAGCGTAAAGAAACGCAGCACACGGTTAATTTTTTATAGTCACAGGACAGTTAGTGCTCAGATCAGCGTTGCCAACCAATTTCGACGAAAAAATTCCTAACTAGAGAAAAAAAGATGCCTCTTTCAATAAAAAAAATAATAAAATAATTTTTTTTAGATAAACTTTAATAATAAATCAAAAATAAAGCACAAATACTATTTATTTTGTAAAAACAATTTTTACTTCCAAAAAATCAAATTATAAATCACAGAAGAAATTCTTTATAGGAACAAAATTCATGACTTTTTAGTTTCATAAGTAGGTACAAAAATAGTTTTAGTCCATCAGATCGTCTTGGTCCTTGAAACCATACATTAAAAATATAAAGTAAAAAAAAAATTAGAAAAATATTAGAAATAAAAAAAAGATACCTTTTTGAAAAAAACAAGCCTTGCCTTAGCTAATGAAACAATGCCTAAAAGGCATAAAAAAGCCTACTTGGCTTCACTGGCTCAGATGTATTTTATAAATAAATCAGGTCTGAACAGAATCAGAGCATGCTCAACGTGATTGAGCTCCGAACTACTCACTAAAAAAGGAAAGAAAAACGCCTAATGAAAAAAAAATCCTACTTAAATAATATTCATTCGTCACAAATCATCTACGGAAGGCCTACATATCTCTCAGACGATCAGTATACTTACTTCTTTGCCGGAATCGAAGGTAGTTTCAGCAACTTTATGTTCCATTTAAAGGCAGCCGAACAGATTATTGTAGCCAACACAAGAAACAGCGTAGCAAGTGGTTGCACAAACAGAAGCATTCCGTGTGAGTTGTTATCCGTAGATTCCACATTGAATTGCGACTGGTACAGCGGAATCAGCACCAGCATTGCGAACGAGGTCACCATCAGTCCAACACCATTGGCGAGGAGCAAACAAAACGCTCGCCTGGCTCTTTGGACAGCATCGAGACAATGCTGACGCTGTTGCTGCTCACGAAAAATGAAATTTGGATTCCTTTCCATTTGCAGTAAGGCATCGCAGTCATTTGGAGATTTCACTAACGATATTGAGATCAATTCTTCCGTTTCATCATTCATGTGAACCCGATTCGAGAAGACATCTTCCAGCTCATCGTCGTCGTCATCGTCATCCTCATCGTCGTCGTCGGCAACAGAACATAGATTTTCAACAAGTTCCTCCTGATCCGACTGGTCGCTGTACAGATTCCTCATAGTTCCTTGCAAATTACACAAGCACAAACGATCTGAAAAGCGTTAATAATGACTTCGTTATTAATTTTTTTGCACACAAATATGTGCGGTGCTATATACGTTATCTAGATACATTTATCTATGAATAGGGATACCGGATACCCGTACCCACTCCTATAGAACAATAAATTGGCGCCACAGTGGCGCATAATAAATCCATTGTATATACACTGTCTGGCGCCAGCACACACACCCATTCGGCGCTGTGTACGAAGAGGCATATAGTGAAAGGATGCCCCAAATACGGCTTCTTATAGCATTCCACCATCGTCAATGTGGCATCATATTTTTGCAAATATCCGTGCTTGCAGTTTTCTTCTTCTTTTAATATAAAGAAAAACAAACACAGGACATCCCATACGCATACCGTGTACACAAAGTAAACAGGTGATGAGATCTCAGAGAGGGTACTCAGAGGCTCACTGCAAAAGGCCACAGGGAGCGATGGCGTCAATGCCGTTTTTATATTATATTTGCATTCTTGGCAAACAACAATATAACACTCATAAAGCAATTAAAAAAACTTTCTTTTTATTTATGCACAAAATCTGTCCAAGGACAAGCGATTTTCCATCAAACAATTGATTCAGGGCACTCAATCGGGGTGCATGAAACAGGAAATCCATTTGAAGAGCCTTAAGTGGCTTTATAAAACGGCGGATACCGCACGTCCACAAACAAAAAAAAAAAAAAGGGGAAAAGAAACTACGGTATAATTGATACGTAAAGTTTATGATTCTATTCACTGTTGAAGATTTTATATTTTTATTCGTGGAACTACAGAACACACACCTTCTCTTCCTCCGGTTGACGCGACACGTTTACGACACGTACAAAAGTCTTACTTCACTGAAGAGGACTCGTTTCCGAAACTGATGCAAATGGTCCAAAAGACTATCGTTCTCGCGAAAAGCCACACAGGCAACACGAAGAGCAGAGATCCTTAGAAGATTTTCCCCAGGTTCACTGGGTTCGGCATGAAATGGTTCTCGGATACTCAGCTCCAACGGAACAGTCTCAATTCCTTAGAAGTCTTCCTCTCAGACTGAAAGTAATTGCAATGTGAATGATGCTTGGATGCCTCTGAGCAGCGATGCTGTGACGAGATGAAGTCTTTATTGTGTTGGCATGAATTTGGATTTGCGCAATAAGCGCAGAGACTACACACAGATATCCCTTCCACCCTTGTGCTATGAGAAATGAGAGTAGTGCGCGTTCATTTTGACTTGAAATCGAGTTCATTTTGCGGGGGTGGTTTGGACAATTTGTTTGCCGGGGTAATTTGAATTCAAAATAACTTTTTGCAACTTTTCCGTTTATCAAGGACGAATAATTTCTTCCCAATACTTGCGTAGTTAGATAACTAACTAATTGGTTTATATAGATGTAGGCAGGTCATAGACAACCCCGCAGTTATGCTCGCTCACATTAAGTAGTGATTATCCTAAGACCCATGAATATAATTATGTTATTACATTTAAAATGTTGTTATGGGTAAAATTGACCGTATATAAAGAGAAAAGGCTTTAAAAAAAGCTGTTCTTTCAATTTTATTCTAGAGTAGAAATGAGAAAAACTGCTTCATATGTATATCAGTGGAATTAATTTATTCGTGGTCAGTCAACCTCAACACCCAAGTTTAGTCAAACCAATCCAAACTTGCATTGGTTGGACTGGGGCGATTAACTCTTTTTGAAATTATACGGAGCAAGAAGACTGCTTGTGGTCGACCCCACTCATGTAATAATGAAATGTAAAAAATTAATCCACGGCTGCTGGCTGGCAGTTGTTGGCTTTGTAAAGGGTTTTCCAATAAGAGGTGTTATTTTGGTATATTCAAAAAAAAAAGTCATTTTTTGAGATAAATGATCGGATGTTTATTTCATAATAAAGAGGAAGGTATGTCGTTAATAATGAAAAACAACATCAGCCAAATGGCCACCACGAGCACGCATACAGGACCATATCCTTTTCATGAAATTTTCTATAACCAAATCGCAAAGTGGCTACCCTATGTCCTCGATAGCCTCACGAATTTTATCTTTGAGGTCTTGAATCGACGCTAGGCTGTTGGCGTAGACCTTATCTTTCACGTGGCCCCAAAGGACGAAGTCGCAAGGTGTTAAATCACAAGATCTCGGTGGCCAATTGTGATCACCTCTTCGAGAGATAACACGGTTCGGAGACTTTTCCCGTAAAAGATCAATGATTTCGTTGCTTGTGTGGCACGTAGCGCCGTCTTGTTGAAAGTAAACGTTGTCCAGATCAATACCATCCAACTCCGACCATAAAAAATCATTAATCATCTCTCGATAGCGCAATCCATTCACCGTAACTGTTGATCCAACCTCATTTTCGAAAAAGTAAGGTCCTATGACCAAACCATAAACCGCACCAAACAGTCACACGTTGAGGATGGAGAGGCTTCTCAACAATAACTCTTGGGTTTTCCGAGCCCCAGATGCGACAATTTTGCTTGTTGACGACGACCAAAAAATGCTTAAGTTTTGCGAACTGTGACTGAACGATTTTCACCATTTTTGTAGTGAATTTTAATAATTTCAATGCGTTGTTGAAGCGTCTATCGTTCCATTTTTAGTAATGGCGTAGTTTCTACTTGTCAAAGAATAAAAGCTTCAAAAGTGGCAGCTACCGAAATAGCGGGTCATTCACAATAGCACCTTTTATTGGAAAATCCTTTATAAAAAGAATCTCACATGTGTGATGCTATTTGAGTATATTCTGACTTGAAATCGGGGTCGGGTACACCTCATCCTAAGTCAACTGGCGACATAAGAAATTATTTTTGTTTAATCAGAATCAGTATATAAAAATAATAAATATAAAAATAGTTAACATCACGCAACCGTTGGTTTTGTGAGTTTTTATTTTGGAAATAATGAAAGGGGATACAACTTTGTGCCGATTTCGAACGGCCATTTATGTTGGACAATGGAAGGGTAATAGAGGTCTGATGAGCTGCTGGTATCTATACAAGAAACCATAGAGAAACCATACTGAGACCCCCAACTCACAATCCTCTTGCCGCTGGCCCCCTCAGTTTTTTTTTCAAATTCGCCATTTTGTTTTCCTATCGGTGTTATGTCAAAAAAGAATCCGTGTGACATGCAAAAACATACAAAAAATGCAAAAATAAATGCTGCCAACGTCGGCAACCGTGGGGAAATGTGAAAGAGTTCGGGAATACCACATTTTTTCATTACTGAACGCCATTGGTTAGTTATTATAAATTGTTAAAAGGCGAATAATTTGATTTGTTTGGTTAGAAAAACTATCTAAAGTTGGTGTTCCATATACTAGAAACATATTAGGACAAACATGGTTGTGTATTTTCCGCTTTTGGATATCATTAACTTCGATTTCGTGTGTAAATTTTTCTTAAATAATGAAGAAAATTTGCTCAAAATGTTTTCATTTTCCCTCAACCAATCTACATTGTTAATTTTTCATGAACATTTTAAGCAAATGTGCACTTATTCCTAAAAAAAAATATTATTCACACGTAACGAACAATTTCAAATTAAACGGATAAAATTCTATGAACTCTGCTAGCAACTTTGCCCACAGCGGAAGTGTCTCATATCTTCTGGGAGTGTGTTGGTGAGCAGAATTCTTGAAGTTTCGTGACATTTGTCAATACGATTTTCTATGTAAGAATACTAGCGCACCAAACGTGAACACTCCATAAAAATATAGCTTTTAGGCTAATTAACGGGAAATCGGCCGTAGTTGGTGGTCTCAGTATTGTCTCTGGTTCAAACGTTTACAAAATAAAAATAAATACGAAGCCGAACAAGTGAAATTGTGATTGTTAATAAGGTAAGTAAAATAGCAATTCGGATATTGTTTTTATGCATTTCTTTAATTGTAGTGTGGAAATAATTAGTGTTAAATGTCACTTTGCCGCTGGCGCTAGGGTTCTACCGCGTGCAATGGATCGCGGCCATTGCCTGTCCATGCCAGTGCTGCCAGAAGCTTATGATGGAATGTCCGAGAATGATCGTTATTATATGAAACTTGTAACTATGAAAGAAAATCCCTTTAATAGATAAAATGTCCCGTTATTCCTCGGACATAAGGCTTAGTTTTTGTAATTACGTGCTGAAAATCCTACTTTACTTTGCTTTGCTGGGATCGAAGCTCAAAAAATAGGCGTATAATTAGAATTCGCAGAAAATCCCTCTAAATGGTATCACTGATTAGAATTCCTGTCGATACGAAACGTTCCGTTTGTTTTTATTTTTCTATCGGTCCATTGGTTTTGCGTAGGTCCATTATTTCAGATTTTTAAAACTCAATTCGTATAATATCAATATGTACTTTGTTTAAAACAACATGATGAAATGAATTTTAAAAATGCACTAACTATCCTTCTTTTACCTCATAATGTATTGTGTGCAAATTTTTTGCGTCGAAATCAACCAAAACGGTAACCATTCTTAAAATCAACTTGCAGCATTTACATAAATAAAATGGAAGGAATTGTGTACGTACATTGGGATCAATTGTTCAAAAACAAGGGGCAGGTAAGTTCCCTTTTTAAACAAAGCTATTCAATATCACAAACGATTCGTTCAAAATTTGTTCATATGTATAAGTTATAGCGTCGTTCAAGCGGTACGATTGGGACCAAACTTATTTCCTAAAACACTGCTTCTAATAAAAATATATTTAAGTTACGTAGCCGCTTTTCGAAGCTATACAAACGTCAGTGGGTCAGTCCTCAGTCCTCAGTACAAAACCAGCAGGCGATCTGCCAATTCGGTTTGTAGGTATGTATTAGTCCCCCCCGCGCGGCAGACACCTTGACGAATGACGTCACTTTGACGTCGGGTGCGGGGGCTTAAGCCAACTCACTTGAGCCTGTTGGCAGGATCAACACTACCAGCCATCGAAGTACTTCAGTGTATGCCGGTTACTGGTGGAGTTGGTTTGGTCGAAAGGTGATGAGGGTTGGTGAACTAAGTCTGCCACCCCTAATCCGAGAGAGTCATGCGACCCGTGCTTATCGGATACGGTTTGCAGTCAGGGGTAACCGACTGTATTATTACGGAGCCTCTCTGATACCGGGCCACCTCAGGGAGTAACTTTGGCCTTACCACGTTATACGGGGCTCTGGCGTGGCGGACGACCCTTTCCCGCGTTACTCGTGGGATATGAAACCAAACTCTAAAAAAAACAAACAAAAACAAAAAACCCAACTAAACAGATTGCGGGGTAACACCGCATCTGGATTAGTTACCGAAGTGGAGCAGAGGCTCTACGATGACTCAAGTTGTCAGCCTGGAACAAGTCGAGGAAGCAGTGTTCGGCAAGTGCAACCCAGCACCAGCCAAAACACCGCCAAATCAAAAATTCCGGTGCCGACACCTATGTTGGCTGAACGCCTTGAAGCTGCCAGACTGGGAAGCGGGAGCCAAGCTCTAGCATCTCAACCTTTGGCCAAGGCTGCAGTGGGAAGTAAGGGGATGGCAACGAGCCAAGCTCGTATACCTGAACCTAAACAACCTGCAGTAGCTACGGCTAAAAGGAAAGGACGGATATGCCCACCCATGCCACCACCGGGCCAGCCTGGTGGTAAGGACGACCCTCTTCGGAAGGGGCTGAGCGGTGCAGGCGTTAGATGGTACCTTCGCTACCTCGAAAAGGGCTTTGTACCTGAGGAGGCAAGGAAGAAGGCCGAAGAACATAAGGCTAAGCCTGTTCCTGGTCCGACACCAGCGGCAAAGAGGTGCAGTAGCACTATCTCACCTTCTGTAGGTAATACGCAGAAGAAGCCAAAGGTGAGTGAAAAACCCGACAGGTCGCGGACAAAGCCTGCTAGGCATGCTGCTGTCTCACACGGCAAAAGCTATGCAGCGGCTGCAAAAGCAGCTGCAGCTGGTGGAAGTCGTGCCATGACGGCGACGGCCGAGCAGGTGGCGGTTCTCCCTTGCGAATATCCTAGGGAGATGCTGAGTACCGACGAGCTCAAGGATCTAGAGAATGCTCTAGTGGATGAAATGGCCCGTGGATGGGAGCATAAGCTCAAATTCAATGGCATACATTTCAGGATGGGTATGCTATTGGTTGAATGCGAGACTCCACAGACTGTGGAATGGCTGAAGACAGTAGCACCCAAACTATGCAATTGGAAGGGAGTGGGCCTTACTGCGATGAGCGGGAAGGAAATACCACGTGCCCATTCGATAACAATCTACTTCCCACGAAGTGCTGATCAGGAGCACCAAACCACATTGGCACTCCTCGAAGCACAGAATGATGGCCTGAACATCAAAGCGTGGAAGGTTCTGAACGGGAGGAAAGAGGGAACCGGGCAAGTACTGGGCCTCGGTATCGACCAGCAGTCCTATGATACCATAAGGGCTCAAAACAATTCCCTCAGCTACAGGTTCGGCAGGGTTGCGGTGTCTGGACTCAAAAAGTCGGAGGAGAGTGTGGGGCAAATGACCCTCTCGACTCCAGCTTTACAGGGGACAGAGGCCGTAGTGGAGCATATTGATCCACAGCAGGCTGCCTCACCATCACCTCTTGTTGAGCAGGTAGCTGAAGGAGAGACACCAGAGGAGTACATGTCCCTCTCGGAGAGCTCGCTCTCTGATGAGGAACATGACATGACGGTTGTAGAAATGGATGAGGACATCCTACTTCGGGAGGAGGATGGGGCAACAGCCCCACAAAATCAATGAATCCCACACTAAAAATGGCCCAGGTGAACATCCACCATGCTATAGCGGCATCAGCTGTAATAGCACGGATGTTCACAACTAATAGACTGGGCATTGTACTCATTCAGGAGCCGTGGATCCTGAGAGGAGCAGTTAAAGGACTCGCATGTCAGAATGCAAAGGTAATTTGGGACACTCGTGTTCTCAACCCTAGGGCATGCATTCTTATTAACAAAAAACTAAGTTTTATTCTACTTTCAGAATATGCTACGCGAGACCTGGTGCCAATACAGGTAGCTCTGAAACTGGAAGGAGCATACCGCACCATCATCATCGCTTCAGCCTACTGCGCCGGGGACGAACCAGTCGTATCGGCGGCACTGCAAGGCCTTGTGGAGCATGCAAACAAGCTCCAACTGCCGTTGCTAATAGGATGTGATGCCAATGCTCACAATACCATCTGGGGGAGTACAGACACTAACATCAGAGGTGAGTCATTATTAGAATTCTTCTTAAGCTCTGCTCTTGATATATATAATGTAGGTAATACCCCCACCTTTGTAACTCGAGCTAGGCAAGAGGTACTAGACCTTACACTAGGCAGCCATAGCATGAGTAGATTTGTTAGGGACTGGAGAGTATCAAGTGAGCCATCTATGTCTGATCATAGAATCATTACCTTCGATCTAGACAACACTTGTATCACAAGTAACCCAATCAGAAACCCAAGAAATACGAATTGGGACCTCTTTGAATCAGCTCTTGAAAACAATCTCGAGCAGGTAAATACCAGGAGAGCCCCAGCTTATCATTTAGAACTGGAACACACAGTGGAGGGCATAACATCAGCCATCACAGATGCGTTCGAAACTAGCTGCCCAATAAGCAGAAGTGCAGAGAAGAATAAGGTTCCATGGTGGAGCAACAATCTGTCAAGACTTCGGTCGAAAACGCGTAAACTGTTTAATACAGCGAAACGTACTGGAGACTGGCAGAGCTACAGTATGGCACTGACTTCTTACAACAAAGAAATAAGGAAAGCAAAACGAGAAAGCTTTAGACAATTCTGTGAGACAATCATGGATACTCCTGTTGCTGCCAGAGTGCACAAAGCACTAGCAAAAACAGAAGGAACATCAATGTCTCTCAGAAAACCGGATGGCAGCTATACACAAAATGAGAAACAGAGGGCAAGACTTCTATTAGAAACTCATTTTCCTGGCAGACTACGGACAACAGGAGCATGACCAATAATCGAAGACCCCAAAGAGAGGATTGGAAAACAGCGACCGAAATCTTCTCCAGGGGGCGATTAGAATGGGCAATCTGTTCCTTTCAGCCTTTTAAATCACCAGGGGTGGATGGAATTACGCCAGCCCTACTACAAAAAGGACAACGTAAATTGCTTCCACATCTGGCAAACATTTTTAAAAGCAGCCTGGCACTGGGCTATATACCAAACCAGTGGAGACGGGCAAAGGTAGTGTTCATTCCGAAAGTGGGAAAAAAGGACCCAAGTTTACCGAAGTCCTATAGACCAATCAGCCTTACTTCGTTTCTTCTCAAAACGATGGAAAAGGCCGTGGATAACTACCTACGAGAAGATGTACTTAGTATATCGCCTCTTCATTATCGCCAGCACGCCTACAGAGCGGGCAGATCTACGGAGACTGCTTTGTACCAGCTGACCGAAATTATTGAAAGCGCTCTTGAATCAAAAGAGATAGTACTGTGTGCTTTCTTGGACATCGAGGGAGCATTCGATAACACATCGCATGATGCAATTATACGAGCTCTAGGTAGAAAAGGAGTAAATAGCACAGTATCGAAGTGGATGTATGAACTTCTGAGCACTAGATCAGCAGAAACTCACACATCAGAAGGAATTATCAAGGTTAACACAGCAAGAGGCTGTCCGCAAGGAGGAGTTCTATCTCCCCTAATGTGGAGTCTTGTAGTGGACGAGCTACTTGAGAAATTGTCAAACCACGGCATAATCTGTCAAGCATATGCTGACGACATAGTTATTATCGCCAGGGGTAAATTTGAGGGAACCTTATGTGATATCATACAAGGGGGACTCGAAATAACTCGGGATTGGTGCGCGACGGCTGGGCTTAGCCTAAATCCGTCAAAAACAACAATAATACCATTCACGAGAAAAAGAAAACTCGAACGGCTGAGACCGATAAGGTTGTCGGGTACCACACTGGCATCAGTCAACGAAGTTAAATATCTGGGACTAACCCTAGACAGCAAACTCCTCTGGAAAAAACATACAGATGAGATAAACAGGAAGGCAACGCGGGCTCTAATGATTTGCCGGAGCCTAGCGGGCAAATCCTGGGGATGTAGCCCGACCATCCTTAGATGGATGTATATTGCCATTGTGAGACCAATGATCACATATGGAGCGATTGCATGGGTAAGAAGAACCAGTCTATCCACTACAAGGAAGATACTCAATAAAGTGCAAAGACTGGCATGCCTATGTATTACAGGGGCCATGAGAACTTGTCCAACTGCAGCTATGGAAGTGCTATTGGAACTGACCCCCTTGCACCTCGTGGTTGAGGAATGTGCAAATAAAACGATTCTAAGAATAGCCAAAGAAGGAATAGGACGAGGAAAGTGCATTACACTAAAACAGTTTGATGCACTAGTCAAAAAACACCCATTACTGGCCCTTCCTAGAGACGATACCATCAAAAAATTTGATTTCCAAAAGAACTTTGTTACAAAGCTCAGTAACAAGAAGAACTGGAGCAACGAATCCACAATTCACAAACTGAGCAATAACACAACAAAGTGGTACACAGATGGGTCAAGAACTGATGAGGGAACTGGAGTGGGAGTATGCGGGCCTAGAACCAAATATTCTGAACCAATGGGCAAAAGTACCAGCATCTTTCAGGCCGAAATCTATGCCATAGATAGATGCGTCCAAATCAACCTCGACAGAAACATAACCAACTGTGATATAGCTATAATGTCAGACAGTCAGGCTGCAATTATGGCACTCAACTCCTACATCATCCAATCCAAACTTGTATGGGAATGCCTACAAAAATTAAATGAATTGGGTAGGAGAAACAAAATAACCCTCTGCTGGGTACCTGGCCACATGGGAATAGAGGGTAATGAAATGGCCGACTCCCTAGCAAGAAAGGGAGCATCTGAAGCTTTCATAGGTCCTGAACCATTCTGCGGAATAGGGGATCACACCCTCAAAGAAGAATTTAGGAAACTAGAGAAAGAAAACAGGGCAAGAACTTGGCACAACACTCAAGGCATGAGGCAGGCTAAAAAACTTCTGGGACAATACAACCGGAAAAGATTCCAAGCTTGCATCGGCATGAGTAAAAATAACCTTCGTATCCTAACGGGCTTTCTAACGGGGCATTGTAGACTCAAGGAACACCTTAGGAAACTGGGTATATCTGAAGAAGGTCTCTGCCGATTTTGCGATGAGTCCAGTGAAATCCCAGAACACGTGCTGGGATCGTGTGGGGCATTGACCCACAAAAGACTGAAATACTTGGGCAAGTACCAACTATCTGATGAGGAAATACGGTCACTGGAGCCAGCTCTCATCCTAAGATTCTTAAAGGAAACTGGACTAGAGAGAGTGCTATAGGACGGATTTCTTCCGCCAAGGAGAAACGAGAGTACAAGAACCTCTAAAATGATTCCGAAAGGAATTATAATGGGAGGGGAACTCGTATGAGGGCATATACCTCACTAAGGCGTTAGCAGGGGGTACAATAGACCAAAAGGTCGCAGTACAACAACCCCTCTCAAATAATAATAATGTATTAGTCCATTCAAAAAGTCCATAGGATGACACATAGATGGCGTTACTAGAATTTTTCCATATGATTTTTATTTAGTTCTAGCCTTCAAACGATAAGTGTATAAATTTGACAACAATCTGACTATTGATTCGTGAGCTATAGCATTTTGTGTGAAGCAACTTTTCTTATTGAAAAAAAATGGAAAATTGAAAAAAGTGAATATCGAGTTTTGGTAAAGCATTGCTTTTTGATGAAAAAAAATTCAGTGGAAACCAAACAATGGCTTAATAAACATTATCCGGACTCTGCTCCATCGAGACAAATGGTGAAGAAGTGGATTGCTTAACTTAAACGTTGTGTAAACACAGAATAAATAAACGTCACCACGGGAAATGGTTTGGTTGTTTTGGTTGTGCATTGTTGCGTTATGCAGATATGCGTGGTAAGCAACAATGATATTTTGCTATCATTGATACCTACCATAAGCATTTTTTATGGTACCTTAAGTTAACATAAGCATTTTTTGTACCGTATACGTAAGCTAACATAAGCAGTTTGTATTATTGACTATTATTGATACCATAAGCAATTTAATTGTATAAATAGAGTTAATTTTGAAGAAATAAAGTAGAATAAGTTCGTCCACCAAACAAATTGTTTTATATTACCTGACTAGTATCCCCCCACCAGTGGTAAGGTGCTTGTCAGGAACCAAACAAACATGGTCGTACCAGCACAAATGATGCAGAGCGCAGTGGACGCCCAAAGAGGCTGTTATTCCAGAAAAAATAAAAAAAATCCACAAATTGGTTATGAACGATCGTAAATTGAAGGTGCACGAGCTAGCTGCCATTGTAAAGATATCAGATGGTAGCGTTTTTACCATTTTACATTAACATTTGGGTATGCGAAAGCTCTGTGCAAAGTGGGTGCCGCCTGAGCTCACAGTCGACCAAAAACAACAACGAATTGATGCTTCAGAGGAGTATTTGGCGCTGTTAAACCGCAATAAAATCGAATTCTATCGTCGATATGTGTCAATGGATGAAACATGGCTTCACTATTACACAACAGAATGCTTGCTGGAAAGAAATTTAAGTCCAATGATGAAGTAATTGCTGAAACGAGAAAGAGAAATCGTACTATAAAAGTCGTATCGAAAAGTTAGAAAATCGCTATACTCGTTGTATCGCCCTCGAAGGCAAATATGTTGAATAATAAAGCAGAGTTTTGTCAAAATTTTGTTTTTTTTTACTTATCCTACGGACTTATTGAATGACCTGTTATATTGTGTGAGATCCCCACCTCGGGTATGATGAAGATGATGTCGAAATATATCTTTCGCTTTAAATGCATTATTGCATAGACAGCTACGTGTGCCTGAATATATTTTGTTACCTTTATGCGTAGAGTTCACACATTAGTAGGTACACTTGTGAACAAGTTCTTCCTTGAGGCTATACCTCAAGGTTTGTCTTTAATATAGGTAATACATGTGCACCAGGTTTTGGATTTCCTTAAAGGTCAATTTACAAACAGGCCACATTCGAAAAAGACGCACTATATAATTCAAACAAACAAATCGATGACGACAAATTCATCCTTCAAAATGTTAGTATTTTTATTTACAGAAATACATAATAGAAACTTTTTCGCTCTCAAACTCACGATGTCTTGTTTTTTTTGTCTCTATTTAATGAATCTACCTAATTAAATCTCACTGCAATTCTTCCTTCAATTGCCAAAACGTACGCTGTTCGCTTTATAACGTTTTATTAAATAGACTAAATTTCTTTAGATTTACCTGTGTAGGTACCTACTATGCTAACAAATACAAAACCGTTTCGATTTCAACAACTAGAACCGTTCGCCTGGGGTAAATTTGTATGAACAGATAAAGCAAACAAGTTCCACTTTTGTATCAGTTTGCACTATCTACCTTAATTAATGAACGCTCATCAATCGTAGACACGAGACAGCCATATATCTACTTCGGCACATCCTTAACAATGAATAAAATCGCTGCTGACGACATACTTCTCGCATATCCTTAAACATCAAACTCATCTTCACCTCATGTCTACTGTTTTAAAATCAGCATCACTAAGTGCTTCTGCACACATCATCCTGATGCATAAAATTGATGACAAAAACTCCGTTACCTACCTACCTACACGTGCTGAAATCAGAGAAAGGAAATTCTATACGTGTCGCTGCTGTTTCTGTTGGGCTTCGTGTGTAGCGTTAGTTTTTGTGGGTAAAGGCGGCATTTTTGCACCTGCGGCCTATGAACAAAACGCTTGTTTTCCTTAGCTGATACAAAAGTTGGGCTTAGCTCTGTCATGGGTCGTCAGTGAGAAGATATTCATGTATTGTTTACTTTAATTATGGTAAAAGCAACTACAATCGTTAAATGACTTTTCAAACAATTTATTCAAATTTTACAACGTTTGAAATCCATATTCTTCAAGGACTTGTTTTGTAGTTCTGCAACAAAGATGTCGCACTCGTTGCAATTTGAATTGTACACACTTTTTTAAGGCAGTATGCTGTAATACCTGATGCCACCTTTGGTTCCAAATCATATATTTTCGTAGCTCTGTTACTTATTATACGGCGAAGGAATAATTGTGTTGGAATCGCCTTTCAAAAAGCGTTTTATACTCCGATGTTACTTAACAGTTGGTGCGAGGCTACTACATAGGTCATTCCATGCCACTTGATGAGAGACTCCATAAGAAAACCAGCAAATCTGTAATTTCGTTTAAAGAGGTTTAGAACGGACCACACTATTTTTTATGCACTTTTTGTTTGTTTCTTTGTTTTTAATTTCAACAGCTTGATGCCATATGGCGCGGCGGACAAAATCCGGTCCTGGTAAAACAGTGATTCTCAAAAGAATACAACTTTGTTTGTAAGTTAACGAGACAAAAAGGATTGGGTTGGTAGGTGGATGCTCATTGACCATCGTCATGACTCGCTTAGATCAGTCATGGAGGTCTATTGTGAACGGTTTCTATATCCCGGTAACTAAAATTCAAAAAATGAGTGCCTATGTTCGCTCACCTTTCAATAACCATCCAGGGGCCCTACTCTGGGCCCCAGATCCAGGCGTCTTTTAAGTACAGCTTTGTTGATCAAAGAAGTAGTTACCAAACATCTTTAATCTGTGATCTTGAACCTCCATCTGGTTCAAGATTCGTCCAACGTAGAGTATTTGTTCAACTCATGGTTTCACTATCGATAATTCGTTTATAGTATTCCTTGCATTATTTTACAGCTTGTGGCTTTTGTAGCCGCCTATATGTTGTGTGGCGAAGTTTGCGTCTCTTCATCTCCTAAGCTTGGGTTTATTAAAGCAGCTTGAAAAACACCGCCATCATTACACACCCAGGGTAACACAAAAGTTGTTGCGGCTGTGCCACTATCTATCTTCATTTTTGATGATCTCCATTGTTGCAGAGAGGCTATTCCCCTTTTTGATCATATTATCCCGAAAAATGTTCCTCGCAGTAGCTTTTCACCAAAGAGTTAAGTCGTATGTTATGACAGGCGTGACTATCATGCACCCCAACGGCCATACAAGTGGATAGAGGACGCTACCCTTCCATTGGATTGCGACTCGATATTTTATTTTATCATGCTTCGGCTTCGATTAAAGGTTCTTTATGAGTTCTTCTTAGCGAATATTTTCTTTTTTTTAGTTATATCCCTCTTCAACGAGGTTTCATATAGACCTTGAAATTCGTGTAAGCTCATTGATCTTGCCGCTCTACCAGCGAGTATACTTTCAGTCTCTGGAGCAGGATTTCCACGCATTGTTGCTGAGCGAAGTTACTTAGTCTTATGCTATGAATATGGTCACCTAATTTCTGTTTAAGTTGCCTATACCAAGGGCCCTACTATTGATTCTATTCGAAATATTTTTGCGATTCTAGTTTCAAATGGCACTCTCTATGAAAGTAGAACCGAATGCCGGTAATGCCAAACTATTTGCCAAAAAATTTGCGATTTTCGAACGATTCTCGCAATATGTTTGACATAACCCAAATGAGTCTCGCATTATGTTTGGCATTTCCCAAAAAATGTATCGTGAAACAATTAAATAATAATAAATGAACATGGACTGTGTCGCAATTAGGTTGGAGTCTGAAGGAAATCCGGAACAAATTCAACAAGTTGAACGAAGGCGGATTAGACATAAATCTAGCATAATGGAGCTTGGCATGAAAAAGTTTTTCTATTCAGTATTTATATAAAGGCATTTTTAATCCAAAAATAAAATAAACTAAAATAACTTTATTCAGCTTTGTGAAAGACTACCGCCTTTCGAAAGATCCTTTTATGTTAACTTTAACTTGTTAAACAATATTTCAACGGAACTAAGTGTTCGCAAAAAACAAACTTTAGTTCCCAACATTATAAAGGCTGTTTTTAAATACCCCTTGGACAAATCTGGATGCCGGGTCATATATTTCACCATTATTTCAAACTGTGACACTTTTGTGTTTGGGCTTTTAGATGATTCCCGAATTTGAATTTGACATTAACTTTCGGAAAAGGTAGTACCAATTTTGTACCAAGAAAACAAAAAAAGAGTTGGCAGTACTAGAGCTGTTCGAATTTCGCTTTCATAACTTACTTATAGAACTACAGAGTTGCGATTTTGCGAATTCGAACAGTTTCACTTTAGAATCGAGTTTCATAGTAGGGTCCCACGTGGTAGTTGTTCTATTTTTTTTTCCTTTTGTGGGCGCAGTGGTCAGTGTGCTGGGCAACAGAACCAGGAGTCCCAAGGAAAAAGACCAATCACATCTGTTTTTTTTTTGTGCTGCGCATTCAAGTCTACAATTCTTTGTAGAAAGGGTTTTTAATCAGCCGTTTGGATTCGTCACATTGCAGGCAGTATTAACGTTTTCTCTATGTTTTGGAATTTCAAGGATGGTACGATTGTTTAAAACAGCGAATATTAAAACACTCATGAGTGTTTCTCGTCGATCGAAGTGCACCTGCAGACTGAAATTTTTATGAAAGTTTCTTCGTACATAGATAGATAATGTTTTTATGTGCTTAAACAAAAGATAAACCCCCTATACTAGAAGTATTCGGAATTTCGATTTAATTTTCGCAACAATTTTACAATACGTTTTAATATTTAACTAGAATTTTCTAACAAAGCAGTGTAATGTTGTCACAAGTAAACATTTTATATACAAACTGATTGTTTTGAAGAATACTTTATTCCTTATTACGTTGATGTGTGCATTGACGTATGATTAAGCCAGACATACACTACAGTTATAATATGTTATATTTATATATAAAATATAAAAAATAACAATAATTGAATTGCTTACTTATTATGCTACCCTATAGACAGATATTATTTGTAATTTGATATTAACACCTGCACGATGATTCAACGGCTTCTTCACCTTCTGCAACATTTATTCCGTTCACATAGTTCGTATCAAAGCCATCTGTGGTTATTGTCTGAAAGAAAAACAAACGGTTTGTATCTACTTATTGATAACGTGATCATACTACCTTTCGGACAATTTCCTCGAAGACATCAGCGACGGACACATTGTTTTTGGCAGATGTTTCCAGGAATAGAGCTCGATGTTTCCTTGCAAATTTTAGACCTTCATCCCGGGTTATCGTGCGATCCATGTCGATTTTATTGCCCACAACCATTGTGGGCACATTCCGATTGTTACTATAGTTTTCCAATTCCAACAACCACGACTCTAACTTTTGCAAGGATTCTCGACTTGTAATGTCATAAACTAAAATGGCGCATTTTGCATTTCGGTAGAAGCTCGGTGTTAGACTGCGAAACCGCTCGGCGCCAGCAGTGTCCCATATAGCAAGTTTAAACTCGACGCCATCTATGTTCATTATTTTGGTTTTAAAATCTACGCCAATTGTGACATCGTGGTTGTCATCGAACTGATCGTCGACGAAACGGCGGATCAAGCTGAAACGGAAATGAATATGTTTTAGGAGGAGGTAATAAGTGAATACATATGTGGGGCACCGCAATAACAAAAAAACTTCTGCATTACTGCTTAATCAAGCGTTCCAAAATGCAAACGGATTACTATGATGCAATGCATACTTTTCTACAACGCATTGCGCAAAAAAAAGCAAACAGAGCATCTGTAATGATTATGATGCAAATGACATTTGACATTTCAATTTGAACCCCCAAATTAAATCATTAATGGCCTGAGCAGTAATTAAAATAATATATTTGGTAACAATTTGCCAATTTTACTTTGGTTTGCAGTAACAAATGCATAAAAAATGCAAAGCAGCGCAAAAGCATTCATCCTGGCATCAGCAAAGCAGTGTGCATTCACAATGCGCACTTTTTTGACGTTCTGGAATTCAGCCATAATGGTTCAATCTTCCATCCTATATCCTGGTATTCGCTCTGTTATCTGTCCGGGTGACTGGGGTTCTTAACTTCTCTTGGCTTGAGCACTATTAGCCCACTGATAGATGTGTCCGGGGCGATGTAGACCCTATTTTTGCTTTTGGGATTACATCAAGATTTTCGTGCAGCTCAGAGTTGACGGCTGCACCTCCAGCTTGTGCTATTATCTCACCCGCCATCAAGAAACGTCAAAAAACTCAATTCTCGAATTATAAGTTCTTTCTTCTTGCTAATCTCGCAACAATTAGCGCTATGAATCCTAACTACAGGTTGAGCATGCATTTCATCCGTAGAGTCAAAAGTTTTAAACCGAAGGAAGGCTTAACTGATTGATGGATTGACTCATCTATTTATCAAGATGTGTAAACAATATGCACTCGTAACAAACCGATTTTGATGAAATTGCAACCAAACATCGTCTAGGTACGGCTGGGATGTTTGAGCAGATATATGAAACAGGCCCAAACTTCTTTGTACCCAGAATTTCTGAACGCTTAAAATAGATTGAATTGTTAAATTTAGAACTCGAGGTATCGTTCGCTTCTAGATCACTTAAATGTTAAAAAAGTTTGGCCACTTTGCTATTTACTTTATTAATTGTATTTCATTAAACAACTTTAAAAGTCTGACGCATAGTGTCCACCATGTTTCGTTAAAATTCATTCAATTGCAAATTCAAGTCACGCACAAAGCAATAATACCAAACGGTGTGGTATATTGTGTATACCTACATTTTTTGTGTTTAGAAAAACTTCAATTACTTTTGGGAGCTACTGTTGACTTGTATTGCGTCTTTGTCATCAATTCTAACATTACAAATATTTGAAAAGTTGAATACCTATCTACCCTATGATAAAGAGTTCCAACACAAATATTTATATTACTGTTCCAGAATCGCCTAACATCTTATTGCTTTTTTTGGAATTTAAAAATAAACATTACCAAAGCAGCACATACGCACCTAGATTTTCCAACGCCACTCTCACCGATAATCAGTATTTTTATTATTCTATCACCCATAGCTTTGTTTAAACAAATAAATGCGCTTTCCTGCAGTTTAGCAGGCACTATGTGAATTCAGACAAAAGTTAAATAAAAACACTAATAAAATTGAAAACTCCTTCGCCAAAAAAAACCTATATCTATGACGTTGTTTCTTATTTTGCGAGACAAAATGTCAAAACAGTCGGTAAGGTGGTATGTATATTGTCATTACGGCTATGTTCGTATCGTAGGGGATAGATTGACAGTTAATAAGGTACAGGGTGTTTGTTATATACTTTCATCCTTATTTATATAGGAACGTATAATAAAGAGTGATGGTGTAAATGCACTTTAATGCGCCTTCTAAAATTCCTCTAAACGCATAAACCTTATTTATAAAAATTTTTCGACGTTGTATAGAGCTTGTATAAGCTAAACGCGCTTGGACGTTGTTTAGAGCTTGTATAGAGGTTGAATAGTATCGAAATGTCATTTTGACTTAAAAAATCTGTCGCATTTTATTTTGAATGAAATCAAAAATAAATTGGATAGATTGTATCGACATTTTTATTTTCAATTTTCAAGATTCTACAAGGGTCCTCGATAAGAAATATGTGCAGAAATGAGATATTTCAAATTGTTTTAAAAATTCGTTTTAATTTGCATAAGACTACCGTTTCTTAGGAGTCCCAAATCATTCTTTTTCTTTTTACTTTAAAATTTTTTAATTCCTTTTCATATTTGTATTTGAATTTTGCATTTCTCACAAGCGCTTAGTTTTTTTTATATTTTCTGACAGATAAATGTAATAGATTTCTCATATTCAGTACCTTTTTTGACGAAACTATAACTATAACATACTATAACTAGTATACATTTTTTGGAATTGTGGAAAGGTGTATAAAGGCCGTATAAATACTTATACACTGCATAACTATACAGGTGTTTAGGCGAGTTTAGCAAATTCTAATAAATAAGGCTGTTTATTTTTAAAGTTCAACAATCCTAAGGCAGCAAAGTACATTTTAAAATTTAATTTTTGCTCGTAAATTTTAGCTTAAACTTCATTGCACATTTCTCGGGGACTGGCTTAAGAGTACCCCGTTTTGTATAACAATAGCTGTTTTTTATTATCAGCTATGATCCATATAGATCATCGATTTACATGCACTTACAACAACAGCACATGATCCTGCTTCTCATCGAGATCACGAATCATGATCTGAAAATTATTTCTACTATTTCCGACTAGGTGGCTTGTTTTATTTTTAAATGTTGGTGTGCCCGTAAACGATAGCCACACAATCACGTTGCCAGACTGAAAAATGGAACACAAAAAATCAATTGATTTTTTTCGCATTCGAATAAAGTCCCTGTCCGTATTCCGAGTTATTTTTTTTTTCTCGTTCTATAAAGGTATGTCAAGACCAGCCAAACATTTGATAAACTATGAAATAACTACATGTTGTACCATAAATATTTCTAAAACAGTTATTAAACAAAACAATTTTTATGGAATGTTTAAAAATGTTTTGCTGGTTTGGTTCTGGACACCAAAAAAACGAGTTGATAACGCAGTGTTTATTAATACGGGGGTTAATAAATAAATTTCAGAAATCTTTTATAAATGTTTATAAAATCTGTCCGATTTGCTTCAGAAACATTTCATAAACATTTCTGAAATATTTCGGTGGTCTGGACACACCTTAATATGCCAAGATAAACTCAAGCGTTAGCACCAAAATATTGTACATGTGGTTCATATTTGAACATACTTTTATTACTAAATTTGTTTCACAAAAAAATATATATGAAAAGAAAAGTTATGCAAATTGCTACTGAAAGGACATGTGCCTTGTGTGACGTCACGCTGTGAAGAATATTTGCAATATGGCTGGTGGCAATATGAAGTTTGAAATACCCTGTATTATCTGTTTTGTTTTTGAAAGCAACTGTTGCCAGAATTCCAAAATTAAACTTTTCAATGATCCGTTTTGTTTTATTTAAAACAGCTAATGAATAATTAAATAAGGCTTCCACTTCGTTCGTTTAGGTGTTATGCTTTGTTTTTATAGCATAGATGAATTCCAAATTGCATTACTTGTGGTTAAACATTTCCAAAATTCCAACGAAAAAAAATGTTGAAGAAGTCACAAGTTTCTAAACACATTCGAAGAGTCATTCATTAACTGTAAAAGGCGCAGGTTCTAATTCTTTAGATGCTTTAATTTGACTTTTTGTTAAAAAGTGCACAATTTTCATACCTAACAATAACTTTTCAGCTTTTACCAAATTTGCTTGATAAACATAATTAATTCTTCAATACTTTTATCCAGTTTTCTGCACTTTGTTGCAAACTTTTTTCAACATAATTATGTCACAGCCATATAAAATTTGTTTTGTTTTCCTGCAATTTTTGTTCAGCTGTCAGCTGTCACTTGGGTTTGTCTTCTTCTTATTTGACACTGACATTGTCGTGAATTACCCTATGCCATTGCATACAATATATATATGGACTGCTAGTGAAATGTCAGTTCCATACAAGCTCTGCCGGAACAAAATGCCAACCATCTAGTATTTCTTCAAAGAATGCTAGTGACACCTATTGTTAGTAGATTTGCTAAGTAAAACGATTGCAGAATTTTTTACAGTAGATATCGCATCGAAAATGTGGTAGTTCAAATTGTTAATAATAGGTGAAAAAATTTGGATTAAAAATTGTAATTATGATGCATATATTACTTTAAAAAAGTTATTTTTAAATTCCTCATACTACTAACGAAGTCCATAAAACATACTTTATTTCTGCTTCTTATAATTTGTTTCCAACTTATTCCGCTCTGAACCAAGAGCGAAAGGGCTAATGTTGGAATGGAACCAACGCGGAGTTGGTTACTAGCAGTCCATTCCCTATTTCGGACATTTTAAATTAAAAAAACCTAAAAGAAATTACTTTAGGTACAAACCTTAAATTGCTCTTGACTCAACTAACTCATCCTTAAAATCTAAAATGGCATTTTACTGATTTTCCTTTAAAACGATTGAATGGGTGTAATCCTGCTTAAGACAATGTGTAAACAAATAAATTGTCAGTAGGATCTTAGGGCAGGTATGAGTGGGGTAAGATAATCACTGTAAGCGTTTGACAGGAAATTTTGAAACGAGCCCAATTTGCACTCGAAAGGGAGGATTGTGAACTCCAGGGCATTCGTGTTGTACAGTGGAACCATTTTAACATATCTTAATAGTGGAAAATGGACAAACTTCTTGTTTTGTTTTAAAGGGCTCAGTCCTCTGCCCTGACCCATTTAAATTTTATTTATTGACTAAGTGAGAGTGAGCTGGCAAATTTTCCCATACTTAGGATGACAATGCGTAAAAGCTACGATTACACATGTCACTTTTCATGTCACAACGTCATTATGACGTAAACATTTGTCCTTAATTTGTCACTACGTGTGATTGCCTGTCGAGCGACTGGTTACATGCGCTGTCGCAGCGCACTCTCACGAAAGACACACGAATGACCACCGAATGGCCGAATTTTTGCGACGTCAGCATGTCAAAATTTTCCACGAAAACTGTAGCTTACGTGAATGAATAATGTAGCTTAAGAAACGACATTAAAATAAATTTTACAACTTTAGCTCCCTTGACCAAACTTCACATGAACCTCGCGCAAATACCGAAGAATGCTTGCAAAATTTCTGTTCGGCGGTTTCGGAGTCTATAGCATCCATAAAAACAAACATGCCCGGTAGTGAACTTTACTTAGTGGCATATTCTTTCCAAAGGTTAATACGAGCCAGCCATTTTAAAGTTGAAGTCAATTTTATTAAAAAAAAATAGTTTACCAAAATTAGGTTCTTCCTCTCTTATTAATCAGACTTTTCTGGTCTTTGGTCGTCCACCTATATGATCATTGGAATCATGCCCATGACCGTCAAGGAACACATGACGAATCCTCACTCTTTCAACGCAAATGCCAATTAGATTTATATTGAGACCGTAATGGTACGGAAACGAGCCATCAAACCCATGTCAGAAATAGATTTTCAGTGCAAGCTTGGTACTTCTCTTTCCTTCTCAAATCAAAATTTACTTATCTCTGTAGACATGACGTTCTGACAGTTGATTTGCATTTTATTGCAAAAGGTCTCGTTTCGTCCGAGACTTATTTCAAATACATGATCTGCTACGTTACTAATCACTGTTAGTACTACTCGTATCTATTGCAAACTGTCAATTTTATAACGCAGAAATCAAACAAAATAACATAAATGTAGTCGATAATAACAACAATTTCGACCGACCAAGTTTCCTTATCAAAAGGTTTAAAGAGCACAGTTGGCATTTACGGCACTATCTGCATTGAACTGTGTGTTTCCTTTCTGACACTTCAACGACGTCTTTGTACTCTCTGGTTTCTTTGATAAAAATAATGTTTACTTTGTTTATTATATTTCATGTAAGATGATAAGCATACTCGTATTCGTATTTCAGCAACGGAGCTTTACTTGCCATAAATACTCTGCGTCGCGACGGTCAACTATGAATCTCTTGTCCTATGTCGCATATTGTATAAACTTTTTTTCTAAAAGCTCTCGTCTGATTATGAAATTTGGCAAATCAATTTTAATTTTGGAACTCTATTATGTGGAATAGTTTTAAATACTCAAAATTAAGTGATTGTAGAAGAAACTTCTTTAAATAGCGAGCTTACTATAATTTTAGGGTTAAACCCAGGGTTTTGAAGTTTTACTTGATGTATTTTTGCCAATTTTTATTTGAAAATAGAAGAAAAGAACGTTGAGACTTTCTTATTTTACCTAAAGAAATCTACTTTCTGGAAACTTCCAATAGTTGGACGGGTTAGACGCAAAAACTGTCTGTTGTAACAAATGTAGTAAAACAAGTAAAAAAAACTATTAAGGTTCCGTTTTTCCCTTTGGGTAGGGAACCTTTAAGACGAAGACCTTGGCTTCTGTGTATATTCTGCAAAACCTTTTAGAGATTTGTTGCAGTATTCTGGGGACCCATTGTTTTGGCTTTTCGTATCGTGCCTTGTTTGATAGTTTTGTCTTTTGTTGTATATCCAAGGCATGGAAGTCTTTGCATTACTTTGAATAATCGGTCTTCGTGCTCTGTTTATTTTATACCATGGTGTAAAATTTTTCTAGCAATTGACAGATTTGCTATACAAAATACGATCCTTTATGTCGGCCGGTAACACCATACAAAATATCTCCCAACATACTATTACATCCGATCTGGGATTCGAAAAGATAAAACACTATTCTGTTGAACTTTTCTAATAAAATCACTTTTTTTTTAAACTTTTACGAATTATTCTAATAATTCACTTCAAAACAATATTGCTTGAAACAATTCTTATCCGATTTAAACCAATCACTTAATTCACTGCACACTTTACACTTCTTTATCTTCACAACCTATTACTATTTCAAACTTTACCAATCACTGTTTAAAAATCAACTGTCCCTCCCTGTTCTCAAATCTGCCTTTTTATATCCGCTTTGCCATCTACCGGGAGGTTTCTACATTATTCCGGTTCGTCCCGAACAAACTCGCTGGTTCTAGAACGAGCTCAATTAACTCTCCACTTATTTGACAGATTCGAGTCTCCAATTGGAGGTGGAACTTGTTTGGTGACTAATGGGTTGATTACGCTCCACCATTTTAGATTCCCTGCTACATTCCACACTACAATACTTTGCACTAGTTTTATGTCTTTTATTGTTTATTATTGTAATGGTATTAACTTCTGAACAAAACAGATGCTTACGTTAAATAGGATATTACTTCTTGTGCGTTCTTGCACCTACACGAAGCGAGAAGATAGGACATATTTTGCGCGGCAAGATGATAGAAGGTATTAACAGCTGCGCCTTTATTTTGTGCACTCTTGCCCGCAATGACGGTGTTGGAAAGTGGTTCACGTAAGGGCGGATTCTACAAATGCGTTAGTGATGGCGAGACCTATAACTTCCGAAATGATTTCGCAATAATCCTGGAAATTCCAAGATTTCAGCAGTTGCCGGATGTCGACAACTGACATTTGTTAGGCACAATAAAATTCGTTTTGTTATGGCGGATAAGTTCAGGGCTTAATCGAAGTGAAATTTTCATTTCACATACCAATATGGTATATAGTAACGTAATAACGTTACATGTTATCTTTGAATAAACTGATTAAAAAGTATTTAACTAATCGTTGTCATTTTGAAGTTTGGTGAGCTTTTCGCGATCTGTCTGTTTAAGCCAAGAATCTAGTTGTAAGTCTGACAGCTGTATTACTTCATGTTTCTCAGTTTTGATTGGCCTAGGTCGGTCAGATGAACAGTTTTTTAGTTAACGTTTTTACAGGGGTAGCTGCTGAATCTAGCCAAGAATGTCGCCACTAATTACTTAGTTGAGAGTTCGTATATGTGGCTGACGTAGGAAAAGTGACGTTACCGGCTAATCCAGCTGTGCTAATCCAGCAATGCGTCCATGGTGCATCTAGTCCAGATCAATCAATAAGTAAGTGCCCGCCAGGTTTCGGTCTTAGAGCAGTAGATTTTTTGAAAAACAGCAGTGAATTCAAATTCAGCGCAGTAGATTTAGTTATTTATTGCATTTTCTTCGAAATTTGAATGACTGGCGGTCATTTTATTTCCTAAAAGCCAGCTCTCAGCACTCCACCAATTTTGAATTTAAGTGATACCAGACCTTATATATTTCGTAATGAATATATATACGAATTGGAAATTTAACCTAAAATACCTTTTTATATAAAAAGGAAATAAAATTATTCTAATTCAGAAAGTGCAGTAGATTGATGCGCGGAGGCAGGAGCGCAGTACATAAATAATTTTTTTTAATGAAAAAATCTGTAGATCTACTGCAACTAGGGATGCAAACGATACATCGATGTTTTGATAGCCGATACATCAGCGATACATCGACGGCAAAATTGTCAAACATCAACATCGTTCAGTCATTTCGTTTAAAATTGCCAAGATGATGAAATATAAAATGTGCTTGTATTTGTGTAATAGCATTATAAGTAAAACCATTTCATACTAGGGTTGTCCCCCTCTCACCTGAACACTATTTTCAGTGTTCCGGACAGTTAAGTTTTTCATACAAATGGTAATGGCGTATGTAAAAAACATAATTTATTTCGTTCGTGCTTTGCCGATTGCCGCCGTTTTTTTTACAGAACTACTTGCTTTGCTGTTTTGTTGTGTTTTTGCTATTGCAGAGTAGTGGTGAAATAAATCCATTGAGAAAATATGTTTTATTTCACAGATGAATTTTATTGTTTTGTGGTCTAGTTCTATTTGACTGGAAATTAGTTAAGGTTTTTGGGTTGAAACTGGTAAGACTAGTATATATTTTGTTGTTTAGGTACAGTACGTCGTAAATATAGCCAACAATTTGTGTGATGGAGAAGATAAATAAAACATCGGAAAAACATCGATGTATCGTTGTTAATAGGTACCGATGTTTTTTAACATCGATGTTTGTCGTGGAACCATCGATGTTTTTAAGAACGATGTTGCATCCCTAACTACAACTGCAGTATAGTCCGAATCCGAACCCTGGTGCCCGGTGTTTCCGACCTCAATACAGCAGCGAGCATTCTCCATCGTCATTCAGTACAATCTGACGAGTTTGTCTTGAAACATATAAACAGAATCTGTCCCAGTGTTAACGATTGACTTTCCTGGCCTGATACGACAGATGGGATATTGCACACGATGCGTCTGCAATTGTCGAAGGTAGTTTTAATCTTCTTTGATCTACTTATTAACTGCTTTTCATAAAAAGAAGTAGCAACTCGCATAAATAGTTCTGTTTATCCAATGCAAATCTTAATTAGAATTCACCATAGTGGAATCAGAAGACATCAGGGGCGAAATAAAAGCGATACATACGATTTATTTTACTTAAATCACGCACTAACGCTGTTTTCCGTCATCTGTCATTTGCTATCGCTGTCACACATGTCCCAAAGTGTTTTTTGTGTAAAACGCAGAGTTTGCGTGAACAATTTTTCTAATGTAATCTTCACATTTATATTTGCCCTCACGCGAGTATTTGAACTTAATTTTTAAGTCGATCTGTAAATATTGTGATTAGAGGGTCCCTGGTCGTCTTGCATTCAGTGCTTGGGGCTCCTAATCAGTCGTCTCATCGGGGATCAGAAGTCTTAACGTGAATGCAGAAGAAAGAGGGAAAAGTCATACACATATTATATACCTAAGTGTTTCTCTTCAAACATCGTTATCAGTTTAAATAAAATAAGATCACCACGAACTACGTGTACACTTCTTTGGTCGGATATTGGTTTTGGTTTTATATAGAAAAAAAGAAGGAAAATGAATTACATTTGCTTATCTGCGACTATCATACATCTAGATTAATAGTATCCGTCAATTTAACCCAAGAAGACACTTTTGTTGCGATAGTAATGTTCGTTTATCTGCATTTTTTCTTTTCTTTTTTGTTTAAATGACTGCCGGTGGTGGTGGTAGTTGTGAAATAAAAAAATTTCCCTTGCGTTGGTAACCAAACAAAAAAATCTCTTCGTTCTCCGTATGAGGTTACGACGTATAGTATAGTGCTGTCGTTGTGTCGTCGTCGGCGTCGTTGTCGTTGTCGAGCCCATATGTCTATTTCAGTTATAAAGATTCGTCGTCGTCGTCGTCGTCGTCGACTCCCAACGGAGACCTTTTTACAGAGATAATCGCTTCAGGTCATTTGATTTTTATGGCAGTTACCACCGCACGAATACATTAACCAACGTTTGATTGTACTTTTCTTTTACTTGGCTCTCTTCGTTTTGATATTTTCAATATTGAATCTTACGAGCACACTGGTTACTAAATATGTTTTCCACTTTAACGAGCCATGGGGTTAAGACTTTTCGTATGATAAGAAACTTTAAGGGGAAAAAAAGGTCAAACGCGATTGCATTGTCAATTGTGTTATCTCTAATGGCTTAACGGGGTCTGTTTGAGTTGTCTATCGCTAGATAGTAAGTCCACAAACATTCACGCTTTTGATGTATTATCGACATTGCTGTACCTATCTGTTTTATAGTGCATCGTGAAGATTAAGATAGTACAAATTTGTGGTAGCTTCTTGACTATTTTGACCGCGTTCGTAAATTATTGTCTCCACTTGGACAGTATTTCGTACGCTGCGGTGATATTTTAAATTAAATACATTCTAAATTGCTTTTCTTTTGATTGATGGGTCTTAAGTCAGGGTGAACCCGACCCGAAAATGCAAGCAATTTTCTATTTAGGTGAAATGCAATTTAGAAGACAGAAAACAACTTGCAAAAGTTTGCCGACAAGTACGAAATCAATTTCAAATAAATACACCCGCGCTTCGAATTCGAGAAATATTTGCCTTAAGCTCTGAGGCTAGAGTCTCTTAGCGTCTTGACTGATTTTCAGTCGATCTTACTGGATTTTAAAACCCAGCCGGCAGCTTTGGCTACAATTTTGCTTCACTGTTTTAAAGTCAGTTTCGTACCTTTTAAATTTTAAGGTAGGTAAGAACATAAGGTTGAAAAACACAAAACGAAGAACAACTTCTGCCGTGAATTTCCTTTTTTGCACTACCTATCGTTCATTCAGTTACCGGTCAGTCTACAAACGATCAAATATTCACCCACATTAGAAGAAGACAGGATAATGTGCTATCATGTGCCAGTATTAAGCTATCAACAAGAGCGGATTGAAATCATTACGGAATCAGAAGATTCTATGAGGTACTTGATGACTGGCTTTCTAACGTCAGAAAAATTCGACACCGAACTGATCCGTGAAGTTTTTAAGGCAATAAAAATTGTATTTTTATTTGGTCTTTACGAAATTATGTTCAGTTTCATTTTTCATATTTAACACTGAAATAAAAGTTCGTTTAGCTTATATAAGCTTCAATACATCCTTTCCAATCAAAGCTGGTTGTTGCATGGTGATCATCTTGGCCTTGGCAGCTGATTGTTTCTTTCCCATTTTGCACTTTTTACATTTTGACCCCCTCTAAATTCGGAAGCAATTAAATAAACACAAGTTCCGGCGACCGACATTTCTGCAATCACCTGATTTATTTTTATTATTCTTTTGATTTAAAACATGTCAAATGAGAGTGGTAATTAGTGTCAATAAATTAATCCAACAATTCATCAATCAATTATTCGAAATTCATCACTTCCGGAAGCCATCTTATTTTCTAGAAAAGCGAAATTTCGTCAACATGCAGAACTTTCCCGTAATTCCTACCACTTAAACAAGATGGCCGACCGAAATACGTGTCACCTATTTTTGTCTGTGAGGTAACGCTATCCCTTTCAGTCAGACGTCTATTTTGTATTGGGCATCCCTTCTTCCGTGTTAGGAATGTGTGATGTTGTGAATTCAATACTAAGATTATTTTAAGGTTCTATTACAAAGATCAACTTTGTGCTTCACCGGCTCTTTTTGACGAAGCTCATCTTCATCAATATACTCGTAGTTGGGAATTATAATGCTTCTTGTATAAATCTACTCATTCCAATATGTCAAACAGTACTGCACTGAACATAAACGTCAAAAGGACTATCAAAAATGACAGTGCCCATTGAACGTTATCCATATTGGAAGGACTATTAGTGGAAAAAGAAATTCACTGCAAAAAATTCTTCAGCTTTTAAAGCTAATAACTACGAAGCTACGATTACACGTGTCATTTTACGCGTGGCAAATTTTGACATGCTGACGTCACAAAAATTCGTCCATTCGGTGGCCACTCGTGTGTCTTTCGTGAGAGGCGATCACACGTAAGTGAGAAATTTAGGGCAAATGTTTGCGTTATAATGACGTCGAAATGTCAAAATTTTACATTAAAAGTAGCATGAGTGTAATCGTAGCTTGAGACTCTTCTATATCTGAACATTCAAGCATTTTCATAACTTTTCTTATTGTATTCACATAATTCAGCAATTCAAATTATATTGTATATGTTGTTATTATTTTCAAGTTTTTGGACTTCGGCCTACAAAAAAAATGTTGCACCCACTGTTTTATCACACATTTCGTAGTCCAACTTCGAACCGGATTTGGGATTGATTTATTATAATACTGTAATTGTTTTCATCTTAAACAGCGTCATCAAAAACAATCAAATGTAAAAAGCAAATGAGCTTCAAATGTGACATCAACAACATTTGATAGCCACCTAACCTAACCTATAAGCGATAAACTCTTTACGGAAAAAACAAGTATAAACCCAAATAAACGCATAAAAGCTATAAAAATATTCACATATTTCTTTTTTCCAAAGAAATTGTTTAATTTGCTTAAATTTAACGAAAATGCCAATAAATGTTAGCTTTAAAAGAGAAGGCAGTTTTACTTATATCTAACTTTTTCTTTTCCTGTCTCTAGAATAACCTTTACCCATGTGTGGTGTGATTGGAGACGTTCAAGGTCCTACCTATCTAGTTTAGAACGTCTGACAGCTGGCTGATTTGATGTGTATCAGTTTCGATTGGCCTTCATCGGGCACATGCAAAACTTTTAAAGTTGACGTTTATGAAGGGGTAGCCGGCGAATCTAGTCAAAAAATTCTTGACTGAGTACTAAGTTGACAGGTCGAATATGTGGCTGATGGAGGAAAAGTGACGTTACCGACCAATCTAGCTTTGTTCAGAGTACACCTAGTCCATACCAATCTAGTCTTAAGACAACTGGATTTTTATTTTTATTTACCCATATTCCTAATGTACCTATACTTGACAGTGTCTCAACAGCTGTGTCTATTTTTAATATGTTGATTCAATGCTTTTGATAGCAACACTTTCTGTCTTCTTAGCGCTTTAACGCAAACAAACAAGCTCCAAATGCATACCTTCACTTTGTTTTTTTAAACGATAAACGCCGTTAAATGTTCACTTGCCGTAATAATAATTAAAACCAACGAGCAAACAAAGTATTTTCACCTCGAGACATTATGTCATTTGACATGAAACGTTCAAGCACGTAACAGCACAGTGAGAGGGAGTCATCGAACCTTTCATTAATAGGAAAGACAAATAAAATATATAAACAAATATCTGTCGCTGTGCAGCGCGCACTTGCGTGTACACAACAAGCTAATCATAATGCGGATAAGCCTTTGGATTTTCCACTCCAACAATATTGCTATTGTGTACCGTTATACAAGTAAATGGTTATTCTTCAATTTCAAAATTGTTTTCCTAAGTTGCGCGCCGCCATTGCCACATATCGTACAGTGCACAGCTATTTCTTGTGTTTACTGCGCTGCGGTAGGCTGTTGTTGTGTATATAATACAATGGCCTGACAGTTCATTTGTATAATATCCTCCTGCACGCAAATTTAAAAATGTTTTGATATATTGAAATCGCAACAAACATAAGTCATTCGCTATTTAATGTAAATGTACGGATACCTCACCTAATTGTGTAATGCAATTTGGGAATGACTTTTGAATTGAAAACTTCAGAGGGAACAGATATTATTTGTAAAAAATCTTCCTAAATTGTTGTAATTTTTACCACTTTAAGCTCCGCAATGTCTTCGAAACTAATCCCTTTCGATTTGCATTGAAACTCGCCCTGTTACCACTTTGATAATTGATAAAAATCCCTTTTAGAACCTTCTTTTATTTTCAGAGATAGACATCTTTCAAGGATCGGAAATACAATTTCACGGATATCCTTAAGTACGAAGGTAAAACGCACTCAACTTCGAAATCCTTTTGAAGAACGCAATTGTATGACGATTTCCCCCTCGTTCTTTTTGAAAAAAAAAACAGAAATAAAACAATGAAACAAAACTAAAGCACGCTACTGGAGTACGCTGTATCACTACTTAACTTGTAGTCTTGAGTGCAAATGTAATCAACCACAAACGTGACATTTTGCTGGACGCTTCACTGATGTATTTTGCTTCTTTTTTTTTAAGGAAACGTACTTGTGTTACAATTAATAAACAGACCATAAAAATGAAATAAAAACAAAATATGTTAATTAATACATTTGATCGTAAATGGGAAGAATTAAAAACAAATCAAATAGCATTCTCTTACAGTAGATACCAAGAAAATTCGGACAACATTTCATTACAAAAAAAAAAAAAAACTTATCATTTCATATGTGACTATGTGCATTGCAAACAAATCAATTTAATTTTCATATATAAGTTAAAAGCAAATTACCATTTTCAGTATTCACAAAGGGCCTTACCACATATATTTTACATATTTTGTAGGTCACAATATAGAATTTTGTATGTCGCCATTGTGAGTTAAAAAAATAACTGGGTACTTATATAAATATATAATTTATTTTATATAAATTTATTTTAATAGAGAAATTTGGACAGCAAAATTGTTTGCACTTTTTCCCCTGGGATGATGATAGAGAAGTCTTTATGGAAGCCCTACTCCGGAACCATGTCGGCTAAAATGATGCTCCATTGGCTTTCAGGATTCATACTGTCAATTAAAGACAGATGACCTCCATTGAAGGTGTAGGGGTCGATGTTTTTCGAATGGAACAGTCAATGAATGCTTAGTTTTCCTCCATTTGAACGTGTGCTTGAATAGGTGTTAGAACTAGGAAAGGATGGCATTCAGTGCTGTAGTCGGGGTGGAGCGTAGACAGTGCATCATACAGTTTTCGGGTATACTTTGGAATTCGTTTGGTGTAGATGGGTGCCCAAGTAAAGATGTAGAAGGTTAATACTGCGTTCATCCTCTTTTGAAAAGTTGTTCCTAACCTGAAACACGATGGACAAACATTTTTTAATTATGTGCTGCTGAATGTCACTGCCTAGTTCCGCTAATTTATTCGCAAGACTAGAGGAATTGTTTTATTTTAATTTGTAATAATTTGTAATAATTTGTAATTAATGATATGAATTTGTCACTTGATATCGGGTAATTCGTCTTCCATCTTGACTGTACAGACAAAAAGATTTGATTCGCCCGATAAATGGGCTACATAGCTCAACTGGTGTCCAGGAGAGCGAAGCACGTCTGTGAAATTTAGCAAACATTGAATACAAGAAAAAAATGCAGGGAAAATCTAAAAGTTATGTGCAGTGGCTTACGGCTAACATTAATTGTACTAGATTAATGTTCTCATTTTGGATTAAGCCCAAGTTACATTGCGCGATACTAATAATCATATTTAGTGTCCAGGCTAAATTTTACGAATTCACAATGGCGAAATCTTCCATAGAAAATTGCCCATTGTGACCCACAAAATATTTATTGCGAAGGTTAAAAATGATTATTAGTAAGGCCCATCATATATATATTTTTTTATATATATATATATACATATTTCGAGAGATAATCGAATCAGACCACCATTGTCGGGTCTCTTTTCGTCTCTCTACCACTGTCTGTAAATCTTACTCAGAGAGACTCTCTGGATTTCTCCACAGTTCTTCTCTGGGCTCAATTCCTATTCCTAGTGTTAACGCTAGCATCTGTTTATGGGAGATCCGTTTCATCGACTGGGTCTCGACCCATTGATGTCCCAAGATCCCCATTCTTCTGCCAGCCAATGCCGGGCATTGACACAGTATATGTGCCGCTGTCTCAGATTCCTCCAGGCATAGTCTACAAGTATCATCCTCTATAAGGCCCATTTTCCTTAAGTGATACCTGAAATTACCATGTCCTGTAGACAAAGCCACCACCCATTTCAATGTTCCTCGACTCATGCTTAGAACCCTTCTTTATTGCCCTACGTTTTTCCAAGGCTTGTTTCAGACTTTCAAAGCATATCTTATCGAAGGCACCTTCAATGTCCATTATAGTGGTCATCGCAATGCCCCCGGTATTTAGTTCTTCCTCCGCAACGCGTACTACTTGGTGTAGCGCTGTTTCTGTAGACATACCTACCCTGTATGCATGCTGTCTACTATTTAAAGGATACATCTTAAGCGAAGTATTCTCCATATAGTCCACCATCACCCTTTCCATTATTTTTAACAGGAAGGATGTTAGGCTGACTGGTCTGAATGACTTTGCCTCGGTGTAGTCCTTTTTTCCCGGTTTTGGAAGGAAGACCACATTTGCTTCCCTCCATGTTATCGGGATATAGCCTATTGCTAGGCCTGCAACGTATATATTCCTGAGCCTTGGTGCAATTACGTCTGTACCCCATTGCATTAGACCTGGAAATATACCGTCCGGCCCCGCAGTTTTGAAGGGTGAGAATGTTGCTATCGCACCCTTGACCGCTTTTGGTGTCACGATCCGTTCTGCTTCCGTCCTATCCATCCTGTTCGCTCCTTGTTTCCTTGGAGCCCAGGGCTGATCTGACTTATAGCTTCCTGGAAAGTGTACCTCCATTAGGACCTCATTTGTGTGATCCAGTGTTTCCACCATCTCCCCCGCTCTATTACGAATGAGTCCGATCTTAGAAACTGGATCTCTCGAGACAATCTTTTGTAGTCTACTGACTTCAGATGTACTCCTCATACTCGAGCAAAAGTCCCTCCATGACTCCCTTTTACGTCGTCGCAGAGTAACGTTTAGCTCTTTCTTTTTCGCCTTATATTCATCCCATGCTTCGGGTTCTCCCCTCCTCATGGCGTGTTTGAAGGCCTTCCTCGCAGCCTTTTTTAGCTTTTCAAGTTCCCGGCACCACCAAGGCGCAGGATCTTGTTTTTACACTAAAGTAGGTGTACAAGCCACTCGGTACGCAACTTCAACAGCTGATTGCAGATGCTTCAGCTGTGATTCTACATGCCAAGTGTTTTTCGGTATTCCGAATGTCATTACATTCAGTTTTTCCTCCAACACTTCAAGGTATTTTATCCTATCTGTGTTCTTCGGAATTCTGATGTATTTCCGATCTTTTTTCCTTTTAGATCCATAGCGAACATCAAATGAAATGGCTCTGTGATCCGACAATGTAGCCTGATCCATTACCCTCCAATTTGATATTCTTTCAATTATCTGGCTACTGCACAGGGTAACATCGACCACTTCCATTCGTCTCACATCGACGAAGGTTGGCTCTGTTCCCCGGTTTAAGATAGCTAGATCCTTGCATGATACAAATTCGAATAAGGCTTCTCCTCTGTAACTATCGTTGGTGCTGCCCCACACTGTATTATGTGCATTGGCATCACAACCAATTATTAGATCCTCGTTCCTGTTCCTGCATGCATTCACCAAAGACTCTAACTCTCTTGTCGGAGGAGGTTCTGGAGAATCATACGGCAGGTATGCAGATGCTATGACAAAACTTCCCGCACCTGATCCTACTCGTACTGTTGCAAGGTCTGGGGCACACAGATCCGGCAATTTATATGCTTGAACTCTTGAACTCTGAACTTGAAGATACAGGACGTAATTCTTCCGCTAGTTTGCGCATAATGCAACTCAGCCATGCAGTTTGGGAGTCCTCTAACCTTTCCTCTAAAGATCCAAGGCTCATGTATCAGGGCTATATCAAACGAATCCTCATCAAAACATTTAGTCATCATTGCCGATGTTGTTCAATTGAATCACCCTCAGCTTTTCCCGGTACGGGCCCGCCTCCCGCCCGACTTGTGTTGATCCCATCTCCATGGTGTCTATCACTTCGTCGCCCTACCGGGTGGCTATCCCGGTTGATTTTTTCCGATGATCCTTGGAACTTCACGAATGCTATGTCCAACCCGCAAAAGAGTCTATCTCCTGCTTGTCTAACCAGCCTCGCTTCCTCCCTCGGACACCAGATCGTCAGCTTGGTTCCACCAATTTTTTTGTCATCATATCTTCCCACATGAGTAACCCTCCATTTCGAAGTGTCCTTCACACAAGAATTTTGACGACAAAGTCTGGCAAGGATGACATCTTTGCTCACGGGTTGACCGGGAACGAAGATTATCAACCTTTCCACATCCTTTAGTATGTGAAGCCTGTCTATTTTAAGGTTGATTCCCTCCCATAGGTCGGTCATCTTCATTACAGTCTCACATAGCCAACCCTTGGTTTCTTGGTTTACGCATTTTATTGCTATGATCCCTTCCTCCAAGGTTATCTCCTTTACACCGATATCACCTGCATTTGTCGGAAGTAAGTCTAGAGCCCTCAGCAGAGCATTTTTGAAAATACTCAACTGTGAAGTTTATATCCCCCCCTCTCGACTCATGTCGGAGATCGTTCGCCGCTGTCTGAGCAAAGGTTTTTACACCCTTGTCAACTTTGGCTCTCTCACTCCTAGCGTAAGGCTTTGCATAATCTGCTTGCTTTGCTCTCCTTCCCATAGCTTGGCTCAGCTTTCGCTTTACCTTGCTTGGTCCAGGTTGCTCGGCCTTGCACGATTCCTGCTTTCCGGGTTGACTAGTAGTCCGTTGTACATGTAGTCCATCCAGATAACCACTGGAGTGTGGTACCTGTAGACTGATCCCATATTGTACAGACTGTCCGTCTTCCCTTCCGCCTTCCGTCCCCTTCTTCTCAGTTTTAGGTGGATTCATGGTCCCGGAACATTTGAACCGTTTCCTAGATCCACCGTCTTCTGGAGAGGTTTCGGTCGACGTCAAGTTGGCAACCATTTCAGTCAACTCCTTGACCGACTTACTTATGCCTTTCGCCGAGACAGATTTGGCCAAGGCCAATCTTTGTCTCCTTCTGACCCTCTTCATTTTTTGCTTCAGTTGCTGGTGCAACTTCCGCTCGGAGTCGGGACTTCTCTCCTCTTCCAATCCGGCTTCCGCAGTTCCGGCTGACCTCTTGGCGCAGTTCTGCACCGCGTTGTCCACCTCCACTGACGATTGCTCTGCTAACTCTTTTGGTTTCCCATCAGAGTCCACTGACCCCTCGAGCTTATTCGGGTTCATGTCAGCGCCTTCCAGCGCCTTCTCGACCCCTCCTAAGCCTTCCACCTCGTTTTCCGAAGGAATATTATTTCTATTATTTTTATTTAGGTCCATATACGTACCCACGAGTAGGGGAGAATTAAACGGACCGAATAGGCAGAGATCCCCAATACCTATCCTACTCAACTAAATTACAACAGAGGATTGAGCTGCCCCTGAGGAGTCTCCATTAGCGGTTCAATTACCCCTGAACCCTGTGAACAAGTAGTTTTACCTACCTGATCACAGCTCCCTCGACATTGCAGACTAGTCATCTTGGAGTTTAAGGTTGGTTCTTCAATTCACATTCAGCTCTACCAGAGGAGTTGGGCCACTACCCTGATCTAGCATCCTGTTAATCTACTTAAGCCGCCCCACCACGACAAGGTGCCCAATCTTCGGATAGAGGTAGATGAACTTACCGACGGATATTTTTTTTAAGTTTACTATAAATGATTTCACATAAACAGCATCTATTTCTGGATGCTTACAAGGGTTACCACATTTGGCAAATCACTTACCTATGCGATTGACTTTTCCCCACTACTGTACGCATTTTAGTTAAAATCATTTCTTGCATCTCCAGTATTCACTGCAGCGGCGGCGGCGTTTGCATACATGTGTGCAAGTATAATGCATAAATAAAATAACGTCATGTGTAAAACCCAAACTTGCCAGAGTATAATTATCCATTCAATCTTTGCATGTGGCATTTCGAAACATTTTTTTTTCTGCTTCGTTCTCCACTCGTTCTCTCATTCCCGTCCCATTCTATACAAAACACATGGATATTTTAGGTATACAACGAAATATGCTTGTTTCGCGCGAAGAGTGTGTGCGCATAAAAATTCTACACAATTAACATTATGGCAGTGTTGATTTTTTGTTCTTTCTTAACTATCGAGTCATGTCAAATCGGCGTATTCGACAGCAACATTGCTGTGGATAACTGCGACTACGAGTACGATCTTCGAGCACTGCACATTAGACGTCTAATTTGTAATTTTATTCATAAGAGCATTTTTATTGCACAATTTTCCAGAACTGCTAATCACCATTGTTTCAGAGGCTGCTGTCATTGAGAAATGAGAAAACCTGTTGCTGTGTCATGAGATTATACGTTGGAGATATCGATTTGTGGTCCAATGCACGAGTGCCTACCAAAGCCAATTTATATGCATATGTGTATGTAATTATATATTTTTTTTATTAAAATCTTTGAATCATGTTCATGATTGATCACCTCGAAGGGAAGGTCTCTCGATTTCGATTCCATGGAGCCGACAACGCAAACGAAACGAGTTGGATTTCTAAATTCAATCTCTGTCCATCAAGAAGCAGCTTAGAAGTTGACAACCGACGCATTAGGTTAGCTCGGCTGGGGTCTCGGTATGGTTGATGTGACCTGACCTATAAGCATTTAAATGGGAAAGCAAATGAGGAAAAGGAAAAGGGTCTCGGTGTCGATGTCGGTGTTGGTTTGTATGGTGATTCAAAAACGAAAAAGAAAAAAAAAAACTGAAATGATTGTAAAACGCAAAAGAATGGAGAAGGGAAACGCACTGCACACACTGCAGACTGCACCCGTGTTCATTATTTCGGTTCAATGGCGATAGGTTTTTTTTTCCCGAAAAGTGTGCAACAGTGTGCCTGTTCAATTTCTTATCGTCTGGTCTGGTCTGGTCGGGTAGTATTCATACTTCTTTTAGAAACATGCAGATGCAATGTGCAACGGATCGTCCTTTGGTTCTCGAATGCGTGGGAATTTCGACATGTGTGCGAGGAAAATGCGAAGGGGCATTTTCTTTTCTTTTATTTTGATTTGTTCGGATCAGACAAGAAAAAAAAAATACACTTTTCATGTGTTTCCTTTTTTCGGGGGTTGTTGCAAGTGCTCAGAGGAGGAGATCTCTTTAAATCACTAAATCACTGATGCGTTGAATCTTACTCAGTATACGTATACCCAGAGGAATATAAATTTTGATTTTATTGTGGGCTGGAAAATAAGAAAGTATTCATTAAGTTAATTGTAATTAGGAAAATGTCAGGAAATTAACTCTGCGTTGTAAACAGTTTTTTCTACAATGTAGATGGATTGATTGATGGAACCTGATTTGATGGCGCATTACGGAAACCTATTTTATCATTTGCGTTTAATTGTATAGTCTAGATTCAATCCAATAGTGGTCGCACTTTAGACAGGACCTTGAAAGTCAGTTACAGGTTCTTTCTTGTCTTTCTGACGGAATTTACGTGATCTCTTATTATTTTGTGCTGAAATACGACTTAATTTCCTGTGACCAGGTTTACAACACATTTGCTGCTCGAAACCAACAAAAATTTCTTAAAATTACACTTTACCTACCTATAACCTCGTTACCGAATGGAATGTTCGAAATTGAATGCTTCAAAAGGACGACGCGGTACTTTGGTCCCCAGAAAAACACAAATTAGGTATACGTCCTCAGAATTTTTTTTAACTGATGGGCCACCTCTTGCTAATGTATGGCAAACATCCGGGAGTGTTACAGCCTCTCAATTCAGCCCTTTCGTTCCTTCCATGCGTCCCAAGAATAACAACTCAAACAACACTAATGGTTGTAAGAAGCTGGGGGCCTTTATGGACCTGTTGCGCCAGCTCTTTATTTTTTTTACAACGCGGAAGGGGATCAGAACTTATGACTTGTTTTTTTTGTTTTTTTTAGTTCAGAGACATGAGTATTCAGACAATTAGCAGTGGGCCTAGATTTCTGAAAATCAGACATAACTGCTATCTAGGAAATTCGATGAGATGGGCCGATCATCAAACCTGTGACATCCATTACGGTGATTACTGCTTAGAATAGAGGCTGGCGCTTATTAGCTGTGAATTTTTTATACGCGGCAGACTAAGGCGGAAAGTATTGAACTTAAATCACTTTTGTGATTTATCCGCATTAAGGCAAAATAAATCTAATACGCACTAATGCTCGCACATAAGAAAAGGACGACACTATCAAAAACGGTTGCTATCGTATTAGGAAAGTCTGACAGAAAGCCATCATTAATGTAGGTTTTACATTTAACATTCTGCTACCTTGAAACTCCTGTTTTGACAAGGAAACGCAGCAAAACAACAGGCACAAAAAGCGGCTTGGCGGAAGCTCACCGATCACGAGCTCTAACCTCGAGTGCCTAAAACGCACGCTACACTCTAAATCTTAGACCTGGATTCAGGGTGACCGCTGTAGAATTCTAAAAAAGTCTAACAAAAAAAGAGCCAATGAGAAAAAAGTGTCATTTCTGAAGCTATTCTGCAAATTAAATTTTTAAATATATTTAACAAGCATTGGCTCGCTAAGCACTAACTAGTATTGTGATAGGCAACTGCGTTACACTTTAAAGATTTTTATTTGGAAATAACAACATTTGAACATTTTTTAAGGCGCCTTCTCCAACTAAAAAAGGGCCAAAATAAAAAAAAATTGTGGCAGGCTCTAGAAAACGGCCACGCTGTTTAACATCTCAGTGCCTAAAACGCACGCTACACTCAAAATCTAAGACCAGGATTCACTCCTATATTTTCATTTTGGACTCATTTATGGTAAAAACGACGGTTCCGTGGGAGGCCGTCACTCCGCCAGTCTTGAAGGGTACATATAAGGTTTCGAAGTTTTTGTTAAATTGATGCTGGAGCACGGTATTCTTTTGGGGGGCGTCTTAGTTTTTTCCAGTGACCAGTTTGCCGACTGGTGGAAACTCTGCGTTTTCTTCATCAATTCTCGATTTATCTGTGTACCACACCACCTTATGAGGAGGTTGCTCAATGCTTAGTCTATAGACTGTTGATTCATCGTTTCAGTCTTTCTTATTGTACAGCTTAGTTTTTAAATTATATTCAGGACGAAACGCATTTTCTTGGAACGCCGTTTAGATTTCGTAATTGAAATCATTTATGTTTACAAAAATGTAAATGTTTTCGGAACGTCAAGCTTAGTTTTTTGACTCCTTGTAGGTTTGGTTAAATTTAAAGACCGCAAAAGGGATCTTTTGACTAAAGTATAGTACAGTGTATAAACCTATACTCCTGCGAGAGCTCTCAGATGCGGAAACCAAATAATATCAATGTTAAATAATAAACAAAGCTTTGGTGTGTACTATACCGTCAGCTGTCTTCTTCCATATTGTTACGGTGAAAAAAAAAGAAAAAAATTATTGCAAATGTGGCATCAAATTTCGCTAATCTTGCTTTCACCTAGGGACTAATAAATATACGTCCGCATGGCTTGCCAGCTCGATGTAACACCCTACACCACATTGCTTCACTTTTTTTTAATCATATAGTGCAGCAAGTCCGTGTAACGAATCATTTAATTGACTGAGAAGATCTGCTCGAATATTTCTCAACTGACCTCCGAATTCAAAATAATGAAAAATAAATTAATGCATTCGTCACAGTTAATGTGAAGGGCACGGAAAGAAAGGGTCTACTTAAATTGATAATTTAACAATGAAGTATAAACGAAGGGAGTTAAGTTCACATCATCTTTAATTACTTTTTTTGACAATGACATTTGATTTATGAACAATTCAATTAGTAAAAATAAAAATGGTAAAAGTTTTAGACTGCTGAAATAAAAAGTGCCTTACGATATATCGTGATTGTGACTGTGATCTAGTTTCTCGGCTTAGCGATATCCTTACGTTGATCATTTTTCCAATCACATTGAAGGGGACACGTTTTTAAGTAAAAATATGGTCGAAAATGATAAAAGCACATTCTAATCATCGAAATTTGTGGGTTAAAGAGAATAGACTTGGTCTTTAAAAATCGATATTTACATCATGATCGCCATCTTACTCCAGCTTTGTAAAAATTGAAAAGGTTCTTCCTTAATTTATTTGCGCATTTGAATATTTCTTATTGTAGAAAGATGGGATTTACGAAAAACGAGGACATTTGGAGGTTAGTTAAGTAAAAAGAGGACAATGTATTGTTTTCTTCTAAATAGTAAACAAATTATAGTAGCGAAAAAGAGGACTGTCGTCTCAAAAAAAGGAAAGAATGGTCACCGCATCCTCCACTTTCGTTGAAGCATTGCATTACATTTACATTTGCTTTGATTGAACTTTTGGTACATATATATACAATTTGACTTAAACTACCCAAGGAGCATTTTGCGACTTCATGTGTCATGTGTCAGCCACGTCGTTAAGACGGTTTTGCTACCAGAAAATATTCCCAACAAGTAACATTTAAGACACATGCTAGGTAACATTTCCCATTTATGAATATTCATATCTTGGAGTTTTATATCTACACAGGTACGTTATTGTGTCAAAATTGTTTCTTCAATGAAACATTATGTCCGCAGCGTGTAAAATGTGTGGAGATGTGTGTTCGTGCAAACAATTCCTAATTAGAAATATTTAACTGTAACCACTATTCCCAAATAGGAATTTGTTAGGTATCCATTTTGAATTAAAAAAAAAGAAAAATATGGAAAATAAGAAATTTTAAATTTTTTGTTTTGGCGGATTTGGTGTCATTAAATAGATTAAAATGTTACTATTATATATTATAAACATCGTAGATTTATTTTATAATCCTCCCTATCAGCATTTAAAATAGTATAAATAATTATAAGAGATATTTTTGATTAAATATAGTATATTAAGTAAGGGTCAAGGTTTTTTTTCGAAGTACATTAGTAACATTTCAAGGCAAAATGATGTTCCCCATAAAATTCCAGTAGCTGCTGCTTAAAAATGAAATGGTTGATGCAGTCAGAATAATTATTTTGGTACATAACACAAAATGAATGCAACAAAACTTCGATTGTATTTCTGTTATATTTAAGTAATCTGTAACAAAATCCGTTCTATATCAGTTGTAGGGTAGACTGGGTTCGGTTGAAACACAGGACGGTTGAAACACAGGACGGTTGAAACAACACAAATATCTCAGAAGCTGTTCGCGCAATGTGTATGAGTATTGAGAGAAAATGAGGCAGAAATCAGTGCATTTACGATATTCAGCCTTGCTTCTATCGTCGTGCTGCTTGGCTGCGGACTGAAAGCTCTTCATTTTTTGGAGAAGCTAAAGTAAGTTTTTTGTTTTTTTTCTTTTTCTTTGTTGTGTGAGTACTATTCAAATGAGAGTGTTGAGTGTTTTTTTATTGTGTGCAGAAAAGAATGTAGAATATAATAAAGTGATATGCAGAAACGTTTCCGTATTGTTTATGTTGTTTTGTAACTTTTTTTTGTTAGAAAAGTGGCTGGTGACAGTTGAAACAATGTGTTTACATGAGCTGAGGTTCTAATGCCACATAGCCTGCCTCCTACCCAAGCTGCTGAAGAACCTTTGTCACTTCCACCTCAAGCAGAGATCCAGCAGGAAGATATTCCACCAGGAAGACGCAACATAAATGGACAGTACACAAGCACTACTTTCAAGTGGTGCTAATGTGTTTTCCCCGGAAATTGTCCGACCTCTACCCAAGGCTCTGGCAAGAAAATCGAATAGAGGTCGAAAAAAAAGAAAGTCCACGATCTACACTGACACCCCGGAGAAGAAGAAGAAATACAAAAAGAACACTAGAAAAAATAAGACCCCACAAGAATCTTCAAGCTCAGAAGACGAGGAGTACTGTTGCCTCATTTGTTTGGATCCGTATTTTGAGAGCAGATCAAGGGAAAAGTGGGCCCACGAAGAGTGCACCGAACGTGGCAACACTTATGTCTATCACAACTGCGACTCAGATTACTGTGAGAACTAATTTTTATTTACTTTTTTATTTTCAAGACTGAAAAAAGTTCCTTTATCTTAATTTAATGAAGAAAGTTTTTAGTTTTTACTCATTTTCTGTTATTTATTTTTTGTTCATCTCTTTTTAATTAATTAATATAAAACCTTGAATAAAAAAAATATTGTTTAAGTGTGAAATAAAAAATTAATTAAATACGTTCGAACGTAAGATTTTTTTTATTTGAACGTGTTTCATTGGACCCAACTCTTTGTTTCAACCGCCCCTGGTATGGGGACAGTTGAAACAAATTGACTTTTCTCATAAAAATTGATGATTTGCTTAAAAAGCACACTATGAACTCAAAAAACCAATGTGCATTAATAGAAAAAATATTGAACTTGCATTTCGCATAACTCCATTATGGCTAGTCTTATTAATGCTTATCCTATGGGCGATAGAAGAAAAATTGTTTCAACCGTACCCAGTCTCCCCTATTCATGTTAACGCGGGACTATTTGTAACATTGTCATTCGAAATGTTGTAAATACGTTTTTTTAAGTTTTAAACTTGTTCACAATAAGGGGGGGGATGTTTGAAAATATAGTTTTATAAGAGTTCGTAAGTTAGAGTTCTAAAAAGGTTGGTAATAAGTTGCAGATACGTTTAGTAAATTTTCATTTTGGATACTTGTAACTAAAACACATTGAAACGTTTGCATAGCTGAAACTTAACAACGAAGTAACTCAATTACAATCAAAAGTGGTTAGGTTTTTAATATGTACATATTACGTTTACAGAATGTTATATAAATAAAGAAACTTACAAAAATGGAAAGTCATTGCTTAGTTTTTTATATGTTTATAAAACGAATCGTATATTAACAAGTCATCTGGGATATTTTTGCAGTTCAATAAAAAAAAAAATAAGGGAAACATTAAAATGTGAAGCAATGCTATAATTGAGTTTTTACAATTATAAATATGTTTCATTTTATGACAAGTATTCTAACATCATTTGGAATTATTAGCTTCAGTCGTCGTATAATAATATAATGTTGATGAGAAAATCGAAATGTCAGTGTCAAGTTTCGTGGCGTTATTGTAGCTTTATTATAACTTAACATTCTCCACATAATCAAGTAGTTGCAGTCAGCGTTGCCAAATCAGCTTTCCGCAATTATTCTGTATTGCAGGAAATGTTACTTCAATGCACAAAAAGAAGACATAACCTCGAATGTAATATTGTTCCACGCAGACGATCCGCAATTCAAAAATATGTTGTAAAAGTGAGATCACGATTTTTTTCGTCGAAAAGGAATAATAGCACTGATTTGTAGTTTTATCATTTTAAAACTCAAATTGTAAGTCAGCTATCAAATGTAAGTTAAAAAGTTGAATGTAATTTCGGATTTTGGGTAAAATATTGCTTACGATCTTCACGAAAAAAGGAGAAAAGGAGAAAAAACCAAATGGCAGCTGAAAACTTGCAAAGTCAAAGCAGTATTTTATTGGAATGTTGTTGATACAAATATTGTAATGTGCAAATTATAGGACAAAAAAACATTGTAGAGTTGAAATTTTACATTTATCAAAAGTGTTTGTAAAAGCTGAAAAGCTTAAGTTGAAGTTATACGGAAAACAAAAACTATAAAAATCACCGATGAACATTTTTAAAACAAGCTTCTAAAAATGTTTGGCAACAGTGACTATAATGTCAACAAACAAAAGTTAGTTATAAAGAAGTTATAATGCTATTGCTTATTTTCAATTATAATGATGTTATAAAAATGTTGATTTACTATTTTGAAGAAAACTAAAATGTCAGATAAATCTTACTTGTTTTTGTTACATCTCGTAAATATGGAAACAACAGTTTGCTAACATTCAGTTGCTACTTTGTTGTAACTTAATTTCAATAGCATTTCAAGATACATTTTAGTTATAATATTATGGTTCATGTTTTAATGATGTTTCATGCAACAACCGGCATATTATTCACCATTTTATTTACCTGTTTAACCATAGTTCTTAAGATGTGAAAAATACATTTCAATTTTCCCAATATATTACATAGCTTCTACAATTCATTTGATGAATATGGTATATTAAAATTTGTTTCTACAAGTCTTTTGGGAAGCTTAAATACAAATTTTAATATTTTCTGATTTTCAAACTTTTCTTTTATTTAACCCTTTTTTGGAGGCGCGTGAATTTTCCGGACCCAAGACATTAATGTTCATGACAAAAGTAGTATTCGTTTACTGATTTTGGTCGGAAATCACAGCAGACTTGAACTGGTTTAGATACTAATACCTTTCAGATCAAATATGTTTACCTTTCCTTTTATACTTTATAATTTGTTTGTCTATACATGAAGACTCAAAAAGCATTCTAATAATAACTTATTTAAAACTTCTGGAATGTTAACAGAAACATTTCTCGTACTTATTTTATCCAACATGTTATTCAAACTGACTTGCATAAACAACAGGACAACTCAACAGTAACATTTCATGCCGATTTATAGTAGATAGCCTTGACTAAAATGTTGGATTTTGTTATTTATTTGCAAATTGATTGGTAAATTGTTAATAATTTTAATTTATACAGCCTGCTTGCTTTCGATTTTACAAGAAAGCTTTTTTCATTACTGTGTTACCTAAAAAAATGTAATTTGAATTGTTATTCGTAACTATATCACCCATTTTTGATAAAAGGCAGTGTCAAAGTGGTAGAAACATATTAATTCAAATTCAAATTTTCCTAGTGAACATACCCAAACCAGTTTTCCAGGATATTTGAAAATTTTATGAATTTCGGTGGTGAATTCACCAATTTTCCGCCATCTTCCGGGTGAATTCACGAACTCACTTATACTAGTATAGAAATGAGAATGTATGAGTGACTTCTTGAATTTTTCGGGAAAACAGCTTGTAGGCAGCCGCCTTTCCACTGGAAAGATATATATCTCTGTATTCCATTATCTTTGCTATCGTTTACAGGCACACCAACACTTAAAAATAAAACAAGCCACCTAGTCGGAAACAGTGTTTTAACTTGTGGGAAATTTATTTTGTAGAATACCTCCGTAGAGAACAGTTTGCCGAAGTAAGTTTGAGTGATTGAGGTCACTAAGTCTTATTTGTTTCGTTTGCATAAAACTTGCTGAACTTGGTATTGCGACTCTGTTGTTGTTTATGGAGGCTCTGTAGCAGAATAAAGCATTCCATTGATTCATTTAAAAGTACGGCTCCTCCGTCACGCAACTTTTCATACGATTAGACATCGTTGAAACGATAGACCTCCAAAACTAGCAACTAAGTAAACAAATTTTAAGTTTTAAAGCCTAACCTTTGATAAAGAACAACAAAAAAAAAAAAGCCCAGAAAATAACGTATAATGGTCATCAAAATTACAAAGACGATATCGTCCAGACCGTCATTGTCATACTTAATCTGCCCCCAGTATTTTGGGCACCCTTAACTAAGTACGTTCTGTTGATTTACCTTTAAGCCTACTAATTAAGCAGTCTTTCATATATGAACGCCATTTTTTTTAGAAAATAACAAAGTCAAGCTTATGGGACGGTAAGGTTTAGTAGTTCACTGGACATTGAGTTCGTTGTGATTGTCCTATTTTTTACTGTAAATTGCAATATTGCATACATTTTTTTTTATGTTTATATATAGCCGAATGCAACACTATAACCAATGAGAAAATGAATACAATTGGGACAACTATCTTTCGCCATTCAATCATCTGCCTAATTAATGACCCCAATAAGAGCGAACGATCTTTTCCACAGCCAAGACGCTTTCTGATGAATCAAGTCAATTGAAATCACATCAAATAAAAATTTACTTTTATTGTTGTTATAGGATGTGATGCACGTTGTATACACATGTATTTTATTAGACAGCCTGTCCGTATGTATTTTCAAAAAAAAAAATAAATTAAACGAAAAAACGAATGGAAAGAGAAATAGTTTGAGTTGTTTATTTAGGATCATTGATAAACGAACCTAGTGAACCCAAGCCGTACAAGCAATCGATTTGAATGGACATGCTAAGAAATTTGCCTTCAATGTGCTAAAATGTATAAGTGCCCGCTAGCCAGTCAGCAAACTAAGTATCGATACGGTGTTTGTTTTCCAAGGAATGTTCCTTAAAAATATGAGCACGTAGGAGATACGAGAAGAACCAACAGAAATAAACAAAAAAAATAGAAGAAGAATAAAATCGAATGCATAAAAGGCTCTAAGAAGAGTTTCACGATTGCCAAGTGCCAACATATGGCGGGCGGTGAAGTGTTAAGGCTCGAAATATACCGCATGAAATGGTGGGATACATTTTTATCTTCTCCTTTTCATGTAAAGATAATATTTTTGTAACCGATAGAGGCAGCAATTTGCCGAAAGGAAATACCGCCGTCACATTATTTGAAGGGTTTGTACCAGCTAACGTAAGTTCTATTTTTACAAAGTGTGCTAATTAATTAAACTATTTACTTGTGTTTAATTTGTCATCGCCGCATTAGTTAGCATCGCAATCTGAATGAAAGACCGGCTTGATATTGTTGTGAGTTGTGGACAGACCATAAGAATACAATCTAGACGGCCACACAAATTATCATAAATGAATAATTTAATTTGCACTTTTGATGTGTTTTTTAGCCGGGGTTTAACATCATTTTTATTGCTATTGACTCTATATGTAGCAGAATATCAGGAAAAATGTACATTTCCTGTGGCGTACTCTAAAACGCGCAAAAGCAAACGTTAGATATATTTTATATATAATTTGAAACTAGTTACGATCGTAGGTGAACATCGCTACCAGCGAACTAGTTCTAATACCTACTCTCTGAAGTATAGCGACGAGATTAAACCTGGCAAACTGTAGATCGAATTCAAAGCTAAAATACTGGATCTGTAACTAAATCGCAATAGAATATACTTCGGCTGTTGCTGTGGAGCGATGTGTTATTTGAGAAACTGGGATCCACCTGCGATAGAGCCAATAAACTGTAGGTACTAAAAAAGTAGAACTTTGGCTCAGTGGGTATAGCGTGCTGGACTGCTGAACTAGAAGTCTCTTTCCAAAAAAGAATTAAATTCGAAATGGCGGAAGGTGCAATAACACACTGACAGTCAGCAGCAGTGATGCCAACATTGGCATAATTCTGATGCTTGAGGCATTGGGGAAAAATTGTTTTTTTTACAATTTAAAATCACGGTTGCCACTTGCAAAAAAAAATTAAATACCACAATTGGAAAAAAAAGTTACCAAACCAAGATAAAATTTACCAAAAATCTGGTGATCAAACATTTTTAAAACATAAAAAAAAAAAAACATATGTCTTTTAAAATATGCAATTTGGTACATTAGGTTTGTAGGAACTTAGTCAGTCTTTAAGTAGTTACACAACGACTACTTTGTAAAATAAAAATGTATTAGTAATATCTTCTTAAAATACTTTTGCTGACCAAAACCATGATTTTCTTAACTCAAATTTTTTTATTTGATCTTTAGAATTGCTTGTTTAAAAACAAACATCTATAAAAACATAAGACTCAGTAAGGAACGTAGTAGGAACTTTGTCAGTCAAGGCAATTAAACAACGTCAACAACGTTGTGCAAACAATTACCAGCTACTAGAAGGCATGGGATAATCTACCATTTCCGAGCCTTTTTTCTTATAACAAACTTTTAACAAATTAGAGTTTTATGTCTGCAAATAAATAATATGATTAACTAGCCTATCCATATCTGAATGTAGTTATAAACAGAAAATATTTCGTTCACCATCTGTCAAAAGAAGAAAATGAGTGCATTCAGTAATTTTTTGAACAAAATAGGTTTACATGGGTGGTGCTGACGCCTATGCAAATACAATGCTTTCACTCAGAAACAGTAAGGCAGCATTTAAATGAATTCATATCGAGTTCGTATTTTTGGTGCTCCTGCTCAAAAAGTTACCAAAACCAGATAAAAATTACCAAATTACCAAAACTTAAGAAGAAATAAAAAAATTACCAAATTTGGTAAAAAAAATACCGAAGTCGCAGTGGTGTTTGAAATTGGTAAATCTTGTATGTTTATTGATCAAAGTCGCATCACTAATTTTTATTTACAATACGTTGCACACCAAACCCAAACATTGGAATACAGAATTCAAAATGGGTTTAATTACCTATTGATCGACCAACATTCTGTCAACAAATTTTAATCACCTTGTAAAATATGCAATTTTTATCTTTTTTACCAAAAAGGCATAAAAACTTCGATCCGGATTGGCATCACTGCTCAGCAATGGTCATACATCGTGTTATTTCATCCTTATTTCTGGAATTTCGATGTCCGAAAAGGGAATAAAACATCAAAGTTGCGGGAATATCAATAATCTGACAAGAAATATATTCAAACTTTATTTCACTATGAATATTAACGTACTAAATATCTATTAAAGAGAGAATTGCCTTTTAGAAAAAAATTCTAGTACCAAAAAATAATCATTAAAATGTTAACAAACTGCGATTTTTATACTGAAGATTAATTTAATTTGATTTTCTTTTCGAACTTTTAAAAGAAAGATTTTTTCATAAATAAGATCGAGGGAATTTGAGTTATATGAAAAGGGAAAAATGACCACGCTTCGTGGGAAAAATAAAGAGAGGGAACTAAAAACACTGACGGAGAGTAGTGTATTTGGTGAGTTTCTATCAGCTGATGGATGCGTTCCCAAATGTTTAAATTTATTGTTATATTTGACTACAGAAACATGTATTCTACAAAATAGTTCATAGCTAATGTATAAATACATAAATAAATAAAGGAATAAACAGTGAAAAATGCATAATATATGTTAGAGAACGAAACTCAAAATGTATATCAGCAAAATTGTAAATAAACATGTTTTAAATTTGTGCCCTAATTATGTGCCACGCATTTAAGTTTTGCTGCTTACAGTATTTTTTTAATTTTAAATAATAAGATATTTTATTTTAATAAGCGTTTTTTTTTGTACTTTTTGTTACAAGAAAACAACACTGAAAACTTTTTGGTAAGGTCATTATTATATGAATGAAAATAATGTCATTTCATTTATAAAGGTTGTCCCATAATTCACGCAAAATTTGAACTTTGCGCAAACAATGTGACACCTGACAGTTCGGGGTTAGTAGAAATGGAGCGCTATACGAAAGAACAATGCACTTACATTGTTGAGCAATATTTTAAAAATACCAACTGAAGGTTTTAATTCTGTGGCAACAAGGAAGAACAGCATAAGTCGACTTATGTCAAAATTGAGTTAATGTTACTATCGGATGCACCGTACTCTGTTCCATACGTCATATTTTTTTCATTCAAATACCTATTACGGTTGCAGTGTTATGGATCAGGAAAAAACGCATAAGATAAGGAAGGCATATCTGAGTTCTAAACTTTTAACCTTCACTGTTTTTCCTTGTTGCCATAGAATTATCTTCAGCGATGGGGCTCATTTTCATCTTGATGGCTTTGTTAATCTACAAAATGGTCGCGTTTGGGGTTCAGAAAACCCACGAGTAATTGTTGAGAAACAAATGCATCCACAACGCGTGACTGTTTGGTGCGGATTTTGGGTTGGCGGCATTTTCGGACCATTCTTTTTTGAAAATGCGGTGGATCAGGCAGTAACAATTAATGGTTTTCGTTATCGTGATATGATAACCAAGTTTTTAGTGTCTAAACCACAAGAAATATGAAGACGGTGTCACATGCCGTACAGCCAAAGAAACAATTAAATTACTGCATGAGTCATTTTCATGGGGTTTTTTGAAGTCAAAGGTCTATGCAGTGATACCAGATCGTGGGTAATTACCCATTTCGTGGGAATTTTGCCCACTCAAAATGAGTTAAAAGGGCGAAAAAGGACATTTTTTTATCTCTCAGAACAAGAAAAAATAGTGTATTTTGTTGTTTTTTAACGTCGTCATGGATAAAAAGGGCATTTTTGGGTGTTTTTGACGTGAATCGTGGGCAATTCAGTCCGAAAAGTCTGGCTTTGCAAACAAGGTATTTTGGACAGAGATAAATTCTTCGACAGAGCCTCGGCCCAGTTTCAGTTTAACTTCCTCCATATGGACCAGAAATCTGCGTGATAAAGTAGAACTGGCCGTATTCTTTGAGTCATGAACAAGAGGCTTTCGAGCCATCTGTTGCGAGGTTTTCTAGGCTCATTTTTCGCCGGACCTGCGCTTTGGATCTAACTCCTCTTCATCAACTTCATGAACGCGGAACTTTTTCTAATTTCTTTACAAGCCAGGTGGCTCGAAAAAGGTCTTTTCTATTAAACACCGAACGGCAGGCAGGGAATTTCCATATAGTTGTTGAACACCTTAACCAGATCACTTAATAAAGAACAGTTAGAACTGAATGCACAGAAAACACAAAAATAGATGTAAAAGTCAGCCTAGGGCTTAAACATATAGCTTCCAAATTAAGATCAGGAATAATCATTTAGTTTTAAAGATCTTGATATTGGGAGAGCTTTTCAACAACCCATCAAACCGGAGGCGATCATTAGCGCGTTGGTGGACTTAGAGGCCGACTCCTCAGGAAGTCTACTAATTAGGATATTTCTACTGTGTAGTTGCAGATCCATTAGTGCAGAGCTAAATCATCAGCTTTAAGGTTGATGGCTCCCATTCTGTTGATCGTTGTAGTGGGCAATGGGCTGCCAGAATTTATAAAAAGAGCTAGTTGTAAAGTAATTACAAACGCGAATGACGTTGTGATTTTGCAACCCGGGTGCATACTTTTTCTAGCACTTTCTTCAAAAACTCGTATTTGATTAACTCAAAGGTGACCTATGTAAAAGTATATATTAGACGCTTGGGAACCAAGCGGAGAATGTTTAATATTTTTGTTTCACATGTATAATCAACATAATTCCGTGAACCCCAGCAGATAAGAGTTTTGAGTTTTAAAAGTTCAAAATTTCATCATAAATGAAGAAATTGTTTTATTCTATTATCAGTGATTCTTTCGATTACGACACGACACGACATTTGTGAGTTTCCCTTCGACTTTTGAAGAAATGTGTTTTTTATAATCAGTTTTCAAGAACACAGCTTTAGATATAGGCTTCTTGGATTTCAGGAAAACTTCTATAATCGAAGAATTTCGCATCGGTCTTACCAACCTTTTGGGAGTCCTTGACAGTCTCCAATTAAGCAAGGGCTTCCAACAGCTCTGTGTGGCTACGATAACTTTTTATAGCTTTTTGATGATCAAAATAGTGCAAAGCAAGGCTCAGTTTAAGAATATTTTCATTTTGTTAGAAGACAGGCATAAAAAACGATTGCATTCTTTACAAACTCGTTGGCTATCGCTTGAAAAGATTGTTGAGCGAATTTTATTTCTCTAGGAGGTAAAGTGATAGCTTTTTTTAATAAGGAACTAGCTATCCCTTCTATAATACATTTTGTGATTAGCTATTGAAGCGTTTCGACTTAAGTAGTGAGCATTTTATTACTGTAGGCTTGTAAAATCAGAAAGGAACTATCTAAGAAACTTACACTTTATATTTAAAATTCCTCATATGGAAAGCTTGGGAAGATCTACAGGCTATAGACTTTTAAACTTTTTTTAAGAAATTATATAAGTAAGCGGCAAAACAGTATAAGAGTATATAATACCTCATATTGTATCATTCCATTGATGTTGAGTTTTTGTTTCAAATAAATGGTACTAAAGTAAGTCGCCTATTTTTATTTCAAGAATTTTATTTTAGCTTTTAACATGAGATATTTTATTTTTTTAATATGAAAAACAATTGCAATATATGAGTTCCTACATAACTTTTGTGTAAAATGAAAATTAAAATAAAAAATAAATAGTTGGCGCAACAGTTTCGTAGGGACCCTTGGCCTAGCTTCTCACAACTCTTCGTTTTGTGTGAGTTTTTCATTGTTGGGACGAATGAAAGGGATCTACAATTATTTAATGCCGAGTCCAAACGGCCAATTGAGAAGCTCTTTAATGGCAGTTATACTCTCGGTTGTTTGTCAGACGTTCGCGAGAGGTGGCGCAGCGAAAAACAACCTTAAGTTGGAGTTTGAGTTTTTTCGGGATTCGAACCTCGGACCCCTCGCTTAGTAGTCCAACACACTAACCACTAAGCCACTGCACCGAAATGAAAATTAACTATTTTTTTTTTTTTCGTAAATACCTTGGTGTTTAACTTACATTTTTAATTTAAAACTCTGGAATATTCCTCAGAACAGAGAGTTAAAAACACCAAATATCGTTAATATATAGTGTTCCAAGCTTTACGCAAGATTTGAATTCGCCGCCACTAGTGCGGTAAGTATTGGCAATCAAAAGAGAAATAGCTTGACAGCTTAGGGTCAGCGTTACTTTCGGGACGCCTTAGAGTCATTTTGACTCCTTTTTGAACGCCTGAACTCCGGACTCATCTTTTTGAAAATAAGGGAATTCGGACTCCTTTTAAAAATGTACGAGTCGAACGTTTTTGCTACAATTTAAAATTTGTTAGCCTATTTATTTGAACTAGTTCCGCTTGTGGTCGAAAATCGACCCTACCTTTTTTAAGTATGTACCTAATTTTAAAATACGTACCACAATTTTCAATATTTATGTTTTTTTTTTTTATAAACGAAAAAGCGACATCTAGATATCGAAAAAATACGTCCATTTGAAAATAGGTTTTACTCGATTTACATTTTAGAACATCATTGCTAAAAATTTAGAGCAAAACATTTGTCGAGAAATGCAATATGGCGGCGACAAATTGAATGTCACCAAAATGCTTTTATTTAACTGATAAGCATTTTGTATGGGGAATTGTTAGCTCAATTTGAACAGCCTTAACAGCGGCATATACCCAGAATTTTTAGTTTGTGCACATCTACGGCACAGTACCTTTCGAATATCTAAGATTCATTCTATTCCTTTCATAATAAATACTACAAGACTGTACGGAAACTTTGGATGCTCAAGTAGTACGCTGCTCGAGCTAAATTTTCGCTCCCATACAAAATTCTCTCCGAAATTTAGCTGAGCTAAATTTAAGCGAACCCATTTAACGGAGTGGTACGCAGCTCGAGCTAAATAATCGAACTTTTGTTTCAGAATGTACTCCATGTGGCTGTCAAAAGTTAGCGTGCCCATTTAATGGGTCGGCACATTTACTCAATTACAACAACTACGCTCTACTTGACACTTTGAGGCGCAGTTGTAGTTGTTGTAATCGCGTGCTGGAAATCCTATTTTACTTTGCTTTGCTGAGATCGAAGCTAAAAAAAACAAGTCTAATAGTGCACGCCAATTGCCGGATGTATTATTTCATTCTTAACCCTATCATATCTTGTTTAAATTAAGTTAAAACTAAAAATATAAAATAAATACAATTAAAGATGACAAAAACTCAATTTTTCTTTTTAATTCGAATTTTGCGTTCATTTTGGGACACCCTTTTCAACTGTAGTACGCTGGTGATTTTTCTATGAAGCTGACAACACACTTTCAGTATAAACATATTGGGTTGCTAAAAGTAGCTTGCTGCCAATATGAGTGCCGATCAGTCTTTCATAGATTTTAAGGCGTATTCGCCTGAAGTCTTTCCTTTACTTCTTTTCATGTTTTTGGTCTTATACGTGACCAGACGTCCCGCTGTCCCCCCCACTTCAGTAGTAATCCATTATTTATTCAATAGATGGCTTTAGTACTCTATATCTGGCTTAGTTTTTGTTTCATTGATTTACAACAGATGTCGTTGTAAAGATGGCAGTTATTAATAAAAAAGCTCCTTTGACATTGCATTGTATTGATTAAGTTTCGTTTGCGCACATGTCAAAAATGAACCCTTGCAAGGACAAAATTCGCTACATTTTACAGTTTTTCTTTGATAAAGGCGAAAATGCAAGTCAGGCGGCTGAAACATCCAACCATGCGCAATTTTGGTTTCGTCGAATCCGTTCCGGTAATTTTGAGGTTAAAGATGAACCACGCTCCGGAAGGCCAATTGTCAAAAATATTGAGAAAATTGTGGAAATCGTTAAAGCCGACCGTCATGTAAGCACTGTTACCTTCAAAATGCCAGAAAGTTATCGAACAAAATGGCGCATATTTGACTTAGATCGGATCTTTCTATATTTATACTAAATAAACCCTTCTTTTCGAGGTAATTAAAGAATCCGTTTAGTGGCTATAGCGCTAATAAATGGCATAGCCTTGAAAGTGGGTGCTCAGTAGCAATTTTAAAGAGTCTTTCAAGGAAAACTTTATCCTGGATCACCATATATATATATATTTCGGGGTAAATGCTGAATCTTCCCCGCCTTATTGTATGTAAGTACATGGTATTTCTTTTTTTTTCTCATTCAAAACTGGAAATGTCACCAAGAACTTCTGTCCCATCAGCAGCCCCAAAAGCAAAAACACACTTTCGATTTTACTGCTCATCTTGTGGGTTTTATTTTTCCCGAAAACGCAATTTTGGCATTCCACGGCACACGAGAAGCATAAACCCCGCGCCAGCCAACAGTGTAGCAGTAGAACCTTCATTGAACAAAGAATAATGAGATTTTACTTTTTTTATTTGTTAGCCAAACATTTTATTTCATATTACATCTTGTGTGCCAGTCAGGCCCGCCGAAGAGAGTGATCAATGTGTGGTGGTCTTTTCGCCATATAGTCACACACTCACGCCGGAGTTCCTCCTCCTGCTACGGTTGAAATCTTAGATTTATATACGTCTTATGCATACCTCAGAGCTCAGAACCAAGAAATGTGTTTCTTTAACAGAAATTTGTATTCAGAAACGAACAACCGGTACTAAGAAAATCGTAAACAAAATGTTAATGCATTTAAATTATAGAAGAAGGAAAAAAAAAAAAAAAAAACCAAACGAGATACACAAGTGACTCGGCGCTGCCGCCGTGCCTACATACATATTAATGGCTAAGGGGACATTTAAAATTCTATAATGTTATTTTGAACCCTGATGTCGATTTATTCTATCTGGGAATTGAAATTCAATGAAATGAACGCAGAACGGATAAAAGCAGGCACAAAACTAGTAGCCCCTGTGAATGTTGATATGCGACCGGGAGGACTTCGACTATAGAACTGCGTGCTGATTGGTATACTACACGGTATGCCCTTCGAGTATGTATGTTCACCAAACATACTGCAGATATTTCGTAACAATGCGTCAAAGTGTAACATCTTGCGATAGCCCCTGGACGTGTGTATCGAAAATCGAACTATCGCTGTAATCGCTATACCAACTTGTACGACCGGTTACCAAAAAAAGCTGCGTTTTACGCAACACACCAGCCATAGCCAACGGCAGTGGCGGCGGCGGCCGCGTATATATTAACATTTTATTAAAGCCGTTCAAGGCCAAGTCGAAAAGTGTTTAACACTGAAGCTACACCGCTCATTCGTCACGTAAATAGGTGCTCCCTATATGCAACATGAATCTTTAAACAACATTGGCCAGTGGCCACTAATTTGGTACAATCGATTACTAAAGATGCGTTTCTTTCGTATATACCTACGCGTATCTATGAGGTAACAGTGCAGACATTTGCACACAATCGTTGCGACGATATACCTATACACAAATTGGCCGGAATCTGGTGATTTTGACATTTCTTTGTTCATCGCGCGTTCGCACAGTGTGGTTATGATCGCTTGTGTTATGCGAATGTGACAGCGGTGTGCAATGGCTCCCTCTGGCTGATGTTGTTTATCAAAGACCCAATTTTGCATATAAGCGGTAAATGTGTGCACATTTGTTAGATATAATACTAAATGCATGGCAATTCGACTACGCAAGATCGTGATATTTGTACAAATTGTTAGCCAGCGTATACCCAGTAGAAGAATGTAGCTTTTTTGTGGACACATACGTATTGTCTATTGATTGTTAGATGAATGTTGCAGCTGCGAAGTATTGAATGGGAATTTATTGAATGATTTCTTGATTACAATTCGAATTTATTACATGACATTTAAAGCGGGGATTGAGCGAACTGCAGCTGAGGCCACAAGCGTTGTGACACTTTTCAAAAGTTCATTGTCGAAGACATTTTTGCAATAAATTTTGGGGTTAAATACAGTTTTGGTATAACAAGGTCAAAGACGCCAAAAATAATGAAGTGGAAAGAAGTGATTTTCGTAACGCAACATCGGTTTTAAACATACAGTCCCCATTATATGCAGAGGTACAAATTTTCTTTTAATTTTCTTGCAACTTGCAAATGTGGCGATCGGTCGGGCAGAAGTTGACGAAGGTGGATTTGTCTATTTTACAAAAGAAATTCATTGAGAGATAAAGCAAAGTTGTTAAAGAGTTAATCTTACAATGCCTATAATATTACTTCGTAAAACTTAGGGCAAAATCATGCCAATCACTGCTTCTTTGGTCTAAAACAGCATTTACGCCAAGTGTTGAAATAACTAACTTAAATATTTATATTTATCAACAAGTAAGCTACTATAGTAATGCGTGACAATAGAATTAAAATGTAGAAAATAAAATTTGCATTACCTTCATTCTGGTTATAAATACAAAGCGGACGTATTATTTTCTCTATGTAGAAACTTCCTTTCCAATACCAAGTTAGATCGATGACGTGATGAAGATCAATGACGACGTTAACGGGCCACACATGAACGTTGACAAGGCCTTAAATAAAGCGGCTTAAAGGGCTAGATTTCGTGTACCGTATGGACAACATTAAACCAGGAAGAAACTTCAAGTTATAACCCCAGAGGGACACCGAAACATTGGAAGTGGGGTCTTCTTAATTTAACGATCCTAATTCACTTAAACAGTAATTAAATAAGCAGATAGGGCAACTGTTACGTAGGTATATGGGAAACCTTGGCCTAACCCTACCTCGTCACAAACTTTCGCTTGTGTGAATTTTAATTGTTTGGGAAGAATGGATGGGACCTTTATACAATTTTATGCCGAATCGCTGTATTGAGTCGCCCGGATACAACTATAAATATAATAATTATTTGTTAGACGATCGCGGATGTACCGTATTGGAAAAATCAACATCATCGGTCACTTTAAGCGTAAGTACCGTGGTAGAAGCTTTATCAATCATTGGTGAAGAGATGGAATTATTTAGTTTTGAATTAAACGAGTACCAAACTAAAAGTTGGCTTTCAACAAACAAGCAAACATCTGCCCATCTCCTAGGACAAAACTCAATTCAATAGCGAACTCTATAATCTGTACCAACATCTGGATGTGGTCCAAAAACCCAAAACATGTCGACTACCTCGGCTCGGCTATGTAGACTGAAATATTAAATTAATGTTTTTCGAGAGAACAGAGGAAGAATCTCTTCACTGGAACCACCAAATTCCAAATTCACAGTTGATCAGATGTTGAATAAACTTGCAGAGTCATAGTACACGCGAAACAGTTTTAAGGCGACACATTGAAGAAAAAAAAATTCGCGAAGCTGCTCACTCGCATGTCGCATCTACTGCCACGTGAGCGAAATAATTGTAGTTAAAGGCTACGAATAAGTCAAAGTCACGTCGTATCGGTTTGGGAGACCGTTCCAGTGATTTACATAAAAAAAAAAAAAAAACCTACCCCGGGTTCAAAAATTCCCTACCGACGTAAGATTTCCCCTACAAAGCTTGCCTACATAATATTTGAAAAAATTAAGAGAAAAGTGTTCAAATGCTGTATTTATTTTATTTAATTTTTATTTTTTTATTTAAAAAAGTTCGTTATTTATATAAAGTTAGTATGAAACAATAAGTTAATGTTTATATAAATGAAAAAAGGATGCTATATTTACAAATATGAAGGCAAAACAATAAATTAGTATGTTATTTATAGAAAGTAATAAAAATAGAGACGCAAAAGAAATTGTAGGCATAAATTTATTAAATTAAATTAGTTCATTTAAATAATTCAAATTGCTCGGCCATATTGTCTTTAAAAGTTAAAAGAGAGTAAATACATAAATACAAAATATAGGTATTGAAAAATCATATAACGTGTTAATGTGATAATCATATACCTACCTATACATCTTTTGAACTCATTTTGTTAATATGTGTGTCTTTGCACTTAAAAGACACAAAAAGGCGCAAACGAATGCCTTTTGATAATGACATTTAAAGAAGAGTATACTTGGGCGAAAAACGTCAAAGTGGAAATAGAATTGTGAATTCAGGGTAAGATGTATGTAGCAAGATCTCAAATCTAGTTTCTCTATAGAAATACGAAAACATTGGGAAATTAAAAATAAAACATACACGTTCTCGTTTATCAGGCATTTTTTATAAAATATAAAAAATACCTACGTTTACAGCAAACGGTTTTAAATATTAAAAATCTGTCCTTTTTCCCCTACGGAGCAATTTTTTAGTCGAAAATACCTACATGTAGGGATTGTTCCCTACGTGTACTACCACTGGACCGTTCATTATACTGTACGAGATATATCCGCAGCTTTTCGTAAAATTGTGAATTAATGCGCATTTTTGCACGAGATAGGACGTTTGTCTGGAATCAATGCTAATAAAGGTGTAAGAATGAGATCACCAACAAAATGTTTAAAGTGTCATTGGCGAACTACCCATAACTGTAGATATGTAAAACGGAAATAAGCACAAGTTCCGGCGACCAGCATTTCTGCAATCACTTCAAAACATTTCCATTACTGATTTACAACATTCCAAACAAAGGACTAGTCACATGAGAGCGAATTGCGAACAAGCGAATATTCTTAGTTTCTGACACTTCACTCATATGAAAAATCTTTTTAGTCGCAGATATCCGCGATTCAGTTGCATTTTTAAAGATTAAATTCGAATGAATTTTTCATTCGTGGATTTGTGGATCGCGACTGCATTATGTGGATTGTGAATAAAGTGTGACAGTTCGCGGCAAGAATTTTCAAGTCGCGGGAAAATTACTGTAATTGTAAATTTCGCTATTTAAATCAATTAAGACTCAGTTTTTTTTTTTTAGATAAAGTCTAGTATGCTGCTCCCGCTTAAATTAAGCCCCCATACAAAAGTGTATCCAAAGATAAATTTAAGCAAAGCAGTACCTACGCCGTTCAAGCTAAATTTGTTAGCCGCTGTACGAAAAATCTCTACAGAATTTAAGTAGGCGTATTAATGCAAAAGCTAAATTTTGACAGATCAAGGAAAATATCGGTATTTTAAACGAAAGCAAAAAAACAGTATGGAGAATGGCAAGTTCAACACAAAAAAAATTCAAGAAAACCATTTCGGTTTCTGGCAGACCTAGTTAAAGAACTACACTGTCAAAATTAAGCGAACATTAAGCGAAGTGGTGGAGAGAAACATTGGAGAGGCGCTTAATTTAAGCTTTCCTGGAACAGGATACTAGGCATAAGATGTTAATTAAATATTATACTTTTTTGATAATTAATATCACTTTCCAGTTCATAAATATAATTAAAGTGATTTGTTCTCAATTCGCCTATTCGCAATTCGCGTTAATGGGAATAGTCCTTAAGAGTGACAATTACTTTTATTATACCAACAATACATATATCCATTTTTCGAAATAAATAAATAATTGTTCGTTCATCATTTCCGGAAGGCTTTTTGTTTTGTAGGAAAGCGAAATTCTCATTAATATACAAAACAGAGACAATAGTATGATACAAAATATTAACAAGCAGAACTTTCCCATAATTTGTTTCTGCCACCTAAACAAGATGGCCGACTAAAATACATGTCACATGCGTGCTAGGTAGTGCTGTCCCTTTCAGTCAGACGGATGTCAATGCGTGATGTTCTTAATCCACCATAAAGCGTGCCAGCCTCTACAAGTTCGTTCTTTCGATTCTAAGTTCGATAACATCCAATTTGTAACGCGTAATTCCTAATCCCCCTGTTAACGTATAGTAACATATCGCAAAGGCACCGCCAGAAAACCCGTAAACAAAATAACGTGTAAATTACCATCGATGAGTATATCAATTCTTTGATGTTCTTATCCAAGGTTATCCGCAATTTTACTGCCGAAAACAAACCGGCGAAACCGGATGTCTATTGCGTGTAGTCCTGTTCACTTTCACCTAATATATTGCTAAAGCAGCCAAACAAATCACATCATAAACGCAATCTTATCTACGAAGCTGTATTTTTAAGTTGTAAATTTGAAAAAAAAAAAAAAAACTCAACTTTGCGAATCAAGTAATCTCATTGTTAAGACCATTCCACTATCACTTGTTTTGTAAGCGCCAACATTTCTAATGCGCTGCCCTACATATTCGTACTTAACCTACTAGGCCTCCAAGAAACACAAACAAACAGAAACATCGACATCAAAACATCATTTATAATTGCCACACTTAATTTATAAAATTAAATAATTTGATTGCATTATATCCCCATAATAATAAGCCGCAATAAATAAAGTGTCGTAGCAGTATATGGAAACAACAACAATAGTCCAGGGGCGACCAGTCGGCAGTCTGACATTAATAATTTGATTTTCCGGAGTGGCAACAACTCAGACTCCGGTCACTCATTGTGATATTCAAAGTTAATAACCTTGTTTTTGATTTTTTTTTTCTTTTTTATTATTCACCTTTTACTTATTTTAAATGGCACCAACTTCACATTTAGCATCGGCATTTGGAGATAGCATGAAGCGGACACAATTATTATTTAACCACGAAAATTCCGGATTCACGGGGCATGGCGCATAGGGCATAACTTATTTTGTCAATTAATCTAATGTGTATCCGAATCGGATTGCGATTTATGAATGGATGTTTATGCCGACCGATTCCAGCATCCATTGGGAATGTTAATACGTAATGTGGTGATGTTGAATATTTTTACATTAATTTATTTGTTTGTGGCTGATATATTTTTTCTGTTTTTTTTTGCAGAGAAAACCTTAACAGTGAGAGGTAGCTCATTTTTTTTAAGAATATTTAACTGCTTATGGTGTTGATGTTGAAGGAACCATGAACAAGGCGTCGATTTGCTGTCGTATCATATTTGCCGTTGGCAAACTTGGATTTAATCGTTTTAGGACGTTTAAGGAAAATTCCTTACAAATGTATGTCGGATAAAGCTTATTGTACTATAGAGTGCTGAATACATCAGAGCAAATATCAGGGAGTAGGGTATCATCTTCTTCTTGTTGTACTACATAAAACTGAGTGCCACACGTCTTTCTGTCCGATTGTCTTTTATATGTTTCCAGAATCTATCCGTCAAATATACGTGGGTTGTCTGAGAGTGGTCCCATTACTATGCGAAGAGTTTGGAATTGCGGACGTGGCAATTCCCACTCATTTAACTGATATAAGATACTACTCTTAAAACGACATAAATATTGACACCCTTTGCCATAAGTCCAGTATCCTGCTCGCGCTAAATTTGATCTCCGCATACACATTTTTTTCTACAAAATAAAAACAATTTCGCACTCTAAATTCGTATCTTCGTATGGATGGGCCACAAAATACAAAATTTATATCTATCGTGGACGTGATACTTCCCATAAAAATAAAAATCTATATCATAAAGCTTTATATTCCAAATTATGTAATTAAACGTATTTGCATTGTTGACCGAATTTCACAGCAAATGTGCAATATTGAACAAAGGGCGTGGCACTCCCTATACAACGAAACAATTTAAGGCGCCTAGCAGCAAAGGAATCAGAACTTGAAAGAATAAGACGGCCCAACCACTTCACAATATAGGTATGGGCGGGATTAAAAATGAAGCGTGGCAACTTTCATTATTGTTGTGGTTTATGAAATGGGAAAGCTGCCACGCTTTAGAGGCCGAAAAAAGTGCACTTTGTTCTAAAACCGTTACTAGGTATTTCAGCTTTCTGAATGAAGGTAAGCTCTCCCCCTATCCTTTGCTAATCTTTTCGACTACCTCTTTTCGTTTATAAAATACACTTTGGTTCTTTATTTAGGACTTCAATAGGCGAGACGGAACTGAAATATCCTTCTCTTCTGTTGCGAAAGCTGCTAGTACCAACACTTTAACTTCTTATGGAGATCCTTTCATCTCTCTCCGGTTGCAGCGCGATACATCAGCCAGTGATCCATGATTGAGAGAAAAAGCGACAATTTTTGTGCTTTTATAATGGCCACATTCAAGAATCTAGTCATCTTAAGTCGACTAGATTGGTCTGGATGAGATGTAACCTGAACGCAAAAACTAGATTGGTCGGGAACTTCACGTTTTCTACGTCAGCCACATATGAGAACTGTCAACTAAGTACTCAGTCACGAATTTCTTGACTAGATTCGTCGGCTACCCCTCCATAAACGTCAACTCAAACATCTGCTCTCACGACCGATTTCCCCCAATCAGAGCCGAGTTTCATCTAGTGAGAGAGCTGTCAGACTTACTAAACTAGATACTTGAACGTCCCCAATGAAAAAGGGGAAAATGAGGTACACGCTTATGAAAAGGGGGAACTCGAAAATCTCTGTGAAACTTAAATTGCTTAAAAGTAAAACTAAAATGAATTTTCATTGCAAACAAATTTCAAAATTTACTCAAAACGAAATTTTCACAATAAATAAAAAATAAAACAGCTCATCAAACGTCTACATTGAAATTTTTGTGTATCAGAATGCAATCACATTTTGATTTGATTATAGACATCAAAAGAAAATCTTTGTATTTAAAGCCTGTTAATAAAAACGGCTTACATTTTTTTAAATTGTTCATACCAATGCAAATTCACCTTAAGAGGAAAAAAGGGGAAATTTTATCGAATTTAGGGTAAATTAGTATTTAAAGTCTGAGAACCCTGACCTCAGCAGTGTCCACGACGGCAATTTAAGGGACTGAGCTTCCGTCATAACAGTTGACCTCCATGTCTTCCATGGGCTGCCAGCTCGCCAGACACCTTGAGGCAGTGCTGCCAACCAAGATCGAAGGTTTTATGCCTAAGCCCGAAAAAAACTATACCTTTTTTTACAAAAAAAAAATGCCTATTTGGTAAAAAAGATAAAAATTGGATATTTTACAAATGAATTAAAATTTTTTTACAGAATGTTGGTCGATAAATAGGTAAAGGGTTTTTCAACAGGGACGGTACAAAAGTAGAGGGACAGCAAACGACGCCGAATTTCTTGCCGCTCTTTTGACATTTCTCTTCCGTAAGGTTCCATTTCATGATGGAAAGATATACGAGCCAACAACGAGTCGAATTTATTAAAATTTACTACTGAAATTCGGAGTCAGTGGCCTCAACGTTAAGAGCGCTACGTCCAATTTATGGTCGTCATAATCGTCCTAGCAGATCAACAATTGAGCGTCTAGTGGAAAAATTTGAATCCACAGGCACAGTACAAAATGTTCCCGTTCCAGTGAGACAAAGAAGTGCCCGTAGTGTCGAGAATATTGCTGCCGCTGAGGCTTCAGTTGAAGAAAGCACAAATGTGTCTCTTCGTTGTGACGAATTTTGCGAAAAGATCTTGGCCTACATCCTTACAAGATTAAATTGACGCAAAAACTGAAGCCGCTTGACCACCAGAAGCGTCCTATGTTCGTGAATTGGGCTGAGCAACAACTTGAAAATGATTCGGATTTTCATCGAAAAATCATCTTCAGCGATGAGGATCATTTCTGGCTGAATGGCTTCGTCAATAAACAACATATGCGGTATTGGTCAGGCAGCAATCCGCACGTACTCCATGAGTCATCATTGCATCCCGAAAAAATTACGGTTTGGTGTGGTTTATGGGCCGGCGGCGTCATTGGGCCGTACTTCTTCCGTGATGATCAAGACCGGCACGTTACTGTGAATGGGAATCGCTACCGTTCAAAGATAACCGAATATTTTTGGCCCCAATTGGATGATATGGACTTGGAGGACATGTTTTTCACACAGCGAATGTCACAATCAAGTTATTGGAAACCAAGTTTGGAGAACGTGTTGTCTCACGAAATGGTCCAGTCGCTTGGCCGCCTCGGTCGTGCGATTTGACGCCGTTATACTATTTCCTGTGGGGCTACGTCAAGTCTATGGTCTATGCCAACAAGCCAGCGACGATTGATGAACTTCGTATGAATATCGAACGTGAAATTGCAGCAGTATCGGCCGATTTATGCTTGAAAACCGTCGAAAATTGGGTTCAGCGTCTGAACTTCTGCAAGCGTGCCCGTATGGTGGCCCTGCAAAAGAAATCGAGTTCCATACATAATGGCATCGAACGTACATCATCGCAGGAATTTTTGTTTTATTTAAAAAAACTTTTGTAGCGCTCTTATTGAAAAACCCTTTATAATTCAATCTGATCTCTATAATCCAATGTCTGGGTATTGGGTTTGGTGAGTAAGTCAAGTAGAGTAAGCATGACGCACAGTTGTAAATGAAAATTGGTTATGCGACTTTGATCAATGAATGTACCAGATTTACCAAATTCAAAATGTATTTGCATGAATTGATTGTAAAAAACAATTCACAAAAAATTATGGCTTTTTTTCTAAAAATTCCATTCGGAATTATGCCTTAAAGCCATTATTATGGCTCGGTTGGCATCACTGCCTTGAAGGTTCAATGGGAAGCACTGCTTCGCTATGTTTTCATCTGTTTTCCTCGGTGTATGGCCGATCCAGCACTATTAGGTTTGTTCGAGTACTTTTTTGCAAACGTAAAATTATTTAAAATTTGCTAAGAAACTGTGCGAATGCGACCATGTACTGAGAAAATTGAAAAAAATGAGAGAGAAATCCATTTCCCCTCCTTTCATTTTTTCGTAATTTTCTACTCGCCGAATTTGGACTTACTGAAAAATGAAAAATGAAAACTGACAACTAAGTGCCAGCACAAAAGTATGACAAGTAAAACTCTATTTATTTTTGTCTTCAACGATGTCGGAGGAAGAAGTTGTAATCGAATATTCTCATTTTCTTCGTTTGATGTCAACATCCACTTTTGTTTGTCTATAGTCCTAAGCCAGAATTCATTGCTGGAAATCGTTTTTGGCCACCTGATCTTTAGGATAAAGCGCAGACAACAGATACAAAACTCTTGTAACCTGCTCGAGATTATACATCCTACACTCAGAAAAAAAAAGATTGTTAAACGAAGAATTTGGAGAGTTTTAACAAATTGTAAGTTAAAAGTTCTTGGTTCGATATTATTTTTGTTAACAAGAACTCGTTTTTAAGTTTTCAAGTATCAGGTATTCAGCGTAAGAATAATCTACTCTCCATAAGAATTTTATTACATCATTGCCAACAATTTCTTTCTTAAATCAAAGATTTTATCCAACGTAAATTGTTGGCATTACAAATTTTTTTTTTTAATGTATATTTCCCCATTAGGGTGTTCAAAGAAATGAAACGTAAAATATTTTAAGTTGATACACCGCACCAAACCATCTGTTCCGAATTATTCGCGGGGTGGTAAAAAGCTGTTGACTTAATTGAAATCCTTCTATGTTTGCCAACATTTTCTTTTCGCCAAAAACGGGATACAAAAGGGACTGACGTGATTTTTTCGATTGTTCACTAAATTCTTTTCACTACTTGACAAATAAAATATTTTTTTTACCTACATCTATCTCTTGCGCCTTCATGTATGGACGTGTAATAAATACCACGCCCAAAAATTGACTGTAATTGAGTGCGATTTTTGGTTTTGCTGCCAGCCTGATTTTGGCAAGCCTCACAAGTCACAAAACCCTCACAAGGTGAGGTGAAATTTATTTTGTGTGATTTTTGTATTCTGGCAGTGCTCTTACAACTTGTGAGGCTCACAATAACCATCGAATTTGAGAATTTGCTGGTCACAAAAATCAAAACCAGGCGTAACGGTTCACAGGTGATAATATTAGTATTTGATGGCCCTGCTTCCCTTTTTCTACAATCTTAATGACCCGAAGATGACATTTTATTTTATTTATAACCATTTATGGAAAAAAAGATATTTGCATATAAAAAAACTAAGAAAGGTGGGGAATTTGATTTGTGACAAATGTCATTAACAAGTCTTTTTCCTTCAGTTCCAAAATATTTCTGTGTCAATATTTCGCATATTTTGGCCAAATAAATGTTATTCTGTATATTTATAGTAACTTCGTGTACGAGTTCGGACTTTTACGGAAAATATTGTGCCAATTTGAAACTAACCATGCTGAGGTAAGTTTTGTTGTGAGGAGTATCGAAGAATTCGGAAAAAGTTATCGAATAACAACAAACCTCTCAAGAATAAACCTCAAAAGAGCTTGTGAGTTGTGACTTGTGAGGCCTTACAGAGGCAGAATCGGGCTGTAAGTCTCTGTTGAAAAAAGCGAGTGTTCGTTGTTAAAAGCTGCCGAGATGAAAAGGTTAAGTGTACATAAAAAACTCACTTTATCAGTTGTTATGAACCAAGTTTCTAGATTAATATCAACCAGTTCGCTGAAGTTTGCAGAGTTAGTTTCTTATGTTTTATGTACGACCGCAAAAATTTGGACGAAATTGATAAATTGGATATTTTTAGCCGAGTTTCCTTTAACAAGTTGACTCTGTCAACGACTGGCAACGTCGCTGAGTCGACGCCGACAAAAAGAGACGACTAGTCTTTTTTACATCTCCTACATCTGCGAGACAGATGTTGGCGGCGTGGGGCATAAGTATTCTTAAAAACGAAAGAAGACGCCATTGGAGAGGTAGTCATTTATATTTTATTAGTTTTAACTTGTTCGATTAAAAGTAGGTATTTTATTAAGAATTCATGTAAACAAATCTAATAAATTATCCTTTTAGGAAATTTTTTAGTGATCCGCCTTAAAACGTAAAATAGTCAACGATTTCGAACGAAAAGAACAAGTCTTTCAATTTCTTTGTCTTGTTGCTCGAAGCAACAGACTCGGTTACTTTTAATCCACTTTCTCTGTAGGAGCTATTACAGTACTAAGTACTTGTTGGTTTTAAATCCCAAAGTTGGTTGATTTTAAAAATTTCTTCGTCATGAAGGAAGTATTACCCCAGAACTTCTGCAAAGCCTTCTAGAAGTTTCACCTTGTGAACCCACCCTTGGCTAAGTGTGGCTTCCGTCTAACGCAGCACTTGTATCAATTGAGAAAACAGAAATGTTACTAGTTGGCAACCATCAGGCCCATCTTGTTGCATTAGCCAATTATCGGTAGATAGGCAAGTCGATAACCCCACATTGGCGTATCGTACTTAGGCGTGGCAGTTCCACATCTTGCAATCGTAATTTAATCGCCGCCACACACCTTACCCGGACACGATTTCAGTTAAATCTAAGACATGGCTTCAATCCAACGTAATTCCTTCGTTATGAAATCAGCCCACCTGTTCAAAAAAAATATATACGAGTAGAAGGAGGTGGAGAATCGCTACATACATATCCATACCATTATAAGCAGTGTATAAGTTGGCAATTAATAGTTGTCCAGCAGCTCGTTTAGGCAATTTTGCGTCATTCCAACACGGATGCATTTGTTGCAAGGCCTATTTCACAACAGTAGACAATTGGCAATCTCAAGACCTCTCCACTTGTTAATTTTTATATAGATAAACTCAAGTTTCACAACTCAATTTATTTTATTATCTTCGCAGAGGTCCCCACCCCACGTTGAGTCACCCCAAATCGTTGTCTTAAGTAACAAGTCACAGTCTGGGCGACATAGATGGACCCTACAATTATGGTCATTGTGTTGTTGGTTCACCAGATACTCGTCGTACATCTCCTAGCATTACGTGCACGCAGCCAGCGATATAGCCCCATACATCCAACGACATCTCGTCTCTGTATGTATAAGTGTAGCCACAGAAATTACAAAATAGCATACCACCAATTCGAGCGGACTTTTATAACTATTACAGCAACTGCAGACTGGTAACAGCAACAGATTCATTTTCATCTTCGTTTTTTAGCTCGCAACTGAAAAAAATCCGGTGTTTCTGCTGCTGGTGTAGTAGCGTAAAAGAAAACGAAAGTTCACAACGTTCCATCGTTGCGGCGAGATGAGGTGGTTTTTTTTTTCGCTTTTTATTGTTTTTTTCTTGTTCCTCTGTGTTTTTTTCTCTCTCTCTTCGGCTACTGCCGTAAGAAGACTCGTTGTCTATGTGACGTGCCGGCTTCTCCATAACAACATTAATAATAATAATAATACTATCCAACTCATGGTCAAGCTTTCTTCAATTCCCTTCCCATTCGGTTGGCTGGGGCTGCTGCCGCGCGCCGGCCCTAGTAGCACCAAACCACCAGCACACAAAGCCAGACACGTCAGACGAAATATGTACGAGCAGTGAATAGCAAGAGCAGCAACTGCGGCAGTGCGGCAGCAAGAATGCATGGTAGTTGGGGCCTCGGCCTCGCCGCCTCGGTCTTAACCGCAGTCTGAGCGCGCACACATCGCTATACACTATCGCTAATTTCAGTTAAGCGTTTGTAAATAAACAAAGAAAAATATACAAAGGCAGAAGAAAAATATAAAAGCCATAGTGCAGCACTAGCAGCCACCACAGCAACAACAATGAGACAAATTCGCGAAACGCATGCAATTGCAGTCGTCGCAAAACATTCGCGTTGCTCTCATCTTGACTTTGCTTTGGCTGGTTTGCAGGTTTGTTGTTAATTTCTCATAGATACGTAGAGCTGAGTGTAGACAGCATTTGTATCTGATACTTAGATTAATACATAATTAATGTATGGTTGAAATTGTTTATGGGATTGGTGATACCGAGATTTTAATACGTAAGCTGGGGGAATTCTTCCCGTAACCGATGTAAGTGGGTTTTCTCTGAATGGCTGCCAATTACCAAGAAGTTCGGGGAAACCTCTGACGCAAAATTGTTATCGGGGTACTTGGAGCCATTGAGCCGAGTCTGAATGACTCCTCTAAGTACTGGTGCTGGTGGCAACTTATCTAATATCGAAGGAGTGAAGCTGGAGTGGGCTTTGCTGCCTGTTTAATGAGGCTCTCAACGCACAGCATTGCTGGTACAGTTTTGTCGTTGCCGACCGGGCTATGCCATTAAACCACGATGCTTGGGATCTTTCTTAGAAGACTAAACTGTGGTGGGTGAAAATGGTTGTCATAGGCATTCAAATACAATTGGGTTCTGCTGGAGGAAACTTTGGGGAAGGTCTGTTGTTATTTGTTTGTACATAAACAGAACCGGCCGCAATAGTTTATACCCCGGGTATACTTTGTCTTGTCTTCATCGAAAGTCTTTTGGAGTCAAAATTGTGTCGTACTGAGTAGATTTATTTACTTGTTTTGGGCAGCACCGCAACAATTTACTTTTATCCCGATTCGCAAAAGGTTTTTTCTAAGCCGAAACTGATTTTCAGTTATACCTGTTGTTTGATTCGAAGCACTTTTCTATGTATATTTGCATTACTTTGTTCAGACCTTTCAAATAAATCAGAACCCATTGAAAAAGGATTCTCCGAAATACAAAAATGTCATATGTAACAATTATGAAAGCAAAAAACAATTTCTCGAAAAAATCAAAAGAAATCAGTTGTTGCTCCAGAAAAAAATTGGTATTCATCATTTCCACACACTGAATTAGCTAATTTGCATTGAAAAAACATCATATACCTCTTTAAAAATTGGATGTGATTAGCGGATCTGTGGCACTCCAACTACGAACGGCCCATTCTAAATATAACCTCAAATCGAACAATTCTAAATTCTACAGTTGTCAAACGAAACTTCAGTGTCAAATATGAAGAAGAAAAAACCAAGTGACAGCTAAAAAACTTGTAGGAAAACAAAACAGAATTTATATGGCTGTAGCATGATTTTGTTAAAAAATTACTAAAAAGTTTATAATAAAGTTAAAAAAAACAGAATAAAAACATTTTAGAATTGAGAACTGATGTTTATCACGTGTTTTAGGTAAAAGAAGAGAGGTTAAAGTAATGGGAATTGTGCGCTTTTTGACAATATTTGAACAAAACACTACTCTGGCCAAAACGGCTTTGTTATCCTACAAGTTTTTTTGACGTTTGACCCAAAAATATAGCCCATCTATGAAAGAATGGGCTTCGCGAAACACTCTATGGACGGAAATCGGTCATATGGGCAGCTGTTTCAGTTGACGTTTATGGAGGGGTAGCCGACGAATCCAGTCAAGAAATTCCCGACTGAGTATTAAGTTGACAGTGCGCATATGTGGTTGACGTAGAAAAAGTGCCGTTGCCGACCAATCTAGTTTTTGCGTTCAGGCAGTGCCGGCTCCAGCCAAACTAGCGCCCTGTGCAAGATTTACAGAAAGCGCCCTTTTTTCATATTTGCACACATGCATAAGGTTGTTGTTATTTTGGGCTTATTTGAACAAGCTTTTTGTTTAAAATGCAAATGGCAGTATTTGTAATTTTTCTTTCCTAGCAGTGCATTTGCACATCTTGCACATATGGTTGGTCCGGCATTCGTTCAGATTACCTCTTAGATCTTATCCAGTAGCTATCCATTGCTTTCAGCTGAAAGGAATAAACCCATCTATTTCTTTCGACTGATTGAATTTGTTGACTATAGGCTTTTGGTAACTTTAACTTGTAGTTCGTTCAGTTTGTATTGATTTTTATTTTTTTGCACTTTTGTATTAAAAAGACTTCCTATTTCGGATTGGAAAATCGAAACTTCGTGAAATTCAGTCATATCCACTTGGGGAACAAAAGGTAAGCCTTTTATCAGTTTCTTTCAAGTCATTTTTGTACTCACTCCTTGGTGTTAAGTCTTCCGAATTATTCACGACAATCTCGGAACGTGTTCCGATCTTTACGCGATTATTCAACTTTTCTTTTTAAATTGAAGGAGGTCGTGATTGTGCCAGTGGTGCCATTGTGGCATTTTGTATGCTAAATCTAGCATATTTTAACTTTAAATTGCATAGGAGAATAAATAAAATATGCAATAGCAATCCAGCATATTTAAAATTTTTAACATAAAAACCCATCATAAGAAATATTTTCGTGGTATATTTTGCTATACAAATAACGAACGCATCCATAAAAATTTTCTATATTTGGCATTACTGAAGATTTGTAGGACAATTTGTCAATCTCAGGTATGAGCGGTCAAAGTGTTGAGCCTTAAAAACAAAAATCAAATCAAAATTCAACTGCCCGTAAGCCGTGAATTGCTGTTCCATTAAATTAAAGTCACTTTCTAAATGGACAGGTAAATATATACGTATATTTATGGCGTTATTATAGTCGTTGTTTTAAACTTAAGCATATTTTGTCTTATTCATCCATATAATTTAGCATATTAATTTCTTAATTTAGCATATTCCGTTAAAAAATTTCTGGCAGCACTCGATTGTGGTGGCTCTGGCGTCTTTTTTTTAATGTGTTGCTCAACTATTGGCGCTGTTTAACAAAGAAAATTTTTTTCAACTGAACCAACAGCTGCAAGTCCTGTCACGTTAATATTAATTTGTTTTTTGTTTTTGTTTAATATTTTTAGATCAATTTTAGACTTAGTCGCGATTTTTAGCACCAAAAAATTTCAGTTATCTACGTATTTTCGTTGTTTATAAGGTTTTCATTATTTCAATACCTAATGTTAGTTTCAGCTATCTAATGAGAAAAAAAGTCATAGTTCCTTGGCCCGTAGCTGCAGAACGAGGTTACAAATGCATTGTTGCAATAAATGCAGTGAATTTTATTTAATTGTTACTGCACAGAGCTGTTTGTGTTTTTCTGCTTCCAGAGGCTTCTTATACCGCACAATTCATGACCAATGGTTTACACTTAAGTTTTAAGACTGTTGAGAAGAACCCTTAAGCCTCTGTTTATAGAGAGTTTCCTATAATGGTCTGGCCTTGATCAATTTAAGCCGAAAACTGAAAACGGCAGAGCTATGTATCAAAAACTAACTCCTCCCTTTTGAGTTCAAGACGTTTTTGAATGTGGTCGACAAATCTATCGAAACGTCCGATTACTTTTTGCAAATAGCAGCAGAGCTTAAACCTATTTGGTTATATCAATAATTTGTTTAATGATTCTCTAGCCTCGAATAGATTGTGCTAAGTGGCTCGAATCTTTTTCAAGTAAACTACAGTCAAGTAGTCGCAGTCTATCCGCTCGTGCGACGTCTATAGTGTTACGTACTCGACAGCTACCTACGACTTGAATCCAATTTGTGATTCGATTTGATTGACGCGTCTAATAATTGGTACGTGCACGCCTATGCTCGGCTTACGCTACACTTGATTTGCTAATTGCGAAAAAACAATACTCAACCGATGTTTGTTTTTCCAACAACCTGTCGTATGTGTGAAGTGAGGTTCTCAAATAAAAATTAAAAATCTCCCTGCGGTACATATATTTGTTTTCGTTGATCGGTAAAAAAAGAGCTATATCGTTCTGCCATCGTACACATAACAAACCCAAGACAATTGCCAAAACGTCCACGAATATAATAAGAAACTTAATTTACAACTCCAATCCAACCTGTCCGGTTGGGACAACATCAAAGAACAAGTCTGCCTAAGACAAGACTCAGAGCTCAGAAGTACATTCTGGGGTTCGAAGCACATTAGCAACCGGACTGGGTAGGTGTATCCACTATACACATACTTCTGAGTCGCAATCTGTGATACTGTATAGAAACCGAGAGCCTAAGTCCACGAAAAGTGTTTTGTTGATGAAATGAATTCGAATTCACGATCACTTCCTTGGTCTGGGACTGGGCTCTTTGGTTGGGTTCTAAAACGTTCTTCCAACCGAATGCGGATGAGAGCTGGTTGGGGCCTTAAATTTTTGTTATTCTGGTGATGTTTCTGAGCAGAATACGAACTAATAAAAAAAAAAAACGAATAGTCTGCTTGCTACCTGTAGATGTTTACTTTTTTTTTTTTCTTTTCTTCCTCGCCTCGGTCTCTGATTGTTGGGGGCTTCGTTTTCAGAGTGACTTTTGGATTACCTTGAAATTACTGGTTATTAAGCAACCACGAGAAGTGAAACCCAATTCCAATCATACATTCATTCATCCATAAATATTCAAGTGTGCATATATGTGCCGGCGACATGTGTGTGCTGTGTGTGTTTGTGTGCATATATTTGCTGAGTATAGACGTACCTTAAGGAAAGAAATAAAAAAAAATAAAAAATGAAACAACAACAAGAGAAGAAACGAGAAACATACGTCGATTAAACACGTTTCCATTTAAAAAACCAACGCCATAAGCACGGGTACTGATGGGACTGACGTGATTTATTATACGGATACAAATTTCCAAAAATCATTGAAACAAAATCTGAAAAGTCAAATGGCTGATGATATACCTACGTACAGTGGTAGCAAATAATTTGCGGACAGTTAAAATGCGCTTTTATTATGCATTAATTAAGGCGGTATGTACATTTTTAGAAATAATCACATCCGGGTGAGATATGTGAGAGATCCGGGTTGTGCACATACATGTACAATGTACAGTACATATACCAACACATTGGGGGAAAAATTCTAGAGTGTTTGCTGGACACTAACTCATAGAGCTATCTTCTCTTTTAGCGCTCGCTATTTTGCAATTGAAACTAGGTATACTTGAAAATGCAATTCAATGTCGAAATTAATTGGATTTTGAACAGTTCTTAAGTTCGCTTTATACTTAACAGGCGAATCATGCCTTTTTTTCGTGGGTTCAATTATTAGTGGAATGGACTGCGAGGGGTTTCAAGTTACACTTGAGGTTTTCCCAACTGAGTCATGTCTTGGAAACACCTGACAAACAATGGATACCATAACTGTGCTGCTGTTACGTCCCTTTCTCACAAATGGGTGTCGCTAATGGTGGCCTCTCTTTACAGAAGCCTATACAAGACTTAAAACTTGCTAATTGAGCAGAGTTCAATAGCTGAAATTGGAACCACTACGCTGCTAGAAGTCCGACTGAAGCGCTCAACGTGATTCAGAACTTTAAACTTGTTAACCAAAACCATTGTGTTCAGTGATGCCAGATTACAAGTCGAACAGAGCCCATGCACAATTTCTGTTTCACTAACGTTTCCATCAACTCTAAAGAAACATGCATTTCGACGAATTTGATAAAATAACTGATGAAACTGGTGTTTTTGGAAAAAATGTTTAAGGAGTAAAAACAGCGGATCGAAACTTCGCATATCCAGTCTTAAAAGATTTTATTTTCATTATTTTATCTCTTCCACATTCCTCTGCAAATATTGAAATAATATTTTCTGGTGTAAATTTAAATAAAACAAAAATTCGCAATCGTTTGAGTAGGTAGACAGGTAGACAGTTGTTAAAATTTTAGTCTTTACAAAGGATTTGTTGCGCTTTAATAAACCGAACTTCTATGATCTTGATATAAGCAATTAATTTCTAAGTCAATTTAATTCAAATATGTTTCAATGTTTCAGAAACCATTAATATGACCAAAGTTTTTTTATAGATATTTACCTACATAAGGTAGTAGTCGTAACACACTTCAAATTTGTATTTTATATTGCGCTCTTTTTATATTTTGAACAAAATCTTGAAAAACAGATTTCTTATTTCAGAAAAACAAGATTTGTAGACTTTTTTATCTGGCAACACTAGTTGTGTTGTGTAAAGTCACAGTAGAGTTTAATATTCTTCAAAACAGTTTACGATCTATCTCCTTTTGTATTGAAGGTTTTTTCTTTCGTATTTCCTTCAAGTTTCTTTTTCTTCCTCCTATCAGTCCTATATAAAAAATAATATTTCAGTAGAAAGATAAAATTCAAAAGAGTCCGAAATACCCAAGGCTCTAATATGAGTTGGCGTCATTTCAACATGACTTCCAGACAAAAAAGAAATGATTGAGGCGTATAAGCAAAACAAAAGCCTAGTTTCTCACAACCATTTACTTTTGTGAGGTTATTTTTATGGGACGAGTGAAAGGGAAAACGTTTCCAGGAAAGTAGACGTTCGAGCACCCTATAATATGTCTGCATCGAAACTAAAAAAAGTTATATCTTCGTCGACAGGCCACGAATGAAGTCCTCGATTCAAGCTTATCCATGACTTTAAAGAGTGATTGGCAAGGGTTAGCCATCAGTGATCAGTTCAAAGTTGAAGTAAAGAGAGAACTCTTTTCGGACTTCTATCTTAAAGACGTCGACTAGGTGGACGAATCTTATAAAGTGCTTCATATCCAGGCAGATTTAGCGGGCACTCAAAACATCTAGACTCTAGAGCAGCTATACTCAACCTGCGGCCCACCTAACACAGTTAAATAATATTAATATACTAATAGAACTAAAATATCGTTTGCCAAGATTTTTTTATAGCAACAAATAAACCATGAAATTTAAATAACGGTTCTTATTAATAGCTGAGTAAATATATTTATGTTGCGTTGTGGCCCGAGGCATCACTGCTGCTCTAGAGGAAAGAACCTGATTAACATATGCAAGCGGGTACAGTGATGGCCACATGTACGGGCCACTGACAGGGCCGTCTTGGGCCCCCGGAGACGGAGTAAAAAAATGGAAGAAAGCTTCAAAATGTGCTATTGCTTAGTAACATTTATTAACATTTTAAGATATTTTGTAAATCCAAGATGGCTGCGGCCATAAGAATCTTTGATTTACCAGTTATAACTCTAGAAATTCGTAAATAAATTTTGTTCAATGAATTTAATAAGTAAAATAGGGAATTGGATGGTTTAAAAAATGTAGCAACGAATGTTCTGCAAACTTCTAGCGAAACATCGTCTTACTGTCGCACAGAAAGCTGTTAATCGTTTACACTCGCGGTTTATAAAGACATAGGGTCGGTTGGGGTAAATGTAAACATGGGGTAAATGTAAACGGCCGTTATTTTCACATTTTAAATATAGTTTTCGGAACCCAGACATAAACAAAATCTGAATTTGGAGTGTCGCGACACCGGCGCATGCAATACCCTTCAGTTGTTCGGCTTTCGTTCACAATTTTAGTCCTGAAAAAAACCTTTAACTGAAAAGTGAAATTCAAGTTTGTTTAATTTTACCCCATAGGCGAGCTCCTAGCTCTAAGAGAACAGAAATTTGTTGTCCCCATTTACCCCCCAGTATTTTTATAAACTATGGGGGAAATGTAAACACTGCCCGATGTCTTTTTTGCGTTCTTATAACTTGATTAAGTCATCATATGTGCAACATCTTGTATCTTACAATATAATATTCGTTTTCAAAAGTTAAAAAAAAAAAGAATTAAATATTTTATATATTTCTGAAAAAAATGTGTCTTTGAAAAATGCGAAAATCGTCCCCATTTACCCCAACCGACCCTAAAACATCAGCTTTCACTATATTTTTGGAAAATGAACTGGATTAAGCTCTCAAACTTGTTATTTTAGCACTTAGTTGCTAGTTTTGGAGGTCTATCGCTTCGACGATAATCGTCTGAAAAGTTACGGAATGACTGTCCAGGAGATCTCTCTAGAATGCATATAAAAGAAGTGACTTCGATGAAAGAAAGTCTGTTCCGACTTAACAGATCAAATCAACTTCGAGTTGACATTTCGCACGCAGAGGCCGTCTTTTCAGTTTTTTGGTGCATGAACGATTATTAGGCCTTTTTTATTATGCTCATTTAATCTATACAGATCATTGATTTCCATGGCTTACAACAAAAGTTGGATCTCGGACTATTGTCGTAAACCGTGGAAATCAATGATCTATATTTCTCGTGAGCATAATAAAAAAGACCTATTCTGCGCATATAGTGGCTACAAAGTTTTTCTATATCAACGCCGGACCGGAGGACTATTTTTCACTGACAAAAAAAAAGGTTTCCCTGTCGCTAGAAACCAATTTGATAAGTATGCTAGATTGCGTGCTTTTTAAAATGGCTGCTACAGGGGTCCCAACGTTTCGACTAAGACAGGGGAGGCCAAAGTGTTTTTCAAAAGCTTTATTCAACTTAAGGTATTTTGCTAACCTAATCATGAGTTTTATTCCATTTTTAACATTAATAACATTAATAAGCTTCGTTATTTTTCTGGCGCAGTGACTCAGCGTTAAGATTGCTGGAGCGAGGCGTTTTAGAGTTAAACCCACGGAAACAGGTGATTTACTTCTGAAACTCAGAGCAAATCTTTCGTGCGATAGAGCAAAACGTTTCAACGTCGCCAATTAATGGCTCACTTTCAGTAAGAAATAACTTCACATAAAACAAGTGAAAGTGATCTTTTAAGAATCTGATCCCAGAATCCTGCCCAGGACTAGAGTCGTGTGTGGAAAAGTGCGCCCAAAAATGCAATAAACTATGACCTTGGTCAAGTAGAATAATTTCATTTGCTTTAAGCTTATATCTAACTATAACAACGTTTTATCTTTTAAGGCCGGTTTGGTTTATTAGACAAGTACCTACATGTAACACGTGCTTTTTACCGTATCGTTTATCTTTCAATTTCGCCAATTAGTCTTGATAATTTGGCAGGGAATGAGGAAACCAAATGTTTCTTATCTTGACATTTACAATTTTCAAGACATATTGTCAATAAAGCAACAAACCACGCATAATTGCGACCTTTCAAACTTTTATAGTTCTGAAGTCGTCAAATACGTTTGTCATAAAAATGTAGGAATAAATGGCTCACTTTCAGTAAGAAATAACTTCACATAAAATAAGTGAAATTGGGGACGCTCAAGTATCAAGTTTAGTAAGTCTGACTAGCTCCGTTTTGTTTGGCTGAAATCTGTCATATGAGCAGCGGTTTCAGTTGACGTTTATGGAGGGGTAGCCGACGAATCTAGTCGAGAAATTCGTGACTGAGTACTAAGTTGACAGTTCTCATATGTGGCTGACGTAGAAAAAGTGACGTTGCCGACCAATCTAGTTTTTGCGTTCAGGTTACATCTCATCCAGACCAATCTAGTCGAATTAAGATAACTAGATTCTTGAATGTGGCCATTATTTCCCACTCAAAGTGAAGTTGTTCCCCATGTGAAGTTATTTCCCTGCGCCCATTTTGTATATATTTACTTCACAAATGTCAAAGTAGAATTGACATTTGCTAAAATTATAGCATCTTCCGATAGAGTGATGACTTTTGCGCCAACTTCAGAGTCTCTTAACTTAGCTTTTGCAAAATGCGTTTTGATCCCTTCTTTCCTAGAGACCCTCGTGTCTAGTTCTTTCTGTGCTCCTCAAAATTAGGCCGCAGTTTTTCTGATGGTGGCTGCGTCCGTAGCGACATTTCTGATCGCTTGCTGGCAGCGCTGCGTTTATTGTAGGACTTATCCAAAGGTCTAGGCATTTGACTATTAAAAACTCTGCAGTGCAGTCTACATCGAACTCGTAATGATTCTTGCCCTGACATAGTTAGATCATTCCCATACCTTCGCTTTCACTTGGTAGGTAATGGTCCGAGTCGATGTTTGCACCTTGGAACTTTCGAAGGTAGGGAGGCATTCCGTCCGTCGCAAACGCAAACGACCATAATAGAGGTTGCTGTCTCGTCCTCGTCCCAGACATTTAATTAAATTTATCTAATCACTATTCTGGTGTCGGTCTTCACGCCTCAGTCCATTCCTGAATACATCTATTATGCATATGTGCGCGACCATAATTTGAGAAGTCCATCCCATCGAGTGCATATGTAGGGCATTTCATTGATCAACCAATTCAACTGATTTATTTGTGTTAATTGATTTCAAAGAAATTGACTATTAGTTCCCATTTTCTAGAAGGCAACAATTTGCAGTCCGATGTTATGCGACCAACCAGTTGTTGAATAGCAAGTAAGGTAGTTTCAACTTGAAGGTCTCTCATTCAGCACTATACGATCTTGCACAAAGCACACAAGACACAACAACATGACGATAGGTACCTACCAATTACGTGAGTGTCTTCCTTGACATGGCTGCATAGTATCTGCGAAAGGTCGCCGATGGCTGTTACCACATTGTACATGGTGTATGGCACGAAAGTTGCGGAAAATTTATATAAATACATAATATCAAACGCTGTAAACAAGTCGATGACGCCTCGTTAGTTTAAAAAAAAAAAAAGAAGAAAACTCTAGCAAAGGCAGTTGAATGTGTCTCGTATATACTCGTACCTACAGTGTGTGCAGTCAATTAATTCAGATTCGCCAATGGGGAACTCTGTGTTGATTTTGTTTACGACTGCAATTCGCCATGTGCTACACGTACCTATACACACTGTTGATGTTGACGACTGTAGTTTAATTTTGAACTCTCAGTTCTCAGATAAGAGAAATACTGCTGACGCATGGGCTTCGCGTTCGCTTCTTAATGAAATACGAAATAAAAATATCAAAACAAGCGCAAGTATATTTGCCTCACAAATTGATATGTTTGAACAAAAGCCTTCTTTTTTGTTTTATATGCTTTGTTGTTTCTCAAATGTTGTGAGAAGTCAGAGTCAGATTGCTTTTCATTAGTCTACGCGAATATATGAGTGTAGAGAACAGACTCGTGTATAAAGAGCGCACGAACGGCGTAATTGAATAGCGTCTCTGGTAAGCCACGAATAGCGATGGGCATGGCGATGGAGACAGAGGAGACTTTTGTTTTAATTTCTGGGTCTTCACGAGCAAAATATCTTTCAAACTTATGAAAATCTTCGAACGATCACACTTTAGACGCAAGTTAGACAGTCACCCATTAACATCAGGGGTCGAATCGCCACATCGTACGTTCTCGGAATTGCGCTCGTTGTACACTCGAAACAAAAACAAATTCCGTCACGTATTGCTCGTTCACGGAAGAGACGATTCGATCCCAGATCTCTTGTCACCCAGAACTTATCAAACGTCTATAGCCAGTCAGGACTTCTTTCCGACTGGCTATATTCTATCAGGATACAGCTGATAGAATATGAAAGAAAGTCACTGCAATCAATTTGTCATAAAATAATGGAAAGGTTGTCTCTTTTAATAATATGACAGACTAGCTGTACCCACCCGGCTTCGCCCGTGTAAAATGTGGTTTCAGAACAGTTGATGGAAACAAAATTAAGAAATTTGCTGTCTTGTTGGGGACAAATTTTTTTGGCTGTTTTGTTTCTATCGACTAAGATAGTGATATTTGCTGCATTACTTACCCTGGAGCACTTTACATATAACTGCCCATACTTGAAGCAATTCTTGCTTAAATCAACTCCCGCATTTCTTAAAGTTTGATCCTGTGACTTATGGATTGTCATTTCAAAACAAACATTAATAGGCAATCGAATCGGTTTAAACTGAAATTAATAATTACTGTGAATTATTTGTATTCTTGGTATAAACACCGCATCTCCTTTACCACACCCAGTTAAAATTAAAGCCTCATGTCAAGCATTATGTTTGCATTATGTTATGGGAACTCCAACTTTTAATACCATTTTATGAGCATTGAGGCCATGGGCTGTTAAAAACGCTATTTAAAAACTCTACTCTATAAAAAACGAAATGGGTAATTACCCACGATCTGGTATCACTCAAAGCTATCCCTATCTGATATTTCTTTCATAGAATTTTTTTTTTTTGTAAGCAAAACAGAGGTAAACATATTTTTCCTACATATTTGACATTTCTTTTATGGGTTTTTTTTTTCTTAGCAAACCAAACAGCATACTGCCTCTGTCTGTCTCCCTCTCAGCCACAGGAATAAAATAAGGTTAAAAGAGATGTGAATATATTGCGCGGTTAGTGTGTTTGATTTGAGAATGAAATGCATATCCACTCACCCAGGTGAAAAAAGTAGAAATGTTTCAAATTTTGGCTATTTATTTAAAAACTTTTTAAGTTATTGAATTTATGGATATCCTAAAATGTAACCGCAGATGTCCTCTATAAGCTGGTGTTTACTATATTTAAATGCTCCCAGTATTTTCGAACGGAAAGCGTGACAAAGAAAAAAGCGAAACCAAACGATAAAATAAATTACTCTTGTCAAATTTTTTCCGGAATTTATAGCGATATAGAGTTGAAACAAAGTGGATATTGTGGGCCTATTTATCCTCTATAGGACTGATAATAATGCATCAGAATATATTCAATAGTTTCTAAGATTTTTGCATTTAAAGGCATGCAGTCAAATTCAATTTTAGTCGAACAGAACTACACCAATTTTATTTATATGATAACAAATTGCAATCAAAGTCCGTTAAATCGAATTTATTTCGTTGCAAAGCTACACGCGTCACGTCGCACATTTTACAATACAGCGGTGTTTATTAGAGTTCTTTAAAAATATATTTTTCAACCGTTATGCCTAGTATGCTGCTCCAGGAAAGCTAAAAGCTAAAATTGGCGCTTAATCTCCAATGTTTCTCTCCATCGCTTCGCTTAATGTTCGCTTGATTTTGACAGATTAGGTTCGGTAAATAAAAATTGTGTTGGCATTTTTTTTCGTTTTTTTATTTGTACTTCCTCAAAAACCTCTTCCTCCTCGTTAAAATATTCCATTTCTAAAAGAAATTAAATTAACAACAACGATTTTTTTTTGTGTTGAACTTACCATTCTCCATGCTGTTATTTTGCTTTCGTTTGAAATACCGATATTTTCCCTGATCTGTCAAAATTTAGGTGTGGAAAAATGTATTTTGCATTAATTTGCCTACTTAAATTCTGTAGAGATTTCTCGTACAGCGGCTAACAAATTTAGCTTGAACTGCGTACTGCTTTGCTTAATTTTATCTTTGGAGACGTTTTTGTATGGGGGCTTAATTTAAGCTTAATAGCTAAAAAGTTTAAGAAAATACTTTTTTTCAATGAAAATTGTTTTGAAGGAAAACAGAGGAAAAATCAGGGACAGGTAACACTCCATAAAGAGGTTGCCAATCCTAAAAGAGGTTTGAATTCCCAATCTTTTCCCCAATGTATTTTTGCAGAAGTACAAAGCGTCCTTTTTTCATCCTTTCTTCAGCGTTTCTCTTCCAAAATAACTTAAGTATACCTACAGGATGACGCCGAGTTACCATACTTCCAAGATGGATGTTTTGTTTTAAAAAATGTCAAATAGTTCCCATCTTATTGGAATGCTTTTATCGACACAAAATTGAGTCAAAAATACCGTCTGGTGCCCATAAATTAAAGAAAATTTGGATAATATTCCCAAATTGGGATTACCACGATTCAGTTTTATTTTTAAAGGCTGCTACACTTTTCGAGTGAAGTGCAATTTTCACTCCTCTTCAAAAGTGATGTGAAATCGAAAGTGAAATAATGAAATTTATGCAGGGTGACTGAACTCAAAAGTTTCATGTATTTTTGTGGGAATTCAAGAAGATCTTAGGTTACATATAAAATAAAAAATACTTTAATATTCAACTTTCGCACTCTTGTTCTACTAAAAAAGAAAACAGCTCGGGGAAACAAATTGAGAACTTCACTTTTTGTGAATCATGTGAAAAAAATTGCAAGATACCTGTCCAGCTATAATTTATGTTATTGCTATACAACCAAAATCTGAAACCAGTATTGCCCTACGGGCCACTGTTGTGGGCATGACCATGCCAAACGAAAAAAGTCAGTCCTTTCAAAGTAAAGTCAATGCACCTTCGTATATACACAGCGCTGATCTACAGAGAGATCTAAATATTCAAACGGCTGAAGATGAAATATAAAAAGTTGCTCAAATGCACAGAAGTATATTTTTTTCAACCACGTTAGCTTCGAAATAACCGAATTATTAAATAGAGACAATAAAATCAGAAGATTAAGGCGGATAAAACCTCTTGAACTATAAAATTAAAATTAAATTCTGTAATATTTGCTAAAAAAAAAGTCAGAAATTTTTCAAATAATTCAAAAATAAATTACCTTTTAGTCGAACGGCTTGGTGCAATCCCATTGACTAGGCTAGATGCAATTCCGGGATGACAAAATTCAGTTCCCTCGGAAGGTACCTATTTTAGATCGGTTTAAAGTCCATCCCTATTGCAAAAGCACCTCTCGCGTACCTACAAGCTCTTAAATACCTTTCGATGATTTTCCCTTTCAATGAACCTCCAAACATAAAAAAAATGTTTTGTTTTTTTGTTTATGACAATTTTAGCAGTTTTCAATACATAATTTTCAAAGATCCGTGAGCTCATCTGTTGGCTGTTTTTTAGCAAAGCTGGGTAGAAAGTGTTATTGAGGCACCCTGCCTGTGAAAAATGTCATCCATGGCAACAAATTTTTCCACACCTAACATTATCGCATTATATTCAATGAAAAAACTATTTAAAAAACTATTAAAGGTGCGAAAAAACTAGAATTCTCTTAAAGAAACATCTGCGATTACAATACATTTTTAAACCGCTTTCCTTCAAATCATTCTTCACGTTGAAATGTCAAAAATTAAATGCGACGGAAAATAAAAGCCATGTGAAATAGCCGTGGAGAGATTTTACTATCGCCACGTACAGCTTTTGAAGCAGCTATTTTTCACTCGAACTGCGTAATGCTCAGCGAAATTTCACGAGGAAAGTTCATTTTGACATTACGCGGTGAAAATTTTGAAACATTGCATATCACGTTAGCTGCGTACTAGGCTTAAAGGACTATTCACATGAGAGCGAATTGCGAATAAGCGAATAGCAAGCAAATCAATTTAAATGTCTCTATGAACTGAAAATTGTTATTTGTTCTACCACAAAAGAATTTTATTTAACTATTCTTACATCTTCTCTAAGAAAAACTGCGTCTTAATTGATTTAAATAGCGAAATTTACAATTACAGCAATTTTCCGGCGAATTGAACATTCTAGCCGCGAACTGTCACACTTCATCCACAATCCACATAAGCAATCCACAATTAAAAATTCGCTCGCACTTAACCTTCATCATTAAAACTGATTCGGGGTATCTGCGACTAAAAAAAAGTTTTCATGTGAATGAAATGTCAGAAACTACGAATATTCGCTTGTTCGCAATTCGCTCTCATATGAAAAGTTTCTTTTTAGGTTAAGTTCGAACGAATTTTCCATTCGTTGGTTTGTGGATCGCGACTGTGTTATGTGAATTGTGAATAAAATGTGACAGCTCGCTGAAAAATTGCAGTAATTGTAAATGTCGCTATTTAAATCAATTAAGACTCAGGCTCTTTTTAGATTATATGCTAGGTTAATAAAATATGTTTAGTGGTAGAACAAATAGCAATTTCTATTTCATAAATGCAGCTAAATTGATTTGTTTGCAATTCGCCTATTGTGAATAGTTCACATACCTACCTGCTGAAATGAGACCAAAAAAGCTGAGGCTGAGGGTATAATCGTGAGATCCTGCGCTGTCAGCACAGACACCTTAATTCGAATGCCTCACTTTTACAAAACCAATAAATCTCATAAACATCATAAACATGACAACTTATTGACATTTGAAATCGTCAATTCAATCGTTAATATCCTCATGATTATCCGGCAGCAACGAAAAAAAAAAATTCTTAACGGCTGTTCCGCTTGACAATAATTATTGTTTGTATATGGCCTATAAAAAAAAATGTAAACATCGTAGTCGCTAGCAATTTTTCGTTATGGGTCCTCCGTCTGAAGACAGAGAGTGGCTCTCATTCACCAATTCACACAAAAGCAGCACTTCGCCCCAATTGACGATACTCGACCACGTCGGTCGGTCGCTTGTGCAATCTATACAGTATATATGTGTACGTACTCGTATTTACACACAATTCCTCAAGAATCATCATGGTTTGACCATTGGCAATTGACGTAATGTATCTCAATTTTTGCCCAGCGTGTGTGTCTTACTCTGTGTCTATCTATTATCTAAACAAATCCAATTTTTCGCTCCAATTTATGCTCGTTGATGATGGTGTACGCGCGAGTGTAACGATCTGGTATATTGTGCGCCCATGACAATATCTATACACGGACGCGTACACTTAGATCGACCGCCCGTCCGTCATCAACATTGTCGTCTTTCTCGTCGCCGTCGTCGTAGACCAATATGAAAGGCAATTGAAACTAATTTAAACTTTATGGATCCGTCAAAAGTTCATATTTGTCTTCTACTTGGTTTTGGTGATCTTTTTGCCTCTCCCATTCCACCACCATTGTGTATGGTAAATCAATATGAACACTTGGTAGGGATGGGTGGTGCGCTCTACAAATTCACATTGAAGGACAGCGAGAGGCAGCCAACCAGGGGGCTGCAGCAGTACGAGGGGGTGAGGGGCGGCTGATGCTTTTCACCACCAAAAAAATAATATTGATCTAAATGTTTTTCTGTTCCTAATTTGCTTTTTATTTTCAAGTTCAGCCAACGTGTTGTTGGTGTTGCTGTTGTTCGTTATTCCTCTTGATCTTCGTTTATACTTCTTCTTCGGCTCTACCACGTAACATGTCGATGTGTACCTACATACATACGATATTTTGTGTGACTTTACGCAGCTGAGAGATGGGCAACAGGGCAGCGGCAGGCGCGGGGGCAGCGTGCAGCATCCGCGTATTCGTTTTGGAAGAGCGATTCGCCGGCATCGAGAGAAGGGCAGAAATTTAGCCGGTTTCGCGACGTTATTTGTCGACTGACCATTAGGCACTTGTGTTCTTTTGTATGGCTGTATGGCGTTTTGGACTTGGACGAGTATAATAAAAAAAAAGGTTCTGCGCTGAGTGCCGGCCCAAGAAGGATGAAGGTATCCAAATCGAGAATTCAAGATGAGAACCAGTTTGAGAACTCGCACGAAACATGCACGATGCACGGCCTGCTTTGATATGCTATAATCAGGTATGTACTTCGTTGATGGGCAGTGGGTTTCAACTCACGTTTATTTACTTTGTCGATGGGGAAGCACGACTGACCGACGACGTCTGGTTATGTACACTGTATAGGTATACGATACAAAAGTTTTTAATTTGTATCCTGGTTTTATTCAAATTGAGCAATCCAAAAAGATCGCCTTTGACTTGCTGAAACGTCAGCCTTAAACGAAGTCGTCGGCTTGGAAGGAATGCTGCTAGTGGTGATGGTGAATGGAAACCTGCCAGATCAGCAACCTGTGAGAGACATTTTTTTTTTTTGTTTAAGAACACTACGACGATAAGTGTCAATTCAGAAGACGTCACGGCGGCTCATACTTTAAGTGCATTTCAGGTTAGCATTACCTACCTACGAGAGATGTTTGAGTGGCTAAATTAATATTCTTGAGCTAGGGAAAACCTCTCTCCCTTTATCTACGCCAAACTTGTACTTATGCTTATAAGCCTATGGCTCATCTTCATCCTATTACCTGTTTAGGGAATTTAAGATGTGCTTAAGCTTACAAATCTTTAGATTAATGTTTTCTCGCAACCGTCGTGGGGCTCGGTTTTTTGCTTCAACCAGCATGATGCTAAAGTCTGCTTTCTGGAGCCATGGATCACCAGAGGCTTGTCGCCATTAGTTTTATGTAGCATGCAATTTTAATGTACCAATTTTTTTCAGTTTTCGGTCTCCTTGAACAGAATTTTGGGAAAATGGTATGGATACAGTTCAAACAGAAAGATTGTTGCAGAAAAAAAAATACACCGGTTATCGAAATCGACTATAAAATGGCTATTAAAACTATGTTTTCTAAGCGCCAATTTTTCAATAGTGATATTGTGATTGCCAACTAACGATTCAATTTGTTTCACTCTTTATCTGTTAGATATAAGCTTTGCGTTTTTTAATCATAAAATAAGAGCTAGATAAATATTCGAAGGTAAAGTGGTGTGAGAAAGACAGATTTATTGACAATATGCTGTGTTAGAGCATAGAAGAAAGTCATGTTCATGGCTTGACGGTTACAATTAACCGTTTTGCATTTTCCCATTGTACATAATGATTAGGTCTCTTTCTCACAGCTATTTGTTTCCTTTTTGTGCGGAAATCATTATTTGCTAGTTCCTCTTCCTCAACTTCTCTTCCTTAGTACGCTGCTGAAGCTAAACTAAATTTTATCTGGTCTCCAACTTTTCTCTCCAAACATCAGCTAAAGTCCTAGCTAAATTTTGACACAGAGTACGCCGTTGATAAGTGTCACAGAAAACAGCTGTTCTTTGAAAAAAACTTCCTTCAAAAATTGTATTCTCTTTTATTTCAACTTTGTCTGATTCTAGGTACTTCTCGTCCATGTAGTAATTAAAAGAGCTCATCCTTGCATACATTTCCGCAACAGAACAACAAATACACAACGATCTGTCACAATGAAGCTTGAGAAAATGTGCCGACCCAAGCTAAATTTTGACAGGCACATGAAGTACATTCTGAAACAAAAGTATGATTATTTCGCTCGAGCTGCGTACTACTCAGCTAAATGGGTTCGCTTAAATTTAGCTCAGGTAAATTTGGGAGAGAATTTTGTAGGGGAGCGAAAATTTAGCTCGAGCAGCGTACTAAGCTTCAATAATAAAATCATCAATACTAACGAACAAATCTATTTCTAGAATATGCACATATTTCCCCACACAAAACTTTCAAATTTGACAGTTCGCCTACTTTGACTAGAGATTTATATTTTATCCGTCACAGAAACGGGCAGATAACTTTATGAGACAGTCAACTGAATTTATAAAAATGAATTTATATCTTACCTGACAGTTAACCTCTATCTGATTGGCTATCTGTCTAAATCGGCACGAAATAGTTTAAATTATATTTAAATTAATTAATTTGAAACACCTTTTCGGAAAAGTAAGAAAATACTAGTCGGGAGTTTCGGTAGCCCTGTTTTGTAGAACAAAATGTTAAAACGTACTTCTGTACACTCTTTGAAGAGGTTATTGAAACTAAGTAATGGTCGTTTTAATCCTAATAATGGTAACAAGTATCTCAGCATTTTGCAAAGTTTTCCTTAGTGATTGTATTTTTAAAAGTGCACTTCTACTGACTTTTATAATGCTACAGTGCGTTATCACGGGAAATAAAATGACCAGCTTCAGGGAGGTAACAACAAATCACTTAAACGAAGCCGCAGAAAGACTCCCCAATATAAAGGGTGATTTTTTAAGAGGTTTAGAACTTTTTTAAAAAAAAAACACAAAAAATTCGAAAAAATGAATAAAATATTTATTTGAATCGATAGTTTGAACCTTGCAATTTAATGTTTAAAGATAATTTCATGCAAATGTTGACCGCGGCTGCGTCTCAGGTAGCCCATCCGCTGAGTCCAATTTTGGCATACTCTTTCACACATATCGGCCGGTATCTCACGAATGAATGCATGGATGTTGGCTTCCAGTGCGTCAATCGAAGCGGGCTTGTCCCTATACACATTAGCCTTGGCATACCCCCACAAAAAATAATCTAATGGTGTCAAATCGCACGATCTAGGCGGCCAATTGACCGGCCCGAAACGTGAAATTAACTGTTCACCAAACTCGCCTCGCAATTGCGCCATTGTTTCGCGTGCTGTGTGGCATGTGGCACCGTCTTGTTGAAACCACATATCATGCAAGTCAAGAACTTCCATTTCGGGCAAAAAAAAGTTTGTTATCATCGCTCGGTAGCGTTCACCATTGACAGTAACGCTGCGATTCGCATCATCTTTGAAGAAATATGGCCCAATAATGCCGCCGGCCCATAAACCGCACCAAACAGTGGCTTTTTCGGGAAGCATTGGTAGCTGTTGCAATGCTTCTGGCTGATCTTCACTCCAAATGCGGCAATTTTGCTTATTTACGTACCCATTCAACCAAAAATGAGCCTCATCGCTGAACACAATTTTTCGATAAAAAAGCGGATCCTCGGCCAGCTTTCCAAGAGCCCATTCACCAAAAATTCGGCGTTGTGGTAGGTCGGCTGGCTTTAGTTCTTGCACCAGCTGTATCTTAAAAGGCTTTACGCCCAAATCCTTCCGCAAAATTTTCCACGTAGTGCTGTAACAAAGGCCTAACTGCTGGGAACGGCGCCGAATCGACATTTCGCGGTCTTCTGTCACACTTGCTGATACGGCCGCAATATTTTCTTCACTACGCACAGTACGTAAACGTGTTGGTGGTTTAATGTCCAACAAACTAAATTTGGTGCGAAATTTGGTCACAATCTTCCGAATAGACTGCTCAGAAGGTCGAGAATGCCGATCATAAAATGGAAGCAGCGCGCGATGAACATTTCGAACCGATCACGAATTTTGATAGTAAAATTCAATAATTTGCAAGCGTTGTTCATTTGTAAGACGATCCATGGTTAAATTGCAAACCAAACTGAAGCTGTTTGACAGTGACACAAGGTACTAAACACACGTCAGCTGTCAAAACCAGTGTTGCCAAAACCAAACCAGCTAAAAAATCACCCTTTAGTTATTAATTAAACTGGAAAGCACGAAATGATAACGCCATCTATGGAAACATGGAATAATGATGATAGGAGCTTGAATTGCTGTGCAGTTTTTGTTTTTAAAGCAAAGGAGTCTTTGAATTCTAGCCGCCAATGCGAAATTAGCTCCTTTTCCGGAAATGATTGACTTCACTAATAATCATTTTCTAATCCACATCAATTTTTGGTTGTTATTTTGTGTGAAGTGGAGATTAGTAACTTTTAATGGTGCGGCGGCAAAGAAATAAAAAAAAGCAGTCCTACAAAGTAAAATAATAAAATTAAAAGCCGAAAGCTATACTGACGGCACGGAATAAACTTAGTAACCTTTTATTGCCGTTTGGCCTCAGGACCCTTGGCCCCCTTTCAGATTTAGTAAGATTTTGTTCTTTATTGAACTAAAAAGAATGCCAAAATATGAAACAAAAAAAACATTCAAACTATAAATTTTTGGTGAAATTCTATCAAAACACCTGTATTTCACCACAATTATCAACACACTGAATGTCCACAAAAAACAGCTCATGTAAATCGTCTTTTATCAAAATTTTCTAGAACCAAAAAATAGTCATGGCAGTGTTACAAACTGCGGTTTTTATACTAAAAGTCAATTTAACGTGATTTTCTTTCCATGTAATACAAATTTTACTTTAAAAAACTGGATTTCGACGAAAAAAAGTATCGTGAAATTTTTAAAGGGTAAAATAAGTAAATAAGTACGGGGAAAAGGGAAAAATGACCACGCTTCGTGGGATAAATAAAGCGAGAGTGCTAACATAACTGATTCACAGAGAATTTTATTTTCAAAATTTGCGGGGCGAATCGGGTAAGAGCGCAGGGGCTGATGGTCTACTTAATTCTTAGTTTATGGTAGAAACCCGGTAGAGAAAAACCTCGAACAGTATGGACGAGCTAAAAGAAACATCAGTAGAACTGCGTTGATACTCAAATATTAAATATGAAAGCTCAACGCTGTGCAGTTTCTTTAAAAAAAAAACCTACCGAGCCTTTTCGGGCCCATCAGAATGTGACTTGGAACCCGTGCTAGACCCGTTCATGGAGTTCTTGAGTTCTTATGATGATACGGCCGTTGTCGGGATAATGCGAGGAGTAGCAGTCTCTGTTTCTAAAAAAATGTGCAATGCACAGACAATCGAATTTTCTCTTGTCCCTATTCCCTTGTGCAGTGGTGTCCACAGTCACAGTGGCTATTGCACCACCTATATTGTTAGATTGATGGCTTGCACTTAAATTTGTGTTGTCTTATTTGTGACTGAGTATTGGTTGTCATTTCTTTTTTGTTTTAACTTGTTGTGTGCTTCAGCTTAAGTGGTGCCTCCCCGGTTCCACTATATCCATAAATGAATTGTGTGTGTGCCTTAATTGTTACTCACAGCATATTGCATATCCTTTGACTAGAACTTTTTTTCGTAGTAGGCTTAGTCAAAAAAAAGTCCTGTTATTTTGTTAACTTGACTTAGTGTTGCTTCGGCTCCATAACCCAATAATCTGCTTAATACAAACGCCGGTACTATGGATGTACAAATGGATTACTTACTTACGAAGTCCTTTCACTTTGAATTTATGATTTACAACTTTAAATGTAGCTTTCCAATTGTTGCAGTGTTTTTTTTTTGTAGCGGTTTGCAAGCTCTATGGAGAAAAGAGTGAGTTGCAATGCTTGAAAGTTTTACCAAAGAATAATAAACAAATTAATTAATAAAAAGGAACTAAGATCTGAGAGACAAGAAAGGAAAACCTGCGGACAGATTCCGTATATCAACGATCGTCTAAACGATATCGTTTTTGAAACTTTGTTCACCAAAATAAGTAATATTCTGCTGGATTGTTTTTGACAAACGTCACCTTTCATTATATTTGTGGAAAATGAACTGGATTAAGCTCTCAAACTTGTAATTTTAGCAGTTAGTTGTTATTTTTGGAGGTCTATCGTTTCGACGATAATCGTATGAAAAGCTACAGGGCACTTTCAAAAATTGTGAACTGAGGGCACTTTCAAAAAGAGTGCCCTGCAGTTCCGCAAACTGTGAAGCCCTTAATGTCAAATAAAAAAAAGACGAACTGATGCGAAGTCATTGAATTCCCTCAACAAAAAATTTGAGAAACTCACAAGCCAACGTAAAGGTCACGATTTCGCATAAGTCTCTCTTAACACTACTTATTACAAAGTATCGCTAAAATACAGGTAGCTGTCACTTTTGAGTTCGCAATTTTTGAAGCAGCCGCGCCACAGATTGGTACAGTTGTGAAAGATAACTAAACCAAGAAGGTATGTGCTGCAAAATGAAGTTACCTATACAGATTATTCAAGATGTCAGAATGGACAACTTTGGCTTTGAGTTGTGGTAGTTACTGGCCGCGTGTCACTGATGCACTAGACTTCTAGCACATAATACCTTTTTCAGACCGAGAACATGTTACGCGAGTTGATTTACCAGCGCAATAGAGGAAGACTTTGCGGGATTTATGGGAACGACTTCTACGAAGTCCAAACGAGTACGCAACAGGAGGGAAAGGCCGGGCTAACCTCGTGGGCGTATCGATTAGGGTCCGAAGCCACTCCGGTCAGTAGCATTACCTAAGTAAGTTAGGTATAGCTATATTAAGTATGTTTTGTTTAACCTTCACAACAGAAATCAACTTAACTAAGGTTCAATGCGTGCTAGAACTCAGTTTTATACAACCGCACTTATTTACATTGGCCTCACTAATCATTCTTACCTTCCAACGAAATATTTTGTAGGTCACAGTGGGTAATTTTATATGGAAAATTCCGCCATTGCGATTTCGTAAAATCTAGCCTGAGCCGTAAACATGATTTTTAGAATCGTGCATTATCTTTCGCTCATAGTTCTGTGTTGAAACTCTCGAGGATCCATTGCCGTGATTAAATGCGTCTACCTACTTTTATATTTAGTAACCTTGGCGGTGTCCCAACCCAAGTCCCACGCTTCCAAATGCCTACTTTCCCTGAGACTAAGCACGTCTATCTAAAAACTCGTCATGGGAATGCTATTTAGCTCAACATTATAAAAATCTGCGTGAGAACAATACTTAACTGAATACGGGCTCTCATAACATTCGCAAATTGAAAAAGTTCGACATGAATCGTAAAGGGCACCAATAATAGTTCCACACAACAATTTCAAATTTTCAATTCACCCATCCCAAGCCATATTGATATACATGAAATCCCTGCATCATCACCCCCTGCAACGATGAACGACTGCGTCGTTGTCATGTAATTTCCAATTTACAATTATCCCGTACTCAATCAGATTTCTATTTTACTACCCCCACACGCTAGCGTCAGTCAGTCAGTCAGAAGAGAAGATCTGCTGTCAAGTACCGGAGAAGAAAAACGCATATGTTGTCCCCTGAAAGCAAAAAAAAAAGGATCGTCCCCGTTATATGGTGCGTAAAACGATCCTAGATACTCTCCCAGAATTATACCTGCCTCAGCAGCACCAAAATGCATTTCAATTTTATTTTTTTTGGTGCAGGCAGGAGCCCTTCAAACTTCAATAATAATTGCGGCGATTTGTGCTGGTGCCTGCATAAAGTGCATCACATCACAGTGCAAAGGGTCCATTTTCTCGCATACACCATCGCACCACCACCACCAACACCATCAAAGGCCGTTAACCCACACCACGCAGTATACTTGCTATACACACATCATTACGTTTAGTAATTACATGATAATAATAAAGGAACGAACAAAAAAAACAACACCAACCACGAAGAAACAACCACAAAAGCGAATCCAAAAAAACCTGAAAGAGGAACAGAAAACAACACCGAACGAGTTTCGAACGAAACGACCGACCGATCATTTAGTTAGAAAACGAGCGGCGCTGGAAGTGCACGCGAGGTTACTTACCACTCAGTGCAGATACAAAGTCAACGTGATCACATTTTAAATATTTTTTTTTGACAAGTTGGGAATATACAAATTTTTTTTTATTTTAACAATTTCCTTTTTGGTGCGAATTATACATTCTTATATCGATCGTTCTCAAATTCGAAAAAAATAAAATTATATAAATGTACCTATAAAAAAAAAAAACAAAACAAAAGTCCCCCTGAAAAAAAAAGTGTTAACACGAAATAGTTTTTTTTTTACTGCCAAATAAAACCAAGTGATAGAAAAAAATCCGTAGACTCCATACCAAGTTACAACTTAAAGCAAAAAGATCTCAAACAAATTATTTTACTTACCACTAATTTATTAAAAAAAAAAAATTATTTAAAATTAGCAACAAGAAAAAAATACAAGTGTCTGGATAATACCTCCCAACTGTGAATACAAAAACGAAAAATAAAATTGATAAACCAAGAACGGCGAAAGAATTAAAATTCTGTGGAGAAATATTCAAGAGACTTCAGTTAGAAGCAGCACACCATCAACCACTACCACCACCATCAACCACGACCACGTCGTTGTCAAGCAAAGAAGCACAAAGAGCAACAAGCAGCGCAGCCACCACAATCTCGAAAATATCCATAGCGACTAGCCAGCTCCACAAAGGATCGTCGTCGTCGTCGTCGTCGTCGTCGTGTTGTCGTTGCCGTTGTCGCCGTAGTTGTTGTGGTTTGTAGCTGCAGATCGATCGCTTGCACCACAAAGAGTTTCGGTTCTGTTGACCAATCTGGCTGCCGTTACACATGCTCACTTGGCATACCTACGCACATTTTCGCCTCGTTTTAATTTATTTTAATTTATGTCTAGTTACACGATTAATTTTTATTTAAATACTTCTTAAATGAATGTAACGTAAATATACGGTGTATATTTAATAAACTTGCATTCTCTCATATACAACACAAAAGCAAAAGCAAAAAAAAAAAAGCACGAATCATAAAGGAACGTACAACAAAATACGTACAATTCGAGGAATAAAAGTGAACAACTCGAGGCCACAACAACAAGATCAAAAGTACTATCTATATTCAGCAACAAAACAGAACACACAAACAGGAGAACAACAATACGGAAATTTGCCCACTCAAATTGAGCATCGTGATCGTACATCATCATCCAGCAGCCGCAGCAGCCGCAGCAGCAGCAACAACAGCAAAAGCCGCTAACAAAGCCTCCCAAGATCGTTGAAAGATCATCATTTTCAGCAAACATTCAGCCAGCTATATGACTAAATCGATTGTTGAAAAAATGTCTGCAGCTATTATGCACAACAACGCATCTATTTATCACGATTGTGGTGAATTTCTTCTAAAGGTATGTTTCGTTCTTCTTTCAACATTATTATTAGTATTTTTTATTTTATTTTTTTGCTTCATTATATTTTGCTTTATTAGTGGCTTCTGATTGCGTGTGATTCGCGTTTTTTGTTTTTTTTTTTTTCTAACTACGAAATATGCATGCATAATTATATATTTGGCGGGAAAAAATAAACAGAATCAAGATTCACTGTGCAGCACAGTGCCAGTGCAGTGCGCAGGGCTGTGGGGGTTATTGGAGTTCTCTCCACTCGGCTGGCTTGTCTCTTTGTGGTACGAGTTTTGAAATATAATTAAACGAGTGGCATGAGCATGACTGGGACTTTGCTGCTGCGGGGGTAGATCGGTGGAATCTCGCTGTGACAAGTGTAATTTTGTAATTAGCTTACGTTCAAGGGCCTATCGCTATCAAACATCAATGATGGCAACACCAGTGGTGGACTTTGACTTATCAGCTTTTTGTATCACAGTGTGATCAAACAAAAAATTCGCAACGTGACGATCGAGTCGAAATCTGTCGATGCGAATCACGTGTGATCACCTGTTTTTTTTTTTTTTTTCAATCTTATTGTAGACGTGGAACTATAATTCGTTCAATGTGGGAACTTTTAAACGAATCATTGAACAAAACTGAAAGCGAAATAACCAAATTTGGAGAGAATCTATTTATTTTTGTTTTTTTGTTTTGTACGCGTACCTTACCTCTTAATTGAGCATTACCGTTCACTTACGCACAACAACTTTCGTTTCATGACTTTCGATTTTCTAAGTTCTCTTTCTACTTCACACAGTGTAGTCTGTAGTGTAATCAACTTCCTGCCTTCATTTTCTTCCCGCCATTCCTCTGCATTCACTGCAGCGCGAGAGTGGATTAGATTGACATAGAAATGCAGCTAAAGGGAAACGGTGGTTGTTTTATTGCAAAAAGGGTATTCTTAAAGGGGAAATGTGGCATAGATTGAGATGCCGCCGAACCCTTTCTTGAGTTGTTCGGTTTGAGCACCTTCTCATTTGTCCGAACTACGGCTCCTTTGTATTAACCATAATCCGGTAGGTAGGTACCTACCTGCGAATTTTAGACAATTAAAATAATGCCAAATTTATTTACTCTATTACTTTGATCACAAACATAACTCATCCCTGTTTGGTTACCCGTTGAACGCTATCTGACGTTTGCTAGAATTAAACTGCCGAAATTATTAAATTATTTGGTAAAAAAATACACTTGATCGATCGTGTTCAAATTGAAGTAAGGGTTTGGGGAGAAATGTCTTAAATTCTGGAATGATCCTTATTCGATCAGTCTGAATTAGTTTTAGAAACGAAACCTGAATTTTGCTCAGACAATTTTCTATTTTCCTATCAGGAAGTGTACCTGAACTTCGGTCCGCAATCACTTGACCAAGCCTATGACCTATAACTTGCAATTGAGTTTCTAAATGTACGGGGAAATCGGCTTGACGACTGGAAAGTTTCATGGTTAGGACCGTCTTATGTGTCAGTGAATGGCATATTTACATTAATCAGATTTATTCCCGTTGTCGATTGTCGCTTACGACTGTCGCTGTATAAATGGAAATCCAATTTTGGAGCTTAATGTTTCGACTTGAAAACGAAATGAAAACGTCAACGGAAATAGGGGCGGTTAGAAAGTCAGTAATTAACTACAGCGCTAGCTACTATGGCTTTCGACTTGAAATAAAATGCCAAATGCTTTACTATTATTTGATTTGATCCTTATGAAGCTGGATACCTCTTTTTTCTAAGTATCCTACTACGTATTTTCCACTACTAGACCCTAGTACTCTACACAGACTCATAATTATTCACTGAGTTTGTCACATGCACCAATCTCAAGGTTAATGGTCACCTATAACCTATGCCAAGAATTTCTTGTCAAACACCTATAATGAAAGTGTAATAATTTCGTTTGCAAAATCGTTTTGTTTCACAGATAATGCGCGAGAAAATTAAGTGTGATAAATGCAATTTCTACAATAGTTTGTCAACTAGAGATACGAAATTGGCAAAGTGCCCTATTTTCCTGTTTCTCTGCAATCAATTTTAACTACCTCTAACTTCAGGCATAAAAAAAACACCAGAGTTTCACAAATATTCCCCTCCAAGAATATCAATACAATAACAGTTTCACGTAACGATGATTTATAACGAAGTCCAATTCCCAAATACCCTCTAAAAATTGCTTTTCGCTTAGTTTACTGCATTTCGAAGAATCGTTTCGGTAATTTTATGGCCTTATTCTTTCGTCGAATACCAGGTACACAATAACCCAAAACCGGTTGTCATAAATCTAAAATTTGTTCATCAACCGAAATAAGATTAATAAAAAAAAAACAATGGAAATCGGCATGTGTTAGAATATTCAAATTTGTTGAACAATTACGCGTTTTATAATCAGTAATTTAATTAATAAATATATTGTTTCTTTTTTATACATCAGGCAACCTTGTTTTGTTCGATTCAATGCCAACATATTGACTAGTGGCACGCGAAACTCCGCATAAATGACATCGCGCTGTTTTAATGTAGGTACCGGACTAAGTTCTATGAAGTCACAATGGGTAAATTTGTTTTTAACGCATAATTTATGCAAGGGGAAAGTTGGTAGTAGCCTCAACCATACCTGAAAAAATTCCCTTAAGTCCTTTTTTTTTTTTTTAATTTATCAGGAAAAATTTCATTCGAATTGCAAGAAATCAAAACTGAAAAAAAAAATAGTACAAGTCCTTCGACAAAATTCAGAGTAAAGTGAAAGAAAGCCAAAAATGCTGGATATGAGCGTTTTGTCACCAAGTTCCAAAGAATATATAAGTATTCTTTATTCTTGGTGTGTAACTTGTAACGTTAACTTACTTATGTGCAAAGTTTAAGATCGATGCAGCGAAAGCGTCAAGCTAAAGACTTTTAATCATATAGTGTCTAAATTACAAACTCACAATATCGAAATTTTCCATATAAAACTACCCATTGTGACCTACAAAATATTTAGTGTGAAGATTAAAAATGATTATTGATATAAGGTCCTCTACTTGGCACCAGGGTTGCCAGAATTTAGTTCACTTTAAACGCCCAAACCTTAAAAAAATTTAGCCCAAAGTCGTTGCCCAGAAAGAAGCCCAAAAATCGTTGAAAATTTTTCCAATTCTTTAAGTTGTATTTTTCCCACTACCTTATGCAACTGGCCTTTGTGGCATGTGTGATTGTGTCAAATCAAAAGGCCTGCAAAAGAAATTTGTGTGCCTGCAAATTAAACGAATGTTCGATGTCACTTGACTACAAAAGTGCTGCCAAGTTTTAAAATTGCGGGTTTGTTCGAAAATATTTCTTTTTTGTAGTTTTGTGAAGAAATAAAACAAACAAAATTTACACAAAACTTGTTAAACGATATGTAGCCCAAATCTGTGTTGGGCGCTCTTTGAAGAAATTTCCATGGTTTTTTAAGAAAAAAAGATAGCCCAAAATACGACAAAGCGCCCAATCTGGCAACACTGCTTGGCACTGCTGTGCTAAACGCCTAGTAGTCAGTTTCATATAAATTCTCTCAGGAGGAAAGCTGTACCTAGCAGCGCATATCCCACGGTCCACCCTAAAGCTCCCGCACAGCGGCCATTGTTTTTATTTTTTCCGCAACTTATTTCTATAGATTGACGTTGGAAAGTAATTTTTTTTTTTGTTTAGAAATATATATTAGAAAATCCAGGGCACTCATTCCGTAACTTTTCAGACGATTATCGTCGAAACGATAGGCCTCCAAAACTAGCAACTAAGTGTTAAAATTACAAGTTTGAGAGCGTAATCCAGTTCATTTTCCTCAAATATAATGAAAGCTGACGTTTGTCTATAAAATTCGAGCAAAATATGGCTTATTTTGGTTATCAATTTTGCAAAAACGATATCGTTTAGCTTTAGACGATCGTTGATATACGGAATCTGTCCCCAGCTCTAACTACTAGTTAGTCGTTACTGACGTATAAACAAATGTTTGACCAATAAATGCCAACGTGTTTTCGAATCGAAAGAGTATGCCGAAATAAGTATTACTGCATTTTTTCCATTTTGTGGTAAAAAATTGAATTGCTTTATACGATAATAATTATTTCAACTGATTACTAAACAAAAGTAACAAGCGCTATCAATATTTCACCAGTGCGGTCTATCGCATCAATATAGCTGCGCCTTATCGCGAGCATTGAAATCTAACAATCTTTCTGATTAAGATGGCGAAACAATTGTGCTTCGCAGCTCACTATTGCTTTCCCGGGTAAAGTTTAATTTTGCAGTCTTAAGTTGAACTAAGACGTTGCGGTGAATTTAGGACATAGTCCCCTATAGCCCTGGGGATGGCCCGCTAAGGTGCCAAGCCTTTTGTGACGATCTCACAACCTCACTCAACCTAACCTAACCCTCACTTATAGCATTTGTTGAGGGAATTAATATTTCAACTGTAATTAGCCTCATTTCTAAGGCAGATCTAGGAAGATTATTATAAAAAGTCAATCAAACGGCAGCCAATTTCATTAGTGTGTGTGAAACATTCATCATTGCTGTCAATTGAATCAGTACGTAGACCATAATATCAGTTCTAGCGCTCCGTTCGATAAGTGCGATTGAGATTGTTCTTTCGCAAGTGAGCGCAAGTGACAGCAAACTTAACGTAACTCCGCCATAGCTCATTCAGACAAACACAAAATTATAGCCGAAGAAATTATGGCATTACCATAATTCTACAACATGTTTTCTGTCAATTTGCATTATTGCTGCCATACTGCTCTTTTTTTCAGTTTATTTTGTGTGACGAAAAACTTACCGAAACTGACACATAAGCTAAGCTATTCGGTTAGACAATGTTGGGACTATTATAGGTTATACAGACAGAGACGGCTATTCAGCTTTATTTTAATTAAAATGCAAGAACACGTTTCGCACTGACTGAAGCAAATCACCTCTGTCTTTTGACATATTTCACTTGGACTGACAGTTAAGCTATCAGTCATGGAATGCTTGGCTGGATTTACCTGTCATTCCTCCTTAAATACCCACAGAACATCTTGAAAACTCATCGCCATCCAATGGAGTCGTAGCTATAAATATTTGCGAGCAAATCCCAGCCCAAATTGTTCAGCGCTCTCGAAAATCGTTAAATTAATTTTCCTTCTTTCAGTAGGTATTCTCTTTTCATGGGCTGCCAATTCGGTTGCAATCCAAACAAATCGTCTCGTTCTGAAAGGGGGACGATTTGGAATAATTTGCAAAAGGCAGGTACCAATTCTGAAGAAAGGTGCAACCGGGACCTAGGGGGCAACACAGGTAACCCTGGCTCGTTACAAAAACTACAATCAGTGAATGGTTAGCAAAAAGAGACCTAAATCCATGATCGTACTTAATCGGCAAGGCATTCGTTTGGTATATACTCGCAGATGTCATAACATTGTCGATGGAAAATATCTTTCTTCCTTCCTGCTACTAGTTCGACTTTTTAGCAAAGTTTGGCATTCAAATGGACAGCGTAACTTTAATCCTGTCTCTAACAGCAAGCCAACTCGAATCGCCCACAGTGCCGTCATAAATGGCATTGGGAATATTGATTGACTGGCTAGTTTACAGAATTTCTTATGCGATTTGGTCCCGGACTTGACGCCATATCCGCCATATTTGCACGCACCGATAGATTGTTCATTTTTCTCGCTAACTCATTTAGCACAATTCGCACTTGTGGCTTTGAGTAATGTGTTTAAGTAGGCATCTGAAGTAAAATTCAAATGAATTTCATTGCTTTATGCATGACTCAAGTTCGCAATAATGTTCTTTTTTGAATACCCACATCACGTTTGCTATTCTTATTACCAAGCGTTAAACAGCTCTCAGTACAAAGCACATAAATCGCAGTAATTCTATCTTAAATCATACACGAATCACATACGCAATGATGAACAAAAAAAAGTGGAGAGAAAAACAAAAGAACAAAACTTTCTGCCGCTGAGCAGTATTTTTAGAGTGTGTTGATAATATTAGTAGGTAGGTTTTGCCAAGTTAATATTCTTTGTTTGTGACTGCCCTTATCGCACTCGCTTTATAATCTTGTGTATTTTTAATTTACTGCCAGTGAGATATAGTTTAAGTCCCTTATCAGTGTCGAGACTGTTCTCTATCAAAGAACCAAGCACGAAAAAAAAACACTCATTCCTCAAGGAGCATACAAACATGCGTGATAAAAACACGAATGCGTTCCAAAAATTGAGTCCAATGTGGTCATATATTCCCCTTTCATAAACATTACACTCGCACGTTTGTACATACATAAATGTTCAAACAGTTTGTCACTTTCAAGTGGACTTGAATTGAACTAAACAATACATGCCATTAAGGCGGCGATAGTCTCACATGCTGCACATGTGGTCGCCAGAGACAGAAATGCATTTTATGCAAACAACACGCATCTCGAGTTAAATAGTTTTTGTTTTTTTTTACATTCTCTCACTCATGCTATTCCCATGTGTTGACCATGGAAATTCGAATTTGAAACCCCCATTTAGACAGAAGATTATTTATTTTTTAGTTTTAAAATTTTCAAAGACACCACTACGAAGCCGTGGGCAATTTCGTCTAGCACATTGATAATCAACTTAATAAAGCGACCCGGCCTAGACCTTAAAATTTATTATGTAAATTTTCCATTATTCACAAATTAAATTCATCTAATTTGAATACATAATGCTGTTTGCATAACTCATTGACTTACTAAATTAACACAGCGATGAAAACCATTTTGCGGCTGTATCTTTGTATCCGTATGCATAATAATCTGCTTCTTATATAACATCGCCGACAGTTGTTTTATTTAATTGTTGGGATTTGTGCATTTGGCGGGCTTAATCTGGACCAAAAACCAGTCCATACCCGCAAAAGAGGTAACAAGCCATTGAGAGAAAATATAGCGTTTGGTTAACCAGCTGGCACCCTCATCTAATAGGCAGTCAATCCAGGAAGGATTTTAATTACATCGTCGTGTTATGATCGCGAACGAGAAAGTGGATAGGCCAACCGAACACATCGTGAAGGAGATGTAATGATGTCTACCACAACAAGTTTCTACATCGATTAAACACGTTACATAATAAAACTATCGAATGGTTGTATAGCACTCAATATCTTTCTTCGTTACACAATCCCTTCTGCAGTGCACAATGAATTGCGCTCAATGACAAAAATCGCTGGAATGCTTCACGTTGACTTGGTCAACAAGGAAAAGCATCTAATGCAACATGAAACGAATCGCTGCTTTTATTTCTCACCCCCTGGGTCTATGATGAGGAAACAAATAAATAAATGTTTACTTTCACCATCTCACGATCACTGTTGCGTGCACATAGATAGTAGCAGTTGCTCTGTGACTCACAGTTGTTGCTGCGCTGCTGCGGTCTCGTCACATAACACTGCATATCTACTATTATGTGGTGGTGAGCGTTTCCTGCAGCGCACAATTGGAAATTTCAAAACTTCCTCTTCCTTCCATCGAACAAGCGACCATACCTACTCTCGTACGTATATACTTTGTACTTGTACATATTCCGCGAGAGTGCGATAATAATAAATGCAAAGATAGCCGTACAAAATAAAAAAATTAAAAAAAAAAAAACCTTTTTGTTGTTGCAACCTCTAGAGGTCATTACGTCAATTGGCGTTTTAATCCGGGTTCTAGAAAAAAACACGCATATATGACTGTGGCTATACCAAATATATATACTTTTGAATTAATCTTTAATATTGATACATTGAAACTCCGGTTTCCGTTAACAAGCGGTTATTTCCCCCACACTTTGTTCTTTCTGCGAGCGTGTTGGTTTTTATTTTTTACCCGACTGGTTCTCTTTTACGTCGCTTATTCCGTTCAGCGCTGCATGTGGTTGTGGTAAATGTTGTTTGTTTATTAATAACACATTTATTCTGAATAGGTTATTAAGGAACAATAATTAAAATGAAGCAAAAAAATGAGGTAGCCCAGCAACCAAAAATAACAATCGAAAGTTATTGCTTCAATTAAAGGCGCTTGGAAAACGAAAATGTTTGACGTTATTTGACTGGGGTGACGCTTAACTACGGTTCACCACATGAAGTGACGGAGAACTCAGATTAAAAGATACCCTCAAAAGTCAAAACAAGCACAATAAGTTGAAAGCCTTTCCAAAAGCGATTAGTGTATCCGGGAACGTTGACGGCAATGAATGAAGTGGCCTGTGGTGAACTTTGAAAGTCAGATCCGGCTGAATAGCATGACGTTTGGTTCTAATGTGGTATTCGATTGGCCGTCTTCGGATTCGCTCTCATATTTCAGGGATCAGACTCTGTAAGGCGTGCCCACGAACGAGTTGCAGAAGTAAATCGTTCGTGCACACGAAAACGTTCGAACGTTTCGCCTTAGAGAATGCCGACCCAGGTTTCGAGTCGCTTGCTCCATTTTTTTTTTTTTGTTTTTATTCGTGCGATTGGAATATGTGTAATTTTCGACGCTTTTCTAAGCGTTTTCCATTCACTGGTTCGAGTTTTTTATGAAAACATTCGAAATTTTATTGATTTCTAAACAATTGGACATAAATAATTAACACAAAAAGATCCACCCGATGCAATGCGTTTCTTTGCAGTTGAAAAATTTCACGAAAACGTTAAACAAACTCCACTAGTTGTCAAACTCAAACGCACTTGTGTTGGTAAATCTGAAGCTACTCTGAGAAAAATTCCAGATTGCGCAAAAGTGCTCTGGAATCGGAAAATTATTGTCCTTCTTCATACCAATCGAACATAAAAAGTGACCTAGAGGAGTCCTTTTCGTTTTTAATTAAATGCGTGTAGGATGCCTTTTTCATTCTATTTTATTCATACACATATTTTGATGTAGTGATTTAGGCAAGGAGACCAATCTTCGTTTTGATGTGAGTGACGGCAAGAATTCGGATTGATCAGTTTGTCTGGATCAGTAACCAGTGATGCCAGACTACAAGATATATCTTTTTTTCAAGATTTTTGAGCTCCAAAACATGTACAAGATTTTTACCTCGAAATCATAAAATTTCAAGATTTTTGATATCAAGAACTTTTTAAATCTAGCACGTTAAAAGAACCTTTTCTATTGAAGAAAAACGTTTTCTATTAATTCCATTATTATATTTTATATATAATGTGAGTCAAACAGGGCCCATCACAATTTCTGTCTCAATAACGTTTTCATCAACTCTAAGGAAACATGAATTTTAACGAATTTGATAAAATAACTGATGTAACGTGTTTTCGGGAAAATACTTTAGCATGTATTAGTAGTAAAGTACTTCAAAATTGTATTTTAAATTTCGCTCTTTTTATATTTTGAACAAAATCTTGAAATAAAGATTTTCAGATCTTTTATCTGGCAACACTGTCAGTAAGTAGGTTACAACTTGGGCTTCAACTCATCTGCAGTTATCGGGTCCTTATACCCACACTTGGGTACTACTTGTACGTTGTACCCGCCATCTTCTTAGGGTTCCCCTAAGTACGAGAAGTGGCAGCGCTTCGCCTTGCCATCAATTTTCTTAGATAAGTCAGTACCTATACCTAAAAGCAGCATCTACCTTTGTTCACCGACGGTTAACTTATGTCATGCCAGAACTAGATATGGCCCTGCCACTGGATTTGCCGGCATGTGGGGCTTTGAAATCCACGAAAAGGTGACGAGTATCGTGTTGAACTTCTGGTGAATTTTTTCAAGATCTGGAATTTTCCATTATGCCTTAGAAATAAAAACAAAAACTCGTTCTTCTGATTAAGGCTTGATTTATTAATTCGTAGAACCCGAGCTAGACATTAGCCACTTAAGCTATTTTATGTTTTTGTTTTTTTTTTTACTGGAAACTCTCAATTCGCGAATCATTTGGATATACCAATGTCCAAGGTCCGCTGCTATGCTTGCTATAATTCTCAAAACCACTGCTTATACTCGTCAGATAACTTTCAGTGTTATCTGTCACAAATCTACAAATATGATCATGAAAATCTTATATAAATTGTGAAATATCTTTAGAGCCGGCTTTTGGTTATTACAAGTTACTAAAAGCTGCGATAAGAAAAAACGTTGCTTTCTTACTCAAATAGAAAATAGAATTCATTCAAAAACATTTATGGGAAGTATGACAGTACTATATAAATTTGATTAATTCTGAAAGCTTGTAAGATGTTGGCTAAAGTAAAACTTAGATGGTGTCTCCAATTTTGAGCGAACCATGTTTGAAGACATTTATTTATTTGGTTAGCGAATTGCAAACAAATTCCCAAAGGTTCCTGGAAAAAGTGACCAAACTGTTTGACAGCATTAGATGTATATTTAAAGCTGCTAAAGTGCTAATGTTGTGGTCGCGTAATTGACGTATACAATGAATCAAGTTTTGCCTAACACCTTGCATTTATTAACACGACCAGAAAAGCATTATAAATTAAAAAAAAAATGTATACTCGCCAATGTATTTGTGGAATATTTTCCCTCTTGTCAGAGTATCCGCTCAAATTACCCAATGTGACCCAATTGAGGCAAGATATCATTTTTTGCTTAAACTGACTTATATCGTTCTGTGCAATATAAAACTTATTATGGCCTTCAAAAAGTATAACGTTCCGTAGATCCATATAATCTGCTTATTGTGTAGTTTCAAACGGTAGCAAGTATCTACCGATGTGAAGTAGTACCTCTAGCGATACACATAACACGAAACGGGCGTGTTTGTTAAGTAATCCTTCAATTATATTCGCCTTAAACCTTTTTTGCCTTTGCCGGCTATAATTATTAACGAGTTATTTCAATATTTTCGATTGTCGAATGTTGTAAGCTGAGTAGGGAGTTCAAATTGCAAAATGAGGCAGTAATCGAATTCGCCAAATGAGATCTATATGTTTTTAGTACAAATATATACTCGTACAGATTGCGAAATGAACTACTTCCACAGAACTCCTCCAAGGGTAGGTACAAACGTAGGTACAACAGATTATCTACTTCTGAACTGCGTCACTAGACCTCTGATTGAGTTTTATTGTTGTTTTGCAGTTGATCCATCATGACATGGCTTCGTTTTGAGTTGGATGTGCCTTTGTCAGGCTTTGATGTTGAACCGTATCCAACCACTCTTACACATTGATGGCTTAAACATGCCTGATCACATCGGTCACCTACTCTCTCTCGTTGAAACCTCTTCGAAGGTGATGCATATTCCGCTTCAATCCAAAATACATCTGTCACTCACTTATTGTGACCAACTATTATAGCCAACCTAACGACCAATGCGACACTGAGACACATCTCTCAAAAAATATAAGACTTCCGCAGAAGGTTCACTTAGGACCCTAAACCTACCTTCTCACATTTACCACTAATAACCTACCCATTCTCCATCTATATATACTAACTGAATGTTTAAAAAAACATGCACGACTTCATGCTGTCGTAAAACGCACACAGTCCACGCATTATACCTTTCTTGTCGGTATTAAGCTTTGACTCTTCGACCTTATGCCTCCAGAAAGTACTTAACCTTCTAAAAAAAAACTGGAACCTAAACTGCGTTGCAGCAGCTTCTTTTTTATTTGCAATTTCAGTTGCACATAAAATACCCTTAAACAAATAAGTACTTAAGCCATTTTCGGTCATTAAACGTTAACTTTAGTTACCAAACTATGTAGGTAGGTATTTTCGAACTAAATATACGAAATCAATCAACCAACAATGCAACAAGTTGCTCGCTTATCGCTTGATGTCACAAGTCAACGCAAAAACTACTGAACCGATTTGATCACACGTTTTAGCACATGCTACAAAAAAAAAACACCTTTTACAAAGAATCTTGACAGTCATAACAAAAAGTCTACAAAAACAATCGCTAAAAACCTTTGAAAATAACTCGCAACTGCATAAATCCAACATTAATATTATTGCATTTGTCAAACAGTTTAGTTAGTTGTGGCTTAAAAAAAAAACAATTAAATTAAAAATGAATCTCTACTCAGCCAAAGAGGAAAACAAAAAAAAAATAGAACAAAACACGAGGAAACAGAGAAAAAAAAATTAAAGCTCGAATTAATGAGACATATATACTCTCAGTGGTACCCTGTACCTGGATAAAAAAATATCAATCGAAATTCGTTATAAAAACAAACAGGTTTCTTCAAAAAAAATTTATTTATTTTCGTGTTTTATTATTATTGTTTTTTTATTCTCCTGAAATCTGGTTTGGATGGTGTTGTTATATTTGTTTTTGTTCTTTTTTCATACCTGTTTTTCTTCTTCTTAATATATATACATATATCTTTTTTTCTTCATTTCGAAGATAAGCCTCCCTCTTCTTAGGTAATCGACACACAGGTAGTCAGTCGTCTTTGTCGTCATCATGTGTTCTCGCTGTTTCTGTATGGATGATAGGTTTTTTTTATTTTTTTTTTATTTTTTTCGTTGACTTTCGGTTCGACTCGTTTTTCATGTTCAAAAGAACATTTTGAGAGGATCCTGTTCCCTTTGGGAGAGGTAGACATCTGTTTTTTTTTTTTTTCTCTCTAAATCCCTTAACATACTTTACTGGTTATATTTTTGTGAAGAAAGGTTTCTTTTGATAATTTCTAAGATAAATATCTAGTTGGATGTTTGGTCTAGGAGCGGTACGGCGTACCTGTTAATTTGTAGTCTCTACCTGATGCGTATGTGTATCTATATTTCTCTAGTACCTGTTTATTCTATTCATTGCGCGTAGTTCAAGCAGAAAACTAAAAACTGAAAAAACAAAAAAAAACACTTGTCTCAAGAAAGGGATAGTGTTACAACATCCGGGCTATACAAAAATCGACCCAGGTATCTTTTGTAAATTATAACTACATCGCAATAGCTACTGTGAGGAATTACACGCCGAAGGGCAGTCGATCGACTGAAAAAAAAACAACAACCATTAAATTACTTGTAGCATGTAGGTAGTCATTATTGTAATATAGTAGCAGACTAGTATTATATGAACGCTACTATTTCCACATGAATCGATTCCAGTGCATATACCAGTCACGGCACAGCCGCAACAGCAACAGCTTCAGTGTGGAAAGACACAAATTACTCCAAGACTTGTTACTAACTTTCGTATGAAATCGCTATTAGCAAACCGAATGTTGTACGTCGTTTGGCTGGTTGGCTTACTGCTTCGCTGCTAGAGCAATGACAGCTTAAGCCCCCCCCCCCCCCCCCCCGCTGGGTTTCAGCCGCAGAGGGATCCGCACCCGCGTGGGAAGAAAAATACAGGTTTTTCAACCGTATACTAGTTTAATACGTTGTTGGTGTTTTTCCTTTTACTTTCCTATAGCTGTTGTTGTCGTTGTCGTCGTCGTTACACATTTAGCCAGCAAACTTGAGTTGTGTTATGTCGGCGCGCTTCATAACACACGAGTCTCTTATATAAAACGAAACCATTTTGCAAGACTGTTTTCTTCTTATACAATGCTGTTGCAAAAATATAAATAAAAATAAAAATTGTTTTTCTTTTGTTTTTAGAGAGAGTAAAACAGTTTGCAGTGATTTCCTTTCTCCTTGTGGGATCAGTAAAGTACGGCGGATCACCTAGGCAAACCGTGTATTAAAATAGATCTCTTTATACATTCGACTTCCGTTCCAGATAAACCGAGTATCGGGTATAAGTCGATTGACTTTCAAATGGGTAAATCAAATTGTTGGAGTAGGTATATATGTACGAGTTACATACAAATGTAAATACCAACAAACTAGCTGCATACTATCACTGGAAATGTGATGAAATTTGAATTTTTTGCATTTGAAATGACAGCTAAACAACGCTTCATTATACTACATACGTACGTACAGTGCAAATGTACTCGCGTTGACATAAAATACGCGGTTTTGCATATTTAGGGTGCAATCGATTCCAACTTTGCTGTGGTCATATACCTACCTATGTTTTTTTTTTTTGCATTTTAATAGATACGTAATTCGTGTGGGTAGCTTTTTGATAAAAATAGCGATAGTTAATACAAAAATATAAAAACCTTCGGAGCTAGGCCTTTGTGGGTAAATTTGTTTAACATTAAAACTTTTGCATTTCATTGAAATGGACTATATCATTTTAGGTATGTTGTCCTTGGTTTTTACTAGTGGTCCCATTAAAAATTACTGTTCAAAGTTGAAAAAGAAAATCATTCCCCGACTGGAACACAAACGAAAATTACTGACATTTCGAAACGTTTCGTCATCCTGAAAATTGTTGCATATTATCGGCAAGATCGAAGGTGATAAAAGAGTGCGTGTCAAGTGGTGAGTTCTTGTTGTCAAAATAAAGGCTCGGACATGGAGTGTTATAGTTATGCTTAATTTTTGCTCTAGGCTGGCGGTCTGTTCATTAAGCCCGTATGACACAAAATTTTTTTTTTGCATCTTTTCCGCTTTTAAAATGAAACTAGAGTACGAAAAATTAGAACGAAAATTCCCGATAGGAGTGAGTGCGTACAAACCAAATTTATTAATGTAGACACATAAAAAAATGCATTAAAAATGTATTCAAATCACATTTTTCAGCTTTTTTTTTGACATATCAAGATTATTTGAAAATAAATTCGATTGAAAATTTGCGGTTGCTACCCCTTTCGTAATGCACTTTAAGGATCTTTTACACAACGGTTGACTTGTCAACATTATAAAAATGAGGAAAAAATGTAGTATCGTACGGGCTTTAGTAAATTGTTTCTCTAATTCATATAGAGATCTGACGCACGACCATAACCACTCATGACCATGTTAATTTTAAGAAACTAATTTGATCTAGTCCAATACCAAGCTGACAGCGCTGATCTAATAATCATTTTTATTTATGTATGCTTGTTTATTTTGTAGGTCACAGTATGTAATTTTGTATGTTCGAAAAATGTTCGAAAAATGTTGCCTGTACACTAAAAATGATTATTCGTACCGCGTTTAGTGATTTATCAATTAGTATTGGCATTTTTATGTGATCACTCTTTGATTTGCATACAGTAGGAGCTCTGTAATAGGCGTACCGGCTCTTTAGGAGACATCCCAATTACAGAGATGAGATAAGAGGAGCTAAAAAACTCAATAATGATTGCTAATATTAAATAAGAAAGAAACAAACTGTGCAAAATCCTACCTCGGCCAGTTGAGTGGTAAATAAAGGAGATGAAAAACGCTTTTCCTAAAACTTCTTAATGAGCAATGAATGGATAAAATTGCAAGTCACCAAAATTTTACCGGGATTCAATGCATAATAATAGTGCATAAACTCAATTTTCCATTAAGCTAACCTTTCCAAACAAATATACGAAGACCCTCTATAGTAGTTTGGGTCTGTCTCCTCCAATACAATTGTATCAGCTTTATCTTGGTAACAAAATGTGCATTGACATTTTTTCCTTGTCTACGTTATTCATAAGAGTTCTTAAAACTCGAAACAACACTATTTTAGAACGAGTACATTTTGACACACACACAGCTAGCATTCATAGCAAAACAAAACCTAAGTACTTAAGCAGCTAAGAGAGTTCGTCAAGTCGATGGAATTTCAAAACTGCAACAGCTTCGTCAATATTTCCTTGATTTTGCAGCTATGGACACACCTATCATTTCCTGACTTGAAAATTGAAATACCCTCCATCCATTTGTTGCTTTGTATTTTTGTAAAAGCCTCCTCTGACTGTATTATTACATCATCGGCTGTCATCTGCATAGCAGAGGGTGACAGTCTGAACATCTTAAGTGTCATATTGTGTTTTATTTTCCTTCTTGCCCCGTGACATGACAAATGATCAGTCGCGTCTGTATGTCGCCACTGCAATATAAACAAAATCAACAACTAGACACATTAGGTATCTCTTGCAATTTGAAAATGACTCAGCATAAAGAATGATAATCCCTATTAGTTTGCTAAAATGTGAGCACTCTTATTTTTCGGATACTTGCGCATTTTTTCCTACAAAAATGTATCAATTACAAAGCGCACACTTTTGGACTACGGTTAATTGCATAGATTTGGATTGTAGAACACAATCTGAATAATTCTTCTTATGCATGCAAATGAAAAACAGTATCATATTTAAAGCAAAGTTCGAATTTCATTCATTTTACTTGAAGATAAGAATGTGCTTAGGAAGTTCACTAGAAAAGTCGTGACATCTTGCCCGTATTGAAATCAGAGCTGTGGTATGTCTCATTTGATCTTTGAATAAACTGGGAGGTTTTTTATCACTCATTTTGCTATGCAGCTTTGTGATTTAAGTCAAAAAGTACTAAACCATATAAATTTGTCTGCTTTTGAATGACGACAAACGAAATTTAGGTAAAAATCACATCCTGCAATTCTTTGTGCAACTAGTACTCTAACTTGATATATTTTTTTTTTTTTTTTTGTAAAACTACCCTTTTTTTGTGTTCTACAATAGTTTGTAAATCATCGACAGCCTATTGTAAATATATCGGTATATAAACAGATCGATCATGTTAACACTCTTAATTGTTCTATTTAATTCTATTCGTCGAGTCATTGTTTTGATGGTTGAATGACATTCGCACCCATATTTAATGTGTCAACTCTTAAGGACGTCGGTTATCATTAATTACCGTAAAATAAAATAAAAAAATAAAAACTCCAATCGAACGGCTTTGATGATTAAATTCCTTATCGGATGACAAATAATACATTTACTATACGATATTGTTCTATTTCCATGTTTATTCGTCAGGTTTTACTTTCTTTTGCTTTACCGGACGTTGATGTGATGCGCATTCATACTTCTGTTAGGGGAATTGTCAAGTATTACTCAAGACTCAACGGAAAGAGTGTCATAAACGCACAAAAAAATCGAATGATAATAGAATCGAATTTATGTCACTTGACTTTGTAGTAGAATAAGGGGAGGTATTTATTTTTTTTTCATTGTGTTTGTGTTGAATTTGTAATACAAACCTGGCAACAATTTTCGACTATGTTTGAATTTGACATTTCAATTCCTTAATGTTTGGTGAAACGTGATATGTAATGTTGAATTTCGTTCAAAAAAACAAGTTTTTACATGCAGTCAGTTCATCAATTCAGTTAGATGATTATCAGCGTCAGATTTACACTTTTACTAGTTTTCGCCCAGTGGTAGAAATTCTACGATTATATAGTAACCTGGTGTCAGATTCTGTAAGGCGAAACGATCAAAAAAAAAAATTCTAGCGAATTTGTTGCGTTGAAGGCTGTAAAAGTGGTTCTTAACTATTTGCCTTCCTCTATTTATATATACCCCGAAAACTGCGTAATTATAATACGCAGCAATTAAAGGGTTGGTTATTAAACTATTGAAAAACCAATCAAATCTTACTGTAACCCAAACCCAATACCCTATTCAAACGGAGTCGAAAACCGGGTTTTCGCGAAAACACTCGAAAACTTTATCGAAAATAGAAGTTTTCCCCTACATATTTTAGTTTTCAAAACGAGTCGAAACGACGTCCAATCATTGGGTTATTGAAAGAAACACACCTTTTGCAATTTTCAGCAAATTCAACAGAAAAGCTGACTGAACAGAAGTCACAACTTGCAACTTAAAATCATTTTCCACACTAAATTGATGGTCTAATACTGTCGCCGACCCGGTTCTCGTCACCTGAATAAAACGCTTGATTGATTCGTTGACTGGAATGTGTTTATTCTCTGGAAAATAATATTAATTAACGCATGAAATTACATTTTACATTTACTCACTTTTCGGCAACTTATGTGGCTGCGTCCGGGCTCGACGACAGTTGAATTCGGTTTGAACGTATTTCGCTTTAAATTGCAATTCGCTGCAGAAAACAAATGACAGCACATTTCGGGATGTGTTCGCAAATATTTTTAACACAACCACATGAGCCACCGATTACATTTAGGACATTTTTGATACATTTTTTAACAAATACTATTTTGAAATTCATTTTATTTGTTAATTAATGCGATCGAAATTTGTAACCAAAATATTTTAAACAGAACTTTCACGAGTAGTGTCTCCCAGCTGATTGAAACGTCAAACGAAAACTAGTTGGTGTTGGGTGTGAATGCATCGTAGAGTTTTCGGTGCGGTGTGATTAGGGCATTAGCCTCGACATGAAACAATTCCTATGAAATCCAATCAAAGTTTCCGTTTTCTATGTGCATTGGAGAAGCAGAGCAAAGGCTACATAAATGACCACCTCGGGCACACCGCACACGATCGATGGTGAGACCCACAGAAGCAGAAGGGCAGCAGGACATGGGTTGAAAGTCAATGTGCCACGGCAATTATGCGCATAAATTGATTTTTTCCACAAGTCCATTAGGTTATAACTAGCTAATACAAGTAAAATAAAACAATTGCTCATCCTACATACAAAGCTTGCATTTTAAGTCATATTTTTATCCTTACCACCTGCATCAAAGAACTCCCGCAAAAACGAAAGTGCCAACAGCATACGAAACACTTTTTACTATCAAATCAAATTACCCATAAATATACGCCATCGTTGTTTATAACAAATGACCATTATTCCATTCAGTAAATAAAGTTACTCTATGCTCATGAAAATTTCCTATGCAAACTCCATCACATGTTTCTGCGAACGTGGAGAAAAAAAAAACACTGCACAACATCCTGTTTCATTGTGTGTGCCTGTGCACACCTCATCATCGTCATCGTTGTTGCCGCAGTCGACGACGGCAGCCCACCTTGAGTGCCAAGACGAATGTTATTGCATTTTCTTCTTGACTATATATTTTTTTTAGTCGTTAAACAAATTACCAATAACAACAAACATTAACAGACGAACGAAATGAATGAAAAAAACATGAAAAATGCAAATAGTACACACCAATGTGACCGCGACTATTACGTATCACTTTTAATAACAAATATACAATACACAAAAAAAAAAAACAAGTGTGTTTGTGAAACTGCCAACAATGACGGATCTAAGAAACCAGTATTCGTATCATTGCTGACTTGAAGCAGCAGCACGGTATAACACCTCTAAATCTGGTACGGGTAATCCCCCAAGCCTCGTGTCGTTGCTGTCGTGGTCGGTCGCCCTGCCTCCTCCACCTCCGACGACAGACGTGATCGTTGGCCACACCACCGCCAACGATTCTACAACTCCTCTGTATCTGGTCGGCTTTATTGTTGTTACCAAAACCCAATACCAAGACCGACCTGTCATTGTTATACTTTCGTGTATGGTATGGAGTGGAGCGGTTTCCATATCCGCGTCTGGTACTGCTGCTGCGTGATCCTAAACTTGGACGAAAGCGCTAACTCTCGGCAAAAATTAAAGCGATTCGGGCCTGTTGCTATTGTTGTTGTCCATTTCTTCCTCCATCTACGCAATAGGAAAGAAAACAAGACCCACAAAATCCACATCCGCATCGGCTAGCGTTTGTGAACTGCTGGTTTGGTTACACGCCGACACGGTAGTGATGTTGATCAAGATGATCATGATGATGCGTCCGGCTAGCAGCAGCGGCAGCCTAGGCCAGGTTATGTAACCTTTTTTTTTTCTTATTCTTACAAATGGCTTACCTCATCTCTCGCCACCTTAACTCCGGTTGTGTTTAGACCAAAACAAGATTATGGCTGAGAGTTTGAGTAGCCGCAGTCGTTAAGAGAAAGGAAACAGAAGAAGAAGAAGAAGAAGAGAGGTAGATGAAAACTCAAACCAAAACCAAAACCCGTTTTTTTCTAATGAAAGGGAAATGGATGATCAAATTGAAAAGAAAGAGAGGCCGAGATAGAAAGAGAAGAAAAGAAAGTAAATTATTTCTTCGACAAGTTTGAGACCCATGGGGCCACGGTGTATTATGTTATTATGACCTGGCCAGACTTGCATAACCCCCTGTCTCTGTTACAACATCGAAAATTTAATCACTTGGGTTTTTGGCTTTTATGTTGGATTTGTCTGACTTTGTGGAGCGAGACACAAAGTCATTATGTGATAGACCTTAATCGCTCTTTATTCAGTCCAAGAGAGCTCCAAATTTAGTAGACCATTGGTATTAACACAATTTTATGTGTTTGTTTGTAGAGGTTTCCTACTTCTCGTGGGTTATTATTGGCGGTGGGTTTTTTTTCCCTTTTTATATTGTTTTGTCTTCTTTTTTTTTCTGTGTGTGTTACCCAAAGCCTTGACACTTTTTTTTTTTTTTTAGTAAATGGTGGGGTGTGAGGTAATAATGTAAATTTTGTGAGAACGAAAAAAAGTGTTCAAATGCGAAACGTTTTAGTTATGGCATTGCGTTTGTGTTTGTATTTTGTGTGCACATTGAAGAGAGAGAGAGAGACTGCAACAATGACACGTTTTATGATCGAACGAAAACTTATTTTAATAAGCTGGCTCTGACGTTTGACATTTGCAATTTGATTGGAGATTGCAGAGAGGACAACTCGTCAGTATACAGCGTTGCCACTTTGCTGCAATAGCGGTAGATCTACAGCACTTTTTGCAAAAAATAAATCTTCTGCCACTAAATCCAATCTACTGCACTTTCTTTTGTTTGATAAACATTCTCTTAAACAGCTGTACAAAAACCAAACACACAAATAGCCCCTGTAAAGAACCTCTGAACGCAGCCAACTTATTGTGAACTTATTGTATAAAAAAAACATTAAAGTTATGATTAATATAGTTTTAAGCAATTGATCTTTGTTTTTTCTTTGTGCAACAAAAAATCTACTGCGGAAAGTTCGAATCTACTGCATTTTTTTAACGATTCTCTTTTATTGAAGTGGCAACGCTGGTCAGTAATGCATTTTTGTTACTCTGACTCTGATAGATAAAAAAAAAAAAACACATAATATTTGCATATACGTAAGTTGTATTAATGTGGGGAAAACTATATGTATAAACCGCGTCAGTGTTTGTTGATTGATCTACGGTTGGGTACTTTTACGCTCCATACGTCTGACAAAGTGATCGGTCACTCACTCACGCCATAAGACATGCATCTGCGCCAATGAAGCCAATGAATCGACTTCTATTGTTTGATAGTTCCATGCAGTTCCGTGTCGTTGCCATGTGATGCCGGACTAATACGGCACGCACTACTTTAGTAGGCATCTGATTTATGAAGTTGCACTGACGTGACTACATATATTTATTTGAAACAAATGGTCAAACCCCACCGATGTGGCGTGGTCGTTTTACAATTTTGGACGTATCGGTGACGCTCGCAATTCACCAGTAGAAACTCAGATGAGCGAATTTGAGTGCGAAATATTGTATCATTGGCCGCGATCCATTGGCCGCTAGATGTCTAGCACGAAATTACCCAGATGAAGGAACGTCCGCGCTAGAAACATAGCGCCAGCGGCTAAGTGACATTTAACACTAATTATTTCCACACTACAATTAAAGAAATGATACAATATATTATAAAAAATATCTGAATTGATATTCCACTTGCTCGGCTTCGTATTTATTTTTATTTTATAAGCGTATGAACGATTTCCTTTGACAGGTCGTTTTTTTCGTTTTTGGTTTTCTCTCGATGCAGCGGGTAGTTTTGCGCTAGATTGAGAAATTTCCCTGAAAGCGATATTTCACAAAAAGTGCTAGACGTCTAACGCAAATGGTGAACTGGAATTTTTTTTTATATGGTTTGACATGCCGCAAGTCATCTAGCGGGCAGTGAAACGCGGCCATTGTTATGTTCGAAAATATTACCAATCGGCTTGTGTGGTTATAACAATAATCAATTTTTGTTTCGGCTACCTGTTTATGGAAGTCCACAAAATGCCTATGGCAAATATTTTCAATTCGGTTTCTTACCTATTGGTAAAGAACATTCTACAAGGTTGTCCAGGAAACTATATAACAATTTAAGTAGTATAGTAAACAAAAACTGAGTACCTACGCTTGCTTTCGATTTTTATTATCAAACAAAGCGATTTTTACTACCTTTTACAAAAGTGGCATTATTTTTGCTGAACAATAAATTAATCCACTGAGAACAATGGTGTAGTTCAGAAATGTCAGCACCTTAACATAAAATGTCAGATGTTCTTAAAGTGGTTATATCAAGAAGAGATATATTTCCTGCTACTAACCATCTTTTTTATATTCGTTTTTCATCAAAACGTCATTTTCTGAAGCTAGTTTTAGTTTGCAGGCAAATGTCAACTTTGTATAACCGCTGGACATCTTTTGCACAATTTGGGCAAATGGACATGGTCGCTCAAAAAGTGTCAACCATTGACGGTCTTATGATTGCCACTTGTTAAAAATTTATAAAAACATATTAACTTTGGTAACGCAAGCATCACCAACGAATGACAGCAGAAGCTGAACCTTGCCCTGCATACGAGACAACTGAAAAGCCGAACCGAAATCAGCAAGTGGTAACCCTAAGAACCCAGGGTTGCGAATTTCTCATTTATGAATGTATATTTTTTTTTCTTTTGTGGAGAACCCAGACAGCCAACGCTTTAAGTTAAGCTCGCTTTTAAATTAATTCACTTCTGTTTAGCATTCTGATTTCTTTTCCCATAAGGTATTAGTATATTTACCGTCATGACAATATCGGTTATAAAATTTAAGCATTTTCGATAAGTTCGTCTCATCAGAGCTTGAAGTGTTGTTTTGTAGTTTAAAGGGCACTTTACTGCTTGTAAATTACAAGTATATGTTTGCTTAGTCGTATGCAATATCAATCAGAACGTTTTGTTCCATAACCAACAGAGTGAGTTATATTTATAATGTGCTGCTGTCAAAAGATACTGAAACTAGTTCCATGCGTTTGTGGAATAGCTTCAGAAAGTCCTATTGTTTTCATCGCACGGTATACTATAACAATCAATTGTAGCGTATATCTTCAAGTGATCGAGACTTACTTATAACTAATTTTAACCTTACCAATAAATATTTTGTAGGTCACAATGGTTAATTTTATTATGGCAAATTTCGCCAATTGTGAGTTCCTAAAATCTAGCCTGGACACTTAATGTTGTTATTAGTAGTTATCGCGAGTTCACAATCGTAACTTACAGCAAATTAAAGATGCCTGTTTAAAAGTGGCTATAAGTAAGACCTATTAACAATATCGGGAGAGAGGTTAGGATCTTCGGCTTATCAGAATACGCTTCCAGTCTTCTCCGAATTAACGATTATTTTTTATTTCCATTAATTAATTTTCACCAGACAATTCACTCAATGATAGATTTTATGAAAAACGAAAGACATTTTCTTATCAAACCTCAGAATAATCTATCCACAAATGGAAATATAAATCAACAAATTTAATTCAACTTTATGAATCTCTCTTCTAATGCTAACTAAGCACCAAGTGTAATATATATTTATGTGTACTCTGTTAGTCGCCTCATAATGTTTGTTTTTATTCCTGATTCCTGATAAGACGATTCATTATTAATAATTTTTTCCACCCCGCCTTCATAATTATATGTACATATAAATAAATTTTAAAGTAAAGTTGTTTTGAACTGAACTTCTTATTAAAAAAAAAAAAAATCAACACAAGATAAGATTGCTCCTACTTTATTTCAACACGTTATCTTATCAGACACCAACAGTTTTGCCTCTCAGCTCTCATACGACGAAAATGATGTATGTATTGCACTGTACACTGTAGACTGTACGTATGGGTGCTGCGAGTGTTGCTTTAAAGTTCGAATTAAAATTCCACAATCTTGGCACCTAGTTCTTTCCAGCCAACTGTACACACACAAATTTCTTAATTTTGACATTTTATGGAAAGTGCTTTATTACATAAAGTATTTTGTTTGCTCTTTATTGAATATTGAAAAAAAATCGAGAAGATTTACACAAAAAAAAAAAAACTTCCATGACATGTTGTCAGTTGTTCAATTGGATTCGTACATTTGTGGGGCGTATTTTGTTACTAAGCTTATCGTGGTTCTAATTTTAGTTGCCTGTTTTTTTTTCTCTTTTTTATTTTGTTAACAAAGAAACGGTTCCTAATAAAGAACACGATTTTTATTACCTAACACGGAAGAAAAATGTTGATTACAAGCATCGATAGGAAAATAATATAGTGATGTGCACTTTCGAAGGCATTTGAAGTAGCGAGAAACTAGGTCTAGCTCTATGGTCCTGCATATACCTACGCTTTCTAGAAATCGAACTATGACTCTTTCGAATAACTATCGAATGAATGAACATTTTTCTTACCCAAAACTATAGAATAATGTTTATACTAATAATTTATTCGATGTTACCATCACTAGAACATTAATGGTTTATTGTAAAATCGTGCCTCGTCCGATTTTATGTAAAATCTCTCCAAACAAGGAAAGGACTCGTACGATATTGTGCGCATATTAAACACCAACATGGTAGGCTTCTACGACTTTCTATGGGACATTACCAATTAAGCAGATAAACGTTCAGCTACGTATACTGCATAGTTATTGTCTTGAAATATTACACAGATAATGACATTCTATTCGGGTATTCCGTTTAATTGTTGTGTTTTGTTGGGGTTTCCAGCCATCTGTTTCATTATTGGAGCAAGTGCTATTGATTCTTGGGACACACTACTTTAATGGGGCAAAGATGTATTTGGGAGTAATTAAGATAAACACAGTTTTTTGTGATGTTTATTTTAGAAGCGTCTGCAACAAACCCATAGGAAGTAAAAGTAATTATGAACTTTACAGTTTAAATCAAAAGAAAAAATTCGTTTATTATAATGTGATATTTTGAAGTAAAATCTGTGCAGCCTGATTTACTCTTAACAAGCACAACGGGATTATTTGGACTTAAGCTGGTGTCAAAAATGAGCAAACATTCTCTTAAGTTCAGTCAGAAGGATTAGGCCAATATTCTGATTCAGGTTTACGTAATTTTTAATGCAATCGCACATTGGATTAAGATAAGTTATTCCCACACAATCACAATAAACATTTTCAGTTTCGACTCTAAATTGTACTAGTTCCACATACAAATTTCGCAATTGTGAGCCTCTGTAAATTTAAAGTTGAGTCTAAAATTTGTTATTAGTACGGTCAATATTATGTCTCCCCCTTTATGATATCGATCGTTCATTTGAATAAATTTTACGTGCTGCCAATCTGTCGCAGGAATAGCATAATCAAGTTTGGTCAATACATAATACATCAACCTTTCACTACTATCGTTGTGAACACTTTCGCAACTTCTTAGGTCAATTTCAAACTTTACAAAGTTTAGTAGTCTACATTATTGTGATCTAGAACAATTTAAACTGTGTACACCGAAGAAAACACGAAGTTTTTTCCTTTATCTACATATGTCATTGCGTAAGCTACTTTGCCTGTAAGTTTTTTTTAAGTAGCGAAGATTAGATAAGATGTAATAAATCAAAGAAAATACGTGCAAATACTTGTAGTGTGAGTATCATCAATTTCATTTAAATAAATTGCTATCACCGATATTTGACAACTATTTTCTGTTCCCAATTGTCTTCCATCTCAATAAAGTTGACTCACCTGTTGTTCCAAATTGTTTATGCAACTCAAATGGCTTAAATGTCAACATTGCGTCATTTTGGTGTTATGATTGTTGTTTATACCCATTTCCGGATATTAAGCATCATGGACTATATTTGTTTTATGTTTATATTGGCCACCTAATCGCACAATGATATGTCAAAAGATTCTCATCTTGGTCGTAAAATTAACTCACTTAAATGGGTATACTAAGAACTATTGTGACAACAGGTTTTTTCTTTGTGACAAAACAAGTAGTAATGCTGAGGTTGTGGGAAAACCAAATGACGTTTGTAAAACTGCGGGATTCGAACAGATATTAGTGAAATTTTGACAGTTTAATTGACACTGACACCAGTTTTTACACATGCAAAGTCATCGGTCAATCCCGCGAACATTCTTGGATTTTCCAGAAGAGGTGGATATCTCCAATTTGGTGACGTATTGAGGAAGTAGTATAATTAATGGCATGTGACACAAGGTTCGTTCGCGTACGCGGTTTGAATCGAACGCAATCGATATAAATCGATCGCAATCGCACATAGTCTATACACGTACTCATCAAAAATGACAGAAAAAGAGAAAATTAGCAAAATAACGAGTAACAAGCAGTTCCCCTCTCAGAACAGCTCAGAGAATTTCAACCGGCAAGTACTGATAAAAATGTCAAATGCGCAAAATTGACAGGAAACAAATTCAAAATCCGTTTTAAAAATCAATTGTACAAAAAATAAAATATCTGAAAATAAAGAAATTTCGGTGGTGGTCGAATATTCTTCTAGAACGTTTCATATGTTGTAAGAAGGTAAATTATAAATTTGTTCGTGATATGGATTAGATTTCAAAAATGTAAGTGGCTCAAAGTAGCTCGAAGTGTATCCACGTACTTTGGAGTATATTTTCAGCTTTCTGAGAGAGTTTCGCCCAATTTTTCGAGTTTGACAGATTTTAAGTGTTTGGCTCGTGAAAGTACGCGAATGGACTTACAAAGTGTGATTGTGTGTTTGTAGTTAAATGAATGCGTTTCCAACCTTTTCCATTGAACAGTTTTTTTTAGTTATGTTCGATGGGAAAATGGAAAATAAACCAAACAAAATCTTACTTATAAAATAGATGTGATGAAGCGAATGTACCGAATTGTTTTTCTCAGTATAATAGCTCTATTTTCGTTTTTATCGTTCTCAAACTCAATCGATTAAAATCAATCGCACATATTCTATGCACTTTGGCATCAATTAAAGTAACGAGTAAGTAAATAAAATCAAGTAAACTAACGAGTAAAATAAATTTGATAAATTTGCCAAATAGAATTTGTCGATACACAAAATAAAACAGATCATATATCGTGCTAGACTACCAATTGTCAACTGACAGGCGATGTATAACATTTGCTTTGATGTGTTGCAATGATTTGTAAAAGATGTAGTTTCTCAGAGAAATGACGAAAATCGATTAAGAGTTCTATGCATAGTCCATTACACAGCCTTAGCTTACTTTTATAAACATTTGCACCAACCTCACATAGGTAGGACAGATAGATTTAAGAATTTATACGGACCTGAGATCTGTTTGTGTAAATTGTCTCGGATTCAACAACACAAACTTAAAACTATGTAACTTATTTCATTAGTTAAAGTTTTGTCAATTACACCTGACCTTATCGTATTGATTTACTATTACATTTGTTTGAAATCCCAAATAAACAAGTGTGTAAAGTTTTCAAGTATCAAAATTTATTTCAATCGAGATAGGCCCTGCATTGCCCAGCTGTCAAATGAATCAATTATTTTTTCTTATATATTTCGGGTGTTTGTTTATTTCTTTTACTCATAGGACCTATGTTTATTTTATATGCGTCTATTTATAATAAATTCGTTAATTATTTAAAATAATTCATCTCCATAGAGGTAAACGATGCACTTAAGTAATTTGAATTTAAATAAAACAAATAGCAGACCATATAAATATATGTCTAACATTGTTTTATCTTTTTAATTTCAGAATCAATCATCTATTCACCTGCATCAGTCAGCTCCTAGTGCGGTGGCAAATACACAATCCAGCAACAATAATAACAATACCACAATGTTGACAGTAAATCAATTGAATTCGACTGGTGTATCAATCCACAATGTTAATGTTTTGAATAATAATTTGAATTTGACCTCAAGTACTACAAATGGAAACTCGTCATCTGCAGCTACTGCAGCTTCGGTTGCAGCTTCCGCTGGTTTAATTCAACATCACTTGAGTGTATTGTCTGCACAACAACAGCAACAGCATCAGCAGCAGCATCAACAGCAGCAACAGCAGGAGCAAGAACAAAAGGCCTACATCCATACGGCACTGACTCGTGCTGTTTCGCATCCGCAGAACAGCGCCGCAAATGTTGTTTCGCTTGTTAATACGCTGATTGAGAATTGTCATCGCAAATTGGAGAGGACACAATCTGAACCTTTGCCACAGGTTAACACATCGAGGTGAGTTTGTGCATTTTAAAACAATTAACAAGATGTAGCATTCATCAGTATGTGATTCATTTTATTACTCCATTGTTGGAGTAGACAATATATGCGAGTAACCTGTTGAAAGCCTTTTTAAAGCGCATATTCGTACTCGACAAATTGTTGTATTTATGACAGCTTCAATATTTTTGACCATCGATAAAAGCCCATTAAGATCTCACTGTCGTCCAATGTACACCAGTACCAGTATTGCGTACTTGTACATTGTAAGCATCAAAAGGTTTAAAGTATTCCATTATGGGCTTTCGAATTGACTACCTTAAATTTGTTAGTTATAACGAGCTCGTTGCGTATCACAAAGTAGAGCTATCACTGTGCCTCAGATATGAGTAAATCCCTTCCGCTGTATGAAGAAAATTCCAATGAAAAGCACCGCTCCACTGAAATCAAAAGCTTTCTGTAAGTTAATTTGATTAGCCGCGCAGGGTGTCGAAGTACACGTTTTTATTATTTCCGCAAATGAAACGAAAACCAGAGAATTTTGTTGGATTCAAATTGTCTCTAGTTGGAGAATAAATTGGAATCCAAATTTTTGTTCTCAACCCTACTTACTCTAAAACATTGCAGCATTTTTAAATAGTGATGACTTCTTCCAATAATCGGTCTCTTACAAACAACAACCAGAAGATTCGCACTGGTTTAAAGGACCGCGCGCGAACAGTCTTGAGTTTCAGTCTGATTTGCCACGAATGCAGTGAAATTATTACTAACTGATGTATTAATGGGCATAGCGTTCAACAAATAACCACCACCCGTGTTCAGTTAATTAAACCCATATGCAGAAATATTAAATGCCAGCTTGTTTCATATTTTTATTTTTGTTCAAACCTGCTGTAACTGAAAATCAATACAGACTTCCATGGGAGTTGCATAATAACTCGATATATATGATCCACAGGATCGTAACTTTTGCCTTCTATTTCGTAATCAGTAGTTTCCCTTGGTCCAACAAAACTTGTATTAAGTACCCACTTTTAACTTGTGGCATTAATAAGTGTATATTTTTTTTTATTGCAGATACAAGACCGAGCTGTGTCGCCCATTCGAAGAAGCCGGTGAATGTAAATACGGAGAAAAGTGCCAGTTTGCTCATGGTTATCATGAGTTGCGCAACTTGCAAAGACACCCAAAGTACAAAACTGAATATTGCCGCACCTTCCATAGTGTCGGCTTTTGCCCATATGGTCCCAGATGCCATTTCGTTCACAACGCCGACGAGGCACGTGCAATGATTCAACAACAACAACAGCAACAGGCCCAACAGCAGCAGCAACAGCAACAACAGCAGAATCGCATCAATGCGGCATTTAGTCGTCTACCCCAGAACAACATGGGTAATCATCCTCTTCCCCTCAGTCCCCCCTTGAGTATGTCGACTGGTTCAGATCGTGCTTCACCAACAGGCTCTCTCTCGTTGAGCCCAACTAATTCGATGGGAAGCTTCCCATTTGTGGATCAAATCAGTCCAGCTAGCTCGGTCTTTCCGACAGCTTTCTCATACAATCATAGCCCACCAGCCAGTCCAAATAGTCCAATGTCACCAGTTAATACACCACCACCATCACTGATTCTGGGCACACCCAATCATCAGTACATTAAGCCGATCTCGCAATCGAACATTGGAAACAAGTCTAGCTCACCAATCGCCATAGTTGGTGGTGGCGCTAATGCCACAAACAACAGCACCACTGCTGCTAATAACAATGCAAGTGCTGCCAATTCGGCAGGCAGCGAAGAAGCACGCCTTCCAGTCTTCAACAGGCTAAGCTCAACATTGGATGCCTTCAACAATTTAGCTCTATAAATTGTTTTCAAACAGAGCAAAAGCATTAGCCATTTTTTTAATCTATTATTAATTATCATTGGACTTTATCTAATTAATAATAACAATAATATTGTTTTTATTCTGTTTTACGCATTGGAATTACAAACAAACATAAAGAAAAAAAGAAAAAGAAAAATTGAACTGACCAAATCAATTAGATTGACGATAAATGCCGCAAGTGAACATATTAGTTTATATATCAACAAGTATATATATTTTTTAAATTATTTCTGTTCATAATAAGGTTTTATGATAATTATACATATTTTTTTATTGAAATTTCTTTTTGAAAGTAAATTTTCCGACGAAATACCTACACACATTAGCTGTGTACATGTACATAAAGAAAAAAATTAATCAAATCGAAAACAACAGCGTATTTTTAATGCAAACTTGTTTGGAAGTGATATAAATATACTAATAAACATATAAATATTTTTTTTTATAAAAATTAGTCTTGTGTATGTGCAAGAGCACAAATAAATTGTCAAAGATCCAATCAATCGAAAAAGAGAGAGAGCGAGAGTAATTGTTTAGTTCTTGAAATGCAGCATAATTTGAATATCATTATTGTTTGTATACACAAACTTCAATAAATTGTTTACAGTCCCACAACAACAACAAAAAATAATAACTTACCGCAGACACAAGATATTACAAATTATTATTCTCAAAGTGCCTTATTTTTTTTTCTAATTTATTATTATTTAATACAATTGTTATATAAGTCTTTCCATATGATTAGTAGTTAGTCCTAGTGACATATTTAAAAATAAATGAAGAAAATGTTAAAAACAAGTCAATACCGTTGTAATGCTGTCTTCCGCTATACATAAAATATTTTACACGATGAAAGTGAAATATTGTCCTTTGGTATAGTATGGCGACGACACGGAGAAAGCCGTCAGCTAAGAATGTTTGTTCGTGTGCACCCCTCTCCAGCCCCTTCTCTTTATCTAGTTATGTAGTAAGTTAAGTCATTTTGCAATGTTTTATAAATCATGATTTATACTAATGTAGTTACCAAGAAATCCTTGGTATATCTTATTTATTTTTCATTTATCTTCATTTACACTCTAAATGCGCATAAAAAAAAATCTATATTATACCTATTATTATTGTTCTCCTCGTCTGTTCAAGCAAAGTCTGAAAGCAAAAATGCTGCTCTGCAACGAAGCGTAGAAAAAGACACATATATTTTTTGAATAAAAATTGTTCTCAGATTTTTGTATTGATAAAATGGTATGTAAGTCATCGCCTTCTATAAACAACAAAGCTCTTTAAATCTAGTGATAAGGTGAATTATTTATTGCGAAATTCTAAACACAAAAATGACATCCCCAGGAATATACACTATAATAATATTTAAATTATATAATTTAAAAGACAAACGAAAAACTAAAACAACAAAAAAAAACTCCTTAATAATTGGGCTTCCTAGTTTTTTACATGTAAAAACTTGAAACAGAAATAGACATGGTTTTATAGCGTTAAACAATAATAATTTATACATTTGTAGTTTATATATAGAATTTTAGTGGATAAAACAAACGTATTTAATTTTTTCTAATTTATAAATATTATATATTTAAATTATTAAATGAATGGAGAATGTTGCATATTAAAAAAAAAATACAAAAAAAAACACTGAAATGTTACAATTTATTTTGCATTGTATCAGGAATATTATATCTACATAATAATCAAATTCATTAGTGCTGTGTGTAAACGTTTTTTTTTTTTTTTTTTTAATTTTTTATGTTAAACATTTAAATTTAGTTTTTGTAATGTTTTGCACTTTACAGAGAAAACAAAAAGTCAATTCTTCCACTAGTTACTAAGAAAATTTTGTAATTTTTTGTGCATCCATTTGAATACTATCTTATGATTTATGTGAATGATGTACATTTCTTAAAAAAAACATATGTAATTCATACAAAATAAAACAGCTTCCAAAATTGAAATTTTAGCTTTAAGGAAAGATAACTGTTAAACCTCGAGTTGGCGGTCAGTAAAATGACTATCGCACAAAACTTAATATTTTCCGAGGATTGCTGTTCATACTTTCCGGATAGATTTCGCAGAAAATATATATAAAAAAAAACACGAAAAAAAAATTGATTTCGTTTATATGTGTAAACTTTATTTAATAAATTATTTTTTTTTATACAGACACATTTTTTATATTTGCCTAAATATGTTATTAATTTCGTTCCAATATATTATTTTTGGGTTAGTTTTCACAACGCTTTTCTCTATAACTTATTTTTTATCTATTTTATTATATATTTTTACATGAAATAGTTATTTAATAATATTATTAATTTAAAACAAAATGTGAGTTTGATTGAATAAAAATATATCATTAAATATGAACAAATTGTGTGTTTATTTAATTTGAAATCATTTTTTGTGAGTTTTGCCTTAACATAGAATGATTAAAGGTGGTTCCATCGGTTCATGCTGTCAGTATCAAATTCGAACAGGTTCTTTCATTGTTGTAGCAAAAATAGCAGTTACTTTTGAATTTACTATGGAAAAATGTAGCATTTTAAAAGTACTTGAATAAATTTCACCCAACAAATTCTATAAATCGGTACATAGTACTATAATTCGTTTTCGTTTCGTTATTTTAAGAAAGATACACCGCTTCGTTTGCTTGAAACTTCGTGGCATTTTGTATTAGCATAAGCAGTTGCTTGTTTTGAATATCACGCTTGAGTTTTGGAACGCATTGTTCACATCAAACATTTTAATGTCAAAATGGAAGTTTTGTTAAAGACGACAAATTTGTTTTCATGCCTTAGTCTTGTAGTTATTAAAAGCTTTACCTCCGCCGCGCTGAATGTAAAATAAATAAATGCTTGTGAGAAAAATTAAAATAAAGAATTCAACAAAAATTTAAAAATGTTTCTTACTTTTTTGCCGGTGAATCAACAGCGCATCAGGTATTTCTGTGATGCTTTTTTTCGTTATGTTTGCGCATCAGTTTGATCAAATTTGCAATAATGAGCACTTGACGTTGAAAGTGATGCCTATAGTTGCATTAATGAACATTTTGCAAAGCATCATGAGCATCATGAGCATCATGATGCCAGTGATGCGTTACTGAATTTACACAATATGTCATTGTTGTCTCTTTCAGATTTTTTCTATTAAATGATATAAGGGGTCGTATGAATAAAAACTAGCATTTGCTTTGAGTAAAAGGTTTTAGCAAAGTAAAAGCCCTTAGCAAATGCTTTGAATCATAGACAAACCATACCATAGACAAACCATACTGAGACCCCCAACTCACAATCCTCTTGCCGCTGGCCCCCTCAATTTTTTTTCAAATTCGCCATTTTGTTTTCCTATCGGTGTTATGTCAAAAAAGAATCCGTGTGACATGCAAAAACATACAAAAAATGCTAAAATAAATGCTGCCAACCTCGGCAACCGTGGGGAAATGTGAAAGAGTTCGGGAATACCACATTTTTTCATTACTGAACGCCATTGGTTAGTTATTATAAATTGTTAAAAGGCGAATAATTTGATTTGTTTGGTTAGTAAAACTATCTAAAGTTGATGTTCTATATACTAGAAACATATTAGAACAAACATGGTTGTGTATTTTCCGCTTTTGGATAGCATTAACTTCGATTTCGTGTGTAAATTTTTCTTAAATAATGAAGAAAATTTGCTCAAAATGTTTTCATTTTCCCTCAACCAATCTACATTGTTAATTTTTCATGAACATTTTAAGCAAATGTGCACTTATTCCTAAAAAAAAATATTATCCAAACGTAACGAACAATTTCAAATTTAACGGATAAAACTCTATGAACTCTGCCAGCAACTTTGCCCACAGCGGAAGTGTCTCATATCTGCTGGGAGTGTGTTGGTGAGCCGGAATTTTTGAAGTTTCGTGACATTTGTCAATACGATTTTCTATGTAACAATACTAGCGCACCAGATGTGTACACTCCATAAAAAATATAGCTTGTAGGCTAAGTAACGGGAAATCGGCCGGAGTTGGTGGTCTCAGTATTGTCTCTGAACCATACTGAGACCCCCAACTCACAATCCTCTTGCCGCTGGGCCCCTCAAATTTTTTTCAAATTCGCCATTTTGTATTCCTATCGGTGTTATGTCAAAAAAAGAATCAGAATCAGTGTGACATGCAAAAACACACAAAAACTACAAAAATAAATGCTGCCAACCTCGGCAACCGTGGGGAAATGTGAAAGAGTTCGGGAATACCACATTTTTTCATTACTGAACGCCATTGGTTAGTTATTATAAATTGTTAAAAGGCGAATAATTTGATTTGTTTGGTTAGTAAAACAATCTAAAGTTGATGTTCTATATACTAGAAACATATTAGGACAAACATGGTTGTGTATTTTCCGCTTTTGGACATCATTAACTTTGATTTGTGTGTACATTTTTCCTAAATAATGAAGAAAATTTGCTCCAAATGTTTTTATTTTCCCTCAACCAATCTACATTGTTAATTTTTCATGAACATTTTAAGCAAATGTGCACTTATTCCTAAAAAAAAAAGTAACGGGAAATCGGCCGGAGTTGGTGGTCTCAGTATTTTCTCTGCTTTGAATCGGTATGAATAAAAACCTAGTTTGCTCAAGTAAATTCGAAAATTCGAACATAGCATTTACTTCGCTGTACATGTCCTTGCCTTACAATTTCTGTCAAACTTGACAAGTGCTGTTTGTTTATTTTGAATTTGTTTTCCAATTTTTGTGAGAAAATGATCAAAAGTAATCTATAGCTCCAATTATACCTGGAAACAAAAATGTTATTTGCCAAATCGCTTGGTGATGTTTGATTTTTTTGGTACACATACCAATAAGCTAACGAAACGGTTGACTAATGAGCAACAAGATCTTCTCCAACACCAACCTAAACACATTTTTCACTTGTTAAGGCATGAATTTTGAAATGTTTACCTGAAAACCCGAATCTCCTAAATACTTTAGGAAAGATTTAATTTTCTGGATATTTGAAAGAGCACCACCACGCATCTCAAAATTTTCATTTCCAAAAGTAGTAGCAAAAATTGCAACATTTTCACACGTGAAACGAAACAATTGTTAGAAGTTATTTATATATTGTCACCAATTCTTCTTTGTTTATACTGTTTTTTATCAGCCCGAACGTTAACAGGTATAATGTGAAAACGGATCGCATCCAAGTTTTGTTTGGTTTTCCTGCACGAACAAAACCAAATTTAACTATTTATAAACAAAACATCGAAAATTCCCAATGCTTAGATTGTTTTATGTAAAAAAGGTGCGTAGAAAATATTTAGCTCTGAGCTCTGAGTCAACTAAATAGCAGACTCCGAATTTGCATAGCATTTGCTTTGTTTGATAAGTTTTATTCATACCGATCTGAGTAAAAGATCTGTGCCGCCGCTTTTCGAACATGTCAAAATTTGGAACTAACTCAAATTGGTTTTTATACATACGAAATGTAGCAAATGCTTCGATTTTGACATTTCTCTTGAGTAAAAGCAATTGCTACGTTTTATTCATACGACCCATTGAGTGCGAGGTTTTTCATGACCCTTATAAGATTAGAAAGCCAGTGTATCAGGGAGAATTCATAGCCTTTTTGTTGCAAAGACCTGCAATTCCACAATACCAGTTGTGGTATACTCTCCCGGCCTCCGCAGTGTTTTCATCTATATTTACCGCAACACAATAACATACCCTTGATGGGTGAACTCCTATAAATGCTCTCCAATTTGCAGGCATTTATCTGTATTGGTATTTCCTCTGAAATTTGGTAAAAATCTGACAAAGGGGCGTGGCATCTCCCACAATACATAAGGTTGTAAAATATGGAGCATTTATTTTCATTGTCCGAAAAAAGCACTTTGCAAAACGTGGGCGCCACTTATACCAAAGTTAAGTTGTGTCTTTTGTTAGATGATAATAGACAGGAACAGATCCAAGCAACAAATCTCGTTGACATGGGTAAAGCGTGGCGCGTACAGCAAGTGGATAATAAAACAACAAGAAGAGGGAAATGTTGATAAAGTTAATGCAGCCATTGAAAAGGTTTAAGATATGGAATCTGATCGGTGACTTCAAAGCCACATGTGGTTTAGTATCAGGCAGGTAGCCTTCAACCCCTCAAGCCTTGCATAGATTCGTTAATAAAAAATCTTGCGGACAGATTAATGACAGATAATCACCTTCTCCCAGGTTTTGCTGCAATTGAGCAAATTGAACAAATTTCTTGGTGTAAGAATTGAAAAAGCTGTCAGAAATTTGCTTGAGCAACAAAAATCAATGCACTTCTTGATATTTGCTCATTTTTATCAGTCAAAACAAAAATGTGAGAACTGTCAGAAATGAGATTTATGCCCACATGGAATGCATATATTCTTTCCTACCCATCCTAAAGGCACCAGCAAACAAGGCCTCAGCAAATAATACTACAAATGATATAAAACCCTAAGCTAAACAACAAAAACTTTTTATTTTGAAATTCGGGTCGTGTTTCGTTATTCGTTCTCATTGGCCACATTCAAGAATCTAGTCATCTTAAGTCGACTAGATTGGTCTGGATGAGATGTAACCTGAACGCAAAAACTAGATTGGTCGGGAACGTCACGTTTTCTACGTCAGCCACATATGAGAACTGTCAACTTAGTACTCAGTCACGAATTTCTCGACTAGATGCGTCGGCTACCCCTCCATAAACGTCAACTGAAACATCTGCTCTCACGACCGATTTCCCCCAATCAGAGCCGAGTTTCATCTAGTGAGAGAGCTGTCAGACTTACTAAACTAGATACTTGAACGTCCCCTTTGATTGCATTGACTTATTATATATGGACTGCTAGTGAAATGTCACTTCCATACAATCTCTGCCCAGAAAATGACGCCAACATAACTAGCGCTCGTGGTTCTATGCGAAAAATAAGTGAAACAAAATGACAACCATCTTGGATTTCTCCATAGAATGCTAGAGCCACCTATTGGGCGTGAGTGGATTTGCCAAGTGAAACGGTTGAAATTCAAATTGTTGCGGCATTGTTTACAATAGATGTCATCTCGAAATTGTGCTGGTTTAAATAATTAATAATAGATGGAGCCAACAAAATTTGAATAAAAAATCGTTTTTCATTGTCCCATAAATTGCACAATTTTCTAACGATTGTGGGAAGATAGACAAATTTATTTATTTGTAATTACAAATTAAATCCACATTTCGAATAATTTTTGCAGTATCTACCTTGTAAGAGGAAGGTAAAGGTAATGGCTGAAAGGGCACAATGCTGGACTACTGAATGAGTTGTCTCAGGTGAGAGAATTCATTCCCGCCACAGACCACAACCACTGTCATGTGGAAGTCTCTTTTCTTCCTACAATGGTAAGGCACAGACCTAATGTCCTCACTGGCATACTCCTTTAATGCCAATTATATAATTACGTAGGTCTATCTACTAGTTCACACAAAAATAAGATTGAACATACCATATACACATGCACAAAATTACGAACTGCTTATGCCTAGGAATAACAGATCTGTGTGTTAAAGGTTCGTCCAAATGCCAAACATATCAATTATTATCACACATTGCTTCTCTTTTTCGGAATATAAATGCAAATCAATTTACAGGCATTTCCGACCCGCATTTCCAACAGACGACGCCAGCAGAACTTCCCAAAATAGAATTTACCAACGTTATTAAAAATAAACCAACCGTTACGGTCGTAAGTCGGCATCCGTAAGCCTCACGCCAGTTATTCTCATATGCAGTCACCCTTAATTGTACTTAATTGAATTCTGCATCATTCTTAATGCCCATGCGTTCATGTTGTTCGCATTCATTGAAATTGTTTTAAGTACTGTACCCGCATTTTTTAGTATACGTCCTTTGAAATCGATTGCATGTTTGTGCCAAATTGACTGAAGACTTGGGACATGGGACCAATTTCCCATTTCAAACTAATAAAGGTATCCGAGTAGTGAAAAGTGATGTTTTGTGTTGTGTCATTGAAGTGGCTGCTCAGTCATTTAAGGAATAAATGGGGGTTGGTTGAAGAATTAAAAATGTTGTGTACCTACTGTAAATGCCTCAGTGTACTCCTAAATCTGTTTTCGAATGCAATACTCACTTATCTGTCAAAGTGAATACGAAACAAGCTGACAGATTACGTCCAAGCAGACGAATTCAGTATATGGCTGTCTACATTAGGGAATAATCAAACAAATATTTTATTATCATATCGTTAGTGGAGTCAATAGAATGACCTAAGCCATCATTATTGGAAGAGCGTTGAATGTATGACGTATATGATTCAGTTAATCACTTGGGCATTTTTCCATCCATAAATATATTTTACAAAGCTGATGGCTGCAATCTCTCACCACAGCTCCATTATAGGGAGAGTGTATTTCGCTTTTATTTAGTAATAGTGATGAATGATGATAAACCAACAATGTTTGTGATGAAATAAATACAAATTTTCCACTCTTTCCAAATAAATTATTTATAAGGCCAACAAAAAAACGGCTGTCTGTGCGCAGTCATATTGTTACATCCGAGCTGGGAATCGAAAAGATAAAACACTATTCTGTGGAACGTTTCTAATAAAATCACTTTTATTACACTCTTACGGATTATTCTAATAATTCACTTCAAAACAATATTTCTTAAAACAGTTCTTAACCGATTTAAGCCAATCACTTAATTCACTGTATCACTTTACACTTATTTATCTTCACAATCGATTACTACATCGAACTTTACCAATCACTGTTTAAAAATCAACTGTTTCCTGTTCTCAAATCTGCCTTTTTATATCCGCTTCGCCATCTACCGGGAAGTTTCTAGATTATTATGGTTCGTCCCGAACAAACTCGCTGGTTCTAGAATGAGCTCACTTAACGCTCCACTTATTTGACAGGTTCGAGTCTCCAATTGGAAGTGGAACTTGTTTGGTGACTAATGGGTTGTTTACACTTCACCATCTTAGTTTCCACGCCCACAGTGTTAATACTCTTAAATTTGCAAATCACTATATAGTTAATATTCGATTGTACGTCGAGTACACCCGGTTTACTATTATCTGTCGTATACTCAGCCCTATTTTGTTTTTTATATTGTAAGGGGCGATATATTTTGCTGGCCATACTGGAATGACAGTTCGGTAAATGCATGAGCAGACGTCTGTAAGAGTCTTGAAACTTTGACCAGGGTGGTCGGATTTATCCAGCAAACCAGAAGGAAGAACTATAGGTAAGAACAAACTAAGATGTGATGAAGATATATGAGGACACAAGAGTTTACACTTTAGCCTATATCACTAAAAATTCCTTCAAGGTGATGGTTGAGGAAATTGGCCAAACACCAGGGGCAGAATTTTCCAAAAGTGGGTATAGTTTTGAATGAGGGCAAATAAGCATATATACTGTGAACAAGAAGGGACACACAACATCGACGAATCGGACAAAACGTCGCAAAAGACAAGCACAATTGGAAGCGGGCCTCACTCAATCAACTTGGAGTGCGTAACTCTAGGCAAGTAGCCAAAGATCGTAGAAAACTTTTATAAAAATATAAAACAATAATTAATAGTGAATAATCGCAACAGACAACGATTTCACTAATGTGGTTTTCCATTGGGACAAAAAATCTATATATTTTTGATTCGGATCACTTTTTTCAGATCTCGATATTTTTGTCAGATTTACACATACTGCCAGAAACACCAATATACTTTGCACAGCTGCCTTACTTCATTTTAAGAAGTTTGCTTTCAAAACAAATTCGCAGTTTCGTGAAAACCAAAATAAAGAATTACATAAAAAATAGCCATATGGATACAATTTTGGAGGAATTATTATCTTCATCGTCTTCCTCGTCATCTACGACTATGAATCACGAAAAGTACTATATTTGTATCTACAACAGGGGAAACATTTTTCAAGTCGATTTCCGTAGTTGATTTTTCCAATTTCCAAACGAATGCAATTTGAACAGCTGATATTGCTGTCCATTTACAAAAGCAGATTAATTTCGTTGCATGTTCCATGAGCCGCGTAATATCTGAGATCTGAAAAAAATATCTGGTAGTCCCAATGGAAAACGACATAAAACATAGGGCAGTTCAATATTTTGCTTTATTTTTATAGAAATAATCGGCCCAACCGAGGTATCAGTCGGAGCGCAAAACTATCCGATTTTATACGATTTAGAGGGTTTTTTCTTCGAGTTCTGAAAAGCTGTTCGAAGCATTGACCGATACAGTAACCCAGCGTTTCGCGTTGCAGTGCTATCAAGTTTGTTTTTGTATGACATTTTTGACAGCTTCATAAGAATTATTTTCCGATATGCTCCGAAAACAATCGGAGGAACTTATTAACGATTTGGAGTGAAGTGTTAAGAAATATAAGTAATTAAAATGATATATTTGCCCTCTTTAACAATTATGTGCCAATCGATGCGAAACGCATAAATAAATGTCCCTGCACTCGGACCTGCAATGAATGGAAGCGTTACACATGAATATGCATTTACAACTTTATCGCTCTCTGTATAATCAAGTGGTCGGGAATATAAGAACTGCTGAAAGGAACTTTTATGAAGAGAAACTAAATCCATTTATGAAGGATCGATAGTTATGCAAAAATTTTGCAAGAAAAATTGAAATTGGAAATAACAAAAACAGTCAAAATGTCGATGAAAACTTATGTGGTTTTCGAATGGGCACTCTCAGAACACTTTTTGTTTTTATTCTGGGTTACTTTTTATTTTCGTTTGGTATACGAAAAAAAGCACGAAAGAGCACGAAAACTTGAATCTTGATTTTTTCTCAGATTTGCTTCAGATTTACCACGTACGTTTGAATTTGACAACTGGTGGAGTTTGTTTACATTTTCTTGAAATTTTTTAACTGAAAAGAAACAAATTACATCTATTTTTTGTTAATTATTTATGTATAGGAAACCAATCTGGGCGATCATTTTGAATGTTTTCATATAAAATTTAACCAGTGAATGGAAAACCCTTAGAAAAGTGTCGAAGGCTACACATTTTCCAGTCACACAAATATCAACATAAAAAAGAGCAAGTGAAGTTTTTCTGTTCGATTAGACACACAAAATCTGAAATCTGAGAGCGAATCTGAAGAAGCCCAATCGAATACCACATTAGTGTCAAACAGACCATTTCTACTTATTTTACATACATCCATGGTTTTCTTCAGAGAAAATACTGAGACCACCAACTCCGGCCGATTTCCCGTTACTTGCCTACAAGCTATATTTTTATGGAGTGTTCACGTTTGGTGCGCTAGTATTGTTACATAGAAAATCGTATTGACAAATGTCACGAAACTTCAAAAATTCCGGCTCACCAACACACTCCCAGGAAATATGAGACACTTCCGCTGTGGGCAAAGTTGCTGGCAGAGTTCATAGAATTTTGTCCGTTTAATTTGAAATTGTTCGTTACGTGTGGATAATATTTTTTTTAGGAATAAGTGCACATTTGCTTAAAATGTTCATGAAAAATTAACAATGTAGATTGGTTGAGGGAAAATGAAAATATTTTGAGCAAATTTTCTTCATTATTTAAGAAAAATTTACACACGAAATCGAAATGATATCCAAAAGCGGAAAATACACAACCATGTTTGTCCTAATATGTTTCTAGTATATAAAACATCAACTTTTTACTAACCAAAACAAATGAAATTATTCGCCTTTTAAGAATTTATAATAACTAACCAATGGCATTCAGTAATATAAAAATGTGGAATTCCCGAACTCTTTCACATTTCCCCACGGTTGCCGAGGTTGGCAGCAATTGTTTTTGCATTTTTTGTATGTTTTTGCATGTCACACGGATTCTTTTTTGACATAACACCGATAGGAAAACAAAATGGCGAATTTGATAAAAAACTGAGGGGGCCAGCGGCAAAAGGATTGTGAGTTGGGGGTCTCAGTATGGTTTGTCTATGGTTTTCTTGTCTTACATCCGAACGACAGTTTCTCGTAAACTTCATCCGCCTATGGAATTCCCTGTCACGGCATGTTCGAAGGTCTGGCAGCACTGCGCGGTTCCGGAGAGAGCTTAAGCGTTTTTTTTTTCCTTTTTCCTTAACAACTTGATACATATTTAAAAATATTGAAAGTGCAATGGAGATGTATGATTAAGCTGTAGGTATTGTAAAATTTTCTTTTGTATCTTCTTTTTGTTAGCTCTATTTTTATTTGTATTCCCTCTGAAATTCTATTATTTTGTAGCTTGTTTCAAAATTGCAATCTTCACTTATTTATAAATCCATTTTGTCTTCAAGTGTAAAATTTCGAGTAAATAAATCGAAATCTAAAAGGACAAAGAATTAAACAACGCAATTTTTGTATTTATTACTTGAATTTGTATTTGCATATGTAAATAGAAATACTTACAGCCTTATATATAAACTCACCGTAGAGTCTGCTTAACTTTACGCACCCTCTAAAATGTCCTTACGCAGGAAAACGTGATCTATAAACAAAAAGCACTTTGCGTAAACCCTGCGTAACTTTAAACGCAAAAATTTGCGTTTAGAGGTTGCGTAAAGCTTTCATATTTTTATTTTCGTTTTTGAAATGTCATTTTGTTTACATTTTTTTCGGGGTAGATTTGAAAATTGAAAAAGAAACTAAAAATTGAATTAAAAATGCCATTCACCTTCATGAATTTTGTTAACGACCTTGATATGTATGATCGACTTAATAAATGAAAGTTCAATTCCAAGAAGGCGAAAATTATATAAAACCAGACTCAACCTCCAATTTTCCGACCGTTTTCTTTTTATTTGCTGCTCCATTTTTGTTTAAAAACAAAATAAATCTCACAAGAGAGATGTCAGTTTCTATTCATAGAAACAGCTGATATCATTCCGCAGGGAAAAAGTAAGAGATTTATGTTTTTTGTAATAGTTTCCTACTATTAGACACCAACCTTGCGTAGTAAACAGTCAGGGGACATTTTTTTATAAATAATAATTTCAGCAAAGCCACATAGAGGCTGCGTAATTTTTTACGCGATGTTTAACTAAACAACATCGTAGAGGCGTCGTAAGGGAATCTAATAAATACGGCTGTTAATATTCATCAACACTTCAATTTCGTATAATACAAAATTTCCATAAATTATTAATTGAAATTGTCGGCCTTCACTGTTTCAGTATAATGATAATATTACTTGCGTACTCTTAGGATGTTTACTAAAGTTCTCAACTTTTAATGTAGTATCAGTCAAGGGGTATATGTTATGCTGTGCTGTTAATTATGCCAGAACTTTTTTCACACTAATGCCAGTTGTTGTGTATACAAAATCGTTGTTTTTTGACCAATCAGGAATTGACGCAAAATGCGTCAGCCTGTCCAATCCAAAACACGCAGAGTGCATGGAATGTTACCGGCGACAACTCGACATCCTCGTCAACAGCGGCGATATTCTCGGCACAACGGGGCCGGCCACACTTGGCAACGTGTGGTCCCATACTCTTCAAGGTTGTTGGCCAAACGGGGCAGTCGGTGTCGGACGGCCGTGGAATCGGCGACGGAATTCGCGCTGCGCCAACACTACAGACGAATTGTTACGCAAAAAAATAGACACGATTAATCCGCGTTCTTGGGGAGTGTATCGCTCCATGGCTTGTTCACTTGTATTCTACATCTGTCTAGTCCACAAATGTGAAAACAGATTTGACATTGGCGGCCATTTGCAAAAAGAAGAGCATCTTCCAATCTCTTTTGGCCCACCTTGTATATAAATAGGCGAAGGGAAATAGTGCAAAGATGCAATTGTAAGAAGTGTAATGTCTAATGTGTAATATAAGCCAGGTTACTATAATGGTCGAATTTCTACCACTGGGCGAACTCTAGTCAAAGTAAATGTGATACTCACCGTCGCATAACAGATTTGGCTTGACGGTTATTTGTGGTCTTCTACATAATTGTCTGCTTTCTTAATTTCCAAAAATATTTTTACCTAAGAGCAACAGATTCCACAATATGCATGTCCCAGAGCAATCGTTCCTACAAGCTGCGGTTTGATCCGAGATAATATATGGTCCGGCAAGATAACCTCCTTTTTTGAAATTCACGCCATTCACACTGTAGGGATCGCAGCGGGCGGCAGTAACCTTATTCGACAGGCGTAGTTCAAGAGTTTTATTTCCTAAGGTCAGTCGCCATAATTACCCTTATTCTGCATGGAGTTTAATTAAACGACAATTGGCGTTTCTTGAAATCGGTACTACATGTAGCGTGTTTCTAGGCGTTTTATGTCATTTAACGACATGTGGCGTTTGAGTAGTGTGGAACACAAGTTCTACAAACGTCAAAACAGTTTTTTGTATTCTGGCAGTCGTTTTAGTTGTACAAAACGACTCATAAAACGCCGATTATTGTCGATTACAAATTCTTAAACGACTAGGAGGCAAATTTAAGTATAAACATGTGAGTTTTGGTAATTGTTTATATTCTATGCAGTGATTTCATAATTCTCTTACGATTAAGGGTGAAAATAACAAAAATCCCGTTCAAATATAACGTTTGGTAGAAATTATGGAACAAAATATATCGTTGGCAACAAATTTTAAAAGATGTGTTCCACAGAGCGATTATGTGAAAAAAAAGTTAATTTAAAAAACCAAAAAACCCGACTGACTATAAAAAAAAAAGAATTAAAAATATATGAACAAGACGCATTTAAGTACCTGCACCTAACTAAATGACAATCGGAGACTACATACCTACGCAGTCTAACAAATATATGTATGGGTATTGAGTACCCTACGACTGCCAAATAGTTAGTTATAGGTACTTAAATGCGTCTTGTTCATATATTTTTAATTCTTTTTTTTTAGTCAGTCGGGTTTTTTGGTTTTTTAAATTAACTTTTTTTTATTTTTATATTTTCAGCCTATGACACTCCGGGGAAGTATACGAATATTATGATAACACACTCTTCAAAATCGGTCAAGCCGTTTAGGCTACAGGGAGTTCCGTAGGAACGTACATAGGATACGCGCGAAACACATAACCCTCCCTGTGTCCAGTCGGGTAAAAAAGGGTGATAGTCGGTAGTTGCGACACTCAACTATTTAAGACCACCTGTAAGAACAGAAAAAGATTTAACAAATAGACAAAGGCTTCTTTGCTAAGTCTAAAGTACATTTTGAATGTGGAAATTATTGGCATTATTTTCTACCTCCAACCATTTTGTATTTATATGTATGTACTTACCTTGAATCTGGTAAATCAAAAGGATCGGATTTTGACCAGATTCTTCTTCTTATAACTTTCAGCTCTCTTTTTACAGACTCATCTTCTTCGTCGCTTTCGCCTTCCAATGGTATGAACATTGCAATGCTATTCATGTTTTTTTTAGTATAGGTATGTACTACCACAATTCGATTGTATGTTCCTTTAAAATTTAAAACACAAAACATAAATACGTACCTACCTGTCAATTCTGAGCTGTTGGTGTGGAACTCATGCGGAATGTAAAGTAAATGAGAGTGGAGCCCGTCAAAGAATAGAATACCGATACTAAAACGACACTAAAGGACCATTCACATGAGAGCGACCAACTACCTACGAACGAACGAATATTCGCAAATTTTGACAGTCCATTCACACGATACATTTTATTTGGTCGCAGATACCCGCGAATCCAATGACAGTCGCTGGCTTTGTCTCTACTCGAAAATGGGAGGTAGCCGCATTCTATTAAGGGAAAAAAGAATATTGTTGGCATCATATTTCAAGTTTGAGGTTAAGTTCGAACAAATGTTTTATTCGCTAGTCTGTGGAACGTGAATTGAATGATGTGGATTGTGAATAAACTTTGACAATTCGCGCCAAGGGTGTATTCGTTCGCGGCAAAAAGTTTGGAATTTGAAATTTCGTTATTCAAACTGTTTATTAACTTGTTTTTTTTTTAATACATTGTGATGGAATAATTAATTATCCTCCTCTTGGAATAGTAAAATGTGCAATTTTCTGTTCATAAATGCATCAAAACTGGTTTGTTCGCATTTCAGCAATTCGTTCGCTCGCTAAATAGTCCATTAAGCGACTCGACACAAAAAACGCCAGCTGTCGTTTAATATTAAGGCCACGCAGAATAAGGGTGAATGCTTTGGAAATTGGAACAGTGAGGAGCGAGCGTTTGCCTTCAAGGCCTACTTGAATGCATGTTCCGTAATCGGCCCGAATGTAGCCCCGGAAATCAATTGTTACATGGCGACTTTAGTTCGTATAAGCCGCGAGTGTGACAAAACAAAACAGTGGATCCTCCGAGAACATTGAGGCAGTGAGAGCTTCAATATTGATATGTACCTATATTATAAATAACAATCTGAATCATAAAATGGGTTTTATTGCGTTTTGCAAAAAAAGGAAGCTATGTTGTCGCACTATGTGCTTCCAAATCAAATCAGGCGCTCCAGATCAGCCACATATTGAATTGATCCAGTTAGGAAATAAAATCAGTTACCTAAGTTACTTCCACGAAGTAGGTATGTAATTGCAATTTGTGTACATTTAAAAAATATATATGAATGTTTCTTTTTCACAACTTTGTATTAACTTATTGCTACACACGTCACACATATAGTCGGTATTTTAAGTGTTGCGTTTCATTTGCTAAATTAAAATGGGCGTATAGAAAACAGTCGGAAATGACATTATAAAATATAAACGTTAAGTGTATAAAAATTCTATTAATTAATATAAATTAGACTTGCTAGACAAGAAACAATAAAGGCTCGTTCATTAAATACTGCATCGCACAGTATCGAATTCTAAAAGTAATATTTTGTATTCTCTTTTCTTTGTAAATGCTCAAAAAATCCAAGCGATAGACTTGAAACTGAACCTTTAAGGACACTTTGGTGGTCATCTTTCACTTTTATACAAAAAATTGTTGCGCTTTGAATCGTTGCATTGGTTTTTGTGTCATTATCAGCTGCATTTTTAATATACGTTTCCAGCCCATGGTTCCTGTTTGGGGAAGTAGTCTGGGCAGAATATTTGAACCATAATACCGGCGAACATAAGTCCGAAGTAGATGATAACTGCAATCCACCAAAGGATGCGTTCCCACCGTCTCTCTTTGAGATTTCTCAGCACCCCAATTCCGACAAGTAGACCAGCGACAGCTCCCGACAAATGTGCAATGTATCCGATCTGGTCGTGTTTGTCATTGATGTGCCGATAAACTGATGTTCCAAGATCGGTAAAGCAGAAGATCGAAAACACAAATAGCTGCACGAGGCCGTAGTCCATTTCCGAGTAGTTCTGGAATAGGGAAAACAATAAACATTGGGCCTTTTTTGTGCTCGTTGTGTGCTACTTACCATGATGATTGTCGCTATGTGGGCTGTGATAAGAGCATACACGCCTCCTGAAGCTCCGGCAAGAAATATTCTCGGACTGCTCAATGAAGTCCCCATTGAGCCAGCTACTACACCTGCCAAATAAACTAAGGTAACACGCCACCATTGGTGCACCAACTCGAGGGCAACACCCAAAAAGATCTGAATTATGAGGTTCATAAAAAGATGCATTATGCCCACATGGACAAACATGTAGCTGACGAAACGCCATCCCTCGTACCGCCGATATGGATTGAAAATGAACAGAGTAGCGGCCGGGCCTTTGGTGCTCTCTCCGATCTTATGCTGGTGATTGGGGTCATCCCTGTAACAATCAAGCATTAGCGAATGCGAATCAGACAGAATATAAAATAAAGACTTACTTAAAGTAAATCACATCGATCAAGAACATAATGATCTCTACTAAAGAGAAGATTATCATCGTAAGAGGTGGTGGACAGAATGACATTTGCTTCTCGTAGGCACCATCTAAATCAAACTTTGAAGGTGTAAATTCAATTGGTTGGTTTTTTTATTGCATTGTTACCAGTTTGATCGCCGCGTGGTTCTTCTCGTCGTGGCACTATAGCTCGACAGTAGTTCTTAATGAAACTGTCCATTAGCCAGCGATTTTGTTCGGAAAGTTTATAAAATTCTTCGAAGTTCAATCGACTATCTCTATCGTGATCCGATAAATTTAGTATGTTCTTTGCCATAGCGTCTGGAATGTTCTGGCAAAGGCCACTCCTGATTAGTCCTTGCAGCTCTGCAACGTTTAGGTAGCCGTCATTGTCGGTATCGTGCTGAAAGGAATGGACTATTATTAAATAAAATTATATTGACGCTCGCAATACACAGGTTTAATAATAACAAATAAAAGGTCGTAGCCTTGAATTCCCTAATAGGAATACGATACTAAGAAAACATGAAGCGGCGTTATTTTTGATATTTTAAGGAAGACTGGCACAGACAAACGCAGCAATTACCTTGAACATTCGAGGAAAATGTTCTAAAGACCGTAAAATAATAAAGTGCACGACTGGCGGAACTTGCTCGTTCACCAAAAAGTTTGGTTGGTTATTTTCTTATTTTATTAGGTAGGTAAATAAAAATCTGAAATCCGATACTAGACAAATTCATAAAATATAGGAATATTGTTGGATAAAATCCACTTTTGGGTTATTCATCTGATATAGCAGTATATATCAGATAGCAATGTGAGCTTTGTTTAAGTTCAAGCTCTCAAGCTACTATTACACATGCCACTTTTCATGTCCAATTTTGACATGCCGACGTCATTATGATGTAAACATTTGTCCTAAATTTGTCACTACGTGTGAAAGTCACGAAAGACTCTCACGAAAGACACACGAGGGACCACCGAATGGCCGAATTTTTGTGACGTCATCATGCCAAATTTTCGGAAGTTGTAGTTAGGGAGCTCGTACACCTTACAAGATTTTTTTAGTACAAGGACAAGCGTAGCAGGATTTTCTGTTTTCTGATCTGTTAGGACATGTTTTTATTTTTGATTGGAATGTGGTTGGAGGCAGGGTTCGTGATAGGCAGATATCTTTAGATGGATGTATTATATGTTCTCATTTGTTTTTGAATTTGCATTAGGAGTTATAAAATGAATATCCCGATGGACGTGGGTGGGGGTGCAAATGAAGTGGGAGTTTCCCGATTGTGTAAGCTCCAAGTGTTTGGAAAAAGAATAGGTGGGTAATATTTGCTAAAAAGAACTTTTTCGTAGTTGAAATTGCATTTTTATTGGCAGTGCGGTATTGAGTTTCACAAAAATATACTGTGTGTTAACACAGGTTAGGATTTGGTTAGAAATTTTTGAGAAAAACTAAGTACGGGATCGTATTAAGAATATTTATAAAGAGTCATTAATTTTTCGGTTTCGAAAGTAAAGCTATAAATAAAACACACACAGCGATACATTTTTGATGAAAATTGTATTTCATTATAAAGTTTGGACTTTGCCATTAAGCAGAGACAATACCATAAACTAAGTATTAAATAGACCGTCAGCTCCCGCGCACCTACCCGATTCCCCCCGCAAATTTTTAAAATAAAATTCTCTCTTAAATTTCATATCTGTGAATACGTGTGAAGCAGCAAAAAAAGAATTTCTAAAAGGTGGGAGGAGTAATAAAATACTGACACTCAGCAGTGTTCCTGCATTGTGGTATCTCTACCTTTTTGTGGGAATTTAAATTTTTGAAAAACTTTCCTGCGTAAAAGGAAAAAAATGTCTTAATTGTTGGACTATCAATAATCTGGCAGAAAAACAGTCGAACTACATTTCACTATGAATATCAACGCACTAAATGTACATAAAGAAGGGATTTGCCTTAAGCAAAAATTTCTATTATCAAAAAAATTATCATTATAATGTTAGCAAACTGCGATTTGTATACTGAAGATTAATTTAATATGATTTTCTCTCCGAACAATACAAATTTTACTTCTAAAAGTATGTATTTTCCATAAAAAATCTAAGGGAATTTGAGTTTAGTGAAAAGGGAAAAATTAACACTCTTCTTGTGAAAAATAAAGAGAGCGTTCTGAGAACACTGACTGAGAGTTAGTGTTTAGTGTATTTGGTGAGTTTCTGTCAGCTGATGGATGCGTTCTGAGAGTTTAAGCTCGTTGTTTTATTTCACCACGAAAACATGTAGATATTCTACGAAATTTATAATAGCGAATGTAATCAACATAAATAAACAAATGAATGATGTGTGAAATAAAATAAGATATTTTTGTTCCTATAATTATTGTGTCTGTTTTCGTTTGCTGTTTTTGGCGAAAAATGATTTCACCGTGAATGTCCACAGAAAAATATGATATGATTAATACGAATATTAAGATTTGAAATAATATGAGTTTTTAGTTATAATCTTTTCATGAAGATTCCGTTTTAAAAAAAAAAAAAAATTGTAATTATTAGAAAATTTGGAACAATTGACATAATTAATGAAATTACATTTGAAATCAATTGCGTCAGCCGAAAATATGAAAAATGTTCATTTATAACAAAAAGAAAAAGTCTAATAAACACAATCAACGAAAATTTATTTTCTTTAAAATGTACGGGAAAAAAGCGAAACTCAAAATGTATTTAAGCAAAATTGGAAATAAACATGTTTACTGATTTGTACCCTGATATGTCTCACGCATTTAAGTTTTGCAGCTTACAATTTTCTTTTAATTCATACGATTCATGATCATTAGTAATCACATATTTTTTATATTAATAAGGGTTTTTTTTTTGTAAATGATTCATTGATTTCCATTGTTTACAAAAAAAAAGTAAACGGTATTACATTGATTGTCTAGGTAAAATGAACGAAATCCTAATACGTATACCTACCTAACCTATGTGTTTTAATATAATTTGGTACTAAATTCACCACAGCATACCCACCGTTTTCTTAACACGTCCCGATAACGGGCAGTTATTTGAATTATTTGACTTTATTTCAATGTTACCACAGAATGAACTGTCAGGCATCTGTCAGGTTCCTATGTGCGAGTGTATGCGTGCGGCTAATCTACTTTAACATGGCACACATACTTTGCCACATAGCAACACGGAAAACAGCTTGTAGGCAAATTCTCTTAAGTTGTAAGAGCTGACGGTCTATTTAATACTTAGTTTATGGACAATACTGAGACTACCAACTCCGGCCGATTTTCCGTTACTTAGCTACAAACTATATTTTTACGGAGTGGTCACATCTGACCGAAATCTCTTCATTCTGATCGGAGAAAATTTTGAAGTCCGGTCTAACCGATTTTTGACCGAAACGAAAAAATTCCGGGAAAACCTTTTTTGACCTGAAAAATAATATTGTTCTGTGACTAGACATATAGAATAGATTTGTATAATTTGAACGATACCTGGCCATACTTAATGAACACACTCACAATTTCATACAGAAACCAATTTATTGTGAATAATCCAAGACTACAGCGGCTCCTCGTGGCAGTCTCATTTGAATTTGAATGCTCCCACCAAATTTGCCACAGCGGAAGTGGCTCATATTTTTGAAGTTACGTGACATGTGTCAATACGAATTTCTATGTAACAATGGGGACGTTCTAGTATCTAGTTTAGTAAGTCTGACAGCTGTTTGACTAGATGTATCTCGGTTTTGATTGGCTGAAATCGGTCATATGAGCAGCTGTTTCAGTTGTCGTTTATGGAGGGGTAGCCGACGAATCTAGTCAAGAAATTCGTGACTGAGTACTAAGTTGACAGTTCTCATATGTGGCTGACGTAGAAAACGTGACGTTCCCGACCAATCTAGTTTTTGCGTTCAGGTTACATCTCATCCAGACCAATCTAGTCGACTTAAGATAACTAGATTCTTGAATGTGGCCAATACTAGCGCACTAAGCATTTGCCAGCCCATAAAAATACAGCTTGTAGGCAAGTAAGGCTTTTGATAAAATATCTCATCAATTAATCCTTTTCAAATTGTCAGCCCTTGGCTTTGAACCAGTTCGTGGGGAATTCCCCTTTTGTGGGGAATTTCAATCCCAAATTTGATGAAAGCGGAAAAGGCCAAAGAGGGTATCTTCCCTCTTCTAGAACGAAACTTAACTCCAATATTCCCTTTAAAACAGAATCCAACCTTTTTGTGCATGGTAACTGATATGACAAAAATATTTTATTGCTCGTATGACTGATTGGAAAATGTGCCATATTCAATTTTCAATCTCCGATTAGTTTAATCGCACGATTTTGAAATGTAAGTAAGTGCAATGTGGTTTTCGGCGCACCAGACCATGTATGGGAGTTGTACTCAAGTTTTGGCCGGATGTATGCTTTATATAGAGAAGCCACGTCAGAAGGGGTAAAATATATATTGCGCCAATTGAGGAAGCCCATACTCTTAACTTCGTTTTTGGCGACTTCTATCGCCTTTCGGTTTCGGGGATGCAGCAAGTGCCTTTCATGGATAATTGCTGTAGATTTTGCTTTAGAGACAGCAGATTGCACTTATAGTGTTTAATTTACGCTCATGAAAGCGAAAACATGCAAGCGAAATCAAATATCAAAGGTAATGTAGAAATCAATGGAAATAGAAAATTTACTAATTTGTTTCACCCATTGACTTATTATATATGGACTGCTAGTGAAATGTCACTTCCATACAATCTCTGCCCAGAAAATGACGCCAACATAACTAGCGCTCGTGGTTCTATGCGAAAAATAAGTGAAACAAAATGACAACCATCTTGGATTTCTCCATAGAATGCTAGAGCCACCTATTGGGCGTGAGTGGATTTGCCAAGTGAAACGGTTGAAATTCAAATTGTTGCGGCATTGTTTACAATAGATGTCATCTCGAAATTGTGCTGGTTTAAATAATTAATAATAGATGGAACCAACGAAATTTGAATAAAAAATCGTTTTTCATTGTCCCATAAATTGCACAATTTTCGTATATTTATTGCGAATTAGTTTTTTATGTTGTTTTTCATTATTAATTATAGAAATATGATGTAATAACACTTTAGCGTATATTTCAATCACATTTATGATCAATAAATACTTATGATTTTCAAGAATATCACATTCAAGTACATCAGAATTTAATTCATCATATAAATTGCTTAAATCTACATTTCTTAAAGTACTTATCAGGCTGTAAATAAATTGCACCCTAATTTATTTTGTAATTCATACAAAGACACAGTTTTCTGGAGAGTTTTACAAATTTTGATTGTGTCCTAATGAGGGTTTTTCAGGAAAACTTTAGATTTTATATTAATAAAATTTGACTTTTCTGTTCTACAAGAAACTAAAAATTGTTTGCATTTTGTACATTTAATTGTTTTAATTATTTTGTGCTCTACGAATCCACTTATATAGACAACAATCTCTTCAAATGGTGAGTTCCAATTTATTCCGCTCCGAACCACGAGAGCTAGCGCTTATGTTGGAACCAACCCGAAGTTGTCTACTAGCAGTCCATATATAATAAGTCAATGGTTTCACCATCAAAATGATTATTACATTTATGTATAATAATTACTAAAAGAGTGCTCTTATAGTGGCAGGCCTCTGAAAAAAAAAAAAAGTGGTACGATCTACGTAAAACTTTTATATCGTCAATAGATATTCACATATAACTTATGTTATCTGGGTAGCTTACAAACATAAACAGCTTATTCTACCGCGATTACAATAATCACTAAAATTGCCCGGCATAGTGAGCAATGAGTGATTCCCAAGAAGTTCACACCTCATACGTTTGTATGCGACTTATCTAATCTTTTTGTAATTGCTATCAAGTTCGTTCTCTTTGTGTAGAACCACCTTTTGATACTTATAGCAAACCAAAGGCAAAGAAAACTGTCTATGAATCACAAGCATGAGCATACTTTTACATTGTCTATGTGTATGCTCAAAGAAAAAGTTAACAACAACATGCTAAGCGGTTAACCGCATTCGAAAGTTACGCACATTACTACGATACATGCCGAGATATTCTATTACTTTTCATCACATGATCACTAAAGTTGAAACGAGTTCAAGCCGGGTTAGGGTATATATTTTGTTTAATACTAACTGGGACCTCGACTTTGTACGCGCAAACCACTGAAATATGCACCGATGACATTTTTATAAATATATACCTAGCCTTGCACCTTGCCCACGAAATAAAGTAAAAACAAACGATAAATGCAGCAACAAATTGCAGTTTTACTTCTGTATATGGTAGCAAAAGAACTTCTTACATAAGATTGCTGGAGTTGCTGGCACGGGATAGAGCTACATAGACCAGATCCCTCGAAAATGAATTGACACTGAGGACCGAAACCAGTGCACTTATAACGGGTGACACGATCGACTTCGGAAAGCCATTCGGCACGAAATTTCTCTGATGCTGATTACCAACAGCAGCTGGTGGTAGGAAAAAATCTACCAGATTTACGAATAGAGCACTTGTGACGGAACAATCGCAAAATTTTAGGTCCAAACACTACCATATCGACTGAGGATTGAACGAAGCACCGCACATAATGCTTTGGCGAACGGAGGAGATATCGTTACTGTGATTGAGAGATGACGAAGGATTTATAGATGCGCCATGATCGTGCAAACTACCTGTCACCTGCGTGACCGTTGTGCGACTAAAGTAGCAATTTGGCCTTTTTCCAAGCCTGTGCCACAATTTTTTGCCGTTTGGTCCTTTTTTTAGTTGGAGAAGGCGCTTCAAACATTTTCCCAAAGCTGTAATTTCCAAATAAAACCTTTAAAATGTAACGCAGTTGCCTATCACAACACTAGTATAGTGTAACAATGCTTAATATCGTTCAAAAATTCTAAATACACAGGTTAGATTCAGAAATGGCGCTATTTTCCTCTTGTTCCTTTTTCTTGCGACTTTTCAGAATCCTGCAGTGGTCACCCTGCCTGTCACAGAGTCACCTTGGTGATTGACGAACATCTTTAACTTCTCATCGTAGTTGCCAGATTTTACTCGCGCACTGCAGTTCGGTTTTCATTGTGCGTGCATTGCCAGTGGGTGCTTAGTCTTTGGAAAAAATCATCATGCGCGGTGCTAATAATCATATTTAGTGTGCAGGGTAGATTTTACGAACTTAAAATGGCGAAATTTTCCATATAAAATGACCCATTGCGACCTACAAAATACTAAGTGTGAAGGTTAAAAGTGAATATTACAGTGGGTGATCAAACTATTACGGCCACTATAAAAAAATTTTATTTTCAGGATTTGGTTCGAAGAAATGGCCTTAATGGCTTACTATATTAAAAAAATTTATTTCTAAACTATATTTTAACAAATAATCTTTAAAAATTATAAAAGTCGATGATTCAAATGTTTCCGATTTGTTTGGTAACCCCCTTTCTCAGTGGACATCTCATTTCTAGTAGGTTGTGCTTTTTTGCTTTTTAAAATTTTTAGATGGCTTTTTTGGGGAAAATCGAAGCCTACTTATTTGAAGTCGGTATAATTTGATAAATATGTGTTCTGTGTTTATTTTACAATTTCAATTTGTGTGCATTCAGTTTGAGATTTTTGTTGTGTTGTGAATTTTTTGTGAATGTTTGTGAATTTTTGTGGAACGATGTGTTTTAAGCAATGGGTAGACGAAAAGATCTCTCGCCGGCAAAAATTTCTGAAATTAAGACTCTGCTATTGCACACAGAGCTTTCGCAGAGGAAAATTGCAGCTGTTGCACGGGTAGCAAAGTCGTCGGTGGACATAATAAAAAGAAAAATTCGTGAAAAAGTCGCTCTTTCCCCAAAGAGAACCGGTAAATCTGGGAGAAAAAAAGCCACAACACCACGACACGAGCGCAAAATTAAAGAAATATGCGTCCAAAATCGGAAAAAGTCACGTAAAATTCTTACACATTTGATTCACGAATCAGGAATCAAAATATCAGACATGACAGTCCGACGACGCATTAAAGACATGGGTTTTACTAGTTGCCGCCCAGCAAAAAAGCCACTTCTCACAAAAACGATGATGGGAAAACGGCTTAAATGGGCAAAACTACACAAGGACTGGACATCAGAAGATTGGCTAAAGGTAATAACGCGTTCAGTTACTTATTAGTTGGCTTTCTTCGATTTATCTGGCAAATTTGTTTTCCTGTAGGTTTGTTTTTCTGACGAGTCGACAGTGCAGATTTTGTCGGATAAGGCCCAGTTTGTGAGAAGAAGACCAGACGAAAAATATAAAAAAGAATGCGTAGTGGAACGCGTTAAGCATCCACTAAGCATTATGGTCTGGTCAGTAATCTGCGGAAAAGGTATATCGTTGAAGGAACCATGCGACAGGACCAGTATATTAAAGTACTAAGGACGAAAATGTTGCCACAAACACGTGAATGGTTTCCAAACGGCGACTATGTGTTCATGCACGACTCTGCACCTTGTCACAAGGCCAAAAATGTGACTGCCTTTTTGGGGGAAAAGGGTGTGGAGGTTCTAGAATGGCCGGGGAACTCTCCAGATTTGAATCCCATTGAAAATCTTTGGGAGCTCATGAAGAGGGAGTTTGGAGAAAAAATCACTGATAAGCGGGAATTAATCGAAAAACTTATTGAAGTGTGGCACAGAAGCGATAACATACAAAATAATTGCTTCCAATGCATTGAAAGCATGCCAAAACGGGTTCTGGCGGTTATAGCCGCCAAGGGTGGTTTTACAAAATATTGATTATTTAAATTATTTTTAAACTTTATTTGTTAAAAAAAGTTCTGTTCAATAGTTTTTAAGTGTGTTCTTATAATAAAAAAAAAATAAAGACAAAAAAAAAATTTAAATAAAAAAGTTATGTGCCTTTAAGTTTACAAAAATCATTTTTTTTCTAGTGGCCGTAATAATTTGATCACCCACTGTAGTTAGGCTCCATGACAATATGCACTCGAGTACTGGGTTACTGGCTCTGGAATTTGCAGTCTGTTGTCCTAGCATTAAAAAAAGGTCCTGTTGCGGTACTATGGGGAACTTTGTCACAAAATTAATAAAATGTATCCCCTGTATGCACGCTTTACACACTACACCACAGGTCCCGCTCCAAAAGGCTGTCCTCACGTTGCACCACGCAGATGTTATCGCTATTCATGGCATGCGGTTTAGGAAGTTAAAATAAAATATTCAGACATTTATTACATCTGCCGATTGAAGATTGAAAGTTTATTGATGGCTGCTATACTTCATATTAACCTCCAGAAAAAAAGAAAAAAACAAATTCTACTTTATGCAAGAATTTGTGTAGAAGATTCTCGCGAAAGTCTGAGAGTACAACTGTCCTCAGAAAGCTTTTTGATTCAGGTATTCGAATCCCAAACAAAAAATACATAAAAATACAATAACAAATGGGGGAAGAAGAAGAAGGATTCAATAAGGATCTTTCGCGCCAAGTACTTGATTTTCATATGTTACCAATATCAAGTGTTGGAAACAGTGGCACCAATACCAACATTCCAAACAAAGCAACTTCTGGAACTATGTTTCGTCTGTCCGCCAATCACAAAGCTCTGATTTGACAAGGAACACTCTGCACAAGTAGCAAAAGAAGATGCTTTAAGGGGGCTCATAAAAGTTTCGAATTTGGCAAAAAATCCAAACCCCGCCCCTACGAGATCCATATCAATTTGCTTCGCATTCAAGTTTGATTTTCATCACACCTTCACTTCTAAAATTTGTGGTGTTGGTTTTAAGCTCAGCAAGGTTGCCCAAGATTTAATCAACAAAAAATATATAGTTTTAAATAAAAGACTGACAAACGATTACACAAATATCGTGCGTTAATTTCCCTAAACTTAACTAAATACTATCTTCAGACAAATATCCGTCGAGATGACATAATCGCAAACGACACCTCTGGTATTGTGATAATAAATACACCCTCACGCCTCACCGTTGAACATTTATCTGCAAACATTTCAGTCCAGAGTTCAGATAAGCAACCACATTTAACGCATATTTGGTATTCAGTTATGTCACACATATCGGCACAGTCGCTTTACAATAAACAAATACATTCAAAGAGAGGAAGGAGTAAGAACAATAGAGAAAACCTGAACGATCTTATCTGTACGAAGCAAAAATTATGAACAAGGTAAGCGTCACCAGCAATGTTGAAGAAAGGGTGAAAATTATAGTTAAAAAAACAACTCAATGCATAGGCATAGTCTATGGTGCACTGAAGTTATTTTTTATCACATAACCGCTCCCAGAATGACTGAGAATGAGAAACTTATCAAACCGAAAATCCGGTGGAAAATTTAAATAGGTGGGTAAGACCGCCAGGTATTTGAAGTTTGTTAAGCTTTACATTGTTATTGCATTTTGCAGCGAAGAGTGGAGGGAAGCATTTCACAACATTCGTTAAACAATTTGAAAAACTCGTCAGTCAGATATTGGGCCTTACCAACAACCAAACCTGTAAACTCGAGTTTAACTAATTTCGAAACTAACTATAGTTTCGACTTTTAATTTCTAGGTACCAACAATCAAGGTAATCGGAACTTTAACTACATCTGACTTTATAGCAAAATTATAACAGTATAACTCAGAAGCGTTATAATTTTTTTCTGCGCTTTCAAATAATTTGCTGAAATTGGCAGTTGGTCGTATTTTGAGTGAAATAAATATAAGAGATGGTTGCTTGGTTTTTTGACTGTATCATTGCAGCATTGTTAATTTTGCTACCAATGATATCAGCCAATGGTTTGACACAGTCAACCAGAGACAATACTGAGACCACCAACTCCGGCCGATTTCCCGTTACTTAGCCTACAAGCTATATGTTTATGGAGTGTTCACGTTTGGTGCGCTAGTATTCTTACACAGAAAATCGTATTGACAAATGTCACGAAACTTCAAAAATTCTGCTCACCAACACTTCCGCTGTGGGCAAAGTTGCTGGCAGAGTTCATAGAATTTTATCCGTTTAATTTGAAATTGTTCGTTACGTGTGGATAATATTTTTTTTAGGAATAAGTACACATTTGCTTAAAATGTTCATGAAAAATTAACAATGTAGATTGGTTGAGGGAAAATGAAAGCATTTTGAGCAAATTTTCTTCATTATTTAAGAAAAATTTACACACGAAATCGAAGTTACTGATATCCAAAAGCGGAAAATATAGAACCACGTTTGTCCTAATATGTTTCTAGTATATAGAACATCTCCCTTAGGCAGTTTAATTAGCCAAACAAATCAAATTATTCGCCTTTTAACAATTTATAATAACTAACCAATGGCGTTCAGTAATGAAAAAATGTGGTATTCCCGAACTCTTTCACATTTCCCCACGGTTGCCGAGGTTGGCAGCATTTATTTTAGCATTTTTTGTATGTTTTTGCATGTCACACGGATTCTTTTTTGACATAACACCGATAGGAAAACAAAATGGCGAATTTGATAAAAAACTGAGGGGGCCAGCGGCAAGAGGATTGTGACTTGTGAGTTGGGGGTCTCAGTATGGTTTGTCTATGCAGTCAACTAGGTAATAGTTCTCGCATTAAGCTGCGACTTCTCTTTATTTGCTCTCCATTTCATATTTCATGTTTATTTCATATTTATTTATTACAAAGACTGACGTTTTAACTTTAATAATGGGTTCGACTCGACTTTATCCGGATGGAAAGTTACAGTCTCGATTATATTAAAGTCGAAAATTGGTACACAGTTTATTTTACTTTCGACTATTGCCCTAAAGTCGAGTCTAAATTTGATTGTTAGTAAGGCCGATTGAGTTCGATCAAATCTTAGGTGAATCGCGGAAAGCGTTTTTAGTATGCAAGGCTTAGCTCTAGAATTGACAATTATCCAATGCTGCAGCGAAAGATGAAGTGAAAATTGCATTCTACCCCATCTGAGCTCGTTGCAAAATTATGTGCTTAGGTTAAGTCGTAATGGGTGATACAGCTTTTGATGACAAAGGTGGTGGGCCTCAAAAACCTTTGATTAAGAACTTCATTGAACAACAGTTGCAGCCACACGTCGAGTGAATGTGATAGCAAACGGACGGAAATTCAATGATCGCTGCACGAAAACTCACTCAAAGTTCGATGCTATCGAAAGAACAAATTAGATCTACGCTTTTTCTGTTCATGAACTTATATCCCATATTTATTTTGACAACATTAACAACTGAACAAAACGGATATACGAAGTCGTCTTTTCCCCGAATTCTGAGAAGCGCAAAAGACTAATCCTACTGCCGGAAGGAAATGGGTCAATGAACTCCCCCAAACGGCCCATTCCCTTATCTACCTATTTCGTTACTACACACGACTGGTAAAATTCTTAAGCTGAGAATATACAAGAAGCTTCTACCGGAAACATCTTCCGTATACGCAGCCAAAGCGATTATTGTCGCCCAACCCGCAATGAAAGTAGGTTCTGGGTGCTGTACAGCATTGGACGTAAGAGGCGCGCTGAATTCCGCGAATTGGGAAAGTTTCACTAAATGTCTTTACCGGATTGAAATATTAGACTCTCTTTGTAAAATTACTTTGCGAATAAAATCCTCTTTCATAATTTGGATGAGAAAATATGTAACTAAATGGCGGTGAGTCACAGCGCTCGCTGCTCGGTCCCTGGCTTTTGGAACGAACTTATGAAATACCTGTTGAAGACAACATTGAAGCCCTGTGATACAACTCAGAAATTTTCCCTTCCATTGGAGTCACCCAGGGGCCCTACTATTGATTCCATTGGAAAGATATTTGCGATTTTACTTTCAAATGGTACTCTCTATGAAAGTAGAATCTATTGCCGGTAATGCCAAACTATTTGCCAAAAAATTTACGATTTTCGAACGATTCTCGCATTATGTTCGACATAACCCAAACGAGTCTCGCATTATAAATGGCATACTCCAAAAAATGTACCGTGAAACAAATAATAATTTATAAACATGGACAGTTCCGCAAGTTGGTTGGAGTCTGAAGGAAATCCGGAACAAATTCAACTAGTCGAACGAAGGCGGATTAGAGATAAATCTAACATAATGGAGCTTGGCAAGAAAAAGTTTTTCTATTCAGTATTTATTTAGACATTTTTAATCCAAAAATAAAATAAACTAAAATAACTTTATTCAGCTTTGTTAAAAACTGCCGCCGTTCGAAAGATGTCTTTATGTACTTGTTGAACAATATTTCAACAGAACTAAGTGTTCGCAAAAAACAAACTTTTGTTCCCAACATTATAAAGGCTGTTTTTAAATACCCCTTGGACAAATCTGGATGCCGGGTCCATTGACTTATTATATATGGACTGCTAGTGAAATGTCACTTCCATACAATCTCTGCCCAGAAAATGACGCCAACATAACTAGCGCTCGTGGTTCTATGCGAAAAATAAGTGAAACAAAATGACAACCATCTTGGATTTCTCCATAGAATGCTAGAGCCACCTATTGGGCGTGAGTGGATTTGCCAAGTGAAACGGTTGAAATTCAAATTGTTGCGGCATTGTTTACAATAGATGTCATCTCGAAATTGTGCTGGTTTAAATAATTAATAATAGATGGAACCAACGAAATTTGAATAAAAAATCGTTTCTCATTGTCCCATAAATTGCACAATTTTCGTAATTCATGGCGAATTAGTTTTTTATGTTGTTTTTCATTATTAATTTTAGAAATATGATGTAATAACACTTTAGCGTATATTTCAATCACAATTCTGATCAATAAATACTTATGATTTTCAAGAATATCACATTCAAGTACATCAGAATCTAATTCATCATATAAATTGCTTACATTCTTAAAGTACTTATTATCTGCAACGAAATGGAAACGTCAGATGTGAGTTTCCAATTTATTCCGCTCCGAACCACGAGAGCTAGCGCTTATGTTGGAACCAACCCGAAGTTGTCTACTAGCAGTCCATATATAATAAGTCAATGGCCGGGTCATATATTGCGCCTTTTCAAACTGTGACACTTTTGAGTGTTGACTCTTAGATGATTCCCTGGGACAAAAAAAAAACTACTATGTTTATGAAATATTCATGAATTATTAATTTATAAAATTTATTTACTTACATTCTGAGAAAAAAAAAATTCTTAAATCGACCTTCTCCGCAAGCACATTTGATGTAGAATGATTATTTGCGAATTCGAACGAATTTGACATTAACTTTCGGAAAAGGTAGTACCAATTTTGTACCAAAAACACAAAAAAAAGTTGGCAGTACTAGAGCTGTTCGAATTTCGCTTTCATAACTTACTCATAGAATTACAGGGTTGCGATTTTGCGTAGGTATTCGAACAGTTTCACTTTGGAATCGATTTTCAAAGTAGAAGTAGGGCCCCTGTCGAGAAATTGAAAGTCCGCTTGTCTGTACGAACCACCTGAAATAAGGTATGAGTTTACATCCACTCCAGTTTTTTAAAGAACTCTCAATCTGTTATTTTTAAGGGCTGGGCATTTGCAAACAGTTTATGCTTCTTTAACGTCTCTGCAGATTCGGCCATTATGTAGTTTGTAAAGTAGTCCCGCTGTGCAGCAGTTATCTCTTTGTCTTTACTCCGATCATGAATATAGACGTCTCTTTGATTAATATTCTTATGGAATGAAGATGAAGGAGTAACAACAAATCTCGCTTATTGGGTTTTTCTCACAATTTCTGTTGGCACATTATTGTCGCATTTTTGTCTGGAAGTTATTGTTAAGAGAACCACAATATCAACTCTTGTACCCATAGTAAGGAAGCATAGTGCTTTAAAAAGAAATCTAACAATCATCGCTTTGGCAGCAGTTCGAGCTATATTGAATTACACAACTGTAGCGGAATAGAAGGAGAAGCTGGGGAGGGAAAGAGACAGCGACATCACTGGCGCTGAGGGGAGAGGATGAGAAAAGGGATTCATGGTAAAATTCAAGAAAGGAATAAGGAGGAGAACGGACGGACTTACTGATTTAAATAAAAGACGGAATTAGAAATTTTTAAAGAAGACGTAATAAATAATTTTAAACAACTAATTCAATATGAAACTCTTTGTAGTTCTTTTGCATGCCTGTATCAATGGAGATTGTTCTTGCCGAGGTTTGTTCAATATAAATTTGAAGTAAGCGTAATTTCTTGTTAAATTCTTTGCGAATTCATCCGCCTTTCATTACCTGGAGTATTCATATGCCTAGAACCCAATAAAGGGTTAAGGTGCTGGCAAAATATAAATTGTCCGAATTTGCTGTTAGGTTAGAGAGTTATTATTATTATACACGTCATTTGCAGTTTCTCATTGGTTTCTGCTAGTAATTCTAGAAGTGAATATCCTTCCGAAGACGAGGGTTGGGGAGGTAGTCTGTGCGATTTGAATTCTTACTTGTTTCCAAACGCTCTTTTAAAAAAAGAGAAACTCCGTTTCAATGACCAGCACAGATTGCAGAGCGCTTTGTACGGATAACTGGAAACAGCGTGCCTGTGACTGCAGAGGATGAGAGGTTGCAGCGTATCCGACAAGACACTCTCACGGGTTGAAAGCCCGTTCAGTAAAATAAGTATATTATGTAGGTTGCAGTCAGAAAAAGCCCTACAAGCTTCTTTGTTGCAATCTGTCTAACCCTAAGGGGGTTAAAGGCGGGAATACAAGTGGGCTGTATGGATTGAGCTGCCGGGACGACATCTACCCTGACCGCAGTTAAAAAGTAAAGAAAACATGTGCACAAATTGCATAGAACTATTAAATTTCAGTGGCACTGTAAAATCTTGCAAGTATGATTCAACATAGCAACTCACAACGTGACGGGTATTTCTGAAGAATGGCTTTCATTACTTTGATATCAATAAGCAAAAAAAAAAAATAGAAAATAGAAAATCCAAAAAATGAAACACTCCACAGGTGCATAGAAATATTATGGTCATGTGCGAGGCTAAAGCCATATAAAGGAGGATCGTTTATTTTTTTCGTTAATTACAAGACTAAAAGTGGTGTTACCTTTTGTGCAGCTGATACCTAACCATGCGATGCACTTACTGCATTCACTTAACCTATAGCAGTTTCAACATCGCGCCAAACGACGATGCCAACCTACTTTTTTACAGAGCGATCTCTCTGTTCGCAAGCGTTTCCCAAACATGGTCAAAATCAAGCAATTATTCACATTCCTTACGCCGACTTCGAGGTAATAAGTTCCCTCGCGTCGCTAAATTTGATCACATCTTGCAGCACCCCAACACCGATATCGATTCGTTGTGCTACTATCAGCAATACTTTTTCGTATAAAAGCCAGGGCGGGGAAGTGAATCACCCACAAAGCAGCAAAAACAAATCCAATGCCCGATAACATGAGTTAGCTTGATTTAAATGCAAGACATTTTCTATTGTCTTAGAGGCGAACTTCGCTTACATTACATTTTTAAATTAAATTCCCCAACCTCTGATAATACAAAGCGTTTTGCCTTTTAAAGGTAGTTCTATGTGGCTTTTCACTGCCTAAAATATTATATTGGCCGGTTAGGTTAGTAGATTTTTGGACAAATCAAAGTTCTAAAATAATTTGAAATTTGCAACATAGGTTGGATGTACTTACTTGATCAAAAATACGTCGCATCCTTCGCTTATCATCGGTCTCTGGAGCTACATTTAGTGCATGCAATGGAATTTCCTCTTGAGGGCGCGACCCACTTGCCATTTCCACATCGCGCTGGGCTGATTGCTGTCGTTGCATAGTTTTCGTGTTTTTTCGGCAAAACTTGGCTGAGTAATGTACTTAAAATCTAGTTCGCAGGTGTACAGGTCGTTTTCGAAACGGTTTTCACTCAGAAAAGGTCACAGTAATAAGGGAGTTCGAAACCCATCAATGCTTGGGATTTCATGAGTAATTGCAATGACGATTGTTCTCAATGGGATTCGTACTGGTTGCGTATGTATTGGAAGGAAAAAAACTGGTCGAACAGGTAGGAAAGAATTAAAACGATTGTATGTTAATTTGAATTGATTGGGACTTTTATCTTCGGCTGTTAAAATCGAACTATTTATACAATTTTTAGAGAAATCGGTACTGAACTAAACCGGTAAAATGTTCATGTAAATAACAAGGTAAAACAAATAAATAAGAAAACTCAGGATTAGCTAGTGAAACGCGTACCGAAAAGCACTGATGGCGAAATGAAAATGATAACAAAACACTTCCCAAACGGCGCTTTCACTTTGACGTTTACACTGTTGTTGACATTTGTGTTATCGTCTGCCGAGCTGAAAATGTAGGTATATCCAAGTTATCGAAGTTTGACTGTACGCTGTCGGCTAGGTAGTTCGGAATGAGAAGCTTGCGCTAGTAATTTTTTCACATTTAAACAAATTGCGCAAATTGGTTATCTTTAATCATCGTTTATTGTAGCTGAATAGTAAAATTGAATGCGTTTGCTCAGCAAAATATTAACCAAAGAATCTACGGTTCGGTAAGTAAGCCCGAGAAATCGATAGCCAGCCAATTTTGCGGGGTTAACGAGATTTAACCAATGATTTTCCAGAATTTCGTTTATTCAAGATTTTGTAAGGACTTCGTAGGTATTAGTTTAGGCGTATCTGCTATATAACAACTTTTCGTAGAATATTGCGAGCAATCTTATGCGAAAAAAAATACAAATAATAAAATAATTAAACTTATATATAACGCAAGATGGAGCAAAGGCCCTGACCAATAAAATCTATTCGGTAAAGCTAACGTTTTCAACTGACAATACAATACACTGCACGCCATTCTATGGAAGGTGAGGGTACAGACAGGTTCCCAACTTCAGCCGGATGAATTAAGATTACTTTCAACATTTTTATCCTTTGACAGTTCTCATAAATTAAGGAAATATTGAGAGAATGGGAACGTTTTTGCAACGTTCACAGACGAAATTGAGATGAGTCCCAATAACGGGTTAACAATTTTAATTGTTTGTTGTACTTGATTCAGTTTTGTTCTCAATTACTAGCTTATTCTCTCACACCAAAAAGATTTTATTCCTCTGTTTTTAAAAAATTCCTGTATCATTTAATTTTGACATTTATGTACTCAACAGTGAAAATACATTCATTAATAAATTACCTAGTCAAAAACACAAGGAGCCAGAAAAAAAAATGTAACCATAGATTCGGCTAATCACTGAATTGACAAATGAACTGGAAAAATGGAACGACTTGTCGCAAATCTATGGTTTGGTGACCGAATTTACAAATGTCAAACTGTGGTAAGCGGTCTTATAAATTGCTCATCATGTTTTTAGATTTGCAGCAATTTAATTATACTATAGATAATTATTCTATTGCTTTATCGTTATTTGCACCGAATTACGCAATGACATTTCCAAAGGGCTTAAACACGCCCGTATGACACTAAATTTGTTCCTCATTTTTATAATGTTGAAAAGTCAGCTGTGTGTAAAAGCGACTAATACATACATAATAATAATACACTTTTTACGAAAGGAAATTGTTTGCAAAGCAAATTTTCAATAGAATTTATTTTCAAATAATCTTGAAATGTCAAAAAAAAATCTGCCAGCAGCTGAAAAATGTTATTTGAATGAATACATTTTTAATGCATTTTTTTTGACGTGTCTACATTAATAAAGTTGGTGTGTACGCACTCACTCCTATCGGGAACCTTCGTTCTAATTTTTCGTACTGCTCTAGTTTCATTTTAAAAGCAGAAAATATCAAAAAAAAAAATTAGTGTCATTCGGGCTTTACTTAAAGCACCGCAGAAAATTTTGAATTTACGAGCTGCATATAAATAGTTATGAGATTGTGAATACCCTTATAGTCATCAGAAAAGTCTTTAAAAAAAGTGTCAGTTGGCCAACAATGTGTGTTTTTCTAAAATCCAAAAAAAATGGATATTTTTACAGTACTGCAGGTTCTTTGACGTTTTTTTTTTTGTAAGTTTTAATGGGAGCTAAATAAAGTAGATTTGTCAGCACACAATCTCAGCGGAATTCACACTAGGTATTTATCTTAGGTGGAAGTGACTTAATAGCAGCAGCTTATCTTATAATCTTTCTTAAATGTGCTCTAAGCTAGAAAACTGCTTTTAGCACTCACTTTTAGCGGGATTTAGTGCATCGAACTGCAAAAAATAGTAACTAGATAAATGAACAGTTATAACAGCACAATAAACAACTAATGAAACCGTTCTCAGTGTGATTCCAACTATTGTTTTGTACTCACTGTTACTGTAATAAAATAGGGTTCATGCCATGGACAAGTGTGTCGGTAGTGCAGTATCTGTCATTTCCGTTGAAATTGTTTGTTGTATTTTGAATTCTCACCTATTTAAGTTTGGTAAATATTCAAAACAAATAAACAAGCTTAACATTTAACTTTATACTGGAACTGGAACTGGAAGTATAGTGACTTTAAAATATTTAAATTTCAAGCATCAAATAAATGCACATGACATAAATAGTTACGATGACAACAACTACATTATCTTAGTAACCATGCCACAACAAATCAAATGCAATAGTTAATAGTTGTAAGTAAATAAATAAATAAATTTTAAAGCCAATAGAATGTACAGGAAAACCCCAAAAGCTTCCGCAATTTATCACGTCAAAGACAGTATTGAACATTTCCAATTTAATCTCTCATTCCGTCAAATCAATTCATTGTTAAATCTGCCAAAGTTCGATTTGAAAACGGGTACATCTGCAGTCGAAGAAGGGTCGACCAGCGACAGTGATATCGTAAAAGTAATTACCATCAAATGGCAGGAGAAACTCTTTAGTGCACACGAAATCGAATTCTACCGCGACATCAGTAATTGCGACACTGACGTACGAAAGGCCTACCATCAGTTAATCCTCCGAGATGAAGACGATTCACTGCGTCTGCCTGCCGAGCCAATATTCACCTATGTAGATGAGGATAATTTTGTTCCGCCAGAGGATGTGCCATTGACTGCGAATCCTCTAAGGGGAGGTGATTCAGAGGACGTTGTGATGTATGTCTATGCCGCCCTAAGCCCGAATTCAGTACTCGTATCGCTGCGCTGGCAGCCATTGCACAAAATCCTTCACATATACCCGGACTTCAATGATTTCCAAGAAAACCCGTATTTCATCGAAATTGATACGGATTATAGGCATTTGTATGCATACGCTATTGAGAATGCTTCGAAGCAGTCCCAAAAAAATGACACCCCATTTGCTGAACTACAACTACCGGAAATACCCCATTGGGAGGACATAGATGAGCTCTCAACGAAGTTCGCCATGCCCCCAAAACGTACTCGCCGGATAGCGATTCTATTGGAAATCCAAAATGGCGAAGGATTCGAATACGATAACATTCATGTGCGATACTTTGTGCGTTTGCCAGAACGGACTATCCTTGAAGACGGCCTCTTGATTGCTTGCACCCAGAGTTCGAGAATGAACGTCGATGGTGTGTATGGCTTTGGACACTGTTGGCAAATTGTTCTGTTATGCGACGAGGACTTCGAATCGGACAATTTATGCCACGTGTACTTTGAGGTGATCTCTGTGGACAGTTGGGAGAGGGAACGCGTAGAGGGTTACACACATTTAAGTTTTTTTCTGGAGCAGGGTTTGGAGACGTCATTGCTGCAATGCCATAGGCCAATAGAGGGAGGGATTTTGGAAAAGTTGTCCAGGTATTTCATCGGCGGGCGAAGGAAATTCGACTTTGAGAAATTCTACGTTGGTGATGGGAACTTCTGCAATCGGTATGGTACGTGTATGGTGACTACCGGCACGTTAACTCTGCGTTGTCAGAGGGTATCACAAAGAAACCCAGAGTTGTTGCGACCTGCTCCGGGAAAGTTAAGTGGTATGACTTTGGAGGATATAATGAAGGCGTACCGAGAGGCAAGGAGACGCTTGGAATCTGTGGCCTTAGATTAAGTTTTATTTACAAGAAATAAAGAATACATTGGTTTCAGTCAATGAATTCTTTGTTCTTATAAAATTTAATGGAAGTTGAACCTGAGATGTCAATTTGTTTATTTTAAGATGCTGAACGGAGCAGGATGGCCATAATGAGCTGGCATTTTGTAGCTATGAGAATAAAAGACGTACCTACATAATGATCGATTTTCATTTTCTGATTCTTTGCAAAAAAAAAAACATTGGTTCAAATCGCTACAAGTTTTCAACTCTACCGGAGTTGATAAAGCCCGGTCAGATAGGCTTTAATTCCCTCGATGATAAAGGATATGCTCCGAAAATGTAACTACTACTTAACCATAGACAAACCTCTTCTCTGAAGAAAAATAAACTACCTAATGTGGTATTCGATTGGAGCACCATTTGTCCTAGGTCACTTTTTATGTTCTATTGGTCTGAGAAACAGCAATCTTTTCCGATTTGCGAATCTGGATTTTTTCTCAGATTTGCTTCAGATTTACCACGTACGTTTGAGTTTGACAACTAGTGGAGTGTGTTTACGTTTTCGTGAAATTTTTCAACTGAAAAGAAACGAATTGCATCGGGTTGGTCTATTTCTTGTTAATAATTTATTTACAAATGTTTGGAAATCAATCTTGGGCGAGCATGTTGAATGTTTTCATATAAAATTTAACCAATGAATGGAAAACGCTTAGAAAAGTGTCGGACGCTACACATATTCCAATCGCACAAATATCAACACAAAAAGAACAATTGACGTTTTTATGTTCGATTAGACACACTAAATCCAAAATCTGGAGAGCGAATCTAAAGAAGCCCAATCGAATACCACATAAGTTCTCAGTATCTCATTAACGAATTTCTTGACTAGATTCATCGTCTAATGGCGTTTTCGATTGAAGATCCGAGAGAATTGCCCCGAAATTTAGAAGAAATTTTGGAGCAGATCGATTTTTCGCGCATTCCTTCCACACAAGTTTGAGCCAAATAAGTTAAATGAGAACGAGGAGGGAGTCTTTCTTCATACCTTAAAAAAATAAATGCAAAATTTATGGGTGCGTTGACTTGGTGAATCTTTTAACGAGCTATTGTTTTTGTGACGGCGTTCAGTCGAGTAAATTCTCATTTCCTGATAACGTTTTTTTATTCTTCTTCAACATTTCATTTTCCTCTTTCATTTCATTTCTCTTTGGCTCGGATCATTGAGCCAAAGCTAAAATAAAGGGTTTTCCAATAAGAGGTGTTATTTTGGTATTCAAAGAAAAATGTAATTTTTTGAGATAAATGATCGGATGTTTATTTCATAATAAAGAAGAAGGTATGCCGTTAATAATGAACAACAACATCAGCCAAATGGCCACCACGAGCACGCATACAGGACCAAATCCTTTTCATGAAATTTTCCATAACCAAATCGCAAAGTGGCTGCCCTATGTCATCGATAGCCTCACGAATTTTGTCTTTGAGGTCTTGAATCGATGCTGGGCTGTTGGCGTAGACCTTATCTTTCACGTGGCCCCAAAGGAAGAAGTCGCAAGGTGTTAAATCACCAGATCTCGGTGGCCAATTGTGATCACCTCTTCGAGAGATAACACGGTCCGGAAACTTTTCCCGTAAAAGATCAATGGTTTCGTTGTTGATTATCGGCCGGCTTGAGTTCTTGTGTTAACTGAACTTTATAAGCCTTAAGACCCAAGTCTTTATGCAAAATACGGTGTAATGACGTTTGTGGAATGCCCAATTCCAAAGAACGACAAGGAATGGACAAACCTGGGCTTTCTTCAACACTTTGGGCTACAGCAGCAATATTCTCAGTTGTTCTTGAGCGACGTGCACGGGTTTTATTCTTCACATCACTAACTTGTCCCAACAGCTCGAATTTTTCCACCAATTTCTGTATTGCGGTCCGACAGGGTGCTTCACGACGACCAAAAAATGCTTTAGTTTTGCGAACTGTGACTGTAAGATTTTCACCATATTTGTAGTGAATTTTAATAATTTCAATGCGTTGTTGAAGCGTGTAGCGTTTTTAGTAATGGCGTAGTTTCTACTTGTCAAATGTCAAAGAATAAAAGCTTCAAAAGTGACAGCTACCAAAATAGCGGGTCATTCACAATAACACCTCTTATTGGAAAACCCTTTACTTGAGCCAAATGACCCAATTGGGTACTTCAGCACAACGCTGCTGTCAAACTTACTAAATTAGAGTCTTAAACATTCCTATTTTATCCGCTCATATATATGGGCTTGTGATGCCGTGGCGACGGTGGTTTGTGAGCCTTCTGATTTCCCAGTGTCGTTTATTTCCAGTGGGAAAGTCCTTATTTACCTTGGGCGCAATGATTGTTGGCACTCGGGCTCGATTCCCTGGAAACACAAATTACATCTTAAGGTTTTTCCCACTGTAGGTTCCTTCAATTCGTCTCAAAAATAAAAACTCATAGGTAAAAACGAATGGTTGCGAAAAGCTTTAGGTCTTTAGAACACGAAGCTGTTGCGCCAATTACTTATTTATTTATTCTTTGACCATACATAGGACCGAGCATTTATAATTTGTATTTTCTTAGTACCTACGACTTGTAGGTATAGGTACTCATCATCTGGAAAACATTCACACTCCACCCAGAAGCAAATAAGGCACAATCCTCAGTTACTTTTCATCCTCGCATTATATTCATAACATTTTTATCATATGTCTATTTCCCTTTGTGTTCTTTTGTATCGCCTCTGATTACGTTGCAAAACTGACCTTTGGGTGTCGTGTACATATATACATACTTATAATATTTATAATACTGAATTTTACAAATGTGTCATTTCACTTCATTTAGTTTACATTTCCAGTCATGAAAAGTTCAAATTTGGCTACCCGAACTCACAAGATTCATCAAATTCCCGACTCACATTATCCTTTTAAACATTTTAAAGTAAACTCTAAAACTCTGTCTGCAGGAAAGTATAATAATTCATACAATTTCGTCTGATAAAACCTCCCCCATGAGCACAACACTGCCAGGCAACACCCAAAAGCGCGCTACATGCAAACATTTATCCTGGGCAACATTTTTTTAATATCAAAACACAATGTAGCGCACATAACGAACGACGTCAAATGAAAACCAGGACACCAGGCTTAGCGTACCAAAATCAGTTTAAACCCCCCGAAATTTCATATTTCCATGTAACACACAGCCAAACTTAACACAGTTACAGCCTCCCATTCTCATCCCGGCGATATTGTTACAAACAAAGCAAAACACATCTCCGTCATTATAGCCAGCCCGTCATCCAATCCTCACCCTAAATGCCATCCACGCGGGAGTATGTAATTTCGGTACAACGCACGTGTATCTTTTCAGGGCGGCTGCCCTCAGCCAGCAGCTCAGCTACTCGATATTAAAGCAGATAGATACAGTTAAATTCCGCAAATTCTTCCAAAAGCACAAACACATTCACACTCACGTAGGGAAACGAACACAGACCCAGCATAGAACCCAGTGTTAGAACTACGTCGCCGACCTTACCTAAAATTAAAGTTGTCATTAAATTTGGTATTCTCCGTTCCGTACTCCACTCCGAGTTGCGTCGAATATTTTGCAGCAGTAATAACGGAACCAACCTCTGCCTCCTCTGTCGCTGATCCAACAACTCTGAATAACATCAGCATCCCTTAGTTAATGGCTGGCGGTGGGAGGCTATTCAACCAAGGCGCTGGCAACTTGGGACAGCCATACCAAAGTTGCCATAGCTATGTACTCGAAATGGTGAGTGTGTATTAGTGTTCACGCCGGGAAACACATCCTGGCTGTGAATCACTCTGGTACATGCGAGTGTGCCTACCCGTACCAACACCAATGTGCTGGAGAGCTTTTTAAGGGCTAGGCATTGGGTAAGCCGGCAAGCAGGGCGAGCTCCTCCCGTCTGAATCATTCTTGTCGCAGCAAACGGAATGAAAGATTATATACAAGACTACGCTAGAGATGGAGGATTATGTCTAAAAAGCTTTCTTGGAATTTTTTATTTTATTCGCGGACGTTGGGGTTGGGTAAAGAGATTGACGATGAAAGTAAATGCTCTGTTACCACAGATAATGCTGATGGCGAAGAATGTCAGTCGACAGTTTCAGTGATAAGTATACTTTGGTATTTAATATCTTTGGGATGTAGGAACCTTATATACGGGTGCAGACGAGTTTTCCTGCCTCAATCCTATTCTGAGTGTTGTCAATGCTGGTAAATGTTAAGGGCGTACTGACTTTTCTCCAGGATTCAAACGGAAATGGAAATGGAAATGGAAATGGATTGTGGGTAGACTCACAAGAGTCCATCAATCCCAACTGGGTGCAATAAAGATAGTTTCATAAGTTATTAATGTGATTGTGGGTCATCGCTCAAATTGTGGCAACTTACAATTTAGCATCAGGTGGCAGGTTACCCACATTTCAAACCGATTCAATTTGATTGCCGATATTTTCTGAAGGAACTTTTCTAAAAATACTGTCAAAATAAAAAGGCGCAACTGTATAGCTAAGCCAATTAGTCTGACTAACATCATAAATGCAAAAAGAAACATTTATTATGACCTGTTGTTATATATACCACTATTCCTATTCTCCTAACTGCCTATTTTGGGCGGAGAAATTTCCGAAAAACGGTTCTCACTTCGTACTTCATAGAAACAAAGTTTGACGGCACTTTAATTTGTCTATTTATATATATTTAAAATATTTTATATATATTTTTAAAATACATTACAGTTTTAATTTGTTCAACAAAATATAAATAAATGAGTAGGGTCATGTCTCCAGTAGTCGAACACTTAGTGGTTCATTATAAAATAATCAGTAACTGTAAGAGAACCGTTGAATTGAATATGCCAAGAAAAATTAATGAGCTGCCATAACTCAAACACTTTAAAATAAAGTTAAGTTTTTCCCTGTAATTGTTATTGTTTTTTTATTAAAAAATAAAAACTGAAAAGAAGCATTATTCCCCAGTAGTCGAACACTAGCTTCCTAAACCCGAACATAAAGTTTCCTTACTTCGAACGCTAGATCTCGTGTATATTTTCAATTAAGAAAATGAGAAAAATCCATATTTTTGTTTTTATTTAAAACATAAGAAACAGTAACAAAACAACTTAAAAGGAACTAAATAAATAGAATTCACAAACAATTAAAAATAAAATTTGTACATTAATTCAGTCTCGAACACACTATAGCAGGGGTTCCCAAAGTGTGCGCCGCGGGGCCCTGGTGCGCCGTAGAAAGTAAAGAGGGGCGGCGCGCCGTGAGGAGTTATTAACAAAAATACAAATTTATTTAAGCTTCGCGCTCTAAACTGAATTTTGAAAAATACCTCACTTGGCACTTGCCTAATTTATTTGGTCTGTTGTAACATTTGACTGCAATAGTGCAATGGCAGTAACTTTTTTGCCAAACTAAGTCGACTGTGCATTTTTTTTGAATTTCATTTGACACATCAGTCCTGCGAGAACGATAAACATAAATTCTTCAAATAAGTCGAAGACAAGCTGATTATTTCTGTGCTTAAACAAGTGTTTGTTGAAAAAAGAGGTATAAACTGCGGCGATAGAAGTAAACAATGAAGAAAAACCGCAGTGTGTGCTTTGTTTCAAAATACTATCATCCGAAAGTATGCTTCCGAGTAAGTTAAAGCGACATCTCGAGACGATTCATCCAAGTGAATCCAATTCTGAATTGTTATAAATATAATAAAAAACTCATGTTTTAATTTTTGTGCCTATCTATCTTTTATTTAATTCGACTGTTTCTTTTTCAAATAGCTAGGGTAGGGCGTCGTGACAAAATACTAAACTTGTAGGTGCGCCGCGGACTGAAAAAGATTGGGAACCACTGCACTATAGTGTTCGAATAGCAAACTCGAAGAAGTTTGGTTCCCTATGATCGAACGGTCAAAAAATAATAAAATTATTATAAAAACTTTACTAAAAAGTCATAAAATAGATATAAACTAATAAAAGAAGCATTGAAAATAAACATTTACCTGAATTTTCAAACAAAAAAACGCACTTCCCTCCGACAATTGCAACAGTTGTTTTTTTCTTCTGAACATGCATTCAAACGCATTTCCTAAAGACTCAATTTAAACTGCGATTTTGAAACGTTAACAATAATATTGTACCAGTTGATATTGCAAAGACGATTAAAGGTAATACCACAATGTAGCATTTTGCGTTTGAAGGAGTTGAAAATCTTATGCTGAAAATATGCAGCTGCGTAGCTTCTTACAAAAAGTGTTCGACTACTGGGAGTGTTCGAGGTTAGGCGACCCTACCCTATTTGTTTTGTCGTTTAGGGAAGAAGAATCGCGAGACCGACAAAAATCGTGTAAACAAAGCTAAATGGAGTCTTTATTATATATTTAATAAATGGTGGACTAGCGCTCATCGCTCAATTGGTGTAGTGGTATAATGCTTGGTTACATTGACTGCGATCTGCGAAGCGAAGTGCAGGCTAACTTCCTGACAGAGGATGAGAATGATGTCTTTCCAATAAGAATGCCTATTTACTCGGAGTTGGCTTTTCAAAAAAAAAAAAAAACACACTTTTAAAAGGCTTATCAGTTATGTGGTATTCGATTGGGCCTCTTCTAACTTTCTCGATTACGTGGTAAGAGAAAGGTAGGTACCTACCTATTGTATTCGTACAAAATTTCGAACTCGAGATGTTAATCAATTCTGAAATTACGATGAAAGGGAACTAAAAAAAGTAAAAAAGTGAGTCCCTAAATTCTGTCCGTCTGTATGTCCGTATGCTCACGAGGCCAACAGCCTAAACGGCTGCCCGGATTTGGTTCAAACATCGGATTTGCTGTTTGGGGGCCTGAAGTTCGGGAAGCTTTTTCTTTTTTAGCAAGGCAACCTCAATATTAATGGTACTTCCCATATAAAATGTTCATACCAGTTTGATTTGTTCGAAAACAGCTCAGACGTTTTCAACCAAAATTGATATTTGAGGTTAAGTTGCTGAGGTTGCATTCATGTTGCATAATCAGTTTTTTTTTGATAAAAATCGAATAAAGGTACTTTTGCAATTTGAACATACTGTAACAGTAAGAAAGGAGAGACAAAAAAATGTAAAGGTGCTATCGGTGCAATAGGCAGGGCATATACATGAATTGAGTTGCACTCAATTCATAACAAGAAAGACACAGTCGAAGTAGATCTGTGGTAGAGTGCGGACGCATAAATATTTAAGAATAAAAAGTGTTAATTGATTAAACGAAGAGACGTTGTTTTACTTCCGCGTATAAAGAGGCCCTGTTATAATACATATCTCGAAAACGGTCCTTTCGATTGTAACAAAAACTTATTTCTAAGGTAATACCTATGGTAATTTCGAATTTAATAGAAAACCCAGTTTTTCTCTATATTATCGTGCAAGGGATTTTTGAAAAAAGGTATTTTTTAAATTTGGTTTTCTTTAGTTTACTTGAAAACGGCAATAACGATTTTGACCAAAATGCATAGATAAAGTAAAATTGATGGTTTCAAAATTATTGCGACCTTAATTTTCAATTCGAATAACAAAAAAGGCTTATTTTAAAAACTGCTCATATCTCGAATACACCATTAATGATTTCGATATGTTGGAACATAGCCGAACTACCTGAACGCAGTTCAGTAAGGTAATTAACTGAACGCAATGAAATGGGGCTGTCTAACTTTGCCACGTTTCTCTTTTTATGTGATAGCTCCATCCGTGCAGACAATACCTTTTGTACATTCAAATTAGATAACCTACAAATAGGAAAATTGTTAAGAACTTTTGAATTAAATAAACAGACAAATTACAACACGATAGAACTTTAGGAACCAAGTAACATTTTAATTTTTTACAGGAGATAAAAAAAGCGGTAGTAGAGATAATGTTGACTTAGTACAAAATTCGAGTTTCTGTGTGTTTTAGTTATCAAATTATGTTGGTTTTGTTCTCAACGCAATGTCTACACCTAAACTGTGTAAAAACGTAATAAACCTGATTTCGAAAAATCTGTTACTTGTGCTGTTTTAACACTCACCGATTTAAGTAATGCTTACATCCCGAACAATAGCCATGTTTTTTTTTGAGTTTCGATCTCAGCAAAGCAAAGTAAAGTAAGATTTTCAGCACGCGATTGCAACAACTACTGTGAGTCTCGAAGTGTCAAGTAGAACGTATTTTTTGTAATAGCGTGCTGAAAATCCTACTTTACTTTGCTTTGCTGAGATCGAAGCTAAAAAAAACACGGCTATAGTAAAGCAATAGTATTTTGCAAACTAAATATTTCAATATTAGGTCCATTCGCGTACTTTCACGAGCCAAGCACTAAAAATCTCTCAAACTCGAAAAATTGAGCGAAACTCTCTCAGAAAGCTAAAAATATACTCCAAAGTACGTGGATACACTTCGAGCTACTTTGAGCCACTTACATCTTTGAAATCTAATCGATATCACGAATAAATTTATGACTTATCTTTAGGCAACATTTGAAACGTTCTAGGAGAACATTCGACCACCACCGAATTTTCTTTATTTTCAGATATTTTATTTTTGTGTAAGTACAATTGATTTTTGAAACGGATTTTGAATTTGATTCCTGTCGATTTGGCGCATTTGACATTTTTATCAGTACTTACTTGCCGGTTGAAATTCTCTGAGCTGTTTCGAGCCAATGAAGGAACTGCTCGGTTGCTAATTTTCTCTTTTTCTGTAATTTGTTTGTACGTGTATAGACTTTGTGCGATTGCGATCGAACCGCGTACGCGAACGAACCTATTTATTACTGTTTATACAAAAACCGCTCTAACGATTTTGGTCAAAATACTAATAAAAAGATAATAAAAGAATTCTAAATAAGACCACGTGCTTAGTTTTTCTCAAAAAGTTCGAACCAATCAATTTTTTAAATATATCTCAAAAATGACTTCTCAAATCCCGATCAGTGTTCACAAATCTTCGGTATATTTTTGAAATAATAACAATGCCCCACTTCCAATGAAAATCCAGTAACACTTACGCAAAACTTCTTTTTAGCAAATATAAACAACTTCTCCTTTTTTCAACTACATTAGCTGTTTTTTATTATCATCTATGATCCATTACATGCACTTACAACAACAGCACATGATCCTGCTTCTCATCGAGATCACGAATCATGATCTGAAAATGTATTCCACTATTTCCGGCTGCGTTGTTTCTTTAATTCTTGAATGTTGGTGTGCCTGTAAACCATTGCCACTCCACTTCCACTTTATTCGCACCAAAACTTTTGAAGAACGAGAAAGTTACGTTCGACCCAGTTGTGCACTTTATTTTCGTTAATATTCGTGTGTTTGGAACGTGTGTTTGTGTAGCCTTCGACACTTTTCTACGCGTTTTCCATTCTCTGGTTAAATTTTTTATTAAAACATTTAAAATTTGCGACCAGGTTAAAGTGACAGAGCAAAAGAGAGAGTGTTCAATATAAGATCTACCTACTGTAATGTGTCAAGTGACAGCAAGTAAAAAAAAGATAAAGGTTACTACGACCGGGTTGTGCGGGGCAGCTCGACCATTAGCCATTTGGTCCAGTCATATGTGTGATATTTCTTCCTCTTTTAAACTACCGAGAGCAACCCTCATCCTCTGCAAACCATCATTCTTCAAGTGCACTTTCAAAAAAAAAGAACCGAAAAACCACAGCGCTGTGTGTCACTTGCATTTTTATAATAAATATGTTTAAATGCACCGTCGCTAATTAAACTAAACTATTTCGAAAACAGCACTTAAGTCTGTATACATTTTTGTAATAAACACTCTATTTTCAAACACATGTCGTACTCTCCACCAGATTCGTCTTTCGGAAAATGAAATTGAATCCCCGCAAGATGGCAAATTGTTTATTCATCTGGATAGCTTCATATACATGCTACGAGAGCAATCAATTCTCATTCACATTTCAATTTATAATCGGCACACCCGGAAGAAAGTCTAGCTGCCAGCACCCAGATAACTCCTGAAAATACAAACCCATAACGGAAAGTTCTTCTGGGGCACCATTCGTAAGAATAGCCATCTGGTTATACAACCCTCATGTGAGGCAGTGCGGTAGACTTCTATCTGTCATAACGTGCTTGTGCACAATCAAACAACACCTCCCTCTTCCTAGAATTTTCTCCATCTTCTTCAGTCGCATTTATATCATCGATCGTCCTGGTTTTCTTCATCGGCAGGGAATCCCTCATCCCCTAATTGAACTTGTATATAAAATACCGCTACAGTCAGAGGCGAAATTCCAGAACCCATACAAAGTATTAAGCGTGTTCAAGTAGAAGAAGAATGCTTAATTTTGGATCTGCAATCCGCCACGCCATACCCAACCACGGAGGCATCCCCGGAGCAAGAAAATGATTGAAGACGGACATGAAAAACTTCTTAGGAAGTTTCATTTTATTCCGTTTCCAGTTGTACCTTCTGCTCTGTTTTTTTTCTTTTTTTCCTTTTCTTCGGTTCTCCTCTTCGTGTTGTTCGGCTTGTTTTTATTTCCTTCGGTTATCTTGATTTCGTGAACGAAAGGGATGTATGTACAAATGCTATACATACCTCAGGACGTTTTTCAATGTTAGGTATATAAGAACCTCCATAAAAAGAGAAAAATAAACGAACCAAATGCAATAATAAGGACGGCCTGGGAAAAACAAAAATGGAACACGAACCAACCCTCATGGCTACTGAGCTAAGGACATCCAAGGGATCCCTGCTGAATTCAACTGTGGATAGGTTGGTAGGTAGGGTCTATCCCAATGCAATCTTAATGTTTTTCGGTAACGTTTTTGAAGAACACCTCGCCTAACCCTGCTCACACTCGTCGCACACACAAAAATGATATTTACCAAAAGTCGAACTATGCAGTTTCTCCGGGTTTCCTTGTGCCTTCCACCAGAGACTGAGCGGCAGATGAAAATTAAGTTATCCCGACCGGGCTTTCGGGTGGAATAGATTTCATTTCGCCAGAAACACCCTTAAAGCTAAACGAGAACGTGGATCGCACCTACACAGACACACAGGCTCGTACTACAACTGAGTATTTGATTAATATTGATTCAATTGGGTTGGAACCCTGCCCGCAGCATAAAATTCCTTGATTATTATCCTTTTCTTAACGTATCCCGTATATACGTCTAGTGAGTTTGAGTGAAACTTTTGGGCCATAGCCCGAAACGTGCTATGTATAGATGAGGGTTTATTATTGAATGGGGGTTTCCTTGCAAAAGTCAAAACTTTAAAATGGAATAGGTAGAGGTTAAGGTGGCATCATACTTATTCGGGATATACAACTTGGCCTGAAATGTTTCTTTCGGTTTGGTCGAAGAAACTTTCGGATTCCAGGGACGAAGACAGGAAGAAGTTTCAGTTTGCTTTTTTTTTTTTATATACCTATCTCTTGTGCATGATTTCAAAGTAGGATACATGTGTGTGCATGGAGGAAACTTTTTGGAAGGGGGCACACAGCACAACTATGGAACTTGATAGAGTTTTGCTTTTGGGGAAATGAACAAACTTTAATTAACGAAAAGTTGTTTTAAACTGGGTGGGAATAGCTAAGACATATACCTACACCTGGCAGCATAATCTGTTGGTTTTTTTTTATGAACTTTAAGTCTTTAAGCCTAACAAATTCGCTATAATTCTTTAGAACGATCAATATGGTATCTGTGGCGTTTTTATAGCTGATGTATTCCGAAGTTGCCAGCACCGAAGCCGATGATAGGTGTACGGTGTAGTTTACATTCGTTCAGCGTTCTACGGGCTTGGATTGGCGGGTTAGAACTCCTGCATGGTTTCGTAAGTAAAAATAAATAAATAAATAGTTTGCGCAACAGGTCTGTGGGGACCTTAGGCCTAGTTTTTCATTTTTGGGACGATTGGAAGGGATCTACAATTTTATGCCGGGTCCAAACGGCTAATTGAGCAGCTCCTTCATGACAGTTAAACTCTCGGATTTTTGTCAGACGTTCGCGAGAGGTGGCGCAGCGGATAAAAACTAGAAGTTGGAATTTTTTGTTTTTTTTTGGGATTCGTAAGTGTTGACTAAAATTCTATTCCTACTACAGAGGGGCGCAAAATGAGTCATCCAATTTTGTTTTTGAATTACTTTTTTACTAAATAAAAATTAAAAAAAAAATTTTGAGTGATGGAAATCTTTATTTGGACCTTTACAATTTTTTCTGTTAAGTGGAAAAGATGATATCCGTCAAGTGGCTGCCGCCAGTGTTGATACACATTTGTGCCCGTTTTATCGCATTTTCCATGACTTTCCGCAAGATTTCCGATGATAACTGTTCGCATTCCTATCGAATATTCTCCTTAAGGGCTGCGATTATCTGAGGCGTGTTGGCATAAGCCCGCCACTTCAAGTAGCCCCAAAGAAAGAAGTCTGGGATGGTTAAATCGGGCGATCTTGCAGTAAGAAGTCGTTTAACATGGCCCTGTAGCGTTCGCCGATAACAGTGACCGTATTGCCGATGGCGTCCCCAAAAAATACGGCCCAATCACTCCTCCCACATATAGTGGCTTTGAGTAGATGAAATGGCTCTTCGGGCATCACACGCGGATTTTCAGTGCCCCAGAAACGAAAATGTTGCTTATTGATGTAACCGCTTAAGTGGAAACGCACCACGTCGCCTATAATGATTCGAAATTCTCACACCACCGACCGATTACTAGTCAAAAAATTCGACACAATTATTCCACTCTTGTGGAGCGCTCCATTGTTTGTCTGTTTTATACGCAGCTGTCTAGTTCACAAATGTCAAATATGATTGACGTACGACACCATTTGCAAAATTGATAACGTCTTCCGATATATATAGTGATTAATTTTGCGCCACCTTGTATATAGAGTACAAAAAAGATATGCAGTGACTATTTGCACAGGAAATTTAAACTGACTCCTGGGGGTTGGCTCTTGGATTCTGGAGAGAATTATTTATTCCGGCAATATAAAGGTTTTGACAAAAGCTATAAGCTTAGATGGGAATGCTCTTCAAAAATAAAAGAACCGACAAAAATCTAGAAAAACTTTAAGCCGATGACAAAACCGTTAGTTCTACATACTTCGCGACCTCGATAAGTGAGTCTGATGTTTGTAACAATATTGTAAAGTTTTCAATTTCACATTGACAAGGATAACATAAGTCGTATAGCTAACTGCATATGGAAAAATAATCTGTACGAGCAACGACTTCGACATAATGTGAAGTAAGAAAAAATAAGCAGCAACAAATAGCAAAAAATCAGAAAGAATACGTCGAGCTCAAAAAATTGATAGTAAGGAAACGAGCGTGGTCAAAAAAAAAAACACGCCTATTGTACGAATTCGAACTCGAATTCTGACATAACAATAATAGAGGATCGCAAGAAAGTGGGTGTCTCGTTTTTGTCCGTCTCTGCGTAAGCTCCTGAGGCCTGCAGCCTAAACTGCAGGACTGAATTTTTCGGGAAACAAATTCAAATTTCAACAAAAATGTAGTCCATAGATTACACGATCGTTTCTAACTTTATTGCAAGTTTTTCTCCAATCTATCAAATTCTTTATTATACCTACTAATCTTTTTTTGAGAATTTGGGTTTCTTAACCTAGTTTTAGATTTTGACCAAATTGCATCTTTGGAGTAAAATTGACCTTTTCAAAATTTATGAGTCTTTCGTTATCAAATCGAATCGCAGAAAACGGTGATTTAAGAAAACTGCTATAGGTATCTAGAAAACCCCATTTTCTATTATGTAGGATAAAAATTTATATATTGCAGGTACGCTTAATTCCTGAACAATACTTTGTACACAGTTTTTAGCTTAACAGTTGAAGAACAGTCGTTTTCGAATCAAACACCACAACATTTGTTACAAATCATGCTAGAATTATTTTACAAAAACGGTTCTAAAGATTTCGATCGAAATACATATATTTAAGATAACTTAGGTATTTTAGATAAGATACCGTACTTTTTTTTTTTCAAGAAAAAAATGCAATTAAAACCCAAATATTTCTTAAAAGATAAATAGACAAATCCCGATCTGTGTTCACATGCGGTACATTTCTTGTAAATATCAATAAGACTTGGTATTCAATAGAACATTCACGTCGAATAACCATATAAATTTAATTGCGGGGAGGGCTTATGGCGTTCTTCGTACTTTGTGGACTGCTCAGAAGTGTATACCTCTAAAAACAAGGCTAATACTTGCCAAAGCTCTGGTTATTCCTGTTCTTATCTATGGCTGTGAAATCTTTTATGATAGTGATGCAAATAGTAAAAGAAAGCTACAAGTAGTATTTAATAGAACTATCCGCTATGTTTATGGCCTTAAAAGATATGATCACGTCTCACATCTAGCTAAAAACTTGTTGGATATGTCTTTTCAGGATTATGTCAAATTTCGTACATTGATACTGCTTTTCACCATAGTCAAAACAAGCCATCCATCGTATCTCTACAGTAAAATCCAGTTTTCAACATCCAACAGATCTGCTTGCTTAATTCTTCCACGTTTCTCTTGCTTAACATCTGAGAGACAGTTTTTCATTGCTGCCATCCGCCTCTGGAACTCACTTCCGCGCAATCTGAGAGAGCTGAATGATACACGTCGATTCAGAATCGAATTAAGGCTTTTCCTGACAAATCAGAACAACTAGCTTTTGTTTTTGTTTTTTTTTTTTTTTCTCTGTTTCAAGCAAATTCAAATTAATTTTATTTCTTATTTTAATTCTTTTATTTTAATCATGTAAATATTATTAAAGTTATTTTCCAAGTACTATTTACTTCGAATTTTATTTTATTATCAATGTAATTATACTATATAACTATCACAGAATTATAAGTAATGTACTCTTACTGTGTTAGCATATACTCAATAAACTTAAACTTAAACTTCCAATAAAACGCAACTACAACTAGGACAAACTTCTACTTTTTTTTCATTAATATTCAACATACACCTTAAGCAACCTGCAACCCCTTAGAGCTTACCCGATAAACTTCCACTCCTTTGCAATCGCACGCACTTTTGCCTAAATGTTTTCCAGTTTATAACTGAAACTGAAAATAAAAATTCTCAATTTTACGTGTATTTCTGTGTGAAAATGTCGGTATATTACAAACACACACTTCGAACCATATAGCACTTTTAAAATAGTCAAAATCAAAAATATGCTATAACAAATCAAAATTTCCAACTGCGCTTGCCAATCTTGTGTTGTAAGATGTAAGAGCTTATTAATATGTATAGAAGGTATATTAGGCCCTTACAACTTTCTATCAAGATCTTACGAAAGTTGCCTGTTAAACTCAAACAAAAACGCACATCGTTATATGATATATATAGTGATGCCATATCAGATAGATAAGTTTAAGCCAAAAGTGTATTGTATTCTATTCTGCTCTTATTTTTTTTTTGTACAGTTTATTTTATCAACTATCGCATCTGGGCGATTTATCTTCAAACCAAACAACCAGCCAATTGTTTGATGAACGAGAAAGTTTCGTGCGACACAGTCGTGCACTTTATAGGTATACTCCTGGACCCCCACCTGCGTTTGGGACTTTGTCTGGTCTGGAAGTCAGCATTCAACCATTAACCATGTACAAGACAAAGAATCACTGATCCAAATTAAAGAGGTACGACAGCACCAAAGTTGCGACAAGTTCGATATCCGCCATACTAATAATCACTTTCAGTGTCCAGGCTAAATATTTCGAACTCACAGGGCGAAATTTTCCATACAATGCGACCTACAAAATATGTATCTATTGTGAAGGTCAACAATGAGTATTAGTAAGGCCCTATATCTTACTTACTTATTTAAACAGTTCGTGGTTAAGCAGGGCGTCAACTAACAAGCCTATCCTGTTAATCCAGTCTTTGGGTATCTCGCTCCAAGTTGTCATTTTTCGAACAACTTCTTGTCACAAAAGAGCAACAAATTAAAAAAGAATAAGCTATGATTGAGATAAAATAAGACATTATACAGACCATATTCCTGATACCACCTACCAAATTTTCAAACCAATCAACTGACAGCTCATACTTCAAATTGACGTTTTTATGTTAAAAATTGAAAATATGCTAGATTGCGTGTAGCATTTTATTTATACTTATACTCATGCGATTTATTGTTTAAATATGCTAGATTAAGCATAAAAAATACTAAAATGGCACCACTGGTTTGCCCACTAAATGTCCTACGAAAAATGTTCCTATTTTTTTATTTGGGTAACAAAATATTATCGCACTTTGTGGATGAGGATGATGGCAGTTACGTCTGAGGTCTCTTCTAACTGTTTGGCGGGAAATTCCCTGTGCCAAGTACAGATCCAAAAGTTGTTGTCATTACTCTTGTTTTTTATATTCACCTGCCAATTTGACAACACTGTTCAAAACCAACATAAAGCTTTTTCTTTCAGCATAGTTTGTTTTAACTGGATCCATACCTAAATACAAACGCCGAAACCAAACGCAACAAATTACACGCCTGCATAAAAAAGAATCCCTTACAAAATCACCGAAGTGATTTAAAATACCGAGAAACGACAAAAATGACGAACCTACAAGATGCAAGATCCCATTATTTGCACTTTGTTTGAACGCATTTTTGGGGAACCACCACCCAACAGATCCAGAACAGAAAAGTCCAAAAACAAACTTGCTATTTGAAATAAACAAAACAGCCACAGCCAGAACTTTAATCAAATAGGTAAGAAATTCATGCATACAAATTTGTTCGTACTCTCTCAATTCGCCGGCATCTGCTCTAAACAAATACCTACCCTACATGAAAATTCTGAAATGTTTTTATTTTCCAACCGAATAGAGACGGCGAAAACTTTATTCCGTCACTGTGCTTTTAAAAAAACATGCCAACAAAAACAAAAGCAAACAACAACCATCAACCTCTGGTAGGAATTGTTTTTTCACAATTCACATTAATTTCAATTTACATGGCTGTGCACGAGCACCAGCGAAAAAGCAAACGAAAGAACAAAATTGCGTATTCGTTGATGTGTAAGTACCTACAGAAAACAGAACTGACTACGGAGAGAGTACGAAACGGAGACAACGGATACGATATGAGGTACTACGATATCAAATATTATGGGTGGTTGGTTTGATACACACAAAAACAGAATAAACAAAAAAAAACAAGGAAACATCGCACGAAAAAGTAGTTATAGCCTGCAAACACGATGAAACCTAACTTTTGTCGTTTTTGACTGATAAACAATTGTAAAAAACTCTTTCTTCTCTACCTAACCTTTCCATTACGATTCAATATCCATACACTAGCGGCCACTTCGCCCAGTGCTGTGATAAAACAAAAGCAGCCGGCAAACGGCTAAAGCATAGCAACAGCAAAAGCAAAGCAGCCAGCAATAAGAGAGACGAGAGTCAGAGCATGAGCACTAGGAAGAGCCAACAGAGCAGCAAGCAGACAGCAAAAGCAAAGCAAAAAAACATCGAAGCGAACACAACGAACAAAATCAAAATCATTATTTTACTCTCAGTCTCAGTTGAATTTTGAGTGCGTGTGAACTAGGATCATGGTCATGGACCCACATCTAACGGAACTAAATGAAAAGTTTATTTCTTTGGTCAAGAATCGACCGGATCTGTATAAACACAGGTTTAGAAAAGATAGGGACCAGGACGACGTCGATCGCCTTTGGAGGGAGATATCTGCTCAGATGCCCTGGAAAGGTGGTAAGTTCTGTATTTAAACACACGATTATAATTTATAAAAACTAACATTTATTTTTGCGTCCGCTCTCGAAGGAGAAAGTATTGCTTTCCTCAAAATAAAATAAATCTTATACGTAATACATTAATCTTCAAAACTGTATTCAGATAAATAGTACGATCAAGATAAATTCGTACTGAACTTTGAGACAGTAATAGGTGGTTATGGTCGTGTTGTCTCACTCAGTCGTTATGTCTCGCTCCCGCGGCTACAAAATTTTTGGTTCGGGGTTTTTTTTTCCAAGATTTAGGTTATTTTTTTTGGCCGACAGGGAAAAATAGTTTAGGGGGAAATCTGTCTTTTTTTTAAATTAGCTATATTTTATTTGTATTTCGTTATAATATCCTTTTTGGTAACCTGAAAATGTGCTTCCGTAGAAAAATTAAATTTATAAAAATGTATAGCCATTCTGCGAACGTAAAAAACGCTGGGTAACTTAAACTTAAGAATGAGGTAGAAAGGTGATTCGTCGTTCTGTTTTAAAATGCTGGTAAATGATTGATCGATCTTCCAAATCTATATTTGCCAGGAAAAATTATTTCTTCTAATATCCTTGGACTATTTTTTTTGCTATAAACAAGTCTTTTAAAAAAAATTTAATGTTAGATTCACTATGAAAAAGTTATAGTTTTTTGCTATAGTTCCTCATATATTTTCCCGCATTTAAACACCAACCTCATCTGTAATTTTTATAAACTGTTTCATCAAAGTTGCGTCAGGGCTGTGTAAATTCTTACAAGATGGTTTAAAAATGAAACATGCGTTTACATTTTGCGTTGTATTTATTGCCGCACACTTTTGCATTCGGAAAACCAAACTTACATGTTGCCATTCAAATTCGTAATTCCTACTTTTAAGTCATACGTAAAACGTGTTTAAAAAATAATGACAAAATGTTGGGGGTTTTTAAGGATAAAATAGCCAAATCTGGAGCATTTTTAGATCTATCTGGGGGGAAATAATTGGACTGTCTGGCAACGCTGCGCACCATACCAATGGTATCAGATAATTTGTTTCAAATTACGTGTGTCTGCCTGTAATAGGTACTTCAAAATGTAGCCTAGTTAAATTACGGATCTTAAGCTGTAAGCACATTGGATCAGAAAAAAACTTTTTTGATTCGGAAGTTAAAAACAGAATTTTTTTCATTTTGACTCACACCCAGTTTAACGGAATGCAACAAAATAAAACTTTTGTTTTCTCGATTCATTTTGTGTAAAACATAATGGACACTTATTGGCAGTCTCCTTTTCTTTATTATTGTAGACCGCTCATTTTGCGTCAATTAAAACAAATACAATTTTTCTCCATATACGCCCATATTTCTACAAATTTGCGCACAGAACAAAAAGAAAGAAGCAAATAAATCTGAAAGTGCAACGAAAGAAGAAATAATATAAATATCGCAATCAAAATTGTTTTGTGTTGCAAAAAGTAATATGTCAGGCAACGAAGCTTGTTTTTTTTTTGTTTTGCTTTGTTTTTTTTTATGTTTCGTGGCTTTTCTTGTGTGTTGCACTCAGTGTTGCCATAAAGATATTTGGAGAAAAAAAATCTCCAATGCGTTTATCTATGAAAAAGTCTTACTTGCCCAATTTTACAGATTTCTGGAGATTTCTGGTTGTTAAAAGTCTGTACAGTTATAAAAGTCTAAAAGTTATGTACATGCAAATAATAATTATTTATCCATTTTTTAACTAGATTCGTTGTTCATGTTACAATTTGTTCTATTTTCAGAAAAAGAATGTCGATATCGATGGGGCGTCTTGAGGAATTGTTACGCGAGAGGGCTGCGTGAAGAGGGAAACAACAAATATTCCGTCAAACCTTGGTATCTACAAGAACAGATGTCTTTCTTGAAACCCTACATAAAAACATACAAGAACTGTTCGATGGAAGGGCACTCTTCCAAAAAGCCCAATCGTTCAGCATCAGCCTCAAAGTCGCCGTCCTCGAAACCAAAGAAAAAAAATGTAATAGATTCCAGTTGTTTTCTTCCCTTGTCAGTGCAACAGTTTTCTATAACTGAAATGGAGGCTTGTGAAGCTGAAAACACACATATCAATAACGAATCCTATATGAAGTTAAATAATATCGGAACACTGTCAGTAGACGAAACATCAAACTGTTCAAGGATATCAATTAAATCGAGCCCGATTCCATTTACGGAGAGATTCCTAGATGAGCCCGGCTTTGAAACAAAAGAGCTACAACAACAGAATGATTTTAAACTGTCGGACAACTCAAATAATTTGTTTTTGACCAGCCTGTTGCCGGATTTGAATAAACTACCGGAAAGAAAACAACGAATCTTCAAGCGAAAAACTTTAGAACTACTGGAGACCTTGTTTGATGAGCCCACACATATTTCCAGTTTGCCTGCAATTCAGCATTATGGCCATTTGTATGACCAAAACCTACACCTTGGTTTAAATCAATAAATCGTTAAACAATATCAGAACTGCCGTTTCCTAAATGAAAAAAATTGTTACCAGCATAACAATGCTTACTTATAAAAACTTGTTTATGAACTATTATTTATTTTTTTAATGAAATGTATATATAGTGAAGTTAATATTGAAACCTTTTATTTGGTGAAACAAAATTCGTTTACGGTGATTTGACAGTTTTAAAAGAGTAAACACTTTTTTTTTGGCTGAAGCTAACTTGAGAGTGAGACTACCTTTCGGCAGTACCACCATCTCTGCAAATTCCGACGAAGCGAATGTGGGGACAATCTGACAATATGTAATCTATATTTGTACTGAATGTTCAGGACCTTATGGGGTATATTAAATGCTAGTAGCATGTGTATTATAAATGTGGATGTAGTTTTTTTTATTTCAGGCTCATCGCTAATGTGCAGCGCTATGCAGCCAGTATCAAGTGTCGAGGAACGAGGACCGGTGAAATCGATGACTAAGAACCATTTAACACGGCGAAACATTTTTAACGCAAACTTCTACGTATAATTTTACCAATCTTTTTGCATTGACGGGCCTTATTTATGTTATATATATATAATGCTATATTACATATTTTTCTGCGTCAATAAATGTCAAAAGAACAAAAAATGTTCAGCGAGAAAGCAAAATTTGACTTACCTATCGTTAGGCCTCCCACTGCTCCCAATTCACTAATATTCAGTATTAGCAAAAAAAGGACGAAAGGCAGAACGAAGTCCAACGTCCAAGCGCGGAATATCAGACAAATGTGTGATTTTCCAAAAAAAACGTTTCTTACGAACCTTCAGTAGGATCTATTCAATCAAGCTTCCTTTTACACCCTCAAAGAAGCGCCCGGTCTGTATTAAGACAATGGGCCTTACCAATAAACATTTTTAGTTTCGGCTCTTAATTTTAGTAGTTCACAGTGACTATATTTGACATACAAATTTCGCAATTGTGAGCTTCCGTAAATTTAAAGTCGAGACTAAAATTTGTTATTGGTATCGCGCAATGTAAATCAGGGTTGCCGTTTCATAATTTCATTGGGGAGTAATGGGCGAGTTCATAAATGCAACATTGTGGCACATGCCATGCAAAAAATATTGATTCAATGCAATTATGGACAGAAATACTGCTGCAAGCATGCAGTAGTTTTGCTTTTCCAAAAACGAGTTCATATAAGCAGTAGGTAGTAAAAAAAATTACATTCTTAGTGTCCCTTTCTTCTTTCAGTGACGGTGTTTGGTTGTGTTATTTACAAAAACTTGCTAATAATGTCAATTAGAAGGACTGATTCTTAATCACTTAAATCCATTTTTGAAAGTGTTGATCTATCTGAAAGAAATGGAAGCAAAATTCAAAGAAAAACGAAGATTATTTTGATAAGAATATAGATTTCAAGAAACATTCCAAAAACTAGGAATCAAGGGCAAGCATTAAATTTTTACATTTGCTTTTATTGAACTTTTGGTATATACAATTTGACTTAAACTAGGTAACAAATGATGGTGAACAATTAATATTTAAATGTGTTGGCTCAACAACAGGGGCCCAACGGTATACAATGTTTGTTTTCTTAGATCTATTTAACATAAATTGTGGCTCTCTTCTCGGATTCATACTCGTAGTAGGTATGCATTGTTGTCTGGGTTTACCACAGGGTGTTCAAGTCCGGGTGTTGATGGTATCAAGGGCGAAAAAACTTTTCCCCAAAGAACACATTTTTTTCGGCCTGCTATAAATTCGGACTCAATCCCTAAACGGATCAAAATAAACAGTTTGGTGTCAGCATCCGACCCCAATCTTTGTTAACTTTCATTCCTATAAAATACAAATAATATATTTTAACTTTTTAATACAAAAAAAACCTTCATTTATTCTGGATAAATCTATTAAATATTCATTTATTTCACTTACATATTTTGCCCTGCAACTCGGCAACAAAACAAAATTCAATGCAGAGTTGATCGTTGACAGTCATTTTGCCATGACAACTGACGTCATGCAGAGTAGAGATAATGCAGTTTTTTTACATTAACTCAGCCATAGAACTTTTTGGGGGAGTACAGAACGAAAATTTAGAAATTTATTTGTAGCTACGCGTTTTTCAATGTTGCTTTGTTGATAAGACTATAGTCTTATCGGGGTAATAGCAAAATAAGTGTTCGTCAGTGAAAACGTTGCAGCCACTTTACGGCAAACGCAGTGGCCCTTCAAAGAAAACTCTTCAACGAGGGAGAGTGCGATAACTTAGGCGCCAAAAATACAAACGAACAATATTTTAACTGAAACATCTAGAAAGTAAATTTAGTTTCGCTGTTTAGGTAGAGATAAAAGTAAATATTTCAATCCGAATTGGAGTACAATTTGTAGTTGGGGAGTACAGAAGTTAGTCAGACGAAAAGGGAGTACAATACTCCTATTGTAGTGCTGAATGTGATACGAAATATTTTTTTTATTAAAAAAATGACAATTAAAAACTTTTCACTGTGTAGACTTTCGAAAAATAATTTTTGTCTGTCTTTTTGCCAACGTTTAACTTTGGTTGTGAAGACAACCGAAAAATTCTGTTTCGCAGCCGCAGCGTACGAGGCTTAACTTAAACAGGTGAAGCAAAATAAATGTCAGAGGGAGTTACCAACACTTTTTGCTAATAGGCCCTATTTTTTTTCCAAAGTTCTTAGCTTCGTTAAAAAATATAAAGCTTGTGCGATCGATATATTGTAAGTTGGTGTGATCAAGATGTGAACTTTTGTATTTCCTATAGAAATGGAACAACTCACAAAGAACTGCAAATAATGTCGTAAGTCGGGGGCATTTCGTAGGGTCTCCTTTTTGAGTTTGAGAAAATTCAAACAGCCATATTTTATACAATTTGTCATTGTCATCCTGAGCTATAAGCACTGCAACGCTCACGTTAAGCATCCCCTTTGAAAATGTTTACTTCGTAGTCTCCTTTAGGGCCATGCATCCATTTTTACTATAATTAAATAAACAATAACGCTCAGCATTCCTTTCTACAACTATGTATGCAGTTTAAGCAGTCTTAAAAGCACACATTGTCTGTCAATACTCCTAAGTGGTCGTCGAGATTATTTATATGCTTTCCGATGAAATTCTAAGCCATTTATGGAAAATATCACTTCAGGCGAAGCTGGCTTTGATCTCGAAATCCTTTCATTCCGGTTGCAGTTATCTATTCCCACTTAGAAACCGTACACACAATGTATGTCGTGATTGTGCTTTGCGCGCACCTTAACTGGATGCTTGCCATTCAAGCTTGTTTTCGTTTAATGATCTTTTGGAAACGTGGATCGTATAAGCTGAACGTTTTGTATATCCATGTGTCCATAGGGGCAATATCACTGCAAACAAACCAGAAAAACTATTATCAATTATCAAGGATTTGTGAGGTACCTTATGCACTGATGTACCTGATAAGGTCTTGGTTTTGTAAGTGGTTAGCGATCTGGGCCTAATCAAGTAACTTTTGAGACGACTGTCGTAAAAACCTCCAAAACTAGTAAAAACTACGAGTTAAAAAGCTTTATCTCCACAAATGCATTGCAAACTTACGACAATCCAAACAAAAAATATTGCCCTGAACATAACTTATTTTAATCACCAAAATTTCAAAAACGATGTTTTGTGATCTGTCCCCTGGCACAACTCTCGAACTTCTATAGCAAACATCCGATGGCTCAAATGTCCTGAAAAAGCTTTCAACTCAGCATTTTTGGTTAAAATTATGCATGAGTGCACATAAAATACAAATCGTGTCGAAAATCAAAGCTCACTCACATCACAAGTGGCTGCTACAAAACTATGCCTAACTAGCGCCAACTATTCATTTTTGTGTACGAGTATGTGTAAGGTATGTTTAATTTGTTTACTGTTGTTTTCCATTGGGACAGAAAAAGCTCTTTTTCAGATTCATAGCAGTTTTTCTGCTCTCGAAATCAGCTGGCTATGTTCGAGAGCATGATTTGATGTTCCATTGGCATTTGTCAAAGTTGATATCTGTCAAAAGTTGATGTGTGTTATTAGTTACGTTTTTAGACGACGAGTCTGTGAAAAATAGAGAACAATTTGCTTTTTGCCGCTGCAATGAAAATCGACATAAATGAATGGATTTTTATTATATCAACACACATTTTAATTTAAGGCATTTAAATGACGCAACAACACAAATGCCAAAAAAGAGAGATCTCATTTTTCAAGTTTCATTGCGCATGAAATATTTGAAATCTGAGAGCATAATCTAAAAATACCATTTCTAAAATTTAGTAGTTCACAGTGGCTTAATTTTCGATACAAAATTCGCAATTGTGAGCTTCCATAAATTTGGAGTCGAGAACACAATCTTTTATTAGTACGGCGCAATATAAACTAAAATTATAACCAACTTCGGTAAGTTTAAGAAGAAACACTTTAGCTTTTGGACAATTCGGATTTTTGTCAAACGTTAGAGGTCAAATAACCTTAAGGTGTACCTACATAATTTACGTTTTTTTGATTCATTTATCTATCTAATCTATCACACCGGAAGGTAACCGCGCCATTGAGTAGGTATACTGAATCGAATTCTTTGCGCTACCAGTTATCTTTCAAGCAATATCATACCCTATGCAGAAATGTTGAAAAAAAAAGACATCTACTCAAAAATCCGTTTTAAAGAACCAGTCTGGCTAACCACACATTTTGATTTTTACGAGGTCTGCTGGTTGCGTTTTATTCTCCCCTTATACTACATACTACATTCTATGATTCCTTTACTAAACATTTTCTTAGGCTGTAGGTAGTGTTCCTTTTTTGCTGGTGCTGTTGCTTTTATTGTTAATGACGCAGAGTTACGGAGAAATCCCATAAAGTGACTGGCGCATGTGTCTCAGAGGGGAGCCTCCAAGCAATACCAGTTTGACTTTGACGCGACTCTGGCTCGGCCGGCACGGTTTGGTGCCAACCAGCAAACATCTTGCTGCACGTAAGCGTATACTACGAGTAACTATGGGTTGAAGAGGCAGACAAGTTTTGCGTGATTTTTTAGTTTAAAATTACGTGGACTCCAGCGCGCCTATGGACCATGAATACCTACAGTGGATACGGGGATCTGTTGTCATGTCTGGCGATCGATTGACGGCAGCAGTTTACGTTCATCATTGTGGGAAGCAAAAGTTAATTTTTTGTTTATGTATTTAGCGATGACGGTGAATAGTATGCGGGTCAAGGCTTGAAAAATGTTCTCGCAATTCGAAATGAATCGCAGGGGTCATAATCTGTGCCCAGTGCCGACCAATGGACTTAATATCGGTGGGCGGTGTACCTAGTGGTCCATGAGAGAGTAGGAGTAAGACGTCAATATTCAAATTTATGGGAAAGTAAACGGTATGCAGTATACCTACTGAATGATAATATAAAAGAAGCAAACTTAATAAACGGTTTGTGCAATCAAATCAACAGAGTTTGGCCTGTATACTCTGTCTCCCAAAAATTGTCGGTAGTGAGGAAAGCAATACAGCTTCTAATTTAAAAAGCAAACAATATTTTCGAGCTCTGCTAAATGAAATTCAACGTATAGCCGAAGGGCGTAGAATCAAATAGTTTATGAGATTGAACGAAACTAAAAGTACCTATTCACTTAGAAATATCGATTTTCATTAAAAACCAAAAGAACGGTTATTTACATACATTGTAGTCATTCTGACCGGATTCCGATCATATCTGACCGAAATCTCTTCACTCTGACCGGAGAAAATTTTGAAATCCGGTCTTACCGATTTTTGACCGAAACGAAAAAATTCCGGGAAAACCTTTTTTGACCTGAAAAATAATATTGTTCTGTGACTAGACATATAGAATAGATTTGTATAATTTAAACGATACCTGGCCATACTTAATGAACACACTCACAATTTCATACAGAAACCAATTTATTGTGAATAATCCAAGACTACAGCGGCTCCTCGCGGCAGTCTCATTTGAATTTGAATGCTCCCACCAATTGTGATTGGGTGTGTGTATTCAAACAAGACTGAAGTGAAGACGATTTAGCATATTTTGCGATTTAGGTGTTGGTTTACCAATTTCAAACGCCGAAGTGGAGTGGAAAGTTCCTTTTTCCGCAAAACGTTGTGATGCATAGCTTTTCAATGAATTGGTTGTTTTTTGTTTTATTAGATTAGAGATTTGTTCAGAAAAATAAAGTAACTACGTACATAATAGGTTCGTTCGCGTACGCGGTTTTAATCGAACGCAATCGCACAAAGTCTATACACGTACTCATCAAAAATGACAGAAAAAGAGAAAATTAGCAAAATAACGAGTAACGAGCAGTTCCTCTCTTGGCTCGAAACAGCTCAGAGAATTTCAACCGGCAAGAACTGATAAAAATGTCAAATGCGCAAAATTGACAGGAAACAAATTCAAAATCCGTTTTAAAAAATCAATTGTACCTACACAAAAATAAAATATCTGAAAATAAAGAAAATTCGGTGGTGGTCGAATGTTCTCCTAGCACGTTTCATATGTTGCAAAAAGGTAAGTTATAAATTTATTCGTGATATGGATTAGATTTCAAAGATGTAAGTGGCTCAAAGTAGCTCGAAGAGTATCCACGTACTTTGGAGTATATTTTCAGCTCTCTGAGAGTGTTTCGCTCAATTTTTCGAGTTTGACAGATTTTTGGTGCTTGGCTCGTGAAAGTACGCGAATGGACCTAATATAGTATCATTTTGGTGTTCTATTTTTAATTAAAATATAGTACTATATTCCATTTTTGACCGGACTTCAAAAATTCTTATTTTATCTTTTGACCGAATTTTAAAAAATAAAAATCGGTCATTCGGTCAGATTCGACCGGATGAATTTTTTTAGTGGCGGCACTGGTTATTTAAATCCTAATACCTGTGGAGCTATAAATTCTAATCAATCAAAGTGAACGCCTCCTCGATTTTGTTAAAATTTCAGTATATTGGTAAAGGCAATCTTTCGTGTGTTTTGGTACATTAATCCTATATCTTAGAGATGTATTTATTCATTATTCTTTTCATTATTTATTTATTATTCACGAGATGTAAAAGAAAAAAAAAGTGCCCGCTTTGGTTGACCTATTTTGTTTATTTCATTTGATAGGTATATATTGTTATAAGGCTCAGAAATGATACCAGATTAAATAAACCGTTCATAAAATATAAGAAAAGCGATAAATGAAGTCCACTTTTGGCTTAAAAATATGGGACAGCAGTATACTCCTATATCCAATAACAAGATTTTGTTTAAGCGTATTTTTTATTGGCGGACTTAAGTAGCGATTGTTAGTTAAGGGCCAGACAATTTTGAGCGCCTTATGTTCTATTTAAAAACTGTTACAAGATTTTCGAGTTCAAGTGTAACAAAAGTTCTGATCTGTTAGGGCATGTTTTTCTATTTGACTTAAATATGTTGGTGATGCTGGTTTAAGGCTCTTATAGTTGGAAGTAAGTCGTATACCGAACTCTTTACATAGAAATATATAAATTTATATATGAATTCACTTATTTATTTATAAATTTATACACGAATTCACTTATTTCTTAAGTTCAGCTATAAGCCGAAAAACATGGCGACGAAAGTGCGTCGGAGTCCAAATGCAGTGTGACTTTTCAATTGTGAAAGCTTTAAGTTGTTTTTATGTTATTTTTAAGGTGTATATTTAATATTATTTAAAAAGAACATAAAGGTAGGTGACTTTTGCTGAATTGAAGTTATTCATATTTGGAAATACATTTTATTGAAAGTGGGGCATTGAGCTTTTGCAAAATTATATACAAGAAGGTTAAAAATGGATTGTGCCCAAAATAATTTTTGGAATGGGTTACAACGGATAATAATTATTTACCTTATATCCTGAAATTTTCTGGCGATATGCGAGATAATAATATGCGATAATGTCCAACATAACGTTTTAAACCATCAACAACTTGCTATCTTATTTAAAAACAAACGAATCAGATTTTTCGGTATTTTAAAGAAAACTTTTTTGAATTTGTAAGACATACCGTACCTATATTAAAAGGTACGAAAAATATTTCGAAAATTAAATTTAAATGCCCATATACCTTTATTTTGAGACATTTTTAAGCAATGGCAAAAGCTAAATAAAAACACATCTATCTACTTACCTAGCTTAAAAGATTTGGCTATACTGTAATAGAATCAACAGACTTGAAAGAAAAACTTCAATATTCTAGTACTTTATTAAATACATAAAATCATTTATATTTTTAATTACAATTAATTTCAGCTTCAAAAAATAAATAAAACTTTTATGTAAAATTACTTGCAAAATACAAGAGTAATTTTCCAAAAGCGTGTCATTAAGAAAGCTTGACTGTTGACAGTTTCTCTTCAACAAAGTATTACCATTTTCCCAGGCAATTTAAGTTTATTATAGTACATATAGTAACATTTCGCAACACAAAATCCTTGTATTCACAAGCAACCGTAGCTTCACTGTGGCTTCTTGAATTCGTTAGAATAACCACCACACATTTAGCATAAATTATTGTACTGCGTTCTAGCATGCATCGTGTTCGGAAATATGAATTTGCCGGTAAACTCAAACTCACTTTGGATAGGTACATCATGTTCGAGCGAAACCCGTATCCGACAGTTGTGTGTGGAGTTCGTTTCGTCGTGAACGTTGCACGTTTTTTTTGGAGTACATTATATTCGAAATGTGCGCCGAGCACATATTAAATGTTAAGTTTGTGAACGCCATCGAGGCAAATCCCTGTCTTTGGGATATAAACTCGAAGACGAATAAAAACAAAGCGTTTATCAGGAATGCATGGGATAGCATATCCAGTCAATTTAATGAGCCAAGTAAGTTTATAAATTTTATAAGGCGTTTTTTAAAATACTGACACCTTAATAGGTACGTATTTCTTAGTATCGCGCAATCCTGCAAAATTAATGCGCAATATATTTGTTATTGCACAACTCTTTGACACAATTTCGACGAAACTAGGCCTTTTTTATTATGCTCACATGATCTATATAGATCATTGATTTCCACGGTTTACAACAATAGTACGAGATCCAACTTTTGTTGTAAACCATGGAAATCAATGATCGATATAATATAGATCATGTGAGCATAATAAAAAAGGCCTACTATTTACATTTTGCAGATTTTCAATCTAGCTGCCGACTTTTAACAAGCAGAAATCTCCAGAAATCTGCGCCTCGGATTTTGTCTGCATTCGCATTACAATTCGGAGTTTTTTTTAAAGTGTGACAATTTTTTTCAAAAAGTGTAACAAATGGAAAAAAAATGTAACAAATTGAAAAAAAATTTTAAATTTTATATTTTTATTTGTGTTTAACAAATAAAAAAAAAACAAAAAAAGAAACAAAATTATTGACCATCGAAGTAAATTTCTATTTCACAAACTTTATTTACCACCTCGTGGTAGAACATTGTCAACGGCGAGGCGGCGAGACAGAAAAATATTGTATTTTCTCCTTCCCTCCCATTCCCATTCCCACTCGCAGTTTGACGGTTTGCACAACTTGTGCTTTGTGTAAACAAACAAATACATTGACACAAATTGGTAGAAGTTTGTTGGAAGGAAACAAATTCTGCCAGTTCAACTTTTCAATATTTTTTAACGAGAAAAACAAAAAAAGATTTTAACTGGAGAAAGTGTAACAAAGCGAAAAAAGTAACATTGTAACTATAAAATAATTAAAAAGTGCACTTTTGTGCACTTGTATCATTGTGGCAACGCTGATTCGCAATAATATATTTTGTTCTTTTTAAAAATTGATTTCAACATGTTTTGCATACTTTCGTCTTCAGCCCTTTTTAGCCGACTGGAAACAGGGAGGGTTAGATATGTGTTTCGCGCGTATCCTATGTACGTTCCTACGGGACGCCCTGTAGCCTAAACGGCTTGACCGATTTTAAAAAGTGAGGTGTCATAATATTCGTATTCTTCCCCGGGGTGTCATAGGCTAAAAAATAAAAAATAAAAAAAATTAATTTAAAAAACCAAAATACCCGACTGACTGCACAAAAAAAAGAATTAAAAATATATGAAGAAGACGCATTTAAGTACCTATAACTACCTATTTGGCAGGGTGCTCAATACTCATACATATATTTGTTAGACTGTATAGGTATAGTCTCCGATTGTCAATAAGTAAGGTACATACTTAAATGCGTCTTGTTCATATATTTTTAATTTTATTTTTTTTACAGTCAGTCAGTTTTTTTAAATTAATTATTATTATATTAACGTTGAGCCAGTTGAATCACTCAGGGTAGAGAATTGGTAAGATACCAACCAATACGCCTCCAGTTGCGCACTCCAAGTTGGTTGGAGGTCCCCTAAGGCGAGGTGGTACTAGAATGGAACACTACCTTTTCTGTGGTTGTCACTCTGACAAACATCCGAAAGTGCAAAATTTTAGCTGACTTTGCTTCTGCAAATGAAAACCCTCAATACTGTATATTGTATATAATTGATTTGTCTTAATTACTAAACATTTTTATCATTTTTTTCAGTTGTCACATGCCGAGAGCGCTGGAGAAACATCCGCACTGCTTTCCTTCAAAGTTTGAAACGGTATCCAAATGAATTGTCCGGAAAGAAACAGTACTACTTAAGGCCCCACTTGGAGTTTCTTATGCCATCTATCGGAATGAGAGGTAAAACACCGGTTAATAGCTGTTCGGGAATAGAATTCGAAGAAGACATCAAACCGGGAGCCTTCCTCGAGAAAGGTCAATCAAACGATTTAATGTATTCACGTCGAAATGACATTGAATCTAAGTCTACATTGCTTCAATCATCTGGAAACCTAACCTTAACTTCGTACTGTAACATACACCACAAAAGTGACGGAAATATTCGAAAGAAACGTCGTAAACGTATTGAGGAAGATGAAGAAAACTCAAATATGGCGTTTTTTAAGAGCCTCTTACAGGATGTTCGCAAAATGGACGATCGACAGAATCGAAAATTTCGTTTTAAAGTAATGCAAATCGCTAACGAAATTCTAGATGCAGATGACCAAGAGCAATCAGAAACGGGATGCGCTTGCAAAAGAAAACAAATCTAAATTTCGCGCGTTCAGATACTTTTTACTGTAATACCTATTAAAGAAATTTTTCCAACTATGTTTAGTTATTTTTGTAATGGTGAATCTTTATCTTCAATATTCCCATGAACCGGCAGTCAAAAGGACGAACTTGAATGCATGTTCAAACTTTTCTGTAACTAACACTAATTCAAAATCAAAATCAAAATCAAAAAATCGAAACAGCTTTGTAACAGACAGAGTGCGGATATCTATCCAACACACTCCAACAAACAAGCTAGTACGACGTTGACGCGGCAATCCCAATTAACTGCCAGAATCTTCGCCAATTGCATTTTCAAATATTTAACAATACTTCCTAGTGCAGCAACAGCTAGCAGTTGACCAACTGCCAAAAGGCTAACATGAACACCACCTCCAAGCCCGTTTATATACCTCACATATAGCTTGTTTCATACGTCATACCATTTCAACATCGAACCGCCCTTATTAAAAAACGCTAGGAAACGCTGAAAATTCGGCAAGAAATGTGTGTGTGACGTGATATGTCACAAGTTGCGACCTATCTCATATTCATCTATCATCTTCTGGCACTAGTTTATACAGTGAGAGACTGTTTTCGGAAGCTGTCATTATTTATGAGGAGAGCCACAATCGTTTGCTACCAAGAAATGCTGAACAAGCTGTTTAAGTATTAAAATAAAAAAATTTATGAATTGTGGTGGAAACATTTTTTTGTTGCAGATGCGTCTTTTTGATCATGACAAATGTCACGTAACTTTACTAATTCCGTCTCACTAACCCACTCGCACCTTGCATATGCCACATCTGCGGTGGAAAAGTTTCTGGCAGTGTTCATAGAATTTTATCCGCAGTAAAGTAATGATAAAATGTGGTATTCCCGAACTCTATCACATTCCTCCACGGTTGACACCAAATTTTGGTTACCCTTAAAAAAATCTTTGGAGGAGTATTTCCCCCAGAAAGAGGACGAAATCGACTGGGTACAAATTATAGTAAGCGATCGACATCAATTTTGAATCAGAAGATTCTAATTTGAATACATTTGTATTTTGTAACATATAACAGATGCGAGGCTGGGTTTTCGGCTTACACTTACACAAAAAACAACAACAGACTGGACGCAGCGACAGACCTTCGCATTCAGTTGTCGGACATTAAAAATTCCTCATTTAAGAAAGTTACAACGTATTTTTTGTTATAAAACTTAAAATTATTATTTTTATATCATTTTTATTCTTTATTTTCATAAAAATATCCAAACCGCACTTCAAGGAACGATGTTTTCTGTTAATATCAATAAAGCCAAAAAAAGTTTGATCTTTTGGGTTCCGTGGCCGAATAATATTGGGAACCTCTAATCTACAGAACGCCTGTTCAATGCACTCTATGTTAGGTGGAAAAGCTTAATAAAAGTTTATAACGTATTACTGTATATATGTCATGAACAGTGACTTTCGCGCTCCCTCCTTAAATAATATAGGGTACCCGGAAATGTTCGTGCTACACCCAGCTACCATTTCCTGTTGTTTTTATATATTTAATTTGGTTAGCCTGCTGCACCTCAATATCGGGTACATCATGCACGCAATGTTATAATGTATGTGCTGTAAAGCCTGCTTCACCCCACGTCAACGCGACACCCAAGTCAGTGTTACGAAAGATTTTATATACCCGGAGATAGGTACTCGTTAGCACAGCAGCGCGTATCTAACTGTAGTGCATCTAGCAATATGCACTTATGTGTACGCATCGCAAAGAAACTGCACAAGCACGTCACGTTACAGAGTTATGTACGGATGATGTACGAGGTGAATTCGAAAGATATAGTCGGGGTGTGTTTTTATAGTGGATTGCTATGAGTGCACATTGCATCCAAATTCACACGCCTGTTCCATATATATAGGAAAATTACTTCTTAGATTTGGTAGTGAAACTTACTTTATTTTATGAGTACCTACATTAAAAATTTGCATATTTTTGGCCTGGAAAATCAGCGCCTTGGACTCTAGTGTGATTGTGGAGGCAGAAAGAGTGTAGCTCCCCTGGGTGGGTTGGTAACGGCGATCAGACTCAAAGGGGCGATCTGTACCTACCCAACCGAACGAAACAGTTGCAACAAATTTACGCAGCCCAATCAGATCTGCTCTTCCAAATTCGACAATGGCGAAGGCGATATCATGCGGCTGTGTCTATTTGGTGCCAGTAAAGAATGGATAGCTGATATCTAAGATCATCACCAGATGCAGCTGGTGCAATAGAAAAGTAGGCTGCAATGCAGCAAGCTCTCCGCAAAGCATTTGCATTATGTGGCTGCAATGGTGTAGAAAACTCGTTCTGCTAAGCACGCAAATGGTCAAAACAAAATCCCTGGTCAGTAAAAAATATACAGTAGATAACCTGTACTAATAACAGTACCTACTAATAATATTTTTTAGTGTCCAGCCTTACATTTTCGAAATCACAACATTTTCATACAAAATTGCATATTGTGACCTACAAAATATATAACCTGAAGTTTAAAAATGATTATTATGTGGTTTTCGATTGGGCTTCTTCAGATTCGCTCTCAGATTTCAGATTTCGTGTGTCTAATCGAACATAAAAACGTCACTTGCTCTTTTTTGTGTTGATATTCGTGCGATTGGAATATGTGTAGCCTTCGACACTTTTCTAAGCGTTAAATTTTATATTAAAACATCCAAAATGCTCGCCCTAGTTTCGACATTCTGTAAGGCGAAACGTTTGATCGTTTCGCTTTACAGAATCTGACCCCTTTTATTTCTATACATTTGTACACAAATAATTAACAAAAAATAGATCAGTTTTTGATCAGTTGAAAAATTTCACGAAAATGTAAACAAACTCCACTAGTTGTCAAACTCAAACGTACTTATATTGGTAAATCTGAGAAAAAATCCATATTCGCAAAAGTGCTCTGAAATCTGAAAAAGATTGCTTTTTTTGTACCAAACGAACATAAAAAGTACCCTGAAAGCAAAAAAGTGCTCTGAGAGCGCCCAGTCGAATACCTCATTAGTAAGGCCCATAATGCATAATGGTGTATCCATTGTACTTATAACACCCTCTACAAAACAAGTGGTTCTCATATTTTCTCAATATTGAAAGAAACTTTTCTGTATTCGCTGATCTCGTCAGCAAAGCAGTTTAATTGTAACTCCGATATCCAGTCTCCCGAAGTAGCTTGTAAATCCGTTGAAGAGGTTCGCGCGACTTTAATAAAATTTAAATTGTTATAAATAAAGCAAACAAAAATTATTTGACATAACAATTTTATATTAAGAAACTTCTCAAAGGTAACCTAAATCCTCTGAAAGATATCATTGGCAAGTGGACTAGGATAAGGAATATATTAAAGTTTTAAAATTGTAACTAGACGTGCAGTATGCACTGCTCGTACTGCTTATGTACAGACACTCTACCGGCTTAGTATACAGCTTTAAATGCCTGTCACCTTTTTAAATTGCATTTCCTCCCGAAGCATAATCGCAACGTACAGCTCCTCCAGATCCGGGCTCTGTCATTTGTGGCGTTGAATAAATGATTTCTGCGTGATTTTATGGGGGCACATGAAAACATCATACTCCGCACACTACGAATCTAACCAGTTCACATATATATTATATTGTGGTTGGGGAGAATTCAAGTATATCCCGCCGCCAACCCCAGCCGTCCCGCCATTCAAGTGGCCTCAAACACATCATGGATGACGACAGAGAATAAACACAAACATTCACCATTGTGCTGTCATGGAGCCCGCTCAAAATTGGAAATGTTGTTTCGCTTTAGCCGGTTCTGTGTTTGTGTTTACAATCATTCGCACCATGAGAGTGTTTTATGTATACTTTTTAAGTTATATTACATAGCCATCGCAGACATACGGTATGCTTAGTTTTCTATCGAGTTAACAACTTATAGAAGGAAAGAAGATTTAGTGTCAATGATTTTTAAAGATCAATATTATTTTGTTTTACTGAACACCGTGGTAGGTACCTATAATGAGGATTGCAGTGAGTACGATGGTGACTTATCAAAAAACTGTGGGCCTTGAGCTACGACTACACACGCCACTTCTCATGTCAAATTTTGACGTCATTATGAAGAATACATTTGTACTAAATTTGTCACTACGTGTGATCGCCTGTCAAGCGGCTGGTCTCGCGGGCTGTCGCAGAGCACTCTCACGAAAGACATACGAATGGCCGAACTTTTGTAACGTCAGCATTTCAAAATTTGCCACGAAAAATGACACGTGTAATCGTAGCTTTACTAATAATCACCCTTATTGCGAAGATCAACTATCAACCGATTGACGTTTGATAGAATTTATCAATTCAAATAAAAATCGGTATTGCGAAAATGAAATGATAAAATATTGTGCTATTGTGAATGCGTTCAAAATAATTTCATTATTGTGAATGGGAATGTGCGTCTGACAGATGTTTTTTTTTTTTTGAGGAACGTACAAAAAATTCATAAAATCAATAAAATTAAAAACAAAATATAAAATGACTTCAATTGAACTATATTTTGATTGAAATGAGGATTTTGATAATCCTGCTATCCTGATAAAATTGATCACTTATTTAATTCGAAACTCACATTTTTTAGTTATTTCTTTAGGTAGCACGAACTCATCAACTGCAAATTTACGATTGAAAGAAAAATTGACAGCTGACAAGAAAATCGATGAAAATTGTTGTTCGCAATACCGATTTTTTTCATTCACAATCGATTTTTTTTTTTTAAATCACAATAGGCGTGTTTTTTTGAGCTTCGATCTCAGCAAAGCAAAGTAAAGTAGGATTTTCAGCATGCGATTAGAACAACTACAACTGAGTCTCGAAGTGTCAAGTAGAGCGTAGTTGTTGTAATTGCGTGATGAAAATCCTACTTTACTTTGCTTTGCTGAGATCGAAGCTCAAAAAAACACGACTAATGTAACAACAATATTGACAGTTGACAGTCACAATACCATTTAATAAAATTTATTGATCAATTTCAATTATTAATTGATAGTTGATATTCGCAATAAGGGTGAATCATTTTTAACCTTGAGTCTAAATAGTTTATACGTCACAATTGCTAATTTTATAGAGAAAATTTCGCCATTGTGAATTCGTGAAATCTAGCCTGACCACTAAAATGAATATTAGTACCGCGTTGTGTAGATATATTAGCACTGCATTATTTCTTCATTTCCAATGTTTATAAAATAAATCGATCAACCTTTAATACAAATTATTTTTTTTCTTGACGTTTCATAAATGTCAGTGATACACCAGCATTTTGAGTAAAAGCAAATAATCCCTGATCATCTTTGTTTTTGCAATCCCAAGTAGAATGAGAGTGATAGTGTTTTGTGAAACAAACTATTAATGATTACAAGTACTACCTACTCCTATCGTATGGATGACAATAGTCCATAAAAATCATGATGAGACCCCATGGATTTTCCTTTCTTTTGTTTGCTGCAAGTTATCCAGGTTGTAGATTCTCATTCTGTGATACTGTGAAATTTTTACAAGTTCACGTTTAATTCGATTCTCGATCGATCAAAAATTGAAAGAAATGTCAGAATTTTTCATATGATAATTTTATATCACTGCGGTTTCATTTGTTACGAACTGTAAAAAGCATAGAGAAAGCAACTGAGACCCACAATGGAAACGAAAAAAAAAAACGCGGACAAAGGACTTCAGAAGCCCCAAATCCATAAATTCATTAATTCATTTATTAGGTCCATAGAAAAATGTTTTGGAAAACTATAAATTTGAATAATGTGCTTATCGGTAGTAACTTCGAATGGGTTATGAGTCGCAAAATCGCAAGTTTATTTCTAGGGCAAAAAAACATTATTTTTGTTGTAAGCGAAACAACGAATTGATAAATTACCGTTTTTCAGTACGACGCCCGTTGTTCATAATTGCTCGTATTATTATTTCAGACGTTATAAACTAAACAAGCACATTAAATTAACACACAAGTGACACATACGTGACATTAATTTATCCTGATGTGTTCGAGTATCGAATTAGCGAAGCGATAAAATGGAAAATTGATGTGAAAACTGAAATGATAAATTATATTTTTCACTTGACAGCTTCACAGATCGGGAATTGATCCCCCATATGAAGCATTCCTCTTTGCCGAGTTCATATCGGAATCCCACCTGATACATATGTATTCTTGAAAAAGAATAATGGCTAAATATCTACCAGCGAAAAATAAGATCTGAACATATAAAGAACACACATGTATGTCCGAATGCATTGTGGCATAAATGTCACAAAAGATTAATTTAATTTTAAGTAAGATGGCTTATGCTGTCTTGTTTCTTGGCGTCGTACAAGAGAAACACTTTGAAAATAAAAGCAACAGTGGAGCAAATTATATAAGTACATCGACTCACTAGAACATAATCTCTCACAATAATCCCAAGAAAGGCGAACTTATAATATATAAACAGTGGCCAATGATGCCTGCGCATAGGTCGTACTTTTGCATTTAAACTGTTGTAGGTTGTAGTCCTTTGTAAATACGTCTCTAGGAAGGAAGTTCCCTATAAGCTTGGAGTTTTGGAAAAGTGATGTACTCACGATTGTTATGTGTACTCGAAATTTCTTCAATGAAGAAGATTAGGTAAGCGACTATAGTCTTCTATGTCGCCAGAAGGTGTTAGTTTAAGAATCTCCTGTTTGTCAAACTTCTCGTTTAGGTATACTGTCAAACAGTTTAAGTAAATGTTTTGGAGCAATATTTGAGCACTGGTATTTTCCAGCTGAGTAGCAGATAGAAATTTAACGTCTTCGCCTTACGAGCGAAAAAAGGGATTCAGTTTAGAACTATTCCATCCAGATCAATAGTTTTTCATCTATTTCCTAATGCAAAACATACACAGCAAGCATACGCCACTCTTGATCTGCTTTTTAGGTATAGAGTATAGGTAACGCCAAGTTGTACACATTCAACTATATTCGAGCACGAGGATAGAGTATCGCATGCGTCATTCGAACATAATTGCAGTTCCGCAGTATGTGTTCTTTTGCACTTATTTCTCTTTTTATTTAGCTTTAGGGGAGAGAGAGAGAGAGAGAGCAGAAAACGTAATATAAACTGCAGGCGGATTAGACTTTAATATGGATGCACGAACGGAATGCGAAAAACAAAAACAACAACACACATCAAAGTATAGCGAATCTCACAATAATAACGGTATCTCACTGCAAGATTATTGTTTACATTTTACAATTTTCCGTATGGGTATTGAGTACGGACACCGCAGCAACAAAGCAATGCCGACTGAGGTCATGCTAAAGATAGCCACACGATGCATTGTCCTATAGATTGCACTTTTCAATCTGCGATAGTGCGACTTCGTGCAATGTGTCTATCTGTTTAGTTGGAGCAAAATTTCATTCTATGTATGCAACCTACGGCCACTACTCAGGAGACACGTTTTCTGCGAAGAAAATTGTACATATTTTGATAGTAGATAGTTAGCTAGTCATACACAATGGGCCTTACCAGTAACCATTTTCTGTTTCGACTCTAAATTTCAATAGTTCACAGTGGCTATATTTTTCCATACAAATTCCGCAATTGTGAGCTTCCGTAAGTTTAAAGGCGAGACTTAAATTTATTATTGTTGCGTCGCATTGACCTTGGGCCGTCCTAATAATCATTTTTAACCTCCGCACTAAATATTTTGTAGGTTACAATATGCAATTTTGTATGGAAAATTTCGCCATTGTGAGTTCGAAAAAATGTAGCCTAAACACTAAAAATGATTATTAGTACCTATCGCGCTTTAATTTTTGGATTTCACCTCATAGCTAAAGCTAAGGTACCTACTCTAAATATGGACAAGGATGATATTATTTTCGTAAGATGGAGAAAGTGGAAGAGAACACAAAACTATTAGATTCAAATTTAATTTTTAACGTTATCTGTTAACGGAGAAGTTTTAACCGGAGTATTACTGCCACTTTTATGGTACGGTTTCCAGAACATCTCTTTTAAAGAGAACACGTCCTCTTTTTTGTCAGCGATCTACTTTACACTTTCTTTTTTCGCTTGGCTCTTTTTTGTCCTCTTTCTTTGTTCGTTCCTCGTTTTGTTCTCTTTTTTAATACGTTCAATTTTAACATTAAAGCAATTTCTTCATTTTAAAACTTTTAAGTACACCCATAAAAACTAGCAGTGGTAGCACTTTTCCTATATATTTTATTTCTTTTCTGTAACTGCTTAAATAAATTAACATATTAGCTTTTAGTCTGATAGAAGATCGCATTGAAAAGCCCTTAAAACGAACTCTACCAGCTGAATGGAACCAACAGAGCTTATACGGTCGAAAAGAGTGCACATATTCCGAGTGTCTCTGAATCGGAGTCTCCGGAAGGAAGAAAGCGACCTTCATCATATACGGCTGCGGTAACGTTCCGAGCAGTTTTCAAATTCTTCATATTCTCTCTGTGTTTTGTATGTCTCGAACAGAACAGGTAATAATCTTTAACATCGCAGTCTGTAACGTTACAGCGTAGCGTTTGTCGTCGAGAAGAGTCCAGACTTTACAGTTCTACTTATATCGTTTGCTTTACAAATTTGGCCGATTGACTCGGTGCATAATAAGCGATAACACTTCATGACCACTTTGGCACAAGTTTGCACGTCATTGTGACGTTAGAATATCATGGAATGACTTGAAACGTGACATGTGTCATCGCAGTTTTTTTCTCGCTTACAGCAACAGGCACAACCAAATTATTCTGGTGTTTATTCTGTTTCCGTATGATCTGATTCTGTCATCTGTCATTCATATAGGCAATAGGCTTACCTATGACTCTTTTTCCATTGTTCTCTGTTCGTTTTGTTTACAATAGACTGAAATTCTTTCTTTATTCACCTTGTTGAGATAAATTATTGAGAATTTTCATCTCATAACTCTTTACAAGGTATGCGTTTTTTTCACACATAAATTTTCAGCAATAATATTGTCAATCATAAAAGCCAACAGATCACAAAACCACTAAAAAGAATCAATAACTGATCTGGCCCATGCTGGATCCCAAGCACTCCAACATTCTTATAACACTAAAAGGATCCATTATGCACAATAGTAAGTGCCATCACGGGAAACTGCATCATTTGGAGGCATGCTCTCTCGTTGGGCCTCCCTAGAAACGATTTCTGTAAAAGCTGCATGGACGAGGAAAAAAGGTTACTATTATTCACCACCCATGGACGTGCCCAGCCGTCTTATCTCGTAGAAAACTACATCGACAATGTCGGCGAAATCGTTATTCTTAGTTCCTGGTGGTTCAACGGTTACTTTTGACATCTTTTGATCATGTGGTATCACAGTGGGCCTACTCGCGGCTAATTGAGGGTGCACTTGTTGTGACTTGCCACCCTAAACTAACCGAGAAATAACTCATATGTACAATGGTTGTCCCTTTCAAATCAGAAATGTTTGCTGGGCAAAAGCCTTCCTATACCGGAAACCTTAGAATTTTCGAAGTGGACAACCGATTTCGTAACAGTGACATTATAACCTACAAGGAGGTTAGGTATACAATGAAAATTGTAAGCTGAATTATGCTGAGCTCCACTTTTCGTTTACTTCACAACTGTTAGTACCTATATGATATGCAAATATATCGCTTTTTTTATTTCAATTGTCGAAATTGTTGAGCACTACATTAATTTTTTTATTTATTTCCTTTTGTATATCCTCCCATTTTGGGAAGTGTTTTTTTTTTATTCTTATTTTCTGCTCGCATGATTCAATAAGGCCCAGTTCTTATTTTTCTTAAAAAATTTGCATTTTAATGGGTCAAGATTCGACCAAATATGGATCCGAACATAAGTAAGCCTGGAATCATCTGTACAGCTGCTTTCCTAAACAATTTTTTCTTTCAAATATAAATATCTACCTAACCCATGCTTATTTTTATTTTATCTTGATTATTCTCCCTTTCTCAATGTCAAAAGACCTACCCTACCCCTAACCCTACTTATATTAAATGTTTACAAATATAACAATAAAACCTGAAAGAAATTAGGTTGCGTGTTTCAAATGCACGCGTCCGGTGTACCTATATCTGTTGTTCACCTCTCTAGTCTCTACTGCCTTCCATAACCGAAACAAACAAAAAACAACTGCAAGAATTCACTTCTACTGAAATCTGGCATATAACCTATGAGTCGTGCTGAAAACCCCACCGACCTTTAGCTCTTCATAACTCTAATGTTACAATCTACTTGTGTACCGGCATTCATAGGTGATGTTTGACTTTGCAACCCAAATGATCTTTTTTGTCTGATAAACCCCCTTGCCCGTGTCGCTAACCTCCACCAGAAGTCCACACGGATCGCTATTTGCATTTTGTTTGCGCGCGAGTTCCTCGTCGATTGCCATCTGATGATTTTTTTTTTTTTGTTAAATCTGCTAAAGTTCCACTGAAATTGGCCATCGTCATCATCATCATGATCGTCATTATGATTACCCTGTCGTATTATTCGTCACATTGTAATTCACATCGTAACTTGGCTTGCCTGCAAAGTAAGCAGCAAATCAACAACAAAGGCACTTAAGATGTTGGTTGAAGAAAATGTGACTGCTTAAAATTCTACCTCCACAATCATCATCATCGTCGTCATGAATGGGGTTGTGTGGTAAAGTGGTAAAGTTGGTGGTCATAAATTAACCAAAAATAAAAAGCTTTTAACAATTTACTGGCCCCCGTCCGCGAGTTCCAACTTCAAGTTGCGAATACAATTTTAAAACATGTGTGGTGGGACTACGAATCTTTTTGTAGTTCTGTTGTATTGTAAATATAAATGGATCTGTGTTATTTGGCTTTGCTGTTGTTAACCATATCCATTCAGTAGTAAAGTCATAAGTTCTGTGCCACTGTAGTTGTTGGTCAGAACTTGGCCTTGGGATTATACCAATATACGCACACACTCAGAAATAAAGCACACATTTGGTCAAACATGCAGTCATAGTCAGCCTACGAGTATGTCCCCCCAACCTACATAAGCATAAATAAATTTATTACACCTTCTTTTACCTATTTATTATTACAACTGGCTGTATATGGGTATCGTATAATGGAAGTAATGCAGTGGGGCCAGCTCTAGTTTTAAGTGTCATCAGCTAAACATTTTTTTTTGAATTATTATGTACTGCTTACGTTCTGTTAAAAGGATCGAAAAGTTCGAATTTGTCTTCGTTGATTAGTAAGGTAAGGTGAAAAAAGGAGAACTTATTTTTTATAGAACTGGTCACAGCCTCATCGCAATTAAAATATTGCGACAATGTGACTGGTTATGTTCATTGGACAGCATATTATTGAGTGACATTTATTTTTACAGTGCTTCTATTTGAAATATTAGAAGATAAGTACTTTCACTAACTCATGTGCTTCTGTGCGAAATTTATTAAGTAAATAAAGTCAATGATTAAAGATTACAAAAGTAGGGGAAGGTATTGTACCTTGGTCCGGATTTCAGTTTTTTGCCAATATTTTATGTGTCGTTTTTCATTATTTTTTTTTTTTAAGTTAATACTTGAAGTCATATCTATGATATGGCGAGGCTACCAAGAGGATATTGCTTACCATTCATTAGAAAACTTAACTTTTATATACTAACCTCAAACGGTCCAAGGTACAAGGCGTGATTGTACCTTGGACCGAAAATATTATTGAAGGTTTTCCTATAGTTTTAAGGCAAAAACTTTAATTTCGTTCAATAAAGAAATTAAAATGGTACCATTCATATTTTATTTCAAAAAAAACAAAGAAAGCAGCTCTATACAACTTTAGAGAAGAGTTAAAAAAATTACTTTTTTCACTGAAAACTGTATATACCTATATATATTTTTTCCACCGACTTGTGCAGTTGCACGTTCAAAAAGAAACTGAGAAAAACATTCCACAGAGAACCGGTTTATGCGTGCATTGTATTTTTCTGGAAATTTCCACTCGGACAGAGGTATAATACCTTCCCTACTATAAAAGTTTGATTGGCTCCACTGTCTCCTTCTGTATTTAATATTCCTGTCACACATTTTTGTGATGTGTACTTTGTATTTTGTAGGGTATGTGCGAATTTATATATTTTATGTTTTAGTGCTGAAGGTTAAGAAAGTTTTTTTTTTTAATGTGTAACAAAACCGGAATAATTGTTTTGGGGTTAATGGATTTGCCTTGTTCTAATTCTAATCGGATACTTCTTCCTCCCTAAAACAAAAAGCGATGTATTAATTTCAGATACAAGGTATTCATGCATACAGACTATTTAAAGATGACCGACTACAGTGTGTTTTATTGAGCTTCGAACTCAGCAAAGCAAAATTAAGTAGGATTTTCTCCTACTTTACTTCTCATTAGTAAGGTAGGTATTTACAGACAGGAAGTTTAAGAGAGAATTGTATTGTCAAAATTTGCTTTCGGAATCGGAACAATGTTATAATATCGTGGGATTTATCCCTTTTTGTGGGATTTTCGATGTCTGAAAAGCCTACCGTGGGATAAAGGGATAAAGCACCAAGTCGTGGGAATTTTAGAAATCTGCCAAAAAACATTGAAACTATACATTTCTGGTGAAATTCTATCAAAACACCTGTATTCCACCATGATAATCAACACACTGAATGTCCATAACAAACAGCTCATATAAATCGTCTTTTATCAAAATTTTCTAGTTTTAAAAAATAATCATAGCAGTGTTACAAGCTGCGTTTTTTATACTAAAGGTTAATTAAACGTGATTTTCTTTCCGTGTAATACAAATTTTATATTAAAAACTGGACTTTGACGTTAAAATGTATCGTGGGATTTTAAAAGGGAATTTGAGTATGGTGAAAAGGGAAAAATTACCAAGCTTCGTGGGATAAATGAAGAGAGATAGCTTATAACACTGAATCGGGAAGGTGCGCGGGAGCTGACGGTCTTTTTAATACTTATGCCTAGTATGTATGTAGGAAAGCTAAAATTAAGCGCCTCTCCAATGTTTCTCTCCATCACTTCTTCTTCTTAATTTTGACAGGTAGTTCTTTAACTAGGTCCGGCAACAATTTTTTTCTTCGGAGGTAAAAATGGTTTTCATATTTTTTTTTCGTTTTTTTATTTGTACTTCCTCAAAAACCTCCTCCAGGTACTCCTCGTTAAAATATTCTATTTCTAAAAGAAATTAAAGTAGCAACAACGAATTTACGGAACTTACCATTTTCCATACTGTTATTTTGCTTTCGTTTGAAATACCGATGTTTTCCCCGATCTGTCAAAATTTAGCTGTGGAAAAATGAATTTTGCATTAATATGCCCACTTAAATTCTGTAGAGCTTTTTCGTATAGCGGCTTACAAATTTAGCTTGAACCGCGTACCTACTGCTTGGCTTAACTGCTTTGGTTAATTTTATCTTTGGAGACATTTTTGTATGGGGGCTTAATTTAAGCGCGAGCAGCATACTAGGCTTAAAGGACTATTCATATTCATAGTTTCTGACATTGTGGATTATGACTAAAGTGTAACAGTTCGTGGCAAGAATTTTTTATTCACGGGAAAGTTGCTTTGAGTGTAAATTCCGCTATTTAAATCAATTAAGACGTAGGTTATTCTTAGACTAGATGCTAGATTAATTAAATATAATGCTTTTGTGGTAGAACAAATAGCAGTTTTCAATTCATAAATACAGTTATGTCGTTTTCGATTGGCAAAAAGATTTTTTTGAGAATAAATAAATTTTTTTTTTTGATTTTGAGATTGCTTTTGATGTTCGATTTCCCAAAAAAATCAATCTTTTGTTTTGATCTGACTCTCTTTAGAGAAATCTTGATTTTTATCTCAGATTTCACACATACTTTCACTAATACCAATGTGTATGACACACAGCTGGCAGTTACGAATTGTTTATCGTTGGAAGGAATGCTTTTTTAACTGAATTTATAATGTATCGAGTATGGAAACGTTTTTTTTTATATTAAATTATTTCGAAATGCGTTGTTATAAATGTGTAAAAATCAATTGAAATGGATTTCCAGTGCAAGTGAAAAAAAAAACATTTTTTGAGGCCAACTCAATACACTCAAGAACCAATAAAATTCGGATTTTATGTTCGATTTGGCAGCAGAAATTTGAAATCTCAGATCAAAATCTGAAAAGGCAAATCGAAAACAACATTAAATTGATTCGTTCGCAATTCGCTCTCATGTGAATACTCCTTAAAAGAAAAGGAAACCCCATATAAAAACAGGTCGATCAACTGCGAACGTAAGCAAAGTTCAAGACTTGCCTGACGGTTTCTCTTCACAAGATGATAGTGACGAGCCCAATTGTGGTGATGTTGGGGAGAAACTCTGATACATTATTTTTTTCCCTTTATGTTTGAGTGACCGAGTATTGCTGTTCCCCGGGGGAGCTCGAACTTGCACAGCCCAGGTCACAGGTAATTACTCATGACACTATCCACTACTCCATTGCCACCCGCTATAGGGTAACATCCAAGCTTACTAGTTGCGCTGCAGTCTATAGGTTTGTTTTATTTGTTTTCTCTCTCACTCTTTACCTGGCGTTTAAAATTAAGTTCCTGAATGCGGTATGCGATGGAATTAAACATTTTAAAGTTAACGTCCATATTATGTACAAGTATCTTGAAGTATGTGTATGAATAGATTGCTCTTCATCTCTTTACGTTTTATTTTCACATAGCTGTGTAGGTAGGCATATATGCAAATAAACAAAAAACACATCACACTCCTCTGCTGTTTAAAGTTGTTTGTTGCCTGTGATATTCGGCGACTTGTGCTTTCATATTGTGAGTGTGACCTGCAATCGTATAAATAAATAAAAATATAAAGCCAAAGCTAAAAAAGTCTCAAAGAAATTTGGCAGTGGTCCAACATTTTATTCTTTTTATAATATGTATATATACATTTTTTAGATTCGTTTCTTTTCTTTGCATTTGATTGTAAAGTGTGTGGAGTACACAGAAAAAAAACTGATTGCACAGGAGATATTATGTTGAGGGTGGGGTCGGCGTTTTGTGTGTTCTTCCACGATACTGCAGTGGATCTCTTAGCAAAACAAATAAATTGGCCACTGCATTGGGAGGAAAACAGTTCTATTGTTATTTTTATTATCTCTCTTTCCATTTGAAATATGTAGTACTATGCAGATGCCAAGGTCCGCAATTTGCTTTGTTCTTTGCTGATTTTATATCAGTCTTTTTTGCATTTAATCGGCCAAGGTAGATATTTAATTTGTAGGTGATGTCTCGTGCTTACGTTGATAGGTATGTTCTAAGCCAATGACTTTCTATAACACTCATTTGTTTCTGTAAATGCAGAGTACCATAACTTATTTGGGAGGTTTTTTTTTAATGGGCAAACTGAAAATTGCTTAATGGCTAAAGTTAGACACGATTAGGTGTGTTGGGTCATGTGGTTAGCACGATAAGGCTCTTTTCAGAGTATTCTGTTTCGACCGGACTGCGACTTAGCACAACCGTCTTATGGACATTTTGTGTCTGGCAATATTTATTTTCCCTTTCCAAGTGGACTAAAATATGTTTGTTCATCCGAGCTATCTGGACACATATTTTCAAAATTACGTATATGAGGTACAACGTCGGCTTATTCCACTAAATTGGCAGTTAGCACGGTCTATAACTACGCCTCCAGTTACAAGTTGGTTAAGATCTCCCTGTGTTTGCCACCAAAGGCGAGGTCTTTCTTTACTGCGCTGTCACTCTTGGTTGAAGTTGAATATTATTCGAACTCGAATGCCCATTACCCATTACTGTGCCCCAGTTCGGTGCAACTTCGTCAATGGAAGGAGCACTTTCGGCACCGAAACTTTTAACAAAACTTTTATTTATTAAAAGCCATTATTTTTTTTGCATTTATTTCATTAACAAAAATAAAAACGTATCGGAAAAATTCATAACAATATATAAAATGCAATTTTTTTTAATAACAATATAAAAGGAATATTTTTCTCACAGAAAAATAAGGAACAAAATAATTTAAGACTTCGAGATGTTGATGCGGGATTATGTAGGTAGTTGGATGATTGGATGACAAAAAAAAAACGAAAACAAATAAAATAATTCAAAAGACTTAATAAAAAAAAAACAGAATAGGTACCTAACTAGGAACAAAATAATTCAAAAGCCTTGATTTAAGTTAATACCAAAGCACTATTTAGTCCAACATCGACATGCTGATGCCGGATTAGCTGAATGAGGTACCTACCTACCTACCTAGTTTTAATTCGATTTCGCTATTTAGTGTCAAGGAAATTTCTTGAATTTGGGGTTTTGGAAAAACCCAAGTTTGGGTATTGGCTCTTCGAAGAAAGCTTGTGTTAAGAGTTGATTAGCCAAATTTCTCAATAATTTCACCAGCAACAAGAACAAAGTGTCCTACAACGACAGAACCTCCCCATGGCATGCACGACGAATGTGGCCCGATGTCACAATTTTTTTTACCGCTCCCTTACGAAACAAAATGAAAAGTGCAAATTCTGTCTTGTTCAACTTAAAGACTACCTAACGCTTATAAGCACTCTTTACAAAATATCTATATCTGTTTTGCACAAAATAAAAATTTAATACCTATTGCTGACTTAACCTGAAGTGCGAAATTACGGGAAAAGTGTCAACAAACACACAACTTCTAACTTTTTTTCCCGACTATAGGTATCTACCTACCTAACTGGAACTCTCAAACTACAACACATGGTGTGAGTCTACAAAAGAGTGCGTTCGTCCTTTAAATTATTGGATTAGGTACCTACACATCGGGGTTTTCGGTTAAATTGCAAAGACGAATGTGCCGTGTAGGGAGATCCGTATACAATCGTACATACCTACCTCGCTAATGTCATTCTTTGCCAAAACGAGCTCTTTAAGTCATTTCCCTTCAATCTTCATCAATCAAATTTGTCCCACCCACTCCGCTGAATTACATAGTGAAAACATAAAAAAAAATAACCGCACACACACCCAATGTAACAAAAATAGGGTTCACATTATTACCTAACAATTTCTGATAAGAAGTTCCAATTTGCTTGTGTTGTTGTCATTGACGTCGTCGTTGCCTGGTTCTGCTTTCGATTCATCTAATTTTCATACATCGAATTGCCGCCAGAATTAATCAGTCATAGCTATATATATAGGTATATATATTACACAACACATCTACAGCATATACAATTCATACTCTGGCATAAATAATCCGTAGCCTACATCCATACATCTAACTTCCCCTCTGCTCTGCGTCTGCTCGTCTTATTCTTTTATTTATTTATTTATTACGCTTGAACTTATTTTTTTTTAACGCTTAGATAACAAATTAGAAAAGCCATGGTTGACCAGCGTTGAGGAGGGCGACGAGAGAACAAAATCAATTTTTTTTTTCTTCGCCGCGAAATGTGGCAACATCGCCCCTAACGTAATTGTCAGCTTTCTCGTTTTCTTCGCTTTGCTTGTTACTCTGTGTGCAGTGTGTAGTGTGTGTGTTTATAGCTTAAAAGAAGAAAACAAACAACATTTTCCATTTGCTCGAAGCATACAATGTTGTCCTGTATAGATGTTTGTATAGAGAAGTACATATACATAACTACTCTAATTGCAAGAAAATACCGGCTCAGCCAGCACAGCACAGAAGAGAACAATCGACGACACCGACCACACTGGATCGGATTGCTAGCTCGCCGACAACACCACGACAACGTGGTCGAGCAATTTCGAAAAACGCGGCAAGGCGAGCCAAAAGTACGAAGAAAAATCTGCACACACAAACACAACTGTCCATAGAAGCTCAGTTGAGTATGAGTATGAGAATGAGAACTGAAATGTGTTTGTTTGAATGCATCCGGACCAGTGTGACCACAGTAGATTATAATATTCCACTTTTTTCCAAAAAATATTCGCATATAAAAGTGGAATATTTTTTTCTCCAAGAGGAACTTTTAGATAATAAAATGGTCTCCATAAATAAGAATTTAATTCTTGACTGAAGTTGATTTTATTACTTCTAAATCGCAAAATTCACGAAGTTTTAAGCTATGGTAACACTTATGCTTATTTGCCCATATGTATAGTCTGTTTCATGTCACCATGGAAACATGTCGGAAAAAGCTGTTTACCGAGCCGTACGCCGAAGTAGAGTAACAACATAGCTACCGGTTTTTTTTTTTTTTCCTTTAACTTTGTTTGAAATAAAAGTTAATTTGTTTTGTATTCATGTCTTAAAATTCGCTTAATTTATTTTATTTGTGTTACAAAAAAAAATAATGCTTAAATGGAATATATATTTAAATAAATACTCCATTTTTCAGAGTAAGTGGAATATTTTTGAGAGAAGCTGATGGTCACACTGATCCAGACTTGGGATAAGTTAACGCATACAAAGTGCAGGGTTGTGTGCACAAAATATATGAATAGATGAATTCTTCTCTTTGCAATTTGTGTTGCCGCTGATAAATTTCAAAAAGGGATTTTAAAAATGTGTCCGATCCAATAAAAGGGGCCTCCACATAAAACACTAGCAAAAAAACAGCAGCAAAAGACATTAATTTATAATAAAAATGTATTCTTTACGAAACGCTTTTTCAATGGTTTTTATTATTATTCATTTTTAAGTTTAGTTATCTGCTCGAGCTTAAATTTAGCTTCCATACAAAATTCTCTCCAAAATGTACTTCATGTATCTGTCAAAATTTAGACAGCCCATTTAATGGGTCAGCACATTGGCCGCGTTCCATTTCCCGCTAGACTTCTAGCAAAAATATCCCTGATGAAGGAACGCCCGCGCTAGAACTCTAGAGCCAGCGGCGAAGTGACATTATTAAATGATACAATAACCTATTATGAAAACAATATCTGAATTGCTATTTTACTTACCTTATTACCAAGTTTATCACAATTCCACTCGCTCGTCTTCTTATTATTTTTTTTTTTGTAAACGTCTGAACAATTTTCTTTGACTGTTGGTTTTTTTTTCTCTCAATGCAGCGGGTCGTTTTACGCTAGACTGAAAAATTTCCCTGCGGAAATGGTGAAATTTTAATACATATTTTTTAAATGGAGTTTGACATGCCGCGGGCAGTGGAACGCGGCCATTTTCTCATGCTTAATTTTGAAAGATCGTTGTGTTTTGTTGCGAAAAAGTAAGCGAGAATGACATTTTTTAATGAAGGGGTCGATGAGGAGTACATATGTACAATCTGAACTGGTTGAAATAAGAGAGCATTGAATTTTCGGAGGATTTTTTTAAGGAACAGCTGTTTTCTGGGACACTTATACACAGCGTATACTCTGTCAAAATTTAGTTAGGATTTTTACTAATGTTTGTTGGATAGCAGCTAAAATTTAATTAAGCTCGAGCAGCGTCCTTAGCTTAAATAATAAAATTTTAGTTAAACTGAAAAAGGTGCCATTTTTATAATTTTTATAAAACTTGTGGCCAAGGGTCTTGAGGCTCAAAAGGGAACAAACGGCAACGCTGTTAGCAATGTGCTCAGTCTTCAGTGTTTGCCTGTGCTACTGGCAGCTATCAAATTATAGTTATGATTGTTTTGGATTTGTTTGTCGCTGTTGGCGAGGGTTGTGGCTTGAGGGGGAGCGAAACTAACGCTGGTGTAGTAGTGAGGTCGTGTACGACGACACGGCGAGGCTCAATCTCAATCCAATGCAACCCCACACCACCCAAGTCGGGCCAGGGGCATAAGACGAAGTCACAAAAAAAAAACGAGAATCTTAAGAAAAAATATAAAAAAAGCACAAACTTGAGATTTTTTTCTGCGATTTCATTGTAACAGTACACTGATGTTAGATAGAATATATATGTACATCCACACATATGCATCAGCATGAGACGTGATATATAGAGGTAGTGGTGTTCGTTTTGGATGAAGCTAGGTATGGAAAGAACTGTTAGGCATTTTCAATATAATACACGTTGAATTGAAGCTTTTAGTGGAGCGAACAGTATAGAAAAGAAAATGAAACTACTCGCCATGCCCCAAAATAAAAGGAAGATTCTCTCGTCGCATCGTTTTTTTTTTTTTGTATAGAAAAGGCAAAGGCGTATAAGCTGGGGCAATTTAAGCGCGCTAATGGAGATAATGCACGAAGCACGACACGAACATTTCATTCGTCATCGTTGGTGTGTGGTGGCGTCAGATGTCAGATCGTGTTCGTGGCGTTTGTCTATACCTACCTAGTCTAATCTAGTTTTTTACGATATAATTTCGATATGGAGAAGTGCTTGCAGCTTAGGTTAGGTCCGTTTTAGGATAAATTTACTATGCTAACTTGGAATACGAGCCGTTAATTACCTAGTTATGTCTGCGGGTCACATAAATAATAAGCTACCTGAACATAGGTACCTAGGCTTATGAAATATGTTAGTTGTTCGTTGACCTATATGACAAGCGCCTAGAAAAAATCAGTTATGCAGCGAAGGGTGGTGAATTTCCATAAGAGTCAACTTGACATGGAGCAGCTGTAGGAAGGTAGGTAGGTAAATAACGAGCAAAACTGAGCCTATATCTTAAGTGGACCTCTAAAATTAGTGAGCTTTCAGAAAGCAATACCTAAGTTAGTATGATCATAGAACAATCTGCTGGTGAGCCAAGAGCCAGGCACTCGCAAAAACACAAAAGCCAACGGATATCTAGGTATTATAGGGCAATAAAAACCCCTGATGCAACTCTCAATCTGCTACCCTTTAGACAAGCAAGAGTCTGCTGCAATGAGTGCCCTACGAATCAGTCGAACACATCAGCTTCAAACTTGATCGTGCATATACAGACATTTTACAGAAAGAGGTACATACTTAGGGAATGTTGTCACTTCTGAGTTCTTCCCATCTGGAAAAGACCATTCTCTGGCTCTTGTCCGAGCTTGGATGAATGGAGCACAGATGTTCCTACGAAAGGGAAATCCATCTATACACAGACGGGCATTAGGTAGGTACTCTGGTGGAACCGCGTGTCGGGCTATTATCGGAGGACTCAAACATAGATACACGATGACGGGGCGAAACTTTCAATTTGATGATTACTGCCCAAGGTATTCTTTTCTTGATTTCATTCATTACTAAAACATTTTTTTACTATAAACATTTATCGCTCAATCAGGGTTCTGTTCACAGCAGTGTCTTCCCGACGGCAGTTCAAACAATCGCTGAAGCAGCTCTAATGGGTGTCTGGCAATACCACCGGCACGGACACCAGAAACAGAATAGTTTGTGCAATGGATAATGATCGAGGGAAAAACGCTTAAGACATCAGAGTGGAGAAGAGAATTCGTATAAAAAAGCCAACAACAAGTGCGGAAGGAACTAACCTATAGGTACCTGCAAAGTACCGCGGAAGCTTTGTTTAAAATATAATACAAACTGGATAAAGAAACATTTCCAGTTTGACAGATCATCGCTGTCTAACTAAATTGGGGCTCTGATTGGACATAACTTCTTATGAAATGAAATTAAATCTTAGGGATATCGATATACATTTAGAGGTTGCGGAGACGTGGAGGTACACAAGAACACACCTCCTATCCTCTGTCAATTTTCGAAGTGTCGTATCACTTGAGGCACAAAACACTTAGAAGATATTAATTCCATGAACCATGACATACAATAACTTTCGGACAATTTATTGTTTGATCTTTATATAGATTTTAACAACAGCTTACACAACTGTCTAATCCCTATTAAGGAAATTGGTTCCACAAGGACGTTAAGCTGCCCTTAATATTATATTGGGAACCTAACGAGGTAAAAACAAAAAAAAATTGGGACTGCACAATAGGTCGATCGCGTTTTAGTTTTAGTTTTGTACAATGGTACAAAAAATATGGAGGGCCTTACTAATAATCATTTTTAACCTTCACACTAAATATTTTGTAGGTCACAACATGCAATTTTGTATGGAAAATTTCACTACTATCAGTTAGAAAAATTTAGCCTGGACACTAAAAATGAATATTAGTATGGCGGCGAGTGTTTGACAGTTGATAGTCCAAAGTCCAACAAGTTAACAATCTCATCAATTGTAATGCCGCATCCGGAAGCATTTGTCTAACCAAATTATTATGTATAACTCGTCAAGTTGTGCTGAACGACGACAGAGAACAATCTCAGCGATGCCTTTGATCTTTAATAGAGGTTTATGCAAGTTGAGGAGCTGCCATGTTATTTTTTCACAATTCTATTGAAGTACTGGCGAAACACATGACATTCATATTATTGGCGGAATTCAACAAGGTGACAGTGACATCACCTATAGTCTTTTAAACTTCATTTTTGAAAAACTTTAAAGTTCTAAATTTGTACAGGTATGTACAACTAAATTGCAATCTGCCTTATATAGGGTATAGGCCCCATAGGTATCCGATCTCTGCCCAGCACCTGGAATGTCAAATTTCATTGCACAAATATTCCAAAGAAAATAACCCCACTAAACCTAACGCCATCTAACGAGTAATCAATCAATTTATAATCAGTTCACATTCGTATTACCCGAGAGAGCAGCAAACGGTTTGTAGATTTCCTAATCAGTATTCACTTTATTTAACCGCCCTCTCCTTGCCAACTTTTATTCTAAATTTCTAACAAAATCAGCTTAATAGCATCCAAATGAATAAATATGCAATAAATTAGACACAAATCGGATAGCCACATTGATGTTTATGTAAATTGCATTGCCTAGGTATACCTGTACCTCTTCTTTATAATTTTGTATTGTGTGTTCTGTATTCTATACCTTTAGCGTTAGATAGAGAAAAAACAATTAATTTTTATGATTATGTATCCGCGCTACACTCACGCGGATGGTATTGTCGATTCGCTCGCATTCATTGGAAAAAAATTTGCATGATCACCCGATGAGCGACTGCCGTAAAAAAAACAAAAAAAAAAACCTAAAGCGGTCAACGTACCATACTTTAGCTGACATTCGAAATAAGAACAAAGCAACGAAAAAGAAAATGGCTAACTAATGAAACATCACTTTTCTGTTCATAATTAGTTTCTATTAGTATGTGAACGACGTATTATTTAATTGGCTTTTGATGGTAATTTCCATTCTACCTCTTTCAATGTATGTATATTTTGTGTTACGAGAAAGAAGACTTCAGAGTTTGTATTTAACGCTAGATTGGCTTTGTTTGGTATTTAAACATTGGGAGGGAAGCCGAGTATAGGTGTGGAACTTTTGAATTTCGGAACTTTGATCTACTTGCGGGGCAGGCAGCAGGCACTGATGGAAAACGGCTTGCTACTTGCATAAGAATGAACATTTGGAAGCGGTTAGCGAATTGAATTTTGCGTTACGTTTTAAACGCGTAAACAGTAAAATGTTAGCCTTTAAAGTGCCAAGTCATGCCAATATGTTTAGACAATTAGGTGCCACATGCATTAGCAGTTTATTTAATAACACTAAACGTATACTCCATTTTATACATGCATGTATTATCCTTTAGAATATTTTAGGGCGTTATTAAAGTATTGCCCAATTTGTAGGATTCCATTCGTTCCAAAACTGAAAACTTGCACAAACGCATGATAGCGAGAGGCTAGACCTAGGTCCTGTATGGACGCGTCATTTTGTCCTTAAAAACCAAAATTTTATTCTGTCCAAAATAGCAAAAAAAGTTATTAGTTTTCTTTAAGAGGTCTAAATATGACAACTCATAGCAAAATCGTAGGTAAAGGCTCCTCTGTCCCGGACCAGCATTTGATCTCCTATGAAATTAGGTATGGAATTTATCATGCAGATACTTTAGCGAATTTGAAAGTTATCTTAATTTTTAGGCTGTTGCTATTCGCACGTCGTTCGGGACACGGCTACGTAGCGAAATGTCAAAGTGATTAGGGGCAAATAGGGGTAAGGACCCTTAACTCCAGTATTTCATTTTCGGGCACGATCCTGTACGTTTCAAGGCCAACTTATTTCTTAAAAACCCTATTTTTAATAAAAAAAAATACTATTACGTTACGTCAAATACGTAGCCGTGTCCCGAAGCTATAGACACACGTCAGTCAGGACAAAAATAACGTGCAAAGAACCACTTCGTAATTTTTAAATAAGTAGCTTGTAGTAGTGTTTAAAAAAAAACGCTTTCTTTTTGCATATTAGTGTATAAAACTTGCGCAGCTGGAATGGGAATAGGTATTGAAATGTGAATGCTACGTTTCTACTGGACGCAAATACCGAGTTTGAGCACAAGAAGTTTAAAATTAATCCTGAGGTGTTTTCACCGACTAAAATAAAATTAAGTTGGCGTATTCTATCTGACTCTCTACTTTCGAAAGACATAACGACATTTTACGAGAGAGAGACCCCTTTTCCATTTTTTTAAGACTGCTTTTTCATTCCTGTCAAATGCAGCTCTGTTTGTTTTACCTTTTTGACATCCCGAGCTGAGGAGATTGCGTTCACAAATCGGACTCTACATGCAAACCTGGTTGGTTTTCCAGATTATTATATTATTATATTTATGAGATTAAAATTTGTATGATACATAATACTACGTTTCCACCGGACACTAATCGCGAGATTTAGGGCAAGAGCTTACAAATAAATCCTGAGGTGTTTCCACAAAAAAAAAACAAGATTAATTTGACGTTTCACCAGATGTTGTCAACTACTGTCGAATCGAACAACCCAAATTGTGATAATTGAAAATAAATTAACCAATTCAAAAGTTTAAGGTAATAAAACATGAGTTCCAGAAATCTTAAAATATTATTGGCAAATTCTACAAAATAAAATTAAAGTTTTGATGGTTGCATTGGTTAGGAGAAGTCTATCAGAAATAAATTGTTTTTTTTTTTTTGACACAATGTCAAATACAGCTCTGTTTGCTTTGTATTTTTGACATCTCGAGCTGTGGAAAGTGTGTTTTTACAAACCGGACTGTACATGCAAACCTGGTAGATAATCGAGATTTGTTTGTAATCTCCCTTTTCATGAGATTAACTTTTGAATGACATCCCGAGATTTCATCCCGGGATTTACAGAAATTTTTCTAAATCTTGCAGTTAATCTCCGGTGGAAACGTAGTATAATATTTATGAGATTAAAATTTGTATGATGCATAAGTCTCGAGACTTAGTCATTTCATAGTTTTCCTCGAAATTGTAAACGATTCCTAGAATCCCGAATTATAGATAAAAGGTGCTGGGCAGGGCACAGCTTTAACACCGCTAACCGGTCAGGCTCCGTGCACCTATATAAAGTCATAGGGCTTGATAAGATCTTAAGTCCGGTAAGAAGGGGCGAGCGGACATGTAAGTTTTATATTATTACCTATCGGTATAAGGCGAACAATTTTAGATCGAATCCCATTTTCACGACGATTCTACTTGCAATTATTGTTGGCAGCTGAAATGTTCTTCGTGTATTCTGCGTTGCGGTGATACATATCTGAAAATATTTACCTTGTACCGTGTATGGAGGACAGACTTAAGTTTTTTAATAAGCGAATTGTGCATTACCCCGTGGACACAGCCTTCAACTTGGTGAGCCACTAGAACAACAGGCCGGATAACAAAGTAAAGTACATAACGTATGTGAATGTATGTTTTGCGAAGCCCATCCTTTCACATATAGGCTATCTTTTTGGTTCAAACGTTAAAAAAACTTGTAGGATAACAAAGCCGTTTTGTAATGGCCAGAGTAGTGTTTTGTTCAAATATTGCCAAAAAGCGCACAATTCCCATTACCTTAACCTCTCTTCTTTTACCTAATACATGTGATAAACATCAGTTTTCAATTCTAAAATGTTTTTTTTTTTCTGTTTTTTGGACTTTATTATAAACTTTTTAGTAATTTTTTAACAATATCATGCTTTAGCCATATAAATTCTGTTTTGTTTTCCTACAAGTTTTTTAGCTGTCACTTGGTTTTTTCTTCTTCATATTTGACACTGACGTTGTCGCGAACTACCCTATCCTGATTTGGCAGTTGACCTCAATCAGTTTGAAGCGAGAACAAATAACTTTCTTTACCAAAGTAAGTATAACTTAACAAATCTATTATTCAACTTTGTTGAATGAATGAATCAACATGATTCTGTAGTACAATTTCTGAACAATATCCGAGTTACATAATTTCGTTCGGAAAAAGTCACTTTTGAACCACTGTGCATGGCTTCTCAACAACACCATTCAAATAACAAATTCCTCTTCTATTTCAACATTCTTTACACATTATTCCTTTTCGATTACTCTTTGTTCACCACCTTATCGTCCTGCATGATGGCAAGGCAGCACTGGCTTGTTTCGAATCCCATTCTCCCCTTTTCCGTTCGCAGTCCCTGTCACCCTGTCCCATATAATATTTGATTTTTCCTTTTCTCTTTTATTGGCACACTAATGCATAAGGGGAAACTTTTTTGCTTAGTGGTGTCTGTGCAATTTCGATAACTTTGTTGCCTTTTAGTGTTGAAATGAAAAGAAATGGAAGAGCATGGAAAATGAAAGGTAACAGCAGTGGCACAAACGTAGGAAAAACAACAGTTAAATCCAGGAATAGCAATAAAAATGTGCATGGCGATACCAGGTGGAATGAAATTAAAAATATATACAAAAACAGTCAGAGGAAATGGCGTGAGTAATTATGTACCTGTCGCCGAGTGCAATGGAACTTGAACGTCGTCGATCTCCTCGTGGGATACTTTTACTCAAATTAAATTTCTTAACAAATGTAGTAGGTACGTGTCATTTAATCGCTTCAAACAAATCCAATTATTGTGAGTGTCCACCTACGTACCTAATGGATAGGAGAGAATTCTTATGACATTATTTATTACTCGTGTTAAAGGAGGAATAACATTATCTTCCTGTACAATTAGGACCCAGATTTTCTTTTGGCTGGTACCTACCTAAGTAGGAGGGCAGGTTATTTAAATATCTGAGTCCCGGCCTCGAAATTCAATCGAACGTCAGTGTTATCGGGCGAATATTTAATTCGATACATTATGCCTGTTCTTTCTAGCCTCGATCTTAGCAAAGCCAAGTAAATTAGGCACGCAATTACAACAACTACGCTCTATTTGACACATGACACTTTCAGTAGTTGTTGTAATTTAGTGTTAAAAATCCTACTTTACTTAGCTGAGATCAAAGTTCCAAAAACACACATGTTAGCACATGGCACATTTAAAAATGTTGTTATCTTCAGTCGACTAGATTAATCTGGACTAGGTGCACTCTGAACGCAAAAACTCGATTGTTCGGTAACTTCACTTTTCCTATGTCATCTACATATACGAGCTGTCAACTTAGTACTTATTCACGAAATTCTTGACTAAATTCGTCAGCTCCACCTCCATAAGTCAGCTAACTGTCAGACTAAATAAACTCGATTTGTGAACGTCCCCATTGATTTACAGCAGTTCCCATTTCCGATATCAGCGTTTCCACTTCACATCACAAAATTGCTTCGCTAGCATTAATACGAAAATCATTCATGAGCGAACGCAACCAGCGCCAAACAGTCTTACCATGCCGTATAAAGTAAAAGTTATTAACTACGCAGCAGTTACGTACGTCAAATTTTTGTATGCACACTGACGTCTGTTAACTAACTCACTTCTGCATATATTTCTATAAATAAATACGGGGGTTGGTAGTGAATGCCTCCCCAAATAATAAGTAACTATCGTACAAGAACACGTGCGAGAATTTACTCGTGGAAAAACCCGTCTGCTCTGGACTTATTTTGACGCTTCTGGTGTGTCACTTTTGAAATACTCAAATAAATTGATGATTCATGTGGAAGAAGCGGCAAAAAATTAACGGTGGCTCTTGTTTTCGTACCCATGTGGGTTTATTGCATTTGAGAAGTCATTTTGAAATAGATGCGTTTCCCTAACGGTTCAATCCTACAGACAAGACGAAAAATTATGAACAATGTATTCAAAAATGATGACACCTTCAGCTGTCAATCAAATTATCGCAATCAAATAGACCCGATTAATTAAATTAGCACCAGAATGTGATATAACTTTATGCGAATTAGCGTAATTTCAATGTCCGCAAATGGTTTCACACTTATATCGTAATTGTTACTCATCCGCCTGACATATGGTGTTTGCTTCAAAAATTATAATAGTAAATTTTATTCTAAGCGTGATAGATTTAATTAAGTAACCCTAACCATGTTTATAATTTTATTTGCAATTTAAACTTTTCGTATATACCTAGTTAGGTACCCACGTTTTTAAAAAGTGAATTCAAAAAAATACATACCTACCCGCTATCTATGCCTTCCTACTTTACTATTTCTAAGAGAAATATTAAAGTTGTATTTTATCAACCTATGATATTTTCTGGGTAATTTTCTGACACTGCCCCAGAAGCTATTAAAGAAATCATTGGGATTTGCTTATAAAGCTTAGTACGCTGCTCGAGCTAAATTTTCGCTCTCATACAAAATTCTCTCCAAAATTTACCTGAGCTAAATTTAAGCGAACCCATTTAGCTGAGTGGTACGCAGCTCGAGCAAAATAATCAAAATTTTGTTTCAGAATGTACTTCGTGTGTTTGTCAAAATTTAGCGTGCCCATTTAATGTGTCGGCACATTTTCTCAAGATAAATTGTGACAGATCGTTGTGTATTTGTTGTTCTGTTGCGGAAAAGTATGCAAGGATGAGCTCGTTCAATTATTACATGAACGAGAAGTACCTAGAATCAGACATAATTGAAATAAGAGAGAATTAAATTTTTGAAGGAATTTTTTTTTAAGTCACAGCTGCTTTCTGTGACACTTATTCACGGCGTACTCTTTGTTAAAATTTAGTTAGGACTTTAGCTGATGTTTGGAGAGAAAAATTGGAGACCAGATAAAATTTAGTTTAGCTCGAGCAGCGTACTACACTTAAACAAAAAGAAATACAAGATTACAAACTTTCCACGATTCCATATTTTTGGTGAAAAATTTGACAGCTTGTTGACAACGAAATCTACAGGATGGTGACCACCTAGTTGTTTGCGACGAAATTCCGCAAACATGTCGAAACAATTATTTCGTGTTCTTTTGGAGTATAGCGCGATTCATGTCTTGTTGGCGTGCATTTCGTATCTGTTTACTTCACAAATGTCAAAGTAGAAAACATTTGCCGCCATTTGAAAAAATGATAGCAACTACCAAAAGGGTGATGACTTACGATATGTACTTTTGCTGAAACACAAAATTTCCTCTTTTGTACATACAAGCCGCTCCAAGCAGAAACCTCTCTTCTTTTTGTTGTTGTTGTAGGAGTGGAGAAGCTCTGATATTATTCCTTTTATCTCTATCCACTACACCACGGCGATCCCCCGCAATGGAACTACTTTGGGCTTTGTGCACATCATCGGAGACAACGTTAAACCAAAGTCGTTTCATACCTGGCCAACAAAAACCAATTGATCTGGATCAAAGAAAATGTTAATATAGATCAATTTTTACAAGTCCAATATTATTTCATGGTTAACACCTTCACTTAAACCAATAGCTGCTGCATCTTCTGCATTTTCTGTCAACCATCATCGCTTCGCAAAACTTTTTTCGCCACTAGTGCTTTGTATTAAGTTCCATGCTCCTCCTAAATATTTCTCTGATAACTTATGACCAAACTATTAGTATGTATCTGAGTCTGCATCTTTTGTTTCCATCGAGAGGTACTGATTTGGTTTTCAAATCTTGATTGGATATTAAAATGTATATTAGGTATACCTATGCATTGCTTTTTCTTTTGCAATAAAATACCGATGATTTAACTGTCAATGTCAAGTGTAGAGCAGGTTCTGTGCTGCCAACTGCCAAGTTACTTTGTTACTAGTGAAGAGCCATTTTCTCCTAACCTCTTGTTCTGCAATAGAACGCAGTACTCTTTAAAAGTACAGCCAGAGTGTCATTTAAACAAAAATTATTTTTGTTTATCAGGCATTCGCTGTAGGTAAACACCTACATGACGAATCTGTTGTAGCAGGTTTCCAGTACCATTCTCGTTTTTGGACTTTTTGCCCGTCTTTCTTTTCAGGTTTTAGCTGACCTCTTTGTACCTTTCCCAACCGTTCACGCCAACTTCTTCTTTGAAATTATTATGCCAGTGTTTTGCTTGCAAGAATTTCACTTGGCATTTGTACATTAAACAAAAAAAGTCCGATATAGTGGGTCCTAGGTATCAGGTTAGGGATGCCAGAATTATAAGTGAAAAAAACGTTTTTATTTTAGTTTACATTTTATTTGTTATAATAAGTAATATTTGGTTTAAGTTAAGTCTTTCAATACATATTTGTACATTTCATGTTGTGGCTACCATTTTTGAGATCGCAGACCCAGACCACTGAACTGTCATCATCTGATTAAGGCGCACTTCACACTTTGTAAGTTATGATTATAGCTAACTAGGGCTAGCGCTATAATTTGTATGTATTATTAATTGTAATTTATTTTTTTTAATAATGAAGTACCTAATACCTAATAGGGCGACAAGTTGAAAGGCGGTACCTACATTTTACCGGACAAACTTTCAGAGTGGGACATTTTGCGGGACACCTTTCATTTCCGGACACTTTCGGGACAAAAGCCTTTTATAGCCGGACAGACCCGCACTGAGCGGGACGTCTAGCATCCATATATCAGGTATGCGATTGCGATGGGCCAAATCTGAAGAACGATAAAAAGGCGAAAACTTCTTTCGATTGTGGACTTGCCCTGATTTGGCTGGACCGTTTAGAAACGTGAAGAGATGGCGACGGTGAACAATCGGTTTAAATAAAAACAATAATCACAAAATAATTCGAAGAGAAAAAGAAACAGAAGACACAAACAAGAAAGAACAAAAGAAACACCTCACCAACACTTGCACATGACTCACTACGCAACGCATACCAAAAGCAAAAACCAAATCAACAACACCACCTACAAACATAAATAATGCCCGGGATTGACCGCAAAAAGCCGGGAATTAGACGGAACGACGTTGAAAATAAAAGAAATGATAAAAGAATTGCAATTTTGTTTCTTCCCTCTCTCCATTTAATGATTGATTTTGTGGCGTTGTTGTGTTGGCACCAACTACGAAGCAGTGGGGTTTGTTTGAAAATTTAGCATGGGATGGGCACGGACACGGACAGAGCTGTGTGGGTTTGTGTACATCCGAGTGGCACAGACGTCAGAGGGAAAATCAAAAACAAGGAGACCAGCTTAGCTACCCGACGTAAAAGAATAACAAAAAGAGTACATATTGGTGTCGTGCAGCCGCAGGAAGAGGAGGAGATTACGTTATTAATATTATACATAGGTACATAGTGGGAATTTCCCTTGTGTTATTCTTTTTTTTTTTTTATTAATTTCTAAGTCGGTACGCTGTGTATTTTGACGTGGGACAAGGTCAAGAGCGCAGAGTATGAACAACTCATTATATCCATACATACGTAATTACAAGCATTTTTTTGTTTGAATTCGTAAAGTTCACCGGCTTCGAACGTAATACCTACCTACATATATTTATATATGTGACGTGCATGCCTACAACTGTAAGGCTATGATGATGCCATACCAAGTGAGGCGTCAGCTGGTAGAGTGCGTCAGCAGGTGACTGACAATGGCAAGTAGGTATAATGAAAAAAAGAAAAGGTCCTTTTCTGCCGGACCTTCGTTGGATATGTTGGGTTTGGGTGTTTTTTTTTTTTTAATTTCTTTGTAACATTCTGATGGTTGTGGAAAGGAAAACTCTTGTGATAAAAGAAAGAAAAAAAGATTGTGGAAAAGGTGGGACGGATTGACGTACCTTTACCTACCTGCCAATGTAATGAAAACAGACTTAAATCGAGGATGAAGGTTTCACTTATATAATAGCTGTCAGAGCAGTTGACAGTAAAAGGACTACGAGCTAGAGGAAACTTACCGTCAAGCGGCTTACAGAATACCTACATACGTATTTAACTACTCCATTTGCTTTTGGATAGATACGATGGGTCAATTGCAGCCAGTGACAGAGTGGAGATTTCGGGTTTTGCGGATGATCAATAATAGACTTAAATTTTGAGTCTAAAAAAAAAATTGCCATAGAGTAAAAGGTAAAAAGTAAAAGGTGAACTTTATATCATTGCGATGTTTCAGGGAATGTCGAAGCTGACGAATTGACTTAGAATAGGTGCACCGTCAATGATTACCCACTCTTATATATTATTTACTCAGAAGGGCAGCACAAAAAAAAGCGGGACCAGTTTCTGTACAGAATCGGAAAAACAGTTGGAGCAACGCTTCACAACCTTTTCCCTACATGCTACATCTCACAGTTTGTAACGAAATATGACACACTAGGGTAGATGTACCAGTAACCGGCCACCTAACACTTTTTCAAGGTTTTTCTTTTTTTTTGTTCTTCAAAGGCAATTTTGGTTTAAAGAAAAAATACTTGAGTATAATTGGGTTATTGCATCTAAAATTAAAATTAATTTTTTGAAAGAAGTTAAATTTCACCAGTACCCGGCCAGCAAAATTCATTAGTGGGCCACTTTTGCACGAGTATCCGGCCGGGTTATTTTTGCTTTTGAAAAACTTCAATTACAAAGTAAATTAAACAAAAATAAACCCGGTTGAAATCGATTATTTAATAAAAATACATTTCTATTTTGGATTCATATTTACTATATTCATATGTATGCATTATAGTTCAGGTAAATACAATTTTGTAAACTAGTCAAAAAAATAAAAATAAAAAAAATTGGTAGGTACGAGTATGTATATAGTTTAATAATCAGTTCCCCTTCGTTGTTTCTTTCCTTTGACTTTCTAGCTTCCTTTTCTTTTCTTTTCTGTAGTCTGGCATCTTTTGTCTTTTCGATTGCATAGATTTTTTCTTGCTTAGCTGGTTCTTTTTGCTCGTATATAGGTACATATATCCCTTTAAGCCTGCGCTAGGAGACCTGCAAGACTGTGTAGGGTCACCTTGGCCGGACACTAGAACACCATCAAAAAATAAGGTTCTAGTAACCGGCCACCATCTAATACTTAAATAAAAATAAAAATGTCTTGTTTTTTTCACATTTTATGATTAATAATTAAATAACTTAACAGAAAAACAATAAACGAGCTGGTTAATATCTAAAAAAAACACTGAAACTTGCGTTTTTCGTTTGATACCTCCACTAATTCTCTTGAACTCTAAAACGCACTTTTCACTTCCTTGACGAACTACATAGACTACGCATTTTTTTTTTAGCAGTTTAGTGATGCTCACAGCTGTCAAATTTTACCAGCACGTTAGATAGGTCAAAAATGATGGCCCCAAATTGTTCGCCAATGAAAATGACTATTAAATTACTTATTATCAACTATTTAACGCAAAGTGGCCGGATACCAGTGACTGGCCGGGTACTGGTACACCTACCCTAGTATATGGATATTGTCCGAGCAAGGAAGAAAGGAAGACGCAGTCATGTCATTTTCCACCTACAATGTTTTATAAAAGTATGGAGAGTCCCATTTGCAACCCATAAGGGATAGGTATTTGTGTAGTTTAATTTGTGAATTGTGGCAACAGTTGCTTTCAAAATTAAAACAGATAATACAGGGTATTACAAATTTCATATTGACAATTTCACCGTGACATCTCACAATGCACATGACATGTCACTTGCATTGTCGGGGGTGTTACCATTTGAATCAAATTTGCATAGTTTTTCTTTTACATATTTTTGTTTATGTAGAGCAAATTTAGTATTTTATATTCAATATGCAACACATGAACAATATTTTGCTGGTAGCACTTCCGCTTATCTTGGCATATTAAGGTGTGTCCAGACCAGCGAAACATTTCAGAAATGTTTATGAAGCAAATCAGACACATTTCATAAACATTTATAAAAGACTAGCTGACCCGGCGAACTTCGTACCGCCTAAAATTGATTAAATTATTAACACACCTTTTGATAGTTGAACCTCTCTATTGAACGACTTCATAGATTTCCGGGTCGGGTTCTTGATCGTTTTTGTCCGCGCTCATGATTGAATCAAGTGGGTCCGGTTACATTTTCTTAATCAACCAAATCAACCGAAGCAGAATGTGAGCAGTTTGGCAAGTTTGCCCGGGAAGTAAGAATCACCATTCGGATTTTTTTTTTCCAATTCACATTCTATAAAGGTGCTATAGAACATTAAATATCCGTAGTTGCGACGGTGATTGGTATGCTGGACTACTTGGGCGAGTGGTCAATTTGTTTAAATAATATTATACGAATAACTAACACAATATACCCCCACTTCTTTCTACCAAGCGATTTGCGCCGTACGGCCTATGTACACATAGGCCACATAATTCTTTAATGCTTGCGATTTGCGCCCATCACCCCAAAGTAGAGCAAGACTAATCGGGTCAACCTTCCCCTCCACAAAATTTCATTGAAATCAGTAGAGTGGTTTCGGAGATCGACAATAGCGCCAACAGAATTTAAAGGCTCAATTTATATATATATAGATTTCTGAAATTTATTTATTAAATGCTTATGAAATATTTCAATTTCATCTTTTTTTGGACTAGAAGAAAATAATGCAGGATTATTAGCAGCGAGCAAAGTTTTTATTTTTGTAGTTTTGGTCTCGGGAATCACGCGACACGCGATTTAATTAAAATAATCGCATTTAATGAATCACTTTCTCATTAGGTATTCCATTCTCGACATTTTTATTTTATTTAAAAAAACAGCGCTCACTTTCTGCAGGGAAACTTGTAAAACAAAAATGATTTCCCATCACGATTGGGAAACTGTGAAACATTTCATAAATGTTTTTTCGGTGTCCAGATTCAAACCGGCAAAACATTTCATAAAAATTTCATAAAAATTGTTTTAGAAATATTTATGAAACATGTAGGTATTTAATTGTTTGTCAAGTGTTTGGCTCAGAGACAATACTGAGACCACCAACTCCGGCCGATTTCCCGTTACTTAGCCTACAAGCTATATTTTTATGGAGTGTTCACGTTGGTGCGCTAGGATTCTTACATAGAAAATCGTATTGACAAATGTCACGAAACTTCAAAAATTCTGCTCACCAACACACTCCCAGGAGATATGAGACACTTCCGCTGCGGGCAAAGTTGCTGGCAGAGTTCATAGAATTTTATACGTTTAATTTGAAATTGTTCGTTACGTGTGGATAATATTTTTTTTTTTAGGAATTAGTGCACATTTGCTTAAAATGTTCATGAAAAATTAACAATGTAGATTGGTTGAGGGAAAATGAAAACATTTTGAGCAAATTTTCTTCATTATTTAAGACAAATTTACACACGAAATCGAAGTTACTGATATCCAAAAGCGGAAAATACGCAACCATGTTTGTCCTAATATGTTTCTGGTATATAGAACATCAATTTTAGATAGTTTTATTAACCAAACAAATCAAATTATTCGCCTTTTAACAATTTATAATAACTACCCAATGGCGTTCAGTAATGAAAAAATGTGGTATTCCCGAACTCTTTCACATTTCTCCACGGTTGCCGAGGTTGGCAGCATTTATTTTTGAATTTTTTGTATGTTTTTGCATGTCACACGGATTCTTTTTTGACATAACACCGATAGGAAAACAAAATGGCGAATTTGAAAAAAAAACTGAGGGGGCCAGCGGCAAGAGGATTTGTGAGTTGGGGGTCTCAGTATGGTTTGTCTATGGTTTGGCTGGTCTGAACGGTCTGGACATACCTACCTTTAAAAAACAAACAAAAATAGCTCGGAATACGGACGGGGAGTTCATTCATTCGAATACGTAAAAACCAATTGTTTTTTTGTGTTCCATTTTTTAGTCTGGCTACGTGATTGTGTGGCTATCGTTTACGGGCACACCAACATTTAAAAATAAAACAAGCTAACCGGTGTTAAATAGTAGAAATAATTTTCAGATCATAATTCGTGATCTCGATGAGTAGCAGGATCATATGCTGTTGTTGTAAGTGCATGTAAATCGATGATCTATATGGATCAGCTGATAATATAAAACAGTTATTGTAAAACAACGGAATGCCGAGGATAAAAGGATCCGGATTTAAGTGTTCTCAGACTTTCGAGACTGTTTTCCATTTTTTATTATCAGCAAAAGCATTAGTTTTTCCCTAAATTCAAAAAAAATACCCCTTCTTTCCGCTAACCGGAATTTGGACTTGCCTTCATATGGAAAACCTTAAAACTGTAACAGTTTATATTAAAAAGCATATAGAAAAATATTATACAATAAATTCCTTTTCTCAAAACGAGTGAATGTATTCAGATATACGTATGGAGAAGTTCGATGGGCTGTTTTCTTTCATGTTTATGTAATATGAACAACTCAATCTTTGAAATTTGTTCGTAATGAAAATACCTACGTTTTAATTTTATTTTTACGTTTCATAGAGATTTTTGATGTTCCGCCTTTCTTTTAAGATGTCCCTTTTCATTAAAAAAATCTCCAAATTTTACGCTTATCTTCTCAATCTGGGGACCACTGCTGGATCCTTAGTTCCATGGAAATTTTCAATACCAAACCTTGGTATCGGAAAGGAGCTAGTAGCGTAAAAGTCCAAAACTCTTAAATGCTTACGTAAGGGGCGTTAGAAACTTGCCTCCTTGTCGTTTTGAAAACTCTGCAAAGCGAAATAAAGAAACCCAAACTCGAATTGTACGTGCAACTAAGCTGAGGTGAGCCCGCCAGACTACTCGCCAGTAGCCATAGTACAGAAGACCTGTGATAAAAGCCAGAATGGTATAAATATTATTAACACCGAGATTAATGCGCTGCGGAGTTACACACTTTTGACGAACAACGTTTGAAAGTGAAGAAGTCCGCTGCTGCAATAACCCTCACGTTCTCCTTCTTCGCCCCCACTTGAGAACAAAGAACGAACCTTCAGTATTCTGCGGCACTCGGCCTCTATGGCTAAATTTTAATGTCGAACTCGGGACCCGTAGTACCTTTCCCAGATAGTAACCACTAAGCAACTCCGCCCACACAGATAAAAGTATACCTACTTAAGTTATTTGTTAACTATAATAAAAATTTAATAGGTGTGCATAGAAAGTTTTGTATTTCTGTGTTTCCAACGTTCACTCATGACGTGTTACGTATTTGGTTGCCTACAACATACGCATAAGCGGCTACAAAGGAACTACCTACAAGAAGGCATTCAAAAATATGAACCTTAAAATTGAAGCAAAATCATCAGCTTTGTCATGGAGGTAGGAGGTTGCTGCGTTCAATTTTAAAATTTTAACAAATTTTGTACTTAACATTTTAAAAAATAAAACCGAAAATATGCTCCTGCCTTTGCTTTGGAAATTTTCCAAAAATGCCTACTCAATGTAACATCAAACGGGCGACAAAATAATACGACCTGTTGTGACTTTAAGCGGATTGTGATGTGGCTAAAACCACAACAGGCTTCGCATTACTGCGACATTAAACGGATTGTGCTATTAAGCGATGTAACATCATCAGGTTCCGACTGTACCAAATTTAGACCAACGGTTGTAAGAACTCCCCGAAGTATTCAAACTTCTCCACCTGTTTCAATAGGACGAGGCTAAAATGCACTGTGCATTGAACAGGCATTTCAAAAACCACATTCATCCCAGCTTCTATAAAAAGGAAATTCACTCAGAAGAGCTCAGGAAAAGGAAAGGAGATAAAACGCACTATACGCACCATAGACAAACCATACTGAGACCCCCAACTCACAAATCCTCTTGCCGCTGGCCCCCTCAGTTTTTTTTCAAATTCGCCATTTTGTTTTCCTATCGGTGTTATGTCAAAAAAGAATCCGTGTGACATGCAAAAACATACAAAAAATGCAAAAATAAATGCTGCCAACCTCGGCAACCGTGGGGAAATGTGAAAGAGTTCGGGAATAGCACATTTTTATATTACTGAATGCCATTGGTTAGTAATTATAAATTGTTAAAAGGCGAATAATTTGATTTGTTCGGTTAGTAAAACTATCTAAAGTTGATGTTCTATATACTAGAAAGATATTAGGATAAACATGGTTGTGTATTTTCCGCTGTTGGATATCATTAACTTCGATTTCGTGTGTAAATTTTTCTTAAATAATGAAGAAAATTTGTTAATTTTTCATGAACATTTTAAGCAAATGTGCACTTATTCCTAATAAAAAAATATTATCCACACGTAACGAACAATTTCAAATTAAACGGATAAAATTCTATGAACTCTGCCAGCAACTTTGCCCACAGCGGAAGTGTCTCATATCTCCTGGGAGTGTGTTGGTGAGCCGGAATTTTTGAAGTTTCGTGACATTTGTCAATACGATTTTCTATGTAACAATAGGTACTAGCGCACCAAACGTGAACACTCCATAAAAATATAGCTTGTAGGCTAAGTAACGGGAAATCGGCCGGAGTTGGTGGTCTCAGTATTGTCTCTGATACGCACTATTGCCGACAGCAGCTTGTATAGTTTGTGCAAATAAATGGAATGACACTCAGGAAAACACCGTCATAATACTCGTGCAGTACACTCGAGTTTAATTTGAGGTGCTCGCTCTTTTGCCATCACCAAGTCTGTAATATCGTAGTCTTGTAGGTCTTTGATTTATACCTATACACCCGACTTAGCCCATAAAAACATGCCTTCTTTTGTTTTATCATTTAGAACGGGCTTGAGTCATGGGTAGGGTTGACAGATTTTGCTCGCAGCTCGACGGGACAAATGGCAAGAGTAGGTAATGGGAAAAAAACGGAATTTCCAAATACCTCCCGGGACGAAATAAAAAAAAACTCATTTTTATTCATTTGAATGACAGCTGTCAATTTGCAAAACAACGGTTTCCCCGGACGTCTGACAAGGCTAGTCATGGGGGGCAAAATGTCCTTCAAATTTTTCGTTTTGGAATCAGTTGACACCTTCTAGGTAGGTAGTCTGATTTATATTGAAGATAGAATAAGACAATTTGACGTAAAATGTAATAACATTATTTGGTTGCTTTTGGCTCCACAATTTAGCACAATTCATATTCTATCCACTCAGGCAATTTGTCTGCCTTCCTTTAATTATTTCTCAGCATCGTTTCATATTTTCCTTAAAAACACAATATGCAAACAGCCACATTAGGCTTTTTATACACGCCATAGCGTTTTTTTTCTTGTGCTTGTGTATACAAAAAAAAAACTCTTTCTCCGTATATAAATTTGCCTGAATGCACGCAATCTTCTTTTATCTTCATACATATATATAAATACCCTACCCATCCTATCTCAACAACTGTTACTATACAAAGAAAAAAAAAAGAACGAAAACATGTAAAAATAAGATTATTTCCATCTCACACACACATCAATTCCAGAGAAACATACCGAAAGAGAGAGAATGGCAAATTCCACCGACACCACACCCCGAACCCACCGGTACCAATCCATAACAAGAGAAAATAAAGTTTCATTATGCGCCATTTTTTTTTATTGTTCTCCCTCTCACACATGTTCTTCAGACTCATGGACCTGGTTGTCTCTTTTTTCTAACTTGATTCTCAAAATACTTTTAACCGATTCCATCTGTTCAACTCATGTACAAGTTTATTCTTTCTTTTTGCCACCTCGTTTCGCAAAACAAGAAAAAAAGCCACTAATGTTTAATGTAGTTAAGTTAGGTCACTTCATTTCGATTCCATTTGGAAATGTACATATTCCTCTGAACCATACAACAGAATTTGAATGACCAAACTCGAAAGTTTGCAAAGCAGACAAAATTCCAATAACCGTTTTGAAGAGTCAAATTCAATTGAAAATATACAGCAAAATAGGAAATGAGAACCAGGAAAATTCGCAAATTCGTCTCGTTCTGCTTTTGTGACAATTTGTGAATAGGTTGATGGTTGGTTTAGTCGCGTATTGGTGTTGGTAATTGGTAGCTATTCCTACTGCTGGCGATGGTTCTTCTTTGTTTCCTCACCAGAGTTCTTCCTTCTCTCGACTTGACTTTGGATTTTTGTGCCTATGGATGAATAAGTTAAGTTCTGCGGATGGTCGTATGAAGGAAGAACTGCTTAATTCACCACAGCAAACGGGATATACGGGTTATTTTTATTCAACATAGCCAATGTTATTTCCCCTCCCCGAGGGCGACGGCAACAATGAATCTGTATACGCAATGTTGCCATGTTCTCTTGCTGCACGAGATCAATAGCACAAATCTGCAGGTCAGCTAATGAGGACTTGATTTCAAATTCCATTTGGGAACATAACAAATAATGTTAAGTTTCGTGAAAAAGTCAAACAACCCTCTAAAGCCAAGTGAACACCACATCCATCCAGCCGAATGACAACAGTGAAAACTGACAACGTAGCGTGGTGAATTTCTTCATTTAGCGCGAAGAATTTCCCATCCGCACACTGCCAAGCCATCTGTATCAACGTGTTCGTATTCCTTGCTGGCACAGCACAGTACTTGGTTGTGTGTGTGTGAATGCCCGCGTATGGTCGTCGTCGCCGTATCGTCGAAACCACCAAAGACGTCAGCACCAGGGCAACCAATGCCATATACACGTACTCCATCTATGGTGAATTTTTCGTTAAAATAAATTTTTAGCAAGATATAGATTCTCTTCGGCCGTGCGTTTTGTAATCCGGGTGAAAAAAAGCGTTTTTTTCCGTTTAAATGTTAAAATCTATTGCAAAAAGGTAACTAAATACATGCATTAGGATGTCGCCGATAATCCATTGTAAAAATTTGCTAATTATCGATAGCCAGTCGTATGAAAAATGAGGAAAATGTGTTCCTGAAATTTTCTCAATTAATGTCGTACTGTGTGTGTTTCTTTGCCTCGTTTAAATTTTGCCCCACCCCCCCTCACACTTGAGGGCCATAGAATCATAGTATTTTTTTTTTGTCTTCTCGATTTATTGCTTTGAAGTTGGAAATTTTCCTCATAATTGTGCACAAATTTTGAGGCAAAATGTATAATTTTCTAACAGAGGAGAAGAAAAAAACGCAAAAAGACGGTTAAAAAGGGTGTTTCACAAAAATCGAAATGTGTGGTATGTTGTAAGATGTATGTGCATGGGAAAAATCGGTCTTTTCCCTCATTTGCGATGTGATTTGTGTGGAAAAAAGCAAGAATAAAGAAGGAAAAATTCTTTACAAAGTGCGTTAAACAACAAAAATAAAAAGTGCTTTAAAATAAATAAATATTTTTTTTTTTTGAATTTGTTTTCGAATGTTTTCTAAAAATTTCGTGCGAAAAAGGAGGAATTTTTTTTTTGTGTTTTGGATTTCATTTCGTAAGCGTAATAAGGAAAGGAAGAATTTAATCGATTTTTCAAAGTTATTTTTACCTCTGAAAAGCTGGTGCGGTTAGGATTCGAATTAAAAATGTTTATATATTTTTTTTTTCTGTTTGTTTCATGCGATTATTTTAAAAATCGATAAATTAAGTGCGTGTACCAAGGTGACAACCTCACATCAAATCGGATAAAGTGCTCTCTGCTACAAATTATACCTGAAAATATGGTTAAAATAATTATGTAGCAAAAAAGTTCTTAAATTGTTTAAAGAAAATGAAAAAGAAAAAAAAAATTGTGTAAGAAAAAAGCAGAGAATGTCTGCTTACAGTTTTTTGGGTGAGGTCACGATTCTTTTTTTGGGTTTCATATTAAATGCGCCGAAGAAAACTATTGAAACTTTGCACGAAACTGTTCATAAATTGGATACCAGAATTTGGAATAATATAGTTTTTGATTGGTGAGTAATTTTTAATTTATCCATATCTAGTTAAATTGTGATTTTAGTGTGACTTTTCCTATTTTCTGGTTTTCTTTTCCAACTCAGCCCGGTTACATAAAGGGTTGGGGAAATATCGATTTTCAGTGGGTGTGCTTTTTTACGTTAGTGGCTTTTTGTGATACTATCGATTAAACTTGATAGAATAGCGAAATATGTACCTACTTCGAATTGAAATGTGATTTAAAATTTAATTTTATCGTATTAGGTAGGTGTAGGTATTTGGGGTTCTATTCAAGTGATTGGCTGTGACCAACGGGTTTTGGGCGTTGGTTATTGATTTGTGGATTCATTTTGTTCTCAATCGTTTTTAATGATTTAAAAAAAAATATATATAAACTAGTAACCAGTTATTTGTGTACGCTTTTCTGTAGAAAAACAATACAGTAAAATTATGATTTTTGGTTCCTCCAATTATCTATTTTATGTATTTGGCTCTGAGATAGAATATGGAATAATTTGAACTCCCCCAAATACCTAGGCACTGATTTAAAAGTAATTTTTTGATTAAACTTGCTTTGTCAAAATAATACTTTCTGCAATGGTCCTCGACCAAAGATCAGGCTTCTGGTTTTTGATTGCAAAATCACAGAGCCTTGGTAAAAATCGGGCAAACAGTGCATGTTGCTGCGTTGTGGTCGTTTACTGACGCGCTCACCCATCACATCAGGGCGAATAGCAGTTTCCAAAGGCCAAAAATTAATACATAGGATATCGGTAGGACCTTTGATCTAGCTTCTGAAGCACCACGCTCATCGAGAAACCGAAGAAATTCAATTCAATTCAATTCTCAAAATTTAAAAGAAAGACATTTTTTTTTCAAAATAATATCCGCACTTTAGTCTTTCTTTTTATAAATTCGTTATTATAAAAGAACGTGATTTAAGTCTCTAGATAGGTACAGATTAGTATACAATTTTTTTGTACACAATTCACAGATGTGCCTGCGATCTTTTTTGGGGGCTTTCGGTTTTTTTTTGTAAAATGAAAAAAAAAAATTTTTTTAAAGGTACCTACCTACTCCGGCAACTTATTTTCTAATGTCCTAGGTACCTACATCTAAATTTGTTGGCTGATGCTATTCGCACGACGTTAGGGACACGGCTTAGGTCGACGGCTACGGTTAAACGCAGCAAATAGGGGTAATGTGGCTCGCTTCGCTCGCTTAAAGGGATCTAAACTCCGGTATTTCATTTTCGGGCACGAGCCTGTACGTTTTAAGGCCCAACTTAAATACTACTTTTAATTATTACGTTACGCCAAATCCGTAGCCGTCGACCTAACGTCGTTAGAAATTTGTTTTGGCAATTTTTTCAAAAGTTGTTTTTAAATATAACATTTTAAATAAGTTTAAAATCTTAAGCAGTTGCCAATCAAAACACTTTTATAGTGTTTAGCAAGCCAATGCTTGTTAAATATCGTGCGAAAATTCTAAATTTTCAGAGCAGCTTCAGAAAAGACCTTCTTCTCAATACAATGGATTTAAAAAAATAAAATAAATAAATAAATGGCCATTATTCCTATTTTGATTTTAAATTCAAACTAAACTACCTACATTTTAGCAGCGTTTGCGGTTAGAAGATTAAGTTCAGTTAGTTTGAGAAATGTTATAATATTTTTTCCCAAAAAGTTCAAACTTTGTTAAGAAAAAAGTACCGAGGCTCTTTTGCAACAATATGCCTGTTTTTTTTTTAGTTTCGATCTCAGCAAAGCAAAGTAAAGTAGGATTTTCAGCACGCAATTACAACAACTGCGCTCTACTTGACACTTCGAGGACTCACAGAATTGTTTTAATTGCGTGCTGAAAATCCTTCTTTACTTTGCTTTGCTGAGATCCAAGCTAAAAAATATACGCCTAATATGGACAAACAAATTCCGCATTAAACTTCAAATTTTTCAGACTAATTTGTTCATTGTGAAAAGCCTTAATAAATGCGAAGTAAATATCTCTGACAGATAAAAGTGCCATTGCATCTCTTGCTTCCACTCGTACCTGATGTTTTTTATTATTATTATTATGACCACGCCCGCACTCCTAGTGTAAACCGCGCTTTATCTTACTGTCACTTAATAGTGATGCTTTTAATTGGCCTTCATGCAACAAAGACGTGTTTTTTTTTTAAGTGAAATATAGTAAAACGAAGCATGCGGTTTTTTATTCAAAAACCTTTGACAATAACCCATAAATAAAAAATAAAAACTAATTAAGTAGAACCACAGGATTAAAATTCAATGATTTATGTTGAGCTTGTTAAACAAGTTTTGGAAACATCTATAACAAGATAACTTTTTATTTACAGAGAAATCAAAAATTATATATTATTTAATTCTAATCATTTAAAGTTATTTAAATATAACATTTTGCTTGAGTCATAATTTTTTTCTTGTGATATTCAGGTTAACTAGGTAAATTTATGTGGAATTGAATGCTTGACAAGGTTATAGCTATTGCAGAATCATATCACGCAAAGTAGCCGGTTTTAGTGAGCGTGGGCTTTAGTTTTAAGTGTCATCAAAAGATAAGCCGCCTCAAGTGACAACTTATTTATCCCAAGACCCTATACCTAACCAGTTCAGTGTGCAATCCTCAGTAACTATGGTGGAAAATAGTTCGTAGCTTATAAGGCCAAGGAAGCTGGAATTTGAAACACGAGCAGATAGATATAAGGCTTCTTTGATTTTTCTCACATGACTTATATCATTGACTTTCATGGTTTAGAACAGCAGTTGGATCTCGTACTATTGTTGTCAACCATGGAAATGAATGATCATGTGGGTAAAATAAAAAAAGCCTATTATTCAAAACAGGTGCTTAAATATATATTTTATTACTGAAAGTGGTTTCAATTTCGGTCCTTCTAATAAATTTCGCACGGAAATGTAAAAAATGGTTCTTTAATCGGCCAGTTTTTTCATACTCACCGCATTCACCTCCTACCAGAACCAAAATCACTGAAAACTCTCATTGTAGATGAACAGAAACAAGGAATTTTATATATTATTTTATATTAAATTTTATTTTGTATATAAACATATAATTTTATATTAACAAAGAAACTAATTTAAGCACGTGTGTGTCCACAGTTTTATTTATAAACGCATTGGATCTGTGCATTGAAGGACACTGCTGTCCTGAAAGTGCACCTGTTTTTTTTTAATGAAACATAGAAAGAGCACTCCTAGATTTGCTTTAAAGATGGAAGGGACAATAATTTTCTTTAATCGGAAACGCCAAACGCCAAGACTCGTGTTCAGTTTATGATCCCAAATGTTTTTCTAATAAATTCTTTAGAACGCATATTGTTCAGAAATTTGTCATAAAACCACAGAAACTCGAGATTGTCATAAACGAAAGTTTGGTTCGACGAAGGCACACAATAGGCGCTTTTCATTCCAATTATTGGTGTTATATTTTATCTTTCTTCTTCCAGGTGATCAAAAATCGGGGATCGAATAACATCAGTTTTAAACTTCTTTCATAGACAACTTAAATAAACTTTGATCAACAACATAGAGCTCAGTACCAAGGACCTCCAGCCAAGTGATGATTCACAAAATATGGAATTTTCTTGAGCAAATTGTTTGTTTCGATTTGTTCTTCTCATAAAATATGTTGAACAAAATAAATCCTTTAAAAAACATGCTAATCTCGGCTTCAGTATTACATTTAATGTAATATGTCATATGTTTTCTGCAGTAGTTTTAATTAAAATATAATAAATGTCTCCTTTTATTTAGACTCAACGTCGTTTGAATTGGTTATAAGAAAGGTTTGCGATGTTTAACTAAACAACATTCCAGCGACATTTTATGGCAATTTATAGGTAATAAGAACGCCTGCTCTATGTATTTAAGGAAAATATCTCAAAAATGCAACTTTTATTAAGGAAACTTAAAAACACGGTCATTCCTGGTATTCGGTTAGCTATTTTAAAATGGCACTTCAAAGCCAATTCATTTCATTTGCAATCTAGTGACTTTTGACAGTTCTTGGGGATGGCGATGGGCCTGGGACAGATTCCGTATAACAATAATCGTCGGGACGATATTGTTTTTGAAACTTTGATGACCATAAGAAGTTATATTCTGCCCGAATTTGTTTCGCTATCGTCAGCTTTCATTACATTTCTGGAAAATAAATTGGATTAAGGTCTCAAAATCGTAATTTCGGCATTTAGTTGCTACACACTTTTGGAGGTATATCATTTCGACGATTATCGTCTGAAAAATTACGGAATGAGGGCCCAGGTCTTTTGTGACGATCTCACAACCTAACTCAACCTCACCTTACTTTGGCAGTTTTTATTCATCTTTTTGACCATAGTCGGCAATACCAATTGACGAAAAAATGCTCTGTTCTTCAAATGGAACATAATCTGGCAAGCAAGGATTGGAGACCCATGGAAATGCTAACCATTAAATGTGTCTCACTTAATTCGTGTGATACACAAACAGTCCACCGTCTTCTTGTCTTTTTGAAAGTCATTGATTGAACACAAGTCTCACTGCGTTTTGTCCCCATTCATTCCAGCGCATTTAAAGAATCATCATATGTAGTAAAACTTCACAAAAGTCGTCACCTACCGCGTTCAACTATACTCAAACTGGTTTCATTAACGTTGGATTATCTAACGGTCCACGGTCAAATGCATATGTTAAAGCTACTTTAGGGATCCATGATTTAGGTAGCTATACATGTGTAAAAGATTTGTTCCATCTGGAAGATTCTCAATACCAGCAATTCTCAACAGCAATACGCTCAGGAGTTATTGTGTAGCATTATTCAGGTAAAAAGTATTTTAGGGACGCTGCAATTACAAAGTCGTACCACCAGGCTTTTCTGGACCAGTTTCTCTACCTACGGTTACCTACGTTTGGTAAATGGTTAGTTCCCTTTAAGTACTTAATTTCCTGATGATTTCTCGTCGGTTCCAGAGTCTTATGACTCAAATGCACGCGCAGATGTTAGCAATTTACTCATTCTGTTTTCTCCGAATGTTTAGTTTTGCCTTCCCGGGAATACAGTTTTTTTTTTCTTTTCTCACAAAACCACCGAACTGGTACGAAAGTGGAATTTCATGTTTCCTGTTTTATTAGGTGTTCTTTTTCTTTGTTTCAGACAGTTAAAGGATTTGCTTAAGTTGTTATTGTTTTTATTTTGCTTAAAAATGGGATGCGTTCTTATCAGGTGCAAATAAAATTCGAATAGTTACCTTGTTTGAATGTGTGCACTCTCTTTATTTGTTAATGGTAAATATGCTGGCTGCTGCGATGGGTGTTTTCTTTTGTTTACGCTGAGGAAGTTAAGTTTTTGTTAAAACGATGTAGATATAACGGCTGAAGAACACTTTCCTGATCATGATAGTATCATCTAAATCAGTGGAATGAATGAATATTGGGAGAAGTATTGTTTTGCTTGCACATTTTAGGTTGGTGCTTAATTAATCATCCTGCTGTCATGCGCGTGTTTATTTAATTTTGCTAGGAGTGGATGTACCTATAAATAAATTTTTGTTGTAACTTTTGTGTAATTTATGAAGGACGTCATAGTATAAGGTAAAGTATGGCTAGCTTTAAAAAATAAGTTGAAGACGAAGTTTTTCTTAATTTCGGCGAAAAGTTTTAATGAGTTTTCATGTAACGCAAAGGCAAAAGTTTTCTTTGGGTACTCTTCTTTGGTTAGGTAGTTGTATACAGGGTTAGTCATTCTTTTTTACCTACTGAAAATTCGTTGCTTGTAGAAACAGATTTCCTTGTGTTTTTTAAACTACAGTTCTTTCTTTGAAACTATTGTATTTATATATCGGGTTCAGATTTTTATCAAATTTATTAAGGGATTATGTAATGTGACTTAAGGGGGACTAAAAGCGATTTCTACCTATTCGGCTTTAATTTTGTACATTTATCGTGAAGATCCTTTTAAAGCAACTAAAAACATGCGGCGTATAGATAATGTAGGTTAGTTATATCATGGGGAAAAGTTTGACTCTTAAAAACGCTATACCTTCGTTGGGTCGTAAGAACTCACACTTGCTTTGAATAAAAGGTTCAAGCAAAGTAAATTCACTTGTCGCTTTAAATCTATATGAATGCTAAAGTAGGTTAAAAAATCGGATTAGGGGTAGGTATTTGCCGTGCAAATTTTTTCTACTGTCAAACAGATTTGATTTTTTTGATTTTTTTTTGAGTGCAATCTGTAGCTCCAATTGCACCTGGAAGCATGCCGTGAATTGGGATACAGTCACAGGCTTGTTGGAAATATATTTTTGGACACCTAAGCCAATTGATTAAAGAACTAATCTGAAGAATCTTGAGGTTTTCAAAACAATTAATGCTGATTCGTTGGTTTTCCTGCACAAACAACATTTAACTCAATTTTATAAACAAAACACTGAAAACTAACAATGATTTGATTGTTTTATATAAAAAATGTCCGTACAAAATATTTAGCAAAAGATCTGAGTCACCAAAATAGCAAACTTGGAATTTTCGTAGCAATTGCTTTGTCTGACAGAGGTTTTATTCATACCGATCTGAGTCAAAGCAGTAAGTAGTTAACCAACTAATTAAAAAGGCGTACAGAATAGGTTACTACGAGTAAGGGATAAACCTTTTCCTCCGACGGGAATCACAATGGGTCAATTTTGACCTTCGTGTGGGGCGGCATTACTCCACGCCAGCCCACTAACCTAACCAAACCTAAAAGGTTAGAAGCGCGTCTTTTCGATCGTGACAAAAGTTGGAGTTAACAACAGTCAATTTTAATCGAATACGAAACTAAGTAACTGCTTAAATTTTGACATTTCTTTTGGGTAAAAGCAATTTTATATCACCCATTGTTGGTTAATTTCTGCGGACGGAATTTGAGCGGCTGAATTGGTTAAAAAAGCTCTCAATTAACAAGTTTTAATATTACTAAAGCAATTGATAGACGACCAGTTTGTTTGGGCTATCACTTTCCAGTTATCTAATTTCTTTTTCCATCCATAATGGACCTATAAGTCTGGGTCAAGTGTTTCTTGACTATGACAGGAAAGCCACCTAACCTAACAACTTCTACCTAACCTGATCTATAAAACAGTTGTTCTGATTAAACAAAATCATTGTTTATAAGTTTCTTCATTGCACATGAGCCGAATTGACGCAACGAGTTCACGGACCTGAGTTGATTTTACATACGAAAAAAAAACGTCAAAATATTTGGTTGTTAGGTTAAAATGTCTGCCAGCTTACGCCTCAGGTCAGTTAGACCAGTATTACGCCATTTGTATACAATCTGAGCCTTATCTATAAATATTTTTAGATTCGAGTCTAAATTTTAGTAGTTCACAGTGCATATATTTTCCATATAAATTTCGCAATTGTGAGCTTCCGTAAATTTAAAGTCGAGAGTAAAATTGTTAGAAGTACCGCGCTCTACGTGTATTGAAAAGGTCCTCGAAGCTTAGTTGCAAGTTTTTCTATAGGACAGTGTCAGTGATGAGTGATAGGTATTTGGCTTTGGCTAAATTAAAAGACCAGCAACTTAGTTCTGTCACCAAGGTACCAAAAGCAACAGAATGTAAAAAGATGTCTCAAAATTGGCGATGTCAGATAAATCTTACAGAAAAATACAACGATGCTCCTAGAGGTCTCCAGAATGCATGTTCATCGCGACTCTCATTGAAACAGGTGGAGAAGTTTAAATATCTGTAATCGAAGGACCAAATGTTTTGCTATTGCCAAGAAATGTGCCCTTTTTTTTACTTTTGAAGTTGAAAATAGATCTTAATCCAGAAAATATGTTTTGTTCTGCTTACCACTTACAGAAATATGTCAAATCGGAATTTAAAAATGGTGTAAAATCAACCCCTAAAACATTTTAGTTGATTAAGGGGATAGTTAATACTCTTTTTGAGAGAACAGACCTCTTTTTCTCTACTATGTACTCTCTAACTTTTTACTAAAAGAAAACAATACATTGTCCTTTTTTTTTTACAAAATGTCTTCTTTATTCCCTAAAGACCATCTTGCTTCTATAAGATATATGCCAGATTGCGAGTAGGTACCTTCTGAATTTTTACAAAGCTTGCAATCTTGTATTGATTATCGAAGACCAAGTCAATTCCTTCTATTAAACCTACAAATTTTGATAGTTCAAATGTGCTTTACCATTTTTATAGGTATTTTTACTTAAAAAAATTATTGAAAAAATGTTCACCGTAGGTATGGTAGGTACCTATATCTAAACTACATAGATATAAATAAGAACATCCACCTGCTAGACGTTCCTGCCCAAAACTAATTGTATTTCCGCGATTTTTAGAGCCCAGGCTTAATTTTTCGAACTCACAATGGCGGAAATTCCCATACAAATTTATCCATTGTGACCTACAAAATATTTAGTGTGAAGATTTAAAATGATTATTATTAAGACCCACTGTGTTTATTCGAGCCCCAAAGGGTGTCCCAAAATTCACGTCAGATTTAAATGAAATAGAAATCACAGTTTATTCTTTCATTGTACATCTTCTTTTTTTTTTAATTTAAACATGAGGTTCCTAGACATGATAGGGTTACGTATGGAAAAAACATCCGGTAAAATGACTTCAAAGATTAACGAAAATGAGCTTGATGGCTTAAAATAATTTTTCTCGAATAATCGGCGCACAAGTTTTGATGTTCAATGAACTGTCACTAGTGGGACGGGCATTAGGCATACGCTTTCTTTGAAGCACTTTAGCTTCTTGAAATTTTGCAATTCTTGTCCACGACGCCCAATCGAAGTGTGGCACTTAAAATGTTCATGAGTTTTGAAATATCTTGCAACAATAAAAACATTTTTTTTTCGCGTCATTCTGATAGCTGTCAGCTGTGCCTGTTTTATTGACCGACACAACTTACAAAAATGACGGCATATACAAATTTTGCTTGAATTTTGGGACATCCCTTGTACCTGTCATTCATGAAATAGACAACAGAAGAACATTCCTCTTCTTGCAATAGTTCTACCTAAGTGTAGGTACCTATCTACTCAGATTATATTATATTCTAGAAATCTATATATGTATAAACAAATGTTTAATCTGAACTTCATTTTGACAATAAGAGGAACAATCACGACACCACGACCGCGAAGATGAAACCATTGAAATGTAAACCATATTAGGTGGGTACAGACACATTGCACCTTACTAATAACAATTGAACTACTGAAATTAAGATTCGAAACTAAAAATGTTTATTGGTAAGACCCATTATCTTTTTTTTTTAATCAGGAATTGTTGATTTTTATCTGTCACTACGTAACGTCAGAAAAGTTGCTAATTTTGTTTGTTCTGTTAAAGTATTACCAAAATCTCCCCCTACGGCCATTGCTATGCGGCTCCACTACTGAACGTACCTAATTCCCAATGGGTTTTTTTTTAAATCAGCAATTATAAACTCTGTAAGTTATAATGTTGTAATGTATGTGCGCGACTTGTTTTGTCGTCTCTGCCTTCTGCATCATCATCATCACCATCACCATCAAAATCATCCGTCATCCGCGACTTAATACCCTCTCGTACTCTATTTATTTATTAAAGATAAATCCTGTTATCAATTATCAATGTTCCAACAGCCATTCACCGTGAGTATCCACACACATGCATCAAGAGTTGGCTTACGGATTGAGTTCAACTGGAGGTACACGCCACATTTTTTTTTTTTTATTCTGTCTACTTAATGCGATACGAACATGACATAAATGAAATAAAAAAAAAGAAGCATATTGCTGAATTATAAAATATATATTCCTACGTTATACATATAGGGTATAGACGTGGTTGTAGATATGTAGAAATATATTTTTTGCTGTGTTCTCCTCGTTTAATACAACACAAAATGTTACGTTGCCAGTGTGCGCACGAACAGCAGAGAAGCACACGAAATGATGTGTTGTCACATTTCGTGTCGATTCGTCAGAAACAGAAACTACAGTCTATAGAGTACAGAACGTTGGTGGTGGTGGTGGTGGTGGCAATTTTTTTTCTTGCTATATACCTACTCCGTATGTGTGTTTGTATATATTTAATATCTGCTATCTGCCGGTATTTCTGGAAGGGCCAGCAGGCACGTGAAGACAAGGAAAAAATAAAATGATTTGGCACATGTTCTGATGGAGGGAAAAGTTTTGCAGCAGCATAAAAAAAAAACTTGATTATTATTGATTATTCATTTGGACTCGTTTCTCTTGGGATTGTTTGGTTTGATTGTCAGTCGTGCCGCCCCCATATTTGGAAACTTACGTTCCTACCTACTCGAGGGAATACTAACACTATGGGTCGCTAACTAATTGCCTTAGATCCGAGCTAAATTAGATGTTAGGAATTCGGCAGATAAATTAAATAGGACAGGTACATAGGTAGACGATTGTGCTGATTGATGAGACCTGTAATTTATTTTACGTTTGGTACCCACATTCTCAGGTGACCTTGTGGCTTGTAGAGTAAAGAATATTGATACAGAACCTAAAATACCGGCTAGATTTTACGAACTCATAACTCATAAGGGCGAAATTTTCTATATAAAATGACCCATTGTTAAGTAAAGGTTAAAAATGATTACAAAAGCCCCGAGTCGTTCACTTGGCGAGTTAATAAATATACCTGCCTAAGGTAAATAGATACCTTAAGATAATTATTCTTGCAAGCATGTATTTAAAAATAAACATTTTAAGCTTCGAATTAAATATTTTGTATGTGTCACAATAAAACATTTTTTTATGGAAATTGTTGCCATTGGGCCGTACTAATAACCAATTTTAGTCTCGACTTTAAATTTACGGAAGCTCGCAATTGCGAAATTTGTATGGAAAATATAGACAGAGGCTATATATTTACTACTAAAATTTAGAGTCGAAACTACAAATTTGTATTGGTAAGGCGCATTGTGAATACATAGGTAGGTATGTGAAATTGAATCTGAACACTAAAATGATTCAACCAAGTCGGTGCTTAGCTGACTGCTTCCATTTCTAAATCGTTCGCAAGTAAACTTAAATACCTACTCTTAAGACTGGTGCGATGTTGTTGTATTTTAAGCTTTTCACCAGGCCAACGTCGCTGTATAGAAAGCATGGTTCGTCACTTTCGTCCACATTCCATCGATACAAAGTGGATTGAAGAATCTTTTTCTCAAAGCGCCCCAAGATATTTTTATCCGCTTTTCACAAGGTCGTTGCTTAGGTATACCCCAATACAGCAGAGCCGGGAACATTCAGGTCATTTATACTATAGTTAATTCCATGAGAAAATAATTTACTTTTTGGGTGCAACAAGAAGAACTGCGACTGTCATAATTTCTGTTGCATTTGTAATCCAGTATTGTTTGGAAAGTCATCATATTTAGGTTGATATTTGCTATTTCTCGCTATGGCTACACTAACGCTGTGTCCAGCGTAAGCACGGGCATGCGTTGCGATGCGATTAATGCGGGCAGCTTTTAAAATCAAACAGATGCTACCTTATGTGGACGTCCAGCGTAAACACGATATTGCGGCAACGCGGGTTTTGCGACGTTTCCGCATCGCACGCATTGTTTGAAAATCAAACTGATTTGATTTTTCTAGTATTTACCGTATACGGAAACTAATAATGGAGGTTCTGATTTCGGAAGTGCAAAAACAGAAAAAAAAAAAAAAAAAAAAAGGAAAAGCCCTTCAACAGATATAGGTCTCCGAAAGTTTATTGTACCATGATAACAAATATCATATATTACGTTTTGTAAGAGTAAGCATAGTAAGCAGACATGACAACCTTTTTACAAGTTATGACAAGTGACGGATGTCAAGCTATGAGTAAAATATAGCTCGCGGAGATTGTATGTTTTGAATTTATAAGAAAAAATTGCCTCTTGCAGAGTAAGACCTATCCACAAGAGATCCAGAAGACTATTATCCTATTTATTATGAGATCATAAGATGAATAATTTTTGAGGTATGGGTGAGAAAAATGTAGTTTATTTATGGTTTTAACAAAGAAAACCGCAGAAAGCGGCCTGTTACTTCCATTCCTGTGCTACGTGCAATGGGGGGCTAAAATACATATCAATAAATTTTTATTTGAAATTACGCTTTTAAAATTACAATAAAATAAAGAAATTAATTGTACTGGCGTGTAATTTGGTTAACACCAGCGTTGCCAGACGGTCAAAATGTTTCCATCCAGATAATTTGTTTAGCACCAGTGTTGCCGGACGGTCAAAATATATCCCTCCAGATAAATAATGTAGGCGCAGTGGCTTAGTGGTTAAAGTGTTGGACTACTAAGCGAGGGGTCCCAGGTTCGAATCCCGAAAAAACCCAAATTCCAACTAATGGTTTTTTCCACTGCGCCACCTCTCGCGAACGTCTGACAAACATCCGAGAGTATAACTGTCATGAAGGAGCTTCTCAATTAGCCGTTTGGACCCGGCATAAAATTGTAGATCCCTTCCATTCGTCCCAAAAAAATTAAAAACGCACACAACGAATGGTTGTGAGAAGCTAGGCCTTGGGTCTCTACAGACCTGTTGCGCCAACTATTTATTTATTTTTTAGATAAATCATAAAAACCCTCAAGTTTTGCATATTTTTTTCTCAAAAAAACCTCTCAACTTTTTGTCGGTGTCGGAGGTTTTGAAACGAGAACATGTGAGTGTGGTTTTCCGAATGCAAAACTCTGCGCCAAATAAATACAATGAATGTGTTATTTTAAAACCATTTTGGAAGAATTTACACAGCCCTGACTTTGATAAAACTATTGTTTATAAAATTAACAAATGAGTTTGTTGCTTTAATCCGGAACTATTATAAAAGAAAACTACTTATAACTTTTTCCTAATGAAACTGACATCCGCTTTTTTGAAAGACTTGTTTTGTAAACAAAAATAGTTCAAAGATGTTAGCACAAATAATTTTCATTGTCAAATATTGCTTTGGAGGACCGATAGATTTTGTAACTGGATTTTAAAATAAAACACATTTTAAGGTTATCAAAAAGGATATTATATCAAAATACAAATAGAATAGAATTTACAACAAAAACGATTCTCCCCCGTCGACTAAAAATTTAGGTACAGCTATGCGGCTAAATGCCTTCAAGAGACAGCGGATTCATATCATAAGACTTATCTTTTTGGTAACTAAATCTACAGAACTCAGTTAATTTAATGTTAAATTTACCAGCGAATGCCTAAATTTCTTAAGATTTCTACGGCTAAAACGAAATACGGGCACGGGATGTGTAACCCAGCTGCGAACGGAAGAAGTTTTCAAATATTGCTCTATACTCATCCCGAATAATCGTTAGGTACTGGATCCCCAGTTCCGTCTTAAGAAATGTTGTGCCCTCTATTAGGTATGACTAATTTTCCCGAAAGGAACCACACAAATTCACCGAATTCGTTGTTTTCTTGTGGTTGCTTCTGGCAATCATGTGCTTATTATTTTTTTTAACAAGTATGCTTTTTCCTATTCTCTGAATGTACATCTTTGCGATGTCGAAGGTTCTGGACGAAGGATCCCGATTTGCCGCACGATAGCATCTCTATAAGTGGGATTTGTCGAATCGAACTAATCTTGAGTCGACAGCGAAAATTTGTCGCAAGTTCCGCCAGTGTACCATTATTTAAAATCAAATTGTTGAAAATTAAAGTCCGATAAATATCTTTGGTCCGCCTGATGTGCACAAAATGACACAAATCTTTAGTTACCCCCTCTGCGCGCATATATGAAAATTTTTAGCAAATCGCTGAGCCATAAAAACTAAACAAAGAAACCTTTGAACCAGACATGCAAACGAGGTTAAATACAAAATTATCATGAGTCATAAAAATAAACGAACGTAGGCGCTGCCTCTAACACAAAGATCAAAACAAGTCTTCTTGTTCGCATGTTTTATTTTCTCTTACTTCTAAATTAACTCTATATAACTTTTTATTATCACTTTAATGGATATGCATCCCATGGGGTAGTTTTAAATTGTGAGCAAGAATCTTATTTTGAAAATCTTACGGCGACCTACAAGTAACGAGCACAGTATTGTACAGCTATTTGCAGTTTGCTGCGGCACCGTGATTGGCATTGAGTTAAACAAACAAAAATTAGTGCTAAATTTTCATCATCTCAGCAGCAAAAATATGTGCCCATGTATTAATAATAAATCGATTAAATGTCATCCAACTTTCAAACGTCATTATCTCAACGAGACGGAACGTCAAACGTCAGCCAGAAACAGCGCAGCGCCTTGGCCCCGCACAACCTGCATACATTTGCACACTTTCACACAACATTGCGCCGTGTTTTGGCATCTATTCGTATCGTATCGTATCGTATGATTTCCCGTTCACGTTTTCTTTAATGCTTTTTTCGTTTTCTTGTTTTATTATTATTATTTATTTCAGTCGGGCAGCCATTTTGTTGAAATTTTTCTCTGTATTGAGCAGTCGAGTATGCCGCTGCCGCTGGTGGGTTTTTCTTTTTCGTCTCGTTTTCGTATATTTTGTTGTTTTTTCTTTACGCCATATAGTTTGTTCTATCTTTTTCACTCTATGTAGGTATCACCGACAAAATGTTAAAATTGAATTGAAATGACAGCGCTGAGAAGTCGGTGCCACACCGTGGTGACTTTCTATTTTGATCTTTTCGACTGTGTAGGGGTACTATTTGAATTAGCAATATTTTTCTTCTGTGTAGGTAGTCATTGTTATTATTGTTAACAAACTATACTCTTGTTTCCTTTTGTTTTTTGTTGTTGCAATTTTTTCGTCGCTCTCATTATTATTTAATTTGGTTTCTGTTCTCATTTTATTCTCATGAAAATGCAGTTCATTTTTAAATAGGAATACAAAAAAAAAAAGATGGTAAATCGTCTGACTACAGGCTGTCAAATATGGTTTGTATTAATAGCTCCACTACCACATTGAGCTTCTCTGAGATTGAGATCGGAGCGAGCACCTCCATGACAAATAGTTGGGGACCTACGGAGCGGAGTTAGGAATACGGTACACTTACCCATGCCCATCTTTGGTTGTTTATCTTTCTTCGCGCGTATTTCAAATGTCTCGTGGTATGATGGTTCATGCAACATAGTTTAGCGTGAGAGATGTTAAGAATGACATATTTTTTTTTATATTTGCAGCATTCCAGGAATTAAAATATGTCAATTTATTTATTTTCTTTTAAACTTCAAATTATTATTTTTATTTTTGTAGATAGGAAACTACGTAACCTTACCTTTTTATTAACCGCCTCAATGGTGTTGTTAAAAATATAATTCTTTCATAGGTCAATTATGGCCAACCTCGTTTTTCTTCTTAGGTAGCTATATGTTTTTAGTTTTTAAGTTCTCTACCGCGTGCCATAACAGTTAAGGAACTTTAATGATTCAAACTAAAGTGCTTTGTAACTACAAAAAAAAAACGAATTTGAACATTTACCGCCCTCAGGTTAGACGATAGCATTTAAAAGGTAACAAATATAATTTAGTTTGTGTTACTATTTATAAACGTCGTAAATATTCCAAATATTTAAGGCTTAGAAAGCAACGAGTCTGCCAAGTTATGTCTTTACTCTTTAGCGCTAATTTTATAGTTTTTGAGGGTCCAGATTTGGAGAGAATTTTTAAAATATTTAAAAGCGTTGCTCAACTTTATAAATATTTTACAGTACTTGCCTACATCACTAAGAGTAGTGACTTATACCCGTGACAGCTATCTACATATAAAAGACTTGAAATTTTAGTTTAAAAACAAAATTTAACCAATTAAATGGATCCAAAAGAAGATTATGTGACTATTTTCCGCAGTTGCCAGACAGTGTCGTTCGTGGGCCTTACTAATAAATACCAGTTTCGAGCTAAAGTTTAGAGTTAAGATATGTTTTGCAATTGTGAGGTCTTAAAAGCTCAGTCTTTATAGGTGCCGTTCCAAAATTTGTTTTTAAAATTGGTAACTTAATTAGGAAAACAAATCCACGTATTCAAACAAAGGCAAATTATTTTTTAATGCTCAAAATAAAGAAAAAAATAATACAAAATCAGGACAAAACACGAACTGCACTTTAAAAATGTGAACAGTACGTCTTTTTCTCAAGGATGTTTTTCAGAGGATTGTTGTTCGAACTCACAGCCGTTTTCACAACGACAACCAATTTGACGACAGCTCCTTTTTGTTTGCCCGCGTCCATTTTAATACGTTGGCTTAGCTGCTCGAAAAACTAGAAGAGGACATACTTTTTGGTTCCAGTTTGCGCTTCAGTCTTAATAAACATAAAAATAAAAATACAGTATCGTATAAAAACAAATCGCTTAAAAGAAACACATGTGGAAGCACCGTGTCACTTTGTTTCTTATGTCATACGTGTTCGCATATAAGAAGAACTCGGAGATAAGGTTCATAAATCTTAAATCCGTCGTGGACTGTACCCCAATATCAGCAAACGACACTACTTCCTAAAGCGATTTGTCAGTCATTGATCTTACTAAGTTTTGCGCGAATAGTAGGTAAATTGTTTCATGTACACATTAGCTCAAGTTTATCACATAATTGACTATTTAAATACGCGGTGGCTATTATTACACGTAAATAATGTGTACATGACTTGAACCCTGAAACATTTTTTGTACCTTGTAAAATACAATTTCCATACGGACAAAAAAATACATCAATCTCCAAACTACTAATCAAACAATCTTCGCGAGTTAGACATATTTACTCGTTCATTATCGATTCATGTCAACCGGCAAACACAGCACATTGACCTGCGTTTCTACAGTCCACAGTACAAAATATGAAAAAGCGCGCGCAAGATAATGAGTTGGATTTAATAATTTAAAAAGACCAACAACAAAGTCCCCATCATAATAGTGATACATACGAGTACATATAGTTGTGTCAATTACGTTTTTTTTTATGGCGCGAGGAAATTATTGCATCACGTGGTGCTTGCTGGTAATGGCCTACACGTAAAAATCTTCACATCGTCATGAGTGTGTAGCTAGCGGGAAAAAAATTCCAAGTTACATATTTCTTTCTGCAAATTTTACGTACTTAAGACTTTTTTTTTATTCATTTAGACTTTTGTTGTTGCCAAGCGTTGTAGTTTTTTTTTTTCTACGCCGAAGCCAGCTAAATTAGTTTAAATATATTATATGCGACACACAACACAAACTTGAATAAATGTTGGTAAATATTTTTTTATTTTTTTTGTTGCTTTTCTTTATCTGAGTCGTGACTTGATCTAATCGCAGCTCGTCGTTTAGCGTGTTTCGATAATGGAGAGGTGCGCATTTGCGTATCAAAGATAAGTTTTAAAGGGCGCACAACGAAGAGAAAGTTGAAAATTTTAACATGTTTTATGTAAAGTTAAGACTTGACTTAGCCTCGCAATTGTGACTACTTTTTGTTTAATAATTATTAAAATAAAACACAAAACAGAGGATGGCCATATTACTTTTGCTGCATATTTTGTTGAGTTTTTATTTTTTTTAGTTATTATTTAAATTATTTTAAAACGTATGATCTTACAACATTTTTATAGTTCCAGACAGGTCAGTGGCCTATTTCAGCATATTACAAATAGTTGTTCACAAGCAATTTTTTAACAAATTTGTGTTACAAAATTGTGTTTTTTGTTTACAAAGGAAGTTTTTTTTTTTTCTAGTTTGTCTTTCATCGAATAAAGAAATTTTACAAATTTGTTCAATTACTGAAAACTTCTTACAATAGAAAGACTGTGTGTCGATTTAATAACAATTTGTAATTTTGCAGAGGAATCGATTTTCAAACCTAAGGCAGAGGAAATAAGACAAATCGAACCTCGGATTGCAAATCAGTCGGAAAAAAACTTTTCAAAGACATTTATTCATTAGAGGACTCACAAAATTATGAAAAACAGTTATTGTTTTCAACTCTGAAAAGTAAACTGCGAAACGTTTTTTTTTTTGTATTTGTAAATTACAAATTGTAAATTACCAATATCTACAATTTTTAACAATCTTTTTTACAAGTTTGTTGGAATTAAGTTTTTAGTTTTTAAAACAGAAAATCAGTAAACGAATTTGTAAATAAAATCAACAATTTCAAATCTGTAATTCAAATTGTAATATGGTGAAATAGGCCACAGGTCTGAATTGTCCGATGATTTCAGAAAAATATTGTCAGGTCATTGTTAGACCGCTAGACCGCGACCTCGCTTACTGCCACGCAAATTCTGAGTCCCTTGTTTTCAAACATTTTTTTTCATACTTTCGGATAAATTTGCAAGAATTTAAATTTTTTCCTCCGGACTATCGATTTGTTATAACAGAATTTTAATTCTATTTAAATAATAAAACTATAAAAAATACAACATGAGTAAACATGTAGCTTTCTATTAGTAAAGAATGAGTCCCTATTTTTTTTTAATTTGTCCGACCTTCGGTTATAGCGACCGTTTGAGCCCGGTCCCTTCACCGTCGTTATATCCACAGTACACTGTTCTTAATTGTCGGTTCTGTGCGACCACTTCTTTGTTAAATTTCAATACCTTTGTAAGGCGTTTCTGACATTGGCAGCCTCATTTGATCGATTTCAGATGTGCAAAGCGTTATAAATTCGCCTCTGCTGGAACTGTGACGATTAGAATCTTATTAAGGGTCACTTAAGTTCGAGAGAGGGCTGTGCTACTCAATTGCTTTCTAAGCCCAAAGAGAAGACATCGATTTGAAAGAGTTATTCTACGCTGGTGTCATTGTTCGGCTTTGATGGACAAAGCCTTCAAGTTTTATCTGTCCATTGTGCTTTTCCGTCCGAGACGTACTCGTAGGTGTTGGGTGTCCTTCCTTGTGGACAGCATATACTTTGTTGCCCATATAGACAGCCAAACCAATCATCAGTGCGTCAGTTTGAATACTCACGAACTTGCCATTGACATCAATGTCAATTTTTTTTTGCAAGTAATTGGATGGAATTTTTTTAAAGATCGTACCTCTAGTGTTGGCGTTTGAGCTTTGCACTATTCTTTGAAGAATGATGTTGGAGAAGTCATCGCCTTGTCTAAATCGAAGACATCAAAGGTCTCCATGAGTTCTTTACCGACCTTGATGGAGCAGCGTGCATCGTCATCGATGGAGATGGACAAACGGACGTGCTGTATAGCTCGCCCCTATATACTCGTAAATGCTGTCATAGGCGGCCCTCAAATCGATGAAAATGGTATGGGCATCGATTGGAAGTTCCTGATATTTTCCCCAGCTCTGCCGCCGTGTGAATATTTGGTCGACGGTGGACATTTCTGGCCTGAAATCACACTGACATACGTGTACCAATCAAGTTGCTTACAAAAAGTCTTTAGGCATTCACACAACACGGCAGACAAGATGCTAAGAAGACTGATACTTCTTGTGATCAAACATCTTATGTTAATGTTGTGCTATAAAAATATTCATACTCTTGTAGCTTGCCCATTATATGTTTTATTTTATAAAATCAATTACAATCTGTCAAATGTGAAGGCAATTGTCAAGTGTAAAAAGAAGATCAGCGCTTTTTGCAATTAGAACAATTAAAAAAAAATCAGTTAAACTTGTAACGCTTGAAAAAAAAACTTGCTTTTTATTTCATCAACTAACGGACGCTGTTCAGAACGTCTCCTTTGTTGAGGATCGGGCAATCCAATAACGTTACAGTTCAACTTGCAGAACGTCTGGTTTTCGAAATTGCGAGATTCGATTATTTATGCAAGATACAATCGATTCACTATTTGATAACATATGCTAGACTCTTAAAAAAATAACCGTAAATGAAAACACTTTCCAGGCAAGAAACGTTATCTTAAAAAACACATACTACGCACAGCTACATTCATAGTAAATTAGTATTGACAACGCCAGGCAGGCGCGCAATGGCTATCTAACTCAACATCGCGATAGAGACCAACTTAATGGATCTATTCATGTCCGCTGTTGTTACAAGTCCATATATCTACATACATATGCATGAGTACCTACGTGTTTTCCTTCACAAAGTTTTCTTTGGGGGATATGAATGAGATCCAAATAAAACAGGAAAACCTCACGATGACTAAGTGATAGTTTAGTGCAATAAGAGTTTTTTTTTGCAAACTTTACTCAGATACAAATGTATTTCTATAGCTGTGGTGTTGTTAGATGGTGTATTATTATTGCACATCTAAATTGACGCCTTCAACAAAGCATTCAATTTTTTTATATATTTTTTTTTTGCTTTCTTTTTTGTGTCTTGGGCTTGGACTCCCCCGCTGTTTGCAATTTATTTCTCGTTATTTTGCCGTCATATATGTAGGTAGATATTTTTTTTATTTTTATTTATATAGGTATACGCGTATATTCTCGTTTTCATTATTGCACTTGATTGATTGATTGTTGTTGATGATGAATTGACGTAGCTGTGAGATGTATGTTTCAATGTGTGCATTATTGAATGCAGTGACGTCATGCGAACAAAGCACAAGATATAATGGGTTTCGCGAGCAAAATTGTCGCTTGCCATTGAATTAATGGGGATTAAAAAAAAGGAGCATTTCAACGTTCGTAATGAAAGAAATTAAGTAAGAGAGAAATGTTGAAAAGAGAATCAAATAATGAGAACTTTCTTTATTGGAGTTAATGGAAATAAATGGTTGGATGTTTGAAAAAGTTAAATTTGGCTTCGTCGTCTGTAAGCATTGCGGTGCTGAACTTTTTTTTTTGGGTTATTTAGATATCGGTTCCTTTTATTTAGCGAGTTGTGATTAATAAATATGTCTGGAACTCGAACAAAATGTCCGCGGTAAACAAACTGGTTTTGTTTTGACAACACGTTTGTACTTAAATGGAAGGAATATTTGAGGAATATTTATCCATAAATATTTATTTATGTAGCGTAGCTTATATTAATAGAAAATTTATTTTCTTATTTAGTTAAGAAAATCCTTACCAGGAGATAATGCTTTCTGCACGTTTTATTTTGAAGCGCGATACTCCTTATAATGCTCGTTTTTAGCTAATATTCCCTTCAAAGAGCCAAATTTTGAATGCAGGATATAGCTAGATGGTGGGAGACAGATATTGTCGGTATTTAGTCTCTAAAAGGATTGCTGTAGCTGTCAAAGTTGTCACTGTTTTTGGGCTTAACAAAAAACATTAATTTCAATTTTCCTTTATAATAATCATTTTTAACCTCCACAAGAAATATTTTGTAAGTCACAATATGCAGTTTTGTATTGAAAATTTCGCCATTGTGAGTTCGAATCATGTACCCTGGACACTAAAAATGATTATTAGTATCGTGGATTGTATCCCATTCGTTTGAATCCGCCGTTTTTGAAAAAGTTTGCCCGTAATATGAGGACTAAGTTCGTGAAAGAATTTTCAATCTAGTACAAGTAATCCTATCAGAAAATGCTATAAATTTTGCGATTGGCCCCTAATGTCAGTTCTGTTTTGACATTTGTGTAGTAAACACATGCGAAATACACGTTAATAAACAATGTTACGCTACACTGCTCCAGAACGCTCAAGCTCAAGCCATCCTTAATCACCACCAAGAGGAAGATGATTTTTCATCAAAAATAATCATGAGTGATGAGGCCCATTTCCATCTTAGCGGGTGCGTAAATAAGCAAAATTTACGCTTCTGGGGCACTGAAAATCCGCGTGTAACCCACGAAGAGCCATTACACCCGCTCAAAGTCACTGTATGGTGTGTTTTCGCTGGAGGAGTCATCGGACCTTTTTTCTTCGAAGACGTCGCGGGCCAAACGGTTACTGTGAATGGTGCGCGCTACAGAGCAATGATCAACGAGTTCTTTTGGCCGCAACTTGATGAATTGGGATTGGAAAGCATGTGGTTCCAACAGGACGGTGCAACGGCACACACTGCACGTGCCACAACCGATATGCTGAAGGATGCATTTCCCGGGCGCCTAATCTCCCGTTTTGGCGATTTGCACTGCAAGATCGCGTGATTTGACCGCTCCAGACTTCTTTTTGTGGGGCTTTTTGAAGTCGCGGGTTTATGTCAACAAGCCTCAGACTCTTGCAGCTCTTAAAGACAATATCCGTCAAGAATGTGAGGACCTATCGCCGGAAGTTTTGGCCAAAGTGATGGAAAATGCCATAAAAAGGGCTCAAATGACAATCAACTGTGGCGGCGGCCATTTACATGACATCATATTCTCGACTTGATGTAAAAAAAATTAAAAGACCAAATAAAAATAATCCACAAGAAGAATCAAAGTTTTTCATTTCTTTTTTTAAATTACAGCCAAAAAACATCGGAAGGTTATTTTTGCGCCACCTTGTATAAACAATTTTTTTTTATGGCACTTTTGGGTCAAAAAATCAACCTTTCTTGAATGGAGTCGCTTCAATCCACAGAACTTCATCCGCTTCAAAACTTTTTATAGATTTATACTTGGAAAGGATAGAGCTTTTTGCCATATCCAAATATCTGGCCTGCAAAGTTCTCTTATTACAGTAGGTAGTAGTCTTTAAGTCTTTTTAAGGTATTTGGATTTTTTCAACTCAAAGTTGCTGGCCCTTGCAGAGCTGTAATTCGACGTAATCGGCCTGTTTTTGTGGGCTGCCGTATATCGTAATATCGATTTTTCAAAAAAGATTTGTTTGGGTTATTCGTGAAATTCTCTGCAAAAAATAGATTTGAAAGGATGGGCTATTGACAAGACTGTTTAATGACTGTTATATAATTTCTCTTTTCAAGCATGAATTTATTTTTTAGAATTCATTTCAAACAGCAATAAAATGACAATCAGTTCATTCTGCCAATATCTACATCCGCTTACTTGCTGAACGTACTGTTTAATAAAAATATAACAAATCGATTCCCCCAGTTTGTATGTGTGCAGAGCTGCATGATTCACGCAAGTTATGCTATATTAATAATAATGAACCCACAGTCAACTATTACTCCCGACGAAATTCGTATACGTGTTTCGAGCATTAAAACCGTCATTTCTCTTACCTACCTGCCAGTCAAGTCCAATTGACGCTAATTGTCAAATCAAATTTGTTTTGCTCCAAAAGTTCCAACTTGTTATATTTACTGGCATTGAACCACGAAAAACAAAATGTATTTGTACATTACTCACCTTTCTGCATCGATTCCTTTAACCTTTTATCTTTTGTTTGACCTTAACATGAGATTTTTTTCAAGTTCGGCATAGCCAGTACAGTCAATAATTTGTTTGCTCAATTATTTTCTCATTTGGATAACTAGTTATGTTTAATTTTGAACGTAGCCGACTTTGTGTATACACCTTATACGATAATGCATTTCCCCTCGCAAGTAGCGTGTTGTTTATTTGAACAGCATTGTCCACAGTATGAGGTGGTAGCGCGCCTAAAAATTAATTCCGATTAATTATTCTCAAGGTAGTTAAACGATAAATTTATTCAGATAATACGTATGCGTCGCTCATACTGTCTTTTAAATACTACCGTATATTGGTAGACGTATATATCCATTGATTGAAGGGGGAGTTTGAACTAGGAGTGGTGGGTTTAGTTTTAGCTTGTGTTGTACTTGTACCTACCTTAGTGCGCTTCCCAAATTAAAATACTCACAGAATTCCTGATTCCAATGACAAAGAGAGGAGACAGCGACTACACGTGCCACATAAAAAGTTGGTTTTGCGTGGTGATATCACAAGAATGAGGCACAATAGAAGAGGGAGAAAAAAATAAATAAATTTTTAATGACCGAGCGGCGCGGCGGCGGATGTCGGAGCTTTTTTTTTTGTGCGGTTTCACTTAATTGCAATAATTTTTTCGCAACGTTATTTATTTTTGGAATTTTTGCCGGTCTCTTGATTTGTTTGCTATCAATCGACTTTGCTGTTGTCTGGCAATGTGAGTAACACTGCAGATTTTCGTATGTTTCTACAACTTGGCAGGCTTGTTTGACGATGTTTGTGTTTGAGTAATGATGATAAGCTACGAATTTGTGGAGGCTAGAAATAGTAATAGTTCAATAAGATTTGTGCAGTCAAATTTAGTAACTTAAGAAGATACGGTTTGCTATAGGTGAATCTATATAAATCTGAAGCAGATTTAAGTTCGACTTACGATAAAAATCAATCTATTTTCGGATGTAACACTGTAAATCTAAAAAGCAATATGATGTTTTTTTAAAGCAAATTAATTAATTTAGTGTGTGAAAATGATGAATCCCTATTTTTGCGGAGCTAAAACTTATTTCTTTAGATTTTCTTGGATCAAAAAAAATATTAATCATTGGTCTTGCATCTTAGTTAAGGTTGTTCTTTGTATTATGAATGACTTTTTTACCTATTCTGGAGAATCCTTTTTTAATTCTTGCACAAAAATTACAGGTACAAGAAAAAAGGGAGTAGACTTGAAATTTGAATTCTCCTCTCTATTTGGGTATACATTAGTTTAAACCAAACCGAACTTTCAATCTGTCATACTCTACTGTGTCAAAGCAGCATTTCGTATTACAAAATTGTTGCTCGCGCATTTAAAATCGTAAAGTTTCGATAAAGCGTGTCAAAGGGCGCTGACGCACGCACGCGTTCAATGCGACATTAGCCTCCTCGGTTGATAAATCCACTGATTTTTGAGGTGCAACATTTGTTACGAACATGATCAGTGGTTTGCTAAACAAAGCTGTCGAAACAACTCCCTCTAGGTTCAGAATGAGGCAATATATAAGGATATTTATGGAGCCTTTACTAGACGTTATGAAACGACTTGCTTGAGTTTATAAGTCCCATGCCGGTGGTAGGTTTTATGGGTAAACAATTAAACATCTTATGGATATTTATGCATTTAGTAAAATTTTAAGTAAGTCTGTTTGTATGTGGTTTTGAACTCGCATCACGTCAAAACCATTCACTTTCAATGCGGATAGAGTTCTGAGAAAAACATATGGCTTAACATGGGGCAGGTTTTAGGTTTTTTTTCATTGCAATCGGAAGATATACGCAATATGGAAATGTTTGTAAAAAGTCACCAGCGTTCTTGCTGGTCCTTCAGAGTTCTGACGTGCTACACGGTTAAAAATCCTGGCGTTAAATTTAATATTTTTGGGGTTGTAAAGGGTTTTTCAACAGGGTTTTTCTTGCCGCTCTTTTGACGTTTCTCTTCAGTAAGGTTTGCCATTTCATGATGGAAAGATATACGAGCCAACAACGAGTCGAAATTATTAAAATTTACTACCGAAATTCGGAGTCAGCGGCCTCAACGTTAAGAGCGCTACGTCCAATTTATGGTCGTCATAATCGTCCTAGCAGATCAACAATTGAGCGTCTAGTGGAAAAATTTGAATCCACAGGCACAGTACAAAATGTTCCCGTGCCAGTGAGACAAAGAAGTGCCCGTAGTGTCGAGAATATTGCTGCCGCTGAGGCTTCAGTTGAAGAAAGCTCAAATGTGTCTCTCACACGTCGTTCTCAAGCTGTTTCGTAAGAAAAAGTAAACGGCTGAAAAACTATTCCGATCGAAATAAAAGTCTGATCATTTTTTGTTTTGGGAAAAAGAGCTTTGCTCATAAAAAACCCAAATTTATTTTGCTGGCACACTATGCGTAGCACAGCTGGCTCGCTTGCGGGTTGATAAAAGAATGAATTTAAGTCGTACGCGCAGTAGTACGAATAACCTAAGTGTTATAATATTATATGGGTGTAACGGGAATATGTATATGTATATGTAATGTATGTTGGATGTATTTATAGGAAATACACTCGTAGGCATCGCATACGATACACAAGCGTTGGGCATCTCTGTGACGTCGTTGTGGCGAATTTTGCGAAAAGATCTTGGCCTACATCCTTACAAGATTAAATTGACGCAAGAACTGAAGCCGCTTGACCACCAGAAGCGTCGTATGTTCGTGAATTGGGCTGAGCAACAACTTGGAAATGATTCGGATTTTCATCGAAAAATCATCTTCAGCGATGAGGCTCATTTCTGGCTGAATGGCTTCGTCAATAAACAACATATGCGGTATTGGTCAGGCAGCAATCCGCACGTACTCCATGAGTCATCATTGCATCCCGAAAAAATTACGGTTTGGTGTGGTTTATGGGCCGGCGGCGTCATTGGGCCGTACTTCTTCCGTGAAGATCAAGACCGGCACGTTACTGTGAATGGGCATCGCTACCGTTCAATGATAACTGAACATTTTTGGCCCCAATTGGATGATATGGACTTGGAGGACATGTGCTTCCAACAGGACGGCGCCACAAGCCACATAGCGAATGTCACAATCAATTTATTGGAAACCAAGTTTGGAGAACGTGTTATCTCACGAAATGGTCCAGTCGCTTGGCCGCCTCGGTCGTGCGATTTGACGCCGTTAGATTATTTCCTGCGGGGCTACGTCAAGTCTATGGTCTATGCCAACAAGCCAGCGATGATGAACTTCGTACGAATATCGAACGTGAAATTGCAGCAGTATCGGCCGATTTATGCTTGAAAACCGTCGAAAATTGGGTTCAGCGTCTGGACTTCTGCAAGCGTTGGCGTGGTGGCCATGCAAAAGAAATCGAGTTCCATACATAATGGCATCGAACGTACTTTCACAGGAATAAAGAATTTCATTGATATCCAAAACCGTTTTATTTAAAAAAACTTTTGTAGCGCTCTTATTGAAAAACCCTTTATATAGGACAACGCCGAGTAAATATTAAAATTTAATATTTTGCATGTATTCAAATTAAACAACTAATAAAAGATTTATTGAATTTAAACAATATCTGCTATTTCAAAATATGTCTAAAATAGAGGAAGATCTGATTCAATGCAAAACCCTTATTTATATTAAAAAATTAAATTACCGAGCATTCCGCACCAGCTCTGTTTGACACGCTCGGTAGAACGTTTGTATCTGTTTAACAGGAAAACATTAATTTTTACAATAATTTACAATAAAAACCTTGGCCATTGCTTAGTCGAAGAAAAGAAACAGTTACTAATATTTTATTTGTTGTTTTTTTAAAGATTCGTTCGTTACTTGCTGCCGGTATTTTGAGGTATTTTGAGGTAGCTGAGCTGAGGTAGACTTCTGATGAAGTCAGCCATTGACAACTCCTCCAGTATAGGACAAGTTCCAATAAAATTAAATTGCTCAACTAGATATATGTTGTCGTTTGAACAAATCGTTGTTTTCAGTACCCAAAAACTACAATCAGTGCAGGATGCTGATAATAATTTGGATTTTTTTTTGAAAAGCGACTACTTAGGCCTTGAATTTCGCATTGGAAAATATCAGCGGTTTCACTATTCCTTTGTCTCTCATTACAATTTGCCGCTCAATAAATATAATAATATTCAATTAATGTTCTAGTTGATTTTTTTCCAAACACCAATTCTGTGATGCACACAAAGTTTTTGTTCATTAATACATTTGTTTTCAGAGTTACAAGGGAAATGACTACGCAATAATGAAAATGTCACAGTAGCTTGTGAACCTTTTGCTATAATTACAGTATTACCAATTAAAAACTTTATCTGATGATATTCTTTTGTTTTTTATTTCAGATAGACACACTGAACTTTAAAATGGACTAACAGCATCCGCTCCACGCACAAAAAAAAAATTCCTCATAAAAACCGCCATTAAACAAATAAAAAAATTCGCAATCACTCATGCACATGTGCATCATTAATTTACCACACAGTTCACCGCGTGTTAATTTTGAAAGCAACAACAAACCGAGTAAATTCAACAAAATTTTTACGACTGCAAGCCCAAGCACGTACATTAATGAGATACTTTAGCATTTTTTTTTTTCTTGTTACACATATAAATGTTAAATAATCCGTGCGAATTATAATCACACATAATCTATAACGCGTTACCTTTTATTTTTATTTCTTGCAGGATGTAAAATTGTTGGCTTGAAACTTATGTTCCACTTTTTTTAAGTTTTATTTGTTAATTTTACCGATAAAAAAAAATTAAAATTAGTAAAAGAAAAATGCTAAGCTAAAGCAAATCGGCACTACATCCATTCACTGCATAAGCGACGCATATATGCTGGAAAAATAATAATATGCAAATATATATACCCCATTATGTAAATAAATAAATGCAAATAAAAAGTGTCTGAATGAAAAAAAGAAAGAAAATTTGCTACACCCTCTGCAATAAGAAAATATTCATTCAAAAGTGATAACAAAATTTAATAAATAATATCTAATTATAATAAATAATTTGTGCAGTTTTTATAATAAAATACAAAATATGTATATTCTACTATTCTTAAGGAAAAAGTAATTTTATAATATCTATTTAATATCTACACATACCTACGCATATAATATAATAATAAGAATTGCTAAATGAAAATACGAAATTAAATAAATTCTGTGCAAAGTTGTGTCGAAATATTTTATTGAGAAAGCAGAGCAAAAGAGAAATAAAGCCGAGAAAAATAAAGTTCTGTAGCAAAAATTTGTAAAGCAAACCGGATGAGGTGGAAAAGAGTGTTATTGTGTTGTGTTTAAACAAAAAAATAGATACAAAATATAATAATCAATTAAAATTAATAATAATAATAATGGTATCCCTTGTGTATCTCTATAATATGATCACGCTGTCGGCATGAAATGGAAGCAGCCATTCGGTCTTCAGTGCAGGTCGGTGGTCCACCGCCACCCGGACAAAGGGGTGGTGGCGGCAGTGATAACGGACCATCATCGCAGCAACAGAATCAACAAGGAGGTGCTCCGTCCTCATCACAGCCGCAAGGAAATATGTCGGCCTATCAACAAAGGATACCGTCGGGAGCATCGCCGATTCATAGGTGAGTTTCAGTTCTTAATCAGTAGAAAAAATAGTAAGACTCCTTCTGCGAAAGAGTCCTTTTTATTGTGAATTAGGAAAATACTTGCTGCTTTCAACTTAAGAACGAAACTTTTTTATTATGGAAGTAAATGCCATTCCCTGTAAACGACAAATACTTTGGTGCAATTGGCGAGGAGTCCTTCAAGATTATAACAATTTGACACTCAATCTATATATATAAAAATTGAGCCTTAAAATTGTGTTCGTTTGTCGCCGATTCACGCCTTAACGCATTTACCGATTTTAACCAAACTTTCACACATCCCTGGAATTGGTCTATATATGGTTTTTGTGATGTTTAGTTGAAATCGGAAAACGTATGTGTGTGTGTGAAAAAACACATGAATTTCAGTAAATTTTGGGTTTTGTCCACACATGAACGAATTAACGGGTAATTCGGATTTGAATGTTTTTTTTTATTTTGTTTGTCTTGAAACAGGGATGGTTTGGGAAAAATGAAAATTCGGAAAATTCTCAACAGGTGGCGCTGTAGGCACTATTTGTTTGTCATCTATCTCCTTCTTTTGTAGGTACATACGGTGTTTATATGTGTATTGGTTATACGAGCAAAAGACATTTAAGTGAACATAGCTGTGTTGTCGACCTCCGAAACCCCTCAACCAATTTAAATTAACTTTTGTGGATGTGTATGGCTGGTTGCAGCTTAAAGGATAGGATAGTTTTGAACCCGATAGGTGGCGCTGTTGTCCATCTCTGAAGCCACTGAACTGATTTTAAGGACATTTTTTGGATGTACCTATATGGTTGGTTGCGGCTTGGCAGATACGATAGTTTTGGACCTGATAGGTGGTGCTGTTGTCGATCTCCAAAACCGCTCAACCAATTTCAGTGAAATTTTGTGGATGGGTATGGTTAACCACCCGTATGGTCATTTTTTAACAATTAATTCGACTCGCCTAGCGATGAAAGGCCGTGGTTAAAGATAACCAAATGTCAGTCCAAACCATCCAAGTTATACTGTTTATACACAAAATTGTTTGCCCTAATATATACAACTCGCAGTCATTTCAATCACAGTTTTTTTAACAATCTTACTTTTGGGTCTGTTAATGAAGGACTATTTTTATATTAAGAAGTTAAGCCCTTACCGAGTTATAAGTTTAAAATTAACCGACCCAAAAGTAAATTGTTAAAAATATGAAATTGAAACGACTGCGGGTAGTATAAGGCAAACAATTTTGTTGAAAATAACCGCATAGTACCATCATTTTTAGAAAATTGCTTCGTAAAAACATTTAAGTGTGATTTTCGTAACAGAGATTATTTTAACTTGTTTCGGAGAGAATTTCAAACACCTGCTTTAAACCGGCAAAATTTGTCTGCATGATATATTGTATCATGTCTGTAATTTAAATTTCATGGTTTATTTGTTGTTATAAAAAAAACTTGGCAAAATATTCTTTAGTTCTATTAGTATATTAGTATTATTTGACTGTGTTAAGTGGGCCAGTTGTATAAAAGCTTGGCGGGCCGCAGGTTGAGTATAGCTGATCTAGACGGACTTGCTTAATTTTTCTAATGTAATTTCGTAAACTGTGATAACCTGTAAGGTAAGGTTATTATTTCTCCCAATATAAGATTTTTTTTTGTGTTGTCAGATAAAGCTTATTTTTTGCCAATTTTAAGTAGTTCAAAAGAAGACCTAAACAGGCCAGTTCATCGGCCTTTTCGTTACCTTCAAAAGCCTTATGTCCATCTGGAATCCACTATAAATTGCTTATGCTTCTACAGTTGCATGATTGTGAAGAGTTAAAAAAGTGCAATGCTGATTAGTAGTTTTTTGAAACGAAGCATTTAAAGCTGCCCGACTGTCCCTTCAAACTTTCGTTCTATGATTTTTTGAAATACCCTGTCAGATAAAAGTACAATTTTTGATACTGAATGTGTAATTATTTTGCTCTCAGACTTGAATTTCTATGAAAAAGGTGGCGCAAAAATAACCTTCCGATGTTTTTTGGCTGTAATTTAAAAAAAGAAATGAAAAACTTTGATTCTTCTTGTGGATTATTTTTATTTGGTCTTTTAATTTTTTTTACATCAAGTCGAGAATATGATGTCATGTAAATGGCCGCCGCCACAGTTGATTGTCATTTGAGCCCTTTTTATGGCATTTTCCATCACTTTGGCCAAAACTTCCGGCGATAGGTCCTCACATTCTTGACGGATATTGTCTTTAAGAGCTGCAAGAGTCTGAGGCTTGTTGACATAAACCCGCGACTTCAAAAAGCCCCACAAAAAGAAGTCTGGAGCGGTCAAATCAGGCGATCTTGCTGGCCAGTGCAAATCGCCAAAACGGGAGATTAGGCGCCCGGGAAATGCATCCTTCAGCATATCGGTTGTGGCACGTGCAGTGTGTGCCGTTGCACCGTCCTGTTGGAACCACATGTTTTCCAATCCCAATTCATCAAGTTGCGGCAAAAAGAGCTCGTTGATCATTGCTCTGTAGCGCGCACCATTCACAGTAACCGTTTGGCCCGCGACGTCTTCGAAGAAAAAAGGTCCGATGACTCCTCCAGCGAAAACAGCACACCATACAGTGACTTTGAGCGGGTGTAATGGCTCTTCGTGGGTTACACGCGGATTTTCAGTGCCCCAGAAGCGTAAATTTTGCTTATTTACGCACCCGCTAAGATGGAAATGGGCCTCATCACTCATGATTATTTTCGATGAAAAATCATCTTCCTCTTGGTGGTGATTAAGAGCTCCTTCCTAAAATTCTAATGCTCTTTATGCTCTGCAATCTGAAAAAAAAATTGCCCGATATTCAGACCACGGAGGCTAATGTTCTCTGGAAAACAATCGTTAACTATGCGGAAAACTATCCAATTTCTAACCGACTGGCAAAGCCTATAAGTAATTTTTTTAAATCAGTTTACAAGTATAGAATGCTATTAATATAAGAATCCTCAACTCTTTCTTTATCTGTTTTTTATTTATCGAAAATTGAATTTATTGGTAGAGTATTGATAAAGTTTGCTTACCGGCTAACGGCTTCGCCATAGCTCCTCAATTCATATCCATGCTAAAATATCTACAAAGCTAAAATTTAGCGAGGCAGTTTAGCAGAGCAATATCCTGTTCGCACGAACAGTTCCTAACTTTATATAGATGAGCCGACGAAAAGTCTCCACTCATTTAGCTCGCGAAATAAATGTCCGGTACATTTAATCGAAGATAAATTTGGACATAAGAAAACGGAGGAAAAAGTTTGTATTGTGTTTACTTTGGAGGAAACCGCAGAAAACATTTGCGTGATAAACAAAAATTCCTTTTCATGCAATGAAAAAACAAACAAAACAAATTGGCGACCTTGTGGATGAACGATCAGCAATATGGAATTCACAGAAAAATTCCACTGCAAATAGGGATTTACCCGACACGAAGGATCATGTCGTCTTCCACTTGCAACTACAGACATTTTTTAAGCTGCTACAGCATTGATAATATTTTTCTTGTATCCATTGTTTTGGAGATATTCAAAAATTGCGATGTACAGGGTCCGCCAAATAAAATAAATAATTTCATTCAAATGGCTGCCTCGACTGGCCATGCAGTAGCCTACACGATCGGTCCAATTTTTAAGCACATTATCGATTGTGTGCAGCTGTATTTCACCAATGGCTTCACGAATATTGTCCTTTAAAGCGTCAATTGTCTCTGGCTTGTCGGCGTAACACTTATCTTTTACGGCACCCCACAAATAATAGTCCAACGGTGTCAAATCGCAGCTCCGAGGTGACCAAACGACATCAGCTCTGCGGCTGATAATGCGATCTTCAAAAACAGGGCGCAAAACATCGAGTGTAGCTTCGGCTGTGTGGCACGTAGCGCCGTCCTGTTGAAACCAAATGTTGCCAATATCCTCCTCTTCAATTTTTGTGAACAAAAATTCGTTCAACATGGCCCTATAACGATCGCCATTGACTGTAACGGCCACTCCTTGCTCATTTTCGAAGAAAAATGGCCCAATTATGCCTCTCTGAACCAAATTCCGCACCAAACAGTGACTCTTTTTGGGTATATCGGCTTTTCAATGTATGCGTGCGGGTTTTCTGTGCCCCAAATGCGACAATTTTGCTTGTTTACATACCCGCCAAGATGAAAATGAGCTTCATCTGAAAAGATGATTTTTTTGGCAAAATCGGCATCTTCGTGTAGGCTACTGCATGGGCAGCCGAGGCAGCCATTTGAATGAAATTATTTTCCATTATTAACCGGAAGTATTGTACTTTCAAATAAAAAAAGAAATTTGAGAAAATATTCAGTAGTTTTTTTTTATAGCATTTTCAAAAAAAAACAAAGTTATTTGGCGGACCCTTTATTTAAAGTCTAACTGACATCTGCCATATGAACATTTGCATCTACATAATGGGTCGTATGAATAAAAACTAGCATTTGCTTTGAGTAAAAGTATTTAGCAAAGTAAAAGCCCTTAGCAAATGCTTTAAATCGGTATGAATAAAAACCTAGTTTGCTAAAGTAAATTCGAAAATTCGAACGTAGCATTTACTTCGCTGTACATGTCCTTGCCTTACAATTTCTGTCAAACTTGACAAGTGTTGTTTGTTTATTTTGAATTTATTTTCAAATTTTTGTCGGAAAGTTATCAAAAAAAAATCTATAGCTCCAATTGCACCTGGAAACATACATTTTATTTGCCAAATTGCTTGGTGATGTTTGATTTCTTCCTCAGTTATCGGAAAATGTATCCAATCATCGGCTTGTTGAACTATTTTTTGACACACATACCAACGGTTGACTGATGAACACCAATGTCCAACACCAACCTAAACACATAAATTGTTCACTTGTTAAGCCATGAATTTTAAAATGTTACCTGAAAGCCCGGATCTCCTAATTACCTTACGAAAGATTTAATTTTATGGATATTTGAAAGAGCACCACCACGCGTCTCAAAATTATCATTTAAAAAAGTATTAGCCAAAATGTCCACATTTTCACGAAACAATTGTAAGAAGTTATTCTTCCTTGTTTATACTGTTTTTTATTAGCACGAACGTTAACAACAAGAGGTGAAACAGGTATAATGTGAAAACTTGTCGCATCCATGTTTTGTTTGGTTTTCATGCACTAACAAAACCAAACAAATTTAACTATTTATAAACAAAACATCGAAAATTCACAATGCTTAGATTGTTTTATGTAAAAAAGGTGCGTACAAAATATTTAGCAAACAGTCTGAGTCAACTAAATAGCAGACTCAGAATTTGCATGGCATTTGCTTTGTCCGATATTTTTTATTCATACCGATCTGAGTAAAAGGTCAGTGTCGCCGCTTTTCGAACACGTCGAAAGTTGGAACTAAATCAAATTGGTTTTTATTCATACGAAATGTAGCAAATGCTTCGATTTTGACATTTCTCTTGAGTAAAAGCAATTGCTACGTTTTATTCATACGACCCCATGTTTGATAACTTGGCGACCCTTTATCTTTGGTGTGGAGAAACGAAGTGGAGACTAGAAGCGCTAACATTTAGCGCGAGCAGGATACCAGGCTTTACGTTTAAATATTGAAATGTAAATAATTGAACTACTTATTTACAGTAGTTTTAAAATTGGCAAGGCTAACAACTGTTTAAGATGTTTTCGGGCAAAGTGTTGAAGGATTGATTTCAGATGGGTAAAAGTTGAAAGATTTGTTTCAGTTGAGCCTTCCAAAATTTTACATTTTGTACATTTCGAAATAAATAAATTGGTGAACAGTTTTTTTTTTCTCATTTTTAATGTATTTCAAAATTTTTAAAATGTACAAGTAGGATTTTTTTTGTAAATTTATAAATATCTACAAAATACTTAAAACAGTTGTCTTTTGTCTAAATATATCTACTATCAAATCGTATTTCATGTCCTTTCATTTGAAGTGCCACTCAGTATCCGGTAGCTACTGAATTCACAAAAATATGATGACTTCATCACATGAAAACAACCAACTCCCTGTAGCGCAGTGCGACAAAATACGAGTTTTCCACATAAAAGAAACCGAAATAAAAATACACCAAACTTCCAGCATCCAGACAGAAACGCTGGATATGGGAACGAAATTTTTTGTTAGCACTTAAAGACAGTATTTTTGTTCAACTTTGGGATTTTTTTCGTCATTCCCATAACATTTTCATTCCTCAAACCATATGCCCAAACATCTACATTTTTTTTGCTGACTCAGTTGTCATGACTAAAACAGCGTAGCAGAGTGAAATGATTTTTCTCCCCATCATGGTTTTATTTTTTTTTTGTTTTGGTCATGGTTTGGTTTAGTTTTGGCATAAATGTGTTGGCCATTAGTCTTCGATTTTGATGTCATCCTATCCTCCATGGAAGGCGTAGAATTTATTTTTATTATCGTTAGTGTGTATGTAAGTGCTGGTGTAACATTTTTGCTGAGTCGACGACATTCGCCAACATGACATGGCCAAAGTGGTAATTAAATTTCGATGACTAAAAGAATGAATCGAGAAGGAAAGAATGTGGGCTCATTTGGAGCATGATGGCGGTTTTTGTCGGCTGGAAGCCAAACTCATAACAGCAACTGTTTTTTTTGTTTTTGTTCTTTAAACCTGTTCGTTGAGTGAAAATTGAAGAAAAAAAAATGCTCGCAGTGGTTTAGAGGACTTGTGGTTTTGTCTTGCAAAGTGAATGACATCTAGAGGGATCTACAAGTCTGTACTGTGTGTATGATGAATGCGCCATTGTATTGGAAAGAGAATTGATGAAGGAAGTCGTGCGGTGTCTGGGGAATGCTAATGAAATGTAAATACTCGTATATTAACTCGCGCCTACTTGTTAAATGGATTTTATGTCATCCTTACTTCAGCAAGTACTTGGTGTTTATTTTCAATTTCAATTTGCTGTGTCTGTAAACCAGGTATGTATTTGCCTTCGATGACCCTTTCTTGACTGGAGATTGTTTGACGCACGTTTTCGAAGATGGGGAGGGGCTTCATTAAGAAATAAAACCTGAAACCATTCACATTCTCTTACACACGTTAGTACACGGTTAGCGGTGAGCGCTGTAATCGATAACAATATCGAAACCGGGATAAATTAATGTAAAAGCAACTGTACTGTGCTGAATTGGAGAACTCGTTTTTGCGGGACAGCTTTTCCATCTGTAACTGGTCATAAATAAGCTGTTTCGAAACGATTCCCGTTGTCTGGTGTTTGTAAAGAGTTGGTAGCTTTTGGGAAATGTACTTCTGGATGTTTTGAAAAAAGACTTCTGTGTCAAACAATAGGAGAACGTGGAGAAAACTAAACCAAAATCCACATAAATTTAGGTCAGCGCTTGTTATGTGTCTCTAGTCCTAGTGGTCCTGAGAACTAAAAATTGCCACCACAAGAAATCACAGCACCGACATGCAGTGCTTATTTTAAGCCTTTTCTTCGCGTTATATACAATTATGTTAGCTTAAGTTAGGTTTGTGTGCCAAACTCAGGCCAAGGCTGACCCATTGTGATACCAGTCGGGGGAAGGAGTTTGTCCAATAACCCTACCGATTGATTGCTTTCAGCGCTGCTTCATATATACTTGTGTTAAAGGATCAAGGTCTAACAACTTGACTAAAAACCAGCCAACAATGAGATCTTGGATTCAGACCTGATTGAGCCATTGTTTAGTAGTGTGCGTCAAAATCCACAATTTTGGTTTTGTGCCAAACACGAAAATGTAACCCTGAGACCTGTTACTTTAAAAATTAACTAATATATAGATTTCACGCGATAACAACAAACAGACTGGTAAATGTTTGTATAATATTGGCAAACGCATTTTACACAAACAACAAATAGCTCCAAAAAATGCGAGTTCCTCCAAGTGATGACCACTATTTTTTACAACAAAATCCATCACAAAACGCTCGCCCTGACTAAATACCTATAGGGTCATAATGGCTCTTCATTGGTCGACTCGAAGACAGTCTTGCAGTGCAAACCCTGTAGCCATGGCTATATACTCCAGGACTATCTAGGGTCCACGGCGAACAGGCCTGAATATTTTTTGATTTAAGCTCAATTCCAGGAACTAAATTCAAATGCAAATTCTTTAACAAAGTCTTTTTTACCTTTTGTAAATTTTAGCTAGGTTGGCAGCCATTTAAAATCGCTTGGAAAAATGCGTTAGCCTGCTTTATTTATTAAGTTTAATAATCCCGCTTCTGTTTTATGTTTTACGTAAACGCGCTATAGGTTGTCCCTGAATGATGGATTTTGAGGCATCCAAATTTCGTTTGTACTGCATGTTGAAAACATTATTTTTTAGTAAATAAGTGTCTTTTGTTTGGATCAGTTGGTTTACGGAGGTTGCTACTTAAGTCTTTAAGTATGGCAACACCAGTTTGCATGTGTCAAATTTGACATTGCCATTGCAAAGATTGACATTTTTAATTGTGATCGTACTCAGAACGCTTTGTCGTACGGGTATTATTTGTGTTGTTTACAGTTACTTGATCTTGGTCAACAAATTGAAATGAACCATGAAAAATTTCGTTATACGATTTTCTGCCCGAAAAAGAAAAAAAAACGATGTTGTGTGCGTAAACTAGTTTTGCAAGATCGTCATGTAAAATTAGTTCCTCAACTCGCATGCAATCATACATACATTTACTGTTAAAGAGATTTGTTCGCGTGTTCGATACCACATAACTTGACAATCGCCCAAAAAAGGTTCGTGTCGATTGTTGCCAAGAAATACTACAAAAAATTTCATATCGGTGCTTCAAAAGACGTTGATAACATCGCAACAGGTGACGAATCATGGACATGAACCCGAAGGTAAACAACAATCGCTTCTATAGGTCTTTGAAGACGAGCCAATCCAATAAAAGTTGTTCACGGATGAAGCACTTCGAAGCAAATAATGGTGGCCTGTTTTTTTTTTCGGAACAATTGCACATTTTAGAACACCGTGGAATGGTGAATTCTGCGTGGTACACTACCAGAAATGTTCAGAAAAATAAGGGAAATCATTCCCCACCAAGCAAGCAAGCTATAAGTGAGAGCTTCAATATTTTTAAACAAACAATGGTGCATTTTTGAGCATTCAAAACCAGTGGTCCCAGATTGAGGAGAAAAGACAAATTTTGGCGCTTTTTCAATGAAAAAGGGGAAAACGAGGGGAATAAAAAAGCGGGACAAATCAAAAATCTCTTAAATTGCTTAAAAGTAAAATGTAAACGCATTTCCATTACAAATAAGTTTCAAAGTTTTCTCAGAATGAAATGTTCACATTAAATATGAAAGAAAACATAAATCGAACGTCTACGTAAGAATTTTTGTGTATATGAATGCATTCGCTCGATTTGACGTCTAGTAGAAAAGAAAATCATTTCAAATTCAAATTTCATATTAAAATTATTCACTAAGGGGAAAAAAGAGAACTTTTTTCGAATTTAGGGGAAAATTATTGCCTTTGGTGATAAAAAACACAGTCTGGGACCTCTGTTCAAAACATCGAATTGATGTTTCATCGGACGTCATACACCCCTGATTTGGCACCCAATTTTTACTTCTTATTATCGCAGATAAATGCGAACGTTTTTCGACGCCTGAAGAAGCGGTTGATGCATTCATCTGTTTCGGAGGTATGTAGTGGAGAGCGGGGCTACTAATTTGATGCTGCTCCTACGATTTTGGAAATGATTGAGTCAAACCTATTTTCAAAACAGACAGTAATATTTCTGTGGCCACAAACCATAACCGCTAAAGTCGCCTTTAGACGAAATTGAGATTTTCATGCCATTAGATTCAGCGTACTCTATTCTATTTTGTAAATTTTTATCAGCTTTTTATCTTTAAAAAAGTGGCCACAACTTCAAAAAAAACCTAACAACTTAAGTCACTAAAGTCAATAGAGTCACTTGAAATTTCACGCGTTTGTTAAAAACTTTAAACTGCTCTCCTGAAAAATGAGTAAAACAGACTTTAGCGGTTTTTCCTTGTGACCACAGATTTAAGCTACGAAATTTACAACAAAAGTCAACAAAATCTGCTCAGAAGATGTCAAAATATTGCCTTTAATTTGGTAAGTTCTAACAATGATTAAAAAAACTTGTATTATCTGTTTTTAAGAAAATTAAACAAAACCTCATAAAAAGAACAAAACTTAAAAAAAAACATATCTTTTTCTTCATTTGGTTTTTGATTTGGTCTGGCGACCTTTCTGAATACGCTTTTATTTTGTTTCTCAAGAAACGCTCGTTTCTCTCGAATATCAGTCCAAATGACTGATTTTCTTACTCCCCGCGAAACCCCTTCAGTTTTTCGGACCTGCCTTGGAGTAAGACCCTGCATCAATATTACAACTAGCCCCGCCATGACATTTAGCACAAATTTAACACAAAAAACGCCATACAATAAAAACCGGAATCCACACAAAGCTCATATAAATAAACAAAATTCGCCAAAAGATAAACGCATAGCTACAAAAAAAAAAACCGGCACTGTATTTCTTGAGTTTTCAATACCGCAAAGTTTCAAATTATATAATTTTCCGGACCTCAGTACGAACAGTACGGCTAAAACTGACGATAATACAAACGTTGTTTGCCTTGAAGAAGACCAAGAAAACATTTTTGTCTCTCAATTCTAAGGGCAACCCTTACATTTTTAAATGTTACAACTTCCGCCGTAACTTTTAGCCCCGTCTTCCCCTACCTCATTCAGCGTGGGAAAAGTGTTTCGAAAATTAGTTCAAACGCATGCAAAAGTCGATTGGTCTTCATGCCATTTTTGACTATAAATATTTACTTAAACTTTTCAATTTAAAACTCAGATAGCAACCCTCGTATTTACATCATCTGGAAGAATACGGTCTTTTCTATTACCAGCTTTATTGGTACTGTTCTATATTCATTTGTGCTAAGAATATTGTCAATCCTAGGCAGTGACCTTCAATTCCATCTGTGACATATTATGTCTTTACTGTTCTTTTTACGGAACTGTCTTATCTTTACAGAACCAGTCTCGAAGAATATAAATTCTTATGAAATCCTTGACCGCTTTAGTTAGTTTTGCTTGCCACACAAACAACAACAACAACAACAACAACAACAACAACAACAACAACAACAACAACACATTCAACTTCGAATGCCTCATCAAACCATCAATCTATCAATCTTGCCCGTCTTGGCTGTGTCTAAGATGCTTAAATCTAAAATAAAACCAAAAGAGAACGAAGATTAAACAACAACAGACCTTGGGTATTCATTTTCACTTTGGTTTTTTGGCGCGCCGAACTTTTTTTTTTTTTTGTTTTGTTTCTCTTTCAATTATCTAACACGTTTCGGGGAAATATGCAGCGAAAAGCGGAGAAAACGTAGTTTTTTCTTGTCTGAAATAATAAATGCCTTTGTTAGACTCTGGTTTCTCATCCAGAAACAACGCGGCCCTCTGAAGCAGAGACTTGATTTTCTTTTGTCGTAAATTGCTGCACTCTTTTTGTTTTTCAAGTTTAATTGACTAATGTTTCTTGTTATTTAACTTTTTGTTGTCGATTAAAGTGGGTGTTCGCATTTGCCGCAGCCTTTGTTTACAGAATGTCTATTTTTCCTTTGTTTTTCATATACCAGCCCGTTTTATGTGTGTCTATAACTACGCAGAGGAGTAACGAACGATGATCGTAAAACGCGCTCAAAATAAAATTGGAGTTTTCTCATGGACGATTAAAGGGAATTTTAAGTATTGCAATTAATTGCAGTAGCACATGCTTGATAGTACGCACCTATACTTGGTTAATCAGTTTCTATCTTGTATCAGTTTTTTTGTTATCTCCTCGCGATATCTCCGACTTGATAGCTCAAGTCGCTCTGCCCTTTGAGTCCATTATCTGGAAAAGGAAAAGCCACAATCCACAGTTGTTCGTATTTCTCTCTTATCATCTCAAGTGTATGGAACACGAGATATGGATAGACGGTCATTAGTACGTATACGGAGAGTATAAAGTCAAGGCCAGTTTTATGGTCGGTGTTTTTTCATACCATATTCGCATATGGCGGATGTCTCGTTAAACGAAAGGGGGGAAAAAAAAACGTCGCAACATAAATGAGTTTTGTATTTTTCTTTTGCAAACATTCCGTACGCCGGAAACATATGATAAATGAGAGTTTCAAGAGGAGGAATTGTTTCGCTTTGTGACTTTTGTTTAATTTTTCTATTCAGATTTTTTTTCTTTTTTTCCAGCTAAATTGTGTAAAATTGATATAGAAACATTTAATTGTTTTGCTTTGAGAGGAACAATTGTTTTCCGATAAACGAGTGCTTTTGTAGGTGTATAAATATATTGTACATATTTTTGCGTTCTATTCATCATCTTTTATATATAAAGGGTGATTTTTTAGCTGGTTTGGTTTTGGCAACACTGGTTTTGACAGCTGACGTGTGTTTAGTACCTTGTGTCACTGTCAAACAGCTTCAGTTTGGTTTGCAATTTAACCATGGATCGTCTTACAAATGAACAACGCTTGCAAATTATTGAATTTTACTATCAAAATTCGTGCTCGGTTCGAAATGTTCATCGCGCGCTGCTTCCATTTTATGATCGGCATTCTCGACCTTCTGAGCAGTCTATTCGGAAGATTGTGTCCAAATTTCGCACCAAATTTACTTTTGATCGCTTGATTTTTTCTTGTTGGGAAGATTGTACAGAGATGCAAAGCTGTGTGTAATTGGTTTTCCAAAATGTTGGGTATAAGTAAGGTCGCTGAACGGTTGAAACCTTTTTCCTGATCGTCAGCCTCGAATTTATACTTCCGATGTCGTAGTTTTATTCGGGTTGATATTTTTCTACCGATGTAATGCCAATGAACCGTCTTGAGCAAGAGTTCTGTGTAAGCGAAAGCGAATTAAACAATTTATTTCCACCAATGTGGCTCTACAAGAAAAGTGCTTTCTGTTCGTTATTGACAGTACTTTATATACAATTTTTAAGGTACGGTTTTTTAAGCTTTATTAAAGTAACAACAATTGGATATATTGCATACGTTTAAAAACGATGGCGATTGGTATAAAATGTAGGCGCCAGATTTGAAATTGTTCAACTTGTATCATCTGCTCCAACAGTCGCTTTAATGGTAGAATTTCTACCACTGGGCGAACTCTATGTTTAAATAAAGCGATTGAAGTCACATATCATCCCGCACATGTCTTTTTCATTGATATTTAGCACAATCTTATAGCCCATCGGCTGTGAAAAGCTTTCCTTTTCCAATCAGTTCGATAGGTTCCTGCGATTGGCTGTTTCGTCAACTTGAAATATGTAACAGTACACGTATATATATATTTTTAACTCCATTACGTAGTAAGAGAAAGATATTGTATTCGTACAAAATGTCGAACTCGAAATGTTAATCAATTCTGACATTACGATGATAGGCGAACTCAAAAAAGTGGGTCGCAAAATTCTGTCCCTCTGTCTGTCTGTCTGTCTGTCTGCATGTCCCGAGGCCTACAGCCTAAGCGTCTGAACGGATTTCGTTCAAACTTCGGATTTAAAGTTTGGGGGCTTACAGTTCGGGGCCGTTTTTGTTTTGCATGGTAACCTCAATATTAATGGTACTTCCCATACAAAATTTTCATACCAGTTTGATTTGCTCGAAAACGGCTCTAACGATTTCAACAAAAATTGATACTTAAGCTTAAGTAGGTGAGGTAAACATAACTGCATACTCAGTTTCCGCTAAAAAATCGAGTAACGGTACTTTTGAAATTTGGACATATCTCGAAAACGGTCCATACGATTATAACAATTCATTTCTAATGTATTATGGTCATTTCTAACTTAATGGAAAACTCAGTTTTTCTCTGTATTATCGTAAAATGGATTTATGAAAAAAGTCATTTTTGAAAAATATAGTTTTCCCTAGTTTTTTTTTCAACCACACCCTTAAAATATATGTCCAACAACTCGGAGCTTACACAATACTCCCACTCCACTTACATTAATACTTTTGATGAACTAGAAAGTTACGTTCGACCCAGTCGTGCACTTTATTTTTATCTTTGAAAAATGTGGGCTCTTTCCAAACATAAAAGTTTGTCAGTGCTAACATTGCGTGTTCTTGTGAATCTTTGTTGTTAGAATGTATTAAAAAAATATTGTGCTGTCTATGTGAAATGTGTTTCCTATCCCTTTAGGAGCATCTGACAAAATCTAATGCGCATTTGTTCTTATTCATTGCAATCCTTATATTTGGGAGTTATCCGGCTTGGTTTTTTTGCTGCACCAAATTTTGCAAATTGTAAAGGGTGTCCCATAATATATGGAATAGCACATCGGGTAAAAGGCCGTCACGGCTTTGCTGGCAAGTACGAAGTCTTTTATTGAAATTTTCTATGACCGTTTCGCAAAATGTGGCTGGATTATTACACCTCCCAATTTCCTCTTTCAATGCGTTGGTGGTCGTGGGTTTGTTCAAAAAAACTTCAAAAAAGTCCAATGGCGTTAAAACGTAAGATCTGGATGGCCAATTCTGATCGCAAAAACGGCCGATTACACGATTAGGAAATGGCGCATGCAGTAATTGGAATGTTTCTCTGGCTGTATGGCTCCGTCTTGTTGAAACCACATGTTGGTCACATCCATATCTTGAAGTTTGGGCACTAAAAACTGGGTTATCATGTCACGATAACGAACGACATCAATTGTTACTATGCCTGACCAGCCGCATTTTCGAAGACGAATGGTCCGATAATGCCTCCAAAAACCCGCACCAAACAGTCACGCGTTGGTGGATGCATTTGTTTCTGAACAATTACTCGTGGGTTTTCTGAACCCCAAATGCGACAATTTTGACGATTAACGAAGCCATCCAGATGAAAATGAGCTTCATCACTGAAGATGATTTTGTTCGAAAAAGCTGACTAGCCTTCATTATTTTTAAAATATTGCTCAACAATGAAAATGCGTTGTTCTTTCGTGTAGCGCTCCATTTTTACTTACTCCGAACTGTCAGCTGTCACATTATTATCTTTTTTTCCGTTGGCATCACTGTACTATTAAATAACGCAACATTTTTGGGTGAATTATAAGACTCCCTTTACTTGACATACGTTCTGAGAAGCATCTGAAGTATTTTTGTTGTTTGAAATCAGCCCCTTCGCTTCATAATTATGCAACAGCCGCTAAAAAAAAACAAAGCAACATCCAGGACAATCAACATCCAGGCCAGGCTGACTTCAGCTCAAGCTTTTAAACATAAGATCCCGTGAAACCAATGCCTTAAAGGCTTTTTCATATGTCCTATTTAAACCACATCACGTGAAAATTACGATCAAATAAGATTGCGAATGCAGCTTAAAGTCCACAAAAGAAAATATCAAAGAATCATTTTCGCAGTAATTGCAACCGTCAGATATTTTTCGTTTTTTTTTTTTCATATTTCATTCATATTTATTAGATGATGATTCTCCCAGGGATCGCGATGGGCCCACTAAGGTGCCTAATGTCTTGTGACATACTCCTCACAACCCTGGTTCTAACCTAACCTAACCTAACCTAACCTGTGGGTGGTGGATTAAAAAAGGAATATTCAGTTGCAGACATTCATGTCAAGAAATGAGGGCGACACATATTATTAGTTTATTGAAACTCATTTAAAAAAAAAAAAACGATAGAAAATGTTACGTCTACAGAAATTCATACAGCATTCATAATTCAGGACCGTTTGGCTGTTGGCTGTTCAAATAATAGGTCTCTTATTATTAACACAAATAAATTCAACTGTTTTCTAAAATCTCATGAAGTAAACTTTTCGCAGCTTTCCGAATTCCCATATTTCATTTGTAACCTTTTTTTATACTACCTATACACGGAGAAAAATCACTTATTTGAAATCAACCTACTTTCAGTTACAAACTACTGGCAATACTACTAAAATAGCTGCTACCGAATTTAGAGTTAGTGGATTAAAAATAACCGAGTCAACTTGTCTCATCATCAATTTTATCAATTTACATTCCAAATTTTCTCGGTCGTTAATAACAAACAAACTCTGTAGAATTTAACCAACTGGTAGCAATTAATCTAGAAACTTGGTTGATAACAACTGCATTTAACCCTTTAACCACAGTAGTTTTTTTTAACAACGAATACTTGTTTTTTTTTTTTCAAACAGAGACTTTCTCAATTTTAACCCATTATTTATTTTAACCGAGTAAAAATCGCACTCGGTTAGTGCCAATTTTTGACCGTGTAGCTCCTTTCTAGAAAAAAAAAAGAATTAAAAAAAATATTTCGTCAGTCGTGGAACAACAAATGAACAAAGCCATTAATTTATCATAGCCAATGAAAGCCACCTAATTCAGAGAACAAATATTTAATCGCTAAAATACAGTCAACATCCAGAAAAAGGAAGAGGAAAATACTAATTCGCACGTTCGCGCAAACACAGCTAGGTAACATGGTTTAATTTTGTTTTTCTTATGTTTCTCGTTCGTCTTTGTTGAGCTACCTATATCTATCTGATGCCAAGATAAAAAAAAATCGCTTCATTTTAAAAATAAAATTAAAAATAAAAACAACAACATTCCCTAGTTTAATGGTTTATAATTATAAATATTTCTCTTCAAAAAAAAGTAGGTTCATCGTATCTCACAGCATACACCTACCTATCCTGTATCGTCAAATGATACTATTTTTAGTACAAGTATAGAATACCTCTAGCTATCCTAAGAGCTGTGAGAATAAGCTATAATTTCATCTCCTCATAATGAAAATAATAAACACAAAAAACGACCACGTCGGTCGTTTGATGATGATTTAGATTTTTTTTTTTTTTTGGAATTTATAAATAAAAATTGAGAAGAGATTAATAGGTTCGGGGGAGTCTATTTACATCACTGAGGGCAAGTGATTATTTTAATCTTAGTTCGTTTAAAGTGTTACATTTTTTTGTTTTTATATGAAAATGGTTGGTTTTTAAGAAGTTGGAAGGGGATTCAAAAGCCTTGCATAACGAAAAGTCTATGATACTTTAATAATAGGCTGCTTTAGCCGCCAATGCGGACGCTCTTTGTCTTTGACTATGTGCTTTGGATATTGGGCAGGTGTCATGGTCGGGATGGGTGATAGTTGTTTTTGGTGTAGTTTCATCCAAAGAAAATATTTTGTAAAGATCTTTATGCTGAAGAGTGCCAAGGAGACATTTAACTGTTTTTACAAACTTCGAGAGAATCCCACAAAAATGGAGATATTGTGTAGTTCTCAGAAGCCAAAGATTCCTCAACACGTAATCATCCTTGCGTTTGTAGAGTGTATATGCTCCGCGATCTTATTAGTGATATTTGTATCTTCTGTAATGAACTCTATTAAGATCTTACCCATGATTTCTCATTTCGTTGCGCTTTACTCTTTGTATAGCTACAAGGTCAAAAAAAAAAATAGGAAATTAAACGCGATCCATATCAGTTTTTTTCGTTTTCAGGTGTAAAACCGCGGTGTGATCTTGGCAGCCCAGAATAAAAATATAGATCGTCTTTCTGTTACGTTCATAACCAGCTGTGCTCTGTTTTTTAAAAGGAGTTAATTCCTCCAGGTGCAGTGGCTTAGTGGTTTGTGTGTTGGACTGCTAAGCGATAGGCCCCACGTTCGATCCTCGGAAAAACGCAAATTACATTTTATAGTTTTTCCTAGTGCGCCACTTCTCGCGAGCGTCTGATAAACATCCGCGAGTATAACTGTCATAATAGCCATTTGGACTCGGCATAAAATTGTGGATCACTTTAATTCGTGTCGAAAATGAACTAAAGAATACTAAATATAATTCCAATTCGCTTTTATTCGTTATAGCGACAATTCAATTTAAACTAAAAGATAATATATAATAATGAGTTTATACAAAGATTAATTATAGACTTTATAATACGACAGCAGATGGCGGCAAAAAGAAAAGAAGAAGTGCTCAGCAAAGTGACAGCGGCGAGGTTAGGTTCTTCGGATTGTCAAATCATCGAGCTTTTAGCTGCTTGAATAGATGAATGTGTTCAGACGCAACAAAAACTCTGACAAAATGTATTCTTGTGAGAAGCCAGGATCTCTTACGGACCTGTTGCGCTAATTACTATTTTTTTTTTTCAATGTTTCTTGTTGCGATTATCCCAAGGAGTAAAGCTCAATTCCAGAATCCAGACTAATTTTGGAGTAATTTTTAAAGACAAAATTGCAAGCAATGCTGGTCTGATGTCAGGGCAAATATTTAAATATCTTTCGCTATGTCTTATAGATCTGTTTAAATTTTCCGTGACGTAGAACTCCCTTAAACTGCCTGTATCTTTAAGGATATACATATATACGGGAGTTTGTGGGGTCGACCTTACACTCCAGCTCCAACAGTCCAACTCCTTTATCTGTTTTTGGTCCATCTCTATACCAAACCTTTGTACATTCCAGATGAGTATTTTTTTTTAAAAAACATCAGAAATATGAGATTAATTTTAGCTCTCAGTTCGAAGTTGTGTGTGAATTTGAATTTGGGTAGACATTTGTCTGACAGATCAATTCTTATTGAATGAAGTGACTTATTTATTCAATTGTGGTAGAATTTAACTTCAGCTTCAAGTAAGTCTGAAGACCCTTTACAAGTTTTACCAATTTTTAACTTGTTTCTTATAAAATTCATCATTTTACTTATATTTTATTTTATATAAATTTTTCATATCAATCAAATGAGTAGGATAATACCACAATATATTTAAAAATGACCCCCAAAGCCTAACAACAGAATTCATTTATGTCTAAAAGAATCCCTACTAAGGTGAAAATCGAATAAAAGGGAATTGGAGAGAGGTTATGATAAAAAGAAAGGCTTTGAGATGAAGGTCATTATTGTGACACCATAAATTGAAAGTCGATCAAGATCCTCTTGTAAAAGAATACAATCATGCACTGAACGTATAGGTCGGTGCACCTTCAAATCGTCGGCAAACATAAGAAACTGGGAACTCAAACCAAATCAGGAATATCATTAATAAATAAAAGGAAGAGCAGAGGGCCAAAATGACTACCTTGAGGTACTCCAGAGGTAACATAAACTGGTGACGTGAACGTGTCATTTATGCGAACATACTGGATGCGATCTGTTAAGTAAGAATGAATCCACTTTAGGCAATTGAAGTGAGAACCTAAGCCAATTAGTTTGGAAATTAATATATTGTGGTTACATCACATTGCAAGCCATTCTCAAGGTAATTCAAGGCGGAATTACAAAAACTTGAGAGGTTTGTAGTAGTCGATCTGCCTGCAACGAAGCCATGCTGAAACGGAGAGATAAAACTCTTTAAGAGGGGTTTAAGTTTGTCGCAAACTGGTTTCGCAAACGACTTAAGAATTGTAGAAATTTTAAAGATTGAGCGATAGTTAATAATATCATGTCTCGATCCAGATTTATGAGCGTTAAAAACGAGCTCTTCCAATCTTTTTTCCAGACCGCAGGAACAAATTAAAAACTAATCAAAGAGGTACAGCAAACGCGAAGGAACACTTTTGAAGTAAAATCGGCGGGATGCCATCCATGCCAGGATTTTTATCTATAAGTTTAATAAGGAAAGAGCGATTTGAACCTCAGGAACCAATATTTAAAAATCCAGGACATTGAGTTGTTACTTGAGACAATAGGTGTGGTAGTACCACAAGAATAAACAGACTGAAAGTGGTAAGCTAGGGCGTCCATATACCTCAAACGGAAAAAAGAGGACATACTTTACAATCAACAAAAAAATACATCGGAAAAGTGCTACCACTGCTGGTTTTTATGGGCGTACTTAAAAGTTATAAAATTAAGGAATTGCTTTAATATTGAAGTTGAAGGTATTAAAAAAGAGAACAAAAAGAGGACAAAAAATGAGCCAACCAAAAAAAAAAAAAAGTGTAAAACAGATCGCTGCCAAAAAAGAGGACGCGTCCTTTTTAAAAGAGATGCTCTGGAAACCGTATGGTAAGCGAACATATTACAAATTATTGGTTGAAAGATCAGATGGAGATACATTATTAAGACGCATACAGTTAGGAATACCGTTAGATTGATTTTTGCTATTAATAATGCTCCAAAGGCGTTTACTATTTGTCTTTCAATTAGATTCGACAGAAAGAACATACAAAGAAACTTATTTAAGTTTATATAAGCACCAACAGCGTCTTAAGAGAACACTCACATAAGTACTAAGCCGCGTCCGACGTTGCCCAAAAGCGTTGCCACTTCAATAAAAGAGGAGCGCAGCAGATCATTTAAAAAAATGCAGTAGATTCGATCTTTCCGCAGTATATTGTTTGTTAAAAAAAAAAAAAACAAAGATCAATTGCTTAAAACTATATTAATCATCACTTTAATGTTTTTTTATACAATAAGTTCACAATAAGTTGGCTTCGTTCAGAGGTTCGTTACAGGGGTTATTTTTGTGCATGGTTTTTGTACGGCTGTTTAAGAGAATGTTTATCACAAAAAAAAAAGTGCAGTAGATCTACTTCTATTGCTGCAAAATGGCAACGCTGTTGCTCAATTTAGTTGTTGTTAAAAATGTTTTATTTTTCTTTACAAACTTTCTCACAAAAAAACGAGCAAGATGAGATGATTCGTAAAAAAAAAATGTTAATGAAGATTAAAACCGCTTTGAAATTGCTTCCGAAGTTTGTTTTAACTAAACCGAGATAGGAAGTATTGCAAGAACTTTTGTTTTTTGTAAATTGCATACGCATTACACTTAAGCCTTCAGCTAAGAACCAAATAATTCAGAGTTCAATATTCGATGCGATTTTAGATTCCAGTTCAGAGTTTCTGCGCATATTTAATAAGAAATAAAAAAAAAATCGAGAAACATGCCTTCGTTCTAAAATTGAACAAACACAATTAAACAGCAAGCTCTGTACTATAGTCGCATAAATTCATTCTGAAGTTGTTGAAGCAAACTGCAAAAAAAAAAAAAAACAAATCAAACTCGATGTTGGAATTACGAATTTTACCCAGCATTATGCAATATGCAAACACTCACTGTTCGTTTATGTTCCCTCCTATTTCTCTGCGGTGGGCATGTACTTGAAAATTCCATTAAAAATCGTATACCTTGCAATGAAATAGATGCAACGTGCACAAGGCCAAACGAAATGACTTTGTACTCTTATTGTTTCGCATTGTAAATTGTTGTTTTCCTATTGAGTTTTCTCCTTTCATTCATTTAAATTTGTATTACTTATTTACAACCACACAACGTCCAAAGTGACGAGAGTACATATATATATTTCCTTTTGAATTACACACGCACAGATGATTAAAATGCCACAAAGAAGTAAAAATGATGTGCATGTGCATGAAGTGACTGAAAGAAGGAAAAAAAAAATACCAATTCATCAAATGTCACATGTGTACATGACGTTTAATTTGAGTAGACATTTCTGCGAAATGGAAACAAAGTTTTCAGAAGAAGATTTCCAAATGAATACAGATGATGAGATGACTAACAAATTTAATAGCAATTTTACAACTTGATTTCATGTTGCTATAAAATAGACAATTGGATGCCAGCCGTATCAATTTAGTAATTTAAATGATGGCTTGTGCATTGACTATAATTAATACAAATAACAATTGAGTCGTCGGGTCAATGAATTGCTCCTGAACGACCATCTTTGTTGTTTGACAAGTCTTAATGACTTGCACGCAATGCCGATTGATTTGCGCCATAAAAATGCATTATTTGGCAAATTTGTAATCAAATTATTGTCAGTACATTGAGCGACTTAACACGCAGTACGTGTCAGTGGTGCCATTTTGGCATTTTTTATTCTAAATCAGGGATATTTTAACTTTAAATTGCATATAAGTATAAATAAAATATGCTATATTCAATCTAGCATATTTAAAATGTTTTAACACAAAAACGCAAAGACTTTATACCCATCATAAGAAATATTTTCGTTGTATATTTTGCTATACAAATAACAAAAGCATCTATCAAATTTTTCTGTATTTGGCATTACTGAAGACTTGTATGACAATTTGTCCATTTGAAGAATCGCTGTCAAAGTGTTAAATTTTGAGCCGTATATTTATGGCTTATTGTTTTTTTAACTTTTTTTCTTTTTAAAGTCGTTGTTTTAAGCTTTAGCATATTTCTTTCTTAATTTAGCATATTCCGTATTATATTTCTGGCACGTGTGGCGGAGCTCTACTTGTAACTTTTTACAAGCTGATCGCAAAACTTGACTGATTCGTATTCTTACTTGATTTATTTTGACACTGACAGCTCTTTCGAGTTCAAAAGATTTACGGGGCATATTCATATCGGAGTGTATGTTACTTTTGTAACCAACCATTTCAATAATTAAACTTGCACCATGGAAAGTAGGTTATGCCGCCACGTTTTTTTGAAATTCTATTTGTGAAATAATTACGAACCATTAAAAATACACAATTTCAAAGAATATAATTCTGTCAGCTAAATTACTTATGACAAATACCTAATTTAAATTTAAATTTAATTTTTTGAGTTAAGCTCCTTTCGTCGTGTGGGGCAGTAATTCCGAACGCCTATGAAAGGGAAAAGGGACAGCTCGGTGGAGGTAGTCATTATAAACCCTGATGAAGAGAAAAAGGGACATGTGCCCAAGCACGCAAGGTTTACCAGCGCTCCAGCTGGTGGCCCGCGTATAGGCACATACTATAGCTATAGTCATAAAAGAACTTAGATGGAAATATCCTGTGTGGAAATGTAGATCATTCCTAGCATGTGTTACTAGTTATTTATCGAGTTGTAAAGAAGTGAAAAATACTGTTAAATAGTGTGCAGAATATTTGAAAGTGAAAACCATTCCTTAAAAACAGAAATCGACTGCGTCTTCTAAAATACTTCTGACCTAGAGTGCGAGCATCCGCATTTTAACTATTTATCGAGCCTCATGAAGTTTCACTTCTATTCTCTAGTTGTTTTAGCTGGTCATTTTTGTTTAAGGCAACCGTAAAAAGAAAAAGGTAGGTGCAGTGTTTAACTACTAAGCTAAGCAACGGGTCACGGGATCGATCCCCGGAAAAACACAATTTACGTCTCGCACTGATAATACAATACTGTAGTAACTCAAAATTTGTCAAATTTCAGATAGATAATTATTCAAGCGTAAAACTCAATTCCCTACACGTCAATAAAACAGTCTTTAGCATAGTGCAAAAAAAAGAAGATATGACACTATGAGTCAATACACAATTAAAAATAATTCAGCTCTCTCTGAAAACTTTGTTCGGGGCAATACAGTCCTATCTCAAAAATGAAAAATATATTCATTACCAGCAATATTTAAAGTAATAGGTAAATAGACTATTATTTTTATTAACAATCCTAATAAAGTATTAATTTCTTTATAATCTATAACAGGAAGTGAGCTATCAGTTTTTCGCCGATTCTGAAAAAATTCACATTTTGAGATACAACAGTATTGTATTATTAGTGCGATCTGTTTTCCACGGCGCCACCTCTCGCGAACGTCTGACAAACATACGGGAGTACAACTGTCATGAAAGAGCTTTTAAATTAACCATTTGGACTCGGCATCAAATTGAAGGTTCCTTCCATTCGTCCCAAAAATAAAAACTCAGGTAGGGTTAGGGTCTCTTACGGACTTGTTGCGCCAACTATTTATATTTTTTTTTGTAAAAAAGAATCCAAGAGGCTGTTCATTTTATATGTTCCCCGCTTTCCATTTCAAGGCACATGCAATATCGGACTATAAAAGTAAACAATATTCAGGGCTGGCTATCTGCAATTCCGAGAGAAAAAATTCCCCCGTAACATTTTTTATTCCCTGGAAAATAATCCTCCTATCGCGAATCCCACATCGGAATTTTTTTCCCCCGGGATTTTTCGAAAATACGTTCGAATGCATTGACAGTTGTCATTTGTGATTTATCCAATTGTCAATTAAGCTCATATTTGGGAAAATTTTGCATATATCAATTAATTTCGTTAATTTGAGCAATTGCAAAGACGCGAATTGAATTTATCCGTATTTTAGTAAAGAAAGTGTTCGATTCGGTAAAATAGAAAACAAAATATATGAAGCTTAAAAAATGCACAACGGAGCGTTTAGATTGTACAAATTCAACAAGAAAAAAATTAATGAGAACTTTAAGAGATAAATCCAATCCCTTAGAGTTACCACAGGAGTTGTTAGTAGAAATTAAATAGCGTTGCAATATAGTTATTACATATTCGTTCACCTATCTGCTGGATTTTCTCACGGACAACCTGTAAACAATCAAAAAACCATTCGCCACTCCTGCCATCATCAAGCTGAGTGCATGCCTGCATCTTAAAACAAAATACTTGCATGATAGAAAGTTGTTGCTCCCTGTTGTGTGAAGTACCGTCAACTACCCTAACATTGATGAGTTTTGAACTTTGCCGTTGAATTTTGCAGCTCTGTTTATAGAAATTTACAACTTTCGACTATTCGATTATGGGGACAATCGTTCTGTATCATAAAAGCGACAATTTATCAATTTTTGTGGATTCGTTTTTGATTTTAATATAGGAAAAAGTGGGTGGTCAATTTTTTTTTAAATGTACATTTTTTAATACTAAAAATAAGTTAAATTAAAAGATACCCAGTTTTTACCTCTTTTTTTTACAAGAATATTAAATAAAAAATAAATTAAATTACGAAGAATTAGTTTTATGAAGTATTTAGGGTAATATATACAATAAAATATTGATAATTGTTAGAAAAAGTTAAAAAGAAACAGTGGTCAATGTTAGGATCCAGTCGGTCAATGTTAGAAAATGTGATAAATTTTCGAACAACTTTTTCAAAAACCTGATTATTTATAATTATCTAGTATTGTTATAGAAAAACAAAAATATTTTTCATTATAAAAAATGTTGAGCTACTTTCCTTAACTATTATTTTGCTTAGCATACGGTAGTTTCGGTACAATAGGCAACAGTTTGCACCACTCAGAATCACATCACTTTAGGAGCACTTGAAAAGTTCAAGCTAAAACTTACATACATTTAATATTTCAACATATAATATGACATCTAGTGACAAATAGCTTTTTACAAAAAACAAAAAATTATATAGAAATCATAAATAAACTAACCACCTCGGTGTTTAGAAATTATTTTCCTGTTTTTGGTCAATGTTAGGTGCCCGGTCTTGGGGCAGTTGACGGTATATCAATCCTATGCCACTTCTATTTTCTCGGTTTAAATCAACCAAATTAAAAGAAAAAAAACCAAAGAGTTCAGACTTCTATAGAAACTGCTTACGTTTTAAATTTCCACCTACAAATTTACGAAAGAATCCCATCAAATTCCGTGGGGAATTTTTGTTCACGATACCAATTTATTTCGTGGGGAATTTTTTCCGTTTATTCGAAATTCATTCCCGATACCTATTTTTGAAAAAAATTAATGTTCCTAACTATTTTATGAACTTTAAGGCACGTTTTGATATAATATATATATTTTTTCCCTGTTAGTAATATGAAACATATGCTAGCTTTAAGTTCTTACATGAAATAAAGTTCAATAATTATAAATAATAAAATATTTCGGGGGTGGTTTTGTTCACGATAGCCCTGATTGTTTAATTGACAGGTTTTCATTAGCGACGGTAGAGAGAAAGAAAAAATCAAAGAACTAAACACAACTAGCAAGTTTACACTGACCCTTATGCACAAACCACTGATCCATTACCACTGCCAATACAACCAATAATTTATTTATTTAATTGGAGTCAAAACCAAAATCGAACTTTGAATTACATGACTTAGTTGTAAACTTTAAAAGTTTTACAATTCTTTCCCAGATAATAGTACTTTACATTGTGAACTAAAAATAAATGAGGACTACATCCTCCTCTTTAAATAGAAAAAAAATAAACTTGAACATTCAACTACATCAGCCAATTTATTTGCATCCATAGAAATGCGCCTTCCGATTGAGTAAAACCAATTCACGCTCATATACACATAGGTACTATTCAACTCACTCCGTTGGTATATAATTAAAGTTCATGGCTTGAGGGATTTTTTCTTAAAAAAAAAAAAAAAAAAATGGAATGCTGTACAAAATGAAATAAAAAAGTAGAAAATCAGTAAAAGCCCCATGCAAGGGTGCGGGTGCGGGTGCGGGTATTTGTTTAGTCTTCCTTTTTCTCTTTTCGCATGTTCCATTCTCTACTTTAGTTTTGCCGGTTCTTCTATTAACGCTAAAGGAGGGCGATGTCAGGGAAACGGAAAATGGATATAAACGACCAGAGAGCAGGGACTGCGAAACGGGTAGCAAAACACCCCCCACCGTTCTAGTTTCCATTTTCACAATTCGTTTCTTGTTTTTTGTACATATATTAATAAATAGAACTATGTGTACGAGTATATTCGCTCCTCTGAGTAGAGTATATTCGCTCCACCAAGTAGGCGGTTTTGTTGTTGTACAGCCGGGTTTTTTCTCGTACACCCAGTTTCTTTGCGCGTTTTTCTATACTTCCCTCCTAAGTTCTCTCATAGCACCAGCAGAAAAGGTGATAATGGATTTTCCAAAATGGAAGTTGAATGTGTATGATTTTTTTTCGCATTTCATTTGTATGGGGCTACGTTTTGTTTTCCTTTTTTAGAGCAAACATCCTTTTAGGTTTTTTTTTTTTCTTCAACATATTCATATACATAAGTATTGAAGCTGTTTCTGTTGAAATTCGGTTCAAAAGGTCCCATTTCTCTGAGCCATATGAAACAGGATAAAGATGGCCTTTTTAATTTTGTTTTTTTTTTTTCCTTTGGCGTGCTGAAAATGAACAATGATCTTAAAATGTTCCATGGTCTTTAAACAACAGGGTAAATGATTCTATGGAAAAGTGTTTGAAAAGTGCAGTCATTTCATGTTGTCATAAATGTACTTTCAAAAACAGCGAGGAAAGTAGGTTTGTTTTTCAATAAATTCCTTGGTTCAGGATAACTACTTCTAAAACTAAACTTCGCAACTTTATCATTTGAAATCGTTAAAATATCATCCTTTCGTGTGTACAGTCCTTCAAGAAAAAATAGTCCAGTGGTGTTAAGTTGTGTTTTGCCAGACTATTTTACAGTCGTACTGGTTGACCATCAATATGGACATATTCTTTACCTAACCGAAGTTCCGACCACGACACCATCGTACAATGAACATCAACTGTTTTTTCTTTGTTGTGGTTGGTGGTTGGAACTCCTAAGCGAGTTCAATCTCCCGAAAATATAAACTACACCTTAAAGTTTTTCCTTTGCACAACCTCTCGCCAACACCTGACAAACGGCCGAAATTCTTCCCGAAACAGCGTCTCAGTTAGTCTTTCACGGTATAATATTGAATCTACCATTTATTCGTCTCAAACTATAATAAAAACTACGCTTTGCCTTTTATAGTCATAATGTCAGAAATGCACATCGTCACTATGACACAAGTTGTGGGGTTAATAACATACGTCCCAGCATTTTCAAGGCTCAAGTACGGTGTGAGGATCTTATGTATGACTAACACTGTCTAGGTAATTTATACCCGGAAATTATAAAAACTACTTTTTCTAGCCAAATTACTGCTTGTATTTCAGCATAGCCGTTCCTAAGCTGTTGCTCTTTCCGATTTCCAAGCCGTTTAGCCCTTTTTGAGTTCCGTGATATTAATTTTCACCACTACGCGGTTTCTTTGAAATAACTAGGACTAACCTAACTTTTTTAAAGAAAAGAAAAGTCCATGTGAGTACACTTAATGTTTAGAATTAGTTGACATTTTAATAGAAATTAGATAGTATCAAGTAAAAATTCACCGAAATAGGAAGAATACAAAGCTCCCGTTGTAGATTGTGGTCCAACAAAAACTGACTGTTTTTACAGATTGAAACCACTTCCTCATATAAAAAATTGTCTAATTAATATTAGGTTTCACAAATCGTACACGTTTTTCAACATCTTTATGAGTCGGTTCAAATGGGGTCACCCTGTACTTAATTTCATTCGCACATTGCCTTAATATGCACAACAAGTTCAGCTTAAATATATTTTGTGTTATATAACACAAAATTAGAAAATTATGTAACAACAAATTTCCAATTTTTTTTTGTTTGTGTAGAGTGCGGAAAATTAATGTCATTCAAATGACCACCGTGTGAATTTCAATAGAAGCCTAATTTTTCCAAAGTGCCATTAGTACCTTTCCTAAGAGACTCTTTAAGTTATAGTAGGCACCCCCAATAAACAAGTTTTAAGCTGCTGAAGCCGGAACAATTCTATTCAATTCAATTTAATTTTTATTTATTACTAACTTATTTAATAATACTGCAGAGCAAAATGGCCGGCTGCTGTTTTCATTTAAGAGCAGTCTTCGCAGTATTACCAAAGGTTTAAGTCTGAGCAAAATTGTCGTCTTTAGAAAACAAGCCACGGGTACTGGACTCAGATGTTGAACCGAAAAGTTATAGATCCAGTGACATATAATGCATTTCCATTTTTTCCCCTTTACTCATAACTCATAAGTCCGGTAATACTTGTGTGTTAAGGCAATACCACAATATTCAGCAGTTATAAGTGGAAAGATTGTTTGCTCCTGAATTAATAAAGTGTTTTCTCTAACTAAAAATTAAAATTTTTTTTTTCAAAAGCCGTTAAGGCTATTCGATTTAAATAAATAAATGACGCAACAAGTCCATATAGAAACGGTAGGCCTAGCTTCTAAAAACCATTCGTTGTGTAAGCATTTATTTTTGCGACGTATGGAAGAGACATACAATTGTTTACTGAATCCGAACTGCTAAATTTAGAAGCTTTCTGAGGTTAGTTATGCTCTTAAATGTTTTTAAGCCGTTGGCGCAGTGAAAAAAATCACTTATATGAGTAATATGCATGTGACCCTCGCTCAGAAATCTAGCATACTAACCACTGAGCCGCTTTTGTTTAAACAAAATTAAACAGTTCTTCATTTTTTGTTTGCACTGGGTTAGCTAACGTTTGGCAAGCATTTTCGAATATAACTTTCACGATAAAGCTCTTAGCTCAGTCGTTTACGTATACGGCGTTGATTTGTAAGTTCATCCATTCGTAAACAAAGACAGGACTATTTGTTTTAGGGACCCCTTACGCTCGATTCTTTTTTTATTTCCTAAATGTGGCTTCTCGGACTGTTTAATTTGCGAAACTTTGGATAGTTTTTCATTTTATAATAACTATTTTTGAGCAAAGCTCTTAACCATTTTTTTTTTTAATGAAGTTCGATACCGAAACCTTCAGTCACAGCGGACGTTAGTGTTCCAACAAACACCGAGTAAAAGACCGATAGCTTAGCATTGACGGGAAATGTATGTAAGTTATAATTGCAAGTTCATTGCATCGGCTTACGGCTAACACAATGTACTAGATTATTAGTGGCTGAAGGCCCAAGTAACATTATACAGAGATTATAGTTAATTCTATATTTTTATTTTCACCTAAAAAAATACCATCATTTTAAAATAGAGAACAATTAATTTTTCAGCCAAAATCAATTACGATATGTTGACAGCAGATATAATTTAGATCATAGACAAATCATACTGAGACCCCCAACTCACAATCCTCTTGCCGCTGGCCCCCTCAGTTTTTTTTTTTTAATTCGCCATTTTGTTTTCCTATCGGTGTTATGTCAATTAAGAATCCGTGTGACATGCAAAAACATACAAAAACTACAAAAATAAATGCTGCCAACAGCGGCAACCGTGGGGAAATGTGAAAGAGTTCAGGAATAGCACATTTTTATATTACTGAATGCCATTGGTTAGTAATTATAAATTGTTAAAAGGCGAATAATTTGATTTGTTCGGTTAGTAAAACTATCTAAAGTTGATGTTCTATATACTAGAAAGATATTAGGATAAACATGGTTGTGTATTTTCCGCTTTTGGATATCATTAACTTCGATTTCGTGTGTAAATTTTTCTTAAATAATGAAGAAAATTTGTTAATTTTACATGAACATTTTAAGCAAATGTGCATTTATTCCTAATAAAAAAATATTATCCACACGTAACGAACAATTTCAAATGAAACGGATAAAATTCTATGAACGCTGGCAGTAACTTTGCCCAAAGCGGAAGTGGCTCATATTTGTTTGGAGTGTGTTGGTGATCCGGAATTTTTGAAGTATCGTGACATTTGTCAATACGAATTTCTATGTAACAATACTAGCGCATCAAATCGTGATCACTCCGTAAAAATATAGCTTGTAGGCAAGTAACGGGAATTTGGCCGAAGTTGGTGGTCTCCGTCTCAGTATCTATTGTGTCTGATTTAGATCTCAGTTGCGCAAACAAATTTATGAAGTCTGACAATAAAAGCGAACTTTGGAAACACGAAACATGCTACGCATATGCATAACTGCTGTCAAATATTTTTCAAGCGCAATTAGCGTGAACAACATCTCGAGAACTTCACTCGAGAGAGTTTATGGCCCCACGGAAACGCACATTATTCCATGTCACTGCATTATAATTTTAAATAGAATCGATGCGTTTGCCTTTGTCGCTTTTGTCCGTGTCCCTATGTGTTGGATTTATTTTCGGAATATCTATTCAATTTATGCAGACGGTGTGTTGCCAGAAAATCTGTTTTTTATTATTGTTGTTTTAATTGCGCAAAACATGCCTGTCTGAACGAGGTTCTTTGTTCAAAACGTGGAAAATACATTTGAATGCACTTAAAATGCATGCACATATACTCTTTGTCACAATGGACAATATTACACAATCTGTTCCATTCTTTCGCATTCGTCTTAGTTGCGATTTTTCCCCATCACTAAAACCGAGACGATAGGCAGTGCTGATTTTCACTGCATTTGTTGCAGCAAGTCTCGACACCGACGACACAAATTTATTGCTATGAAGATAATAAATTTTCAAGTTGAAATAGTTCTGTGCGCTTATCTGCGGAGGTTGTTTTCTACGAGGCGCAAGATGAAACAATAAAAAAAAAAACCTGTTCTCGTTCTATGCCAGACAGGAAATTTATTTATTTGTACTAGGTATGGCAGAGACAAAAGAAACTTCTCTGGAAAGTTTAAAGTATCTACCTCTTCTCTTTTGCTGCCATTGTAATCTTTATCATTTTGCGCCTTGACATCTGCAAATACTTAGGCAGCCCCAAGGAGATTTGCAGCTGTGTGCAAAAATAAGCACCTGCTATCGGCTTCAACAAAGCCCAATAATTCATATGTCACAACAATGCAATCGTCGAAGTGATTTATGACCAGCACCAAACTAGATAAAGTATCTGAATGTACGTGTACACTTCCTGCACTGCTTACTCGTATAGGGCAATTGTGGCTATATCCCGCTGTAAAAGGTCATTGTGCTGTTTGCTCACACAACTACATATGCACCTATGTATTTCTTTTTACTTGCTTTATCTCAGGCTTTGTAATCGATAGATAGGGAAAAAGGTGGAGAGCACAGAGCTGGTAACTTGATACGTTGGCAACAAACCGATAGCTCGAGTTCGAGCAGTGGGCTTATTTTTATTATTATTATTATTTTTTATTTTTTTTGTGTCTACTTCTTGGAAATAAAGGAAGAGATATTCACCTGGAAGGGGAAACTCATGTCTCCGTGATTAATACATAATGCAAATGTGTACATTGGTATGTGTACGAGTAGGTATATTTTGAATTGAAATTCAAAAGCAGACGGGAAAAATGTTGAATTGAACAGACGTGCAACAGAAAAAAAAAAAAAAAAAAACACTGGTGATTGTGTGTAAATATATGCGTTCGCGGATGAACGAAAGGGAAACGGATGCGATGCGTCAGAGAGGTGGATCATTGTACGACTGCATGGGTAGAAACTTCCTTTTGTGTATTTTTTTCTGTTGTTGTTCCATGTAACGTGGATTTATATTTGGAATTAAAGGGGTGAGCACAAATTAGGTCAACCGGCAAGGCGAGATATTTTTGTAAAAATTATAAAAAAAAGATGTAGGTTGGTATATCTATCTACCTATGCACAGGGTATACGTTTCACACGTTTTTCTGTGATGTTGTTTGTTCTAAACGATGGACATCTCACTGATGGTAGTTTTTCTGATCGGGTTTTAGGTTATACTTGCATATGTAACTACTTATTAAACTACGAACTGGTTGTGTTTTTGGAAAAACAAATAATGTAAGTTAGACGCACGGACGCAGAATAATTTAATAAATTCCAAGTCTTAAGAATGGAATTGAATTAAATAAAAGGGGATAAAAGAAACAACAAATAAAATTTAATAATAGTGTTCTTAGCTTACCTTAAACATATAATAGGCGAGTCTCCAAGACTTCGCTTTTGTTCGTATAGGAAATGATTTAAAATCTAGGTAGGTATGTTGACGTCTATGAACTGGGTTGCCACTTAAATGGATGTATTTTAAAGGTTCATGTAAAGATGTCACGCACTTGCGCGATATAGTCCTTTATAATTCGGCTCATCTATGCGTTTACCAGTTTTCAGCGATTGGTATTAAAGCTAGAGCTGTGGAGCCCGACAGTGGTATGAGGAAAGCGATGGGACTACCAATCTGTAATCTTTATGAGGGTCTTTCTTGAAAAGCTAAGGTTGCGCAGCCTGCCAGTGGTATGAGGAAAGCGATGAGACTACCGATCTCTAATCTTTATGAGGGCGTTCCTAGAACAGCCATTCTGGCTCATTAGCTATAAAGTTCGACGAAGCTTTCGGCTGCAGAGAGCACTCGGACTGATCTCATTTACCGGCACCGAATGATAGTTTTAAGATGCACTTTGGGGGAACTTAAATCAGCGACGAGAGCCTTTTGGGACCATTAGAAATTTATATTTAGTCTAAGAAGATGAAAACTTGCAGTACATAGCAGTATTCGGTTTGTTATGGAGCACGTCAGTTTGAGAATATACGAGAAGAACCCCATAGAGAGTTTTGGAGAAATAAAGGCTGATGTTGTGCTTCAACCTATCAGTCGAACGATTGTCTTCTGTTTGTTATTAGAGGGAATCAAAGCAGCAAAGCAGGCTTCGATGTCGACATAGAAGTTTAAAGAAGCACCTTTTACACCTCTTCTTAAAATTATATTGGCTAAAGTGGCATGCATCTAAGGCATTCCGCGATAACAATAATCATTTTTAGTGTCCAGGCTAAATTTTTCGAGCTCAGAAGTGCAAAATTTTCCATACGAAATTGCATATTGTGACCTACAAAATATATAAAGTGAAGGTAAAAAAAGGCCTATTATCAACTTCAAATTTGTTGACCAGCTTAAGTGTGAGTGGGGTCTCATACTCCAGGTTAAAAATCATAGAAAATCCTAAAATTAGAGATTCCAGTGTCCGTGCTCCGGATTGCCAAAATTATGTAAACAGTTTTCAAAACCAGATCTAAGTATGTAAGCGTAAAAATATAAAAATCGGGTCAACGTAGTTGCATTTTTATGCCAACCACCTCTGCCGTTTCAAGAACCAGAATATTTTTCAAGGTAATGTGCCTGGAAGATTTGAACAAAATATGAGTAAACAATTTAACACTGAAGGTTGATGTGAAGTTGTACAAAGTGGCACATAAGAAACGCTGCACTTTCTTTAACGAATACATTTTTTATACCCTCCACAGGAAGGTATATTCACTTTGTCATTAAATTTGCAACTCCAAGAAGTAGTCACCGGAGACCTCATAAAGTATATATGTTCTAAATAAGGATCACATTCTGAATCGATTTAGGCAAGTCCTTCTGTCTGTCTGTCTGTTGATAGCACGTCGAAGGAATTGACATAGGTGAATGAAATTTGGTGAAAGGACTTATTTTTATCGTCGTCAGGTTGGTATAAAAAATGGGCTACGTCGGTCAAGTATAGTTCTGGTACCTCCCGTACAAAATCAATATTAGGCCCATGTGTCTCTCTGAATGTATGCAGTGGAGGATATCAAAGCATCGGCCTGGCCGATGATGGTAACACTTTTACTTGTTTAAAACTAAATTTATATGTAGTTTGGAAATATCTTCAGATTATGTTTTGAAAAAGGTGTCCATTGTTTGTTTCGACCTAACATGCTCTTCCCAGAGCATTTTTCGTCAGATTGCTTAGAATTGCAGGACCCAGCGCCCTCACTTCCACTTTCGCCCCAGTTTTGCATGGCTTAGGACCCCAAAATAAACAACAAATTTAGATTCTTTCTGCACGAAATGCATACCAATTGTTTGTCGATTAATTGGCTTGAAATGAGCGAAATTAGCCTACTGGCTGGGCTTGTCCCGCAACCATTTGTTGGATTGAGTTTTTATTTTCCGAACGAGGCTTATTTTGAATCCAAGTGATTTAAATAAAAGTTCTGTGGTGTTTGTCAAATGCTTGCGAGAGAAGGGGCAGTTTAAAAAACTTAAAATGCAATTTACGATTTGTGGAGGTTCAACCTGAGACCCTTCAATAGTCCAACACACTTATCACTGACGCACTACGCCCACATCATCGATTAAGGTTTGTCTCTAAGGAACTTGTACAACTTAATGGGACTACCCTAAGGATGGCGATGGGCACTTATGGTGCCTAGTGCCGTATGAGACCTTACTATCTCATACCCCTTTTTACCTAACCTAACATAATGGGACAAGGTGTTCGTATTTTGCCACCAAGAAAGTTATTCGAAAATATCATACAAATTTGATCAGCATTTTCTTTTTATTTATTATGAAGTATTTATTGACTGACTTCAACTTCCTAAGAGAAAAAGTTTATCCTTGAGGAAAGAGTCGATTGTTTTCTTTTGCTTGTCATATTTTTTTCCGCAAAACAATTTATCATCGTCATAAACTAAAGTAAACAATTTTATGGCATTCACTTTTTATAGACAGCACCACTCGTTTCACTCGTTTCCAATCGATAAAGCGATTGTTGAGTACGCACTTCAATAATTCATGACAACGACGCCAGATTGCTAGTTTCCCATATATATGTATTACTTACATATTTATTATGTAGGTATATATTTATTCTGTGTTTTTTTTTTTTGTTTTGTTTGTTCTAAATATGCATTCGTGTTGTATTTTTTTTTTGTGTTTTCGTGACTACCAGGACAAATCCCAAATGGTAGTGTAGAACCAGTTACACACAGTTATTATGGTTGCCATCAAATTTGCCAACTGGTATAGATACGCAGAATTATAGGTGTATATCTTAGCACATTCAACCCGTATTATGCACGAGAGAACGAAAAAGGTATAACTTTCGTGATTATTTTCGTGTTGAACTGTTGTTGTTCATGATTCTATTTTTGAAACTTAATGACATACAATTTGTAATGGAAATATCTGTAGGGTGCTTTTGTATTAGTCATACAAAAAAAAAAAAAAAAAACAACGTAAACGTACCTACAGTTGTTTACCACACTCATAACTTGACATTTAGGTATATGGGTATGGTTTTTTTAAATGTTTCAAATAGATGTCCCCTTAGTTTATTTGCTTTATAAAACCACATTTTTCATGTCTGAAACACCACCCAGAACCTGTATTTATTGGCAATAAATTAGCATAGCTTGAAATAGGTAGATTTATTTTAGTTTTTAAAAATTTTGAAATATCACTACAAATAGTTTTGTACCAAATGGCGTTTTTCCCCAACGTAGTAATTTGAATTTCCCGATTAAATATCAATAGCTCCTGGATGAGCTTAACAACACTGTAACAGCGAATAAACAAGATTTTTGTGTTCTTAAATAGTAATACTAATCAATATTTAAGAACAATAGTATCTTGTATTTTTTTTTATTCAAGAAAACCTGTCCCCATAAAATTCAGTTAAAATTTTGAATTTGAAATTTGCATTTTTTTTTGCAAATGGTACCTGTTCTATATTTCTCAGAAAATGTTTTACGCAGTAAGCGTAGCGAAAAAACTAAAACGATGAAAAACCGTCAGTTACATCAAAGCTTTTGAATGAATATGGCCCGTATGTTTCCTGAAAGTCATAAGTGTCACGATGTTTTTTAAATCAGATAAATAAAAAATCAGTTTAAAAGTATTTTAAAAAGAAGGAAAAAAGTGAACGGCGATCCATTAAATAAATAATTGTGTGTATATATTGTGTTACCACTAAGTTATTACTGTGATCAGTGTGAATTGTCATTATCGTCACGAGTCATCAGCGTCACATTTTGAAAGTGAGGGTACAAAAACCTCATACAAAACTTATAAGAATGACTAAGTTGATGTTAATTGTAATGACATAATTGCAAGCTTTCAAATCCCAATATAAAAATAAAAGGAAGTCGGGTTTTTTCTGTTTTTCCAAAACCTATAATTGGACGTAGTTTGGACATTCCCTTTTTGAATGCTTTTCGTTTTTGTAATCTTTTGTTAAATAAATTTAGATGTTTTAAGAAATATCCTTTAAGTTTTGATTGCGAAATAAATTAATTTTGCCAAATATTGTCTACTGCGTCATTTTGCCATTTTCGTCACACTTTGTCCCCGAAAAAAACAAACAAAGGATTTGATTTTGCTTTTAACTGCAAATAATATATAATTTTTTTGACTTGACAAAAAATAAAGAAAATAAATTGGTAATTGAAATAGATAATGCGAAATTTGTGAGAATTCCAAGCCAACTGAAAATGTCGAAATATTTAAGAGGTTGTGTAATGTATTTCTGTATAATTTTAAAATTAAATGGTCAATAGACGAGTGTTCTTAAAATTATAAAATCCCAGGCATTGTCCTTAAAACTAATCAACAACAAAATTATTACTATCCACATCATTAAAGGAACTTAGTCGAAAATTAAAATGGACTCCTAAAAGCATTAGAAACGACTCAAAACGTCGTTGCTTATTTCAGTCGCCACAAACCATAACCGCTTAACTCGAGTTAGGACGAAATTAAGTTATTGGCACCATCGTGTTCAGCATTTAAATCCACTTTCACTTAATTTTTTATGACCATAATCTTTTTTTAAACAGAAGTTTTTCCAAAGAAAAAAATAAGCTTAGAAACAAATATTCCTGATTTGTAGTGATGATTTGAAACTTTAATCTGCTCTCCTGAAAAGTATGAAAAAAAACTTAGGCGGTTATGGCTTGTAGCCACAGATTTATTTCATTCACTAATAAAACTGTCAGTTTGTATTAAATGTATTGCTTTAAGCACGATTTACATCACCTATTTGCTGTGTGAGCACAAGAAAATGTTTAAAAAATACATCAATCGGACAGAGACGGAAAAGCTAAGTGGGCCGTAACAGATTTAAACCTTTAGAGCAAACAGATGAGAGAAACATATTCCTCAGCTGGTTTTACAAATGAATCCGTTCATATTTAAAAGTTTCTGACAACATGTTTTGATTCATACTACAGGGTGTCCGCCGGGAAGGTATACTACTTTGTTTGTTTATAATTTTCGATTAAATAAAAGAGAATGGATCTTATATTGATAAATGTTTTATTTAATGTCGGCAATTATGTATGGAATACAATATCACAAATGCGAGCCCTTTTGAGCACATTTTTTAGTACATTCTCACACATTTCACGCGGTATTTCATTAATTTCACCACGAATATTTGGTTTGAGTTGCTCAAGCGTTTCTGGTTTGTTTGCATAAACCCTGCTTTTCAGATATCCCCACAAAAATAAGTCCGGAGCAGTCAAATCAGGCGACCGTGGAGGTCAGTCAACATCACCATTTCTTGAAATAAATTGTTGTGGAAAGAGGTCTCGCAGTAATTCCATTGTAATCCTGGCTGCGATGTGGCACCGTCTTGTTGATACCACATGTTAATCAAGCCCAAAGCATGAAGTTGTGGCGTTAAAAAGTTTTCAATCATATCACGATACCGCTCCCCATTCACAGTTTCCGTTACGCCGTTTTCATTTTCAAAGAAGTAAGGTCCAATGATTCCTCCTGACCAAATTGCACACCAGACTGTAACTTTTAATGGATGCAAAGGTGACTGATGAATAATTTGAGGGTTTTCCATTGCCCAGAACCGACTATTCTGTTTATTCACATATCCATTCAAATGAAATGTTTCTCCCAAAAATTTCACGTAACTTTGTCATCGTCACAGTAATCGATGATTGATTTTGATAAAATGTTTTAACGATTAAAGCACGTTGGTTTATCGAATATTTTTAAATAATAAATTTGCCACGTGTCTACTTCACGACTGCCAAATATGAACTGTCAAGACTAATGTTGACCAAAATGACGGCAAAACAAAGTAGTATACCTTCCCGGCGGACACCCTGTATAATCGATTTATTATTTCAATTGGAATTACTTGTCGCTAACTACTACGTCGATAATTATTATTTTCTTTACCAGGTGCCGCCTTTCCCAACTAAAAACGCACGACTAATGCTACGCGTGTACTTTTTCCATCTTTTTAATCGTTTTTATGACAAATTGCCTCTATGAATAAGCAAAAACTAAATTATGCATCATTGGCTAATATTTATCTCCTCTCCACTATAAGATACTATGTACTTGGTAATTTTTATGAAAACAAGTTACATTATATACAGTAGGTACAGCCGAATGACTACCCTCTACTACTGTTGCCTCGGGCTGCACTTGAAACTGGATCAATTACAATTTGAGTTTTAATCGAACTACCTACTTGCTAACATCTAGGTATAAATTGACTTAACCAGTGTAAAATTTTGACCAAGAAAGACGTCAACAGAACGCATTTAGTCAGTGCCTTATAAGGCGCCATCGATATAGCCGCATGCTGCTGATATAAAAAAAGAAAATCAATGGATAGTAAATTATATTTACATAAATACGCGGATATTTAGGGGAAATGGCTTAAAGTAATCGCACTAAAAGACCTATCCAGGTATACATTAATTTTCATCCATAGTAAATTTGCTAAAGAAATGAATGCGAATTATTTTTAAAACAGTTATATAAATCAATAGATTCTCCGGCAGTATTCTATTTGGGACTATCCTGTTAAAGCCTTCTGTTCTGCAGACCACGTTCGCAAACTTGATTGCTGATCATTGTGCTGAACCGATCGCCAAACGGCCCGATGACATTTTTCAAAGTACATTGAAAGCTGATGGATCACCTTCGAAATGCTATAACTTATCTGTAACAAACGCCACAAAAGGCAGCACCACAAAAAATTGTCAAATCTGACATCTGAGATTAACTGAGTCTTGAGTGTTGCCATACGAAAAACTAAACTTTTCTTTAGACGAATGATTAAGCACTGATGACAATTTTTGTCAAAACAGATAACAAATTTAAAAACTAAAATTTCAGGCATTATTGGATGTTTGTGAAACCCAGTAAATTTCTTAGAATACTTCGTATGAAGTCCTACATTTTTGTTTGTAACCTGGTGAACTGCGTTGCCACTTTAGGACTATTTTTTCGCAGTAACCAAATAACATAAACAATGCAAAATTAATAAAAACAAGTATATTTAAACAAAACAGTTGTTAAGTCATAATTACTTACTATAATAATCTATTACTTGTTCATTCGATCATTTTTAATGTGATTATATACACCCTGTTTATAGAAGATTTAACCATGAACTGTCAAATTAACTTTTTCTATATAACCTCTTCCGGGTGTCAAATTTTCTTTTTTTTTTTTGTAAAAAGGATCAGTCCGTAACTCTGCTGTACAAATAAAATCAAATTAGATCTTTTCAATCGTAAATTCAAATATTTTATTTCGAGTATCATAAAACGGAGAATCAAAAACTCTTGCTTTTCTCCCGACAACAGTTATTACTTTTATTGATTGTTTTCCCGATCTAGATTTGCAGACAAGCTTTCTACAAAAATGTAGCAGATTTTATTCTTTGGCACTAAATTTTGAAATGAATACTGTAGATCTGCTTCAATTGCAGCAAAGTGGTAACGCTGCTCATGTCAATCAAGTTGGTTTTCAAAAACAATTCGTTCGTAAGCATATAAAACAAAAAAAAAATAAAATAAAAAAAGACGAGGGTAAGAAGCAAAACACGTAATCCTAATAAAAGCGGAAAGGAAACTATGAACAACTGAATAGCATATCTAAAATTGTATTCCAATTCAGATGAACCAAAGCAGCGTCATCTATACAAAGAAAAACCTCTTCTATTGCCACTGCCGCCGCCCTCTTAAACTATTCATCCATTCCCAGAAGTACTTCAGTCAATAAGTGAATAATAACTTCTACTTGGCAATCTTTTTATTTATCAGCTCATCGCACAGGAAATGAAATACCTAGGCGTGCACTTGACAGCATTATCTACAGATATATATACGAACAAAAACAAAATTTGCAAAAAAAATAAAGAAAAAATCACCTCCACTGTATTGGGGTTAAAAGTCTCTTTTTTCCTCGCCAATGACCTTCAACGAGGTTTTATTTCGTAGTACTACTCGATTATGGTATGACGAATAAATTGATCGCACAAAGAAAACGAAACAAAAAGTGAATAAAATTCATTTTAATTAGCTGATTATTCATTGGAAAGAAACATGTTTTTTTTTCTTTTCTTTGTTCAACTGTAAATATATCGGTCACAACAAAATTTATGGGTTATGCCTGAGACAGTGCGATACTGTTTACGCAATGTGAGACCGTTTTATTTATTTTGTTGTTGTTGCGAAAATAAAAATAAATAAATAAATAAAAAAGACTAGAGAAAATGATATTATTGTCTGGGCAAATTTCCAAGCGACTCTTGCATTCGATCTAAATATAGACGAGTGGTTTAACTCAGTTTATCTCTATTTTTAATTGTTCGTCTCTGTCGTTGGATGTATTTTAAATTTTTTTGGCGGCAGTTGGCGGTTTTTGTAACGCCACATGAATCAGCCGAAAATGTTGCAACATTTTCGTTCTAAAAGTTAATGTAGTCCGATTAAATATATATTTTCGAAGTCTTAGGCAGTTTAACATTGTTTGCCGAGGCGTTACGTGGAGGTACATCTAAGTAACAAATCTCCTAGTGACTAATAGTTGTCTTCAATTGCGGTTGCTGTGACACATGTTTTGTATTTGAAATCTTCGAGTCGAGCTTGATGCTCTATGAAATGACTAGGAAATGCTCTTATCAATAATGTGCAAAACTGTTAAAGGTTAATGTAAAATTAGCTGTTTATTTTGTGTGAGGCACACATAAATGAATGTGTGTTCCTTAATGTAAGATAGGAATATGTATTTATGTCACAAAGTTTTATTTTCAAAGCAGTGATAGGTTACTAGCTGAATGTTAGCAAGCACTCGAGTTGCGTGAAGGGTAGTTGGACCCTTGTTTGCCATTTTGTTTCGTTAGATTTACATGCTAAACAGAGGTGTCTGTGGAGCTGGTTGAAGAGAAACTTTGGGCGACTTTAGAGTATATTAGAAACCGGTCCATTAAATTCTTGTGCTCTTCGTGGAACACAAATCATAGGTTTCGGTTCGTCGGCAGCTACATCCAATATTTCTGCAGAAGGGTCTTGTATAAGTGCTTTCCCTCATTATATCAATATCACCACTTTGACTGATATTTATTTCGCAAAATTTATTTGTTAGGTACTACTATGTAATAAACAAAGTAAAATTGTTCTAACCTCCAACAGTTTTTGTCTCACAAAAAAGAAGGAATAGCTCGTAGAAAAAACTCGATAAAACCGAAAGCTGTTCTAGGAAATGGGTTTTACAAATAACCAAATTTAAATTTGTATACGACTCGTAACATACTTTAAGTCCAAGTTTATAAATACCAGCTAATTAAAGTGCTTTGAACACACGCACCCCTTGTTAGCTCTGCCACACTACGTGATCTCATTTCTAATTATGCAGTATTCTAGTTTCCGAGACATGCAATATTAATTTCGGGAAACCTTTCAAAATTCCATGAGCTGCGAAAACTCGAGTAATTTTTTTTAGCTACAGCTTATACATTCTTATAAAGTGTGTAGTGTTGAAAAGGTGAGAGTGCTTTTAGCAAATAAGGTATTTTGTTGGCTTTAATATTTTTTTCGAATTGTGAAAGTTAATTAAGAAAACTTAAACCGTAGCTGGCGACACCAGTTCACTGGCAGATGTTTTTTTTTTTTTTTTTTGTATAGATGTAGGTACACCTCTTTCGGTTAAGTTCGGTCTATTGCGTCTTGATTTTATTATTTTTCTGCGTTTTAGGGCTGCATCCACGTAGTGACCGACCTTGCTTTGCCTATAACAAAAGCGCCAATCGCTCCACGCTTATACGTGGCTACCGCCATACCATTCCATATGTTTTAATTTTGTTTCATCGCTCAATTGCTCATTCGCTTGGCACTCACTGCGTGGCCGCAGCCTAAAGGTGCCTGCCCATTTGAGAGTACTTTCGATAGTAGAGAGTACTAATTTCGGGATTTTAATATCGCGAGTTCTTTGATAACACTTTGAGAGTAGATTCACTGAGAGTACTCTCATAACGGTGTCCACTTGATATATTTCGTCTGCTAGTTACCAGTTAAAAAGTATTCTTACAAGCAAAGGGTTGCCGCTGCGTTAATAATCATTAGCACTGTTCTTAAAAAAGAGAATAAAGCAAAAAAGAAATGCTGGATTAAATCATGGGTAGATCGTCGTCTTCAACTCGGTGCAGGGTCTACTCTTACAAGAGAGCATCAAATTGAAGATGCTCAACAGTTCAGGGATTTTTGCCGTTTGACAACAAGTGAAATAGATATATAATTCAATCCTTGTCTGCACGATTGCAAGAATTGTGAGAGAAGTCTGTCCAGCAATTTTCAACAGTTTAGAAGATAAATATTTGAGGGTAAGCATAAAAACAAAAAAAACTTTATTTTTAGACGTAAATAAAAAAAATACTTCAAGGAACATAAATTAAGTTAATTTTTAAAAATTATCGAATTCAATGTTCGTATTTCTCTATGAGTCGATTAATTTCCTCCGATATCCACTGTTGTTTTGCCATGCCGACTCTCGACAGCTGCTCGCAAAATACGAAGCATGTTGGAATTTTGCGAGCTAATCTCCGATAGTGATCAGAACATGTGTCCACTTGCGAGTGACTTTCAAAAGACTCGAATCTCGAGAGTAAAGTTAGCTCTCCGCGAACTACTCTCAAGACTATGTCCACTTGCTAGTTTGCTCTCGAGAGCTGCTTGAGATCTGCTCGCAGCATTTTTACTCTCAAATTGATAGGCACCTTAAGGATAGTACGCGCTGGCAGTATTTTTAACTGGCTTGCACCTAAAGTTGGACAATTTTGTTTGTTTGTGCAGGTCAGTCTTAAGTAAAAATAAAATAAAAAAAAGAATATCATGTGTCTCTATTTTTAGTAGTAATAGCTTCCTATCGACTTTTCTTTTTTAATTAAACCCGTAATCGTGATTAATATCAGTTGTCACAACAGCGATTCCTCTGAGCTTACTTGTTCTTCCATCTGTATTAAAACGACATGCCATCCCGACATTAATCACTTGCTTTGCTCCTTATAGCAATGTTCTGCCCGCTAATCCCAACCGTTGTAAAGTCACTTCCAATGACAGACAGACAAGACAATTCCAACGCCAGTCTCTCCATGATACTCTGTTCCAATTACCTATACCAATTATGCAGTCTAACAAATGTAAAATAGCTGAACCAGAACACGATCATTTTCTAATTTAAATAAAATGCAACCACCACCCGTGCTCGGGCATTTTCCGCATTTGCCTCTCTCTTCTGCTTCTCGTACAAAATTATTGCAAAGTGTATTGACACTTTTAATGTCATCACGTCAACTACAGAACTGAGACTTTTCTATGTGTTTTCCATTTTGTTTTCTATCATTGAATAAGCAAATCGCATTATACATACCCACAACCATCAGTCACTACAACCGCCAGTGTACATGAATAAACAAATACGAAAAATTAAATTAAAAAAAAATTGTATGGTTGCACTGTAGCGGCTGCTACAGTTCACAGAGGCGATTGTAATAATTTACACCAAGGCCGTTGACGTAAAACTACAAAAAAAAAAAAAAAACTAAATGAAAAATAAATTTAAAATAAAAACAATTGTATCGGTCGGATACACTTTTGCTTGTTGTCTATTTTTTTATATTAGGATTAGGGGAAGCGCATTGAAGGTGATTTTCATTAGGTGCACTACGTAATGACAGTATTTTTGCAATAAGAACTATTCATTTCCAGTCCGTGATTGTGTTGCGGTGGGGTATCATTAAAATTGCATTAAAAATGACGTTACATCGGCGGGAAAAACTAGATGTAGTTGTTAAATATATTTGTGTACTTATGAGTGTTTTATTAGTTGTTGGCTTCTTCTTAGTAAATCAAGTCTTCGTGAATTTGTGGTGATATTTTCAGAGTAATGGTGCAAGTTGAGATAGGCTTTGTGTAGTTATAGAATTTCTACCGGCACAATGTTAAATTATGGGTCAACTTTGGTATCGAGTTGTAGCGCTTTAAATTGCATCTGTCAAATATGGAACTATGAAATGTCATCGACTCAGCGTACAGTCTTAAATGACACAACGCGCATGCTTTACATTATTATATCAAGTAGAAATGAAACCTCTTAGATGTAACAATATTGCAGAAACAAGCATTTGCTTGCAAGCACATCAATTGGAACTATATTTGTTCAGAACAATGAACAAAAACTTATTCCATGAAGTGATTGTTTGAACATTTAAATTTGAATTCTAACACTAAATTCTTCGCATATGAATGATGAGTTATGGTTTCAACTGAAGGGTTCTTAAACAAATTGACGCTGTCGAAAGCAAAGTGCTTGAAATTAAAGTGCTTCAACTTTCAGCTACTAGCCAAAGTTCAAGGTTAGATGTGCGCTTAAATGAATAGTTCAAAACAGTAGTACCTACATACTGACAAGTAAATTTATTGTTTCTGAGCAGTAAATATATAAACAAATTTGGAAATTATTTTACACTAGCTGTGGGTCTTCCCAATTACGTACGACTGGTCTTTTAGAAACAATGTTTATTACATTTTCAAAAATGCTTGAAGAAGTAGTAGAACTTTTTGAGAACTTCGAGTTAAAGTTCGGATATTCCCCTTTAAGGGCTGCTGGTTTATTATAGCCGCCTTGTTCACAACGTCAATTATTTCCTGTCTTGAAGTTGATGTTTTCATTATAGTCCTTTTTGAGTCCCATATGTCTGGCTGTTTAAACTAATCGTGGCCTACCAACTCGAGGAAGATCTTAAACAGAATTCAATGACTGTGGGCTAAGCAATGTAATTATTCAGTGATTGAAAACTTAAATAAAACAGCTTAAAAGTAGCTTTACTTTGAAGCTACGTTTTGGAATAGCACATCATTTAACTTACCGCCTCTGTTTTGCTGGCAGTACTTCTAGCGGTTGGTCCAACTTTTGGTGACTCGGTACAATATGTAAGAACTCACACCCAAACATTTCCACCGGTGCGACAAATAGCCTGCACGCTGAAACTATAGGATGACGACTTCGCGACGAAATTCGCTTTGCGTAGTTCCAATTGAACCAGGGGTCGAACAGCGTCCACAAATCTCTAATGGTGCTTGCAGTACAAAAATAGCTTCCAACTGTCATTGAAGCGATTGCAATTTACGACACATTACATTAAAGCGAGAGATGTTTTACAAAAAACGATCACTTTTAGTGATGGTAATGCTTTCTTATTATATTATTGCTCCAAAATGACTGCCCATCTGCAGTAGACACATTGACATTCTCAGGCGGAGCAGCGGAGCAACAGCTCGTATACAGGGTCCGCCGTCCTTCATACTTTAAAATATGTATACTTTTTGGTTCACATAAAAAAAGTGAAACTATGTCCCACTCTACGTGAAGTTATTTCCCACATGAAGTTACTGCCCGTGAAGTTATTTCCCTGCACCTGTGTTGTATTGTGTGCAGCGTTGCCAAGCAATTTTGACGAAAAAATGACTAACTTGAGAAAAAAAGATGCCTTTTTCAATAAAATAATCTTAAAAGTAATTTTTAAAAATACATCAAAAATTAAACACAAATATAAAAAAATAAACTAAAACAATTTTTCTAAAAAAACTTAAATTTTAAATCACAGAAAAAATTTTTATTAGGAACAAAACCCATGATTTTAATTTCATAAGTAGGTACAAGTAGTCTTAGTCCATCAGATCGTCTTGGTCCTTAAAATCATACATTAAAAAAAATAAAGTCAAAAAAAAAAATCAAGAAAATAACATCTGAAATAAAAAAATGCCTTTTTGAAAAAAAAAACAAGCCTTAAAGCCTTAGCTAATGAAATAATGCCTAAAAGGCATGAAAAAGTCTTAGTTGGCATCACTGATTGTGCGGTCAATTGCAAAATATTGTTCTCTTTTTATTTTAATACATAATTGAGTTAATTCCAAAACTCTGATTTTTACTGTCATCTTAAGTAGTTAGTTGTCAAATGATCGTAGCCACTGAAGAAAATCTACTTTTCTTGATTGTACTGAAAACGGAAGCTAAATTGTTCTGAAACATATAAAGTTGTACTTAATTTTTGTTTAATTGCATGACACCAAAGGCATACACTAAAAACAAATATTTTGTTATGGAAAAAAAATAAATCTAATCTTAAAGTAAAACAAGCTTATTTTATGTTTGCTTTTAAAGATATATTCGGCATTAAAAAATGTCACTACAAAAATTAAAATTAGCCTCCAAAATTGAGAAGTGGTACTTGCGTACTCGGGAAAGTCAAATAGTACTGAATTCAGTAGAATCGTAAGCTTTTTTTCGTCTGTGCCGTATGATTTGCAAGATTTTTGTGATATGCGAGGGAACAACGTAAATCCGGCGATTGGGAAATTTTTTAAACTAACTACTTACCGAACAAATGTTTTGGTATTAATTGGGTATTCAGTTTTTAATTGACCAGAGAATACATAAATACTGTTTGCATTACGCGCAGGTACTTTCATTCAAGATAACATATTTGCAATTGCACATTACTGTGTGACTAAAGTCCACAGCCATGTAATACGTACAGAGTTCACACAATAATAGATAATAATTAAAAATTCCTTTACAATGAACAATTTTCCCCGCTCAACTCTACTGGATAAGAAGAGAAAAAGAAAATAAACACAGCAACTCTTATTAAGTAATTACTACATTTCACACAGTGTTGCAAAATACCACGATGTAATTAAACTTTTCACAGAGGATAGCGCCCTCTTCCTGTGAACTACTAAGCTGGCCAAGAGTATTGTGCTGATTCATATTTGTTTGTATATCGATGTGTTTGCATTCTTTGTTAGAAAATTTAACAATGTTGTATGCACAAATTGCTGTTTAAAAATTATTAATGAGCTTTTGTATTTCTACAGCGGCAAACGTGGGTAGTAACACACTATATGTACAAAAATGAGCAACCAAGGATGACAAGTAATAATTATTTGTTTGTGCTCTTTTGTTTGTTGCATTTGTTCATTTTGCGAAAACCACACAAGCAAAGTGTGCTTGGATTCAATGTTGATTTTTGTCATTTGAACAATGCTGTCATGAACGGAAATGTATTTGCATTTCTGGGGAAATTATATCCATCAAAAGACCAAACAAAAGTTGGTTGTATGGAACTTGTGTTAACTCCTATCCAAACTGTTTAATGACTGAAGCTAAAATGGTGAACGTGCGTGACGTGAAGAATGTTGTCAATGTTAATAGGTGGATTAATTAACATCTTCAAACAAATTGAAATGCACTTTACATAGTTATTTAAGAAGTATTGCCTACCGAACGGAACCGTAGAACGTTTTGAGAACAACAAGTCTGGTTTCGAAAAACTCGTTACAGATTGCGTATATCAACTATCGTTTAAACGATATCGTTTGTGCAACTTTAATTACCAAAATAAGCCATATTCTGCTCGAATTTTTTTTGACAAACGTCAGCTTTCATTACATTTGTGGAAAATGAACTGGATTAAGCTCTCAAACTTGTCATTTTAGCACGTAGTCGCTAGTTTTGGAAGTCTATCATTTCGACAATAATCGTTACGGAATGAGTGCCCTGACTTAAAACCTGCACATGCCAACAACATTTAAGTACTAAAGGCGTAAATCAGAAGCAGAAACGAAGACTCTTTATAAGACCTTGTTCAGCGCAGTCCTGCTTTTAGGCGGTGAAGCTTGGACTCTATCCAAAATGAATGAAAATTCTTCGCTACGGAAGAGGAGATTCAACGACGAACTATATACGACCTGTACGTCATTTTAAAGTTTACCTAACTAGGGGTCTTGTTCGTGGAGGCCAAGCTCCACCCCGAACTATAGAAAAAATATACTTTCCGTGGAACTAATAATCATTTTAAGTGTCCAGGCCAAGTTTTTCGAACTCACAATGGCGAAATTTTCCATAAAAAATTGCATATTGTGATCCACGAAATATATAAGGCGAAGGTTAAAAATGGTTATTTTATCAATTTTTGTTAAAAAAAAAATTGTTAAATAAACTGCTAAATTTGGGTGCAGCAGAACGATTTCGGTTAACGAAAACATGCAGAGAACCTTTTGTTGCGAGTTTGTCTGCTAGTTTCCTAAAACTTCCCTTATGCGCCGAACCCCTTAAAATGCTGCTAGACTGACTCAAAAAGGACATAAGATTGCTTTTTTTTGAATACCATAGAAAACACCATAAGTTCTTGTGAGCTTAAATGGATACATGTATGTAGATGTCAGCACCTGTACCTGTTTTCGTTTGAAATCTATTTGTATACCTAATTCTTGTTCTTTTATATTTATTAAGGTTTTTTTTTCAGGTTTCTGTGTTTTTCGTACCAGTCCGGCTTTGCCAGTGCGCATTAATATTTCACATTTGACAACTCTAGCTCAGAGAAAAATATTTTGAAATGTTTTTTTTTTCTTATGGGAGGTGCCACTCTCCTTTCATTTACTTTTGTTACTCTACCTTTTAAATATATACCTCGTGTAATTTTGAGCGATTTTTTAAACTGTTTTGAATCACTTTATTTAATTTTGTGCTTTACCCTGAATCTCGTGCAGAGATTAGATTAATATAAACTTCGACCCATGTTGTCCTTTTAAAAACAATTTCATTTTAAAAGTAACTTTACTAAAATGTATTTCTTTTCTTTTCAGGTAAGACATTTACTCCGATCTTGTGAAACCCTTACTCACCCCATCAATGCAATTTGATTGTAAGTTTTGATTATTTAAGTGGCTCACAAATCTACATCTTATCTGTCTAATACTGATAACCATCCCCTTCCATTTCTCAGAAAAAAAAACGGCGTAAATAAATCCGTTTCTAAATTTAAATTGCCAACAAAGAACACGTGCGCTCCATTCAGTGACTTTATCATCGTTTTATATTCTACGTCGTGTGTTGTTCCATTTAATCATTTCATTCGTAATCTCTTGTTATCAAATTCTGCACAGAGCTGTAAAAACAACCAACAAATGGCTGCATTAATAATCTGATACCCGAAATAGATACTCTGTCATGGAACTTGATAATGAGATTGTTACTCACTTTTCTGAAATCTTTTTATTCTTTATTTAGGTAACAATTCCATAAATATAATCATCATATCTAAATCTAGTTACTTATCTCTTTTTACAAAGGCACACACACACATTTCTAATAAAGCTGTTGTATAATGTATATATCGGTTTGTTGATATTTTTGCGCATTCAATGCCATAAAACGTTATCAAATCGAACGTAACGATTTTCAAAATCTTGAGCCAATCCAATCCAATCAAGAAACCACATGAACAAAAAATGTGTCAAGATAATCGTCCTTATCTAATCTGGTTAAATATGTATGGCCGTTATATAAATTAGAAGGAATTTATTTCGGTTATATATTTTTTATTTACTTGTTGCTTATAACGATAGGAAATGCACTTATACGTGATCTTTTTAGAACAGCAACCGCTTGATGTTTATGAAGTTTATTCTTTTTAAGCTTTCCTTAGAGACTCGATCAGAGAAAACATTTCCACTAAACTCAGTTTGCAGCTCGCAATTTTGTTAAGATTTGGCATAATCACTGCTACTTAAGAGAAGCAATATGAAGGCATTGAGGGCTCAATATGGTTCCGGAGGTGGCTCACTAGAGGAAAATAGGCTTATCGGAAGAAGGTCTCTGCAGATAAGAGCGCTGAAACCTCAGATCAGTCTGGAATCCTGCGGGCCACTGACCCATAAGAGGATTAAACATCCGGGCAAGTACAAGATACTAGATGAGGATATACAAACCATGGACCCGCTACTCATTCTCAGAGACATAAAAGAAACTGTGCTGGATGGAGTAGGCTCTAAAGTTGATACTCTCGCCAAGGCTAAGGCTGAGCAAAGACCCTCAAACACGGCTCTTAATGGAACCGTTCATAATGGATGCGGCTCTGGAAAGGCCATGAACCTTTTCAAGGTATAGGAAGGGGGCACAATAGACCACAAGTCCCTCAATACAATTATTTTTAACCTCGCTAGAAAGAGCCAAAACACTTCTATACGAAATATTACTGATCTGATCATACTTTAGATGGCGCTACTGTGCCTCGGTCCCAGCTGTCTGCCTACATATATATTTCACCAAGTAAACGTAAAAGTTAAACTCGCTTTTGATTATTCGCCTCTACAGTCTACATTCCATCGATACAAACTGGACGGTAGAGCACCGGAAGAGTCTTTCTGTCATAAAAGAGGTCTTTACTTCCTAGATGTCTTCTTAGCCCATAGAAACAGCGATTGGCAAGATTCGCTTGAGCTCTGCTTCGATACGTAATTTTAGAGCCCATCAAGTAGACAAAATCTTCACCTTCGTACTTCGAAGTAACATTTCGCACGAGTCCGCGCTTCTGACAGTCGGAATATATTTTATTTTCACTCGAAAACCCATCATCAACATTTATGCAAGTAATGGGCCATTCAGTACGTTTATGCAATTAAACTTTGGCAGCCGACTGCAGCCATATTTGAAACCAGTTTGCTTTCATTCTGAAGTCACTCTGTTCTGTCGCATAGTCACCATTTTAGTATGGAGCACTACATCATGCACGAGGTGGAGCAGTTCTCGACCGTTTCCAATTTTGTCTGAAAAACTATCTCTCTTCAAGATATTTAGCTGAATAGTGACTTGAAAAAACAAAACTGTTGATTTCGGAGCAATGAAAATCTAAGTGAGATTATGGCAACACCTTTCCATATACCTTTTATGGTGGACGGGCCTTGACTATCAACGGGGTATCGGGTCATGACAACTGAGTTTGCTTCGACGAAAATCAATCGTGTGGGTAGAGGGTATTTGTGTTCGAAACACTGTAGGTATTAACACTGCAGTGCTGCCAGTTTTTATATGAGGTATGAAATATCCTGGTGCCAAACATAGTCAAAAATCTCAAACATGAACTAAAAATGCGCATTTTCCGTCAATCTTTAATTAAAATGTTAAAAAAACATACTCGTAAGTAAGAGATTTTTCTTGTTTTTATTTTCGAATATAAACAAAAAAATAAAACATTTTGCTGGAAGACGCCCCCTACGACTATGCGACCTACATACAATCTATATAAATTTGCACAGCGTGTTTTCATATTCCTGCATAATTTGTGAGATGATTTTACTGTTCAAAAACTGTATGAACATATTATGGAGTTGGCTCACAATGAACTGTTTAGAAGCATGCATTTTTTTTTATAAATTCCTAAGGCCCCTGACCTCAAACTCTAAAGTGAAAAGCCCAAGTTGCGATAAATCCCAAATGGCAATTTGAAGCAGCCAGTGAAAAGTTCGAGTTACTAAATCGGCGATAAATAGCCAGTGCACTGGCAACACTGATTGAAAACTAAATTTCGCATATTCCCAACTTCGACTTTTTTCTTTGAAACTTTAAATCTCTGGTCTCGTTATACTGCAAACATATACAACCAGTGATGCCAGATCGTGGGTAATTACCCATTTCGTGGTCTATTGCCTTTCGAAATGAGCTAAAAGTGTGAAAAAGGGCATTTTTTATCACTCAGAACAAGAAAAAATAGTGTATTTTGTTGTTTTTTAACGTCAGCATTTCTGGGTGTTTTTGACGTGTTTCGGGCGCAATTCAGTCCGAAAAGCTTGGCATCACCGCATATTACAACCTGTTTCACTGAAATTTAAAGCTGCATCGAGCTTAATGCACGACTCTTGAGTGGAACGGACTTTTGAAAATGTTTACCTCTGATATTAGCTGTTTTTTATTATCAGCGTGATCTGATCCGGATCATTGAAAAGTTTAAATTTTGGATTGTGGCAAGAGTTGCTTTCAAAAACAAAACAAATTATTACAAAATTCATATTGCCACCAGCCATATTGCAAATATTCTGCTCAACGAGCAGGATTGTCAGTCTCATTTGGCGACACGAAATTCAGTTTGGCGCCATACCCAAAAACGTGGGATTTTTGGCGATTTTTCATTTTCGAATTAAATTCCTATTATAAATATTTCTATATCCCACTAATTATATCCCTAAAATTAAGGTTCAGAAGACGAAAATTGCTTTAGGACAACCAGAGTTCGTGGAGCTAGGGGAATTTGAATATATGAATGCGATAAAAACAAAAAATAGGTCGAGGATGCAAATCGATTGTTTCAACTTTCATTCGAAAGTTAAAAAAATTTGCTACAATAATTTTGAGCCTTCTGCTGAAATGCTTTTGGCATTTAATGAAAAGATTTATGAAGATGGTGATCGATCACGATGAAAAAGATGAGTACATTAAGTACATAAAAGACTGAACTTTTGAGTTTTACGTGGTTTTTGTTTTCCTTTTGTTTTATTAGTAATATTAGCTGAAGTTTTTGTGAAATGATTTGTCTTCGTTTTCTTTTTTTAATAAATGCGTTATTTTTTGTATTTTAAATAACAATATGCTGGGTTTTATTATATTTTACAACTTTTAAATATATAAATTTGCATAATTTTTCTTTTCAAATATATTTTTGTGAAACAAATTTAGTGTTTTATTTTCAAATATGCAACACATAAACAATACATGCTGGTAGCACTTCCGTTTATCTTGGCATATTAAGGTGTGTCCAGACCAGCGAAACATTTCAGAAATGTTTCTGAAGCAAATCAGAAAATGTGTCTGATAAACATTTATAAAAGATTTCTGAAATTTATTTATTAAATGTTTATGAAATGTTTCAATTATATCCTGTTTTGGACTAGAAGAAAATAATCTGGTAGGATTATTAGCAGCGAGTAAAGTTTTTATTTTTGTAATTTTGGTGTCGGTAATCTCGCGACACGCGATTTAATTCAAATAATCTTATGAAATGAAGCACTTTCTCATTAAGTATGTCCAGCTTTCTGGACATTTTTATTTTATTTAAAAAAAATGATAATCGAAAAACAGCGCTCACTTTCTGCAGGGAAACTTGTAAAACAAAAATGATTTCCCATCACGTTTGGGAAACTGTGAAACATTTCATAAATGTTTTCTCGGTGTCCAGAACCAGATTCAAACCAGCAAAACATTTCATAAAAATTGTTTTGTTTAATGAATGTTTTAGAACTATTTATGGAACATGTAGGTATTTAATTGTTTATCAAATGTTTGTCTGGTGTGGACATGCCTTTATAGAACGAGAAAAAACTAAATAACTCGGAATACGGACGGGGAGCTCATTCGAATGCGAAAAAATAAACTGATTTTTTGTGTGCCATTTTTTAGTCTGGCTAAGTGATTGTGTGGCTAACGTTTACAGGCACACCATCATTTAAAAATAAAACAAGCCACCTAGTGGGAAATAGTAGAAATAATTTTCAGATCATGATTCGTGATCTCGATGAGAAGCAGGGCTGGAATCGGCTAAGGTGATAGTTGATTGTCGTTTTTGATTATAAACTCTTCTTTGCTCTGCGTAAAGCGATCACTAAAAAATGATTGATTATTGGCAGCACTTAGAGTTTTAAACGTCACTTCCATGCCGACGCTGTCATTCCGAGCAGCCGAGGTGTGTTTCTTTTTTATTGTGAAAAATGTAAGTGAACTTAAGAATAATAATATGTTCACAAATTACAATAAAAAAACAGTATACGCACAATAAAAATTTTCTGAAAAAAACAGTCCCGAAACCAACACAAACACATCTTTTGATAAGCGAAAGTTTCTCAAAAATCTAAAATAAATACGCTATAATAAATGCTATCAATCAAAAATGAATATTTTTTATAAATATGCATTCTTACATCGCGTTTGGAAGTTCCAAGATATTTGCTTTATTTCTCAGGTTTCTTCTTAATAGTTGGACATTTCTGTAATTGTTTTCTTCATTTGTGTCAAAAAATTCCAATGAAGTAAACATAGCACTTCACGAATTTTTAAATTTCACTTAAAGTTTTTTATTTTAATTTATTTAATATAGCTATTATTTTTCACTAATAGGTTTAATTTATTTGGAGTTGAAGCCGAGGTACATACCTATAAAAATGACACAAATGTATGAAATAGCTGTCACGTGAAATTAATCGCAAAAAAGCGATTGTCAACTTGATAATCACCTTACGTGGACGTAAAGCGATGATTTTGATTGTCAACTATCAACTATCACCTTAGCCGATTCCACCCCAGGATCATGTGCTGTTGTTGTAAGTGCATGTAAATCGATGATCTATAGGGATCTATTGTGAGTTTCCCATTGCTTCCAGAACGATGTTAATGAAACTACATGATGACGCACCTATGTCAGAGCTCTAGAGTTTGTTGTGCAGTTTTATTGCAACAAAAAGTTATCTTACACCTGGGTTTGTTGTCGTCGTAAACTCTGTCATGGACTGGATTAATAGTCTAGAAGACTATACCAATATGTATTCTATTACAAAGTTAGCGTTATGTTGTTTTCCGACTACAACCGTTCACTTTGCATCACACCACATTTACAATTAGAGTATTTGCACAATCTCTCGACTATCGAGTTAATCAAAATTCGATTTGCAAACAAATAACAATAATAAACCAGTTATAAAACGCTAATTCAGAGATAAACACAAATAATGAACAATCAAAAAAGAAAGAAATTAACTAAGCAAACAATTGAATACAAAATTCCCCTTGAACGAAGGTCACACAAATTATTATGTTCTTTAGAAATGACAAAAAAAAAAAAAAAACAATACAAAAACAATAAACAATATAATGCTGTTTCTGTTTTGTGTTTGCTTTGTATTGATATTCATTTCATTTCATTATATATATTGATATATTATCAACTTGGAAAAATGTCAGTAGTGGAAAGGAAATTTCGGATAATTAAAAAAAAGTGTTCGATTTATTTTTGAAATGTCGAGTCTTTTAAACTTATGGAACAAACATGTAATACAAAAAAAAAAAAAAACGAGAAAGAAGAAACTTTTTTTGTTTTTATTGTGTAGGTTCTATAAGTCACATTGCACTCGCAACTTGGAAAGGCCAAAAGCATGTACAGTCTTTATAATTTTCTGCTAGTGACTGGTTTGAAGAAGTTCGAATAAATAAATAAAAAATGCTTGCCAGCTGTCGCCATATTAACTGGGTATTGAGTGATGTGGCGTGTCTCGACTGCATCATGCAAAAGTAGCAAAGAAATTCTTCTTGGTCTTGGATTTTATTGCCACTCAATTACGATTTTATATTGGGAACAACGGCAGGTGGTGACGACTGACGAGCCATTTGAATATTTTCTCGCTGGTAACTATGCCAACCGTGAAATGAGCGACTTTTGAGTGTGGAGACTGCAACTCACTTGTTCTTAGTCGATTTATGCGAGGTAATTTTGATTTTATTCTTCATCAGTATGTAGTTGTATTGTCAGGAGTGGCTTTGCGGAATAAATTGCTGCTATGATTCAACAGTTTCAAGGGACAAACTTGACTCTAAAATTGAATAAGAAACGAAAAATTGCATACTACAAAACCGATTCCGTTCATAGACTCATCCTTTCTGCAATATATTTGAAGTTTGATTTACAAATGACACAAACTAACGACAGCGTAAAGTGAATAAACTTTTTGTATAAGTTCGCCGAGGTGTGGGAACGACGGAATGCCGATATGCATTCCAACCTAAACACTGGATTTCCCCTCAGATTTTGTCCGCCAAATAGGCCTGGTGGGTTACTATGTTTTTTTAAATGGTCTTTGGAGGACGTTTCTTAAACTTGAACAACAACCTTGGCCAATGGATCAACCGGTACGCTACAACCTATGGTTTTTGACAAATAAATTCTGTTTTTCTATGAGCGCGACAACCGTAGATTGTTGTAAACAAATCAACAAAAACATTTTATTTATATTAAGGTGTTTGAATTTGTTAGTCTATTGCCATAGTCTTTAAGAGTCTTATTTATAGACTACTGACTTGAAAAGAAGGCACAGAAAATAACTAAGCGGCGATAAATTGAATGATCTTTGTGGGTATTTGGATGGCTCCTTTGGTGAGATATCATCTTGCGAAATTCCTTCGACAATAACTTCGTAGTTAGGTATTATTATTACTATTTAAAAAGGGTTTGTTGTACTGCGACCTTAAGGTCCATTGTAGCCAAATGGCCACCACGAGCACGCATACAGGACCATATCCTTTTCATGAAATTTTCCATAACCAAATCGCAAAGTGGCTGCCCTATGTCCTCGATAGCCTCACGAATTTTATCTTTGAGGTCTTGAATCGACACTGGGCTGTTGGCGTAGACCTTATCTTTCACGTGGCCCCAAAGGAAGAAGTCGCAAGGTGTTAAATCACAAGATCTCGGTGGCCAATTGTGATCACCTCTTCGAGAGATAACACGGTCCGGAAACTTTTCCCGAAAAAGATCAATGGTTTCGTTGCTTGTGTGGCACGCAGCGCCGTCATGCTGAAAGTAAACGTTGTCCAGATCAATACCATCCAACTCCTACCATAAAAAAATCATTAATCATCGACGACCTAAAAATGCTTTAGTTTTGCCAACTGTGACTGCAAGATTTTCACCATTTTTGTAGCGCATTTTAATAATTTCAATGCGTTGTTGAAGCGCGTATCGTTCCATTTTTAGTCATGGCGTACTTTCTACTTGTCAAATGTCAAAGAATAAAAGCTTCAAAAGTGACAGCTACCGAAATAGCGGGTCATTCACAATAACACCTCTTATTGGAAAACCCTTTATAAGGACGAGAGCTAGCTCCAGTGACAGTTCGGATAATTGGTACTTGCCCAAGGATTTCAGTCTTTTGTGGGTCAATTTCAAACGAGACCTGAGCATCGAACTGAAAGACAAAGCATGCTGATTTTTATCGTTCGGTAAGGGACTCTATTGAGGATAATGCGGTTTTGACCAACTTAAGTTTAGAAAAAGAGAGTACATGGCATCGAATCTTAGTCACCTCAAATTATTCTGCCCGAGTGATTGGGAGATTTTAAAGAAAATAGCTGTGGACCAGAATTTATCGATTCGTACCAAATACGGCTCTGATTGGTGGCTTTTCAAAGCTTTAAAGCTACATATTCACTATTTAAAATTTCATTAAACAGGGGGCACTTTACATATGACATTTACTGTCTAAGTGATATATTTCTTAGCGCTGTAATAAGCTTGCAGTAAACGCAGAGGCTCAGTGCTTTGAGCGAGGGGTCTCATGTTCGATCCCCGGAAAAACGTCTTCAGTTCAGTCAGTTGCTTTTCAGCCTCTACTTGATTAAAAGCTACTCTCACCCTGCAGAAGCTGTAAGTAAGCTGGCTGGTAAGACCACAGAAAACAGGTGGGAGACTACATTTTGGGATCTCAACCTTAAAGGAAGGGCCGACATTTTCCTCTGCGGCAAATTTACTAACAGAATTGGTATAAAATTTATTTAATTTGATGCCCTCACATTTTCACATTTTTGGTCACACAATAGTCACACAATAGCAATAGGTACACCAAACTAAGTACGTACTGTAATATAACCCCGAGCACTATAGATACGCTGGGCATTCAGCTGATTTTAGTACATTTGATGGAAGAACCGTGTTCGATACTCCTTTCAATCTCTAATAACGTTTGGACTAAGTTGCTAGTTTTTGTGGTCTGTTTATTCGACTAGGCTTAGGTTAGATCAAGTTTTTCAACAGTTGACTGTTCGAAATTGTAAATTCTCTTAAAGGAAGATTTGATTTAACAAACATTCATTGCATGTTCTACGCAGAATATGTCTGTAACTCAAAATTAAAAACAAAACTGACAAATTACCTGTAATGCTTGACCAGCAAAAGTATACCAACAAGAATCGCTTCTGGCATATGTCGGTATCTAAAATTTGTAGGTACCAGCAAGTTATGTAGCTGTACAGGGTGGGTCAAATACAGGCTTCTTTTTAAAAATGCAATAAAATGAATAAAATTAAATTATTTACACGTTTTATGGCTTTATTAGTCAGAACAAACATTCCCATTTATTTTGGAACACAAAGTCGTTCAAGTTGCTGCCTCCAATTTTCCAAGACCTTGTTGATGGTTTCGGGCTGTAGCTCACGGATTGCTTGGATGAAATTGGCCTTAAGTGCTTGAATCGTTTCCGGTTAGTTGGCATAACATCGGTCCTGCACGGTTTTCCACAAAAAAAAAAAGTCCAAAGGGGTCAAATCGCAGCTCCGAGGCGGCCAATTGACATCGCCAAGACGGCTGATAAAACGATTTGGGAATTTTGTGCGCAAAAGATCGATTGTAGCATGGGCTGTGTAGCATCCTGCATGAACCAATTCCATGTCTTCAATTTCAGTAAAAAAAAGTCGGTTAACATGGTTCTGTAACGCCCACCGTGGACCGAAACGTTGTTCCAAGCCTTATTTTGGAAAAAAAGAAAAAAGAAAAACTATGCCACCACTCCACTCTCGGCTACAGCAGCGATATTCTCGTTTGTGCACACCGTACGACGACGGGGACCATGAGTGTTGTCCACTAGCATACCAGTCTCAAGAACTTTTTGCACAAAAGGCGTGGTGAGTGCTTCATTTCGGCCAAAACTTCTTTTCAAAAAACGCACTGTTTGGGCAACACAGCACTCACTTTGGAAATAAGTTTTCAATATATCCCAGCATTGTTCAAGCGTAATGCGACTCATTTCGTTCCGCCGAGGTATGATACTGACTTTCTGTCAAGATTTCGAGCGGGAAACAGCTGTCAGTGGCGAAATAACCTATGATTTAAAAAGAAACCACTAGATGGCCCACCCTTTACAAGAACGCTTGGCAGAATAATCCATTTCATTCATGTACGCTCGTTCAATAAGTAAAACAGAATGGCAACCTCTTGGATTAACTAAATGGAGCGGAAGTTGAGATGCATCAAACAATAAATCAAACCTAATGGCGCTTAAGCCATTTGCCAAAAACGTTTCCACAAATAAACAAGCAGCTTACGTAAGCATGCAAATACGAAATAATGTACGTCTACACATTGCAATACAGTCCTATATACACGTATTTATTAGAAGGTAACTTTGAAATTGAATATAATAACCTGGAATACACATATGGGATTTAAATGATGATTGCCATTAATTTCCTGAAATACATTTTCATATCCATTAGGTTTTACCATTAAAATTTGACGAACGAAAATATAAAATGGATCGATAAATACTCGTAGATTCACATTCATTGTTACTACGTAAATGCTTATTTTGCCCACGTGCTGTACCTGATTGACCCGATTGGCTGCCTCAAACCGTACGTAAAAATAATGCGGGCTAATTTGAGGTTACGCGCTTAATGAGTTTACAATGCGTGAACATGATTTATCTGCAGAGAGAAATTGTAAAGCTGGATAATTATTTATGCATTTTTTTGTGAAAAAAATTTAAGATGGATGTGTTTTTTTTTTTGGGTTGGACCTGAGACACCTCGCTTAGTAGCACACCGCACTAGGCCACTGCGACTATAGGCAACGGTCCGATCCGATGTTTGCAATGCCGGCGATCACAATTTGATCCGGTGGTTTGAATAAGTGACTTCTGATTTTGTTGAGAAGTGGAACTTTGGCTGACATATTTAATCGATGATCCCCACATTGTTTTCAGTAGAAGTCTCAATCGATTTCCCTATATTTTTAAGTTTCTAAATCAATTCTAAAGTCGAAAAAATTTATTTAAATTATGTAACCTTCTGGACATAGCCCGCAGTTGTTTTGCATACTGCCTTACCGACTTGTAACATGCGAAAGCAGCCAGCAATACGTTCAGGTGGAGCTCAGAAGTTGTAGTTAAACCTTGAAGATTAATCTATCGGCCTTACTTAAATGATCAACAACTTATGTCGACAATTTGTTGGCTGCCAGCTTTGGTAAAAATGTACAGCATTAGTAAAACTGTACGAATGAACAATTAGTTTTGGTACGATTTAGTCCCAACCGACAGAAAACTGTAGTAAACTTCCACGACGAACTAAAAAAAACGATAGACCTCGTGGCCAAGTTACAACCTTTATTCATAAAGGTATATATACTATAATACAAATTTCTTATAAATTTCATAATTAATCTTACTTACAAAGTTTTTTTGTTTTTATATAATTCTTATTTGAACTCGATAATTCCTCTAGAGCCGGGAACTGTTGTGACTTGCTGCTGCTTGAAACAAAAAATGGACAAAGGAAGCGAGAAAAAAATCGAAGAGGCCGGATACAAGTAAAGATGGCCGTCTGGCTCGCTCCAGTAGCTCGGTAGGTGCCTACTGCAGTAAATTATTCGAGGCGTTGCCAACAATTAGACTTCCATATTTCCTAGTGCGACAACTTTCTAGAATCTATTACATTTGTTTTCATCGCAGAATTCAAATTTCATAATTTGTTTTCGTTAAAAAACAAGGTCAATGGTTTATTTAACAACGAAAGTTTTATTTTAAAAAGGGGAACACATAAATTGCAATTAAATTTGCCCAACAGGGGGCAGATTCCGTATGTCAACGCTTGTCTAAACGATATCGTTTTTGCAACTTTGATTACCAAAATAAGCCATATTCTGCACGAATTTTTTTGACAAACGTCAGCTTTTATTATATTTCTGGAAAATGAACTGGATTAAGCTCTTAAACTTGTAATTTTAGCATTTAGTTGCTAGCTTTGGAGGTCTATCGTTTGAAAAGTTAAGGAATGAGTGCCCAGATGTCTTTCAAAGACCTTTTGAAGCTTATTATAGGCAAAAATAAACACAAAATAGGAAACTCACAAAATCTGTCGAATATCATATACAAATCAGTAATGCTCTATTAAAGAAATAAAATTTACATAAAGAAATAAAATTTACATGATATCCTTCGATCGGAAACAGTTTTTGGTACTTTTTAAAGTACGCCTTCTTTTGTTTTCTAATACTTCACGATTGATTTATGGGTGCATTTGTGTCGAATTAAGATCCCCTTCAAATTATGCAATAAACGGAACACCGTTTATTAGAATGCGTTTAAAGAACCTTTCCCTCCCGTCTTTGAACTTCAATTTACCAAGCAACGAAACAGTGCTTTCTTAACTTTATAGAAGTGTAAAAATAAATCCAATTTGATCATTAAAAAATTGTATAGCTTATAACTACCACTTCATTCGGGAAACATAGAAACCGAAAAATTTGTTAATTCTTGCAGAAAAATATGAAGCTTTCTACACAAAAGATGTTTCCATGTTTCCTCCTCTGTGAATTCGTACATATACCTCCAGAAGTTCCTTAATTTGATATTTCTTTTTCGTGTGCATTTTGCTGAATGCTCTTAATTGTTATATAGGTATATAGATATATTTTCCGTTGACCTTTTCACACCAACTCCTTTTTCAAAGAGTTTGATAGGGATGCAGCCAAATATCTACCTGTGTCGCCTACGGTACTGAGAATTGTTGAATTAAGGTAGGTATCCAGGTATAAGTTATCGAGACTTTTACTGAACAGATATTTTATTCTTTTTGGGACGTCTCTCTAGAAAGTCTTTGACGATATATCAAATTTATTTTTTACCAATCATGCATTCGTTAATTGCAAACTATTAAAAATGGAAAACCAATAAAAAAGAAAGCTAAGAAAAGCATTAACCATTTCATTTAATCAAAAGTGCGTTGGAAGCAATAAATAAATGCCAAAAAAAATATTTCAAATGAAACAAAAATGCAATATTTTTCAAATTTGTGCATACGTTTGTACAAATTTGTGTTTACTTAAAAACAACAACAACAACGAATAAAATCAGAAAGCATTTACAAGTTACTAAAATTACAGCCTTATTAATAAACGTATTATAAAGAGTGTATAAAGTTATGCACCCTTTAAAATGCTTCTATACGTAAAAACCTTATTTATGAAAATTATTCAACGTTGTATAGAGCTTCTAAAGGGTGTTTTTTTTTAGGGGTATAGAATTTCGAATTGAAATAAAACACAAAAAAATCGTTTTAATGTCCCATCAATTCGGCTTTATTGGAAGGATAATTTTATGCCATTAATGTTTAAATATTATGATTTCGGGCATGTGGCCGCCGCGGCGGCTTCGAATAAAGCCAAGTCTAGAGGTCCAATTTTCAACCACTTTTTCGAGCATTTGGGGCTGTATGTCGGCAATAACGCCACGAATAGTCCCCTAACGTTTCTGGTTTGTTGGCGCAGGCGAGCGACTTCACATATCCCCAAAGAAAATAATCCAATGGTGTCAAATCACACGATCTTGGTGGCCAATTGACAGGTCCATTCCACGAAATTATGCGCTCATCGAATGTTTCCTTCAATAAATTGAATGTGACGTGCGCTGTGTGGCATGTAGCGCCGTCTTGTTGGAACCACATCTCATCCACATTCATGCCATCCAATTCGGGAACAAAATAGTCGGTTATCATGGCTCTACACCGGTCTCCATTAACGGTAACTGACTCTCCAGCATCATTTCGGAAGAAGTATGGCCCAATGACTCTACCAGCCCCTAGAGCACACCAAACAGTCAGTTTTTGTGGATGTTATGGCGTCTCAAGGGTCTCATGTGGATTCTCTTCACTCCAAATGCGGCAATTTTGCTTGTTGACGTAGCCGTTCAACCAAAAATGAGCCTCATCACTGAACAAAATTTTGCGATGAAAATCAGCATCGATATCAATCTCATTTTTGGCCCATACACCAAAATCTCGCACAAGCTGGATCTTGTAAGGTCGTAAGCTAAGATCTTTGCGCAAAATATTCCATAAAGTTGATGGACAAATTGCTGAGCACGGTGGCGAATCGATTCATCCGGGTCCTCTTCAACACTTTGCTCTACAGCGGCAATTGTGTCTTCGGTGCGCACTGTTCGACGTCTTTGCGGATGCGTATTATCACATAGAGTAAACGTAGTGCGAAAAAGATCCATGGTTAACCGGATTGGTCTGATGGATGATTATGTCGACCATAAAATGAACGGAGCTTGCGGTAAACTTCGCGAACTGAACCATTATTTTCGAAATAAATTCGCACGATTTGCAAGCGTTGTTCATTTGTCAACTTGTTCATGATGAAATGGCAAACCAAACTAAAAATAAATCACTTGACAGCTGACAAAATGGCCGGCAGTTAAAATAGTGTTGCCAAATTAAAGTTCTATACCTCTAAAAAGAAAAACACCCGGTATAAGCTAAACGCGCTTGGAAGTTGTTTAGTGCCTGTATAGAGGTGGAATAGTATCAAATTGTCATTTCGACTTAAAAAAATCTGTCACATTTTATTTTAAATGAAATCAAAAATAAATTGGATAGATTGTATCGACATTTTCAATTTCAATTTTAAAGATTCTACAAAATAGTATCATCGATAAGTAGGTAAAATGTGCAGATATGAGATATTTTAAATTGTTTTAAAAATTTGTTTAAATTTGCATAAGACTTACGTTTCATAGGACTCACAAATCTCCCAACTTTTTCTTCTTACTTTTCCATTTTGTAGTTCCTATTTGTATTTGAACTTGCATTTCTCACAAGCTGCATAGTTTTGTTTTTTAACTTTTCGGACAGATTAATGTAATAGATTTCTCCTTTTCAGTACATTTTTTGACGCAAGCCCTGTATAACTAGTATGCATTTAAAGATGTTTTATAAATAAGAATTTTTAAAAGGGTGTATAAAGGCTGTATAAATAAAATAAACTATACACGTTTTTAGGTTCTAATAAATAAGGCTGTTAGTTTATAATAAATTATAAATGCTCAGACGGGTATTTAAATTCGCTCCTTTTACGAAATTCAATACCATCATTTAGGATGGTTGGCAACACTCCTCCTCAAAATGACATTAAGGGAGGATTTATTTAGCTTATTCCCGAGATAAACATGGCTTTTTGGCCCTACTCTTAACGATATTCTATGGCAACTATATTTGTTTATTGGTAAAGGAATTTTGGAAAGTGTGGAGTCTTTGCGTAAGCTGCCAGACTAAAGTTGATTGATTTTGATAAGACCGTATATGTTTAAAACTGTGTTAACAACTCGTAACAAACCCCGGTCCAGATCGGAATCGGTTCTAAATCACAGACTCCATGAAGAAATCAGTTTTTTCACGTAATTTGGCATCAAGATATTTTACGGATTATTTGTTTTTGTAGTGATTTCGAGGTCAAAAATATTTACGAATCCACATTTCACCAAGGCAACCATTACTTGGATCTGGTACATATTTACTGAGGTCGAATTATAGCATAGACAGCAGTTAATGCGAACTTGCACAGTTATATAAACTTTCTTAACCTCATGACAACTTCAACTCCTGCGCCCGATTTCCTTAAAGCTGTCATGTTTTGAATTTTCCTTCCAATTATAGCCTGCCCACACTCGAACACTATTCAAGCTGCTCCTATACGAATCCAGTCCGGCAAGCTCAACTGCGTGCGTATACCAAAATTTACGTTTTTCCACCCAAGAACTAGTTAAGCAGAAACACTGCACCCAGGTTGTAGGTAACGTAACTCCCTAAACAAAAAGAGAGAACAAAAAAATCTCATGGAAATTGCATTTTCTAAAAAAAAGAGCTAGAAACAAAAACATTGCCAGAATAGAAAATGGAATAAAGAGAAACGAATGGAAAATGATCCCATAAAAACCAGAACACCGCATAATCAGCTTCAATTTCAGCCTAATAACCACCACTCCTTCCTCGTTCTCTGTTCTGTTCGGTTTTGTATTCTGCAGTGCAGCTCATCTTGAACCGGCTTGAGAATGTCTGTTCGCCGGAGCTACTCCACATACACAAACCTTCAGAACACATACCTCACCTTTCCTTTCGGATTTTATGGTTAGATACAGATTTGGAATGCTTGTATGAGGAGGAGAGCTCGCACAGCACCATGATGATAATCGTGACGACGACGGCGAGATGCTTCTTAAGCACCATACCACTCCACACATAACCCATCTGACAACATATCTACCTATGTATGGAGGTAAAGGTAGAGAAGCATTTTTTATTTGTTTCTTTCGGTTCTCCTCTTACTCAATATGCGAGTATATAGACGTATACCTACTCTTGTTTTGTTAAAGTAGAATGCAAAAAAAAAAAAAAACATGAAAAAGAAATTATACAAAAGTGGCAGAACCACTTTTTGTAACACATAAACAAAAAAAAACTTCTTCACATAGGGTATACATGAGATCGCAAAAGTATCTATCTATACTTGGATGGTTGGAAGACGTGTACAACTTCAACCTGTTTTGGTATTCTTATCATGTAACAGGGTATAACCTCATCTTTCTTTACCTTTTTCTCGTTTTACCTTCTCCTTTTACGTTTAAGTATTTATTTCTGCGGTTTTATGTTTAGCGGCCTCAATGTTTATGGATGTGTCTAGCTGTGGTGTGGACTTAGATTTTATAATTCTCATAGACTTAAAGTTTGAGTAAATTCTTTAAGACTTGGAACCAACTTGCATTATTTAGAAAGAATGCAAAAAGAATGAAATCCTTAACAGTGTGTTTTTACTGAGAAGTCATCAACCTGTTAACGTTAGTTTTGCGAATTTTTGATCATGTGAAATATGGCTTCGAAACTATTAAATTTTTGACAAATTCTTTCATGTTTGAATTGTTTTGATTGGCGAATTGGTGACGCACTGATACGAGTAACTATGTATTAGAGTCGGAAATAGATCTCGACCTAGGTCTTAGGCGAAAGACCAGAAAATTTTAAATTTAGACTGGCCGAAATAGAGAATAATAATAGGTTCGTTCGCGTACGCGGTTTGAATCGAACGCAATCGATATAAATCGATCGCAATCGCACAAATTCTATACACGTTCTCATCAAAAATGACAGAAAAAGAGAAAATTAGCAAAATAACGAGTAACGAGCAGTTCCTCTCTTGGCTCGAAACAGCTCAGAGAATGTCAGCCGGCAAGTACTGATAAAAATGTCAAATGCGCAAAATTGACTGGAAACAAATTCAAAATCCGTTTTAAAAATCAATTGTACCTACACAAAAATAAAATATCTGAAAATAAAGAAAATTCGGTGGTGGTCGAATGTTCTCCTATAGAACGTTTCATATGTTGCAAATTTATTCGTGATATGGAAAAGATTTCAAAGATGTAAGTGGCACAAAGTAGCTCTAAGTGTATCCACGTACTTTGGAGTATATTTCCAGCTTTCTGAGAGAGTTTGGCTCAATTTTTCGAGTTTGACAGATTCTTAGTGCTTGGCTCGTGAAAGTACGCGAATGGACCTAATATCTCCATCTGTTTAAATATATTTTTCAGTTGAAAATTTTATAAAATCTTAGAAAGGGGGAAAAACAATGAGCATAACAGTTTTTTTTTCTATGTGGACTCGTTTTTGAAGGACATTTTTGTTTGCCGTTAATTTTCCAAGCCCTAATTAAGCGCTGATTATATGCCGACGACAACTGGACACTGCATCATTGGAAACATGGGTAAAATGATGGGTAGCTTTACAAATAACTTCTGCAGAAGTTGCAGAGACGAAGAGGAAATAGCATCTGTCGAACAACTTCTGTGTCACTGTCCGGTCCTCGAAGAACCGCTATACTCTTGTTTGGGAGCACGGTTCTTCGAAGGCTTGGAAGATCCCATCATTTCGGTTGTCCCGCAGGGACATCTTTTGTTTATTGTTGCGACACAAATTCACAAAAATAGAACTAGTCCAAATAAAAAATAAATCGGTCCATAGTTAACATATAGCTATGCATAGTGTGACCCCCTGTACGTAAATGACACGAACAGTACGTAAGTTTGGAGTCAAGTACTGTGTACCGAAGTGATAACTCAAAATCACGAAATGTACGTAAATTGAAGCGACAAATTATGGTTGTACGTAAAGTGTTCACCATCGACAGGAAAAGAACAAAGAAAAAGTTCTGTTTGCTTTTCGAGCACAACGATAATTCGATTGTTTTTAGTTAATAGTTCCCATCACTAGAAATAGATAGTTCCCTGTGCTCGATTGACATTTGTGGAGTGCTTTTATTGTGTTCGTTCGTATTGCATTCTTTTTTGATAAATTTAACGAAATTTTTCTGTTAAAATTTCGAATTTTTAAAGAAGCAGCCTCAAATGTTGAATGAAATTGCATCAGATGGAAAGTATGTATCAAGAATGAATTGATTACACAGGCCAATACTTTTGAAAAATTGGTCACAATGTCGTCTAATAAACTTAATTAATTTTTTCCCCAAAATTGCGCTTAAAATTTTGTAGTGATAATGATAATGAAAACTTTACGTAAATAAGCTCTTGGAAAGGTGGTCACACTATCTATGCATACGTTCAAAGACGTACTGTCACTCATTTAAATAAAAATAAAAATAAAATACTATTTTAATAGGTGTCTATAATAAATAGGTTTTTATTTTGTCCCGGGAGAAAATTGGAAATCCCGGGTTTTTGCGATATTTTTTCCATTCGTTTCTACGAGTTGCGAACAAAATCTGGCAACTTCTGGGTGTAATTGCAAATGCAATAATGCAAACTGTCAATCCAACCTAACCTATGCCGACGGTATTTACATAACTGGCAGAAATCAGCGATCTGTCACTGGTACATTCGATTTTATTCAATCGAAAGCTGCCAAAATGGGTCTAGCGATAAATGAGGGAAAATCCAAGCTGCTAAGATGAAGGGACAGGCAACATAAACGAATTTGGCCATTGTATATAGAGACTGTTTATATACAATGATTGGACAGAACATCACAATTGACAGTAAGGGACTCTGTCTACCTGGGCTCTGGTATAACATCTGAAAACAAAGTCTCTTCGGAAATTTAACGAAGGATAACTCTTGCCAACCGCTGCTTCTTCGGGCTGAAATGGCGACAGAGAGGTTAATGACTTTTAAGTAAAATGCATAGCTCGGAGAACAAATGAGATTCCTTTAAAACCCTCAATAATCCCAGTTCTGCATTACGGCGCTGAAACTTGGACGTTATCTAAACAAACATTATACATGTTACTATGTTTATGAAATATTCATGAATTATTAATTTATAAAATTTATTTACTTACATACTGAGAAAAAAACTTCTTAAATCGACCTTATCCGCAAGCACATTTGATGTAGAATGAATATTTGCCAATTCGACCGAATTTGACATCAACTTTCGGTAAAGGTAGTACCAAATTTGTACCAAGAAAACAAAAAGAATCTGGCAGTACTGGAGCTGTTCGAATTTCGCTTCCATAACTTACTTATAGAATTACAGAGTTGCGATTTTGCGAATTCGAACAGTTTCACTTTAGAATCGAGTTTCATAGTAGGGCCCCTGGTATTTGTTGTTTATGAATGACAATTCGGTATTTTGTAAGTCGAAAGGGAAAATTGTAAATTTCTTGATCAGTTACGTGAATGAGTTCTGTCTTGTTCAATATCTGCAGAAGTATAGTCAAAAAATGGTTTAAAATTGTCCCTATATAGTTAATGCCTTAAATTGTAAATCAAGCCCCTGTTTTTTTTATCGAACAATGACTATTTGATGAGAAATTACATACGAAGTGTTGTAGTGATTTTAATAAAAATAGAAAACGGTCGATAAGCTCTTTTGCGCTTTAAACTCATGATGGCAATATATATTTCTACTTGTTTTTTAGAAGGGCACTCATACATCATTGCACACCCCTAATTCGACCGACGACATCGCTATATCCGCGCCGGACATACGCCTACTATTTTACAGCTGAAATGTTTCAACTTGCAGCCCTCGAACACCCTGAAGTTGTATACCTTAAGCTGGATAAAGAACATGCATGAATGAGAAATATGATTTGTCGCCAGTATAGTGTTTTTTTTATCGTCTTGGAAACACCTTTTTTCGGCAACAACAAATTTGACAGCTGACAGCTAATGTGTTCTCCGCTCCTTTTCACCATGAATAAGCTTGCTTTTGTCACTTACTTTACCATGAGTAGAGTATAGAATTACAACACGCGCCCTCCGATGATCTTCACTTTTACCACTATCTTTCTAAAAAAAAAAATGAATGCCACAGTCAATGTCTCGTTTTGTATGTGTTTTATTATCTGCCTTTTAAAGTTGTGTTCCTATAAAAACCAAAAAACAACGACCTATAGTCGGGACAAGAAAACTAAAGGGTCCGCCAAATAACTTTTTTTTTTTGAAAATGGTATAAAAAAAAAAACTACTGAATATTTTCTCAAATTTTTTTTTTTATTTGAAAGTACAATCCTTCCGGTTAATAATGGAAAATAATTTCATTCAAATGGCTGCCTCGGCTGCCCATGCAGTAGCCTACACGAAGATGCCGATTTTGCCAAAAAAATCATCTTTTCAGATGAAGCTCATTTTCATCTTGGCGGGTATGTAAACAAGCAAAATTGTCGCATTTGGGGCACAGAAAACCCGCACGCATACATTGAAAAGCCGATATACCCAAAAAGAGTCACTGTTTGGTGCGGAATTTGGTCCAGAGGCATAATTGGGCCATTTTTCTTCGAAAATGAGCAAGGAGTGGCCGTTACAGTCAATGGCGATCGTTATAGGGCCATGTTGAACGAATTTTTGTTCACAAAAATTGAAGAGGAGGATATTGGCAACATTTGGTTTCAACAGGACGGCGCTACGTGCCACACAGCCGAAGCTACACTCGATGTTTTGCGCCCTGTTTTTAAAGATCGCATTATCAGCCGCAGAGCTGATGTCGTTTGGCCACCTCGGAGCTGCGATTTGACACCGTTGGACTATTATTTGTGGGGTGCCGTAAAAGATAAGTGTTACGCCGACAAGCCAGAGACAATTGACGCTTTAAAGGACAATATTCGTGAAGCCATTGGTGAAATACAGCTGCACACAATCGATAATGTGCTTAAAAATTGGACCGATCGTGTAGGCTACTGCATGGCCAGCCGAGGCAGCCATTTGAATGAAATTATTTTTCATTATTAACCGGAAGGATTGTACTTTCAAATAAAAAAAGAAATTTGAGTAAAAAATTTAGTATGTAGTTTTTTTTTATAGCATTTTCAAAAAAAAAAAAAAAGTTGTTTGGCGGACCCTGTATTTAAGTTGTTTTTTTTTTTCCATGGTCGAGTGCAACGTTCATTAGTTCAATCAATCTGGTAGAATCATTAGTTGATTCAATTTTTTTTTTCCCCCATTAGACCATGTCATCACTAGACTTCTTTCTTGCTTTCTTGAGTTTTAAATTTAGTTACCCAAAACTAGTACTTATTTAATAAAATTGGAAAGAGCAAGTTCGCTTTCGGTTTTTATTTCTTCAAAATTAAGGGGCGCGGCTTTGTGGGTGTTTTACAATAAAACTTATAAAAAAAACCTAATTCTAATAGACGTTAAACATTGTTTCTCGTTTTCTTTGCGCTTTTTATTCCCACAAATTAATTTAAATTAAAACGTCGTGGACTGCGCGCTTTTAATGAATCATTGCTATTGAACAAATTGCTTCCAAGCTTTTTTTTCTGAAAAACATTAAAACTGTCAACTGTGCATAGTCTGTTTTAATTTTATGATCCGTTAGAGTGAATTCTTACACACTAACCGGTCGGCGCAGTGGCTAAGTGGTTAATGTGTTCGACCAATAAGCAGGGGGTCCCCAGGTTCAAATCCCGAATAAACCCAAATTCCACCTTTCCACTGCGCCACCTCTCGCGAACGTCTGACAAACATCCGAGAGTATAATTGTCATGAAAGAGCTTCTCAATTGGCCGGTTGGACTCAGCATAAAATTGTGGATCCCTTCCATTCGTCCTAAAAACTCACTGACCAATGGCTGTGAGAAGCCAGGCCTAGGGTCCCTACGGGCCTGTTGCGCCAACTATTTTATTTTATTTTATTTATTAGAGTGAATTCTGACGTTAAAAACATAACATGTGCTATGTGAATAAATTGTAATAACATTTAAAGTTTTACTTACTGCATAAGTCATTTATTCGTTATAGTTAAATAAGTAAAAACATTTTAAACAACTTAAATGTTATTAAAAAAAATCGAGAAATGTATTTCATGTATTTGGTGGAGTTTAATGATTGTCATCAAATTGCTGCCAGATGTTTAAGGAGACTTATGATTTTTCGATCAAAAACTGAAGGATGTAGGTCTCTCAAAGTAGGCATATCTATGACCATCTCAAGCCCCTTAAAGGGATATACCCAACCTAAGATAACTATACTCTAAACTAAGAAGGTTCCCACATCAAAATCGTTTCGACCTTTTCTGTTTCAAGTTATACCTGCACAAAAAGTTTAAACTATTCCTTTGAGAACATTTTTTTAAATGAAACTTGAAAACTTGGACTTTTTAATGCTAAGCGTAGATTTATCTTGGAGCTGCTGTCGGTTTTATCTTTTATATAAATAGGCGAAGCCAAATAGCTAAGAACCCCTTTCACTGCCCTAAAAACCTGATTTTTTTTGGGAAGATTTTGCAGAGATGTAATGTTGTGTGAATTTTGTTGTCCAATATTTTGTGTAAACCAGGTTACTATAATGGCAGAATTTCTACCACTGGGCGAACTCTAATATTTAAAAAAAACTCAAACGTTCATTCCGGGGATATCACCTGTGAGGACAATTTTCTGGAAGCTTTTGGAAAATGTCTACTACCATATTAAGCTATTTTTAGCTGTTTTTTTTTTTCTTCTGTCTATTGGCAGACTTTACTGGAACCAACAAAATTTGAATAAAAAATCGTTTTTCATTGTCCCATAAACTGCACAATTTTCGTATATTTATTGCGAATTAGTTTTTTATGTTGTTTTTCATTATTAATTTTAGAAATATGATGTAATAACACTTTAGCGTATATTTCAATCACAATTCTGATCAATAAATACTTATGATTTTCAAGAATATCACATTCAAGTACATGAGAATTTAATTCATCATATAAATTGCTTACATCTATATTTCTTAAAGTACTTATATCTGCAACGAAATGGAAACGTCAGATGTGAGTTTCCAATTTTTTCCGCTACAAACCACGAGAGCTAGCGCTTATGTTGGAACCAACGCGAAGTTGTCTACTAGCAGTCCATAATAATAAGTCAATGGTGCTGAGAATGTGAAACTGTTAGACTGTTCAATGGGATTATAACTAAAGCCAAATACCAAAAGCTGAGAGATCAGATACAAATACAACAGTAATAGAAAATGAGCTCGCATGGGTCATGATTTTGCTGGTCGGATAAAAGTCTACGTCATCTTCGCTTCGATCCCCAGCAGGAAGATACCCTTTACAACGTTGCTCTTCCTGTGATATACCCGAATTGGTTTATATTGACAAAGGGCCTTAAACTCATAATGATTGTTAACCGTCCCAGTAAATATTTTGTACGTCCCACTGAGTCATTGTATGTGGAAAATTTCGCCATTGTGACTTCATAAAATCTAGTCTGGACTAAGATAAAACTTAACTTCGGATCTGTGAGCAAAGCTTAGGAACTGCAGACTTTACTTTTGTTTATATTTTTGGAGATAGGTTTGTCCTATTAAAATCTTTGATCCGGGTTCTACAAAAAATTAGAACACACTAAATTTTAGTGGACACAACAATTCTATTCTATTTTAAAGACTTTAGTTCCAAACTTGCATCCCAAACTCCGCTTACTAAATACAAAGCACAAATTGCAATTTATACAATAATGACTGCTGACTTGCTCGTAGTCACCCACCTGATGATGAATGTTGTCAAGTCTCTATGATTGCAAACGTTTGATCTTTTATGTTCAGAATCCATAGAATTGTGATTACATCTTTGTATCTCGCCACCTCTGACATCTGACATCTTCTTGTTCTTATGTATACCTTTACCACTTCCTGATGTAAAACGTCTTTCTACAACATACAATATTTTTTTCCTCTCATCAGACCTTTTCGCTGTGGAAAAAAAAAACCGGGGATAAGAAGTTAATGTAAACCAACCCAAGTTCTCTTTGTACTTCCTTTTTTGTATCTGTTGTTGGCTTTGTCTGGTTTCTGCATTTCGATTCAACACAGAGATATATACGTAGCTACTTGCTTATTTTCCACCTACTTTAATTCTTTAGGTTTTGCTCTTCGTATTCCTGATTTCTTTTCCCTTCATCTTCTGCGGCTGGCCATGCAGGGGGAGGTGGTATATAGAATTGCTTTGCCCGGGGAATTTATTCCAATTTCAATTATATAGACCTCGTTGCTGTTATCCATCTGCACACGTTTCTGGACTACAACAACAACAAGAGTTGTCTGTTGTTCGGTTGGAGTATGTGCGCAGACTTCAACTGAATTGGAAAAGGGAAGAAGTTTAGGGAAAATCAATAATCGTACATATCTTTCGCGTACATAGCAAAGCAAATCGAGGGAGAACTTTTCTGTTTTTTTTCTTTTCTTTTCTTATCTACCCCACAGAGAAGGAAATCGAATTGGAATATGGGTGGGGAATATATGTCTATATAAAAAAAAAAAAAAAACAACTAACGAGGGTCAATTGAAGTTAGAATCATCGTAGTCTTTTGCGTTGTGAAAGTTTTTAAATTATTCCGCTCGAGACAGAACTTTTGCTGGATAATGCTGCTTTCGTTTTTCTTTGTGCAATTCGTTTCCTTCAATCTTCGTTTTCTTTGACAAATTGATGGATTTTATATTATTTTTTTGCTGGTAAAAATGTAATGGCCATGAAGATGGAGAACAGCAATAGACAGCGCGAGTTATCGATTTTAAAGTTTGTCCTCATTGAAACTTGAAAATAACTTTACCCATGTCGATCGAGTTGAGATAGGTAGGCTGAAGTCGGTATGTATGTTTAATGAAGAATCTAGGTATAAATACATAAATGCATAGTTTTTAGTTTGATAGTGGAGTTGGAATAAAAATAAAATGTCCCAAAAGCTATATGTAACTTCAAGTAGATTTTTAGGAGTTCTTATATCCTACTTAAGATTTATTTTTGTACAATTTCCTTTCAAAATATATAAATAATTTGTATTTTGGGTATTTAATTTGATGACTTTTACGATATTGGGTCTTTTAAGGGGTATTGCTTATGCAAATCATAACAATTTAAGTAAACAAGTTCAAAAAGACAGGTAGCAGGTATACTGAAGATTTATTTCGAACCAAAAGCCGACCTCTGGTGATTCTCACAGACCCGCAAAGGTGCCGTAAATTTGCCTTGGAGGTTCTTGTATTCTAAGCGGTTTCCAAGAGATTGTAAAATTTGACTGCCGTCAAACATTTTTAGTAAATATATAAAATTAAAAAGAAATAGTTGGCAACAGGTCCGTAGATGTAGCACCCCAGGCCCAGATTCGCTACGTATGGTGGACAAGTGAAAGGGACCTACCTACAATAATTGTTGGTAAAATATATTGACACAATTTTATCATTTTTGCTGAGGGCTTTACCACAATCTGTACCTACTATTAACTTCTTCTCTTTTCGGCATTTGGCTTCTAAGTTCCCCTCATACATACAATATCTCACATCTCACTATGAAGGTCTTATGCTGACGCACAGCGCCAATAGCTGAGTGTCTGGATTTTATTTTACGCCCTCACAACGCCTAATACTTCGTATAAAATGATGTTCTGTGACCTACAAAGACTGAATCTTAAAAGTGATTATAATTAAGATTCAAAGCAGTGTTGTTAGCAATCTCTTGGTCATTTTTCCCTTTTTTTCCTTTTCACCATACTCAAATTCCCTTTGAAAATCCCTCGATCCTTTTTTGCGTCAAAATCCAGTTTTTCATACAAAATTTGTATTACACGGAAAGAAAATCACGTTAAATTAACCTTTAGTATAAAAACCGCAGCTTGTAACACAGCTATAATTATTTTTTGGTACTAGAAAATTTTGTTAAAAGACGATTAACATGAGCTGTTTTTTTTTATGGACATTCAGTGTGTTGATAATCATGGTGAAAAATACAGGTGTTTTTATAGAATTTCACCTAAAATTTATAGTTTCAATGGGCTCTACCAACAACCAAACCTAATTTACTCGATTTTAACTAATTTCGAAACTAACTATAGTTTCGACTTTTAATTTGTAGATACCAACAATCAAAGTAATCGGTATTTTAACTACATCTGACTTTATAGCCAAATTATTGCAGTATAACTCAAAAGCCTTATAATTTTTTTCTGAGCTTTCAAATAATTCAAAATTGGGAGTTGATTGTATTTTGAATAAAATATAGAAGCAACTATTTCCCATGCTTGGCCTTTTGACTGTATTTTGCTATCAATGATATCAGTCAACTAACAGTTCTCGCATTGCCTGCGTCCAATTTAAGCTGCAGCTTCTCTTTATTTGCTGTCCGTTTCATATTTCATATTTATTTCATTTTTATTTATTACAAAGAATGGTTTTACAGTAAGATTACATCTTATAAGTTGTGAAGGCTTTACAAAGAGTTAGGGTTAGAGAATTGGTGAGCACTGATTACATGTAATTTAGTTAGAAACGTACATAAGTAAAACGAGTTAATAACAATAGCAATATGTAACAATTCCATTGCACATACGGACCTGAAAATATTCATAACAAACAAAAAAAGGTTTATATTTGTAACATATTTATTATTCAATTCAAAACGGCCAATTGACTTTTCTTCAGACTTGAATAATGGGTTAGACTCGACTTTCTTCGGATCGAAAGTTACAGTCTCGATTGTCTTAAAGTCAAAGATAACTTGATTATTGGTACACAGTTTATTTTAGTTTCGACTATTGCCCTAAAGTTGAGTCTTAATTTGGTTGTTAGTAAGGCCGAATGTTTTTTGTCAGATTTCTGAAATTCCCACGATTTGGTGTTTTATCGCATGGAAGGCTTTTCGGACATCTAAATTCCCACAAAAAGGGATAAATCCCAAGATATAACAACACTGATCCAAAGTCTTTACGCAAATTGTTGAAACGTTGAATGAAATGCCGATTTTGAGTAGAAGTCAAGACCCATCAACGTAAACGGGCCAAATCACACGAAGAATTTTGTGTCCAAAAACAGGTATGAGTATTTTTATCCGCCTTCGCTTACGCCAGACAGCTGTGTCATGGGGCACGATTGATATTGAGATGATGAGGGGATCATACGTAGTCTATGAAAGTTTAAGTTCAAAAACGTTGTTAGGATCTTCGTTTGATTTGTCATGTTGTGAGTTGTTCAGATAAGTAAAACAATACCGACTACAATTTCATCGGTTGATAGGTAAAACTCACTAAGTACACATTTCAGCTAAAATTAACTTTTATCACTAAGTTCTATATTTTTCATTAATCTATCGCAAGAAAAACTCAGCAAGTCCATTAATCGATCGCAAATGTGTATAAGATTTTCATCAACTGCGTTTTTCTAGGGTTTAACGGCAGAAAAAAAAAAAAAAAAAAAAAAAACATTAAAACCTCATTATTTGCAATTAGCTCTAAATGGACTTAGTGAGTTTTACCTGTCAACCGACGATTTTTTTCAACAGGATTTCTCTTTGTAAGGCTTGCTGCTTTGACAAGTTTCTTTTACAATAGGAACATTTTTATATTCACCAAAATAAATTTTTGTTGGGACTATTTTTGGTGCAGCTACCTAATTCTGCAATACATCTTTTTAAGTTTAATGCAAACCTGACGAGCGGCTAATCACGTATTATGTCGAATGCTGGTCGTCGCACGATCTGTCCAGTGTTTAAGCCCGCAGTTTAAAGGCAGACTCTAGTTCATTAGCCGCAAATATGTTAAAATCTGTCAGTTACCGTACATCAGTACGTCAGCTTCAAACCCCAGTTTTCATACCCTGTCAGTCGCTACACATCTCAATAAATTGCATCATCTAATTTGGTCCTTTATTTACGTGAATGTTTACTACAAATGTTCACGAAAAATATCATTCGACTGTCGACCGGTTTTCACACTACATAAGCATCGACCAATTTTATGAATAAAAATCAATACCTTACTAATAATAGTCTCGAACCCGCACACTCAATATTTTGTAGGTCACAATATGCCATTTTGTATGAAAATGTTCGCCATTGTGAGTTCGGAAAATGTAGCCTGGACACTAAAAATGATTATTATATCGCGCAATGTTACCTGAATTTACCTTTTTGCGTTGACCTGCCATGGTCTAAGAACAAAACCAACCAAAAAAGGAAATAATAAGAATAAGAACTTTGAACAATACAACCCGCGATTGTCTCAAATGCAGCAGTATCTTTGTACACGAAAATACCACAATCTCTCAAGACTGCAGATACAATCTTACAAATGTACGTAGGCACAATAGAAACAACACATAGTCACGGAATTTCTTGCTCCGCCACTGTGACTGTGTGCAATGGTTGGTTGCTTTTGCTAGTTCATTTCATTCTGGTTGTTTGTCTCCTTTTTTTCTTCTGTCTGTTTTCGGTCTCTCGAGTCTTTCGCATTCATTGTCCTTGTGCGTATAGTCATTATGTACACGTTTCTAAGTAAATACATTTTCTTATTCTCTTGATTTGATTTTTCTTCTACAATATGCGACCGGCCACTGCTTTTAGTGGCCTTCCCGGCACAGCCTGCCCTTTATTATGGCCATATAACGGTATAATAAAAAGGAAATAAATGACTGTCTGCCGAATGTTCGTATATTATATACGATAGCCATCGAAGAGGGTACGGGGAGTGTCCTTGTTACTCTGCAGTTTTGCAACCCCCGCCCGACACACCCGTATACGTCATCGGGAGATGTTGGCAGATATGGTTCCTTATTATGCTGCTTTTGGAACATGGGCTTCTTTTCTTTCCTTTTTTTTTTTTTTGATGGTTTCGATTATAATCACATCGCATGTGCCCCGCAGGCAGAGAGCAACATCACATATATCGTTTTAGTGGTGTGGAGGGCATGGAGGAAAGCAAACGATTTAAGCCCATGGAGGAAATAAGATTGCACAGTGAGATGGGAGGAAGGATGGAGGAATGAATACTGCGGGAGAAAGGTAGAAAATCGGGAAGCAATTCCAAGGACTTGAACGCGATTTAATTATTCTTGAACATACATTGAAAGGCGGGGAGGACTTCTTCTTTTTTGTAGACGAAATATGTGTAAAGGGAGAGAGCAGAAAATTGTACTGTTATTTTTGAGGACACAGAAAGAATGGAAGTGGAAGTACATATATACAAACATCACTCTTTGACGGGAGTTTTTGGGTTATTTAACAGTTTGTTGACATTTTTTACACGAACCTACCTATCGGGAATGTGTGTTTGTGTAACTGTAACACAGGTGTGTTTAAGTGGTCTTGAAGTTGAATTTTTGAGCTAGTAACAGGTGGTTGTGTAGAAATCACTGAAAATATGGTTGAAACAAGGGTGCATATATTTTTCTTGGGGGATGAATGGAACTAAAACTTGTAACTTGTTCATACATATAGGTACATTGGCATACATGTTTACATATTTACGAACATATGTGATTGGAAGTGAGGTTAGATCTCATAACACGTGATTGAAATTTGCCGTCATTTTTAGCACGCAAATTGCAGGTTGATGATTTCATCAGCATTATTGGTTTGCTATTTGTATACTTACTAATGTTTGTTCTAAGTCTAATCGAAACAGTAAAATGGCTATTGTCCTTTATTCTCACGTAGGTGTAAGACTCTTTATACGCCGTGTAAGTGTTCCTCTGTGTCTTATGTTCCATTATATCCTCTCAGCTCAGAAACGTTCTTTGCATAGAGTAGACGTGTGTTTCGAAATCGATAAACAGTCACGTTTGCTTATGATGACTTTCGTACTTATTTGGCCAGTGCTTCGTTAAAAAGCCAAGCTAACTTTCTTAGTTATTTAATTTCGTTGAGCTCAAGAAAAGCTAAATAAAACACACACAGCGACACATTTTTGATAAAAAAATTATTTCATAATAATGTTTGGACTTTGCCATTAAGTCTGAAATACAATATCACTTAAATGGTCGCATCGGGAAGATTCGCACGTGCGATTCTTTTGAGGTAATTTTAAACCACTTTTTCGCATATTTCTGGCGATATCTCGGGCTAAACTTGACTAATGTTCGTTTTTAATGCGTCTAGAGTTCGGGCGAATTGAAGTCGCCAAAACGTGAAATTACGCGACCAGGAAACTTTTCACGCAATAAAGCCATAATTGGTCGTGTTGTGTGGCTTGTTGCCGTTTGATTCATCAGTGTTAATAATTTTAACGCGTTGTTCGATTGTTAAGTGATCCATTATCGTAAATGGCAAACATTCAACTAATATGCTGACACTTCAAATGACAGCTGAGCTTGACAGGTGTCAAATGCCAGCGCTACCAACCTTAAACCACGGAAATGAATGACCCTGTGCATATGCAGCCTTTTTGATAACAGTTAAGCTTCGGAATGCCGTAGTCTGCCTCCATTGCCTAGATTGGATCCAATGTGCTATCAATCCTGTCATTCTTATTGTTTTTCTCTGATTTTTTAACGTTTATAAAAGAAAATTAGCTACAAAAAGGGAAGTGTTAAGGACCGCCACAACAATTTGTATTATTAACAAAATATTAATCGATTACAAAATGCATGCTTCAAAATATCGTTTTATACTTAGTAGGTCCATTCGCGTACTTTTACTAGCCAAGCACTAAAAATCTGTCAAACTCGAAAAATTGAACGAAAGTCTCTCAGAAAGCTGAATATATACTCCAAAGTACGTGGATACTCTTCGAGCTACTTTGTGCCACTTACATCTTTGAAATCTAATCCATATCACGAATAAATTTATAACTTACCTTTTTGCAACATATGAAACGTTCTAGGAGAACATTCGACCACCACCGAATTTTCTTTATTTTCAGATATTTTATTTCTGTGTTCAATTGATTTTTTAAACGGATTTTGAATTTGTTTCGTCAATTTTGCGCATTTAAAATTTTTATCAGTACTTGCCGGCTGACATTCTCTGAGCTGTTTCGAGCCAAGAGAGGAACTGCTCGTTACTCGTTATTTTGCTAATTTTCTCTTTTTCTGTCATTTTTGATGAGAACGTGTATAGAATTTGTGCGATTGCGATCGATTTATATCGATTGCGTTCGATTCAAACCGCGTACGCGAATGAACCTAATAACTCATTTAATAAATAAGATTTGTTAAACTTTCTATCTTAAAACCTTAAAAATAATGGTTACGCGAACATAAAAAACGTGCGCCATCTTGGACGTAGGGACCTATTCAGCGTTGCCACTAAAATCTTGAGCAAATGTAGTACGTTAGCCAACAAAATGTAGCATTTTCAAACAAAATGTAGTACCTGTTTTTTTTTCTTCTATTAAAAAACAAAATAAACAATTCCAGAACGCAGTTAAGATATGATGCTGCTTTTATTTTTTATGTTTCTAGAACAGTCGGACACACTTAAAGTTTTTTTTTGCACTATTGTAATTGGAAATGTGTATGGGTAAGAGTTCATGTCTAACAAGCAAAGTCATATTGCAAACAAATGACTTCTGACAAGCGCGACAAAAGGATTTGCCAGACCTATATTCGACCAACGAAAATTCGTTTTCCCATTCCTTGCAATATCTTTGTGTGCGAGCTGAAGATTTGCACTTACTTTAGAGTGATGCCAAGTTTTTAAATCTATTTATTTAATTATAAAAGCAAAAGAGGTAAAATTCGAAATGTTGTTCGCAAAAAAGTAAAATGGTTAGACGGATCTTAAGAAATGTAGTACTTTAGGTTTACGATGTAGTATGTAGTACGGCATTAAAAAATCCAGCAAATATGTAGCATAGTACTACATATGTAGTACAAGTGGTAACGCTGGACCTATTAAAACAAAAAACCTACTTAGGTATTTTTGTTTAACAGTAAAATGAAAAAAAAAAAAACAAAAAACAAAAAAAAACTTTTCTTGCCTTACAAAACAAAGAGATTTTGTCTGATCAAAAATGTAGTAGAAGTAGGTACGATTTGTTTGTTCATAGGTATTTCCATTTATTGAAAAACATCACATACATTATTCTCATTATGTTCCCAGTATTATAATACTCCGTTTCACAATTTTGAGGCATCTGTGCAAACGACTTAAGCCGCAGGTAGGATTTTTTGTCAAACTTTCCATTCATAACGCATCCGAAATTACCTGTTCCTAGATTTTTAGGTAAATTTACAATTCAGTCACTGAAACTGTTAACTATGGGCAGTCGCATTGAACGCTGCCAATGGCTTCTCGTATGCCCTGTCAAAAATCACAAATCTCTTAGTCTGAACGCATGCTTTTATTCCCATCCGTAGGTACCTTTCTAATTGCATTTCTATCTAAAGAATAAATTTGGATGATTTCCGTCAATGTTTTAACCAGAGATGAATGAATTTAAGAGATGGATATCTTTCGTACGTCTATCCCCACAAAACCCATTTGTTTACATTGTTGTTTTTTTGTAATTTCAACCCCCGTATGTGAGTACGTGCGATTTAAAAAAAACGTGGCCAGCATTCCTTTTGCTTTTATGGGCATCGCGGTGTTCAATTGTTATGTGTTTCGAATTGAACTTGTTTGGTTTTTGTTAAGTCTTCGACTAAGATAAAAAAATAGTGAAATACACATTTCGGAATAGCGAATTCTTGCTTTGAACTCCAATTCATGAACTCACATATACTAGAAAAGAAATGAGCATGTGCGTGACTTCATGAATTTTTTGGGAAAACAGCTTGTAGGCAGCATCCTTTCCACTGGAAAGTTATATATCTCTGTATTCCATTATCTTTGGTTTGAATTACGTTTAATTGATAAGAAATAGGTGAGTTTAAAACACACGAGAAGACTTCGAGATTTGAAAAATTGTATCAGATTGAAATGGTCGTTGATTTGTTTGACAATTTTTGCATGTGCCAAAGAACAGTTCTGAACTTTCAATTCAAAAAAATAACACTGGGATTCGTTAAATTATATTGGAATTCATTGTTTTATCGTGTTATTTAGAAGAATTCACTGAAAAATGTATTAAAAATTGTCCATAACTTGTCGTAATTTGACATTTGCAATTTTTTAACCAAAAATAGCCAAATTTGAAAATTAAAATGCTGTTTTCACAAATTCGTGCCTAAGACAATATTGGGGATAAAAATATGTTTGAATATTGTCTCATTGTTGTAGTGCTAATTAACTGTCAATGGAAAAGTACTTTAAATTTGAAGTATTCAAAGTTTTGCTCCTTAGTGTATTATTCTCGCCTAAACGAAGGCCTGTTTTTCTAACTTCCGATCTCAGCAAAGTAAAGTAGGATTTTCGGCACGCAATTACAACAACTATACATAAACATTAACTTACCTATGGGCAAATGGAAATCATTATTTGACAAGTTTGACGCACATAAAGTATGTACCTGTTTGTTGTTGTTTTTTTTTTTTACCAATTGTAAATGACAGTCGAAACAAAATCGGCCTGACACACTAAATACACCTTGTCTTTCTCTCACTCATTGACTGTTCTGCACCGTTCTCAACATGCTGAATTGAATGCTGAGATGGGATTCCGCAAGGCGAAATCGTTTTCGTGTACACGAAGGATTTGCTTCACAGAATGCCAACCCTGTAATTTTTCTACATAGCTGAACGCTGCCGTAAAATGATGTTAATTTGGCATTTCTCTCATTCACCTTTCGTCGCTGAACTGTCACCCGTATTTTGACACACACCTTACTCGTTCGTTTTCATTTGTTTTCGTTTTGCCGGAGTAAGCACTTAACTTATACCTACACTTACGGTTTTGTTTTTTAGTTATAGTTAATAATACGTACACCTAATTGATCTACATTTGTTTTTGTGATATGCTTTGGTTAGTAATAATAATTATTAAGATACACGAATTATTGTTGTCCTTGTGTTATTTATTCCTAATTTCCTCCCGCCAATATTCCGCTGCGCTCGTGGAAAATAGAAGTGTAAACAAAAGTGCCGTGGCTATAAAATGTGTACCATATCCATAGGTATACGTTATACCTACCATCTGTTTAATTTGCGCGGCTTTAATTTTTGTTGTGCTGCTTAGAAATATTTGCGCTTTGTTCAAAATTACGTAAACAATTTACACATGCGCCCACTATGGAACGTGCGAATTCCCAAACTATTTCATTTTAGCTGGAGTTCTGTGGTGTGCCCTCGTCGAGTTGCTTTTGTAGAGCACGTAACACATGCATAGCTGCGAGTGCCTCTATTTTACGTTTTGTTCTAAAAATATTCTGTTTGTTGTGCTTTATTTCTCATGGCAGTTACCTACCTACAACGGATATTTGTTGCTGTACGTATAGGTATACGCTAGAAAAGAACGACTTTACTCTTCCATGCCGCACCAGCTCCGCCCTGGGGGGCACCCAATTTAATTGTATTGAATTATTTATGAAATACCGAGTCCGCAGTGTTGTGCTGCTTGCAAAATACAGCATGGAGAGAGTTACAAAACCACGCCATACAAAGACAAACTCCTAGTCGTATTCCCAGGACAAGGAGTGCTTCGGCGCGCGTTGTCGTGTAGGTCCCCTGCAGTGAAAACCAGTGTTAAAATAACACCACAGACTAACCCTACACTGATGAGTCCTATAACTAAATACATATTCCCCTCAACGCAGTCGCTACCAAAAATTGCATGCATTGTAATTTATTATTATCCGACACCTTAATTGTATTCCAAAAGTAAAGGAAAATGTTGAATAAATAGGGAACTAAAACGCAAATAAAAAAGGAAAATAATCCATGCAGAAAAAACTACTCCCATGGCTGCTGAGTACTGATAAAACTGCTGTTGTATGGGGTTCATTAATTTTTCTTTATTTGATACATGCCCTGAAATATGGCAACATCGCATAAAAATAAACAACAAGCACCGTAAAAAAAAGCGTTTTACCTCAGTTCACACAAGAGAAATAATTCCCATTTCACACATAAACATTTTCAGTTTGTTTGTGTGTTAAGGAGAAAAAAATTTGCCAAGTAGCAAGTCGGTATTGACGGTGTGGTGAATTTAGAAGATCTGGTTTCCCCTCCAATCGGTACAGCGGCCATCATGGATTTCTCTCGCAATCATCACAAACAATAATAAACCCATTGCAAGTAAGAGTAGTTCCGCTGCTGTTTAGGTTAGAAAAGCGAGAAGTATTCATTTCTATTGATTAGGTTTGATTTAACGAGATAGGTGTAGTGGACTGGGATTACACCGTTCTATTCTTTTAGTATTTATTAATTAAGCAGTTCAATCGTCTAATCATAATCATGTCGTTTGACATTAGCGCTTTAAAATTACATATATGTTGATTTAACAGCAAGGAAACAAAAGTTACTCTGTACTCTGTAATTTGACAGCATTTTTGAAAAAAAACTAAAGTAAAAACCATGGAGTTTTCCTCATGAGATCTGGTAACATTGTTTGTTTATACTTCCATTTTGGCCATCTTGGAAATTCTAACTACCCATCTCCCTCTTATAACTTAATTCGCATAAGCTGTAGAATGTAACGTCTCTCTCTAGCTGGTGAATCGGTTCAAAAATGTCTTCTTTTGCGGTTTTGCTTTAGCCAAATGTAAGTGTTCATACATGTAACAACTGCACTGCAGGTTAATGGTTTATGATGTTGTTTACTTCACTAGCGCATTTTGTTGAATGCGTTCGCATTCGCGCGCAGTGTATATAATCAATGACAGGGGAAAATTGTCAGAAGACTTGGAGTTTTTTTTGTTTACGGCTATAAACACGAATTTATTGTTGTCTTCCGATTGCATGTAAACACCACCAATTTAATGTTGCATTTTACATTAGACAATCGATGGTTATTTATTGAACGAATCAGTTATGGCTGCGGCTGTTCGTGAAATATTATAGGTAAATTTGTAAGGGAACCCTTGAAGTTTTCAGGTACCTAAACACATAAGCAAACACGTGCAGGGCAGGGTTATATTTTATGTAGGAAATGGTATGAATAAGACTGATGTTCGTTTGAGAACATAATCTTTGCATGGGTTGCTCTAAGAGAAATATGTACCTACGTATAGGTAGGGTGAGGGTGATGTGATGGCACTAGTAGGTACCCTTTCAACTTTTTTTTTGTGTTTGATTGGTCTTTAAAAATCTAAACGTTTGAAGTGCATAGTTTGGAAAATAAAAAGTTTATTAAGTGGGTACATTAGCTACCTAATGCAAAGTATTTGCAAAATAAGTGAAGTTGGTATTTTGTTTTGGAGTAGTCGACCACCTAATACTACCTACTTTTCCACCGGACACTAATCGCGAGATTTAGGGCAAGAGATTAAAAATAAATCCTGAGGTGTTACCACAAAAAAAAAAAAACAAGATTAATTTGACGTTTCACCAGATGATGTCAACTACTCTTAAATGGAACAAGCCAAAATTGTGAAAGTTGAAAAAAATAATAAAAAGTTCAAAAGTTTAAAGTAATAAAATATGAGTTCCAGAAATCTTTTTTTTAGGTTTATAATTTAATTCCACAAAATAAAATGAAAGTTTTGATGGTTGCATTGGCAAGGCAAGAAGTCTCTCAGAAATAAACTCGCATTTTTTTTTATGACAGCTCTGTTTTTTTTTTTTTTTGACATCCCGAGCTGTGGAAAGTGTGTTCACAAGCCGGACTGTACATGCAAAGCTGGTTGATAATAGATATTTATTACTAACCTCCATTTTCATGAGATTAACTTTTGTATGATAAATCCCGAGATTTATGCTGGATTTACAGGCATTTTTCTAAATCTCGCAGTTAATCTCCGGTGGAAACATATTTTTCACAGGAGGGCTGACAATTTGAAAACGTTTAAAGGAACCGTGTCTTTCTTTGGGCACATTCAAGAATCTAGTTATCTTAAGTCGACTAGATTGGTCTGGATGAGAAGTAACCTGAACGCAAAAACTAGATTGGTCGGGAACGTCACTTTTCCTACGTCAGCCCCATATGCGAAGTGTCAACTAAGTAATCAGTCACGAATTTCTTGACTAGATTCGTCGGCTACCCCTCCATAAACGTCAACTGAAACGGCTGGTCACATGACCGATTTCGACCAATCAAAACCGAGATACATCTAGTCAGAGCTGTCAGACTTACTAAACTAGATACTTGAACGTACCCATTGCTAGCTCCCATTTCTCTAGTAAATGTACAGGGGGGGCTGTATGTATACTTTTTCCGAGAATCAAGTTTTCATTGATTTTGCATCTTTTGATACCCCATTGAAGGTACCTGTAAAGGTAGGCATTTTTAAGCGCAAAACTTTTTGACAAAAGTAGTAGGTACCTAGATTTATCTGTATTGTTTTAATAAATCATATAACAGATACCTAGATATACCTACATAAATAACTAATAAGTTTGCAAATAGTGGACTTAAGAAAATTATGTGTAGGTACCTACATGATTTTCAATTAGAGAAAAACTGCAGCTTTTGACACTTCTACGCAGATCTCTAATCTGTTTGAGAAATCATAATAGAAATTGTGTAGGTATGTTCCCATCTTAAACAGAGAGTCATAGCTATAGGTTTGAGCAATGAAAACAGATTTGACAAATCATAAAAGTGCAGCAATGTGACAGCATTTGTGTATATGTATTTTAGAAGGTCTAGATTGATCAAATGCCTAATTTTTCAATTGAAGTTGAAAATTTAGTCAAGAAAATCCAGCCCGACTATTCAGTTGACATTTCAAATTTCAAAGGCGCCGTTCCAAGTGGCCGTTGTTAATTTAGTTAGTTTTGTTAGGATTTGACAGTAAAAACAGGTGATGATAGTACTAACTAATAACGCGAGGGAGTTGTGTAACTTTTCGTTAATAACAAAAGCAACCCTAACTTTATGAACATTTAATCCCGTATTAAAAAAGTACTTACATCTAAGTTAGCTAGTAGTTAGACAGTTAGAATTCACAAATTGGACGTAACAGCTGACTAACCAGTTGATGACTTTTGCGCAGCGTTTATTAATACACGGAAGTAGTTGTTGTTCCTGTGGAACGCAGCGCTAGTGGACGAGACAATTTTTATACCAGACCAGACAAACCTAGTTGACGTTCTACATAAACTGAGTTTAGCATGCTGGAACTTTCCCACGGGTAGACTTGTCTTATTTATAGGAAATTTGTTGTGCTATGCTTCATTTGCCGAAGACATTACCTAGTACCTACCTCTCCCTTCTTCTTGAGGGAGACAAACAATATTTCAAACTTACAATCAAATTGCCAATTTTACTCGACCTTAGCTTTAAACTACATTCGTAATATATAAATTTACAAATAAATCTAATAAATATCTTGTTTTTTGTGATGTTCTGATTTTACAGGCCGGTCGATACGCCGCAATCGTACGCGAAGGGTGGCATTGGACCGCCGCCCACGCAACAACAGCCCCAATCCCGTTCAGCAACTAGTCCCCTCTCACCGCCACGCCCTGGGCCGGGTGCCACAGCCAACACGTATCCGAAATTCGCCGATGTTAATGCGGTACGTGAAGCACCACACCGTTACATACAGCAAAGCTCGTACAGTATCGGTCCGGTTGCGCAATACCGCGAAAGCCCATACACTCGAATACCTCAGATGCCGCCTGCCCAAGTCCAAGACTACCACCGTGCAGCGGCGGCTGCGGCAGCCTCTTCACCCGTTGTCGTGTCGAGTAATAGCAGCCTACCAACGATTGTATCTGGCGTACCCACCGCCAATTCGATGGACGGTGCGGTGCAATTCTCGCATGCACCGTCCGGTCAGTTGCTTGCGAGTGTCGGTGTAGCCGGAGGTTCCGGCGGTGGACCTGTTCTGCCGGGTGGAGCTGGCGGTATGCTAACCGTTGGTCGTCAACGCATCCCTGGTGTATTGCTGCCGCATCCGCAGTCGTCATCTGTGCAATATGCGACAACCGAATATATTGCGCATGCGCGACAACAACAGCAGCAGCAACAGCAAACACAGCAGCAGGCACCACCCGATCCCGGAGGGCAACCATACAAGAAGATGCGACTCAGCGACTCGAATCACCTGCCATCTGTAGTTTCAAGTATGAACGCTGCTGGTCAACAAAGTATATCCACGCAACAGCATCCGCACTCGCAGCACCAAACGCATCAACATCAGCATCAGCAACAACCGCCGACGCAACCCCCTCCGCTGCAACAACAACAACAACAACAACAACAGCAGCAGCAACAGCAACAATCCCAGCATTCTTCACAACCACCATCGCAACAACAGTCCCAGCTGCAACAGCAGCCGCAGCCACCCACATCATCGCTCATAGTCAACCGTAGTTCGCACTTAGTACAGTCGCATTTGCAATCAGCTCCAGGTCCCTTACCACCAACCAGCATCAACAGCAGCACGGCCAACAGCGGCCACCAATCGGCGATCATAAATATTCCAGCGACACAACAACTCAAGATTGAGACGCGTGAACATCAGCGACCCCCGCAGACGACTGAAGCCTATCATCCCCAAGTAGAGGCGATCTCCCCCACACTGCCAAATGACACCGCCGAAGAGCGCCGTACCGCCAAGGAGGAACTGCTGATGCAGATTCAGAAAGTCGATCTTGAGATCGTCAACGCCGAAAACACCATGGCCATTTTGCAGAAGAAAGCGGAACTACTGCAGGAAGCGTCGAGTAAGCCGAAGTTGGCGATGGAGGAGAAAGCCCTTCAGCCGAAGCGACGCCATCAAACCTTGGCCCAGAAGATCTACGATGCAAATCGAAAGATCGCCGCCTCTCGACATTCCATTCTGAGTTCGTTAGGTCCGCCCATTGAGCTGCCACTGTACAATCAACCATCTGATGTGGAGGCATGCGCGGAAGCTATCAAACACCATCAAGCCACGATAAAGACGCACTTGCTTCAGCATTTAAAAAAGATCAAGCATGAACGATACGTCCATAACACCGGACTGGTGGAGAAATACGCGCAAGCATCGCAAGAATGGCTAAAACGGGTTGAAAAGTCTGAGTCTAGCGCCAAACGGAAAGCTCGCGAGGCGAAGAACCGTGAATTCTTTGAGAAGGTCTTCACGGAGCTGCGCAAACAACGAGAAGACAAGGAGCGCTTCAATCGTGTCGGTTCGAGGATCAAATCCGAAGCCGATTTAGAGGAGATTATGGATGGACTGCAGGAGCAGGCTATGGAGGATAAGAAAATGCGCTCCTATGCTGTGATACCACCACTGATGTTTGACACCAAGCAGCGGCGTTGCATCTACCACAATGAGAATGGTGCCCTTGCCGACATGGTGGCAGACTACAAAGACCGACAAAACGTGAATGTGTGGACAACAGGCGAGAAGGAAATCTTCAAAGAGAAGTTTCTGCAGCACCCGAAAAACTTTGGCGCGATTGCAGCAAGTCTGGATCGAAAGTCGGCGCAGGATTGTGTTCGCTACTACTACCTCAGTAAAAAGACGGAGAACTATAAGCAGTTGTTGCGAAAGTCACGACAACGTACGCGGAGCTCGAGAAATCCCCAGAAATCTCAGCAAGCACAAACGCAATGCATTATCGATTCGCTGACGACAGGAGTGACGACGCGTTTGCAACGCGAACAACAACAAAAGACTGGTGGTCGTGATCGTTCTGCTGCCGCGCATCTGTCGTCCCACAATTCGTCATCTTCGTCGAATAATTCAGCGGCGACTTCAACATCGACAACTGCGACTTCTACGACGGCGTCAACCACAACTTCATCCGCAGCGCATAGTTCGACAACAAGTTCGAAGGGGTCGTCGTCAAATGCAGTGTCATCGTCAAAGTCATCTGGCTCGTCAACTACGACTACAACGACAACACCTTCGTCATCCGTATCGTCTAGCAAGCCAACAAGTGACCCTTCTTCTGCATTGGCAACAACAACAACAACAACAGCAACAGCTACAACCACCAACACCAACACCACTACCGCCACAGAAGCAGCGACTACACCGTCGACGACGGCTGTTGCAAATTCCAGTACTTCCGCATCTGCAGTGACAACATCATGTACGACAACCTCAACCACGGTTGTGGCGTCATCATCATCATCATCATCGTCGTCGTCGTTGACAACAACAACCGGAACCACGACGACGACCAGCGCATCTACAACTGCAGATTCCGCTTCGAAAATGCCAGTGGATCGAAAGTCACCTTCCACAACGAGTGCTTTGGTTTCAAACACGACTACTGGAAAAGATGAAAAGTCAGAAAGCGCTGCCACTAGTTTATCTAGTTCTGAAACCAATGGACCGATGGCAGAAACCCCCATTGAGGCAAGTGGTGAACAATTAAATACCACCCCAAGCTCCACAGAAGCGAAAAGCGGCGAGGAAAAAAGTGGTTCTGTTACAAATGTTGCAGGCGACAAAGATGTATCTGCAGTTCCACCACCACCACCCAAGTCAGTCACCCCCAATGCAGTTGGCAATGCCAATACCGTCAAATCTTCTATGGATAGCATAACAACGACAACGCAGCAACAGAACAACAACAGTGCGGTCTTGAATTCCAGCTCGCATTCTGTTGGTACGCCAAACGGCATCAAAACCTCATATGCTGCAGTTTACGCTTCGTCTACTAACGCAGCGGCATGCAATGATGCAAAATCGGGCGCAATCGGTGGTGACAAGGAAAGCGGCGCTTTGAAAATGACAGAGGGTGGTCTCCTGCTACCGGGACAGAAAACAAAGGCGTCCGACGCCGATGGTGGCAGTGATAATAACTCGGATGTTAGGTGAGTCCGCCAAATGTGTAATTTTTATTTGTTTTCAAATCCTTCATGTTTTGTTTGTGGTTGTGCGCACCCCATCCGGGTGGCGCACGCACTATCCTTGCGGGATTGTTTGCAAAGACGCGGTGCGTTGAATTTCTCACTAACCAGCGAGCTACGAAGGTAGAGGCTATAGTAATCTTTGTTCACATTCTGTTGGATTTTCGACGAGTTTTAGGCAACTTCACTTTGCTAATTAGGAAAATTACACGGATATCATTTGATTTCATTTGTACTCGGCCAAAGAGATAGTGATTTGGATGGATTGGTACAATCAAATGTTGAACAATTCCTGTGTTTGCAAATATGCGAACGAATATTATTTAAATGGGGGTTGTTTGAAATCTGGTGGCTTTTCAGTTCAGCTTGTTTTTGTTTTGTATCAACTGAGTGGATTAGGTTGGCAACTGTCCCTGATTTTGAAGGGAAATCCGAACAGTTGGGGATTATTGTATATGCATTGAGGAGATTCTTTTATGACAGACTATTTTAGCGTGGGTGTCAAACTATACACTACACTACAGCTAGCAGTTAGGTGCATCTTTGGTGGCTTGTCATTTGATATTCCTGCGTGATTTTAATGATCAGATGGAAAGAAGCTGTCGTGTACGATGTAAACAGTCAACTGTTTACTGCCTTAATGCGGAAAGTCCTCTACCATATATGCTTTCCTAGAACAATATGAGCCGCCTGATAGGATTTTTGAACACACACAAACTGTTCGCTGTTGTGTCAGTCAGTCAATAGGCGTTGTCATTGTTAAAGCGCCGCATTGTTGATTCGTCTTCTTGATTGCGATGGTCAGGTACAGGTCTCAGTTGGTCTGTGTCGAATTTACTGAATGGGCTAAAAAAAATTAATAGTGGATGTGTCCGTTCCGAAGTAGCAGTGTTTTATTTTTCCAGAGGACGTGTTTTAGGTTTTACTTTACGGAGGTTGTTTTTTATTGTGTGAAATATCGCTAAGATTATCTACAACGTTAGTTCTGCACCTTAATTGCAATTGTTATATTGCAGGAACTGCTATTTTTTGAACAGAATTTGCCTCGTACTTTACTATAGCCCATAACAGTATGGACACTACTTAGAGAGAGATTAATTGCCGAAACCATCCATTAGCAGCCCCAGGTCTTGTCGTAAAAATTCAAATGCACTGCTCGGCGTTTACCACTCTCGCTTGTTTGTTTCGTGTATAAGCAGTTTAAAGAAAGATTCACTTACTCAATAGAATCGAAGGATACTTCACTGTCTCACTTAGCGAGAACCTAGTCCCGGAAGTCCGGGCTTTTCTGCGTTCTTTCTAGAAAATATGTAATAAAGGGTGATTTTTTAAGACGTTTAGAACTTTTTTTTAAAAAAAAAACACAAAAAATTCGAAAAAATGAATGAAATATTTATTTGAATCGATAGTTTGAACCTTGCAATTTAATGTTTAAAGATAATTTCATGCAAATGTTGACCGCGGCTGCGTCTCAGGTAGCCCATCCGCTGAGTCCAATTTTGGCATACTCTTTCACACATATCGGCCGGTATCTCACGAATGAATGCATGGATGTTGGCTTCCAGTGCGTCAATCGAAGCGGGCTTGTCCCTATACACATTAGCCTTGGCATACCCCCACAAAAAATAATCTAATGGTGTCAAATCGCACGATCTAGGCGGCCAATTGACCGGCCCGAAACGTGAAATTAACTGTTCACCAAACTCGCCTCGCAATTGCGCCATTGTTTCGCGTGCTGTGTGGTATGAGGCACCGTCTTGTTGAAACCACATATCATGCAAGTCAAGAACTTCCATTTCGGGCAAAAAAAAGTTTGTGATCATCGCTCGGTAGCGTTCACCATTGACAGTAACGCTGCGATTCGCATCATCTTTGAAGAAATATGGCCCAATAATGCCGCCGGCCCATAAACCGCACCAAACAGTGGCTTTTTCGGGATGCATTGGTAGCTGTTGCAATGCTTCTGGCTGATCTTCACTCCAAATGCGGCAATTTTGCTTATTTACGTACCCATTCAACCAAAAATGAGCCTCATCGCTGAACACAATTTTTCGATAAAAAAGCGGATCCTCGGCCAGCTTTCCAAGAGCCCATTCACCAAAAATTCGGCGTTGTGGTAGGTCGGCTGGCTTTAGTTCTTGCACCAGCTGTATCTTAAAAGGCTTTACGCCCAAATCCTTCCGCACAATTTTCCACGTAGTGCTGTAACAAAGGCCTAACTGCTGGGAACGGCGCCGAATCGACATTTCGCGGTCTTCTGTCACACTAGCTGATACGGCCGCAATATTTTCTTCACTACGCACAGTACGTAAACGTGTTGGTGGTTTAATGTCCAACAAAGTAAATTTGGTGCGAAATTTGGTCACAATCTTCCGAATAGACTGCTCAGAAGGTCGAGAATGCCGATCATAAAATGGAAGCAGCGCGCGATGAACATTTCGAACCGAGCACGAATTTTGATAGTTAAATTCAATAATTTGCAAGCGTTGTTCATTTGTAAGACGATCCATGGTTCAATTGCAAACCAAACTGAAGCTGTTTGACAGTGGCACAAGGTACTAAACACACGTCAGCTGTCAAAACCAGTGTTGCCAAAACCAAACCAGCTAAAAAATCACCCTTTATAACGTCAACGATGTCTGTGCTAAAAAAATGTATAGGTAAAACTTACCCTGTTTGTGTTAATGTGGAATTAATAAAACAAATACACATCGAATAATATTTTTCACAAACATTTAACAAACCACAATTGGCCACACATATTAATTCTGTCATTTCATTTCTGTTTTCAGTGATCCCAAAAAGAAACATCTTGACACGGATGCGTCTTCGACTCCTGCCAATCTAACAAACGATACTGCATCGGCAGTAACGTTAAACGACATCAGTTCAACTGACAGCAAAGGTAAGTCCTCAGTTGGATGGCAAGCGCCTTCGTGTGACACAAGTGAAATTGTTAATATGACCACCACTCACTCAATATGATTTAATTAATTCTTTTTACTTTGCATCTGTGTGAAAATATCGGAATCTCTGCAATATAATTTAATTAATTTAATGAAATTGCCACTGTGTGGCATTCATCATTTATTCATATATTATACCCCCGTTCGTTTCGTCCGCTTTTTCTACAGGGAGAAAACATTTTAAATTAACTTTATTGACAATTCGAGGATGAATTCAAATTAAAATTAAAAGGACGTGCGGCTATTCATCAAAATGTAATAAAATGTCCTTACATCCTGCCAGAGAGAGAGAGAGGGAGAGAGATTGAGAGAAAACACTTAACGCACTGCTTCATTTCCGTTCTGGTTTTTATTTTGTTTTTGTTTTATTTTCATGAGTTTTATTGACGACGAGTTTTTTTTCTCTCTCTTTGCTTTGGTGTTTACTCACCACAATTCTCCTGGTTCTTTTTACCAATCAACCATCAAACCAGAAAAAAAAAAAAACAAAAAAAAAAAACCAAAAAAAAGTACTAAAAAGAAAATCTCGCCAGTTAAAAATATTTTAATTAACTGCCCAGCTTGGCTGAGCATGAAATCACAGCATTCACTCGTAGAAAAAACTGCCAGTGCTTGGTGGAAGAATGAAGAGAGAGATAAAGTGGTCGGTTTGGGTGGGTTGCGGGAATGCGGTTGATGGATAAATAGATCGCTGGCCAAGGGGTCCTTGCATTTTTATTTGATTTAAGGATATTTTAAAATTCCATAAAATATCCATAGTGCGAGTGCAAAAACGAACGGACTCGGGGAAATTGACAAGAGTTGGTTCGGCATTTTGGTTGATTGGTAGTATTTTATTCCCCAAACAGGAAGAATGGACACAAACGGATACAATTTTCGTATAAATATGGAATGAGATTCGCAAAAAAATGCGATTCGTTCGTCTCCGTCGTCCGCATGCCAAACCAACAACCGTGAAAAGAAGGAGAAACACAAGTAGAGAAAAAAGAAACAAACGCGATGGTAGTTACTCGTCCTGTAGGCCCGTCGAGGGTTATTTGTAGGTAAAAATTATACAAAACGAATGACGAACGAGGAAATGATTTCTTCCTGTGGCCTGAAAGAGTTAATTAAATTCAAATTTTTAAATATTCATGCAAATAAATTGTCAATTAATTAAAAACCAACTGTATGTATACACGCCTTGGAAGCACACAGATTTATGCCCCTCATATGATATTCCGTTTTTCAGTGCCGTTGGGGGTCTTATGCCTTTAACACGTTTGTTAATTTGCTTGTGATATATGTTGTGACACAGATGCACATCAATCGGAATACTTTGTGTCAGTATGCAGTGATATGAGAGAGGACTTTGATAGGCGATGACTGATGACTGATGATTGTTTCTGACATGTTTGAAAAGTCAATAGGGACACAAAGGATTCGTGACAATTATTCAGTTTTGTTTCCAAAGGACGTGTGTTGATTCTAGGCCCAAAAGACTAGTGATTCAACGATAAAGAGCTTCAGGACGATTGGATATGTATGGATGCTTTGATTGCAGTGAAATAAACTGTTTAATGTTCGTAGTTGATCTGCGTTTAATACAACAAGACTCTTTAAGTAGCAGCTTTATTTTTTAACCGGCTGGCTTCGGTTTTTGTTTATTGTTGTTGGTTTCCTTTCAATCGTAGCCTCGAAGATTCAATGGGTCGTATGCATAAAGCATTCGCTCGAACTGAAATTTATTTTCCATCCAAAGCAATATAAGCGACAGAGCCGCCCCACTTCTTTGTGTAAATAAATTCTCAAGCCCAACATTTTTGACGAAACTATTGTTTCCCCCACAAAACCAAGCACCACGTCGGGCCACCGCGCAATGTTACAACTGCCTTAAAGCCCTATAAATAGAAAAACGGTGAAAATAGCAGAGAAAAACTGTTTGGGCAAGCTTTCTGTCAACAAATGCCAAAACACCTTCCAAAAACCGAGAGCGGCAACCCTGATAAATATCATAACTTCTTTAAAGTTAAGATTCCTAGCTTTACTTGGATCACAAGTTTATGGCGTGTATGTCTCAAGGCATCCGGTGTCTTAACAAGTTGAATTTGTTGGTTTAACATCCATCGAACAAAAAGGAGAGTTTTTCGCTAATTCTTCATTACTTTCGGTATCAGCTTAGGCGTATTGAAAACATGATGTATATGAAAACATTCAAAATGCTCGCCCACATTGATTTCTAAACATTTGTACGTAAATAATTAACAAAAAATAGATCAACCCGATGCAATTCGTTTCTTTTCAGTTGAAAAATTTCACGAAAATGTAAACAAACTCCACTAGTTGTCACTCAAACGTACTTGTATTGGTAAATCTGAAGCAAATCTGAGAAAAAATCCAGATTCGCAAAAGTGCTCTGAAATCCGAAAAAGATTGCTTTTTTTTGTACCAAACGAACATAAAAAGTGCTCTGAGAGCGCCCAATCGAATGCCACATAAGACACCCAAATATGAGGAGGATACAGTTTATATGCATGTAAGGAATAAATACTTTTCGTTTGAAATATAAGGAAATATAAGAAACGTCAATAAAATTATCCGATTCGATAATGCAACTCAACTTATGTCTTCCAATTTGAATCCAAGAAATTTCTCCAAATGGAAATGACAGATGGCTATCGAAGTTTCAATCTCAATTTGTTATTGGCTACTTATTTCATGTCATTGATTTAATTTACGTTTCTCTGACAATCGTTGTATCACAGATGAGCTGCAAATATTGGCTACCCATCCCAGTTTGCTGCGTTCAGAATTTCAATGTTCTGCCATGTAACGTAAGCGGTTTTTGGCCGTTTTTGATGAGCCGATATAAATGTTGTGTATTTATTTCAAGTTAAACTGAGCTGGTAACAGCCGAAATCTGACAGCTGGGGAAAATGTATATAGGTTATGTTGACGTCTTGCTGGTAGGATGTGTTCATGAAAATTGATGTAAGCGTCAAAAACTTTCTGAAGAATGTAAAATAAATCTACATACACCAAAAAAAGCAGTTTAGAGTACTTTATCAGAAGTACTTGCATGCCTGTGAGCTGAGGAAGCGCTTAAATAAAGCGTCCTTAGAAAATTTCTTCGCTTTAAGATTTATGTGCGCAATTCATCGTACGTTTCATTTGTTTTTAACTGAAATTGGGCGGGTATAGTTTTGAAATTCAGTAATTTTTTGGTAAATATTGGGAAGACACAATGAGTAAGTTACCTGTCAAAAGGTCTGTTAATTCAGAAGTGGAAACAGAGCAAGAAACTTGACAGTCACATTTTTGTAAATCAAATTTCGGTGCTCTATCTGTTTTATTACGAGTTGGATATATTTTTGCCCAGAAATATTTTTAAGGATAGATTAATTTCACTTATCGCCAATGAAATGAAAATGAAATAAACTATTTGACTTCGTACATATTTTGGAAACTAACCCGACTAAAATAAATTTCTGCACATCTATTCTACGCATAAATTGCTCTACTTGACACTTCGAGACTCGGTAGTTGTTGTAATCGCGTGCTGAAAATCCTACTTTACTTTGCTTTGCTGAGATCGAAGCTAAAAAAAAACACACCTATTTTCGCCTAGTTTTAGATCGAACAGCCATTCTGGTCTCAATTTTTCTTTATTTGCGTCAATTCAATGTCTGCTCTAACGATTGAGTCCGTTCCTTCTGTGTATAGCACTATTAGTGTTTAATTGTAGTTCGATATACTTTTTTTCAGTAGTGCAGGTAGTTGCGGCGGAAATTTTAAGAGTTTTCAAAGTATCTTCCTCGAAGACTCATTCATACGATTGGGTGGGATACAGATTTACTCGTGATCTATGTCCGTCCACACAGCCAATAGATTAGATATGAAATTTGTGTAAACTAATGCGAACTTCATGAAATGTCAGTTCGGTACTTTTTCACAAATCAAACTAAAAAAAGCACAAGAAACCACATTTTCGTCACTTGCAGAAAGCACCTCAATCAAGGCTGAACAAATTCTGGTTTTCCTACCAATCAATGCTGTCAGGGTGACAGAACCAATCAATCAATCGTTATGGCTGTCATCGTTAGATTTATATTTTTATTTTCTTGATAGCTCTTGCACTCATCACAACCATTACCCACCAGTGGTAAGTGTTTTTAACTGATGGAGATGCCACGTTTTGTCTGTCACTCACTTTTGTTGTTTATTCCAAGGTCAGTCACGACAAGGAAACCACTCATGCGGTTGAAAACATTTAGTGAACAATCACTTAACTACTTCACTGAACGGTTCCAATAAGAAATAAGAATATTTTTTCCAGAAACACTACCAAACACCTTTCTGTATAGATTTAAATATTTTATTATTTTAAACAAATTGGAATTGGACAAATTCACAAAAATTACACTTTTCTAATGTTCACTTTTGGCGGGTGGTGGTTCACTTTGTGGGTTTTCCTCGTTAGCGTGACACATCTTGCGGTGCTTGTGCACAAAGTAATAGCTCGGGAACTTGCTGCCACATGTTTTACACGGATAGTACTGGACATTCATGTCTAAAGGACGCACTTCACGGCGTTGTAAATCGCTTGCTGTACTCACTGCCGCAGCCGCTGCAACTAGTTTTTCGTCCTTTTCTACTTGTATGGCTGTAATGGATGCTGGTACCGCTGCGGGTGTAGTTGTTCCCGACGACACGGACGATGAAGATTTATTGCTGCTGGTGCATTCCAGCGATAGTGGATTCAAATGTCTCTTGGCGTGCTTCTGGTAGCAGTACTGTGACTTGAAAGTGTGCTTGCAGTAGACACAGTTGTATATTTCGCCAGTTTTCGAATTGGAGCCAGTACCGGAGCCTTTTCCTCCCAAGTCCTCGCTGTTTTCAGATTCTTCGGATTGCATTTGCCGTTGGCTAATGGTCTTGGCCATTTGCTGATGGAATGAGAAGGACACACTCTGCTGGGTACGTTCTTGAGTTTGGGCGAAGTGCACAACATCGGGCTTGTGACCGTAGGCATCGTTGAGAACACGTCGAAAGCGTATCGGTCCGTCGCAACTGGCCACGTCGATAATAGTTTTATTTTCACCTTCCGATTGGGCTGTGGTGGGCTCTTTAGCTATCAGGGGTGCTGGTGGCGGTGGAGTAGGCTTCATGCGATGTTTCTCGCTGGACCGCTTTGATTTGTGATGACGTTTAGGTGGTGGGTTCGACACGGATGGGGGTGGAGTGCGTTTTGGTGATGCGATCATTGCGACAGGAGTTGGCGCTGGTTGTGGGGATGAAACAGCAATGGATTGTGTATCACTGTCGGAGAGTTCATCTGTGGCAGGAGATACAACTGGTCCGGGAGCAAATTGATGTTGCAGGCTTTTGAAGGGGGTTCCAGTGCTGGGCAAAGATACGTGTTGCATTGGCGGTGCGATAAATCCCAGATTTGGTGCGGATGCTTTGCTGGCGATTGGTCGAATTATTTTGTTGTTATTGGTGTTATTACCCAGAAAATGCCCGTGACTGAGGTAGCCTTCGGATTGAGCACGAGCCAGGAAAGCCCTTAAAAAAGACACATTTTTTAAAAAAAAAGAATTCAAGTGTTAGTTTCGTGTGTTATTTACCGACAAATTTCGAGCGCCCTCGGCATGTGCAACACATGAGTGGCTAACAAAACTCCAAAGATATTATCCACATTCAGGTCCAAGTATCCAGTGTACATGTATGTCAAAAGCGGTGCAAATTGTTCCGCCGTCACATTGGTCAAGTACAAAACCATATCTGGAGAATTGACGGCTACACTTTCATCCAAACGTATAGCCGAACGCAAATATCCACTATGCATGCTCAAAATGATACTGTGAGCAACGAAACGCACACTGGGCGATGGTCCAACTTCAAGGACAATATCGGGCGGAGTTGTGGCCATTGTTGGCGGCGGTAGTTGATTTAGTGCTGATGAATTTGGCGATGAACTAGTTAACCAATTTGTGAACATAGCTTTTTCAATAAAAATATCCCTTTGAAAAGTGTCCCCAATTAAATGCTATCGCGGCGATAACTCAATTATCACTGAAGTCCTGCTCAATTGTCTGTCAGTTTTTATACGTTGAAAAGAGGCGTTCAATTGATTGCGCCCACCACAACGGGAGAGAATCTCTGCATTTCGTTATGGATTCTTACTCCTTTCAGCACTGTCCATTGCCGTTCGCATCCTGCGGACAGGATATTCCATTCCATCATCATAAATTATATGAAAGGACTTATTTTGCTCTCTCAATGGGGCTCTTTCACTCACTCAGTTTGAGCGAAGCTAGAGAGTCGGATGCTCGGATGTATTTGGATGTCTCTAGCAAGAGCGCTTCTGCGCATCGAGGCACTGTTGAATTTCACGTGGTCTGCGAGTTTTAACTCCTGTTTGAGGGGTTTGTTTACATTCTCTTCGTATGGATCCACCTTTCTTTTCAATCTCCGTCTTCAGTTTGTTTGTGGTTATTTGTACTTTCTTCTTTCAATTGATTTAAATTGATTCATTTTTTAGTGGCAGAGGGTGGACGATATTTTTAAGGGGAAATTAAATGTTCATCTATTTGATTGATATGGGTCCGTTTTTTAATAGATTTAGATACTTTCGTTAAGTTTGGAAAGCGTCTTCTGCATGCACCTATCCAGGTGTAGATTTTAAGATCGGTCAAGTGGGGAAAGCGGGCTTGTGCGAGTCAATTTGTTTCGAACCGGGACATTAAAGTTGAATAATAAGCATGCAGTGACAAAAGCTGTTTGTCTTTGTGTGAAACACGTCTACAATGAAACACATTAGACGCACAACACTCAACTGTGAACTAGGACAGTACCAACATTGCTTGTCTTGGCAAATTGTGTCAATCTTTACATATAGTTCCTTCAGAACATCGTGAAATCTGAAAACAACATTCAGTAAAGAGAACAAATAAAATAAGGAGAGAGAAATAGAATAAAAACATAAAGCTGCCGAAAGGTGACATCTTTCGAATAGTATCCGCAACAAAAAACTGTTGACTGTTGCGATCTCTGTTAACTTTTTCTTCAGCTTTTAATACTGCTAACGACTCTATCGGAGGTTGTTTATCACTCAGACTGCAAAGTGACCCATTTACTCCTTGAGACCCGCGCTGTGCGTACGTAACTCATTACATTACATTATTAGAGCAGTCATAACCTCTTTAGCGCGTGCCCATTATAAATAAGAGGTTCATTTCGTTGACGGGGAGAGTTAACTATCAGAACTCAACTGTTCAAAGAATCACTAAACGGAGTTTGCTGTTGAATTAGTGGTGTAGTTCGAAATAGAATGAGGACCCACAATTGTATGTCGATTGTCGATTGTCGTTTGTTGAATTTGGAAGGTCTTTCAGGAGAGTTATACTCTCGTACATTTGTCAACCTCTGGAGAGGTTAAAGCGTAGACCCCTCGTTTGGCAAAGTTCAAAAAACTAACCACTGAGCCACTGCGCTCACTTTAGAGATTATTCCACCAAATAACCCATCACATGAGACGACTGTCATTCAAGTGTGTATCCATAAAAGCTTTTTTGACATCTATCTATGTACATTTCCAGAGAGCCCCCTAATATTCAGATGTCTTCCGTTCAATGTATGTATTTGGTCCAAAGGATTTTGCTGTCCATTTTTGCCAATCTGTCATCAAGATATTTTGCTGGGTTTGTAAAGAGAGTCACATTGCTACTTCTAGCGTAGAGAATCAGAAGTCTATTTCTGATAAACGCTCTGCATGAGCCGACAGCCATGACAGACAGTGCAACCTGCAAGTAAAAACCAAAAGTGTTAATCACTTTTACGTAATTACTGCATAAAGCACAGGTTACAACTCGGTGATCTATTTACTGATCGCATTTAACCCGAAGCTAATTCGAAAGAGTAAAGAGTGAACTAAAAAAATAGTTAATAGTCCAACATTTGTTTTCTCACTCGCACTCGAAAATTGGAAATCTTTCTTGAATCAAATGCGAACTGCTTTATACAGACGGTAATTTGATCATGGTGTCCATTGTGAATATACTTGTAGGTAAGACAATTAAGACCGAATAGTCTGTCAAGTATTTTGTCAAACTTCTCACTTCGGTCCGCCCAAAATCGTTAAGGTTATGAATATAATAATCCCGAGTATGCACATGCTGCTTCATTTAATTCGTTCAATTCAAGTTCTTTATTCAAAAGTTAAACTGAAGTACATTTAACAGTGTCGAGTTTTTTTCAATCAAACCGCAATGATTGACATGTCGGCCAACATTCCGATTTTCCATTGAATACAAAGCGGAATGTTTTCCGACGCGTGAGCTGGTCACATACAATTGACAATGGCAACTCAGGATATATGCCAGAAACATAGGTACAGCGATTGTCTCTGCGACTTATTAATTATTATTGTCAAAGCAAGAGTGATACGAATTCTTACGAATTTTAACTCAATGCCGTTCCTTAACTCGTAAAAATTCGTAAAAGAGAGCGTTATAGAGAGAGCAAGATATTACCCCTCCACCGAGAATCTTATGAATTTTTACTCAACAAATTTCTTGGTGTAAAAATTGGAAAATGTGGTACCTAAAAATGAACACATGATTTGAAATTGTTGTCCCATTTGGGAAACTCGTGCATATGTTTTTATTTCCAATCTCCTCTACGTAATTTTTAATGCAGTGTTGCTTTTTTTGTAGTTCAATCAGTAGAAATTATTCAACATACTGGGATTTATCAAAAATAAGTTCTTTTAACTCCAAATAACTTTCATCGCTAGATGAATCAACTAATATTGTTAAAAAATTAAAATACGCTAAATCTTCGAGTTTATCAGACATTTTATAGACTTTTCGTACCACTTTTTTTAAATTTCTGAATTATGTGTCTATTTCATTTTTCATAGATTACTACAAAGCGTTTCCTAACTTTTTCGTCGGCAGGTAGGAAGGTAAATGGGTCCTCTTGTGGCGGTTACCACAGCTTCACATAGACCATCAGTTGGATCGACTGTGTCCTAACTTATTCGTAAGTGTCCCTTTCTGAAAGACAATATATGCCCAACACTGCCATTTTGACAGTCTTTTCCATTCTTACTGCGAAAGTAAAAGAACAAACTTAACCTCTCCGTCTTGAATTTTCCCCTTAAAATCGTCACTTCAAATGATTGGCGATATTCCGAACTCTACTTGAATTACCGGTTCGGCGCGAAAAATATCATATGTCATATCAAATTGAATTACAATAACTGTCGAAAACTGGTAAAAGTTTGATAAAACTTGAAAAAATGCTGATAAATCGCAACGCACGTCTGCACAGCACAATAGTATGCGATGGAAAGACGTTGCAAAAGAATCAGCTGTCAAAAATTGATGTACACAAAGCCATATTCCTATTCCTACTGGCAATACCGGAACCAGCATTTTAAATCATGTTCGTTTTTAATGTTTGACAAAAATAATTGCTACAAAAACAAATGTCACACAAATTTGGTGCATAAACAATTGTCGCAAAAAATTGTCACAACGTACCGTAAACATAAACGCCATCTATCATGAATATGGCGTCGTAAGATCGCTCCATACAAAATGTATGGGAAAATGAATTTTCTACATAATTATTTTTTCTGTGATTTTTCTGGAATTTTCTTGGGTATTCTTCTTGTTTGGCCGGAGACCATTACGAATTGGTGCGAATCATCGAAATCGGTCAAGGCGTTCTTGAGTTATAAGCGTAGTAACTAACGTCACTCTCTTTTATATAATTTACTAGATATAGGTTATTAAGTGTGATGTCAGCCTTAGTGTCATAATTTGAAATTATGCCCCGACCTTAAGCCCCTCTAGTTACGTACACGACCTCTAGTAGCGTTTTTTGTTTGTCTTTGACGTGTTCCTGTTCTCAAGTTGCCTGCCAGTAGCGCGAATTAAAAACGGATCTGCTTAAGTAGCTCACTGAGAACTGAAAAATGGCGGATGTCAGTCTCTGACATGTATTTACCTACTGCAATATTTATGAAATCACGTTGGTTGCTCATTGGCAAAGTTCATCAAAATCTGATTATTCAATTGCGCCATTCATTATTTACTTCATTTCGAATTAATTTCAAAATCATTTTGAAAAAAAAAAAAAAAAATACAAAATACTATTAATATTTATTTAAATCAACAAAGAAAATCTGAGAAAACATCGAAAGAGAAGAACACATTTTGGTTGACGAATGATTTTTTAATTCAATAAATGGCATTCGAATGCAAACAGTATCCTCAGGCAATCTCTTTCCTTTTTCAATTCCCATTGATTCATCTTTTCTTCTTGTTTTTTTCCTCATAATTTTGATTTGTCAAGTAGAATACTTGCAGTGGGGATAGATACTCCCCGCACTCTTTCCTTTTATATTCCGCATCACTCCCCAAGATATTGAACTAATGGAAATTTTCGAAGAATAAAATGCGACATAAAGAAAGAAAAAACAAAAACGATTGAGAGTAGGACTACACGACCACCCACTTCCTGTCCTGCCCACTCAATCACTTGTCATCGGATAGCTGCTGCAATATTTTCTTTCCGAATTCCTTTCAAAAGTGTATTTAAAAAAAAAAAAAAAAAAACAGACACCAACTTTGTTCTTCTTGTTCCTTGGGATGTTGACGTTATTTCTCCAGAGAGCAAAGAGAAATAAATGAGTCCCAAAGCGCAACCATCTCTAGACGTTAGTGGTTTTGCTTTGAAAAATGAATAATCATAATAATTGGAATAATAAGGAGCAGTTCAGCGGGATTATCCTGAAATATAAATATAAATAACTGACAATCGTTATAAATAAGGTATCTAATTACATAATTATTTGCCAATTGTAGCTCATTAATTACCTTCATGAAAAATAGCTGTTCGGACTCAGTTGTATCTTAGCATACGATTACATTTACGTCATCTGTAGTAGTGCACATGGAAATCTGGGACAAACGACAATGAATCGTACTAGTTTTTCAATCCATGGTGGGTGATATCCAAACATTTAGACCAGTGCTGCCAGATTGGGCGCTTTTTCGTATTTTGGGCTATGTTTTAAAAAACGATAGAAATTTCTTTAATGAGCGCCCAACACAATTTTGGGCTACATATCGTTTAACAATTTTTGTGTAAATTTTGTTTGTTTTATTTCTTCACAAAACTTAAAAAAAAAATATATTTTCGAACAAACCCGCAATTTTAAAACTTGGCAGCACTTTTGCAGTCAAGTGACATCGAACATTCGTTTAACTTGCAGGCCTGTGGCACCGTCTTGTTGAAACCACATATCATGCAAGTCAAGAACTTCCATTTCGGACAAAAAAAAGTTTGTTATCATCGCTCGGTAGCGTTCACCATTGACAGTAACGCTGCGATTCGCATCATCTTTGAAGAAATATGGCCCAATAATGCCGCCGGCCCATAAACCGCACCAAACAGTGGCTTTTTCGGGATGCATTGGTAGCTGTTGCAATGCTTCTGGCTGATCTTCACTCCAAATGCGGCAATTTTGCTTATTTACGTACCCATTCAACCAAAAATGAGCCTCATCGCTGAACACAATTTTTCGATAAAAAAGCGGATCCTCGGCCAGCTTTCCAAGAGGCCATTCACCAAAAATTCGGCGTTGTGGTAGGTCGGCTGGCTTTAGTTCTTGCACCAGCTGTATCTTAAAAGGCTTTACGCCCAAATCCTTCCGCAAAATTTTCCACGTAGTGCTGTAACAAAGGCCTAACTGCTGGGAACGGCGCCGAATCGACATTTCGCGGTCTTCTGTCACACTAGCTGATACGGCCGCAATATTTTCTTCACTACGTACAGTACGTAAACGTGTTGGTGGTTTAATGTCCAACAAAGTAAATTTGGTGCGAAATTTGGTCACAATCTTCCGAATAGACTGCTCAGAAGGTCGAGAATGCCGATCATAAAATGGAAGCAGCGCGCGATGAACATTTCGAACCGAGCACGAATTTTGATAGTAAAATTCAATAATTTGCAAGCGTTGTTCATTTGTAAGACGATCCATGGTTAAATTGCAAATCAAACTGAAGCTGTTTGACAGTGACACAAGGTACTAAACACACGTCAGCTGTCAAAACCAGTGTTGCCAAAACCAAACCAGCTAAAAAATCACCCTTTACTAGCTCGGTAAAAAAAAAAACAGCACTAACTCTGCCATCCCATTTATCGGTTACCACAATTTTCTGACGTATTTCATCCGAATTCAATTTTCCCCAAAATTGGTAATCAAGTAACCTTATCAAATGTTGGCCAGTTTTGTTGTGTCAATTATTCAAAGTCACCAAATTGACTTCTGACCAATAATCCATTAATTTATCACTCACTTACACTTGCATTCGAGTGTAATTAAAATAATTTCATTTTGATAAAAATTCGATAAAATCGGCATTATATAATGCGTTGGAGCCCATCGCCCAAACCACCATCATTTCAATCACTTAAAATGCAATAAACTAATTAATAAACCCACCTTCCGCCCGTCAATTTGGCTGCCGTTTGACGGCTGAATGTGTGCGACAAAACAAATGACATTTAAAACTTATATGCCTTCGAAATGATTTGTCCGCGCGATACTCATTTGATCCTCATTCCTCCACCAGTAGTGTGTCATCGTGTGAGTGGAGGTAGTAATTGTTTTTGGTCCCACTAATCCCTTCACACAAAACATTTTCGAATCGGCTTTTCCGCCAATTTCATTTCTCTAAGCCCCATCCCCGCACGACAGCAGCTCCATTTCATCTATCCACAATTTCGAAAGGATAAATAAGCTGAGCATCCTTTTACTGCTTTCGGTGTTTATCATGGACATGAGTGACATGTCAGACGAACAACAAAGTGTGCTGCGCTTCATCATATGAAATTTGCTGAATTGTTTAAATCCTCAGAGAAAACGAAAGCTCGGACATGTCCTACTCCACAGGCTGACAAAGCCGTAAAGTGGGTGCATGGAGTATTTGTACTCGTATGTGTATATGTCCATTTGATGAGCCTTTGGTTGGTAGAAAATTTCGAAAATTAGAATTTCCAAAAGCGAAATGAACCCCCGACGATGATGGGACTGGACACACGTACATTCGAGATACATATAAATGTCAAAACGAACGCAGAGATGGGACGAGCACCGTATTTGCCCTCGCAGTCGAGTTATTAATGTTGACCGTCAATTATGTTTTAATTGTCATAAGAGGCCGCTTACGTGTGTGTAAACATGTCCAATGGACAGCACTCCGCCAGGATATAACAGGGGGCTGGACATCACTGCTCTGGATATTGATGCCACTTTTCGCTGATGTTAACTGAATTTTAATGTCCATTGGTGGTCGGTCGGGGGGAGTTTGTCATTCAAAATGGGAGTTCGCCTCCGCGATTATTAACGCATGCAAAAACGCACACAAATATATTGATTTTCGAATATAAAAAAGGGCCGGGGCGGGCAAATAAAATGCTAAAACTTTTTAATTATAATCAACAGCGTAAATTGGAGTTATTCACTGGAAAAACAATAACAAGCAGTGTTTGGCTACCGGGCTTATTGTTACAATTCTTTTTTAATTACATTTTGACTGTTTATTATATGATTGTTGTAAGGCACTCGTCCCGATTCAATTAATCTATTTAAATATTGAACATCAGGTCCACTGATCCAAACAATGTACATATTCACGTGTACGCGTGTATCCTTGTCGAGTCGGAGATGCGGAGTATCCTCTACCGGTACAATAAAAATGATTATGATGAATTTTTGATCTGGATACTCTTTTTTTTTTTTTTTTTTTTCATTTTGTTGGTCTTTATTTATTTTTTAACGTTGCGGCTATAATTCCACCATAATACTATACGGATAGCGTCGAGCCATCACATCGTCAACTGTCGTCGTGTGTAAATGTGTTTAATTGAATTTTTTAATTAATAAAATACTCGATATTGTTGCGAAGAGAAATCATCGACAGTGAACGAGTGTTCGATTTTTTTTTTTTTTTTTTGGTATTATTATTATATTTTTTTTTTGTTGTTGATGTAATTTTGTGCAGTTGAGGCATTTTTAAATATTCATTTTCGTTACGCATACACACATAAATGTACTAAAAGGTATTATGCTCACAATACGACGGAGTCTATGTATATGAAAAGGTATTTATATAAAAAAAAAGGTGCTATGTTGAGTCGTTAACATCGTGCGTTGGAAAACGAACGTAATTCAACTCATTTGAAAAAATACTGCCCTATGTCATCGATAGCCTCACGAATTTTATCTTTGAGGTCTTGAATCGACGCTGGGCTGTTGGCGTAGACCTTATCTTTCACGTTGCCCCAAAGGAAGAAGTCGCAAGGTGGCCAATTGTGATCACCTCTTCGAGAGATAACACGGTCCGGAAACTTTTCCCGTAGAAGATCAATGGTTTCGTTGTTGATGATCGGCCGGCTTGAGTTCTTGTGTTAACTGAACTTTATAAGCCTTAAGACCCAAGTCTTTATGCAAAATACGGTGTAATGACGTTTGTGGAATGCCCACAAAGAACGACGAGGAATGGACAAACCTGTGTTTTCTTCAACACTTTGGGCTACAGCAGCAATATTCTCAGTTGTTCTTGAGCGATGTGCACGGGTTTTATTCTTCACATCATTAACTTGTCCCAACAGCTCGAATTTTTCCACCAATTTCTGTATTGCGGTCCGATAAGGTGCTTCACGACGACCAAAAAATGCTTTAGTTTTGCGAACTGTGACTGCAAGATTTTCACCATTTTTGTAGTGAATTTTAATAATTTCAATGCGTTGTTGAAGCGTGAATCGTTCCATTTTTAGTAATGGCGTAGTTTCTACTTGTCAAATGTCAAAGAATAAAAGCTTCAAAAGTGACAGCTACCGAAATAGCGGGTCATTCACAATAACACCTCTTATTGGAAAACTCTTTATGTTGCTATAAATGAAAATCATTGACAAACATTGCATGCGAGCGCGGCAAGACGGTGGGATTTCAGTCCACTGAAAACACCCGAAGAAGACATGATTTGTGTCAACCTTCATTTATTTAAAATCAACCAACTTTCGGTTAAAAGCTACCAAGTAATACTGTTAATAGAGCTCCTACAGAGTGAGTCTATAAATAACCGAGTCAACTTGTTTAAGGAAACCCGGTTAAAGATAACCGATTTATCGATTTTCTCTCCAAATTTTCTCGGTTAAATTAAAACTAACAGCCATATTTTTAAACTTAGTCTGCTTAACTTTACGCACCTTCTAAAATGCCCTTACGCAGGAAAGTGTTGTTTACAAAGATTTTTCGAACTTAAGCAACGTTTCTTTAGAGCTGTATAATTTAAAAGCGAAATTTTCCGTTTGGTGCCTGCGTAGAACTTAGGAAAACATGCTTTTGCAGCAAATGTCATTTGGTCGTGGTGAAATTGTAAGGTTAGGTTAGGTTAGGTTAGGTTGAGTGGGATTGTGAGATCGTCACAAAAGACCAGGCACCAAGACGGACCCATCGCCATCCCCAGGGAACCCTTACGGTTAAAAACCTAAACCAAATCGCCCAAGCAGAAAAATGTAAACGAAACCAAAAAGTGAAACTAATTTTTGTTTGTGCTGTTGTATAAACAAGCGCCAAACGCATTTCGTTTGCAAATGCAATAATAAAATATAAATTTTAAGTAATAAACAACAATCTGACATATCACTTATTCTGCGTTTGTCATATAACTACTTATGCTTCAGCTTTGTTGTTTGTAGGAAATGTCTTAGGATGTGTGTGAATATGTCTCCCAGCAAACATTTGCCTTCAAAAATTAATCATAAATGATTCATTTAAATGAAGAAAACCTTCGGATATGAACTCATTTATGATTCAATTTCAATTCAATTTCCTGAGAAATGGGCCTAATCTTTTAAATGATTGATAAATGATTGGAGAAACATTCACTAAAATGAATATAAGCATGCTGTCTAGGCAAACGCGTTTCTAACACATGCTTATACGTGTATATTCATTTTAGTGATAAATAAATGCATTTATTGATATCATTTATGAATCGTTATGATGATTTAAAAATGATTTAGTCAATAATCACTTAAGTGAATAAATAAATAAATAAATTTGGAGGTAACTAGCTCATAATCATTTTTGTTCATTTATGTGAATGAAAATCCAAATTGGTTCACGTAAATGAATGTAGGTTCTTCATTTTTTACTGAATAAAGGGTGATTTTTTAAGAGGTTTAGAACTTTTTTTTAAAAAAAAACACAAAAAATTCGAAAAAATGAATGAAATATTTATTTGAATCGATAGTTTGAACCTTGCAATTTAATGTTTAAAGATAATTTCATGCAAATGTTGACCGCGGCTGCGTCTCAGGTAGCCCATTCGCTGAGTCCAATTTTGGCATACTCTTTCACACATATCGGCCGGTATCTCACGAATGAATGCATGGATGTTGGCTTCCAGTGCGTCAATCGAAGCGGGCTTGTCCCTATACACATTAGCCTTGGCATACCCCCACAAAAAATAATCTAATGGTGTCAAATCGCACGATCTAGGCGGCCAATTGACCGGCCCGAAACGTGAAATTAACTGTTCACCAAACTCGCCTCGCAATTGCGCCATTGTTTCGCACCGTCTTGTTGAAACCACATATCATGCAAGTCAAGAACTTCCATTTCGGGCAAAAAAAAGTTTGTTATCATCGCTCGGTAGCGTTCACCATTGACAGTAACGCTGCGATTAGCATCATCTTTGAAGAAATATGGCCCAATAATGCCGCCGGCCCATAAACCGCACCAAACAGTGGCTTTTTCGGGATGCATTGGTAGCTGTTGCAATGCTTCTGGCTGATCTTCACTCCAAATGCGGCAATTTTGCTTATTTACGTACCCATTCAACCAAAAATGAGCCTCATCGCTGAACACAATTTTTCGATAAAAAAGCTGATCCTCGGCCAGCTTTCCAAGAGCCCATTCACCAAAAATTCGGCGTTGTGGTAGGTCGGCTGGCTTTAGTTCTTGCACCAGCTGTATCTTAAAAGGCTTTACGCCCAAATCCTTCCGCAAAATTTTCCACGTAGTGCTGTAACAAAGGCCTAACTGCTGGGAACGGCGCCGAATCGACATTTCGCGGTCTTCTGTCACACTAGCTGATACGGCCGCAATATTTTCTTCACTACGCACAGTACGTAAACGTGTTGGTGGTTTAATGTCCAACAAAGTAAATTTGGTGCGAAATTTGGTCACAATCTTCCGAATAGACTGCTCAGAAGGTCGAGAATGCCGATCATAAAATGGAAGCAGCGCGCGATGAACATTTCGAACCGAGCACGAATTTTGATAGTAAAATTCAATAATTTGCAAGCGTTGTTCATTTGTAAGACGATCCATGGTTAAATTGCAAACCAAACTGAAGCTGTTTGACAGTGACACAAGGTACTAAACACACGTCAGCTGTCAAAACCAGTGTTGCCAAAACCAAACCAGCTAAAAAATCACCCTTTATAAAGAGATTCTTCGCTTTGGTGGTGGTTGGTGGAATTGGACGAGACAAGATTGGATATAGGAACACACATTGATAAATTATTGCAGGTTGATATTTCAGCAGTAGGGTAGGTTGGACCACTTTTTTTTTACGCTTCATAACTTCCAACCTGTTCATAATTAAGCTATGAAACTAAAGTCAGTAGAAATATTGAAACTTCGACTTTTTAATGGTATTTAAAAAAAAATATATATCTAATAGTCAAATAATTGTTTTGTCTCAAATACACCAAGTCCAAGTGGTCCAACTTACCCCACCAGGGGGGCAAGTTGGACCAGTGAGTGGGGTTAGTTGGACAGAAACCTGAAAATCTGAAAAGTCATTTTTACAAAATACAAATAAATAACAGCATAAGCTTCAAAAAACATGGCCTGGTATTGCTCTGCCAGACGCTGATACTGCTACGGTTAATGTTAACTTGGTGCCACGCTCGCCGCTGAAATCACTGAACCCATATTCTTTCTTCACCTTTCCGCAACAGTTTTTCCGGGTTTGCAAACAGTATTTACGCCCGTTTCATCTATATTCTAAATGTTGGAAGCGTTAAACTTGTATCGATCCATGACCTCACTCAATTTGTGGTAAGTTTGACCACTGGCGGTCCAACTTACCCCACACTGACTTTGTTAAACATTTTGTGTCATAAAGAAACAACTACAGAAAACACTTCAATTTTACACTCGAAAAAATAAAAATAAATAACGGGATACATGAAAAATGTTTACCTTATTCTGATATTCGCACCGTTTCACAAAAAAAAAAATAGAAAACTAGTACATTTTTTTTTTACTTATCACCCTTAAAAATACAAATATGAACGGCTTCTTTGAAGGTAAAAATGCAACTGCAACTGTTTTGGCACGTGGCAGTTAGTCAGCACGCTTCGGTTGTGTGTCATCTGGTCATGTAGGACTTTTAGTTTCTGAGTTATTTGAGTGGCCCAACCAGCCCCGCCCTACCCCACCTCTAAAGGAATTTCGGAATTGTGCTAGATAATTTGACTCTTTATTATGTAAAATGATTTTAGTTACGAAGCTAATCTGTCAACAACAGCTGCTGTCATGTTCAGAGCAAAAAGTAATAGATTTCAGAATCAGTGATTTCTGTAATAGTTTATCGAAAGTCTTATTCGTTTAGACACAAACCTCGTTTAATAAAGCTATCTATAAATAACAATATCAGGAACGTCACGTAGATGCTGCGTAATACCTTATTCACACCGCACCGAAAACCGTTTCTTCGTCGAAAACTCGTCGATGCCACACCAACACCAACTAGTATTCGTTTCACGTTTCAATCGGCTGTGAGACAAGAGGCGTCAAACTTCTGTGTAAACTATTTTAGTTAGACATTTTTATCGCATTAATTAACAAATAAAATAAATCTCTGAATTTCATAATTTAAATATAATATTAGCCCATCAATTAAGTGTTGAAAATGATTTTAAGTTCACGATTATATAAGTCAACAAAGGTGCAGGTGTACTGAACGCACTCATCCGAATTGAAATTTCCCCAAAGAGAAATTATGCCGAAACGTCAAATGTCAACTGTCAAATAATGCAAACAAAAATTATATATAAAAGAGCGTTCTCCAATAAAAACGTTTCAAGAAGCGGTGTTTTTTTTTTTATTATTTCACGGAATTGTTTAAAGCGTTTTTACAAACACAGTTGCAACAGCGAACAGTTTTTCTTTCTATTGTTCCACACTGAACAAATTTTGAGTTGTGACATCTGTTCGGTCAGCTGCTCTGCTGAATTTGCTGAACATTGCAAACGGTGTGTTTGTTTCAACAACCCAACGAGATTGATTAATTCTTCAGACTGGGACGTTCAAGTATCTAGTTTAGTAAGTCTGACAGCTCTCTCACTAGATGAAACTCGACTCTGATTGGGGGAAATCGGTCGTGAGAGCAGATGTTTCAGTTGACGTTTATGGAGGGGTAGCCGACGAATCTAGTCGAGAAATTCGTGACTGAGTACTACGTTGACAGTTCTCATATGTGGCTGACGTAGAAAACGTGACGTTCCCGACCAATCTAGTTTTTGCGTTCAGGTTACATCTCATCCAGACCAATCTAGTCGACTTAAGATGACTAGATTCTTGAATGCGGCCACTTTCTTCGATTTAAAACGGGTCACAGTTTGAAACCCTGTGCCCTTCTAGTTGTGACCATCTTGCAGCTGTTTTATTTAAGGCTTTTTTTCAAAAAGAATACTTCTAAAATTGCATTAAGTGGGAGCTCCGCTTCTTCCATGGTCAGAACGTTGGCCTTTTTATTGACCTCAATATCACAATTTGACACGGTTCTGCGAACATACCTTGAGCGTTGTGCGGCAGTTCCTGACTAGTTCAGACTTTGTGGCTGGCGACTCTAGCGCCTGACTGAAAGAACTCAATATATATATATTTCAATATTGTGGAACAGTATTTACTTGTATTTACTTTGGGTAAACCTTTGCGCGCATCTACTTCAAGTCTCACAGTTGATGCACCTACAAAACAAAGGTATTAGCTAAGAAAGAGACCAGAGACCATTTCCATGACCCAATTCAAACCGTGAAAGCGTCAAGGAAAATGCCCCTCAAATTATTTACTTTGGTTTGCATAGGTACTCGTTATAAGGTTTGACTTTCGTATTTTTGTCCAATTTGTGAAATCAAATCGATCGTCGTCTACATTTACCGACGAAAACTAATTAGCCCTCTCATTTCGGGAAAAAATAATCTCAAATATTCGTATTTACACTTAAATCAACGTTAATCTTATAATAATCAAGACAATATGTCACAGCTGCTTGACAAGCGTTACCATTAAATACTAGTCACATTCCCGCAATTGCCATGGCATGCAATTCATAGAAAAGTCAATCAAAGCAAAAGAAGCAAACGAACGCGCACCACTCCGTCGAAAAGAAACTAAAAAGGAAAATGTAATCAACAGCTAACAGCGTATATATACACATCACAACGGCTTATTAATATTTTACCACGAAATTAGCTAATTAACTGCTACAGGGCGCAACCCTTTCCGCGGCAAGCTCTAGTTAACTTGAAATAAAAATGCTTCAAGGTACTTTTTGGTAGCTACTCCGACTCCCCTTCGCTGGGTCGTTAGTGTTGGTCCTCTTTCAACAAGTGGTCGAACGAAGCCTTTTCCTGTATTCCACTTGTTTGAAGGGGGGGGGGGGGGGGGGGGGGGGGGGGGGCCCCGCAGCTTAAAAAAACAAACCTTAGGTTATTTGCACACAAAGAAGAGACCGACCACTCAAATTTTCCCCCAAAAGGTCCTATTTGTGTTGGCCACCACCACGCAGTGCAGTGCAGTCGCTCGGGAATTCCATACTCGTATAATGCCAAAGTAATTTTAAAAATTCACCAAACAGCATTTTTAATAATTCTATTTGCCAAATTAAACCGTGCCACTTGGAGTGGCATTGGGAGCTGGCTGGCTTCCCCAAAAGCAAGAGGTATTAAAAACAATTACCTTATGAACAAGGAAGCAATGGAAGGCGAAACCCCCAATATAGAGAAAAAAAATAACCATGGACCAACCAAGCCGGGCTTGATGCATGTGGGCCTTCAAGTGGCGGTAAAAACAAACCAAGAAAGAAAAAAAAAAAACCTCAAGCATTTCCAACCGAATAACCAAAGGAGTTTGAAGGTGCACAGTAGTAAAGAAAAAAAAATTGCGTAGAAGAAAATCCCTTTTATCGTCGCCATTTGTCGAGTTCGGTTTCGCTTTGCTTTTCCATTTAATTTCTTTTGAGTTGAGTTTTATTGTTTGTGCTTGATGTCGGCGCACGGGATATCCCTTCTCATTGGCGGTGGCGGTGCGGTGATGAGGTTTAACCCGGAACTCTGCACTGTAACATTTCAAACTTATTCCCAGTCTCATAAAGCAAATAGAGTAAAGTAAATTACGGACAAAAATCCACCACCACCAAACGGAGCTGGAGAAAAATTAGCATAAGTGGTTAATTAAAATTTAAAAAGTTTACATTGCGCGAGTTCTTCGCTCTTTATTTTCTCTTTTCAATGTTTTTACGTTCTTTTTATTCAGTTTTCGCCACGGCTTAGGACAATTAATTAGCTTGGCTTTTTGATCTGCCGAGTCCACAGTTGCATTGTCATGATTTAAATACATACTGGTAATACTCGTAGTTATTCTGCTCAAAAGTGGACACAATTATTAACCGCACACTGTGCGAACTCGACCGAGCGCCCATAACCGTCGATATGGAATGAATATATCCACTCTATCCACCAACTTCACCCAGTCGAGCTGCATGTGCAGGACCTATTCTAAATAATACGTAGATCAAGCATGAGTGGCTGGGATTTCACCACTCATTACAGTAGGGACGTGAAGTTGAACCCACTGTTGGTTAAACTATTGCTATGATTTGATCGCTAAGCCAGTTGTGGTATTGCTTGAAACTGGTTCAGCAATCTCGAAGTAAGTTATAGAAGCAAATTGAAATAAATCCGGACTTCTTTAAAGTCCTGTCAAGTTTTCGAAAAGTGCTCCGCACTCAAACTAAAAATGGCGTCATGCGCCACGTCAAGTTGCAGCATAAAAGTTTAGTCAAAGCCGCTATTTGAAAACAGTTTTCATAGCTAGAACAGGAATAGGTCTTTTGGGTTTTCAACGACTTTAATTTATAAATAAGGCTGAGGTTAAATCACTGAACATGGGTGAGGTATTGCACCGAGCGATAATTGTTTCGTTATTCCCAACTGTATCAGATGTGGCTTACTTTATTTTACTTTATTTTACTTTAGATGGCGATTACAGTTCTGGGTGAACCGCGGTCTCAACTTACAAGCCCCTCCTAGTTCCTAGTCCTAAGTTGGTTGTTCTCTCAATTCTGGTCAAGGACATACATTTTGTCGTTGGATCTCCTCCACCACAATCCAGACAAGACAGAACAATGCTGAAAATCGTCCCAAAAATCTTTCCTTTGCTATTTTCATCAGCTTCCCTTAAGTTCCATACTTCATCCCCAAATATAGCGACTACGATTGGCAAGAGTGATACTTCGCCGATATCATTTTGCTGGTCATTGTAAAGCCTAGGTAGTTAGCCTTTAACTGCTTCAAAGTTACATGTGTCCATAATGAAATTTTTCTGGATGATAGCACATACTTCTCCGTTTTTTCTCGTTAACTTGCAAATGCCTCCTTGATAGCGCGCTTGACTTCTACCGATATATCAAAATCATCGTCATATGCAAGTAGTTAAACGCACTTGACTTGTGAGTTTCGTACACTCAGAAAAAAAAAATTGTTAAGCGAAGAATTTTGGGATTTGTAAAGAATTGTAAGTTAAAAGTTCTTGGTTCAAATATTATTTTTGTTAACAAGAACTCATTTTTAAGTTTTCAAGAATCAGGTATTAATTTTATTTTATTACATCATTGCCAACAATTTCATTCTTAAATCAAAGATTTTGATATTTGGGTTCATTTTAACCAACGAAAATTGTTTAAGGAAGTAACATGAGAGCTCGTCAACTTGTCTTAAACCTATTTCGAGATCAAAGGGTTCCGTGGTGTTCGTTCCGACTTTAATGTAGCATCGAGATATCGCCGTCGTCATCGTGCCCAAACAAGACAATCGTAGGCGACTTTGAGTTTGATAAAGAGCCTCCTCAGTGTCAAGATTTGGTTGACTTTCCAGGCCTTGAACCGCACTAATATGGGCCGATCAGATTATTAGCGAAAGGTTTGAAGCGACCACACATTAAAGCCAGGATCTTACATGCGACATTCAACAAAATGTTTCTATCAAGTTGACAAAATTTTAATAAGTTTTACCATGTCTATAAACTTTTGATGTGATGATAAGAAAATTGTTGTGTTAACAAAAGTCGTTTGTTTGTGCGTATAAAAATATTTTGTTAAATTAATCATGTGGCAAATTTTACAAAAGAGATTTACCAATTCTAAAGTTTCTATTTCGTCAAATCAGCAATTAACTGTTGCTTTTACAAAGAAATTTATCAATTTGGTCTTTGTCTTTTTATCAAATTAATAAAAAAATTGTTAATAATATCAAATTAATATCAAACATGCAGCATTTTAATTTTTTGATTAATCAGCAGAATTGTTGAGTTTGTCAATTCTTCATTCATTGTTCTGTTGAATTAAATAAACTATTTTGTCGATATGACTAATGCTCACTTGCAGTTGTCCTTTAACTTAATTTTGAAGATACGAAATAAATAAAGAAATTATATCTTAAATATGGCTACAATACCCTTGTGAAATAATAATAAATGATAGGCAAAACAAATAAGTTTAATAATTAGATTTATTAAACAAAGTAATTATACAAGTTAAATTAAACTAACTTTACTTATTATTTGAGTTGAAGAAAAAAACTGCACTCCCAGTGGTATTTCCTTATACATAGAGAAAAATGTTGCCCAATGTTTTGGCGTTGTATAAGCCAGGGCTTCCCGATCGATTTCACAACCTAAAAATATATTCACAATTTTTAATTAGTACGTTGAAAGTAAGATGATTGCACTTTCAGATAAGATAATATATATGTGTTGTATAGGTATATGTAAATGTCTTTTTTCAGTAAAATACTTTTTATTTTTAACATCGAAACTTCAATAATGCGAACACAGAGGTATTTACCTCACAACAGTCTCAAGATAAATTAAAATTTCTTGTTTACTAATTATGTCCTTATTAATTTTCTTGGTCTTAACATGTTGCGTTTTTATTCACTTTTACCGGTTATATTTTTGCGCACTAACAAACTCGAGTATGCAATATAAATAACGCCATCACTAGCATTGCATTCAAATGATAAAAATGTTTGAAATGTACAGGGTGTCCGCCGGGAAGGTATACTACTTTGTTTGTTTATAATTTTTGATTAAATGAAAGAGAATGCATCTTATATTGATAAATGTTTTATTTAATGTCGGCAATTATGTATGGAATACAATATCAGGTAAATGTCCGCCTCTGTGAGTCTCACAAATGCGAGCCCTTTTGGGCACATTTTTTAGTACATTCTCACACATTTCACGCGGTATTTCATTAATTTCACCACGAATATTTGGTTTGAGTTGCTCAAGCGTTTCTGGTTTGTTTGCATAAACCCTGCTTTTCAGATATCCCCACAAAAATAAGTCCGGAGCAGTCAAATCAGGCGACCGTGGAGGTCAGTCAACATCACCATTTCTTGAAATAACTTGTTGTGGAAAGAGGTCTCGCAGTAATTCCATTGTAATCCTGGCTGCGATGTGGCACCGTCTTGTTGATACCACATGTTAATCAAGCCCAAAGCATGAAGTTGTGGCGTTAAAAAGTTTTCAATCATATCACGATACCGCTCCCCATTCACAGTTTCCGTTACGCCGTTTTCATTTTCAAAGAAGTAAGGTCCAATGATTCCTCCTGACCAAATTGCACACCAGGCTGTAACTTTTAATGGATGCAAAGGTGACTGATGAATAATTTGAGGGTTTTCCATTGCCCAGAACCGACTATTCTGTTTATTCACATATCCATTCAAATGAAATGTTTCTCCCAAAAATTTCACGTAACTTTGTCATCGTCACAGTAATCGATGATTGATTTTGATAAAATGTTTTAACGATTAAAACACGTTGGTTTATCGAATATTTTTCCATAATAAATTTGCCACGTGTCTACTTCACGACTGCCAAATATGAACTGTCAAGACTAATGTTTACCAAAATGGCGGCAAAACAAAGTAGTATACCTTCCCGGCGGACACCCTGTATTTTTATTGATCCAACAAGTGTATTAATAATTCTACAAAATTTATGTCATGTCTACAAACATTTTATTCATTTCAACAAAATGTTTGTAATATTGATAATCTCAAACTGATTTATTAAAATGAAAACTGTGTTTTGTTAATCCGACAAAGTGGTTTTGTAGTAAATGTCTTATCCGTTTGACAAAATATCGTTCAAATTGATAAAACTGAAGTCGTATTGATAAAATTCATTTATCATAAGAACAACTTTTTTTCAGTTCAACCTATTTTTGTTTAAATTTTACAATCGAATTTTGTCAATATTATTGGACTAAGTTCAATCGTTTTACACAGTCCATCCATTATATTGTCTTCCAAATTCTGATTTTGTTCTCATCTGGGTGGGAGTTGTTGTCCATTTATTTTCAACCAGCCAACAGCACAAACCAGAGTATCCCCACCTCAAACCCGTGGCGATAATTATTAGTATCCGACCAAATCAATACACAAACTTTCTTTCATGCACTTAATCCCTGACCGCAGCTCAAAATAAATCACCCGTAACCTTAACCATCGCTTACAAATTGAAATGGCAAATAAATTAAAAAAAAGAAATCACTGTTATTTGAAAACCAACAAACATCAAAAGGAAATCACTTTGTAAAACTAACAAAACCAAACAAACTCGCAAAAACCAAATAGACTGCAAGATTCCTACAAATCCCTTTTCATGGCAACTATACATAAATGGGAAGCAAGCCTGCCGCTGCCATTTTACGTGAAGTGAAAATCATCGTTTTCCGTTATTTGCCAAAGGAATTTTGTGTCAAGTTAGCGCAATTAATCTCATGCACACGTTAATTAGCACCGCTGGGAATTGAGAAGCCTGCCACGAGGACTGTATGTTTACAGTTGGAACACCCGAACAGGGATGCACACTATGTAGTTTGTAAGGACGGAGTTTTACCAGCTCGCGTTTACCCCTTCCCAGATTACCAACATTGAGTGGTGCAAACCGAACGTAAAGTTACAATTTTGCGATTTTGATTTTGCTCTCTATGTTCTTGGGCGAATATTCTGTGAAATAATTCCTTGATCAAACAGTGGAGAGATGGATGAATGAGTTGAATGTTTTTAATGACGACCAAGGATTACCGAGTGTAAATTGGGTTTTTAATTAGCCTAAAAAGAGAATAATCATGTGCAAACAGACTGAATGCTTAATTTAATCGGCAGTTGAATTGAAAGGGTTTTTTTTTTTTTTGTGGTATGATATGCTTCGGGGAAATTATCATTTCATGTAGGGGGGGTTGATGATGCCTTTGGATCTCTAGAGACATTTAGAATATCCATATCTCCATTATGTGTACTGAAATGAGAATGTCTTAGCGGTTGTAGTATATTTTGTTTCCAATCCTATACCAGGAGGTGCATTTTATGTAACCTGTTGAATTGAGGCGAATGAAGATATCCCTAGCCATTTCGAGGGTCCTTTAGTGATTCTTACGGTCGAAGGAGAAGGCGATTCAACGACGAACTATGCGAGTGCAAGGTCCACGCGACATCGACCTTGTTAAAAACCTGCCGTGGGGCCTTTCAGATGACCAAGGCATGCACGTAGAACTAGTTGACATCAACGTCACGGCCTAGAGAGTCCTTTATTCTAACCCAAAGGCTCAAAGCAGTATTGGGAGACGTCGAATAAAGAAGCTCGTACAAGTTAAACGGCATTTCAACCTCGGAATGTGTAACTGCAAGTAGTTGGCTAGGGACCGTGCTACATAGGCTTGTTAGCTTGTTTAGTGACTGCCTAAAAAGAAGAATTAAGACTACCTAGTTGTGTGCTGTGTCTTTTCATTCATAACAAGCATTCCTTGACACAGAAATCACATTGAATAAAGTCGACTTATCTGTAAGCAATTAATGTACTGTCAGCTCTGAGTATAGATAGCTCCGTTCGTTAATGTTCTACTCTACTGGTTACCTGTCACTTACTTACCTTCGCTTCTTCAGTTAAGCCCGTATGACACTACATTTTTTCCTCATTTTTCTAGTGTTGAAAAGTCAGCGGTGTGTAAAAGAGACTAAAAGTGTATAACGAAAGGGGTAGCAATTATTTGCAAAGCAACCACAAATTTTCAAACGAATTTATTTTCAAATAATCTTGAAATGTCAAAAAAAAAACCTACCAACAGCTGAAAAATGTGATTTGAATACATTTTCAATGCATTTTTTTTGACTTGTCTACATTAATAAAGTTGGTGTACGCACTCACTCCTATCGGGAATTTTCGTTCTAATTTTTCGTACTGCTCTAGTTTTATTTTAAAAGCAGGAAAAATGCAAAAAAAAAAAAATGAAGTGTCATACGGGCTTAACATTGACTTATTATGTATGGACTGCTAGTGAAATGTCACTTCCATCATACAATCTCTGCCCAGAAAATGACGCCAACATAACTAGCGCTCGTGGTTCTATGCGAAAAATAAGTGAAACAAAATGACAACCATCTTGGATTTCTCCATAGAATGCTAGAGCCACCCATTGGGCGTAAGTGGATTTGCCAAGTGAGACGGTTGAAATTCAAATTGTTGCGGCATTGTTTACAATAGACGTCATCTCGAAATTGTGCTAGTTTAAATAATTAATAATAGATGGAACCAACAAAATTTGAATAAAAAATCGCTTTTCATTGTCCCATAAATTGCACAATTTTCGTATATTTATTGCGAATTAGTTTTTTATGTTGTTTTTCATTATTAATTTTAGAAATATGATGCAATAGCACTTAAGCGTATATTTCAATCACATTTCTGATCAATAAATACTTTAACTGTCAAGAATATCACATTCAAGTACATGAGAATTTTAAGAAAGTTATTTTAAATTCCACATTCAAATAATAAAGCCCATAAAACCCACTTTATTTCTGCTTTTTACGATTTGTCGGTAATTTATTGTTAAGCCGCTAAGATATTTTATTGCGTTATCAAAGAAAGAAACGACTTGTTCTTTGTTCTCTTTATTTAACCCTTTGGTAAAGTTGCAGCCAAACTTTGACTTTGTGTATAAGCAATCAAAAATATTGTTTATTGTTCTAATGAACAGAATTGTTGCTTCACATCCCACAAACTCAGTTTCTCCACTATTCAAGAGGAAAAGCCGAGAATTTGCGGTGCTTTCACTGAAAGTCTGGGCAGCAAGACTGACATTCATGATTTTAGAATGCCAGTTAATATGTTTGTTATTTAACTTGTTTGCAAAGTGAAGCCCAAGTTTATGTTGAAAATTGACCAATTTTTCAATATACTCCCACTTTATTGCCTTCCCATTCTCATCGTAAATTACTTTATGGGCTCCCCATGTATTACGAATTAATTTCACACAATGGCAAGTGTCTATGAAATTTGTTCACCTTTTTCAGGATGTTTAAAACTTGGTTTAAACTCCTCTAAAGACCAACACTTCATTTTTTAATTTTAAATCTTTATTCAATTAATCGCAATAACACAGTCTTATGCAAAACTATCTGCAACGAAATGGAAACGTCTGATGTGAGTTTCCAATTTATTCCGCTCCGAAACACGAGAGATAGCGCTTATGTTGGAACCAACTCGAAGTTGTCTACTAGCAGTCCATATATATTTAGTTAGTCAATGGGGCTTAACTTGTTAATAACTTGAATGTGTCAAATTTGATGGCGTTCAGTCAGCGCTTTTCAAAAAAAGAAAACTGTGTGTTTAGTGACATTTAATTTAATAACCTCAATTTCACAGAAAATCCAATAACTTTATATACCCGCAAGCATAGGTACAGCATAATCCGCTTACAAAGGATAACTCGCTACGGTACCACCAATGTTTGCCTGCCTGTCTCTGGATACATTTTTTCCCTTATCGTGGTGTCTTTTCCTACTTGTGTTTGCCATCGTTATTTGAATATCATTAAAATGTAAAAAGGTGACATTTACTTGGAAACTACCTCGATGAATCGCATCGCTGATGTTTCTCTCCCTGTGGGGGGATGAATTCTTGATTCAATATAATTTGTTGAGTGGCTCCAATTGATTACGCTTCTTTAAATGCAAAGTAATTAATATTTTTTTTCATTGTTTTTTTGTTTTTCTTATATTCTTTACCTAGACAAACTAAACCCTTGCTTTGTTTGCAAAGCCGAAGCGTGTCCTCGTACCCGACCGCTTAAGAAGGGACGCGGCCAACAATACGGCATCCCAGATGAAACCATCCCAACTGGAGCGAGAGTATGCAACTCGTGTCAGTGTAAATCGGTGCGCAATCGGTATCCCAACTGCCCTCTGCCCACCTGTCCGAATTCGAAAGACCGTGCGAAGCGTCTCCACAACATACCGCCACGACTGTTTGAACTGGCGCCGGATATTCGAGATCCAATTGTTCATGAATTCCAAATCCCTAGCAATGCGAATCGTTGTTGTTCGGCGTGTTTGATGCGAATTCGCCGTAAACTGGATCCGCATGTAAATCTAACCGATGAAGAGCGACGAACCGACGGTGATGAGTCTGATTTAAGTACGTCGTCGTGTGATGAGCGCGATGGAGGAAGTGATACCGCGTCGGTAGAGAGTCCAGAAAATCATGGACGCCACGCAAGTGTTCTACAAAAAGATCAGCAAAAGCAAAACGCTGCAGATGTGTCAAGTGCTGCAATAACATCAAGTAAGATGGACGAACGTCTGCTACCGCCACAACAGGCGCCAAAGAAGCAAAAAACCTCGGAGGAGTACGATAGCTCGGCGACGGAAACCGCCGATGAGGAGAACGAGAACTCGCCGGCAAATCGACAAAGTCCTAAAGTGATATTGAGTTCAGGGGGATCGGCAAATAGTGCTATGGTTCCACCATCTGGCGGTGGTCAGCAACAAACCGCTCAGCCGAATGGTCCACCGCGGCCTGGTGAACAGTCTATGAATGTTCAAGATTTTGTTTTTAGTGTGATTGAACGATCTCTGAAAACGACGGGTCCACCGCCGTTAAAAAATTCCACTCCACAGGTAAAGGCGAACAATGGGGCTCAACAACAGAGTTTGGTCAACAGCAATGATGTTACTTTCGTTCGGGAATTCCGCAGTGATGGATCGATCGTCAAGCAACAGCAACCACAACCATCCTCTCAACCCTCAACGACATCGATTCCAACAACAACGAATCTGCAACCATCGCTTCAGCAGTCTTCTGCCACTGGCGCCGTCTCTTCTAGACAGAGTGGGTCTGCGGCTGATAACCTGGCAACTCTGTCGGTTGTGAACTCGCATATGCATTTGCCACCGCAAATCATCGCCCATCCCCATGGTATTGCTGCGACAATAACGCCTGTCAAAGTTTCCCAACCTCAATCGCTTGACTTGCGAGACAAGGATGAGATTATATATAACGTGCAACAACGGTCAAGCGAACCAGAGCCACAAACACTTGATTTATCTATTAAAAAACCGTCAAGAGACTCTGGTCCATCGCCACAACAACAGCAGCAGCAGCAGCAACAACAACAACAGCAACAACAGCAGCAACAACAACATCAACAACAACTACAACACCAGCAGCAGCAGCAGCATCAGCAACAACAGCAACACCTTCACCATCAACAGCAGCAACAACAACAACAACAACAACAACCGCCGCCACAGCAGTTGCATATTCCCAAACATGTGGTTGGCAACAATTCAACATCGATCTATCGTTCTGGTTGTGATGCCCCATCGGCGCCAGCATATCTGGCTTATCATCATACAGCAGCGGCCGCAGACCTTGGTCGATCGGCAAATAAATCTGCGTCAGCATCTTCGCTTTATGTGTCCCAAGTACCTGTACCGATATCAATATCGCAGCAACCGCCTACAGCTGTCGTTCGCCCACAGCAATCACAACCGCAGCTGCCACCACCCAGCCACACCCAGCTGCAGCAATCTGGCTCTTCATCTGGCAAAAATAAAATGCCTCCAAAGTTATCTCCGCAAATTCATCACCCAGGTCATCCACATCAGCAGTCGCCCAGTCCCAGTCAACTAGTGACTGTCGGTGGTGGACCAAAGGGATCGATTACACATGGCACGCCTATAAATAACACTCAGCAGCAGATTATTGTGCATGGCAGTGCTGCCATGCGACAAACACCCCCTGGTAGTGATAGCAACAAGCTGGGCTCCATTACACAAGGAACGCCTATACACTTACCATCCCACCTGCAGGACAGTAGCAAGCGCGTCTTTGAGTTCTATAAGACAAGTCGCCAGAGTCCAGCGCAACAGGGTGGTCCTGGCAGTTCCGGTAGTCAACAACAACAACAACAGCAGCAGCAGCAGCAGCAACAACAACAACAACAACATGGGATGCCGCCCCATTCTCAGCAATCTAGTCCGCAAGCTCAAAACTTTGTGAATTCGCCGTATGCACGACCGGCTCCTTACTCTACAATGGAGCAGTCACAGCCGGTGTTGAGTACGCGGCAAATAGTCATGCATGACTATATGACTTCGCAGCAGATGCAAGGACAGCAGCGGAATGTGTCGCGAGGAGACAAGGAATCTCCGTCGCCCCGGAATAGTGCCTTGGGTGGATCGCCTGCGTTGATTTACTACGACAAGGAACGTGGCAGGTCCACTGAATACGGATCAAGTCGGGCGTCACCAGCCGATCATACGAATAGGTAATTTTTTTCTTGTACATAGCCCTGTATATTTCATAAAACAAGTTTTGTTTATCTTTTTAACAGCACACCAAGTCCACATCGAACACCGCCACCACAGCGTCAGGGCGTTATTCAACGGCATAATACGGGCTCCAAGCCTCCATCACCAGCAGCGCCACCAAATAGAATGCATGCCATGCCACACAACTATCCACCAGGTAAATTGATTGTCTGAATTTTCTTGCCTGACCCTTTGCCTGACTCTACATTTAATTTTTAGCTGGTCACGAAGCCTTCTCGTCGTTTGTCGACGTTGCAGTACAACAACCTCAACTTCCCGTACCGCAAAAGGATGAAAAGCGTCAGATGGCTGAACATCAGCCACCGCCGCCACCGCATCATGACATCCGCTTCCAAATCGCACGCGATCATGTCGCCATGCAAATTCAGCAGCAGCAGCAACACCATCAACAACAGCAACACCATCAGCAGCAGCAACAGCACTTTCGACAGCAGCAGCAGCAGCAGCAGATGGCAGACATTCATCGCCGTATGGAGCAATGTAAACGCGATCGGATGCATGTTCTCGAACGCGATATGCAAAAGCGTCAGGAACGTGAACGCATTGCCGAACGTCAGAATCAGGAACGCCTTCAAGCTGAACGCGATCGCATCGACAGAGAAAGGGAACGTGAGCGCGAGCGTGAACGCGAAAGAGAAAGAGATCGTGAGCGTAGAGAGCGAGAACGCGAACGTCTCGCCGAAGAGCAAGAGCGCGAAGGTCGCCGTCTGGAAAATGCAAGGATCTACGCAGCAGGCGTAATCCCACCACCAGTAGGAGCACACTACCTGAGAGCAGATGGACCGCCGAGAGCAATACCCGACCGGGAGCGAGATCCGTAAGTACCATTGCTTTATTCACGTAATTCTGGGGATTTGATGCTTCTTGTGTATCTGTTTTTCATTTGTAGTAGTGTAGTTTTGTTGTAACCAAAAATTCATCTCTGCGCTAATCCATGTCGAAAGTACTAATCATCATCATTTCTCTCCCAACTCTCTCATTTTTCTGTGCGATCTATCGATCAAAAAACGGTGTTATTAACTATAGCTATCATAGGCCGCATGTAGGACGTCCAAAGGAGAGTACTCTATCCGCAGCGTGCTTGATAGACGCGATCATTAAACACTCGATCAGTCAGGGAGCCACAGAACCACCGCCGTCGGGTATAAGCCGAGAGCCCCCGCGATCATCATTCGTAAGCGTAAGCATCAGAAGTCAATCTTTCAATGCTATCAGGTGTTTTACATCAAATTCTTCGTTTTCTCTTTTCAGTACAATGCACGTGATATTCCCCAGCACCATCATGCCGCCATTGCTGCTGCGGAAAACAATGGAAAGGCGAATTCGCCCAATGTGATCAACATCGATTTAGATACTGGTGAACAACAACACCAACAACAACAACAGCAGCACCAGCAACAGCAACAGCAACAACAACAACAACAACAACAACAACAACAACAGCAGCAGCAGCAGCAACAGCAACAACGTGGTGGTGTTAGTGGTCCGCCCAGTAATCGGCAACAACAACCTCCCCCGCCCCAACTACTGACTAAGAACATTACTTTCGGTGAATTGACCGAATCGATCATATCGAAGGATTATGGGCCAAATCCAGTGCATTTGCGACCCTATATGACGTACATGCAGGAACCGACACAACCGATCGTTACAACAGATCGCTGGAAATACAATCGACGCATGCAACAAAAGGAGGCGGAATCGGCTGCTGCCGCCGCTGTGGAACGCAGCAAAAACTCTTCATCATCCGGATCTTCGCAGAGCGGGAGATCGACAACTCCTGACGAGCGACAGATCATTCGAATGGCCCAGCCGCCGTTGAGTCCACGAAAATTTATGCATGATCTAATTCCTCACGATGGCGGACATTACTACTTGGCAGCTGCGGCAGCAGCTAATCCACACGATAGACGAATGCCTGGTGGCGGAATTGTCGGTGGCAGCCTTAATCAGTTCGACACCATGAAATACGTGAAAAATCGCATTGTTGAAGCTATGCGTACCGAAGACGAGCGTCGCCCTGAAGACTTACATGCGGCAGCGGCTGCTGCCGCTGCTCATCATGCCAACGATCATCGTCAGTCCGCAGTTGCTGGTGGTCACAAGGATCAAGATGGTCTCATGGGCGGAAAGCAGACATCAAACTATGAAGACGGTCGACGTAGTGGTAGCGGTCCACCACAGAATAACGATGCCCACCATCCATCTTCATATCCGCAGCCGCCTGTGACCACATTCGCCACTACAACGTACGCTTATCCCTTCAATGCGTTAAATGTCCACGGACCACCACCGAGTTCGGCAGGCCTGGGACTCGCTAAACTCCACTCCAACCCGAGTGGAGAACCAAGTGGCACTTGTCTAAGCATGGGTGGTGTCGGCGGCGGCGGCGGCGGCGGCAGTGGTGGCCATCCACAATCATCTCAGCAGTCGTCATCGGAACCCAAACCGCTGCTCTCGGCTCAGTACGAGGCGCTCAGCGACGAGGAATAGTAACGTGCTAAATAGTAGCACTCACATGTCCTATACGTATATACAGGACACAATAATTACTGGATTTCCTTTTAAATAGAAATGTATTTTAATAGGCATACTTTTCTTTTTCAACTTTGGTTTATTTATTAAGTGGAACAAAATGTGTATAAAAGAGATAAAAATTATTTTTATAAAAGCAAAACAAATTTAAATATTTAAAATTTATTTGGGGAAATAGAAGATTCGGATAAGAAAACAATTGGCTCTGAAGAATTACATTTCTTTATTTTTTTTTATTTTCGATGGTTCAGTTTGAAATAATGTTATTGCCCACAATCCATGAAAATGTGTTTAAAACGTGAAAAATGTACTACAAGTACATCTCAAAGATTGACGTAAAAAAACGCTACTCAGTCAGTCAGAAATGGTTGTGAGTTGTCAGGACTCGGGTTATTTGCATCAGTATTGTGCCCCAGTTTGTTCGTTTCGTTTATGATATAGTCACCATCAGACTTACTGTTAAATTGAACACTAAATACACTAATTTTGTGATTGGTGTCCCAGGTCAAGCCCACTGATGTCATATTCGCCGATCGTCCAGCCGAATATTTGTAAGCTGTTATCAGCTTCCGCTTTTGTTTAGCTTTTTGCTATAAATTCACCATTAGACTTAATGTGGAATTGCATGTTGGATAAAGGCTCAAGAGTTTAGCTCTTGCACCATCGCTAAGACATTTCAAAGACCATTAAAACATACTAACTACTTAATGAATCAATTTTACAATAACGATTCTTAAACCCATTGTTTTTGAGGAGCCTACATTATGAGCGAGAAAATACTCGCAGAATTGAAGCAATGAAAAAATATGGCCATGCCGAATCATCGATTAGTGGTAACCAAAACTTTTATGCATTCGCTGATAGGTACATTCGTAGTTAAATGTTTTGGCTCAACAATTGTGGTTACATCGTAATTATTTCGTAGTACTTCTTGACCCAACACAACACTGTTGCAGCTCGCCCCTGTCCGACTCCCACTTACAGGACAAGAAAAATCGCTTCTCTCTCTGTACAAAGGAGTTCCGCAACTAATTCTTATCGAAAAGGACATTTAAACGGAGAATACGTTACAACAAATCCAAACAAAAACATATATGTAAAATAAAGAGTTAACCATAGATGGCGTACGTTTGTATAAAAAAATATTCATGCTAAAAATGGTAAAATTAAACTTAAGGAAAATAAATAAATGATACAACAAAAATACCATGCATTAACAATATATGTAATATTATACTTGTTGTTTTTTCTTCAGTTAATTCTTAGTTTAAACAGAAGTAAATTAATTTTAACTGCACATGTAAAAATCAATAATTAGTAAAAAAAAAAACAACAACAGACTTCTAATTTCTAAATAAAATAGGATACGTATGCATATACACTTAATATAATAAAACAAAAGTAAATATATATATATATCTAATAATATTTGTATAGTTATGTGAAGATGAAGAAGAAGAAGAAGAACATCTCTTTGTAATGTTTAAGTTATATAGTTTTCCTTTTTTTATATAAATACGTATCTTTACTTATGAAATAAATAAATAAAAAGGTAATTTTTTATAACTGATTCGTTTTACTTTAAACAAAAAAAAATATTAAAAAAAAATAAAAAAAAAATAATAATAATAAAGTTTTAAAATCTAATTCAAACTGTATAAATTAGTTATAACAATTCTCGTCTCTTTTTTTATTCAAATAATTCAACTTCTGTTTGTAGTTTATTTTTTATAATTTAATTCAGTATGTACACGAGATAATTCGCTAAAAAGTAGTTGACACGTCGTATATTTCCAGAATCCAATCCAGAATAATGATTTACAAGACATAAACTACAATTTTATGTTTCAATGTTAAGTTTAACTATTATTATTTCTTTCTTTTTTTTTATTTAATAAATATGATTAGGTTTTTTGTCCTTGCATATAATATATTTATAATTGATTTTTTTTCTACTTTTAATGCAAGTACATATAAACGAAATAAACGTAATGTTTCTTCTTTTTTTAATTCAAAAAAACAATAAATATACATGTACGCAACAGAAAGAAGTAATTAGTTTTTAAATTGATATAATATAAAAACCTGCAAAACAATATATTAACAACTTATGCTATAAGGAATGCAGTATATAAATATATAAATACTTTTTTTTTTTTTTTGAATTTAGTTAAGTTAGGATGTAATTAGGAATTTTTATTAAAATGAAAACATAAATGGAGAAAAAAAAAAAAAGAAAAAAATTAATTAAATGATTAATAATTAATTCTTTATTTTTTAATTATTTTTAATGATAAATAATAATAAAGTATGAAATCTGCAAAATGAAAGAAATTATTAGAAAATAAATAAAAACGAAAAAATTACATTGTGTGAGTTGGTTTTCTTTCTGGGTACTGTTGGTGGTTGTTATTTTAACTCTTAATTTTTTAAATACCGCAACGAGTGTCAATAAGTTCTTGTTTTTTTGAACTTTAGTTGTCAAAGTAGTAGTTATAATAAATTGACAATAATAAAGTCATATACATGTATTAAAAAAATTAAACACGACGTCCAAAAACTTTGAACACTCAAGGTAGCACCCCAATGAACATTGACGGACATTTTTCGTTGCTAAGCCCCCTATATATTGTAAAATCCTGAAAAAAGCGTTCGAACTTATTTGTCCTTTTTATTGAGAGCTGGGGTGTCAGCACGTAACTTGATAAAATCGAGTTCAGTCGATACAATCGAGCTCTGGCAGCACCTGACCCCCCTGAGTAGTTGTTAGAAAGAGAAGTTATTATTCTTAAAGTGCGCTTCGTGTCTAGAGATAGATTTTGTAGTCCTGTATAAAAACCATTTTAAAAAGTGATGTTAGCACGATCGTCATCTGCGGGGTTAGGTTACGTGAATAAGTTTTCTGTTGTGTAGGGAGTCGAAAAGTCGCATCAAGTTCGCGCAACACGTGCCTGTCGCACTCCGAGACAGAATTTCGATAAGTCAGGCATAGGGCACTTTTCTTTCGTCGTATTTAAATAATAATAATATAAGCTTTACACAATATTTACTGGTTTGGTCCTAAACTTTGAACTTCCTTATATGCCCAACCTGAAAATAGACCCAGGCGTAGAACTGCACACAATTATATTTGCACTAGAAAGGGCTACAAATATAGTTTTTAGGCATCGTGTCCAGTTAAATATAGCAAAAAGCATTAACCGCCGTGGAGCCAACGTGACCGTTCTGCGACTAAAGTTGCAATTTGACAATTTTGTGAGAGCCTGCAACAATTTTTTGCAATTTTGACCCTTTTTTAGTCGGAGAAGGCTCTTCAAAAACATTTCAAATGTTGTTATTTCCAAATAAAAACCTTTTAAAAACTATTTTAGTAAGGGTATTAACTTAACCTGATAAACCTATGCAGCTCGTAAATGTATAAATTTCTGCGGTGCGTAAATCGACTGAGAAGTCTCTCATGGGCCCTTTTCCTTGCGACTTTTCAGAATTCTGCAGCAGTCAGCCTGCCGTGGACCTAGCCTTCCCATTGATTGACTAGGTATAGGTATAGGCATAAGTTCCGGCAACCTTACAAAATTGTATAGAGTTCTACAAAAAGATGTATTAAATCACTGCCGATCTATCGATACTCTAAAGGAATCTGTCAGACTCAGTAAGATTTTATGCAAAGTATACTCTAGTCAAACATTGATTAGGAGAACGGACGGAACCTGGACAGAACCCACTAATGAATGGAAATACTGAATATCGCGGCTCGCCTCTTTTATGGATTATGGTTCTTAACAAAATCCTGTCAAGACTTGACAGTGATGGTTTCAAAGTTGTTAATAATAACAAAAATAAATAACAAAGAACTTCCTTTATCCACCAGTGTCAAGTTGTTAGGAGTCATTCTTGACCCTAAACTCAACTGGGAGTCTAATATCCAACACGAAACAGTACGGAAGACCAGCTTTCAGCAAGAAGTGGGAACTTCAACTAAAAATGGTTCGATGGATGTAAGCAGCACTGGCACGTCCCGTCCTCGCCTATGGATCATTGGTATGGGCCAATTAAAGCCTATAGCATCACTAAATTAGGCAGAGTTCAAAGAACAGCTGGAATTGCAATCACTGAAGCCCTACGATCAATTCCGACCGATCTTTACATAAAAAGCACTATAGCATGCCAAATGTAGGTCAGAAAGGCCTTATGGTACCATACCAACATCCTACTCTCCCTTCCCGGCGGGATAGGACGTATATCTACTGCTATCTAGTGAATTGGACCTACATATGGCCCTAAGACTTCCGGACACATGCAGTCTGTTCCAGGCAAAGATTGTAGAAGTACTCAAAGCTTGAGATGCGATCGATACCCAATAAGAATATCTCCATCTACATTGACTGCCAGGCTGCGCTCAAAGCGCTAGAGTCACATACCACTAAATCTGAACTAGTCAGGAATTGCCGCACAATGCTCAAATCATTATGTTCGCAGAACTGTGTCAGATTGTGTTGGGTACCTGGGCATTGTGATATTGAAGGTAACGAAAAGGCCGAGGTTCTGGCCAAGCAAGGAGCGGAGGTAAAAAGAGTTGTTTTCGAAAAAACCTCCCATAAAGCAGCCACAAGATGGTCACAACTAGAAGGTCACAGGGTCTCAAAGACACTGTGGCCGGTTTTAAATCGGAAAAAGTCTGAAGAATTAATCAATCTCAGTAGAACAAAGCTAAGATTAACGGTGGGAGTACTTTCTGGACAATTCCTTCTAGGGAAGCATGCCATGAGACTAGGCTTGGCTAATACGGATATATGCAGGTACTGTCTCTCTCACCTTCTATGTGAGTGTCAAGCAATTGCTCGGAGTAGAAGGAAGCACCTCGGCAGGTACTGTCGGAGGTTGGTTCCTCTTAAATTCTGTAGAGAAATTGATTGTTTCGGCGATTTGGTTTGAGTTTTTAGCCGTAATGGTTCCCCGGGGATGGCGAGGGGCCCGCTATGGTGCCTGATCTTTTGTGACGATCTCACAACCCCATTCAACCTAACCTAACCTAAACTTAGAGCACTAAATGGCTTAATTTACTCCTAATTAATAAACTGCCCGTTTGTTTTGAAAAACGAACCTTTTTAACTATATTTTTGGATGTGTTTTTTTTTTTTTTTATAAGAACTATCCGGATATGAGAAAAGTAGTCGGATACTAACCAGACATCCGTTATATCTCCAGCGCTCACACCCGATGGTTTGCATCATAAGGCCAAACTGATGTCAATCAGTGCCGACCCTTTTTATGCGCCTTATGCCCAAAACACATTTGCAAAACTCACTGCGAAGCAAGATTAGAATGCACATGTTTATATTGATATAGGCTGCACTGGCTGCACTTACCGCAGCACTGCGACATGTCTCTGTTTCTAAATTTGCTGCAAAATTCAAGCGTAACACAACACCAAAATAAATAAATTGCAATTTCAAGTATTGGCAACATCGGCGTTTGACAGTTGCTGATCGTTTTTGTTTTTGCTGTAGTTGTAAACATATTGGGGACGTTCTTGTTTAGTAAGTCTGACAGCTGTCTGACTTGTTATATCTCGGTTTTGATTGGCTGAAATCGGTCATATGAGCAGCTGTTTTTCAGTTGACGTTAATGGAGGGGTAGCCGATGTATCTATTCAAGAAATTCGTGACTGTGTACGAAATTGACAGTTCGCATATGTGGCTGACGTAGAAAAAGTGACGTTTCCTGACTAATATAGTTTTTGCGTTCAGGTTACATCTTCTCCAGACCAATCTAGTCGTCTTAAGATAACTAGATTCTTGAATGTGCTTCATTAATTTATAATATATATGGACTGCTAGTAGCCAACCTCACGCATCTTCCAAAAATACAGAGCGCTACTGTTTTACAGCGGAAAACAAAATAAACGACCAAGTTTATTGTCATTACCTACAAATTTGTATGTAGTATACCTATGCGTTGAGAGAGTGATTGTTTAGTGTTTGTTTTTTATTTATTTATTTACCAATGTTTCTATATTTTACTTAGTCTTAGTACCTACTTAATTCCGTAATATACATTTTACTACTGTGATCTCAATTTAATCAAACCCTTAACAAAAACCAAACGAATTCAATACGAACCACAAAACAAATGAACAGCTACCTATTTGCCCATAAAAGCAAGAGGATTGGTGACCGGCCATTAGCAACATGTTTTTTGTAGTTCACAAGAATTTACAGGGATTCAAATTATAAAAACAGCAATGTATATGAGTTTTGTACGAAAGATATCCACCTCTTTAAATTCGTCGGTACAATAATTGACTACGGCACTAATTTCAATTCCACTGAAGATTCACCTACAGCGATACTAATTATTGGCATTAGTATTAATGGGATTAAACGATACATGGAAGATACCTGTAGGTTTCTTTTTAGTTTATGGGTAAATACCTTAAGCTATTGTTGTTTTCGATTTCTTTTTCAAAATAATAAACATTACAGAATTTATTTGAAATCACTCTATGTAGCTTTGTTTTTTTTTTTTAATAGATGACGCTCTTTTGTTTACACGTTATGCCTAGTATGCTGTTCCAGGAAAGGTAAAATTAAGCGCCTCTCCAATGTTTCTCTCCACCACTTCGCTTAATGTGCGCTTAATTTTGACAGTGTAGGTTCCGTCAAAAAAAAAACTGTGTTGGTAAAGCTTATTGACTTGCTCTGTTTAGTCACTGGTACATGTTTTCACGTAAAATATTAAAAAAAAAAAAAACCATGAATAGAAGACGGCTAGAAGAAAAGTGCAGCTGTGCAAGTCATTCCATTTCTAAAAGAAATTAAATTAACAACAACGAATTTTTTTGTGTTGAACTTACCATTCTCCATACTGTTAATTTGCTTTCGTTTGAAATACCGATATTTTCCCTGAACTGTCAGAATTTAGCTGTGGAAAAATTATATTTTTGTACAGTGGCTAACAAATTTAGCATGAACTGCCTACTGCTTGGCTTAAGTGCTTTGATTAATTTTATCTTTGGAGACATTTTTGTATGGGGGCTTAATTTAAGCGCCAGCAGCATTACTATGGAAATGAATCCCTTCGAACGAGATGTCGCTCTTTTCTTTATATATTTTTTAAATGCCGCTTTTTTGTTTACGTTACTATGGGAATTTAAGCTTGACGACGGCATGTGGTCATTTGCGCGTTCAGTCGATACAATCGAGCATAGACAAACCATACTGAGACCCTCAACTCACAATCCTCTTGCCGCTGGCCCCCTCAGTTTTTTTTCAAATTCGCCATTTTGTTTTCCTATCGGTGTTATGTCAAAAAAGAATCCGTGTGACATTCAAAAACAAACAAAAAATGTAAAAATAAATGCTGCCAACCTCGGCAACCGTGGGGAAATGTGAAAGAGTTCGGGAATACCACATTTTTTCATTACTGAACGCCATTGGGTAGTTATTATAAATTGTTAAAAGGCGAATAATTTGATTTGTTTGGTTAGTAAAACTATCTAAAGTTGATATTCTATATACTAGAAACATATTAGGACAAACATGGTTGTGTATTTTCCGCTTTTGGATATCATTAACTTCGATTTCGTGTGTAAATTTTTCTTAAATAATGAAGAAAATTTGTTAATTTTACATGAACATTTTAAGCAAATGTGCATTTATTCCTAATAAAAAAATATTATCCACACGTAACGAACAATTTCAAATGAAACGGATAAAATTCTATGAACGCTGGCAGTAACTTTGCCCAAAGCGGAAGTGTCTCATATCTCCTGGGAGTGTGTTGGTGAGCAGAATTTTTGAAGTTTCGTGACATTTGTCAATACGATTTTCTATGTAAGAATACTAGCGCACCAAACGTGAACACTCCATAAAAATATAGCTTGTAGGCTAAGTAACGGGAAATCGGCCGGAGTTGGTGGTCTCAGTATTGTCTCTGCAATCGAGCTCTGGCAGCACCTAATTTGTCTCAATCGTATTTGTCTAATTTGGCCGCATCTAATAATTTATCTCAATCGGCTATCCTCGACTAAGAAAATTAAGGTGCTGCCAGAGCTCGATTGTATCGACTGAACTCGATTGTATCAAGTTACGTGCTGCGCTGCATTCTGCGCTGCGTCCAGAATTTCTGCACATGTGTCTTGGGCATTATACACTTTTCTTTTACTGGACTCAAATAGCATGACACCAGCAACCGAATGTAGTACGAACATTGTATATAAACAGTCTCAATATACAATGGTATGAATCACAAACGCCGGCAACATTGGCAAAAGTTATTCAAAATTCAATCGTAGGAGTTATTCCAATTCAATGGTCTGCGTCTGCAAATTGCACGGCTCCCCATTCCCACTCAATGATTCTGTTTTCTAAAACACATGGCGAAAAGCTCATCAGCCACCCACTCAAAATCGCGGAAGTTGAAGTACCTACATACACATACACTCTCTGTAACTATTCTTGTTTTGTTTACCTTTTTCACCCATACAACTACAACACCAAAGGCCGAACATTATAAGCTTTGGCTTTGGCAGTGCATGGGGAAGTGGAAGCGTAATCTCTCTCATTCATGTCTCCCTGGCTCTGGCTCTCTGTTATCATTCATTGAAAACAGCGGCATGATGTAGCTTTTTGGCCATGAAGTCGCAGCGGCTCAAACACGAGGAATATTGTATCTCATTGCTTTACCTTACCGTAGTCACTGCCACTGGGTCTGGCTGCTTGTACAACGATGGGAACGTTCATCGTTCGTGATGGGGACTTTTGAGCGGTTGCTTGCTAACTGACTGACGGCAACCTTGTCAGTCTTGCATTATTGGACCACGAACATGGTTGTGGAGGTGGCATATCATTTGCTGCTGTAGTGAAATTTATCGTCTAAGTTTTCATCCTTTATCTCGATTGTTGCCAAAAAAAAAAGAAACGGAAAAAAGTGAAACATAAAAAAATTCACACAGGATAACACGAGTATACTTCCTTGACATTGTCAATCTTATGTGTTTTTGTTAGCTTGGCTGAGGTTCTGTGCTGCTGACTTTAATTGCCCGGGGGAGTGACGCTGCTCATAAAAAAAGGGATAAGTTTCCAAAGCAGTCAAGTGTAGTGAATGGGATTTTGGTATTTTGGGATTTTGCCAAGCATTAATTTACATTTCGTTCAATTGAACATAAACAAACGTACCTGCCCGCAATCAAATAAGCCATGGTAAGTATGTCCTCTCGAGATTTTGTGTTTGTAATTTTCCATTTCAGCTTTATGTAATGTAATATACGGACACGGGGTACGAGTATTCCTGTGAGGAACTTTCATTTAAGTTGATGGCTTGCGTGATTATATTCTGAAAGCAAACAAAAAACAATGGTGGGTCCTGTGGAATTAAAATGTTCACCTGCTGCAAGGGTTCATGTGGATAGGGGGTGTATTTGTTATTTGAGTGTATACAAGAGAAGGCACAGTGCCGAGTGTTATATAATTTATCGGTAATTACAAAAGTTGAAGCTCTATGTGCGGTAATTGCTTTTAAAATGTATTTTTGTAAGCAAGTGGAATGTTAACTTTCAACACTTTTGAATTCGTTACCCAAGTAAAGAATTTCGTTTATGGCGAAGCCTATCAGTTGCGTTTTCAAAAATGGGGTTGTGATGTGAAAAACATTTTACCTCTGAGCTCTGAGGTACGTAAATAAACATCTTATTAAATGTACAGATGAATGTTTGCCTGAGCTGCGTTATAGATATATTATTAGAGGTGACCTTTGAAAGTGCTATTTCAATCCTGCAGTAGAAATGAAATTGTTGCAGGTAAACCTCTTGATTTATCGTGATGATTGATGCCCGAAAACTTGGGTCGATGCGCCACTTCCGTGAAAGAGCTAGGTATACGTTCACGGAATTAAGTTGATTTTACATTGGAAACAATAACAAATTCCGTCACGTAATGCTCGTTCACGGACGACGCGATTCAACCCCTGGGCTTCTTACGTATTTGTAAAGATTGCGGTAGCCTGACAGGAGGCTTCATTGCCATAGCTACGATTAACAAAATGCGGTGCAGATGAGGACAATAATTAGCTGTTTTTTATTATCAGCGTGATCTGAACCGGATCAGATCACGAAAATAAAACAAAACGGATCATTGAAATGTTTAATTTTGGAATTGTGGCAACAGTTGCTTTCAAAAGCAAAACAGATAATACAGGGTATTTCAAACTTCATATTGTCACCAGCCATCTTGCAAATATTCTTCTCAACGTGACGTCACTCAAGGCACATGTCATTTCACTTGCAAAGTCGGGGGTGTTACCATATTTGAATAAAATTTGCATAATTTTTCTTTTCAAATATATTTTTGTGAAACAAATTTAGTATTTTATGTTGAAATATGCAACACATGAACAATATTTTGCTGCTATCGCTCGAGCTTATCTTGGCACATTAAGGTGTATCCAGACCACAGAATCATTTTAGAAATGTTTATGAAATGTTTCTGAAGCAAATCGGACAGATTTTATAAACATTTATAAAAGATTTCTGAAATTTATTTATTAACCACCGTATTAATAAACACTGCGTAAAAGTTATCAACTCGTTACTCAGCAGTTACGTCAAATTTTTGTATGCTATATCTGACGGCTACTAGCTAAATTACATCTGCATATTTGTTTATTAATGCGGGGGTAAAGGTTATGAAATGTTTCAACTTTATCCTGTTTTGGACTAGAAGAAAATAATGTGGTGGGATTATTAGCATCAGTGAGTAGTTTTTATTTTTCTAATTTTGGTCTCGGTAATCACGCGACACGCGATTTAATTCAAATAACCGTATTAAATGAATCACTAGGTCCATTCGCGTACTTTCATGAGCCAAGCACTAAAAATCTGTCAAACTCGAAAAATTGAGCGAAACACTCTCAGAGAGTTGAAAATATACTCCAAAGTACGTGGATACACTTCGAGCTACTTTGAGCCACTTACATCTTTGAAATCGAATCCATGGCACGAATAAATTTATAACATACCTTTTTACAACATATGAAACGTTCTAGGAGAACATTCGGCCACCACCGAGTTTTCTTTATTTTCAGATATTTTATTTTTGTGAACAATTAATTTTTAAGACGGATTTTGAATTTGTTTCCTGCCAATTTTGCGCATTTGACATTTTTATCAGTATTTGCCGGTTGAAATTCTCTGAGCTGTTTCGAGCTAAGAGAGGAACTGCTCGTTACTCGTTATCTTGCTAATTTTCTCTTTTTCTGTCATTTTTGAGGAGTACGTGTATAGACTTTGTGCGATTGCGATCGATTTATATCGATTGCGTTCGATTCAAACCGCGTATGCGAACGAACCTACTTTCTCATTAGGTATTCCAAGCTTTCTGGACATTTTAATTTTATTTAAAAACAAATAATCGAAAAACAGCGCTCACTTTCTGCAGGGATACCTACTTGTAAAACAAAAATTATTTCCCATCACGTTGGGTAACTGTTAAACATTTCATAAATGATTTTTTAGTGTCCAGATCCAAACCAGCAAAACATTTCTAAACATTTCATAAAAATTGTTTTGTTTAATAAGTGTTTTAGAAATAAATATGGAACATGTAAGTATTTAATTGTTTATCAAATGTTTGGCTGGTCTGGACTACCTTTATAGAACGAGAAAAAAATATAACAACTCGGTTTACGGACAGGGAGTTTATTCGAATGCGAAGAAAATCAATTGATTTCTCTGGCAACGTGATTGTGTGGCTTTCGCTTGCAGGCACACCAACATTTAAAAATAAAACAAGCCACCTAGTCGGAAATAGTAGAAATAATTTTCAGATCATGATTCGTGATCTCGATGAGAAGGAGGATCATGTGCTGTTGTTGTAAGCGTATGTAAATCGATGATCTATATGGATCATAGCTGATGATAAAAAACAGCTATTATGTAACTCAACTTTTGTTGGATGGCAACCTACCGGTGGTATTTAGTTTAGTTTAGTTTGTTGGCTATATGTAGACCGGTTCAGGTTTGCTGCGTTGCTTACAAGACAGGGTATTTAAATGATTGATTAGTTATAGTTTTAGACCGGTACAGCTACTAAATGCGCCATTAAGCTTCAGCTAGAATATAAGTTTAAACCAGATGAGCATGTGAAACACCTGAAAATACTTAACTTAATCCTTAGCTCGGACTATAATTAGAAAATACTGTTTTGGGAAATTATTTTCGAGGTAGAAATACTGAACCGTGCAAAAGGGGCCAATAGTGTTCCGATACTGGACCCAAAAAGTAAAGGCTTGTACACGGACGGGTAACAAATTGAATCCTGGGCTGGACCTGGCGTCTTTGGACCCAACACCAAAGTCTCGACACCAATGGGAATTTATTGTGCGGTTTGTGAAACGGAACTCCATGACACAGAAAAATAAATTATAATGCCAACAATTTGCGTTGGTTAAAATGAACCCAAATATCAAAATCTTTAATTTAAGAATAAAATTGTTAGCAGTGATGTAATAAAATACTTATGGGGAGTATATTATCCTTACGCTGAATACCTGATTCTTGAAAACTTAAAAACGAGTTCTTGTTAACCAAAATAATATTTGAACCAAGAACTTTTAACTTACAATTTTTTAAGAATCTCAAAATTCTTCGCTTAACAATCTTTTTTTTCTGAGTGATGCTATTGAAATCTGCGCCGAAAAGGAAATTAAAGGCGCCAAAAATGTTCCCCGATAGTTAAGCAACTTTTCAAGCAATAAAATGGAGACAGTAAAGTCCTGTCACGATGCCCTGCAATCCCTAGCCAAACACAACAAGGTCAAACTTGGTTGGGTACCTGTTACCTGACCAAGGCCAGGTTTGTTCAATCTTGGTTATATTTAATCATCGGTTATTCCAGATGGTAATCATCGAATGTGTTTGTTCAGCAAAATATTAATCGATAATCAGCCAATAATTTTGAGCGGTTAACGAGATTTAACCAATGATTTTCTAGAATTTCGTTTCTTGAATATTTTGTAAGGACTTTGTAGGTATTAGTTTTGACGTATCTGCTATACAACAACTTTATGCAGAATATTGCGAGCAAATACAAATAATCAAACAAATAAACTTATAATGGAGCAAAGGCGCTGACCAATAAAACCTGTTCGGTTAAGTTAACTTTTTCAACTGACAGATGTATACAATAAATTGCACGCCATTCTATGGAAAGCGTGGGGACAGACTGGTTCCCAACTTCAGCCGGATGAATTAAAATTACTTTCAACATTTTTGTCCTTTGACAGTCCTCATAAATTTAGGAAATATTGAGAGAATGAGAAAATTATTGCGACGTTGAAATTGAGATGAGGACCAATAATGGGCTAACAATTTTTATTGGTTATACTGATTCAGTTTTGCTCTCAATTCCTAGCTTATTGTCTCACGACAAAAAGATTTTATTCCTTTGTTTTTTTTTTTTTTTTGTTAAATTCCAGTATCGTTTGTTTTTGACATTTATGTACTCAACATGAAAATATATTTATTAATAGATTACGTAGACAAACAAACACAAAGAGCCAGAAATAAAAAGAAAGTAACCATAGATTCGGCTAATCCCTGAATTGACAAATGAACTGGAAAATGGAAAAATGGAACGATTTGTCGCAACACTCATTGCTTATCACTGATTTGTAATCATCGGTTAAACTAAATCGATGGTAATCTAACCAAGGATTTGACCAGCTGTGAACAGACCGGCCTAAAATCGGTCATCTGAGGTTGGCCTTCACTAGGAATTGTGAAGAGGTTTTTGCCCTGACTGACGTTGCCATGACCTCTCTAGCTCAAGCCAGACTAACCTTGAATTGATCCATTTTGAATTTTGAGGTTATATCGACTAGGGCCTTGATGTCAATGAATATCTCTGTATATGATGCATCGGAGTTATGTTTGTGTGTAGGTTTGATTCAACGCAGACCTGAAACCAAATATGCGGTATCCGGAAACCCATTGCCCGTTCAGATGTTTGGACGCAGTGAAAATGCACTCCTTTTGCACAGGCCTCTGTTGTGCCTATATGCATGCCTTGAATTTGGTTCTGTTATAGACGTTTCTAAGAGCAATCCACCATGCTTTTGATCACTACGCACACTTTCTTAGCCCAAGCGCATAAGGCTGATCTATTTATATTTAGCTGATGACGGGGCGATTTTTGGGATTACGAGAAATATAGCATAAGAGGCTGCGACTAACTTATAAGAAAATTATTCTGAGCGTGGTCTACCAAGTTCCCAAGATTCCAGCCCCGAATTAAGTTTCTATAGATCGCGTAAAGTAGTATTCTACCTCAAGAGTCAATCCAATACCCTACAATGTGTACATAAACAATGTAGGGTGATCTCCTCCTGGTTTCCTTATCAGACACCCTTTTCCTCCTATTCTTTGGACATTCAAACCTGAATATAAAGCCCGAAACCACTACTCTAAAATGAATGATGAAGGTTCTAAATATAGTTGTCCGAATAAATTAGCAACTCCGTAATTGCGCAACAACGGAAGTTCCATTTAAGGTTAAAATGAGTTCTATGAGTGCTGTCCGGTTATCGGAGTTGTTGTTTTTGACAGTTCATAAAAGAGGTCACATGTCTTCTAGCTCGATTTAGAGAGAGAGATTTTGAATTTAACCTCTTCAAACCGGAAGACTATTTTCCACTCATTCATTTGACTACCAGCCAGTATTCTTCGAAGATCTCTCTAACCTGTTGAGATAAAATTTCTTCCACAGAGGTATAAATTAAAAGTCCCTCTTTTGCCAAGTGCCGTCGCAACAGTTACCTCCAATTTCTTCTCAAAATAGGTGTCCATTGAAAGACAATACCACCGATGTGGTCTTTCATTAAAACGTGAAAAGAAACTCACGGTTCAAATGGTTTCCGTTCTCCAATAAAAATTATTCTAATCAGAGAGCTTCTGATCTTCGCTCTCCAAATGGTTATAAGTTATAACTCTTGGTCAAGGAAATCAAGAATGGTTGCTTATTTTGCAGTTGCCTCAATCGACCGCGAAGCCTAATAGAAATTTATTCAATGTTCATGAACATTTTTCGAAATTCACCTATGCCTTAGTGGAAGCTAGGGTTTAACTTGCATGTTGCTAACTCATTTTTGGAACAACCCCCCACGGATTTCATTTATGCAGCTGCATGAAATTTGCTGTCAAAAAGAGAATTCATACAAATAAAACTAAAAAACAACTGAAATGTGAATGGATGAATAGTTTTTGGTGCCGATATGAATAGAGAACAAGTTATGTTATCTAAAAAACCATAATCAACATTTACTTTTTGTACATTTATTGTTATAAATCCAATTACAAATTGTTTGTAATTGAGAAATAGTGCCACCCGGCGACTAATAATACACGTATTCACAGACAGGAAAAAAAGAGCGCGCGAGAGAGGGCTGTCATTCAAAATTTGCGGGGAAAATCGGGTAGGTGCACGGGAAGCTGGCTCTCTAGTTTGGTTACTCTATGCTCACCTTATTCAGGGTAATTCATTTCGTGGTTTCACGTTGGTAGCGCCTGTCACACCTGTCAAACTCACCTGTCATTTGAAGTGTCATAAAATTAGTTGAATTTTTCCCATATACGATAATGGATCGCTTAACAATCGTACACCGCGTTAAAATTATTAAAACTTACTACAAAAGTGGTGACAACAAGCCACACAGCACGACCAATTATGCCTTTACTGCGTGAGAAGTTTCCTGGTCGCGAGTTGACACCGTTAAATTGTTTTCTGTGGGGCTATACAAAAGACCGTGTTTACGCGAATAATCCCCGAACTCTAGACGCATTAAAAACCAACATTACTCAAGTTTTGGCCGAGATACCGCCCGAAATGTGCGAAAAAGTGGTTAAAAATTACCTCAAAAGAATAGCGTGCGAATCTTCCCGATGCGGCCATTTGAACGATATTTTATTTCACACTTAATGACTTATAATTTTTCATCAAAAATGTATCGTTGTGTGCGTTTTATTAAGCTTTACTTTCGAAACCGAAAAATGAATGACTTACGGAAAAGTTGTACAAATAACAATAACAAAACAGCGGAAGAAAGAAACTATAACTACATATCTCACAAAGATAAATAGAAACAGACCATACTGCAGGAGGAGGATTGTCAAGATATTCCTGCCTCAAACACATACTCAGTGAACACCAAAAAGATCAAACCGTTTTTAAAGACCTACATGATCTAGTGTCGGTTCATTCACTCTGAGTTTCCCAGAAGAGCATTTTTTTAGCCAGCTTGTTCGTCGCAAAGTTCCAAACTATGCATGTAACATGTTTCGTGCGAAATGTTTGCACGAATGTCGGTACTCCGATTTGCGAAAACGGGAAAACCCACGCGGAAGAACAAAATGAAAACATCCAGAGGAAGCTTATGCGAATACATGCGGGAAGATTACGTAGATTCCCGATGTTGGGTACTACAAACTTAAAAGAAAAGAATAATGCAAGTTATGCCCCACATCTTTATATTGAAAGGGTCTTTCATTATCGACTCGACAACTTCAAACTTTCAGTGTGAACTCACCCTTAAACCAATTACCGAACTGTCAATGTCAAAATATTCAGTAAAATAGACTTTTTCATTATGGAGAAACACACGAAGTAACAACGTTTACAAATAATTAAAATTTACTACAGAAATTCCGAATCGGTGGTCGCAACTTTAAGAGCGTTAACGCCAATTTGGGGCAGTAATTCTCGTCCCATTAGACAAGCAATTCATAGTCTAGTGAAAAGAATGCGTCAGAATATTCGCTGCTTGATGTTGCCGTGCCAGTGAGAAAGTGTGGAAAATATTGCTGCCGTAGAGGCGTCCGTCGCAAACGAAGCAAATCAGTCAATTTTACGGCGTTCTCAAGAATTGGGTCTCTCCCAGACCACATTATGGCGAATTTTGCGTAAGGATCTTGGCCTACGCCCTTACAAGATCAAGCTGACTAAAGAACTACAGCTACTCGCCTGTCAAATATCGCAGCGTCAAGTTTCGAATTGCACTCGTTTTCAAACAGAGATGGCAAAAAATTTACGTATTCTATGCATAGGTCCGTTCTCTACTTGTTAAATAAGCATAGTTTTAGGACCGCGAAGATAATGGTTTTGGGTTCGTGAAATTGCGCACTTTTCTCACAAACTAGTCTTTCCTAAGCCTATCCCATTAATAACTACAGTATCAAAGCCATTTGAAACAAAAACGAGTATTACAGTCATTGAGCATTTAATTCTGACCCAGCGTAGTTTACAACGGCCAGCCCCTTTCTCGTGCGCATCGCATGTCAAACCTCCATTGTAAGTCAATAGGGTCATACAAAACTTAATCCAGTCTGAAAAATTCATTCGCACGTTACTGCCCTACAAAATATATCGCGCCATAAACAATTTATAATAAATTTGTACAACTGTTAAATTATCCACACTTGGACCTTGGGCAAAAGCTGACCCAATTAAATCAATACACCAGCACTGACTACGGAGACTTGTATTCATCCTTCGCTGGTTTAAAATGCAGTCACAGTTCTACATATCATGCTCAGCATTTCATGGTGGTTCCAAGCAAAAAACTCTCCTTTTGGCAAAACGAAACAAAACAAAAACTTTTAATTATCGCCACTGACACCACAAACAAGTATCTGCACGCAAATTAAAAAAGAAACAAAACTGGAATACATACCGTACCCAATGACCGGCATATTGCGAGTAGAGCATGTCACTGAAGAGGCGGCAGAGGCAGTGGCAGAGTGCCTTGCTTTGTATTGTCCGTTCAAAACCGCTAGGCGAAACCCAGAGTGCAGTGCACACGAAACTTGAATCGAACGAAACTTCAAGGTGACATTGAAAAAGGAATTAAGGTTTCCGTTAAGTCCAACAGTGTGCGGTACTGTGATCAAATGAGCGATAAGCTGACGCACCTTGCTTGCCTCACATCGCACAAAGTAGGCTTTACTAGAAACCACTTCACACATTCTAACAGACATATACGTGAAATACAATGTGCATGTGCTTTGACAGTGGTTACTGGACTGTGAAAGTAAAGTTTAAGACAATAATTCATTGTCCAAGGCAGGACGCTCAAGCTCAATGTGCTACAATTGCAAACAGCTGCCACCGTCAACCCAGTTCAATGTTTTCACACTTTGGTCAATGGACAATGACCTCAAATGGCTGATGAATTGGCACTTTGATTAGTAACGTTATTCTAACCCCATTGGCATTGCAAAATCAATCGTACCTCGGACGTTTCTATAGTACATATTTACCTTTTGGTCCACCACCGGTGGGATTTGTTAGCTCAAACAATTTACATGCACGTGCGTACTATTACTAGTAACGAAATCCAATGGAAAGTGGATGAGCTTGGTTTGAGCCAAGTTAGTTTATCTAAGGTAGAACCGACCTCGAATTTTGTTGATTTTTGACTTCGCATGAGCACATCTGGTCAAAGTTTATTGACTATGTAGATATTAACGTACTGATTGCCGACAGTCAACAATGCGACAGAATGCTGTTTCAAGAGAATGTTTCCAAGTTTATTCTTGATAGCGTGATGTTGACGGGGAATGGACAGTATTTTGGGGAATAACATTTAAACAAATAAACGTGTTACTCGTATGTCTGGGGGAAAAGATAACGATGCTTTTGGTCGGGTCTTAAGTGGTTTACTGGCACATCTGATCCGGATCAGATCAAGAAAATAAAACAAAACGGATCATTGAAAAGTTTAATTTTGGAATTGTGGCAACAGTTGCTTTCAAAAGCAAAACAGATAATACAGGGTATTTCAAACTTCATATTGTCACCAGCCATCTTGCAAATATTCTTCTCAACGTGACGTCACTCAAGGCACATGTCATTTCACTTGCAAAGTCGGGGGTGTTACCATATTTGAATAAAATTTGCATAATTTTTCTTTTCAAATATATTTTTGTGAAACAAATTTAGTATTTTATGTTCAAATATGCAACACATGAACTATATTTTGCTGCTAGCACTTGAGCTTATCTTGGCATATTAAGGTGTGACCAGACCAGCGAAACATTTCAGAAATGTTTGACAAATGTTTATGAAATGTTTCTGAAGCAAGTCGGACTTATTTCATAAAAGATTTCTGAAATGTATTTATTAAATGTTTCAATTTTATCCTATTTTGGACTATAAGAAAATAATGTGGTAGAATTATTAGCAGCGAGTAAAGTTTTTATTTTTCTAATTTTGGTCTCGGTAATCTCGCGACACGCGATTTAATTCAAATAATCGTAGTAAATGATTCACTTTCTCATTAGGTATTCCAAGCTTTCTGGACATTTTAATTTTATTTAAAAACAAATAATCGAAAAACAGCGCTCACTTTCTGCAGGGATACCTACTTGTAAAACAAAAATTATTTCCCATCACGTTGGGTAACTGTTAAACATTTCATAAATGTTTTTTTAGTGTCCAGATCCAAACCAGCAAAACATTTCTAAACATTTCATAAAAATTGTTTTGTTTAATAAGTGTTTTAGAAATAAATATGGAACATGTAAGTATTTAATTGTTTATCAAATGTTTGGCTGGTCTGGACTACCTTTATAGAACGAGAAAAAAATATAACAACTCGGTTTACGGACAGGGAGTTTATTCGAATGCGAAGAAAATCAATTGATTTCTCTGGCAACGTGATTGTGTGGCTTTCGCTTGCAGGCACACCAACATTTAAAAATAAAACAAGCCACCTAGTCGGAAATAGAAGAAATAATTTTCAGATCATGATTCGTGATCTCGATGAGAAGGAGGATCATGTGCTGTTGTTGTAAGTGCATGTAAATCGATGATCTATATGGATCATAGATTCATAGCTGATAATAAAAAACAGCTAATAAATTAGAGTTTTGTGCTCTTGCTGTTAAAAAATTTGGTAATCTAAGGTCACACATATTTCTGAGACTATGCGGCTGAATTTAGTAATACTTATTTTGATAAATACCTTGTCATTGTACTATATTTAATTTTGAAGACAAACATTAACATATTCATTACAATTCTTTGTTTGACAGACAGCCACTTTTAGCCACATTTAGAACTATTAATTCCATCATACAACTGGGTACATCATTTTAGAATAGCGTCTTTTGTGGATTTGTGGATTTACGATTTCACGAATGTCCTTGCGATTACCTTTTTTAAAAAGAGGTAACATTTTTGCGCATTTAAAGGGTTCTGGAAAATATCCATAACTTATAAAGGGTGTTTTTCTTTAGAGGTATAGAACTTTAAGTTGGCAACACTATTTTAACTGGCGGCCATTTTGTCAGCTGTCAAGGGATATATGTTTAGTTTGGTTTGGCATTTCAACATGAATAGACTGACGCCTGAACAACGCTTCCAAATTGTGCAAATCTATTTTGAAAATGGTTCTGTTCGAAATAAAAGATTGCCGTTGATCCCAATTTTCATAAGCGAATTTTGTTGAGCTATGAAACTCACTTTTGGTTGAATGGACACGTTAACAAACAAAACTGCCGTATTTGGAGTGATGATAATCCTCAAGTGTATGTTGAGCCGCCGTTACATCCCCAAAAACTGACTGTTTGGTGTGCTTTATAGGTTGGTGGAATAATTGGTCCGTACTTCTTTAAAAACGATGCTGGCCAGAACGTTACAGTCATTGGTGACCGCTATAGAGCCATGGTTACTGACTTTTTCGTTCATCAATTGAACAACCATGATGTGCAGGAGCTGTGGTTTCAACAAGACGTCGCAACGTGTCACACAGCTCGTGCCACAATTGATTTATTGAAGGAACCGTTTGGTAACCGCATAGTTTCGAGTTGCGGACCCGTAAATTGGCCGCCAAGATCGTGCGATTTAACGCCGCTTGACTATTTTCTGTGGGGATATGTGAAGTCGCTAGTCCGCGCCGATAAGCCCGAAAATATGAACCACTTGGAGGACACCATTCACCGCGTTATTGCCGATATACGGCCACAAATGTTGGAAGAAGTCATCGAAAATTGGACTACGTCCGAGCCAGCCGTGGCGGTCATATGCCAGAAATCATATTTAAATTATAATGCCAGAAGATTATCTTTCGAATGAAGTAAATATCATGTCAATTTAAAAAAATCATCTTTGTTTTATTCCATTTCAAAGTTCTAGTTTAGGTACCTCTAAAAATACCCTTTACAATGATTAAATAAATAACATAGTACTATATATCACTCATATTTATTAAAGGCGACTTTTTTTTAAATCATATTTATAATGCCATCACTTGTAAATACAAGAGCTTCTGTTTTTTACAGACATTTTTAGCTTAAATAAATATAAAGATCAACTATCAACCGATTGACGTTTGATAGAATTCATCAATTCAAATAAAAATCGGTATAAAATACTGTGCTATTGTGAATGCCTTAAAAATGATTCTTTTATTGTGAATGAGAATGTGCGTCTGACAGATGTTTTTTTTTTTGAGGAACGTACAAAAAAAATCAGAAAATCAAAAATAAAACAAAATATAAAATGACTTCAACTGAACTATATTTCGATGAAGATGAGGAGTTAGGATCTCCAGATTAGACTTCGTCCGAGCCAGCCGTGGCGGTCATATGCCAGGAATCATATTTAAATTATAATGCCAGAAGATTATCTTTCGAATGAAGTAAATATCATGTCAATTTAAAAAAATCATCTTTGTTTTATTCCATTTCAAAGTTCTAGTTTAGGTACCTCTAAAAATACCCTTTACAATGATTAAATAAATAACATAGTACTATATATCACTCATATTTATTAAAGGCGACTTTTTTTTAAATCATATTTATAATGCCATCACTTGTAAATACAAGAGCTTCTGTTTTTTACAGACATTTTTAGCTTAAATAAATATAAAGATCAACTATCAACCGATTAACGTTTGATAGAATTTATCAATTCAAATAAAAATCGGTATAAAATACTGTGCTATTGTGAATGCCTTAAAAATGATTCTTTTATTGTGAATGAGAATGTGCGTCTGACAGATGTTTTTTTTTTTGAGGAACGTACAAAAAAAATCAGAAAATCAAAAATAAAACAAAATATAAAATGACTTCAACTGAACTATATTTCGATGAAGATGAGGAGTTAGGATCTCCAGATTAGACTTCGTCCGAGCCAGCCGTGGCGGTCATATGCCAGGAATCATATTTAAATTATAATGCCAGAAGATTATCTTTCGAATGAAGTAAATATCATGTCAATTTAAAAAAATCATCTTTGTTTTATTCCATTTCAAAGTTCTAGTTTAGGTACCTCTAAAAATACCCTTTACAATGATTAAATAAATAACATAGTACTATATATCACTCATATTTATTAAAGGCGACTTTTTTTTAAATCATATTTATAATGCCATCACTTGTAAATACAAGAGCTTCTGTTTTTTACAGACATTTTTAGCTTAAATAAATATAAAGATCAACTATCAACCGATTAACGTTTGATAGAATTTATCAATTCAAATAAAAATCGGTATAAAATACTGTGCTATTGTGAATGCCTTAAAAATGATTCTTTTATTGTGAATGAGAATGTGCGTCTGACAGATGTTTTTTTTTTGAGGAACGTACAAAAAAAATCAGAAAATCAAAAATAAAACAAAATATAAAATGACTTCAACTGAACTATATTTCGATGAAGATGAGGAGTTAGGATCTCCAGATTAGACTTCGTCCGAGCCAGCCGTGGCGGTCATATGCCAGGAATCATATTTAAATTATAATGCCAGAAGATTATCTTTCGAATGAAGTAAATATCATGTCAATTTAAAAAAATCATCTTTGTTTTATTCCATTTCAAAGTTCTAGTTTAGGTACCTCTAAAAATACCCTTTACAATGATTAAATAAATAACATAGTACTATATATCACTCATATTTATTAAAGGCGACTTTTTTTTAAATCATATTTATAATGCCATCACTTGTAAATACAAGAGCTTCTGTTTTTTACAGACATTTTTAGCTTAAATAAATATAAAGATCAACTATCAACCGATTAACGTTTGATAGAATTTATCAATTCAAATAAAAATCGGTATAAAATACTGTGCTATTGTGAATGCCTTAAAAATGATTCTTTTATTGTGAATGAGAATGTGCGTCTGACAGATGTTTTTTTTTTTGAGGAACGTACAAAAAAAATCAGAAAATCAAAAATAAAACAAAATATAAAATGACTTCAACTGAACTATATTTCGATGAAGATGAGGAGTTAGGATCTCCAGATTAGACTTCGTCCGAGCCAGCCGTGGCGGTCATATGCCAGGAATCATATTTAAATTATAATGCCAGAAGATTATCTTTCGAATGAAGTAAATATCATGTCAATTTAAAAAAATCATCTTTGTTTTATTCCATTTCAAAGTTCTAGTTTAGGTACCTCTAAAAATACCCTTTACAATGATTAAATAAATAACATAGTACTATATATCACTCATATTTATTAAAGGCGACTTTTTTTTAAATCATATTTATAATGCCATCACTTGTAAATACAAGAGCTTCTGTTTTTTACAGACATTTTTAGCTTAAATAAATATAAAGATCAACTATCAACCGATTAACGTTTGATAGAATTTATCAATTCAAATAAAAATCGGTATAAAATACTGTGCTATTGTGAATGCCTTAAAAATGATTCTTTTATTGTGAATGAGAATGTGCGTCTGACAGATGTTTTTTTTTTGAGGAACGTACAAAAAAAATCAGAAAATCAAAAATAAAACAAAATATAAAATGACTTCAACTGAACTATATTTCGATGAAGATGAGGAGTTAGATGATCCTGCTATACTGATAAAATTTATCACTTATTTAATTCGAAACTCACATTTTTTAGTTATTTCTTTAGGTAGGACGAACTCATCAACTGCAAATTTACGATTGAAAGAAAAATTGACAGCTGACAAGAAAATCGATGAAAATTGTTGTTCGCAATACCGATTTTTTTCATTCACAATCGAATTTAAAAAAAAAAACTCACAATGTAACAACAATATTGACAGTTGACAGTCACAATACCATTTAACAAAATTGATTGATAAATTTCAATTATTAATTGATAGTTGATCTTCGCAATGAGGGTGAGTATTAAAAACAAAATTGTTAACCTGACCTCTTACTGCAAGCGTTTCCTGTGAAGTATTTCAATTGCAAATATATTTTGATTCTGCAGGAGCTTTAGATTCTCAGAAATTTCGATGAAGGACTCATTAAATTTGTTAGCCACTTCTTATTGAAGTTCGGGATTTGCTTCATTTCATTTCAGTTGCTGTCGAGTTCCCAGGAAACCACCCATTAGTTTGAGATTTCCATGCTAGCAGTGTCGTTATCCTTGATATTTTCCGAAAGAATTACATAAACACAATAATTGTCTATGCATAGAATCCGCAACACACCCCTCCAACGAAAGTGATTGCTCCAGTGAAACGGCTTACTGAACTCTCCGCTGACCAAAAATCGAACTGCCCTTAATCAAATCGTATTCATTTGATTAGAGATCAAGGCTTTTAGTATAACAGTCTGTGATGCAATGTTATCCAAAACTTTGAAATTCATATCATTATTTTTTATTTAAAAAAAAGATTGCGTATACGCCACAGTCAGCACCATGCGATCACCTTAGCTCTTTGGTGCAGTGCAAAATTTGGACGGTAAAAAATAACTGAAGACTGTTTCACGGGGTCGGCTTCAAGTGCAGCCTTCAGGTTTCTTTAACACAAGTCCTAAACGCGATATAAAACAAAACCAAGTCTCATTCGGTCGAATTAACTGGAGACCTAGAAACTAAGAAACTCTTTCAAAATCACACAGCTGGCCTTTTCTTTTCTAGGTTTAACTTTTCACTACACGGAAAGGAGGTCATTAACCCGTGTCTGCAAATAAACGTAAGCAAAGCTACCCTGGACGGGAATTAACATTTCTACGACCCGCAAGCCAACGCATTACATCCACACATATGACTTTTAAAGTAAATCATATCGCTTTCAATTATTTGAAACTAATCCATCCTTGGTCACATTCAAAGCCAACTCAAAGCTGACAATCAGTTAGCGCCGTTTAATCAAGCTTGTGATGGCAATGACCTTATAAATCAGGCCATCCGACCGACAGTAATAATATACTCTGCAAACTTGTTTATGACGTGTTAATGCCGTTTAAAAGCTCTCAGACTGCCGTCTACGGCAAACGGTTTAAGTCCATCAAATCGAAATTGCGGAAATAAATCCGCCAACTTACTGCCGCCGGCTATTTTGTGTGTGTTTTTGTTTGGTATCTGCTAAACGGACTATACACACGAGCACACGTATGTTGGGTGTTTTTGTTTTGATAGAGACAAAAGGTGAAGGTCGCATAGTGGGGGTTATGCAGGTTATACACTGTTAGTGGTGCCTGTGGATAACGGTCTCTTGTGGTTATTGCACCTAGAGTTGGTGAAAAAATGTCATTATCGCATAATAGTTATTTCTAGACACATTTTCGGTAAAGCAACCTTGTAACTTTTGTTTTTGTGTTAATGAAAGCGATGGTATTGCTCTGATATACTGCCGGTGGTGTGTTGGCTGGTATGAGACGGCAGTTTTTGAAGTTTTCGCAAAATTTATGATCTGTGCTGCAGAACATAAAATTAATGAAGCCTTGAAGCGAAAACTATGGACTGTTTGGCAATTCTCAGCCAATCTATACCACAGCGTATTGAATCACGATTTTGGAATTTCATATTTTACAGTCGCGTGAGAGTTCGCTATTAGCTATTAGTGTTGAACAGCACACGCTGAAGGTGAAGCTGTATTTATCTGTGATCTGTTGTACTTGTACTTCTTGAGCACGTTTTTGGGGGCTAATCTGCAGCAAGTTGGAGGCATACGCAACCGTTCTTAGAATTATGGCGGGAGTGCCTCGAATGGATTAGTTACAAAAAGATGTGTGCTTGAATACTTATTCAAAATAATGTTTGTTTAAGGTTAGGATTAAATGTTGAGGTCGTAGTTTTTATCTTATATCTGCAACATGGTCAAGGGCTTACGTGATGGCTAAGACCTCATTTAGGAGCATAGAAGAGTGAATAGGAAGGCTTTTAATAAAAGTTGTGTAATGATATTTTAACTTGAGTCGTAGAGTATTGCTGGAGCGGATCAGCGTTGCCACAATGTGAACGTGGGCATATTTTTTGTATTCCTTAAAAAAGAATATTGTAAAAAACACACTCGGCCTTACCAATAATCAACTTTAGTCTGGCAGTTTACGCACAGACCTCACACTTTCCAAAATCTCTTTACCAATAAAAAAATATAGTTGCCAGAATATCGTTAACTGTAGGGTTAAATGTTAATGTTGAGAAACCCATGCTTATCTCGGGCATTAGCTAAATAAATCCTCCCTTAATGACATTTTGAAGAGTGTTGCCCAACCATCCTAAATGATTGTATGGAATTTCGCAATAGGAGCGAATTCAAATACCCTGTGGTTCAGCCTGAGCGTTTATAATTATAAACTAATTTTAGTAAACTGTTAATGTTTTGTGATTTTATTACTTGGAATACAACAATGCAAGTGGATTTTAAGTCTTATCAAACACAAATTTGTATAAATGCATGAACAAAATTGAAAAATATTGCATTTTCGTTTTATTTCTGAACACTTGAAATATGTATTTCAAATATTTTGATTATATGAAATGGTTAATGCTCTTCTCTGCTTTATGTTGTGCTTGCTCTTTGATTGGTTCTCCTTTTTTAATAGTTTTCAAGTAACGAATGCTTAGTAAAAAATAAATTTGATATAAGTTTGGGATCTTTCCAATAATTTCTTAAGAGTCGTCGCAAAGAGAATAAAATATTTGTGCACTTAAGATTGGACAGCTCATACCTGAATAGCTACATTTTTTGTACAAGTCTCAGTACCTTAGGCGGCTCAGGTAGATATTTGGCTGCAACCAAACCCTTTTTGAAAAAGAAGTTGGTTTCGAGAATGAGAATGTCGAATGTTGGTGTTCACTTGGTAATGATTCAAATGTGAACCTTAGACTACCAATAAGCTTGGATTTGCATCATCAGCCTACGATAAATCAAAGCGTTCTAATAAACTATGTTCCGTTTATTGAATAATTTGAAAGAGATCTTATTAAGACATAAATTGGCTTTAAATAAATTGCCGATTAGTTGAACAACTAGGTTTGCACATTCGGTATGACGAAAGTCAGTCCCCAGGGAGGTGTTTTAGATGGGTTAAAGTCCCTCACTATTGCAGAAGCATCCCTCGCGTTCTAGCTCTGCAATGTCTTTCGATGATTTTCCCTTCCAGCGAACCCCCATACAAAAAAAAAAAAATAAAAAATTGGCTCAGAAATTAGTTGTGAAGTATTAGAAAACAAAGGAAAGCGTACTAGAAAAAGTACCGAAAATTGTGTCCGATCGAACGTAGGCCATTACTAACGCTCGTATTTATCCACTTTTTTAGGGGATTATCCCTTTTTTCAAAGTCAAAGAAACTATCCACTGAAAATTTCCAAAATCCGTTTTTTATCCTATAAACTCCACTTTTCACCATTGCAGACTTTTAAGGATATATCGTAAGATATTGTAAGCGAACCGACCTAACGCGCTATTGTGAATTCAACACTTTCGCGTCTATGAATGGGTTCTTCCGAAACTTTGTTTCAACTTCGAAAATTCAGCTTATCGCTCTGTTGTGAATTCAACTTTTGCGGGCTGTCATTTTCGCGTATTCAATTCTTTGCCTTCAATTGATGAGTTTCATCAATTTCAGCGAGAAAACAAGTTAAAATCATATCCACTATTATATCCTCTTTTTTAAATTGCGATATCCCTTGAAATCTCCAAATTTCGGGCATTTATCCCCTTTTCTGTCTGCAAAAAGATACGAGCGTTAGGCATTACTGATTTGCAATGATATTTGACAAATCAGCGGATATATTGTGCATTTCATATTTTGAGTTCCGTTTTTTGCTTATAATAAGCTTCAAAAAGCCTTTGAAAGAAATCTGTTGGGCAGTTTAATTTGCAATTTATGTATTCCTTTTTTAGAAGTTCACACATGTCGTTTTCCATTGGGCAAAAAGAAGCGTCCGGAAGAGTCCGGAATCGAAAAAGTCACTTCTTGAACCGTTCCATTGGCACAGAATACTCTTCTGGCGATTCGGAAAAGAGAATTTGAAGTCAGAATCCAGTCAAGAAGCACTCATACAAGTGTACTTTATGTATTTTATACAAGTCAGCTGACAGCAGCCGTGGATTATTTTTTGGCATTTCACCAATACTTTTGTGGATTCAATCAGAAGCAGTTTTCTTGTTCCACTGGATTACAGAATGAGTGGACCCCGAGTGAAACTAATGGAAAACGACAATGAAAGCGACACTAACTTCATTCATTCTGACTGACGTTTCATTTTCGTTCGTTCCCGTCATAATAGGTCTGTTCCTTTTTTTTTAAATTTTACTAATTCTTACGAATTTGTACTCAATGCCGTTCCTTAACTCGAAAAATTCGTAAAAGAGAGCAAGAAATTACACCTCCACTGAGAATCTTACGAATTTTTACTCAGCAAATTTATTGGTGTATATGTCTTTTCCATTCTTACTACAAAAGTAAAGGAACAGACCTAATAATTAGCTTCGTCTTTTTTGTGTTGTACCTGTGACTTTATATTTATGTTGCCTTACAGCTTTTTAAATTTTTTTTGAAAAGTTTTCTCTGAAGTTTTCACTTTTTGGAAATGGCCCTCAATATTTTTCTTTTGCCTTACAGCTTTTTAAATTTTTTTGGAAAAGTTTTCTCTGAAGTTTTCACTTTTTGGAAATGGCCCTCAATATTTTTCTTTTCTTAAAGTACCAATTGGGTTTTGGTGACTTTAAACGCATCACTTCAACTCGGAGTCCAATGCGAGCTAATGCCGTCCAGGCTGAGTAGCAAAGCTCTCACGAGTTGCATTTCTAAGCGTACATAGAGATGGCATAAAATCATAGTACCTCAGAAGAAAAGCCATCGACTGTTCGACGAATCGAAATGGACTTCCAATTATCTCACCCATTATTTAGATAGTTAGTCACAGTCGACCTTTTGGATTCGGAACACAAATTGCGGTTCCCTTCTATTCGTCATTAAACACAAAAAAAAAAATGCTCCCACACGAATGGTTGCAAGAAGCTAGGCTTAGGAGCCTTTTTAGCTGCTATTTATTTTTACTTAAAGTACTTTCCATGAGTCGGTTCTATGCAAATGTAATACTTGTACGAATTGATTATATTGTAATAATTTCAGATGACTACGAGGCAATTTTTTACTGCGCTTTCATTGGTTGTACTACTCTCAGGATCTACACGTTTGGCATGTGGATCAGCTGTCCTAATAGCAGATATGACAATGTCGGTAATGGTTGAGCTGTCTTCACGACATCCATTTTGTAAAATGCACACTGACAGGTAGAAATCAATCAATCTCTTGTCAATTTTACACTAATCTTTGATTTTCAGGGGCGATATCCAACGAATGCTTTTACAATCTGATCAGAGACGAATCCGACAAGTGCCACGCGAATCAGTTATGGAATTGGAAAATGTTTGCAAAGATGCTGGCTCATATGGAAGGGAGTTTCGCGGAGGTCTTGGATTTATCTATCCTGGAACAAAATGGTGTGGACCTGGTATGTATATCCTTAAAACTAAAGACGCATATAAATGACCATTAAATTCCGCTGTCCTTCTCATTGTGATGGACGGTGTAACCTGGTCGATTGCGCCAATTTGCGATTGCCCAATTCTCTGGCGAACAAAGGTTGCGGACCCACAAACGCACTAGAAATATAATATAGTCACGTCTATCACAGAACCCGTCGTAATAAAGTTACGAATTTCGACCTACGATGCGAATACGGAAAAATGTGTAACATAGAACTCGAATGTAACCTCAAAAAGCAATGCCGCACTTAACAATCGAAATCAGCTGCTTACCGTCATATTAATGCGAGATTGAAGAAATAAAGAAATAATTAGTCGTCTTGTTTATTTTGAACAAAAAATTGGTTAGAAATGGATTCTGTTGCATTTGCAATTGTTGCTAGTGAGGAGGAGAATGTTAGACGCAAGGAGAATTACAAATGCAGCGTAAGATACTGAGCGATGTATGTAATTCGTTTGACCTCAAGGCTGAAGTTGTTGCAGAAATTTTACAGATTTTAACACATTTCTCGCCTCAACAAACGAGTAACTAGAACAAGAACTTGGTCCTACGTTTTTATCCTCTTTAATCACTCCTTTGTAGCCGTATTAAGGTTTATTGGCGATGGCGGATACCAACACAGCGTTGGTAAAGACCACTCAGCTGGAAAGGCACAGTCTACATTTTCAGGCAGGTTAAAAAGGATGCTGAATATTTTAGAAAGAAGGCTGCGCCCAGTCTGGAACTCATGTCAAAATTATCCTTTAATGAACAAAAAATGATTATTTTTCCATATTTCTGTAACAAACTTACGGTTTTAGCTTTTTAAATCCTTTTTGTTCCAATAGTTCTTAAGTTTAAATGTCAAAATTCCAATTCATTTGGCTTCAGTGATACCACTTTCTACGAATTTCCAAATTCTTAGCAAAAATTTCCACTACGACGGATTCTGTGATAGTTCTTTCGGGGTTCATAGCAAAATTCCGAGTAGATTCTGTGCGAGACGTGAGTATTTTCTAAACAGACTAAGAGCGTCAAACGATGCATGATGAAACTGCAAATTACACTGAATATTTTGAAACCTGTCAGGGTGTTTTTTTTTAGAGGTATAGAACTTTAAGTTGGCAACACTATTTTAACTGCCGGCCATTTTGTCAGCTGTCAAGCGATTTATTTTTAGTTTGGTTTGCCATTTCATCATGAACAAGTTGACAAATGAACAACGCTTGCAAATCGTGCGAATTTATTTCGAAAATAATGGTTCAGTTCGCGAAGTTTACCGCAAGCTCCGTTCATTTTATGGTCGACATAATCATCCATCAGACCAAATAATTCGGTTAACCATGGATCTTTTTCGCACTACGTTTACTCTATGTGATAATACGCATCCGCAAAGACGTCGAACAGTGCGCACCGAAGACACAATTGCCGCTGTAGAGCAAAGTGTTGAAGAGGACCCGGATGAATCGATTCGCCACCGTGCACAGCAATTTGTCCATCAACTTTATGGAATATTTTGCGCAAAGATCTTAGCTTACGACCTTACAAGATCCAGCTTGTGCAAGAATTAAAGCCGCGAGACCATGCAATGCGTCGTGATTTTGGTGTATGGGCCGAAAATGAGATTGATATCGATGCTGATTTTCATCGCAAAATTTTGTTCAGTGATCAGGCTCATTTTTGGTTGAATAGGGCTACGTCAACAAGCAAAATTGCCGCATTTGGAGTGAAGAGAATCCACATGAGACCCTTAAGACGCCATTACATCCACAAAAACTGAATGTTTGGTGTGCTCTAGGGGCTGGTAGTCATTGGGCCACACTTCTTCCGAAATGATGCTGGAGAGTCAGTTACCGTTAATAGAGACCGGTGTAGAGCCATGATAACCGACTATTTTGTTCCCGAATTGGATGGCATGAATGTGGATGAGATGTGGTTCCAACAAGACGGCGCTACATGCCACACAGCGCACGTCACATTCGATTTATTGAAGGAAACATTCGATGAGCGCATAATTTCGCGGAATGGACCTGTCAATTGGCCACCAAGATCGTGTGATTTGACACCATTCGATTCTTTGGGGATATGTGAAGTCGCTCGCCTGCCCCAACAAACCAGAAACGTTAGGGGACTTGGAAGCCAACATTCGTGGCGTTATTGCCGACATACAGCCCCAAATGCTCGAAAAGTGGTTGAAAATTGGACCTCTAGACTTGGCTTTATTCGAAGCAGCCGCGGCGGCCACATGCCCGAAATCATATTTAAACATTAATGGCATAAAATTATCCTTCCAATAAAGCCAAATTGATGGACATTAAAACGATTTTTTTGTGTTTTATTTCAATTCGAAGTTCTATACCTCTAAAAAAAACACCCTTTACAAGGGAATTTATGGGGAATCGAGGAATCTTTATTGAAAAAACTTTCAGCAACCGCAGACGAAATGAATCACATATAGGTATAAAATTTGGCGCTTCGTTAACTGCTAACATCGATCTTTCGATTTTCGGCTCAAATTGGACATTAAGGTTGACTATCGGCTGCAAACCGCATCACCACCAGAAACGTTTCAAAGTCGATTTACCAGCCATTTAATTTCCGAAAAACTAAACTCAACTTCTAACGGTTGCCATCCTATTAAATATAAAAAAAGAGTCTTTTTTTAGAGACATCTTTTGATGCGAACCGTCAGTCCTTTTAGGTTTTACCAGAAAAGGTCTTATTCCACAATAAAATGAGCGCGGTGACTTTCTAGCAAATGCAAAACATCAGTTAGTTAGGGAGAATTTGAACTTCGCTTGAACGTGTCCAACTTTTTTCTTTTTCTTTTTTGGATTTCTTCATCCTTACAAAGAAACCTATAGCCTTCGGCATACTGATGCTCTAAACGACCGTGCGAACTTTCTACCTAGCAGTCGACATCTATTTTTTTTTATTTTTTTTTTTTGTAGTGTTAAGAATGCATTCCTGTACAAACACTGGAAACTCGCCTTTAAAATAATTCCAAGCTCAAACAAAACTCGATTACCATACAATTTGCTAACATTTAGGAACAGCTGCAGTGGACTACAATGACCTAGGACACCATGCTGGAGAAGATCGTTGTTGTCGCGAGCATGATTTGTGTCCCAATGTACTGTCCGCAGGGGAGTGCCGTCGTGGACTTTGCAATACTGGAGCCTTTACGCGATCGCACTGTGACTGTGATGCCAGGTTCAGGCGCTGTTTGCAATCCTTAAACACCGGTGAGAAATTAATACGATTTTTTTTATATAAATTTATGAACTCTTTTCTACTTTAGAGACCGCCAACACACTGGGAGCAATATTCTACAACGTCGTCCAAGTGACATGTTTTCAAGAGCGTAGTCCATGCTCGGCCCATCAAAGGTTTGACTCAAACTGTCCGATTGATTTTCGTCCGTCCAATTTGTATGTGCCACCCAATTCCGGTAGTCTCATTTCGCGCATCATTCAGAAACAGTCTCATCACAATGGGTTTAGTCAGCGATCATTGCATGTTGAAGAGGAACCGAATCGTCCCAATTTCGATTCAATTACCACGCGCATAGGGGTTAAGTTAGCATCGGTTGGTTTAGCGGCTGTTAATATATTCAAGGAATTACAAAATAACTGGCCGCACATTTTGGGAGCATCGCAAAACAATAACAATGGGGAAAGAGCTCCCGCAAATGCAAATTACGATGCGGGTGAAAAGTATTACCAAAGTCCGCCACAACTGGGGCACAATAGCAATAGTTATTGGGGGAGATGAGGATTAGAGAATTTAGTTGTTGTTGGCGTTTAAATGTGATATTTGTTATTAAATGTAGGTAGACAGTATTTCAGTGTGTGCCAATGGAGAACTATATATTTTTAAGAGGTAGGTTAGTACCTACAATTAAAAGACGTGTGCCAACCCCTTACATTTAACACGAGCTTGCAGCTGCAGCAAATGTGAGCGAATTTGACAATGCGAAAGCTGCCAGCGAATTTGTTTTCAAAATAAAGTTTCATTATACAGATTTTAGAAACTCATGAATTTCTTTGAAGCCCATGCGGGTAATGTGGTATTCGATTGGGCGCTCTCAGAACACTTTTTTTTGCTCTCAGAGCACTTTTGTGTTCGTTTGGTACAAAAAAAAAAGCAATCCTTTTCAGATTTCAGAGCACGATTGCAATTTTTTCTCAGATTTGCTTCAGATTTACCAATACAAGTACGTTTGAGTTTGACAACTTGTGGAGTTTGTTTACATTTTCGTGAAATTTTTCAACTGAAAAGAAACAAATTGCATCGGGTTGGTCTATTTCTTGTTAATAATTTATTTACAAATGTTTAGAAATCAATGTGGGCGAGCATTTTGAATGTTTTCATATAAAATTATTTAACCAGTGAATGGAAAACGCTTAGAAAAGTTTCGAAGGCTACACATATTCCAATCGCACAAATATCAACGCAAAAAAGAACAAGTGACGTTTTTATGTTCGATTAGACACACGAAATCTGAATTCTGAGAGCGAATCTAAAGAAGCCCAAACGAATACCACATAAGTTTCAGTCCCATACAAAAGTGACACAACGATGGCGAAAAGTGGGTAATTGTAGTAGATTGCTAGGTTCAAATTTCCACTCCCTTCTTGCACACATTAGGCGTTTTTTCCTTTTTAGTTCAGAGCAGAACCTGAACCGCCAGACAAAAAGTTCGTGTTTCTTTTTTAGCTCAGAAACATCGGAGCCCAGAATTTGTGTTTCTTTTTTTGTTCAGAGCATGATCAGAGCGCGCTCTATGAGCTCTGAATAAATTGACTGAGCTGAGTGAAAAGCTGATTACACATTTCCAGTCACATTTGACAGAAAAAAAAAAAAACAGGATAAGCAAAATAGTTAAAATGGCGGACGAACCTTGTTGTTCTGCAACTGAAAATTAACCAATTTAATAAATAACAATTAATAAATATTCAATTTATACATTCATGACAACTATTTGCTCAAGTGTGTTTCATAAATACCTCACAACAAACTGAGCACGCTCGGTTCAGAGCGCGCTCTTAGTTCTCGAGCTCAGTTCAGTGCTCGGCCGGGACATTAATTGCTTGCGAAAGTACTGTGTTTGCAGCTTTTTTATAAGAAAAATTTTAGAGCCAAACTCAAATATGAAGATCAAAAATTTTTTTTTTGTATGTCAAACATCTATTGGCACGCTTTGGCAGTAAAATCGACTCGAATGCTATGACGGAAATTGGCATGTCGCCATTACTACGCCGGCCGCCGCTCTCAGCTCCTAAACCGATTTCAATGAAATTTTGTAGGTGTGTATGGATGCTCGCAAGTTGCAACTTGAAAGATAGGATAGTTTTGGAGCCGATAGGTGGCGCTGTTGTCGATCTCCTAAACCACTCAACCGATTTCAATGAAATTTTGTGGGTTTGATTGGTTTGAGAGATATATTTTTTTTTTCAATTCTCTCAACTTCATTCTTAAAGTGAATATGGGCACGCTGAACCTGGGGAATGAACTGATAAAGCTAGGTCTTACACAAACTAGATCTTAGTTGAAACGATATGAAAACAAAATGCAAACAAATACTCTAAAAATAGAAAACGTTGGGTTGGCTTGAGTTATGAAAACTTTTTAAATGAATGAATACACTTATCTTCTGCGCTGTTTTAAGATTAAAATATTATGAAGGTTTGGTTTTCAAACTAAATTTCTTAATACAATCCAACTACAACACTATTCAATTTAACATTAGAGAGAGAAGTTTCACATCTGGTGTGTGGTACAAGCACACTCTTTCTGTTTTTTTTTAGTTCATCTGCAATTTTTATTATTTATTATGCTTGTAATATATTTTCTTAAACAATTAACAAAACGTGAAGACTTATAACGTAATTAAGAAGAGAAAGGAGATGCTGACGTATAGGGTGGTCCAAAAACACTGGGCCTTATTAGAAGCGAATTTTAACTCTCACACCGAATATTTTGTAGTATACACAATGAATAATTTTATATGAAAATTAAAATTAAATTAAAATAAAAGAGCAACGTGTGACATTATGAGTTCGTAAAATCTAAATTTGATTATTAGCATCGCGCAATCACTTTAAAATGTCATACGTTCAAAGATCAAGAGTAACTTCGGAGCGATCGGCTAGACGGCTTCCGTTTTTTGGCCACCCTTGTAATTTGGTTGTCCTTTCAGTGTTTTATTGAGGTATTCCCGTTGTTAAATTTTCCCAATTGGAGAAAGACAGCTAGTGCCAGAAGATAAAAAAAAAACCTTATTTTCTGTATTTATATTAAATTCATTACCTACTCATTACTCCATTTGCGCAATTTTAGCTGTAATTGAAAATCGTGTGTCTAGTCTTAGTTTTTTAATTGTTATTAGTTTTGTTTCTGTTCAGTTATTCAGTATTATATGTTTTTTTAAGTTGTTATAATAAATATTCCGTTAAAAGTATACAGTTCTTTCTGTTTGATCTGCACGTTGATCGATTTTTTGTTTTACTACAAAATATATGCTAAAAGGAAATACTAAACATTATTATTGCAGAGCTGGATACAATAAGACCACTTCGGATGAGATATGTGCTCAATGGCAATATCAGCCGTCAGAGAAATATGTGCCAAGTGCTCCAGGAAGAACTTAAAGGAATAAATATTTACGATGGGGATGCGACTGGTTTGTACAAACAAAATTGCGATGTGGTTTCAAATGGACTTTAATAACAACAAATGCAATAAAATATTTTCATGAGTTACTTGGTTAGTTTGTTAACTTCAAATGTACCTTTAAAAGTTCTATATACCATTCTTCAATAAATTTGTAATTCTAAATGGGAAATGCAATATATAATGCAACATTGCAAATAATGCAATATTTACTGTTTGAAAGTAGAAACAAATTAATATAAATGTATTTATGCATACATAAAAATTGTGTCGACTTTTAATGCGCATGTATTTAAATAAGCGTCTATCGAACTGACAAATGATGGTATCAAACACAACTTCTATTTGAGACACTCAACTTCATGTCAACTCATCCATGGGCGATTCATCAAACATTATGCCGTACTAAGAACAAATTTTAGTCTCGACTTTAAGTTTACGGAAGGTAAGGCCCATTGTTTATTTGCGTTGAATTCGGATACTTCTGACATGAAGTGCAGGGAATAGTAGATGTGTTCAAGCGGCATTTTCAGCATCTTCTAAATGGGCATCATGCAGAGTGATAGAGCAATGATGTCTTATGTTTTGAAACACACTAACTGTCATGTAAATGTGTGGCCCCGGCCCAGCAAATTGATTATAGGCCAAATTTTCACACTGAGGCAAATCCTGAAATAGACCAACGACGTCGAGAACTTGCCACCCTTTCATTGAGTTCAAAGCCGCATATGTTATCATTCGTCCTCAGGATCTCTATTTGGCGATGGCAGATTTTGGGATCGCGGCAAAACTGATTCACTGGAATACACGTGCAGTTTAGGAGTAGCTCTTCCGAACTATTTCAAACATACACCGTATGTGCATCATGTGACTTCTTCAATCTCGGGCTGGAGCAGATGGTGCGCAGGGCAGGTGCGAAAACAAAAGCCACTATCTTCAGGTCAGTTGGTAGTTCACAGCGTTCTGTGATAGAGAAGCATTCACGGCCATTGAAGAAAAGTCGAAATCTGTTGAAGTTATGTAAATGAGAGCAAGCAAACAACATCTGTCCACTGCCTGGGACAAAACGTCACTATTTATAGCAACAATTTCGAGGCAGTTAAGGCGTTCATATGCCTTGAAACATGAACTCCCGGAATGACATCCTGTTGTGCTGGACGAAAAGCAGAAAGGGAGAGCTAATACTGGGTTCCTTCGACAGAAAAATACCTCGACGGATTTTTGGTCCTATGTGCCAGGAGGGCGAATGGAGGAGAAGATACAACCGCGAACAAAACACGTCAGTTAAATTGGCTCGGTAACATTGAGGGAATGGACTAATGCTCCAGGTAAGAGAATCTTCGAATCCCAGCCACCTGGTTCGAGAAGACAAGTTTCAAAGACTACTCCATCGCGAATGCTAGAACGCTTGGCCTGGGTAACTGAAAGCAGCATTCCAATCGCAGAAGGCTGCAGTGTATCAGGCAGAAACTCTTCACAGCAAGTTAAGTAAGTAAGTAGGAATTTACTTCTTGTTAAGCATCATCTGCACGATTGACAACCGTAGTGGAAAACACTGCTAAATCAGCAAATCAGACAAAGCAGACTTTAAGGTCGAAATACGTGCTCAGGATCGCAGGCTGCACTCGTCTAAGCTGATACTATTCGTGAGTCGGGAGACCGTTAGAAAACAGTAAGTGAAGGCAGCTCTTAGTACGTTCCCAATTCACCGGATTTAATTTTATTTTCACCTTCATAATTCTTGGAGTGGTTGTCGACGCACTCTCATCAACAATCTGGCACCCGTAACCTATATTCCTGGCGAGGATAAACAGCATCAAGAATATGTTGTAACAATACCGGACATATTTGCGATTGTGTACGGGACCTAATAGCTGAGGGTGATTCAATTGAACCTTCATCACAGCAAAGCAGCATCGGCAATGATGACTAAGTGTTTTGATGAGGATTCGTTTGATATAGCCCTGATACAGGAGCCTTGGATCTTTAGAGGAAAGATTAGAGGACTCCCAAATAGCATGGCTGAGTTGCATTATGCACAAACTAGCGGAAGAATTAGGTCCTGTATCTTGGTGAGGCACGGAGTTCAAGCATATAAATTGCCGGATCTGTGTGCCCCAGACCTTGCAACAGTACGAGTAGGATCAGGTGCGGGAAGTTTTGTCATAGCATCTGCATACCTGCCGTATGATTCTCCAGAACCTCCTCCGACAAGAGAGTTAGAGTCTTTGGTGAATGCATGCAGGAACAGGAACGAGGATCTAATAATTGGTTGTGATGCCAATGCACATAATACAGTGTGGGGCAGCACCAACGATAATCACAGAGGAGAAGCCTTATTCGAATTTGTATCATGCAAGGATCTAGCTATCTTAAACCGGGGAACAGAGCCAACCTTCGTCGATGTGAGACGAATGGAAGTGATCGATGTTACCCTGTGCAGTAGCCAGATAATTGAAAGAATATCAAATTGGAGGGTAATGGATCAGGCTACATTGTCGGATCACAGAGCCATTTCATTTGATGTTCGCTATGGATCTAAAAGGAAAAAAGATCGGAAATACATCAGAATTCCGAAGAACACAGATAGGATAAAATACCTTGAAGTGTTGGAGGAAAAACTGAATGTAATGACATTCGGAATACCGAAAAATACTTGGCATGTAGAATCACAGCTGAAGCATCTGCAATCAGCTGTTGAAGTTGCGTACCGAGTGGCTTGTACACCTACTTTAGTGGAAAAACAAGATCCTGCGCCTTGGTGGTGCCGGGAACTTGAAAAGCTAAAAAAGGCTGCGAGGAAGGCCTTCAATCACGCCATGAGGAGGGGAGAACCCGAAGCATGGGATGAATATAAGGCGAAAAAGAAAGAGCTAAACGTTACTCTGCGACGACGTAAAAGGGAGTCATGGAGGGACTTTTGCTCGAGTATGAGGAGTACATCTGAAGTCAGTAGACTACAAAAGATTGTCTCGAGAGATCCAGTTTCTAAGATCGGACTCATTCGTAATAGAGCGGGGGAGATGGTGGAAACACTGGATCACACAAATGAGGTCCTAATGGAGGTACACTTTCCAGGAAGCTATAAGTCAGCTCAGCCCTGGGCTCCAAGGAAACAAGGAGCGAACAGGATGGATAGGACGGAAGCAGAACGGATCGTGACACCAAAAGCGGTCAAGGGTGCGATAGCAACATTCTCACCCTTCAAAACTGCGGGGCCGGATGGTATATTTCCAGGTCTAATGCAATGGGGTATAGACCTAATTGCACCAAGGCTCAGGAATATATACGTTGCATGCCTAGCAATAGGCTATATCCCGATAACATGGAGGGAAGCAAATGTGGTCTTCCTTCCAAAACCGGGAAAAAAGGACTACACCGAGGCAAAGTCATTCAGACCAGTCAGCCTAACATCCTTCCTGTTAAAAATAATGGAAAGGGTGATGGTGGACTATATGGAGAGTACTGCGCTTAAGATGTATCCTTTAAATAGTAGACAGCATGCATACAGGGTAGGTATGTCTACAGAAACAGCGCTACACCAAGTAGTACGCGTTGCGGAGGAAGAGCTAAATACCGGGGGCATTGCGATGACCACTATAATGGACATTGAAGGTGCCTTCGATAAGATATGCTTTGAAAGTCTGAAACAAGCCTTGGAAAAACGTAGGGTTAACCCACTGGTGGTAAGATGGGTGGACAATATGTTGAATACGAGGGCGATTAATATTCAGACGGGAACCTCAAAACTCAGAGGAAGGGTTAGCAGAGGTTGCCCACAAGGAGGTGTTCTCTCACCTACACTGTGGAATATCACTGTGGACTCTCTTCTCGACAGACTCGAGGCGACGGGCATTCACACAGTGGGATATGCCGACGACATAGCAATAATGGCCAGAGGCAAATTCATGGACGTCACAGCAGATATCATGAGGAATGCACTCAGAGTGGTTGAGCGGTGGTGTCTGGAACAAGGGCTCTCCATTAATGCGGCGAAAACAGATCTAATAGTCTTCACTAGGAAGAGGAAAAATCTGGAATTTCGGCCCTTAACACTTTTCGGATCGGAACTAACAATGACTAAGAAGGTTAAGTATCTGGGAGTCTATCTAGATACTGGACTTACTTGGAATTACCATGTTGAGGAGAAGGTCCGGAAGGCAAAGAGGGTACTACATCAGTGCAAACGTGTATGTGGACAAAGGTGGGGACTCTCGCCTAGGTCAGCATACTGGATGTATACGATGATAACTAGACCCATTATCACGTACGCCTCGGTTGTATGGTGGGCGAAAGCCTCTCAGAAAACTGTGAGGAAGCACCTGGATAGGGTTCAGCGTTTAGCATGTATGGGAATTACAGGTGCAATACGTACAACCCCAACATGCGCATTGGAAGTCATCATGGGGATATTACCGCTAGACTTATTTATTAAGAAAACAGCGGCCCAAACGGCACTTCGCTTGCATCGAGATGCGAAATGGCACCATCGTGGTACGATCTATGGACATAGGAAGATCCTGGAACTTGTTAAAGACGAGATTAGGGAGCTAAACATGCCTATGGATCGAATAACAAGGGTGCGTATTATGGAAAGAAATCATAAAACTCGTATTGAGAACGGATTACTTCCAGAAAAAAGAAATGGTGAAATAGTGATTTTCACGGATGGATCCATGATGGATGGCGGGGCGGGGGCCGGTATCTATTCAGAAGAGCTGGAACTTGCCCGTCACATTAGCCTCGGGAAATACACTTCAGTATACCAGGCTGAGATGATTGCCTTGCTTTATGCGTTGGACTACTTGCTTGAGTGTCAGGTGGAAGGAAGAAATATCCTCATAGCACTGGACAATCAGGCGGTGATCAGATGCATGGAACAAACAAACATCACAACATCACTGGCACTGGAATGCGTACTTAAACTCAATAAGTGTTCATCTAAAAATGAAGTAACACTGACTTGGGTACGAGGACACATAGGGATCGAAGGCAATGAAAAGGCGGACTCCCTTGCAAAACAGGGGTCAACTGAAAAGTTGCTGGGACCAGAACCATTCTCTTCAATTGGCAGAGGAATGGTTGAACAGCTTGTCCACAAATGGATCACGGCAGAACACCTGAGAAGGTGGTCAACCGTGGAACAATGTAGACAAGCTAAAATGGCAATAAAGTGGCCGACCTGCTCCACTCAAAGAAGAGTTCTAAGCATGAGTCGAGGAACATTGAAATGGGTGGTGGCTTTGTCTACAGGACATGGTAATTTCAGGTATCACTTAAGGAAAATGGGCCTTATAGAGGATGATACTTGTAGACTATGCCTGGAGGAATCTGAGACAGCGGCACATATACTGTGTCAATGCCCGGCATTGGCTGGCAGAAGAATGAGGATCTTGGGACATCAATGGGTCGAGACCCAGTCGATGAAACGGATCTCCCATAAACAGATGCTAGCGTTAACACTAGGAATTGAGCCCAGAGAAGAACTGTGGAGAAATCCAGAGAGTCTCTCTGAGTAAGATTTACAGTGGTAGAGAGACGAAAAGAGACCCGACAATGGTGGTCTGATTCGATTATCTCTCGAAATATATATATATATATATAATAGCATCATTGGTAAAGATTTACATTGGATTATTACCGCACACGTCATTTTTAAGTTGCGATCCATAAAACAACGATGTTAGGTAGCGCTCTCCCGTACCTTTTAAACCGAATTGTGAAACTGGATCTGAAACTACATTCGAAATCAACTGATTTATTTAAAAATAGGTATTTTGGTGGTCGCTTCAAACATACCCATACCGATGGAGAGATATTTTTCCCCAACAAAATGATTTCTCCAACGTAAGCAAAACATCTGTGATGAAATAGTTGCGTTTCACCGCCGCGAAATTACAATTTATAAATTAAGAATAAATTTATTATTATGTAGTATGATATAACAAACAATTTATTATAAAAAGTAAGATAATGGCGACTACTTTCAACTTCAATTAACTGCTTGGAAGGAAAGTTGACGCATTTGAGCAGCTTGAGTTTCTCAAAATGAGATTGTGATGATGTGTGATTGACAACAGGAAACTAAAATTAATGATGCCGCTAGTCGGTCTTGTGGGTCTAAATGTGGTTGGTTTAATCACAAACTAGGGAAGAGCTTAACTTTTAACTGTAACTAGGTGAGAATTTAAATCAAAACTACTCCCAGCATTTTTTAACACTAAACCGGTAACTTAAAAATACATTTGGCCTGGATATAGTTATTTTTAGTTTTCTTTGAACACATGCACTACCTGGACGCGGGAAACACTTTTTTCCTGACACATTAGAAGCAAAATCTACAGACGCGATATTATCTGCTAGTTTCGACTCACCCCAGGTGTAATTTCCTAACGTTGCTGCTCCTCCTAAAAACAACCAACGAGATGAAAAAATTACAACGGCGAGGGAATCCTTTTCAAACCAACTTTGGAAACCATCAAGAGCATGTGTGTCCCATCTCTGCAGCTGTATAGTATAAAGCAAAATTAAATTTAAGCTCACCTTCTTCTGTACCGCGTTGCAAACCTCCAGTTGTAGGAGCTTTCGCAACCTTGTGAGAGTTAGCGAAAGCTTTCACATATGAGTTGTGGCATTGTGATAAGCTGATAAGATTTTGTTGTAGTTTAAGTAAAACGCATTGCTTTAGAGATTTTTGTTCTTGCACTTCAGAAACTGGTCACTTTATTTTATTTATTTTCTATTTCTTCGTATATATATTGGCTGTATTTAAAAAAAATAGTTAAATTCATTCTTAAAATATAAAGAAATATATAAATAGAAATAAAAGGAACGAAAAACGAATTACTAATAAAACAAACATATCTGGCAATGCTCAGGGTCTTCGTTGCAGTTCTGTCAAAAACATGTTTCTCTTTTAAGTATTACCACTTGTGTATTTATACTCGAGTTTGCTTTTTAAAAAGAAATTACATACAAAGGAAATTATTTATTTACCCAGACCTATCTTCTTCGCGTCAACTTCGTAAATGAGCAGCCGCCACATCTTGACAACAAAGACCTCCGCCTCCTCGTCGAGTACCTGTCACATTACGAAACGGAAATGACATGTTACAACAACTGATTGATTGATATTATGTTGTGGGTTATAGCATACCATTTGGACGTCATCTAAAATACTTTGAGGTGAACTGCCCGCTAGAACCTTGGAGCAAATGAAATCAACAAGTGTTGGCTCTGGTTCCCCAATGTACTCAATTATTTTCTTGTTGATCCAAGGTCGAATCTTTTTCTCCATTAGGGTGTTGTCGATTTCATTGCGGTCTAGTTTGTAGTTGAAGAGATCGCTCTTTTGTGTAGGAATGCGATCGATGATGCTCTTGATGTGACGCCGTTTTTCCTCTTGCAATTTAGTGGAATTGTCTTCCACGTTGTTGCCGCCACCGCCACCAGAATTGTTGCTATCATGCTTGTCTCCTCGTCTCTTCGAGCTGGACTTGGATTGGTGTTGTGCTGTGGCGTGAGCTGCACCGGCAGCGTTAGATTGCTGCGATCCACGATTATGAGATTGGGCGTTCGGATATTGGTTCTCATCGTAATCTGTGTATGTAAGATTAAAAATGTATAAAATAAAATACTTATGACCAACAAACTCGTGGAAAAGTGACCGGTAAGAATCGTTAAAACAACTCCCAGGTAAGCAGAACACATTTCAAATACATTGGAAACAACTTTTGTGTGGCTAGTTAGTAAGTTAAGATGACTCTAGAAGATAAATCAATTCTGGCCGATAATGTAATGTTCACTGTAAGGCTAGAGCGGGGTTCAGGTAAATCGAAAAAGCTAAGAATGCTAGGGGTTCTTGGGAGTACCAAGTGAGATTCCAACACAGAGCTGCACTTTCCGTATTTGATACCATCCAACACTGCCAGCATTAGATAACAGATTACTTCTTAACATCTCACCAATTAACGAGAAGAGTCGACCAGAGCGACAGTGTTTTCTTCTGTTGGATTGTAGAATTAGTGATCTTCAAGCGAAACCAATAAAAAAAAAAACCATTGAGTGCAGTATGCGGTGATCTTATAGTTCTTGAGTATGTGTAGTCTTTTGCTACGTAGGAGTTTCATAAATCACTTCGTTTTGATTGATCGAATTGATCAACTTAGCCAGCTTTTTTTTTATGTTTGTTCAACATCAGACCGTAGAGCACACACGTTGTACAAGCAGCTACTGATGTCAGAGAGACATCAGACATAGTTCGTCCACGCACAGTTCTTGCTTGCTTAAGACAAAAGCATGACAATCTTTTGTTAATGTTAAATGGTCGGAGCAAGAACCTAACACCAAGACGGAACGAGTCCTTCATATGGTCTGAAACGATGAAGCAGTGGGTAAAACTCAAGGCGATTGATTGTTTCGGCCAGATCAAGTTAGTCGTTAAGGGTGTTGACCAGCCGGTAAGCAGACAACTGTCAACTGACAGGCCCGTCGATTGAAAAGACTAGATGCAATAAGGGAATCATCCTATTAGTTGCGAAACAAACCATTTAGGGTCATTGGGCCTTACCAATAAACTCTTAATTTTAGTAGCTCCCAGTGGATATATTTTTCATACAAATTTCGCAATTGTGAACTTCCGTAAAGTCGAGACTAAAATTTGTTCTTAGTTACGGCGCATTGTCAAGACAGCTGTATACATTTTTTTCGACACTGAAACTAAATTTGGGCAACACACTGCAAACCAAACACACTTACCAAGTGGAACTAACTTCCGCTTTTTCGGATTGCTAGCGTCATCGTTGTCTTCTTCATTATTAAAAACATCCGATGTAACCTCGATTTTTTTCTTCTTAGCGTTAGCTCCTAAATTGAGACTTATAAGTGGAGCGGAAATAGGAGGAGTACCAGGAGTTGTTACATTGTTATGACTGTTAACAGGACTGAAACCGTGACTGGAGGATATCATGGAACCCCGTGAATCTTCATCCTGGAAATGATCGGATACACTGTCTCTGGACTCTGATTGCTGTCGGCTGGGCATCGCATTTGTGTTCGATCCACGATGTGACGTCAATGTACCGTCATTTGAGTCGGAATCAATTGGTTCTGTATGCATCATTGTTGCCGCTACCGCCGCCGCATGTGCCTCCTGCTCCTGCAGATATTTCTCCTTGGCAGCTGCAAGTTTTTCCTTCTCTCTAAGACGTTTTGCTTTCTCAAGTTCACGCTCTCTCTCCTTTTCTAGTTCACGCTCCTTACGTTGCTGTGATTCTAAATTAACGTCAATTAGAATTTGAGGCTTGTATAGGTTCTCACGTTCCTTCTTCACTCGCTCGAACTCTTGCGTTGGATTTTCATATTCTCCACTGAATATCTTATTTTTCAGCTCTTCGAGTTCTTCTTGTTCCCTATTGCGATCCTTGGCGTCCAGATCGGCTTCACGGACCCGCTCAGCCAGTCGCCTTTGAAGTTCTCGGCCTCTGTGAATTGGAAAAGCCACCCGATAAGTATAAACTGTCAATGCAAACTCAATACAACTATTTTACTTGTAATATTTTGGATCATCTCTGTCGTCGTCGTAGTCTTCGACGAATTCCTTTAGTCGTTTTGCTTCTTTTTCCCTTTCCTCGAGTTTTAGACTCTCCTTTAGCTTTTGCTGAAAACAAGACAATTGGAAAACGGTAAGAATGCGTGTTTCGAGGGTATAATAATTGTAACCTTTTCATATTCTTTAATTTTTCGCCGCTCCCGTAGCTCCCAGTTGTGCAGTCTCTCTTGGTACGCGGCTTCCTTTTCGCGTGCTTTTTTCTCCGTCTTCTTGCGCTCGCGCAACTCCTCTTCGATTTCTTTCTCCCGCTGGATATCTCGAACATTTTTGATGATCTTCTCCTCTCTTTCCCTACAGCAAAATTAAAAAGAAAACGAAACATAAAAGACAAATCAACATTTTTTGATAGCAAAAGTGCATGAGATCAGGACATGTTTGTATTTCATGCACCAGGAATCTTCAGATTTACCAACCTCTCTCGCTCCCGTTCCCGCTCCCTGTCTCGTTCTCTTTCACGTTCGCGTTCCCTCTCCCGTTCGCGTTCTCGCTCCCGTTCACGTTCCCGCTCCCGTTCTCTTTCGCGATCGCGCTCACGTTCTTTCTCACGTTCCCTTTCGCGCTCACGTTCACGTTCTCTCTCTCGATCTCTAATCTCGCGGTCACGATCTCTCTCACGATCTTTCGAACGAGACTTGCTTCTCTTCCGCTTATCCTTTGTGTCGCGTTCACGATCACGATCTTTTTCTTTTTTTATAATCGGCGGGGATACATCCTTTGTTTTGGTCTCCTTTTCTTTTTCCTTAGCATCCCAATCCTCCTCTCCATCGTCGTCCTTCTCTTTGTCTATTTCCTTTTTAATCTCTTTTTCATCACGCTGCTTTCTGCGATCCTTCTCTTTCTCCTTTCTATGATCATCTGCTTCGGCCTTCTTTCTGAACTTCCCAATCTCACTGCTAATCAAATTTCTTTTCTCGTCCTCGAGGTTAGCCTCTTGAAGAGCTTTGCTCATCTTGAGATCGGAATTGTCTTGCCTTCCTGTAAAGTTGTTCATAGAATTTTTATTGTAATACTCTCGCTGATCGTAGTTACCGTCATTTGTTGGGGGTAGCTCATGCCTGTGATCATCCATAATGCGACTCATCAGCATGAGAGCGTGTTCGTCGTCATCCTTTTCAATGTCGAGTTTCTTGCTGCCGCTTTTCAACTCCTCCTCCTTGTAATTATCCAATAAGAGTTTATTTTTAGCATCAACTTTTGCCACTAGCTTTTTACCATCGAGTTCCAATTCGCTGAGTAGACGCACAGCACGCATTCCCGCAGTTGGACCACTAGAAAGAGCAAAATTCAAAAACACTTTATAAAAATCACATAATGAAAATGTTGATAGCCAGTAGCAGCAAGTAGAAAGGCTTTTCTGCTGTTTAGGGTCATCATTTAAGTCAGTCTTCGATTTCAGGCCAACAAAATTTGGTTATTATTACTGTCTCTTGTTGAGTCTGATTTGGGATAAGCTGCGAACGTCTGGCAAACTCGAGTAATCAGTGACACTTTCAAACCTCACATCACTACTCTGGTCGCTTGGTATAAATTTATTGATCGGGAGTCATGTTCTCCGAATGGTCGGAGGCAGTGGCATGCAGTCATATTGAAGTCGAGATTACCGTGACATATGGAATTCAGAATTAACTTACATGAGCGTAACAGAGAAATGTCAAACAAAAGCGCCTTACTTGACAGACTAACAATGCACGCCACCTTTCAGTGATTTCGCCACGGAACATGGACACTCTGGAACATACTCCTTGCAGACATACATACAGAGCGCTACACAACTTTCAAGTGCAGAAACAAAAGTTTATTTTGATAAACCATTCGCTTGGTTATTTCCGAGCACAGCAGAATGGGAAAAACAAAACAGAAAAAGAGAAACGATACGAATTTACAACGGTAGTAAAAATTTGTCGAACCGTTCCTAAATCATTCTCGGAGGATAGACTAATGTCGTTTTCCATTGGGACCAGAAAAAAATCTTTTTCAGATCTCACATTTAACGCGGCTCATGGAACATGCAACGAAATTGATCTGCTTTTGTAAATAGATTAGTGCGTTATTTGACAGCAATCGCATTCGTTTTTGGAAAAATCAACTATGGATATCGACTTGAGAAATGTTTCCACTGTTGTAGATACAAATGGAGTAGTTTCAGTGATTCGTAGTCTTCAGATGATGAGGAAGGCGATGAAGATAATAATTCCTCCAAAGCTATCTTTAGGTATCTTTATTTTGATGTTCACGAAAATTTGCGCATTGAAAGCAAACTTCTTAAGATGACGTAAAACAGCTGTGCAAAATATATAGGTATTTGTGGCAGTATGTGTAAATCTGAAAAAATATCGACATCTGCAAAAAGTCGGAATCAAAAAAAAGATTGATTTGTTTTGCCCAATGGAACATGAAAAGTGATTTAGATCAAAAAAATATTGATTTCTTGTCCCAATGGAAAACGACATAACCGTTATTACCGTACAATTTTTATGTTGAGAAATAAAACTTGTGAACAAACTCTTTGGTTGAGACAATAGCTATGCCAGACTGATTTAAGTGACTGTTTCAAAAGTTTAATTATGACAGTCAATTCTAAAGATATTATGCACATCACATGCAATCAAATGAGTGCGCCTATATGCACATAGCAAAATGGAAAAAAAAACCATGTAAATGTAAACGATGATTTGTTTCATTTAATCAACATGTGTGAGATCGGAAATGTATTGCTCTGCAATTAAATTTAAAGAACAGAGTGTGGCAGAGAAGGCAGTGTCCGTATTGGTGGGTGGAGAAACTGTACGGGGCTTGAAAGTCAAGATGATGAACATATTTTTGTTAAGGACAACGGGCGGTGGTAGACCATCGATCGGGTCTTTTCTGTATCAAATAAAATTTTCCTCGATTCATGTTACAAGGTTTTCGGTGCCGTCGATCCCTGTGTCCTCGTACTCAAAGCCGTGTAACTCCAATTCTAGATGAACACTTTTTGAGCTTCAGTACACATTCCAGTGTCAATGATGTGATGCTTGTTTGTTTCATTCGTTTAAACCTTTCTGGTTGCCCAAATTTCTTCCTTCACCCGACCATTAATTGAGAGTAATCTAACGAATGCAGTACAGCAATCACAGTTGGTGGTGAGAATTTGAAAGGCCAGTACAACATTGATTGTGGCCAACAAGCCAAAAATGAAGTGATAATAATTTTCTTGTTCCTGGAGAGCCAGGCATGAAAAAAAGTTAATTTAAAAAACCAAAAAACCCGAGTGACTGTAAAAAAAAAGAATTCTATGTATTGACAAATACATGTATTGATGAGTATTGAGTAGCCTCCGACTGCCAAATAGGTAGTTATAGGTACTTAAATGCGTCTTGTTCAAATCTTTTTAATTCTTTTTTTTACAGTCAGTCGGGTTTTTTGGTTTTTTAAATTAACTTTTTTTATTTTTATTTTTTTAGCCTATGACACTTCGGGGAAGAATACGAATATTATGATACCTAAAATCGGTCAAGCCGTTTAGGCTACAGAGAGTCCCGTAGGAACGTACATAGGATACGCGCGAAACACATAACCCTCCCTGTATCCAGTCGGGTAAAAAGAGTTTAGTGCATACAATAGACAACCACGTGCTCCCGAGTTAAAATGTACTTACAAATGCTTGCCCGCGAAATACCAGTAGCTGGGAAAGCTTCTCTTATTTCTTTAGTTCCAATGCTAACAACTAGTGATTTTCTCTTTTAAAATTAGACGGTTGTATTTCTCACTCAGCTATTTAGGTAGAAGGCAGACCAAATTAACCGTTCAGGCGTACAAAGCCAAAAATAATTCCCTGAAGTCGGAGTTAACCATGGTGAACAAAACTCCCACTGATTTTCTTTATTCGAGGCTACTACCGTACCATTTCCGACTGTTAGTATATATATTGACCATTCAGCTGAACTTTTGTGCACACTTTTGTCAATATTTCACTCGATACTTACTCGTATTCGCAGAAGCCAAATGTTGAAACCCGCTTCCAGTTGACGACAGGACCGCACGCGCTCAGAATTCGCTTGATTAGTACCTCTGGCACCCGCTCACTTATGTTACCTGAAAGTCAACATTTACACCGCAATTAGATTTTCTAAAAGACAACACTTATGTATGGCAAGTCACTTACCAACAAACACCGTAATGATAGGACCCTTGAATTGCGTTTGCGGATCTGGGTTGATTCTCGAATACACAGTCGGTTGCGAACTTATAGTCGCAGCGTTCCTGAACGATGGTCTAGTTGGCGGAGGTGGTGTTGTTAAAGGAGGCATTATCTTAAAATACAACACAAGAGTCTCTGTTAAGCAGTCTGTTTGCAACTTCAAATGTATAACAAAACAAAAAAAAAAATGCATGACAAATGAATATTTTCTAAATACTTGTCTGTTCTGAGTTTTGTTTTACTTGTTCAATGGTTTGCTGGATTTTCTGAGAATTTTTTCCACATAATTTAAAAATTAATTAGACTCACGGTTTTATTTAATTAACTTCAACACTTTCTACAAGCACCCTCACTTTTCCTCGATCTTAATACGCCCTCTCTACATCCATATACACTTAAAATATTTTTTTAGAACTTACCCAATAGGGATTTCACACTAAAAGAACAAAAAATAAATATCTAGTTTTGTTTTCAGATAGCCGGTGTATCTTTTGTAATTTTGGTATTTATCTTTTTTTTTAGTTTTAACTTGCACAACAAAGTGCAATCCTAAAAGGAAATTAATACAAATTATAATAATTTTGATTTGGGACCTACGTGTGTGCCCATGGATGACATGACAGGCGGTGGAATCGGTGGTGGTGCCATGTACGGCGGCATATTTGGAACCATAGACGAACGAGATGGATACGGCATCGCTGATGTGAGCTACTGAAGCGGGGTTAAAAAATCTGCCAGTAATTATTAAACCAATATTTCAATTGAACCTGAGGGATAGAAAAAAAAAAAAACGATGGTAGTTTTGTTGGGATCGGCACACGAGAAAAACTATTTTATAGCAAATTGCAGATATCTTACAGTGAAAACTTAATAAGTCGGTTTATTTCTGCAAAGTATTAAATGATTTGAAGAGTTTGTGATTACAATTCTTCAGTTTTTAGGGATTATTTCGGTTTAAAAACTTTCCGAACTTTTCACAAATGTCGCCATTTTTCACTACTCGTCAAATTCCAAAATGCCATTTGACTTAACCACAGCGCGCTCTATTGGGAAGTAGTGTGTGTAGTAGCAAGTAACGTTTGTTTTGATCTTCAAGGAAGGTCAGTCAGTATTAGTAATACTATAAATACCTACTGAATGTCGTAATACCCTATTCATTTGAGGTAAACCCAGACAACGATGCATACTACGAGTATGAATCCGAGAAGACAACCACAATTTATGTAAAATAGATCTAAGAAAACAAACACTGTATACCGTTGGGCCCCTGTTTTTGAGCCAACACATTTAAATATTAATTATTCACCATCATTTGTTACCTACTTTAAGTCAAATTGTATATACCAAAAGTTCAATAAAAGCAAATGTAATGTACCAATAATACCCTATTCACACCGCACCAAAAACCATGTTTTCAGGGAAAACTTGTCAATGCATTCACTCAGAGCACCAACTAGTTTTGGTTTTTCGTTTTAATCAGCTGTGAGTAACTAGTAGCGAAACTTCTGTGTGAACTATTTTGGTTACGAATTCCGAAGGTATTAATTAACAAATAAAATGAATTCGAGCATTTAAAAATGAAATAAAGCAATCCAGACCATAATCTGAGAGGTGGGATATTCGTTACCCCAAGCCAAGTAAGAATGACTTAGCGGCAGCTCAAGGGGAAATGAATAGTTCATGATTAGGCGTGTTTTTTTGAGCTTCGATCTCAGCAAAGCAAAGTGAAGTAGGAGTCTCGAAGTGTTAAGTAGAGCGTAGTTGTTGTAATTGCATGATGAAAATGCTACTTTACTTTGCTTTGCTCAGATCGAAGGTCAGAAAAACACGGCTAATGTATAGTTCGGGGACTTTTTTGGTTCAAGACTAGAGGAAAAAATGATTTTTCCAAGAAAGCTCGGATCAAACGGAATGTGATGATTAACCACTGTTTGATTTGACTGACTTCACTCATTGATAGTAGGTTCTGAATTCATTCTATCACTGAATACGCTTTACCAAATCTGACAATGCGACTCGACGAAGATTCGTTTAATAATTTTTCGATATGTTGCTTCTGCCTCACATTTTTTTATCTCGATTTTAGGAGTGATGTCTACCACAATATTTCATGTTTTTGATAATTTTGCACGGTCGTGGTTGCAATTGTTTTTCCCGATAGCTGCATATCACCCCAGACAATGAACAATTTCATTTCATTAACTCGCCATTTATCACATTAATCCGAAAATAAAACAATAGTCTTTCATTTTCTATGCGTAGTTAAACAAAATCGAAAAAAAGAAATTGTGCAAAACAAAATTTGGAAACGCAGAGCCATGTTTGTATCGCAAAAAAATGGGTACAATTGCTTCAGTGCTACAATGGACCTGCACAAATTGTAACATAATTAATCCAACTGAGTGTTTGAAATGTGTAAAATGCGGTAATATCCGAAGAATTCTCTCATCGACGCCATCAAATTCGTCGTCTGCTGTAGGCAAGTCTACGTCGTCAAATGTAATTGATTTTGGTGGCAGTGGAGGACCCACTTCTAATGGTGAATGCCTCGAAGGAGGCTCAGCCAATAGTAGTTGTCGTCTTCCAACTTCTCGTTCGTCCTCGGAACAACAACAGATATCGTCCTCCAATACAACATTACCAGGATATGTTGAAATCAGTTCTCATGGGTAGGTTGTTACACTTCTTCATTTCTTTTGGTTTGCATCCGTTTTTTTCCCCCTTTTTGTGTGTTTTGTGCAGTGAAAAATCGATACACGAAATGACAACTGCTGTTTATAAAAATATTGATTTATTCGCACATAAAACTGTCAAAAGAAGAAGAAAAGTGCTGGGTACTAGGCTTTGTTGGTGAAAAAAAAAGAAAGAAATGTTGAGAACCCGTTGAATAGTTTGGGGTTTGCGGACAATAGTTTGTCTAAAAAAATTTGTTTAAATAAGATGATTAAATGATTGAGCACCAACGTTCGGTGGAGTGGTTTAATTGGATCGTGTGTGTAGCAAAGCTTTCCAAAGGATTAGATTAGGTGTCCCATAAAATGAGTATTTCCAGTTTTGGTATGTAAAAAAGAAACAACCGAATCGAAGATAATTAAATTGATGGCAGTAAAGTGTAATAAAACAGTAGTTGTTGCTAAGGCAACTTTTAAAAATGGGTTAAACATTCCATTACTGTGATGTTATCTCTTGTGTGTCCTCTATGTCGAGGTGAAAAACTTGTGGTCATTGTGTTACGATAGAGTAGATAGATTAAAAAAGGTATATCTATAGGAATTATGTAAAATTGTAGAGATACCCACAAAGGTTTTCCTAATCAAACAACAATATTTTGATTTACCATCGTAAAATCCACATCGAATTGGATTAGCACATTGAATCGAAAAGCAAATAAAACACAAATAAGCGTGGAAAACTTCAATCAATGCTTTTCACTTTTATCATTGTAATTCGACATAAATACAAATAATACCTCTAATAGTCTATAATTAGAATATGTTTGGAATCGGACGTTGGTACCTTTTATTGCTTTTGACACTAGGTCAGTGTTTTTTTTTTTTTCGTTCAACAGATCGGTTTAATCGATACTAAGCGCAGGGTTTTCCTAACCTAGCCACATAATATTTTGAATATTTAAATCGCTGGAAATAGATAGTGCTACCCACAATAGATTCGATACTTTGCTGAATAATTAAGTCGGTAAAATAGTGCATTTAATTGAAAGTATTAATCGTTATATTTTAAAGAAGTTGCTGAGGTTTCAGTTACACCACTGAATTCCGATTGATGCTTTTTTTCGACTCGTCGGCCTGTGTGGCTCCGTTTTGTTTTGCTTTGTTGAACATAATACCATGAAAAAGTTAATTGAAGCAAATATGTCTTCTTCAGAATATAGTTGGAAATGATGCCGATTGTTGATTTGCGTGGTACTCTAGTACAGGTGTGAGTTAAAAGACTGCCCCGATTTATATAGTGTTTCTGCCACTTTCAAAGGGCATTCTTTGAACTTGTTGTTGTACTTCGATATAATTATTTGTAAGCTGACACAAAAAGATAAAGGCATTTGCGAATAAAATGGAGGTAATTCAAAAGATTTGCTTTTCCATACCAGTCAGTCCAAGATTATACCGCTGTTGCGCGCCCTTCGCACCCTCATTTGATTGTGAATGATCCTGGAATCATTCAAAAGTCGCCTTAAAACTTTAAACAAGTCTTCGTTACTTAAATCTTTATTTAGACCATACCCCAAAGCTGTATACGATTTCGTGAGTCTTGTCACATTATAAAGTACATAATAATCGGTTCTCTTTTTGGTTTTCTTTATCCATTCATATCAATTAAACTTTATAACATATATAAATAGACAGACAAATCCCCATTAAACATTTCAGAAACGAATCACGTCGTGTTTACAAAACCCTGCTGCGAGGTTGCCTGAAGAGACCACAACGACATCACCCGAACGTACCCCAAGTCAATTGCATTATCTGTGAAGACACTCGAAAGTATATAAAAAACTCTATAGAATTATTTCATCACTTTTCAAATCCGAGCCTGAATCGTCGATGGATCTGCCAGGACTGTGAATTGGAAAACAATTCAGTGACATGGCACTGTGTGACTTGTGATAGCGTTAGTTATTTAGCACCAATCTATAAGGAGACTCTTGTCTATCGCAAGCAACAACATCAACAGCAGAAGCATCTGCAACAACAATATCATCAGAAACAATCACTACCAAATCAGGCGAATCCAGCAACTGCGGCACATAAACATCAGGCCTCCTTCGAGGATGATTTAACGGACAAAAATGAACGAAAAAATAAAGCAAAACTGCTGAGACGTACCCGTAGTCTGAGTATGGACTCTGGATCGTCATGCCGAAATTTATTAACAAAAAGCTGCCATATTTGTTTCGTTAATAATTGCAAAAACATATTCAATCTACCCGAATCAAAGGAGTGTAAACATCCAACGACAACACCAATCCCAAGCACAGCTGCAATCACCGGAGCAACAACGAATCTACGTCTACCGTCGATCGAGGCTTATGCCGGTGGTCCTGTGGCAGAGATACAAACTCGACGTGTACATTACGATGAGCGTAACACACGACCGGATAACCTGTCAATGTATACCAATCGAAAAACCAATAAGTCTTTGAGCAACATTTCTGATACAGCATTTGGTGAGAAACAAAAACTAATATATTTAATTTATTTCCAATTGCATCGACAGATGAGCAAAACAAAGCGAATATAACCTAACTTTTTTTGTTTTCTTTTTTCTTTTGTTAATACTTGGTTCTTTTTTTTTTATTGGGATCTCATTTCGATCTCATTAATATTTGACTATTTCAACGGAAATAATGGTGGTTACTTGAAAGGCATCGGGGGAACTGATAAATAATATTTTTGCAATATCGATTATTTTAGGTCGACGATTGTGTGCCTTTTTTTCAATAATCAATTGGATTGTCCCCCAAATTTATTGTGAAAAGCTTTCTTATAAATACTTGGATCTTGTGTTAGATGGTATCTATTTGCATAAAGGCCGCTCTGCAAAACTTCAATTTCAATTAGAAGAAACTAGTCGATTATGGTCCTTCCTCTCCTTTGGCATAGGTATCTGAAGTGTTTGTAATATGTTTAAATTAAATCAGTTTCTGAAAATGCATTCCATTTGTTTCTGCACGAGTTAAGGAGTATGCGACAATACGAGCGAGCCAGGCAAATAAAAGGGACATGCGCCTTATTTTCCATAAAATACCAAGATTGTTTTTTTTTTCTAATAATTTTACTGTGGGACACTTGGAAACTTCCACGCTGAAAACAGTTTACAACCAGCGTCATGAATAAGAATGCGTTAAACTAGAAATAATTCAACATGAATTATGTTTTGCCCAGAATTTAGCTGCGTGCAAGTCACTTCTGCTTGTGATAAATACCTAGAGTGAATGTCAAAAGTGCCAAATCGAGTGTAGTTGTTGTAATTGCAATTGTAATTGTACTTGCCGTCAATTTACTGAGGATACTGTGGTTTAAAGGAGGTCCATTGTTGTTTTGATTTTCCTGGCACGCAAGAGAACTATCCGATGTGCATTCAATAAGCAGCGACAATATTCTTATAAGGAAATGCGCAGTTGTCTGATGAAACACTTGAACGTGTGATGCCTTTATCAATCTGGTGCAAGAATGATCTTTCGATTCTAAATAGTTAGCAAAAGTAGGTCGGTAGAGGTGACTGTCGCGACTTTTTAATACAACAATTCAAGCCACCTGGTCATTAATGCATATTTTCTTTTGTTGAATTGGAGTGTTCAGAATCATTCCGTGGAGTTGTGGAGTTGAAAAACTCAATTTTATGTAGGAAATTTTGGATAAGCCAAAAAAAAGGTTGCCTAAATCTGAATTGGAATTCTGTAAAAAAAAACCAACAAAAATCAATTCGAATTTAAAAGTAATGAAAGAAATCATGCCAAATCGATAATTTGCTGTATTTCAAACTGGGACTGGACCAAGATTTATTCTTAATATCCTCCCTCAACGCATACAAATAGTAATTACTTACTTAGCTCTGCATTCCGGACTGGAACCTGAGCCTCAAACATTACTCCTCTAAAGTTAGAGCGGTCTTCGTCGCCTTTCGTATGTGCGCCCAAGGCGTGCTCTTCCTCTTCTGCTGCTACTGGCCCAACTATCCCACCCGATGTAAAACACAAATAAATGCCTTTCCATGGGTTCTGGAATCAATTCTGGTTCTGTGAAAAAGTGAATCGAATAAATCGTTTTCACATTATCTCTTGGTGAAAGGATGAAAACATTTTCGTTTCACTTTTTCACAGAACGAGAATTGACCCCCAGTAGTCAGCTTCTATTAAAACTTGACCATTATAACCCAACAAAATTCATTCTACTCATGTGTCCCATCAGTGGAAGCTAAACAATCAATGGTACTCTAAATACCATTCGCATTTATAATATTTTTCATAACAACAACCTAATTACTTTCAAAGCCTTAACATGCAACCTATACTGGATGTGTTATAGAAAACAGCTCATATAGAATATGGGTCGACCACAAAATCTGTTTTCATGCCTTGTATGACAATGTTTATCTACTTTTTATTGATTTGGGCTTGATAAAAATGCCGTGACATTCAACCACTCGGAAAAAAGTATTCGTCACACTCTTATCAATTATAAATTCGATATGAGTCACAAAGAATAACACCCCTCAAGCATTATCAAAAAAGCAATGCAGTCGCTCTACTAAAACCCATTAACGTCGCAATATTTTCTTTGAGTAATTCTATTTTCATTTCAACACACACACACACCTAATAGCTTTTGCATCCGTTTCAGTAATAATTGTCCCATTTATGAAATATATCCATCCTAGGAGAACAACCAATACAACACATCCATCAATATCCCCGACAGTCATCTTTTCCTGATTCGCAAACCAGTTCGTTCAGTAGCATTTCCAATCAGCATCTATGTGATATTTGCGGTGTCTGCAATCGCAGCAATGAAAATAGTAATTTGACAATAACAACATTGTCTAGATCGTATAGCGTGAACGCGAATCGTTCCTCGACGAATACGCCACATTCGACATTTCCGCGAAATGGTGTTCTGATAGCAGTCAAAGATTGGTCGAAAAAGTCCAACGACAATAATCGAGCGAAAATCACCATCGGTGGTGACAGTACAATTTACGAGACATTGCTAAACAGTCACGGTGGCACAACAAATATCGAACGTGGTAAGCACTATCATCCCATAGGACATCATATTCAGCATATGTATGAGAATAGCTCTATAATTCGACGTGCTAAACAAAACTTGGAAAAAATCAAATTAGTAACTGGTTGTAGTGCAACAACAGCAGCTGGTTCCGAGTCCTGCGAACCGATCTATGCGGTAGTGAATAAGTTAAATAAAACAAAGAACAAGACGAAGAATCCTCAACCGATGGAGGAGGTGAATCAACACGCTCAAATGGTGGCAATGTCTGATCCACAGAAACAGCAGCCGAATGAGTCGCTGTATGCGTCGATGAGTGATTTTACTAGCTCGCCAGCAGCAAGGAAGCATACCAATGCCAACAATATCAACAACAGCAACTGTAATATCAATAACAATAATAATTTTGCGTGTAAATTGCCAGCAATCGAAATAATGGGAAATATGAAAACCACCACAAGTCACAATAGTTCAGCGGCAGCAGCCGACACGCTGGACTCGGTTTCGTGCGGACAATCTATAGAGTCGGCGGACGATGACAGAGCCGATGCGAACAACGAGAACGAAGAGTATTCTATTTACGCAAAGGTTTGGAAGGGTCCAAAGAAACCGAGCGAATGTAAAATGTATGTGGTTTTGTGTTTGCAGTTTCTTTTTTTTCGTTGTTGCACGTTTTTGGTTTTCTCTCGCCGGCAACGTTAGGAGCTTTTTAAACATTTTCAAAAGTAAAATAACACATATTTGGTTTGCATGTCTTGGCAGTAGTGGCGCAGTGCCTTATCCAAACAGAATGGAACCTAATCAACGTGAAAACAGCTCTTTTGACGCATTTGTCAGACGGAAATTTTGTAAATCTGCTCTCTGTTTGGATAGAGTGCCGTGCACTTCCTAATTTATTTAAATAATATTATTATTTAAGCAAAACATTGTCGCCGTTATAGTTTAAATAAAACAAAATCTAACAAAAAATTGGATCACATTTCTTTTGTTTTTCTTTATGGGCTGTTCAATTTATGTTTTCCGTTAAAACTTTATACAAAACAAATGTTTGCTAACCTATTGTTAATCATTTCAGTTCCTCATCACATCTGTCTACAAAAGGCATTCTGACAAATTCTACAAACTCCAACAACGGCAATAATCCATCAAGCACTCCGCCTAGGATGTGGACATGCACAAAATGCTCGTACGCTTACAATCGTATTTGGGTAGAACATTGTGATATATGCGAATCGACACGGAGTCAACCGTCATTGACTCAACCGAGTCTGATTACGGTTACGAAAATTGGTGATACAGTTGCTCCATCGATAGGTATGTGGTTTGTGTTGTTACATAAATTTTGGTTGATAATATCCTCTTTTGTTGACAGAGTCGCGTAAGGAGTTGAAATGCAGTACCAAAATGGGACAATCGAAATCGTCTCATGCATTCGATGAAGTACCATCGGTCGTAGAGGTGCCAATCGCAACATTCGAGCAGGATTTGGATGATGATTTTCAATTTATTACTGGTAAGTTGTCAAAAGTTGTTGTTTTTTTTTACAGCTCGATTGTGCAAGTTGTGTAGTTAGTTCTAAGGACTAGATCGAATCGACTCATACTCATACTCCACTCATACTTCAATAGTAGGCCTGTTTTAAAGAACATTTTTTCGAATTACAATTCGATGCGAGTCTCTGAATTGTTTTCTTGGTCACTCGTTTACTTCCTACTTCTGCGCAGGAGCTTTAACGCAAAACAACATCCATAAGAGAGCCGCTTGTGCAGAACACGATACTACTTAAAATAAAACTAGTCAATCAGCTGCTGCAGCGTGTAGAGTGTGTATTTGAGGAAGTCGTTCGCCTTCATCCATGATAAATACTTTTCGAAACTTATATCCGTCCCAGCAAATTACCAATGCGGCACTCAGGGGTCAGATTCTGTAAAGCGAAACGATCAAACGGTTTCGTCCGCACGAATGATTTGCCCTGTGTTACACAAGCAAATTTCTTCGTGCACCCGAAAACGTTTGAACGTTTCGCCTTACAGAATGCCGATCAGGGTCCAGAAGCGCTTGCTGACCACCAAACAATCATCTTCTTCTAACTTCCTACCTAGACACCTCGATAGTGCTTCTTCTGGGACAAACCCATTGACAGAAGTACTCCAATTTGGCGTTGGGCTTTACGCTACGTGACATGTTTTAATACGGACGCTTTTGCAAGACGTGGGTGTATTTGCATTATTCCTCATTATTTTTATTTTTTTTTAACAACCGGCCTGGAAAATTCCCTGCCTGAGACGCTGGAGCCTTCCTCCACGCTGAGGAGGAGGATCGGTCTTCCTTGTCGGGCTGGGTTTCCAAGACACCATCAGCTGGATCATTATTTCCATTCGCTCCTAAGCGAAGAAAAGTCTACCAAGAGTTGAGGCAATACAAGATAAAGATAGAGTAGAGGCGGTTTAGAAACCCACGAGTCACCGCGGTCTTTAATAAAATGGCTAACTCTGTGTTTTCCCACCGTAACGAAAATAGATAAAAAAAATTATTTTGACTTGCGTCCACAGTCATTGTTGCAGCTATGCAGCATATAGATATCGCTCTCAAAAAAGTGTAGATATTAAATTTGCCAATTCTCCAATTTTATTTGCTATTCAAGCTAATCGTAGGAAAGAATTACAAATTTCCTGCAAAGGAAACAATTCATAGGTGCATATAGATATAAGGAATATATCTTTTTCCTTTTTGTTTTTCTCCTTTCTCGAGGGCGTGCTTAATCTTTTACGCTTCATTTAATTTTGTTTAATGGCCGCCCTTTTTCTGCTGTTCGAGTCATAGATAAACCATACTGAGACCCCCAACTCACAATCCTCTTGCCGCTGGCCCCCTCAGTTTTTTTTTCAAATTCGCCATTTTGTTTTCCTATCGGTGTTATGTCAAAAAATAATCCGTGTGACATGCAAAAACATACAAAAAATGTAAAAATAAATGCTGCCAACCTCGGCAACCGTGGGGAAATGTGAAAGAGTTCGGGAATACCACATTCTTTCATTACTGAACGCCATTGGTTAGTTATTATAAATTGTTAAAAGGCGAATAATTTGATTTGTTTGGTTAGTAAAACTATCTAAAGGAGATGTTCTATATACTAGAAACATATTAGGACAAACATGGTTGTGTATTTTCCGCTTTTGGATATCATTAACTTTGATTTCGTGTGTAAATTTTTCCTAAATAATGAAGAAAATTTGCTCAAAATGTTTTTATTTTCCCTCAACCAATCTACATTGTTAATTTTTAATGATCATTTTAAGCAAATGTGCACTTATCCCTAAAAATATTCTCCACACGTAACGAAATCGTGACCACTCCGTAAAAATATAGGTTGTAGTTTTTTTGAGCAAAGCAAAGTAAAGTAGGATTTTCAGCACGCGATTACAACAACCACAACCGAGTCTCGAAGTGTCTAGTAGAGCGTAATTGTTGTAATTTGCATGATGAAAATCCTACTTTACTTTGCTTTGCTGAGATCGAAGCTCAAAAAAACACGGCTAATATCGTTTTCGAATTGGCTTTTCAGATTTCTGCTGCCAAATCGAACATAAAATCCGAATTTTATTGGTTCTTGTGTGTATTCAGTTGGCCGCAAAAAATATTTATTTTTTTTCACTTGAACTGGAAACCCATTTCAATTGATTTTTACATATTTCCAAATAATTTAATATTAAGAATCGTTTCCAAACTCGAAAAATTAATAATTCAGTTATAAAAGCAATCCTTCCAACGATAAACAATTCGTAACCGCCAGCTGTGTGTCATACACAACGGTATTAGTAAAAGTATGTGTGAAATCTGAGAAAAAATCGAGATTTCTCTAAAGAGAGTCAGATCAAAAAAAAAATTGATTTTTTCTCAAAAAAAATTTATCTTTTTGCCAAATCGAAAACGACAAACCTAAGTAACGGGAAATCTGCCGGAGTTGGTGGTCTCAGTATGGTCTCTGGTTCGAGTATCGTCTGGCGGCGTTGCCAACAGTCATTTACGTTTTTCTTTTGTATTTTTTGATATTTTTAGGGGACACATCATCTCACCCCAAACAGGAGTGGACTTGCAAAAAATGTACACTAGTTAATTCGCATTTGGCAAAGGCCTGTGTTGTGTGTGGTGGATCAAAGCTGAAAAGCATATCCTCCGTTGAGGACATGACACTGCGAAAAGGGGAATTCTGGTCGTGCAGCCAGTGTACGTTGAAAAACTCGTTGAATTCAAATGTTTGTATTGCATGCAAATCGGTACGAACCATACCCATTATATCCGGACAACAAACCAACTTTCGTCCGTACACATCAACACCAGCTAATAACAGTAACAGCGGCCATCATCACCAAAATAACAAAACACATGCCTCGCTGCATAATCGGCATGTCCTAGCATCGTTAAGTACTAGCAATATTGGAGCGGTATCACCGTCAACAACATCACCTTCCTTAAGTAGTAATCCAGTGGGCGCATTGTCGCCGCAACAACATAATCCAGGGATTTCCTCGAGTCTTGTTCCACCGACGCCCAGAACATCACGGAGCCCATCACCAAGGCACGATAGAACATCATCGGGTGCTATTCCAAAAGTAAGTATGAATGAATTAAGTAGAAAAGTTTATTAGAAGAAATGCAAAGTACGAAACGGGCAGAGATCTTAAAAGATATGCACAGTCAAACGTGACGAAAGAAATTGGCTTTCATGATGGTATTTCGTTTGTTTCTCCTTTTTTTTTTTTGTAGCGTCACAGTACTGGGGCTGTTGTTACGCGGCCAACTTCCTCGTCATCATCATCAGTCAATGTGAATCGTCACAGTAGTAGCGGTTCTTCAACATCCATCAAAACTTGGCAATGTCCAGCGTGTACGTACGAAAACTCTTCAGCAAGCGTTGTATGCGACATATGTTCGAGTCCACGCGGCTTGGCCAACACGTTGCCGACGGAACCATGCGCAACCAGTAATATCATAGTAGACATGAATCGACAAGAGAGTAAACTAATGGAGAACTTGCGCCAGATCGAAGAAAGTGAAGCCCGCAACAAGTGGGAGAATATTATTCAATACTGCCGAGAGAACAATGAGCTCTTTGTTGACGACTCGTTTCCTCCGGCTCCGAAAAGTCTCTACTACAATCCAGCCACTGGTGGTGATGGGAATCCTGTTGTACAGTGGAGGCGACCGCACGAGATAAATTGTGATGGTGGGGCATTTCCTCCATGGGCTGTGTTCCGAACTCCGCTGCCATCCGACATATGCCAGGGTGTTCTTGGAAACTGTTGGCTTCTCAGCGCCTTAGCCGTTCTGGCTGAGCGTGAGGATCTTGTCAAGGAGGTGCTAGTGACTAAGGATATTTGCCCTCAAGGTGCTTATCAAGTGCGGCTGTGCAAGGATGGCAAGTGGACAACGGTGCTGGTAGATGATTTGCTGCCATGTGATAAACGAGGTCATCTAGTGTATTCCCAAGCGAAGAGAAAACAGCTGTGGGTGCCGCTGATCGAAAAGGCAGTTGCGAAAATCCATGGCTGCTATGAAGCATTGGTATCGGGACGTGCTATTGAAGGATTGGCCACTCTAACAGGAGCTCCATGTGAAAGCATTCCACTGCAACCAAGCTCGCTTCCAATGCCGAGTGAGGATGAACTCGATAAAGATCTAATTTGGGCGCAACTCCTGAGTTCGAGGTGTGTGAAATTCCTCATGGGAGCAAGTTGCGGCGGTGGAAACATGAAAGTGGACGAAGACGAATACCAAAGGAAAGGACTGAGACCAAGGCATGCCTACTCAGTTCTCGATGTGAAGGACATCCATGGGCACCGATTGTTGAAGCTAAGGAATCCATGGGGTCACTACTCATGGCGAGGCGATTGGTCCGATGATTCCGATGTGTGGACAGATGAGCTACGAGAAATCTTGATGCCGCACGGAGCATCCGAGGGCGTGTTCTGGATATCTTTCGAGGACCTTCTCAATTACTTTGATTGCATTGATATTTGTAAAGTTCGGTCAGGATGGAACGAAGTGCGGCTGCAAGTGAGTAAATTGAAAAGAAAAAAAGTCTCGCTCTCGTTATTATTACTACTGTTGCTTGCCTGTATAGGGAACTCTCCAACCACTGTGTTCATTGTCATGTGTCCTGCTGACAGTACTAGAACCAACTGAGGCTGAATTCACACTGTTCCAAGAAGGGCAACGAAATTCAGAAAAATCGCAGCGGTCGCAGCTGGATTTGTGTGTGGTGATTTTTCGAACTCGTTCACCTGCGAGTCCGGAAGTTGGTAGACTGGTTGAACACAGTAAGCGGCAGGTAAGACAACATTACATACAGATGATAACATAACCTAATACTTTGAATAATTTGTTAGGTCCGTGGATTCGTTGGCTGCCATAAAATGCTCGAACGCGATATGTATTTACTAGTTTGCCTCGCATTTAACCACTGGCACACTGGCATCGAAGACCCTCAACAATATCCCCAATGTGTATTAGCTATTCATAGTTCTAAGCGTCTTCTAGTCGAACAAATTAATCCGCCATCACATCTCCTAGCCGATGCTATTATAAGTCTCACACTGACAAAAGGCCAGCGACACGAGGGTCGAGAGGGCATGACGGCCTATTACTTGACAAAGGTAAGTCAATTTTTGCTCCAAAACAAATCAAGAGAAACCACATTCCAAGGAATGAACGCCGAGTGTCAACGTGATTTTATAATTTTTTTTTTTTTTTACGGTCCTCTAACCAATTTGTCTCAAACACATACAACACAGAGCTAAAGTCTTTAGTACCGCTTATAGCAAACATTTACACGTAAATTTTCTTTCAAGGGTTGGGCTGGTCTGGTTGTGATGGTCGAGAATCGGCATGAAAATAAATGGATCCACGTGAAATGTGATTGTCAGGAAAGCTACAATGTTGTTTCAACGAGAGGAGAATTGAAGACTGTGGACTCCGTGCCTCCATTGCAAAGGTAGAATTCTACAATTCAACCCAACGTTGGTTGGTTGGTTGACTTGACAAATACATTTTGTTCTTTATTTCTTTCTCCAAGGCAAGTGATAATAGTTTTGACCCAACTGGAAGGAAGTGGGGGTTTTAGTATTGCCCACCGGCTGACACATCGCTTAGCAAATTCACGTGGTCTCCACGACTGGGGTCCACCGGGTGCTACACACTGTCCCCCCATAGAGAATGTACATGGTTTGCATGCGCCTCGTTTAATAACGTGATTCAATAACAATTAAAACAAGAAACTGAAAACAAAAACTAGTCGTGAGGCGAAGCTACACATACAAAGAATATAATTAAAAGTATTTAGAATTATTATATATTAGTGTACCCATTAAGATTAACGTTAAATACCGGTAATATTAAGGAATTATGAAATATACTTCAATATACAAAAACAATTTCATTGTTTTCTTGTTTATTTAGAAAAAATAAAACAGTAGATGTTTTGTACACATAGTCTATTGATCCATCTTTTCAACTTTTGTCACTTTTTCTACCTTTTCGGGCTTCTCTTCTAATTTAATTTTTTTGCCTGCTGCAACTTCGTCCTTTGTTGGCTGAGTAGTAATGACGCGTTTCTTTGGCTTTACGTAGCTACCGTGGCCGGCAGCGCGCTCAGCTTCTTCGATGGAGTATGGTTCTGCTTCGAGAGCTTTCATGCGACGTTTGTGTACCTAGAATTGAAAAGATTCGTTAAAAAATGTTGTTTGAAGGGTTCATATTTGATAGGTTAACAAACAGAGAGTGTGCCAAGTCACAAAGATCTAGCAACCTATTGTGCCGCTAAATGCGAAGAGTAGAAAACACATTCAAGTGTCACTTCACCTTCAGAACAGGTGGCAAGGGTTGGACCGAGGGTGTTTAGGATGGCTGGGACCTGCCATTCGTGTTCGATTCAAATACTCATCACGCACGGGACAGTGGAGATACAAACCCTCGATGTGACTAAGTATTTCAATTTACTATGGAAAATATACCTAAACAGCTGATAGGGGTGATGAACCACTTGTAGTTAAGAATAGGCAGGTTGTTACTGTTACTCTGATCATAGATTAAACAATTGTCCATTAAACAAGAAATAGCCGTATAGGAATCCGAACAAAGCGGCCTGGGTCTCTTAAGGATGGAGAAAAGAAAATATGCAACTTCAACAAAAGGTGAAACTGAATCGTCGGATGGACATCGCCCTAAAAGCCAGAATAAATAGTTGACTTTTGAAAAAGGTGTTTTTTTTAAGTTTTCCAGTGAGAAATTGAAAAATATTTTTAAAAGATTTGTGGTTATTCTTTGACTGAAAGCTTATTGTCAGTAAAGGGGAAGGAAAAACGTTGTGAAAGATGGATATTTTTTGCTATATTTGAAAATGTAGCTGCAACGATCATCCAAACTGCGGGTTCTGGAAGAAGCGGTCGATTAACTAAATACGAAGTTCGGCTTTCCGTTTCCAAGAAAACCGACAGTATGTGGAATTTAATTGGGTATAGAAAAGAATACTTCTTTTTTTGCACTTCTAACTCAATTGAATTTAACATCTACTAGATTTTGTTTACGTACTCCTTTACTGCAGAGAATCATTACAGAGCATTACAATAAATTCAATTTTGATCTAACATTTGATGTAACATTTTGACAAGTCACTTCACCAGTTATAATGGACACATACCTTCGTTCTAAAATGAGTTTGCATTGCACGGTCATCGGTGAAGTATTTAGCACAATGAACGCAATAGAATTGGGCAAATCCAGGCTTCTCCAGATCGACTTCTTGGTTTATTAGTTTCTCTGCTCCGGTCTGAATATCCGAATCGATCTGCAAAAAAAGTTTGTTGGCAAACATTACTTGAGGCAAAGTTTGTAAACAATGGACTTACCTGATCCAAATCTCTTCTGCGGTTACGTACACGCCACCTTCTCTGCAAATGGGTATCCCCATAATGCATTTTCTTGCGTTTTTGTACCATACCCATTTTAAATAGTTTTTAATTTTTAACTGCGCAGCGAAAAGAAAAAATATTTTGCTCAAGACACACGTGTGAAAAAAAGAGAAATTCGAACAAGCTGTCAAATGTTTACATTTTTGCGGGTGCGTTCAAAAGGTTTTTAATTATATGACGGGAGGCAATACAGTTTTGGTCAAAACCAGGGAGGGTAGTTGTAAATTATTTGCGTTCGCATTTAATAGGTAGAGCCCAAAACAAATTTTTTAGCGCCAGCGAGTAGGGGCTCTGTACAAAAATGTTCCTAAACTTATTGGAAGCTGTAAACCAAAGACAAACCTGCAAACAGTAAAGTCACCAACGAGGAACGAGCTATAAATGCGTAACCGATTTTTTTTTTGTCTCCATTAGCATTTTTAATAAAATTCATTTATTTTTTTATTATATGTCATGTTTATGTGTGTCATTTTCCAACGAATGATCTGAAAAAGTTAGAAAGGAGTACTGGTCAGCTGCACTCGTTTGCAAGATTCTATTTCGACTACAAAAAAAAATGTTTTGCCTGGGTTGGAGATTGAAGTGTTGAATTTTATAGGGGGTATAAACAACACACTTTCATGAGCAATACCAACTTGGCTACCACTCAATGGTCCTCTCCCATTACAGAATTATTATAAATATATTTGTTTGTAAATTTATAGAAATACAACAATAGGAGTGATGAATCAGTGAAGAAATGTCAATAAAGTTCTATTAAATTCATAATTATTTGAATTCAAATCATTTGATTGTACCTCTTCAAAGGGATTACACCAATTGTATGCTCATCACTTTCAAGTCTCATAAAAGTCTTTGTCAGGGTATCGGACTCCATAAGTGCATAATCTTTCCTCTAAACGTATGCACTATTAATTGCATACGACCATACGTTTATTGCACTTGATGACTGTGCCGTCGACGGAAGATCGAAAAATTATGAACATATTAAATAAGATGAAATAACTAATAATCAAACAAAATTGATCCGCGGCTTGATAGCCACCGTTGCTTCTTAATAAGAGCAATTTTAAGTGACCGCGAGTCATAAAGTAAATCAAAAATCAATATGAATAGAGTAAATTGTGGACATTTATACTCAACTTGTGCAATAAAAATCTATTTATTTTTCGTACGTATAAAAAACATCGTTTTATATTTTACCGCTCAAAGGAAGAATGCAACTTACAACATACCAACTATCCCATACCCCGTAAAATAAAATAACTTATGAATAAAAAACATATTATGTGGACCACATGTAGAAATACGTGTTTTGCCACTGCGGAATGTACTCAATGAGCGGGTTACAAATGTTCTTCGCAAATGGAATCTTGTTGCCCAACGATTCTAGAATACTTTCCAAACGATGTTTGCTAATGTTTTCATAGAATGGCGATCTGACTAAGAATAGTAATAGGCTAACGGATCGTCGTGAGAGCTCAACTTTTTGCTCCTTTGTCATAAATTGTTGATTTTTGTAATAAGTGCGAATGCTGGAACGAGATTGAAAGCCAAGAGTTAATAAAAACAATTTTTTTTAAATATTTTTCGCTTACCTTATAAGATCCAACGCTAAGGCAGTGTAATAGCTTGTCCAGCTTTTTCTACCAAAGACTCCCATTGAAATTAGATGAATGAGGGGCTTTGCAACATACAAAGCCTCTGCTTTCAAAAGTATCGGGTAATTCGGTTTTTGAGTGTCTTCACTTTCCAGTGTTTTCCAATTCCTATAGTGCAATGGTGGCGCACCTTCAACCTTTCGAATCACACGTCCCGATCGTTTAAGTTTAAAGGACACAGTGCTAGCCCCATTGACCAGTTCCTTGTCGATGCCTTGATTTGCTTCGCTTTCCTGTCCAATTGATTTCCTATTTAATAGCTGAATTGGCGGCGATCGAATAATGGTTTCGGAATACTGGCGTAAAAGTAAGTACCTTCCAATTGTTCTGCAAATGGGAATCATGTCAATATAATGAAATGGGGGGAAATATATCTCATTGTTGAACTTGTTAGACACAATAAGGAGGAAGAATTCTGTACCAAATAAATAGATTCATCTCCAATAACATTAGGAGCCTTTTAAATAATCGATTTTCAACAACGCATAAACATGTCAAACCTACTGTTGTTTATGTTCAAGTGTAATATATCTTACTTCATTGTTTGTACTGCTACTATAAGGATCCATCTGCCCTTGTCGCCAAAAACTTTTTTCGCTGCAGTTTCCAAAAACACTTCACAGTATTCTAATGTAGTTAGAATGACCTTTAGCCGGTAGGCTGACTTCTCAAGCACTGTTGGTGCAATGTTGTGTGATTTTTCTATTATTCTGTCATTAAATAAAACAAGCAAGTTCGACAGAGAATATATCATTTCGGTGACAACAGATGACTTCGAGATTCGGCCTGAAACAAGTAATTCTATTACACATGACTTGTCCACTGGGATTTTTTCCAAAACATACCAGCGATAAAGTACGACACCCATTTTGCAGTTGTCTCCACATCACTTACTGTCTGTGGATTCTCTGCAACCCACTTTTTGTACGCTTGGAAAAAGTGTCGTACTGAATTTATGTAAGTTATCATGTTCAATAATGGACTCTGAACGGTTCTTAAATTTGACCAATTGATATCACTTGTCCAAATCCGCTTGACGATACAATTGTATTTAATTAAAGAAAAACTACAAATCCCAAATGCAGGCAAGCAGTCAAAATTCGGCAAGAACCTTCAAAAATATGTAACAAAAAGTGATGCCAGACTTAATCTAGTTTTGTGTATAACAGTTCATATGCAAAAGTTTAAAAATTTTCAGATCTTGCTCTCAGAATTCAGATTCTACGTGCCCATGGAACATTAAACCAGATTTTTCTTTCTTTACATTTGTGGTGGTGGGTGCTTTAAGACTCTTAAATTGTGTGTTTTTAAAAATCCATTCAATTTATTTATTTACTATAAAATCAATTTCAATTCATAATGTAAATTTTTCTCTATTTTTCCCAACTTGTCGTCTAAGAACGTATTACTTGCTACATACTTTAAAGTTTGACAGATGACAAATTATTTGGTATTGGTGTAAGTAGGTTTAAATCTCTCTCAGAAATTGCAGCCAATGGAACTAGAAAAACCAGAAAAACTGCTCTGCATCCGAAAAAAGGGCTTTTTCTGTCCCAATGCCGAAAGTAACAAGTCTGAAACAAATTACTACTTCAAAGCTATCGAATGAAGTCTGACTCATGCAGATCCCTAAACAATGTGACCCACTCTTTTGCATGTGAGGTAGTGCTGCCCCACTCATCGTATAAGAAATAGTTTGGTGAGACGTTGTAAATGTGTTTCGGCGCTATGAAAACTTTGAAAACTGTCCAAACACTTAGGACACGAAGAACACACAACAGAGAGGTTTTCGTTCTCATGTCATAACTCAGAAACCTCAGGTTCACCGATTTCTATTGACGTGTGGACACTTGGACAGACATAATACTGTTATAAACATACCGACTCGCGACTCCCACCAAAACTACATGTCGGTAAGTGACAGTAATGAGAAAAAAGAAACAAAAATGTTCATCTGTCGCAATAATATCCTTGCTGCCGTTTTTATTTTCGTGTTTTAAGCCAAGTTAAAGTCGAGTAAATATAAATATTGTTGTAATAATCAAATGAAACAAAAACGCTTTCAATTATGCATATAAAGCAGGTAAAGTTATTCTCATCTCCTAAGCGAGAAATGTGTTCATGTTTACCCCAACTCAATCGGGCGCCATAACTAAACACTGGACGCTTGCAAATGTAATTTGTAAAAGTAAATTGTTTTTATATATGTATATTTTTTAGATCATTATTCAAGGATTCAAGTCCTATAAGGATCAAACTGTCGTTGAGCCTTTTGATAAAAGGCACAATGTTGTAGTTGGACGCAATGGATCGGGAAAGAGTAATTTTTTCTATGGCAAGTGTTTATTTTACAAAGTAGTTTTCTGTTTTTATATGCTATTTCCCTTTGTAGCGATTCAATTCGTGCTGAGTGATGAATTCACACATTTACGTCCCGAGCAACGTCAAGCACTTTTGCACGAGGGTACTGGAGCCAGAGTTATATCTGCATATGTTGAAATCATTTTCGATAATTCGGACAATCGTGTTCCAGTAAGTATATTGTAATTGAGTGCATTTTTTTTAAATTTTGTTATACTTACCTATCGCTCGAAATTAAAGAGAAGAACTGGATTTTGAAAATCCAAACCGAATAACTCAGAAAAATTATTATCAGCTTGTCCTTGGAAGAACATAAAGCAAATCATTCGTGCACACGAGTAGATCTCGTTTCCTTGCCAAGTCGTTTATATCTGTTCTTTTAGTGCAACGCAAAGAAAAAGCCTATGATGTCTAACAGTTTTGTTATCTCAATTTCAGATTGACAAAGATGAGATCTACCTACGCCGAGTTATCGGAGCAAAGAAAGACCAATATTTCTTGAATAAGAAAGTCGTGCCACGTACAGAAGTTGTCAATCTCTTGGAGTCTGCGGGTTTCTCTAACTCAAATCCCTACTATATTGTCAAACAGGGTAAGATCAATCAAATGGCTACCGCCGCAGATTCATATCGTTTGAAACTACTGCGCGAAGTGGCTGGCACCAGAGTTTACGATGAACGCAAAGAAGAGTCTCTCAATATTCTTGGCGATGCTGTGGGAAAGGTTGAGAAAATCACAGAATACCTGCGAACCATTGAAGACCGTCTGCAAACGCTCGAAGAAGAAAAAGAAGAGCTAAAAGAATACCAGAAGTGGGACAAGGCTCGGCGCACATTGGAGTATATAATCCACGAAACCGAACTTAAAGAAACCCGACGTTCCCTAGAAGAGCTTCAAGAACAGCGCAAGTCATCTGGTGACAAGCAGAAGATGTATAATCAAGAAATTCAGAAAGCCCAAGAGAAAGTCAAAGCTATCCAGAAGTCTTTAAAGGACGCGAAGAAAGATGTCTCGACGACAAAGGACGATCGTTCCGTTCTGTTGACTGAGCAGCAGCAGCTTCTGCGGGAAAAAACCAAGCTCGATCTGACCATAGTTGATTTGAACGACGAGGTTCAGGGTGACAATAAATCGAAGGAGAGGGCTGACCACGAACTGAAGCGCTTAAAGATCACAATAGCCGAAAAGGAGAAGGAGCTAGAAGACGTTAAGCCCAAATATGAGTCTATGAAGCGAAAAGAAGAAGAGTGCTCAAGGGAACTGGCTCTCAAGGAACAGAAACGAAAGGAGCTTTATGCAAAACAAGGACGTGGATCGCAATTCTCGTCACGAGACGAACGCGACAAATGGATCCAGACAGAGTTGAAATCCTTGAACAAGCAAATCAAAGACAAAATCAATCATAATAACAAGCTCTTGGATGACTTGAAGCGCGACGCAAACGCCGAGAAGGATTTGGGCAAAAAAATCGAAGAACAGACGACAGAAGTCGAGCAGTTACGTTTGCAGATTGACGAGCACAACAAGCAGTATTACGAGCTGAAGAAGACAAAGGACCAGTATCAAGCGACGCGAAATGAGCTTTGGCGAAAGGAAACTCAGATGACTCAGCAGCTCCAAGCACACAAGGAGGAACTTTCCAAAGCCGATCAAGCATTACGCAGTATGGCTGGCAAACCTATTCTCAATGGTCGCGACTCAGTGCGTAAGGTGCTTGACAGTTTCTTGGAACGTGGTGGACAATTCGCCGAAATTGCGCGTGCTTACTATGGTCCCGTGATTGAGAACTTCAGTTGCGACAAAACTATTTATACTGCTGTCGAGGTCACAGCCGGTAATCGTCTTTTTCATCACATTGTCGAGTCGGACCGTGTTGGCACACAGATTCTTAAGGAGATGAACAAATTGAAGCTTCCTGGAGAAGTGACGTTCATGCCACTGAATCGTCTGCAAGTTAAGGTCCATGACTACCCAGACGACCCGGATTCGATTCCAATGATTTCCAAATTGAAATACGTCGAGCAGTACGATAAGGCACTGCGATACATCTTTGGCAAGACCCTTATCTGCCGTAACTTGGAACGCGCCACAGAGCTGGCTAAAAGTACAGGTCTTGATTGTGTTACACTTGATGGAGATCAAGTGTCGTCGAAAGGTTCCCTAACCGGTGGGTACTTTAATACATCCCGCTCTCGCTTGGAGATGCAGAAAAAGCGCACCGAATACTCGGAGACCATCAAAAGCTTCGAAGAAGAACTTACAACGCTGCGGAATGAATTGAAGCAGACCGAAGCAAGCATCAACAAAGTGGTTACTGAGATGCAACGAACCGAAACAAAGCAGGGCAAGTCTAAGGACGTGTTCGAGAAGGTACAGGGCGACATTCGTTTGATGAAAGAGGAATTAGTGCGCATCGAGAAGTATCGCGCTCCGAAAGAAAGATCAGCTGCACAATGCAGAGCCAGTTTGGAAGCAATGAACAACACAAAAACAGGGCTGGAGTCTGAGATACAGCAAGAGCTTATGTCAACGTTATCGGCGCAGGATCAGCGCGAGGTGGACCAATTGAACGACGACATCCGACGGTTGAATCAGGAGAACAAAGAAGCATTTACCCAGCGCATGCAGCTGGAAGTAATAAAGAACAAGTTGGACAACTTGTTGACGAACAATTTGTTCAGAAGGCGAGATGAGTTGATACAAGCGCTGCAAGAGATATCGGTAGAGGATCGCAAGAGGAAGCTGAATAATTGCAAGAACGAATTGGTGGCCACAGAGAAAAGAATCAAAAAAGTCAACCAGGACCTAGAGGAAATGGAAAAGAGGTACCCGCTCAAAATCATTTTTCATTTAATGCTGAAAACACATTTTTTTTTAATTTCAGAGTTCAAGACGCAGTAAAATCGCAGAAAACCCTGCAGAAGGATCTTGAGATATGGATGCAGAAAGAGAAGGAGGCCCAAGATAAAATCGGCGAAGACTCCAAGAAAATGGAGAAATGGGCAGCAAAAGAAAACTTGTTGCATCAGAAAATTGACGAGTGCACGGAAAAGATCGCCAGCTTAGGAGCTCTACCACAAGTGGATCCGGCCTATCAGCGAATGTCGTTGAAGAACCTATTCAAAGAACTCGAGAAAGCCAATCAACACTTGAAAAGATACAATCACGTCAACAAGAAGGCCCTAGATCAGTTTTTGAGTTTTTCCGAGCAAAAGGAGAAGCTTTACAAGCGCAAAGAAGAACTTGACATCGGCGATCAAAAGATCCGAGAGCTGATGAATTCGCTGGAAACCGAAAAGATCGTAGCTATTCAGTTTACATTCAAACAAGTGGCGCAGAATTTCACAAAAGTTTTTAAGAAACTAGTGCCCCAAGGGGCGGGCTATTTGATTCTCAAAACAAAGGATAACGACGGGGAAGATCCCGATCAGGAGGTTGCCAATTCAGATGAATTTACCGGGATCGGTATTCGGGTGTCATTTACCGGCATCGATGCAGAAATGAGAGAAATGAACCAATTATCTGGCGGTCAAAAATCTTTGGTGGCGTTGGCGCTTATATTCGCAATTCAGAAGTGTGATCCCGCTCCATTTTATTTGTTTGATGAAATCGATCAGGTAAGGACGAGACAAGAAATTTGTCGTACAGATGGAAACATATTTGTTTATCATTGTTTTTCTTTAAAGGCTCTTGATGCGCAACATCGGAAAGCAGTAGCCGACATGATTCATGAGTTGAGTGATAAGGCGCAGTTTATTACGACAACTTTCCGACCGGAACTGCTGGAGAATGCACATAAATTCTATGGTGTTCGCTTTAGGAATAAGGTCAGTCACATTGATTGCGTGACGAGAGAACAAGCGAAGGACTTTGTCGAAGATGATAACACACACGCATAACTTGTTTTATTTTTTGTACTTTTTGTGTAACGTATAATTATTTTAAATTAAAGGACATTCTGACTATAAAAAGGAACTCTGTTGTTTAACTGAATTAAAACCTTTTCTTTGGCAGTAGCTTTGACTTAAATACGCATAAGTAATCGGTTTAGGTCTTTCATAATCAAATTAATTTCCATGAATCGTTCAACACGGAGAATACTGGCCAAATAGGTATATATTACTTTGTAGATTATGTTTGCGACCAAAAATCCAGTACATCCATATATTCATAAATGATAGATTTTAGAATTAGATAGAATATAAAGCACAATTTATATTTATACCTACACTTTTATTTAATAAGTTTTTTAATGATTAACAAAAAACGCATCTCAATGAGATAACACATGACGTCCCTTAAGAATTCTTCTCATCAATACACGGCGACCCTCGGGAGTGGACATTCGTGTTTCCCATCCATGGACATTTATTCTTTTGACTTCCCTTGGTTTAGGAAAGTGACACCTAACCTTGGTTTTCAAGATGCCTCTGTCGAAAGCATGAGCCTCACGAGAAAACATCATTTGCACCGAGAGGTTTGCACACCTACGTTATAATACAAGTATAACCGGTTAATGCAAAGTTAGGCTGTTTTAATTAATAAATTTACCTTCGAACAAAATTTGGAAGAAAATTCATCCTGAGAACTAGTTAGAAATAGAAATGTCAAAACCGCAGTGCAATATGGCCAATAAAAATATGACCTAGCTGATTACAGTTGTAGTAGATTTCTACATTTTGAGAATGGTTTCAATTATATTCAGGGTGATCGTTGCAGATTCTTAAAAATCGCAATAAAAATTACCAATGAGGGAAAAAAGTGTCAATTCTAAAGCTGCAAAATTTAGAATTTTTGGAGGATATTTAACAAGCGTTGGCTCGCTAAGTAGGTAGGTAGGTAAATGTGGGTGCTCTTGTGGCGGTTGCCACAGCTTTACATAGACCATCGGTTGGGTCCAATGTGTCCAGTTGGCTCGCTAAAGAATATCTTCACCTCTATTCTGAGATTCGAATCAAGTCGAAAGTTATTCGATTTCTTCCAACTGACATTCCTACTTTCGATTTCGATAGAGACTCTTTTTTTGGTCATTTCTCCCCGCATCGCGTCTCCATGAGCAATATTTCATAGCTTGCTGAGTCAATTTTCATAGCAAAAAAGAACGATAGTATGCAATAAAATGTAGGGTGGGCATTTCATAGCTTAGGTTAGGTTAGGTATTTGATGTCAAAATTCACAGAATTTGACATGGATGTCTAATATGAATTTGAAAGATGTTTGTTTTTGTTTTATTAAAAAAATGCACAATAATTATTATATTCGGATAAATTTCTAGCCGTATAATGTAGTGAAAACAATTTTTTTGGCTGTCAACAAATAATCCAAGCTAATATTCTGGCTAATTTTTTACGTTTTCTTTCACCTAGCATTTGGTAGAGTGTTAAACATAAAAAAACAGTACATTTTAATTCAAAAGCTTGAAAGGATGAATCTCTGTTTAAAAATTGTAGTGTGGTTTTTTTTTTCAATGCATGAACAAAGATGAATGGATACGTTAGTCTCTTGTTGCTTTCACCTGTCCGAAGTCCAACTAGTCTTTTAAAACCATAAAATTCATTGATATGCTATATGATGCATGTGAAAAGAAAAACGCATATTGTTATCTTAAACAATATGAAGTGGCAGCACTTATTTTATTTACCTCATCCAACCAATGGTCTTCATGCAAATCGGTAACCCTACTTTCCTCAAGGCAAGTTGCAAATGCAAATGTCAAGAGTGACCACTTCAGTGATTCCTAAACACAAAGCAGTAGTTAACAAACTTTGCTATTTTGCGTGTAGAATTTGAAATCTATTCATATGTGTTTGTAATTTGTTTTTGGTGCTGTGCAACACCTAATTAGAAGCTGTTTACATTCCTAAAAAGATACAAAACATAAAATGAGATGAGCAATAAGTTCGCAATGTTCGCCAAGGGGCTATTGTGCAAATCATTTTGTTGGGGCATTATGGTGGCCTCGTTTACGTGGTTAATAACAATATTCTTATACTTTCACTTAACAAAAGATACCTTCATCAGTACAATAACTCCAGATACAAATAGTGTACGTGCATTTGGTGCATCCTCCAAGTTTTACATTCCAATTGATCGTCGGCAGAGTCATATATTCGGTAGCACAACGGAGCAGAGTTCCGCCAAGTATTCCATCAATCCATTAGTGTCCAAATCTGCATTTATGCAAAGCTTAGGTAAGAACTCTCACTTTCACATTATAACTGATGATGATGAGACAGCCCCTTTGACCAACCGGTTTTATTGTTCGACTGCATATTAATATAGCCTGTTTTGTTGTTTTAGGTAATGTCAACAGGTATGGGGTAATAAATAATTTGGATGATCAACATATACGTGACATGGGCTATAAGAATCATGCGTTTAATGCATTGGTCAGCAACAATATTGGAATTTTTCGTGACGTACCGGACACCCGTCATAAAATGCAAGTAAACATTTTTAATCTGAAATATGATTATATAAATCGAATCGACTTAGCGGCACGTGAGCAACTCAGTATGTCGTACACCTGAGATGAGATAATCTATAATCAATTAAGCTACACATTAATTTAGATTAACATGTTACATCGGATTTACATATATTCTGTCAATCGGGTGTTATCACAACCTAGTGTTTGTGGAATTCCTATTTCGCTTACAATAACATTTATTACGAAGCGATCTTTAACGCTCAGTATATCATAGATACGCTAGACGTATACAATTTTAAGCCAAGTTTGTCTGAAAGTACATAATCTCATAACATTGGCCAACATCGATAAGGTTACGATTTGCTAGGTCTGAGCAATTAGAGAACATATGAAATAGCCAGACAATTATTGGCTTTAACATTTATTATTGCAAAAATAAACTCTGCGGTACTCCCATCAGCTCTGCAAAACTACTTGAAATGTTTTGTTTTACCCTACCACTTCAATAAACGTTAATAAATAAGCGTCCACATCCACACCCACACCCATTCAAAAGTCAGATACGTAGCACTGCTGCATTTGCGTATGTGCTTTTTAGCAGGAAAGTCGTTTGCCAGGTCCCAGAAATAAGCGTTTGTTCTAGTTGCAATTGATGGCATCGGAAAAGTGTCCTAGAAGGTGGGGACTGTGGTACTTTCACCAAATACGTCATTCGTCTGGCACACAAGTTTTTATTTATTGCATACAACTTGATAATTTTATAATAATAGCTACATATAAATTTTGTTTTTCCTTGCAGATGCCAGACACAAGTTTACGATGAAGATCTTCCAAACGCATCGATTATTATGTGCTACTACAATGAACACAAGATGACTCTTTTGCGTTCCATTAAATCTATTTTGGAAAGAACTCCTTCCAAGTATCTCAAAGAAATTATTCTAGTAGATGACTTTAGTGACTCGGAAGATCTTATGGGCGGGCTCTTGGAAGACGTATTTAAATTAGATCCAGACTTCAAAGTAAGACTCATAAGGAATAAAAAAAGAGAGGGTTTGATTAGAGCTCGAGTTATTGGTGCAAGAAATTCCACTGGCGACGTACTTGTATTCCTGGACAGTCACATTGAGGTCAACAAAGACTGGATACAACCTCTGTTGCATATAGTTAAACATGAAAACTCAACACTTGCTGTGCCCGTAATCGATATCATCAATGCCGATACGTTCCAGTACACACCGAGTCCCCTTGTTCGAGGTGGCTTTAATTGGGGCCTGCATTTTAAGTGGGAGAACCTTCCGGACGGTAACCGAGTGGAAAAGAATTGACCAAATTTTTAGTAACGCTAATCCCTAATTGAAGGTACACTGAAGGATGAAACTTCATTTTCGGGACCATTTAAGTCGCCCACTATGGCTGGAGGGCTGTTCGCTGTCGATAGGAAGTACTTCAGTCACATTGGCGAATACGACATGGGCATGGACATTTGGGGTGGAGAAAATCTTGAGATCTCATTTCGTGTTTGGCAATGTGGCGGAGCGATAAAAATCTTGCCCTGCTCTCGGGTGGGTCATATTTTTCGAAAGAGACGACCTTACAGTTCGCCAGACGGTGCCAACACAATGCTGAAGAATTCGCTGCGAGTGGCGAATGTTTGGATGGATGAGTATAAAGTATACGGATTTCTTTAATCTGCAATTTAGACCATTTCTGGCTAACAATTGTATTACTTTGATAATTTCAGGACTATTATATAAAGCATGAAAAAATTAGTCGGTTTTTTGACTACGGCAACATTGATGACCGCGTTGAGCTAAGAGAGAAGTTGAAGTGCGCCAACTTTACCTGGTATATGCATAACGTATATCCCGAGCTGGACTTACCCGGAGAGCATAAGAAATCTGCTAAGATATCGAAAGCAGTTTTTCAACCTTGGCATTCACGGTAAACATATATACAATATATATATATAATATACAAACGTCTTTTTGGTTATTTACAGAAAACGATCGTACATAAGCAGCTTTTTGATGCGACTTTCCGGCACAAATTTGTGTGCTTCAGTTGTCGGCCCAAAGGTGAATGGATTCTACAAAAAAGGAAGCACAGTTTCACTGCAGGCTTGCACAAAAACGAAGAATCAAATATGGTAGGTCCAATTTCAGGTTGTATTGTTGTATAAGGAACATTTGTTTCAGATATCCCTACAAAAAATCGATAAGTAAGAGATACACAAACAGCCTCGCAAAATAAATCTCCTCAAAAGGCATCTAAACCCGAAACGTAAAAGAAATACGACATGAGAAAATGTGGTACACGGGTGCGTGTGTAAGTGATACCCAAAAAAAGCCGAAGCATAGCACATATTTCCACTGCTAGATGGATATCGTCTAAAGAAAATCCAGAGCCACACGGTGTAGTAGCTTCAAATCAGCTTAATAACAAGAGCGCCCTCGCTTTGATGGTTAACCAGCGAAGCTCCTGAAAAACGGATGTGACATTTTTGAATGATAAATCTAATATTTTAATGAAACACTATCATAATTATTAGTAACGTATAGTGTTAAGGTTTTTAAATATTCTAATGATTTTAGGTACGAGACGGACAAGTCAGAAATAATCTTAGATAAATTGTTATGTCTGGAGGCGTCACTTAGTTCAAATTATGCGTACCCAGTACTTGGAAAGTGCCACGAAATGTTAGGGGACCAACAATGGAGGCACACTAGCTCAGTAAGTGTAAACTTCTCTTTGATGAGTTTTGTTGCCAAACTATAGGTGGGTGGTTGATATTTTGAATACAAACCCACCGATGCATAAACAAGCTCGATGGGTAATTCCTTGTTCTTTAATGTGTGACCTATAGATTTTTTAACGAAAACAACGTCTTATTTATACATAAAACAATTTGATTAGTAATATTTTGTTTATGATTTGAACAGGAGAGTAGTCCCGTCTACAACATGGCAACGGGAACTTGTATGAGAGCATCCGACGTGCATGAAGGAGCCACCCTGCAATTGGATCTGTGCACAAAAAATGTTCCAAACACATGGGACATAATCTCAATGGATTAACAGTTGTAAATTAGAAAATGTATACATAACTTTTAAATCCTCATAGTTAAACTTTGTAAAAGATTTTATAAACCAATTTTTTGTGAAATAGAGAAGAGTATTGTTAGATAAGAAGCAGTTTTTGTGGATAAAAAGTGATTCGTTTAAGAATGTTTGTGTAAATAGCTTAAAACAAGGATATTTAATTATGTAGCTGGTAAGTAATATATGGGGTGCGTTCGACCAAGTGTTAATAAGACTGGAACAGTACTGTATTATACATAGCATCATGTTACTCCTGAGGTTAGGTTCGGCATTCGTTCAAATTTAATAAATATAAATCGTCCTTTCTAGTTTTGAAAAATTATGAGAAGAAAAAGCTGCGAAATTACCAATAATAACTTTCGATCTGAACGAACTCACCCAACTATTACTTTTCGCTCATCATCTACTACACTCTTGCGTATTGATTTTCTTTGACAGCAAAATTTCATGAAAAGAGATATGTCAGAGTAGAAGAAAAAAATTTTACTACGAAGGAGAAAAGTTTTTAGAATGAATTTTTAGGAAATTAGTGCAATGTATCGTGTACAATAAATACTATTTTTCTTTCGTCAGTGTACTTGTGAACATGTTTCTATAGAAATCTAAACAATTTAATCAAAAACATTGTGAATTAATTGCCATGAATCGTCATCAAGTCCTAAGTGGTGCCTGTAATGCTGGAGATCGATGTTATGCAGTGGGTTCAGTCGAAGGAATCCCCTTTACGGTGAGACAAAAAAAACTAACTACGGAAAAAAAATATAAAATGATTAAAATACTCCAAGAAATCTCAAGATAAAAGAGCTTAAAATCATCCCGATTAGTGCAAAAACGACGATTAATTTGTCACTCAAAGGCGAACATTTTCTCGTAAATCAATTAGTTGGCTGGTCAAAAGAGGGAACAGACAAGAGACAACCGAAAGACAATTTGAACTACATCCATATTGTTTATTATCAAGTGTGCAATAATGTATTCATACCTCGCAGTTAATATATCTCATAAAAATGTTCACCTCAGTGCTATTCCGAATTGTCGTTTCTTACCCCAAATGGAGGCGTTTCGGGGGGGCCGGACGAGGTTGATTTCTTTGTTAAAAAGGCGAAACGCGACAAAAACGTCTGCAGCAATGTACCCGAAAATTTTCTATATATTTTTTTTGTCTCTTAATTTTTAGTTGATTAGAATGATCCCCAAGAGTGTATGTCGTCGTCGTTAGATGATGACGCAACTATGTACATATTTTTAAATTATTTTCACACATTTTTAGCGACACTACGTTCTGCATCTAAATTAATGATCAATATTATTCCCTCTATGTCCAAGGGCAGGACTTTTTTTCCTATTAAATTTGCAAAGAAGTGATGTTTTCGCTTCTGATTCGTCCAACAGGGGAGCGGGGAGAACTTAGTACAATTAGTTATCGAGGAGATAACTTGTTTACTTTTTGTTTTAGCATGTGACTTCGGTTGTTGTTCTTGGCATCGCGAATGGAGTTATTAAAGTGCTTATTGATAGAGTTCTAATTGAATTAGGATAAAGATATGTGTATTTTTCGTTCGAATAGAAGTTGAAGACATTTTTTGTGTAAGAAAGATGTTCATTTGCGATGATGTATCTGTGGTTGTCATAACGAGGCCATAAGGTGGGAATCTGTAAATGAGGGCAAGGACCTCATGACCGAGATGAAAGTAAAGTTTTATCGAACATTTTTGTTGTTGAAATCAATAGGTGTCTGTATTGCAAATTATGTAATGGAAATATTTAGATATTCCTTAGGAAAAAATAGCAACCTCTACCCAACATATGTGAGATAGTCAATCTATTCTTCATTAGATTGTCAATTACTGCAGTGCTAATTAGAAGATATCTGTTTTAGAATACATACTTGATAGGTTTTCGAATTTATTCAGAGATAATTGTAGTAATGATTTCCAAATCTATTTTTTTTGAGTTTAAACTCAGTCAATAAGGCCTGGAATCAGTTCCGCTCAAAACCATTCGTAGGGTGATGGTGCCAGTCTTTAAAAATCTCTTGTTCAACTATTTAATGGTGTATTTAGTTTCTCTGTATTTCTAAAGTACATTAATTAAATACTAAGCTTATTTGGAATATATTATATATTATACAAATTAAGAGAATTGATAGATATTGTTGCGAGAATCTTGAGCGGTTAGTTTCCATTCATTTTGCATAGTCAAATTTAATTTGAATTAATTATTCAACAAAAAAAAATATTTGAAAAACTTTACTTTCAGTAATATAAAAATAATCACAAAATGCAATACCTCCAATGGATAAGTAATTGGAGATATCACTTAGAGACAATACTGAGACCATCAACTTCGGCCGATTTCCCGTTACTTGCCTAGAAGCTATATTTTTATGGGGTGGCAAACAGCTTTGCCACTTCAAAAAAAGAGTAGCGCAGCAGATCATTAAAAAAAGTGCAGTAGATTTTTTATTATACAGAAAAACAAACATCAATAAGTTCACAATAAGTTGATTTCGTTCAGACGTTCTTCACAGCGGTTATTTTTATGCATGGTTTTTGTACAGCTTTCCAAAAGACGGTTTATCAAACGAAAAAAGAGCAGTCGATTTATTTTTTGCGAAAAGTGCACTAAATCTACTGCTATTGCAGCAAAGTATTGTTACATAGAAATTCGAATTGACAAATGTCACGTAACTTTAAAAATTCCGGCTCACCAACACACTCGCACCTTGCATATGCCACTTCCGCTGTTGGCAAAGCTGCTGACAGCATTCATAGAATTTTATCCGTTAAATTTTGAAATTATTTATAGCAATGAACACAGAAATCGATCTTAATGATATCGAAAAGAGGTAAATACATAACCATATTTGGCCTAATATGTTTTTTTTATATGTTAAGCATCTTCTGTAGATAATTTTATTAACCAAAAACAAATTATTCGCCTTTTAACAATATATAATAACCTACCAATGGCATTAAGTAATGTAAAAATGTGGTATTCCTGAACTTTTTGCATGTCACACAGATTCTTATGTGGTATTCGGTTGGGCGCTCTCAGAGCACTTTTTATGTTCGTTTGGTACAAAAAAAGCAATCTTTTTCAGATTTCAGAGCATGATTGCAATTTTTTCTCAGATTTGCTTCAGATTTACCAATACAAGTACGTTTGAGTTTGACAACTTGTGGAGTTTGTTTACATTTTCGTGAAATTTTTCAACTGAAAAGAAACGAATTGCATCGGGTTGATCTATTTTTTGTTAATTATTTATGTACAAATGTTTAGAAATCAATGTTTTCATAAAAAACTCGAACCAGTGAATGGAAAACGCTTAGAAAAGCGTCGAAGACTACACATATTCCAATCGCAGAAATATCAACACAAAAAAGAGCAAGTTAGGTAGGTTTTTATGTTCGATTAGACACACAAAATCTGAAATCTGAGAGCGAATCTGAAGAAGCCCAATCGAAAACCACATTAATTGACATAACACCGATAGGAACACAAAATGGCGAATTTGAAAAAAATTTGAGTTGGCCAGCGGCAAGAGGTGAGTTGGGGGCAAAGATAATGGAATACAGGGATATATATCTTTCCACTGGAAAGGCGGCTGCCTTCAAGCTGTTTTCCCGAAAAATTCATGAAGTCACACATACATTCTAATTTCTATACTGGTATAAGTGAGTTTGTGAATTCACCCGGAAGATGGCGGAAAATTGGTGAATTCACCACCGAAATTCATAAAATTTTCAAATATCCTGAAATCTGGTTTGGGCATGCTCACTAGGAAAATTTGAATGTTGACGTTTGACAGTTAATTTGCTTGCAGTGAATATATAATTAATATGTTTCTAACACTTTGACACTGCCTTTTATCAAGCATGGTTAATATAAAGGGTGATTTTTTAAGAGGTTTAGAACTTTTTTTAAAAAAAAAACACAAAAAATTCGAAAAAATTAATGAAATATTTATTTGAATCGATAGTTTGAACCTTGCAATTTAATGTTTAAAGATAATTTCATGCAAATGTTGACCGCGGCTGCGTCTCAGGTAGCCCATCCGCTGAGTCCAATTTTGGCATACTCTTTCACACATATCGGCCGGTATCTCACGAATGAATGCATGGATGTTGGCTTCCAGTGCGTCAATCGAAGCGGGCTTGTCCCTATACACATTAGCCTTGGCATACCCCCACAAAAAATAATCTAATGGTGTCAAATCGCACGATCTAGGCGGCCAATTGACCGGCCCGAAACGTGAAATTAACTGTTCACCAAACTCGCCTCGCAATTGCGCCATTGTTTCGCGTGCTGTGTGGCATGTGGCACCGTCTTGTTGAAACCACATATCATGCAAGTCAAGAACTTCCATTTCGGGCAAAAAATAGTTTGTTATCATCGCTCGGTAGCGTTCACCATTGACAGTACCGCTGCGATTCGCATCATCTTTGAAGAAATATGGCCCAATAATGCCGCCGGCCCATAAACCGCACCAAACAGTGGCTTTTTCGGGATGCATTGGTAGCTGTTGCAATGCTTCTGGCTGATCTTCACTCCAAATGCGGCAATTTTGCTTATTTACGTACCCATTCAACCAAAAATGAGCCTCATCGCTGAACACAATTTTTCGATAAAAAAGCGGATCCTCGGCCAGCTTTCCAAGAGCCCATTCACCAAAAATTCGGCGTTGTGGTAGGTCGGCTGGCTTTAGTTCTTGCACCAGCTGTATCTTAAAAGGCTTTACGCCCAAATCCTTCCGCAAAATTTTCCACGTAGTGCTGTAACAAAGGCCTAACTGCTGGGAACGGCGCCGAATCGACATTTCGCGGTCTTCTGTCACACTAGCTGATACGGCCGCAATATTTTCTTTACTACGCACAGTACGTAAACGTGTTGGTGGTTTAATGTCCAACAAAGTAAATTTGGTGCGAAATTTGGTCACAATCTTCCGAATAGACTGCTCAGAAGGTCGAGAATGCCGATCGATCATAAAATGGAAGCAGCGCGCGATGAACATTTCGAACCGAGCACGAATTTTGATAGTAAAATTCAATAATTTGCAAGCGTTGTTCATTTGTAAGACGATCCATGGTTAAATTGCAAACCAAACTGAAGCTGTTTGACAGTGACACAAGGTACTAAACACACGTCAGCTGTCAAAACCAGTGTTGCCAAAACCAAACCAGCTAAAAAATCACCCTTTAGTTACGAATAACAATTCAAATTCCATTTTTATTAACAGAGTAATGAAAAAAGTTTTCTTGTTAAATTGAACACAAGCAGGCTGTATAAATTAAAATTATTTACAAGTTATAAATCAATTTGCATATAAATTGAAAAATCCAACATTTTAGCCACGTACTAATCTATCAAGGCTATCTACTATAATTTGGCATGAAATGTTTTTATTGTCACAACCTTAATACTTTTTTTTTCTACATTTTAGTGCTGCACGTATAATTAAATATAACTTTTTTTGATTTAATAAAAAAAGAATAGATAATTGCCATACAAGTAAATATCGCAATTTATCCGATAGATAGCACATAATGCTTTCGTAATGTTTCTTTTCAAAGTTCTTTTAATTTGAACCCTAGTACACCAAACACTCTTTTAAGTATATAAATCATCGGTGTATAAAATTCAATAGTCAATTGATAATTTCACATATAAAAAAAGTTATTCCTTCCAGTCAGATTAATACAATGGGGTCGTTCTGTAGGTAACCGAAAAATCGTATATCTAACGAACAGACCTATCTAAAAGAGAATGTGGTGAATACAAAATGATGCTGTTTTATGAAATTCGGCGGGCCGTTCTGAATTTTGTTTTGAGTGGTGGTCTGTCATGAGTAGATTTTTTATGTAGCTCACAGTGGCCGCGATCCATTGCCCGCTAGACGCCTAGCACAAAATGTCCCAGATGAAGGAACGTACGCGCTAGAACCCTAGCGCCAGCGGCAAAGTGACATTTAAAACTAATTATTTCCACACAACAATTAAAGAAATGATACAATATATTATAAAAAATATCTGAATTGCTATGTTATACAAAAAGTTCGTGTTTCTTCTTTAGCTCAGATACATCAGAGTGAAATAAGAGTGGTAATTAGTTTCAGTAAATTAAACCAACAATTCATCAATCAGTTATACGAAATAAATAAATAATTGTCCGTTCATCACTTCCGGAAGCCATTTTGTTTTATAGGAAAGCGAAATTTCGTAAACCATCGCTATAAAAATATCAACATACATAGCTTTCCCATAATTCCTACCACATAAACAAGATGGCCGACCAAAAAACGTGTCAGGTTTTTTTTGCATGTTAAGTAATGCCGTCCTTTTCAGTCCCTTTAATCTTCCGAGTTAGGAATGTGTGATCGTGTAAATGCGGCATTAATTTTTAGTGTTTTTTTTGCAGTCAATGGAACATGAAATCTGACAGCCAGCTGATTTCGATAGCAGAAAAACTGCTCTGAATCTGAAAAAAGTGTTTTTTTTCTGTCCCATGGAAAACGACATTATGCAATTTTGAATGGAAAATTTCGAAAACTTTAGCCTGGACAATAAAAATGGTTATTAATATCGCGGAATGACTCCCATGCAAGATGATCAGGCTTAGTTCAATGGAAAGCGATTCCGAGGCCTTCAGTTAGAATCCCTCCCAACTTAAGTTATCCGCACGTGTTTACCCCGCTAATTATAACTAGGTCTTATAACATAAAACTTGTAGTCCAAACGCCTGAGGTACAGACCGAAGATCAGATAAAACAGAGCGGGCACTATTTTTATTCGCCCCTGATGGGCTCTATGTGCAATATAATTATAAGAACATGTGTGTGATAAGAGTGTTAATACAACGTCTGCTTGTACTACCTGTTGAGAGGGCTTTACTGCCTTTGCAATCACAGTGATTGGTAAAAGAAGTATTTCTTCGTTAGATCTTTGCGCTGATTGCTAAAGTTCACCACAGAGCCTAGGAAATCATTATCAACCCTAAAATGTTTATCTGCCAACTATCCAAAGTGACAATGTTGTGTGTCAATTGAAACAAAAGTATACCCCAATGAAGTGAAATGGTGTAGTGTTTAGAGTCAATGGCCACATTCAAGAATCTTGTTATCTTAAGTCGACTAGATTGGTCTGAACCTAAAAACTAGATTGGTGGGGAACGTCACTTTTTCTACGTCAGCCACATATGAGAACTGTCAACTTGGTACTCAGTCACGGATTTCTTGACGAGATTCGTCGGCTACCCCTCCATTAACGTCAACTGAAACAGCTGCTCTCATGACCGATTTCCCCCAATCAAAACCGAGATACATCTAGTGAGAGAGCTGTCAGACTTACTGAACTAGATACTTGAACGTCCCCAATGCTTGTCAAGTGATCCGAGCTTAGAGTTTCTCCACGACCGCTACTACCACAAGAAAGATGAAAAGTGAATAATAGTTTGTTTTGAGTCAACAAATCGCTTAGAGGAAAGAAACACCAGAAATCAATTTTAAAATCGAAAAATAAATGATGTTTTGCTTTTTGAACAGATTTGTGTTTCCTTTTGTTATTGTGGGTTATTTAAAATGCTGTGCTAAAAATAATTTCTTGGGCTAAATTTTTCGAACGCACATCGGACGCGCATTTGATAAAAATAATTTATTGTGACCTACAAAATATTTAAGGTGAAGGTTAGAAATGACTAATGTGGTATTCGATTGGGCGCACTCAGAGCACTTTTTATGTTCGTTTGGTACAAAAAAAGCAATCTTTTTCGGATTTTTTCGCAGATTTGCTTCAGATTTTCCAATACAAGTACGTTTGAGTTTGACAACTAGTGGAGTTTGTTTCCATTTTCGTGAAATTTTTCAACTGAAAAGAAACGAATTGCATCGGGTTGATCTATTTTTTGTTAATTATTTATGTACAAATGTTTAGAAATCAATCTGGGCGAGCATTTTGAATGTTTTAATATAAAATTTAACCAGTGAATGGAAAACGCTTAGAAAAGAGTCGAAGGCTACTCATATTCCAATCGCAGAAATATCAACACAAAAAAGAGCAAGTTAGGTTTTTATGTTCGATTAGACACACAAAATCTGAAATCTGAGAGCGAATCTGAAGAAGCCCAATCGAATACCACATAAGTGTACTGAAATGTAAAACAAGAAGTTAAGGAAGTAGTTGACAAGTTATTGACAAGTTTTTGTCTAGGAATTATTGTTAAACGACTATCAATGTGAACTCTAAGACACAGTCACACCACTAATTTATCATAAGACTTTCTTTTTAGATTTATTGTTATTAATTAGTGTAAACTCAGAAAGGTCAAACATTTGCGCAATGATGCGGCATCACTGCTTATTTTTTTGCGATGCTGATGCGTTGCTGATTGAATATGACTTTTGAGTTGTAGAACGCATTGATTACATAAAATAAACTGAACGAAATTTATAAATTTTTCTGTCAAAAGCATAAACATGATAAAAATGTTTATTTACTTACTTTTCTTTCTCTTCCGACATTTTTCTTACTTTTTTGCCGGCGAATCAACAGCGCATCAGGTATTTCTGTGATGCTTTTTTTTTTTGTTATGTTTGCGCATCAGTTTCATCAACTTTGCAATAATGAACACTTGACGTTGAAATTGATGCCAACAGTTTGCGTTAATTTTGTTATTTAACTAATTTTGTTAGTTTTGAATTCAGCCAATTCTACGTATATATTTCGCTTAGAAAGTCGTTTCTGTTTCAGTTTAGATCTCCCTCAAGTCTTGGGAAGGTTTCCATTAAAAAAATTGATTCAATTCGACAATTAAGCGTTTGATAAGTGTCCTAAAAGAAGTAATCGATTCACTGAAGACCGAAGAAATAGAATTTATATTAAAAAGAACAAAAAACAAAATGTCAGCATGTGCTCCAAGACGCTTTCAATTTGCTCACATTCCTATCTGTAAAAACAACGAACAATGAATTTTGAACACGAAATTAGTGGGAGTGATGAAGATTTGTAAACAGTGTCCATTGTTTATTAAGAAAGAAGAATACATGTTTAATTAGGTAGTAAAAAAACACATTGATGTACATACCGTCTGATGTGTTCTTAATTACGGGTGTTAATTTTTTTATTGGATAACATTTCTTTAAGCAGCAAACGCAGCCACTCGAATGAAAGCAATCCGTTTGCAAACCAGTCGGACAACTGGTCACTCGTCTGTTTGAGATGAAATAGACAAGGGGTATCAACATTTTTACCGATAATAGTATAGCCGCGAATAAATTCCTGTTCGATCATTTTTAAGGCCATAACCACCCTCAATGGCCACTTATCTCTTAACGAGATGGCGGAACAATTTGAAATACTCCTTACATGGGTGCTAGGCCGTAGGGACATTCCAGGCAATTGCATGACCGACGAACTCGCCAGGCAAGGCCCAACTATAGGCGTTTTTCTTTTTTAGTTCAGAGCACAACCTGAACTGTTATACAAAAAGTCCGCCTTTCTCTTTTAGCTCAGATACATCAGAGCTCAGAATTTGTGTTTCTTTTTTCGTTCAGAGCACGATCAGAGCGCGCTATATGAGCTCAGAATAAATTGACTGAGCAGGCTGAGCGAAAAGATGATTACACACTTCCAGTCACATTTGACAGACAAAAAAAAAAAAACAGGATAAACTAAAGACTTGAAATGGCGGACGAACCTTGTTGTTCTGGAACTGAATATTAACCAATTTAATAAATAACAATTAATAAATATTTAATCTATACATATATTTACAACAAATGACAGCTATGTATGTGCTCAAGTGTGTTTCATAAATACCTTAGAACAATCTGAGCACGCTCGCTTCAGAGCGTGCTCATAATGCTCGAGCTCTGAACTAAAAAAAAAAAACGCCTTATATCGATTCTACCGGAGAAGGAGAATCTCTATACCAATGCATTTTGCTACTTGCAAACTCTTAATCAATCAAAATGCGATAAGTGCTACAAATTGGTCGGCCAACTACAACACGCGGTCCATAACGAAACAGATCTGGCCCATGCTGGCTCCAACAATCTTATAACACCAAGTACAATAGGAGGAGTCGTTACGGAAGCATCATTGGGAGACATGCTCTCATGTTGGGCCTCCCTACAAACGATCTCTGTAGAAGCTGCACGGACGAGAAGGAGGAGGAGACCATCTTTCACCTCCTATGCACATGCCCAGCCCTCTGATTGCGTAGAAAACTACATCCCGGAGAATACTTCTTCGACAGTCGGAGCCGGAACTCGTTAATGTTGTCTCCAACTCTTTATTTTTAGCTCCTGTTGGTTTTACTACTATTTACACAATTCATATGCAGTAAAAATACTAATTTAATAAAGGCACCAAGTGACAAAGAACAGAAACAGGAACAGAAACAAAATCCCATACATTTGGAACAGAAACAGAATGGAACAGAACATAATTTGTTCACTAACAGAATTTAGCGACAGAAAAAGGGTTGTTTGACGACAGATTGTACATTGTACATTGATTGTTGCTGTTGCTGCCAGCAACAGAAATGCCAATTTATAGTGGGGGAGAGGTTTTTTTTGTTTGCATTTTTCTGCATCTGTCATCTGGCTGTTTGTTTCGCATCGTACTATTGTATATTGTGATGACCACGTATGAATAACAAACGAAAAATGGAAAAAAAAGTTTTTATTAGACGAAGAGGAGAGTATAGTAGATTTCGTGTGAAATCACCAATATTTTGCGAAAGCGACATCTTTTTATGGGTCTGTTTCTGTTTCAGTTTTGTGTAGCTGAGCGAGCAACCAGAATTTACTACAGAACGAAAAAACTAGGTGCCTTTAGTGGTTGAAAATAATGTGTTGCCATTGGCGCTAGGAGTACTATTGCCAGACGTCCCAGTTTGCCCAGGACATCTCGGATATTTAAATTTTCCCGCCGGGACTTTAATGTCATTTTGAAGGTAAAATGCAACGAGGCTTTATGACAGGTCATCCCCATCATTCAAAACCGTGAAGTTTAATGCCGCTGGACCATGGTCTTTAGGAGTAATTAAAGTCTTTGGGCCCCTTCCGAAAACCAAAAAACAATTTCAGCCTTTGAGTCCTTTGTGAGATAAAAAGTAGTCGAAAATTGCATCTCCCGACTCCGAATGTAGCTTTGAATTTTTTTTTAAATAAGCTATCCAAAGCCGTGGCAATCCATTTTTAGTTGATGTTTTGTGAAAAACAGACATGCGTGCGTCTTTTTAGAAGCCAAAGAGTGTAAATCGATTATCTGAAAAAAATGCGTGTACTCGGCACTATTTTTCTGTCGGTTAAGGCCGTCCGCACAGGATGCAAAGCGGATGACATTTGCCTATGCATTTTTTGACTGAAACACAATTTGTTCATCATCGTCAATGTATTTACATGTCGGTCTGTATCTGTATGTATACATCACGTATACGACTTGAAGTGAAAAAAAGTTTTTATTTTAGTTTACATTTTATTTGTTGTAATAAATAATATTTGGTTTAAGTAGAAGTCTTTTAATTCATATTTGTACATTTTATGTTATGGCAACCTTTTTGAGTTTTGGGAACCAGACCACTGAACTATCATTATCAGATTAAGGCGCACTTCACACTCTGTAAGCTATGATTATAGCTAACTAGGACTAGCGCTAAAATTTCTACGTATTATTAATTGTAATTTATTTTATTTAATAATGAAGTTATAATAGTGCGACAAGTTGAAAGGCGGGACATTTTGCGGTACAAATTTTCAGTGCGGGACATTTTGCGGTACAATTTTCATTGCGGAACACTTGCGGGACAAAAGCCTTATAGCGGGACGTCTGGCATCCCTTTCTGCGCCGTGCTAATAACAAATTTTAATCTCGACTTTAAATTAACGGAAGCTCACAATTGCGAAATTTGTATGGAAAGTATTTAACTACTAAAATTTAGAGTCGAAACAAAAAATGTTTATTGGTAAGTCCCACTGCCACAAATGCAAATATATTTTGCACAGCTGTTCTACGTAATTATAAAAAGTTTTTTTTAAAACAAATACGCAATGGGAATTATTATCTTCTTCATCGTCCTCGTCATCTGAAGACTACGAATCACCACAACTACTCCATTTGTATCTTCAACAGGGGAATAAGTTTTCCTGTCGATATCCATATTTGTGAAACGATTGCAATTTGAACAGCTGTTTTAGATTATTGCTTTCAATTAACGGACTAATCCATTTACAAGAGCAGATCTTTTTCGTTGCACGTTCCATGAGCCGCGTAAAATCTGAGACCTGAAAAAAATGTCTGGTGGTCCCAATGGAAAACGACATTTGTCTTGGGTGTTGTGATGTGCGACAACATTTGGAACTGCAGCAGCTGAACTTTACGCTTATGAAAGTTGGCAAATAGAACTATTCGATAATTTCTTAGCAGGAATATAGTAAAATAGTGTGGTAAGGAATTTCTCAATGTTTACAACGTGCCTTGTGCCTCTTGTCTTGCATTGTGTGCTAAGGCGCCTATCGTTTTCAAAATTAAGAAAAGTCTAATCGGTATAGTTAAATTATGTTTTTTACTGTGTGTTTAGGACATGTATGCGACAAATGTTTTCATCGTGTTGTGTTTTTTTTGTACTGCGTCGTGATCTTGAGCGGAAGGTACTTACGTGTTTTTCGATTAGGACGCTCCGTTTTCTTATGGTGTTTTCGATTGAAAGAAAAGAATTGCCCTTTCTATGAAACGAGCAAATCGATGTGCTCTTTCGATGTATTCCATGTTTCATTGAAAAAAAAGGTGCAGGTCAACACGGCAGAAGTGTCCGGAATATTTTTACAGAATTGCTCTGAACTCACCAACACATACTAACAAAATGTCAGATTGAAGTGTTTGTTGTGTTATTAGAAACAAATTTTTCGCTATGTGATCCGAAAATATGCAATTATGCGTGCAAAATGTAAACTTAAATTGAATTATATTGATTTGGCTGAACTTATTACTGCAGAAAACAAAATAAAAATAGCAACAGAAGACCAAATCTCTCATATGGTGTCTACCACTATTACAAAAGTGCTCCAACGAATTTCAATGAAAAGAGCAATTCTCTCGGATCTTCAATCGAAAACGCCATTAATGAGTTCGCGAATATGCCGAAAGACTGCTGAGACTTTTTTTTAACATTTTAGCTCCTATATGCTTTCCGCTTATTTATGGAGACGTACGAGCTTTAATAATGTTTAACGAGCGGATTTTCGTATGTTTTCAAAGTTCATGAGGCCATAACCTTACTCAAAAATTCGGTCGTTGTACTCGTCCAGATAAACGATCAATTTGGTTAACAAATTTTAGTCCACTTCCCATGGAGTGCCATAGAAGTAAAGAGAAAGTAGTGGCCATCGTTTAATTTTGTCAAGTGACAAGCGAGGGCTTGAAGATGCATTTAATTGAAAGAAATGTTTTTTTTTTTTTCAATTCGTGTCGTTTTTCCTTTAAAACAATCCCAAGTCCATGCTCCATGCCAACCAGAGAGAGAGACCTTAGATTTTTGACAATCTCAGTGTCCCAGCGTTGCCAGTTTGGGGGTTTTCCCCCCAGATCTAGGGGTTTTTTTGACCGACGGGGGGAAATCTGGGGGGAGAAATTATTTAGGGGGAAATCTGTTTTTTTTTGTTGTAATTGCGTTCAATTATTTTTTTCTTCTCACTAAAAAGTATCGTAAGTGAACATTAATAGCTATAAAGCAACACCAAGAAACCAAATAAATTCATGTTCCATTTATGCCAATTCCATTCCAACGCATTCCAATATTCATTGGTCCCAGGATATTAATAAACCGCTATCTAAAGCAGAGACAATACTGAGACCACCAACTCCGGCCAATTTCCCGTTACTTAGCCTACAAGCTATATTTTTGCGGAGTGGTCACGATTTGGTGCGCTAGTATTGTTACATAGAAAATCGTATTGACAAATGTCACGAAACTTCAAAAATTCTGCTCACCAACACACTCCCAGGAGATATGAGACACTTCCGCTGTGGGCAAAGTTGCTGGCAGGGTTCATAGAATTTAATCCGTTAAATTTGAAATTGTTCGTTACGTATGGATAATATTTTTTTTAGGAATAAGTGCACATTTGCTTAAAATGTTCATGAAAAATTAACAATGTAGATTGGTTGAGGGAAAATGAAAACATTTTGAGCAAATTTTCTTCATTATTTAAGAAAAATTTACACACGAAAACGAAGTTAATGATATCCAAAAGCGGAAAATACGCAACCATGTTTGTCCTAATATGTTTCTAGTATATAGAACATCAACTTTAGATAATTTTACTAACCAAACAAATCAAATTATTCGCCTTTTAAGAATTAATAATAACTAACCAATGGCGTTCAGTAATGAAAAAATGTGCTATTCCCGAACTCTTTCACGTTTCCCCACGGTTGCCGCAGTTGGCAGCATTTCTTTTTGTAGTTTTTGTGTGTTTTTGCATGTCACACTGATTCTTTTTTGACATAACACCGATAGGGAAACAAAATGGCGAATTTGAAAAAAAAACTGAGGGGGCCAGCGGCAAGAGGATTGTGAGTTGGGGGTCTCAGTATGGTTTGTCTATGATCTAAAGCTACATATATATCACACACTATTGCATTTGCGAAAAGTCACAATCATATGAGAAGCAATAAATAGAGCGAGACTTTCTTTGTATTTTGTCTCTTACCAAAACCAATTTGTGATTGTACCTATCAATTTTACCCTTTCCGATGAAATCATCAGACTACGAGAACTATATTTTAGGACTTATTTATGAAAGTTGATTCATTTTACTTATTAGCTAAGTTTTTCTTATTCAAAATTTGTCTTATGAAATCGGAATTTGCATTTAGTCTTAAATTTACATACATAATTTGAAAAAAAAAAAATTGTTTTTTTTTTTCGAAAATATCTAAATGGGGGTTTTTCAGATTTGTCTAGGGGGAAATATTTCAACCGTCTGGCAACGCTCTGTCCACAAGGAACACCAAATTGCCGGCAGACATGAGCTCAGAAAAGTCACGTTCAACGTATTTACTCGTGCAATACTTTTGAGCGGTCATATGTTTCATTTATGGCACCGATGGTACTTTACCCCGAAATGCATCAAACCCTTCACATACATTATCTAATTGTCCTTGTCCACTATTCATCCACACTGACGAGTATATTGGGCGCAGCCCAATTGTGGTGTTTTCTCCCAACAATTTGTTGTACCTTTGCAAAACTGCGTAACGATTTGTGTTAGGACATCGTTATATTGAAAACCTATGAGTAACAAGTCACACGCCAACTTTAATTATTATGTGAATGACAATAAAGTGTAAAGCTTTCTAACCACTTTTGAAGAAATTTTGAAAACCTGTTGACGGTTTGCATTTGATTTTTTTTATTCTACAGGCATACGCAGCGGGATGTAATATCGTTATATTGGCAAGCACATTTGAGCGTGTACAGATTATTCCTGGTGCCACACATGGCTATATAAAAATATCTGCATTAGATTGCAGCACAGATACTGGAAAAATCGCTGCAGCATATGAAGACAAAATCTGCATCTTCGAGCCGACTCCTGTCATTCAAAATGAACGCCCAGCAACTCACAATCTGGATTACAGGTAAATTGATTGCTCCATTAACCCCATCAGAGATAAATAAAAACATTTCTCATCGCCTTAGGTGGGTTCAAACTGGTTCATTTTCGAATAACTCGCATGTTACCACACTATCATGGAATCTGGAGGGAACACGTCTCCTTACCGGCGGTGCATCCTTGCAAATGTGGAGAGAAAAGGTTTCAGAAGATAACGAATCAGCAGGTACGGCCTCACATTATCATCGTTTTGCTTTCCACATACCATACACCTTTTCGGCCTTAAGCTTTATTTTTGTCGCAATACACACAAACAATTATTATATTTATTGGTGCACAAAATTTAAATAACTTTTAAAAATATATTCTTTTAGATTCATTAGCGAACATAAACGCATTGCCTGAAATAAAAATTTACACTGTAGATTCTGATGCAGGTATTGCTCGAAATTGTCAATTTTTTTTTTTGCGAAACGCAAACAGCAATTTGTTTTGTTTTTAATTTTCTTAAATTGGCTTGACGGTGAAACGAAAATGTCCGAAATAAGATTGGGACACGTTTTGAGTGATCTGGTACTAATGTTTGGATGGAATACCTTTTAACACTTTAGTTTTTGTCCTTTTTTTAACACAATTGTCTCTCCCCTCTATTTATTATATCTAATTGGTATAGCTGAAGATTAGAATAAGTTTCTTTTGTCTAACCATGTTTCTGGTCTAACCATGAATAAAACAAACGAATGGCGGGGAAGAGTAGTTCACTAACTAATGAATAAAAGGCAATTTGGTTTATTGGCCAACTTTTACATGTTGATATACATCTACATCATAATAAATAACGGCTTGTGAACTTTTCAGTCAAATTTAATTAACAACAGTAACTGTAAAATCAATATAAAACGGAATTGATAAGATTGCTGCTCGATGTTTTTTCAGAGGTAGAACAGGTTGTGGACAGTTTACACTTAGATAAGAACTAACTTAAAGCTAAAAGTTCCGGGAATACCGCAAGATCTTACTTAAACTTTCACTGATTAGTAATTAGGTAAACTTTTTCTGTAAACGTTTGTTCCAGTGATAAAGAAATCTGGTAGCTCAAAATTGATATATGTATAGCGAAAGCTCATTAAACTGCAAACGCATGGAGACCGAGGCTCATTTTGTTTCTCAAATTTACGTTTATCCAACGCTCCTATTTAGATAAGGAAAATCTATGCCGAATGCACGCCTCTAACATCCACAAACTTATCACTAGATAGTGAAGCTATAAATAGGTTTATTAGCTGAATGAAAATATGGTCTGTACTACAAATGCTAAAAATGTCAGACGTAGTATTAGCAAAGACATTTCAAGTAAACACAGTTCTACATGTAGAGAATTTCGAAAAGCTGTCAGTGCGCCAGAATTTTTTAATATGCCGGAAACGCAAAACGAACTGCCGCAGCACGTGACGAAAACAATATTCCTTCAAACAATTCAATTGTACGCATATTTAGTCACCAGATGGACTTGATCCAAAAAATTTCAAGAGTTCTTCGTTTGATTCTGATGAGGTAGACAACGTTTCTATAGTTTAAGTTCTATATTGCGAGTTGTGTGATGTTTTGTCGCAATATCTAATATTGGCCCAGATTTCTAGCGGTCTCAGATCCGAGATGGAGAAACAGCCGCTAGACCTCTAGCGCCACCGGAACAAAGCTGTCATTTGGTTTTGTAAACGTTTCCTTTTAACTTAAAAATAAAGCAATATATTTATCAAAAAATATCATTTCACTCTTCTATTCATTTGATTTTTCATGTTTGTTTACTTTTTTTACTTGAACTTGATTTGTCATGTCAATTTTAGTAAATTTGGCGCTAGATTGAAGAATTTCCTTGAAAGTAAGATTTAACAATTTGTGCTAAAGCTCGAGTCGCTTCTACTGACTTGGTTTTGGTTTGTTAACCTCTAAACCCATTTTAACGCGGAAACGCAACAGTGGTAGCTCACTTTCTTACCGAGCTTCGATCTCAGCAAAGCAAAGTAAAGTAGGATTTTCAGCACGCGATTACAACAACTACAACTGAGTCTCGAAGTGTCAAGTAGAGCGTAGTTGTTGTAATTGCGTGATAAAAATCCCACTTTACTTTGCTTTGCTGAGATCGAAGCTCAAAAAAACACGGCTAATATCATATTATGCGTATCCAAGTACAAGTAAATTATGTAGATGAACAGATCGTACCTTATGACAGTGCGTCGTAATGCTTAAATCGCTCGTTGACCTTGATGAAGTAGCTGGTGTCTATAAATGTGGTTATAGGCGGCTTTGAATTTTATAAAAATACGCGCATTGGTTTGACCTTCTTGAGTTTTTGCTTCCTGTATCTTTCTAAGAGCTCAAATTTGACAGACAGTTGCCTTTCCTGACCAAAACCATACTAATAGGTTTCAATCAAGGTAATTTACGGAGGGTTTAAGGCGTTCATACAATAAAAAAATATCTTGTATGCGACGTTAACGTGGCAGGCACCTCTGTATTTAACGTAGCCAAGTAGGTCTCTTTTCTTGTAGATCGGGCAAACACCGCTGATATTCTATTCATCAAACAAACATTCACCTGACCAAACTTTGAAAATGCTGCTTGAAAAAGCTTGTTGGGTTATGTGGCAGTCTCAAAAGCCTTGTCTTTAACTTGGATATTACTACTTGACATCCTTTTGATATGGTGGACTGCATTTTTAAGTCTTAATTGAATGATTATTTATGCCAACAGCAATTTTCAGGTCTTCGCCGCCGTAATAGAGTCTGTAGAAAAAACATTTTTACATTACATCATCGACTATAGGTCTTTGTCATCGCTGCAGGTTTCTGTATAGGATTTGCTGCCGTAGCAAATTTTCTTTATCTTTTCGTAAAGCTTTGTTTTTTGAGTAGCATCTCTGAATTTCTGCAATCACACGCTTCTCGTAGTCCTTCTTCTTTTTCTTCATCAAAGGACGGTTGTTGCTCTCGGAATTTCGATTATAGAGCAAATTCCGCAAATAAGACGCGGCTTTAATAATGACTTTCTGACAGTGTTGCTACCAATAGTATAACATAAGCAAACCCGATCGGCGTTGATTTGAAAAAAAAAGTGGAAACCTCGTGCATTTTACTCCGTAGCAAAGTCAATTAGCCCAAATCCCAGAGCCCTCCCATAACATAAATGCCAATAGAATATAATGCTGAGGATTTAAACAGTTTTCGACAAAAAAATTCTCTACGGCAATAGCCGTGTTTTTTTGAGCTTCGATCTCAGCAAAGCAAAGTAAAGTAGGATTTTTATCATGCAATTATAACAACTACGCTCTACTTGACACTTCGAGACTCGGTTGTAGTTGTTGTAATCGCGTGCTGAAAATCCTTCTTTACTTTGCTTTGCTGAGATCGAAGCTCAAAAAAACACACCTAATATAAATAAATATTTTTTACTCGATTTACTTCTATTTCCAACCTGTTCATAAAAAAAAAATATTAGCTCTGTCCAAAAAAGATCGCTGCTCGGCTTTGCTGAGTTTTCTAACTCAACCGCTTGAGAACAATGTCTAGTAGAGCCAAATAAACGTTCATTATATGTATTAGAAGATGTTTTTTTTTTTTGTCCTATTATGTGATAAATGATAATAAGTATTCCCTGCATTTCGGAGACTTGGTAAGAACGTACATTCACCGTTGAACTACCCAAAAAGAGCCTGCTTAAACGTCAGATCCTTGGAGATGATTTAAAGCTGAACTAACTTCTCACACTGTAGTATTCCGACTACCTACTGAGAACTGCGAAAAATTATAACATTTGAAATGATATGAAACAACAGTTAATTTCCGAGTTCCTTGTAGTCTCCAATTATTTCCAACTAGTTCCGATTTATTTGTTAAGAGCTGCAGAAGCGCTGCATAACGAAAAGTTGCTTTAAACTGATTCACTAACGCAATAGCCTTAAACAGCGCAAATACCGGCAAAGGCGCACACAACACTAACCTCTGCACTAACATCAAACTAATGTAACTATTAATTCAAATTTCAGGAGTGAAATTCGAAATCGGTGGCGGTGACAGAGATGTCAAAACTCCAACCAATGAGTCCAACAGCGACGAGACGGCATGGGAAGCGATTTGGAGTTGCCAAACCGCAATTCCCGTCTATCATATGGCATTCAGTCCAGATGGGACACTATTTGCCACATCTGGTCGTAACGATAGATTAGTCAAGATATGGTATGAGAACAAGCATGGTAAGCGAACAGAACCGTCAAATTGTTGCCTGGTATCTAAAGTTTCTTCACATTTTCAGTGCTCTTTCCAACAAAGAGCTTTGATACGTCCCAATATCGTTCGGGCACGTTCGATGACTCGGACTTGAACTACACCTATGTATATATCGCTCATCCTAGAGCCGTCACGAATATTTCATGGCGCAAGACCAGCAAATACATGCCCAAAGGCTCTGTATCCAATATGCTGGTAACGTCATGTCTAGACAATATCTGCCGTATATGGATAGAGACCGTGCTACCTGATGATGGATTGGTCAATATGACGCAATTCGATCCGTTGGCCTCGCAAAACCCCAAGTTCCGGACACACCGGCACAAACACCGGTTCATGCAGCGCTTGAAGCACATGAAGACATGCTTCCACATACGAAGGCATGCCAAAAACGGCGCAATCATCGGAAACATAGCGGCAACAGCAAGCGATTCTCCACTTCGGCAAGGTCCGATACCATCACTTCCATCATCGTACAGTGTGCATGACTTTCATTCATATGGTTTCCATGGTACCGGTGTTAGTCCTGGTATGCACTTCCATCTGGCCGCCTCTATCAACGCGGAAACAGATATCCCTTTGGTGCCATCGATGCAGACTTCTGATCCCTCGAATCAGAATAATTTCATCCTGCACTGGTTGAACAACAAGGAAATGCATTTTTCGCTTCAAGCGGAAGCTATACTTCAGGAGCTAACACGGAAAATAATTGACCGGGAAGACAATAATAATAAAACTACCACCAATCTAAACGGTCCAGAGAGTCATACGCATATGGAAGACACAACAGGCGATGCTGAGCGTCGCGAGGACGCAAAAAAGAAATTCGTGAAGTCAGTTCACAAGTCCTTTTCGATTGAAGAGAGCAACAGCGATGAACATTCCAGTAGTAAACATTCCGGCCAGCATGGTCCCCATGGTGGCATATCTAATTTAAATTCAATTTCGAACACCACATCGCTGAACTCCTTGGCAGCTGATAATCACCCCGCCGGTGGGCATATAATCGACTCGCTTGATATGAAAATCGATTGTTTGCTAAGAGATTGGCATCACAGTCCAGACTTGTTGTACTCCATTCATCCAATCGATGGAAGCTACTTGATTTGGGTGATTGAGTGGTTGGATGACTACTACCCGGGGTCATTCCGCCAAGCGCAAGTTTCCTTTTCCACACGAATTCCCGGTGCATTTCCGCTGGGCGATGCGATGTCGATGTCAACAATGGTAAGTTTGTACAACACCGGCGCGAGTCCATTGAACTTCAGGGAGATGGTAAAGTCGGTGAAAAAGAACGAGCATGTTCCCAATGAGAACGGAAAGGATCCGCAGAGTCTGTCGATTGTCTCAGAGGAACAGGAAGCCGAAGAAGACGAAGATCAGAACAAAGATGCTGAAAATGACGAGCAAAAGAAGGAAAACGGCGATGAGCAGGCGAAGAATAATAGCACCGATGATATGGTGTCCACCACGCCGTCTCCAACAGTGTCTATGGTTACTAAGCACTCAAATGGCACACTGAACTTGTGGCAGTTGACTTTCTCCTACAAGACCAAGTTCACGCAGGTTTTAAGCATTGGCCACGTTTGTCGTGCATCGGGTCATCGATTCCGCGTAAATGATATAACGTGCCATCCGGTATTGCCGCTGCTGGTAAGTAAGATTAAATTCAAACCGGGACAGTCATTAATTTTCAAATTCGCAGGTATCGACCTCACATCATAACATTCCTGACGCCAACAGCAGTGTTATGAGCCCACTAGAAAAACATCATAACTTCAATAAAGATATTTTTGCTCCGTCCGGCTTCTGTTCGGAACTGATACTTTGGCGCGTAGATGCAGTTGGTCCGCTATGCCACTCTGGTGGAGTCAGTGAGCTGGCGCGAATCAACTCACCAGAAATATCAGCATTCAGCAACGTGGCATGGATCCCAACACTATTACCCAGCACAACTCTGGGAAGCTACAGTAATTCACCATCAGCCTGCTTTGTGGCAAGTGATGGCGAGAATTTGCGCGTTTATCAAGCCGTAATTGACGCCCGCACACTGCTGGCTGAAATATCCTCATCGGAGAGTATAAGCAAAAAGAACGGTTCCATGACGTCCCTGTATTCAGAGGTTTCATCAGTGAATTTCTACCACAAAGCTTCTTTGCACGACAAGATCAAAATCGTGTCTCAGCAGTCTACTGCTCGGCCGGGCTGCATTATTCAGTTGGATGCACTTTCGGATGCAAAGCATGATTGGCAAAATACCCAATTTCTGCATGTTTTCCAGGAGCAGCTGATCACTGGGGAGCGCACCGACAAACAGAAGAGCGACGACGAGGCAACTAATCAGCCAGGCTTCATGGAGTCGCAGCTAAGCGCAATGGTTGATCTGCAAAGGAACTCGGAGTTCGAGGAGCCCTTCTATATTGTAATTATTGAGAAAACACTGAAGGGCAGCACTATTCATATGTGGCGCATTGTGATAGCGTCGAAGCCGCAAGCATCATTTCTCTCTGAGTCGGCAATGTATGTACCGGATAGCAACCTCACGCAAGAGTTAGATGATCCGGAGATCACACGTCGTATGTCTGTGGATAATGGTATTGCTGGAGAAGGTGGGCCCGAACTAGAGGCGCCACACATCTCGATAGTAACCAAAAAGGTTTGCACACAAGAGTTGCCCATGCCCGATGGAGTAGATGTAATTCACGCATCGCCCTCTGCTGGCCATCTAAGCTCTTCCTCGATCTACCCGGCTTGTTTCGCTCCATATATAATAGTCACAGCGTGCTCGGATTCAGTGTCACGCTTTTGGAAGTGTGACGTTGTGGCTGGCAAAGACGGTGTAGGTGACTTGGCGACAACAAAGTACGAGTGGTCGGAGTGGAAGATGTTTAGTCGACAGCAGGACTCGGCCATAGAAATATCGGGCCAGCCGCTGAATATAAGTGCTGCTTATTCGGGTCGTGTTGCTTGCGCCTACAAGTATGGCAAATCCTTTACTAGGCCGCACAAAGGTGACCCGGACTCGAGATATATCAACTTGTGCGTGGCAATTTACGAATGTGAAAGCACAGGTGGCAGTGAGTGGGTCCTTGAGGACACCATTCATCTAAAGAACGTGCATTTGCCACGCATCAACATTGATCACAGTCTCGATCTGAGTTACTTGCACGACAGTAGATATCTGCAGAAGAAACAGCGACTCAACCAAGTTATACAGACGTTTACTCATGAGGACAACAGATCACCGCGAAGTGGGGAGATCACTCCCGAATTGGGTGTTAAGCCAGCCTCCGGCTTACTGGCGGTTCCCAGCTTTAGCACGCTACAATCGCTTAGAAAGAGCATCACAGAAAATGGAAACACTTGTCCGCTAACGCAGAAACATCTGGTTCAACTAGATTGGGTGTCAAAAGAGGACGGATCGCACATTCTTACCGTTGCGGTCGGCAGTAAGATTCTTCTCTACACCCCAGTGTCCAGTGACTTAGCACAGGCCAATATGAAAGCTATGAAGGAGTCACGTTCAGCTAATCGTCCGATTTTGCGCAAAGCCAGCTCGTTAGCCCAACCTCATTTCAACGATGAAATCCGTTGGATGAAATTACGGCAAATTGATTTGCAAACAGCCGATGGACTGCCTCCGCTTCCCATGCAAATCTCTTGGGTGCGTGATGGTATTCTAGTGGTAGGCATGGACTCTGAAATGCATGTGTATTCGCAATGGAAACCACGGTACGCTCAAGCGCTTAGTGTCGAAGATATGATGGATACGAGGAATCTGCGCGACGAAGATTTACGATCCCTGGCCAATGATTCGACTCAGCGGAGGTTGAACAATGTGCAATCGATGCCGTTGATGAGCAAAGCCAGTACGGTTAACCTGCAGCTGCTCTCTGTTGACAAGAAGAAGAAATTCGGCAATATGAGCACCGCAAACATACAACCAGGGTCGGATGCGCAGCAATCAAACGATTACATGACAGACTATGGGCTCTTCCAAGCCTCGCGAATTGCCTGTCCAGTTTTGCCGCAATATCATCCGAAACAGTTGATGGAACTTTTGAATTCGGGCAAAATCCGATGGGTGAAGGCAATTTTGGCGCATTTGGTCCGGTGTATGAGTGGTCCATACCTCCAAAATGGCACAACTGGTGGCGACGATGAGAGCGTGCAAAGACAGGTTAGTACTTAAGTTAATGTGTACTCCTATTACCGGCTAATTGTTATAAATTGCTTACAGCGTGCTTGGTCCAGGTCCAGAACTCTGTCGATAAGCTATGTTGGTGGAGCAAACAGTCCAAATGAGCAGCGTGGCTCTACCACACAGGTATTTATCTGTTTGCATTCAGCAACCTAAGTTCTGTATTTCAACTTTATTTCCTCAGATTCCCGAAGAGCTGATGTTGGACTACGCAGAAATCACATCCATACCACCGCTTCCGCTCTGGGTCCTGCTGTCGGCAGACAAAGAAGGTTCCGGCCAAGGTAACCAGAAGAAGGAGGAGGTCAAAGATTACGATGAGCTCTTTGACATGAACGCCGAAGAAGATGACCTTGATGAACTTCTCGACGACGATTCCGAGGCTCGTCGCAACAATCGTAGACCTTCCATACCGGAGAAACAAGGTATCGCACATTTCGGACCACGCCAGGGACAGCTTCTTTCACGACTGCTCACGCACACTCATTTACCGGGGCTCTCATCGCTCGACCAAATGCATTTGCTAGCCCTGGCCGATACGGTTGCCACTTGCAACACGGATTTCTCTGAGAAATTCGCTATCGATGCTGCAAAGAGTGCTATAGCTAGGGAGAACTTAAGCAACTCCAACGAAGGCGGTCACAACGTTTCCACCGAATCGCTAGATGATTGTGGTCTCAGATTTTTGTTAGCCATGAAACATTTTGCTTATCTGATGAGGTGTTTGCCGCTAAATCAGCGCTCCAACTTCCAGAAACAGGGAGTTGGCACCTCCAACATTGTTTGGGCCTTCCACTCGGAGAGCGAGGAGGAACTACTCAACTTGATCCCATCGTACACCAAGGGAGAGCTGAAGTGGTCCACTCTGAAGGAATTGGGTGTAGGATACTGGTTGAAGAATGCCACCGTTTTGAAGCAGTGCATTGAAAAATTGGCAAAATCCGCCTACCAATCAAAGCAGGACCCACTAGATGCTGCCCTCTACTACCTGGCGATGAAGAAAAAATCCATTGTTTGGGGCCTCTTTCGCTCGCAAAGAGACGACAAGATGACAACGTTTTTCCAGAATAACTTTAACGAAGACCGCTGGAGGAAGGCCGCCCTTAAAAACGCATTCGTGCTGCTGGGCAAGCAGCGATTCGAGCACGCGGTGGCGTTCTTTTTACTAGCTAACTCCCTGCACGATGCCATCGAAGTGTGTTTGAATAAACTCGAGGATTTCCAATTGGCGCTCATTATAACACGCTTGTACGAGGGTGAATTGGATATGAATGCGCCATCGACGTACAAGAAACTGATCAATGAACATCTACTTGGCATCGAAGCCGACGGCGGTGGTCAGGATGTGAGTAGTGCCCACCCTGATCCGTTCTTGCGTTCAATTGGATTTTGGATTCTGAAGAACTATTCAGCGAGTTTGAGTACTCTGCTGCTGAACAACGTTGGGCAGAATCACTATGCGTACAAAGATGACGATGGCTTGAAGAATGAAAATACCCAGTCGACAAATCCGAATGTCTTCAACTTTTACATATACTTGCGTACCCATCCGCTGCTCATTAGGCAACACATTGCGTCGACCGCACAAGAGAAGAAACTCACGCAAGTGGTTCTTTCTGGATTCAGCTACACCGGTGATGCAGGTAACTCGGGATTAAGTGACAAGCAACTGCAGCTAGAAGACACTATTACTCCGCTAGAACGACAGCTGTACTTTACCACTGCTCATGCGCACTTCAAGGCGGGCTGTCCGGCACTAGCTTTGGAGGTGCTTAACAAGCTTCCCACAAAGGTGATTGAAACAGCAGCGAACAGTGAAGTCGGAACTCCATCAGAAAATGTGAAGTATGACCAAATCAATTCGGGAATTCTAGAATGGGGTGCTGGAAGCGGAGTTGACGGTGGTTCTGCTGCTGATTTCGATTGGGGTGCTCCTGTCAGTGCGGAAAAAGAGGACGACGGATTCAAAATCGAATGGGCGGACGATGAAGCAAATGCTGACGACGACGATGAAGACGACGAAGAAAAACGTAAAACTCCAACACCGGCAGTAGTAAATCCACCATTAACCGCCGGTGTCACAGAGGATAAGCCTCAAGAGAAACTCGACATCATGGCGCAACAGTTGAAATTTGTTGCATGTCTGAAGATTCTCATGGAAGAACTGTCCACGCTGGCGACGGGCTTCGAGGTTGATGGCGGTCAACTGCGCTATCAATTGTATATTTGGTTAGAACGAGAAGTGGATGCACTAAAGCAGCTTTGTAATTACTGTAATGCGGAAAATGATGCCTTAGAAAACAATCAAACGATAGAAATGACTCAAGTAAGGCGGGTGGAAATATCTATTCATATTTTTTGGGTGACTTACATTTTTTCGTAAACTCTTTCGCAGACGGACAAAGACAATAATATCACCTCACAAAAATCAACAGACAAACCAACATTGCACGAGATTTTAATGCAGGAAAAACAAGACTTTGAAGCTAAAGTGAAGCGAGCAGCAAGACGAAAGAGGTGGCTAAAAGGTAAGAGATTGGCTAAACTCATTTGCGGTTCATTATTCGAATTTAGAGTGATTTCCATTAAAGAAGGAGTTCGCTCAGTTCTGATTCGTAAAGAGAATTCAATAGGCGATGCGCTGACACCTTCCTCGAACCATTTTTTCAACATCTTTCATCCTTATGCTGACTAATGGCAAAACATATTCTAACTCTTCGCCCAGCCGCAGATTATGGAATGAGCGTTTTGCTTTTTACAAGTTTGGTACCCCTTAACTCATATTCTATTTCTCGGTCTGCAGCTAAATATTCCATCTGTGGTCACGTTTTCCCTTGGCTTTCCGCATTTGCTAACAATGTCTACATTGTTTTTGGTTTTCAAACCTGCCTGCGGATTTTGTTCAAAAAACTTCTTTACAATGTTTGTATTTTGATTCTTGTGCGCGACCAATCCAGTCGCTTTTATGCTCCCTTACTTCGACATCCAACAGTTTGTGACTCATTTTTTGCCATAATTCTTAGCGGAATATAATATGCGTTGATCCTAAGGACTACCGATTCTCCATTCGCCTGAAATGCTGATGGTACCTTGCCAGGAACCAGAAACGGTCTCCATTGCTTCGTGTGTCTGTCAAATGGTCAAATACGGTATAGTACACACAAATTCTATCACCAGTAGAAATAATATTGGCGACAGACATAGACTTTTTTCTTCACTCACTCCCTGTTGCACTTGCACGATTGCACTTGAATATTGGATATATTTCCTTCGTGCAGAACGAAATTCGAACGCCTTCTTGAAATCCGCGAAACATAAGTTTCGACGGGGACTTAAACTCTATTAATTGGTCAATAATAATACCTCAATCTATGGACCACTGCGAATGTAAAATGCCTTTTCGACTGATTGTCCCATTCCGACTCACTCGACATAATTGATCTCCACGCGGAGCTTTCTTTTAAAAACTTACGGCCCTTCATGCGCTTCCAGTTGTCTGCATTGGCCCAGTGCAATGGTTTTATAGGTGGTGCAGTGCCAGAAATTGCTTCCCGTTAGCTTTAAACAGCTTTGAATAATCAACCTTGAATATTTCAGCTTCTTGATTCAAAGAGTGCCTTCTACGAATGCCACTTTAGTCTATCTCGACTGACCCGCTTAACTAACTCTACTCTACTTTTTCCCTTGCAGCCAATGAAACTCTTTTGCGTACACTTTTAAGTTACTGTTCACTTCACGGCGCCTGTGGTGGCGGATTAGCTTCGGTTCGAATGGAATTAGTGCTTTTGCTTCAGGAATTACAACAGGAGAAAACACAGCAGCAGCTACTGAGCCCCCTCCCCTTCCCCACTACACTTCCTCTGTTAAGTGCATGCGTTGCAGGCAACAAGACTGTTATAGCCGATCCAATAAAATATCTCCAGGTAAGACAACTTATCAAAGCTGACCTAGTTGAAAAACATGTTTCCTTCTTTACAGTCGCACACGCAGGACATGCTTCAGACTGTCGTGGATGTGCGTACGCCATTTGTTGGCGTTAAAGAGGACACCTACTCTGAGATATTTGTTCTTCGTGATTTGGCGATCGCACTTTCATCATGTATATACCAATCGCTTTGCGATTCGGAAAGTTTCGTTGTCAGCCAATCGCTGATTTCGAACGGCTATCAAAGTCCAGGCATTGAAAATCTAGCTAAACTGAATGCATCCTGCCAGTGCTCACATTTGATGGTGAATGCCAACATTTATCAACGCAAGCGAAAGTATTCAACTGATGAGCCAGCTCCGATATGTACGTTACCATCGAAATGGCCCGGCGTTACCAATCTGCGAGCTCTGTTGGCACGTGAAAAAGACGAAGACATCCCAAGACTGACTGTTTTATTGCTAGAGGCCTTTGTTGCCACTTATATGTCTTTGATGGTGTACGCATTGGCGTCTTGTGACTGTCATATATTGTATCGGCTGATTGGACAGAAGTTCTCTAATTCCACATGGGCCACACTCTTCGGTGGTGGCATTAAGAAACTTCTCCGCAAGGCGACCTCGCAAAGTCATGTACCCCACAGCTTTCAATCTCAGAGCTCACAAGAAATACCAGATGATAATAGTGTTTGGAACACAGTGACTTCCATTAAGAAACAGCGACTGAAATTAAACATGAAGCTGCTCGGTAATTTCAATAATCCCAGTGGTAGCTCTATGATGAAGGAGGATAAGCCAACCTACAGGGAACAGTTTGTCTCGCCCGAAATGTCGATGGTGTCATATTTCTTGATAAAGCCATCTCCATTAGGTAAGTCGCATTTAAGGAGGGAAATGCTGGTTTCACTCGAACGAATCTCTTTCGCTAGTTGATGGCAATGAGGAGGACTATGATACCGACGATTCGTACGCGTCTGAAGAGGAAGAAGATCCGGACGATGAGGAAGTATTCGGCGACGAGCCACCAAAAATGAATAAGCGACGAAAGGACAATATCGAACACTCGAATCCAATGTCTTACTCTTGGAATATTATGCGATTGGCCATAATTAAAATGGTTTCCATCAAACTGCAGGAGGTCATAAACATTGCTGGAATTGAGAACCAAGGTAAATGACTCCCATCTTACACAGCGTGCCCGAATTTAAAGAATTTTATTTTCAGAACTACCTGTGGCAAGTCCACTCACGCACGAAGTACTACGAAACCTTAATCAATGGCAAGAAATCGTTACAGAGGAACTGTTAGCCAAAGGACCAGCACCTGCCGATTTCATACCAGGTACATACCCAGAACATACATTCATGATAACACAATTAATTGGTTTATGTTCAATTCAAGGTTGCTTCGTTGAGAACGAAGCCAAGGGACCAGCTATCCACAAGTACAGATCGTTACTTGAAAAGCACAACACACCATTTGTGGAGAGCTCCTCCGCAAGACCAGCTACACGCCTATGGAACTTCCTTGTACGACAGGAACAAGTACAAGACATATTCATTCGTGCAGTGTTTGGCAAGAAACGATCAAGAGACTGGGAGGCGTCTTCGAACGCATGTTCAAAACCGGACTCCACCGGTGCCACCGATGTTGATTCAGGTAGAGATTATTACACACCCAAGGTCGCTGTATAGTAAATATAAATTACTTATGCTCACGTAACAGGTAGTGAACATTTGAGTCCACATCTCGAACCCATTCGTATCATTCACAAAGACCAAGAATCGATATCAGCGTTCTGTATTAACAATGAATCGCCCGGACTAATGGCAATAGCGACACCTCGTGAAGTGCAAGAAATGGACATTTCCTTGCTATTGGAATCGCCGAACTGGTGCGAAGATGAGTGCGAATACGATATACTGAATCTTTCGAAGGACATTGATTCGCTGCCGGCGACTGGATTTCTGGTCATACAAGCTGCTGCAGACAAGTAAGTTGCCTTATATGATTGATCAGATGTACTGGATGCACATGTGATTTCCATTTGAAACAGGAATTCAGTGAATGCCACACCAAATATCCAAAACTACGGATCATCGTCAAGCTATCAGCCAACAATAGGTAGCCAGTCTGGACGTGGAACATCCGTGGTGAGTTAACTACACCCTAATGTGGTCCTTGTTTTTCTATCGCTATTTTAATTGTACATTTTTACTAACACCATGCAAAATCATTTCCCACAGTATTTTTTTTTTCCTTACAAAAATAATAAAATCGTTTCGATGTGACACATTCATTTTAAGATGTACATACCGTGACTTTTTTGCGTATGATATTATGTAAATGGAAGTGATTTACACACACACTACACACGTTTATGTTTGTTGATTGTGCAGTCCCAAGAGCAATTGGCTTTTGTTAGGACACTCCGGAGCCAAAGGTAGGCGAGTAGACTGTATAGTTGTCTTTAATGAAGACTAGCTGAAGCCCGTGCAAAATGTGGTTTCAGAACAGTTGACGGAAAAAAATTTAAGAAATTTGCTGTCTTTAAGGGAACACAAATTATTTGCTGGAAGGAAAAATCATGGAAAGACATTGCAGAGGTATAACGCGAGGGAGGGAGTGAGGGGGCTTGAACCCAATCTAAAAAACCACCTAAAGACCGAGTCATCTCTGCCTTCATCTTCATGGCATTGCACCTGGTCGTTGCCCTAATCGGCAATAATTTAATATTCTTTGGACAATGAAAATGAAAGAAAATAATTTTATAATATTTAACTCACTTTTCTTATAAATGTAACGCTTCTTTGTATACTATATAAGCGGTTTTCGGCTAAGATAGTGATATTTGCTGCATTACTTACCCTGGAGCACGCTGCATATTTATAACTGCCGGATCAATTCTTGTTTAAATCAATTCCCGCTTTTCTTAAAGTGTGACCCTGTGACCTATTGATTGTCATGGCAAAACAAAGATTAATAGGAAATTGACTCCGTTTAAACTGAAATGGATAATTGCTGGGATTTATTTGTATTCTCGGTATAAACACTGTATCTCCTTTACCACATCCAGTTAAAATTAAAGCCTCAATAACTTTTTTTTTGCAACGAACAATCTGGTTCCATAACAAAGCAACATAATGAGAACTCCAACTTTTAATTCAATTTCATGAGCAGGAAGGCCATGGGCTGCAATGCTATTTAAAAACTCTAGAGGATAATTTATTGCCTCATCTTGATTGCAAATAGGTACGACGTTGTACCACCAGGAATTTTCCCTAATATTATATTATTGAGGTATAAGAGACTTGTTCATCTGTGGGTGCTAAAATAGACCTTTCGCATAGCCAAGAGTGTTCTTTTGTACTGAGGTTATAATACCCAAAAATAACCTTTTTGCCCATGCCGACGTTAAAAAACAACAAAATACACTTGTTTTTGTTCTGCGAGATAAAAAAATGTCCCTTTTCTCTCTTTTAGCCTTTATTGAAAGGCAAAATGCCCACGAAATGGGTAATTACCCACGATACCAGACATTTGACCTTTCTTTCATAGATACTTTTTTAAGCAAAACAGAGTTCAACAAACCTTTCCTATATATTTGAGATTTCTTTTATGGGTTTCTTTTTTCTAAGCAAACCAAACAGCATACTGCCTCTGTCTGTCTCCCTCTCCGTCACAGGAGTAAAATAATGTTAAAAGAGATGTCAATATATTGCGCATATCCACTCACCTAGGTGCAAATCGTAGAAATGTTTAAAATTTTTCCTATTTATTAAAAAAATTTCTAAGCTGTACCTGCAGATGTCGTCTATAAGCTGTAATTTACTATATATAAATGCTCCCAGTATTTTCGAACGCAAAGCGTTACAAAGAAAAAAGCGAAACGAAACGAAAAAATAAATTACTCTTGTCCAATTTTTTCCGGAATTAATAGAGATATAGAGTTGAAACAAAGTGGAGATTGTAGGGCTAGGTATTCTCTATAGGCCTGTGAAAAAGAATTAAAAGACCAAATAAAAATAATCCACAAGAAGAATCAAAGTTTTTCATTTTTTTTTTTTTAAATTACAGCCAAAAAACATCGGAAGGTTATTTTTGCGCCACCTTGTATATTTAGCCGTTTCTAAGATTTTTGCATTTAAAGACATGCTGTCAAATTCAATCTTAGTCGAACAGAACTACTACACCAATTTTATTTACATGATGATGATGAACAAAGCTCGAAAGAATGCAAACCACATTTGTTGTACTTGTTAAATGGGTGCTTCAGAAAACTCCATTTTGCTCTGAACATCATTTATTTCTGGTTGGTTGTTTTTTTTAAGCAATATGCTCTTTCAATATTCCCCTCTACGGGTATATGAGGCTGACGGTTTTACCATTGCTCTTAAATTCATATTTTGTACTCTTATGGGTATATTGAAATGTAAAAAAATTAATTACTTACTTACTTACTCATTTATTTCTGTACCTAGGGTACAAAAGTTTAAAAATGAAACGTCATTTGAAAATTGCAATACTATTCGATTTTCGCAGATTGCATAGTACAGGGTAATATATAATAAAGGGTGTTTTTTTTTTAGAGGTATAGAACTTTAAGTTGGCAACACTATTTTAACTGGCGGCCATTTTGTCAGCTGTCAAGGGATTTATGTTTAGTTAGACGCCTGAACAACGCTTCCAAATTGTGCAAATCTATTTTGAAAATGGTTCTGTTCGAAATAAAAGATTGCCGTTGATCCCAATTTTCATAAGCGAATTTTGTTGAGCGATGAAACTCACTTTTGGTTGAATGGACACGTCAACAAACAAAACTGCCGTATTTGGAGTGATGATAATCCTCAAGTGTATGTTGAGACACCGTTACATCCACAAAAACTGACTGTTTGGTGTGCTTTATGGGTCGGTGGAATAGTTGGTCCGTACTTCTTTAAAAACGATGCTGGCCAGAACGTAAGAGTCACTGGTGACCGCTATAGAGCCATGATTACTGACTTTTTCGTTCATCAATTGAACAACCATGTTGTGCAGGAGCTGTGGTTGCAACAAGACATGTCGTAAAGCTCGTGCCGCAACTGATTTATTGAAGGAAACGTTTGGTAACTGCATAGTTTCACGTTGCGGACCCGTGAATTGGCCTCCAAGATCGCGCGATTTAACGCCGCTTGACTATTTTCTGTGGGGATATGTGAAGTCGCTAGTCTACGCCGATAAGCACGAAACGATTGACCACTTGGAGGACAACATTCGCCGCGTTATTGCCGATATACGGCCACAAATGTTGGAAAAAGTCATCGAAAATTGGACTACGTCCGAGCCAGCCGTGGCGGTCATATGCCAGAAATCATATTTAAATTATAATGCCAGAAGATTATCTTTCGAATGAAGTAAATTTCATGTCAATTTAAAATAATCTAATGTTTTACTCCATTTCAAAGTTCTATACCTACCTCTAAAAAAAACACCCCTTACATACCGGTCGGCTTTCTGATTGTCATTCTTGTTCGTATCGCTGGCAAGGGAACATCAGATAAGCCGCTTCCAACTGTCTTCGGGCCTGCACATGTGTAGATAAGTCCTTATGAACTAATGGCCGTTAGCATCTTCCTCAAATCTTCATACTTTCTATTGATGCCTTCCTCGATATTTGGTTATGACTCTGTACGCTGTTTTCCATTGTCAGAGTGATCCCATCTCTGATTCTGACACAATTTGTTTTTATCGAGTTATCCCTTCTTTTCTTCTAGTCTTTTATATAATTTTTTTTTGCCCCTATACTTTCGAAAGTTCAGTAATTAGTAACATACCAGTCAGTACTGCTTCGAATGACGCCGTTCTAAAGGCGCTAGTTGCCCGCTGAAACTGTAGGTCGCTTCAGTTTTCCCTTTGTATGATGTGGGCTTCATTGGAACATCGGGTCATATCTTAGACCCATAAATCGAAACTGAAACTCTCGCTAAGAGCAGTCTTCTTCTGCATATGATTGAACATCATTCCTGCTGCTGCAGGGGCTACTTGCTTCTGATAACTACTACTTCTTTCTTCTTCCCCGATAGTTGTAGTCCCATTGTCGGGCGTTCAGTGGTTTTTAACCCATGTCAAATGGACATGTTAAGGGACATCATTTTGCCAACTAGTTGATATTTAGCAGTCTTCCCCAGTTCCAGGTCTTTTGCTTTGTGCGAAGAGATATTCATGCGCCTTTCCTAAGTCGTTGCTGTTTTCAAGAAACATTAAGTCCATTTATTGGTCTATATAGAGCCTCCACCCTCTGAACCTGACAAGTCGAATTGCCTGACCCACTAAAGTGTCAGGCCAGTCGTGACAGTTTTTTGGGTATAGCATGGTTCGTCACCACTTTATTGATAGTTGTTCTTCGAAATTTAGAGTGCACCTTTCTCCCGCCTTCGTGCCAACGGCACCAACCAAAGGCAACTCGCAAACATACACAACACTTAACCAACAACATTCTGCACAATTAAACACGCATTTGAAGTCTGCATAGGAGATATGTTTGAACACTGCTAATCGGGAGCCGGCTGATGAGAACCCACAAAACATGGCGCCCAACAGTATTGCTCTCTTACATTTTGTTTTTTGTTTTCCAACTTTCCGCAGACGGATAAATAGAAAATGTTCAAACAAAACCGCTAACTATCATGCACATTCTTACATTATACATCTTACACACAAATGTTTACAAAATGCTTTTTTGTTTTTCCTGTCTTCCGTTGTACGCTGCAGATAAAAGGAGCCAATTTTCCAGGTTGTCACGATCCATGGTATTGCAAAATGGTTTTAGAACATTCTAAGCACTTGCTAAAGCCGGTACAGTTTCCTTTCAATAATTCAACAATCAAAGTTATTATTTTTGTTCCTCTTTTTCCTTTCAATTCGTGTGCTGATTTTGTATAAATTTATTATTAGAATCTTTATATTTGCTTCCCTTTGTTTAAGTATTCCATTGTTTTGTGGAATTCTAGATTGCAAATATACGTTGTTTGTTAAAATTCGCAGTTTTGTGCTCATAGTGCACAAAGTGTGATCCATGGATCACCGAACTCTATAGGCAAGGTTTTAGTGATTTGTTTATTTATCCACAGGTCATGAAGCACAAGGTGGACAATGTGAAGCGAATGAGCGCTCATCCATTGATGCCACTCTACCTTACCGGGGGTCAGGATGGATCTGTTCAACTGTGGGAATGGAGTCACCAGCAAGTGGTTTGCACTCCACGACCACCTGGAACATTTGCCAAAGTTACGCGATGTCGATTTTCACAACAGGGAAATAAGTTTGGAATTGCCGACGGTGATGGTAACCTTAGTCTGTGGCAAGCTGGTATTGCCTCGCAGAGCAACCGGTCATTTTTCGTAAGTCGAGTCTTGGCATGGAAGTGGCGATTTTTGGAATAACACTAAGAATTTCGTTACAGACGCAGCAATGCCATAATAAACTTCTAGCGGACTTCGTTTTCCTTGGCTCTTGTAGTTTGGTGGCGACTGGTAACTAGAAAAAAAACTGCTTATTTAAAGAACTCCTTTGACTAGAGATTACATTTTGCAGCTGGACACAGTTCGGAAAACAAGAATGTTGGCATATGGGATACGCTGCTTCCGCAAAAGAAATCGTTAGTTTCATGTAAGTACTAAACAATTTATGTGTGTCCTTATTTTAGTTTTTTATTTTACCTTCATGATCTATCAGTGGCGTAGTGTGAACATTTTCAAATGGGAAGTCGAAGCTAAATTAATCGAATACAAATGTAAAAAAAAACCTGCCAAGTGCGAGTGTCACTCGCGCATCGAAGGTTCCGTACTTCGCTAGAGTTGGAAATTGCGAAGATTCTTTTCTTTTTGTTAGAAGGTGGGAAGCATTGAAAGCCTATGTGTGTGACTTAAATCCACTAACATCTGCCTCCAATCCCATTTTCCGGCGGAACCATTTTTTAGCATTCCTTTAATGGGGGATGTTAGCCGACACATAATTTTTTTTACCTGTAACCATATGGGATCATGATAACTAAATAAAAAAATTGCGAAGTTTTCACTTACAGCCAACGAATACTAAACTGAAACATAAAACTCAGAAGTCAGAAGGTCAGAATCAGCGTTGCCACTAAAATCTTTAGCAAATGTAGTACGTTAGCCAACAAAATGTAGCATTTTCAAACAAAATGTAGTACCTGTTTTCTTTTTCTATTAACAAACAAAATAAACAATTCCAGAACGCAGTTAAGATATGATGCTGTTTTTATTTGTTATGTTTCTAGAACAGTCGGACACACTTGGAGTTTTTTTTTTGCACTATTGTAATTGGAAATGTGTATGGGTAAGAGTTCATGTCTAACAAGCAAAGTCATATTGCAAACAAATGACTTCTGACAAGCGCGACAAAAGGATTTGCCAGACCTATATTCGACCAACGAAAATTGGTTTTCCCATTCCTTGCACTTACTTTAGAGTGATGCCAAGTTTTTAAATCTATTTATTTAATTATAAAAGCAAAAGGGGTAAAGTTCGAAATGTTGTTCGCAAAAAAGTAAAATGGTTAGACGGATCTTAAGAAATGTAGTACTTTAGGTTTACGGTGTAGTATGTAGTACGGCATTAAAAAATCCAGCAAATATGTAGCATAGTACTACATATGTAGTACAAGTGGTAACGCTGGTCAGAATCATAGACAAACCATACTGAGACCCACAACTCACAATCCTCTTGCCGCTGGGCCCCTCAATTTTTTTTCAAATTCGCCATTTTGTATTCCTATCGGTGTTATGTCAAAAAAGAATCCGTGTGACATGCAAAAACATACAAAAAATGCAAAAATAATTGCTGCCAACCTCGGCAACCGTGGGGAAATGTGAAAGAGTTCGGGAATAACACATTTTTTCATTACTGAACGCCATTGGTTAGTTATTATAAATTGTGTTAAAAGGCGAATAATTTGATTTGGTTGGTTAGTAAAATTATCTAAAATATAGGTTTTTATATACTAGAACATATTAGGACAAACATGGTTGTGTATTTACCTCTTTTCGATATCATTAAGATCGATTTATTGTGTGAAGCGGAAGTACAGCGGAAGTGGCATCTGCAAGGTGCGAGTGTGTTGGTGAGCCGAAAGTTTCCGTTTTATCCCTTTGGGTACGGAACCTTAAAAACCTTACATCTATGTACCTCGAAACAAAATCATACATTGTACATTTGCAAATGTTCACTCAAAATCCACTATCCAGTGAGAGCTTTAATAACCCGACATATTTTGGGTTAACTTCGCTTTGTCGTGACGATGACGATGATGCATGAAAATGGATGCACACGCAATATTTGTTTGATGGCTTACTTGTGTGTACCATTTTGTAAATATCAAATTCATTTGGTAGACCTTCATGTTTATTTGATTTTTGGTAGAAAGTGTTGACTGGTGGAAGTTTAAAATGGGAAGTCGGTAGGAATCGTACTGTTTTTGTAAATCAATGATCTATGTGGATCAGTGATTCTTAACCGGTGGTCCGCGAACACATCAGAAAAATATTAAATTAACTGGCTTTGCCCGTGCTCAGTAATTGTCTTGAAATGCATAAAATGCTGGATCAGTTCTGGGAGTCCAAATTTCAAATACGTTTTACTTATTCGGTCGATTTTTTCACACAACTAAATAAATTGAGCCTTCAACTGGAAGGGTCAGAAAATTTTAAGTTGCGAGGTAGGTACCAACAATATATTTGAGTGCATTTATTGCGAAAATGAAGCTATGGTTCAATAAAGTCGAAAGAGCATCTGCGTTTGATACCCTGAATCAAATTATTGACGGACAGTGTGCTGAGACTTCAGAATAATATTCCACTCAATTTGAAAAACCCAAAAAGTGAATTCACTCGCTTTTTTCCTGACTGCTAGGACAATGTTATTCGGAAACTGATCCGTTTCTGAAGCGTTTCTGAGGTGCTTGATGAAATTAAAGATTTTTGAAGCCAAAGGCAATTTCTCTCCCAAGGATTCGACAAATTGCTATGTTAACTTACTGTTTTTTCATCGACATATCTATGCGAACAGGGGTTTTCGGCGCTTCTGCTAATTGAAACAAGTACTGTTCGTTTTGAACAATTGTATGCGTGTTTTATTTATAGATAGAACAACCTTTTATTCGTTTACTTTTACATTTACTGTATATTACCTCTAAACAGTTGGTGGTCCATGGCAAGACAGAAATTTTGTCAAATGGTCCCTCATCACTTAAAGAATCACTGATGTAGATAAAAAACGCCTATTCTTCCGAATATGTGTGGATATGTGTTTGCTCCTCACCTAGACATCTCCTTTCATATGGTTGGTTCATATTTTTTGTTCAAAATTTACGATTTTCTGTGAATTAAATTTGCTTAAGGTGCAGACATTCTATAAAGGCTGGAGTAGTAAGTTGCCTGGCTGAAATCGATAATTGATAAGACCTCTCGAAAATGTTTCCTACTTTTGTAATCGTATACTTTTCTATTTCTATTTTATAATCAAAAGTCAACTAATTTTGAATTGTTTTTAGCTTTTACGTGTCACGACCAAGGGGCATCAAGTTTAATCTATGCACCACAGCACCAGGTCCTGATTTCATCTGGCAAAAAGGGAGATATTTGCATTTTTGATGTCCGCCAAAGGACGTTGCGGCATAGATTCCAGGTAAATACACATTTTCACGTAATAACAAACACATCTGACTCTATTTGCGAATAAATATTTTAGGCCCATGAAAGTGCTATTAAATGCATGGCGATGGATCCGCACGAAGAACTTTTTGTTACTGGCTCAGCTGAAGGTGACATAAAGGTAAGTCGTAGTGTTTATCCTTAAAGGTATACATTTTAAGTTTTATGTATTTTAACAGATTTGGAGTTTGACGCACCATGCGCTATTGTACGCGTTTCCTGGAGAACATGCTAAGAGTAGTTTCTTCAAACATATTGGCCAAGGTGTGAGCCAATTGCAATTGGACTCCCAGGGTCGATTGTTTTCGTGCGGTTCAGATGGTTCGATGAAAGTGAGACAACTTTCTGACAGGGATAACATTGTTCAGTCACTATACTAACAACAAGGTAATTATTTGAAGCGTGTACCTGCATGAGTGCTATATTGTCATCGCTTTTATTGCTTGCGATTGATAATTAATTTATTTATTCGCGTTTGTCCATGAAAAAAGATGGATTCTGTTGAATGAAATCAATTTATGGGTTGGGAAAGTATTTTCAACACAATCTTCTTGGAAAAAGTTCCACAGAAACAGCTTTTAACAGCAGATCCGTATTTTTCCTTCATAAATGTCAGCGACCATCAAGTTAGTTTTGACTTTGCTGCGAGGCTTAACGTTGCTATAGCTAGCAGGCGGTTCCCCACCACAATGTTCATAAAGAGGTATGACACCAGAATAAAAAGCAGTCAACTATATATTGTTATAGACTTCTTCCCTGTGGCAGCCTAGGTACGAATACGTTTATTTCAGACCTCCAATCGCGATTATCCTTCAAGCTGTAGAGAAGTCCTATGTAATCTACATCAAATGCTCAGGTTTCAGTGGCACCACGAAGCGGCTGTGCACAAAAGATACTTTTGACAATCGTTTCATTCACACGAAAACGCTATAGCTGCAAACCTTCAAATCCATTTGGCGTAGCCTGTTTCTTTTGCTGCAGAGATTCTTCTACGTAGCGAAATACAAAAGTGTCTCGGTTGAAAATTCTTGTGTTTCGAGTTTTCCTTCTAACATCTTCTGCTCGCTTATAGACTCTTGACCATCTTGCTCTACTCTAACAGCAGTTAATACGCACTGAACCTTGACGTTCCCCTTTTCCTAATGAATCTTTGATTTGGTTTATTAAATCTTCAAGTGCCGTTTGCTCATACGACTCTTAACGATTTAAGTTCTACTCAAATACTTATAGGCTACTTTTTTTAGGGCATAAACTGTCACATAAGAGATTATGTGGCACTTAATTCACTATGAGTGGTATCAACAAACGGCCCTAAATTCTACAAATTAGGCAATTTTGAGTTAGCTATGCTATTTTGTGTCCTGGAAAAGCTTTCCAAAAAACTAAAAACGAATGGTTGTGTCAAAACATCAAAAGTCGACTGCCTTGGTCAGGCGATTAGCGGCGCATTCATACGGTCGGTCGTGCAACAACTCGGCCATCCTTTAATATTTCGTGTCCCCACGACCTGCATCTCCAACTTCAGACTCGTCAGCAGTTTCCGCGTACCGAGAGGTTCCAGGGTTTCCCCGGGAGATTCCAGTTCTTCGGTCGGCAATCACTGCGCCCTCTGAATCTGCTACGTCGTCACCATCGCCCCTCATCTGGTAACTAACACCAACGCTTGTCAGCACTTTTCCGCTGCGTCCTTTGCATTCCCGGAATGTCCTCAATTACGTACCGATCATGCGGTAGGACTCGTGTAACCAAAGGCCCTCGGAACAACGGTTCAAGCTTCCGCGAACCGCCGGTTCCATCAAAACAAGGTGCTCCACTTCATAAACCATTGGCTTTCGATGTCTTAAGTCATATCGCTGTTTCTGTCCCATTTGACCCACCTTAATATTCGATAGTGCCCTTTCTCTTCTCTGACGCATTTCCTCAGGATCAATGGCTTCTGCTTTGCCTAGTTCTAAAAGCAGTTTATTTCCCAGAATGTCCCTAGGAGTGTACATGAATAAAAGCTCATGTGGACTTGCCTTTTTGGTTGAACTCTTGGCAGTGTTTAGTCCCGACTGCACTGCTGTCAGATGTGCAGCCAAATCCTGATTAGCTGAGCGAGCACACTTGAGGGCCCCCAATATCGTCCGGTTGCACCGCTCCACCTGGCCGTTCGCTCGCGGTGACCTTACTGCGGTTTTGTAATGAACTCTTGGAGATTCAGCCATCACCTACCCACTCGTGGTATAATCTTGGGTTTGTTTTTTGTAGCTACGATCGCCCCGAAGTCGGTAACCACCTTGAACTCCTTTCCCAGCAAGTACAAGGTGGCGCAAAAATAACCTTCCGATGTTTTTTGGCTGTAATTTAAGAAAAAAATTAAAAACTTTGATTCTTCTTGTGGATTATTTTTATTTCGTCTTTTTTTTTACATCAAGTCGAGAATATGATGTCATGTAAATGGCCGCCGCCATAGTTGATTGTCATTTGAGCCCTTTTTATGGCATTTTCCATCACTTTGGCCAAAACTTCCGGCGATAGGTCCTCACATTCTTGACGGATATTGTCTTTAAGAGCTGCAAGAGTCTGAGGCTTGTTGACATAAACCCGCGACTTCAAAAAGCCCCACAAAAAGAAGTCTGGAGCGGTCAAATCAGGCGATCTTGCTGGCCAGTGCAAATCGCCAAAACGGGAGATTAGGCGCCCGGGAAATGCATCCTTCAGCATATCGGTTGTGGCACGTGCAGTGTGTGCCGTTGCACCGTCCTGTTGGAACCACATGTTTTCCAATCCCAATTCATTAAGTTGCGGCAAAAAGAACTCGTTGATCATTGCTCTGTAGCGCTCACCATTCACAGTAACCGTTTGGCCCGCGACGTCTTCGAAGAAAAAAGGTCCGATGACTCAATAGCAATATTCTCTGCAGAACGGCTACTCCGGGGTCTGCCACGCCTGGCAGCATCTCGTGTTGTGCCAGTCTCTTCGAGGCGAGCGGCTAAACGTCGCAGTGTTTCACCAGTAGGCGTTGGACGGCTAGGAAATCTGCGACGAAATTCACGTTGTGCCAAAGTCACCGACCGATTATTGCTCAAATAAATAGTCACCAATATTCCGCGTTCTGGAGCAGTGTAGCGTAACATTGTTTATTAACGTGTATTTCGCATGTGTTTACCACACAAATGTCAAAACAGAACTGACATTAGGGGCCAATCGCAAAATTTATAGCATCTTCTGATAGGAGAATTACTTTTGCACCACCTTGTATATCCGGAACCTTTCGAGACAGTCCACGACCGTAAAAACCTCGAGCTCGTAAGAGTGATACTTACGCTCTTCCTCCGATAGTTTACGGCTGAAAAACATCACTGGGCGCAACCCAGCATCTCCTTTCCTCCTTTGGAATAGAATCCCTGGCAGTCCCACGTAAGATGCGTCGGTGTGCACTTCATATTCGTCCTCGGGGTTAAATATCACAAGCACTGGTGGATTGATCAGAACCTCCTTCAGCTTCTGGACCGCCTCCTCTTGTGGGGCAGACCAAATTAACTCCTGACCCACCTTGGTCAGCTCCGTGAGTGGCATCGCTACTTGCGCATAGTTTCTGACGAATTTTCTGAAGAAGCCCGTAAGGCCTAGAAACTGTCGCACTTTATGGATGTTTTGCGGTGGTTGAAATTCCATTGTCGCTTCCGTTTTCCCTTGGCTAGGACTTTTACCATCTTTATCCACTTGGTAACCTAAAAAGTCAATTCTTGTTTTCAGAAAAATACATTTGTCCAGGCTGAGGGTGAGTCCACACTCCTTTGGGGCTGCCAGGAACCTTCTCAGCTTATCCATACCGTATCCTATAGTCTTGCTTGCAATGATCGTATCATCCAATTACACAGTCCTTCCGCAATTGTGCCTTCAATAAATTCATGCAGGCCTGAAAGTGCGCCGGAGCGTTCACGAGCCCGAAAGGCCTTCCGACTAAATTCAAAGGGGCCTTCATGGGTCGAAAATGCGGTAAACTTCTTGCTTTGTATTTGATGATAACCCGATGCCAAATCCAGAATAGTGAAGAATGAGGTGCCACCAAGGGACGTAATAACCTCCTCAATCACAGGCATCGGGAACTTTGGTTTTACCGTTACCTTGTATACGGATGTATGCAGATTGGCTGCTGAGTAGATAGTCGAATAGTTCATTCGCCCAACTTCGACTCACCTTACTCTGAAAGGTCTCTCGCAATCTCGGTAAGTGTCTACCAGGTGTTGCAGCTCCTGCCTGCCTTCGTCTTCCATATCGCCCACATTCAGGTCGGCTCGCGGCCCACGGAACAGCTTGTTTAATGAGTCTAGCGTGACGCTTTACATTTTGGCTGCGGCCACCAATTTCGTGGATGCTGCCTTTAAGGCTAGTTTCTCACCCAGGTCGTAGATTTCTTGGATATCGGCTCCCTTCCTCACCCTTTTGATGAGAGGACCGCTTTTGATTTCGGGTCGATGTGCTCTCTATCATCACATCTCTCGCTGCCTCGGCAGTAACGCCTTCCGTTGCGCCAAATATTTTTAAATTTGTCATTCTGTTATCAGGAGAACCGAACTTCGTCGTGATAATCTACTAAATGTTCAGTACCGATCTTCTCCGAACGGAGAGGTACACGCTTTGGTTTTTTGGTCACGTAAAGTGTGCCCAACATGAGTTTCAAGACGTGCTATGCAATTCGCGCCATCAGGCAAGTGTCATTTATTTTTAAGAAAGGTGCACGAGGATACGGTAAATCAAGTCCGACGACTCTGTCGCTGTGGAGGATCAAGAGTAATGGCGGGTCCACTTATTATAAAATTCATCGGAAAACATTTATTTGCAATAATTTGTCAGCTATTTTCTGTTAAAATATTTATTCTCAGTATTATATTGTAATATTTCAGACACGTCCTACTATAACTGCAACTATAAGTCTCTTTAACCTGCAACAACGCAGCACATTAACTACCACATACTAAGAGAGAAAACTGAAAACGAATACCAAAGTTATTTACTAATATTTAAACAACAAAAAAAAATGTTAATTTCGTCTGCATTATTATATATAAATGTATTTACGTGTGAATTTTACTTGTATTTCGTATATTTCTAAAGCAAAACAAAATCAAAACTCCGCGTTTTTCCTGTTTGAATATGTTAATAATAATAATAAAAAAAAAAAACTATGTATCTACTACTTTTCTCCAAACAAACACAAACATACACCTTTCCAAGTCAGTCATTTTAAACCTTTCCAAATTTTTATTAAACACAACTATACATACATGTTCCCAATTTGAAACAAAAAAAAGAAGATAAAACTATTATAAATCAATTCTTATGAAGTATTGAAGCTTAGGCTAAAAAATAAAACAAAATTTACATTATATATAATACATCTTATTACTATCACATTAAATAATTTATCTAAATTAACTGTGAACAAATTTAATGTTGAAATGCAATCAAATGTTGAGAATATATTACAAACAAGAAGAAAACAAAAAAGAAATATTATAATAATAAATAAAAACAAATCGCAAATCGGAGAAGGTAAAATTATGAAAGATGAGGCACAAAGTATAACCGAAACATTGTTGTACTTATATTAAAGAATAAATATACACATATATACATAAACTATTTACATATACGCCTCGAACTATAAGTTATACGATACCGCAAAAGAGAAGAGTAACAGAACGATAAATAAACAAATAGATTAATACTGTGCAAATCAGAAATATTTAGCAGAATTAACGAAAAGTAACTGAGAAGATACTAGCGATATGCATATATGAGGTGTCTTGACTGTTTTGATTGGTTGTGCTCATCTGAGAAAATGCACTTTTTTCGCTCGCCCAACAAATCATGTAGGAAGTAAAGGCTTCAGATGAAGTTCGTTTCGACGCGATCATCCAGTGACACATAGCCAAGGCGGTTTTTCTTTGAAAAGTTGTGTGGATGTATGTACGTACTAGTTTTACAACTTTTCCGCATCAGCTCAATCGACATTTGATGTTGTTTATTTCTCCTTCGGATGTCGGTGTTAATGATGGGATGTTAATGAGGAAAAAGGTCGATTTTATCAAAAGTATAAAATGGGGCATCCTAATTATCATGATCTGAACCTAATTTTAAAGCCAACATTTGAATGTACTAAAATAATAGAGATCGGAGCTTATGACGAAAATGTACTAAAACGCTTTAGTCGGGAACAACACACGTATTAATATTTTTCATAATAAACCACGCTGTTTGCTAAACAAATACCTCAAAGTTCTCAAATATATTACAGTCGCAGTCACTCAAAGCCAGGCTCAGAAGTATGTGTTTGCAAAGAGATATGGTTGGCTGCCGAGTAGCGGACGAATACACTTACAAAAGGGGGCCTCAAACAATTAAAGATCTTATTTATACAATATAAATAGTGAGTTGTTTCCTATTCAAGTCCATTGTTTTCTAAAAAGCGTTCTCGCTTTGATTGACAACATGGAACATGGTTCAAATTAAAACTGCATTGATCTTACGATACCTAACGTTTCAATAGTGAATAGAACTTGGGTAAACTGTCAAATACTACTTCTGTTTTCTTTCTTGGCATCCCTCTCCCCTTAGTCAATGAAGTTCGTAAGTGTAATCCCAGGTAAGAAGGCAGCAAACTTGAAAGTTCCACACCAAAACATTCAAGGCACATCCTATACATATTTATATATAAATATTTATAAAAATAATCAGTACTGTGAAATGAGAAAGTATTAAACAATATATATATTTTATTTATGGATTTGTATTATAATATTATGTGTTACTGAATCGCAGTTTTATATTAATTTTTCTGTTCGTTTGTTTACTTAACTTTAACAATGTTCATTTAGGATACCAGGTGTTGTCTTTCTTTTCCTTTTTTTCGGGTAATACTAAATTATATCACATGGGAGAAATACAAAATAAGAAATATATTTATATTTTATTACGATTCATATTATGTATACATTGTGTAGTCCAAAAACTAAGACGGCTTATTGTTGCGTGTGGACTTTAAATGGAGGCCGAATTAACGTCTATGTGTTAGCATTACATCTATTCTCGTAAATTATTTTGCTATCAAGTACACAAAATGTGTTAATTTGTAACGTAGCTACGAGTATATGAAAAGAAACTACATGCGAAATGAAATTATCTGATATTTTATTCGCAATACTATAGTTCTGTACTTTGTTGAATTTATGATTGTTTTTTTTTTTGTTTTTTTAATAAAATTTGTTTCTTATTCTTGAAGAAAGAATATTTCACCGATTACATCAAACTGTTATTATGATTGTTAATAAAAAATTATTTAAACCCAAAAAGGAAACTCATTTAAGATGTTTAATACGTTTTAATGAAGATCAAGAGGCCGATGTGATCACGTGAGTTTTTATTAATTTTTTTTTTAACTAACCTTCTGTGCAGCTTTACCGATGGCAATAAGGATAAAGGCGTCAAAAAAGTGGCCGAGAATCTGAAAGTGGGGCCCATGCAAATATACAAAAATAAACAAGTAAATGTGTTATCATCGGCCTGGCCGATGCTTTGATACCCTCCACTGCGTACAAGTCATGCAAAGTTTTAGGCATGTGAGGTTGTACGTAATTATAATTACATTGGACAACAGACAGAGAGACACATGGGCCTAATATTGATTTGGTATGGGAGGTACCAGAACTACTTGACCGACATAGCCCATTTTGAATACCAACCTGACGACGATAAAAATAAGTCCTTTCACCAACTTTCATTCGCCTATGTCAATTCCTTTGGGCGCTATCGTGCTTTCAACAGACATACAGGCGGACAGACAGATGACAGACTGATTTAGAATATAAAGGGTTTTTCAATAAGAGCGCTACAAAAGTACCGTAGTTTTTAAATAAAACAAAAGCGGTTTTGGATATCAATGAAATTCTTTATTCCTGTGAAAGTACGTTCGATGCCATTATGTATGGAACTCGATTTCTTTTGCATGGCCACCACGGGCACGCTTGCAGAAGTCCAGACGCTGAACCCAATTTTCGACGGCTTTCAAGCATAAATCGGCCGATATTCGTACGAAGTTCATCAATCGTCGCTGGCTTGTTGGCATAGACCATAGACTTGATGTAGCCCCACAGGAAATAGTCTAACGGCGTTAAATCGCACGACCGAGGCGGCCAAGCGACTGGACTATTTCGTGAGATAACACGTTCTCCAAACTTGGTTTCCAATAAATTGATTGTGACATTCGCTGTGTGGCTTGTGGCGCCGTCCTGTTGGAACCACATGTCCTCCAAGTCCATATCATCCAATTGGGGCCAAAAATATTCGGTTATCATTGAACGCTAGCGATTCCCATTCACAGTAACGTGCCGGTCTTGATCATCACGGAAGAAGTACGGCCCAATGACCGCCGCCCCATAAACCACACCAAACCGTAATTTTTTCGGGATGCAATGATGACTCATGGAGTACGTGTGGATTGCTGCCTGACCAATACCATAGACAAACCATACTGAGACCCCCAACTCACAATCCTCTTGCCGCTGGCCCCCTCAGTTTTTTTTTTCAAATTCGCCATTTTGTTTCCCTATCGGTGTTATGCCAAAAAAGATGTTATTATAAATTGTTAAAAATCGAATAATTTGATTTGTTTGGTTAATTAAACTACCTAAAGGAGATGTTTTATATACTAGAACATAATAGGACAAACATGGTTGTGTATTTACCTCTTTCCGATATCATTAAGATCGATATATTTTGTGAATTTTTCTTTAATAACTGAAGAAAACTTGCTCAAAATGTTTTTATTTTCATGCAACCATTCTGCATTGACAATTTTTCATAAATATTTTAAGCAAATGTACACTTCTTCCTAAACAAAATACTATCCACACGTATATAAACAATTTCAAATTTAACGAATAAAATTCCATGAACGCTGTTAGCAGCGTTGCCCACAGCGGGAGTGGCATATGCAAGGTGCGAGCGTGTTGGTGAGCCGGAATTTTTGAAGTTACGTGACATTTGTCAATACGAATTTCTATGTAACAATACTAACGCACTTAGCGTTTGCCACCCCATGAAAATATAGCTTGTAGGCAAGTAACGGGAAATCGGCCGAAGTTGGTGGTCTCAGTATTGTCTCTGATTGCGATATAGCTGATACTTATGTGCGGTGGTGCGGTGGCTTGGCGGCGCAAAATGAATCACCCTATCGGAAGATGTTATCATTTTTGCAAATGGCGCCGTACGTCAATCATATTTGACATTTGTGAACTAGACAGCTGCAGTTTAAAACAGACAAATAAATGAGCGCTATGCTCCGCAAGAGCGTTAAACAATTGTGTCGATTTTTTGACCAATAATCGGTCGGTAGTGTAGTTTGACGTCGATTTTATAGTCGTATCGCGCCAACTGGACAAACATTTCGGCGCTTAGTTACTCTTCGTTTCTGGGGCACTGAAAATCCGCGTGTGATGCACGGATATCCACTATATCCACTCAAAGCGGCGTTCACACGGGAGGAGTGATCGGGCCGTATTTTTTTGAGGACGCCATCGGCAATACGGTCACTGTTACTGGCGAACGGTACAGGGTCATGATACCCGACTTCTTACTGCCGGAATTAGATAAGTGGCGCTTGGTGAACATGTGGTTTCAACCACACTGTGCAACCGCACACACAGCACGAACCACAATGGATATAGTGAAGGACGCTTTTCGCGCAATCTCCCGTTTTGGCATCGGCAGCAGACCACGCGATTTAACCATCCCAGACTTCGCCAACTGTTCACGGGAATTCTTTCAAAATATCTCGGACGTTCTGCCCATAAACTACGCATCAAATAGACCGTCAGCTCAGACAACTGCCCACAAGCTGTTTTCTGTGTTACTATGTGGGAAAGTATGTGTGCCATGTTAAAATAAACGCTTGCATTATAGTAACCTGCCGGATTGCCTGTCTCGGCATTACAGGTGCAATGCGCACTTGCCCAACAACAGCACTTGAGGCCATTATTGGGCTCTCACCCATGCAATTCTTCATTATGAAGACGGCTGCTAGATGCGCCATTAAACTGCAGCTAGAATATAGGTTTAGACCAGTTGACCATGTGGGACATCTGAAAATTCTTAACCTAATCCCAAACTTGGACATGTTCTGCTCCGTTCCTGACACTATGGTTAGGGAGTATAGTTTTGGGAAATTATATGAGGTAGAAATACTTGAACGCGCTATTTGGACCAATGGTGTTCCGACACTTGACCCAAAAAGCCTGGTATGGTACACCGACGGATCAAAAATGGATTCCGGAGTTGGAGCTGGTGTCTTTGGACCCAACACCAAAGTCTCGTTACCCATGTGAATGTGTCCCACGGTTTTTCAAGCGGAAATCCATGCGATCGAAATTTGTGCTGATCTAATATCCAAAAAAGGTATGAAAGGCGCAATCATTCAAATCTTCTCAGACAGTCAGGCAGCTTTACAAGCTTTGGCGTCCAATACAATGGACTCCAAAACAGGTGCCGGGCCATCAGGGTATGCAGGCAACGAACATGCAGACAAACTAGCTAGGGCTGGTTCCGAATCTCTTCTCTGTGGAGCAGAACCCTACTGCACAGTCAATTGGACTACTGTGCTAAAGCAAATTAACGATTGGGAAAACCAGCTTCGTCTTGAACACTGGGAACATGTCCCTGGTCTAAGACAATCCAAACGATTAATTAAGCCCTACTCCTATAAGGAAATCCTTAGACTCAGTAAGGATAATATAAGAAAGCTAGTGGGCTTCCTCACAGGTCATTGTGGCCTTAGATACCACCTCAACAAAATGAACCTCTGCCCGGAAACAGAATGCAGATTTCGTCACACATCTTCTGTGACTGCCCGGCTTTTCATTGGTTAAGAAAACGTGTCTTTAATAGAGAGACTCGTACACCAGCAGATATAGCGCACTCTGCTACTAAGGACTTATTGACCTTCATCAGGGAGGTCGAACGTCTCTTAGATTAAACCTCTCCCAATTGATACAATAGATCTTTCAGGTCGCAGGGTCTGCCAACTGGGCATGGGAACTTAAAAAAAAAAAAAAAATAGTAGAAATGTAAATAGAACAGTTCGTTCAGTTTTTTTTATTTTATTAAACCTCCGCTCCCGCCAATAAGAATTTTTTTTGTTGCTTCACATGTATTCACAGATAGGCAATTTAAGAGAGAATTTTATTTTCAAAATTTGCGGGGGGAATCGGGTGGGTGCGCCGCAGCTGACTGGCTATTTAATACTCAGTTTATGTTTAATACTCTTAGTTCAATGGTTTATGGTTTATGGACTTTCTTCTTAAATGAAACAATTCTTTTGATAGAAAGGAAGGACTTTTTTTATGGTAAACATTTGCCCGGATGCTTATTGGATTGTTCAACTTATTGTAAGTTTAAGTTGGCGAGAGTCCATTGAAATCATGGAAATAATTGTTAGTTGAGAAAAATTATATATCCCACCGAAGCTGTTTGTCCTTTTCTTCTTGAATGTGCCATTTCTTGTTTAGATGCAATTCCATGAAAACCACGATCAACAAAATGCGTGCTCTGCAAAGCCTGTATCGTTTCATACATGAACTACCATACTGTGATAACTCGTGAATAGAACTCAAAACACTTGACACTACAGATATAGATATAGATATAGAGTGTAAAAAGAATAACAGGGACGGAGAAAGATTTTTAAAATGGCGAATGAAGGAGAAGATTCGACCGCGAACTTTATAAGCTGGGCAGTCAATCGGTAACTTTTCAAACGATTTCATTTTCCACAATTATAATAAAAGCTGACGTTTGTCAAAAAAATTCGAGCAGAATATGGCTTATTTTGGTGATCAAAGTTGCAAAAACGATATCGTTTAGACGATCGTTGACATACGGAATCTGCCCCCTGGATCAAGCTGCCATGTCCACATCCAGCGAATGACTATCAATGCTCCAGTCAAGAGAATCTTTGATGTTTGCTAAGTAAGCTAAGAACTTAAGAAATCCCGATTGTTGTCTGGTTAACTCTTATAGATGGTGCTATTACAATGTTCTTGGTTGTACCAAATACTTACTTACAAACTTACGCGTTCTACATTAAAAGAAACCACCATTCAATTAAGTTAATATCTGTTTTTTTTTTCTTTCATTTATCATTCCATTGAGTTTTATTTGACTTTATATACTTGTAATATTTACATAAATAGTGCAATAACGAATTTTTGTTTTTAAATAAAATCTTAAATGGTTACATTAAACGTATATATTTATATTTCCTTTTGTTTACTCGGTATTTTCTTCACAATAATTAATAATAAATATGCTTCCGGAAAAAGGAAAGTCAAGTTGCTACACTTCACAACTATACATCAATAAAAAAAGGCTTTTAAAACAAAGCAACATAAAGTCTAAATTCAAAAGATTGATTTTGGTTTCATTCAAGCATTAATGTATGTAGAGAACAAAAAACAAAAACTAATACTAATTATGTTTGCAGTCAAAAAATAAATACGAAACGATGAAGAATAACATTAGATTGTATTTATGAAATTGCCTTACAGATCCTACATATACCTAGTCATGTTTATAAAGCAATGGTACCGTCTTTTTCCACAGGGTAAATAAATAAATAGTTAAAAAATTTTTATGATGTGAGTTATGAGAATTGGGGAAAAAAGGAAAGTGCTGAACATCGATTACATAATACATGTTTAAAGTTGAACTTATAATATTCTTCTGTTGGTTTTTTTTGTTTTTTTTTTTTTTTTTTTTAAATAAACAACAATATAAGTGAAAGCTTTTTCAATTTAAATATATATAATACGTTTCTGTTGTTTTGGTTTACACATTGTTTGCAAGTATTTTATGTTCAGCTCCAGCTCCAATCAGTTCAATATTTTATTCATTCATAGTATTTTACGTACTAATTTTTATTTATTTTCTTTATTTTGTTTCTCAATAATACAATAATTTTGTTGTTTGCTAATAAAGGTACATAAGCATCATTTAATTGGCTTTGATAATTATTAGTTTATAATAATGCGTTTTCACTGTTTTCTTTTGTTTTAGTTTTCCTTTCTTTTTGTAAACAAAGATAATATCTAAATTTTGCGCTTAATATTATGTTCACATTTGCGACATACGTCGATTGTGTGAATATGGAATATATACGATCTTTTTTCATATATAAACTATGCCATATGTGTATAATTTTGTTGTTTCAGCTGTATGTAATATTAGTGCAACCGTTGTTGCATTTCTTTGTTATATATATAATTTAGTTTTGCTGTTAAGCATAGCGTATCGTTCATTATAAATTTCAATTAACATTGCTTACGAAACTTTTATAAATACAACAATTTTCAATTTTGTTTTCCATTTATATTACGAAGCGTATTTTATTTAATATGTTTAATTTATATGTCGTTTTTCGGTATATTATATTTGACTTTACGAAATATTGTTATACTCTCAAAAAATTTATAAATTTGATCGTATGCGTTTGTTATAATCTTATTCTTTGTCATCAATTTACTAATATTAATAATTATCTATTCATATAAAGACATTTGTATTGTTAATATTTTCATTTTTATTTTTATATTTAGATAGCAAATATCAATTTTATATCTGGCCAAATATATTATGTAGAAATATATGCTGTTGCGGTTACAACTATGTGTCGTTATTTTCTAGTTTCAATATAAATAGAGTAGTTACATTTATTACACGTGTTTTTTTTTTTTCTTTCTTATGTATGATGATTTGCAGCAGTATTGTAGTATACATAAAATGCTTTACTTTTCTTATACATATATGCTTTAGTGCTTTATGTTTATTTTTGCGCAGTAGGTAAATGATCAAGGAGAATTGATGATTGTTAAGTTTTTGTATTTTTGTTAGCTGTTTAGATACTCGTATTTGCAAAAGAATAAATAGAAGAAGTATACAGACAGACAGTGCAGTGTTGTGTTGTTGTTTCGTGTTTCTTTGTCAACATCAATATTGTATATTGATATTTCAATAATAAGCCTCTTTGTACAAAATCTTGTCTTGTTTGTATGTATAAAAAGTTCAATAAGCATTCATATTTATATTCTTTTGTTTTAAGAAAAATTAAGGAAAATTCTTAATTCGCTTGGAAAATGGTAAAAATTGATGGAAACGTCAATTTATTGTAGAGAGTTAGCTACCTCTGTACACGTGGGAGATCATTTATCATTGCTTTTGCTACTAGTTTAAATTAGTGTCTAGTGAAATGATAGTTTAAATATTGAAAATATGAAAATTGATGATGATTTAGTCTTTGGATATAATTGAATATTATAGTATTGCGTTCGCTATAAATTTGTAAGCTTTTCAAGCTATTTTATTTAGGATTTGGTTGTAGTAATGGATTTTTTGTTTCAGGGTAATATATACCTAATAATAATTGAATTTAGTTGCTGTCAATTCCAAGAGCTAAACTAAACAGATAGGTGCAATTAAATAACTAACAAGAAATGTTGTTTGAAATGTGAATTATATAACTAAAAATAACGACCGTAAATGCACTTAAAATGTGGTACGAAAAGTTGCTCCAATATAATGTTGTTTGCTTGAACCATTTAATAAAAATAAGCTGCCTCGTAACGTACTTTCGTTTCGTTTGGGTAAACATTTTCCATAAAGGACCTAATTTTTCATAATGTTTTCAAATGCGTTATCGCTAGGGAGCCGACCTTATTTTATTTGGTAAATGTTGTCTTTGTGAATATCTCTGAAATCACTTTACCAGCAGTATCATGAATACGTTCCCAGAAAGGTGCCAACTGCAACTGAAATCACTTCTACTTGGGATAAGTAGATAAGCCAGATACTAATAATCATATTTAGTGTCCAGGCTGTTATGCCAGACTTTTCGGATTGAATTGCCCACGACGATTATAAAAATAAAACCCAAAAAGGAACTTTTTTCCCATGACGACGTTAAAAAACAACAAAATGCACTATTTCTTTCGTTCTGAGAGATAAAAATGACCTTTTCGCCCTTTTAGCTTATTATGAAAGGCAAAATGACACACGAAATAGGTAATTACCCACGATCTGGCATCACTGTAGTCCAAGCTAGATTTTACGAACTCACAATAGCGAAATTTTCCATATAATATTGAAATTAAAAGGTTAAATATGATTAAACCAATAATCCCTAAGTGTAATTCTTAGAAGAAGTGTCAAATAAAAAGGTTCACTTAAAAAAGGTTCATTAAAACAACCGGCATATTTTCGTAATAGGGAATCAAAGAGAGAATAGAGAAAAAAAAATTTTGAAAATGTGTCAAAATAAATATTTCCGTCTCTTGCAAATTCGACATCTTACTTTGCAAAGTCGGTTCATCCGATTGTAATGAAACCTTGGAAAGATGACAACGTGTTGATCCTCAACTACTAAAGTTACTAAATCTAAAGTAGTTCGGTTTATGTGCGATAGGTGGTGATAAGCGCAAAGTAAAACTAAAATAAAAACTTTACTCATTGAGTGGCGAAGCAACAGATGCATCTGTCACAAGCTGAGGCTTTGAGATTAAGTTTCTCAAAATAATTGCTGAGAAACTTCGACATTGATTACCTACCAAGCCGGCCTCATTAAACGTTAACTGATCTGATCAATCGTATATGGGCCCTGGCTGTGAGACTGCAAACAAAGCTATTCGCATTTCCTTCGCTTCGAAGAGATTTTGTTTGGGGGCGAGTTCATCTGAAAATGACGATGCGTCAAAAACGAACGCAATAAAAAAAACATGTAAAGAAAGTTCGTGTGAATTGGGGAACGATCTGCAAATGCGGTGGTTCAGTGGTAAAAAGCAATATTCGTGACAGATTTAAATTTTTCTGAAGAATTTCGCATGTTTGAACAGACTCGAGCTATTTACAATAATTGCTCCTCATATCTTCGACACGTGTCTTTCCATTCATCGTCACCATCTTTCTGGGTAAGACGAAGCATAGTTCTTTCGTCTTTCAGATATCAAAATGCGCGATTCTCACAATTATATTTAGTCTGGCTAAATTTGACGAACTTACAGTTTAAAAATAATTTTTCATATAAAACTACCCATTGTGATCTACAAATTATTTAGTAAAGTTAAAAATTATTGGTAAGGCCGAATGGAGTGAGATGGTGTACGTTGTATATAGGACTATAGGTATTTCGAAAACTGAAAGAGGGAAACGGCAAGTTCAAAAAAAGTCAAAGAACTTTTTATCTCTTTCTATAGAAGTGCCAACCGATTCGGAATAGATTAGAGGTATTCACGATTAGGTGTAACAGACCTAGAGAAATTGCGAAATTTTTTTTTTGTATCAGATCGTGAACATACTTTTTCTCATTGTTGCAAAACTGAAACAAATGCCAGATCCAGTTAGACAATTGACATTATGTTCAGTAAAAAACTTTTAAACTTTTCTGAAACTGAAAAATTTGCTTTTAATTGTTTATTATACCGAAAAAAGGCGAAAAAGAAAAATTATTTTAAATAATAGAGAGAGTAAAGACGAGGATGATATCATGAAAACCTCTTTTTCTATCCATTTTTTGACTGGATCTTGCCTTCGGTGCACCATACGTTATTTTACATTCTCTTTATTTATTTTTCCGATAGCTACACATAGAAATTAACAATTTAGCAAATTGTCAACTTCACAAGGCTACACTTTACTCTGTTGTATTTTTCGGTTAAATTGGCGTCAGGGTATAGATAAAGCCCAAAAGATTAGTTTTAAATGAAATTTTAGTCAGCATATTTTGTTGTTATAGTGCGAAAGAAGTTGCACTTTCGCAATGATACAAGGCCAGTTGCAACGGATCGTGGATACCCCTATTCATTTAGTAGAACGAAGAAAAAAGAATGCTTTATTGGTGGCGAAGTGAGAGGTTCATTTTCTGACGGGAAAACAAAATTAGTCTAGTGGGTTCGCACGGACAAAAGCGAAACTAATAAGGTTCCATTTTTTCCCTTTGGGTGTGGAATTTTAAAAATGGTCATAACTCACAACAATAATTAAAAACTTCGGTAAAGGTTTGGAATACATTTTTCTTTCAGACAGCAACGAATTTTGAATAACGATAAGTACGGATTTTTGTTACTAACAAAGTACAAGGCGCTCGAAAAGCGCCACATCTGTGACATTTGACAATTGTATTCATTTGTATTTCTATTGTAAATTTGTATGTAAATTTCATTATATTGGAGCACTGTAATTGGGTGTGGGTTGTGTGCAGTAAACAGCTATCAAAAAAATTGGTTAAAGTGTTTTGAAATAAAAAAAAAATAAAATCTCAAAAAGCAACATAACACCTACGGTGTGGTATTTACTTATTTTATTTTGTGGCATCTTTCAATTACGTCACTGGTGCATCGTCACAGTAATTTTGCATACGTACATTTATATCTGAACATTTAACTCTTTAGATCAGATATTCTTCCATCCGATTCTAGGGATGCAGCTGTTCAAACAAGATAAATATTTTCTTTTGAATTCAACAAGATATATATGGCTGGCTGCAACCGAGTCTTTCAAACAGGCTTGCTCAAAGAACACTTGCTGTGAGGAGCGCTGCTCGAAAAACTTCAGTTGGGTATGCTTAAAAGTTGGCATTCCAAATGGACTTTCTAATTAACTACGTGTGTACTATTATAATTTATGGCATTTTGTGGCAGTCAGTCCATTTGTAATATTGTTTGCTTGCTCTCTAGTATAACTAAATAATAATTCAAATATACAACTTAATTAAAAACAAAAACTATATTTATAAACAATCATATATTATTTAAAAATAATAACTTACACAAATCAACAATAAACAAAAATAATAAAAAATTATATAAATATTTCATGCATTGCAATTAGGCTACAAATTAAATTAAAACAAATCTACGCTTGCTCACTTTCAATCGATTCTTTCTTTCCTTTTTTTTTGTGTATATTGACTAGAAAGTTAGTGGTTTTGTTTTTGTTTTCGTTATTCATCAATTTCGAATGGGATGAGGTTATGTTGGAGCCAACGTATTTCGTGGGTATTTACAAAATGTTTGTGCGTTTGGGGTGTGGAGTCAAGCAAATTTTTCGACGCACAAAATACTGCATTTACACGTGGGGCTTTGTCTTCTGATAAAGAGAAACTTTACCAAGTTTAAGAAACAATTGCTAAGCAAGGAGCTCTACTAATAAAATGGACGGAATAGGGTAAGCATTTCTTTTTTTTTTCCAATTAAATATTATGTAACATACAATATGCGAGTTTAAAACAGAGATTTGATCGACAACAAAGAGCATCAATAAGCCCTTACTAAATAAGTGGATTATTCTGTTAGAACGTATAATATAAAGACTCCTTTTATCGTTACAGCCTCCTTCAAATGCAGTATTGGCGGCGCCTTTCACTTTGAGGTGTAAATTAAAAATGAAATCTCTGCACAAAACTACAATACACAGGCTCTAACTCTGGATGCATTGAACAGGTTTAGCAAGGAAAATAACATTTGCACTTTAAATTTAATAATCAATGTGAAGGTGAGGTGTGGTGACTCTTGTATGCTGACTAAGGACTAAGGGGGATGTGTGAATATAAAAATACGTTAACAATGATGCGGGGAGGATAATAATTAATGATTGCTTCTTCCGATGAGGTATGTTTATAATGAAATGAATTCACGGTGAGTGATTGATATGAATGATTTTTTTGTTTTTCTCTTTTTGTTTCTTAAATATCAACGGTTGTTGTTGTCATTTATTATTGTTATCGTTTACGATCACTGCAAAGTCGCGATATCCAGATGTTATTGTTGTTCCAATTTGTATTTTGTTTTTTTTTTTTTTTCGTTTTCTTCAAAATGTTGCCAAAGCGTTTTGTTACACATTTCCGTTTGTATATAGGTATAGGTGTAAAACTGTTCTATTTATTGCAATTCGACTGACTGGAAAGAAGCGCTCTCAGATGTTTTACCTTATTACAAAAACTGTTCTCGTCAATTGCCTCATCAAAATAAAAATTAATTTTACAATACAATATTTTTGATGGCTTGAATACGCGCTTGGAAGAAAATGCATCAATTCGATTTTTAAGCGTATGACTCACTCAACTGCTCGAAAAAATACTCAAAATTCGGGTCATCAACATTAATTTCTGGACTAGCCGGTGGTGGCAAAGCAGCACTTCGGTATTGCTGCTGAAAGGTCGATAGTATTTCGCGGATCTTTGCAATGATCTCTTGCACTCAGGCATTTGACTCCTGCGCATGGGATGAGGCCGAATGGAAGAGAAAAAAAAACAAAACGGAAATTGAATGAATAAAAGCTGCGTTAAGCATATTGTGCTAATCACAACAAAATAACTTCGGTTAGATTTATTCAATCGGTTATGAAGGGTTTACCTTTAGATTATCAAAGTAGTGCATGATTTGTTCGTAGTCCATGTCCAAGTCGTCGAGACCGAGACTCTCGCCGGGACCGATGTCACCGTCGACTGTGGTCGAGAACATTGGATTGCCAACGACTGTGGCACGTTTCACTTGGCTTCTTCTTGATTTGCCCTCGTCCTTGGGCGGCGTTATAAAGCCCCCGTTGTCATCAGAACTGGAATTGACTGTGTTGGTGGTGGTATCGGGCAGCGATGACGAGGGAACAAATGATGTTGATTGTTTTTTGTGCCGTCGCCTAACTTCGGCATTTTCATCTGGAAATATAAGAGGCGTAATTTAATCTCACCGTACTTGGATAGTAGTTCAAAAATATGCAGAAATCATGCGATGAGTACTTGATCACCGACTAAGACTATAGCTAACAAGAAAATATCATAGTATTAGTTGTTGATCGGGAAATTCTTGACTGCTCAGTCTCACGGCCATTTGCATGCATATAGCCTCACCATGCATATTGAGCGGGCAAATCTACAGAGATTGCCCCATATCAGCTAAAGGAGGTGATTCAAAGCAAAAGATGCACAACTGTGCGACTTCTTCTCCATTGAAGGGGCGTTTAGTTTGACAATACCTCCCATTACTCCCTAAAAAGAAAAGGAGTGAGAGAGGATGGTAAAACATCCGGGTGGACGTGTAAACTGTTGACCACCAGATCTGCAGAGACTCAAACATCGACTGGGATTATCAATTCAGGAAAAAAATAGGACCTCCATAAGGATAGTACTATAAACCTTTAGTATAAAGCCCAGTTGTAGATGAGCTACTGCAAAAACGAACTAGTCTTGGATTAACAACTGTGACATAGTATTGAATGCCAGAAAAAAGTTCGAGGAAACCGTTGGTGACATTATGCAGAGTGGGGCTAAGAGTAACACAAGAATGGTGTCATACGGCTAGACTAAACATTAATTTTTCCAAAAATAACCATTGTACCCTTCACAAGAAATACACAACAGCCAGAGACTGAAAACCATCCGATTTTTAGACAAGTCTGTAGGATTAAACCTAGCCCGGAGTATTGACTACTTAAACAACTGGAAGATGCTCTCTTGGAGTTGACTAATCACTGTTTTTTTTTTTTGCCTGAGAAGACAATATTTCCTATAAAAGAGACTCACAAAACCCACCCTCATACAACAACTTCTGTTGTAAAATACAGAAGCATGAATCTTCTCAAAATCGAAACAAAGTATATGTCGTTTTCCATTGGTTTCACTCGGGGATCCACTCATTCTGAAATCCAATGGAACAACAAAACTGCTTCTGAAAGACTCCACAAAAGTATTGGTGAAATGTCAAAAAATAATCTACGGCTGCTGTCAGCTGACTTGTATAAAATACATAAAGTACACTTGTATGAGTGCTTCTTGAGTGGATTCTGACTTCAAATCGAGAAGCGAAATTCTCTCCTCAGAATCACCAGAAGAGTATTTTTTGTGCCAATGGAACGGTTTCAGGAGTGTTTTTTTCGATTCCGGACTCTCCCGGACGCTTCTTTTTGCCCAATGGAAAACGACAATAATAAATCTATCTGGCTTTAAATATTCCTAAATATTTACGAACGCCGTCTGCTATAAGAGCTACTCAAACTCAATGGAGTTTCAGATCTACATCTACCCACGGTTGCCACTTCCACAAAAAATTAGGTACCAAAATTGGAAAAAAAAGTTACCAAACCAAGATAAAATTTACCAAAAATCTGGAGACGTTGATAAAACATTTTTAAGCCATAAAAAAAAAAAAAAAACACCTCTGTCTTTTAAAATATACAATTTTGTACATTAGGTTTGTAGGAACTTAGTCAGTCTTTAAGTAGTTAAACAACGACTTTATAATACAAAAAAAAAAATAAGACTTAACTTACTAATGTAATAGTAATATCTACTTTAAATACTTTTACTGACCAAAAGCATGATTTTCAAAACTCAAATTATTTTATTTGATTTTTAAAATTGCTTGTTTAACAACAAACATAAACAACTACATTTATAAAACATAAGACTCAGTAAAGAACGAGCATTTTTTTTTATAACTTTAACAAAACTAGATTTTTACGTCTGCAAATAAATAAATGTAGTTATAAACAGAAGTCCACCCGCTGTCAAAAGAAAATGAGTGCATTCAGTCATTTTTTGAACAAAATAGGTTATTTGTTGACGCATATGCAAATGCAATGCTTTCACTCAGAAACAGTATGGCAGCATTTAAAGGAATTGATATCAAGTTCGTATTTTTGGTGCTCCTGCTCAAAAAGTTACCAAAACCAGATAAAAATTACCAAATTACCAAAACTCAAAAAGCAAACAAAAAATTACCAAATTTGGTAAAAAATTACCAAAGTGGCAACCGTGCATCTACCCATTTATATACAGAATCAATGACTGCAATTAAATATTACCAATTTTCAAGGCCTTCAGTTGTAGTTCTTCTTCTGATGATGATTGTGCATTCGCTGATTTGATTGCGTATGGACTTGCTCTATGCGCTGCTGCCTCTCGCTTTGGTGTAAGCGAATCGAATTGGAATGCATTTTTCTGCTGTTGTGCAGCATTCTCTACAAGTCTTTCGGCCATGTGCAAATCGTTTCGTTCCTTCTCGTCGTCGTCCTCTTCTGTCAAATGACTAATTTTCTTTGGTGACAATGACTCCTCTGGCGAGGAGTCATCCTGCTGCTGAGCAACATGATTTTTAAGTGCCAAATTTAGTTGTTCTTGAGTAAAATTCAAATGATGATCTGGCGGTCTGTCGTAGCAACGAATGAGATCAATATTGCCGTGCACCTGTGAACGGCGATTGTGTGCATGATTTGGATTTCGATGATGTTTATGATGATGACGTTTTTGAATGACGGGCATGGCTGTTATAGTTGAATCCTGATGCAAAAGGAGAAATACATATTAATTTATTATTTTCGTTAGATAATTTCGTCAAGAACTTACCTTCTCAGTGACGGCTTCGTTCTCACTGTTACTATTCACAAGTGCGGTCACTCCGATATTGCGATGTGGGGGTACAGGTGGTCGATATTCATTTTTTCGATCGTTACTTCTTGAATGTGGTGGTAAAGGTGGGGGGACACTATCGTCGCTATGTTAAATACTTATTAGCAAGTTTTTATTTTTCGCATAGTTGTCAAAATCATAATTAAAAATTAATACATTGGAAAACTCTCCGGTTAGTAATTTACAATCCGAGCTAGAACGATGGAGTGAGGAAAGCGAAATAGGACAAATGGAAACAACACAATCGAAAATAGAGATTGAAATCGAAATAATTATAATAACTTTCAGGTCAACTGGTTTAAAGCTTTTGCCCCGAGTTTGGGTTACGGCTTTGCTCAGTTATCGAGTTGATTTCTAATTGACAATCGCAATAAGGGATTAGATCTCCACTCTAACTCTTGTTCATCGATTTTCAAAAAGGCTTATGTACTACACAAGAAGGTATCCCGTATTTTCCGGTATCCGGTATTTTCTGGTCAAATAATAGTTTCTAAGAACAACACAATCTGAGATAATTACCAGGAACCAAGAAGCCCAACCATTCAAAGACAGTGGCCACTCAATTGAAAATGTGATAATTCTATTTGAATCGGTGATTGCTAAAGCAACATAAGTGACATTTTTATTTTTTTACAGGAGAAACAAAAAATGGTAGAAGAGTCGAGTTGTCTTAGTACAAAATGCCGATTTTGCGATCGAATTTCTGTGTGTTTTAGGTATCGAATTATGTTGCTTTTGTTCACAACGCATTGTCTGCACATAAGCTGTGTAAAAACGTAGTAAAACTGATTTCGGAAAATCTGTTACTTGTGTTGTTTTAACAATCACTGATTCTTTGTGACTATAAACTACTTTGGAATACATTAATTCAAGGCGGCAGGGCGGCTGGCCAACCGAAACTGACTATCGTCTCGATCGCATCCCGCTCTCAAGAATGAATGCAAAAAGCAAAATGCATACTACTACGGAAAGTTCACCGATTTTAATGCATAATTTTTAAATAAAATAAATAAATAACAAAGTCACTTACGTGGGCCTTTTTTCATTCTTATTATAAGTAGCAGTATTCACAACATCGGTGCTTATGCTGGAACCCTGAGCACTTGGGAGATTGTCAAAGGTTGATATACTGTTAACAGCATCGTTTGGGTCGGAATAGTTCAAGATCGGATTACTGGTGATACGAATTCGAGAGTCTGCAAATAGAAACATTTTGATTGAGTCCATTTGGACAGCCGCAAAATATCACTGATCAACAAACCTCTGGGGTTTTCGAAAATATTGCCATTTACTGAATCCTGGGCCACCGATGATCTGTCCATGGTGGAGCGGCCCAACCACACCCAGTCGTGTGCATTTGTTGTCGATTCTCGTGGCTTACGCGAGTCTCTCAGCAAACCGCCTTCGTTAAAGCTATCCTTCGGTAAGCTCTCCAAGCCCGATTCAATGGTGATTGGCCGGAATTTCGAGGCATACACCACACAAGATATGACAAAAACAATAATTGCAAAACAGAATGCAGTCAGCAGGACATACATTCCAATTTCCATGGAGGTCATATCACCATGTGGACCTGGTTTATGTCGCAGACCACCAATCGAGTTAATGCTGCCACGATGTTGCCTAGCCTGCACTGTGGGCTCATAGTGGTGACTGGCATCTTTCAGAGGAATACCTACTGCAAAGGAATGTAAGCGAGATATATTTATTTGTTCACTAATACACCCAGCTTACCGATAATATCAGCCAAATCTCCGCTATCACGGAAGCTTTTGCGATCACCCCTCATAATTCCGTCGTTTTGGACTGTGTCTGGTTTGTTTACGCTCTCGCCGGTGTTGAAATCCACTTGCACAGAAGCCAAGGCGGTCGCTAATGGACCAGGATTTGATTTCGATTGCTTTGCCATTGGCATACTTCGCCGAAGGCGGCAGTCTTCGGAAAGCAAGAGCGTTACACGCAAAAGATCACCGTTGCCTTCACCGACAGCGATTACACGAGGATGGTGTGAGGCCAACATCGGAGCAAAGGCGACCACTTCCGTATCCAAACTTTCCACCAACAGGAAGTAATCATCAACAGCAATATCTCTGTAAAAAGTTTATTATAGAGTTTGTCTTAATTTGCTTTCGCATCGGTTACCTCAGGGGTGTTCTGGCGCCATCGGTAAATTCCAAATCAATGTCCAACAGTCCTTCTTGATACTGAGCCGTCAATCGTCGGGTAACCGACGTTTCGGCTATGTACCCATTTTCGATAGTGCTATCGGGATTGATAGTCAGCTGCAGTCCAGACACCACACGGACAATTAATCTTGTCAAACTGACTTTATCGCTGCCCACACGAATCTCTTTGGCGCCAATCACTCTTCCAGTTATTGGCGAAAGGACCTTGAAGTACCATCATCACGTTAATGCTCTAAATTGTGTGTTTCAAATTATTCACTTACCTGTACATCAGTTCGTCCCATCGATTTACCCTGCAGAATACGACCCTTCAGACTGGCTATCTTGGGATCAGCCACTCTCAGCAGGGGTTGGACAAGATCAGTTACCCTTAGTCCGGTGCGGCGGGATATCAGATAACTAATTCGCCCAGAGTTCTGTAACGACACCGATAAAGTCATGAAATCAATTTCTAACAGTCTTTTGGGCATAAGGATTTTACCTGGTCGGTCGCCAAAAATCGAGCATACACTTCTACGGGACTTTGTTGATATCGAGCACGGCATATCGCCTTGTCGGACCCTAATACGTTCATAAAATCATCTCCGGGCTGACTCCACACGTATGAGCGCTTCCTACGGCGTCGTGTTTGTTTTCCATGCCTGCAATTGGATCTAAATTTAATTGGCACCAAGAGACCAAACAAAAAAATACTCATACGTGTAGTGATGTTCGTCGGGTACTTTCCACCCCTTGATCTGGGACAATCTAAAGTCGGCGACATACACTTCGAGCGGAAACTCGGGCATCCAAACGATGAACTTTGCCAGACCAATGTATGTGCCATACTTGACGATAATGGATGCATTCGATGAGCCGCGTATCTCTGAACCATCTACATAAACTGAACTGCACGATGAAGACACCTGCAAGGTGGGAATATTATTTTTATCAATTCGATTTTAAACGTTTCTTTATCACAGATACTCACTTTAATTACACTTTCGTCTTCGGCATGACAAGAGCTCTGTAGGGTTACATCAGCTACCTTGCCGGCCTGTGACACAATGAAAACTTTCATGGCTTGCGCTACTTGACGTCCGGTGAGTACAGCCGTGTTCATGAGTTCCCAGTTCTGTTGGATGGTAAAACGAAAGCATTATCACAAAGTACTGAATAATAATGATCTTGTAACGAGCACAATAAAGTCCTAGAGGGCGCTTTATAGAATGCAAATGGAAACTTTTAGAATATCAAGAAAATACAGTCCTCTGTGTCATAAATTCCTGGATCGAAACATAGCCAAAGAATTGTGACAAAATAATGGATGGGAATATGCGATATGAGAATAGCAGAAACTTTTCCAATTGAACTTCTCGATAATGGCTACTGCCGTGAAAAGTGAAGTGGCCAACACATACATACGGACAACTCTCAAAGTTTACTGACTTTGTTTGTGCTAAGAAGAAGAGCGTGGGTTAAATTATATGCAGAACTGTACCGTGCCAACCAAGTCGGTGCTGCCAAAAGCCCGTTTTTGTTTTCGATTTCGTTTGGAATGGGTTAACGCTGCCCCGCCGTGCGCATGCCGGCTGCTAGACTTCATTACGACGAAAGTGCTTTCTTTTTTTATACAGATGTGTCGAAAACGATTGGCTTTGGCATGCAAGAAGTGTCGGCAGGATGGTGCACATAAAGGGTGTTTTTTTTAGAGGTATAGAACTTGAAGTTGGCACCACTATTTTAACTGGCGGCCATTTTGTCAGCTGTCAAGTGATTTATTTTTAGTTTGGTTTAGCATTTCAACTTGAATAGACTGACGGCTGAACAACGCTTCCAAATTGTGCAAATCTATTTTGAAAATCATAGTTCTGTTCGAAATACGAGTACGTCTCCCAATTTTCATAAGCGAATTTTGTTTAGCGATGAAGCTCACTTTTGGTTGAATAGATACGTCAATAAACAAACTCAAGTGTATGTTGTTGTTGAGACACCGTTACATCCACAAAAACTGACTGTGTGGTGTGCTTTATCGGTTGGTGAAATATTGCTGAAGTGTATAGTTCCTAACCTCAATCCCAGGCAGATTGAAGAGACTTTCGATGTGGAAACCCATCTCAAGAAAGGAAATCTTTTCATTTCCCATTATTAAACGAAATGCCTACTGAGCAGAGTTCACGTCCCGTCCATCGGAAAACAATCATAAAAAACATCTCAAAATGTCGACAAGTCAATTTAAAATATAGCTCTATGAGAAACTCACCTTCGATATTGGTAAGACTGCTTGAATATCGTCCTTATTGATCTCGAGCTTTGCTATGAGTTTCTTTCGCGTTTCTTCGGGCGTAGAGCCGGTACTTTCTGGCGACGCATCCTTTAATTTCGGACTGTCGTAAACGTAGCTTACCGACCAAACAATCTTGCCGCCATCCCAGTTTTCTTTCGTATCGTTTGCGACTTCCAGCAGCCAAGAGAACACCTCAAACACCCTAAAAGAGAATTCATCAGTCAATACTTGCTATGGCTGGCCACCTCTTCAACCACCCCTTACTTGGTGCTATTTTCACTTTCAGACTCTTTGGCAGTGCTATCGGGATCTTGATCTTTTCGGAAGGCCGTCACTCGTGCGACAGTATGCTTGGGATTCTCCTTCTCCAACGACACGTTCCATTCATCAGATGAGGTTGTTGCTCCAAGTATTCGCATTCCGGCTTTGACTCGCGCCCTTACAATGAACACAGCGATATTCTGTTCGGATGGCTGATGCAAAAATACGGGAACATGAATTTTCGACATCGGGTACAGTGCTCGCTGTGGCAGAAGAATCGTTAATGAATCATCCGCTCGCAAGTCCTTGTATGGAGACTGGGCAGCGACCAGAGGTATTTGTGCAAACGATGTAAGTGGCTGAATTTGAACCTTCGGTTCGCACTGCTCTGGGTTGCGTGACGGCGGCTCGAAGACACTGTACGAAACTTGAACCAGGCGCTGCGGCACCTTCGGCGGAATACTTCCCCGAGACGTTTTATCCGGTGGCGGCAACGCTGGCCACCAATTCGATGGTATTACAACCTGTGAAGATAATTAAAGTTAAAGTTGAACACGATTAACATTTTCAATAAAACAAGTACTTACCTCGGCCACGCATACACCATCCTCTCCTTCGGGCATGCAACGACCTTTCAATGGCGTTCGAGATCCCATTGAAACATGCAACAGAACGCATATCTTTTGCCTCTGCAAATGACCACCTGGATCGGCGCCAGCATGAAACAGCACCCTTAGAACGGGCGAGTCACGAGGAATTGTCGTGCGCACCAAATGCGCCGATATATCCAAGTGCAGGTTTGTCTGCTGCAGTTCCATGAGTGCGACAGTGGTATTCTAATTGTGGAATGTCATTAGCAAAAGGGAGAAAAACAAACAACACGCAATTTAATTAATCTGAATCCACATACATGCTTCTCGGTATGTTAACTGATCTCCTCTGGACTGCGACGCATGGGAGGCAGTGATAATAGAACTTGACTTACGTTTAGATGATCGCCTTGAGTTTCTATGGCATCCGGAACAATGTAGCGGGCAGGCACCGTCTGCTTTGTGGAAAATGGTCCGTAACTCGCTCGTATTGAAACAGGCTGGGTCGTCTGCACGACTGTGAATCGATCGACGGACAGCACCGAGTCTTGGGCAACTCGTGGCCGCGCAACAGATTGCACATTTGATATCTCTGGAGTGACCGGCGGCTGTCGGGGGGAATGCTTTAGAAAGAATCCACTGTCGGCAGCTTCGAAGTGAACCTCAACGGATCGACATCGGCCTGCAAATGTTAATAAGGAAAAGTATTTTAATTTAGATCAATTAATCGTGCATAAAGGGAGACGATTAAGCACCACTTTACTCTTAACATGTGTTTGCAAAAGAGTTCTCTGTGTCCGTTGTGCTGAGGTCTTGTTTTTGTTTGTTTAAATGCAAATAAGTCAATTAAAAATGTATTTTTCTTCTGTTTCAATGCAATTAAAATGACTTTTTGGCCATTGATATGAGACATTCGTTTTAACAATTAGAACAAACATCTGTGCGAAGTAAAGAGTTGTAGTAGATTATGGTCCGAACGAAAACGAAATAAATTCAAATTTTTTTTGGTAGGTAAGAGTACGACTCATCATTTCACTCTCATCTATCATTTTTTTTATTTCATAATTATGAGAGATGTCAGGAACAAGTTCGATCGTGACACTTATATATAAAAGTGTTAAATAATTAAAAACTAATAATAGAGATCTATTGCCTTACTTTCTTGCTAATATTGACAATATGTCACATTTTTCTCATTGCGGGAGAATTCGCTCACCGAAATGAAAAATAATAAAAAAGAAAAGGAACGCGTACAACCTATTTGAAAAATTTTAATTTTTCCCAGGCAGGAATTTTCAAATATCGGTAGGAAAAGGTGCAAATTTATATTTAAGCAATAGTTTAATTGCTTCTATTGCAGAAATTTTAGAGTACGTTTCTGATCCTTCATATATCTTTCTCAAAGTTATACAAGAACAAAATATAAATGAAATCCAATAAAAAGTCAGTTACAAAATAGCAGCTGTCAGCTATAACCCAGTACTAGCTCAAAGAAATTTCTTGGGCTAATATTTGCAGTTTTTTTTTTTTATGGAGGGGAAATGTTTTTATCTCTCTTTGTGGCTCTCTTCTGCGTTATGTCAAAAAAGAATCTGTGTGACATGCAAAAACATACAAAAAATGTAAAAATAAATGCTGCCAACCTCGGCAACCGTGGGGAAATGTGAAAGAGTTCGGGAATTCCACATTTTTATATTACTGAAATCCATTGGTTAGTTATTATAAATTGTTAAAAGGCGAATAATTTGATTTGGTTTTTTAGTAAAATAATCTAAAGTTGATGTTCTATATACTAGAAACATATTAGGACAAACATGGTTGTGTATTTTCCGCTTTTGGATATCATTAACTTCGATTTCGTGTGTAAATTTTTCTTAAATAATGAAGAAAATTTGCTCAAAATGTTTTCATTTTCCCTCAACCAATCTACATTGTTAATTTTTCATGAACATTTTAAGCAAATGTGCACTTATTCCCAAAAAAAAATATTATCCACACGTAACGAACAATTTCAAATTTAACGGATAAAATTCTATGAACTCTGCCAGCAACTTTGCCCACAGCGGAAGTGTCTCATATCTGCTGGGAGTGTGTTGGTGAGCAGAATTTTTGAAGTTTCGTGACATTTGTCAATACGATTTTCTATGTAACAATACTAGCGCACCAGATGTGTACACTCCGTAAAAATATAGCTTGTAGGCTAAGTAACGGGAAATCGGCCGGAGTTGGTAGTCTCAGTATTGTCTCTGATTGGAACTACGTATTTGAAAAACGTGTCGCTTTCCTTTGCGGAAAAGTCCAAATATCAGCAAGACAAAAAACAAGATCAGTACTTGGATTCATGGTTCCTGCTATATTAATTTTCTTTCAAAAGAAATAAAAAGAAACAAAATTAATCGAGTGAATATTTACACTTTGAATTTACATTTGAGGGACTTCACACCGATTTCAGAGTAGTTCGTCCAAGAGAGTTCTTGGCAAGTACTAAAAGTTGCAGTATTTCTTCGGAGGGCAACAGATTTACTCTTTTATCTGTCTATTCTGTTCTGTTCCTTTACTTCAAAATCTTACGAATTTTTACGAATTTTTATTTAATGCCGTTCCTCACTCACTTAACTCGACGCCTGAATTTGAAAACAAAAACTTCGCCAAAAGCAGTGCGGCAGTTGATAATTAAAACATTGAAACAAATCAATGGCACTTCTTTATTGGTGACAATTTGAAAGCAGCCTTCTTTTGTCGGTTGTGCATGACATACACCCATTCCCATAAATGTGTATTTTCCCATCTGTCATGTGCTTGTGCAGTATATCAAATTTTCTTAACCATTCTTTTAGCATCCAATTTGTATTCCTGTAGTTATGAATTCATGAATAAATAATTATTCATACGATATCTCTAAAATTGTAGTTTAATAAGGCCATTAATGGCATCATAGTCTATTCGAATATGTATAACATGTAACAATTTACACAGCTGAGAAAACGCCTTTGCATAATTTCCCACAAATGCGATGAGTAGTAAAGATAACCAACAATATGTTGACAATGAAAATGGGTCAAATTTGAGATTGTAAAGAATTTGTGGCTAGTTTTCAGGTGAAAATTGTGAATAGTTTAAAGAAAATAAATACAAATATACCAATTCAATTGTATTTACATTTAAAATCGATAACTGATGAATGAACTGAACCGTTCCGCTAACAATGCGATTCGCTTTTCGTGCGAATATTTTTTTTAAGAAGAAAATTTCGTTCGTCGTGATCTTTTTTGGGTTCTTGCAAAGGCACACATTGGGCTAGGCTAGTTTGAAGTGACTATCAGCAAGATACGATACACACTAACGACTTAAGACACTTAATTCCCATGTGATACTCAATGTTGTCGAAATGGATACTATGGATATACATTTGGGTACTCTTGCAGAGCTCTGGATACAGTGATACCCGACACTCTAAAATGATACCCTCGTTATTACAATTTATTACGTAAAATAGTTTTGTAGGAAGTGTTATTTATATAACACATCCCTATTTAACGAATAAATTGCACATCTGCGTTTGCAGCAGTGGAAATGGGATAGCTATAGTAGCAATTCTAATAGAAAACAAATTTATACTACTTCATGTTAATATATTTTGGATACTGTTTGCTTAGAAATGATACCCAAAAATGTAGGCTTGGGAGACCAATAACATTTTGAAAACGACAGCACTGGTGATACTACGTCAGAAGCCCTCTTTCCAGATCCTATTCGTCGAAGAAGAGATCGAAAAGCTGTCTGTATTATTTAAAAATGTTTATAACATAAAACCCCCAGATGGAGTTTTTAGTTTTGAGCGAGAGGGAGAGAAGTATACGTAGGAAGGGGAGAGTGGTCTCCTTTCCTCCTCGCCTATATACGAATTCTGCAGAAATAGTCTGAAGCCTTGCTACATGACATTTGGCCATTGCAATCATTCCAAAAATAAAAGCAGCTGGACTATCTATATATATAAAACTAAGTTCATGTTTTATGCGTTATATGTAAATATAACTCCCGTAATTTTTAACCAATTTGGTTTTTCTTTTAAAATATTCAGAAAAACACTGAATGAAATAAAAACATGCGACGTTAAGTGCAGAGACAATACTGAGACTACCAACTCCGGCCGATTTCCCGTTACTTAGCCTACAAGCTATATTTTTACGGAGTGGTCACGATTTGGTGCGCTAGTATTGTTACATAGAAAATCGTATTGACAAATGTCACGAAACTTCAAAAATTGTGCTCACCAACACACTCCCAGGAGATATGAGACACTTCCGCTGTGGGCAAAGTTGCTGGCAGAGTTCATAGAATTTTATCCGTTTAATTTGAAATTGTTCGTTAAGTGTGGATAATATTTTTTTTTAGGAATAAGTGCACATTTGCTTAAAATGTTCATGAAAAATTAACAATGTATATTGGTTGAGGGAAAATGAAAACATTTTGAGCAAATTTTCTTCATTATTTAAGAAAAATTTACACACTAAATCGAAGTTAATGATATCCAAAAGCGGAAAATACACAGCCATGTTTGTCCTAATATGTTTCTAGTATATTGAACATCTATTTTAGGTAGTTTAATTAACCAAACAAATCAAATTATTTGAGTTGGGGGTATCAGGAACATGTCGCTAGTTCGAGAAGGATTGTCACAAGAAAACGTGCGGTCATCCAAATTGGAGACCGAGATAGACACCAACGCAATCGGAATCAGCAGAACAGCACATGCTGTTTTTAGTATGTATCTACATTTGTTGGAAAACAGATGACGCTGCACATCGACTTTGACATTTGTTGATGACTCGACAAACGGCCAGGTGCAGGTAGAGTGGTCGATGCAATTGCCATTGCGCAATATGACAGCTGTCCCTTTCGTTTCGTCATTCCAATTGAATTGACGGACTTGCTATTGCGTGACGTCAGATATCTATCGAAAAATTGCATTGTTAAGAGTGAGGTTAACCAACTGCATTTGGTTTCGTTTCTATACAATTGGATTTGGGTAATTTGCCACACAATTTGAAACTGAAAGTCGGCTTTGTTATAATTTTGTTGCGCAACCTCAATGCGCAGAAACTTTGTAACGGCACGCTTTGATTGTGGAGAATCTTAAATAAAATTCAAGCGACGATTTTGAGGGGAAAATTAAGGGGCGAAGGTGTTCTCATTCCGCGGATTGTCTTGTGACAATTAAAAGTCGCAAGGACAATCGCTTTTTGTTAGTGGCCTCAGCCTTTAATTCCCATGCTTCTCACATTGTTAATTGTATGTGGCTTGTTCGGCGAATATCCCGAGAATAGAACGAAAAAAGTACCATAACGCAATTCAATGATTGAATTTCGCTGTGTCAGCTAGTTCATTTATATTTACAACGAATGTAAAAATGGATAGAAAATATTTTAAAGAAGTGAAGCAACGACATACCTACCACTAATGACATTTGCCAGGTCATCCTCAAAATCTAAAGGTTTGTTTGACGTGCCCACTAATGCGCACTGAGAAGTGTCAGCTAATTTTCACACCTGTCAAAAACCCTGCACAACTCTGAAAACTCGAAAAGTTTGAAAATGAATGACAGCAAGCGACGTCAAACAAACCTTATGAAAATGTAGCCTCATCTCTGTACATAAACTAAAGGGCTGTCGATAGCTATAAATAGTGGCCACAGAAGAGTAGAAAGTGTATACTTTGGTTAATAACTATATTTTATCCATCACTGCTTTGCTCCATTTGTTGATTAAATTGGGTTAAATTGGCATTGCTCTAGATGTAGATGTGGATGAAGTGTGAGTTCATAACTGTGAATAATGTTGCCCAAACCATGCGACAGATATTCATCAATACGTTTATGAACGTAAACTTCAGCTGTCTGAGTGCGACCTTTATGCATTGACAAAAATGAGTTCATAATTGCATATACAAACTAAAGTTATAAACGACAGAAATAAAAAAAAAAAATTTGTCAATGACGACTCGGATAATTCCTATTTCATTCCAACGCATCATTGACAGCTCGGGTGTTTAATATTAATTTCGATTTCATTCCAAGGTGAAATTATACAACACTCAAAAAAAAAGAAGATTGTAAAGCGAATTTTGAGATTTAAAAAAAAAACTTAAGTTGAAAGCTATTGGTTAAAATATTATTTTTATTAACAAGAACTCGTTTTTAAGTTTTCAAAAATCAGGTATTAAGCGTAAGAATAATATACTCTCCATAAGTAGATATTTTTTTTACATCATTTCCAACAATTTCATTCTTAAATCAAAGATTTTGATATTTTGGTTCATTTTAACCAACGAAAATTGTTGGCATTACATTTTTTTTTCTGTGTGAAGGAGTCTTGTGCCATCATCGGAATATTGTCCATTTCTAAATGGTTCAAATTATTAAATAATTTGCAAAAACTTTACTTCCATTTTCTCTTCTGTCATTTTTCTGCAGAGTGGCAACAAAACAAAAACACAAGCACGATTGACAGCATGCTGACTGCAAAATGTTCTTCTATGAACGCAAGTACTGCCAAATTTCTGCGATGATAATGCAGTTCTTTTCCAATAATGTACGCGAAATTTGCAGGAATGCAGCATTTTTACATTTATGGACTATTCACATGAGAGCGAGCGAACGAACTGTTGAAATGCGAAGAAACCACTTTTGATGCAATTATGAACAGAAAATTCCACATTTTACTATTCCAAGGGGAAGATAATTAATTATTCCATCACAATGTATTAAAAAAAATAAGTTAATAAACAGTTTAAATAGCGAAATTTCAAATTCCAAACTTTTTGTCGCGAACGAAAGTTTATTCACAATCCACATCTTTCAATTCGCGTTCCACAAACTAGGGAATAAAACATTCGTTCGAACTTAACCTCAAACTTGAAATATCATTGGCATTTTTTTTTTGTACATATCTCATTTTGTGGTGTTGTTTTGTTTTGTTTTGGTCCGAACGGAAAATAAAAGAAATATGACTAAATCAACAGATGTTTATCAAAGTAAAATATTCTCCTTTTTCTTTTCGTGTTCGGTTAAGCGGATATACATGTATAATTGCTGTGTTTTAAATTTTTCCCACCACAAATAGGCCAACAATATTCTTTTTTTTCCTTAACAGAATGCGGCTACCTCCCATTTTCGAGTTTTTTTTTATTCAAAAAAATAGAGACAAATGACAGCGACTGTCTTGGATTCGCTGTTTCGTTCGTGTACTTTCAGCATAGAAAAATGAAAAATGTCAAATATCAAAAATCAAGAGAGAAATCCCTCAATTTCAAGAGAAGTACTGAGCGGTTTTCTTACAAAAAGTTTAAGAAATATCATTTTGACATTATCGTAAAATGCAGCATCTACAAAATAAGTTGGAATTGAATTTTTTATAAGCTAAATACCTATTAAACTTACCATTTTGAATGCGCTGATATGTTATAGGATAATATTCGATTAAAACTTCTTCCTCCGACATCGTTGAAGACGAAAATAAATAGAGTTTTACTTGTCACACTTTTGAGCTGTCATTTATTTGTCAGTTTTCATTTTTCAGTAAGTCAGAATTCGGCGAATAGAAAATTACGAAAAAATGAAAAGAGGGGAAATGGATTTCTCTTTAATTTTTTTTAAATTTTCTCAGTACGTGGTCGCATTCGCACAGTTTCTTAGCAAATTTTTAATAATTTTACGTTTGCAAAAAAGTACCCGAACGAACCTAAAATGTATCATGTGAATGGACTGTCAACATTTTGCGAATATTCGTTCGTTCGTAGGTAGTTGGTCGCTCTCATGTGAATGGTCCTTTATGAACTCGGCCGAAGCTGGTGTTGTCGAAAGCGCCCTGCTTGACAGTTGACACCTGGGATTGCACATGGGTCGCTTTTACTTTGGAGCGAAATTTGCTTCTAATATTTTCTACGGCCTTACTAAGTCCCAACAGGAACTAAATCCCACTAGCCAAATGAACTAAGTCGCACCAATTTTACAGTGGGATTTAGTTCATATGTTTGGGAGATAGTTCGTAGTTCATTATGAACAAATTCCCAATAAATTAAGTCCCAATTTGAGAAAGTGGGAGTTAGTTCATTTAACTTGTTTTGAAAAAAAAATAATTCTGTTGAAAGTGGGAGTTGAGTTGAATATTTTGAAAAGGTAAATATTATCATAACGAAACCGTTTTGAAAGCAAATAAATCGTGTGCAGTCTAGGAGAAACCGATGGATATGTATCAACACTGCAACTTGGGGTCACTGTTGGATTTGGAGTAAGTGCGAGATTGGCTGTATGTAAAGTTTGTTTATCATGCGTGAGTTTTCGTTTTTTTACTTTAAATAATTTGGGAGTAAGTTCATAAAGAACTAAGTCCCACTATTGGGTTTTAATTCATTCTAATTGTCAGCGAGCGGTTTAGAAAAAGAAAACTTTTATTATTCCTGCTTTATTTTCATAATTACAAAGTTATTTTTTATAGCTGTCCTCTCTCTTGAGACTAAGTTCTTATTGTAAAGGTAAACCAATTTGGCAGCACCAAATTGAATTCAATGTCATAACTTGTGTAGACTTTTTCATTCTCGTTTTGCCTTTCGCAATTTCCGCACATACTTCATAACAATCCCGTTGTTGTTTCGTTTTTGCCAGTAAACGGTGACAAGTATATAAGAGGGTTCCGTTCGGTTTGCGAGAATGACGTTCAATCATTCGTTTTTTTCTTACATTGGTTTCACTCGGGGATCCACTCATTCTGAAATCCAATGGAACAACAAAACTGCTTCTGAAAGAATCCACAAAAGTATTGGTGAAATGCCAAAAAATAATCTACGGCTGCTGTCAGCTGACTTGTATAAAATACACAAATTACACTTGTGTGAGTGCTTCTTGAGTGGATTCTGACTTCAAATCGAGAAGCGAAATTCTCTCCTCAGAATCACCAGAAGAGTATTTTTTGTGCCAATGGAACGGTTTCAGGAGTGTTTTTTTTCGATTCCGGACTCTCCCGGACGCTTCTTTTTGCCCAATGGAAAACGACATTAGTTTGCCGTTTCGGTGGAAGGTTGCTGCCAATTGGTGTCCCCTGCTCATTAGAAAACCTTTGTAAGTATTTTACATTTTTGGATTCGCTGTTTAAAGGTTTATTTTTTTAGAAAATAAAATCAACTCATACTACGATATTTATTTTGGATTTCAACTAAGGTGGACGTAGTTCAGGGCGCAACACTTATTATATTGTGACTTTGTTCATTCTAAGTTGGGTCTTAGTTCCTAAAAATCGTGGAAGTCAGTTCATATAAACTAAATCCCAAATTTTCTGCGACTTAGTTCGTTTTGGATAGTGTTTGGGAGTTAGTTTCAGTTGGGACTTCGTTCGTGGGGCCAATTTCTACGACGTCACAGTGGAGAGCACCGTACGCATGACCCCAGTACAGGCTGGGAGATTGAAAGGTGATTCACTTGGATTATATCCAGGTTTGCGAATAAAAATCGCATTCCCCTATATGCAAAACGAAACGGTTACCAATTATACCCAACTTCGAAACAAGCGATGACAACTGACAGGATTGGGTTGCTAACCGTCTGCATTACAGCTGGAAGTAAATCGTCGTGGTGGTGTGATGGATGTTGTTATTTTGGGCTTCTTTAAAATGCAAATGGCAGTATTTGTTCGCGCAAGTTAAAATTAATTTTTCTTTCCTAGCAATGCGCCCCCAGAACTTGGCGCCCTGTGCATTTGCACATCTTGCAAATATGGTTGGTCCGGCCCTGCTTGTAGTTAGAAATTGCGAAATGCATGCCTTTGTCGAAGCAGAGAAACATCGGGGCCGCATTTCCATCTGCACATATTCAGCTAACTCTTGCTCAGTAAATGTTAGCCCTTGGTCCGTGAACGTGCCACAACGTTTTGAATAATATACCAAATAACAGGACAAGACAGCGCGCCTTTGCCTTTTCTTGCATTTTCCACCACATGGCAATGCATCATATTAAACCTATTATCGTAGGTTAGGGATGAAAGTAACATATTTCACATAAAATCGACACCACTTCCTCAATCCGTGGGAAGGAATTCAGTGTCTCCCCCGACGATATGATTGTGTGAATAAGTTGTTCTTACTTCCAATCCCTATATGGACTTCTTCTATACTGCGCATGCCTTCTAAAACTCCACAGAACCTTGATTGTGTCCTCACACATCTTTGGCATACAACCGCTCTCAAGCTGTCAATGGGAAAAGTCGTTAGTTTGTCATGCCCGTATTCCCAGTGGCGCTCGCGGGAGGTGTCGACACGGTCTTACACCCATTCGACAACGACACAAACCCACAACGGGAATGCTCAAATTTAAATGACAAATGTTACAAGTATTTAAAGTTTTACGATAGAGCCCTCTCAAGTCTCTGGAGACGTCTGTAAATCGATCTTCGGCTCATGCGAGTGTAACCAAGCCTATACTTGCATCACAAAAGTATGATTAAAGACGAATTGGAAAGGGAACACAAAAACACAATCCGGCCATCAAGGCAGGCTGTCATCAGCAAATAAGCGAGTTCCTTGGAAAACAGAAAAATCATTAATCACCCGACAAGAAATGCATCAACATTGCAGGGGTCGACCGACACGACGTGCCAGTGCTGTGTTGTGTACCATCGAAGCAATGGGAAAATATCGATTAGGTTAATGTATTGCGGGAGGTTATTTTTATTTCGCTTGCGCTCCTCCTGTCATGGATTTAATTTCAAAAACATGTTCTTCGTGTGCTCAGTGCTTGTTGGTAATATAAAATGTTGAGCAAATAATAAGAAATATGCAGATTCATTCAGCAAAGTACGTCCAAGTGAAGGGTGCGTTTGTTTTGCAATTTAAATTAATTTATAACAGCAACAAAAAATAATTGAACGCAAAACTAATTAAATACAAACGGCTCGTTACATTCCACAAATTCCACGATTTACATTATACACATCGCTGCTGCTGCAAAACTGATGTGCATGCATAAATTGGACTGTCAGAGCCCTTTTGAGAGAGCCTCTCTGCGACATGAGATTAATCGATTAATGCGTATTTTATTGTCGTAATTAAAAACAGGTTAATTTTGCACCAATTGAATGGACGAAATCGAAAATGAGTGCACCACCCATGCCGCCACGCAGGGCTATATGCGTCCAATGTACAAGGATGCTGTTGGAATTATACGAGAGTGCACCTAGGCTAGGTTAAGTGCTGTCTGCAGTGGAATAATATATGGCCTCGTTGGGGATTAATTAATCGGGAAACACAACCAATGATTAAACGATTATGCAAACATAATTGCCGTATGCACAAATGAGTAAAAATCGAATTGAGTACATGCCACTCGCACGTACAAGAGTGAGAGCATTGGCTTAATTGCGTTTTATTGGGATTTGTTGATGTACAAGGACATACGGTTTACTGCAATCTGCAACCAGCCAGTAGCTACAATCTGCTGTTCGAAAGTATTCGACAGAAAACTGGTTAAATTGTCAAAAAAAAAGTGTGCAGGTTAATCAATCACCTGATTGGGTACATGTATAGATTACATCGCAGGTTTGATATTGATATTTAGGTGACCAAACTGGAATTGATGTTTTTGACAAATCATTTCCTGAGATTATTCGAATCCAGATTGGCCGGAAACGGATTGACAGATATTTCTTGCGATGACCGATGGCACCCACACAATGTGATCAATATGCTCGACCCTCATCACTTGAGGCCTGGCGGAAGGTTATGCGCCATTAAAACCTATTCAGCGGTTCATTACATTTTTTTATGGATGGAAGCGGTTGGTTTTATCGGTCCATTTCATCACTTTTCTGCCATTTAAGCGCAGAGCTGGGCGATCCCTTTTTACTTTTCGCAATCATTAAAATATGTCATTTGATTGGTAGAAGGTACTTTTTATGTATGTAGTCCATCGACATTTTTACTGTCACGGGTTAGACACATACCGCACATAGAATATTGCTTGCTGCTGTAATCGATTTCTATCTTCCGCATATACTTTTCCCATTCACAGACAGAGCGACATTCGCAAATTTGACATTTTACATGCATTTCCTTTTTTTCGAGACAGCTGACAGGCGTTTGCAGTTTCTTGGAACGCATTGCAACTGTGTAAATAATGAATAGAAGCTGACACTTGCATCGCAGAAAAAAAAAACGGCGGATGCAACCCAATTTTTGAATAACCAGCATTGAATTATGTGCTGTAAAAGATTCCAGTTTAAGGTTTTTCAAATACACTAGAACTTTACTTTAAAGCTTAGTACGCTGAACAAAGTTCTCTCCAAAATTTAGCTGAGTTAAATTTAAGCGAACCCATTTAGCTGAGTGGTGCGCAACTAAACAATAAATAAATATATACTTCATGTGCCTGTCAAAATTTAGCGTGCCCATTTAATGGGTCGGCACATTTTGTCAAGCTTAATTGTGACAGATCGTTGAGTATTTGTTGTTCTGTTGCGGTAAAGTATGCAAGGATGAGCTCTTTTAATTATTACATGGACGACATAGTTGAAATAAGAGAGAATTACATTTTTAAAGGATGTTTTTTCAAAGAACAACTGCTTTCTGTGACACTTATCCACGGCGTACTCTATGTCAAAATTTAGCTGGGACCTTAGCTGATGTTTGGAGAGAAAAGTTGGAGACCAGATAAAATTTAGTTTAGCTCGAGCAGAGTACTACGCTTAAGTCTCATGTGAAAGTGTGCTCCAGTCCATTTTAACCACGAAAGCCAAGTATGCACCTGTTTTGAAACGAAAAATCCCATACAAAAGTAACACACAACGAAATCATGAACGAGAAATTCTCTCTCTTTTTCGTTTTGTTGCTGCTGCGAAATTTCGGCGAAAAGTGGAAAATTGTAGTAGATTTTTGGTACAATTCTCCACTCTCTTTTCGCACGCATTTATTGGCCGCGACATTGGGCACATTCGAGAATCTAGTTATCTTAAGTCGACTAGATTGGTCTGGATAATATGAAGCAAAAACTTGATTGGTCGGGAATGTCACTTTTTCTACGTCAGGCACATATGAGAACTGTCAACTTAGTACTACCCCTCCATAAATGTCAACTGAAACAGCTGCTCACATGACCGATTTTAGCCAACCAAAACCGAGATACAACAAGTTAGACAGCTGTCAGACTTACTAAACTAGATACTTGAACGTCCCCATTAATTGCTTGTCAAAATTTGACACTTGTACTCAGTAACTTCAGACACTTCTTTTGTGTAAGAGGTATGAAGCAAAATTAAAAAATCTTTCACCGAAACTCAAATATGGAGATTAAAAATGCGCATCTTTTTGGAATTTTAAAGACGACAATATTACATTAAAAAAGAACTCCAAAAAACAAACTCGTAATTGCGAGACTTTTCTATTTTCCATTTTCCAATGTTAACAAACAAAAAAAAAAACATTTAGCTGGAAGCGGGCATATCTGCATACTTGGACTGTGTGTTTTCTTATTCTTGCACATCTTGTGAGATTATTTTACTGCTGAGATGCAAGAGTCTGTTCAAAAACTGTGTGAAAATGAAGTTGGCTCATTTGCAATTAACTCTTTAGAAAGTTTTAGTTATATGAGAAGAGTACGTATGCATATTTTTATAAATTCCGAAAGAGCCTAAAAGTTGTCAAACTTTAACGTGGACACTAATCGCAAGATTTAGGTCAAGAGAATAAAAATAAATCCTGAGGTGTTTCCACCAAAAAAAACAAGATTAATTTGACGTTTCACCAGATGTTGTTAACTACTCTCAAATCGAACAAGCCAAAATTGTGATAGTTGAAAAAAATAAATAAAAAATCCAAAAGTTTAAAGCAATAAAACATGAGTTTTAAAAATCTTAATATTTTTTTTAGGTTTAATGAAAGTTTTGATGGTTGCATTGGATAGGAGAAGTCTCTCAGAAATAAATTCGTTTTTTTATGACACAATGTCAAATACAGCTCTGTTTGCTTTGTATTTTTGACATCTCCAGCTGTGGAAAGTGTGTTCACAAACCGAACTGTACATGCAAACCTGGTTGATAATCGAGATTTATTTCAAATCTCCCTTTTCATGAGATTAACTTTTGTATGATAAATACTGAAATTTATGCGGGATTTACAGAAAATTTTCTAAATCTCGCAGTTAGTCTCCGGTGGAAACGTGGTATAAGCTAGGATAAATCCCAAATGACAATTTTAAGGAGCCAGTGAAAAGTTCAAGTAGCCAAATCGGAGATGAATTGCCAGTGCTGGTAACACTGCTATACTTGTGTAGCAAGTAGCAGCAGATGGAGATCTCCACAAATTATTTTTCGCTGACTTTTGAGCTAAGTTCGTGTAACGTTTATATCAAAAATGTCGAAGCGCAAGGCTATCTCACTTTCAGAGAAAATATCGATTACTGAAAAAGTTAAGAGGGGAGAAAAACAAAAAAAGATGTTGCAGAAAAATTTAGTGTTTCATTTAGTACATTGTCGAAAATTTTAAAGAATGAGCTAAAAATGTTTGTTTAAGCAAGTTCAAACAGAAGCAAAAAAAAAAACTAACAAAGAACAAAACTGTTCATGTGCAACCGATAATTGATATGTTTTTAACGAAAAAGTAAAAAGATATAACTTTCTTTACAATTTTCCATTTTTCTTTGAAAATATAAAGGAAAATATAAAAAAAAGAATTTCCTATAACGCATTTACCGCCTTAACGCATTTACCGATTTTAACCAAACACACATCCTTGGAATCGGTCTATACATGGTTTTTGTGAAGTTTGGTTGTAATCGGAAAACGTATGTGTGTGCTGTGCGTGTGTGAAAAAATACATGAATTTCAGTAAATTTTGGGTTTTTTCCACACATTAACATCTATAGTCCGGTAATTCGGATTTGAATGATTTTATTTTATTTTGTTTGTCTTGAATCAGGGATGGTTTGGGAAATATGAAAATTCGGAAAATTAGCGTTTCTGAATGTACTCGGTCGAATGACTGGAGCGAGGATTGCCGATTGCCGATTGCCCACATTCAGCTTTGGTTGATTTGGTTGATTGAGAAAATCTGACCGGACCAACTCTAATCAATCATTAGTGCGGAAAAAAACGACCAAGAAGCTGACCCAGAAATCTACGAAGTCGTTTCAATGCATTGAACTCAATTAAATTCCAAGGGAGTTTCATTCGTTCAACTATCAAAAGGGATATTAATAATTTAATCAATTTTAGGCTGTCCGAAGTTCACCGGGTCAGCTAGTTTTGTATAAAACTTCTTTATAACGAAGCAATTTTCTGTTCCCTTGAAGGTTCGTTATAAAGAAGTTTGATCTGTATCTAGATAACGACGCTGACGAAAGCCCTCCGCACCAACTGTCATATGTATGGGAAAGGAGGTAAGTGCAGTTGGACTAACTTACCAACGCGCCTCAACAGTTCGAGGTGAAACAAGGCCTCAACTAACAATCCTCTACAATTAATCCGGTCCCTAGATACATGCCACCAGTCAGTTGTGGTTTTCTTTTACTTGTGCACTTGTCCACCTCAGGCGAGATCTTTCTCTAATGGTACTCTGTACTCTGTTTTAAAACTCGAAGGCTTTATACAGGCCGAAGCATTTGTGTCCATCCGCTCTGCGCATTTCAGACAGCTGTAGCGAAATTTGTTTGACTAAAGAGATGCATCGTTGTTGACCCTCCAAAGTCTGTCAACGCTACGGGACTGACCACTTTACGAAGTACCTTTCTCTCAAAGCGACCCGAGAATATCTTTATCCTATTTATTGACATAGTCCCAGCTTCATAATGCGGGACTGCGCAGGACTGTAATGCTCAAGGCGTAGTCCTTATTTGTTTGGTATAGGTCACTTCTAGTTAATTAGCTCCTCAGCCGAAAGACGAAGCTGTTGGCAAGAGCTATTCATCGCTTTACTTCGTCTGAAATGTTACTACCAGATTTTGTGACAGAGCCGGGCCATGTGTCAAATCGCGGGGCATTTGTAAGAATATTTGCCTGTCCAATCACAAAACAAAATAAAAACGTTGGACCAAGTCCCTTACTACCAGACAAACGTAGCTGTCGATTGTTCGTCTCATTTATCGATGTTTTGTGTCCTTTCTAGTTGACACCATGTTTTGCCTCGTAAACCGCTAAACCGACGCCACTGTACGTACTTGCAATCGCACCAGTGACAGACAGCAACAGAATGTCAATTGCCAACAAAGTCTAACGCCGATAGGACAAACATAAGCTCCGCCACTAATTGGTTTGTTTTCAATTCTCGCACCTAGTTAAATCTTCCAAGAACTCGAATACAATTGACAATGACAGGCGACATCTATGCCGCTAATCAGCAGCTGAAAAATGCGTCTAAAATTGTAATCGTGTTGCTGGGACGACCTCTCTAAGAAGCTCGACTGAAAACAATATTTACCAATCGGGAGATTCCATTCGGCAATTTGATTTTGTCAAAACATAAAACACCTCAATAAACTATGAAAGCAGACGGCACACAAAGTCGCCATTTAACTTTGTGGTCGCTTCATGAAAGCCAACATAACACTCAACACCAATGCACGACACATTCCCCAACAAGAGCACACTTGTAGTGTGTGAAACTACTCGCCTCGTATATGCAGCAAAGCACCACTCAATGTTCACTAGAAAATCCTTCACACTCGACATTAATTGTTGTATTTGGAAGAGACCGAGAGGAGAGGCGGTTGCCCACCCCACTTGTAATAACTTTCAACAAGTCTATTCCATAATGCTCGCCTCAACCGCCCCCCGCCCCGCACATGCACCGCAATCCATTTCCATTTCCATAAACTGTGGCTACGTCAGAGCAACGAGCGAGAGCGAGAGCGAGTTGCTGGCTCACAACTCACAAAGTCACAAGTAAAATAATTTCTCATACTGAACGGGGTTTGTTTGCGAATCGGAATGGTGTGCTTATCAGCAAGAGGCATCAACGCATGCATGACATTTGTGTTCCGCGTTGGTGTACTCGTGTGTGCCAACTAAATCAAATGGGAGTGCATGTGATTGTGAATGGCGAATCCTTCGCCTCTTCATGTAGCCGAGGACAATTGGAACAAGTGGCCTGCCATAGCAGTATGTCATACCAGTTCATAGCGCACTATACGTCCAGAGTGCATTGAACACAATATTTCAAAGAGGAGTCACACACGACAAACAGTTTTGCGGTGGGATCCCCCTGTCGACACACATCAAAATGTCTGCATGCATAGATGGGGGATGGGTATTCTTTTTCTCGTCGGTTTTTCGCACAAACCAGCTAATGAGAAGGGGCGCTGTGCGGATTGAGTCATTAGATGAAAATGCACTTCAAAGACAAACTATCACAGACGGCAAGGCAACCCCCACCCGCCGTATAACGCTCACGCAAAAAAGAAACACTCTTCGTCGATGAGAGATGACTGCAACATCCACAACCAAAATAATCGATATTGACACAGATGCCGTTCGCCAAGAACAGTGGCGCCAGCTTAATAAATCTTTCACGTAATTTGCAACTTGTATCGTTTGTTTATCGAACATATCCGCTGCATGCATTAAATTTGTTGTTGAAAATATGTATACTTTAGTTTCCTTGCCGTCCCATTTTCAAAGCCACATCTAAACGAGGACAGCGTCGGCACCACAATAATTCACTTATGTTTAATTAGTTTTGGTCGAGATTGTGCACTTAATCTAGTACGTTCGTATGAAAATATTTGTGGTTCGTGCATGAGTGGAGTTTTCATTGTCGAAAGCGAGAGATTGAATCGCCAAATACAAAAAAAAAAATGAGATAATAAACTGTGAATGAGGTCATCGCCTAAATATAGCACCTACGTACTTAACGCATGCACACAATCCACCGTCGTCATCCGCGCCTCAAATTCAAGCGATTCCTTGAAATATGGAACAAATCGTTGGCGGGACTGGCGCCTTCGAACTTTTGTTGGGTTCTCGGAAATTGGCAGCACATTTTTGCAGGGGTAGTCTAGATGTACACGAAATGGAGGTTTTATTTTCAGCACACATTCAGCATGCGATTTGATTATGACGTAATGTGTCGAGTTTTTCACGTGCAGATGATTCGAATTTAAAAACCGTACGGATAGTGTGACACCTACTCGCAAAGAGTAAAGGGTAGCAGAGCCTACAAAAGCGAGAGTTCAGGTTCAGCCATCCTTGTCTTTTGGATTTTATTTATTTATTTATTTATTCCTACACCGATATTCGAAGTTTATTATGGTGTAAAACAGTAATACTTTGACCGAAATCGATAGAACTTTTTAATTAGTTGTAACACCATCTAGGTTTGAAATAATGTAGTGCAATCATTACAATTCAAAACATAGACTCACCCCTTGAGGTGAAAATATTCAAACGGATGTGGAAACGGGCAAAAGTGTCAGTACGAGTTTTGAGTGCAAATTTTAGCTCCCTAAAGAGGTTCAGTGTTTTTCAACAAAAAGCTGCGGATTTAAACTAAATTTACCTAAAGTATGTAGAGTACAGTTTTCTCTTTTAATTAAGATATAAATCGTAACAGTTGAGCAAATAGTTAAAGTTTTGTGACTAAAACTATAAACTCCTTCTTAAAATAAGTTAAATCGTAAAACTTTGACCGGCGATTTTTAACTTTGACCGCTTTACATTTCACAACACTTGAGTTATGGTCTGCTCATATTGCATTTTACTTTTTATCGAATTATGTGCTTTTAATTTCAAAAACAATGTCGAAACAAAAAGTAACCAAACGAAGGTAGAATAGTATCACAGATGAAAAAATTATATCGATTCCAACCGAGGCAGTGGCTTTTTAATTAATATGGCCTAAACTTAAAATTATTCTGATATAAAAAACAGTTTTATTTATGTTTTAAATATGTTCGTCTTGAATTTTTTGCACGTGCACGAATTTATTTCTGTTTATTTATTACTTTTCTGGCAAAAACAATGAAAGTTAAAAATGTGTGCCAATATTTTGCGTTCCTATAAAGAAGTAGAACTCACATTTTTTGGTTTCGAGTTATTATATTTCAAGTGTTAAAATTAAAAATAAGAATAAATATTTAATTTTAACACTTGAAATATAATACCTCGAAACTCGAAACCAAAAAATGTGAGTATCTACTTTCCTTTTAATACTTTGCCTATTATTACAACTTTGAAAGAGATTCTAATTTTTCCTTAAAAAAAAACGGTCAAAGTTAAAATTTTCAGAGTAAAGCTGTTTTTTGTAAATAAATTAATGTGAACGAGTCTTAGATATTCAATTACACTTCGAGTTTGTTAAGGTGGCAACGCCCGCAGATATGTGGTGAAAAGGAGGTATGTATGGTCAGTTTTGTAGTTTACATTTTAAAATCGGTCAAAGCATTACGGTTTTACTACATTTTATCTACTCCTACAGTCGTGTCTTCAGGCACAGGACCAAATAATCGGTGGGGTGGATTACTTTTATTTGCTTCTCTATTTGGCAAAGTGGGCGCACTGGCTCAGTGTGATGAAAAAACACAAGTACCTACATTTTAAGGCCTTTTCCCCTGTTCAGACTCGGCATTAAATCGAAGGGGACTTCCATTCGTTGAAGAAAACACACAAATGGGCGGTAGTGGGATGCTAGACTTAGAAGGTCATTTATGTGGGTACGGTGACCATCCATTTTTATTGTAATAATGAAACGTTCTGCATTTGAAGACGATGTTTATCATGAATTCATTTGTATACAAAGCGCGGTACTAATAATCATTTTCAGTGTCCAGGCTAAATTTTTTGATCTCACGACGGTGAAATTGTCCATAAAAAATCGCATATTGCGACCTACAACATAAGGTGAAGGTTGAAAATGATTATTGGTTAGGCCCAAAGACCTTATAAAAATGTTCCGAGTTTAAGAAGTTCTTCATTATTTGTTCTTGTGCGGGTGCTTTAAGGTAGACCCTGGGATAAGCGCTGGTATCAGGTGATGTGAAATGTGATGTTTGTTTTAAGGATTTGGTAGTTCGTATTTTTATTTTTGTTTCTTTCGTTTTTAATAAAATTATTTATTTGAAAAAAGGGATATTTTCTTGTGATACATTTGGTACATTTCCGAGGCACAAATTTAGATACTTTTGATACATTTTTCCAAAAAAAATAACGATACATTTTTCGAAAAGCCAACGGTTTATGACACAACAAAAAAAGAAACGAGCGTGATCAAAAGAGGAGGCCAGCAAGCTAAGTTTGCTTATCGGCCAGCTTTCAAATGTGTTGCTTAATCGTAAGGCGTAGTCAAATTTAAATAGATCTAAAGTTTGACCTAAATTTTCGCATCGGTAGGTTGCTATACATTTTGACAGCCGGTATGTATTTCTATGAAAAATCAGGCAGTTATTGTGAGAAATTGTGTATTTAATTCAAAATATACCTTTAATAAAGGGTGATTTTTTAAGAGGTTTAGAACTTTTTTTTAAAAAAAAACACAAAAAATTCGAAAAAATGAATGAAATATTTATTTGAATCGAAAGTTTAAACCTTGCAATTTAATGTTTAAAGATAATTTCATGCAAATGTTGACCGCGGCTGCGTCTCAGGTAGCCCATCCGCTGAGTCCAATTTTGGCATACTCTTTCACACATATCGGCCGGTATCTCACGAATGAATGCATGGATGTTGGCTTCCAGTGCGTCAATCGAAGCGGGCTTGTCCCTATACACATTAGCCTTGGCATACCCCCACAAAAAATAATCTAATGGTGTCAAATCGCACGATCTAGGCGGCCAATTGACCGGCCCGAAACGTGAAATTAACTGTTCACCAAACTCGCCTCGCAATTGCGCCATTGTTTCGCGTGCTGTGTGGCATGTGGCACCGTCTTGTTGAAACCACATATCATGCAAGTCAAGAACTTCCATTTCGGGCAAAAAAAAGTTTGTTATCATCGCTCGGTAGCGTTCACCATTGACAGTAACGCTGCGATTCGCATCATCTTTGAAGAAATATGGCCCAATAATGCCGCCGGCCCATAAACCGCACCAAACAGTGGCTTTTTCGGGATGCATTGGTAGCTGTTGCAATGCTTCTGGCTGATCTTCACTCCAAATGCGGCAATTTTGCTTATTTACGTACCCATTCAACCAAAAATGAGCCTCATCGCTGAACACAATTTTTCGATAAAAAAGCGGATCCTCGGCCAGCTTTCCAAGAGCCCATTCACCAAAAATTCGGCGTTGTGGTAGGTCGACTGGCTTTAGTTCTTGCACCAGCTGTATCTTAAAAGGCTTTACGCCCAAATCCTTCCGCAAAATTTTCCACGTAGTGCTGTAACAAAGGCCTAACTGCTGGGAACGGCGCCGAATCGACATTTCGCGGTCTTCTGTCACACTAGCTGATACGGCCGCAATATTTTCTTCACTACGCACAGTACGTAAACGTGTTGGTGGTTTAATGTCCAACAAAGTAAATTTGGTGCGAAATTTGGTCACAATCTTCCGAATAGACTGCTCAGAAGGTCGAGAATGCCGATCATAAAATGGAAGCAGCGCGCGATGAACATTTCGAACCGAGCACGAATTTTGATAGTAAAATTCAATAATTTGCAAGCGTTGTTCATTTGTAAGACGATCCATGGTTAAATTGCAAACCAAACTGAAGCTGTTTGACAGTGACACAAGGTACTAAACACACGTCAGCTGTCAAAACCAGTGTTGCCAAAACCAAACCAGCTAAAAAATCACCCTTTATAAGAAAAACACAGCAAAATAATATCTTAAAAGTGAGTGCGATAAATGTTGTTATAAAAGTTAATATTAAGTTGTTATTTTTGAAGAAGATGCTGAAAACAATTGGAGATCAGCATTGTGGCATTTATCAATGCAATTCATATCGTAAAGAGGGAATTACATTGTACCATCTTCCAAAGGAAGTTCGGAACTCTAAAGATCTTTTGATTAAATGGGGTATTGTGCTTAAGATATGGGGAAAGAATTTCCCAAATGTTTTTCCATTTGCAGTCTTCACTTTAGAGATAAAGACATTTTGCGACCGAACCAAACTTGTGAAAGGAGCCTTTCCCAGCCTAAGTCTTCCGAATTCATCAATTCCTTCAAAGAAACCAGGCATTATACGTTCAAGGCGGTTACTATGACTACGCATAATAGTTCCACTAAAATAGTCAATTATTTCACAGAGCGATATTGTGACAACCGTAAAAACTTCTAATCTGGCTGGCTCCCCACCATTACAGCAAGCAAATCTGTAAAAATCATAATTAGCACACTTCGCATAAGATAAAAAGCAACCAAAATATATAAACAAAAGCAAATTTATTATCTGTTTACTTTACATTCAACACTACTTTGAACAGACTTTTGTGCTAGTTTTACAAGATGAATTGACTCACACTATACAAATTTCGGAGAAGTAGTACTTAGAATTGCAAATTAAGTTTGTTTGCAATTAGTTGGTTAACTTTTTAATAGAAAAACAATTAATTTTCTTACACGAAAACACACGTATTCCTTATCCAAGTACTTTGTGAAACAAACAGACGTCAAAATTCTATAGGTCTCTACATATTCCTTTTTTATCCACCAGGTGTCGCAGGAAAACTTTTCCACTCGTCAATTGCGATGAACTTAAAACTAACAGCCGTATTCATTAGATTTCGTTACGACGCCTCTACGATGTTGTTTAGTTAAACATCGCGTAAGAATTTACGCAGCATCTACGTGGCTTTCCTGAAATTGTGATTTATCAACTTCACTAAACGAGGTAAGAATTTCGATAAACTATTACAGAAAACACTGAAATCTATTACTTTTTACTGAAACTGACATCAGCTGCGAAAGACAAAAAATCAGTGCAACGGGAGGTGGACCGCCGCCAAAATCACCGGATCCTGAAGATGTGCAATTGATGGCTCTGATTTCTTTCGAATTTGAAGTCGACAACAATGAGTTCGATTGTGATGCGCCTGACTCAATGGTTTATACATACATAATTGAAATTGAATAAGGAAACGTGAACTAATCAATAAAAATTTATTTTAGATATATACCTATATAGGTATCAGAATGTTATTAATGAGAGTATGGCAGTCGCAGTGGAGTAGTCAATCGAAGAATTGTGCCTCACTCACTGCCAGTTGCTTCAAATAATCATGTCGGATATAGAAAATGAATGAAAGCACAAAAATGGCATTTGTCAGCAAAGGCTATACGCAAGCCTTTAAACGTAAATTTTGGCGTTTAAACAACGCAGGCCTAAAGCAACGTTGCTTAAGTTAGGTTAGGTTGAGTGGGGTTGTGAGATCGTCACAAAAGACCAGGCAACAAGACCCAAGGGCCCATCGCCATCTTTATAAATCACATTTTCTTGCGTAAGGGCAATTTTGAGGATGCGTAAAGTTAAAGAGAGTCCACACGGTAGGTTTATAAATAGGGCTGTAAATATTGCTCCGCATGTTCGGTAATTTTTTTACGTGAAATCCATACCATAGATTGGAAGATTAGTTTCAACGTGATGCGTGGTCCACATACAAACAGATAAGCTTCACAATTTTTCTGATATGTTCAGGTAAAATTAGAGCATTACTTGTATAGTCCGTCTAAGCCATACATTTCAAAGGATGTCGTTGTTCGCATCACACCGGCTTCGTACTGGGTCTATAAGCTGCGGTAATTAGATTGAATTTAATGGCCATAGAGAGGGGTCTACGTTCAGTTTGCCACATAACAGGTTCATATTCAACTGCCGTTCTTCAACTACACAAAACCTTTCTGAAGATATCGCTTGGGAGCAATGTTGCCGCAGTTTTTTTTTTTAAGTTTAACAAATGGAAAAAAATGTAACAAACTGAAAAAAAAATTTGAAATTTTATAATTTTACAAAAAAAGCTCTAAATTCAACTTCCTGTCCATTTTGTGTTTAACAAAAAAAAAAAAAATTATTGACCATCGAAGTAAATTTCAATTTCAATTTCACAAACTTTATTTACCACGAGATGTAGAACATTGTCAACGGCGACGCGACGAGACTGACTAATATTGTTGTATTTTCTCGTTCCCTCCCATTCCCACTCACAGTTTGACGTTTTGCACAACTTGTGCTCTGTGTAAACAAACCAAAACTTTGACAGAAATTGGTACAATTTGCAAGTTGAACTTTTCGATATTTTTTAACGAGAAAAACAAAAAATACATTAGATTAGACCACACGACTGAAGTAAAACTTCTTTAGCTCCATCTGATTACAATACTGATTGAGATAATACTATATATTTCATGCACTGGCTATGAGAGAGGAAGAGAGAAAGAAAATTTGTGCGCGCACTGCTCTCTCTTGCCCCTACAGTAATACACGAAACGAAACGTAACTCTCTCTCTTTCTATCTTCACTAACTTATATCTCCCTCTCAACTTCCGTTCGCGATTTCCGTAACGCTTTCGTGACGCATTCACCAGCTTACCCCCCAAGTCAAGCGTGCCTAAAGAAGTTTTACTTCAAAAGGGAAAAAGTGTTAAAAAGCGAAAAAGAAGTAACATTGTAACAAAATTGTACACGGAAAGAATTGAAAATCACCAATTGCTAAATTTTGAGTTGCAATTTACGAATTATATATTTCTCGCAAATCACAACGAAGTTTTCATGGATTGATACAAAAATTGGCAATTTGACATTGAAAACGGCGGAGAATACAAAATTCTGTTTGTTTGAATTTACGATTAGAAGTATCAATTCGAGCTTCTTTTATTTGTGGTGATTTTCGAGATTGTTTGGCGCAATTTACCACTCCAATAGGTGAATTATTTGGTGAAATATTTGGTGATTTACCAACACTGAATGATGAATCAATAAAATCTTGTAATAATTTAACACATGAAACTGAAAACGTATACACGCTTTGCGTCGTTCCGATTTGCGTCTTTTCGAAGTTGCGTCATTTAAAAATGATCCTGGTTTCGAAATTGGGACGATTTTATTTCAGTTATTCCTTTTTGTTAATTTTTTTTTTTGTAAAAAGGGGATTGCCCAAGATTAAGGCTAACGAGTTTACACTTTACGTGAAGTCAATCATTTTGGAGAAATAAATATTAAGGTAATTAAGGTTAAGAATCGTCATTTCAATTTGAGTCGTTTCGATTTGCGTCGTGTTTTTTCTGGTCCCAATTAACAACGCAAATCGGATCGACGCAAAGCGAGGTTTTGGTGTATTGACGTAGAGAAGTCGTAAATTGCAAAATATTTTTTTTGTAATTTCCATGGAATCAACTACCTGATGTGTGGATTTTTTTATGCACAGTACATAGTCCATGTACCTATCGATTTCCTTTTAAATCCTTTCTTTTTATGGATGAATGGATGTATGTGGTATTGCTAGACAGCTGCAATCATGAAGCCAAATCTTCATTGTGCACGTTGCGCGTCGTTGCAGGGACAGGCAGTCGGTATTCAATCTTTCCTTAAGGCAGTCGAGTTAAAGTTGTAACTAATTCGTATTGATAGGTTGTGTACTTCTAATTATAAAGCACTCTGGAATATATATTGTAAGTACCAATTGAATAATTCCAAAGACGCCGAAGTAGTAGAAGCATATAGATCTGTATTTCTTTTCAGAATGTAAATACATCTCGCAATTAGGAAGGAAGTATAATCGAGAAGAATTGTAAAGGTTCGTATCAATGTCAAGTTCATCTAAATATTTTGTTTGCATTTTAAATTTCAGCATAGACCAAAAAACCATCCCAGACAAGTTCCGTTGTCTCCGGACGATATGGCGCCGTATGATTTTTTTTGGATATCAGGGGAAAAAGAATTATAAAATATGACTAAATATGTATTCGAAAATAACCTTACTAATAAAACTATGAATTTTGCTGTGTAAATCACAAGATATAAGTTGCAAATTGAGAATAAAGTTTTCTAATTTCACGACAAAACATTTTCAATTTAATATCATAAATAAATAATATAATAAATCATAAATTGCAAAATATTAATTGCAAAATGATAAAAATAAGTTGCAATTTACGACTAAAAATTTGTAAACTGCAACTACTGAAGTAGTAAATCCACCCCTGTTAGTTCGCAAATCAACACTATTGAGTTGCAATTCAAGACTAAATGGTTGTAATTTGCTAAGGGAGGAAATCGTAATTTACAACAGAAAAGTGGTAATTTACGAATAGTTTTTGCAATTTACAATCCATGTAATTTCAAATTGATAACTATTTGTGTCAATTTGCGATCGGTTATGGGAATATTTTTTTCTCGTTTAATCGCATTATTGATAATGAAAAGTGTTGATTCACGATTTTTGAGGGTCAATATCTTCACTTCGCTCAATTTCTAGAATTGCGAATAAAAAGTCGTGAATTATTAAATCCTTAGCTAGACAAACTAGACGAACTTTTCGTGATTCTGCGCTTATTTTTCTTGATTTGATCTTAAAATTCTTTCCGTGTAAAATAATTAAAAATTGTAACACTTTTGTTACACTTGTATCATTGTGGCAACGCTGCTTAGGATGCTATACCAATGTAGCGTTTAGGCTAAGGGAAGGCAAACACTGGGGAAACCCGCTTTTCTGGCAAAATCACAAATCACCCTGCGAACGGAAATCAACTTCGGAATATGATTTGAATAAAAAAAACCATACGAAAACCAGTGCGAAGAACGTTCTTTATACGAGAGATCTGTTTAAGTCTTCAAGGGCTGCTCAGAAACCCCCGAAGAAGATGGTGATGCGGGGTTCTCCAACTTAAACTTGACCTTTCCTTCTGCCTGTTGAAGAACAAATCACAGCTGTCGTTAAATGGCGATATCTGAGCTCACTCCGTGATGGGTTCCCGGTCGCTACGGTTAAAAGTGAAAGCTTGTAAAATGTGCACGCACCAGTGTCCCATGCTGAAGAAACTACTCACTAAGCAAAGCAATCGATTGATCGAATCATCTTGAATACTGCGACACACCCAGGCTAACAAATCCATTGAGCGAATTAAAAGACCCAACCTCTCGAAGGTGGTACGCGTCATTACTGCGTCTTAGACAGACTCTCGGGAATGTGTCCGCCAATCAACGACCTCTGCAGGACGGCATAATCTTTATCGCGTGTCGCTGTTCTCGCCAACTTCAAAATCTTTTAACGATGGCCTTCCGCGGGATTATTTTTCTTGAATGACAGCACCAATTTCATGCCTTGAACACCTAGCCAAAGTGAAGCCTGCAGTCACTCCCCGGGGAGACGTAGCGCATTGCCTAACCATTCCCAGGGAATACCTGCACACATTTCGCTGCACACGCCTTTTGTACCGCTGCCAAGTATTCCCCTTGAACGAGGGAAAGTAGCTTCCATTTAATGTGGCAGATGCGGCGAAAACTGCAACAAGAATACCCGGTGTACTGCAAATCACTCGCACACATACACCATGCCCATGCACAGAAGAAATTGCTCGTCGTACCACGAAGGATGTTTCCGTGAATGCAATCAGCTCATTCACAAAGCGTCAAAGTGGCTGCAACGTAAGAGCCAAAACAATGTTGTGTGTTGTTTCCTTTGCATGAATTACATCCAAGTTTGCAGAAGACACACGGTCTTGTTTATAATTTCCAGGGGAACAAAAATATATGGCAACCTCAAACTACTTACGCTCGACAAACGATGACACAAGCATGCTCTCCCTACAGATGAGCGACTTCCTAGTATGTGCTTAGATGAGGACCAAAAGTTCCTTTTGTCTCAGCGGCTCCAGGTGGAGGAAAGCAAAGGGGCTCCCGGTCCGCGGCTCTGTTTGCACTCGACCAAAAATAAGCAATTTATGCAGGCCACAAAATATCAAGTGGATGTGAATCCACCACACGCCTCACTACAAACAACACATATATCGGGTTAGAGGGAACACATCCCGGCAAAAGACTGCTTACTTATGGCCTGACATGAAGCGTCTTCTTTCCGAGGTTGTTTGCCTCTCTGCACACACTCTTGTTCCTGTGTGTGCGCCAAAGAGGAGCAGCATGCACGATTTGCAGTGTTTTCTTCTTTCATGTGTTGGCAGTCCCTCGAACGTTATAACTTTGCTAATGCACCTCTACGTGTTCTTCCTTGTTTTCAGCTTACTGTGTGTGCTTGGAAATTGCTCTTGACTTTTCTCCGACAGCATTTACAAAAACAAATAAAAAACCATTATCCTGGGCTATGCGAGGAGAAAAAGCGACTTTCCGGAATGGGCGCTGGCTCGGTTTGTCTTATCGTCTCCAGACCGTAATAACGCAATGTGAACGGTGGCACTTATAATTGTGTACACTAATGCCTTGGCCGTGTGAACAGATGCGATGGGTTTGTTCGGGTGGGAGGTGGGACCCAAACGTGTGTATATATATTGTCTGGATAGATGCACTTCTTGGCCGATGATTAATGAGAGCTGGAAGGGGTCATGAGTGCGGGCGCAGTGGATACACTAGAAATGAAATGTGAAAGGCAGAAGGGACTTTTGATCTTTAATATAGAGTGCGTCCTGGGATGCAGTTATTCCTACTCGCTTGTGGGTGGAAAAATGCCAAAGGTCAGTGCTGTGGGAAGCTAGATATGAATTTTCTCCCAGTTGTCTACTCTGTGAAATATGAATGTGAAAATGGAGATCGTGTTTTGGACTCGTGCGCTTTTAATATTTATATCCTTCACTCGCAACATAATTTTGAATACGAGACAAATTTAAATTTAAAACCATATTTAAATTTGTCTCCTATTCAAAACTAACTAAGCAAAGCTTGGTACCTCGAAGCCTGCCTGTCTTCGGCTTACATAAGACCAAATCGCTTATAAGAAAAAATTATTTTTGGATTCTGGGAGTTTCTTTTATCCGTCTTGGACTGTTTTTTTACAAATGAGCGGGAAATTCTTATAACAAATACTGAAATACTGTTTGTTAAGAATTTCCTGCTTAACTTTCAAAATATGCGAGGTCTTTCTCCAAAGTCTATACAACTTAAATGAAATATTGCGTTCAAATGAAATTTATCTGCGATTTCTATTTGAGTGACGGATGAAAATAACTCAAAACGGAAGAAAAACCGAGTTTTGTGTTCGAAAAATTACCAAAAAAAAAGGTAAGACTCTAACACCACGTTTCCAACGGACACTAATCGCTAGATTTAGGGCAAGAGATTAAAAATAAATTCGGAGGAGTTTCCACAAAAAAAAAAAAAAATTTTATTTGACGTTTCACCACATGTTGTCAACTACTGTCAAATCGAACAAGCCAAAATTGTGATAATAGGATGGTTCGCGACAACGTCAGTGTCAAATATGAAGAAGAAAAAACCAAGTGACAGCTAAAAAACTTGTAGGAAAACAAAACAGAATTTATATGGCTGTAGGTAGCATGATTTTGTTAAAAAACTACTAAAAAGTTTATAATAAAGTCCAAAAAACAGAATAAAAACATTTTAGAATTGAAAACTGATGTTTATCACATGTATTAGGTAAAAGAAGAGAGGTTAAAGTAATGGGAATTGTGCGCTTTTTGGCAACAAAACACTACTCTGGCCATTACAAAACGGCTTTGTTATCCTACAAGTTTTTTTGACGTTTGAACCAAAAAGATAGCCCACTCTACTTGAAAAAAAATTTAAAAAAAATCAAAAGTTGAAAGTACGCAATAAAACATGTGTTCCAGAATTCTTAAAAGTTTTTTAGGTTTATAATTTAGTTCCACAAAATAAAATGAAAGTTTTGATGGTTGCATTGGCTAGGAGAAGTCTTTCAGAAATAGTTTTAATTTTTTTATGACACAATGTCAAATACAGCTCTGTTTGCTTTGTATTTTTGACATCTCGAGCTGTGGAAAGTGTGTTCACAAACCGGACTGTACATGCAAACCAGATTGATAATCGAGATTTATCTCAAATCTCCCTTTTCATGAGATTATTGTATGATAATTCCCGAGATTTATGCGGGATTTACAGAAATTTTTCTAAATCCGGTGGAAACGTAGTATAAAGGTTGTTGTAGTTTATATTTTTAAACACAAAATCGTAAATCGCAGCTCGTTTTTTCCGCCCATTTGGAGGAACATTTTAAGCCTTTCGACGGTTAAACGTTCAGCGACGATAATAATGCACTCAATGCTATACGCTCAGGCAAAAAATAAAGAAACGTATACTTTAGAAATCTTTAGGGCTCGACATGATTTTAGATGAACTCCTAAAAATTTCATCTCACGAAGCACATATTCAACTTTTTAATTTTATAAACACCGGGGTAGAATTCACTCTGCTCTACCTATCCATAAACCTTACCTAACCTAACAGAACGCTCTGAGCTTGATAAATCCAAATAGAATGCCAGTGTACAGAAGATAAGGATTGCAATACACCAGTAACAAAGTAAGAAGCCTTGAAACCAGTGGGCTGAATAAAACGCACAAATGTTCACAGTTTATTGCATCCCAACGTGTGTTCCTAAAACAGCTAGGGGAGAGCTGGGCTAGAAGTAACACTTTCGACTAAATTTGATGCTGCTCCCAAGATTTTGAAAATGCGTCAGCCAAACATATTTTTGGAAAAGAGCAATATTTAGGCTACAAAATTCATCAAAAAAGTCCAATAAAATCTGCTCGGAAGATTTTTTTAAAAAATACCTTATTTTTTTTTTTTTTTTTAAAGAGGGATTGTTAAAGCTTACCTTCCAGTTACGGGGTAAGCTACTTAACACAGCCGTGGGGAAGTTTTAATAATGATTGAAAAAAGCTTAAGCCATCTGCATTTAAGAAAATTTATTTAAAAAAAAAGATCATAAAATGAACCAAATCACAATTCACTTGTCGAAAAAACTAAAAAAAAACTAACATCTTTCACCTGCTTTTGGCGGCCTTCCTGGCTACCATTTTATTTTGTCCTCAAGAAATGCTTGTTTCTCTGGAGTATGGTCATGGGCTTGTTTGCATAGACCTTTGACTTCAAAAAAACACCAAAGAAAAAAGTCCAAAGGCGTTAAATCGCAAGATCTGGATGGCCAATTCTGATCGCAAAAACGGGCAATACACGATTAGGAAATGACTCATTCAATAATTTAATTTGGCATGTGGCACCATTTTGTTGAAACCACATGTTGGTCACATCCATGTCTTGTAATTTGGGCACGGAAAACTGGGTTATCATGACACGATAACAAACACCATTAATTTTTACTGGCTGACCCATTTTCGAAGAATGGTCCGATAATACCTCCAGACCAAAATCCGCACCAGATGCATTTTTTTCTAAACAGTTACTCGTGGGTTTACTGAGCCCCAAATGCGACAGTTTTCACGATTAACAAAGCCATCAAGATGAAAATGAGCTTCATCACTGAAGATGAAATTACGGACTGTAGACTAACCTTCATTATTTTTAAAATATTGCTCAACAATGAAAATACGTTGTTCTTTCATATAGCGCTCCATTTTTACTAACCCCGAACTGTCAGCTGTCACATTGTTATCTTTTTTTTTTTTCGTTGGCATCACTGTACTATTAAATGGCGCAAAATTAAAATTTTGTGTGAATTATGGGACACCGTTTATACACAAAATTCACCAAAAGATAAACGCATAGCTACAAAAAACAACCGACACTGTGTTTCTTGCATTTTGGAAGCAATACCGAAAATAAATAAGCAAAAACAAAAAGTTATAAACTATCCAACAGACGTTCAATACAAAATTTAAGCAGACATGTTTGCTTTTGAGACTACCAACATTTTTCATGTATACGCGACTCTAAATTTCAAGGGTGTTTAGAACGAATTAAAATGTTTATACGAATATTTATCCTTAATTATTCGTGTAAAGAAACGATTTTGTCAATGTCAATATTAATGTTGACTATCATTGACCAAACGAATGACCTGACCGCACAAAGCATAACAAGAAAAGTACAATTTAGAGAGTTATAGAGAATAATTTTAGAGAGCGGAGCATAACAGAATCAACATTAACATACAAATTATTACTGGCTCGTCGATATGCGACCAATATTTAAGAGATATAACAATAACAAAAAAAAACTCTTATACGAGAGACTAATATAAAACAATAGATAAGCGAACCATATCGAATCGAATTACAAAGCATATAAATAAGGTAAATCATAAACGTTTGTAACATAAAAGCACTAAATACACAACAAAGGGGAACCCTGCTAATTTTAAATTTTACAACTTTCCCTGTTCTACTTTTAACCCCGTCTTCCCCTATTTAACGTCTGCATTAATACCAAAATGTAACCGTCTTCATTATGCTGACTGCTGTACAGGCTAGAGAAGGAAAACGAAAAGTACTCGAAGGAGTTATTCCTTGCAAACTTTAAAGGTTTACCTTTTTTTCAGAAAAAAAAACTCATGTGATATCACTGATTAGGGTTGTGGACTAATTGGCTAATATTTCTTTTAGACGAAAATGTCTAGACACATCATTCCTATCATTCCGACATGCATGCTTTTAGGTTATAACATTTCGAAAACCTCTCGGAAATTCATTCTTCCTATTTAACTAATTGTGTGTCAACAAATATTTACAACAAGCCGATGATCCGATACAATTCCCTGCACCTGAAGAAAAAAATGAAACATCAAAAAAAATTCGTGTTTCCAGGTGCACTCATATTGCTGGATTTTTTTTTCAATTTAATTTTGATAAATGTTACACAAAAATCGTTAGAATCTCAAGGACAATTCAAAAGTTCAAATTGGTTGATGGTGGCAAGTACACGTACAGCGAAGTAATGGACTATGCATATGAGAGCGAATTTCGAACAAGCGAATATTCGTAGTTTCTGACATTTCATTCACATGAAAACTGTTAAAGCTTAAGTTCGAACGAATTTTTTTGGTGGATCGCGACTGCGTTTTGTGGAATGTAAATAAAGTGTGACAGTTCGCGGAAAATGGCTGAAATTGTAAATTTAGCTATTTAAATCAAATAAGAGTCAGTTTTGTTTTTAGTTTATGATTAGATTTATTAAATATAGTGCTTTTTTGGTAGAACAATTAGCATTTTTCAATTCATAAATGCAGTTTAATTTAGTTTTTTCGCAATTCGCTCTCATGTGAATAGTCCTTAAATGTCATGTTCGAATTTGCGAACTTACCTACTTTAGCAAAGTAGGTTTTTATTCATATACCTATTCAAAGCCCTTGCTAAGGGCTCTCACTTTGCTACAACCTTTTGCATATATTCTATATTTAGGAATTTAACTGGAAGAATAAGATAAACAGTCATTTCATTACTGGATATACACACATAAACATAAAAAATCACATTGGTACAATTCATGAAAAAAAACAAACATTGTTTGTGTGTAGCGCAAATTATCTCTGTAATAAGAAACTGCTCGATAATAAATAAAAACACCAACTCAGTTGAAAACATAAACAATGAAAATACCGGTGGAAGTTAGAAGGAGAAGTTCAAAATATGTATGAAAGAGAAAACAAAAATGTGATACTCTTAGCCTCTTACGTGTTTTGTAATTTGTAGTAGATATATTTCATAACAAGTCATTTAGATGGGCTTGTTTTGTGAACACAGAATAAGGTACTAGAAATATGATATTAGGTTGATGGAATTTTTTTTTTTTTTGTAAGTTGACCAAATTTCCCACAAAATCTTACCGAAATTTTATTTTTTCCCTTTTTCCCCACGAGACGGTTTCTTACCATCGAAATTTCCACGAGTTAATAACACTGGATATAACCGGACATGCCGATAACATCGCAGTATTATTGCTTATAGTGGCTTAAGACTAAAGCCAGTTGACTGTTTTTCAAAAATAGTTATGCATTTCCAAATAAAATGTAAATAATTGGACAGTGAACAAAAAAAGTTCCTTTTCTGAAGCTACTCTGAAAATTTTGAAATTTCCCACGATATTTAACAAGTATTGGCTCGCTTTACACTATGAACAATGATAGTGTTGTTATAGACCGCGTTACATTCTAAACATTTTTATTTTGAAGTTGTATATCACAGTTGTTGAAAAAGTGACTTTCCAAATAACAAAAAGGAACAAAGTAGCAAAAAATTGTATCAGGATCCTCGAAAAAAGTACCAAATTGTCGCACGCTGTTGTCAGTTGTTATCAGCCGACATCGTTCTCGCAACCTAAATAGGTTGCGCAAGGAAAAACTCGTCTGAAATTTCTAGGAACAATGCTATATTAGAACAGGAAATATTGGAAGTTGTCAGTTCTCGATGAAACCTTTCCGCAGACGACATTTCGGGAATACCGAACAAAATAAAGGCAATGGATTTTAGGTATACTTAGGGCCGTTTGCTCATACGACTCTTAACCTAAATACTTACGGGCTACTTTTTTTAGGGCATAAACTGTCACATAAGAGTTTATGTGGCACTTAATTCGCTATGAGTCGCATCAGCAAATGGCCCTTACTCTTTTAGCAGTAGTAGTAGAGTAGAGCAAAATGAAAAGCAGATGATTATTTTTCTCATGATAAGGAATGTTTGGAAAACTGAACTGAATCAATGAATGTAGTAGATTTTTGCGATGAGTGCATTCAGTGCCTTTTTACGATTTGCAAAAATGATTCATAATAAATGAAATTTAAAACGTAGAATAGATATAAATTAAACGAAACTTAAATAAATGGATACGTGGGAGATGCATAAAAATAAATTAATGAAGTAGATCTACTACATATGAAGCCAATTTTCGTCTCCGTACTGTTTCTACCCGCAAGATTAGCATTAGAGCGTATACCTCTACATTCAGCTCTTGGTTGAATATTCCTCTCTATAGGCATCTGATGGGATCATTTCAAAGGTCGTATGAAGAACTTTTCAGACAAAAATAAATGCAAAAACTGTTGGAAAAACTTTTCTCCCAAAGACTCAGAGGATACAGTCGCGCTTTAAGAAAATATAAAAGAAAACAATTTAAGAGTAACTTTGCGATAGTTTCGCTACGAATCATTTCACAGGTAATTTTTTTTTTTTAAATATCGAGGACGACCGCTCTCCTCCACTCAGTAATTGATAGATAAAACTTAGTTTACATATGTCCATAGCTTGTTTTATAATGACTACAGCATGCATAGGCCTTGCAGAATTTCTTAAACAAATTCAAAATACAGCAGAAATTAAAATTAAACTAAAAATTATTTTAAATCAACAATATGCATACTTAATGTCCATATAAATGTCCACATACACTACACGCACAAAACAACAAACCACGGTAACGTTTGTGTTAGCTTTTGCTTTTAATTTCAAATACATATTCATTTAATTGTTCTTTCGTGTTTGGAATGATTTTTCAGGCAATACAATAAATTATTCTGGATGTAGGTATGCAAATGCGGATCGTTTTTTTTTTGCGCTGATAATAGACTTTCACGTTGAACAATTTGCTTATCGTATTAATTAATTTATTTATTTATTGGTCAATCGGCAATTGATTGGCACGAGTGCAATTTAGCAACACAAAAAAAAACGTCAATCCATGGGAACACGAGTCGATGCATAGATAAATAAGCAAAAAATTAACTATTAAATGCGAGTGTAGCTGTTTTCAAATTAATGTATAGGAATACGCATCGAAGTACATGTATATGTTTTTTTCAGGTATAATTCTTCAGACAGGTATAGCCAAAAAGAGTTTAAAAAAAATAATGGGTCGCAACTGGTTGCACATCGAAAAAATTTCAAACTCTAAAAGGTATATTTATGGTGAAAAGAGGTTGCAAAAAATGGCCTCAAACAAGTGACTAAAATAGAAATGAAAAATGCTAGACAATGAGCACATTCAAGAATCTAGTTATCTTAAGTCGACTAGATTGGTCTGGATGAGATGTAACCTGAAGGCAAAAACTAGATTGGTCGGGAACGTCACTTTTTCTACGTCAGCCACATATGAGAACTGTCAACGTAGTACTCAGTCAAGAATTTCTCGACTAGATTCTTCGGCTACCCCACCATAAACGTCAACTGAAACATCTGCTCTCACGACCGATTTCCCCCAATCAGAGCCGAGTTTCATCTTGTGAGAGAGCTGTCAGACTTACTAGATACTTGAACGTCCCCAATGAAATACAAATGGATGAAGGCAAAAAGAGGGCATATGCCAACAACACGCGGTGTTCCCAAGCGGTCCACCATCTAGTTCTAACCGCGCCCGACTCTGCTTAATTTCGGTGATCGGACGAGAACCGATTTTTTTTTTTCAATTCAATTTTATTTATTCATTCTTTAAACTTATCTACTAGACAAAAACGATTAAATCTAATTAAAAACTAACATTTATCTTATTCTATCTTACTGGCTCTTAGCGAGCGCTCTAAACTTAACAATATGCTTAACGAGAACCGATTTTTTCAGCGTGGTATGGTCGTTGGCGAAAATCTTTAATACAATTTTTTTATTTCACTTAAACTTAACATATAAAATTGATTTATTGATTTGGACTTAGAAAATATTGCAAATTATTTATTTTTTGCAAAAAAAAACAAATGTTTAATAAAAACTGCCAGTAACGGTACAAATTCGAAATAAAATAGAGAAAGCGGTTTCGAAATCAAAGGGCAGCAGCCAGACTGAGAAGTTGAGCTGTTTGTTGTAATGTGAAACGGTCTCAATAAACAATTAGACCCCACATTTGCTGGTGCGACAACTTTCTTAGATTCTATTACATTTTTTTTTCCTCGCAGAATTCAAATTTCATAATTTATTTTCGTGAAAAACTTGGTCAATGGTTTATTTCACAACGAGGATTTTATTCTAAAAAAGGAGTACATAAATTGCAAATTAATCCGACCAACAGATTTCGTTCAAAGGCTTTTTGAAGCTTATTATAAGCAAAAAACGGAACACAAAATTGGAAATGCACAAAATATCCGCTGATCTGTCAAATATATAATATTTGTGAGATCAGCAAATCAGTAATGCCCTATAGTTCGATCGGACACAATTTTCGGTACCATTTCTAGTACGCTTTCCTTTGTTTTCTAATACTTCACAATTAATTTCTGAGCCAATTTATGTCGTAATAAGATCTCTTTCAAATTATTCAATATTGAAAGATTTATTCGTAGGCTGATGATGCGAATCAAAGCTTATTGGTCAAATTTGAATCATAAGCAAGTAAATATTTTTGAAGGAAACAATAGCCTGCTAATTCATTTCCGTTTGAATTACAATTTGCCAAGCAAGGAAACAGTAATTGCGAAAGTATATGGAAGTGTGAAAATAAATATAATTTATTTAATTAAAATTCTATAGCTAATATTACTGAACTCGGGAAGCTTAAAAACCGACAAATATAAAGACGTGGACATTCTTCCATACGAAAGCTGTCATGGTTTCTTCTCTATGAATTCGCACCAAGTATAAGGTGGCACAAAAATAACCTTCCGATGTTTTTTGGCTGTAATTTAAAAAAAAAACGAAAAACTTTGATTCTTCTTGTGGATTATTTTTATTTGGTCTTTTAATTTTTTTTACATCAAGTCGAGAATATGATGTCATGTAAATGGCCGCCGCCATAGTTGATTGTCATTTGAGCCCTTTTTATGGCATTTTCCATCACTTTGGCCAAAACTTCCGGCGATAGGTCCTCACATTCTTGATGGATATTGTCTTTAAGAGCTGCAAGAGTCTGAGGCTTGTTGACATAAACCCGCGACTTCAAAAAGCCCCACAAAAAGAAGTCTGGAGCGGTCAAATCAGGCGATCTTGCTGGCCAGTGCAAATCGCCAAAACGGGAGATTAGGCGCCCGGGAAATGCATCCTTCAGCATATCGGTTGTGGCACGTGCAGTGTGTGCCGTTGCACCGTCCTGTTGGAACCACGTGTTTTCCAATCCCAATTCATCAAGTTGCGCGAAAAAGAACTCGTTGATCATTGCTCTGTAGCGCTCACCATTCACAGTAACCGTTTGGCCCGCGACGTCTTCGAAGAAAAAACGTCCGATGACTCAATAGCAATATTCTCTGCAGAACGGCTACTCCGGGGTCTGCCACGCCTGGCAGCATCTCGTGTTGTGCCAGTCTCTTCGAGGCGAGCGGCTAAACGTCGCAGTGTTTCACCAGTAGGCGTTGGAAGGCTAGGAAATCTGCGACGAAATTCACGTTGTGCCAAAGTCACCGACCGATTATTGCTCAAATAAATAGTCACCAATATTCCGCGTTCTGGAGCAGTGTAGCGTAACATTGTTTATTAGCGTGTATTTCGCATGTGTTTACTACACAAATGTCAAAACAGAACTGACATTAGGGGCCAATCGCAAAATTTATAGCATTTTCTGATAGGAGGATTACTTTTGCGCCACCTTGTATAAGGTACAGAATTCTGTATATCTGGAATTCGCACATACTACCTGTTCCTACAGAAGTTCCTAAATTAAGTATTTCGCGTGAATTTTGCTGAATGCTGACAATTCTTATATATATATCTATATTTATTTTTATTTATGAAGTCCATGAACATTATGTCAAAACCGATGTCTCCCCACATCAATTTAAATAGTTTTTTTTTTATGTTAATTAAATACCTAGCTGTATCACTCCACACTTATTTTTAATTACGGAGTGATAAGTTTAAAGGAAAATAAATAAAATAATAATAATAATTTTCCGCCAAGTCAACCTTTTCACACCAACATTCGACATTCTCATTCTCGAAGCCAACTTCTTTTTCAAAAAAGGGTTTGGTTGCAGCCAAATATCTACCTGTGCCGCCTAAGGTACTGAGAATTGTACAAAAAAGTAGGTATTCAGGTATGAGCTGTCCAATCTTAAGTGAACAGATATTTTATTCTCTTTGCGACGACTCCTTAGAAATTATTGGAGAGATCTCAAACTTATATAAAATTTATTTTTAACTAAGCATTTGTTACTTGAAATTTGCTATTAAAAAGGAAAACCAATCAAAAAGCAAGCACAAGTTGAACAAGATAAAGCAGAGAAGAGCATTAACCATTTCATTTAATCTAAATATCTAAATATATTTCAAGTGCTCAGAAATAAAACAAAAATGCAATATTTTTCAATTTTGTGCATAATTTTTATATTAAATTATTTATTATATCTTAAATTTTTATAAACTAATTAAACCACTTCTGTTTCCCTACAAGCAGCTGACTTTTTCATACTTTCTGGCTGCTCAAACACCCATCCGTACGAACTCCATCTGTATTGAGCCATTAGCGTCACAGCACAGACCCTGTAAGATGTAGTTTATATCTAATATCCAATTCCTCCGCATCTGAACGCCATATACTTCTGACAGCAGCACCATCATAAACTGATAAGTAAATGCCTCCCATGGGTGCTGACATGATTGCGCTTCCACATCTCTATTATGTAGATACGGCGACGGATACCACAAGAGAAATTCCAAAGATGGAATCAATTTCCAAGGCAATGCGTCAACAAATCAACGCTAATGTGATACCATTTCCCAGAGGAGTGTCAACGCCATCAGCTTAAACATGCCCATGATGTGATTTGAAGACTTTTATTATTTTCCCAAGATTGCTTTTGCAATTATCTGTCATAAATTAATTAAATTAAAAACATTTCCTTACCAGATAACAAAGATGTCTAATTAAAGTCAACATCGTCGAATCGAGATATCCATGAGCTACATATTTCCAACAATAAAACAAAACAGATACACATCGGCGCTCTTCTGTTGCGAGCTGCTATGCCAAATTTGCCAAACAATGCAGCCAAAATATTGATTCCACCAGAAGGGACCAAACACAGAAGGCATTCATTCATTGCAGCAAAAGGAGCATCGAATTTAGATGTTTAATATGGGAGCACAAGCACAGCCGCATGCTGTGCATGTGGCCCACATTATACCGAGAGACAAAACATTGATACAAAACAAATGGCAGAAGAGAAAAACCTTTTTCAATTATAAATCCACAGTTTTGAGCCAAGAATAATGCAAATGGAAAATGGGTGGCATCATTTTCATTTCACGCTTGGCATTATTTTTTAGCGACGAGAAGCGTTTCCCATCGAATTAATCTCAAAGCGGCTCTTACGTAACTTTCTGTGTATGAATTATTCATTTGCTTGTTCAATTCCCGCACACGCACGCAGGAATTTTTTTTTTTTTAAACAGTTTCGTCATCAAAGGCACGGTCGTTGAATGACATATTACTCGGTCTAGTCCTGTTAATCGATTTTCCTCTCTGATTCCGGCACCGTTGACTGTGCTTTCGCAAACGAATGACATTGAAGTCGCCCAGATGTATGCAAAGCTAGATGTCAATGGTGCGGTTTTGTCATTCAAATCGAAGATTAACCCGATAGGGAATGAGGTCGAATCGCGCGACGGCATCAAGGGGTCTGTAATTTATTATGATATAAGTCTTGCGGAGTGAAAAATGAATGGCGCCTGCCAAGTATTTTATTGGCCGACCGTTTGAGTAATAAATTCCCACCAGAGCCGAATATTTAGTTCAGTAGTCAATGATCCCATGTGTCCATTTCCATGCTGAGGAGCAGAGCAATTTGGAGAGCAATTTGGACGACAGAGATGTTTTGTAGGAGTGCAATTAAGACAGATTGACGAAGTTAAATCTATACACATCTATATTTCTAATCAAACTGGATTTACGTGTGTTACCAGTTGGCGTGAAAACTAAACAGTTTTTCAATAAGGACGGGTCAACTTTGAAGCGGGGTAAAACAAGCTGTGTGTGAAGAAAAGGGTCGCTCATTTTTCGGTATCGAAAGTGAAGCTAAATAAAACTAACAACAGCGATACATTTTTGATGAACATTTTATTTCATTCTAATGTTTGGACTTAGCCATTGAGTGTGAAATACAAAATCATTTAAATGGCCGCCTCGGGATGATTCACAGCGTGCGATTCTTTTAAAGCAATTTTTAACCACTTTTTCGCACATTTCGGGCGTTATCTTGGCCTTAACTTGAGTAATGTTGGTTTTCAATGCGTCTAGAGTTCGGGGATTGTTCTCACGGTCTTTGCGTAGCAAAAGAAAATCTAACGTTGTCAAATCGCATGATCTTCGTGCCAATTGCCGTCGCCAAAAGGTCAAATTACGCGACCAGGAAACTTCTCACGCAATAAAGCCATAATTGGTCGTCTTGTGCGGCTTGTTGCCCTGTCTTGTTGGACCCACATATCGTCCAAGTCAAAAAAAAAAAAAAAAACGGTTATCATTCGACCGAATTGACTGTAACCGGGAAAATCGAAACATTTTTGAAATGACAGCTGAGTTTGACAGTTGTCAAATGCCAGCGCTACCAACTTGAAACCACGAAATGAATGACCCTTCATTAGCGAAACTCTTGTTTTTTATTTAAAAGGCCCATGTGGCCATGTGTATGGAATATAAGATCGTTCAATTGTCCACTGCGCCTTCTCTTACTGAACTCTGCAGCACAGTTCCGTCTGAGTTTGAGCGATGGCTGAATATTTCGGCTTTAATCATCGATTGATTGCGGCTTATTGGAATAGACCCACGACTTCAGGAAACCCATACAGGAAAATGCCCGAATAGCACACTTGGGTTTTAATATGGTACATACAACTCTAATATAACTATCAAGTTATTTCCTAGGTATTGCAGTAACATTGTCACATCCCACATTGTAACCAAATTAGCCGCATTTCCCCTTATATTTTGCAACAACTTTGTAGTATTTGTGTTTTACTGAGGTTATTTTTTGTTAAATGATAGTTCTTATTACGTTGTTTCAACAAAACATGTTGCTTATGCAAATCAGTTTAAATAACATGTTGGATATAAAATAAGTACGAGAAATGTTTCTGTAAACATTCCAGAAGTTTTAAATAAGTTATTATTGGAATGCTTTTTGAGTCTACGTGTATAGACAAACAAATTATGAAGTATAAAAGGAAAGGTAAATATATTTGATCTGAAAGGTACTAGTATCTAAAACAGTTCAAGTTTGCTGCGATTTCAGACCAAAATCCTTAAACGAATACTACTTTTGTCATGAACATTAATGTTTTGGGTCCGGAAAATTCACGCGCCTCCAAAAAAGGGTTAAATAGAAGAAAAGTTTGAAAATCAGAAAATATTAAAATGTGTATTTAAGCTTCCAAATCCCAAAAGACTTTATTTTAAATTTTAATATACCATATTCATCAGTTTCTATACAAATGGATTGTAGAAGCTATGTAATATATTGGAAAAATTGAAATGTATTTTTCACATCTTAAGACCTATGGTTAAACAGGTATATAAAATGGTGAACAATATGGCGGTTGTTACATGAAACATCATTAAAACATGAACCATAATATTATAACTAAAATTAGAAGTATCCAAAATGAGGATTTACTAAACGTATCTGTAACTTATTACCAACCTTTTTAGAACTCTAACTTACGAACTCTTATAAAACTATTTTCAAACATCCCCCCCTTTTTGTGAACAAGTTTAAAACTTAAAAAAACGTATTTACAACATTTCGAATGACAATGTTACAAATAGTCCCGCGTGAACATGAATACAACTGATATAGAACGGATTTTGTTACAGATTACTTAAATATAACAGAAATACAATCGAAGTTTTGTTGCAAATCACAATCTGTGCTATTCGGGTGTCTATCAGGGTCAAATCGCACGATTTAGGTGGCCAGTTCAAGTCACCTCTGCGAGAGATAACCATACCCTGGAATCGTTCATGCAGAATGTGCATCGTGGCGACTGATGTAGTCCCCTTCTGCTGCAGCCGCATGTCGTCTGTCTCCATATCGTTCAATTTGGGCCAAAAGCAGTCGGTTAGCTGATGGTGGTGGCCTCACAAACGTCATTTTCAAAAAAGTACGGACCAATGACGGCCTAAAACCGTCACCAAACAGTAACCTTTTGTGGATTGACAGCCAAAAAAGAACCTCATGTTTTTTCGGTCAAAATGGGGGTCCTCTTCTAAACTGTCCGAAGCCCAGTCAGCGACCAAGCGACGCTGTCGATGTCCATTAACTTTGAGCTCCTGGATCAGTTGCATCTTGTGTAGGTCCAAATTCATAAGAAAAATTCGTCCAATTTGAGCTCTTCGAATGGCCGGCTTCTTGAGCACTGCCAGGAACTCACCGCGTCGGGCTCTCCTGTAGAGTTTCACGAAACGCGGCGATTTTCTTGCAGGATCTGCTGTTCCTTTGATGTACGAGTGCTGGCTGATTGCTTCCCGAAAGGGTTCTCTCGAATTTGGCCACCTAACGTTGGAGAGTCGCCTTTAAACGGCCACCGCGTCTGCCGTAAAATGGAATGAAAAACGCGCCCAATGTTTGCACTAACGAACACTCATTTTGATTACTTAGTTTTAGCATTTGTGCGTGCAGCTTAATTGTGATGATTTAGCATCAGATAAGACCGACCAGGCTGCCAACCTGGCCACGTCCCAAATGGAAAACCCTCTACAGGACAGATTTCGATGGAACAGTTTTTGAAATGTTGGCCATTTTGGAAGCATTTTTATCCAAAACGTATTTCATCTGACTTTACTACCTTCAACTTGCGATTGCTCAACTAATTCTTAATCAAAAATAATAAGAATAAGTAGAACACTTGAAGACCCGACACTAAGTCATCAACTAGCTCTTTGCTTTATTTAAAGCATGAGTTTTTGACCAGCTGCCACTTAAAAGCTGAGCTACAGACCAAAATCCAACAGGATCAAATCAAATGGAAAAATATCCGCAAAGATTATTCTAAGTCGTAGTTGTGCTTTGGGGTTCGTAATAAAACAGCGAAAGCACTGCCATTGAGTGCCACTGACCAGTGTGTTCCGTTTTCTCAGGGGTGGGATTCTGTTAGATGAAAACGTTCAATCGTTTTCGTTCAAACGAACGTTTTGCTTCGAAAACGAAAGGAAATTTCATTTGCGCGAAAGCAAAAAAGCGAAAGCTACTTTATCGACGTTTTCGTTTTATTTGCTTCATGTAACTCCAAAAACGAAAGACATTTTCGTTTCATGCGAAAGGAATACAGCGAATGCTATTTGTTTGACGTTTCTCATTATTTTTGCTTGTTTAATTAGGTGTTGGGACTAATTTTTATTTCACAGAAAATATGCTGGCGAATTATTTTTTTAATAGCAAGCGATTGCGATGTGGACAATTGTATAAATTTAAGAAAAATACGAACAAATTGTTCGGATCCTCTTACGCTGCCCCATGAAAGATTTGTTTATTAAATTGATGTGCATTGAAATTGACAGTCGTTTTCGCCCGGTCTTTGTTATCTACCCATGTCTAAATCGCGGCACATCAATTTCAATATATACGTGCGTTATAACAAACATTTTTCAATCCAGTAATTTTTTTTATGGACGGGACATTTTCATTTCGAATATTCACGTTTATTACGACCAAAATATAAGCAAACGAAGTATTTACATTGAAAGCTGTCAGCTGTTAGCCGTCAAAACCACATATTTGATACACAGCTTGTCAAACTTTAACTTTTTTGTCTCAACGTTTCTTAAAGCTTTGCGAAAGAGCAGAAGAACACGAAAGGAGTTATATGAAGCAAATTTTCGCTTTTGCGTAATTTCTTTCGTTTTTTTTTTTAAATGCGAAAGCGGTTTTCGTTTCGTTTTTTACTGAAGGCCATCCTAGGGTTTGTTCTGAGGACATGTTTAGCTGGCTGTGAGTACAATTTGAGTGCAATTCTTCTGTTCCCAAGTTACTTCTACTATCATTTGTCAAATCCTGGGGTCAGATTCTGTTTGAAATGAAATGTTTTCGTGTGCACGAATGATTATAGAAATAAATCGTACGTGCGCACGAAAACGTTTCAATGTTTCGCCTTACAGAATGCCGACCCTGCTACCTGCTCTGCCTGCAATTTAAAAAAAATATTACTGATGCTCGCATTCGGCACCATATGCGATTATTGACAGCCCTGTAGTTTTTGTTCGGGCAGACACCCTTTCTTCATATTTATCCATAAGCCACTGGGTCCACTGGGGTTTGAGTACATTTACATTTTCAAAAACGAAGCTCTAAATAATCAGTAAGCCACGAAATCTGCTGATTTAAACAAGGACATAGCACTCAGCGTTATATCATGGGCAATCCATTTGCAAGTCATCTTTTTCTTTTCATCAATTTTGCAATAACTTTACGAATCAAACTGCCAAAGTTACGACTTACGATATCATCAAAGCGTCATAATGAGCATCCCCTTTAAACGCTGCATTACTATACATAACTCTGTAATTTATGAGAAGGATTAATTACCCCTAGATCGTCTGCGAATGAAGTATGTAAGTGTAACACTTCATCGCGTTGCCTTATTTGAAATTCATTTAAATTAGCATTTCGTTCTTCGAAAGAACACATACAGCGCACAAAGTCAGAGTGAATACTCTGACAAGGGGAAGACATTCTTGCTCTCGCTAAGTTGCCGATATGAATTTTTAACATGTAAACTTCAATCAGATAGACATTGGCTGAAGTCATTGTCCTCGTTACACAATGATGATGATTTTGCAAAAGCAAATATGAGAACGAAGTGTGTCATTTCACATCAGCATATTGCCATCGATGGTTATGATAAAAGCCTTTGCAAGTAATCATTCGGGGAAGGTATTTGCTGTTTTGATTAAAACACATTCCTCTCATGGTTTTTTAATTTTTGTTGGCGAAAAATGTTCCCACCTACAAAGTCGGTATGGGTATGCCTACAACATCGTTCTGAAACCAGTGTACGTGCAAACTTTAGAAAATCAAAAAACCTTTTCTGTTGCAATTCATAGGAGCTTGGAAAATATTTGGAGCCAGGAATACTGCCAATAATATAACTCACTTAAACCACAACTCTATCTTAGACGGCGTGGATAAATCTCTGAAAATATATCACATCAGAAATCCAGTTAACAACTTTTTCCCCGAAGAAGACGATTGTTTAGTAGGGTATTGTCGGGAAACATTGGGGGGGAATCTTGGTAAAACCCTCTAAGTTCACTCATATGACACAGAAATATTGACATTGGCGAAGGTAGGTGAAGACATCTCCGGGCTTTCGGAACGCAAACCTCTTTCAGTGATTTTTGTCAACGTTTTCGTGCACCGAATTCAGAAGAGCAGAATTTAAAGCAAAGTCCACGACCTGTGTAGTGACATCTAGCTGATCAAAAAAGAGCAAATCAGTAGTCTAAGATGGCCAAAACGGAAGCTTCGGTTTTTGTTCAGTTTGATCACATTGGTTCAGATTTGAACACACAAGCTTCCGTGTGAGTGGACCCGCCTTAGTCTTATCCTGCAGGGTCCTATACTATCGTTACCGAATCAAGTTAAAAGAACACACGAAAGCGACTATTTGTTGGCCCAAGAGTCAGAAAGTATGGAAATATAAACTCACGGTCGTCGAATTTTGTTGTTTTGTTTCTAAAACCTCTTTTGGGAAAGGCAAGCCTACCCAAGTAGAAATGCATGGTTATAGTTTCAGAGCTGTTACTACATTTCATAAATGTTACCGTAACAGTAATAGTTCGTATAGAGTATGAAAGTGCGTATACTGTTTCCAGTGCAGGATGTAACGTTGACCAAAGTGGGGAATTAGTTTTATCTCTTTAAATTACTGGTATTAATGGTATTTTTGGCTATGACTTGCAACCGAAATGTGTCCCAACTTTAGTGGGCTGTCAAATTTGTTTTCAACTAGAAATGTACACACATAACCTTTCCACTTTAATGGGGATGCTAAAATACCTAATCGAAGAAAATGTCGGGAAAATGGTAATTCAGGTAATGCAGGGTCCGCCAAATAACTTTTTTTTTTTTTGAAAATGCTATAAAAAAAAACTACTGAATATTTTCTCAAATTTCTTTTTTTATTTGAAAGTACAATCCTTCCGGTTAATCATGGAAAATAATTTCATTCAAATGGCTGCCTCGGCTGGCCATGCAGTAGCCTACACGATCGGTCCAATTTTTAAGCACATTATCGATTGTGTGCAGCTGTATTTCACCAATGGCTTTACGAATATTGTCCTTTAAAGCGTCAATTGTCTCTGGCTTGTCGGCGTAACACTTATCTTTTACGGCACCCCACAAATAATAGTCCAACGGTGTCAAATCGCAGCTCCGAGGTGGCCAAACGACATCAGCTCTGCGGCTGATAATGCGATCTTCAAAAACAGGGCGCAAAACATCGAGTGTAGCTTCGGCTGTGTGGCACGTAGCGCCGTCCTGTTGATACCAAATGTTGCCAATATCCTCCTCTATCGATGAGGATGCCAGTTTCTTTCACTTTTTTCACAAGAGCTGACGGTGCTTCTCTTCTTCCAAATTCCGTACGCAATTTTCGCACACATTCTGCAACATTACCATGATTTTCAAAGTAATGTCGCAATATTTCCCAGCGTTGTTCAAGCGTATACACAACCATATTCGTTCAGCGGAAGGATAAAACTAATTATCTGTCAAATCAGACATGAGCTAAGTGTTACCATTCGCTAAATAAGCACTAGTTGAAAAAAAAAAAGTTAGATGGCGTACCCTTTATTATGTTAATTTATTTATTGCATTTCTTCGCACTCGAGGGCAAAATATTCAAACGAAAATCAGTTTTGCCACGAATATCAATAAGTTGTAGTGGCAAAAACTCAAGAAATTTTGAGTATTTATAATATTCAGTTTTGTTTCCAAGTTTTTTTTATTTTCCCAGGGACTTCTAAAATCGTTGCAATGGTTTTAAAACCAAATTAAAAGCATTATCTCTTCTATTTATCTAGTTTACATGTGTATTCAAAGAACAAAAGAAGTTCCGAATTTCAATAATTCGAAAAATTCTATTTTTTGTTGATAATGGATCCCAATTAGAATCAGAAAGCGGCCATTTGCCTTTTTTAAGTAGGGGCACAGGGTGCATGTATAAAAATTGAGGAAATTTTTTTTTTTTTTGTGCGTTTATTATTATTAAGTCGTAATATTTATTAAATAGAGAGAATCTTTTGTTTTCATACTTTTAAAGTGTGAGACATTCAACAAAAGTTTGGTTAAAATAGTAAGAAATGGATTTTGATTATTCTAAAATAGTTTCGCTTATAATTTTTGGCTCTGCAAGTCTAGTTTGTCAAAAGCGACAAAATAAAGTGAACTTAATTAAATGGAGGTAAGTACAAGAAGGTATAACTTAACAAATATAACGTTTGTAGTTCATATGGCAATATTTTCTAGGCAAAGGAAAATTGGTGTACCAAATCGGTGTGGAAAGTTTGTGGCATTTTTAGAATAACTTCAGTAGGATATTCATGTAACAATAATATATATAAATATGTAATATTGATTATATTTGATGTAATGTGAATAATGGAATTTTGGTTTAAAAATAGTTGAAATTTAAGAAAAGCGATATTCTCCTACTATAAAAGGCGTTTTTGATTTTGCCCACATAATCTAGATTCTAGAATCTAGATCATTAATTTCCATGCTTTACAACAACTGTTGGATCTTGTACTTTTTTGGTAAACCATGGAAATCAGTGACCTATATAGATCATGCGGGTAAAATAAAAAACGCTAAACAGTAATAAGACAGAAGTCGCGTCGCAAGTAGTATAAGTAATCCAAAAAGTTTCTTTAATGTTGAACTAAAATGGCGCAAGCAATTTTCAATACAACGTTTAAAATGGAAATTAATACTTTTGGGGAAGATTAATTAAAAGATAAACATTATAATATGCAAACACTTCTAAATTATATATATCAACTCTTTTAAGATAATCATCATAAAAGCATTTACAATTTTTTTCTCTACGCCACCCTGTGTAGATACTTTACGCTTGATGAGGAATGTCATATAATTATCCGTGCATAACTACTTTATCCCATGCATAGGCATGGTGTGTGTGAGTAAAAATGATGTACCTTCGTTTGCGTACACCTACAGGGGACATTAGTTTGCAGTATGGCTGAAGATTGTTTGCAGAATAAGAGCCAAAATATTATAGTAGCATTCAATGGTCACAAATCAGACTGTGCGCAGTAAATTTGAATTTAAATTTAAATAAGTGGTAACATTAAATGGAAACCCCACAGTTTTTTGTGTATTTTGATATGTTACAATAAAGGACATTTGAACTTTCTTTTTTGTTTTTAGTTAACAAACTAAAATAAGTACCAAATCATCCAAGTTCTTTAAAACAACTTACACATACTTGAATTATTTGCAAAGCATAGCTTAACACTCACCTGAAATAAAGAAGAAAAGAAAATTAGTTTCAGAAAGTTAAATTCGATATATTAAAATTAAGTAAAAAAAATAAAAAACTAAGTTATTTATATATATTTAAAAACGAATTTCTGTTTCAATTGAATTGTTATAAAGGGTGTTTTTTTTTTTTAGAGGTATAGAACTTTAAGTTGGCAACACTATTTTAGCTGTCAAGTGATTTATTTTTAGTTTGGTTTGGCATTTCAACATGAGTAGACTGACGCCTGAACAACGCTTCCAAATTGTGCAAATTTATTTTGAAAATCATGGTTCTGTTCGAAATACGTATCCCAATTTTCATAAGCGTATTTTGTTTAGCTCACTTTTGGTTGAATGGATACGTCAACAAGCAAAACTGAAGTTTTTGGAGTGATGATAATCCTCAAGTGTATGTTGAGACGCCGTTACATCCCCAAAAACTGACTGTTTGGTGTGCTTTATGGGTTGGCGGAATAATTGGTCCGTACTTCCTTAAAAACGATGCTGGCCATGATTACTGACTTTTTCGTTCATCAATTGAACAACCATGATGTGCAGGAATTGTGGTTTCAACAAGACGGCGCAACATGTCACACAGCTCGTGCCGCAGCTGATTTATTGAAGGAAACGTTTGGTAACTGCATAGTTTCACGTTGCGGACCCGTGAATTGGCCTCCAAGATCGCGCGATTTAACGCCGCTTGACTATTTTCTGTGGGGATATGTGAAGTCGCTAGTCTACGCCGATAAGCACGAAACGATTGACCACTTGGAGGACAACATTCGCCGCGTTATTGCCGATATACGGCCACAAATGTTGGAAAAAGTCATCGACAATTGGACTACGTCCGAGCCAGCCGTGGCGGTCATATGCCAGAAATCATATTTAAATCATAATGCCAAAAGATTATCTTTCGAATAAAGTAAATTTCATGTCAATTTAAAAAAAATCATCTTTGTTTTATTCCATCTCTAAAAAAAACACCCTTTATTAATAGGTACGTGAACATCCAAAGTTCCCGCGTATTTTTTTAGTATTTATTATGAAATGAGGAGGTAAAACTCGTATCATTCGAAATGTACTGTGAAATAGAAACAAACAAATCGTGGGTATTTATGTCGCCGATAAGACCGGTAAAATTAAGATAAGAATTTTCCATACAAAACGCATATCAGGCGTATTAGTGGCATTTTCAATACTGGAAACCATAGACAAACCATACTGAGACCCCCAACTCACAATCCTCTTGCCGCTGGCCCGCTCAATTTTTTTTCAAATTCGCCATTTTGTATTCCTATTGGTGTTATGTCAATTAAGAATCCGTGTGACATGCAAAAACACAAAAAAACTACAAAAATAAATGCTGCCAACAGCGGCAACCGTGGGGAAATGTGAAAGAGTTCGGGAATACCACATTTTTAAAAGGCGAATAATTTGATTTGATTGATTAGCAAAACTATTTGTTTTATATACTAGAAACATAATTATGACAAACATGGTTGTGTATTTTCCGCTTTTGGATATCATTAACTTCGATTTCGTGTGTAAATTTTTCTTAAATAATGAAGAAAATTTTTTCAAAATGTTTTTGTTTTCCCTCAACCAATCTACATTGTTAATTTTTCATGAACATTTTAAGCAAATGTGCACTTATTCCTAAAAAAGAAGATTACCCACGCGTAACGAACAATTTCAAATTAAACGGATAAAATTCTATGAACTCTGCCAGCAACTTTGCCCACAGCGGAAGTGTCTCATATCTGCTGGGAGTGTGTTGGTGAGCCGGAATTTTTGAAGTTTCGTGACATTTGTCAATACGATTTTCTATGTAACAATACTGGCGCACCAAACGTGAACACTCCATAAAAATATAGCTTGTAGGCTAAGTAACGGGAAATCGGCCGGAGTTGGTGGTCTCAGTATTGTCTCTGCTGGAAACGAATATTTTTCGACATAAATGTTTTAAATTTTTTAAATTTTCATGGTGACGTATTAATATGTAAATCATGAGTAACACTTATTCTCAAAGGAGAGTATTTTTTTCAATATCTGGATGTCGCTTTATCGTTAAAAAAAAAAGAGAAAACAACGTAGGTATAGAGATACGTATTTTAGTATACTACAGGGTGGCGCAAAGTTAATCATGCAATTTTGTTTTTGAATTAATTGTTTACTAAATTTAAAAAAAAAGATTTTGAATGATGGAAATCTTTATTTGGAACTTTACAGTATTTTCTGTTAAGTGGATAAGATGATATCCGTTTCGATACAAATTTGTGGCCGTTTCTCGCATTTTCCATGATTTTCCGAAAGATTTCCGGTGATAACTGTTCGCATTCCTGTTAAATATTCTCCTGAGTTTTGTTGGCATAAACCAAAGAAAGAAGTCTGGGATGGTTAAATCGGGCGATCTTTCTGGCCATGCCAGATCGCCAAAACGGGAGATTACGCGAACAGGAAAAGCTTCCTTCACAATAACCATTGTGGCTCGTGCTGTGTGTGCGGTTGCACAGTCTTGTTGAAACGACATGTTCACCAAGCGCCACTCATCCAATTCCGGCAGTACGAAGTCGTTTATAATGGCACTGTAGCGTTTGCTAGTAACAGTGACCGTGCTGCCGGTGATGTCCTCAGAAAAATACGGCCCAATCACTCCTCCCGCGTGAACGCAGCACCACACAGTGGTTTTGAGTGGATGTAATGCCTCTTCGTGCATCACACGGGGATTTTCAGTGCCCCCAAAAAAAAAAGAAAAGAGAAGCCAATCGCCGGAATGGTTGCCAACTGGCGCGAAACGATTATAAAATCGACGTCAAAATTCACGCTGCGTTATCACATGTCGACACAATAATTCCACGCTCCTGCAGAGTATAGCGCCCCATTGCTTGTCTGTTTTATACTGCAGCTGTCTAGTTCACAAATGTCAAATATGACATAGGTCCGATAGGGTGATTAATTTTGCGACGCCTTGTACATACTTATAAAAGGTAGGGTCGATTTTCGACCACAAGCGAGACTAGTTTTAAATAATTGTGCACCACCAACTAGTTTTCTTTACCAAACTCTTCAATTATAAGGAAAGAGAGCGGGGTTCACATCAAAGTATGCTGTCTGTCTGGAATTGTGTATTTTGTACCCTGTTTTTGGCGAACAGGAAGAACTGTGCCCGCCCGTTCTTGAGACAGTAAACCGGCATTTTTTAACAAATGCCTTATAGGCCGCAATTATTAAAACTAGCTTCCTAAACCCCACGGATGACCTGTCGATAATTAAATAAAAAATGATTTTAATAGTTTTAGGCAAACCACAATCAACTCCACAACAGCTTGTCAGAGACACCGGCCTTCGCCTGAATAACAAAAATAAGAGCCGCTGATGTTGAGAGACCCTACTCGATGGCAGCATATAATTCGTTTCATTAAAATCCACACCGATATTCGCCTTTATCGAAACATGAAAGCATGAAAAGGGTGTTTTTGGACCTGGAATTTCTGGTTTTATTTCCGAACATTTGCGGGAGTGGTGACATTATTATGAAAGTGCCAGTTGAATTCTCCCTTTTGGAAACCATCTAAAAACATTGACCTGCTAATGCATTTTTCAGGCGCAAGTAATGGCGAATAAAATAGATCGCCTGGCTTTTGGCCACAATCGTCAAAACGCCTTCGTAACTTTATAAATGACACCCCCTGATTAACTGACTGAGTTTAAATGAGGAACACTATTCTATATATTTCTAGCAAGAGCTGCACAGGTGAAATTCAGAATTGGGACTTCTTGAAAGCAACTGCTGGAGACGTTTCCAACAATCCAAAAGTATTTCCTCAAATTTTGTCGTTCTTAAGTGGTGGAATGGGAATTGGTGGTCCCTTCTCTTCGGGGGCTGAAATGAACCAAGGTTCATAGCGAATCTGTTGAATTGTATTTATAACGTTTTTCTGGATCAGAATGCAGCATCCCTTAAACTAGTTTGGCTAATTTGTCATCCAATTGGTAGAGTCAATCTGGTGCTTCCCATATCAGCAAAGCAGACACTTTTTCAGCAAAATTAGAAAATCTTCTGAGACATCAACAAATTTAACTGTGACAAGCTGTCTAAAGAAAAGAACATCCCTTGGACTACTGCTTGTGATAAATCGCTGAATTCGTTACCAGTGACAGCCAAAGAAAATCGGCCCGACACCTAAAACGCACACTGTTGGCGTGCGGAACTCTTTTCTTTACACAAACCTACCAAAGCCACTAACAGCAAGTTAGACAAAGAATAAGGCGTGTACGGGATTCATTATCGTGAGACATCACCAGAAAAGCATTTTTTCTTTTTTTGTAAGATATCTGAATTCCTACACCGTTGGTCTATACCTATCATACTTGCTGACCAAATTAAGAACGTCACATATATCTAGCAAAGTATTAACATAATCCGTATCGCATAACTTATCGGGAAGAAAAATTCTCGAACTCAATTCCAAGCAGATCCAATTCAATCGAAAAAGTCAGCCATAAGACTGTAAACTGGTTACTTTGCTACTGTATGGTATATTCGAAAAGATTACATATTTTGTTATTCCTAAAAAAAAAAAACTGGGCGCTGTATCTGCGGCTCCATAAATCCATAAATCATTTGGTCAATAAGATCGATCCGTGACGATCGGTTACCTATTCCATGTGTCAATTTGAAATTAATATCCTTTCGGAGAGCATTTATTAAACAATACACGCGTAAATTTGGATTATTAATTAATAGCTGTTTTTTATCATCAGCTATGATCCACATAGATCATCGATTTACATGCACATACAACAACTGCACATGATCCTGCTTCTCATCACGAATCATGACCGGAAAATTATTTCTACTATTTCCCACTGGGTGGCTTGTTTTACTTTTAAATGTGGGTTTGTCTGTAAACGATAGCCACGCTATCACGTTGCCAGACTAAAAAATGGAACGCAAAAAGTCAATTGTTTTTTCGCATTCGAATGAACTCCCCGCCCGTATTCCGAGTTATTTTGTTTTTTCTCTTTCTATAAAGGTATGTCCAGACCAGCCAAACAATTGACAAACAATTTTTTGAACTTTCCTCTGGTGTGCCTCAGGGATCAATACTCGGCCCATTGTTGTTTACAATGTTTAATAATGACCTTCCGCTTGTAGTCGAAAATTCTTCACTGCACATGTACGCTGATGATGTACAAATCTATTTAAGTTGCAAGCTAGGAATGATCGAAGATTGTGCTGATAAATTAAATAAAGACCTAAAAAATATTACATCTTGGTCAGAAGAGAATTGTCTCCAACTTAACCCAAAAAAGTCTAAATTTTTGATTATCTACAAGAATAAACTTGACCATAGCTATTTTCCAAGAATATACGTGGGAAGAACAGTACTTGAATATACGGAAAAGGCTAAAAACTTGGGTATACCCTTAATTGGGACTATCATAAATACGGTTGTCAATCGGTAAGATCTATGGTTGTCTGCGAAACTTATCTTTATCCAAGCATTTTACCCCGCAGCATATTAAAATGCAAATAGCCAAATCAATAATTATGCCGATCACAACATATGGGTGTGAAATTTTTTGTGGTCATAATTCTGAAAGAAAAATAAATTTAACTGTAGCATTTAATAATATCAAGCTACTCGAAAAGCATTTTTGGATGTAGTTTGTATACGTATCTAAAGTATTGCGGACTTAAGACGCTAAATAACATTTTAATAAACAAGGAACCCTCGTATCTTTATGAAAAAATAAATTTTGGCACCTCGTCAAGATCGTTAATATTTATTTGTACAGTCAAAGTTCACATGCACAAATTCCGAACGTCAATTTTTTGTTTGTGTTATCAGACAGTGGAATACCTTACCCCTAGATAGACGAAGACATCGCAGTTATTACTCGGTATTAGTTAAAATTGTTTTAACTTTTGCTATAAATGGACTTCAAGTCTAATGTTAAATATATTTTCTGAGTCAATAAATGTAAATGTAAACAACGTAAATGTCAACAATTAAATACCTACATGTTTCATAAATATTTCTGAAACAATTTTTATGAAATGTTTTGCTGGTTTGGATCTAGTTCTGGACACTAAAAAAACATTTATGAAATGTTTCACAGTTACCCAATCGTGATGGGATATAATTTGTATTTTACTTATTTCCCTGCAGAAAGTAAGCACTATTTTTCAATTACATATTATATTTTTTTAAATAAAATAAAAATGTCCAGAAAAGCTTGGAATACCTAATGAGAAAGTGATTCATTTAATACGATTATTTGAATTAAATCGCGTGTCGCGTGATTGCCGAGACCAAAATTAGAAAAATAAAAACTTTACTCGCTGCTAATAATTCTACCACATTATTTTCTTATAGTCCAAAATAGGATAAAATTGAAACATTTAATAAATAAATTTCAGAAATCTTTTATGAAATAAGTCCGACTTGCTTCAGAAACATTTCATAAACATTTATCAAACATTTCTGAAATGTTTCGCTGGTCTGGTCACACCTTAATTTGCCAAGATAAGCTCAAGTGCTAGCAGCAAAATATTGTTCATGTGTTGCATATTTGAACATAAAATAATACTAAATTTGAAATTGAAAATATTTTTGAAATGAAAAATTATGCAAATTTGATTCAAATATGGTAACACCCCCGACATTGCAAGTGAAATGACTTGTGCCTTGTGTGACTTCACGTTGAGAAGAATATTTGCAATATGGCTGGTGGCAATATGAAGTTTGCAATACCCTGTATTATCTGTTTTGTTTTTGAAAGCAACTGTTGCCAGAATTCAAAAATTAAACTTTTCAATGATCCGCCTTGTTTTATTTTCGTGATCTGATCCGGATCAAATCACGTTGATAATTAAAAACAGCTAATGTTGCTCATACTGATCGCAAAGAATGATATTCTACAATCGAAACTAGTCTGACTGCAGTCTGTATTTACATGCATCAAAGTTGCATAAATCGATACTTACCTGAAAGCAATTTGTATTAATTCCTTAGATGTTGATTGACTGATTGATTGATTGATTGGTCTACTACTATTGGCAACTTTGTTAAAAATAAATTGTTGTTACTGTACGATTGATTGTTTTATTTAATCATTAACTACTGGTGACTAACTGAGGTGTCCGCGATGAGTAATTAAATGCTTGAACGTTTTTATGAGCCATAAATCAGGGGCGCGATAAGAATGTTACGTTACGATCGATCTTCTTTAAAATAGGTTTGGAGCACCCCATATAGGAAAAAGGCGGGTTTTTTGATAAATCGAAAGCGGGGTAACTGTGTCGTTCTATTTGTGAACTATATGAGAAGTCTCAGCGAGCAATAATGGTTTAAGAATTAAATATGCGTTGGGTGGGGTATGAAGTGCAAACTTTTTTAACTCCTATTCCTGTCAAGCAAAAAAAAAAATCCGTTTTAATTAGATTCCCTTACGACGCCTTTACGATGTTGTTTGGTTAAACATCGCGTACAAAGCCTCCACGTGCGGCTTTTCTGAAATTCGTGTCTTAAAAGGTAAGAATTTCGATAAACTACTACAGAAAACACTGAAATCTATTACTTTTTGCTCTATGATCGACTTCAGCTGTTTTTGACAGATGAGCTTCGTAAGTAAAATCATTTTATTTAGTAAAAAGCTAAATTATCTGACACGATTGACTTATTATAAATGGACTGCTAGTGAAATGTCACTTCCATATAATCTCTGCCCAGAAAATGACGCCAACATAACTAGCGCTCGTGGTTCTATTCGAAAAATAAGTGAAACGAAATGACAACCATCTTGGATTTCTCCATAGAATGCTAGACCCACCTATTGGGCGTGAGTGGATTTGCCAAGTGAGACGGTTGAAATTCAAATTGTTGCGGCATTGTTTACAATAGATGTCATCTCGAAATTGTGCTAGTTTAAATAATTAACAATAGATGGAGCCAACAACATTTTAATAAAAAATCGTTTTTCATTGTCCCATAAATTGCACAATTTTCGTATATTTATTGCGAATTAGTTTTTTAGGTTGTTTTTCATTATTAGTATTAGAAATATGATGTATTAACACTTTATCGTATATTTCAATCACATTTCTGATCAATAAATACTCACGATTGTCAAGAATATCACATTCAAGCACATGAGAATTTAAATCATCATATAAATCAATTAGATCTATATTTCTCAAAGTACTTATATCTGCAACGAAATGGAAACGTCTGATGTGAGTTTCCAATTTATTCCGCTCCGAGCCGCGAGAGCTAGCGCTTATGTTGGAACCAACGCGAAGTTGTCTACTAGTAGTCCATATTTATAATAAGTCAATGTCTGCCTCAATTCCGAAACTTCTCGTTTAGCGCAAATTAATACAAGAAACATTTCACTTTTTGGTTTTGTTTACAAATCGACCACGACCAAATGACATTTGCCGCAAATACATGTTTTCGTAAGCTCTACGCAGGTTCTAAACGAAAATTTTCGAGTTTAAATTACGCAGCCCTAAAGTAACGTTGCTTTTGTTCTAAAAATCTTTATAAATCGCATTTCAATGCGTAAGGGCATTTTAGAAAGTGCGTAAAGTTAAGCTGGGTTTTTAAAAAAGGCTGTAAGTATTGAAACATTAATCCGAACAAGAACGCGACATATAAGGGGTCTTTGAGATATCGGCACAGATACCAGTTCAACTCGCTGAATAATGAAATTCACCTCTTTACAGATTACAAAGCATCATTTTGGTTATGCCAGTTAGTACAATGTAAACCAAAGACTTAAAGCTTCCAGATTCTGATTTATGCCAGCAGATACGAGTCCGCGACCGCTTATTTATTTTGCTAGCTTTTTTGTGCAGAAAAACAGATAAAGCAAGGGACCAAGTACAGAACCTAGAGGAACTTCTTAAGACACCATACTTGATAAACTGCGTCAGTTAACTTTGTGGGCTACTTCTTTAAAAGTACCTTATGATTGACACAAGCATTCGATGCCAATATTGGCCGACCGCGACGGTCTTAATTGAAGAAATTCATAAAGTAGGTAATGAGTTTCGTCCAATCTTTAGGGATGAAATAAAGCCCGTTCTTTCTTGTTTCCAACTGCGGAATTATATTTTTAGCCTCAAGATGAGCAATTATGGCAATCATAAACACGCTTTTTGGATGTCGAGTGGAAGAAAAGATCGCACCTGACCTTTATTTTTCATTGTAAGTTTGGCTGGTGTATGCAAAAAACGTGCCAAGTCTAAACAGGTTGAAGATGGAAAAAGAAAGAGATTGCAGAAAAAAAATAATGTTTACAACTGATGATAGAAAGAGCTTTAGGATTTATTACCTCATTGAAACCCTCTTTGTACTATAAAAGAGCAAATCTTGCAAATTGCATTTAAAAAAATTGTTATAAATAAATTGGATTGAATTCAATTTAATTCTTGAAATTTATACAGTTCCCGTTGATCACTATTTCGGGTATAAACTCTTTTGAGACTTAATAAACGCAAGTGAAGTATTTTTATAGGGAGCGGACCGAAATGCTGTGCAAAATTCAGTCTTTTCACACAAAAATTCTGCTTTTCAAATTTAAAGCAATAAAATAGCCTATTCTGCTTTTTTCAAATGCAAAAAAAAAGTATTAAAAACAATCTTAAAATTATAAAAAAATTGAATGTTGAAAAAAAAATTTTATTTAAAAGAACGAAACTAAAAAAAAAAAATTTGAAAAAATTACAAATTAAGAAAGAAAATGTTCTCTACATATCTGTTTTACAAAATTCTGCAAGCATGTTGAAACGAGCGCGCTTTTTTTTTCTTTTTTCCAAACCTTTTTCTAGTGTTTGCAGAATTTGGTAAAAAGAATTTTAACCCTTCCAGAATTTTGACCCCAATCCATTTTCATATTTTGTTGCTCTTTATAAGGAAATGCCCCACTATGGGTTAATTCGGTAACCGTCAATCAAAGGCTGTGGTCAAACTTTGAAGTTAAATAAATAAATAAATAAATAAATGATCCGAAATCTAATTGAATAATAGCAATAAATAAATAAACAAATGATCCGAAACCTAGTGTTATTATATTATATATTTAACATATATATTCATTTATTTATTTATTTTTAGTATTCATTTAATTATTTATTTGTTTGCATATTAATTTATTTATTAAAATATCAATGTACATATATACATATTTATTTATTTGTGCATTTAATATCAATTTCCTTGTTTTCACCAATATTTTTTTTCGTTGCTTTTTCCTTTTTATTTACCAATCCATGCTAAATAAAATATTTCAGTACAAAAATAAGATCGAAATTATTAAACCTTTGTAAAATGTGGAAATGTGTGGTTTTCGAGATACGAACAGTTTTACAACATTTCGTAATCTTTTTAAAAACAAAGTCGTTGTGCAGTTTTTATATAGATAAACTATAGAAAACCAAATTTTTACCAAATCCCAGAAATTAAAAATTGATTATGCGATAGGTAAATTTTAATAAAATATTATTTATTAATTTGTATGGTAAATGAATAGGAAATACTAAATTTAATTACATAAATGTATTTATATAATTAATAATTCGATTTTTAATATTTATTTACCATAAGAATTAATAAATAATATTTATTAATTAATTTTAATTATTTAAATTTAATTAACCTTCTGTAGAAAAGATGTCAGTTCTCTTATATGCATAGCCGATTTGCCAGCTTGCGCATTGAGCTCCAAGATCGTGAAATGTTGTAAAAAGCATGTGTAATCTGACATATTGATTGCAGTAAATAAAGGATTCTCCAATCTTTAGTGGAGCCACACTGCTTTCAAAGTGAAAAAGGTGAGACATTTGCGGTCAATGGTACCGCACAAAGATAACTAATAGCTTTTTGAAAATGGTTGAAGAAGCCTAACTTGGGAAGCATTTGGTTTGCGCAACATGCCGCATACAATCGCATTATTGCGGCAAATCTTCAATGCCGCTTAATGTCAGGTCTTGGCGACGTCAATTGGCTTGCAAAATTGTGCGGTTTCACACCGAAAGACTTCTTCACCTGCGGCTTAACCAAGGGGACGGACGTATACAATTTATCCATAAATTCTTGACAATATTCAAAATTGAAACAAGTCCATCGTGTGACCTGTTTAGGAGTTCGTGCTGAACATCTGGGGTCAGATTCTGTAAGCCAAAAACGCTGATAAGTGCGCACGAATTATTTTCTCTAAGTTGCAGAAGTAAATCGTTCGTTTACACGAAAACGTTTGAACATCTCGGCTTACGGAATGCCGACCCTGAATAACGTTTAGTACCCAAAGTTTTTCGTTTCGAGTCACGCCACAGATTCCCCACATTGAGTAGATCATTTAACCAAAGCTGAGTATTTATTACACAATCTCCTGAACGACGTATATTACTATTCGCACATAATCAGTGATAAATGTTCTTGATTTAATGATCAATGACGATCAGTGTCAGACGGAACATTGATTACATAGAAATGTCACTTAATCGATACACGTATAAAAATTAGTATAAGTTTAGTGCTACTGGTATTCGCAGCACGTAGCGTGAGATTATCGGATATGTATGCCAAGGCGAAGGAACAAATTAATTAACAACAATTTATAATCCGGCATCGTTTGTTAACTTGAATTCAGTCGTAGATTCGCTTTTAAGTACCCGTATGTGGGTGGGACCGTTTTATGGAACTGTCTTAAGATGTTTTACTGCTTCATGGTTAAATGTGTTAAAATTAATGTTGGGAGTGTTCAACTGTGAATTGAGCTCAACAATATTCATTGCAGGGCTTTAAACTGCTTTTATAAACCCAAATGAACGAAGTTGTCTCTTTTTAAAACACACAGGAAACAAAAGAAGCAGATCTTGGCGTAGATATTGTAAAAACATTTATAGAAAGCACCCTCAATACTGAGTGAAATATTCAAACGGTTTGGATTATCGGGCACAAGTTTCCTGGCTGTAAGCCTTTCTCTATAGTCAAAGTCTGAAAGCGGTCACTTATGACTTCATTAGCGATAAGAAACTTAAGTTGCGGACTGGCAACTTCGAATTCCCGCTATTAAATGGTGTTTTTTTCTTCTCAATTTTTAGATGGTTTTTAGACTTATAAAATGGAACTGTCTGTTGAAAGTTTAAAAGACTGTTTGGCACTGGGCACTGCAATCGAAACCACGTTCAAAGTAAAGGTCGATGATCAAGTCGAATATCTTTATGAGATTCTTGAGAGAAACACTGATTTTTATTAGGTAAAGGGTTGGTTTATGAATAGTCCGTTGCAAGGTTGGTTTATTCTGCTGAAATAGCTCTGCAATAAGAATAGGAAACTCGTCAAAAAAATTGATGTGTCTTAGGTGCAGGCATCTGTTATTCCCAGCATTGTCGACCTGCGTTTGTCAAAAAAGAAAAAAACCGATCAGAAGTGCGCCGCACTGTTAAAGACTGTAACTTTGTCTATACAGGGTTGCCATGATAGAACGGTCAGAGTGATAGGGCAAGAAGAGAACCCAAGCCCGATCAATGAAGTAAAAGCTCCAACACTCGTCGATGAAGTTTGCTTATATTTAAAAAAAGCTTAAGGCCAACAAAGCCGCAGTCTCTCATGGTTTACCAATGGAGTTCTTCAATTACATTGGTTATATTTTAGTAGGGCGACTTCATCAAATCTTCAAAAATCAACCAAGTAGGGGTGGAAGAAAGCATGGCCGGACTATCAGCCCCAGATGGCCCATCTACAAAAAAAGACGGTCCTATGTCTTCAAAGTACTATCGAGGCTAAATGTCTCATATAAGATTCTATCCAACGTCTCAAGGCACTGTGCAACAAACTAATCGGAACGTAACTCTGTGGCTTCCGGTCCGGCAGATCGACTACAGTCCAAATTTTCACACTGGGGCACATCCTGGAAAAGACCAACGAAAGTCAAGTCGAGACTCACCATCTTTTCATCGACTTCAAGCCGCATATGATGGCATTTATCGCCAGGAACTTTTTATGGCGATGGCGGAGTTCGGGATCCCGGCCCAACTCTGTGATACTATGGAAAACACGCGCTGCAGTATTTGAAACATGCACAAGATTTCGGCAAGGAGATGCGCTATCCTTTGACTTTTTTAATATCGTTCTGGAGACGATAGTGCGCAGGGCAGGTGTCAACACGAAAGGCACTGTCTTCAGCAGTTCCGTTCAACTATTGGCGTATGCAGACGACATTGAAATCATCGGTCGTTTACAGCGTTCCTTGATAGAAGCTTTTACGGCGCTTGAAGAACAGGCCAAATCTGTTGGCCTTAAAGTAAAAATCCTTAAATCTCCAAGGTTTGAGACGACAAGTAAGACCGAACTTCTGTTTCAAAGAAAATCTTTAAATCTCCAAGGTTTGAGACGACAAGAAAGACCGAACCTCTGTTTCAAAGACCGTACCCATAGGGCTTGGACGACCATAATCCCCTTGGCCTGATTGCGGTTTTAGCCGACTTGCTGCTACAGTAAATATCCAGTAAACAAATAAAAATGAACGATAATTTAATTTAAGAACAATTCAAAATGACACCTATTCAACTTGGGGTTTTATTTGTCACAGTAAAAGAAAAATTCTAAATAAAATGGTGAGCCAATTTCGGAGGAAAAAGAAACTTTTAGCAACTGAGCGGCAATTTATCTGATTTTGCCATAAGCTTTACTACACCAACGAATTTATTTAACTACTTGTCTACTATGAGAACATGTTTCTTATAAGAAACTTACTTCTAAAAATGAGGCTTAAAATTGTGTTCGTTTGTCGCCGATTCACGCCTTAACGCATTTACCGATTTCAACCAAACTTTCACACATCTTTGGAATTGGTCTATAAATGGTTTTTGTGAAGTTTGGTTGAAATCGAAAAACGTTTGTGTATGTTGTGCGTGCGTGAAAAAACACATGAATTTCCAAACATTTTGCTCTTTCCAAACTGGTCACATTCTGCTTCAGTTGATTTGGTTGATTGAGAAAATCTGACCGGAACAACTCGATTCAATCATTAGCGTGGACAAAAACGATCAAGAAGCCGACCCGGAAATCTATGAAGTCGTTCAAAGACAGGTTCAACTATCAAAGGGGATGTTAATAATTTTATCAATTTTAGACGGTACGATAATTTATACATTTTGTATCCAGGCTATAGATTTTACGAACTCACAATGGCGAAATTTTCCATAAATATTTAATGACAAGATTAAAAATTATTTGTAGTAAGGCCCCAGGTCTTTAATTTTACTTAATCAAACAAAATCGTTTACATGTAAATAGAACTACAGCGTACAACGCAAAATTGCCACAAACACTCCCTATTTTGTATACTTACAAAATTCGCTCGGAAAATCGCACAGCTCTACGTATGTCAACTCTATGGAAAGACCTTGGGTTTGCATTCATTTTTCCTTTATAAAAGTTGCAAGTCGCCCAAGGTGTGTCCGTGGTCTAGGCCACTTCGATAAAAATAAAGTAGATAAAACTTCTAAAAAATCAAAGACCGTGGGTTTGCATTCATTTTTCCTTTATAAGAGTTGCAAGTCGCCCAAGGTGTGCCCGTGGTCTAAGCCACTTTGATAAAACTTAAAAATCAATACCCAATTATACATAAGTACTTGCTAGGCTGACCGGACGTCCTCTTTTAAGAGGCCATGTCCTCTTTTTATCTGAAAAAAAAAAAAAAATGTCTGGTATCCTTTTGAAAAAATATGCAATTTGTCCTCTTTTTAGGATTCCTCAGTTTACGGAACCACAAAACTACAACCAAACTTGTTTTCAATACTAATTCAGAAACTTTCTACATCTTTCTGGTGTGAACACGACCTAAGATATATTTGCACTCGAACTCATTCACTTCTGAACACAACACCATCTTTTGTTTTTTTTTAACAATCGTCTGAGCACACCCACTCATTTGACAGCTCAATATCTGTTTAAGGTAAATACATCGGTTTGTTTTGTTTAGGTTCGTGTGCAGTGTTACCAGATAAAAAATCCGAAACAAAAAATCATTTTTTCAAGATTTTGTTCAAAATATAAAAAGGACGAAATTTAAAATACAATTTTGAAGTACTTTACTACTAATCCATAAATCACCTAAATATCTATAAAAAAAAAACGTTAGTCATAAATAATGTTCATGCTTTTTGAAATTTTGGAACATAATTGAATTAAATTGACTTACATTGCTTACCTATATCAAGATCATAGAGCTTCGGTTAATTAAAGCTCAACAAATCCTTTGTAAAGGTAGAAATTTCAAACCGTTTCAGTAAAAACAAAACCATTTTTCCGAAAACACGTTGCATCAGTTATTTTATTAAATTCGTTAAAATTCATGTTTAGATTTGATGAAAACGTTAGTGAGACATAAATTGTGCATGGGCTCTGTTCGACTCACATTATATATAATAATGGAATTTTTTCTTCAATAGAAAAGGTTTTTTAATGTGCTAGTTTTAAAAAGTTCTTGATGTCAAAAATCTTGAAATTTGATGATTTCGAGGTAAAAAGACTTGTACATATTTTGGAGCTCAAACATTTAAAAAAAAAAAAGAAGATATATATTGTAGTCTGGCATCACTGTTCGTGTGTGTTTTTTGTTATAGTGAAAAGAAGTTAATTAAGAAACAAAATAATTAAATCAGTGCCATTATTTTATTTTTCATTCATATTTAAAGTTGACATCATTTTTACAAAATTTTTTTTTTGTGAATTTGTTAAAATTGATGTTTTTTTGTTTTTTTTTAATGAATTAAGAAAATATATATATTTGTTATTTTGGTTGTTATTTTTTGTTCTTAAATATTTCATTTGAGATTTTTGAAGGTGTCCTCTTTGTGGTGGGCGTGGATCTGGTCACCCTATTACTTGCACATGACAATTCATTGTGAAGTAGGCCGTAAAATCTAACTGTGCCTGGAAGCTTTTTCTCTTGCTTCTTCAAAGTCGCCATCAAGTATTTTTGCAGAAAAAAAAGTCATTCAAACACAACAAGAACTTGTTGTCATCTATTATCCCATAGCCCATAAAAAAGTTGATTTAATTTTATTGCAGTTTCACGAGTTTCCGATAAGACTCAAATACAAATCGAGTGCTAAAATACGTGTACTGCCCTTATCGCATTGAAGAGTCACAGTCAGCCATCAATGAAGGTCAACACAAAAGGATTAAATCATTGGACTTAATGATCGACATGAAATGTCCATTGGACCTTATAATGTGTACCTACTTTGTTCAGATAAGAAATATCAACGCGCCGCTTTAACTACCGGGCCAACAAGGCATAAATTATGTTATCAACGCACATTTTGTTGTACACCGAGAAGGGGAAGATTTATTGCGAAATCGGCTTGGTTGAAGTCTGCTGATATCAGTTAACAATGAATGCTACTTTGGGATATGCTACTATTAACAGACGGTAATAATCGTTTCGGTCAAGTCGAATCGAGTGGAATTTTGACAACGAGCACAATCGTACTTAGGCATTCATGTCATTCACCAAGAGATCTGAATCAATTATTTATCGGTCATGGAAAATAATTGGGGAACTTTTTTTTTGTATTTCAGTTGGTGAAAACTTCTCACGAATGAGTTATTCAAATCGTTGAGCTCATCTGGGATGTTAGATGAATAAATTAAGACGCGCGTTTCGCATAAATCACCTTTAGAAAATCAAACATTCCAGCGATGCAAGAGTGACGGGAGAAATTTTCCAACACAATGATGGATATTTTTACAAAAAAAAAAAAAGAAAACACAATAAAAATGTCTGGCAAGCAGTTATAGGTCGCAAATGCATCACGTGAATGGCGGCACCTCTTGGTGTGTGACACATGTTGTTATCATTTCTGTTTGAATGTGTCATTAAAAGCAGGTTTGTATGCACACGCGGCTCTGCTTTGAAAACTCAGAACTGATTCAGAATGCAGTTTCCCTGAATGCCTCTGTGGGTTCACGATTAAAGTAAATTTATTGCAAACAGTTTTAGGTCAAGCATTGTTTGTGGTCTTCATTTTTGACAACTCAGTGATTCCACGCCGTAAACGTTTCTATTTGAGTTACTATAGGGTGACCATCTGGTTTTTTTTTAAGTTTATGAAAAAAATAAACCACTTCATATTTTTTAACGAGTGCACACAAAGCACTCAAAAGCTTGTAGAAAAAGGCTTTTTCCGTTGACTTTTTTTTGCAGTGTACAAAACATTAGACAAAAACGGATTTTTCTGCGAAGTTGGTCTAAAGTCCTTCTTGGAACTGTTGCGTCAACTATTTATTTTCTTTTATTTATTTCCAAAGGTAGAACTCTCAATCTTATGTGGTAAATGTTGTGCTCATCAGGTGTTTGAATTGTCTTTGGGTAACATTGATTTTTGTAGCACCGCGGAAAAGTAACTAAACGACAAAGCGCAGCTCAGTGTAGCCACGGAAACTTCACAAACAAACACGGCTGATTAAAAATTATTGAAATTTGTTATCAAAATTAACTAATCTGATACTATATTTCCGTTGAATACGAAAAAAGTTGTCACTGTTAAAAATAAACAAGTAAATTGTAAAATAAACAGCGTTTAAATTGTAACTTTTCGCAAATTAACAGAGTGCGATAAGTGAGAGAGAGAGGTGCGAGTATCATTCGACTCACTTGATTTGCGGATTGCAATGGCACCAGTCGCAATGAGTCACTGATCGGGAGTGCGCTGATTCGTTGGTTCGTATACGCAGCGATATGTGGATCAATTTCTACGCGATATTATGCACAATCCACGCAAATCGATAAAGAAGATTGCGGCGTGTACTTGAATAAAAGATATCATCAGTGTAGGTTTTTTTGAAAAAAGAAGTTCACTATAACAAAATGGAAATCAGGCAGTTTCTCAACGAATGCGGAGGAGCGTTTTAGAAGAGCACGAATGTTTGGAAAGAAATTGTTTACTTAGGAAGTGCATTTTCATATCGTTGGCTAATAAACGAGATACTGGTGCTCCCACAACCCTAAAGTACGCCTTCAAAGACGTTTGCATTGTCCGAAAACGAGAGCGTGGTGTGGAATTTCTGCCCCAGGAGTTTTTGTCCCTTAATTTTTGTAACCAACGAGACAGAGTCACATTGAGTCACATGCATTGCAACCTGCAGCTGTTTCCAGAGTTTAGTAACAGGCCACAATTTTAGGAATATCTGGAGTTTTAATGGAAATTCTTTGGGTAATTTTTGAAGTTAAGTTAAGTTAAAACTTCTTTAGGCGCGTTTGCCATTTTTGAGATGGGAAAAATACAATTGAACTCGCGACACCAATGTTCGCGTTGCCAACCACTTTTGACGTAAAAATGCTGAAAAAAACTTAAAAAAAAGATGCCTTTTTTAAAAATATAATGCCTAAAATAATTTTTTTTTGGTAAAGTGGAACAATAAATCAAAAATTTAACACAAATATAAAAAAATAAACAAAGACAATTTTTCAAATTTGTTTCTAATTTCATTCCACTTACTGGAAGTGGAAGCTGGAATTATTTTTAATGAATGACAGTTAAAGTGTTCGGAAAATGGGCAGTTGAAGTTGAAGTTGGAAACACGAGGCTACATATAATTTTTTGTTTGAAAAGATTTCTTCAGAATGTTTAAAAAATTAAAAAGTCGGAAAAAAAAACCTAAAAACATTCAAAAAATAAATAAAATATAAATAAATTTATTCTTCTAAAAGTCAATAATAATAATAATAAAATATTTAATGAAAATAAATTTTTATAATTTATTTAAAAAAATAAAACCTTTTTGAAAAAAACAAGCCTCAAAGCCTAAGCTAATGAAATAATTCCTCAAAGGCATGAAAAAGCCATAGTTGGCATGGATTAGTTTTTTTTTTTCTTTTATTACACCTCCTGCCACTAATATTATATTATATTATATTTTTTTTTCTATTTTCAAAATTTGGGGGGGGAATCGGGTAGGTGCGCGGGAGCTGACGGTTTCATAAGTTTTATTGGTATTCATTTCAAAGAATACCAATTAATTAAACTTCATATTTCACGTATTTGTAAATTTACGTTTTAAGCAATTTTGGTATGTAAAATAATATGCATTATTTTTCATGTAATAATAACGCATGAAACGAGAATGAAAATTTTAATATAATTTTTGTAGCAGTAGTTTATAATAATGAATACAAAAATACTTAATTTAAAAGTATTTTCTGCACAATAAAATATTTCCTGACAATTCAAAAAATACACACGTAATTGTTCAAGTTTTCACTTCTGTCGGCACTTCCGGAGTGTCACTGCTTAATTCCAGCACATACCCTGAACGTGTCATTCGCCGTGCGATTTTTTTTTTTGTGGGTATACCTCAAGGCAAAGTTTTACAGACAATCTTTTGCGAACGTTTCAGGCCCTACCAGCGAATATCCGCCGTAAAGTTGCTGATATTAAACAGAAGCACTGTTTTCGCGTGTTCACAAATTTAACAGTCTCATTTCTTGGAATGAATGACATTTAAACGGTATTATTTATAAACCGCAATAGCACTGTCGTGTAAGAGAAGGAGACAACTTGCACTTCCCTTGCACTTGCCCTGCTCTCGCCATTATTTATCCGAAGGATCGATATACTTTTACTACGATTTCAACATTTTTAACGAAATCAAAATGATGAATGTTTACTATTTATAAAAAAAATATATAAATATATACCCAAGATCCGCCTGTCCTTTCCAGCGGCACCGCAATGAACCTATTTCGCTCTAAGTGCGAGGACAAATCTCATTTTGTCATTAATCGACACTATTGCTAATTCCTGTTGCTGTTTCCACTTACGTCAATCATTGTAAAAACATTGTTCATTGTTAGAAGCATGGATTTCTGATAAACGCGCGTCTGTCAGTTCATTGACAAATATTTCCACTGTCACTGCAGAACGGAAATCTCACTGTCAAATGTATAATATTTATAATGTGACGTTGAATATTTATAAATAGTTTTCACTAGCTGAATACTTGTAACTTGTAAACATTTTTGTAGTTTACTTAATAAAAGTAAAATGTTTAAAAATTATATTTAATCATTTTTAGTAATAATAATTGAATTTCGTTTAGAATCGTTTCTAAGTACATATTATTTTGTTGCACTCGCTTGAGTGAATAGAGACTAATGATCTGTCGTTTATAAAAAGCAAAAATGTTGCTTTACCCCGCAAAAAGGTTAATACCATGTTCCTCCTACCAACTTGATTTAGCTAAATCATCTTATAAATTACGTGATTTATCATACGTTTTCGTGATTAATATTTACGTTATTTATACGTGTTTAAATTTGAATAACGTATCTGTCATCGCAAATACACACAAAATAAAATCAAACATACCTGTTATTAACTTCAGCACTTTATCAGAAAACAAAAAATTAAAAAAAAACTGTCAAAAAAATTATTTCAATCAATCAATTTTCTAATTTTGTCCGTGTTTCGGTGAGTTCTTGATATTTTTATTAATTACATACAATCGAAAATATTGTTTTATTCTTGGCAGGTATGGCAACAAAACAGAAACAACAAAAAAAGAACTACTTACAATATTTAAAGTTGGACATGGACACCTAATGTCAAAGTTGACAAAAATGTCACACTAAATCACGTAAAGTTCGTGATTTATAAATAACTTTGGCTAATTACGTTGGTGGGAACATAACATAAGATCAAGTCACGAAATAATTATCAAAGCATTATATAAATCAAATTAAAAAAAAATACAAAATATTTATAAGATAATTAATAACAATTTTTTGACCGTAGAAATAGTCAAAATATATTAATAACAAGTTGTGCTACTGCACTTATTTTATGCGGTGATTTATTTAAGAGCCTTAGTGAAACCGCAGCACTAAACTTCTAAAAGTGTGTAGCTACGACTTTTTATTTTGTGCAGCTACGCCCCTACGGGGATGTTTGCGCCTGACATATCATTCACTCTTAGTCCGCAATTGAGCTTCTGCGAATAGCGCTATTACCTGTACGATTCCCGACGCGAAAGAAGTTGCGGGCACAGTTATTAAAAATAAAATTGGCCCCATGATTGATCCCTGGGGTAGACGAATAATAGTTTTTAATTCGTCGCTGTAACCAACATCTAGTTTCATTCGATGGATTCTCAATGAAAACCAGATATAACTTTTCTTAGTCCAGCTTTGTGCAAGGCGTCTGAAAGCATATTGGGGTTAAGCGAATAGAATGCTTTAGGCACATATAGGAAAAAGATACATATACCGAGACATCAAACTTCTATTACCTTTTTTGAACAAGGGAATAATGTCAGCAGCTCTTTGAGACGACTCAAATGAAATATTTGATTCAAAAGATAAGCGACGAACAGTGAAATTCGCCTTAGAAGGCTTTGCCTTTTTTTGAACTACTACATTTTTTACGTTTGCTATACGTAACTGAGCAGTAGTTAAGTAGTTAACGTAGCCAAATGTAGTAAACTTAGCGCTAGCTGTCAAAATGTATTTAGCGTTGGCAGATCCAACCGTCAAACTGACAAGCTGAGATATTCCAAGACTGTTCCGCTTTAATTTCTATTGAAATTTAACATTTTCAAAGTGCATAGATCATGTAACAAATGTAGGTAGTAAATGAAACATATCATCAGGCGTGTAGTTTACTCGATTTACTACGCGTAGTTTTTCTCTGCTTAACAGGCATGTCAATCAACATTCTTTGTTTATGGAATTCCAGGGGGGTGAAGTCAGTGTTGCCTAACTTGAGAAAAAAAGATGCCCTTTTTAATAAAATAATACATAAAATAATTTTTTTAGGTAAACTGAAACAATAAATCAAAAATTAACAACAAACTCTTTCTTGAATACAAAAAAACGCAGCCAAAGCAAAGTAACAAACAAAAAACAAACAGCTTTCAAGTTATCTCCAATTTCATTCCACTTACTGGAAGTGGAATTATTTATAAATAATGACAGATGAAGTGTTCGGAAAATTGGCAGAGATTGAAGGATGAAACACATTCTTTCAGACCGAGGTTACATATAAAATTCATTTTGGCCAAGATTTTTTTAAGAATGTTTAAAAAAATAAATGGTCAGTAGCTGTGTTGAAACGAAAATAAAAACTTTTAAATATATTTTAAATAAAAAAAAGATGCCTTTTTGAAGAAAAAAACAAGCCTTAAAGCCTTGGCTAATGAAATAATGCCTAAAAGGCACGAAAATGCCTTAGTTGACATCACTGGGTGGAGTCTAAAAACAACTAATTTGAAATATGTCATCAACAACATTGGCATATAAATTACTAAATACTTTACTACAATTATTTTGTAGTAGTCAAGTCTACAGTTTGAATAATACAGCGGCTTCCACGCTCCATTCGAAATTTTGTTCTTTTTTTCACATCAATTTTATCTGCTTCATCATCTTCAGATATAAAGTTTTTCTTCTGCCGAAATACTGTACGATAGATGCTTTCTGTTTCTTATCATTAACAACACCAACATTCAATACTGTGGTAAAAAAAATTGCCTGTGACAGTTTAAAATTAAGAGTATTTTTGTTTGTCAGCTATTTCCGCTTGTCATGCTTATTCATTGCCAATTATTGACAAACGTTTTCAGTCAGCTCAATGACAGACGCTATTTTCACTGAAGGTTTTTCAAAATGACATTAAACTACGTCATTTGCCAATAAATTGTCAGTTACAAAACGATACAAGTGGAAACCCATCTGTGTGTGGAAAATTGATTACGTGAATTAAATTAAATCGACACTAAACTGACTCAAAAATCACTAAGGAATCTAATCTAATGCTAAGACGGAGACGTTGCATGTCATGATTCAAAATTGACGCACACTGAACAGAGTCGATTAGTGTGTCTTGCTTTACTGCGTAGGCTTCGATAGGTGAAAGGTGAGTGCGTATTATGAATAAGTGAAGTCAGTCACTACAAATAATGCGCCATTTAAAAGCAAAGAAGTTTTGGATTCGTCGTCAGCGTAAAAATGTAGCTGTGGACAGGCCAAGCAGCAAACACAGGGATGTCATTCTGTGCAAAGAAAAAGAAAAAAGAAAAAACCTAAGGAATATAGGAAAATGCAAAAACTACTTTCGTCTTATTCTTCTTCCCGTGACGTTTACAAAATTGCGTGATAAAAAATTGAGAAACTCACTAAGGTTAGAGTTTTGACAACTGCCCGATTTGAAAATGTTGATCTTGAAACTGAAATTGATTGTCGATTGTAAATAAGCAGTTGAGAAAAATATTGCCTGACAGATACATTTTTAAGCAATAAATAATGCAATGCGTCATTTGTCATCTTTTTACTGTTTGTTTGTGGCTCTGAACACACAAAACAATAAAACTACTCACCCAGTTTGGAATACTTAGACAAAACAAAGGCCTTAGGCACAGCATTTAGTTTTCATTTCATCGCAATCGGAAAACAGAAGACCGACATTTAAAGTTTTCTAAAATGAAGCTCGCTTTGTTTTCACACAGCCTTTGCAGTTTTGTAGATGTCAGCTCTATTGGGTGCCTCAGATTGGGAAGTGATTGCGCAGGGATTGGTGGCAATCGGGAGTCGCGTACACACAGAAAAATAAATTGTAATGCCAACAATTTTCGTTGGTTAAAATTAACACAAATATCAAAATCTTTGATTTAAGAATGCAATTGTTGGCAATGATGTAAAACGAGTTCTTGTTAACAAAAATAATATTTGAATCAAGAACTTACAATTTTTTAAGAATCTCAAAATTCTTCGCTTAACAATCTTTTTTTTTCTGAGTGTATCGCGTTGTTTCCTTCGGTAGTAATAGATTAGACTTTTACCCCTGCATTAATAAACAAATATGCACATGAAAGTTAGCTAGTAGACGTCAGATAGCATACACAAATTTGACGTACCTACTGAGTAACGAGTTGATAACTTTTACGCAGTGTTTATTAATACGGGGGTTAGTATTAGTTGTTGTTGCATGTAAGAGGAATATTTTTTGAGAAACGAGTGTCGGTATTCGACTGCTGAAATAATCGTTAATCTGTTGATCAATTAGTATGTCATGAGTACTCGATCAAAAATGTGGCGATTCGAATAAAGTTCCTAAATCCATTCTGTAAAGGTGAGAAGTTTGGTCATGTCACCGAAGTTTACGTCGGAAATTTCGGAGAAATCGTGAAAGTCAGGTACGATCACTGATATTGGCTATTGTCAGCCACAAAGTTTTATTTTCACTTGTATTTTTGTAAGTATGGCTTCCTAGCTGGGAAGCGTGGGTGCCAATTGGCGAACTACCCGTCGAGCGGTTAGATAAATACTCCTTTCGACGTTAAAGCTCAGCACATATCCTAGTACTTTGTTGACAGGCAAACAAATAAATAAAAAAATAAATAAATATCTCTCAACTGCCAGTGGGCAGGTGTTAAATGATGATTGGTTAAAGTTTGAACTCTCGTCGCCTTGGAGATGTAGTTCTCTAAGTGTTTCCTTTTATAAGTAACTTTAGCTTCTCTTATACAGTTCTATACTTGGAGAAAGCCTTAATATAACACAGAGTATCTCAATAGACAGTACCTCTGCATGAAAAATACTAAAATATTCTGGGATATCATATGTCCTAAGGACTCTTAAGTCAGACAATAAGACACTCGATCAGCCTCCTGATGTATTCCACCTTCTAACCGTCGTCAGGGTAGATTGATGCTTGATACTTTTTTTTTAAATAGGTGAGTGATACATCAAAGCAAACGGAGTACGAATTATCTGTCAGCTGTCAAATTGACTGTCACTTAATAGTGTTGCCAATTTGAACAAAAAAAACTCTTTAAATTCCCCTAATCGGCCATCAAATTGGAAAGATTGGGAGTTATATATATACCTTGTCTGCGGTTGTGACAAAAAGCCTGGGTAGTTCGTCAAGAGCCTTACTTTGATTGGCTTCGCTGTTTAGATCCCAGATGTTCGCAAACGATAATTTTAACGTTTAGTTGTTGAGAAATCTTTTAAACCTACTGAGGTTTGCTTTGCTCAACACCAACGATCAACTATCGCCAACTATCGCCACCATCGTGCTGCACATTTGACTCATATTCAAAACCTGCATCAACTTGATATTGCAAGTCATTACAGAAAGCTGGAATTTAAATATGCGAAATTGAAAAAAAAAAACAAAAAACCTCCCACATCTGTCCGAGTAACAGCCGATTGCAGTTATACCATTTAAATGCGCAACAAATCTGTCAAAATGACAATCGCTTACAATTACTTACGTACAGCAATATAAAACTTGTTGCTGACCACGTTTTGTCGCCCATAACAATGCCGCGCACCTGAACGTCTACAATCGCCTTCAAACACTCTCGACTTCAGTATTATTTGACTTGACCGACAGCCTCAAAATGGAAATCCGTTGCTACACCAGATTTGGTTTTGACACTACAGACCTACAGTGAGATATGAATTATTTTTTTCTTCCCTCTCCTAAATGTCGGTAAACAAGTCCGCATTACAGTAAACATTCAATTTCACTTGAAAAAAAAAAAACGAAACTCTCAAGTACCCGACTTCGAAAACCATTTCGCCACCAAACGCAATTTGCTGAAAACGATTTGTTTATGTGTGTACGTATCTAAAAATTAAACATTCCATTAAGTGACGATAGTCTGGATTCACACGTTCTCACAAAAATAAAAAAAAAATCTCAAGTGTTCCACTTAAGTGGAGTTCACTATTTGTAAAGGGGGGAAAAGTTAAAATTAAAATTCAATTCAAGAATTTCGATTTTTTTTTCCCTCATCTGTGAATTGCATTCCTACCCTCTGAGTTATCGTTTTTGAATTTTCTCGCACTTAAGTGTTTGGTATCATGCTTTAGTTAAATCGTTTCCCATTTTGGATAATTAATTGGATGGTTTGGGTGGATTGCCTTCGGTTAAATGCCAAATTTCAGAAGCGTCTAAAATTGATTGGTGTCATTTGTTTTGCTTTCTGAGAGTGGTTTTTCTTTGTAGGTTTTGTACTCCTTTGTCAAAAAAAGAAAAAGAAAAAAAAATAGATAGCCCTGTCAAGCGATCAAGTGGGTATACAAAATCACTTGGTGCAATATCCAAATTGAAGACAGAAAGAAATGTTTTCCCATTTGTGCACCCATACCTCGGATATGTCAGTTTTTATCAAAAGCGTTGCACTATTTTTAGAAACACATTCATTTCCTTTGTTTGGCTTTTAATTCTTCAATTAAAATTCCATTTACGATGGCCGTTCATGTATCCATATCACGAACGCACTTCACACAAAAGCCGAAGGCGCCGACGACGCGTTTAGTATCTCCATATGCGCGATCGCTTCTCTGACTTGTGCTGGCTTGCTGCGTCCAGCTGTGCTTACTCATTCATTGCATTTATTAATGACCAAGTCAGAGGATTCAATTGATAGACGGCGTGTTACACTTGGCGGTATTTATACGAATGAATATGGTTTCAAAGTGAATAAAAACAAGAATAAAAAATGCTCTTTTTTAATTTAAATAAAGTAATGGGAATTCACGCTGTCTGGGATGAGCTCAATAATCTGCTCTTTGCAGTAGGAGTCAAGGCAGTTGAACTTGCTACACGGCGGATGATTTGATGACTTATTGATATCGGACTGTGACTTAAAACGAGTCTGAGAAGACTGTTACGTTCCTAAGACGGTTTAACGAATAAAGTGTCTGAAATGAAAGAGATTGTTGCCAAAAATGTAAAGTGCACGACTGGGTCGAACGAAACTTTCTCGTTAATCAAGAGTTTGGTTGGTTTTTTTCTTATTTTATTAAATATAGGTAGGTAAAAATCTCAGAACGAAACGCTGCATAGAATATAGGACAAGGAATTTATGTAGTGCTAAATAAAATTCACTTGTGGGTTATTCATTGATAGGCAGTACATAAATATAAATAAAATTGTCCCAAGTTATGGTTAAAGAGTTTAACCTGTTTTATAAGCTCTTACACCTTGAAAGAGTTTTGAGTACAAGGCAGTGGTTTCTGTTTTCTGTTATCTGCTAATGCATATTTTTATTTTTGACTGGAATATATTAGTAACGCTGGTTTAAGGTGTCTATGATGGGAAGTAGGGTACGTCTTAGACCGATATCTTTACATAGACATATATATGTAAGTTTTTAGAGATTTGTTTTTGAGTTTGCATTAGTAGTTATAAACCGAATAAGCCGATTGAAGTGCGTGGGGGTGCAGATTAAGTGTGAGTTTCTGTTTGTTAAGGAAGTGGTTGCAAATATTTTAAGGTGCATATTCAACAAGGTTGAAAGAAGGGTAATGTTTGCTAAATTAATTTTTGGTTTGCTGTTGGGTGGGGAGATTATAACAAAAATATAGCATAAAATAAATAAATAAATAAATAAATAAATAGTTGGCGCAACAGGTCTGTAAGGACCCTAGGCCTAGCTTCTCACAACCATTCGTTTGTGTGAGTTTTTAATTTTTGGGACGAATGGAAAAATATATCATAGATATATGAAAATAGATCGGGAAATATAAATAATTAAAAAAACTGATTTTTTCCGAATTTTTTGAGAAAAACTAGGTACGGGATCTTATTTCGAATACTGATTTTATCTTTAATATGTATTTTGATCCAAATCGTTGGAGCGGTTTCTGTAAAATTTGGCAGACAAAACAGTACCAAATATTGCAATGTTTAGTTTGAAAAATACCATTGCTTAACTATTTAGCTGAAAACCGAGTACAAGTTATTGTTGGGGATGTAAGCATTACTTGGTTTTTAAAGTCTTATCGAAATCGAAAAAGGGGTTTTCGAGATATGAGCAGTTTTTAAATTTACATTTTCGGTGATTCGAATTGAAAATTAAGGACGCAATCATTTTGAAAACACAAATTTTACTCTTAGCTTGTATTTTGGTCAAAATCGTTATTGCCGTTTTCAGGTAAACTAAAGAAACTAAATTTTTCAAAAACGACGTTTTTCAAAAATTCATTTTACGATAATACAAAAAAAAACTGAGCTTGCCATTAAGTTTATTTATATTTTATTTATATTACCTTAGAAATGAATTTTTGTTACAATCGTATCGGCGGTTTTCGAGATATGTCCAAATTTCAAAAGCACCGATATTCATATGCGGTCATGTTAACCTCACCGACTTAAGCTTAAATATCAATTTTGGTTGAAATCATTAGAGCCGTTTTCGAATAAATCAAACTGGTATGAACATTTTGTATGGGAAGTACCATTAATATTGAGGGTACCATGCAAAAAAAAATAGGTTAGTGAAAATCAAGAATTTCTTAAGGACTGCCATTTTGAAACAGTGAACTTTCTAGGACCAACTGAACATAGCAATCATCCAGTTTTTGTTCTTTATTCGCACTACAGACAACATGATGAAAAACAAAATAGAAACGTAACTAGGCAGGGTTGACAAACGTGTTACAATCGTAACTTTTTAGTTACAATGTACTTTGGAAAAATACACAATACAATCGCCCTGAAAAAGTTACACTCAAAGAGTATTTTTTATTTTGAATTTTTATTTATACTCATTGGCCGTTAGCAATAAAATATATTATAACTTTTGGAAATAAAAATCAACTCTGGGTCTAGCATTAGTTAGGATTGGATTCAATCAAAAATGGGTCAATTTTCACAAATCTCAATTCGCAGATTTACATGTAACATGATTTTACTAAAAACAATTACGCGTATGGAAAAGAGTTTCAATTACAATGTATTTATATGAGTGCAAGTAAGCAAAAAGTGTTTTTTTTTTTGCGGCCAACTCAATACACACAACGCAGTGTCACAATAGCTAGCAGAAGTTGTCTTTTGTTGAATTTATTTCATTTCTATGAAATGCTAGGTGGGGTTAAGAGTTCACTGCCTACAAAAAGAGGACTTTAGATTCGATTTCTTTTTCTATTCCTAAGGGCCAATGCATATTTAATACACTTCTTTTATATGTCATCCTTAATTAGTTATTTTTACCCAATATGTTTTACAGGTTCTGTGTATAATGATAACGAAAACGATATTCGAGTAAATGTTTTTGTAACTTTTGCATCTTACAAGATTTTTGAGTGAAATTGTTAGTCCTTTCGGAAATGTTTTCAAAGTACATAATTTGAATTGAATGGTGATCATGGAAGTTCATTATTATGCAGATAAACAAGTTCAAAGTCAAATTGTGGGCTTTTAGTGAACCTACAATTTGATTTCTTTAAAAATTAAAGTATGTGCAAATAAAGTGGGAGAACTCAATTGGTTTGACAAAGTACACTTCGTCAACTGTTAAGCTAAAAATTGAGTAAACGCAACGTATTGTTGAGCATGCGAAATTTTTATCAAAACAGAAAATTTGGTGTTCGAGAGTTGTTTAATAGTACTCACCTATTGTTATTGTTAAATTCGTGTGGAAAACGAAAGACAGCAAGACAAGATTGCTCATGCATTTTGGATAAAATTGTTTTACGCGGTTTTATGTACATAACCTTAAGAAAACCAATGTATAAAATTGAATTAAGTTAACCATATTATACCTTTAAAATGCATTTTTGTACAATTTTTTAAATTTCTGTGCATAATAAAAAATGGCTGAAGCCCACAAACTCTGAAAAAAAAGTTTGAAACAAATCCGCCTAGCTGTAGGCCTCAGAAGCTGACGGAAGAAATTGCGTAATATTACATAAAACTAATTAACATCTCGAAATCATTCAAAATTTGGTAAGAAAATAAATTTCTCGTATACGGAAATAAAAAATACAATTGAGCCCGAAAAAATACAATCGGAACTTAGATTTGCTTACAGTCCACACCATTAATTTTTCATCCCTGAACTAGAGGTCGTGTTGGTGACTAGAGTTGCTTAAGGTCAGGGCACAATTTAAAATCATGATCACATTTAAATAGATGTCATAAATCATTTTCTCTCACATATATTTTTATTTATTTCAAAAAAGAATGTTACAGGATGATTGTTAGTGCACATTTTACACAGATTTGTTAATTTGAATTTTATTTTTGTGCTGAAACATTATTTTTTTTTGAGGAAAGATAGGTAAATGAGAAAGAAGATGAAAATTGAATAAATAAATAAATATTCAATAAGGTTTGGTCATGCAAGGCGGATGAATGGAGGGGAATGTACAATCCCGAACTCTATAAACTGAACAGGGCAATCATTTCGTAACTTTTCAGACGGTTATCGTCGAAACGATAGACCACCAAACTATAAACTAAGTGCAAAAATCACGAGTGTAAGAACTGGATCCAGTTAATTTTCCACAACTGTAGTGAAAGCTGACGATAGTGAAAAAAATTCTCCCATAAACCTCATCAAAGTTTCAAAAACGATATCGTCCCAGATGATTAGTGTTATACGGAATCTGCCACCAGGGATGTGTATGTAATTCAAAAATCTAAAACGTGTCGACTACACTTACTCGGGCACATCGAGCGAATGGACAAAAGTGCTCCAGTCACGATGGCCTTTGAATCAAAGCCCCGGTTTGGCTGTTTTCAGAATGTCCGCACACCTGGTTTGGACATTTAAGCTTCAACAGCAATGGTGTGTGTATTGGTTCACCCTGGGCCCGTAGAACTTAGAAGTATGTAACGTGAAAAATACGATAAATCGGGAATAACTTTCATAATACGTATATCATTACAAAGTCCTTTCCATTTACCTCGGTACGAAATAAAGTGGGCACCTCAATTCAACGTCGTCGCAGTTTCCAATTGAATACTTCAACACGAATCATGCTTTGAATTTAAAACAGCACAACCAGATGTACGTTCGCTTCTTACAAGAATCAGGTGAACATTTTCTGCTGCGTATACCGTATTCGTGTCTTTTTTGATTGAGATTGGTATCCTCACTGGATGTACTTCCATAAACAACTCAATTTTATTTCTTTCGACGATATCCATTCGCTTCGGGAACGCTTAATGCATTCGAAAAGAGTTACAATCTGAAGCGGTTCCAAGGGGACCAAACACGTTTGGATTTCGACCAGTATCGTGACAGAAAAACCGAAATTTAAATGTCCGGATTTGGCTGACGTGGGCGGGTAGTTCAGTTGATAAATCAGATTGTATCAAATATGTTGAGTAGATCGCAAGAGGAGCTATTTTAATGGGTTACTCTTGCAAGAAGCTGATTAGTGGCGCTGAATGTAATATAATAGAATTAAATTTTCCGAATTCCCCTATTTCAGCAGCCAGTTAAAACGTTTTAAGTTGTTTGTTAGGGGTGCCGCGTCGAAAAACGGACTTGTAGCTATATTGAAACGGGGACTATAGCAAACCCGATTGCGTCGTAATTGTTAGAACTGTGAGAATGGAAACAAATGCACACAAGATCGGTTTAGAAAAAAAAAATTCCCTCCGTTATCTAAAACAGAACTTAAAGTAAAAAAAAAAGAATCCAACATTTTCTCTCGGAAAGCATTCAATTTACCGGCAGAATCTAAATAGCTCCCTTTAGTTCACGTAGACCATATTTGTTTTAAATGTTCAAAGTAGTTGCTTCGATTACAGGGTGGGCTGCGTTTTGCCCTTCGCCCTAATTGGTAAAAAAGAAGCGATAATCCATTGAAAACATCTCGGGAGTAACGTTAACATAGACAAAATTGGAGGATTTCCAATACGAGAACAACGCACAATATAATATTTCGCAATACGTCATGAGCATGCCTTCTTGCTTTAAGCCTTTTTAAACCTACCAGTTAACATTTAGCTTTATAAAAGGACTCTTTTTCAACAAGATCCGAATGGGTCAAATAAAGGGTTTTTCAACAGGGACGCTACAAGAGTAGAGCGACAGGGACAGCAAACGACGCCGAATTTCTTGCTGCTCTTTTGACATTTCTCTTCAGTAAGGTTTGCCATTTCATGGAAAGATATACGAGCCAACAACGAGTCGACATTATTAAAATTTACTACCGAAATTCGGAGTCAGTGGCCTCAACGTTAAGAGCGCTACGTCCAATTTATCGTCGTCATAATCGTCCTAGCAGATCAACAATTGAGCGTCTAGTGGAATCTAGTGAATCCACAGGCACAGTACAAAATGTTCCCGTGCCAGTGAGACAAAGAAGTGCCCGTAGTGTCGAGAATATTGCTGCCGCTGCGGCTTCAGTTGAAGAAGGCCCAAATGAGTCTCTCACACGTCGTTCTCAAGCGTTGGGCATCTCTGAGACGTCGTTGTGACGAATTTTGCGAATAGATCTTGGCCTACATCCTTACGAGATTAAATTGACGCAAGAACTGAAGCCGCTTGACCACCAGAAGCGTCGTATGGTCGTGAATTGGGCTGAGCAACAACTTGAAAATGATTCGGATTTTCATCGAAAAATCATCTTCAGCGATGAGGCTCATTTCTGGCTGAATGGCTTCGTCAATAAATAAAATATGCGGTATTGGTCAGGCAGCAATCCACATGTACTCCATGAGTCATCATTGCATCCCGAAAAAATTATGGTTTGGTGTGGTTTATGGGCCGGCGGTCATTGGGCCGTACTTCTTCCGTGATGATCAAGACCGGCACGTTACTGTGAATGGGAATCGCTACCGTTCAATGATAACCGAATATTTTTGGCCCCCATTGGATGATGATGATGGACTTGGAGGACATGTGGTTCCAACAGGACGGCGCCACAAGCCACACAGCGAATGTCACAATCGATTTATTGGAAACCAAGTTTGGAGAACGTGTTATCTCACGAAATAGTCCAGTCGCAGCAGTATCGGCCGATTTATGCTTGAAAACGACGACGCTGAACTTCTGCAAGCGTGCCCGTGGTGGCCATGCAAAAGAAATCGAGTTCCATACATAATGGTATCGAACGTACTTTCACAGGAATAAAGAATTTCATTGATATCCAAAAAAGTTTTTGTTTTATTTAAAAAAAACTTTTGTAGCGCTCTTATTGAAAAACCCTTTAGTTGTTATTAAAGAGAAGGTCGGCGTCAGGTATTGAACTGACCAGCTCATGGAAAAGCGATGCAAATGTGTGAGGATCGGGAAAATATTTCGAGTTTCTTTAAATGAAAAATTAAAATATTTAACGATGTCGTTAATGAATACTATAAAAAGAAGCGGCCCTAAATGACTACCTTGTGGAACTGCAGAAGTGCGAAATATTAATTTTGAATATTGTTTATCAAGGCAGACTTTCCAAAAACGTTCCCATCGAACTAGGTGAAAGCTTCCCTAAAATCAAAGAATTTAATGAAGCTCGAACAAACGAACTTAAACGGACCAGGATCCATTTTAAAACCCTACCTTCACAAATTTATTATACCCTCCAAAGGAAGGTATATTCACTTTGTCATTACATTTGTAACGCCAAGAAGAAGTCATCGGAGACCTTATAAAGTATATATATTCTGAATCAGGATCACATTCTGAATCGATTTAGCCATGTCTGTCTGTCTGTCTGTCTATCTGTCTGGTCTTTCCGTCTGTTGAAAGCACGATAGCGCCCAAAGGAATTGACATAGGCGAATGAAAGTTGGTGAAAGGACTTATTTTAATCGTCGTTAGGTTGGTATTAAAATTAGGCTATGTCGGTCAAGCAGTTCTTGTACCTCCCATACAAAACCAATATTAGAAAACACATGTTGAAAAAACGATTGCGTCGAAAAGAATCTACCTAGGCAAGTGATATTTTGTGAGAGGATTTACTTTTATTGTCGTCAGGTTGATATTAAAATTGGGCTATGTCGGTCACGTAGTTCTGGTAATTCTGGTTGGTAGACAAAACCAATATTAAATGATAGCGTCTATTCAATTATTCTTTTGCATGACTAGTACCAAAACCAAGAACATCCAATCATCGAAGAATGAGCCCCGATGTTACATTTGATTTAATTTTGATGCGACAGAAATATAATTTATACAGCTTAATGCAAGCTACAAAAGTGGGTTAGGGCTAAAACTTAAACCTGAGAATTATATATAAGACTTACAACTAAGGCTTCAACCTAGAAAAATAACAAATTTAAGGGAGATTGCTGGGGTTGAAAACAGGTCCGTTAGAGCAATTCAAGGAGCGGTGGATTGGTAAATAGATGAAACGGGGGCAACGTAAATTTCAACGGTTTAAGAAAAATAAATAGTTGTTGCAACAGGTCCGTATAGGGAAACTAGGCCTAGCTTCTCACAATCATTTTTTTGTGTGATAATTTATAGAGTTGCCATGTACGGGTCACAGTAGTATTTGGACCTTTTTTAACGAATCCAAGTGATAAGTTTGCTTTAGTAATGATCTAATCAGTAGGCAAACAGACATTAAGCTGAATGTATTCGCGACTTCAGCTTATTGAAATTGCTAATAGATTATACGAGAGATTTGCTATCGCCAGCTTAGAGAGAAAATGCTAAATCTTAGTATCCTGCTCGCGCGAAATTATATCTCCCATACAAAAATGTCTACAAAGATAAAATTTAGCGAAGCTGTATCCCGCTCGCACGCTAAATTACTAGCTTCATATAGATGGGCCGATAACAAGCCTCCACTCATTTTTTTTTTTTTTTTTATATAAACTTTATTTCATCTTAAAGCTATATATACAATATAAAGGCATACTTAATTCAAACATTTGAAAGAATACGGCTTAAGCTTTAAAGTGAAATAGTTACGTACATTCCGTTGTCAGAAACTGACAAGAGGCGAATGTACGATTCATATTAAACAACTGAACAGAAAATTTGTCGATGGGGTTGCGATAAATTTAAGAAATTAAATTAATTCAAAGATATCAATTGTAAAAACACGAAATACAATTATTTTTATTTTTTCAATAGAAAAGATGGTAAGGAAGATAAAATGTAGCTATCAAACTAAGGGATTTAAAAGGTCACCAATTACCGCGTAGTTTAATGAAAATAGCCAATGATTAACGTTTTTAAGAAAAACAGATTTAATTCGCTCACATCTTAAGATTTCACGCAATTTATTAAACAAACGGGGTGCAGTAACTAAATAGAAGCAAGAAAAATGAGATTTATAGATAGTGGGTACATGTACGAGACTTCTGGCGTTAACGCGTAAATTGATGCGATCATAAACCCTTGAAGAATTATACCCGGAATTTTAAAAAAATATTTGTAACACCTTTTAAAAGTATAAATGCCTTAAAGGAAGAAATCCTAGGCTTTTAAACAACTCAAAGCTGGGAGTTCGACGGTTAACCCTACTAATAATCCGAACAGCATGTTTTTGTTTGGTAAGCAAAGGCTCAATTTTATTAAAATGTGTACCACCCCAACAAGCTATACCATACTAAAGTTTGGATTTAAGTAGACCGTTATAGACTAGTTTTAAAACAGGCAAACTGCAGTAAAGACTGAGAAGATAAATCTGTCTAACAACACAGTTCAGATACTTCTTTAAAGACAAAGTATGTTCCATCCAACTGAGCTTAAGATCCAAGATAATACCGAAATACTTAAATCTGTCTACACGGTCAATTTCAAAACAGTCGGAGGTGCAACTTGTGAGTGAATCAAAAGAGGGTAAATTATGATCATGTGTACAAGGATTAACTAAACGGAATCTATTGCAATTGGGCGAATGGTATAGAAGTGGCATATCACAGATTCTACCCATTAAGTTAAAGATCATAAACTTAGTTTATGAAATTTAAACCATCTCCGCAATAAATCTAGATCATAGTTAACATCTAAGTGTAAGTTAGAATAGCACTTACCATAGTATGACAAAGCAGTATCATCAGCAAAAGCTGTGAGTTTTCCCTTGAAACGTTGGATGAAAAGCGAGCTAACAAAGATTACAAACAGAATAGGACCCAGAACAGAGCCCTGTGGAACACCTATGTTTATAATAGTCTTAGCACTCAAACAATTGCGAATCCTAACCTTCTGACTACGATTTTGTAAATAAGAAGTAAACCATTCGTAAATAAATCCTCTAAAACCAGCATTATAAAGTTTATTTAGCAAAATATTATGATCAACCATGTCAAAAGCTTTAGTGATGTCGATAAAAAGAGCAGCAGGAATATAAGAGTCGTTTAGACTACTGTATATTTCAGAACACAACTTTAATAAGGCATCTTCGGTAGATTTGCCACTACGAAAGCCAAACTGAGCATCACTGAAAAAACAAGTTTTATCTAAAAAAGACAGCATACGTGATTTGACACCTTTCTCGAAGACTTTAGAAAATACGGATAGAAGGGATATTGGGCGGTAATTGTTTAAGGACATGGTGTCGCCTCTTTTATGCAGGGGTATTACAACAGCTGTTTTCAATGATTTAGGAAAAATTCCCTTTTGTATACTAAAATTGAAAATATAATAAGAAAAGATATATTTTTCAAAATGTTACTAGAAAACGGATCACATGATGTTGAATTGGATGCTTTGAGAGATTGCATGATTGAGTGTACTTCATAAGGTGAAAATAGTACAAAGAAAAAACTTTGTCTTTGCAAAGGGTCATGAGAAAGAACGGTTTCACAACTACAATCGGAGCAATTACTTGTTGGGGTATCACGTATAGTCTCTGTTACACTGGAAAAATAATTATTAAACGCAGTGGCAACTTCTAAATTGCGAAATAAATGTCCAGTACATTAAATCGAAGATACCGAGGAAAAATGTTCTATTGTGTTGTGTTTACTTTGGATTTTTTTGGAAGAAACCGCAGACAACATAAGCGTGATAAATGAAACAAAACGCAAACCCAAAAAACCTAAAAGGGTTTTTGAGATGACAAAAAAGAAGAAAACTAGAAGACTAGTTATATGGAACTTGAAGGACAAATCCTACTGAAAATAGGGATTTACAAAACACGAAGGAAAGTGCCGTCTTCTATTTGCCACTACAGAAAATATTGCTGCAGCTTTTCTTCTTAAACTATTTTTTTGTATCCGCTGTTTTAGAGATATTCAAATATTAGGACGTCTTTGAAGTCTGAAATTCTAAAATTCTAACTACGCGTAAAATTAAAATAACATTTAGTGACAGCTGCCATGAATATATGGCTTTTGTCCCATCTGTATCATGTTTAATAATTTAGCCAGCACTTACCTTTCTTGGTGTGAAGAAACGAAGTGGAGACAAGGGACGCTAATAAAAATTCAGCGCGAGCAGGATACTAGGCTTAAATGTTGAACGACCCTTTCAGGGTAGCCACTTGTTGAGGTTCCCAAGAAAGGGGCCGATGGGACGGACCTGAAGCGAACACTGTAAAAACTCTTGGAGCTCATTTTTAAAATGATTTTTAAAAGACCAAAACGACTTGGAATCAGATGGTTTTCAACATTAGTTCTATAGATGTTATGCAAAAATGTGATCGAGCATGTGAAATTGCATGAAGCAATTTGTAGAAAATCACAAAATCAAATGTTCTCTCCGGCGTGTAGGTCACAAAAAGTCATTCCAGCAAGATTCTCTTCAGAAGACAGTGTCCCGAAAAGTTTTCATCCACTGTCATGAGTTAGTTTGTCATTGATCCACATGATGAATATTTGACGAATAACTCTATCGCCAGGATGTACTCTAGTACATATTTAATTTCATTTAATAACCAAATAAAACTGCCACGTGGGCAGCTATCACGTTTCAGAGACAGAGTTCGAATTACACGGGTGTCCATTGGCAGGACTTGATTGAAACCTGATATTCCACATCCCATCTATGTACAGTTTGTATACTACTTGCACGTATGCCAGTTGAGTTCGATTGACGCGACACCACCCACCCGAAACGTAATTTTTCTACCAGCCAATGCACACATACCATGTCCAGACGATATCCAATGACGCTTCAGGCAATTACTAAAATGCATCCATGGTTGTCCTAAATTTTACGAGCAATATTCCTGATAACAGGCAGCTTCAAAGCCTCAGCCTCAGTTGCATAACTCTCAGTCAGAATGTTGTACGTGTCAGTTTCTATAAATATTCCTAATCGCAACCGAAAAAGTTGCATCACATGCATGTCGTCGTCGCAACAAAGAGCCATAAACTGTCCCCCAGTTTAACCCACACGATTTGGATCAGCCTCCTATACTCCTACAACTTATTGCAGCCATTAAATTGGGTTTGAAATTAAGTCAATATGTTTGTTTGGTCGTTACATGAAAATGTGACAGAAAAACCCATAAATTGCTCGATCAAGTTGAGCGAATGATTTCGTTCTAAGCGCATCTGTGGCACTTTGGAGTGCCGGACACTGGGGCGAGGGCCACAGAATCTGCGCTACTTTTATGCATTGTCTGTCGCAGTGACCAGTAACAATAAAACTCAAGAAGACCAACAACCTTCCATATATGCGATGGAGCAGTATAATTGACACCCAGGGAGAGGCAATTTCCTATCCCCATTGAAGCTGCATGGACATCATGCGGTGCTTCTTACGAGACAATGTTTTCGTGGAAGCACTAAAAAAACACACACACAGACAATGCCCTTTGATCGAGCAGATAAAACGTATTGAAAACCAATTTCCAACTGCTTCCAAGCAGTTTTGGGTTATTTTTTAAGAATTACCCAGCACGTGTCAGAATGGGCGCAATCTTTACATTTCCTGGAGAATTATCGCCATTAAACGCACGAAACGCTTGTCTTCGTTTAGTGGTGTCTGGTGTGGCGTCACCGTCAGTGCATTTGGTGAACGGCGGGTGTTAAACCTTGGCACGTGCTAAATAACTTCCACTCCAGTGGATCCACCCGTGGCGCAGGAAATGAATAATTGATGCAACTCCTTCCGTCAACATTTTTGTTACTGTGAACAAAGCGCGTGCATTCACAGCAATACAGTATTACACCGCTGCAATGAGTGAAATAAAGGCGACGATGCTTATGTGCGACAGCGGATGTCATTATGACTTCAATTGCGTGAGTGTACGTTGTACGTGTTTTCCTTCGGGGCTTTGGTGACAACTGAAAGAGTTTCAATTCAGTAGAGTCATATGTGTATTGGTCTGCATATGTGTGAAGTAGCAGATGGCAGTCAAGGCAAACACAAGAAATGAAGTGAGATCACATTCACAAGTCGCCATTCAAAAATGGCAAAGAGCTTTTGAAAGACTTGCATTGCAAAATGCTTGTAAATATTATACCGCAAGTGGCGCCAGGCAGTAGAGCAGGTTGTGCACGCAAGGAAGTTGTAAGCAAACACTATCGAGGAACATTTTATCGGCTTGATCATTAAGCAATATCAAGCGTTTTTGTGAGTATTCGACGCAGAGGAATACGGTTTGGTGCAGGTGTGAATATTTAGCGTAGTTTGCAGTTTTATCGTGAGGCGTTTGATGCTTCTCGACCGTTGAGAAGTCATTAAAAGTAGAACCAATGTTGGGGAGCAGTTGCTGGTGCCCAACCATCACCAAAGTGATACAAATAGAGCGATCAGGTGCCTTAAGCTGGATTACTCGAGCTTAATATGTGAATTTTCCCTTTTTGTGGGAATTCCAATGTCCTTTTCCGTGGGAAACGGGACTCGGCAGAAAAATCGTGAAATCCAAACCAAACCAAAAAGTTACATGGGAAATAACTTCACCTCGAGTCGGGAATAGTTCGACCTTTTTTATGTGAAGTTATTTCTCACTGAAAGACTTTTGTTGGAAATAAATTCACCTTAAACGCAACGACACATGTAAACCCGCAATTCATACGCAGTGGAAAACGTATAGGGCTCATGCTGCCGTACTGCAACCCCCCTGCTTGGGAACACTGTTTGGGGTTGGGAGTAGGTGCGAGGATCCTTATAAATAATTCGATTTAGTTTTTGTTTTTCCACTTAGAATCGAGAAAATTTGGTAAGTGGGAAATAATTTCACAAAAATGTGGTCAAGTAATTGCCCACTTTCAGTGGGAAAAAGCTTTACATAAAAAAAGGGAAACTATTTTCCAATTTTCCACTCGAGGTGAAGTTTTTTCCCATGTGAAGTTATTTTCCTGCACAAAAAAAAAAACACATTCCAACATATAATGGGTCGTATGAATAAAACGTAGCAATTGCTTTTACTCAAGAGAAATGCCAAAAATCGAAGCATTAAAAATAAAAACCAATTTGAGTTAGTTCCAACTTTTGACATGTTCGAAAAGCGGCGGCACTGACCTTTTACTCAGATCGGTATGAATAAAACATATCAGACAAAGCAAATGCTATGCAAATTCTGAGTCTGTTAGTTGACTCAGAGCTTTTGCTAAATATTTTCTGCGCACCTGTTTTACATAAAACAATCTAAGCATTGTGAATTTTCGATGTTTTGTTTATAAGTAGTTAAATTAAGTTTTGTTCGTGCAGGAAAACCAAACAAAACATGGATGCAATACGTTTTCACATTTTACCTGTTTTACCTCTTGTTGTTAACGTTGGTGCTAATAAAAAACGGTATAAACAAAGAAGAATTTGTGACGATAACAATTGTTTCGTTTCACGCGTGAAAATTTGGACATTTTGGCTACTACTTTTTTTTGCTTCCAAATCTTACGACAAATTCTATAAACCAAAAAATTATAGGGGTATTCGCGTTTCGTTGTACAGATGTAGAAAATGCGAACAAAATTGCGAAATAATTTTTTTTTTCTCAATTCGTGAACACGCTTTTTCTCATCTCTTGCAAAACTGAAACAAGTGAGAGATCCAGTTTGACAATTGACACTATGTTCTAAAAAAAACATTTAATTTTTCCTGAAACTGAAAAAAAGAAAATATTTAGAGAGTAAAGATACAGTAAATGAAATCATGAAAATCTCTTTTTTTTTTGTCCATTTTTTTCCTTCGGTGGCGCTTAGGTTGTTGTGAATTTTCTATATTTTTTTTATAGCTACACACAGGAACTAACAATTTTACTCTGTTGTATTTTTCGGCTACAATAGGGTCAGGGTATAGATAAAGTGCAAAAGTGTAGCGAAATTTTAGTCAGTATATTTTGTTGTTGTAGTGCAAGGTCAGTTCCATCAGATCGTGAATACCCCTTATAAAGGGTGATTTTTTAGCTGGTTTGGTTTTGGCAACACTGGTTTTGACAGCTGACGTGTGTTTAGTACCTTGTGTCACTGTCAAACAGCTTCAGTTTGGTTTGCAATTTAACCATGGATCGTCTTACAAATGAACAACGCTTGCAAATTATTGAATTTTACTATCAAAATTCGTGCTCGGTTCGAAATGTTCATCGCGCGCTGCTTCCATTTTATGATCGGCATTCTCGACCTTCTGAGCAGTCTATTCGGAAGATTGTGACCAAATTTCGCACCAAATTTACTTTGTTGGACATTAAACCACCAACACGTTTACGTACTGTGCGTAGTGAAGAAAATATTGCGGCCGTATCAGCTAGTGTGACAGAAGACCGCGAAATGTCGATTCGGCGCCGTTCCCAGCAGTTAGGCCTTTGTTACAGCACTACGTGGAAAATTTTGCGGAAGGATTTGGGCGTAAAGCCTTTTAAGATACAGCTGGTGCAAGAACTAAAGCCAGCCGACCTACCACAACGCCGAATTTTTGGTGAATGGGCTCTTGGAAAGCTGGCCGAGGATCCGCTTTTTTATCGAAAAATTGTGTTCAGCGATGAGGCTCATTTTTGGTTGAATGGGTACGTAAATAAGCAAAATTGCCGCATTTGGAGTGAAGATCAGCCAGAAGCATTGCAACAGCTACCAATGCATCCCGAAAAAGCCACTGTTTGGTGCGGTTTATGGGCCGGCGGCATTATTGGGCCATATTTCTTCAAAGATGATGCGAATCGCAGCGTTACTGTCAATGGTGAACGCTACCGAGCGATGATAACAAACTTTTTTTTGCCCGAAATGGAAGTTCTTGACTTGCATGATATGTGGTTTCAACAAGACGGTGCCACATGCCACACAGCACGCGAAACAATGGCGCAATTGCGAGGCGAGTTTGGTGAACAGTTAATTTCACGTTTCGGGCCGGTCAATTGGCCGCCTAGATCGTGCGATTTGACACCATTAGATTATTTTTTGTGGGGGTATGCCAAGGCTAATGTGTATAGGGACAAGCCCGCTTCGATTGACGCACTGGAAGCCAACATCCATGCATTCATTCGTGAGATACCGGCCGATATGTGTGAAAGAGTATGCCAAAATTGGACTCAGCGGATGGGCTACCTGAGACGCAGCCGCGGTCAACATTTGCATGAAATTATCTTTAAACATTAAATTGCAAGGTTTAAACTTTCGATTCAAATAAATATTTCATTCATTTTTTCGAATTTTTTGTGTTTTTTTTTTAAAAAAAGTTCTAAACCTCTTAAAAAATCACCCTTTATATACTCCAATTCATTGATTTTGATTAGTTTTTATGTACTTAAACGAAATTAAAATTAAAATTAAATCAAATTATTATTTTACACACTTTTTTTTTTTGACATGAGATCAATCACCTTATCTGGATTCACATTAATATCCGAATGAACAGATATCATAGCAAGTGAGCTTTATCTTGCATTCCCCATAACGCTTTGGGGCACTGTTTGAATCAATTTCATAGTTGAAAAGGTTCTTTAAACAATAGCTGTGGTCACTGGAAGCGTGGCCAAAGCCGTAAGCACGAAGTTTATACCTATAAAGTAAGTCTTGTCACGTACAAGTATCAAGCCATTTCAAAACTTCAGTAGAAGGATCACTTGACGATATTTTTTCGCACCAATGAATGTACTCAGCTTTCACACCAGACAACTAAATTGCATTATCAAAGTAACATGTTAGCTTTTCCATTTCGTTCACTCGCTCAACTGCAGCAAAACCTGGAAGAAGGGCTTGAGACGATGGTACAACATCTTCGTTGACCATGAATCTTTCCGTTAGATTTTTGACGAATCTGTGCAAGGAATCTGTATAAACGCTCTAAAATATAGGCTTCAGTAAAAGAGAAGCGTTTTCTCTTTCAATGAATTCAGAACTTCTTTTCTGCGGTCAATAAGAGATCTAAGAAAGTTTTACTTTTTAGTTGTTTGTTCAGATTTTCGGCGAGGGGGCTTCAGCCCCTCAATGCAAGATGCAGTTCTCAAGAACTTGTTTTTCAGTGTTCCTAGACTTTGAACACTGCTTTCCCTTTTTTTTTATGAGCAAGAGCATAAGTTTTAACCTAAATTTGAAAAAAAATTTCTTTTTTCCCCTGGATGAAATTTGCTTTATTTGCATATAAAAAAAAAAAACTCCAGCTGATATTTACTTTATTTACGCATGAAAAAAATTTAAAAAATGTGGGCCGTTTTTATTTAAAATAAGCTTAAAATAAGGATATATGTAATATAAAAATGACGATGGTTTCATTTTCTAATGGGTCTTTCATTAGCGACTTGACAACTTCAAACTTTGAGTGTGGACGCACCCTTAAACCGATTACCGAACTGTCAATGTCAAAATATACAGTAAAATCAATATTTTCATCATGGTGAAGTACATGAAGGAACAGCGTTTACAAATAATTAATATTTACTACCGAAATTCCGAGTCGGCGGTCGCAACTTTAAGAGAAAGAAAATTAAGAATTTCATCGCAAAACCATCTGCAACGGTAAAGCACATTTTTGGTTAAACGGCTCCGTCAATAAATCTCTGGCCACAAACCATAACCGCTAAGGGCGACTTTAGACGAAATTGAGAATTTGAAGCCATTAGATTCAGCGTACTCTAATTTTTTTTGTAAATTTTTTTCAGCTTTATATCTTTAAAAAAGTGGCCCAATTTCAAAAAAACCTAACAGCTTAAGTCACTAAAGTCAATAGAGTCACTTGGAATTTCACGCGTTTGTCAAAAACTTTAAACTGCTCTCCTGAAAAATGAGTAAAACAGACTTTAGCGGTTTTTCCTTGTGACCACAGAAATATGCGTTACTGGACAGATGAGAGCCGTCGTGTGCTTCATGAAGCAGCACTTCATCCGCAAGAAGTCACTGTTCGGTGAGGCTTTCATACCGGTAGCGTCATTGGGCCGTTTTTTTTCGTAAATGAAAATTAGCGTCACGTTACGGTAAATGGTATGCGCTACAGAGACATATTGGAACGTTATTTCTTTGAGCAATTGCATGATTTGGACATCAGTGATATATGAACGTAGTCTGATTCCATTCATAAATGTTTTGACAGTGATTCAAGCCATTACATTTTTTTTTAGATATCTCAAGTAGTTTCTATTTTATTTAAAAAAATAAGTTTTCAAGTCCTTAATGCACGACCCTTTATTCGTTATAATATCAAAACGAGTGAATAAACATTCGGATATCCAAAAATTCTTACGTAGACGTTCGATGGGCTGTTTTCTTTCATATTTAGTGTGAAAACATCTTGCTGAGTAAACTTTGACATTTGTTTGTAATGAAAATAGTTTTAGTTTTATTTCGAACAGAGATCTTCCATGGTTTTCCCTTTTTTAAGATTGTCCCTCGTTTTTCCCTTTTTTTTAAAAAGTGCCAAAATTTCCCCCCTTAATCTGGATCACTGGATTGCTTGTTATTAACAAAGCCACGGAACCCTCATATATGTCCAACTACATGCACTTAACTTCAACAACTTTTCTTGGCTAGGAAAAACAGGTTTATAGAGAAAAATACGCTTTCAACTCCCGCAATATAAAACAACAACTGCCTACGACGTTGAAAAATAATTTACTTTAATGTGCCAAATCAGTTCTTTACTTTACCGTAATTTTATGTTAACAAAAATGTCGTTGACAGATTTGACAATACATTTGACATTATTTCCCTTTGGGGAAATATCTATCTGTGTGGGTGCGTTAAGTGCAGGTGCACTCGTTGACATTATGATCAAGACTGCCCGTAGAGCTTTATTGTCCAATGAAACAGCAGGAACGTCGAGGAGATAAAGTCCGTTGTCGACGTGTTGCACTTATCAGCGCGATTATATGGTATTTTGTTGGTACTTTCAGGATGAGTGTCAGAAATCCTACAAAAGTCCCTCAGAAGGAGGAGGTACGGCGAATGAATTGAATCAACGATGGCGTCAACAATCAACCGGAGAGGTGCATTTTATGAGCTTTTATTTGGCGTATTTGGTCTGAAATACAGATGACGGAAAAAAAAACCCTATATAGGTCCACGGCAACTCTCCTATCTCTGAAGAAACTATCTGGTTTCGTGATGTCTGACTTGCTACCCTTGGGCAAAAGCAAGGACCTGCTCCTCTGGACCGCGGGGCCAAAAACATAATCTCATGAAACTGAGCCTGGAATTATGATGCACTTACAGTTGCTGACAACGATCTGTCAATCTGCACGTAGGAAGTATTCCCACCCCTCAGAGACTTTTGAGAAGAAAGTGCGTTGGGAATGGACCAGGCAGTAAGTTTGAAAACCAATGCTGCAGAGTGGCATCTATCTTCCGGATTGGTAATATATAACTTACAAAAGCCAGACATAAGTAGAAAGTCTTGATATAAAAATAAATAAAGTGCACGACTGGGTCGAACGTAACTTTCTCGTTCATCAAAAGTTTTAATGTAAATGAAGTGGGAGTTGCTGATTGTGTAACCTCCAAGTTGTTGGAAATATTTTTAGGGTGCATATTCAATATGGTTGAAAAAAAAAATAGAGTTTGGTAATATTTGCTAAAAAGAAGTTTTACGTAGCTGTTATTGGATTTTCATTGGAAGTTGGGGCAGTGTTATTATTTCAAAATTATACCGAAAATATGTGAATACAGATCGGCATTTGTGTAGTCGTTTTTGAGAAATATTTAAGAAATTGATCTGTTCGAATTTTTTGAGAAAAACTAAGTACGGGATCTTATTTACAATACTTATGTTATCTTTGATATGTATTTTAGTGAAAATCGTTAGAGCGGTTTTTGTAAAATTTGACAGACAAAACAGTACCGAATATTGCAATATTTAGTTTGAAAAATACTATTGCTTAACTATTTAGCTGGAAACCGAGTACAAGTTATTGTTCGGGATGTAAGCATTACTTGGTTTCTAAAGTTTTATCGAAATCGAAAATGAGGTTTTCGAGATATGAGCAGTTTTTAAAATTAGCGTTTTCGGTGATGATTCAAATTGAAAATTAAGAACGCAATAATTTTGAAAACATACATTTTACTCCAAGTCTCCATTTTCGTCAAAATCGTTATTGCCGTTTTCAGGTAAACTAAAGAAAACTAAATTTTTCAAAAACGATTTTTTTCAAAAATCCATTTCCGATAATAGAGAGAAGAACATAGCTTGCCATTAAGTTGGAAATGACTATATTACCTTAGAAATCAATTTTTGTTACAATCGTATGGACCGTTTTCGAGATATGTCCATATTTCAAAAAATTTATTCGATTTTTTAGCGGAAAACTGAGTATGCAGTTATGTTAACCTCACCTACTGCTTAAATATCAATTCTGGTGGAAATCGTTAGAGCCGTTTTCGACGGAAGTACCATTAATATTGAGGTTACCGGTCCAAAAAAAAAAAAAAAGCACGAACTGTAAGCCCACAAACTACAAATTCGAGGTTTGAACCAAATCCTGGCAGCCGTTTAGGCTGTAAGCCTCGGGACATACAGACAGACAGACGGATAGCATTTTGCGACCCACTTTTTTGAGTTCCTCTATCATCATAATTAACATCTCGAGTTCAGAATTTTGTACGAACACAATATCTTTCTCTTACTACGTAATGGAGAAAGCTAAAAATTAGCATTAGGACTTAGTTAGGTTAGGTTAGGCTAAATCGGCTGCCAGCCACCACACTAAGCCCACTAATCGGTCCATTGTCCGGATCAAAAGGCATATATCCTCATTCGGAAAACCAATAAGAGCTTCTAATGAACCGAAGCAGACTTCTAACGTCGGGGTTAACAAGATCGCTAGTATCATAAAAGTAAAAAGTCCCCAGGTGAATTTTTCTATACCCTGAGATAGAGCAGAGCAGATAAAGTTTCCTCCTTCTCCTCGTCTCTACAGCTTCTACTGAACTAGTTTCAAGGTACACAATTTGCGTGTTTTCGTATCAGGCAGTGGTCCAGTGATGACAGCTGTTAGTGCTAATTAGAAAGACAAATTTCTGTTTCTACAACCTCCTTTAGACATGGCTCAGACATATTTGTCCGTTTGGAACACCAAATTCTTCGAGTCCGGCCCCCGCCTGCGTTGACGGCCTTCGAAAAGAAGGTTTAAAAAAGATTTGTAACAGCTACAATGACCTCAATAGAACAGTGCGCTTCAGCCTTTTAAGAGGTGCGGGCATGCAAAATAACCACCAACGCTTCGGCCCGAAGAGCCTTTGATTCCGACTCCGTTAAGGCTCGGAAACATGCATAATCAATAGCCATTTCCATTTCAGATTATAAAGGTTTCTGCCTCATGCCAATAGGTTTGAATTTTTTCTGATTATTCCACACACGAGGACATATCTCCCTTGTTTATACAAAAACAGCCTACGTCAAATTGAATCCATAATCCAAGGACGTCCATATTCGACATATTACCATAAATATTGAGGAAGAGTCCACCATTCCTATGACGACTAAAAACCATGTCCTATCTGCGTGCAGTTTCCCAATAAAAATGCTTCTTCAGATTGAATGCTTCCATCGATGCTGTTCCCCAAATGACGTACTACAACTTGAATTTCCCATCACTTATGGTACTTTTTCTGCATAGGATATCATTAGCGCAACTGCACTCCAGAGTTCAGTGACTGAAAATTATAGTCTGTCCTATCCATCCACACTTGAAAAAAAAAAAATCAATACCTACCATTAGCACTTCTTCAAACTACATGCAACGCCGCCTCGCGCCATCCCCTGACTTCGTGTGTGTATGAGTGAGGCCAGATATTGTAGTGCTGTATAGTGAGTGCCATAATGGTTAGAACTCACAGGGCAAAATAAGGTCACCGCAATCCACTGCGCACAAACAAATCGTGTGTTGCTCCTTGTTCTGTCGTTCTTTTGTACTCTTGCCATCCCTTGGCTATAGCACTCATTCCTCCTTTCGGCCAGCAGTAGCAGATGAAGTGGAAAAAAAACGACAAAAAAAACCTCCTAAACGAATGAACAGAAGAGGAAAAAAAAAACATGATTTCCTAGAGATTCGGTAAACGACGACGCTGCCCTTAAGCTTTGGTCCTTGAAAAAGACCTTTTTGTAGCATCAACATTCTGGCGCCCAGCAGCTGCGTCGTCACTTCACCCTCATCTGCACACGGAAGCCTGTGCTTTGATCAAAGTGGTGGCAAAAGGCATTTCGAGTTTGAACGCAATTAGTTTTGTTGTAACATAGAAAAGGGTGAGGGCTTTCGTCCGCATTTGACAGCCCCCGCTGTTTACACCGTATTATGTTGTACGCAGCTAATCATCTGTTGCAAGTACGAGTGAGTGCTGTGGCTCACTCTGCAATTAACAAAGCAAAACACGAAAACACACTCAAGAGATCCTCTCCAGGGCTCCTTGTGCATTAAATTAATCGTAAATATATTAACTATACACAAAAGGGTTTGAAATGCACGTCGCTTCGGTACCCCTATATATCGAGGACGGCTTTTGTTCGCACAGTCGAATTTGTAATGCTTAACGGGATTACGAGAGGATTAGGTAGGGTTTCTCCAGTGAATGCCAGTGCGAATATAATTGATATTTACCATTATACCGAAATATTTCAATGGGGATCGTCGTAATCGAAATCGTACTTCTGTCACGATGGTCAAAGATAGGCGTTTGCGTTTGACGGAAGACGAGTGTAATTACGATTTTCTGATTTATTGGCCAGAGTATGCAGATATTGCCGCAGTCAAGGGCGGCAAACAAAGTCGCATTTATGATGGCCAGATGGTCGACACGACGATGGTCTGATCGATGTGACATGGATAATCTAATTCTCTAATCCCAGCCAGGAAAACGTACTTTGGTCTTAAATCGAATTAAATGACACTTGGTTGATTGGTTTCGCCTTTCGCCTATAGTAACACGTAACCAATCTACGTAATGATGGTAGAGAACCAATTTGTTTACGTTACCCTAACCTTGAGCGATATTGGTTTTGTTTATTGAGACGTAGGCGCTGGTAGAAATGAGTCTATGTAGGCCATAGGGAACAGTGTTGTCCTTGTCAATAGAAATACTTGACACGTGTAGCCTTCTTGAAATTTGCTATCGGATTTCAAGCAAGAGCCATGAAATACGGGGGAAGTTTTTTTTTTTTAAATAGATGTCCCCTAAGTTAATTTGATTTATAAAATCACATTTATGTGGGATAGGGAACACACCCCATATTCATTCAGGGCCGCCAACACCAGGAGATGAAAAGAAAAGAAAGAAGACGAGGACGACGACGAAAGCAAGAAGGAAATTTCCGCGGAATTTGTAATTTTTTTTCTCAAAATAATGGAATAAGAAGTGAACTACTTAGTTAATAAGTACTTGTTTTTTTTATTACCGATTTCCCTAGCCTCTGGCAAAGAATTTATTTAACCTACATTTATTTAACATTTTTTATGTCTGAAACACTACTTAGAGCCTGTATTTATTAGCAATAAATTAGCATAGCTTGAAACAATTATATAATATTATATAAATTTTCATTTTGAAGTGTCATTTAACACTATTTATTGCTTATAAAGCAGAATAAAAAATGTCACTACCTATTCTCCTTTTATTTTCTATAAATAAGTAAGTGATGTAAGATTGTCAAGTATTTATATGTTACAGAGAATAAAGAATAATAATAATAATAATAATAATAAATTGATTTATTTTACTTTAATTTGAAAGATTTTAAAATATCGTCCAGCACTACAAATAGTCTTGCACTAAAAGGAGTCTGTCCCCAACGCAGTAATTTGAGTTTCCCGATTAAATGTCAATGGCTCCTGGGGCCCTACTATGAAACTCGATTCTAAAGTGAAACTGTTCGAATTCGCAAAATCGCAAAATCGCAACTCTGTAATTCTATAAGTAAGTTATGAAAGCGAAATTCGAACAGCTCTAGTACTGCCAACTATTTTTTGTTTTCTTAGTACTAAAAATGGTACCACCTTTTCCGAAATTTAATGTCAAATTCGTTCGAATTCGCAAATAATCATTCTACATCAAATGTGCTTGCGGAGAAGGTCGATTTAAGAAGTTTTTTTTCTCAGAATGTAAGTAAATACATTTTATGAATTAATAATTCATGACTATTTCATAAACATAGTAATACACCAAAACCTCGCTTTGCGTCGTTCCGATTTGTGTCTTTTCGAAGTTGCGTCATTTAAAAATGATCCTGGTTTCGAAGTTGGGACGATTTTATTTCAGTTTGCTTTTTTGTAAAAGCCCAAGATTAGGGCTAACGAGTTTACACTTTACGTAAAGTCAATCATTCTGGAGAAATAAATATTAAGATAATTAAGGTTAAGAATCGTTATTTCGATTTGCGTCGTGATTTTTCTGGTCCCAATTAACGACGCAAATCGGGGTTTTGGTGTATATAAATAATGTTTGTTTTTTTTTTGTCCCAGGGAATCATCTAAATCATCTAAAAGTCCAAACACAAAAGTGTCACAGTTTGAAAAGGTGGAATATATGACCCGGCATCCAGATTTGTCCAAGGGGTATTTAAAAACAGGCTTTATAATGTTGGAAACAGAAGTTTGTTTCTTGCGAACACTTAGTTCTGTTGAAATATTGTTCGTGTTATTTTAGTTTATTTTATTTTTGGATTAAAAATGCCTTTAAATAAATACTGAATAGAAAAACTTTTTCTTGCCAAGCTCCATTATGTTAGATTTATCTCTAATCCGCCTTCGTTCAACTTGTTGAATTTGTTTCGGATTTCCTTCAGACTCCAACCTAATTGCGACACAGTCCATGTTTGTTTATTATTATTTAATTGTTTCACGATAATTTTTTTGGGAAGTGCCGAACATAATGCGAGACTCGTTTGGGTTATGTCAAACATATTGCGAGAATCGTTCGAAAATCGCAAATTTTTTGGCAAATACTTTGGCATTACCGGCATTCGATTCTACTTTCATAGAGAGTACCATTTGAAAGTAGAATCGCAGATATCTTTCGATTAGGATCAATAGTACAATCTAGTTTCATAGTAGGGCCCCTGGATGAGCTTTACAACACTGGAACATCTAATAAACAAGGTTTATGTGCTCTTTAATAGTAATACTAATCAATACTCAAGAATAATATTATCTTGTCAGGCAAGCATTACTTAGTTTTTAAAGTTTTATCGAAATCGAAAATGGGGTTTTCAAGAAATGAGCAGTTTTTAAAATTAGCGCTGTCGGTGATTCGAATTCAAGATTAGGGACGCAATAATTTTGGAAACATAAATTTGACTCTATGTTTGCATTTTGGTCAAAATCGTTATTGCCGGTTTCTAGTAAACTTAAGGAAACCAAAATTTTTCAAAAATGAGTATTTCCAAAAATTAATTTTACGATAATACAGAGAAAAACTGAGTTTGTCATTAAGTTAGAAAAGACCGTATTACCTTCGAAATAAATTTTTGTTACAATCGTATGGACCGTTTTCGAGATAATATGTCCAAATTTCAAAAGTACCGATATTCATATGCAGTCATGTTAACCTCACCGACTTAAGCTTAAATATCAATTTTGGTTGAAATCGTTAGAGCCGTTTTCGAACATATCAAACTGGTATGAAAATGTTATATGGGAAGTATCTACCATTAATAAAATGGCCCTGAACTTTAAGCCTCCAAACTCCAGATCCGAAGTTTGAACGAAATCCACCCATCGGTGTTTAGAGAGTGATTTTTATGGAACAAGTGACGAACATTTTACTAAAGTTGATTTTTAAATTTACACAAAATTATTCAAAAACCACAGAGCGTGACTCGTGAATTGTGTGTGTTTCTAATTTCCGTACTTACGCATAATGCAAACAAAATTGTCGATCACACTTACCTGAAAGTAAAAGAAAAAAATATTTAAATAATAGGTATGCATTTTACATTATTTTATAAGAAAGCGTTTTTATAAAAAAAAAGTATGGCAAAAAAAAAGACAGGCCCATTGATCAAATGATTAAACGTATATGAAATGTTACAGACTTCGCTACAGCTACATCCATATTCGGGAGCCACATTGACTGTCCACAAAACCTTGGTGAAGCGGATATACTGCTTTTCGATGATCAAATCCACCGATAAGGTCTATAATCACAAAAAAACTATATGCGCCTGGCGCCACACTTATCAACATGTAACATGTTTACGTACCCCAAGTAAGGCATACATTTATATGACATTGATAATGCAATCCCATTCATGAAATTAAAAAACAAATTGTGTATAAGGTACTATATTCATCGACGTACTTCCAGAGTTCTGTATCGAACCAATTCCATTTTACTGATTAAATAGTGCCGCTGCCGTTGAAAAGTTGAAGGACGGATTATTTAAATTTAATTGTGACAGCACGATAGGGTGTGGAATTTTTTTTGGTTTTTTTCTTAATATATAAATATTGGATCTGTGTAATTGAGAAATTTTAAAGTTTCACGAAGCTCTTAAGCTTTTGTTAAGTAACACTTCAACTGTTGGATCCACGAATAAAACCTTTGCATGATTAATTGTGATTGATGAAAAATAATTTGTTATCGACGTTGTAAGCTGTTTGCTCTTGATGGCGCTATAGCCCGGTGTGGGTTTAGGATGATATATGAACAGGGTTACTCCAAACGATGGATTGAATGATGTTTCTGGGAAGCTAGACGTAGGTCCCAGCGGATGCAATTAAATCATATTGTATGGTACGAGTGTTTAACTTACAGCACTGAAATAAATCGAAATATTAATTTAACAAGCATTTTTTTTCGAATTGATTGGGTCCAACCAATCCAACCTTCACTGCTCCAAGTACGGAACACTACTTGGCCGGTGTGTTATCTAAGCCGGACATGCTAGTGGGCGCATTACTGCTGTCTATATAAAGGGTGTTTAGAGGTACCTATAGAACTTTAAGTTGGCAACACTACTTTAACTGGCGGCCATTTTGTCACCTGTCAAGTGATTTATTTTTAGTTTGGTTTGGCATTTCAACATGAATAGACTGACGCCTGAACAACGCTTCCTAATTGTGCAAATTTATTTTGAAAATCATGGTTCTGTTCGAAATACGTATCCCAATTTTCATAAGCGTATTTTGTTTAGCTCACTTTTGGTTGAATGGATACGTCAACAAGCAAAACTGAAGTTTTTGGAGTGATGATAATCCTCAAGTGTATGTTGTTGTTGAGACACCGTTACATCCACAAAAACTGACTGTTTGGTGTGCTTTATGGTGGAATAATTGGTCCGTACTTCTTTAAAAACGATGCTGGCCATGATTACTGACTTTTTCGTTCATCAATTGAACAACCATGATGTGCAGGAGCTGTGGTTTCAACAAGACGGCACAACATGTCACACAGCTCGTGCCACGTGAGAGAATCGGGGGGGTTTATCCAAGTATTGTTATACCGTGGGATTTATCCCTTTTTGTGGGAATTTCGATATCCGAAAAGCCTTCCTCTGGGATAAAGGGATAAAACACCAAAATCGTGGGAATTTCACAAATCTAACATAAAAACATTCACCCGCGTTTTAATAAACAAATGTGCCCAAGTAAGTTAGCTAGTAGACGTCAGATAGCATACAAAAATTTTACGTAACTGCTGAGTAACAAGTTGATAACTTTTACGCAGTGTTTATTAATACGGGAGTCAAACTTTAAATTTCTGGTAAAATTCTATCAAAACACCTACCTATATTTCAGCATGATTATCAGCACACTGAATGTCTATAAAAAAACAGCTCATGTAAATAGTCTTTTTTCAAAATCTTCTAGTACCAAAAAAAAATTAATCATAGCAGTGTTAAAAACTGCGATTTTTGTACTAAAGGTTATTGAACGTGATTTTCTTTCCGTGTAATACATATTTTACTTTTAATAACTGGATTTTGACGCAAAAAAAGTATCGTGGGATTTTATAAGGGATTTGAGAACGGTGAAAAGGGAAAAAGGGAAAAATTACCGCGCTTCGTGGGATAAATGAAAAGAGAGTGCTAACAACACTAGTTTATCCTCGGATAGGGGAAGGGTGACCGAAACAGTCTTCGCCTCGCCAGTAACATTCGGACAACTTATTGAAGAGAGGAGACTGGGGATAACTATTGGACGATACGTCTTCGGATATACGACGGGTGACCGAAACAGTGCGCCCCCCGCTTATAAGCCTCCGACATCTCGTCAAAATGGCGTAAACCGGTTGCGTCAGAATCGGTGATTAGTAGATCGGCCCTTTCGTTGCGGACCTTACTTGAGGTTTAATAAGGTTGGTCAAGGAAGAGGCGCCCGGTCGACGCCAAACATAAGTGCACAGTTGAAAATATTTGGGTACATTTTAATCCGCATTATTACAAGTTTATGCAACAGAAGAAAAAATTGTTTTCAATATTTCCAATTTATTAAAACTTTTCTGTTATATTTTATATATTGAAATTTAATAATTGTTTCATTAAAATTCTCATTTTATGACGAGTTTTCCGAATTTTTATCTCTAAAGATTGAAATCCAGATTAAATAAATTTGCCAGTTTCCTCTATAAAGACTACCTTCTTATTAATTTGTTTAATTCGACCTTAGTAAGCTCCTCGGGCAAAGTTTTCGCTCCCATACAAAATTCTCTCCAAAATTTAGCTGAGTTAAATTGAAGCGAACCCATTTAGCTGAGTGGTACGCAGCTCAAGCTAAATAATCAAACTTTTGTTTCAGAATGTACTTCATGTGTCTGTCAAAATTTAGCGTTCACATTAAGTGGGTCGGCACATTTTCTCAAGATAATTTCTGACAGATCGTTCCGTATTTGTTGTTTTGTTGCGGAAAAGTATGCAAGGATGAGCTCGTTTAATTATTACATGGACGAGAAGTGCCTAGAATCAGACATATTTAGTTGAAATAAGAGAGAATTACATTTTTAAAGGAAGTTTTTTCAAAGAACAACTGTTTTCTGTGACACTTATCCACGACGTACTCTATGTCAAAATGTAGGTAGGACTTTAGCTGATGTTTGGAGAGAAAAGTTGGAGACCAGATAAAATTTAGTTTAGCTCGAGCAGCGTGCTACGCGTAAGAAGAAAATTACTTGAGAATGTACAGTCATAGTTGTTTGCTTTACGTTTACTTTGGATCATATTTATGTAACTTTAAATACAATTGGTGACAAACAAATAGATAAAAAAAAAAAAAATCACAATCAAGAACTTGGCACAATTAAGTTAAAGTTGAGCTGAAATATAACATCTACCTTCATTATTTTTTAATACGAACTTTTTAAAGACATCTACGTCAATACATTTGTATTCGGCTGTAACTGAACCAAAGTTATTACATTTAAATAAATAGGTGTTAATTTTGAGCGCAGTGGCTTAGTGGTTAGTGTGTTGGACTACTAAGCGGGGGGTCCCAGGTTCGAATACCGAAAAAAACCCAAATTCCATCTTATGGTTTTTTCCGCTGCGCCATCTCTCGCGAACGTCTGACAAACATCCGAGAGTATAACTGTCATGAAGGAGCTTCTCAATTAGCCGTTTGGACCCGGCATAAAATTGTAGATCCCTTCCATTCGTCCCAAAAATGAAAAACTCACACAAACGAATGGTTGTGAGATGCTAGGCCTAGGGTCCCTACAGACCTGTTGCGCCAACTATTTATTTATTTATTATTATTACTTTTGAGCCCAAGTACATTATTTTGACGCTTGGTTAAGAATTTAGAGTCAGTTTGGGCGTCCTACTTAATGGAGAACTTAAGAACTATTCACATCAGAGCGAATTGCGAACTTTTTGACACTTCATTTACATGAAAACGTTTTTTAGTCGCCGATACCCGCGATTCAGATTCATTTTGAGAGGTTAAGTTCGAAAGAATTTTTCATTCGTGGGCTTGTGGATCGCGACTGCAATATGTGGATTGTGAATAAAGTGTGACCGCGAAAAAATTACTGTAATTGTGAATTTCGCTATTTAAATCAATTAAGACTCAGGTTTTTTTTTAGATAAGATGTTAGATTAATTAAAAATACTGCTTTTTTGGTAGAACAATTAGCAAATTCAATTTTCGGTTTCGAAAGTAAAGCTAAATAAAACGATACATTTTTGATGAAAATTTTATTTCATTATAAAGTTTGGACTTTGCCATTAAGTGTGAAATACAATATCACTCGGGAAGATTCGCAGCGTGCGATTCTTTTGAGGCAATTTTTAACCACTTTTTCGCACATTTCGGGCGGTATCTCGGCCATAACTTGAGTAATGTTGGTGTTTAATGCGTCTTGAGTTCGGGGATTGTTCGCACGGTCTTTTGCGTAGCCCCACAGAGTTTTAATAATTCTAACGCGCTGTTCGATTGTTTAGCGATCCATTATCGTAAATGGCAAACATTCAACTAATATTATGACCAGGGATAGGATTTTTCTCACTTTGCCTTTTTTTTTTTAGCAATCGTATGACACTATAGACTTTAAACAAACACGTTTGACGTCCTGATGGTGCCAAATACATGTATTTAATTTTGCCTTTTTATGCCTTTTCTTCCGCTATTGGCTTTTTTTGCCTCTTCCCATATTTTTCCTCTTTTAGGTTTTTTAAAGTTATACAAACAGAAGACTCAAATATACAAACAAAAATTAAATTTACTGGGCGAGTGCACACGGGAACAATTTTACCCCTGGGTATGATCGGGTTATCTTTTACTTCAAGCGCACACGCGGGGGAAAGTTGTGTATACATGAACAGTACCTTTTTAAAATTTAGAAAACACGATCGGAGAAGTCTTTCAGATTTTGGACAAAATCAAAGGCGACTTGGAAACGGCAAAAGGGACAATCGCAAGAGATGTTTTGGATAAATTCAAATCCGTTTTCACTGCGAATACGGGACTTGAGACAGTGAAGCAAATAAATTGAAAGGCGACACAAACCGTGAGGTCCCTGAGAATTTGGAAAGGGTTATGTCGAGTGTTTCAAATGGCCTCCACTCGTTTTTGCTGATGTAGAGAGATTCAACTCTTTAAATGCGCTATTAAGGGACAATCGCAGGCGGTTATTGCCTGAAAATTTAAAAAAAACTTATGGTTGCCAAATGTTTCTACAATTAATTTTTTTTTAGCGTTTTTTTTGGCTTTTTTTATTTTTGAGGTCAACAAAATCCCATCCCTGATTATGACACTTGAAATGACGGCTGAATTTGACAGCTATCAAATGCCAGCGCTACCAACTTGAAACCACGAAATGCATGACCCTGTAGCAGTCCGACCAAAAAACTTGTTTATTCGCACTTTTATATCTGCTTGGATTCAAATGACTCGTTTAACACTTGAAATGAGTTTCGCGAAGCAGATTACGCGACTTCTAGTTAAAAGTCGTCTGACAGTCAGTTTTTTATCTTTTTCGAACAGCTAAGTGTGATTGGGTTCAGAGGATATTTCTTGGCCCTAATGCCTCTGAAGAACCGAATTTTATTTCGTTAAAGCCCGTATGACACTACATTTTTTTCTTCTCTTAAATTGAAACCAGAGCAGCACGAAAAATTAGAACGAATATTCCCGATAGGAGTGAGCGCGTACACACCAACTTAATTGATGTAGACACATCAATAAAAATGCAATAAAAATGTGTTAAAATAATCTTTTTCAGCTGGGCAGGTTTTTTTTTTGACATTTCAAGATTATTAGATAACAAATTCGCTTGGTTGCTTTGCAAACAATTTCTACCCCTTTCGTAATATGCTTTCAGTCAATATATATTCAACAATAAAAATGAGTAAAAAATGAAGTGTCATACGGGCTTAAGTCAGGCTTAAATTGATTGCCTTTCCCAACGAGTACGAGTAAAATGTGCATCTCTCTACGAGAACCGTTTTCGATACAAAACAAAAAAGCTTCCAGGCTCGCTCTGCCTTCTATTGCGGAGAAAATTACATTAACAGCAGCGTTATAAGGTCCCCCTTCTCCTGAGACATCTCAACAATCGGGCTGGATGCGCGTTATTACACAATTAAGGCTGCTTTAACAAGAATCAGAAGAAATGTGAAGAGAACCAACTTCGCATGTAGGCGTTATAAAAGCCATTAGAAACAGAGCGCACACAAGACACAAGGGGAAACAGGAAGATTTCCTCCTTCACGGAACGCCCGGAAATTCATTAATGGAACTAATCAATTTTAAACGATTTCAAACACAGCCCACAGCTAATTCGTTGAATGTGGTCTTCCTTCCAAGATAATGATGAGAACCTCCACACCCAAGCTACCGTACACATGACCACAACAATGGAGGAAATAAAAAATTGCATTCAAATCACACTTTCAATGGGCGGCCTCATTTACAGATTGTGTGCCGCACTTAATCGTATGTGGTATACCGTACCGACGACGGTATAATTGATTATCTCGGTACAAATTTTTAAACTTAAAGTACGCATTAAAATCCACTGATAAAGATGTATAAACATTTATACGACGACATCAACACGCACTTTGCCATGGGTTAAGTGGTTTTTTGTTGAACTGGGTGGTGATGAATGCATCTTCTGGCCGGCACTGAAAGATTCAAGTGGGAATGCACTTGTAGGGGTTTCGAGTGGCCACATGTAGTTTTTCTTGTTTTTTTTTTATATATATGTGTTCACTTCTGGAAATATAATTAATGTCCTTGCCACCCGCGTGTGCATTGGTTTTGGTGTGAACCGGCGTAATGATGAATGTCAACTTGCCAAACATGTGGCAGAGAAAATATTAAGTGAATTCTTAAGAACCGCGCATATTAAATTGTATATAGACAAAAGGCAACTATCAACAAAACGAGTGTTAAATTTCGGTGCAGCTAAATGAAACATATGTGAGTGGGAATTGAAACACACATGTGACACGACACACGCGTATTCCCCCAGACAGACATTCGGAATGTTGAATTTTGTTTGGTTAAGCTTCTGAGGCAAACCGAAATGGGTTCTACTTTACGAAACAATTTAGTTGCGCTACACTTTGGAAGTAAATTTATTCTTATTTGTTTATGAGATTGTGATTTCTGACTCAACCGAAGGCTTTCCTACAGATAAGTCAGTGCGTATTTTATGTTCCTATTCGATTGGGAGAGTCGTATTTGTTTATTTGTGTGTCATGTCATGAGTTGTGATTGACGGCTGTGCTGTGGCAATAGCAAAGTATTGCCTCACATTTTCGGGTGATAGTTTAAAGCAATTTGGATGTGGATCCTGTTGTGTCACAAGCACAGCGATAAGCTGCCAAAAGGTATGACCATGGGAACGCATCGTTGCCACCGAGGTTTGCAGTTATTGGTTTCGGACTCTGGAGCTTCCACAAAAGATAATAAAAATAAACAAGGAAGGTATGAGATACTGCTGTTGTATGAAGAAATTATTTATAGCTTGTTCATATTTTGAAATTTTCAGAACCAGCGTTGTGTTTGCTTTTCTTACTTAAAACACCATTCCCTATTACACACAGAGAACTGCGTAGTCATTCTTTAAATTCCTAGAATTGACATATAGGAAAATTGCAACGTTGCAACATTTTAACGATAACTGAGGTTATAATTCTCGGAACTCATTTGTAATCATTTGCTTTTGTTTAAGAAATCGCTTATAAAAGAGGAAACAAATAAAGAAAATTTTTCAGTTGTTCACTACGATCCAACCACTGTTTGTTTTTATTCGTGTAACGCGTTTCAAACGCCATAACTTCTAGATACTCCGTGTGTGAGAATGGTAATTTTTTTGCAAGCAGAACTCGAGAAGATTTCTATTGATCATCAACCCATTCGTCTGAATAGGTTATTTGTTTGTCAAACTTGTCTTATTTTTTGTATAAACAGTTAAAAATATTACTCTCGAAATTGTGGCGCTTATTTTTTGGTGACTTTTTAACTATTATCTGGAGTTTTTCGTATCATGCTAGGTAAACGAACAAATTTTTCTTGATTTAAGAAACGAATTTTGTACAGAAAAATTAAGAAATTTATTCTGAAATCAAGAATTAAGCTATGAATTTTGGACTTAGTTTTAAACTAGTACAGATTATCTAATTTCAAGAAAATAATTGCAGCGGCCTTGAAGAATTACTCGTATAAAAGACTTATTACATGGTGGCCATTATTATTAAGAAAAAAATTCCCCGACTTTCCCAGACCAGTTTTGAAGTTTTCCCTGAACAAATTTTTCAAATACACAAAAAAAAAATAAACAACGGATTTAAACACTTGTCCTTGAGATCAGTAAGTTATATAAATGTAGTAAGGGTTTATTTATTTGTTTGAAACAAATGGGAGCGTTCAGGCTCATTGATTTTTATATTTTTCCATATATATATATAAAGGGTTTTCCAATAAGAGGTGTTATTTTGGTATTCAAAGAAAAATGCCATTTTTTGAGATAAATGATCGGATGTTTATTTCATAATAAAGAGGAAGGTATGCCGTTAATAATGAAAAACAACATCAGCCAAATGGCCACCACGAGCACGCATACAGGACCATATCCTTTTCATGAAATTTTCCATAACCAAATCGCAAAGTGGCTGCCCTATGTCGTCGATAGCCTCACGAATTTTATCTTTGAGGTCTTGAACTTGAATCGACGCTGGGCTGTTGGCGTAGACCTTATCTTTCACGTGGCCCCAAAGGAAGAAGTCGCAAGGTGTTAAATCACAAGATCTCGGTGGCCAATTGTGATCACCGCTTCGAGAGATAACACGGTCCGGAAACTTTTCCCGTAAAAGATCAAAGGTTTCGTTGCTTGTGTGGTACGCAGCGCCGTCTTGTTGAAAGTAAACGTTGTCCAGATCAATACCATCCAACTCCGACCATAAAAAATCATTAATCATCGACGACCAAAAAATGCTTTAGTTTTGCGAACTGTGACTGCAAGATTCTCAGCATTTTTGTAGTGAATTTTAATAATTTCAATGCGTTGTTGAAGCGTGTATCGTTCCATTTTTAGTAATGGCGTAGTTTCTACTTGTCAAATGTCAAAGAATAAAAGCTACCATGAAATGACAGCTACCGAAATAGCGGGTCATTCACAATAACACCTCTTATTGGAAAACCCTTTATTATATTTCAATCTGCAGTTTATTTAAATCGAATACAAGTGTATTAAAACTCTTGAACTTTTCAATATAAATGTGGGTTTAATTTAAATTCTTTTGCCTTCAAAACTCATTTCCATCTACATTAAAATTGAATATTTCAGACATATTTTTTAATAGCAGACATTATCTAAATTTAATAAATCTTTTATTAGTTTTTTTTTTTGATTTGAATACATAAATTAAATTTTAGTGTTTAAAAATATTAAATTTAACGCCAGGATTTTTAACCCTGTATCCAGCTTAAACAGTCTAAGATTTCATTGGCGAAACTGTCTCAAAGTTTGCAAGAGAACTGAGGCAGTTGAATATGGATTATGACACAAACTGTGATGTAAGCGAAAACGCGAAAAAAACTAATATTAATTTAAAAAACACAGTCAATAAAAATCTTGTCAAAAAAAAGATAAGTTCGGATCACAAAACAAACTTATGGTTTAATAACACACTAAAAGAGTTAAAAGCTAAAAAAATCGAGAAGTACCAAATAGCGAAATTAAGCAATAGTAGAGAGCAATAGCATGAGTACAAAATAATAAGAAACCAATTAAAAGTCAAAATAAACAAAGCCAAAAATAAGTACGTAAACAATAAAATTATGAAAGCAAATGGACAGAAGGAGATGTGGAATCAAATAAAACAACTAGTTCTAAAACAGCAGAAGAACAAAATTCAAAACGTGTCCTTTAATGGTGAAGTTCATGAAGATGACTTGATTATTGCAAACAAATTCAATGAGTATTTCATAAAAAGCGTAAAAGAAATTGGCAATTCAATCGAGGACACCGAATATGTTAACTATTTAAATCCCTCGGAAAGTAGATTCAAATTCCGCCGAATAACAATAGACGAACTTAAAAGAATATGCAGGAAGCTAAATACCAAAGCTGATTTCGAAAAAATAAGTCCGCGAATATTCACGGATAACTGGAAATACACTAGGACAAACAATACTTCAGCTAGTCAACGAATCCCTTCTATCAGGACAGTTTCCAAGCCCTTGGAAAGATTCTATGGTGACACCTGTAGAAAAAGTGGCAAAAACCAATAAGAGTGAAGAGTTTAGACCAATAAATACGCTTAGGACAATTGAGAAAGTGATCGAAACGGTGGTTAAACAGCAACTGATGGAATACGTTTAGAGGAACAATATTTTGTCAATATATCAATCGGGGTTTAGAAAGAATTACTCCTGTGAAGCAGCAGTTAATCACGTCGTGAATGAATGGAAAGATGGTGGAATGAGGAAAAAAACAATGGCGTTGTTCTTAGATTTTAAGCGGGCTTTCGAAACAATTGATAGAGAAATTCTTTTAAGAAAATTATATATTTATGGTGTACAAGATGAGGAGCTAGAGTGGTTTACATCTTTCCTAACAAATAGAACACAACAGACGAAAGTAAATAACAGCGTTTCAGATTTTAGGAGTGCCACAAGGTTCAATATTAGGTTCGCTACTATTTATAATATACATAAACGATATGCCAGAAATGGTAAAATTTTGCAAAATAGTACTGTACGCTGACGATACTTTGATATACGCAGAAGGAACAGGCGAAGAGGAGTGCAAATATAAACTTATGAACGATATAAATAAACTGATCACGTGGCTAAAAATGAACAAGCTAAAATTGAACGAACAGAAAACAAAGTTAATGGAGATAAATATGAATGGCACAACAAATATAGAAATAAACGGAAAAGCTATTGAAAACGTTAAGAACATAAAATATCTGGGCATGATCATTGATAAGGATCTAAAAATGCACGACCATATAGATTATATCTGCAAAAAAATTGGTAAAAAAATAGGTTTCTTTAAAAGGATTCGAAATCGAATGAACTATTTGACAGCTATTACAGTATATAATACCATAGTCAAACCACATTTTGAGTTTTTCTCATCAATATTGTTTTCTTGCTGCAACCAGGGTCAGATCGAAAGACTGCAAAAACTGCAAAACAAAGCTATGAGGAGCATCCTGAGGTGCAACAGATTTACTCCAGTAAGGTATATGCTAGACGCCCTTATGTGGCTCAACGTGAAACAGAGGTTGGAGCTGAATACTCTATTGACTGTTTTCAAAATAAAATATGGTGCTGCGCCAAGATATTTACTAAATGAGGTCAGACATGTTAGTGAGATGCAACCCTACCAACTTCGAAATGTGAATGACTTTAGGTTGAGAAGGCAGAACTCATTGGGGGCCCAGAACACGATCATCTATAAGGGATTTCAATTATTTAACAGGCTACCAAAGGACATTAAAGATGATAACAATTTTAGATCATTTAAAAGAAAATGTACTGAATTTGTGAAAAGTTATAATTTATAATATGTAAGTTTTATAAAGTATTAAAAATACTAATAAAGAATTATACTACTACTACTACTACTACAAACTTTTCGCACTACGTGGACAATTTACGAACGCTTCTTCTTTGTTCATCCCCCACAACTGTGGAAACAAAAAAAGGGAAACCTTTTTCATATTAAACAGTTCACAACCAGCAGCTTTAAGGTTACCCAAAAGACGCAGGCACAAACATACTCCGCATAAAATGTCAGCATAGAAAATAAAATCGTAAAGGAATTTGTATTCCCATTAAAATAGGCCACGGATATGACATAATGTGCCCAATTGACAGCATTAAGTTTGCCGTATGTGACGTATAACTGTGTACACATGGACCCAAGAAAATACGCAATAAAAAAGAAAACGTCGCCATATGTTCCACGAGCCAACCTTTGCCTCCGAACTGTCCTTTTGGAAAATAATTTTCTTTTCTGGATCCATCTTTGTGTATTCAGATAAACTTTTATACATATACACACCAGCAAGGACACTCACTCAGGAGCAATTCAAATGCCGAAACACTGTATGGCTGACTGTTTTTCTTCTTTCTTTTTTTTTTGTAATGTGCACATTATGTTAAACGAAAACGTGACTACATCGGCCCTTATCCGTATAGCTTGTGGCATCGTTCAATGCTGGCAATGAATGATTTCAGTAAAACTAAACCAAGAAACAAGGGGAATAAAAAAAAAAAAATTGTTTTCTCCTTTGCGGATATTCGGTCTCTTGCATTTGATGTATAATTATTCCATGTTTACTAAAAGGCTTAAGCGAGATGTGGAAAACTTTACGTTCGAGCAGGATCCTTGGAATAGAAAAGCTACATCTTAACATAACATTAAATGCACGAAAAACTTTGGTCGAGTAAAGGATACACATAACAATGGGATTGTCGCCAAAGAAGTTCTCCACCATACACAGGGAACGTATAAATGTACGCTCGTATGAGTATGCTGGGAAAATGTCCTTTTATGTGCGGGTTTAATGGGTATGTTATGTACTTGGAGTGGAAAAGTATTTTTTTTTTCTTTATTAGTGCCGTTCAAGGACTAATTCTAATTTCATGTTTCGGATACATGTGATGTCTCCTTTAATGCATTTTATACGAGAACTTTTGAAAATAAAAACTAAGCTTGTCATAGGCACCGGTGCCCTTGTCTTTTGATAAAATTATGTGAAGGCTGAGAGAGTTTGAAACTTTTGTACGAAGTCCTTCCACGGAACTGTGCAGCTTATTGTCTTGAGTATCACTGTGTTTTTATGGGTCTTATAAAGTTGTACAGTGAGTATTACTATTTGACAATGGTGATCTATATTTTACTGTTTGCTGTAGAAATGGTTTCCAATCGATGAGACAACAGCAAGACAACAGCGCAATAAGTTCGATACAGCTCTAGAAATTTTCCTATGTGTAGTTTTCAATGGAAAAATGCGAAGATTTTTCCTATCCCAAAAAGTCCAAATAGTAAAGAAAACTGGTCTCGAAGGTCTTTGAAAGGATAATGCAGGAGCAAATAAACTGCCATGTTCACTCAAATAACTTGCTTTCATCAATGCAATCTGGTTTCAGCAAAAATCACAGCTACACAACTGCGGTCATAAACGTAGTCGAAGAGATTATAAAGGTTTTTCCAATAAGAGGTGTTATTTTGGTATTCAATGAAAAATGCCACGTAGCGCTGTCTTGTTGAAAGTAAACGTTGTCCAGATCAATACCATCCAACTCCGACCATAAAAAATCATTAATCATCTCTCGATAGTGCAATCCGACGAGGAATGGACAAACCTGTGTTTTCTTCAACACTTTGGGCTACAGCAGCAATATTCTCAGTTGTTCTTGAGCGACGTGGACGGGTTTTATTCTTCGCATCACTAACTTGTCACAACAGCTCGAATTTTTCCACCAATTTCTGTATTGCGGTCCGACAAGGTGCTCCACATTTTTAGTAATGGCGTAGTTTCTACTTGTCGAATGTCAAACAATAAAAGCTTCAAAAGTGACAGCTACCGAAATAGCGGGTCATTCACAATAACACCTCTCATTGGAAAACCCTTTACAGTCTCTGGACGAGGACAAAGTGATCTTTTTAATATTTTTGTACTTTTCTCAGGCTTTTGAGACTGTCGATCACTTTTATTTATGCAAAACGCTCTCTACTTTGTTCGGTTTTTCGTCATCAGCGGTTTCATTAATGTCGGCATAGCCTAAGGCTAAGAAAACAAGCAGTCCTTTTCACCTATCGTGGGGTTCCACAAGGTTCTATTCTGGGTCCTCTATTGGTATCGACATCGACATCAATACACATGTATGCGAACGATGTACAGTTGTATCGACGTTGTCATCTTGGTATGATTGAAGACTGTGCTAATACGATTAATATTGATCTACGGAGGATAGCTGACTGGTCCGATATGAATTGGGCTATTTCTAAGCCCCGGTAAAACTAAATGTGTTGTTATTAGTAAAAAGTTAGTTTCCATTTCCAGACATAAAACTTGACAGCTACACAATAGGGTAAAACTATACAATACGCCCCACTTTTTTAGAATCTCCAATAAAACAAAAAAACAAACAAAGATGATAGTTCTTTTATTAAATAGAAAATTAACAGTCTTTTTTCATAGGCTTGGCAATTTTATTTGTAGAAAAATATGTTGGCATATATTATTTATATATATTTTTTTAAAAAAGCTTAAGTGGGGCGTTTTGTAACTTAATCGTTGGGTAAAAAGTCCCGCGTTAGTGACAAAACGCCCCTAAGGAAAAAGTATTAGCTGTTTTTTATTATCAGCGTGATCTGATTCGGATCAAATGTGTCCGCTTCTGAAGCAAGCGGACACATTTCATAAACACTTATAAGAGATTTCTGAAATTTATTTATTAAATGCTTATGAAAGGTTTCAATTTTATCCGTTTTTGGGCTAGAAGAAAATAATGTAGTAGCATAGCAGCGACTAAAGTTTTTATTTTTGTAATTTTGGTCTCGGGAATCACGCGACACTCGATTTAATTCAAATAATCGTATTAAATGAATCACTTTTTCATTAGGTATCCAAGCTCTTCTCGACATTTTTTTTTATTTAAAGAAAAATTAAAAAACAGCGCTCGCTTTCTACAGGAAAACTTGTGAAACAAAAATTATTTCCCATCACAATTGGGTAACTGTGAAACATAAATGTATATTTTGGGGTCCAGATCCAATCCAGCAAAACATTTCTAAACATTTCATAAGAATTGTTTTGTTTAATTATTTAATAAGTGTTTTAGAAATAAATATGGAACGTGTAGGTATTTAATTGTTTATCAAATGTTTGGCTGGTCACCTTTATGGAACGAGAAAAATCGAAATAACTCGGAATACGGACAGGGAGTTTATTCGAATGCGAAAAAAATCAATTGATTTTTTGTGTTCCATTTTTTAGTCTGGCAACGTGATTGTGTGGCTATCGTTTACAGGCACACCAACATTTAAAAATAAAACAAGCCACCTAGTCGGAAATAGTAGAAATAATTTCCAGATCATGATTCGTGATGTCGATGAGAAGCAGGATCATGTGCTGTTGTTGTAAATGCATGTAAATCGATGATCTATATATAATAAAAAACAGCTATTATAAAGTAATGAAAATTAAATTATTTGGTTTTGTAATGTAATAAGATAATATGTAATATAATAAGAAAATATGTAATATGGCCTGTCGCTTCGCCTTGCGGCCGAAACTGTTGCAATTGGGTATGTGGTACATAGCACAAAACTCGTGCACTGAATCCAGTCTTCTGTAGAAACGGTCTTGTGGTAATTCTCAGTACTTTTCGTTTTCTTTATTTTTTTTCTCTTCAACATTTTTTTTTCGTTTTTGCATGTTTTCTGACGAGTGTTATATTTCAATAAATTACTGGGGCGTTTTGTAAATTTCTGAGCGCAAAACACCCCAGCGAAAGTAAAGCAACCCAACCTGATTTAAAAAAATAAAAAAAAAACACGAACTAAAAAGCCAATTTTATGTACTTTCGAAATATATATATCATTTTAATATAATGTGCATAGTTTCTGAAAAAATGAAATTTTTACTGAACTCGTCGCAATATGTTTTGGCGCGAAAATTATTTTTTGTAATTTTTTTCTGGACAGAGTACACAGAACACTACCACTCAACAACACAGTTGGCGAACGATTGAAACTTGCATAACTACATCTGTGTGCGTGCCAGACTACTGGGGCGTTTTGTAAACTGGGGCGTTTTGTATAGTTTTACCATGGAGTACGTTGATGCAGCAAAAAATCTGAGAGTGATATTTAATAGGACACAAACGTGGGATACTCATATGAATATAGCCGTTGCCAAAGTATGCGGTGTGTTACGCCAGTTATGGGCCTCACATCATTTTACCATTAAAAAAACGCGTATCATGTTAGCAAAAACACTTGTTGTTCCAATTCTAAGCTATGGTTGCGAAATTTTTTGCAACTGTGCAACTGCCAGCAGAAGGAAGCTTAACGTCGCATTTAATACTATTGCGTGTTATGTTTATAACCTGAATCGTTTTGACAGTGTTTCAAATTATTCGAAATCACTTTATAATATGACTCTTGACAATTTACTTCGTTTTCGTTCACTTGTCTCGTTATCTAATGTGGTGCAGACACATCAGCCTAGTTATCTTTTTACTAGAAAATTGTGCTGTCCCTCTAACAGATCCCAACAACTCGTTCACCCCGAGTCGCATGTCTAACATCGAAACGACAGTTTTTCACTAACTCCATCCGCTTATGGAATTCCTTGCCTCGGCATGTGCGAAGGTTAGGCGGCACTGAACAGTTTCGGACTAAACTCAAGGCATTTTTTTTAGTTTCCCCACTGAATTTGTTTTAAGCTATTTTTTTTTATAAACTTCAATTAATTGAATGGAGTTTAATGGGTTGTTTTTCAAAATGTTACAATAAGATTTATTTATTTATTTTTAATAATAAATCTCAATGTTGGAGCAAAACAATTTTTTTTTTCTCAACGAAATAAGAATTAAATTCCGTTACCGGCAGTGTAGTTTTCCTAATATTTTGAAGGATTATAACATAAAATGCCGCCCAAATTCTGAAATCCTGCCATTTTCGTAAATGACTTAATAATTGATAAAAGCATCGAATGAACGTCTATTTTTATTGGAATTTGTTATATTTACTCTCTTTATCAGATAAAATGCTACTTGAGTCTATTCAAATTTGGAAATGGGTAGAATAATTTTGAATTTTTTTTTCTGATTTAAATGTCTTTTGCGTCACGAAAACCAATTTAAAACATTATATTTTTGAAAAAAAAAAAGCTACTAGGAGAATGAGTTGGGCCTTATTGTTATTTCCACCTAAAGGGTAATGAAATTCCTAAGTCGATCCTGATTTCAAGAAAAACTATATAAATTATATAAATTATAAAACTATAGCAAAATCAAATCCTTTTGTTTTTGTTTGTTTTTTTGTAGGCAAATGTGACGAAAATGGCAAAAAAAAAAAAGTGACGCAGAAGACAATATTTGCCAAAATTAATTTATTTCGCAATAAAAACTTAAAGGATATTTCTTAAAACATCTGAATTTATTTAACAAAAGATTACAAAAACGAAAAGCATTCAAGAAGGGATTTTGTATGTCCAAACTACGTCCATTTATAGGTTTTGAAAAAAAAAAAAACAGAAAAAACCCGACTTCCTTTTATTTTACAATTTACATCAACTAAGTCATTTTTATAAGTTTTGTATGAGGTTTTTGTGACGCTGATGACTTGCGACGATAATGACAATCCACACTGATCACAGTAATAACTTATTGGTAACACACAATTATTTATTTAATAGCTCGCCGTTCACTTTATCCTTCTTTTTGAAATACTTCTAAACTGATTTTTTAATGATTTGATTTAAAAAACATCGTGACACTAATGACTTGCAATAAGCATACGGACCATATTCATTCAACATCATTAATGTAACTGACTATTTTCCCCCGTTTGAGTTTTTCCGCTACTGCGTGTAATTTTTTCTGAGAAATATAGACCATTTGCAAAATAATGCGAATTTCAAATTCAAAATTTTAACTGAAAGCAGTTGCATGACGCGAATGACGAATTTTGGGGACAGGTTTTTCTTGAATAAAAAAAAATACAAAATAATATTATTCTTAAATATTGATTAGTATTACTATTAAAGAACACATAAATCTTGTTTATTAGCTGTGCCAGTGGTGTAAAGCTCATCCAGGAGCCATTGATATTGGGACAAAACCCTCTTAGAACAAAACAATTTGTAGTGCTAGGCGATATTTTAAAATTTTTAAAATTGAACTACATACAATAAACCTATTTCAAGCTATGCTAATTTGTTGCCAATAAATACAGGTTCGAAGTAGTGTTTGTAGTAACATTAAACATGTTAAATAAATGTGGTTTTATGAAGCAAATATATTGCAACATTTTAGAAAACGGCCCATGTATATATTGTTTTTGCTTTATCTATATATAGTAATATTTACTTAAGAAATGTACATTTTTTTTCTTTTTGTTTTTTTTTTTGTAAATCTCTGAACATGTCTTCTGGTAGCTTGTATCATATTTGAATATATCGTTATTAAGCTTTCGCTATATTATGAGATAATTTTATGTCTTAATGTGTAAACATTCAATTAAAATAAATGAAACGAAATGAAATATCGGAGAGCCAAAAATCGTGCAGATTTGTCGCAGCCCTATGGTAGGTAATAGGCCCATCTAGAGTTGGCTTGGAGAGGAGGAAATTTTAGTCTAACCTAAGGGTAGACTACCTCTCCTAAGAAAACTTCTCTGAGGCGCGTTTGCAAAGCTCGTCGGCCTCTTTTATGGCCGGGAAACCAGAGAATAAGGAAGATTCCTTGAACTACTGCACTTGAACTTAAATGGTTTGAGGTTTGCTTGATAAACGAGCATGTTTATTACTGAATCGTCTCAAGGACCATCAAAGCGGGATATAGAAAGTTTGGCAAATCGTCCGCCAAACCTTAGCTTGAAATCCGTCTTTGCAAGTGTTTCAAAGCGTTTTTAGATGTTTTTCCCATAAAAATAGCTGATTGATGAAGCTTCAGACATTTAAACATCTTTCCGCTATCTTCGTTCAAGGCATCAAGTCTTCTACGGACTCTGGGTATTCTCAGAAATGATTACTTGGGCTTGAGGTCTAAGGAAGTCTTTGGGAAACTTGACCGTGCACTAAATTATCCGGTAATATCTAATAAAATCAGATTCAACGTCGTTTATTGGATGCCTTTTCTTCTCTAAACGTAGTCCACTGGCAGAATTTTTTAAAAGTTTGTCTTCTCACCTTGTTCTCGTTTGATCTTCAAACATAAAAGTCATAAAAGTCCACCCACAATACCGCTGAATTGAAACCTCGTGACCATGTGTCATATCAACTCCTTGGCTGTTGTCGTTCGGGAGACTTTAATTTTCTTGCCTGTCAGTTGACACCCGGGATTATTTTATGACAGGGTTGATGTCACTCATGAAAAGAGGATACTGAAGATTGTCGGAGATTGTCGGTAACAGCATTCAAATCCATCATCTCCATAAATCAAAGTAAAAAACTGCTTTTCTAAGATGATCTTCTTCACATTAGACAAGAGCTGCCTCTCCAATCGATGGACGTCGCAAAATTCCCTTCTCGAATTTATAGCCTTTTAACCAGGGCCACTTCTCGCAAACTTCTGATAAACATCCGAGAGTGTAAACGTCCTGGAAAAGCTTCTCATTCAGGCGTTCCGACTCCTAAAAAATTTGGAGGTGCTTCCATTCATTTAAAAAAATTTAATTTCATTCAAACAAATGGCTTAAGAACCTGGGCCAAGGTTTATTAAACGGACCTGTTATGCCAACTACTTATTTTACCAAGGCCCTTAGCCAATAAGCCTTTCAGCATTTTAGAAATCAGTCATTGCACCGATACGATAGCCAAAAGTCTGCAGTCATCACTTATCCGTTGAGTACTGCGATTTAAACCAAGCCGCGCCTTGTCCAACAAAAAAAGACCGCCTAGCACTTGCAGTTTCAGCTTAAAAATATTTTTTTTCACTCAGTTGATGAGGACTTATCAGTTATAAAAAAGAAAGTTATATCGCACTCGCACCACAATTAACAGCTTCCGTGGAGCTCTCCCCCTAATTTATTTTTCCGCTTCAAGAAAACTAAAGTAGAGGAAATAATTAAAAGCATTGAAATTAAAACTAATTTATAACTAGGAAAGGCTACAACAATCATAACATCAGAATGTTCAGGGATATAAATAGAGTGCACTTTGCGTACTTAAAATTAATCTGGAGTACTTTGGCTTGATAGCGGTCTTTGATGCGATTGACTCGGAATGGCGTTCGTATAGAAGTGGGAACTCGTTTCTGTATTTATCTTTCAACTCAACCTCACGTTATTCACTAAAGTTTTAAGTCTAAGAGTTTATAGTGACATTTTTTTCTAAGGTTTCCTTCCTGATTATTAGTCAAGGATTTTATGCACAAGTTGTGCTCAAAGTTTAACCACCCTCCATATTTATTTTTGTAGTCACAATTGGTTGGATTTTACGAGTGTTATTTGTTTTATTTCACACTTTTAGGAAACTGAGAACTGGGTCGTTGAGAACAAATATTTATCAAGGACTTTAGCTTTGAAGTGTTTTAAAAGTGATTGGTCGAAATGGTGACCAGAGTTTAAACATTAATTCTGCTCAAAAGGATTGACATAGTTTACATGATGACGTGACACTCAGATTTGTAAAATTTGCAAAAAAAAACTACACTTTGCTTGTGTAAAATTTACTTTTAGAACTTGAAGAAAAAATTTCACTTATCAATACTTGGAAATTTAGCTGAGCAGTACAAAGAGCGCTGTAAGGCTGAAACTTTGCAGAGGAATAAGGCAAATGAACCTTCTGTCACCGTGAGCAACGTAAACTCAATCTAAAAAAAAAAAAATACAAAAGAGAATATCACTAAGCTGGGGTTTCCAGAACATCTCTTTTAAAGAGAACATGTTCTCTTTCTGAACTCAGATCTATTTTGCGCTCTCTTTTTTCCAAAAAATTCTTTTTTGTCCTCTTTTTGTTTTATGTCCTCTATTTAGTCTCTTTTTCTATATTTCTAAAACATAAAATGTACAAAAGTTCAAATTGAATTCCATGCGGCAACACTTTTGACAGGTCGACCTTTTCCACACAAGATGTAATTCCAACTCAACTCAACTCAACTCAACTCATACCCTCAACTATTGCATATAAACGAGGTATTTACTACTTGACGAAAATAAGCTAGAGTAGAGAGAAGACAGATAGAAAATATATTGAAAAATGGACAGATCAATTTAAATAATTCCAATGTTTTCATTGGATGCAATTGGAAGAAAAAAACAGTATGGACAGATGTAGAAAATTGCTGCCAATATTTAATTGCAGAAAATGTTTCAATAGACGATGCTAAACTTTTCGACCAAATTTGCAACCTTAAAAACTTTTTAGAGGGTGAGCTACAATCTGAAGATTTTAAGAAAAAAGTTGTGTTGAAAAATGGACTAATTTTTTTGGTTCTTCAAATAATGATGAATTTTATTCAGAAATATTGAAAATTTGTCAATTTTACTTCTGTATACCGGGACAAAATGTTAAGAGAATTTTTTCTATGATAGGTTCTCATTGGACCAAGGAAAGGAACCGTTTAAAAGTTGGAAGCATTAAATCAGTTTTGCTAGTAGTTTATAATCTAAAAGATTTAAACAGCAAACAGTTTCATAATAAATTTTTGAATGAAAAGAAATTTTTATCGCAGATACGAAGTTCTGTTAAGTATGACACATCAGACGAGGAAGAGGGATCATTTTTAAAAGTTTTCATGTTTATTATTTTTTCGAATGAAATCGTTTGTGTTTTATTAATTGATGTTCCTTAAAATTATATATAAGATTCCGAAAAATGAACTGAAGTAGGTACCTAGTATAATTATTTTTTTAATAACAAGTGACTGTTGTCGGAAAATATTTTCGACAAACTTCTAACGAACTACTGCGAACTTCCTGTCGTACAGAGTGTTCGGTTTCTCAACTATGGTTAATATTGTTACAATCAGCGTTACCGTTGTGAGACTAAGGCCCGGTTTGTTCCATCTTGGTTATATTTAATCATCGGTTATTCCAGCTGGTAATCATTGACTGTGTTTGTTCAGCTAAATATTAACCAGAGAATCAGTGGTTTGGTTAGTTAATCCGAGAAAATGATAACCAGAGCCGATTTTGCGCGGTTAATGAGATTTAATAAATGATTTTCTGGAATTTCGTTTGTTCAAGTTTTTTCAGGTACTAATTTTGACGTATGTATGCTATACACAACAAGTTTTTGTACAATATTGTGGAAAAAATACAAATAATACAATAAAACTTATATATTACAACGCATGATGGAGAGAACTGAACCAATAAAGACTGTCCCATCGGTTTCGTAGACGTTTTTAACTGACAGATGTATAGAATACGGTACAAACCAGTCTACTGAAGATGACAGTAATAGTCCCGAACAAAATAATGGTTGTAAATGATGAAGTAAGATTTTTTTCAACAGTTTTGGCCGATGAAAGGTCTCATAAATTGAGGTAGAGCGCAATAATTGGAAAAAATATTGAGAGAATGAGAAAATTGTGAAGTTGTCGAATAAAAATTGTGATGAGGTCCATTTGTATCGAATTTTATTGGTTGTAGTTTTAAATTGGTTACTCTTTCACAACGAGATCTAATTCATTAGTCTGTTTTGGTTAGATTACTGAAAAAAGCACATTAATAAAATACCCAAAGAAACAAACAAACAGACCCGGAAAAAAAAAATAATGTAACCATAGATTCGATCAGTCACTGAATTGACAAAATAACTGGAAAAATGGAACGATTTGTCGCAAAGCTATGGTTTGATGACCGAAGTCAAAAATGGTTCAACAAATCACAGATATAAAATCATGGGTTATTCAAAATCTTTGGAAACCTAACCACATATTTAACGAAAGTCTGTCACAATGTTTTGCTATTTTGGCCCTTTTTTTAGTTGGATTTAAATTTAAAGCGCTTCAAAAAATGTTGCGAATGATGGTATTTCCAAATTTTTTTTTCTCATTGGCCCTTTTTCTTGCGACGGTAACCCTGGTTACAATTGACGTCTCGTATTCCATACCATTCCCATTGTGATCGCCAGCTCTTTCTCTCCAACTTGACTTTTTGCTGTCACAACGTTCACTGCACACACAGAAAATATACGTTTGACTGACAAAATTAAATCACATAAATCACGCACTTCATATAAATTTATAGTTATTTATTTATTTATTCATTCAAAAAACCCCTCAAAAACCGTTGCATTTACATTTTTTTTTTGTAATATTTTGTGATTAAAAAGCAATTTGTCAAGTAGTTTCGAGAATAGTTTAAATTTACGCAACCTGATAGCTTTCAATTTGACAACAAACATCCGTTCGGTTTCTTAACCATGGACTATGGTTAATGTGGTTATGGTATGACGCCTCATATTCCATTTTTTTGCTCTCCCTCGCTGACACTTACTGCACATAAATAAAACACTGTCAATTGTCAAACAGATGACAACTTCACACAAAATTAAAGTCATTTGCACTTTTTTCTAATATTGTATGAAAGAAAAGTCGTGCGTTCGTCGATGAGTTTTGACTAGTTTTCAGTTTGATAACTTACGTGTTTTTTATGGCCGTCTGAAAAATAATAAAGCCAGTCGGAGAGTAGACTTATCGGTGTTACGGTAAAGATTGGAATTTGGAACGTCGAGAATCATAAGCCAGCGTTGCCACAATGATACAAGTGTAACAAAAGTTATACACTTTTTAATTATTTTATAATTTTGTTACAATGTTACTTTTTTTTCGCTTTGTTAAACTCTTTCCCATAAAAATATTTTTTTTGTTTTTCTCGTTAAAAAATATTGAAAAGTTGAACTGGCAGCACTTCTTTCTTCCTAACAAACTTCTACCAATTTCTGTCAATGTATTTGTTTACACAGAGCACAAGTTGTGCGAAACGTCAAACTACGAGTGGGAATGGGAATTGGAGGGAACGAGAAAATACAACAATATTTTTCTGTCTCGCCGCGTCGCCGCGTCGCCGTTGACAATGTTCTATGTACATCTCGTGGTAAATAAAGTTTGTGAAATAGAAATTGAAATGGACTTCGAAATGTGATAAAGAGTTCCTAATAAAGATTTTTTTGAAATGAAAAACGATGTTTTTATTATTTCTTTCAGTTTGTTACATTTTTTTTCCATTTGTTACACTTTTTGAAAAAAAATTGTTACTTTTAAAAAAAACTGCGGCAACCACAACCATATTAAAGCCCATGTGACACACGATTTTTTCTTCATTTATATCATGTTGAAAAGTCAGCGGTGTGTAAAAGAGACTCAAAGCGTATTACGAAAGGGGTAGCAGTTGTTTGCAAAGCAACCACAAATTTTCAAACGAATTTGTTGTCAAATAATCCCTAAATGTCAAAAAAAAAAACTGTTTTTTAACACATTTTTAATGCATTTTTTTATGTGTCTACATCAATAAAGTTGGTGTGTACGCACTCACTCCTATCGGGAATTTTCGTTCTAATTTTTCGTACTGCTCTGGTTTCATTTTAAAAACAGAAAAAATGCGAAAAAAATGTAGTCTCATGCGGGCTTAACCATCGTTGAGGAACGGGACGCACTCCTACGTAAATTTCAAACAAACAGTTAAATGTCACTCCACTGCGCGAAACTAAGTTTGACAGAATGTTTTGACATGAACTATTTTAAGTTAAATGATATTTTTTGTAGATAGATTTTTTGCTGTTTATGTGTTGTTTGTGGAAATGTTTTTTTCCGTCAGCTTTTTTTGGGTCAAAGACGTTTAAATGAAACTAAATCAGTTCATTAAGTTTTCCCGAAGTTTCTTCTTCAAGGTTTCTTTATTGGGAAACATAGATTATTATAAAATACAGAAATGGAGATAAATGCTTTTTAGTTTTTGTTTATGGGTGACAAAAATAAAGAGGAAGAAGAACAGGTTTTTAAATGAAGAACGCATTCTCCTTTAGTGAATCGAAAATACGGAAGCGGATTACAGCTTACTTTAGCTCTCATTTGGGTTGTACTTGTTTACTTGCTAGAGGACTGTTAGATCATTAAAAAGAGTGACTACATTTGACTGTTCAACATTTTAATCAAGGAAACAACGATTGGTTTTCGAAGCATTTTTAATGTCGCTGGTGCGGATGAGTTCGATAAGCTCGAAGATCAACGCTGCAGCAGATCGAACGTCGAAAGATGAATTTAAATAGTTAATCATATACCGAAGGTAGTCTAGTTTGGTACCCGGCAACCGAAAAGGTGACTTACCTAATGGCTATTAAAAAAGATCAATGACTAGCTTGCACCACTAGCAAAAGGTGGTCAACTTGACATGCAGGCCTTGAGGCTATTCTCAATCTGTTTTCGCTAGACATGGCTGCCTTCAGTGCCGAGAGAGTCAGCCAATCAGTAAACTGATAATCTCACGGAACAGAAAGACTTAATTACGCCATACCTATAGACTTTCTAAGAACTTTCAAGTACCTACCCCAGCAGGGAAGAATGACAAAGGGGTCCCTACTACGTGCGGGTCAAAGTTGTCCCCGCATTACTACAACAGAAAGAAAATCGAACCTCGTGAAATACAGTCGTGAAGAGCTCTTGAAATAGAGAACAAGGTATATCGTTCAGTTTGGTCCATGCATGAAGGCATTTCTGGCAATAAAAGAGCAGACGAATGAGCAAGACAAGGTTCGGCAGCTGTTTCATCTGTTCCTTTTGTGAGTACTGCGCCATACCCGCTGAAAATATAGTATATGCTCTCCCTTTCTATCCTCGTTGAAATCATAATTCTAAACAAAATACTCAGCGGTACCGTACCGACATGAGAAAGACTGCTTCTGACCAAAAACCTCTGCAGAGGCTACAGTGACGACATAGTTCTTGATTAAATAAGTCATTTTCTATTTTACTGGCCACGTCTCTTATTCATCAGGAAAACATTATTCAGGAGGTGCTTCCTTAGAATCACAAGAAGTCAATTAACTTCAGCAAATCCTCATTAGGATGGTTTTTGTAGAGCAACAATGGGTAGGGGACAACCTCTTTTCCCCAAAGTGTGTTACTATATTGACCTGAGTGTGCCAAGAAATCGACCTCCTCGTGTCAGCCCACACACCCAATCCAGGCCAAGATGAAATAATTGCCTATCCAATTATAGTTTTTACAAGGCCGCGTTTTTATACACATACAATGAAGAAAAACGTAACGAAACTAAATCATATCGTGGAAAGTACGAACCTATTCAATTAAATCCGCCCGTGAACCCAATATAACAAGCAAGGTACAGCAATGACTGAGATAATAAGGACTGTGACCCATTTTCAAGATGCTAATGCAATTCAAAAATTTTAATGTTCAATTTAAGGGAAAATATTCAAATTTAACTCCTTACCGGAAATGACCCAATCTTCAAAGTCCCGACTCTCGACCTAAGCTTTAAGCTTTTCCTCTGTTAAGTATGAACGCGTCTTGAACCAAACCGGACCACGATCGAGTCAGCAACATTTTTGCCGTGCATACTTTCTGTAGATTAATATTTTTAAAACGGCCTTTTTGGTCCCGAAAATTTGAGCTAAGAAAAACTGATCTTACCGGTGGACTTTGTTTTTAAATGGGTTCCGTCAACAGCGCCGATAACGAGGGTAAAACTTGCAATATCAGAAAAACAACGTTTACCCTGAAAAACCTCAGATGTGATTAAAATTCGAACATTCGAAAAGCTTTACATTTTCCGATGAGATTCTCAGTGAGAGCATGCATCCCTCCGATGTCAGGAATTTGACGATGACGCCGTTGAGCTACGTACTAATAGCTGCTTGAAGGATGTAGTTGAATGGGGCCGAACATTTCGATCACTAATTTCTTACAAATTGACGTCAGATTTGTTTGAATGACTAAAAACGGCGCGCTGTATCGTCTTGTTGAAAATTCGAAACAATTTTATTGTTTTGGAAAAATAATAATTTACTTTAATAAAATGAAGAACGAATTCTCAATTGCGAAAACAGAAAAAGAATAATAAGATTTGACTTACAAATAATAAATTAAATAAAAAAATTCTCTACGAGTGCTGACAAAAATTATATGAGAGTAGAGATGAGCTTAGTCGTGATCTCGCAATCACAGGTAAAACTGTGACTGTGATTTACAAATCACTGTGAATTTAAACTGTGATTGTAATTTTTACTCGCGAACTCACTGTAGGTACTTCCATGCTATGTTTTATGCATTTTCCAGGCAAATACAGTGTGATCCCACCAATTTTTTATTAAATATATAACCATTTATTTTTAATAAATAGTAAACACCAACATAAATGCACTCGAAAATTCGCGAATAATACTCATTTGTTCCTTCAACCTCTCATTCAAATTACAAAATTCAAGAAGCAACAACAATCCGGCGCAGCATACGCAAAAATAAGATTAAAAAATCAAAACTACCCCAATTAGGTACCTACCTTAGCAATAACAAAGATATATATGCAACCAATGTATATAAATATATATTTACACAAAACACAATCACTCCAACGTCCAACTCCGACTCTCCAGTTCAACATAATTATTTTTTCAGTTTTCTTTTGCAAAATTATCCTACCACCTATGACATAAAAATTACCACTGTTCCCTTACCTGCTGCGCGAGTGGCTACTTTCTTATTGCTAATTTGAGTCGCAGTTTCGCTATTTCCCCATTTGCCTTGTGATTGTGATTCTTCTGTGTATGCCTTATTTCACTCTTTCGCTGTTTGCCCTGTGATTGCGATTTGTGTCGCGACTGTGCTACTGTGGTGTGATTTTCAAACTGTGACTGCGATTGTGAACGAGTGCGAAAGGAAAGAGTGAAAAATCGCAGTCACGCTTTAATTGAAAGTCGCTCACAGGTAGTGATTGCGATTTTGCAATGATGTATAAGTGCAGTTAAAGATGAGAAAAATAAATATGTAATAACTGAATAAGGGTTGCCAAGACATCAACAAATCAGATTTGTACTGCCTAGTGAAACTTTCCGGTGCAACGTTCATTTTGACAATTCGCGGTGCACAATTTGTATGAAAAATTGGATTTCACGTGAATTGCGTACTAGCATTTAGATCATTAAAGAAATATCCCAAAATATAACCGCTTATTATGAAGCACAACTCAATTTAACATTCTTTCGCGCCATTAGAAGGAATATTTTCCCTTGCGGGCATAATTATTTAATTCCTTGTGCAACAAAGCATCCGATGAACAATTTCGAGATCATTTTGTTGAAAGCCAGCTAGAAATTAGATAGTGCTAAACTGTTTCTCTTAAAATGATGTTTTTGTTTTACATACCAATTAAATGGAAAGCAGAAAATTGTAATTACTACATGCATATCTATTTTAATAATCATCTTTGACTACCTCCCTGATTACATTGGAGTATTTGCAGTTACTAATGTAGCTAAATCACTTGGGAAATATGTTGTTATATAAATGCTGAAAATCCCAGATACAATTAATAGACGCAACTTACGAAAGTATGTACTTTAAAAAACGAAAATACGAAAGACTTTTAATGAATGAACACAAAGGAATAAATTCATTTAATATGATAGAGATACTATACTTAACAACCGATAAAAACTAAAAACTAAAAACTTAGCAAATGCTTTGAATCGGTATGAATTAAAACCTAGTTTGCTAAAGTAAGTTCGAAAATTCGAACATAGCATTTACTTCGCTGTACATGTCCTTGCCTTGCAATTCCTGTCAAACTTGACAAGTGACAACTGTCCGGTGGTTTGTTTATTTTTAATTTTTTTTTTTTCAAATTTTTGTGGGAAAATGATCAAAAGCAATCTATAGCTCCAATTGCACCTGGAAACATAGATTTTACTTGCCAAATCGCTTGGTGATGTTTGATGTATTCCTCAGTTGTCGGAAAATCATCGGTTTGTTGAAATATTTTTTGGCAAACATACCAATTAGTTAACGAAACGGTTGACTGATGAACACCAAGATCTTCTCTAACACCAACCTTAACACATAAATTTTTCACTTGCTAGGCCATGAATTTTGAAATAAAAAAAAAAATATAAATAGTTGGCGCAACAGGTCTGTAGGGACCCTAGGCCTAGCTTCTCACAACCATTCGTTTGTGTGAGTTTTGCATTTTTGGGACGAATGGAAGGGATCTACAATTTTATGCCGGATCCAAACGGCTAATTGAGAAGCTCCTTCATGACAGTTATACTCTCGGATGTTTGTCAGACGTTCGCGAGAGGTGGCGCAGCGGAAAAAAACCATAAGTTGGAATTTGGGCTTTTTCGGGATTCGAACCTGGGACCCCTCGCTTAGTAGTCCAACACACTAACCACTAAGCCACTGCGCCTACATGAATTTTGAAATGTTTACCTGAAATCCCGGATCTCCTAAATACCTTAGGAAAGATTTAATTTTCTGGATATTTGAAAGAGCACCACCACGCGTCTCAAAATTATCATTTAAAAAAGTATTAGCTAAAATGTCCACATTTTCACGCGTGAAACGAAACAATTGCTTGAAGTTATTATCGTCACCAATTCTTCTTTGTTTATTCTGTTTTTTTTAGCACGAACGTTAACAACAAGAGGTAAAACAGGTATTGTTTAAATAAAAAAAAAACAAAAAATTAGTATTAATATTATGTCATTTATTATAGCAACTAGTTTGATATGATCTGACCCTCATCTTGTATTTACCACTAGAGTTGCAATTTCTATTTTAGTTTCTCTAAGTATAAAACCAACGTCGCCATTGTTCTGGCTCTCTTCCATTCTTTTCCGCCGTGGCGATTACTAGCCGCCATACGCCATATTGGGCACATTTTTTTGGTTTTTCGCTCGCGTAATAAACTAAAGTTATTGTGTTCCCTTTCTTGTTTTGTAAAAATTGTCAGAAAGTTCTTTTTCTTTGTTTTACCTTGCGGATTTAGTGTTTGACGCGATCCACAACAGGTATAATGTTAAAAATAAACGCATCCATGTTTTGTTTGGTTTTCCTGCACGAACAAAACTTAATTTAACTATTTATCAACAAAACATCGAAAATTCACAATGCTTAGATTGTTTTATGTAAAAAATGTACGCGTACAACATATTTAGCAAAAGGTCTCAGTCAACTAGCAGAGTTAGAATTTGCATAACATTTGCTTTGTTTTTTTCATTCCCATCTGAGTAAAAGGTCAGTACCGCCGCTTTTCGAACATGTCAAAATTTGGAACTAACTCAAAATGGTTTTTATTCGTGCGAAATGTAGCAAATGCTTCGATTTTGACATTTCTCCTGAGTTAAAGCAATTGCTACGTTTTATTCATACGACACAAGATATTTTATTTAACCGTGTTGCCACTTTCTGGTATAACAAGAAAAGTTAAAATTCCAATTAAGCACAATAGGCTGTAGGTATGTTCGATTTGACAATATTCCGCCTGGAAAACTTAAAAACATCTAAAATTTCCATTTCAAAACCTTATCAGTTTCAGTGATTGAACAAATCTTATTTGAGGACTTTAGTTCTTAACGTCGTGCCAAATATACGACTCTAAGTCGAATTTTCACGGTGCATAAAAATTAGTTCGAGTTAGAGTGATTTCTGGAAAAATTCGAGTTAGAGGGATTTACTATATTTTTTCTAAGCGAATTTATTTAAGGTAAAAAATATGAAAGTAGGTACATTTTGAACAAAATTTGTTATTTTTGATTGGGATGTGAAAGGAGCAGTGTTCACCCGTTTAATAAATGATTCTATTTTAAAAAGGCAATAACCAACAACACAAATGTTGAGCACCTTTTTTTTTGATTTTGTTTTCTTCAGACGAAAAATTTAACTTAGAGGAATATGGAATATTGTAATAGGTCAAGAATCAAAAGAATATGTTCGAGTTAGAGGGATTTTGGACTTATAGAGATTTCGACTTAGAGGATGACTTTTCTAAGCAAAATTGAAGGGAATGCAAAAATTAGGTCGAAAAATTCGAGTTAAAGGAGGTTCGACTTAGACGGATTCGACTGTATTTCCAAAACAAGAAAGGGAACACACAAAAATTACTGTTTCCTAAACTATGGCCCATCTTCCGATGCGATCAGCAGTTCCTTGAACTATCACACATAAAGACAGTCCGGCAAATTCAATCTAAGGCGAACAGAAGTACACCAATTTGAACCAATTCTCCTACAACCACATTAATAAGCTAATTATCCAGCAAACGTCACATAACAGGCAACAATTTAATGAGGGTTCATAGCCTTTAAACCGCAATTACTAAATACGGGGGCTAAAGTTTAGAAGGAAGTCTAACGCATGGTCTAGTAGGTAAATGTCATAATGAGGCATAACATGTCTACCCAACTATGCAGTACATTCACATCTACTCGTACTTGCAGGAATAAATTAAAAAAAAAAGAAGATGAATAAACTAAACGGCTCGCCAGAGTGAATGCCCCTTTGTTATGTAGCACGCGTCGCCAGATTGTAATTACACACCAAAGTGATTGTTAGGTGAGCATTTTTCTACGCTTAGTGATTTTGAGAGGTACAGCAAACACAGTTATCGAGACGAAAGTGATGAAATAATAGTAAGTCTTTTGTTGGCTAAACAAATGGCTCCTGGTTATTAAGTAATGAGACAGCTGTTGTCCAGACAAATGCGTTTGGATGGGCCTATTATTATGACATGCAGTGTGAACTTGCGAAACTCTGTGATGCCTATAGGGTAGTTCGCGGCAACGTCAGTGTCAAATATGAAGAACAAAAAAAACAAGACTGCTAAAAAATCTTGTAGGAAAACAAAACAGATTTTATATGGCTGTAGCATAATTGTGTTAAAAATTTACTGAAAAGCTTATAATAAAATGGAGAAACAGGATAAATTCATTGTAGAATTGGAAAATAATAAAATGTTAAAGTAATGGGAATTTTGCGCTTCCTAAAAATAATTGAACGAGGCACTAATCTGGCAATTATTAATCGGCTTATTTATCCCCCCAAGTTATTTTGATGTTTAACCGAAAAAGTTAGCCCATCTGTGAAAGGATGGGCTTCGCGAAACACTCCATTGGGCTTTTTTTCCTATTGATAGCTCTTATCCATGCGGCTGGCAGTAGGAGATGAATCACCTTTAATAAAGGCTAGAACGCTCTTAGCGGCATAGTTGCTTTACTATCGATGTGCCGCGATGCCATTTTTGTGTCTGCAATTATATGTAGCGATGTGTCGCTTTCGATGACTTGACCGTGTTGACAGTGCTACCAAGTTGCCACACGCTTTTGTGACAGACTAATGCGACAGTAAAGTGGTTTTCTATATAAAGGGTTTTTCAACAGGGACGCTACAAGAGTAGAGCGACAGGGACAGCAAACGACGCCGAATTTCTTGCCGCTCTTTTGACATTTCTCTTCAGTAAGGTTTGCCATTTCATGATGGAAAGATATACGAGCCAACAACGAGTCGCTATTAAAATTTACTACCGAAATTCGGAGTCAGTGGCCTCAACGTAAAGAGCGCTACGTCCAATTTATGGTCGTCATAATCGTCCTAGCAGATCAACAATTGAGCGTCTAGTGGACAAATTTGAATCCACAGGCACAGTACAAAATGTTCCCGTGCCAGTGAGACAAAGAAGTGCCCGTAGTGTCGAGAATATTGCTGCCGCTGAGGCTTAAGTTGAAGAAAGCCCAAATGTGTCTCTCACACGTCGTTCTCAAGCGTTGGGCATCTCTGAGACGTCGTTGTGACGAATTTTGCGAATAGATCTTGGCCTATATCCTTACAAGATTAAATTGACGCAAGAACTGAAGCCACTTGACCACCAGAAGCGTCGTATGTTCGTGAATTGGGCTGAGAAACAACTTGGAAATGATTCGGATTTTCATCGAAAAATCATCTTCAGCGATGAGGCTCATTTCTGGCTGAATGGCTTCGTCAATAAACAAAATATTCGGTATTGGTCAGGCAGCAATCCACATGTACTCCATGAGTCATCATTGCATCCCGAAAAAATTACGGTTTGGTGTGGTTTATGGGCCGGCGGCGTCATTGGGCCGTACTTCTTCCGTGATGATCAAGACCGGCACGTTACTGTGAATGGGAATCGCTACCGTTCAATGATAACCGAATATGTTTGGCCCCAATTGGATGATAGGACTTGGAGGACATGTGGTTCCAACAGGACGGCGCCACAAGTCACACAGCGAATGTCACAATCAATTTATTGGAAACCAAGTTTGGAGAACGTGTTATCTCACGAAATAGTCCAGTCGCTTGGCCGCCTCGGTCGTGCGATTTGACGCCGTTAGACTATTTCCTGTGGGGCTACGTCAAGTCTATGGCGACGATTGATGAACTTCGTACGAATATCGAACGTGAAATTGCAGCAGTATCGGCCGATTTATGCTTGAAAGCCGTCGAAAATTGGGTTCAGCGTCTGGACTTCTGCAAGCGTGCCCGTGGTGGCCATGCAAAAGAAATCGAGTTCCATACATAATGGCATCGAACGTACTTTCACAGGAATAAAGAATTTCATTGATATCCAAAACCGTTTTTGTTTTATTTAATTTACTTTTGTTGCGCTCTTATTGAAAAACCCTTTATAAGATGATCAAAAAAGGACTAGTACCTTGGAAGAAACCATAGGGAAAAGTGTCGAACACAGTAATTGTAGTAAAGGATTTTCTTAATACTACTGCAAACCGCTTAATAGGATTTTAGCTCAGCATTCCCCCTCCGGGAATACATTTAATTTATAATATATACCAGGTACCTGGCCAGTGATCCCAGATTGAGGGGGAAAGCGTTAATTCTGGCGCTTTAAAATGAAAAAAGAGGAAAACGAGGGACAAGGTAAAAAAAAGCGAAAACCCCGAAATCTCTGCGATACTTAAACTGTTTAAAAGTTAAATTAAAACGCACTTTCATTACAAACTAATTTTAATGTTTACTAAAAATTAAGTGTTCGCATTAAGTTTCAAAGAAAACAGCCCATCGAACGTCTCCGAAAGAATTTTTGTGCATCTGAATGCATTCACTTGTTTTGACATTTTGTCCAACAGAAAAGGAAATCATTTCAAATTCAGACTTTTATATGATTCAGCTAACCGATTTTTGTATATCTTATATATTTTTATGTTATATGTTTATTTTAAACTTGTTAATAAAAACGACTTGATTTTTTTTATAAGAAAATAAATGTAAATTTCACTTAGGGGAAAAAAGGGGAACATTTTTCGAATTTAGGGGTAAACTATTGACGTTGGTGTTAAAAAAAAAAAAACGGGAAAACAGTCGTCAAAGTCTGGAAACACTGGGTATAGCAGTGAGTTTTCTTATAGCAGACACAAGGATTTCCAACCTTTTGGTTAATCTGAGGCAATGGGCAGGTGAAGTTTGGCATTTGCTCTCGTTAATCGTGCTATAAACTTTCTTTGCTGAGCGTCTCTGGTCCCCAAGAATGAGATTTTTATTTCAACCAGCGAATCGCCTGCACCATCTTTATAAATTGGGTAGCCACCGCTGGTCAAGAGAATACATTGCGTTAAATTTTAGCTCCTGACTGTCATTTAGGCAGTTGAGTTTGACAGTGCGTAAAGTGATGGTCTCCTATTTGAAAAGGAGACCATTATTTTGCTTCGATTATTGTCACCCGATGTTCTTTGGCTGTCATTTTTTTATGAATATAAGACTTTGGTTCTGCTTTGGATTATTTTTATTTGATGTCCTTATTTTTTTTCAATTAAGTCGTTGAAATGATATCTGCCAATGGCCGCCGCCAAAATTGATGACCATTCGGGCTCGATTTATGACATTTTTCCATCACTCGTGCCAGACATTCCTGCAATAGGTCCTCAAATTCTTGACGGATATTCCCTTTGAGGGCTTCAAGAGTCGGACGTTTCCTGGTGTAGACTCGCGACTTAAAAAAAGAAATAAAAACAAAAAAAAAAAGTTCGGAGCAATAAAATCGGGCAATCTTGCTGGCCAGTGCAAATTTGCAGATCTCAGAATTTCGGTTGTGGCGCTGTTGCTCAATCTTGTTGGAACCACATGTTCTGCAGTCCCAATCACCAATTGAGGAAAAAGCGAGGCGTTGAGCACGACTCTTTAATGTGGCACGTCGTCTGGTCAATACACCGGGTGCGACACCTTCAGCCACAGCTGCAATATTCGCAGCAGAACCGGCTGCTCCGGGGCCGGACAGACCTGTCAGCATCTCGTAATGTCCCTTACTTTTCTACAGGCTAAACGTTAAAGTGTTTGCCAAGTTGATGTCGGACGACCGGACAATCTGCACCGAAATTCACGCTGCGCCAACGCCACTGACGGAAAAAAACTCGAAACAATTATTGCGCGTTCTTTGGGAATATGTCAAAGTAGAACTGACATTTGCCGCCATTTGCAAAAATGATAGCGTCTTCCGATAACCTGATGACTTTTGTACCACCTTGTACACTCGACCGTCCTAAATACCTCTCTTTTGAAAGCTATCTCTGGTTGAAAATGAAAAACACATCAGTTATCTGTACTGTAACTCTCTAAGATCCAAAGTTTCAAACAATATTCCTGTGGATTTACCGATGTCCGATGTGAAAAATAATCTCTTCCACCTCTGCGACTGCTTGGGCCACCCATTCTTGTCTGCCAGTAATTGTTGTACTGAATTGCTTTTTAAAAGCGAATGTGACATTTGGCAGTGAGTGGCCTGTTGTCTCTTTCGAGGCACCGTATGGCCGTGATGATGGCCGCGCTGCTACAGTATATGTCCAGGGTGTCGTTCGCTGAGGACTAATATGAATTTTCGTAGTCTAACGAAATCTAAATCGTCAGCATAAGCACTCAATATGAAGATTTGTCGTTCCAGAAGCATCAAAATTTCACTGTTTGTGCACGGAAGTGCATGGAAATTGAGGTGAATTAAAAAACTCTCGCTCCACTTAACATTAGTTATTTTATTATGGCTTTTGATTTAATTCTAATTCGTTATGTAACAATATGCTGTTGACTACCGATCAATAGTGCTCGATCTCTTTGCTTGTCGTCACGCAACTGAACTGCCTGCGAAATTGTCGTTTTTCGTCGACGTCATAACCGTTTTCTTCTCAGAGTTGTTGTGGGTTGAGTTCGAACTTGTTGGAGATCAAACAACCACATAAACTGCGGCGGAACGCCACCCCGTGGTATTACATGAAGTAGAGCAGTGTCCACAGATCAGCTTGTCAAGTATTGTATCCCTGAAATATACCTATCAGGAAATCATCGGTTTCGGTGTCCTTGACATTATCTTTCTCAAAGCAGACGCTCCAGTAGTCCATTCGATTGTTTCACAGACACAGACACAGCTTCTCCATGAGTTCGCCTTGACGAATATAATCTCCTTTCCTTTGGCCATTTTTATACCTCTTTCACTGCGATTTAGAGTTCCCAATAAGCTATGTCGTTTCCCCCTAAGTGAAATTTACATTTATTTTAATATAAAAAAATTCAAAATAAAAATATATAAAATAAAAAAAGATCTGTTGACTGAATCATATAAAAGTTTCTAGAAAGTACTTCTGTCCCTTGCTCTCGGAAAAGATTTTTCGAACGATTGGGAGAGTCCACCGGTTAGAGATAGAGATTTCACTGAACACAACCAGTGGCATCGAGACTTTTGGGTTACGTCGCACTCCAGATACCATTTTCGATCCCTCGGTAAAGCAGATCAAATGAACACTCCCTCGAGTCTCGGATAGACCCACATCTCTTCGTTGGAATTGAGTCGAGCATTTTAAGTCTGCTCCTCGTTTGGATTTGCATTCCAGTTGAAGTCGCACAACTCATAGCTCCAATAATGAATGAAACATGTTTGCTTGTTGATCATAGCAGAAATGTTTTTTTATCATTAGCTCCATTTCCTTTTACAGACCTTCCGGCATAAGGCTGAACTTAAGATTTAAATTTAAAAAAATTGAGAACGAGATTTAACTCCCAGCAGTTGCCACTCTGTCTAGCATTTTTAAGCAAACGAGTTGTTTGGTTGCAAGGACTAAAATTCCTTTCCAACCCTTATCTAGAAAACAGACGTACAGTCCACGCCATTCAAAACATAGTTCACCTGAGTGATTTCTTGTCAGAAGGGGGGCAACTGGGATCAATTTCCAACTCGTGAATCGAGTTTTAGAAGAAAAACTCACTTCAGTATTTTGACAGGGGGTTTGAAGGTGTTCCACCAGACTTTGGGCGAAAATAATTCCCAACTATAAAACCGGATATGACCACCGCAAACAAGTGTGCACGATCAACTTGTCTAAAGTTCGTGGTAAAGTTTCAATAAATAATTCACTCGACTATTTCAGTGGTAAGTGCGCGCGCACACAAACACACATTCCGGCCATTTGTGTCATTTTTCTAAATTACGATCAAGACGCAAACAGAAAGTACTTAACCAACACTCGCGTCTATGAAGCTCCTAGATGCCTTGGATTTGTCCGGCTTAGCTCTTGTACTCTGTGTGGTTCGCATGACGAAATTAGTTCTTTTTCTTTGCATGTTTTAAATTAGTTCTTTTATGTTTTTACTGCTGTCACAACTTTTGTTCTATATTTCATCATCGCGCTCTTATTCCATCCCTCAAACTTTGCGGAAAATGCAAAAGTTCTATTGCCCCTAGGGGGGAGGATTATAACTAGAAGCGCACATGCATTCAAGATGTTTTTGCAGTGGGAACGATGTCCTCTTTTCTGCTAGCGTATCATACACAAACAGCCAGCCAGATATACTGGTCCAAGGATGTATCACATCCCTATTGCGAAATACCGCACCTTCTCTAATGGCGGTTGGCATAGTTTATAATTTTGTTCTTCCCGAAGAAGAGAAAAAAAACTGCCGGAAAACTTTTGCCAAGTTATTTGGTACACTCGCAGAATGCTTTTCTACATTCTAAAGTTCTTCATCCACAAACAATGTTACACAGGAAGGCCACACCAAAGTACACCCTCTGATGATTCGCCTGCTCCATGTATTCGTTTGCATTCAAGCTGCTTAGTGCATTTTCTATTATTAACAAAAATTGAGAGAGAGAGAGAGAGAGAGAGAGGAAAAGAAAAAAACGTTCGTTGAACCAAAATTTAATATGCGCCAGGACATGCGGCAACAAACAAGATACTCAGCTTCGAAACATTGAGTGTGTGAGCCTTGTTTGCACTTACAGCCATTCTATGCGACTTTTATCAGCGAGCCGCCATGGCATATCCATATCGTATCTATTGCGATTGTGGTAAAGCCTTTTTGTCTATATACTTGCTCGCACATACACACAAGTAAACGGTACTCCAGCATGTCTCCCCGAATGCGGTTAAGCAATTAAATGACAGAATTATTATCTCTGGTTTTGGCAAATGTAGGTCAATTTGATGAGCAGAACAAAGCAAACAAAATGCGACGAGGACTGTTTATTGCGACTTCAAGACGGCTCTGTAAATGGGACATTGTTTTCTTCGAGACATTTTTAATATCTTTCGGAGACAAATTAAGCGAAAAGCGTCGGAAAACATTCCCGTCCAAGAAAGTAGCAGCGCTGTCTCTGAAGGCATTATTCTCTGTCGCATAATGGTTTCGCTGTTGTGGAGCATGACTATGACAGGCTGACGCGATTTAATATCTGAGAATTAAGAGCATGGGATCATTATAATTTATAAATCGACTTGATTACGGCAATGTACCGAAAATTGAAAATTAAAAGTGGCTTAGGGTCTTTTGTTGCCAAGGTTTTTCTAATGTGTTTATTTTATGTTTTGTTTTCCGTCAATATGCGTTTTCGTCTTCTTTTTCTTTCGTGGAGCTACAGTTCGGGGTGAAGTTGGGCCCAAAGGAAAAAAAACTGGGTGCAGATTTCGTCATCATCTAATGGGTATCGTTCTCAAATTTTGATGACCGTAATAAGTTGCAAAAAACCAAAAATTCTAACTTAAGGTCTTTTTCTCGCGAAAGTCTGACAGACATCCGAGAGTATTTAACTGTCATGAAAGAGCTTCACAACTGGAAGAGTTTGGAGTCGGCATAAAATTGTAGATCCCATCCATTCGTCCTTAAAATTAAAAACTCACACAAGACGAATGGCTGTGAGAAGCTAGGCCAAGATGCGCCAAATATTTACTTATTTTTTCAATAAGTTACATTTTGGGCGATTTTTTTTTTTTTTTGACTGTCATCAGCTTTCATTACATTTGCGGAAAATGAACTGGACTAAGCTCTTAAGGTCGTCATTTTTGCCCTTATTTGCTAGTTTTAGAGGTCGATCGTTGCGACGATTATCATCTTAAAAGTTACGGCATGAGTTCCCTGCTTAGGCCAAGAGCTTATAAAGAATTTCCTTAGATCTCCATACCTTTCAATTGGCTTTTTTAGCCCGAAGAAGCAGCGGCAAGGGTTATCTTCAAATGTTGTAGCAGAGCCGAGGAAATGAATTTTGCTATGCCATTTGTACCTACGGTTTAGTAAAAGTTTGAGTTTGAAAACATATGGTTTCTGTCCAGAGAAGTTTACGAACTTTTGCAAGTCATATACAGACGTTTCAAAACTTATATCTTTTTGCGACAGATTCCTGTATCAAAAGAACGAGCCGTTTCTGATTGAGTACAGCTTCCAGTAGTTCTTACTGCACCGTGATAAAAATGCAAGGCCATTCCTTGAATTTCAGTCACAGACTTGAGTTTGGAAGCTTTGCCCAAGCTATCACTGAAAATAAAATACCAGGTAATATTGACAAAATTTGATTCTAAGATTTCAACAAAAATAGTTTTGTTGAACTGAAAAAAAATTGTTGAAATGATAAATGGAATTTAGCAATACAATTCAAGTTTTATCAATTTGAACGATATTTTGTCAAGCGGATAAAAACATTTACTACAAAACTACTTTTGTCAGATTAACAAAACAAAATTTTCAGTTATATTGCATTAATTGAACAATTTTATTGTTGAATTAACAAAGTTTTTTGTTATATCCATTAAAACAGAACCAAAAATCACTTTTGCTAAATTGACAAAACTTATGCAAAATTTTTGTTAGCCAAACAAAATACATATTGTTCAATTGCATTTCCAGCCATATGCTGTATCTATCCACCTTCAAGTTGAGCAAATGGTATGCTATCATCGTGTAGATGGCGCTTAATTTTTGGTCATCACATCTTTTGTCTCTGGGTGCCAGAGACCCTATATGTATGTCGGCTTTGACATTTTTTCATTCACTATCATAAAACGTTTTCTTTCTTATGGTGGACACAAATCCCACGTTTATTTTAATTAATTATATTTCATGGCGGCGCATACCGCACCTTACTCAAAACACAACTTCTTCGTCTGAACGGCAATTAACATCCACGGAAGCATCTCACATTTATCAGCAGTAGGTTATTACTTTGGTGGGGGCTTACCGAAACTTTATGGAAGCTTTATAGAGGCTCAAAAATGAACAAGAAAAATATATTTATGTTTTTTATCACATTTTTCAATTTTACCAATGACTTTTTGCAATTTTCATGGAGTTTACCATTTACGTACTCGCTATAATTTATATTTTACTTACATGCGTCGCACTGAGAATCGAACCTGGGTCCTGCTGCGTAGTAGTCCAATACACTACCCCTAGGCTAATTCGTCATAATGCTGTAGCAGTGATAAATCTGAACTACTTGATACATTTTAGAGTTTCGTTAAGACTTGCAATAAACTTACTCGACCGAAGTTGTGAGCAAGACATTTAGTATTACCAAATTTATTTATGAGTGAAAAGTGTTTATTTAGAATCACATTATTGACATATTTTTCACTGTGCTAAAAGTGTTTTATTTTTTGTCCTTTTTCCCCGATTCATTAATTATGGTTTCTTTAGACAGCTTTGGTTCATTTCATATGAAATTAATTTTTACCTCTATAAAGCCTCCATATGTAAGTTAGGAGGAAGTACGAGTAAGTGCTTCTGTACAGCTTCCAATCGCAAGCGGTTGACTGCATGACAGTTCATTGCTTCTATAATGCCTTCGGTCAGAAGCTCTTAAGAAGAACCACAAGCTTTATCGAAGCAATTCACTTTCCACACATCTCCAGACACATTTTCAGATGTCTAATAAAGATCTTATCGAAGCTTAATTCCATATCCCTCTATAAAGCCTGTGTATATGCTTCGTAAAGGACTTACTGAAGTTATTATCGAAACAATTGCTTCGAAATAGATCAACTTCGTTTAACAAAGACTATAAATAGAAGCTCTATCGAAGCTGTTGCCTACAGAAATTACAAATTTGAGCCTTACCGAAGTAAAATTGTTACTTGGGAATATAGGATTGTTTAATATGCATTTTATTATATTTAATTAATTAGGTCAAATTTGACTTCAACGCTATGTTCCCGGATTCTTTAGCCGAAGCTAAAAGACGCAACTTTAAATAGTGAAGGAGTTGACTACATCTACATCGTTGTCGGTGTTTAAGGTATAGCGGATCTTTTATTTTTTTTTTAATTTTTTTTTTAGTTATATATATATACAGACGAATCCCTCTATGTCGAATTTTCACGGGAGATAAAAATTAGTTCGAGTTAGAGGGATTTCTGGAAAAATTCGAGTTATTTACTATATTTTTTTTAAGCGAATTTATTTAAGGTAAAGAATAGGAAAGTAGGTACATTTTGAACAAAATTAGTTAAAAAAATTAGTTATTTTTGATTGGGATGTGAAAGTAGCAGTAATTTATTAATAAATGATTCTATTTTAAAAAGGCAATAACCAACAACACAAATGTTGGGCACCTGCAATTTTTTTTAACTTCTTTTCCTATCACTCTAACTACAACAACAACACAAGTGTTGCGCATTTAATTTTTTAAGTAGAATATGTATGTACATATCTAAATGCATATACATATTGTATGTAGAAACACAACGTATCGTCGCGACGCAACTTGCGGGAGGGAGATCTTTTTTTTTTGATTTTGTTTTCTTCAGACGAAAAATTTAACTTAGAGGAATATTGTAATAGGTCAAGAATCAAAAGAATATGTTCGAGTTAGAGGGATTTTCGACTGATAGAGATTTCGACTTAGAGGATGACTTTTCTATGCAAATTTGAAGGGAACGCAAAAATTGGGTCGAAAAATTCGAGTTAGAAGGAAATTCGAGTTAAAGGAGGTTCGACTTAGAGGGATTCGACTGTAGTTCCTTTTTTTAATAAATCTAATTGCTAAACTTATTTCTTTTGCGTATCATTTATTAATACCTAATGCTATCCACATAACAATTCTGTTTGTTGAATCAACAAATTAAAATTACGGAATTGAGATAATAATTATATAAAACCAGCAATATTCTTATAGATTGAACAAAAGACAACTTTAGTACTGACAGATTATTTCTGTAATATCAAAAATATTTCCTGTTTCGATGGTATTAACAAATTTTTTTGTTAATTTAACAAAAAGATAAAATTCAAATTGATAAATTTCTTCGCAAAATCAACAACATCTTGGTAAATTTATCACACAAATTTCATACGCACAAATAAACAAATTTTGTTACCATAGCAATTTTTTTGTTATCACAACAAAAACAAGGTAAAACTTATTAAAATTTTGTCAATTTGATAGAAACATTTTGTTGGACGTATATTGACAAAACAAATTGTTGAATCAGGCCTTACTTTTATCATATATACCAGGGTTTTATTTTCTTTGACTTATGTCATTATCGGTCTTAATGTCACCGTGGCACCGAGGCACATGACAGTATAAGTGCTAGGATCACAGGTTTCTATTGCAGGCTGGCAGTCACTGCCTTCTTTATTCGTTCCATTAAGTTGAGACTTCAGTTTAATTTTCCGTCTTTAGGACCACTCCAAGAGCCAAGATACTTGATGGAGTGTACATTAAAGTCCCGAGTTATCCTTTCATTGGTAAAACGAAGTTATTCCGTGGATTATTTTATGGATTAACCGCAAGTCGCCGGCAGTGGCTCAGGGGTTGATGGGTCCGTCAATTCCAGAAAAAAAAGCCCTAATTCCATTTTCCATCAGTGGTGCGACTGGGTGTACAAGCCTTAGGTACCACTATAACTTCTTGTCATAATTTTAGTGATTATGCTCTTTTTAGTCTGTGAAGTTAAAGGTTTTTTTTTGTTTTGTTTTAGGGAAGATGCCATCTATTCTAGATATATGCGATAGAAACTCCTTTCTAATAGCTCGAGCTCGATTCATTATTTTCTGTTATCATTTGCTGTGCATTCTGTGTTGTATCGTTCCCGAGTGTCGATTTTGCTATCAAAGGTAAGTATTTTCTGGCGGTATAACGATGGTTTCGATTACCTCTTTAATGCGATGTGACGACACTGACCGACTGGTTGTTTACAAGTCTCGTGGATCAATACACAATCTACACGTACTTTCTCACTCAGATGCCCTTGAAGACTTCGATTGTTCTAAGGCACCATACCAAGAACTTCATGTCCTTACTGACTCCTGAGCGGTCTTGTCGTCGGACAGCCGACACTAAATGTGGCAGCAGAAAGAAAATCTTAAAAGTCAACTCTTTCTGCTAGGAATGTGGACACGAAGAGCAAGATTTTTTTTTGTGATCGGGAGTGGGTCGATATTCTACTTTCGGTATTCTGCTTTGCAAAATTCTGGCTTTCCACATAAAAATTCTGCTTTTCGAAATTCTGCTTTAAAAAACTCTTTTCAAATTTAAAGCAATAAAATTCAGCTTTTTTTCCAACAAAAAAATGTAAAAGAAAAATTCAAAACAATGTGAATTTTATAAAAAAAAAAAAAAAATTAAATATTAAAATAAAAATAACAAACAATAAAAATGAAGCTAAATTTTGAAAATAAAAAGAAGGACCCATTAAAAAATGGGAAATTTAATTAAAAACAATAAGAATTAAGATAAGAGAAGTTAAAACTAAAAACAAAAATGTTTGAAAAAATTGCAAATTAAAAAAGAAAAAGTTCTTCACATCCAAACCTTTTTTATTGTTTGCAGAATTTTGTATAGCAAACATTTTTTAAGGCAGAAATTAGAAAAGCAGAATTTTGTAAAAAGAATTTTGACCCACCCAGAATTTTGTCCCCAACCCTTGTAGATTATTAGTCTACAAAGAAACGTAATATATAAATCGGCAACAGCCGCTTGACATTAGACACTTAAGGAAAAGTAAATTTGTCACTCAGAATTTTGATTAGATCTGCTTAGCGACACCCTCCTAGAGTGCTGTAAGACTTGAACGTGTTTCCCTACCCCACGGTCGTTCTCAAATTATCCGAGGCAAAAAATGCGTTGCCAAATTAAATGCAATTAAGACGATTTTGAATACACCAAGGCCACTAGTCCCTGGCCCAGACTCCTTCTAAATAAGAACAAGCTGCATCCATATGTGGCGCCTCGTTTTCCCCCTAACCTTCAATTTGTGAGCTGTTAATTAAAAAAAAACATAAAATTACAGCGCATGATGTTGAGGACAGCGACTACGAATATGTCATATGTATAAACTTGCTGGAGGATTCTTTATACGTCATGTATCTGTCAACCTTTTGTGTCACCCAAGAAAAACCCGCCATACAAATCTCATTTCTGCTCAAGTACGACTTGTCTACAACATTCACTCGCACAACAACACAAATAATTATAACGAGCCTGCAAACTCGACATATTCTCGAGAGTGCCAAATGCCAGGCACCCATTATCCGTCCCCCCTGCGTAAGCATGTCCCAAACACTTTGGAACACCGGTACCCGTGTATCACAAAAAGGATTCAAAAGTTGACCTTTCACGTGCACCATCCACCATGCAATGTAAGTGTATGAAGTTAGTCCGCATGTGCCCAATGTTAGAGTAGTGCCAACTATTTTGACAAAGATGCATTTAAACAAGTGCACTTGCACGAAAGAGAGAGAAGCACTCGAACCCTTTAAAACAAAAAAAAATGCATATTGTCTTCAGTTTCTTGTTTGCCTGTCCTTCTTGATGCTTCGCACATTTTGATTAACATTTTTTCATGCATGTTTCTCAAAAGTTCTGTTTCTAACAAGACAAATTTATGCTCGGGTCAAGTAGAGTTTTGTGCCTCTTAGCATGTAAAATAGGAGAGCACGACGTGTGTGCCCGTCATGAAATGGAAATCATAAAAAGGTTGTATGTATTTTGTTCATGTCAAACAAGATGTTGACAGTAAAAGGAAACGAAGGCAAAGTGCATAATAAATATAACAACTTTTTATAGTTGGCACGAATTATCTCAAAAACTGTGTGAATGGCTTATTTGCATTAGTTTGTTATGTAAATAAGCCAGGGAAATGTATGCATGGGGAACTGAGTTACGTCTGTCAGGAGTCTTTCTTTCAGGAGCGCTTCCGTTGCGTTTTGCATTAATCTTTATACGAGTCAGGTTCGAAACCGTCAGATTTAAAAGCATTCCAATTGTAACCATTGTGCAATTGATGTTCTACGAGGACCTTCCTCGTGGTAAGGGATTGAAAATATTAAGCTGCAGATACCCTTAATCGGCGTCTTTTTCTTTTTATTAGATAAAAGCTCAGCGAGGTCTACCTTTCAGCACCCTAGCCCATCAATAACCCGCCAATGATGTGACCGGTAAAGGCCTTATTCAGGTAGGTTCTGACATTAAGTCATTTCATTCTTTTATTTTAGTGATACTAGATAAATTACTAGTATCACTCAGAAAAGAAAAATGGAATGCCAACCATTTTCGTTGGTTAAAATGAACCCAAATATCAAAATCTTTGATTTAAGAATGAAATTGTTGGAAATGATGTAATAAAATACTTAGGGAGAGTATATTCTTCTTACGCTGAATACCTGATTCTTGAATACTTAAAAACGAGTTCAAAAATAATATTTGAACCAAGAACTTTTAACTTAAAATTTTTTTTAAAAATCTCAAAATTATTCGCTTAACAATCTTTTTTTTTTTGAGTGTATGTTTTCTTTTGATCTTGCATTTCATTCAGTTATTACATCCTATGCGTCCTTCGTCGACAGCGCATATTTACCTTTGCAGTATGGATCTGGCTGCCGATTTCTTTCTACTACAACGTGCAGCGCTGTGCTGTTTATAAGACTTGTAAAATATATGAAGATACTCCCAAATATATCATGCCACGTAAGGAACTAAGTTTGGTATTATTTTCTCCGTCTTTTCCATCCAATTCAATCCACTCATCAATGTTGGGAATCAAAGTATGTGTCACGTCAGAGTGCCCAAGCTGTTCAATATATCCAATTGATGCAAATCCGCAAGACACTGTTTTGCTGTGCTGAATGGACTACAATTTGTCAGCCGAGAGAGCGAATACGAAAATCTGCAATCGTTTTCGCTTGCATGGGCGTTTTGCTTCATTTAAGTTTAAAAACGAAAGAAATTTTCGTTTATGCGATAGCATAAAAAGCGAAAGATATTTCATTCACTTTTTCGTTTTATCTACTTTATGTAAATCGAAAAACAAAAGAAACTTCTGTTTCGTGTGAAAGTAAAACAACGAAAGGGGTGGGTTTCTGTAAAACGAAACGAAAAAAGCTTTTGCACTTCAAAAAATGAAAAAGTCATCCGCGTAATACCCTATTCACACAGAGCAGAAAACTGGGTTTTCGTGAAAGCACTTGAAAACTTCATCAAAATACACATTTCAGTTATCAAAACGAGTTGTTTGCGTCGTTTTTCACAAAAACTACTTCCAATCGTTGGATTGTTGAAAGAAACACACCTTTTCAATATTCAGCAAACTCAGCAGAACAGCTGACCGAACAGAAGTCACAACTCACAACTTAAAATCATTTTCCACAATTATTTGATGGGCTAATATTAGGTTCGTTCGTGTACTTTCAGCGTAGAAAAATTGAAAAATGTCAAATATCAAAAATCGAGAGAGAAATCTCTCAATTTCAAGAGAAGTATTTCTTACAAAAAGTTTAAGAAATGCCATTTTGACATTATCGTAAAATGCAGCATCTACGAAATAAGTTGGAATTGCATTTTTTATCAGCTAAATACCTATTAAACTTAACATTTTGAATGCGCTGATAAATGTTCTAGGAGAATATTCGATTACTACTTCTTCCTCCGACATCGTTGAAGACTATAAGTAAATAGAGTTTTACTTGACAAACTTTTGAGCTGTCACTTAGTTGTCAGTTTTCATTTTTCAGTAAGTCGGAATTCGGCGAGTAGAAAATTACGAAAAAATGAAAAGAGGGGAAATGGATTTCTCTCTCATTTTTTTAAATTTTCTCAGTACGTGGTCGCATTCGCACAGTTTCTTAGCAAATTTTTAATAATTTAACGTTTGGAAAAAAGAACCCGAACGAACCTATTATTTGTAAATGCTCTGAATTTATTTTATATTTTCTTAATTAATGCGATCGAAATTTTTAACCAAAGCAGTTTACATAGAAGTTTCACGAGTAGTGTCTCACAGCTGATTGAAACGTCAAACTAAAACTAGTTTTGTTCGGTGTGAATGCATCGTAAGTTTTTTTTTTTCACATAACCGCCTTTGTTTTCGTCGTTTTCTTTTTTGTAAGCTTTTAAGAACCAGTCTAGCTTAAATTGGGTAGTTTTTGGGACATTATCATAGTTCGAGGACCTTTAATAGTTAAAAGCGAAAGGAGTTACATGACTCAAATTTTTACTTTCGCATAATTTCTTTCGTTTTTTGATATGCGAAAGTGTTTTTCGTTTTGTTTTATATATTAAATGCCAGACAGAAGCGGTGATTGTCACAATCTGCCCTGCCGCTACAAAGTTTGACATCCCATCTAATACTGACGTTCTTTCATTGCAGAACTTCACTATCGGATCTTCTTGCGATTAATCTGATCAAAGATGTAAGACCAATGCGATAAGTCATGCTCAACAATAGTTTACAAAAAACACAATCCTTTGAAGGTTGAAAATAATAACACCTTTTGGCGAAAATTCAACTCTCACTCTAAAAAGTTAGAAAGAAATTCAGCATTCATGTGACAATCCCTTGAGCAGATCGGCAAACTGACCTAACTAGGAGATAAGATGAACGAGATGTTGATAGATATACTTATTTATTTATTTATTTATTTATTTATTTATTTATTTAGATCTACGAAATTATAAAGTCAACGGATCGAGGAAAATAATTACAAATAAAAAACTTAAAAATATAATTATTGTCTCATAAGTACGGTCGATAACTTGGATATTTTTCTGTGGAGAATGTCGCAATTGTGAGTTCATCAGGTTTGACCTAAAACTGAAACTGGTAATCATATTAAATACAAAATAAACTCGTATACGACACCCTTAAAATTCTAAAATTAAAACAGAAAATATAATTGTAATGCCAACCATTTTCGTTGGTTAAAATGAACTCAAATATCAAAATCTTTGATTTAAGGATGAAATTGTTAGCAGTGATGTAATAAAATACTAATGGAGAGTATATTATTCTTACACTGAATGCCTGATTCTTGAAGACTTAAAAACGAGTTCTTGTTAACAAAGATAATATTTGAACCTGGCACTTTCAACTTACAATTTTTTTAAAAATCTCAAAATTCTTCGCTTAACAATCTTTTTTTTTTTCTGAGTGTAGTTTAAGTTGTGCACCTAATAAGCGTTGGACCTTTCGGGGCCAAATTGAGCCTCAAGAGCTTGGAGACCCGTGGTCCCCACATTTTTAAAATGATCAAAAGGGCCCCCTTTTCAGTTTACGTAGATTTTGTTCTTTTTTGAACGCAAAAGAAGGCAAAAATATGAAAAAAGCGTTTCGTAATGAAAATTTAGTTTTTTTTGGTTATAAATAAATGTTTTTGCAGATGTGTTTTTTTTAGTATTTTATGTGGAGGCCCCTTTTTGGCTGGGGCCCCTTTTTTCCCCTTTTTTCAGCGGACCTAATTTGTAAAAAAATCAATTTCGATCGCAGTGCTATTTGTCATTTTCAATGAAGAAGAACGAAATTGATCTTGTTCAATTTATTTGGTGGAGAAACAATGGCCTTAGCCAGCTCAAAATTGCGTACACTCATCCACAGACTCTGAGCCAAAACTCTGTGCACTCTGTGCAACAAGATACGTAAATTATACAAGGTACTCGTATGGATGTAGGTAGTTGGCACTTTGTCTTTATCTTGTATGCGTTTTGACACTTGCTCGGTTAAGTAAACGCCACACTGTTATCTGAGACATACCTAGTTACATCTCCTTAGATAAGATAACAACTATTGCTGACTGTTTAATCAGAAGAATTTATTTGAACATGTACTCGTCGTCATGCATCGGAATGCGGAATGCTTGTGCACTAAGGCGCATATCTGGAACGAATCGAACGATCGACACAAGTATTTTGATAAAACAAAATCATTATACATACACAAGATCAATGTCATCGCAACTCCACACTTTGATCAACCGTCAGTGGAGTGGATATTATATGCTTCAAAGAAACCGGTTACAGTGCGTTGACTCCTTATTGACTTAGTATTCCAATAAGTAGGTTGCTTTAGTTTGGACCTGTGGCTTGTAAAACAATTAAACTTATACACCAATCCCGAGTGTCGCACCTGCTCGGTATTGTTTCTAGATACTTTTGTCAACATTGTCGTCAATAGTTGTGATTTATGCGTTGTACTTTTTGTAATTTTGACATTTAACTGGCTCAGTTGGGTTGTTGCAGTCGCTAAAAGTTTATTATAAAGCAACTGTGCATTTTATCATTAAATATGGCTGCTTGTAAGAGATAATAATTTATTGTAAAGACAGCTAAAATAGTCACCTCTATCGAGGTATCCGTTCGGAAAAAGAATCGATACGAAAGTCAAATCTGTTCGGAACTCAAAGTCGTAGTATCCGTTTCGGAACAAAATAAATGAAGCATATAAACGCGTTCATTTCACATTAGAATATTATTCCGCAGCAGTTTGTGTCGGTGAGGTGCGGGAAAAATGTCACGCGTAGGGGTGTAGCTGTCAAAAGTGAGTGCGGTATAACGCATTTCCACGCAATGCGACAAGATGCGCTTTATGTCATCGCAGAATTTTTCCGAAAGTTGTATCGGAACGGCTATCTCGAATGGAATATCCCCGATTTCGTACAAATCAGAGAAAATTGCGTTCCGAACGGATACCTCGAACAAAATTTGACTTAATTTGCCAACGGAAACCCAAACCCACTTTAAGCGAGAATTGTTCTTACTCACGCTTTCCAATCCAGTTACAAATCCGGTAGCAAATCCCAAGGAGGAGATAATAGTATTAAAGCTGTTCCCCAAAATTGAGTGACAGGCTGTTACTTTGAGTATAACCTCAAACTCCACGGTTGAAATCAGAAAAAACAAAACAAATGGCGGCGGTTCTTAAATGAACATCGAAACATCACAGCGTAACTGTGATCTCTGATGGCGAGAATCCTTCAGAATGAGTTGTGATTGCAGTGTCTTAAAGGGTGAGATAGCTGCTATAACCCAAGCTGCGAAGACTTTGCAGTGACGCTTCTATGTCGAGAACAGCATCAGTATAGTTTGACAGCGAAGCGGCTTCAAAATCAACGGAGTCAAAATTGTTTTTTTATCAAGGGCATTAAGCTGGTTGTAACCATAGACAAACCATACTGAGACCCCCAACTCACAATCCTCTTGCCGCTGGGCCCCTCAATTTTTTTTTCAAATTCGCCATTTTGTTTTCCTATCGGTGTTATGTCAAAAAAGATTCCGGGTGACATGCAAAAACATACAAAAAATGCAAAAATGAATGCTGCCAACCTCGGCAACCGTGGGGAAATGTGAAAGAGTTCGGGAATACAACATTTTTTCATTACTGAACGCCATTGGTTAGTTATTATAAATAATTTGATTTGTTTGGTTAGTAAGACTATCTAATGGGGCAGTACCGACACAAACCCTCGAGGTGAGTCTTTATTTGGTTATCTAGTAGAAACTAACCTAGTAATTTGCAATAGAGGGGATAGTCCAACCTTCATTGTTAAAAACAGGCAAGAGGTAATAGATGTTACCTTAGCCTCTCTTAATATCTCCTTGGCTATCTCAAAGTGGACAGTATCGGACAGTCCATCTTTCTCGGACCACCGGTACATTTACTTCACTCTAGACTGTAGCTTCATCCCCAAGAAATGGTTTTTCCGCAACCGAAGGAAAACAAACTGGGTCAAACACAATACAATCCTGTCTGCGAATCTAGCTAGCCTCAGACCCTCGCCACCTAGCGATCAGGCCGAACTAGATTCGTTGAACAACGTTCTCACCTCAGCCCTGGATAAGGCTTTCACGGGCTCCTGTCCTCCCACCATAGTGAGAGATGGCAGGAAACCCCCGTGGTGGTGCAAGCAACTTATCGCGCTTCGCTGCAAGAGCAGGAAGGCCTTTAACAGAGCCAAAACATCGAAGCTAAACACGGACTGGGAAGCTTACAAAGACAGCCTACGAATCTTCAAAAAGGAAGTCCGTAAGGCACAACGTAGCTCCTGGCGCAATTTCTGTGAGAGCATCAACAACACGAATGAGTGTTCCAGATTGCGAAAAGTCCTTTCTAAATCCACCCCTGTACCCTGTGTACTGAAAGACCTCAATGGCGAATGGGCAGAATCAGAAGAACAATCGTTGAATCTGCTGGTAATCCTGACTTCAGTAGGGATGCCCCCTTGGGTACCCTTCCAAATGCAATCACCATTTGCGAGGAAAAGCTGAAGTGGGCCGTCAACAGCTTTGAACCGCAAAAGTCTCCAGGTCCGGATGGCATCTTCCCGGCGCAACTACAGAACGCCTTTCACATTGTCAAAGACAGTCTGGGGATGATTCTGGCAGGTTGCATAGCCTTGGGGCGCATTCCTTCTTCCTGGACATTGGTTAAAGTTGTTTTCATTCCCAAAGCAGGTAAGACCTCACATACACTTCCAAAGGACTTCAGACCAATCAGTCTGTCCTCCTTTCTATTGAAAACACTTGAGAGGATCATCGATCTTCACATCAAAAGCACTGTTGACCAAGCGCTAATTTCTAGCTCTCAACATGCCTATCAAAAGGGCAAATCCACTGAGACCGCCCTTCATTCAATCGTCGGCTCGATCGAAAGGTCCCTCTCATTCAAGGAATACACTATGGCAGTTTTCCTGGACATAGAGGGGGCCTTCAATAACATAGAGACTCGTTCGATTATTCAAGCCTTAAACAAGCTAAATATTGGCGAACAAATATGCTGCCTAATCGGCCATATTCTCACCCGCAGAAGGGTGACAGCCACGTTTGGCAGCAGCGCTGTCGAAAAACTTGTGCACCGGGGTACCCCCCAAGGGGGAGTGCTATCTCCGCTACTGTGGAATCTAGTTCTCAACGAATTACTGATTTCCATGGAGCTTTCTGGATGCAAAGTCGTGGCCTACGCGGATGACGTCGCCTTACTCACTTCAGGAAAGTATCCACAGACTCTTTCCGATATTCTGCAACTTGCGCTACGTAAACTAGTCGCCTGGACCAAAAGCTGCGGTCTAAGCGTCAATCCGACAAAAACGGATCTAGTTCTATTCACTAGAAGGGTCAAGACTCCTCTTATCACCCCCCCTAATCTCAATGGCACTCCACTCGAGTTTGTCAAAAGTGCCAAGTACTTAGGGCTTATATTAGACAGCAAACTCTTATGGAGGGAGAACATTGCCGAACGTTCTAGGAAATCCCTAGTGGCACTCTACTCCTGTAGGAGGGCTGTCGGCTCCAGATGGGGCCTTCAACCAAACATAATGCATTGGCTTTATACTGCGGTGATCAGACCGATCATTCTTTACGGCATCGTCGTGTGGTGGCCGGCCTTGGACAAGAAGTGCAATCTGAAGGCCCTTGAGAAGACTCAACGCCTGGCATGCATCAGCACTACGGGTGCACTGAGGACATCTCCTACCGCCGCTCTACAAGCAATGCTTAATCTTCTTCCTCTAGACATCGTCAGCAAGGAATACGCCGCTAACGCGGCTATCAGACTCAGAGAGGGTAAGCACTGGAGAGGACAAACAACTGGCCATGCCAGCATCCTCCGACAGACATGCCCCCTACCCTCCATTACTGACTATCTGCCTACGAAAATCGACTTCGAAAAGGGCTTTAAATGCGAAATACCGGACAGATCCCGATGGGACTCACGAAATGTCCTACACGAAGGAGCGCTGTCAATTTTTACGGACGGTTCCAAAACATTAGAGGGAGTCGGAGCAGGGGTATTCTCAGAAGAACTGAACCTTGGACTCTCCTTCTCTCTCCCGGCACACTGTAGTGTCTTCCAAGCCGAAATTACAGCTATTCGTCAAGCCACAGCGTGGCTGCTGATTAATGAAATATCACACAGGGATATTGTCATATATATTGACAGTCAGGCTGCCATCAGATCCTTAATATCCAGCGAAATAAGATCTAAAGCGGTGGAAGATTGCCGCGTATCTCTTAACGAGATAGCTGGACAGTACAACCTTACCCTTTGCTGGGTTCCGGGACACTGTGATATCCCAGGGAACTGTGCAGCTGACGAACTTGCGAGATTAGGCTCCTCCGGCGTGGATAGTGTTAGACTGCACAACGTGCAGGCACCGCTGTCTTACGCTAAACACATCATCAATGCGAACGCAACAGGGACAGCAAGTCACAGATGGAAACATCTAGGATACTGTGATGTTGCCAGGCTTACTTGGCCGACACTGGATAATAAAAGATCCAAAGAGCTTCTACGTCTCAATAGACGTAGCATTTCACTGGTCACTAACGTCATGACCGGTCATTGTGTTCTGGGCAGACACGCGCAAAGACTTGGACTGCCACATAATGACTTCTGCAGAAGCTGTAGGGATGAGGAGGAGGACGAATCCGTCACCCATCTCATCTGTAGCTGCCCTGCTCTATCCAACCTAAGGATGGCGCACTTAGGAAACTATTTCCTCAATGATCTTAGTGATCTTTGCAACATCAGCGCTGCCAGCATTCTTGGATTTATTAACGGTAGCAAATGGTTCCCAATGAGTAACCAGTAAAGGAACCCCTAAACACCAGTGGTATGCACAATGGGCCGATCAACGGCCTAAGTGTTTCTCTCAGCGAGAGCCACTTTAACATAACATAACATAACAAGACTATCTAAAGTTGATGTTCTATATACTAGAAACATATTAGGACAAACATGGTTGTGTATTTTCCGCTTTTGGAAATCATTAACTTCGATTTCGTGTGTAAATTTTTATTAAATAATGAAGAAAATTTGCTCAAAATGTTTTTATATTTCCTCAACTAATCTACATTGTTAATTTTTTATGAATATTTTAAGCAAATTATTAACTTATTCCTAAAAAAAAATATTATTCACACGTAACGAACAATTTCAAATTAAATGGATAAAATTCTATGAACTCTGCCAGCAACTTTGCCCAAAGCGGAAGTGTCTCATATTTAATGGGAGTGTGTTGGTGAGCCGGAATTTTTGAAGTTTCGTGACATTTGTCAATACGATTTTCTATGTAAGAATACTAGCGCACCAAACGTGAACACTCCGTAAAAATATAGCTTGTAGGCTAAGTAACTGGAAATCGGCCGGAGTTGGTGGTCTCAGTATTGTCTCTGGTTGTAACTATGTCCGGGTTTTCAGCGAAACCTATTTGAAACCTCTCTGAGTTCATCCGTCCGTTAGAGGTTATCCAACCGAAGAAGCCTTCAGCGTGAACTTTGGTTTAATTCGCATTCATTCTTGGATGTCAAAATATTAAACGCCAAAAGAATTGTGACAATCAAAAAAATAATAAAAGAAGAAAAGAATCTGAATCAAAAAAGGAAGTAAGTAATATTTTTAAGAGAAATATTTATAAATGCTGCAGTTATTTCCTTAATTTCTTCACAATTAATTTCTGAATTGTCCAACGCTATTTTTTGGCGTCAACAAACAGCTGTTTTGCCGACCACTTCAAAGTTGACAGATTATGACTTTTGAACTCACTTCAAATCGGTGGGAACGACTTACAAGGTTTCGGTAAAAGTTCATCGAAACGTCGCGATTTCAATTCGGTGGGAACGTGGCATAAAATGTAAATCAGCGCAAAATATTATTTTGGGCGTCCGCAAATTTTTTACTTATATTTTCTCAAATTTTCTGGAGCAAAAACAAAAAGTTCTTTGATCAAATAAGTTGACTTTTAGCTACAGGAAATTTTGAGAAAATAAAAGAAAAAACTCCCAAATTTATATTGCTTTCGTATTTTTTTTTTTCCTTTTTGTTAAAATAAACATTAACAGCCTTATTTATTAGAATTTTTAGAATTTACTAAACACCTGTATAGTTATAAGTGTATAAATATACAGCCTTGATACACCCTTCCAAAAATTCTTGTTTATACAAAATTTTTCCATGCGTACTAGTTGTACAGGGTCTGCGCCAAAAAAGGTACTGAAAAGGAGAAATCTATTACATTTATCTGTCCGAAATGAGCATTTTTTTATGCTTTCAAAAAAAGTATTTTCATTATATGTAATACTTTGAATGACGATAAATGCGAACCCGCATAATCCTACAAGTTAATTGCGTTATGAGCTTTGGATGTATTTTGTTAATGCATGCGGGAGATGCAACGTCGCGTCGTCGGCAACGTACAGTTCCTCTGTTGAGCATTTATATTCTCATTTGCTTTGGGTACGGCCAATGTCCCCTGACCTTGAGTGCAGTTATGCAATATGAATGAGTATAAGTGTTTCATTGACTGTATGCGGAATGGAATAAGCGATAATGTGGTAGGTTATGGGTTTGAGTGTTGAAATGCCATTTCGATCTAATTAAATAGTCATTGTTATGATTTACTAAATATCGCATGACAGAGCACTGTTTGAATTGATGTATCCGGGCAGAGCTGATAACGAGGTATGGATTAAGCAAGAATTTAATTTCTCACCAAAGTTACGGTTGCAATGTTACTTAACCATCACTTAAATGTGTAGGTAAATTGAGGTAATAGTGTTTATCGTAAAGTTTCTCTAGATAACTAATTACAAAAGGTCGACTAGAGAAACTTTTTAGGTCGTCATGCATTTTTAATAAGTGAGTGTAGTTACCTACCTTGCGCTACCCTGTCCCTTGATTTAAAATTGTTGGGACCAAAGCCGAATGACTAAATAGGTACTTCTGTGATTAATGCAGCATATTAATAAGTCCTATGGGTAGAGCTTGCTAAGCTTTAAAATATGGATAAGGTTATTGAATTCGTTTTGGGAAGTGTTGACAGGCCTACAAGTTGTTTGGAGTGACCTAATCATACCAGAAAGTTATTAATAACCTTAGAAACAAATAAAATGAATATATTTTGATGAAGGTAAAACTACGCGACATTTCGTTTGCTCACCACTTAAGATTGGTGGTCTGTTATTTTGATGAGTAGCGAAATATGGATTTTTTATATTTTATATAATGTGGTTATTGGTACGCGGCTTCGGCAATCATCTACCTTCGTGTTTGCGGCAAATATTGGTATTCAGTACGACGTCTGTTTAAAAATTTTACATTGTTTTTCGAGCGAGAGAAATTTGAAAAATAATAACAGACGTGCTATGTCTTAAAACCTCCTCTGAAGCTTGTCTTGCAAGTTCATAGCCGAACTCGCTAGCCTAAAGACCGACTTTCTATACACTCATATACATCACTTTCAATGATCTTTTTAAATTCCACGCCCCTAAAATCCTACCCAGGTCAAAGAGAAAAATGAGCAACAAACTAGTAATGGTTACATTCAAGAATCTAGTAAGTCTGATAGTTAGGTTCATTCGCGTACGCGGCTTAAATCGAACGCAATCGATATAAATCGAACGAAATCGATATAAATCGAACGAAATCGATATAAATCGATCGCAATCGCACAAAGTCTATACACGTTCTCATCAAAAATGACAGAAAAAGAGAAAAATTATCAAAATAACGAGTAACGAGCAGTTCCTCTCTTGGCTCGAAACAGCTCAGAGAATTTCAACCGACAAATGCTGGTAAATAAGTCAAATTTACAAAGTTGACAAAAAAAAAATTCAAAATCCGCACAAAAATAAAATCTGTGAAAATAAAGAAAACTCGGCGTTGGTCGATTTTACACGAATTAATAAGAACATTCTTCAGCTTTAGTAACAGCTGGAATTTACTTAATAATACGTTTTAATTATGCATCAAATAATTAATTTTTAGGACAATTATATAAACTGATTAATAATTATTTATTAATTTTTTTTTTCTGAGAAATATATTTTTTTGTGATATGGATTGGGTGTCAAATAAGCTAAATTTTTTTCAGTTTGACAGATTTTTAGTGCTTGGCTCAGTGATGCCAACTGAGGCATAGTTATGCCTCTTAGGCACGATTCCGATCCTTGAGGCATTGAGGAATAATTTTTAGAAAAATGGCATCATTTTTTCGGAATTCTTTTTAACAATCAATAGTTCATACAAATACATTTTGAATTTGGTAAATGTGGTATCGCATTACTAATTTTCATTAACAACTATGCGTAATGCTTACCAATACTTACTTGACTTACTCACCAAACCCAAACCTTGGATTACAGAGCTCAAAAAAGGTTTGATCACCGATCGATCGACCAACATTCTGTTAACAAATTTTAATCACTTTCTATATTCGTGGCAGTGCCTTTCCGAAATATCCAATATTTATCTTTTTAACCAAAAAGGTATAATTTTTTGGAAAAATGCATAATTTTCTTCGGGCTTGGACATCCCTGGCTTGGCTCGGGACAGTACGCGAATAGACCAGATGTGTCTCAGTTTTGATTCGCCTAAATCGGTCACATGAACAGTTCTTTTCAGTTGACGTTAATGGCGGGGAAACCCTTCAAAACTTGTCAAGCATTTTATAACTGAGTACATTTTGAATTATTGAAAATATACTACTAGTAAAAATAAACTTTATAACTAACTGCATTTTCGAATGTGTGCAATGTATATTTCAAAAATGTCTGCTGTCAGTTTTTACTCACAAATTTTATTTTGAGGTTTTGTTTGAGGAGATTTGATTTTTATATAGGTAAAAGATCTAATACATTTCAGACGTTGATGAAACAAGAAAATCTGAAAAACACAATTCCAAATGTCAGAACGCATACTGACCGTCGCTGACAAATTTTCTCCGACTTTTCGACAAGTAAAACATTTTGAACTATGAACTTATGTGTTTTGTGTTTCATTCGATGTTTTGTAGATGTGCGTCTAAAACGTCTTGGATCCTAATTTTTGTATTCGCGTTTTGATGTTTCCGTTTTCTGCGCACGCTTACCGTTTCCAACATATTTAACGTACAACTCACCAGGTTACATTTTACCGGTGATATTGCAACCTTTTGATGAAATTTCAACTCGGATATGCCAACAAATTTTACTTGAAATGCATCCAAAAACAGCTTTCACTGCACAAATAAGGAAAAGCAGCGTAGGTTCACGTTTATCCACTTTATCTACCAAACATACCTAATATTATTAAAAATGGTTGTCCAGAATATATATTATAACCCTTTTGAAAGATGCTATAGCAGCAACTGTCAGTTTTATTTGGTATTTGTGCAATAAAAAGATGTAGAATATGCAAGTCGACAAGCTATATTATAATCCTGAGGACCGGAAAACACAGAGGACTATTTTTTTTAACCAATAATCGGCCAGTGATTTTAGGGCCACGCGAGTTTCGGAGCAGAATTTCCACTCTGGTCACAAAATAAAGCGATTAAATAATCCCCTCGAAGAAAAGGTCACCATTGTTTTTTTTTTTCAGGTTAGGAAACACACCAAAAGTCAAAAGAGCAGTCAGACGCAACTGGTACATTGTACTATCAGGCAGCAAATTCAGGCCTCCAGACAGTCCATCAACTACTGCCTGCAGACCGTTATCCGTCAATCGCGACTTAACTACCCTCATGCTCAACAACGTAGTGGACGACTTACGATCGAAATTCATCAGGAGCGACTTGCGTCTGAATGGATATCTACGTAAACAAACAAAATTCCTGCGGCGCTGCAAGAATCCACGTATCTTTATTACATCGACTCAAAGTCATGAGCCGGAGGTGTCATCGAGCCTAAATTTTGTCAAGGAAGCCGTTGGCATACCACAGTTGCTGCCGAAAAACATTTCAAAATGTATATAAATTTTTGTGCTTACTTTGCGTCTATAAATTTAAACAATGAACACATATTTTTGCATTCAAAGTTTCCATTCCCTTTCGATATTAGACTCCCCCACTTTTTACAGCTTAACGAGAAGGGAAGAAACAATTTGAGTCCGTTTGAAAATTTCAATTTGAGTCCTTCTGAAAACAACTGTCTTTATAGAGAAGAGTTCTTGTGGCAAACACTTAAAAGCGGTATTCAGTTCGCCCACCCTTGCAATGAAATAAAGCCTAATGGCTTTATGGATTGTTCTCATAAATATTTGGTGCATTTTAGTTTCTACCTGCACTTCAATTTGTACACACTGACGCTAGTAGGTCTTAAATATTTCTCTTTGAATACGAACTTCAAGTGGAAGTGAAAGAGAAGAGTGCCTTTTCTCGCAAAAGGTAAACAAAGAAAGCTGCACGCATTTACTGTGGGACTTACTTAAAATCATTTTTAACCTTAAAACTAAATATTTTCCAGGTCACAATATGCAATTTTGTATGGAAATTTTCGCCATTGCGATAGAGTTAAAAAAATTTAGCCTCTTTGAGAAGGTCACCTACCTCGGACTCGTAGTGGACATCAACTTCACTATCTAATAATTATTAATTTTGTCATTGACATCAAAAAGGAACACGCTGTGTTTTAGAAGAGGATGGAAAAGCAAAAGTCCAGAATGGGCTTTAACTGCGCAAACTCGGTTGACGGCCCATTAGAAGTCTTTTTTGTCTAAAATTAAGTGGATTTTTTTGGAACTCAACTGAATTAACTGTCAGACAGTTGGTGTTCGGACATCCACTTGTATTTCAACATAACATATTTTTTTTAGAAAATACTAAAGCAATTTTTACAAATAAATTACATTTTCTTTTCAAATTCTGACGCAGACAAATCGCTGACAATCACTTCCAGCTGTCAGACTTAGTAAGTTGGTAAAAAAAATCAAGCATTCGCAAAGAGGAAAAAGGTACACTGATAGCATTTTGAAAAGGCAGGAAATCAAAACATATGCACCGGCACGCGTATGCCAACTAGGCAAACAAATTTCAAATCATCTGTCAATTGTCAGTTTCGATTTCTTACTCTTAATACAAGATTTTTGTTGAGTAAAAATTATCAACATTCTCTGTGAAGTAAAGGGGTAATAGCAATAGGTACCTTGCTCTCTCGGAGTTGATCTCTTTTACGAATTTTTCGAGTTAAGGAACGGCATTGAGTGAAAGATCGTAAAAATTCGTAAGAGCTAGTATAAATTGTTTTCAATTGAAGTTTATGGAGGAGCCGACGTCAAAAATGTCTGCGACTGAAGCTAAATTTAGACTGTATGCCAATTATGCATATGAATGCAAATGACAAGATTAGCTGTCAAATGACCAAAATGTCAGGATTATAAAAACTGTATACTACACTATATGACCAAAATTACCAATATGGCCATCTTTGCCTTGATGGTCATTTAAGGCATTTGTTATTTATATACATATATCAAATAAATATATATATCAAATAAATCAAAATATCACGAACTCAAACACCGATGACAACAAAATAATTCTTGTTCCATCAAAAATGCCAGCAATGCCATAACGAAATTTCAATAAAGTGCATATGGGCATATAGTGCTTTACGCTGGCATTCCTGCTTATTGTCCGATTACACTATAAGCTATTTGGGCATTTTTTATCTGTGGCACTTAGGTCATTAGAGCATTATTATGATATATGCCCATTACATTGTATGCCCATATGTTGACAGGAGGACTGTCAGAAATTGACATTTTATTTAAACCTAACCAAACGTATCACATCTTTGAAAATAACAATAAACGTCAGAAAATTTAAAAAAATTGTGTGTTTAAATTGAAATTTGTAGCAATTTATTTTTTTGAAATGTGAATCGGTGCTTAAATGAAAGAGTTTAAAGCATTTTTTAAATGATTTTTTTTTTTTGGAAGTAGATTTACGGTTTTCTTATTAAAATTGGAGCGGATTAAATAATGGATTTCTAAAGTGAAGTATATATAAAAAATTTAACGATAGTGTGAAGCGTGTGTAGAAGTAAATCTTTTAATTGAAGTAAAGTGGCATTGCTGCTCCTTACATTGAAAAATATTTTTAATCTCCCTCGATAACATCTCTGCTCTGTAAAGTCATTAAGTAAAAGCAGCAGGCAATAGGCACATTCAAGAATCTAGTTATCTTAAGTCGACTAGATCGGTCTGGATAAGATGTAACCTGAGGGCAAAAACTAGATTGGTCGAGAACGTCACTTTTTCTACGTCAGCCACATATGAGAACTGTGAACTTAGTACTCAGTCACGAATTTCTTGACTAGATTCGTCGGCTACCCCTCCATAAACGTCAACTGAAACAGCTGTTCATATGACGGATTTAAACCAATCCAAACCGAGATACAAAAAAGAGGCAGACAGCTGTCAGACTTAATAAACTAGGACGTTCAAGTAACGTCCCCAATAAAGTCGGTCTAAGGCAATTATTTGAGCTCATCGATACGATAAGAGTTGAAATTTTAGCTCTTTCTTGGCACAAGTCTTGCCAAAAAATGTTTCCATTCTCGGTCGATCGAAGAGTTGGGACTGTCAAAAAATTTAGGGAGCTGTTTTAATGAAACAAAAAAACTATGAACCTTACTAAACTATGCTCTGGGCAGTCATTTTTCGCAACAAACTGACAGTTTATCCCTTGGTTATGTGTCACATTTGCCACAAGTGTGCCTAAAATCACCTTTAATGTTCGAATTATAATTATTTATTTGTTTATTCCCTATAAAAAAATAATTTCTATCAAGTCCCAATAGTGGTTGACATAAAAAATAATGTAATATATATACATAGTTACATGTACCTATACCAAAACAGTCTTGAAACAAAAATGTGCTCAACATTTTTTTGTATATGGAAATAATTTCTTTTATACCGCCCACTCTATGGCGCATCATTCCCAAAACTAGAATTGAGATCGTTACCAAAAACGAATACATACAGCTCCGGCACAACGACAAAAGGACACGCAATCCAAAAGCACACATAGAAAGCAGAATGATTCTGTGCTATCGATTGATTTTTCCCATTTCTTCCCCCATTGTCGATAGAAGTCGACAGCGAGAGCGACGAGTTTGAGGACGACGCCAGCAGTCAGCCACTTTTTGGCAGTTAATTTCACGGAACAGAAACAACAAAATATATGTATAAATAGGAAAGTGGAACACTCGCACAAGCACAAGCCAACAAACGTTTTAAGTAGGCAAAGCATTCAACCAATTTAATCACATTTTGCAAGATTCTATTCTAATGGGACGTGGGAGGTACCTGTACGTTACGTTGTTTTCGCATTTCTCTATGTCCTGTCTCCTGTGGAAGTTATTCGGCAATAACCAACCCAAATGAAAAGGACTCGACAACGTGTGGTGAGTATATCTAAAAGGCGGCTTTCGTGGTGTACACCCATCCCACCCAGAAAAGTGCAGACGAGTTAACTCTCTGGCTCTGACGTAAAAGAAAAACACTCAGGACAGGACTTAGCTATCATCATCTACATACAGACACGTAAGGTAAGGAACCGTCGTGTTGTAGAAATATATATGTGCCTTGATGGCGCGGAATGGGCAAGTGGTAATTTCTCGCATGTAGCATAGCACTTTGTCCACCAAATGTTATGGCAAAGTCAGCGGCAATTGATGGTTTGCGACGGTAAGCCCCACAGCTACCACTCGTGTCTAAAATTGAAATTTTCATTACAACAACGTTACATTACCCTACTGCTGCAAGCCCCCTCGACTGCTTAACAATTTTTGGGTGGAGGACAGCGGAAGGTTACACCAGTGGCAAAATAAAAAAAGAGAAATACACACACTCACGCGATAACGGGAGAAAGGACGAAGTACGGTACGAAGAGAATGAAACACCGCAAGGCAGCAGCTCAGCACAGCTCCAAGGGGTGAAGGCTAAAATGCTGGACGAATCGGAGGGCGGGGTTTACGGTGGGATGGCGGCGACGGCGACACGGCAATGGCAAAACGTTGGATCACATTCAAATACGTTCTAAGGGGTAACATCCTAAAATTCCACCACACACAGTGTGTCGGTTCGGGAATTTTTCATTATGTCATAGCCAGAAGTTAACACATCCGCTGTGCTCTAACCGCTGGCACCATGGCTCACTGTTTCGTTTGGTGGTGCCTCTGCCTGTGCCTAGTTGCCTTTGCGATTCCACCTTTTCGCCAGCCTAAAATGGTATATACGAAATACGATGTTGTAGTAAATCCACACGAAGCGAAAAACGACCAGCAAAAATCGACACTGGGAGAGAGCACACCGCCTGCGCTAGTATCGATTGTTTACCACTACTTTTGATAGTCACTTTCTTGTTGTTTGATACTTTCCGCCCGCTGTGTGGTGGATTTTCCTTGGTATATTTCTTTTTTCTTTTGATATTCAAGAATAAGGACGTATTATACCTACTACTTACCCGAAAGGCACAGCAGAGCAAGCAGTGGTATCCAAAATAAATGTTTCATCTCGAGTCGTTATATCCTTTTGTTGGTACTTCCTTGAAAATAAAAATAAAAATCTATTCTTCTCTGATTTTCTCTTGAACTTCTTTCTTTGTCGGCCGTATGGGTAGCGGGTAGGTGTACTTTGGAACAGGTAGAATTGATGGAAATCTAGGAGCAGCAAGTGACTTTTTGCTTTGAAGATTTTACTTCGATTCCCTGATTGCAGAGACACCTAGCTGTAGAAAGCACTTCCTATCTTATATTGTCGCAATTAGCGCCTGGCTTCATTGGAATTTGATTCACTTGAAAATATGTTTAGCACTTTCGCGATTCGAAATTGATTTGGGAAAATTTTCTTCGACAATAAAACGTATCGAAACTTGTATGCACTTGGATGGGTTGGTATTTCGTTTTGAAATTTTTGCTTTAGCCCGGTCCGTAAAGTGAAGAAGCCATTGTGACTCCTACTGGAGATACGAAGAGACAACTGCGAAGATCCTCTTTGCACAACACATCACATTGTTAGAACGGACTTTATGCGAAATTTATTTTAGCTACCATAAAAGAACAACCGTGTGTATATTCTGCGAATGACAAACGATTTATTCACAATGGAATGAATAACTTCACCATACACCACAGTGAATTTTATTTTTCTCAATGAAAATCAATTCTTATTTTATTATTTGGTAATTCGAACGCACCGAAACCGTCTCCGTCAACACTCCACAACTCAATTGAAAAATTCGAACTGCCCAAGAAAATGTTCTTGGCGTTGAGTGAAAATGATATTAGGAAAATTGCGGCGAATTGTTGTTGTCATTTGGAAATGGAAACTGCGAGCGAAAGCAAATGCGATTTCGAGCGAAGAGAAGAAAATACACAAAACACTACAGACTACACAAATGAAATAAATCTATATCTACTCAAAACTCAACTCATTGACAAAGATAGAAAATCTGGCAAATGCGGGCGAACGTCGCGAATGCGAGTGAAACTGATAACTGAACGAACAGCGACAGAAGTACAACAAATACAAAACAGTAAAAGATTGAAAAAGGAGATTGCTATTCGCTCATTCTTGATGCCTGACTGACCGTGGCCGGGCTGCATGAGGAAGAAAGGAATGAAATCAATTTCTTTTATGTGAAAAAGAGTCCACACGATGAACCATCTTTCATGAGAAAGAAAAAGAAGTGAGATTAGAACTCAGGTTGTTTGTTGTTGTGCGGCTGTGCAAAGGAGAAAGGAGAAAAGAGTGCATTTGTGATTTCGCTGTTCACTCATTACTCAAACATGTTTCACAATTTCACTCACGTGCATTTTTAGTATTTTGCATTTGGTTGACATCAAATTGAGATGAGTCTATAAAGTTTATATACTTGTCCTTGTCTCACAAATAGGAGGTAAAGAGAGCAACTAAAGAGAACAAGTAAATTTTGTTCGAAATAGACTTCGAATTAAAATAGTTCTGGGATGTTACAAAATTGTGCGTTGAATTTTTTTTTAATGCCACTTCAAGATCCAACACCTGCAAATATTTATAAACTGCTTAGCCGAATGGTACGCAGCTCTAGCTAAAATATCAAATTTTTGTTTCAGAATGTAGTACATACATCTATTAAAATAAAGTGCACCCGTTCAATGGCTCGGCACATTTTGCCCAGCTAGCTTTTGCCAGATCGTTGTTGTGTTGTGTTCTTGTGTTGCGGAAAAGTAAGCAAGGGTGAGTTTTTTTAACGGGTTCCTCGACGAGGAGTACATAGAAACTGAAATGGTTGAGATTAGAGAGAACTGAGTTTTGAAGGAAGGAAGCTATTTAGAATAGGTATTTTCTGTTTTTGCAATTTATAGTTTTCAGCACCACCACATCCTAGACTTCTTCTCAATTTGACACATCACACTCTCGAGATTGCCATCAACTCCCTATAATCACCATTTCCTGATTGCAATTCAATAGAAAATTGTGACTTAGGCATAATTGATTGGGTTTTTTTTTGTGAGGAGTGTGCGCAAACTAATTTCGAACATTTATATTTTCGAACAGCTGATTAAAAACGTCAGTGTGTAAAATTTAAGAAATTCTAACATGAGCGTTTTGATTGCAGGAAGAAAATCTATTTGTTTGAGAAAATGTAATCTACGAATGGTAATTTAAATTCCCAAAAGAATAATTAGACACATTTAAATTACTGTCCCCTTAAGTTTTCACAAAAAGCCCAAAGTGGTGTGTCTGGACTAGCAGAAAAACCCGAACCGCATGAGGTTAACTCCGACTACATTGGCCCTCCGGATAAGGAATCGAATCTCCGACCTTACGTCCGATGCATTTCAAAGGATGAAACTCTCTTGGCATGTGAACTCCGGGAAAAACAAATCGAAGTTGAACAATGGAATCAAGACTTTTGGTCAAGACACAACAAACGATTTTATGATGTAAGAAATTTGGTTATATGTAGTTGGAATTGGTTTCTTTTTACACTTTTGTTTGTTTTAGGAAAAAGAAGATTTCATCAGGGTGCATAAAATAGCAGGAATCGATGAGATATCCGCAGACAAAATGAGCGAGTTTTACAAGTCGTTTTTGGATAAAAACAAGAAGATGCATGTTTATTACAACATATCGTGGTATTTGAAGAACTTTGACTTGCTGGTACTGTCTGGTCAAGTCAACGTTCAAAAATTATGGAGAAAAATTCGTAATTAAGACAGCGTTCTATTAAACTCTCATCATTGTTATGACGCGATGGAATATTTATTGCATTAATTAAACCAAACTGTTTAGGTTGCTAAAGAGAGAAATTAAAGTTTTCAACACGAGTATCGATTAATATTTGGCGAAAACTACAACGGCAAACAGGTGAGCTTTGCTGAGTCCTGACATGCAACTTGTTTCGACTAAAGCCAAGGTTTCCATTTGTGCCAGAAATATTTCACGCGCATATGCGAAAAATATCTCACAGATTACGTTATTAACAATCAGACAGAATAGAACAAGACACAAACTACTAGAGGCAAGCTGTACTTGTGAACTTGGTTTTATACTATCAAGACATTTTATTGGTTCAAAAGGCTTAAATATGTTCATTGCAAGTCAAGGGCTAAACATGAAATAGGAAAGAAGTGAAGCACTTCAAATTGTCCATCCCTTGGAGGTCAACTGCAACGCTGAGAATAATTTTCTTCGATAAGGAATGCGTTGAAAATGGATAATTGTTTAGATAATCGTTTACTGTACTGTGTGCTTCACGTTTAGTCTAGCCCAGAGAAAATTTGGGGCGAAATATAACCGAAGAAATGTAGATAAGTTGAAGATGTAAGGCAGATGCTATGAACCAAATACTAGGTATGCTTAAAACCCATGTTTTTCTAAAACTGAGATAATCGATACCTAAAACCGACTTTAGTTTTATTATATAGAGTAGGTATTACTATTTCATCGCAGATATTTAGGTCGAAGAAGATTTAAGCGCGGCAAGACATGCCAGACGTATAATAAAATAATTTTCTTTAAAAATAGGAAACCCATCCCTTACAACAATAATGAAGGTCTTATTATTAATAGTTACTATTAAAGAATTACGTATAATAAAAATTACGTATTATTAAACAATGTTGTGTGTTTTTTGAGTATCGATCTCAGTAAAGCAAAGTTAAGTAGGACTTTCAGCCCGCAATTACAACAACTACTGTGAATCCTCGAAGTGTCAAGTAGAGCGTAGTTGTTGTAGTTGCTTGCTGAAAATTCTACTTTAAAACAGCTCAAAAAACAGGGCCTAATAGAGATTGGCTCTGAGGCAGGTACTTCAAAATGTACACGTGACCAAAAACGAAGTGATTCCGAAATATTAACGACGTCGCGCATGCCACAAGAAAAACTATTCAACGAAAAGTTTACTGAAACAACCAAACTACGTAATTATTTACATATTTGGTTCAGTAAGAGGACGACTGATACGACTTGTCTTTGAAAATACGGTGGGTGACTGACATAGTCTTTTCCCCACTTAAGCTTCTGACAGCACGCGGGTAAATGCATTGGTAAGCGCTGTGAAAGTGATTGGGTACCCTCAAGATTCATGAAAGCCTGAAATACCTAATAATAAATGAACATAAACAGAACAAATTGAATAAAATAAATATAATGTACACAACTTTCTTATTTTAGTAATATATTTTATAGTGAATAGGGTCCTCATATACATCCCTGTTACAACGAAAAATAATGAACGTGACTCACTGTACTGCAACAATTGACATGTGTGTATAATTTTTGATAAAATCAAAATAATTCCGGTTGCGACTAATCAAGCGTAAGATGACCGAATACAAAATCCTGGAGCTTTTCAGTGGAATTGGGGGAATGCACAATGCCTTCAAATGTAAGACAGCGTATTTCCAATACCCGACATAATTAGAAACGTTTTTATTTCAAGATTCAAAACTGCCTGGAGAAATTTGTGCTGCAGTGGACATAAATACTGTCGCTAACCTTGTCTACGAATTCAATTACCCGATAGTCAAGCTTTTGAACAACAACATTCAGAAATTAACACCGAAATTTGTTGAAAAGCTTGGCGCAAATATGATTCTTATGTCTCCTCCGTGCCAGCCCTTTACTAGAGTTGGGAACAAGAAAGATATAGATGACTCTAGAACAGATGCTCTTAAACACATTTGTGATATACTTCCCGATTGCAAGAACATTCAGTTCATACTGATGGAGAATGTTAAGGGCTTTGAGACATCTAAGGCACGCGATGTGTACTTGGAAACATTGAAAAAGTCTGGATTCTTCTTCAGGGAGTTCATTCTAAGTCCGTCGCAATTTGGGGTGCCAAACACGCGTCACCGGTATTACTGTTTAGCAAGGAAATCGGTTTTTCCTTTTGAAGGAGAGGTAATACACGAAAAACTCCCAGAGGCAATACACAAAATTTCATCAAAGAGTTTCCTTGTTGAAAATGTTCTAGAAACAAGCAACTCAGTCTCCAAAGAACTGCTCCTTAACGATAAAGTACTTAGAAAGCGAGTTTTGCTATTTGATATTGTTAGCCCGCAGTCATCAAACACTATTTGCTTCACCAAGGCTTACACCCATTACAGCGAAGGGACAGGATCGATTTTTACACCTCAAAGTGTGGATAAAATGACAGAAGTGTTTGCAGCTGCAAAGGACATTGATCCGTCTTCGCCAGAATATTTAGAACTAATCTCAACATTAGAGTTGCGCTATTTTAGTCCTCGAGAAGTCGCAAGACTTATGTGCTTCCCAGACACTTTCAAATTCCCCGATGTGACGAGTCTTCGGCAAAGATATCGCCTTCTTGGCAACAGTATCAATGTACTAGTCGTAGGCGAATTAATAAAACTTCTATGTTCATAGCCTCACTTGGTTGGTTTTATTTTCAGAACAAACAAACATACAGCGGCAACTCAATTCTTTGGTTTGATTCTTCAACTAAATTAACAATAATGTACTGGGTGGCACTCCAGAAATTCCTAACTTATCCTTTGGTTATAGCTTCGCCCCATTCCTTCGCCATCATGAGAACGGTTTTTTGGTTCAGTCTCGGTCCGATTAATGGATTCATCTGCGCCATGTAACAACAAAGCCAGAAAAGCCAGCATGTAGCCCCAGTCAGCATCAGCACACACTGAATGAGTCCTCGGTTCGGTCCTTTTGGGGTCATCATTGGAAGAATTACTCCAACTCCTCCAAAGACAATGGTGAAGAACAATATGGGAAGCACTGCAGCCGCCATGGTAGTATTGTTCAAATTGATAGCGAACTATTTGTTTTAAGTCGGAAAAAACTTTGACTCTTATGTTATGTCTTATGTGTATGTATTATCCAATTTGAAGGGAAGGAAATAAATCGATTTTTGTTCTCTCCCTTTGTTTTGTATGTATGCCTTTGGACGAAAGTTGACTGACAGTTCGCTAGGGGGAGCTGCCATATGTAAGCTTCTATTAAAAGGATTGCAGTTTTTTGAATTTGAGTAAATTTTGAATAAGAAATATGTTCAGGGAGTCTCCGTAATAAATAAAATTTCTTCTGTTATCATTTCATTGGAAAGAAAAATACTCTTCCGGTTCTGGTAATTTTGACAGGAGATTTCGCTTCTCACCTTTAACTCAGAAAACACTCAAGCTCTCACGCAAGTAAAATTTTACGTGTTTTATGCAGCATTAGATTCATTCTTAACATTTAACTAATAAAAAATGTGCCACCAGAAGTCGTTTTATTGATTCCGGCTGTTTCCGAATACTTCCTTTTCCGCAATTCTTAAGCCGAACAAGTGACTTTCTGGTGATGTGCTCATGGCACTGATAGTAAAGTGAGAGAGGTTACTGGGACTTCGTTGATGCTTGCTGAAAGTCGAGATACAACACAAAATATACTGGTTTTTCAGAAAACCTGCATCTAACTAATTTTTTTTCCGATTCTAAATGTGCACTGCACTACCATTTCATTCTTGACACTTTTTGGGCTCATCGAACTGTATATTAATGACATAAAGGGAGTGGCTAACAGGCTAATGGCTAAATGAAATTTAAATGTCAATTTAGTGATTAACAAAATAGGGAGTTTACTTTTGGTGTTTATGATTTCAATTTGTGTTTTTAAAGGAAATAATGGAACTTTGGAAGATTTGTTTAGTTTCGATATTGGGAGTTTATTTCGGCACCGATGGTAACTTACTTTTTCTAAACATCATTAAAACGCAAAAGTAATTCTTTCCTCCCCAGTGCAATTTGTTGCGGCTCTCGAGTGCTACGTTTGCTCTAATCAGACTGGAAACACTGAAAAATGCCTGAACACAATCAAGACATGCGAGCCAGGCGAGGATGTCTGCTTCACAGAAATCCGATGGGGAAGCCAGCCGTATTTCTCACAGGGAGCACTCAAACAGTATTACGTATCCAAACGTTGCATGGCCAAGAATCATTGTCAGAAGATGCGAAAGCGCTATATGCCCTACTGCACACACATTTGGTACGAAGATTGGTCATGTGCCGAGTGCTGCCAAGGAGATAGGTGCAATTATTTTGTCATCGTAAGTTATAAATCGGTTATAATATAAAGCTGATTCTAATGAGTTTTCAATTTCAGAGTGGTTCCTCTAAATTAAGAGCATCGTCAGCATTGTCAATGGTTCTTGGGTTTCTCTTTGTTTTTAACAAACTTTTAAAATAGAATTAACTAGGGTGACCTGCTTAAATCAAGCACAATCGAATAATTTCGAATTCACACAATTACCGTCCAAATGAACAACTTTTGTTGTTCTTGTTAGAATTATTGTCTAGTAGTGCCTTTTTTATAATCTCTTGTTCAAGGGACTAAGATTGAATACGTTTCCGTCCGTATGATTATTATTTTTTTTACAAACGTTTTTTAAGACAAATTAAACACATACAAAGCTGTTTTAAAATGTGTACAATAAACACTTGATCGAAAGTACGAGTAATTAGTGTTTCATTTCACATCAGAGGTGGTAGATCAGGCTATCTGTTTTGGGTGGAGGAGAAGTTAATTACTATATGGCTGCGAATTGTCGTTGAAGCACATTGTCTCGCGCTATGTGTTGCAGCGTCAACCCACATTCAATTAGACACCATATAGCTGTTTTCATAAACTTACTAAACGTTGAGTTGTGATATCAGTGAACATGGACATGCCTGGGACATCAAAAAGTTTTGGCAAAAAGTACGAAGATATTTAGAGTGATAAGATTTGTGTTGATTTATATTTTTGCTGTTTTTAGGAGTGGTCGACGAATTGAAAAGCAGCCGCAAACTGGAAATTGCATAGCTTACGCGGCGAATATGATGGTCGATATTTTGCATTGGTTCTTAACTTCAAGACTTCTGATGTAAAATGCAATGAAGTTGGCCCCAGTGGATTCCAATAAGTTTAAGGTGAACAATAAAAATCTAACTAACGTCTGATATTCATTTCGTTTTGAATGGTAGGTGGTATTTGAATTTTTGTGATATTTGATTTGCTACCACTGTAAAGCCTTTAAATAAAATGTTTGAAACAAGAACATTGAGGTTAATGTCATTAAAACGAAAAAAAAACTAAAATAGTTCCATATGGAGCTGTGGAGCTATAAATGTAAAATAAATTGTCCTCAAGAGAGCTACGGCCCATGACGCATTTCTTGAAATAGGCAGGCGCAGAATTTCAACGTAAATGTCGTTTGCCTACAGGGGTATTTGATGAAGCTTTGTGGTACACCATCAGTTACCTCGTGCTCTTTAATTCCCACTTACGCATTATAGAGGAGGGTTCTATTCGCACAAAGTAGCGCCTTATCATTTTACTTAGATAGCCCGCTATTCATTTGTTTACGGGGTAGGTCGGCGCAGAATTTGTTTGTGCCTCTTGATGGTTGATTGTGGTTACTTGACTTATGAAATATGTATTATTCGTTTCGAGAGATGCCTAGGTTGAGTCTTTTGAAAATTATTCACTCAAAAAGTTAATGATTTTTTTTTTAATAAACCAGCTAAACGTTTTAAGGGAATTTCTTTTGAATTTTGTATTCCCCTTTCCTTCCAAAGCTCAGAAAAACCAAAAAAATGTTTTCCTAAAGCCATGCATTAAGTATTTCAGTCTCTTATCCATTTGTCCGACAATTCTTCATTAATTGGCTCCCTGTTTTCTTCACGAGGAAACTGAAGAACGATATTTTAGGGCTGTTTTATCGCTCGCGAGCCGAAAAATCTTGTGTTATTTGTGGAAATGTTTTTTTCCGTCGACTTTTTTGGTCATAGTCGTTTGAATGAAACTAAAAAAATGGTGACAACATCAAGAACTCTATCAACAATGGGTGTATATGGGTTTGGCAACCAGGCATGAGACGTCTTACGCAAAACTCTACGTCTGACTTGAAATATCGACACACTGACGACCAACTTCAAAAGAAATTTATCTAGTGTACTAATATAATATTGTTTATTGTGGTAAACTATGCGTATAGTGCGCCTTTACGCTCCCTTTTCCATTTCGTAACATACTGTTGCTGGCTAACGAGATATCGTCTATTATAGATTGCTATTGGTCACAGGAAATCGCTTCTTCTGTACACAAACAGTTCATTGGAGGCAGTCATCGGTCGCTGCGCAATGATAACGTTCAGCAGATATATTCGATTTTATTATGACCAGATTTATTTATTTATTTATTTATTTATTTATTTATTTGCCATCAAAGAACAAGCTCTTTCTTAGACTAAAGATGTAACAGAAAAAGAAGAAAAAACAAGAATAGTTTAATAATAATAAGAACAATAATAATAATATACATAGGAAAAATAACATATTGAAAAAAAGAAAAATAGAGCCAAACAATTATGTCGGAATACCATCAACTAGGTTCCTTTTAATAGAACAGATCGACAAGTTAAAGTCGATCAAATGAATATTTGCATTGTAGGAAATCATAAGACCATTTATTGACGAAGAGCGACCATAGTTCGTGCGCGAGTGTGATATTTTAAAGAATCTATTATTACGTAAGTTTGACGATGGGACATTAATGTCAAGAAGGCGTAAAATTTCAGGAGAATTAATATCACCAATGAGTACCCTATGAAGAAATAAAATATCCGTATCCCACAGGGGCGTCTAGTAAGGGCCGACTGGATTCCAATACGTTATAACGAATGCATACTTCGATCATGATGCAAATGACACTTTTATACTGCTTTGTGTCCACTGTGCCTTGTTTGCTTGAATTTGCGCAGTTGATTCAATGCGTTTGTAAACGGCATGGATTGCATCACGTGATCTGTTTATATTTTTAAACTCTTGAAGTTGCAGTACTGCGTTTTTAAATTCAGCCACCTCTTAAATGTGTTGCTGAGTCTGTTTACTTTAACAGGTATAGATATAAAGAAAAATATCTCGTACAAGCTTTGCCCAGCTGTAATATGAGACGCAAATGCCATTCAAAACAATCTCAAACGATTGATCAATGTCGCATTCAATTGTGATACGTAGAATGATACCTACCATGCACAGCCATCGCATCATTCGCCCTCACTTTCCAGATAATACAAACACAATTGAATTACTTTTCCAGAGCGACTGTGCATGTTAGTCAGCAATGAGGTTTTACTGATAATAAACTTAAAATACGATAATATTCGGCAGGTTTCCATAAATATTAAGTTGAATTTTTATTATATAATATTATAATTTAATATAAATTATTTATATCGAACTCATGAGTAGGTTATACTGCAAGATACATAAACTTTTAGCACGACTGAAATAATATCCATATTTTACAAGTAGAAAAAACTGGCGGCAAACAAATTTATAGTATTATATACAACAGCATCTTTAATTTATAGATAACATACGAAAACGAAAGTATTATTACTGCCGAGCTTAACAGTTGAATTACAAGAAAAAAAAAAAATCCAGTAAAGAAACGAAGAATTCAAGAAATCCCATCGAGGCATCGAAAACACCAAAGTTCATCGTAGTAGCTAATATTGGTTATACATCTACAAAGTTAAACAAAAATGTCTCTAGCTAGTTAGAGACATGCAGCAAGAATTAAGGAAAAAAAAAAAAACATTTTTAGCAAAAGGCCCGCTTCATGTGGAAATATTTGTTCAACAGTTGATTGAACTGTACGATTACTGACAACAGACAATAATCTCGATTCTGTAGATGATTTCAAACATATTATAACCAACGGTTCTTTTTACATCAAAGTATTTAACTAATAAAAAAAAAAAGTTATTATGAAACTAACGGACAAAGCGGCGTTTAAGGAAAATCAAATTATAATTCATCCTTCAGCAAGGTGTAGCGGTTTTTCGAAGGACCCAGTTTCCTGAACGTCGACTCAGGTGGCGATGTGTTTATTTTACTTTCAACATCATTTGAATCGTCGCTGGGGTCGGGTCCATAGTGGAATTCCCTTAATGAAAAAATCACAACGATTTACACAAGACCAGCACAGAAAATATTAAAACAAGAAACATACCTATGCAGCTTGCCATTGTACAAATCTTGCAAGAATTCTTTAAGCTTTTGTGGCTTGTACATATCCTTAAAGTCGGGGAACAAATACATATGTCTGAACGAATCGATAGCTATTAGTGGCAAGTCCTCCTCTGATTTTCCCAGGTGATGTAGGGGGTGGGCAAAACGTTTGCCATCAGCGGTTAGGAAGTTGACATTTTCTACGCAAAAAAAAAGAGTTTGTTTAAAAAAATACTGGTACTTTCAGTCCAAGTAAAGCATACGTTTTTCAGAGAGTAGTTCACTTTCGATAATTGCCTTGTAGTCCTTTATCGAGTTGGTGTCTTCAGTATTGTGGAACAAAATCAAAAATGGCAATCCCTCTTCGGTAAGTTCCTCGGCATTTTCAAATGTTATCTCTCGCACCAGAGGAACACACTTCTCTTGGACCCAAATGTTGAGTTCATCAAAATTGGAGAGGCCGCCCTTGTAGGTTTCGTCGTTCTCGTGGGATAGCGCCACGTCCGGTCTAAAAACAATTATTGGAGTTCCTGCAAATAATTTTCGACAACGGTTAGGCTTAGAAACAAATTTGGGTACTATTTGAAAAGGTGGTGCAATGAGTAGATGAACATTTAAGGACTGTGTTTAAATTGCATTAGTTTGTTTAGCTGTTAGTATGGTTAGTTTAGTTTTGGATTAGTAACAGCGTGGAGACCGCAAAAAATTAGACGCAAGAGTGGGTTTACTTGTGTACGAACCATCCGCGACGAAGACAACAACAATATATTTAGTGGGTCTGTTCTTCTAAAAACCCTGAGCTTCTTCGAAAAATTTGGATGCTAGACGCAGGTTTTAAGCAGACTAAGTAAGGATAACGAGATGGGCTTGGTACTGAATTAAAGACATCGCCTCAACCTCTTGCGGGTGGTCGAAGATAGTTCCAATTAAGCCACTTAAAAACACAATAATCGCATAGCAATATGGTCCATTCATGATGCGGAAGAAACGCCTCTTTCGCTTGTAACGTTAAAAATTTATTTTAGAATTCCACCCACCAGCTAGATAGAAGGTATCCTGAAGCGTTGTACAAATTTTCAACCAGGACCCGAGTTATCCGTGCCATCTTGGCACGTCAAGAGGAAATAAAAATCAAAAAAACCCGAGATCGGATTCATTTTGTTACCAGCTATCCACTGGGTGGTGAACCATATACATATACCAGGTATTTCTATATGGGCCGTGAGTAACACAAGCGAAAGATGACAAACACGGCTGTCTAATAAAAACCTCCTACTCTTCATGACCCCTATGACCTCCGCACTACAGGACCTGCGAGAGGGCAGTCCGGGCCACTAAGTAGGAGGGTGTTCGAGCGAAAAGCAGCGCAGGCATGCTAGTCGGGCTCCGTCCTAAGCTCGTCGGAATGGGGGGTTCTTGCCGCCTACACGCGAACGTTGTTACATTGTTTACATGCCTGTCTCCGGTTGGTGTTCGAGAATTTCTGTTTACTAAAGAGTGGCTCGAAATGTCGGTTTATGAATTTCGTTACGGTCGCGGGATTATATCCTCTCGAAATACCAGTCTGAATCTAACCCACAGAAACTACAAAAGGTATAACGGATCTCTCAATCTTCGCTGGCTCTCTCTTACTGCGTTCCAGAGGGAGGGGGCTAGTTGGGGAGGCTCCCTCGGAAGATAACCCACCCCTATGGTGTCTGGGTAGAGAAGCCCAGACAACCACCTTGGTGACTACGGTCTTCCAAAATATCATGTTGATAGTCACCCCTATTGTATACAATGGGATTCGATTCCCTTTTACACCCTCTCAATCACCATCCTGCGTCTGCCGACGTCATCCACACTTCCAAAATAAATAAATACTTAACCGCGCATCCTGTTTCGCATGGAGATCAGGTAAGGTATACTACCATCGGCCAGCTTATGCCGGATACCTATTTCTGCTATCCTAAAGAAATGTCCGATCGAAATAAGAAGCCAACCAGGTATTCATTTGTATCGGGATTCCCAAAAAGCGATTGGGATAATTTAATTCACAAAGAAAAATATAAAGAATATTACGATAATCTCAGGTTCTTACTACTAAGGGTGGCAACCTAGTACCTAATACAACTCCCGTAGATAAACTACACAAATACAGGAGAACATGAGCTCGGGAGTGGTATAAACGATTCCTTAGGGGAAACTTCAAGGCTTACAGCTAGATCAACACATTGAATTTAATCCTAGGTGAAACTATGGAATTCAACAAATGGAAAGAAAAATTACGAAATTAGAGTAAAATATATATATAATTATAATATCTCCTCTGCCTCGTTGTCGGATCAGTCCGTGGTCTATCGAGATATTCGAAGCGTAGTGAACATAAGGGATGATCACCAGGTAAACAGTATCGCGGAACTAATATACGTAATACCGATCACTTCGTAACCACGAGTGTATTAATATAGTTAATAAGGGCATGTATATACATATATATAATATTCAAAAGATAAGGCGCCAAGTGCGTTTATGACTTACCACGTCTTAAATGCGGGATTAAACCCTTACCCGAATTCCTCTGCAGGGGTAGATGCTGTGCACAACGTCGTCCTGAGGTGTTAGATGAGGGCTACGCGGAGCTAAAGCTAGAGGTGGACGCTTGAAGAATAAAAGTTATCCAAATGGTATATATATATATATATATTAAAAATTACCCCGGTACGAATGGGTTCTCTACCGAAAAGTAGGTGGAGATACGACGCGTCCGTAATTAATTTATAGACCGCGGAGATATGACTGAGGGGGGGGGGGAATATTACTCAAGGGTAATGATTTTTATTTTATATCAAAAAAAAAAAAATTAGTACTATTAACAAAGAAGAAGAAAAAAAAAGAGAAAAAAAAAAAAAAAAAAAAAAAAATAAAAACAAATCGTTTAAAAACTATAATTATAATGAAAAATACAAGAAGAGCAAAACTAATCCTATGGTTGAGTGGAGTAGCCGGGGGGGAGGAACAGCAAGTAAAGATGATGAACGCCGCATGGTCGGTCCTGGCATCGCGTGGTGTCCGGATCATGCCACGTACACGTGGCCACGTTTTACTATTCCCTCTGTGTTGGGGTAGCACTGGATGGGGGGGGGGCCTTTAACGGTCTCTGAATGTTGGTGCACACAATAGTTACTGTTACCGGCGGTGGTATACCGCAAACCGGGGGGGGGGGGTGCAGGCTGGGGGGGGGGAATTTTACCCTTCGGGCCTGGTGCTCAAAGCACGTGTTAGACACATTCCCTGTGGGGGTGCAGGGGTTACGGATCGGTGCCTACGATGACACTGATAGTTGGTATGGTGTCAACAGGCGAATTTATAGAACGCACTAAATATCTCTGGGTTCAGTTTTGGGGCAAGATCACTTTCACTTCTCAAGGTGCCGATACAATTGCATGCGGGGGGGATGGGAGGAACACAAAACTAAATGTCACTGGGTGGATCCACAAGACGAGATGCCACGTGAGATGTTACTCCGTGGTGTAAAAATCACTTAAGTTTTTGCAGACCGTTATTGGAGTGCCTTTTTACACGAGATATATATGGTTTGTTTTATTTTTCGTCAAACTTTTGCGCGACACAAATCGACCCCACGACACTGGAGATATATCTGTGATCAACCCCATTTAATTACGAGTTTTTTTTTTTTTTTTTTTTTATTTATTTTTGTTATATCGCCAAACGAAGACGAGCACATTTACTAAGTTTTATTTTATTTCTGAACATAATTGTCCACCGCACTACCGCACACCCAAGACGACCAACCGCGCTTGCCCACCGCCCAAAATCAACTCTCTGCTCTCTAACGAGCTGAAGCAAAACTTGCGAATATGCAAAAACATGCAAAAACAAGCACAAGTGACGCGCCAAAGAAATGGAACATACCAGAACAAGGTACCGTAGATGTACGTCTATATGACCTCACGCGACACTCTATACAAAAAAAAATCCAACAAGAACACTGTACGGTGAAATATGGTGATTCTGCTTCTCAGCCACACAAGAAAGTCCCACTCCATGCGACAAACCAGTTTCCCTACCCCCTTGCCTCTTTCAGAATCGATGATGGTTACCCACAGCCAATGAGCATTTACGACGCAGATTAGTTGTAGGTATACCAACGACGCCAACCGCTTTGTTCACGGTGGATTGCCTTTGAGGTTTGGGGCGAAACTACAGCATTTACCCAATCTTCACACCCTTCTACCACTTTGTAATGATTATAGCACATCTGGCGATCGGTGGTGAACTTGGTAGTGGAGACACCTACCCTTGTTTCCTGGTTCCGAGTAATAGGTGCACCATCGGATATCATTTTATATCCGCAAACAGGTTTCGGAGAACATTATGAAGTCATTGGTGAAACCGTCAGTATTATCTTTGGAATACAAAGGTATTATGCGAATTTGGGTTTGGCAAGATTTGAAAAGAAATAACGATAACCGCCGTTTCCCACAAAACTTATTACTTTTGCGCTTGCGAAAGGGCACAAGGGATAAGAGAAGAAACGGCTGAAGTATCGCCTTCCCGGTAGTCTCATGCTCTACCGACTGAGCTGGGCGGACACTTGCGTGCATTACGCCGGAACTACGTTCTGAGATCTTTTGAATGAACTACTCCCACATCCTTTCCGTGCATATCGTGTAACTCATATAGGTTGTTACCAACAACTTTGTGGACTTGCATTTTCAGAAACTTAGGGCATAGCTTTGCATTCACCCGTTTCGACGCGTCGCTGAGAACGAAATTACGCTTGTATACTAGGTCCCCGACGCGGAACTTTCGGCTGGAGCTACGCAGGTTATAAACCTTTTCATATTTATCGTGAGCTGCGGCTAAGGCCTCTTTCAAATTAGAGTGTAAGATATTCAGCTTATCTTTCCTAGCTAACACCTGCAGATCAGAGTGGTTTAAACCGTCGAGACGTCGAAGCAAATCATAAGTAGAGCCGTGTTCTATCATAGGGTGCCCAAAGAGAGCTTCGTAAGGGGAGACTCCAATGGCGGCGTGCACAGCCGAGCGCAGCGCGCAGCCAATAGCAGGCAGCTGCTCGTCCCATTTGGTATGGTCCGTGGAGAGATACGATCTAATTGCGGCTAGGAGGGACCGATTGACCCTCTCACTGGCATTAGCTTGCGGAGCGTGCGAAGCGGTTCTGATGTGGCGAATTCCAAAGCTGGACAAGAATTTTTCGAACTCTTGACTGGTGAACTGTTTTCCGTTGTCGGAAAGTACGGATTCAGGCACGCCGAAGAGACAAAAGATATGATCACGCATAAACTTGACGGTGTTATCCGTGGTCGCTCTCTTGAGGGGCTGCAAGAGCACGAACTTCGTTAGCTGATCCAGTACGATGAGTATATGAGTATTGCCAGCCTTGGAACGCGGGTAGGGCCCTAGGAAGTCGATAAAAATGTGCTGGAATGGACGTTCCACCACGAAGGCCTTTCCCATCGGAGCTCGTAGGACGGTGTTAGGGGCCTTGGATGATTTACATTCTTCGCAAAGGTTTATAAATGCTCTTACTTGCGAGGCCATATTTGGCCAATAATAGCTCTCACGTAGACGGTGCAAAGTTTTGGTTATTCCGCCATGCGAGGCTCGCGGGGGGCAATGGGCTAGGGTAATTAATCGTTCCGTTATCTGTGAGGGGATCCACAGTTTCCAAGTCCTGTCCTCTGGTAGGAGTTGCCCGAAAACGGGCCTGACCTTCTTGTAAACTAAATCGTTGGAGATGGTGAGGTCAGGCAGTTGAGCGCGGTTTCTCTGAACAGTGTCCAACAGGTCGCGATATTCCTTCGAACGAAAACTAGGGTCAGAGAGTTCCACATGTAGCACGCCTGGGGACGGAGCTAAAGGCTTGGACTGGGTCGTATCAACCGCATCCACTCCGTGGATTCGAGAAAGCGCATCGGGAACCACGTTCAAAGAACCTTTCCGATGTTCGATTTCAAAGACGAAGCCTTGCAACTTAAGGCTCCATCGAGCTAACCGGCCATCCAACTCTTTCTGGTTCCTGAGCCAACGCAGGCTCGCGTGGTCAGTGATAATTTTGAAGCTATGCCCTTCCACATAGGCGCGGAACTTCTGCACTCCCATCACGGCGGCAAGGCATTCGCGTTCCGTGACGCTATAGTTTCGTTGTGCAGCATTTAACTTATGCGAATAATAGAATATAGGGCGTTCGGATCCGCTATCATCAAGCTGACACAGGACGCAGCCAATGCCAGTGGCAGAGGCATCGCAGACTATGATGAATTCTTTATTATAATCTGGGTTTACTAAAACGGGGGCGGTGGTTAGCAGGGTCTTCAGTTGGTTGAACGAGGCGAGAGCTTCAGGGCAAAAATGAAATTTTACTCCTTTTTTGAGGGTGTTCGTGAGAGGGGTAGCTACCGCTGCGAAATCCTTCACAAACCTACGGTACCAGCCGGCCATCCCGAGGAATCGACGGACTTGGCGAGGCGAGCTTGGTACGGGGTAGTCGAGGATCGCTGAAACCTTCTCGGGGTCAGTCTTCAGACAGCCTTCTCCTACCACATAACCTAGATACTTCAGCTCCCGGAAACAAAAATGGGACTTTTCCATATTGATCGTCAACCCAGCCTCTCTCAATTTCCTAGCTACAACTGTCAACAACTTCAGATGTTCCTCAAAGGTTCTCGAAACTATTAGCAAGTCATCGAGGTAGACAAACACATTTTCTCTCATTTCGTGAGGTACCACTTTGTCCATCAATCTGCACATACGCTGGGGAGCGTTGCAGAGGCCAAAGGGCATTACTTTGAAATGATAAAGTGGACGACCGGGGACGGTGAAGGCGGTTTTCTCCCTTGACCTTTGCTCCAGCGGTATCTGCCAAAAGGCGTCCTTCAAATCCACACTCGAAATATAGTGTGTATCTGAAAGGCGCCCCAGCAGTCCCTCAATGTGCGGGAGCGGATAGGCATCCTTTTTAGTGACTTGGTTCACCTTCCGAAAGTCCAAGCACAAGCGGTTCTTACCAGGCTTTCGTATAAGTACGACTGGGGAACTCCAAGCGCTTGAACTCTCTTCAATGATCCCCAACTCCAGCATGCGATCCAACTCCTCGTACAATAGGGTTTGTACCGCCGGAGAGACGGGATAATGCCGTTGTTTGACGGGTTCAACGTCTCCGGTGTCAATTACGTGTTCCTCTAAGCTTGTCTGTCCTAAGCCAATAGTGGCGAAGGACGGGAACAAACTCATGGTGTGTCTTAATCTTCTCGCTTCCTCACTAGATAGTTCGCAGAACAGGTCGTTCGTTCGCTGGTCAGATGGCAAGGTCAGCTCAGAAATCAAATGGGGAGCAAGCTGGAATTCATGCCAAAAATCCACCCCTAAATATAGGGCTTGCTTTAGAGACGGTACCAGCAAAAGGGTTACTGGTTTAACACGGCCCTTGTAACCAATGTCCAGGGTGACCTGACCTGTGACGGACTGATGATGCCCATCAGCAGTCTTTACTAACGAACGAATTGGTTTAACGGGCAAGCGTTTTTTCTGAAGGAGCCGACATCCCTCTTCGCCTAGGCAGCTCATGGCCGCCCCACTGTCTAACAATCCTAACATATTTTGTCCCATGATATTCACCGACGCATAAGGGCGTGGATCATAGTCTGGGCTACAGAGGGTGGTGGCGGCAATAGAACGGTAGATGTGCTTCTTTTTATTAAACTTTTCCCGTAGATGGAGTATTCGAGCCGACACAGGGGGAGGTGGGCCTTTGAAGATTCTTTCCCTCGTGGCATAATAGGTCTGAAACCGGTCACGCAAGGTTCTACCTGCGAGGTTATGGGCTTGTACGGGCGGAGGAGTAATTGGTACCTCTCGGTGGAGAATCGTGATCTTATTATCTGCCAAATCTGGTCGAAGGACTGTGGTGTCGCTGGGTGTAGGGCTAGAAATTAGTGAAGGGCCGGGTTTCTCTCCTGCGAACAAGTCACACCGGTGGACGACCTGTTCGTGCGCGGGTTTTCCGAGCAGTTTGAACATTTGGGGGTGGTGGTGTTTTCTTTCCCGCACTTATAACAGAATAAGTTCCTTTGGGGACTTTCACATTCATAGAACGTGTGGCCAACCCGCTTGCAGTTCCAGCAGGTGAGGGTATTAGAACTTCGGCGATTATCCACGCCTTCTACCTGAAAGCTTGCGCTGCTGCAGGAGGGTTCTTCTTCATTAACTACAAACTCGCTAACATGCCGCCTAAAACCAGAAGGTGGAATTGTACGAGTTAGTGGGGTCCTATGGTCGCTGAGATATTTCTCAATCGTGCGACACACGTATACTAATTCGGGTAGGCTACCAGGGTTGAAAGTTATGAGGAGCTCTCCCATACGCTTACAGACGTTTTGCTTGACTATTTCGATCAGCTCGCGATTCGGTTTGGGAATTCTCAACCGGGAGTTTAAGTGCAAAATTTCATTATAAAAATCGTCGAACGGTTCCGAGAGACCTTGACGTCTATCAGACATCTTCCGGAAGAGTTCGGAGTCGGTTTCGAGGCTTCGGAACTGCTCAATGAGGGCGTTTTTCAGAGTGGACCAGGAGACATGAGGGTTGGACTTCAGGTAAACCCAGAACCAATTTTCGGCTGGCCCCTCAACAAATTGATGGAAACTTAGAACAATATCTTCCCATGAGGCTCCATAGCCTTCCTTAACTCGCTGTAAACGGAATAAGAAATCGTCTACCGACATCCGACGGTTATCGAACTTGATACCCCACTTATGAAAATGATGGGCATTCGAGGCTGTCGAGAGAGGGGTTCTAGTCCTTCCCATGACTGATGGAGTTGCGGGCTGGTTTAGAGTCATGTTGCCTAACTGGGCGATAAAGTTGTCCACGTTGTCACTGCGGACATTGGGCGGAGGAACCGTCATGTCAGGCAAGCGAGACGGGATCTGAACAGATGGCACTGGCGGAGGAACAGAGACGTTTGCGGGAGCAGGAGTACGGTTAGGGGTTTGCGAGCGCAGCAGGTCTTGGAAGAGATTAGTTATTTCGGTTCTCGTCGATACCCTATTCTTCTCCAACTCCTCCCTGATCACGCGTAGATCGTCGGTACGACTGAGGCCTACCGTTGCCGTCACAACTTCTTGAACGTATTGGGCCAAATCGACTGCCTCCGGGTTTTCGGCATCCGACTCGACATCAGAGTCGGCTGGTATATTAGAAGGACCTTCCATGTTAGGCGGATCAACTTGGCTGGCATTCGCGAGGCGACTAAGGGCTTCACGGGACGTAGACGGAGCGGGGTTGAGACTGGATGTGCGGGCCTTTGAGCGAGATACTTTTGCGACCGGGCCTAACGATATTCGCGTGTCCTTAGATCTTTTATCCTTCTTGGGACGTAGGAGCCTATCAGACGGCGGACTAGGCGGCGACATCTCCAAATAAGTGAAAGATGCGATAACTGACCTAAGGGACGACCAATCTGGGCACGTGCTAACTGAACCGCTTGATATCTAACCACCACAACAACCAATTTAAAAAAAATAAAAATAAAAAAAACTAATACTAGACTCTTATCTAACTAACGGATTCGTAACCTAAAGTTATACTGGTAAATTGATTGGTAAGACTGAGACAAAAGATTTTCATACAAATTTCGGACGTGTGGACTTCGCTTACAGACTAAGGTGGGATGAGTCAGACACTCCAGAAGCAAGAGAGAGAGAGAGAGAGATGGAATGGGATTCCGTAAGATGGAACAAAGCTACCTTACGTGTTAAATATATATATAGCACATCTTGGCGCAACAGCAACAGACATCAGCGCGGACAGAATCCGATGCTGACCGGACGGAGCGCTAGGAAAGATTTTGGCAGGAGGTTGATATCTGCTATGAGTATGTTTAGTACGCACGAATGGTGCAAGGGTTGAAAGACAGTCGTGCTTAATTTTTTCGATCGGGTGGCAGCTACTTCAGCGTCCCTACAGATCGATACAATCAAAGAAGGTACGAGTGCTTCTGCTACAGACGTAAATCAGGAACAAAATCACTAATCTACCGGTCAGAGCTACCAAACCTTCTATGAGCTAAAGTCTTAAAGGCGCTTAGTAAATCTGCAGACAGTCGATCTACTTACCCTGTCCAAAGGGATGCATAGCTTCAGGCGCAGGTGTAAGGCTAAAGCGATCGAGGGGAGAACGGGTCCGTATATTCTTGCTGGCAGCAAAACGTAATTCTGGGCTACACGCCACGAAATTGAACGGACCGCCAATACAAGATACACTAAAGGAAGAAGCAGAGGGGAAGGGGATAGACCCTGGTGTAAATTCCCACAAAGGACAATTATATCCGAAACCACTTGAGAGCAAGCTCGATCAAAGGTAGCAAAAAAAAATTAAAAACCACGCAAAAATATGAGTTTGGGTAGGTCAGCTGATCCTGACCTATTCCAATATAATTTGGCATATCGAATTGGATATAGACTGAGAAAACTTGGTCGAGGTCTTGCGTCGAACGTCTCCGACATGGACCTAACGAGAATAACGAACTCAACGGGACATTTCGGGCCCCACGTTGGGCGCCATCCTGTAACGTTAAAAATTTATTTTAGAATTCCACCCACCAGCTAGATAGAAGGTATCCTGAAGCGTTGTACAAATTTTCAACCAGGACCCGAGTTATCCGTGCCATCTTGGCACGTCAAGAGGAAATAAAAATCAAAAAAACCCGAGATCGGATTCATTTTGTTACCAGCTATCCACTGGGTGGTGAACCATATACATATACCAGGTATTTCTATATGGGCCGTGAGTAACACAAGCGAAAGATGACAAACACGGCTGTCTAATAAAAACCTCCTACTCTTCATGACCCCTATGACCTCCGCACTACAGGACCTGCGAGAGGGCAGTCCGGGCCACTAAGTAGGAGGGTGTTCGAGCGAAAAGCAGCGCAGGCATGCTAGTCGGGCTCCGTCCTAAGCTCGTCGGAATGGGGGGTTCTTGCCGCCTACACGCGAACGTTGTTACATTGTTTACATGCCTGTCTCCGGTTGGTGTTCGAGAATTTCTGTTTACTAAAGAGTGGCTCGAAATGTCGGTTTATGAATTTCGTTACGGTCGCGGGATTATATCCTCTCGAAATACCAGTCTGAATCTAACCCACAGAAACTACAAAAGGTATAACGGATCTCTCAATCTTCGCTGGCTCTCTCTTACTGCGTTCCAGAGGGAGGGGGCTAGTTGGGGAGGCTCCCTCGGAAGATAACCCACCCCTATGGTGTCTGGGTAGAGAAGCCCAGACAACCACCTTGGTGACTACGGTCTTCCAAAATATCATGTTGATAGTCACCCCTATTGTATACAATGGGATTCGATTCCCTTTTACACCCTCTCAATCACCATCCTGCGTCTGCCGACGTCATCCACACTTCCAAAATAAATAAATACTTAACCGCGCATCCTGTTTCGCATGGAGATCAGGTAAGGTATACTACCATCGGCCAGCTTATGCCGGATACCTATTTCTGCTATCCTAAAGAAATGTCCGATCGAAATAAGAAGCCAACCAGGTATTCATTTGTATCGGGATTCCCAAAAAGCGATTGGGATAATTTAATTCACAAAGAAAAATATAAAGAATATTACGATAATCTCAGGTTCTTACTACTAAGGGTGGCAACCTAGTACCTAATACAACTCCCGTAGATAAACTACACAAATACAGGAGAACATGAGCTCGGGAGTGGTATAAACGATTCCTTAGGGGAAACTTCAAGGCTTACAGCTAGATCAACACATTGAATTTAATCCTAGGTGAAACTATGGAATTCAACAAATGGAAAGAAAAATTACGAAATTAGAGTAAAATATATATATAATTATAATATCTCCTCTGCCTCGTTGTCGGATCAGTCCGTGGTCTATCGAGATATTCGAAGCGTAGTGAACATAAGGGATGATCACCAGGTAAACAGTATCGCGGAACTAATATACGTAATACCGATCACTTCGTAACCACGAGTGTATTAATATAGTTAATAAGGGCATGTATATACATATATATAATATTCAAAAGATAAGGCGCCAAGTGCGTTTATGACTTACCACGTCTTAAATGCGGGATTAAACCCTTACCCGAATTCCTCTGCAGGGGTAGATGCTGTGCACAACGTCGTCCTGAGGTGTTAGATGAGGGCTACGCGGAGCTAAAGCTAGAGGTGGACGCTTGAAGAATAAAAGTTATCCAAATGGTATATATATATATATATATTAAAAATTACCCCGGTACGAATGGGTTCTCTACCGAAAAGTAGGTGGAGATACGACGCGTCCGTAATTAATTTATAGACCGCGGAGATATGACTGAGGGGGGGGGGGAATATTACTCAAGGGTAATGATTTTTATTTTATATCAAAAAAAAAAAAATTAGTACTATTAACAAAGAAGAAGAAAAAAAAAGAGAAAAAAAAAAAAAAAAAAAAAAAAATAAAAACAAATCGTTTAAAAACTATAATTATAATGAAAAATACAAGAAGAGCAAAACTAATCCTATGGTTGAGTGGAGTAGCCGGGGGGGAGGAACAGCAAGTAAAGATGATGAACGCCGCATGGTCGGTCCTGGCATCGCGTGGTGTCCGGATCATGCCACGTACACGTGGCCACGTTTTACTATTCCCTCTGTGTTGGGGTAGCACTGGATGGGGGGGGGGCCTTTAACGGTCTCTGAATGTTGGTGCACACAATAATTACTGTTACCGGCGGTGGTATACCGCAAACCGGGGGGGGGGGTGCAGGCTGGGGGGGGGGAATTTTACCCTTCGGGCCTGGTGCTCAAAGCACGTGTTAGACACATTCCCTGTGGGGGTGCAGGGGTTACGGATCGGTGCCTACGATGACACTGATAGTTGGTATGGTGTCAACAGGCGAATTTATAGAACGCACTAAATATCTCTGGGTTCAGTTTTGGGGCAAGATCACTTTCACTTCTCAAGGTGCCGATACAATTGCATGCGGGGGGGATGGGAGGAACACAAAACTAAATGTCACTGGGTGGATCCACAAGACGAGATGCCACGTGAGATGTTACTCCGTGGTGTAAAAATCACTTAAGTTTTTGCAGACCGTTATTGGAGTGCCTTTTTACACGAGATATATATGGTTTGTTTTATTTTTCGTCAAACTTTTGCGCGACACAAATCGACCCCACGACACTGGAGATATATCTGTGATCAACCCCATTTAATTACGAGTTTTTTTTTTTTTTTTTTTTTATTTATTTTTGTTATATCGCCAAACGAAGACGAGCACATTTACTAAGTTTTATTTTATTTCTGAACATAATTGTCCACCGCACTACCGCACACCCAAGACGACCAACCGCGCTTGCCCACCGCCCAAAATCAACTCTCTGCTCTCTAACGAGCTGAAGCAAAACTTGCGAATATGCAAAAACATGCAAAAACAAGCACAAGTGACGCGCCAAAGAAATGGAACATACCAGAACAAGGTACCGTAGATGTACGTCTATATGACCTCACGCGACACTCTATACAAAAAAAAATCCAACAAGAACACTGTACGGTGAAATATGGTGATTCTGCTTCTCAGCCACACAAGAAAGTCCCACTCCATGCGACAAACCAGTTTCCCTACCCCCTTGCCTCTTTCAGAATCGATGATGGTTACCCACAGCCAATGAGCATTTACGACGCAGATTAGTTGTAGGTATACCAACGACGCCAACCGCTTTGTTCACGGTGGATTGCCTTTGAGGTTTGGGGCGAAACTACAGCATTTACCCAATCTTCACACCCTTCTACCACTTTGTAATGATTATAGCACATCTGGCGATCGGTGGTGAACTTGGTAGTGGAGACACCTACCCTTGTTTCCTGGTTCCGAGTAATAGGTGCACCATCGGATATCATTTTATATCCGCAAACAGGTTTCGGAGAACATTATGAAGTCATTGGTGAAACCGTCAGTATTATCTTTGGAATACAAAGGTATTATGCGAATTTGGGTTTGGCAAGATTTGAAAAGAAATAACGATAACCGCCGTTTCCCACACGCTTCACCTCTGAATTTGATTTAAAACGCAAAATACATACAAAAGTCTTTTGCTTTGCGCACTAGTAATGTTCAGTTTCAATGGTTTTCTTTTTGCTGCGGGCGTGGCTATCAAAATCATTTCGTTAAATCTTTCGTAAAAATATTCGTTAGCATTTTTGTAACTTAAATCAGGCTTCAATTATTAACACTTCATATATAGAATTTTTTTGGGACAGGCTGAAATCTTTTACCAGACACTATGAAGACAGCCAGTGCGTGCTCGTAGCTGGTTTTTGAGGTTAGGTTCTACGCAATTTTTTGTTTTAACCACTTCTTTTTCAACTTTGCGTAGTAAACGTCCTCATTTGCAAGGGGAACTTATAGAAATTTATTAATTTGTTTGCTTAATTATGTAAAGTTGTGGATCGATTACGTTTCGTTAAGACCAATCCGCCAAGACCCGGCTAAATGCGCGTGTAAGCTTACAGTTTTGTATTGAACATACATCTATAATTTTCTGACTGTTTTCCGAAAGAAATAAGTATTTTTGATTGAGCTTCTAGTTCTTAGCCCGTCTTGAGTGATATCACTCAGTTTAGTTGTGCCCTTTTGAATCCTTCCCAGTTAGTTCCGAAGTTTGATAGTCTCATAACTTTTCACTTTTCAATCAGTGTCTAACTCGCTTAAATAAGCGGAAAGTGATAACACCAAAGGTAAGATCGTTAAATTTAATCACGGTTGGGGTTTGTTCATTTGCAATTAAGAAATCAATCAAATCAATTTAGAGACAATGCGTCGTCTCAACCTTCCAGTGATATACTCCTAAATCCCCAGAGACTATGTTTTGCGATCAGTAAAGTGTATACTTTAAATGCATGCAAATAATTATACGTACGGGTTTTTCTGATCGCGATAATTGGAATTGTATGAACGTAAAATAAGTTTCTGGACAAATACATTTCATTGCAGACGGCATAAAATCAGAATAGTGGCTACAGTTGGCACTACGTAAAGATAGGGCAGACTCCATCATCACACACAAGCGTTTCAGAAATCTAAAAGAGTTATTTAAACAGTCTTGGGCACGGCGGGTCTTGGTGAAGCAAGAAAATTTAAAATATTCGCAGACCATGATTGTGAGCAAACTGCTCTTAGCTAGTGACGATCAATATAAGTGGTATTTATGTACCACCTGATCTGCCCCGAATCAAGATTCCCTTCTCATATTTACAAACTGTCACAAAAGAGGTTATGTACACTGTCACATAAGAGGTTATGTGAACTGTCAGATAAGAGGTTATGTGAAATTTCATTTCTATAAAAAAACGGCCTTAAAACTTCCAAAGGACGTAACAACGATTGTAATCTGGTCTTCCACAGAACGTTGGTTGCTATTAACCCCACGAATCTACCACCCAAATGTAGTGCATCGTAATCTAAGCATACTGTTAACATTTACCTATTGTTCTAGGTTCCTCTCCTTTTAGGTCTTAGGAAAGATATAAAGAGATCATGCGATTATTCAGAGATTAGTTAATAGCTGTCGTAATGCAAAAGCAATTCATACTTACCAGGGGGATGCATTGCTGCCGATGAATCACCAAAACCAACATGGAACTGACAATCTTCTTTGAGATTAGTTGCAACTCTTCGGAATGTATTATATTCGGGTTGATCGCGGCGATCAAAATAACCGATGACTATGCGTTTCTTGGAGTCAAGATTCTCTAGATCTTTTAACGAATGGAACTCCTTGATCGGATCCTCCAATTGTTTCTTAACAAATTCCAAAAATGCATCAGCTGATCGCTGTCCTCGATATTCTCGCTTTGTTAATTGACCATTACGGACGACTTTGAGTGTGGGATATTTTGTGATGTGGAAACGCGACGCAATGCTTGTCTCACGATCGCAATCAACTTTGCCAAGAACAACTCGTCCAGCTTCGGGGAATGCTTCTCTAACCTTATAAAAATAACCAATTGATAGACTTGGAATCAAGTGGTATTGATATTTTGTTTTTCTTTGTTTACCTTATCAGCGGCTTCGTTAAATACGGGCTGAAGAATGTTACTGAATCGACACCACTCTGCATAAAAGTTCAGAAAGACTAATTCATTCGATGCTGTAAAGAAGAAACACATTTCAGAGTTAGTTTTATTTCAAAAGTAAGTACAGTTGTAAACACACAAATGAAATATGTAGACATTTTTTTTTTTCTCTCAACCGGAAAAGACGTGGTTTTGTTGGGGAAGCTGTATACCGACTAGATATATGGTGTCAGCAAAGCAAAGTGGTTTTAAAACTGTGGTACTTGTAGATTTGGAATTGACTCTAGACTAAGTCCCTGATGACAAATTCTGAACTGCAGAAGTGCAAAGAGCTTTTTGATCTTTCTACACAAACAACCTCTGTGCGGGTGGTTAGCGACCAGTCAATACCTTGGCTATGGACTCTGTTAGGAGAGCATTTTGACTCTATTCCTTTTCATTTCTGATTTAAGTTGATGTTCCAGTTGATGTTACAGCGTAGCCATGCAAAAGTTGAATTGGTAGACCTATCCCTATCAGTTGTTTTTCACTAATGACTTAATGGGACAGCTAGGTTATTCTGTTATCAAAATGTACTTAAATTCGGTGCGTATTTCAGCTCTTACAAAAGAGAAATTAGTTCGCGAATGCAAGGTGAGGAGCACCAGAAAACGAGAGTTGTCGTTGTCCAGCAGTTATTTCTCTCAAGTATGAATCTGATTAATAATTTAGATTGCCATCAGTAGGCTCCTGTAAGGCGGAAGATTAAGACTTATAAAGGGACCAGTTCCAAAGAACGTATTTACCAGCTCCGGCTGCAACCAATGTGTGCCCTAAAATAGTGACAAAAGACAATCGTAGCGACCAACGTAGCTCTCCTATAATCAGAACACAAACAAATCAATCTGATTACATAGGATTCAAAGGAAAATTAGCATCCAGTAATCCACACATTTTTGGGGTCATCAAAAGAAAAGCATTAGTCGTGTAAATCACTATTTTTACAAGCGCAGAAAGCGATTGGATAACAACGATTCACACGAAATGACATAGGACGATTATAATCGTGGTATTAATGGTTCAGAACGCAGAAGCCCGAAAAGTACAATGAGAAAGACCTAAGATTCGAATCTCTTCGAATATTTAAATATGCAACATGCAGCATTTTTAAATATTTGTAGGCATGTTTAGACTGACCAAATCTGTTAATGTTTTCCACTTTAGGTTGGGTTATGTCATTTTCCATTAGTTTCACTCATTCTCTAGTCCAATGGATCAGGAAAACTGCTTCTGATTGAATCCACAAAAGTATTGGTGAAATGTCAAAAAATAATCAACGGCTGCTGATGCTTGAGTGGATTCTGACTTCAAATCGAGGAGCAAAATTCTCTTCTCAGTATCATGTTTTTTTTTTTTTTTTTGGTTTCAGAGTGATTCTGAGTGATTTTTTGATTCCGGAGGTTTTTTTTTTAACGGCCAATGGCAAACGACATTAGTCCTCACATCAGGAGGAAAGGAAAAACCACAACCTGCATCACAGCGCACTTAAAGAGAGTCTTGTCTAATGTCATTCTACAAATTAAAGCCTTTATTCCCATGCATTCAACAGTATTACCAGTTCCGTATAGGGGGAAGTATGGTCAATAATCGGGCTAAGTAGAGCTAGACTGTTGATTTCGGTAGTACTTAGGAGAAAAAATCGACAACAGACTGATGTCCATTTGGGAATTCCTTAACATTGACAGCTGATTGACACATAAAATTCCATTCGCTTTACTTGTCATCGCTATCATTTGGAAATAGTTGTAGAGTTGCGTATTTATATAAATTTGACCGTGTTAACTGCGTACCACTACACAAAATATGCGTCAGCAGCTAACTGATTACAAACATCGTCCGTTAGAGGAAACAAAAAGTTATTTAGAAGCAAATTCACTCTGCCTTATATTTATTATAACCTTATAATGTATAAAAAGAACAATTTTTGGATGTGTTCCTCACACAGCTTAATGTTGGGTGAAAGTGACTATTCAAATTTGTATCTTTCCTCGAAATGAAGCATGTCCGAGGTCAAAAGTGAAATCGCCAGAGTTGCAAAAAAAAAAAAAATGCAAATGTTCAGCCAGAAACAATGAATATGGGAAATACCCTGCTTCTTATCGCAGCTTTTACTTAACCAAATACAACACTTCAAGTCGCATAAACAACAAGTCGAACATATATGGAAAGAAATGTTTGTTTGAACATAGTTCTGGCTAGTTGCAGTTGTACATTGCGATTCTGCACACACAATTCTTATTATTTAGGTACCTATATGCTAATAATTCTAATTGGGAAGACCTAAATTTTGTATAATCTGAGTGGATATGTTTCATTCTTAAAGCCAACTCAAATCAAAATATACTATTTCCAGCACACTAGTTTTGTTAATTAAATATAGTGCAATCATTGCCATCATAGCTACAAAATGATAAGAATAATCGGCTTTTATAACAGTAATAACAGAAAGTATAAGTACAAATTTTTACTTGATTTCGAGTACAAAAGATAACTGATATCAGCATCTGATAGTTGTTGTATCCAACATCATACTCTCTAATTAGACCGTCGTCACAGAAGTATAATTATCGACACCGCCAGAGCGGTTGTGACACGTAGAATATTTAACTAAACACCATTTGTGGCCGAATGCGAAGCTTCTAAGTAGGTATTGATTGTTTCTTACCTAGAGTCATGTCAATGTTTTGACTATTCAATTCCACAGCCCCACTGTCGGTTGGGTTGTAGAAAACATAAAACACCTGAAAGACACAAAAAAAAAAATAGGCATTCTTAGTGTTTTTTTTGCGATACTACACTAATTAGCTATAAATTCGGCGAAATATATTATACATTTTCCGTAACAAAATGTCGATCAATGTATTATTTACATTATGAACGGCGTGAAAGTCGTGGCAATTATTTTTTTTATTATCCAATTTAAGAATAAAAAAAAGATTCAGAAACCCTCTTCCACCCTCTTTGATGATGGAAGATGATTTGCCGCAAAATGTAGCAGGTACATAGTAGAAAAATGTGACTCACCATAAAAAGCTGGAATAGGAGACATTTTGTACTGCTGAATAGATTCATATTTATTGAAATTGTTTTGTAATTTAACACCAACTTTAAGATAATTTCATGAAACCGTAAATGAAAAAAAAATACCCGTCACCAGGGATACTGCTCAGCTTCGACTTTTGACTTTTTCACACACGGCAGCGACAGCTAAAATTTTGATGACATTTCTCTGAAGCTACCAACATAAAAAATCTGAATAAAATTTGTTCGAAGAGACATCTGTGGGTATTTTTGGATTTATTTCATATTCTAGATAGTGACATCTATTGGACAATAGTTAACAAAGCATACAGTTTATTTCTTATGGAATTTTGAATTAGAAAAAGATATACCCTCGCCATTAAAAACAGAAAACCAATTTGCTGTTCGGTGTGATCCGAAAATGTACATTACCATTTTAGTAATCAGGCTTATAAAAAACACTGTGGAAAACAAAATTGACACAACATTGCATCTCTGCACAACCTTCCATACAAACAAAAATCAAGAGAAATACCTATGTTGTAAAATGGTTCTTAACTATTTGCTTCCGCCTATTTATATATAAGATAAAGTCTGCAAATAGAAATTTCCAATTGGTTCAGTGTTGCACTAATTCCATTTATTGTCCTGTTATTTGAAAGACTCTCATTTTGAAAGTTTCTCAAGATAAATTTGATGGCGGATGAAACCAAAACGATGAATATGCGTCCGTCAAGAAAAGACATCCAACATTGGCAGCCTCAACCACCTGGCTGGGAATCAAAAGATTGTCTTCAAATTAACTTAATAAGTTACTTTTATCGCAAACCTATTTATTAGATAAACCATTTATAGTGAGTTTGAATCTGTATGTACTTATTTGTTAGCATATTCCTTTCACTTATTTAAATACCAGTGTATTGTCAAATCACCTTAAAAGTCAACTATCCACATCCACCGGTTACTTAAAAAAACATCTAGCACTTTCATCCCTCTTGTCTTTGCTACGTGGATCAAATTGTTGCGTACAATTGCCTTGTTATTAACTAAGGCTATTTTCTTTGCAAGAGTAGGTATCCTTTGTAATCCAATTGAAATGAGTAAAGTAAAAACTTTTGTCCTAAGGTTTCTGGTTGATTTCTTAGCGCATCGACCGCACTAAGTCTCGTCACTTTTTCTACTAAGTAAATATTTTCTTCTCTGCTTCTGAAAATATGATTTTAGGAACTCGTGGAATATCTTGTAGAGAGTGCGCCTAAAATTTCTAAAACCTTCTAAACTCTATTTTCAATTCATCTATTATTTAGGTGATTTGCGTTTGGGAAGGAAAGACGTAAATTAGATGTTGCAGCAAAGAGGTCGTTGCACCTGCGAGAGGAATACAACAGAGAACCTGCTTGAACACTTGCCCCTATGTACTGAGTTTCCGACTTGACTTTGGCCAAAATGAATTAACCGTTCAGAAATGTAATTTCTTTTCTATTCAAGTAGAAAAATCTTATTGATAAAATGTTCTTATCCTTACAAGCGGCGTACAGCACCAGCGGTATAGCCCACCTTTCTAGGAGTACAAGTGCTCCGTGGAAAGTCCACAAACCCAGACAACGCAGAAATAAATTTAAATTTAGTTAGAAAATTCAATTTGCTGCGCATAGGTTACGCCGACGTCGTAAGGAAAAACTCGTTCTTATTAAAAGTTGCATCATCGTAGTAGATAGAACCAATGGACCTCGTGGCTACGAGCCATAATCCAATAGATGACTTCCCACTCCAAAAATAATACATATTTTTTTAAGTTAATACAACAGAAAACTTTATTTCACTAATCTGTTATAATGCTTTCGGCGTCTGTCTTCCTCGAAGGTGTTATTCCTGGCCCATTCCTTAATGTTACCTTGAGAGCGCAACAGAGCGGATTTTGAATCGACATCACGCATAACAAACGGTGAGTATCCGGCGGTGTAGTCCTCGTTCATTGCATTTGTTTTAGTTTTAGCCACACGCGAGGGCATTTGTCTAGGCATAGGTTGATCTTCGTAGAGAATTGGATTGCGCGAGTGCTTACCTCCCTGGAATCTGGGAAGGCTTTTGTTTTTGTATTTTGCAGTAAGTGGTCTTTTCGTGTTAATGTGAATCTGAAAAGAAAGATTATATTGTTAACTATCCAAAAGGAAGCACTTTTATATGAACTTACCACTTGTTGTCCATTTTCATCGAGGCTGACTGCGACTTTCTTCAAGGTTTTGTTGCCGCAATTTGGACAGAACTGCTTGGTCATGACGCTGGTCGTTTTGAAGCAGGCATAACAACGCAGAATGTATGTGCGAACGTGTTTGATCACACGACCGTTGAGCGCAGAAACATTGAGGTTCATTTGCTTGAGAACGTTCTGTATAGCAAAATCTGTTGACATACATGCAACAGTGGGAATTACTTCGTCTTGAATCTTTCCCTCAAGATCCTTTTTCACTTTTTTTATATTCGAAGGAGTTATCCAACCACTCTCATCATTGTAGTCCTCTTCGCCATTTACGTCATCATATTGTTCATTTTCTTCACTGTGCTCATCGTCATCCACGGAATCCTCGTCGTCTTCCACTGAATTTGTTGGTTTTAGAATGTCCAAATTTTCTTCTCCTTCAGCTGTTTCGCAATTTAACTTGGCAAAACACTTTTCCAATTCTTCTTCGGTGATTTCATCGTCGATTTCTTTCAACGTTTCTTTGCCGTCCACGACATTTTCTAAGCTTTCAGGGGAAGTTTCTTCACATTTCTCTTCCGATTCATCTTCACTTTCATCTGATTCCCAGTCGCCATCAGAATTTTTCTTTGGGACATAGAACCCAACTAACTTTGTGTTGTCCACAAGTTCTTCCGGTTTTTCCTTTGAAGCGACAACTTTTGAAATTGATGGCTCTGTTTTAATGTGTTCACAACCAACGTATTCTCTTTCCAATTCGTAAGTCAACGCAATTACTTTCAGATCGATGGCCGAAAGACTGGCATAGTCCCCAGTCTTCTTCGAAAGTTCAGTAACAATCTTAAGACAGTCGCTATTCGGTTCCCGAATCTGAAGATCAAAAGGTAATACAACCAAACGACGAATTTGTCGTTTGTTTTTCACCTCTTCAATCACATCGGGAACTGTCAAGATGTTTTCCGCGTACTCCTGTAATGGAAATTTGAATTATCAGTCGGTAAATAAATATATACTGCACTGTTTTACATGTAATTGAACAACATTGATGAATGCAGTGGTATCTGCAATCAAATATTTAATTTTGTCCTCAGCCATATCAACCTAATCCACGTGCAGTTTTTATAAGAAAAGAAAAAAGACAAGTGACAAATTAAACGGAGAAATGTCAGTTCATGAACACAAACAACATGAAATGGGTTTCTTACCTGTGATGTACTTGAGGCGTTAGAAAGTTATAGGGATGTGAATTGTTTACAGCAGTACTTAAAAAATGAAATGGTTTATTCTCCCTTAAGTTTAAAAAAAAATTAATCTACTAGAGATACAATTTGTTAAACACAATCTGTAACCGAAGTTTAATGTGATTAAAGGCTGCGTGACTTATATAGGAAAGCTGTGCAGCTTGCGTAAAATTTAAATTTTGTACAACACCTACGCTCTACTGGACACTTCGAGGACTTACAGTAGTTGTTCTAATTGCGTGCTGAAAATCCTACTTTACTTTGCTTTGATGAGATTTAAGCTAACAAAAACACGCCTAATATTGGAAAATGTGCTTCCTGACCAAAGGAATAATAGCACGTATACAAGAACAAGCTGCCAAAAAGATATTCTTTAGTTTTCTGTCAAATTTTTTTTCACAAAAATGTATGTTTTTTCAAACCAAAGTAGTTAAAATTACACATGCAAATAAACTGATAACCTGCCTGCTGAATCATAAATCGGAGCAGATAAATACAAAATGGACACTATCGCAATATAACACAAAACTCGGACATGATATTTCTCCAAAAACGACCTTCTATTTTGTGTCAAAATTTTGCGTAATACGAAAGTTAAGATTCATGTCATCCTTATCAAATCGTAATGCGAAAGTTAAGTTTAATTTCATGCTTTAAATAAGGATACCTTCACACAGTTTATTTTTCCTATCTACCCAATAGTTTTTACAAGCCGACGTGGAAATTCGGTCTTTAGACAAACTTTTCAGTAATTTATTGTATTGTATTGTTAGTTAAAAAGGCTAGTGCTATACTGACTTACCCGTTGACAGTTCGAATAATAGGAGGTGCAACATCAATGTCAAAACTACAACCGTCCGCAAACGGCACTGAGCCAAATCACCAAAAACAAAAAGAAGTCCAAACATTCTGGAGCTTAGACACTTTAATTTTTTTAGTAATTTGTCATATAACTGGAATTTGACATTTTTTCTAAATACTGAGCGGTCTGTCATAGTGCCAAATCAAATCGGCGATTTGATATTTTTCTGATTGCGCGGTTTGGTTTTGACTCATCGCTGGCCTATGGGCTATGGGTATTCTATAGGTTTTTTCGTGGTCAGTGAAAAATAGACAGCTAATGCGAATCTCCCAACAGCATACTAAACACCCGTGAGGTCATCACTTTTCCAAAACTTTCTTGGACGAGTAAGCAAGGGAAATTTAAGTCTAAGACCTTACTCCCATCTGTAAGCAATTCTTAGGCGCTGTTGAAGAGTTATATTTTCTTATCGAGCGAAAATGTTGCGAAATGTTAAAGTGGGTTTTATGTCGACTATAATTAGCAAAACACTAATAAGGACATGGTCACGTACTAAAATCATTTTAAAGTGAGCCGTTGGTCTTATAAAAAACAACTTTTGAAATCGACATAGTTCCACAACATCCTGTAACGTTTATTCTACTCCGCATGTGTGTGCTTTTGCCTTCCACATATCCTGATCACCTGTTTTTCGATAAACCAAATGTCATCAATGTCATTCTACCATTGTTTTTCCTTGCCTCAACTATGTTTCTATGTACTCGTTATTAGTTTGTCCGCTTTTCCACACTTTATACATGCTCAGCTCGTGTCATGTAAAACCATGCTCTCGGAAAAATTTCCTTCGTCAGTGTGTGGTGGTGCTGGTGATTCAATTTTCAGTCGAGCGCAAATCGTCGAAGGAAACGGTCGCCGTTCCTCGACCTTTTTTGGCTGTGTTATGAAAACCTACACTCACTGATAACAAAAAAAGTTCGTTTGTTTTATTTGATATTATGATTCTTGTTACGAAATCACAATTGGTCAACAGACTCTTCGTTCACTAGTGCAGTTACAGTTGTTGTCTAACCCAATACTAAGTGTTACTTTTAATGGCTAGAATTACAAGTCAGTGTTGTTAAAAGTGTGACGAATATAATATGGGAGAATGTCTTCCAATGCTATAGTTTCTCTGTCATCGTTTAACTTATTATTTTTCACCCAAGGTAAATTTATTCAATAATGCTAATAGCCCGAAATTCATTTTACGTATAAAACAATAATGCTAACCATTCTGTGCACTGAAATGGAAGTGAATTTATTCGCGGGTGCGAAACGACAAGTCCTCTGGCTCTGCCCTATTACGAGATAAACATTGATTTTTTCCTTTTTTTGCGGAACCCCCAACTGAATCTTATTTGCGATATACAGGGCGTATACGTAACATGCTGAAGGTGATTGTGTTGTGGTGGAGAGTGCGAGAAATAATTTTCTTTCCTTACTCAAGGATAGTTGTTTGAGTTTCGGGCTTGGATTTTATTTTGATAATTTTTGTTTGCATTCAACATGAGTTGTAAGGATAAACAAAAATAAGTATTCCGCCACGAGGGCTCTTCGGAAACCTGGATATCTTGAAGACCTCAGGCGGTGGTGTTTCTCAACGTTTGCTTTTGTGCAAATTGTCAACAATTTTACCCTCATAATACCCAAGGACTTTGGTTTTCCATTGCTAGTGTTTGTTGACGCTGAAGTCTGGTGACTCGGAATTTTTAATTTCATGAAATGCTAAACGTCACGAGCTCTTTTGATTTTGTTTACCTTCGTCACATCTTGAATTGAAAACTTGTAATTATGTTTTCAATTTCTCGCATGTGTATTCAGAAATCTTTGCAAAATGAGATCTCGACTTGAATGCTTTTTATTTCTTTTGTTTAAAAAAAAGGACCTTTAAGGCAAACAAGCAAGTGTAAGGGATGATGCTTTGCAAAAGTACATTTGATGTTTGCAAAGTTGCGAAGCAACAGAAAACTCACTTATTATCCCAAGGAGCTGGGATTTGAGTCGTTTTTTTCAAACCACAAATTCCGTGTCTCAAAAGTTAACAAATATTACCCCTAAGGACACCCGTACGCTAGCTGCGTGTATTACGTAACCCTATTCGACTAATACTGTCAGGTATCCATGCTAACACGAGTTGTTATTTATACTTTTTTAAGTTAACAGATTAATCGAAATGCCTCTTAAAACGATCCCCATAGCCAACTCATTGATGTCCTCATAAATATTTAATATTGATAGCATCGCCCGCGAACACAAAAACAAGTAGACACAATATGTATACGAGGGGCACAGAAGTACTCTCCAAAGTAAGGAAAGATGGGGAGTTATATCTAGTTGAGAGATTGACAATAATTTTGTAAATAAAAAAAATATATTCAGACTGAGGGCAGAAGCCTGTTCATTCCATATTCAGCTTACTGCTGTTTTGTATATATTATTTCAATTTGAGTACAGATTGGTTTACATGTAACATCTACCGCACAAAATAAAACAAGACATCGCAGATAGAAAAAAATAGTTTTATATACAGAAATATATATTATAAAAATATTGTTGTTTATGGCTCAGATTCTTGTGAAAAATAAGAGCACACAAAGTCGAGGTTTCCTGTTTCCCGTCTCTTTAAAAAAAATGTTTTTTATTGTTTTGTAATGGTTGGTTCAAGTGGTCCTCGATGAGGGCCATAGACAAAAATACATGCGTTGTTCTGCTTTAATTTTTGCAAGTTAAATATAAATAAGATCTGGATGACCAATTCTGATCGCAAAAACCGCCGAATTGAATTGTTTCTCTGGCTGTATGTGACACATGTCACCATCTTGTTGAAACCACATGTTGGTCACATCCATGTCTTGCAATTTAGGCACTAAAAACTGGGTTAACATGTCACGATAACGATCACCATTTATTGTTACTGCCTGACCAGCCGAATTGATGTTCCTGAACTGTCAGCAATACTTTCGCAAACTGCTTCGATGTTTTCTGTTGAACGACTTGTGACAGGAAACCCAGTGTGTTTAAGATCACTATTTGATCCAGTCTCCCTGAATTATTCTCTTCACAGTTGATGGTTTTAAATCACTCTGACGGACATATTTTGAACGAAAATTGCGGATTGTAGCTGACAAACCTTCATTATTTTTTATACATTGCTCAACAACGAAAATGCGCTGTTCTTCCCTATATAGCGCTCCATTTTTACTAGCCCCGAACTGTCAGCTGTCACATTGTTATCTTTTTTGTCGTTGGCAACACCGGAATATTAAATGGCGCAAAATTAAAATTGTTCGTGCATTATGGGACACCCTTTTTTGTGCAAAGAGTAACTGGATTCAACTCACAAACTCGTAATTATTGTTTTGGAGGTTAATTGTTTCAAAGTTAATCGTGACGCGATAAGGATCCTCTTCTGAAACATGTGTCCAATTGTTTTCTATTCTCAATCAGCCATTTAAATTGCAAATAGCTATCGTAAGCGTTTAAAAGGTTATAGTCCTTAAGTAAATACTTTGAACTTTTGATAACTAATAATTTTCACTTGTCTATCATCATGCAAAGTAGTTTTCTGTTTATACAGTTAATGGCTCGTGTTTTCTTCAAAGTGTTAGTCTTCGCAGCTAGTGGAATACACCCTTACCCCATTCAATAAGTAGTTTGGGCTTTGCGTTGGTGAGTCAGTAAAAGCCATAATACAGTTCTTTGCTCTTCGCCTTGCCTAAACTTCGTTTCTAGCATCAAATAAATCCGTATCGTAATCGAATTGCCATTCAAATAGCACTTATTGGTTTAAGGCACAATTGAAGACTGTAAAACTCAAAAAATAACACTTAAACTAGTCGTGAAACAGTGGGTCACATAAAATATTTGACTCGTATCGCAGATACCATCCTTTTCTACACTACCGACCCTACGGGATGGCGTATGATTTAGCTCAGATATTTAAGTTAGGCATCTCCACTGTACAGTTTGAAATGAAAGAATTGTTTTATATCGAGGAGTAAACTGCGCAATGGCACCGTTCCACTGACTGCTACATTACTAGCAGAATGTCAAACTTCATATAACAAAATTGACATTTCAACATTTCTGGGAACTTTCCGCTAGACTGAGAAAACGGGAGAGAAAATCGAGCTGTCAAAGTGATTGCTAATTTCAAAGTAGATGTGAAGTATGTAAATAAATTTGAGGGATAAAGTAAATTATATAAATGATTCTATATTTTTTCATTGGAAAGCCGTTTATTTTTTTTTACTAAAAAGGAACTATATACGAATAAATATAATTTTTGTTCCGATGCCGTTTATTTACGTAAGATCTAGCGAAGCTGGTTAATGGGCGCCATTGTTACGACGGTTTTTAAAATCTAACTCAATCAGTTGGTAGACTTATGTTAATTCGAATTCGCAGTACTAATAATCATTTTAGAGTCCAGTTTAAATTTTACCAACTTACAATGAGCATATTTTAATAATAAAGTTATGTATTAAAGTTGAGGTTAACAATAATTATTTGTAAGACTTAGTGGGATCTTCCTAATACTACGTTTCCACCGGATACTCATCGCGAGATTTACGGCAAGAGATTAAAAATAAATCCTGAGGTGTTTCCACCAAAAAAATCAAGATTAATTTTACGTTTCACCAGATGTTTGTCAACTACTGTCAAATCGAACAACCCAAAATTGTGACAATTGAAAAAAAAAACTAAAAAAATTCAAAAGTTTAAAGCAATAAAGCATGAGTTCAAGAAATCTTAAAATCTTTTTAGGTGTATAATTTAATTCCACAAAATTAAATGAAAGTTTTGATGGAAAGTTTTGATGCAAGGCCAGGAGAAGTCTCTCAGAAATGAATTCTTATGACACAATGTCAAATACAGCTCTGTTTGCTTTGTATTTTTGACATCTCGAGCTGTGGAAAGTGTGTTCACAAACCGGACTATACATGCAAACCTGGTTGATAGTCGAGATTTTTTGTATGATAAATCCCGAGATTTTTGTATGATAAATCCCGATAATTTGCGGGATTTACAGAAATTTTTCTAAATCTCGCAGTTAATCTCCGGTGGAAACGTAGTATTAAGTCTTTCGCTTTTCTGAACAAGCAGATAGAGAGAATTGAAAAAACCTTAACCTGCGACGCAATGCTGATCGGCCGTTAAAAATAAAGTGCACCCTGGTTTTCACAATACATGTCAATTTTCAAATTTTGTAGATTATTTCAAAATGTTGAACCGCATGGTTCGATAAAGAAAATGCTCTCTTTTTGTGGTTTTGTGAAAGAATCACTGAGTTATTGCTTGGCAATACATTTAACTACTAAAAAAAAATAGACCAACGAGTGACTCTACCTTCATGTGAAGTGTGTTATTTATCACCTTCAAAAATCTAGTTATCGTAAGTAGTGATTGGTCTGGACTAGATGATACTTGAACGCAAAAGACTAGATTGGTCGGTAACGTCACTTTTCCTACGTCAGCCACATATGCCACATATGTCAACGTCGTACTCAGTCACGAATTTCTTGACGAGATTCGTCGGCTACCCCTCCATAAACGTCAACTGAAACAGCTGCTCAAATGACCGATTTCTGCCAATCAAAACCGAGATACATCTAGTCAGACAGCTGTCAGACTTACTAAACTAGACACTTAAACCTTAAACGTCTCCACTCTCAGCATATACTGAAAGTTCTTCAAATATAGAATTTTCAGTTCCTGATATGTTTTACTTTAAGCTGTCAAAGTATTTAGCGTAAATTTGCTGTCATTAATGTAGTTTTTTTGACAGTGTTGCCTCTGGTCTTATGCGATTCTTGTTTACTTGGTCTAATAGCGAGACATGAGATATCGAAATACGCGTTGGTGAATATTCTGTAGTCATACTTCGATACACGCATTCGTAACTTGCTTTTCTCTAGTGGGCATTATATGGGGAAACATTGCATGCATGAGGTGTGAATAAATTTTTCCAAAAAGTAAGACTAGTTTGCATTTTTCGTGCGATAGGTAACTAGTTTTGGAAGTTTTAGCCGAATTCTTATTATGGCACGATTTCTGTTCTATTTATTTATCTACTAACCCCCGTATTAATAAACACTGCGTAAAAGTTATCAACTCGTTACTCAGCAGCTACGTAAAATTTTTGTGTGCTATCTGACGTCTACTAGCTAACTTACTTGTGCACATTTGTTTATTATACGTATACGTGTATGTGCATGTTTTTTTAAAAAAAATTGCATGAGTTATATAAAATGTAAAATCGCTAGTCAGACGTTACACATCTCGCATTCAATGCAAAACATTCATTACAATTTCACGGTAGTAGTTCTAATTACATGTGTTAACAAAGAAATAAAATTGAGTCTCACCTATCATCAATTTAAAACAGTTTCCATATTTACCCAGCCGTAACACTCTTAATTTACCGGTCAAACTGTTTTTAGTTTCGTCACGTTACGGCCCTTGGATTAATATAAATTTGTTTTGAAAGCTGTCACATAATGTCATGTATATCTAATTTGTATTGTCATTTTTACAAACTATTGAATCAGTTTTGATAGGTGTTGCATTTAAAAATTGCATGATTGCACGGATGAAAATATGACATGATTGTGGAGCATGTAATGAGGAAGTTCTGTCACAAATCTAGTTGAAGTAACTAGAAAATGTTTGCCTTCACATTAACAATATTGTAGTGATGTCAGTGAATAGCGGAAGCTTAGAAATTACAACCTATTTCAGCCGGAAACAGCAATTGACAATGCATGGTCGTTATGAAAGAATGTAGTTTTTATCTCCTGATAATTAATGTAGTGCTTCGTAATATATTCAATATGAAATTAGAAGTATTCCTATTCAGTTAAGTTTACGCCTGTCAGCCGCTTCTTTTGTTAACCCAACAACAGACGGTTGACAGTAAAAAAAAATGCACCCATTGCTGAAAGACAGCAGACCATATAAAATTAGACATCGATTATTGGATGATACCACTCCCAACTAACATTCTCTACACTAAGAAATACTAATCTATAGTTGAAAAAAGTGTATGTCAACTATGCTCTACGATTTCTGCATGCATATAATCAGTGTTATCATTCTGACCAGATCCGGGTCGGCATTCTGTAAGGCGAAACAGAAAAAAATTGCTTGTATAAAATAGGGCAAATCATTCATTTGCACGAAAACGTTTGATCGTTTCGCCTTACAGAATCTGACCCCCAAGCTAACCAACATCTTTGGTTCATTTGAAATTAAAAGCATTTGATTTTATTTTAAGATCGTTTAGTGAAATGGGTCTTACCGATTTTTGACCGAAGCGAAAAAATTCTTTTACCGGAAAAACCTTTTTTTACCTTAAAAATAATATTGTTCTATGTTCTAGATATAAAGGATAGATTTCTATAATTTGAATAATACCTAGCCATACTTAACGAACACACTCACAATTTCATACAGAAACCAATTTATTGTGAATAATCATAGAATACAGCGGCTCCTCGCGGCAGTCTCATTTCAATGCTGACACCAAAAGTGACTGGGTGTGTTCATATTGCATTCAAACAAGACTGAATTGAAGGCGAATTAGCATATTTTGCAATTTCGGTGTTGGTTTTACCAAGTTCAAACGCCGAAGTGGAGGGGAAGGTTCATTTTTGTGCACAACGCTGTGATGCAAAGCTTTTCAATGAATTGTTTGATTTTGTTTTATTAGATTTAATATAAGTTTAGAAAAATAAAGAAACTACGTACATACATATAGTATAATATCATTTTTTTATATATTTAATTAAAATATATTACTATATTCCATTTTCGACCGGACTTCTGGTCAAAAATTCTTATTTTATATTTTGATCGGTCAGATTTGCCCGGATTCATTTTTGTTTTAATGGCAACACTGCGTATAATACATCGTAGCGCAGGGTAACCGCTGCAGAATTCTGAATAGTCACAACGGCCACGCTGTATGGTAGACTGGCAACTGAGAAAGTTTATTTATAGCCGTCTCTAATAAACCAGGAATTATGTATACCCAAAATTAATTAACACTCATTGTCAGCCTTCTGTGGTCCTTCTTTTACTGGCGCCTTAATCCTAACTGCTTCGCTTGATGGCTATTCGTCTCTAAAAATATGCTTCTCCATACAATGAGGCCAATCATTTTTCATATAACCCTAAATGTTCGCAGCAGCTCTCATAAATCTCAGAAAGAAATTACACGTAGTAAGCATCCTCCTCATGTACCTACGTGTAAAGGGTGCAATTAGTGTTGCTTTCGCATGGACTACATCATGGTAATTCGTTGAAGTGTCATTAGGATAGCTATTATTTGAAGTAAAATGCTTAAATGTTTTTAATTGTTTTAACCTAATTAACATTTCGAAGGATTAAGCAGGTTTTTTTTATTTTGCCTACTTCGTATTTCTAACCTGCTGAATATGTAGTTTTTGGAAGTGTTTGTCAACTATTCACGTAAGTGACACGAAACGCAACTTGAAATAAGTGGCATATTATATCCAGTTGAAAGTGGAATAAATTTGGAATAGAAATACCTGCGTTGTCACATCAAAGGGTATGTTTTTTTTAAGCACAAATTAAGGTTGCAATGCTTTTTTGAGTTTGCTTTTTTTTCCACCGTTCACAATAGGCCTGTTCTATTGAACATTTTTTCCAGTAAAAGAGAAAAGTAAGGCAGATGAATGTCCAAATAAAATGTTCCAGACATATTTGTGAAAAATAGTACAAACTAGTACATTCTGTTGTAAGTCCCCCTTACTCTTTTTCCTTAATGGAGCTGAAAGGAGTTTACTATTTAAAATTTCATGAGAACACCACCAGAAGAGTTCCAACGTGAACTGCTGCCGTCTTCTGCTTGGGATAAATGCCCAACGTGGATCTCGGAAGTGTGGAGTGTATAGTGTTTGTAATTGCGTGCAGAAAAACTATTTAACCTCAATTCAATAAAACATGCCTACGACGTACGATCCGGAGATGACGTTTGACTGTTTCTTATTTTCGATACCGTGAACTAAAGAAGCTGGTTCTTATGTTTTACCCCACACGCGTTAAGAAGAAGTTAATAGCCGCGAATCAACAAAATATTTACAAAATTTTCACGATTTTGCGCTTGATGGATTCGTATTGGCCCAAAGATATATGTTATATTTATATGTATTTGTATATATATAGATTTTGAGAGATATTCGAGTCAGACCACCTTTGTCGTGTCTATTTTTGTCTCTCATATACATATCCGCTATTAATCTTATACAGAGATAGTCGCTGGATTTCTCGAGAGTTCTTCCCTGGGTTCGATTTCAAGTGTCTCGACCCAATGATATCCCAAGATCCTCATTCTTCTGCCAGGCATTGACACAGTATATGTGCCGCAGTCTCAGATTCTTCCAGGCATAGTTTACAAGTATCGTCCTCAGTTAGAAGCTGTTTTTTAAGTGTTCTTCCGGCTTTGCGGCCCACATCTAGAAGACGCCTTCTAACAATCTATGAGTCCACCACCACACCTGCCGACGCTTAGTCCCTTTGAAGATCACCGCTAGTCTTCCAAGGATGAATGACGCTGTTACAGATCAAAGTCTTGTTATCGCAATCCGTTATCTTGCAGTTTTGGCCACAATGCCCCGGACGAGCCGTTGCAATGGATCCTGTAGTCTTGTGCAACGCTATGATCCTAGCAACACTTGATTTTGGAACTCCAACACCATCTGAAATCTTCCGTATGCTTTTGTAAGTGTGCTCGTGCCCTCTTCTCCATCGAAATATCCAAATTTGTATAAACAAACTAACAAACAAACTGTAGGCGCAGTGGCTGAGTGGTTAGTGTGTTGGACTACTAAGCGAGGGGTCCCAGGTTCGAATCCCGAAAAAACCCAAATTCCAACTAATGTTTTTTTCCGCTCTGTCAAACATCCGAGTGTATAACTGTCATGAAGGAGCTTCTCAATTAGCCGTTTGGACCCGGCATAAAATTGTAGATCCCTTCCATTCGTCCCAAAAATGAAAAACGCACACAAACGAATGGTTGTGAGAAGCTAGGCTTTGGGTCTCTACAGACCTGTTGCGCCAACTATTTATTTATTAAACTAACCAAAGCTAATTGAAAATCAGATGACAGCTTCATAACACTAAACATTCATTAAATGCACAAAAAACTGCAACTTACCTTCGCAAATCCAATAGAAAATATTTGTAATAATGAATTCGCAAAGAATCTTGCCAAATTTTAAAACAGTAACCCAATCATAGCCTACTTACGATTATGTCTAAAAAACATGCCTGTCCTAATTAATTTTCTCAGTATGTTAGTACGGCTCAACCAAATCGCTTCTCCGGTCAACTACCTGTAGTTGGTTTCACAATAGGTCTGTTCCTTTACTTTTAAATCTTACGAATTTTTACTGATTCTTACGAATATTTACGAATTTTTACTCAATGCCGTTCCTTAACTCGAAAAATTCGTAAAAGAGAGCGTCATCGAGAGGAGCAAGATACCCCTCAACTGAAAATCTTACGAATTTTTACTCAACAAATTTCTTGGTGTAAGAATTGAAAAAGTCACCTTGCAGTTAACAGCTGATTTGAAATTTGTTGCCCTATTTGACATATGATTGCATTTCTTTTGATTTCTTGCGTATTAAAATGGCGGGAAAAGCAGGCGGAAAAATAAAATTAAATGTTCTCCTTAGATTCTTTTCGAAAGTCGCTACGAAATTCTTCCTTGCTGTAAGAAGTAAGAAAGGACAATCGTCTCCATGAAATTTTTAATGTCTTGTCGCTTTTTCCTCTTCTCGAATGCTTTTTGTACTGATTGAACCAGTACAAACTCTTCCAAATACATGAAGAAGAAGTTCCAATAATTCCGAATCACTTTCATCGCTAGGTAGATGAATCAACTAATTTTGTTAGTAAATTAGCAAACTCTTGGAGTTTATACGATATTTTAACGACTTTTCGTACAACTTTTTTGAATTTTTGAATTATGTATCTGTCATTTTCATAGATTAGGTACTACAAAAGCGTTCCCTAACTTTTTCGTAAGTGTCTCTCTCTGTGAGAGAATTTATCCCCACCACTGCCATTTTGACAGAAAGTAAAGGAACAGACCTAATCACAACAAGCAGGTCTTTCTCTTTCGCGTTGTCTCTCTTAAACTTTGACGTCCGTATTAATTATAGGTACTTAACCTCTTAAATAAATAAAGAAATTATTTTTCCCTTTTAATTTACAATGCAATTAAATTTCTTAGCTTTGTGCACCTTCCCATTCTAATTACATTGTTTACTATCATAAAGAAAATGCCCAAATCAACGCAAATTATCGATAACTCATTGAGTGCCATTTTTAACTTCAGCATAAACTATAACAAATATCTGGAAAGCTCTACTATCTATTGTCGTGATTGCGAAACTAATAAACTACTTTCTGTATCGGTTTTGTTCTGCTTATCCTTCTATCGATTCACCAAGTTGTAATTTAGCACGCCAATGACGTCACATTCTGCCATTCCTACACGCAAGGGCCACATTATGTTATGCAATGGATATAAAATTATACTCTCCCACCGCAACAGTATTGGTTTTTAGAAGCTGGCTTAATTGAATTCCTCTTACGAAGGAACGCTGATGGAAACTTAATGGGGAAACTACACATAATCCTCATAGAACGTAGGGATTAAATTACAATCATCTTCTTTTGCAGGTTTTCGTTATGAAATGGTGCCCTGTGGTCAATTAAAAAGAATACTTTCTGAATAAGTGGATGCATTTCTTCAATTGAGTTATTTAAAGAAAGATCGTCATTGAGTGTACATTCAGACAGTTGGTTTTCAAAGGCCTGGGCAGAACTTTTCATAAAGGGGAGGTTTAGTGCCGCTATTCGAAACATACCGAATTAAGAGCGGGGACAAATTGATATTTAGGCATTTTGCATAAAATTGCATACGAAGTTGATTGGGAAAAGCAATTTGAGAGTGGCTACGTTCTGAAAAAAATGCTACCAAGATTTGACAAATTGACCATTTAAAATGAAGTGGGTTACTTCTTCAAGCGAAATGCTTTTTTCCAACCATTACCACTTTGTGTTTTTCGCTGCGACAAAAATGAGCTGATCTTCGAAACAGGTTTTTTATGGCTTAACTTTTGGAGAAGCTGTCTGAATTGAATAACAGCTACTCGGAAGTTCTACAAGCGATATTAGGAATACCATTATGCTCAATCCTCGACAGCGTTGCCATTTTGAAACCAGCCTTCTAGTCAGATTTGACTTGAGAAAAAAAAAACATTAAAAAAACTAAAATCCAGTCAAAAAAAGGCAAACAAAAATTCAGCCCAATAAATCAACGATTAAAAAAAATCATAAATTAACCTTATTTAAAACGAAAAAAAAAGAAAGGCGCAGAATCATTTAGTGCATTTACTTTCACGTATTAAAGTGAAGTCTATTACAATTTATTAACATTAGGTAATATTAAATTCATTGGATTAGTTCCACTCATAAACTAACTTTGTTAGTAATTTCAATTCAATTGTCTCCCCATCATCTCCATCAATTCCATCTATATCGGATATTAGGTCCATTCGCGTACGTTCACGAGCCAAGCACTTAAAATCTGTCAAACTCGAAAAATTTAGCGAAACTCTCTAAGAAAGCTGAAAATATACTCCAAAGCACGTGGATACACTTCGAGCTACTTTGAGCCACTTACATCTTTGAAATCTAATTTATATCACGAATAAATGTATAACTTACCTTTTTGAAACATATGAAACGTTCTAGGATAACATTCGACCACCACCGATCGCAATCCTCTTGCCGCTGCTCAATTTTTTTTCAAATTCAGCCATTTTGTTTGCCTATAGAGTCTTTCGCGAAGCCCATTCTTTCACAGATGGGCTATCTTTTTGGTTCAAACGTCAAAAAAAACTTCTAGGATAACAAAGCCGTTTTGTAATGGCCAGAGTAGTGTTTTGTTCAAATATTGCCAAAAAGCGCACAATTCCCATTACCTTAACCTCTCTTCTTTTACCTAATACATGTGATAAATATCAGTTTTCAATTCTAAAATGTTTTTATTCTGTTTTTTGGACTTTATTATAAACTTTTTAGTAGTTTTTTTAACAAAATCATGCTACAGCCATATAACTTCTGTTTTGTTTTCCTACAAGTTTTTTTAGCTGTCACTTGGTTTTTTCTTCTTCATATTTGACACTGACGTTGTCGCGAACTACCCTATCGGTGTTATGTCAATTATAATCCGTGCGACATGCAAAAACATACAAAAAATACAAAACAAAAATACTGCCACCCTTGGGGGAATGTGGTAGAGCTCCGCGGGAATACCGAATTTGTGCATTACTGAATTCTATTGGTTAGTTATTCCTATATTTTTAAAAGGCAAATAATTTTAATGTGAAACATATTAGGACAAATATGGTTGCGTATTTTCTGCTTTTGAATATCAAAAACTTCGATTGAATGAGTAAATTTTTCTTAAATAGGTAATGAAGAAAATTTGCTCAAAATGTTTTTATTTTTTCTCAACTAATCTACATTGTTAATTTTTCATGTATATTTTAAGCAAAAGTACACTTATTCCTAAGAAAAATTACTATCCACACGTTACGAATGATTTCAAATTTAACGGATAAAAATCTATGAACGCTGCCAGCAACTTTGCCCACAGCGGAAGTGTCATATTTCCTGGGAGTGTGTTGGTGAGCCGGAATTTTTGAAGTTTCGTGACATTTGTCAACACGAATTTCTATGTAACACTACTAGCGCACCAAATCGTGACCACTCCGTAAAAATATAGCTTGTAGGCGAGTAACATTAAATTGGCCGAAGTTGCTGCCAATTCTGATATCCGTCTCGGCAATATCTTCAAGTTGCTCGAAAAAGTACCCCTCTAGAGTCTGCTTTCTAATCGAGGATAGCGCCAGGCATTCACATAGCAGGTGGAAAGGTGTTTGCTCCTGCTCCTAATCCATGCAACTGCGACAAAAATCATTAGCGGCGATTCCCAGCCTCGCAGCATGTGTTCCCAGTCCCAAAAAAAAGTCGCACAAAAAGTAATGGTTGTTTGTTCTTTTTTTAATACCTTTTCAACTTTATGGAGCAAAAAGCCTCCAGTTTCAATGTCTCATTGCGAAACAAGCATAATGTGTCTTTGTCTCATTTATCCATATATCGAACAGTAAATAAATTCCCCATCACATTAAAATAATGCAATTTTTTTTATTGCTTACAGTTTTAACCGTCTTAACATCTTCAATCAAGTACAACGAATACGTCACCGATAAAGGCAAAAATATTTCAATACCTTGCGATGCAAATGGATCCATAATGTGGATCAAAGAAAACGGAAACAATTCAAGAGTTATACAGGTAAGTTCCGGTGCTTGTCCTTAAAAAGCTTCTCCTTTTGCAGAGGTTTACTTTTACTAACATTGTTTTTATTGAAATGCATATTGCTTGTTTGTGTTTGTGTAACAAGTGATTGTTCCACATACATGTAGTAGTTTCGGAATGAGTTCATGGTCATGCCGAAATAACTGAATTCCTTCCACCATTACACACAAAATGTTACATTTAAGTTTTGACTTGATGAAATGGAAAAGCAATTTCAACGATGTGCTTTACATGAACTTCAACAAAATGGTATGCAAGTTTCGAATTCTAAACGCCTAGATTACATATCCACCTAAATTAGAGAATCGAGCTAACCTAGGCGAGCTATTCTATTTCCTATGGGTGTACCGATTCAGTGGGCGGGGTTGAAAAAAGCATTAAAACTATATATTTACTTACGAGGTCCTGGCAGAGACAGCAGCTGCAATAAATAGGCAGCAAAATACCACTACCACGCGTTGATATTACCATTTTAATTGACAGCCATAGGCTAATTAACGTGGTTTCCTCTGTAAAGATAGCATCAAGGCTTGTGAGTGTGTGTATGTGACAAAGAGCTACGGGTACACAGCACAATATAAGACCAGGGTTGCCAGAATTTAGTTTGCTTTAAGCGCCCAAACCTTAAAACAATTTACCCCAAAGTCGTTGCCCAGAAAGAAGCTCAAAAATCGTTGAACATTTTTCCGATTCCTTAAGTACTTTTTGTTGTATATTTCCCACTACCTTATGCAACTGGCCTTTGTGGCTTGCGTGCTTGTGTCAAATCAAAAGGCCTGCAAAAGAAATTTGTGTGCCTGCAAATTAAACGAATGTTCGATGTCACTTGACTGCAAAAGTGCTGCCAAGTTGTTTTTTTTGTTCGAAAATATTTCTTTTTTGTAGTTTTGTGAAGAAATAGAACAAACAAAATTTACACAAAACTTGTTACACGATATGTAGCTCATTGAAGAATTTCCATCGTTTTTTAAGAAAAAAGATAGCCCAAAATACGACAAAGCGCCCAATCTGGCAACACTATATAAGACTCTTGTGCCTTTTGACATAAAGGAATTAAAAAGTGGATAAGTTGATAATAAAGAGATTTTTCCGTTTACTACACCAAGAAAAATAAAATGCAGCACAAAAGACCAGTGCAGATGATTTGTTGACCAACATGTGCATGACGGTATAGTAGGTATGCACACTTCCTTTGTTATAGGTGGCTGGCTGAATAGAATCTTCAATTTAAAAAAAGAGTTGTGATATCTACACCGTCAGTCGTATGCATAACTAAAAGATATATTTCGTGCTGTTGATTGTGATTTAATTTTATAGCACGAGTAAGTGTAAGAAAATTATAAAATTTGTCGGTTTGTGCGTGGATTTAAACTCTGTTATGCTTAAAGCTTAGTACGCTGCTCGAGCTAAATTTTCGCTCCCACACAAAAATCTCTCCAAAATTGAGCTGAACTAAATTTAAGCGAACCCATTAAGCTGAGTGGTGCGCAACTAAACAATAAATAAATAAATACTTCATGTGCCTGTCAAAATTTAGCGTGCCCATTTAATGGGTCGGCACATTTTGTCAAGCTAAATTGTGACAGATCGTTGAGTATTTGTTGTTCTGTTGCGTAAAAGTATGCAAGGATAAGCTCTTTTAATTATTACATGGACGAGAAATACCTAGAATCAGACATAGGTGAAATAAGAGAGAATTACATTTTTAAAGGAAGTTTTTTCAAAGAACCGCTGTTTTCTGTGACACTTATCCACGACGAACTCTATGTCAAAATTTAGATAGGACTTTAACTGATGTTTGGAGAGAAAAGTTGGAGACCAGACAAAATTTAGTTTAGCTCGAGCAGCGTACTACGCTTAAGGGCTTAACATTGGGCAACATTTTGTTTTTGTATCATCGGTCAACTCATTTAGAAATTTATTCACATATCTACAGATTTTCGATTATTCATATATCTTCTAAATGAGTTGACTGATGATAGAAAAACTTAATGTTGCCAGTTTTCTAGAAGAGGACAACATACAACTTTTTGATGCTGTAGTTGTGCGACATAAGCTAACTTTGTTTCCACGCAAACGTTACAGTTTTAGATGTCAGTTCACAAGTGTCACCTGTTGCTGTTTTTATTCGTTTGTTGCTTCCTTTTCATCGACGTCTGAATATAATAGGATTCCACTCTAACTTCTCAAACTGTAAAGGATCTTATTCAGTATGTTTGTATAAATAACATTCTCTCTTCACCTATTAATGTCACCTCGGATGTGCCGCACGGAAGTCATCTTGGTCCACTCTTTTTCTTGTTATTTATAAATGACATTCCCAACGTATTTTGAATTCTAAGTGCCTTTTGTATGCGAACGATATGAAAGCCTTTCGGTGTGTAAAAACTGAACAAGATTGCATGTTATTTATTGCAAGAAGATCTTGAGAGATTATCGAATTTCTGTTTGATTGGTTGGTTGGTTGGTTTAAGTGGCTGTATTCCCGTCTACTGACGAGGGAAAAACACAAGTAACGCATTAAGCGCCGTTTTGAGACCACAACTAACGGAACCAGAAGATAAAAAGGGGGGGAAGGAAGTCAAGGGAGCTCAAAACCAGCCTGTGGAGTTGAGAAATTTGATGATTTTATTAAAATGGATACTTTGGATAGCCGAAAGGTCATCATAAAAGGGATGACCTAGTGCACTGAGTCTGGTTTTTGCTAGTGCCGGACACTCACAGAGAAGATGAAACACTGTTTCACTCTTGTTTGTGTCAGTGCAGCTACGGCAGTGGGTGTTATGAGGGATGCCAAGCTTGGCCGCGTGAGTTCCTAAGGGCCAATGGCCCGTACTAATTGCCGTTAGTCGGGCGACATCTACACGCGTTCTAGATAAAAGGTTGTTGGTTCTGGCATCATCGTAGGTTGGCCATATCTTTCTTGAAATGATACAGCTCGTCAGATTCACCCATCTCATCTCCGCCCTTGAGGAGAAGTACAGGAAGATTTCTCTCTTAACGTATCCCAGCGGAGGGAAGACTTCCTCCGCCTGAGACACGCACAGAGCAGAGCCACATCTGGCGAGTTCATCGGCTTTTTCATTCCCGTCTATGTTCCTATGACCGGGAACCCAGACGAGGGTGATTTCGAACCGATGGCAAGCCCTGGTCAATGTCTCCCTGCAATCCACAACAAGTTTTGACGTTGATTTGGTAGAACCGACAGCCTTAATAGCGGCCTGGCTGTCGACGAAGATGCCAATTTTTTTACCGAGTGTAGTTATGTTAAGGAGCAGTCTACACGCCTCCTTGATTGCGAGTACTTCCGCTTGAAAGACGCTGGCTGCGTTGGGGAGGCGGAAGGATGTGGAGATGTCTAACTCTGCTGAGAAAATGCCCGCTCCCACTCCACAGTTCATTTTGGAACCATCTGTGAAGATAGGAATGTCGAATTCGTTTACGACCGCGTTCTCCTCCCATTCAGATCTAGAAGGGAATCTAACAGAGAAGTTTTTATGGAAGTTAAGTTTGGGTACTGTGTAGTCTGTAGATAAGCGTCCTATTCCGTCGGGGAGGGACATTAGGATTCTGGAGTGGCCATAAGGCCTTTCTGACCAACATTTAGATTCCTTCAATCTTACTGCACTACACGCTGCAATATTTTTTATGTACAGATCCACCGGCAGGAAATTAAGAATCACATTGAGCGCTTCGGTCGGACTTGATCGTAGGGCTCCCGTGATACCAATACCAGCTGTCCTTTGGACTCTACCTAGTTTCGTGATGTTATAAGCTTTACTTAAGGCGGGCCACCATACCAGTGATCCGTATGTGAGGATGGGACGTACGACAGCTGTGTACATCCAACGAACCATCTTTGGTCGAAGACCCCACTTCTTGCCGAAAGTTTTACTACAGGCGTAGAAAGCTATGCTTGCCTTCTTCACTCTGTGTTCGATATTTGACTTCCAGTTGAGTTTAGGGTCGAGTATGACTCCTAGGTATTTGGCACTGGAGGATAGAGTAAGATTTTGGTTATTCAAGCGGGGAAGTGAGAAGGTTGGTATTTTGGTTTTGGTGGTGAAAAGCATCAGTTCAGTTTTACTTGGGTTAACGCTAAGACCACAACTTGTGGCCCACCCGCTAATCTTACCCAGTGCTCCTTCCATGATTTCACTTATCACGTTCGGAAACATTCCTGATACTAGAACAACCACGTCATCCGCATACGCAACGACTTTAATACCTTCACTGTCGAGTCTTGACAGAATTTTGTTGAGTACCATAATCCATAAGAGTGGCGAGATTACCCCACCTTGAGGTGTTCCTCTGCTTACTGATTTGGTTAAAAGGGTGTTACCAAGTTTTGCTTGAATGATCCTTGCTTTCAGCATGGAAATGATCCATGAAGTAACGAAATCCTCTACCCCAAGTTCTAAGAGAGATTTCTGGATCGATTCAGTGTGTACGTTATTAAAAGCGCCCTCTATGTCTAGGAAGGTAGCTAAGGTGTATGATTAACTCCTTTTACCTAAATATTAAAAAATATCAAAGTCTATCTATCTATCAACTTCACTCTTAAAATAAACGGCACATTACTTTCAATAATTGTAACCTTTAAAAAAGATGTTGACGTAATTTTTGATAAAAAATTTGATTTATTTAAACATATAAACTTTTTGGTCGCCAAGGGTAATTCAATGTTGTTTTTTGCGTTTGTTATATCTACTCTTGAATTTTGTAGTACTGTTTAGAGTCCTTTGTATTAAGTTCACTCTTTTAGAATCGAGAGAATACAAAAACGTTTTACAAGAGTATTAGTGAAAAGGCTTTACTGGGACATAGACAAGACATGCCTTCCTTTGAAACAAAATGCAATTTATTTGGCATCTTGCCTAACATTCAAAGAAAATTCTTTGAGGTTATGTTCATTCGTGATGTTTTTGGCGAATCATATTGTTTCATTTATTATTGTCATGTGATCATTAAAGTACTGAAACTTTGTTTGATCAAATAAACTAAATTTTTGATCACTCTGTCGTACTACAAGTTCTACGGATTGTTGATATAGACTAGTGCTCACGTTGCTCCAAAGAAAATAATTTGCGTGTGTCAAACCGAATGTCCAATTCATAAAACATCGTCATGATTCAATCATAATTGTAATTATGACACATGGCCAGCCATTTTGTTGAAACCACATCTCTTAAATAAGATGTTCTTAAGGATCGGCAAATGAAAATCGAGAAAAATTCCTCTATAGCTGTCGCCATTAATAAATGAAAGAAATAAGATGCGATAACGACGCCATGCACATAAACCGAACCACTGAATCAGTTTATCGGCAAAGGTAATGCATGCAAAACTCGTAGCTGCGGCGCAATTATCTGGTAAACAATCGTTAAGCTCCCGTTTGATTTTCAGTAAATTTTTATTTAGCAATGGGGACGTTCAAGAACTTCAAGTATCTAGTTTAGTAAGTCTGACAGCTGTCTGACTAGATGTATCTTGGTTTTGATTGGCGGAAATCGTTCATATGAGCAGCTGTTTCAGTTCACGTTTATGGAGGGGTAGCCGACGAATCTAGACAAGAAATTCGTGACTGAGTACTAAGTTGACGTAGAAAAAGTAACCAACCAACCTAGTTTTTGCGTTCAGGTTACATCTTATCCAGTCCAATCTAGTCGACTTAAGATAACTAGATTCTTGAATGTGCCCCATTACTTTACTGTTGGAAAGTGTCAAATGGTGCTTGATCTAACTACAAACTTTACTAAATATTTTGGCAGCCGGAAGTAAAAAACATATAATCGGGGAACGATAAATCTGTATTGGATCGAAAAGGTCTAACTTTCACTTAGCCTTACCAACAATAAACATTCTTAGTTTCGACTCTAAACTTTAGTAGTTCACAGTGGTAATATTTTCCATACAAAATTTCGCAACTGTGAGCTTCTGTATATTCAAAGTCGAGACTTAAAATTTGTTATTAAAGTTGGGCAAATCGCAAAGTAACCAATAAAAGTATTTGACGCCACTTTCCTCTAAAATTTCTAATTATATTTTTATTGATTGCATAATTCAATTCGGTTGTAGTCGCATTAATATTTGTTTGTTTCTTCGCCTAATTCAGACAGGTAGGATTTTAGTTCTAACAAATGTTTCGGATGCAGATAGAGGCCTTTACGTATGTTTGACATCGGTTCAAAGCGAAACCGAAGAATTCGACCAGGACAATGATACGAACAATAATGAAACCTCTTCTTCAAGCGATGCCAGTAGTACATCATCGAACAGCGCCAAATCAGTACCACTGTTAACATCTACAACGACACCGATTGTCGAGTCTTCAGCAACAACAGGCAATCTCACCCACATCGAAGACGAATTTCAGGCCTACCTCAAAGCTAACCTGAGTATACGTACAACTCCCGGACCTGTGTCGCAGTTGTACTTCAAAGCCTCCACAATTCTTGGTTTTCTTATTTGGAGATTTAATAAATCCAACTCCGGTGGCTACCCAGTTCGCAGTTTTACAGCAGAATTTCGAAACGTTTCGTATAGCAATAATGGAAGTCAAAAGTACGAACATGAATGGAGTCGTATGGATCCCATTAATATAGCCCCGAATGTCGTAAGTATAGATGTCTCCCTCTATCCTAGGAGTTTCTTTTAGCTTGCTCAAATGTATATAAATCGGAATTTTAATGTTTGGTTGTGTTGAAAAAGAAAAAAAAAAAATAATATAAACAGTAATTTGTGTGTCGTTGAATGTAGTTGGAAGAACAGTTGAAAACCATAGACAAACCATACTGAGACCCCCAACTCACAATCCTCTTGCCGCTGGCCCCCTCATTTTTTTTTTCAAATTCGCCATTTTGTTTTCCTATCGGTGTTATGTCAAAAAAGAATCCGTGTGACATGCAAAAACATACAAAAAATGCAAAAATAAATGCTGCCAACCTCGGCAGCCGTGGGGAAATGTGAAGGAGTTCGGGAATAACACATTTTTTCATTACTGAACGCCATTGGTTAGTTATTATAAATTGTGTTAAAAGGCGAATAATTTGATTTGGTTGGTTAGTAAAATTATCTAAAATATAGGTTTTTATATACTAGAACATATTAGGACAAACATGGTTGTGTATTTACCTCTTTTCGATTGTGTGAATTTTTCTTTAATAACTGAAGAAAACTTGCTCAAAATCTTTTTATTTTCATGCAACCATTCTGCATTGACAATTTTTCATAAATATTTTAAGCAAATGTGCACTTATTCCTAAAAAAAAAATATAATTCACACGTACCTAACGAACAATTTCAAATTAAACGGATAAAATTCTATGAACTCTGCCAGCAACTTTGCCCCAAGCGGAAGTGTCTCATATTTGCTGGGAGTGTGCTGGTGAGCCGGAATTTTTGAAGTTACGTGACATTTGTCAATACGAATTTCTATGTAACAATACTAACGCACTTAGCGTTTGCCACCCCATGAAAATATAGCTTGTAGGCAAGTAACGGGAAATCGGCCGAAGTTGGTGGTCTCAGTACTGTCTCTGTTGAAAACTATTTAGCTAGGGTATTGTTTTAACTTGTTGCATTCCCGTGTTCTGTAGAATATAATCTTGTCAGTGTTTGTAAGTAGAACTAGAAAACAATACTGTTGATTCACAACAATTATGTATACTATTTAGTTAACTGTTTAATAATCTCTTTGTACCCATTTATTTCTTTAGCAATATGTCGTCGTAAGTGTTTTTCTCTATTCAATATATCACACATGACTCATCAAAAATGCTCCTAATTTGGATACCAAGTACATAAACAGTTTGGGCATTAAGCGAGGATACTCTGCATTGTTTTATTTTCAGCCGGATAGTGTGATTTAGTTTCTCTTTTGGAAAAAAAAAAAAATCGTTCGATTACATGAGTGGCGGTCGCGTTCTTCTTTTAAACATTGTATGCAGTTGATCCCAAACGAAAAGTCTCATACAGAACTGACATGTCGCAATCATAAACGAGAAATAATGTTGTTCTAATTTTTGTTTTGCATTACGCTGTACCACAACGAAATGGACCCTGAAGTGGATTTTTTAGGAACCTTAGGTTTAATTGGTTTTTAATTGCCAGCGAAATTTTGAAGTTTCAATTTTTCTATTCGCAATAAATATTTATATAATGTATTCATATTTATTATATTTATATAATCATCTTTTTGTGATTAAGCAATCGTTTCCGTCGATTTAGAGTCCACTGGGATCACCTAGTTCCGCATCAGCTGCATACTAAAAACTAGTCTGAACCAGTGATGCCAGACTTTTCGGACTGAAATGCCCACGATACACCTCAAAAACACCCAAAAATGCCCTTTCGCCCATGCCGACGGTAAAAAACAAAAAAATACATTATTTTTTTGTTCTGAGAGATAAAAATCCTTTTTCGCCCTTTTAGCTCACTTTTAAAGGCAAAATGCCAACGAAATGGGTAATTACCCACGATCTGGAATCACTGGTCTGAACCATTGTAATTGTAAGGGCTGTCAAATTCAAAATTTTGATCGAAAACTCTCAGCAAGTGAAAATGTTCCTGCTTACAAATTCGTCACATTTCGAGTCACAAAATTAAAATAATTATTTATAAAATATGTACAAAATGTTATATGAAATAATTTTAGTCTTTTATGTACTCATATTTATTTTTACTGAGCAAGTGCATTTCCAATAATCACTTTTCGTTTCTTTGACATTTTCCATTTGATATTTTGCAATTCGATATATCTATTACTCTGTCAAAAGTAAAACGATTAAGAGAAATCTCTTCTCTGCAAATTTGTAAAGCCACCTATTTCTATATTATAAAGTGTCATACGCTTTTGAAATTTTTATAATTTAAATGAAATGCAACAAATGTATTTAAAGGCGATTATTACTGCTATATACCTTTTTTAAATTGAAAATTACCCAGTCGATTGTCAACCGACAATCGCAATAAATATTACTACGACTCATTGAAAGACACTTCGTTAGAATAAAATAAAACTCTTTTACTCAAAATAAATGTCAAAATCGAAGCATTTGCTAGGCTTCGTATGAATAAAAAACTGATTTCGATTAACTCCAACTTTTGATATGTCCGAAAAGCGGCGCCAATTACCTTTTACTCAGATCGGTATGAATAAAACGTGTCAGGTGTCAGACAAAGCAATTGCTACGAAAATACCTAGTCTGCTATTTTGCTGACTCAGACCCTTTGCTAAATATTTTCTAGGCACATTTTTTACATAAAATAATCTGAACATTGTGATTTTTTCATGTTTTGTTAATAGTCGAGCTGAATTTTGTTTGTGCAGAAAAACCAACTGTGGGTAAAATAAAAAAAACGCTATTATATCGAAATAAAGTTCGTGAAAAAATAGAAATTATTGTTTCTTGTTACGCATTGAAGTGCTTTACTATTTATCTAATCATTTTTTTAGATAAAAAATACTGTGACACGATTGTCATATAGGAGATCCGGGCTTTTAGGTCAGATTCCAAAAACCTCTCTGTAATTCGAGTTGCGGTGTGTTTCCAAAAATATTTCCCACAAACCGATACTCGGATATAATTTTCGGAAACTGAAGAAAGAAATGAAACATCATCAAGCAAACAAAATTCATGTTTCCAGGTGCAGTTCGAGCTAAAGGGTGTCCCATAATTCACGCAAAATGTAATTTTGATAGAAAATTCAGATTTTTAATTAGAAAGCTTAAATTTTTAATTGATTCATAGAGTATACAGATTGGGGTTATGTATGGAATAGCACATCGGATAAATGGCCGCCACGGCTTTGCTGGCAAGTACGTAGGTACTCTCTTATTGAAATTTTCTATGACCATTTCGCATAAATGCGGCTGAATTTCATTAATACATTTGTGGGCTTTTTTGTATAGACCTTTGACTTAAAAAAAACCCCAAAGAAAAAATCAAATGGCGTTAAATCGCAAGATCTGGATGGCCAATTCTGATCGCAAAAATGGCCGATTGCACGATTAGGAAATGACTCGGCATGGACTGGAATTCGAAGGCAAGTACACGTATAGCTAATGTCGTTTTCCATTGGGCAAACAAAAACGTCCGGGAGAGTCCGGAATCGAAAAAAACACTCCTGAAACCGTTCCATTGGCACAAAAAATACTCTGAGAAGAGAATTTCGCTTCTCGATTTGAAGTCAGAATCCACTCAAGACGAACTCACACAAGTGTAATTTACGTATTTTATACAAGTAATTTTTTGGCATTTCACCAATACTTTTGTGGATTCTTTCAGAAACAGTTTTGTTGCTCCATTGGATTTCAGAATGAGTGGATCCCCGAGTGAAACAAATGGAAAACGACATAAGTAAATGCTGTGTTCGAATTTTCGAACTTACTTGAGCATTCGGTTTCAATTTATACCGATTCAAAGCAATTGTTTAATGTTTTTACTCAAAGCAAATGGTAGTTTTTATTCATACGACTCAAGAAATTTGATCAACAAATTTATATAACCATCAGTTTCCGAGTGGGCGCGATTGCTCAGTGGTTAGTGTGCTGGGCTCAGTGTGGCCATAAAAATATTTCGATAAATCTCCAATTATGAAAAAAAAAATCTCACTTCACAAATTTTTGTTTTATTCAAGTAACAATAACAAAAAAAAAACTAAAATGCTGAATACGAAAATGATAGCATTCAGCAAAAGCGAGTGTGCAAAAAATCTTGAAATTATTTTTCTAAAAGTACAAAATATATTATTGTGAATGCAGACAAAATCTGAAGCACAGATTCTTCTGGTTGTTAAAAGTGCAGCTAGGTTGTAAAAATCTCCAAAATGTAGACAAATCTGCACTTATTATAACGCTGGCTGGACTACTCAGTGATCGATGTCAGATTATTTATTAATGTGGTGTTCGATTGGGCTTCTTCCAATTCGCTATCAGATTCCAGATTTCGTGTGTCTAATCGAACAAAAAAACATCACTTGCTCTTTTTTGTGTTGATATTTGTGCGATTGGAATATGTGTAGCTTTCGAACTTTTCTAAGCGTTTTCCATTCACTGGTTAAATTTTATATGAAAACTTTCGAAATGCTCGCCCAGATTGATTTCTAAACATTTGTATATAAATAATTAACAAAAAATAGATCAACCCGATGCAATTCGTTTCTTTTCAGTTGAAAAATTTCGCAAAAACCTAAACAAACTCCACTAGTTGTCAAAGTCAAACGTACTTGTTGTATTGGTAAATCTGAAGCAAATCTGTGAAAAAATCCAGATTCGCAAAAGGGCTCTGAAATCTGAAAAAGATTGCTTTTTTTATACCAAACGAACATAAAAAGTGCTCTAAGAGCACTTGTTCCACCTGATTTACAGTAGGTACCTAATTTTGAAATAAAGCGCAATTAAATATATAATGCAGTTCACGAAAGAACTGAAATTGATTCCTATAGGTCAAACAAATTTAGTACATATTGTCTTAATTCTTTTTGTAAATGGTTAATCTTTCTGCTATTACATACCTATTCACCCTACTCCTATCTAAGATCATATTCTAACCTGGTAAACTCTGATCTGACAAACTACATGAAACGACACATATTTGTTGGTTTAAATCAATTTTAGCTATTACATATCTCTTATCCAGCGACAAATGGAAGTTTATCGGCTAGAACCGAACACAACCTACGAATTTCGAATATGGGCAAACAATCATTTGGGAGCCGGCGAAATAGTAACCACTAATGTAACGACTCTTTCCGAAACAAAGGAGGAGGGTAAGTCTTTGTCAAAAAACGAATAAAAATGATGTGATAACGTTTACACCAAGCAATCTATTGTACTAATACAAAATCGAGTCTTTCTGCAAAAACCTAGAAAAATACTTACACCTAATTTGTACTCACAGCACACGCTCGGGTGTCCCATTAGCCTTCTGCACATTTCCTGAAAATAATTGATAGCTTCAATTTTTTTTTTTTAAATATTGACTAGAAACTGTTTCAGTAATAAAAATTAAAATTCCTGAAAAAAAAAGGTTAAGGTTATTGCTTTTAAGGTACTAATTCCTTAAGACCCGCTTTAATTTCGCGATTTTGCATTATGAAGAATGGCCACAAGCTTTTTAAAAAAAACTATCAACAACTCCAGTACCATATTTTCCAGTATTTTCGCATTTTTAAAAACGTGTTTCTATAACTAGAATTAAAAGACTATTGTCAAACTATGCCGAACTTAAGAAGTTCGTATATCAAGTCTATGCACTTTGATTTAGTGCCCCATTGGCCAGATAAGTCTTGGCTCTCTCTTTCATTTGCATCCTTTATCCCACCCTGTCTTTTTGCAATCAGGCTTTATTTATCAAAAGATATTGTATCTTGTGCAATTAAATAAATATTAACAATGTAAGAAACACAAGCTGACTCATGCTAGAACATTTTAATTTCATAGGTTTTTGATGTCTTCCTCTAATTATAAACATTCAATTTCCCACTTTACTTTCATTTTTAGTTTTAACCTTATTAAACCGATTATAACAATTGAGAGAAATTATTTCCCACAAAAAAGTGAAGTTATTGCTCACTTTCAGTGGGAAATAACTTCACATAAAATAAGTGAAATTATTTCCCATGTGGTTTGTATCCCATATAAAGTTATTGCCCGTGGAGTTATTTCCCAGCACCCCCAATCTTAGGATCTGAATTTATTGCATACATTCAGGATTGCATTCAATGTTCCATAATATTGGCAGTTTGTTTTAAAAGTGGAAAAATGGAAAAAAAAAAATGTAACAAACTGAAAAAAACATTTTAATAATAAAAACATCGTTTTTCAACTCAAAAAAATCTTTATTAGGAACTCTTTTTCACATTTCGAAGTAGATTTCAATTTCTATTTCACAAATTTTATTTACCACGAGATGTAGAACATAGGCCTGTTTTTTTTAGCTTTGATCTCAGCAAAGCAGCAAAGAAAATGTGCACATAAACGATTCCCAGCAGCTTTCTGAACAGTAGGTTTTATCGATGAAATATTGGCATTTGCGGCTGACTGGCAGTGTGGGCTTGTTCGGTGAGTTGCATGATACAACAAAAACTATTGTATTGTAGGTAGGCAGCAATTGATTGGGCACATCAAAGAAGTATCTTTTTTAGCCGAAGATATACACTTCATAAAAAAGTCTAAGCGATATTCATCCTTCCTCATATCCTTGGGCTTAAAAACAATGGAGAATATAAATTCCGAGGACACTCTGGTGCAAGAAATGGATCTCGAAGATAAACACACTAATATTTTATGATTTCAAGTATGTACTAATAAGGTAAATTTGTCTTAAACAACATTTGCAGCTTAAATAAAAAATAATTTATGTATTTTTTATTACTATCCCTAACATTCAGTTGTTATTTTGAAATATTGTTTACTTATGCACTTCTTTATGCATTTCCGCCAATCACAACCAACGCCTTGTATGTAGTGTAAATAGAGACACCCTGCGAACAGATCCATCTTATACAAGGGTGGCAACAAAAAATGTTCTCCCTCTGGTGTTCAGAAGTGATCATTTACTCCCAAGTGGCTCTTCCTGGGAATGAATACCTAGTGTGAGCTTTCGAAGTGTCAAGTAAAGCGTAGTTGTTGTAATCCGTGCTGAAAATCCTACTTTGCTTTGCTTTGCTGAGTTCGAAGCTCAAAAAAACAGGGCTATTGTCAACGGCGACGCGGCGAGACAGAATAATATTGTTGTATTTTCTCGTTCCCTCCAATTCCCATTCCCACTCGCAGTTTGACATTTTGCACTACTTGTGTTCTGTGTAAACAAATGCATTGACAGAAATTGGTAGAAATTTGTTCGAAAGAAAAAAGTGCTGCCAGCTCGACTTTTCAGTATTTTTTAACGAGAAAAACAAAAAAATATTTTAATGGGAAAGAGTTTAACAAAGCGAAAAAAAGTAACATTGTAACAAAATTATAAAATAATTAAAAAGTGTAACACTTTTGTTACACTTGTATCATTGTGGCAACGCTGCGATTTAGTTGCTCTCTTAAAATTTACATATTTCTCCTACTTGCACAAAAATCTGTAACCGAAGAGTAAAACATAAAACACCTACTGGAAACCCTGTACTAATATTGAAATAAGATAGAAAGTTCTATAATATCTGATCTACTGTTGTATGCCGCAGATATTCTTAATATAAAGAAAAAGAATTTATCTCCAAATGAAAGTCGCCTTTACGATGAGTTACACAAAGAAGAAAAAAAGAAATTTTATTGAAAAGTACAACGTTTACACAGAGAGTGCTGCCAAATTATGTTTTTACTTACAACATCTACAAGCAAAAAATAAAATAAACAAAAAATTATGATCCGATAATCGTTAGATACGCCGCTGTAGAATAATTTTGAAGTTGAAGTTTCGAAAGACTTTGACCATTAATCAAATCGAAAATGGATCATTTGTGGTTTGTCTATAATCACCAACAAATATTGTAATGTAGTTCAACTGTTTTGTGATAATGATTGTTATAAACACGCCAACATTATATTGTTAACAATTTTGCTTTTATCGTTCTGAATACTAATGATGTATTTTTCATGTTGTACCAAACTAGGAACATCCAGTCCAAAGTATGTATATTTTTCTATTATTATTTCTTTGCCAGTACATGTACCAGTACCTCTACCTCTTTCATATATTAGGTGTAAACGTTATAAAACACAAAAAAAACAACAAAAAAGTAGTTTTTCTTTACTATTTCCTAATTTTCAATTTTCTTTCTCTTCTTTTCAATTTGTTATGTCTTTTAAGATTTGATACGCCTTATACAAGCTGACTTAGATAATTTTGATCCTCGTATATGGATAGTCGCTGTCAGTATAGTACTTGGAACCCTTGTGATATTAGCAATCGGATTGTGTATAGTTTTGTCTAAAGAATACTATCAATCATCACAAATGGGTACTACTACAACCACTACTTCTACTAACGACTGCAAGTTGGATGTTGTAATCGCTTGAATTTTGCTTTTTGTTTGCTGTTGAAGTTTTTAAAAAATATATATATATACTATGCAAAAATTTAAAGAAAAGAGAAAAGTTCTTAAAAACACGGGCCAAGTTGACAAGTTACAGAAGCAAATGCTTTATGTTTTCGCCTATGTGTAGATATTTAATTCATGTTATTATGTTTTATGTGTTGTTTTTTGTTGGAAGTGTTCACATATAAATATTATTTTTATTGTTTTTCAGAAAAAAAAAATGTGTGTTATTGAATTGTTTTGGTGGTCTTGTCATTGTCGTTTTTGAAGTGTATTTTGTTTTTAATTATATAAATTCAATGTACATACAAATAATATTATGTAGGAATGATTAAAACAAGAAAAACATCGCTTAGACTTCTTAAAAAGCAAGCAAATATAGAGAAAAAAAAAACGTACCAAAAATTAAATAAATAAATAGATGAACATAATTGTAAAGCTTACTTCTATATATAGAGCACATAGATAAGAAATAATAATAATAATAATAAAAAAAAACACAAAAACAAAAACTGTAGTCGTAGAATACACATGACCATAATCACTAATCAAATCCAATGTGCTTCTTTCTCTTTTTTCTTTCATTTACTACGCGCAATTTCGCACTGCGATATCTTGCGCGCCCGCTCTGGCAGACTTCGAGGATGGTTGGGATAGTATTGAATTGATCCCGAATATCATATTAAATCCAGGATTCTGCGAATCAGATGATCAGGATGCGCCATATACCCGAACGATTATATTCGGCGAAGACGACGAAAGCGACGGCTACGATGACGAATCCGACGATGAACCGCCGATGGAACGATTTAAACGAAAAGTTTCGATATTTTTTACCGGACCCACCATCAAACGTATTTGAGAGTACAAACAATATGTGAATTATAATTATTTATTATATGCAAAATTATTATGAAGGACAAGTGCTCTGGTTTAAAGAACAAAACAAAAAGATAACAAACAAACACAAGTATGAAAACAATATTGCTTAATAATTCTGTGATTAAAAGGTTAATATAGCATAAACAAAATTATAAATAAATTAACGCTGAAATTCCTGATTTTAACGAGTTGTTATAATACAAACGTAATGCACTTTGTTACAATTGACATTTAAGTACGCTATTTTGTAAAATTTAATCCACGTAGGTCAAGTGCCTAATATGAATTTTTGTAATAAAACATACAAGCGACACAAATCGAATAAGAATGTACAAGTTGTATGAATGCTATAGTAGGTATATAAAAATATGTATAAATTTGATTAATAATTTGGATTGGAGATTACATATAACAGACAGTCCAGCACCAGTGATTACACAGTATTGTTATTTCTGTATTCATCAAGTTTTAATTAGTCTAAAAGATACCAAGGCAATAATCATGCTCAAAATCTACAAGGTTATATTTTATTTTTAAGACAGGTTTTGGGTGAATTTTATTTTATTTTTTATATGCGCATGTTGGTCTTATTAGTATAGTAAATATAATCACTGATGTAGGGTATAGGTACACTCCGACAATAGGTCACAAATTTGTCCGAATTTATTGATTTTTTATTGATTTTTGCACTGCACTTACCCACCAAACCGATAGGAGAATACAAAACGCAATTTTTGAACTCTTTTTTTAACCGCCATTTCTAAATTTCTTGGAATACGTGAGACAACCCAAAGAAGCAAACTTATTGTATAAGCCTTGCAACTTTTAGAAAGATGATGCGATCATTGATTTTTCCGTTTGGGCTTTTGGCCGTAATTTCCGTAATTTTTCAAACGATTATCGTCGAATCGATAGACCTCCAAAAGTAACAACTAAAAATTACGAGTTTGAGAACTTAATCCAGTTAATTTTCAACAAATGTAATGAAAGCTGACGATACTGAAACAAAATCGGGCAGAATAAAACTTCTTATGGTCATCAAAGTTTCAAAAACGATATCGTCCCGACGATTATTGTTATACGGAATCTGCCCCCTTTAACTATGAGATGAACTCGCAGGCGAACTAATTATTCTTCCGGGCAATCCGAAGCAAACGAAACGCGTGGTTAACTGGGTGTAGTGTTCATGAATAAAATACTGTGAACGCTTCGCTGCCTTGTAGTGGTGTTTTTAATAAAATTAATTTGACAGTTATTACTTTATTAATTCTCGGTTGCTTTCTCATATATTATTTTTAAGTACTGGTTGCTAGCGATAGACCTTTTACGAACTTACAATAAGGATATCTTCTACACATAATTAGTTGCTGATGTGACATTTTATATATCTAAGGTGAAGGCTTTAAACTATTATTAGTTAAAAAGTCGAACTCGATAGAGAAAATAAAATAAAGTGGTCACCACAAATCTGTCTGTCACTCCTAGTGACATCACCGAGGATAATCGATTGAAACAAATTAGCTTTACTATTGCCTGACGGCTGTTTATTATATTGTTAACATAAATATAGGCCCTTGTTTAATTGATCACTGATCGTGATAGGGATCGCGTGTTGAAGTGCTGGGGTGTCAGCACGTAACTTGTTACAATCGAGTTCAGTCGATAAAATCGAGCGCTGGCAGCACCTAATTTGTCTGAATCGAGGATAATCGATAACCCCAGCACTTCAACACGCGATCCCTATCACGATCAGTGATCAATTAAACAAGGGCCTATATTTATGTTAACAATATAATAAACAGCCGTCAGGCAATAGCAAAGCAAATTTGAAGGTAGATAGGTCCAAGTTATATGTTGTGATTGAAAGTAGTGTAAGTTAACATTGACTTTTGTTTTAGAAAAATGATTGCAATTTTCTCGTAAACATCCAATCATTTACCAAACCTTTAACGCCTTGGCTCTACAAATCCGAAACAAAATAATGCCATGAGAAAGCGGCCAATATCAAGAGACTACAAATCTGTTCCCTCAAATTAAATAAAAAAAGTACATCGGAAGTTTAACGATAACCCATCACTAACTACGACATAATTCTGAGAATTCCCTTCCCACTGCACCAGCATCTATTATATCTTTATTTTTTCATTTGATAGCTTGTGCTTAAACCAACCAAAAGGCGACTGCAATAATGCAATAATTGCAAACACTATCCACAACACTGACCTTAACTTTCATTAGGCATAAAGCTCCCTATTCAAGACCGCATATACGAGCGTAAGGAGAATTCTGTGAACAATTCTCGATTACAAATAAAAACAATCGATTTACTTTAAAAATATATTAATTAGTCTAATAAGAATACACCTTATTCAACTAGCTCAAAACTGACTGCAAAGCAAATGGCGCATGTAGTTCCAGTTCCCCTTGGTTGTCAGATCGATGGCTAATAATGTACTAGAACGATGCCACCAGTGCTACCATAACCGCAATCACGTGTAAAACAATTCGACCTACAGTCAGAGCTTGCCAAACTTCAAACCCAAGTTTTTGTACACATACGTATTTACATTTTACACCTACCGCTAAAAGTATTTGACTTAAGTTATCCCATCAGGCCTTAATAATCTAAGAAAAGTAAAAACAACAAAGCAAACAAATCAATACTAATTCACACTCGTTACTTGTATATACTTACATAAACTTAATCAACGGTTTGTTGACTTCATTCGATCGCTATTATTCCAGAGAACAAAAAACAATGACGGCTTAAATTTATATTAGTTGAATGCATTTGTTAATTGTATGGTCAAGATTGAAACAGTACCTATAATGTATTCCACAATTTTCACTTTACTTGGGAAAGAAGTACCTTCTTAAATACATCACGAGTAGTTCCTTGGAATACGCATTTTTTTTTATATCACAAATGACAAATTAAATACATAATTACAATGTAGTACATAGAATAACTAAAATGCACAATAGCGTCAAACATTGTATGAAATGTTAAAAGCTATGCTTCTAACCTGTGATGAGTTATTTACTCTACTTCTATCTATACACACGCAATGTTAAGCAAATTAAAACTAAAACCGCATAATAATACATATGTAAGGCAGCAAGAACTAACATTCCAAAATATATACACAATTTGCTTCCATAATAAAAGTAATAAAAGTTTAAATTAAAAACGGCCATAAGACAACAAAATATTTATAATAAAAAACATATATTAGGTACCTTAATTGTTAATAGTTGCAAATAAATTAATAATAATAAACACAAAATAAATGCTGTTTGATACAATGTATTAAAGAAATAATAAACAATTTTAAAGTAATTAATAAAGACTGTAGTTAATTTTTTTAACAAATCAAAGTATAAACAATATACATATATATAGATTGCAATTGAAGCATTTGCATGAGTTTGAGAAAACAAATTAAACGACTAGTATTAACAAACAAAATACATGTGATTATTACGATCGATTATGTTTGCTTAAAACAAATGTTTTGTTTATGTAATTAGTAGATATTTTATTGGATTCTTCTATTTATATATACATAGGTAAATCACTTAACTTTGATATCATAGAGCAACACAAACTATTTTAAATAATTTTTGAATTATTTCCTACTTAAAATAATTACTTTTCAAAGACATTTACTGCTTTCTAGGCTTTTCGTGTACATTGCGTTTAAATCAATTATTTAAAAAAGGGAAAATAAATTTATACAGAACCTGAATGTGTAGCGTTTCATTTGCTAATTGGCCTACATTGGCCGACAGTTGTCAAAATTCAAAATAAGCCACGAGAATACAAAAACAATTTTTATTGATTGGTCAACGCGTTCGTATATCTAGTCCGGACAAATCTAGTTGACGTTTTACATAAACTAGGTATCCGAACATCTCCAGTACTTGTATAGCTTCTCAAGTTCTAACTTCTAATGTCAAAGAGGTAATACAATACTTTTTCATTTGACAAGGTATAAGAATTGTATGTTCGTTTGGTGCAAAAAAAGCAATCTTTTTCAGATTTCAGAGCACTTTCTGCGAATCTGGATTTTTTTTCAGATTTGCTTCAGATTTACCAATACAAGTAACTACCTACGTTTGAGTTTGACAACTAGTTGAGTTTGTTTACGTTTTCGTGAAATTTTTTAACTGAAAAGAAACTTGTTGCATCGGGTTGATCTATTTCTTGTTAATTATTTATGTACAAATGTTTAGAAATCAATCTGGAGGGGCATTTTGAATGTTTTCATACAAAATTTAACCAGTGAATGGAAAACGCTTAGAAAAGTGTCGAAAAAAGTGGCTACACATATTCCAATCGCACAAATATCAAGACAAGAAAGAGCAAGTGACGTTTTTATCAGAGACAATACTGAGACCACCAACTCCGGCCGATTTCCCGTTACTTAGCCTACAAGCTATATTTTTTATGGAGTGTACACATCTGGTGCGCTAGTATTGTTACATAGAAAATCGTATTGACAAATGTCACGAAACTTCAAAAATTCCGGCTCACCAACACACTCCCAGCAGATATGAGACACTTCCGCTGTGGGCAAAGTTGCTGGCAGAGTTCATAGAATTTTATCCGTTTAATTTGAAATTGTTCGTTACGTGTGGATAATATTTCTTTTTAGGAATAAGTGCACATTTGCTTAAAATGTTCATGAAAAATTAACAATGTAGATTGGTAGAGGGAAAATGAAAACATTTTGAGCAAATTTTCTTTCTTATTTAAGAAAAATTTACACACGAAATCGAAGTTAATGATATCCAAAAGCGGAAAATACAAAACCATGTTTGTCCTAATATGTTTCTAGTATATAGAACATCAACTTTAGATAGTTTTACTAACCAAACAAATCAAATTATTCGCCTTTTAACAATTTATAATAACTAACCAATGGCGTTCAGTAATATAAAAATGTGGTATTCCCGAACTCTTTCACATTTCCCCACGGTTGCCGAGGTTGGCAGCATTTATTTTTGCATTTTTTGTATGTTTTTGCATTTTTTGTATGTTTTTGCATGTCACACGGATTCTTTTTTGACATAACACCGATAGGAAAACAAAATGGCGAATTTGAAAAAAAATTGAGGGGGCCAGCGGCAAGAGGATTGTGAGTTGGGGGTCTCAGTATGGTTTGTCTATGGTTTTTATGTTCGATTAGGCACACGAAATCTGGAATCTGAAGAAGCCCAATCGAAAAGCACATAAGGGAGCATTTGAAAATGGGATCATCCAATCTATATGTACGCATACATATTCAGTCGGATGCCAGTTAAAATTGGGAACGCAACTTTTGAAGGACAAGAAAAAACTTAAGCCGGAACAATTTGGAGAGCACGAAAAAATTGTTTTATTGTTTTAAAGTCTTTCGATCATTAGGTATTTGATTTTGACGAAATCGATTTAAAATACCTCAACATATTGTTTAGTCATCCATTAAAGGATGGTAATAACTTTGTTATTGATATTAACTAGTTTAAAGTCCACGCTACATTTGCTTTTTTGAACTTTGGTGCCGAATAATTAATATTTAAATGTGTTGGCTCAACAACAGGGGCCCAACATACAGTATGCATATACAATATTTGTTTTTTTTTAAGATCTGTTTTAAATAAATTGTGGCTGTCTTCTCAGATTCATACTCGTAGTCGTAGTATGCATCGTTGTCTGGGTTTACATCGGGGTGTGCAAGTCCGGGTGTTGATCTAAAGTCCGCGGAACATCTTGGCCTGTTTAAATCGCCTTTTTAAACATTTTGCCCTCTTTCGTCGCGAAGTCACTGCTCAAATCTATGAGAATCAAGAAAATGTTCCCTCTCCGTGATACTCATGAATTCAAGAACCCTTTGTATGTTATTTTATCTTATTATTAAATATAATTGCAATATCCATAAACTTTCTTAAAACACAGAAACATCAGTTGGTCAATTGGCAAAATGAAGTGCAAGGTTAATTTTCTGACCGAGGAAAAAACAAATCGCTTCCTATACCAAATGGAGTGTATACAGAGAACTACCAAACTTTCAGGATTGAATATTATTCAAATATGTAATTAAATGACCTACAAGGAGTCTGATAATGAGTTAGAGTAATGTAATTCAAATTATCTAATTCTTGTCACAGTGATTTTGTTATAGTTCTCTCTTTTATTGTAGTTCTCTCAACAGAAGATCATAGACAATTCGTCAATAACTATCAGGGGAACCCAATAAGCGAGACCCGTTGTTACTCATCGCTTTACAATTCAGTAATTTAGTATAAGAACAAATCGTTTATAATGTGGTATTCGATTGGGCTTCTTCAGATTCGCTCTCAGATTTCAAATTTCGTGTGTCTAATCGAACATAAAAACGTCACTTGCTCTTTTTTGCGTTGATATTTGTGCGATTGGAATATGTGTAGCCTTCGACACATTTCTAAGCGTTTTTCATTCACTGGTTAAATTTTATATGAAAACATTCAAAATGCTTCTAAAAATTTGTACATAAATAATTAACAAGTAATAGATGAACCCGATGCAACTCGTTTCTTTTCAGTTGAAAAATTACACGAAAATGTAAGCAAACTCCACTAATTCGTTGGATTTTATAGGTTTTGGTGGTCATCATTCACTCATCTGCCACAGCACTGAGCGGTTGTGCATGGATAAATTTATTTAAATAAAAAAACATCCACATTTAGATACCTGAACATACTGACAAGTAAAAGTTTTCCTTAAAATATGATTTATTGGCCTAAATTAAAAGGGGCTCCTACTTACTTACTTAGGTAGCGCTATAGTCCGTGTTGGACTTGGGACTCGACCTATACGCCTCTACAGTTAGCGCGATCTTTGGCTAACTACCACCAGTTGGGCACTCCAAGTTGGTTGAGCTCCCCTTCCACTTGCGTGCACCACCTAAGACGAGTTCTTCCTCTACTGCGTTGTCACTCCGGCTTGGAATCGAAAACTCTTCGGGCCGGAGCGTAAGTGTCCATTCGCTCTACATGTCCCAGCCATCTTAGACAACCGATGCCTTCTTTTCTGACCAATGTCGATGTCGCTGAACACCTCGTGGAGTTCGCTGTTAAATCTCCTCCTCCAAAACCCGTCAACGCAAACGGGGCCGAAATTCGCTCGAAGAATTTTACGTTGATGAGGGTCTTTTTTAGAGTATCCTTAGTGTTTCCCCCCCAAAGGCCTTACTAAACATTTGCTAAGGGGTTCAGATAGAAATAAAACAGCTTCCAATTTGCCTATTTTTCTCTTTAAATGGTTGGATTTGTGTTATACAAACTTTCGCAGCTGGAAACGAATTTAATAAATAGTTGGCGCAACAGGTCCGTAGGGACCCTAGGCCTAGCTTTTCACAGCCATTCGTTTTGTGTGAGTTTTTCATTTTTGGGACGAATGGAAGGGATCTACAATTTTATGCCGAGTCCAAACGGCTAATTGAGAAGCTCTTTCATGACAGTTATACTCTCGGATGTTTGTCAGACGTTCGCGAGAGGTGGAGCAGTGAAAAAAAACCTGAGTTGGAATTTGGGTTTTTTCGTATTTCGAACCTGAGACGACCCCTCGATTAGCCGTCCAACACACTAACCACTAAGCCACTGCTCCGTATTTATTGAATAAAATATTTGAAAATATTTGAAAATATTTTATTATTTTTCTTTTTTTTTGATCTAGAACTGAAAACTAATGTCGTTTTCGATTTGGCAGAAAGATCAATTTTTTTTGAGAAAAAATCAATTTTTTTGATTGAGATTGCTTTTTATGTTTAATTTGCCAAAAAAACACAATCTTTGATCTTCTGTAGAGAAATCTCGATTTTTTCTCAGATTTCACACATACTTTCACTAAATCCAATGTGTATGACACACAGCTGGCGGTTACGAATTGATTATCGTTGGGAGGGTTGCTTTTTTTACTGAATTATTAATTTTTCGAGTATGGAAACGATTCTTTGTATTGAATTATTTCGAAATGCGTTGTTATAAATGTGTAAAAATCAATTGAAATGGATTTCCAGTGCAAGTGAAAAAAAATATTTTTTGCGGCCAACTGAATACACACAAGAACCAATAAAATTCGGCAGCAGAAATCTGAAATCTCAGATTAAAATCTGAAAGGCCAAATCGAAAACGACATAAGATCATTTTGATGATCGTTAAAGTTGTTGCCTCCCCATATGCCGCACAATGTCTATCAGCCGGCTCCTCGTTTTCAACCTTTCCAACATTACAAAGTCTTCCTTTCTCGATGGATTTAAGTCGCTTCTTAGATCAACAGGCGTTCCTACCACAGCGATATTTCAAATTCTAGCAATGAAGGCACAAAAAATATATAAAAAAACATCTCCTACATGGCTTTAAATTGCTTTAATATAATCTATATTTGTTTTTTTCTTACACTTTAAATGAAATACGTTTCAATGTACAAAATTAGCTGTTCTGACAATTTAAATAAATCCAATACTTACATCACTGAAGTCAGATGAAATAACTAAATTAAAACTTACTTTAGATAACTTAGTGCTACTTATTAAATGAGAGCAAATTCTATGTCAAATTTAACAAATCATGCAAAAAGAAAAAAAGGAAATTGTTTGAATACAAATCATATTCAAAAGTCTTTTATAAATACATATGTACTTCTAAATAAGTAAAAGTATCGTTCTTGTAAGGACTATGCGATTATTGTTGACACTAATTGGATTAGATCTACATATATCTACATGTATTTTTCAGGCATTTTATTATGTTTTAAGTTAAGTTGAACACTTTGCGAGAACATCTTTATAATGCCGTAGTACTTATTTGAATATACTTTCAAGAAGCTGGGCACATTTTTGCTGGCTAATTCGGAACAGAATTGCGGATACTTTCGGTATGCAGGCTGCATTTCATCCCAAATTGTCAGTATATCACACTCATTACTAGAGAAGAAAAAGGCACGTTATTCATAACTTGTTAGATTTCAATATTATTAGTTGTTTTCATACTTAGCAGAGTTTGAGCAGTCGTTGAAAGATAAAATTAAATACTGAATTTTAAGCTGTGAACACTGGTTGTAGATTTCAGATGACTGTTGCCTGCTGAAAACAGAATAAATACTTTCTGTTCGTTCACTGCAAATAAAAAGGGTACACATTTTTTAAATCAATTTAAACAAAAAAACTAAAATTGTGCTATAACAACGTTGCCCAGAAAATTACAGTAGCAATTTGCATAACTTCAAGCCGCCTTTCATTTTGTTTTAACTAAACAATTTAACGACAATACTGAGACCACCAACTTCGGCCGATTTTCCGTTACTTGCCTACAAGCTATATTTTCATGGGGTGGCAAACGCTAAGTGCGTTAGTATTGTTACATAGAAATTCGTATTGACAAATGTCACGTAACTTCAAAAATTCCGGCTGAATTTGACATTTGTCAATACGAATTTCTTTGTAAGAATACTAGCGCACCAAACGTGAACACTCCATAAAAATATAGCTTGTAGGCTGAGTAACGGGAAATCGGCCGGAGTTGGTGGTCTCAGTATTGTCTCTGGTCAAAAGCACCGCTTGGTAAAAGAGGACCCCGGTTCAAATCCCGGTCCGCACCTTTTTTTTTTTGCTTTTTATTGGTTAATTGGTGAATTTTAATAATATTAGTAGTTATAAAAAATTGAAAAGTGAAGTAAAAATAAAGTAAATTCATTGAAATCGTGAAGTAACTTAAAGTAAATTCAATACAAATGAATAAAATTGATAAATTGTGTATGTTTAAACACAAAAAAATGAGTTTTGAATACGAAAAGTTGAGAGGATGAGGAGGTTTTGAAGGAAAAGAATGTTGCGGTCGAAAAAGATGCCTATTCGCTGGACTCAGGCTAGCGACTGAGTTGACTAGTTCGTGTCGATTTTGAATGCATGACTTACGTCGACACATTATGATCAATCTTATGTCGTTTTCCATTGGTTTCACTCGGGGATCCACTCATTCTGAAATCCAATGGAACAACAAAACTGTTTCTGAAAGAATCCACAAAAGTATTGGTGAAATGCCAAAAAATGACTTGTATAAAATACATAAATTACACTTGTGTGAGGTCTTCTTGAGTGGATTCTGACTTCAAATCGAGAAGCGAAATTATCTTCTCAGAATCACCAGAAGAGTATTTTTTGTGCCAATGAAAAATGAATGAATTTTTCGATTCCGGACTCTCCCGGACGATTCTTTTTGCCCAATGGAATACGACATTAGTGTTTTTTTTTGCCGTATTACATTTTGAATGTCGAAAACGTGTGCCTACTACCACGATATTCTGCACAATCGTGAAGCCAATTCCCTTTTATCTATGCTGTGGTGGTGTCTTTTAAGATAGGTAATATTGGTTCAGGGCAAATGAATAAACTTATGAAACTGAACTATCGGTAATCCGACACATGGAACAAACTCGACGTTTAAAATCAACTGAAATGAAGAAATATTTCTGTTCAAAAATACCTTATTTGGTGCATGTCCAAGTGCGCATGATTAACTACCGGCCGATTGGTCGTCAAATGAACAGTTCCAATTATATCAACAGGACCTGCAAACACAAAACACTTAATTTACTGTGCACTCTGGCGGAACAACTCCTCACTTTACCTCCGAACACAGCATTCTTCTCAGTGTTTATATTTATCCACTCTAACATGCTTTCTAACTCATCACCATGACTTTTGGACGGCAGGTATTCTTCATATACATTCTGAAAACAGAATTCACAATCAACATGCGGCATAGAGCCATCAAATTTAAACAACTTACCACAACACCCGGATCAACAATGCTTGTGAGAAAAACAGCAAGCGATATAGACAAAAACAAATTACTTTGTTTACCATTGCGCAATTTGGAGTAAAGCGTTGGTGCTAGTACACAACCCTGAGTGTAGCAGAGGAAAAAAAGCTTCTTTATGCTCAAGCCAATAAAGGCAAACACAACGAATTGGACCAAGCTGTAAAAATAGTGATAGCTGAGAGGCCCATTTGATTTGAGTTCCAATTTTGGCCTTGAGGTCTTCGTTTCATTCTCTGCCGCATTATCACCACCAGGTGCAGCGATGTCATCATCGAACTCTTTCTGATCTGCCTCAGCGGCCGGTTGACCATCAGCACTTTCACAAGTGGACACTCCTACGTGCTTTTCATTTGTCTGCTCCTTGTGCAAATTGATTTGCTTCTTTAGGCATTTGATTTCGTTCAAGAAAGATTCATGCTCATCTACAACGTCTCTTTTCTGCTTGCTTCGTTCCTCTTTGTATTTCTGGAACTCGTAATCGCATTGCTCTAGCAGGGCCCAGCATTCGTTCAATGCCTTTTCAGTTGTCTCATTCGACATGTCTTTCATGGAAATGTGATTCTCTTCTAGGAAATCTTCGAGCACGTATTTCTTTGCTCTTTCCACGTAGTCAGTGTTCTCTGATTTGGGTGATTGTATTCGCCATTTTCGAAGGAATTTAGCCAGCAAAACAACTCCATACAAGCAATAAGGCTTGGCAAATAGGATTTTGATGACCTCCCATACATCGTACAAGTCCACTTCGGCATAGTCCGAATTGCAGGCGAGAAGGCATGTTGTGAAATTCGTCCGCCGTTGCAGCGTCCATTGTAGCACCAAGTCGCGGTACACTGAGAACGGATTATCCATCGAGCTTGCATAGCCAGACTTTTCCAACAGATCAATGATTGTTCCCTGCGAACTTATGGCCAGAAGAATGCCCAGCAGTATGCTTTTCATTAAATTGTCCGATCGTGGCTGTGCCTTGTATATTCGGACTAAGCTTATAAAAAACAGTGCAAAAGCGGGACCATTTTGCCAAGCGAAGAAGTACTTTTTATTCTCATACGCGAGGTAGTAGGCGATGATGTTTGAAAGAAACTGCGATATGGTATAGTCTATCGAAAACCGATTCGAAACCAGCCCCATGCTCCACGGCGTAATCATTATGAGTATTTGTGTTGCATAAATCACTGATGAAAACTGCCAACATAGCAATGAGGCTGTTGTGAGGGCAGTTAGTTTTATAATCTAACGAGGAAAAGTATTTGTTAAAAAATGGAAATAAATAGAAAGCTATCTGTACTCACCATAATTGGATTGGATTTGTGACGATCTGATTTCTTTCGCCTTGAAGCGCCTTCTATACAAATGCACAAGTAGCACATTTGCCACAAAATCAGTGGAAAGGCAAAGTTCTCCCTTGCAACGGGGCGATCGTATATCTTTGAAACATTCTTGTGAAATATGATATAGGAAATAACTGCGTAAACGCCGCCAAATAGATTTTCACTGAGGATATTTAATAAAATAAACTTTTGGTTGACAAAAAGTGCATACAAAGTAAAATTTTGTGGAACGTAGGATATAGGAACACAGAATGTAATCTTGCTTAAGCCCATGTGCGATTATGTTGACATTTTATGACGTGATTATAAAGGACAATTTTTAAAATCAATATAGCCAGACCAGTGGTGTACACATGAAATCTACTTTGTAATTTGTGTGTTTTGCCTTTCATGTATGATCAGGCGATCGGTAAAATATATCAAGGTTTATACTGAACACAATCCCCAAATAGAAAACCACGAATATACACAGCATCGACAGTAGTTATTTTGCATACTCCACAAATCTAAGTGAACAAATTATTACAACACATCCCTTGACCCTTATTCAATCAATGCAGTATTTTCATCGTTGAAGTTCCAAATACCTTACAATATGCTCCAAACTAGCAAATATAATACGCCAAATAGTTAGTGTGGACATACCTCAAGAGCGAAGCGTACATATAAATTATAAAAATAGTAAAGCCGCCAAACATCCACACGAATTCCAAGTAAAAGTAAAACGGTTCCCCCAGGCCATCACACGTCACACCTGGTTCCGACAGTGGATCCACATCTTCCGTCCTCCAACACGATATTATTGGTATATTCAAATTTCTACTTACACTTCTAAACTTATGGTACAAATACCTAAAACAGACAATTTGTTATTAGCTAACATGTTATACGACAAAACCATTTCATATTACCCAATCACAATTTCTGGAAGTACATGAAAACGATGCACAACATTTACACTATGGGGATATTCAATTGTGGTAACATTCAAGAGTTTTTCGTAGCCACGATTGAAATCCGTCTCTTCGACTATTGTCTTATAAAAGGAGTAATAAAGGGCGTCCTCCTTTCGTAGCAAAGCCTGACGCTGCAAGTTTGATAAATGGCCAAAATTATTTCGGGTCTCGAATATCGACCGGACATGATATACGTAGAGGAAAAAACAACCAACAGCTGAAATACAAAGGTTTAGTTCCTGATTTTGCAACTGGTTAGAGCATTTTTTTTTACCAATAAAAGCATGAGATATAACGAGTAGTAAATACTGTTTTTGCTTCATTTTTTCGATTGTTGTTTTATTCTTTAAACTTGTTGCATTATATTTTTTGTAACTTTATGTACTTTTATTATAACTAGCGTTAAAAGCATAAATAAACATAAACGCCGACTTGCGGTAGGGACGAAAAATAAGAACTGTGTAGGTAGTTATGGCTGAATGTCATGTGTCAATGAACAGCTGACAGCCAATTGTCACAATATTTTACCACGTTTACACGTCTGTTTTAATTTGATACTAGCGATGGGTATGAAAACGACTTGAATTTTTCAAATTATGGTGGTGTTATTATTATTGCGACCATAGACAAACCATATTGTGTCTGATTGCGACTTAAAATCATGTTTTTTTTTATCTGACCAAGTTTTTATGTTCCATTGGGCAAAATGATTAACTTTTTTTTTAGTTACGATGACGTTTTGCAGATTCAGATATATCTGGAAATTGGGGACGTTCAAGTATCTAGTTTAGTAAGTCTGACAGCTCTCTCACTAGATGAAACTCGGCTCTTTTGTTGAAGCGCAGCTGAAAAATATAAGTTTAATAAAACACGTCTTTTAGGGTTGGAATACGGCCAAGAAGAGACCGAAGTATATTTCATGAATATGACAGAAGGAGTTAATGCGTTCAGCCACAAGTACATAAATAGGGTGATGGCGCAGATATAGGCGATACATTCCAATTTCAACACCCCCACTGAATGTATATACTTTTATGATTTAAATTTCAATCCAACAGCTGATGAACAAAAGGAATGCTTCTTATAGTCCAATGATTTGGTTAAAAAATCTGCAACCATATCTGCTGTGCTGATGTAATTTAATTTGATTCGTCCTTCATCTATCTTGTCGCGTACAAAATGGTGTCTGACGTCGATGTGCTTAGTTCGGGGATGATAAGCGTTGGTTAACCCCAAACTGATAGCTCCTTTGTTGTCGCAATAAATGTTTGTGAGATTTGAAAAGTTTGGCATAAGTTCGATTTCCAAACTTTTGATCCATAGTGCTTCTTGTGTTGCTGATGATACGGCCATATACTCGGCTTCAGTAGAAGAGAGGGCAACGGTGGGCTGTTTTTTGGAGCTCCAAGAAATTGCGGCATTCCGAGAAAGGAAAACATAGCCTGTAGTAGATCTTCGGTCATCACTATCATTAGCCCAATCAGCGTCACAAAAACCAACCAGATCACTTTCATTACCATGTGATTTAGAAAATTCTAGTTTTGTATCAGCTGTTCCTTTAAGGTATCGAAGAATTCGTTTAACAGCTATCCAGTGTGGCTTTCCAAAGTTGTTATTAAAACGGGAAACATTGCTCACAGCAAAACTTATATCCGGTCTTGATACCTGTGCAGCAAACATTATACATCCTACTGCTTCTTGGTAGGGAATATTCGACATTTCATTTTTCTCATCCTCTGTATGTGGACACATATCCTTTGTAAGTTTTTGATTGTAATCCATTGGTGTTGTAACAGGATTGCAATCCGACATGTCAAAACGTGAGAGTATTTCGTGGATATAATGTTCTTGGTCAATACTAATAGTACCCTTTTCGCGATTGCGTATAATTTGTATCCCTAAAACAAATCGGGCCTCGCCCATGTCTTTCATTTTGAAGGTATTATGAAGGTATGACTTCAATTTTGTTTTAGTATCTGAATGTTTAGAAAATATTAAGATGTCGTCTACATAAACCGCAACTATAACCAGACTTGAATTCATATGAGAAAAATAAACACAGGGATCAATCTTAGATTTCTCTAAACCAAAGTCTTTCAATGAGGTGTCAAGCTTTAGGTTCCAAAGTCGACTGGCTTGCTTTAAGCCATAGAGTGATTTTTTAAGGTGACATACCTTGCTGGTTTTATCAGAAAAACCTTCTGGCTGTAACATGTAAATATTTTCTGATAAATCTCCTTGAAGAAATGCAGTAACTGCATCCATCTGATCTATATCAAGATCCAATTGTGCCGCTAGAGAAAGTAAAAGACGTATCGTACTGTATCGCACTACTGGCGAAAAAGTTTCTTCATAGTCGATACCCTTTTTCTGTGAACAACCTTTCACAACTAGGCGAGCCTTATAGCGACAAATTACACCTTTAGAGTCACGTTTGGTTTTAAAAACCCATTTGCAGTTAATTGGCCTTTTATCAGAAGGTAAATCGACAAGCTTCCAAGTCTCATTCTCTTTTAAGGAATCTAGCTCATCCGCCATAGCTTGTCGCCATAAATCTGAATCTGCTCTACCAAGGGCTTCATTAAGAGTAATAGGATCATTCAACTCACCCAATCTTACTGCTGTATACGATATGAAGTCATCCCTCTGGATTTGTTTCGGTACACGCTGACTTCGTCTTGGTTGTTCCGGTATACTGGGTGGATCTATCTGGGACATCGAGTGTGGAATTATATACTCAGCTTCATTCTGTTGACTTATTTCCGCTGTGTTTTGATTGAAGAATCCCTCGCCTTTGTCATCACCACACGCAATCTCGTTCATCTCGTTGCTTTCATTTTCGGCATCAGAGTAATGATCAGCCTCACCACCACTAGATTCAGGACCGGTATCGGAGTTTTGAATTGTTTCCGTCTCGAAAAACAATTCACCACTAACATGCCCCACTGAAGTGCCAACGTCTGGGGATGAATCAAAATTAATAAACGAGTCACACTTATCAATTACCTCAACAGAAGATAAATGCTGATCTTCAAAAAAGATGACGTCTCTGCTTATGATGATCTTCTTATTAGCTGGATTATAAAGTCGGTAATTTTTCGTTTCATTGCAGTAACCAACAAAAATACACGCTTCAGACTTAGCATCCAACTTCTTGCGCTTCTGCTTCGGGATATGTACCATCGCCTTACAACCGTATGTGCGCAAAAAACTCATATCTGGAACCACACCAGTCCACGCTTCCTCAGGAACTTTAAGTGTTGATGAACTGCTTGGAGATCTGTTGATAAGGAATACTGCCGTCGAAACTGCTTCAGCCCAAAAATGCTTTGGAAGGTTGGCATCAATGAGCATACATCGTGCTTTCTCTATTATCGTCCTGTTCATCCGTTCAACAAGACCATTGTGCTCTGGTGTGTATGGTGCTGGCGTTTGATGACGAATACCATATTTGCGTAGCAACGACTCGAACTCTTTACTACAAAATTCAGAACCATTGTCTGTGCGAACATTTTTTATTTTCCTGTCGCACTGGTTTTCTACTAGAGCTTTAAACTCTTTAAAACTATTAATGGTTTCTGCCTTTGAATGCAGAAAATAAACAAACGTTTTACGTGTATAATCATCAACAAACACCAGAATATACCTGGCACCACCCAAACTAGTTATATTAATTGGTCCGCACAAATCTGAGTGTATCAGCTCCAACACTTCTGTGGCTCGGGTACCTACATGGTTGAATGGTAGCCTACACTGTTTACCTTTCGCACACACTTCACAATTGAATTTATCCATGATTGGAAATTTTCCACACTTTCTGAAACGATCGCTTATATTTCTGAGACTTGCGACGTTTAAGTGTCCCATTCGCCTGTGCCATAGGATATGTTCCGATTGCAAATGATTTGCCGCAAAAACTAGTTCCTGCCTGAGATGATCCAGTTTAAATAGTTCTCCGTCGAGAGAAGCCGATGCCACTAGTTTCTTCTCTGAGTTGTAAATTCTGCAGCCCTTTGAATCAAAAACAACTTTATTATTTTTGCGAACAATTTGACTCACCGAGAGAAGATTAGCACATATGTCTGGAATGCACAGCACATTTTCCACCTTCAACTTTGAGTCCGCAACAGGTAAGTACACATTTCCAACACTTTTAATGCCCAAGCGCATATTGTTGGCGACCACCACCTCACCTTTCGCAGCTTGACTGACATCTGACATCAAATTTTGGTCTGAGCACATATGTGCAGATGCTCCGGAGTCAATGTACCATGCACCAGGCTTCACTGAAGAAACAGCGAAAGATGTGTACAGAACATTTTTTGATTCTGGTTGCATGCCTTTATTACTGCGATGTTTTGATGGACAATTTCTAGCAAAATGTCCGCGATTGTTGCACTGATAGCACCTAGGACCACTGCTACCGCTGCTACTGCCACTCGTACCACCACTACTGCCCCAGCTCTTCTTCTTTTGATTTTTCCGTATTCCAGTTCGCCCATAAAATGCCACCGTGTCTGCTTCATCCAACTTTACGTCTTGGAGTATTTTTGTTTTTATGGAATCACCAGTGATTTGAATACCGCAACTTTCAATGCCCATTATCATAGGCTTATACTGTTCACTTAACCCGGCAAGCAAAAGTGTGCCTACCCATTCCTCGCTTACTTTCAAACCAACACCGTCGAGTTTGTGTGCAGTTGCAATTATTTCATTCACATACTGCTCCACGGAAGAGCATTCTTCCAACCTGGTTGTTATAAGCCTCCTGAGTAAACCTACCCTGCGATAGAGCCCATCATCCTGAAACGCCTTTTTTAGTCGATCCCAGCACTGCTTTGCTGTCGTTGTGTCCTTGACATGAACGTAGTTCACTGGATCAATAAGGAGAATAATTTTTGATCGGGCTTTTAGAATTTTTTTGCTGTCCTGTATTTCGTTTGTAGCAACACAATCCCAAAGATCCTCATGCTCGAGGTACGACTGCACGGCAAACTTCCAGGAATCGTAGTTGTCACGTCCTTTAAATTTTTCAATACTGGGTATGCCGCTGTTCGACATTGTAATCTTTTGTTTGTTAAACCATCAGTTGAGAAAATAAAAATTTGATTATGGAATGTTGCTGTTTGAAATAATATTACTTTAATTGTTAAATTATTTTGGTGTCTGGGCCCATAACCTTTTGTTGAAGCGCAGCTGAAAAATATAAGTTTAATAAAACACGTCTTTTAGGGTTGGAATACGGCCAAGAAGAGACCGAAGTATATTTCATGAATATGACAGAAGGAGTTAATGCGTTCAGCCACAAGTACATAAATAGGGTGATGGCGCAGATATAGGCGATACATTCCAATTTCAACAGATTTTTTCTCAGATTTCACACATACTTTCACTAATACCAATTTGTATGACACAAAGCTGGCGGCTACGAATTGTTTATTGTTGGAAGGATTGCTTTTTTAACTAAATTATTAATTTTTCGAGAATGGAAACGATTTTTTATATAAAATTATTCCGAAATGAGTTATTATAAATGTGAACAAATCAATTCAAATGGATTTCCAGTGCAAGTGAAAACAAACATTTTTTGCGGCCAACTGAATACACACAAGAACCTATAAAATTCGGATTTTATGTTCGATTCGGCAGCAGAAATCTGAAATCTCAGATCAAAATCTGAAAAGCCAAATCGAAAACGACAGTAGTCTCACTATTAATAATAAACCTTGGACAGATGATTTACATAGCAGATGGAAAGGCTCAAACCATAGAATACGTCGTGGTTGTTGCATCGACAGATACGTCAACGATAGTGGAGGAGCGTTCCTATAGAGTCCGTTGCGCAATTTTTTTGGCAGAATAGTTTTTTGATTGAACTGTCCTCGGTGTTTCAAGCATGTCGCCTATGACTGCACTTTATCTTATTAGTCGAACCAATGAATTTTCTATCTGAAAGAATGTTTAATAAAGTGTTATACAGTGGTACATCCGTTGTATGTTTCGACATTTGGAGTGATTCATATTTCGACCTATTTTTATCCGTTCACAATCAGTTCACTACCAGTATCATCACAACAAAAATGTGTATCAGAAACAACACATTTGCCTTAGCACTCAAAAGTCTCTTCGCAACTTAGAAAATATTCTTTAAAATCGGATTAAAATAAAGCTATGGCGTTTTCGATTGATGAAAAGAATTGCCCTTTCTATGAAAAGAGATGTTTCATTGGAAAAAAAAGTGCACTTCTAGGTCAATTCTTAACACGACAGAAGTGTCCGGAATATTTTTACAGAATTTCTCTGAACTCACCAACACATACTAACAAAATGTCAGATTGAAGTGTTTGTTGTGTTATTAGAAACAATTTTTTCGCTATGTGATCCGAAAATATTCAATTATGCGTGCAAAATGTAAACTTAAATTGAAATATATTGATTTGGCTGTATTTATTACTGTAGAAAACAAAGAAAAAGTAGCAAAAGAAAACCAAATCTCTCATATATGGTGTCTACCACTATTACAAAAGTGCTCCAACGAATTTCATTGAAAAGAGCAATTCTGAATTTCGGGACAATTCTCTCAGACTTTCAATCGAAAACGCCATTAGTTTCCAAATACCTCACCAATATTTTAAAGGTCATTTTGCACAGATATTCTTAACTGAGCACAGTCAATTCGGCTAAAACTATTACGCTTTCACTGACCGTGCCCATCTCCGGCTAAGGAGTTGCCAGTACCAGTTGGTTGGTAGGGGTAGATTTACATTTTGGTTGTCAGTTTGACTTTGACATAAACTTATATATTTTGAGAGAAGATTCATCACTGAAGGATGGCTTGGGTAACCATAATATTTATTTATCTCTGAATTTGTACCATTTATACAACACTTACTTTTCAGTTCTCTACGTTGCACATAGCCCTTTTGTTTGCAGCAGTTATCAATGTTGGATCAAATGCTTATGATAAAGAAATGACAATTAATGTAGAAGCTGGGAAGCAAGACTGTTTTTACCATCAAGTTAAGACCGGTGAGGTTATCGACATCGAATATCAAGTAATCGACGGAGGTCATGGAGATTTGGATATTAGCTTCTCCCTATCGGAGCCCATTGGCTTGATCATTGTTTCCGATTATAAAAAGTCGGAAAACATTCATCGCTTCGAAGTGAAAAAGGATGGCGATTATCGCTTTTGCTTCGACAACACCTTCAGCTCATTTAATCGAAAGACAATATTTTTTGAATTAATTGTTGAAAAAGAAGGCGAAAACAATCAGGGCGATGCTGCTTGGCATGATATTCTCGAAGGCCTTTCACCGGAAGAATTCTACGAAATGAAAGTCCAAGACATCATGGATTACGCCGGTCGCATTCGTATACTTCTTGTTAAAGCACGTCAGCTTCAAGATATGTTACGCTCCAATGAAGCCAGAGATCGCAATATCGCCGAAGAGAACTACTTCAAAGTGAATGTCTGGTCGTTCTTCCAGATCTGTGCCATGATAGCTGTGGGTGCACTACAGGTCTTCATGTTAAAAAGCATCTTTGAAACTAACTCAAAGCTGACATCGTTTTGGAAGATGCTTGGTCTCTGAGGGTTTCTTCTCTTATTTTCTTCCCTGAATTTAAAAACAGTTTCTGTTTATTACCAAAGAATCATCAATTACCATCACGAATCTCTTGTTGCCATAGTGTTTATTAAGTTTAAAAATGTGTTTTACAGCGAACATTTTATTCAGTTATCTAATATAAAAGAAATACAAGTATAAAAAAAAGAAAACGTTTAGTGTTTCTTTTTTGATATAGACACGCCTGGTTCTTTGTGTGAGCTGCGTGTGAACCGCTTGATCTTCCTTGCCTTTGTCCTTCCGACTTCTACACTGGTTGGCAGGATATTTCGCTTCTGGAAATTCTTAAAACGATCCACCAGTAGACTGGTTTCTACTTTAACGTTTCGCAAATTGCCAGCAATCTCTTCAGGCATATTAACATCTACATCGGGCTCCTGGAACTTCAAACGGCCAAGACGTTTAGTTTCGAATTTCTTCTTATCAGCCACCTTTTTACGGTGTTTCTTCAGTTGATTGGATTCCTCTGTTTCTTCTTGAACTTCTGCCACGATTTTCTTTATCCTAAAAGATAAGGTTCATAACAAATAAGAATGGTCAGCAATTAAGTGGCTGGTATTGGTGAAAAAAAGATTTTGCACTTGATATTTCAATTATGGGCCTAATTCCAGTTGGACAAAAAATGTGTAACTGCCATATGACTAATCAAAGATATAAATAATAAGTAGATAGGTACATATCGTCGATCAGTTGGTATTGCCAATCAGTAAGTGTCTCTATATATGAGATACATAACACATGATCTTACCTGTGTATATCTTGTCGTTGTTTCTTCAACTCCTTCTTCTTTTGTAATTCATTTGACATCACTTTTTGCTCCTTCTGCTTTCTTCTCTTTTGTTTACTTTTTTTCTTGTTTTCCACTGGAGGGTTGGTTGCTTTGTATGGTGCTTTATCCTCAGCTTCATCGTCGTTTTCAGCATCTGGCTCCCCTCCATCTTCCTCAGGTAATCCTGATGACATTTCTTTTAGACGAAGCCTGTCGCGTTCCTCTGGGGTAACCTTGGAGAACATTTCCGTAGTAACCCGCTTCAAATGCTTCTCGATTTTTATTATATCCTCTTCTTTGTTGACGACACTGCTGATGAGGTCTTGGTGTGCTTTCAATGAGGGATTATAACTCATGCCAGGATGTGGAGGTTCAAACGCTCTACAATTAAAATCAGTTATTTCTTTTTTTTTTTTTTTAAGAAAAGAAAAGGTTTACGCACTTTGCTTTCGTAGTTTTGTGTCGAATGCTGTCATGTACCTTGATAGCCGACTTGCCAATATTTCTGAGAATATATAGGGACAAATCCCTACTGATCCATGGATCTTTAAGCCCGGGTGCACGTTCGCGAACATCTTCTTCAATCCAAATGTCTTTTGTAAACCCTTTATCTAATTTATTTTTGGACAATTTTTTGTCAAGCTTTTCGTAGTACTTTGAACGATCTTTGTTTGCTTGAATATGTCTCTGTGATTTTGGATTACGAATTTCCTCTTCAATATTACGTCCACTTCTCTTTGGTTTGACGTGGTTTCTAGAATGATTTTTTTTTTGTTGTTGTTTAAAACAGCCCTGCGTCTTGGAGATGACTAATTCTTACCTTTTAACTATGGGATCTTGGACTTTGGAGGAGTTCTCTAAAGCAGCAAACGTCCGCAATGGTCTTAAAGCATTCAATTTACGCTTTTTCTTTTCTGAAAGGATAGTTTTTTTTGCTGGAACCGAATCAATTTGAAAGAGGTCTTCATCCTTCTTTTCCGAAAAATTTCTGTGTAATAATGTTGTTAGGTTGTTTTCCGGGCGGACTTTTTCTTGTTTATACATACCCAATACGTTCCTCTTGCCGCTGGTCTTCTAGAAAGTCTTCTACATCCTTTATATCGGTGTGCTTACGCCAGGCAGCTTTGTTCTTTTTCGAAACACGTTTTTTCTTAATCGAAGCCATAATAACTGAAATATGGTGTAAGTTTACTTAAAATTTCTTCTTTTTACCGAACACGTGCAATTGCGATGCCTTCAAATCAGCTGTCACCTTACAAAAGAACACTAATGAGCGAATTGAATATTTATGTCCAAAAAGGCGAGCTCAGAAACCATTTCGTTGCGAGCCGCTAGGCCTGTTTGTAGACTAAACAAAATTTAAGATATTATTTGCCACAAGTATTCTCATCAAGGGAATTGATCAACATCTAACATTAAATATACAAAAGGATGTGTACAATTTTAAAGGTTTAATACCATGTTCTCACCAACGTGATTTAGCTAGATCAACTTGATTTAAGCTAAATCATCTCATATATTACGTGATTTTTCATACATTTTTGTGATTAATATTTACGTGATTTATACGTGTTTAAATTTTAATGTCATCGCAAATACACACAAAATAAAATCAAGCATACCTGTTATTAACTTTAGCTCTTTATTCAGTAAACAAAAAATAAAAAATAAAACTGTCAAAAAAATTATTTCAAATTCGATTTTCTAATTTTGTTAGTGTTTCGGTGAGTTTTTGATATGTTTATAAATTAAACCGAAACAACAAAAAAAAAAGAACTATCTTACAATATTGAAAGTTGGACACCTAATGTCAAAGTTGACAAAAATGTCACACTAAATCACGTAAAGTTCGGTGGAGACGCCTTTCGTGATTTATAAATCACTTTGGCTGATTAAGTTGGTGGGAAGATAGTATTAGATCAACCTGCCTTAATTTCCTTCAAAATTGACGTATTTTATTCGTATAGGCAAGAAGTATTTAACCTAGGTAACTACTGCTGATGTAGTCATCTTCCATAATAGGTACTTAATCGGATTGGACCCAAATTTCCGAATTTAAGTACTGATTGTGTCATAGGTCAGTATTTTACTCCGTTGCTATGAAACAAACATACCAACCATGAAAGACATTTCAGATTATCAGCTGTCTTGTCATATTTTAAAACAAGAAAAAGAAGAAAATTCGTGGATTTGTGTTGTTGTAGCACTTCAGACGGCTTCTGAATAAATTTTTCGTGTCACGGCCAGGTCATCGAATCTTCTAAAACCCGTAGGTACGTGGCATGCTGATGGAATCAAAAAACGTGTGCCGGCTACCAATCTTGCTAACATAAATTATTATCGATTAGGTTGTCATTTAGTGATCAAGTAAAATGCTTTCGGCTAAGCTAATTTTATGTTTTATCGTGCTGCTACCCACCGTGTGTCTGGGCCTTCTGGATGGCCTATATTGTGGCAAACAAGATTGCTACGATGTACTTGCTGTAACAAGAGAATCCACAAAACAAGAAATTGCCAAGGCATATCGTGCATTGGCGCGCAAATACCATCCAGATTTACATCGTGGCGAAGAGGCTAAGAAAACTGCCGAGGAACAGTTTAAGTTAGTAGCGACAGCATACGAGATTCTCAAAGATGATGAATCCCGGACTGACTACGATTACATGTTGGACAATCCGAACGAGTACTATGCACATTACTACAGATACTACAGGCGACGGGTCGCTCCTAAGGTCGATGTTCGTATCGTAATCATTGTTTCGCTGACTATTATATCAGTCATACAATACTACTCGGGCTGGCAACGGTATGACTCTGCGATTAAGTATTTTGCCACCGTACCTAAGTACCGCAACAAAGCATTGGAAATGGCCAAAGATGAAATAAACGAAAAGATCAACAAAAAGGGAAGAAACCGTTTGCCAAAAAGTGATCAAAAGGAGGAGATTGAAAAAATCATCCGCAAGGTGATAGAGGACAAGATGGATGTTAAGGGGGGCTATGCCAAGCCATCGATTCTCGACGTTCTATGGATTCAATTACTGATACTGCCTTACACTATAACCAAGTACATTATTTGGTACGCGAAATGGACATGGAAGTTCACAATTTTGAAACAACCGTACGGCGAAGAGGAGAAACTATACATCATTCGACGCAACATGAGCATGGGACAAAATCAGTTTTTATCACTCGAAGATAAACAAATTCGAGAATATCTGGACCTTGAACTGTGGAAAAAGGATAACTTTGTTGCCTGGAAACAGGAGCAAGATGAAGAAATGAAAAAGTCTCTGGCCGAGAATGCAAGATACAAGTCATACCGTCGCTACATGAAGAAGCATGGGCCATCAAGGTTAACATTTGAAGACTAATTCTATCGATTTAATACATTTAAATGAACTTCCCTAAACTTAAAGTAATTTATTTCAATTTACGTACGCATAATGGACTTGTAGTAACCCCTTTCATACACTTAGAACTAACAACAAGAATCAAGTTTTATTGATTTTCTGCGTAACATACGGAGGCAATTTAATTTAATTTCTCTTTCCCCAAATTCTACTTAAAGTAATATGTAAATAACAATAAATGTAATAAATACGCTCAATTTTGTTATACTTTTATATGAATCAATGCGATTTTTCTTAATTTAGGCACCTAATGGGCGAGCAACGGTCGGCAAGATAACATTTTCGAATTTGATAAGGTGGTCTGATTTGAATTGTCGCTATGTTGTTGCTGTGCCGCCAGACTTTGGCTTAAAAAAAATAGCTTAGTTTATTTCGGAGGCACCACAGGATTCTGTATTTGTTGATACTGGTGTCAGTTGCTTCTAGTTTTTAGAAGTACGCTTTTTTTGCATTTTCAATTAATATTCCAAATTTTTCGTTGCTGCACTTGAGAGTTGGAAGTTGCTGTTCATATGATCAATGCAAAATATTGGAGTTTATTAATAACTGATTGGCTAAAGGTAGTAAGATGGCGATATCACTTATGCGGTCCGGAAAAATCTGCGACTCTTCGTAGAATAAAGAGTAGATACATGGGATGGATCTGGAATGAATACCATCTACTTGGTTCTGTTCAATGGAGCCAACGAATATTCGCTGAACAAGAAGCGGTTCATCTTTTTATCACCTGATAATATCACTGAACCGAATGTTAAAATCGGTGGTGAGTGTACACTATAATAGCGGACTAGGTTTAAATGGGAAAATGCCTCCACTCCGTACGTGGTAAGTTAGCCTAAGCTGTGAGTAGCTCTCTATTTGCTTTTGACCACGGTTTCGGAAAAAGATGATACCCGATTTCAGACGTAGTCGCTTGCGGTCATTTTCCATGTGGTATTTTCGAAGGAGATATAACCTATCTCCGATTGCAGGTGCTGTCTTTCCGCAGTCCACCTGCCACCCAGTGTAAAAACACTCATATCACCTATCACAAACTTCTGGAAAACCTAACCTTCATAGGTCGCTTCGGCGACAACTCTAAAGCTACTCAGATCATGATAGCTCTAATTGTGGCGTGGCGCAGTTCCAAGACATCAATAGTTATCTACTTCTGCTGAACACAAGAGGACAAACTTGGTTGTCGTGAGAATATTTTCTACCGAGCCGATCCCAATGCAAAACACAAATTCCACATGAAAAAAAATCAAAATCAATTACATACCATATCTAACGGTTAGTGGAAATTTATTTACACCCCTTCTAAGGTTCTTAACTTATACAATGATTTGTCATAATAGGGAGACGGTTATTATTTAAAAGAAAGCAATTGGATCTTAATTCTAATACATAACGTTATGCTTTCGAACGTCTATCATTACAAAAATACAGGCTGGCTTGTTGCTCTCCATTACAGTAATCACCCATGATAGTTCTCCTGGATGACATCGCCGCATTCTTCTGACTTTGGTATGTTACCCGGTAATGCAACGTACCTATTAATTGTCGACTTACATTGCTGAAGGATGCTTGCAGCTGCCGCGGAAGTTTCGTACGATTCTTCATTTGCACTTTCCGTAATGTGGTGGATCATATGATTATCAAGGTATAGCTTTTTCGTGAAACCCCTTCCGCACTCGGAACAAATGTACTTCTTTTCGCCAGTATGAGTCCGCATATGAACTGTCAATACATGAGCATAGGCAAAACTCTTGCCACAAGTTGAACAAATATATGGCCTCTCGCCGGTGTGCGTGCGTTCGTGTTTTATGCGACTTCCAAAATCGGAGAAGCGACGCTCACAGTACTGGCATTCATAGGGTTTTTGACCGGTGTGTACTCGCATATGGCGCCGTAATTCGACTGCCGAAACAAACGCCTTATCACAAAAATCACATTTGAATGGTCGTTCGTTTCTGTGGCGTCTCATGTGGCTATCTAACGCGTGTTGATACTTGTAACTGTTACCACAAATTTCACAGATCTTGTTAGGTTTATTTTCAGTTTTTGGTTTAAGCGTAATTTCTCCAGGTTCTGGTAATGAGTAATCGGCGTCTGCAACACGATCGAAAACCTTTTTAGGACGCCCTCTTCCCCTTTTCGGTGTCCCCCCTCCAGTTGATTTCTTCTTTCTATATTTGGGCAAGGGCTTTATGTCACTTAGCTCAGCAAGTTCGGACATAAGTTCGAGTTTTTCCATTTCTTCAAACTCATTTTCCAAGTGCTCTGTAGAATTTCCTTCGTTTGGCATCTCATTGTCGTCCAGCACTTCCATAGTATCCAAACAGTCAGTTGCGTCAAAATGCTCACCTTCATCGGTCTTTGATTCTTCGTCTTCATCTTTAATTTTATTTTCAATGGGTATTCTCTCGTGACTAGCATCATCATAAGATGGTACTTTCTTAACGGTGATGTTAATTGGGATTTTAATGTTTATCCCGCTTATTTCTAGCTCACGATAGTCTTTTCTCAGAATTGCCGAGATGATAGAGCTTGAGTGCTCACAATTTTGACGAAATTTAAACGCTACATTCAAGTCTTCTAAGCATTGCAGGCAAATGTTTTGAGGTTGGTCGTTACCTGGTTTGATTAAAAGGTCCGAGCATTTCATTATTTTGTCCGCGATGGATAAGTCCGAGTTTGTGTCCTTTTCAAAAATGCAACAATTGTCGCTTTTCTGCAAACAGATTAAGCATAAATTACTCCAATTAACGACTTCCGTCATTTTGTGTATTGTATAAACAATTCCAAGTTCTTAAATGATTATTACATTCAAAGCAAAAAATACTTTAGTAAAAAGTAGAAACACAAATTGCTTTGAAACAAAATTTTGACATTGGTAATAATTAAACAAAGTGCATTTCTTGGGGCTACAACACAAGAAGAGGTGTTCGATTTGATGTAATTGGAAATAGGGTAGCTCCTAACGTCATGTCAAAAAAAAAGTAAACCAATGTCGGTTTCTATTGGTTTCACTCGGGGATCCACTCATTCTGAAATCCAATTGAACAAAAAACTGCTTCTGAAAGAATTCACAGAAGTATTGGTGAAATGCCAAAAAATTATCTGCCGTCAGCTGACTTGTATAAAATACATAGATAACACTTGTGTGAGTGCTTCTTGAGTGGATTCTGACTTCAAATCGAGAAGCGAAATTCTCTTCTCAGAATCACCAGAAGAGTATTTTTTGTGCCAATAAAACGGTTTCAGAAGTGATTTTTTCGATTCCAGACTCTCCCGGACGCTTCTTTTTGCCCAATGGAAAACGACGGAAAGCTAATGTCGTTTTCTATTGGGATTTTCAGAATTTTTGCCAAATGGAACACAAAATGAGATCTTTCTTTCTTTGCATTTGTGGTGGTGCGTGTTTTTGAAGTCAGCTGTTCTTAAATTGTAATATTTCCTTATAAAAATGTATTCAATTTATGTTGATATCGTTTGCAGCTGCCAAATGTAAATTTTTCTCTATTTTTCACAGACTTGTCGTCTAAAAATGTTCAGAAATCTAGATTCGCAAAAATGCTCTGACTTCGAATTCGAAAAAGTGCCAAGTCAAGTGTATTGACTGCCCTAATTGCCCTATTGCAGCCACTCACCCACCCATTTTTTCCACAGTAAATATGAATGTTTTAACCAGAGACAATACTGAGACCACCAACTCCGGCCGATTTCCCGTTACTTAGCCTACAAGCTATATTTTTATGGAGTGTTCACGTTTGGTGCGCTAGTATTCTTACATAGAAAACCGTATTGACAAATGTCACGAAACTTCAAAAATTCTGCTCACCAACATTCTCCCAGGAGATATACACTTCCGCTGTGGGCAAAGTTGCTGGCAGAGTTCATAGAATTTTATCCGTTTAATTTGAAATTATTCGTTACGTGTGGATAATATTTTTTTTAAGCACATTTGCTTAAAATGTTCATGAAAAATTAACAATGTAGATTGGTTGAGGGAAAATGAAAACATTTTGAGCAAATTTTCTTCATTATTTAAGAAAAATTTACACACGAAATCGAAGTTAATGATATCCAAAAGCGGAAAATACACAACCATGTTTGTCCTAATATGTTTCTAGTATATAGAACATCAACTTTAGATAGTTTTACTAACCAAACAAATCAAATTATTCGCCTTTTAACAATTTATAATAACTAACCAATGGCGTTCAGTAATGAAAAAATGTGGTATTCCCGAACTCTTTCACATTTCCCCACGGTTACAGCGGTTGGCAGCATTTATTTTTGCATTTTTTGTATGTTTTTGCATGTCACACGGATTCTTTTTTGACATAACACCGATAGGAAAACAAAATGGCGAATTTGAAAAAAAAACTGAGGGGGCCAGCGGCAAGAGGATTGTGAGTTGGGGGTCTCAGTATGGTTTGTCTATGGTTTTAACAAGCCAAATCAATTTATTTCAATAAAGTCTACATTTTTCACGCATTACAATTATGCGTTTTCGGATCAGTTAGCGAAAAAATTGTTCTTAATAACACAATAAATATTTCAATCTGACACATTAGTGTGTTGGCGAGTTCAGGGCGATTCCTTAAAAATATTCCGGACACTACTAAAGAATTGACCTGGAAGTGCCGTTTTTTCTTTAATGAAACGTAGAAAACAGATAGATAGGCAATTCTTTCCTTCAATAGAAAACGAAAAGTAGGTAACTAAAAACGAAATTGTGCCTATGCAACTCAGTTGCAGGTCAAATTTTATAACAAAACAAACAAAGCCTGGTACTGTCAAAATATTTTCACCTCCAGCTCCAACAAATATTTGCACTTTGCAGTTTGCAAATTCTTATGAAAAACCGACTGTGAGATATAATATCCAATTGGACTGGATGCAGATTAATGAATAACATTATTCATTTTTTAGTATTGCAAAATATTAAAACTCAATGGCTTTTTCAAACAACAATATCTTAGAAGCAATGCTTGGTAAGAATAGTTGCTTGCAAAATTCCATTTTCATAATATAAAGTGATTTCCCAATTGTTCTTCTTAACAACCAGAACGGGCGACAAGTTCAACTGACGAAAATGTCGATGAACTTGCAGTGCAAATTTTTTGTGTTACTGTTCGAAATGATCCAAATTTAATCCATAAAGCGACTGTTTTACTAGTTTCAAAAATTCAGTCTCCGAATGTAACTCAGTCTATTCGTGCTCTTGCGGTAGGTAGAATCAATCACACTTAAATGCTGCAAAACAATAATTATTTGGCTCTAGCTTTTAGAAGAATGTATGTCCAAGTGTGGGAGCAATTTCCAAGACGAAATCTCGAAATTCCGCTTTCTAAACGATTTGATACGTCTAGTGTCAAAAAAGTATCAAGGCGACAAAACCCCGTCACCGATACGCGAGAAGATTATGGACTGCCTTCTGCTCTGGACAACTGAATATCCGGATAAAACCAAAATTCGCGAAGCATACGATTTGTTGCGAAAGGAGGGTAATGACCATGCTCCTGTTGTAAACACGGTGAGAAAAGACAATATCATGGGACCTGATGAAGAAAAGTTCCGCAAGTTGGTGCAAAGTCAAAATGCTGAAGATTTCAAAAGGGCAAACCTCCTGATTCAGGCTCGAGTTAATCAGGTAACACTGTTATGGTGATTTTCAGTTCTCTTATTGATCAATTGTCATTACCCAGGATGCAAGGAGGGTAGAATTAATGTGTCGACATAAGACTGAGCTCGAAGAAATCCGAAACACATCTGCACTTTTGGGTCAAATGCTTGATTCTTATGAGAAAAATAACAAGAACGACGAAGACGACTCTCTTAGTCTTATGGAGGATTTGTATGAATCGTGCAAAAATTACATACCCATTATGGAGCGGCTGCCGGAACTAATCGATAGCACAAATGAAGACCTCATTGGTGAGTCAATGTAGACAAATGCTTCTCGTTTAACAAATAATTGTTTACTTTTTAAGGTACGTTTACGTCTATTAATGTGACAAATAATAAGTGGCGATAATTTGTACGACTATTTACTAAAACAAATTGAGGTTGAAATAATAGATGAAGCAAGTATTCAATTGCATGGAATCTAGGTGTTTTCATAACGCAAGTTATTCAATAAACCGTATTTGCTTTGAAACACAATATGGTCCAAATATTATCGCGCTAAGTAAATCTTTGGAAACACCTCATCGCTACTGTTTCAAGTAGTTTTATAATTCGCAACCTTTCTGTTATGAATGCACATGTCAGATTGGCCCTAAAGCCTAATATGTCTTTCTAGTTAGATAAAGCTCGATTATGGTGGCTTTATAATTACTCATCATCATTTTATTGGACTAAATTACGTGTTGCTGGGCCCAACCTATCGACAGTCGACACTCGTAGATTAATTTGGTTTCAAGTCTTTTATTATGACGAGTATGTTTTTCAACGTTTAAGTTAGTAATCGCCTTGATGCACTGCATGAAAAATATCCACCTGTGACCGTTTAAAGTAAACTTTCAGTTAACGAATATTTTCAGTCAAATCCAACCAATCTCATATAAGAACTTCAGAAAAAACTTAAACTTCGGCATAAAAGGGGGGAAATTAAAGAGTTTCCAGTTGTCCACTGTAGCAAAACAAAAACAAAAAACTGCTGCAATTTGACAGGTTGAATAGTGTAAATTTCCAAAAAGTAAATCCCCTTCTCGGTTGTTTTACTTTCTGTTGTTATCGCATAAAATCGTTAACGTGCACATATCAAAAACAAAGAACGCGCTCCGAGTTAACAAAATAACTAAATAAACAATTACTCACGCTTTCAGAAGTTTTACAGTAATTTACTTATTTTTATCGGTTTTGTTTCTTAAGTGGAAACCCTTGAAATCAACGATCGCCTGCAGGCAGTAATAGAGCGGTACAAAGCTGCTAAATTGCCGGACATTTCCTCGAATCCGGGAGTTTCCCAACCATTGCCCATACAACCAACAACAACTACTATAAATACGTCTGATCTCCTATCAGAAATGCTTGCTCAACCAATTAAAGCAGACGTTTGCAACACCACTGAAAGTCTAAGTCCACTTGATGAACTAAGCGCAATCTTTGGAAACTGCGACAACACAACTTCGAAAATACATCACTCTTTGTTCGACAACATGGATCTCCTTGAACCCACAACAATCCCTCCTTCCGAAATAAAGTTGGAGAAAGACGACGAAAATGTAACACTCAAATATGATTCCAGCAGACTGAAAGACATTGATATTCTTAGCGAGGAATTGTTGAAGGAGAGTTTGCAAACTTCAGAGAGGTTACGTAGCTTCAAAAAGTGAGTATGGCAAATTGCTCGATGTCATTTTTTTTATTTGTTTTTCTTTTTGTAGAGAACCAGAAAGAGTAACACTTAACGAATTGGCGAAAGAGAAAAGCACACACATTTCGACCAAAACGTCGGCAGCGTTGCCGAAAGTTTCAACGAATTCTATTATTCCAGAAAAAAATGACTCCAAAATTGAAGTCGTCATTGAAAATAGTAAACAAGTTGACAACAATAGCATCGACAATAATTGCTCGAAAGACTTTGTGAAATCTGAAGAGTCGCAACCCGAGAAGTCAGACACACCCGTTAAGAAGGAGAAAAGTCTGCCAGTGGTCCATTTGGCGGATATTCAAGTAGATCTGGATGATGTAAGTCCTACCACTGAGAAACTACTGCTGGATGATGATATCAAAATCACGCTAAACTTCACATCAAACCGACCTAGTCCGAATGTGTCGGTAATTGTGGTTTCGGTTACGAACCAAAGCAAATTACCTGTTACTAGTTTTCAGTTTGACGCGAGCGTTCGCAAGGTATTCGATTTTTATTATATTTCACAACTGTATCTAACAAAAAAATGCTTTCAGCCGAGCAAAGTAAGATTATTGTCTGCGACTGGGGATTGCATGCCTGGAGTTAAACCCTTTAGGCCGCCAACGCCCATCAATCAAGTAATGCTAGTGTTGAATCCAACTAAGGCCGATGTGGATGTAACCTGCATTGTGGGCTACAAGCTCGGCGATGATCCAGACCCAATTAAGGAGTCAATCGTTGCAAAGGGCATTGCTTACGTCGACTAAATTCAATGATTCCATTTGGCACTGTCAACATTAAGTATTTGTTTATTGTTTGTTTATTAAAAGGAAATGTAAGTATTGTGTAATAAAAAATGCATAGCTTGTGACTTATAAGCTGGGTTCAGAACGAAAACTAATATATTCAGTATCAAGTCCTAGAGTTTAGGAAGAGGTGTAATAGCAAAGCTTATTTCAGGCTATTATTTCGGATTCTGGAAGCATCTTCCACCTAACATGTCTGGGACAAGTAGGGCGAATGGAGACTTGGGCACATCTGCTCAAAAGGTCTGAGCTGCGCAGAAAAAAACTGTCCATTGCGACTGTTTTTAGTTTATATCTTTGCAGCGGCTATGCGTCAATTCAAGAGAACATACTGTTCGAAAATGCTAAAGAACGGAAATTGCTGGTTATTGTTGGTCGACATGCCGTTCACCGAGAAAAGTGAATTACTCTGGATCTTATGAATGATTTAAGCTTGGAAATGTTTCCTGAGCGATCTCCTGTTTCAGGAACTTGTACAAGGTGGCGCAAAAGTAATCCTCCTATCAGAAAATGTTATAAATTTTGCGATTGGCCCCTAATGTCAGTTCTGTTTTGACATTTGTGTAGTAAACACATGCGAAATACACGTTAATAAACAATGTTACGCTACACTGCTCCAGAACGCGTAATATTGGTGACTATTTATTTGAGCAATAATCGGTCGGTGACTTTGGCACAACGTGAATTTCGTCGCAGATTTCCTAGCCGTCCAACGCCTACTGGTGAAACACTGCGACATTTAGCCGCTCGCCTCGAAGAGACTGGCACAACACGAGATGCTGCCAGGCGTGGCAGACCCCGGAGTATGTATGGTGTGCTGTTTTCGCTGGAGGAGTCATCGGACCTTTTTTCTTCGAAGACGTCGCGGGCCAAACGGTTACTGTGAATGGTGAGCGCCACAGAGCAATGATCAACGAGTTCTTTTTGCCGCAACTTGATGAATTGGGATTGGAAAACATGTGGTTCCAACAGGACGGTGCAACGGCACACACTGCACGTGCCACAACCGATATGCTGAAGGATGCATTTCCCGGGCGCCTAATCTCCCGTTTTGGCGATTTGCACTGGCCAGCAAGATCGCCTGATTTGACCGCTCCAGACTTCTTTTTGTGGGGCTTTTTGAAGTCGCGGGTTTATGTCAACAAGCCTCACACTCTTGCAGCTCTTAAAGACAATATCCGTGAAGAATGTGAGGACCTATCGCCGGAAGTTTTGGCCAAAGTGATGGAAAATGCCATAAAAAGGGCTCAAATGACAATCAACTGTGGCGGCGGCCATTTACATGACATCATATTCTCGACTTGATGTAAAAAAAATTAAAAGACCAAATAAAAATAATCCACAAGAAGAATCAAAGTTTTTCATTTTTTTTTTAAATTACAGCCAAAAAACATCGGAAGGTTATTTTTGCGCCACCTTGTATAAGAGATTTAATTCGGGTCACCCAAATCTCATAACCACAGCTAACAGTTTGAAAATGCACCGACTTAGAGATCAGAAACCTTTTACAAATTTAGAAGAGCTGTGTGACCCATTAAGCCCGAGTCACACCGTGTTAAATCAGATTAAATCAAATCACTCTTTGACAAAATTATAAGGTGTGTCGTGGACCTTTAAAAGGGTATTTTAAATCCTGGAGCACTGAAACTCCAACCAGAAATCTCTTTTCTTGGTCTTCCCCCCCTTTACCTGTCCTTGAAAGAAAGTTGCTGCTGCAGAAACAAATATATAGTCAAAAGTTGTTGTTAAAAATAATATAAAACATTTTATTGAATGAAATTTATATTAACTTTACCTTCGAACAACTACTCGGAAATGATTTCGTCTTTGAATGATAGCGCTGTTATCGCTTTGGTGTGGCCAATGTACTTTCTTTCGGGATTTTTGGTTTCCAGTTTCCATAGTCGCGCAATACCATCTGAAGACGCGGTAAACAAGTACTTTGAATCTGCGCTAAACTCTGCATCCCATATCCAGTAGTTTTCTACGGACAATTCCTGCCACATTTGGAAATCATCTGCCTTCCAGATACGAGCAGTTCCATCGCCCGATGTAGTAACGAGCAGACTTGAATCAGGACTGAACTTACAACGAAGGACGTATCGTTTGTGCGCGTAGATTTTTTGTTTCGCTTGCAAGGTACTTAGTTTTTGATTGCTAGACGAGGAAAGGGTCCAAATATAGCAGTTGCCTTTGTTGTTTACCGCTGCCAGATACATCCCATTGGGACTGATAGCGATGTCCTGAATGGAGGCATCCACTTCAGGCACAAGCTGATCATGGTTTTCAGACTTGACATCCCACAGGAAAACTCCACCGCTCTGCGAACCGACAGCGATTTCCACTTGATTGGGATGCAGGCAGGCAGCGTTAATAGGCGCCTGACAGTCGAAAACACGCGAACACGAAGGCGTACTATACCCATAGGACATGTCCATGTCCCATATACGTACACGACAATCTTCACCAGCGGTGAACATCCATTTGAAGTCTTCTTGAAAGCCCAGACGCGTGACATTCTTCTGTGCACCATCAAAAGATATCAGAGGATTGTTGAAGTTAGAGTCCATGTCGTACATTCGCACGCATTGATAACCGCATGCAGCTACCATGCTTTTGTCTGGGGAAAACTCTAATGCATTCACTTGCTATAATTGGATTTTTGTTAAAAATATCCTAAGTAAATTGACATTCAATAGATGTATTTACCGAGGATTCATGAAATTGAATGGTCCGAATGCAATTTCCCGTGTGGGCTTGCCAAAGACGTATTGTATGGTCATAGCCACCCGTGGCTAAAATTAATTGATCTCCAGTTGCTTCCATTGTTGTGTTCATTTATTTCATGATGTAAGGTTTGTATTTTAAGAATAATATCTATAAATTTGTAAATTCTTCGATCAGCGAGTTGAGTGAGTCCAGAGTTTATGCTTTTTTTCTCTTGTGACAGTTCACTGATAGTTTTGTTCGTTGGCTTGACATTTAGCAGTTTTGTTTACTACACAATTTTCTTGACATTCACAATAATTTCAAAATGCCGGGTTATTATATTACATTTATGTGAATTGCTCGCATTGGTAATAGATTTTTGTTTTACACATTTGTAATAGATTTTTAGTAACTTGAGGAACTCGAGCGTAGGTAGGTTTGGGATCAAAACTAAAAAGGAACAATACAAACATTTTTTATTGGGGATGAAAAATATTAAAAGTTTGAGAGTTATAGTATGAACGAAATAAGTTCTTTCGCATGTTTTGATGCTATAATGGAATAATAATTTTTTTGAATGAATAGGGTAAAACGCTGGTAAGAATCAAGACTGCAATGTCCAGTTGTCGCAACTCTTCCGTACACATCATTATTATTAATTAATAGTTGGCGCAACAGGTCCATAGGGACATTAGCAATAGATTTACACAACTATTCCTTTTGTGTGAGTTTCTCATTTTTCGGACGAGTCCAAATGGCTAATTGAGAAGCTCTGAACAAAAAAAAGTACCTGTCTGAAGGAATCTTACAAGTCTAACATGAGCCTCTAAATAGGAGTATCTAGTGCGGATGAATTCACAAGACGGTGTCATCAACGTCTCGCTAACAATGCAAAATACCGTAGTCTTTGAGAAATTTTAAGGAATAGTGCTGAAAAAGAGAACCTTTTATGGGCCAACCGTAGCTCTCACAGCCACAAAGTGGTCTACTGGTGACAGCAAGACCTTCATGAGAACACGTTTTAGAACGGACTTAGATCAATTGTAATTGCTCCTACGCCTAGCTACCAAAGGTACAGAAGCTTGCAAACTTTGTAGTATTCAAAAAGAAAAATGGCTGTCACCAGACCACCAAACCATCGCCTAAATTGGTCAAGTCGGGATGTTCGAACGTTCCAACCTGCCAATGCAGACTACTTTCTTGTGGTAGGCAAGGTATGAATATTCAGATAACTCAGATGCCACAACAACAACTGTCAGAGGTTGTGAACAAAAACTAAGTGTATCCTACCAACGAAACAGGAACATCTACAATTTGCACGGAGGACGTTTTAGTAAACAGCTATAACTTTGAGTAAGTACACCTCGGTGCACAACGCGTTGCACAGCAAGTGTAGAGACTGTACGAGCGCGTGTTGCTAGTTTTGAATGAATGTCCTGCACATTATCTGTTCAACTGTTGCTCCATTTCTGGCATATTTTGTTGACTTGAATTGCGTTGGGTGCAGCGAAATTTGTGTACCTGTATGAGTTAGGCTATTGGAGTCAATCAAATCACAGCTGTTCATGCATAGTGTACGTCATTGTTGTCATTCGCAATCCATTGTGTAAATAACTTTCCTCGGCAATTGTTTAGAACAAGACAGATGTTTGTACGGTGCAAACAATGCATGAGTTGCGCAGCAAGTGGACAACCGGCAGAACTGAGACCTATCAGTTGCCGAGTGGCTTCAACTGGATGCCCAACCAATGATGCTTGGTTATAAGTGTACGAGGGTATCAATGAGTCCTTCAACTCGTCGAGCAACCACAACGAAAATAGAATTGACCAATTCCTGGAACTTATTTAATTGCCAACATTAGACATGTTTATTAACTAACAGACTTATTTATTATAATTTTCTAAACGCGCCGAAACACCTGTATAGTTATGCAGTGTATGAGTATTTATACAGCCTTCATACACCCTTCCGAAAATTCTTATTTATAAAATATTTTTCCATGCATACTAGTTATACAGAACTTGCGTCAAAAAAGGTACCGAAAAGGAAAAATCTATTACATTAATCTGTCCTAAAAGAGAAATAAAAACTAAGCAGCTTGTGACAAATGCTAATTCAAATACAAATAGGAATTCAAAAATGGAAAAGTAAAAAGGAAAAGTTGAGCGATTTGACACTCCTATGAAACGGTAGTCTTATTCAAATTAACCAATTTTTAAAACAATTTAAAATATTTCATATCTGCACATATTTCTTATCGAGGAAACTTCTAGAATTGAAATTGAAGGTAAACATGTCAATACAATCTATCCAATTTATTTTTGATTGCATTTAAAATAAAATGTGACAGATTTTTTAAGTCAAAATGACATTTCGATACTATTCCACCTCTATACAGGCACTAAACAACTTCCAAGCGCGTTTAGTTTATACAAGCTCTATACAACGTAGAATATAATTTTTATAAATAAGGTTTTTGCGTATAGAGGCATTTTAAAGGGTGCATAACTTTATACACTCTTTATAATACGTTTATTAATAAGGCTGTAATAATCTAAAGGCATATTAATCCGAAGCTAATTGATGATTGTAAATTAATAGTTGGAAAATAAAAAATCAAAGTAAAAATGTTACGTATACGACATAGGGACTTTGTTGAAGTGCAGGTTCTGTGTGAACACTGCTCAGTGGTTGAGGCCCAACCTTAGGCAAACATCGCAGAGAAGAACTGAAGGTTTTTGAACTTGTGTGTTCTTTTTCCTTTTTTCTTGAGAAGCCAATGTTCCTCCCGCGGCTTTTGCCTATAGGGTTTGCTAGCAGCTCTAGTATTTTTACGAAGACTGGACTAATTTTTTGTAAAGACAGTTGGAAATCTTCTAAATGACTTTCAGCGCGTGGTCATGACAGTTTTCGAATTTTATTCAGTATAACCAACACCGAAATTAATTTGTTTCGTTCAAACTAATTTTTAAGTTTTCAAGCATAGCTTGTTGGTTTGTTTCATTTCATCAGGGCATTTACAGGGTGTCCGCCGGGAAGGTATATTACTTTGTTTTGCCGCCATTTTGGTAAACATTAGTCTTGACAGTTCATATTTGGCAGTCGTGAAGTAGACACGTGGCAAATTTTGTATGGAATAATATTCGATGAACAAATGTGTTTTAATCGTTAAAACATTTTATCAAAATCAATCATCGATTACTGTGACGATGACAAAGTTACTTGAAATTTTTGGGATAAACGTGATAAACAGAATAGTCGGTTCTGGGCAATGGAAAACCCTCAAATTATTCATCAGTCACCTTTGCATCCATCAAAAGTTACAGTCTGGTGTGCAATTTGGTCAGGAGGAATCATTGGACCTTACTTCTTTGAAAATGAAAACGGCGTAAAGGTAACTGAGAATGGGGAACGATATCGTGATCTGATTGAAAACTTTTTAATGCCACAACTTCATGCTTTGGGCTTGATTAACATGTGGTATCAACAAGACGGTGCCACATCGCATACAGCCAGGATTACAATGGAATTACTGCGAGACCTCTTTCCACAACAAGTTATTTCAAGAAATGGTGACATTGATTGGCCTCCACGGTCGCCTGATTTGACTGCTCCGGACTTCTTTTTGTGGGCATATCTGAAAAGCAAGGTTTATGCAAACAAACCAGAAATGCTTGAGCAACTCAAACAAAATATTCGTGATGAAATTAATGAAATACCGCGTGAAATGTGTGAGAATGTAATGAAAAATGTGCTCAAAAGGGCTCACATTTGTGAGACTAACAGAGGCGGACATTTACCTGATATTGTATTCCATATACATAATTGCCGACATTAAATAAAACATTTATCAATATAAGATCCATTCTCCTTCATTTAATCAAAAATTATAGATAAACAAAGTAGTATACCTTCCCGGCGGATACCCGTACATGTGGCCGTTATAATCTTCAAGTGGATGACTTTTCTTCCATCATTCCATCATACACTCCTTCGTAACCATACATAATCGTACTCGAAGTTACGAACGTTTGACAGGCGATACTTGCGGCTAGTTTCACAATTGTATCGTTGTGGGTAGACAGTTACTGAGCCACAGAATAATGGAAGCGTGCCTTGCGTGCCTCGCAATGTATACAGCTTGGTTGATTCAGAGACAGCAGTGTCCAATTAAGAGCATATGTATGTGGACAGTAGTCTTTCATCCCCCAGGAAATATAATTATAGCCTAAATCTGTTAGAATGTCCTTATCCAATCTGTGGGGCATAAGCTGTAATCAGTTGCGTTGTAATAAGATGCTTACCAACGTGACGAACAAGACCTCTTGCGTAAGTCTGCCGAGTGTGATAAGATAACACCTTAAAAAGCACAGCATCTTATGTTTATAGCAATCACCGTAATAACCTATTCCCACCGCACCGAAACCCGTGTTTTCGTCAAAAAGTTTACGAAAACCCGTCGATGCATTCACACCAAACACCAACTAGCTTTCGTTTGACGTTTCAATCAGCTATGCGGCGCTAGTCGTAAAACTTCTGTGTAAACTATTTTGGTTACAAATTTTGATCGCATTAATTAACAAATAAAATTAATTTAGAGCAACAAAAAAATGTTAGCCCATCGATTAACTGTAAAATAAAATAAAGTTGTGAGTTGTGACATCTGTTCTGCTGAATCAGCTGACTATTGCAAAAGGGGTGTTTGTTTCAACAATCCCATAATTGGAAGCCGTTTTCGTGGTGTTTTCGTGGAAAACGACTCAAACAAATCAGTTTGAAAACTGAAATATGTATGGGAAAACTTCTGTTTTCGATTAAGTTTTCAAGTGTTCTCGCGAAGACTCTATTTTCGGCTGGGTGTGAATAGGATATAATAGAACTGCGGATACCTTACCCGCCAAGCAGTATGATGCAGAAGCACGGATCCTATCGAAAGTGGATGACAACCCCTTGAGGAGCCTTGATAGAAATAGTCTTTGAATTATATTCGGTTCAGTTTGCATCGATTGAATCTGAAGAGACTTCTTTACGGGCTAGACGTTGATTCGGTCAAAAATCTTGAAATACAACAGCTGTGACGACTAGGACCAATTGGAGACTGAGCCTGGCGATTCGTTAGGTCACACAATTGGAGAACGATCTCAACCAATTTGGTGTGCGCAACTGGAGCAGCTTACTAGCCAGGGTCAGCCCCCGGACAGTTAGCGACATCTTAAGTAAGTAAAAGTTAGACATAAATTCTTATTTTTAATCTCATTCTTGGATTGGATTGGCAGCATAAGTCGAAATGCTTGTGCCTTTTGATAGGTCATCGGTGCTTAGATTAGTAAGAGGTTCTGAATTATAACTTTCTGCAAGACCACACCATAGACAAACCATACTGAGACCACCAACTCACAATCACCTGGCCGCTGGGCCCCTCATTTCTTTTTCAAATTCGCCATTTTGTATTCCTATCGGTGTTATGTCAAAAAAGAATCAGTGTGACATGTAAAAACACACAAAAACTACATAAATAAATGCTGCCAACCGCGGCAACCGTGGGGAAATGTAAAAGAGTTCGGGAATTCCACATTTTTATATTACTGAATGCCATTGGTTAGTTATTATAAATTGTTAAAAGGCGAATAATTTGATTTGTTTGGTTAGTAAAACTATCTAAAGTTGATGTTCTATATACTAGAAACATATTAGGACAAACATGGTTGTGTATTTTCCGCTTTTGGATATCATTAACTTCGATTTCGTGTGTACATTTTTCTTAAATAATGAAGAAAATTTGCTCAAAATGTTTTCATTTTCCCTCAACCAATCTACATTGTAAAATATTATCCACACGTAACGAATAATTTCAAATTAAACGGATAAAATTCTATGAACCCTGCCAGCAACTTTGCCCACAGCGGAAGTGTCATATCTCCTGGGAGAATGTTGGTGAGCAGAATTTTTGAAGTTTCGTGACATTTGTCATTACGATTTTCTATGTAAGAATACTAGCGCACCAAACGTGAACACTCCATAAAAATATAGCTTGTAGGCTAAGTAACGGGAAATCGGCCGGAGTTGGTGGTCTCAGTATTGTCTCTGGTTTCTATTTTCTTTCGGTTTATTTTGAATTTTGACACTTCAAAAGGTCAGCTGAGTATGCAGGTACGATTTTCTGGACTAGATTTGTCGGCTGCCCTCCATAAACGTCAACTGGAAAAAATATTCACCTAAAAAATCTAGGGCAATAAAAACTTATGTGGTTGTGGTATTCGATTGGGCGCTCTCAGAGCACTTTTTATGTTCGTTTGGTACAAAAAAAAGCAATTCTTTTCAGATTTCAGAGCACTTTTGCGAATCTGGACTTTTTTTCAGATTTGCTTCAGATTTACAAATCCAAGTACCTACGTTTGAGTTTGACAACTAGTGGAGTTTGTTTACATTTTCGTGAAATTTTTCAACTGAAAAGAAACGAGTTGCATCGAATTGATTTATTTTTTGTTAATGATTTATGTACAAATGTTGAGAAATCAATCTGGAGGAGCATTTTAAATGTTTTCATATACAATTTTACCAGTGAATGGAAAACGCTTAGAAAAGTGTCGAAGGCTACACATATTCCAATCGCACAAATATCAACACAAAAAAGAGCAAGTGATGTTTTTATATTCGATTAGACACACGAAATCTTAAATCTGAGAGCGAATCTGAAGAAGCCCAATCGAAAACCACATTAAATACATCCAGTCAGTCAGCTGTCAGACTTACTAAACTGTCACTTGAGGAACAGAGAGCACTTGGAAGGTACTTTTATACTTCCATTACCTATATATAAGAATCGCAGGTTGTTTCACTCTCTGATATTTCAAAGTTTTAAGGAAATCGGGTGGCTGAACAAGGTCGAGCAACCGAAAGCAATTCATCGCTTAACCAAAGTTCACTCCTACCCAAAACCCTCACCTAACCTAAGATCATAAAGTCAGCAGCGGATATGTCATCATTCACCATTCACATTTTCGTCGTATTCAACTGGTTTTGATTGACTGCAAGTTCATCTTCCGACTGAGATGGTGACATTGCATTAAATGAACACCAAGTTCATAACATTCACCAAAAAAAGATGCAGCGAGACCAAAATTCCGTAAGCTTGACCATCAATTACCGCTTGGCTGTATAAATCTAATAATACTCCGACTTCCGTGTTTGTTTTTCCGCCGCAGATTAATTACTTTTAAATAATCGGGCACCTGCTAGAACAACACCAGTCGGTTTACTCCCACACTTTAGTGCCCCTGTTGTTAGTCGTTGTCGTCGTCGTCGTCTTCGTCGTCGCTAGACGCTAATAAACAGTTTTCTCACGATGGCGCATAGGCGTTGTAATTCTCTTCTATAAAGTGGTAAATACAATTATACAGCTAGATCTGCATAATCTGTCTGCCGCTTAATAAACACCAGCTTAAGTAGCAAAGATTATTTTCATCTTCAATTTGTTAATCGCACACAAATTTATTCAAGCGTCAGAGTGGCGCTGCATGCACGCAATTTAAATCGCAATTGTCAAACACTTGGAGGTTTGTATATACGGTCCACGATCATAAACTCTTCCTCTGTCAACGAGATAAGATGTACTTTAGCCATGCGCATCTATCCGAGCGCTAATTTATAGTCATTTGAACTCATTACCACAATCGTTTTTTACCATCAAAATGTCAATATTCAATTGGACCACTTGTCATTGGGAAATAGCGCGACACTGGCCACCGAGCACACACACGAGAGTGACTATCAACGAAAAAGATTGATCTCCCCTTGTTGGCGATTGTGTTCGAAATGGGCAAATAAATTTGCAATAGATGGACGTACTAGATCGATACAAATCGAAATGCAAAAGTGCAGAACCTGCCACTGTCGCCATTTACTTAGAATACATTACGTACTCAAATATGTCATGTCAGTCTTACACTATATTGACAAGTGAATTTCGTGCATTCGGTCAACTCGGATTGACTGCAACTACTGCCGGCATGGTGCGGTGCAGTGTAGTATACTGTACTTGAGTGTTTCAGTTATTAACCAATCAATCGAACAACAACTAGAAGTAGTTTACTTCGGTTTTACTTGATTAACCGAACAATGGCTCAGTTGAATAGCTGATTCACACATTCGTATGCGAAGGCGAAATACACTACAGTCACAAGCAATTCATCTTGATTTTTGATTTCTTTCGGTCAACTCGTGCAATGAATAAGCAATTACGTTCATTAAGATATTTTGCAATAAGTTGATAAAATTGAAGTAAGTCCAGAGACAATAACCCGATAAGAAGCAGAAACAGAGTACTCTATGGCGAATTAGATGAATCAAGGAGATTGACGAGGTGCCGAGGGTAACTAGCCGTAGCCGCAGCGCTGCCATTCACCGAGTACACATGCAAATAATGTGGAATTCTTCAATTTAGTGAGTATATGTACGGTTGCTGCATTAAATGGAGCTCTGCTTTTCTCTCTGATTGCGAGCAAGACAGAGGCTCAGTAAATTGATTACAGTGACTTCTGCATGTACTCGACGGCGCGCCATTAAGCCGTCATGGTAAATCGTCAAGACGCTTCCATTATGCGACTTAGACAATCAGTCATAATGTTTTTATTGATGGGTCGACCAAGGGTGAACATCTTTTCTGCGCTTGTGGATATGCATATAATTTAGCATGGATTACATGCGGATCGCAGAACGAAAACAGTTTGTAACTATACATGGGCGCGCGTTTGCATGAGTACTTATGGGTGGGGTGGGGTTTGGTCTAGGCTCAGCTTCGAAAGTTCGTGCTGAATTGAGATTTAATTCAACATGGGAAATCACGAGTATTATAAATTTATTGGCGACACACTGTGCCTTTCACAAATGGCAAGCATTTAATGATTTACGTTGTTTGGAGTAACAATTTTAGGTTAGGTGCGGAAGATTGGGCTATCCTCAGTTTTTACAAAATAAGCAGGTGCTTTTCTAAAGTATTTTTAATGAATTTTGAGGAAATAATAGAATTGAATTTTGAATAGAATGCAAAATTATTTATTAAAAGTATGTGCGATTTGTTAATCAAATAAGCCAAGAGCGAATGAAGTTGCACATTCGGCACGCAAAGTTATCTTTTTTAAACTGTTGTGGACCTGTTTGCGTCGGCACTCTGCAGGCCTATCTTAAGTTTGAGGACATCTGGTTTATTTACCTCGTTCAGTCGGAATCATAATTAAGTTCAACATCCGGACTTGAACACCCTGAGGTCAAACCAGGCAGCGATATATACTAACTACGAGTTTAAAGAAAGCTACAATTTATGTAAAATAGATTTAACCTGTAGAGCACCGGGTAAATTTTGAGACCTAAGAGACGGAGTGGGGTACCATAGGCCCCCCCCCCCATTAAAGCGAGGATATAACTGCATTTAAGTTTATTTTATTATTGGCTATAGCTTGAAAACATTAACAAATTTCGTTTGGTGCAAGAATCTTCGACTATTTGCCATTTTTATCTATAAAAACAATACAAAAAAAAATTTTCTTAAAGTACCTTGTTATTTCTTTTTAGTTCTTGAAAAACTCGCAAAACTGTAAGATCACGTTGAATTTATATTTTGTATGGGAAAAAAACTCGACTACCTAAAAAAAGAATTAAAAACAGTTGTTATTAAACGAAGTATGGACAAAAACGTGGTCGTGGGGGACCCAAAGTCGGTGCTCTAAAGGTTAAGAAAACACACATTGTATACCATATTGGGCCCCTGTTGTTGAGCCAACACATTTAAATATAAATCAGCACCATTTGTTACCAGCCTAAAGTCAAAGTTTACAGGGTGGCCCAAAATCATCATCCAATTTTGTTTTTGAATTACTTTTTTACTAAAAAAAAATTATTTTGAGTGATGCAAATCTTTATTTGGACTTTTGCAATTTTTTCATATAAAAATGGTATTTTTTTTTTTGTTTTTTTTATTTGTACTTCCTCAAAAACCTCTTCCGGGTACTCCTCGTTAAACTATTCCATTTCTAAAAGAAATTAAATTAACAATAACGAATTTTTTTGTGTTAAACTTACCATTCTCCATACTGTTATTTTGCTTTCGTTTGAAATATCGATATTTTCCCTGATCTGTCAAAATTTAGCTATGGAAAAATGTATTTTGCATTCTGTAGAGATTTTTCGTACAGCGGCTAACAAATTTAGCTTGAACTGCATACTGATTGGCTTAACTGCTTTGCTAAAATTTATCTTTGGAGACATTTTTGTATGGGGGCTTAAAATTAAGCGCGAGCAGCATACTACGTGGATAAGATGATATCTGATAAGTGGCTGCCGCCAGTGTTGCTCTACTTTTGTGGCCATTTTATTGCATTTGCCATGACTTTCCGCAAGATTTCCCGTGATAAATGTTCGCATTCCTGTCGAATATTCTCCTTAAGGGCTTTGCGATTGTCTGAGGCTCGTTGGCATAAACCCGCGACTTCAAGTAGCCCCAAAGAAAGACGTCTTTGATGGTTAAATCGGGCAATCTTGCAGGCCATGCCAAATCGCCAAAAAGGGGAGATTACGCGACCAGAAAAAGCTTCCTTCACAATATCCATCGTGGCTCGTGCTGTGTGTGCGGCTGCATCGTCTTGTTGAAATATGTTTACCAAGCCCCGCTTATTCAAATCCGGCAGTAAGAAGTCGTTTGTTATGGCCCTGTAGCGTTCGCCAATAACAGTGACCGTATTGCCCATGGCGTCCTAAAAAAACCGCCCAATCATTCCTCCCGTGCGGGAATGCAGCACCGCACAGTGGCTTCGAGTGGATGTAATGGCTCTTCGTACATCACACGTGGATTTTCAGTGCCCCTGAAACAAGGATTTCGCTTATTGACGCACCCGCTTAAGTGGAAATGCGCCTCGTCGCTCATGATGATTTTCGACACAAAATCGTCCTCTTCGTTGTTGCGGAGTATAGCGCTCCATTGCTTGTCTATTTTATACGGTAGCTGTCTAGTTCACAAATGTCAAATATGATTGACGTACGACGCCATTTGCAAAAATATCTTCCGATACAAAAAAAAAGTTCAATAAAAACAAATGCAAAATCGTAATTAAGTTGTTTTTGATGATGACTGATGCATTTAGTTTCCGCCGTGATTCGGTTTGACAGCATTCAAACTTATGAATTAGCGTTTTTTTTTGTTTGGGCGGGCATAAGTCAATTGGTGGGGCGAATGGTGCAATTGGCGTTGGAAAATTTATATCCTGTTCTCTTCTTTTTAGCTTCTGCACATTCTTGATGTAGGAGTATCCTCTGTTACAGTTTTATTTACATCGACGACAGTCTCCTGTGGCTACTGCCTCCTGACATACAGCGAACCTTAAAGGTAGTAGAAATCATCTACGTTCCCTTTGGAAGATTGTCTGTAGAGTTTTAATCACTAGAGTTGAAGGCATTATGATTTTTCTTCAATGGCGCCTACAGCGCTACGGCTCTTACAGAATATTCAAAACACGTGCTTTAATACTCCCTTTCTGAGTCCATTTCTAAACTCGTGACTAAATTCGCTGACAGAAATTGGCTTTTCTATTTCCTGTACGATGTTGGGTCTTTCTTTTCCCTGCTAATTAGCACTATTTGATGCTTTTACCAGTCCTTGTGCAAAAGACCTTGCTGGCAACGGTTTTTCTTGCACGTATAAATCAGCAGGTTTGGGAAAGACCTCGCGATCATATACTCAAAAGTTGTTTAACTTCTTCCTTCCTCATTTTGTCATCCATGTACCTAATCTCCGGGATTCTTTTGGGCTCAAGAGTGTGAAATGTTCGTCTTTTTTATACATTTGTTCGAATCCTTCTTCATCTTTGTTTTTACAAAAAAGGCGTCACTAGCTTTTGTTTGTCGTACAGCTTGGATATCTATCTGTGCAACGTGTTTCCCCTTTTTTTTACATATAGTTTTTTCCAGCTTGGGTTCTAGGGCTCAATTGGCTTTTCCTATTAAGCTTGATTGGATCTTTTTGAGCCCAATTTGCGAGACGATTTCTGTATCCATCTTCGAAGTCGCGTTCCTCTTTTGTTTACTGCTCCTGTTAGCTCTTCATGAATGTAATTTTTTTCTCAATTTTTTCCTTTTGACTCAGCTTATGTGAGGTTTTCTCTTAAAGTTGGTGTGTAAATAATCTCACAATTGCGCCGTAACTACTAATAACAAATTTTAGTCTCGAGTTTAAATTTACGGAAGTTCACAACTGCTAAGTTTTGTATGAAAAATGTTGATATTTTGAGTTATTAAAATTTAGAAGTCGGTACGACTTTTGGTTCTGAAGTCATTTCATAGTAAATATGAAGATCGGCACAAACGTAAGTCAACCAATAACTGCCTGCCCATCAAACGTCAATGCGCTTTCCATAGCCTATCGCATGAACCCTTGAACTCTGCAGGTGTAACTGGAAAAATCCGTTCGTAGGAATGTAATAAAGGGTTTTCCAATAAGAGGTGTTATTGTGAATGACCCGCTATTTCGGTAGCTGTCACTTTTGAAGCTTTTATTCTTTGACATTTGACAAGTAAAAATGGAACGATACACGCTTCAACAACGCATTGAAATTATTAAAATTCACTACAAAAATGGTGAAAATCTTGCAGTCACAGTTCGCATTTTTTGGTCGTCGATGATTAATGATTTTTTATGATCGGAGTTGGATGGCATTGATCTGGACAACGTTCACTTTCAACAAGACGGCGCTACGTGCCTCACAAGCAACGAAACCATTGAACTTTTACGGGAAAAGTTTCCGGACCGTGTTATCTCTCGAAGAGGTGATCACAATTGGCCACCGAGATCTAGTGATTTAACACCTTGCGACTTCTTCCTTTGGGGCCACGTAAAAGCCAAGGCCTACGCCAACAGCCCAGCGTCGATTCAAGACCTCAAAGATAAAATTCGTGAGGCTATCGAGGACATATGGCAGCCACTTTGCGATTTGGTTATGGAAAATTTCATGAAAAGGATATGGTCCTGTATGCGTGCTCGCGGTGGCCATTTGGCTGATGTTGTTTTTCATTATTAACGGCATACCTTCCTCTTTATTATGAAATAAACATCCGATCATTTATCTCAACAAATGGCATTTTTCTTTGAATACCAAAATAACACCTCTTATTGGAAAACCCTTTACAACACAATCTCTTGGCCAATAACGGCTAAGCTATTGTTCTCCGTACCGATCTCCTTCATATGTAGACGTAGATCCTACGTTATTATAGAATTATTTCATAGTTTTCATGTAGTAAATAGACAGATATATGAAAATGTGTTGTAAGTATTGTTAATGATGAAATCAGAAGTATTTGCTATATGCGGAATAAGCAGTAGGTAATAAAAAAACGAAATAGTTTGCGCAAAAGATCCGTAAGAACCCTAGGCCTAGCTTCTCATAACCATTCGTTTTTGTGGAGTTTTACATTTAGAAGGGATCTTCCATTTTTTTGCCGAGTCCAAACAGCTTATTGAGAAGCTCTTTCAACACAGTTATTCTCTTGAATGTTTGTCAGACGCCCACGAGAGGTGGCGCGGTGGAAAAAGCCTTATGATTTAATTGCTTTTTTTTCTTGAATCAAACCTGGCAACCCTCACTTAGTCACTCAATACGCAGCAGGTATTGCAAACTGAAATTGCATTATTATTAAGCATAAATATAAATAAAATAACTCAACAAGACGCTTTTTAAGGTTCCGTACCCAAAGGAAAAAAACGGAACCTTATTAGTTTCGCTTTTGTCCGTCCGAACCCACTAGACCAATTGTGTTCTATCTCAGAAACTTATTGACGTAGAAGGCGTAGAAATTTGCACACAACATCCGGTATAACCTCTAGTTAAACGGCAAATACCAACGGTAGCGATAAATCGACTGGTTTTAGAGTAATTAGTAATTTGGTGAAAAAAAGATTTTCATTCGCACATAAAGCTGTTTATTTCTTAATTTACAAAAAAAATGGATATTGACCTTTTTTGTAGATCATGCCCGTAGCTGCATATGTTTCGAAGACTGTTTTGCGGAAAAGTTAATATTTTAAAAGATATTTACAAGAAACTGTCAACCATTTTTCATTCGTTATTGATGTGTTCTCTTAATCGATTCCAATTGGAATTTTCAATGCATACTGAACTCTACTCATATTACATACTACATACATACATACCGACACCACAGTCACAGACCACACTCCACACTAGCGTTTGTGCTCTCGGTCATATCCATTCTCCAATTCTCCATTCCTTAAATCGTATTCGCTTAATCGTTTTCCATTGGAACTTTTCCAATGAATACTCTTCCTCATGCACACATGAGACATGTATGTGTTTTTAACTGGGAGGGGAGCTACGTTGCCATGAGAAATGTGGAAATGATTCTGGCCTTCTGACTTCTGAGTTAAATGTTTCATTTTAGAATTCGTTGGCTGTTAATGAAAACTTCACAAATTTTTTATTTAGTTATCATGATCCCATAAAGTTTCAGATAAAAAAAGGAATGAACTAAGGCAAACACAAACACATCATAGAATATGTATCTGCTAACATCCCCCAGTTCCGCCAGAAAATGGGAATGAAGGCAGAGGTGGTAGTGGATTAAAGTCACGCACACAGGCTTTTGATGCTTGCCACCTACTTACAAAAAGAAAAGAATCTTCGCAATTTCCTACTTTAGGGAAGTACGGAACCTTCGGTGCGCGAGTGACACTCGCACTTGGCCGGTTTTTATTTTTTCTATTCCACGCACTTTTTGGTCCCTGGGTCTTTTGTTATTTTCTGATGGTTGATTCGTTTTTGTTTGTGCGCAATCTTTTTGTGAAAAGATTGAATATCTAGGTGAAACCAGAGGGCTTAAAAAAAAACCTAACCGCTTCGAGAATGATCTGGTTCCGTTTGCTATTAATAATATGTATCAAATACATTTTTCCTAGTCTTCAATAGATGAAATTGAACAAAGATCCCTCTGTCCATATTACAATAAATGTGAACATCTAGGTCTTTATATGTGGAGATATTCGCATTTATTTCCCTCGCGTTGGTTTTAGCGATTCGCCACCGGTTCTTCCATCGATATTTGCAGCGATGTCAATCATTTCAAAAGTAGTTTAATTTTACCTAAAAGAGAAATGTTCTTCAAATACTTCTTCTTTTGATACTAAAATAGTAAAAATCTACTACTACAATAATGCAGTAGATTAGGAATTTCCATAAACTTGAGAGTAGAAGCAAAAGGCTTAAGAAAATGTCCAACGTAGTCCGATTTGAGTTAGCTGAAAAGAAATAACTATTTAAATAGCTTATTAGTTATTTAAGACTTCGTTTGTAAATCGTAAAAGGCCAGATGAGTTGCCACCGAAAATGTTGGGTGAATGATGATTTTAAAAAGCAAAAAAAAGTATATTTTGTCCCGAAAGTCGAACATGAGAACTATCGGTCAGAGTTAACTACTCAGCCTCTGCGAGAACTTTGTTGGTCAGAGCTGGAAGATAAAAATAGAAAAACCGAAACGCAACCTGCTCAATACCCGAAATAGAGGTGCGGTCCCAATAAATGCGGGCTTAAACAAACCCGCATTGCAATGATGTGCAAGAGATGAAAACTGTGAACATTTCTAAATAGCAACTCTCCGCATACACGCTCCTAGCCCTACATAATATGCAATAAACTTAATTTTTGTTAAATCACAACAAACATTATTTAAAACGAAAACTCATCATTTTACACTTTACTCAGTTCAACCAATGCATTCGCTCATTAATTCCGTTGAATCGCACTCAAAGCGGAACTCAGATTTCAAAACATTACAACATCAGCAAAAGTTAAAAGCTGCTATTTGTTTTGAATCAAAATTAAGTGACAATAGAATGCTCTCATATCCTGTCTGAATGGAAAAAGTATTTCAGCAGTAGGTATGTCGTATGTACAAACGGACGTATGCACTTATTGAACCAAATGATTATATAAACTCGCTATGAGATCCGCACGCTGAGTAATTCCATTCAATGACTGCAAAAATGACTATAGATACAGGTCCACACCCTCCCTGCTCAAGTCATCAATAAATTATAATTCATCAGGTGTCGTCATTGCGCGCATTTTCCGATCTCAACTAATTAAGTTCTTATTCACAGAGAGATAAAGTTTCCATTGAATTTCAAGTATCCACGTCAGCCGTACCCGGTACACCCGAGCGTTATTTTCGAAAATAATTATTTCACACCGTAACGAAAAATGCGATGCATAAAGTGACGGGCGGAATTTCTAATGTCTAAATCTGCATAACAGACGGGCATTTTTTCACGAGAGACTCTCTGTCGCCACAGATCAGTCCGGTGCTTTTCTAAATGGGGCGTAGTACAGCTTTTGCTGTGTTTTCTTTTTTGTTTTATCTTTTAGTTTGCATCGACTTGCGTCTGTTGTATCCCACACCCTGCAACCCACTTATGCGATCTGCTTATAATAAGCTTTGTCGCCACGATTGTGTTAACTTATAATATCTATTGGCATACAAAATGTGTTTCTATTACGCTTCAATTAATTGACTGAATGATTTATATGTTCTAGAGTGTACATCGGACCAGCCCTAATACTGTGCTGATATTTTAATTATTTCATTTAACACGAACACGTTAATAACATTGAACCTATACATGTATAAGGTGGAATACTCGTAGCATTGCATTCGCTGTAATCGATATTGGCTTGCGTTTCAATACAATTGTCACACTAAATTAAGCAATTTGTCGTTTAATGAAATTTCTACTCTCGATGAAATCATTCCCTTTGAATAATAAAACGCAAATAGCTACCTCCCAAAGACAGCCCTGTCAGTAGGGAAATTAACTGCGGCTTTTCGTTAAATAGGTCTGCGAGGTGAGATAGATCTGAACAGGCATATTTAAAAATAAATCTCTCCTCACTGTTGATGCCAAACCGCACTTAATCGATTTGTAAATTATTGAAGAGCGCGTGCATCTATAGGTTTGACACAAAAAGTGGGTGGATACACGATTGCAGATTTCCCTATCAAAACATGGAGAATATGCATACAAGAACTTTCTGTGCCGTGAGCATTCCACATGAGATCGTGTTATTTCAATGAAAAATCGGAAACTAGCACAACTCTTAAGCTTAAGCCAGTGTCAAATATAAACGAAAGTCCAATTAAGTTCTGTCAAGATTTTCAAGTCGTTTAATACGAGTATTCTTACGCCACGATTCACAAATTAAATCCAAACGGAAGTTGGCTTAAGATGGATTACTCCCATCCAATATGAGAAGGGCTCGAAGTCACTCGAATGAGCACTCAACAAACTGAGTGATCATTTTGGGTGAATTTTATTGGTGAAAAGCTTGTTGTTCTTTTATTTTTGCTATTGGGTCGTATGGAAAAAAAACTAGCATTTGCTTTGAGTAAAAGGTTTTAGCAAAGTAAAAGCCCTTAGCAAACGCTTCGAATCGGTATGAATTAAAACTTATGTCGTTTTCGATTTGGCAATAAGATCAATTTTTTTTTGATTGAGATTGCTTTTCATGTTCGATTTGGCAAAAAAAATCAATCTTTTTTTTGATCTGACTCTCTTTAGAGAAATCTCGATTTTTTCTCAGATTTCACACATACTTTCACTAATACCAATGTGTATGACACACAGCTGGCGGTTACGAATTCATCAATCTCAGATCAAAATCTGAAAAGCCAAATCGAAAACGACATTAGTTTGCTAAAGTAAGTTCGAAAACTCGAACATAGCATTTACATCGCTGTACATGTCCTTGCCTTGCAATTTCTGTCAAATTTGACAAGTGACAACTGTCCGGTGGTTTGTTTATTTTGAATTTATTCTCAAATTTTTGTGGGAAAATTATCAAAAGCAATCGAGCTCCAATTGCAACTGGAAACAAAAATTGTATTTGCCAAATCGCTTGGTGATGTTTGATTTCTTCCTCAGTTGTCGGAAAATGTATCCAATCATCGGCTTGTTGAACTATTTTTAGACACACATACTAATTAGTTAACGAAACGGTTGACTGATGAACAGCAAGATCTTCTCCAACGCCACCCTAAACACATGAATTTTTGAAATGTGTACCTGAAAGCCCGGATCTCCTAAATGCCTTTAGGAAAGATTTATTTTTCTGGATATTTGAGAGAGCACCACCACGCGTCTCAAAATTATGATTTAAAAAAGTATTAGCCACAATGTTCACATTTTCACGCGTGAAACGAAACAATTGCTTGAAGTTATTATCGTCACCAATTCTTCTTTGTTTATACTGTTTTTTATTAGAACGAACGTTAACAAAAAGAGGTAAAACCGGTATTGTTTAAATCAAAAAATTGGTATTAATATTATGTAATTTATTATAGCAACTAGTGATCTGACCCTCATCTTGTATTTACCACTAGAGGGCGATCTGACCAAGCAAAGTTGGTTGCAATTTCTATTTTAGTTTCTCTTAACTCTTAGTATAAAACCAACGTCGCCATTGTTCTGGCTCTCTTCCATTCTTTTCCGACGTGGCGATTACTAGCCGCCATACGCCACATTGGGCACATTTTTTTGGTTTTTCTCTCGCGTAATAAACTAAAGTTGTACAGCATAAATATTACCAAAAAGTTCTTTTCTTTGTTTTACCTTGCGGATTTAGTGTTTGACGCGATCAAAAACATGTATATTGTTAAAAATAAACGCATCCATGTTTTGTTTGGTTTTCCTGCACGAACAAAACCAAATTTAACTATTTATAAAAAAAAATACAAAATTCACAATGCTTAGATTGTTTTATGTAAAAAATGTGCGTACAAAATATTTAGCAAAAGGTCCGAGTTAACTAAATGGCAGACTCAGAATTTGCATAGGATTTGCTTTGTCTGATAAGTTTTATTCAAACCGATCTGAGTAAAAGGTTTTTGAACATGGCAAATGATGGAACTAACTCAAACTGGTTTTTATTCGTACGAAATGTAGCAAATGCTTCGATTTTGACATTTCTCTTGAGTAAAAGCAATTGCAAAGTTTTATTCATACGACCCATTATCAGATTTTTTAGGAAACTAGCGCGAATTCCAGTGGACAATCGAATCGACGGAGCAAAACATATCTCTACTGAAATCGAAAGTAGAAATATAAATTGAACATAACCACTGCATCTGAAAGTTGTACAGCGGAGAGGAATCAACAATGTATAGAACTGCTTTCAAGGAGTGGTTCCTGGCTATTTCTGTTGAGTAATCGATACGAATGACATTAAAGAAGTCTGAGTCCATTTTTCGTATCAGACACCTTCCAATGTCCCTTTCTTCACCTCAAATCCTACAGAGATGGATGGGTTTTGCTGAGATGTCTCAAAAATAAACACGGCTCTATATAGCTCGTCACTCTAGACTACATCTTGGCTGGCTTGGAAGTCAATGAAAGTACAGTAATGTCGTTTTCCATTGGGCAAAAAGAAGCTTCCGGGAGAGTCCGGAATCGAAAAATTCACTTCTGAAACCGTTTCATTGGCACAAAAAATACTCTTCTGGTGATTCTGAGAAGAGAATTTCGCTTCTCGATTTTAAATCAGAATCCACTCAAGAAGCACTCAAACACGTGTAATTTATGTATTTTATACAATCACCTGACAGCAGCCGTAGATTATTTTTTGGCATTTCACCAATACTTTCGTGGAGTCCTTCAGAAGCAGTTTTGTTGTTCCATTGGATTTCAGAATGAGTGGATCCCCGAGTGAAACCAATGGAAAACGACATAAGTATCGATCTGGCGTTTTTTCAAAGATTTGTCATATGAGAGCGAATTGCGAAACATCGCATATTCGTAGATTCTGACATTTCATTCCCATGAAAGCTATTTTAGTCGCAGATAGGGGAAGATGGAGTTAAAAGTCATAGGGATTTTAACATATAAAAAATTAAAAAGCCACGTGAAAGAGAAAAATGTTGGTCTCCTCTAAAACAAACGACATGCCTACTTCAGCTTTTTATTCACTGTCAGTAAAGTTCGCCAAGACCAAATCAAAAAGCAGGCGAAGGAAAAGATGTTAGATTTTGTTTTTCATGAGGTTTTTTTTCACACAATTTTCTTAAAAACAGATGACACAAGTTTTTTTTAATCATTGTAACAACTTTCCCCGACTATGTTGCAAACTTACCCATCTTTTTTTCGAAAAGGCAATATTTTGACATCTTCTGAGCGGACTTTATAGGACCTTTTCGGTGAATATTATTGCTCTCGGTCTTTAAAAAGGTTTAGCTCAATCATTTGCAAGATCATAGGAGCAGCATCAAATTTAGCCGCAAATATTACTTCTTATCCCGCTCTCCCCTACCCGTGAATCAGTTTCTTTTTTGAAGGTTAAGTTTTATCGAATTTATCATTTGCGGGTTTGTGGATCGCGGCTGTATTATGTGGATTGTAAATAAAGTGTGATAGTTCGCGGCAGAATTTTTTATTTGCTGGAAAATTGCTTTAATTGCAAAAATCTCTATTTAAATCAATTGAGGCTCAGGCTTTTTTTTTGAAGTAAAACTTCTTTAGGCACGCTTGACTTGAGGGGTAAGCTGGTGAATGCGTCACGAAAGCGTTACGGAAATTGCGAACGGAAGTTGAAATTGAGATATAAGTTAGTGAAGATCGAAAGAGAGTGATAGTTACGTTTCCTTTCGAATATTACTGTAGGGGCCAGAGAGTGAGGTGTGGGCACACATTTTCATTCTCTCATAGCCAGTTACGTTTCGTATATCTAAATCACACAGTGCAGCAGTGGGGGGGATTTATCCCTTTTTGCGGGATTTTCTCACTTACAATAAGCTAAAAGGGACAAAGGGATTTTTAAGACCTCATAGTACAAAAAGAAAAGGATTTTACTTTTTAGTCAAATTTTGTTCCTAGTTGTTCATTTCATTCAGAATAAAAAAAGTATTCAACCTACGATCAAATTAAATATTTTCATGTTTAGAAAAAAGTCATCTGAATGCTTTCATTTTCTTTTTTTATTTCCCTAAACTGTTTCATAAAATGACATATCTGTGAATTCAGGATTTTTTTTTAAAATAATAAATTTATTTATTTTGTAAAATTTGGAATGTATGTCAAAAAAACCTTACCTCATTCTCAAATCAAATTTCTGTGTCATTTTTGTATGAAAAATAAAGAATAATGAAACCTGAAACCGAGATAAAATTTCTGGCATACCTACCAGTCATTTTCAAATAATTCATAATATATTTATTTTATGTTGAATATTATTTTCATTTTAATCCCGAATGCAATTTTATGTTTTTTTTTTTTTTGTAACGTCTGAAAAATGTATAAGATGTATACATACATTTCTATTTTTGTATTGTATACAAACGTATCTTAATATGTATTTATTTTTGTTAGCTTGTATAGTTAATGTATTATGTAACTTGTATTGTTACTAATAAAAAAGACAGAATTTAATAAAATACATGTTTTTTTTAATTTAATATTTCGTGGGATAAGAGGGATATTTTGGGTATAACCGTGGGATAACCAGCCTCTAAAGTCTGTTATCACTGCAGTGCAGACCTATTGTCTGTTTCACACTGTAGGAGCAATAGGGAGCAGTGCGCGCACACATTTTCCTTCTCTCTTCCTCTCATAGCCAATGCATAAAATATATAATATCTCAGTCAGTATTTCGCTTGCGAGTACATACATATAGATGGAGCTAAAGAAGTTTTACTTCAGTCGTGTGGTCTAAAGCAGAGACAATACTGAGACCACCAACTTCGGCCGATTTCCCGTTACTTGCCTACAAGCTATATTTTCACAGGGTGGCAAACGCTAAGTGCGTTAGTATTGTTACATAGAAATTCGTATTGGCAAATGTCACGTAACTTCAAAAATTCCGGCTAACCAACACGCTCGCACCTTGCATATGCCACTTCCGCTGTGGACAAAGCTGCTGACAGCGTTCATAAAATGTTGTCCGTTAAATTTGAAATTATTTATATACGTGTGGATAGTATTTTTTTTGGGAATAAGTGTACATTTGCTTTAAATATTTATGAAAAATTGTCAATGCAGAATGGTTGCATGAAAATAAGAACATTTTGAGCAAGTTTTCTTCAGTTATTAAAGAAAATTTACACACAAAATCGAAGTTAATGATATCCAAAAGCGGAAAATATACAACCATGTTTGTCCTAATATGTTTCTAGTATATAGAACATCAACTTTAGATAGTTTTACTAACCAAACAAATCAAATTATTCGCCTTTTAACAATTTATAATAACTAACCAATGGCGTTCAGTAATGAAAAAATGTGGTATTCCCGAACTCTTTCACATTTCCCCACGGTTGCCGAGGTTGGCAGTATTTATTTTTGCATTTTTTGTATGTTTTTGCATGTCACACGGATTCTTTTTTGACATAACACCGAAAGGAATACAAAATGGCGAATTTGAAAAAAAATTGAGGGGCCTAGCGGCAAGAGGATTGTGAGTTGGGGGTTTCAGTATGGTTTGTCTATGGTGTGGTCTAAAGCACACTCGTTTTTTTTTTTTAAATTAGATGTTAGATTAATTAAATATAATGCTTTTGTGGTGAACAAACAAGAATTTTCAATTCATAAAGACAGTGAATAGTCCTTTAGTGAGAACATTTGATCGACGGCGAATTTTCCCGGCCTAAAACTCAACACTTGGTCCAATAAGGAAATTTCTGAAAGGTGTTTATACGATATCGCACGGGATCGGTTTTCGTGTGAAGCGGTCAAACGATGCTGAGATTTAGATCATCACGAACAAAACTTGGAGAATAAGCCATCAGGCCGGGTATTCTTATTGGTCTTTCGATGGAGCTTATCACTACCCCTACTTCGTCTGTAAAAAGCCTGCAGGAGAAAACCTTTTCATATTTCTAACACCGACAAGGATTTCTTCTCCAGGTCTATACGGGACTTGCCGTCCGGAAATATGCTAAAATATTCGTATATTGTTCCTGGAGGTGTATCTCTCAATTTCTTCGATCAGGCGCTTTCAAAAAAGTCGATATTTCACCCTTCTCTTTTGCCCACATAGGTCGTGAACAGCGGAAGTCCTCTTGCACAGCACCGCTTTATATGCCTCTTGTTTTGGTGTGCTTACTCGTCGGGATTGTCAGTCTCATCACTACGGTCTTCTGTGCTATCTGCTGCTGTGGTAAGACTTGTGCAAGATTCAGAAGTCTCTTGAGATTCCTGCTTAGAAAAGTCACAGCACCTAGGAATTATCAAATTTCGAAACTCAGAATGTCAGATAATTTTTCTAGTAAGAGCTGTAAATTCGAATATTTCCTGATTCGATTGAATTTTAGAATAAGCGTCATTTTTTTTGAATGTGACGTCAGTGGAAAATGTCTTGTCGCAGTGTATCGCCGATAAAGCATTTTGTGACGACAAGAAAACATCAAAACCCAATATGACTAATACGAGTATTTTCACTGATATTACTTGAAGAGTAATGGGAAAACATATCGCTTCTATTCAGATGTGCGTACTACATCACTACATCACATATTTGAATAGTTAAAATAAATTTGGGTTATAACAAGGCTCACTCTGACGAATTTAAGCAATAGCAAAGTCAATGAAAATGCGTTGTTCTTTCGTATAGCGCTTCAGTTTTACTAGCCCCGAACTGTCAGCTGTCACATTGCTAACTTTTTTGCCGTTGGCATCACTGTACTATTAAATAGCGCAAAATTAAAATTTTTGTGATTACATGTTGCTGGATTATTGCCAGACGAAATAATTAAATTAGTAGATCGCCACGATGCTGTCAGATGTATAAAATATATCCAAAGCTAAATTTCAAAGGTCCATATAATATCGCTGAAAATATCTAATAAAACTTTGAGTAATAAAGTTCAACTAATCTTATTTATAACATTCACTGGGGAGACAAATTTCGACAAGATGTTGCCAGGCACAACTATAGAGTATATGAAAAGCTGCAATTTATCAAATTTGTCGAAGCATCCATAAAATCGCACAAAACGTAGATTACAACTTCAAGTAACCGAGGTAGGTGCACAAGACTTGATTGTTTAGATTATATATAGCTGCTATGTACTGTTAAATTTAAGGTTTCTCGCTACGGAGGCTTTATAAGAATATTTACGTCCAAAATGTACTTCGGACTCTTGGTCTATAAAGTATTATTTGTCGAAATTGACAAAAATTAGTATTTTATCAGATTTTGAACTTCAAGGTAGATAATACAAACTTTTAGTTTTTCGTCAAAATAGTAGTGTCGAGAAAAGTTAGAGAATAGTTAGATCAAAAATGTTGCACAAACATCACATTTGTTGTCACATTAATCCATTTATTAAAATGCATATGTCCCACCCATAAATTGTTATGCTTCTGCGTGTTCCAATTCACCTTTAATTATAAAGGAGGAGCCGTTGTGTGACTCGATGCTTGTTTTCATCCCAAACGTCAGTGATATACGCAACAATTAACAGCAATAACCATTACGTAGTTGCATACAACTCGATGCAGTTAATTGCACAAACAGCGCGACGACAAGATCATAATCTATAAAATTTTGCATTGGTCACACCTACTTCCAGATTGAGGTTTCACAAATAAATATGATTATTTTGTTTTGCAGCTTTTATTATTATTATTTCGTATTTTTTGCGCATACGATTCACTTTCATATTATAATCGACACGTTATATGGCAAGGCCGAGGAACTACAGCTAAGAGATAGTGAAAGGGGGAATGTAGGTAGGCTGAAAAGCAATGGCTTTTAGAAAACGAAGCAATATTTCTCTAAAAATAGATTTTACTACGTAATTTTGTTTATGATTAATTTTTACAGTACAGCTATTTGACACGAAACGAGAGAACATTTACTGCACTCACAATCACAATGAGTTTAACGATATTTGCATGTTCGTTATTCCTTAAGAAGTTTGGCCAAAAGAAATATAATTAAAATGTTGTTCATAAAAACGGTACTAGTCTTAGTCACTGGATGTTCATTTCTTTTAAGTGTTGACCGTTGTTCTCTGTTCTGCGTCACAGCAAAAAACATTTTAATACTCACATTAAAACCAACGTTTATGACAGATTTGCGTAACGAATTGTGTAAAGATTAGAGAAAATGTTGCAAGACCCCTTACCGCTGGCGGGGGGAAGTCTAATGATAATTCTCTAAGGTATTTTCTTTATGTATGATTTACTGTAGACCCTAGATGGCGAACGGCCACAACTAATGTTATACCAAATACTTATTAACTTGTTCGTCACTTAATTGTGGATAGCTGCACACAGTTTTGAGTAGTTCAAATCTTCAACTCGCACACAAAGATATCGCAAGGAATGGGAAAACCAATTTTCGTGGGTCGAATGTAGTTCTGGCAAAGCCTTTTGTCGCGCTTGTCAGAAGTCATTTGTTTGTAATATGACTTAGCTTGTCAGACAAGAACTCTTACCCATACACATTTCCAATTATAATAGTGAAAAACAACTCCAAGTGTGTCCGACTGTTTTCGAAACATAACATTTTTTTTTTGTTATACTACTTAATTTAAATTTCAATAGAAAAAAAAACAGGTACTAAATTTTTTTTAAAATGCTACATTTTGTTGGCTAACGTACTACATTTGCTTTAGTGGCAACGCTGGTCTTGAATCAGGGATGGCGCTGTAGGCACATTTCGTTTTTCATCTATCTCCTTCTATATATATATCAAAATAAGTCGCATTGTGTTTGAATAATTGATGTTCTCTTAATGTATTTGTATCTGGAAAATTCAAACGAAAGGTGCGGTCCAGCATACCAACCACTGAGCCACCGTGTTCACAAGTCGCAACGACCGATATTTAATGTTCTAAAGAACATTTATCGAATATGTCTGTCTGTCTGTTGAAAGCACGATAGCGCCCAAAGGAATTGAGATAGGCGAATGAAAGTTGGTGAAAGGGCTTATTTTTATCGTCGTCAGGTTGGTATTGAAAATGGGCTATGTCGGTCAAGTAATTCTGGTACCTCCCATACAAAATAAATATTAGGCCCATGCATCTCTCTGTCTGTTGTTCAATGTAATTACGTACTACCTCACATGCCTAAAACATTGCATGACTTGTATGCAGTGAAGGGTATCAAGGCATCGGCCAGGCTGATGATAACACTTTCACTTGTTTAAAAATAATGTCGTGCGTATGGGTTTCGTTACTTTGCTGGCATTCTTCTTTATGTAACGTAAGCTTTCTGAAAACTAAAAGCCTAGTACTCTCGCGAAAAGACTAACGAACTATTCTCCCCAAACTTCTGTAGGCAGGTTTTGATGAGCTGATTTTTCGGTGAGCATACGCGACGAATTTATTAATTATTAATGACAGAGTATTTGTTTTTGTTAAACTCGTCAAACAGAAACCACGCTGCGCACCCGCAAAATGCTTCCTAAATTCGTAAGGTCGGAGTGGAGTACCCCCCGCAATCCTCCGGACTGTTCCGTTCGAACAGCGACCAAAACAATTCGAAAATGACTTGTGGGACACACTGTGTAATGCCTTTTCATGTTAAGGGATAATTCTGTTCTATTGCGGTAAAGCTCTATTAGGCTGCAGAAGACCCTGGTTCTGCGGGTATCCGCCGGGAAGGTATACTACTTTGTTTAGCCGCCATTTTGGTAAACATTAGTCTTGACAGAATAGTCGGCTCTGGGCAATGGAAAACCCTCAAATTATTCATCAGTCACCTTTGCATCCATCAAAAGTTACAGTCTGGTGTGCAATTTGGTCAGGAGGAATCATTGGACCTTACTTCTTTGAAAATGAAAACGGCGTAAAGGTAACTGTTAATGGGGAACGATATCGTGATCTGATTGAAAACTTTATAACGCCACAACTTCATGCTTTGGGCTTGATTAACATGTGGTATCAACAAGACGGTGCCACATCGCATACAGCCAGGATTACAATGGAATTACTGCGAGACCTCTTTCCACAACAAGTTATTTCAAGAAATGGTGACGTTGATTGGCCTCCACGGTCGCCTGATTTGACTGCTCCGGACTTCTTTTTGTGGGGATATCTGAAAAGCAAGGTTAATGCAAACAAACCAGAAGCGCTTGAGCAACTCAAACAAAATATTCGTGATGAAATTAATGAAATACCGCGTGAAATGTGTGAGAATGTAATGAAAAATGTGCTGAAAAGGGCTCGCATTTGTGAGACTAACAGAGGCGGACATTTACCTGATATTGTATTCCATACATAATTGCCGACATTAAATAAAACATTTATCAATATAAGATCCATTCTCTTTCATTTAATCAAAAATTATAAACAAACAAAGTAGTATACCTTCCCGGCGGACACCCCGTAAAAGGCGAACCAAATTCTATGTCCCAACCTTTAATTCATGCTTTGAAGTGGAAGTCGCACAATTAGCAATTTAGTTTTTAAATTCTAATGCCAAGTATTTTAATGTACAGAATTTAAATATTGTAACATTGAATGCCAGAATTCGAGTCTCGACTTCCGATTATAAATGCTATGGAGTTGATGGAAGAAATGGAAGAGTTGGTGGAATAGCAATTCTTATATGGAGTTCAATTCGAGTACAAACACAGTTTGTTGAAAATCTAGTAAAAACCGCTAAGCCTTAATGGCGAATTTTTACTTGAAGAAGACCTTAATTGTTGACACAAGTATTAGGGCAGTATCTGAACAAGTTCTTGGGGAAATGTCTTGCCTAAACTCATCATCCTGTAACTCACTTTTTTTCTTTTAAATATGTCTACTCACCTCCTGCAAACCTATTTCTCAAGGCCAAATAAAGTACCCACCTTTATCAACAAATAACCAAATTCGCTTGATTGATGTCTTATCCTTTTTGGAATTTAGTAAATGTCATTCGAAATAATAATGGGCAAATTCCATGCCTGGATTCTAGCAATAACATAGATTATACAGACTTTGACAAAGTCATTGTATTCAGCGAGAAATATAAACTTTTAACAGACGGCTTAGTAATAAAAAAAAAAAACTTCGTAGTTTGGACATCGTAGGAATAATAAATAAAATTATTAATTTTTTCAATTTGTTCAAAATTTAAATAATTATAAAGAAATAATAGAAAATTAACTTAACTTCACTTTAAATTTAAATGAAGTTAAGTTAATTTTCTAATATTTCACAGTTCAACTGACAAAAGAATTCTGACAAGTCGTCGTTACTTTGTTAATGGGCGCGTTCCATTTCCCGCTAGACGTATACCACAAAATATCCCAGATAAAGGAAAGTCCGCGCCAGTACCCTAGCGCCAGCGGCAAAGTGACATTTAACACTAATTATTTCCACACTACAATTATTCACGATCCAATGCAACTGGTCTAGTATCACTGCGAAATTGCAGACTTGCAACTCTTTTTCGCACTCCAACAACAAAATATACTGACTTAAATTTCGCTACACTTTTGCACTTTATTTATACCCTGACCCTATTGCAACAAAAAAAAACAACGGAGTAAAGTGTACCCTCGTCCTTTTGACAGTTCGCCAAATGTCAGTGTTACTGGCTGTCCGTACCATTGCTTCGTTGATGTAAGAGATTGGAAAAAGAGTGTTCACGATCTGATAAAAGAAAATAAAATTTCGCAATTTTGCTAAACTATTATAATAGTCTATTATAAAAACAATATCTGAATGGCTACTTTGCTTACCTTATTAACAATTTTATCAGAATAACACTTGCTCGGCTTCGTATTTATTTTTATTTTGTAAACGTTTGAGCGATTTCATTTGACAGGTCGTTTTTTTTTTTGTTGTTTTTTCTCTCAATGGAGTGTGTAGTTTTGCGCTAGATTGAGAAATTTCCCCGAAAGGGATATTTCACAAAAAGCGCTAGACGTCTAGCGCAAATGGTGAAATGTCAATTTTTTTATATGGAGATTGACATTCCGCTAGTCATCTAGCGGGCAGTGGAACGCGGCCAATAAAAGTTCGTCAAACTGCAGGTGCTCCTTAGTGTTATTGTACATCTTATACACTGCAGGTATCCCAAACTAACCGCAATGCCGGTTGGTGGCGAGGTTTGCACGTAAGGAAACCAGGGGTTAGTCTGTAAGGGACAGCCCAAGACCGTTATACGTGGTGAAGAACCACACCCTGCACGAGGTGCCACTGCTTTAGACTGAATATAACGGATCTAGAGGGGAATAACTCTATAAAACCCGTAATCCCGGGTTAACTACCGCGCCCATGGGATGTATGGCACAATGTTATGTGTCTTTTAGCGGCGAACTCTAGATACCTGGGGACCTCTAGTTTCAATCCAAATTCCCCTTTTCTGTATACAGGGGGTGAGTACAGAATGACATCTCCTTCCCCCTTACTCGTGGGTCCAAAATAGAAACTTTAAATAAAAAAACACAAAACAAAGGGACTGGTGTAATTGAATCGGGCACCAAGAACTTCGGCAACACCGATTCTCATACGAATATGACGGAGGAGGAAGAAAATCTCTTACTCCAAGAACCGTCGACTAGTAGGGCAGCTTCGGTTGAGGGAAGCGTCAGAACGGTTGACTTCGGACTCGAAAAACTTTTTCTCGAGGAAGATAACAACCGCTCGATCGCCAGCTCATCCAAATTCTCCATATCGTCTACAGCTTCAATTAGGAAAAGAGTGCTGAACTGTAAGATGACGATTAAGAAATTGAAGAAAAAGCACCAACTAGAGGACAAGGACAAACAAAGACTTCAAAACGCCCTTGATTTTCTAGAAAGGCAGTCCAGTGATATTAGCGTACTTCATGCTAGTATTCCTGAGGCGGACCCTATGGAAATCTCGAGCGAGGGAGCTCTTATGCAGCCACCAATGCCTGTGATATGCCTTAGCCTATCGGGGCACGGGTCGGCTGCATCTGACCCCGCAACTGAAGTGGACAGAAAGGACGTTGTTTCACCGGGAGAGGCGGACTCGACACTGAACAGCGCAGTGACTGTTGTTGACAAGTCGAAGCCAAAGGACAATGAAAGTTTGGACTTAACCGAAGCCTCATTTGTCCCCGCGGCGAACACGACGGAAGGCAACAAGCTGTTCAGAACAGTACAACAGACGGATCCGCTAAAAAGGAGGAAAAACGCGCGTCGCCTATTAAATAGGTTTAAGAACCGCGATCCCAGCTCCTTCACGGAGAGGGAAACAGCGCAGTTAGCTAGGGCCCGGGAGACAGTCAAGTCTACCGAAGACGCATGGCGCAGCAGCCTAATAGCGAGGAGACAGAACCCAATCAACAAAGGGAAGCTGTCTGGACCAAGGGAGGAATGCCGATTGCCTTCCGCCTTGGGAAAGGCAAAACCCGTAAAATCGGGTGCCGGCCCAGCCAAGGACTTGTCCAAGGCTGAGCAGACACCTGGTTGTTCGAAAAAGGTTCTGCCTGTTAGGAAGGTAGATAGGACGACTTCTGGAGGGGCCGGCACAGGATTGGCCGTAGCGGGGGCGAAATGCCGATTGCCTTTCACCTCGACTGCGGTTGATTCAAAGTGTCAAGGGGCTGCCTCGGGTAAGGACACGTCCAAACCCGGGAACGCTCCGGTGGTCTCCAAAAGAGGTCGCAACGACGACACGATCTCCCCGGTAGTAGGTAGGCAGGCTAAAAGGCTGAAATTCGCCGAAAAGGTGAAGGAAAGTCTGCGCGTCGCTATTGTCGACTATGGCAACCCAGACCGGAAGCTCTCATCCAACCAATGGGAGCTAATAGAACAGCGGATCCTTGATGGTGTTAATGACGCCATTGTGAGGGCAGATGGCAAGCCTCCACTATTTGGCCAGCTATCTACCTTCAAAGGATTCAAGACCATGGAGTGCGACAACCAGGAGACCTTGGACTGGTTAAAGGGCTTCATAATCAACATGAACGCACCTTGGTCAAAAGCTGACCTGCGCGTTGTTGACAGGAAAGAAATCCTGAACTTGACTAGGCCAAAGGGTATTATCCGCATGAGAGGACCTTACCTACCCGTTGAAAGGATAGAACGGAATCTGCAGTTCCTTAACCCAGAACTACAAAGCAGAGAATGGAAAGTCCTCGAAACGGGTGAATATACCCAGAATGGGATGGACGTGACTATACTACTGTGTCACAAATCGCTGCCGCTACTCCGTAAGCAAGAGTTTAAGGTCCGCGTAGGCATAACGCGGTGCAAACTCCGGCTGCTAGCGGCGAAAGACAAGGGAGAGCAACCGACTACCCGTGATGAAGATAGCGCAAATAAATCTTCATCACAGTAAGGCGGCCAGCGCCAACCTCGTTCTCCTTATGGAAACGAAATCCATAGATGTCGCCCTGGTTCAAGAACCCTGGATTCTCCGGGGAAAGATATGCGGGCTGAGCTCCAAAGATTTGGTTATATACCACAACACACCAGAAAATGGTAAGTCACGAACATGTATTGTCGCCAGAAAACAGCTTAAACTTTTTCTTCTACCTAGTCTCAGCGGCTCGGACCAAACAGCAGTCAAATGGGACAGGGCAGGAAAAGGCGCGCTGGTACTGGCGACAATCTACATGCCACACGAAATAGACAATCCACCCCCAGAGCTATCCTGCACACTCGTCAAAACAGCAGAAAGGGAGGGATGGGATCTGATTGCTGGCTGTGATGCTAACTCCCACCATACGCTCTGGGGAAGTACGGACATAAATGTACGAGGTGAGTCCCTATTAGAATTTATAATTAGCAACAATCTCTTAGTAGCTAACATCGGCAATGAGCCAACCTTCGTAACTAGGAATAGATGTGAGGTGCTAGACTTAACACTCTACAATAACTCACAGACTCTAACTGTGAAGGAATGGAGAGTCTCCCTTGAGCCATCCTTCTCAGATCACAGAATCATAGAATTTCTAGTAGACGAACAGTTAGTAGACAGAGGAAAATTCAGAAATCCAAGACTCACCAACTGGGACACTTTTGTCTCAGAGGCCGTGAGGAATGGTCAGAATCTTAAAAACCAAGAAATGAGATCACCAGACGAAATTGATGCATTCACAGATAATTTGAATAAAATCCTAAGCAATGCATTCGAGGTAGCCTGTCCTCTACGGACAATCAGGAAAAGGAATACTCAATCGTGGTGGTCCAAAGACCTCCTTGAAATCAGAAGGAAAGTTAGATCTCTGTTCAATTTGGCCAAACGCACTAACTTACAGACAGACTGGGATCTATACAAAGCCGGTCAACGTAAATTCAAAAGTGCTGTCACAAGTGCTAAACGCACAGCCTGGCATAAGTTCTGCAATGAAATAGAAAGTACAAGGGAATCAGCTAGACTTAGGAAGATCCTATCCAAAGAACCTGCGGTTCCAGGATATCTTAAAGACAACAGTGGTAACTGGACGCAGTCCTCTGAAGAGACTCTAAGTCTGCTTCTACAGACGCACTTTCCGGGTTGCACACCAGCAACAACCGTCCAGTCTATTTCATGCATAGCAACTACCGCTGCAACAATTCCAGGGGGTATAGTAACCGAGGAAAAAACTAAATGGGCGATCGATACGTTTGCACCGTTTAAATCACCTGGGGTTGACGGAATCTTTCCAATCATGCTCCAGAAAGCCAGGTCAATCGTTATACCAGCCCTGATGAGACTCTTCACACGCTGCCTGGAATGCGGTCACATTCCCAAGGTATGGCGAGAAGTAAGGGTCGTTTTTATTCCGAAGGCAGGCAAGTCCAGCCACACGGCTGCGAAGGACTTTAGGCCTATAAGCCTAACATCCTTTATCCTGAAAACCTTCGAAAAGCTTTTAAACGTTTTTATCCGCAGCCGGATTGACAATGTGATATCAACGGCACAACATGCTTACATTAAAGGTAAAGGAGTTGAGACCGCGTTACATGAGGTCACCGGCACCATAGAAAAGTCCTTAAAGGACAAAGAATATACGCTAGCCGCGTTCCTAGACATTGAGGGAGCATTTAACAATGTCAAAACGTGCGCAGTAAAGAGAGCGCTACTCAATTCCAACGTTGACCAACCGCTTATCAACGTGATTGAAAGCCTTCTTAATGAAAGAAAAATTAATGCAAAACTAGGCGACACTGACCTTAGAGTGACAGCCTCTAGAGGTACACCACAAGGAGGAGTCATATCCCCCTTACTCTGGGTCCTTGTCATAAATGAAATACTAGTGAAACTCGAAAATAAAGGGGTCAAGGTAACTGCTTATGCGGACGATGTAGTAATACTTGCTACAGGAAAATTCCTACCTACCATAAGCGAACTGCTAGAAAACGCATTACGAACACTCAATACGTGGGCTAAACAATGCGGTCTTGGAGTCAATCCACAGAAGACTGAATTAGTCTTGTTCTGTAACAAAAGAGTGATTCCGAACTTCGAACCTCCAAATATTGAAGGCATACCCCTCAGGGTCGCCGGGAGTGCTAAATATCTGGGTACAATCTTAGATAGAAAGCTTAACTGGAAAATGAACGTCAATGAAAGAGTAAAGAAAGCTGCAAACGCTTTCTACGCATGTAATCGAATCTTCGGCAAAAGGTGGGGACCAAACCCTAAAATAATTTTGTGGATGTATACGGCTATTGTGCGTCCAATACTCACGTATGGAAGCTTAGTTTGGTGGCAAGCCACAAACAAAGCATCAAACCTCAAAATAATGACCAAAATACAAAGACTAGCGTGTATTAGCACAACCAGTGCAATAAGGACAACACCTACGGCTGGAATGGAGGCAATCCTCAACCTGATACCGTTAGATCTTTATATGCAAGAATCTGCAGCCAAAAGTGCCCTTAGGATCAGCCAATCTAAAAGCTGGAAACCCTATAAAATGGGACACGCACAGATTCTGAACAAATACATGGGAGATGCTGTCACTTCTGACTACTTGTCTCCCTACCTTGACTTCGATAAACCATTCTCTTGCTATTTTCCCAGCAGAGAAGAATGGAACACAGATGAACCCACAAAAAGAAAATCGATATCCATCTATACAGATGGTTCTAAGATGGACTGTGGAACAGGTGCTGGAATTTTCTCTGAAGAATTGAACATACATCACTCGATCAGACTACCTGATCATAGTAGTGTGTTTCAAGCGGAGGTTCTGGCTATCGCCGAAGCTGCTCATATGGTGTCAATGTTGGAAATACCAAGGGATGATATTACCATATTCATTGACAGCCAGGCGGCTATAAAAGCAGTGTCTGCTATTGAAATTAAATCAAAACTAGTTCGCCGCTGCCGTGAAGAGCTTAAGGTTTTCTGCTCGCAGCACATCACGCGCTTATGCTGGGTTCCTGGACACAGGGACAAAACCGGCAATGAAAGAGCTGACGAACTGGCTAGGAATGGATCCGCTATGGATCAAGACCCTGCGATCAAACTTATCAGGCCACCACTCTGTAACCTCAGAGAGAGGGTGGAAGATAAGATCCGAATGAAAGCCAACAACAGGTGGAAAAAATTAACTACCTGCGAAATATCAAGGAAGCTATGGCCGGAATACAATCCAAGTCGGACTAGCAAACTCATGCAGTTTGACAGAACGTCGATGTATAAACTGGTAGGGGCCCTAACAGGTCACAACTTCCTAAGAAACCACACAATGAAACTGAAACTCAAGAATGACGACATATGTAGGGGGTGTGAAGACGAAGAGGTACACGAGGATACACCTCACTTCCTCTGTCAATGCCCCAGGCTTTGTCACTTGAGATATAGAACACTTGGTAGATACTACTTCCAAGACGTATATGAACTTTCGAATGTCTCTTTATCTGATCTTTGCAGGTTCATAAACTTATCAGGATGGCTGGACAAAGTCGAGTAACGTGAGGGAGGAATCTTCATCGCCAATGGCATCGGCTAACCCCTCAACAAGGGCATCACAATGGGTCCACAAGGACCTAAGTGGGGTGCTGCAGGGCTACTCTGCAGCATCCACCCATCAACCTAACCTAACCTAACCGCAATGCAAAATTGCTGTTTGTACGCTGATGGAACTGCTGTATTTCCTCGTATTTGGTTTCAACATTGAGACGAGTCTCAGAAATATGACAAATACGGACGGGCTATTTGGGAACCATCTGTTTATATTGATAAAAAATGAGTCTTCAAGGTTACATAAAACCGGTTTTGCTATTGAGAGAGAGAGTGAGAGTTTTAGGGACACCTAAAGTTCGTTTAATGTCAAGATAAAGACACATCCCGCCTTTTAGAATGACTCCACCTGCATTTTAACAGTTTGTAAAGCTACAAGCTACAAGAGTTGAAACCTTAATCAACTCTAAAAACGCATTTCGCTGTGACATACAGGGTGGGCTCTGACTTTGACCCTCCACTGCATACTCCTCTTGGTTATTTGATTTCTTTTAAATCACACAATATTCTCAGGCTCAGGTGCCTTATGACATCATAACTTGATCGATGAAGTCATGTCACTGATATAGCGTTTCTTATGTATTCGCTTCCCGTTCGCGTCTCTCGTTTCACCCGCACGTGCGCGCATAATGCCATAATCGGAAATAGCTTAAATTGGTTATTACTATTTAATTTTTCGGCGCGGCTACCGAGAAACAATTCTCGTCGCATATTGCGACAACGTGTACATTAAATTACCTACAACTACATATAGGCATTTAATGGTCCCATCAAACATGAAATAATGCCGAAAAAATATCTGCAATCTTAATGAGAAATTTTATAATTGAAATTTTCTGCACGCTTACTAGTTCATTTTCTATTGCTGGCAGTGCCGGCTCCAGCCAAACTAGCGCCCTGTGCAAGATTTACAGAAAGCGCCCTTTTTTCATATTTGCACACATGGATCAAGTCTTTTCCACATCACCCAGTTTCAATGCGTTTTTTTTTATTGACGTATTTTTTGTTTAGAGGTTTTTGAACTAGATTCTCTTGTAAATATACCTTCATGAACAGGGTGGAATATTTTAAGATTATGTAGGTAAGAAGTGAACTTGCATAGGTCTAGTGAGATTTTGTATTTTTCTATATTTTGAGTTAGATTCTCCTTGAAGGTGATGCGAGTTAATGTGCAAGAAATAATTCAGCACAGGTGTGATGGATGTTGTTATTTTGGGCTTATTTGAACAAGCTTTTTGTTAAAAATGCAAATGGCAGTATTTGTTCGCGCAAGATATAATTAATTTTTCTTTCCTAGCTATGCGTCCCCAGAACTTGGCGCCCTGTGCATTTGCACATCTTGCACTTATGGTTGGTCCGGCCCTGATTGCTGGTGGCATTTAATTCAAATGATAGGTGGCCTGACCGGACCGTCCGTATCCAGCCAGGGCAGCCATTGTATTCGAACAATGCGAGTTTTCTATTCTACACCATCGTGACATTCGCTTTTTGCTTAAGTGAAAGTAATGCTCCGAATAATAAAGAGCAACATTCCTCATCAGTGGTGGTCATTGGTGAATTAGTTTTAGATTTATCTTGATCTGACGAAACTTCTCCGTCGAATTACAATCACAAGTAACATGGGTTTTCAATTAGATAGGTAGGTACTGGCCTTGTTCAATGACAACAAATCGGAATACAATTGTTGAATAGAACAAATAGATGACTGAAGTTCAACAGTTTTACGACTCAGTCGGGGTACAATTAAAATTAAGTCTATGATAAGATGACGGGGGCTGTCGGCAAACATGGCCGCGATTGCTAACCAGGCTACGTTGGCCAGCAGTAGCCAAAATTCAAAAATGTGATGCAGACCAACAATGTCAAAAAGGGACACTGAAAACAAAAGTGCTAGTTAAGCTTTACTCGAAGAATGGAATATAAATACTACTTATATGCGGGAACGTTTAAAATCGGCACATGGTGAAGTGAAGCGTCCTTTTTCTGTTCTTTTTTTAATCTCTTTCACTAGTGTAGATACCGAAAGACAAACACTCGTACAAGTGTGCCCAACTATTTATATTTCGGGGCTTCTGACTCATCAACTCTATAGTATCACACTAATAAAAAGAGAAACACCCCACAATATGAATTGCGCATAGAATTAGAATACGCTCATGTCGGTTGAAAGTGGACAGACATTTTGTATTTATTTCCAAAGAAATTTAAGCATTCGTTTTTACCTGCTGCCAATATTTAGTTTCACGTTACTGGATGGAGACCTAAGATGCTTTAGGTCAAGCCTAAACAGTTTCAGAACCAGGATGCGGACACCACACCCGATAAGCTTAAAAATCATTACAATCCAATAAATACCAAGTATGAAAAGCGACTGAAGCAATAAACCAATTAATTTGTTCACTTACGACGCGAGTTTCTAAATAATTCCATTTTTATGCGAACAGGTTACATAGACGGGACATACATTGTAAGACTGGCGAGTGTGCCAGTGGAAATGTATTCATTCAGTGTTAGAGACCGCGACAGGAACATGAAGCATATCAGCGGTGTATTTTTAGACTGTGAATGAATTATGATGATGACTTCGTAGACGTTATATGAAAATGATTTATTGATTAGAGACTTACAAAGCTGCAAATTAATAGCATGTCCAGGACATAAATTTATTTATTTCTTAGCGTTGTTTAAATGAATGTATGAGTGCTCAATAGGTCGAATTCAAATAATCACATTTCTAAGGCAATTCAATTAGGGATATAGAATGACTTAAGCGGATTGCATTTTTAGCTGTAGGTAGAGCCTAGTACGCTGTTCGCGTTTAAATAAAGTCGCAATACTAGAGTGCCTTCAGTATTCAGTTGTTTAATTAAGCAAAGCAGTTAAGTTAAGAGCAGTACGCAACTTAAACAAAATTTGTGTATTTGTTTTTTTTTTGGGCTTTTTGGTCGATTTTATTATTATTTTCCACCCTACGTTTCGTTGGTATTTTCCAACTTCTTCAGGGGCAAAGTTCTTTCTTGGAGCTTTTTATGAGAGGGGATACATAAGTTATTTAGTATTTAAATGATTGCTTCAAATTTCACTTACTGTTTGTTTACAACTACATTTAAAATTGTACGGTCTAGAATAGGCGAACAAATAACAAAAAAAAAAAATAAAAAAAAAAAAAAAATAATTAATAAGTATATAGTTAACTATACACTAAACAGAACTCAAAACTTATAATACAGAAAATATCAAAGATCAGGTTGGGTCTGATTTCACAGAGCCACACTGTAATCCGTGTTTATGTTGTCTTTGTCCTCTTTGGTGTTCATAGTTTTGGTGAGCTTTTGCTGGATTCTTAAGCTCTCGAACGTGAGTCTTTTGTTTTGATTTTTTTCCTTGTCCAAAATCTTTATGTTGTCAAAATCAGCTGTGTGAATAGATTAAATTTGTATACCCCAGTACAAAGATCGTTTGAATCGGCGCAAATATGAAGAAGACATCCCTGGAAAAAAAATAAACTAAACTGGAACTATATCTCCTTTGAATATTATTGTAAGAATAGCACAATTCTGAGAGTAGATTCTCCAATGTTATCCACTTTGAAAAAAAAGTTCAGGAAATTGATCTTTCACTTCGTTGTCAATTCACCAAGACTAAGAGCCTTCAAATTGCGGTAGAACCGTTTTATGGGTCAATTTTGTGATGCGCTAAAACCGACAGCCCTTAATGTTGTATTAATACATTTACATCATCACGCACTCGCATTTTTGCACGAGACGAGACAGAGAGATCCGTTTGTCCGCAGTCAATGCTTATAAAGGCGTAAGGAAGAGATCACAAATCAGACGCCTAAAGTGTCATGGATGTTCTACCCATAATTATAGATACGTAAAACGGAAACAAACTCAAGTTTCGGCGAACAGCATCTCTACAATCACTTGAAAACATTTATATATCTGATTTAAAACATGTGAAATGAGAGTGGTAATTAGTTTCAGTAAATTAAACCAACAATTCATCAATCAGTTATACGAAATAAATAAATAATTGTCCGTTCATCACTTCCGGAATCCATTTTGTTTTATAGGAAAGCGAGATTTCGTAGGCCATCGCTATAAAAATATCAACATGCATAGCTTTCCCATAATTCCTAACACGTAAACAAGATGGCCGAACAAAAAACGTTTTTTTTGCGTGTTAGGTAAAGCCGTCCCTTTCAGTCACACTGCTATTTAGTATTTAGCATCCCTTTAATTTTCGTGTTAGGAATGAGTGTCACAAGCAAGAATTTCTACTTGAACGGGTAAAATCGCGGTAGCGGTTCATTTTTGTGCAAAGTTTTTGCGTCGTACCAATAACCAATTTAAGTCTCGACGTTAAATTTACGGAATTTACGGCTTACAATTGCGAAATTTGTATGGAAAATATGGCCACGGTGAACTATTTAAATTTAAAGTCGAAACAAAATGTTTATTGGGGAGGCCCATTGTCTGTGGAAGCGGTTTTGGGCATGTTTTATTTTTTTACGTGTTTTGAAAGCAATTCTGAACTTCGTTGGATGCATTTTTGAAGCGTTTTCGAATTTCTTTATTAAATAGAATCAAATTTTTTTTGGCCCGTTTTAAGACTATTTTTTGTTGATTGTTTTTTTATAAGTGTTTTTTTTAACGCTTTTTTGATAGCGCTTTTTGAATGAGTTTTTACTCGTTTTTGGGCTCATTTTCTGCCGCAATTAATTAATTTTCAGTTCTTTTCCCGGCGGATTTTTTTAAGTGTTTTCGTGGTTTTTTTTTTTAATTTTGTTGTTGATGGGTTGTTTGAGCGTTTTTGGACGAGATGTTGAACACTTTTGTGACGAGTTTCTGCGTTTTTCGACTCATTTTCGGACGCGTTCTTTGACGCATTTTTCGACGGTTTTTGGAACGCCTTTTTCACACGTTTTAGGACATCTTTTGAATGTATATTACAAGTTCATGCATTCTAATTAGTTAAAATTTGTATTGTGATTTGATTCATTACTAATATTCTAAAAAACTCAACTATATAAATATAAATAATGTAGTTTGGGAAAATTGGTTCAGCTGTTTTCAAAAATAAAAACAGCGACTTCTTAAATTATTATGGTCGGTGGACCTTACTAATGAGCATTTTTAACTTCCACACTAAATATTCTGTATGTCACAATATGCAATTTTGTATGGAAAATTTCGCGTTTGTAAAGTTTGAAAAATTTAGCCTGGACACTAAAAATGATTATTAGTATCACGGATTGCTTTTATGTTATAGAGCTGGGCGCAAAATTATTACGCATTTAGAATCGGAATCATCGGAAAAGGAAAACGTATTTAACAAATCTTAAAAGATTAAAAAACACTTCCAGAAATTTGGCCCTAATTGATCGATATGGAGATAGACGACATGTGGTTCCACAGGACGGCGCTACGTGCCACACCGCAGACGTCACGATGGACATTCTGCATGAAAAATTGGAATGTATGGTTGTCTCTAGCAGAGGTGACACTAATGGGCCACTAAAATAGTGCGATTTGACTCCGGTATCCCTTTTTCTTGTGGGGTTATCTGAAGGTCAATAAGTCCAATGAAAAATCATGTGCTTAGGCGCACGCATTAGAGAGAGAGCACAATTCGTTTTTTATATGAACAGAATCTGTTATGGTTATTTGTCATGGCCTCTAGGGGGGCTATACAAAATCAAGCATACGATACTCACGTAAATAAAATGAAATGTTTTACACTCCGTTAAATAAACACTCATAAGTTAAAACAGCAATATTTTGCTGCTAAAAAGTAATGCAACATGTCTGTGTGTGTGTGGTTTTTTATATACTGTTGCATCCGGGCTGGGACTCGTAAATATAAAACACTATTCTGTTGAACTTTTCTAATAAAATCACTTTTATTGCACTTTTACGGATTATTCCAATAATTCACTTCAAAACAATATTTCTTAAGACAATTCTAAACCAATTATTTAATTCATTGTATTACCTTACACTTCCTTATCTTCACAACCGATTAATATTTCGAACTTTACCAATCACTGTTTAAAAATCAACTCTCGCTTCCTGTTCTTAAATCTGCCTTTTTATATCCGCTCCGCCATCTACCGGGAAGTTTCTAGATTATTCCAGTTAGTCCCGAACAAACTCGCTGGTTCTAGACCAGGCACACTTAGCACTCCACTTAATTGACAGAGCCTCCAATTGGAAGTGGAAGCTGATTGTTGACTAATGGGTTGTTTACACTTCACCATCCCAGGTTCCACGCTACATTCCACACCACAATACGTTTTAAGAATCCCTCTGAACCGTTTTTTTTCTTTAAGAACAAGAACAAAAGATAAAAAACAGCTTGCATTGCACAGTCGGAATATCTTTTATATCTCTAATTTAGATTTTAGAGAACAAGAAGAAAGAGAACTATTAAGCAGTTTTAATTAACAAAATTATGCAGCTGTGATTCGCTTTAAAACTTATTTGGTTATAGTACTTTACTTCGCATTTGCAATTAAATTAATATTCGGAAATGTTATGGAAAATCGTGCTTAAATTTTAATTTGTTTGTATTCTATATAAACGCAAAAACATAGATCAATCAACGTCGAGGAAGATAGATGCGTAGCTAATAACCTGCTGCGGGCAGATTTTCAAAATAAAATAAAAGGCCAACTAAAAACAGACACAAATAAATCAAACTGCATGAATAAGGAAATGTTTAAAAATTTATTTTTTTTAATTAAGAGGCATCCAGAATAGTTAAAAAAAACTTCTGTAAGCCATATATATAGCAACATTTAAAACAAAATTAACCATTTCAGTAGGAATACTATTGCAAAATTATTCCTTCAGTTATTGTTAATAGTTTTATTTCTATTTCGTTGAAATGCAAATAAAGTATTAGTAGTTTTTATTACTGCACAGGATAGTACGAGTACTAGAAAAAAACAACTTCTGTTGATACTTAGAATAATAAAAAAAAAAAGATTTATATATCCGAGTGGGAGTTCATGTCTATCGTAAAAGACGCCTAAGATCCCATCTCTTGGGCATGGTGTAAAGCGACGACTCTTGCCAAAAATGTAATGTTGCTGATGTGAAATCAATACAGCATCGCTTACAGAGCTCTCCAGATTCCAGGCGACTTCTGATGACAAAAAAATTGCTTACAACGCTCTCGGATGCCATAAACAGTGCTTTCACACTTCCCCTCGTACTCGTGGGATCCAAATTCAAAAAGCTAACCAGGGTCGGCATTCGGTAAGGCGAAACGTTTTCGTTTGCAAGGAGAAATTTGCTTGTGTAACATAGGGCAAACCATTCGTGCGCTGCCGAAAGTACTACATTTGGAGTATTCTACTTCTTTTTCATCTGCTGTACTCTTGGAAAATAAATTTTACTTTCTGAATGATCTATTAAGATTTTATACGAGTTCGACAATTCGCATCGACAAACTCTTGTGGATCCTGGAAACTATCTTTCTTCTGTCACTATTAAAGGTTTTTTTTTCAATAAGGACATTGTTGCGTCTGAAAACAGGCTCCCTGAAATTACGCCAAACAATTTAAATGGAAGAAAAGCCAAAAAACATCAGGACAATCAAAGTCGCCCAAATATTTTGACAGAAATCCCGCGAATTTTGATATTTTACCCAAAACTCTTTTGTAATTTTTTTTTCCATTTATGAAGTTTTGGAAAAAAGACCAACAAACTTTTTTGATATTTTTTCCAAATTGAAAAGGAAAAAAAACCCCAAAAAGTAGCATTTTTTTTCGCAAAATAACAAAACTTTACATGCTTTTACTTAATTTCGAGAGCATTGCTGTAGCTGATGGAGAAGACAATTATAAATGCCCGTGCTGTCGGGAAGGTGTCGCAGATAGATGGACATATTTTAAAATACAAATTCTTTAAAGCGGCACGTCGTCGGCGCGACAGCGCGAGCGCTAATACGAAAAAGTCCACATAATAATGTTCCGCCTCGGATTGGGATTGAAAACCATTCAAAACAACGACATTTGGACGGGTTACATATGCAACTGAAAAACGGAGGCCCTAGACTGCTAGAAACAAATATTATTACCATCGAGAAAGTGGGATGATGTGTTATAAAAGAAATGATGAAAAGTGTAACATCTGCCTCAATTTGGGTTATAATTTGTGCGGGGGACCTATTCAAGAAATGTTCTATCTACACTTAACTGAACTACCCCATACAATAGACAATTCAAACAAAGATCGTTACTACAATCTCATTAGCAAATCATATCAGCATCTAACACTAAAAACAAAGTAATACGACGTTAAAATCGCACTCGGTGGTTTCAACACTAGAATAGCGAGTATGACATTTTTGGAACTAGAACCGGGAGGCATAGACATTCCGTTTCTGTGGGCAGCATCAGCTATATGGTTTTCTTCACGCCAATGCATAAAGGGAAATGACTGTCAGGCCGCCACTAAATCATCTTACCAAATTGTTAATCGATCGATCGACGTTCTCCCTCAGTCCTCTAGATGGCCGAACGTTTCGAAGTGCCATCATAGACACGGAGGATTCCGGAGGACACGAATATGGTTACCTCAGACGTCACAAAAATGGAAGACCACTGTAAGAAAATGTAACGAACAAACTCAAGATATTGCTCAACCAATTGCCGATCGCGTATCCTTCAACCTTCAACCGAAGACCTTTGTCGGCATTCTGTGAGGCGAAACGTTGAAACGTTTTCGTGTGCACGAAGAAATTTGCTTGTGTAACATAGGGCAAATCATTCGTGCGCACGAAAACGATTGATCGTTTCGCCTTACAGAATGCCGACCCTGTATTCAGTATTACAAGAGCCGAAAACGAGTGGCATCGATGACAAGAAATGAGACAATGATTGGAAATGAAACAATTGATGCGCAAAGTCTCAATCGACAACCCTCATAAGACCTTTCATTTGATGGAGAGCTAGCACATGCACCAAAATAACTTCAAAACAAAGTGGCGCTGCAAACTTTGCGGCTTGTAAGGTCAACGGGCAAAACTAGACATGTGCTACTTCAGAAAGAATGTGCAGGCTAAAGTACAAATTTTAGGCTGAAGCTTAGTACGCTGCTCGAGCTAAATTTTAGCCCCCATACAAAATTCTTTCCATAATTTAGCTGAGCCAAATTTAAGGGAATACCTTTAGCCGAGTTGTACGTAGCTCGAGCTAAAAAATCAAACTTTTGTTTCAGAGTTTACTTCATTTATGTCAAAATCTAGCGTGCCCATTTCTAGTTTAGTAAGTCTGACAGCTGTCTGACTAAATGTATCTCGGTTTGCTGTGTTCTGTTGCGAAAAAGTACGCAAGAATGAGCTTTTTCAATTATTACCTAGACGAAAAGTTCCTTGATTCTGAAACAGTTGAAGAGAGAATTGGATTTTTGAAATTTTCTAAAAGAACAGCTGCTTTCTGTGACACTTATCCGCATCGTACTTTATGTCAAAATCTAGCCAGGATTTTAGCTTATGCTTGGAGAGAAAAGTTGGAGAGCCACATAAAATTTAGTTTAGTTCGGGCAGCATACTAAGCTTCATAGTTAAAAAATGTACAGTAACTAATATTTTTGTGGTATTTTTGTCAAGTATTCGGCCAAAAACTGCATTCCCTTTCTAAAAGTGAGTAAAATCCACAGGAAATGTTCTCGTGCGTTACGAATTTTCAGTCAATTTTAAACGCCTTCCATTTTTTTTAGGACATCCTAAATGCAAACAATTGTCCACACAATCACCACCCCATTTGACACGTCCTGTCCATACGCCTTGAAATGTTTCAAAGAAAACAATTTTATTACCCAAAAAATATGATTACATTCATTGTATTGTTTAATAAACGTTCCAAAGCAATCCAATGACTCCCTGACAGTTGTTGGTTGCGTTTTCGAAAGAATTCTAATGCGCAAACGGTAATCCGAGTCCGGTGCCCCTTTGACAGAGGAGTTGCAAGTGCCATATGTTGTTTAGAAATTTTGGTTTTCCCCAAACATTCGTAAAAATTCCGTCTTTTCCGAAATTCACCTGATATCAAGGTAATTTTTGCAAAGGCGCACGAACAGCCCACTAATCCATAAAATTGCAGGCGCAACAGGTAGATGAGCTCGGCGTACACGGCAAGAAGCCAATTTAAAATATTCTAGTGTAGTAGTTCGTTTTTATTATGTAAAGGGCACATGACTATTTTTACGAGGTTGAACCTGCTGCAGCAGGCAAATCGAAATCTATTTATGCCGGGATTTTCCCGCAAACGGACATAACATATGCGCCAAACATTAATGTGTATAGTTCTTGTTAAAATGTTTAGCAGCTCTATTGAATTAGGCGATGAATGCAATTTATTTTATGTAGATACTTGTGTTAAATATTTATTGAAGCATTCTACGGGTTGGTGTGGTGGGAGAGGTATAGCGAATCATCAAATACGAGTTCGAGTAAACAACTGTACTGTGTTTAAGGGTGACCTATACTCGTGGGCTTGGAAATTATTTTGTGAGTCGTAGGTGTCAATCGGGGATAATCAATTTAAGCGAAGACAGACGTTTTTTGTCTGTTTTCCGTATATGGCAAATCCAGTAGAGATGCCGAAAAATGCACAAGGCCTGTGAATGGTCGGTGGGTCGATTGGGTTTGGGTGGTATCTGGTGAAGATGAGCAATGTGCATTACCGTCTATTGAAAAGTAACCACAGAGGTGATGTTGCCGCGGCGAGAGTAGGAAATATATGAATGCGCAGTTTCTGTGGTGCATTAAAATCACTTTGATGCCGTGGTTACTGAAGCAGAGACGTCGGAAGGCATGTCTTGGATTAAGAGACACTTTTTCGGTATTGAACTATTTATTCCGTAGAGATATATGCGCCCAAGTCAGACTGGTGCGATGTCTGTGATAACAGAGATCTTCGCAAATAAGCAATCTTAATCTCAGACGGTCTGCAGAGGGTGTTTAACGTCGTAGTTGACGCTGCCAAAAAGTCGCCTCAGACGTTAGCCCAAACGACATCATGGACGCCTGCACTAAAAAAAGAAAATTAGACAAACTTTGCTTTTAAGGAAACTTTATGACCAAAAACATACTTCAAACACTCACATAAAAAAAAGAAGCCGTGGAAAAAACAAAGCTGTGGAATTTTGTTCTGCTTTTTAATCGACAAAATTAAAGCATTTACTTACACACTTAGGTACTTAGGTGGCGCCACAGTTCGGTGTGAACCAGGGCCTCAACCAACAAGCCTCTCTAGTTAGCCCGGTCCTTAGCCAACTGTCTCCAGTTGCGCACTCCAAGTTGGTTGAGGTCGTTTTCTACTTGTTCGCGCCACCTAAGGCGAGGTCTTCCTCTACTGCTTTGACCCTCTGGGTTGGAATCGAAGACTCTTCAGGCCGTAGCATTTGTGTCCATCCGCTTTACATGTCCTAGCCATTTCAAACGTCCAATGTGCAGTTTTTTGACTAGGTCGATGTCGCTGCACAGCTCGTATAGTTCGTCGTTGAATCGTGTCCTCCAAAGCCCGTCAACACAAACGGGACCGAATATCCTACGCAGAATTCTTCTCTCGAAACGACCGAGGATATCTTCATCCGCTTTGGAAATAGTCCATGCTTCAGATCCATACAGCAGGACTGGGATGTTGAGGGTTTTATACAGAGTCTCCTTAGTCTTTCGGGAGAGGTCTCTACTACACAGTTGCCTCAGCCCAAAGAAACAGCAAGAGTTATTCTCCGTTTGATTTCTGATGAGATGTCAGTTTCAGATGTTATACCAGAGCCAAGGTAGACAAAGTCCCTTACTACCTCAAAGTTATAGCTGTCTATTGTGACGTTCTGTCCGATTAGTTCGGTGTTGGGTGTCCCTTCTTCTTGACTTGTTGTACTTGGTTTTGCCCTGGCTCTATATAGCTCGTCTCTATATTAGGATCTGCCTAAATGTGAAAATTTGATCGACGGCGGACTTTCCTGGCCTAAAACCGCACTGATAGGGTCTAATCAGATTGTTGACGAAGGCTTTTAGGCATTCACACAATATAGCAGATAAGATATTGTAAGCGATGTTAAGGAGACTGATACCTCTGTAGTTGGCGCAGTTGGGGCGGTCTCCTTTCTTGTGGATCGGGCAAACGATGCTGAGATTCCATTCATCAGGCATACATTCATCTGATGGACGAAAGTTTTGGCTATCATCGTCTAAGTTGAATGGTTCGTTCTGTCTGACAGCGGGATTTTGGTCTTCGCCGCCGTTATACAGTCTGCAGAAGTAGTTTTTCCATATTCTCAGCACCGACTGTGATTCTACTACAAGTTTTCCTTCGTTACCTCTACAGGTTTCTGTACGGAATTTGGTTGCCTAAAACAACGCACGCACCAGTTACAGGGCAAAGAGTTAACCAAACTTACATTTATAGGTTCATAGGCACATCGGACGTACTGAACGCAGCACCAATATCATCGTTCGAGGTTCTTCTAACTTTCGATTTACTTACTTAAACATTCGGGAGGAAGCCAACGCAAGCAACAAGTTCACTTGTATTATCGAAAAGAATTTCAAATTAGTTCATCCATTGAAAGCAGCTTTGCAATCGTCCATAACAATGAACTCTTAAACAGTTAAGGGCCATTTGCTCATAAAACTCTTAACGATTTAAGTTCTACTTAAATACTTATAGGCTACTTTTTTTAGTGCATAAACTGTCACATAAGAGTTTTTGTGGCACTTAATTCGCTATGAGGCGTATCAGAAAATGGCCCTAAATGCTGCTACTATGCCCAACGAAATCAACGTCGAAATTGATTGGGAGGCTGGCCATCAAGGCAACGAAGATGCGTGAAGAACCCGCTCTCCTTGGAACAGAACCCTATACTGCTTAGTCAATTTGGCAGCTGCATTTGGCATTGAATGGGAACAACAACTTTGTCTTAAGCACTGGGAAAATATCCCTGCTCTGAGACAATCCAAAAGGTTAATCAAGCCTTACAGCCTACGCGAGGAAATCCTTCGATTTAGTTATGGAAATATAAGAAATATGGTATCCTACTTCACAGGCCATTGTGGCTTACGGTATCATTTTAACAAATAAATCTGTGTCCGGAGACACGGAAATACCAAGTCTGAAATTGAACTTTTACTAAATCGGCCAAATTTTTGGCTTTGACTTTAAATTTTAGTAGTTCAAAATGGCATTATTTTCCAAGCAAATTTTGCAAATGTGAGCTTCCGTAAATTTAAAGTCGAGACTAAAATTTGTTACTAGTACAGCGCACACGCAGAAAAATCAATTATTTAAAATTAACCAACTTTTGGTTTAAAACTACGAAGTAATACTGTTAATATAGCTCCTACAGAGTTAGTTGATTACAAATAACCCATTCAACTTGTTTAAGGAAACTGGGTTAAAAATAACCGATTTTTCAGTTGCCTCCAAATTTTGTCGTTCGTTAATAACAAACTATCTCTGTAGCTTTTATCCAACTGGTTAATATTAATCAAGAAACTCGATTGATAACAACTAATAAAGTGAGTTTTTTAACAGTCTGCATATAACCTTTCCATCTCAGTAGTTTTTAACAACGAATACTCGTTTTTTCTCAACAGAGACTTAGTTAATTTTAATCCATTTTTTTTTTTGTAACCGATCAAAAATTGCACTCGGTAAGAGCCAATTTTGAGCGTGCAATGACTTTGCTGCGTTAAGTTTGTTTCTTTGTTTGTTTGTTTGTTTGTTTGTTTGTTTGTTTAGTATTTAGAGTGTCGGAGAAGTAAAACTAAAATAAATAATTAATTTATATAAACAACAAGAAAAAAATAAATAACATAGAACATTTTTTAATTTAATTACATCTATTTTTTGTTTTTGAATTAATTTTAATTTTGGAGTTTGTCAAAATGTACAATTTGGCATTTGAATCTGTTGTAGTTGTTTTCCAATTTGATTTCATTAGGTAAAGTGTTGAACAGCCGAAGCCCTTTGTTGAATAAGCTGTTTTGTGCAGCCCTTGTTCTAGCAAATGGAAGGCGGAAGTCATGGTTGTTTCTAAGAGTATAAGGTTGAAGACTGCTAACATAGTTAACTAAGCGAGACAAATAAGGAGGTGTAAGGTTATGTTTTATTTTAAATACAAAAAGTAAAACATTCATCAAAAGTCAAGTTCCTATAACCAGCACACGGTTTTCTTATCCCACTGTTCATAAAGAAACATGGCCGTCACCAGATCATCGAACTGTCAATGAAAATAATCAAGTTCCGGTAGAGGTAAGGCACTCCGTCATTAGATGCCAGAATGGTCCAAGTTGACAACCTAGATTTGGAGTGCTGCCTTGTTGTAGCCAAATGCGGATATCTCAGACGTTACAAAAATCAAGAGATACTGTCAGGAGATTTAATGTTAAACGGCTGGAATCACAACTAATGAACTAACTGATTGTGTAGGGTTGTCAGATTTTACTCGTAGCCCGACGGGACAGATTACAAAAGTATGAAAAAAAAAACAAGATTTCCAAATTTCGTTCGGGACAAATTAAAAACTTATAACTATAAGACATATATTAAAAAATGTTTTTTTATTTAAATGAGTGACAAGTACGTTTATTGCTATAAGCTGTAAGCCGTGTTCTTATTTTTAGTGCCGCCGCTATTCGAACCAGCTGACGAATGAGAATCACTGTCGCGTAGTGCTAATTTGATTCGCTTAGATCTAAGAATTGAAAAAAAAAAAATAGTTGCGTTGTTATATTTTACAATACAAGAAGAAAAATTGCTTTCGCAATCGCAGAGAAAAAATTGCAATTTATGTTATTTTTATTGATTTGAATGACAGCTGTCAATTTACAAAACTGACGATTCTAATATGCGTGTTTGATTGAAAAACGATAAATTTGTTATGGTCAAATTGTAACGCAGTCAGAGTGTTGTAAACAATATAAGATGTTCGCAATAGTTCTTTTTTGTGTATCTGAGTCGCACCCGGGACAAGAGCTGTCCTAACGGGACTACCGAAATTGTGTCAGTTATAGCAAAACGTATAACGAAACCGTAAACCTTTTCTGTTGCTTTTTTTTAACCAATTAAACTAAAGCGTTGAACTTAATTTTGGTCTTAATATGTTGCTTATAAATTAAGAAGGTAGAATTTACTCACTTTTTTGTTTTTTGATAAAATAACTTTATAATTCATAAGCAACAATCAAATTTAAGTGGTCAGAAAAAGCAAAAAAAACATTTTTACGTTTACGTATGGCTATAACTGGGGCCTAAATCCGGGACGTTTGGCAACGCTAGTCCTTTGTATCCAGCATCAAATACCGAAGACCGGTGGTCATCAGGAACAACGCAACGCCGACGTTTGATGAAGAGTGCCGGCAAGCAAGCTAAATCGCTTTAGGAGCAAAGGAGCAAGCAGGACAAAAAGTCCCGGGGGAAAAAATACAAAAGCGTTGCACGATTGAAAAATGGAGAGATGCACTCCTGGGACAATACATTGATGTTTATTTTCCGTTAAAGAAACGCAATGAACAAGAAAACCTTGCTTTGCGGACACACAAAAACTATACCCGTGCTTCTCTGCAGAACGTTGATTGTAGGCCACCCCAATTTCGCAGTCTGGAGAGAACTATATCCTTCGGACTTAGAAGACGAAAAACAAGACCTCATTCGACGAAAATGAAGTGATAATAGATATATTTCAATTCTTAATTCAAGTCCAGAAGGTAATTCTTTGGTTTTTTTTTTTTTTGCTTTTTGAGTTTTGGTAATTTGGTAATTTTTTTCTGGTTTTGGTAACTTTTTGAGCAGGATCACCAAAAATACGAACTCGATATCAATTCATTTAAATGCTGCCTCACTGTTTCTGAGTGAAACATTGCATTTGCATATGCGTCATCCCCACCCATGTAAACCTATTTTGTTCAAAAAATTGCTCAATGCACTCATTTTCTTCTTTTGACAGATGGTGAACTTCAAAATATTTTCTGCTTATAACTACATTTAGATATGGATAGGTTATTTAATCATATTATTTATTTGCAGACATAAAACTGTAATTTGTTAAAGGTTTGTTATATGAAAAAAAGCTTGGAAATGGTGCCTTATACCAGCTGGTAATTTTTTGCACAACGTTTTTGACGTTGTTTAATTGCTTAGACCGATGTTTTTATAAATGTTTGTTTTTAAACAAGCAATTTTAAAGATCAAATAAAATAATTTGAGTTTAGAAAATCATGGTTTTGGTCAGCAAAATTATTTAAAGTAGATATTACTATTACATTAGTAAGTTAAGTTTTATTTTTTTTATTTTATAAAGTAGTCGTTGTTTAACTACTTTAAGGCTTAAAGGCTGACTAAGTTCCTACAAACCTAATGTACCAAATTGAATATATTAAAAGACATGTGTTTTTTTTTCATGTCTTAAAAATGTTTTATCAACGTCTCCAGATTTTTGGTAAATTTCATCTGGGTTTGGTAACTTTTTTTCCCAATTTTGGTAGCTAATTTTTTATGCAAGTGGCAACCGTGCGTATTACCTACCAGTCGAACTATTTAAGGCAGCGGAAGATGACTCGATAGAGAGTATCGACCAACTCCATAGCTACTATCTCCAAGATTCAGTCAAAGGAACTAATGCCTGATCCAAGAGAAAGGAAGCCCTCTAAACTGTGCACATTGAGAAGGTATATTAGTTCCTTTAATATTGCTACAAGATCGGGTTTGTCTTATTGTGTAAACACCTAAAACCGTGTGTATGTCAAAGAACTGATTGGTCCGTTTTTAGGTCCAGTAAGTTCAAATTAAAAGCCAGGACATTGTTTCGACATCTCAGAAAAAACTCGTCGAGTGGGGCTTAAAACAAACAAACACTAAGTGGACAACCTCGTCAGAAGTTATCGAAGGCTGATGACGATCTCCGTCCAGTGATGCCAGATTACAAAATATATCTTTTTTTTTTTCAAGATTTTTGAGCTCCAAAACACGTACAAGACTTTTTACCTCGAAATCATCAAATTTCAAGATTTTTGATATCAAGAACTTTTTAAGTCTAACACACTAAAATAACCTTTTCTATTGAATAAAAACGTTTTCTATTAATTCCATTATTATATATAATGTGAGTCGAACCTGGCCCATGCACAATTTCTGTCTCACTAACGTTTTCATCAAATCTAAGGAAACATGAATTTTAACGAATTTGATAAAATAACTGATGTAACGTGTTTTTGGAAAAATTGTTTAATATGTATTAGTAGTAAAGTACTTCAAAATTGTATTTTAAAATCGCTCTTTTTATATTTTGAACAAACTCTTGAAAAAAAGATTTTTTGTTTCGGAAAAAACAAGATTTTCAGATATTTTATCTGGCAGCACTGTCTCCGTCCCGTTTGCGTACTACGTTTCCACCGGAGATTAGCTGCGAGATTTTCAAAAATGTCTGTAAATCCCGCATAAATCTCGGGATTTGTCATACAAAAGTTAATTTCATGAAAAGGGAGATTACAAACAAATCTCGATTATCAACCAGGTTTGCATGTACGGTTTGTGAACACACTTTCCACAGCTCGAGATGTCCAAAATATAAAGCAAACAGAGCTGTATTTGACATTGTGTCATAAAAAAACGATTCTATTTCTGAGAGACTTCTTCTACTCAATGCAACCATCAAAACTTTCAAAAACTTTCATTTTATTTTGTAGAATAGCCATTAATATTTTAAGATTTCTGAAACTCATGTTTTACTACTTTAAACTTTTGAATTGGTTAATTTTTTTTTCAATTATCACAATTTTGGGCTGTTCGATTCGACGGTAGTTGACAACATCTGGTGAAACGTCAAATTAATCCTGTTTTTTTTTGGTGGAAACACCTCAGGATTTGTTTGTAATCTCTTTTCATAAATCTCGCGATTAGTGTCCGGTGGAAACGTAGTAAGCAGGCATTAAAGGAGGAGAGGAAACTCCGTGAGCTGTGCAGTGACATTGGTCTGGCAAAAACCTCTGTGCTATAATAATTTTAACAATTTTAAATGAAATCATTTGAATTTAATCATAATGCCGCCACTTTCGTGATTATAAAGTTGGGTTCTGCCACACCGTGACGAATAACTTTGTCATATCTGTAACTGGAAAGTTTACACCAATCTTAAACTCTTTGGGTCTTCTTCAGGACCACAGCACATAAATCAGAGTGTAGACTTTGGAGTGTACCCATTACCCACACTTCCAATGATGAATATGGAAGACTTTAGTTTTGAAATACTCTCGTCTGCCATACCTGTGACAGTCTGTTGCCATGAGTTAAGGTTAACCAATTAATTTAACCGCATTGTGCTGCGTATTTACACTTACACTCGTGGATGATCACTCACTATTGGCGTGGGCACATAACCTCTAACTGATATACAGTCAGAGGTGTTTCCTAAAGAACGTCATGTATGACGATTTCGGAAAATTTGCATTCGACTTGTGCATGCGGCGAAAACTACAACTGGCAGAAACTACTGACGTAAACGTGTAAGCCGCATTAATAGCTTGTTAAGTCTGGTTATGCGCATTATCCGGAGGTGGAACCGGCTAATGTGATTTGTGATAAGTGATGGCTCAATCAAACTTTCTGCTTTGCTAAGTTGATAATTTGTAGAGGTTGTCACTTATTACTGACGACTTGCTTGCAATAACTATTAAGGTGACATCTTATTGATGCGGTAGGAGACACACACTTCCACAAATGCGCAATGATGCAGGTGCTGCAACTGCAAGTAGTTATAGGTATGTTTGATGTAACAGTTAACAGCGGAACTGACAAATGCGGAAAAGTCGACAAGATCAAGCCGGAACTCAGGGACAATAAAAGCCGTTCTCTAACAAATATGCGGCCAAACCTATGTTTCCTGTAGTCATTTATATAAACCTATATAAACGTCGATTGATATACACTCCTTTATAGATAAATCAGAAACTATAATTGCAAGTATCAGGCCAAGCACAGACGGCTAATAAGTCTCATCAAAAGGAAAGATTGATCTGCGCTGATGCTTTTATTATCGGATAACCAAGCGACTGTCAAGAATCAGCCTCTAAAAACCCTAAAGAAGCCCTAGATTGTCTCTCGGAGCATTTGAACATTTAATAATCTTCTCATTTATTATTTAAAGTCTAGTGAGCTCGCCAAAGAAAGAGCGATTCTATACCTTTTCTTCAAGATAAAAGCACCTTTCCTTAAGTATTCCAATTAATTACATTAAAATTCATAATAGAGCTGTTCAACAAAAAAATATAACAGGCTTCTGGTGGAAAAGAGTGCGAGAACAACTTGTGGTCGAACTTGTCTTCAGCAACAAAGCTGCTTTGGCCAAAGGTGGATCTAAAAAGTTTTTAAGCCCTGTTCACACCGAGCCGAAAACTGGGATTTCGCGAAAACACTCGAAAGCTTCATAGAAAACAGAAGTTTTCAGTTTTCAAAACGAGTTGTTTACAGTCGTTTTCCAATAAAACGACTCCCAATCGTTGGGTTATTGAAACAAACTCCCCCTTTGCAATATTCAGCTAATTCAGCAGAACAGCTGACTGAACAAATGTCACAACTCACAAACACAACTTAAAATCATTTTCTCCTCTTAATTGATGGGCTGATATTATTTTTAAATGCTCTGAACTAATTTTATTTGTTAATTAATGCGATCGAAATTTTAAACCTAAATAGTTTACACAGAAGTTTAACGACTAGTGTCTGACAGCTGATTGAAACGTCAAACGAAAACTAGTTGGTGTTTGGTGTGTGAGTAGAGTATTAAAGTCTCATCCTTTTGTCAAAATTGTCAGCTGCATGCAATTAAAACAACTGGACTCTACTTGACACTTGTAAAATTGACACAAGGTATTTATTTCACAAGAAGTGAGCAGCTAAAGAAACTGAGCCTTATGGGAAATATAAACTTCATGTGTGCCCTTGGCGCAGCTATTACGTAGGTAATTCTATTTGTGTAAATGGTAGCGATGCTATAATCTTAAGCACACACCCAAAAATACCAAGTTTACCAGTTTATACCAGCTTGTCACAAATATTTGCATTTGCGTAGAGCAAGTCACTCTGAATGGTTTCGCTTAGCATCTGTCTACTTAACTTTGTTTTGCTGATAAAATTGTTAAATAAACCAAGACCTGACGTATTTTCAGTGAACAAGTGGCTGGAATCAGTTTTGCACATGCACTGTGGACGTAGACTATTGCATCATTCATTTCGAATGTCTCGTCAGGGGTGCTGTGTGCATGAGTGGACCTTCCACAGCTCTTGACCTTTCAACACCGATCCGAAGTTCCCAAACGGGTGGATGAGAGATGTCGGACTCAACTTAACCATTTTAGGAGGATGTCTGCCTGGATGACTCGGATTTTATACAGCATGTCTAGAAATTAAAGCATACAAATGTTTGATTAAACTAACGAAGCAAGGACCGGTCGGAGAGACACCGCTCGACATTGAGAACCTCACGTATTCTGTTTTTTTTTTTTAGGATACCTGTGAGTCACCTTAGGGAAAAAATCTAATTTCGGAAGCTTTTATCCTCGATCTTATTCCTTCATTCATTTCCAAAATTTCAAGATCATAAAATTGAAAAAAAAAAAAAAAAAACGCCGAATTATATACCGACAGCTTAGCTCGATCACTAAGTGTTAGACTAGGGTTGCCAGATTAAAAAATACGAAAAGGGGGAAATCGTAAGTTTTCTAGGTTCAAAGTGTTCAAAAAGGGGGAAAACATTTTTTTTTGAACACCAGAGTCAAAATAAGTTTAATTAGATACAAATTATGTAGGAACATATTTTATTTCATTTCTAAATATTAGGAAAAAACAAAAAACATCAAAATTATTTATGTACATACTTTATTTAAGAGAAACAAAATAAAATAAAAAGTAAATAAATAAGTATTCAACTAAAAAAAATGAAGTATAAAAAAATAATAATAAATAAATTATTGTAATTTGACTTAATAAGGGGGACAATGGTTTGTATTAGGGGGGACAAACAGCATTTTTGTATGAAAAAGGAGGACTGTCCCCCCTAAAGGGGGACGTATGGCATCCCTATGTTAGACTACTGATAGAAAAAATAATATAGCTGTCCCAAAAGCAACACAGCCTGATCGATCCTCCAGTAGAACTCAACATTGCTCCTGCATCACTTATTAAAAAGACCCCAAGATCAGTGTTGTTAGCACTCTCTCTTCGTTTATCCCAAGTGGGGTATATAGCGTGGTCATTTTTCCCTTTTCACCGTACTCAAATTCCCTTTTAAAAATCCCACGATACTTTTTTTGCGTTAAAATCCATTTTTTAAAAGTAAAATTTGTGTTACACGGAAAGAAAATTACGTTAAATTAACCTTTAGTATAAAAACCGCAGTTTGTAACACTGCTATGATTATTTTTTGGTACTAGAACATGTTGATAAAATACGATTTACATGAGCTGTTTCTTATGGATATTCAGTGTGTTGATTATCATCGTGAAATACAGGTGTTTTGATAGAATTTTACCAAAAATTTATAGTTTGAATGTTTTTTTGTTAGATTTCTGAAATTTCCACGATTTGGGGCTTTTTCCCTTTATAACAGGAAGGCTTTTCGGACATCGAAATTCCCACAATCCCACGATATTAAAACACTGCCCAAGATACTTAAAGTTCTCCATACGCTTCAATGTGACTCCACTAACATGAATCTGGAGAACTAGCGTTCTAGAGATGACCGTAATTTCATATTGACATTCAGCACATCATTAAAACAGACGGCAGCAAATCTATTAATTAAGAGTTCAGGATGTCCCACGGAATCAAAAATAAACTTGGATATAAGTCCACAGAAAAATCTTTGAAAAATGCTAGGACTGCAAAAGTTCTCATAAAGTAATTTTAAATTAGCCAAGGATTTAACTTTTGATTAGTTTATAATGTAATAGTGAGCAATTGGCGCTTAATTAAAATTAGTAATCTACAAAAATTAAATTATGATTTTTAGATTTTGCTTTTAAATTTATATAAAATAGTTCACGAGGCATAATGCTGGAGAGAAAAACAGTTGTCGGTTGTTTCAATACGAATTAAGAAAAAAAAGGATTAGACAACAACCGATGAGCCAAAAGTTCGCAGTGGCGTTGGCGTTTGACCCCTTTCACATTACACGGCAGCCGTCCACTGCCACAACAACTCACTCCGGCCGAACGGCGACCGATAGCTAAGTTGTGTACGTGACCAAATGTATACTCTATCACATTAGCCGGTTTAAAATCGTACGATTAGGTGTTCAACAGGCAACCACAAACTTAGCTCTCACGGAAAGAAACCGTGCCTGCACTCTGAACGGAATAATGTGAAAGTATTGCCAATGCGGATTTTCGCCGCCAAATCAAAACCGAAAAGCGTAACAAACAAAGACCTAAGATCTTCAATAAAGATAAGTGTGCAACCTTTGGGTTTGAATCCCTTGATGATAATCCAATTCTTAGAAAAAGGATTTCAGGACAAAAATCCTGAATCTAAAAATATAGCATAGGGACATTTTTCAATCCTAACCGTTCCAGGCTTTTTCCTTTGGAGTTATCTGAAAAAGGAAACCTCACGAAAATTGTCCGAAGTATCTTGCAGACAGGGTGACAGCTGCAAAATTCTGAAAAATCGCAACCAAAAGGAAAAAAACTGTCATTTCTAAGGACTTTCTGCAAATTAACAATTTGCACACGATATTTAACAATCATTGGCGGGTCCACGAAATTCTGGACCAATGAAAAATGGCCCCAAAAAATGGGGTAATATTGCATAATGCAAAATGACCCCATTCCATTTATGCAATATTGCCCAAATATATGCGCCCAAATTGTTAGCATACAAAATTAAAAATTGACCCAAAATAATGCATGGCAAGCAACAACAAAGATGATTACGAAGTTGGGGAGTATTTTCATTCTTTTTTGGGTCGTCTTGCATGTGTTTAGGACAATTTCAAAAACAAAAATGAAATTTTAGCCCAAATTATCAATGACAAAAATGAAAAATCACCCCAATCAGACTATCAAACGTTGTTGTTTCTTACTATATAATTTTGTGGGGCCTTTTTTCATTTTTTTTGGAGGCCATTTTTCATTGGGGCATAATTTCATGGAGCCTCATTGGCAGCAGCTGTACATTTCAAAGGTTTTTATTTGCAAATAAGAGCATTTGGAACATTTTCAAAGCGTCTTTTCCAACTGAAAAAGGGCCAAAATAGAAAAAAAATTATGGCAGACTCTTGAAAAAAGTCGCACAACGGTCACGATGCGTTCCAGACATTAGAAAGAAAACAATTTGACTTTTGATTCGATCCACATTAGAAAAGAGGTTGAAAAGACTGGAGTGTTGCGAAAACAAAAAAAAAGCGGTTTAGGAATGATTTAACAAAAATATAAAAAGAAAAGTTTTTATTTCGAGTTTTAAGGGCTCTTATTTGGGCACTCATTCCGTAATTTTCCAGACGATTATCGTCGAAACGATAGACCTCCAAAAGTAGCAACTAAGTGCCAAAATTACGGGTTTGAGACCTTGATCCAATTCATTTCCCATAGATGTAATGAAAGCTGACGATAGTGAAACAAATTCCGGCAGAATATAACTTCTTATGGTCATGAAAGTTTCAAAAACGATATCGTCCCGACGATTATTGTTATACGGAATCTGTCCCCTGTTTTGGCAAACTTTAAGAGATTGTGGGTATTTTTCTCTTCATTAAATGGATACCAACTTCAAGTCAGATGTAAATCTGTTGACGATAAGCGTTTCTGCATTAAACAAAAAATAAAAATCTAGGAATATCTTACTGAAATAGAATTTATGCACTTTTTTTTTTAATATTTTACTGAGTAGGTAATTTTATTTCAGGCTTTTCTGATATAATTTTATTCAAAATGTCGATAAATAAATAATAGGTTCTGTTTTTTTTTTTTTTTCTTAAGGGCTACCATAATGATTTTCCGAACGGCTGAATTAGGAATGTTTGTCAGAAGTTCGGTGGATACAGACAGTGAAATAGAAACTGCAATAAAATTCATTATTTGAAAATGAAAACAATGAGTCTAACTGAAAACAATTTTATCCCAATCCACAGAGTGACGTTAATTTATTTATTTTAATTTTTTAATTTATTAAGCATTTATTTTTAACACATTTAATATAATTTTCAGATTTTAGTTGGTAATGTGTTCGCATTGTGTTTTGGAGATAAAGTCACTCAAATGGTGGCTGTTGTTTGCTTCGACCTGACATGTTCATTTCTGAACATTTTCCATTACTTTTCGTAGAATTTCAGGTTGCAGCGGCCTCACGTCTTCCTATTGCCCTTAAGCTGTTGCAGGATTCTTGGCTTATTGGCATATACCTTACCGTTAAATCGGTCGGACGCGGTGGCGAGTTAAAATCAGAAAAACTCCATATTATTCGATCGCCAAAAATTTACACTTACGAGAGCCATGAGAACTGTGTCTACTGTGTATTTGTGGATCATTTGGTTTTATCTCGTCAACCAATTGAATCTTATACTGAAAAAGGTGTAACTGCAGTAAGATTCGTTGCAAAGACCGCCTAAACATACAAAAATGCTGAGAACATGACCTGATGAAAGTTTGAAATTTGTTTTAAATTAATTTCTATTAAAGTTGAAATTGCTTGAAGTGGGATAGCGTTGGGAAGAAAGTGAGTTGCCTTAGTCTCTAAGAAAATTCTGAAGTTCGTTTTTAAATTGTCTCGTGCATTAGTTAGCTCTCGCAAGTTACGTGGGAGTGAATTCCAAAGGCGGATAGCAGAAACAAAAAACTGTCTTTCGGATGTTAGACATGTGAAACGCGGAAGTACCAGACAAGAGGATCTGTTAGATGCCGGAAACTGGATTTTTTAAAGATAAAGATATGAAGGCTACTTAAGAGTAGGTTGAACAGAAGTATGACTGTTCTAAATTTGATGTAGCTACAAAAGGACATGTTAACTACGTGTTTTGCAAGATGTGAAACGTGGTTATGTCTTTTTAAACAATACACATATCGAATAGTAGTGTTGAAAGCCACTTGAAGCCGCCTTCTACTCTCGGCATCACATCCATACAAAATTTCGCAACCGCAGATAAGTACAGGACTAACTAACGTTTGGGCAAGTAGCAGTCTTGTTTCAAGAAGAGTAAACTTTTGAGCAGTCCGTAGGGTTCGTAGAATACCGTAAGTTTTCCCTACTATTGTAAAGGTTTTTTTTTAGAGGTATATAACTTCGAATTGAAATAAAACACAAAGAAACCGTTTTAATGTCCATCAATTGGGCTTTATTGGAAGGATAATTTTATGTCATGAATGTTTAAATATGATTTCGGGCATGTGGCCGCCGTGGCTGCTTCGAATAAAGCCAAGTCTAGAGGTCCAATTTTCAACCACTTTTTCGAGCATTTGGGGCCGTATGTCGGCAATAACGCCACGAATATTGGCTTCCAAGTCCCCTAACGTTTCTGGTTTGTTGGCATAGGCGAGCGACTTCACATATCCCCAAAGAAAATAATCCAATGGTGTCAAATCACACGATCTTGGTGGCCAATTAACAGGTCCATTCCGCGAAATTATGCGCTCATCGAATGTTTCCTTCAATAAATCGATTGTGACGTGCGCTGTGTGGCATGTAGCGCCGTCTTGTTGGAACCACATCTCATCCACATTCACGCCATCCAATTCGGGAACAAAATAGTCGGTTATTATGGCTCTATACCGGTCTCCATTAACTGTTACTGACTCTCCAGCATCATTTCGGAAGAAGTATGGCCCAATGAGCACACCAAACAGTCAGCTTTTGTAGATGTAATGGCGTCTCAAGGGTCTCATGTGGATTCTCTTCACTCCAAATGCGTCAATTTTGCTTGTTGACGTAGCCATTCCACCAAAAATGAGCCTCATCACTGAACAAAATTTTGCGATAAAAATCAGCATCGATATCAATCTCATTTTCGGCCCATACACCAAAATCACACGCCTTGCATGGTCTCGCGGCTTTAATTCTTGCACAAGCTGGATCTTGCAAGGTCGTAAGCTAAGATCTTTGCGCAAAATCTTCCATAAAGTTGATGGACAAAGCTCAAATTGCTGTGCACGGTGGCGAATCGATTCATCCGGGTCATCTTCAACACTTTGCTCTACAGCGGCAATTGTTTCTTCGGTGCGCACTGTTCGACATCTCTGCGGATGCGTATTATCACATAGAGTAAACGTAGTGCGAAAACGATCCATGGTTAAGCGAATTAATTGCTCTGATGGACGATTATGTCGACCATAAAATGAACGGAGCTTGCGGTAAACTTCGCGAACTGAACCATTATTTTCGAAATAAATTGGCACGATTTGCAAGCGTTGCTCATTTGTCAACGTGTTCATGATGAAATGGCAAACCAAACTAAAAATAAATCACTTGACAGCTGACAAAATGGCCGGCAGTTAAAATAGTGTTGCCAACTTAAAGTTCTATACCTCTAAAAAAACACCCTGTATTTATGTGGTTATTCCATGTTAAGGTTCTATTAAAGACAAGACCTAGATTTCTTGAGGACTCAACAAATTCAATTTCAGAGTCGTTTAGCATTAAATGAGGGAAATAAGACAGGTCTAATTTCTTTTTAGAAATAATTAAACACTTACACTTTGTTGGGTTAAGTATCTGGCCGCATTTGGATGACGAATTAGAAATTCGTTTCAGATCCTCATTTAAAACACTGACGCAATTTTAAATTAAGCCCAAGGTACAGCTTTGATAAATTTGTATATCATCGGCATAAATATGCTTCGATGAACTGAATATGACCGAAGAAATATCGTTAATATATATGGAGAACAATAGAGGCCCTAGAATAGAGCCTTGGGGAACTCCTTGCCTTAAGAGAAGAAAAACGGAAAGGTTGCCATCTAGTGACACGGCCTGTTTTCGCTCACTTATGTAGGATGATATTAATTTAACAGCAGTGGGGGAAATTGAGAAAAAGCGTCTTAATTTGCTAAGCAGAATCGAGAGATTAACCAAATCAAAAGCTTTGGAAAAGTCTAAGAGTACCAGAAAAGTAACAATTTCCCTAACTAATTTATCTCTTATATCTTCAATGACGTTCAACAAAGCAGTTGTACAGCTATGCTCTGAAACCCGATTGTACTTGGAGCAACAAGTTATTTTGAGTAACGTAATAATTAAGCTGATTATGCATAAGTCATTCACATATTTTAGTTGTCTCATCCAAATTAGACTTGGTTCCACTGGAAATTCCCCCCTCAGCCAATAAATCCCTATATGACGAAATGCTGATCTCTGGCCCTGATGTTGATCTAACTTCGCCGTCGTTAACTGCCGTTCCACCCTCTACTCACAAGGAACCTTCCTCTCCATTAATCGCATCGACTTCTGCCGTTTTGCGAATTACCAAAACTGACGTTGCTACGTTTCTCCTAAAGGGCGCTCCGAAACATGCCAATGCTTCCTGGGTGCGGAACTTATTCAGACGCAAATACTCCATCGCCAGTCTTGATTGCCAACAGGTTACCCCTTCGAAACGGATGTTCAAAAGCTTCAAAATCAACCTAGCCAGTAAATACGCATGGTTATTTTCCTCGGACGATACTCTTTCCATCGATGGTATGACGATGTGTAAATGGAATCATTTAAGACCAAGAAATAAGTCTTTCTCACAAACTAATTTTAACTCTAATCTTAAGTTAAGCTCTTTAACTAACTCTAACTTCCAGAATAACATCCCTAACTCTCTTTCCCGCAACAAAGTGTCTTTCATTAATCCTCTCTCCAGTTTAAGTGAACGTACAATTTATGACTATGTTCGCCTTTATCTAGCTTTTTTACACGACAAACCCGAATCTGTCTCCATTGATGGGTTAACTAATTTGTATGTCGTACGCATAATTTCTGAAGTTGGCCTCCCAACTGAATTTTTAACCCTTAAACAGCTCTTCATAGAATTTCACGAATTCTTCAACATCTCACCCCTTCGGGTATCTAATGACTTATCTTCTTATGCGGCACTTATAAACCTTAAATGCTTCTCATACCGCCAAATAAATCGATTAGACAATAATGATAATGACTTTTTTCGTCGTCAACCATTTCACACCTAGTAACTTGTCTCAACCCTCTTGCTCTGACAGAGCTAACCTTAATTACCTGTCCCTTTACTACCAAAATGTTAGGGGTCTTCGAACTAAGACATCCAAAGTTTTTCTCAATTCCCAAAAGATCCCTTACGACGTGTTCGCCCTGACTGAAACAAATTTAACCCCTAAAATTATGAATAATGAACTTTTTACATCTGACTTCAATGTGTTTCGTAATCCCTATAACACTTCAAATGCGAACACCCCTGGCCGTGGTGTGCTTTTGGCTCTTCGTACCTGTTACGACGCATCTGAATTCCCTATTCCCAACACCTCGAATCTCGAGCTTATCTGTGCTAAAATCACTTTTCCAAAACGTTTTCTCTACATCGTGTGCTGCTACATCCCCCCCACACAACCTTTAAGCCAGTATCAGCTTCTTGTTGATGCTGTTGATTTTTTAATTATGGGTATGCGTCCTGAAGACGATGTTATCGTCGTCGGTGACTTCAATCTTCCTCAACTTCGCTGGGCCGAGCTAGATGATAATACTCATCTGGTCCCAATTAATGCCACCTCTGACAAGGAAATCTTATTCACAGATCGGCTGTTGGCTGCTGGTCTTTATCAATTAAGCGGTATCCAAAACAACTTAGGAAGACGACTAGACCTAATTTTCTCTACTGACTCCGAAAACGGCGTAGTAATTGAGAGTAGTCACCTTCTCTCTAAACTTGACAACCATCACCCTCCCCTGTTCTTATCTTTTATGTATGACAGCGCAAATGTTAAGATCGACCCCTTGACGCAGCGCAAATTTAACTTTCGCAAAGCTAATTTCGACAAACTTTCCGATCTTATCGGAAATGTCCATCTTGACTTTATCAACGACAAAACGGTTGATGTTGATGTTGCTACCACCACATTCTACTTACAAATGTATGAATGTTTCCTTAAATCTGTTCCCGTCACAACCCAAAAAAATATTACTTCTTCTCCCCCCTGGTACAACCGTGAACTGCGATCTCTTCGGAACAAACGAAACAAACTATGGCAAACATACCTTAGATGCAGATCTACATCTAACCTCTCAAGTTATCTGATAGTGTATAACAACTTTTCCGCTATGTGTGGACATCTCTATTCCGAATACCTTGTCCGTATACAGCATGACCTTATTGCTAACCCCAAACGCTTGTTTCAATTCATAAACTCCAAAAGGAAATCGGATGGGTATCCTTCTACCTTAAAACTCGATAGCTGTTCGTCTGCCGATCCTAAAATAATCACCAACCTTTTCGCTGACTTCTTCAGTCAGGCATTTGTGTATGACGACGTTGAACCCGACCCTAACTTTTTCAGTTACATGGATGGCCATGCTCAAACCTCTTTCACATACATGAATCTAAGCTTATCTTCAGTTGTTGAAAAAATAAACCTTTTCAAGGACGACTACTCCTCCGGTCCAGATGGTCTCCCTGCCATAGTTTTAAAGAAATGTATCAATAAACTAGCACTGCCCCTTTTTGCTCTCTTCCAGCTTTCAATTTCACAGGGTGTTTTTCCCAAATTGTGGAAGAACTCATTTATCATTCCCATCCACAAAAAGGGCTGCAAAAGTGATATCTCTAATTATCGACCCATTGCTAAGCTCTCTTCTATACCTAAACTTTTTGAGAGCATAGTATACGATTCAATGTTCTTCCATTGTAAATCAATTATCTCCTTTAAGCAACATGGGTTTTTTAAAGGTAGATCTACAACCACAAACCTTACGAATTTTGTCTCTAGCACACTATGTGCCCTGGAAGATGGTAAGGAAGTGGATGTTGTTGCTACCGATTTCAGCAAAGCGTTCGATAAGATCTCTCACAAAGTTATACTTTTCAAACTAAAAATGATCGGTTTTCCACCGAGGTTTACTTCATGGATTAAGTCTTATTTGGAAGATCGCAAGTATAGTGTCCTTTTTAGATCTCCCGTCTCTAAACCTGTCATAGCGTCCTCTGGTGTACCACAGGTTAGTCATCTCGGACCTTTGATTTTTAACTTGACAATAAACGATGTAGTACGTGTCATTTTATTCTCAGACCTGGAGATTTACGCAGATGATATGAGATTCTCCAAACAAATATCTTGCACCGCTGACTCTCTCTCACTACAATCTGACCTTAACCACTTCTACACCTGGTGTCAAAAGAATCGTTTAGAACTTAACGTGAAAAAATGTCAATCTATAACTTTCTCCCACAAACGCCATCCCCTGAATCAAAGGTCTTATTTCATCAACAACGAGTCTGTCTCCACTGTTTCGTCTATTCGTGATCTCGGCATTATCTGTGACACCCAACTTAACTTTCGTTCTCACATCGACAACATTATTAGCAGAGCTAACTCTGCACTCGGCTTCGTTAAACGTTGGTCGAAGGAATTCTGTAACCCCTATGTCACTAAATCCCTTTATACGACGTTTGTGAGACCACTTCTTGAATATGCCAGCCAAGTCTGGTCTCCTTACCACCAAGTGCATATTTTGAGAATCGAAGCTGTGCAGCGTAGATTCATTCGTTTTGCTTTACGTGGGCTTGACTGGGATGACCCTCACAATTTACCTCCATATGAGCACCGCCTGAAGTTGCTAAATCTACAGGCTCTTAGGACTCGTCGGGATATTGCCGATATTATTTTTATTCATCAGTTACTATCTGGACACACAGATTCCCCCCATCTACTGCATCAGATCTCATTAAACACTAATCCTCGTCGTTTACGTTCAATTCCCTTTTTCCGCCTTCCCCATCACTATGGCCAGCACGAGCCTTTAACAAGAATGCTTTGCAAAGCAAATATGTTTCCCAACTTATTTGACTTAAACTACACCAAAGCAACTCTTAAAAATGCGCTTCACAATTTACCCTAACCATTCTCATTTCCTTTTAACTAATGAGTTTTTACATTTATAATTGTGTTATGTTTGCGATTCAATATTTGTATTTTGTACTTAGTCTTAAGTTTTTTTCGATTGTTAGTTTTTTTTTTATATACGCTTGTATTAAGCAATAAATAAATAAATAATAGATAAAAAAGGTAGGATGGAGATTGGTCTCCATCATGAATTTCCCAAAGTTAATAAAGTTAATTAAAAAAACAAAAAAAAAACCTATCCTAACCTATAATCAAATTATAGCTCTTCTTATTCGCCAACCTGTATAAATAAAGTGGTAGGGAAAAGTGCAAATTTCTTGCTTGGTTTAAGTGGCGAATTTCTGACTTGGTAAAAATTAAGACTGTTGCACAGGTTTAATTTTTACCGAGTCAGAACTTTGCAGTTTTCCATTCCTACTAGTTCATTTATATTTACAGGGTGGCGCATAAGAAGAATTATAAGTACGAACAGTGCATTGACGTCTATTTGTACCCATTTCCTATTACAGTGCCTAAGTCAAAACCAGTTCCGCCATTTTAGCATTTAGTCACATGATACTTACTGCATGACCCTATTTCGCCAACCAAAACTATAAGAAATAGTTCAAATTCTGCCTCTTGGCAGACATATCGCATACATTTACCTATGCACACTGCATAAGTGCATACCAAGTACATAACTATAGGAATTCTTACAGGAATCGTAGGTAGTTGCTGAGCATTCATTGCAATGTAAATGAAAACAAATCCCAATCAAAGAAGCGAAAGTCTCTAGTTCTTCAAAAAGTAGCCATGAACCATTTATATACTCGTATAAAACACTGCACCAGATGCTAAAAAGAAATTGGAAAAACCCGATGCTTAAACCCACCTTTATTCACACGTCGCGCAGTGCATATACAAAAGGACCGTAATGCGGATTAAATAAATCGGATTCGGAGAAAATTGACAAACCAACCAGGCCCAACCACCAGTCAGAGCCTGAGACCTGAGTATGTTTTTGCACACAGGCGTGTTTTATGTATCGCTTATGGGTTTAGGTGATTTTTTTTTTCTTTCTGTTTTGTTTTGTTGAACACTTTTTTTCACAGGGCTTGTTGTATTTTATAATTGAGATATATATTTTGGACAAACATACAAACACAAATAAAATCCACGAGCATCTTTTTATTTTCATATTTTTTCCTTTGAAGTTTTCATAACAATTAGGAGTGGATACTAATTTGCCTAAGCTTATTTTCCGACTTTGGACTGCTCTTACATCATGTGCTGAACAATTATAAACAAAAATATTAAAAATATGTAATCGAAAAAATTGAAATTAGTATTTATCCGGCTGAAATGTTTGGCATTCCTCGGGCAGGCTGATGCATTAATGGACTCTACTTTCGAAATTTGTTATGATTACTATTAGTAAGCGATTAATTTGACAACAGCCAATAAATGTAAATTTATTATGTAAGCATTTTTCTTGTTGTATGGAGTGGGCAATATAAATTTGCTTTTATGCATGCGGTGCAATCACTTGATAGTTATATGGTTTGCACTGGGTATCAATGTGAAAACAAATAAACGTTTGATAAATAAATTGGGTCCCAAATCCATATGTGTGCATGTGCATGTGTGAATAAACAAACAGAACGTGTACTTATTGAATGAAATAAATAATTCCGCAAATAAAAAAGATTAAAGCTATTGTAAAATTTGAATTAGAAAGAAGCGAATTCGGGTGGCGGTCCAGGTCAAATTTTAAACAACGCATTGGCGAGTTCGTTTGGTAAACAATTAAATCAACTCATGTTTCATCAACTATACATATTTCTTGGACTTGTACATGTTTTTATGCCGAAAAAACAGCACTGCGACCTCCTTCTCCTAAAGTCTCTTTAGATGGCACTTACAGTCAAAGGTGCGGGACAACAAGCGCCACCAGCCAAATCGGTTTCTAGCTTTTGCCTTCAGATAGGATTTTTAAAGAATGCTGGCAGCAGAACCGGGATAATTAAGGTCCCGTACAATAACTCCGTGGGGGCAGATTCCGTATATCAACGATCGTCTAAACGATATCGTTTTTGAAACTTTGATCACCAAATTAAGTCATTTTCTGCTCGAACTTTTTTGGCAAACGTCAGCTTTCATTATATTTTTGGAAAATGAACTGGATTAAGCTCTCAAACTTGTAATTTTAGCAATTACATGCTAGTTTTGGAGGTCTATCGTTAAGACGATAATCGTTTGAAAAGTTACGGAATGAGTGCCCTGGTTATACGAGAGAGGGCTATACGTCTCCGATTCAATTAGCCCGATGAAACAGCGATTGACAAGACTGATTCTTTGCGAGATCTCTCAATTTACGAGATAATTTTAGAGTTATGGCCAATAGGTCTATTCGCCAAGCATTTAAAATCTGTCAAACTAAAAAAATTAAGCGAACTGAAAGAAAAAAACCCCAAAGAAAGTGGATATACTTCGAGCTACTTTGAGCCACTTACATCTTTGAAATCTAATCCATATCACGAATAAATGTATAACTTACCTTTTAGCAACATATGAAAAGTTCTAGGAGCACATTGTACCACACATTTCTTTATTTTCAGTTTTTTTTTTATTTTTGTGTACAATTGATTTCTAAAACGCATTTTTAATTTGTTACCCTGTCAATTTTGCGCATTTGACATTTTTTCAGTACTTGCCGGTTGAAATTCTCTGAGCTGTTTCGAGCCAAGAGCGGAACTGCTCGTTACTCGTCATTTTGCTAGTTTTCTCTTTTTCTGTCATATTTGATGAGTACGTGAATAGACTTTGCGTGATTGCGATCGATTTATATCGATTGCGTTCGATTTAAACCGCGAACGCGAATAAACCTACTAACTACTTCGAAGCAGGGATGCCAGATTGAGGGATTTTTCCCGTTTTTCGGGATTTCTTGCCCCAAAAGGGAAAAAGGGAAAAGTAACCCAGAAAACGGCAAAAATAGTCACCCCAAAAACTTTCACGTTTCAATACCAAAACTACTTTTTACAACGTTCAGAAACCAGACACATCATGATAAATTCAATAAAAAAAACACTTAATGAATATAGCCCCTAGTCTTGGCAATCGCTTCCATCTTAGTGGAAACATCTGCCTCTAATCCTGCTCATAAAATTTGTTTCCAGTTTCCAGTCAAGTCGCCTTTGAGTTTGAAAGATTTGTCATTTGGAGGTGTAAAAAAATCGAGTATCGTTTTTGTTGTTTTATTTTTCCCAACCTTGCGATTCCTGTCTCCACATAGTCTGGTGGCATTTTCTTTTAATGGAACTAAGTAGCGGAAGACGGGGTTAAAAGTAATAGGGTAGAAATAGTAGCAGTTAAAAATTAAAGGGTTGCCCTTAAAATTAAGAGTCGCGTGAAAGAGGGAAATGTTGGTCTTCTCCAAAACAAACGACGTGCCTACTTAAGTTTTGTATTCATCGTCAGTTTTAGGAAACTTAAATGATTTCTATCTTTTTTTTTTGTATTATTCTTATTGCTTTTAAGACTCAATGTATACAGTACCATTTGTCTTTTATCTTTTGGTGAATTTCGTGTGTGTATATGAGCTTTGTGCGGATTCCGGGTTTTATTTTACAGCGTTCTTTTGTTTAATTTCATTGCGGGCTAGTTGTAATATGGAGTGCAGAATGCATCATTTGTCCCAGAGGATGCAAGGCCAAATGCAGGTTCAAGAAGAAAATTTGGAAAATGGCTTCGCGCAGAGTAAGAAAATCAGCTATTTCAACCGATACTCCAGAGAAACGAGCGTTTCTTGAGGAACAAAGTATGTAAAATCTTAACCAGAAAGTTCGCCAAAACCAAATCAAAAAGCAGGTGAAGGAAAAGATGTTAGATTCTCGAGTTTTTTCAGCAAATGAAACGTGATTTTGTTCTTTTAGTGGTTTTTTACAAAAAAATTCTTAAAAATAAATGGCAAACATTTTTTTTAATCATTCTTACAACTTTCCCCCGTCTATGTTCCAGCTCACTCTTTTTTTTCAAAAAGGCAATATTTTGACATCTTCTGAGCAGACTTTATTGGACCTTTTTCATAAGATTTGTGGCTTAGTTATTGCTGTCGGTTTTAAAATAGGTTTGGCTCACTCATTTGTAAAATCATAGCAGCAGCATCAAATTTAGTCGAAAATGTTACTTCTTCGGAGAAAGTCTTTTAAGACCTTTGCACTAGCTCAAAGATGGCAGAGAATTCTGAATTCTTTAAGGCGGCGCATTCCACTATCGAACCACTCATCGTCCTCTTTCTTATGTTAGTTTTGTCCTAAATGAATGTATCCTTTCTTGTACTGTTGCTCGTCGTTTTAGGTGTTTCTATTTTTTCAGTGTACGTAGTTATCTACTGCCGAGGTTTCCAAACCCTAACTAGTCAAACTTTTTTTGGCGGACCCCCATATTCATATTAACAGAAAACATCGTTCCTTCGAGTGCGGTTTGGATCAATGGCATAATTTTCCATTCAAAGTTGTATATTGTGACCTAGAAAATACTTAAAAAAAATGATTATCAGTAAATATCTAGTTACAAATGTTAGGTATAGTTAGATCTGAGAGCCCAGTCTTTCTTGCACTTTGCATTGGAATGGCTTGGTAGTTATTTAAGCCTACATTCAACTCGTAAGCCCATGATCAACTTCCTGCTGCACTGCTTTACCGACAGCTCGGGGGCCCTACTCTCTACTTCGTCCCATTCGAAATAGCTTTTCTCTTCCCTTTATACATGGGTACTCTGCAATAATTTCGCAATTCTAAATGCGACATAAGTACATTTCATTCCACTTTCGAAATACAGAGTAAATGCTTTTAGCACCGCAAACAAGTTATTTAATATTTACCTCAAACGACCAGGGTTATTATTGTGAACGTGATTTGCCATGACAGTTCTATCAAAAAGTCATTAGCTTCTGCAGAAACTATCCTCTTACAACAATTCCTTGAAAAGTCACACAAGATTTAACTAGTCCTTCAGCTCATTGTCATACCGAGTTTGACAGTTTTCAGATCATATAACTGTGCTTTCCTCAGCTCAGAATTCTGAATTCAACCCAAGCAAACAAACCGATGTCTAGTTTGTGATTGAAAAAACCTATTGGAACACCCTGGGCCTTACCAATAATCATTTGCAACCTTCACACTAAATATTTTGCAGGTCACAGTGGGTGATTTAAAGCTACAAATTCCGCCATTGTGAGTTCGAAAAGTCTCTAAATATTTTGTAGGTCACAGTGGGTTGTTTTATGTAAAAAATGTCGCCATTGTGAGTTCGTAAAGTCAAGCCTGGACACTAAACATGATTTATTAGTGTGGCGATGTTTCCACGCCACAGTTGTTCTCTTTCGTGTCAGTTTTCCCATTAGTTAAGTCAGTTGCCACTGTGTTCATGTTCAGTGTTCAGTTCTTGGAGAACCACCTCGATTAAAATCGCTGTCAACACCGTAATTCTGGGGGGAAAATCAAAGGCCGTCAACCGATGCTATGTTTGTTGGATGTTTGGTTTTGGAACAGCCTGACATATCATTCGAGTCCAAAGGCGTCCCATATCACCAATTCTATTTATATATACTTCGGCACATAGTGTTGCATTGTGTGGCGAACGGCGAATGCCCATACCGACCACAAGCAGCACATCCATGCGACTACATACGTCAACTTGAACGTAATTCCCTTACAAATTGAGTAATGCCCGTACTACAAAAGAACAAGAAATTCCATCATGGTGCTGGTAACAACGAAGAATGCCTGTTAATACATGGAATTGCATGTTATACACTTGGCATTGTGATAACATATGATCGGACAGACAATTGTCAATTACTACATAACTGCGGTGTGTGCAGTGAGGGCAAACTTTTTGTTTTGTTCCGCTTAGTGTAGCTGGTGGAATTTCGAACCGGCAGACTTGGGGAAATATGCAGCGTCTCCCCTAATTGCAGAAATTGCCATAACTCTGCGAACGCTTTGTTCGTTCTCTCTCGCTCTGATCTATCAGCAAACACTTTACACTGCATCTTCGCTACATCAACTAGATACGGCGAGAGAGACTGCATTCGCGATGCTGTACTTGCACACAAGAACCCATACGACCCAACTCTCCCATATACAGCACACTCAAGCCACAGATCACGGTAATTGCGATCACGAACCGATATGAGTAATGATATAAATGTTCGTTGGCAATGTTTGTCATTTTGGATCGACGCGTCTCGCACTGTTCGCGTCTATTTCTGCTCCATAGATACTCGCCGTCGTCGTCGTCGTCGTCGTATTCACCTATACGGAGACGGAGAGTATATCTAGCTGGTGGTGTTGCGCCGCCATTCAAAGTTTTTCTTTTAATAATCCCACAATTTTCTCGACGGTTTGAAGCTGTCTTGCTTTATTATTTAAACATGTAGGTACAAATAGATGATTTTTATTTTATTTTCAAATATACAATTGCCGTCACATTGCGCGCACAGCTCAGAAAGCGAATCATCATCGAACTAGTCCCCATTTTTCATAGTCGTCTCCGTCGTCGTTGTCTTGTCGCTGCCGCCGCCATAGATGTTGTTCTTGTTATTTGCTTTGAATTATTATTATTTTTTATTTTATTTTTTCATTGTATCTGCGTTGCCGTGTGCCATTCATAGTACGTTGCGCGATTGCAAACAGAAAAAACCGCCACCACTTCGTCGTCGTCGTCGTCGTCGTCGTCGTCATCGTCGTCATTGCTGACTGTTTTAGTCGATTTTTAGCTCGCCACCCGACCGATTTTCTTTTTAGCCTACCCACTCGATTCAGTTCGCCAAAGACTGTCAACGTTGAGCGTTGAGATTCCAATAGCTCAAGCAGAGCAAAGCACAATAAAACGTATAAAATATATTTAGTATTCACCTATACTGAGTCGTGTACGAGAGCTTCGCGACGTTGATCACCGCCGCCGCCGCCGCCGCAATTGTGGAAAACAAATTACAAATAACATAGCGAACATTTTAAAAATAAATACAAAAATTAAGAATAGATACATACGCGCCAGACGTTTCAAATCGATCGCTGCTTGTACTTGTGTAGTGAAATATCTGCTCGCGTCGAGGCAGTCGTCCCGTGTTGACACCGCCGCGACCCCCACCTCCACCGTCTTCGCGGTCACCGTCACCGTCACCGTCACCTTCGTCGCCGTCGTCGTCGTCGTCGTCGTCGTCGTTCTCGTTATTGCCATCTTCATAGTCGACATCTAGGATCAATCAATATTGCATACGCGTACAGGCACTCTGCCAGTGTCAGTGCAAGCAGATTTTTGTTGATACATTTTCTTGACATTTTTGTTTGCCCCAACCCTCTTTTGGCCCTTTTCACCCGTCCGCTATTGTGAATCCGCGTGTGATTTTCATTTTTGTTGTGCTTTTTTTGCAAATAATTATACGATACGTTGTTTCTGTTGCCGTTCTGTAACCGCTGCGCCATGCCATTCGTTTCGGGAGAAAACGAAAATATATCGGCACCACCGACCACCGACACAGGTTAAAAACGTAATTCTATTTAATTTCCCCTTAGATATCTCTCGAAATTCTCTTATCACAGCTGAAACAGTTCGGATGAGATATGCGCGCGGCTAAGGTGTAGCGTAATTTATCAGTTCAACAATAATAGCAATCATAAAAGTGTAGCCCCCTGTCCTGATAAACGAACATAAAAAATACGAGTACTCGTTGAGAAATAGTGTAAAGGTGCTTAACGTTTTTTTGTGTCATGTTAGATTACGTATGAGTTTTGCGTTTTTTTTTTTTTTTTTTTATATAGGAATCACCTATTTTCGGATTCTGCACCTTTAGATGCAATCTATTGAGCCAGCACGTAATCCATACTCACTCACCTCGTACATATGTATCCACGTTTGGGTACATAATGATCGTTTGATAAAATGATCAATCACCACCACCACAATGTGAATTATTATACACCGCAACAATGCTGGCGGGCTGGCGGCGTGGAAACGGCTGGCATACGTACCTACTCGTATATACTACAGAATTGTATGCCATTGTGCACATGATTTCACTGTGCATTCTGCTGTGTGCTAGTTGCTTTGGATGAGCGAAAGATCGTACGTGTCTCCAGATGAATTGCCATTGCTACATTCGGTACCAAATCGGCATCTCAAGAAGGGAGTAAAAACAAAAAGCGAGCACAACTAAAACACCCACAAAAATATAAAAGTACCACCACTACATGAAGACTGCACTATTCTATACCTACCCTATGGTCGTATGTATATTTTTGTTATTGATTGAGGCAGGTCGGTGGCGGCAGCAGCAACAGCACAGCATGGCATAGAATTCACGCGCCGATCGCGAGCCGACAATCGTTGCTGCTAAACTAGATACAATCATCGTCAAAACCCTAAAATAGCGAAACAAAGCATAAAGCTATACAGAAAAAAAAGAAGAAAAAATATGCTCAAAATGCTCAATGAAATAAAGCAGAAAGAAGTAGATTTGGGGGGAGAAATCGCCGCACCCGGTTGCCGACCGACACGGGCGCCGCTGATTGTATTCGTAACAAATTTGCTACAAACGAATAAACACCAAACAGCGTATTGTAGTAGAGGGTGTTCTGTGATAGATAGATACATTCGATTTGATTTATTAACTCAACCGTGCAACGTGTTTTTTTTTTTTGTTTAAGCGGCCAATTGATTGCATTTCATCCGCACCGCATGCATGTCGGCTATTTGGCCGTTAAGGCACATTTGCGCGATTACATTGGAGCGGTAATGTTACCAAATTTGTTCGATCACGGTCATTCACCATTCCCAGAGTGAACTTAACCAGTTTGTGCGGCGGATATGTGCTTCATTGTTAGTAATGAACAATGAGTGCAGGGCTGTTACAAATGGGGAGTAAGGATAGCTTGTTTCCCTAAAAATAAAATGTAAAAATGCATTTGTGGAATGTTTTTAATGAAATTGACTGTCTAAGGCCGACTTTTGTTGGAAATACTGATTATGAAAAATCGAATGTATGAGATTGCGATCAAAAAAGTCTGAAAAAGGCTTGGTTCGTCGGCAAGTTTTAGATGAGAATCATTCGCCAAAAACCTAAACGAAAGCTTATAATGCGAAAACCTTGAGAAGAAGTTTATTTAAAAAAATCGCAGGTAGACAGAAGAACGGCTTTATTTTGTTGTTAAAAATTAAAAATATTGGAAAATACTCCAGAACGATTACCCTACGGAAAACCGTTTAAATTTCTGTTGTAATATTTCCCCCTAAATCATAATATGACACATTTCCTAGCTGAGCCTTTCTGTCTATCTCAGAAGTAACATGTTACAAGCTTGAATGAAATGGCGCATGACCATCTTGGTGGCCCAATCATTTCGAAAACTTTCAGAGGCAGGTTGAAAAAATACAAAGATCATCCATCGAGGCTTCCCTTCGGAAAATCTCGAATCTAAAGTCAAATCTGGGGCCCTACTCTGTATCTCGTACCGAAAGTGAAATTTTTCAAAAACGCATTTTTTCTACTCTGTACTTCGAAAGTGGAATGTAATGTATACTTATGTGATGTCGCATTTAGAATTCCGAAATTTTTGCAGAGTACCTACTTAAAAACGGAAGGGGAAAGCTATTTCGAATGGGACGAAATAGAGAGTAGGGCGCTGTTTGGAACTCAAATTGCGTTCAAAGTATTTTCTGAACAAAGTAAATAACGCGTTCATTTCGCATTACAATATTCCGCAGTAATTGCCTGTCGGAGAGCTTTGGTAACAATGTGCTGTGTAGGGTGTAGCTGTCAAAAGAAAGTGACATAACGCGGTACAACGCAATGCGGCGAGGTCAGCTATATGTCATCGGGGAATTTTTCCAAAAGTTATATAGAAACGAATATCTCGATTGGAATTTCTCCGACAAATTCCTTCTAGGAACAAGGATTCCCCACTATAGCTATATTCTGACCATCAGACCATCGTCGCAGTCAAACCAAAACCTCTATTTAAACTGCACAGCCGTCCAAGCTTAGAATATCTAAACTGCGAAGCCATTTTCTAACTAGGAAGTGTTTCTCGGCTATACCTACATATAAATGAGGTTAGCTATGACTTGACGTACACCGAAATTGTCATTGAAGGGCAATGTGTCTGGAGAGTTATAAGGCTTAAAAGTCATGTTACAAACGGCCCAAAAATCTTTCACAGGTGGTGGTGGCTGTACCTCTGGAATTTTGAGAACATGAAGAATTCCATTCCTATTCAGCATTCACACATGGAAAACCACACGCAACTACTACGTTGGGTTTCGGCAACTTTACATGCGCCAATCTGAGTTTCCATCGCAAAATCACTCTCAACGATGGAGCCAGGCTTAAGGGCTTCATTAGTAACACGATCACATCTGGGCAAGTTAGTAAAACGAAACCATTCGGAAAGTTTCATCGCACAAAGACTTATTAAGACTGAAATATAAACAACTTCCAGCAAACTTCCTAGATTATTGCATCACCAGCTTAATGCACTTGCTTTATATTTTTGTGGCAACAAGGAAAAACTGCATAAGTCATTTTTAGCCACTTTTCGGAGCGAAGGTTAAAAATATTGAACTCATATATGCCTTCAAATATCTTATGCGTTTTTTCCTGATCCATAACACTGCAACCGTAAAAGATATTTGAATGAAAAAAATGTGACGTATAGAACAGGGTACCGTGCATACGATCATAACATAAAATCAATTTTGACGTAAGTCGACTTATGCTATTCTTCATTGTTGCCAAGGATTTAGTTTGAATAGAAAATGGCACAAAATGGGATCTTTTCATTGTTAACAATTCCTCTTTGTCGCGCTTTTAAAGCATTGGGGATGAATGAATAACAAAACAAGTAAGCGCGACCATTCTATACAAGCCATCTCCCCTATCCTGCAAATACGTGCTGTTATATTTGACAACATAAGAAACTGCGAGTAGTCTTGTCAAGAATGGAAGCCCTAAGAAGCACAAAATTTAAAGAAAATCTGTGATGATCATTTATTTCAACTTAAGAATGCGTTTTAGAAATTAAATCCGTGAAAATTTGATCGATTCGCAACCGGTTCATTCACCGGCATTCACCGAAACGTCAGTCATTTCATATAAAACATGTATTGCCTGACATTCTCAAACTCACCGACGAATAAAGTTTGAAGTCATTGGCACTGGGCACATTCAAGAATCTACATATCTTAAATCGACTAGATTGGTCTGGATAAGAAGTAACCTGAACCTCCTCTCTTGGCTCGAAACAGCTCAGAGGATTTCAACAGCCAAGTACTGATAAAAATGTCAAATCCGCAAAATTGACTAGAAACAATTTAAAACAATTAAAAACGTTTTAAAAATCAATTGTACACAAAAATAAAATATCTGAAAGCAAAGAAGATTCGGTGGTGGTCGAATGTTCTCCTAAAACGTTTCATATGTTGCAAAAAGGTAGGCTATAAATCTATTCGTAATATGGATTAGATTTTAAAGATGTAAATGGCTCAAAGTAGCTCGAAGTAGCTCGAAGTGTATCCACGTACTTTGGAGTATATTTTCAGCTGTCTGAGAGAGTTCTGCTCAATTTTTCGAGTTTGACAGATTTTTAGTGCTTGGCTCGTGAAAGTACGCGAATGGAACTAATGCCAGACTCATATTTTCATGTTAAGTAATCAGAACGAACAAATCTCTCATAGTTTTAGGTTTGTTAAAGGAATACTTTGACATAATATCAGTCATCATGGGTAATAGTTTTACTCCGAAAACTCGCCCCCAACACAGAACACACTGTTCGTCTGTTATTCCGAGTGGCGAATCGTTCACTTAAGCATTTAAAAAAACAAATTGAAATTTCTTTGTAATTACTCTAAAGGGATTTCTTCAAATTGGCTACGAGGTTGCTGTTTTTAATTAAAGATTGCACCAATTTAGCAGCATTTTTGTTGTTGAGATTCTGACTCCCAGACTATTTTCTCCGAGCTAGTCGGAGACGAATAGAATCAGTGACCAAACCTCATATTCTCATTTGTTAATGTATCCCCTTTCGAGAGAGAGAAACAAACACCCATTTACGTTATGTCAAACGATTCGTTTTGCACATTAATGACGCTCCCGCCATTACTTCGAGTTGGTTTGAAATGCAACTCCAATTTCAATTCGCGTTTAATTGTTTAAATCAGTTCGGATATACGTCACAGTGTGAACATGTTTAACCTGAGGTGATAATATTACAAACCCAGCTTTCAGAACCTGGGTAATCAGCAAAACGTCGATGGGTATAAGATTTCCTTTCCTACATTAAAAAGTAGTGCTGAATGGACGTTTAAGTGGCGCCAGTTAGTTTTTAATATATACACACAGTGCACTGCCGGACTGAGCCTTGTTATTCAATATGATCGTCTCTTGCGCACTGAACGAAAAAAGAAGAAGATATTTTATAGCTTTAAACAATTAAATATCCAGTATTATGCACATGTGCCTACCTCATATCAAAGGCCGCGTGCAGCTTGCCGTTGGTCACACGAGTTTTTAGTTTTAAAAACAATTATTTGAAGACCTAGTTCACTTCAATGCTTTGACCTATCAATTGATTAATTTGACCCAAAATTGCCAGCCACTAGCTTTTTGGTAGATATACTCGTAACAGTTCTGGTTGCCACCAAGAGAAATATTTGTGCGTAATTTAAATGTTAAGAGAAGCATAATGGTAAAATCATCAAAAAAATTGAACGGCAGGGAAAACAATTTCAGTATTCGGTGGGAAACCACGACTGACAGTGATATTTTGTTCCCCTTTGCTTTTTTAACCTCAAATGTTCAAGAACATTTTATATTACATTTACAATACATACATATAGAGCTGACGCGTATTTTTATAGCGATGCACTTTGTGTGCCAAAAACCTTACTCAGTTAAGGGTCACGGCCAACACAATCTATTCCAGTGTTGATAGGTCGTATACAAATTTACCTTTCTGGGGAATTCCACTTAAAAATAACCTCGTGGAACATAGCTATACCAAAGATAATGGAATACAGAGATATATAGCTTTCCAGTGGAAAGGCGGCTGCCTACAATCTGTTTTCCCGAAAAATGCATAAAGTCACGCACTATGCTCATTTCTTTTCTAGTATAGGTATGTGAGTTCATGAATTGAACTTTAATGCAGGAATTCGCCATTCCGAAATGTGTATTTCACTACTTTTTTTATTTTAATCGAAGCCTTAACAAAAACCAAACAAGTTCAATACGGAACACAAAACAATTGAACAGCGCGATGCCCATTAAAGCAAAAGGAATGGTGGCCGGCCATTAGGAACATGCTTTTTTTAAGTCACACGTATTCACAGACAGGGGCTGGAATTATAAAAAGAATGATAGGTCCATTCGCGTACTTTCACTCGCCAAGCACTAAAAATCTGTCGAAAAATTGAGCGAAACTCTTTCAAAAAGCTCAAAATATACTCCAAAGTACGTGGATATACTTGGAGCTACTTTGAGCCATTTACTTCACGAATAAATTTATAACTTACCTTTTTGCAACATATTAAACGTTCTAGGAGACCACCACCGAATTTTCTTTTCAGATATTTTATTTTTGTGTACCTACAATTGATTTTTAAAACGGGGTTTGAATTTCTTTCCTGTCAATTTTGCGCATTTGACATTTTTATCAGTACTTGTCGGTTGAAATTGTCTAAGCTGTTTCGAGCAAAGAGAAGAACTGTTCGTTACTCGTTAATTTTCTCTTTTTCTGTCTTTTTTAATGAGTACCTACGTGTGCAGACTTTGCGTGATTGCGATCGATTTATATTGATTGCGTTCGATTCAAACCGCGAACGCGAACGAACCTAATGTAAATAAATGGGTTTTTTGTAAACAAATGGTACAAAATATATCTATCTCTTTTAATCATTCATCTCTGGCTGTACTGAGTAGATTTGTCCGTGATAAATTTGGTTAAATATTGATTGCGTTGGTACATATTCTACAACAATGTTCTCAAAAAGGCGCCCATTAAAATAAATCGTTACTTAAAATGTAAAATATGTACAATAAAAAATGTGGTCCGTATAATTATAAATATTTCGGACAACGTGACATGAAATAAACGAAATGTTGCAACGCTCCTGCAAAATAAAAAGAAAAAAGAACGCATCTGTCTCTTTCCTTTGAAGCTATAGATGTAGGTTCCTTGATGACCTGCCTCTGGGGAGTTGTCAACTTTTACCGTATTCGATCACTACGAGACTTACCCTCTAGTGGCACATTTTTCGCCCACGCGAAAGCGATGTCGATGAATCGTTGTCTGTGCCCTTTTCGGTATTTAACTCAGAGAAATGATTACTCCAGATGAGCAATATGTCCTTGTCATAGAGAACAAAGGCAGTATCATAAAATTTGAATCGCTCTATGATATTGCACTTTATCCCTCTAAAATTTTGGAATGCAGGTCAGAAAGATTCAAAATTTCGCTGAACTCTTCGAAAACTGTTCTTTGGAATCCGGAAGTTTCTTGCAGCCTAATGCACTGGTTTTGACAGTCACAACGCAGAGGCATTATATTTTCTTTCTGATAGTTCGTTGAGCGTTTTACACTACGAAGTACATTTTTCGTCACCAGCTTTCACGTCGAAACGCTCCGCAAACCTCCCCTATGAAGGCAATCATACTCAGATGCTAAATAAAGGCTCTTTTAGTGAGGACTTGACAGCTTCTTTTTTAAATAAATTGCAAACTACTTGAGATATCTGAAAAACTGTTGTCTCGAGACAACACTTCACTGATGTCCAATTCATGCTATTGCTCATAGAAATAACCTTCCAACATACCTCTTCAGCGAATTCCATTTACCGTAACTTGACGGTAATTATTATCGACGAAAAGAACGGCCCAATGACGTCACCGGTATGAAAACTGCACCAAAGAGTGACTTTTTGCGGATGAAGTGCTGTTTCATGAAGCACATGAGGGTTCACGCCTGTCCAGTAACGCAATTTTTTTTTCACTAGACTATGAATTTCTCGTCTACTGGGACGAGAATTACGGCCGAAATTGGCGTTAACGCTCTTAAAGTTGAGACCACCGACTCGGAATTTAATTATTTGTAAACTTTGTTCCGTTGCGTACTTCACTATGATGAGAATGTTGATTTTACCGAATATTTTGACATTGAGAGTTCGGTAATCGGTTTAAGGGTGCGTTTCGAATGTTTAAAGTTGTCAAGTCGCTAATGTAAGGCCATTTATAACCTCAAAATCCAATGGAGCAGTTGGAATTTGTTCAAAGTTGCCCTGAACTCTCTCGGCCTTTTATCCTAACCATTCTGGGTTAACGCCGGATAGACAGTTATTTGATTGTTAAAAAACAAGTACACCAGGCCTCGATTAAACATTTCAAGCGTGAACTTTAAGATTGCAAAACTCACTCCTATCCAATCCAGCATACTTCATGCAAACCTGCATAAATTAGGTAAGGTTAGGTAAGGTGGTTGCACAGAAAGACACCCATAGACCATAAACCTGGATAATTATATACTTGTTAACGCCTGATCTGACAGTGAGGGTAGGTACTACTCCACCTATTCCAAAATACGTTTACCAAAATCATCATTCCCATGTGTGGTCCGGTAATTTTTTGGATGAAAAGATGTGTATTTTCATTGCATAAATAGTATAGCCTTATTTTAACAGAACTGTCAAAAATGGACAGACTTTGGCCATTAAATATACAGGCTAAATATACAGGGTGTCCGCCGGGAAGGTATATTACTTTGTTTTGCCGCCATTTTGGTAAACATTAGTCTTGACAGTTCATATTTGGCAGTCGTGAAGTAGACACGTGGCAAATTTATTATGGAAAAATATTCGATAAACCAACGTGTTTTAATCGCTAAAATATTTTATCAAAATCAATCATCGACTACTGTGACGATGACAAAGTTACGTGAAATTTTTGGGAGAACACATTTTCATTTGAATGGATATGTGAATAAACAGAATAGTCGGTTCTTGGCAATGGAAAACCCTCAAATTATTCATCAGTCACCTTGGCATCCATCAAAAGTTACAGTCTGGTGTGCAATTTGGTCAGGAGGAATCATTGGACCTTACTTCTTTGAAAATGAAAACGGCGTAACGGTAAATGTGAATGGGGAGCGATATCGTGATTTGATTGAAAACTTTTTAACGCCACAACTTCATGCTTTGGGCTTGATTGACATGTGGTATCAACAAGACGGTGCCACATCGCATACAGCCTGGATTACAATGGAATTACTGCGAGACCTTTTTCCACAACAAGTTATTTCAAGAAATGGTGACGTTGATTGGCCTCCACGGCCGCCTGATTTGACTGCTCCGGACTTCTTTTTGTGGGGATATCTGAAAAGCAAGGTTTATGCAAACAAATCAGAAACGCTTGAGCAACTCAAACAAAATATTCGTGATGAAATTAATGAAATACCGCGTGAAATGTGTGAGAATGTAATGAAAAATGTGCTCAAAAGGGCTCACATTTGCGAGAGTAACAGAGGCGGACATTTACCTGATATTGTATGCCATACATAATTGCCGACATTAAATAAAACATTTATCAATATAAGATCCATTCTCTTTCATTTAATCAAAAATTATAAACAAACAAAGTAGTGTACTTCGGATGAATCTGATTTCTACGACGCTGCAACCTCGACAGACTTTTACGTTCACAAAATATGCATCAATTTGTAATTGAACCTACTAACATCCTACCCAAGAAGTCGCGTCGCTCCGCAAACAAAATTCAGTGCATGTGCTAAAATTATGAACTAACAAGCAGAAAATATATGTAGGGAAAAAAAACGTCAATGCGATTATGTATTTACACACTTTCATTTGTCATCTTTGAGATGACAGTTTTTTTGTTGTTGTCTTTTTTTGTGAAAAAAGAGCCCACGAAAATTCGAGCCGACAGGAAATGGCGTTCAGATTGTGAAACCACAATTCGGCGCGCTGGCTGCAAACGTGTTTAAGCCGTTTCTTTAAGGTTCGCCCACAAAAACGATAAAGGCCCACACTCAGCCCCAATACGCCCATTGGGCATGCGACTGCATCCGAATACAATTGCGCCTCTACCATGCACGCATACGCAAACGGAATAATTGCAATTATCGTCGCGTAATAAAGTATATTCGAAAATCATTCCAGAGCGAATTTGCGTCCTCTGCTTGTGGGCTTGCTGGCAAATGCAAATGCCTGCGACAGCACGGTACGCACATTTATTTCGTATACGCGCCATCCGATCTATCTTGTGTCAAAGCTCTCTTCTCCTCCCTCTGCATGCATGCGGCTACCGCTTTTATGCGCCCACCCCCCACATATCCCAGCCTAACTACGCACACACACACTCCTGTGTGTGCTGGGAAAACAATTGAAGAAAATACGAGGCAATCAAATGGTATTGTGCATTCACGCAAATATGCCGCATAAATGTATATGCATGTGTGCGCAAAATGTGCGACCACCACGCGTATCTGTGTGAATTGAGCGAGCGCGCGAGTAGGTACAGCGTATAGGTATAGCCGCCAGCCACATGCGCTCAATTCGTAGCGCAGCATAGCGATATATTATTCCGTAGTCCGTAAAGAGTAGAAGTAGAGTCCGCAATTGCTTTGCTATATTGCGCCCTGTTGCGATCGTGTCGGTCTCCGCTCCGGTCTCGTCTCGTGTGTTTCATTCGTGTGCTTTATGTGCGGTGCTCTCTTTCTCTACCTGTTGTCAATGTATGGGTATGCGCATCTGAGAGCGCTCGATCTCGATCTGACTCTGGGCTATAGAAAAAGAGTTTTCATCAGTTTTTCGTTTATTTATTCAACGACCGATCCCGCGTGTGGACACTATTTTCCAAACGCTGTTCTAAGCCCTCAACTTACCATCACACAATTCCAAAGAAATAAATAATAAAAAAAATTTAAAACACAAAAATCGTTTCGTATCTTGCCGCATCGTACTTTAAATTGTTGCACTGCACAGTGAATTCAGTTAGTTTGGCAATCGATCTGCTTCTGGTTACTACAAGTACAAATCGTCTCGTTTACAAATATTTCTCGTAAATTTAAAACAAAACAAAAAATGTCTACATAAAATCGCAGATTCTAGTACCAATGCTAATTTAAAACTTATTTCACAGGAAATATGGTCCCCATTTTAAATAAAAAATCAATAATAATATAACTAAACGAATATCTACAATCAAGTATTCTTAATGTGAACGAATGTGTGATTATCTTACCAAATTAAAAATATATCCATGTGTATATATTTGAAATAAGTGAAATAGTGTATCGAAAAAATAAAATAAAATAAATTACATCCAAAAGAAAGAAAGCGTTATCAAAAAAAAAAAAAAACAAGTGATACTTTGTTGTAGACAACTGAAAAATAGAATCTAAACTAATCATAAGCAAAGCAGACTACTAAAATGGCATTGTTGCAAAGTTTATTGGGAACATTGAAAGTGTTTCTACTTTTGAGCGTTTTCCTGGTGACTATCAGTGCCCGACGACATTCGCCGCTGCTCGTCGAGGATCCGGAAGCTAGACGTCCAAATCGGCAAGGAGGTGAGTGATTTATTTTCTTTTCCCATATCAATTTGGTAATAAATAATTCTGGCCGATATTGTGTTTGAAGCTTAATTCAACACCTATGATCGTTATTTTCTCCGCAATCAATTTTCTAGTTAAAAAGACAAAAATTCCAGTCTGTTTCGATGCTCCGTTGATTGATTTCGTCCGAGTTTCAACAGTTTCATTGTTTCTCCGAAGAGATGGAGTACGGATGGAGATCCCAAATTTTTTTTATGTTCACACAAGATCGATTTAGGATAAGAATAATGAATTTTGTTAAGGGATCGTTTTTTTATCTGTCGCCGAATCCGATTAGTGTTAGAAAAGAGGGATGAACTCTGATTTACAGGCAAAAGTAAATGATGGTCATTTAGGTTTCTGAAATACCCTTGTTATCGCTCTTGGATTTGTTTGTGGTCTTGAGAGTTTTTTTCTTTTTTCTCTTTAAATCGCCAGATGTCCCCGGTGGGTACTATGATGTGATCGAAGAAAAATGTCGCCACCCTTGAGCTGGTCAGACTTGAGGTGTTCCAAGTCGTCACTTTCCTTAGCTTTTTTATAGCTGATATTTCACATATTTACGAATTTAACTTTGAAAGCGGTCTCTTTTAGCAAAGCTGAAACAATTTGCATATGACAAACACTTGTGCTGTTTTAGTTGGTGACACAGAAAGTATTTTAGGTCTCGGTATCCTCCGGATTTGACCCAACCGAGGCCCTTTTTCCCAACTGGGCGTAAATGCACCTTTTGGTTTTTGAATTTCATGCATTTTAGGGTTAGTTACCACATATTTGTGATAAATCAGTGAGTGAATTTTGTTGGGCTTGGAAATTACGAATTGAACTTGTTTGAAATTGATCCTTATGCAAATTAAGTGTATGTGTTCTAGGAGATATATTTCCGGAGGACTTTAACTTACAACAATTGAGGCACGGACCACAAATGCAAATTGAGTGCAGATATGCTAGTCCGTTCGCTTCTTGGAGATATATTTCCAGGAGAAAGTTAGGCGCAGAAGGAACATCTGTATAAAGGGTCGATTGATATTAAAGCTGAACAACCATTGTGAGGTTTGCTTCTTGACCTTTTCTTTCGGTATTGGCCTGTCGTCTGATTTTCTATTTTCTTAGCAAAGAACGGTTCAGAATGTGAAAAAAAAAACCAAACAAAAGGCTGAAGTTCACAATTTTGTCGTCTAATTTTCGAGTTACCACGTCATCCAAGAACTCCACTAACAAAAGGGGGACTCGCAAGACGTATTGCAATGAAAAAGTGCCGGGAAATATAGTCCTAGTTCTAAAATGTTAACGCTAATAATCACTGAGGAATCTGATGACGCGTTTGTGCTTTCGAATTTCTTTTTGCTGTCAGCAATAATAATTTGACAAATTTATTTATCTAAGGCCGTGGTGACTCAATTTCGTTTAGTAATAACTCTCGCATAATTTGCTGACGTTTCTGTGAATGTTCAAAATAAATGTTTACCAAACAGCATTTTTTTAACACAGAATAATAAATAAATATTAATTGAAATTGAATAGTTCATCTGTTACCTATCACCGCCAGCAAATCATAACCTGGGCAATTTAGCCAACAAGATAGTTTTGTTATTACAGATAACCCGAAATAGGATCAATTCTGACAGATTACTCTGAAAGTACAGATATTCAGTGCAATATTCGCAAAAATTAAATGCCTTGCGCTATATTTATTTATTTAGTTAGGACTGCAAAAAAAAATAAAAGCCTTACACAATTTTATCGGGTGTCAATTTCACGCCCGCCCAAGTCAAACGAACGAAACCCAACCCTAAACAAATTGTTTATTCACACGCACATTCGCGCATACTCTCACCCCCCTAAGCTGTTTATGATTACAAATTTTTATTATTATGGTTTTATTGCTCTTCCGCCCAGATTTACTTGTCACTACACATCATAATATATCATCCCTAATCGACTGTGGCAATTGAATGGAAATCCCATCGCGCACACGCACATATGTCTGCTCCGGAAAAATGGGAATTCCCATCCGACTGGTGTTCTCGTATCTTTTTTTCCTTTCGTTTCGGGATGATGCGATATATAGGAAATGCATCTATCACGAAAAACTTACCTGTTCCTGAGATTGTTTATAATTTTTTGGTATTTCCCAGCAGACAGGTAGTCTAACCAAAACTACAAAGAAGAAGATAGAGGAAGAGAAACGAGAAATGTGATGATGGACTTTCGATATAATAGAAAACATAGAACAAATTCTATGGGGTGCTAGTTGGTGGTGCCAATTTGTCTACCTGATAGTCTACCATCTACCTTAAGCTCTTTAAGATCGAATTTAGTGATCTCGTTGCCATTGCAACAAGGTTTGGGTAAACATTTCCAATTCTTTCATTCTCATATCCATCGAAATGGTATTAATGAAACACGGGTGCATTATCCCATAATGAATAGGAACACATACACTACACGGCGGCAGCGGCGGTATTCCTTCATTGTTGAATCAATGGCACCGCAGCTGTATGGGGATGCGTTCAGACTTCACAGAGCAAGATAACAAACAAAATGTGCTGTAGAATGGATAAACATTAATTTGGCTTAGGAATTTAAGGAAATGATGGTTTTCTTTCTGGCTACAACCACCAGGTGGTCGTCGATCCTGGATATCATTGTTCATCCAGCCGGACGATGGGTATTTCATTCTTAAAAAAGAATTAATTCCAACTATACATAGATACCGTATACATGGCTTTGAGGTTAAACTTTTATTGAATGGGCAGCGTATATGCAAATTAAAAAAGAAAAAGAAAAAAAGAGTAAAAAATGTGTGTGCGTTAAGTCATACTAAAAATTTCCAATCTCTGGAGAAAAAAAAAACCGGCTTAAGAGACTCAACACGAGACTCTGTGGGCATGATGCACGGTACTTCGTCTGCCCACACGTGACACTGTGGGCGAATACTACGCCAAAATTCAAAGACTTAATTTTTCGTTCGTTGTTGCTGGTGAATGTGAATGGACGTGGAGTCTATACTGTTGAAAGCTATCCACCTTTGCCGTTTTCTCTGCATACGAGTATCTGTGTCTATCTTTCTCTTCGATCTTCAGCCGAAATAAAATATGCCATTAAAACATGTATGCCACTTCCATTCATGAGTGTCGAGTTAGACATTTAATTAATGGTAAAAACATCTACAGAATTAATGTCGCCATAAGTTTCCGTCTTCTCTGCGAGGGAAGTACCCACTTTGGTTTTTAAGCATTTCGTTTAGTCGGTCTGGGGCTGACTCAAATGTTCTGCGCGCACCCCGACGAATTCTTCGCCATTGTTATTGTTACAACTTCGGTTTGATTTTGGAGAGATTCTCGCTTCGCCATCACTGAGGTTCGTTCTTGCCTCTTGGGGATTTTCAAATCGCTCGTGGGCGTTTCATTCAGTCTCGCGTGCCATTAAGAAAGCAAATTTCGGACCTTAGCATGGGCGACGAACAAATAAACGTGGGAGACTGTCGGCATTGACATGCACTCTTCCTTGACTTCTTTCATTCACATGCACTTTTGCCAAAAACAAAATGACTGCATGTTTAGGTGTATAGCATACAAACCTACTTATATAGTGGGTATAGGTCATTGATCCGAAAACGTATCCAAAGGCGACAATGCGACGCAAAATGTACCAATAAACGGAATAACCCTTTTTCGTGGTCCGCTCCATTTGTAATGACAAGAAATTCCGCCACTACACAATTTAGTATTCCACAGAGGGAGTAGGTAGGCAACTCAAAGTGAAAACCAACAAAAATGTAAATTAATTCCCGGGCTTTAATCACTTTGCTCTCTATTGTTTCTCGAGCTGTCATGTCATCCAACTTCATCATCATCATCATCATCATCGTTTAGCATCATGATCAAAATGGATCGATAGCGATCAGTAGTTGATTGTATACATTTTAAATTGCTCCAACTTGTTCGTACACATAAATTCACAGCTAATAGTGAATTTCAATTAAAACCGATCTACATTGAACAGGGGCGGTGAGGGAAATATTTTCAACGACATAGACATATGTGCGGATATACAGAACATCGCAAAATTGCATGACGCACTCCTGGCAAAGTATTTAGTCATGTGAAGATGTGAAGCGCAAACAAAAAAAAGAAGCAAAACGTAAAAGAACGCAGAGTAGGAAACGAGGAGATGAACGCTTCTACTTTGATGAAAAAGTTGTATACATATTATTTCGCAATTTGTTTATTCAGCAGACGGAACGGCACATTTAAAAAAATAGACGAGTAGGTATGCCGATGTGCGAAATATTTTACGAGGAAGTAACGCTTCAGTTCCGGTAGTCTCATTTCTTACCCGCATCAGGCACGAAGTTTTGAAATAATGCAGGCGACTGAAACTGTTTGATTTAATTCTACATATATTATGACAGATAATTTCGGGAAAAGTCTCCATTTTTTTTAACTGTTAGAACAGGCGCACCTTTACGTATGAGATAACGTTTATTCGAATTATGGCTTGTTTAGCGGAATTTGGCAGCACTTTAATTGAAAAAATCGTGTCTTGTCATTAGCATAAGAAAACCATTTCGTGGAGTAGTTTGACAGATCCTACATAAAAGCAACAAAAAAACATCTTGAGCTCGAAAAAAAATTCAAATTCATTGCATTGAACTCTGAAAATGAGCAGGCAGTTAGTACAAGTTCTGATAAACTTTAGTTCGATTTGACAGCACAGTGCGCTTATTGCAATGAGGCGGTGGTGAAGTAATCTGTAAGATGTACCTTATGAAACAATATGAATTCGTTGTGTTAACCCATGTTTGGCAGCACTGTATTGTGTTGAATTAAGGACAACCATCTGTCACAACAACTACGCGTTCTTTGCAAGAATAGTAGGCGTGCTTTTTTGAGCTTCGATCTCAGCAAAGCAAAGTAGGATTTTCAGCACGCGATTACAACAACTACAACTGAGTCTCGAAGTGTCAAGTAGAGCGTAGTTGTTCTAATTGCATGATGAAAATCCTACTTTACTTTGCTTTGCTGAGATCGAAGCTCAAAAAAACACGGCCATTGTAATAGTGATTAGTTTCACACTTTGAACAAAGATATCGAATGGGTACGTTCAGAAAACAAGTTTAATAAGTGATGCCAGATGTCTGATTATTTTTTGTCTACACAAACAGTTTTCTGTTTCTCAGTTGACGTTTACGGAGATGTGCTTAATTTTGACAGAGAAGTTAGTTGACATTTTTAATTGACTTTGGTGTATTTATAGCCCGGGAAAAATCTAGTCCAGACTAATCTTGTCGACCTAAGACGTCCACCCAACGTTGGCTACCTATTTTTTCGCCTTGCTATGAATGTTGCAAGGTAAAGTCGTTTAGAGTTCCTCCTGGGTGAAAACCACAGTTATACCTTAAGTAGGTTCGTACAGAGAATACAAACACGCAAATATCGTTTCTCGGCAAAACCCCATAAAATCCAATCTCGTGATTTACTCACCAATAAAAAACAGAAACGCTTGCATTCGTTTTCACACCTTGCAGCATGTGCAGCAGAATAGAACAAAAATAGAAAAAAAAAAAAAAGAAATAAAACGAAAACAAAATGCCAGAAGTCAATTCGAACTCGTATATATATAATCGTTGTCTTCTTCGGGCAATTCGTCATTTCCGTCGATATATCCGTATACCGATCGCATGCACCGACTGTTGGCCAAAAATAAATTCAATCACCTGAAAAGGATAAATATATTCAAATGGCCGAATGCTGAACACACTCGTTGCCGACGAGCCCCCATTTTCCGCTGAGTGCAATTGCATTAGAATGTTCGCTACACTACTAGGCAATAAATTAGTTCGCGTGAAGTATGAGTAAGTCGCTTGCTCAATTGAATCACGTGCTCGCTGGTATGTTGTATCTTATTCATCGATTGATGTATATAATGTTTGCCTCCAAAATATAATCAATTTGTTATCTGGCATTAGAGTGTGCATTCTGTGGTGTGTGCCGCCGCCACTATGTCTTGTTGATTTTCAATTCCAATCATAAATCAAAAAGTATATTACTGCTCTTTCCTTGACGAATTCGAATGCTAGCAACTTAATTTAAAGATTTTATCCAAGTTTTCCCTTTGTCAGAGCGCCACACACCACCGTTTCTAGGGAGGACATACGAGTGCCTATATGTGCACTATATCGTCGTCGTTGTTCGAAGTCAAATGTAAATATTTGTTCGTCGAAAGTGATGTTTGAAGTAAATCTTAAAAGGCATGATATATGGCTTGTTGGTCGATTGACAGTTCAACACTCTTGGCTGTCAAATTTACTTCAGTAAATATTGGGAAAACTCAAAGTTTCAAATTTGTTTGCCTTTTGGGCACGAAAGACGCCATAATGCCGACGCGCGCACTGCATATGTGCATGCGTAATAAAACGCTGTATTATAATTCCATTTCGTATCAGAAATGTTCAATCTTTCAAGTACTGTACGTAAATTAAAAAGGAAATGTACTAAATTGACAGCGCATACTCTTTTGAACACATAAGTGTAACGCGCTTAACGTACTAATCGTAACCTTTTTTTTTTACTTTTATTGGATTATTATTGCCCATGCTCACAGAAAGGAATAAACAAAACGAAAATTTTTGTTGAAGTATCTTGAACGTCATATCTGTCATCTGGCTATTTGAACGTTCGCCGAAAAGTAGGTGAATTGCCCGACATTCGACATGGATTTCCTCAATGAAATTTTAAAAATACATATATACAACTTGTGCTGACCGAACGATAATAATTGATTCAGATTCGTTATTGATATTGCGTTTCGAGGAGAATGACGGCCACGGTATGCATATACACACACTTGTTGTGTGATTATTTTCATATACATTTTATTATTATTTGCTCCCCGGTTATGGCTTTTGTTTGTTTTAAAATACCAATACCGAAATTAAATCCGCATAAAAAGCACAACAAGCGGATATTTGGGCGATCGACTGAAGGGAGTGAGTCAAAAAGTTTAAAAATACATTTATTTACAGAAAAATTGTACCTAGTGCACGTTGGAGATGTACATGTACATAGTACACTTGCAGACGTTTATTCCAATTTGAGTCCAAATTGTTTGTAAAAGTAGACATTTCAATGAAGCGTAGGAAGGGGTCTGTATAGTTTGTACTTAAAGTCGAATCTCGAAGCGATGACCTTCATTTTGGACTTCTGAGTGGGTATAGGTGTACAGCAAATTTAGAAACATCCTTAGTTAGTCTCCAATTCGTATTCGAGAGTCTTAGTTGTGTGCCGACGCTGACGATGTATGCCAAAATAAGCTTGCTGTTGCGTGGAAACATTGTCGCCACCTTCGCGACGTTAATGTCCGCCATAGATCGGCTGTCAAAGTTGAACGACATCTTCCGGCAATATGTATTATTATGCAATAAAATTAAAGGTATTGGGGACGTTCAAGTATGTAGTTTAGTAAGTCTGACAGATGAAACTCGGCTCTGATTGGGGGAAATCGGTCGTGAGAGCAGATGTTTCAGTTGACATTTATGGAGGGGTAGCCGACGAATCTAGTCGAGAAATTCGTGACTGAGTGGCCGCATTCAAGAATCTAGTCATCTTAAGTCGACTAGATTGGTTTGGATGAGATGTAACCTGAACGCAAAAACTAGATTGGTCGGGAACGTCACGTTTTCTACGTCAGCCACATATGAGAACTGTCAACTTAGTACTCAGTCACGAATTTCTCGACTAGATTCGTCGGCTACCCCTCCATAAACGTCAACTGAAACATCTGCTCTCACGACCGATTTCCCCCAATCAGAGCCGAGTTTCATCTAGTGAGAGAGCTGTCAGACTTACTAAACTAGATACTTGAACGTCCCCAGTACTAAGTTGACAGTTCTCATATGTGGCTGACGTAGAAAAAGTGACGTTCCCGACCAATCTAGTTTTTGCGTTCAGGTTACATCTCATCCAGACCAATCTAGACTTAAGCAAACTAGATTCTTGAATGCGCCCATTTATGTACTATACACACTCAGTTATGAATATAGGTTCCCTTTCCTGCAACATCAAATAATCAACTGGAATATTGTGTAGGTATTCCAAAACCACCGCCCTTCAAAATAGAAGCATCCAATTTTAACTTGGTAAATTACAGCAGGAACTACGCCACAGCAAATTATTTTTGTTTTCTATGAATGCATAATCTACTCGCGAGTTATTTTTCTTTTGTTTGTTCTCTGGTGCATCGCAGACACCCAACACATTCCAGACAAAGTTGTTAGATACCTACTTTGGCAACAGGCAAGAATAAAGAAGAATCCTTCCCTGCGTTCGTTTCGTGGATATTACCCTATTAATATTATTGAGGCGACAATATTTTTTCGTTAAAAATTCTATTTGGACGCGTTCGCGTTTGTGCACAGTGTGTACCACAAATAACCTAGAATACGTTGCACGTTCACAGAATGGGGAGTGCAATGCACTTATAAATGTGCAATTTTCAACTTTATGCGGTTGGCCAGACAGTCAGGACGGATATTTGCGCCCGTAACTTACTCTATTTTTGCGCGCACATTTTGATGCGAAACGACGACGACGTAGACGCGGCAGATTCAAAAAAATGATTGTGAGATGATGGCGATGAAGACGGGAGCGCAAAGAAAATTCAAACGAAAAAGAACATATTCGCTTACAAAATAAAAAATGCAGACAACTGTGTTATAGCCCACTTTGAGCATCCTTCTTTTGCGCTGAACGCGCATTGTCTGACAATAAAGTGTGCGGCGGGCACAGTAATTTTACTGATGCAAAAGTGCACCCAAAACCAATTTAGACAATTTAGACCTTAATATGTCTACGGTTTGGGCATGTGGGTGGCTACAAACATTGAAGGCAAGCGCCTATTCACAGTGCGTCTAGACATAGTGGTACAAAATGATATTCGTATCTCTTTAATCCCAATGACAACATGACATTTAGACGACAGCCAAACGGTCTCGCTGGCTACGGCTAATGGTATACGTACGTACAGGGGCTACAATTTAATTCGAGCGCATGGATATCTATTCGATATTAATTGAAAGTGTCAGATTACAACCACAAAAACATCGCATCAATGCGACTTAAGGGAAATTTGAAAGAAGCAGAGGAAACCAACAAGAATTTAGCGGTAACCTCAAACCAGCCAGAAATGCAGCAAACGATAAACAAGGAGTGCGAAAAATAACACCGAAAACAGACGTACGGACTACGGTTTACGAACGAACGGACGGACGTCCAAACAAAGGAGAAACGAAAAGAAGATATTTATCGAAATTCTCATTCGAAGAGGTGTTCCCTTTGATAATAAACGGCTGCATATATTGTAGTTGGCAGTTTCTCTTTGGGGAACAAATAATACGAGTGTTTCCTCACGTTGTTGTTTTCTTTTTTTGTTTCTCATACAAATTTTTGTATACGAACTTCATGTATATACACATATGTATGTGGATGCGTCGTTTTTTTTTTTTTTTTGTATGCCTACGTTCGGCCACTTCTTTTATTTATTTCCGGCTGATGGCGTTAAACCGCATTGAAAGCTGACTGCCGCACTCGTGGTGCTCCAATGTTGGACATGAAAAGAAGGCAATATTAAGCTAGGTAGAGATCCACATCCACGTGACAAGAGCATGGAGGCATGGAGCATGAAAGATCGATGTTACTGTTGTTGGGCTGGCGCGGTTCCATGAAAGCATCCGTTCGGATGGTTTGTCTTGTCTTGTTTGTGCGGTGTGATGCAATTCTTGTTATAGGGAATGTACTTACATTGAAATGCATTAAAAGTACAATTTCTGTGCTCAATTTTTAAAGTCTTGTTTAGTTGACAAATTTGTCATCTATTTGAGTTTCTAGAACAAGGATCATTTGATTTTTCTAACTTGAGGACATTAGAAGTACCTACAATCATTGTTTTCGATCTTTCAATTCTTGTCTACACCGATTGTGCGTTAGCTGACAAATTCCTCCTCCGTTTCTAGTTCTATCTCTATCTTCACCAGGAGAGACATTTATAGGAGGGTGTCAGAAGGAGAATATCAATAGTTATTCTGTTTGTTTTTGTTTTATAGGTTATATTAAGATTTTAACTCGATATTTACATTTAAAAGTTTGAAGTTGTTCAGGTTTTCTCTTGTGATCTTTGAAAAATCATTAAACGCCGCTATAACCATTGACCTTTTCGTCGTCCTTGTTATACGACAAAAGTATTATAAGTTCAACTTGAGGCGGACTTAAAAATTGTCTGTGAAATCGAAAGGTAAATCATGAACATGATTTCGTACAGCATCTAAAACTTAACCATTGGAATTGGATGCCAGTAACTAAAAGATCTGAACTTATCCCAATTCCAATGCTGAACTTGGTAACTATAGGTTTACCGGAATGTTATGAATAAACAGTCCTTAGTGAACCGCAACGCAAAAACACTAATAGCGTGGTTGAACTTGTTTTCACTTTTCGTTCCTTTGGGTGTGTTTGTTTTGAAAATTACGAATTAGTGATACAATTTTATTTGTGATAGAACAAAATTCTTAGATTGTATCACTTATTCGTAACTTTCAAAACAAACACACCCTAAGTTGATTTAAACCAAAACTAAAAACAATTATACTACGTTTCCACCGGACACTAATCGCGAGATTTAGGGCAAAAGATTACAAACAAATCCTGAGGTGTTTCCACCAAAAAAAAACAGGATTAATTTGACGTTTCACCAGATGTTGTCAACTACCGTTGAATCGAACAACCCGTAATTGTGATAATTGGAAAAATTGCATTGGGTAGGAGAAGTCTCTCAGAGATCAGAAATAAAATTCGAGGATGTTCTGTAAAACGTTACGTGAATGGCGCAGTTCATCGGTCCAGCCGTCAAACCTTGATCTATATTCAAACTTTTTCCACACCGCCGATAAAAAAAAAAACATTCACAAGCCAATTCAACGTCAGGTGTCATTTCATGCCAAATCTCCGCCAAATCTCCGCCAAATGAGCTGATTGGCATTTTTGGTGTCAAAAGTTAAGTTGCACCTCGTGCTACTAAATTCGACAAGCCTATTCTAACTCTGTACTGGAATTCATTAAAACCCGATTCATTCATAAAATGAACATTTTAGAGCGATGAAAGTTTCTTTCACACTGATCGTAACCTACGTAATGCGGAGTTTCCTCTTTTTTTTTGTAAATAAAATAAAACGTTGATAAATGAAACGACACTAATACGGCACGCGTAGGACGTACTCATCTAGACATATCAACTGATTTGTAAGTGGGTTTCAGTAACCTGTAGCCGGCGTAGTATTTTCGTATCCATCTCCGAATTACGTTTATGAGTGGGTATATTATTTCTAAAGCAAACAGTTTTTTCTCTCTAGGATTTACTGAAACTACCTACTTACCGACTGCACGCATAATATCCGGTTTGTAACTAGTATAGCTAACCAAATCCAAAATAGAAAAAGAAAAACGTACACTAGGAAACAACACCAGAAATTTACAAACATGCGAGTACAAGTACCTACTGGCGCCACACGTCATGTCGCAACAAATTCATTTACCTTAAAATGTTGACATCGTATCTGCAATTAAATTAACAGCAGCACTCTAGAAACTTAATTAAAACCAAGCTTACATGTGACACCGGCGGTGTGGACACACTTTCGCATTTATTTATTTGCGAATATTTACGACATCACTGTTTTGCAAATCAGCAATTCTGGCGCCGAAAAATGTATTCATTTTATTGCGGGCATTCATTCGAAAATTATTGGTAGTAAAAAGCGATAATATTTTCAATTTAGACACCATAAACTAATATGATAGAGCCCATCCCCTGCGCGCCGTGTCAAAGACTTAATCTACATGTCCTCACGATCAAAATTCCAACTGTCAAGTTAAATAAAAAATATATGTATATACTTAATACGTGTCCGCGTACTTTATGGCGCCAGAAGCTTATTTGTTTATCACGAATATATACGAACTTGTACTTATGCCAACTTTCTGATAGCATCTTAATGACTTTTTTTTCTGTGTCATTTTACAAGTCAAAAGCTTTAAACAACAGCAGACAAAAAAAAAACACACAATCTCTACTAGTGACATCCCCTCCCGGGGGCTGAATGAAGCGATTACACCTGCCGTTGTACATAATTGGCTTTATCACAATTCAGCGAACGACGTCAGGGGCCTAACAAGGTGTGCCCAAATGTGGATGCATTTTTTCATTTGCGTCCAAATATTTTACAATTCGAAATTAAAATAAACACAAATCCATTCAGAGACTGTCCAATTGTTGTACTCAATTAAGAGCGCGTCGATTGACACATACAAGGTATACGAGTGCGTCAAACTGAAACTGAATTACCGAATCACTTTACGTTTTGCACGCCAGTGACGGGCATCTATCGAGGGCACATCAATGCATATAGCGCAAGTAGAAGGGGGTGTACGTAGCGTACCCGCACAAAACTTAATCAAAATACAAACCGATTTTTCAATTAGTTCTTAATGGATGAGGTTGGCAAACGAAAATACCTCGTTTCCCATCAAAACATACGTGAATAAATTGATACGTACAGTGTACAACGTACATACCTAGCAAAATCCAACCAGCAGTGAATTGATTCCAATGCGCGATCCGCGATCGCGATGTGTGAATGAAGTGAATGTTTTGAGTTCATTTTGATTCGGAACGTTTTCCACATATGAATGGCGCCAGGGTATTTTTTTCACACCCACATTTTGTTGCAATTTTATTTTTATTTGCCTATTCGCGTAAGAGAGCGAGATAGTGGGTATTTGTTTTGTTTTGATTTTTTCTGTTCGTTTTTCAATTTTTATATATACTCTGTACTCCTGTTGTACAACCAAACTAGAAAAATAAAAATAAAATAATAATATAAATAATCTGAACGTTATTGAGGTCAGCGACCGTGTTTGCTAGTTTACTACATGTTGGCTACATGACTTTATCAGCACAGCGCACACAGCGGTGTAGGGATGGATGACGGATTGTGTAGAAAGGTGTTTCCGAGATTATTTCTGGAAGATAGATCTTTGATTAGTCATACAACGGAAGGTGGGCTAGAAGTTGTATTTAAGTAAACGCTTCAATTAGAACTTCCAGCTGCGTCCGATGAGCCATTCACTCTTAAATTGGACTATTTTAAAGTTGCGTATAAACAAGTGAATGTACGCTTGTTGTTAACACAGAATATCGTACGAACCATGGTCAGTATTTAAGCTACCACCTGCGAGGTGTACACCTATACAAAGTAGCTGATGATATCATTTCGCCACTGGTTGGTCTAACAGAGAAATCCTTTGAACGTTCGATCACACTTATTTTGAACATTCTCAGGTTTGATTACTTATCACTCATTTGATTCTTTTTGAAGATACGTAAGACATTCGTCAAAATAGGTATTATAAGGTTAACCTGATCCGTCAATTTGCAGAAAGCACTACCATTGGCGGGATTTTTGAAGAATGTCAAGATGCATTGACTGTCAATGAACAAAAACATAAATTCGAATGTGATTCTTTAGAAATAACAATTTCGACCGTTTTAAGAGCATTCCGATTTGTAACTGAAACACACTTGAGCTCTTATGATCTATAACATACATGTGGACGAGCACTACTACGTTGTAATAGATTTTTTCATTTAGAGTATTTCAACTAATTTAATTTAAGCAACTTTTTAATCTGTTTAAGCTAAATCGGTTTATTGGAAACCAATTGTCTAGTTTCTTGTGTCAGTTCTTCAAACTTCGAGCACTACTACGTTGTAATAGATTTTTTTCATTTAGAGTATTTCAACTATATATTTAAGCAATTTTTTAATCTGTTTATTGGAAACCAATTGTCTAGTTTCTTGTGTCAGTTCTTCAAACTTCGAGTAATAGATTTTTTTCATTTAGAGTATTTCAACTATATATTTAAGCATTTTTTTAATCTGATTAAGCTGAATCGTTTTATTGGAAGCCAATTGTTTAGTTTCTTGTGTCAGTTCTTCAAACTTCAATGTAGTTTTTTTTCCGCTTGTCACTTTTAGTCCGACATTTTTAGGAAGCACCTTGCAAGGCGATATAAGTTTTACTTGTAGTATTTGAAAAGATCTTAAGGTATTTCTATAACCAGCCGTAACATAGTTTAGCTGTACTCAGTCAATTTATTTTTAACTCGTACAGTGCTCTGATCATGATTTTAAAAAAAAAGAAACACAAATTCAAAGTTCTGATGCGCCAGCGGTGTGTAAAAGAGACTAAAAGTGTATTTGGAAAGGGGTAGCAATTGTTTGCAAAGAAACCACAAATTTTCAATAGAATTTATTTTCAAATAATATTGAAATGTCAAAAAAAAGCTACCAGCAGGTGGAAAAAGTGATTTGAATACATTTTTAGTGAATTTGATTTGACGTGACTACATTAATAAAGTTGGTGGGAACGCACTCACTCCTATCGGGAGCTTTGGTTCTAATTGTTCGTACTGCTCTAGTTTCATTTTAAAGGCAGAAAAAATGCAAACAAAAAATGTAGTGTCATACGGGCTTTAGAAGTTCACTCCAACCTCGTTTTGACAACTCAGGTTCTCTGAGATAAAATGCAAAGAACCTCTTTTGACTCAAGTACAAAACAAAAAGACACTAGGAAATGAAAGAATATAAAAAAAACAAGTGCTCCCATACAAATGTGTTCATTCTTACGCCGAAGGGTGCTGATAATTAAAAAATCGGTCTGTCAACTGTCACCCCTGTGAAGAGGTTCGTTCGAAACGATAATCGAATTTTGGTTGGGTTCAATTCCGCTCTTATATGGACTCAAAATACAGTCCAATAGGTTTATGGCAGGTTTTTAAAAGGTGAAAAATTTAACAATATAGGGTGACACATTTTTTGCATCTCATCTTGTCCGCTGATACCAAGCAAAATTGCCTGTGAACGCATTTGTAAAAATTGGTAAGGAGCGTGCATCTTTTAATGTTTGTACAGGGTGACTAGAAAGGTAAATGAAAAGAAATTAATTTGTTTTGACCATCTTTTCACTCCACAAAATATTCTACTATTTGTTTGTCTAAAATCTGGTCTTTAAATTTACGGAAGCTCATAATTGCGAAAGGATATAGCTAATGTGAAAAGGTTGAAAATTTACTTCGTTATTAATTAGTAAGACTGAAAAATTCCAGTCCCTGTTTTGTCTAAAGTCCTATGCCTTTTACTGCCTTTGAAATGTATGCAACGCAGAATTCATTCATTTTTGTCGATTTCCGGATCCGGATCAACATCAATTTTGACGCGTAGCTAAAATCATTACAACGGATTCCAAACGAGACCAATTTCATTCTCTTGGCGAGAAAATTAATAATCGGACTATTTCAAAATAAAACATTGACGTGTGCCAGCGCCCAGCCTGACTGACAAATGAAGACGTTTATATTTATACTGCTGTTTTGAAAAAAACAAAAAAAACTTTTCTGCGTGTTATCTTATCTTGGCTCACGTGTAGTTCAACTAATACTAATTGGATGTGTTCAATTATGCCAGTCTGTGAGCAAATCAATAAATCAAAATGTAATCTTCAATTTCAATCTGCCTCTTCCTCTCTAAATATAAACATTTTGCATTACCCAAATATAACGGCGTTTGACTTTGCAATAAAGATTAAAAGAAAATACACACAGTAATAATTTCCAATATGAGATCATCTCACAAATGGCCACTTAGTTTGACAATTAAATGGAAAATTACAACCAATAAACATAAACATACACACTCTGCTGTTATAATGTATAGTTACTCGTATATCGCGCATAGTTAGCTAGCGAAATACGTTGTTATTTTTATTTTGCGGACAATACCGCGATTTAAGCGGCTTATACAGATCCATAAGTGGCCGATGTTTTCTGCTTGATTGGATTCAAATAGAGAAAAAAATATCTTCAAGCTGGATAATTCAATTGAAAATGATACAATTATTTTCTTAATAAATATTGTTTTTTTTTTTTGTTGTGTGTTTGCTCGTTTTAGACTATTTCTTCAAATCCATCAATTAATGTTCAATATCGTTAAAGTGTAGCCAATTGAAATGATTGTTGTTGTTCCATTTGACGTGTTTTTTTTCTCCTTTTTTATCAAACAATTGAATTGATTTACTGGCGCCACCTATTTTTAAGCAAGAGTGGGGTGTTTTTTCTTCAATAGTTAGTTATGAATGATACGCGTAGATACAATGAGCTCTGAGTTTTGATACAATAACAGGAAAATGAAATATAAAAGTAGGTATGTATGTAGTTCAATGACCATGCCGAACATTTAGCAGCTGCTTAATTCAATCGATCTCGTATCTTATCTTAGTCAACAGCGTGAATATAATAACGCCGCCTTCTTTAAGCTAAAAATACGCGCTTTCGCGATACCTAATTTAAACTTTTGTTAAGAATTTAACGAATTTAGTGTCATTGATTAACATTTTCCGTGTGTTTCTTTTTCTTTTAGCCGAATGCCAATTTGGTAAAACTTTACACGAACTTGGATCTACGTGGTGGGCTGATTTAGGACCACCCTTTGGTGTTATGTACTGCATTAAATGCGAGTGCGTAGCGGTAAGTAATATTGAGAGAAATATTTGTTTAAAAAAAAAAAAAACATAAGAAAAAAATGTTTTCCTATTTTATTAGCACACTCATCTTGTTTATTTTTTAATGCTTTATTTCATTCCTCGTGTCTGCTATTTTACCTCGACCAAAAAGAAAATGAACACACAAAAAATAATTATATTACGTAGGAATATGTTATTATAGGCTAAAAACGAAATATCAAAAATATATTCGAGCAGACATTATAAATTAGCGAAATATTTGCAGTTCTGAGAAATGCGTCAGTTGTTTGACATGTTTTTTATAGATGCAGCTATAAAATTTAGCCAAGCGATATTTCACTTTTATTTCAATCTAGGATTCCGAACTGACTTTCGAAGTGACAAGTCGTAATCCAAGTAAAAAGCGGAGTACGTATACAGTAGAGGAACATGTGAAATTATATGCCTAGAGCCTATAGGAAATAAGCGTGCCAACAAAACAAACAAAAAAATACAGAAAACATCAACCAACACCATAAAGATATTAAAACTGAATTATGTCCCTGGAAGCAATGATTAATGTTTTGAAATCGCAAGAAATATAAAATTTTTGAAGTCTATTATATTTCAAATATAATTATATCCTTGGTCAACGTGTATTTGCTTTTGTCATCTCATTTATATATGTAGTATTATTTGCGTATGTTCATGTACGAGTAGTTTTTTTTTTTTTTTGTTTTAAAAAAGAAAACCGCAAAATGACAAATAAAAATGTCTTTCGTCGGCAGCTATCAATTAAGTCAGGCAAAATTTGTTTGCTACTCGTTGCTGCTCAGAGAATACTGTTTAGTATGCGTGGCACATTTCAATTTAATCTAGATTGTGGATCTTTTGAATGATGATGCGTTACTCATCGACCTTCTAATTGGATAAAGTCAACACTGATGAATAAGAATTTGGAATTCTGTTCATAGGTTAGGGTTGGCTTGTTAGTGACCTCTTTTTTCTATTTATTTTTGCATCTTAAAAGTATAACGCGTACAGGTTTTTAAAAGGGGGTTTATTCCGCTTTTTTAATTGCAAGTTTAATATCCACTTTAAATCACTCGTTACTTTTTTAGACCGTGTGTATACCCTTTTTAACAATTTCCATTGTCCTCGTTAAATGAGCAGAAAAAAAAAACCTCTCTAACCTACTTCTCGTCAACGTTCAAGAGTGACTTTTATTTCCCGGCCAATGGATAGAAAGCTTGTTCACCTTAGAAGCACGTCACAATAACCACTTAGCCTTGAGGTTCTTTATTTGATATATACCAATTTTTAGAAAGAAGAACGAAAAGTGACAGGACCAAATCAAAAAAAAAAAATTAGCATTAGCAACATAAAGACAGTAGAAAAGGCATTTGCCAAAACAAACCGTATATTTTAACAGAAATTCTTATGCAGTCGTCGCTTTCTTAAAATTAAATACGAACATTTTATAAGACTACACATTTGATTAGTACTTTTATTCAGATTTATTCAAAAATATAAAATTGCAAGCCTTGTGATCTTGACACCTGTCAAATCTAAATAACCATAGCTAATGGCTGAGAATGTGTAAAAAGCTCAACGCGCTGTGCTGACAACCACCTGCAAGCTTTTAACTTTTTTGTTCGAATTTTTTCTTCACGCCTGTCAGCGCTCATTTCCAACTTATTTCTATGGGCACAACTGCCAATGCATTCATTTTGATTACCTCTACCTCCACATCATACTATACTACAAGACTAAGTTTAGTCGGAAACCTATCGTAAGCGTTTGTGGAGCAAGTTTAGAGCCGCCTGCGTCTCACGAGAGTTAATCTCGTTAAAATTGGTTTGCAGGAATGTTTGTTTTGATGGCTGTCCGGAACTCTAAATCTTGTACTGACAGCCAGGGATTATCCAGCTGTCAGTCAAGATGTTAATCCCTTTTTTCTGGTTCTAAGTATAAAAGGTGTACCTGCACAGCGTACAATTGAGGAATAATGCATGAACGATATACGAAATTATGACAAGACGTAGTTGAAGTGATTACCACCTTAAGTAAAATAACAAATTTAAAGATCAAAACCCGTTCCGGGAGAAAATTGCCGTCCAAAGCTATTTAACTTGGCCTGTAGAAAGAATATGTCAAGCGCGGTCTAGCAAACGTTCGAATAGGTTTGTGAAGTGTCAAAAATTGCTGTTTATTTGTTTAGATTTAAACAGTTTGTCACCACTTTTTGTGACCAAAAGAATTTTTTAATCAAACAGATTTTAAGCTTTAAATTTTATTTTATTTCCACCACTTTTTGCGTGCTTAAATTACAGTGTCTTCTTAACATTTTGTTTAAGTTTCCCCTTTTTCCTTTTTCCCTACTCGTCGTTATTCGACTTTCCAGTAACGGTACAAATTCGAAATAAACTATAGAAAATGGTTTCGAAGTCAAATGGCAGCAGCCAGACTGAGAAGTTGAGCTGTTTGTTGTAATGGACGCATTCAAAGTATCATTGTCTTTGAGTGTATTATGGCTATTTAAGACACAGTTCTTTAGTTGTTTGTGCAATGTTCCTGCTTGCGCAGATCTTTTGGCGAACCCGATTGTTTTTGCTAAATGCAAAAATGTATGCCCCCTGATGCATAGTTTTCACCAAGTACGTCTAGAAACAGATTTCAGTTACTCATATCTAACTAAATTGGCCGCATAAAAACCGTTTCGATTGTGTGTCCCGAAGAAAAACGTTTAAATCTTTTGATATAGTTTTATTTAGGAGCTCCAATCCATGTCAACATTAATCCATCTTATAAAAAAGAAAATGATGCTTCTATGCTAACAAATTTTAGGCTTTCCTTTATAAATCATATATAAAATGCGGCATAATATTTTTGCTTTTCGTTTTCAGTCCGACTTCAAATGTAAACAACTCGTGATTTAATCATCGGAATGGCAATACCACTGAACACCAATTTAACTCATGGTTTTGTGGCATTTGCTCAGCTAAAGGCTGCCTGTCGGCTTCGACCTCAAAACCCAATAGCAATATACCCCGTCTAGCCTAACAGAAATGTAAGGAAACTCTAAACTAAAACCTACACATTGCACAAAGAAAAAAGTACTGTCGGCATTTATTTTTAACCCAACCAAGCAGCATTTTGAATACGCTACCAGCGGTGGCACGTAAATATTTATTAAAAACCAATAATCAAGTTCTATCAACAAGTATCATACACGGCATTTATAAATCTGCTTCGTTTTCATTTAACACAAATTGATATCTTTCGTCATGTAGTCCATAATACCATTGACTCTGTCTGCACAGCTCGTGCGATAGCACTGACCCGTTCATTCGTCGTCACGTCGGACTAAGATACTAACACACAAGAAACAAAAAGTTCCCCACCCTTGGTACAAAAAAAAAAAAAACAATTCTGAACTGCGAAATTGAAAAATCGAACCTGCGATAAATGATAGGATTACGTTGGCGCCGGTAATTCATGTAAAAAAATAAAACTATTAATAAACAAAATCTATGATATTTAGTAATAAAATTATCTAGCTGCGTGTGTGTCGCAATAAAGTACGAAGTGATTATGAATATTTTAATGATAGCAGTTTCAATTCGCAAGCAATGAAATATGAAATAAATATTTCGAATTAAATTTATGTAGCTACTTAGTTAGAATTTTATTTTATTTTATTATAATTTGTTTCCACCCGTGTTTCTTGTTGCAGGTTCCAAAAAAACGAAGGATCGTCGCTCGAGTACAGTGCAGAAATATTAAAAACGAATGCCCGCCGGCAAATTGTGATGATCCGATTTTGTTGCCCGGCAAATGCTGTAAAACATGTCCCGGAGAAACTTCTGGTGAGTGTGGCGCTATATAATTTTCTTTTATTATTATTACTTAATTAGTGTACTAGGGAAGCCTTGACAAACATTTATGTTTATTGGAGGTTGTCGTCTTTTGTTGTTTTCTTGGTTTTGCTTTCATCTTAAAAATTCCAGACGCGCGAAAATATGATTAATTAAATTTTTTTTTCATATAATGTTCAGACGATCAGATATTTTGATGGTTTAATTTTAGCTTGATTTTAAACATAACTTTTACATTGTCTGAATCTGTTGTCTTGGTGTCATTCATTTTTCTTTTCTGTTCTTCATAAAATGTTTGCATATTTCTGAAAATAACTTTATGATTGGTTAAAAAAAAATATATAGAAGCTGAAATTCTTTCATGGCTACTCCAATAATGGAATTCTTGTTTTCACGGCTTTAATTATTATCAATAAATTTTGAACACTCTGAGAGGATATGACGGACACAAGCGAAGAATATTTCATTTCATATATCATGCACTAGTTATACTTGTATATATTTTTGTTAATTTTAATAATTTTTTTTTGTTTTCGGACTCTGAAAACAAATTCATAAATTCATTTCGTGTTCAAAAGTGATTTTTTATATTTTGTTTTCATAATTAGGATAAAAAAAAAAGAAAATATGAATACAACGATGAAACGAAAATAATTTACGTAAATTATATTTAATCATTAGGGGAGGAAATGAGAGGGCAGTGGCGAGAGGTATTAAGAGTCAACTCGTGACAAAAATTCTCTACTGGTTAGTTAGTTAGTCGCATGGATCAGTGAGTCAGTTATTCTTATTATCAAAGCTGTTGCGTTCATTTTCGTTTTCCATTTTGCGATTTTTTTCCTTTTTTTTTACTATTTAAATGAAGCGCGGACATTGGTCTGTCGTAAATCATAAAAATATAACATTTTGGTAGAAGGAACATAAATGTACTGCCAGACATTCCATAAATTAAAACAAATATTTTCATGATAAGTCATACGTGATACACCATCTGAATGGCAGGCAGCTTGTTTGGTTTAAGGAATAAACCTGTAGGAGTGCAGAATCGGAAAAAGTATTTTTTCTTTTCGCTGACGGCTTTTCGTTAGGTATCCATGTGAAGGACAAGATGACAATTTCGACCAAAACCTGGAAGCGATCGCGCTTTATGACGTGTGATTTGTGAATAGGAAGTATTTATTTCCTCGATTTGTGGTTTTCGTGTACTCGCGTATTTTTGTCAGCCCTCTATATAAAAAAAAAACGTGTGTAGTATTTCTCATTTGAGGTTGTCTATTTTGGACGAGTGCCAGACAGTCGACCGGATGAATATAGTACATGTGTTTATTTATTTTTATCGTTTGATTTAACTTGACTGATTTGACATCATCGGTCGTGACATTTGTTTTGATTCATCGATTCTTGTCTGAAGGCTACATAAATGCAGGTTTCTCATGTATCAGCAGCGTTTTTTTTTTTTGTTTAGCAATGTTGGTAGTTGCCAGTTGTACACTTTTGCAGTCTTGCTGGTATTCTATAGATGAACATGGTATTTGTCACTTAAAAGTGTACTGCCTGCGATTTATCATTGAAGGCGATTTTCTGTGGGATAAGCCATAAGCTTTGAATTGCAACGTAAACTGCACACGATCGGATCAATCAGAGCCAATTTAACCAAATCTTACTCCTGCTTTATGGAACTTACCTGCAAATTGTACTGAAATGCGATCCTATAATTCTCTAGACGGCATGATGATGGGACAAACAAGTTTATAATAGACGTGAAGTGTTGCCCATCTAGAGGGGCAGTTCTGTTAGTCTTACAACGAGTACAAAGTGAATGCAACTTTGTAGCTACGTTTCGTCATATTCGATCGATCGAGTACTCATCTGTCACGAGTGAAAATCGCAACGCAGTTTGGACGAAGAATACGATTTAAGACTTTTCGTTGATAATTCACATCATTGATAAATTAAATAAGTATTTTGTGTAACACGTTAATTGCCCGCCACGTGGTGGCCTAATATCTACTATGCCAATTTCAAGCGTCTCGCGGTTACAATTTAAATTTTTTGGGGAGTTTCAATAGTGGGGAAAACATGTTTTTCTGATTTTGTAATCTTTTTTCATAAGATCCACTAATGCTTTGCCAAATAACGTGAACAAAAGCTGCCATCCCTTATTCCACATTAGAAGACAATTTTCCCAACAAACTCGTCAAATTGGAAGATAAAATAAAAATAGTAGTCAATAATAAGTACCCATGGTTCAATTTTTTTGACTCGGCAAAAACTCCGACCGAAAACGGTCTCAAGCATTTTTATTTCGAATTCGATAACGATTTCCCAAAGGTATGACAACGAAAATTGACAAAAGTTGTCACCTCTTGGTCCCCCTTACGTGACACATTTCACAAAACCCGTAGAAAGTCAAATGAAAACTTAAAACCTGCTGACAGAAAACCAATCCACACATTTCGCAAAATGCGTAAAAAGTCAAATGGAACCTTAAACTTGTTGACAGAAAACCAATCCATGAGTTTTCGATAGCATATGAAAAGGATAATCCATTTTTCGGGTTATTTCAAAAGCAAACGGTTTTGCAAGTCGCACACCTTTTCCGGATGTTCCATTTCTTCTTTAATTAGGGTATACCTGCCAACACACCTCATCACTGCTATAGACTTCCCAAGGTACTAATGACACCCATGGATGTAGGCAATCTTCGCCGGCAACCCCACTCCGTGCACCACACCATTTCTAATGACCAATTCCAGCCTTTCAGACCACACGGCTAGTGGCATTTTATGGAAATGGGTGAATTCCAACAATTCAAGTTGCGACTTAGAAGGATTCCCTTATAAACGAGGATGCACACAGGCTACAGAAAAGACTTTTTGCCTCGTGATTCTATTTACCATAAGACATACAGGAGGTATAAGACCAAACATAATTATACTACCCATTTCTTATCTAAACGGAATTAAATATCTTGTGCTATAGTGCAGTAGGGGTATTGGGTATATGTAGTAGGAATGCGAAGAGGAATAAACAAAAAAACTTGCATATGCCCAAAAAGAAACCAGCACCAGTACATCCAGTGCTGTCTCCCGATACACAGATACACTTTTGCAGAGAATGCGCCAGCCTACCTATTTTAAACGATGCCAAATAAGTAGATTTTGTGTAAAGAAAATAAAGCAAAAAGCACTCACTCACATATAGGTATAGGTACTCTAGATATGGTTTGACAAAATAATGACCAACAACGTCGCCATCCTCGACGACCACTGCTGATGACAACGACGACGACGACGACGACGACCGACCGACCAGGCTCAAGCCATCTCCCCATATCGATGTGATTACTACAGCACTTGCTGCGTGCAATTTTCACTTTTTATGAACAACTCGTTTCCATAATAGTAGGTAAAATTTTCAAAACAAGTTCGATCATCATCGTCATATTATGCTAGTTAACAAATGTGCGTAGCGCAGCGCAACTCCTTTCGCCGGGATCCGTCGCTGTTGTTGTCGTTGCCGAGAGTGCACCGCAACTCCGGTCTTGCCATCGTTGTCAATGCCCAAACTCATTTAATGTTATCGTCATCTTCATCATCATTATCATCTTTTATTAATAATTTAGCCTGGCTTCACAGGCCGATCGTTCCAAAATCAAAAAAAAAAAAAAAAAACCAACAACCAAATGCGCGCGCGGCCAAGTTAAATAATATATGGTCTCTGTCTCTGGACGGTGTCTCCTGCTGTCGTCTCGCATTCATTTCATGATTGTAATTCAATTTGATTTTATTTCAATTCACCTCAACGGCGGCGGCGGCGGTGATTTTATGTGTGAAGATACGCGGTACTAACCTAGGCACCAAATAAAAACGTTCAAATTTAATTGGAGCCACAAGGCGAGTGCGTGTGTGTCTGCTGAGCTGATCAGTTGATCTAGGTACACTAAAGCGGTATTTAAATTATGTATATGAGGTCTTTTTCACAACAACATCAAGTGGAATTTAACCTTTTTCTGATGACTCTCTGATAATTATCGAAATTCCAGAGATTTTCTTTATCTCTTACAATCAAAAGAAGTCCAAGTAGAAAAGGAACAACGAAAAAAAATTATAAGAAAAAAAAAAATGTCTCGATATGGTCACACAAAGGTTGCGAGTGTCGGCTGATGTGACCTACGAACACTCAACCGTTCTATACAGCGAAACAAACGCATTCCAACCTCCTGATTCAAATTCTCCACACTTCGTCGTCTTCCGATCTCATTTATCTTCTTGAAAAGAAGAAAGAAACACTCACTTGATTCATTCATCTCCTCCGCCTCCTCGTGTAGGTCGGCCGTTCGAAATCCTCCTGTAACAAAACACAACCAAAAAAAAACAACACAAGAACGGCCAACCCAAAACGTAACTACCAAACTATAAACATATATAAAAAACGATGGAATTCCAAATCCATAAAAATAAAATGGGAACCAAAGACGGAATCGCTTCGTCGTCGTCGGCACAGCACACACGAAAAAATGAACACCAAACAGAAAAAAAAGCGAGATCAGGCGATAAGATCTGCGCTGCCACCACAACCAGCAACGACCGGTATGGTCCTTCTCTGGGTGGAGAGGAAACAAAAAAAAAAAAAGTAAAAAAACAGATAAAAAAAAAACCCCGACCATAGGTATACAAGGTGTCAGATTTGTCGCCCTTCATTATAACACCACAAAATAATTCTCAATCTTTCTCCGCTCGTTGCCCCATCTGCAGCTCCGCACCGCATCTCCATCAGCGCACACAGGCAAAGTCGCCGAGCGGCACATGCAATCATCGTTTTTCATCTGAAAACTTTGGCAGGCAGGCTGGCAACCGACCGACGGCGACGACGCAAGCGAGCGAGCCTTTTTTACGCGGATGCCCATGGCTCTCTTTTTGGTGTGAAGGTTTAACTCCGATGGGCGTCGTTGGCTCTTCGTTATGCACAAGGCACAAGGCACAAGTCGCATTGCTCTCCGCTGAATGTATAATATTTCTAGCAATCGATGATTTTTCGAAACCTCTCACATTTAATGCATAAAGCCGCCTTTCCGTCGACGTTGTCGGTGTTTCATACCCACACCCTTGAGCTGGATTGGCCAAAAGCAGCAAGACTCATGCCCTGCCCATGGTAAACCTTATTTATCCGTCCATTCATCGTTCCGTCGAAATGACCTCGAGGTGTATATGGGTTTTGCTTCATTTAATGGCAAGTAATTTTCAGATTTTAGCGCCTTGGAATTGTGCCGTGTCCGCGGCGTCGTATACTGCGTTGTTATATCGATCCATGTCCATTCAGAGTCAGATTAGATAGTGTAGTTTAGGGAGGCGGCAGGTAGGTGGTGGTTGTATGGTGCTGCTGCTGCTGTTGCCGTTGAAACGTCAAAGGTTCAATCAGATCTTTTTAGCGGCAGCATTCCTTAGCTTTTGTTTGGCCGTAAGAGTAATCGGTGGTCAGTTCAAACCGACACTGATCCCTTTGGCATATTTTCTCATTCCGCGGAGAACTAGAGTTGCCATTTTGATGGTTTTGGCCAGGTATCTCTGATTGGGCGCCAGTTAAAATATGTTTCTCTAACGAACGGTATCACTCGCAAGTCAAATACTTTTTTTCGAATACCAGTTTCCCATCCACTTGACTACGATGGAATAATTTTGTTTTATTGACCGACTTCGGCAATCGCATTTCAGAGCTAAACCCCTTTAATGCTAACGAATGCAACTTTAAGGCCGAAAACTACAGAAAGTCGTTTGACTTGAAATTCGTTGGTTTCTCCAAAAATTTTCCTTGGTACCTGTAGTTTCTTTTGACGAAAGATCGTACTTCGATTCTTTTGACGAAAGATCGTACTTCCCCTCTCTGGCTCCATACTTTGGCCTTCTTTGGTTTTGCAATGAAATAGTTAAGAGCCTAATCAGAACTAGAACCATAAGATCAACTCTTGAACGTACCCCTGAAGTGCGCCGTAAAGCAAAGAAACTCGAGGAAATAAAATTAGAGTGAGTTGGGCTTCGAAAAGTGAGTTAAATCGAGATCAACCAAAAACCCCGACTGTAGAAATTTAGTTTGGAAACATTTTTACGGCCTTTCCAAATTGAATTATATGTTCCCTAAGGCTTTTTACTGTAAGAAAACTATTTCAATAAATTTGAACTATTTAAAGCCTGCCCATAAAAATATGCTTCTCAATTTTAGAGATGGCAGCCCTGGCTTGTGATCGGCGCAACCTTTCGCTTCACAACGAGAACAAAACGAAAAGGAAACGATAAAGCGTTAAATTTAAGATACTATTCAATTTCACGATTATGTCCATTGATGTCGATGGGATTTTTGTCGTGTATTGAACGGTATTTCCTAGAATTTTCATTAAGAAACCAAAACTATACAAAGTAATTCTACCTACCAACGTGCGGTGCTTTTGTGAGGTTTTTTTTTTTTTTTTTGGAAGGGTCCTCAATCCTCACCTCGTTCATTTCATTCACATTCCTTTTGGTATTGTGTACTCAAGTTGAATGTATTTTTTTTTTTTTTTATTTTTTTTTAGATCCGGAAATAGCCCATGATGTCCCAGTCCCGGTGAATAATGAGGAGGAGGAGCGCAACATGAAACGTAAGTATTTCGAGACAGCCCAATCCCGACGAACAGTGTGTTGACCAAGTTTTTTTTGTGTTTTTTTTTATGTTTTTTTCACAGACTTTGCAGCACTTTTAACCGGAAGGACATCATACTTTCTGAAAGGCGAAGAAATGAAAGCAATGTACTCGACACACAATCCACAAAATGTGGTGGCCACAGGTCGCTTTCTGTTCCACAAGAAGAATCTTTACTATTCGTTTTACGTTTCGAGCAAAATAACCAGACCACGTGCCATTCAATTTGTAGACGACTCGGGTACGATACTCGAGGAGCATAATCTAACGACACCATTAAACGGACCGTTGAGTGTTTATCAGAACACGACAGGAAAGATTTGTGGCGTTTGGCGTCGTGTACCGCGTGACTACAAGCGTCTGTTGCGCGACGAGCGTCTGCATGTGGTATTGCTGTGGGGCAGCAAGTACCAGGCTGAATTGGCATTAGCGGGAAAAGTTGCCAAGTACACGGCACTTCAAACAGAGTTATTTAGTACACTGATGGAACCGGCGCCAGGAACTAAATCAGATCAAATGGCCGGAGCAGGTGGTACGGCGATCGTTTCGACCAGCAGTGGAGTTGCGTCATCGGTTCACTTGACTCTGGTGTTTAATGGAGTGTTCAGTCCGGAGGAGTATGTCGATGTGCCGGTGAGCATTCGCATTGAGTCTGTGGAACGTAAAGAGGTCGTTTTGGATGAGGTGCAGAAGGTGCGCAAACCATCGCCAGAGGTGAACGTGTTGGAGATTTCCTCGCCCATTTCAATACAGAATCTGCGTTTGCTCAGCAGAGGCAAACTAATGCTGGTTGTGGAGTCGAAAAAGTATCCCAATTTGAAGATTCAGGGTCAGATAGTGACGCGCGCCACTTGTGAGCTGTTCGAGACACTTTTGGCGCCCCACAACTACGAGTCGAAGGCAAAGGCGAGTGGACTCGCCTGGGTTTACATGAACACCGACGGCACAATGGCGTACAATATACTCACCGATCATCTGAATGCCAAAGAAAGACCGGAGATCAGTTTGATCGAAGACATCGGAAAGAGGAAAACCGTTCTGGAGGATCTGACACAATCGTTCAACTTCGACCAGGCCATTGGAACTATCGACAAAATTAGCCCGAAAATCATCGAGTCTTTGTATGGAGGTGATCTGGGCGTGAATATAGCCATAGAAACCGAGCCGAACCTCATTCGTGGTCGATTGACTCCAAGGCCTGTTGCCGATGCACGTGATTCGGCCGAGCCGATTCTGTTGAAGCGACAAGATACTTCGAGCCCGGCCCATCTCATGGGAATGGCATGGATAGCCATTGACAACGACTGCAATTTGCACTACGAGGTGACAGTGAATGGATTCTTCAGTAATCAGCAGGAGTTCCAAATCTACCTCGAGGAGAAACCCATTGAAGCGATTGGCGCACCGGTTACCCGCAGAATGTTGGAAGAATTCAGCGGGGCCTACATGGAGGGATACGTGCTGGGTATGGCAGCAAATGAGCTCATCAAACTGGAAACAAGTGTGTGCTACCTGGAAATCTATTCAAAAGACCGGCAGGAGCTCCTGCTGCGCGGCAAACTTAAGTCGACCAAGGTGCCAAGCCATTGTTTCCCCTCGTACACGGATAACAATGTGCCGAGCGTTATTGTGCCGGGCGATCACAATGGGCCGATTAGTCCGGAAACGGATACAAAATGCTATCATTCAGGACGATTCTACGACGAATCTGAACAATGGCGCAGTTCGCAGGAAACTTGCACCATGTGTGCCTGCCAGCATGGACGTGTCACCTGCGATGCCATAAAATGCCCGACTTTAAAATGCCGACAAGGTGAGGAACTGATACTACGTGACGGTGAATGTTGTCCCACTTGCATTTCTCCGAATATTGTTTTGCAAACGAATAACTCGGCGGAACGTGGCTGTCGCCTGGGTGATCAGTTCCATTTGGCCGGAGCAACGTGGCATCCGTACTTGCCGCCAAATGGTTTCGACACATGCGCCACATGTACGTGTGATCCGTTGACTTTGGAGATCCGTTGTCCGCGATTGGCTTGTCCGGCGCTAACGTGTCCCGAGAAATTGGCATACCGCCCCAACAAGAAGGCCTGTTGCAAGGTTTGCCCGGAAGGTAAATCACTCCAACATGCCGACAAATCGGGGCCCGTCAATCCGAATGTTCTTCAAGATCAAGCATCTGCACGCGTTACCATAAAGACTTCCGAGGAGATTCTATCGAATGGTGGCTGCAAAGTGGGTGCTTCGCTGCATGAAAATGGCCAGGAATGGCATCCGGTTGTGGTGTCATATGGCGAACAGAAATGCATCAAATGTCGTTGCAAGGTAAGACCGATTGAGCAAAGATTTGTGTGCAGGTATAATTAATGAGATTTTCTTCTTTCCAGGATTCATACGTGTCTTGTCAGAGGCGTTGCACACGCGCGGCGTGTAACAATCGAGTTCTATCGAAAAGAAAAGGCTTCGGAGGCACGGACAACGACGAGTGCTGCTCATCGCAATGCCGACGATCTAGGCGGCATCAACAACACAGACGGGCGCACCGAGACAGAGACGACAAAACATCGAAAGCATCCATCTCAAGCCGCAGCTGAAGATCCACAGGCAGTCGCCTAAATATCATTTAATATATTCAACACACTTAATTATATTTATACATATAATGCACCACTATAGTCGCACGCGAAATACGCATCTACATACAGTTAAAAGAAAAACATGAGTTTAAACTTAGAAATGATTATATCCATATAAAATAAAACATATAACTTATTCAAAAAAGGACTAGAAGCGCGATGGACTGCGGAGGAGGTATTTGCAAGAGAATCACAATAAAATTCCAAAAACCTTTTCTCCCACGGCAACCGTAACAGACTCTAGGTCAAATCTGAGAAGAAAAACAAAAAGAGAAGAGAAAAAACAAAAAAATTAAATTAAAAACGAATCATTGACGCGCAAACCATTGAGATACATCCCATATGCAAACGCCAGTGTTGACTGGGAGGGGAGGGGGAGTACAAAAGGCTTTTGACTTTCATGAATTTTTTTATTTTGTACTGTATACTTAAATAATACATAAGGGATACATAGACCATGTATATAGAGAGAATTGATGAAAACAATTGAGAGATTTAAAAAAACAAACAAAAAGCGTTTGCAACACGCTAAGTCGACAGAGTTCACTAACACACCAATCAAGGAGTAATTTTTTGAAACAAAATTACCCAACTCCTTGGTAAAAAGTAAGAAAATGTCAAATTATTGATTTTTTTTCTTTTAAATACATATTTTCGTATGTAGTCATGGCTGAGTCAGTCAACCAAATGAATTTTTATGGAATTGTTTGTTTTTTAAAAAATGTACATTTTCGGACATGAATATATATATATAAAAAATAAATAATCATAAAACCAGCAAGGTAACAACATCAACAAAAACAAGAACAGCAGAAAATAAATAAAAAATCTTACTGACAATGAATATTTTTAGCTTTTAGTAAGTGTATTTTGTATTATAGAAAGGAACTTTATTATTTATTTATAATTAAAAGTAATACACACAACAAACAAAACAACTGATTTTTTTTAAAACTCTAGACTTAATTATTAGTTTTTATTATAATTTTTATTTAATTTTTGTTTTTTTTTTTTTCTAATTTTATTTTTTAGTAATGAATATTATCTATAACCATTATTTGTATTATTTCGGCGTAGAGTGTAAGAATAACGATGGAGCTTTATTAAATCTAATTAACCACAACAGACTATTTCAAAATTTGCAAAAAAAAAAAAATCAAAAAATCTAAATAATAAATGAAAATAATGTAAATGTGATTATTTTGAAATAACATAAAAATATACAAAAAGCTTAATATGCGAAAAGGATTCAATTGTTGTTGTTTTTTTCTGGAGGAGTTTTTGCATCTTCTATTGGAAAGGGAGTGGATTAATAGATTGACCGGGGAGTATGAATTCATCGACATGGTCAGCTGTTCGAACAAGTCTTTTTACAATCGCAAGCTCAAATTGGAGGGCAGAACAAGCGTCAAAATCGGTACCGTATGCAGTGATGGTTTTTCCCTCGGACAGCTAATTTTTTTCCCATTTTTGCCTTTTGGAGCTAGTCAAAGTTCCCACAAATTTCCCACTTAGTTAATTGAAAAAAAAACAGGTAATTTTCAATAGTTTTATTAACAAAAAATAGAAAAGGGCAACAAATATTCTATATCAAGGAATTTAATGGGAAGAATGTCATTTCATTACTTACATTACATTACAACAACATACAATTCATGATATCACATTATTTGTGTATTTTAGTATTAATAAAAAAAGTTAATAAAAAGAGGAAAAAATAACATTTAGCGCAAATAATCTCTATAATAAGAAACTGTTCGGTAATGAAAAGAGACAGCAACTCAGTTGAAAACATAAGCAATGAAAATACCGGTGAAAGTTAGAAGGAGAAGTACCTACAAAATGGGAATTAAAGTCGACAAATGCGAAGCAGTAGAGGCAACTGTTTTGTGTTTCGAATATGTGTGCTGCCTTTTTGGTGGATATGCAAAGGGCCAGGGCTTTATTTCAGATCTTATGAAGTCCTTCTGTGGGGATTTGTGGTATGTGGTATGCAAGAGAAAACAAAAATGTGATACTCTTAGCTTCTTACGAGTTTTGTAATTTGTAGTAGATTTATTTTATATACAAATCATTTAGATAGGTTTGTTTTGTGAACACAGAATAAGGTGGTAGAAATATGATATTAGGTTGAAGTTTGATGGACATTTTTTTTTTGTGAGTTGACCAAATTTCCCACAAAACCTTACCGAAATCTTACTTTTTCCCACGAGACGGCTTCTTACCATCGAAATTCCCACGAAAAGGTAAATTTCCCACGAGTTACAACACTGTCCGTATGTAACAAGAAAGTCGATCAGTCACCGAAACAAAAACGAAAGTTCAGACGATGGAAGTTTACGATATTCATAAAAAGTATAGTGTTACATTGATTCAAAATTTTGGGCCATTCCCTATCTATGCAAGTTTTCAGAGATTTGTTTTTGAGTTTGCATTAGCAGTTGTAAACCGAATATGCCGATAAACGTGTGTGGCAGGGATGGAAAATGCCATTTTCGATTTGTACTGAAAACTGTTGTAAGATCGTACTGAAATGGAGCCAGCTGTATTGAAAACTTTTTTTCGTATACAGAAGTTAGTTCAAAATATTTTATTTTCAAAAACATAAACAAAAATAAATTAACAAAACATTAATAAATTCCTAGAAAAACTATACAAACCTACAAAAAAATTGTTTATATTTCTAATCTATGAGCTCTTCAGTGTTTATACTCTGAAATCAAATTTTATGTTTCAATCAAAGCCCAGCAAGTGTCGACTTGAAGTCGGTTTCGACATTTGGACTTTATGAATGTCTGATAAGAAAAAAATCCTTTCGGCATTTGCCGAAGAGTGGGGAATACAGACAACGAACAGAAATTTTATAAATATTTTCAAACATCAGCTCATTAGACTCGTTTTCTAATCTAATTTACTTCAGCCCAAAATTCTGAAATTGAATAATATTCAAATAGATGAATTATTTAGCAGTTACAAGTGCATTTGTTGAAAATTTCAATATAGAATTAGATTTTCCTGATACAACTGTTTAAAAAGTTTTAATGTAAATGAAGTGGGAGTTGCTGATTGTGTAAGCTTCAAGTTGTAATTTTTATTAGGGCGCATATTCAATATGGTTGAACAAATTTCAAGTTGGTAATATTTGCTAAAAATAAGTTTTACGGAGCTGTTATTCGATGTTGGGGCATTGTTATTATTTCAGAATTATACCGAAAATATTTGAATACAGATCGGAATTTGGCTAGTAATTTTTAATAAATGTTTAAGAAATTGATTTGTTCGAATTTTTTGAGAAAAACTAAGTACGGGATCTTATTTAGAATACTTATATTAAAATTTGGCAATCAAATTAGTACCAAATATTGTCTAGTTTGAAAAATACTATTGTTCAACTACTTATTTAGCTGAAAACCGATTACAAGTTATTGTTCGGAATGTAAGCATTACTTGGTTTTTAAGGTCTTAACGAATTCGAAAATGGGGTTTTCGAGATATGAGCAGTTTTTAAAATTAGCGTTTTCGGTGATTCGAATTGAAAATTATGGACGCAATAATTTTGGAAACATCAATTTTACTTTAAGTTTGCATTTTGGTCAAAATCGCTATTGCCGTTTTCAGGTAAACTAAAGAAAACTAAATTTATAAAAAATAACTTTTTTCAAAAATCTATTTTACGATAATACAGAGAAAAACTGACCTTGCCATTAAGTTAGAAATGACCATATTTCCTTAGAAATAAATTCTTGTCACAATCGTATGGACCGTTTTCGAGATATGTTCATATTTCAAAAGCACAGTTACTCGATTTTTCAGCATAAAACTGAGTACGCATGTTAACCTCTCTTACTAAAGCTTAAATATCAATTTTGGTTGAAATAGTTAGAGCCGTTTTCGAACAAATCAATCTGGTATAAAAATTGTATATGGGACGTACCATTAATATTGAGATTACCGTGCAAAAAATAAACTGCCCGAACTGTAAGCCCCCTAACTCCAGATCCGAAGTTTGAACGAAATCCGGACAGCCGGCTGTAGGCTTCGGGAGATACAGGCAGACGGACAGAATTTTGCGAGTTCGCCCATCATCTTAATGTCAGAATTGAGTAACATCTCGAGTTCGAAAATTTGTACGAATACCACGTAATCGAGAGAGTTAAAAATGCATTATATGGAGACAAAAGTGCACAAGATTTTTATATATGGTGGCATTTGAATTATAAAAATTATAGGATAGATCAGAGCCCATAATCCAAATGAAAATATATATATACAAAAATACCTTCCGGGACGTTTAAGTAGGTATATTTGGTATAATGAAGTTAGACTACAGAATCTGTCATTGCCCTAACAAGTAAAAATGTATATAGTACCCTTAGACAAACCATATTGTATTGTCTCTGATAGTACCTTTCGCTGAAAACGCATTCAGCAACTTACAACAAAGCCATTGAAGGAAGCGCTGACAATAGGTCAGTTTGCTTTAAAATCTTACGAATTTTTACTAATTCTTATGAATTTTTACTCAATGCCGTTCCATCACTCGAAAAACTCTTAAAAGAGAGCGGTAACAAATAATCCCTCCACTGGGAATCTGATGAATTTTTACTCAACAAATTTCTTCGTGTAAGAATTGAATTTGAAATTTGCTGTCATATTTGACATATGAGTGCATTTGTTTTGATATCTTGCGTAGTAAAATGAAAGCAACAGGCAGCAAAAAAAAACTTGAATGTTGTCCTCAAGATACTTTTCGAAAGTGGCGATGAAATTCTTCCTCGCTGTAAGGAGTAAGAAAGGACAATCTTATCCACTTAAATTTGAATGCCGTGTCGTTTTTTTCTTCTCTCGAATGCTTGTAGTTCAATCATTACAAACTCTTCCATATACTTGGATTCATGAATTCGATTAATTCCGAATCACTTTCATCGTTAGGTAGATGAATCAACTAATTTTGTTTGTGAATTAGTTTGTACTATATTTTAACGACAACAACGTACAACATTTTTGAATTTTTGAATTATATATCTGTCGTTTTTCATAGATTACTACAAAAGCATTCCCTAACTATTTCGTAACTGTCGCTCTCTGTGAGAGAATTTATCCCCACCACTGCCATTTTGACAGTCTTCTCCAATCGTACTACAAAATTGAAGGAACACGCCTAATAACCCAAGCACTAGGGAGGGTAACCAAATGACGAAAACAGAAGTTGATTGATTTATATCAACATCCCCAGGCGTATTTTATAAAACGGTGCAAGTGCGACAAGGTTTAAAATGTGACATTGTGACATCTTGGCAATTCTCAACTCATTCAAAATATGCAACAATTGTCAATTAACTGTCAAACATTTTTCACGCAGCATTCGACGACTTTTGACTGACGATATTTGTTAAGACAAACTTACAAATCAAATTCATTGGCTGGTATAGTTATAGTCTATGAGGGTGTAGTCTTTAGTCTGTTGTACTACATAATTGAAGTGTTTTCGGAGCCAGAAAGCCACTCAAGTTTAAAATAATTTGATCACGCACTGTTGCGACATTATCTGTTCCATAATCAATCGTGTGGCTGTTAACGCTTACGACTGCTATAATCACATTAAAAAAAATCGACCGGAAGTTATCCGGCAATTACGATATCTATAATTTTGTTACCAAGCAAACATTTTTCAGACAAATGCTACAAATTTGTACAATAAATGTGACCAAATTTAGCACCTGAGTTATAGTGCAAGAACGCTTTAAGCTGCTCAATGCTCAGACCATCGAGTCCAAAAGTCTTACTAATTTTTAAAATAGCTTTTTTCCCTCATCAATTTAAGTGGCTAGGAGTTTTATATCCAAAACCCCGTCCTTGTAAGAATTAAGCCAACTTTAAACTAAAATGTACCACGAAGTACTCTATTTTTTTATCTTATCTGTTTTCATAAAATTTTAAAATCGATTTTCTCGGAAACGTTTTTAATTATGTCGACAAAAACTTTAAATAGCCTTTTATTTCTATCAATATGTATAAACGTATTTGGAAAGTACGTCATATCAGGTCATTGTAATCGGCTTCCATAATTCTAAGTTGTAAAATAATATTCCGGCAATTAGCGATAAGTTAAAGAAGTGTATTATTTGTTTATAGAAATGTGTAGTTATACGATCAAATAAAGTGCACGACTGGGTGGCACAAAACTTTCGCCTTCATCAAAAGTTTGGTTGTGTCAATTGGTAGGTAGGTAACAAATTTCAACCGTATATAAAATGGAAGAATAGGTAGTGTTAAATAAAATTTACTTTTAGGTTATTCATTTGATATGGCAGTACCTTCATATCAAATAACAATGTGAGTTTTTATAAGTTTAAGCTCTTAGTAACAGGCAATTTTCGCAAGTTCTGGTTAAAGTGTTATAAGCGCCTACTATAGTATTTTATAAGCTTTAAGACTTAGATTTTTGAGTACAAGGTTTGAAGTTTCTGTTTTCTGATCTGCTGGGTTTAAGGTGTCTATGATTGGAATTGGAAGTAGGGTTCGCGATAGACTGACGTATTTACATAGAAATATTATGTAAGAATTCAGGGATTTTTTTCTGTATATGCGTGTGTGGGGTGCAAATGAAGTGGGAGTTTCTGATTGTGCAAGGTTGAAGTGGTTGGAATTACTTTAAGGTGCATATTCAAGTTGGTTGAAAAAAAGTAAGAAGTGGGTAATATTTGCTAAAAATAAGATTTGCGTAGCTGCATTTTTATTGGCAGTATGGTGTTGAGTTTTACAAAAATATACGAAGACAGATCGGGACTTGGGTAGTCATTTTTGAGAAATAACTGAAAAACGGATATTTTAGAATTTTTTGAGAAAAACTACGTATGGGATCTTAGTTATAATTATTTTGATATCCTAAATATGTATTTTGATCAAAATCGTTTGAACTGTTATTTTGTTAAATTATGCAGACAAAATCTCAAATTTTGCAACATTTAATTTGAGAAATACTACCTATTGCTAAACTATTTAAGCTTAGTACACTGCTCGAGCTAAGCCAAATTTGTTCTGGTCTCCAACTTTTCTCTCCAAACATCAGCTAAGGTCCTAGCTAAATTTTGACATATAGTACGCCGTGGATAAGTGTCACAGAAAACAGCTGTTCTTTGAAAAAACTTCTTTCAAAAATGTAATTCTCTCTTATTTCAACTATGTCTGATTATAGGTACTTCTCGTCCAGGTAATAATCAAACTAGCTCATCCTTGCATACTTTTCCGCAACAGAACAACAACGATCTGTCAGAATTTAGCTTGAGAAAATGTGCCGAACCATTAAATGGGCACTCTAAATTTTGACAGACTACATGAAGTAGATTCTGAAACAAAAGTTTGATTATTTAGCTCGAACTGCGTACCACTCAGCTAAATGGGTTTAGAATTGAAAATTAAGGACGCAATCGTTTTGAAAACATGAGTTTTACTCTAAGTATGTATTTTGGTCCAATTCGTTCTTACCGTTTTCAGGTAAACTAATGAAAACCAAATTTTTAAGAAATGCCTTTTTCCAAAAATCCAGTTTGCTATTAAGTATGAAATGACCGTATTACCTTAGAAATTAATTTTTGTTCCAATCGAATGGATGGTTTTCGAAATTTGGCCAAATATAAAAAAAAAGGTAGGTAATTCGATTTTTGAGTGAAAAACTAGTCATTTTAACTTTACCTTAAGCTAAGGTTACTGTGGAAAAAAAAAGGTCCCGAACTATAGGCCCAAAAACTTCAAATCCGAAGTTTGAACCAAATCAGGGAAGCCGTTTAGGCTGTAGGCCTTAGACAGACAGACAGACGGACAGAATTTCGCAACCTCTATCATCGTAATGTAAGAATTGAGTCCCTAGTTCCAAATTTTGTACAAATACAATATCTTTCTCTTAGTACGTAATCGAGAAAGTTAAAAAGGCAACCGCTGTCTTATGAGCTTATGCTCCAGATTAATTTTAAAAAAATGTCTCGTCGCCCAAATTATCTACTGAACCATGGCTATAGTTTGACAAGAGCGCATAGCCCCTGCGATACGACCGCACGTCAGTCTTTGAAGTGCTTTTTAAGTTGAGGTTTGGTTGATAGATTGAAGAGTTATCGGGTACAAAGACTGACGTGCGTTGGTATCGTAGGGGCTATAGCTTTGGAAGAATAACTCAACCTTCCTAAAGTGCACTATCAACTTAAGAAGACACAAATTCAAACCAGGTTATCTAAAGTGTCATGCGATCTATATCTTAATACCTTGTCGAAGTCCCCGATCCAAGTAACTGACTTGGTTGCGCCAAAAGTGAACTTCCATCATAGGACTGACCTATCTGAAAGACGGGTGGCCCTAGGCTAGAATAATCCCATTGAGTGTGGTACACGGACGATAAGAAATGTCAACTGGTGTTGCAATTGCAGTGTGTTGCGGTTGCAGGAATCTGTGGACCTGACTGGTATATCGCGGTCGTATCGCACCGGTAACAACGGTCTTCCAAGCTGAAATCTATGCAATTGAACGCTGTACAGAAGAAAATGCAGAAAACGAAATTTTAGAAGATCAAATATCAGCAAATTTTTAGACCGCCGCCACACGGAAAAAATTGGAAAATCACCAATTGCTAAATTTTGAGTTGCAATCTACGAATTATATATTTTTCGTAAATCACAAACGAATTTGTCTTGGATTGATACAAAAATTCGTAATTTGGCATTGAAAACGGCGGAGAATACAAAATTCTGTTTGTTGAATTTTACGATTAGAAGTATTAATTCGAGCTTATTTTATTTGTAGTGATTTGCGATACAGCTTGGCACAATTTACCACTTCCAAAGGTCAATTTTTCAAACACCACTTCACAATCTCAAATTGCAAAGAATATTTGCTGATTTACCAACACTGAATGATGAATCAATAAAATCTTGTAATAATTTAACACATGAAATTGAAAACGTATACTGACGTAGAGAAGTCGTAAATTGCAAAATATTTTTCGTAATTTCTCAGGAAACTAACTAACGGTGTGGAACTTTTTTATACAGATACGTCAAAACATGTCCATATAGTCCTTGTATTGAAATTCTTTTTTTGTATATACGGATATATGTATTTATCATGATTCTGCATGCTGGAATCATGCTCATTTGCCAGTCGGTATTCTGTCTTTGCTAAGAGCAGTTCTTGATGGTTTGAAGTTGCTTAAATGTAACTTGTTCGTGGGGATATTGAGTACACTTAATTAGGGATTATAAGATATAGCATTCAGCATTATATTTTGTAAGTATTGAATATTCAAAAAAAGCTTTAGCATATAAATAGGTATTTTTTTCATGACATTAAGTATATACATCTGGCTACTCGAGAGAAGGACATGGAATGGATAGTAAAATATACAAATTTACAATCGAAATGGACTTTTAAGGTTCGTACCAATGGCGAGTTCTTCTAAACAATTTGTGCGCATTTGAAATTTCAGCAAGGGAGGAAATCGTAATTTACAACAGAAAAGTGGTAATTTACAAATTGTTTTTTTCAATTTACAATCCATGTAATATCAAATCGATAGCTACTTGTGTCAAATTGCGATCGGTTATGGCAATATGTTTTCTAGAACTGCGAATAAAAAGTCGTGAATTAGTAAAGCTCTAACACTAGACAAACTTTTCGTGATTCTGCGCTTATTTTTCTTGATTTGAACAAGAAATATACCCTTGGTGCTCTCAATGAGCAAGAGCGACGAAGAAATCCTAACTGATGGCTATCTGCAGAAGCTCCACAGATATGAGGAAGCTTAGAAGAGCAAACAGCTACGCAGCACATCCTTTCGTGAATCCCCCGCAACCGGCCACAGAAGACTAAAACTCAGAAAAACAAATTACTACAATGTAAACAATGAACCAAGGAAAATGCTAAAATTCATATCTATTCGTCAGGAGATTGCTATATAATTTACTTTCCCATTACAATGTGGTGGTCTTTAGCTAAAAGTGACATTCCACGGGCGTCTTATCTCGGGCTGATTATGCAAATTTGCTAGGCAATAATCACAGAAGAAGAATTCCCCTAACAAAAATGCCAACAAAATTATATAAAATTGTTCAATCCTTGATCCTTGGAGCCGATCGCACCTAAGCTACAACATTTTTTTTTATATGCAAATAGAAAGGAAAATCTCCCCTTTAACAACAATGGGATGGTTTTTTTTTCCGACTGTCAAAGTCGCACCTTTTTCCTTGTTCTTGCGGCGGCAGTCTACTACAATCAGTTCCTAAGTTGCTATGTCATTCCTTTTTCAACAGTTTCCACTAATTTCAAATACAGCATTCACACCCACACCCTGAATCGTGTCATTCCGTCTGTCCAGATTCAGTCGATTAACATTTTTATGTTGAAATAATTACACCTGAGAAACATCGTGTCGACCCGCGTCGATGGCACGACAACCTTAACGTCGGCGCATATTGCACAAACCTCCAACTGGCGACAACAGATAGATACATGCATATCTATATGGTAATTGTCTTGTCCTGGCGTAATATTTATGATTTCAATGGATATCTATATGGCCAATCAACAACATTCCATTTGCAGCACTGCACAGCGGCGCACACGGTGCAGTCAGTGTACTAAATGAAACTATTTCCAGTGATGTGATATCATTTTGCGGGATGAAGGAGAAAGGTGTAAATTAACAACGTTTTGTCGAAGACTCAATTTGGACCCGTCCACATGTATACTTGTACACAGTCGATGTCACCTGGAGGAAGGTGCTGGTAAAGGCTAATTACTTGCACTTTGGTTATGGGTTGACTTAGTAGCCGTGGATCAGTGTGTTCAAGCGTTAATTTACTGCGCGCCAAGCCAATGAATATTTTAAACTTAATGAGCTGACAATTAGCATACTATTAGCACACTATTTTCAATTAAGACACATACTTGCACTCGGTTAGTGTTTATAAATATTTACGAGGATAGAAAATGTTTAATCTGTAAATTGAGAGACATAAAAAGGAAATAATGGTGCGTGATGCTGCGTAGTTATTTCATTTTTTATCATCTTAATTATAAAGTTTGATTCGTGATTGCATTGTTCGCCTTGTTTTGTTTTTCATTGAGAGCGTGAAGTGTGTCCAAAGCAGTTCATCTTCAGATGTAAATGACCGAAGTAAAGTGCTTTTGTTAGGCAAATTAAATGAATATTTACTTAATTCCATCAAAGAAACTTTTATTAAGCCTAAAACGCACCTTTTCCATAACGAAAAATCCCATACAAAACTGACAACGCAGCTGCTGCGAAATGATGGCGGAAAAGTGGGTGGTTGTAGTAGATTACTTGGTTCAATTTTCCACTCTCTTTTCGCACACATTGGGCACATTCATGAATCTAGTTATCTTAAGTCGACTAGATGGGTCTGGATAAGATGTTACCTGAACGCAAAAACTAGATTGGTCGGGAACGTCACTTTTTCTACGTCAGCCACATATTAGAACTGTCACTTTTATAAGAGGTATAGGGCCAAATTTGAAAAATCTTGGAGCCAAAAATAGACAAACTAAAATATAAATATCAAAAGTGCGCATTTTTTTGCAATTCTTTAGGTATGGCCTTATGTCGCTTTGTGAAAGTGTCATAAGGCCATATTTCGAGATAAGGCCTTATGTCGCATGGCCTTATGTCACGGAACCAGTACGTTCGCAATAGAAGTATGCATTTAATAAAAATCGACAAACTTTAAAGTGAATAGCGTAAATTAGGATAAATCCCAAATGACAGCTTTAAGGAGCCAGTGAAAAGTTCGAGTAGCCAAATCAGAGATAAGTAGCCAGTGCTGGTAACACTGATAATTATGTATCAGCTCCACAAATTATTTTCCGGTCCATTTGGAGACCGCCGGAAAATTTCGTTCCGGAACAGATGCGTACTAGGCTTTATGATCGAATCAGGTGGTTAAGCGGAGGTCCATTATCAGCAGATTTGGGTAGTGGGGCAGAATTGTCAAAGTGAACGCCATCTATGAACGTGTAGCACAACCAGCCTAAAAATCTGGTAAATTTAGTATCTACTTTTATCATACTCGTTCATTTATGGCAAACCCCAACCAGCTTCAATTCGTTTTTTTACATTTTCTCCGTTTTATCTTCCATCTTTATCCGACCCATAGACAAGTCATACTGAGACCCCCAACTCACAACCCTCTTGCCGCTGGCCCCCTCAGTTTTTTTTCAAATTCGCCATTTTGTTTTCCTATCGGTGTTATGTCAAAAAAGAATCCGTGTGACATGCAAAAACACACAAAAACTAAAAAAATAAATGTTGTCAACCGCGGCAACCGTGGGGAAATGTGAAAGAGTTCGGGAATACCACATTTTTACATAACCGAATGCCATTGGTTAGTTATTATAAATTGTTAAAAGGCGAATAATTTTATTTGTTTGGTAAATAAAACTACCTAAAGGAGATGTAAACGGATAAAATTCTATGAACTCTGCCAGCAAATTTGCCCACAGCGGAAGTCGCTCATATTTTTTGGGAGTGTGTTGGTGAGCCGGAATTTTTGAAGTTTCGTGACATTTGTCAATACGATTTTCTATGTAAGAATACTAGCGCACCAAATCGTGACCACTCCGTAAAAATATAGCTTATAGGCTAAGTAACGGGAAATCGGCCGGAGTTGGTGGTCTCAGTATTGTCTATGATCCGACCATTGCGACGACTGGCCAACATTTTATTTGTAACAAATAAATTCATGTTTTAATTTGTGTGTTGGAAAGTGGACATCGGTGTGCAGCAGGCTAAGTGTTATTCCAAAATGGTCAAATTTAGAAATTTGTTTAAGAGTTTCCTTCCTACAAGCGTCTGTGACAGCCTTAATTTTGTCGTCTTTTCGTGACAGCCTCAATTTTGGGCTATGATGAACAAATGCGCTCAATTTAAATGTCCAAAATATCGAGCTGGGTATTTACATTATCGACATACTAAAAGTCTCGCCGCTTACCAACTGTTTCAGACGATTATCTCGAAACAACCAACCAACAAAGTTACAAGTTTGAGCACCTTTTCAGTCCAGTTCAGACAGCCACGAATTAATGAACTATCCACAGAGAATTTAGGAATCTAGGCAAAGGAATCTGGAAAGTTTTTGAAATTTTTCTTGAGAATGATTCGAACGCACCTATCTATAGCGCATATTTTAGCTTGGAAGATGCTGGTTCATTTGCCAATGGATTCGTAGTATTTAATTCCTGACGCAAACACTCATGCACCAGTTTCTTGGTCCGTTATCGATCCTCCTGTAGACCATTTAGCAGTGTGGTGGCTCCGTAAGGAGATAATGAATTCATTGCTTCAGCTTTTGTTATTGCTGAGCTTCGTTATGCAATTGCTCTCAACAGAGTTTCCTGATCTTCAGAGCAGCGTTGCCAATTTGGGGGTTTTCCACCAGATCTAGGGGTTTTTTTGACCGACGTGGGGAAATCTGGGGCGAGAAACTATTAAGGGGGGAAATCTGTTTTTTTTTTTTGTAAACTAAAAAGTATCGTAAGTGAACATTAAAAGCTATAAAGCAACACCAACAAACCAAATAAATTCATGTTCCATTTATGCCAATTCCATTCCAACGCATTCCAATATTCTTCGGTGCCAGAATATTAATAATCCCCTATCTAAAGCTACATACATCATACACTATTGCATTTGCGAAAAGTTCACAATCATATGAGAAGCAATAAATAGAGCCAAAACCAATTTGTGATTGTTCCTGGATCGGGATGTATCAATTTTACCCCTTCCGATAAAATGATCAAAATGCTCACGATCAGATGAAATCTGAATTCACTTCCTTTTTTTTTTTAAATACATATACATTAAAAAATCATTTTAATTCTTTAAATTCGTGTCTTTGTGTTTACATACATAATTTGAAAAAAAAATGTGGGTTTTTTTTTAGAAAATAGCTAAATCTAGGGGTTTTTCAGATTTGTCTGGGGGGAAATATTTCAACCGTCTGGCAACGCTGCTTCAGAGCTATCGTCTCTGGGTATAGCTAGAAGTGGATTTTTTCTGAGTAATACATCGTATTCTTCTGAACTTATACATTTCTCCCTTCCGATTCCGTATTTTGCCATCCGTATTATTGTTTTTTCTGCTGTATCCTCAACCATGAGGTGTAGAGGAGTTGAATCTAAGAGTACCTCAATGCCTGTCATAGGTCTTACAATTGCAATCTACATCCATCGCAGAATACTTGGGCTGCATCCCCACGATTTTCCTGCTAAAGCCTAGTATGCCGCTCGCGCTTAAATTAAGCCCCCATACAAAAATGTCTCCAAAGATAAAATTAAGCAAAGCAGTACGCAGTTCAAACTAAGTTTGTTAGCCACTGTACGAAAAAAACTCTACAGAATTTAAGTAGGCGTATTAATGCGAAATACATTTTTCCACAGCTAAATTTTGACAGATCAGGGAAAATATCGGTATTTCAAACGAAAGCAAAAAACAGTATGTAAGTTCAACACAAATAAAAATTCGTTGTTGTTAATTGATTTTCTTTTAGAAATGGAATATTTTAACGAGGAGTACCTGGAAGTGGTTTTTGAGGAAGTACAAATAAAAAAACGAGAAAAAAATTCCACAGTTTTTTTTATTGACACTGTCAAAATTAGGCGAAGCGGTGGAGAGAAACATTGGAGGCGCTTAATTTTAGCTTTCATGGAACAGCATAATAGGCATAAGCTCTTACATATCATAAGGGCGCGTATTGCCTTCTTTGAAATCTCTTCCGTATGTTTACGCCAGATGAGTTTACTATCTAGGTGTAGTGTAATCCTAGATATTTTACTTCGTTGACTGGTATCAGTGTCGTGCCTGATAATCGTATTGCTTTCAGTCTCTGGTGTTTTCTCTTCCTTGTGAATTGTATAGTTGTTTTCGCCGGATTGATGTTTAGTCCTGCTGTATTGCACCATTCCTGGGTTGCTCTTAATCCCCTCTGTGTGATGTCACAGAGAGTTCCCTCAAACTTTCCCCTGGCAATCAATACTACGTCATCGGCATGGTTACTTTTTGCAGTAGTTCGTCCACAAAAAAGGCTTCGCATTATGGGTGAAAGTACCCCTCCTTGTGGACATGAAGCAAATTAGTTAGGGACAAGGTCAATATTAGTGTTTTGTTAACTATAGTCAAAATAAAACCCACTTTTTAGTTGTTAGATCATACTAAACTGAGACCACAGCAAGTACGATTTATGTCCAGGAAAGAACTGTCAAATATTGGCCATCTGTTATTTTGAAAGTAAATTCAACCAAATAATTTCAAGGGTCACCATTTATACAAAATTGAAAACTGCTACTTGTTCTACCACAAAATCATTTAATTAATCTAACATCAAATCTTAATAAATCATGAGACTTAATTGTCACACTTTATTCACAATCCACATAATACAGTCGCGATCCACAATCCCACAAATGGAAAATTCGTTTGAACTTAACCTTCAACAAGTAAAAGTGTGTGTTATCATCGGCCTGGCCGATGCTTTGATACCCTCCACTGCATACAAGTCATGCAAAGTTTAAGGCATGCAAAGTACGTAGTACGTAATTTAATTACATTGAACAACAGACAGAGAGACACATGGGCCTAATATTGATTTTGTATGGGAGGTACCAGAACTACTTGACCGATATAGCCCATTTTCAATACCAACCTGAAGGCGATAAAAAGAAGTCGTTTTACCAAATTTCATTCGCCTATGTCAATTCCTTTGGGCACTATCGTATTTTCAACAGACAGAGAGACACATGTGTCTAATATTGATTTTGTATGGGAGGTACCAGAACTACTTGACCGATATAGCCCATTTTCAATACCAACCTGACGACGATAAAAAGAAGTCCTTTCACCCAACTTCATTCGTCTAGGTTGATTCCTTTGGACGCTATCGTATTTTCAACAGACAGAGAGACACATGGGCCTAATATTGATTTTGTATGGGAGGTACCAGAACTACTTGACCGACATAGCCCATTTTAAATACCAACCTGACGACGATAAAAAGAAGTCCTTTCACCCAACTTCATTCGTCTAGGTTGATTCCTTTGGACGCTATCGTATTTTCAACAGACAGAGAGACACATGGGTCTAATATTGATTTTGTATGGGAGGTACCAGAACTACTTGACCGACATAGCCCATTTTCAATACCAACCTGACGACGATAAAAAGAAGTCCTTTCACCCAACTTCATTCGTCTAGGTTGATTCCTTTGGACGCTATCGTATTTTCAACAGACAGAGAGACACATGGGCCTAATATTGATTTTGTATGGGAGGTACCAGAACTACTTGACCGACATATCCCATTTTCAATACCAACCTGACGACGATAAAAAGAAGTCGTTTCACCAAATTTCAGACAGACGGATATGGCTAAATCGATGAAGAATGTGATCCTGATTCAGAAAATATATACTTTATGAGGTCTCCGGTGACTCCTTCTTGGCGTTACAAATGTAATGACAAAGTGAATATACCTTCCTGCGGAGGGTATACAAATTAAACTGATACGGGTATCTGCGACCAAAAAAAATGTTCATGTGAATGAAATGTCAGAAACCACGAATATTCGCTTGTTCGCAGTTCGCTAATCGCTCTCATGTGAATAGTGCTATTTTTCAAAGTTAAACACCGGCCATTGAAATTGAAATCTACTTCGAAATGTGATAAAGAGTTCCTAATAAAGATGTCTTTTGAGTTATTAAAGTTTTTTTTTTTCAGTTTGTTACATTTTTTTTCCATTTGTTACACTTTTTGAAAAAATTTGTTACACCTTAAAAAAAAAAACTACGGCAACATTGGTTACAATGCTCTTGTTAACCTAGTCTGAGCTCACCTTCCTAAGCGAACTATAACTTTGCTTTTACCCAAATAATAATAATAATTACTATGCCTCCTGTGGTAACCCACAACAAAATAAAACCGGCAATATTGTAAAGCAGTCGGAGCTTGAAATGTTAATTTTAAACTTGTAAACGCGGTAAGAATATTACCGTATGTTCAAAATCTCTATCTTGAAATTCATACGCAGTGATGAATTGAATAAAAAAAAAATTTCTCAGGTTCATTATTCATTATTCTGAGTTTCATTAATGGAAAAAAAATGAGAGTTAACTTTTCCAAAAACATTCGGAAAAAAATGAAAAATAAAAACGAAGGAAAAATGGCATAAATATTCTCAGAATATAAGATATTAAGAGCAGAGATTTGCCATTTTGTTTTACGTTTCGGTTTACGTTGGAATAGAACGATCTGTTAACAAATTGATGCCTGATTTGAGAAGCCTGGAATACAAAAGGCCTTAAATTAAAGTTCGGAAAACAAAAGACCAGAAAAAGTGCATCATTTTCAGAAATGGTGTTCAATTAGGACACAACTTCCTTTTTAAAAAAAATATTTTCGATTGACCCGATTTTACTTTTAAGCCTTTTCAAAAAGACCGGAAACATTTTGAAAATGTTTGATACGTTGTAATAGTATTTCAGTATTTTTTGAAACTGACCTTGAATGTAACGGTCGAACTCATGGTTTCTGTTTTGGGTTCACCGAAACGTATATACGAGCACTTTTTAAAAGAAAATTGTGTATATCTTACTGGAAGCTGAAAGAAACTAAGCTCTGTGGTGCTGTATTTAACGATTGTAATTTGTAAGTCATTGGCTTTGTTCAAGATGTAATCATTAAATGTACCTATTCAAGTAAGAGATATATAAAGCGCAACAAAATTAGTTCGGCTGACCAGAAGAGACCTTAAAAATAAATAAACTCGAAGGGTTTTTGAAAACTAATTGCTCTGAGATCTGAAAGCTCAGTTCCTGAACAAATTCAGTATTTAAAAAGCAATTCCTTAAGGAATTCATAGATCCGGCACATTTTAAATGTTATTATTTTTTTTCATGTGCTTCAGGCCGACAAATGCTTCTGCTGAAAATGTCACATTCGAAAAGGTATATAATTTGGTATCCAAATGTCTTTTTTTAAATTTATCTATAAATTTTGAAAAATGTCTAACGGAGGCTTCGGAGAAAAAAAACAAGTTTAAACTTTGATTCCGTTTTTCCACAACTATCCGAAAGTGTTTATGTTTATTTAAATTGCCTTTGAAACCTCTTTTTGTTTTGGTTGTTCAAGTGGTTGCAATTTGGAAGTACGTAGTATTTGTTTGTAAATATCAAATATTTCATAAATGAGCTCTGCGCTTCCTTTGTAGAAAGTAAAACAAAATTCTTAACTGAGAAGTTTGGCAACTGAATTTTTTCTTACCGTAGAAGGCGGAATTCGATTTAGAAGATAAATTCGATATTACGTTTGGGCGCGCACTGAAATGTTCAAACGGACGTGACACAGGATCAACTTTTAGTTCAAACCGTAAAAAAATTCTGCTTATGTGCAGTAAAAAACGGTTCAACTCCCAGGTAAAGGGTAAAAGTAATCGTTGTGTCCTTCCCCATGGAACTTTAAAGCTACGGAATAATCACTACTATTTTTCACTATACACTAAAGGAAACTTGTATAGGCTTTAAGTTACGAGCAAAATAAAATTAATAAATAAATAAAATAAATCTAAGAGCAAAGAGGTACTTTAGCCCAAACCAACTCTTTCTTCGCTCACTATATTTGTTCAATAATCCAAAACAGTACTTTTGGAATTACAAATTTATCTTCAATACTCAAAAACAGTACTTTTCGAATTGAAAATTTATCTATGTTCACATAAATTTGTAATTCGAAAAGTACCTTGTGAGTAGGTAGTTCAATGGTTGCCATCTCCTCTTTATTTAAATTGCTCCACTATTAGTTCCCTAAATCAAGTGCAAGGTCAAGACTTCAATCGCGCAGGCACAAGTCTATCCAAACAGTCGTTTATTTTGATTGGATTCATCGCGGGACTAAACGTAAACGCAATAAATTGTTTGTTGCGTTTGAGTAACATTTATAGAAATAGTTAAAGAATCGATTCGATAATCACGAGTTCGTTACCCACACGTGAAAAATTCCATTCGATAGTAATTCGTTGTACCTATATATCTACCTAGTTGCGACTTTCGAAAAGTTCCGCAGATTCTACAACACATGATGAGCCTTATGTGCTACGACACGAGTAGTTCGAATTAACTATAAAGTTCATCCCAACTGACTCATACATCACATCTGCTATCAATTAAGAAATTCATTACAGGAAACGATTGTATTTGTCAATTTATCCATTAAATCTCCGACCCCGTGATCTATAGGCTAGTGATGGAGACATACCGTTCCAACATGAACACGAACATGAACATGGGAGCAACTTAGCTTTACATATTGTTATCTACAAATCTTATACCGGTGACTTTGAGCTTGTCAGGGTAGTCATACCATCAATTGCCGATGCAGATATCTGACGTCTTCGGATAGCATGTGTCAATTGGATTTCCATGTAGCCAAGACATAAGAACAATAAATCACCAAGCGATATATTCATTTAATAAGAAAATCCTAGCAAATAAATGAGATCATTTAGCGGGGCACGTTTTTAATTTGTAGCAGAAGTTGTTTCACCAATAGTTAGGTAACATGTAACAATAATAATTACTAATGGCAGCTATTCATAACATATCTTATTCATTGAAATCGTGCCTTCGATTAAATTGTATCCAGCAATTTGTCACTGCATGGGCGGGGCGCGCATTAAAAGTTGTAATGACGCGATTTGCACATTTGAAAATCCATCAGTTTTGTTGACAGCTTTATGCGTATTACGTCACTTTTTGCATTCGACGATAACGACCTGTTTAAGTGGGTATTTGAGTGCTTATTATGGTAGCGATGGGATTTACTGCGTAGTGATAACATTTGCAAACGTTGATCGGTTTTGTGACGAAAGCGGGTGCTTTCCCATTACGCACAGGCTATTCGCAATTCGGGCATTACGATCGCGGGTAGAAAACCCAATAGGGTTCGAATCAGAATGATGTGAATTAGGAAAACATTTTCAAAAGTGAGTAAGTTTTGTTGGCGCAACAGCTCCGTAAGGAGCCTAGGCCTAGCTCTCACAAGTCACAACCATTCGGTTGTGTAAGTTCATTTTTAGGACGAATGGAAGGGGTCTAAAATTGTATGCCGAGTCCAAACGGCCAATCGGGAAGCTCTTTCATGATAGTTCTACTATCGGATGTTTGTCAGACGTTAACGTAAGGTGGCTCATTGGAAAAAACTGTAAGATGCAATTTGTGTTTTTCGAACCTAGGACCTCTCACTTTGTAGTCCAACACACTGACAACTAAACTTATGATATTAATATGAGTGGTAGAGCTCCTTGAACGGAGTATATATATAGGTATGCTGCCATTATTATCAATAATAAGGGACAACGACGAATCGGACGAAATGTCACAATTGACAGGTAGAACCTTTTTGTAGTTTGAATACCCATCGTTCCTGTCTCAGCTCCTCTATCCAAGCTCTGAAAATGACATAACTTCAGGAATCAAGTGAAGAATTACGCTTGCCAATCGATGTTTTTTTGGCAAGCAATCGATTATAGGAAGGCTTAGTCAAGAAAAACTAAGTAGACTCTTTATAAGACCCTCACCATCGCACTCTTGCTATATCCTATATGGCGCAATACCAAAATGGACAGTAACTTACTAAACTTAAGGATCTCCCATTCCTACAATGCTTGCATGCACTAATAAAAAATTGTCCCCGGTAGCAAGGCAGTGAGTGGGCGTGAAATGTTAGGTTACGTAATTGTAGTTTATAGCTACAGTCCCAACCAACTTGACAAAGAACTCCACTTTGAACAAAGAGTCTGTTAAAGACGCCTAGACTAAGAAAAGGAACAGAGCTGTGTGTTTCAAATTGGCCTGGGCTCTGATCGCGTAGGGACAAAACGATTGACATACAACTAAAGGAAGACACTCACAAATGTTCTCTTTGGAGGCGACTCAATCTTATCCAAATTGTAAAAGAAGGCATTCTTTGCAAAAAAAAAAAAAATGTTAATTGCACTTTTTGAAAAATCAATTTCTATTCATTTGTTTTATAATTTCATACATTTTTAATGCAATCAGGAGAAAAATGCGATCATAAAATTTCATTCAATGATTTTTTTCTTACAACTTAACAATAAAAATTCTTCTACCCATCTATCTATTTTTGCATTTGCAGGCCCAATTCCATGTCAATCAAAGACAACGAAGAAAAATAAACAAATTCAAGAAAAAAAAACACAATTTCGACACAATTTCCATACATTTTTAAAATTTGTAGGTGTCAGAGTTTTGTTTAAAGTCTTGTTCAAACTGTTTAAAATAAAAACGATAAACGATTCGATTGAACGATAATCGTTTCATAAATTACGCAACAAGAGCCTTGGCTAACGCAAACTACTAATTAAACTTCCAAACATTTTTTATCTGCAAATACTAGTAAAATAAGGCTGAGTGGTATTCAACTCAGAATGTTAATTGGTTGAATTGCGAACCTGAACCTTAAGATTTAATTTGTTTTCGCCCGGGAGTCGACCTTGGGGCCCCTCACTCAACAGTGTAGAAATCTGGGTTTGAGAAACCAACGCCAAGGTCTCGATATCAATGCGATAATAAAAACGCAACCCAGTGGCTTGGACTTTAACCTAAATACTTTTACGGATTCATGAACTTAACACACATCAAAATTAAAAACAAATAGTCAACCATTTTTCACAGACTTACTTTAGATACCTAATATACCGAATAATAATATAATACTAGACGGTTATAAAATGCTGGCAATGCTATTACAAAACATATGTATAAAGAGAAGTCTCTCTTGAACCCAACATAATAAACTCTTAAAATCCGTAAGAGAATAGAAAAGAAAATCATTTGCGATTAGCTTTTTTAGAATGTGTCAGTGTCAGCCAAAACAGCAAAGTTAGCCGGTGGCGGCACGTTGCGTATCTACGCATTCAAAATTGTGGTTGGGGACTGTGGCGTTTATAAATAAAACAAACAAACCGACAAGGGTTGCCAAAGATGTGCGTTTGTAAACAAGTGTAAAAAATTGCGCAAATCAGCAAGATATTAATCGCTACATTTCTAAAGAACGGGGAATAATTGTTTCGATGTTTTTGCAGAATAATTCCCCGTTCGTTCGACACAAACTGGGCAAATACTATACGACTGACCGACGTTTAGGCACTCGCATTAAAGAGTTTTACTGCATTTACACCATCACGCACGCTCATTTTTGCACGAGACGGGACAGAGAGATCCGTGTATCCGCAGTCAATGATAATAAAGGCGTAAGAATGAGATCACAAATCAGGCGATTAAAGAGTCATGGATGTTCTACCAATAATTATAGGTACTGTAAGCGGAAATAAACACAAGTTCCGGCGATCAACACTCCTGCAATCACTTGAAAACTTTTCTATTTCCTTAAAACAGGTATGCGAAATGAAAGTGGTAATTAGTTTCAGTGAATGAAACCAACCATCAGTTATACGAAATAAATAAATATCGTCCGTTCATCTCTTTCCTATAATTCCTACCAAGTAAACAAGATGGTCGTCCAAAATACGTGTCACGTATTTTTGGGAATGAGGTGTTGTTGTCCCTTTCATTCAGACCGCTATTTAGTATTTGGCATCCTTTTAATCTGCCGTGTAAGGAATGTGTGATGGTGTAAATGCAGCATAAGGCTACGATTAAGTATTCCATTTTTCATGAAGAATTATCTCCGGAATTTCTGACAAGAGTGATGAAAAATGACATAAATCGGGCTTGAATGATCATCAGTTCTGGCGGCGGCCACTTAGCCGATATCATTTTCTCGACTTAATTGAACAAAATTCAAGATATCAAATAAACATGATCCAAAAGCAGAACGAAAGTTTTTCATTCACGAAAACCGCGCCACCTTGTATAATTAATTAAATAATTTAACTCAAAAGATAGTTTTCGTTTAAATTGTTAAACCCCTTTCCGCGAATATTCTAGAAACCTAAGTTTTAGAGAGAAAACCGTTGTGCAGCATAGAATAGACAATAGAAAAACTGGGCTTGGCACTGAGCTTAGAATGGCCATAAAATGTTTATTGCGTATTTTGGTAAAAATCGTGTTAATCTTTTAGAGAAAGATGAAAGTTATTAGACCGCTTTTCGAAAACCACTAGAAAAATTCAGTCAACGAGAACACATCCAAGAATTTAATTTTACTTCAAACTGCTTGAGCCTTTATTGAATAGGCTATAACCTATATACGCCTAAAGCAACAGTTAAAACTACGCCAAACTGTCAGCGCACAAGCCACATATACAAAGTTTGAATCCGACTCGGTTTCGTTTTTAACCTACAGTGGTTTCTGCGGGACCAGAAGTTGGTCACATTCAAAAACCTAAGTTATCTTAAGTCGACTTGATTGGTCTGAACTAGATGTAGGTACCGTGTTCCCGAATCCCGAAAAAACCCAAATTCCAACTTAAGGCTTTTTCCAACCGCGCCACCTCTTGCGATCGTCTGACAAACATCCGAGAGTACAACTGTCATGAAAAGTTTCTCAATTAGCCGTTTAGGCCCGGCATAAAATTGTAGATCCCTTCCATTCGTCCTAAAAATGAAAAACTGACACAAGAAAGGTTGTAAGAAGCTAGGCCTAGGGTCCCTACGGGCCTGTTGCGCCAACTATTTATTTATTTATTTTGGATGTACCATGTAACCTGAACGTAAAAACAAGATCGGTCGGTAACATCACCTTTTCTCCATCAACCACATACGAGTATTCGAACTGTCAAGTACTTAGTCATGAAATTCTTCACTGGATCTGTCGGCTACCCCTCCACAAACGTCAACTGACAAAGCTATTCATCTGACCGATCTAGGCCAATCAAAACTGAGACACATCAAGTCAACTGTCATACTTGCTAAAAAAACATTTTTAACTTTTCTTTTATAAGAAAGTTGAACATATACATGATTTTATAGAATATAAAAAATCAAACGAGAATGCAAACAACTCACTCCGAAGGATTCTTAATTTTACACAGATGACTGGCAACCCTACACCACTTATAAAAACAAGCCTCCATTAAGGCGTAGTGGTGTGCACCCAATCGGAATAGTGTGCGCAACACATGTTCGAAAACTCACATGTGTGCAGAAGTGAATAAGATACAAGATAAAATCCACCAGTCACACACATGGGAAAAACGATCAATTCCTTTATTTTTGTATTTTTATTTTTATTTAGGCGTAGCACTTAGTTTCTTCGGGTCTTCTGAATTTGTCGGGTTTTTGTCTTTCTCGGCAAAATTTAGTTCAGATTACTTGTCGCTTTTACATTTGGATTGAGAAACAAAATAAAAAAGTTCTTGCTATGTGTAAAAGTCACTAAAATGCTATCTTGAAAGCTAGTTAGTAATCGGTTTTCACGTTTCCAACTCATAGAGGTGAAAATCTGTGTAAATTCTCATTGAGAAAACCCAAGTGAAATAATTTGTTCAAGTGAAGGTAAGAGCAACAGAGTGCGGTGCAGTGTGGGGTCTACGTTTACCTCAATATCAGCAAATCGACATCGACAATAATTCGCGTTTAGTTCTCTTTGCGTGATACGTTTCGTTTGGCTGTCAGATTTTTTTTTTACTATTTTCTTTATTAAACCGCATGTTTATTTGCTTTTCATTTTGTTGTTTATTTTGTACACGCAAGTAATCAATTTATATTATTTCACCTGAGAAATGGTATAACTATATATTCACCTTCGCAGCGCATTCGTTTTCGTAGTCGTACACGGGTGCGGATTAAGTGTGTAATATAAGAATGCAGGTGAGACGTTTCAGTCTCTCTCTAGCGGAAATTTATCAATACGACGAGATTCTCTGTTGATTATTTGATCTCTTTATTAGTTGTTGCGGATGATACATTGTGTTGTTTTGTGGTTGGTTACCGGCTGGGGAAGCCTTAGGACTTAATTGAAAGGAGTAAGTTGGATTGAAATGTTGTTACGATTAAAAAGTGATGTAAGACATAAAACCGGAAATGCTGAACAAGATACTTCGATCAGACTTTTGTGGTCAACACAGTTCTTGCTATATTGTAGTTTTTGGTTTTGATTTCGATGCGAGCGCATTGAGTTGACACTTACATACGTTGCAAGAACGGCATTGAATTGACTAGGTACGTTTTTGAATACACTTTATTTGAGTGAAGGTTTTAATACGATCACACAGCGTTGCCAATTTGCTGCAAAAGCAGATCTACTGCACTTTTTGCAAAAAAATAAATCTACTGTTTTTGTTTGATAAACATTCTCTTAAACAGCTGTACAAAAACCATGCATAAAAATAACCCCTTTAAAGAACCTCTGAACGAAGCCAACTTATGTATTATTATGGAAAGATCGAATCTACTGCTTCTTTTTTAATGATCTACTGCGCTCCTCTTTAATTGAAGTGGCAACGCTGATCACCAGTCGATAAAGAGGTGTTTGATGCAAGATTGCTTCGTTTTTACATGTACCCATCAAGCGTTGGTTAGAATGTTGTCAATAAAGGGACTGTCAGTGTCTCTATCATTGACAATTTTACTTAATAAGGATATGGCTGTCTCCGATCATATCTTAATTGATTAGAGCATGACAACTCCATTCCGCACTGTGCTGAAACTGCGAAGACGAATTGGAACGTATGAAGCATGAGCTCTTCCAGTGAAGGGCGGGAGTTGCTGTTTGCTGATAGGAAAACTGGAAGGAACACTAACACCAGAAAAACCAGTAGATCTATGATTTGTGTATATGATTAAGTCGAATATAAAGTGAAATGACTGAGCATTTTCTCCAAGAGCATATAGGTACATAGCCACCTAAAAGCTAAGCCGGGAAATATAACAAAACACAGGCGACCCAAAGATTCGCTTGAACATCACCTGGGAGAATGTGCTAAGTCACAAAGAGGTGTCTACCGGTAGCTCCCAACTTATTTGCAATACAGATCTTAACAGATCACCTGCACAAAGAAGTAACTCTTCAAATCTGATTAGAATGGACAAACTTTTTTAGGCGCTGCACAGCTTCAAACCATACAAATTCGCAGAACCAGATGTCGTTATACTTGCCGAACTATAAAAGACTTCTGAATATCAGTCTGCCTAAGCTGGTAAATATCTTCAAGAGTTGCGTTGATCTTGTCAAAATTCCACAAGTACGGAGAGAAGTTAAGGTGATTTTTATATCCATAGCTGGATGCCTCCGTTCCATGTACAACCACAACATTTCAGACCCAAGTCTATCTTCATTTCTTCTTTAAAACACTGGATCGACTGTAACGATAATTACGTGATAGTAACTGCAAAATGCATAATACAGAGTAGACAATGGTGGCTTTCAAAGCGTTTGATCGCGTTATCCACAACATATTACTTTCTAAACTAACTGGCTTAGGACTTCACTCTAATTTCCTAATGTGGATTCATTCCTACTTCGCATAAATGCCACTTTCTCGTCACCAGTTGATGTTACCTCTGGAGTACCTCAAAGTAGTCATTTAGGCCCTCTGCTCTTCCTTTTGTTTATTAATGACATTCCTGACTTGTTTTTGAGTTCCCAGTGTCTTATGTTTGCCGGCGATTTGAAGGTGTTCCGGCCTTTATGTTCAGTTCACGCGATTGTATTCTTTTACAAGAGGATCTTAAACGACTGTCCATATGGTGTCAGAGTAATGACCTTCACCTCAATGTCTTTAAATGTCAAAGCCTTTCTTTTTATCGAAACCTCTCCCCAATTCACTTTACGTACGTAATCGATAATACCCCTCTGTCCATTATTTCATCCAAAAAAAGATCTTGGAGTTATCTTTGACGTAAAACTTAGCTTTTGCAAGCACATTGAGGCTTTGGTTGCCAAAGGTAATCAGATGTTAGGTTTCGTATTGCGGAATTCGAAAGACTTTGAAGATCTCATCTTGAGTACTGTAGTATTTATCTGCTGGAAGATCTGTTAATAGAGGCACACCACAAGGTGAAGTCCTATCCCTTCTCCTTTGGAATTTGGTAGTAAATAAATAGGTCCGTACGAAAACCAAGGCCCAGCTTCTCACAACAATCCGTTTTGTTTGACTTTTATTATTGGCAAGAAAGCAAGGGATCTACAATTTTTTTTAGTCCAGACGGCTCTTTCATGACAGTTATATTCTTGGATGTAGATGATTTGGTGCTAGTTGCCGACTTCCCATAGAGCGCTTAAATAATGAAAATGACAGCTCAGCTACGAAAATTCTGTTTAGCACTCTTTAGGTACTCTTTTTCCTTCTTTATAAACGTTCGCCTACTGGTAGATTCTAAAATATCTCTGGGATAATTGTAACACATGACACAAAATATGTCATTTTCAACTTAAGATTTGTATTGTTACATCCGAGATGGGATTCAAAAAGATAAAACACTATTCTGTTGAACTTTTCTAATAAAATCAATTTTATTACACTTTTACGGATTATTCTAATAGTTCACTTCAAAACAATTCTTAACCGATCAATCACTTAATTCACTGTATTACTACTTAACACTTTTGTATCTTCACAACCGATGACTCTTTCGAACTTTACCAATCACTGTTTAAAAATCAACTGTCCTTCCCTGTTCTTAAATCTGCCTTTTATATCCGCTCCGCCATCTATCGGGAAATTTCTAGTTAATTCCGGTTCTTCCCGAACAAACTCGATGGTTCTAGAATTAGCTCACTCCACATATTTGACAGAATGGCCAATGGGTTGTTTACATCATAGACAAAACATACTTGGTATACTTTTTATGATTCGTCTATTTATGGAGGATCCATATAAAAATTTATGTTGATTTGAAATTTATATTTTGCATGTGAACAATAATACCTGCCAAGGAGCGCCAATATCGTTCATCTTCAAATTCACGTTTGAACGTTTAGGGAAAACCATTTCTTACGATTCGTAAAATTTTCTGGATCAGTTCCACCTGGTTATAAGTTCAATCATTAGCATCAATAATTGTTCCTCGAGATTTTGCTTTCGCAAAAAAAAAAACACGTGCGATTTGCAGCAGTTAAGTTTGCGTTTCCGGCATACGAATGAATGGTAACGTATGATTTGCCATTGCTTTCGATACTCGTTTCAACAAATGATGCACGGTTGCAATTGCAAAACTTATTAGTAGCGTAATACGAGTTATTGGTCGTAACTCGAGCGATCCATTGGAACTCAACAAAATACACAATACATTCCAACTTTTTTCGATCCACAATATCTTCTCTTGACACAACAACGAATTCATTATAAGTTGGAGGTGGAGCACCATCATGCATCATTGTCGTCCGCTTTGAGAGAGATGAAGTCACGGCCGTCAAATTTTTCAAGCCCAATATGTGGTAGCATCTTGTATTGCTGTCTCTCACAGACCAAATTCTCCTCCTATCCATATCATCTCAGCTGCTCGAATCAAACGATGACCGATTCTCCCAAAAATAATTTAACGTAGCAATTATGCATTATTTAAATTTTACAAAGTAATAATAATTACTTTCCCCACTTGATTTAAAAAACAACATTTATACATAAAATCGCAAGTTTGCCTTCCTAAATTCTACTATTTCCAGAAGTTCAGCAAATCTAAAGCTCACCAACTTTGTGTTTTCGCAACTTTGGAATAGCTAAAGTTAAACGTTTTTCCAACTTGGAGTGAATAAAATTAATTTATCAATTCAAATGCGTTCAACTTCGTGTGAAGAAAACGGACATAACCTAATCTCAGTTCAAACTGAAACGCCATCTTAAACATCAAAAGTCAGCGGCACTCCTTTCTACATATTATATTAGTCTTTGAAAAATTCAAATAAAACTGTTGATGAATGAAACTCTTTCAGTGATGAACGACGAGAATAAAAATCGTCTACGTAATCGTAAATTTCTGTTACACTTCATTAAAAAAAAAACAACAATTTTCTTGCAGTATACAGCCATCATCAGTTGCAACGTTGTCATCTCAAAAAACGCCGGCTGTTGTTGGATCGTAGTGTAGGTAGTATTAAGTTATCAGTCTACAAATTACGCCGTCATATATACGAACCAAATGAGATTCATTCGTATTTACATTTATTTGTCGGTCTTTAGGTACGTTTTGATTGAAAAAGTGCACCGCCCACGCTTTTGTAATTTATTTTGTCTGTGGGACTTCGTTGTATTGCTATAAATGCTACGGCAATTACGAGTTCTCCCCGACTACAGATAAGATGTCTCAATACGAAACAAATTGAGCTATGGGCGCGCTTTGGCTATACGAGACAGATTTTTTGTGCCTTAATATGGTGCGTCATTTACTGAAGTTTAATGAGACACTTTCCAATTATTGCAAAACACTTGCAACCACATTGAACAAATTAATTAAGACAAATGTGAAGATTCGGAAAATGAATCTAATCAATTAGGAACTTGATCCGGAATGTCAAGGGGCACGTGTGTAAAAGTAGAGTCTGCCCTTAGTTTATACCGTGTACTTTGGGAATGAGAGTTGCGACATTGTCAAAGAGGAAAAGAGGAAACGTATCCGGAGGTTTTAAAAAGAAAGCAAAGTTTCTGGCTTAAGACGGGAATGCAAGGTCTTCAAAAAGCAGTGAAAGGAAAGCTTTGGTCAGATCATTTACCAATAAAGTTATCTTTAAAATTTCTGGGCTGCGAATAATAATAATGCAAAAAAGTTGAACCTACCGCCAAAGTTATTATGGAAAGATTCACAAAAAGGAAATTACCAAGAGAACATAAATATTAATCTGCAAGGTCTTCAAAACAGGGAAGAGTAGGTAGAGATTCGAGCTCACATTCAGTCAATAAATTGCCAGTTCCATCGATGTTGAAGAGGTTGCCTTTTGATATAAATGAGCCTAAAAAGAACAAAGCTCAAAAAGTCGGTTCGTATAGTTTACCAGATCGGAGCTCTTCAAAAACGAAGGTTATGTTTTGATTGGGCGTATGTACCAACTGATTAACAGCAGAAGAAAGCTAGACCGATGCTAAAACCATAGGCAAACCATACTGAGACCCCCAACAATCCTCTTCCCGCTGGGCCCCTAATTTGTTTTTTTTAAACTCGCCATCTTCTTCCTGTCGGTGTTATGTCGATTAAGAATCCGTGTGACATGCAAAAACATACAAAAAATACAAAAATAAATGCTGCCAACCGCGGCAACCGTGGGCAAATGTGAAAGAGTTCGAGAATACCACATTTTTAGATTACTGAATGCCATTGGTTAGTTATTATAAAGGCGAATAATTTGATTTGTTGGTTAATGAAACTACCTAAGGGAGATGTTCTATATACTAGAAACATATTAGGACAAATATGGTTGTGTATTTTCCGCTTTTGGATATCATTAACTTCGATTTCGTGTGTAAATTTTTCTTAAATAATGAAGAAAATTTGCTCAAAATGTTTTTATTTTTCCTCAACTAACCTACATTGTTAATTTTTCATGATTATATTTTTAGCAAATGTACCCTTACTACTTACTATTTTTAACGGATAAAATTCTATGAACTCTGCCAAACTTTGCCCACAGCGGAAGTGGCTCATATTTTTTGCGAGTGTGTTGGTGAGCCGGAATTTTTGAAGTTTCGTGACATTTGTCAACACGAATTTCTATGTAACAATAGGTCTGTTCCTTTACTTGTAGTAAGAATGGAAAAGACTGTCAAAATGGCAGTGGTGGGGATAAATTCTCTCACGGAGAGAGACACTTACGAACAAGTGAGGGAACGCTTTTGTAGTAATCTATGAAAAACGGCAGATATCTAATTTAAAAATTAAAAAAAGTGGTGCGAATAGTCGTTAAAATATCTGATAAACTCAAAGAATTTGCTAATTTACGAACCACATTAGTTGATTTATCTACCTAGCGATGAAAGTGACTCGGAATTAATCGAATTCATGAATCCGAGTATATGGAAGAGTTTGTACTGATTGAACTACAAGCATTCGATAAGAGAAAAATGCCACAGCATTCAAAATTACGTGGAGGAGATTGTCCTTTCTTACTCCTTACAGCGAGGAAGAATTTCGTCGCCACCAAAAGAATCTTTTTTTTTTATTTTTCCGCATGTTGAGAACATTTTAATATACAAGAAATCAAAACAAATGTCAAATATGACAACAAATTTCGAATCAGCTGTTAATTGACATCTTTTTCAATTCTTACACCAAGAAATTTGTAGAGTAAAAATTCGTAAGATTCTCAGTGGAGGGGTAATATCTTGCTCTCTCGATGCCGCTCTCTTTTACGAATTTTTCGAGTTAGGGAACGGCATTGAGTAAAAATTCGTAAAAATTCGTAAGATTTAAAAGTAAATGAACAGACCTAATACTAGCGCAATGACCTTTTTACATCATGCACAGTGTACTAGACTTTTTATAGAGATCTAAACTTCAAAGCCCGGGTAAACAAAAATTGAACGTAAAGTTTTCTCCACTATACCATCTCTCATCCTACAAACATCCGAAGGCAAAATTAAGCTGAGAAAGCTTCTAAAAAGGACTATTTTGATTCGACATATTCGAAAGATATTTGCGATTCTACTTTCAAATGGCACTCTCTTCTGAAAGTAGAATCGAATTCCGTTAATGCCAAACTATTTTCCAAAAAATATGCGATTTTCGAACGATTCTCCCAATATGTTTGACATAACCCAAACGAGTCTCGCATTATGTTTGGCATTTCCCAAAAAATTGATCGTCAGACAATTAAATAATAATAAATGAAAATGGACTGTGTCGCAATTAGGTTGGAGTCTGAAGGAAATCCGTAACAAATTCAACAAGTTGAGCGAAGGCGGATTAGAGATAAATCTAACATAATGGAGCTTGGAAAGAAAAAGTTTTTCTATTCTGTTGAACAATATTTCAACAGAACTAAGTGTTCGCAAAAAACAAACTTTTGTTCCCAACATTATAAAGGCTGTTTTTAAATACCCCTTGGACAAATCTGGATGCCGGGTCATGTATTGCACCTTTTCAAACTGTGACACTTTTGTGTTTGGACTTTTAGATGATACCCTGGGACAAAAAAAAACAAACATTATACATATTACTATGTTTACGAAATATTCATGAATAATTAATTTATAAAATTTATTTAATACATTATGAGAAAAAAAGCTTCTTAAATCGACCTTCTCCCCAAGCGGAACGAATTCGACATTAACTTTCGGAAAAGGTAGTACCAATTGTGTACCAAGAAAACAAAAAAAAAGTTGGCAGTACTAGAGCTGTTCGAATTTCGCTCTCATAACTTACTTATAAAGGGTGATTTTTTAGCTGGTTTGGTTTTGGCAACACTGGTTTTGACAGCTGACGTGTGTTTAGTACCTTGTGTCACTGTCAAACAGCTTCAGTTTGGTTTGCAATTTAACCATGGATCGTCTTACAAATGAACAACGCTTGCAAATTATTGAATTTTACTATCAAAATTCGTGCTCGGTTCGAAATGTTCTTTTTCGCTTTTTTATCGAAAAATTGTGTTCAGCGATGAGGCTCATTTTTGGTTGAATGGGTACGTAAATAAGCAAAATTACCGCATTTGGAGTGAAGATCAGCCAGAAGCATTGCAACAGCTACCAATGCATCCCGAAAAAGCCACTGTTTGGTGCGGTTTATGGGCCGGCGGCATTATTGGGCCATATTTCTTCAAAGATGATGCGAATCGCAGCGTTACTGTCAATGGTGAACGCTACCGAGCGATGATAACAAACTTTTTTTAGCCCGAAATGGAAGTTCTTGACTTGCATGATATGTGGTTTCAACAAGACGGTGCCACATGCCACACAGCACGCGAAACAATGGCGCAATTGCGAGGCGAGTTTGGTGAACAGTTAATTTCACGTTTCGGGCCGGTCAATTGGCCGCCTAGATCGTGCGATTTGACACCATTAGATTATTTTTTGTGGGGGTATGCCAAGGCTAATGTGTATAGGGACAAGCCCGCTTCGATTGACGCACTGGAAGCCAACATCCATGCATTCATTCGTGAGATACCGGCCGATATGTGTGAAAGAGTATGCCAAAATTGGACTCAGCGGATGGGCTACCTGAGACGCAGCCGCGGTCAACATTTGCATGAAATTATCTTTAAACATTAAATTGCAAGGTTCAAACTATCGATTCAAATAAATATTTCATTCATTTTTTCGAATTTTTTGTGTTTTTTCGTTAAAAAAAGTTCTAAACCTCTTAAAAAATCACCCTTTAGAATTACAGAGTTGCGGTTTTGCGAATTCGAACAGTTTCACTTTAGAATCGAGTTTCATAGATTGGCAAGAAACTATTGAGGCGCATATAAGATCCCATTTATAAAGTACTCTCTGCGAGACATTACTCGGCATGCATCGTTGTGGCGCGACGAATTGATGTTAGAAAACACTCTTTGCACGAGGAATGCTCTTTTAACCCTATAGGAAACCGCTGCTACTTTGGTTGGGCAAACCAAATATGTTTAGGACTTCTGATAACTCAAATGTACGTTCTACTGATTTCTTATCAAGGGAGAGCTAATACTGATGGGTGCGCTCTCGAAAGACAAATATCTCGACGCGTATTTGGTCCTGTGTACGAGAAGAGCTAAAACTGGCGTTTGAATTGAAAAGCTATTCTTCGACAGTTCTGATCTTTAGGGTCTGCCAAAAGTTCGCTTAAGCAGCGATTTAGGACACGGGGTGTTTTTTAAGGGTTGACAGTAGACCCAACACTTTTTGTTAAAGCATTCGTAGGCGATTAACCTTGTCCGAGCAAGGTAAACCCATTGGATCACAATATGCTACTTTGTATGGAAAATATCGCCATTGTGAGTTCGAACAATGGTTATTAGTATCGCGAATTGTGTTAGTATTCAAATAATTAATAAACGGATTACTGTTATAGATTTGACAAATATGAAGGTACATCTCGCATTGAAGCAACTCGTCTCATTTCATTTTCAGGTTCCGTTCAATGCTACAGCAAACGATGTCGAAAAGAAAAACGCTTATATTCGCCTTTTTTGGCATCGCTATTGGTCTGTGCATAGGCACTGTCCTGAAGAACTATCGTGCATTGGAAATAGTCAAGCGTTGTAACCTGAAACCAGGAAACCCAAATTCACCACTAGAGATAATCGGCATGAAACCAGAAGACACAATACACAATTCGCAAAAGAATCTGGTCTTTGTTGGGGTAATGACGGCGAAAAACTTTATCGAAGGACGAGCGAAAGCAGTTTACGATACTTGGGGCAAAGAGGTACCGGGCCACATTGCGTTCTTCAGTGCCGAGGGTTCATTCTCCGATCAGCTACCGGTCATTGGCTTGAAAAATGTAGACGATCGATATCCACCGCAGAAGAAGTCCTTTATGATGCTGTACTATATGTACGAGCATTTTATTGATAAATTTGAATGGTTCATTCGAGCGGACGACGACGTTTACATGGATCCCGATAAACTGGAGCGGTTCCTACGTTCTATAGATAGTTCTAAGCCGCAGTTCATTGGTATGATTGGGCCTTTTATCTTGGTGTGAGTATAATATGTCTGCTTTAAATATAGGACAAGCCGGAAAGGGGAACAGTGAAGAGTTCGGGTTGCTTTCTCTGGAGTTTGATGAAAACTTTTGCATGGGTGGCCCTGGAGTTATATTGAGCAGTGAAACTTTGCGAAGAGGTACGTAAACTTCGTATAGATCTATAGCCTGAAACCACAACTGACGTTCTTTCGCAGTCGCACCACATATACCAACGTGTTTGAAAAACCTTTACAGCACTCATGAGGATGTAGAGATTGGCCGATGTGTCCAAAAATTTGCCGGTATTCCTTGTACATGGAACTATGAGGTTTGTATATATTTTAATTTATATTAGGAAAGCTCTTAGTTCAACACTGTCGACTTTCAGATGCAATACATTTTGAGGCACAACTCTAGCGGCAGAAATGCCTTCACTGGAACACTGAAGCGTAAGGAAATCCATAACGCTATTTCGTTGCACCCCATTAAGCAAGGACCTCTCATGTATCGCTTGCACTCCTATATACAAGTACTTGTGGACGTTTCGACTTCGAATAATATTTTTAAATTAAAATTGCTTTACAGGGCCTTAAAGCAGAAGAAATACGCCAGGAATCGCTTTTACTGCACCGGGATATTGCACGAATGGCCAAGCTGCTCGAGATTCCCAACGAAAGCAAGTTTCTTGTTCCAGGGATTTCTTTGATTCCCGAGATCGAGGATGGCAACCGATACTTTGAAGATCACAACATTTTGGGTAATATACAAAACTCTACAAATGCTGTGGCTTTCCATTTGGAATTTCAGATTTTCGTTAGTTGGACATTTTTTGTTTCGTTGGTAACAAAGCAACTTCGACCTAGATTACAAATATACAATAAGATCAAGAAATGAAAGAGATTGCACCGATCTTCCATGCCCAAGCCGCAGTAGCTCAGTGTTTAGTGAGTTGAAGTTCAGAAAAAAACGTCCTAGGTTCAATAAGTGGAAAAATATAAACATATAAACATTGGCTCACGCAAAAGTCGGAGAAACATCCGAAAGTAAAACTGAGGCAGCCTTTTAGATACTCCATACAGTTGCAGTTGTTGTGCATAACTTCAAAAATAAAACCTGCACAACACCTACGCAATGAAAGGAACTCTTCGGCCAAGATTTGTTTTTATAAACGTTCAAGGAACTAATTGTGATATTTGGCTCTTTGAATACATTTTCTATTGCACATTTCGGTGTTCCCCACTAATTCACGATATACAAAAAATGCCAACCTGCTATCTATCCCTGAAAGTCGCATCCAACTGACACTCACAGTTTAGTATACTCATATAGTAGATAAAGGTATCCTTGGTCATCTTAAACTTAAAATTCTTCTGATTTTCGGTCCCAAAGAATGAGTTGAAATACCAAACTCAACAAGCTCGTCGCTTCTTGTCTTCAGTGGCGCGTACAAGCGGACATCCAAACAATATCATTCATTCCCATCAGAGTCGAATATCGCTCACAAAGCTTGAGGAATACGATCGAAAAATACAAGCAGTTTTGTAAAACTTATAATTGTCACACTGACGACTTTAACATCAGTAGGGAATGTCTGAGAAAAATCTTTTCTTATGTTTATTTTGGCCACTGAGTACATAAACGTCATGGACCCTCTAGATTAGAAGCGTAAACCGCTTATACATTAAAAAATCGATCATATACGACCTGGGAAGTCATTGTTAGGATCAAACTGTACATGTGAACTATGCACAATAAAGCTTTTCAATCTACACATATCCCCATCGGTATATTGGCGTTATGCAATGAGAAAGAGCGACTTTGATATACATAGTTCTGAATCTTAATTCCCTATAATGAGATAAGAAGCGGAAAATTACGTGTGGTCCCTAAACAAGTGATGCAATTAAAATTTTCCCAAGCTTTGAGCAACAGAGACGCACTGAAATGAAGCAAACGGCATAGCTTAGTTTTTCTGTTCCATACCGAAGGAAAATCGCTTGTGCTTATATCGGAGGTAGAGGTACATAAAAATTGAGAACTCACCAGAAAAAACCCGCAGTTTAGGTAGTTAGCAAGAATGTTAATGTTTCATATGACAGTCATCCTAATCCAAACGTTGGCCACAATACAATGGTGAGTCCAAGTCCAAGTTCCAAACTGCGAAAAATTATACAATCGGTTACCAACATTAATTTTTTCTTCTGACAGTGCCTTTGTATACTTACTTTGATTAGTATATTCCGCAATTTGTTGAATGCTTAAAGTTTCAAGCTGACTTTACTCGAACTTTTCCAAAAAAAAACGATAGAAAGGAGTGGTTCGTCGGTCTGATCTCGCCGGCTGATATAGTCATACTCATAACGAATAAAATATAATTCACTATTCTTTATCTTATGATGATTACAATATAACAATAAAATCTTTGCTCCGTTTCATATCAACCCAACCTTTTAGTGTGCTTACTTTGACTTTCGAACTGTAGTAACTCGATTATCTTGTGTGCTTCTCGACAAAAATCGCACAACATAAATACCTTCTTACATAGGGACAAGCATTCGGCGAGGAACCTGGGACACAATCAATAAACTATGTCTAAATTCTACGTTTGTTTGTCCAGAATTTTTGTTTGCTGACCTCCCTAATGCAGTTGTGGTTAACCAGGCACAGTGATATGATATTAACACGTAGCTGATGTATTCTTTTCGCTCCAACTCCAAATGGCTAACCCAGTAGACTTATAATTCTTTACTGCTATATTTGCTGACCCTTCTGAACCGGATGAGGAAGCAACACCAGAGAGAATAAATGTACCAATCTGTGCTGAAATAAACCAAAAACTTGGCTCGTTTGTGTTGATATCGAAATTGCTCTGATAAACACCATTCTCTAATCATTTGAAAACCTTTATAGTAAGTCTTTCAAAATAAAGAACTCCTTATTGGGCATTCTTCTAAAGAGTCTGCCGTAACCATGTGTTTATTATATCGAAAGCAAGTTGATACAGTCTCGTGATTCGCACTCGAAAATGTTAAAGTCATTTAGACTTCACATGTAAAATTTTATAAGGGTTGTAATCTTCATTCAGGTTTTTTTACTTAATTTTATATAAACATACCCATTTTGTTTAACCTTACCATAAATAAACACAATCCAACATCTTACAGGAATCAGTCCGGATTTGAACAAATTCACACCAACTTCAACGGAAGATCTACTCGAATGGTCCTTCATTGCTAGAAGTCTTTATTCGACAGACCATTCCAATCCGAAGCACAAAATCGATTCAGCCACCCGCGAAGGCTTAGAAGATGTAATAAACGAAGTCATGGAGAACATCAACAACTACTCGCGACAACGCGGTCGAGTCATAGAATTTCGTGAACTACTTTACGGTTATTCTCGATTGAACACTCTACATGGGCAAGATCTAATCTTGGATCTTCTTCTGATTTACAAAAAGTACAGAGGCAAGAAGATGACTGTACCTGTGCGACGTCACTTATATGTTCAGCGGTCATTTACTGGAACGTTTGTCAAGGAGTTTGAAGAAGATTTCTATAATGTTACGTTACAAAAAAGTGAGTACCTGTGGTAGACGTATTTTTACAACAGCTTATTTGTAAATTTCCCTTCGCAGACCTATTGAAAAACCTTCTTCATACGGGTATGGAAAAACTCACCAACTCCTTCACGATTCCCGGATTTAGCGACACAAACTCCCAACTTAGCAACAAGTCAAAGGTTGTATTCGTTCTGCCAATCGCGGGACGGTATAACACTTTCAAACGATTCATAGACAACTACGAGGACGTGGCCATCAGGCAGGATAAAAACTGCGATTTAGTCATTGTGATTTTCGGAAATCAAACTGCGGTACGTGATCATTTGAAGCTCATTAGAGAACTGCGACAAAAGAACGTTTATCAACAAATTCACTACATTCATCGCAACGAAGACTTCTCGAGGGGTGTTGCACTCGACTCTGCCGCTAGATCCTCGTTTATTCACAACCAGGACATCATCCTCTTCATCGACGTTGATATGGTCTTCAAGCCGGAGACCCTTCAACGAATTCGCATGAATACGATTCAAGGCAAACAGGTATATCTGCCTATCGTCTTTAGCCAATACGATCCGAAACGACGTAACTCCTCGCAAATGCTTGCGAGCGAAATAAATAACGATTCAGGGTACTTCCGCCAATTTGGCTTTGGAATTTGTTCCATTTACAAGTCAGACATCTTGGACCCGGATATTAATGGATTCGATCGCGACATTACCGGCTGGGGCCTGGAAGATGTAAAGTTTTTGGAGAAAATTGTCAAAGTCGGCAACCGGCAAGGATCATTCCTTGTAAATACTGCCGATGTTCCTAGTGGCTACAATGAGGAGGCGGAGAAATATCGTCGGCTTGGTATATTTCGCGCCCCAGACCCATCCCTTGTGCATGTGCACCATGATATTTACTGCGATGTTAATTTGGAGTTGCAGCAATATAACATGTGCCTCGGAACCAAGGCCAACACACTTGGCAGCACAAAGCTCATGGAGCAGCTGTTTTTCAGGAGCAAACCTAATATGGATTTTATTATTGATTTCAATAGGAGAAAGGAAGAGAGATAGGTGGCTAGAACGTCCGGCATTCGGCTCGAAGAAAAAGTATTATATTTTAAGTTGTTTCGTTCGTAAAAATGGTTTCCAGATCAGCTTCGGAGGAGGCTTTTTCCTTCTTCCATAGTTAACTTTGTAGTCCTCGCATGTGTAAGTAATTCGTTCGTATGTAAGTAATACTTTGTGCAGGTTGCTCTGTATGTAGATATAAATGATGATATTGTTGTACATTAATATTTTGTATTGTTAAACATAATAAAGTAGATGTTTTAGACTGTGAAATAGGGATAAGGGGTGTTTTTTCTTCGAATTTGTTAACCGAATCAGATGACGCAGATGAAGCACTTCGATTTAGAGGCGACAATTAGCTCAATCGGCCAATATTGGGGATTACTTCGACATCAGTGTTGTAAAATAATAGCCTTGTTAGTTCTTTTTGTTTTTCGAATCACAAGAAGTGTATATGTGTAAATTCAGAAACCTCAAACATTTGCGCAGTGATGCGGCATCACTGCTTATTTGCGATGCTGAAGCGATGCTCAGTTTATGCTGATGCGTTGCTGATTGAATATGAAGCTTGATGTCGTTTTCCATTGGGCAAAAAGAAGCGTCCGGAAGAGTCCGGAATCGAAAAAATCACTTCTGAAACCGTTCCATTGGCACAAAAAATACTCTTCTGGTGATTCTGAGGAGAGAATTTCGCTTCTCGATGTGAAGTCAGAATCCACTCAAGAAGCACTCACACAAGTGTATTTTATGTATTTTATACAAGCCAGCTGACAGCAGCCGTAGATCATTTTTTGGCATTTCACCAATACTTTTGTGGATTCTTTCAGAAGCAGTTTTGTTGTTGCATTGGATTTCAGAATGAGTGGACCCCCGAGTAAAACCAATGGAAAACGACATTAGACTGTATGCCAAGTGGTCATAAAATGTCAATTTCTGACAGTTCTTCTGTCAAATTATTATCATACAATTACTAAACTAGATACTTGAACGTCCCCAATGTAATGGGCACATCTCATATGCTCTAATGACCTAAATGCCACATTTGACCAGGCTGATTTCGACAGATAAAAATGCCCAAATAGCATATAGTGTAATCGGACAATAAGCACGAATACCAGCGTAAAGCACTATATGCACTTTATTGAAATTTCCTTATGGCATTGCTGGCATTTTTGATGAACAAGAATTATTTTGTTGTCATCTTATTATCTAATTTATTATTCAATCTATCATTTGTGTAAATTATTCAATTGCGTCTTTTCTTTGAAATTTGTTTAGGTTTAATTAGTGTTATGTCCTTTTTCAGTAATTGTGGCTATACTATATACTTTTTCCTGTTAGGAAAATTTGTTTGTGTAGAAATTGTTTGCTATCTATTTGTTTTGTTTTAGTTATTTGTATTTTTGTTAATATTCGTTGTGTTTTCATTGGCTCGATTGCTTATTTCACTTGTTTTTCTTTACAGCATTACCCTACTACAACATTTTTTAATAAATAACAAATGCCTTAAATTACCATCAAGGCAAATATGACCATATTGGTAATTTTGGTCATAAATAGTCTAATATACAGTTTTGATAATCCTGACATTTTGGTCATTTAACAGCAACTGGCATACAGTCTAATCTTAGCTTTAGGATTGTCGTTATTAAAAGCTTTACCTCCGCTGCGCTGAAATACTGAAAATGCATTTTTGTGAGAAAAATTAAAATAAAGAATTCAACAAAAATTTATAAATTCTTCTGTCACAAGCATAGTATCTATTCATAGAAATGTCTATTAACTATCTTTTCTTTCGCTTCCGACATTTTTCTTACTTTTTTGCCGGCGAATCAACAGCCCATCAGGTATTTCTGCATGTTTTTTTTCGTTATGATTGCGCATCAGTTTGATCAAATTTGCAATAATGAACACTTGACGTGGAAAGTGATGCCAATAGTTGCATTAATGAACATTTTGCAAAGTATCATGAGCATCATGATGCCAGTGATGCGTTACTGAATTTACACTATGTTATCATTTATTATTACTTACTTAGGTTGCGCTTCAGTCCGGGGTGAACCTGGGCCTCAACCAACAAGCGTCACCAGCCAGCTGTATCCAGTTTCGCATACTAAGTTGGTTGGTTGGTTGGTTCGTTTGGTCCCCGTCCACACTCCCATTCGCGGTCTTCCTCTACTGCACCGTCCCCGGGTGTGGATTTAAAGATCCCCCGGGCCGTAGCATTCGTGTTCATTCGCTCTACATGACCCAGACACCTCAATCGTTGAAACTTCACTCTTTTGGATAGGTCAATGTTGCCATACAGGCCGTACAGTTCGTCGTTGTACCTCCTCCTCCAATAACCGTCTATGCAGAAAACAATTACTCGAAGACTTTTCCTGTCGAAACAACCAAGAGTAACATCATCCACTTTTGAAGAGTCCATGCTTCTGCGAGAGCATGACTGGGATGATTATTCTTTCAATTTAGTTGTTCGAGAAATGGCTTTGCTACTCAATTGCCTTGCCAAATAGCGATTTGCAAGAGTTATTCTCCGTTTAATCTCAGCGCCAGTGTCGTTATCTGAGTTCATGGCGAAGCCTAGACAAAGTCCCTAACTACTTCAAAGTTACATCTGACTATGGTGACGTTCTGCTTGTTACGTCGGTATTGTCGAACAAGCTCTACACTTCAAAAAAAAGCTGTGTACTTTCTTACAAAATTCTTCTTTGAAATGGTTTATTAAAAACAAGTATACACTTTGAGGAAACTTAACTGCAACATGGACGAATACTGAACACTAGACTGAGTCTAGTTACATTAAAAAAAAAAAATGAATTTACATAAATTGCACCGGTTCGATGTCGAGTAACGCCAACGTCATGTTAAATACCTCACGTATCGCTTTAAGCAGATAAATTCTCGCGTAAACATGTGGCATTAAATGGGTTCGGGTTTCCTAGAAAGCGCATTCAGTTAATCCAAAATTGTGTGACATGGTATGGTATAATTTAAATCAATACCGTTAGAATGCGAATACGTCGATAGTATACGCTGAATGCTGAAACCAGTCCGTCCAAATATTTGATCAAGTAATGAATTCCACATGAACCTGAATCAAAGTTTTCAATGCATCGGTTAATGAGATTCGGAAAAGCAAATATGTAGCCATATATGAGCTCCCATTCTTCCTGCAGGAACCATGGATTTTATTATGAAAACAACAACTATAGCTTGATTACCTCACTGCAAAGGAGACCAAAGTCGATATCGGACAATGGAGGTAATTGTTCATAGATGCCCTTTTCAACTCGTTCATCGAAACTTCGAAGTAGTGTTTCGAGCCGAGCCGAGTTGTAGAGTATGAATGAAGCGCCTGCAATGAAAACAAACGTCAAATACAATATAACAAATTTAATTTGATCTTATACATATACCTTTTGTACTGCCTTGACCGCTTCTGATCATTTGGACGGGACTCGAGGGTTTAACCTCCAATAAATCAACCGTTACGGCTGCTTCTCCAAGTCGATCAAAGAGCTGGCAAAACTTTTGATCGTCCTTTACACGTATTCCATACTTGTGCATAGCCATAAGGCGCATGTCTGTGGAACGTAGTCTGTACAAAAATCAAGAACAAATTAAAAAAAAAAAGTAATAGTTGAGCCTTAAGAATCTGAAGTATGGATTCTTTTAAAGGGGAATTGCCCGATTCAAGAGAAAATTTATTCGATATTCGATATTTTGACTGTTCAACGAGATGAACAAAAAAAAAACTCTAAATAAGACATTCGAGAAGGCAGACATGAACGTCGGGCATCAACGATCCAGGCCGCAGTCATCGATTTCAACTGCAGAATGTCGATACATCGATACAGTAGAGAAAGACCTCGCCCAAGATGGCGCGCCGAGAAAGGACTTCCATCAACTTCAAGTGTCTGACTGGAGGCAGTTGTCTAAGGAGGACCGAGTTAGGGAGGCTTGTTAGTTGAGGCTCTGGTGCCTAAGCTAAAAAAACACTACTTCATCAAATACAGAAATTGCGACAGTCCTACATATAAGCATCCAAGGGTCGCATTCATTAAAAATTTAAATGTGATTTATCTATGGAAACTGCTTCGTACAACAAGAACAAGCGTGGCGTTGATGTTCCCAAGAACAATACCTTTCCGTGGTTTACTGGATTCCTGCGAAATTCAGCAGTAGAACCAACCGATTTTTGCTCCATTTATTTAATTTATCACAAATCATGTTTATCAGAAATCATACACTCGAAACGAATTTAGAGGAAAACTTAGTGTACGTTATTTGTGATTGTGTGCGGCAGACACTTGAATAGAGTTCCAGATTTAAGTTTCAAAGATTTAGATTTACATTTGGTAAAACTGTTAACTTGAGTTTTTCAAAAGGCGATGTGCTAGTTTTTGTAAGGCAAAGTGTCAGTGTCAGGAATTTACTATGAGTCTTATCAACAAACGGCTCAGTTTGTTATTTAGCTCTTATATTTGGATGGAAGATGTTTGCATCTGTTTACAAAAGCTGGAGATTTTCTTGTTCATAAAAACAATTCCAATTAGTATATTAGCAATAACTTACCTTATATAATCTTCTGGTGAAATTCTCGCCAATTTTCCATCACGTGGATCCAAAACAGTCCCACATCTGAGCAACACAGACTCGTTCGTTTCAAAATTTGGGCGCTTGGTAACAACGCTCACAACTGCTACAGTCCTTAAATTGGGTCCAGTAGAATCGTTTACTTTTGTCCACTCGGATAAATGAACAAGCTTTGTCAGTGTCCTGTGAACTAGTCTTGCTCGATGTTCGGATAAAGCCCCCGGATCTGTACTTCTACAGCCAACAATGCAAACTGTCTTTTCTGGATCTTTCGATTGAACGCCATAGTTCTTGGCAACAAGAACTTGATTCAAGAGTCTTTCTGTTATAGTTTTCCTATTGAGAAACAATGCACAGCGGTCCTTTATGATTTTAATTTCTGCCAAAGGAAAGGTCCAATTCTGACCGTACTTTAAAAGTTTTTGCATCGACTCCTCTGCCGTGTCAGATGTGAGGTTAAACATAGTTTCGCATTCACAGTTTAATGTTATATTGAAATGATTTTGCCATATATCCGGTTTTAATGGAAAACTTATGTCGCCAATTTGAGATAGCTTAGAATTGTGGACTTTTATCAAACTTGTTGCATCTCCCTTTGATGCAGAGCCCAAAAGATAACTTTGAATCTTTTCAACCACGTACAGTGTTGGATTCTCCATTTCGGATTGACTTTCTTCGAGTACGATATTACCTCTTACCTACCGGGTCTAAAAAAAACGAATCGAATATATTTTAAACGGAATTGTATTACCCTTTGCAGAATTTGCGTACAAAAAACAACGCACATCTGACTTTGTTTATGTTTCAGGAAAAAGGAATCGCAGCGCTAACCGGTCGCGGGCCATCGGTGCAAAAACAAGTTTCAGCGTTCAGGCAAATAAAATCAAGCTACTTGTATGTAGGATAAGTTTTTATATTACCATTTCGGGTACGCGAGAAATAATTCTTCGTAAAGTCAACTGGACCTGGACGTTGTGCTGGGTGGTATGAATAAAATGTAGCAATTATCATAGTCGTACAAAGAAAAGTTGATTTGACAGTTGAGTTACCTAAAACTTTTGATTATGTTTGAAAAGCAGCGGCACTTACCTTTTAATCATGTCGTTTTCGATTTGGCTTTTCAGATTTTGTTCTGAGATTTCAGATTTCTGCTGCCAAATTGAACACAAAATCTGAATTTGATTGGTTCTTGGGTGTATTGAGTAGGCCACAAAAAATATTTTTTTTTCACTTGCAATGGAAATCAATTTTAATTGATTTTCACACATTTATAATAACGCACTACGAAATAATTTAATATACAAAATCGTTAAAAAAGCAACCCTTCCAACGATATAAGCTAATTTTTGTTCTCTCTAGAAAAACCAAAAACTTAACTAAAAATCAGCAATTGTTTAATTTCAGGTGAAGTGTGGACTATTTGACTAATGTTTTTAAAGATGAAGATGTTGAGCCACTATCACTCCCAAGGTATGTATAATAGATTCGGGATGTTATGTTAAATTTTAAAAACCCCCCTGATCTTCTTTAACTCATTGGCTTGTAGGCCCAAAAATGTTTCCCACCAGCCGACGTTCGGATACAATTCCGTGTGCCTGAAAAAAAAACATCACCAAGCTATTTGGCGAACAAAATTCATGTTTCCAGATTCAATTGGATCGTAATTCTTTCACTTTTGTTCATTTCTGGACATGAAGGGACATTCAAAAATTCGAATTTAATGGTCGGGTTTTATAGGAGTTGAAAAGGAAGTACACCAAAGTAACTGCTTTGTTCGAATTTTCGAACTCACTTCTAAGATAAATTTTTTATTCTAAACCGATTCAAAGCAAACCCTAAAACCTTTTACTGAAAGCAAATGCTAGCTTTTGTATTTATATGACCCACAAATTTGGAACCTGAACAAACACACTACAAAAAATTGTTGTAGGCCCATCCATTCACTGGTTGTCTTTGAACAGTTCTAGAACTCATATTTTATTCCACACTGAACACACCTATTCTGAATTGAGTGGTTTGTCTTGTGAGTGACTGTTTCTCTAGTTTAAACTTGCCCACCACACTACCCCCTTCCCTCTTTAAAAAATTGTTTATAGGCCTAGTTTCATATAAATATTCCTTATTTTGTTTTTAATTGTTCACGCAAAAGAATTTGCCAACATGTCATGTACTTATGCGGATGGCTTGTCTCCTTACGAAAACAAAGGAGTGCTTGGTACAGCTGAGGTGATACAAATTTACAAACCTCTGTTCCTCGTATGTGTACTAATGTTGGTCTAACAATAGAAATTCGATACTGCGGCTGAGGTGGATGAAAAATGTGAAAAGCTGGCCAAACTAATTGAAGGTTCTAAGCACGTAGTTGTCCATACCGGGGCTGGCATTAGTACGTCTGCGGGAATACCCGATTTTCGGTAAGTGAAAGATCCTTGCTGTGATTGGGTAGGTATGCTATTGTTTCTTTTATGTCCAGTGGACCTAATGGAGTGTGGACGCTGGAGAAAAAAGGTGAAAAGCCGTCCATCAACATATCTTTCAATGACGCAATTCCGACAAGAACTCACATGGCTCTAAAGGTGCTAATTGAGAAGGGCTACGTTCACTACATAATTAGCCAGAACATTGACGGACTTCATATGAAATCTGGGTTGAACAGGAAATACATATCAGAGCTACATGGAAATATGTTTGTGGAGCAATGCAGTAAATGTCGGAGGTGAATTCATTTAATCTGCTAGTCTTTAGTTTCAGTTAAAATTCCTTCACAGGCAGTACGTAAGAGACACAGCCGCAGAGACTGTTGGTCAAAAACCCTGTGGAGGTGTATGCAAGGGTGGCCCAAATGCTCGTTCGTGTCGTGGTGGAACTTTACTGGACAATGTTCTTGATTGGGAACACGATCTGCCTGCACGAGACCTCGATATGTCAATCATGCATTCCACGTATGCCAAATATTAATTACCTATCCGGCCAATATGAATCATACTTTTTCGTTTTTTAGTATAGCTGATTTGAATATCACTTTGGGAACTACCCTTCAAATTGTGCCAAGTGGAAACCTTCCACTGAAAAATAAGAAACACGGCGGAAAGCTGGTCATATGCAACTTGCAACCCACGAAGCATGTATGTATGTAGTTACAAAGGATTGATCACAACTTATCTAAATCAATGTAATAGGACAAAAAAGCAGACCTGATCATCTCCACGTATGTTGACGACATCATGATAAAGGTGTGCAAACGCTTGGGTGTTGAAATTCCCGATTACTCGAAGGAAACAAACACTAAGCTGTCGCTAGGGTCAGAGTGGACATTGCCAGCGGAGTTCACCAAAGAATTGGAGGTAATCTACAATCAGAAACTGAAGGAGTGCTCCAAGAAGCGCAAGTCGAACGGTGCTATACCAATGAAAAGCCTATCGAAACTGACAAAATCAGACAGCATTGAAGACAAAAAGGACGTAAAGGACGAAATCGAATGATTTCATGTAGAATTGAAGTTTGTAGCCTTGATTATATTTGTTTACCTCATTATTGCATTTTGTATAAATAAGTAGTAGATTGTAGAGCGAAAATATTTTTATAGAACTAGGGTTTACATGTTTTTGACAACGAAATTAAATACTGGATAGTATTACAGTTCTCGAACTCATTTCTTTTCTTTTTTATTTGATCTTAGAAACAGTGGACGCAGATTTTCTGTCTTTATTGTACTGGACTAATGGGCGATTCGTTTTAGGTTCAAACCGCGAAGGACATAGGACACCAATTGCGTCTGATAAAGGTTTTGATTTACTGCGTCATCTCTCCCGAATATCTGACAGACATTCGAGAGTAGATTTGCCTCTTTATTCAGGCCTTCCATAATAAAAAAAAAAAAAAAATTATAAATGCAACTGTTGCCCCAACTATTTTTTTATTGCTAGCGAGAGAGGGGAAAACTCAACGACTGGCTGATAATTATTACACCACAACTTTAACTGTTTAGCTATATATAACAGCAAGACGGAAGTTAGCGTTAATATTTTAAGTATTAGGAAGTACCAACGTTTGCGGACCCCTACTTCACTATTCACTCGCTAGCTCATCAGCTTGTCCTTTTCTAAGGATTTTTGTAAGCCTTAGTAGTTTAGCTGCGCATATTGAGGCTCCAATTTACTATCTGTCCTCAAATATGCAGTCCCAAACAACCTCCACCTTATACAGCGATCCCACTTGAACGTACTTACTTATGCTGAGGAGATTCAACGTTGAGCGCCTACAATTTCCACAAACTGCCAAAATCTGTGCCTCTCGAGAAGTCCTATACAGCCCACATGAAGTGCCGATGTCCAATGATATCAATGGCAAGAGAGACGTCCCAATTGATATGCTAGGTTTCAACGAAACCCTGGGTTTATTGAAAAGTGCCGACTGCGGCAAAGCAACTCGACTCTTAAGTGGCGCTTTAGAAAGCGGGCTTGTAAGTTCTGTAAGAAGCGACGAATAAAAGTTTCTAAGGAGGAAAGGAAAGAGCACGAGAAACGCGCCATAAAGCAAATAGATAGATGCTACTCCAGGAGCAAGAAAGATACTGCAATACGCAGGAGCCTGATTGAGCGATGTATATTTAATTCGTCAGAGAATAGTCCGGCATCGGTTGGACTTCTGTTGCATTATCTGTGCTTCATTCACCCCTGTTCAGAAAAGAACAAGATAATGGTATGTCAAAATCTGTATGGGGAGACATAGTCCGAAGTGGCAGCATTCCCCATGTAGTTTTCCAAAATCTATGCATGCCCAAGTTTAAAGGCCATTGTTTGGCTAATCCATAGGTCTAGACGGAGCAACTTGAGGATCGCCTCTAGTTCAGATCTCATTCTTATTGCGCTGGTTCTATCCATTTCAATAAAATTGGAAAGCCAAAGACAAAACTCTCGCGTCGCGTTATCTACGAAACGATCATCGTCGAAACTAAACGACGTCGTTTTCAGTTCGCTTCATATAACATAATCAATTCAGTTCAAAAATGAATGGGCAAAAAGAAGCGTCCGGAAGAGTCCGGAATCGAATAAATCACTCCTGAAACCGTTCCATTGGCACAAAAAATACTCTTCTGGTGATTCTGAGGAGAGAATTTAGCTTCTCGATTTGAAGTCAGAATCCACTCAAGAAGCACCCACACAAGTGTATTTTATGTAATTTATACAAGCCAGCTGACAGCAGCCGTAGATTATTTTTTGGCATTTCACCAATATTCACTTTGTGGATTCTTTCAGAAGCAGTTTTGTTGTTCCATTGGATTTCAGAATGAGTGGATCCCCGAGTAAAACCAATGGAAAACAACGTTAAAATGGGCAGACAGTTAGGAATGAAACACCACATGAGAATTTTTATTGATCGGTTTGAAAAAAACATTTCAATGAATGAAATTTTATGTTCATTTGTTCAATCGAATGTCATTTCCGCTTCATTTACTTTGTTCAGAAACGGATGCTTCGCCCGCAATTTGAGTTCCGATCAGATTTGACTTTCTTATCGGAATTTTTTCCGAACGAAAACCACAATAGGGGCGAATAACCCATTTCTATTCGAAATAAATACCGCAGCGACTATGGCACAGTGTGTCGACATACACACAATTTAGAAAATTGTGTGTATGTCGAAAATTGATCGTCGTTCGATCGTTCGTCAAATGGATATCTTACGACGCTTGGGCATGCTACCGAGTGTTGGATACACTGCGCCTTTGGAATTTCGGCTGACATGGCAGTCTGGCGGCAGCGACTCTGTATCTTCTGGAGAGTCCGCCTGAATAACAGGGGCGACAGACATTCATTGTAAAATCTGACTTGCAAGCGGAAACAGTCACCTCAATTACCAATGTCTTTTGTCGAAAACTACTTTTGTCGTTTCTTGAGTAGTGTCGGTTTTCAATCCTCATTACCTATCACAGACGACCCGCCAAATTTGTAGACGGCTAGAATCATTTCGAAGGATTGGTAGCGAAATAACGCCGAATTCCAAAATTCCAAAATTCGGTAGCACTTGTCTACGAAACTGTCAAAAAGACTGTTTATTTTTTATTTTGAAAATAAATTGTTGTGGAAATGATTTTATTTCTTGAAAGATTTCCGTTTTCAAAAGATTTATAAGATGAATAGCATTGAAAGGTTTTACAGTTCAGATAGTGAGGTAGAAGAAAGCAGTGAAAGGGCAAAAAAAAAGGAATTAACTTTAACACGCTCATTCATTTGATTTGCCCAATTCAAAGTACCTGAGTAAAATTAAATTTGTATTTAGTATTGATAATTATGAGGTAATTTGTGTGTATTTTCATGGATTTGTCAAATATTTTATATTACTAAGAGAAGCGTTTAAATACTTGCTAGATGAAGCCGAAAAAAACATTCCCGACGCGTTCCGGTCGTCATCAGTGCCGTCTGTGTTGAGGCTGGGAGCAACTTTAATTCTTCTTTCGGAGGATAACCTTTCGCTGGAAATGATTTCAATTTGGGACTTGCTTAACCAAGCGAATAATTTGCACAAACCATAGACGTCATAGAAGCGCCTATATATCGTCAATGGATATGTGCCACACCATGACCGAAGAAGAAATTGGGGAGTCCAATGGTTCCCTTTAAAAATATAAACGCTTTAAAGTTTGTGTCCGTATTTTCCTTTTGCTTTTCTGGGGTCGAATCGCCACTTTTGTGAACGTGCTATACGTTCACGGAATTAATTTGATTTTACACCATGAAACAAAAACAAATTCCGTCACGTAATGCTCGTTCACGGACGACGCGATTCGACCCCTGGTTTTTAGAAGTTCCGGAAGATTTATTCCCAAACTGACGTCGTTCGATCGTTCAGTGATTACGCGATTAGAACTAAAAAAAAACGAGCTTTCGATTGAAATAAAATTTCCAAACAAGGCTGGCTGTGGCATTGTGTTTGCAATTGACGAACTGCAGGGGCCGTACTCTCTATTTCGTCCCATTCGAAATAGCTTTTCCCCTTCCGCTTTTTAACGTACCCTGTAATAATTTCAGAATTCTAAATGCTCCATAAGTACTTTTCATTCCACTTTCGAAATACAGAGCAGAAAAGGTTCGTTTTCGAAAAATGTTACTTTCGGAATGAGATACAGAGTATCCCAGTTGAAGGCTGCAAATACTCCCGAGTCCCGAGTGAAAAGAAACCACTTTCTTGTTGTATGCGGATTAAATTGTTTTTATATTTCTACACCATAATGAATTTCCCTAAAATTAACATTTTCTTTTCCATGGCAGTAAATACAATATTATTTACTAATTACATTTATAACTGTATAATATGAAATGATTAATATTGGAGATGATTTTACTTACAACAATTAAATTGCAATTTAATTATTCTGCCTTTTCTCTGGTTTACTCTTAAAACTACGTATATATAATATATATGTATATTTTTATTTTTTGTTTATAAAAAAAGAAAACTACAGTATTTTAAATTATGTCTGTATATATATTATGTGTATATAAACAATTTCTTTGCGATACAAATTCTGACTTTTAATCTCAATTAAATTATCATAAACATACGTAATCTATTTGTTATATTAATCTAAGTAAACTGTGTAACAACTAGTAGAGTCATTGTTAAAAAAATTTGTAAAGTAGTTTTTATTTCTATTTCCGATATATTTATGGATGTACTTTGATTGATTGAGAACGAGAGAGAGAGAGAGAGAGAGAGAGAGAAAAGTTATTTTCGTGTCTACAAATACAAAACATGATTGAATCCACCAAGGTTCGTTATATAAAAACAAAAGGCAAATGGTTTAAAGAAGATACCAACGATTTACTTTCTACATTCCAAAGAACTCAAACAGAAGGAAGAGACAATGATTGTTTTGCTAACACATGTATCCATGTAAGTATTTAAATTAAATTAATTTAAATAAATAACAAATTTGCCTAGTTCGCTTGTTGTAAGGGGGGTTTTACCTAAAATAATTAATTTAAATCACATAAAATGTTTTGGAATTTTTTCTTTCTCTGGCATAGAACAGGATCTACGTATATATTATATGCATCTAATATGAATTTTGCTAAATCGCTAATTTTTTCCTTTTCCTCCTAATAATCATTTGGTGCCTTAGATTTTCATTTTATAAATGCACTTTGAATTTTGTCTGAGACAAAGTAAATGCACAAGTGTGTTCATGTACAAATTTCGTTCACCACAATTAGAGTAGATTCAATTGCTTGTTGTTTTTTTTTTAGATTTTTGTTTGATTTTTTTTTTATCTAAATAAATATTAAAATAGATCTTTATCGTAATAAATTAGACGTTTTTTTTTTTGTGTATACAATTAAATGCAAAAATTATATATATAAACAATTTACGAACAATTCTGTTTTTATTTTTATTATCATTATTGACCGACGACTATGAGAGCTCCCATTGTTTTTGTTGATAAACAGTACTGAGATATAATTTCGCGTTTTTTACATTCACACGGGGGGTGTTGCAGGTGTGTTTATTGTTGCTTTCAGACCGGCTTGAAAGTACACGCATGCTTGAATTGGACGAGCAATATATAAAATGTATGTTATTACACTAATAGTCGGGCGAAATATGTTTTGGCTAATTCTTACACACTGATTGATTGTTGTTATTATTGCTATTGTATTTAGTCTTAACTAGGATTATTTTCTGATTCAGACTTGGTACAGAGGTAGAAATTACATTGCCACTGCCAGCGCCAGCGGGGCCGTTGAGGATGATATTCGTTGGTGTTTTGCTAAGGTGGCTGGATGGCGCTGTTGTACACGTTGTCGATGGGATGGCAATAATGTTGGGTGTTGTTGATGATGTTGTTATGATGGCTCCCTCAGAGGATTGACTATATATTGCACGCATTTTTTGTGTTCCGCCACCGCCGGCAACGATTTGTGCGATTTTCACTCCATTGCGGTTCTGTAAAGGAAAGAGAGTTTTTTTTTGTGATGTGAATGTCTTCAAATGTGCACATATTTGAAGGAGGACGACGGCAAACTGCAAATCATTTAAGTTACAAGGGTAAGTCCGGCAGACAGTTCAAATAACATATGAAAAACAAGTTCTGATGGTCTACGAGTTGAAAAACTAATCGGTGAAATGCAGGGGCCCTATTTCATCCCATTCGAAAAAGCTTTCCCCTTCCATTCTGTAATAATTTCGGAATTCTAAATGCGACATAAGTCCATTTCATTCCACTTTCGGAACGAGATACAGAGTAATCCCAAAGAAATCTGTTTTTATACCAAAAACATTTGCTACGGTAATTAAACAGAAAGAAAACTGAAATTGTGAGGTTAAATTGAAAAATAGTGTGGAATTCAGCTTGACACCAGCAAACTGCGTTCAGATTGATATTCAACGTTTTCCAATAAGCATTACCATATCCTCCTTACCATGTGAGGCAACAAGTTACGCAGATAAACTAAGGAAAGCATAACAAAATTGGAGTCGGTATGAACAAAATGTAAAGACTAGGTGTAAATTCAGTAACGCATCACTGGCATCATGATGCTCATGATAGGTACTTTGCAAATTGTTCATTAATGCAACTATTGGCATCACTTTCCACGTCAAGTGTTCATTATTGCAAATTTGATCAAACTGATGCGCAATCATAACGAAAAAAAACATGCAGAAATACCTGATGGGCTGTTGATTCGCCGGCAAAAAAGTAAGAAAAATGTCGGAAGCGAAAGAAAAGATAGTTAATAAACATTTTTATCAATAGATACTATGCTTGTGACAGAAGAATTTATAAATTTTTGTTGAATTCTTTATTTTAATTTTTCTCACAAACATTTATTTTTTTTACATTGAGTATTTCAGCGCGGCGGAGGTGAAGCTTTTAATAATAACGCATCAGCATCGCAAATAAGCAGTGATGCCGCATCACTGCGCAAATGTTTGACGTTTCTAAATTTACACTAGTTCTGAAGACAAATAAGTACATACCGACATCAAACTGTCGACGACCGATCGATATGGACGATGATGATAGTTAAATTGTCCTTTCACGAAAACACAAGTATTCAAGGCTTCGGGGTCTGCCGGTTTACCAGCTAAGTAGTTAAGAGGAAACTAGTGATGCCCTTTTAGAGTTCTCGCACCTACCATTTTCTAACACTTGACCTGATGAATGTATCCTTGAGGAATATCATTTCAGCGTTGTTGGCCCGATCCACAAAAAAGGGAGAACAGAAGAACTCCACAACTGCTTCAATTACAGACCCACTGTTATTTTTCCTTCCTTGATGTCATACTTGAAGCAACAGTGCTAGATTCACAAACAATTCCACTGCAAGCTTAAGAGTGAAGGAATGCAAAACAGTAAGTATTTGTATTCAAGTAACAACATCTTTCTATATATATAATTTCTTCGGAAACTCGATGACTGCTGGGCGGACTTTCATAACTCTTTTTTTAGAGTTATGCAAAGAAAGAAATATCCGAAAATTAGATTTATTTACATTTTTCGGGTAAAACGGAGTTATGCCGGGTCCAGCTATTTTATTTATAAACTAAAGAAGTGCCACCCAACATCGATAAATGGGGCATAACGTTACAATTGACAGATACAACTTCCATGTAGAAATCACACGAAGAATAATTTTGCTTGCCAACAGTGGAAGACCTCAATCATAACAGTCCGGTTCTATGGACCACGTTCCTCGGTCGTTCCGATAGAAAAATTCTTCGTAAGATACTTGCTCGTCTTTGTGTGTTTAAAATCACAACAAACTACACCTCGAAATTGAACTATTCTTTGAACGTGTATGCCTTGAGGCAATATACATCTCTGCAGTCCCGCCAACAGCCTTTGATTGTAGGTGAATACAGTGGAGGAAGGTGGCGCACAAGAATCGAAAACAAAAATTCAAGTAACTTCAAGTGCGCAACTGAAGGTACTTTGCTAGCATTGGCTTTACTGGAAAGACTTGTTGGTAGCGGTTCAGGTTTATGAAGAGAAACGTTCCCGGTTCAGTCTGTTGGCAGTTTCGCTTGATAAATCCTAAACACACAAGCACAAAAACAATTATAATACTTACACTCTGCCCCTGTTTCCGATTCTGCAATATTTTGGCTGCCACATCGTTGCCTGTGAGTAAAAGATTTTGTTGCTGGCCGTGTATCTGCACACCGCTGGCCAAATACATTGTCTGCACTGGAATTGTCATGATCTTCTTTTCGTTGTCATCCTGCTGTTGAATAGAACAAAACAAAGCCATAAAGTAAACAATACACAAACATACACCGAACTTCTGTTCACTTACCATAGGACTAACAGACTTCCTGTCTTGTAAGTTTTCATCGAATCCCGAGTCCGACGAGTTGTCATTGAATTTTGTCGCCACCGACTGTATTGAGGAGCCCGGCATCATGTCCAGACCAATCTTTTTGGCTCGATCCTGCGAAATGGTAGCAACCGGCTTAATCAGGAACGACTTGTCAATAGTCTTGACCATGTGCTTCACGTCAGACAGTTCAGATGGCTTCAGTCGCAGCGTGCTGAATTTCTCCAAGGAATGTTTGACTATTTTACCAGTGTCGGTTTTTACCTTATGCATAAATGAGCTCGATTTGCTGCACGGCTTGTGCATTGTGTGCTGTTGTTCGAACGGAGCTGGCACCTTTATCGTTGTCGACTGTAAATGAGCGGCATTGAGGATACCATTGTCGACGGGATTCAGTTTTGCGACTTTCACTGCTGACGAGGTAGGAATTGTGGTGGGAAGAACTTTGATATCTAGTACAAAATCAGTCTTGGGGGGAGGATTGGTGTTATTCATTTGCTTCATGTCGCCAAGGGGGAAACTCTCCGACTGACGCTTGAAGAACAAATGATGCTTCTTTAGCACTGGGGTCGGATTGCGGTTCGCTGGTGGATTAAAAGGCAACTGGTAGGCACCAGTTTTCATGTTGTATTGCTGCTGAGCGCTGGTATGTGAGGTTAGCACTGTCCTTTCAGGAATTTCCTTACGCTTTCGCCTGTGTTCCGCACACGGCATGTAGTTTTGTATATCCAAGATGATAGCACCAAGTTGCTTGTTTTCGAATACAATGCCGCAGCAAGATTTCCTTTTAACCCACAAGTTTTCGTCAAAGAATTGCACCTTTTCGATGTTGTTGCTGCGAAATTTCTTCGGTGGTAGACATTTTCGTTTTCTACTACCGCTCCGGTTGATCGCCTGACGAATTTGAATGCTTGCTGACTCGATTGTTGGTGAATATTGCACATCTTCGCAGTCGCTGTCTAGTGATTCGGGTGTCAAAGGCAGTGATTGCGTTTCCCACGGCTTGCTAGACATTCCTGTTATCTGAGACTTGATCTTGTCCTTACTGGTCTTCTTTTTGTTTTTCTTAAATATTTTCGAGAATTTTTCTGGTATTAGAGATTTCTGGTTATTGGTGCGATCCGACGACCCATTGTTGGACAGTTGCGTGGATTCCTCCTTGAGTTTCTTGAATTTACTCATGGACTTCATACCCGGTCCGGCTCGCGCATCAACTACCTGAAAATATATTTAAAATACATTTAATAAAGCTCAATGGTTTGGATTTGTTTGCACTTACATGTCCCCAATGCCGATTACTGCCCGTGGGCAGACGTTTGTACCTTTTAACCAAAAGTACGCAAGCATTGCAAATCTCCCCATGACGTGGCTGCTTCAAATCAAAGCATTTTATCGAATCTTCTTCGTACTTCTTCGAGTCTGTAAATCTGGAACTGCAGAGAGAAATCAAATGGTTAAGGGACGTTGCCAAGCAGAAGTTATTTAAAGAACTTACCTGCTAGATTTGGCTCTGCATATGCAACAGCCTTCCGCTGAGCGGTACACTCTGGGCTTATGAAATGAAAACATTTCGTATATGAATTATGTTATGTTTGCTTAGTTGTTAACTAGTATTGCTTTATGTTCTTTGTGCTCTTCAATTGTTTGTAGAAGTCTTCACGGTTATTTGTTTGGTTAGGATGGGATTTCACTCATCTGTTTTGCAACATTTCCAATAAATGTTTTTAACTGAAAGCAAACGAGAAATGCATATAAACACGGTTCATATATATTTAACAGGAAAATCCTAAGATCAATTTGAATGCATAAATGAAATCGATTGTCTTAGAAATACCCCCACATTGTCCTACATCTGTACACCTCAAACAATCGTCATTTGGAATTTAAGCTAAATCCTGCAAACTACTACTATTTGTTTCCTTGTTGTATTCAGCCGATGTCAAGTATGACTTGGATTGCCATTTTTTGCCGGGTTCGCACTCATTATGTCAAAACTACAGGTCTTGTGTTTTATATCGCAAATCTGTCGCATTTTTAGTGTTTTAAACAAATTTTACATCAACCGTTTGCTGGTATCGACTTGGATAATAATAGAGACTAGGCCCACTGAGATCCTTTTCATGTGCATCAAAAGTGGGGGGTTTCTCATTATTCCTTAGGTATGCAAAATCGTTTATGAAGAAAAAGTTTTTAAGCTAGATTTTCATTTTAAGCAAGGGTAGTCGATACGAAATAGTTGAGTGTGCGTTTTACTATTAAAGCAAGATAATCGAAGCCCAGCGAATTCATCCGATGTACACGGGTAAGCTCTGTGCACTTGTAAGGTTAGGTGGCTGTGTAGAAAGACACACTTAGACCAGGGTCGGCGTTCTGTAAGACGAAACGTTCAAACGTTTACGTGTGCACGAAGAAATTTGATCGTTTCGCCTTACAGAATCTGACCCCAGATTAAAAGGTCCTTTGTGATACCACAGAAGTGAGGGGAAGGAAAGATGGCCAGAGTAACTTTTATAACGGACATACTGTGTTGTTGTTGATGCGTGTATGCTTCGTCACGATTTGTCTCCGGGTACGTGAATTGTCACCAAAACAGCCGACACCCCGCTTATATTCTGTAACATCCCGTCTAACAGAAGACAAGACAATGGTGTGGGCAGGATCGGGAGAGTACTGCGTAAGCCGAGTTTGTATTTTTGCTCATTGAAGCGAATTAGATCGTTAATGTATTTGCTGACACAGCGTATGTCCGTACGAGACAAGTCGCTTCCAAGAAGTCTCAAAAAGCGGTACAGGTGCAACGAAGGTGAGCAATGGTTTCGTCGTCCTCCTCATCCAAACAGCTCCTGCAAAAACCCTCGGAGGCTAGGTACTCTTACTACGGAGCTGATTTTGTTCGTACTTATAGAGAGGTCTTTGTGTGTAGACCAAATTTGCCTGGAAAGTACGCAGGCATTAATATTAACCTATCATTGAAGACCTTTGCAGCTTCTTCAGTTAGGAAGGATTTTATAGTTGTCGTTGTTTTTACATTATTTTTGATAGGTCGCCGGTGCTTGCTGCAAGTTACCTTTGCGCTACTTGTTTACATTCGACGTAGGTAGGTACCAACATAAATGATTTGCAATTTCCCTCCGATTATTTACTATTTTTATACAATATGCATTTTACTACTTTATTTTATTTTGTATAAGCGTTTCAGATGAATGGCTACTCTCAAGCAAAAATGATTAATTTTAAAGCTCCTGTGCAGACAATCTGCTGCCATATGTCATGTACATACAAAACCATCGCATGGCCTTTTGAAAATTCATATGAATCTCAATAAACGCATTGGAATAGTAAGATTTCGGTAATTTTTCTGATACGACTCATAGCGATTAAAATTACACTAAAAACTGAGTTTGTGGCGAACTAAAAAACTAAAGACTCGCATTTATAAGAGGTAAAAAATAGGTGATACAGCAAGTGAACCTATGCTATATCTATTCATTTATCCTCCCTGGCGGCATTTTTTAATCCAAAATTCTAAACGTTTACAATTCATAAGTTTAGTTGCTCCCAAACAATGACATCAATTAACGGCGAAATCACTTTTCCTAACATGAATTTTCCCCGGCAAAGGATATAGAAATGTTGCAAGAAAATGTCAGGAGTGTATACATAATTTTGCTGACCAAAAAAGCAACTACATCACTATTCCAACCAAACCGTGCAGAGCAAACGTAAAAATGTGTACAACAATGCTCTCTGTAGCGGCTTTACCACGGAACACACCAACTTGTTATATGTTGCGAGTTTGTCAAGGTGTTTCTTCATTAAATTCGTCATCACAGTAACCTATTATTTAATGTCGCTTTCAAACAAAACGAGCTACGCAAAAAAACGCACATTTTAAATTAACATTTTTGTTTTTTTTGCCAAATGTTTGGAGAAAAATGCTAACATGCAAATTAATTCAACGCCGCAGACATTTCATGACGGAAAACGAATTGACAAAGAACAAACTAATCTTATTTCTAAATTTGAATTCAATCGTTCGCCATTTTTTCACGAAGATACGCTCTAACACAAATTCCAACTCTGTGGCACAATTAAACTGTATCGACATCTTCACCAAACGCAATGCGCGAATATTTCAGAATCTACCATTTTGTCACGATTTCAGCAAGACAACTTGTAAACAATTTGCGATATAATTTACTATCACTTCACACACAGCAGATATTCTAGCCGCGATAAAAAGCTTCCCAATCCATGCACAACGAATAACATTTTTCACTTGTTTCTTTTTTTTCCTCCCCAACTATGTATGTACCAATAAAAACAGGTATTTCTTCTTTTTGTTTTCACTTCACAGAAAAAGAAGTTGAGCCCGCCATTACCTTTGATTAAATTTGATCATTTCTCCAAAAATGCACCAAAGTCACTCCAACGAATACACTCCATGTACTGCACACAAAATTAAAAAAAAGATTGCACAAGTAAATCGTTAAAAATAAATAATTTGTTATTTATTTAACTCGCTCCCATTCGTTAAATCAAGGAGAAACTTTTATCTTTTATGCAAAACCACTGCGGCGCGGTCTCTGCAATGGCGGGCGGCAACAACCAAGTTGGACGAATTCAATTCAAAATATGGACAACATTTAAGAAATTAACCAAAAGAAACGAAAACGGCATACAGCATACACACAAAAAGGATAACAACACCAAAGCAAACATCGACTAAACGATGGAAAGCGAACAAAGCAGAGGCTGCGATTAGCAGCTGGCCGCTAAGAAATAGAACATGCGCAAAGGGAGAATACGAAAAATATTGTTTGACAACAAAACAAGAACTCGCATTTAGCTGGCGCAATTCGTATATGAAAATTTTACACGCATACTCTGCAGCATGGCTCTGTGTGCGTTTTCTGGGCGAATTGGAAAGTAGTTTTCTTCGCCGTAATGTCTACGTGATTAGGAGAACGAAAAAGAAAAGAAAAAAAGGCGCAAATCACTCCCGATAAAGGGAGATTTTAGTTTATTCGCCAGCCTTGTATGGAGATGGAGATTAAATGTCACTCAAAATGCCATTTAAACAAAAGTGAGCTGGTGTAAAATTGTTGCAAATGTAGAACGCGAACGCATTGTGTAAACAGGTCATTGATCTGACGTCACAGTCGTGGATGTTGTTCTTGTTGCATTTGTCTTGTTGCCCCATTCGCGTTCTGTTTCAATAATAAACCGCTCCTCACACCTCCCCCGATTTAACTATACTCGTTCAATGAAAAGCGAACGACAAACAACGGACTTTTCTGCTTTTGCACTCGGTGAACGTGAAGGATGTGTACAAATTTTTCACAACTGTACCTGCGCAAAAACAAAACAATTAATGAAAAATTTTCAAAACAAAATATGTATTGTCGCAGACTGGTTTAGATTGTTTCGCATTTATTTATGTACACTAGCGTGCCTTATCGATGCAATTGTGCGGTGTGCCCCAAATATGTCGCCCATCGTGTGGTTTGAGTAAAACAAATAATATCACCAAAAATGTAGACATTTTTCATTGCGACCGCAAACAGACTGGCAATTGGCAATGGATACGCACATAGGTGGCCTTGTATGCGAAAAAAAATAAAAACACCTTTTCGTACAATACCCACTCTAGCAGTGGCCCTGAGGACGGAAGCGCGATTGCAAAAAGAAAGTAAAATACTATCGATGATGTTACCCCAAAAATTGAGTAATGCCACAAGTGGCACAGTTACCAAAATGCTGTTGCACACCAATCGGGCCAATGAATTAAAGTTCCCAATATACACGTTTCATTTGGAGCTAAATCAAATGATTGTCAGGCCATCATCATCACCGTCAATAGCAATTATCACACAAAAATCAGCAATGGCAATGGAATTCGCTTGAAATTCTGCCTTCATGGCATTGACGCCAATTCTAAGTTCGAATTTAGATATTGTAAGCCCACTTAATTTTCCCTGACATTTTGTAAATAATATTAGATTTGCTATGTGCAGTCCAATGAGAGTATTTTTACAGATTGGTTTCCCAATTTAACCGACTGTTATATATATAAAAATAAAAGTATTTTTCAACACACTACCAGGCACTCACCAATTTCACTTCAACTGGAGATCCAAATCACTATAAAACAAAAATGGCCGTTTTCTTGGTACGTTGTCGTATCGGCGAAAAAGCAGGTAGATGACAGAGATGGTAGTATGCTGCTGATGTACGCGGTGGAAAAAGAAAGATGGTAATATCCAGCGGCAGCGGCGATGTGTAGTTTTTATCAATTTGCCGAGTTCTTTGGAGAAAAATACAATTTTTCCCTAGACTTGTGCACTTTTTCAAGTATTGAATTCTTGTGATATTTATTAAATTTGCTCTGATGGTTGATTGTGAGTTTGTTCTAATGAATATTAAACACTTTTTCTTCCACTGATATGCTAAATGCTCTGCAAAAAATATGAAGTGACAACTTTGCAGCTGATGTATACAATATACAAATCGAAATGCGAGTCAACGCAACGACAACGAGGCGAATTTAATTGTGTTGACTATACTAGATTGCGGCGAAGTAAACAACCGCCTTGGAACGCACTCTAATGAAAGAGTGCAGCCCTCAATTTCAGCAATACGTTGAGTTCAGAGAGAGATTACGTTTTTGTTGCCGTTTTTGGCAAATAGGTGTCTCTGCAAAGGGGTTTGAATTTCATTCGTTTAAAAGTCTTATGCTACTTTTTCACCGGACAGAAATGCCGAGATTCCGTAGGTACAAATAAATCTTGATGTGTTTCCAAACAATCAAAGAAGATTAAGTTGACATATACTCTCTGGCTCTCTCCATTCGGGAGACAGAGAGACGTTTCACCAAAGCCATTTTTCCATCTTTGGCAACTTATTTTTTGTTCCTGTCAAATGCAGCTCTGTTTGTTTAATATTTTTGAAATCTCAAGCTGTGGAGAGTGAGTGTGTGTGACACTTTTCTATGCGTTTTCCATTCCCTGTTTAAACTTTCTATTTATTCATTAGAAATTGGAGCCCAGATTCTAACCATTTCTACATAAATAACAGTTGACACAGGGTGAAAGGAAGCCCTTTTATTGGTGGATATATTGAGAAAATGAGAGAAACTGGCATTGGCAGCACTGGCATTGGCAGCACTGGCATTGGCAACACTGGCATTGGCAGATTTTCGTAAGACCTTTCTGAGATGCGGTGCTCGTGACTAAGCTGCTTTTAGCGGCATTTATTTTGCAGCGAGCTGGGGTTAGTAGATCGATGAATCAAACTTAAAGTCGAGACACACAAGAAAATATACCAGTCACAATCACGAAGCAACTCAATCCTTTTACGAAGTTAGTTTCGAACTTCAATGCGGTAAAGCCAGGTAATGATATGTTCCCAGTTTGCAAAACTGACCTCCTTGTTTACATCCTCGTCAATACCGTATTCCGCCTAAGATAGATCTGGATTTTAATCGAAGTGTTCCAAAAGGTCTCCAGGAATTTTGTTTTTAGCCACTGTAGTACGGCCGCTTCAACCTCAATACATCTATCCCTCAATGCGTGGGCTCCCGATCTTACATATAAGTACAGGGTGGTGCTATATGAATCATCCAATTTTGTTTTTCAATTGCTTTTGTACTAAAAAAAAAATCCAAAAAAATCAATTACTTTTGTACTAAAAAACATGATTTTGAGTGATGGAAATCTTTTTTTTTTGACCTTTACTATTTTTTCACATTTCTGCCTGTTTTATCGCATTTTCCATGACTTTCCGCAAGATTTCCCGTGATAAATGTTCGCATTCCTGTCGAATATTCTCCTTAAGGGCTGCGATTGTCTGAGGCTTGTTGGCATAAGCCCGCGACTTCAAGTACCTAGTCCCACAGAAAGAATTCTGGGATGGCTAAATCGGGAGTAAGAAGTCGTTTATCGAAGTCGTAGCGTTCGCCAGTAACAGTGACTGTATTGCCGATGGTGTCTTAAAAAAAAAACCGGCCCAATCACTCCTCCCGCGTGAACGCCGCACCACACATGGGCTTTGAGTCGATGTAATGACTTTTCATACATCACACGCGGATTTTCAGTGCCAAAGAAACGAAGATTTTGCTTATTGACGTAACCTCTTTAGCGGAAATGCGCCTCGTCGCTTATGATGATTCGAAATTCACTCAACCGACCGATTATTGGTAAGAAAAATGATCAACACAATTGTTGCATGCTCTTGCGGAATATAGCGCTCCTTTGCTTATCTGTTCTATACTGCAGCTGTCTAGTTAACAAATGTCAAATATGATTGACGTACGACGACATTTGCAAAAATTATAACATCTTCCGATTGACGAGTGGAAAAGTTTTCCTGCGACACCTGGTGGATAAAAAAGGAATATGAATATAAAAAGAGACCTATTGATTTTGGACGTATGTTTGTTTTGCAAAGGACTTGGATAAGATATACGTGTGTTTTCGTGTAAGAAAATTAATTGTTTATCTATTAAAAAGTTATCCAACTAATTGAAAACAAACTTAATTTGCAAGTCTAAGTACTACCATTGTATATACATTCCTATAGTAGCGCCAATCCAGTAGTACCAGTATCCTAATAGGTGTCGCTACTCATACCAAATCGAGAATTAAATTACTGAGAGCTTTGAGCCTTTGATAGTTTAATTCCTTATAAAAAAGCTTTCGTTGAGATTATTTTCCTTCTCTCACTTAGTTGGTGAAAGCTTCTCTGACTTGGACAAAAAATGTGTTATATTAGGTTCGTTCGTGTACTTTCAGCATAGAAAAATGAAAAATGTCAAATATCAAAAATCGAGACAGAAATCTCTCAATTTCAAGAGAAGTACGTGACCGGTTTTCTTACAAAAAGTTTAAGAAATGTCATTTTGACATTATCGTAAAATGCAGCATCTACGAAATAAGTTGGAATACCTATTAAACTTAACATTTTGAATGCGCTGATATGTTCTAGGAGAATATTCGATTACTACTTCTTCCTCCGACATCGTTGAAGACGAAAATAAATAGAGTTTTACTTGACAAACGTTTGAGATGTCACTTAGTTGTCAGTTTTCATTTTTCATTTTTCAGTAAGTCTAAGTAAGTAAGTAAATGAAAAGAGGGGAAATGGATTTTTCTCTCATTTTTTTTTAAATTTTCTCAGTACGTGGTCACATTCGCACAGTTTCTTAGCAAATTTTTAATAATTTAACGTTTGCAAAAAAGTACCCGAACGAACCTATTATTCGATGAAATGAAAATTACCCCGGAGCTGGAGTATCATCTAATGACTTTGGTTAACTTGGTAGAGTGAATAAAGTTAGTAGGCATGCATTAACATTACGGGGACTAAATTCTAATTGGACTCAGACTATATCAGCTTATATTGGCGTGGCAAGAGGTGAACAAATTGCAGAATTAGTCAAAATTAATGTAAGCAAAGTACATGAACTCGGCTTTAACTGTGTAGCTACAACTTGCGACCAGGGTAGCAATAACAGAAAAGCATACAGGTGTTTTAAAAGTGTTTTTACTAAAAAATGTTCCACACCTATTTCAAAGCGTCAGGAATACACTGCTTAAGGCCGATATACAAATCAATGAAAAAATAGTTTCATGGCAAATATTAAGTGAATTATTTAAAGCATGAAGCATGTCAAATATTTCAGTGTTTTCATATATTCAAAGATTGTCATCTTGCTCCTAATCCGTTCCAAAAATTAAGTATTAAGCTAGCAACGAACATTTTTCTTTATGCAGAAATTTCATTAATTGTTTTGAACAAATAGGGATGTAGCTACTTCAACAGCAGATTTTATTTCAAGAATGAATTGCTTATTTGACAATATTTAAATAGCATTTCTCTGTATTCGTCGAATCCAAATAAATCTCCAATTAGAAAATTCCCTCCATCTCTCATGCTCAAACACCCATGCAAGGAAAGAAATGCACGTGATCTTTGGAATCCACCAAAGACTAAAGTATTCGTATATTAGTTGGAAAAACAAGCACAAGCACAATTTGGCGTTTTCAGTTAAATACAAAATATAATATAGGAGTAGCGTCTGCATCTTGCAATTGAATATCTACCTAGATGATTATGTTTTAATGCCTACCTACACAATAGGCTCCGCCCCTCGAAGGCTCTCCGCTTCTTAATCTACCTACTTATATAGCAGCTGAAAATACTGCATTGCTTTGTTGACGGATCTAGACATTTGTTAACAAATCTTAAATAGTGATCGGGGAGGAAAAATTAAATATGTCAACCCGTCCAAAATATAAATTATTTTCTTTGACAACATCCCCAATAAATAGCAGATATGCAAACAGCAAAAATATTAGGTACTGTTGTTTTGTTTATCACATCAATTACTTTCGTTTAGATATAGCTTTTGTTTTGACGAAACACCGATAAAAACTTAAAGCTCCGTGTAAATCAATTAAGGGCAAAAACCAGTTTTCATTATTGAGCGATTGAAGCGCCAAAGCTTCTGTGGGATACTGGTACAACATATTTATTAGAATTCTTGGCGCTACTATAGGAATGTATATACAAAGGTACTACTTGTCCGAAATTTGTATAGTGTGAGTCAATTCATCTTGTGAAACTAGCACAAAAGTCTGTTCAAATAGAAGTGTTGATGTAACAAATGTAAACAAATAATAAATTTGCTTTTGTTTATATATTTTGGTTGCTTTTTATCTTATGAACAGCGTGCTAACTATGATCTTTACAGATTTGCTTGCTGTGATGATGGGGATCCAGCCAGATTAGAAGTTTTTAAGGTTGTCACAATATCGCTCTGTGAAATAATTGACTATTTCAGTAGAACTATTATGCAACCCAGTCACGGTTTTTAACTTTTAGTCAGTAGCCCATACTGCAGTGAAGTAAGTGAATAAGCCTAAGCATGCCTGCACCCCTATGCTACGAATACTCTTAGTACAGTTGTTGGATGGTTCTTGGGTATCAGTAGGATTCTCCGCCAGACTTGTGGGTTGATGTGTCATATATTCTTGAGTAGATGTAGAGGATAAATTAAAATTATGCCATTAAATAAAAGTGGAAGCGAAATGTAGCAACTTGTAGTACCTTCTCCTCATTAAAGCAGCTGAACGTCATAGTAACCGCCTTGAACGTATAATGCCTGGTTTCTTTGAAGGAATTGATGAATTCGGAAGACCTAGGCTGGGAAAGGCTCCTTTCACAAGTTTGGTTCTATAGTGAAAGCCATCCCGTTTATTCGGTCGCAAAATGTCTTTATCTCTAAAGTGAAGACTGCAAATGGAAAATTTGGGAAATTCTTTCCCCATCTTAAGCACAATACCCCAGTTAATCAAAAGATCTGTAGAGTTCCGAACATCTTTTGGAAGATGGTACAATGTAATTCCCTCTTTACGACATGAATTGCATTGAGGAATACCACAATACTGAGCTCCGATTGTTTTCAGCAATTTATACAAAAAATAACTGTTGATATAATGATTTGGCACCACGCATGCAGCTATTAAACGGTCATCACGACATCTATTAGAATAAACATAAAACTTGTGGTCATCTAAACAACATTCATTTGTAGAAGACAGCTCTTCATTCTCTTCTTTCTCCTCAGCCGTCGACATGGAAGGTTCTATCAACGATAATTCATTAATTAACTTAAACTTTATTCCTGAATTATATTACATACATATACATATAATAAAGCCAATATTATATTTGAATTGTTACCATATGCGTTTGGAGTATTTCATTTAATATAGAAGAGGATACTTTCATCATCGTGGAATCTTAACAATAACAACTTAGTATTCACTTTTATATCAACACTCATCGCACTCACTTTTAAGTTATTATTTTTTTCTGTTATAAAATGAGTTTTTTTCTTATATTAAATTTATATTTTTAATTAAGTACACCATTTCTCACAATAACTTCTTGATTTTTCATATAGAAATACATACCAGCTGTCAAAATCTATAGCAACCTACCGATGCGAAAATTTACCGCCAGGGGTTAGCCCCCATTCGTCGATAGGGTGACTAATTTTGCGACACCTTGTATAATAGACATATCGGAAGTATATTTTTTTAAAGTGCAGCACATAGAAGTGTACACATCATTTAAGATTAACAGCGCTTTTAGGCTTCATTTACCTGACATTGTACCTTAAGCCCAATGGTTGCTAAAGTCGTACCTCCACCTGGCAAAAAGCATTCGCACGTCCGCAAAAAAATAGCTCCAGCAAGTCTCCGAATGGCCATTACCAGTGAAATAAAAATCCCATAAGGGATAAACATTTGTATACTTTCTTTATTTATTTATTTTTATTTTTTTGCTGAAATCGCTGGTCGTATTATTAAAAGGGTCGAACCGATGTCGTGTACCCGCTATGTCCAAGGTATTTGTAGTGAATGGTCAACAACGGGCCTTCCGTTCCCAGAGGCGCTTTGTCCATTTCATTTTGCCGGATTGCTTTCCCGATGCCACAAAATAAAATATCAAATTTTATTCAGCGAAAAACACGCATCCCAATTGGACCGTTGTTGCGGTCAATGCTTTTATGTTGTACTTGTGCCATGTACAATATGGCCGAGAGGCTTTCTCAGTTGCTTTTAATAACAATTTTACCACCCCCTAATGGATCATTACGTGGATAGAAAGGATTCCGGCAGGCGAGCACATGTAATGATACGGCTCGTGCCCGAGGTGTTTGCTTCGGATGGGACGTCACGCAACGAACAGACGTTCTGCCCATACGCAAGTATTAGCATAAAAGAAAGATTCTCTGTCGTAAAGTTGCCAAATGACAATGTCACAATGACCACCACTGTATACCACGGCGCAGTTCAAACATAAAAAGAAAATATTCTAGTTTTTGGTTGACTTTGGTTGCGAAAATTCAAAGTTGAAGTTCGTCCAGAGAGATACGAATAATGGTCGTAATTCTGATGAAATAGGTTCCGGTCCCAAGAGATGCATGAGTTTGGGCAGTAAAAGGAATGCCCTGGGGGGGTTTTTCCAGATATACGTAGTTTAATAAAAATAAAAGCTTATATTGTTGATGTTTGTGTAATGACCACAGAGATAAGAGGAACTGTTTGATGTCTATACAATTGTGTTAGTTTGTGTCAGGCAGTGATTGCCTCATTATGGTTGACAGAGTGCAGCCGGGGTGGGAGGATGCGGATGAGGGTTTTGGTACGATCATGACATGTGTTATGCATAATAAATTGTGATAAGAAACTTGTGTCCTTCAGAGTGTGTGTTCACTTAATCATTGCAAATTTGAATGTTTACTATTTGATAGCTTACAGGAACTAACGATAGTGGTTCAGGGAAGTAACTTAAGATTGCATAAGAAATATGACGGCACTGCATGGGAAATTCCTGTTTTCAAAGATATAGTAATAAAATACGATGGATAATATTGGTATTTTTTATTGTTTTATTAAAAGAATAAGGAAAAATAATATTGCATTCTTTGCAGTATACGATTTCACAACTTCGGTTGTATTTTCAGAAGATACAATAAATTCAAAAGAAGAAAAACTGTAAGAGACAGCTATATAAGAAAGAGAAGAGATAACTCATAATATCCATAAGGTGTACTAATAAATCATCTGGATCTGGATGCATTCAGTCAAGTTTGAGATCTTTCCTGAGCAGATAGCAATACTGATAGCCCACTTATGTTGAATACTACCCTCACTTTGTTGTGAGATGAGTTTTTTTTTTTACTTTGAATCTGTTTCGCGTTATTATGGTGAATGATCCCCAAAAGTCTGTTGTGATATGGAAACAGTTTCGCGTAGATGCAATCAAAATGATGTAAAAAAACCAACGTTCTAATAGGGTTTTTAATTAGGACGGGTCGATGTTTGTGGCGACTTTGGTCGCGTAGAAATTGTCTCCTTTCTGTTCCCAGTCAGAGAAGGAGTTCAATTTCCCTTAAGCGTAGTATCCTGCTTGCGCTGAATTTTATTTCCCGTACAAAAATGTCTACAAAGATAAAATTTAACGAGGCAGTTTAGCAAAGCAGCATCCTGTTCGCACGCTAAATTCCTAACTTCATATAGATGGGCCAAAAGTCTCCGCTTATTTAGCTCGCGAAATAAATGTCCGATACATTACATTAATGTTGCATTTACAGCATTACGCACGCGCATTTTTGCACGAGACGGGACAGAGAGATGTGTTTGTCCACAGTCAATGCTAATAAAGGCGTAAGAATGAGATCACAAATCAGACGCCTAAAGTGTCATGGATGTTCTACCCATAATTATAGGTACTGAAAGCGGAAATAAACACAAGTTCCGGCGACCAACATTCCTGTAATCACTTGAAAACATTTCTGTTTCTGAATTAAAAAATGTGAATTAAGAGTGGTAATTAGTTTCAGTAAATTAAGCCAACAATTCATCAGTTATATGAAATAAATAAATATTGCCAGTTCATCTCTTCCGGAAGCCATTTAGTTTTATAAGAACGCTGAGTTTCGTTAGCCATCGCTATAAAAATATCAACCTTTCCTATAATTCCTACCAAGTAAACAAGATGGCCGTCCAAAATATGTGTCACGTATTTTTGCGTGTGAGCTGTTGTTGTCCCTTTCATTCAGACCGCTATTTAGTATTTGGCATCCTTTAAATCTGCCATGTGAGGATTGTGTGATGGTGTAAATGCGGCATAAATCGAAGACAAATTTTGACATAAAAAACAGAGGAGAAATTTTCTGTTGTGCTTACCACCTCTGAAATTTTTTGGAGGGAAAACGCAGAGAATATTTGCGTATGAAATAAAAGAAAACGCAAATAAAAAAGCAGAAAAATGGTTTTGCGAGATATCGAGATATTTATTTATTTACACACATACCCTTTCAGAACAGCGTTTTTTTATGAGGACTTATATAGGTCTGTTACTAGAGGCACCCCCCAAGGAGGAGTCATCTCCCCCTTCTCAGGGTGCTGGTCATAGATGGTATTCTCAAAGAAGTAAATAATGCAGGATTTAGCGTCACTGCTTACGCGGATGACGTAGTCATCATTGTTCAAGGAAAATTCCTTAATACGATAAGTGAACTTATGGAAACAGCCCTCAACAGGCTCAGAATATGGGCCGAAGGATGTGGACTACGAGTCAACCCGGAGAAAACCGAACTCGTACTATTTAGTACAAAATACAAGATACCGCCATTCAAGCTGCCCAGACTTGCTGGAGTGGAACTCTCCCTCTCGGAGAGCGCAAAAAGGAAACTAAAGTGGAAACTTAACGTTCAGGAAAGAGTCCAAAAGGCTCAAAGCGCTCTCTTCATCTGTAAGAGGACAGCAGGAAAGAAATGGGGCATTAGGCCATAAATGTTGTATTGGCTATACATAATGGTAGTAAGGCCCATAATTACTTATGGGGCTCTTGTCTGGTGGAAGGCCACGAACAAGAAGTATGTACGGGATATGTTGACCAGGGTACAAAGAACAGCTTGCATTGCCGTTACGGGCGCTTTACGTACCACACCAACGGCTGCACTGGAAGCATTCTTGCATCTTTTACCACTGGACTTACAAATACAATCAAATGCAGGCAGTAGAGCGCTACGGCTAACTAATAACAAAAGGATAGGACACAGCACTATCTTAAAGGAATCTTTCTCCGAAATCCCGGAAAAAGCGGATGAAGGTCTTGGTACACTTCAGTTTGACACTCCATACAATGTGTCGTACCCGGACAGACAAGACTGGCATAGGAAGCTAGTCTCGAGGGAAGATGAGACCTCAGTATATACTGACGGTTCCAAAACCAGTGAGGGTACGGGGTCAGGTATATATTCCAGCGAGTTGGACCTACATATGGCCCTGAGACTCCCGGACACATGCAGTGTGTTCCAGGCAGAGTTTCTGGCCGTACTCAAAGCTGCGGAGGAACTCGAGATGAGATCGATATCGAACAAGAATATCGCCATCTACATTGATAGCCAGGCTGCGCTCAAAGCGCTAGAATCACATACCACCAAATCTGAACTAGTCAGGAATTGCCGACAATAATTAAATTCTGTAGGGAAATTGACTGCTTGGGCGATTTGGTTTAGGTTTTTGACCGTAATGGTTCCCTGGGGATGGCGATGGGCCCGGGTCGGCATTCTGTAAGGCGAAACGATCAAACGTTTTCGTGCGCTCGAATGCTTTGCCCTATGTTAGACAAGCAATTTTTTTCGTGCAAACGAAAACGTTTGAACGTTTCGCCTTACAGAATGCCGACCCCGTCTTGGTGCCTGGTCTTTTGTGACGATCTCACAGCCCCACTCAACCTAACCTAACCTATTGGAACACTTTTTTTTAAAGAAGTGCAAACTTATTCACAATTATACCGACTACGCAATTTGTACTCATGAGCCATGGACAATTCAGCTTGATATGAACACACATGCCTCCCAAACCAATTGCGATGCATTTGCAATTTTCATTTATAATTATCAGAAAGCTGTAATAGATTATAGCCGTAGGTACGTAAATTTCTAATTAATAAATTCATATCCTCTCTAGATTTGGGTACATTTGGGTAAGCCATACATAAAAAGGTAATTTTACACACATCCCTGTCTCCATGGAGTACATTTTCGAATTATAATGCTAATTATGTGCACTCTCTAAACACCTATGGGCAAGTACACAGCATATGCGCCACGGTCAAATGGATAAGGCCGTGTTTCATGGTCCTGCTTCGGTATAATTAAAAAACTTTCATATTGCATGCATTATTTTTGACCATAAATCATATACAAACCGGATTGCCGTGAATGGCTAATGAGTTATAGTGCATCGCCAAAGCCTATACAGCCAGATGGCCACAACGAAACTTTATGCGGGAAAAGAACATTTTTATAATAAACGGGCTGTCGACATTTGTTTTTATTGCAGATTCGTTTTAATAAACACCGTTTGCGTTTGACAGATGACACAAAATGGCTGCACAATCAATCATCTCTAAAATACAATTAAATCCAGGTTTAACTTCAGCTAGAATGTTTGTTCGTTCAAATCTTACATCGTGAATTTAATTTGCAATCTCATATAGTGTGACATGCCAGAATATCTCCCATACCCAGGATACAGATGTAGATACGATTTGAGGAATAAATTCCATCATGAAATCACTGCGGTAGAAATCGTATAGGTAGGTACTCGTAATAAGAAAACTTCTACTTGATTGAGCGATACAATTTCCGATGTAAAAGTATTTTCATATTTACGGCATCGATAATTTTATTTATTGAGAAATTCAATTGGCAAGTCCGTGGGTTAGGCGAAGGAGGTTGGGTAAGACTGAATCCTCAGGCTCGATAGATGAATAATGCAATAAGGAAGTTGAGGTATGTTTAAAATATAACAGCTGTCTTTAGCTTATTAATTTTAATCTTTTTATATGATTCAAATTTCAAAAGAGGTGACACGCCCGAAAAGGAGTCTGCAGAAAACAAGCAGAAACATTTCTGCCAAATCGTTCCTATAAAAGAAAGAAAATTCATAACTTCGAAGATGCAGCTTGAGCTAAATAATCAAGTTTCTGCCTCAGAATGTACTTTATGTGTCCGTCAAAATTAAGCGTGGCCATCTCATGGGTCGGCACATTTTCTCAAGCTAAATTGTCGTTGTGTTTTGTTGCGGAAAAGTATGCAAGGCAGCGTTGCCACTTCAATAAAAGAGGAGTGCAGTGGATCATTAAAAAAATGGAGTAGATTCGATCTTTCCGCAGTACCTAGATTTTTTGTTATACAAAAAAAAAAAAAAAACGAAGATCAATTGCTTAAAGCTGTATTAATCATTACTTTAATGTTTTTTTATACAATAAGATACAATATTTACACATCGCGTAAAAATGTACGCAACCTCTATGTGGCTTTGCTGAAACTGTTATTTATAAAAAAATGTCCACCCACAGCCTTATTTATTAGAATCCGCTAAACGCGCCTAAACACCTGTATAGTTATGCAGTGTATAAGTATTTATACAGCCTTTATACACCCTTCCAAAAATTCTTATTCATAAAACATTTTTCCATGCATACTAGTTATACAGGGCTTGCGTCAAAGAAGGTACTGAAAATAAGAAATCTATTACATTTATCTGTCCGAAAAGATAAAAAAAAAAACTAAGCAGCTTGTGAGAAATGCAAAATTCAAATACAAATAGGAAAAGGAATTACGAAAATTTAAAAGTTAAAAGAAAAGAATGAATTGGGACTCAGAAACGGTAGTCTTATTCAAATTAAAACGAATTTTTAAAACAATTGGAAATATCTCATTTCTGCACTTATAGAATCTTGAAAATTCAAAATAAAAATGTCGATACAATCTATCCAATTTATTTTTGAATTCATTTAAAATAAAATGTGACAGATTTTTTAAGTCAAAATGACATTTCGATACTATTCCACCTCTATACAAGCTCTAAACAAATGTCCAATCGCGTTTAGCTTGTATGTACAAGCTCTATACAACGTCGACAAATTTTTTTAAGTAAGGTTTTTGCGTATAGAGGCATAGAGACACTCTTTATAATACGTTTATAAATAAGGCTGTGACTACGCAAAGCTTGTGTCTAAATAAGTACGAAACTATTACAAAAAACCGAAATCTCTTACTTTTTCCCCGCGGAATGATATCAGCTGTTTCTGTGAAATAAAACTGACATCTCTCTTGTGAGATTTATTTTGTTTGTAAACAAAAAATGAAGCAGCAAAAAATAAAAAGAAAACGGTCGGAAAATTGGGGTTAAATCTGGTTTTATATAATTTTCGCCTTCTTGGAATTGAACTTTAATTTAATAATGTCGTTAAAAAAATTCACGAAGCTGAATGGCACTTTTAATTTAATTTTTAGTTTCGTTTTGAATTTTCAAATCTACCCCGAAAAAAATGTAAACAAAATGACATTTCAAAAACGAAAAAGAAATATGCAAGCTTTTGCGTTTAAAGTTACGCAGGCTTAAAGCAAAGCGCTTTTTGTTTATAAATCACGTTTTCATGCGTAAGGTCATTTTAGAGGATGCGTAAAGCAAAATCTACGGTGTAGTTGATTTACTGCTATTGTAGCAAAGAGGCAACGCTGATGCAAGGATGAGTAGGGATGCCAGATCTGAAAAATTAGCTGACAGGACAATTTTTCATTTGAAAGTGATAAAAACGTTTTTATTTTAGTTTACATTTATTTGTTGTAATAAGTAATATTGGGTTTAAGATTTTTTTTAATTTTTTAATTCATATTTGTAGATTTTATGTTATGGCTAACTTCTTGAGTTCGGACCAGAGACCACTGAACTATCATCATCTGATTGGGGCACTTCACACTTTTTAAGAAGTTATGATTATAGGTAACTAGGGCTAGCGCTTTAATTTCTATGTATTATTAATTGTAATTTATTTTATTTAATAATGAATTAAAAATAGGGCGACAAGTTGAAAGGTGCAACATTTTACGGAACAAATTTTCAGTGCGAGACTTTTAGCGGGACACTTTTCATTGCAGGACAAAAGCAAAAAGCGGGACAGTCCCGTACTGAGCGGGATGTCTGGCATCCGTACATGGGCGTGAAGTACCTAGAATCAGAAATAGCTGAAATAAGAGAGAATTACATTTTTACATATACATTTTCCAAAGAACAGCTGTCAAAATTTAGCTAGGATTTTAGCTAATGTTTGGAGATAAAAGTTGGAGAGCTGCAAAAATTTAGTTTAGCTTGAGCAGCGTACTAAGCATTAGCAAAGGTCCTAATCGACTGGTCAGTGGCAACCCGCGTTGCTACAACGAAACAAATATTGAGGGCCTTTTTTAGGGCCATTTCCAAAAAGTGCGGGCCACTACTCTTCCGAGAAAACTTAAAAAAAAAAACTAAAAAAACTAGAAAGCAACATAAATATTTATTCATATAGATTCATATTGTCACTAATACCTTACTCTTGTTTTAATTCAGTATATACATATGGCTGTCAAATACAAATTAAAATAAAAAAGTTTAAATGGAATAGTAGAGTCAATAAAAGAATATTTTAGAAGAATTAGCTATTAACTATTTCATATCTTATCCAAACTACAGACAATCAACTTTCAGACAATGACAAACAGAAGTGACAGGTCAAAATATTCGAAGTCGAATTATTGGGGACGTTCAAGTATCTAGTTTAGTAAGTCTGACAGCTCTCTGACTAGATGTAACTCGGTTTTGATTGGACGAAATCGGTCGAATGAGCAGCTGTTTCAAAGTGACGTTCCCGACCAGTCTAGTTTTTGCGTTCGGGTTACATCTTGTCCAGACCAATCTAGTCGACTTCTGATAACTAGATTCTTGAATGTGCCCATTATGCCGGAAGAAACGAAAATGAGACGTCAGTCAGAATGAATGAATTCATTGTCGCTTTCAATATGTGAACTTGTTTATGGAGGAAGCCAATTGCCAATTTTTGATATAAGAAATAATAAGAAAATGTGCTTTTTAGAATATTTTTTTTTAGGAATACAAAAATAAGATATGCCATTTCTTGTTGGCTCCGGGCCAAGGGCCAAAATAAAAAACAGAGGTCCAAATGGCCCGATCAGGCACAGCCGGTCGCCAGGTTTGGACAGCTAGAAATAGAATACCAAAAGAAGGCCTTGCATCGATAGGAATGTGGTCAGTCTGCTCCTAGTTCAGTTGATCCGGAGATATCCTTGTGCAAGTAAACTGATGAGTAAGCCGCTTGCTTGCTTACCGGATTATTAGACTCACTCCTTTATTAGACGTATGGTATCATGTAAGCAAGACCTTACCAACGGGTGTCACCGAAAACGCACAATTTTCGCAAGCAAAGCGTCCGCACAAAAAGGTCCCTTATGCACACACCTCATTCCATTGTCACATGTTAAATATATTATACGAGTTAAATAAACGCACACATTAACCCTGAGTATAAGCTCTGACGAAATCGGGGTGGAATTGATTTAAAACCATTTCCGCGATGATTGCAATTACGTATAACTCGAACCAGCGCGCTCAATTATAGATCCCTTACCCGTTTCCAGGCAGGTCAATTTGGCAGAAATGCGGTGCTGGCCATATTTTCCATTCAGCGCCATTGTGCGCTCCGTTGAATCAAGAAAAACCACCGTGGGCCGCGCGCCGCTGTGTGACACTATCTAAATATCGGCAGAATAGTCAATTCATTGGCGCGAAGTATCAGAAAACGATGCTAAATTAGCATATACGACGTTGTCGATGTCGGTGTCTACGTTGTCATTGTATCGATTGGCATAAAATTCCAATCGGGATATGTAATCTGCGATACGATTTCATGTCGCTTAATGTTTTTTTTTTTTTTTTTTCGTCGCCTGTTGTTTGTAAATCGAACATTAAACATGGAAACGACAACTTAAAGGGATTTGATTTGCATTGAATTTAAGTTCGGGCTCTTTTGACTTCACTAAGGAAGGAAAATAAATTTCGAAAGGCGTTTAATGCACGAAGGAATTTGTACAGGGAAAGATGGAAAGATGGAACTAGGAACTGGGATATGTTCAATGACAATTCAAAGACGAAGCTTGTTACTGGAAACATCGCAAGGCGAAAGGCATGCGACTATTCTTGAGTTTGTACCTTATAGCTTTGGGTTTGGTATCTCAAGGCTGTGTTGGAATTAGAAAATTTATAGGGCTTAATTGCGATGTTAAAAGTTTTATTTAGAGTAGGTACCCTTATGACTTACTAATCAATTGCCTTCATAGGTTAAAGAAACAGCGATAGGCAAAAGGAATTATTGATATTTTGTCATTTTATAATGGAGCCGAGGCAGAAAGTCCCTTAAATTACTCAATGTAATAGCGACTTGACTCTTCCTGTTGTAAGCTTATATTTGGTTTTTGCTTAATCTGCTTTAGTCGTTTCTGAATACTTGTAAAAATACCCGCGACAGCTCCCTGAATTCTGTTGATGTTGTCGATGTCCTCCGCGTATGTTAGTACAGACTTTTGGAAAATGTACGCCAATTTCACCAATCACATATTTCAACCACAAATTTGTAAGGCATTGCATGTTGCAACTACAAATTTTCTTTTCATAAAATACAAGTAAGTATTTTACAAATTTGCGATCAAGGCTATACAAATTGTGAAAAAAACCGGCCAAGTGTTAGTGTCACTCGCGCACCGAAGGTTCCGTACTTCGCTAGAGTTGGTAATTGCGAAGATTCTTTTTTTTTTGTAAGAAGGTGGGAAGCATCGAAAGCCTGTATGGAGGACTTTAATCCACTACCACCTCTGCCTCCATTCCCATTTTCCGGCGGAACCATTGTTTAGCATTCCTTAATTGGGGGATGTTAGCCGACACATATTTTATAATGAGTGTATGTTTGCCTTAGTTTATTCCTTTTTTTACCTGGAACCATATGGGATCTAAATAAAAAAATTGTGAAGTTCATTAGCAGCCAACGAATACTAAAATGAAACAGAATCATTTACACATTTCTCAGCTCCCCTTCACTAAAAACACATTCATGTCTCATGTGTGCATGAGGAAGAGTATCTATTCATTGGAAAAGTTCCAATGGAAAACGATTAAGAGAATACGATTAAAGGAATGGAGAATTTGAGAATGAAGAATCGGAGAATGGAGTAGGGTTGAAAAACGTGTTACAATCGTAACTTTTAAGTTACAATGGACTTTGAAAAAATACACAATACAGTCGCCTCGAAAAAGTTCCACTCTAAGAGGTTTTTTTTTTTTTTGAAAAAATGTATATTTATATACTCATTGGCCCTTAGCAACAAAACATTTTAGATACGGAAAACAGCAAAATCTGAAAAACCAACTCCAAATCCACACAAGTCAAATCTAAAGTGGCATTTGTCAAATCCAATTATAGTTGAAATTCACACTGGGGCGAGTTCCCAATAGCTTATTGTTAGATAAAGTAGTAAAAGAAAGTAAGTTTTACTTCGGAAACTTAGGGCTTGCTTGCATGAATATGAATTTTTCCTGAATGTAGAAAGTGTGGCGTGTTCATTTATTAGGGCAGTCGAATATTGGTACCGTTGTAGGAATGAACAATTAAAGTTACACAAATTTCAAACATTTTTACTTTTTTAAATCTCTCATTTGGTTCACATCAACGACAACTTGAAGATTGAAGCTCGCTCGTCATAATAGCTAACAGAAGATGACTTTTGTTGAATTTATTTCATTTCTATGCAATTCTAGGTGGGATTTCGAGCTTACTACCTAACAAAAGAGGACTTAAGAGTTAAATTAAATTTTTTTTATTTCTAAGGTCTTTTTTTATTTGTGTATCCAATATTCGGAAGTTTCTGTTAGAATGTTTTACAGTTTCTGTGTATATATAATGATAAGGATATACAATTTTTTAAGCTTTTGCATCTTTCAAGATTGTTGAGTGAAATTGTTAATCCTTTCGGAAATGTTTTTGTAGTATGTAATTGGAATTGAATTGGAGATCGTGAAAGTTCATTATTATACAGATAAACAAGTTGAAAGGCAAATTCAGGGCTTTTAGTGAACTTACAATTTGATTTTCTAAAAAAAACAATTTAAAAAGTTTTAAAATTGCAGTGCAAAATAAAAAATGACCCAGACGGAATTGGAATCGGAAATCATTTGAAATTTATATATTTCTATTCGTATACGAAAGTAAAAAAATACAATTGAGCCCGAAAAAATACAATCGGAACTAAGATTTGCTTACAGTCCACACAGTTCATTTTCATCCCTGGAAAGCACAAACACTAGTGTGGAGTGTGGTATGTGACTGTTGTGTCGGTGTATGAATGAGAGTATGAGTAGAGTTCAGTATGCACTGAAAATTCCAATTGGAATCGATTAAGGGAACACATCAATAACGAATGAAAAATTGTTAAAAGGCGCGTACTTTATATAGTGATTGACAGTTTTTTGTAAATATTTTGTTTAAAATATTAACTTTTCCGCAAAACAGCTTCCAAGTAAAAATTTGTTAAAGTTCATATTTTCTTTCAAGTTTGTGTTTTGGTTACAACGCGGTAGGCAACGCGGAATATTTGGAAATCTAGTATGCTAATGGCAGCCATTTTCTTTATGAATGAATCTACTCTAAAATTGCGTTCCACAGCTGAATCAATGAACCTAAGTCTGTTTCCAGATGTGATGTCTTGCAGGCTATGCTTTTCGATTATGATGAAAGATGTGCTCTTTGCCTTATCTGTCCCTAAAATCACAGATGAACATTTAAATGTCATAAGTTTTGTCGAGAAGTCCCCAGTCATCTATTTTTGGCAGCATCAACTTTTTCCTCTCTGGAGGGCGTAATCGAATATCATTTAATTTTGGAAAATTCACCCTTCTATTGTCAGAAGACAATCAACAACTTGTGAGTTGCTCAAGACTAAAGGCACCAAGTGACAAAGAACAGAAACAGGAACAGAAACAGAATCCCATACATTTGCAACAGAAACAGAATTAGGAACAGAACATAATTTGTTCAGCAACATGATTTAGCGACAGAAAAATGGCTGCTTGATGACAGAACGTAAACAAGTCTACATTGATTGTTTCTGTTGCTGCCAGCAACAGAAATGCCAATTTATAGTCGGGGATAGGTTTTTTTTTGTTTGCATTTTTCTGCATCTGTCATCTGGCTGTTTGTTTTGCATCGTACTATTGTATATTGTGATGACCACGTATGACTAACAAACGAAAAATAGAAAGAAAAGTTTCTAGTAGAAGAAGGGGAGAGTATAATAGATTTCGTAAGAAATCACTAAGTAATGTATAATGACCGTCACCCAATATTTTGCGGCAGTGACATGTTTTTATGGGTCTGTTTCTGTTTCAGTTTTGTGTAGCTGAGCGAGCAACGTTAACAGAACCAGAATTTACTACAGAACGAAAAAAACTTTCTGTTTTGTTTCTGTTTCTGTTCTTTGTCACTTGGTGCCTTAACCGTTTTTCTTTCGCTTCTTGTCCGACTCATCCCATCCCTAGACCGAAGTCAGTATACCTTCTCGAGGATGCAAGAGGTGGCGCTGTCCATAAGAAGCTCATCCTTTATGCTGATACAACCGTTGATTAAATCTAGAAAACTTAAGACTTCAAAAATTCATTCAGCCAGTCAATCCGGCAGAGTGTTGCTGTATTTATAGAAATTTCCAATTTAGCTCTGCAAAATACTAAAGTAATGTCTTCTATTATCAGGCTCATTATTATACCAGAAATACGCAAGTGTTTCTGGTACCCATTGGTAGGTTTTATATTTCCCTTTGAGAACATACCATTCAACCAAACGTTTTCTGGTGAATGAAATCGAAACGTAACGACATTTTTCTATCATCAAGCAAGACTTCGTGATCCCAATCGTGTTAAAAAAAAACATAAAATCAATAATAAATAATGAATTAAAAACAAACAACTCCCGCAACACTCTGTCGACGCACCTTTAACCAAATGCATTTCACGACCCACCGTTGGAGTATATTGACATCGGCACAATGCATCGTCATTTCATTCATGCAGCGCACAACCCTCTAAATCATCTCATCGTTGCATATAGTTGCGCTATATATGATATATTTATACAACGACACCCGCCAACTATACACTGTTGGAATGGAACAAAAAACCAAGAACACAAGCGGTGCAACTCCGGCATCCATTTTTCTGTCAATAATTAATGCAACCCACAGTCAAGTCACACAAAGTTATCCTTGAGTTCAATTGCGCGGCAGCATCGCAGGCAGAACCACACCGTTTGCCCGCTTTTGAATACAGTGTCAATTGCTCCAGCAGAAAATTATGACTGCATCCTCTTGCAAAAGCAAAGTCCTACCTATAAAATGTATCTGCATCCATGTGTATCTGCATATATCCACATATTTCTCATGGTGTATGCCATTTTATATTTGTTTTGTCTTATCATGAGCGCGACAGAACGAACCTGTCTGCCGTTTGTTATTAGATATTGCACTTTATTTCTGTTGGACTTTAGCCAAAATATGTTTATCATTACCAAATGGCCGGCCACCGTTCAGTAGGTAAAGGCTAAATAAAATTGCATACGACCGGCAGGGGATAGCTTTGTTCGTGCATTGCAGACGTCCAATTCGGTATAAAATACACGCTGCGCTGTGCACTTCGACGTTCAATGTAATCAGCAAGAGTCAAAGAAGATTGGGTAAAAATAGTTTCACGAAAATCAGTTTTTACTTGTGTCTCGCAAATTGGTGTGACAGGGTGTAGAAGAAAGCTGAGTTTTTGAGAAGTAGTTTGAGTTTGATGTAGCCAAATCTTACAGTTACTAACCTGTGTAAATATTTATTCCATTCGTCCCAAAAATGAAAAACGCACACAAACGAATGGTTGTGAGAAGGTAGGCCTTGGGTCTCTACAGACCTGTTGCGCCAACTATTTATTTATTTTATTTAAATCAGGCAGATGGTATATAACGAAATAAAGCCTGCGACTCGGGCGTATACGTAATTTATTGTTTTTATTTATTTATCTGATCAATGGCGATGGGAAACATTCCTTCTAGCTTGTAAAAGAATAAGAATGCATTGCATTGGTTAACATTTTGATGCGGGGATTTTTAGAAAAGTTGACAGTTCCGTCCACCTGCAAGCAATAGTTCTGAAGTCCAGGATATATCAATTATAATATTAGAATCTGGCACCTGGCAATCTCCAGCAATGGTTATGGAATTTTGTCTTTGATGGATCCACAGAAAGTTCATTTGTTGTTTGGACCAATCTTCAGTAAAATGTATTTTTAAAATAATAGAGTTCCACTTTTGCTTTTTTAATTGAGTTGATTTCAGTAAAACTCAAGTGCTTCCAATAGTGCTGAAAGATGTCTACTCTGAGAGAGCACATAAGACGTTAAGGTGTCCTATCTTAATATTCAAGTGAGGCTCCGTGAAATAGGCCCAAAATTGGGATACATTTTTATAATGATTCTCCAAATATAAATTAGGCCCCAAAAATAAATGAATTTAGACTCCAAAATATTGCCCCAATGAAGTGCGGCTTAAGTTTTTAATAAATAAATAAATAAATAATACTAGCTCACATTAATGTAAAAAGTAACACTCGAGTTGAAAATCGCGCGATTTGTTCACCTATTCTGTTACTCGCTTATAATAACTTCAAATGGAAGCCTTACGTTAAAAACCACCAGCGCTAAAAAAATCACGTTTTGCAGCTGTTCAGCTACACATTTTTTCAGCGATGTGTTACTTTTTAAATAAAAATGAATTGGGCCCCCAAAAATAATGTTGGGGTGATTGAACCTAAAACAATATTAAATGAAGGTTTATAAAATCACAGTCTTATTCGATTTGTTTATAAAGAATCATAAAAATTGAATGAGTAATAAAAAATAATTCTTTCTTATAATTTTTCAATGCATTTGTAAAGAATTTATATAGCCTAGAATTGACAGTTTGAGAAACCAAACACAGTTTGGGAAGTTCTCTTAAAACAAACTTTAATGAAATGAGCGAAAAAAAAAATTAAGAGTATAACCAAAACTTGCGGAAATGCAGGAACTTTAAAACCATGATTTGTTGTAGTTTCTTGAATATTCAAATTTTCGATCAAGAAATGAAGAGTTTTTTTTTTTGAAATCTGTAGCGAGAGTAAAACACCTACAACGCCTTCAAAATCTTTAAAAGGATTTGTTCGGGTTATGTGTTCCTTTGTTTTTCTTAAAAGGCCAACATCTTTAAATATTTTGAAATTAATATCCTTTGCCCATGTTCTGTAACTCATGCGATAACTTTTCGCATCGAAAACTTAGGAACAAAACATTCCGCTGTTTATCGCATCTGGAAAATGTTGGAGTTCTCTAACTCTATGCGAAAAGTATTCTGTAGTAACTTTTAATTTCATGGGAATTTTGGAAAGATTTCCCAAAGCTGTCAAAATACTGCAAGACAAAAAAATAAAAATTAAAAATTATTTCACAGGGATTTTCAGTATCGTTGTTTTTAAAAATGTTTAGCTTTTCACAAATTTTGGGTGAAGAATACGATAGGTGTAACATGTTACGGATTCAAAGGAATGTACTAAGAGATAGCACAAGCCCTTTTGAAATGCCGGAAGCAAGATTTCGGGAGTTGTATCGTTTTTCAAGTGGTTCAGCTCGTATACTCTGTGCAAAGGGCAAAGGAATACATTTATTCCAATCCCGATTCGGGTCCGTGGTGCATTAATTTTTTTTTGCAACTGGGCCCTTTCAGAGAGATGTGGGCCATTATTTTTCTGCGGCTATTAATAGGACTATGGTTTCTCGAGTGGTTTCGGAAGCGGCTGATGTTTTGCAAAACAAAATTATGTCCAAAAACATAAAGTCTCCAACACCTCAGGAATACAATGAGTTAGTACACAGCTTACAAGACCTAAGCAAGACGTAGAAAATTGCTACTTTAAATTGTAAGGGTTACCATTCAAAGAATGTACAATTGGTAATTGTAATGTGACATTTCTGATTATTTAACCATGAAAATTATTTTCGTACCCACATTTCAGATATGTGATTACAATCTAAAGATTTTAGGAGGATTTGCAAGGTTTGCTGGAGCTGCTCATGATGCATATGTGTGGGAAGCATCACAAATAAACGCACTATAAGAACAGCGCTATGATTTTAATTTTTTGTTTTAATGCTTTATAACCGCAAGCTTTGAGTTTCGTGATGAAATTCGACAGTTGAAGTGAATATTTTATCGCTCTTAATAGATACGGAACCTGAATATATCACAAATTTCCAGGGGTTTCATATCGAAATGTTCCAGGTGATATAGTTTTCGATTCACATAGTTACAGAACGCGTCATGTGATATTATGGCATTTTGTTTCAATTCATATCGTTTTAGTGATAGATATATCGATGCGATAATTACAGAACATAGGCACTGGGTAGATACATTTCTTTAAAATATAAATATACATTTTTTTTAAATTCTATTTTGCAATAGAAATGACAAATGGGAGATGGTTGAGAGTCCATACTAAGGGATAGAAATGTAATTTTGACGGTTTAAAATTTAATAACAGGTAAAGTGGGCTTTATCCGACTATAATTTCGTGCAGCATTTTTTTAAAATTTGGTTTGGTTGTTTGGTTTGCTTATAAATGCAAATGACTCAAACGACCAAAATTGATATTTGAACTTAAGTAGGTGGGACTAACACAGTTAACAGACTAACTAACAGTTTATCGCTAAGAAATTAAAAGTCGAACTTATCTCAAAAACGGTTAATACGATTGTAACAGAAATTCATCCCTAAGGTAATGGGTCATTTTTTAACAATACATTTTTGAAAAAAAAAAACGTAAATTTTTTTTTTGTACATTTTACTTAAAAACGCGGGTAACGATTTCACACAATATGCAAACTATGATTAAGATTGATATTTTAAAAATCATTGCGTCCTTCAATTTTCATTTGAATCTCCGAAAACGGTACTTTTAAAAACTTATCATCTCACAAAATTGCCATTTAATATTTTAAGGGTACTTTAAAAGTCAAGATTTTAGATAAAAAGTATCTTAAGAGCCAATAAACAGAACTTGGGAAAAATGCTTTTTACTGAGAGCTTTAGCCTCAGCAATTAACCAAACTGTTTATATAAAAGAGAAAGTTTCGTGCGGTCCAGTCGTGCACTTTATTTTCTCTTTTCCTTACTTTTTGTAAGTAATTTTATGTTTCTACAGTATCACGCTGAAAGTATTCTGTATCTAATGTAGTAGCAAAAGAACTTAGTTCTTAATTGTACAAAAACTCTATTTCAATTAAATTAAACTAAATTATATGAAATTAAATGCAAATTTTGGAGCAGGGTTGCCAGGTTGGGGTTTTCCCCATAGATATACGGTTTTTTTTCGGTCGATGGGAGAAATTGTTTAGGGGCATATCTGGGACTTTACAAAATTCTATTTTATTTGTATTTCGTTTTCATATCCTTTTTGATGACCTTAAGATGGGTGTGTTGTTTTAAAATTCTGTTAAATAATCGATCTACCGCCCAGAGCCATATTTGCCGAAGAAAACTATTTTTTTTTTAATATCTTTGGACTATTTGCGTTTACAAAACCAGTCTCTCGAAAATGCTTATGCCAGCTTCATTAGGAAAAAGTTATAGTTTTTTGTAATAGTTCCTTAAATATTTTTCCGAATTTAAGGATCAACCTCTTCTGTAAATTTTATAAGTAACAACTTCATCAAAGTTGCGTAAGGGCTGTTTAAATTCTTGCAAGATGGTTTCAAAATGCAATATGTGTCGACATTTTGCGTTATATTTATTTGGCGCACACTTTTGCATTCGGAAAACCAAACTTACCTACATGTTCGCGTTTCGAGTTCTAAATTGCTTCTTTTAAGTCGTACAAAAACATGCTAACAAAATATTGACAAAAGCTTGGGTTTTTTGGGGAAAAAATAGCCAAATCTGGGGAAAATATATTTTGACCGTCTGGCAACGCTGTTTCAGAGGATATATGGAAGTATTTTCTTGTTTTTCAAAGGGCACGGTTTCAGTTCTCTCCATAAAAGCTTGAGTTTAAATTTTTGGTAGTGTATGTAAGATATACTGATTTTAACTTGTGCAACAAAACTTGCCAGGTTTGCAGTAGTCGCAGTGATGGTACACCAATTACCATAAATATAAGCACCCTTATTGCGAAGATCAACTATCAACCGATTGACGTTTGATAGAATTTATCAATTCGAATTAAAATCGGTATTGCGAAAATGAATTGATAAAATATTGTGCTATTGTGAATGCCGTCAAAATAATTCTATTATTGTGAATGGGAATGTGCGTCTGACAGATGTTTGTTTTTTTTTTTTTTTGAGGAACGTACAAAAAAAATCAGAAAAATTAAAAACAGAATATAAAATGACTTTAACTGAACTATATTTTGATGAAGATGAGGAGTTGTATGATCCTATCCTAATAAAATTTATCATTTATTTAATTCCACACTTTTTAGTTAGTTCTTTAAGTAGCACGACCTCATCAACAGCAAATTTACGATTGAAAGAAAAATTGACAGCTGACAAGAAAATTGATGAAAATTGTTGTTCGCAATACCGATTTTTTTCATTCACAATAGATTTCTTCAAAAAAACTCACAATATAACAACAACATTGACAGTTGACAGTTACAATACCATTTAACAAAATTGATTGATAAATTTCAATTATTAATTGATAGTTAATCTCCGCAATAAGGGTGAAGGTCTGTTCCTTTACTTTTAAATCTTACGAATTTCTACTAATTCCTACGAATATTTACTCAATGCTGTTCCTTAACTCGAAAAATTCGTAAAAGAGAGCGTCATCGAGAGAGCAATAAATTACCCCTCCAGCCTCCACTGAGAATCTTACGAATTTTTAGTCAACAAATTTCTTGGTGTATGAATTGAAAAAGCTGTCAATTAACAGCTGATTCGAAATTTGTTGTCCTATTTGACATTTGTTTTGATTTCTTGTATATTAAAATGGTACCAACAGGCGGAAAAATAAAATTGAATGTTCTCCTTAGATTCTTTTAGAAAGAGGCGATGAAATTGCTCCTCGCTGTAAGGAGTAAGAAAGGACAATCTCCTCCACGTAATTTTTAATGCTGTGTCGCTTTTTTCCTCTTCTCGAATGCTTGTAGTTCGATCAATACAAACTATTCCATATACTCGGATTCATGAATTCGATTAATTCCGAATCACTTTCATCGCTAGGTAGATAAATCAACTAATATTGTTCGTAAATTAGCAAATTCTTGGAGTTTATGCGATATTTTAACGACTTTTCGTACCACTTTTTTGAATTTTTGACTTATCTGTCATTTTCATAGATTACTACAAAAGCGTTCCCTAACTTTTTCGTAAGTGTCTCTCTCTGTGAGAGAATTTATCCCCACCACTGCCATTTTGGCAGTCTTTTCCATTCTTACTAAAAAAGTAAAGGAAAAGACCTCTAAGGGCGCCAAATGAAATAAGGTTGACAATGCGAAGAGTGGAAAGTCTTAAATTGTTTTATTGTGGTAGCAAACGGTAAAGTGAAGGAGCCCTCACACCGAAGTAAATACCGGAACACTTTTATTTATTATGTCTCTGAAAAGGAGAGTCTTATTTGCTCTTATTTTTTCATAGTCAAGACATTCCACCGTCGCTTCCTCGCTTTCTATTCCATTCCATTTCGACTTAGCTTTTATGAAAAAAATTAAAGGAACAAATCTAAATCGTGGCTGTGCACCCTTTACTCACTAAAATAGTAGAAATTCTTGCACCAGAATCGGGAGAACATCTTCAAAATCCATATTCTTATTTTCAAAAACTTAGAACTATATAATTAACATATTTGCAACTACCTTGCTTACATTTTGTAAATGTTTAAAAGGTCAAAGTGAAATTCGTAGTGCATTAACTTGCGTTATTTGGCGAAAAAGAGCAATTACATTCGCTGAAAGACAGAGATACGCTCCAACATAATATTTTTCATTCCCTCGTGCAGTTGCTCATCCTTTGGGAATTTTCTGTTGACTTAAACAAGACAATAAACAGCACATTCCTCTTGGTCGTTATTAGTGATTCCTTAGACGATATTCTTCTACGTGATGTGCATTCAGTTTGTTTGTCCTTTTGTCTGTCATACACGTATCCTAAGTTGTACATTCCATATAACCAGTTTCCGCACAGTCTGCTAGCTTTCCCAAATATTTGCTTCATATATTTCGAGTGCTCTTACAGTGGGGATCTATTTGTTCTTACCCTTTGGTCTGCCAGGCACGGTGAAATATTAAATTCGCTGAAGGATACTCAATTGAAAGGGTTCGTTCACTTTGACAGCGACTAATGAATGAATATGTATGACAATTATTGCATGCAGGCACCGGCATTTAATTTCCCACCTCTCATTCTGCCAAAGCAGTTCCGACAATGTCCTCAAAGCCAAATCAACTCCATTGCCACTTTGAAACAAATTTATTTTGTCATTCGCAGATTACAAATTTAATTGCGAGGATAAATTGCTGGAAAAAATTGCCAATAAAAAAAATTAATTGGTTGCCATGTTCGGCGGAAATATCTACATTAGACGGCAACAACAGAGCGAGGACACACCTGTTGCCCGAAATGGTCAGGGAGTACGAGTCTGCAAAACGTTGCCAACAGCCAAACCGCGGAATTCCGTATGCATGACTACATGAATGGTTGGTGATTTCTGGAGGCAGTGCATGTCCATTTTAAAATGCATTCCAGTCCCTGTATCAGCACGGTAGCCATTCATCGGTGGAAATTGCAGTGAGGCCGATCTGCCTCTATAATTGCAATAAAATAGCCGTAATGCGATGGTGTTAAATTACTTCGTAATGACGCTAATGTTGGAACGCGATTGCATGGGTTCGCAGCTCAAATGACTGGCTATGGGCGTTGTTTTTCGAACCGCATCCGCTGGTCTGGGCATGAGGTGCAATTTTGAAAAGTTATTCACTAAATGTTTAGTTGCAGTGAGTTTTGATTAAGTGGTAGCACTATTAAGGTAAGTGAATGCGAAATAATTTAACAGCGATTGTTGGGAGTAATATTTTTTTAGTTATTTTTTAAAGTTACTACAACTAAAGAGCATCTTTTGGTTTTTTACTCAAGACATTCGCAGCTGTAATCCGTTTTTAAAAGGGATGTAATTATTTTTGGAGTATTCTTTATTTTTTTTTGCGATTTTAAATCAGCTATGAACTCAATAGCAGCTCGTATCCCAAAGGTCTGAGAAAAGATCATTCTAATTGTGTAGGCCTACTTAAGAAAACAGATGGAACCTACGGAAACAATCAAAACCTTACTTCAGGTTCATTTTCCGGGTTCGACTATCCGTGAATCACATGAAAACTCACAAGACATTCATCCCAGGATCTCTGCTTCTAGACGAGTAAACAGTTTATCTGCAAGATTTTTAGTCAGTGGCTCTTTCAAACCTTTTAACGGCATTTTGCCAGCCATTTTTTATTATTTTAGGGTTATTGACGTCGTACTGCCAGCAATTATTACTTTATTTAGAGCTAGTTACAATTGGGGATAAGTTTCTTCCACTTTATTCCTAAAAATGGCAACAGGCCAAGCGAACTTCCTAAATCATACAGACCTATCAGTCTAACATCGTTTGGTCTTAAAACTATGAAAAGGTTAATTGATGTTCATATCAGAGGACAGGTAATAATATCTAACCCTCTACACTCAAGTCAGTGTGCGTACAGAAAGGGCAAGTCCACTGAGGGTGCTCTCCACCGTCTCGTCAAAAGGATAGAAGACACCTTTCACCATAAAGAAATTGCCCTGGGCGCATTTTTAGATATTGAGGGTGCTTTCGACAGTACTCGATACGGCTCGATTGCTAGGACAATCAGTTGTAAAGGTATCGAAGGCTCGACAAGCCGATGGCTCTGAGCCATGCTGGAGGGCCAAGTAATAACATCCTCGTTAGGAGCAGTGCTTGTATCGGTGACTGCCCTCAAGGGGGTGTGCTTTCCAAAGTCTCGATACCCATGGGAATGAGTCCCAAGGTTTTTCAAGCGGAAATCCATGCGATCGAAATTTGCGCTGACGTAATTTCCCGGCAGCTTCACAAGCTTTGGCGTCCAACGCAATGGACTCCAAAACAGTTAAATGCTGTCACGAAGCTCTTCAAATCCTATCCAAACACAAGAAGGCAATACTTGGCTGGGTACCGGGTCATCAGCGTCTTGCAGGCAACGAACAGGCAGACAAACTAGCCAGGGCTGGCTTCGAATCTGTTCTCTGTGGACCAGAAACCTACTGCACAGTCAATTGGGCTACTGCGCTAAGGATAATTAAAATAAATTCGTCTTGAACACTGGGAAGATGTCCCTGGTCTAAGACAATCTAAACGATTAATTAATCTTTACTACTACAAGGAAATCGTTAGGCTCAGTAAGGACAATATAAGTAAGCTAGTGGGCTTCCTCACAGGTCATTGTGGCTTTAGATATAACCTCAACAAAATGAACCTCTGTCCGGAAACAGAATGTAGATTCTGTCTGGAGGATGTCGAATCCTCTGAACACATTTTCTGTGACTGTCTGTGACTTTTTATTGGTTAAGAAAACGTGTCTTTAAGCGAGAGACTCGTACTCCAGCAGATATTGTGCTCTCTGACACTAAGGACTTATTAACCTTCATCAGGGAGGTTGCACGTCTCTTAGATTAACCTCTCCCCATTGATACAATAGATTTTTCAGGTCGCAGTGTCAGCCAACTGGGCATGGGACTTTATAAAAAAAAAGAGTCAAAAAGAGAACCACGGACAAAAATTGGAATTAACACATAAATAAATTTATTGTGATAAACTCAGGAAGATATTTGTCTATTGAGGGTATATGGAAAAGGAAATGATTCACAACATTTCGTGAGGTACTTATCCATCATTGGATTATCTTCCTTGGAACTCTGTATTAAAACATCTAAGTGGACCCTAACAAGCTTTGAAATGGGATTAGGGTTTCTTGACTTGCAGCTTTGCATATTTTTGTTGAGAATTGGATTCCGTTTTTACCAAAAACTTTCTCCGCATCAAAAAGGTTTTTTTTTTAGCTGGCAGCAGTGATGCCAGCCCTAATTTTCAAAAGTCTGTAGATGAAAGATAAAAAAATGTGTGCGTCTCGGGACGCGCGACAGAAGTGATAACTTAAACTGATCTAAGTTGAACTATTTATTATTGAAATTGTTTAATTTGTGGAAAGCCATACATTTTTTAACCATTTTTGTATATATACACGTATTGGTTACTTTAAAACTATAATAGTATTGTGATCGGCAACTGCGTTCATTTAAAAGGTTTTTATTGGGAAATAACAACATTTGAAAAAAGGTCCAAAATAGCAAACAAATTTGACAGGCTCTCAAAAAAAGTTCCAAATTGCAACTTTAGTCGCACAACGGTCAAGCTGCCTCCGCAAATTTTGAAAATGCAATTCTCTCTTAAATTTCCTATCTGTTAAACTGTTATTCTTATGACTGTACTCTCTTCGGCCGTCGGGTCTCTTTCGTGGCGTCATTTCCTGGCATATTGAATGAAAGAAAAGTTTGTACGCAACTGCGTAGTTGAATGAAGCAAAATTCAACTTCTTCAATTGGTTAATATTTAAAAAAAAGGAAAATTGCAAAAATAAGCACCCAGAAAATATCTTTTTTCTGACACTTAATTTGTTAAGATTGGTTGAGCGTGTGAACCGCAAGAGGTAAAAATAATACTATAGAAACTACAGAAATAATATAGAGTAGATTGTATTATATTATTATACTTACCTTTCGTTAGGAGATTCTGTAATGTTCCGAGGATCATTTTCTGGTTTTTTCTTCATATTATTTGTAATATGTATAACTTTCAGAAACAGTGATAGTTTTAGGTTATATGCTCACTGTCAACAGTATATGAATGTATAGCTCAACACTAAACACTGAGTAGAGAGAGGGAGAAGCGTCTGTCCGAAATACGGCTAGCGCTGTGGGTTAGAGTGAGAGAGTAGGAGCCTGCCTACCGCTGCCGTATGAGTGACGTCGTAACGCGTTACGTAACGAAGCGGTTTACCCTCCCATAAGAAGTTATCACTTCAAAAATTCTGTAAAATTCTGTATTTATGCTTCACGAAATTCATTAGAAATCCAGACTTTTTTTTAACATATACTAAAAGTGCTTATAATGTATGTTTTTAATGGCATAAAACATCAGCCTTTAATTATATGTGGGCTTTGTTTAGAAGCCGCTACTGTTATTCGGCAGAAGTCGGCGAATTAAGAAGGATACTCAAGTTGTACTAAAGGTCGAGAGCTAACAGCTTGAGCTTAATGCTTTTTTTTTTACAAGAGAGATCGACATTAATTCCCGAACAACGAAGAAGGCCTGTACGCTGTACATATCTTTAAGTATTAACTGAATGTTATTATAGTATTATTGTCGAAATAAATTTATGTCCGATACCTTAGCCTCTACAACTTATTTGATGTCGGCTTCGGCAGACGCGATTACTGTCAACGGTGATCTGAGTTCACCCGCTCCCCCGATTGCTACTGCTGGTGCTGCTGCTGCTGATGTAAATATCGATTCGCCTATTGTTACGATAAACGATAATGAGTCATTGCTTGCTGCCGCTGATATTACTAATGTACATCGTGTTGATACTGCTGCTGCTGTTGGTGATGGTGGTGCTGTTGCTTGCAATAATTTGGCTACCGCTGCCAGTAGTGATGAATTGTATGACGCTGGATCTTGTGATCGTGTTACGGAACCTTTTGTTGTTATTAACAATAACAATGCAAAGATAAATAAAAACAAACGTCCCGAGGTCATTTTAGGAACAAATGTGCAAAACAGTAATCTTCATGTAGTTCGTAAATTAAAATGGTTTCACATCTCAAGTTTTCATCCCGACACCAAGGCAGATGCAATTATTTCGCACGTTTCTTGTTTCAAATTGAGTAAGCTTAAAGACAATCAGCTTCCACTGAAAGTTGTGAACTTTAAAATTGGAGTACCAATGCAATACGCAAATATTATTTATGATGGAAATTTTTGGCCGAATGGGGTAAAAATTCGTTCTTTTACTCACAATCCAACAAAAAACTAAGCCCTGCTACTGCTGATGGTGGTGATATTCATAAACAACGTTTGAGAGTATATTACCATAATGCGAGTGGATGCAGAACGAAGACTTCAGACTTGTTTATTGCATCTTGTCACATTGATTACGACATAATTACAATTACGGAAACGTGGCTCTATAAAGATATTTGGTCATCAGAAATTTTCGACGAATCAATTTATGTAGTTTTTCGTAGTGATCAATGTAAATCTGTTGAGGAGCGTGGTGGTGGAGTCCATGCTGCCGTTCAATTAACGGTCTCCGGTAAACAGATTCCATTGCCGAATTTAGATGCTGATCAAATTTGCTTTTCAGCTTTTATTGGAAGCACAAGATTTATTTATGTTGTAACTTATATTCCTTCGGGGAGTAGAATAGAGACTTATGAAAAATGTATTGAGAATTTTGAATTTATAAGCCATTATTTGTTCTGAAGCTGATATATTATGTGCCCTTGGGGATTTTAATATTGGTGATGTAAATTGGTCTTGGTCTGAAGAGGATAATATGTTTATTCCATATAATGTTAAAAAAGATTACGAATTAACATTGATTGATTGTATGTTTTCAATAAACCTATGTCAAATTAGTTCAATCTTAAATTCGCAGAATCGATTATTATATCTTGTTTTTATTAACGTTAATGAAGTCAAAGCTAATGTTTCTGAAGCGCCATTTCCACTTCTAAATAACTCAGTTTATCATAAACAATTTATGTTGGAAATTGATTTGTATTCATATGTAAAAGTTAAACCGTGTTCAGTAAGCTCTCTTAATTTTTCTAAATGTAACTTTGTCGGTCTTAATGAGTATCTCAACTCTTTCAACTGGGATACGGAATTTGAAAATCTATGTCTACTTGATATATATAATAACTTTATTTCTCTACTTAGAGCCGGCTTTTCCATGTTTGTTCCATGCTCCGTGAGGAAATGTAGATCTAACCCCCCTTGGTATAATAGACAACTCTTGCACTTAAAAAACTTAAAAAACAAAGCTTACAAGCAATTTAAAAAATCGGGAAGCAGTACGGATAAAGTGATCTTTAGCAAACTAAGGAAGGATTTTACTTGCTTAAATACATTTTTGCATACAATTTTCATTATCAATGTTGAAAACAATTTGAAACGAGATTCGAAGTCGTTTTGGTCTTTTATAAATCAAAAAAGACACTCGAAATGTTTGCCTAAAGAAATGTTTTATAAAAGAAATGTGTCCAATGACGCTAAGGATTCTGTCGAGCTATTTGCTCAATTCTTTAAATCGGTTTTTTTGAAATCTTTTATACCTAATTTGCCGGAATCATATTCATTTCCTAAAATTGATTTTGGCCAACTAGCACTAGAGATTCAAGATATTGAGTCTGCTGTCTGTAGCCTAAAACCTAATCCTAAACCTGGCGCTGATGGCATTCCTGCAATAATTTTAAAAAAATGTTGCAGCTCTATTTGCAAACCCCTACTTATGATATTTAATCTATCACTAGCATCGGGTTCATTCCTGGATGACTGGAAGGTCTCATTTTTGGTGCCGATCTTTAAATCTGGCTCTAAAAATGACGTAGAAAACTATAGAGGTATTTGCAAACTTTCTGCTATACCAAAGCTTTTTGAATGTATAGTCAAAAACAAAATAAATTTTCATATTAAGGGCAACATATCAGAGTTTCAACATGGTTTTGTTTCGGGTCGTTCGACAACATCTAATCTGGTCCATTTCACATCTTTTGTTATAAATACTGTTGAAGGCGGATGTCAAGTTGACGCTGTATATACGGATTTTAGTAAAGCATTCGACTCTGTAAACCTTGTACTTCTGATAAGAAAGCTAAAGCAATTCGGATTTCACTCCGCTATGCTGAAATGGTTTTCATAATTTTTGATTGGAAGGTTTCAGAAAGTCTGTCTTGATAACAATTATTCAAGATTAATATCTTGCACTTCTGGAGTTCCTCAAGGTAGTCATCTTGGGCCGCTCCTTTTTATAATATTTATTGATGATATTGTTCAACAGCTGCAATTTTGCCACTGTTTAATGTATGCTGACAACCTCAAAATATTCTTACAAATTAATAGCTTAAATGACTGCTTAAATTTCCAGATGGACCTGAACAATTTATCAAGATGGTGCGTCAATAATTGCTTAAAGTTAAACGTTCGAAAATGCTTTGCTATCTCGTTCATAAGATCTCGAATGAAATATTCGCATACCTATTGTATTGATCTCATGCCATTAATAAAAGTTGACAAAATTAAAGATCTTGGTGTATTCCTTGATACAAAATTAACCTTTGTTACTCATATCGAGTATATAGTCGCTAAGGCTAATTCTCTTGTTGGATTCATCAAAAGAAACGCGAAAGATTTCTCTGATCCTCACACTTTTATATCGATTTTCAATACCCTAGTAAGATCAATACTTGAATACGCCGATGTTGTTTGGAATCCAAACTATTTATCACATTCGGACCGTATTGAAAGAGTGCAAAGGCGATTCACAAAATATGTCTTCTTTAAAATGCGTTGGGATTTTCAGCCCTCTTATAAAGCTAGATGTAAACTTTTAGGTTTAATGACACTTAAAGCAAGAAGGAATGCACATGACAGATCAGAGGTTCTTTACAGGGGTTATTTTCATGCATGGTTGTTGTACAAAAAAAGTGCAGTAGATTGGATTGAGATCTACTGCTATTGCAGAAAAGTGGCTACGCTGATCATCAGCCATACAAATAACGGTTAAATGGTTCAATCAATATGTCATTTATATAAAATCACAGTAGAACGACAGAGACGGCTGTAAATTTGAACTGATAAATGTGCGGAGGAATGTAGGTAGGTATTTAATTGCTGCTTTCACACTTAGACCAAAAGTAGAAAGAAAGAATGAGAAAAAACCTACAACAGGGGGGTTTGCATGTAATAGATTTGTTAAGGTTGAAACGAATTATTTTTGTAAGTATTTTTGAAGGCATTTCTAGTTTTTACTGGAATCTGAGATTTCTGTATATTTTAGTTTGAATTCTGTATTGCTGTAGGCAGGACGTTAGCACTACCATAACTTATTTTAACAATTCTTCGATTGCCACTCAACAACTGTTCAGGTCGACTCACTTGACCTCCTTACAAGACCTTTGGAAAAGGTATCTTCGTAAAAAATTGCAACATCGACCATCGCATTAAGTTTTAGCCCCATTGAACGACATAAGCACCAAATGAAAAGGATATCGAAACAAATTTCTGTAATAGGATAGATTCACGCAATCCTTAAACTTTTATTCCAACGTATATGCATCCTTTCCCCTGGACACAGCACTTTTCTGCCGAGAGGCAAAACTCAGTTTGACATGCTACAGTATAGGTAAACTCAATAAAATATCCACTAGTTTATTACGGTCTTACACACTTAAGCCAAGGACTCACAAGTTGGCATTGCAAACGTCACAAGATAAACTTAATCCCCAAGGATTCGCCATTATAATTTACCCTAAAAACCGCACAGTTGACCTTAGCCTGGCAGTAATATCAGCATCAAATTTTATGCAATGGTAGCACGAATCTTATCCTTAGTTTTCTCTCGTTGCTGCTTGGTCAAATGTTTTTATTATCATTGTGTGTGTTGTGTCGGCGAAGGATATCAATTTATCTTGGCAATTTTTTACCGCCCCCCAATGTACCATTAGTGCCAACATAAACAAGATTCTCTCCTTTTGGCGTGTCGTCCTGTTTAGTGCGATGCTTGATAGCGACTGTCTTCAGGTCATTATTTGAAAAGGAGCCAAATAAATAAACCGCACTGCAAGGAGTCGGAAAAATATACAAAAAAATAAAAAGGGGGATGACGAGGACAGAAAAAAAACGTGTCCGTCAAGTTGAGAAATTTTATTGTAAGTCCTTGAAGCGGATATGCCCCTTAGCGTTGGCAAAATGAGACCGAATTGAATTGTCAGAATGAGTGTTGAGTTGTTGATGCGGTCGATTCAACGAAGCTATTATTCCAGTGGTGCTGAGCGTAATTGAGTTCTATACTTGGAATCAAAGAATTGGACAACAATGACAGCGACAGCAGAAAGTGGGAACAAAACTGAGCTTGGCATTGCAATGGAACATGACAGATCTAAGGGTTTAGGTTTTCTCATATGAACGAAATCTGTGCTAAATAATGATGGCTGGTAAAGCACTCATGTTGATAACTATGTAATTTGCTAGAGAACAGAAAATGTCATGCGATCAGTAAGGTCTTAATATTTTTATGCCGTTTTTTCCAAAGGGAACAAAATAATGTAAATGTAGCACACAGCGATGTCAGACTTTTCGGACTGACTTTCCCAAGACAATTATTTAAAAAAAATACCCTTTTTACCCATGCAGTTGTTAGAAAAACCCCACGAAAATAAGCGCACATAAGTAATTGTACAAAAATGAAGAAGCAGAAGAAGAAGAAGCCCAAACTTTGATCACCCAGAAATCAAACGCATCCCAAGAAAATCACTTTTCAGTTTCATATTTCGAGCGGTTAAGCTTTCTTAGAGGCGCAGTCAGCGTTGCCAAGTCATTCTGGCGTTTGAGCACCGTTTTTTAAATTTTCAGTGTTAATTTTGACCTCTTGGGCACCAAAACTGCCATTTTTTTTTTAAACAGCTCGAAAGTAGAAGTCAAAAAGTAAATGTAAATGGGAGCCTTAGTGAGCCTCGTATTTTAAAAAATGGTGTACCACAGGGCTCAGTTCTTGGTCCTGTGCTGTTTTTGATATACATTAACTCCCTCTTTGCACTAAATCTAAACGGAGTATCAACTGCATTTGCAGACGATGTAGCCTTTACTTACCAATTTGATACAAGATATGAAAGTGTTGCGAAGATATCGGTAGATCTAGAAACATTAAGACTTTGGTTTACGGAACATAAATTGATTATTAGCGAAAAGACAAAAGTTATGTCTTTTAAAATAGCAAATAATATTATAAGTGATTTCAATTTATGCTTTCATGCTCATGATTGTAAAAAATTCTGTTTACCTCTGCATAGTTGTGGAAAATCAAATTTTGTTAGTAGTTCGTCTTGTTCTAATAATTGTTTTAATATTGAATCAGTGAATCGTTATAAATACCTTGGAGTAGTAATTGATCATAACTTAAATTGGAAGGATCATATTCAAACTGTTAAATCTCATATGCTCCTTGTAACGCGTAAAATGTATCTTACCAAACCATATTGCTCCAAAAAAGTGCTAACGTCAATTTATCATGGCCTGGCTCACTCTAAATTGCAGTATGGTATTACAAGTTGGGGTGGTTCTTATAGTAACTCGTTCAGTCCATTGTTAATTGCTCAGAAATATTTAATTAGGATTATCTGTAACAAAAATCGCCTTACTCAGAGCTGGCCTTTATTTAGAGACCTACATATTCTACCATTGAGACAGACCTTTACGTCTTTAAAGTGCTAAAGGAATTTTTTAAGCAAAGTGGTAATATACCTAGTAGAACTTCGCAGTTATATAGTCTTCGTATAAATTCCATGTATCTGGTTAATGTTCCAATCGCGTACAAAAACCATTTTTCTCATTTCTACTCTGTTATAGGCCAGTTATGATGTCCTTGAATCATTAATTAAAAATTAAATACTATAAATAATATCAGCACAAGTATATGTTAAAGATAAATGTTATTTTATTAATTAATTAAATTTGTAAATCTTTCTTTTTTGTTTTCTCTTTTTTCCAAATGTTAAATTAATTTCCAAATGTGTTTGCTCCTTCTGTTTTTTTTTTTTTTTTGAATTTCCGTTTTTTTCCTTTTTAACTTTGCTTTCTTTTCTTTTTATTTATGAAGTCCATGAGCATTATGTCAAAACCGATGTCTTCCCACATCAATTTAAATAGTTTTTTTTATGTTAATTAAATACCTAGCTGTATCACTCCACACTAATTTTAAATTACGGAGTGATAACTATTATTTTCCGCTATTTTCGAAAAGAAATTGTACCTAGCTCTAAGTTTAAAGGAAAATAAATTAAATTATAAAAAAAAAGATAGAAAAACAAATAAAAGTAAAAAAACAAAAGTCTATTCATAGTTAGTCATATGGCGATTGTACAGTAAAATAAAAATAGATACTTCAATAAAAATTCAAAAATAATAGGTACACATTTAATTTGGTTTTTAAATCGCCCCTGTGGTATATGCCTCCAAAGTACCGAATTTGGAAATTACATTTTGGAATGGTGTAAGTGCTACAATATTGTTTGTTTCTCTGCAATCCAAAACGAATTGATATAAATGCATAGAGCATATTAAAACTCATTTTATTACTTCCTTTATTTTTGACTAAACTCAACCCCTTCCACATCTCCATTTGAGTGTGCCAAACATAGCAATTTTAGGGTGAGTAAATACAATAATTAAATGAGCAAAAAGGCAAACAGAAGAACGCATTGCATTTCAAGAGAAATGAACTGGTATAAAACGATGGCTGCATTCAAAGAAAGAGAAAAAAAGGCGGTGTGCAGCGGCAGCGTTAAAAACGCACTAACATATTTTTTTAAGCACTAAAAAACGCAGAAGCTAAGTTTACTTTTTCGGCACTAAAAATAAATTTTGGGCACTAAAATTAGCGCTGAAAGCACTGACTTGGTAACGCTGGGCACGCAGTGCTTTGTTTTTGGTATCTTGAACCTTAAAGCGAGCGAGCCCACACATCCACTTAGTCCGAACGCTGCGCTGCCCATCACTATTTCAGTGCGGCTCTATTGTCTGCTTTGACAATTATCAGTTGTACATAGCAAAGAATTTGCGCTAATTGTTAATTTTAATAGGAAAGGGTTTATGGTACCGCAAAGACTCTTAGTCAGCAACTATTCTAATTCGAATCAGCTCACGTAGCCCAAATCAATGCGTACGGCATGACACTTTTGCTCTCGCCAGTATCCCGTGCTAACTGTCTTAAAACTCTTAAACTCTTACTAAGGGTCATAGATAATCAAGCTTCTGAGCGAGTCACTCGGAATCAGATCTTCGCTAGTGGTGAGAGCATACAAATTTAATTCAAGTAGTGTCAAATTAAAATTTGCACAAGTGGAGTTTTATTATTTTATCCCAAAAATCAAACATACCTACTTTAGTTGAGTATTCTACTTGCTGATAACTAATTTTAACTTTATCGATTACGTAGTAAGAGAATGATATTGATTCGTAAAAAATTTCAAACCCGAGGTGTTAATCAATTCTGACATTACGATGATAGGCGAACTCAAAAAAGTGGGTCGCAAAATTCTGTCCGTCTGCCTGTCTGTCTGTCCGTATGTCCCGAGGCCTACAGCCTAAGCAGATTACGTTTAAACTTCGGATTTGGAGCTTGGGGACTTACAGTTCGGGGCCGTTTTTTTTTTTGCATGGTAACCTCAATATTAATGGTACTTCCCGTACAACATTTTCATACCAGTTTGATTTGTTCGAAAACGGCTCTCACGATTTCAACAAAAAATTACATTTAAGCTTACGTAGGTGAGCTTAACATGATTGCATACTCAGTATTCTGCTGAAAAATCGAATAACGGTAATTTTGAAATTTGGACATATCTCGAAAACGGTCCATACGATTGTAACAAAAATTGATTTCTAAGGTAATATGGTAATTTCTAACTTAATAGCGTATTCAGTTTTTCTCTCTTTTATCGTACATTGGATTTTGTAGAAAAGAAATTTTTTTCAAAATTTAGTTTTCTTTAGTTTACCTGAAAACGGCAATAAAGACTTTGACCAAAATGAAAACTTAGTGTTAAATTGATGTTTTCAAAATGATTGCGTCCTTAGCTTTCAATTTGAATTACCGAAAACTCTAATTTTAAAAACTGCTCATATCTCGAAAACCCCATTTTCGATTTCGATAAAACCATAAAAACCAAGTAATGCTTACATTACCAACAATAAGTTGTGCTCGGTTTTCAGCTAAATAGTTAAACAATAGTATTTTTCAAACCAAACACTGCAATATTTGGTACTGTTTTTTCTCTCAAATTTTACAAAATCCGCTCTAACGATTTTGATCAAAATACATATTAAAGATAATATAAGTATTCTTAATAAGACCCCGTACTCATTTTTTCTCAAAAAATTCTAATAGTGACATATTATAAATACTTCTCAAAAATGAGTACCCAAATCTCGATCTGTGCTCACATTTCTACGGTATAATTGAAATAATTACAATTGCCTGCTTCCAATGAAAGTACAATACCTAACAGCTACGCAAAACGTCTTCTTTTTTTTCAACCATTTTGAATATGCACCCTAAAACTTAAAATTTACACCAGCGGGCAACTTCCAGTTCATGTGCACCACAAATTTTGATGAACGAGAAAGTTACGTTCGACCCAGTCCTGCACTTCATTTTCGTAGTGAACACATTTTTTTATTGTAAAGGGTCCGCCAAATAACTTTTTTTTTTTGAAAATGCTATAAAAAAAAACTACTGAATATTTTCTCAAACTTATTTTCTTATTTGAAAGTACAATCCTTCCGGTTAATAATGGAAAATAATTTCATTCAAATGGCTGCCTCGGCTGGCCATGCAGTAGCCTACACGATCGGTCCAATTTTTAAGCACATTATCGATTGTGTGCAGCTGTATTTCACCAATGGCTTCACGAATATTGTCCCTTAAAGCGTCAATTGTCTTTGGCTTGTCGGCGTAACACTTATCTTTTACGGCACCCCACAAATAATAGTCCAACGGTGTCAAATCGCAGCTCCGAGGTGGCCAAACGACATCAGCTCTGCGGCTGATAGTGCGATCTTCAAAAACAGGGCGCTAAACATCGAGTGTAGCTTCGGCTGTGTGGCACGTAGCGCCGTCCTGTTGAAACCAAATGTTGCCAATATCCTCCTCTTCAATTTTTGTGAACAAAAATTCGTTCAACATGGCCCGATATCGATCGCCATTGACTGTAACGGCCACTCCTTGCTCATTTTCGAAGATGACCATGATTTTCAAACTAATGTCGCAATATTTCCCAGCGTTGTCAATGGCTGGGTCAATGCATGAACTTGAACTTGAATGTTTTATATACATTAATACAAATAATCTTTAACAATGCATACATATACAAATTAATATGATCTGGGCTTTTGAAGCGATTCTTAAGCGATGTACTCTCTTTTTCTGTCTATCTCTAATTCGGCCATCATGAAAGCTCCTTTAATAGGAGTAAGTGAGAGTTACCATTAATAAGTCTGGGTGGCATGAGTACAAGGGAGAAAATACATTGCACGCCTCGCGTTGCACATTTGACATTTAGTAGTTGTACTTCTTTCGCGATCAGCTCAACAACTCGGGTAAGTCAAATACAGTTTTGGTGATAGTGTTAATTGAAATTATTATTGCCTCGACCATATTAAATAAGTCTAAAGAGATATGCCAATGTTCTTTTGCAGCTATGCAGAATGCATTGATTTCAATGTCCATATTTCTATGGCCAGTCCAATGTGCCGGCATCCATTCTTCTACAAACATGTGTCGAAACCGCAACGCGAGGACTTTTTTTTTTAGGATTTTGATGATTATATGTATCTGTTTCTTAGAGTAACCAAACTAGAGAGCCAACTGAGAGCAGAAACGGTATATTTGCCTACAAGCTGTCTGCCATACATTATATTGCATAAGTATTCGTGCCTGTACAAATCAAAGGAGCGCCATTGCTGCCGCACTAATACTTATACAATATAATGTATGGCACTTCATGCCATCGGGCGGCCATTTTCTGGTGGAATTTCAAGTGGGGGCGACTGTGTTCGGCATATTTTGTGACCATTAGTTACACGACGTTCACATCACAGTTGAATTTAATATTTGACTTTAGTATTTGACTTTTCAGATTTTCATCTGAGATTTCAGATTTCTGCAGACAAATCGAACATTAAATTCGAATTTTATTGGTTTTTGTGTATTGAGTTGGCCGCAAAAATATTTGTTTCCACTTGCACTGTAAATCCATTCGAATTGGTTTTTACACATTTACATTCTAAATAATTTAATATAAAAAATCGTTTCCGTACTCGGAAACTGAATAATTCAGTTAAAAAAGCAATCCTCTCAACGATAAACAATTCGTAACCGACAGCTGTGTGTCATATACATTGGTATTAGTGAAAGTATGTGTGAAATCTGAGAAAAAAATCGAGATTTCTCAGAGTGGCAAATCGAACATAAAAAGCAATCTCGATCAAAAAAAAATTGATCTTTTTGCCATATCGAAAACGACATAAAAGTTTATAAAGTTTATGAACTTTATAAAATGAACTAACACGGTTTTTTTTTACTTTTGTTAAAAGAGATTTTGTAACTTGAAGCTTTTTTTTTGTATATTTTAAAGAAAATACACTTTTTCTAGTTGATTTTAATGGCTTAAATTTCGAAATCATCCTGAAACAAAATGTTTTAACGCCGTTTAGGGAAAACATTTTTTTTTATGTCGTGGCGAAAAATATCTTTTAATTTTAGCATAAATTATAATCTGTAATTACTACGTAAAATGAACAATAACATATCAAATATGCGTTTGTTTAATTCTAAAAATGAATTCGATATTTTTATTGCTTCTACTATTGCTGTCAAATTTGTATGCATTTGGCTTTTTCTGGTAAAGGCCATAATACAAAAATCCTCGTAGATCGCATTATATTTATGTGAAATGCTCGGAGTAATAAAAAAATGTTTTGATCACTTCTTGTATCCCAAAAGCATAATGAGTGCACTTGTTTTTGTCAATTAATAATTTATATTGTCTTTTTGTTAGGAGTTTAATCACTTTTTTTTTGCTTTCCGATACTAATATTTTTTTTTTAAATAAATATGAATTTGCATTTTTACTGTTCCTAAGTAACATTATTCAATACTCAGTGTAATTAAACGACAGAATTTCCAATCATATTTTGATTTTGTACAAATATGGTGTTAAATAAACGAATTTGGGAATATTCACCAAGCCTAATAGAAATTTATTCAATGTTCATGTAAATTATATAAGATTCACTTATGCCCTAGTGGAAGCTGGGTTTAACTTGCATGTTGCTAACTCATTTTTGGAACAACCCCCTACGGATTTCATTTATGCAGCTGCATGAACTTTGCTGTCAAAAATAGAATTCATACAAATAAAACTAAAAAATAAATGAATAGTTTTTGGTGCCGAATATGAATAGAGAACAAGTTATGTTATCTAAAAAACCATAATCAACATTTACTTTTTGTACATTTATTGTTATAAATCCATTTACAAATTGTTTGTAATTGAGAAATGGTGCCACCCGGCGACTAATAATACACGTATTCACAGACAGGAAAAAAAGAGCGCGCGAGAGAGGGCTGTCATTCAAAATTTGCGGGGAAAATCGGGTAGGTGCCCGGGAAGTTGGCACTCTACTTTGGTTACTCTATGTTCCTGGTGTTTTGTGTTGGGAACCAACAACATAATTCTGGACAACGAGTTCATACCTTGGACCTTAGCCTTTCTTTGAAATTGCTCTTTCGACTTATTTAACATTTCCCCGTCATTTTGTATATTTTCTTGGTTAAAGTTTCTTATACTGTTTTAGTTAATAAATTTATCTAAACAAAGGAATATAGCTAAAGTATTATATAGCACGTTCTTGTGGGTCACTTAGCATTACACGACTTCTAAAATGCAACCTAGGTCCTTCCGCCTCAATGGCGGAAGATTCATCCGCTCTGTGGTGTTGAGGTGGAGTTTTTCACGTTGAATGATGCGCTGTCATTGCACATATGTATAACATCGTCAGAGTCCAGTCGTGACTTTTGAAAGACCTTTCACCAAAGGCCAATAAACAAATACTTCGACCTGACAGTTTCGCAAATGCCTCACACTCCAAACATTCGTGCCTGACTCAAGAAGGAACACTCCTTTGTAGTTTCAACTGCCGCAGGCGAGTTTCGCCAACACAATTTCCCTTGACATAGGTAGTCCCCCATACCCCATTACAAAATTGTGCCCCTACAGAAATAAAAAAAACCAACAGAGAAGTTCCCAGTGTTCACTTACTTGCCACGGGAATGTAATTTAGAGCACTCTTCCATCTCTTCCTGTTAATTTCGTTATCTTGTATCCTCCGGCGACACTCATACACAACATCCGTTTATTTCACACACAGCACTCCATACAACTATGATATGTGCACACACTTTGCTCGCACCTCCACCCATGCCGCACATTAAAAGACACAGAATCAAAGAAAATCAGGCCCTAAATTTATCGCCATAAAATAGAGAAGAATATTTTCTCGGCTGGGTGCTCTGCGCCGCAGCCCCCAGGGCCATGCTAAATGGTGGCCCCCCATTTGCGCGACTCAATGGAAAACTGAAATCAAATTACACCCCATTTGGGGAGCAAGTGTAAAGTAAACATAAAGAGGTGCTATGTACTTAGACATCATCATGGCGAGTTAATTAAATTTACACCTCGTTCTTTAAAAGAAGAAACGCCACCAGCACCAGGTGTGATGTGCGATACGAGCCATCGCATAAAGCTAGCCTGTATATCTTAAGGATGCGAACGCTAAAAGAGCGAACTTTAAACAACGAATTGTGAATCGTATCCTTTGTGTGAGTGAGTGTGGGCTGCTTTATTAACATCCAGCTGGTGTACAATGTACATGTATAGAGCTTCATTAAAAAAAAAGCAGTCGCTTTCACAATCCCCCTTCCTGCACAAGGTGTAGCCCACCATCTTCAGATGGAACAGCAAGACATTCCGGCTCGAACAAATTGGCCGAATCCTGGCGGGGGACTGAGCAAATTACCCATTTGAAATTCAAAAAGGATAATCCGAACGAAAGGGAAGTCGCAGATATGAAATTTATTACACACGACTGTTTGGTCTTCGAATGATAATTTCCAAACACGTCGCCGGTGCGCCTATGGAAAAGCTCCATTCCAATGGAGCTATTCAATCGGAAGGAAAGTATTTTTAGTGGAATTCCGATGTGAGGAGCTCCCACCCGGCCTTTGGTGTAGTAGAAGGCAGAATTTACTTGTACGAACATTTCCTTATTTCGTTGGTGAATACAGATATCCCTGCTTTGATGAACTGACTTGGGTTGATGGCGGCTGACTTAACTTACGTATTGGAAACGTGTACTTTTGAAATGCGTTTCCCTTGGCGTAGATAAGCATTTCATGGAGCAGGGCCACACTCGGCAAGTCAGACAGAATCAATCGCCGCCGAGTGTAATGTAGTGTTGGGGTGTATTCCTTCCGATTGTGCATTATTGTTAACTTCTGTTTTGGGGAATTTATTCAGCTGGAGGCAGTAGAGTCGAGACTGGCTGAAAGGACCGCTCCTGCAGGGAATTTTTGATGGGTAAATGTCGTGAAAGCTTCCTGCGTTGTACGTGATAGGTTTCTAATATTATATTATGTTTCTCGGCAATGAATGGGTACAGTTTGGTAAATATTTTTGTTAGGAAAATTATACGAAAGGAATTTTAAAATGACGATGTCTGTTTGTACTCTTTTCTCTTCCAAACCTGTATCCAACTGAACGAACTTCTCTGGGGGTTTTATTGGTCGATGCAAATAAATAGAAAGATCAAGGACAATGATCACTTAGAATCAGTACTTTCAGAGTCCGTTTTAATACTTCTCCTGCGAGAGGCGAACCTATAAGATTCAGCAGGATCGGGGAATGCCTGCGCATAACAAATAAAGTTTGAAAATACTTTCGAATAACTTTAAATTTATTTTCCAACGAAAAACAGAGTAACTCAGTATTTTTTTTGGCGCAATGTAAATTAATAAAACAATTCTTTTTACCCGACTGGACACAGGGAGGGGTGTTTCGCGCGTATCCTATGTACGTTCCTACGGGACGCCCTGTAGTCTAACCGGCTTGACCGATTTTGAAGAGTGAGGCGTCGTAATATTCGTATTCTTCTCCGGAGTGTCATAGGCAAAAAATATAAAAATAAAAAAAGTTCATTTAAAAAACAAAAAAACCCGACTGACTGTACAAACAAATAAATAAAAATATATGAACAAGACGCATTTATGTAAGTACCTATACGTAACTAATTGACAATCGGAGACTATATACCTACACAGTCTAACAAATATATGTATGAGTATTGAGTACCCTCCGACTGCCAAATAGGTAGTTATAGGTACTTAAATGCATTTTTTTAACATCTTTTTAATTCTTTTTTTTTACAGTCAGTCGGGTTTTTTGGTTTTTTAAATAATTTTTTTTTATTTATTTTTTTTCTTTAGTTTTTATTTTATGGAACAATTTTAGTTTCTTAACCGATCCTCTATGAGGACCTGATCGTATGCCTTCTCTACGACGACTGAAATCAGAAGTAAGCTGCAGTGGTGTCAATGTTGGCTGCTGATTGTGATCTTCTTCAACGCGTTTGATGCTGCAGTCTGCACGGCAATGCTTGCAATCGGAAATTTGCTCGGAAACAATTTTTTTAAGTTTTGATGTTGATTGTTTCCAGGCAGTCAGTTAGGTTTAAAAAAAAATACTACTTCTAACGCTGACCGTTTGGGCTAAAAACTATGCAGGTCGATCAGAGTCCAACTGCTGTAAAAGTGGATAAAATACAACGTCTATTCTGCTTTTTCCATCGTATATACACAAACACTCATCGGCAAAAGTATTTTGACAGAAATGCAATTCGCTTTTCAAGGTGAATAATTCCTAATCGCTGCAACGGTTTCACTGTCTTGCCCACAATCCACAACTCAGTGGCTGCATATGGTGTGACCTATGATTACGTGTGTAAATAATGCCATTTGCGACCCATCCCTGGACAGCTCAGGTCTTTGTGGTTAGTCCGATTTTTTGACTGTCTTTTTGACAAACTCATTTGTCAAGGTTTGTGTGGCGAAACATGCTGTTATCGCTTGAGTTTTAATTGAATATGATTGATATGTCCATTTTGATTGAAATATGGGGAAAACGACAGAATTAAATATGGAAAATCGAGCAGCTTTTGCGGCAAAGTACAAACCACAAAGGAATGATTTCTGTGCAAAATGTACCTCCCTCGCTCGAGCAAAAAACGAAAAAATTACACCGAAGATGGTGGATGGAAGGATGGGAGATATATTTTGGGGAAGTTTGTTTAGAATCCAAGTTTAACTCCTAAAATGCTCAAGCTTAAAATATAAAAAAATATTCTGAAAACCCGATTATATACTGATAATTCAGAGGCGCATTGCTGAACTCGATTTGGATACATATTCTGTAAGAAAAGTAGGAAAACAAAATAAAGAGGCTACGATTCGCCCAAGACTTTAAGAATAACCAAATTAGGTGTGGAACCGGGCTATATGGATCAAAAAGAGCTCATTTGAGCCTCAAGGATCATTGTAAAGAAGATTTGTTCGGATGCAGAAATTATCTCGTATAAAAAACAGTCGTTCGGACCTGTTAGCATGGTGGCGGATTTCTAATGTTTTAGGGTTGTATACCGTTCGGTTCTGCAGATTTGCTTCCAATCGATGAGAAGATGATCGAGCACAAACTTTAAACAATTACGCATTCCCATCTAGCGATAGACTAATTGGGCAGTCATTTATTCTTCTTGCCACAAAAACTTGTAGAGGATGTTGAACTAGGAACATACAACTGGCCAGAGCCACGCCGAGATTTATAGTTATTGAATAGGTATGAGGTTGCATTAAAGCATAAATAACCGGTTCTCTACTAACAAATCCCGAAAAAACCCAAATTCCAACTTATGGTTTTTTTCCGCTGCGCCACCTCTCGCGAACGTTTGACATACATCCGAGAGCATAACTGTCATGAAGGAGCTTCTCAATTAGCCGTTTGGACCCGGCATAAAATTTTAGATCCCTTCCATTCGTCCCAAAAATGAAGGGTCCAGGGTCCCTACAGACCTGTTGCGCCAATTATTTATTTATCTTGACTAACAAATCTCTGGGATGACGTTCCTGCAGAAATGCGTCGAAACGGTTCCCAGCAAATCACAGAAATTTAGGAATTTATATTTTATTAATAAATTTTATTTTGTTCTTTTTTAAACTTCAAATTACACTATTTTTAAATAAAACTTATTTGTCAAAAAAAAATATGAAAAAGGAAGAAGTTAATTTAAATGAATTCTAATTAATTTATTTAAAATTAAAAATTATGCAAACTGTGTATTAATTTTTTTTCACTTCTTCCTAGAATTCACAAAATTGAACTTTCAGTTTTAAGTTGTAAATAAAAGTGCTTAGGAAAATAAAAAGCTAGGTGAATGTGCTGACTTGAGCGGTTAGGTAGGTTGATGTGACGGAAGCGCAGGGTAAGGTGAAGTATGGTGTGTAGGTAAATGGATTGCGGAAGTGTGTTAGGTATAGGATTTTATAATCGGGTGGTATGAATAAAACGTAGCAATTGCTTTTACTGAAAAGAAGGTCAAAATCGAAGCATTTGCTAGGTTCCGTATGAATGAAAACCTTTTGATATGTTCGGCGCGACTTACCTTTTACTTGCTACAGCAAGTGCTTTTACTTTGCAACAACCTTTCACTCAAAGCAAATGCTAGTTTTTATTTATACGGCCTATTGTATCTTAGTGCCTAGTTAAGGCTCGCATTGTCGTTTCTAGTAACGGTTTTAAGTAAATTGAGTTTCCGAAAGAAACTATCAAAATTACCACGCATGGAAAATTTATTGAATTGATTTTTTGGAAAATTTGTGTTTGTTTCGTTGTACTGTTTATAATTCATAAGTCAAATGGATTTTATAATTCATCAGTTAAATTAACTTAAGTGGTCCAAAAACGCAAAACAAAATTTGTATGGTTTGCTATATCCATAAATCAGTATATGACTTAGGAGTAATCGAATATGCTGTTATCGACTAGGTGCTCAAATTAAAGTTTAAACATCTTGTGTATAAATGTCGAAAGCAGTTTTTCTGAACCAAAGTGTGGGATAGTTCGAAAATTTCTGGAGCAACTATAGCAAATGATTCCACTGATAAATTGTATACTAAATTTTTCTGCAACATCTTTTTCCTTTTCTCCCCTTTTAACTTTTTCAATAATCGATAATTTCCCTGAAAGTGACAAAGCCGTGCGCTTCGACATTTTTGTATAAACGTTCCACGAACTGAAAATGCAAACTCAAACGATTGACCCCATGTACAGTATACTTGTTCATACATCCATGTATACAAACATTTACTTTTAGAAATTCTTGCCAAAGCTTGGAGTTCCCTTTTAAAATTCGGAAAAAAAAAATCATAGAATCATACAGAGAATTTCGTTGTAAAGAATCTAATTCATATGAAATGTTTTTGAAGAGGAAGGGGAACAAAATGAAATTACGTTATAAGGAATTTCGTTATAAAGGAGTTTGACTGTATTAAAAAAAAAATAAAAAAAAAACAGCAACAATGATAAGTGCTGTCAGTTATTTTCTTTAAATTGCTTGCGCACCTGTGACACATTTCTTCGGCATTCGCGGGCGAAGGAAAAGCCTTTTTTTTTTGTTAAATACATAAATCCAAATGAAGAAATCCAAGTTCTTGCTGATTTGATATTTTGAAGTCCCTCAAACTGAAATTTGAATAACTTATTTTTAGTATAAAGGCAGCACTTATGGAAGAAGAGTCTGCAGTTGCAAACTATAATCGTCCAAATTTTTAAAGGTCCTTGAAGTCAGCCGACATGTTCCAAACAAGTTGTAGCGCAAGAATAAAAATAAGATGCATGAGTACTTGAGGTGTAAAAATAGCCACCTTGTTCTTATGAATACTTATTGTTTTATGTCTACGGACACTTGCGCCGCTTACATTCTATGTTGACAGCAGACAGACTGACCACTAATTTACAAACCAATTGGTGGACAAGTGGATTAAGCTATAAAGACACATAAACCATTTGGAGCAAATCCAAAAACCTACGTCTAGGTTAATAATTAACTACTCACATACATTGAGTAATTTGTATTATTAGAGCATCTAAAAATATTAATGCCGTAGATGCCTGATGGCATTTCTCACGAATGTATTCTTAGTCGACGTAATTTTTAAAAATAGCAACACTGGTTAAGCACATAATGAATGAATTTTTCCGTCAGTAAATACTCATATAATGTTTTGTTTCCGTCATATATCGTGGGGATATTAATCCAAACAGCTGGAATTATTGTTGTATTTATGATTAAATGATTTATGGCATTATCCAGAATGTAAACAAATTAACTATTGGTTTGCCTCTAGATTTGATTTATGAACGAACAGGGTGGCTCGAATGTTAAAAACTGATGTGTCATAGCTTAAGCACTGTGTAAAGGAAAACTCGACTATTAGTGATTTTGACATTACCAGGCGACAGTAAACAAAAGCATAAAAGAAGAAATTGCAATAGTTTTCTGAAATATTTTATATGTAAGGTTTGTTGTTAAATATATTACTAAATGAAACGCAGAGATGGTTTGAACTTTTTTTTAATTGTTGCAAATGAAACATAACACAAAAGACAAACTAAATAAATAACTACACATTGCGGAAACTCAACTTGCAAAAATAGTCACCGTTTAGTAACAAACACAAGTGTTACTAAGAAAGTAGTTAAAAATAAGCATATATGGTAGGTAGTTAAGTAAGTTATTTAGTGAATTTTCTTCCAGTTACATAATTAGTTTGCAGAAGAAAAATAATCATTTTAAAAAAAGATTTATTTCGTTCACAACTTAAAATTTGTAATATCACAATTTACACAATTTTTAGTTACAGAGATATGTATGACTTTCTTTTGGAAAATATTTACAAGTTACAAGTTGAATATGCTGGGGAAACATTTAAGTTAAAGAAAAAAATTGTAACAGGAGGACGATTATTAATGGCCACAAATGAGATCAGCTTTTCTACTGATGCGGATGAAGGCACAGTCGTCAGTAAAGTATTTTGAAAAAAAAGAAGCAAGATGCTCTTCAAGGCGACTAGTTCCTTACGCCTACTTATTATATCAACCGTTTGCAGTTTTCGACCAGCGACTGCATATGCTTTGGCTCATTATTGCGGTCAGAGGGTCAGACCTATTTGAGGTTGAAGTGCGATTTTTTAGCTGGAGTTAGTATTTTGACGAAATCAGTTTTTACGGTTTATTATTAAAATAAATACTTATAAAAAGTTGTGCAAGTTTATCGTTTGAATTTAAAGCTATTATGGTAGATTTATTATTCACAGCATGATTTTGATTAAAATGTGGCGGAAACGACAGAGTTAAGAATGGAAGGTCGAGTAGCTTTTGTCACAAAGTACAATTTCGGTTTTTCTGTTAAAAAAAAATAGATTAACGGGACATGCTATAAATTCCCAGAAAAAACTCTGTTCAAAACTTACCATGCACGAAAAAGTTATACCAAAAAACACAGTACTTATATAATATTTTTACTAACTTTGAGGGTTAAAGTCCTAAAAAATATTGTGCTTTAAGTAAAAAAAAATATGCTGAAACTTTCATTAGCGAAAGGAAAATTCAGAGGCGCTTGGCTGAATTTGATTTTTGGACATTAATTGGGGACGACTCACCCAAAAGTATGAAAGTAAATCTTCTAAGCTTCTGGAACCGGGTTTTATGGACGTATGAGAGCTCATTTGAGTTTCATGGATCACCGTAGAAACGATTTTTGTTCGAATGCCGAAAATAATTTGTCAAAAAACGCAAGAGCCGTTCATATTAGTAAACATGGTGGGGGATCTGTTCTGGGGTTGAATACCACCCAAAATGTTTGTGTAGCTTTGGTTCCATTCGAATTGACAACTAACCAGCACAAACTTAAAAAAATCACGCATCTCTAAAGCCCGTATGACACTAAATTTTTTCCTCATTTTTATAAAGCTGAAAAGTCAGCAGTGGTAAAAGAGACTAAAAGTCTATTACGAAAGCTTGCAATCGAATTTATTTTTAAAGTAATCTTGAAATGTCAAAAAAAGCTGCCAATAGCTGAAAAATGTGATTTAAATACATTTTTAATGCATTTTTTTTTATGATTTTACATTAATAAAGTTGGTGTGTACGCACTCACTCCTATCGGGAATTTTCGCTCTAATTTTTCGTACTGCTCTAGTCTCATTTTAAAAGCAGAAAAAATGCAAAAAAAAAATGTAGTATCATACAGGCTTAAACGGCGATAGATTAGTCGGACAGGCCTTTATTCCCTCCAGGAGGGAAAGTTGTTCGGACTATTGAAAGATATTTTTTTATTTATTAGTTTTTTTTTGTCCCTTTTAAAATATAAAATTATGCATAGTTTTTTTTTTAATTAAAACTTGTATGTCAAAATAATTGTGTCACTTGATTTTATATATTGTTTAGTGAACTTATATAGATACATTTTATAATAAAAAATTGAAATATCTTTATAAGGTATTTTTAATTTTTTTTAGTTCGAACTAAACTTAAAAAAATGTAACTTTTGATTTTGTTGGGGAAACAAATACTTTTGCCGATGACTGAGAGGTAATCCGTCATCCACTGCGAATGGAACCCAACTTCTTTCATAAAATTTTATTAAAAAAAACGAAAAAAAAACATTTTTGAAAATATACTTTTTGGGCCTTTGTTTAACTGTTTTTGTTTTAACATTCGATCAAATTGCAAATTTGTGTTTGTTTTATTCACAGTTTGGATATGTGTTGCCCATTAAAGAAATGCTAGGAGGGAAGTTGGGGTTAAAAGTAATAGGGTGAAGTTGAACCATTTAATAATTTTTAGGAAAGCCCTTAAAATTAGGAGCGTCGGAAAAAAATGTTGGTCTTTTTGTTATGTTTGTGTTGGCTGTTGTTTGTAATTATCTATGCGTTTATCTTTTGGTGAATTTGGTGTCATGTCAGCTCTGTGGAGATTCCGGTTTTTATGTTGTTGTGTTCCTTGTGTTAAATTTAATGGCGGTTGGTACATTTTTGCGGAGCAGACTGTAACATGTTACAACCCCGATTATTTTTCTTTTCGTTAATGGGGTTAAAGAAAAACTGTAACGTTCCATTAAATCAACAAATTTTTCATGACTGCGGGCATACCTGGTCGACCCAACCCGACCGAATCTCAGCAGACACCACGAGAGGGACCAGACAGGCAGACCACAGACCCGGAAGTCACGGGGCCTCTGAAGTCTGGATCATCAAGATTTTAAAATGATTCATTGGTCCGAGAGCTTGCAAAGACTTACTCAAAGGCAGAGCCAAGATATACATAGAACGGTCTCGCTATTTTAACCGATACTTCGGAGAAATGAGCGTTTCTTGAGGAAATAAAATAAAATCAAAGCCATGAAGGTCGCTAAGATCAAATCAAAAAACAGGTAAAGAAAAAGATGTTAGTTTTTGTTAGTTTTTCAGCAAGTGTATTGTGATTTTGTTCTTTTTATCCGACTGGACACAGGGAGGGTTATGTGTTTCGCGCGTATCCTATGTACGTTCCTACGGGACTCAAATTCAGTCGAAAGTGTTACTTCTAGCCCCGCCCTCGCGTACTGACAATTGTCCGGTAAAGTTGACTGTTGAATGCAATACAAGCGCGGCATCATTTTTGAAAAAAAGACTCTTGTGGATATAAGTCCATCAAGAACTTTGTTTGCTAATTTACAAACCTAATTGAGCCTTGTCAGCAAACACGACTTTTCGATTAAAAAAGTCCGGCTTACAAAATAAATTTAAATGTCGCGAAGCGAGCTTTTCATAGAAACCTGTCCCGTTTTAAAGGGTATCCCTATCTTACAAGGTTACAAGTCTTAATAACTCAAGAAAAAACATATCTATGTCACTGAGCTATGTTTCCTACAAATAGTTGTGAATATTGGTTTCTGCTCCTTCCGTGGTTAAAACATCCATTCAAACACGACTGGTGTGCCAAAACTTCATGAGACATTTGCGCTTGCAAAGAAAAAAAAATTGTCTCTAATTAAACAGAAAAGTAACGGAGTTATCGATCTCTATGAGGTATCCCCATAATAGGTATACCGTATACACCTGGAAGCATTGTCTTTGAGCCCTTTGACATAAAGAAGTACCAACTTTAATTTGTCACATTTCGATTTCGTCCTCCTAAAATATTTTCAATAAAAGAGAAATTCACACCTTTCCAGTTTGCGATACTTTTGTCGCGGTGAAGTTGCGATATATATATCACTGTCTGACTTTCCTGACAAACAAAAAAACCGACAAGGAAAAACCATGGCGATGACTTGCACCGTACGTACGAGTGGAGTTTTTATTTTATTTCTTTGTGCATCCATCAGGAAAGAAGAAACTGAAATTTCCATTCAATCGCTGGAAGCGTTAATTTTGCAAAGTGCATATCCTTCCTGTGAAGGCAAAAAAAAAAGGTTCACTATTGGATTCGGTCACATTGCTGTATGGTGCAGCTGCCATTGAACGCACTCACTTATATACGAGAGTATATCGCAGAGCGCAGTTCATTCGGCTCCACATCGGGATTGGTAATATTGAAAGTTTCTGTTTACTTGAGGTTCAATTATCTGTTATTGGCAAACTGTCATGTTAACGATCCTGTCTTAGGGGCATTTGCTGTTCGAACCGAATCTCCCTGGGACGTCGTACGTGAGTCTGTCTGACCGAGCGCACACTCACAGCAACGCTGATTCGGTCGTTTTGGGGATAATACAGCAACTAGGTGGATACGCCGCGCTGACATGTTTGTTAGAATGGACTGTGAAAAATGTGCATTTGATGAAAAAGCTCCTTTTAAATTTGTTTGAAGAATTTTCATTATTTTTTATTTTTTTTTTTATATTTACTGTGGATTTACCTACTGCATATGCATGGGTCAATCCATGAGTGGCTCCAGTGGCGAGTGCGCCAGCGATTGATGGAACAGATAATGAGGCATCAGAGGGAAATACAAACATTTGCATGCAATATATGGGGAATCATTTCCTGGAAGCTTTTGAATGCAGTGTGCATTCCATTTTTAGAAAAACGCAAACGCTGCCATTGATATCGTTGTTTTCTGCGGGAAAATTGCCGATAGTGAAAAGGGAGAAGAATACGCACTCGAGGTTGTTGATTTGCAATAGAAATAATTACCACACCGACCGAGGCAGCGCCACGCTGACTTGTCAGTGAGTACGTTCAGTCAGACTTCCTGGGGTGACTTGCATTATTTAGTAGGTGCAACTGCTTTTGGTTTGAAGCAGATTCTAAAGAGCAGGACATGTCTTGGATCAAGTCCGACATTCTTCGTCATCTCGTAGAGGAATTTCCCTTGATAATTTTTAGTTGGCGGAAGGTCGAGCGCTATAAATGGTCCACATGGGCATAATACTACTGATTCCGTATCCTGGAGCACCCAGATCAATTTCGGTGCACTGTACTACAAACAGAGTTGATTGCAACCAGATTAAGGCCTTGAAAAATAAGAAAAGTACAAAATAAAATAACTTATTACACGAACCAGTCAAGGGTATAATATGACTTTTTCTGTCATACAGAAAGTCCATATCATATCATACAGTTACTAATGGCGTTTACGATTGAAGATCCGAGAGAATTGCCCCGAAATTCAGAATTGCTCTTTTCAATGAAATTCGTTAGAGCACTTTTGTAAAAGTGGTAGACACCATATGAGTGATTTTTTTTGTTTTCTGCAGTAATAAATAGATTTCAATTTAAGTTTACATTTTGCACGAAAAATTTGTTTCTAATAACACAACAAACACTTCAATCTGGTCAGTTCAGAGTAATTCTCTAAAAATATTCCGGACACTCCTGTCGTGCACAGGAGGGCAACACGCAACAAATTAAATAAGCAAAGTGATAGATTTAAAAACAACTTCTCAACTTTCTATCCAGAATTGACCTGGAAGTGCACATTTTTCTTCAATGAAACATAGAATACATCGAAAGAGCACTTCTAGATTTGCTCTTTTCATAGAAAGGTAATTGCCCTTTTCTTCAATCGAAAACGCCATAAGGATGGTTCATAATAAATACAGTGGACGTCCAGTATAACGAATGATATAATGTTTGATGTCATTCATTATATCGAGCGCGTTCATTATATTGATCGAATTCTCTATGCTTTTTAAAAAAAATAAAGAAGTCATTAAAAATGTGTTTATTTGCCGTTTTTATTTAATGTTAAATTGAATAGATGATGGTCCTGCCATTTATATACTTCCATGGTTTTTAATCCAATTTATTTCTACGTTCGTTATATCGGATAGCAAATCGTGGGCACCATTCGTTATATAGAGATACTAATGTAAATCTAAAAAGCTTTCGTTATACCGGAAATTCGCTATATCGGATATTCGTTATAATGGACGTCCACTGTATAAGTAATTCTTAATTAATAAAGGGTGATTTTTTAGCTGGTTTGGTTTTGGCAACACTGGTTTTGACAGCTGACGTGTGTTTAGTACCTTGTGTCACTGTCAAACAGCTTCAGTTTGGTTTGCAATTTAACCATGGATCGTCTTACAAATGAACAACGCTTGCAAATTATTGAATTTTACTATCAAAATTCGTGCTCGGTTCGAAATGTTCATCGCGCGCTGCTTCCATTTTATGATCGGCATTCTCGACCTTCTGAGCAGTCTATTCGGAAGATTGTGACCAAATTTCGCACCAAATTTACTTTGTTGGACATTAAACCACCAACACGTTTACGTACTGTGCGTAGTGAAGAAAATATTGCGGCCGTATCAGCTAGTGTGACAGAAGACCGCGAAATGTCGATTCGGCGCCGTTCCCAGCAGTTAGGCCTTTGTTACAGCACTACGTGGAAAATTTTGCGGAAGGATTTGGGCGTAAAGCCTTTTAAGATACAGCTGGTGCAAGAACTAAAGCCAGCCGACCTACCACAACGCCGAATTTTTGGTGAATGGGCTCTTGGAAAGCTGGCCGAGGATCCGCTTTTTTATCGAAAAATTGTGTTCAGCGATGAGGCTCATTTTTGGTTGAATGGGTACGTAAATAAGCAAAATTGCCGCATTTGGAGTGAAGATCAGCCAGAAGCATTGCAACAGCTACCAATGCATCCCGAAAAAGCCACTGTTTGGTGCGGTTTATGGGCCGGCGGCATTATTGGGCCATATTTCTTCAAAGATGATGCGAATCGCAGCGTTACTGTCAATGGTGAACGCTACCGAGCGATGATAACAAACTTTTTTTTGCCCGAAATGGAAGTTCTTGACTTGCATGATATGTGGTTTCAACAAGACGGTGCCACATGCCACACAGCACGCGAAACAATGGCGCAATTGCGAGGCGAGTTTGGTGAACAGTTAATTTCACGTTTCGGGCCGGTCAATTGGCCGCCTAGATCGTGCGATTTGACACCATTAGATTATTTTTTTGTGGGGGTATGCCAAGGCTAATGTGTATAGGGACAAGCCCGCTTCGATTGACGCACTGGAAGCCAACAACATTTGCATGAAATTATCTTTAAACATTAAATTGCAAGGTTCAAACTATCGATTCAAATAAATATTTCATTCATTTTTTCGAATTTTTTGTGTTTTTTTTTTAAAAGAAGTTCTAAACCTCTTAAAAAATCACCCTTTACAAGAAATAAACCTTAAGAAAGCCAAAATTTCCTTCTAAAAATATTTCTTCAAATTGAATGTTACTTCACTCACTCCATAATATTCAGACCTGGGCCTTAGGGCCCAACCCATAGAAACCGTCGCATCCGTTGCGGCAACGTAGGTATTCGACATCGACTGACAGTTTGATATAATACACAGCACCTTATAGAAGCTGACCCATAAGCACCGCACGTGCCGGATGCGACGGATAAAGTAGGTTTACTTTCTACTTTTCTTTCAGTTGCGTTGCATCCGTTGACGGTTCTCACAGCGAGAGAGGCAGCACTTTCATTGGTGGAAATATTGAGAGTATGAGGGAAACTGTCATTGGCTGTCGACAGTTTTCTTATATGGTGGGATTTCTTCCTTTTTGTGGGAATTTCGATTTATGAAAAGCCTACCATGGGAAAAAATTAAAAGCTGCAAAAGAAAGATTTATTCGAAAAAGTACCTTTCAATGTAATTATTTAAAAGGGAATTTGAGTACGGTGAATAGGGAAATATTATTACGTTTCGTGGGAAATATTTGGACAGAGTACTTAAACCACTGGCTGTCACCGTATGCGACGGATTCTATGGCTCTATGATTGCTCTTTCCGTCGAATCCGTCAATATCGACGGATCCAAGACTAGCAACAAAAATTCCGATTATCAAAGACCACTTATTGTGGTCATCAAAAATCGTCCAGACGATTATCGTCTTACGTGATTTGCCCGCTCAAAATGATTTCGTTCTGTGAGAGTAGGGAAGCGGGTGGCTTGAATCATAAAATGTGCTGTTGTTATATTTTTTCCAAACTTAATTAAATCATGGAAGCCTTAAGATGCACATTTAAAAAATTGACAATAGAAAATAGTTTTGAAAATATCTCGGAATTCGTTCATAAAGTACTAAATTTGACAGTAGCTGAAGGATTTTTTCCGAACTGAATGTGTTTTAAAGACAAAACCGTTTTTGTTGTACTTTATACTTATATACGAAAATATTTTGTTCAGTTTATTGATATATTTTTAGTTTTGTTACCGTTTTTTTTTTAAATTGTTTGAGCCACACGCCCCGGATAGAAAGTTGAGAAGTTGTTTTTAAATCTCTCACTTTGCTTATTTAATTTGTTGCGTGTTGCCCTCCTGTGCATTACAGAGCGATATTTTATATTTTTTCGAAAAAATGTTTCTGGAATTCTTAATTGTTTCACTACTTTTAGGGTAGGCATGCAAACATGCTACAGAAAGTTCATTAATAATTAACAATACCCTAAATGTAACAAAGGTTTAATTGTTTAAAAATGAGATATGGTCACATTATTTGCTTTATTGTCTCGTTTAATAAATGTGGATATGTAAAAGTCTTTCCAAGGTGGTGCCTAAGTCTTACGAACTGACTGTTTCACTTTTCTCAGTTTTGAAACATATGTACTGCTAAAAGAGTTTCAGAGATATCTCGGCTTACAAGCAAAACTGATCAACTGCCAAAAATTCTATTTTGTATTATTGATGGTAGGTATGTACCAGCGTTGTTAGCACTCTCTCTTCATTTATCCCACGGAGCGTGGTCATTTTCCCCTTTTATCCCTGTTCACCGTACTCGAATTCCCTTTAAAATCCCACGATACTTTTTTTCGTCAAAAACCAGTTTTTAAAGTAAAATTTGTATTACACGGAAAGAAAATCACGTTAAATTAACCTTTAGTATAAAAACCGCAGTTTGTAACACTGCTATGATTATTTTTTGGTACTAGAAAATTTTGATAAGAGACGATTTACATGGGCTGGTTTTTATGGACATGTTGATAATCGTGGTGAAATACAGGTGTTTTTATAGAATTTCACCAAAAATTTATAGTTTGAATGATTTTTTGCTAGATTTCTGAAAATTTAGAACTTTTTCCCTTTATCCCACGGAAGGCTTTTCGGACATCGAAATACCCACAAAAAGGGATAAGTCCCACGATATAACATCACTGGTATGTATAATAGAAAAGCATGTAGTAAACTCTGCCAAAACTGCCTGTCTGATATTTTTCCTCGAAATATGCAAAGCATTTAAAATTGTTGGTTGACTATCTGCCTATCCACAAGAAATTCAGGAAACAAAAAACTTGTTTTGCGTTTTCCCACGAACTAAGTTTTTGCAGTTAGTCAGTTTTACTTGTAAGCCGACGATACGTTCTGTAAGAAACTAGTAGGAACTCTAAAGTCGAAACGGAAAAAGGAAAATATTTATTAACAAACGTACAAAAAATATAGTGCACGACTGCATCGCACGAAACTTTCTCGCTCATCAAAAGTTTCGTTGAGTTTTTACTTTTTTTTTTTAATTGTATTCGGCTGAACTAGATAAATTAAAGCGTACAGAAAATGTAAGAATAGTGCTAAATAAAGTGCTTAATATCCATCTGGTATGGCAGTACCAACACATCAAATAAAATTCCAAGTTTCTGTTTAAGTTTGATCTCTCAGTAAAAGGCAATTTTCGAAACCTCTGGTTAGGAAGTTGTAAGGGCCAAATGTAATATTACTATTACTCTTACTCCCTCCAAGATGATTGAGTACAAGGTAAAGCATATCATATATTTTTTTTTTGGACTAATATAGATTGGTGATGTTGGTTTTAGGTTCATATGGTTGAAAGTAGGGTTCGAGATATACCAACATTTTTACTCAGATATAGACGTAAGAGTTCAGATTTTCTTTTATTTTCATTTTTGAAATTGGAATCTTAGTAAAAAATCGCAAGACAAAACGATTACAGTGCATGTGAGTGTAAATGAAGTGGGAGTTCTCAATCGGTCAGACACTTTTAGTGGTTGCATATTTTGTAAGTTAAAGCGGTACTCATGGTTGCCAATTGTAAAAAAAAATTACCGAAACAAGTTAAAAGTTACCAAAAATCTTGAAAGTTGATAAAACACGTACAAATCGTACATATTGCCTTGAATGCGACTTCTCATTTTGACTTGACTTTTCAAATTAAATATAAAAAAAAATGCCATGGCAATGAAAAAATATAGTTTCCTAACCATATTTAAGTCTATTTTAAATTTAGGCAGTACGCAGCTCGAGTGCATAAAATGCATAATAGCTGCTTCAAGGACTGAGGTGGTGATACTTAAATCTTCCCACAATTATTTCATTTAGGGCTTATTGTATTTCGCATTGTATTGCATTTCGGCGTGAAAATTATTTGTAGGAAAAAAGTGCAGATATGAACTTATTTTATTTTCATTTATAAAATACATTCTTAAAACATAAGTCTCTTCAATTCAATTGGGTACATTATGCAAGTAGGAACTTTTTCGGTTTTTTTTGCTATACAAAATAAAAGAAATTGTACTTAACTTACTAAAGTCCTAGTAAAGCTTTAAGACCTTTAAATCCTGACCTCACGCTGTGGCTTTGCAAATTCAAATAATGTTTTCTGTGCTCCTGCTCAAAAAGTTACCAAAACCAGATAAAAACTACCAAAAATCAGCAATCAAAAATAAAGATATCAAATTTGGTAAAATATAAACAAAAGTGACTACCTTGCCGGTACTACCTTTGAAAAGGGAGCGAGATTGTGTTTTATTTGCTTAGATGATGTTTTCAGTGAATGTTTTTCGGGTTTTAGCTGCGGTATTGAGCTTTTAGAAATATTATTTGCATTTTTGTTTTAAACTTAATGCGTGATCTGATATGAAATACTTATGTATTTCAATATTTATTTCGGTCTAAATCGTAAGAGCCGTTTTCGTAAAAAAATGCGAATAAAACTGTAACAAATGCTGCAATGTTTACTTCGAAAAGTACTGTAACTGCTTAGCTAACAAATGGGGACAAGGTATTGTTAAAGATATTTAAATTACCTATCCAAATCAAAAATAGGGGTTTCTGAATTTATTCAGTTTTTTTAAAGAATCGTTTTCAGAGAATCGAATGGAAGTAGGCCGTAATTTTGAAAACGTCAATACCAAATGAGCAGAACTATCCAACATTTTTGAAGAGAAGACTAGAATCGTTGTCAAGCTATCAGAGCTGCATGTTCACGCACCCTTACGCACAGAGCCTTGGTTGTCGCCAGTGCCGGCTCCAGCCAAACTAGCGGCCTGTGCACGATTTACAGAAAGCGCCCTTTTTTCATATTTGCACACATGAATAAGTCTTTTCCACATCACTCACGAGACGAGGTACACTTTCAATGGGTTTTTTTTTATTGAGGTATTTTTTATTTAGAGATTTTTGAACTAGATTCTTTTGTTAAAAATGTAAGTGGATGTGAAAGGAATATACCTACATGAACAGGGTGTAATATTTTGAGATTATGTAGGTAAGAAGTGAACTTGCATATGTCTAGTGGGATTTTTTATCCTTGAAGTTGCAACATTGCAAGTGATGTGAGTTAATGTGCAAGAAATAATTCAGCACAGGTGTGATGGATGTTGTCATTTTGGGCTTATTTGAACAAGCTTTTTGTTTAAAATGCAAATAGCAGTATTTGTTCGCGCAAGATAAAATTAATTTATCTTTCCTAGCAATGCGCCCCAAGAACTTGGCGCCCTGTGCATTTGCACATCTTGCACATATGGTTGGTCCGGCCCTGGTTGTCGCTTACATTTCCACTGTTTGTTATATAATTCTGGATTACAAAGTGAACACGGGGAAATAAATCTAGACGCAACATGGACAGAATTCAATGCTGCAAGTTTAAAATCGAACAAAGGGAGTACGATTATTAAATAATAAAAATAATCATTAAATAAAAATAAATAAATGGCATTACCTTGAGAAAAGTGCGCTTCGTCCTAATACTGTTAATACTGTTTGCGGTGATCTGTATAAACAGCGCGGGTCGATCCGGACACTTTTTCACTGTTTTGTTCAAAATCTTTTTTAACTCTTTTTTTGAATATTTACGACAATAACGCTTAAAGAACAGGTCTGATTATAGATTCTTTCGGAGCGGGTTGCTGCGTTGACAACTTTTAAGTAGTACTTTAAGAAGGGTTTTCTCTCATCTTCTATCTTTTAACTTCTTTGTATATAGTTCCTTCGGGATGAAACTCGATAACCGCTGAACCGATTTTGGTTTTTTCTTGGTCTATCCGTGTTGCTGTATTTCAGGTTTAGACAGAAAGAAAATTCCGGAAAATCGATTTATTGGCATTTTTTAAATTTATTTATTATTATTATTATTATTATAATTTATTAACAGGTAATTAAAATTGCTTGGTAATACTTATTTTAACGAGCCTAGCTGCAGTGACTATTGGCTCATAAATTTATTTATAAATTGTATCATGTGTAATAAATTGTTCTACGTGCGGTACTCAACTCATCGGCAGTATCTCAGCTGTCTACTCGTAAAAGACAAAATTGCGGAAAGCTACCTTCACTTGGAAGTACCACAACAGTTTAACAAAACGTGAAACAAAAGCCGCAGAAAAGCAAATCTGAAATCAACTTAAGACAAAAGAGCACCTTCCCCCAACGAAAGCAACGCCTACTCACTTAACATCGCAATTAAATGAAACTCTCAAGTAACACAATCCGTCAAGAGCACTTAGCATGCCCTCGAGTGAAATTACTCCAATTATTGTATGCCGGCCGCACTATCGAACCTGTTCGAGGGCGCGCACAACTATTAACTTTAATTAATTCATTGCAGGAATAAGCGGACTTTATTCTTCCATTCATTCGTTTGTAGATACATGTATCTGTAATTGCTGTTCACTTTGCAGTTCGCCTGCTCGTTATCGTTGCGCCAACCAACAAGGCAACAACATAGACGACGACCGACGCGGCGTTGGCCACCAGAGACGTAAGAATCAATGGCGACGTCAAGTGGCAAATTGGCGGCGCTATGTCTGCAGTGTCCGATTACCACGCCATAAGGAGCAGTTGATGGGAGGCTTCACTAATTTGTATCGACTTGCTTCTCGCGTCGACTTTCGAGGGGTTGGATAAGTTTGCGCTCACATTTATTTGATGGTCGAAATCAACTGGTGGGTTTCAATTAATGTTTCGGCCACTGAACTGTCCACAGAAGTTCTATTGTTTTTGTATCTCGTTTGGCTCTGTAACTGGTTTGGTTGTTAGATACAGATGTTCACTCCACAATTGGACGGAGAAATGCTTTGAAGAGAGATCTTCACCTCACTTTGAGGGGAGCTAGTTTTAAGAGAGTTGGGAAATCACACAGGTGAAGGTGAATGTGCTTGTTGTAAGTAACTCCACGAAAGCGTGGTATCTCTACAAAGATGCTGAGTGTTATGTTTATGGCAAATCTACAACCTGTTAGCAAAATGTTGTCTCAATTGAGTTGGCTTAGATACAGATACAGAAAGTCATTATGAGGCCAAGGAAACTATCTATGGACCTTACCAATAAACATTTTTAGTTTGGACTCTAAATTTAAGTAGGTATTTCGCAATTGTGAACTTCCGTAAATTGGTTATTAGTACGGCGCTGTGAGTGAGTATTACAATTACATATGCACGACAAGTACCGATTAAAAAATATCTTATATTTTGAGAGCGACTTTTCAAGTTAAATTTGTAATTTTCTTTATTAAGCTCATTAAAATAAACATACAGCTGTTTTTTTTTTGTAGACTTAGTGTTTATTATTCTTGTATAAAATGTAACGGTCATTATTCACCCCGGGTGTAAATCAGGTTTAAGTTGACCATTAAATCTGAATTTTTTAGGACCGAACATTTAAATTTGTATCGATGTTATTCACTCAAAAACATGCATTAAGCCCGTTGGATTAAAGATGGACTTAAACGTGGATTTAAAACAATTTAAACCGATTTAAACCTTCGTAGTGTCAAATTTCACAAGAAAATTATATTCGTTTTTTGTTGTTTGTCACTTTTAAATTGATCTGATTTGACTTGTGCCCAGATTAATTTTTAGGTACATTAATCATGCCGTAAAATATAAATAAACGTATAGTAAAAACGAAACCCCCAAGTAGACAACATTTACTGTAGTTGGAAGCGAATGAATGAAATGTTTATTTTTACTTGTTAATATGAATTAAGAAACACACTATACAAAGATTTTTTGTTTTTATGCGTAGGTATGGTTTGGTTGTTGCTGTTCTTGATGTTATTGTTCACGATCATGTTCAGGGTTCTCAGTTGTGGCGATTTATCGCCAAATGATATATTTCAAGTCTCAAGCGATTTTTCATTTTCGAATTAAAATCTTAATATATTTCTATTTCCCACTAATTACAAAAAAAAAACACCGAAAAGGTATCGGCTTCGCAAAGAATTTATCGATTTCGGATTTTCAAATTGGAAATTGAATTAATCGAAGTAAATTGCACATCCCTAAAATTAAGGTTCAGAAGACGACAAATGCCTTGGGACAACCAGAGTTCGTGGAGCTAGGGGAATTTGAATATATGAATGCGATAAAAATAAAAAGCAGGTCGAGGATCCAAATTCTTTAAATGCAACTTTCTTTCGAAAGTTGAAGAAATTTGCTGCAATAATTTTGAGACTTTTGCTGAAATGCTTTTTTAATGCCAAGATTTATAAACGTGGTGATCACGATGAAATAGATGAGTACATTGAGTACTGATCTTTTGATTTTTACGTTGTTTTTGTTTTCCTTTTGTTTTAATAATATTAGCTGAAGTTTGTGTGAAATGAATTGTTTTCGTTATCTTTTTTTAATAAATGCGTTATTTTTTGCATTTTAAATAATAATTTTCTGGGTTTTCTTATACTTTTAATTTGGCCAATAATGGCAACGATTTATTAATTTGGCGATTTTTGGCGATTTTTAATTTAAGATTGGCGATTTCGATTTTAATAACCTGACAACCCTGATCATGTTCTTCTCGCCCTTGTCTTCGTTGAGATGCATTTGGAAAGGATCTTGGCGGAGGTAGTTTGATTTCATTCAACATTTCCTCAATCACGTCTCGTGGCAGCGGAAAATGCCTCTTTTTTCAGCACGAAACATTTCCGAAAATCCACCCATTGTAATCGTCGACGCATGTATTTGACGACGAGGACGACCGACGTTGGTTTGCCATCAACTGCTGTTGCATCAGCTCTCCGACAAATTCGTCTTTCGACGACATCAACATTTCATACATTTCACGAATGAAGTCAATTTTTTTACCTTCTTGCTATTTTTTTATTTTCTATTTAACTTTTCTACTTTCGTTATTTCCTGCCAGCGAAGGAATATCAATATTAAGAAATTGAGTTTTGACCCGAGTTAAAGTACTTAAGCTGGTCTCCGGAGTGCAGTTTAAATCCAATCGAAATTAACGCTGTCAAGTTTAAGAAACTGGGTTTATGTTCGGGTTTAACGACTGAATATTATGGACTTGGGTTTAGTTTTTGGGTTAAACTCACTTAAATCCGAGTGTAAACTTTAACCCGGATTAATTATGGCCGGTCTTAAATCCGTTTTGCACTAAACGGTGAAAAGTTGACTCTTTATATGTGGCTATAAAGTTGATGAAAAGCAGGACTTGCCTTGAGGAGCCGTGTAAGCTCGTTGAGAGCCGGAAGCCTGTCGAAAATCTAATTTAAGAATGCACTCGAAAACGAGTTCTAAAACGAGACCTTTAAAGGCTCAAATACGCTCCGGAAAACTCGCTTTCACCAACTCCCACCATAAATGGTATACATTTAACGAACGTCGAACCAAGAGTTGCAATATGTTGGCGCTTCTGAGGAAAGTTGGCAGTTGCTGGGTATTGTCATTGTCATAGTAGCCCTGTGACGTCAAATTACTAATACCATCCGTTAGAGTTGGATGCTGCGGCAATAATTATCGCATCCGTACAACCTTGGAAAAAAAATAGAGGCCCGAGGCTACCCTGGCGGTGATCGCAGCGCAATAAATTTGTTCGACGGTACTATGATCTGAACACCGCCAAGTCGCCTTGAGGATTTTTGAAGGGTGAAGCTCGTGTGCAATGATGATTCGCTCAAGAACAAAATCGATGAATCCATTTTCGGTGGTTTCATCGTCAACGCTGTGCTTTCCGGGGGTAGAACCAAAGATTCCTTCCTTTCTGATTTTGTATACGATACTGCCGTTGAAATTCGGAGACGAGTCATAAGTCTTTTCGAAAAGATCGAAGACTGCATCCACGGTTGCCTCATTCATCACTCCCCCTTGAAGGTTCCAGGGTATTCATCCTAAGGTACTAAGCTGCAATTGGCTTGATTGTAGTTTGTTGTCACAGAAATTTTGCTTTATTTATTTATTTTATTTATATCATTCCTAAACAGAACTGACCTTGTAGTGTTTTCTAGTTTTTGAGTACATTTTTCTAACTGAGTACGGCACTACTTTTGTAAATTCATATCAATAACTCATTTCTTATTTTTCCAAAATTGTTTGTATCAACAGACTAAGGGCCGGTTTGTTCGATTTTGATTATCATTAATCGTCGGTTATTTCAGCTGGTACTAACTACAGAATCGTTGGGCTGGTTAGTTAACCAGAGAAATCGATAACCAACCGATTTTGCGCGGTTTTCTACTACTTCAAATAATACAATAAACGTAGGCATATACAAGGTGGGCCAAAAGAAGTCATTCGATGTTGTTTGGCTCTCATTTTGTTTCTAAATGAAAAACTTCGATTCTGTTTTTTGATAATGTTTATTTGAACCTTTAGAATTTTATTGGTCAAGTCGAGAAGATTATATCGGCCAAATGGGCGCCGTCACAATTGATTGCCATACGGGCTCGTTTTATGGCATTTTTAATCACTTCGGCCAGAACTTCGGGCGACAGATTCTCGCACTCGTGTCGAATGTTGTCCTTGAGGGCTTCTAGGGTCTCGGGCTTGCTCACGTAAACACGGGACTTCAAAAAACCCCACAAAAAAAAAAGTCTGAAACGGTTAAATCGGGCGATCTTGCGGGTCAGTGCAAATCGCCAAAACGAGAGATGAGGCGACCCGGAATATCGGTTGTGGCTCGCGCAGTCTGTACATGTCCTCCAGTCCTAATTCATCCAATTTCGGCAGAAAAAACTCGGTTAACATGGCCCTATAGCGCGCACCGTCCACTGTTGTCGTTTGACCAGCGGCGGACTCGAAAAAAAATGGCCCGATGACTCCTCCAGTAACTTTGAGCGGGTGTAATGGCTCCTCGTGCATTACTCGTGGATTTTCGATGCCCCAGAAGCTATAGTTTTGCTTGTTCACGTACCCGCTGAGGTGGAAATGAGCCTCATCGCTCATTATGATTTTAGTCGAAAAATCGTCCACTTCGTCCTCGAGATTGAGGATGGCTTGGGCGTAAGTTACACGCGTTTGGCGGTCGACAGGCAGCAGCTGATGCACGGACTGGACTTTGTACGGGAACATGCGCAAGTCGTTGACCAAAATTCGCCTTAGGGACGACCGGCTGATGGCTAATTGCGAGGCGCGGCGACAGCTCGACATCCTCGTCAACAGCGGCGATATTCTCGGCACAACGGGTGCTCCGGGGCTGGCCACTCTTGGCAACGTCTCGTGTGGTCCCATACTCTTCAAGGTTGGTGGGCAAACGGCGCAGATTCCACGATTATTCCACGTTCTTGGGGATTGTATCGCTCCATGGCTTGTTCACTTGTATTCTACATCTGTCTAGTCCACAAATGTCAAAACAGATTTGACATTAGCGGCCATTTGCAAAAATAAGAGCATTGGCCCACCTTGTGTAACTCAAGATGTAGTGAACTGAACTAATAAAAACTGTCTCGCCAGTTTCGTAGACGTTTTAAACTGACAGATGTATAGAATACGGTTCACGCATTGAATAACAGTACGGTCCCCAACACAATAATGGGTGCGAAGGATGAAGTAGGATTATTTTCAACATTTTTAGCCGATGACAGCTCTCAAATATTAAGATAAAGCGCACTCATTATGGAGAAAATACTGAAAGAATGAGAGAATTGCGACGGTCGTTGAATAAATTGAGATGATCCATTTTTTTTAAATTTTATTGGTTGCGGCTTGAATTCGGTTTTGTTTTTTAAAAAAATGATTTCATTTGATGAACAAGATTTTATTCTTCAGTTTTTAAAAAACACCTGTATCATTTGATTAGGACATTCTTGTGCTAAACAAATTAGGTAATCTAACTAACTTGTGATATTGGGGACGTTCAAGTATCTAGTTTAGTAAGTCTGACAGCTCTCTGTTTTGATTGGGGGTAATCGATCGTGAGAGCATTATGTTTCAGCTGACGTGTATGGAGGGGAAGCCGTAGTCAAGAAATTCGTGACTGAGTACTAAGTTGACAGTTCGTATATGTGGCTGACATAGAAAAAGTGACAGGAGCGTCATCAATCTAGTCGACTTAAGATAACTAGATTCTTGAATGTACCCATTTTTTTAATGAATAAAAATTGTATGTTCAAATAAAACAAACATTTTGAGAATGTATATATTTAGTACCTATGCCTATGTGCGAATTTTGTAAATTTTTTCTCTCATATGAGATCTGCTGTCCCAACTGTTGACGATATCGCGTATATTTGAGCTATACGCAATTGATGTTTGTTAGACACCCAATTAGAGTTCCCCCGTTCAATATTTGTCGGATTTAAATACTTATTTGGCTCAATTTGCGCATTGTAAGCCTTTGCCCTTCTTAGGAATACTCTAAGCTAAATGATTCCGAATTTCTGTTTCTCCTTTGAGATTGAAGCAAACTTTTGAACATTTCCGTAGGTATTTCTAATTAAAGAGCTATGTCCCGTCCCCTATCCACTTCGAAAGGCACAACAGAACAGAGTGAGGCCATACGAAACCAATTGGATCCGATTTGCACAAAACTTGAACCGAAAACACTTTCAAATAAACCGAGCCGCCCAACAACGATTTACTTTTCCCCAGGAACACCGCCCCTTGGGCCCTTGTCGACAACATAATGAACACGCAAAGAAAATATTTGTTTTTGCTTCCATTTTGGTAGCCAAATTGCCACATTCTGTAGATTCCCCATGCTGGCTGTGGCTGGCTGTGGCTGGCTGGTATATTCGGCCCGAGGACCGTTTGCGATAAACGCACTACTTATTCATTGGGCTCGAGTCGGTATAGTGAGTTATGTGCTTTTAATGGAATGTATCTGCACATCTACCTGGAGTCAATTACATGCGGATACTACTGTTAGGTAGCACTTTCTTTGCATCCCTGCGGCAGCGTTTCAAAGAAGTGGTGCTACCAAGCGAAACCAAAAGCCCACTTTTCACAATCTGAGTTCTGGCCACATTCCCGGACATTGCCGACCTGTCTCAATCATATACAATGGAGCAAGAAGAAGAAGGAATTTCTCCGAATGACGTCGGATGCTACTCCATGTCCGTAGTCGGGGCTATATGAACATGAATATTTTTACTCTGGGCAAGAGTGGATGAAGGCAATGGCGGGACGTACTTTGTATGTAATTTGATTTGTTTTTTTTTTTCCTTTTCATCTGGGGGCTCCTCGGTCAGGTATGATTTATGATTGCCAAGTTGGCGCTCTTCGGAGTATAATTATGCTTTGGTTGTTTTATCTCTATTAATGAGGTGGAAAAATACCTGTGCAGGATTTAGATTTAGGCTCACCCAGATTGGATAGCCTTGGGGGAGGGCCGTTTAAGTGTTATGGGAATTTGTGTGTTTGTTTGAGAATTGAGTTAAGAGTTGCAGACAGAACGGAAACCGGGCCACGTTGCTAAGCTTGAAATTTTTGTAATCATAGCAAGGCGAGTATTGCGGGTGAATTGTTGCAGGGGAGGATTTCATTTGAGCTTGCTGAACAGGAAAACAATAGAGCAGTGAAAAGTTATACACTGAAAATGTAAATCATTTCAAATTTGATTAGGTCAAGAGGGTGCCGTAAGAAAATCTAAATTTCGCTTGTTTATGATATTTAACAAGATAAACAAGTGAAAAGTGAAAGCGCAGTGTCTTATTGGGTAGTGTAGTAGTCAACTTCAAAATATTCAGTAAAATCAATATTTCCATCACGAAGGAACAACGTTTACAAATAATTAAAATTTATTCCGAGTCGGTGGTGGCAACTGTAAGAAGAATTTAATTGCAAAATCATCTTCAGCGATGAAGCGCATTTTTAGTTAAACGGCTTCGTCAAAAAGCAATATTTATGTATTACTGGACAGGTGAGAACCCTCATGTGCTTCATGAAACAGCACTTCATCCGCAAAGAGTCACTGTTTGGTGCGGTTTTCATGCCAGTGGCTTCATTGGGCCGTTTTTTTTCGTCAATGAAAATTACCATCACGTTACGGTAAATGATATTCGCTACAGAGACATGTTGGAACATTATTTCTCTGCGCAATTGCATGAATTGGACATCAGTGATATGTGGTTCCAACAAAACGTTGCCACAAGCCACACAGCGGGTGAAAAAATCGAACTATTGAAGTCTCAGTTCGGTTAACGTCTTATCTCGAGAAAAGTCTATTGGTGGTTTACGGCCTCTAGATTTTTTCTTATGGGGCTACATTAAACCATTGATCTATGCCAATTGCCAACAAGCCGGCGACGTAAGAGGAGGTCATAGCCAATATTGAACTATCGGTCGAAATGTGCGGCCGAGTCATCGAAATTGGGTTCAACGTATCCACCGTTGTGGTACATACGTTTCCGTGGTGGACATTTAAAAGAAGTCGAATTCGATTCATAAATGTTTTGATAGTAATTCAAGCCAATACATTTTTGTTGAGATATCTCAAGTAGCTGGCCTTTTACTTATTTATATTTAAATTTTTAAAAATAATATTAATTTGAGGACTGAAAACTTACTATTTTACTAAAAATGCGAAGGCAATGATTTAAAAGTGACTGAGGTACTGAGTAAGAGAAGTTTTCAGTTGAATTATAGATAGAAATCAGTCTCGCAAGTTGCGATTCTAAGACCTCATAAAGCAGGTCTTCAAAATTATTTTGTATATGTGTGCCAATGACGTATAGAGGGAGAATTTTCAATTCACTGAATAAAGGGGTAGTGCAAAATTTGCGAAATCACTTGTCCGATATATTTTTTAAGTGTCAAAAGTGGTAGTACTCGAACTGACACGTTATACAAAATTGTAGACCTAAATGAACAATAGCATGATACATAATTTTCAAGGAAATAGTTCAACAACGAGTCCACAAATAGATAATATGTCTGAGCATGCAAGAACTTGTCAAAAAAAGCGTTCAAAAAAGTCTCGAAAGACGAACTAAAATGCTCTTACAAAACTAGTCCTAAGATGAATCGACATCGAACGCATAAAAAATGGGTCAAGGAGCGAGTATTAAAACGAGTGCACAACAAACTTTAAAAAAAAGGAGCTCGAAAAATGTTTACAACAGCGTTGAAAATTTTTTTTTCTAAAAAACCATCCAAAAACGAATGAAACAACTTAGCGCGTCGAAAAATCGCATCTAAAAAGGCGTCGGAAAACTAGCGAACTCATCAGAAACATTCAAACCTGGCTAAAACTGCATTAAAGTTCCTTGGATATTGCGCAAGTAACGTGTGCAAAAACGCGTTAAAAAGTTCAAAGTTGTTTCCTAAAATGAGTAAAAGGACGCCCTAAAACCGCAGGAAAGCAAAAGTGCGCCAGGAAATCACCTTTAAAAAATTTCAGAGAATGAAATTTGTATGATGAAAACTGAAAACCGTCGTAAGGCACTCTTGGTAATAAAATGAGGAGTCAAAATATTTTCCTTTTCCATTTATTCGTAAGATCTGTCTATAAGCTTAACTTCCTAACTGAGCGGAAAATTATGGGAAACTTATAAGAACAATTATATTTCACACTTACGGTCATATTATTCACTCACCTTCATCCGGGTTAAAACTTACACTCGGATTTAAGTGAGTTTAACCCAAAAACTAAACCCAAGTCCATAATATTCAGTCGTTAAACCCGAACATAAGCCCAGTTTCTTAAACTTGACAGCGTTAATTTCGATTGGATTTAAACTACAATCCGGAGACCAGTTTACGTACTTTGAATTTGTCGGAGAGCTGATGCAACAGCAGTTGATGGCAAACCAACGTCGGTCGTCCTCGTCGTCAAATACATGCGTCGACGATAACAATGGGTGGATTTTCGGAAATATTTCGTGCTGAAAAAAGAGGCATTTTCCGCTGCCACGAGACGTGTATGGGGAAATGTTGAATGAAATCAAACTGCTTCCGCCACGATCCTTTCCAAATGCATCTCAACGAAGACAAGGGCGAGAAGAACATGATCAGGGTTGTCAGGTTATTAAAATCGAAATCGCCAATCTTAAATTAAAAATCGCCAAATTAATAAATCGTTGCCATAAATGGCCAAATTAAAAGTATTGTAAAATATAATAAAACTCAGAAAATTATTATTTAAAATACAAAAAATAACGCATTTATTAAAAAAAGAAAACGAAAACAATTCATTTCACACAAACTTCAGCTAATATTATTAAAACAAAAGGAAAACAAAAACAACGTAAAAATCAAAAGATCAGTACTCAATGTACTCATCTATTTCATCGTGATCACCACGTTTATAAATCTTGGCATTAAAAAAGCATTTCAGCAAAAGTCTCAAAATTATTGCAGCAAATTTCTTCAACTTTCGAATGAAAGTTACATTTAAAGAATTTGGATCCTCGACCTGCTTTATATTTTTATCGCATTCATATATTCAAATTCCCCTAGCTCCACGAACTCTGGTTGTCCCAAGGCATTTGTCGTCTTCTGAACCTTAATTTTAGGGATGTGCAATTTACTTCGATTAATTCAATTTCCAATTTGAAAATCCGAAATCGATAAATTCTTTGCAAAGCCGATACCTTTTCGGTTTTTTTTTTGTAATTAGTGGGAAATAGAAATATATTAAGATTTTAATTCGAAAATGAAAAGTCGCCAAAAATCGCACGTTTTTGCGTAGTCGACAAACTGATTTTTGTGTCGCCAAATGAGACTTGAAATAGCCCATTTGGCGATAAATCGCCACATCTGACAACCCTGAACATGATCGTGAACAATAACATCAAGAACAGCAACAATCAAACCATACCTACGCATAAAAACAAAAAAAACTTTAGTGTGTTTGAATTCATGTTAATGAGTTAAAATAAATATTTCATCCATTCGCTTCCAACTACAGGTCCTCGTCTTCTAAAAAAATAAAATAAATAGTTGGTGCAACAGGTCTGTAGGGACCCAAGGCCTAGCTTCTCAAAACCATTCGTTTGTGTGCGTTTTTCATTTTTGGGACGAATGGAAGGGATCTACAATTTTATGCCGGGTCCAAACGGCTAATTAAGAAGCTCGTTCATGACAGTTATACTCTCGGATGTTTGTCAGACGTTCGCGAGAGGTGGCGCAGCGGAAAAAACCATAAGTTGGAATTTGGGTTTTTTCGGGATTTGAACCTGGGACCCCTCGCTTAGTAGTCCAACACACTAACCACTAAGCCACTGCGCGTCCTCGTCTTCTACGTTTATTTATATTTTTCGATATAATAAATGCATCTAAAAATAAAACTGTACACAAATCAAATCAAATCAATTTAAAAGTGACAACCATATAGACAAACCATACTGAGACCCCCAACTCACAATGCTCTTGCCGCTGGGCCCCTCAATTTCTTTTCAAATTCGCCATTTTGTATTCCTATCGGTGTTATGTCAAAAAAGAATCAGTGTGACATTCAAAAACACACAAAAACTACAACAACAAATGCTGCCAACCGCGGCAACCTTGGGGAAATGCGAAAGAGTTCGGGAATTCCACATTTTTATATTACTGAATGCCATTGGTTAGTTATTATAAATTGTTGAAAGGCGAATAATTTGATTTAGTTGGTTAGGCAAATTATCTAAAATATATGTTTTATATACTAGAACCTATTAGGACAAACATGGTTGTGTATTTACCTCTTTTCAATATCATTAAGATCGGTTTATTGTGTGAATTTTTCTTTAATAACTGAAGAAAACTTGCTCAAAATGTTTTTATTTTCATGCAGCCATTCTGCATTGACAATTTTTCATAAATATTTTAAGCAAATGTACACTTATTCCTAAAAAGAGAAATACTATCCACGTATATAAATAATTTCAAATTTAACGGACAAAATTTTATGAACGCTGTCAGCAGCTTTGTCCACAGCGGAAGTGGCATATGCAAGGTGCGAGTGTAGTGGTGAGCCGGAATTTTTGAAGTTACGTGACATTTGTCAATACGAATTTCTATGTAACAATTAACGCACTTAGCGTTTGCCACCCCATGAAAATATTGCTTGTAGGCAAGTAACGGGAAATCGGCCAAAGTTGGTGGTCTCAGTATTGTCTCTGGTGACACAACAAAAAACAAACGTATTTTTTTTGTAAAATTTGACATTACGTAGGTTTACAACGGGTTACAATCGGTTTAAACTGTTTTAAATCCGCGTTTAAGTCTTGTGAGTGAATATTATGGATATGGACTTAAATTGTCGGGCTCAAATAATGATTGTAAAAGTAGCACCTTCAATGTAGTTGAAGTTTCCATCAACTACTCTAATTTCAGCCTAGTAGAGATTTTCTTAATAATAGATGACAGGAAGGATCGGCCAACTTCGTCCAAGCTATCGCAGATTCAAAAAAACTCGGTCCAAAAAAGCTTTTTACAACATTCATGGGATTGCAGAGGAAACAAGTCTCTGGTGTTGCTAATGGAGACTTTAGGTGCAAATTATTCGTTCTGTTTGTGTCTTCGGCTTCAAAGCGATCTTTTCGCTATTCTTTCGGCAACAAATCAAATTTCAATTGATGAGTAATAAAAAATCTCAGAAACGGTTCCACGCAATACCCGCATATTCCAGGAAGTGTACATGTCCAGGAAAACTCAAACAAATGCGACCGAACATCAAATGCGTGCCTCAAAATCTCTTAGTACCTCGTCATAGAATGGTGTTTGAATTGTACTAAATCATAGAATTCAGAAACTCATAATTTTAGCAGTTCATAATTTGTGGAGCCAGGTACTGTTAGTGCAGCTTCTAAAAATCAACCAAGCCAACTTCTTTAAGTAAATCCTTAAGAAATAAACGGATTATAGAAATCTACTCCATCAGAAGTAACTTTTTGCAACGAGTAATTTTTTTTTTACGAGGTTAACTTTACTCAAATCTTTTTTGAAGAAGCAAAAATTCCACGCGGAGTGTTTTATCACTTCCAAACTGGAATGGAAAGCATTTCCTAAGAATTGAAAAGCCAGCGACTGCGACAATCGCATCTACTTTCACCCCAAGTTTGTTGCGCGACCACCCATCGCCAAAGTAAATCATCCACCTATTTCAACATCCAAAATATATTCATTTACGGATACAACAAAAACGCTTATTTGTCACTTTCTGGCTATCATTTCAAAGCTAATCCAGGTCCTAAAAAAAAAACAAAATCTTTAAATGGGATCTAAATATATAATAACCAAAAATCTACCCAATCTAGTCCGAACATCCAAACGAATTTCCCAAGTGTATCCGGAAACATTTTTCCCCTTCAGAGGTTCCATATCCTGTCAGCGATTATACGAGTACTGTATACGCATTTCGCATCTATCCCATCTGATAGTAAATTGCCACTTGGACGACAAGGCAACCATATGACAAGCTCCATTCGACTTGGGGATGGAACGCGTGCAAATAGCGTTATTTAACTAGCTTATGGGATAAGAGATTTTATGCCTACACAGGACAAGGCGAATGCGGACAGGAAATGAAATAGAAAAAGAACGGAAATTTCCCTCGCAGAATGTCTTGAGAAATGATTGTCGAACTACTTGCGCTTGACATTTGGCTTTCACCTCATTAGCCGCAAAATTAATAAGGCTTTGTGAAGTGGTACCCTATTAGGAGAAACTGGGATCTACTGCCGCAGATGACTAAGCAATATTTTTTCTTGCAACCGAATAAATCTTGGAAAATTTTTACATTTTGTTAAAATTTTGCTGAATAAGAACGCGGGATGGAGTCTGGATTTACGAGCATTATTTGGAGGAATTACGACACAAAGACTTTTAGGATTAGGTCAAGAGTTATTTGATGGACGGTTTTGAATGATTGAGCTCTGGGGCCAGATTCTGTATTTTTGTGTGCTCAATTGCTTTTTTGTCTGTCTCGTATACGAGTAGGACAAAGATATCGTTTTCGAATGATTTCGAGATGGTTTTCCATTTTATGTTTATCACGCAATTCCACGTCTGTCTGACTGTCTGTTGACTTCTTTGTTTCTAACTTCCTTTTTAGAGTTTGCGGACTTAAGGTTCGGAGCCGTATTTGTATTTAGCAGAGCAATTTAAAACTGGGATTTCTCTCAACAACGATATAACGACTTTAACAGAAAAGTTTAGTAAAGGTAAAACATTTTTTTTTCCACAGCATATAGTTATCTTAAAACTCCAATCAATTTGGTACATTAGTTTTCTATAGGTTACATGAAAACGGGTGCAATAAATTTATTCAAAAAGGATGAACAATTTTTTGCCTACTTTTTAAATGATTCCGCCTTTTGTTTTCCACACGAATATAATAATAGCTTTTGGTTCTTTAAGGAACTGCTCGTATCTCGAACACCACATTTTCAATTTTGATAAAAAATTTTGAATTCTCAACAAGGTACGTTGTATAAATACTTGCTCAATTTTGAGCTCAACAGTTGAAGACGATTGCTTCTTGAGACAAAATCTCAAATATATGTGTCAAACATAAAAGATCCCCCACTTTATTTGCGATCACATACTTCCATTTGTCAAGAATTCAAATTGTAAGTTTTCAAAAGACCCTGGATTTGGCTTTCAACTTGTTTATCTATAGGTACATAAGAATTAACTTTCGCGATCACCAATTCCTTTGCCTCGTACTAATAGCTAATATTAGTCTCGACTTTAAATTTACGGAAGCTCACAATTGCAAAAATTTGTATGGAAAATATAGCCACTATGAACTTTATTTATTGGTAAGGCCATTTAAAAACATTTCCGAAAGGATTCACAATTTTTCTCAAACAATTTGTAAGATGCAAAATCTACAAAAAAATGTATGTAGTTGACATTATATACATAGAACGTGTAAATATTCTAGCCGAAGTTTCCGAAAGCTGAATAAACGCACTAATAATTATGGATAGACAAATAAAAATAAAGTGCACGACTGGGTCGAACTTAACTTTCTCGTTTATCAAAAGTTTAATGTAAATGAAGTGGGAGTTGCTGATTGTGTACGCTCCAAGTTGTTGGAAATATTTTTAAGGTGCATATTCAATATGGTTCAATATGGTTGAAAAAAAATTATAGAAGTTGGTAATATTTGCTAAAAATAAATTTTTACACCGAAATTATGTGAATACAGATCGGAATTTGGGTAGTAATTTTTGAGAAATATTTAAGAAATTTATTTGTTCGAATTTTTTGAGAAAAACTTAGTACGGGATCTTATTTAGAATACTTATATTATCTCTAATATATATTTTGGTCCAAATCGTTAGAGCGGTTTTTGTAAAATTTGGCAGACAAAACAGTACCAAATATTGCAATGTTTAGTTTGAAAAATACTATTGCTTAACTATTTAGCTGAAAACCGAGTACAATAAAATTCTGTCCGTCTGTCCGCCTGTCTGTCTGTATGTCTGAACGGATTTCGTTCAAACTTCGGATTTAAAGTTTGGGGGCTTTTTGAATGGTAACCTCAATATTAATGGTACTTCGCATACAACATTTTCATCCCAGTTTGATTTGTTCGAAAACGGCTCCAACGATTTCAACAAAAATTGATATTTAAGCTTAAGTAGGTGAGGTAAACATAACTGGCATACTCAGTTTTCCGCTACTTTTGAAATTTGGACATAACTTGAAAACGGTCCATACGATTATAACAAAAATTTATTTCGAAGGTAATAGGGTCATTTCTAACTTAATGGCAAGGTAAGTTTTTATCTGTTTTATCGTAAAATGGATTTTTGAAAAAAGTATTTTTTTAGAAATTTAGTTTTCTTTAGCTTATCTGAAATCGGCAATAATTAATTTAAGAACTGCTCATATTTCGAAAATTCCATTTTCGATTTCGATAAAACTTAAAAAAACAAATAATGCTTACATCCCGAACAATAAGTTGTACTCTGTTTTCAGCTAAATAGTTAAGCAATAGTATTTTTTTAAACTAAACTTGCAATATTTGGTACTATTTTGTCTGCGAAATTTTACAAAAACCGCTCTAACGATTTTGATCCAAATACATATTAAAGATAAAATCAGTATTCGAAATAAGATACGTACTTAATTTTTCTCAAAAAATTCGAAAAAATCATTTTTTTTTAATTACAGTGGTGGTCCAGTATAACGAATGATATAATGTCCAGGTGTATTCGTTAAATCGAAAAATTCGTTTTATCGAGCACATTTTACTTGTACGAAACGTTAAATAAAATCTAAAAATATTGTTTTACTGTGCAGTAATGCACAATAACAATAAAACCTATACGTAGTAGCTAACAGTTTTACTACAGACACATACATACATACATTCACAATCCAGAGAGTTGCTTTACACTTTCCTACATATATATGTACATACATATTTCTTTACTGAAGATATGTTTAACAGAAACATTCGTTATATCGAATGTCAACCATTTTTTTTCATACGTTATATAGAGACACCAATGAAATTGGAAAAAGTGTTCGTTATATCGATCATTCGTTATATCGGCATTCGTTATACTGGACCACCACTGTACTTATACTTCCGAATCTATTTTCACTAATCTATGTTAAATTTTTGTTATAATCTCCCCACTTCCGATAAAAATGCAATAACAGCTACGAAAAACTTCATTTTAGCAAATACATATTTTAACCTTGTTGAATATGCACCGTAAAATAATTGCAGCCACTTCCTTTCACAATTATTAGAAACTCCCACTTCATTTGCACCCATTTCTTTCATCTAGCATCGGTTCTCAGATCGTTACCTACCTACTTAATAAAATAAGAAAACAACCAACCAAACTGTTTGATGAACGAGAAAGTTACGTTCGACCCAGTCGTGCATTCGAAAAGTGGGCAAATGACTGACCTGGAAGAAAGCAAATCTTTCGAACGACTCCTTTCGAATGACACTACTCCCACGACACTAGGACCCCTACAGCCTTAATGGCGCCTATCCTGCGAAATAGAACTGGAAGGTTTGAACAGTTGCTTGCAAATTGCTAGTAACTGCATTTAGATGGAATTGCAAGTAGTGCGTGAACTTAAACAAGGATAACAGAGCTGAAAACCTGTTTGATTGGTTATAGGTACTTACTTGTTGCGAGGTCTTCGAGGTAAATTCTAAAGCTTTATTTAAAAAATGGTCTTAGTTGGTTGGGACACACCGCCCAACATGTACCCTATGGTGGATGTGCAGAATTTTAAACTAGAGTGGGCCTCATGCGAAAAAGATCTATAGTTTTTCAAATAACTGTCTTCAGAGGGACGCAATTGTGTCGACTGTAAAGTGGACTTAAGTCTACCGAGCTGAACCACGACTTTCGAAATAAATGTGGCCCACAAATCGTCTTTCAACTGTCAACCACTTTCAAACCAAACCACTTAAAAGAAACACCTTTAGAAGAGATCAACCAACATCACCCGTCAGTCTCCCAAATATTGCTGTAGCCAGAGCAGACCCTTCGTATCAAACGAATAGCCGCAGAAAGTCTTTAATGAGCAGAGCGACCTCAGTCTCCACACGCTGCCCCCTTTTGCATTTCTTTTTATACATTAAAGTTTAAAAATATGAATTTTCCTCCCCAAAACTCCCACTTTTCAAATGCAATTTGCTTGGCAACATTTTACTTAACATAGCAACATTCTGTGCGCGTTCAACGATTGCATCAAATAAGAGAAAACCGAATCAGATTCTCTGCAGCTGCAGATGCTCTGCTCGGCTGTCGTCTGCTGTCTGCTCACGCAATTGATGCGGTGCGCGAGAGCACAGTAGCAAACCTGACAAACCGATGTACTTCACCACACCACATCCACCCGTCTGCTTTGTATCTGGAAATCCCGCATTCAAAGCGTGAGGCTGTGCAAGCGACCACGACACCAAGCAACATTAGTTGCATACAATCTCTCGCCGAGTTGAAATCGAGTTCGTTTTGCTTCGGTGTCTGTGTCGCTTTGTCTGTAATTATTGTTCAGTATTTATTTGTCAGCCCTCATCCTTGGCCAGAGCTAGTGTTGGATGCCCCAAGAACGGATGTGTTGACGACGATGACGACGACGGTCTGGTGTTCAAATCAAATTATCCTAATGGCACTGAAGTTCAACTAAAATCATCAACTGTGCTGCAGCGAGTTCCCCTTTGAAGCAGACTCTGCGTCGCCTCTCAGTCAGAAAAAGTAACTTTTCGTTTTGTGGTTTGTATTTTCGCGACGACACCGCGGCACGCGGGTGGCGACGTGTAAACTTGTGAAGTAGTGAAGTGAGCTCCAACGTCGCGAATTAATGCAAGGAATGCGCGCCCAGCATCGGTTGAGGGTTGACTTGGGGCATGTTATGCGAGTGCATCAATTAGCGAGTGCAAGTTCCGCTGTTCCGCTCTAATTAATTACGCGAAACAAAAACAAAACAATCTCGCGAGATCCGCGTGGATGAGTGACGACAGCTGCTGCTGTTACCGGTTTTTGGATACTTTTTTCGTGCACGGTGTAGTCTCGCGTAAAACAAAAAAAAAAAACATGACCGCCCTAACTGGAAGTGGCCTGTTGGTGTTGTTGAACTTTTTCTGTTTGGCACTAGCGTCGAGTGATTCTAGCGACCCTTGCTACGCCGATGGCAAGGCCCGAAAGTGTGTTCCGAGTTTTGTGAACGCCGCCTATGGCAATCCCGTGGAAGCTTCCTCAACTTGCGGCCTGAAGCAGCCCGAACGCTACTGCGAGGTGGATCGAAACGACCGCACCACAACGTGTAGCGTATGTGATGACAACTCGCCCGAACTGCGTTTCCCTCCATCCTCCCTGACCGATCTCAACAACTCCAACAACGTGACATGCTGGAGGTCTGCCTCGGTGCCGATTGCCACTGTGGGCGACAACTCTCCGCCCGACAACGTTACCTTAACCCTTTCCCTTGGCAAGAAGTACGAACTGACATACATCAGCTTAACCTTCTGCCCGAAATCGCCGAAGCCAGATTCGATGGCAATCTACAAAAGCTTCGACCACAGACAGACCTGGCAACCATTCCAGTTCTACAGCTCGCAGTGTCATAAGTTCTACGGCCGACCTGACCGTGCCAAGATAAGCAAATTCAACGAGCAGGAGGCCCGCTGCATGAACTCGCAACGCTCCTCGGGTGATAATCATCGCTTCGCGTTTAATACCCTAGAAGGACGTCCATCGGCGAACGACATTGACTCGTCACTGGTGCTGCAGGACTGGGTTACAGCAACAGATATTCGTGTGATTTTCCACCGCTTGGAAGTGCCACGCGACTTGGCCGCCACTAATCACTTCGGCATTAGCAGCGGCGACAGCGAACGCAAGTACCCGAACGACAAATCAATGGACAGCAACAACGCCATCGAGACGAAATTCACGGGTAGGCTATCAGTGCCAACATCAGCGGCAGCCGTGACGGGGACACCGGGCACTGCTGCTCTGGGCCAGCACGGCCAGCACTATGCCGTATCAGATTTCGCTGTTGGCGGACGGTGCAAGTGCAATGGACATGCATCCGAGTGTGTAGCCGACGACGAGGACGGCCAATTGGTGTGCGACTGCAAACACAATACAGCTGGATCCGAATGCGAGCGCTGCAAACCGTTTTACTTCGATCGACCGTGGGGACGTGCCACAGCCACCGACGCCAACGAGTGCAAAAGTAAGTACGGCCATGAGTAGTTTTCTTGTCACCCACGAGTTCGAGTACGAGTACTCGTAGTTGGATTTACCGCACCCCTCTCCTCAGGTATACACAGCGTTAGCGCCGCCGTCAATCTATTGTCTCCGTAGGCCATCTGCTGCGGTTCATGGAACCCCCGACACTCGCAAAATATACAAAAAGCGGAATTAGTTTTCGCTAAATTTATTGTGGGTGAAATTGAATGGACGACAGTGTTTGTGTTGGTGACGGGGTGTAGCCGCTGCGGCTCACAAGTTGCAAATCACTGCGCAGAGTGTGTGCCTCGACCTAGACCATCGACATCTGCTCTTAATTTAAATTCAATCTGCAAATGGCTTAATGACATTTGCCAAATTAGTCCTAGCACATTACGACAGCGATAGTGCGGGGACAGACAGACGTGTAGCTGGTCCTTGGTGGATGGGTCTTATTACGTGCAGTTACCAGTTAGTCCTCGTATTCATAAATTGAGTTGTCGGAATCTGGATTGTTCCCATAATATGGGGGTGTGTGTGTGTGTGTTCCATTTGGAAGAATACGTCGGCCCGAAGCAGTTCAGCAGCAGCATCCAGTTCCAGTAGCACTATACGTACGACGACGTTCACTGAACAGACACCATTAATTAAAGTCGACAGTCAGAAGCAACTACAAAACTGGCATTTCTGTGTTTTTCTATTTGCACTGTTGTTTCTTTCGTTTAGTTGTATATACCCGTTCTTCGTTGTTTATCTGTTTTTTTTTTTTTTTTTGTCTATTTTTGTTTCTGTTTGTTACTCCTTTTTGGCTTTTGTTGCACTCGCAGAGACTTGCAAATTAAATGGCAAATTGTGAATGGCACTGTGGAGGCTGCCGATGCTGCTGCTGCTGCTACTGCTGCCAGGAGCGCGCATATCTGTTGAGTCTGTGTGCATAGCAATCTTGTTAGTGAAATGGTTGTTTGAGAGCTGGATGATAATAGCTGGTTGCTTGGACGGACGTAAGCCCAACTGGGACGGGTTAAGGAGGTAGTGTCGGGACAAAGAGAAAGGAAAAAAAATGAAAATCCTCACAACGGGACTTTATGGGGGTAGTGTAAGTTACTGTTGACTTCATAGTGAGCATCCAGTAGCACACAATCATATTAATTGAGGATGCAGGAGAGATACGACGATCTGTGACGTGAGGGACGACATCAATTGAGTTAGAGCCTGCCTGGAATGATATTAAAAAGGATTTTATTTAGAGGGAATCAGCGAGCCGTGATGAAATTTGCCCACGACAAAGTATTAATATGCAAATTTGGTTCGTGGTAATTGCTGCTGTTCTTGGGGGCGTTGAACGACAGCCTGCGTCTAAAATCTGGAAAGTCGCTTAAATCGAGGCAGTAGAAAACGAAAATGTGTAAAAATTCTAGGAGCATAGTGAGACCTATGCGAGGGTTTTTTTTTTTTTCGAGAAGCAGCTACTCTTATGAACCGGCTGTCTGAAGAGCCGAATCGACAGTTGTACTGATGGGTGCAGGGAAATAGCCTCACGGGCAATAACTTCACAGGGGAAACAACTTCGCCTCGAGGCGGAAATAGTTTCACTTATTGTGAAGTTATTTCCGACTGAAAGTGAGCAATAGATCGAACTTTTTGTGGGAAATAATTTCTCTTAACATGCGATGACATGTAAGCCCACAATTCATAAACAGTGGGAAACCGCCCTGCTTGGATTCATTGCCTAGGGGTGGGAGTACAATCAGGGAAAAAAACGAGATAAAATCAAGATAATCAGTGTCAGATTAAGCCTATCCGTTGACGAAAGTCTGTTCTTAAATTCTTAATCCAAATACAAATATCTTACTTTGAGTATATGCTTTTTGGTTAACCTTTAATTCTTATTTTAAAATAATTTTCTACTGTTAGTATTAAGAACGTGTAAGCTTAAATTAAGCCTAAGATCATTTCATTCGAATTATGCAACAACTTGATTTTAAATCGTTGTAAGCTTAAATTAAGCTTATGTATTCTTAAACATAACGCAATGAAGAAAGTACGAGCTTAAAATAAGCTCAAAATCACCCTTCACCTATTAATCAGCAGTAAGAATAATGCTCCCTAAAACCCAGAAAAATAACTCTTGAAATAAACTCACAAAAATTTAAATCAGAACAAGTTATCCTTATATTAAATTTTATCGGAATGCTGTAAGAATGTCATATACCAATTTAAGATTGCACAGTTTTATTTGTCGAATTTATTGTCACGGAGTTGAAAGAAAATAAAACAATTTATTTATTTAAGAATGATATTTATTTATTGAATCGAAAATGCCTAAATGGACTAAAATCCAAAATATGTCTTTCCATTATTAAATGGATACAAATGTAAGGGTGGACTATTGAAATCAGACATATTTTTTATTAAAATTGTATTAATATTACAAGTTTCACCATTTTTGTTATCATATGCATTTAATTACAATTTTCCACTGTTTAATTTTTTGAAAGAACACTTAATTACGGAAACACGCAAACTGTACGAAATATCAATCGGAATGAATGAATTTTTCCATCCACCGTGCGAGTTTTACGTTGTGCGGCTTGATTGGGAAATATTAAGTCATATATGATATTTTAGATCTTAATTGGTATGCACATTAGTCCATAATGCAAGTTTAAAATTATTTGGGCTTGATTCGAGAACATAATTCTTGTTCGATTTTGTATTTGTGTGCAAAAACAACAACTACTGCTAGTCCTCGAAGTGTCAAGTAGGCCGTAGTTGTTGCAATTGCGTGAAGAAAATCCTACTTTTCTTTGCTGTGCTGAGATCAAAGCTCAAAACACCAGCCTATTGTTTGTTTTACTTCAGTTTAACTTTTGAATAAAGAACTTGCGTAACCGAATTATATTTCGGAACTATTATTTTCCTTACATTAACGAATTTGGGCGGAAAAAAAGTTTGCTGGGTCAGCTAGTTTTTCATCAATTCAAATACACATTGTGACAAAATATTTAGTGTGAAGGTTAAAAATGATTATTAATGATAAGTAAGGCAGATTGTATTTAATTAACGTCAAAATCACTTACAAAAGAGATTTTTCTTGCTGACAGAAATGTGATGGAATCGTGAACTATGGCAGAAAGTTATAGAAGTATGTTCTCTGAGTGGATTAGTTTTTGGCGCTTTGTAAAAATTAAAAGTTGTAACATGCTCAAGCATTGAGTGATAGCGGAAAATATAAATTGAGAACAAATATACACAGTACACTCAGTGGCGGATTAGCCACGTAGCAAAAGTAACAAACGCTACGGACCCCTCACATTTGGGGACCCCGCGCTCCAACACTTTTTGACCATAAAAACAAACCTTCTTAGCCAACAAATTTCTTAATCGCCTCACTTGAATGAGTATTGAACGCGATTTACTTAGAGAAGTCGATGTGAAAGCCGTCGAAACGATTGAACAAAACGACATCGTTTTTAGTTTGTTTCATATCATCATCGTCGCATCGTTAAATCGAAAAATTCGTCGTTGTCGTTTTAAACACGACTGTAAACAATCTTTCACAATTTAAAAATAAAAAAATGTGTGGAAACTTTTTTTTTGTAATTTGTTTATTTTCGTTGTCATTGATTGATATAAAACTAAGCATTTAATGTGAAAATGGATAGTTAGAAGTTTTATTGCTAAGGATCGAGTTGTAAAAAGTTATTCAACGTATGCTATTTCATGATTGCATTTTTTTCTGATTTTATTACCGTATGTAATTAAAAACGAAATAATTAAATTTATTTAATAATTAAAAAAAAAATGCAACCACCATTTTTTTTTTGCAAAGAATGCGTTCTTTTACAACTTCAGTAAGAGTTAGCCCCCTCCCAGGCGAACATAAGACTTCTCTTAAAGTTAAAACCATAGACAAACCATACTGAGACCCCCAACTCACAATCCTCTCAGTTTTTTTTCAAATTCGCCATTTTGTTTTCCTATCGGTGTTATGTCAAAAAAGAATCCGTGTGACATGCAAAAACATAAAAAAATACAAAAATAAATGCTGCCAACCGCGGCAACCGTGGGGAAATGTGAAAGAGTTCGGGAATACCACATTTTTTCATTACTGAACGCCATTGGTTAGTTATAATAAATTGTTAAAAGGCCAATAATTTGATTTGTTTGGTTAGTAAAACTATCTAAAGTTGATGTTCTATATACTAGAAACATATTAGGACAAACATGGTTGCGTATTTTCCGCTTTTGGATATCATTAACTTCGATTTCGTGTGTAAATTTTTCTTAAATAATGAAGAAAATTTGCTCAAAATGTTTTCATTTTCCCTCAACCAATCTACATTGTTAATTTTTCATGAACATTTTAAGCAAATGTGCACTTATTCCTAAAAAAAAATATTATCCACACGTAACGAACAATTTCAAATTAAACGGATAAAATTCTATGAACTCTGCCAGCGACTTTGCCCCCAGCGGAAGTGTCTCATATCTCCTGGGAGTGTGTTGGTGAGCCGGAATTTTTGAAGTTTCGTGACATTTGTCAATACGATTTTCTATGTAAGAATACTAGCGCACCAAACGTGAACACTCCATAAAAATATAGCTTGTAGGCTAAGTAACGGGAAATCGGCCGGAGTTGGTGGTCTCAGTATTGTCTCTGCCTAAAAAAAAATCGCCAAAAACGATTGTAAAATAGCCATCGTTGAATCGCATCGTTTTGACGACAGTATTTGGCAGCAGTGATGCCATATTACAAGATATATCTTTTTTTGCAAGATTTTTGAGCTCCAAAATATGTACAAGACTTTTTACATCTAAATCATCAAATGTCAAGATTTTTGATATCAAGAACTTTTTAAGTCCAACAAATTAAAAGAACCTTCTCTATTGACGAAAAACGTTGCCTATTAATTCCATTATTATGTATAATGCGAGTCGAACAGAGCCCATGCACAATTTTTGTTTCACTAACGTTTCCATCAACTTTTAAAGAAACATGTATTTTAACAGATTTGATAAAATAACTGTTCTTGGTAAAATATTTTGGGAGTAATATATCCTCCCATATCCAGTCTTTAAAGATTTTATTTTCAATATTTTATCTCTTCCACATTCCTCTTGCAAATGTTGAAATAATCTTTTCTGGTGTAAATTCAAATAAAACAAAAATTCGTAATCGTTTGAGTTACTGAAGCAGTTGTTGAATTTTTAGTCTTTACAAAGGATTTGTTGATCTTTAATGATATAGGTTAGCAATGCAATTCTAAGTCAATGTAATTGAAATATGTTCCCAAATTTCAAAAAGCATTAACTTTAATTTTTATGAAAGTTTTTCTTATGGATATTTAGGTGATTTATTCATTAGTAGTAAAGTACATCAAAACTGTATTTTAAATTTCGCTCTTATTATATTTTGGACAAAATCTTGGAAAAAAAGATTTTTTGTTTCGGAAAAAAGAAGATTTTCAGATTTTTTATCTGGGAACACTGTTGCAACATTAACGACGATCGTCCAATCGTTTCGACGATTATGTTTTTTTTGTTACACAAAGTAGAAGCATCGCCGAGATGATGTCGTTGGATCGTTTAGTCCTTACGCGATTAGTGCCCAGTATTGTTTATAAATTTGCCCAAATTAAATCCGGATGAGTTTGTTTGTAGCAGTTGTGTTTTATTTTTAATACCATTAACTTGATAACCTAAAGCATTCCAGGGGGGGCCCTCGATAGAATTTGCGACAGGCCCCGCGCTGGCTAAGTCCGCACTGACTACACCCTGTGATGAGAGGGTGCAAACGATATTTTTTTACTTTTTTGTGCTTTTCAGGACATTTCGCTTCGATGTAGTTCGGGCTGAAGAAAGACTCTTTTCGGGCAAATGTTAATAAAACTGTTACAAAAAAACGGCTGTGATTCAATTTGTTTTAAATTAATTCCTTTGATTTTCTTTTTGCTAAAAATTAAATCAAATTAAAACAGTTACCGAATAATAACGTTGAGTGGATGTCATGTCAATCTGCTTGACATATACACATTTTTGTTATATGTTGTGTTGACATAAACGACTTCCTGGCAACAGACTCATACAAAATTATGAAACATACTGGCAGCCTACTCAGTGCCAGAATCAAAATAAAGCCTACGCAAAGGGTGACGTTTTTCATGGCACTTCTTCCGGAATATCAACTGCAATTTTCCCGTCTCGACAAAATCTAATAAGCCACGCACCGTTACCGTTTTGCGACATGTACACCTCCCAGTCGAAGGAAAGCACTCAATCCATACATAAAATGTATGATAATTTTGCCGTCAGCATGATGAAACATCAAATACCTTGCAACGGACACGGAGACGTACTACGATGAACGTACTCCACAGGGAGTATCCTGCGCAGATGAATATCACATTTATATGCGCTTGTATTTGTTACCGGATCCAGCAAGTCTTTAGCAAGACTCTTTTCTATTGCCCTGCATTCAGGTAGTCTGAATCTGAACAAGTTAAATGTCAAACAATTCAAGCCGTCGCCCATCTTCTTGGATCCGGCAAACATGACACCACAAAAATCATATAATTATTATTATCAGCCTTGTCTGGGCCGGACTCGTAGCTCAAGGCTCGCTATAGTATCTAACTGAAATAACATAACAATAATGTCTGTTAATGATTTGTGCATGCAATCTCTGTACACACATTCGCGCACATTCCCGTACGCCCAGACGACCGAGGCAAATCTAATGATTCCAAATTACGAGCCCTGCCCCTTCCACTGCGAACAACAGCTCGACGACTCCAGGCAGCACAACATGTCCCACAGTATGCCACCGGCTCAGCAACTGGAGGACCATCGCAACGACTCCTTACAACGAAGGAAGGCGCACTCAAAAACAGAGGGATAGAAGAAGGCAAAACAACGACTGATGCGATACTATGTCCCGGGGTTAATTTAAATTATTATTTTTAAAGTGGGGTTGTTGCCTTGTAATTGTACCTTGCGAACAAGATAAGGGACTTTAATGGCACACCTACATGCTGGCAAGTGTATAGATACGTATGTTGTTGCTGATGTCCCCATCGCCTGGCCCTGGCCCTGGCCCAACTGCGCCAAGTCAATTTCGCCATAGATGCAGCTTCCTGTAGAGCGATTCATGGAATGACAGGCCCGGTGCCGATCAACTGACTGAGAGAGTGCATCGCATACACTTAGACGGCGTATTTCTTTTGCGACTCAAAACTTTTCCACAAATGAAAGGAGTGTATATCCTTGTGGAGCGTCGAGCTGCCGATTCGCCTGCACACGCAAAATGAAAAGGAACGGCGACGGGCGGCGGCAGTTTCCAGCGGAAAAGCAAAAATCAATTGAGACACAGAAATACAATTTTTTTGTTTTCATTTTTTTTCTTGCGCTGTTTGTCTCGATTCCCCGGGAACGTTGTTGTTTCAAGACCGCACTTGTTCCGTGGCAAGTGCCTAAAATGCTACAAGTACTTTGCTCGACGCTTATAGTTGTTGGTTGACTCCATAACGGATACAGCCGAAGGACTTTTTTCCTCGGCGAGAGGAGAAGGAACGAGCGTACAGAAATAAAGGAAAACTTTTAACTTTGCTTTTGTTTGTGGAAATATTTTTAATTTTCTAGCCCACGCCCCCATTCCGGCGTTGGATTCTGCGAAGTTCGTTTTGCTTTCACAAAGCGATTTGCATTAAATTAATATTCCTCCATTTGGAAGCGAACACAGTACAGGATGCTACACAAGCGAAGAGCGCTAAGAAAAATTAAAAATTGTGTCCTTAAAGTGACGGCGAAAGATTAATACATATTTGTATACGGTTTTCTTTGTTGTTGGGTAGATATTGTCGGCCTGCTGTGGAGGGGAGCATCTACGGGTGTTCTTCAAGAAGTGTTGGCACTGGGCTTACAAATTGCAACAACCAAATCAGTGTCGGAATGAGTCATGAAATTTGTTTCAAAGCAATACCCGGAATTACATTGTAAGTCGTTGTTGAAACAAATTGAATCTGGGAGACAGTGTTCCTTTACAGTTTACCTGATGCTGAGGATGAATGGAACAAGAGACTGACTGATGTGAGGATGATACATCTGCATGGGAACATTCCCATTATAAGGGGGTCGCAGGAAAGATGCTCCACTTTCTAAATTGTTTGTCCGTAATTGCTTTGGCCATACGTGTTCTTGTTCTATAAAGCGAACTATGTTCGAGGCTTCCCAAAATTTTAAGTAGCATAAGCAACCTATTGCATTTCTGCAGCTTTATATTTGTTCCCATGGAAGGCTTTTCGGACATCGAAGTTCCCACAAAAGAAAGGAATCCCAGCAGCGTTACCACTTGTACTACATTTATGTAGTACTGTGCTACATACTTGCTGAATTTTTTAACGCCGTACTACATACTACATCGTTACCCTAATGTACTACATTTCTTAAGATCCGTCGCACTTTACTTTTTTACGAACAACAGTTCGAATTTTGCCCCTTTTGCTTTTAAAACTAAATAAATAGATTTAAAAACTTGGCATAGTGCAAATCTTCAACTCGCACACAAAGATATCGCAAGGAATGGGAAAACCAATTTTCGTGGGTCGAATGTAGGCCTGGCAAACCCTTTTGTCGCGCTTGTCAGAAGTCATTTGTTTGCAATATGACTTTGCTTGTCAGACAAGAACTCTTTCCCATACACATTTCCAATTATAATAGTGCAAAACAACTCCAAGAGTGTCCGACTGTTTTAGAAACATAACATATTTTATTTGTTATAAAGGGTGATTTTTTAGCTGGTTTGGTTTTGGCAACACTGGTTTTGACAGCTGACGTGTGTTTAGTACCTTGTGTCACTGTCAAACAGCTTCAGTTTGGTTTGCAATTTAACCATGGATCGTCTTACAAATGAACAACGCTTGCAAATTATTGAATTTTACTATCAAAATTCGTGCTCGGTTCGAAATGTTCATCGCGCGCTGCTTCCATTTTATGATCGGCATTCTCGACCTTCTGAGCAGTCTATTCCGAAGATTGTGACCAAATTTCGCACCAAATTTACTTTGTTGGACATTAAACCACCAACACGTTTACGTACTGTGCGTAGTGAAGAAAATATTGCGGCCGTATCAGCTAGTGTGACAGAAGACCGCGAAATGTCGATTCGGCGCCGTTCCCAGCAGTTAGGCCTTTATTACAGCACTACGTGGAAAATTTTGCGGAAGGATTTGGGCGTAAAGCCTTTTAAGATACAGCTGGTGCAAGAACTAAAGCCAGCCGACCTACCACAACGCCGAATTTTTGGTGAATGGGCTCTTGGAAAGCTGGCCGAGGATCCGCTTTTTTATCGAAAAATTGTGTTCAGCGATGAGGCTCATTTTTGGTTGAATGGGTACGTAAATAAGCAAAATTGCCGCATTTGGAGTGAGGATCAGCCTGAAGCATTGCAACAGCTACCAATGCATCCCGAAAAAGCCACTGTTTGGTGCGGTTTATGGGCCGGCGGCATTATTGGGCCATATTTCTTCAAAGATGATGCGAATCGCAGCGTTACTGTCAATGGTGAACGCTACCGAGCGATGATAACAAACTTTTTTTTGCCCGAAATGGAAGTTCTTGACTTGCATGATATGTGGTTTCAACAAGACGGTGCCACATGCCACACACCACGCGAAACAATGGCGCAATTGCGAGGCGAGTTTGGTGAACAGTTAATTTCACGTTTCGGGCCGGTCAATTGGCCGCCTAGATCGTGCGATTTGACACCATTAGATTATTTTTTGTGGGGGTATGCCAAGGCTAATGTGTATAGGGACAAGCCCGCTTCGATTGACGCACTGGAAGCCAACATCCATGCATTCATTCGTGAGATACCGGCCGATATGTGTGAAAGAGTATGCCAAAATTGGACTCAGCGGATGGGCTACCTGAGACGCAGCCGCGGTCAACATTTGCATGAAATTATCTTTAAACATTAAATTGCAAGGTTCAAACTATCGATTCAAATAAATATTTCAATCATTTTTTCGAATTTTTTGTGTTTTTTTTTTAAAAAAAGTTCTAAACCTCTTAAAAAATCACCCTTTAGTTACTGTTCCTCATATGGCACACTTTTAATCGGTGAATGCTGTTTTTGGCTTACAAACTGCAAAATTCATGCACTATATAGACGATCCATTCAGTATCAATCTTTATCAAAGAAGACAAAAAGACACTTAAAGGTCACTGGATGAGTTATAAGTGAGCGCCACGTGAAAATAATTATACTTAGAACAATACAAAGATCTTTCTCAAACCTTGAACTTATAATTGCACACCCAACTTGTACAGTTAAAACAAAAATATCATCTAAACACAAAAGGCCACCTACGTATATGTCCACTCTAATTGGTTATACAATTAAGTCGGTCTGTTCTATTCCAACCTTCATTTGGCAACCTCGTGACATGCAATTTAACTTATTATGGCATAGTAAACCGTCAAAATAAAATGCCAAACTAATTTGTTTGTTTTCCTTATAATCATGTTAGCCCGCCTACGTACACTTCATCTTAGGCCATAAACGAGAACTTTTATTGGGACAATAAATTGTTTTAAACTCTTTTATCGATACTTTTGTTAACCACGATGGGGAGAACCGTGTTTAACCAGTTTAACGAAGCGACATATTGGTACAAAATTATTTATGTAAATTTTTCTAGATGGGCATTTAAATTATTAATTAGAGCACAGTTAGCTATAGTATACACAGATTGGTGACATTCTACAAGCTTCAACCTGTGGCTAGAATTAGAATATTAAAAAATGTAAAAAGTGCGTGGGCTTAGGTTACAATTTAAAAACAATCAAGTGGACGTTTTTGCTTTAATGATTTTTATTCTTTCCACTTTAAGCGGTTCTTAAACAGGAAACACTGAAGTAAAATTAACACAAACGAATTGTTACTGCGGCTTGCTATTTCGTGAAGGCAAGTACGAGTCTTGTTTTTAAGCCAATAAGGGGTCCAAGTCGGGTAACTCATTTACTGAGAACTGATAAGTTTTTCAAAAGCAAATGTTAAGGTTTGAAAAAAGTTTTTATCCTATATTTTTCATACAAATTTTGCAATTGTGAGCTTTTGAAAATTTAAAGTCGAGACTAAAAATGTTTATAGCTAAGGCCCATTGTGTAATATTGTTAAATTTCTTCTTAATTACAATGACCAAGCTTACTTTTGGTAGATATCTAAAAAAAGAGAGATTGTTTATATTCATTAGGCCTTAATAATCATTTTTAACCTTTGCACTAAATATTTTGTAGGTCACAATGAGTAATTTTTTTATGGAAAATTTCGCCATTGTGAGTTTGTAAAATCTAGCCTGGACATTAAAATGATTATAAGTATCGCGCATTAATCAGGAACGAGGAAATAAACAGATATTGAGTGAGCCGACTTTGATTTAAGTCTTTTTGGCAATACCGTGATGGGAAAAGTGTTAATTTTGATGAACGTGAGTTTTGGAAAATGCAAACGAACTTTTTTACTCATACCTAGTATTGCGGTAAGACTTAAAATTATTACAGTTGGCGTTGGCGTTGTAGACGTTCGGATTCCTAGTTTAGTAAGCCTGACAGCTGACTAATTAGATGTATTCCAGTTTTTATTGGCCCAGAGTGGTCACGTGAATAGTTGTTTTATGGACAACTTTTGTCAAGAAAACCTTGACGGCATACTCAGTTGACATTTCGAAGAGTCATTTTTAAAATAAACAGTGTGACAGTGAGAGAAAAAGGTGTCCTTTTGGAAGCTACTCTGTCAATTTAGAATTTTCGCACGATATTTAACAACCAATAGTTCGCATTACACTATAATAGTGTTGTGATAGGCAACCGTGCTTCTTTTGTTTGGAAATAACTATTTTTGAAAAATTTGCGAAGGCATTTTCCAAATAAAAAAGGGCAACAAATTGTGACAGGCTCTCGACAAAAGTGCCAAAATTCGACTTTAGTCGAACAATAGCTGTTTTTGTATTATCAACGTGATCTGATCCGGATCAGATCACGAAAATAAAACAAGACGGATCATTGAAAAGTTTAATTTTTGAATTGTGCCAACAATTGCTTTCAAAAACAAAACAGATAATACAGGGTATTACCAACATCATATTGCCACCACCCATATTGCAAATATTCTGCTCAACGTGACGTCACACAAGGCACATGACATATCACTTGCAATGTCGAGGGTGTTACCACTTGAATCTAATTTGCATACATTTTTTTTCCATATTTTGTTTAGAAACAAATTTCGTTTATGTTCAAATATGCGACGCGAGAGCAATATTTTGCTGCTAGCACTTCCGTTTATCTTGGCATATTAAGGGGTGTCCAGACCATCGAAACATTTCAGAAATGTTTCTGAAGCAAATCGGACACATTTCAGAAACATTTACAAAAGATTTCTTAAATAAATTTATTAAATGTTTATGAAACTTAAAAATTTTTTATTGCGAGTAAATTTTTAATTTTTGTAGTTTTGGTCTCGGGAATCACGCGACACGCGATTTAATTCAAATAATCGTATTAACTTAAAACAAAATTTATTTCCCATCACGATTGGGAAACTGTGAAACATTTATAAATGTTTTTTTGGTGTCCAAATCCAAACCAGCAAAACATTTCATAATAATTGTTTTGTTTAATAAATGTCTTAGAAATATTTATAACACATGTAGGTGTAGGTATTTAATTGTTTATCAAGTGTTTGGCTTGTCTGAAAATACATTTATATTTAGTTGACTGTGTTTCTATAAGCTTGAGCATAAACACATTTTCAAGTATTTTACATTGGTATTTTTTGCCTTTTTGTACGTACATTATGAGTTATACGTAAATTGTTTTGTTGCTCAAAAATGAATGCTCGATGCATGCATGTTTTTGTCATTGTTTTAAAGGACAGTCTCAAAAATAAAGGACAAAAACCGTCCTTTAATAAAAAGAAGAAAATACAGGGCAAAGGTGAAAAGAAAGGACTGTCCTCTTAAATACAGGACGGATGGTCACCGTAATCATAGTTGATAATAAAAAATAGCTAATGGTAAAGCTGGCCGCGAGAATACGAAAACAGTTAAATTCTGCCTAGTCAACGCGTTCGGGTACCTAGTTCAGACAAATCTAGTTGACTAGATATTTACGTAAACTAGATTTCCGAACGATCCCATTCCTAATGATTTTTTTTATCGTATTTACGCCTTTTTTTTAACTTTTTGTTTTATATTTCTCTGGTACAGGCTTAAGGGAAATATGAATCCTAACATAAAATTAGTTCAGCATATATTTCGATGAAAAGTAATATCCACAGAAAATACGAGTCGTAATCAGCGTCGGCATTCTGTAAGGAGAACCGTTCAAACCTTTTCGTGTGCACGAAGAAATTTGCCTGTGTAACATAGGCAGTGCTCCCAGATCGTAATTATTAGCTTTCAAAATCGTTGAAATACGATTTTGTTGGAAATAAAACAAAAACAAAACGAAAACACAGAAGAACTTTATTACAACCTAAATTACATACCTTGTCTTGCAGCAAACTCCTCTGAATTCATTTATTAAACAAATACCATCACACACAGCTCTGCTTCCACAAAATTTACGACTCAATCAAAAGCAAAACAGAACATCAGGCAATATGGCCGAATGCGTTACTGTTCAAAATGGCACAGTTTGTTCCATGGCTGTACACTAACTGTACACGTACTCGTACATTAACTAAAAAAGCAGTGATCATAAGCATTAAGCAGAACTACAGACGGGCGGGTTTTACTTCACCTTCACATTTTTAGAAGATATTTGGAAAATTGCAAATGAATTTTTGTATTCGATAAATTTGAAAAATCCTGTCTTAGCTTAAAAATCGTATAATAAGTTTTAAGTCCTAAAATCGTAAAATACGATAAATCGTGGAATCTGGCACCGCTGAACATAGGGCAAATGATTTGTGCGCACGAAAACGTTTGATCGTTTTGCTTTACAGAATTTGGACCCAGATTTACACTCTTTGCCTTTGGTAAATGAATATTTAGCACGTAGTTAAAATATGGCCATGCATAACGAATTTTTTTCCTTTTTCAGGTAAGTGGATTCATTTGTTATTAAAGTCCATAAAACAACTATAGCGGAAGTGGTGAGTGTATACAAATTGTTAAATTGGATTTTTACCTTCGTTGAGTTGTAACGTTTGGTACATGGGATCGTGTGCAGGCTCTTATTGTCAATAAGGTCATTGAGTTGTTATTGGGGACCTAGTTTCTGCATTAATGTTATCGTTTTCCAAATCTTGTTTGCTTTAACTTTCCCCTATTATTTAAACTCGTATCATATTATATTAGACCTGTAAGCGCAGCCTTACATTTCCTAATTTCAGCCAATGCCTAACACGAAATGTTTGACTTTAATAATAAACTTTTTTGTTTTTGACATTCATAAAAAGGGCGGAGATCGAGATAAAAATGTTAACGACAAAGAATTTCTTTTTTTTTGTGTGAAAAGATTTATTTAATTAAATAGACTTTTGTTTTATTCGTAAGATTAATTATCTGCCACACCGATTTAAATCTTTTCCAATGTTACCTACTTAAAAATCTATTTTCATACATAACATTACTTTAATCATGTTTTCATTTATTACTGTATCTATAAGAAATATATATGTATATAAGAAGTATTATTCCACTTGTATTGCCACAATTCTTTATTATTTTTGGTATATAAAATTTGGAAAAGCGGCCTTATTTTTTTATTCTACAATTTTATTTTGAAACGCAGTATGTCTTGGCTTCCCTTGGTCTCAAAAACGAAGTTTATTTTTTAACTTAAAGTATATACTTTTAATGTCCACGTAACAAATTTCTCGGCCTTAACCTATCGATTTCAGGTTCTCCCCTAAACTAGAAATAGTTTATTTTTATTTCTAAATACACCAAAACCTCGCTTTGCGTCGTTCCGATTTGCGTCTTTTCGAAGTTGCGTCTTTTAAAAATGATCGTGGTTTCGAAGTTGGGACGATTTTATTTCAGTTTGCTTTTTTGTTATTCCTTTTAGTTAATTTTCTTTTTTGTAAAAAGGGGATTGCCCAAGATTAAGGCTAACGAATTTACACTTTACGTGAAGTCAATCATTTTGGAGAAATAAATATTAAGATAATTAAGGTTAAGAATCGTTTTTTTCGATTTGAGTCGTTTCGATTTGCGTCGTGTTTTTTCTGGTCCCAATTAACGACGCAAATCGGGGTTTTGGTGTAAGTGAATAAAGAGCTACCTCTTTGAGTTTATTATGACTGGCTATTCAACCATTCGTTTGCTTGCGCCACTCACTCTGTTTCTATTTATAGGGAGAGGATTCCATTTCATCTAATAAAGCTTGAATGAAATGGATAATTTTGGTTAATTGTGGCAATTAGTTCCATGGAGATTTTGTTGTGTCCGAAAATGATGTTTACATATTTCATGGGAGGGCTCACCTTACAAGTGTTGCACCCCACTACGGATTAATTGAAACAACTTGAAGTTTGGTCTTTATGACATAAATTATCGCCATACTATGGGCAACATTTCACAAGCAGCAACCGATTGGGTTGTCAATCTTTTGCTCGGGTTCCCTATCGGTGGTGGAACTTCTCTACCTCTTACCGGTAAGTTGTAGATTTTCCCGCGCTTGACTTAGGTCTTAATTGAGTGTCTGCTGTATTCATTTACAACCAGTGGCGGATTAGCTACGTAGCGAGAGCAGCAAATGGTACGGTCCCCGCGCACCAACACTTTCTGACCGTAGAAAAGGATCTATTTAACTAAAAACTTCTTAATCACCTCACTATAATGAATAGTGAATACTTAGAGAAGTCGATCCGCGATACTTATAATCATTTTAAGTGTCCAGGCTAAAGTTTTTGAACTCACAATGGCGAAATTTTCCATACAAAATTGTATATTGTGACCTACAAAATGTACAAGGTGGCGCAAAAATAACCTTCCGATGTTTTTTGGCTGTAATTTAAAAAAAAAATTAAAAACTTTGATTCTTCTTGTGGATTATATTTATTTGGTTTTTTAATTTTTTTTACATCAAGTCGAGAATATGATGTCATGTAAATGGCCGCCGCCACAGTTGATTGTCATTTGAGCCCTTTTTATGGCATTTTCCATCACTTTGGCCAAAACTTCCGGCGATAGGTCCTCACATTCTTGACGGATATTGTCTTTAAGAGCTGCAAGAGTCTGAGGCTTGTTGACATAAACCCGCGACTTCAAAAAGCCCCACAAAAAGAAGTCTGGAGCGGTCAAATCAGGCGATCTTGCTGGCCAGTGCAAATCGCCAAAACGGGAGATTAGGCGCCCGGGAAATGCATCCTTCAGCATATCGGTTGGGGCACGTGCAGTGTGTGCCGTTGCACCGTCCTGTTGGAACCACATGTTTTCCAATCCCAATTCATCAATCAAGTTGCGGCAAAAAGAACTCGTTGATCATTGCTTTGTAGCGCTCACCATTCACAGTAACCGTTTGGCCGATGTCGACGGCGCTTCCATGACATCAGCAATATTCTCTGCAGAACGGCTACTCCGGGGTCTGCCACGCCTGGCAGCATCTCGTGTTGTGCCAGTCTCTTCGAGGCGAGCGGCTAAACGTCGCAGTGTTTCACCAGTAGGCGTTGGACGGCTAGGAAATCTGCGACGAAATTCACGTTGTGCCAAAGTCACCGACCGATTATTGCTCAAATAAATAGTCACCAATATTCCGCGTTCTGGAGCAGTGTAGCGTAACATTGTTTATTAACGTGTATTTCGCATGTGTTTACCACACAAATGTCAAAACAGAACTGACATTAGGGGCCAATCGCAAAATTTATAGCATTTTCTGATAGGAGAATTACTTTTGCGCCACCTTGTATAAGGTGAAGGTTAAAAATGATTTTTGGTAGGGCCCGATATGAACAGTACTATTTATAAATTTGCCGAAATTACATCCAGCAAAGTTTGTTTGTAACAGTTTTGTTTTATTTAATAAACTTCATAAAGCACTTTAAGGGCCCCTTGATGGAACTTTTGCAGGCCCCGCGCTGGCCCAATCCGGCACTGTTTACAACACTACCAGCTCTGGCTGTTATTATAAAAAGACCCATAATTCTGTCAGAGGTCACATTACAGATAGTCACCATATTTGATACCTTTTAGTTGTTATGCAAGAGTCCATGGAAATCCTCCGCTTCTGATCGACAATGGAGCTCAAAGAACATCGCTTGACGTAAAAATAAAACCAATATTTCTATAGCCTTGTCGGATCCTTAACTGTCGAACGTAATGTTCAAAGTTATCATTGTTTGGTCGTTCGATATTTAAATAAAACATACTTCTTATTATACAATAACTTTATTTTAATTTAGCTTCACAATTTAATGTTGTTTGTAAGAGGCAGTAAATGAGAACTCATCAACAAGAGAAGTGAAAATGTTATTCGGCACAAATGGAATAGCAAAAGTGCTCGTACAAGTAGCGGAATATTCAAGAAATTATTTTCAATTCTCAGATGACCTTTCAATAACCACACAATCATAAAATATTGACGGGCTTTGATCGACCTAACTCTCGGGGATTGTGCATTTTGGTGTATTTCACAATCTTTTGAGCTGGTCGTCATCAAAATTAGCAATATTTCGTCTGAACTATTACGAGCTACATACGACCACCTATTTATTAATCCTGTTTACAGTTTGGCTATGTCACAACTACTAGCAGCCTATACAGAGGGGGCCGAATCCGTAGCTCACGGATTGTTTGGATGATATTAGCTTTAAGTGCTTCAATCGTTTCCGGATTATTGGCATAACATCGGCCCTTCACGGTTCCCCATAAAAAAAGTCTAAAGGGGTCAAATAGCAGCTCCGAGGCTGCCAATTGACATCGCCAAGACGGCTGATAACACGATTAGGGAATTTGGTGCGCCAAAGATCGATTATGTCATGGGCTCTGTGGCATTGCGCGCCATCTTGCATGAACCAGAGGTCGTCCAAACGTTCTTCCCAGCCTCATTTTCGAAGAAAAATGGTCCAATGATGCCACCCCCACAATCCGCACCAAACTGTCACTCTCTGTGGATGCATTGGTCTCCCGACAATAACCTGCAGGGGGACCATGAGTGTCGTCTACTGGCCTGCCAGTATCACGAGCTTTTTGCACAAACTTGCGTACAGCCGGCGCGGTGGGTGCTTCATTTCGGCCAAAACTTATTTTCAAAAAACGCACTGCTTGGGCTACACAGCACTCACTTTGGAAATAAGTTTTCAATATTTCCCAAAGCTGTTCAAGCGTAAAGCGACTCATTTCGTTCCGCGCAGGTGTGATACTGACTTTCTGTCAAGATTTCGAGCGGGAAACAGCTGTCAGTGTCAAAATAACCTATACCTATTTAAAAGGAAACCACTAGATGGCGCACCCTTTATTGCTGATTTTGCGTATGTCATGTCGAACTATTTAACATGTCGAACTATTTATCATGTTGCACTCTGACTCTCCCGTGATAGATTGACAATTATGCTATCAGCATTGCACTTGAAAATTATACATCTTTTCAGTAAAAAGTTCTTGGAGCTTGCGAAAAATGTATGTAAATGCGTAGTAAGTAAGTGACTTAACTTAATTTTCAGTTATCACTTTTATATTCCGCCTATTCATTAGATAAATGTATGAATGTTGGGTGACCAAGAGGCCAAGTTTGTTCTAGCAACGAACAGCAAAATGTGGACTTTGTCCCGTGCTTGTCCTTGTTCCTCTTCCGTTTTCAAAACGAACTTCGATTAGAGCCACAAACGCCTTTTACCCATTTAAGCATTATCAATTGTGTAAAAGAAAACAGACAGAAGAGACTAGGGGACTAGACAGTATTTTCGGTAGATATATTTTGAACGCACGCCTTTTTTCAATAACCACTTCATCCACTCTAATGTGTTACTGAGAAAAAACAACAACAAACATACCGTGCGAGTAGGATGTGTGGCGATAAAATAATACGTTTGGTTCGCCTTGTAAACTCGCATGAAGAGCTTCCTACGCTATCGGGCGCTTTAAGTCCACTGATACGGATAACCCATTCCATTTAATGAAATCAATCCAACTTCGAATGTCGGCGGATATACCGCCACATATTGCATGACAAGCACACCACTTCCCGCGTAAACGATCCACTTGTGTTTTCGTGATGAAGTTACACTCGTAAACATCTAGTTTTGGTTGAAATCACAAAACGTGTATTTAGTAACTGGCTATAACAATTTCAGCAGATAATGCTTTTGACTTGAAGTTGTGTCACCTTTTTTCCCATCGAGTCAGCACTTCGTCAGTTGAGCAAATTTGAAAATTCATAAGCACGCACCATCAAATCCACAATAACTGGATAAGAACAACCTTTAATGTTGTTAATTAAAGAAATTTATTTTGCCTGACATTTTTAACTGTGAATACATCAGCCCACTCAAACCCATTCGAAAAGGCATTTTTCTATCAAAACAACGAACCCTTCTTTCTTTCTACACGTACGGTCTCGGTTGTTTTCCATTGATGGTTGAATGGTTGAGTACGCCCCCATTGCCATGTCAAGTTAACATGGCAGTGTACCACCACCCATTGTACGAGTATACGACATGGATACACAGTACAACACACAGTTAAAATGGCAAAATCGCATTTATAGGAACTTAATTTGGATCGGCTTTTGTTCTTGTTTATGATGGCTACAGAAATAAAAACATAAAAACCGAAACAATAAAAAACATGAAATGTGTGCTGGTGATTACATTGATCCGGCCGGTGTGGTGTGCGGTATAAGGGGGTTAATGCTGTATAGAGTGGTACCTAGCCCTAGCCGAAAGGAGTGCATATGATGAGACTCTCTGGGTGGTCGGATGCGATAGACCCACACGCACACTCATATGTCTGTAACAGGTTATTGAAAATCAATGCGAAAGTTCAATGCGATACAATAAAACAATTGTATCCATTTATTATTTTGCAATTAGCAAAAAGTCTATCGTAAAGCTGAGCGTTTAAATGTTTGCGCAAATTATATTAGGTCCTTTGGTTGATTGCAACAAACAAAAAGTCAATATTAATTTATTCAACTTGGCGCGTATAATATGCTAATTGAAGTTGGGTATGTATTTGGCAATAAATAAACTGTTAGCTAACCATCTGAGTCAACGATGACAAATGAGAAATTAATTTGATCCACGTTGTCGAGTTCAATGGATTCGTATCAAACTGGATTTGTTAAGACAGCAAACCACAACAAAACCGAAATTGATTTATCCTTTGACACAGGCTGCGTTTAGTGTGAATAACTTAAGTCCGCTAGTGAGTCAACTTACTTTGTTGATGTTTGCGCATCGTCCGGTTAATTCGGTTGTGGCGTTGCCGTTCATTAAACCCTTTTTTATCCGACTGGACACAGGGAGGGTTATGTGTTTCGCACGTATCCTATGCACGTTCCTAAGGGACGCCCTAAGAAGCCTAAACGGCTTGACCGATTTTGAAGAGTGAGGTGTCGTAATATTCGTATTCTTCTCCGGAGTGTCATAGGCTAAAAAGGTAAAAATAAAAAAAGTTGATTTAAAAAACCAAAAAACCCGACTTAAATGCGTCTCGTTCATATATTTTTAATTTTTTTTTTTACAGTCAGTCGGGTTTTTGGGTTTTTAAATCAACTTTTTTTATTGAATGCAGTAATGGGTGCCATGCAAGTCTACAGCGAACTGACTTGGGTATTTATAACCGCGGTACATACATACCTACTTCTGGCTTTGGACTTTGAGAAAATTTGCATCAGATTCATATAACCCTAGGCCAACCATCTCAAAACCATTCGTTTCGTGTGAATTCTTAACTATCTCAAATATGTACGTAGTAAGACAACGATATAGCATTCGTACAAAATTTCGAACTCAAGATGAATCAATTCATAAATTTTGATGATAGAGAAACTCAAAAAAGTGGGTCGCTGTCCTGTTCGTCTGTCCGTATGCTGCTGAGGCCTACAGCATAAACGGCTGCCCGGACTTCGTTCAAACCTAGGGTTTGGAGTAATAGTTTGTTTTTCTTGCACGGTTACCTCTATGTTATTGGTACTAAACATCAGGGATGGAAAATGTCATTTTCGATTTGTACTGTTGTAAGATCGTACTGAAATGGAGCCAGTTGTATTGAAAACTTTTTTTTTGTATACAGAAGTGAATTCAAAATATTTTATTTTCAAAAACATAAACAAAAATAAATGAACAAAACAATCATAGCAAAACTATACATACATACAAAAAAATAGTACTTATTTTTATTAAAATTTTTCCACTTTTTTCTTTTTTTTCAACCATTTAAATATGCACCTTAATAATTCCAACCACTTGGAGCTTTCACAATCAGAAACTCCCACTCCATTTGCACCCCCATACACGTCCATCGGGATATTCGTCTTTTAACATTTGAATGCAAATTCAAAAACAAATCTCTGAATTGTTACATAATATGTTACATATTTATCACGAACCCTAATTCTAATCATAGACACCTTGAACCAGCGTCACTAATCAATTTCAGTCGAAAATAAAAACGTGCCTGAACAGATCCGAAAACAGAAGCTCCTACTATGCTTCTCCTTGTATCAAAAAATCATTTAAAGTGTAAGAGCTTATCAAATAGCACAGTTGGCGCATATAACTCTCTATATAGCTAGAACTTATGACAATTGCTTGTTACTGAGAGCTTCAACTTATAAAAACTCACGTTGTTATTTGTTATCAGATGAATAACCTAAAAGTGAATTTTATTTAACGCTATTCCTAAGGGGTGTTTTTTTTAAAGGTATAGAACTTTGAAATGGAATAAAACAAAGATGATTTTTTGACATGAAATCTACTTTATTCGAAAGATAATCTTCTGGCATTACAATTTAAATATGATTTCTGGCATATGATCGCCACGGCTGGCTCGGACGTAGTCCAATTTTCGATGACTTTTTCCAACATTTGTTGCCGTATATCGGCAATAACGCGGTGAAAGTTGTCTTCCAAGTGGATAAATCAATGGCACGAGCTGTGTGCCATGTTGCGCCGTCTTGTTGAAACCACAGCTTCTGCACATCATGGTTGTTCAATTGATGAAGGAAAAAGTCAGTAATCATATCTCTATAGCGGTCACCATTGACTGTAACGTTCTGGCCATTATCGTTTTTAGAGAAGTACGGACCAATTATTCCACCATCCCATAAAGCACACCAAACAGTCAGTTTTTGTGGATGTAACGGTGTCTCAACATACACTTGAGGATTATCATCACTCCAAATACGTCAGTTTTGTTTATTGACGTATCCATTCAACCAAAAGTGAGCTTCATCGCTAAACAAAATTCGCTTATGAAAATTTAGAACAGAACCATGATTTTCAAAATAAATTTGCACAATTTTCAATTTTCATGTTGAAATGCCAAACCAAACTGAAAATAAATCACTTTACAGCTGACAAAATGGCCGGTGCCAACTTAAAGTTCTATACCTCTAAGAAAGAACACCCTTTATATTTTATGAACTGCTTCCTTTATCTAGAATTGCTGCTCAAATCTTTACCTACATACGCAATAAAATAAGAAAACAACCAACCAAACTTTTAATCAACGAGAAAGCTTCGTTCGACCTAGTCGTGCGCTTTAATTTGCTTACGACTTTAAACCATCATTTGAATGTTTTGGGGATAGTCCAGAGAGTAGTTTCGACAACAATCCATAGACTTGGAAATTATTATACAGTTTCCTGCTTCTATATTTGACCTTTTGAAAACCAGACGATTTTTTTTTAATGTTACCCCAACGCAAATTGACTTGAGGTATCAACTTCGAACAATTTATGTTAAGATGGGCTTGATTCAGAATTTTTTTCCAAACAGAAAAAGATTCTATTAGCCCTTCAATCTACTTACGACGCTACAATTTTAAGTAATCGCAGGAGCCAAATATTTTGGTAGGACGGTTATACAAATTGCGCGATACTAGTTTTCATATTTAGTCGAAAGGGCGAAAGACTAGATTTTGCGAACTCATAATGGCGAAATTTTCCCTACAGAATTACCCATTGCGACCTACAAAATATTTAGTGCGAAGGTTAAAAATGATTAGATAGACCCATCGGGCTTTAGATTGTATAGTAAATATATTTTAAAAAATCGACCAAAAAGTTTAGCAGAACTGTTAGATAATGGGCCTCCGCGAGGGTAGGCACCTTGACGTGGGCGCCTTATTATAAGTGCGCTGGTGCGGAGGCTTAACGTTGCAAAGACTCAGTGGGCTATGCTGTCGGAGGCGGTAGTCGTCTGAAGGGTCACCCTTGACAGACAGGCTGCTAGAGGAGCAACTAACTAAGCACTACCCATGAGGAGTAAACCTCAATAATAAATCTCTAATCCAAGGCGGAACAGCATACGCCGAGGGATGCATGGCTATAAGAGAGATTAGTCGTTAGTATGCGAACTCCGAATACCTGGTGACCTTCGGTTTCATCACTAGCCTTCCCGTGGCGTACCGGGCTCCGGCATGGGTGATGCTTCTTTCCCGGTTTCTCGTGGGAACAAAATTTCAAAACCAAATTTAAAAAATTTACAGACAGATGCCTCTGTAACCGCATCAACCTCTGATGTTGCTGTTGGGCAACTAGAGGAACAAACAAATCGGGTAGCCCCGACGGTCAACATCACTTGCGCTGAAGAGCCAAATGTGACCCCAGCCTCTCGGTCTGCTGCTGGGCAACCGAGTCCCCTGCAAATGGATGACGATGTCATGAGGGCTCCATCTATTGATCAGGGCTGTGCCAGATTTGAGCACAGGGAATCTTCGACCTCCGATTCCGACACATCCACCATCGTTGACTCCTGTAGTTTAATTTCCGAGAAATCGGGATGCTCTTCTATTGGGAAGAGTCTGGCTGGCCTACAGGTCCAACAAAGTGGATTCGTTAAGCTAAATGGCTTCGAAAAAAGACGCTTTTAAAGTGCACTGCGACAAGGCTTAGACAGAGAAAACGCTCTCATCTTAGCCAAATCCGCCCCCAAAGACAGGCCGATCTCTAAACGAGTTAGGTCGGAAGACAACACACCACCGGCATCGGCCGCCAAGAAAGTTAGGAAGGGTCCTTTACCTGAGGTCCCCACCTTTAGTCAGGTGGCGAACCTAGTCAGGTTAGGTATCGTCCCGACTGACTTGATTAACAAACCTCTCACCTCTGAGCAAACGGCTCTGGTGCAGGAGGCGGTCATTGACACCTCGATAGAACTGACCAACAGTGGCGTGTGGCCCAAGTTCTCTGGATCAGTTCCAAAGTCGGGGTGGGTAATGTTTATTTGCACAGATGGTGCTACCGCAGGATGGATGCGCTCAAATTTTGGGAGTATCAGAGCCAAATGTGGACTGGACCTGATGTTGGTGGAGGAGGACTCCTTTCCAAAGCCACACATCGTTCGAGGTTTCTTTCCGCATAGCCTGGAACTCTCAAATGAGAAAGTGCTTGCCACCCTGACGGCTCAAAATGCCGCATTAAGGGCTAACACCTGGAGGGTTGTCAAGAGGGTAAAGGATGGTGCATTCCTTCACCTTGTTCTGGCAATTGACGACGCTTCCATGGCCAAACTTCTAGAGCTGAAGGGGAAAGTCTCCTACCGCTTTGGTCAGATAAAGCTGATTCTCAAGAGCACCGACAAGAATCCAGTGTCTGATAACGGTACCCCCCTTTTACTGGAATCGTGCCCTCCCAACAGGTACCTGCAGTTAAGAGCAGTGCCACCATACCACCGAACCCCAGTGACGATAGCAGCGGAAATGTGACGGCGCTGAGCTCCGTCGTGGACCGCACCCGAGAATTGGGCAGTGGTAGTGCTGTTGGGCATACCACTCCTAGTGGTTCTGGGTGCAGTACGGGGTCAGCGATCGGCGCCTCGTCTACCCGCCCCATTCTTCAACCAACGGGTAGAATGGCGCAGAAAAATAGCGGTAAAACCGGCTACTTAAAGAGTAACGCAGCCTCTGGGCGCGTTACCTACAAACGGAAAGACGAGTCTGACAGGATCATGAAAACTGGTCGTCCTGATCAGACTGCTTGCCGCAGAGGAAAAGGCCCCAAAAAGGCCCAATTACTCAGGCAGGCCGGTTCCTCCAAAGAGGACCAATGAGCACCTTCAAGGTGTTACAGGTGAACCTCCATCATGCTAAGGGCGCGTCCGCTACCCTTATCAAAAGGTTCGCCGAGGAAAAGATAGCCCTTGGCCTCATCCAAGAACCATGGGTTATCAGCGGACAAATCAAGGGTCTAGGTAATAAAGCAGGTGAGCTTATTTACAAACGAGACGAGCCAGTGCCACGTGCGGCCTGCTTAATCGACAAAAATATCAACTTTCTTCCAATTCCAGAATTCATCACAAAAGATTTGGCGACCCTCCTTATAGAAGTTCCAACTGAACGAGGCACACATAACATCGTCTGTGCTTCAGCGTACTTCCCTGGCGACGACACCAATATTCCGCCCATCGAAGTTGAGAACCTGATCCGCTACTGCATGAGGAACAACTTGCACTACATCATCGGGTGCGATGCCAATGCACACAATACGGTTTGGGGCAGCAGCGACAATAATAAAAGAGGTGAGTGTCTTTTAGATTTTCTAGTTGGTAGTAACGTTGATATCTTAAACAAAGGTTCTAAGCCTACCTTTATAAATGCGATACGCGAGGAGGTACTTGACCTCACTCTTGCCAGTCCATTTATGTCAAATTACGTAGTAAACTGGCATGTGTCTGACGAAGCCTCTTTATCGGACCACCAACACATTAGGTTTGATATACCCGGTCAGTCTGCACTTGCACAAGACAGATACGATCCCAAGTCGACGGACTGGAATAAGTATCGAGAACTTGTCATTTCAAAAGCGAATATGTTTGTCTCTCAAATTGAATCCATATGGGACATTGATGAGGCTGCTCACCAACTCAACAACGTGTTGATAACCTCCTATCATGATAGTTGTGTCAGCAAAACCAGTCTGAGTAAACGTAAGGTTCCCTGGTGGAATGACCAACTAGCAAAACTCAGAAGGAAGGTTAGAAAACTCTTCAATCGAGCAAAAGTCAGCAAAATGTGGGACGAATATAGATCCGCTCTCACAGATTACAACTTAGAGTTGAGAAGATCTAAAAGGGCCTCCTGGAGAAAATGCTGTGAAGACATATCTGATATGCCAGTAGCAGCTCGTATCCACAAGGCTCTGAGAAAAGATCAGTCTAACTGTGTAGGCATACTTAAGAAAACAGACGGAACCTACACGAAGGACCGTACGGAAACAATCAAAACCTTACTTCAGGTTCATTTTCCGGGTTCGACCTTCCGTGAATCACACGAATACTCATACGACACTGATCCCAGGATCTCTGTTTCTAGACGAGTAAATAGTCTATCTGGCAAGATTTTTAGTCCAGATAAGGTTAGATGGGCAGTTGGCTCTTTCAAACCTTTTAAAGCACCTGGTGGGGACGGCATATACCCAGCCCTTTTTCAGAGGGTTATTGACGTCATACTGCCGGCAATTACAACCTTATTTAGAGCTAGTTACAATTGGGGTTACATTCCTTACACTTGGAGACAGGTGAACGTAATTTTCATCCCCAAAAATGGCAACAGGCCGAGCGAACTACCTAAATCATATAGACCTATCAGTCTAACATCTTTTGTTCTTAAAACCATGGAAAGACTAATTGATGTTCATATCAGAGGTCACATATTAATATCTAAACCTCTCCACTCAAGTCAGTTTGCGTACAGAAAAGGCAAGTCCACTGAGGGTGCTCTTCACCATCTCGTCAAAAAGATAGAAGAAGCCCTTCACCGCAAGGATATTGCCCTAGGCGCATTCTTAGATGTTGAGGGTGCTTTCGACAATACCGGATACGACTCGATTGCCAGGGCAATCAGTTGTAAAGGCATCGAAGACTCGACTAACCGTTGGATCCGAGCCATGTTAGAAAGTCGAGTAATAACATCCTCGTCAGGAGGAGTGGCTGTGTCGGTGACAGCAGTCAAAGGCTGCCCCCAAGGGGGTGTACTCTCCCCATTGCTGTGGTCACTCGTCATAGACAGCCTACTAGTCGAACTACATAATTTAGGTTATGACGCCATCGGATATGCCGATGATTTGGCAATTATCATTAGTGGAAAGCATTGTGCTACCATTAATAGTAGAATGAGGAATGCTCTACTACATGTTTCAGAATGGTGTTCTACGGAAGGCTTATCCATCAATCCTAGCAAAACTATTCTAGTTCCTTTCACCAGAAGGAGACTGTTCAATTTAGGACCCCTTATCCTGAACGGAACCACATTAAACTACTCCAACGAAGTTAAATATCTCGGAATCATCCTTGATAGGAAACTAAACTGGAACCTACACATAAAGTCCGCCACAGAACGTGCCTCCAGAGCCATGTGGGCCTGTAGGTGTCTGTACGGCAGAACTTGGGGTCTTAATCCTAGTATGATACACTGGTTATATACCATGATGGTAAGACCCATTATCTCGTACGCGGCAATCATCTGGTGGCCGAAAGTACTTGAACGAACCACGGCCAACAAGCTTCAGAAGCTTCAAAGGATTGCCTGTCTCGGCATCACAGGTGCAATGCGCACTAGCCCAACAACAGCACTTGAGGCCATCATTGGGCTCTCACCCCTGCAGTACTTTATTATGAAGACGGCTGCTAGATGCGCCACTAAACTGCAGCTAGAATATAGGTTTAAATCAGTTGACCATGTGGGACATCTGAAAATTCTTAACCTAATCCCAAACTTGGACATGTACTGCTCCGTTCCTGACACTATGGTTAGGGAGTATAGTTTTGGGAAATTATATGAGGTAGAAATACTTGAACGCGCTATTTGGACCAATGGTGTTCCGACACTTGACCCAAAAAGCCTGGTATGGTACACCGACGGGTCAAAAATGGATTCCGGAGTTGGAGCTGGTGTCTTTGGACCCAACACCAAAGTCTCGATACCCATGGGAATGTGTCCCACGGGTTTTCAAGCGGAAATCCATGCGATCGAAATTTGTGCTGATCTAATATCCAAAAAAGGTATGAAAGGCGCAATCATTCAAATCTTCTCAGACAGTCAGGCAGCTTTACAAGCTTTGGCATCCAATACAATGGACTCCAAAACAGTTAAATGCTGTCACGTTGCTCTGCAAGCCCTAGCCAAACACAACAAGGTTAGGCTTGGCTGGGTGCCGGGCCATCAGGGTATTGCAGGCAACGAACATGCAGACAAACTAGCTAGAGCGGGTTCCGAATCTCTTCTCTGTGGACCAGAACCCTACTGCACAGTCAATTGGACTACTGCGCTAAGGCAAATTAACGATTGGGAAAACCAGCTTCGTCTTGAACACTGGGAACAGGTCGCAGGTCTAAGACAATCCAAACGATTAATTAAGCCCTACTCCTATAAGGAAATCCTTAGACTTAGTAAGGAAAATATAAGAAAGCTAGTGGGCTTCCTCACTGGTCATTGTGGCCTTAGATACCACCTCAACAAAATGAACCTGTGTCTGGAAACAGAATGCAGATTTTGTCTGGAGGATGTCGAATCCTCCGAACACATCTTCTGTGACTGCCCGGCCTTTCATTGGTTAAGAAAACGTGTCTTTAATAGAGAGACTCGTACACCAGCAGATATAGCGCATTCTGCTACTAAGGACTTATTGACCTTCATTAGGGAGGTCGAACGTCTCTTAGATTAAACCTCTCCCCATTGATACAATAGATCTTTCAGGTCGCAGTGTCTGCCAACTGGGCATGGGAACTTCAAAAAAAAAAAAAAAAAAAAAAAAATAGATAATGGGCCTTACCAACAACCAAACCATAAACTCGAGTTTAACTAATTTCGAAACTAACTATAGTTTCGACTTTTAATTTCGAGGTACCAACAATCAAAGTAATCGGAACTTTAACTATATCTGACTTTTTAGCAAAATTATAACAGTATAACTCAAAAGCGTTATAATTTTTTTCTGAGCTTTCAAATAATTTGCTGAAATTGGCAGTTGCTTGTATTTTGAGTGAAATAGAAGCAACTGTTTCCCATGCTTGGTTTTTTGACTGAATCATTGCAGGTTAATTTTGCTATCAATGATATCAGCCGATGGTTTGACACAGTCAACTAATATTTCACGCATTGTCTGCGTCTAATTTAAGCTGCGGCTTTATTTGCTGTCCATTTCATATTTATTTCATATATATTTATTACAAAGACTGACGTTTAATCTTAAATAATGGGTTAGACTCGACTTTCTCCGGATCGAAAGTTACAGTCTCGATTATCCTAAAGTCAAAGATAACTTGACTATTGGTACACAATTTATTTTAATTTCGCTATTGCCCTAAAGTCGAGTCTAAATTGGGTTGTTAGTAAGGCCGAATGAGTCCAAAAAAATCCTTTATAAGTTCTCTTTTTTGCCTAAAATTAAAGACTTAGTAAAGTTAAGAATTGAATCCTATTAGATCTTTCTATGTTTCATATTTAAACTTCTTTGTCTTTTTTTGGCTCTGAATCATTTTCAACCCGACAAAATATCACATAACTTCATTCCCAGGAAACTTCAAGCACGGTCAGATTGGAATACAGCGCTTTTTAAGTAGGTGGTAGCAAAAGTTACGTGCGACGCAGGTTATTATATTACTACAATTGACCGACGCGACGGTTTCTAAGCCAGGGCACTCATTTCGAAATTTTTCAGACGACTATCGTCGAAACGATACACCTCCAAAAGTAGCAACTTAGTGCCAAAATTACGAGTTTGAGATCTTAATCCAATTCATTTTCCAGAAATGTAATGAAATCTGACGATAGTGAAACAAATTTCGGCAGAATAACTTCTTATGGTCATCAAAGTCTTTCAAAAACGATATCGTCCCGACGGTTATACGGAATCTGCCCCCATGTATAACAAAAAATTTTCATTTAAATAAGGTTTATTCTAATATAATATAAAGTCTATGACTGACTAAAGGATGTGGGTACATACTAAGACATTCTACGGATAGAGCTCTATTCCAAGGGAACTAATCGACGAACGCACATTTTGGGCTTTCCTGCTAATCGTTGAATACAAACATTCAAATTGAAATAATACCATTACAAGTATAAAAAAAACAAAAAATAAAAATTGCCTTTGAAGAAGAACCACCGCCCTTTCATAACCAAACTCATTTTCATTGCCACAGAAAATATTGAAGGGGAAAGAAAGGAATCTAATGAGCTCCATAAAGTTGCGAACAATGCCTTTATGGACTTTCGGTTGCCTTATACTCCATTGGTTTGTATGTATATATAAACAAGCAATCGAGCCTCTAATGACAATCAAATAGCCGATGCGAAACATCGCACTGCAGTCGGAATACAACACGAAATGGTACGCATTCAGGGCAATTAAATTCGCGTTTGGCCGTCAGACTGTGATTACAAATAAATTGAACAACAAATGTGCTCGTTTGCGTTCAATATTCGCATGCGACATGAACATGACCTTGATTAATCAGAAGACGTCTTCTTCGCTCTGCGTCAATATGACGCTTTCTTGTTTGCTGGCAGAATTCTCTAAAACAATCTCTGTCGTCGCATCTGTTCAAACGATAGCAGGGTGTGTTCGTTTGGTGGGCGCAAGCAATTGTGTATTCACATCGAATTGCTTTTCCGATTACTTCCGATTGTATCTTGAAGATAATGGCTATGTGCCTGTGGAAGTCTCATTTAAAGTGTCTTACTTGGTCATGTAAATCAAATCGCAAAGCTAAGACTAAAATGATAATTGCATGTGCGTTGTGACTGTGTAATGAGACAGATTTTATCGAAATGTTTACTTAAAACTGCGCATTAATTGTCACTTTAGTAAATTTATACCTCTTTCAGAGGTAGGTAGCTGTGTCGCTCGCGTGGGGCGATCCCATGGGAACATTTTAGGAGAAAACAGTCAGGAAATACGATTCTGATTTACCTAATAAGAAAGTCTGTTTGTTTGGCATATTTATTGGACGTTATGTGGGCGAAATTAAATTGGTAGTTTTTAAATATTACAGTCACATGTCAAAGTCGCTGTTCCCTTCTCTAATACTCGTATGCTAATGTAATGTGTTAACGGCTCCATAAAATATGTGATCAAATTTCTACACGAGAAGGGACCGAGTCAGTGATGCCAGACTTTTCGGACACGATACACGTCAAAACAGTGTTGTAGCACTCTCTCTTCATTTATCCCAAGAAGCGTGGTCATTTTTCCCTTTTCACCATACTCAAATTCCCTTTTAAAATCCCACGATACTTTTTTGCGTTAAAATCCAGTTTTTAAGAGAAAAATTCGTATTACACAGAAAGAAAAAATCACGTTAAATTAACCTTTAGTATAAAAACCGCAATTTGTAACACTACCTACTATGATTATTTTTTGGTACTAGAAAATTTTGATAAAACACGATTTACATGAGCTCTGTTTTATACACATTCGTGATAATCGTGGTGAAATACAGGTATTTTGATAGAATTTCACCAAAAAGTTATAGTTTGAATGATTTTTTGCTAGATTTCTGAAAATCGATTGGTGCTTTTTCCCTTTATCCCACGGAAGACTTTTCGGACATCGAAATTTCCACAAAAAGCGATAAATCCCACGATATAACAACACTGCGTCAAAAACACCCAAGAATGCCCTTTTTGCTTGTTCTGAGAGATAAAAAAATGCCCCTTTGGCCCTTTTAGCTCATTTTGAAAGGCAAATGGGTTACCCACGATCTGGTATCACTGGGCCGAGTTGTCATTGCTGCAATTGAATGACTGCTGATGGTTGGTAAAAGTTGGTTTTAAGCCAGGGTTGACAAATGTGCTACGATCGTAACTTTTTAGTTACAATGGACCTTGAAAAAATACACAGTACTATCGCCCCGAAAAAGTTACACTCGAAGAGTATTTATTATTTTGAGTTTTTATTTATACTCATTGGCCGTTAGCAATAAAACATTTTAGTTACGACTCTTGGAAAAATTCAACTCTTTCTCTTTCTTATAAGAAATAAAGCATGCATACAATTTGACTTTAAGTTAGGAAATAGTTAGCAATTTTCAAAAATCTCAACATTTTCGCAGATTTGAATGTTATGTACCTACATGATTTATTTTCACTTACAAGAAAATCTGAAATTTCAGCTGAAAATATGAAATACCAAAAATTCGAAAACCACGTATCAAAAGTGGCATCCGTCAAATCCAATTATGTAAGTAGTTGAAGTTCCAAATTAGTAAAGTAAATTAATATTTACTTTGGGAACTTAGGGCTTGCCACTCTATGTGCATATTTTTCTGAATATCTAAAGTGTGGCGCAATCATTTATTACGGCAGTCGAATAGCGGTAGGGTTGTATGTATTTATTAACAACTCGTTACACAAATCACATGAGTTTTCACTTTTTCAATTTCTGATTGCAATTTGAAACGATTTTGGTTCATATGGTTCGAAACAGTGACACTTGAATGTTGAAGCTCGCCTCTTGTTAAACAATAAAATTAAGTTACAATAGCTAACAGAAGTTGGCTTTTGTTAAACTTATTTTACTTCTATGAAATGCTAGGTGGGATCTAGAGTTCACGCCTACCAAAAGAGGACTTTAAATTAAGGTTTTTTCCTATTTCTAAGGGCCAACGCATATTTAATATACTTTTTTTTATATGTGTATCCATAATTGATGCTTTTATCCAATATTCGTAAGTTTGATTTACAGCTTCTCTGTATATTATAAAAATAACGATTTACAAGTACATATTTTTGTAAGTTTTGCATCTTACAAGATTTTTGAGTGAAATTGTTAATCCTTTCGGAAATGTTTTTAAAGAAATTGGAATTCAATATTGATCATAAATGTTTATTATTATGCAGATAAAAAAAGTTCAAAATCAAATTGAGGGCTTTTAGTGAACTTACAATTTGATTTCTTTAAAAATGAAAGTCTGCGATTGCAAATGAAGTGGTAGGACTTAATTGGCTTGACAAAGTACACTACTTCAACTGTTAAGCTAAAAATTGAATAAGTGCAACGTATTGTTAAGCATACAAACATTTTTATCAAAACATACCTATTGTTATTGTTAAATTCGTTTGGAAAATGAGAGACGGAATAATTTTAAACATTTAAATTGCTCAGTCATTTTGGATATAACTGTTGTACCCGTTTTTATGCAGATAGCCTATAGAAAACCAATGTAACAATTTGAATTGAATTGCATTAAGTTGAACCATACTACCTTTAAACTACATTTTTGTCCACATATTGCATATATCGGTTCCGATAAAAATCCAAATTTTAAAATCGCCGTGCAAAATAAAAAATGGTTCCGAACCGAAAGCCCACAGCTCTCAAAACGAGGTTTGAAAATGCGACTAGTTGTAGGCCTCAGAAGCTGACGGACGGAATTGCGTGATATTACATAAAATTAATAACCATCTCGAAAACGATTTATTTCTCCTATTCGAATACGAAAATAAAAAATACAATTGAGCCCGAAAAAATACAATTGGAACTAAGATTTGCTTACAGTCCACACAATTCATTTTTCATCCCTGTTTTAAGCTGATGACACAGTAAGTTCCTAACTTTTTCTGTGGATGGTTTATAAGACCGGCTTTCAAGGCTTTGAGTGGAATTGACTCAGATTTGGTTTAGGCGATCTTGAAAACTGCAGATAAACAGAGCTATTAATGAAAATGGCCGACGGAGCTCCCACTATATGCAACAATTCAGGGTACATGTATTAAATATAGCCGTCGCAATTAGAAGGGCAAAGGGGTAGCGTTTCAAAGACACTGGGGCCTGTTTTTAATCGGAAAAGTCCTCAGAATTATTCAATATCAGCAGATCAAAGTTAAGACTAACGACACAAAAACAAAAAAATGATTGTTAGGTGAAGAATTTTGAGATTCTTAAAAAATTGTAAGTTCAAAGTTCTTGGTTTAAATATTATTTTTGTTAACAAGAACTCGTTCTTAAGTTTTCAAGAATCAGGTATTCAGCGTAAGAATAATATACTCTCCATAAGAGTTTTATTACATCATCGCCAACAATTTCATTCCTAAATCACAGATTTTGACAAAATTTGTTGGCATTACAATTTATTTTTCTGTGTGTAGGTATACTCTCTGGGCATTGTATTCTGAGGAATCATGCGATAAGACTGGGCTTGTCTAAGACGGACACATGCAGGTACTGTGAGGACCTACAAGTCGCGGAAGACATCTCCTACCTTCTCTGTGAATGCCGTGCGACTAGTCGGAGTAGGAGGAAGCACCTTGGAAGATACTTCCTTAACAACTTGGAGGATGTTGGCTAAAAGATTAATAAAAAAGTAGTTGCCGCAACAGGTCCCATTGCCTAGCTACTCACAACTTTCGTTTTGTGTAGGTTTTTCATATTTGATGGGACGAATGGAAGGGTTTGGAAGAATTGCTTTAAGTTTCAACCGTAAGAGGCCCGTATGGATGGCGATGGTCCCGCTATCGTGCCTAGTCTCTTGTGAGGATCTTACATCCCTTATCCAACCTAACCTAACCTAACTTATAGATCTGCTTTGTAATAAGCGAGATAATTTTGTGCGACCCTGTCGTGCGCTTCATTTATAGATGTAGAAGTTTTCAAACTGGACGAGCTCTGATTCCAGCAGAATGGCGATCAGAAGAGATAGCCGATATGATAAACCTTTCATGCATAGCGTTAACAAAAATTGCACGTTTGGCTTAAAAATATTCATTTAAACATAAACGGAGCCTGAGCCTGTAGGAAGGTTTTTCTTTTCCGCCAAATCGAAGATTTATATAAGGTACGTATATGAGAAACTGCTTACAAGCCTAACGACAGGTTGACGCCTTATGCGATTGCCAGAAGTTCAAGCCCTTGAATTGGATAAGGCTTAATAATAAGTCACGCAACTTCATATTTTAAGCGCTACCAAGAGGAGACTCTGTCTTCACATTTACCTAACTGCAGAAATTTGTTTGTCTGGTTAGGAAAAACTCCACTGGAGCAATCAGACGCAACTGGTCCATTTTACTGTATCCAGTATCACCCGTTTTACTAGAGTTTTCTCGACTTTCTTAGAAAGCTGAGAATGCACTTCAGCGATAAGGAGCTTACAGTATCAGCACTCACAACCGAAGATCTGCCACCTGATCCGAGCAAAGCCAGGACAATAGCAAAGGAAGTGATCCGAGGTATCGTCGCCCTCTACTTGTCACTTAAACACAGCACATTAAGATGCTGGCAAAAGGAAAGTGTTCCGTAAGAACTTAGTCTGGCCGCATCCTGGGGAGCCGTGCCACACACAATTGTGTTCGTGAGAGACCGAATCGTCAATGGTGGCCCTGACCGAGGACGCGGGAAGGCCCACCGCAGGTTCGGGTCCTGAGAAGTCATCCTCTGAGCCTTGCTTAGCAAACTCATCGGAGATCAGATTTCCCGAAATCCCAGTGTGACCTTGAACCCATCCAAGAGTCGAAGAGTTCAGCTTTGGAACAAAATTCGGAGAGGTCCTGCCATCCGAACTATTCTGGAACGGATTACAGGATTGAGCAAGGCCTTAAGCGCAGCCTGACTATCGCAACTAGACGCAAATACTCCTACCCCCTACCCACCTGTTCCTAACTATAAAGTCTGCAGCCGTTAGAATAGACCTCAGCTTGAAAAACGAAGGCATGCTGGCCTAAAGAGTAGTGGAGTCGAGTGTTGTCCATTTCCACAAAGACACTAGCCAGACCCTTAAGTACTTTTCAAGAGCTAATCTCTCATCGACTTCCGTCTGACTGCTCATCATCGCCATGATATCACTAGTTTCGTGGGAAAAGAGTTCCATTTTAGTATAATTTTAATTCAATATTTTAATGTTGATAATCGGTTTGCTTACGAATAAGGCGTGAATTGAGTCCCCTCTGCTCTCGCCATTAATGCCGAGACAACCAAATTAGTTTTTTTTTTCGAAACACTTTTGTTGAAATTGGCCAGTGCGTTGATGGAAGCGTGAATTCATTGCTCTCTTCCGGCTTGAAAGACGCCGCGTAAGGTATTCTCTCACAATAAGACAATCGTAATTACCTACTTAATTGATGTGTGCTTGCTTATAGCAAGGTGTGTGAGAGCACGAACATGTCCATTCGTTTCGCGAAATGGGCAACATAAATTGCTTTGTATGTTTGGCTGAAGTTAAGTGCTCGCAAATGATTTACGCCCGATTGAAAAAAAGTTCTTTGGCCAAAGAAATTGCTCAGGTCAAATTTTGAGTAACAAATCATTTTTCAACAGAAGCATAAAATTAGTAAAGAGTAGACCGAAGCAGTTTTGACTGTGGAGAGCCAGTTACAATAGATATTTATATGTCGTGATAAATATTTCATGACAGAATTAACCAATCTTCGAAAATGGCATGCCAAACGAAAGTAATTTTCCTACAGCACTGTGTGAGCTATCGCACAATATTTTCTTTCTTCTTTATCTTTATTTAAAAAGAAGTCACACTGTTTTTGAAATTTATGCTCTCTTTAATGCGTGAACCGAATTGTTTCTGAAAATGTCAGGTGAATGGTGACGTCAATACCAAAGTTTTTATGTATATGCGGCCTCTTGCAAGACACGGGTCAAAACACGCGGGAAAAACGGGTCAAAAAACGCTTAAAAAAACGCGTGCAAAAACGCTTTAAAAAATGCATGAAAAAAACGCGTGCAAAAACGCATAAAAAAACGTCTCAAAAAACGCGTCAAAAACGCATCAAAAAACGTCTCAAAAAACGCTTAAAAAAACGCCCCAAAAAACGCTTCAGAAAACGCGTGACAAACGCTTCAAAAAAACGCCTCGAAAAACGCGTGCAAGAACGCTTCAAAAAACGCTTCAAAAACCACCGCAAAAACGCTTCAGAAAACGCGTCAAAAAAAGCATGAAATAACGCCTCAGAAAACGCATAAAAAAACGCCTCAGAAAACGAATGAAAAAACGCCTCAAAAAACGCGTGCAAAAACGCTTCAAAAAACTTTTAAAAAACGCCTCAGAAAACGCTTCAAAAAAACGCCTCAGAAAACGCTTCAAAAAACGCCTCAGAAAACGCATGAAAATACGCGTGCAAAAACGCCTCAAAAAACGCTTAAAAAAACGCATGAAAAAACGCGTCAGAAAACACCTCCAAAAACACTTAAAAAAATGCATGAAAAAACGCGTTCAAAAACGCTTCAAAAAATGCATGAAAAAAACGCGTGCAAAAACGCATCAAAAAACGTCTCAAAAAACGCGTCAAAAACGCATCAAAAACGTCTCAAAAAACGCTTCAAAAAACGCGCCAAAAAACCCTTCAAAAAACGCCTCAGAAAACGCGTCAAAAAAAGCATGAAATAACGCCTCAGAAAACGAATGAAAAAACGCGTGCAAAAACGCCTCAAAAAACGCTTCAAAAAACGCATGAAAAAACGCGTCAAATAACGCGTGCAAAACGCTTAAAAAAACGCTTAAAAAAACGCGTGCAAAAACGCCTCAAAAAAACGCTTCAAAAAACGCATGAAAAAACGCGTGCAAAAACGCTTTAAACCGATCTTAGGTGTCATCGTTAAGCACAATGTTTTGGACAATCGCGTTTCTAGTGTGCTCGGTCGAATGAACATTGAACTCAATTTATTTCCAAAGGAGTTTCATTCGTCCAATAGAGAGGTTCAACTTTAAAGAGGGATGTTATCAATTTTAGGAGTCTCCGGGTCAGCTAGTTTATAAATGGCTCATTAAATGGCCTTCTTGAATTGACACACGTAATGTCATTCAACTCGTTATGTTCATGACAACGCTGCATTCACATGCACCCTTCCGCTGCAGCGTGCTCTTGAATCACGGCTTCTATTTTCACCCCACATGTTCCAAGAAAGCTTCTTGAAAAAGAAAACAACATGTTGTGCCTCAGTTATTGGAACACGACTGAGATAAATAACGTGCTTACGTTGTCAGTTGTCACGCAGCTATTTTAGTATTCCCTTTTGCGTCATGTAGTTCCTAGGAAAGAAAACCCATGGATATGGTATGTACGAATCAGTTGTCCATTCCATTAATAACCTTTGGCTTACTTCTTCCTTCCAGTAGGTTTAATTGAAAGTGAACGTGGGATTAGTTAATGTACATAGATTCATAAATATTGAATATCATTACTCCCGGCGTCGCCAACACAACTCCATAATAATTGTGGATTATTATTCCGCAGAATTAATTTAACAGTGATTAATTATTCTGGACGCATACGAGAGCACTACGCACAACGGTAAGGGAACTTGAGGCAATTTTACGCCTCATAGCACTCACATAAATTGAGCAGATCCTGCGTAAATAGAAAACCCATTTTTTCGTAATTAATTACTGCTAAAGGAATTTTTGGTAAACAAACCCGCCGCACACTCGTTTGACAAATTCCACACATGAGTCCTATTGCTTTCCGGCCCAAGCCATTCATCATTTAATTCGAATACCGTTCATCTCGTATATACAACACGTAGCTACTCGTGTGTGTACCGGGATTATAATGATGGAAGGACATCTCCACCTCGTGCTGGCTGATGGGCTATCAATCTAAAGGAGTGTGTTTTGTTCAAAATTTTCAAGACACATTAAGTAATGATAGGAAGAAGCTTCTCTAACTGTTCGAGTACAGCACCCTTCAAATGCATGTTATCCGGAGGAGCGTTCGTGGGGGGCGCGCATCTGGTGTTTTGGTTTAATCTCATCTAATACGCAGGGGTGAAATTCATTACGACCGGAGGGGGAAGGGTATTCAGTTAATAATCCTGGCAGATTACTGCTTGATAAGCTTATCGTGGCCTTAATTTCTTTTCGAAAGCAGCATTACTCACTTTTTATTAGCTGATTAGATTATTTTCTGTGAGTCGTTGAGCCACAACGGCGAGAGACGAATATATCGCAGAGATTTGAAAAAGTCATTACCATTAGCCATTAAATGTTGAAATTTATTGCAGTTGAATGGGGTCGACGGATATAATGCGATTTCATGCGATGTTTTGTTAGTAACTCGTGCGAAATACTCGCAACAGTTGTAACTATAATAAAGAGCTGAGGTTTATTGCCCACGCTCCTGTGATATACGTACGTACACCCGTACCTAAACCGCAGCTCTTTAGACAACAAAACGATAGTAGAATGAATTTTAAAAAGCCCAACAGGTGGAAAGCTATTGCGCCATAAATCTCAGCCCACGTTCTGGCCTTATCTGGAATTTTGTGAAAACAAAGCGTGGAAAGAAAAACGAATCTCAGAGCACAGAATAGATAAATCATAATTTACTCACGGAGAAGTGACCAAATAAGCGTCAAATACCGCAGGGGTTCAATTTGGAGTGCCACAGGGGTTCCGCTTTGAAGGGCGTGCCCTTAGCATCTAATAAACATGGGAACTTCCACAAACCATAATATATAAAATTAAGCTGTGTGTTTTGGGCTAATTTATGTTATACGTGTGTTAGAGGGGGGAATTTGTTTTTTCCTATTAAAACGATAATAGCGGTTCGATTTCATTCGTGTAACTGGGCGCGTATAGTTGGAGCTATTTGGTTTTTAATTAGATTATTATCTGTTTTCGTGGAAAAGGGAAGCAAGCTTCTGGGACTTTGTTCGATTTTGGGTAAACCAATATTTTGATGGGGCCTGCGTGTTTTTACATAATTTTTTGGATAATTAAATAAAAAGAGATTTCAAGATATTTCATATTGCATTTAGTTTCATCGCTAAAGTACATTGGACCGTGCGTGTGCGACCAACGCGTCTGTTGAAAACATCTGCGGATCGTCAAACGGTTAGTATACGATCGTCGAAACGTGAGTGGGCCTCTTTAGAAATTCCGATGAACTAGCTGGCTGTACCCGATCTGCATTGATCTTGAAATTTAATATTAATATTGAGTCGTTACTGGTAAGGATTATGGACCTTAGCAATAATCAACTTTAGTCTGACAGTTTTCGCAAAGACTCCTCCAAAATCCCTCAACCAATTATCCAAAAAAGTTGCCAGAATATCGCCAACTGTAGGGTCAAATGTTAATGTTGAGAAAGAGTTTTTTTTATCTCGGGCATTAGGTTAATAAATCCTCCCTTGATGTCATTCTAAAGAGGAGTGCTGCCCAACCATAAAAAATGATTGTATTCAATTTCGTAATAGGAGCGAATTGAAATACCCTGCGGGGCTATTCCCAAATGCGCGGCGAATCGCTTTTGATGGCGGATTTGAGTTTTTGTATTTCCAAAAGCGATTCGCTTTCCATTCGACCATATTGAAAGCGAAAGCACTTTCCAACGTCATTTTATCATTGCTTTGAAAGCGATAGGTGTTTTGGTGACGGATTGTTTACGGACCTAATAAAAATGTAAATATTCAATTAAAACAATAAGTTTAAAATTGCTTAAACATTCATTGTGCAGCAAAAAATATCTTATTAATTGAATTTATTATACTTACATATATTTTTTAATAAAGGAGTCAAAAACATACTTCCGTGCAACAATTTGCTGCACTTGCTGAATTTTTTAAAGATACCAGTGGACTAGCTAAGGGCATTCTTAATGCTCCAGAATATAGAGCCAAGGCTGTAGATGGCATTACGAATGTGTTGAATGGTCTTGGGCCTCCGATTAAAACACGTAATGGCTACGAAAAAATGAGTGAATTTGTGTTTCTAATAAATCAATATTTTTATTTGCACTCAAGGTATGGAAGGATTTTAAATACCTACCACACACAACAATACCACTTCTTTGAACATTTATGTTCACATTTTCTTCCCTGCCTTCTTCATTTTCCGCATACAAATATAAACTAATTGAATCCATTTAATTTCATTCATTCAAAACAAAATCTGAAACTTTCACTATCAACAACGGCAACACAAAAAAAATTGTTGTGTCGGAAAACAGCTGTCAAATATTTGGAAAAATAAATGGAAAACTGGAAGTCAGAATGGAAATAACTGAAACCCTCTGGGAAAGATAATTTTCGCCCCGTTCGCATTTGAGAACAAGCTAAAGCGAACACGGTCGAAATTAAGGTATCGCTTTTGATACAATCCGCCGCGAATTTGGGAATAACCCCCCGTTGTTCAGCCTGAGCGTTTATAATTATAAAATAATTTTAGTAAATTGTAAAAGTAGAAAAGGAATAGCAAAAAATTCGCCCGAATATTCTTTTTTATTTTCTAAAATTTTCTGAAGCTAAGTGTCAATTTATTTCGTCAAAAAACGTTTTGTTTTATCTTCAGAGAATTTGTGAAAGTAAAAGCTGAAAATTCGTGCGAATTATTTTCTTTCGTTTTCTCAAACTTTCTGAAAATTCACAAAATCCTTGACGTAAAGAGTTAAGGTTTCCGGGGAACGCAAATGTGGCAAAAATGCATACAGTTTGAAGTCAGTTTCAGTAAAAATAGAGTAACATTAGCAATAATATTTTATAATGTTAACCAACAGTGGTCTCAACTTCACGTCCCTACTGTAATGAGTGGTGAAATCACAGCTACTCATGCTTGAACTACGTATTATTTAGAATAGGTCCTGCACAGCTCGACTGTGTGAAGTTGGTGGATAGAGTAGATATATTCATATCGACGGTTATGGGCTCTCGGTCGAGTTCGCAAAGTGTGCGGGTAATAATAAGTTCTTAAGCCGACACTCGCTGCAGCGTCATATGACTTCAAATTATCTGTCGGTCTCTTGACGGAATATGGATCTTTGTTTGACATTGTCAATAGGACAAACTGTCTAGATTTCGAAGTTCTGATTGTGTTTTTCGAACAATCAGATTAGTTTTTGGAGCTCTATCCGAGAACAAATTAAGAGAGTTAATCCTTTTGAAATGAGTTCACTGACTTTGATAAAAGTAGATATACAAATTAACAGATTGTTTTAAGGCGGCGCTACAGTTCGTGGTAAACTGGGGCCTCAACTAAAAGCTAATCAGTTAGACTTAGACGCAGCTGCTTCGAGTTTATTTAGATACAGCTACAAAACATTTTTATCCAAGTTTGAAACAGTCTGTGCTTAAGATTTGTAGAGCCGGACTAGCATTATTAAGGTCTTATTCAGTTTAATTGAGACGCACCTAATGGCAAAAGCTGTTCTTCGCTTTATTTCTGATAAAATATCACAATATCGTTGCTGTTGTAGGACTTTTAGGATATTTTTTCAGCCGACACTCGGATTCTGCCAGGATCTAGCGAAAGCTAATCATTTTTCGCTTTAGTGGTCCCAGTCAATGTTGGTCCATCGATAGGTTTGGGTACTGATGGCAACTAGTCGAAGTGCTAAAGCAAACGTGTTGTTGTGTAGCCTGTGAGAGGGTAACTCCCTCCTACTAAGATGGTTGACTTGACAATGCTGGATTGCCAAAGGACGTTCACCAGCGTGTCTTAAGTTCAAGTCTTGTTACCTGGGGCTACCGCAAAGGACAAAAAGAGCGTTAGATCTGCTAATTATATGTCACAGTCTCACAGTAACTGATTTTAGTTCACCGCATCCTACCACACTTCCTAAATATCAGTTATATCTTCATTTTTTTGAAACCAATCAAATTCTGTTGGTTGGTGAGCCGAACGTGGTTTGTTCAGTGAACGAGGGTTCCACGTGTAGTATCCATGGCTTTGTTTTGTTTTGTAGGGTTGTCAATAGTCAGCTCGTCCTTTTCCGAGGTTTGTGGTTGTTCAAAAAATATTTGTTTTTCCCCGGTAGAAAAGTTCTCTTTATATTTTATAGCCATAAGACGAATGGCAAGTTACCGGCACCAGTAAAGAGTGCTGTCGTTTTTATATGTCGAAGCAGTTCGTATTGCAATAACAGTAAGAGGTTCGGTCTGACCAAAGTAGATCACTAAAATAAATTCATCAAAAGTATTTGTCCGCTTCCGTCGGAAACAAAGAACTGCCTAAGCGGAGGAGAGAACTTGGTCGTCCGCTCTCAATAGCAACCTTCTAAAGAGGTTAGTCACTTAATTTACTATAGTTAGATCTTTTAAACTGTAGGTTGCAATAAGGCGATAAATACCTAGAAACCCTGCTTTCGAATACAAAGAGTTTCTCTCAATTAAGAGTATAACAGTCTGAACAAGACCATTAAAAAAAGTATTAAATAGACCTTGTGTTGCCAGATTGGGCGCTTTTTCGTAATTTGGGCTATCTTTTTCCTAAAAAAACGATCAAAATTTGTTTAATGAGCGCCCAACATTGTGTTGGGCTATACCTATATCGTTTTGCAAATTTTGTGTAAATTTTGTTTGTTTTATTACTTTATAAAACTACAAAAAATAAATATTTTCGAATAAGGCTACACTTTTAAAACTTGGCAGAACTTTTGCAGTCAAGCGACATCGAACTGTGGTTCTACTTGCAGGCACACCAATTTCTTTTGCAGTCCTTTTGAATTGACACATCACACAAAGCCACAAAGACCAATTGCAGAAGATAGAAATATGAGAAAATTCGCAGTGCGCATCAGTGGGAATAAAATATAACAATTTTTGGGCTTTTTGAGGTTAAAGCAAACTCAATTCTGGCAACCCTGATCACAGATGGGGAATTTAAGAGAGAATTTTATTTTCAAAATTTGCGGTGGGAATCGAGTATTTGTGCGGCAGCTGACTTCGCGCTTGTTGCTTACACTTATGTTCCAATCCCATCCCACTTATTAGCATTATTAAATTCAGAACAACACCAGCAACACAAATGTGTCCCCCACCTTCGTATGAAAATGATGGGGGTAAACCGAATTCATTTACCGTTCTGATTTTATTGCACTACGTCTTTAACTAACATGAATAAGTCATGTAGAGTGTCGGAAAAATAAACAGAAAAAAAAGGAAATGCATTTAATGATGTTAAGTCTCCAACATTTCTTTGCACCGTGTTATTCTTCTTCGAGTTAAATTATTGATATTGCAGCAAAAGTGCGACCATATGCCGTAGTAATACATTTATATATTTTATTTATCGTCGTTGTCATTGTTGGCGTACAAGAGCCAAGACCCGCATTTGGGTCAGCGACACACACTCACTCCTTTAATCAACACAGAAAAAAAATAAAAGCATTTCTACCTATGCAGCCCAGTAAGACAAAGAACTCTGCTCGAGGTATGAAAGTTGATGCTGCTGCTACATTTGCTCGCACTCCGGCTAGGGAACGGTGTGCTCTCGTATTGTGTGTGATGCAGCGACACTGGAACTGGCATTCGATACCTAGTGTCTGATATGCAGTAGCACTTACTTTTAGCCCGCAATTGCAATTTCACACCAAACGATCTATGACTTATGGTTGAGGAAGTTACTTCTGCTTTTACGTGTGGGCATCTAATGGTTTCCGAAATAGGGATGCCGACACTTACAAACTGTTTGCAAGCAGACAACCTTAGGTTTTCTTTGACTCACTTTCTAATCGACGGCGTATTCATTCGTCATGGGCGGTGGGTGAGCATTAAATACTCGTTAAGTTTTTAACTTTACGAGTCTAGTGCGCATGGAAAGTACAGCAACATTGTACTTAGAGCTGAAGAATCCGCATTAAAGCTTTGGAACCTTGGAAGTTGGTGTATATTTACTGGGGTGTTTTCCAATTTGAGAATTCTCCAACTTGTAGACAAAGTTATGGCAGGATACGCATTCTTGACATTTTATGGAGGTGCACATATTTTTTACGGGGTGGGGTCAACATTTTGGAATGATCAAAACTCTGCTTTACAAAATTCTATAAATAAAAATAAGAACTTTAGCATTTTTTACAATACTATTTTTTTTTTTTAATTTTTACTTTCCTTTATTAATTTTTAATTTTGTTTTAGTTAAATTTTTTTGTTTTTAAATTAAATTTCGTACGTACTTTTTAATTTTTTTTTTTATTCAGTTTTGTGCTATTTTATTTAAATTTTTCATTGCAATATTTAATTAATTTGTTTTTAATTCAATTTCGAGATAGGTACAATACATTTTTATTTTTTTAAAACTTTTATTTTTAAGTTTTCGTTTTATTTAAAATTCTTTTTACATTCCTTAAATTAGTTCGACTTAAATTAAAATTAAAATTTTCGAACTTGGCGAATTTTGCGACGGGATTTTGGCCAACACCCGTACAAGCTTTAACTGACCCAGGAAATCAAAGTTAATGACCATAAATAACGTCGTTTGTTCGCTGACTGGGTTTAAAATTTGGGCGAAAAAGTCTTCAGCGACGAGGCACATTTTTGGATAAATGGATATGTTAACAAGCAAAATTTGGGTCGACGCCTACTTACGAAAATCATATTGATATCCCGAAAGGCCTCCTGCCATTTCAATTGCTGAATATTTTAGGATCTTACCGATGGTGCCTAGTAAACAAACAGGACTACAACAGGATTGTTCATTTGAATTTCCTTTCTGTTTCGGCAGGAAAACTAATCGTAGCCGCTTCCAAGAGTCAAAAATGCATTTCTAAAGACTCTCTTGGCTTTCAAAGTTTTATCCAAATCGAAAATGGGGTTTTCTAGATATGGGAAGTTTCTTAAATTAGCGTCTTCGGTGTTTCGAATTTAAAATTAGGGACGCAATAATTTTAAAAACATCAATTTAACTCTAAGTTTGCATTTTGGTCAAAATCGTTATTGCCGTTTTCAGGTAAACTAAAGAAAGCTAAATTTGTAAAAAATTCCTTTTTATCAAAAATCCATTGTACGATAATAGAGAGAAAAACTGAATACGCTATTAAGTTAGAAAATTAGACCATATTACCTTAGAAATGAATTTTTGTTACAATCGGATGGACCGTTTTCGAGATATGCCCAAATTTCAAAAGTACATTTATTCGATTTTTTAGCGAAATACTGAGAATGCAGTCATTTTAACCTCGCTTCTTAAGCTTAAATATCAATTTTGGTTGGAATCGTTAGAACCGTTTTCAAACAAATCAAACTGGTATGAAAGTTTCATATGGGAAGTTCCATTAATGTTGAGGTTACCTTGCGAAAAAAACGGCCCCGAACTGCAAGCCCACAAACTCCAAATCCGAAGTTTTTCAGGAGAGACGTTTGAAGATTTTTGAATAAAAGATTAGTGACCGCTTTAGGTGCTATCCTAATTGCAATTTCAGCTCTGTTTTCAAGGTTTTTGGTTGTTTGCATAAACAAAATTTAAAAAATAAAAGCACGACATGGGAATTCTGAAGGTACACAATAACTCAAAACTATATACTAAGTGCACTTAGGTTTTTTTTTTGCACGGGGCCATCGATAATATCTTTTTCTTACTGCGTAATCGAGAAAGTTAAAAATAACGCTAATTATGCGGTACCCTGTATACTTTGGAAATGATTGTGTCTCAAAATGTTCATCTAAAATGTTATTAGCCGCATAGACCTCTTTTAAACACTTAACACACAAAAACAAATAACGCCTATTATCTTCGTTTGAGCTTCGTGTCCCACGTTATTATTTTTTTAGCTTACACTATTCAGTACGAAACCATATTATGTGGCAACACTTATTACGTTTAAGTTCTGTTCGAGTGTGTTACCTTTTCCTTTAAATTGGTATATTGAAATGACTGCATTGGCCGTCATATATTTGTCATTTGAACTAATGCATGTTGGAAAAAAGTGTGTTCTTTTAGAACTTTTCCGTTAAAAATAAATTTTAAAATAAATATGTGTAGGATTTAGGAAAATTATCTATTCTATTCAGGAATTTTGAATGCAGAATCATGAATCATGAGGAACAATTATTTTAGAATTTCTTGGAAAAGTCGACAGTAACTATCTATCAGATATAGCTGTCAGATGGCTATAGCCGTCATTTGTATGACAAATCAACAGTCGCATATAAGTGGTACAAGACGCTTTTTACTATTCCAATCGATTTACATTTCAATTTCAGACATTTCTGTTACTTGCCAGACCTCAAACGTTATTTTTACCATGATTACCAAAAGTGTATTTCTGAGTAACTTCCCGACATTTAAAAGTGAGTGCGAACATGTTAAAAAAGATTTTATCGTGACCAATGCACTTTTTTTCACGAATGTTAACAACAAGAGTTGGAATAATATGTATTTATGTATGAGTGTGCCCCAAGCTTCTTCGCATCCATATTTTGTTGGTTAGACTGCACAAATAAAATTTAACTTAACTATTAATAAATCCAGCTGCGAAAACTCACAAGCATGAAATTGTTTTATATAAACAAAAGTGCTTAGAAAAATTATAGTAAACTTGAAATTTTCATAGCAATTGCTTTGTCTGACACGTTCCGATATATACCGCTCTTCGTAAAATGTCAGTGACGCCGCTTTTTGAACATATCAAAAGTTGGAGGCATTCATACCTACGAAACTTAGCTTCAATTTTGACATTTCTTGTGAGTAGTTAAAAGCAATTGCTACATTTTATTCCTTCCCCCATTAACAGATTAAAAATTTACAGATTCAAAATGGAGTACTAATACTAATTTTTTAATTGCAGCTTTCAAATGTTCGCTATGTACTTTGCATGGCAACCCACATGCCAAGCTCGCGTGCTCTGAAGTAGGTAGACAATTTATGCGTGTTGCGTGCGTCACCTCGTGCAGATTACCGTCAAACATTAAACAAACGCTTTAACAAGTTGAAAACCTCTTTGCCGCGTGCACTAGGATACACCTTCTCCGGGGAAGGACTCAATTGCTATTTATCATCGCACCGTTCGTTTTCTTTGCAATTTTGCCAGAAAACTACAGGTCGTGTCGACATCTCATCGTACAACCGCATTCGCCACACCATTAACGAATTATTTACAACTGTCCTCCCACTTGAAATTTTCTATTTCGAGCCATCCAATTTTCTCCGGTAGGTGTTGCCTCTCAAAATTTATTAGAAATTCCAATGCCCGGATCGATATATAGAAAACAAATAAACAAAACTCCGACCGCACTAAGAAAGCAAACAAAAAAAAAAAAAAACACTTCAAACGCACGCTTGCCGGAGAAGCCTCGAATCGGCTGTAGAGGTTCCGCTTCGCCTGAAGTGACAGTGTGTGATTAATTTCGGTTGAATCCCGTGGCGTGCCACCAGCAAGTTTTTGTTTATTTGTCGCCCAGGTGGAGACGTCTTATCTCTTCGGGGAGAGACCCAACACGCAAATTACACAGAAGCATATGTACCTGTGTGGCGGTGCTAATGTCTCAATCTGAATCCCACTTGGTTTATGGCCATAATCACATGTGTGCTGCAGTACACTGCTGCGATGCGGTGTAGAGTCCACGTCCTACTTATGCACGATGACCACTAACAACTGCACGGTGTACGCAACATTTCGTGCTCAAACCCACATGTTTGATTGTTGCGTTTACCATTGCGAGATAAGAAATTACCATGGTGTCTTCAGGGAGGTAGATCTTCTCCTAACGGTTCACATTTAAGCTGTTTCCTCGAACAATATATTCATAACAAATTTTGTTTGAAGTATATCTGCGTAAGCCGCATTAAAAAAAAAGAAAAAAGTTCTCCCAAAATGAATCTCGCCCCATCCTGGAGCGGCGAAGGATACTCGCATCCGTTTGCTTTTTATCCTCTAAGCTCATTGGATGCAAATTTAATTCGCGTAGAGGAAACATTTTTTTTTTTTTTGGTTGTGGAAGGATGTGGGTCCTGGGGCTGCTACGGAGTCGGGCGAATCTATGCAGCACGTTGCGAACGACTGCTTTGATTCCATGAACATTCTACCTTTTCGTCGGCTTTCAGCACAACCAATTTTTGGGGGTAGATTAAGGAGCGCGCGGATCCCCGTACATTTGGTGGCAGGGGATTTGTTGAACACACGAAATGGATTTGAATAACATGAATAAATCAACCGCCTTCGCAGGTGAGGCATCTCAGAATTTGTAACGATAATGTCACGGATGAGTATCTACGAATATCTATCTGTCTATGGGATTGAGACTGCACTCGGAGATATCGTTGGGTGGATGAGAACAATAACCAAGAAAGAAGGGCTGCATTTGGGTAACAGGACGCTAATTGATGATTGAGGACGATTCCGAAATGTCTGTTCATTTGCAATCCGGCAACACTGAAATGTGTATACAATTTATTGTTCGCGAGTGGACATCTGCGAAAGCTGCACAAGAGCGCTGCCTCTTTTGTATGATAAATTGGAAATCTTTGTCTTGCTGCTAGCTGTCCGCGAGCATGATTAACAATTCAATGAGGTACTGTGCCCCACTGTCTGTACTTTGGTGATAAATTACTCAGGCGGCGAGGTAAGCATTCAAATGGAATATTCTCTGTTATGCCGCTCTTCCTTCTTTCAGAGTTCAACAGTAGTTACACTTTTTTTTTTTTGTCGAAATTATGCAATTCTCTTGTGCTGGGTTTCGTTATTTTTATTAACTCCGAAACGGGTGCGGATTGCACCAAGTTCCTACTTAAGTTGATCTTATAGTTGGTACTCTTCAAAGTTTTGTGTCAACACAAAGAGGTGTTTGTTACTTTGTCAAAGTGGTTAAAAAAAGTAAATAGATATTGAAGGATATTTTTGAACCCACCTGTACATTGTTTTTGAAGGCAAAAGGGGCAAGTCTATGGCAATAACCATTAATCCCCTCACCCCTCAAGTCAGTTCGGCATTTGAAGAGCCCAGCTCAACCCAAGTAACAGTTTGACTCCGGTGAGGCTCAAATTTGTAATTTCTCTAGGCAACAGCTTCTGTAATATTTGTTAGTCGAATTAGAATAATTTCGACGTAATTGTTTGATGTATTTTTTTAAAAACACAATTTTATTCTATTTTATAATTTTATAATAGAAATACGAAGGTCAACAAAAGAAGCGACACTATTAATGATACTTCTTTAGCAAGACTGAGGAAGAGTCCTTTTCTCTCTACAAAACCATCAATTGCAGCGTAACAGTTATTACAACGAACCTCCTAGGAAAATGGCCTTGAGGTATTCGAAAATCCTACCGAGTCGCTTGTAGAAGGAATTTTGATTAAACAACATTTCGGCTGTCCTTTTATACTGCCAAAATGAAGCTTTTACATTTGTTTTAAGTGATTAGGAATTTCAAAAAGTAATAATTTTCAAACATTAGAAATTCATTGTAGGTATTAGGTATGCAAGTCAAATTTATAAGGTACGTTAAAATATATATATGGTTTATAGGGATCATTATATTAATACATGAACATCCACAGTTTCGGTAAACTTTTTAAGCATTTATAATGAAATGAGTAGAAGGAAACCTATATCATTCGAAAGGTACTGTGCCATAGATGTACACAAACAGAAAATTGTGGGTATATGTCGCCATTAAGGTTGGTAAAATTAAGCTATAAATTCCCCATACAAAACAGGTAATTGAAAGGATTTTGGTGGCATTCAATTTGTCGTCGCTATATTACCATAGTAACGTATTCAAATATAAATCATCTTTGATCAGAACATGTTTCCGATGGAGCAGCTCATTTACGTATTTTTTCGATATCTAGATGTCGCTCTTTTCGTTTATAAAAAAAGTCCCAAGTGCGAGTGTCACTCGCGCACCGAACGTTCCATACTTTGCTGGAGTTGGAAATTGCGAAGATTCTGTTTTACCAAAATTAATTACAAGCAAACAAAAAATTTGTGATGTTTTCATTAACAGCCAACGATTACTAAAATTACACATATAACTCGGAACAGTGGACTGTGGTCGGTGACTGTGGTGTAGGTGTGTGAATGATTATGAGGAGAGTTCAGTATGCATTGAAAATTCCAATTGGAATCGATTAAGAGAACACACCAATAACGAATGAAAAATGGTTAAAAGGAGCGTACTTTATGTAGTGATTGACAGTTTTTTGTAAATATTTTTTAAAATATTATACCCGTTTTTTTGTAAATCAAGAAATAAACGACTTTTTGTGTAAATGAAAATATTTTTTTACCAAATTAATAATAACTCTAAATCCAGTCGATGTATCGCTACCATTTATGTATTTGTCGTTTAACTAGAGGTTATACCGAATGTTGTGTGCAAATTTCAGCCTTCTACGTCAATTAGTTTCTGAGGTAGACCTAGGAAGAAAATTGGTCTATTGGGTTCGGACGGACAAATGCAAAACTAACAAGGTTCCGTTTTTTCCCTTTGGGTACGGAACCTTAAAAAGAAGAATTTCGTTAAGCAGAATTTTTGTGTGAGAAGACAGATTTTTGCAAAGCAGAATTTTGAAAGCAGAATTTCGACCGGATCCCGTTTCTTTTGAGCTTTTGACCGGAGGACTATTAAAACTTACAATTGGAAGCTGTATAGAAAACACTTCGTCATAAATGATTTATGCAGGCTTTCTAGACAGGGTGACCGCTGTAAAATTTTGAAAGTCGCAAGAAAAAGGCCCAATGGGGAAAAAAAAAAAACTATTTCTGAAGGTTTTCTGTCGGTTTAGAATTTGTGAACAATATTTAACAAACATTGGCTCGCTAAACACTATACAAAATAGTGTTGTGATAGGCTTTACACTTTTTAAGTTTTTTTATTTGAAACATTTTTGAAGCACCTTCTCTAACTAAAAATAGGTCCAAAAAAGCAAAAAAAAAAAAGTTGCATCTTTAGTCGCACAACGGTCACGCAGTTTATAGAGGTAAAAACTCAGCCTGTAGGTTATCCAAAGTAGCAGCCGTTTTCTAAGTCGCAATACTCTTACTTCGGGCTGGTCGGATCAATGGAAATGTGAACTAACATCGTCTATACCAATCAGGTCACTCTCTATGTTGCCAGATAAAAAATCTGAAAATCATGTTTTTCCGAAACAAAAAATCTTTTTTTCAAGATTTTGTTCAAAATATAGAAAGAGCGAGATCTATAAGAAGAACTTTAATAAAAATTAAAGTTAATGCTTTTTGAAATTTTGAAACATATTTGAATTAAATTGACTTAGAAATGCATTGCTTACCTATATCAAGATCATAGAATTTCGGATAATTAAAGCTCAACAAATCCTTTGTAAAGATACAAATTTCAACAACCTTTTCAGTACATACGAAACCATTTTTCCAAAAACACGTCACATCAGTTATTATATCAAATTCGTTAAAATGCATGTTTCCTTAGAGTTGATGAAAACGTTAGTGAGACTGAAATTGTGCATGGGCTCTGTTCGACTCACATTATACATAATAATGGAATTAATAGTTTTTCTTCAGTTCTAATGAAGGTTCTTTTAATGTGCTAGATTTAAAAAGTGCTTGATATCAAAAATCTTGATATTTGATGATATCGAGATAAAAGGCTTTTACATATTTTGCTCAAAAATCTTGAAAAAAAAGAAGATATATCTTGTAGTTCGGCATCACTGGTTACTCTGTCAGGCAGATAGTAGTTTCTGTAGCATAGTCTACAAAGGATCTCTTTCCAAATTATCAGTTCTGGCAGTGAATCTACTATCGAATTCCGATAGGAGATTGTTTGGGACTCTCGAACTTTGGCTTTACCGTAGAAACTTTTAGAAGGTTCTTCCCCACCGTTCTGGAGCTCATAGTTTCTTCTTCTGAGAAGTCCGGTTTTCTGCTTCTTTTTTGTCCGCAGAGGTCGCGAACAGAGCTCCTCCTTGCAGCCCTGGTTTTGATCCGCGCTACTTTTATTGGTAGTCTAACATTGCTGCAAATAAACTTGAAAATAGTGATGTACTTGCCTAGAGGTTACGGAAGAGGAAGAGGTCGGCAAAAATGATGGGATCCTTCAGTTATTTTGGCCTGATGGATATCCGACCTACATTTAATGCTACCAAGGATTACCTACATCGTGGTTCTGGTTAATATTGCGCACTCGCAGCGATCGGACAATTAAGATCCTGGTGGAGCGTTTCGCGTCGATAGTAGCGTCATATATAAATTATATGATCTGAAGACCGTCAAAGGCGACAAGTCCCCTTAGGTATATTGAGGTGCAGAAGTGCTAAAAATGAAAACGATATGCCCCTTCGCGTTGGAAAGACGATCAGCTTGAGCCTGCGGAGCTTGAGCCTTGCGGATGATCTATGTTTTGCAGGCTATGATATCCGATTGATTAACCAAAAATGCAAGGAATTTTTCCGATTTTGCTTTGAGTGTTGCAACAATCTTGACTATCTGGAAATGCTTTCCTCATTCATTTCACCCTTTTAAAACACAGTGGTTCAGTGGTTCAGTTTGGACTTATGGGGTTCAAATATGTCGACGCAGCTTACATAGGGACACATAATTTTATCACTATATGGTAAAAGATCTTTTCCTTAACCTTTTTCTGAATAACCATAAGCTTGCTGACCTTCATCGTTTTTTTAACTTTCTCCATTACGTAGTAAGAGAAAGATATTGTATTCGTTCAAAATTTCGAACTCGAGATGTTAATCAATTCTGACATTACGATGATAGGCGAACTCAAAAAAGTGGGTCTCAAAATTTTGTCCGTTTGTCTGTCTGTCTGTATGTATGTCCCGAGGCCTACAGCCGAAGCGGCTGAACGGATTTCGTTCAAACTTCGGATTTAAAATTTTGGGCCGTTTTTTGCATGGTAACCTCAATATTAATGGTACTTCCCATACAAAATTGTCATACCAGTTTGATTTGTTCGAAAACGGCTCCAACGATTTGAACAAAAATTGATATTTAAGCTTAAGTAGGTTAAGTAAACATAACTGCATACTCAGTTTTCCGCTAAAAAATCGAGTAACGGTACTTTTGAAATTTGGGCATATCTCGAAAACGGTCCATACAATTGTAACAAAAATTCATTTCTAACGCAATATGGTAATATCTAACTTAATGGAAAACTAATTTTTTCTCTGTATTATCGTAAAATTGATTTTTGAAAAAAGTCATTTTTGAAAAATATAGTTTTCCCTAGTTTTTGACCAAAATGCAAACCTAGAGTAAAATTGATGTTTTCAAAATTTTTGCGACCTTAATTTTCAATTCGAATCACTGGAAACGCTCACTTTAAAAACTGGTCATATCTCGAAAACCCCATTTTCGATTTCGATAAAACCCTAAAAAACAAGTAATGCTTACATCCCGAAAAAAAGATTTGCTTAAATGACTTTGAATTTCGGTCAGACTAGTACTAAACGAGAAAGTTTCGTGCGACCCAGTCGTACACTTTATTTTTTTAGCCTTTACTCGAGAAAATTTGCGCCTTAAAACAACACAACTGATGTTGTTGGCAGGACATTGGTCCTGGTTTGCAATTCGAGTATGGATATGCTAATGTTCCCGAAACACTATACATTTGCATCCCATTCAAATAAGGATACTAACGGGTTTTCATACTGGTCACTGGCCACTAAGATACCATCTCAAAAAGATGGGACTATCTGACGATGACTCCTGTCGGCTATGCGGAGAGGAGGAAGAGACAACGGAACATATACTCTGCGAATGCCCTGCAGTGGCAAGGGGCAGAACGATCCAAATGCAAGAGGCATTTTTAAGTCCTGCCGATATAGGAAACATGGAACCAAGAAGGGTACTGAGGTTTATAAAGAGCCTCAACAGCTCCCTGGGTTAAACAATAGATGCCAACACAATAGATCTCTTCTGGTGGCAGTGTACAGGGCCTATTACTTACAATACAATCCCATTCAAATACCACCCATGAATGATATCATATTTGTTAAATGGCCTCAGAACTGGTAGTCTAAACATAGGAATCTCTTAAAAGACATATAGGTTTCTCTACGCCCATTTATAATCCCTGACTAAGTGTCAACAGGGTAACAAACAAACTTAAATAATTTAAATTAATCACATCCCACGTCTAGAATTTTAAATACTTGATTAGAAGTCCGCAACGTCTTGGCAAGGCAACATTAACGCACAACAATGGGTGAACAAATAATCCGATAAATCAAGATATGGACTTAAAGTAACTGGAGGCAAATACGCGTGGGATCTTAAACAAATTTTGAATATAAATGGTTTTAATTAATGGACATGTTTTGGCAAAAACTACGTTCTTTGGACTGTTATCTGAGAACATTCACTTTGTGCCTGTTTGAATCGACGCAGGAATAATCGCCTTTGGAAAAGATGGTAACTACCGATGAGATAGGCAAAAACAAGTCCTCTCCAAAGATTGTCGAATAATGCACGGGGAGTGACTCCGTGGTTAGTGTACAGGACGTAGTTCGACGCCCTGGCAAGCACAAATTAGATCTTAAGGTTTTTTGGACTCAAATTTTTTCCCAGATCCCAGGAGGTAAAAAAAAAAAAAAATAAAAACTTGCACAAAACGAGTGACTGTGAGAAGGAGATACGTTTCATCGAAAAGCTTCGCAGAAGTTTGACGAAAAACCAAAAGCAGATCGCCTATAGAGAATAGACGGCCGTACTCGGGAAAGTTCCAGTACCTACAGCCGAGGCAGGTTATTCTTTGGCGAAAGTAGTCATGTCTAACGTGAAAGCCCTCTCCATTAAACAAACACATCTACAATCTACAAGGACTATTCACATGAGAGCGAATTGCCGACAAATTAATTTAATTGCATTTATGAACTGCAAATTGCTATTTGTTCTACCAAAAAAGCATTATATCTAATTAATCATATAAATAAAATTTGTGTAGTTCTGTTCGACTAAGATTGAATTTGACTGCATGTCTTTAAATGCAAAAATCTTCGAAACTATTGAATATATTCTGATGCATTATTATCAGTCCTATAGAGGATAAATAGGCCCACAATATCCACTTTGTTTCAACTCTATATCGCTATAAATTCCGGAAAAAATTTGACAAGAGTAATTTATTTTATCGTTTGGTTTCGCTTTTTTTTTTGTCACGCTTTCCGTTCGAAAATACTGGGAGCATTTAAATATAGTAAACACCAGCTTATAGAGGACATCTGCGGTTACATATTAGGATATCCAGTAACTCGATAACTTAAAAGGTTTTTAAATAAATAGGCAAAATTTGAAACATTTCTACTATTTTCACCTGGGTGAGTGGATATGCATTTCATTCTTAAATCAAACACACTAACCGCGCAATATATTCACATCTCTTTTAACCTTATTTTATTCCTGTGGCGTAGAGGGAGACAGACAGAGGCAGTATGCTGTGTGGTTTGCTAAGAAAAAAAAACCCATAAAAGAAATGTCAAATATGTAGGAAAAATATGTTTACCTCTGTTTTGCTTACAAAAAAAAAAAATTCTATGAAAGAAATATCAGATAGGTATAGCTTTCAGTGATACCAGATCGTGGGTAATTACCCATTTCGTTTTTTATAGAGTAGAGTCCCATGGCCTCAATGCTCATAAAATGGTATTAAAAGTTGGAGTTCCCATAACATAAGCAACATAATGCTTGACATGAGGCTTTAATTTTAACTGCGTGTGGTAAAGGATATGCGGTGTTTATACCAAGAATACAAATAATTCACAGTAATTATTCATTTCAGTTTAAACCTATTCGATTGCCTATTAATGTTTGTTTTGAAATGACAATCCATAAGTAACAGGATCAAACTTTAAGAAATGCGGGAGTTGATTTAAGCAAGAATTGCTTCAAGCACGGGCAGTTATATGTAAAGTGCTCCAGGGTAAGTAATGCAGCAAATATCACTATCTTAGTCGATAAAAAACAAAACAGCCAACAAAATTTGTCCCCAACAAGACAGCAAATTTCTTAATTTTGTTTCCATCAACTGTTCTGAAACCACATTTTACACGGGCGAAGCCGGGTGGGTACAGCTAGTCTAACATATAATTGAAAAAAAATCGAAGTCTTAATTTAAATAGCGATATTTACAATTATCTACATAAATTTTCTCGCAAATTGAAAGTTCTTGCTGTGAACTGCCACACTTTATTCACAATCTATATAAATAATACACTGGCGATCCGCAAGCCCACAAACAAAAAAATTGCGAAACAAAGTTTGGATTCCTTTTAAAACGGAATATTAGAGTTTAGTATTGACATTTTATTATATTTTTTTATTTTCCCCACATTTCGTTATAGAAAAGGGAAGATTCCCCTTTTCCACTTTCATAAAATTTTTGATTAGAATCCTCCACAAAAAGATGAATTCCCCACGAACTGGTAACACTACCATCGATCAGATAAAAGCAACTTCTGACGCAACAACGAATTGAACCTTTTAAAGCACCCTGCCCATCGCAAACTACGACTAAATGATACTGGGGCACTGGGCACCACCTCCAGCTCCAAGTCAGTGCAATGCACAAAGAAGTTCGGTTCTGGCATCGAGAGAGAGAACTCCCTTGTGTAGGGTGCTGAAGAGGACTACCAATTTTTGACAAAAAATATATTTCTCTGCTGTTTTTCCGACACCAAATCCTCCTTAAATTGAAAATCATCTAAGCAATTAAGTTATTATTTATTTTTCCTTTAAAATATCGCGTGCGATTGCTCATCACTTTTACTTGAACAAGTGTGATTTAGCACTTTAAGTAGAACTTGTCAACTCACTATCAATACTTGACCGAAACTCAATCCAATCCAGTATCTGTCCAATTGTCCAAAGGTATATAAATAAATAGAGTAAAAAATTTCCTGACAATTTATTGTTTTTTATGAATCGAGAACTTTACAATTGTCGGTTATTTTCCGACAATTTTACGAAGTTTTCTAATTATTTATGGAACAGAAATTGTTCAATTGTCAATTATCCATCTTCTATTTTTTAATTATTTCAATAAATTTTAATGATTTGTCTAACTATTTTGCGTAAGACTTATACTTTTACTTATTTTATGCACTGCAAAATTAGAATTTGTGTTTAGCAGGACTGCGACGTCTGATACTATGAGTATCATAAAAATTCGTATTGCTAGGCGGTATATTCAGATTTACCCTATAAATTGTACCTATGTAATTTATCAAATGTAATCATTTCATTTTCATCGTTCTCAACGCTATAACTTTCTGTATTTGAAAAGTTTCCGTAAGAGCGACGAATTCGCTAATAACCCCAAAAACTACTAAGTCTACGCTGTAAAATTTACGCTTTGTGACAGAGTTAACTTTAAAATAAATTGTATATTTGTGTATTAAACAGCAAATGCGTTAATAGTTACAATTAAATGTAAGTTTTACAACATTTGCCTTCATTTAAACAATACAATTTTTAAGATGATCTCAATTCCTTGTTGTACCTAAAATTAACAGGGCTTTATCAACATCAATTGTTAAATGCGCATATATGAATTTGCGTAATATACAAACAAATTGTCACAAATGCAAAAAAACCTACGTCTCTATTGATAGCATTCAGATTCAACCGCGATTTTCAACAATTTTTTTTTTGAGCGGCTAACCGGACACATCGATGGCTCTGTGCGAAAACAACCTAAGTGCACTTAGTATATTTTTTGTATGTGTACCTTCAGAGTCCCCATATCGTGCTTTTATTTTTTAATTTTTTTTTCATGCAAATAACCTTAAACCTTGAAAACAGAGCTAAAATTGCAATTCGGATAACACCTAAAGCGATCAGTAATCTTTTATTAAAAAAAACTTCAAACACCTCACCTGAAAAATAACATAGATGCACTTAGTCACGGAAAGAATTTTAAGATCAAATCAAGAAAAATAAGCGCAGAATCACGAAAAGTTTGTCTAGTTTTAGAGCTTAGCTAAGGATTTACTGATTCACGACTTTTTTTTCGCAATTCTAGAAATTGTACGAAGTGAAGATATTGACCCTCAAAAGTCGTGAATCAACACTTTTCAGTATCAATAATGCGATCAAACGCGAAATAGATATTGCCATAACCGATCGCAATTTGACACAAATAGTTAGCAATTTGATATTACATGGATTGTGAATTGCAAAAACAATTCGTAAATTACCACTTTTCTGTTGCAAATTACGATTTCCTCCCTTAGCAAAATACAACCATTAGTCTTGAATTGCAATTCAATAGTGTTGATTTGCGAACTAACAGGGGTGGATTTACGACTTCAGTAGTTGCAATTTACAAATTCTTAGTCGTAAATTGCAACTTATTTCTATCAATTTGCAATTCATATTTTGCAATTTACGTTTCTTGAGTAGTGATTTGAGGAATCGCCGTATTAAATTGAAAATGTTTTGTCGTGAAATTAGAAAACTTTATTCTCAATTTGCAACTTATATCTTGTGATTTACAAATCAAAATCCATAGTTTTATTAATTAGGTTATTTTTTTCTCCTGATATCCATGAGAGTCATACGACAACGGGATTTGTCTGGGTTGGTTTTTCTGTCTATGCTGAAATTTAAAATACAAAAAAAAATATTTAGATGAACTTGACATTAATACGAACCTTTACAATTCTTTTCAATTACATATTTTAGAATACATTCCAATTGATACTTCTTTTCGCAATTGTGCACAATGAAGATTTGGCTTCATGATTACAGCTGTCTGTCTGACCACATACATACATTCATCCATAAAAAGAAAGGACTTAAAAGGATTTCGATAGGTACATGGACTATGAACTGTGCATACAAAAAATCCACACATCAGGTAGTTGATTCCATGGAAATTACAAAAAATATTTTGCAATTTACGACTTCTCTACGTCAATATACGTTTTCAGTTTCATGTGTTAAATTATTAAAAGATTTTATTGATTCATCATTCAGTTTTGGTAAATCACCAAATATTTTTCGCAATTTGAGATTGTGAAGTGGTGTTTTCAAACAATCTCGCAAATCACTACAAATAAAAGAAGCTCGAATTGATACTTCTAATCGTAAATTACAACAAACAGAATTTGGTATTCTCCGCCGTTTTCAATGTCAAATAACCAATTTCTCTATCAATCCATGAAAACTTCGTTGTGATTTGCGACAAATATATAAATCGTAAATTGCAACTCAAAATTTTGCAATTGGTGATTTTCAATTCTTTCCGTGATGTTCTTGCACGACATGCTTTTTAATTTAAGAATATTTTTGAATGGAGATGTCTACTTAAACTCAAACACGATAAAAATCATATTTATACAAAGTGTGCAACAATGGAATTGAACAGTCAGAACGACGAAATTTCAGTTCCACTGTAGACGTTTTTCTTTTTTAGTTCAGTCCAGTCACATTTGACAGAAAAAAAAACAAGATAAACAAAAAAGTTGAAATGCGGACGAACCTTGTTGTTCTGGAACTGAATATTGACCAATTTAATAAATAACAATTAATAAATATTCAATTTGTACATATATTTACAATAAATGACAGCTAGGTGTGTTTCATAAATACCTCAGAACAATTTGAACACGCTCATAAAGCTCAAGCTTATAAGTACGGTGACCATATTTAAGAATTCCAAACCAACCATAGAAAAAGACAAAAATTTCAACACATTTTTCAATTATGAAAAAACTAAAAGAAAAACTTAAATGTAACACATTTTCAGTACTAGATTACTTGTTTTCTCCTTTAGCAAGTTATGGTACTTTAAAAGCAAAGCATTAACAAATTGTTCATTGAATGTTGGTTTTCTTATTATTCTTTTAAAAACTTAATGAATTACAGAACAAATAATGAACAACTTCTAAAAGACAGAACATTTACATATGTTTTTGTATAAAAAATAATTCATAATGAACATCTTCTTCATTTACTGTACTGTTCATTTTTAAAATCCTCTGAAAAATATCTCAAGTTAATGTCAGTGACACCGATAACTTGATGCATTTAAAGATACACATACTGAACTCAGGGCAAGAGCTTCAGGCTATACATTTTATCAGGTTAAGATTTGAAATCGTACAGTAGTTTTGCCATACCAGGCTTGAATTGTCACACTCTAAACATCATTCGATCGATCATGCGACTTTCGGCTACGCATATTGATAAATCGACTAATCCGTACACCTGGATAAACAAGTTTCAGTTTCTTGTGATTGAAGTCACCATTCCATTCACTAATATTTCGTCAAAACAGCTATAACGAACTTGCGAATCCAATTTTAATAAATAACAGCCCACGCCTTGAATATCTGATGTGGATTCTAACTGAATGAAAAATAGGCAGCTCCAAAAAAAAGCAATAGTCGCCGAAAAGATAATCAGTTAATATTTAGCATGCTTTTGAATAAATTTATCCAATCTGCGTGTTTTTCGAGTTGAGACTAATTTATATGTCACATTTGCATTAGAAAAGCACCGCCAAGGAAGACGATCTGCGAAATGGGAGACTTCTCTGATTTGATAAATAGATTAAGCGGCTTCAGCTTGTGGACATCTGACGACTTGGTAAGGCGAGGTGGGCGATATCCAGTCTTTGCAAAGAGTCAACTCCCTAAACACCTAGGAATAGGGTTTTTGACTTCAAATTTACGCATGCAGCCCAAATAGGTTCACAATACTCTAACCAAAAAGCTAATCATAACCACGCACATATAAATGCTACAAATGCTTCCGACAGCTATTTACGGTGTGCTATTGCTTTTGGTGTGCAAATTTAAAAAGAAAATTGTTTGACACAGTAAGCCGTAGAACCACGATAATCAAAGTGGAACAAAAATACACATTTAGGCAAATCACATACCACGAATTCCCATCTAACTTAATCCAACCTGGGGTCAGATTATACAATGCGAAACGATCAAACGTTTTCGTGCGCACGTATGATTTCCCCTTCTTACACAAGACAATTTCTTCATGCACACGCAAACGTTTGAACTTACAGAATGCCGACCCTGACCTAAACTTAAAAATACAACGTCGACTAAATTGAAAATGATAAAGCTTATGGAAGTGTCATAACATAAATGTTAAATAACCTTTCAAGATAACCGTTTTTATGCCAATCACTCAATTCAAACTCTGACAGAACAAAAGGAAGAAATGCGATTTGGTCCTTCATGGTTGCCATCTTTTCTAACGTCCAAACGAACATTTCGCTTGATGTTGACGGCCACATTGGATCAAAAAAAAAAACTTTGGGCACAGATTTATTCCAACCTCAAACTGCGTAGGTACATTGATCGCTTTCCGTCCTCGGTTAAAAACTTACAGCGATTTCCGACCAGCAACTTCTCAACTTGAACCTCGGCTTACGTGCTTAAATTGCACCAGCTGTCCTCAAAGTCATTGACAATGGGCTCTTCGATTGGGTGTGCTTTTTGACCTTCATCAGCTTTTGTCAAAGCAACGCCAAAACAGTAGAAGAACGTCTCTTGGGGAATCGGGATGTATCATGCACCGATTCAACCTCTCAATGAGACTGTTGGCTCTGTAAACTTTTGTAGCTATGAAAACGTGCTCTGCCCTTCAGGCTTTATACGGAACTCATTGAAAGCACCTCTTTGTGAAGGCGGTTTGTTAGGTGGAACTTTTTTACGCATTTCATGACCCCGCTAGCATTTTGTGTTTCTCCTAGTTCGTTTATGTAACTACGCTCGGGGGTAGCTTAAGAACCAAGACAAGACGTTGGATGGAACTTACCATCGTCAAGCCCTTCTATATTTCCACCCTAACCAACTTTAGAAGCGCTGTTATGAAGCTCTATTCCTACATTTGTGTTAAACAATTTCAAAACAGTTTCGCTGCTTAGACATTTCTCAAGAGCCTCAAATGCTAAAGTCTTCGCTTCTCCAAGTTTCATTTGCAAAAGATCCGTCGGAGACCCAGTTATAAAGACAAACGAGTGATAACCTTGAGGACACCAGTATTTCGAAACTTGTTTTCGCTGTTACATCCCCTTTCTCGACAAATTTAATTCAACAACTAAGAGTGTAGCTTTTTCGATTAATGTGTGGGTAAAGGACCAGAAGACTCTCATGTGAGCTCTTTATTATCATTTCAATTAATTTTTAGACTAGCTAGCTTTCCAGTGGTACAGGGTCATTCATTTCTTGGTTTCAAGTTGGTAGCGCTGGAATTTGACGCCTGTCAAACTCAGCTGTCATTTGAAGTGTCATAATATTAGTTGAATGTTTACCATTTACGATAATGGATCGCTTAACAAGTCGAAAATATTGCTGCTGCAAGTGTTGCTGATGATCCGAATTTATCGATTTCCCGGCGTTCAATTGACACCTGATTTTTTTTTTTGGCCGGTAATTGAAGATCATGAGTTGGACGATATGTGGTTCCAAGAAGACGGGACAACAAGCCACACAAAACGACCAATTATGGCTTTATTGCGTGAGAAGTTTCCTGGTCGCGTAATTTCACGTTTTGGCGACGTCATTTGGCCACCAAGATCATGCGATTTGACACCGTTAGATTTTTTTCTGTGGGGCTACGCAAAAGACCGTGTTTACGCGAATAATCCCCGAACTCTAGACGCATCAAAAACCAAGATTAGTCAAGTTATGGCCGAGATACCGCCCGAAATGTGCGAAAAAGCGGTTAAAAATGACCTCAAAAGATTCCTATGCTACGAATCTTCCCGAGGCGGCCATTTGAATGATATTGCATTTCACTTAATGGCACAGTCCAAACTTTATAATGAAATCAAATTTGAATCTGAAATTTATCGCTGTGTGTGTTTTATTTAGCTTTTCTTTTGAAAAAAATTAATGACCATTTACAAGAACACAAGTTTCGCTGTATTTCGCTGGCCCGTGCCACCAACCACTGATTGACGCCAGTCAAAGGTACTCACGCCTTAAATTTTGCTACTATCATACGAGTATAATGTGCATCTGTTTACCTGTATCAAAATTTATAATGAAACTTTTTTCCATACAGAAGGATACCTACTACGTTCGAGTTGGTACTTCAATTAATATTTACTTGCTCCAGGAAAATGTTCACCAACTAACCCAAACGCTGTGATGATGTTTCAACCTCGCAACTGCTTGGCCACCCTAAATATTTTCGACTCTTTGGAATTCCTAAATACAGTCTACCCTTTGAAATTCAATCCTTGAGGGGTAGTTAAGATTTAACGACATTTTCCCTATCATGTTTATAAGCACTTGCTCTTTTCCCCCCAGACAATACACTAGCGGCAAATAATAACACAAAACAAATTCCATATGAACATACACTCGTATGTCCTAACCGTCAAGATGTGAAAAATGCATCACGATACTTATTAACCTTTTCACCTGTCACTGCGTCAATGTTTCGACAGGTTTAATTAGGTGTATATAACGCATTGCAGCCCGGCGCTTGTATTAATTGATTATGTAAATTTCTTGAAACATGTTCGGCCCACAAGCACGGAATACAAAGTCAGAAGCTTGAAACACGTTTCGTTCCAAATGGCATGTGGGCGTAGATAAAATCGTCTCTGAATATGTATGGGTATGCTATGCATTTTAAGAGAAAAATTTAAAAAAAAGTCCAAATGCTAATGGAAACGAAAACAGACCCGTCGTGGACGCCTGTGCGGGACCTAATTGACTTGTGGATCTTGTGATCTTTCTGTTTAGCTGTCAGCAAAATTATTCGGGATCTGTTAATGATTTTTGATATAGAATAGATATCTTTTGGAACGATATGTATTTGTTATTTAAATTACCAATATTTTTATGTCCCTTTAAGTAATTCGACTGTTTGTTGCTTATATAAATTAATTAACCTTTCCATATCATTTCCGTGTGGTTGTCGGTAATTATTCTAATTAAATCGAGTTGACGAGCAAGCATTTTTGCATTCTGCCTGTTCCGAACTGGTAGAATTAAACTTGGTACGCTTGACCTGTCGTGATCTCGTTCGCTGCAAGCTTCACTCTTTTAATGACTTAAGAGCACAGGCTCAGCCTAATTAACTAAATACATAGATCGATCATGAACTTGACAGTCGACATTATCCCCAATCGATTAATAAAAATAATCGCATTACCTGTTAATAATATGGAAAGGAAATGCGCGGCAATGCACACTTGTTCTTTTAGCTCTTATCTAAGTTCTGCATATCTTTTCATTCGATTAAGAAATAATTGCTGCGAGTCATACAATTGATCGATGTAGTTGTTTGAAGCCAAATTAAAAATATTAATTCTAACCCTTGAAGTTTACGAACATTTTTAAAGTGTTTTGAATAAAATTCCTCGATCATCTGTACCGATAGCTGGCTGAACGCAACTTATTTTCGAATTTTAAATTGTTTCATCAGTTGGAGCAGAGTTCTGTAAGTCGTTGTTGCTACATAAATCTTTTAAAATATTTAAAATACATTTTATGAAGGACTATATGCATATGTTGCAACCAATACTCTTATTTGTTTATATTGTTTGCCAGAGAAAAATAGCAATGAGTACCTTAAATTCGCATGTCTCTAGTATTTACGTTTAAAAACCGCTGAATAAGTTTATTATTTCTCATTTGAATCTATTTAAATTATTTGTTTGGAATTAAATTACATAGCCGACATGATTTTTAACTTCGTTTTTGAGACAGTTTGAATCGTTATGTAAGCCGTTTTGTGGCTCGTTTTTACACACGACAAAAAATCATTAAAAACAAACACTTTGAAAAAAGCGTCGAAACTTTTTTCGAGGTTTTCTTTTTAAATCGCTTTTGAATGTGTTTTGGAAATTTTTTTTGGCGCGTTTCTTTTGAGTCGATTTCTGTTTTTGACGCTATCTTTTACGACGTTTTTTTCGCATTTTTGACGTGTTTTTCATGCCGGTTTCAAACGAGTTTTTTCATTCCTTTTTATAGCACTTTGTGACTCGTTTTCTTTCTCGTTTTTTCACGCGTTTTTTCTTTTATTCGTTTTATTTTATTTTTTATCATTTTTAGGGCCATTTTTGGACAGTTTTTTTTGACGCCTTTTAAAACTATTTTTTGGTCCTTTTGACTTGTTTTTTTGTAGCTTTTTTTGACGCGTTTTTCGAGACGATTTTTGACTTCGTAACAAATTACCAGCTGCCGAAATTGACGCTGTACAATTTAGGTACTCATGGTTCATGGAGTAGTTAACCAGTTTTTAGACGAAAATTTGATGTTAAATTTGGGCTTTTGGTTTGCCTTCCACAATTTTTTTTGTTGATACTATAGTATCGCGCATGTAGAGTCTGCATCCGTCTTAGGTATAATTTATGCCTCTGCACCATAGAGCAAGGCGCGGCGAGTAGATGAGAGCTTTGCTAGTCAATTGGCAAGGCCCGTAAAAACAGCTATTCACATGAGATTCTGATTGATCTTAGCGCTGATGGCCGAGCTCACCGCAGGCAGAGTCAAGGTAGGCAAAGCCAAACTGCCCATTGTAGCACTTTGTCCCAGGTGACGATGTTATTTTTAACATTCACCTTACGACATGAGTATATATTCTGTAGGCTAGAGTATCTAATTTGTTGGTCATCGTATTTTGAAGAGAACTTCAAGGTTTCAAACAGCTTTATAATAAAAAAAGTATAAAAGCATGTATTGGCAATAAGTCGTAAAATTTTCATTTTTTAGTGCATACCACTTTCTTAATACAGTAGACGTCCAGTGTATAATAGGGTGACCATATTTTACATAGAATTTAAAATAATGAACAATAGAAAAATAAAATTACTCAACTCTTGTTTTTATTTCATACATTTTTTATGATCAAAAAACTTTAATAGAACACAGTTTTTAGTAATAGATTTCGTGATTACTTTGTTATTCAATCAACATGGTTTTCTTTTTACTTACGTTATTGCCTTTTTTTAGAATTTAAATGAAAGGCAGAACAAAAAATTAACATCTTCTAAAATGCAGCACATTTATACATTTTTGTGTACAAAATAATTCACATTCAGAATAACTCAAATCAGAGACAATACCAGAGACAATACTGAGACCACTCCGGCCGATTTCCCGTTACTTAGCCTACAAGCTGTATTTTTATGGAGTGTTCACGTTTGGTGCGCTAGTATTCTTACATAGAAAATCGATTGACAAATGTCACGAAACTTCAAAAATTCTGCTCACCAAAGGGCAAAGTTGCTGGCAGAGTTCATAGAATTTTATCCGTTTAATTTGAAATTGTTCGTTACGTGTGGATAATATTTTTTTTAGGAATAAGTGCACATTTGCTTAAAATGTTCATGAAAAATTAACAATGTAGATTGGTTGAGGGAAAATGAAAACATTTTGAGCAAATTTTCTTCATTATTTAAGAAAAATGTTGACACGAAATCGAAGTTAATGATATCCAAAAGCGGAAAATACACAACCATGTTTGTCCCAATATATTTCTAGTATATAGAACATAAACTTTAGATAGTTTTACTAACCAAACAAATCAAATTATTCGCCTTTTAACAATTTATAATAACTAACCAATGGCGTTCAGTAATGAAAAAATGAGGTATTCCCGAACATTTCACATTTCCCCACGGTTGCCGAGGTTGGCAGCATTTATTTTTGCATTTTTTGTATGTTTTTGCCATAACACCGATAGGAAAACAAAATGGCTAATTTGAAAAAAAGTTGAGGGGCCCAGCGGCAAGAGCATTGTGGGTTGGGGGTCTCAGTATGGTTTGTCTGTGATTGTAATGATGGTCTCCGGATGTATCGAATGATGTACAAAATGTTAAATATCGAGCGCGTTCGTTAGTTCGATCAATTTTTTGTACTTTTTTTTGTTTGTTTATTTAATGTTAAATTGAATATTGGTATACTACCAGGGCTCTTAATCCAACTTATACATAAATTCGTTATATTGAATAGCAAATCCTGGGCCCCATTCGCTACATAAAGATATCTACTAAGTAAATCGAAAAAAAAAATCGATATATCGGATGTTCGTTATAATGGACGTCCACTGTATTTGTTTGCACATCCATAATATATTCTCATATTTCTCATCGAGTAAATACCTATCTCCTGAATAAAACAACAATCACAAAACACCGAAAAGTATGAAAGTGACTTAATATTTGAAGTCAAAACGAAATCGGGAAGTTGTGTACAGGTCCTTCAGACGGGCAATAATCCTATTTGGAATCTATATGTACATAGGTACGGCATGCGCTGAGCAGTAAGCATATATTATATTCAAATTTATTTTAACATGCTAATGCTAACAAAACTTTTCAACTCCCCGACGTATCAGTCACGTCACATTGTTCAATTTCATCGTTACTGACAGGATAACTTATACAAGAGATACAAATCGAACAAGGATACCATACGGAGACGACCTGAAATGTATTTCTTTATTCGTGTGTTTCTTTATTTGTTCATTCATGATCCAATTGAATCTTGAGTTCCTTGTTTTAGCTGTCGTAAAGTTTCTTTTTTGCTTTTTATTCGCTTGTTCTTGCACAAAAATTGCAACCCTCCTTTTCAGGCACTGCATATCCGGCTACACGTTGAATTGAAGCCTTCCAGCATTGCGGCCAATAAAATGATTTATTTCTTTCTGTATTCAGATATGAAGTCTTTGAAATGCCCTTTGTTTGGTTAAAGTTTACGTAACGCTGTTCCTTTCATGTTACGGCGAGGGCGATGACTTTTGCTTGCCTTCTACCTAAAGTGTTACAAATCATTGTTTAATGGCAAGCGACAGAGGTTTCCCTTCGCAGCAATTCAGCTAACAGTACAAATGAAAAGTTACTTCATTTTGGAATTCTTGAGGGAAGAAATAGTTTCGGAATAGTTTCAAAAATGCTAACATTACTCACAAAGCGGTTGTTCTTCGCAATAAAGGATGTAATATTTATTCGAAGGTGGCTGTGGTCCTACTTTGTGGGCAATTTATGTCTTCAATGAAAGTTGTTTGCCTTAATGGCTGTTCTATAAGTTGAAATATATGGCATGTGGCTGAACTTTTCTTCCCCTCAATATTCAGCAGAACCTTAAAGGACAAAGTTCTAGCGCTGTAATGTTTTGATGGAAAACAAGCGGTAGGTCCATAACTATCGGCTGAGGGTTGTCGCATTTGATTGCGATACAAATTCGGATAATTTGTGCATTGGAAATGATGGAGGAAAAGAAGATGAATTGTTTTTTTTTTGTTGCACGAGATGATAGAAATCTAAGTAAATTATTTTTTTTTGGTTTTAGTCGAGTTCGAGACAAGTTGCAGTGATTAGTTAACATCGATTTTGTAGTTTTATGCCTTTCCAGTGATATTTGTGCACACGATTTTCGATCCGTTACGGACATCCGACAAAGTATACGAGAAAGAAAACAAATAGAATCTTTCGTTGAGTCGCTAGTGGCCGACCTCTTAAGGAGTTTTCGTCCTAAACTATATCACAGTAACAACACATATTAACATTTTCGAATAGCTAATTCTTAAAATAAATTATTCTTTATTAATTTCTTCGTCTGTAAAATAAGGCAAAAAATTAATTCTTCTTACCAGATAATTATTTATAAAAAAAGTATTTTTTTCCAGTGGGCTTGATTAGTATTTCCGACCAGCTAGTGTCTAATCTTCGGCCACCCACTAAAGAAAGGGCTTTAATTGCAAAATTTTTTTTTTTGAATGTATTATTACACAAAAGTTAAAAAAACATAATTTATATTATATATTAAAAAAAACATAGATTTAAATTTTCATTTTTAAGGCTAAAACAATATAAAAACAAAAAACAAAAAAATCCTTAAATTTAATTCAGTGAGGAACATTTTTGTTAAGCTAATAGGAATTATAAAAATAATTTGATAGATAAATATTATTAGTTTTTAATACATTTTTAAGAATTTAGTGTAAAAAATGCTTAATTGAAAAAAAATCGTTAAAGTTATAAAAAACTTTAACTTGGACAAATAAAGTCCTGCAACTCAGCATCTGCAAAAGGCAAGGTTGAAAGACTTGTTGTGATACTCGTAAGTCCTTCTTCTTCCACGTCCGTAAGGACATCTTCACTGCATGAAGGACATTTTGGGACAGTCTTTTTTCGCTTAGTGGTATTTTTCTTCCCTTCTATATTTTTTTTCGTCGCTCAAGCTTCTTTTTCCCAATTCGGCGGCTTTAAGTTTTTTTCCATCATTTTTGTTTTCTTGGAAAGCTTTCCAAACCTGAGGTGAAATTGTCATTGTTGGCTTGCGAGCCTTTATAAATCTTTTTTTCAAAAACGGATGGGCCATCGACAAAAAAAAGAACTGGACGCTTAAGTTTCAAGACTAATGCCGTGCCAAAGTATAAACGAAACATATTTTCCGGTTGTGATATCAAAAACGGCATAGAACTATAAGACGCCACACATCTACGGCCAAATCCTCAGAAGATTCGCCCAGTCGCGGTAGATGGGCCTCTAAATTTTTGTTATTAATGCTACTCAAATGAATTGTGGTTCAAATTAATAAAAACTCCGATAAGTATTGACGAATGTTGGTCTTTGCTTGCAGTTAAAGTGGACGTTGATTGAAAAACCCAAAACTGCTGCTACTTAAGTTTTCAGACAAGAAAGTGAAATTAAATATTTATAATCGAAAATGGCTTATTGTTTTTCGAAATAGTCTCCATGAAGATCAATACACTTTTGCATGCGTTTGAACCAATTTCCGAAGCACTTTTCCACTCTGATTGAGGTACCTCCAAAACATGTGATTTGAACAGATTAACCGCTTCTTCCGGCGTTGATCTCGCATTTGACGTTTGATCTGAAAGAATAAGAAGAAATCATTGGGTACCAAATCGGGACTGTCCGTCGGTTGATCCATCAATTCGATGTTTTGAATGCTCAAAAATGCACTTGAGCCGATGTGTGAGAGCTGGCGTTACTTGCTGAAGAATGATTCGTCCTCTGCGATTGGTTTTCTAAACACTTTTGGCAAACAAATCGTAGTGTACCATTCAGAATTGACCGCTAAATATTGCTCTAATGGCACGGTGGCGACATCTCCAATTATTCTGAGATTTTGTTGGGTTTGGCTGGCCTTGAAAGACCCATACAGTCGATTGTTGTTTAGTTTCGGATTCATATGCGTAGATTCATGTTTCTCCGCCTGTCACAATTTTATAAACGTCTTTTGAACCGATTGCATTTTTTTTCTTGGCGCCAATCGACACGAGGGTTTATTTTTTGAACGATTGTTAAATTATGCGGTATCCAACGAGAAAAAATACTTTTGAAGGCCAAATATTCATGCAATATTGAATGTATGCGAGTGGACTTAATGCGAAAGCATGCCTCAATTTTACGGTATGTCACATGACGATCTTGCAACATCAGTTCACCCACATCATCGATTTTTTCTGCACAACAACCGATTTGGACGACCTTCACGAAGTTTGTCCTGTGGCGAAGTGCTTCATTAGCAAAAGTCGAGGAGAGTTGATTGTCGTCGAAAATTATATAAAACGTTGCACGAAAATGTTCACGACTCAATTACATTTTTTTACCAAAATAATTGTTTCAAGTAACTCTAAACAAGACAAATAGTGCTCAAGAATTAGTAAACAAGACGACGACTGCTGAATACTAATCGTTCCATTCGAAATGTCAAACTTTAAGATGAAAATGTCAAATTTGACATATTCACACTAGATTTCCATATATCTCAAGACTTCAGTAGCATATTATGACATTACCCGAAGAACTGAAACACTTGTGTAGGTGAGCAGTTGAAATATGATGATTGGTGTAGGCTACGTCAAATGGTTTGTGCATTTAATTTCATTGCCATCATACAAATTTAAATCACTAAAAAACACTATCGGCCTTGCTAATAATCATTTTTAGCCTTCACCTTCTAAATATTTTTTAAGTCAGATTATGTTATTTTGTATAGAAAATTTTGCCATTGTGAGTTTGAAAAATGAATAACAGTGGACACCAAAAATGATTATTAGTACCGCGCTCTGCCATTTAAAATGCGCAAGAAAAGGGTTTGCGACCTTGAGTGGTCTTGTCAACTAAATCGCATAAATGGACGATTCCCTTTTGCACCGCTAGAAGTACGAATTTGCATTTTATATGTTTCCCCTTCGGTAATTGTGTCATGTCAGCTGCCTGGTGTTACACGAATTTCCACCAAAGTACAGTGTGTGTTCGAAGAAATTTCTTACAGCTGCAAACTGAATAACTTATGCTGCCTTCGCTGTCAAGCACACCTTTAGTCAATTTTAGTCGGAAATCTTTATAGATCAATCACGTAAATAATTCATGGTATAAACAATATAATTTCCTGATTTTTTGTTTCTCTGCATGATGCGAACTTTCTCAGAACAGTGTAACAGTGGCTCCAATCGACCTTTGCAATGTTTTCTTTTTAGCAATACGCTCACGTAATTTCCAGTTTCCACACATGTCTATGGCTACTGGTCGATTTCTAATGATTTTTCCCAGCACCATGAAATGACAGTGGATGGTTCATGTGTATTAGTATAGCTGACATCGGCGTCAAGTATTTTGTACACTTTGACATGTTACTTTTTTTTTTTTTGAGGTGCTTATTATCGTTTTTACGTTCACAAAAGGAGATAAGGGTGTTGTTTGTGAGAATAATAATATTTTACCCAACGCATTGCTTGAAATTGTGTTTTGATATTTAGAACTAAACCATTGCTTGTCCTTTAAACGATTATTATTTAAAAAAAAAAGAAATTTTAGATAGCGTCCCATCTTAATGATTGAATCATGGTCCTCTCCTTCAAACCATTTCTGGTAGCAATCCCATTTTATATTGTTGAGATTTAGGAGAAAGTTCCTTTTTCAAATGTAAAGACTAAATATCTCTACTAACCTGTGCTTAAAAAATGCTGTCTTCAGTTTAAAAATGGTTCTTTTTTTTTTTTAATTAAAGATGAGGTTATAAAATATTTACAAAGGTTTTTTTTTTTTGAAAGTTTTCGACAATATGATGCGAATACAGATAATATGCTTGCATTATAAACGCAAGGGCACACTGAAAGGCTGGAAAGCCTGGGGACTAATCACATAACTTTTAAGCCAACTGTAATGGAAACAATGGACCTCCAAAACTAGGTGCAAAAATTACGAGTTTCAGAGCTTCATGCAGATTATTCTTCAGTCAAACAATTTCCACAAGAATTTTCGAAAAAAGGTCAAAATTTCACATAAAAACGAAAATGAACATAACCAAACAAAATATTCTCCAACATAGAGGCTACTCGAAAAGCTAACCGAATACGGATCTGCAAAATCAGAACCATTTGGAGGCGGCTCTCCGACTAACAAACCATTTGAAAAGTTGTCAAGCCAAAAACAAGAAGAGTCGCAGTTAGTCAGTTCTTCATTCTTGTTCAAATTGTTTGTAAAGGTGTTGTTGTTTTTTTGGCGCATAAGCTATTTTGGACTTAGAATATATTATGGTCTTATACAATTATGCATTCGTTTATTTGGGGCATCAGAAATAGTTATAGCAATTATTTGAAAAACTAATTTTTTTTAGAATTTAAAAAAAGATATGGCAGCGCAATAGCGGCGTTCAAAAGCTCTTGGACCTTCATAATTCTTATCATAGATGGAGTATTTATCTCTTAAGCAAATAAAGAGTGTTTTTTTTAGAGGTATAGAACTTTAAGTCGGCAACACTATTTTAACTGGCGGCCATTTTGTCAGCTGTTATAGGTGATTTATTTTTAGTTTGGTTTGGCATTTCAACATGAAATTGAACAACGCTTGAACAACACGCTTCCAACTTGTGCGAATTTATTTTGAAAGTCATGGTTCTGTTCGAAATACGTATCGCGCACTACGTCCATTTTACGGTCAACATAATGAAGCTCACTTTTGACTGAGTTGGATACGTCAATAAACACAACTGCCGTATTTGGAGTGATGATAATCCTCAAGTGTATGTTGAGACACCGTAACATCCACAAAAACTGACTGGTGTGCTTTATGGGATGGTGGAATAATTGGTCCGTACTTCTTTAAAAACGATGCTGGCCAGAACGTTACAGTCAATGGTGACCGCTATTATGACATGATTACTGACATTTACGTTCATCAATTGAACAACCATGATGTGCAGGAGCTGTGGCTTCAACAAGATGGCGCAACATGTCACACAGCTCGTGCCACAATTGATTTATTGAAGGAAACGTTTGGTAACCACTTAGTTTCACGGTACGTGAAATTGGCCTCCATGTACGTGCGATTTAACGCCGCTTGACTATTTTCTGTGGGGATATGTGATAAGCCCAAAACGATTGACCACTTGGAGGACCACATTCGCTGCGTTATTGCCGAAATACGGCCACAAATGTTGGAAAAAGTCATCGAAAATTGGACCTCCAGATTAGACTACGTCCAAGCCAGCCGTGGCGGTCATATGCCAGAAATCATATTTAAATTATAATGCCATGAGATTATCTTTCGAATAAAGTAAATTTCATATCAATTTAAAAAATTCGTCTTTGTATTATTCCATTTCAAAGTTTTATACCTCTAAAAAAAACACCCTTTATTACAAAAGACGACTTTTTCTAACGATCTTGAAACAGTCTGGCTCAAGTCTTGTCGCGATTAAAAACGTCTTGGACCGATGTAATAATAATACTCTGTATCAGTGGTACCTCTGAACATTTTTAGAAAGAGTCCAAAAAAGATTCCCGAATGAAAAACGAGGTCGCATTCCGATCTTAATATTTTCTTTTCTTTCAGGAAAAAAAAATTCTTTCGAATTCAACTTGATAGGATAAACAATTCTGAATTATCGCAGAAACGTTCTAAATTTTTTAAAGGAATCCGAATTCACTGATTTTCCGGAGTCCAGGCGTTCAAAAAGTAGTAAAAATGACTCTAAAGCGTCCCAAAGGTAACGCTGCTCTGTATAATAAAACCAGCATTGACTGGTTATATCAATTATTTCAGTTTTAGAAAATCATGGATTTCCAACTCATTATTACTTACTAAAGCTGCGACCATTAGCTGCAAGCTTCGGTTTATACCATCAGCCTTACCCTATCCTACAACTCGTTATTTTTTTTGCGTTTATTTCGCATCCAAAATTTGCTGCGGGCTCTTGGTCTACTAGAATTTCCAGATCGCGATGACATACACGCTTTTAGAACGTTGCCAACTGCACCATTTTTTTTACACCTGACATAACCCATTACACACCGAAATGCGTTGCTTAGCCATTCTTGTTTATATTGCTGTTCCGGCACAATAGATCTTCTAGGTCGACCTCGACGTGCCTATTCTTCGCCTTGGCGAGTCAGAAGTTCTAATATTGCTGGTACTTGGAAAATAATTTTGGCATGTGCAAGCCAAACGTCATTACAAAGCCGAGGTGGATCCGACTTACATAATTAAATCATTCTAACCTATTTTCAAATTAAGTAACTGTGAACTTAGAACTTAGTGTCCCATACCTGGAGTTGTTAGAAAACTTCATTATCCAACTTTTCAGATCTGTGTTACCGACCGAGATGAAAGAGAGAATTCATTTCACAAGTGCAGCTCAAATTGGTCGCGTCTCAAGTTGTCAGTGAAATTTTAAATCCAACTTGGAATGAAAACGCAAGGTATGTTTACATTAATTTTTCATAGAAATCATTTATTCGAGTGCGCAAAAGGGCTGTATATATAATTTTTATTAAAAATATAAACATTATATTAAAAATCAGCCCATAATACATTTGCCCCAGGATAATATACCGTTGGGGTAAATGTAGTTACAGTAGTTATAACAATATTTTTTAATGTTAAAGTACAATTTTAATGAAAAAGTTCCTTATTTCAAAAGTATTACAAAACATAACAAAAAAAAAAAAACAATAATCATAAACAGTGTTTCTTTTTGCATTTGCGTTTTCTTCAGGGATTCATTTTACAGGATATAGGAGTCCTTCTTACATTTGCCCCATTTCACAGGGGAAATGTAATAATGCTGCAATTTTTTTGTTTAAGTGTATACTATGTTTATAATGCACTTACAAAAAAATGTATATTGGTTGAGATACTTGAATATACGCTTTCTTCAACAAAGAACAAAATAAATATCTAAAGCTATATTAGTCTTCAAATCGCAAATGATTGAAATTTAAAAAAAAATATGAGGGGCGCATTTGCCCCACTCCACCCTACTTGTTTTAAAACAATATTTAATTAATTTCCATTTTAATATTTCAGAAAGATACAATTCGTTTGTGGTATGACAAAATCAATATAAAATTATTTAAAGTCTTGTGGAAATTGCATCAATTGTCTATAAAATTTATTTTCTTTTTTTCAGAAATTCTTAAAGCGGTTTAGCTTCTTATAAGACTAATATCAAAATCACTGCTGTCGCTGATGAATTCCATCAGTGTTTAGAATCACTGCCCGAAGAGCATAAATATCCTTAAATATTGTTATTATTTTTATATTCGTAACTATGAACATTCCTCCCCCTTTGTCCCTTCACTTGCCTTAAATATATAAACCAAATAGTACTGTCCTCCAATGGACCCCTTGGGCCATTGTGAAAGCCTAAAAGCTTAACCTAATCTATCTTGAATGGAAACATTTTTGTTTCAAGCAGGGCCGTCGACAGGGAATGGGTGGGGTTATTCCCCCAGGGCCCGGCTTCTACGAGGGGCCTGGAAATTCGAACCAAAAGACTTTTTTTTTTTTTTAAATATAAAGGGTTTTTCAATAAGAGCGCTACAAAAGTTTTACAAAAAAAGTACGTTCGATGCCATTATGTATGGAGCTCGATTTCTTTTGCATGGCCACCACGGGCACGCTTGCAGAAAGAAGTCCAGACGCTGAACCCAATTTTCGACGGTTTTCAAGCATAAATCGGCCGATACTGCTGCAATTTCACGTTCGATATTCGTACGAAGTTCATCAATCGTCGCTGGCTAGTTGGCATAGACCATAGACTTGACGTAGCTTCACAGGACGTCTAACGGCGTCAAAGCGCACGACCGAGGCGGCCAAGCGACTGGACCATTTCGTGAGATAACACGTTCTCCAAACTTGGTTTCAAATAAATTGATTGTGACATTCGCTGTGTGGCTTGTGGCGCCGTCCTGTTGGAACCACATGTCCTCCAAGTCCATATCATCCAATTGGGGCCAAAAATATTCAGTTATCATTGAACGGTAGCGATTCCCATTCACAGTAACGTGCCGGTCTTGATCATCACGGAAGAAGTACGGCCCAATGACGCCGCCGGCCCATAAACCACACCAAACCGTAATTTTTTCGGGATGCAATGATGACTCATGGAGTACGTGTGGATTGCTGCCTGACCAGTACCGCATATTTTGTTTATTTACGAAGTCATTCAGCCAGAAATGAGCCTCATCGCTGAAGATGATTTTTCGATGAAAATCCGAATCATTTTCAAGTTGTTGCTCAGCCCAATTCACGAACATACGACGCTTCTGGTGGTCAAGCGGCTTCAGTTCTTGCGTCAATTTAATCTTGTAAGGATGCAGGCCAAGATCTTTTCGCAAAATTCGCCACAACGACGTCACAGAGATGCCCAACGCTTGAGAACGACGTGCGAGAGACACATTTGGGCTGTCTTCAACTGAAGCCTCAGCGGCAGCAATATTCTCGACACTACGGGCACTTCTTTGTCTCACTGGCACGGCAACATTTTGTACTGTGCCTGTGGATTCAAATTTGTCCACTACACGCTCAATTGTTAATTTGCTAGGACGATTATGACGACCATAGATTGGACGTAGCGCTCTTAACGTTGAGGCCACTGACTCCGAATTTCGGTAGTAAATTTTAATAATTTCGACTCGTTGTTGGCTCGTATATATTTTCATCATGAAATGGCAAACCTTACTGAAGAGAAATGTCAAAAGAGCGGCAAGAAATTCGGCGTCCTTTGCTGTCCCTGTCGCTCTACTTTTGTAGCGTCCCTGTTGAAAAACCCTTTAGAACTTACTGTCATATTTAATTTTTTCCTATTAATCGAATCTATGGCCAACAATTGTTTATTCATTATGTTTTGTCTCTTTTAAAGACCTTCACTTTACGTACATGGGCCCGGCATGCTTCCGTCCCGTGCTCGAGTTTTCTCTCGCCTGTCCTAGTTTCAGGTACCCGCAGGGGAAAAGGTGCCAGGCAGAGCTCATCTTTGTGACATGGTGCACTCTTCCCAATTACGTTTAAAAATAAAAATACCGGCTAGCCAGAAGTCTTACTTAAACCTCAAGCGAGATCATTGGAAAAGTACCAGAAAGATGACTATTGTGGGGGAAGTACAAGTCGCCTCCGTCTTTCTAAAACCTTAGCGAACGGCCCATATGATTGGCAAGAAAAAAATTCCCGGAGTTTTCCGGTTATTTCTTTTCTATCAAAAATAAAATATTGCTATAGCTGTTCAACCGTTCTTTCCCTTTTAAAGCTTTAGTGCCTCGTCGGCTAATCCCGCTCACATTTATCAGAGTATTTCCACAGCCAATGTACATAATTGCACCAAATTCGAAGCTTTCTATAAAATGTTAGCCATAAAGCTTCTTTCATTGGATCTTTAACCATGATGGGTCGATAAAAAATGAAAGTCATTATGAACCAATTATCTTAAGTATCTGCTTGTGGTGCAATATTCTTAAGAAATACAAACTGTGCCATAAAACGTTCCCACATTGAACTTATTATGCTACTTTCATGGCATTTCCAAATTCACTTCACGTACGAGTACTTTTGTGCATAATTTATAGTTTGCACTATATGTGCACCCTAAAGAAGGCATTTACATTTTGCAGTATAGCAACCCCTTGGCTGTTGCTGGCGCTATAATCCAGGGTAGACCAAACACCCTCGTAGGTGGACTTTATTTTGTAGTCATAAATGGCGGAGTAAAATGGATGGCGGACTTTATATTTTAAGAGCCCAAATGCAATGTTCGGAGTTGCTCTCGTTCTGTCAAGTAAATCTCCTCGTAATTATGGATGAGGGATCAGGATGTAATCACCTAATAGTGTGTTCAATATTAATATTGCTTTCGAAGGATAAAGGCAATATTTGAATGGAGAGTCGGCATACCCACTATCAGGTAATAAAACAATTCTACAACAACTGTGTCGTTCTCCCTCTGTGGTATTCCGATTGTTTGATTTGACATAGATGTTCATCCAACTTCCAAACAGATATGCAAATCATTTTGAATCAGTGTATGCTTGTCTGCTTGTACGCCTTGACTACTTTCAATAGTAGAATAGTACCTTTGACCGAGTATCAACAACCCACCAAAGAAAAGTTCAGTATTTATATCCATATTGACTATTATTCGCATTCATATTTTGCGGAATAAACAAGTCCAAGTAGGAGATTTTCCGACCATCTGTAGCTGCACTACTTATTTTCCAATTCTGTTTTTCCAGTATGCCAGTTTCAAAAAGTCATCACTTTAAATATTATATTGAAACTGTTCCTGCTGATGTGAATAGACGGTTTTTTCGAGGATGGAATACGTGAGTCGCTTGCCAATTTTTATGGGAGCAAGTACGTCTGATCCATAAGTCGTAGCTCGTGCGTGCAAATCATGAATTTATTTGCTTTTCATAAAGCAATATTCATGACGAAACTCCCAAGGTGAAAGAGAGTCTTTCAAGTGAAAGTAATCACTGGTGGGAGTGGGAGTATTTTATCGATGAAAATAATATTCCTTTGAAGCTTTTAAGAGCTTCCTGGGAATTTTAAAATAAAATCGGAATCTATTTAACCGATAGAGAGAGAGAAACACAGGCCGAGGCCACACACAAGACATTTACAACTCAGCTGTTACTGAGTTGGACTGCGAGGACAGGAGGCCAGCCAAGCTGAACCTCGAAAAATCATCCTTATTTTACATACCATTTTTTCTGCTTCCTTACCTCTTAAAAATGTCTGACTTTCCATTCAGAATAAATCTGTATCCTGTGCCGTGGGCACATCGATACATTTATCACTGAAACGATTTGAACTGAAACAAAATGCTGCTAAGTTTTATATGCGAACATTTATCGCATGAGTTACGGAATATGGACCCTGAAAAAGCTTCTAGCTTATTAGCAATTGGATTGGGCATACAAATACGGGGCGAATTAGAACATCTCCCACAAACGAGAGGTCATAAAAAGCCGGCCCAAAAACTCTATATGTTGAAATGGAATAAAACAAGCTGTGTGTGAGGTATTAAGGTATTTTTGAAGTCATTTCAAGGGCTCCCTGAAAGTACGCCAAAAAATGAAAATGGAAAAAAACCCAAGTTGTGGTGGTTTTTCCTAGGGAAAAACGCCCAAATATTTTGCCGCAAATGCCGCGAAATTTGGCTTTTTTCCATAAATGTTTTGGGCATTTATGCTATTTGAGCTAACTCTAAATGGAGAATCAACTGCATTTGCAGACGACATCGCCGTTACATACAAGTGTGTTACGGTATATGAATGTATTGCAAAGATATCGGAAGATCTTGAAACTTTAAGACTTTGGTTTGCGGAACATAAACTGAATATTATCGAAAAAACTAAACTCATGTCTTTCAAAATATCAAATAACGTTTTAACTGATTTTAATTTATGTTTCCATGCTTTAGTTGTGGAAAAAGTAATTTTGTTGGTAGTTCAAACTGTTCAAATAATTGTTTTAAAATTGAATCAGTTCATCTCTATAAATACCTTGGAGCAGTGGTTCCCAATCTTTTTCAGTCCGCGGCGCACCTACAAGTTTAGTATTTTGTCACGACGCCCTACCCTAGCTATTTGAAAAAGAAACAGTCGAATTAAATAAAAGATAGATAGGCACAAAAATTTATATATATTTATAAGAATTCAGAATTGAAACAGAAAACAACAAGAGAGACTTAAGAAAAAATAAATAAAATTACAATAGGTACTCAGTCAAATTAATGTGACGGGTGAGCCTGGTGATCTCCACACAGTTTTTCAAAGCGGGGAATAAGGCTTGACACTGCTACTCTCATTTCTTGCTCCACATTGATCCTCGAGCGATATTTGCTCTTGATTACAGCTACAGCTGAAAAACCAGCTTCACACAAATATGATGTTGCAAACGGAATAAAAATTCTTAAAGCTTTTGAAGTTAAATTTGGATATTCCTTTTGAATCGATAACCAAAACTCCACCAAACCGGAACTGGTGAATCTAGTTTTAAGACTGCTGTCACAAGAGAGTTCAATGAGACTCTCTTCCTCTTGTGATGTGAATTCTGGTGGAGCTTGTGCATGAAATGGATATTGGATCCACGCAAACTTTTCGACATCATCATCTGCAAAGTACTTTGAAAACCATTCAATGAGTTTCGAAAGGTGTTCCGTGAAATTGTTGACGAAAAACAAACGGCACAATTAAAAGAAAACACGACGACACGTCCGACCCTTCAAACTACTGAATATATTTCCCGTTTTTGGTTTTACTTTTCGCCGCAGTTTATACCTCTTTTTTCAACAAACGATTTTTTAAGCACAGAAATAACCCGATTGTCTTCGACTTATTTGAAGAATTTATATTTATCGTTCTCGCAGGAATCAGTCCTGTGTCAAATGAAATTCAAAAAAAAAATGCGCAGTCGACTTAGTTTGGCAAAAAAGTTACTGCCATGCACTATTGCAGTCAAATGTTACAACAGATCAAATAAATTAGGCAAGTGAGGTATTTTTCAAAATTCAGTTTAGAGCGCGAAGCTTAAATAAATTTGTATTTTTGTTAATAGATAACTCCACACGGCGCGGCGCCCCTCTTTACTTTCTACGGCGCACACTTTGGGAACCCCTGCCTTGGAGTATTAATTGACCATAATATGAATTGGAAGGATCATATTCAAACCATTAAATCGCATATGCTCCTAGTAACTCGCAAAATGTATCTCATCAAGCCACACTGTTCCCAAAAAGTATTAAAGTCAATTTATTACGGCCTTGCTCACTCTAAGTTGCAGTATGGTATCACCAGTTGGGGTGGTTCTTATACTAGCTCTTTAAGGCCATTATCAATAGCTCAGAAACATTTAATCAGGATTGTTTGTAATAAAAATCGTTTTATTCAAAGCTGGCCCTTATTTAGAGACCTTCGTATTTTACCAATGAGACATCTCTACGTCTTCTACGTCAAAGTTTATAAGAAAAGCGGTATTATAGTAGCGGTACATTCCTAGTAGAACTACACAGCTCTATAGCCTGCGTATAAACACCATGAACCTTGTCAATGTTCCAATCGCGCACAAAACCCATTTTTCGCACTTCGAAACTGTTACAGCCCCCTTAATGTTCAATCATTTACCATTTTCTGTTCGAACAGCCATACATTTTAATTCATTTGTAAAAAAGGTTTAAGACTGGTTATTCACTATTACTTCCCAAGTAACAATTTTACTTCGGTAAGGTTCAAATTTGTAATTTCTGTAGGCAACAGCTTCGATAGAGCTTCTATAGTCTTTGTTAAACGAAGTTGATCTATTTCGAAGCAATTGTTTCGAAATTAACTTCAGTAAGTCCTTTACGAAGCATATACACCGGCTTTATAGAGGGATATGAAATTAAGTTTCGATAAGATCTCTATTAGACATCTCAAAATGTGTCTGGAGATGTGTGGAAAGTGAATTGCTTCGATAAAGCTTGTGGTTCCAAGCGCTTCCTAGAAGCTTCTTTAGAGCTTCTGACCGAAGGCATTATAGAAGCAATGAACTGTCATGCAGTCAACCGCTTGCAATTGTAAGTTGTACAGAAGCACTTACTCGTTATGAAATGAATCAGAGCTGTCTAAAGAAACCATAATTAATGAATCGGGGAAAAATGACAAAAAATAAAACACGTTTAGCACAGTAAAAAATATGTCAATAATGTGATTCTAAATAAACACTTTTCACTCATAAATAAATTAGGTAATACTAAATGTCTTGCTTACAGCTTCGGTCGAGTAAGCTGCAAGTTTATTGCAAATTTTAACGAAATTTTAAAATGTATCAAGTAGTTCAGATTTATCACTGCTACAGCATTATGACGAATTAGCCTAGGGGGTAGTGTATTGGACTACGCATGTAAGTAAAATATAAATTATAGCGAGTACGTAAATGGTAAACTCCATGAAAATTGCAAAAAGTCGTTGGATAACATTTAATAATAGGAAGAAAAATATAAAAGAATAAGAAAATGAAAAATGTATTTTTCTTGTTCATTTTTGAGCCTCTATAAAGCTTCCATAAAGTTTCGGTAAGGTCAATCCAAGCTGTTCAGGATGTCTTAAACAAGTAAATACTTGCATTAAAGTGCGCCAAATGTGTTTCCTTTAGGCCTTATGCAGTTGATATTGCGGGAGGTGAAATAGCTTCGATAGCACCTTACCGAAGTCAAATTGTTACTTGGGTTATGATGTCCTTGAATCGTTACTTAAAAGCAATATGTTACCATAATCATCAGCACATGTCAATGTCTAAGATTTAATGTTACTTTATTCTTAATTAATAAGTTCTTATCTATTCTCTGAATTATTTTTCAAATTGTTTTCCCATAATTTTGTAATTTCTTGTTATCCTTGATTGTTATACAACTCTTTGCAATGAAGTCATACAAAAAAAAAAAAAAAATTATTTTATTAAACCGATATTCGCCCTATCTTTTTGCTAAATGTGTATCAATCATATTGAAAGGAAGTTATATTTGTGCAACAGTTAACCAAAAAAAAAAACCCTACAAAGCCAACTAAAACAGTTTTTCGATTTCCCTAAAGCTTGTGATAAAAAAAAAGTGATAAACCCACATCAGATATATTTTATTTTGATAATTAAATCGCTGTGTCATTCCACACTAACTTTTTAAGTTACGGATTGATTACTATTTTTTCGCTGTAGATATTCTAAGCAAAATTGTATCTTAGCTTTAAGTTATGAAGACAAATTTCCATAATAAATTAGCTTTTTTTGGTCTTATTTCCAAATCAAATTTGGAAATTATGGCAAAATAATAAACTTTTTCTGGCGTGATTGCCATTTCATTTTTTGGCTATATTTCCAAAAACATGGGCATTCTGGAGAATTTAAATTTTTAGTTTTTGGCGTTTTTGCCAAAATTATTATTATTATTTTGGTCTTATTTTCGAAAACATTTTTTGGCCTAATTTATTTTGGTGTAATTTCAGCGAATTATATTTTTCAATTGTTTTTAACTTCCAACGTTCCAAGCGCTCTTATTTGAACAGAGGAGACCGCTATATCCACCCGTATTCTTTCGCCCAGAGTGAATGAATCTCATTAAATCAAAAAAAAAGGAACGAAAAAACCTAATTAACTGAGTTGTTTATTTAAAAAGAAAAACAAATACATAAGCAAGTGTAACAAATGTATTTTACTTATGTTTGAAGACGGCCGATGTGGTGGACTGCCTTTGCCTTTTGCTTGCCGAAAGCTTCTTTCCAATATAAGCTGTACTTAACTTTAAAAAATTGCAAGCAAAAACAAATTTACTTGGACAAAATGCATGCGTAATTGAAAATGGAGAAGCTTCAGCTTAAAAATTCAAATATTTTTTCTAATTTCCAAGCCCATACACAAAAATATATTGCATTCAAATTTAAAGGCAATTCCAATTTCTACCAGTTCTAATTATCGAGCTTTACCTTAAATCCTTTAAATGTCCGCTTATGGTAGCACGGATCCGAGTATAGTCCAATTTTTAAAGACTCTGCCGCATATTTTCGGGTGAATTTTATCGATGACATTGAAGTAGAAACTCCACCAGAAAATTTCTAGCGAGGTCAAATCGCGCCACCTTGGCGCTTAATTCAAGTCTTCTCTGCGAAAGAAACCAAGCCCCCAAGTCGTTTATGCAATGTCCATCCTAGCGTCTGCTGTGTGGCACGTAGCCCCGTCCTGCTTGAGCCACATGTTGACTACCTCCATATCGTTCAATTTGGGTCAAAAGAAATCATTTGTTTTTGGTTTTATGGACAAACGTCACTGTCAAAAAAGTACGGACCAATGACGCCGTCGGCCCAAAATCAGCACCAATCAGTAACTTTTGTGGATGCATGGCCACCTGTTGAACCGTCGTCCCATATACCGCAATTTTACTTGTTAACATAGTCATTCATCCGAAAAACGGGCCTCGTCGGCAGGGCTACCAGAAGTTAGTTTGCTTTAACTTATTATATATGGACTGCTAGTAGACAACTTCGAGTTGGTTCCAACATAAGCGCTAGCTCTCGCGGTTCGGAGCGGAATAAATTGGAAACTCACATCTGACGTTTCCATTTCGTTGCAGATAGTTTTGCATAAGACTGTGTTATTTGCTTCAGCTTATAAACGACTTCTTATAAAGGGTGATTTTTTAGCTGGTTTGGTTTTGGCAACACTGGTTTTGACAGCTGACGTGTGTTTAGTACCTTGTGTCACTGTCAAACAGCTTCAGTTTGGTTTGCAATTTAACCATGGATCGTCTTACAAATGAACAACGCTTGCAAATTATTGAATTTTACTATCAAAATTCGTGCTCGGTTCGAAATGTTCATCGCGCGCCGCTTCCATTTTATGATCGGCATTCTCGACCTTCTGAGCAGTCTATTCGGAAGATTGTGACCAAATTTCGCACCAAATTTACTTTGTTGGACATTAAACCACCAACACGTTTACGTACTGTGCGTAGTGAAGAAAATATTGCGGCCGTATCAGCTAGTGTGACAGAAGACCGCGAAATGTCGATTCGGCGCCGTTCCCAGCAGTTAGGCCTTTGTTACAGCACTACGTGGAAAATTTTGCGGAAGGATTTGGGCGTAAAGCCTTTTAAGATACAGCTGGTGCAAGAACTAAAGCCAGCCGACCTACCACAACGCCGAATTTTTGGTGAATGGGCTCTTGGAAAGCTGGCCGAGGATCCGCTTTTTTATCGAAAAATTGTGTTCAGCGATGAGGCTCATTTTTGGTTGAATGGGTACGTAAATAAGCAAAATTGCCGCATTTGGAGTGAAGATCAGCCAGAAGCATTGCAACAGCTACCAATGCATCCCGAAAAAGCCACTGTTTGGTGCGGTTTATGGGCCGGCGGCATTATTGGGCCATATTTCTTCAAAGATGATGCGAATCGCAGCGTTACTGTCAATGGTGAACGCTACCGAGCGATGATAACAAACTTTTTTTTGCCCGAAACGGAAGTTCTTGACTTGCATGACATGTGGTTTCAACAAGACGGTGCCACATGCCACACAGCACGCGAAACAATGGCGCAATTGCGAGGCGAGTTTGGTGAACAGTTAATTTCACGTTTCGGGCCGGTCAATTGGCCGCCTAGATCGTGCGATTTGACACCATTAGATTATTTTTTGTGGGGTATGCCAAGGCTAATGTGTATAGGGACAAGCCCGCTTCGATTGACGCACTGGAAGCCAACATCCATGCATTCATTCGTGAGATACCGGCCGATATGTGTGAAAGAGTATGCCATAATTGGACTCAGCGGATGGGCTACCTGAGACGCAGCCGCGGTCAACATTTGCATGAAATTATCTTTAAACATTAAATTGCAAGGTTCAAACTATCGATTCAAATAAATATTTCATTCATTTTTTCGAACTTTTTGTGTTTTTTTTTTAAAAAAAGTTCTAAACCTCTTAAAAAATCACCCTTTACCTATACATGATGAAGTTCGTTCGTCGACTGAAGCAAACTGTATTTCAATGCCGCAACAAATTGAATTCCAACCGTTTCACTTGGCAAATCCACTCACGACCAATAGGTGGCTCTAGCATTCTATGGAGAAATCCAAGATGGTTGTCGTTTTGTTTCACTTATTTTTCGCATAGAACCACGAGCGCTAGTTATGTTGGCGTCATTTTCTGGGCAGAGATTGTATGGAAGTGACATTTCACTAGCAGTCCATATATAATAAGTCAATGGCTTTAACCTTAAAAAATGTTAGCCCAAAATCGGTTCCCAGAAAGAAGCCCAAAAATTGTTGAAAATTTTCCCAATTCCTATTTTCTGGAATTGGCTTTTGCGGCTTGTGTCAAATTAAACGGCCTGCAAAATAAATTGGTGTGCCTGCTAGTTCGATGTCGCTTGACTGCAAGAGTGCTGCCAAGTTTTAAAAGTGCGGGTTTGTTCGAAAATACTTTTTTTTGTTAGTTTTGTGAAGGAATACAACAAACAAAACTATCACACAATTTGTAAAACGATATGTAGCCCAAAATTGTGTTGGGCGCTCATCCTTTTATTTGTATCGTTTTTTAAGGTTCCGTACCCAAAGGGAAAAAACGGAACCTTTTTAGGTTGGCTTTTGTCCGTCCGAACCCACTAGACCAGTTTTGTTCCTAGGTCTATCTCAGAAACTAATTGACGTAGAAATCTGAAATTTGTACACAAGATCTGGTATAGCCTCTAGTTAAACGACAAATACCAATGGTAGCAATACATCGACTGGTCTTAGAGCAATTATTAATTTGGTGAAAAAAATATTTTCATTCGCACAAAAAGCTGTTTATTTATTGATTTACAAAAAAAAAATGGAAACATACCTTTTTTGTAGATCATGCTCGTAGCTATGTGCCGAAGACTGTTTTGCGGAAAAGTTCATATTTTATTTAATTTATTTAAACTGTCAATCACTATATAAAGTAAGCTCCTTTTAACCAATTTTCATTCGTTATTGGTTTGTTCACTTAATCGTTTTCCATTGGAACTTTTCCAATGAATACTCTTTCTCATGCACACCTGAACCTGAGACATGACTCTTGACACATATTGACAATTTGTTGTGCAAAAACAAGCTCTTTCATTAGAGCTTCTGAGTTATATGTTTAATTTTAGTATTCGTTGGCTGTTAATGAAAACTTGACAATTTTTTTAATTGCTTGTAACTAGTTTTGGTAAAATAGAATCTTCGCAATTTCCAACTCTAGCGAAGTACGGAACCTTTGGTGCGCGAGTGACACTCGCACTTGGCCGGTTTTTTTTAAGAAAAAACATAGCCCAAAATTCGACGAAGCGCCCAATCTGACAACACTGCTCGTCACTAAGAATTAAATTGGGCTCCTCTGCCAACTCTGCGAATTCCAGTCAGCGAAAATATCGCGTTGTCTATGTTAATTACCTTTTAGCTCCTGGGTCAGTTGGATCTTTCCGGGTGAAGGTGCAAGGCCGACGCATGTCCGCCAAGTTAAAGTCTTATATATAAAGATTTCCAGAGATGTTCGATTCAGACCATTCCATTGTCGGAGCTCTTTTCGTCTCTCTACCATTATAAATCTGTTGAATAAAAACCATTGAACCACTGCACCCATCGAAATATAGGTAAACTTTGGGCCTTATAAGTAATATTTTTTTTTTGTTGGTCACAATATGCCATTCGCCATTGTGGGTTCGAATAACTTAGCCTGGACACTAAAACCGATTATTAGTATCGCGCTTAGAGTTTGGTGTCAACTCGGGCTAATGCTATCTTTCAAGCAGCCCTGCCCTGCTGTTTTATACGTAGCAACATTAAACTGCACGTCGGAGCTCGAGAGGGTCAGAGGTTTTCTATTATGCTGTTCTATGTCAGGGTTTGGACTATTAATTCACACGACATGAACATCAATTAGCCCGATCGTCCATTTATAAAGAACTGGACTTTGTACAAATTGGACTCCAATCTCTGCGACCAATATCATAAAACCGTTCGTACGAGGTATAGAGAAAGACCTGTGCCTGTGTCCCAGACAAAAGACAGCACAATAACCTCCAGTCCGTGTGTATACCATACTCATACAATCTTCTTATTGAGTTAAATCCATTTGCACCGAGATGAAGTATAGTGAGACACTATCCCGAAAAGTTTTAGACTTTGTCCTGAGGTTTGGCAAAATTCACTTTGTACCACAGAAATAAATGAAGTAGACATCATACTGACGCCTAGACCTACCTTTGAAAACGAACGTCGCACATCTCTCCAGTATATCTACGGTATATACCAAGGACACATGCCTTGAATAATAAACTACGAGTATGTATCTCAATCAAATGGAAAATGCATGTCGGCCTTGGCGTCAGTGAATTCATTCTCCAAGCCACCCTCTGCAGGGTCCCCTTCAAAGCATATATATGCAACCACTCATCTGTCTGCCGTCTTCCAATATACGGATAGTGGGCATCAATAAAACAGAAACCTACAGAGTTCCAGCTGTTAAGTATTTGAATTATGTCAAACATCCTTTTGTTGTGTGCGGCTCTGCAGGCATCTAGAAATTGCATTATATCCGTATGGCAAGCAATAACAAATATTCTTTATGGCACCTTGTGCAGGACTCCTCTCAGAGGCAACACGAGCCCCCATCTGCCGGTCCAACTCCAACGTGCTATCTTCATTAGCATCAGTGCGAATGGTGGAGGTGGACCAGAATTTCTTAAACTCGCCCATCATGTGTGGGAATCGAAGAAACGACGGACATTAAATGCATTCGGCACGGAGGGTGATGGTTATGGGGATTGCGATGGCGACGGCGATGTCGATGTCGATATAGTAAACCAGTCTACTTGAATTTTATTCCCCAATTTCCAGCAATGGCATTGGGTCATTGTGATATAAATGTGCACCATATTTTCCCGATATGGCTTTTATGGTTGGTCCGTGGCTGGTCATCACTCGTGATGGTAGCTCCGCGTAGCTTCCAATTAGTGACTGGAGGAAAATAATTTATTGCGCCAATAGCTTGGGTAGAGCTGTACGGACAATCGCGAGGTGGCCGTAATCTTCGTGCCATACCGTCGCTGTGGGTTCTGACAAATTAATAGCTACTTACGGTGGGACAAGTTGCCCAGAATTAGTCACAACAGTCCGATAAATGCCATTTGAGGACGGTGGTCGGGATAACAAATTAAATTATCGTGTCGTTAATAATATTTTATCGTTTCTTTTAAGCGAGAAAAATAAACAGAAAGATAGCGGCGCTCTTCGCTGCCTGTTTTCGGGTTTTCACTTTATTGCAGAGTGAGCGAGAGAGAGAGAGAGCGAAAGGTTGATGCAATCGCTTTTATTTATGTGAGAGGTTATAGTGAACAATAATTTACTAGATAAGTATTATTTCTTGTAGCTGAAAATTTAAGATAAGTTAATGGCAGAAGCGGGTTCAAATGAATTGGCTTTAATTTGTATTACCTGCTGGCTGTTGGTTGGCTTCCTGAGAAGAAACTCGATACTGGATATGAAAAGAGGTCTACACTCACACATATATGCGCAGTGGCTTCGTGGGTAGTGTGCGGGACTACTATTCGATCCCCGAAAAACACACAAATTACATCTTAAGGTTTTTTTCCGCTGCGCCACATCGCGTGAACATCTGACAAAGATCCGGGAGAATATCAGTCATGAAAAAGGTTCTTTCCGTTTGGATTGGGCGTAAAAAAATGTTTAATAAATAATATTTATCCCAAAAATGATGAAAAGCTCAAACGTTTTACGAAAAGGCTGGTCAACTGTTTCTTAACTTTCTCGATTACGTAGTAAGAGAAAGATATTCGGCCTTACCAATAATCAACTTTAGTCTGGCAGTTTACGCAAAGACTCCACACTTTCCAAACTCCATTTACCAATAAACAAATATAAAGAGTTTTCCAATAAGAGGTGCTATTTTGGTATTCGAAGAAAAATGGCATTTTTTGAGATAAATGATCGGATGTTTATTTCATAATAAAGAGGAATGTATGCCGTTAATAATGAAAAACAACATCAGCCAAATGGCCACCACGAGCACGCATACAGGACCATATCCTTTTCATGAAATTTTCCATAAACAAATCGCAAAGTGGCTGCCCTATGTCCTCGATAGCCTCACGAATTTTATCTTTGAGGTCTTGAATCGACGCTGGGCTGTTGGCGTAGACCTTATCTTTCACGTGGCCCCAAAGGAAGAAGTCGCAAGGTGATAGATCACAAGATCTCGGTGGCCAATTGTGATCACCGCTTCGAGAGATAACACGGTCCGGAAACTTTTCCCGTAAAAGATCAATGGTTTCGTTGCTTGTGTGGCACGTAGCGCCATCTTGTTGAGAGTAAACTCTGTCCAGATCAATACCATCCAACTCCGACCATAAAAAATCATTAATCATCGACGACCAAAAAATGTTTTAGTTTTGGGAACTGTGACTGCAAGATTTTCACCATTTTTGTAGTGAATTTTAATAATTTCAATGCGTTGTTGAAGCGTGTATCGGTTCATTTTTAGTAATGGCGTAGTTTCTACTTGTCAAATGTCAAAGAATAAAAGCTTCAAAAGTGACAGCTACCGAAATAGCAGGTCATTCACAATAACACCTCTTATTAGAAAACCCTTTAGTTGCCTGTATATCGCTATGGTTAAATGTTAATGTTGAGAAACCCATGTTTATCTCGGGCATTAGCTAAATAAATCTTCCCTAAATGTCATTTTCAAGAGGAGTGGCGGTATGGAATTTCGTAATAGCCTGAGCGTTTATAATTATGAACTAATTTTAGTAAATTGCAAATGTTTTCTGACTTTATTCGTTGGAATACAACACAAATTTGTATAAATTTATGCACAAAAAATTTAAAAATATTGCATTTTTGTTTTATTTCTAATACCATGTTCCCACCAACGTGATTTAGCTAAATCATCTCTTAAATTACGTCATTTATTATACATTTTCGTGATTTATACGTGTTTAAATTTTAATTACGTATCGCAAATCCACACAAAATAAAATCGAACATACACAAATAAAATTCAACATACCTGTTATTAACTTCAGCACTTTTTTCAGCAAACAAAAAATAAAAAAAAACTGTCAAAAAAATTATTTCAATTTCAATTTTCTAATTTTGTTCGGCTTTCGGTGAGTTTTTTAAATTTTTTTTAATTATTAATAGGTATGGCAACAAAACAGAAACAATAGAAAAAAAAGCCGAATTTACAATATTGAAAGTTGGACACCTAATGTCAAAGTTGACAAAAATGTCGCACTAAAACACGTAAAGTTCGGTGGAGAGGCCTTTCGTGATTTATAAATCACATTGGCTAAATCACGTTGGTGAGAACATGGTATAAACACTTGAAATATATATTTCGAATATTTTGATTAAATAAAAAAAGACTACCAATAAGCTTTGATTTTGCATCATCAGCCTACGAATAAATCAAAGAATTCTAATGAACTATGTTCCGTTTATTGAATATGTAATTTGAAAGAGATCTTATAACCACACAAATTCACTCATAAATCAATCATGAAGTACTAGAAAACAGTTATTTTGTGCATTTCCTATTTTGTGTTTTGTTTTTTGCTTATAATAAGCTTTAAAAAGCATTTGAAAAATATCTGTTGGGCAAATTTAGCTGCAATAAAATTCTCCTTGTTTTTCACGAAAACAGATTATGACATTTGAATTCTGCAATGACAACAAATGTAATAAAGGGTGATTTTTTAGCTGGTTTGGTTTTGGCAACACTGGTTTTGACAGCTGACGTGTGTTTAGTACCTTGTGTCACTGTCAAACAGCTTCAGTTTGGTTTGCAATTTAACCATGGATCGTCTTACAAATGAACAACGCTTGCAAATTATTGAATTTTACTATCAAAATTCGTGCTCGGTTCGAAATGTTCATCGCGCGCTGCTTCCATTTTATGATCGGCATTCTCGACCTTCTGAGCAGTCTATTCGGAAGATTGTTACCAAATTTCGCACCAAATTTACTTTGTTGGACATTAAACCACCAACACGTTTACGTACTATGCGTAGTGAAGAAAATATTGCGGCCGTATCAGCTAGTGTGACAGAAGACCGCGAAATGTCGATTCGGCGCCGTTCCCAGCAGTTAGGCCTTTGTTACAGCACTACGTGGAAAATTTTGCGGAAGGATTTGGGCGTAAAGCCTTTTAAGATACAGCTGGTGCAAGAACTAAAGCCAGCCGACCTACCACAACGCCGAATTTTTGGTGAATGGGCTCTTGGAAAGCTGGCCGAGGATCCGCTTTTTTATCGAAAAATTGTGTTCAGCGATGAGGCTCATTTTTGGTTGAATGGGTACGTAAATAAGCAAAATTGCCGCATTTGGAGTGAAGATCAGCCAGAAGCATTGCAACAGCTACCAATGCATCCCGAAAAAGCCACTGTTTGGTGCGGTTTATGGGCCGGCGGCATTATTGGGCCATATTTCTTCAAAGATGATGCGAATCGCAGCGTTACTGTCAATGGTGAACGCTACCGAGCGATGATAACAAACTTTTTTTTGCCCGAAATGGAAGTTCTTGACTTGCATGATATGTGGTTTCAACAAGACGGTGCCACATGCCACACAGCACGCGAAACAATGGCGCAATTGCGAGGCGAGTTTGGTGAACAGTTAATTTCACGTTTCGGGCCGGTCAATTGGCCGCCCAGATCGTGCGATTTGACACCATTAGATTATTTTTTGTGGGGGTATGCCAAGGCTAATGTGTATTCGTGAGATACCGGCCGATATGTGTGAAAGAGTATGCCAAAATTGGACTCAGCGGATGGGCTACCTGAGACGCAGCCGCGGTCAACATTTGCATGAAATTACCTTTAAACATTAAATTGCAAGGTTCAAACTATCGATTCAAATAAATATTTCATTCATTTTTTCGAATTTTTTGTGTTTTTTTTTTTAAAAAAGTTCTAAACCTCTTAAAAAATCACCCTTTATTTAGATTAAAAAAAAAAAAAAAGTCGAACTAGGAAATGTGAAGTTTCCAATTTTTATTGGTACCGTTCACTAATTCTGTACATTTTTACTTAAGCTAGCAACCAGCTAATCGACGACATTAGTGTTTTATTATTAGTACGGCCGATTGTATTCGTACAAAATTTCGAACTCGAGATGTTAACAAGTCCGACATAACGATGATAGATGAGCTCAAAAATGTGGATCGCGAAATTCTGTCCATCTGTCCGTATGCTCCTGAGGCCTATAGCCTAAACGGTTGCCCGGGTTTGGTTAAAACTTCGGATTTGGAGTCTGTGGGCTAACAGTTCGGGGCCGTTTTTTTTTTTGCAAGTCAACCCCAACATAAATGGAACTTTCCATATACAATTTTCATACCAGTTTGATTTGTTTGAAAACGGCTCTAACGATTCCAACCAAAATTGATATTTAAGCTTATGAAGCGAGGTTAACATGACTGCATTCTCAGTATTTCGCTAAAAAATCCAATAAAAGTACTTCTGAAATTTGGACATATCTCGAAAACGCTCATTCCGATTGTAACAAAAATTCATTTCTAAAGTATTATGGTCATTTCTAACTTAAAAGCTTATTCAGTTTTTCTCTCTATTATCGTACAATGGATTTTTGAAAAAAAGGCATTATTTAAAAATTTAGTTTTCTTTAGTTTACCTGAAAACGGCAGTAGCGATTTTCACCATAATGCAAACTTAGAGCAAAATTGATGTTTTCTAAATTATTGCGTCCTTAATTTTCAATTCGAATCAGCGAAAACGCTAATTTAAAAAAAAAAGCTGTTCATATCTCATAAGTATTCGATTTCTATAAAACTTTAAAAACCAAGTAACCGAACAATATGTATTATACTGAGTCTTAAGCCAAATAGTTGGACAATAATATTTTTCAAAGTAAGCATTACAATACTTGTTACTGTTTTATCTTCATAATTCTACAGAAAGCGCTCCAACGATTTTGATCAAAAGACATATTTAGGATATTAAAATAATTCTAAAAAGGATCCCGTACTTAGTTTCTCTCAAAAAACTCAAACAAATCAATTTCTTAAATAAATGACTACCCAAATCTTCGGTATATTTTTGAAATAATAACAATGCCCCACTTCCAACGAAAGTCCAATAACAGCTACGCAAAACTTCTTTTTAGCAAATATCACCAATTTCTTCTTTTTTTTTTCAACCATCTTGAATATGCACCCTAAAAATAATTCCAACAACTTGGAGCTTACACAATCAGCAACTCCCACTTCATTTTTGCACCTAAATCTTTTGATGAACGATAAAGTTAGGTACGTTCGACAAAGTCGTGCACTTTATTTTTGTTTTATTCTTATATTAACTTGTTTCACTGTCCCACATTTCCCACTAATCCACTTATCATGCACCTGAATGCCAAAGATATAAATTGTAAAATTGTAATTGTGTATCTAGTTGTTCTTCTTCGTCCTTTTGTAGCAACATAATCTGTAGTGATAAGTGTTTTGCAATTGAGCAAGTGGATGCTTTTAAATATTTGGGCCTAACTATTGATTCCAGGATGAGTTTCTATAATCATGTGGTAACCTTAAAGCAGTACTTTCGCTATACACTTAGGCATTTCTTCTACTTGCGCAATGTCTGCTCCAAAATACTTCTAAAAACTATATACTATGGAATTTTTCACTCTAAGTTGCAATACGGTATTGCTTGTTGGGGAGGTTCATATTTTAATAAGATACAACCCTTACTAATTTTGCAAAAATATGTCGTAAACCTGCAAGATATCCTAGTTATTCCTTGTTTTGTGACCTGAGAATTCTTCCCGTTCGTCATTTATATTGTTTCAAAGTGTTGAAGACCTTCTTTTTATACTGTTTCTTCTTATCGCTTATTTAACAAACTTCCGTCGTCGATCAGGACTATAACAATACCTGGTTTGTTCATTAAGAATGTAAAACGCTGGCTCTTTAACTTTCAGTATGTGGATTTAGAATCACTTATTGCCGATGGTTTAATTACTGATATTCTGGTCTAATTTTTACTTTATTAAATTTTTGTTTATTTTCTTAATGGCTAATTTAGCTTAAGTAACTGTAACTTTAATTTTAATGTTGTTCCTGTCTGTTTTAAACTTGTATTTCAATATTGTTTTCACTTTAGGATCACCCCACCCTCATAATTGTATCTTGTACTGTTAAGCCCTTTGAAGTGGCATTCATCACTATTTTCCTATTATTCAATTTGTAAAATACAGAATGTCTAATTTTTCCTATCTATTATCCTTGTACCATTGATGTTTTAATTTTGTACATGTTCATAATAGATTTTCAAGAAATTAATTTATTTTATCTATCTATCTATCTATAAGGGTCACGGGTGAAGGATGTTTATACGTGAACCCTCCACATTTCTCGATCTTCCGAAAATAGATTGTTCGTTCGGTCTAACCATTTTATCTAGCTGGAGGATGCCTGCTAGACAAACAATCCATATTTATAAAAACCTTATTCCCCAAAAAAAATATTTTTTCCAACGGACCCAAAAACGCAAAATTGTACCAAGCTTTTAAAAACTTGGAAATTGTTCTTCCCTTATTTGTAACAGCTTTAAGTACCACAGCGTAGCCATAGTAGTAATTTTAACTCATACTGCAGACAGACGCATCGGATGCTGCAAGATTCAATGGAAGTTTAAGGACCGACTGCTCTTATTTTCCCTTTCAAAGGCGTGGCGGCTACAACGAGGATAATTTTTAATCTGTCTCCAAAAAAATGCTTTAAGTTTGGACTGAATCCGCGGTACTAATAATCATTTTTCAGACTCACAATAGTGAAAGTTTCCATGCAACATTGCATTGTGACATGCAAAATATTTAGTATGAAGGTTAGATTTGATTTTTAGTAAGGCCCAATGCTTTTAGGCCCGCAGTACGGATTTCGGGAATGGGAAGGCGTTACGAACGGATTTATAGTGGTTTGGATTCGCATTGACATTGTAAGGTAATTCTAACTTATGCTGGGAGGCTGTTAACACAAAACCCATCTCAAGAGTCTGAATAAAATTCAGAAGATTGCCTGTGGGTGTAGCAGGCTCACTACTGAAGTCCACACCGCCACTACAGGTTATTGAACTTAAAGGGAGCAACCTTTGGAAAGCTTCATATCTTGGTCACTCGACACCTTTATCAGAGCGGACTTATAATTTAGATGATCTCAAGGCATGATTTTTAGAAGAAACTTGAAACCTGCAGACTTGAAAGACATGGCGGTCCACAACTAAGAGCTTCATTGATAGAGGGCCTTACCAATAAACATTTTTAGCTTCGACTCTAAATTTAAGTAGTTCACATAGTTGCTTTATTTTCCATACAAATTTCTCAATTGTAAGCTTCCGTAAATTTAAAGCCGAGACTAAAATTTGTTATTAGTACGGCGCAGAGTCACAATAAACTTGGCTAAAAAACACTTGGACAGCTTGTCTTGTATGGGAGCACCGTTCTTCGATAGTTTGATCGATAGATAAAATACTGAATCCAGGCTTAAGAAGATTCATAAACTAAACAAAATATAGCCTTAATGGGCTGGCTGAAAATCGCACATCGTTCATACTGCCCTCATAAGCCAACCTAACCTTACATAAATAAAATTGATATTCAGACGAGTTCAACAGGAATGGCACTTCAACTTGATTTATCTACCCCCTAGCGAGGCTGCCTCATTGCATGCTGTGCAGGTCTCATTTGCCCCTTTTGGGACGGAGCATCATGTCGTCCCGTCAAATTTCTTGAATGCAAATGCTTTCAATAATATTTAGCTGTTTTTTATTATCAGCTATGATCCATATAGATCTTCGATTTACATGCACCTACAACAACAGCATATGATCCTGCTTCTCATCGAGATCACGAATCATGATCTGAAAATTATTTCTACTATTTCCGACTAGGTGGCTTGTTTTATTTTTAAATGTTGGTGTGCCTGTTAACGATAGCAACACAATTACGTTGCCAGACTAATAATTGTTTTTTTTTTCGCATTCGAATAAACTCCCGTCCGTATTCCGAGTTATTTTGATTTTTCTCGTTCCATAAAGGCGACCAGCCAAACATTTGATAAAAAATTAAATACCTACATGTTCCATATTTATTTCTAGAACACTTTTTAATTAATTAAACAAAACAATTTTTATAAAATTATAATTTTTTTTTTTAAATGAAAAGTAATGTCCCGAAGAGCTTGGATACTTAATGAGAAAGTGATTCATTTAATACGATTATTTGAATTAAATCGAGTGTCGCGTTGTTCCCGAGACCAAAATTACAAAAATAAAAACCTTAGTCGCTGCTATGCTACTACATTATTTTCTTCTAGTCCAAAAAAGGATAACATTGAAACCTTTCATAAGCATTTAATAAATAAATTTCAGAAATCTCTTATAAGTGTTTATGAAATGTGTCCGCTTTGCTTCAGAAACATTTCATAAACATTTCTGAAATATTTTGGTGGTCTGGACACACCTTAATATGCCAAGATAAACCCAAGCGTTAGCAGCAAAATATTGTTCATGTGTTGCATATTTGAACATGAAATACAAAATTTTTTTCACAAAAATATATTTGAAAAGAAAAATTATGCAAATTTGATTCAAATATGGTAACACCCCCGACTTTGCAAGTCAAATGTCATGTGCCTTGTGTGACGTAACGTTGAGAAGAATATTTGCAAGATGGCTGGTGGCAATATGAAGTTTGAAATACCCTGTATTATCTGTTTTGTTTTTGAAAGAAACTGTTGCCACAATTCCAAAATTAAACTTTTCAATGATCCGTTCTGTTTTATTTTCGTGATAATAAAAAACAGCTAATAAAACAGATCACAAGGAAAAATATGCACCGCATGCCTGCTCCGCAGTTTCTCTTACCCACTTTTATCATCCGTCATCCGTTTAACCTTGACCGATTTGGTAAACCGGACTGATGAATTACGATTTAGAGTCATTCTAGTGTCGGCATCCCCGCAGCCTCTGTAAGCTATGCATCAATTCATCCAAAGAATTTCCTTATATATTCTTTTATCCAAGCATGCATCTGTTTATGCAGCATTGTACGAGTATCTATGGCTTGGTATTTCCGCATTTCAGCCCTCAATAGCTTGATAATCGAAAACCAACATTAAACGTGAATGTCGCATTTGTTTACTCTTTCGAAACGGAAATACTGATGTTCGATGCGACCGCCCGACGCTCACCCTGTCACAATTCGAATGCCTAGAGTCTGGCGAAAATAACTCATGTTTCGCGTTTGGGGAAATCTAATTTCGGAATTTGATTGAGTAGAAAACGCTCGTCCGTTAGCGGCATCCCGCATATGTCCGGTTCCTCTGATTTAATTATACATAAACACGCACTCATCTGCGGTCATTCATATTCATGGAGTACGCTTACGGCCTCCGCTGTGCCGCTGGCAATGATTTGAATTATAGCACGCGCTCACTCGCGCCCAAATTAGTGCCCC